>JAPVLV010000002.1:25000000-30000000 GCA_029168935.1 Oxyria digyna
GATTATGAAATCTGAAAGGTAATTACTAAATAGGTGGCATTTGAGATTCAAACAGTCCTCCATCTCACCGTCGCCTCCCCCTCTTTGTAGGCTTCTTTCCATGGTGAACTTCGCCAACTGGCTCATGTATGGCGATAGGGGCAACCTGTGTAATTTGTAGACATCAAAATCAAATGGAGTGTTTGTGTAGCTATGGTATGAATTTGGTGTTATTTGGGCAAATTGATCATTCTTATTGGATATGAATTTTAATGTAAAATGGAGTTGTAGAATAGGAGAATGGTTGAGTTTTAGAAGGGAAAAATTGTGTAATAACTTTTTATATTAAGAAGAGTGAGAGAGTGTCTCAAAGATCCATTCAAAGTTTTTAAGTAGGAAAACTAGTCTAAGTAGTTTTTATTAGTTTTTGTTAAAGAAAACTAACCCCTTAGGTTTCTCCTTTCTCCTTGGAAATAGAGGTTAGTTTCTAAATGGGTCATTTTCCTAATAAAAACGTATAAAGGGTTATTTACTCAACTCAAGGGGAAAGGAGAAACCTTTGAAGAAACTAACCAAAAAAAAATAAGCCTTTAATATTTGAGTTCCAACACAGCACGTATCCGAATGGATCTTCTACGTTTGAGTTCCAACGCAACAGTGTTGCCGTGTTGGAAGAAAAAACACAGGCCTTTTGAAGATCCATTCGGATAGAATCCCAAGTTGCGGTCGTGGAAAATGAATCATCGCGGAAAGCTAGATGTGCTTCTCGTCAGCGCCAAGGATCTCAAAGGCTTCGATTTGTTCAGTAATTTCTTCTCATTCTGAATTTTTCAGCTTCTACATTTTCATGATCATGTTGATCTTTGGCTTCATACCAAATCTCTTGACGTATTTATGCGTGCAATTGTTAATATGATTATGTTTTATTTTTTAGTATTAAATCTTGAAATGAACATTGGCCTATTCTCGGTAGGCGTGATCCTGTCATGAATTAAAACAAGAAAAACAGGATGGAAACATTATCGATCTTCAACAACAACAAAATCTGTCAAAATCTGGTTGACATATTGATGAAATTGTCTGTTAATTGGCAGCAAACATTGATCCTTACGCTGTTCTAACATGCCAGACTCAAGAGTTCAAGAGCAGCGTCGCATCAGGTTAATCATCATATATTCATATCCATACAATTCAAACTATTATCTTAAAATCTGAACATGTATTATCTATGATCATAATAATTTACAGGTAGTGGAGCAACCCCAAAATGGAATGAAAATTTCGTCTTCACAATCAACGGATATGTCTCTTGTCTCAACATCAAAGTATACGACAAGGACACTTTCAGCGCTGATGACTATCTTGGACAAGCCAAGTAAAACCATTTTTAACCTACATATCCAAATTGATCATCAATCTCATTTTTCTTGTTCTTTGTATTGCAGAATTCCTCTAGCAGGCGCATATGATGTAGGCAATGTCCCTGTGACTGCCTACACTATTGTCAAGGATGGGGTTTTCTCTGGACAGGTTAAACTTAGCCTCTCTTTCAGACCTGAACCTGAGGTAAAAAAAAATACTTCACTTACTTTTACCTCTCATTTAGTTAGATTTCATGATGCGTTTCTTGATTTACAGAGACACCATGCTCGCGAGCTTTCTAATGAAGAACTCGGTGGATGGAAGCATTCGTCATTCGATTGAGAGAGTTGATCCATGATATGGATTTGGATATGCTTTCAGAAACACAACCATCATTGTGAATTTCATGGTCTGTTCTTCATGTTTCTAACTGTTTTGAAGCTCAAATTGTCGATTGTTAGTTTGTTTTCGGTTTATGGATGTTGTGCTGAAGATTTGAATTGAAGTTGCATCTTTTTGGCCCCTTTTCTTTGTCATAAATTGATCTACAATTAAATTATTTTATGAAATTCCCCCTTGTATTTATGATTTATCTGAACAATATCAAAGATGATAAGGAAATAAAAAATAAGTGGTGGAATTGAGTTCAAAATTACAAAATGGGCCACAGAAAAGCGTTGTCCAAAAAATGCACGCTCTGAAAATCCTCTTCTTCTCTCCTCCATCATCATCTTTCCCCGCCAAAACGATCGGCTGCTTCACTGCACTGCAACTAATCCCCGCCCCTGCCTTCAATCTCTTTACCACAGTTCTTCATCGAAGCAGACTCGTCTCCTGCAATGGCGAATTTCATACGGCGCAAACCCCCCTTGGCATCGATTGTTTCGGTAAGTATTTCTCACAGGCATTTCAACAAACACGTTGTCTGCAATACGCTTCTCTAAAAATTGAATCTCATCAGGGGCCGTCTTCTTGCTCTTTGGCGAATTGGGGATCTCTGAGGTAGACACCCAATTTGTCCTCGAGAACAACCCAGATCTTAAAGCGTCGTCGTTTGAGTCAATTCGCGGTCGAATTCATTCTTTGCAATCGCTAGGGCTTAACGGCCTTGAAGTGTCCAGCTTGATCGTTAAACACCCGCATGTTCTCACATCTGCGGAAGTAAATTCATTGATTAGTTTCATCTACAATGATCTGGGTAACAAAATTAAGCCTGCCCAGATTGCTCGTTTGCTGGCTCATGCTGAATCCGGATTCTCTTCAAGCTTCATGGCTAAGATTAAAATACTGTTGCAACATGGAATTACTGAAGAACAAATTCCAAATATTCTCAATCAGATCAACCTCAACAAGGCCTTATTATACAAGCCGGTTGATGAAATTGACAGAATGTTGACCTTTTTGAGCAAATATGGTGGGATTGGTGTAGTTGTCAAGAGACCAACTATTCTTAACTATGATTTGAACACCCAGTTGGCTCCTCGAGTCGGGTTTCTGTATAAGCTAAGCGGTGATGATGAAGAAGCAACCGCGGTTGTCATAAGGCGACTTCCCGGGGTGTTATTATACTCAAAGGAGCATATGGAAAACCAAGTAGAGTTCATGAGGTCATTTGCTGGGCTGACTTATGATGAGATTTTCAAGATCATTTTGACATACCCGAATCTGATGAGTTCGAGTAGGGAGAGGAAACTCGAGCCCAGAATCCAGTTCCTCAAGGATTGTGGCCTAGATTCTGAAGAAATTTACCGCCTTTCAATCCAGTCGCCCTTGTTCTTGGGCCTTTCTTTTGAGGCAAATCTTGCTTTGAAGCTGGCTATGCTGGTGAAGATTGGATATGAGTATAGAACAAAGGAAATGGCGTATGCAATGGGGGCAGTCACTAGAACCAGTGTTGAGAATTTGCAGGAGGTGATCGGATTTTATTTGAGCTACGGGTTTTCGTTTGAGGATATAGTTGTAATGAGCAAGAAGCATCCACAGATACTTCAGTATAATTTTAGGTCGCTTGAGAAGAAGATGAAGTATTTGGTTGAAGTGATGGGTAGGGAGGTTGGAGAGTTGCTTGTGTTTCCTGCTTATCTTTCTTATAATCTTGACAAGAGGATTAAACCGCGGTATGAGGCGAAGAGGAAGATTGTGGGAGAGGAAATGTCGATCAATAAGCTTTTGAGTGTTTCAGTTGAGAAGTTTGCTAGAATGGCTGAAAGGTATGAGCAAAAGATTTGTTGATTATATGTTGATGTCATTACCCTATCTCTGATGTTGTCCTTTGTCTGAGCTTTCACCAAGTGTGTCGAATTAGTGAATGATTAGAAGTTAATGTTTTCATTAGATACAAAAGCTTCATGGATGAGTGTTTGCTGATTGGGCATAGAATTCTGAGTTTGGTACTGTTGAGTAATTGACCTTGGATAATTTTTACGACTTGCAAGTAGCTACAGTTGCTGATCAAATAAGATCATCAATCACACACTCAAAAACACTAGAAGAAGAAAAGAAAGTCTCTCATAATCTGAATTTTTATTACTTTGTAAAACAAGTCACAATAAATGCTAACACCAAGACTTATACTCCCTCACAATAAATGCTAACACCAAGACTTATACTCCTTCACACTCTCTTACTAACAAAGATGCTCTAGGAGCTGTTGATGTATCTAAATGAATGTTGACGTCATACTCTAACAAACTCAACAACTAACACTCCCCCTCGGAGTTTCTAAACAGGTTTACAACTCCAAGCTTGCTCAAATTCTTCATATACAACCGTTTTGGTAAAGATGTCAGTTGGTTGCTCATGAGTTGAAATATAACCAAGATCCACTTCTTTGTTCTAGACCTTATCTCTTACCAAGTGGTATTCAACCTCAATGTGTTTAGTTCTCTCATGAAACACCATATTTCTTGCTATATGAATAGCATATTGATTATCACATGTGAGTTGAACCTCTCTTGACTCTATACCGAGATCATTCAACAATTTGCATAACCAAGTTATCTCACAACATGCCATAGTTATAGCATTGTACTCTGACTCGGGTGAGGATGAGGAAACATAGGATTGCTTCCTAGTTCTCCATGAAATCAGTGATTTTCCTAAGAGAATACAAAATCCTGTGAGAGATCTTCTGGTCATAGGGCAACTTTGCCACTCAACATCACATAATGCTCTTAATCTTAGGTTAGAGTTCTTTGACAACATTAGACCTTGTCCTGGAGCCTCTTTAAGATATCAGGACATGTTTACCAGCCCTCCAATGATCATCATTAGGAGATCGAATGCATAAATTGACTAAGAACTTAACATATATATGACCTTGTTATAGTGAGATATATAAGCTTACCTACAAGTCTTCTATAGGCTCCTTTATTTACAATCTTTGTTTCCCCTTTAAGATCAAGCTTGATTCTTGGATCTAGAGGAGTATCCACAGGTTTAGATTATGTCATGCCAGTCTCTTTCAGAAGTTCCAGCACATACTTCATTTGATTCAAATGGAACCCTTGCTCAGTTTTGTCAACTCCAATACCCAAGAAATACCTCAGCTCACCTAAGTCTTTCATCTGAAAACTCTTGTGCAAATGAGCCTTCAACTCTTTTATCCTAGTCTAATCATTTCCTGAGATAAGCATATTATCAACATACACTAGAAGTACATTGAATTCTTGTCCTTTTATTTTGGTGAATAAAGAGTAGTCAGACTTTGACTGAACATATCATGCATCCTGCACCACTCTAGAGAACTTAGCAAACCATTGCCTTGGTGCATGTTTTTAGACCATACAAGGATTTCTTTAATCTACAAACAATACTGCTTTTATCCTTGTGTTTGCTCTCGCTCACTCTCCCCCCTGAGAGCAAGCACCAAACTCAAGAACGGTATATGCATAAGGGAGCTCCATAAATACTTCCTCGTCAATATCACCATTGAGAAAAGCATTTGTGACATACATTTGACTCACACTCCAATCCAACAACAAGAAGAGCACGCACAATGATCATTTTTGCTACAGGGGGAAATGTCTCTCCATAATCAACACCTTCTATTTGAGAGAATCCCCTAGCCACCAGTCTAGCTTTGTATCTGTCAAGAGTATCATATGAGTGACACTTGACTTTGAATAACCACTTGCTAAGTCACCACAAATTTCCCATAGGGTCTATCCAAAATCTCCCAAGTGTCATTTCTTTCTAGAGCATCCAACTCTGTTTGCATAGCTTTACACCATTCATGTTGTTAGCAAAGCTTCTGTTACTGACATTGGCTCAGATAGAGTAGGAACATTTCCTATGAACTTGTGATAAGCAGCGGAACAAGAGGAAGAAGAGTAATCAATGTAAGAAGAAATAGGATATGGTGAGGTCGTACTAGAATGAGGTGAGACAGTGGAGTTCATTGATGTTGTTGTACATACATAATCCTTGAGCCATACAGAAGGTTTTGTTGCTCTGGAAGAAACTCTAGTTGGGACAAAGGAGTTTGGGGGATTGAAGATGGATGAGGGTTGGTAATCTGTGGTATAGGGTCAAAAGTGGGAGGGACAAGAGATGGAGAATCTGTGTCCAAGGACTCAATGGTAGAAGGAGGATTTAGAGAGACATTTTGGTTAGTGAACCATGGTTCTATAGAATGGAATATTGGAAAATTAGAGGAGTTGTCACACCGTTGCAAGAATCTGGGTTAGCCCAAAACATGTGGGGGGAAGCTTCGCTTACCTCCAATTATATTCTCAATAAAATACTGCATAAGGTGACTGGAAAGACGCCTTATAAGTTATGGAAAGGTAATGTACCTCCGTACAAATACCTCAAAGTGTTGGGGTGCCTAGCAAAAGTGGTGGTGTCACCTCCTAAAAAGGTCTCAATTGGACCAAAAAAGTTGATTGTATTTCATCGGGCATGCACATAATAGTAGTACAGATCGTTTCTTGGTATACAAGTCAGATATACCGGATATATATGTAAATACAACAATGGAATCAAGAAATGCATCTTTTTTTGAAAACGTATTTCCATGCAAGGATAAAGAATATCCAAAATAGAGGCGTGGCCGCGGTTCTGCTCAAAAAGCAAGCACTTCTATGCAAGAAGTGAGCACTTATGTCCAACAAACAGAAGAGGAAAATGGCAAACCTAGACGTAGAGAGAGAGAGCTAGAAATTAAAAAACATTTGATTCAGATTTTACAATGGCGTTCCTCTTAGAAAACGAACCTCGTACGTTTAAGGAAGTCATGTCTACGTCAGGCGCACTTGAGAGGGTGTGGTGATAAGTGTAAGAGATGTAGATATCGGAGATGCCTAAGAGAAGGGAAAACAATGTTCCACAAACTTAACATCCCTATAATGCTAGGTTTATGTGTATTGAGGTTATACACTTTGTATCCTTTGACACCAAAGTTGAACACACAAGGTTCAACTTTGGTGTCAAACTTCTTTCTGGACATAATGAAGGTAGAAGTACAACAGAGGCAACCAAATACTCTTAAATTTGAGTAAAGAGGAGGGGGTTGAAGAGGATGTCATAAGGGGTTTTATGACTTAGGACAGAGAAGGGAAGTCTGTTTATAAGATAAGTAGCAGTCAATACACAATCTCCCCAAAATTTTATTGGTGTAGAGAAGTCTAAAACCTCAAGGCTCTTGCCATCTCAAGTATGTATCTGTGTTTTCTCCCAACCCTCTCATTTTGTTGAGGGGTAGCAGCGCAAGAGCTTTCATGAAGAATGCCCTTTGATGTAAGGAAAGAAGAGACATCAAAATTGAAGAATTTTGTGCCTTTGTCAGTTCTAAGAATTTTAAATCTGGCTTTGAATTGAGTATGGATTAAGGATAAAATCCTGAAAGAGAGTTGGAGTTTCTGTTTTGTGTTTCATCAAAAAGCCCACACACTTTTGGATTTGTCATCAACCAAATTCAAAAAATACTTATGTCCACTGTAGGTTGCAGTGTCATAAGGCCCCCCACAGATCACAGTGTATAATCTCAAACACATTACTAGAATGAGAAGTATTGTTAGAAAATGAGGGTCTAGTTTGCTTAGCTAGAGGACAAATAGTACAAGTTAACCCAGGTTGTTTATTTATGATAGGATCAATGCTAGGAACATGAGAAAGTTTCTCCATAGGAGCATGTCCAAGTCTAAGATGTCATACAACATTAGGTTCAAAGTTACAAGTATTGGGTAAAAAAAATAGGTAAAACAGGTGCAGTAGGACAAAATTTGTCAAAACATACTCGAAGAATTTTCTCCAGAGCATCCTTCATTCTTGACTCAGGAACAAGATAGTACAGTCACCCAATTCCCCTACCAGCTGCCATCACTCTCATCCTTATAGGGTCCTGAATAACACAAATGTCAGAAAAGATGAACATATAGCAATTGGTGTCATGAATGAGTAGGCTCGAGGAGATGAGATTGAATTTGAAGTTTGGAGCAAAGAGAACATTATTGAGGCTTAAGGTTTTAAAGAGATGAACACTACCAGAGTGAGTGATCTTACTCATGCTTCCATGAGGAAGGTGTATATTCCTATTTTGAGTTATAGTTTTAAGTTTAAAAAAGCCATATGATATGTAGCTCCACTATCTACAAAACAAATATTTTTGTACTCAGAAACATTGCAACAAGAAGAAATCATACCTGCATGACTTGATTCAGAGTTGCTCTCTTTGTGATGTTTTATAAATCTCAAGAAATTTCTTACCATTTTTTGTTTTGCCTTTACTCATGTTGTGGAACATTGACTGACCTTCTGAATTATTGTTACAAACACATGCCTTGGAGTGTTTCTGCTTCTGATCACTACCAAACTTCTCCATTTGTGGCTTATATTTGCTTTTGAAATGTCATCTAGAATAGCCAATAAACTCCCAACACTTCTTTGTAGGATGATTCCCCTTACAATGTTCACATTCTCTCTTTAGTCTGTCTCCTCTATCAGATATCCTTGAACATGAATCATTCTTGTTTCTATTTTCACCTCTTGAATTCATTAGAGCTGTAGAGTGCACCTTAGGTATGTCACTAGTCAATTTCTTGCTTAATTCATCTTGTAAATAGAAGAAAATGAGCTTTTTCTGACATTAATCTTGTGATTCGATCAATCAGAATGAGCTTTTTTTGACATTAATCTTGTGAGATGTCAAGCCAAATTGTCGAACTTTAATTTGCGTCTCGTATTCATTTCATTTGTTCCCCATTTACTAACTACACAACAATTAAGTAAATCTGTAGCGATTTTATAACCTAAAGCTCATAAAGAATTTGTAGATATTTTGATTTTAAATTATATTTTTTTGTTGTGATAAGTTTATATTTTTGTCATAAAAAAAAATAGTTTGTTTGTATAAGTAAACCGAATATTTATTTCATAACGGACTATAGAACAGATCACTCCTTCAGCGAAAATCGATTGCAAAGATTAAATCTTTGAGTATACTATGCGGAAGATCTATAGCATAGCCCGCCATAAATTCAATAATGGAACAAAGACATATATAGTAATCTAACTAAATAATGGAACAATAATGGAAGAAAGACATATAGTAATCTAAATAATAATTAAAATCGATAGCATTCGTGGAGGAAGAAGAGAGAAATATTGTATTGACTTTCTCAACGGTCTTTGACTCGTTATAACAGTATTTATAGACCCCTACTATTTGACGCAAGATAACTTTTAACGCACTTTTGATACGTATCGTATTGATTGTGTTAAAAAAAGATTCATTCGTACGTATGAACACTTGTTGATATAGAACGTAGAACACCAAGATTGTAAAATTGCAAAAACACGCCTAACATTCTGGATGAATATGGATCTGTACGTTCTGGATGAATATGGATTCATACGTTCCGGATGAATATGGATTCGTACGTTCCGGATGAATATGGATTCGTACGTTCCGGATGAATATGAATTCGTACGTTCCGGATGAATATGGATTCGTACGTTCCGGATGAATATGGATTCGTACGTTCCGGATGAATATGGATTTGTACGTTTCGGATGAATACTGATTCATATTTTCCGTATGAACATTCATACAGAACGTATGGAAAAAAAATCCATATGTTCCATATGAACATAGGTTCATTTGGAGTGTATTAAAGATGCGTCAAAAATGAAAAATAAGGTGCGTTATATAAAACTAGGTATTTATACTATACTCTCTATGTTTTCACCCCTTTAAGGTGGAGGATGATTTAAAGGGAATCTATCCCAATTTGGGAATAAAGTTAGTGACTAGAGCTAGGTAATGCATCATTCCCAATTCGAACTGTTTGTACATTGGGGGTTAGAGAGAAATGAACAAATAAAGTATCGGTATTCTAAGTTATACGTACCGTACTGAAAATCTAAGAAAGCCTGTTTCATCAAGCTTGAAAACCAAGAGACCATACTTTTAAGAAAAAAGAAAGAAATTATGCAGCAGAATAACAATATAACATCAAAATTTCAACACTCAAACATAATGCATTAACAAACTGGCACATTGCATCAAGAAGCTTGATGGATATATACATAATCATTCCTCAGTCCTCTCTATGGTATGTATTAAGAGTAATCCCAAATATGAACTAGCCATAACTAATCCAGATCTTCTAAATACCCTTTACACCATATATGGCAAAGAAACACACAATTTTAGTAGAGAGTGAATATGTATGTATTATGGCAGTATATCATATTAGACTAAGGAGGCAAGAGACTAATAGTGACAGTTAATGAGAATTTACTTCCAGTTAAAAAATTTCTCCGTGCTGAACAAATAGAAAAACAAAAACAAATATGCATTGGGACGTGCAGGAGGAAGAAATCACAATATAAAATAAGCTGGACTGAGGTTTGATTCACTCTATAGATCAGAAAGTGCATAACGTGTACTAGTGTTAATAACAAATCAGTGAACTAAGATACGCTGAATTACCATTTAATCACAGAAACCTCCTATAAGAACCCAATTAAGCAATAAGATTCATTTGACCAATTATGTTCTTTTCCAAGCTCTCCTTCTGTAGCCCCTCTTTTTTTAGAAATATCACATCAGTGAACTAAGTTGTTCACTAAATGATCAGTGCGTCTGTCGCATCAAGCGTGGGATGATCGATATCATTGCATATGGATCAAAAGGAAAAAACAAATTATGTAGCAAGTATTTCTTACTCAATACAGAGCATTTTAGCTGAGGTCTAATGAGTAATAAATGTGCTCTACAAAATTTGATGCAACTAAGTAACAAAAAACATTCAACATAATGGTTTGACATACAAATAGGAAAATACAACCGTTGCTTCAGAAAGAAATACCTATGGTCATCAAACTAGTAGTTTCATGCAAATTTGTAGGACTCCAGAGCAAAATAATGCCTGCTCTACATTAAATCACATCTGGATTTGATCTTTCTGCCAAGTAAACAGTGAGTCAATGTCCCTCAAATCAATTCAATCGTTGCAAGGAGGAAGAAACATATAAAGCATCAGAATTTTGCATTAGACTCCCACAAAGATGACCAAGTGGATTGAGAGGAGGGGCATTAGTCTAGAAAAATTGCCAAGAACAACAATAAATGCAAAAACATCAATAAGTACCTCAGAAGCATCCACCCAAACTCATCCTTAGTTATTAACTAACATTCCTAAATGCACATTCCAAAGACGATCTAACATTATCATACTTGAACAGCAGAGCAATATTTATTAATGTGACACAAATCACTGTCTGAAATTACAAATGTGCACAAATAAATCTCCTCTCATGGCATAAATTAATTTGAGGTATGAAGCAGCGTCAACTATGACCTATCTGCACAACTATGTTATTAATGAAGCCTCAAGCAATACACAGTTTGATCCACCAGAAACCATCATTACACATGTACATATAATATAAGTTTCGTATAATGATCTTTATATCATAGCTAGAGACTGTATTATTATATGATACCTTAACAATAACAGAATATGTAGCAAGAAACATCAAAATTTGGCGATTCAACTGCTCCATAGATTTTGCAGTATAAAAACAATTTTGGTCATTGCTCAGAGCTGTTACATGCAACTCCACGAAGAATTCATCACTAAGGCAAGAACGTCAGAAGGAAACTAAGTTATAAGTAGACACTTAAATCTTAGAGCATATAAAATATTGCTACCAAGTACATATTAGCTTTGGAAGGTGTATTTCCAAATTCCTTTCAGTCTCCTATTGCAGAATCTAAGTTGTAATATAAAATTAAGCTGACAGATTTATCCATCAATGAAATACACATACAACTGCAAGACACTACAGTTGCGTTACATGTGAGGTTCCCAATCCCTACTCAGTGCTAACTGTTATCCTATATCTCAAGTAAGAGGGTACACAAAAAGCTAACAGAAAGCTTCATGTACATACTAAGCATAAATACGAAGTGCCAAAGTATAGGTCTTTTTAAGAGGCTGTGTATAGAAGAAAAATTAAAACATAGTTAACAGACACTTGTCATCCTGCAGAATAATTAAGGAGATAAAGGTGTTTAAAATCCAAAATATGACAAGGGACAACATAGTTCTGATATATAACTCCATACAAGAAGCTATGTAAGGTTATTAGATGATAATATGAAAGCAATCATTCATATAAAATAATATTACTATAGTACTAGCATGAAAATAACCAACTATGAACATAGAATAAATAACACTATTATGATAAGCATACAAACCTTCAAAAGACAGCTTTCCATGATCCATAATTCCGATAGGATTTCTAACCAGTATAATCCAGGCATGGCCAAAGAATAAGCAACACCAAACCGAACATAAATCAGAAAATCAAAGCATAGGCAAGCATTAAGTCCAGAAACAGTCAACCCACTCAACCAATGAACCAAGGAATGTCAACCAATAAATTAAGGAATAGAAATCACTAGATCTAGGCATAGCCAACCCGTCAATCAAACAAGAGGCATACAAAGGTACTGCAAAATCGAGGCACAGAAATCGAACAATAAAAGTATAAGCCACTGTCAGTTTGAGACATAACACCCATTAATCTAGGCATAGTAGCTGTAAGACTGAGAAATACCTGCATAACTAACCATCAAATCCAACACAAAAAATTGAGCCTTAAGTGCATAACTAAACCGTTGAATCACAACCGAAACATACTAATTGTCAAATCTAACCGGAAATCGAGGGTTACAAGAAATATGGCTTTAAAGACTTATATTGCTAGACGGAGGGGTAGTGATTTATGACATGATCACAATCACATCAAACATTGTCCTTGTCAAGTATGGAAACATCCATATAATTGCAATTGGAATACTATTTACATAAAAACAAGGAGGCCTTCATAATCTTGTAAGTAGGGAACAGTTGTGCTGGACGAATACAACCATTTCTAATTGGCGGGTAATTAAATAAAAAATGCCAAACTGCATGTGTTTTGCAGACAAGCATGGCAATTGAAAACTAAGTTTGTTCACTCGAAAGATAAAAGAAAAGTTAACAAGGAAAATTGTTCCTTTAGCTCACAAATGTTTCTCAGATACTGAAACTCTTAAGAAAAAAATCTACTCACATAAGCTGAATGTAACAACTAACAATGCATTACAGTTTCCAGTTCTATGTAACTCATACCTTCTTTGAAACAGCGTCATTTCGGTTTTGATCTTCTTTCTCTCTCCAAATTGCATGCACTTCATCAGTTCGAAACCTCTGAGTGAAAGTGGTTTCCTCCAATGGAGTTGATAATCCGTGGGCAAATGCAAGGAGGCCAGTGTATGCAATCATAGCACCATTGTCAATACAGTATCTGTCATCAGTTGCAAAGAGTCGACCGCCTCTCTCTGAACACATTATCCTCATCATCTCTTGAAGTCGCTCATTGCACCCAACACCACCAACAATGAGAACATCTTCTGAGTCACAGTGCGCCATTGCCCTCTCCGTTATCTCCACAAGCATAGCAAACAGAGTTTCCTAATACAGAGCAAAAGAACGCTTGGAAAACATTGAAAGACCAGATATTTGGGAATTTAACGAAAAAATTGAGAATATAATTTTACTTGCAAGGAGTAGCACAAATCCGCAGGTGTGCATTCGTTGTTCTTAAGTTTCTCATCAGCAGTGGCTTCAATGTAGCTCAATATTCCACTAAACGAGACATCCATGCCTTTCACAGCATATGGAAGATCGATAAATTTGTCTCCTTTTTTGGCAAGCTGGTTGGGGAAGAACACTATCGAGTCAGAATAGCAATCACATTATTTCCAAGTAAAAAAACAAGAAATATTTTTCTTAATTGCTCAGATGTTTTTTCACAAAACCCGAGATGAATCACACAAAACTGGACTGAAATTCTTAAATCAATAGAATAATAATGTGGATTGGATGCTTATCACATTGAACATCATAATTAGAAAGAACGAGGAAAATATTCATTAACTCAAGTCACTTATCACATTGGAATTGTAGTATTAGTACCTGCTCAATGTTGTATCCAGGGCTTGGATCATTAGACAATGTCAGAACTCTAGCAAAACGATCCAAGCAATTTCCCACAGCTATATCAATGGTCTCCCCAAAAATCCGATATCGACCCTCACTATAAGCAATTACTTGGGTATTGCCCCCACTAACATACAACACGACTGGATTATCAGCTCCAGTCACAATCCTTCCCATTTCAATGTGGGCAACACAGTGATTCACTGCAACAATAGGCTTCTTCCACAGCTGAGACAGAACCCTAACAACAATGGCAGAAACCTGCAGCGGAGCCCCCATTCCAGGACCTTTAGTGTAACAGATGCAGTCAATATCATCTGGAGTGACTTGGGCGGTCTCTAGAGCAGATTTAACCAGTGGTAAAACATGTTGGTAATGATGATTTGCGGTTTCACGGGGTAGAAAGCCTTGTCCAGGAGGAGTAATGTAAGTGTGTCGTGGGTTCGATAAGATGGTTCCATCTAGTGTTACTATCCCAATACCAATCTTGTTAGCTGACCCCTCAAACCCTATTGCTATCATTCTCTTCTTCATTTTTAAAAAATTAGACTTGAGAAACCTGTAATAATGAATTACAACACTGAAACTCCAAGTAGCAGATGAGGTGCCTCAAGCTTGGAGAATCCAGTCGCAAGCAAGGAAGAAGTTTACAGCAAAGAGGAGTGTCCCTTGCAGTTGCAGGGATTGAGGCAACATTCCCATTTATTCATTAACTCTCCATGCGGGTGGCGAGAGGGAAAGCGTTGAGCGAGCCCTAGACCTAGACTGAGGCTGAGCGTTAGAGATCGAGGTTGAAGTGGCGAGGAGGCGGGAAGCGGAGGCTAGGGTTTTTCACTTTTTTGTGTGCCAGAAAGAACTTGGTCTGCTCGGTACTTCGGTTGGTTTGAAAAACGTACTTCAAATTACTGGACGGGACAATAATTACATACAGTAGTTTCTATTCACCCCAAGTCAGTTTTGGGTCCAATTATTTATAAGATTGTGGAAAAAAATAAAAAAAATTCATATGTGATGTATTTTCTAAATGATAGTCTCATTGTTTACTATGCATAATAATTAAGGCAAAATCAGATGAAGTAAAAAGTGATGATTATATTTGTAAATGTCTCCAAACCCATTTTTAAACCAATCAGAAGCATTCTTACATTTTTAAGAGCCTATCAGAAGACTTTATTACAAATACACGGATTGCCAAACAGTTGCAAAATTTGGGGACTAAAATACCCCTAAAGAAAACCAGATACAATATTCATTCTATAAATAACCTCAACACACAATTTAATGGAGCATTTACTGCTAAACTGAACAGAGCATAACAAAAACAGGGGAACAGAGCATCACTGTCTGAGGAGAATGGCTTCAGCATTCAATTTGAATGGCCTTCCACCTCTTGATGATGATGGCTTAAATACTGAGGAGTTGGGGGACATAGGATCAGAACCTGGATTTTCTTTTGATCTGAACCAGACGCCACCATCATCAGAAGCAGAGGATCATGGAGAGGCATCACGACATCATCAACCAACTCCCAGACTCAACAGTTCAAAGAAATTGCATATTCTCAGTCATCTTCTAACCAAACTGGAAGCGGGGCGACTTCCATATGGAGCAGTCAAGGAAGTTGCAGAGCTGTTCAAGGTAACAAGAAAAACAATAAGTAGAATATGGGGTGCAGCCAAGCAACAACAACAAGAAAATCAATGCTACAATGTCAGCACAAGATATCATAATGCTGGTAGGAAGAGAACTAAAGTCGATCAAGCAGCAATAACATCACTTAGCATGGGGGACAGAACATGCCTGAGAGACTTAACAAGCAAGCTCAACATTCCCAAGTCAGTATGTCATAGAATGATCAAGCAAAAGATAATAAAGCCACACTCAAATGCATTACATCCTGGATTGAGTGAAGCACACAAGATCAAAAGGATGGACTGGATTCTCAATCTAATATCAGGGGACACAATGCTGAAAAAGACAGGTTATAATCCAATGTATGATTTCGTGCATATTGATGAAAAATGGTTCTTCCTTACAAAGAAGACACAAAGAGTATAGCTAGCAAAAAAATGAAAGAGGCATGTACAGGGCTGCTAGTTCAAGTAAGTTCATTCCTAAGGTTATGTTTATGGCAGCAGTTGCAAGGCCAAAGTTCAATTCAGATGGAGAATGTACTTTTGATGGAAAGATTAGTATTTTTCCATTCACATATCAAGAAGCAGCTAAAAGGAAATCAGTAAAGAGACCAAAGGGGACAATGGTAACAAAGCTTGTTGAGTCAATTAACAAGCAAGCTACACGCAGAATGCTTATTGATCAGCTAATACCAGCAATCAAAGCTAAATGGTCAGAAGGAGCACAAAGAGTCATATACATCCAACAAGACAATGCAAGACCTCACATCAATCAACAAGATCCAGAATGGCAAGAGGTACACAAACAAGATGGTTTCACTTTTATTCTAATTCAGCAACCAGCTAATAGTCCTGATTTAAACATCTTAGACCTAGGATCTTTTAGGAGCATACAGTCACTGATGCACAAAAAAATGCCAAAAGATGTTGATGAAATGTTACAAGCAGTTTACAATGCATTTTATGAGTTGGATGCCACTACTCTAAGAGATGTTTGGATTACTCTTCAATATGTTATGAACCAAGTGTTAGGAGTCAAAGGAGGGAATGATTATGATATGTCTCATGTTAATAAGAAGAAATTAAGGGCACAAGGTCAGTTACCATAAATAATCAAGACACCTACTTGGGATGTTATGGAAGCATGGGACATTGTTCATGGTGATTCAGATGACTCAGAGAGCCACGAAAATGATGAAACAGAGACCCAAACAAATGATGAAACAGAGACCCAAGCAAATGATGAAACAGAGAGCCAAGCAAATGTTTTTTGGGACAACCAAGCAAATCATCTAGCAGATAATGGGGACAGTCAAGCAAATTTAGGGGACAGTCAAGAAGATTTAGATAATTTCATACTAATGTAAGGTAAGGTATCATAGACTAACTGGTTTTTGGGTTTAGCCAAGACTATATGACAAGTGTAAGCATGCATAGACTAGCTGTTTTTGTAAGCATGCTTACACTAGTCATATTTTTGTAACCAAACAGATTATGTGATGATGAATATTGGTGGTTAAGGCAACATACATAAGATCCAACTAAAAATTTATTAAGGCAACATAATGGTCTCAGGCATGGTTATCAAAATCTAGATCTGAATCTACGATTTTAACGATTTTACGATTCACATTAGCATGAGCGATCCCCGATTCTATGTAGAATCTATTTACATTATAATCTTAATTTATCGAAATAAAATTAGTAGAATCTTGTATACGATTTTGATTTAACATACGATTCTACGATTTCACACAAATGACTATTATATCCTCGTGTTTACGTATATATTGTTAATAGTTAAATTACTATTATGATTTATCTTGATATATTAGCAGTTACCTTTTATATAATATTTATAATATTATAAGACGTAGTTTACAATGAAAATAATAATAAGTTCTAAATATATACATGTTTTTCCTATAACGTAGAATCTTACGATTCTACGATTTGAATCTACGATCCGATTCTAGAAGGCCTCTGCGATCCGATCCTAGAATCTTGATTTTAATAACATTGGTCTCAGGTGTCCCCATGGTCATCATTGATTTTTTTAACAGTTAATCCTATAACTTAAACATTCCAGATAGGCATCAATCAGTAAAAACATCTAGTGTTCCTATGGCACATCTAGGTAGTGATACTTAAGGGCTTGCATCTCAGCATTGACATTTTCATCATTAATTACTTATAACAGATGTCCTCATTCCCTCATTGATGTCAAGCCCCTAAACACTAACCTAAACATTCCAGATAGGCATCAATCTAGACATTATATATTGTGTTCCTATGGCACATAAAAGAAATAGAATTAAACTTAATCTCAGACCATGAAAAACAAATTTCATCATTGACACTTTCAGAGATAAGGCAACTAGGATCAATATGCACAATGCTTAACTCAACAGAGAGCCAATATGCATCATCACATAATACAGGGTCACAGTTCATCATCAACAGAAGATAGTCCCATTGTGCATCAACACATAATCAAGGTCAGAGTTCAACATCAACAGATGAACCAGTATGCAGTCCGGCCCCTAATCAAGGTCATAGTTCATCATCAACAGATGAACCAATCTAGAGCCAAGCAAATATACAGATACCATAATATAGCAAAATATACAATCTACATCCAGCAAAATAGTTAAAATCCATCAGCAAAATATACAAATTCTATAATCTGTCAACATCCATCAACAAAATATATCCAACAACCAAGTACCAAGTTCAAGTTCAAGTCCATAACAGCATAAGTAAAACAGAGTCATTAAACAGAGAGAGTAAAAAAACAGAGCCGCCCAGGGGACTTAGCTAGATTTCATCAGAGCGGGAATTGGAGTCACAGACAGAGGACTCATCGGGGATGATGATCAACTCCGGGGAGAGAGGAGCAGCTATCTCCGGGGTCGGCATATCTACAGCATCAGACGTCTCCGGGGTCTGCATCTCCAAATCCATCGTCGGCGTGTCTGGGATAACAATTATCTCTCTGGGACGGGACAAGGCTTCATTCTCTGAAAGCTCAGGGGACCAGGCCATCTCCACTGATTCCTTCTTCTGCTCCGGCGACCACTTCATGTTCTTCGGGGTCTCCTCCGGCGGGACAAAGCTCCAAGTGTGATCGCCTTTGCAGTCCGGCCCCCAGTTACAAGGCGGGGACAGTGAGCACCCCTCCTTAGGGGTTACAGTGGCCGACGGATCGGAATCTTTGAAGAATTCATCCAGATAGGAATCAGAATCTCCATGATCGGAGATAAGTGGGGAACTGGGATCCGGGGAACTCGGATCGGAGACACTAATCGACCTCCGACCACTAGCCATGGAAGGGGTGCCGCTCTGAGTGAAGCTTTGCGAGGGTCGGGTGTTAGTGGAGTTGTCCATCGGAGGAGGCGAGAGGGAGCAGCTAAGGTTAGGGTTAGGGTTTCGGGAGAGAGAGAGGGGACAATTAGGGTTTGTGAGTGGAAATGAGAGAGTTTAAGGAAGCAACTAAGGGTATATAGGTGTGGGTGTTGGGCTCTGTTTTGGGCTAGATTAGTTGGGTTTTTGGATTAATTAGGTGTAGTTGGGTGTAATTAGGTTTAATTAAACCGGATTATAGAGAAAAAAATGGGTTTATTACAAATTTTAGAGGTTAATGAGAAAATGGGGTTATGTAATAATGGAATAAATTTAATGGAGTTTTGGGTGGTTGATGAAGTTAATCGTGAAATAATATATGGAGAAGATGATGTAGATGGTTGATTTGATTGATAAAGTGATATTAGGATATGAATAAAATAAATTGAGTAAGGGTATAATGGGAAGGAATTTATGGATATAAATGGAAATGAGACTAACAAAAGGGGACGCCCGAAACGGAAACAAGACTATCATTTAGGGACGGAGGGAGTATGAAACTATTTCATTCACGACGTATGGATTTGTTTTTTACTAATGTCATCGATGCATCACGTATGAAATTTTTTCATGCGCTACGCACCAAAGTGGGCAATAAATAGCAAAAATCGAGACGGTGAATAGCAACCACATGTGATTAACATGTTCGGTTGTTTTTGCTTCAGATTACTAGTGTCTACCCACTTTTTTTTTAATAGGAAAGCGTTTAGGGGGTTTCATCTAGCGAGAATGATACTGCCCTAAGACATTCTGAAGGATGAGATCGTTAAGATCTGGAAAGGCTGCTAAATCGGGTTGAATAGACAGATGATCAAGTTTTGCAAAGAACACTATTGCTATAAAACGGACATTGTTTGCCCCTTCAAAAAGTCAAAAATCAAAGAACATTTGTGTAATTATGCTTAAGTGTAACAAATTTACTACTTATAAATTGTAGTTATGGATTATATTTAAGTATTACCATCACTAAATAAAATCTTTGTTAAGTTATCTATCATATTATAAAAAAAAAATGAAAAATGGTGTGTTGAGTTTTAACGGACTTGTTGACACAAGAAATTATGTGTGATAAATTTGTTTTTTTGACTTTTTGAAGAGGCAAACGATGTCCGTTTTGGACGAATTTTATTTGCACGCGATCGTATTGAAATTATCTACAAGATTATGGAAAAAAAAAAAAAAAAATCCATACATGACCTTATGGATTGGTTTTTGAAAAAATGCAATTCATACACGCCGTATGATTTTAATTCATGCGTGACACACGAGAGTGTGCGGTAAATAACAATTTGAGTGGGTAAACAGAAACTATAAAAACCTTACTCCCTAACCTCCTCAATCTGAGCGCGAAGATCGACCTCTGCTAATCGTCGTCTTTGATGGGCTAAAACTAAAAGCTCTCGTTCCTCCGCTGATCTTCGTGACGCCTCTACTCTTTCCACTGCTACCATAAGTTGATTCATGAGTTCTTGAATTGTACTCACATACTTTCCCCTTTCCTTCAACGTTGCATTATTTCAGGATTCAAATTTTGGAAACAAGTTAAGCATGGAATTACAGAGTTTGAAACTAACAAACATCAAGAAAATAACAAATCAACAAAAACTCGGATGGATTCACACACATATATACACATACATATCATCATAGATTGCAAAGTTGATATCAAACATGTAATCTTCTTCCTCCTTCACCCCTCCAACTCCATCTCCAACTCCGCAATTCGCTTCTTGGCCTCCTCCAATTCCAGTTGAACCAACCTCTTCTGCTCCCATTCCTCGTAGTACAATCTCTCAAAACATTGCGCCTTCTTAATCTGCTCGCATAAATCGCCTTCAGCCAACCGTCTTCCTTGATGGGCTAAAAGCGCTCGTTCCTCAGCTGATCCCTTCGGCGCCTCTGCTTGTCTTAGTCGTTCCTCTGCTTCCAGCTTTCCATTAATGGCTTCAATCCTTTGCTCCTCTGCTTCCATCAGTTCACTCATCAGTTCCTCAATTGTACTCAGATATTCTTCCCTTTCCTTCATCATCGCATCAAGGATTCAAATCTTCCATCGAAACTAAGTATGCAATTATTGCACAGAGTTTGAAACTAACCTTGGCGAAAGGATCGGAATCTTGGATTGGGAGAGCAGGATCTTCATCCATTGTATCCAACGATAGATCGATTGGATGTGGGAGATGAATTGGGTAATTGGAGACAGAATTTTAATGGGTTTGAAGAGTTTTAGAGCTTTGACATGTGCAATTTTGTATTAACAGTCAATTGTATATCATAAACTGAAACTTGTTGAAATGTTCAATGTAACTAGAAACTCTTTTCTGTTGAAATGTTCATACTATCTAGATGTGATTTTTTTTATTTTTCTTTAAGGCTTGGTTGAAAATAACTTTTAAAATAGAGGTTTTTATCGAAAGTCACCCGTAAAATATGCTATATTGTTCAAAACCACCCCTTTAATTGAATATTATCGGAAACCATCCGTATTAACCTCTCCATTAACCAAACGCCACCCATTCTCCTGTTCCGTTAAAAAGTTCTGTTAAATGTGATAAATTACAATATTACCCCTAACATATATAATATTATAAAACAGATTTATTGGTTTTTCTGATTTTTTTAATTATGAAAATAGTTAAGTAATAGCAAATGACTAAATTAACCCTGTTTGTCAACTTAATTTTCAAAATGTGCCCTGTTCAAACTTGCATCAAAATCAAAATCTCACATCCACTACCGATGAAAATCATGAACTGATGGGCATCGAATAGGGCTTGCAGAGGAGAAGAGGTGGCGTCTCAGGCACGTGAGGAGGGAGTCGGAGGAGAGAATATGGGCGTCCCTCGGAAATTCGATGTCGGAAGAGCGGGAAGGAAATGCAAAGCTGTATCGTCTTCTTCCTCCTATTGCCATCTCCATCCTCCTCTTCTCCTCATCAATGGAGGGCTACAAATTAGGGTTTTTTCAAATTTCAGTCCCGTCTCTTCGTCTACAATATATAATCTCCATCCAGATCTGCAGCTTGTGGAGGAAGAAGATCCCAGATTTACCCCAATTCAAGAACCATTTCAAAACCTAGAACACGATTCATGTTTGTAATTGTATATTATCGTTTTCATCTACACATTAATTTCAATTTCTTCTCAGTCCAACAATCTTCAGGGCTTCTTCTCCTATGAGATTGGTATCAAGATTTTGGCAAGGCTATAAAACCCCTCTTTCGATTCAAATAGGTTTGCAAGCACTAGAACAGATTAGGATTTGGGACAGTTTAAGGATTTCGATTGGGACTTGGGACGGAAGCAGAAGAGGATGAGTGGTCGACGACGGGGAGGAGCAAGAAGAAGGTTGTGAAGGTGAGGGCTTGATTTGGATGACGGGCTGCATATTTGCATTTGGTGGGTGGGGTTTTCATTTTTTTTAGTATTTATTTACTTTACTTTCTTTTAATTTATTTTTTGAATAAAAATAAATAAAATTTGCCACGTTTGCAAGTGTTAAACAGAGTTAGACGGAAAATGAAAATGGGTGGTTAATGAGTAACGAAATGCGTTATAGAGGTGGTTTTCGGTAATATTTGATTAAAGAGGTGGTTTTGAGCAATGTACGGTATTTTACGGGTGGTTTTCGGTAAAAACCTCTTTAAAATATGCACGTGAGAATGATGCATATTAGTAGTAATTTGGTGCACATTTAGTACCAATTTGGTGCACATTTCGTTGACAAACTTAAAATCAACCAAAATTTAAAGAACATTTATTGAGAAACTGAAGAACTTTCAGGTAAAAGTGTATATGTGCATCATTTTTCCAAAGGATGTTCATAAATGTGATGCACATTTAAGTATATTTTGATGCACATTATTCATTCTCACGTTCTCATTTTAAAAACTGTTCTCACCGGAACCGCACCCTTTTTTTCCATCCAATTTGAAATTATGCATTGTCATGATGACCCATTCGGAATCAAAAGGAATCGCAAGTGGTAAGATCGTATGAGAGCATCTGCATCCTTGTTACTCTAAGTAACAAATAGGATTTTTTAAAAGCAAAAGAAAAGAAAATGTCAGATTTTTTATTTAAACCAAGACAAGAGTAACAAACAAGTGTTACTCCTCCTTACACAATTCACTTCTATTTTCCAATTATCCACTAACATGTGGCCCAATACAAAAATCACACTACTTTATTATTGGTAAATATATTATGACACTTATAATACATAAAATTTTATTGTAATTCTTTTTCAAATATTTATAATTTATTTTTATCTACATATTGACATCCATATTAAGTATATAATATATTATCAAAATTTACAACAAAAATAAAGAAAAAATGCATGTTATTTGATAGGAATAATATGATTGTGGATGAAAAGTCCATAAATATTAAAATAATAGGTTATGTTACTCAAGAGGAGTAATATGGATAAAGATGCTCTGATAGCATAAATTTATGTCATAATAATTGGTAATGACGATCGTTGATCTTTGAAATGCTTGAATACTAACATAAAATGTGAGAAGTAAAGATACAATGTTTTGTTGGAATCATTTTCTTAAATGAGTACCATTTCGAAAATAGTTCTCATTTAGGCGAGTTTTGAAATTAATTCCAGATATAGACATTTTTTATAGCTTTGGAAAATGGCCAAGAAGGAGAAGCGCAATTTACCCAAGCAAAATTTCTTTTGCAAAAAATAAAAAAACACAAGAGGCGTTAACGTTGTTTGAAGCATAAGTCGCTGTTATAAAGAGCGGCTCATCCCCAAAATTGTCTTTTGTTGAGTATAACCATATCATGACAGCATGTCCCTATTAGACATAACCCACTTGATGCGGGAGCATCTGAGCTACTATCAAGAGCATCTGAGCTATCATCGAGGACACTTCGTCCTAAATCTAGAGATGTGCTAACCACTGGAGCAAGGTCTAAATTAAGATCGATATGAGCCATCATTGAAAGCATTAATAGTAGCCCGACCTCATATTGTAGCCATTCAAGCTCGTAGAGATCCGGTTCGAGTCAAGATGAGAAGTCAAGTATTGAAGAGGAAATAAACTAGGCTTCAAGACAAAACTCTGGGACTTGGAATCACTCAATTCCGATCTCGGACGAGAGAGAACGAGCCGTTTCAAATAGAGATATCGGCAACATGTTCCCAAAGCGGCGACCGCTGCCTTTTGGGCAGCCCCCGCCACTAATTCGATTTCTGACATTTAGCTACGAAGCGGAAACAGCGACCGCCGCCTATGGGCAACGATCGTCGCCTTATGTACGGCGACCGTCGCCTCTCCAACGACGACCGCCGCCAGATGTGCTGTTATTGCGAGCCTTTGTGTTATTTTTGCGGGATTAATTCTTTAATTCGGTTTAAGTCATTTTAGGAAATATTTTTATTGGTTTTATTTCTTTTAATTGGCACCCTTATGAACTCTATATAAGGTTTGCCCTAGTTATTGTTTTAGGAACCCAAACAGACTATGATTATTATGATGATTCTTATGAATTGAGAAAACGTTGTTTTCGTTCCTCTAAAAGAGAGCTTTTGTGAGAAGAGTGTTTGAGAGCATTGTTGTTGAACTCGCCCTAGTTGTACTTGTGTGTGTCAATCTCCTCCATAAGGTTGGTGCTATCGGAACTCCATAGAGTATCCTCTAGGTGCCTTGGCCTACCATAGCCATTGTGTTTGGTTGTAATCCATTAGGGTTTCTTCATCATTCGGTAAAGTTTTTGTTCTTAAGTTCAAGGGTTTTATCGTTGTTTGATTTGGTTCCAATTGGCCTATCATTCGACTTATCTTTCTTTCATCTCATTCTAATTCCGCCTGACTTCTCTATTCCAAGGTCAAGGAAGGACACCTCATTAAGGTGAAAACTAACCAACGAATTTCAAAGGCCTCATGGTTATGACATTGAAGGCATAATCTCAATACTCTTTTAAAGGACTTTTAGCATGCAATTGTTATCTATATATAAGTGAACTAGATAATAAATAAACAAGCATTTATGCAAGGAAATTAAGAGATAATAAAACATTCACATAATGCAATAATAAAAATTTGGATCCTGGTATGGCCCCTAAAAATATCTAATCTTCGATAGTCTTGAATTTCTGGATCACCATCCTTTAGTCGTCATAAGATCTTCTTCTTGTGTTACATAAATTTGAATAAACTCTCTTGTATAAATTTAAATTACAAAAATACATAATGATACGCATATCGTGTACAAGAAAAACATAACGATGCACATATCGTATTTATTTATCCTAATTTGGGTCATACTAGTCACCGCATATAATAATATTATGATATTAAACATACATGCAACAATATCATAAATAAAATGTTATTTAACAAAGACATGCAATTTATCCAAATAAAAAACATAAATAATAAACCTTATTAATTAACTATTTGAAATTGAAATAATTTCCCATTTTTTAATTCAATAAAGACATGCAAATATCGTCGGTTTTGGTCTCCACTCCGAGGCGCTCGAGAGCTCTCTTGATCTGCTCTGTTGTGATTATTTAGTCTCCGTTCTTGTCGAACAGATTGAAGATGCAACGGAGACGACGTTCAGGCTAGGGTTGCGAAGCCGAAATGAGGAAGGTCTTCGAGATAAGCAACCATGAGAGGAGCTCCTTATTGTTGGATCTCCCATGTCGATGTTATGTCGATGTTGTGAGATCGCCAATGTGATGAATGTGATTGTTGATTTTGGGACAAATTGAAATTTGGGAAAATCAACAACTTCTATTAAGAACCTTAAATCTCAAAAAGGTAACAAGAACCCTAAATCCCCAAATCAGAAATTCAATTTGATTTGTGACTTGGTAAAAGTTGTAAATAATTTAAAAACACAAGGGTAAAATGGTAATTTCAAACCTTTGACGAAAATGTTAACGGATCTTAGCCCGTGGTGATAGTGATATAGGAGGCGATTCCATTTAAATTAACCTAAATAAGGGATTGTTCTATGAAAAACCTCAAAAAAATATAACTCATAATCAAAATATCTTACACTTATTTACATTATAATCTATTTATCATATATTCATAGTTAAAAACAAATCCTTATATCCATATTCTTATTCTACCTAGTCCTGGCCAAACTCGGGTCAGCCCGGCCGGCCCGGCCGACCCTCTATCCGGGCGTGCTTGGGCACTAGATAAAGCCCTGTCGGGCCGCTAAGCCTGGCCCGTAAGGATACGAGGGCCGGGTACGGTATAAACCTCAGGCCCTTAAGGGCCGATAGGCCCAGCCCGTATTATATATTAATTAAAAAAAATATGTATATATATACTATCTAAAAATAATCTAACCTAGATTTTGTTTCCTCATACTTGCGCTTACGTCTCCTTTTCTTTCACGTCGACCGGTGCCCGCCTCGTTATCATGATATGAAGAATATGATTATGCAGTATTTTATTTTATTTTTTTCTTTAAAAATCATTAAAAAAACAAATTTAACATAACCGGGCCGGGTATGGGCACTGTCACAGACCCTCAGACCGGGCCTCGGGCTAGCCCGACCGGAAATATGGGCCGGAAATTTGAGCCTTACCCGGCCCGAGCCCGGGTATGGCCAGGTCTAATTCTACCCCACCTCCACCGCAAACGCAGCTGTATCACGAAAACCGTATAACTCAATACTCAACCCTAGCTGCAACATCCACCGCCGCTCACCGTCACACTAAGGTCTACGCTTTCTATTGAATATAAAGAGTTTATTGGAAAGTACTACTATAAACTTGATTATATTTTTGTTCTGAATTGAATTGTTTCCCTTTTTTTGCAATAAATTCGACTCCGTGTTTTTTCGGAAGTACTTGAACTCCAAGTTTCATTTAAAGGAAAATCGGATAATTGTAAAGGAAAAGGGAGTAAAATATCTTACTCCGTATATACTACTTAGGCTCCAAGTTTTATTCAAAAACCTTATCTTTACCTACTTTTTATTTAACGCCCACCCTTTTTGCTATTTGCCGCCCAGGTCATCCGTGCGTGACGCACGAATTGCACATTTCAGAAAACGCACGGATTGTATCCATGCGTCACGCACGGCTTGTATCCATGTGTCACGCACGGATATCATCCATGCATGACGCACAGATTGTATCCGTACGTCATGCATGGATTTGCATATATGAATCTAGGGTTATTCAATGTATTTCTAGTTAAGTGTGCAAAGAAATACATTTTTAGTGTCTTTTTTAAGGCGATAAAGCCCAATTCGACAAAAACGTCATCGAAACTTTATTGAAATGGAATGAAACTTTGTTTCAATCCTTATAATGTCTATTTGATCATGTGTGTAACTTGAAAATCAAATTTATACCTTTGTAAGTGAAAGATAGTTTGAAAACCGAACGAGGTCGCAATATGTATGGCGCACCATATACAATTTGAAATATAATAAGGTTGAACATTCGTCAACATAACAACAATATAAGCATTCTAAATTTAACAATAAGATTTTGCAACATAAAACCATGCGTCACGGGTGGAATGCATCCACACACCACGCATGGTTTTACACCATACGTGACGCATGGATGTCAATCTATTTTTTTGTTGTTTATGTGGTCCATGTCAATGTATTCAATGTATTTGTACTTATGTCACAAAAAATAATTCATGTTCCGTGTTGTTTTTAAAGGCTTTAAAACCACAATTCGCCATAACGTCGTCGAAACATCATCGGAATGGAATGAAACTTGTTTACAATGCCTATTAGAGATATTTAACCATGTCCGTAACTTTACATCAAAACCTTTTGCTTTTAGAGTAACACGCTCTTTGTAAAACATCAAACCACTCACCACAAGCTTAACTTGTTGCAATATATATGGTCGCAACATTGATGTTCACGTATGTTTGAAAAATTTATACACAAATGTGTTATAAGGTATATAAAGTCCCAATAATGTCTCACACATACAAAATGGGATTCGAAACTATGCCAAAACGCTAAAACCACTAAAAACGGCTTAAATGGACTTAAGGCGGTTTTTGGCGAAACGACACACGAACGATGTGCGAATGTAATGAAACTTGTTTTCAGTGGCTATTATGGATATTTAACCATGTGGGTAACTCCCAATCACAACTTCTAACTTTTAAAGTACCGACTCCTTTGTAAAAAACATACTAGTCGTAACTCTCTAACTTGTCGCAATATGTATATTCTACAACATTGACGGTGATTATTGTTGAAAATACTATACAACTTACTCTTATTAGGGATATTCAGTAGAAACAAGGTCTCGCTCACACGAAATGAGGCACGTAAACGCTAAAACCACTAAAAACGCCTTAAATGGACTTAAGGCGGTTTTTGGCGAAACGACACTCAAACGATGTCCGAATGTAATGAAACTTGTTTTCAATGCCTATTAGGTATATTTAACCATGTGGGTAACTCCCAATAACACCTATTAACTTGTAAAGTAGCATATCCTTTGTTTGAACTTCTTACGTGGCCTAAATGTCCAACCTTTGACAATATGTATTTTTATTTTGATTGGAAATCATGCACAGATCAGTGTTACTAAGAATCAAAGGGATCATGTGTCATTTTGTGCGTCACGCATGGAAGAGAACCGTGCGTCACGCGTGGATTTGTGAATTTATGATATTTAAAATGTATTATAATATTACTTTTTAAGGTTTTGACTTGTTTTAGGGGTTTGTATTAGTTAGGTTTTATGGATTTTACATGCTCACGGTATTAGTTGTATGACTAAACATGTTGATTTGTGAATTTTTGTTTACTTTAGTGATTATGATGTTTGAAATGTATTATAATGTATGACTTGTTGGTTAAGGGGTTTGAAATGTATGACTTATGGCAATTCCACACGTCACGCATGGTTCAATACCGTGCGTCATGCATGGAACGGATCCACACGTGACGTGTGGATTTTCCATACAGAAGCTTAACTGGTTTGTTATCTGTGTGTTTGTGCATAGATGAACTTTTCTGTGTTTACTGGATTAGACAAGATTACTCTTAATGACTGCCCACCTCCGTCATACCTCGACTACATACCTTCGTTTGATTTGGGCATTGATTTTACAACATGGGAGCAACTGCAATCACAGTTTGGTGATATCAACACTGGATCTTTTGGAACCGGTTACGGTTTGTCGCAATGGCCTTCGCATTTGATGAGGCCACTTTCAGACACAAGTAGCTTAAATGTGTTTCGTCCTTTGCGTACTGCACCACAATTTGATATTGAAGTTCAAGAAGAACAATATGTCTCTGTTGATTACTCAGAGTTGTTTGTAAATGACTTGGTATTCGCCTCTAGACAACAGGGAGTGAGTTGGGCCGTTAACATTGCACAAGCCAACAACTTTTGCATAGTCAATGGAAGGATTAGAGCACCTACCGAAACAAAATCTGGAAAACTTCAGCTTATCTGTGATAGAGGACGAGTGAATTACTCAAAAGCTAAGGGAGTGAGGAAAAACATCAAGACGAAAAAATGTAGATGTTGGTTCGAATTAAAGCTTCGTGAGGAGCATAGAGGGGCTTGGAAACTTACTGTAATGTTAGGTACCCACAACCATCCTATTGGTAGTAGCTTGTTTGGGAATGCGTTTGCAGGCAGATTGATGCCTGATGAAGTGTGTACAGTAGTTGAAATGACTAGGGCTCATTGTAAACCAAATGAGATTTACACTATGCTCAACAAGTCTCCCAAGAACCTTACAAAAAAAACAAGTTTACAATTTGATGGCCAAGACGAGGATCGAAAACAGGGAAGGAAGAACTGTTATCCAAGAGTTTTTCTACAAATGCAAACAGAGCGACTATTTCATAGAGTATAGGACAAGCAAAGATGATGCGTCTATGATTGGTGATATGTTCTTTGCGTCCCCAGAATCAATGAAGCTCTTGAAATCATTTCCCTATGTACTTATAATGGACTCCACATATGCCACAATCAAGTAAGTTTTGTGTGATTATTGACCATTACATATGATTTTCCATAACATTGTAATAATATTATTTCAAATTATCTCTTTACAGGTACAAAATGCCATTTTTCGAGATTGTTGGAATCACGTCTACATGGAGGAACTTTGTAGTTTGTGGGGAATTTCTTGAGGGCGAGACTAAAGAGCATTATTTGTGGGCAATGCAACAACTTCAAGAGATGTATAGAAGAATTGGAGCAACGCCGACTTGCATTGTCACCGACCGTGAACAAGCTTTAATGAGTGCAACAGATCTTCTTTTTTCCAAATGCAAAGTTTCTTCTATGTAGACGACATATAAGGAAAAACATAGAGGCCAAAGCTTCGCTCGAAATGAGATCGAAACTAAAGGGAAAAAACTTATCCAACGACTACTACAACTTGTTTGCGGAAACCACCGTAGAAGGATATGAAAAAAAGTTGGATACTATAGAGAGAGCTTGGAACGCGCATATTCCCGTACTGCAATATGTTAGAGACAGTTGGCTTGGTCCTTTCAAAGAAAGATGTGTGTCGGCATGGACGGATGACGTGTTTACTCTTGGAAGCAACACGACAAACAGGTAATTTATCTATAATTGCAGTTACACAACTATATTCAGTTTTCTGTGCATTTAACCAGTTTCTGTAAACTGCACATCCATGCGTGACGCGTGGATTAAATTTGTGCGTGATGCACGGATGTGTTCCATGCGTCCCGCATGGATGTGCAGTTTACAGAAACCGCAGAAGCAGATTCCTGTTTGAACACCTTAATAAAAATGCAGAGTGGAAGGAGCACATTCCTGTTTGAAGTCATATTTGAGTGGTGGACAAGGTAGGCTCGACACAGTGTTTGAGGAATACAGTGACATGGCACGAAACCAGCTGAAAGAGATATTGGGTTCATTTAACGAGAGCCTAACAAAGACGTATAGACTTGTTCACCAAACATCTTTGTTTGTACATTTGAAGTGCAAAGTTTTGTACAAGGCAATGGAGCTCTTAATTAAAGAATACGACAAAGGTGTACAAGGCATGTACAATCCACAATATTGAGATTGTGCAACCAAGGTCAGAGATGGGATGCTGTGTGTCCATGACCTTGCGACTTGTGTGAAGAAACAAATGCCAATTCAGCCCGTGTCTTTGCATCCTTTTTGGAGTACGTTGTCTTTGGAAGAAGTGGATACACAGTGTCATCTTGAAACTAAGAAAAACGTGGCAAGACGTTTATTTGATGAATTTTATGAAGAAACATGGAACACCTTGTCACCACATGATCAAGAGAAGTGTATTGAATCTGTCAGAAAGATAGCTAAAGTGGATACACCTCTCAAAGAGCCGCCTATTTCGAAACACACCGGTGGTCGTCCCCAAGGAGCTCCTAACAGAGTGCCTAGATCTACACAAAGAAAGAAGTCTGCATGGGAATACACTGACCAAGAGATGAGGTCTAGAGCTTTGGAAGAAACACCTCCCAAGAAGCAAAGGGTTCCTAAACCCTTTGGTGCACCTCCCGCTCCACAAAAAATGTATGCGCCTTCTAAGTACATTAGAAAGATACCAATGTGCATGCGACCATATGTGGAGGGTTGGTTTGACATCAAAGCCGATGGAAACTGCGGGTTTAGATCTATTTCTATGGAAACAGGTGACCGATATTATCTTTACTCTAATGTACACTTTATCCAAAATATTCCGTCACTCAATCTGTTTTTGAGAGTCATGTAACAGGTGGGACCCAAGAGCATTGGAAGTTCATACGAGAAGAGATGATAAGAAAGGCTAAAGAGATTTGACATTTACTTAAAGGCACGTGGATTGGTGGCGAAGTAAATCCAACATTGGAGTCCGCTATACATCAACTTACATGGGAAAGCGATTACTACCCAGCTCCAAGGGATAAGTGGCTTACCGTACCAGAAATGACATGTTTGGTGGCTTCGGCATGTAATTGTGTCTTTGTGTGTCTAGGCGAGCAAATTAAACAGACATTCCTACCTCTTAGACTTCCGACTTGGTATGGTCAACCTGGAGCCAAGATACAAGTTGTTTGCCTATTACTACTTACACAGAAGGAACATTTCATCCCAGTATGTTTTTTTCAATTGCTATTTACCTAGTGCATTACATGTAAATTTAATTATGCAATTCCATAAAATCTATCTCAGATTCGCCTGAAGGATGGATGTCCACTACCACCTGTTTATAATCTTTAGGAGCGTAATTGTGAAGAATCTGTTGCGGACTTGTATGACGAAGTGTGGCAAAGATGTGGGGCTTACACACCCCCGAAAAGAGGAGGACATCAATCGTCCAAACAAAGCATCACAATTCCAGACGATGATGATGACAAATACTAGTTCAAGAGTTATTGTCAGTCCTGACAATGTTGTAATGTGTATTTTATTTCGAGTTTCAAATGACCTTCTAATGTTGTAAGGTTGTATCATTTGATGCACATTTCAGTCTTTATGTGGTATTTCTGGGTTAAATTTAACGTGAAACAGGTGCTTTGCATGACGCACGGATTTGTTCCACGCGTGACGCATGAAATTGCATTTTTCCTACAGAATGCAGAAATTCCATTTCAGCTTTACTTGTCAAAAGCAACACTTCCGAATTGTCTTGTCAAAAGGAGACATATGAGTTGTCTTGTCAAAATGAGACATATGAGTTTTCTTGTCAAAAGGAGACATATGAGTTGTCTTGTCAAAAGGAGACATATGAGTAGTCTTATCAATAGGAGACATATGAGTTGTCTTATCAAAAGGAGACATCGGAATTACAACATAAAACTGATATATTACAACATAAAACAGATACGTTACAACAAAAAACCGATACATTACAAAACAAAACAGATTCATTACAGCATAAAAAAGACTCATTCTTGAAACGTAAATTAAAACGAACATAACAAAGACAAAACACCAAGACACTTCACATTACATCTTAAAAGGAACGAAATACTAAGACCACTACGCATCGTCAGAATCAGCTGGTTTCTCTTCAAAATCCTCATAGAGCTCCTTCACCCACCATTTAGCCGTTTCCAAATCTTTCTCTTCGTTAAAGATTTTCAGTTTCATGGCTTGTGTCCGGTTTTCCTCCAACAATTTCGTCATAACACGGAGATGATGACGGTCATACTCAGGATCAAGAAACACCCACCTGAAGTTACATTGGCATGTAAAAAACCTTCGGCCATACTGGTCTGGTCTCATCTTGTCATTAGCGCTGAAAACCGTGATAGACTTCCTACACCTCTTATTTGGACACTGAATGGTGCTGCCTTCTCGTGGTATTGAAGATGATGATGAGGATGATGCCATGTTGGTTTCCAATCTGTAATACAATGTAAGAAAACAAGTGAGAAAGTAAGGAATAAGATGTGGAATATGGAGCTTCAAAGAAGAACTTCAAAAATCAACTTACAGGCTGAGGGAGTGAAAATGAGAGATTAATGAGTTGAAATGGTATGCTGAGGGAGTGAATTTATAGGCGATTTTAAACTAGGTTTACACTTCCATGCGTCACGCATTGAAGAGAACCATGCGTGACGCATGGTTTTGCATTTGACCAACAGAATGCGGATTTATGTCTTGTGTACCCTAAACAAATAATCCAACAAATTCAACAACGCTAACCAGAATTTAAAAGTCCAACAACGTCATAACAAACAATCCTTACGAAAAACGGACAATCCTGAAAATCCGAAAACAAACAGTTCATAAAAAACAATTGAACCCAATCCAACGAGATCACCACCGATGTTGTTGATACATAGTTGTCCACAACTCAATATCTTGAAGGACCTCGGTTATGGCTCCATGCATTGCAGAAACATCATAGGGATCAGGCAAGGTTGCATATGGTGACAAGTGATCGTAGACCCTGTCAAAAACCTACAAATAAAATAAAATATTGAATTCAGCTATTTGCATAATGTTTACCTTAAATCAAACTTAAAGAAAAATCAAGATCTCAAGTTACATGAGATAAATGTATTACCTGCTGTGCTTCCAAGCTAGCGTGTCTGCCGGGTATCAGAAATCGATGAGTGCGGGGGATGTACCACACAAGATACTCCGGAGCTTCTTCAAAACCTGTCTCCGCAGGTGGTCCCATCTGCTCAAGGGTCGCCCTGTGGATATCCATCCCCTCCCAACTCCACGCCATTCTATCATAATTCACCACATATGACCTAGGGTTGATGAGCCTATGGGCTTTAAGGGGTGAAATTGGAGGCCTGAGAATCATCTGCACCCTACCAAACTGCCTAGGCGACCTATCGGGATGGTGGAGCTCGGTTATGTCCATGCAACTCAGCACCCCGAAAAAAAGAGCAGGAGCATAGGCAGGATCATTGAAGTCGATTTCACCATACGGGTTCCAATTAACCTAAAAACGATATCAACGTCTTGCATTACTTAAACAGTAATTTTACACCTTAAGGTACCAAAACTGAGGTAAAAAATAGTACGCAGTTTTTTTTGCAATTCCATGCGCCACGCATAGAATCAAGCCATGCGTCACGCATAGAATTAAGCCATGCGTCACGCATAGAATTAATCCATGCGTGACGAATGAAACAGATTCATGCGTGACGCATGGAATTGCAAAAAAACTGAGGCTTAAAAATATAAACTGATGAAGGATCATCTGGACAGCAACCGACACCTCCGGTCCCCGAGTTTGAAGGAGCATTGACTCGCTCGAGAGCTAAAGAAGTCCAACAAGAGCTAGACAAGTTAGTAGCGTTCTTCAGGTCCAAGGAGTTGAATACAGACGAAGAACCACCATTGAAGACTGTTCTAATGATCGAGTTTCGAGAACGAGCAGAGGACTGCGGAGAAGAACCGCGACCGCGGCTGGAAACCGCGTCCGCGGCTCATTCGCCAACCGCGCCCGCGGCTCCATAACCGCGCCCGCGGCCAGGAAACTCGGCGAGTTCTTTAACTTCGCCGAGGCTTCCTTTTGAAACATTATTTTCGGATGTTTAATTGTTTTTCGGGATTATTATTTTAGGATATACTTTTTATTGTTTATTTATTTAGTTGGCACCCTTATGAACCCTATATAAGGCTGCCTTAGTTGTTGTTTTACCCCCCAGACTTTGATATTGAATACAGCGTTTATCGTTTTTTCCTCCCAAAAGAGAGATTTTGTGAGAAGAGTGCCCCGTGTGCATTGTCGTTGAGCTGGCCCTAGTTGTGCTTGTGTGTGTCAATCTCTTCCATAAGGTTGGTGCTATCGAGGCTTCATAGAGCAACCTCCAGGTGCCTTGACCCACCAAAGTCATTGTGTTTGGTTGTAATCATCCGTTGGGGTTTCTTCATCATTCGGTAAGGTTCTTGTTCTAAAGTTCAAGGGTTTTATCGTTGATTGATTTGGTTCCAATTGGCCTATCCTTCAACTTCCCTTTCTTTCATCTCATATCTAATTCCGCTTTTCTTCTCTGTTCGAGTTCCTATTCGAGTTTGGTGTCTAGGTCGGCAACTGCGGCTTATCCCCGCATCAAATTGGTATCAGAGCTGTGTTGACACCATTCGTCTTCACAAGAACATCAAGAGACCCCCTATCCAGAAAATCACAAAAAGAGTCAGCTTTTATTTTCTTGTTTGTCAGTTTCTTTCAGAAATTGATTTTGAGTCTTCCATTGCTTTGATATTTCTTGTTGAGTCATTACAGGTTGTGTGCAAGAAGCTTGGATCGATTAGTGTTGGTGGAGATCGAAAGATTGGAGTTTGGAGCACCCTTGTTCCCAAAATCCATTCAGCCCTTCATCCATCACAAAATCTATCCATCCCTACCCAAAACGCAGCCGTCAAAACCCTAGAAGAGTTGCTGAAAATTTCAGTCCTTGCACCCCAAGCCAAGATCTTCAAGGAAGGAAATCTTATCTTCTCTACAAGGAAATCAAGGTGGTTAGTAGTTTCTTTTATTTCAAAATTCGAATTTTCTGAGATAGTATCTCAGATCAAGTCGGTAATTTCGTTTTGTTTAGTTGAGACAAAAAAAAATAAAAAAAAATCGAAAAGTCTCAAAGTCAGTAGTTTGTTTTACGTTTTGTTGAGTCAAAGTCTAGTTTGATATTGTTTAAGTCGAATCTCAAGAACTCAAAGGAAATCGGGTTGAACGAGCCCGAACGGAAGCGAGAAACCACAGGCCGCGACAGAAACCGCGCCCGCGGCTCAGTAGTCGCACCCGCGGTTCAAGCCGCACCCGCGGAATTCAGGCCGCGCCCGCGGCTTCGCCTCAGAAGCCACTGTTCGAAATCCGCGCCCGCGGAACCGTCACTGTTTGCCTTTCCATTCCTTTCAGATACGAGCCTCAATTATTACCTAACCCTCCCGACTCCGTCTTCGATCCTTCAATCGACATCAGTCGGAACAAGTTAAGGTACACTTCCTTTTGGCTCTTCTTGAAATTCGAAGCTTAACTCATATCTCTGTTTTGCATTCTCATTCTTGCAAAACACCTTCGAGTCTTATTTTCTTTCTTTCATTGAGTCAGTCTCTTGTTTGAGTCAGAACCTTACAGTCGAAACCCCGCACTACGCTAGCCATCTCAATCTCTACCATCATTCATATATTGCTAGGAGTTAGGTAGTTTCAACTTAGTGGGTTATTGATCCATACAAGTCAATTCATCGAAGAAAAGCTGGTTGCAACGACAATTGAGAGAGAGTGCAGAGGAAAACATACGAGAGTAAACACTAGCGAGTTGTTTTCATTTACACTTACCTTAATATTGTTCTGTGTTAGTCTTTTCTTTAGTGATGAGCAGGTCAGTTTCTCCCCACGGGAGGCAAGAAGCCCCGGAGACCCGCGCCATTACCCCGGAATTTATGACCAACATGTTTCGGGAGATGACGTCGGCCATTACCACCGCCATAGAGCGGCAGCAGCGATCCACCCCGTCCCCAAGGGTTCTAGAGCACATCGGGACCTCCTATGATGCTCCAGTCGACAATCGGAGGCCCCTGCCTCCTCAGCAAGAAGCCTATGAGGCTGCCCGCATGGGTCGGGAACCCAGACGCAGGCCTACACCCCGAGACGATCTCCCACAAGCTCGGAGAGGACGCTTTCGTAACTCTCCTATACCTCACTTTAATAGATACAATGCTGCTAACCGTTTTGATGATGCATTTCAGGACCTAGGTGATAATGATGATGAAGAGGAGCCTGAAGAAGAAGATGAGGCGGGATGGCGACCCCATCGTCCCCAAGGAGGTTACCAAGGAAGGCGAAGAGAGCCTGAGCAAGATGGAGTGGGAAAGATAAAGGTTAAGATCCCGAGTTTTGAGGGAAAGTGTGATCCAGACATATATATGGAGTGGGAGACCAAGATTGAACAAATATGGAATTGTCACAACTTTCCTGAAGCCAAAAAGGTGCAGCTGGCATCTTTGGAGTTTAGTGGCTACGCGTTAGTTTGGTGGGATAGCTTGATCAGAGGGAGAGTTGCCAATGGAGATTACCCTGTCACTACTTGGGAACTTATGAAGAGGATGATGAGAGCTCGATTTATTCCCCCACATTACACTAGGGAACTTATTCAGCGGCTCGAGAATTTGAAGCAAGGATCAATGGGAGTCGAAGAGACTTACAATGCTATGCAAATAGCGATGGTTCGAGCTAATTTGGTGGAGGATGAGGAGACAACCATGGCTAGATATCTTCGTATCCTTCACCCATATGTGTCTAGTGAGATTGAGATGTTCCCTTACAACTCAATGACTGAGTTGCTACATTTGGCTATTAAGGTGGAAAGAAAGACCAAAATTAGGAGCCAAGGGAGCAAAAACGCAGGTGGCTGGAAAAATCAGCAAGGAAGGAACTCCTATCCTTCAACCCGAGAGGTCCCTAACAAGGAAGACAGTGGTTCTCGAAGGAATCCGCCACCCACTACTCAAGTGCCCTCCAAGACAACACTTGGCCCTTCTAATCCACCCCGAGGGAGTACTTCTAACCCTACTTCTAGAGCTAGGGATATTGAATGATTTAAATGTAGAGGAAAGGGTCATATGATGAAAGATTGTCCTAATTCTAGAGTATTAATTGTTAATCAACTAGGAGAACTTGAAAGTGAAAGTGAAAAAGAAGAGAACCTAGGTGATATGCATGATGAGGATGATCTTAGTGATGAAATTGGTTATGAACATGGTGATTCTTTGATTTGTAAAAGAAATTTACATGTACAACCCGCCCCTTGTGAAGATAATCAAAGAGAAAATTTATTTCACACTAGGTGTTTAGTTCAAGGAAAGGTATGCAATATGATTATTGATGGTGGAAGTTGTTGCAATATTGTTAGTACTGAATTGATCACTAAATTGCATTTTGCTACTATTTTCCATCCTAGGCCTTATAAATTGCATTGGATGAATGAATGTGGTGAATTAAAAGTTCTAAAACAAGCTGAGATAACATTCACCTTAGGAAAATATACGGATAAGGTTTTATGTGATGTAGTTCCTATGCAAGCTTGTCATATATTGTTAGGAAGACCATGGCAATACGATCGAAGGGTTACTCATGATGGTCATACTAACCGTCATACATTCATCTTTAATGATAAGCCTATTACTCTTAAACCTATGACTCCAGCGCAGATAGCAGAAGCTTACGAAAAGAGCAAAGGCAAGGAAAAGGCTTCTGACAGAACCGAAGCAACAAAAGCAGCGACCAAAAACCGCACCCGCGGCTCACGACAGATCGCAACAGAAGGACCAGCACGAGAACCGTGCCCGCGGTCCCGAGGACGCGCCCGCGTCGCACTCGCCTATCCGCGCCCGCGGGTCCTTCTTCTGGCGCGACGCTGGTTCCTGCATTGACGAATCGAGCCCTATTGTCGTCCAAAGCCGAGCTGGAAGGTGAGTATTTACCCTTCGATACTACCCTAATGATGCTTTGCAAGAGATTTGTGTTGACAGGTACCGATTCTCGAGTTGATCTACCCCCTAGCATTCAAGCTATTCTTGACGAGTTTGCTGAGGTGTTTCCGGATGAGATTCCACCGGGCTTACCGCCCTTTAGGGGCATTGAGCATCAAATTGATCTTATTCCAGGAGCTTCTTTACCTAACCGGCCAGCTTACAGAATGAACCCTCAGGAGTGTCAAGAGATTTAGAAGCAGGTGCAAGAGCTTGTAGATAAGGGGCATGTTCGAGAAAGTCTTAGTCCTTGTGCAGTTCCGGTCTTACTTGTGCCTAAGAAAGACAATTCTTGGCGGATGTGTGTTGATTGCCGAGCTATCAACAACATAACTGTCAAGTATCGTCATCCTATACCAAGGCTGGATGACATGTTGGATGAGCTTCATGGTGCCACAAACTTCACCAAAATTGATCTTAGGAGTGGCTACCATCAAATCCGAATGAGGGAAGGCGATGAGTGGAAGACCGCCTTCAAGACCAAATTTGGTCTATATGAGTGGCTTGTTATGCCATTTGGACTTACTAATGCTCCCTCTACTTTTATGAGGCTTATGAACCATGTCTTGAGGAAGTTTATAGGGAAGTTTGTTGTAGTTTATTTCGATGATGTCTTGATTTACAGCAGGTCCCTAGGGGAGCATGAGCAACATCTCAGGGAAGTACTCGTTACTCTTAGTATACAGCGACTATATGCTAACTTAAAGAAGTGTGATTTTTGCACTGATAGAGTTATATTTCTTGGTTTTGTAGTGACCTCCCAGGGATTACAGGTTGACGAAGAGAAGATTAAAGCCATTCAGGAATGGCCGACACCCACGACCAGCAGCCAGGTACGCAGTTTCCACGGGTTAGCAAGCTTCTATCGGCGCTTTGTGAAGGATTTCAGCACCATTGCTGCACCGCTGACTGAGGTAACTAAGAAGCATTCAGCATTTGTTTGGAAGGAGGCTCAAGAAAGGGCGTTTGAGGAGCTAAAACGCAGATTGACCGAGGCACCTTTGCTTGTGCTTCCCGACTTCACTAGGCCTTTCGAAGTGGAATGTGATGCTTCCGAAGTTGGCATTGGAGGAGTACTCATGCAAGAAGGTAAGCCTATTGCTTTCTTTTCTGAAAAGTTGAAAGGTGCCAGTCTAAATTACTCTACTTATGACAAGGAATTGTATGCATTATATAGAGTACTTAAGACGTGGCAACACTACCTATGGCCTAGAGAGTTTGTTTTGCATACCGATCATGAATCTTTGAAACATTTTAGGAGCCAAGACAAACTCGATAGGAGACATGGTAGATGGATGGAATTTATTGAGACTTTCCCTTATATTATCAAATACAAGAAAGGAAAAGACAATGTGGTTGCTGATGCACTATCTAGGAGGCATGCTTTAATTGTTCAACTTGACTCTAAGGTGTTAGGTTTTGTCTACATCAAGGATTTATACCGTAATGATGCTGATTTTGGTGCTATTTATAAGCAATGTTTAGATAAAGGAACTTTGGATAAGTTTTACTTGTTTGATGGTTTCTTGTTTAGGGCTAGTAAAGTGTGCATACCTAAGTGTTCTTTGAGATTATTGCTTGTTGAAGAAGCCCATAAGGGTGGATTAATGAGACACTTTGGTAGAGATAAGACATATCATATGTTGCATACTCATTTTTATTGGCTCCATATGCTTAGGGATGTTGAGCATTGTTTGAAGAGATGCTTGGAGTGTCTTAAGGCTAAGTCTAGAGTTAAACCACATGGATTGTATACTCCTTTGCCTATTCCTACGACCCCATGGGTAGACATTAGTATGGATTTTATTGTAGGATTGCCTAGGACTAAGAAGGGGAGAGATTCTATTTTTGTGGTTGTTGATAGATTTTCTAAAATGGCTCATTTTATTGCTTGCAACAAGACTGATGATGCTCATCATGTGGCTGACTTGTTCTTTACCGGAGTTGTTAGGTTACATGGAGTACCAAAGACTATTGTGAGTGATAGAGATGTGAAATTTCTAAGTTACTTTTGGAAAACTCTTTGGGGAAAACTAGGGACTAAACTACTATTCTCTACATCTAGTCATCCTCAAACTGATGGTCAAACTGAAGTAACCAATAGGACCTTAGGAACCCTTTTGAGAGTCATCCTTAAGAAGAATTTGAAGGCTTGGGAAGAAGCCTTACCCCATGTTGAGTTTGCCTACAATAGAGCCATCCATTCCTCAACCTCGCTGAGTCCCTTTGAATGTGTGTATGGTTTGAATCCACTAACCCCTTTTGATCTTATGCCGTTACCTACGAAGGAGTGAGTGGATTTCAATGCAGGAAAACAGGTTGATCACATCAAGGAAATTCATGAGAGGACAAGAGCTAAATTGCTAGAAGTGGCTGCTACAAATGCTAGCAAGGCAAATAGGAAGAGGAAGAAGGTCATCTTCAAGGAGGGAGACCTCGTGTGGGTCCACTTTAGGAGAGAGCGTTTCCCCCAGCAAACGCCACTCAAAGCTGTCCCCAAGAGGCGCTGGACCATTCAAGGTGCTCAAGAAGATTGGAGATAATGCTTATGTCTTGGAGCTTCCCGGTGACTATCAAGTGAGTGCTACCTTCAATGTGCAAGACTTGACTTTATTTGAGGGTGAAGAAGAAGAGGAGTTGGATGATTCGAGGTCGAATCCTTTTCAAGAAGGGGAGGATGATGAAGGATCATCTGGACAGCAACCGACACCTCCGGTCCCCGAGTTTGAAGGAGCATTGACTCGCTCGAGAGCTAACGAAGTCCAACAAGAGCTAGACAAGTTAGTAGCGTTCTTCAGGCCCAAGGAGTTGAATACAGACGAAGAACCACCATTGAAGACTGTTCTAATGATCGAGGTTCGAGAACGAGCAGAGGACTGCGGAGAAGAACCGCGACCGCGGCTGGAAACCGCGCCCGCGGCTCATTCGCCAACCGCGCTGATAGGAGCATGTTATATGGTGATAACTAGCGACTATTAGCATAGGATTAGAGGAGTTTAGGTGCTTGTCGAGTGTATTTCCGGAATCCGGTTGGAGTTGTTATTATGGATTTGCGGGAAGCTCGAAAGCGATTTTGGTGGTGGAGTTAGGAGATTCCGCTTGTATCCTTCATTGGTACTTGCGGGATGGAGCTTAGGAGGAGTACACACCACACTTGCACCAGAGGAGTGGTCGAGAGGCGAAGCCGAGCTGCCTCGAGACCAGAAGAAGACGGAGAGAAGAAGCTGCAGACAAGAAATCGCGGTCGAGATTTGTCAAATCGCGGTCGAGATTTTGCCATTTTCCAGCATCGAGATTCTGTTGATTCCACGTCATTCCACGTCAGCATGTGCAAATCGCGGTCGAGATTTCCAACATCTCGGTCGAGATTTCTACCCGGAGTCAGCATTGAATTGATGGCATTGGATGCTAGACCTTCCTCTCTCCATTTGATTTGTAACTCCAAAATTAGTTATGTCTATCTTTAATTTGCTGCATTAAGACTTGGTTTTTATTTATTTTTCTTGGTTTTTCTAGGGAGAAAATATATAAACTCTTCTCCTTCTCCCTAGAGTTTTTATCTTGGTTTTTAGTAAGAAAACTCCGTTGTTGAGAGCTTCCATGACTTTGTGCAACTAAATCTCCATTGTTCACTTTGAGGTTTGAAGCCTTCTTTCATTGGAGGATTGTGAGTTTCCTACATCTTATATTCTATTTCAATTGTTGTTTTATTTTATAATCTCTTGTGCCTCAATTTGCTATTGAGAGATATTGGTTTAATCTAGGTTGCAAACTAGGTTTGATTTCTATCTTTTATATTGCTAGATTTGATAATTCTTGTTGACGATCCGTGTCTTTGGTAGCAATCCTTATTTGCATGAACTTGTTGTGAATGTTCATAGGGTAGAGATTATAAACTTGTGTCAAGTACCGGCTTGTCGCCAATGGTATTGCACAAGCCTACATATCTTTGTGCTTAATGCTATTTGATTATTGAATCTTAGTTGTTCTAGGGTTATAATCAAATAAGGGTTTCTAGGACTTGTTGGACTAGTTACTTTATATGAACAAAGAGTAGGATAAAATCAATTGAACGTGATGAATATAGGGTGTTAGGTTGCTATGATCAATTCTCCTTGCATGATTGATGTGCTAAAAACCGAGAAGTGAACTTCTTTTCCATCATACTACTTAATCTCAACTCTTGCGTTTTTGTTTACTTCCTTGATCTCAACTACATACAAACCCCCCCCAAAATTGGTTACTTGTTAGGAACAAGAGTTGTGATTTGAATTGTGTTTTGACTCCCTTGGGTTCGACCCTTGCTTCCCACTATATTAGTGGATTCAAGCTAGGTATTACTTTGATAGGCATCGCGACAATCGCCTCATCAAATTTGGCGCCGTTGCCGGGGAGTCTAATTTACAGTCTTTATCTCATTTTTTTTGTTTCTAACCTTGGTGTGGATCATTCGTATGGTCCACACTCGTTCTACTAATCAAGCCTTGTTTCCTTTTGATCCAGAAATCGAGAGAACTTTCTTACGGAATCTCCGAGAAGGTATTCACGAGATCGTAGTGGAAAACATGGCGGAACAAACCTTGCGACAGCTGACCGATCCGGATTTGAATGCCCAACATCTTGGGATCACTTATCCTGCCCTCAATGAAGGAGTTCACTTCGAGCTCAAAACAGGATTCATCAACTTGCTCCCGAAGTTCCATGGCTTGAGTGGTGAGGACCCAATCATGCATTTGAGCGAGTTCCACGACATTTGCAACTGTAGCAAGCCAAGTAATGTTACGGAGGAGCAGTTGAAGATGAGAGCCTTCGGATTGACTTTGAAAGATGGGGCTCGAAGGTGGTACTACTTGCTTCCGGTGGGGACTATTGACACTTGGGCCAAGCTGCATAAGGCCTTTCTTGAGAAGTACTTCCCATCGAAGAAGGCGGTTGCTTTGAAAAGAGCGATGGCAAATGTTGAGCAGGCTGATGATGAAACGCTCTATGACTATTGTGAGCGTTTCGCCCGGTTGTGTGCTAGCTGCCCGTTCCACGGGTTTGAGGAGAAGGATTTGGTGACCCACCTCTATAATGGGTTACTAGATCATGAGAGGAGGCTCATAGACGCCGCTTGCAATGGAAGCGTCTTGAATTTGACTCCTGCTGCTGCCCGAAACCGGATCCATGAGATTGCGGAGGGAACAAGAAGTTTCGGGCGAACTTATACAAAGAAAGGAGCAAGTGCAGTGAGCTCCGAGAATACCGAGCTGAAAGAGGACATTGCTGAGTTGAAGAGCATGATCAAAGGTTTCACTCTTGGCAATCAGAAGCCGGGGGTCGTTTGTGGGATATGTACTCAAGAAGGGCATCATACTGATCAATGCCCCCAGCTAGAAGATCCCGCTATTGCTGAAGTTCATGCTTTGGGAGGTTACGGACCTCCTAGACCTCGTTATGATCAGAACAATGCCAACTACAATCAACGAGGGAATGATCATCCGGGCTTCCGATGGAGTGATCCGGCAGGAGCTCAGAATTTCAATCAAAACCGAGCTCCTTATGCACCCAAGCCTCAAGGCCCTTCCACCGAGGATATGCTGAAGTCCTTGGCCCAACATTTCACCACTCATGTCCAACACTTCACCACTCATGTCCAAACCTCTGAATCCGGCATGAGGGATCTCAGGAAACAAGTTGGGCAATTGGCGGAATCGGTAACTAGGCTTGAACAGCGTATCTCGTCATCCTTGCCTTCTCAAACGGTGGTGAATCCGAGAGAGAACATAAGTGCTATCCATTTGCGCAGTGGTAAGGTTCTTGAGGGAAGTTTGGAAGGAGAAAAGTTGGTGGAAGGCCAATCGATTCCCGAGCTCCAAGCTGATTCGGACAGAAAAGCTACAGGGGAAAAATCGCGGTCGAGATCCCAAAATCTCGGTCGAGATTTTGCTTCTGGAGACGGTGATTGCATTTCCGAAAAATCGACAGAGGGAAATCTCGGTCGAGATAGGGGCATTCGCGGTCGAGATTTTCTTTCTGGAAGTGGATCTCGACCTGTTGGTGACATTCTCGACCGAGATCTGGAAAAGGGGGGTCCTAAGCCTAAAACCACACATCCAAGGCCCGAAGAGGAGTACGAGGATAGAGGAGACTTTGCTTTGAGGCAAGAGGACTATGTGCGCCCCAGTTTCCCTCCCTTATACTCCGAGAAGCCTCCCGCTCCCTTTCCAGAAGCTCTCAAGGACACAAAAAGGCCCGCCAACGACCAAGAGATCTTTGAGACGTTTAGCAAGTGTGAGGTAAATATCCCTTTACTTAAACTTGTTAAAAGTATTCCTAGGTATGCCAAGTTCTTGAAGGAGTTGTGCACCATCAAGAGGAATCAAAAGTTGAAGGGCAAGCAAAAGGTCCAGGTGAGCGAGAGAGTGTCCGCTGTGTTCCAACACAAGGTCGCAAAGAAGTGTAGCGACCCAGGTATGGTTACTATCCCTTTTGTGATAGGTGAGACTAAAATTGATAAAGCTATGCTTGATTTGGGTGCTTCCATCAATGTTCTTCCTTACTCATTATACAAGTTGTTAGGACTAGGACCCCTGAATGAAACGGGGATTGTTATTCAATTAGCCGATAGGTCTACGGTCGTCCCGAAAGGGGTGGTTGAAGATGTATTGGTCATGGTTGATAGTCTCATATTCCCTGCTGATTTCTACGTGCTAGACATGGAACATGATAATCAAGCTGCACCTATCCTTTTGGGTAGACCTTTTATGAGAGCAGCGAACACTAAAATTGATCTAGCTAGTGGGGCGCTTACACTTGAGTTTGATGGGGAAGTGGTGAGCTTTAACATCTATGAAGCTATGAAACACCCCTCAAGTGATAATTCGGTTTTCTCTATTGATGTTATTGAGCCTATAGTGCAAGAGACTTTTGACTTGTGTGCTATTGATTCATTGCGTTCTGTTTTAGAGAATAGTTTGACTACTTCTAGTGAGCATGATTTGGTTTTCACTTCGGATATGTATGAGGATTTGGCTCAGTTAGATGCTCCAGATATGCGATTGGCCGGTGGGCCCTTGTCACTAACTCTTGAGAGCGAGAAATTGCTCCCTTCTATTGTGCAGGCACCCACTATTGAGCTCCAAGAGCTGCCTTCGCATTTGAAGTATGCTTTCTTAGGGACAGGTGACACGTTGCCGGTTATCATCTCGCGCATCCTCACTAAGGATCAAGAGGATCGGTTGGTGCAAGTGTTGAAGGAAAACGTCACGGCATTGGGATGGACCATTGCCGATATCAAGGGCATAAGCCCTTCGACTTGCATGCACCGAATCCTCCTAGAAGAAGGGGCAAAGCCTAGCCGTCAACCGCAGCGACGATTGAACCCACCTATGATGGAGGTGGTGAAGAAAGAAGTGCTTAAGCTGCTGTCCGCGGACATGATCTATCCAATCTCCGATAGCCGGTGGGTTAGTCCTACTCAAGTTGTCAAGAAGAAGGGAGGGATCACAATCGTGGAGAATGACGCAGGAGAGATGGTGCCCCAAAGAACTCAAAAGGGCTGGCGTGTCTGCATTGATTACCGCAAGCTGAACGCGGTAACTCGTAAGGATCACTTCCCTCTTCCTTTCATTGATCAAATGCTAGAACGCCTTGCAGGTCGCCCTTATTATTGCTTCCTTGATGGCTATTCGGGGTACTTCCAAGTAGCCATAGCTCCGGAAGATCAGGAGAAGACCACCTTCACTTGTCCCTTTGGCACTTTTGCTTATCGTAGAATGTCGTTCGGCTTGTGCAACGCACCCGGTACTTTCCAACGATGTATGGTGAGTATCTTCTCCGATTTTGTTGAGAATTTTATTGAGGTCTTTATGGATGATTTCACTGTGCATGGGGACTCATTTGATGCTTGTTTACTTAATTTGACACGAGTACTTCAAAGATGTGTTGAGACTAATCTTGTCTTGAACTCGGAGAAGTGTCATTTTATGGTAAACCATGGCATTGTTTTGGGCCACATTGTGTCATCCAAAGGGATAGAGGTTGATAAGGCAAAGATTGACGTGATTCAATCTTTACCTTATCCTACTAATGTGCGCGAAGTGCGTTCCTTTCTTGGCCATGCAGGGTTTTATCGCAGGTTCATTAAGGATTTCTCAAAAATCGCGACACCCCTTTGTGATCTCTTGAAGAAGGATGTGACTTTTGATCTCACCGACGAGTGCAAGCTTGCATTCGACACTTTGAAGTCACACCTCACAGCCGCACCCATTATCAAGGCTCCGGATTGGTCTCTCCCATTCGAGATCATGTGTGATGCTAGCGATTATGCGGTTGGAGCCGTTCTAGGTCAAAGAGTGGGGCAAGCTTCACATGTCATTTACTATGCCTCTATGACCTTGAATGGGGCTCAAAAGAACTACTCCACCACGGAGAAAGAGTTGTTAGCCGTGGTCTACGCCTTGGACAAGTTCCGGCAATACTTGCTAGGGGTGAAGGTGATCATCCACACGGACCATGCAGCCCTTCGTTATCTAATGACGAAGAAGGAATCGAAACCTCGACTCATTCGGTGGGTTCTCTTGCTAAGTGAGTTTGATGTTGAGATTCGTGATAAGAAAGGGTCCGAGAACCCCGTAGCGGATCACCTTAGCCGGATTGTTCATGATGGAGGAGAAGAGGCGAGACCAAGGCTAGGCTCCTTCCCGGATGAATCTCTTTTCCGGGTTGACATGGGTCCTCCTTCTCTTTCGGCTGCTCAACTCTTAGCTCTTCGGTCCCTTAAGCCATGGTATGCTCATATTGTGAACTATCTTGTGCGGGGTGAATTTCCGCCCAATTACACCAAGGCTCAACGGGAACGGATCAAGAGTGAGGCCCGGTTCTATGTGTGGGATGACCCATACTTGTGGAAGCATTGTGTTGATAAGGTTATCCGAAGATGTCTCCCGGATAGTGAGGTACAATCGGTTCTTTCCTTTTGTCATTCTTATGCTTGTGGGGGTCATTTTGGGCCTAATAAGACTGCTAGGAAGGTTTTAGATACCGGCTTCTTTTGGCCTCACATCTTTCGGGATGCGCACGTTTTTTGCAAAGCTTGTGATCGGTGTCAAAGGGTTGGTAAGATCTCCCGGAAAGATGAGATGCCACAAACATCGATGATCTTTTGTGAGGTTTTCGATGTTTGGGGGATTGATTTCATGGGTCCCTTTCCTAGCTCTTATGGGAATCTTTACATATTGCTTGCGGTGGACTATGTTTCCAAGTGGGTGGAAGCAAAGGCCACTAGAACTAACGACTCGAAAGTAGTGTCTACTTTTTTGAAAGAGAACATCTTTTCTCGGTTTGGGATTCCTAAAGCTCTTGTGAGTGATAGGGGAACTCATTTCTTGAATAGAACGATGAGTGCTCTTCTAAAGAAGTATGGCGTTACCCATCGAGTTTCTACCGCTTATCATCCGCAGAGTAATGGGCTGGCCGAGGTGTCTAACCGGCAGATTAAGAGTGTCTTGGAAAAGACGGTGGCACCAAACCGAAAGGATTGGAGTCTCCGCCTTGACGATGCACTTTGGGCCTACCGGACCGCTTACAAGACGCCCATTGGAATGTCTCCCTATCGTCTTGTGTTTGGGAAAGGATGCCACCTTCCGGTGGAACTTGAGCACAAGGCGTGGTGGGCTGTGAAACAATGTAATATGCGGATGGATGAAGCCGGTGAGTCCCGGAAGCTGGAATTGCATGAGCTTGAAGAGATACGTCGAGAGGCGTATGAGAATGCGGCTATCTATAAGGAGAAGACGAAGGCTTGGCATGACAAGCAAGTCTTGCGGAAGGAATTCAAAGTAGGAGACAAAGTCCTCCTATATCAATCCCGTCTTCAACTTTTTCCGGGCAAGCTACGATCGAGGTGGAGTGGTCCCTACGTGGTAGCACGTGTCTTTCCTCATGGAGCGGTTGAGCTCTTTTTTTTTTTTTCCTTTCTTTCTTTTGTGTTGAGGGACTAACTTTGCAGGTCCGATCTCGGAAATTCGCTCCCGCGTATTTTTCTAAGTATGGGGGAGATGCTGACAAGCGGCGGTTTGCAGACGCAAAATCTCGGTCGAGATTTTGCTGGCCCTTTTAAAAAAAAAAAAAAGAAAAAAAAAGAGAACAAAGCTGAAGAAAAAAATACGTAACCCTCCCTCATTCTCTTTCCATTCCCACTTCATCTTCCTCAAACCCTCACCTCCATTTTCACACAAATCTCAAGCTTTCACTCTCAAATCTCACCACATTCACCCATCTTCTCCATTCTCATCTCCTTACTCTCCCACTCACTCCCATTCCTTCATTAAACCATCCACCATCTTCACAAACCCTAACCCCCAAATTTTCACCTTTCATCTCCATTGTCACCAAGAAGAAGGTTTTGGGCCAGATTTGAAGAAGATTCGGCTTTGGTTTTTTGATTTCCGCGGTCGAGAGGTGAGTTTCGCGGTCGAGGGTTGTCCAACTTTGAAAATCGCGGCAGATCTGGAGTTTTTCGGGGTCGAGATTTGACGGGTTGAAGGGCTGACACACCTGTTTTCCAGCGAGGAAAATCGCGGTCGAGATTTGTCAAATCGCGGTCGAGATTTTCGTGCGGCAGCTACTGTTGTTTCTAGAACGAAAATCGCGGTCGAGAGGGGCACTTTCGCGGTCGAGATTTTCTTTCTGGCCAGCTTTTGCTCCTCGTTGCTCAGGTATCCTCCTCGGGTCATTCTTTTCCTTTGGCGTGCCCGCCTTGAATTTGTGTTTTGCTAGTGTTGGATAATGGCTTCTTCATCCAAGCGCTCTAGAGCTAGTCATGAGCCTACTGATCCAAAGACTATTGTGGCTGATAAGAACATTGAGGTTACTAAGTTTGTTGATCTCCCGATTCTTGACAAGTTGGGTTTGGGAAGAGTTACGAGGGAGATGTTTGATAAAGCTGGTTTGGGAGGATTCCTTGACCAATTTGCCGCAACTCACCCTAATTTGACTAGGGCCTTTCTCACCACCATGAAGCCAGTGTATTCTGAGGGAAAGTATGTTCGGAGTCTCAGTTTCACGTATCAAAAGAGAACCTACACCGCCACTCTTGAGCAAATGCGTGATGCCTTCGGGGTCACCAAGCAGGACAGTTGGGATGATTCGGTGACGAATGATGTAGTGACTGACTGGTGGGAAGATATGACAGGTATTGCGTTTGATCACAAGAATGAGACGGACACTAAGGTGAATTTCCCTCCTCTCCGGATTATCCATAAGATCATTGCCATGTGTTTTGCCGGAAAGGGGGAGACAAATAAGGTCTCGAAGGTGCAGCTCTTCCTTATGTATCCATTTGCTCTGGAGTGCAACTACTATCCGTGTTGGGTGTCGGAATTTGTAAAGTCTTGTGTTGAATGCCGGACACTAAAAGGCGGTGATATTTCGCAAGGTGGGATGATCACCCTTGTTGCTTTGGCTGCGGGGGTTCCGCAAACGGTTCTCGATCGTGACCCTCCTCTTGTTGGTAAGATTGCCTATGATGAGGATTGATGGTATGTTCATGGTTGGTTGAAAAGGCGGGAGCCGGTCAAGAGACGTTGGTTGTACCGGTATGGTCACAAGTTCAAGTTTGGGGTGTGGTACCCACGTTCCGAGGAAGTACGTTTGCTGCCCTCCGGAGACATGCGGATTGAGCCGGATGTGCTTCCGAAGTATGCTGAAGCAGACTACGGGTATGAGGCTAGTGGGTCGAGGAGGCGGCCTCGAGAGGATGATGTCCCGATGGACGATGTGCCGACGGGGGGTGTGCCGTTGGTTGATGTGCAACCTGAGCAGGATGAGCCTCGGAGGGAGGATATTCATGAGCTTGAGGCCCGGTTGGGTCGAGTTGAGGTTAGTGTGCAGTCGTTGGTGTCATGGTCGGGCGAGTTTGATTAGCGCCAAGAGGCGCATTGGGCACAGCAGGTTCAGTGGCAGCAAGCTGCGCAGGCGCACTGGACTCAGCAGGCGGCCGATCACCAGGCCCAGGCGGCATATTGGGCTCAGCAGGCTGCACGGTGGGGCAACCCACCTCCACCTCCTCCCGGGATGGACCAGTGATTGTATGTCTTCTCTTCCTCTCCTATTATGATTTGTTCTCTTTTGCTGCATTGGGGACACTGCGCTGTTTAAGTATGGGGGAGGTAGTCGAGGCATGTTGTTACTTGTTTATTGCTTTCTAGATTAGTTTGTTTTGTGATTGAGTCTGTAGAATTGCGTTGTGATGTTGTCTTTGCATCTTTGAGCATTGTTCAAAAAAAAAAAAAAAAAAAAAAAAAAAAAATTGATTTCTTGAGAAGGGAGGTGAAAACCCGAAAGGGCGCCGAACTTAATGTGTTGTGATTTGTTTGACTTCATTGTTGAATGATTTGCACTTTTATGGCGTTGGAGACATAAGAAGGGAGTAGAAGGATTGTCTCGGGTTTTAGGATTCACCATGGAGGGATAAGGAGTTAGATATCTTGCTTCTTTTTCTCTCATTGATCTTTATTGCATACCCATGATCATTTTACTATCTCTTTCTCTGATTTGAGATTTGTTTTGGTACATCTTTGGCGGTTGTGATAGCTCTAGGGTTAGGTTCTTTTCTTGGAGTTTGATGCATATTGTTGGGGTTGTACTATGCAGATTTCTTGTTTTAGGATTGGTGGTTGATGAGTTGATTGGATATTATGTAGTGGTTTAGGACATCAAAAGAAGAGGAGGAATAAGAAGTGTGTTAAGCGAGTGGGTGACTCGGTTTTATTTTTCTATTATTGCCCATTATTTGTTCCCTTAGCCTTAGAGGAGATTAGGAGTCCACTTGTGCTTATTGCACGTCACTTGGTTCGATATTGGTTACTATTTTGGAGTGGCGTCATATGAAGTGGTGATATAAGGAGGGAATTGGGTAGGTCACCTCGGAGTGATAAGAAGCTAGTCAGGAGCTAGGATTAGAGTTACTTGCTTACACACGGAGTTTGGAGTATAGTCGCTAGCAAGCTTTCCCATGCTTTTGTGACCTTTGTGCTCATTGGAGGAGTTAGCATCACTTTGCTTTCTCGGGGACGAGCAAGGTTTAAGTATGGGGGAGTTTGATAGGAGCATGTTATATGGTGATAACTAGCGACTATTAGCATAGGATTAGAGGAGTTTAGGTGCTTGTCGAGTGTATTTCCGGAATCCGGTTGGAGTTGTTATTATGGATTTGCGGGAAGCTCGAAAGCGATTTTGGTGGTGGAGTTAGGAGATTCCGCTTGTATCCTTCATTGGTACTTGCGGGATGGAGCTTAGGAGGAGTACACACCACACTTGCACCAGAGGAGTGGTCGAGAGGCGAAGCCGAGCTGCCTCGAGACCAGAAGAAGACGGAGAGAAGAAGCTGCAGACAAGAAATCGCGGTCGAGATTTGTCAAATCGCGGTCGAGATTTTGCCATTTTCCAGCATCGAGATTCTGTTGATTCCACGTCATTCCACGTCAGCATGTGCAAATCGCGGTCGAGATTTCCAACATCTCGGTCGAGATTTCTACCCGGAGTCAGCATTGAATTGATGGCATTGGATGCTAGACCTTCCTCTCTCCATTTGATTTGTAACTCCAAAATTAGTTATGTCTATCTTTAATTTGCTGCATTAAGACTTGGTTTTTATTTATTTTTCTTGGTTTTTCTAGGGAGAAAATATATAAACTCTTCTCCTTCTCCCTAGAGTTTTTATCTTGGTTTTTAGTAAGAAAACTCCGTTGTTGAGAGCTTCCATGACTTTGTGCAACTAAATCTCCATTGTTCACTTTGAGGTTTGAAGCCTTCTTTCATTGGAGGATTGTGAGTTTCCTACATCTTATATTCTATTTCAATTGTTGTTTTATTTTATAATCTCTTGTGCCTCAATTTGCTATTGAGAGATATTGGTTTAATCTAGGTTGCAAACTAGGTTTGATTTCTATCTTTTATATTGCTAGACTTGATAATTCTTGTTGAAGAGTCTTGTCTTTGGTAGCAATCCTTATTTGCATGAACTTGTTGTGAATGTTCATAGGGTAGAGATTATAAACTTGTGTCAAGTACCGGCTTGTCGCCAATGGTATTGCACAAGCCTACATATCTTTGTGCTTAATGCTATTTGATTATTGAATCTTAGTTGTTCTAGGGTTATAATCAAATAAGGGTTTCTAGGACTTGTTGGACTAGTTACTTTATATGAACAAAGAGTAGGGTAAAATCAATTGAATGTGATGAATATAGGGTGTTAGGTTGCTATGATCAATTCTCCTTGCATGATTGATGTGCTAAAAACCGAGAAGTGAACTTCTTTTCCATCATACTACTCAATCTCAACTCTTGCGTTTTTGTTTACTTCCTTGATCTCAACTTCATACAAACCCCCCCCCCAAAATTGGTTACTTGTTAGGAACAAGAGTTGTGATTTGAATTGTACTTTGACTCCCTTGGGTTCGACCCTTGCTTCCCACTATATTAGTGGATTCAAGCTAGGTATTACTTTGATAGGCATCGCGACAAACACCTCATCACGCGCCCACGGCTCCATAACCGCGCCCGCGGCCAGGAAACTCGGCGAGTAATATGCTAGCGTCGCAGATCCCCAAGACATACTTCTTGCCTCTTCAACACTCCCTAGAAATGCACCAAATCTCACCGGGAACTTATGTTGTGACTTGTCAGTGAAGATTGTGGAAGCCAACAAGTGGAATATATAGCCCATTCCATGAACTACGGGATCCTTTAGGCCCTCAATGTGCGCCTTAAACTCTTTCGCTCTAATCCAATAACTATCGAGCTGTTCATTTTGAAGATGAAAATTTTGCCGTCCCTTTTCACCAAAATAGTTCTTGTTCGTAGTTCTCCCGACTGAAGCGGTGGGGTCGGTCACCATAGCTTTCCCGTGAATAGGAAGCAACATCAGCTTCTTGATGTCGAGACGTCACTGTCATCTCAGTAAATGGCATGTGGAAGCTGTTTGTTTCAGGATGCCACCTTTCTATAAAGGCGCAGATGAGCGGATAATCAATCACATCGTACATCAACAGCCTGAGATGAGTCAGCTTCGTTGCAACTGCGTGATTACCCCATGGCAAGTCAGAATTAAGTTCCCAATCTTTCAGCTGTGATTGTATGGTCTGGTAAGGGAGTACGCCTCTATCCTGTAAATTGATTACGTAACACAAATCATTTCAATAACGCATAAATTTTTTCCAGAAACTGCAGAAACTTTGACATTCTTTGAAATGAAATTCCATGCGTCACGCGTGGATTTGCATTAAACAGAATGCAAAGAAACCAGTTTCTACATTCTGTGCAGCACACCTTAACCAAATTTTCAACAAAACTACAAATAGTTCAACAAATAATCCATCAATTTAATCAAATCAATTCATACATTAACAAATTTAATATCACAACACATTTACAATTCATAAATAAAAATAAACATACTTCATCTTTCATATAATCAAATAATGAACTGAATGTAATTTTTTCATTTTTTTCAACCATTTTCCTAACATTAAATTAGTTATGATAAATATTGAATCTATAAACCAAATTCTAATTACATACCTTTCCTTTTTGCACAAAAAAGGCTGTATGAGCTTCAAAGCTTATGAGCAGCTCCGGAATTTGTGGACCTCCAGGAGTACCCCCCTTTAACTGAGGGACGTATATGTTTTTGACCGGAGGTTGTTGTCGTCGTCGTCGTCGTCTTCTGGGTTGTTCCTCTCGCTCCTCTCGCTCTTCCGCTTCTTCATGAACATTCTCATATGTCCGATCCTCTTCCTCACCATGTTCCTCATGCTCATGCTCCTGCTCATAATCAGAATCAGAATCAGCGTTTGCACCCCCAGCTGATGGCCCTGCACTGCTACAAGCAACCAGTGCGTACTGGTCATCACCCGTCTGAGGGTTCTGAAAGCTATGAGAACCATTAGCTTGTCTCATCATCTCCACAAATGATTGCTCTTGTTGTGGATAGCCCGGATAGCCTGGAAACTGTGTTTGTTGTGGAAACAGTGTTTGATGTGGGATCAGAATGGGGTGCCAGGAAAGTATTGAGGGGAACCCTGGGGATCGAAACTTGCAGCAGACAAAGCTAGTTGTTGATGTTGCTGTTGCTGTTGTTGTTGATGTTGTTGTTGTTGCTCTTGTATCTGCTGTTGTTGCTGTTGTTGCATCTCACCGGAAAACTCTAAACGACGAGGAGGCGATTCTTGTCTATTCTTCTTCTTCCTTGGTTTTGGAACTATGAGATCTTTTTTCTTCAGTTCTCTGTTTCTTTGACGAGTATCGCGTCCAGGTCGACGACCACCATCCATATCTGCATCATAAAATGTGCAATTCCACAAAATTAATCAGTTTACTGAATTTAATCAGCATATCATCAAAAACTCAATCAGTATATCATCAAATCCAATCTGAAACTGCAGAACACAATTTCTGGAATCGCACATTCCAGAAATTGTTCGTCAACAGTTTTTCCATGTTTCAAACCCTAATCTCAACAGTTTTTTCATGTTTCAAACCCTAATCTCAACAAACCCTAATCTCAACAGTTTTTCCAAAATTCTAACAGTTTTTCAATAATTTCATTAAAACCATACCAAATTTCAACAACCTAATTTCATAACCCTAATTCACAAAACCCTAATAAACTATATACACATGAAAATATCAAATTGGTCAATAAATTATCAACAAAGTACACAATCCATTCATATATTACAAGTTTAATCATTTCTAATCAACTAATTAACATACACATTGGATTTTGAAGTAAATATCATCAAAACAACATGAAAACCTCATATATACATCAATACCATGCGTCACGCAGGGTTATAATCCATGCGTGACGCACGGCGCCTGGACGGTAAATAGCAAAAAGGGTGGGCGTTAAATAGTAAAGGTCTATCTTTATTGCTACGGCTAGATCTATAAATTTTACCTAGAACCAGTTTTTCTACCGTTTAACCCTAGAACCAATTCTCTTTTCATCTATTACCAAGTAAGCTTTCGTTCTCGACCTCTTTATAATTCTTGCATCGTTAAGAGAATCGTATATAGAGAAGATTTTTATTCAAAATTTCAGCGATGAATGTAGTTGGTTGGGCGGATCTTCCGGCAGACTTGCTACCACTCATCTTAGACAACCTCGAATCCTCCATCGACATATCCCGATTTGCATCCGTATGCCAATCATGGCGATACTCAATCCCCAACGATAAACTCCCAAAACCTAACAAAATCTCGCCTTTATGCCACTACTAGAAATCTGGCACAAAAGCGACGTTTTTGCGTCGACGCTTTAGCAAAGCGTCAATGGGAAAAATGCCGCGTCGGTTTAGACGACGCTCGAAAAAAGTCTACCATTAAATGAGTCACAAAATGTCATAAAAGCGTCGACCTGTAACCTAACCTCCAAAATTTAGATCTATCCCTATACTCCCCCGCCTGAACACTGACCCAATTCAACAATGGCTCTCACCTGCCACCGCTTCCTCCCTCCCTATGTACGTTAGTACGTTACTTGCGTAAGCAATTCTCCAGATTCAACAATGGCTCTCTCAAGCAACTCCATTCTCCCTTCCTCCGCCGCCAAATCCCTCCACCAAACCAGCCAATCGCCGGCCAAATCCTTCCGCATCTGCGCCGTCCAATCTAGAAATTCGAGCTTGTGAATTCTCCAACCTTGAAATTCTGCTCCAACGACAGCGAGCCTTCAAACCTGCTCCAACTGGTTAGATTCCCTTCTTCTCGGTACAATCCAGCGGTTCGTACTCCCAATTCGTGTTTATTTTGCCAAATTTCAAATCATTTTTCTCTATTTTGATGCATATCATGTTTGATTTTACAACTTCAACTGTGTAGATGAGTCTGGATGTTTACAGTAATGTACTCTTTCAGCTGTTATTGCATTTGCGTGAAGTTGATTAGGTAGGGCTGTTTCTTGAACTTTGGCATTTCAGTTCCGGTTTGTTGAATTTGAGATTGTCATTCAATTCTAATGCCTTGGCATCAATAAGCGTTTAAACCTAAGAACTCCCAATATTGTTTCTGATGTTTCTTAAATCGAAATAGGCCTTGTGTTTGGAGAGTGCTATATATTCAAGTTTGTGTTGTGGTTCGTGAGATTCATGCTATATTTCTTTAGTTAAGGCTTCTACTGGTTGCAGATATAAAAAGCCATTCTTAGTATATATGCTCTTTGCAACACTGCTTTTCAGTCTTAATGGAGTGTACATCAGCATTGGCTGCAGATATAAAAAGTTCTTAGTTAAAATTACAACACATGTTTAGAGTGTACATCAGCAATGGCTGATTGCTGATTTGCTTTGTTTGTAATGGAGTGAATTTGTGTGTGTTGGTGTTGTCTGATTTATGAACACCTCCACAATGTATCTAGTGGATGAATGTTAGTTTCATTTATTAGATCATAATATGTTTTTACTGGTCACTTTTAATGTTTTTATCTTAAGAGTTCATCCAGAATTGGAACATGACTGTAACCCTGATATGGAAGAAAGTAAATGTGTAAATCTTGTGGTCAATATATACTTTCTTCATTTTGTGTCAAAAGCATGTAGGACAGCTTTGCATGATTTGTCTATGATTCTCTCCCACTAAACATGAGGTGCAGTTGTTATTTAATTCCCATTTCTTAACTTACAATGATCATTCATACAGAAACATGGAAGACGTGTATAAAGCTAATCCAGCTAGTCTATCTTCACACTGAAGTTTGACAATTTTATATCTCATTATATTTTATTTGATAGATATACTCTTGAAAGAAAGTAGAGGTTTCTGAATCTGCTCGGGCTTAACAAACTTGATGATGTTATCTTAATTTCTGAACATCCTTGTTCGTATTTTTTTCTAAACTTTCTTGCACTCTCCCTACAATTACAAAGTTGCTAGATCATTTCATAAGATTCCTTGCCCTGTTCTCTAATAGTAAGAACTAAGAACTAACACACAAAGCCCAAACAGTGTTTTCAAACATTATCCATCTCCTATCTGCTCTTACCGAACTAATGCACAATCAGCCCAAAAAGGTAAATATTGGTAAATATTGCTCAACCAACCACTCCGAAGAGGTGGGAGTCTTTTCGTGAAGTATCTTGGTTATTTGGCAAAGGAGGAGAAGTATTGTCCCATTGGTGCTGAAAGTTGGCATAAAGTCAATCCTCATTACAAAGTTGACATAGTTAAAAAAGTTCGAGTAAGTGTTTTATACTTATATTATCTTACTATAATAATGGACATGTTCATACATAAGTTTTTTTATATATTTTTATGCAACAGGGAAAATTCATCATTCCAGAGGGAGAAGTGTTTAATAAAGTAATTCTCTCTCGTGTTGCAAAACTATGGAAGGATTTCAGATTTTCTTTGAAGTTATCAAAGTTTAACCCTGACGAAAGGACAAAAGAGCAAATCATCTTCTGATGTGTTTTCTGCGACGCTTTTTGATACAACTGCGACGCTTTTGTCTGTCGTTAGTTTGGTTTCCTGCAATCTCTAAAAAAGCGTCGAAAACGTAATCTCGACGCTTTAAAGCGACGGAAACATTCAACGCACTAAAGCGTCGAAAATAAATGGCATTGACATTTTCGACCCTTATTCGAAGCGTCGATCACACATTTGTCGACCATTTCAAGCGTCGAAAATGGTGAAAAAAAGCGTCGAAAATGTCCCGTGTTTCTAGTAGTGTGCCCTCAAACAATCTCTTGTTTGAATCTTAAACCGTGTGGTGTGTACCTCCTCAAGTCAAACACTACAACTCGAATCGTGACCGTCCTCGAATCGTGACCGTCCTCGAATCGTGACCGTCCTCGAATACGAGCCTAAACGCCTCCGTCTCCTCCATCCACTAAGCCACAAACCCATCTCGACGGTCAACTCCATTGACTTATATGACGTGAAAGTGACTCAACTCGCCATGTCATACCGCCAAGGTCGTTTTCGTCCCTAACATGACATCTATTTTAGGGCTAATCATTGGGACATAGACCAACTATTGCTTGCCATTAAGCCTAGCTTAACAGACAAGAGTCTAAGTTTTCAAGTCAACGGTGGAATTACAGACTTGATAGCTTTTAATGAATGCATATATGTTGTTGATGATGCAGCTAGTGTTTACGTGTTTGACTATTCAACCATGCATGCAGCTCATGCAACTCACGTGTGCTAAGTTTCCCGACACTTTTAAGGATCCATGGATCACGAGTCGTAGTCCACGTTTCGTGGCGTCGTCGGATGGAGATTTGTACCTTGTTTTGAGATTCAACTCTCTGTCAAACGATGAGTTTCTTCAAGTTTATAAGTTGGTGATGGGGGAGAAGAAGAGATGTTACAGTATGAACAAGGTTGAGAATTTGGGGGATCGAATCTTTGTGATTAATAGGGATTGTTCTTACTCTTTATCCTCTGCAGATCTTCCTCCTCCTTTGGCGGGAAACTGTATTCTTCATGAATCCAGGTGTGCATCTTGCTTTAGTTATTCTGGATGTTATTCTGGATGGAGAGTACAACATCTTGGAGGGAAGCCGCTACAATTCGGGGATATGCCATCTATGCATTGTTCAGTTATACGAGTACTTATTCAGGAAAGTGTACTACTTGTTATACCAATGTTTGTCAAACCACTTGGGATATCTGAGCGTTGGGCAGGGTTTCGGGTTTAAGGTTTAAAGTTTACATTTGGGATTTAAATCTTTGCCGGCTTAGGCGTAGACAACTTTGTTTTGAGGTCGATTTGTTCACTCATTGTTGTATTTTGCTACGGATTGGTTTATAGGCACTTTAACCCCGCACTCGGTTTTTTATAACTGACACTTACTTTGGGCGCATCTCGGATGCGTCCATTTTTTTATTTTAAACCGGGTCAATCTTGGGCGTTTTTTTTTACCGTCAAAATTTAAAAAAATCCGGTTTAACTTGGGCGCAAAAACGGAGAAAAACCCCGCACCCATTTTTTTATAACTGACACCCGCTTTGGGCGCATCCCGAATGCGTCCAAAACATTTAAAAAAAAATCCGGTTCAGTTTTGGGCGCACCCAGGATGCGCCTAACTTAAACCGAATTTTTTAAAATTTTAACGGAAAAAAAAAAAAAAAAAAAATCTTGGGCCATCCAGGGTGCGTCCAAGAATGACCCGATTTAAAAAAAAAAATTGGACGCATCCGAGACGCGTCCAAAGCGGATGTCAGTTATAAAAAAACTGCGTGGGGGCGTTAAACGGCCTTTTTTTTATTGTTTCAGTATTGTGATTTGTAAATATGCTTGTTTCCCCTCTTGCCCTCGCTTTCATGATTTTAGGAGATGGGCGATGAAATTGATGATCGTCAATGGTGTGTACTGCCCAGAAGAAAACTAGAGAATAGCGTTAAGAAGAAGAAAACAAAAAACAACAACTTTTCTAAATGGCCAAATAATGCCCAGAGAATAAAAAAAAAGGTGTGAATTCACATTGCTTTCGTGTTTGAATTGCGCTTCTATGCTGTCCCAATTGAATTCTATTGCTAATTCTTTTCTCTTTCTCTTTCTCTTTCTCTTTCTCTTTCTCTCTGGCCTTTACTTTATCAACCACATAGCTTACAGATTTGTGCCACTAAAATAATACAGTAATAAAAATACAGTCGCTGTCCATCGTATCAAATTTGGGTCTTTCTATTTGACTGGAGCAATTCCGCCATGGAAATGGTATCATATTACTCAATCTGTGTCCAATTTAGTGCAGGTTTTTGCAATCGGGTCGATTCTAGGATACGTGGCAATGATGATGTGATCGACTAGAGTTGAAATTATGAGTGCCTTTTCTTTGTAAAGGTTAGAATTTTAAGAGGATTGCGCGTTTCAATTTGTCGGCGAAGAAAAGTGGGAGGGTCCACTAATCGCTAATTTGTCTTCATAATAATGCTTATCTTTTGTGTCTTTTCCCTTTCTGTGCTGAAGTTTATCAAGTTGGGGTTTCTTTGGTGATTAGTTGAGATCGCATAATTTTGGTGGTCCTTTTCGAGTGTCCAAGTGAACAAAAACAAACAAATTTAGGGGGGGTAAAAGAGAATTTTGGCCTGTGCTTTGTCCATGATAGAGAAGAAGATCTGCAAATGATCTGATGGGTTAATGGAGGATTAAGTGTTTGCAGAAGTTCCAAATTCTTAGAGTTCTTCTATCATCAGGTAATTGGTGTGTGTCTCTTCTGATTACAAACTTACTTACTCAAATTAATGTGATTATGGTTGTAAAGTTGTGGTAATTTTCCTGATCAATGATGTCTGATACTCCTATTATCAATTGTTTGGGGATTTGACTTTAGAAATCATGATTTTGACATGTATGAACTTTAATGAACTCAGTTGTGATGCTGTGATTAATGAGCTCAGTTGACCTTCTTATGCTTTATTGAGTGATAAAATTTATTTGGTATTTAATTGCAGATTGTTGTTTTAAATTAAGAATAGCTGGTGGGTTATGGAGAAGAGATCTAAAAAACCAGTAATTGGGCATGATAAGCATCATCACACTGGATGCATGCAGGGTTTGATTAACATTTTTGACTTCCGCCATGCCCGTCCTTCTCAAAAGCTTCTTGCTGATAAAAGATATGGAAGCCGGCGAATTACTGGTTAGACTCTCAATTTCTTTCGTCTGCAAGTTCCTAGAAAGCTTTTTCTTCTTGATCACATAATTTACAGAATTACAAGTAATTTTTAGGCATATTGAAATGTCTTTGAAACACAATTTTGGGATGTTGAAGAATCCAACTTGTGTGATTGTAGATTTTTAGTCATTTTCAGGTTTGACACTTCAGTTGCAATGAAGACCAGTTTACATAATTAGAAGCTTCTTGCTGTATTTGCATTTTAATTAGTTGGAAAACACATAAAACTTTTTTGCTTGGCAGGTGTTGCATCTACTAGCCCTGAACCAAACACACTTGATGGCTCTTGCGAAATGTGTAGACCTGCGAAAGTAAGTCGCCTATTTATTCTATTTTCACCTGTTTGTTGCTTTATTTGTATTTTTCAGTTTTTGTTGCTGTCATAAATCATAAATCATAATACATTTGTTTATGCTCTATTTGCCAATACTAGATGAAAAAAAACATGCATCAAGAAAAGATTACTTTGGCTTTTCCTATACTAACCTATCTTCCAAATGTGTAATGTACTTAGGTTGGTGACACATCTGAAACCGCAACCAGAGAGAAGATGAGTGTGAAAGAACTGATGGAGGAAGAGATGTCCAAGCAAGATCAGGTAACAAAAATGAATAGATCTAAAAAAGATCCTAAACAATCTGTATCAAATCAACATGGCCTCAAAAAAAGGAACCACCGTTGGCACATCAACAAGAAATCATTCGACATAAGTGATCATGTCAGTATTACTAACGAGGAACCTACTCATAGAAGGCATAAATCCTTGAGTAGTCTTGATGTTGGTGAGATGATGACAGAGCTTTGCTCTGAAATTAATGTGAAAGATGCCAGTTGTTCAAATCATGAACAAAGTAAAGTGAAGGATCCTTCTGTCGTTGAAGAAAAAATAGTAGAAGCAACAAAGGTGTTTGTGAGCCATTTTGTAAATGGAAAGAATATTAAAGACGCGAAGTTCCAGCCTTCTAAAGAACTCATTGATGCACTAAAGATTCTGACTTCTAACAAAGATGTGTTTTTAAAGCTATTGCAAGACCCGAGCTCTAAGTTGGTAAAGCACGTACAGAAGCTGGAAGATCATCATGCTGGTCAAGAACACGGAAAAAGTAAGAATCAATTCTTTTTCTGGAGAAAGTTAAAAGGTTTAGAAAGAAACTTATCAAAAAAGCATGATCAACCTCAAAGTTCAAGTACAATCATCATTTTAAAGCTGGCACAGCAATCTTCTGTGGAGAACAGAAACAAAGTTCAAAGTGAGAGGGCTTCTACTAACTTATTATTTACCGAGTTCACGAGAAAACTGAAAAATGCCATGAGGATGGAACAAGGTGGTCAGGCTCAGTCTGAGAAAGCAGTTGTTGGAGAAGGTTTTTCAATGGCATCGCCTACCCGTAACCATTTTTTTATAGAGAAGATACCGAGAAAATCTATCAGTGCTAAGAATTGGGACAAAGCTGGTATTAGTGCTCTTACTTCTGATTACAGCTCTTCACCGTTGTGTAGTCCAAGAAAAAAGGATGAGATTACAGCTCAGCAAGTACAAGAAGATATTTCTCATAATCCATGTTCAGATACCAATAAATCAGGCATTAATTCTGAAAAAACTGAGGATGCTTTTGAGGCTAAAAAATCGGATATCAAGGATGAAGGCAGTTCTGATGAAGGCCAAGAAAAATTTCCGCATTCGACTTCTGACAAGATCCACGTCAAAGGTATCCGATTTAATGATGTTTTGATGTTGTTCTTTATATCATTTATTTAATAAGCTTTGTGACCCAAAATGCAGATGTTATGGAGATTATAAAACCACCAAATGCTGAACTGGATAAGGTAGCTAAGAAGACTCCAATAGAAACCATGTGCTTGAATTTGGTAATTGACCATTATTTAGATGATTTTAAATTTGATGCTTGCAGCAGCTTTCAGAATGAATTTTATAATATTCTGATTACCGCTCTGTAGGATATTGTGGAAGAAAATGAGGCATCTTCTTCATTAACATCACCAATAGGCACTCCAAGAACAAGTAAAGTTGAAGATTCAGAGACTGCATTGGACAGATCAGACTGGACCAGTCCAATATCTGTTCTTGAGCCAATTTATAATGAAGATGATATTAGCCCACACGTCAAGTCAATCCCTGGTATGTTTCAAAAAACATATACATATTTATCATCCATGAATCATGATGTACCGTCCAATCTCTCATTGTTCTTGTATTTTGAAATTTCCACACGCAGTTGCTGATCAGTTAATTCAACCACGAAAGATTACATTTGACGATCAGATTTTACCTTCTTCTCCCTCCTCTAAAACCTGGGAAGAAGAGAGGCTATCCATTTTTGAATTTGTGAAAGATGTGTTACAGGAGTCTGATTTGACTGAAGCTCAGCTGCTCGAGAGGTTTCTTTTCGGTGAAGACCTTCTTAATCGGACATTGTTTAATGATGTGGACTCTTTTCAAGGTTGTTATGACCCAAAGCTCATTTATGACTTAATTAAGGAGGTTCACACTGAGATTATCTGTGAGCGTGATTTTGATGGAATCCCTTCATTTTTCAAGTCATATAGAAGGTCAGATTTGGAGGGAAAGGGCATTGTTGACAAGATATGGAAAGGCGTTAATCGGCATCTACAGCCTGAGTTTGTGCAGTCTACATCAGATTATAATGTTCCAGTAGATTTCTCACTCTCCTTGACGTGGATGGATCTGAGATACGATTCTGAAAGCGTCGGAATTGAGTTGGCGGAAGAGATTCTTGATGAATTAATTGAAAAAACCCTTCTTGGCTTCCATCAGGAATACTTGATCTGCTAATATAGTCTAGTGTCTGAGGGTTTAGTTTGTATCTGTATGTGTTCCTGCCTCCTGTGTGTAAAGAAATAGAGAAATAATATGGAGGGAATAAAAAAAATAGGGTTCAACTGATTGAGGTTGGAATTGTAACAGAGTGTGGTGGGTGTAAATATATTTAATTAAGTGTTTTGAAATTGGGATTGATTCATCTCTGTTGAGAACATTACGCAATACTCGCTCCGTCCTTTAAGTTAGTCCCGTTTCCTTTTAGGTGTCCCTTAAAGTTAGTCTCATTTTCATTTCTATCTATTAAATTTTGCCCATAATACTCTTACTTTATTTATTTTATTCATATTTTAACAACACTTTATCAATCAAATCAACCTTTTTCATCTAATAAATTTCCTATTGGTTGTATTTTATGATTTAACGTGCAATTATTTATACTTTTGTTTTGATTAGACTTGTCTTAATCCAAGCCAAAGGACACAATGAGACTAACTTAAAAAGACGGAGTGATTACTACGCAGGCCATGATAGTAAAAAACTATTGCACATAGATTCATTTCTTGCACTTGATCAAAACAGTTGAGGAAATATACAAAACCACAACCTTAAATAAAAAAAGGGAAACACAAGGAAGAAAAATTGCTATTACAAAGATTATGAATTGTGCATCCAATATATCAAACTAGTGTACACAATTTTGCAACCAAATCTTTACAGCAGTGTGATTGATCCAGCAAAGTTATTCACTCCAACCGCGTTCAAAGGCTCGGACAAGGCATGATTCTCAGTCGTCTCGTTTGTTGGCTCATCATCATCATCTTTCAGATCAATGCTAGAGCTGTCCTGATTGTCATCTTCTCCAAAAATACCCACTTGCTCTATTTCATCTTCTTCTGCAACAGATGGAGTCTCTGGATCTTCTTCTTCCACCTCGTCTTCCTCATTGCTCCTTGATGGCCCACCAAGATTCGCCTCTTCCTTGTTTTCAACTTCTCTTTCCTCGATTGAGGATCCCATTTTCATCTGATCCTTTGCTGCACTTGCAACTAGGTCAGGTCGGGCCTCTACTCCGGCTCGTCTAAGATGGAGCTGTTATTATCATCAAATGTGAAGATCATTTTTGGTAGAAAGCATAGTAAAATATTAAAATTTGTTTTTAAAAAGGATACCTGCAAATGCAGGTTGACTTCATCTGGGCGGGAAAGGAAGGGGAAATCGCCCCCTGATTTTAACTCAGCTCGCCTGGCACCGGGATACCTTTCTCCTACTTCATCTTTGCAATCTTGAGGAATTGCACAATAATCGTTTGTCTAACCATATCATAAAACAAGAGTCTATAAAATTAAGGGAATCAGCTGCGGTTTAAAATTTTCTTAGAGTTCATATGTTTTTATCAAAATTAATCTTATCAAAAAGACCAGAGTAAATGAAAACAGTATATCAATTTCAAAATGCACATAGAAGACCTGGATAGAGTTACTTACATCCATTATAGTTATAAAGGCGTCTGATAACTGAAGTGGTCCAACTGAAGTGGACTCGACAGTCAAAGTCAATCTGGATGCTAAATCGTCTTTTGAAAGTGTTTCAACCTACACACACAGAGAGATCACATATAAGTGAAGAGGAATGCTTGTAGCTCAAAAAAACAGTAAGGTCTAAGGTGACAATGAAGGAAAGAAAGGGCTTCATGATAATGGATTCCCGTAATATTGTAATATTAGATAGGAGGACAGCGTTGACATTAAGAAGATTCAACAAACATTGACCTGGGATACAACGAAGTCAACAGAATCGGCAATGAATGGCTCATGGGGGCCAGATCGAATTCCAGTTAAGACATATCTCTTCAGCAAGAACGAAGGAATCCATCCCACACTACATCATTTGCAACTTCATCAGACACAACATGCATCCCGATACTAAAAGTCTGAATTAAAATGGACTTTGTATTATTGGTGATTTCCTGGGTTTCGGAATTATTATATTTTCCTTCTACACTAATATCAGGCTATTATTAAAATTGAGTTTGTCATTCATGGTTGATATGAGGAAATAAAATTACGGGGACTTACACAGGAGCCCATTGCATGGTAGCTGAAAAGCTGTGTGTATCCAAGAATGTATTTGAAAGAATGAGTGACCTAACACGTCTTGGTCGATGCTGAGCGAATAGTTGTGCCAAGAATCCTCCAAGTGATGTACCATATATGTGTACCTGTGAGACGGAGAGACCAACTTAAAAAATGCAAGCCAAACAGTTAAATTGGGTTAAATATGATATGCAAAGCTCCTAAAGAATTTATCTAATATAAAGCCCTCCACAATTACATGAACATACATTCTTTGCAAAAGAAATAAAGCAGATAAACTGTTGGGGTGAGAAAATATCTTCCATATAGTCAATAATCTAAAGTATGCAAGAAAAGTTAAACCAGCTTCATGTGCGAAAGGTGTATGAAAAAATTGAGAAGAAAAAGGTGTTAAGCATATAATAGCAATACGCATTAAACTCACGTAGTGGCAGTAGCGCTATGAAGCTTATGAGGTTTTGCTTATACAGTGCATAATTAAAACTTAAAAATTAGGTAATCTAGACATGGGAGGCAGTGACATCAGAAGAGAGGAGACGTCAGCCATGCCACCATGGGGAGGGAAAGAGAAGAAAATTGAGAAAATATGGAATGGTGATGGGCTAAGTCTTATTCTTTTGTTCTTGGTCACGAAATGCTACTTGTTTTCTTTTGTTTATGAATAAAAGACAACTCATCCGAGAGGCACTCGTCTAAGTGCCCAAACGCCTAGGCGAAAATGAGAGCGCCTCTCGGGAAACCTCCTCGCATAAAAGGTGGTTGCATCATCGCCCACACGTCTGGGCGTGAGGTGTTACACACTGAATGCACCAAATAATAGATTGCATAAGGAATTATCATCATCTTAAGTCTGCAAAATGTAACCTGCATTTATATGTATCCTCATGAAGACTTTAGGGTCTGCAATAATCCAATTCTCAGGTCCATTTGAAAGTTCATCAAGCTTTTAGCAAAATTTTCAACAGCTCATTTGAAGTATACTATGCCGAAGAGGAGTATGAATCAATAAGAAGAATTTGTACACACATACATGATGAACATCAATCGCATCCAAGAACTTTTCAAAAGCCTGAATCCATTCTTGATAATTCCATACACGTGGAATATCAACTGAGATCACCCGATAGCCCTGTAACATAAAAATGCCAAAAATAATTTGTTAAGTCATTATCATTGGTTTCTCATTGTTTCCTTGATGAGAAACCAATGATTACTTATCCCGATAAAAGAGATATATGAACAAAAATGGATTATTCCAGGTACAGAAGAACAAATGTTTCCTTAACATCTGGTTCCTAAAGAACCTACAATGCGATCAGATTCATCAGAAGGTTCAAATTTCATATACTGAATACTCTCGGGTTCTACTAGATAAATGTATTTGAATAATTCCCTTAATCATAAATCATCATTACAGCTAAGGGTAGTCCCAAAAATATAGCGGTAAAATTAGCTGAAGAGAGAAAAGACACATCTTGATGACCAGGGGAAAAAACAGTATAGAACCTGTACATGAACCAACCTTCATTGATAATGCCATGACTTGTTTATAGTAGACATCTGCTGTTCCAGCCGTCCCTGGAAGACAAATAAGTGGAGGAACAAACTTGGGACCGAAGTCATAATATCTCCACTGTTTTGTACCAATCTATAACAACACAAAATAGAAGCAGAAAAGTCTCATCAGCCACGAAGTGGAGTCTTTTTTTTTCACAAACTGAACAAGTGCAAAAGCAACATGCACTGTCCTCTATTCATTTGCATTTCTTGAAGCATTTGCGCAGAACAATAATAGGAAAACAAATGAATCAGAAATATGACAAAAGTTTGATGGATATCATCAAAAGAAAAAAGAAGAAAGACAGGAAACAGTAATCAAAGATCACAAAAGACAGACAAGATGAGAATATCATAACCAACGGAGACAGGCCACTAAGGTATCATGAAAAGATATGTTTTTAAATATATTCCTTCCCTGATCCAGTAGCCACTAAGTACTACTACATTTTCCCCTATAAGGCAAAAAGACGGACACTAGTGCTCCAGCTTAATTAAGTAGTTAATTCTTAAGCCAAAACTTTTGAAATTCAAATCCATCCAGTATCTTTCATTCATCCAATTTTAGACATACCACAAAACAAGGTCTGGTAATTAGACCATTAAAAGTACTTTTTCCTGTTAACAATGTAAAATAATTTGGGGAAGTTCAAGCTGTCCATTGCTTCGACCGCTTACTTCTCTTGCAAATGACCATATTTTTTCCTTGAGCTTGAAGTTCACATTATGTATCAATCCATTCTGATTCAGAATTAAGAAATCATATATGCAGATCACAGTAGGAATTGTCAGCAAGTCCTTTCTTTGACAAGCATTTTGTTTAAAATTTGCAGATGAAACCATTTTTGCCTCCCAATTATCTAACCATATAAAGACTGTACTCAAATCAGAATTGAAGAAGTCAAAACTAAAAATTGCATCTCTAGTCTAGGTCGTAAGAATTCCATGAAGGCAGCAGATGATTTTGGTATGAACATCTCAAAATCCCAACACTCCATCAAACAGCAAGTATAAGTTATGATACCAGGATCTGTTATCTTGCCATCAACTATCAGAATTTGAAAATCGAACACTTACAGGGATCTTTTGAAGGGGAACTTGGGACTTGAAGTAAACATAGTCACCGGGCAATGTCAACGCGCCTTTGAATGCCTTCATTGATTGAAGCTGGTAACCTGATTAACGCTCTGATTGATTGATGGGTTCTTCGTTGAAAAACAAATCGACCATTAATGAAATTTCAGAGCAACCCAGATCAAGATTTCTCCTCCCCTCTTTTTCTCTCTCTCTCTCTCTCGCTTCAATTGAAACGCACTAAGAATTGAATTGGTGCGAGACAATTGAGGAAGAATTCTTGTTCAGCTCCGCAACTACAAGTCAGCGACTCAGCGCTGTCTAGGTTGTGTTGGTTCAGTATGCGCAGTAAAGCCCGATGATGATAATTGAGTTGGCAGCTTTTTTATTAAACCCTTTGGATCTCATTCTTTACCGTTTACAGCATATGAATTCATCATCATCGGTTCTTTACTTTGCATTCCTTTTTCACATCAAACACAAATGAAAGTACTACATTTTCGGATGTTATAGAACTTATACCATCTTAACTCCACCGTAACGTTAAATAAATATTTTAAAATAATAAACTAATTTATATTTAATAATAAATAAAAAATTTATTATTAAATAACACAATTTATTCTAGTTAGAAAAATGACCATTTGCAAAATTAGGATTTTGCAAAAGATAGCTTCAACACTACACTAAAACATAGTTCGGATTTTGTAAAATTCACCTATTGTCCTAACGTTGCTCCGTAAACTTGAAGAATATTAGCAATTTACATGCTTTGTTAACAGATAACGCTGGCAAAGAAAATAGTATCGTCAACAAAAAAATAAATGGGAAACACTCGTACTTTTAAAAGGTTTCTTATACAATTACTCCTTTTATTACACATATCAACAGATTAAAAATTTAAAAAATTAGTCTCACAAATATATGAATGTCAAACACATTATTCCACAAAAAGTGAAAAATACTACTGTACCAGAGTATATTGAGAACATTATGTAATCATATGTATGCTGCCAAAAAGTTTCATAAAACATGTCCAAAACACTTCCAAGGTCAATGCAGCTATCATTTGGAAGAAAGTACTTTTTCTTGGTCTCTTTGTTGCAAGATTGAATTATGTTTATGATATCAATTCTACGAACTGATGTTTCCTCTAGTTTTCATATTTGGTTTTTGACAAGCCATAAACTTCTGAGAATCTTCACAAAGGCTTTTTATTGATACAAAACAACCCTCATGCCTCAATTTTATTCCAACTTTGTCACAATAACTCAAAAGTTTCCTATCTACTCAAGATCTTTACAATAATTTCAATCTTTACTCTTAGCAATAAGGATTATTGCTCTTGGTTCCTCATCAACTTGTCTGCAGCCAACACATCGTTGATCCACGCAACAACGTTAAACGCAAGTCCTTCCAACACTCTTGAATAGCTCTCCAGTATCGACTGACCCACATCCTATACCATGAGAATCTCAACTTCAACACATTTTTGTATGGAAATTAAGACAAAAAACAAACAATTTTATAACTTACCCTATTGTATTGGATCTTGCATGTGTCTAGTGTTGTTTGTGAAAGCTCAGGGTATCTATGCTTCAAGAAAAAGAGCAATGCCTCTGCTCTTTCGGCTAGAATATGGTTCTTGTCGCTACGATCCACTTCAGAAACAAGATCCTTCATTAAATTCCATGAAGACTTGGAATACATCATCCCTGCTTTCTTTCTCCATGTGTATAATGACGCTTCTACTTTGTCAGCAAGCTCGAGAGCTTCATGCTCTGACGCTATCTTAATGCTGTCGAGAAGGTGATCAGGATTGAACACCTCTGCATTGTGCATGTATTTGTATATCGAGTCTCCAAGACACGCCTTTCCACTCTAAATCAAGCCCACAAAAACATATGATTATCATATTTTGAGATGTTTTCTACTAACTAAATGTAGAGCAACTAACCTTGGGAAGACCAGCAATATATGATTCAGGAACATCCATCTCAAGAAGAACATTACTGTTAATTGCCATAGCAGCCTTATGAATCTGAGTAGCGCAATCTCGTTGGTGTCTCAAATGTTTTCTAGACCTTTCCGAGAGTCCACCAGACGGAATACAAGGCACAGGCAGCCACCATTTCTCGTCCTTACGCGTGGATACCACCTTCCTGAACGACGTCGTTCGTGCTGTCATGGAAATGTTCTTCTGCTCCATGTACCAAAACTCTGTCTCCTGAAAACTCTCCAGAATTTCCTGTGGAAAAAAATTCATTCACTCACAATAAAAATCTAGAAACCCATCAAGTGTGAAAGAACTTACAATGAGCATTCCATCGAGTTTTCGCAATGCTGGGAGGTTCATCTGAATGTCTGATCTTTGTCTTGTACACATCACCTGAGACATAACAAGTAAAACATTGTTAAAGATTGGATCTTTTTTTTTCGGTTTAGTCTAAGAAAAGTTAGTTTATTACTTCGACATTTGCGCCATCTTGGAGCTCAGGGACGAGCTCGACAATGTAATCACACACAGAAAGAAGGCAACCCATCTCTCTTTTCCACATCAACTTCTTCTCCAGATTCAGAGGCTCTAACTTCAGATTGTTGCCAAATATAGTAGCTGCATTTTCAAATTACCGCGATTTCTTAGAGGAAACGAATTGATCAAAAACTACCAATTCAAGAAACTAAAGCTTTTACCATAGAGATTAGTGATGGAGTTTGAAATTGTGACTGCTGTACATACACCCTTCCCACCTCCAGACATGTCTTCTCCCAATAGAAGCTTCGAGAATCTTTCTTTCATCAACTCAAGCTCTGTTTACATTGACAACAACAGATTATTACATTATACTACTATACATTCTATTATTAAGATCAAAGTAAGAATATTAATTTCTTACCCATATCAAGAGGCTGAAGATGAAGATCTTTGTCATCAACACATCGCATGTACTTCTTCATCCCAAGCCTCGAAGGAGAAGCCCTCGGTGCCGGCTGATGTGGGGTCCACCTCACCGGAGATGTTCCCTCCGAGCAACTCTCCGTTAAAGGCTCCGACAACGTCGACATCTCCGAGTTCGTACGGCAGTAGCCGTACGAATCGGCCGTACTCATCGGAGAATTCAACGCATTGCATTGTTCACTTCCGTCGTAGCCTTCTTCCATCTCAAGCTCAGTTTTCAAACTGTAATCTTTATAATTTGGGCATTATTAGCAAAGTTGCCAGCTTGGGTTTTCTAAAATAAGGAAAGGAAATCAATGCGCATTATTGTTACCTTTATGGCTTCGATTTTTTTGAAATTTGAACTCCTTAAAACAAGAACAAGACGAAGAAAGTTGGTGTCTCTTCCAAAGATTCACTTTTTGCAGAGTGACTTCTTTTTTGTAGCATCAGTTCTTTAGTTTTGAAGCATGATCTCGGATACCCAGAAGCAGTTTCAGCCGTCCGATCAAGAACAGTTGCCTAGAACAGAAAGCAACAAAATAAAAGGGATAAAGAAAATCGCAGAGGTTTGAGAATGACTACAGAAGAAGAGAATGAAAGGACAGAAAGAGAATGTTTCGGATTGGATTAGGAACAGAACAAAACAGGTTTTGGGTTCTTAGAATGAAGTTGAGAGAGAACGTGCAAGCGTGTTGCAATAAGTTTTTTCCTTGTATAGTTTGTGGTTATAACATATAAATAGGCGTGGGTTTTTTGGAATTTTATATCAGTCAAGTGTTTGCTAATTACTTATATTAGTACTTCATTATGTGATTTTTTATGATACTATTAGAAGATAATCATTCCCTTATAAGAGAATAACTAGAAGATTATCTTTGTATGGTTGTACAGAGGGACCCATATGTAATCAATCCAAATAATTATTGATTTGATTATGCAAAATTATGGGTCAGTTTGGCTGCTTATTGTTTGGGAGGTGTTAATGGACAGTTATTGGGAGGATTGGAGAGTAGTGTAGGTGAGGCTTTGAGCTGGAACTGCAATTGAATATTTAAATTATTCTGTATTTTTGATTGGGGAGAGGGAATTATAGTCTTGGTTAGGATTATGGTTTATGACCACTTAGCAATTGAGGATACATATTGTGTTTCGGTCAACTTCTGTGTTACTTTAATCAATTCGAAAGTGAAAGGATATATTTTGAATTTGTAATTCTATAGAGGATATAGAGGACGTTGGAGTGACTGATATTGTAGATAAGCCGCGTGAAATTCGGTTATGGCTTGGGCGAGATAATTAGAAATATTAATTCGCATTTGTTAGGGTTATATTTTAGAGCGTAACGTAGAGGTTGTACGAAAAAGAGTTTGATGGATGTGATTAAGCATGTGGAGCCATTGAAAGGAGAGAGCGTTTTCTTTGAGACCGGTAATACATGAGCCGTTTAGATCATACTCATTTTTTAATCTATCGTAATATATAATATCGACATAATTGAAATATAATATATACCTCTAAACGACCTTAATATAACCACTCTAGACTTTTTCTTCAGCATTGATCTGTTTGATTTAATAGCAAAAAATACTCTTTAGTTTGTTTCTGATATCGTACGTGTAAAAATTAGCTTGTAAATACCTAATCTCCTCGATAAATATAGAACTCTTTTCTTGTCGTACATGTAAATAATACGTTGTTAGTAACTTAGTAGTGTCCGCTATAATATGAACTAGTATATACCCCGCGTCATGCGCGGTTAATTATTTAGTGTTTATATATAATATAATTTATATGTAATAATTTATGTTATTATAATTTTTTTTAATCTCACTTGTATCAATTTTCTTCAACTAAAGTTCAAAAGTGATTTTTTTTATACTGAAATACATTTGGATATAAATTTCTAAAAAAATAAAAACATGCAAAGTAAACATGCCTTAGTATAAAAATCATGAAATAAAAGATTATAATATATTAGACTTATAATTAAAATGTTTTGGATAAAGTTTGGAGCCTACAAAATAGTTAACAAACTACTAATTATTGAAAAAAAATTTAAAACAAAAATTAAGAATGATTTATTTTTAGAGGATTAACCACAAATTGACACATAAGCAACTAAAAGCTAAAATTAAGGAGAGAGCTTGAAATAACTCTCTTTTAATATATATTTAATATATATAGATTTGTCGTTTATTAGTTTGCAATATAATTAGAATGATTTAAATATTTTGATTAGGAGGCGTTTGATTGGGCAACAAAATGTAATTAGGAATTGGCATGGGGTTATAAGTTTTGTTATTAGATTGAATGAATAATTGACGCTTCTGATTTATAGCAATCCGATACTCCAAATCTATTAGAATCACGCAAAAAAAGGAGTAATCGTGTACCCCGATAAGAAATTTAATTTCAAGAATAAAGGTCACGTCAAATAAGAACCCTACTATAACAAGTAAATTCAAATAACTTTGAATTTTTATCCCGAGGGTCTCAATTCTCAAATATTGATACTCCAAGTTTAACTCATAACTCATTATTGGGGTGTTCCATTTATAAAGCCATTTTTTTCTTATATGTAATGTAATTGCCTGCCTCATGCAGAAACTTAGAATACAAGAAATGTACAAGTACAAAGGCTAACTAACTGGGAGGCACGTCTTCGTCACAACCATTTTCATATTACAACTTCTAATATTATATTTTTCGAAGCTCAACAATTGTAAATACATTATCAAAGCAGCATCAACACCACGTACACTTTATTATTGATTTGAAATTTCGTATTTCATACTTCAATATGCAAATGCGGTATTTAACCATTTCATAAGAAAACATTATTACATACTCCCTCCGTCCCCTATTATGGATCACGTTTTTCATTTTGGGCGTCCCAAAATATAGCCCCTACTTTCCTTTTTATCTTTTGTCTTATTATCAATATCATATCAATCTACACTCTCTTTCCTCCTTTTTACATCAAAACTCATACCAATTTACTTTTTTATCTTCTCTCCTACATAAAAATTCACACAATCTCTCTCCTCTTCACTTTTTTTTCCCTCTTCCTTAATTTACCTCGGTAACAACAAACGAGATCTATAATATGGGACGGAGGGAGTACTATGGTATTAATAAATTTATAATTAGGTGTGGATGCTTACCATATGAATATGATTATACGCAGTAAGCTAGCTAGCTAGTATGCTCTGTGCTGCTAACCATACATGAATTAAGAATCGAATGATATCTTATGCTAGGTTGTAGTCGGTTAAAGATAATATACATTCACGTTCATACTTTATTTCATGGTTTTAAAAATACTTCCTTACACTTTTTTGTTGTTCTTCTTAGCTAGGGTCGGTGATTTTTGGGCCATCGTGTGTTCGGGCTGAGTTTTCAATGCTTTTTGGGCTGATTTCCTCTTGGAATTGAGTCCATCATAAGAACTGCTTTGGATCTTACTCAAACCAAAATCTCTCTCTCTATATAATAATTCATGAGCCTTGAAGAAGTAATGATAAACTGTACCGGGTCAGGTACGGGCCAGTCATTTAAGTCGTGGGCTTTGGGCTTCTCATCAGCTTTCAATTCTGCCATTAGTTGGTGGCTTGGCTTTCCTTTCCTTCTATCTATTACGCCTCTTCATTCTCTCCAATCTTTTCCTTCCTCCTCCTTCATAGCCTATTCTGTCTGGCCCCTTCCATTGCTTTCGTTTCTTCTCCGACCTCCTCTGTCTCTTGCTCCGGGCATTTATAGTCAGAATCCCAAAAGAAGCTTTCCACTTTGTCTCTCTAATTCTATTGTGATCTCAAAAGAAGTTGGAATTTGATGCCTCATTTCCTGTTTCCGCAAGTATCAATCTGGTGAGTTGATTTGGATTTCTTTTGTAAGTTTAAGCACACTATTAGATTTAGCAAATTATGCAAAAAATTAAAATTGGGGTTGCTTGCCTTCTCCCTTTTTTTTTGAAGTCAACGTAGAATTGGATGCCTTCTTTATTGTTGCAGATAAGAGTTGTATGAATCCCATTTTAGATTATCAAAGAAAAGAGTGTTTCCAGGTTTTTTTGATTCCTTGCTTTAGGGAAATTATTGTTTCCTTATAAGTGTTTGTTCATTGAATTCCACTGTCTGTTTGTTTGGTGATGTTTATCAATTTGGCTTCAGTGGAATCACTTCTGGGTTTTGCAGAATTTTGTGTGGAAGAAGAGGGAAAGAGAAGATAAAGAAAAGGGAATCTACTTTTATTTAGTAAATTAGCCAGCCAAGTGAGCTGTTACTTAGTTAATGGCATTTTCTTAGTCCAGTATCTTTTGCAGGATTTATTCATAGTGGTTGTTAATCATTGGAAAGCATTCTCGATTGCTGGAGAGCATTGGCTTCAAAACTCTGTTGTTAATGAGTGCGATCGATGAAGTACTTCCATTCAGTAAAATGAAACACTATTTCTGTATAATTGCAAATGAGATTTGTAAACCAAGATTCGCTAATTAGCAATTTGAGCACTTTCTGATCGTATAGTTTGATTTACTGATTCAGAAGTTGCACAAATTAAGTTATAAATACAAATTGCTTGATAATGTGATTGGTTTATATGATCAGTAATTATTGGAACGAGATGTTGCTGATCAAGAAATTAGCAGATGGGTCAACTTAAATTTGTTTCCTGACTTAATCTTCTTGGTGGAGAATGCAGCGCAAGCAGCGTTAAAATCTACTTTTCTGGATGCTGCTATTCGTAATGTGGCGGTAATGAGGAGAAAGGACGATTACTATACACTTCTTATGGATCAAATGGCCAGGTCCGTTAGAATGAACAACAATGTATATTTCATACTATAAAGTGCGGTTCATTTTCTCCGTCAGAAGAAAGATGATGATTGGGTGTTCTGATTTTTATGTCTGAAACAGTGGGGTCAGTTTGATAAGATATTTGGGAGGGAAGATGCACAAGAGCCTGATCCCGAGGGAAGAGTTCCCCAGTGGGATAAAACTACTTTTCAAGTCATGAAAGACAAGCTCTCATCAGTTGGTCTTGGTCCTCGCCAGGTATACGATTTTTTCACAATGTAGAACCACATTCAATGAAAAATCACCAAAAGTAATCTCAACTATAAAGAGGAAAAAAATCACTACCCAATTTTTCATTTAGTTTTTTGACATGTTGTATGACCTGTTTACGACACGAAAATTACAGTTGACGTTACTTTATAGTTGTGAGTTGTGAATATTGATTTCGATGCGGTGTTCTTCCAGCTGGATGTTATGCCTGCATTCTTGGTTCCGGATCAGATGGCCACATAAAACTTGCTAGCTACAGACACTGATGTAGCGCCTTGGGTTCAGAAATACCAGCGGAGTAGAGAAACTGTTTCTCAAACTGATTATCAGGTAGATGTATTATTATTTCTGTATATATGCACCTTATTTAATCAGTTCAGATAGTAATTGTGTCGGGCCTTGATCAGGTTGACCCAAGAATGAGCATTACAGCCTATAGTTTGAGCTTGATCCACGGGAAAAAAATCTACTGCATTTCGCAACTTAAAGGGATATATGTTTTTGGGTCAAGCTGATGGATCAAGCTCAAACTATAGGGAATTGATGTTTTTAGTTGAAGTATTTACATGCCGTTATGTCACTTTTTTGTAGTTTTGGTATTAGATGAGATGGTATGCTATTGTTTATATTACCGGTGTTCTTTAATTTTTTTTGACTTCTATAGATGTAACATTAGCATATCTTCTATGAAAATATCCACCAAATTTAATTAACGCCAAAGAAGATGAATTTATAGACTCATTTAGTTGTAACGTATACATGATCTTGCCACATTTGCCGTTGTTCTACTAATGTATCTTATCACATAAAAAACAGATTAATACATGAAAAGTTAACTCAAACAATGTCTCTTTGTTGGAGCTGTGTTTTGACGAAATATGTTGCTTATTGTGTTCATAGTCTATTGTTAGTAGTCATTTCGCTGTTCTGTTGAGTGTTCTCTCCTTAATCCCCTTCATTGTTAATTTGTTTGGTTTAAATTTATCTAAAGTCACCCTAACTTTTCTTAGTTTGATGTATTATCCAACATGAACGGGATACAACTCTATCCTATTATTCTCTTAGTCCATTATAACAACTTTATCCGATTATAAAAGCAGCCACAAACATTACTATTAGCATCCACAAACACAAGTATAGGTGATTGAGAGTGTGTTGTGTGATTGCATGATTGCATGAGGGCCGTTAAGGAGAAAATTGGTAAAATGGAAGCTGAACTAAAAACAGCTGATTCTGTAAAGACTGAGCTCCAAAAGGCACATACTGAAGCCCATGGCTTAGTTAAATCAAGGCAGGAACTTATATCTAAATTTCAGCAATTGAACCAGGATCTTCAAAAAGTCCATCCACAACTGGCTCAGTTATCAGCACTGATGTCCCAACTTGACGGCCTAAGGCTCGAGTATCAACATTGCAGGTTATTTTTTATTCTGTTATATTTTTTTAAAATTTATGTACATTAATTAATAATATGTAATTGATCATTCTGATCTTTTGGTGTGGAATTCAAAGCCTGTAAAAAGGTGAATTAGCAGGTAACATTTGAATTTGATCTTTTGCACTTGGTAAGTTGATGGTATGCCCTTCATTGTTTTTTTTAAGATATCAAATGGATAGCTATAAGTACAGAGTTTCTCTTGCCCTTTTTTATTCATCTATTTGGCATGACAACGATATGTACAAAGTTTCTATTACAACCTTATCTCCATTGTTGGTTGTATGCTTTTAATTTTTGTTAGTGTTGCTGCTAGATTTATTAGAATTTGTCAATTGCTATTAATTTTAGATTGGGGATTGCTTCAAATTTAACAACAATATTTTATCAAGTAGTATATGCAGGTAGTTCTCCTTCTCTTGCAGTCATATGTATGTTATCTGGAAGAACAAATTTTCTAGACATTGCTAATACATGCCAGAAATTCTCTTTGTTGCAAGATTTTAACCAAATCATTCATTTTGATGCTTCACAGGTCTTCTTGATACTCAGATATAAAATCTGAGTAAACATAACCCTATATTTACTTAAGCGATGCAGTGCTCTGACAAAGAACAAAATCCTGCTCAATTTATTCAAGGTATACATAACCCTACCATATTGATTATAAAGTGCAATCATTTGTTTAGAGTTGTGCTTCCTGTCATCACTCCCCTCTTTTTCCCTACACAGAGCTTAGCTGGAAAACGGTTGGTTGATCAGTACATGGAGACATGTGATTATCTTTATAGTCATCATGCATTTCATGGGAAGTGATATTTAGAATATTTTTGTTTATTGTCACAATTAGAAAATTTTCAGTGTCTCTACATGAGACTTAGCCTTCTATTTCAATGATGTAATAACTTTTTATTTTTCTTATCACTCTTTTCAACAGGTCTTCCAAAAAATATTTAAGGCGCGCCACAAAACTGTTTGTCAAGCTGCCTAAGGGTGGGAAACAAATTGTATTATTTTCTTCATTTCTGATTTTGACAATATCGTATTCTATGTACATTTCTTATGAAAAATATGGAATTTTTCAAAATATATTGGACTTTCAGGGAATTGGTGTTTGCATAGATTGATCATCATAATGGCTACTTATGTTTATAGCAAACATAATCATTGCACCTGGCAAAATTAGGAACTGATTGACCTCCATTAATGTCTAGCTCTCTTTGTAAGTTCTAGTATTGTGTGACTGAATTTCGATCTAGCATCCTTGAATCAGTTTGATTCTACTTTTATTCTTTTTCGATTAAGTTCGATTACTGTTCTCCGTTCCTAACAGCTTGAATTTCATTGAAAGATGTGCTTCTGTAAACGCCGACGAAAGTGGATTCTGAATCTAGAAATTGGAGATAGGGCAAAGCCAAGTCGATTTGAACTCACTACTTCAGATGGTTAGCAAGCGTCTATAGATTTCTGTTTGGATGAGGCCGAAGAAGATGATATGAGCATGGAGCTCTGATCAAGCATGTGTACAGATTTTACTACAAATTTTAGATTACACTCCATGATTCAGGACTTCAGGTATGCAATCCTTTATCCATATATCCATTTACTTCTCTTTGAGTTCCTAAAGTCTTGAAGATGAGATGAGGATAAGGTTTACTCTTGATGATATTCATTGGTCTCTTCAGACAGATTTTATATACATTTTTGGTTCAGCATATCAATTAACATTGGCATATCACTAGGATATGATGTGTTCTTTTAGAACGTGATTGATATACTAACAAGATTGTAATTTTCCCTTCCACCAAAAAATATTGTAATTTTCCTGTGATTAATGAGATTTTGTGTTTCATGGTGCAAAATCTCTAGCATTGTTCAAGAAGCTAGAGTTTGGCACTTTGGAAATAAGTGACTATTTTGGTATAGGTGTATAGCACATTTTCTTTTTTGACTAACATATCTTACCTTTTAAATCAGTTAATTATAAGTTATAACATGATTGTAAATTTTCCGGTCTTGGTGCAATATTTGCTGCAACAGATTCTTTATACACAATGCAGATTTGTAAACATTATAGTTATCAAGTGATGAAGACATACTTTTTGGTGTTTAGTAAATATAGTTAGTTGTTCACTCTATTGCAGATTTGTCTCATCCTAATTGAGGAGCTGCTCAATTAGGATGAGACGCCACTTCTTTACAGTCTGGTGTCTGGGGTGCTGAGGACGATGCCACTTCAGTTGTGATTTTCAATGCATTCAGAGTTTTGCTTCTTTCTTGGCTGTGGAAGGCACTTTCCTCCTGGTCCATCGGTGAGAACAACATGTTTTCTTATTGCCTCTCAGGTACGCCCCTCTGTAACTTTGTGTTCCTCTGTAGTTCTTTGTTAAGTAATGTTTCATTTCTTTCCAGATTAGTGTTGATAAGAGTAATCTCAAAAAGGTCTTCGTGCAACTTACTCTGAGAGCTAAGTGAGTAGAAGATGATACATTAGAATTAGGCTAATTTAACCTACTTCAAAAGAGTTTTGAACTGCTGAAGTGAGATTGACAGAGGGAGGAAATTTCCAGTTGGTGACTTTGGATTGATGATCCAATTGGTCTTTGGGTGATGATGCGATAGATTTAGGTGAGGATGCGATAGATTTAGGTGAGGTTGATAAAGAGAAACTTCAAGTTTAGTATGGATATCATGGTAGTTTAGTACAGTTTTAATACAGAGAGTGGTTTTATGCAATTGTAAGAGAAACTTTAACTTTTTACACCATGTCTAATGCAAATCAATCTCACTGAACAAGTACTTGGAAGGAGAGAAGAAAGCATGTTAATGCTGATTGATATCATGAAAGTCAGGTTATTTCTTTATTTACAAGTTTAGTATTCTTAGAAAGAACTCACCTGGTACAAAACTTGTAATAAATTTCCCCAAATTCCAGCTTCAAGAACATATTCTTCATAAAAATTTGAGTTATTTTCTAGCAAGTCTGAACTGATGGCCTCCCCATATGATGTAGTGGTGGCTCCCGGTCCGGTCCGGTCCGGTTCCGGTCCTCCGGAATCCGGAACCGGGAAAAACCGGTTCCACCGGTTACGGTTCCGGTTCGAAACCGGAACCGGCCGGTTCAGTCCGGTTCGGGCTGAACCGGACCGGTTTTTAAAAAAAAAAACAATATAAAACCGCCAATTAACCGGGCGTTTTTTTTTAAAAAAAATAATTTTATAAATTTATAAAACTGAAAAAAAAATAAAAAAATGTAAAAACCGCCGGTTCCGGTTAACCGGCGGTTTATTTTTTTATTTTTATTTTAAAAAAACCGGCGGTTCCGGTTAACCGCCGGTTAAAAAAATTTAAAAAATAAAATAAAAAACCGCCGGTTCGAAAATGCATTTTTCTTGAACCTGAACCGGACCGTGACCAAACCGGTTCCGGTCCGGTTCCGGTTTTGACCCGGTCCGGTTCCGGTTCGAACCGCCGGTCCCGGTCCGGTCGAGCCATGACTATAATGATGGTGGGAAATATGATTCGTGTGTAGACCCTATTCCGGATTGGGAAACATTGAAGTTCTGCCCAATTTTGTAACGATGGTAGCATCCATACAAGGAAAGGACAGAAGCAAGCTACAAGAAAACATGAGAAACATAGAGGAGACTGGGAGAGACACACAAAAGGAATCTAAATCCACTGGTAAAACAAGTGCAACCATTATTACAGGAAGAAAAAAGGCCACCCAAAATATATCGTAATTAAAGTAAACGTTCACCTGCATAGCAGATCTAATTATCATATGTCCAATCTCAGTGATTTTGCATGTTCCTCTACATCAGATTATCTCAGTAACAAGGAACAATTTTATTTTATCAAAACAAAGTATAGCTAACAGTCAACTTCTGTGAAGACTCAAGAACGCAGGCAAAAAAGGATAGAATACAAAAAATTTCAAACTCTCGAGCAAAAGATTTGAAGAAGACAAAAATTAACAAGACTTATGCATCCTCTGCAAAGCTGCCTTTAACGTCATTCAGACTTGGCTTAGTTTTATTGTGTCTACATGAGTGTGACAAATGATTTTGGTAAATTCTACGTGTTACCTTTTGGAAACAGTGTTTTTTTTAACGTTCCCGGTTCCCGGCTAAAAGTATGTGAGAAGCCTAAAAGTATGGAATTTTTTTTCTGAAATAAGCATTTTACCCGAAAAAATTCCCGACGTAGGCTCTTTTCAAAACAATTTCCCAAAATAGGCACTTATTTCAGCTTCGGAATTTTTTTACGTGTAGCGTCTCTCCTCCGAAGCTGAAGCAATTTTTTTTTGATTTTTTATGTATAAGAGACGCTGGCCGAACCAGCGTCTCTTATACATATTTTTTTTTTAATTCCCCGTGTAAGAGACGCTGGTTGAACCAGCGTCTCTTACACGTAAAAAGTAAAAAAAAAAAAGGCTTATTTGTATAAGACGCTGGTTGAACCAGCGCCTTATACGTGAATTAGATTTAGGAATTGTTAATTTTTTTTTTTTTCAAAGTTTATATATATATATATATATTATTATACATGACTTACTCGTGTTTGGATGGCTCGTATGGGCTCGTTTGAAATCGGAATCGATCACGACCGATTTCGTTGGGTCCGTATTGATCCCAGCTTTCACCAGATATGTCTCTCGCTCGATTCTGATTTCGAACGACCCCATACGAGCCACCCGAACAAGCGTAAGTCTCGTGCGTACCTTCTACTGTAAATGGATATTTACAAATTCGTTCCTCCATATCACGCGATGAGAGACATATCTGGTGAAAGCTTGGATCAATACGGACCCAACGAAACTGGTCGTGGTCAATTCCGATTCCGAACAAGCCCATACGAGCCATCCGAACAAGCGTAAATCTCGTGCATACCTTCTTTCACCAGTTCGGAATCGGAATTGACCACGACCAGTTTCGTTGGGTCCGTATTGATCCCAGCTTTCACCAGATATGTCTCTCATTGCGTGATACGGAGGAACGAATTGTAAATATCCATTTACAGTAGAAGGTACGCACGAGACTTACGCTTGTTCGGGTGGCTCGTATGGGCTCGTTTGAAATAGGAATCGATCACGACCGATTTCGTTGGGTCCGTATTGATCCCAGCTTTCACCAGATATGTCTCTCGCTCGATTCTGATTTTGAACGAGCCCATACGAGCCACCCGAGCAAGCGTAAGTCTCGTGCGTACCTTCTACTGTAAATGGATATTTACAATTTGTTCCTCCATATCACGCGATGAGAGACATATATGGTGAAAGTTGGGATCAATACGGACCCAACGAAACTGGTCGTGGTCAATTCCGATTCCGAACTGGTGAAAGAAGGTATGCACGAGATTTACGCTTGTTCGGATGGCTCGTATGGGCTTGTTCGGAATCGGAATTGACCACGACCAGTTTCGTTGGGTCCGTATTGATCCAAGCTTTCACCAGATATGTCTCTCATCGCGTGATATGGAGGAACGAATTTGTAAATATCCATTTACAGTAGAAGGTACGCACGAGACTTACGCTTGTTCGGATGGCTCGTATGGGGTCGTTCGAAATCAGAATCGAGCGAGAGACATATCTGGTGAAAGCTGGGATCAATACGGACCCAACGAAATCAGTCGTGATCGATTCCGATTTCAAACGAGCCCATACGAGCCATCCAAACACGAGTAAGTCATGTATAATAATATATATATAAACTTTGAAAAAAAAAAAAATTAACAATTCCTAAATCTAATTCACGTATAAGGCGCTGGTTCAACCAGCGTCTTATACAAATAAGCCTTTTTTTTTTACTTTTTACGTGTAAGAGACGCTGGTTCAACCAGCGTCTCTTACACGGGGAATTAAAAAAAAAATATGTATAAGAGACGCTGGTTCGGCCAGCGTCTCTTATACATAAAAAATCAAAAAAAAATTGCTTCAGCTTCGGAGGAGAGACGCTGGTTCAACCAGCGTCTCTCACACGTAAAAAAATTCCGAAGCTGAAATAAGTGCCTATTTTGGGAAATTGTTTTGAAAAGAGCCTACGTCGGGAATTTTTTCGGGTAAAATGCTTATTTCAGAAAAAAATTCTAAAAGTATGTGAGAAGCCACTTTATCTGTGTGTATACACTCTCTCGCAAATAATTCTCGCCAATCTTATTCACTCCAGCCATTGAATTTGTATTGCTCTTACTACGAATTCACATAGCTCTAACTTTCAGACTTAATTCCCATTTCTATTAATTCAAAGAAGTCTCACATACAAATCAGGGTGTCAAATTTTGATGCCTTGATAAATAAAATCAAAATCTCATAGTTTGAATCCATAACTGAGGTGGAGATCTTTGTATTTCTCTTCCATTAATTTTCGAGCTTTACTTTGATGTTTAGGCTGGTGGTGCCCTTTTGTATTCTGCTTCCTTTAGGCTCCTTCTCGGTTGTCGTATTAGTCATATTGTCCTTCTTTTACTTTGATTATAAGTAGGTTGATAAAACCTTCACTTTATTTTAAGGCAACCAAAACTCCTCTCAAATGCTTGAGTTCCACTTGATAAATGAGAGGTCTTGCACTGTTTTTTCAATATGCACACTTCAGTTTTTAGTTTCACTTAGGTTATGTTCTTCTTTTATTCTCACGTTTTAGGGGTAGAAGTATCAAAATAGCCCTACGGGAATCACTATGCAACCAAGTGGATAAACTAAGTGGTGGAAGTGGAAAGCCCGTAATACTGATTGTTACTGGCATGAATGTTCGGGAATACAGAGGTATAATTTATTGTTTTAATATTTTCCTTCTTTTTATCTACATTTTGTTTAATTGTTTACACACAGGCGGTATGTATCTCTCTAGCACCTCTGCTTCATGTATTTACGATAGCGATGATATTAAGGAGATCTAATATCCATTTATAGTTCTTGACCTACTCAATAGTTTAACTATCTCTGGATTTAATATTTTTGTAAATACATGTATAGTGTCATTGGCACAACAGATGAACAAAGGATCAAGCTGACACACAACACTGTTCTCTTGAGTAGTTGACATGGATGGGACTTTCAAGAGTTTCAATGATATATGGACAACCTATGCTGCAATGATCATTTTGTTTAATTCTTTATTCTGTTTACATTACTTTGATGTTCCAAACATTCTCACTTGCAGTAATAGACATAGATCTATACTCAGATTCTGTTGTTGACTTAGAAACAGTTTTCCAATTTCATAGTTTTCCATGATTTTTATGTTCTTCGTCTTCTGCTAAACCTATCGGCTTTCATATTCATTGATCCCGATCCCATGAATTTCGACGTTACTTTGGTAGGTTTCTGTATTTGCATGTTTATCGAGTGACTACAGTTGGGCCTTCCTATGCTTACCATCATACTCCTACAACGTTGGCTATTCATTTAAGAGTATGATTATTTAAAACAAACAATACATATTAAAAAAATATGAGGCGTCGATAAAACATCATCACACGTTTCATACCCGCGCGAAGCGCGGATTTCCGAGTCTAGTTTATACATAAAATACCGGAAAAAATGGGATAAACATACAAGTCACAGGAAATGAATTTCAGAAATTTCACTGGGAATCATTTTTTTTGGATGAAAGACTGGGAACCATTCATATGAATGATTGTTTACTAAGCTAAGTTTGGTTTATATATATTCTCAACAATAAAAAATTACTCCGAATAATATAATATTTATATGAAAATATTGTCCCAAATACCCCCCTTTTCCTACCTAAATTACACATATGCCCAATTTCAAGTGGATATGACTTTTATATCAATTTGAGGGTTATAATAGGCCAAAAAACATATTTCCTATTAAAAAGAAAAGATTTATTATAATTTAATTTATCTTTATTTTTTTAACTCAAATGATTATTTTAATATATTAAGAAATTAAGAAAAAGGAAAATCAAAATAATAAATAATAAATAAAAGAAAATTATAATAATAAAAAAAATTAAGAAAAAGGAAAATCAAAATAAAAAATAAAAAATTATAATAAAAAGGAAAATAAAAAAAAGGAAAATTAATTGGGCGGGCAGTTTTCAAAGACGGTTTATGCCATAATTTAAAAAGTCACTGCTACTTAATCTCACTTAAGTAGCATTAGGCTAAAATTAATGCAGTTACTCAATTACTCAGCTTCTCCATTCATCCACTTTCTCTCTCTCTCGTTCAAAACCAATTCACCCATTTGTCTTCTCCATTTTCACCATTTTCATTCTTCCCGACCCCAGCTCTCAACCAGCTCTCAACCGCCCTCAACCTCTCTCAACCTCTCCGGCAACCGCTCGTAACCTCCGACAACTCTCTGTCGTTCTCTCCCAAATCTCTCTCCGGCAACTCTTTCTCTCTCAATCGCTCCAGTTATGGCCGTGACCAGAGGTTCCGCACCCCAGAAAAGAAAGAGAGACTCACATGGAGACTCTAAAGGAAGAAAGAAGAGGCAAACCGAGAAAACCCCCAAATCTAATAAGGGTTCGTCGGCGAAGTCGGAGCCTCTAGGGGAAGCCACAGTCTCCCAGAGGAAGAAGGAGGTCTTGAATCTCTTGGAAAAATGGAGAACCATGGAGCCTCTGGCTTTTAACGACAATGTAAGTGAAATTTCTGAAATTACGTTATTCAATTCGAGTATATGAGTTAAATTGGTGAATTTAGGGTTCATGACTGAAGCCAATGCATGTAAATTTGAGATAATATATACATTTTCACCTGTAATTGGAGTTGAGAACAAAGTTGTGAATAATTTGATTATTGTTTAGGGTTATCCTGACATCCTCCTTTCTGTGTCCGGACATCCTATTCTCTGTGTCCTGACATCCTCTTGTCTTTGTCCCGACACTTGAATTTTGTTTTTGTGTAGCTTATGTGCATTTAGGAGTTTATGTAGTGGAAGTATTTGGATTTGAGTTTCTGAATATTGTTAGTTTTTAAGGAATTTCATTTCTTCATGTGTATTATGAATCTTGACACCTCTAAAAATATTTCATGTCATGTGCATTGTGAACTAGTTTATGTAGTGGAAGTATTTGGATTTGAGTTTCTGAATATTGTTAGTTTTTAAGGAAATGCATGTACATCCTCTTCTCATCACCGTGTCTAGATTGTTTTGGGTTATCCTGACAGACTCCTCACTGTGTCCTGACGTCCTCTTCTCTGTTTCCCGACACTTGAACTTTGGTTTTGTGTAGCTTATGTGCATTTAGGAGTTTATGTAGTGGAAGTATTTGGATTGAAGTTTTGTGAAAATTTTTAGTTTGTAAGGAATTTCATTTGTGAATGGGTTAATGAGATTATGTGTAGTTTGCATATCTCTCCACCTCTGAATAATGTTTCCTGTCATATGAAGTGTGCATCCTGAAATATTAATAATATTTTCCTGCCATGTTATGTAGGTGATGTATGCTTACTTCAAGGGAGATGCATTGCATGGTCGTGTGAATATTAACTGTAGGAGGCAATATCTCAAAGACATAAAGTCTAAGCTCACATGTCAAGATTGGAGAAGAATATGTGGCAACCCTTTTGGGGATGTTGTGAAAATGGTCAATCAAGTGACCTTCTCTTCTCAAACCGTGCACTCAGTTCTCTTCAAGCAGTTGAAGAGTGAAAAGAAGTGAGAGACATGGTATGAGATTGTTGGTCAGCCATTGAGATTTTCACTGGAAGAATTTGCTTTGATAACTGGCTTGAACTGTGACACTCTTCCCAAGGAGATTAAATCATCTAGGAAGCAAGACAACCAAGTGATGGACAATTTTTTTGGTGTTCCTGATGGTTCTAAAACTTCAGTGCAAGACCTTTATAAAAGGTTCATGAAGCACAAAGTCTTGGACAACCACAAGTTCAAGTTAACATTATTGCTGATTGTGGAAGGGATTCTTCTTGGAGGTGATAAGAAGAGGCTTGTAAAAGTTGAACATGTGAGGTTAGTGGAAACCATTGACAAGTTTTGGAGTTATCCATGGGGAAGAGTTGCTTACATGGAGTTGCACAGGGCACTGACCAGATCAATGGCAGGAAGAATGATATCCATGGAGAAGTCCATAAAAATCTCAGATGATGGTAGGATACCATACAACCTTCAAGGGATGTTAGTGGTGTTTCAGGTATAGTAGTACATTTCTGACAGGATATATATTGAAGTGTGACAGGATTACTAATGATTTTGTTTGTTTATGTGTAGGAGTGGATTTGGGAGTGTGTACAGTCTGTTGGAGTCCAGTATGCCTCAAGGATTAGTGAGACCCAAATCCCCAGAGGAGTGCGTTGGTCTGTAACCCAATGCCCTGAGCATGGATCACTAAGGCTGTCTTTTGAAGGAGAAGGTCTAGAAGTATTGCCTCTACTGGTTGCAGATGAATCTGAGAAGGACTTGCTTAATGGTTGCAAATTCTCAGATGAAGTAGATGACTTCTTCTTTGACCAGATTACATCTGAGTTTGTGTCAAAGACAAAGGACAGTGAGCCTAGACAAGAAGAAGACCAATCCCAAGGACAATCCACTGGGGAACAAGGTCAGCTAATGGGGGTCATGAAGGCTTTGTTCATGAAGATTGACAAGTTGGAGGCTGGTCTTTGTCAGAGGATTGAAAAGCTGGAGAGAAGGAACTTTGTTTGTGAGGAGGAGGAGGTCCCCGAGAAAAGGATGGGAAAGAAGAGAGTGAAGAACGATGTAGTTTCTGAGGAGGAGGAGGTCCCTAGGAAGAGGATGGCAAGGAAGACTGTCAAGACACCAGTGAAGAACGATGTTGTTGATGAAGTTGTTGTTCAGGGTGGGGTTGACAATGTTGCTGCTCCTTGTGGGGTTGACAATGTTGATGAAGTTGTTGAGAATGATGAGGAAGTTCTGGAGCCAGTGGATAATGTTGTTGCTCCTTGTGTAAACTTGAATGGAGAGTTTGTAAGCTCCAAAGACCCGAGTGACAATGAGGTATGATTGGTGTCTAGGAAGTGTTTGTTGAATGACAAGATTGTTTGCAGGGGGTCGAAGATTTTCAATTAATTGGTGTTGGTAGAAGAGAAGGAGATGTGGTAATGAATGTTGTTGCTGAGCTAGCTGAGAAGGCATCTGATAAGGATGAGAGCGACCCTAAGGTGCAAGATGAGTTGAAAGATAATGAACTTGAAGATGCACCAAGGGAAGAGCTCACTCAACAGGCTATAGCTGAGGAGAAAAAGGCTGAGGAGGAAGCAAAGGCTGCTGAGGAGAAAAGGGTTGAGGAGGAGAAAATGGCTGAGGAGGAGAAAAAGGCTGAGGAGGAAGCAAAGGTTGAGGAGGAGAAAAGGGCTGAGGCGGCCAACGCTGAGGAGGAAAAGAACAAGGAGACTAAGGCCGAGGTGGGAAAGGCAGAGGAGCAAAAGACCGAGGAGGGAAAGGCTGATGTGGAAATGACTGACGTTAGTGCAAAGTAAATGTGTGCTTTGACTGCATTTATGTAGTGGAGTTAGGTGGCGAGATTTTAAAAATTATGTGTGACAGGATAAAACGGAATGTGTGGCGGGATAATACAATACAACTTAAAAAAGCAAATTAAAAGCATTTCAACATTCATACTAACAGAATTTCAACATCCAACCCAAAATAATATGACTTAAAAAAGTACGTATGAGAGGATAAAACCTGTATGTTGGCGGGATAAAACATCAAACGTGGCGGGATAACAAGTTACAATTGTTCATATACCAAAAAGTTAGCATTGTTCATATACCAAAAATTTAGAACCTTGTTGTCTTACCCTTTTACCCTATGGTCTTCGCCTTGATTGTCCTCCCCTTGCAGCCCGGGAGCACGTGTTGTGAGTATGGCCAGACATACCACATCTTGCACATCTCGTGGACACTCGTTTGTAGGGCCTCTCCCACCTAACCTTATATCTATTCAACCTTGGTCTTCCAGGTCCCCTTTTCCATGGTGGTGGCAAACACGGAAGAAAGGAGACTGATTGTGGAACATCCCATTGGTTGGGTGGAGGGATCAAATGGATGGTTTCCTTGTAAACTTCTTTCAAGATGTTGTTGGTATAAAAGTGACTAACAAGAGTAGAAATGTCAACTCCCCTGTCCTTTGCTAATGCCAAAGCATGCTTACAAGGAATCCCATCTCTCTGAAACACGTTGCATTGGCAAGTTTGTTGGCGAAGATTCACCTCATACTTGTTCCTTCCATCAGTCACCTCTGCTTCAATATCACTAAGCCTATTGATGCTCATGCTCACAGATGCCGCATACCTATTATCAATGGTCTTGGTCACTGCCCCTAGTAGTCACCTCACACCATGTAGTAGCCGACTCCCTCCTTTCACAGAACCAGGTGGAAAAGGTAAGTAATATAACATCAAACAATGCTACAATAGGCCACATACGCTCCTGTTTAAACACCTTGTTCAGACATTCTGCATTGTTTGTCGTCATGATGTTGTACCTCTCAGCTATGAATATGCCCTAGACCACTTTTCAAGAGACACTTTGAGAGCCATATTTTCCACAACTGAAGTTCTGTTTTGTAGGATCTGAAGCTCAGTCCTATACTCTTCTACAGTGTACGCCTTTGCAACCTTAAACCACTGGTCTTGCAAACCTCCCCAAGTGCACTTTTGCTTGAAGTTTTACAACGTATGATAAATGCAATATCCATGTTGTGCAAGAATGTAAACTTGTCTCAGAGTGGCTTTAATATCCAAATGACGATCAGACACAAAAACCACATCCACACTATCTGGTACAACAGCCGTCTTCAACTCTTCAAAGAAGAAGGACCAAGAATCCTTATTCTCACTGTCTACTACAGCAAAAGCCAAGGGATAGATCTGTTTGTTTCCATCTTTGGGCAGTAGCAAGAAGAAGATGGCCATTGAATCTCCCTCCTAAGTGTGCTCCATCAACACAAATCACCTGATACATCATATAACCTGTCACACTCTATAATATATCCCGCCAAGTAATTATATCTATTCTTCTGAAATCATATCCCTCCGCCCATCAGTTATTATCTCTCCACTCACTACCTATTATTTGGAAAGGAAAAAGATATTGTTTAAAAATTTACCTTTCTCAAATGAGGAACAACCCTGATACAAGCACCCAATGTCCAAAAACAGTACTTAAATCGGTTTTGAGAATCCAATATTAAGGTTGTATGTGATCCACGATTGACTTCTTTCAACATATGAAGCCATGAGTGAAGTTGACTATAACCTTCCTCGGGAGACCCTCGAATAATGTCCTCTGCCTTTTGTCTTGCTCTGTTTGCTTTGGAATAACTGGTATGGACTCCTAGATCTTTCATGATAACTTGTATCTCTTTTGCCCTTGGTGCGTCCTTGCGACCTTTGAACCTGTTACATGTGTTCAAATATATCCGGACACACTTCATACTCTATCCCGCCAGGTTAAATATTTCAACAAGACAGAAACAATACATACCTACCAAGAATACTCTTGGAAATGAACGATGAATTGGCATGCCTGTTGTGATTGTTCTTGAACAGCATCGCACATGTATGAGATGGTTCAAGCCTTCGGACCCACCACGGACCAGTAGCTTTACCACCCCTCGTTGAAGCACGAAACCCAAATGAACATGCTCCACCATTTTGGCACTCCACCACATAAGTGCTCTTATCAAACTTCTTCACACGCATTTCTATACATTTTTCCACAACATATGAGACTAAAGACCGTTGAACCTCCTCCTTGGTTTGAAAGACATCTCCAACCTTGATTGCCAATGGCTGAGAGTTTAAGCACAATTCTTCTTCCTCCTCCAGATTTTCAATATCAGCGAGAACATCATAATGGTAAGACCCTGTCCATGTTCCTCATCATCTCCTCCCAGATATTCGTAGTCCTCTAACTTGACATGATCATCATCAAATTCTTCGTCAGAAATGTTGACAAGGTCCAAACCTTGTCGCTTGGTTGCAGAAATAATAACATCCTCTTCTTCATCGTCACTGATTAGTGACACAACATCAGGTTCACTGCCTTTCTTAGCTTTCTTAGCTTTCTCTCCACCTTCCATAGATGTCCGGACACCCTTATCATATGATCCTGACATGTCTTCTTCTTCTCTCAGCTCATCATCTACTATGTTACTAAACATGTGATCTGACATTCTCTTTAGGACTCTTACATGGTAAGAAGGTCCACCAACATTTTCAGCCTGAGAACAAGGTTGAGGTGCACTACCTTGAACATCCATCATCTCTTCTTCTTCTTTTGGAATTAAATTAGGGTTTTCATTTGAACCAAAACATTTAGGCACCACGACAGAATGCAAAGGAATTGACCATATTCTATCTTTGCAGTTTGACATGTTCAAGAAGAAGAATGCGTCTACATCATCATTATCAGAAATATCGAAAGGAGGAAGATGAACATTTTGTGGAGGCATGTAGCTGAGCTTTAAGTCAAACCTCTTAAGATCAATGACAAGTTTTTCTTCAACCATTTTCAGAAGCCCTTCATATTTGATCTCATCACTGACCATCAAACCCTTTGTCTTTTTAGGGTCTTCATAAACCCAAAGTTCATTCTTCACCTTCCACTTGCCTCCACATATTAAGGAGAGCATATATGTTTGACCTAAACAAGCCAAAACAAGAAAACATAGTCATTTACTGCTATCAATACACAAAAAAACGTTTGCATTTAATATGACAACTTACCCATTCCTTCTTGTGTATGGTGGAGAGATATCAAAACCACCAAGGATGTAAAGAGATGGAAACAGTTGGCTGGTAGGATAGTAAGCAGATTTAATGAGGAGAAGAGAAAAAACGGAATTAATGAGGAAGATGAAGTTAAGATAAGAGAAATTACAATAATTTTGGAGCAAAAATTTGCTCTAAGTGAGCTTACATCAAATTTGGCGGGAAAGTGTACCGCCAAAGTTGAATTGTGTGGCTGGGAATTAATCTGGTATGAGTGAATAGTGAATTGTACTGCCTGTCATATTTTTTTGTGGTTGATCTGAGTTTTCCTGACACCTTTCCCATTTTATCCGGGTTTTTTTTAAAACAAATCCTGACATATGTACGGATTTTACTTCTTTTCTTCTTTTCTTCTTTTCTTCTTTTCCGTCAGATTTTCTTTCTTCTTTTCTTCTTTTCTCAACTCATTATTATAATGTTTTTGAATTTTATTTCACCTTTTTTCAAAAACCTTTATTCATTTACCAAAGCTAAAGAAAAGACAAAAGAAAATGGAATATGGATATTACAGTAATATCCATTTGAATTTAGATAGATTGTAAGATACTCCCAAGTAGGATATTTTTGCAAATTAGCCTATTTATATAATTACTGAGGTAATAATGTTTTCTCTCACCACAACTATGCACGTGAAACTCTCCTCATTAAAACCATTCATTTATCGTCATTTTATTAGTCATATTTTTTTTATTGTAATTTTCTGAAAAAATAGATTAAATTTGTATACAAAAATATTATAAAAAGATTGTTTAAGATCTGTCAGATTATAAAAATATTTTTATATGCTAATCTTTTTAGATTTTTACCTTCCAATATCCTATTATGTTATTTTTACAATTTTTTATTTTTATTTTTATGATCGGACAGATCACAAAAAGATGGGTGTGGTTCCGGTGAGAACAGTTTTTAAAATGAGAACGTGCGAATGACTAATGTGCATCAAAATATGTTTAAATGTGCATCAAAAAATTTTAATGCACATATACAGTTTTTACCTGAATGTTCTTCAGTTTCTCAATAACTGTTTTTTAAAAATGAATGTTCTTCAAATTTTGGATGTTCTTAAGTTTGTCAACGAATGTGCACCAAATTAGCACTAAATGTTCACCAATTTACTACTAATGTGCACCATTCTCACGTTTGTATTTCAAAAGTTATTCTCACCCGATATTTTCCCCGAAAAGATTGATCGCTTAATAAATAAGGAAGACTATAACTTTGTGCTTTAAATTATATAGTTGTATATATGTTCAAATCAATTTATATACATTTGTTATAAATTGACCTATGTTAATTTGATCAAATAAGACTTTTGTATAGATACTCATTTATATTTTTTATTTATTATATTCAAAATTTAAAACTTAATCATGTATCAATAATCCAATATCATTTCAAGCTATCAACTTATTTTAATATAAAATTATATAATAAAAAATACTACTTATTAACGGACTACCGAGTTATATAAACTCGCGAATGACACGAGAACTAGACTAGTTTACAACTAATTTTTTTGTAAACTTATAATCTATATGCGAAAAAATACATACCCACCAAAATCATTAATCATGGTTTGCAAATTGCAGCTGATCACGTTTAGTAGGCATTGATTGAACAACATGAAAGGGCTATAGGAAGCATAGTCATTACTCATTAGTCACACTGATCGCGTTTTGTAGGCATTGATTAAACAACTTGACCTATTCTAAGTGTAATAATGCTTTCTTCCTCCCTCTCCACACACATTCCACTTTCTAGCTATGTTAACCAAGTGTTTAGAGGTTTCCGAAAATGGAGAAAACGGAAACGACAGGGAAAACACGTACGAAATAAATTATATGTATTTTTAAAGATAAGAATGTGTGAAGTATATATCCCGAAATAACGCAATAATATAAATATATTCAAGTTATTCAATATTCTATAACAAAAGTATGAAAAGTAAGATTTTCTTTTAATCAAAAGGCAATAGTGATCTATCGAGAACGATCGTCTCGATCGGCGCTAAAAGAATTAAAAGAGATTGGATAATGAAAGGTGATAACGAAAAGAGTACGTGAGTTAATTATATGTAAAAAATGGTTTAAATAATAGAAAATGCTCTTGAAAACGGAATATATAATTAAAATAATAGGAAGTGTCATTGAAAACAAAGAGTTTCTTTTTTTATAGTCAACGAAAACGACCAACAGACTCCGAAAGACGTTTCTGAAGAGTGCCCGAGTTTTATGGTATCATAGCTTTCTTTAAGGTTTTTTTTCTTTCAAAGTAGCTCAATGAGAATCATTTTTTATACGCCAATACCAATACCGCAATACATGTCATGGAACTAGAAGGTGCATTTATTTGTATTCTAGACTTCTAGTAGTATCTGGTTTCCACAACTATAACGACAACATCTCTCAACTCTGGTTAATAAATACCACTGATGGAGGTGGCTAGATGCATTCATCATATATCTCCATAAAGAAGTTTAGTATATTTATAACATCTAATATATATTAAAATTTTACCGAAAAATACTCACACTTGTTTATTCGGAGCCAGAAAGATGGCGTGGTCGCTCCCCCTAGATCCGCCTCTTGCTGTAAATAGTGTCATATTTTCATTTGCAATATTAGGCTAGGTATTTAGTTTGTCATATTTGGCATGCATGGCGTACGTTTAGGTTATATAACACTTCCATAAAGCTTTTGGCTAGATCATAGTATATTAAACAAGTATGGTAGAGCACCCTCTTAGACACAAAGTGAATTATTCAACAGGAGTAGATGAAGAGTATTTACACCTAAATGGAACTCAATTTAATTAGTTGGTAGAGGAATGAAACAAATGGTTTTGCCATTTTCAACTCTACAAAAGCTCAAATACAAGGCTACAACAAACACATACACAAACATGACTACAAAGATTCATGCACACAATCGTATCAGGCGCTTGCTCAGAAACTGCCGATCATTTTCCTAAGAGCTTGTTTGATCATCCCGGCTGATGCAAATGCAGCTCCTCTAAACTGAAATCACCATACGAAATAGATACTTCAATCATATTGATGAAAGATGGCGTTAAGAAACTCACTATGAAACTCTTCTAATATCATTGTCCTTTTGAGAAGAATCTGTCAAGGCCGTGTTTGGTAAACATGCTTATAGTGTAAATGATATCTACTCCGTACAACGTAATATAAAATTGATAATTAAATCAATTGATCAATTGATAATGTATTAATACGGAAGAAATATTGTAATAATAAAAAAATAAAAAAAGTAATAATAATAATAGGAATAGTGCAACAATCTGACTAAGTCAGCCAACTAGGCCTTTCCCAAGACTTTATAAACCATTATCAATTGTCTCTGTTTATTGGGCAAAGGAAAGCCATAAAAAATGCATATCATCCAAAAATGAAACCTAACTTCCTTTTCTAGACTTTATGAACCACTATCAATCTCTTAGCCTCCGGAATACTATAAAGTTGGTGACTTTATGCTTGATTAGGATTTTTACGTCAATATGACTGAAAAGAGACCAAGATGACTTAAAAGAGTATTACTTGGTAATGTAAAACTGACCTTAGATTTGAGTGTTAAAATCAGTATGCCATCAATCGTCGAAGACTGAACTGTATGAGCATCCAAGCAGAGATTGTTCACTGCATCCATAATATCAAGTAGCAAGTACTCCCTCCACGGACATCTCATTTCAATAAGAACCATTTCATCTCTGATCATAACCTTCATGTCAAGTGGCGCTTTTTTATCAAATGGAACAACGTTTCCAAGCTCTAAATCAGGGTCATTTTCGTCAATGTCACAAGCCTTCCTCTTGTTCGCCAACATCTTCTTTGGATCATTTCTGATCTTAGTATGATAGTTTTCGGATGTATGTTCCTCTACATCCACATTCTTCCTTCTAGCTTTTACTTCACACTCTGACTGATTAATGCATGATTCTAGCTCTTCTACTCTGGCCTCAAGCTCTTTCAAGTACTCAACCGTTTCATTAAGGATCGATGTCTTGTCAACCTGCATTTTGATGAGGAATGAAATTTCTCGAAAAGCATTAGTAATAAGAAAGGCGATTTAAGCATACTCGAAAAGTGAACTGTTACTCTAGGAAGGAAACATAAGCCCGCCACACGATTTTTTTTACGTAAAATTTACAAATGTTTCTAAAAATGGATTATTATTCTACTAAGAAAGTAATATAGGCCTTAGATTTGGTTACCTTGTTGATTGAAGGAACCAAAGATCTGAGAACAAGGTATTTATCGTTCTCTTCTCTAGCTTTCGGTTCCTTCCCGTCTTTTTCTGGATGATGAAGACGGCTTGTTTCCATCATCGAAGGCAGCGTGAACAAAATCTTCTTCAAAGTTTTCTGAGGTGGCTGTGGAGAATGGCGGCTCGATACAAATGCTTTGCTCCAGGGAATAAAGGTTGACAATTTATTACCATAGCTGCAAATAGATTGTCCTTTTATTAAGAAATGTGAGCTTTGAAGGATAGCAGAGACGGTTCTCTTATAGTGCAGATCCTCATCCTCAATGTTATTTCCAAGGTCCAACGAGCTAAGCTTTGTGTCATTGCAGTCTTGGATATTTTCCAAATGAAGGCGGCTAGTTGTGTTTTTATCTTTTGAGCTGATAAAGGCTTGTGATATACAACCACTGGAGTTAAAGGAGTCTTGAATGCAGTGACTCAGATCATCGTCGTAGTCTTCGTCATCAGCCACAATATCATTTCCATTGGCTTCTAACATGAAGGAGTCTTCTGTTTGTTGATTATTTCCACAGCATTCGTTAGAGCAGTCTTCATGCAGTTTGATTCCTTCAGCTGCTGGATAGATATTTACAAAGCCTTCTGGTTCTAGAATCTCTTGGTTCATTTCAGGGATTTTTGCACCTGTTTGATCTTTGTCATAGTCCTCATTTTCCTGACCCGACAAGTATTTTTCAGAGCAAACAGGCTTTGCAAACTCCAGTAAGGAGGTTTTAATGTGTTGGATGAGTTTTGGGTCCTCTGAGATCTTGATATCCAACAAGAAATGAAAAAGTTAATTCATGCAACAAATTAAGCTTTATCCACAAGAAAGACAGATTGTTGTAGTTACCACGTCCGTAACACCCAGCTCAATAACGCCTCCCATATGTGGAAAACATATTACTGTCTGTAAGAGATTTAACAAGAAAAATAATGTCAAATTTGGACTCCAACAAGAATCTGTTGTTTATAGATGTTCTTGAGATATTATGTAAAGCTCCCTTTCGATTTGTGAGTGTTCCGTACCTTGACAAATGCACTCTGTATGCAATGAACACGTTGTAAAACCATGATAAAGAAAAAAAGGAAAAAAAAACAAGTCAGCTTAATAATGAAATATCTCAAGGAAAATTAAAGTTCCAATTGAAAGGAAGGTATCATCTCAACAAGACAAACGGACCTTTGCCAGTAAAGAGCGAGTGAACAGTTTGCTATCGGCTTCATGAGCATTGCATAGCCAGACAGATTGACCGCATGCAAATGCTTTTCCAGGCAAACTGAGAAAGAATGTAATATATCAAGGTTGCTTACAAAAATCATTTTATTACAAGAAAGTCATACAAACAAGATACCACAATCCTAACAGAAATGTTTTGAATCAGGTTATTTATTCATCTACTGTCAATAATATATTTCCAGGACAAGGATACTGCATTGTTTTATAAGAAAACATGCAAAGTGAAGTGAAAATTTGGAAAAGAAGCTACTACCTTTGGCCAACTTTGAACGCGAAGGACATACATACTAAGTAATACCACTCAAGATCTGAGAGATCTTCCGGACACAAAGTGGCAACAGATCTCCTATTTGTATTTCCTAGCTCTGAATCTTCCTCTATAAGTGATTCATAAAGCTCTCTCAGCTGTTCACTTCTCATTAAACCTAATTTGTCAGCATAAACTTCAGCTGCCGCGACTGTCTTTCTTGTCTTCACATCGCCGTTGTAGTATCCATCACCCCATTCCAACACCCTATAGACAACCAAACAATTCAACTTAGTAAATTCGGAACAAAACACCAATTCAAATAATTAGAACAGAAAGAATTCGTATAGGAAGCCTTGCATAAACATCAGCCTCATCTTATTCACTAAAATCATGAAATAAGTTAACAGTACAGCTGATAAATGAGAAAAAAATGCTGTTTCTATTTCAGCTGGAAAAGCTGCGCATATGTAGCACTACTTCTTATCTGCACCATATTTAGAGTCAGTAAAGAAGAGCTCATTCTTGGATTGTGACATCTCTTTTGCCACTTTGAATTTGGTAGATCTTTATGCACCACATGGCTAATTCTTAAAAAGATTCCAAAAGCCAATTCCAAACAAAGAAAGAACAAGGATAATTAAGTTCTAATCAAATCCAGAAAGGTATATTCTTGAATCACCATAACAGAATCTAAAGGATAAAGCTTTTCTTTTTTTAAATATAATTCCCACATGAAGCAAAGGCAAAAAGAATTACAGAAAATGAGAAGATTAAATAAACAAACAACCCCACAAAGATCATTGATAAGAAAATGTGAAGGGGGAGAATTTTACCCTTGTTTTGTTGTTGAGAGTGACCAGAAAATAGCATAGCTCCACTGAACACTCCTAACTGCAACACTCAGCTGTTTCCTTAGATTCTCCAGCACCCTTTCAGGGATTTCATTGGCCATTCTCCCCAATTTTACAATCCCAGGGAAATCAATGCAAGAGTCGGATAAAAATTGGAGAAGGCAAAGTCAACAGCTGACAGCTGCCCAGATCTCTATTGGGCGGAAATATGCAAGAAACCGAATGAACTGAAGTGTTAGTTAAAGCAAAAGATGTGTAGAAACTAGCAGATGGGTTTCTCCAGTTGGACAGAAACTCAGCTTAAAAGGCTCTGATTATGGAGGTACCGTTGTTGAACAGTGAAAGAGATAGGGCGGGCGAAAGAAAACAAAAGAGTAGTAAAATATATGAACAGAGCACCAATTATGGAGGAAGAAGAAGACGATGGTTAATAAGTGATTTTGTCTAGATGCTCTTAAAAGCATCTTTATACACAAAAGGGCAAAATCTAATTCAGAAGGGCTGTTTAGGAATTTAGGGTTCATGCCTAACATGCTTATTTGTGATTGAATGGATCCGTGACCGGCCTGTCGTTGATTTTCTTTGTAGGTGTGGGTGCAAATTGTCTGATGGAGTATTTTCTATCACCTTCGATGGAAAAAATCACTTTGGAATTGTTTGTCTTTTACAAGTGTGATGGAGTAGTTAATAAAGCACTTGGAACTAGAGATATTGAACGGCTTCGTGGAATCAACTGTTTGAAAACCGTGTAAAACCGTCCTAAATCGAAATTGAAGGTAATTGAAACCGGAAAAACTGGGCTGTTTTCGGTTTTGGTTCATGATTTCATAGAATCGTGAAATCGACGGTTTAACCAGTTTAGAACCGACTGTTTAACCAGTTTAGAATCGACGGTTTAAATCGATTCAAAACCACTACTTGTAAGTAAGTTAGGTAGTGAAATTTCCTTATAAAATTAATAGAATTGCATATAGTTAACTAGACAAATTGAATATTAGATTAAAACTCGTTATTTTTCAATTGTTTCCTTATAGTTTATCTATTAAAGAAAATAATTATTATATTTTATAGTTAAAGAGCAGTGTCATTTTTAAAATTTATTTTCTATTATTTTTTTCTTACATAAAAGTTTTTCCCAGGTTTTAAATCGTAACCGGATCCAAATCGTTAAAAACCGAAATCAAAATCGTAACCAAAACCGGCAAACCGAATAGAACCGCTTAAGTCCGGTTTCGATTCCAGTTTATGATTTTATGAAATTGTAACCGTCGGTTTATGATTTTGTGAAACCGCAACCGTCTATTTCGTAACCGTGAACATGAACGTTTCTTAAGATAAATTTTATACTTCAATTTTTTTAGTGGTACTTAATACGATATTGTTTCATTTTTTTTTATAAATGGACTTGTCAGATTCCATGATTTCATTTCTACCCCAGTGCGAAAAAAAATTGTTTTTAATATCTATACAAATACTAAAACAGAGCGAAATATTTTGCTGCTTGTCATTCTTACGTTCAATTTGCCTATGTGTCGGTCTCTGAGCTATGTCACCTCATTAGCCACATCATCTGTTACGTCGTCATGACTTAAAAAACTAATAAAAAAGCAGAAAAACGCCACATATTTATGAAACTTGGAAAGAAATATCATAATATTTTATTATCTCTACCTAAAAATCTCTTATTCTTCTCATTTGTATGTATTAATTTAATTAATTAATTATATTTATCTTTTGTTTTTCTTCTTCTTCTTATCTATACGTATTAACTATTATAGTGACCTGTGTCATGCACGGGAAATTCCATATTATTCGTGTGAAAATTTTATATATTTTAATCAGAATTCATTCTAAAACTTAAGCTTAACTTTCATATAATAAGAGAATTATGTTTAATTTTTTTCTTGTAAAGACTTTTAATAAAAATATATTTTATTTCATAAATATTATGTACATAGTTTGACTTTTTTTTTATTATCGAAAATCATCTTAATTTTATCCTAAAAATGATATATTAACTCTCAGAGTAATTTTTATTCTTAATGGAATAGCTTTTAAATGTTTTTGTTAATGTAACAATGCAATAAATTAATAATTAATATTAAAGATAAAAAACAGTAATTGTTTAACAACTTACCCATAAAATCATTCTAAAGCTCTAAAAGGGGTTAACTTTAATATATAAGATAGATTTGCCTATTAAAATTCTTATGGAGCAAAAATTGTAGATATAAATAATAACAACCAATTAAAATTTGCCACATGGAAAATGGTAGGGTCAGAACTCAGAAGCAGGAGAAGACTTAAAAAGGCTCAGCTTTAATACATAAGATAGATTTAATTACGTAGTTATCTTTTACCTAAAAATTTTATCTATTTTCTACACACTATCTAAATATGATTTAATTCCTAAAAGTTTTATCTTTTTCCATTCATATACATTAAGATAATATCCCTATTCGTTTGATATCTATTTTTGACAATATCTAATTTCTAGATCAACTTTTCATAATCCTCTCTATATAAACTTATTATACACAAGCCAATACAATCACTTTTCATAATCCTCTCTGATGTTCGACTGAGCATATATTTGACAAGTACATTACTTTGATTCTTTTTTCTTCTTTTTTATCTTACGCAAAGACTAATGATTTTACATTTCATTGAAGATTTAAAGTTAAAGAATAATGCCACTTGAAAGATTCAAGTTCGTGTGTTGCATATGTAAAATAAGTTTCGATAATAAAGATGTTATTATTGGGAAATAAATGATATTGGTTGACGAGAAAGTATATTTTTTGAAAATTTTATTTTCGAGATATTTGAAAAGTTTATTCTATTGTATTCTTCTCTAATATCAAATTTTAGTTTGAGCAACTATTCTGGCACATTAACTGTTAAATATATAAAATAAATCCAATCTCTTGCAGGGCGCGACACATCAACTAACTATCAACTACAACTACTCGTATAATATATAGAAACGACGGCTCCACATATCGGCATGGTAATAAAATGTGATCTGCAGTCAGTTCAGCTAGGGTTGCACAACCGGTCCAGACCGGACCGGTGGACCAGATTTTTTCATACTTATGGATCGGAGACCGGACCGAAATTTTCGGGGTCGGTCCGGACCGGTATTTTTTATATAAAAAAATTATATTTTCTATACTATTTTATTTATTTATAAAATTTATCCGGGTTCAGGTCGCGGACCGGATCGAAAAATTAATGGACCGGACCGGAACCCGGAATTCCTAGATTATACAGACCGGGGTCGGTCCGGTCTTGGACCGACCCGTGAAATTCCGGTCCGGTCCTAGTCATTTTTGTGCATCCCTATGTTTAGCTATGTTAAATTTAAGCTGATAGTTGAATTCCTAGCTTATTAAAAGCATAAATTCTTAATATTTTGTAGATGGTATATATTGTTCTTTAAGGCTAATGGAAATGTGTGGAAAATTCTCAAATTCACTTTGTTTCATGGTGTCGGAGCATGTTAAGAAAATAACGTTTTTTTCAAACCCTATCTCCCTCAAACCCTAGCTCAAGCCACCAGCCTCCAGCATAGCCACCTCTAATGGCCAATCTGAAGGACACCGCCAGCAACAACAACAACAATCTCAATGGTTGCGCTTCTCACGCGTCCCATCTCACCACCACGTTTGCTGGCCAAACCGCGGTAGCGAGCGAGGTCGACAGGAAACTGCATATGCAGTTCGTCAACACAATTCAGTCAGTACTTTCACGCGAAATCAGTCTGATAAGGCGTTCATTGGTCAGGCTCTCATCCCAGATCAAATCAATTCAGTTGTTGCTATTTTCAATTCCATGAATTCCAAGTCTGACGCCCCCTTTGGGAAGTCATCTACTTGGATTTGGATACAGGTGCCTCGTTTCATATGACAGGTACACGAAAGTTTCTTCATAATATTGTGTCTGCATCTCCGGTCTCTGTTAAGCTCCTGGACAAGCATTTTGCTACTGCCACAGAGAAAGGCAGCCTGAGGCTTTCTGATTCAGTCTCTTTACATGATGTGTTGTTCATTCCTCAATTGGAGTGCAATCTGATATCTTTTGCTCAACTTATGTCGGGTCTACAATGCCTGGTGATTCTCACCTCTAGATTGTGTGTGATTCAGGAAAGTTGTTCGAGGATGGTGATTGGTGTGGGTGAACACGAGGTGGGGTCTTCTGGATGCACACGTTAGCGTCTTTGTTTCTTTGGAATAAACGAATGGGTCATCCGTCTTTTTCAGTCTAATCTTCCATTCCCGCCGTCGGAAAAAATTCTAGTCAAAACAATAAGGTTGATCCTTGTGATGTTTGCTTTAAGGCAAAACAAGTTCGGAGCACTTTTCCGTTAAGTTCTAATAAAGTTGTTGACTTATTTGATTTGATTCATTGCGATATTTGGGGTTTCTATAGTGTTTCCTCTACTACTGGTGCAAATTATTTATTGACTATTGTTGATGATTATTCCAGAGTAGTGTTATAAAACTGTTCGTCTTTAAGATGAGCTATTGTAATTATTTACTCCCTCCGTCCCCTTTTGATCTTCCCATTTCAAATGGGCACATTTGCCGATGCACGTTTTGTTTCGTTAATATCTCTCGTTACAAGTTAGTGGAAATTGTAAAATTTTGATATTGTTAAAGTACTCATTGATATGAATCAAACAAGAAACTCATGACTAAATTTTACCTTATACAATAGACATAAATCGAAAGATTCTCTTCTAAGTGTTAATAAAACAAATGAACCTTATATTTAGGGACCAATGAAGGACTTTTTACGGTGATTAAAAAAGCGTGGAACACGTTACACGTGAATAGCAAATGAAGCCAAATGTAGGTGTTGGAGATTTGGGATATAGACAACAACGTAATATCGAACAAATTTAGCGTGAGCCTTGAAAGTCTTGTGTCTCATCATTCTCATGGACGTGATGGACTTGTCAGTCACACTCAACTCTGACATATTTTCTTATCTCTACATAAAGTAATACTCCAACAATGGATCTGCAATACCAATAATGATCTCATCTCTTCGTTTGTCTTGTTTCCATTACTTGATCTTCGTCACATTTCTTGTTTTTGGATCTACTCCCTCTGTCCCATAATATAATTTCTCTTTCACTTTTCACATTTGCCGAGACACGTTTTGTATCGTTAATATCTCTAACTATATGTTAATACAAAATTCGAAAATTTTGATATGTTAAAGTACTCATCAAGACGAATCAAACAAGACCCCATATAACTATGTTTGTTCTTACATATTAAAAGTTATACGACAAAATGTATTAAAAGGTGAATAGTGTCAAAAATGAAACAGGAATTATATACCGGGACGGAGGGAGTACAAATTTAGAGCTCGTTTTCAAGAGTTTTATGTTCATGGCTTCATATAAAATCTCCAGCGCACAAAACAATATCTCTCTCGGCAGGGGTGACAATTAGACCTGTGTCAAATTGGCACAATCCGTTGGGTCGACCCGACCCGATCCGAATAAAAATTCGATCTAATCCAATCCGAATAAAAATTCGATCTAATCCAATCCGAAAATTCATGAAACCCATTGTATTCAAACCCGACTCGACCCGAGACCTGTGGGATCAAACCTGGATCAATCCGAATTTTTCGAAACTCGTCGAGGGACTCACTTTTCACATATTTTATTTCATTTCATTTAAAAAATAACAATGTATTTTATTAAATAATAATACAGTATAATAATAATATTTTATTATAAAAATATTGTTTAAATTTTATTTTCTATATTACAATAAAAAAAATCGAACATTTGAAACCCGCTGGGTTGACCCGAACCCGAAAATTTTATCGACCCGTTTGACCCGAACCCGTTTTCGATCCGAACCCGATTGACCCGAACCCATTTTTGACCCGAACCCGATTGACCCGAACCCGACCCGTTCGACCTATTTGCCAGGTCTAGTGACAATCCACAAAGCTATTAACAGTGGGTTGCATTATTTGGATTGCAATTTATTTTCTACTTTTATTTATATTTTTATACTAGATAAAATTAAAAAATATTATAAAACTAGCTATTAAACAAAAAATATGGGATGCAACTCTCATTTGAGTTGCATAGCAAAAAACACTTTTTACTATACAATCAATTATTAAAATAATCTATACAACCTCCATTGTGGATAGTCTAATATATATAGTCGCCAAATTTTATTTTGATCTTCATTGTCAATTTAATTCATGAGAAAAATTATGGTGAGAACAAGGCTTAACGTAGAAAAAACAAAGTTTTTCACGTTCATAGATAACAAGTTAATGTTTATAATTTGAGCGATAATGTTCATAATTTGGGTGATAAAAAATTTTGACGTCATTTTGAGAAACAAAAAAAAAAAAAAAGCTCACAACAATTACAAGTATGTCACTGCATCCCTCACTTAAAACGTTCAAAAACTTTTATGGCCCAAATTATGAATATCATCATCCTGATATGAACATTGACGTGTACTGTATGAATACGATCTGTTTGTTTTTCCTACATTAAAAGTTATTTATACCGGAACTTTCCTCCTAATTCATTACGTTAAAGTTAATTTATGTCCACATGGAGATAACATTGAAATTCTCGTAATGATAGATATTTTTAGGCCCTTGTATATGTCGCTAGGTCAAAGTATCATTTGTCGCCCACTTTAGTATGTAACTCAGAACAGATCCATGCAATATGAACCAATATCATTATTGAAAAAACATTTCAAAGTTATAAGAAGTTATTTGTACCAGAACAAATCATGTGAATTTTGTATACTCTGTATTCTTATGTAAATAGTATAGGACCACTTCTAACGAGTTAATTAATATACTCACAAACTTCAAAGTTATAAGAAGTTTACTCATGAAAACCGAGATTATCGACCTACTAAAATATGAATTACAACACAAGCTAAACAAACAACGCGATACATAGGGCAAGGGGGTGCTCCAAAGTGGAGTGTTAAAAGCATGGTGTACGAGATCGATGAAGTGAATGTCTGAGGCTTAGTTATTTAACACGCTAAGAATTTAGTTTGAACCACGGTGAGACAACCACTACATGGCGTGCTATCTTCCTTTTCTCCCTATTCTTGGTTACATATCTAGCGTGCTAATACACTTGAAGTTACATTACATCGTCCGAATGGCATATTTATCCTAGCTTCCAGGGGTATCACAATAAACAGCTTGTTGAGGCAGATGTGTGGAGGATCGCGTTATCATACATTGATATTCGATCTTGAATTTCGGATTCCATACACGTGAATCGCCGCTCTCAACTCTCTAGATTCAAGAGCCAAGGGTGTAATCCCTTTTTTGAGGAGGGAAGAGGGGTATTTATACCGGGGGATGTGCTTGAGGGTGATACGTGTCATTTTGGTCTCCACGGGCCGACTTTATAATTGGTTGTGGAGGGCGACATGCAACGAGGAGGTGCATCCTCTTGATTGGAAGAGACAGAGCAGATGAGGATTTGCCCTTTTAGCGCGCAAAAGACTTAAAAAGAAAATTTGTTGCTTTTCTTGGTAGCGTGCTATATAACATTATCAATCCTTCGTTGCCTTATTACTGGATAACGACAAATTATAATGTTCGTGCTATGTAAATAGCGTGCTCCATCATATATTTACCACTATATCTTATGGTTTTTTGTATCTGTTTAAAATTCATAGAATTCATTTATTTCTTCTTGTGGAAAACGGTTAAATTGCTAGTTTCCTCCAGATTCCACTCCTTATATGTGCACAAGAGTGACAAGTTACAAGAAAGAATATAAGGTTGAGTTTGCTAATTTGAGTTAAAGTTTATGTTTAAGTTATAAAAGGAGTTTATTTTACTAAAAAATAATAAACTGTGTTTGAAATGCATTAACTAGTTAGTAGTTACTATTGAGTATAATTTGTTAGCTAATTAAGTAAATTGTTTTAAAAAGCAAGGCTATTTTTCTCAAAGATTCAAATTGGTCACATCCGGCGATGCATGGATGTAGATCCTGTTGCTACCTCTCCCACCAGTATATAAAACCCACTCTTTCAATCCCAAACATCAACAAATTTCCCCAATCCCATGTAAGTTGCTGCATTACTTGCTTCAAAGAAACAATCTCCTGCACACAAGAAGATTTCAGTCAAAGATGTCGTCGCCCAGAACTCCGATCAACAGGATGTCGTCACTGCAGGTCTGTATATGCTCCAATCAAGGCCTGCTTTATATGAAACAGGTGATGATTCTGACAAATGAAGATAACGATCCATTGTGCCCAAAGGTGATTCTGACTACTGCAGAGAAAAGAGAGCTCTAAAGGCCTTGGATTCGATCGCTTATCATCCATATGTTTGACAACCCCCACAACAACTTGTTTGTTCCTCTTTTGCATCCCTTTACACCGTTGATGTTGCTGCTATGCCTGTGATCGAGACGGATGTGTCTTTCCCGACACTTGATGTTGTTGATCGGAATTCTCTGAGTGTTCAGTAGACTGGGATGGATGTGTGGAATGCTATTAAAGAGATGAATCCACATAAATCTTCAGGCCCCGATGGATTTCACACTATCTTTTATCAAAAAAAATTGGGATGAGGTTGGCCCCAAAGTTGTTTATGAGCTCCTTTAATTACTTAATGAATGCATTTATCCGAGGGGTCTTGGAGATTCGTTCATGGTCCTGTTGCGAAAAATTGATAACCCCACGAGTCTTGCTCATCTCAGGCCTATTTCGCTACTTAATGTCGTGTTCTAAGCGGCAACCAAAGCTATCGTTAATAGGATGAAACCTATACTCTCGCTCCTGGTCTCTCCTGCTCACGCCGCTTTTATACGAGGCCGTTAGATTGTTGATAATGTGGTGGTTGTTTAGGAAGCGTTTCACTCGGCTGCTAATAAGTGTGTTGGAGCCGGTTCTTGATGGGCTCGCGAAACCCAAAGAGAATCGAGCTAGGCCCAGAAGACGCGACCTCAGATGGCCCTTAAAGTCAGCCCAGAAAAACGAAAGCGGTCCATAAGCATACGAAGCCCAAAAAGAGGATCTGATGAGATCAGGTATTGGAGGGGCAAAATGGTAATTGACTCGCGTGGGCCCCTGGCGAGAGTATAAGAACGTAACCGAATGGAGAGAGAAAGGACAGAGCATCATTTACCAGAATTATTCTCCTTTCTTCCTCCTCTCGAGAGCAAAAAACAGAGAGGCAATCTGGAGCTTCAATCTTCCCAAACGACCTTCTCCTTGAGGCATTTGGACGATCAACACTTGGATTGTGATTCTCGGTGTTGTAATCGAGCTTTTGATACTGAAATGAGAGATTTCTGAGGTGATTTGGGTGTTTTGGGTAAAGAGCTTGTTGAGCTTAAGATGGTGTTTTGAGTCCTTCCTTTCATAGGCTTCCCATTCCCTATTCTCTCTTGTTTTTTTGTGTCAAATTGCTTTGTCTTTGATAGCATTACTGACTTGGGCGTCGGAGAGCAAAATCCGGAGCCTCCCCCCTCCTGGTTTGGTTGCGCAGGTGTTCAAAGGTTCAAGAACAAGACCCGTTTCCAGGAAGAAGATGATGAAGAGTGAAGTTTGATCGAGTGGAGCATTGCACATAAGTTGTTTGTCCAGATTTGCGGAAGAAGTCCTCGACTGTAATTCGAAGACTTAATCCCCATCACCTCGCGAGGTGTTGCGTCGCGAGGTCGTAATTTTTGGCCTCCAACACTGGCGCCGACCGTGGGGACCTCCTCGCGCAAGTAAGGCCTTACTACAAAGATCCGCGTGTTTTTGATATTTAGTCAACAGACTGAAGATGAATACTGATGGTGAGGGAAGTGGTGTCGTTAACAACACCCCTCTCCAGACGAGAACGCAACAAGAGGTAAACAACTTGCGTGCACCCCTTCCACGCGTAGACGAAGAAGAGATTGTTCTGGTAGGACCCGCGCTGGTTCAGTATCGCGCATTCCTTCAGATGTTGGGACAGAACACGGGCGGGGGTCAAAACCAAGAGGAACCAAGTGCTGAGGCACGCGAGCAAGAGCAGAATCAGGGTAATCAGGAGCAGGCTGTCGCAGAGGAGAGTGCTGAGCACATACCCGACGACAGGATCTCAGTATCGCGTAGACCCGGGGTCGAAAGACGCGAGAGGGCTGGGCACCCTAGTAGGTTTGATTTGAATCAAGCTCCCGCGAGCTACATAGAGAACCAATCGAACAGGGGAAGAACCGAGACAGGGGGATATGAGATTCGAGCCGAACGAGAGCCTTCTCGCTACCAGTATGAGAGGGAACCTTATTACAACCAGGCAGCCTATCCACGACAGGCTTACGAGGCCTATCCACCCGTTAATCCGTCAGCCTTGTTCGGCCCGACTGCTTTCGCGGACCACATAGTCAGGTCAGTTCCTCTCCCTGATTTCAGATTCCCTGTTATCAATGAATACAACGGCAAAGAAGATCCCAGCGAACACCTGGCACGCTACAATTAAACTATGCTCGCGAGGTGCCCTGATGGAGCACGATGTGTAAAGGCTTCCCAGGTACCCTCGCGGGTCCCGTCATGACCTGGATGCTTAACCAACCGTCAGGGAGTATCCATTCTTTCGCTGATCTAGAAAGGAGTTTCTTTTTGCACTTTGGGTCCTCAAAGAAAAGAAAAGTGACTATGCAAGAAGTAGTGGGTGTCAAACAAGGACCAAGAGAGTCGCTAGAGGGTTATGTCAAGAGGTTCTCAGAAAAGATCTTAGAGGCCGAAGATTTTCATGATAAAACTGCTCGGGTCGCGTTCCTGGACGGTCTCACGGATGGAAGCTCATTCAAGCAATATTTATACCGCAAGAAAGATTTAGATTATCAGGGTATGCTCGAGAGAGCGTATACAGAAATTAATGTGGAAGCACATTCAGGGTCAGCATCGAAAGGAAACAATCAGAGTAAGTCTGCTCAGGGTCAAAAGAAAGACAGCCAGAGCTGGGGTAACAAGCGCCATCAGGGTAATCAGGCAAAAGGACCAGAGCGACACGCGAGCGCCCGGTTTACAGATTCAAGATCAGGGTCAGGATCAGAAACAGTTCAGGGGCCAGAATCACGATCAGAATCAATTTCACTCACAGAATTTCGTAGCCGAACAGGATAACCGTCGCGAGGGTCAATGGGGGGGGGGTGATGATCGCGGCCATGGTCGCAACAGGCCAGCAATGTGGTGTGAGTACCACAGAGTGGATACTCACCCTACAGAAGAATGCAGGTCGCGACCTCACCACCCGAGAGAACAGGAAGTCTTGACTGCTCAGAGAGGAAATGGTAACAAGGGTTGCGGCAACCCAAGAGGGTAGAAATCAGAATGAAGTAAGGCAACAAACCCCCGCGAGGAATGACCAGAATCAGGGTCCCAATCGCCATCCAAACCAGAACTCCCCTCGCCTGGATGGCCATGTAGGGACAATCGCAGGCCGTCATGAACCCGTTCCCCTCAGCAAGCGAGGGCAAAGGTTCATAAACAACGCGCCCAAGCCTCAGGGCACACCAATTTATAGCATCGCGAGGCCACAATCTGAACCTTACACACTCGCCTTTAGCGACAAGGAAGTGGATAACTGGACAACCAGGTCATCCCGATTTCATCCTCCTACATTCCAGAGGCTAGTGGACAACCAGGTCATGATGAATCCAGCCGACTCGGGGCACACGGCTTTTATAACAGACAAGGGAACCTTCTGCTATAAAGTAATGCCATTTGGGTTGAAGAACGCGGGAGCCACATTCCAGAGGCTAGTAGACATGATCTTTAGTGAGCAAAGGGGTGACACCGTGGAAGCCTATGTTGATGATATAGTGGTTAAGAGCAAAAAGCAAACAGACCACGTTCGCGACCTGGCGGAAGTTTTTGAAACTTTGAGGAAATACGAGATGAGTCTCAATCCCGAGAAGTGCGTGTTCGGAGTCACTGAGGGTAAATTCCTAGGGTTTCAGATTAGTGCACGCGGTGTCGAGGTCAACCCAGATAAGGTCCAAGCTGTACTAGATCTACAACCACCGAAATCCACTCATGACGTCCAGAGATTTGTGGGAAGGGTTAACTATCTCAGGAGGTTTTGTGCAAAGCTCGCGGAGAGAAACCTTCCTTTCTTTGACATACTGAGGAAGCCCAAAAGCTTCGAATGGACTGGAGAGTGCGAGAAAGCGTTTGTAAGCCTCAAAGAGCACTTGGCTAAACTCCCAACTCTCGTGTCACCAGTGCCGGATGAAAACCTACAGTTGTATCTCGCGGCGGGCACGCGTGCCGTTAGTGCAGTCTTAGTAAGAGAGCAGCAGGTCCCAGTCTATTTCGTCAGTAAGGCACTCCTGTCGGTCGAGACCAGATATTCACCCATTGAGAAAGCAGTACTCGCGTTGATAATAGCCGCTTGCAAACTCCGACCTTATTTCCACGCTAACCCCATCGAGGTGTTGACAGATTTACCACTCCCATCCTTCATGAGTAAACCAACAACCTCCGGAAGGCTCGCGAGATGGGTGATTGAAATGACCGAGTTTGATGTAGTCTACAGACCTCGACCCACCATCAAAGCGCAAGCTTTGGCTGATTTCATCGTTGAAACAAGTTTCAGAGAGTTAGAAAGAAATGACATAGCTCCAGAGGACCCCGCGTGGGTGATGCACATCGATGGGGCAGTAAGTGTAGATGGTTGCTGGGCAGGGGTCGTCTTGACATCCCCAGCCGGAGACAATGTCGACCACGCGATCGCATTAAAATTCAAAGCCACTAATAACGAGGCAGAATATGAGGCACTCATTGCAGGGTTGGAAATTGCGATCCATGCAAACATTCACGTGGTGAAGTGTCTTTGCGACTCTCAAATTGTTGTGAATCAGATTAAAGGGACCTATGAAGCTCGAACATGCAACCTCCCCAGATACCACGCAAGAGCTACTACCTTGATTTCATTATTCAGGCATTTCGAGATTGAGGCAATCCCGAGGGAGGAAAACACGCGAGCTGATGAGCTCGCGAAGCGAGGGTCCCAGGCTCAGTACGCGAACATGGGACATCTCGATGGAAATTCCACTGTCATTTTCAAGGATGGAAAGAGCCAATACTTCTGGTTGGTAAAGTCTGAGAGCGCAGTTAGCAATCAGGTGGAGCTGATGGAAATAGATGAGTCAGCCAGTGACTGGCGCACCCCTATAATTCAATATCTGGCAAACGGAGCCGGACCCTCATATCCAAAGGAAATGAGAAAACTTGTCTCTATGGCTGCACGTTTCTACATGTGTCGCGGGAGACTCTACAAAAGAGGGTATGGGCCACGCGAGCTCAGGTGTCTGTCAAAAATAGATAGTGATGTGCTTATAAGAGAGCTGCACGCGGGTTTGTGCGGAACCCACGCGGGTTGGAGACCTATGGTCTACAAAGCATTGAGACAGGGGAGTTTCTGGCCCACCATGAAGCAGGACGCGCAACGCGAGTCAGAGAACTGTAAGCCATGTCAGTATTTTGCTCCAGCTTCCCATCAACCAGGTGTAGAACTACAGATAATGTCTAGCCCATGTCCTTTCGCGATGTGGGGGCTAGATCTGCTAGGACCCTTCAAGCCGAAAGCACCTGGTCAGCTGGAGTACATCATTGTAGCAGTTGATTATTTCACCAAATGGATTGAGGCCGAAGCTCTCGCAAGTACTACCGTCCCAGCTGTTAAAAAGTTCTTGTGGAAAAATATCATCTGCAGATACGGCCTCCCTCATGAAGCAGGACGCGCAACGCGAGTCAGAGAACTGTAAGCCATGTCAGTATTTTGCTCCAGCTTCCCATCAACCAGGTGTAGAACTACAGATAATGTCTAGCCCATGTCCTTTCGCGATGTGGGGGCTAGATCTGCTAGGACCCTTCAAGCCGAAAGCACCTGGTCAGCTGGAGTACATCATTGTAGCAGTTGATTATTTCACCAAATGGATTGAGGCCGAAGCTCTCGCAAGTACTACCGTCCCAGCTGTTAAAAAGTTCTTGTGGAAAAATATCATCTGCAGATACGGCCTCCCTCATGAGATCGTAATCGATAGAGGACCACAATTCAATTCACCACAGCTGCTCGCGTGGTGTAATGACATGGGAATTGCCTTAAGAATCATGTCAGTCGCTCATCCGCATTGCAATGGCCAGGTCGAGGCTGTAAACAAAAGAATTGTCATGGATCTAAAAAGACGGCTAGAGGGCTCCGAAGGCAAATGGGCTGAAGTATTACCCCTTGTACTCTGGGCAAACAGAACCACAACAAAGAAAGCAACCGGGGAAACACCTTTTGCTGTCGCTTATGGAATAGAAGCCACAATGCCAGTCGAGTTCATCGTTCCCACAGATCGTGTCATTCAGTATAACCCGATTGACAATGATGAAAAAATGCAGCTAGAGTTGCAAATGCGGGAAGAAACTCGCGACCTGGCAACTATCAGAGCAGCCAATCACAAACTCAGTGTCGCGAAGTATTATAACAAGCACGTCAAGATAAGGGGATTCATCAAAGGGGACCTTGTGCTCCGCAAAACAGAAGGAGGAAAGCTCGACCCCAACTGGGAAGGACCCTACATTATAGATCGCGAAGTCGCACCCGGGGCATATCGTCTCAAGGATCACTCCGGGAATCACGTTGCCAACTCTTGGAACGTGATGCGACTTCGTCGCTTCTACGCCTAGTCCTCCCACAAAACCCAGGTATGCATAGTAAATTCTAGCAGAATTTTTTCTAATCTCTGATCACAATTCTCATCACCTCAAGACACTAAAGCAGTTGATCACTATGGCATGATAATTATAGGTTGTGGAACCAACAATTCTTTAGCACGCGAGTCTGGGTTACCAAAGAATAAGTGTCACAGCCTGGTCGACCAATGCTCATCTACCTAAAAAGGTAGCGCTTCAACTCAAGAGACCAAAAGTCGTCAAGTCCACTTCACTGGGCTGGGCTAAAACCCCCCCAGGTCGCGTGTCCAGCTTCCAAGGTTGAGCTAAAAAACTCTCCTTGGTCGCGAAAGCATGGACGGGTTTACGCCAACGAGCTCACCCGCCATGAGTCCGCTTTACTGGGTTGGGCTAAACCCCCCCCAGGTCGCGTGTCTAGCTTCCAAGGTTGAGCTAAAAAACTCTCCTTGGTCGCGAAAGCATGGACGGGTTTACGCCAACGAGCTCACCCGCCATGAGTCCGCTTCACTGGGCTGGGCTAAAAAAAACCCCAGGTCGCGTGTCCAGCTTCCAAGGTTGAGCTAAAAAACTCTCCTTGGTCGCGAAAGCATGGACGGGTTTACGCCAACGAGCTCACCCGCCATGAGTCCGCTTCACTGGGTTGGGCTAAAAAAACCCCCCAGGTCGCGTGTCCAGCTTCCAAGGTTGAGCTAAAAAACTCTCCTTGGTCGCGAAAGCATGGACGGGTTTACGCCAACGATCTCACCCGCCATGAGTCCGCTTCACTGGGCTGGGCTAGAAAACCCCCCCAGGTCGCGTGTCCAACTTCCAAGGTTGAGCTAAAAGACTCTCCTTGGTCGGGAAAGCATGGACGGGTTTACGCCAACGAGCCCACCCGCCATGAGTCCGCTTCACTGGGCTGGGATAAAAAAAAACCCCAGGTCGCGAAAAGACGTGAACGTTGGGCTGGTGCACACACACCAACCCACGTAATGAGATAAAAGCGATAGGGGAAAGGCGAAAAGTCCCACTCTCCTCGCAAAGGCAGTTCGCTGGGCTGAGAGGCAAGGGCCTTCACCCAGCAAACTCCATTCACATCATGACTCACGCGTCCTTTAAAAGTTCTAAACTATCTAAAGAATAAAGACCAAGTACTAAAAGCCTCTCTACATGTGCAGTGCTTAATGTCCTCCGCAATGAACCTAAAGGAAGCCCACATCGCGGAGGAAATTCAAAAATGGCGACCACTTCATACCCAGATCATCTCTACGAAGTCAAGAAGTTTTCGGCATCAACCATTCAGAAGAAAAACTCAAGAGATGTCCTGAGGCTCTAGCCGGTGACTCCAAGGCAGCCGGAGGAGGAGAAGCGATAGTCACGCCAGGGGTAGAAGGCACATTGTGGGAAGGAGCCGCGAGCGTGAGTGACCCAGCCTCGTCGAAAACCAACCCATCCAAATTCGGGAGGTCAGAGAACATGTCGGCATCTGCAAGAAACAGTCACATAAATAAGCATACCAAAAATACTAGTACTAAGAACAGACACGCGAGCTAGAACCTTTAGCATGAGCTTTAAGGCTAAGCCCCCGAGCGACCAATAAAGCATCCGAAATAGTCAGCTCAAATCGTTGTTGAACAGTCTTGTCGAGATAATCCTTGTAATCGGGAATGAACTTATCGCGAGTCTCCTTTTGAAAGAAACAAGGAGCCTTTCTCGCATGAGGCTCGCGAACTTGAACAGAAATGTTAGAACCAAGCGGAGGGCGAACTAAGAACCAACACGTTTTCAACCCTTCAATCTTCGAGAGTAATCGAAAGGCACTAGGAACCTTAGCTTGAGCCGTAAAAAATCCGTGCTCGCTAGAATTCTTCTTATGAGAGTTGATAAGGGCGTGACGGGGCATATTGGGGACTATCCCAATGTCTTGGCATCGCTTAGTGTATACGATCAGCGAACTCCAGAAGTTTGGATGCATCTGTGAAGGACTGAAGCCTAAATCCGCCATCACTTCAGTCTGAAAGGACATCCACGGGAGCCGGAAGCCAGCTTCTAAGGATTGCCTGCTCAAAGCGAAGAAGGGCCCGTATTGGTCAAGAGAAGTGCCCTCGTGGTCGGGAAGGGCAAAAATAGTTCCTTCAGGAAAAGGGTATCGTATAGCGAGATAGCGAAGATCGTCAAAGACAAGGCTGTTGCGATGGGTTGTGTTAGGAATTAAGGTGCGAGTGTGTTTTATTCTCTTCGTTAAAATACTTATTCTACCTGGATCCGCGAGGAAGGGTTTCTCTATTATTATGTGGGGTAAGGACCCCTCATGGGAGAAGAAACGAGCAAATTGACCATAATCGGTCTCGGCTCGCTCCTGAATCACGCGAGACGGGAGCCTGGTTTTGGATTTCTTGGACTTCTTCGCCTTACTGCGTTTGGATTTGCCGGTCACGCGAGATCGTTTACGCGAACTAGGCTCGCAACTACCAGAGCCCTGCTCGGAGCCAGACGTAGTGCGCCCCGAATACTCAGCTTGAGCTGAACGTTCGGAGAAATCGTCGCTACCTGAAAGCATAGGCAAAGTAAGATTCAGTTTTCAAGGGAAGGAAAGAGAAAACAAGGAGAGAAACTCGCGAGTGAGAACAACGCGAGGCGATGGGAGGTGAACAAACAAGAAATCCCTGGAAAAACTGAAACTCGAAAGATCGAAAGAGAAGTTGAAACAACATCGAAATGCACCAGGCCCAAGAACACGAAGAATCTTGTGAAGGTCTGAAATGGAAAAATTGACCAAAAAGAGTGTATCTTTCTAGACAACGTCTCGAAAAATAAGGGTTGGAAGGGGAATCCGGCACAGGAAACACTCGATAGGCAAGCAATCTCTAAGGGAGATCAATCAAAATAAGGAGCCCGAGCAAAAACTCTGACAACAGTTATCAAACATGAAGAACACGAATGTCGAATCTGTAGAAAACCCTAAAATCAAACTAAAACAAACATTTACAAAGAAGAGAAAAAAGAAAAAAGGAAGAGCGATAGACTAACCTGCCATCGGAAACTGGGTAAGAATGGCGACGAAGACGACAGTAGAAAAGGCAGGAGAACACCGGCGGAGTGTTTTATTCGAAGTTTTACAGAGAGCAAAGAAGGTTTATGGCAGATTGAGAGGAGGAAGACGAAGATGAGTCTTTATAAGGAAAAATCGAAAAAAGAAGATGCAATCAGAAGACGGCACGTGGACGACATGCGCTGGGCGCGGGAATTCATAAAGGTTTTCGAATTCGAAACGTCGCTCCGAGAATTCTAGCAGGCACACACGCGACGTACATACGCGAGGTAATCATACAAAGTCAAAAGAAGGAATCACAGCGAGAACGCGACTTCAAAGAGACAAACCCAAGCCTTAGGCTATTCAGCATAAAAGCTTGGGGGGCTGGATGTTGGAGCCGGTTCTCGATGGGCTCGCGAAACCCAAAGAGAATCGAGCTAGGCCCAGAAGACGCGACCTCAGACGGCCCTTAAAGTCAGCCCAGAAGAACGAAAGCGGCCCATAAGCATACGAAGCCCAAAAAGAGGATCCGATGAGATCAGGTATTGGAGGGGCAAAATGGTAATTGAATCGCGTGGGCCCCTGGCGAGAGTATAAGAACGTAACCGAATGGAGAGAGAAAGGACAGAGCATCATTTACCAGAATTATTCTCCTTTCTTCCTCCTCTCGAGAGCAAAAAACACAGAGACAATCCGGAGCTTCAATCTTCCCAAACGACCTTCTCCTTGAGGCATTTGGACGATCAACACTTGGATTGTGATTCTCGGTGTTGTAATCGAGCTTTTGATACTGAAATGAGAGATTTCTGAGGTGATTTGGGTGTTTTGGGTAAAGAGCTTGTTGAGCTTAAGATGGTGTTTTGAGTCCTTCCTTTCATAGGCTTCCCACTCCCTATTTTCTCTTGTTTTTTTGTGTCAAATTGCTTTGTCTTTGATAGCATTACTGACTTGGGCGTCGGAGAGCCAAATCCGGAGCCTCCCCCCTCCTGGTTTGGTTGCGCAGGTGTTCAAAGGTTCAAGAACAAGACCCGTTTCCAGGAAGAAGATGATGAAGAGTGAAGTTTGATCGAGTGGAGCATTGCACATAAGTTGTTTGTCCAGATTTGCGGAAGTGGTCCTCGGCTGTAATTCGAAGACTTAATCCCCATCACCTCGCGAGGTGTTGCGTCGCGAGGTCGTAATTTCTGGGCTCCAACAAAGTGGATGATCCTTAAAATTGATTTGTCTAAAGCCTATGATAGAGTCTGATGGGGATTTATGAGGAAGGTTCTTTTACAAGAAGATATGTCCGCTCATCTTGTCTAGATCATTATGCTTTGTCAGACTACGGGGTCCACTGATGTCTTGTGGAATGGGTCGAAGGCTGGGTCTTTTAAGGCAACTAAGGGCATCGTCAAGGCGACCCGCTTTCACCATATCTCTTTGTACTATGCATGGAGAAGCTCTCTCATATAATTTAATCCGTTGTAGATGCGGGCAGCTGAGAACCTATTAGTTTGGGTACGGTTCACATCTCACATCTCTTTTTCGTTGATGATCTTGTTCTTTTTTCTAAAAGAGATGCAAGAGATGCATCAGTCAACAAGGAGTGTCTGCAATCCTTATGTGATATGTTGGGCGAGCAAGTAAATTACCTGGGATTCCCAACAACAATTGGTTGTATGACAAATGACAAATATACCTTCCTGTTAGACAAGATGACCACACACCTTAGTGGATGGAAAGCAAAGACCTTTTCCCTTGCAGGCCGCGTCACTTTAGCTACTTCGGTGTTGACAAGTCTTCCACCTTATACAATGCAATCTCATTTCATTCCCAGAGGTATCTGTGACACTATTGATACGTTGATCAGGGGTTTCGTGTAGGGTTCTACTTCAGAACAACGACGAATTCATTCACTTCATACGAACGTGATTTCTAAACCGAAAGTCGAGGGTGGTTTGGGTATATGACCTATGAGGCATATATATGATGACACAAGGTCAGGGATAGATTGTAGATTGCTAGGATTTGATGACGAATTGAAGAACGAGGCTACAGGAACCCGTTAGCCGCTAGGGTTCCGATCGGTGGCGGCGGATTTGGAGAAGATGACGGCGTCTGATCGACGACGGTGGCGGAGGAAAACGATCGAACGAACTTGATAGGCAAGTGACGTCTCTCTTGACTCGATCGTCCACCTAGAAAGACTCACTTGACTCGAATTAGCCCAAGGAATCCACCTAGGGTTCTTTCGAGGTTTCATCTAATGAGCTATGGACACACCAACCACTCGTTCGATCGCTGAGGCAGAGATATGGACACACCAAGCACTCCTTCTCAAGATTGAATTGAAAAACGACCCACGAAATCCAATTCAATCGAAAACTACAACTAGGGTTCTACAAGCTATCAAAACTAACGTAATATTGTTTGGCTGATTTCAAAAGTGCCTTCAAACCCTAAAAACTTAACTATTTATACTTCTAAGAGTAATACTAAAAACGGAATTGTCCAACACATGTCCATTGGGCCTAAATCCTCTTCATGGCCAAAAGGTTCATATCTCCCGAACTTGGTCTGATTGTACCAGTAGCTCCCGAAATCCAATGGACCTCATTTTGGGACACATAAAATATAAGCCCAAAAACGGACACATTCAAAAATGGGCCCAAACGGATAAATGGTTCGTCCGAACGAGCTTTTGCAATTTCTGACCTTGTAGAAGCCATAACTTGATCATCGTTTGTCCGTTGGGCTTCTACTTTGGAGAGCAAGTCGTTTGGTCCTGGATCCCAGACATATCCTGAAATGAGACCAATTGGGTTAGCCAGTTGTGAACGCCACTCTGCCCTAGTTTCAGCCCATCTTTGACAGCATCGGCTCTTGTCATCTTCCCGACCTTCAGCTCTGCTACGAGATCGCATCACGGGTTGTTCCAAGGGATCCTGCGTATGTACATCATCCTCCTCCCCTTGAAAAGGATTCGTCCTCGAATCCTCTTGCTCTTCCAAATTCAGCTCGTCTTGAAAATGGAGCCCTTGAGAGCTCACCCATACAACCATGGGTGCCAAAGATGAATAATGATCCAACTCTTGATGAAGCTCCGACGTACGTACATCATCCTCCCCTCCTTTGAAGAGATTCGACCTCGAATCTTCTTGACCTGCAAAAAGGAGCGCCATGTAACAAGTATCTGGACACACAACAAGACATACACATCGACCTGAACTAAACGAAGCTTGGTGTGTGTTTGGTATTCTCCGACAAGTAACATTGTTATCCTTCTTAAGATGCAACTTATCTCCTAGATCCAAATGAAACACACGGATGCAAGCACTCTTTACACCACTTACATGCGAGAATTTCATGGCGATCGCCATCCAACAGTTCTGCTCATGGGCGATTAATTTGTCATAAAAAGCCGTAGCCAAATTTCTATAAACCGCGATCGCCGTATTCCCATGGCGATCACCATCTTACAGGCGGCAGAGGCATGCGAGATTTCCATACTTAGTTGTTTTTGGGATTGTTTGTTTTTAGGATATATTTGGCAATACTTTTATTAGTTATTTCTTTTATTATTGGCCACTTTATCAACTCAACATAAGGCTTGTCCTAGTTATTGTTTTAGGTCACCCAAATGATTATTATGAATTGAGAAAACGTTGTTTTTGTTCCTCCAAAAGAGAGCTTTTGTGAGAAGAGTGTTTGAGAGCATTGTTGTTGAACTCGCCCTAGCTAGCTGTACTTGTGTGTGTCAATCTCTTCCATAAGGTTGGTGCTATCGGGACTCCACAGAGCATCCTCCAGGTGCCTTGGCCTGCCATAGCCATTGTGTTTGGTTGTAATCCATTGGGGTTTGTTCATCATTCCGTAAGGTTCTTGTTCCTAAGTTCAAGGGTTTTATCGTTGTTTGATTTGGTTCTAATTGGCCTATCATTCGACTTATCCTTCTTTCATCTCATTTTAATTCCGCCTATCTTCTTTGTTCGAGTTTCTGTTCGAGGTTTCGTGTCTAAATCGGAAAACAACGGCTTATCCCCGCATCAACATCCCTTCTTGCTAAGCTGAGTTGAAGGACTATTCAGGAAACATCTTTGTGGTCACGGGTCATCCGAGGGAAATATTGTGATGGGTGTTTAGACAGAGATATGTTCATTAAAAAGAAAGGGGATTCACGTCAGTGGTCAAGTATTTGTCATGGGGTTGAGACATTACGCATGGGTCTACGGTCGTTTGTAGGCAATGGAAGATCGACATTGTTTTGGCAACATCCTTGGCTTGAGGATAGGACGTTGGCTGATGTCACTTTAGGCCCTATTCCCGAGGCTTTGGAAGATTGTACAGTGGAGGAGTTGTGGTCGCCTGGTGGATGCAATAAATCATCTAATTTCTCCAGTTGTTCGCCAAAAACTCGCAAGCATCCGTCTTACTCCAGATTTGGCTGCACAAGATAAACTTTACTGGAGTCATAATCAATCGGGCATTTCAAATCGGCTCTGCGTTTACTACGTAACCCAGGGGTGACTGATGGGCTGGCAGTATGCATGGAAGAAGATTTGGAAGCTCCCAGTTCAGCATATGGCGAGGCAGTTTGTTTACATGGTGGCTAATGAGGGAGTTCTTTGTAATGCTGAACGGGTAAGGCGATACATTGCTACGAGCCCGTCAAGTTTCCATTGTGGGCAGGAGGAGACCATGTACGATGCATGCTCTGTGTGATTGTAATGAGGTTCGTAAGGTATGGTTGGCTCTCTCGGGAAACAACATTGCCGCTGATTTTTGGTCTGCATCTTCACCTTTGGCTTGGGTTGCTGCAAACTTGGATCTAGCGATACAGTGGGCGAGCCAATTCGCGGTGATGATCTAGTTTACCTGCAAGACTCGAAACCTCTTTGGCGTTTGAAGGTTTGGATAATATTAATACACTTTCGGCTAATGTGATCTCCCAAGGTATTGCTTTCCGGGAAGTAACGACTCGGTTAAAATGGACATAGACAATTTCTGCAGTGAGCCCGACGACAGTTTGTGCTAATCACTGGAGTAGACCGACTTTTGGATAGATGAAACTGAATACCGATGGGGCAAGCAAGGGAAACCGGGGAAATTCTGGTGGTGGTGGGGTGTTTCGTGACAATTCGGACGCTTTCGTTCACGCCCATGCCTTCCAACGTGGATTTGGTGATGTATTGGAGGCGAAATTACAAGCTATAAGACCATCCACAATGGCAGTTTTTTAGCATTAAAATATATTAAGTTTTTTAGCTATAGTAATAAAAAGCTAAAAAATCCACTTTTTGGTTGCTTAATAAGCAACTCTCTAAAAATCATGAGAGAGAACACAAATATAATAAACAATTAAAAATCTAGTTGAATTGGAAAAGGTTGGTTTTAAAATATGATTTTAAATAACAAATTATTAAGAAAACAAGCCTTAAAAAACCCAAGCTAAAAAACCACCATTGTAGAAAAAAGCAAGATAGGTTTTTTAGAAGACATATACAATATAATAACATTAAATATTAGCTAAAAAACCACTTAAAAACCCAACCAATGCTCATGCTCTAAGCCATGGATTAAATATTTTTGTCGTGGATTTAGGTATCACTAATCTTGTCATTGAGATGGACTCTATCGAAGTCTGTCGCCTCATTCTCAATAGAGGACTCCTGACAAATAAGGATTATTATATGATTTAGAAATGTTGGCATCTCATCGATTCACACGCCGATAACACTCTTCTTCAACACACAAGACGACAAAATATTGTAGTTGCTAATGCCTTTGCTCAACTTTCATTTCCGCTTGAATCTGATTTCGTTTTATTTACTGAATTGCCTCCTTCAATTGATGTACTTTTGATGTTGACTTATGTAAATCCGGTTGAATTGTTTTGGTAAATAAAATAACCACAACAGATTAAACCCGTTTTCAGATAAAAATAAATATAGTTAAAATTAGTCTACTAAATGTTGTTTAAATAGATTTGTACATAGTTAAATGGCTTTGCAAACACAACCTAAATGGATCACTCAATACTTGTAACTCCGTAAGAAACTAATATAAGGCAATCAGAATCCAAATCCTCTTTATCAGATTTGTGTGTCCAAATTGTTTGTCCTTACAATTAACCGTCATAATGAATATTATATTTACTTTTTAATTTTTAAATAAAAATATACTCCCTCTGTCCCACTATGTTAGTCTCATTGTTAAAAAATATCTTGGATTAAGGCAAGAGGTGAGCATTGGAAATGATGAAAATGAAATAATAAATTAATCCATTAGCCAATAAGAGAAGGATTTACAATTTACATCAGCCAATCAAAATGCAGTATTAAGAGCACACAGATCACCATCTTTTTACCCCAATAATTTCCTAAACTACCCCTGAACTCTAAACCAATAAGAATGCTGTAATTTACAAAGAAAGCACTTGTTCACTGCCACTTAAAACCACCATTACAGCTCAAAACAGAGCATTACAAAGAGAGAGAAAAAAGAGAGAAATACAGAGAGAATAACAGAGCATCACTGCTCAGTGGACATGCCTTCAGCTTTCGACTTAAATGAGGTGTCATTCCTGGATGATGAGGGCTTCAGTGATGCAGAAATGGGAGAAAACGACACCCAGTCAGAGGAGCCATTTGGGGACATAGAAGGTAACATACCTTTTGATCTGAACTTCGAGCCAAGCCATCATCATCAGCCAGAAAATGAGCCTCCAACAGAGAACAATTTGCATCCCCAGGCATTGCCCACCAAGCTCAGCACAGAGAGAAAAATGGAGATCTTGAATGCTATGCTTCAGAAATCAGCAGCGGGAAAGCTTCCATATGGCACCAGAAATGGGAGAAAACGACACCCAGTTAGAGGAGCCATTTGGGGACATAGAAGGTAACATACCTTTTGATCTGAACTTCGAGCCAAGCCATCATCATCAGCCAGAAAATGAGCCTCCAACAGAGAACAATTTGCATCCCCAGGCATTGCCCACCAAGCTCAGCACAAAGAGAAAAATGGAGATCTTGAATGCTATGCTTCAGAAATCAGCAGCGGGAAAGCTTCCATATGGCACCATCAATGAAACTGCACAACAATTTAATCTGTCAAGGAGAACAATTGGAAGGATATGGAAAGAAGCACGAAGGGAACTACTCAACCATGACAAATACAATGTGAGTACAAAATACCATAACTGTGGTAGGAAAAGAATTCAAGTAGAGCAAGAAGATATTGAAGCACTGAATATGGGTGACAGAACATGCATTAGAGATTTGGCAAGCAAGCTTGAAATTTCTAAGTCCACATGTCACAGATTGGTTAAGAAGGGGATCATGAGGCCACATTCAAATGCACTAAAGCCAGGTCTAAGTGAATACCATAAGGTCACCAGAATGCAGTGGGTATTAAAGCTCCTAATAGGGGACACAGCACATCAAAAGACAACATACTATCCTATGTTTGACTTTGTTCACATAGATGAGAAGTGGTTTTATCAGTCAAGGAAGGCACAAAGGTATTACTTGGGCAAGAATGAAAAAGGAAAATACAGAAGTGCAAGCTCAAGCAAATTCATCCCTAAGGTTATGTTCACAGCAGCAGTAGCAAGACCAAGATTCAATGATCAAGGGGAATGCACATTTGATGGAAAGATTGGCATCTTTCCATTTACTTACAAGGAGCCAGCAAAGAGGCATTCAAAAAACAAAGGCAAGGGGACACTTATCACAAAGCTCATACAGTCAGTCAACAAGACAGTGACAAGAAACATGTTGATTAATGACATTGTTCCAGCAATAATGTCAAAATGGCCAGATGATGAAGGTCACAAAACCATATTCATACAACAAGATAATGCCAGACCTCACATCACTCAACAAGACACAGAATGGCAGCAGGTATACCAGCAAGAAGGGTTCACATTTATTTTAATACAACAACCAGCCAACAGTCCAGACCTTAACATTTTGGACATAGGCTTCTTTAGGAGCATTCAGTCACTTATGCACAAGAAGATGCCCAAAAATACAGTTGAAATGTTGAATGCAGTCAATGAAGCATTTTATGAGTTGGATCCACACACTCTAGGTAGTGTGTGGATGACTTTACAGTATGTGATGAATGAGATTTTACAGTGTAAGGGAGGTAATGATTATTACATTCCACATGTCAACAAAAAGAAGTTATCTCAGGCAGGAGTTCTACCAAGAGAAATCAGAGCACCAAGGCATGCAGTTTTACAAGCTTGGACATTAACTCATGCAACTCCAACAAATGAAGGGACAACAACTCAAGGAAATGCAACTCAAGGGACAGAAGATCAGGAAAATGCAACTCAAGAGACAGCAACACAGGAGACAACTAATTAGGACACACTTGTTTAAGTTACAATCTTAAGTAATGATATAAGATTGTAAACTAAACATATTTTGTAAGCCTATTAAGAGCACACTGAATATTTTGTGTTTTGGTTATCATATTTTGTCTACAAATTGTCTCAGGTGTCCCCATCCCATCACTGATAGACATGCAAGTTCATAACTTAAACATTCCAGATAGGATCAAACAACATATATTAAAATCTGTGTTCCTATGGCAATCTTAAGTCAGTGATAAATAAGGGCTTGCATCTCAGCTTGTGCCTTAAAATAATCATCATAGATATCACAGATGTCCCCATTCCCTCATTGACACAAGCCCCTAAACACTAACCTAAACGTTCCAGATAGGCATCAATCAAACTTAATTAGTTGTGTTCCTATGGCAATTTTAAGTCAATCAAATGCACTCACATCTCAAGAATGTAAAAAAAAAACTTCATCCTTGACAGACAAATACCATGACATAACCCAAACAACTCTACAGATCACATGAGCAACTCAACAGAGAGTTACTCAACTCAACTCAACAGATACTCAACTCAACAAAGCAACTGAGCAACTCAACAGAGAGTTACTCAACTCAACTCAACAGATACTCAACTCAACAGATCAATTGATCAACTCAACAGAGAGTTACTCAACTCAACTCAACAGATTTCTCATGAACTCAACAGAGTTCTCATGAACTCAATAGAGTTCTCAACAACTCAGCAGAATTCTCAACAACTGAACACAAAATTAAATAGCAATATCCAAGTACTAATATCCAAATATCCAAATACCAATACTTAAATACCAGTACTTAAAACATAATGTCCACAATACCAACAGTCCAAAATATGTCCAAAACAGTCCAAAATATTTCCAAATTTACATAATCAGAGTCTTAATTCCACGAAAGGATAGAGAAACTTAGCTAGATAGTGGTGGAGTGAGAAGGGCTGTCAGGGATGATCACAAGCTCCGGGGCTTCCATCTCCGGCGTTCCTGAGGACTCTACCATCTCAGCATCATCAGCAGCAGCATCAGGGAGCACATGGACTGGCACGGGCTCAGGTGAAGGCGTGTCAGGGATCACAATGATCTCCCGGAGACGAGAGATAGCCTCATTATCCGACAGCAACTCCGACTGCGCCGGCGACCTTTGCAAATCCACTGAAACTTTCTCCGGCTCCCACCATTTGTCAACGGTGCGAGTTCTTTGCCGGCGTATGGGACTGAAAGTGTGCCTCCCGTCGCAAAAACCACCCCTTTCGCAAGGGACAGAAAGTGAGCACCCGGGGACAGGTGTAGATAAGCTAGCGTCGCCAGTCACCGTCTTCGCCGCCGACTCAACCTCCTCCTCGGTCTCCTCCTCCGTCGGGTTCGGATCGTCCTTGAAGAAACTAGGGGTAGACGATGGCTCCTCTTCCGATGGGAGTTTGAAATTCCTCTCATACGAAGGAGGAGAAATGCTTTGAGTGAAGGACTGGGAGGGACGAGTCAGTGAATCACTCGACATCACCGGAGGAGAGAAAGAGGAGGAGAGGGAGTCGGCGAGATTAGGTTTAGGGTTTGAGAGAAAGAGGAGGAGAGCGGCGAGAGCGGCGAGATCAGATGAGGAGAGTGAGAATTGTTTAGGGTTTAGGCATATATAGGGTAGATTTTGGGCTGGACTTTGGTTTTGGGCTGGGTGGGTAAGGGTTAATCGGGTTTAATTAGGAGAACATAATTAAGAGCGTTAATCTGGGTTTTAAAAAAATATCTGGGTTGTTTAAGAATTTTTTATGTTAAGTTTAGATGTAGATTAGGTGAAAACTTGAAGAAATTTAATGGGTTTGAAGGTAGTTGATGATAGTAATGGTGAAAATGTAGTTGGAGAAGATGATCTAGATGGTTGATTTGATTGATAAAGTAGTGTTAGGATATCAATAAAATAATATGAGTAAGGGTATAATAGGAAGAAGTTTATGTCCAAAAATGGAAATGAGACTAACATTTCGGGACGTCCGAAATAGAAAATGGGACTAACAAAATGGGACGGAGGGAGTATAATTGTTGTTTCACTTGCTTTAAGGATGATACATATGCCATGAGATTCAATGTATAGATTAAACTAATGGGTTTTTTACCGGAAATTACCTGTATGATACCTTATATTGCTCAAAATCACCTGTATGTTTCAATATTACTGGAAACCACCCCTATGAACCACTCTGTCACTCAACGACCACCCCTCTCTAACTTCCGTTAAATATTTATGCCACGTGTCATATTTTATTCAAAATTACTGAAACCCCCCTTTAAAACCTTATAATGACATTTTATCCATGCTTTCAAATTTATAGGCTGTTTATGTAATTTTTGAAAAAGTAATCAAAACCCAAATTTTTTTATCTTCCCCAAATCTAAATGAAGAACTCTAAATTCAAAAACTCAACCCAAAATTCTTCATTTCATCTCCCCCATGGTGAAACCAGATTCATCCAATTTCAAGATCCTCACATTAATATACAGATCTTGTACATTCATGAAGGAAGCAGATCTAGTTCTACCACATTAATATACAGATCCTCACATTAATATACAAGATTTCTACCACATTAATATACAAATGGAACTTGGAATTGTGAAATTGATTCCGGAAGCAGTACCACAAAACCATTGCATTTCCGACTCTCCTCATCATCCTTTCTAAACTACATTGGGAAGAACATCCAATTTCCACCCTCTCCTATGCCAACATCATCATCCTCCGCGCCTCAATGTACAGTCTCTGCTTTTGATTTCAAAAGCTACATGATGAATCAAGCTCATTCGGTGAACCAAGCCCTTGAGCTTCTGCAGATTGAGCTTGACAACCGTATCAGCGAACAGCCTTGTATCCTCTTTCGTATTCCCTTCCGGCACATCGACAACATAACTCTCCAACACCACAGTCCAGATCTCGCCAGATCTGGAGATCTCATGAAGCGAAATGAAGGCGCGGTAGTTTTTGAGGCGATGATCTCCGCCGATGACGAATCGGTCATCGTCAAGCACATCGAGCCTCTCGGTGGATGTGGCGGCCGGTAGGCCTGAGATGACGTTGACGTCTTGAGTGCATCCGACGGAGAGAGTGAATTCGGAGTTTACAGAGCAGGATTTGATGAAGTGTTTGTAGATCTGAGGTTTGTCGAAACGGCGGAGGATGGACCAGACGACTCCGCGAGGAGCCTTGATCTTCTGCGCGAGTAAGGAGGAGCATTGTGTTGTTTGGTGGATTGTGTAGGTGTGGAATTCGGAGATTTGAGGTGGACAACATTCCGCCGCCTGCTCTGGATCTGGAAATTGGATGAATCTTGTTTCACCATGGGGAAGATGAAATGAAGAATTTTGGGTTGAGTTTTTGAATTTAGGGTTGTTCAGAGAAAATAAAGAATTTTGGGGTTTGATTACTTTTTCAGATATTACATAAACAGCCTAAAAATTTGAAAGCATGGATAAAATATCATTGTAAGATTTAAAGGGGATAGACCGTTTTAAAAATCGGGTTCATCCGGGACCTGACGTAGAGACCTAGTAATTTGTGAAGATTCGATTAGCAAGCCATAAAATATCAACGATTTGATATTTTCTTCTTCTCTCTTCTTAAAATACCGAGGTTTTGGGTGCTCAAAAAAAAAATACCGAGGTTCCGATCTCGGGAATAACCGTCCACACAACGCCACGTGTCGAATCGAAACAGCCCAGACTGCCATGAGAAAGCTTCAGTTGCCTTGAAACCCCCAACCCCCAATTATTCTCCCGCCAAACCCTCCAATTCCTCCTCCGCTCTCCCCCCGACGAACACCGACGCCGCCATGGCTACAATATCAGCTCCCCTCGCGATCCTCCATCAAACAGCTTCTTCTTCGGCTTCCACCAATACTAGAACCTCTTTTTCGTTCAATCGCTCGTCCAATTTCGGTTCCTTCTCCATTTCCAAGCCCGCATTGCTTCAGCCTCGCGTTAGGGCTAGATCAACCGAAGAGCAAACTCCGATTCTCCCTGTAATTCCAATTGTTGATGAGGAGGAGTCCACGGATTTAGAAATCGCTGTTACCGATGATCGCAAGGTACCTTAATTTCTAATTTGTTGATAATTGTGTCTGAGATGCAATGTGGCTGGCTGTAAGCCTGTAATTATTCAATTCGGCATCCATTTAGGTTCGGAAAAAGCGGGTGAAGTTACCAGAGCGTGATTTTGCTGGGACTGCCTATGTTCCTGTGTTTGTGATGCTGCCGGTAATTTTTCATCCCTGTACTTGTTCAGAAAATCTATCTAATTCTACTTTCTTTGTGTGTATAGACAAGTTTTTTCCCTTTGGTTTGTTTCCTTGCAAATGTCATGGTGTTTGATACTTGATTATGTCATTTATGTTTTGGAAGTTGGGTCTCATCGACATGGACTGTGAGCTGGTTGATCCAGATGGCCTGTTGGAGCAGTTGAATATTTTGAAAGCTGGTAATGTTGATGGTGTCATGGTAGATTGCTGGTGGGGAATAGTTGAGGGACATGCTCCTCAGCAATACAACTGGAGTGGCTACAAGGAATTGTTTCACCTTGTCAGCAGTATTGGTTTGAAGATACAGGTAATGTGAAAAATGATGAGGCTTACACTTCTTTGAATATGTAACTATACAAGTTTTTTTTAATGTGCACAAACCAAATGTAAATATTTACAGGTTGTTATGTCTTTCCATGAATGTGGAGGCAATGTTGGTGATGATGTGCACATTCCACTCCCTGCTTGGATTACAGAAATTGGATCTAGTAATCCAGACATATATTTCACTGACCGTGATGGTAGAAGAAATACTGAATGCCTCACATGGGGAATAGATAAGGAACGTGTTTTGAGAGGCCGAACTGCTCTTGAGGTTATCATGTTTTGTTTATCTGTGAACTTCTTTCTTTGTTCAATTACATGTAATTTGAAGTGTTAACTAGCTTAAACATTCTCTGTATGAAAATTATGCAGGTGTACTTTGATTATATGAGAAGTTTTCGTGCAGAAGTTGATGAATTTTTTGAAAGAGGCGTAATCACAGAGATTGAAGTTGGTCTAGGCCCATGTGGGGAATTGCGTTACCCGTCTTACCCTGAAAAACATGGATGGAGCTATCCAGGCATTGGTGAATTTCAGGTAATTATGCTCGAAATCTGTTTCTTTTTTATTTCTCAGTGATGCTTGACATGTTCTCACAAACATGATTTGGTTTCCATATGATTCAGGTCTATGATCGGTACTTACTAAATAATCTACACAAAGCAGCAAAAGCTAGAGGACATTTATCATGGGCCAAGGGACCAGACAATACAGGTTCATATAATTCTCAGCCTCAGGATACAGGCTTCTTTCGTGATGGAGGCGATTATGATAGCTATTACGGAAGATTCTTTTTAAATTGGTATTCTCGGGTTCTAATAGATCATGGTGATCGGGTTCTTACTCTAGCAAACTTAGCTTTTGAAGGAACTTGCTTAGCTTCCAAGGTCAGCAGCTCAAGCACTTTCTTAAAACTTCTATAGAAGAGTGTTTTTTTCCTCTAAAAATGCTTGCTCTGTTATTTGTAAGCAGTTATCAGGTATTCACTGGTGGTACAAGACAGCCAGCCACGCAGCAGAATTGACAGCTGGGTTTTACAACCCAAGTAACCGCGACGGCTATTCTGCAATTGCATCAATGTTCAAAAAACACGAGGTGGCTTTGAACTTCACATGTGTTGAATTGAGAACATTAGACCAACACAAGGACTATCCAGAGGCACTTGCGGATCCCGAGGGCTTGGTTTGGCAGGTGCGCAGACCCTATATTTGGTTAAACACTAAGATTTAAATTTTAGTTAATATGAGATTGTATCTTCAATTTAGGTTTTGAATGCTGCATGGGATGCTAGCATACCAGTGGCGAGTGAGAATGCTTTACCTTGCTATGATAGAGAAGGCTATAACAAGATCTTAGAAAATGCTAAGCCACAAAATGACCCAGATGGCAAGCATTTATCTGCTTTTACTTATCTTAGGCTCAATCCAACACTCATGGAGGAAAAAAATCTCAAGGAGTTTGAAAGATTTGTAAAGAGAATGCATGGTGAGAAGACTTTCTTCTTCTTGCATCCATAAACTTTCTTCTTCTTGATTCCAAAAAGATATCTGATTTGTGCACTGACATATGATATTTTTCCTTTTGCAGGTGAAGCAGTTCCAGATCTTGAGGTTTTAGCTGTTAAGCCTTGTTTGGATGAGTAAACCCTTCAGCCACATCGCAGTTTCTTAAAATAATGTTTATTTACTAGTTAAACAATAAATGTATGGCCACTTGAAATTGTAAATCATTTCTGAACAAAAGTAGCAATACTTTTGATATGATAATAGTATTAGAAACATAGTCAAATGAGCCAGGAAAAATCATGTACTGCAAAGTTTTTCAATGTTTTTATCTTCTACGATGTAGGCTTAATAAAAAAAATCGGAATAACATGGGTTATCCGTAGCTACTAGTACCCGACTAATCCCACGGATCCTGAAGTTAACGAGTAAGCTTCCAGTGGCCAACTTTAAATGTTAAACGAAACCTTTGGGTACTACTCGCAGATTCTTTATTTAAACGAAAGAAAAAGGTTAGTCCTGCGGATTTGGTAAAGGTTGTCGCAGCACCTGTAGTAGGACAGAGGACTTATCGCGATGCCCGCGGACCAATTTACGATGTCTCCGTCGCTGACGTTCGTCAAGCAGGCCACGTGGATTGTCCAGGGTTACTTTTTAAAGACTAAAAGAACAAATTTTACCAAAAACAAAACTAAAGGAACAAATAACAAATAAATCTACACATTTTTCACGTGGAATGAAAAGAAGAACCAAAATACGCCTAGCTTGCTTAAATAAAAAGAGAAAAAAAGAGATTGGCAGAAATCTGAAAGTTGAGGCCTGAAAATTTTGTACCGACCAATCGCACTAAAAAAGAAGAAACAAAGGAGGAGAGTGATAGCAGACAAAACTGGATTCGTGAGGAAAAATTGAGAGAGAAGATGGACACTGGATCAGGTACTAAAAAATTCTCGATATCAATCTAACGACCTTTTCTTTTTCCGCCTGAAAATTTGTCTTCTGTCCAAATCTGATGTTAGCTGGCATCGTTTTGGCGTGATTTGCAGTGTTTGAGTTCCTCAGCGGTGTTCCGTTGCTCCAGAGGCTACCCACCTCCTCTATCAAGAAGATCGCTGAGCTCGTCAAAGTCAAGCACTTTGGTTCTCTCTCAATCTCTCTTTGTTATTTGTTTGTGTGTTGATCTGTTCCCTCGTTACTCTGATTTTGAATCGTTTATATGCACCTGTCAAATCAATAGAATAAAATTAGGCCAATTGAAGAATTAGAGTGTAGAAAGGCTTGATAACCTGGATTTGTGGTTGCTGGTCTGAATAGGAACTAGTAAGATGTGACATCATTGACTGTGTAATGTTGAAAGCTGCTTTTACGCCACTGCAATATTTTGAAGGTAGTGAAATTAGAAAAATAAGTTTGTATTGGAATCTGGTGATTAGAATTTCAACCTTATGTGTCATTCTTACTAAATTTATTGAGTATGCTGTTCAGTTTCATGTTTGCACACATGAATATGTGGTATTGTATTTGTATAGAAAATTAGAAATTGATATCAGCTTTATGGTTTTGGTTGTTTGTTTTAGCCAGTGGAGATGTTGTTCTTCGTAACGGGGTGGATGGGGAAGGAGTCTATTTTATCTGGGAGGGAGAGGTATGGTGACGTTTGAAGGAGTACTATGGCAATTATACTATCTTTGTTTTGGTGTTTGTTCAATAATGATGTCTTAAATTTGCAGGTGCAAGTCTACGGGCAAGATGAAGATGAGATTCACCCCGAATTTAAATTGAAACGTTATGATTATTTTGGAAACAGTGAGTGATATGTCTCTTTATTGCTTGTGTTAATCAAATTTCAGAAGAGTATTATAAACTGTGGAATACACTACGCAAGCCTGATATAGTTTTTGTATAAACTCATGGTGACGTAGAAATGTATGTGTAAAAGGAAGACAAATGATAACTTGGTAAAGCTATTGGATTCAATCTATTGTTTAATCTTTGATATGAGATAGTGCATAAACATGGTCACTGAAGATGCTTATCAAATGCTTGATCAGGTTCTGGCATTTCTGGTCAAAAAGCAGATGTAATATCAACTTCAAAGGTACGTGAATTATCAGGCATTCTTGTAAATGTATGAGACAGATATGTATGTTCCTCTAAAGCTTATTTGACTGATTGCCATGTGGCATTATACTGGTTAATAGCACTTATTTTTCCTGATGACAGTTGACCTGCTTAGTGTTGCCTCAAGAGCATTTGCGTTTGCTACGGCCAAAATCAATGTGGAATGCAGATGAGGGTCAAGATACATGCTCACCCCTTGAAAGCATATTGCACCTAAATTCCTTTGAAGTATGCTTTCTTCATACTAACTTCACAGCTGTATAGTTCATTATCTTTCAAATCGGTGATCAGTACATGTAGACTGGTTTTTTAGCTGAGTATCCTACTAGGCAATCTTTCTTATGAGTTGATTGGTGAATACCTGACTGCGTTCATAGTTCTTTTAGAAGCATATATTTATCAGCCCAAGACTTTGTGCTACTTGCATGTTTTGCACAAATTGATGATGTTTATATCGATAAAGTTGTGGGAAAACTCCCATATTTACTGTTTTTTTTCTTTAACAGGTAAACTTGTTTCAAGGAATTACCTTGCCTGATGCTCCACAGTTTGGCAAAGTTTTTGGAGGGCAGTTTATTGGACAGGTATCTTTGTATCCTCATTCTTACAGACATACTTAGACCTTTTTTATTTATTTGTCTTTTGTCTAATCTACATATACTTCTCATCCAGGCCTTGGCTGCAGCAACAAAAACTGTTGATTGTCTTAAACTTTTTCACCATTTCCAGGCTTATTTCCTTCTTGTTGGGGATGTTGACAGTGAGTACACTTTGTCTTCACTCTCTTTTACCTCCCTACCTAAAATCTAACAATTTTAATATTTTATAACCAGTTATTATTGGTATTTCATTATCCGGATATGAACTCTTGCAGTTCCAATAATATATGAGGTGCATCGTATTTTTGATGGAAAAAGCTTTGCCACCCGAAGAGTAGATGCTAAACAAAAAGGAAACACTGTTTTTACATTACTTGCTTCATTTCAGGTAACTTACTGGTAGAACCCGGTTGATACCTCCAAAACTCCAATCAAACAATTATAGCACCCATTTTGATGTTAGGTTCTTTGTATTGTGTGTTAATAGGTAGGTGCTTCCGATGTCCTAAGTTATGTGATATGATTAATTTTGCAGAAAGAAGGAAAAGGTTTTGAACATCAAATTCCAGATGTACCTTCAGTGCCACCTCCAGAGGAGGTATTTCATACATCATTTAACTTTCTATTATTCTGGTTTTGTATGTTCTGAGCCGGTTTAACACTTTTCAGCTACTGTCTATGGATGAGTTGCGTGAAAGGCGTATAGTTGATCCTCGTCTTCCCAGGTAAAACATAATTTAATCCTTCAAGAAATCTTCAAATGTATGAATCACCTGTAGCTGAGCATGATCGCTTTAGATAATCAATATAATATTGGTTTCTTTGCTTGCTCTTCTATGAAGCTCTGTTCTGCAATTGATTTTCCTAAGAAATTTGCATCTTTTTAATGGCTATTTTGCTGCTGAATACTTTGCTGTTTCTCAGCTGTAAATTCTGTAATGCATTTTTGGGTTTCTCTGTGACAGAAACTACCGCAACAAGATGGCAACAAGAGCATTTATTCCATGGCCAATAGATATAAGATTCTGTGAGCCAAATACTTCCACTAATCAAACTAAATCACCTCCAAGGTCTGTTTCCATTTTTTCTTCTTACTAAACTGAAGCTTACGTTGGCAGGGTTTTATGTTCTAATATTTAGCTACTATTGGTTTTAGTTTAAGGTTCTGGTTCAGAGTAAAAGGAAAACTTGCAGATGACCAGGCATTTCACAGGTAAGAAAGGACTTTTGATTGCTAGACCGTATGTATTTGATACAGCAATACAAATTTCTCATATTCAAGTTATGACTTCTTCGGATACGTCTAATAATATTGCCTAAATATCTTGTTTTTTTATTAGAAATCAGTGCCTAAATATCATGTTTGGTATTGAGGGGAATCGTGAATTAGCTATTTTTCCTATAGGAAAAGATTCATGTAAGAATAATTATCAATGTGAGAATGGATTATTAACATTCACACGCAGGTCTGTGCATGTAAATGTGAATGAATGTGCGTGTGAATGTGAAGGAATGTGCATGTTCGTTCTTTAATAATTATTCGCACCTGATCTTTATCTTTTCCCATATTGATATATGTTATGCTTATAGCTTAATGGCTATGTGGTTATGCATTACAAATTGTGTCTTTCCAGGAAATGCATAAGCTTTACTGTTCTTTTGGTGATTTTGTCCATTGTAAATGGTCTGATGGTGTAAATATTGTTGTGTGTATCCTGCAGATGTGTGATAGCATATATTTCAGATCTTATGTTCATTGAAGTAAGCTCAAATCCCCACCGCAGAAAGGGTTTGAAGATCATTTGCCTTAGTTTAAATCACACGTAAGCTCTGCCATTTGTTTTTATTAGTCCTGCACTTTTATCTAGCAATATATTCGTTACCTTGTATTGTCAATCTCAGTTTCTCCTTTTCAGGATGTGGTTTCACCGAAATGTAAAAGCTGATGACTGGATCCTATTTCTGGTAAGTTCTAGAGAATATTGGCACCTTTATATTTGTGGAAAGCGGTACTAATCTGTTAGTTTGTCACACAAATTTTAGTCTGTAGGATTACATTTTTTTTGTGTTTGGTCTAAAAAAGTTCAGTTAGGAGAGACATGGAGTTTCATGCTTGAAAAAAAGAGTATATATTCTTTCCGATCTTTTGTTATGCTCAAACTTGTGCAGGTTGATAGCCCAACTGCAGGAGATGGTCGTGGTATTTGTTGGGGTAAAATGTTTAACCGAAGTGGTGAGGTAAAAATAGATACTCTTTCCATGAAAGTTCATTTTTTCAGCAGATATCTAGCAGCATCTTGTTTTGATATGCATGTTTGTGTTGTGCAGCTTGTTGTAACACTGGTTCAAGAGGGACTTCTAAGGGAGACCAAATTGCCAAATGCTGGCATAAGAGCCAAGTACTAGTTATGCCTATACTCTACCCTGATCCGGGTTAGGATATCCGATTCTGACGATCCTACCAGAGTTGAGAGTTGTATCAGATTCATTCAGTTCAGTTTCCATAAATCTATGTTGAAAAGTCATCATTGAACAGTTGTGACAAAAATAGTATATGAGAAGGAAATATTGCTTTTTTTCCCTACCAAAAAATAGAAGAATATTACTTCTATGTTACGAATGTAATGTGAGAGAAAAAGTATGTCTTGTTCTTCACATTTCTAAGTAACCTCAAGCCTATTTATAGACCAATACATAGGAAGACCATAAATCATGTAGTTACATGTACATCCATAACATAAGGTAATATAACATTCTATAGTTTAATATTGAGCACGAACTCTTTTTTTTGTTCAAAACGCGGGCCTAGCTGGGATAGGTTTATTATTTATTAATTAGGGGCCGAAAAGATAAATTGGTATTTTAAATGATACCCCTGATATAATTTTGTATTTTAAAAAGCTTCGGAGATAAATAGGTATTTAAAATGAGTGTAAATCCTATAATAAGCCCTCCTATAAAGATAAACTAGCGTAATCCCTGTGCCATGCACAGGTGTATATAAATTGTAATTATATAAACGGTAGTTTAACTCATATTCATATTAACATAGTTTTAATATATACGGACGGTTTATATTTTTTTAAGGGCATTAAACAATGCTTTTTTGAAAACATGGATATTTTATCTCATAATTTACATATTTAATAGATTATAATAGAAGAAATTTTATAAAATATAGATATTTTATTGATCCATTAATTTCTTCGATACAACTATTTTCGAATAAATTGGATACACTTCATAGTTTAAGTTTGATATTTCATGTATATCATAAAATCTTATAAAACTATAACTCAACCAATGTTGTCCTAATTAATTTAAGTATTATTTCTTACATATTTACATATGACATTATAATCTGTTTGACTAAATTAATATTTTCTTAGATTATAAATATTTAATTATATTAGATATGTATAATTCAATAATTATTCTAAGTTTTTGTTATTAGTTTAATTTTCTCATGATTATGATGAAGTTTCATTACATATATGAGTTAAGAAACGTGTAAAGAGTACTCGTTTATGAATGAAAAATTTATGAAATATATATTAGTTATAAAGTTTGAGATAGCTCTAAATAGCTCTATGTTAAATTAATACATGTTTAGAACTTAAATATATTCTTTTTTACGTTTTTAACAAATAAAAAATAACTAAATCGTGTTTATTAAAATTTGTTAGAGTTTGTTGTGAGAGTTCTTAGGATTTTGTTATGTGAATTGTAAATTAAAAAAGAAAGAGAAAAAAAAAAAAAGAATTTTAAGGATGAATCCAAGTCATTGGATGCCAAGATTAAACTAGTTACCCCCACTACAAGTGGGGTGGTTGTGATGGTCCGACGGCCTCCCGACGACCACTCGACGACTTCCCGGCGACCACCGGTGGTTGCCCGGTAGAGGTGGCGCCGGACCGTCGCCGGACCTCATCTGAACCTCTACCGAAAAACCACCGGGTGGTCGTCGGGTGGTCGCCGGGAGGCCGCCAGACCTCTACCGGGCAACCACAGGGTGGTCGCCGGGAAGTCGTCGGGTGATCGCAAAGAGGTCGCGGGACCGTCGCCGGACTTCCGCGAGACCTCTACCGGACAACCACCGAGTGGTGCAGACGCTAGAAACCCTAACTCCAATTGCATCTTTGTTACGGCGAGCTAGGTGCAGATTCCTCCTTCGTTAGGTCAGTCTTACTCCGTATCATATTTCATTCCGCTCTTTGTTAGTGTTTCTGTCTACTGATTCTATTTCTTACCCTCCCCAGCTTCCGCGCCTCTCCCTCGCCGATCTCTCTTGCCCTCCTCACTCAGCTTTCCCACCTTCGCCACCGATCTCAACAATGGGGGGGTAATCCCAGCACCACGAGAAGTAATAGCAGCACCACTTCCCCTGTTTCTGAAGACGACGGACCGTCGCCGGACTTCCGCCGAACCTCAATAAGTAATAGCAGCACCACTTCCGCTAATCCTGAAGACGACGGACCGTCGCAGGATCTCCGATGGACCATCGTCGGACCTCCTCCGAACCGAGCTAGGTGAAAATTCCTCCTTCGTCAGGTCAGTCTTACTCCGTATCATATTTCATTCCGCTCTTTGTTAGTGTTTCTGTCTACTGATTCTATTTCTTACCCTCCTCAGCTTCCGCGTCTCTTCCTCACCGATCTCTATTGCCCTCCTCACTCAGCTTTCCCGCCTTTGCCACTGATCTCAACAATGGGAGGTAATCCTAGCACCACGAGAAGTAATAGCAGCACCACTTCCCCTGTTTCTGAAGACGACGGACCGTCGCCGGACCTCTACCGGACAACCACCGGGTGGTCGCCGGGAAGTAGACCTGGCCAAACTGGGGCCGGCCCGCCCGACCCTCCCAGCCCGCCCTAAAATTTGGGAGGATACAGGTAAGAGATTTTACCCAACAGGGTCGGCCCTGCCCGACCCTTTTTTAATACGGGAGGATATGGTATTGGAGTATGGCCCTGAGGGCCGGCCCTACCCGGCCCATATTATATATAATATAAAATTTATTAATATAAACTTTTGAGATTGCTATGTAAGCATGCATTTGGACGTTTTTAGTATGCATTTTTGGATGATGAATTGCTATGTAAGCACTAAATAGGTTTTGAATGTTTTAGTAATGCGGTTTAACCCGGTTCCTACATTAAATTTCTTTTTGTAAGTAGTTGAGGGCCACCCTGCCCGCCCTTATGGGAGGATATGGGCACCGACATTGTCCCATTTTAAATGGGAGGGCTTGGCCCAGCCCTGATAAATGGGTAGAATTTTGAATTAGGCCATGCCCTGGCCCGAACCAAGCCCTAGTTTGGTCAGGTCTACCGGAAAGTCATCAGGTGGACGCCGGGAGGCCGCTGGACCTCTATCGGACAACCACAGGGTGATCGCAGGGAGGTCGTCGGACCGTCGCCGGACTTCTACCGGACAACCACGTACCGGGTTGTCGCCGGGAAGTCGTCAGGAGGTCGCCAGACCGAGCTAGGTGCAGATTCCTCCTTCGCCAGGTCAGTTTTACTTCGCATCATATTTCATTCCGCTCTTTGTTAGTGTTTTTGTCTACTGATTCTATTTCTTACCCTCCTCAGCTTTCGCGCCTCTCCCTCACCGATCTCTCTTGCCCTCCTCACTCAGCATTCCCGCCTCCGCCACCGATCTCAACAATGGGGGGGGGGGGGTAATCCCAGCACCACGAGAAGTAATACCAGCAACACTTTCCCTGTTTCTGAAGACGCCAGACCGTCGTCGGGAGGTCACCAGGTGGTCGTCGGACCGTCACCGGACCTCTACCGGACAACCACCGGGTGGTCTCTGGGAGGCCGCCGGACCACCACAACTACCCCCACTACAAGTGGGGGTAACTAGTTTTAAATACCTATTTGTCTCCGAAGCTTTTTAAAATACCAAGTTATCTCAGGGGTATCATTTAAAATATCAATTTATCTTTTCGGTGACGGTCCGACGGTGGTCCAATAATAAATGAAAAAGTTAAAGTATAAAAAAAATGAAAATTTAAGTCCAATTCAAATTGGTGAACATTTAAATATAATATGATGAATATTCAGTTGATAAACATTCAGTTGATAAACATTTAATTATAATGTGATGAACATTCTGTTGGAGAACATGTAAGTAAAATGTGATGAACATTCAGTAGAGTATATCAAAATGAACATTTATGAACAACGTGATGAACATTTAAGGTGATTGTAATGAAATTTTGAGTAATGAACATTTAAGGATTTTTGATAAACATCCAATTTTGCCTAAATACTAATTATATCAATTATTAAGATAAAACTTAATATATAATATCTTAAAATTATAAAGAAATTAAAGTCTTCATCCCGTAAACGGTACATGAATTAATCTAGTTAGTACTGTGAACATTTACTAGTAATGTGCACCACTCTTACGTTGGTATACTTTCCTTTAAAAATCTCATAATAAACACTCTTATAGAGATAAATAAAAATGAATCTAAGTCATTGGATGTCAAGGCATGACATCCAATGACTTAGATTAAACTAGTTACCTCCACTTGTAGTGGGGATAATTGTTGTGGTCCGGCGGCCTCCCGGCGACCACCCGGCGGCCTCCCGGTGACCACTCGACGACTTCCCGGCGACCACTCGGTGGTTGTCTGGTAGAGGTCTGGCGGCTGTCCGACGGTGGTCCGGTGGAGGTCCAATAATAAAGTATAAAAATAAATGAAAATTTAAGTCTAATTCAAATTGGTGAACATTTAAATATAATGTGATGAGCATTCTGTTGATGAACATTTAATTATAATGTGATGAACATTCTGTTGGTGAACATGTAAGTAAAATGTGATGAACATTCAGTAGAGTATATCAAAATGAACGTTTATCAACATTTTGATGAACATTTATGAACAACATGATGAACATTTAAGCTAATTGTAATGAACTTTTGAGTAATGAACATTTTATTAAATGCTTGTGAACATTTAAGGATAATTGATGAACACTTAAGTATGAGATGATGAACATATAGGTAATTTTTGATGAAGATCAAGTGTATTTTTACTCGAAATTATATGAAAGTGGTGTTCCACATAAGTGGTGGTCCGGTGGTCCGACGGTGGCTTGATGGTGGGTTAGTGGTGGTGCGGTCGTGGTGGTCTGGTGGTGGTCCGCCGTTTGTCCAAATAACATAACCATTTAAGTGTAATAAATTTGGTGAACATTTAAAAATAATTTGATGAACATTCAGTTGATGAACATTTATATAATGTGATGAATATTCAGTTGGTGAACATTTAAGTATAATGTATGAACATTCAGTAGAGTATATCAAATGAACATTTATCAACATTTTGATGAACATTTAAGCCGATTGTAATGAACTTTGAGTAATGAACATTTTATTAAATTCTTGTGAACATTTAAGTATGAGATGATGAACATTTAGGTGATTTTTTTTTAAAATTAAGTGTGTTTTTTAAAGAAGTTATATTAATGTGGTGTTCCACATAAGTGCTGGTCCGGTGGTGGCTTGATGGTGGGTCAGTGGTGGTGCAGTGGTGGTCCGGTGGTGGTTCACCGTTTGTCCAAATAACATAAACATTTAAGTTTAATAAACTTGGTGAACATTTAAATATAATTTGATGAACATTTAAGTATAATGTGATGAACATTTAGTTGGTGAACATTTAAGTATAATATGATGATTATTCAATTGGTGAACATTTAAGTAGAATGTGATGAATATTCTTAAGTATAATGTGATGAATATTCAGTAGAGTATATATAAATGAACATTTATGAACATTGTGATGAACATTTATGAACAACGTGATGAACATTTAGTAATAAATAATTTTGTAATATTTGTGAACAATTTTATACATCTTTGTGACAATTTTATTATGGCGAGGCCCAAAGGTGGTCCAGCGGTGATCGGAGGTCCGGTGGAGGTCCGACGGTGGTGACAAGGGATGACAAGGGGTGTTACGTGTCATCATATGAGCTCTTGGATCTCTCTTGATCCAAGGCTCCACAATACTTCTCATTTATCATTTTAACAACTATTATTACATGACACTTTTCCTTATTTTAAATCGTGATGATTAATTTCACTTTTGTTTCACCATCAAATATATTAAGGAAAGGAAAGGAAAGTTGCGGTGCAAATAACTTTTAACGTAGGAAAAACGAACAGATCGCGTTTACAAATTACACGTCAATGTTCATAGTCTGGATGGTAATGTTCATAATCTAGGCGATAATTTTTTTTAAACGTTTTTAGTGAGGACGCGGTGACATACTTGTAATTACTGCGAACTTTGATTTTTTTTAGTTTTTTTCCTTCTAAAAATGACCTCAAAATTTTTTATCGCTAGATTATGAACATTACCGCTCAAACTTGAACGTTAACTTGTTATATGTGAACGCGAAAACTTCTTTTTTTCTACATTAATATTTATTCTCACCAGAACTTTTCCCCAAATATACTAGCATTTTGAGGCTCGCGTTACGCGCGAGTCTAATGTACAAGTCTCAAAATTTAGATACAAACGTTATTGATGTGTGTAAATACTTTACATTTTGATTTTTGTACTAATATATTTTATGGTTGGAGACTATTTTAACATGTGAATGTTGCAAGGTGAAATATTGAAAATGTGTATGTATAAATATAATAAATAAACATTTGTTTTGTCCACCCTTTACATTACATATGTTTATGAAATCAAAAGAGAGTCTTCATTAGCTTCTGAATAATCTATTGTATAGTAATAATGTCATAACAACTTTATGGTTACAATCTATCTAATTAATTTGTCTAAATTTATTTCTAACATAAAGACATGTTAAAAACATTTTACTATGATGGACTTGATGAACAACAACTATGAATTGAGTTTGCAACAATGAGTCACAACACATATATATTGCTTCATAAATTCGTAAGATTATTGAAATGTGAAATTAAAGTTATTTATGAAGAACCAATCAAAACACTTTAAAATTCAATTTAAAGCTTTCATTTTCTCTAAGCAATTTATATAGTAGATTAGATACATAGATTTTGGCGAATAAATCGGGCAGCACCCTTTTTACACTGGGCACCCCCCCCTCGTTCGGAACGGGATTCCGAACGAGTTATGTATTTTTTTTTATTTAAATATTCTCGTTCGGAACGGTGTTCCGAACGAGGTTATTTGTGAACCCGGTCCATGAACCGGGTTTCATTTAATGCAAAAAAAAACCTGGTTTAAAAAATTATTCTCGTTCCGAACGAGAAACTATTTTTTAAAAAAACGCTGACGTCAGCTAGCCGTTGAACACTCCCGTCTTTCTTTCCAACTACCTGCCCTTGAAGAATTAGTTTAATCGCTTTCAGACGTCATTTTTTGTGCTTCTTCCGATTGGGTTTGATAATTTGGTCATACAACTCCGATTTTATAGACTCCGTCAAAATATAGCCGTTCGCATTTTCAAAAAATATAGCCGAATCTCTTTCGGAATGGGGTTCCGAACGGGTAACGACACGTCATAAATATCCGGGTAATCTCGTTCGGAACCCCATTCCGAACGAGATATTACGTCATATTAAAAAAAAAAAAATTCCTCGTTCGGAATGGGGTTCCGAACGAGGTATGACGTCATATAAAAAAAAAAAATTATTCCTCGTTCGGAACCCCGTTCCGAACGAGTGTCGAACCGGTTCGCAATATGCGAACCGATTTGGCATTTATTTAATGAAAATGATTTAAATGGACCGTTCTCGTTCGAAACCCCGTTCCCAACGAGAACCAAAATTAAAAAAAAAAAAAAATCCGCTAATCTCGTTCGGAACGGGCCCGGTTGCAACCCGTAGATTTTCTAAACAGTTTTTTATGCTAACGAGATAGGCTATACTCAAAAACTGAAGTTAAGATTTTGGAACTTCCTCCTTTTCCTCTCTAGATCTTGTTCTTCGAAGTTGTTCTCTTGCAGGTGTGTCTTTTGATATCCTTTTGCACGCTAAGGTATGTCTTGGTTCTATCATGCATCGATCAAGTTTGGGAATTTGGGATTTGATTTCATCCTCGACTCGATTTCGGTATTTGTGTTTGTAGATCTGGACGTTTTGGTTATCTTTTTTTCCCCCCCTGGATCCGCTTAATTTTAGGTTCCAATCGTCGTTCATTCCGTGTTTCGAAGCTCAATTGTTGGTTACAGAAGAATTATGAATCTGTTAACAGGATTGACATCGAGACCGGAGGTGAAAAAATTGCAATTACCGGGTTTTTAAGCTGTTTCCGATCAATTCTGTGTAGGACTTGCAATGTTCTCTTAAATCGAATAAGTTTAATCTTTTCTTCACTCTTTCACTACGTCTCTGCTCTACTGATTTAAATCACCAAATCCATTTATTGACAGGCCTCTTGCTCTAAGAAGATATTTATTGATTCATGTATTGTTTGATTGACAGAGATGGTTAGTGTATGATATTTTGATGAATGGATGCTCGTCTGTTCAAAGGGTAGCACATTGACTCACTCTTCTATAAAATAGATATCAATAACATTTTTACCGAATTCGGAATCTTCGTACTTTTATCTAGTGGCATTGCTATAGAATAAGGTAGTGGACAGTGTCTCTTTGTTTCTTATGGAAACTTAAATTGGCATCTATCTATATAAGAGATGTTTGATCTTTCAGCTCTACATTGATGAAATGATTGTAGATCTTCTTATATAATTGAACCTGATTTTCCCTTCAAACCTCCTTAAAAATATTGTTTCCCCCCATTTAGGAGCATATCTGTCAAGATCATATGGAGACTGCATTTGATGAGCTGGAGTTATCCTCACAACCATTGATATCTGGCCTTCCCGATGACATTGCTCTCTTCTGCATGGCAAGGGTTCCATTAAAGTACCATGCTGTTCTTAAATGCGTTTCAAAAAGATGGAGAAACTTAGTATGTAGTGAGGAGTGGCATTTGCACCGCAGGAAGCATAATTTGGAAGAAACTTTGATTTATGCTTTATGTAGAGACAAAATCCTTGATCAAGTTTGCTGCTATGTCTTAGACCCAAGCTCATCTAGAAGGTCATGGAAACTCATTCGAGAAATTCCTGCTCAAAGTTTCAAGAGAAAGGGCATGGCCTTTCAAACACTCGGGAAAAACCTCTATTTACTGGGCGGATGTAGTTGGTCTGAAGACGCCACTGATGAAGTATATTGTTATGATCCATATAAGAATTCTTGGAGTAATGCCTCACCTCTTCCATCTTGCAGGTGCTGTATTCTGCCATCAATGCGTTATTTATGATACTATTGATATGCAAGGTTGCAATTCTCCAGCATATATCTGATTAACTATTCTGCAGAACCTCATTGAATTTTTCATGGTGAGGAAAAACTGTTGGTTAGACCTATTGTCTGCATCCTCCTTTATCAGTTTATAGCTCTCATTTTACAACAATTAGAAACTGCAAGCGGATTTTTTATTTTGTGAGTTAGGTTTAGTGGTTGAGTTTGTAGTTTGTACTATCATCTGCTTCTAAGCACACAGTGGTTAGAATCTCTGAAAGATCATTTATTCAGGTGCTATAAATTTTTTCCTGAAATCTTGGCGTTTTCGTACTGCATAGGTTTTTTTGTGTCAGTTTATAGCTCTCATTTTTTACAGACGATTAGAAACTGCTTGCCAACATGAACAACTGAGAAAATTTATTTTGGTGTTAGGCTTTGCTGATACCATCATATTTTGATCTTTATCTGTGACTCAGTTGTCTCATGCCTGAAAGCTCATTCTTTCAGGTGCTATTTTGCATGTGAAGTCGTGCATGAGAAAATCTTTGCAATTGGTGGGTTAGGATCAAAATCAAGTGACCCATGTTCTTGGGACGTTTACGACCCACACACAAATATCTGGACATCTTATGCAGACCCAAATGTCGTTCTTGACATTGAGGATTCAATAGTACTGGACGGAAAAATCTACATAAGATGTGGTCAATCAGGCATATCTTCTCATGTATACGTTGTCGTGTATGATCCATCACTTGGAACATGGCAACATGCTGATGCTGACCTTGCATCAGGCTGGCATGGACCCGCAGTTGTCATTGATGATATACTCTATGTCTTGGACCAAAGTTCTGGAACCAAACTCACGAAGTGGGAAAAAGCGACGAGAGAATGGGTCCCAATTGGACGGCTTTCGCCTCATCTCACCAAGCCACCATGCCGTTTGGTGGCAGTTGAGAAGAACATATTTGTTGTGGGGAAAGGACTAAGTACGGTCGTGTTTGATGTTACTAATGCCAATAACATCGAAAGAGTGATAGTAAGTTCTTCCATACCTAACCAGAACTCTGATCTTGATGTACTCAGCTGCAAATTCTTGTGTATATAAATCCTTGATACTTCACCGTCTCTTGATTTCTTGAGACGACTTATCTGTTATAAGACCTTGAAGCTGCTGCTGTAATGATTTTATGAAGAATCATTTGTGCATTTCTTTGTTTGTTATGAAAGCTTGGGATTCTTCATAGTGTTTGTAAATGCAGATTGCTTGTCCTTTTCTAAATATTGTGATTTCAGTGTTTGTAAATGCAGATTTCTTTTCTCTATCTTCTAAAACAACAAACAAATGTAAATGACCTCTGGAGAGATGACTGGACTGTGTTCACATTTAAATACAACAACAGTAATGTAGTTTTACTGTACAATCAAGACACAATCATATGAACAAATAATGGGTTCAAGACCCAACTCACATGATCCCTTTTTCCATTACACAGTTTATTGTACAACAAACATAATATTACTATATGGGTATTTTCTCACCAAAATGTATAGTTGAACGGCTTCACCTGTAAATAAGTCGTCACTGTTGCGTGGGAAAAACAGGTTCAGCAGAAATTAATGACATCTAATGGTCATCACTTTCCATTTACATCATCTTTTTTGGATTCAAGGGACGTACTTTCCTTGAGCGCAAGAAGAGCTGCGTTTTCCATTTCGAGATCAAAGAGGGCAAGAGCCTGAAGATAAGACGCCATGTACCAAACTGGACAAATCACCTGAGCTTGCATTGCTTCCTTGAGAGCTTCCTCAGGCATGCTGTCGTTCAGGTAACACAAACTCAGACGTGCATGGACTGTAGGTGAAACCATTGTTCCACCACTGATGAACTGAAGAATTAAATTAAATTAAATAGTTGAATTATACAATACTTCAGAGGATTAATGAGGAAGTAATAACATACAAATGTTAAATGAGTGATTAACATATAGTTATAATGTAAAAAAATCCACAACAAGACTGAAATATTCATCAGTGACATAGAATTAAAAGATTGTAAAAAGAAGCTTACGTGTGTGTAGAACTCAATTGCTGATTTGTAATCTTTGTTCCTGAAAGAAACATCACCCTTCTTCTTCGATTCCAGCGACTTCTGCATTTGGTCGGTCCACATTTGGAAGGAAAGCTGCATGTCCTCATTTCACATAACCTTTTTGGGTGGTAGCAAAAAAATGAGGACCAATGATAAAAATAGAAGTACATCAAACCTCATTTGTCGTTCCTTCGTCATTCTTGTATCCTAGATTCTCCAGAGTTTCATGAACGGTAATCAAGTCCCTACTTGAGATGGCTTCACCAAGCGCTGATAGAGGTAATAACGACGCACTAGGTAAGATGCCCATCAATTCATGAGAAGGAATCTGTGAAAGAAAGGAACAATTCTTTTTTAATTTATAATACAAATAATCGAAGCTGGAAATAATTCTTCTTTGCTTGAGACTAACCTCAGTTTCTTTCTGAAGTGGGGTCAAAGCTGCAATCGATGATCTAGGATTTGGCCGTTCTTGTGGCTCATAATGTAAACATCGGGAAGCTAGGCGTACAATCTCAGTGCCATCATCATTAGAGAACTGCCCTTCTAAACACGAATCTGTAAGCATCTCGAGGTTCCTATCACGAATTAATTCTAGAGCCTGCAAAAGATTTCTCAAGTTTTTGAGGGATACACGTATAATATTTGCACAAGCTCTGAAAATTAGTCTCTTGCAGATGCATACACGTGTACACCAATGTTAGATATGATCAATGTAAGTTACTTACACGGCTGGGTGGGATATGCTTTCCGCTTATAAGATCAAGCAAAAGAGTTCCGAAGCTGTATATTACACTTTCTGGTGTTATCCTCCCTATCAGTTTTGTACAAAAGATGAGAAATCATCATATGAATTCCAAACATCACTTCTTACCGTAAAAAAAGGCAACAAACTATACCAGTTTTCATATATTCTGGAGGAGTAAATGCGAGATTTGTGCTGTAGCTTTTCCCATCACTGCTATTTTTCATCAAGCCAAAGCTGGAAAGTCTAGGATTACCATTCTGCAAAATTCAAACCCATAAATACAGAAATTTCAAAAAGTACCTAATATAAAAGGCTTCAACATAACAGTACACCTCATCAAACATAATTCTGTAAGCATTCAAGTCATGATAAAGAGCACGTCTTTTGCTTGTACTGTATTCTAGAGCTTCAGCGATATGAAGTGCTACTCTTAGTCTCATGGCCCATTTCATTGGTTGTGAATCCCCTGTGACATATTCATAATCCCCTCAATGAACGACATTAAATTAGTGACAGAATAATGAAAATATTTTTCTTTGCATATCTGCATTGCTGAAATTGTTAATTTAGCTCCTTGAAGTTCAGAGTGAAAAACTGACTTGTAATTTGTGGACTTGAACAATGTGTCAAACTTACAAGATAAAATTTTGATTTAAGACATTCCATCAGTGCTTTAATCTGTAATAACCAAGTACTTACAGTGAAAAAGATGTTTTGCAAGCGTATTGTTGGGCATAAACTCCGCGACAAGCAATCTTTCTCCATTCTCACAGCAACAACCAAGCAAGTTTACCAGGTTTTCACTCCGCAGCCGACCAACAGATCGTGCTTCGTCCTGAAGGAAACCCGAAAAGAAAAACCTTATGTGAATGGTAAAAAAGAAGATGAAATGAATAATCATCCGCCTAAAGACAGAGTAAGAAGTTCTACAGCCAATGGACTTAGGAGACAGATGACAAATAAACTAAGCATATATTTAAAGACAACTAATTTTTTATATGGATAAACTAAGCAAAAGAGATGATTAACAAAAGGCAATAAGTTACAGCCATAGCAGGCCATTAATAATATTTCCCTTACCAAAAACTGTTGAGCATCAGGCCAAGCTGTTTTATTAAAGCGTTTAACTGCAATTCTTCGTTGATTCTCTAGCTTCCCCTTAAACACCACGTTTGGGGCCCTTTCATTATGCTCCGACACTATATTTTCGCGTGCAAACCCAGATGTTGCTTTTTTAAGCTGCTCGAATGTGTATTCATCGAATGAAGGCAAGTCAAGGCCACTCTCATCCTCAATTTCTGCTATGGAAAAAATCATTCAAAACCATAAGACACAACTAATAATTCTTGCAGCGACTGTAGCACAGAAATATACTACACATACCGGAATCTGGATCTTTAAGAATAGCTGCCTGGTTCGGCAAGCCTGCAGCACAACATGGAATGAGTTTTGATCCTTGGGAACCCATCTTGGAATCAAAATCTGAGCTGAACACTGAAATTTTGTGGATACTGTATCAGTGGAAGAACTTTTGTGTAAGGAAAGCTGCAACCAGTTTTCCTGCTTTGAATATTCCAGATTATGACAGGCAACAAAGAAATAGAAATCAGTTTTGTGGAAATCCCCAACATGTATAAGCCATCAAACACTGTTTTGGTTGTCAATCTCCAATTCAGTAGCATTGAATTGGACCCAAGAACCCTAAGTTCCAAGAAAACATATGAAATTCAGAAAGATAGATAATACTCCATAGTTGAATGCTCATGATACGAACAAAAAAAATGCTACTTTTGCAAAATGAATTGCATCTATAATCCAACAAACTAAGCTTCTTTTTGAATCAGCTCTTGATAGTAGTTTAAGACCTACCTGCAGATAGGATGAAAAATACTTTCTTACCCGCAAACTCTCCTGAAAATAATATAAATAATACCAATTCAGCAACCAAGATCCACATTTCCGATACAGATAAGGGGGAAATCCAGCTACAATAAACAATTTAAGCAACTGGAAATACTTACGGAAATCAGATTTTGACTCGTCAGGTTCCAAGAACAAAGCTGCTTAAAAATAGAGTACTACTCCGTATATTCAACGGGAGAGGACGAGCACGGAGCAGAGAGGGAGACTTGTTCAAACTAGCAAAATTCAGGAATAAATCTCCGGATGAGATAACATTTTGATTATGGTTATTTTTTTTTGTAAGACAGTAACGAATGAAATGTCACTTGCAAATTCCGATCATACTGTTACTGGCAGGAATTTTAAAGTCGGGAAAAAAAAGGTATTGGAGGTAATATTCAAGTTTATTGACTTTGTGATTCATAAGTCAGCGGTCAATTAAACAATCATTATGGCCCACTTGAGTTGATCCTAATATTCAAAGCGGATAAAACCGACTCCGACCCGAATCCGAAAGCTTATTTCTTTTACTCCTCTAGCTAACTAATTGATTAAAATGACAAAATTGCCCTTTGTTGTTGTGTTTTGGATGGGTGTGGTGTTATTTATAAAACTGCATTTCTATATTTAATGTTTTATTCGATGTGTGTTAAATTTTATTATTTTCGACTAGATCCGGACCTCCGCGCTATGCGCGGGGAAATTACGTATTTTTATATGCGGTATAATGTTGTAAATAGGCGGTATATGGTGTAGATAGGTGGCGGACGAAAGTGGAGATGAAGAGAAGACAAAGATCTTAAGACGAAAGAGGGCGACGATGAGCGAATTTTTTTCTTTAATTTAAATCTTTTTCTTTTCATTTACTTTTATAAAAATATGGCACGTATACGAAACAACAATGATGTATATGGCTAAATTACAACTTCTCACCACACATTCTCACCAACTCCATATAGATATATTTTGTTACACTAATTTTTAATAATAATGAATGTAAATAAATGATTGGATACAAAATTATAAGATGACACTTATTTATGCATGTTTAGTTGCATACAAAATTTCTCGTAACTTAATAAGATTTACAACCGCATATCATTAAGGATTGCAGTAAGCATAGTTTTCTAGGAACCAAACTTCTATTTTTTACTTCGTTGCTTACCTTTGAATGAAAATCTTCATTCCAGCAGATCTTTTTCCCGTTGTCAACAGAGCCATAAAGAAGGGAATCAGATTTATCGCCTTGAAGGATGCCTGGCAAAACGCTCTGAGAAAAAACAAATAAACCACAGAAAAAGAAACAGAGACTTCAACCCAAAGCTTGCAGAACAGAAAATGACAGGACAGTGCAAAGGAGGAAATACTAAGCTAATATACTTGTGCAACTACTCTATAACCCCTATAATCAATAATGGCCATGGCAAGATTATAGAGTCCAGGAACATCAGCTTCTTGGAATGCCTTGGTCCCTTTCAAATCATTATTTGCAGAAGCATATGTTGCTTGTTCACTATCATCCATCTGTGTATCCACAAACACATCAGACAGGAATCGAGAGAGCGAGAGAGATGGGGAAATTCCAAAATTCCAAAATTCCAAAATTTCATTGGAGTCTTGTTGTCGTCACGGTGGTTCTAACCCTCATCATAGCCAGGAATCGAGAGAGCGAGAGAGATGGGGAAATGAAGATGGATGGGAAGAAACCAGACCTCACCTTAAAAAGAACAAACATACATATTTAGACAGGACTCCAATGAAATTATTCACAAAAATCAGCCAGATAAAGTCAAGTTAAATTATGAAAGTAAAGGTCATCTTACCAGTTACAACTTACAACAATAGCCTTCACGTCATTTCTCCTCATCGCCTCCCTAAACTTCTCCTCCAACCCATCATATACTGCACACAGAGACCCACATACAAAAACAAATTAGCATCAAATCTTACTACATCAAAATTGAAACCCACAAAGATCCCACCTTAGGGAAAAGATTTACGAAGAATAAAAATTGAATGACCCAATTAAAATCATTCTTGAAAGAGCAAGTGCGTTGACCGGAGGATTGCAAACTCTATTCAGTCCTATTATATATTGGTTACAGCCTGAAGAGAAATAAACCAATCCTCCAAGCTTAAAGGTGTGGCAGAGATGAGGAATGGAGGGGAATTAGAAAACAACAGACAAAGCGTAGGAGGTGGAATGGTGAATGAAAGAATTAAACTGACTTTATAGGGTCCAAAATTAAAAAGAATGCACCAAATAGGAAATACAGAAATCAATGTCAGCATAAATAATGAATTAAATGACTCATCAATGTGATGGTTTGAATGGGAAATTTAATAGGTGGAAAACATCAATCTATATTGACCAAATTAAAGTGGGTAAGAAAACAAAACTTGGGGACTACGGTCACAGTAGGATATAAGATAAACTTATTGGACTACCATATTCTCAGCATACAGAAATGAAAGCACAATTCAACATACAAAGTCATCAAGCAATGAAATCAGAAAGCCTGCATCTCACCTTTCTATCATCTGCACCATTCAAAAGTATACGTGTGTAGAGGCAACCCGCACTAAAATCCAATTTGTAAAGTACTCATCGCAACTGTACAATATCAATAAAAAACCACTATGAACTACAGTACAATGAAGAAAAACACAACATACATTCAACAATTTGAAGGTGAGGCAACTGATAAAAGTCTTCATCATCGCATCCGAACGCAGTGCAAAACCCACAAAACAAAATGCTACACATCAAGTATACATAGATATATGTCCAATCGGGATGGATCTACCATCATAAAGCTCAAAGATAGGAGTAGAAAACCTTGTAGGAGGTGGTTGATTTCTGAATGCCCCTACGAAGGGGACTCTTTGTCACCCTAGCCAATTCAATTATCCCTGATCTTGCGCATTAACCTTTGCTTCCACCTGATAATAAAAAAAGTCTCAAAAGTCAACGCTCAACGTCCCTAAGACGATCTACCCCATGACTCGAATCTGCACCCCCAAGATCTGGACCGTGCTCTACAATATCCCCCGAAGGATTCACCCTCGTCAGATAAACCCTCAACCGGAGGTGAGCACCGTATTTTTGCGGCAGCCGCCGCTCTTCATCAGATTGACTCCCATAGCGAAAATTACTACTCTGCCTCGAAGTTCCCTCCGCCGAGTGCAGTGCCCGACGTCTACCTCGAAGTTTCACCACCATTTGCTTGACCGAAAAGATCATGAGCCGGACCGGATCTAGCCTCTAGAACTGGGCGAAAGCTAACGCCCGCTGAAGTAAATCATCCACCAATGTCGGGAATCGCGCAGCTCGTCTCCGATGTCTTTGCTCGAAAAAACCTACGCAATCGAGGAGAGAGTGGGTGGTATTTTGTCGTTGTTAAAAGAAAGTCCAGTCCACCGAGAAGAGGCCCATAATTAGAAAGTCCAGTCCACCGAGAAGAGGCCCATAATTAGAAAGTCCAGTCCACCGAGAAGAGGCCCATAATTAGAAGTAAATAAAACGGGACCCGGTACGGTTTTCATTTACTTTTGGCAAAGAACGATTAGCTTTTATATATATATAGATTAGCGATATTCATGTGTCATGCACGAATTGATATAGTAATTTTTATAATTTTATATATAATTTATAAATACATAGAAATAACATTAATATAAACAAAAATATGTACTATATATACTTCATCCGTACCAAATAAATGTCGTTTTAGTCTTCAATCTTGTATAAAAGAGGTTGTTAGTGTAGCTATTTTTACAATAATTCCTTTAACGCTAACTACAAAAATTAACTACATTTTTAGGGAAATGTGTAATCCTTTCTACATCACTCTCGAAAATAAAACAATTTGAAGTTTCTTATACAATTAGTTAAATGTATTTAAGTCAAATTATATCATTTCTTTTTAGTTGTTCTTTAACTCTAGAATTACAACAATGAAACAGAGTTAAATTTTAATTTTTAAAAAAATAACACGTGTCAAATGCTGATGTGACATAGCTAAATAGCTAAATGATATTTAATAGGGTTTTATTTTAAGTAATTATATTGAGATATTTTCAACATATCTTCTAGATAAAAGTAGAAAGTTGATATGTATATGCATCACAATTCACAAGTGATTATAATAACACATTACTTTAATTATCAATATTTATGAAAACTTTCTGGTTGATTCTCTTGTCTCCTAACTGTATAAATAAATGATGATGTTTGTTTTTATGGGCTTATGATAAATGAACCTTTTTTTATCTTCTTGTATGCGAGAGCTTCACGATTCATGGGTTGTCATTAATAATTTTCCAGCAGCCTTCAATAGCGAAGAAATCCGGATGTGTCGTCAGGTGTCGATGTTGAAGGAGACGAAAAGCTTTGACCGAATCTGTTTCAACAATGAGTTGCCTTGTATTATCATTTGCTGCCATCTGGAGACCGATCTTGAGGGCTACGATCTCGCTGGAGAATGCTTTCAAGAACTGGCCATTAGCATCTCTAAACACACCTCCTCCACCAGATAATCCGGGATTACCTCTTGAAGCTCCATCAACGTTCATCTCCGTCCATCTCGGATGGGACCTTTGCCATTTTGATGTACTATGTTGTTGTTGCTAGTGCATTCTCAGCTTGCTACGTAATTTACTGTCACAATCAGCCTTGTAGAGTTGTTGTTGAGCGCAGACAGTCTTGGAGAGGGTGCCCACGATGTCAATTTTGTCAAACACGAGTTTATTATACTTATTCATCAAAATGTTGATTTTGATATACTCTACTGAATGTTCATCACATTATACTTAAATGTTCACCAATTGAATGTTCATCACATTATACTTAAATATTCATCAACTGAATGTTCATCAAATTATTTTTAAATGTTCACCAAGTTTATTACACGTACTTAAATGGTTATGTTATTCGGACAAACGACGGACCACCACGACCGCACCACCACTGACCCACCATCAAGCCATCGTCGGACCACCGGACCACCACTTTAATATAATTTAGAGTAAAAAGACACTTGATTGCCATAAAAAATAACCTAAATGTTCATCATCTCATACTTAAATGTTCATCAAACATCCTTAAATGTTAACAAGGATTTAATAAAATGTTCATTACTCAAAAGTTCATTACAATCAGCTTAAATGTTCATCATGTTGTTCATAAATGTTCATCAAAATGTTGATAAATGTTCATTTTGATATACTTTACTGAATGTTCATCACATTTTACTTACATGTTCACCAACAAAATGTTCATCACATTATACTTAAATATTCATCAACAAAATGTTTATCACATTATATTTAAATGTTCCCCAATTTGAATTAGACTTAAATTTTCATTTATTTTTATACTTTAACTTTTTCATTTATTATTGGACCACCGTCGGACCTCTATTGGACAACCACCGGGTGGTCGCTGGGAGGTCGTCGAACCACCACAACTACCCCCACTATAAGTGGGGGTAATTTAATCTAAGTCATTGGATGCCTTGACATTCAATGACTTAGATTCATTATTATTTATCTTTATAATGGACTTTATCACGAGAATCATATAAAGTATTTTTATCATGGATAAAAGATAAATAGTACATTTTTTTGTTAATTGGCACTTAAACGGAATTCTTTCATTTGGCTAATTTTTTAAGATGATTCATTGTCAAATAATTGAATTATATTTTCGTATTTAAAAGCTTTCAATTTTATTACAAAGGTTTAGACGTAGCATTTTTCAAAACGAGAAATAATAAATTATAACAGAAAATCTTATCTTAATATACTATAAAATTAGGGGTGAGGTAAATTAAACACACTGCATTTAATGCTTTGTTTTTAATTTATTATTTTCTTGATTTTTCTATTCTCGTTTCTTTCCTACGCTTACGAATATGTCGCCCAAATGATGATTTAGACCCACCAACACATGTCTATAATGGATTTGTATGAAATATATCATCATCTTCTACTCTTTGATTCCGCAAAAGCTAGGGGTTCCCCATATTAATCACCTGCATTCAATGTTTTGTTTTTAATTAATCTATTTTTTTGATTTTTTGATTTTTTGATTTTTTTCTATGTTTGACCAAATGAAGAGTTTTTCACCAACAACACATGACTATAGTGGATCCAAAACATATCATTATCTTCTAACCTTCGATTCTTCAACGCCCTATTGTGAAATTTATCTTATGAAATTTACATGCCGCAAAATCCGCGCTACGCGCGGACCCGTAAAACCTAGTCTATAAACATATAAAATGGACCTTTAGAATAAGCATTTAGTACCTTTTAGGGGTGTAATTAGAGATGCATTTATGGTTTTTTATTGGGGTGAATTGAAGTCATCTTGCTGCTTAGCATTCTCTTCCTCTTCCTCAATCAATTCAAACTCCTTTCCTTTCATTAATTTCTCGCCACTTCCTCTTCATCAATTTCCTATGGTAGCCGTACGGTATTTTTTACCTGATTTTAGGGTTCTAATGTATCTCATTCCCGGTTTCATTCATTTTGCAATGGCTCAAACGAAATTGTAGCAGGTGGTCCTCTGCTCGGATGCGGACGATGAAGAGAGCACAAGGTTTGAGAACCCCGTTAGCCACCGCCAAGTTTCTCTCATCAATGGAGGCGAATCAGGCGAGCTTCAATTCTCTCCATCCATCCTTCTCCTTGCATTCCTCCTTCTCTATCTAACTTCAATTAACTGATAGCCCTGCAATATTCAGAAGTGCTGATTTGGATTCCCGCTTTGCTCCATTATCTTTCTCTCCCTTGTGTGTCGGCGACGCCTCAACCCTATTAACCTTCTCTCCGTCTCCTCATTTCCTGTAATTGCAGTTTCGATCATGAATGAAGAGCGGCTATTTATTGCTTAGTTTTGCATTACAGTTTTCACCCGTCTCCTTTTGCATATTTAGCATGAAGTCGTGGTTCTGTTTCGAGCGTTTGGTGATTTCACAATGGCTGGCGGCAAGAAAAAGGCAGCGGTGGTTCCTGAGGAGATTCGTCCATGTCGCGCTGTCAAATCTCAATTCGGCATCTCCGCCTCTCTGTTCACTGTTGGGGGGAGTTCTCGGGTGAACTTGGCCGACAAGGGGGGTTCTGATTTCGTCCCTTTATCCCAATTGGTTGTTGGCGTTGATGCTGAGGTCCGGGTCTTGATCTACCGGCAGTGGGACGCTACGTATCTCACAAGGCGGTATATTGGGGTTGCCTTCGTTGCTTCTGATTCACAGGTCGGTTTTCCTCCTTCCCAAATGTTTGTTGTTCTCCACTGTCTTGCAATTTTGTGTAACCTCCTTTGTTCGCAATACCGTGACAGCCATATGTTTCTCCTTTCGTTCGCAATACCGTGACAGCCATATGTTTCTCCTTCCGTTAGTGCGCAATTTTGTTTGGGTGTGTTTGTCCAAATACTCAAGTCTACCCAGTAGGCAGATAGTCTCTTGGCTTCCATGTTGTTGTTGCCATCATGCAGTACTAGAGCTAGGTATATTATTTGCAGCGTTGCAAATATATCAGTTTGGATTAGATTTTGGGTGTATGTATTTATATCAGTCTCAGAATTGTTATAGTTTTGCTTTGTGAAATTGGTTTTGCTTGGTGAAATTGCTGAACTTCTTTGAGTTTGTTTACTGGATTTGATTTGCCAATCTATTTGTGAGAGGTACACAGTACTTTATCTATACCACTATCAAGGGATCTGAACTTGTAAAATTACATGAGGAATTCAACAAAAAGTTCAATGTTAACAAAAAGTTTACGTATCAATATGTTTTCCCTAATATGCCTTTACCATTATTTGCAACGTTGGCTTCATAAATTCCTATCACCAGTTTTGCATACTAAAGCTAGGTCTTAAATTTTTGCTCACACAAACGTGTTTTACAAGCTTAGTTTAGTTGTAAATCCATGAAATCAAGTTGAGAGGGTAGAATATATATTATATGAACGCTTGTTAGCAAACTGATTTCATGGATTGTATATAGTGCAATGATTATCCAGTGCAAAAGTAGTGTTCCAGTAGCCCTAATTGATATGCATAGCTGCAGTCTTGAGGAAAAATCAAGATGAATCTCGGTATGTATTAAGTTTCACTCTTACTGATTTCCTAAACTTTAAACTTCTCTTTATCGGATTTGAAGTTTAATTTTCTGACTGATTAATTTTCAGAAGCTCAAGTTGCTGAAAAGGAAGCTGAAGTTAGCCCCAAGAAAAACTCAGGACCAAGGTAGAACGATTATCTATTTTAGAACTCTTTTTAAACCTGAAACTTCAGTTAACATTTGTCTTGCTCAATCTTATAGGAATAAGCCAGTAACCTCTGATTCTGAAGCTGAACCGAAACCAAAGAAGAAGTTGAAGAAATTAAGCTGGTGATCCCAACAAGCCCAAACGCCCACAGACCGCCTTTTCCCTTTTCATGTAATCAGCTTATAACACCTTCCCCAATATATTGAGTTAAGAACTATTGGAAATTGCTCTAACAATTTGTTTTGGTATTTGGTCTTTACAGGGCAGATTTTAGAGTAACTTTCAAGGAGGAAAATCCTGACTCCAAGAAAGTCTCTGAGGTGATTGTCTATTATGTTGAAGTTTTCCCCTTGATTTTTGTGTGTTTGTTACTAACATCTTTACTTTACAGTGTGCCAAGCAAGGTGGGGAGAAATGGATTGCAAAGCACAACCACATGCATTTTGACAATGGATTTCTGATGTTTTGTACTAGGTAGACTATATTAATGGAGGGAATAGTACATTGTTAAATCAACTAAGTGGAGCGCAAGTCCTTGCAGAGGATCGACCAAGAACTTCATTATGTTTTTGTATATCTTATGCAGACAAAGAAAGAGAGTTAGGAGAAGCTCATGCAGAAATAAAAGCATTGAAGTAATGAAAACGCCTTAAGGAGAAGGCAGTTGAAGAGGTACGTCTGTAATGCTTGTAAGAACCAGATTTCCTCTTCGGAAACTGGTTACCATTATGTTTATATGCTCTTGCTATATATGTGAGGTATATATCAAGCAAGATGTATGTTTTCTACAACCTGGATCAGCTACTTATATGCAGTTTGATGTTCTTTCCCATCTCAATGATCAATAATTTAAATGGTATTTTAATATGGCTATTGGCGGTGAATAGATTGTCTAAATAAACTCACAAAAATCAAGACTTAAGTGAAACATATATGCTTAGTTGAAGACAAATTCTGTTTTACTTTCTGTATAGCTTAGTGATGAGCTGAACAAAGTGGATGGGAAGCTAAAAGCCAGTGAAGTTGTTCTAGAAAGAAAGGTACTCATTTGTAAATAATGCTTTCACTCTTATGAGATTCTCAATGCATTTTCCTTCTTAAAAAGGACAGTCCTGCACAGTTGATGATCGTCATGATACTTTTGTAGAATCTTGAAATTTAAAAGATAAATGAAAAGAAGAAAGCTGCTTTTGCTGCACAATTTGCTGCTGAAGCCACACTCTAAAGAGTGCATGCTGCTCAAAAAGATGATGATATGCCTGCTATCGAGTCTATCGTTGCTTCACCTGAGGCAGAGATGAAGCTTTTAAAACAGGAGGTACTTTTTAAAGTTTCTGATGTTATAGATATTATGTTTATTCTCTAATAAGATAAGACGAAACATTAATCAGTTATTTATCTGTTATCTTTCTCCTGATGTTATTATGTTGGGCACTGCATATTCAGATGTCACACTTGGTTTTCAGGTTGCCAAGTTGCAAGATGATAACAGAGCATTGGACCGTCTTACTAAGTCCAAGGAATCTGCTCTGTTAGAGGTCGAGAAGACAGTTCAGGCGGCTCTTGCCAAAGCTTCCTTAGTCGATGATCTTCAGAATAAAAATCAGGAGTTAATAAAGCAGATAGATATGTGTCAGGTCTGCCTTCTCTGTGTTAAAACAATTTTCATATGATTTGTTATTTAGGAGAGCCCGTTAATTCCATCAGGAGGAAAACAGAATCCTTGACAAAATGCATAGGAAAAAGGTTCCAGAAGTTGAAAAGCTAACCCAAACTGTCCGGGAGCTCGAGGAATCAGTTTTAGCGGGTGGAGCCGCTGCTAATGTCGTGCGTGACTACCAACGGAAAGTGCTAGAGATGAATGTAATGTCAATATGTTTGAATTTCATTCATTTTATAATAGAGCTGATATTATCAGCATGCTATATATATTGCAAACTTATTATACACTAATTGTTTAAGGAGGAGAAAAAAACTCTTGACAGAGGGCTTGGTCGTTCAAAAGTTAATGCAAATCGAGTTTCTTATGTGGTTGCAAATGAGTGGGAAGATGCAGTGAAAAAGTTATGCGTGTAAAGCAATGGCTTGATGAGCGAAAGTATTATCAGGTATGCCGCCTTTATTTTCTTAGTTGTAAAATGAAAGTTCTTTCTGGCTTCCATGATTTGAAAATAACACCAATCTGCAATTGCATGGTAGTTTTTTAAAAGAATTGATCACATATATTTCATAATATAGATATTACATGCAAGTTCGTTGTAGCGGTTGGTTGATGTATCTTCTTCCTCCTCTTTCCCATTCAGAGTTCTGGTTCTTCTACCAAAAACAAAACCATGAATAACACAGTACCAAAACAACTGCACAATAACCCGTGATAAATGAAGTCATCAAATAAATGTCGGACACACAAAATAATATGAGATACAACTACAAAAACTGCAAAAGTATATATTCACAAAACTCATGAACAAGAAAAATGACATTAAAAAACAAACCAACACACAGACAAAACAAACATACACCATTAACAGTGGGTAGATCATAAACAAAAAAAAAAACAATTACCAATACAATAAAACACACACAAATTGTTGTTGTCAGCTACAACGAAGACGGGCCGTGCGCCCGGAGGGCTAGTATATGTTCAAAATTAAGTATTTCAATTTAGCTGGCAATCATCATATCCGTGATTAATGGATGTCTCTCTGATCCGTTGCGTCTCTTTTTAGAACCTACTCCCTCTATCCCGGAATGATAGTCCCATTTGGGACTTTGCACAATATTTAAGGCAATGCAAAAGTACAGCAGAGGAAAGAGAAAAAATTATTTTTTTATTTCCAACCAATCAGATGCTAGTATACAATTTTTATTAACCAATCAGAATCAAGGATTACACTCACACGGATCACCATATTTGCATACCCAAAATACCCCTATCAGCTATACCCACTTTTCCTTTACTTCCCTATTCAATTCCTGTACATTCTTCTTCTTCTTATTCCTTTGACAGCAACAAATACACAGTTAAAAACAGAGCATTTACTCCTTCTTCACTTTCACTTCTCTTCCACTTCACTTCATTCTCTTATTTTCACCAAACTCTGTGGAGCATCATTGCCGGGGTGGATGTCTTCAGCATTTGATTTAAATTATGCCCCACTTCTGGATGATGACGACAACTATGAAGAGGACATGGATGAAGAATGGTCCCAAGAAGAAGGGCCAGTTAGGGACATGGATAACTATGACTTTGATCTTAACTTCTTACCTGAAGCCAATCATCCAGAAGCAGAAGCAGGGCATGAAGAGGCAGCAGAGCATCATCAGACACCCATTACCCGGCTCAGCAGTTTGGATAAGATGCAGATCCTAACCTTTCTTCTCCAACGAACTACAGGGGACAAGCTACCACATGGTGCCATAAATGAAGCTGCAACACATTTTAACAGAGCACGTAAGACTATAAGCAGAATATGGCATATAGCAAAGCAGCAGGCAGAGAAAATGGAAAATTACAGATTCACTACAAATTTTCACCTCAGTGGAAGGAAGAGAGTTCAAATAGACCAAGCAGCAATATCAGCAATCAACATGGGGGACAGAACATGTGTTAGGGACTTGGCAACTTCACTGAACATATCAAAATCAGCATGTCATAGGCTAATCAAAAAAGGAGAAATCAAGCCACATAGCAATGCCATTCATCCAGGTTTGTCAAATGTACATAAATTGAATAGGCTGAAATGGTGTTTGAGGCTGCTAAAAGGGGACACAACAGAATCAAACACTCAAGCAATAGAGGGGACATCAAACACTCAAGCAAGAACAACAGATGAAGAAGCAACACAACCAACAGCAGAGGGGACATCAAACACTCAGTAATATTAAGGCTTTCTATCAGTTTCTACATGTCACATTACTAGAGAGTAATGTGACATTAAGAAACTCTTTTGTATGCTAATTTTTTTTGGAAAATGGAAGAAAATATGAATGCTATGAATGAAGTTATGATTTCAAGGTCTCAGTTGTCCCCAAACATCATAGAATCAAACCCAATTTTAACAACACATAATACCAGATAAGCCTAGCAATTCAGTTACAAGTAACTGGTGGCTTATAGCACATTTAAGTTGCAAAAATACTAGGATCATCATCTCAGAAATAAGGATTCATCATAAACCAGTTACCACAAAAAACTAATCTACACATACCAGATAGGCATCTACTTCATTGCAAATGAGAGTTCTTATGGCAAGTTAAGCTAGTGATCTTAGCCGAGCATATAAAAGCATCACAAAAATTCATCACTGATATTACTGCAATATCTCAGATAATACACACGGCTACACACAAACTTAAAATATCACACAAGTCACAATCAAATGCAAAAGAGTTCCTATGGCACATATAGACAGTTTTTTGTGATATGTTCAAACAGAGCACCCAAAAATCCATCATCCACATTCAGACAGCAGAGGATGAGATAAAAAACCATCATCCACAGTCAGACACCAGAGAATCAAACCCAATTATGCATAACCATGCTCAGTAGATCATCAAATGTTACTCTGTATTTTCTGGATTACCAACCATGCTAATGCTCAATGGATCACAGATAATACACAAACTGAATAGATTAACTATTCAATTCAGAGTACCTGTCAACAAGCCAACCAAAATCCACAAGACAATGCAACAGAATAATCCACAAAATACAGTAAACATAAGTCAACCACAAATCATCCACAAAACAACAAAACATTGTCCAGTACTGTCCATCAGAGGTCCAAAACCACAAAGGCAAAAACAAAATATGTGCAAGACTGCATAAGATAACAGGAGCGACTTAGCTAGAGTGTATCCGATCGGGAAGGGTTGTCAGGGATGACAATAATCTCAGGGGACACCGGCTGAGGGGACACCTCATCAAAGCCCTCAACAGCATCACCGGGAAGCATCTCAACAGCATCTCCATCGGGAATCACCTTCTCCGGCGTAGGGGCATCTGGGAGCTGCAGCTTCGGCGTCGGCGTATCCGGGATGACTATCACCTCGCGAGGACGAGAAATCGCCTCGTTGTCTGAAAGCTCCGGCGAGCAGTGAATCTCGACTGAGTGTTTGGGCTCCGGTTCTGTCCACTCAGGAGTGGTGGGGATGCTCTGTCGCCGTTCGGGAGTGTAGAGGTGGTTCCCGTCGCATAAAGCCCCCTTTTCGCAAGGGAACGACAGAGAACACCCACCACTCGAGGTGTTTGGGCTCTCCGACGTCGGATCTTCCTCCCTCATCCAGGTTGGGGAGCTCTCTGGTTCCATGTCCGAGAAGGAGTGGTGATTCCACTCGAAAGAGGGAGGGGTTTCACTTTTGGTGAAGCTTTGGGAGGGACGAGTGTGAGTGGAGTCGATGGACATGGCGATTTTGAGGGAGGAAGATCCAACAGAGAGAGCAGAGGCGGTGAGGAAGAGAAGAGAGTGTTTTAGGGTTTGTGAGTGGAGGCGGTGAACGAGAGAGATAAGAGATGGGTTTTAACAGAGGGAGGTTTAGGGTTTGGTTTTGGGTTGGGTAGTTTTTGGACTGGGTAGTTTTTGGACTGGGTAGTTTTTGGGCTGGGTAGTTTTTGGGCTGGATTAGATTAGGCTAAGTGGATTGGGTTAGCTTAGGTTAATGGGTTTAAGTGATTTTTTTGGCCTGTAATTTAAGAATAAAATTTTGATTAGATTAAGTTAAGTGTTTAATTAATGAAATCTGATATTTAGTTAAGAAATGAGTTAAAAAATGGAAGAAATTTAATGGAGTTGAAGGTAGTTGGGTGATAAATGAAGAAGATTAATTTGGAGAAGATGATGTAGATGGTTGATTTGATTGATAAACTGTTATTGGGGTTATAAATTGATATGATTAAATTGGAGTAAAATATTAAAAGTAAGGGTATTTTGGTAAGAAATTTATGGATATAAATGGAAACGGGACTATCAAAGGGGGACGCTCAAAATGGAAACGAGACTATCAATATGGGACAAGGGAGTAAAATACTTGCAAAACAATGAGTATATATTGTTAATCTAGGAGGAACAAAGTCATTAATACGCCATAAGATAATGAGTATATACTATACTTATGTTATCTTATATGCGGACTCTTTCTGTCCCTCCGTCCCATAATATAAGACCTATTTGCTTTTTCGATAATATTCACGAATCGAGAGAATCTTCTCGCTTTCTTCCAATATATAAAAATAAATATAGACATGTGAGATCTCGTTTAATTCGTCTTAATGAGTATTTCGACAATATAAAATAATTATAATTTTTATCATTACATATTTAGAGATTTTAACGTTAGAAAACGCGTTTCAACATTGTTAAAAACAAATTGAAAAATCAATATACTCCCTCCGTCCCTTTAAGTTAGTCTCGTTTCCTTTTTGGGCGTCCCCTAAAGTTAGTCTCATTTCCATTTCTATCCATTAAATTTTGTCCATAATATACCCTTACTTTATTTATTTTATTCATATCTTAACAACACTTTATCAATCAAATCAACCTTTTTCATCTAATAAATTTCTTATTGGTTGAATTTTATGATTTAACGTGCAATCACTTATACTCTTGTTTTGATTAGACTTGTCTTAATCGAAGTGCAAAATACACAATGAGACTAACTTAAAGGGACGAAGTAAAGAAAGGAGAGAATACAAGTTTCAATTTATTGACTCAAACGAAGTAGAGTAACTATTGCGTCAAGTGGACCTGAACTCGAGCTGGACCGTAGCAATTGACTGTAGTTGACTTGAACTTGATAACCTACAAACTTCTGTTAATGTTGGGAGGAAAAGTATAAGATGATTAGACGGATATCACAAACTTGCTACCCGAACTCGGAAAAGTACGTATTAACAACCATGTTAATTTTATTTTCCTGGTCAATAATTAGATCAAGACAAGACTTTTTACATGAGATTATACCGTTACTCTATTGATTAAACGCGATAACATTAATTAATCCCAATCAAAATAAATAACGATACAAAACTATAGATGAACAAACATTAATCAAATCCGTTAAAGCATAGAATCAGTTTTGGCGGGCAAGCGGCGGAAGAAATTAACATGAGGAGGCGGCAACTTATGCCTAAACTTAGGATGCCTCATGACATAAAACCCAGCAATGATCGCCAACAACTGAAACGGCACCGTATAGAGCACCAATGCAGCAACTAGGCAGACCCCTAAGAACAACATGGTGGCTCTAGGATCGCGCCAGCTCATCAACGCCTGCATCCTCTCTCCTTGAGCCGCCACGTCACCTAAGACAGCCTGGATCCTCGACCCCACGCTCCTCATCCGGTCGTACCTCTTCCTCACCGCGTCCGACCCTTTTGACGTCGGAAACGTGTCGAACTCCTCGTCTAGGTCGTCTCCAGTTGCCGCGTCCACACCTGACAGCGTCACGTCCATGTGTAAGGGTTGCTTGACTCTGTACCTGTTTCAGGAAAACTCATAAACATAGACTCAAATTCCACTAAGTATATGTTAGGGAGAGTATCATATCGGAAGTTAAGTAGTCTACTATATAAACTCATGTATCACTCCTCTGCGATGAAATCTCATGGGCTTGGATGGTTGGCCCAATGCGTACGTTGTGCTTATCCATGTTTAGCGTCCCACTTAATTGAGCCTTAGTCCCGGACAGTCTGTGATTGTCTCATGGCCCACACAGTGTGGATTGACCATGAGAACACGAAGTTTCACATGTATCAGAGCCACTCATGTTCCTGGTTGTCCAAGTGTTGGGTTCTTACCCCGTTACACTTGCGGGAGAGTGTTGAATAGAATCTCACATCGGAAGTTGAGAGATAAGTTGCCTACTATATAAACTCATAAATTACTACCATGGGCCCACAGAGTTTAACATAAAGTGTCACAGGGTGAGAACCCGACACTTGGATAACAACCGTGGTCCCACGAAGTTTAACATAAAGTGTAACGGGGTGAGAACCCGACACTTGGATAACAACCATGGTCCCACGAAGTTTAACATAAAGTGTAACGGGTAAGAACCCGACACTTGGACAACCAGGATCGTGGGTGACTCTGATACCATGTTAAATCATGTGGGCTCGAGGAAAGCAAAAACACAAAACATGATAAAGCGCAACTACTCATTGGGCTAGCGCTATTTGCACTGGGCTCATCATCAGTCCATGAGGTTTTCATGGCCCACACAGTCACACTGTCGCATTATGTGCATAGGTCGCTGAATGTGTGCATTACCAAAATTATATATATGGATGAGAATGTGTGCATTATCAAAATTATATATATGGATGAATCGTAACGTCTGTGTGCATATGAAAAGTATAAATGAACATGGAAACACAGAAAAAGAAGAAGGATGGAGTACCGGTAATTCCATAGACCGATGAGGAAGACGTAGAGGAAAGCGGTAGGAAGAATCAAGCCGGGGAAGAACAAAAGCATGACATAAAGAACATGCACAAGAGCCGTAGTAACCGGGTTCTTCCACGCACAAATCTCCCCGAACCACTTGGTGAGCCCAATGAGTCCTTGCGAAACCGACACGACTCGGTAAAAGTTAGCCTTGCTCCTCCTCATGCTCCATAGATGAGCTTCGGTGTCACACATGTACTCAACCACCTCCTTGCTAAGTGGCGGCTCGGCGCGACCCAGCCTAGTGGCTAGAATGTTGATAGCATGTTGTCTAAGAACGTTGGTTTGGATCACACTCAAGGGTCTAGAATAATGCATTTTGGGTAAGATAGGTTTTGTGTATAAGTGCATTAGGTTAACAAAAGATGTGCATGTGAACCTTATGGCTAAGTGGAGTTGCCCCATTTTCTTGACTCCGGAGGGATTGAGGACCAGGAGAGGGTAGTTTAGCGTGTAGACTCGACCCGATTCGAGAGTCGAGATTCGGATACGAACTTTCCCGATCCTCGTGTCCTTTCCGGACCCACCACCGATGTGTCCATTGTCGAAAACCGAGATCGAGAAGACCGTGCACGGGTCTAAAACTTCCCATGTGTATTGCTCATTGAACTTGGGGCTTAAGTTGTCCATGACGGTTCGCGTCCGAACCCACTTTTGCGCGTATTTCGCGACACAGAAGACGTCTGCAGTGCCTCTTTCGTTTCGTTTCTTGACCGTGTTGAGGCCCGTGGCTTCGAGGATTCCGACCTCTAGTAACCCGACCCCTGATTTCCAAAGTGCCTTCATGCTAGGCCTAAGATCACTACTATAGTAAGTGGACTCATCAATCACATGGTAGCCTCCATCAAGGCTCACTCTAAGTTGCATTCTACTAGTAAACCTACCTGTTTTCACCTTAGTGAAATCATCAAGTGAGGGCCTTTGTAGCAAGTACCAACTACTAGACACATTCTTGTCGTCCGGTCGCCTCTTAACCGACGGCAATTGGATCACCAACTTAGCAAGCGTCTCTTCCTTTCCCGCCCCAACCTTGTCCTCAATCGAAAGCACCAAATGCTCCTCAAACGGCTCTGCAACTACGAACATAAGATCCTCATTCCACATTGGATTCCCCGTCTTAGCTTGAACCGCCTTCGTCTTATGATTCTGGCTTCCAACGCGTACCTTAACATAGACCTCAGGGACATGGTCCTTGTCCGATGGAACTAGATCATGCGCCTCGATCACATTCACTCGAAGATACCACAACCTTGGTGAATGGTAGATCTTGGGTCGTGTGTGAACCGGTGAATATGAAACCATATCCGGAGTAATTGAGTCAGAATGGTGAGCCTCAGCAAAGGCTTCATCAGCTTGTGTTCCTAGCCAAACTGCGAGCATAAGCTCTGCTTTCCTAAGCTTTTCGCCTTGCTTGTCCTCAAGACGGTACCATTGTGGAGCCAGGGGACTATCGGGTGGGACTCGAGTAGGAATCTCACTAAGACCAAACTTCACTAGCCCAACAAAGTCATCCTTAACCATGTCCTTGTTCTTGACATACACCTCTATCGAGCTAGCTTGAATCCGGTCCCTCGAAAAGGCGAACAAATCTCTGAACTCTGGATTCGACTTTTGCTCGAAATGCCTCGTCTTTCCCTTGTAGTTCCCAACTCTCACCTCCACATAAGGATCAAGGCTTCCGGTTATGTCCTTTATAGGAAGATCGCGCGCCTTGACAACACGCACGTACAAGAATTGCATCTTCTCAACTAGATCAAAGTTGCCAATTGGTGGAGGACCAGAGTATACAATCCTGCCATTGACAACTTTCCCTGCTCCAAGAACAGGGTTGGTCTCCTTAATTGAGTAGTCACCACCACCACCACCACCCCCTCCTCCTCCTCCGCCTTTCGGGGCTTCGGGTTTGGCTCCTCCAGCAAAGAATTGTCTCACCACCGGCTGCTCCTTTTTATTAGGAAGGTGGTGAAATATGTCCCTTGCTTCAAAATTTTGATCCGTTTGCGGGTATAAGAGCTCTGAATCAAGATCATTAGTGATGAAAACTTTGAGAGTGAGGTCTCCTTTGACCCGGGAGAAAATGCTGCGTTTCTCCAAAGGGTAAGGCCACTCGATGGAGTCGGATTGGGGGACAAATGAGGCGGCCATGACACGTACTTTGCCGAGGAATGATTTGGCTTGGGTTTGTTTATTGTGTGAATAGATGTAGGCGTCTAAGGTGAGGTTGGAGAGGTTGTTTGGGCTTGTTATGTTGAAGTAAAACGTTTCGTGCCAAACCGGGTTTAGGTCCTTCTCCTTTGTGGTAGTGCTGAACCTCTGGTTGTCGAAATGAAGTTCGACAAAGGGGTTGGTTGACCCTTGATTGTCTTTTGGTATGAGGTTTTGTGCACTTATTACCTCCACACCAAGCTTGAGTTTGTTCATCTTGATGGAAAAATGTTGTTGTGGATGTTAATCTAGAGCAAAAACATTGTGAAAGGTTAGTCAGTTGATCATATTACAAAGAAGATGTAACAATATGAATGCAAAATTGAGCAAGTGAACAAGAAGTTTTTACCTGTTCTAATAAATTTCAAGGAGTAAGAAGCTTTGATCTCTGATGAATGAACTTCAGTACTGCTCTGTTTATGTTGTATAGAAGTTGATTCCAAGCTTTTGCGTAGGACCCATCAACCATGTAATTGAATTTACTGGATAATAACTTACTGATAATCTTATCTTTGTATTATCCAATCTTGTTCCCCTAACTTGATCCTAAACATGAGGTTAAAATTTGACAAAGGAATTTTAAACATGTGACATATGATTACTCTTAAGGTAAGGCATTACCTTTAAAGCCCTCTGATTCTTTCTTATCCTGCCACAAGCTAAAATACTGAGTCTGCAGCTGTGGTTACTTCGTCTGTTAAAGCATGGAAGGTGATCATATCAAGATTCTTGATTACACTATTGTTCACAAGAATTGCCAAAGCGATGGAGAATAATGGAACAAAGGCAATTGGATAGAAAGCAAGATCACTTGAATAAAGAAGATTCGAAAGATATCCCAATTTCAACAAGAATATGCACAAAGTGAAGACTTTTCATATGCTCCATGAAGGTGAGCCTATCAGAATCTGTTAGCTTCACATTTAAGTTTGCTTTAATATATTACACTTGCGCTTCGACATTACCATTCAAATGGTGCCCAAGTGCATGGTTTCAGAATACGAAAAAGATTATATAATATATTATGAGATTAGTTTCTCATGATATTATGCAAGTACCATATGATTTAATTGACTGCATGTTAAATATTATGTTCCATATACCATCGCAAGAGAATGGGATACTAACCCCCATTTAGATGGGGGCTGATTTTGTTGTGCATATGGTCAGATTCTAACGCAAACGTAGAGTATGGAGGAGGCAAGGCGATGCGACGAATAGTAGGACGGGTTTCAGGGTGTACTGCTTAGTCGTTGTTTAGGAGTTTTAAGTTTTTCTGTTCTTGTGGTGTTACTATGTTTTGAGTTTTTGGGTTTGGGAATGGATACTTGTGTTTAAAGCATGTTTATGAAACTTTCTAGAAATGTTCAGTATGGTCATCCAACCTTGTTTATCTTTTTCTTTTTTTCGTGAAATGAGTGGAATATCTTATGAGCATATAAGATATCGTCTTGAATTAGTCTAATTAATTTCACATATAAAATATAGGAACTAAAAGGGCCGATTTATGAGAAAAACAAGAGCCGGATACCAACACTCATAATATAGAAGACAACTAGCAGAATGTTCATATTATGAAATCCAAATGAAGCAGAATCTTAAAAGAAAACAAAAATAGATTTAAAGCAACAAGGATCACCTCGAACAAACTCTCTGGTTCATCTTTCCATCAAAACTTGCAAGAGTTTAGCAGTTGGCTATAAATTACTAACTCACTTATGCAGAATCAAGCTCTCGAAGTAGCCACATACATGTCTAATCGAATCCTTGGAGCCTCTGTTCTGGTACAGAATCTTATTCTTATCAGTTTCAGGACTGTATGATTCAACATCAGACGACATACCTGATTCGGTCTGCTTAAGCCATCTCTCTGTCAATATATCACCGTTCTTTTTGAGGTACCAGCGTCAAACGAAACGAGCAACGTTTGGTCCAATACACGGACTCACTGCATCTTTCCAACACCCATATGAACTGGTCAAGACTTTTATTAGCTTTAAAGTCAAATAGGGCTAGTGAGCATCCATCATCAACCAAACCAATCACTCTATCCTCCTGTAGACAGTAAGTATTGCGAGGAAGGGTAATAGAAGAAAACACCTCACTGCTCAGATCAAACGAAAACAAATCATGGCTATCATACTTAGCATTGAAGTACAAGCTGCCTTGAAAATAGACTCCTCCGCTTATACATATGTCTGATGGTGATGGTCCCTTGCCTTGGAAATTAATTACCTTCCATGAATCATCCCGAAGGCTGTAGATTGCTACTGAATCCAGAGTTATGGACCAGATAAGTTTAACAAGATTGTAATCCTGGGCTAACGGATCGTATCCAAGACCGATATCGTAGAAAGAGGTATCAGGATATGTTTGAATTTCAGGCAAGGATGGAAGGTTATGGAACTTTCTAATGGATGGATTCCATATCTTTAAGCGATTGAATTGATTACGTCTATCACCGGAAAGTAGTTTTTGTTTTTGGGCCCATCAGTTTTGTTGTTGGGCTTAGGGTTATTTAGCGCTATATATAGCGGCTTATGTGTAAACCTAATTGTACCGAAAACTATAATACCGCCTCCGTATAATCTGATCTCCCTCTCCTGTGGACGTAGCCAAATTTGGTGAACCACGTATATCTGTGTGTCTTTCTTGCGTTTACTTTGTTCTCGTTTCGATTCTGTTACAACAAACTGGTATCAGAGCAGGTTCGAATTTCCGCCGAGAACGATGTCGGTATCCATGACGAAGATCGACAAGTTTACAGGGAGAAACAGTTTCAGTCTGTGGCGAATCAAGATGCAGGCTTTGCTGAAGCAAAACGGTCTGTGGGCGCCGTTAGCGAAAGACAAGAATGGAATGGATGCAACCTCCGTGGAGTTCAAAACTATGGAGGAAAAGGCTCATTCGATGATTATGTTGTGCCTCGCTGACGATGTCATTACAGAGATTGCAGATCAGGAAACCGCTGCAAAGTTGTGGTCGAAGTTGGAGAGCCTCTACATGACGAAGTCATTGACCAGCAAGTTGATGTTGAAGCAACGTCTTTTCAGCCTGCGTATGGAAGAAGGTACACCTCTTAGAGATCACCTTGATCAATTGAATACAATTCTGTTAGATTTGCGTAATATTGATGAGAAGGTTGATGATGAGGATGCTGCTTTGATCTTGTTGGTATCTCTGCCTTTGTCGTTTGAGAATTTTGTGCAGTCTTTTATCGTTGGGAAAGAGACTGTGTCGCTGGAGGAGGTTAGGTCTTCGCTTCACAACAGAGAGATGCGTCATAAGGCATCTGGTTCGGGTACAGAAAATCAGGCTTCCGGGTTAATGGCCAGTGGAAGCAAGGAGGGCAAGAAAGGTAAGAAAAAGGGTCACTGGAAGAAGCAGCAGGAGCGCCCAAAATTACCTAAAGACGTCTGTGCCTACTGTAAGGAAAAGGGTCATTGGAGGAATGACTGTCCTAAGAGAAGGCAAGAGCAGAAACCTGGCTCTGCTGCAGTAGCAGAAGATGATGCAGATTCCGAAAGTGATATTGTGTTGATGGCTGAGGAATACACCCATCATTCTGATAAGTGGGTTCTTGATTCTGGAGCATCGTATCATATCTGTCCGAAGAAGGAGTTGTTCACAACATATAGCTGCATAGATGGAGGTAGTGTTTCAATGGCAAACGACTCTGTCTGCAAAGTGGTTGGGATCGGCTCAGTCCGATTCAGAACGCATAACGGGAATTTCTGCACAGTCAAGGAAGTCAGACATGTTCCACACATGACCAAGAATCTGATATCTTTAAGCCTTCTGGATAGTAAGGGTTTCAGGTATGAAGGTGAAAATGGAACTCTGGTTGTCTGCAAGGGTTCTGAGGTGATTCTGAGAGGCGTCAAGCAGGGAACTTTGTATATCTTACAGGGCTCTACAGTAACAGGTTCTGCAGCTGTTGCATCAGTGGTTAATGATGTTGATCTGACCAGACTGTGGCATATGAGACTTGCTCATATGAGTGAACGTGGAATGCAGATTCTGTCCAAAGAAGACCTTCTGGGAGGTCATAAGATCAAGAGTCTAGAGTTCTGTGAGCATTGTGTGTTTGGGAAACTACATCGCTGCAAGTTTCCTAAGGCAGTTCATCGAACTAAGGGCACGTTGGATTACATCCATTCTGATTGCTGGGGTCCTGCCCGTGTTGAGTCTTTGAATGGCTACAGGTACTTTCTGTCTATTATTGATGATTACTCTAGGATGACGTGGTTATTTATGATGAGGCATAAAGGAGAGGCATTCAGTAGATTCAAGGAATGGAAGACCTTAGTTGAAAATCAGACAGGAAAGAAGGTCAAAAGGCTGCGAACAGATAATGGTCTGGAATTCTGTTCATCTGAGTTTGATAAGTTCTGCAGAGATGAGGGTATTGCTCGGCATCACACAGTCAGGTTTACACCACAACAGAATGGTGTAGCAGAACGGATGAATCAGACACTTCTAGAGAGAGCAAGATGCATGCTCTCTAATGCCGGTCTTGCTAGGAGGTTCTGGGCTGAAGCAGTAACAACAGCCTGCTATCTGATAAATCGGAGTCCACACACAGGCATTAATTGCAAGACACCTTATGAGGTGTGGTCTGGAAGAGCTGCTGACTACTCAAATCTGAGAGTTTTTGGCTGCACCGCTTATTATCATGTGAGTGAGGGTAAGTTAGAGCCGAGAGCTAAGAAGGGAGTTTTCATGGGCTATGGTGCTGGTGTGAAAGGATACAGGATCTGGTCTGACAACAAGATTATACTGAGCAGAAGTGTAGTCTTTGATGAGAATTCTATGCTGAAGTCCAAGACTAGTGATATAGCAAAGAAAGAGGTTGTTGCTGAGGAGGTGGAGGTGCCATTTACTGCAGGGGAAATCGAGGCACCACTACCACAACCAGTCACTGATGAGCAAGATACAGATCAGTCTGAGAGTGCACTGCCAGAAACAGGTTCTGACGAAGTTGGGCATCGAAGTGTTGCTCAAGATCGACCTAGAAGGGTTGGAGTCAGACCTCCAGCGAGGTACAGGTTAGCCGATCTGGTAGGATATGCATTGCAGGTGGCCGAGGAGGTGGATGATAATGAACCGTCCACCTACAAAGCTGCAATATCTGGGAGTGAGTCAGCACAGTGGCTTGCTGCAATGGGAGAAGAGATGGAGTCTCTTCATAAGAATCAGACTTGGGAGCTAGTCAGATTGCCTGCTGATAGAAAGGTAGTCACTTGCAAGTGGGTTTTCAGGAAGAAAGAAGGAATGTCTGCTGCAGAGGGTATAAAGTACAAAGCAAGAGTGGTTGCAAGAGGTTTCAGTCAGAGAGAGGGAGTAGACTACAACGAGATCTTCTCACCAGTAGTCAGACATACCTCAATCAGAGTGCTACTAGCGATAGTTGCACATCAGGATCTGGAACTCGAGCAGCTAGATGTGAAAACAGCTTTCCTACATGGAGAGTTGGAGGAGGAAATATACATGTCTCAGCCAGATGGTTTTCAGGTTCCAGGAAAGGAGAATCATGTTTGCAAGTTGAAGAAGTCCTTATATGGGCTAAAGCAGTCTCCGAGGCAGTGGTATAAGAGGTTTGACACTTATATGAAGCAGCTTGGTTACAACAGAAGTCCGTATGATTGTTGTGTGTACTACAATGACCTGCAGGGTGGTTCACGCATCTATCTGGTTCTGTATGTTGATGATATGTTGATTGCTGCTAAGAATAAGTCTGATATTCAGAAGTTGAAGGCTTCTCTCAGTGCAGAGTTTGATATGAAAGATCTAGGTGCTGCTCGCAAGATTTTGGGAGTTGAAATCTATAGGGAAAGGGAGAAGAGAAAACTCTTCCTCTCACAGGAAGGGTACATCAAGAAGATATTAAGCAGGTTTGGAATGTCTTCAGCAAAGTCTATAGATACTCCAATGGCGTCTAACAGCAAGTTGGAAATGTACACTGTTCAGACTGATGAGGATCAGGAGTACATGTCTCGAGTCCCATATGCCAGTGCAGTTGGGAGTTTGATGTATGCTATGGTCTGCACTCGACCAGATCTTGCATTCGCTGTTAGTGTGGTAAGTCGATATATGGTCAACCCTGGGAAGGAACATTGGCAAGCTGTGAAGAGGATTTTCAGGTATCTTAGAGGTACCTCTGATGTTGGTCTATGTTATGGGAATGACACTCAGTGTTTGGTTGCTGGCTATTCAGATTCTGATTATGCTGGGGATGTGGACAGTAGGAGATCTATGACTGGTTATGTGTTCACTCTAGGAGGTTCTGTGGTAAGCTGGAAGGCAACTCTACAGCCTACAGTTACTTTGTTTACTACAGAGGCAGAGTATATGGCTTTGACAGAAGCTGCTAAGGAGGGAATATGGCTAAAGGGGCTGGTCAATGATCTAGGCCTACACCAGGATCAGGCTTCAGTGTATTGTGACAGCTTGAGTGCAATATGCCTAACCAAGGATCAGGTTCATCATGAGAAGACGAAGCACATTGATGTCAGGTACCATTTTCTGAGAAATGAGAAGAGAATCCAGGTGAAGAAAATAGGGACTGCTGATAACCCTGCTGATATGTTCACCAAGCCAGTTCCTGAGAGCAAGTTCAAACACTGCTTGGATTTGCTCAACATCAGTGACCATTAGTTGCCCTGAGGGGCAATTCTGAGGAGAGGGAGATGTCTGTTATCTGGCACTGTCATGGTGCGTCTGAGAGTCTACCTGGAGGATTCAAGTCAAGGTGGAGATTTGTTAGTATGCCTTGAATCTGAATCACACACTGCGACAGGTAGCACGGGGGTCTCGCTGCCCGGTCAGCGAGTCGGGGGGTCCAGGGGGGCGATGCGCCCCCTGGACAAAATTAAAAAAGGAGCCTTTGTATAAGGCGCTGGCAAATGCAAATCAAATTTTTTTTAATTTTTTTTTATGTGTAAAAGTCTCTTACACGGGGGAATTAAAATAATAAGTCCTGCTTCGGTTGGGAGACGTTGGCAAAACCAGTGTCTCTCCAACTTGAAATTTTTCCGAACCACATGAGAGCGCCTATGTTGGGAATAAGTTTCAAAACGAGCCCAAATTGAGAATTGTTTTTGAAAAAAAAACCTACTTTAGAAAAAAAATCTAATAAATAGTATATATATGAGAAATTTTTCTATTTTTGTACAAAAATTATGAAATGTAATTGAATTCTATAGTTACACGATATTTTATTATTTACATTTACTCATAATCATCAAAGTATTTAAAATAGAAAAATTCCTTACATTCAAAATGAAAAATCAACCAATATAATTTATTAGGTCTAACAATTCATTAGTGTATAATTTGATAGTTAAATTTCGCATGTGATTATCTAGCACATAAATAAATAAATAAAGGTAAACCAAAATAAATTTAAATAAAAATATTTCATAATATAACTTTAATAATGAAAAAACTTCAGGTGATAATGAATTATTTTTGTACGAATGTATGAATGGAAAATTCACCTGCACAATATTTTGTATTTACATGCATATTCCTTTACATTTACATGCATATTCCTTTACATTCACATGCACACCCGCAGATGTGTACGTGCATGTTTTTGACAATATATGAAAAATACATGCACATGTCTCCGTGTGCATGTGAGTGTGAAAGACTGTACATGTGAGTATAGAAGATTGTGCGTGTGAATATTGAAGGTTGTGCATGCAAACGAAATATTCGTTTAATCGCATCATATTAATTATTGTTACCATATCCGAATCGCTTTAATATTTCATATACATTGTGAACTAACTAAATAACAATGTTATTCCAAAGCAAATCAAAGTTAAATGATTTGATTTAGATAGGTGGTTTTAATGACTTAACTCTCTTAATTAAGTTATACATAGTATTAAGATAGAGTTTTATCTTTGTTAGATATCAGAATAATAAGTGAGGATTAATTGATTAATGAGTATACAATCCAACCCTCCTGATCTTAATAAGTCCAAATGGACTGAACAATTCAATGCTCCTGATCTGAATATACAAGTATTCAAATATATATGATTCAGACTTTTATTTACCCAAATACATTGTCATCAAATACACTGGATGGAACATGAAGAAAATGTTTCTTGCCTAGGTCCGTCGATGAGTAGTCGAAGAAGAAATCCTTCTTGCTTAGGCCGATGAATAGTTAAAGTCCCATGCAAAGGCATAACAACTCAGTTATGATATATCACTTAGTCTTATGGTCATGCTAGCTACAATTTATATAGTTTTTAGTAGTTATAATATGTAGGAAAATTATTAAGGAAAAAAATTAAATGAGAGTAATCATAGCTAGAGAATTCAGGATTACACTCTTTATGGGTTTTGACTCAATTGATCGACTATTGACCGAGTTTGACCGTTGAGCAACTGTTGACTTTTTTATATTTTTATTTTTGCCAAAAAATAGTTTTTTACAAAATGCCTTAAATGTGCTACTATGGTTGAAATGTGCTATGGTTATATTAGGCCAAAATATGAACTTGCAAAACATGTGCTATCACAAGTGTTACTCTATGACTGAAATGTGCTTCTATATTACTGAAATATGCTACGCTTTTGCCTATATTTGCTTCTCTATGACTAGCTTAATTGTGCTACGTTATTGCTTATATGTGCTTCTCTATGCTATGTGAAATGTGCTACGCTTTTTGCCTAGATGTGTTTCTCTATGTCTGAAATGTGTTACACTTTTCACCTAGTATAAAAATGGACCTACACTGCACTACTTTGCCCGCACATTTTTAAAACCGTGGTACTCAAGAATCAAAGACCACATTTTAGTTTAAAAGTGCCGTGTATAGAGATTGTTTCTTTTAATTATTTAAACTCGGACCACGATTTTATATAAGTGTGGTAAAATTGCAATACGGTCCACGGTTTTAATTTAAGTGGGGTCATGTTTTTTGTCCAAACCACGGTTTAAACGAAACCGCGTTAATATTTAATCCGAACCGCACTAAATAAATGGGGTCTATGTTTCGTAATAAAAACAAAACCTCTTCCCACTTCCTCTTCCTTGCAACACTCCTAATTCCTCTTCCTCCTTCTCCGCCATCTATCTTCCTCTTCCTTCACCAACGCATACGCATCATCTTCTTCCTTGAAGTCGTGCTACCACTCTTCCTCTATCGTCGTTTCCGAATATCCAGTCGTCCTTGCAGCACACCACTCAGCTTGCTGCCATCTTCGTACCTCTTGAGGTATGCACAAATTTGGGGCTTTTTTTGTTAATTTCTAGGGTTTTGTTAAGCAAGTAAATTGTGTATCCTTAGATTCCTGTTAAGCAAGTACTTTCTAGGTTTTTTTTTATAATCTCGTCAACAACTAAAAGTGAATAAGCCAGAGTATTGTTTCCTTTCCTGTCCTGCCAAAATCGAAATGTTCTTCCCTATTTTGATGACCTTGCACTTTCCTACCTCTCAACTAATCTATGTTAATTTGCTTCATTAAGAACTTAAATTCATTAATAATGTTCTGTCACGACTCAAGAGATGTGAAGAAGAACAAATTTTATAAATTCAAGACAATATCAGTTAGCCTTATGTTGGTGGGAAAGTGCGAGATAGACAAGGGTCAACTGAAGAGGGAGATATGAAAAGTATTAACCGAAATCCTTGAAAACTGAGATAAGAGATAGTAATTACTGAGAGAGAAATGGCATGACAAGATTATAAAAGAAGGAAAAAACTATATTGTGGCTTTGATCTTGCGTAGTTTTATTCTTATATTTCTTATTCCCTTTTTATTTATACTAGTGATCTTATCCAATCTCACCATTAAATTATATCAAGGGATGAAAATTGGCAGATTCTGGTTGTAGAGTTAACTTCCAACTCTACTCTAACAGGATGCATAATAGTTGTGTTTTACTTTACATTTTATTGCTCATTTCATATGTTGTCTATTAGAACCCAGAACCCATATAATTCACTTTGTGATGGTCATTGTACTTTGTAGTGATATTTGGAATCAAGACATGCTCTTACCAATTGATGAATACACTTGTGTGATCGATAATTCAGAAGAATCTGGAACATGTAGTATGTATAAGCTGTTTATACATCTATTAATAAATCATATATACACTTTCTGACTTAGTTAGACTTGCTTTTGCATTACAATAAATTGATTTGTGTTAGCCATCTTCTCCAAGTCCAAATAGGGCATGTAAATGACATCATTTATTTGTAAACGGGGTAAAGCAATACAGTGTTCTACTTTTGTTACTTCCGGGAAGCAGATTAAAAAGTACAGGAATTTATCGGATATTCTGCTACATGTCGAGTCTGCTAATGTTTTTCAGCAATTACCTAATTCTTTGCTTTTCTGTTTTTTAAAATAAAAACATTATTTTTCTGCAAGCTTATGTTTGTTATATTTGAATGTGTTAGGGGGTTCATCCTTCAATTAGAGGAGCAGTCTGGGAATTCTTGTTAGGTTGTTATGATCCAAACAGCACTTTTGATGAGCGGAATCAGCTCAGACAGCAACGCAGGTAGCGGCTAATGAAGGGATTGTTTAATATTTTACAATTGGGCAAACAATCTGCCATTGAATTAAATTTGACAATTTTAGATGTACTTTTGATATGCAATTAGGTAGGAACTTGTTTTTAAGTATACCGGTTGCTGCCTAGCAATCTTGTCTGAGGAACAGTTCAAGTTTCTATCCTCGTGTTAATGACACACACATATCATTGATCACTTTTTCATGTACATATGGAACTCAAGAAATTTGTGTAAAATGTTAACAATACCCTAGCGTTGCATGTTTCCTGAGATTCATCTTTTAATCATCATCATTGCTAGTTGTCCTCCTTAAGTGCAGCCTGCAGGTTTGCATCTGATGTTTTGATTGGACATAGTTACGCAAAGTATTATGTTCCGAGGATGACAATATGATAAGCTTTGGTTCCATAATTTTTCATACTAAACAAATTTTCATTGTCCACATTATTTCCCTCACATATAAATGTCTAGCTCAGCTAGTTCAACAGTGCTTTTAGTATGTAGTTTTATGCATGTGTAAGAGTGAGCATGTAACTCGCCATGTGTTTTATTTGGCACCTTTCATTATTTTACTGAATCACTATATGAATGTAACTAGACAGCGATATGATGCATGGAAAGCTGAGTGTCAAAACATGGTGCCTGTAATTGGTAGTGGCAAGTATATTACATCACCTATCATTACAGATGATGGGGAACCAATTCAGAATGATGAATCGCAGGTGAATGAGGGAGAACAGACATCTCTGAACCAAGAAGAGGTCATAGATGATCTGGTATTGAAAAGGAAGGTGACTGAGTGGAAGCATGTCCTACCTCAAATTGGTAAATAATTCTTAGAAAACATGTTTATTTAGTATAAGGCTTTTTCCCTATAATAGATTCAACTCTGTGTTTCTGAATGCTTAAGCCTTTAGGATACAAGTGTGCAGGCACAGTAAATATAAATGAACAAGCTAGCACTTAGAACGTTTGTGATTGGTTAAATGTTAAATTGTTAACTGATGTAAGTCAGAAAGCTTTAAAAGTTCCTCTAAATGCTTATTTAAATTCAGTGGCCAAATTTATGCAGGTAAATGCTTATTCCTATTTTTGAAGTTCCTCTAAATTGCAGTGGCCAAATTTAAATTCAGTTATTTTCCTTAAACTATATTGCAGGGTTACAGATCGTTTCTACTTCTACATTTTCCTTTTGACGCCATGCAGGTTTGAATATACGAGCAGCTGCGGCTAGGATATAAACTTGCAGTAAGGAACAATTGTGTATCGTTTAGTAAATATTGAATTATAAATCTTTATTCATCAGCTCTTTCTTAACCAAGCATGAAATCATGCTGGTAAAGAGAGAATTGAATGACCCTGATTTAATGCTTGGTTAAGTAGTGAAGTAAAAAGAGTTATAATTCAAGTGTTTTTGCTGCAGGGATTGTGGCCATGCGTTTTGTGGATAGGCATAGGGGGTTCAATATTCTTTGGAGTGCTTGAGAGGACGAAGCAAATTCTTACCAACAGACATGAAGATGAGAATTCTCTCAAACATGACTAGCTTTGTTAGGTTTGTTTGCATGTTCTTGCAAATTGTCATTTTGTTGCTACTTTTCAAGGTGAAGTGATGGAATTAGAGAGTAATTTCAGAATCTGCGAGTGTTCTTTATTGTGTTTAATAGCTTGGATGTTTTTGGTACACTATGACCAACATTTGGAGAATTGTTGAGCTATAAATTAATTTGTATTTTGGGATATAAATGAGTTGAATTCTATTTCATTAAAATTGTGATATGAATTTAGGGCTGGAATTCTATTTCATCAAAATTTGGAATTGCGGTTGTATGGGCTGGAATATGAATTCTATTTCATCAAAAAAATTCTGAAACAGGTTGTATGGGCTGGAATAATATGAATCAGGAAAAAACTTTAATTTGGACCTGCGGATTACTCAACTGTGGTCTGAATATTTTAAAACGTGGTTTACCGCGGTCTGAATATTTACCGCGGTTTTATAACCGCGGTCCGAATATTTTAAAATGTGGTGCTTCAACCGTGGTTCGGTATTTACCGCGGTTAAAAACCGTGGTTCCGTATTTACCGCGGTTAAAAACCGCGGTCCGCCTAAGACCACGGACGCCCAGTTACGCGGTGCGAAGGTCGGACCGCGGCCAGCAAGACCGCGCTAATTAAACCGCGGTCCCATGTGTTAAAAAACCGCGGTCTACCCCTGAAGTGTGCTACGCTTTTACTTATATGTGCTTCTCTATGCTAGGTGAAGTGTGCTACGCTATTGCCTATATGTGTTTCTCTATGCTAGGTGAAATGTGCTATGCTTTTTGCCTAGATGTGCTTCTCGATTTTTGAAATATGCTACGTTTTTTGCCTAGATGTGCTTCTTTATGGCTAGCTGAAGTGTGTTACGTTTTTGCCTATATGTGTTTCTCTATGTTAGGTGAAAGGTGATACGCTTTTGCCTAGATGTGCTTCTCTATGGCCGAAATATGCTACATTTTTCGCCTATATGTGCTTCTCTATGGCTAGGTGATCGAAAAGTGCTACGCTTTTGTCTGGATGTGTTTCTCTATGCCTGAAATGTGCTACACTTTTCCCCTAGATTTGCTTCTCTATGACTGAAATGTGCTACACTTTTCGCCTATATGTGTTTCTCTATAGCTAACTAAACCTGGTTGCAGATTTCATTACAAAAAATTCTTCCACTGATACAATGTCCACAAAATTTCAGTGTTCACCTCAGATTTTGATTCCAAGATGGGTTCCCAAGGATCAAAACTCATTCCATGTTGCGCTGCAGGCTTGCCGAATCAGGCAGCTATTCTTAAAGATCCAGATTCCGGTATGTGTAGTATATTTCTGTGCTACAGTTGCTGCAAGAATTATTAGTTGTGTCTTATGGTTTTGAATGATTTTTCCAAAGCAGAAATTGAGGATGAGAGTGGCCTTGACTTGCCTTCATTCGATGAATACACATTCGAGCAGCTTAAAAAAAACATCCGGGTTTCACGCGAAAATATAGTGTCGGAGCATAATGAAGGGAGGTATTTAGCCGTATATTGGATTTGTCCTCAATCCCATAAAGGACAAATTTAAACGTTTATTCTATTCAATAAAATCAGATCCAAGTAATTTTCGGATAATTTTTTGTCCTATATCATATTCAGTAAAAAATTTGGATATTTTCCTGATCAATTTGTCCTCGTCATGGTAGACTAAAAAAGAGTGGTGCGCTAATAAATTTGGCAAGGTGCGCCTATCATGCCTGTAATGAAAGGGCTCCAAACGTGGTGTTTAAGGGGAGAATTGCAGTTAAACGCTTTAATAAAACAGCTTGGCCTGATGCTCAACAGTGTTTGGTAAGGGAGCTATTATTAATGGCATGCTTTATGCAGTAACGTATTGGCTTTTGTTAATCATATATTTTGCTTAGTTTATCTATATAAAAAATTAGTTTTCTTTTAGATATGGTTAGTTTATTTGTCATCTGTCTCCCTATTCCATTGGTTGTAGAACTTCTTACTCTGTCTTCAGGTGGATGATTATTCATTTCATCTTCTTTTTTACCATTCACATAAGGGTTTTTTTCGGGTTTCCTTCAGGACGAAGCACGATCTGTTGGTCGGCTGCGGAGTGAAAAGTTGGTAAACTTGCTTGGATGTTGCTGTGAGAATGGAGAAAGATTGCTTGTCGCGGAATTTATCCCAACAATACGCTTGCAAAACATCTTTTTCACTGTAAGTACTTGGTTATTAGTTTATTACAGATTAAAGCACTGATGGAATGTCTTAAATCAAAATTTTATTTTGTAAGTTTGACACATTGTTCAACACCACAAATTACAAGTCAGTTTTCACTCTGAACTTGAAGGAGCTAAATTAACAATTTCAGCAATGCAAATATTCGAAGAAAAATATTTTTATTATTTTGTCACTAATTTTATGTCATACATTGAGGGGATTATGAATATGTCACAATGGATTCACAACCAATGAAATGGGCCATGAGACTAAGAGTAGCACTTCATATCGCTGAAGCTCTAAAATACAATACAAGCAAAAGACGTGCTCTTTATCATGACTTGAATGCTTACAGACATATGTTTGATGAGGTGCATAAATGTTTTATTGTTATGTTGAAGTCTTTTATATTAGGTACTCTTTGAAATTTCTGTATTTATGGGTTTGAATCTTGCAGAATGGTAATCCTAAACTTTCCAGCTTTGGCTTGATGAAAAATAGCAGTGATGGGAAAAACTACCGCACAAATCTCGCATTTACTCCTCCAGAATATATGAAAATTGGTATATGTTGAAGCTACGGCTGAAGTAAAGTTCCTTCTGGTTTTGATGGTAACAAACATTCCTACTAATGTTTACTTGAGTGTTTCAGGATGTCTACTTGAGCAGGAACGTTACTCAACAGAGGCGAAAGTTAATTAAGGAAACAAAGGGCTGAGGTAGCGCAACGAAGATATCATGTTTCCTTTATGGAAAATACGGTTGAGCTGAAAAGACATCATGAAGAAGTTAAGGAAAGAGATATAATTAAAAGATGGAAATAATATCTTCTTATGCGAAAGATATTTTTTCCATATTCTTGTTTGTTCCCTCAGTTTAAACTTAGTTTTATCTTTGCTATATAAACTAGTCTTAGGCTTAGGAATAGATAAGACGATTGAGAGAGTTTATGCTTGTGTGAATCAAGTGTGATCGTCCAAAAGAAGAACAAGAAGAAAAGAGAGAAAGAGTGAGCAATACTTAGTCTTAGGCGTTGAGTTTGAGCTCGAGTGAAAGAAGAGATTCGTGATCGTAATCCTTGCTTTCTTTTGTAACAAACAAGAGATTAATAAGATAAGTATACTCATTCAAATCCTTCAAGTGAAGCTTGAAGGTAGTGGTTTTACTCAACTCTTAGTGGTTGAGGTTTCCACTCTAAATACTTGTGTTCTTCTATATTTCCTGCGTTAATATTTCGCTGCTATACCTCTGAAGGAACAATACACTTTGTTCCCTCAGAAGTAATTGAACTAACGATCCAACAATTGGTATCAGAGCCTGGTCTCTAGATTGTTACCCTTGCAGGAAGAATGTCAGGAACAGCCATCAACGACTCCTTTTGGAAGCCACCAATGCTCAAGTCAGGAGAGTTCTCATACTGGGTGGAACAGATCGAATCACATATCTGTTCCCTGCATGGACAGATGTGGAAGATAGTGGAATTTGGGGATGTGAAGATTCTCGATCCCTCAGATGAGACTGGAGGAACACTCAAGAAAAGAGAAGATTATCAAGACGCTGATTACAAAGTCTTGGAGCTCAACATGAGAGCAAAGAAGGTCATACTCGCTGCCCTTGGTCCATCCGATCAAAGGAAGGTTCTAAAGTACAAGACTGCTCACGACATATTCAAATCCCTCAAAAGGATGTATGAGGGAAATGAAGACATCAAGAAAAATAGGATCTTGACTCTTATCAAGGAGTATGATAGTGTTGTTCAAGGAAAGAATGAGTCTTTGGATGACTACCATTCACGTTTCCAGGGATACGTAGGCCAACTCGAGTTCTTAGGGGAAACGATCCCTGAGTGGAAACTGACGCATCAATTTCTTCAGGGATTGTCCTCTAAATGGGACGCGTTCTCTCTTGCACTCCAAGCTCAGAATGATATCAAAAACATCACCTTGGAGGAACTAGTTGCTCGTCTCCAGAGCAACGCGGGGATTCAACAGAGCAAGATGCTACGAAGGGAAGGAGAGAAGGCAGAGAAGTCCCAGAACATTGCTCTAAAAATCGAAAAAGCCTTCGATCTTGCTCAGGAAGAGGATGAAATTGTTGATAAGGATGAAGAAGTTGCTCTCTTCACAAGAGCCTTTCGAAGAGTTTGGAAGGATAGCAGAGAAAGACAACGTCTCCCTGATGGGAACAAAGACATGAGTACTATCATCTGCTATCACTGCCAGAAGAAGGGACACTTCGCGAGAAATTGCTTTAAAAAGAAGGGAGGAGAAGCAAATGTCCCTCAAAGGGAAAGGAAGGAAGCGATGATTGCAACATGGGGGACATCTGACTCTGAAGACGAATTTCTCTACACCCCCAAGGAAACGTGTCTAATGGCTACAGGAGGGACATCTGACTCTAAAGACGAATTTCTCTACACGTGTCTAATGGCTACAAGAGAAAAATCCGAAGAAGAGGTAAACACTTCAGAATTTGACTCTTTCTTAGAAAACAAATCAAAAGCTCAGATTATTAGGTTCATTCATTCTCTGGGAAAGGAACAAAGTAATCTGAATTCTTTGATCGACGAGAAGGAAGAAACCATTTCATGTCTAATTGAGGAAAACCAGCTTTGGGCTTCTAAGGTTGCTAGACTTGAAAAGGCTTCGTTCCCTTCGTCGGACTCGTGCAAATCCTGTCCTAAGTATGTGTCTGATATAGCTTCCCTGGAAAAGAAAATTGCCATTCTTGAATCTGAAATTAAAACTTTGACTGAGGATAACTCAAAATTTGCTAAGAAAGTTGATGAATTTCTAATAGAGGAAGAAAACAAAAGGAAAATTTGGTTAGATGAATATATCACCTCTAAGATTGATAAGGAGAAGGCTGATTTCTCTAAACGCTTTGTACCACGTGCTAGATTAGGCTATGATAGCGCCTCTTGTTCACAAACTGCCATCTTGTCTCCTGGTATACAAAATTCCCTCTGTCATAAAGGACCCTGTGGAGGATCAATCACACATTGTTCCCACAATGGTTCTGGAGATAAAGGGAAGAAAATTGCTCAGGAAGAGAAGGTGTGGTTTGATGGACAAAAGGCGCATAAGATATGGCAAAAACATGTCAAAAGCACTAAGCCAGTAGAGGTGGATTTTAGGTCTAGAATTGAAAACAAAACCATCTGGCCCGGACAAAGTAGGTATGTCAATCTGAAACACTACAGAGTTTGCTGGTACTGTGGTGAGTCAGGACATTACCAACAAGAGTGTTTGAAAAAATCAAGAGATGAGGAGATAACCTACAATTATTGCACTAATTCCTCTGTTAGGAACACTCCCAGGATCAAGGTTGTTTTAAAAGATAATGAGGATAGAAGATTGTTCTTCATTCCAGGTAAGCCTAGGCTTGCCTGGGTGCGCAAAAACTAATCCCTTACTTGCAGGATGGAAAGAAGAAGAGTTCCTGGTATATAGATAGCGCTTGCTCAATACACATGACAGGGAACAAAGCATGGTTTATATCTTTCCATCCTGAAAACAAAGGTTCTATAACCTTTGGGAACAACAGTAAAGGGGAAGTAATTGGCATGGGAAAGGTAAGGATCTCTGACAATCTTGTTGTGAATAACGTTACTTTAGTGGATAACCTAACCTTCGATCTATTGAGCGTATGTCAAATGTGCCAGGATGGTCAAAATAGGGTTATCTTTACTACTAATGAGTGTTTGGTTGAGAATGTTGAGACAGGGAAAGTTCTCCTCAGGGGAATCATAGAGAACAACCTATACAGAGTAGATCCATCTTTTATCCCTGAAGAGGAACTGTGCCTTTCGGCACAATCTGAGGAATCCAATCTATGGCATCAAAGGTTCTCTCATGCAAGCCTCAGACTTCTACACAAACTTCACAACAAAGACCTAGTTATTGGTTTACCAAAGATAGAGAGTCAATCTGAAGAGGTGTGCATTGCTTGCACAAGAGGAAAACAAGTAAGATCATCCTTTAAGTCCAAAAACCAGGTAAGTACCTCTGAACCCTTAGAGCTTATTCACATGGACTTGTGTGGGCCTATGCGCACACTTAGCCGTGGAGTAAACAAGTATGTGTTTGTCATTGTAGATGACTTCTCTAGGTATACTTGGACCATTTTCATTGCTTCAAAGGAGGATGTGTTTGATGAGTTTGAATTTTGGTTATATGCTATTGAAAATCAATCTGGATTTCATCTAAGGGCTATACGCACTGACCATGGAACAGAGTTCGAGAACTCCCGGTTTCTTTCCTTGTGCAGGAACAAAGGCATAAATCATAATTTTTCTGCGCCAAGAACGCCTCAACAGAATGGAGTAGTTGAAAGGAAGAATAGGACTCTGGAGGATATGACAAGGACAATGCTAATTGCGAGTGGATTGCCAAGAAACTTCTGGGCTGAAGCACTCAATTCTGCTTGCTATGTACTGAACCGTGCCATGTTGAGACCTATGATTGAGAAGACACCATATGAGCTGTTCAGAGGAAGGAAGCCGAACATTTCCCATCTAAGGGTCTTTGGGTGCAAGTGCTTCGTCCACAACAATGGAAAGGACAATCTGGGCAAGTTCGATCCAAGAAGCGATGAAGGAACATTTGTTGGTTATTCCACTCATAGTAGGGCCTACAAAGTTTACAACAAGAGGACAAGGAAGGTGGAGGAAAGCATCCATGTGGTCTTTGATGAAAAGATCATGGCAGGTAACGTTGTCCATGATCCAAACGTTCCTCCACTGACTGAAGCCGACAGGGAACAATTCATTCTCGCTGATGCTGAGGAATTCATCCCTACTACGGACATGAACGCAGAAGAAGAAGCAGCCCCAGATCAAGATGCAAGTGTACCAAATGGAGATTCCGGAACTCAGGGGGAACAATACCCATCTCAGGAACAATCTGAAGAAGATACTCACCATGAAGAGGAAGGAACGCGACGCAGCACTCGTATCCATGGGCCCCCATCAAGACTCATGGACTACGTATGCAACTGTGCTTCGCTTCCCTCCTCCGATGTATCTCTAGAACCCAGCGACAAGGATTGTTCCGTGCTCACATTAGATCCTACATTTCATGCCTTCTGTGCTTTCGTCTCCACAGCTGAACCAAGAACAGTGAAAGATGCCCTAGAAGACCCAGAATGGGTCAATTCTATGCAAGAGGAACTTCATCAATTTGAGAGGAACAAAGTATGGAGACTAGTTCCCAGACCTAAGGATCGCTCCGTCATAGGTACCAAATGGGTGTTCAGGAACAAGATGGATGAAAGAGGACAAGTGATAAGGAACAAAGCAAGACTGGTGGTAAAAGGCTACAACCAACAAGAGGGAATTGACTATGATGAAACCTTTGCGCCAGTTGCAAGATTAGAAGCAATACGCCTCTTGATCGCCTACTCTGCCCACTATGGATTCAAGTTGCAACAAATGGACGTCAAGACAGCGTTCCTGAACGGGGTACTAAAGGAAGAAGTTTATGTGGAACAAACGCCTGGATTCGAAGATTCTTCCTATCCTGACCACGTTTACATACTTGATAAGGCACTCTATGGTCTGAAGCAAGCTCCTCGCGCCTGGTATGAAAGGCTTTCTCAATTCCTCTTATCTCATAGTTACGTAAGAGGGGGAGTGGACAGAACTTTATTTCTATTAAGAGAGGGAAAGCATACCTTGGTAGTACAAGTATATGTGGATGACATAATCTTTGGCTCCACCAACGAGCACTTAGTCACCAAGTTCATAAAGCTGATGGAGAGTGAATTTGAGATGAGTATGGTGGGCGAGCTTAAGTTCTTTCTAGGCCTACATGTTGTTCAAACAGAGGAAGGAACAAAGGTACATCAACAAAAGTACCTACGAGAGTGCATCAAGAAGTTTGGTATGATGGATGCAAAGAACTATTCGACCCTCATGTCCCCAAATGATTCAATAGGAATGGATGTTGACACGAAAGCAGCTGATCAAAAGGTCTATCGTGGGATGATAGGCTCATTGCTTTATCTAACCGCCAGTAGGCCTGATATCATGCAGAGTGTATGTTTTTGTGCTAGATTTCAAGCAAGTCCTAGAGAAACTCATGTCTGTGGTACCCAAGAGGGGGAAGTCTTGAATTACTAGGGTACACAGATGCTGACTTTGATGGACACAAGCCAGATAGGAAATCAACATCTGGGATGGCTCAATTCCTTGGCCCTTGTCTTGTGTCTTGGGGATCAAAGAAACAAACCACTGTCGCCCTATCCACTGCCGAAGCTGAGTATGTCGCCGCCGCAGCTTGTTGTTCTCAACTCATATGGCTCAAACAACAGCTAAGTGACTTTGGCATCATTTTAGGTAACGTTCCTATACTTTGTGATAACACTAGTGCTATTGATATTTCTAAGAATCCTGTGCAGCACTCTAGGACTAAGCATATTGACATAAGACATCACTTCCTTCGTGATTGTGTGGAGAAAGGGATTGTCTCTATGGAACATATCCGCTCTGAGGAACAAATCGCGGATATCTTCACAAAGCCACTAAACAAGGCTCCCTTTGAGAAATTACGTATGGGTCTAGGTATGATTTCTCTCAACTAATCTTGATCTTCCTTGAAACCCCCAATGATTGGAGAAATTAGTGAGTTTATTCATCTTGAGTATTAGTCCTTTAAGCATATTCATACCTGCTTTTCTATGAAATAAACTTGAGTCCTTTGAACTGCTTGCATGATCTATACGTGATTAGGAAAGATACCTTGCTAGTGATTGAAATTGACAAATGCATGATTCCTTAGGCAAAGGTCTTATTTTCTAACCCAAAAGATCCCTCTTGATGTACTGATCCCTCAATACAAGCCCAAAGGATAGAGGGAATCTACGGCCACCCTATAAACCTTCATGATCGATAGTCCTATGAGCCATGTTTTTCCATCCACAACTGGACTCCCTCATCATGATATAAAATGTTTTAAATTCATATTATGTGATTTTTTTTTTCTATGTGATGTTCTTTTGTACCATCTCTGGTAAACATACCCCAAGCATCACAATACCTTCGATATCAGATTGAGAAAGGAAAGGATAAGGGTTGAGATTTGAAAAATTGTTGAGGGGATTAATAGCTCTGAGGTGACAGTTACATGCATTCGGCAGAAGCCTAAAGGACTAGAGTAGGTTCTGGAACCTAGAAAGGTAATGATGGATTTTGAGTATCTTTGATTGGAGGAAAAATCGGTACATTTATGGAAAGTTGTTCAGATATGGAAAAAGGAGTTTTGAATTTGAATTGACTGGTTTGATGGATGGCAATTACTTAAAGGATTTTTCCCAGCTCCTCATCGTCACAGCCTTCTATCTACCCTCCCCTAAACACAAGCCTCCTCAAAAACCTTCCCTGCAAAAATGGTGAACACCTCCTCCGTATCCCTCACAGGAAATGAAAGCCCTGATACACTACGAAGCATCCTTGCTTCCTTAGGCATCCCCACAGAATCTCCTCAGCCAAAATCCCCAGCCAAAACACCTTCATCCCCTCCAAAAGAAAATAATCCAGAACCCTCGCCGGCAAAAGAAACAACGCCGCCGGCCACCCCTGTTCCATCCATCTCAAGTTCCTCTACTGAGAAATTGGCCTCCCCTACCTCTGAAAAGATCCCAAGCCCAATCTCTCAAGAACAAGCCCCAATAGAAATCATCCCTAGCCCTGCACACTCCTCTCCCCTAAAAACAAACCTGTGCATCACCCAAATCCACGCCGAAATCGAGGAGGAGAACTCACAATTATCCAAGAAAAGGTTCCATGAGATTCTGGATCTCAGTGAGGAAGACGACGAGGCTCAGGAACCAGTGCTCAAAAGAGCCAAAGTGGAGTCTTCCCTCTCTCGCCCACGAACAAGAAGTGTTGCAGCAAAGCCACCCAAAGGAAGGAAAGTTCCCAAAGAAGTGGCTGAAGGAAAAGCCTTGGGGAAACGAACCATCATCAGAGATCTTATGTTTGATGAGGAGTTTCTATTCGCCAACAGGATGGATATCTTGGTCGACATCATCCGCTACCAGGGTTGGGAAAACTTGTTCTGCACAGCACCGAAGGTCAATGAGGGGATGATAAGGCAGTTCTATAGTTCCTTCACTATCACTGAGAGGCCACACGCCATCCAAGCCTCCTTCGTCCTTGGTAAGGACACCCACGTGGTCTCAAGCACCGAACTGGGAGTCATACTCGGGGTACCTCACGAAGGATTTGAAGAGTACATCAAAGGGCAGTGGCCAAAGGACATAGGGCTGGCTGCAATCCAAAGGGTATCTCAGAACCACTCCACTGAAGTTGTTGGGGAGATGACCACCTCGTCCATGGGGGTAGCTAACCGGATCCTGCATAGCTACCTAATTAGTAATGTTACTCCCAGAGAGCAGAAGCGCACTACCATCCTTATTCAGGACTGCCTTCTCATGGACAAGCTCCTCCTCAGGCAAGCCATAAACTTACCAAAGATCATCATGCTACACATGGCCCATGCCCGGAGGAACGATAGACACGGTCTTCCCTTCCCAGGCGTAGTCAAGAAGATCCTAGAGTATCTGAGGGTGTATGAAGCTGGTCCTTCTGAGGTTGTCTTTGCTAGGGAGTTAGCTGAAGCGAATTTAAGGAAGATGAAATTTGAGAAGAATGAAGATGGAGATTGGGTCCGCTCTGCTGAGTTTTGTGAAACAGAGCATATATCTGAGGACCCTCCACAGGAACAGAGTGAAGAGCCAACTTTGGTCTACCAACAACAGAGGATGGAAGAGCTGTGCTCACTAGTTGCCACCTTGACTGAACAACAAAGGCTTTTGGTGAATGAAGTTGCTGCCTTGAAGGCTGAGATACGTCGTTGGACGTCATCCAACTAGAGGTTCCCTTGGCAGTTTAAAAGTCTCTTCTCCACACCCTTCCTCCTCTCTCTGACCCCCACTCTCTGTTCCTAGCATATCTATCTATCTTCTCTTGTGCTTATTGTACCCTTTGTTTAGGGCGTTATGTGTCTTCTTTTAATTTCTCTATGCTTGTGTGTTCTATTCCCCGTCTAGTATATGTATCAGCGTCTGTTCTTATGGCGCTTGTTTTAATCTATGATTTGCTTGTTTTGATGTGTTCTGAAGTTCTTTTATTTCAAGTGCATGTTTCGACTTACTTTTTGATGATGCCAAAAGGGGGAAGAAAGGAATGGTCAAGGTTTGAGGGGGAACATCTGTACTTATACTTTATAAGTAACGTTACCTTAGGAGAACTGTTTAGATGAGTTTTAGAAGTATTCAGTGAGTATGTTTGTCACCATCAAAAAGGGGGAATTTGTTGAAGCTACGGCTGAAGTAAAGTTCCTTCTGGTTTTGATGGTAACAAACATTCCTACTAATGTTTACTTGAGTGTTTCAGGATGTCTACTTGAGCAGGAACGTTACTCAACAGAGGCGAAAGTTAATTAAGGAAACAAAGGGCTGAGGTAGCGCAACGAAGATATCATGTTTCCTTTATGGAAAATACGGTTGAGCTGAAAAGACATCATGAAGAAGTTAAGGAAAGAGATATAATTAAAAGATGGAAATAATATCTTCTTATGCGAAAGATATTTTTTCCATATTCTTGTTTGTTCCCTCAGTTTAAACCTAGTTTTATCTTTGCTATATAAACTAGTCTTAGGCTTAGGAATAGATAAGACGATTGAGAGAGTTTATGCTTGTGTGAATCAAGTGTGATCGTCCAAAAGAAGAACAAGAAGAAAAGAGAGAAAGAGTGAGCAATACTTAGTCTTAGGCGTTGAGTTTGGGCTCGAGTGAAAGAAGAGATTCGTGATCGTAATCCTTGCTTTCTTTTGTAACAAACAAGAGATTAATAAGATAAGTATACTCATTCAAATCCTTCAAGTGAGAAGCTTGAAGGTAGTGGTTTTACTCAACTCTTAGTGGTTGAGGTTTCCACTCTAAATACTTGTGTTCTTCTATATTTCCTGCGTTAATATTCCGCTGCTATACCTCTGAAGGAACAATACACTTTGTTCCCTCAGAAGTAATTGAACTAACGATCCAACAGTATAGTTTGTTGCCTTTTTTTACGGTAAGAAGTGATGTTTGGAATTCATCTGATGATTTCTCATATTTTGTACAAAACTGATAGGGAGGATAACACCAGAAAGTGTAATATACAGCTTCGGAACTCTTTTGCTTGATCTTATAAGCGGAAAGCATGACATCCTCCTCATGGCGGAGGCGTCGGTGGAACAAGTTCATGTTATTAAGGAATGTTTAGAAAGGTTTTGTAGATCGTCTGGGAAAATAGTGAATGAGCTGCAATCAAAGATTTATATTTCCCGGAATATGGAGGAGGGTCTTGCGAGGGAAATCCATAGTATGAGTGGTTTTCCGATTACGGGTGACTTGGGTGTTTATCTCGGGATACCGTTGTTGCATAAGAAGATTGGCAAGCATAGTTTTGACCCTTTCCTCGAGAAAACTAATGATAAGTTGTCCGCCGTAATCTCAGTCTGGCGGGCAGATTAACCCTTGCGAAATCTGTTATTTCAGCGGTGCCTCCGGGCAGATTAGGCGGTTTGGGTTTGAAATGTATGCGCAACCTCAACGTTGAGTTGTCGGGTAAGTTGGCTTGGAAGTTTGTTAGCGATGAGGATTGCTTCACTGTCTGATCATAATCATCCTTCCCTTGCGTGGAGAGGTATTAGCAGTGTTAGTCAGCTCTGGAATTCTGGGATTGGATGGAAATGGGAGCTGCTCAGCAATCTCTTGTCGTCTACTGTTTTGCTCAAGATGGCCGCCACGGTGGTTATTGAAGGCGAAGACCATCCGGATATTATTAGATGGGGCAATTCGCAGGATGGGGTGTTCTCGGTCTCTACGGCGTATCATCTTATTCATCCCTGTTGAGGTCCCTTCAGGTTTTGAATGGTAACAAACATTCTGCTAATGAACTGTCTGAGTGTTTTCAGGATAGTTACTCTGAAAGGAACGTTACGCCTCTGTGATCTATATAAGGAAAGCTCGATCGGAGAGAGAGCTTGATGGGTCCAATCGAAGATTATGTGTTGTTATCTATATAAGGGTCGAAGATATTCCAGAAAGATCGAAGATCTTGGCGGTTGAACAAGGCCGACTCAAATAAGGAAGGAAATAATATCTTTTTCCTTAAAGATATTATTTTCCTTAAATATATTATTTTCCTTAAAGATAGATCTTGTTTGTTGGAGGGTTGGACGTGATATTGGTGGTTAGACAAGACCAACTCAAATAAGGAAGGAAATAATATCTTTTTTCGTAAAGATATTATTTTCCTTAAAGATATTATTCTTGTGTTTTTAACCTAGGTTATCTTAGTATTTAAGCAAGGCTTAGACTAGGAATAAGGTTGACGTTTTTGTAGAGAGATTCTTGTGTTAAGAGAGATTTAGAGAATAAGAAGAGTTATCAAGGCTTAGAGGTTGAGTTCGGGCTCGAGTGAGAGGAGTGATTCGTGATCGTAATCCGAGCTCTCTTTTGTAACGAACAAGAAATCAATAAGATAAGTATACCCTTCTAAATCCTTCAAGTGAGAAGCTTGAAGGTAGTGGTTTTACTCAACTCTTAGCGGTTGAGGTTTCCACTCTAAATCTCTTGTCAATTATATTCTTCTTGCATTATATTTTCGCTGCTACACTTCCTGAGGAACGATTCCTATTGTTCCCTGGGAAGTAACTGTGCTAACCGATCCAACAATTGGTATCAGAGCCTGGTCTCTAGATTGTTTGTGTTAGCTTTGCAGGAAGAATGGCTACAAATACGTCCATCAATGATTCCTTCTGGAAACCCCCGGTGCTTAAGTTCGGAGAATTCTCCTATTGGGTGGAACAGATCGAGTCGCATATATGTTCGCTTCATGGACAGATGTGGAAAGTGGTAGAGTTTGGTGATATCAAAATTTTTGATCTTACTGATCCCACTGGAGTCAAATTAAAGTCGATGACTGATTATCAAGACGCTGATTACAAAATCTTGGAAACCAACATGCGTGCCAAGAAAGTTCTACTCATGGCTCTTGGTCCTTCTGATCAGAGAAAGGTCCTTCGCTATAAGACTGCTCATGAGATCTTTAATGCTCTCAAGAGGATGTATGAAGGGAACGATGATATCAAGAAGAACCGGATTCTTGCTCTCACTAAGGAATACGATAGTGCAGTACAGGGAAAGAATGAGTCTCTCGATGAATTTCACTCTCGTTTCCAGGGGTATGTCGGTCAATTAGAATTCCTTGGGGAAACGATCCCTGAGTGGAAGATCACACATCAATTCCTTCAAGGGTTGTCATCAAAGTGGGATGCTTTCTCCTTAGCTCTCCAGGCCTAAAATGACATCAAGAATACAACCCTTGAAGAGTTGGTTGCTCGACTTCAAAGCAATGCAGGCATTCAACAAAGCAAGGTCTCTAGACGAGAAAGTGAAAAATCTGAGAAGGCCCAAAGCATCGCTTTAAAGGTTGAAAGGGCATTCGATCTTGCTCAAGAGGATGAGGAAGATGAAGATGGCGATGAGGAAGTTGCTCTCATCACCCTAGCATTTCGCAAGGTATGGAAAGGAAGTCGAGACATACAACGTTCCTCTGATGGGAACAAATATGTAGTTTGCTATCACTGCCAACGGAAAGGCCACTTAGCGTGAAATTGTTTCAAGAAGAAAGCTGGTGAAGCACCTGTCCCGGCTAGGGAAAAGAAGGAAGCCATGTTTGCTGCATGGGGAGCTTCCGACTCGGACGATGACAGTGCCTATGCCATAAAGGACACATGTCTCATGGCCGCTGGAGGTACACCCACGGATGAGGTAACTGAATCTGAACTTGACTCTATCTTGCAAAGTAAAACTAAGTCTCAGATAATTAAGGCTATAAAGTCTCTAGGGGAAGAGAATGGCAACCTTAATTTACTTCTTGAAGAAAAGAATGAAACTATCTCCAACCTGGTTGATGAAAACAATCTTTGGGCTTCGAAAGTCTCCAAACTTGAGAAAGCTTCGTCCTTTTCCTCGGATAATTGCAATACTTGCCATGCATTTCAATCTACCATCACTTCCTTAGAACGTAAAGTTACTGAACTTGAATCGAATATTCTTATGTTAAAACTGAGTAACTCTAAGCTAGCAAAAGATGCAGAAGATTTGAAAGGAAGTGAAGAAGAGAGAAAGAAGGTCTGGCTGGATGAGTATGTTGCTTCCAAGATTGAAAAAGAGAAGGTTGACTTCTCCACGCGGTTTGTACCCCGTACTGGACTCGGCTACGGTAAGACCTTAAGTTCCCAAACTGGTAACATTCCCTCTGGATCACAAAGTCCTTCTCCTTCCAAGGAACATTGTGGTGGATCCAGCTCTGGCTGCTCCCACAGTGGATCCAAGGGGGAAGAAAAGTTCAAGGCATGTGAGGAGAAGGTCTGGTTCGATGGACAAAAGGCTTACCACATGTGGCTTAAACAGGTTCAGAACATCAAGCCGGTACAAATCGACTTTCAATCAAGGATTGACAACAAACCCATCTGGCCGGGTCAAAGTAAGTATGTGAACTTATGGCATCATAGAGTGTGTTGGCACTGCGGTAAAGCAGGTCACTACAAACAAAATTGTCATCGTAGAAAGAAATTTGAGAAAAGATCACATACTTATAGACAACATTCCCAAGTTAGGAACACTCCTAGAGTCAAAGATGTCTTAAATGAACCGAGGAATAGAAGGGTCTTTTCTAATCCAGGTAAGCCAAAGCTTGCATGGGTTCGTAAAAACTAATCTCTTACATGCAGGATGGAGGAAAGAAACGTTCTTGGTATATAGACAGTGCATGCTCAAGTCATGTGACAGGGAACAAAGAATGGTTCATCTCTCTCCATCCACACACCAAGGGTTCCATAACCTTTGGGAACAACAGTAAGGGTGAAGTAGTAGGCTTAAGAAAGGTAAGAATTTCTGATCGACTCCTTGTGTATAACGTTACTCTAGTAGATAACCTTGCCTTTGATATGTTGAGTGTACGTCAATTGTGCCAGGACGGTCAAAATAGGGTTATCTTTACTACTGATGAGTGTGTGGTTGAGAATGTTAGTACAGGTAAAGTTCTTCTAAGAGGTGCAACAGAAAACAACTTGGACAAAGTGGATCCCTTTTTCATCCCTGAAGAGGAACTGTGCCTTGCTGTCCAAGATGAGGTATCAAATTTATGGCACAAAAGGTTTGCACATGCAAGCCTCAGACTTCTATCCAAGCTTCACAACAAAGACCTAGTGGTAGGTCTACCCAAGATAGATTGTCACGCTGAGGAGGTTTGTATCGCATGCACAAGGGGAAAACAAGTAAGATCATCCTTCAAATCAAAGAACCAGGTCCAAAGGAATAAATCACAACTTCTCTGCTCCAAGAACTCCACAGCAAAATGGAGTGGTTGAGAGGAAAAACAGGACACTGGAAGACATGAAAAGAACAATGTTGATTGCAAGTGGTCTTCCTAGGAACTTCTGGGCTGAGGCACTGAATGCTGCTTGCTATGTGCTCAACCGTGCAATGCTAAGGCCCATGATAGAGAAAACCCCATATGAATTGTTTAGGGGAAGAAAGCCTAATGTTTCACATCTTAGAGTTTTTGGTTGCAAATGTTTTGTACACAACAACGGGAAGGAAAGTTTGGGAAAGTTTGATCCAAGGAGTGACGAAGGAACCTTCGTCGGATACTCACCACAAAGCAGAGCTTATAAAGTGTACAACAGGAGAACCAAAAAGGTTGAGGAAAGTATACATGTAGTCTTTGATGAAAATATTATGGCTGGTACCCTTGTGCAGGATACAAATGATCTTCCCCTGACGGAAAGAGACAAGGAAGGCTTTCAACTCTTGGAAGACGACGTACAGGTACCTTTGGAGGGAGAAAACCAAGTGGAAGGAGTACATCTTGTAAACTCCTCAATTCCTCACCCTCCAGAGACCTCTGAAGCTAACTATGTCCAAGCTCAGACAGAAGGTGAACAGGAAGAAGTATCTGGATCTCAGGGGGAACAAATCCCTAACCAGGAACAAACAGGTGCTGAAAGTCTACAAGAAGAAGGCGGAACTTGCCACAGCACTCGCATTCATGGACCTCCCTCGAGACTCATGGATTACGTGTGCAACTGTGCTTCAACCTCGGAAACACCACCTGATTCTCAATCCTCGAAGGATTGTTCCGTTCTAACCTTAGATCCTATATTTCATGCTTTTTGTGCTTTTGTTTCTGTAGTTGAACCAAAGACAGTTGGAGAAGCTCTCAAAGATCCAGAGTGGGTAAATGCTATGCAAGAAGAGCTTCATCAGGTTGAGAGGAACAATGTGAGCAGACTGGTTCCAAGACCTAAGGATAGATCCGTCATCTGTACCAAATGGGTATTCAGGAACAAGATGGATGACAAGGGATAAGTCACGAGGAACAAAGCCAGACTGGTTGTAAAGGGTTATAACCAGCAAGAAGGAATAGACTATGATGAGACTTTCGCTCCGGTTGCAAGGAGGAGGCACTTTATGGTCTCAAGCAGGCTCCACATGCCTGGTATGAAAGGCTATCTCAATTCCTCTTGTCCCATGGTTACGTCAGAGGGGAAGTTGACAGGACCTTGTTCCTACTGAAGAAAGGAAAGCACACTCTAGTTGTGCAAGTGTACGTTGATGATATCATCTTTGGCTCCACCAACGAGCAACTGGTTACCAAGTTCACTAAACTGATGGAAAGTGAATTTGAGTTGAGCATGGTGGGAGAACTCAAGTACTTCTTAGGACTACAAGTGATTCAAGCTGAAGAAGGAACAAAGGGGCATCAACAAAGGTACCTCAGGGAATGCATCAAAAAGTTTGGGATGGCAGATGCGAAGGATTACTCCACTTCTATGTCCCCGAATAACACAATATGGATTGATGCAGACAAGAAGGAAGCTGATCAAAAAGTCTATCGTGGAATGATAGGCTCATTGCTTTATCTAACCGCCAGTAGGCCTGATATTATGCAAAGTGTATGTTCTTGTGCTAGGTTTCAAGCAAGTCCTAGAGAAACACATGTCACTGTAGTGAAGAGGATTTTGAGGTACTTAAGGGGAACAGATGATCTTTGCTTGTGGTATCCAAGAGGAGGTAGTCTTGAGCTGCTATGATATACAGATGCAGGCTTCGACGGGTTCAAACCGGACAGGAAATCCACCTCTGGGATGACTCAGTTTCTTGGTCCATGCCTCGTGTCGTGGGCCTCCAAGAAACAAACCACAGTCGCTCTCTCCACAGCTGAGGCAGAGTATGTAGCCGCCGCTGCTTGTTGCTCTCAACTCTTATGGCTCAAACAACAGCTAAGTGATTACGGTATTGTACTCAGTAACGTTCCTATTTTGTGTGATAATACAAGTGCTATTGATATTTCTAAGAATCCTGTGCAGCACTCAAGGACCAAACACATTGATATAAGACACCACTTTCTACGTGATTGTGTGAAAAAGGGGATGGTCTTTATGGAGCACTGTCGGTCTGAGGATCAAATCGCGGACATATTCACAAAGCCACTAAATAAGGCTCCCTTCGAGAAGTTACGACTGGAGTTAGGTATGATTTCCCTTGAATGATCTTGTTCTTCTATAAAACCCTCAATGATTGATGAGAAATTGCGAATTTATTCTTTATGAACTTGATCTTTGAAGTCTGGTCACACTTGCATTTCTATAATATGGATTCGTATCTTCTGTGCCACATGCTAGTATCATACGTGCTTAGGAAAGTTACCATTCATTACATTCACTTGATGTCATGTTATTGTATGCAAAGGTCTTATTTCTAGCCCAAAAGATCCCTCTTGATGTACTGAACCCACAATATAAGCCCAAAGGATAGAGGGAATCTACAGCCACCCTTAGCCTTCATGGATGATAGTCCTAAGAGCCTTGTTTTCCATTCACAACTGGACTCACTCGCCATGATGTAAAATAATTAAATTTCATACTATATGTGATATTTCTGTGTGATGTTCTCTATTGTACCGTCTTTGGTAACCTTACCCAAACCATCACACACCATCGACATCAGACAAGGAAGGGAAGGTAAAGAGGCTGAATTTGAATTCTGAAAGTGGGAACCGTGTGAACAGTTTGCACCGAGTGAACAAATTAATTATGGCAGTGGTTACAGAACAATGATGGTAAGTATCTTCCCAAGGTTCATGATGTCTCAATGGAAGATTTTATTGGAAGAATTTGCAACAACCAACTGGTGAATTAAAGGAGATAAAATCTCGCAAGGAAAGAAGTAGAATTGGGAAGAATTGAAAAGACGGCTTTGCGGGTTTTTGAGTATAAAGAAAGAAACCCAGCTACCTCATCAGCAACGTTACCCCCAGAGAGCAGAAGCGCACCACCATTCGGATTCAAGACTTCCTGTTGATGGATAAGATGCTCCTCCGGAAAGAGATCAACCTGCCAAAGATTATAATGCTTCACATGGCCCATGCTAAGAAAATGACAGGCATGGTCTTCCTTTCCCTGAGATAGTCAGGAAGATCTTGGAGTACTTAAAGGTCAATGAGTCTGGGTCGGGTGACATTGTTTTTGCAAGAGAGATGGCTGAAGCTAATCTGAAGAAGATGAGGTTTGAGAAGAATGATGTTGGAGTATGGGTACGGGCCTCGGGCAAAATTGAGACTGATGCTATGTCATAGGGCCCGCCAGAGGAACAGAATGAAGTGCTGAATATGGTCTACAACAATGATAGGATGGAAGAACTGTGCTCGCTCGTCGCACACCTCTCTGAACATCAGCACCGACTGGCTAAGGTGATCACTGCTCTGAAGGATGAGATACGTCGTTGGACACAACCTCACCAGTAAGGTTCCCTTCACAGTATTCAGACGACGCCTTGCATCCTTCCTTCCCTTGATCTGACCCCCACATTCTGTTCCCTAGCACATCAACTGCTTCTCTTTCATGCTTATTGTACCCTTTGCTTACTTTGCTTGACTATCTTTTGCTTGTTTTGTTTGTCTTTCTTTCCTTTGCACGGATGCATACGAGCGTCAGTCCTTTAGACGCTTATAAATATTAATGAACTGCTTGCTTCAGTGATATGACTTGTATTGTCTTCGGTTCTTAAATGCTTAAATTTTGCTTTTTGATGATGCCAAAAGGGGGAAAATAAAGGGAGTTCAAGGTCTTAGGGGGAATCTCATATTCTTTCTCTTCGAGTAATAATCCTAGGGGAAATTATTTACGTGTGCACTGTGAATACACTTTTCATGTCTTTATTAAATGTGCTTTTATGTGTTAAAGAAGAGAATGTTTGTCACCATCAAAAAGGGGGAATTTGTTGAGGTCCCTTCAGGTTTTGAATGGTAACAAACATTCTGCTAATGAACTGTCTGAGTGTTTTCAGGATAGTTACTCTGAAAGGAACGTTACGCCTATGTGATCTATATAAGGAAAGCTCGATCGGAGAGAGAGCTTGATGGGTCCAATCGAAGATTATGTGTTGTTATCTATATAAGGGTCGAAGATATTCCAGAAAGATCGAAGATCTTGGCGGTTGAACAAGGCCGACTCAAATAAGGAAGGAAATAATATCTTTTTCCTTAAAGATATTATTTTCCTTAAAGATATTATTTTCCTTAAAGATAGATCTTGTTTGTTGGAGGGTTGGACGTGATATTGGTGGTTAGACAAGACCAACTCAAATAAGGAAGGAAATAATATCTTTTTCCTTAAAGATATTATTTTCCTTAAAGATATTATTCTTGTGTTTTTAACCTAGGTTATCTTAGTATTTAAGCAAGGCTTAGACTAGGAATAAGGTTGACGTTTTTGTAGAGAGATTCTTATGTTAAGAGAGATTTAGAGAAGAAGAAGAGTTATCAAGGCTTAGAGGTTGAGTTTGGGCTCGAGTGAGAGGAGTGATTCGTGATCGTAATCCGAGCTCTCTTTTGTAACGAACAAGAAATCAATAAGATAAGTATACCCTTCTAAATCCTTCAAGTGAGAAGCTTGAAGGTAGTGGTTTTACTCAACTCTTAGCGGTTGAGGTTTTCACTCTAAATCTCTTGTCAATTATATTCTTCTTGCATTATATTTTCGCTGCTACACTTCCTGAGGAACGATTCCTATTGTTCCCTGGGAAGTAACTGTGCTAACCGATCCAACAATCCCCGATGCGTAATAATAGGGACAAGAACTGGGCCAACCTTACTCTTTGGCACCTTTGGAAGTGGCCTAATAATACGGCTTTCAGGAAACAAGTATAGAGAGATTATGGGGAAGCTTGCATTAAGAAATTATTGGCCCCTACCGTAATCAGGGAAGATTTTATGATCGCGTGGACTCGGCCTCCTGAGCATTGGGTTAAGTTGAACACGGATCGGTCGTGGGTCGTCGAAACAGATTCGCAACTGACGGTTCTGCTACGTAGCAAACCTATGGAGCGTTGTCACCCCTTATTCAGCCTTGTATCTTTGGTGCAAGGTTTAATTGATAGGGATTGGGAGATCTGATTCCGGCATATTTACCATGAAGCGAATGCTGTTGCTGATGGTCTTGCTTCGTTTGCTTTTTCATTTCCTTTAGGTGTTCATATTTTTGTTTCTCCGCCCATTACGGTGGGTACTCTTGTTTCGGATGATGTGAGGGATTTTGCTACACCTCGCCGGGTAGCAAAGTAGGTTTTATCTATATGTTATATGTTCGAGAGTGCCGCCTCTCTTTCTTTCAAGAAAACAAATAAAGAGAAAAAATTGATGTTCCGTCAACAATTCATTCAATCCATTATTAAGTTACAGACACAGTTGCAAGAAACAAGGGTCTCTTTATAATATAGAAACAAGAAACTGTTGGCTAATTTAGGCCATATTCTCCGCGCTATTGCTTCTTGATTTGCTGTTTTTTCGGCCCCAAATAGGATTGCTCTCAATAAGCTGATGGGGAACAAGGCGGTGTTCTTTTTTGGAAAGTTTCTTGAAATTGTGGACTCTCAGTCTTGCTAATTGAGTTTCCTCTTCTGGAGTCATCTCTCTCACCACTACTGTCAATCTGCTAACAGGTCTTATCATTACCCCGGACCGACCTCTGGCGTGAAAAGAGACTCTCTTTTTGTTAAGCCCCTTGCCAACGTAGGCTTCAGCTGTAAATACATACACGAGTAAATTGAGTTTCTTAGTTTTGTTTCATGTTGAGAAATTTTGGTGAGCATGATGAAAAATCAAGTTACCAACAACAAGCCGATCAGCATCTAAGCCGTGATTATGAGTGGCATTTGCTCGTGCTGAATGTATCACCTGCATATCCACAAGACAGGTTCGATTCTATTAGCAAGAAGGAAAAAAGAATAAGCCAGAGATATTTTTAAAATCTTATTCTGATCTAAGACTCAAAATATATGGCCTTGGTACATGAATTTTGGTAGAAACTCTTAAATCTATGGTCTGGTAGACAAATTCAATCCAGAGAATTTCAAATCTTGTTCTGAATTGTCAGCATGTACCTGGTAGACAGTTTTTGCAGCACGTTTCACAGTAACTTGCATTTGCAATAAAGCATCTTCTACACGCATTCCTCGTACTACAGCAGCTACCAAATTAAGCTTCTTAGGGCTCTGAAAGTCATGTGTAAACAGGAGAGTTATCAGAACTAAATTTTAATTCCTTATTAAGGATTAGAGAATTGCCAGCTATGATATTATTAACATTAAGGGGTTCCATTTACCCAGAATTCAGATCAACCAGAAAACACATGTATATAGTGCCACCTCACACTCAGAGTTTCCCTATACCTCATCATAGTGAACACCATTGCGGGAAACTCAAGTAAGGCACACACATTTTATTCTTATTGTGTGAGGTGACACTATATACCTAACTTTTCCTGTTGACCTATCTACAGAAATAAGATAATATTAACCTTTACAGAAAGTTTAGGTATATAGTGTCACCTCCTACCTATCTAGGTAAGCAGTGAGTCTTACTTGTTTTATTCCTTTCAGAACTGCTAGGACTTTATCAGCCTTGCAAACTGCAGCTTGAGTTTCAGCATTCCCAGTGCTTGGACCTAAGAGAGGGGTCAGTGGAGAAGGGATGGGTGCAGCATCAGAATCTGCCAGCAACTGTCTTGTGGTAGATATTCTCTGAAATAGAAGTGGAAATGTGAGGATTAAGCACTGACTTATAGGAAACACCTATTCGAACATCATCTATTCGCAGGAAGAACATTCCTCTATCAAGCAAATGGAAACCAGGATACAGCTTTGCTAAGTATGCAGCTGACAGTAAGATCATAACATTACAAGAATGGATGTCACATGATTTTACGGCACAAGGCGTTCTTGACTTGACTTCTAAAATCCAAATACCACTGTGAACAAGTATCAATTTTATTCAAATACAAATTCTCTTTTTACTATGAACACAAGCAAGACTTGTACTGATCCTCAATAAACATCACTGAACACATAAGAGTATGCTGCCTCTAAAATACCACTATAGGGTTGAATGTAATAAGCAACAAATAGAAGCTAAAATCCATGAAATCTAGATACACCTGCTGTAACAACATTATACAGGACACTAAGAGAACATGATGGTGCTCACCAGAAGCTGAAGATACTGCTGCAAGGGCCTATGAACACATGGAGACAGGAGCTTCGACGATCCTGAAGCCCCTGAGAAACAAATAAATATCACAAAGATCAAACTTGAAGGAAATGAAGAACTCGATTATTGATTCAAAAGCTAAGAACTCGGTATTACCATTAGAGCTCAATGGCTGGCAATGGAGATTCCGAACATTTCCAGGCAGATTTTGGTCTGCTCTTCTCCCCAAGTTGTACACGATCGAACGCAAATGATTCGCCCACCTCATTTCAGTATTTCACCCTGATGGATGGACTAAGTTGGAGATCAATGTCACAGAATTCCTCCTCGGACTCGATGCTGCAGATTGAGGGTTTAGGGCTTTCGCCAGGCCGGCTTCTACCATTGTACTTACGCATCCGGTCTAGACCAAGCCCGATCAGATCGTTATTCTGGTCCGGTCCAGGGTTTTTGAGATTTTAAAGTTAGACTAGTATAAATCATGATGGACCGTTACTCATTTTTTTATTATTTATTTAATCTATTTTTGTAACTATTTTGTATAATATTGAACCATGTTATTAAGTTTTTTAATAGTGTTTTAAAAAATAAAAATACATAAGATAAACTCTCTTTTTTAATAGTGTTCTAAAAAGAATCTGGATCAGGTGAGAATATTTATTGTACGAATATGTCAGCGACATGCACTTTCTTCAGTAATGGCACGCACACGCAGGGTGTGTGCGTGAACTTTCACATATTATCAATGACATGCAAATCTGTCAATAGTGCATGTCGTTGGCTTAAATCTGCATGTCATTACTAAAGAAAGTGCATGTCAATGGCTTAATGTTCATTCATTCGCATATTCGCACAGTAACAATTATTCTCACCTGAATCTTTTCCTTCTAAAAATACATAAGACGAATATTTTCTACCATTGTACTTCCTATTATCTTTATGTATTTTCTATTTATTATAGAGATTATTCTCTCTCCCTGTAATGCTATATAAGGTACTCAATAATATGCAATCCAACTTGGACATTTACATTATCACAGGGTATGGTATCAGCCTAAACAAACTCTCTCTTTTCTCTCCTTTTAATTAACGATCCTCGAATTTCTCCCACCTCCTTCACCATCATGGGTGAAGAAACAATCGACAATCCACCACCAAACCAATCAACATCTACCACCCTTTCTCTTTCTCCTTTTGTCATCGCTGTTCAACAAGCCCTACATGTGGTTTTTCTATTTAAAACATTTAACGAGGGTTTTCTATCTCCGCTAAATATTCGTATTTGTAATTTATACTGAAACGAGGTCGAGGATAGAATATGATCTAAAATAGAACCAAAGTCTAAGAACATTTCATTTCATTACTTTGTGTAATTTATACTCATCATTCCTTCTTTACACTAATTTGAGAAATTACACAATGGTTGGGATGATGAGTGTCTTAAACTTGTTATTAAGTTAATTCAGGAGTTCAAGGGTAATGTTGTGTTAAGAATTTCGGAACTTGAAGAGTTTGAGTTGTATTTTTTGTTATGATGTGTTCATATACTAAAAAAACTGTTGAATAATGTCTCAAATATAACATAAAATCCTCAATTACGTAACCTATAAGATTCACAACAGTGCTTTGCTTGATGACAACATATCCTATCATCTTATTGTTATTTTTAACGTTATTATCTTTCGTATACAAAACAGCATATGCTCAATTTTGAATTAACCGATTAATTTGAAGAGGATTTCCAATACTCATCCTCCCAAGTCTCCACTTGCTTAAGCAAGGAAGCCTTCTTGTCAAGGAACTCCTTAAGCTCGGTCGGTTCAAATGGAGATGGAAGACTGCACGGAGGTGTTGGAGAAGGTGACCGGACGTTGGATTCCTCCATATTCTTCCTCCACATTCCGTCGTATTGACACGCCAACGACTCTGCACACACCTCGGTTGCTCCTTCCGGGATGGTCGGCTTGTACTTGTACAGCTTTCCATATTCATTTAGAAGATGGAACATGTAGTCATATACATAATCCATCTTTACTTCCTCGTCCATGAACTTGCTTGATGATCTCCCGATCTCCTTTGCCTACATTGTTTTGCTACTTTAGTATCTCATCTATCTTAAAACATCATGTAACAAAGTCATGTATGATATAATGACATATGCTAAAATTTGGTTCAATGATAAATAAGGACGTGTATGTCATGCACGACAACACGTCACATGTTGTCAAGTGCACACTTGACAACACGTGACTGATAAAGTGAAACCATAATCAGTTGATATCTCCATATTGTCAGGTGTCACTTAACAACATGTTACAGACAAAAGTTAAACGGGACAACCCGTATCTAGAAATCGGGTTAGAAAAAGAATCTAACCTTAGAAGTGTGTTTGTTGCCCCATTCAACGGCGAACTTGATGGAGCGACACTTGTCAGAGTCGCGTATGGGCCAGTAATGTTGCATTGGCAGAAGTTGCCTTGTGAAGAAGTCGTGGTAACGCGGAGTTATGATGAGCGGCACTGAATCACATGCCAATATGTACTTCTCACTCACCGACCATGCTAATCCTTCTACATATATCTTGTATCTTCATACAAAGATGATAGCCACTCAACAACAAGCTACAAAGAAGGTTTATATTGTACACATAGGTAGGCATTTACCTATGAGTATGACATTGATTGGCTAAGTTGGAGTCTCTAAACCCTTGTGATTGTTCCTTGCCCCAATCCTACAATTAACCCATATATATTCACACAATCAATATACAAACGTATGAGAGAGTATCAGAACATCAGATATATACTAATACTGATATCTGATATTTCAGAGATCAATATCAAACGAGCCTTGATATTATAAGGATTTAGGAAGAGTAAAAGAGACTTGGATGTAGATGAGAGCATTCCAATCAGCTTGATCGGTGCGGTTGCAGGTGAGAAGCTCCCGACGTGGTTTGCAATACGCTCCAACGTAGGGGTTGCCTTTCCAGTAAGCCAAAGGCGTTCTTTCCTCCCACTTTGTTTTCTTCCTCCCTTCCTTTATCTCTGCGTTCAACCCTTTCCATTGCCTTATGTTTATCTCTGACCTAAATCCAGTACACAATCTCATCATATTAGTTATAACACCATGGAAAAGGTTCACCGCTTCTGGAATTAAGTTCTTTTATTAGAAACTTAGATGAAAACTTATACACTTGCATAAGTTTTTTGAATATTTGTACAGGATTTTGTAAAGTGCACTACCTTTAGCATGCATGTCTATGTTAGAGTTCTAAAGTTATTATGATGGGCCTAAGCCCAAGGTAAAAGATGTTACCAGCACCAATAGGCCCAATCGGGAAGAATAAGGTCAACGTGAGTATCATCATTGCAATACCCAAACAACACGCCATCCTCACCCTTCTTAACAGCAGGCGTATCCTCACAGTCAAACAGGAACTCCAGATCGGGTACCCGACCCGGATACTTTCTCACCAGCTGTACAATGCTCCATATCGTGAAAATATCCCTCGTCTGATACGATCTGAAATAATGCTTAACGTACACCCGCCCGTCCACGATCGCTACTCTAAAATTCGCCGTACGATTCGGCCTGTCGACCATCTCCTTGCTTACCCCGCTCTGCTTCCACGGCTTTAGATCTTCGTGGATCCAACGGAAGTAGGATGGGCATGTGGGTGATGGACGCTCTGGATTTCGTCTTGGGTTGTGGTTCTTTGGGTAGTAAGGGCATGTTTGGCTCTCGTTTCTTGGGGAGCAAGTAATCGGATACTCTTTCTCCGGTTTCGGTTTCGGTTTCGATTTCGGTTCGGGTTTTGTGGATGTGAAGAGTGAAAACTTTGAAAGGCTTTCCAAGTATTTCAGCTGCAAGAACGGGAATCGAGACCGGGTGTCAGAAGAAGTAAAGTCAAAACACACAAAGTAACTAGAGGAGAGAGCAAACAAAAACAAGAATAAATCAAAACTAAATCTCACAAACGCCAATCTTTTCTACTCACAAAGACATGTCACGACTCTTCTTAATTTGGTAATTCCCTGTAATGACACAATGAAAACAACTCTTCAAACAAGAGCATTGGCGTGCTAGGATGATGTCTTCTTTGCACATATCCTTACCACTGACATTCTCAATTCCCCCAACTTACTCAATTAAAGTGAGAACACAGAAAGTAACGAGAGGAGAGAGCAATCGAGAACGAGAATCGAGACTAAATCAAAACTAAATCTCATAAACGCGGATCTTTTTCCATCACAAAGACATGTCATGAGTCATAATCTCATCGAGTGAAAAAGAAAGACAAGGTTGTTTAGATGATCTATTTTCAACTCTTCTTAATTAGGTAATTCTATGTAACGACACAACTCTATTCAAAACAACTCTTCACACCCCGCGCATTGACGCGCTAGCTCTTCTTTGCACATATCCTTACCACTGAAATTCTCAATTCCCGCGACTTATCCGAATATTATGCACCCGACTTTTTTCCGAATATTTAACTAAAGAATATATATGCATAAAGAGGTGGACTTACGCTGTCGACGGAGCCGATATCTGCAATGAAGACGAAGATGAAGAGAATAGAAAGGAGGAGAACAAGGAAGGAGACCTTTGCTGCTTGGCCTGCCATGGTGTTAACTAGATTTCTAAACCACCAAACTGATTAAAGGTATTATTAGTGGTATAATAATATTTATATAATTCGTTGAATCTTATCTTCACTTATTCAAGAGTAGTTATACGTACATTACTTGCATTAGTTGTAATACATTTTTTAGAGGCTAATAAGCCTATGTTCTACGTAAACTAACCAATCAAAACAGTTCTACCAATTGAAATCATATTTATTGCCATATTATTGAGTCAACTATTAAGCATAGACTAGTTAATTACGTCGACCAAGCCTCCGAAGTTGGCCCGACTAATCAAACAAGACTTACGTGGAATAGAAGATACTTCATTTTCTACCCAAGAAAAATAATACAGAGCTTGTTTTTTCTTATGGCTACTGTAGTACACTAGTATACTACTGTAGTCTCCATTAATAATTATTTAATTGGGGTTTTTTTTTTTTTTTTTTTTTTTTTTTTTTTTTTTGAGGAAACCACCCGCTATTTGTCGAAATTTGCAGGTAAACCACCCGCTATTGACGTATTTATTTTTAACCACCCAAATTCTATACTTTTCTTACAATTCACCACCCGTAAACAGTTTCCGTTAGATATTCCGTTAAAACATGCGAAATTACACTTTTACCCCTCCATTTTTACAGAAAATAAAAACTTTGAAAGTTATGGGGTAATTTTTGCAATTTCCTAAAAACGGATTGAAACCCTAGATCAAATTGTTCTTCCCCAATTCACTTTCTTGAATCAACGAATTCAGACTGAAATTGTCGGAATTAGCGAATATCTTCGAGTTCTTCGTTTAGGGTTCTCAATCCGGTCAAAAGGTCGGAGAAATCATTCGGATCCAGCTTAAATCAATAGATTTGGGTGCGGATTTGTTAATTAGTTGAAAAGTCATAAAAAATAGTTCAAAGACTTGCTGTAGAAAAGTAAACTTGCGAGTACTCGAACATGGTGAAGAGAAAGTAAATAGAGGAAGATGTGGAGTTCACCGATGAGAATAATCGGCTTGCAATGAAGAAAGGAGGAAACTGGAGATGACTGCGAATTTTAAATTGGTAATCCCTCGATTGAACTCATGGAGTTTCCAAGACGAATTATAGCGGAAGTGGAGGCTTGCCAAAATAGACTCGGACGACGGTGACGTGATGAACTCCGGCGAAGGACTTTAGAGAACAGAGGAAGGAGATTTTTGGTGTCTAGAAATTGAGGATGAGAAGTGTGCATTGTAGAGGTTCGGTAAGGTATGCCTGATTCGGAGTGGCCACCGATGGCGTGGCGGTTGAGTCATTCAAGAAAGTGAATTGGGGAAGAACAATTTGATCTAGGGTTTCAATCCGTTTTTAGAAAATTTCAAAAATTGCTCCATAACTTTCAAAGTTTTTATTTTCTGTAAAAATGGAGGGGTAAAAGTGTAATTTCGCATGTTTTAACGGAATATCTAACGGAAACTGTTTACGGGTGGTGAATTGTAAGAAAAGTATAGAATTTGGGTGGTTAAAAATAAATACGTCAATAGCGGGTGGTTACCTGCAAATTCCGATAAATAGCGGGTGGTTTCCTGCAAAAACCCCTATTTAATTTAAATACTTATTTGGGATGGGGTTAAAGGCGAATAATTTTCAGTTTGGATTGTTGCAATTAATTTTTATAGTTTCATCATTCCATGGACGTTACTTCACCTAGCCTAGGGTAGATCGTGGGTCAATTTATACTTATTCTAGTTTGTGGATCAATTTAATTAGTAGTTTGTCTTTCATTTTTGTTTTTGTTTTTTGCCTATTTGGGTCTCAAATAACATTAGTCCGAGACTCCGAGTTAACGTAAATAGTATGTAGTCCTTAAGTAGTTAAGTAGCAAATACAGTATATATATATAGAGATAGGATCATATGAGGACAAGTCTTCTGGTGAGGACATGAGGATACGATCCCGACCATTGGATCGTCATAATCTAACGGCTACGATTACTTATGCGTTTCAATAGGTTTTAATTCATTAAGGGCATTTTCGTCAGTTTATATGGAGATGTTCTTCTCCGTCCCCGCATGCGGCTTCCATGGCAGACCATCGTCAACATCCTCCTTGATGCCTTCCCTCCTTACTTGTCTTCGATGGAGGAATCTCTTATTCCATGTCTCGATTTTCGACGCGAATCCAGATATCGTCGATTTCTCATCACCTCTGTCAAATTCAAAATTCTAGGTCAACCATCGAAGCCATGTAATTCTGCCTTTCTCTCCGCGTCTCCCATCGCGACAACCTCTTTTAAGGAAGTGGCCTCCTCTTCGGACAAGCACCTCAACACTCTACCCATATGAAGCTACTTCAGAGACGAATCTCGAATCAAGTTTGCCATGGTAAAGTAACAACGATTTACCGATTCTAGGGTTTTGATTGGTTGTGAATCTTAATCTCATGAGAAAGAAAGTTGTTGTGTTGCAATTGATTCAAACCTCATCATGGTGCTCTTCCGAGTGATTTTTATGCTTATATGTGTTGAAGATGGATCTGATTCTGCATTCTTGTTAGATGGAGATTCATTTGTTTTGTGCATATCAGCCGCTTGATGGAATGTAAATTAATGTTTTGATGCAGTTGTGTTTCCATGTTTTTGTGCTTTGGTTCCAATGTTCAGATGCCTACCTTTATCATTTCCTATTGTTCCCAATTAAATGTATTCATTCTGTTCGAATTGTCAATTGTATTCATTTTTATATTTTATAGTAGCATTGATTCCTGTTAGTTTCCTTTATATGTGATTAGTAACCAATTGTGTGATGCCATGCCTTTGAAAGTTCAACCATGGAGCCAACTTGAGTAATTTGGTTTGGTGCGAAGTTGAGTAGTGATGAGGTTGGTGTAAACTTATGATAATATATTCCATCCATAGAGAACTCAACATGCATATGCCCAGTTACTCGTTTTATTCATTGCTTTGCTTGTTCTTCAGTGGTGTGATTGGTTTCCTGGTTTGCTCAAAGGAGCTTAAGTTTTATAACTCTGAGGTTAGTTGGTGTGTCTTCTGTATATATATCTTATGAGCAAATATTCAACTCTTTATTCATACAACATGTTCACTCTCCCCAACGTTGAAAACTCCAGATGGCGCTCATTCTATGTCAACCACCTTGCTTTCTCCCTCCACTGCCAATTCGTGTTGCTCGGCGCACTATCCATCTCCAAATACACACACTCCTTCGCTTACTTAGCTTCTACAGCAATTCAACTGTAATCTTAATCTAGGGTTTCCGCCTTGTTGATTATGTTGTTAGTGATACTGTTTTCCCTGGTAAGAATTGAATTAAGCTTTGATCCCTTTTTATATTCTTGACATGATCTGCAATCATGCTTCTTATATAGAGAATCTCTTGTGCCAGATGTCTGGTTTGAACCATCTGAGGTAATACACGGTAATTTGATTTCCCATTAGGTTCACATTTCAGTTAGTGATTTTGTATTTGACTTTTGTTTGCATGTTTGGGAGGTGAAGGCTGCAGATTTGACAATTAGCCTCGTTCACTGGGCATCAGTTGGCATATTGAACTACTGCTCTATACTTGCAGAATGAAAATTGTGTTTTGATGTTCATTATGTTGTAGTTTCTGTAGAATGGACAATTTGGTTAAGCCTTGCTTGAACACCTCTAAGCATTTGCTTAGCTTCTCTCCTTCTACCAAACAAGTGTACTAATCACGTTGGGGATGACATGGTTTTATTTTTGGCTTTTTCTGAATGCCAGTTTTGTGACTTTTATTTTGGTCTTCTTTTAAACACTGGTTGACAGTGCAAGACCCCTTTCTTACTGTGCACCGATTCAGTTCTAATATAATTTCTTGTAAAAAAAGCCTAACAAACCCGCAAGAGTAACATTATGAACCTACAAGTGTAAAATTATGAACCTGCAAGTCTAAACTTACACTATGAAATTAATAAACTTGATAAAGTCATGAAACTGCAAGGATATATTCATGAAAGTGCAAGTGAAATTAGTGAAACCGCAATTGAAAATTAAGGAACATGTGAGTAAAAATTAATGAACTTTTAAGTTTATTTTTTCTTTTCATGAACCTGCAAGACTATCGGCATGAACCTGTAAAGCTATCGACATGAACATAAGGTCATATAGTTTATCAAGTAATTCAGTTTTGGATTATAGTTAACAATTCGTAAAGGTAGGTTTGTGACAAGTGACGAGGCACTCAACATGAGCGTCATGTCTCTTGTCCATGAGTTTTGTTTGTAAAAAAGCCTAATGAACCCGCAAGAATAAACTTATGAACCTGCAAGTGAAAAAATATGAACCTGCAAGTGTAAACTTATGAACCTACACTATGAAATTAATGAACTTGTTAAAGTCATGAAACTGCAACGATATACTCATGAAACTGCAAGTGAAATTAGTAAATCCGCAAGTGAAAACTAATGAACATGTAGGTAAAACCGAGATTAACCAAAAAAATGAGTAAAAAGAAAACAATGATCATGAACCTTATACGACTATTGTATGAACCTTAAAGACTATCAGCATGAACTTGGGTGTGTTAGCCTGAAAAGTAAATTAGGCTAAATGATCCTGCAAGACTATTAGCATGAACCTGTAACTGTAAGGATATCGACATGAACCTAAGTGTGTATTTTTCATGAACCTAAGTGTCTATGAGCCTCTAGGCATATATTCATAAACCTCTAAGGATATCGACATGAACCTACATGACTATAGACATTAACCTAAGTGTGTATTTTTCATGAACCTAAGTGTGTATTCTCATGAGCCTCTAGGCATATTTTCATGAATCTAATTGTATATTTTCATGAACCTCTAGACATATTTTCATGAACCTCTAGGCATATTTTCATGAACCTCTAGGCATATTTTCATGAACCTCTAGGCTTATTTTCATAAACCTATAGTCATATTTTCATGAACCTCTAGGCTTATTTTCATGGACCTCTAAACATACTTTCATGAACCTCTAGGCATATTTTCATGAACTTCTAAGCATATTTTTATGAACCTCTAGGCATATTTTCATGAACCTCATATTTTCATTAACCTAAGTTTATTGCTATGAACCTAAGTGTATACTTTCATGAACCTAAGTGTGTATTTTCATGAACCTCTAGGCATATTTTAATGAACCCCAAGTGTGTATATTCATGAACCTCTAAACATACCTTCATGAACCTTTAGGCATATTTTCATAAACCTCTAGGCATATTTTTATGAACCTCTAGGCATATTTTCATGAACCTAAGTGTGTATTTTCATGAACCTCTAGGCATATTGTAATGAACCCCAAGTGTGTATTTTCATGAACCTCTAAACATACCTTCATGAACCTTTAGGCATATTTTCATGAACCTCTAGGCATATTTTTATGAACCTCTAGGCATATTTTCATGAACCTCGTATTTTCATTTACCTAAGTTTATTGCTATGAACCTAAGTGTATACTTTCATGAACCTAAGTGTGTATTTTCTTTCATGAACTTCTAGGCATATTTTCATGAACCTCTAGGCATATTGTCATGAACCTCTAGTCATCTTTTCATGAACCTCTAGGCACATTTTCATGAACCTCTAGGCATATTTTCATGAACCTCTAGGCACATTTATTTGTTCATTGTTGTATGAGTGTTTCATTTATAATTGCATGAGCTCATTCATGCAACTCTTTATTGCTTATTCATACTTCTTACCACATCATAGTTCAGATGTTCTGGTGCATCTGGGAAGTGTTTCTTTTGATCAATCACAAGATATGATAGTCATTTCTTATGGTTCATAAAAAATATGACATTCCTTACATTTTCTGCTTGCTTCTATTAGTCAATCAAGTGGGAGCCACTCTCATATGGCTTGTCTGGTATGATTTCATGGTTGTGTTTAACTTTTTTTCTCATCCATAACGTGTAGAAATACTGAAGTAGGTACATGATTGTCATATATTCTTATGCCATTTCGAATTTGAGGGATAAGATTCAAATTCTCAGTTCTACTTCTTCTTTTTGATGTTTACTTTCTACTAGCGATATGGTGGTTTTGTGCAGGAAGAACTTACCGTATCCGTGTGAACAATGTTGGGATATCTACTAGTTTGAACTTCAGAATCCAAAACCACAACCTTCTATTGGCAAAAACTGAAGGATCATACACAGTTCAACAGAACTACACCAGCTTAGATATTCATTTTTTTTTGGAAAACGTTTAATTGTATTGATAATGATGAGAATAAGGCTCACCATCCTATTTACACACATCAATTCCAAGACACAGACCAAACTTAACCCATACAAACTGACTCAAACAAACCAAAGACTAACAAGAAGTTCTACACTCTCAATCTATGCAAAAGATGAAGATCTCTTCTAGATACCCCTTTGCACTTGAGGGTAATTCGCTTTTTACAATCAGAGATAATATCATCACTACAATGTATGATACTTTTCTTGCAATTGTTAAAAATCCTATTGTTCCTTTCTTCCCATGTATAGTATATGACTGAAGTGCAAGCAAGTTTGAAGGCTTTAAAACTTGAACTTCTCTTCTTACTTGCAATTTCCAGCTGCCTTAACCATCCCTGTATATTAGCAAAAAAATTCTTGCACCCAAACCAGCTAAGAACTCTTTCTAGGATTGCACCAGAACAACTGCAGGCCCAGCACAAATGCATGTTGCTTTCCTCAGCATTCTCACACAGAACACACTTGTTTTTCAGAAATAATGTTCCATCTGAGCAGCTTGTCCATAGTTGACAATCTGGATAAGGCAGCTAGCCACACAATCATGCTCCATTTCCTAGCTCCCCATCCAAACCAAATATCCTTGCACCAATTAATCTCTGGCTTCACAGTTCTAAATAAATCATAAACTTTGGTGCAGTCCATTTTCCTTCCCTCTTTGTTATCAATATCATGTTTAGTAGGATATCACGGAGGCGAGTAGTACCTGGGAAGTGTCGGCAAGAAGAGAGGACATAACCTACTTGTTCTTAAGTTGGGAAGTGTCGGCAACCTCGACATCAACCTCTGCGCCAACAACTTCGACATCAGCCTAGCAGTAGGTAACAAAAAATATGTAATATGAACATGTGAGTGCAAAACAAAATAGGGAAACTGAACTGAAGTTTGATGAATTCAAGAATGAACCAGGCTTTTCCCTTCACCTTCTTGGCTCCCTCTGATGCAATGCACCACATGACAATATATGTTCAGCTGCATCTTGCAAATTTTCCAAATGCACCTGCAAGTTACAAACAATAAAACCCTTCATATTACACAACTGATGATTTGTAACGCCGACAATCTCCTGAAGACCTAACAACAACCCTTAATAAAGGATCAAGGCAAATCCAGCCAAAGACTAAAGTATGAAATGGCCTAACTGAAAGGGAAACTTAACATAAGTTTTCAAACCTGCCGCCATGTGTTCGACAAAATGTCAAGTGAAGAAGAACACCACCAATCCTTAATTGTTGCATCATCGTGAGCAACATTCGCAAGGTTTATCAGTGTAGAGCTCCTGGACCTAGTCAATTCGTGAAGTGTTGCTTCAGGTCACCATTGGACGTTCATGGACACCATCGTCGTCGCGGCCACCTTCTCCGACTACCGACAAGTTATTGAACTCGATCCGATTGAGACCAGGCGTCACCGGGTTGCTTAATTCACTCGACGATGCTTGTAATGTAGGAGATATCGGCGCCGAAGAGGGTGCGCGCCTGCGCGTAGGTCGTCTTCGTTGTCGACGAGAGCAATTTGAAGTCGGTAACTTGCGATTTTGGTTGATTTCGTTCGTCGACGATCGAAATCACTCTCATCTCTCTGCTAGGGTTTGTCGCCTCTTTCTCTCCCGCTTTCCTTGTTCTGTCTCCTTCGATCCTTCCCTGCTATGTTTTTTGTGGAAAGACGAGTTTGCCCCTAATTTGTTTTGATAATTTCAAAATAGTCACCGCACTTCTGAAGCCCTATCGCCCGCCTGCGACGCACTGAATCCCCTCTCCCTTTTAATCTCTACCGTTGAATTGTTGATCTAAGGGCCCAGATCCGTCCTCATGTCCTCACTATAAGGTTTGTCCTCACAAGAGCCCTCCTCTATATATATATTCAATTCGATTAAAAATGTTTAGTGAAAAAACAATACTTAAGATCCGGTTTATTCGCCGTGTATAACGAGGTGCTCTCATTCTATCACGCAAAGAACATGGCCTCACATGCTGCACGTACAAACACCATATAATTTCTCCTATCATATGGGAGATCGAGTAAATTTATATTTTAGCATAGAGGATTAGGGGGTACTAATTTAATTTTAGCATAGAGGCCGGATTAGGGGTACTAATTTAGGGTGATGCAAGTTGCACTCATTTTTTTTTGCTTTTTATACTTAATCCGTCCCGCATCTGCATTGCGGGACCGGGAAACTGTCCCGCACCCGTATTGTGGGAGCGGGATAATCGAACGGATATCCGATTTCGAAAAAAAAACTCGTAAAATAGTCCTGCGCCCGCAACGCGGGAGCGTGACAAAATATTTAAAAATAATAATTATTAAAAAAAAAAATTATTAAAAAAAAATAAAAAACATGTCACGCTCCCGCATTGCGGGTGCGGGACAAATTAAAATATTTTTAAATTTAAGGACGGTGGCCGAGTTCAGTTTTATAAATATTAGGGTTTCGCCGTTTTTGTTTTTGTTCCTTGTTTTACACGAAATACACTTCTACTTATTCAGATTTGATCATTCAATCTCAAATCCTTTGATGCAAATTAACTAAAAAAGAATGTCGAAAGGAGAATGGAGTCAAAATGATCAAGATTTGGGACAAGATGATGCAAAAGGTATTGAGGAACTTGAATTTGATAAGGTATGTGTTGCTCGGAATTATACAAGGGATTACTCAGATGATTTTTCTGCAGACATTATATAGTAACTAATTGGGTTTACAAAAAAGGTTTAGAATTGATGATGGTTATAGTTAAGGAAAACTCAAATCATAGAAGGGTGATGATGACTTGTGAGAACTTTGGCAAGTATAAACGTAGAGATGATAAAGGGATAAGAAAACGAACAAAGAAGATGAGTTGTCCATTCATGGTGATTGGGTATAGATTGACCCTAGATAAAGAAACAAAGGTGCAAACATGGGGAGGGTTGCACGTCGTGAACGAACACCACAACCATGCCCTTTGTACTAGTTTTCTTGCTCATGCATACGTTGGTCGGTTGACCCTAGAACAACAGAAACTGGTAAGGAGGTGGACTGATATGGGACATAAGGCAAAATTTATTAAGTCTGAACTTAGAGATAGATTTCCTGGAAATGTGACGTCACTCAAACAAATCAACAACTTTCGGCGGAAGATAACGCTTGAGGATCTTGGAGATTTGACTGTGACCCAGTGGTCTCTGAAGTACCTGAATCAAGAGGGGTACCATGTTTATACTAGGAATGAGGTTGCTACTAAGGAAGTTGATATTCTATTCTTTGCTCACCCGGAGTCATTGCACCTGCTGAAGCTATTCCCCTATGTCGTTATTATCGATAGCACATACAAGACAAATAGGTGAGTGCTTATGAAATTTTTATGTTATAGTAATGTTATTTATGATAACATCTTAATACTTGATATATCACAGGTATGGCATGGCTTTGGTTGAGATGGGGCTTATTTTTGTCAACCACAGAGAGGAGCTATGAAGTGAGACTCCAAAAATTGAAAGTATCATGGCGAGATGGCCTTGTTGGTTACTTGGAGAGTACGTGGCTCAATCCTTACAAGGAGAATATAGTCCGAGCTTGGACCGATCTTCATCTTCATTTCTTCACCAGGACCACAAACAGGTAACTATACTCTCTAATATGTATGGTTAAATTTATTGCACTTGCGTCTTTGTAACAATTATATTTACAGGGTTGAGGGTATACACAAAAATTTGAAAGATGTTTTGGAATCTTCTCGATATGGCTTCAACTCATTGATTAAGAGGATCCATTATTCTTTAGAGGGTCAACATGAAACGATTAGGGAAACAATTGAGATGTCACGCACAACAGTTCCAACAGAGGTGCATGACCTTGCTCCCTTCATTTATCCCTTGTTTTCCCCTTTGTTCTACAAAGTTACTGAGACGTGCTTGAAGATGTTGTTGGACATGTATTATGCTATATTGAAAGGGAAGATCACAACATCTTGCACTGATTGGTGGTGGAATACATGCTTCGGGCTACCATGCATGCATAGAATTGGAAATGCCATGCTACACAACATTCCACTCACTGAGGATGAGATACACCCCTTTTGGAGACAAGTGACTTGGGAAGGGGTTAATGATGATATGCCCGAGAAAGATACCACAATACCTTTATCAATAAGTAGTATCAATTGGAGGAAAATGAACCAAGATTATTCACTTGGTGAGGTGAGTGAGGACGTTGCAGACGAGATCACTTCATTCTACCAGACCATGACAATGCCACATCTATCTTCATTGAAGGAGCCTACAAGTGTCTCTAAAAAAGGTAGGCCAAAGGGCTCCACCGGGGACAAATGGACCACAAAGGCAGATAAGACATTGCTTCAACATAGAGTGGATTCTTTGAATTCTTCAAGCGTCAAGAAGCATCCACGTCCAAGAAGGCAACTTAAAGGGAGCAAGTCCAGATATTGTTCCGCCTCACTTCGAAAACCTACATAGGTATGCGGTAGCAGGTCCAGATACATGGTGGGGTATCGCGCAGCGCAGCGGGCTAACATCACTGAGTTCGTTGAAATTCCAGGATGCCGATAACATCCTCATTACTGCATTCGTGGAGCGTTGGTATCCCGAGACCAACAGCTTTCACTTCCCTTTTGGCGAGATCACCATCACTCTCCACGACGTGGCGATGATTCTAGGTTTGTCGATCGATGGAGAGGAGATGTTACCATTTCGCTCTAATGTCCCTCGACAGAAAGGTGAGCCAGCAGATCTCCTTCTGAGGACTCGTATATGTGAGTTGTTTGATATTAGCATGGAGACTTTGTACACTCACACTGGTAAGGGCGGCATCTTATTGGAGCGGATAGTGGAGTATATGAAATCTATAATACAAAGCAAGACAAAGACTGAGGAGGAGATAGCGTCTGGGTATCTGTTTCTACTGATTGGTTGTACTATTTTCTACAATAGGTATAAAGATCAAAATTTATAGGAGCCCTCAGTTTGAAGTTTCACTACTTTTTTAACTGACCGTTTGCTTTGTAAATTAGGTCCACAAACAGGGTGAGGCACAAGCTAATGCACTACGTGTTGGACCACGAGAAGACAAGCAAATACGCTTGGGGTGCAGGCGTACTTGCAATGTTATATCGCAACTTGGGTGAGGCATCTCGGGCACAGTCTATTGGGATTGCAGGATGTTGTAGGCTTTTACAGGTTTGTTTCAATTCATTACAGTTGCAGTATGCCATCTTGACTTTCTGTTTTATAGATTTATAATATTTTGTTATTATTGTCGTAGAGTTGGATTTGCCGCTATTTTCCTCAATTTAGGGGAGCCTCATCACATGACCCCCAAAGGCTCGCAGATACGCGGGCTGCAGCCATAGATGATCCTTGTCGCCGTTAGAGACGTGAATGCGGCTAGGCTTACCGAGCTTAGATGAGCACTAGATAGCACTACGGCTGAAGAGGTATGGTTTACTATTTCCTTAGTTCTGTTTAATTATTTGGAATTGAGAAAAATGACTAGTTGTCTATATCTTCCATTAATACAACGAAGTAAACAGTTTATTTCTTCACTCTTAGCTCATCAAATTATTTTACCATGTTTTTGTATCGATTAGGTTTGTTGGATGCCTTGGAGGGTAGGCGATGGTGAAAATCAGGTGAACTTTAGGACTAAACATCGAGGGTCTAGGTTTGTTGGTCTTATTCGTTGTGACGATATCGAGGAGATATATCAGCCCAACCGGGTTCTACGACAGTTTGGGTATACACAGATTGTTTCTGGCATACTGTACGCGCCTAGCAAGGAGGTGAGACCGGTGTACTTGACGAACTCGAATTACAAATTGGAGTTTGTCGGGGATCATTACCCTAGGTAGACACGACGCGACGAGCATCTCTTCAACATTGACTCTCTTGCTCCATGTAGTCGCGCTTGGGACTGTGACATGTTCTATTTGGACTATTTTCTCGATATCACTCATCCCTATGTAGATCCGACATCCACGCAACGGGACCATCCGCTTCCTCGGCCTCCATTACTTGATAGTGTTGCGGTACACATACATATATTTATTTTTTACTTTAAGTTTATTATACTAATTATACTATTAGTTCTTTTAATATTAACATATCGTAATCATGCAGCGTCTCAACCTTGTGCTCGGAGAGACACGAGCACGAATGTTGAGGTCTGATATCACTGATGATGAGAGAAAATCTAAAATACATTATCCAACTTACGGTGGAGGAAGATCACCCCGTCGCAGATCCTATTATGCGTTCATCGCTTTTTCCAGACTCACAGCACGATGAATCTTATCTTGCGTACTAGGTTTATTTTGGATAGTTTTTCGTATTGTCTTAGATGTTTGTTTTTTAATTTTTATATTAAGGAAGATTCTCTCTTTGGCCTCGTTTTTTATGGAGATGAATAGTTGGTCATTCGGTAGTGACGTTTAAGATGTTGTGTAAATTTAGCTTTATTTATTAAATCTCCTATATATTTTGGATGCTGATTAACTCTAGGTTGAGGACATCATTGGCGGTGAAAGACATCTAAAGTTGTAATGCTTTTATTAGCAATTCTAAGTTCTCAACTGAAACACCAAATGCTGGGAGGAATGTTGGACACAATGGTACTAATGATACAAATGTTAGATATTAAATTCAGGACAACATTCACGCACCCGTAATGCGTATGCGTGATAATAAAGTTTAAAATTTAATTAAAACTAATAAAGTTGAAAAAATAATAATAACTAATTAAAAATAATAGTCACACACCCGTAATGCGTATACGTGATAATAAAGTTTAAAATTTATTTAAAACTAATAAAGTTCAAAAAATATTAATAAATAATTAAAAATAATAGTCCCGCACCCGCAATGCGGGCGCGTGACAAAAATTAATTTTTAAAAAAAAAAAATTCGGATACCCATTCACTTTTTCCCGGTCCTGCAATGCGGGTGCGGGACTACCTGAGTGTAAAGAGTCAAAAATGAGTGGATATAGTCTCTCCGCTAATTTATGGGTGAGTGATCGAGTAAGATGATTCAAAAAGCACGTGGTACAAAAATTATTATAACTAGTTTAACTCCCGTGTCATGCACGGTATTGCATAATAATATTATATTTAAGTTATTATATACTCCGTAATATATAATCAAATTTATTTAATTAACATTTAAATTAATAAAAAGTTCTATAATTTAGATTAATATATGTAGTATATAATCAAATTTATTTGATTAATGTTTAAATTAATAAAAAGGCAATTATAGAACTTATGATTGGTTTCCAGTCTTGTTAATTAATTTTTTTCAAATAAATAAAAAAATATATAGAATTTGGATAGTCTTCTATATATAATTTATTTTAGAAAATAAAGAAATGAGAGATAAAAAAATAGAGTAAGAAAACGTCATATGACAAATTCAATACAAAAATGTCATGTGGCAAAAGCTAGTTTTAATTTAATATATAAATAATAAATTTTGATGAAAGTGACTTTAGTGCACAACTGCGATAAAAAATAAGCTTGTATTTATAACAATTGAGATTATATTGTTTTTCATAAAGTACATCTCCCAAAGTTAAAAAGAATTTAAACATCTTATTTTAATTTTCAAAAATAAATGTGATAAAATAATTAATATTATATAAAATTTTAATTAAAGTACATATTTGGATATTATATATTTTTATGAAAAATTATTTATATGAAAAATATTTTTTTGTGAATCTTTAAATCTCAATTCCGATGTGAAATTAGTTTATAAGTTATTATAATCTTTGTAGGCAATTCTTTTTAATTATAAATTGTTTAAATTTTAGGTATATTTAAATTAGGAACGTTTTAGATATTGTACCATCAAATCTTTCTATATAATTGTGTAATCAAATCTTTGTAAATAATTTTGAAAATTCCTAATTAGATGACATGTGACAATTTAAATGAAGAGATTACAAATGTTCAAAATAGCTTGGCAAAACAAAACTCTTATACGCCAATTAATGTAAAATTATTTTTATATACCAAACTTTCCTTGGACAAATCTTTGGAAACAAAAGTTGAAAAAAAGTATGGTGAGGTGAGAATTGAGAATTAGGTGAGATTATGTATTATGTATATACATCGTTAAAAGTCCGTGCACACGTCATATGAATATATGCTTCAATAAGATCCTAGTGTTATATATTATGAACTAGAATCGGACCCCCGCGTAGCGCGGGGTAATTACGATTTTTCGTCTCAAAACTGGATTGGCTAATTATATATTTAAAATATTTTTCAGGGCATATTTTATCCAATTCAGACCAATTTAAATCTAACTTGCAGATCAAAACATTAACACAAAAATAAACGAACAATAGAAGTGATAAAAATAGCAAATTGATTGGTTCAATTACAAATAGACAATAACCATGAGTAACGACGAAATACAATATTCAGAAGAGTAACGACGACTTGATGGGAGAATTCAATACGAAATCTCATTCGGAGAAGTCGAAAAAATCCATCCGCATTCATTGCTGAGACGTTAGCGTATCTCATATGTTAGCGACGGACCTAAAAAATCCATCCCCATTCATTGCTCAGACGTTACAAACGTTTGTGACGGTCGACTCCTGGCTTCATCCTCTTCCGTAGTCTCTAACCTCCTTTCGATGTTTCACCTCTCCGCTACCGCCTACCGTCATTCCTCATCAACACTTGCACATATCTATACTTATAAATGTAAAACATATGTGCTGCAGTTTCTACAAGAGATGAGAGTTTAGTCAAAATGGAGGGATCGGTTTTGGATTCTGTAATTGGAGCATTCTTTGCACAAAATTCATCTAATCACAGTCAAGGTTTAGTAGACACAGATATAAAAACACAAACCCAGCCCATCTATTATGTACCGTGATCATTGCTATTTTCATATAATATTTATATTCTTTATGATTATGATTATTGTTGTCGTGCTCTCTTTTTTTGCATATAGTTAATTAGATGAACAAGGGTAATCTATGTTTTTCTTTCCACTTTGCTACATGTTCTTATTCTATTGAATTTGTCACAAGCCAATTACTACTATATTCCTTTTTAAAAGAAATAGCAAGCTGAAAGTGTGGCATTGATTGCTTTGCAACTCTTGAGGTGGTTGAGAAGTCTGGTGATACTTCACTAACTAGGCTGAAAAGTTTGTATTATCAGGCAAAGCAACTTTCAGAGTTGGAAGTGCGGTATAGTCTGCGTTTCGATTATCCTTTATCGTAAGGCATTTAAATGAGTTCTATGATCTACGTGGTTCATCAAAGCAGGTGAGAGAGCTAACGAAATTTGGTTTCTACAGATTTGTGATTTCTTACTACACTCTTGATCATTGAATCTTTTGCGGATGTTGATCCAATTCTTGATGGAATTATCTTTATTAATGCGCAAACAAACTGAAGCTCAAGCATGAACTTAGTAAGAATGGTTTGCAATTAATTTTTCATGATTTTCTTTTCACGTATTATCTAGGAGTAGTGATTAATCTACATTGTCTAACCTTATGTTTCAGATATTGAACCGTGGACAAGCAGAAAGAAGGGAATTGATGTTTCTTGATGACAAGTGATTTAAGACAAGGTTATACATCTTAAAATGAGAAAAAAAATTATTACTACTCTAACCTGAGATTTATATGTTATGGTGAAAAATGATAACATCAAGAAAACATTCTATTGCAGCTGCAAAAGTTCATTCAAGGTAAAATCACATTTCTTCATTTTTTATCTTCTTTTGTTAAAAGAAATCATTCTATTTTTGAGGTCTGACAATCATTTTATTATTATTATAGATCAGTGTCAATAAACTTCCTCAGGGATAAGAAAGTATGATTTGTTGGACAAACTTTATGTGTCGGTGATCCAAGTAAACCTTATACATAATTACCGTATGTTAGTAATCTTATGATGGATGGCTTACACAAAGTTTCTTCGTTTGGTTGACTCAAGTGATATTCATGTTACATTTTAGATGACTTAATTATTCTTTTGGTTATAGGCCATACCAACCCAAGCATCATGTTCTTCTGCTTCTTGATTAAATTTTAATTCAATTCTGTACATTTGTAATTTGTTTTTATTCAGGAAGCAAAACAACAATCTTAGTTCATGCATGGAAAATGTCGTTGCACTACTCAATGTTGGGTTTTTAGTTGCTTAAAGCGGAATTTCAGGAAACGTTTTCCTAACATCCAACCAAGGATCTCATGCATAAACTAAATAGATCGTACATAGGAAAGAATAAATACCTCTTGATGCGTGTTTGAATCTCACTGGAATGGAGAGATTAGAGCCCCAAGTGTGACTCCTCTAATTAGTCCACACGAGCAATAAACTGAATCACCTTTAAGTCTCTTCTGCTAGACCGAGCAACTCAAAGATATAATCTTACACGAGGGAGAATAATGAACGGAGAACAACTTTTGTTCTCAATTGAGGAATTTGACCGAGCACTCCCTCTTCAATTGTAAAAGTTGCGGCTTAGGCTGTCTACCCTAATCCCACGTACGTCCATCTATATATATCAATATATAAAACTCTCTCCTAATCTTGCATTAAGTAGCCTTATATATTTGGTATATAATATATATCTAATATATATTATCTTGTACCATATATCTCTCAAGATATATTTCCTTCTATCATTAAGTAATAGATAACTATTATCTTTTACTTGATAAACAATCTATCTCTTTAATTCTCCCAAGTACTTCAAATCCAATAGGCTTACCGGGTCTGCGGATTCGCTTGATCCAGTCCATAAACTCTAAGTGTGTGACCTCATAGGACCCAGTTATTCTAGCCATGGGCTTAACTTGATTAATCCCATAAGTCGTATTGGCCACTAGCAATAGCATGCGACTCCTAAAATATCTGGATTATTAATCTCCATAAATAGTCCTATTTCATAATTAGTAATTGCACCTTTAATTAAAGGACACAATTCCTTCAATCTCCCACTTGTCCTTAAAACAAGTGTGCAATGTTAAAATTCCTTTGTCGCTTAATATCTTATTTGACTATATGATGAAACTCATCTTTACCGCCAAATATGTTTCTTGAACTCCTGAGATCGAACTGTCAGTACAGATGATTACTTATAATCCATCTGAGCATGGCCATGCGTTTTCACAGTTCTCACTCTTCAAGTGGCCGAGACACCAACCCTTTCCAAATGTATCATGGTATACATGGAATAGGAGGACAAATCCAATCTTGTACGACTATAGCTCCCACTCAACTTTTGGCAATCCCAATCACTGCCTTTATAACTGCCTATTACGGTCAGCGTTTAACAGCATCAAAGACATACCAGCAGCCAAATGATAACTATATCATACTCATGTCTAAGGAACTCACTAATCATGAATATTCCTAGAACTCTGCAGTAATGTCATGGAGAGTCCTAAGATTGGTCTGTCTGATATGTATCGCTATACACACCTATGTAATTGATTAGACATCACTATGTCCCCATAACACATGAAACCCGGTTTTATCAATCAATCTCACAATATGGTCTTTAATAAAGTCATTTGTATCCAAGTTAATGACTCAGACCATGGACTTCTAACAATTTTATAATTTCAGTTCACTTAATGGGGTTCCATTCACCAAAACAGTTTTGATAAACCCATTTGTTAACTATTAAATTGTTTGGATACTTTATCTAATCCCAAGCAATGATTAAATAATAATATGATAATCATATATATGAATCAAACATAAATGTTTGTAACAACACTAAACAAGTTTTATCATAAAACAAAATAGTTCAAAACAATTCTCCAATGTGTTTGAGCCCTTTGGCCCGAGTGTGACTGTCATGCTTGGGCCTAGGAAGGGGCTTGGTCAAAGGATCTGCAATGTTGTCGTCTGTGTGCACTTTGCACATCCTCACATCACCTCTATCAACATAGTGTCTGATGAGGTGGTACTTACGCAGAACATGTCTGGATTTTGAGCTTGAGCTCGGTTCCTTAGCTTGAGCAATGGCGCCATTGTTGTCACAATAGACGTCAATGGCTCTAGATGTACTAGGAACGACACCAAGCTCAGCTATGAATTTCCTAATCCAGATAGCCTCCTTAGCTGCCTCTCCAGTAGCAATGTACTCTGCTTCCGTTGTAGAATCTACTATTGTCCCTTGCTTCGAGCTCTTCCAGCTGACAACTCCTCCATTCAGAATGAAGACGTATCCAGATTGAGATTCAAAATCATCTTTGTCTGTCTGGAAACTTGCATCAGTATAGCCCTTGACGACCAATTCGTCATCACCTCCATACACCAAGACATTATCCTTAGTCCTTCTCAAGTACTTTAGAATGTTCTTGGCTGCACACCAATGTGCCTCTCCAGGGTTTGATTGGTATCTGCTGCACACACTCAAAGCGTGCGCAACATCTGGACGAGTACAAGTCATAGCATACATGATGGATCCTATGGCTGAGGCATAAGGAATCCTACTCATTCTCTCAATTTCACCAGGTGTCTTAGGACACTGGGTTTTACTGAGACGTAAGCCATGTTGCATAGGAAGGAATCCTTTCTTAGAATTCACCATATTAAATCTAGCAAGGACCTTATCTATATAAGTTTCTTGACTTAGACCAATAAGCCTCTTAGACCTATCTCTATAGATCTTAATGCCTAATATGTACTCTGCCTCTCCTAGGTCCTTCATTGAAAAATTCTTCTTAAGCCATTCCTTCACTGCCTCCAGCATAGGAATATCATTTCCAATGAGTAATATGTCATCCACATATAGAACAAGGAAGGTCACTTTGCTCCCACTAAATTTCTTGTAAACACAGGGTTCTTCTTCGCATCTAATGAAATCAAACTTTTTGACCACTTCATCAAAACGAAGATTCCAACTCCTAGATGCTTGCTTAAGTCCATAGATAGACTTCTTAAGCTTGCATACTTTCCTAGGATTCTCTGGATCCTCAAAACCTTCTGGCTGCATCATGTATACATTCTCTTCTAGAAAACCATTTAGAAAAGCGGTCTTGACATCCATTTTCCATATCTCATAATCATAATAAGCGGCAATGGCTAGGATTATCCTATGAATTTCCTAATCCAGATAGCCTCCTTAGCTGCCTCTCCAGTAGCAATGTACTCTGCTTCCGTTGTAGAATCTACTATTGTCCCTTGCTTCGAGCTCTTCCAGCTGACAACTCCTCCATTCAGAATGAAGACGTATCCAGATTGAGATTCAAAATCATCTTTGTCTGTCTGGAAACTTGCATCAGTATAGCCCTTGACGACCAATTCGTCATCACCTCCATACACCAAGACATTATCCTTAGTCCTTCTCAAGTACTTTAGAATGTTCTTGGCTGCACACCAATGTGCCTCTCCAGGGTTTGATTGGTATCTGCTGCACACACTCAAAGCGTGCGCAACATCTGGACGAGTACAAGTCATAGCATACATGATGGATCCTATGGCTGAGGCATAAGGAATCCTACTCATTCTCTCAATTTCACCAGGTGTCTTAGGACACTGGGTTTTACTGAGACGTAAGCCATGTTGCATAGGAAGGAATCCTTTCTTAGAATTCACCATATTAAATCTAGCAAGGACCTTATCTATATAAGTTTCTTGACTTAGACCAATAAGCCTCTTAGACCTATCTCTATAGATCTTAATGCCTAATATGTACTCTGCCTCTCCTAGGTCCTTCATTGAAAAATTCTTCTTAAGCCATTCCTTCACTGCCTCCAGCATAGGAATATCATTTCCAATGAGTAATATGTCATCCACATATAGAACAAGGAAGGTCACTTTGCTCCCACTAAATTTCTTGTAAACACAGGGTTCTTCTTCGCATCTAATGAAATCAAACTTTTTGACCACTTCATCAAAACGAAGATTCCAACTCCTAGATGCTTGCTTAAGTCCATAGATAGACTTCTTAAGCTTGCATACTTTCCTAGGATTCTCTGGATCCTCAAAACCTTCTGGCTGCATCATGTATACATTCTCTTCTAGAAAACCATTTAGAAAAGCGGTCTTGACATCCATTTTCCATATCTCATAATCATAATAAGCGGCAATGGCTAGGATTATCCTAATGGACCTGATCATAACGACCGGTGAGAACGTTTCATCATAGTCAATACCATGAACTTGTCTAAATCCTTTTGCAACTAATCTTGCCTTATAGACAGAAACATTTCCATCCTTGTCTGTTTTGATCTTGAAGACCCATTTGCATCCAATGGGTTTTACCCCATCAGGCAAATCTATCAAGTCCCAAACTTGATTTTCAGACATGGAGTCCATTTCGGATCTCATGGCTCCAAGCCATTTTTCGGAGTCGGGGTCCGCCATTGCTTGTTTATAGGTAGCAGGCTCATCATTCTCTAAAAGTAGAACATCAGCAGTCAAGACAAAATCCTCATATCGTCTAGGTTGCCGCCTTGGCCTGTTTGATCTCCAAAGTGGTCCCACAGCTGGAGAGATATCAGCCAGAGGATCGACCACATCAGTATGTGGGACCTCGGGTGCTTCATCTACTTGAGGAACTGCATCTTGAATTTGGGTGGTTTCCCTTTGTGAAGGTATGCTTCCAAAATCAAGTTCCTCTGTGACATCTTCTATGTCCTCGTGCTGTGGAGTTTGTTGCTCTGCTTGAATCTCATCAAGCTAAACATTTCTCCCACTTGACTTCTTGGAAAAGAAATCCTTTTCCAAAAAGACACTATCCCGAGCAACGAACACTTTGTTTTCAACGGGATTATAGAAATAATAACCCCTCGTTTCCTTGGGGTAACCTGTAAAAAAGCATTTGTCTAATTTGGGTGCGAGCTTATCAGATAGTAAACGCTTTACATAAGCCTCACATCCCCAGACCTTCAGAAATGACAAGCTGGGTGGCTTCCCAAACCATATCTCATGTGGTGTCTTGTCAATTGATCGTGACGGAGTCCTGTTTAGTGTGAATGCAGCGGTAGTGAGGGCATAACCCCAAAAGGATGTAGGAAGCTTAGCAAAACTCATCATTGAGCGGACCATGTCTAACAATGTCCTGTTTCTTCTCTCAGATACACCATTCAGTTGTGGTGTACCCGGTGGAGTCAGTTGTGTTAGAATCCCACAACTCCTCAAATGATGGTCAAATTCGTGGCTCAGATATTCACTCCCTCGATCTGATCGAAGTGCCTTTATCTTTTTGCATGTTTGTTTCTCTACTTCATTCTGAAATTCTTTGAACATTTCAAAGGATTCGGATTTATGTTTCATTAAGTAGATATACCCATATCTACTAAAATCATCAGTAAAAGTAATAAAGTATCGATAGCCTCTCTTAGCTTCTGTGCTCATAGGTCCACACACATCGGTATGTATGAGAGCTAACAGCTCAGTAGTCCTCTCACTTGTACCAGTGAAAGGCGACCTTGTCATCTTGCCCATGAGACATGATTCACATGTTTCAAATGATTCAAAATCAAATGACTTTAAACGTCCAACATTTTGGAGTTCCTTCATGCGTTTGATGCTAATGTGGCCCAAGCGACAATGCCATAGATTGGCTTCACTTATATCATTCGACTTTTGCCTTTTAGTATCCACGTTATATACATCGGATTTGAGCACTAATCTGTATAGTCCAGTACTAGTCATATGTGCCTGGGAATAAAAATGTCATTCTTATAAATGGAAAAACCATCATCAACAACAAATTTATAACCCTCACGATGCAAAACCGAAAATGAAATCAAGTTCTTAGTTATGGAAGGAACAAAATAACAATTATTAAGTTCTAAAACTAAGCCAGAAGGTAAAGATAGACTATAATCTCCAATTTCAATTGCAGCAACAGTTGCTCCATTTCCAACACGGAGATCTATCTCACCCTTCTGCAACCTTCTCCTATTTCTTAGTCCATGCACATTCGAAATAATGTGAGAACCACAACCGGTATCTAATACCCAATCATTGGAGTTAGTTGTTAAGATTTCAGTAACGTAAATCCTTTCTTGATCCTCTTGACCCTCAGTTTTAAGAACAATTCTCATTTTATTTCCCAATCAAGGAAATTTGTGTCGTTCAACTTATTTTATTTTTTCAACAATTGAGTGGAGAGTGATTTTGAGGTGTTAAGAAGACGTAGCAACTACAGAAACAGGAAAAAAAAAATGCAGATAAATTATGCTTGACATGCAATATCTTAAAATTTAGACAAGATATAAAAATTAAGGTATTGCGCATTCTACTCAATTAAAAATTGTCCCTTCCTGAGTAAAATGATTCCGAGATCCTATCTTAAATGAAACTTGAGCGTACTTAGGCACTTCCACAAATCTCATGTAATCAAGGTAAGTAAACTCTTTACTAATTATAACCCTTTATAACTCTTGGTTGATGGTCACATCTTATGTTAAACTCATCCTTATGCCTCAAGATCCAAAACTAAGTCTTTTGGTCTCTTGTTGAGTATAACCGTATCAAGGTTTACATGCCCCTATTAGACATGCCCGCACTATCCCAAAGTCAAAGAAGGACACCTCGCTAAGGCGAAAACTATCCAACAAATTCTAAGGGCCTCATGGGTTATGATATGGAAAGGCAATATCTCAATATTCTTTTAAGGGACCTAAGCATGCAATGTTGTCTATCTACAAGTGAACTAAATAACATAAATAGACAAGCAAGCATGCAAAGTGGGAAAATATTAAAGCATTCAAGTAATGCAATAAATAAATAAAAATTGTGATCCTAGTATGGCCCCTAAAAACCAAATAAGATCTAATCTTCAAGTTCGTGGTCCTTCATGGATCTTCATCCTTGAATCACCTCTTCTTGGATCTCCATCCTTAGCCTCATTAGGATCTCCTTCTTCTTGTTTTACATATAATTGAAATAAACTCTCTTCCAGAAATTTAAATTACAAAAATACATAACGATACGCAGATCGTGTACAAGAAAAACATAACGATACGCAGATCGTATTTATCTATCCTAATGTGGGCCATACTAGTCACCGCATGCAATAATATCATAATATTAAACCCGCATGCAATAATAACATATAAAATTTCATCTAAATAAAATATGCTATTAATCCAAATTTAAAAAGCATAAAAATTAATCAAATTAATTATTTAATATAGAAACTGATTTCTAATTATATTAATTCAATTAATTTGTGCATGGAATTAATATCATATATTAATCATTAATTTGCTAAAAATGATGAATCTAATATTCAAAAATAACAGTTAATATGGTAACTCAAAATTTACCAAATAAGATATCAAAATATCTTGTAACATTTAACTAAATATATATTTACCAAATAAAATATCAAATATCTTATTAATTAAAATAAATCTAATTTATTAAGATAGAATATCACATATCATATCTTATCTTGGTAAATAATATCTTTGGGATCGTTAGTGGGCCACCGACGGCCACCACAACACCACCCTGATGGCAGTGTTGCTGCCGCGCATGTCCAGCCCGCACCGCCATCAGAATGGCAATCAGGCTGACTCATCGATCCCGACCCATCTTTTTCGTTCTTAACAGTGTTTCTCCCACTTAAAGTTTGTAACTTTTACAACTCTTGATAGGAAAATTTATGGTAATGGATTTTCATAAAATTCAGGCTTCTTGATTCATAGTTTAAACATGAAAAATCAAAATTTAACATGTATGTTCAAAACATATACAACAGATTGCATAAACTAATTAAAAGAATCAACTTTAGGGCAAAATCATGCATAATTTTCAAAAAAATCAGCAACTTACCCTACATGTAGTTCATGAATTCTATGGCTAGAAAAATCAAATTTTTTCATTTCAGTCATGCAAATTAATCCATACAAACAATTTCTACATAATTGAATCAACATAAAACATGAACATGCATCAAAATTTAAACTTTTAAATTTGATCTAATCAATTTATGCAAGAGGCAACTGATACCACTGTTGGGTTTTTAGATGCTTAAAGCAGAATTTCAGGAAACGTTTTCCTAACATCTAACCAAGGATCTCATGCATAAACTAAATAGATCGTACATAGGAAAGAATAAATACCTCTTGATGCGTGTTTGAATCTCACTGGAATGGAGAGATTAGAGCCCCAAGTGTGACTCCTCTAATTAGTCCACACGAGCAATAAACTGAATCACCTTTAAGTCTCTTCTGCTAGACCGAGCAACTCAAAGATATAATCTTACACGAGGGAGAATAACAAACGGAGAACAACTTTTGTTCTCAATTGAGGAATGTGACCGAGCACTCCCTCTTCAATTGTAAAAGTTGCGGCTTAGGCTGTCTACCCTAATCCCACGTACGTCCATCTATATATATCAATATATAAAACTATCTCCTAATCTTGCATTAAGTAGCCTTATATATTTGGTATATAATATATATCTAATATATATTATCTTGTACCATATATCTCTCAAGATATATTTCCTTCTATCATTAAGTAATAGATAACTATTATCTTTTACTTGATAAACAATCTATCTCTTTAATTCTCCCAAGTACTTCAAATCCAATAGGCTTACCGGGTCTGCGGATTCGCTTGATCCAGTCCATAAACTCTAAGTGTGTGACCTCATAGGACCCAGTTATTCTAGCCATGGGCTTAACTTGATTAATCCCATAAGTCGTATTGGCCACTAGCAATAGCATGCGACTCCTAAAATATCTGGATTATTAATCTCCATAAATAGTCCTATTTCATAATTAATAATTGCACCTTTAATTAAAGGACACAATTCCTTCACTCAACGTAAAAATGAAAAGACTTACGTGCTCTGGTAGAAACATAAATGTGTGAGCTATGATTTATTTCGGCTTAAATTTCACTAATTTTTACTTTTTGTATATTACCCATATTTCAAGATGTTCTTATTTGCTCAATGCCTGAAAAAAACTGGCATATGTTTAAATTCTTTTCTTGGCGTTTGGCGTTTGTATATTCGAAGGTGAATTTGTCATTTGTTTAGTGTTGATCATTGATTATATAAAATAAGTTTTTTTTGTAGAAGATGCATACAGTTGGAGGCCTAAACCTGATTACACAGTTTGGGGTTAGAATTGTACTTTGTTTACCGGGTTGCTGACCATGTTGAACAAGCACAATGATGACAATTTCTCCGAGTAGTTGAGTTGCATGGAACTCATTTATAAATGTATAACTACTTACTAATATTTCATTTTCTTCCAAGTACATGTGGAAATCCAAGGCTGATGGGGGCATTTACAATTTCTGAGGATGTAGGAAATTAGCCTCTCGAACGTGGAGCTGAAATCAGATTTCATCTTTGGGAGGAGGCTAGGGAGTACCTAGAATGTATATGTTGAACACCTTTACATAACTCTTAGTTTTTAGAAAGCTTTTTTTCCAGTTGTGCAGGACTAAAACAATCATTCTAAAGATCATATTCATGAAATGAGTGAGCATAAACAGTTAATAGTGAATGAATGAGAACACAAAATCAACTGCAGGCATGCTACATGATATCTCTTGGTACTTTTTTGCTGCGATAATCATTGCTCACAACAAGTAAACTCAATATCTTTTCTTTTGTAAAGTTGTTACACCCTTGCTCTCTTATAGGCACAAGCCTAGGGTATTGATCAAGACTGTAACGAGCAGAAAATATACATTTGATCACTTATGTGGCTAATAAACCATATGTGGGACAATATTACATTCAATAACATGCCAAAGAAGCCACAAAAAACGTCTTTAACACAAAACGATGATTTGGAGGACTTAATTGCAGCTCTGAGTTCTATGAAAGAATGTGGCTTAAGGATCGCAAATGAAATGAAGAAAAAGAAGAGTAGAAACACTGAAGAATGTGGCTTAAGGACTTAATTTACAAATCCTTGACCGTTGGCCTTCAATTGTATAATACAGTTCAGAACTTCAAAGTATCTTTAACTCATCTCCTCCATCAATCATGTTCCATATCAGCCAACTATGTTGCTCATCACTTGGAGGTATTTATACAAGAATCTCAGAGCAAGATGATTTGAAGTTCTGAACTGTATTGCTCTGAGATTCTTCAACGAGATATACTTGCTCAAGATAATTATGTCAGCAAACTGATTGGACATAAGTCAACGGTTAGTTTCATGTGGATGAACAATCAAATGATTCAAATCGTTGCCGATGCATTAACTGAATTTAAGTCTCTATTAACAATATAGAGATGTTAGGGTCATATTCAATATATTTGTAAAGTAAGGCATAATATTATTTAATGCAAATATATTATAAAACCACTTTAACTTTTATTTAAAGAGTGAGTTACAGTATTTGCTAATTAATGATTAAATATGATATTGAGAGTTATGATATACGTTCATAATTAGTTCTCTCACAAGACTAAAAATGCTATTTTACAGTCAACAAATATGATATACAAAATGCCTAATAGTATCGAAATTTTAGACTAACTAAGAGAAAATATGAGAGATTGTAAAAAGTAAACACCATTTGTTCAATACTTTTATAATCTAATTGATTGGTCATCTGTGTTTTATTTTATATTTAAAATAAATAAAAAATAATCTTTTCCAACCTCCTGTTTCTCCTCCTATTAGCTCAAACACGCATACTATTGGATAACCGATCAAACAGTTAGATTCATTGTCGATACATTTGAGTCACGCAACCCCTTCAAGCCTCTATTCATAATATAAAGATCTCGATATTATATTGGTGAAATAAGTATAATATTTTTTTTTTACTGCAGACGTATTAAAAATATATTTTATTTTTAATCTAAATAAACTTTATGCAAGACAAAGGACCCGCGCGTAATCAAAATCCTAGTCAAAAGTTGAAATTAGAAGAGGAATTCAAGAGGCCACATAGTAATGACGACTTAATGACAACTTTCTAGGTCATTACCCGCGCTTTGCGCGAGCCAAACACTTTTTATTTTTGTCTATATTCATATACTTAATATATTTTTTCATATATGTATTTTTTTAGTAAATTATAATAAAATGAATTGAATATCTCTTATATATGTACCAAAATCACATAGTCGTTTACGTTGTTCGGATTACTCTTCATCGTCATACGGATTGAAGGTGAAGAGCGAAAAATAAATAAATTAAATTGGTGGAAATACTAACCAATTAAGCACATAACTATGGTTTTATTAGACATTTAATAAGTCTCAATTATCATTGGATAATGAGAAATAGAAAAAAGGAGAAAAAATTAATTTTAAACATTAATGAGTATCAATTGTCATTACTTTCTCAAACCCATGAATTTTTATATATAGAGAGAGAGATTGAGACTTGAGATAATATGAAGACAATTTTTTGGGCAAGAATATGAGAATGTAGTCAACGATTCTGATCAAAATTGATCCATTGTTACGGATTAAATGATTCAATTGCCTAGATAAATAAGACGCAGTTTAAAATCATCATTTTGACTTTTATTCTTCACTTCTCTCTTCCTCGCTCTTTCTTTCTCCTCCACACGACGGGGATTTCTCGCACACCCTAAACCTTAATCCTTTGCTTTGATCCTTCGATTTCGGTGTTGATCTTTGCTCGAATTTGTTCCTATTTGTTCAGTTTCGGTAATTCCTCACTCAAACTATGTTTTCTGGTGGCGATTCGAGTAAGTCACGAGTTTCTGGTTTCAATATCAATATCGCAATTTCTATTTGATTGTTTCTGGTTTCAATATCATTTTCGCAATTTCTATTTGATTGTTTCTTTGTTGTTTGTTGATTCTTCTTGTTTATCAGTTTATAGATGTTGTTTGTTTATCTCGCGTTCTAGTTGATATTCAACTACCTAAATTATGTTCTTATTCAACTTAATTTATTCTAAACCTAGGGTTTATTCCTTTGTTCTTCTGTGTTTATCGTTTTTTTACATTTGTACCTGTTCATCCATCATTGTAATTTAATTTTCATGTCCTTTTACTTGTGATTCTTCCTTCAATCAGTATAGAACTCTTGATGCATTTTTGAAATTTTTGTAGAACAATGATCTGAATTCATACAATAAGTAACTTAAATATCGTACTAATCAGTAACTAGTATGTGTATCCAAGAAGAATTACTCACTCTATGGTGATGTAGTTTCATCTGATGCGACATATCGTACTAATAAGTAACTTAAATATCCTTCATTTGTCGAAATTGCTTTGTATTATTCTATTTTTTGTTATGTGATTTATGATGAATCTTCATTTCTTTTCATGGACATCACTTTGTTTGTGTATGAACCTCGTAATCTAGTTTTTATGAAAATGTTGTATTTTTATTTTGAACTTGTACATTGCACCTATGATCCTGTTATGTCTTGTTACCTTTCATTTCAAGTTGTAATCTCATCTATGAACCTGAGAATGTACAATTATTAATCTTTTACTTTGTTTATTACTTTTTCATTTGAACCTGTAAATTTCATCTATGAACTTGCTTTCTTCTTTTTTCTACACACCCTTGGTTGCAGTTCGATCATCAATGAACATTTGAATTTGTAAATTCATTTTGCATGTATAATATGATTTTCTTGTTTTCCTATACCCCTGTGTTTATCGGCCCACCAGACTTTATCATGGTATCAGGGTCAGGTGCCGGATCTGGGTTCGTTTCCTGGTTTGAGCTTAGCCCGCCATGATGGCTTGTTATGGGCGGCTCATTTGGTTTGTCGTCCTGAAGACATAGTTTGGGTTTAACCCGTCATGATGGCGTGATATGGGCTGACCCGTTTGTCAAGTGACAACTGAGTCAGACCGTAACTTGAGGGGGCGTGTGAGAACAGGCTTTCCACGTCGGAAGTTGAGATAATAATATCTCACTAATCCCTTGGATTACTCCTCCTATTGCCAATGAGTTTTAGGATTGAACCTTGTGGGCTTGTATTGTGGGTTCAATGCGCATATGCGCTAATATACATGACCCCCGTGTTTATCGGCCCACCGGATTTTATCACAAATGCTATAAATAAGGGGGTTATATATCCCGTTTAAAAGTTTAAGGGGTGACTTGAGCTGAGTTAAAGTTGAGGGAGATAAAAGTGAGTTTGTTAAATAAGTTTGAGGGCCATGAATGTATTTAGGCCTTTATAAGCGGTGATCCTTTATAAAATGGTTTATATAAGGATGATATTTTGTAAAATGATCCGAGCGATTACATGTAAATAATGACCTATATAAAGGGATGATTTCATGTATTTTCTTAAAATTTGTTCTTGCGTAGAGCGAATATATATGAACTTCACGACGCCCTAGCAAGCTAGTCACGAACTTCCCACCACATGCATTACATTACATATATTATATATAGCATTAATTTTCTTATGTATATATCATATGTGGTGTTCCACGACCAATATTAGACAGATCCACACAACTTCGTGGCGATCAACTAAGAAATCACCCAATGCAAGCCGGAAATATTTCTTTACATTTGCCGGTGACCGACCGATCCAAGAAACATAAACTATAATCACATATACGGATGGGATGATAACTTTTCAAACAAACAAATATGGGATGATTAGTGAATCAGTATGTAAAGTGACGATATTTCACTAACACGCACGATCTCCAAACGACCATACATTATATATATATATATATAAACCCTAGTCTTCGATCTCAACGGTTTAATATTTTACATTCCTTTCCACGTAAAAGCAGTATGGCAAGAATCGCAGTCGGATCTGCATCAGAATGGGTCCGACCCGACGCCTTAAAGGCGGCATTAGCTGAGTTCATCTCCATGATCATCTTCGTCTTTGCCGGACAAGGCTCAGCAATGTCCTTTAGTAAGCATTTAACGTACATTGAAAACAATTAACTTAGATAAAATTATAGACTTATGCATGCTTATTAATTTTGGCAGATAAGGTGACGGACAACGGTTCCACCACACCATCCGGGCTTGTTGCTGCTGCTTTGGCTCACGCTTTTGCCATCGTCGCCGCCATTTCTGTGGGGGCTAATGTTTCGGGTGGTCATGTTAACCCGGTTGTGACACTTGGCGCCCTCATCGGGGGCCATGTCACCTTGGCTAGAACCGTTCTTTACTGGATCGCTCAGTGTCTTGGATCTGTCATTGCTTGCCTCATCCTCAAATTCTCTACGGGTGGCCTGGTAAGTACATGCGCATTCATCCACATTCGCATATGTATTGATCAATACTATAATTAAAAATTATGCACGCAGACAACGTCAACATTCTCCATTTCCTCGGGAGTAACTGTATGGAACGCCCTAGTTTTCGAGATCGTCTTGACCTTCGGACTCGTCTACACGGTCTACGCAACAGTGTGGGACCCAAAGAAGGGCGATATCAGGATTATGGCTCCTCTCATTGTGGGTGGTATTGTGGCTGCAAATATCTTGGCGGGAGCCGCCTTCGAAGGGGCATCAATGAACCCTGCTTTGTCTTTTGGGCCGGCTGTCGTCAGCTGGACTTGGGACAATCATTGGGTCTACTGGGCCGGCCCATTTATCGGCTCAGCCATTGCTTCCTTCGTCTATGACACTTGCTTCATCACATCAACCAACTACGAGCCTCTTCCAACCGCTTCCATCTAGTTTCTTTGCTTGTGCTAATTTTATGTAACTTGTAAGAGTTGAGTTGTTGTACTCAATACAATAATACTCCGTAGTAAAAGATATATGTTTGGATCATTATACATCGTCAACATTCATAGTAGCATAAACTGATGGGCTACTATAATACCTAGTAAACATTCATAAACCTAACATAAAAAAAAAATCCACGACAACTGTTCTATTTTAGGTTAGTTTTGATTCAAGTGTCATTGGCATGACAAGCACAATCTTCTGGGAACATCAGATGATAGCATACAATTACAGAGCAAGGGAGAAGATTGCATTCTTCAATCTGAATCTCACTGGGTTATCATCTTGAAATTGAATCTGGATAGTTGCTGGGGAATTGTGGAGATCACTGGTCCATACCTCTGCAACCAATCAAGAATATAATTACAATTATTGAATTATACTAGCTTAAAGAACAGATTAATTTGACATACCTGAACATTGTCGTAAAGCTCAAAAAGGGGAACAGCCAGAAGTTTCAGATTCTTTGGAACAGCAAAATACTCTCTTTCTGGCAGATGAACAATGTAGAGCTTCTTACACTCCTGCATCCGCATAAAACCATTTGGTCAGGAAAAGTATAAAATATTGCCTCAGAAAATGAAAAAAAGAAAGAAATTGTAGTGGAAATAAGGATGTGCTACCTTCGGTTTTGTTATGTGAGGTGGGCAGTAAGGATACAGCATAGTTTCGAAATTTGGCCTCCACCAGTTGGCCACACACTCACCAACCTGCAAATAGGTGACAAATAGTTTTGATGAGAAAACCACTGTATTAATATTCAATTAAATCTAGTAGTCAGCAAGAAATTATTATGATACCCAACAATACAAATCAACAAGGCACAATGATCAAAATGAAACATGAAACACAGACAAAAAAAAGTTCTCATATATAGATTTCTTATGAGTTAAAGACCACGGTATGTTGTCAAAAGAAGGCCGTCAGGTTATATTACAAGTGCAAGGTTCATAAGCAAATCTGAGATTGTGTCAGAAGGTCAAACTCTTGTCTGCAATCTTTCTAGGATGTTTTCAGAAGAGATGATGATCTAGATGTGAATTTATAGTTCACATTGGTAGGGAATGTGTGCAGGATTCAGTTCTTTCTCAGTAATTAGGCATGAGAGGAGATAGCCAAATTTGAGGGATTACAAAAATGTAATATAGGAAGTCCTGTCCAAAACCCTCGACAGAATTATCATTAACTGACCACCCAAGCAGTGAACACAGTGTGCTTGAGCACAAAGGAAGGAGATTATTATGCAATTAAGTGGAAAAAATAAGAGGATTTGATCCTTCTAAAATATAAAAGCTAGGCATTTTTAGGAGCCTTAACAATTAACACTAAATGTCTAAGAATATATCTGTTCGAACTTATAAATAACAAAGGTTCAAGGAGGAGGATTTGAAGCAACCAAACCAAGAGAAAATTATCAATGCATTTATCAAGTATTCCAATCCATATTGCAGACACAGTAGAGCTAAATACAAAAGCCTGTTTAAGAAACAATATACGAGATAAAACAATAAATGCCAGAACTCGCATGTAAGGTGATATTATTTTGCACTTATTATCAGTCAGCAATGAGCATGTACCTGCCAGTTAGGTTGAAGATGGGAATTAGCACCAAGCTTGCTTGATAATTTCCTCTTCAGCCCATCAACTTCTGTAAAGTTAAAACCAAGAAAAGCATAGTAAACTTCAGAAAAACGAAACAGACACGATAAGAGCATTTAACAGCTAAAATCACAGTATCTGACCATTTTCTCCAGGCTTCAAACGACCGCCTGGTAGCTTGCAAAAAGTGTTACCAATTTGTAGGAGAAGAATGTGAGGATGATTATGCTCTTGTACCTGATCAAATAAATATCAGAATGATTATAACAGAATATATTTGTTAGGAAGCTTTATGCAGCTTGAAAAAGTCATGTACGAGCCCCATGTAAACATCTCACATGATTAACTACTTTGAGATTAATATCTATTATACGAATCTGGACATAAGTAGCTAATTCAATCAGAAAGCAAGTTTACTCTTACCATTATTTCAGAATAAAAACTTAAAACTTAGGACTTTTAAGGTCTACTGGAACAACTTGTAGGTATTTCTAAATACAACTCAAATATCATTGAATTCAAATTTATAACCTTCTTTTTATACTCCAAACACTATTGACTTTGCTGAACTGTAATGTTTCTAGGGTATTTTACAATAATGCAGCTTCGGGTGACCTAGATTTCTTAAAATGAGCACCTGTGATCATTTAAAAAGGAAGATAGATGACACGATTCAACATAGTGCATCAAGTAGACAAATTCCAATGTTTAAATAAAGTTGATCACCACATGGAAGTCCAGATAAAAAGGTAGCCCACAGGTGTAAATATCAGCACCATCTTGTGTTTGTCCTCTCATCTTTTCTCACCCTAGAAGTACCTATCTACTCTACTCTTCAACACAAACTGCATTATTAGAACATAAAAAGGCAAATAGGCAGCTTGCAAAGAAGGGGAGAAGATAAATAGAAAGAGGGTCATTTATCATGAAAAAATATTTTCTTGTGACAACTTTGAAGTTAGAAATTCATATGATTTGCATGTTACTTACACAGATAAATGTTTCATGATCCTCACAGTAGTAAATGGGACAAAACCTTAATTTACATTTACAAGTTACAAGTAAAGAAAAAAGATTGGAACTTACCAGTAAAATTCCCTCAACACTGGTTCTCATACCTTCTTTCATATAACTAGCAAAAAAAAGGGGTTCAAAAAATTTGCTGCATCAGTATAAGCAGGAATGAAAGTGAAGGGAATATATTATGACAGTGGTTCTATAATTCCACAACAATCTCTAAGATGAAATAGCATTGTGCATGCTTTCTACTTTCTAGCATGGAAGGTTCAGCAAATTGTGCTCTTCCTTCCAATCTGTTATGCCTAGAAAGTGAAACTGCTAAAGATTTTACCACCCACCTTCTGTGCTATGCTAGTATAGCTTGTTAAATAAGTTTAAAAAATACACAGAAAAGCAAACTGCAATGCTAGTCGGTAGGTAGTCATAGGATATTTAGTATTGTAAATAGCTTCAGCTGATGTCTCCAAGTTTCAATTCAACTTGAGGTAAGGCCACACTATCAAGTAGCCATAAAGTGCTTAAATAGTATTGGTAAGTTTATGAAGTACATAATCAACATTGGTATTCTACATAACTTAAGAGCAAAAACAAGCAACTAACAGGAAAACACAAGATAATAGAAGTGAAGTTGGCTGATTCCATCAGAGGTTAATAGAAACACTGATCTCAGCTGTGAAGAGAACAAGTATATTCTTGAGGTTCAAAAGTTTAGCTACAATGCCCAGCATTTATAAAAAAATAAAAAGTACATACTACATCTATATTACACACAAAACAATTCCTTAGGATAAATCAAAAGCAACATTACATAATGAGCAACGGAAATACTACTATATCTAAACCTTATAATGATAAATGTGTCTAGATCATTTTGCTGACCATGTGCTATCCTATTCTCGACCCTCCAAAACTATGATTTAAAGGCAGGCAACTATTACAGCAGGTAAAACCCAACAATCAGTATTGTGGAATCAAAATTCAATATTGGTAGATCACTGCTCTAAAAACAGCAAACTACCTCTAAGCTATCTATTTAGATATGTAATCTACCCACAGAAAAATCCATGCCTCTGCGACATTAGTCTTGATTCTTGAATAAGCCATCCACTCTCTTAACAAAAGCAAGCTACAACATTTCCTCAACTATCTGGCATCCAACAAGTTCAACAACATCTAGCTGTAAGACTTCCTCTCTACAACTCATTTGCTACACCTTTCAACTAACTTCACTGCCGTCCTCTTTCCATGGCGAAGTCACTTCCTTTAAGCACCATAATTTACATGCAACCACGGATACCAACTCAAAAACATATGAAATTCCTCAGTTCCACAGGTGAAACCAGAGGATACCATCCCGATATCACTCCAGCTTGTATCCAACCAAAAAGAAGGTAAATTGAGGGCAAAAACGCTATTTATATTACAAAGGGGTATATATCCACAAACCCTAGAAAGGAAAATGATAGAGCGAGCACCCTCCATCAAAAAGATCGATAATGAGACAAAGATCAATCTTTTTTACACAACTTCAATTCAATCAAATAAAAAATGTTTTCTCAGAGAAAGAGAGAGAGGGAGAGTAACGAACTTGACTTTCATGCGAGCAAGACGGTCGGCGACGGAAGTATCCTTCTCCATCTTGGGCTCCTTGGTGCCAAAGGAGTAGCTTGAGAGCGGGTAGACGTTCACGACAGACGACGAAGGCGTCATCATCTCTGCGATCTCTCACTTTATCTGTTCGGAGTTAAGCAGGCGATCTAACCCAGATCAGCGACGGTGAAGATTCGGCGATGAGGCGGCTGGGAGTTTAACGAAACCTAGAATACTCAGGCAACCATCCGACCCCGATTTCTCAATATGTTTACAATATTAGTAGCATAGTTCTTGTTTTATATAACTCAATATAATTAATTAGTATATTATATAATATATAATTTTATATGAAAATAGGTTGATATCTTAAAATGATATTGATATATAATCAAGTTTTAAAATTTTAAATATAATAAACAACGAATATAAATGAGTTTTTATACAAAAAAATCTTATTTGATCAAAGTATCATAGTTTAATTTTTAACAAATTTAAATAAATTGATTTTAACATATATAATGCTATATTTAAAAGAATCCGGATCAGGTGAGAATATTTATTGTACGAATATGTCAGCGATATGCATTTTCTTCAGTAATGACATGCACACACCCCGTGTGCATGTACTTTTCACATATTAATATATTATCAATGACATGCAAATCTGTCAATAGTGTTGTTGGCTTAAATGTGCATGTCATTAGTGAAGAAAGTGCATGTCAATGGCTTAAATGTGTATTCATTAGCATATTCTCATAGTAATAATTATTCTCACCTGAATCTTTTCCTATTTAAAACACGAGGGGGCTCTTGTGAGGACAACTCTTACGGTGAGGACATGAGGACACTTCTGGTCCGTTAGATCATTGAACCAACGACTGAGATTAAAAGGGAGAAGGGATCCGGTGTGATGCACTCGCGTGAGATCGGATGAGGGAAGCGGTGGCAACCAGGTAAATTTAAATTTTTTTTAAGGGCAACTTAGACATTTCCCCGGAAGAATATAAGACGTCCGAAAAAGAAAAATCAAACCAAAGCAAGCGAGAGAAAAAGGAGAAGAAGAGGCGATTTGCGAAAACCTAATTCTCGGAGTGAATTCGATCGACAACGTCCACAAATCAAAGATCGAAACCAAATTTCGTTGAAGCAAATCGATCTCGCTCAAGAAATTCTACATCTAGAAGCGAGAAACAATCCATTTGAGAAGTCGAAGGAAGTTGCAAGCGGTTACGACTGGAAAATGGCGAAAAGCAAGAAGGAAGATATTGGAGAAAGAATGGAGAACAGATCAAAGGCAGCGGAAGATCCAAGCAGTTACATCGACCTCACGGTTGAAGGTAAGTGAAAATCAAACCAAAAATTAGGGTTTTCGAATTTTATTTAGGGTTCATAAGAATTTTTGCGTTAGATGTAGATTCTAGAGTTCATAAGAAATCAGTTTATTTTTCTTCATGTTTGTTACTCATTTTCATGAACTTATTTTGAACAAAAATATTAGATGTGGTTTCTAGGGTTCATAAGAAATCAGTTTATTTTTCTTCATGTTTGTTACTTGGTTGTTTGAGGTGTCTAACTAGTAACTACGATCTAGATAAAGCATGTTGTCTGTGGTGTTCATGTTAAGGAGTGTTTGTATCACTAACAAAGTGTATGGGTGAACCAGTTAACATCAGTAGCTTTTAATTTTTACTGAATGATCTGGGAATGCTTCTGCTGGCTTTGCCTTGCTAAATTCATGCTGATTATTGTTATTAACCTCTTGATTGATTTCCCTTGCAGACACACAAAAAGAAGATGCTGAAAACTCTCCTAAAAGAGTTTACAACAGAAGAAGAAGTATGAGAATTAAACTGGGAAATTCTCAAACAAGTGAAGAAAGGTACTCAACATCAACACAAAGTCAAGAACAACAAAGAGAGGATCATTGTGACAATAAAGGATCAGAAAATGAGAATGACGAAGACAAATATACACAACTGAGCAAGAGTGAAGAGGAAGACTGTGAAGATGAAAGATCTGATGATGGGAATGATGAAGACAACTCAACACAACAGAGCAAAAGTGAAGAGGAACCCTGTCATGATGAAAGATCAGATGAAGGGAATGATGAAGAAAACTCTACACAAAAGAGTGAAAGTCAAGAAGAAGAAGATACACAGGAACAATATGTCACAGCTGAGGGAGTAGGACAAACACAAGAAAAGTGCGTTATAGAGGAAGGGACTAAGAAAGCAGAGAGAGACACAGGTAAGATTCTATAAGGTTTATTCCCACTTAGAGGTTCATACAAACACACTTAGAGGTTCATGAAAAAAACAGTTAGAGTTTCATGAAAAAACACTAGAGAGGTTCATTCATAATAACTTAGAAATTAATGCATATACACATTCAGGTTCATGAGAAAACACTTAAAAGGTTCAAGAAAAAACACTTAGAGGTTCATGGGAAAACACTTAGAGGTTCAATCATTGAAACTAAAAAGGTTAATGCTCATACACATTGAGGTTCATGCATATACACTTAAAGGTTCATGCATACACACCTTTAGGTTCATAGAAATAGATTAAATGCAAACATTCTAAGAAGTTCATGCAAACATACTTAGAGGTTCATGAAAAAACACTTAGAGGTTCATGAAGAACACTTAGAGGTTCATTTATTAAAACTTAGAGGTTCATAATAGTACATAACAGTACACTTAAAGGTTCAGGAAAGTATAAGTAGAAGTTCATAACAGTACAATTAAAGGATCAAAAGTGCACTTCTAAGTTGATATATATACAATTATCATTGTGATAATTAATTTTGCAAATTTTGCTCTGAATGAAGGTGAAGAAGAAGAAGCGGAAACACAAGAGAGGAGTCATGAACACATTCCTGCAAGTGAAGAAACAACCATTCCTGCAAGTGAAGAACCAACCATTCCTGCAAGTGAAGAACCAACCATTCCTGCAAGTGAAGAACAAGACCTTCAAGATGACAAAGAAGAAAAACTGGACAATAAGACAGGTAAAAAGAAAGAAGTTAAACAAGTTTTTATTACATGTTTAAATAATGCTTTACGATATAGGATTATAGGTTCATAGACATAGACCTGAAGGTCCATGGAAAATACATTTAAGGTTCATATAAGTTATGATCTTTTATAACTACACATAATAACAACTACAATTTATGCTTGCAGGTTGTGAAAAAGACAGTGAGATGGAGGAAGATGTACTGAGCAATGAGGAGTTTCTGACTTCAGAGTATATTCCACCAATCAGAATGGGGAAGAAGAAGGCACTGGCAGTGAAGAGTGCAAGTCCTCCACCAAAAAGGCAGAAGGTTTTGCAAAAAGAAGAGATGCAACACAAAAAGGGCAAACAAGTGGCCACTTCATCTGAAGAGAGAAAAAATAAAAGATTTAAGTCTGTACCACAACAAGACAGTGTGAGGAGAAAGGGAAGGCTTGGAAAAGGAAAAGAAGTACAAGAGATTCAGGAGGAAAGCGAGGTGGAGAACACACAAACTGACAACAATTTGGCAAGCAAAGGCAATGAAGAGAAGAAGATGGTAACCAGCTCTAAAAGGGCAAAACCAGAAGCCAGGAAGGAAACGACAACAAAATCAGATATGACTGTAAAAAAAGAGGTGAAGACAGAAGATATTGGATTTGAAAGCTTTATCCTCCGGAATGTGCCCAAAAAGTTTGTTGAGACTGTCAAGAAAATGTCTGAACCAAAGAAGGAAATCATCAGGAGCATAGGCTTTGGAAATCTTCTAGAACTGAATGTAGAAGTTATCCCAAAGAGAATGTGTTACTGGCTGCTGGAAAACTATGATGAAGCTAGAAGTGCCATCAAAATGGAAGATGGGACTTTTGTTGAAATTAATGCAAATGAGGTCCAGCGAGTACTAGGAATTCCGAGAGGGAATAAACCATTGGAGAGACTTGGGGATAATGAAGAAGACACTGCAGTCAAGACAGAATGGAAGACATACATGAGCAATAGAAGTGAAATAAGGCCAGGACATCTAGCCCAAGCGCTATTAGCCATACCTGATGGTCAGGATGAGCAGACGTTCATTAGGCTATTTCTAATGTTGTTCCTAAGTGTACTTGTGGAGGTGAACCAGAAAGGGACAGTTAGCCAGCAGTTGATGATGCGAGAAATAGAGAATGTTCAGAGCATAGATTGGTGTGGTTTTATTGTGGAGAGCTTGAGGGTAACTATACCATCGTGGAGGGCGAAAAAGGACAGGTTCTTCATTGGATGTGCTGTTGTACTTGTGGTAAGTAACATGTTTACATTGTTATATTAGCTAAATTTTTCTCTAACTTAATGGCTTAACGTGTGTTTTGTGTTCTATGAAAACAGTTCTTTTACATAGACAGAGTATCCCTCTTCGGCACGACACCGAGAAGAACAAATCCTGTCTACTTAAGCTGGACAAATGATAGTTTGATGCAACGCCAAAGCAATGAAATCAGTAAAGGAGGATTTGGGAAAGGGAAGGTTCAAAACGAAAAAGGAAAAGCTTCAAAGCGTAAGGAGCAAGAACAAGTTAACAAGAATAAGGAAAAACCCCAAGGTTTTGGACCCACATTACTACAGGTAAACACCTTCTACCAGGTTCATGAAAATACACATTGGGTTCATGACAATGAACTTACAAGATCCTTAAAATTATATTGCAGGAGTGGCTGGTTGAATTCACAGAGGAGAACACAAAGCTTGCAAATTCAATCCTCAAAATTGCGCAAATGGTGGATGATTTGCCATTGGAATTCAGAAAGGATGAATTTGTCAGGAACATGATCAAGACGTCACAAGGACTGATGGGGAGGAAGAAAGAACAAGATGAGAAACAAGCTGAGTTTGATGAAATATGGAATGATAGTGATCATCCATTCTGGTCTGATCCAGCGCTGATTGAATGCCTCAAGCAAGTTGAGAAGGCCGAGGCTTCAAAGGTCAAGGTGACGTTGTCAAATGATGGCGCTGGACCATCAAACTACAGAGAAAACAAAACTAGCTGGGAAAAGGTGAATGACGTCTTGAATGACTTTCAAGAAATAGATGAAGCTGCAAAGGAGAAAGAAATAGATGGAAAGAATGATGGAAACAATGAGACAAGTATGTTATACTTTACTAATGTTGAAAATATGATTAAATACAAAAAAATAAGTAGGTTCATGGAAAAATGCATACAGGTTCATGAAAAAATGCCTACAGGTTCATAGAAAATTGCCTAGAGGTTCATAATACAATGCTGAAAACATTAATGAAACAACATGCTTTATTACAAATATAAATCAATAGGTTCATAGAAGTACCCTTAGGTTCATGGTAAAAAGCCTTGAGGTTCATGAAAAATAACCTTGAGGTTCATGAAAAAATTCTTAAAGGATCATGATAATATGCTTATAGGTTCATGAAATATTGCTTATAGGTTCATGCAAAAATTTTGCTTATACACTGAGATTCAAGAAGTTATGCTTATAGGTTCATGAAATTTTGCCCTGAGGTCCATTAACAATTGTTGGAAATGCTTGCAGTTGGGACAGAAACTTTGGAGGGGGATAAAACATTGTTGGAGGAAGATGAACAAAACAAGAAGGAAGCTGAGGATGAGGAGAAACAGAAGAAGAAGAAGAGAAGAAAAGGAAATGATTTTACACCACCAAGTTTCAATCTCTTCCCATCACAAGAACAAGAACAACAACAAGGACCAAAAGAGGAGAGCCCTGTAGCTTCAAGTGAGAAACCAGAAGAAGAACAACAACAAGAACCACAGAATGACAAGAGGAAAGTTGTAGCTACAGAGGCAGAAAAATGTAAAGAAAAGGAAGAAGAAGAAAAAGACAAAGGCAAAGCTGTAGCAACAGAGACAGAAGAAGATGAAAAAGAAAGTAAGAAACCTAAATACAAGGGAAAAGGTCCGTGTTTAAATGAAGAAGACGCTGCTGGATTTGACTGTACAAGAACCATAAAGATGGCAGGAACATTGAAGAGCCCATACAAACAAAGAGCCATACAAATTATGGGAAAACCGTTAACGGAAGAGCAAAAAATGATTTGGAACTTCGTAGACAAAGATGAAGTGGAAGAGTAAGTTGATTGCAGTTTTATATTACTATGGAAGTTTAAATTAATTACTGAAAATAAAAAACTTAAATGTGTCCAGGACTATACTGTTTCAAGACAAACAAACAAAGACAACATTGTTTGAGTTCAGCACAATGCAAGAAGATATGGATGCCAGTTTCAAAGTGATGGATGCTTGGACAACTATTTTGAACTACCATGAGAAGGAAAGAAGCGACAACAAACCTAACCGGCTATTTTTAAACACATATCTCATGGTAAACTATGCTAAATTCAATATCATTTCCAGATATTATTTATTTAGTAAGATTTATAGGGAAGTTCAGTAGAAAAATAAAAGGTAGGTTCATATACATATTGTGTCGGTTCATGAAATTTATAAGGAAGGTTCATGTAATATATAAGGCACGTTCATAAGGTTTATAAGAGGTTTATAAGAGACAGGTTCATATACATATTGTGTAGGTTCAGTAATAGTTATAAGAGTGTCTAACTGTTTCCATTTTCAAAAACAGATTCTTTCCCCAAAGAACAGAGAAGTAACGTTCCAAAAGAGCATGCAAACCAGCATCTTGGAAACCCCTTACAAACAATTGCGTGATATTGACATGGTAGGTATACAATCAGGGTTCAAAGAATTATTATGCTACATATGAAAACTAATTTAATTGATTATTACAGGTTATAATCCCAGTGTTGGAGAACAATGAACACATGTATTGCATATCTTATGACATAAGAAATCCAAAAATACAAGTGCTTGACTCTGCACACAATGACCCAAATCTGAAGCGGTACAAGGAAGCTATTGACAGAGTGGTAAATCTACAACTAGTTCTTTTACAGAATTCTAAGAATATTACAAAATTAGAACAAACTATAGTGATATTATGCTATTCATGTAGACTGATATGCTTACAAGGAGCTTGTGGAAGCACAATTTAGATAAGAAAGCAAAAGCAATCTTAGCTGCAAAGTCAAAAGCCACTTTGGTGAAGATGCCATGGAATGAAGTAGGAGATGTAATCAACTCAGCAGTGCTAGCCATGAGAAACATGGAAATGTTCATGGGTTCAAACACAGAAACATGGGAGCCAGAAATAACAAAGAAGAATAGGAAGAAGTGCTTGCAATTGCTGAGGCAAAAGTATGTGCATGCTATTATAACATCGGATGCGAACAAGGTTAAGGATGAAGCACTGAAGATAATCAAGGGAATCTGAAAAAGCTGGGACAAGTTGGAAGTTATGTAGGCTGTCTAGTTTACAATTTACAAAAATACTTGGTAGCTTGGTACTATTAAATGGTAGTTTGAATTGGGAATTTGGATTGATCTCATACTTTGGTTTCAATTTAGGTTTGAAATGGTACTAGAGTTTGAATTTGGTTTTAAGAATGACAAATTAATGGTTGGAATTTGATTTGCTTGTTTGATCTCAAAAAAAAAAGCAGGTTCATATGTTTATTGTAGACAGGTTCATTAGATTTCAAAAAACAGGTTCATTAGATACAAAAAACAGTGACACTTGGTCCATTGCCATTTTCAACAATGCGTAATACAACTTGGCATATAATAAGGATTAGCATAGACGTTCATGAAAAATTGCCTAGAGTTTCATGAAAATTTGCCTGAGCGATCAAAAAACTTGCCCAGAGGTTCATGCACTATAAATGAAAATATTCTTTGAATTTCATAGCAATAATCTTAGGTTCATGAAAATGTGCCTAAAGGTTCATGAAAGTATGGCTAGAGGTTCATGAATATAGGCCTAGAGGTTCATGTAACTATAAATGAAAATATTCTTTGAATTTCATAGCAATAATCTTAGGTTCATGAAAATGTGCCTAAAGGTTCATGAAAGTATGCCTAGAGGTTCATGAATATAGGCCTAGAGGTTCATGTAACTATAAATGAAAATATTCTTTGAATTTCATAGCAATAATCTTAGGTTCATGAAAATGTGCCTAAAGGTTCATGAAAGTATGCCTAGAGGTTCATGAATATAGGCCTAGAGGTTCATGTAACTATAAATGAAAATATTCTTTGAATTTCATAGCAATAATCTTAGGTTCATGAAAATGTGCCTAAAGGTTCATGAAAGTATGCCTAGAGGTTCATGAATATAGGCCTAGAGGTTCATGTAACTATAAATGAAAATATTCTTTGAATTTCATAGCAATAATCTTAGGTTCATGAAAATGTGCCTAAAGGTTCATGAAAGTATGCCTAGAGGTTCATGAATATAGACCTAGAGGTTCATGTAACTATAAATGAAAATATTCTTTGAATTTCATAGCAATAATCTTAGGTTCATGAAAATGTGCCTAAAGGTTCATGAAAATATGCCTAGAGGTTCATGAATATAGGCATAGAGGTTCATGAAAATATGTGTAGAGGTTCATTCTATAATGAATATAGGTTCAGCAAAATATGCTTAGTGGTTCATAGAAGTGATCTTAGGTTCAATAAAATATGCCTAGAGGATAATGCAAATATACAATTGGGTTCATGAAAAAAAGCTTGGGGGTTCATGAAAAATTTCCTACAGGTTCATAACAATATGCCTAGAGGTTCATGCAACTATGCATGAAAATATGCTTTGAAAACTCATGACAATTATCTCAGGTTCATGAAAATGTGCCTAGAAGTTCATAAAAATATACCTACAGGTTCATGAAAATGTGCCAAAAGGTTCATATTGTTTTGGGCCAAAGATCTTGAATTTGAATACAAAAAAATAAAGAGTTGAATAAAAAATAAAAATAGAATAAAAGAATATAGGCTCATAAAAGTAACAAAGACATTGATCAAAATGATAAATTGCTTCATAACATCTGTTGCAATATTTCTAGTAGGTTCATAAAACTAAAACAAGGTTCATAACACTAAAAAAAACTGTACTTAAAGACTAAAACCACAAACTGAGCAACAGAAAAAATACTAAACATCTATAACACCATTACAAGTGCGACTGTTGTGAGTAGTAAGTTGGTGGCATTTTCCACAACGCCTACGTCTGACACGGGTAGGGTCAATGACATTGCTGGTAGATGAAGAAGGATGTTGACCACTACCTTTGTTCTTTGCTTGTGGTGGTGGATGAATGCTAACCTCAGATGGCACCTGAACTCCTACATAACTCTCCAAATGTTGTTGATTTACTGGTACAGAGCTAGAAGAATGACTGGGAGGACCAAGGAAGGACGTCTTTTTTAATTTCAACATGGATACTAATTCTGCCAATTGATCTGAATTGTCTTCAAGCACACCAAGACAACTATAAAATTCTGAAATAGCAGAGTTGAGCAAAAACTCCTTCTGATCTGAAGACACACCTTGATCAACAACAACATCATCAATACTAAAGATTGGACTAATTGTAGCAGACTTAGTCCAGCGAGAAAGCACATATTTAGAAGGGATTGTTGGCACAAGCTTGTTCTTGAACACACAAATGAGATGACGACAGGGCAATCCAACCCTCAGAAACATCTTGCAGCTACAGTGATATTCATCAACAGCAGAAATATATTCAACCTTATATTCTTTGCTATTTTCTTCCCTCATAAAGACATATAATGTCGTACCTGCAATCAATTGCATAAAATCAATTCAAGCACCCAAATAAAATAAGAAAGAAAAAGGTAATAGTGTTCTGCTGATTTGATTCATGAATAATCCACAAGGTTCATAAAAACAGGGATATAGTTCATGAAAATATGCATAATTAACAAACAAAGGGCATTTCTGGAAATTTAACCAATTAATCTACATCATACTCAACACAAAACAAGAAGGTTCATGAAGATACTTAGGGAGTTCATAAAAGCATTTTAAAATTAAATAGCAAAAAGACGAAAAAATTATTCTTACCATTACTTTCTGAGATAGAAGCAAGGGAGCAGGAAAAACAAGCTGCTGCAATTTCCTGGCGAACAAGACAGAATACAGTGAGCGTATAGACCTTGGATGCTTCTTTCTCCAGCAACAATTGTGTCTTCAAATCTGGAAGTTTGGTGAGAGATTCATGGTTCAGCCTAGATTGTTGATGTCGTTGGGTGTCCATTGCAATATCAAAATGCATCACAAGCTCAACCAGACGATAATACTTGTCATTAAAATGACTAAAGTAACTGTTTGTAGACTCGGATAGAGAGGTAGTACGAACTAAACCACCAAAAAGAATGTCCCGGAAATAAGCTGGAATCCAGAAATGCCGAATAGCAAAGATATCATCAAACCATCTGCGGTTTACGAGTGTAAATTCTGCAAACAAAGCATTCCAGCCTGACTCAAATTCAGCCGGTTCCAATTCATGAGTCCAAACAATAGCATTGAGTTTCTTCCTAAACCGATCACTTGTCTCACCATCATATTTAGTCTTTGATGGAACTTTCCTCATAATGTGCCACATACACAAACGATGGTGAGAATTAGGGAAGACCTGTTCAATAGCAAGCTTCATAGAACCATCTTGATCAGTGATGATAATTTTAGGATCATTCCTCATAACTTCCTTAAATCTTTCAAGCAACCAAACATAGGAACCAACATCCTCTTTAAAAATCAAACCAGCACCAAATGTGACACTCCTTTTGTGGTGATCAAGGCCAGTAAAAGGGATGAAAACCAGATTGTACCTACAAAAAGGAATTTAAAAGATTCAAAATCTTCATAGATAAACCTTAAATAGAGATATCAGGAAAAAGAAGAAAGCAGGTTCAAAGATGAAAATTACATGTGCAAAAAATATAGAATATGCATAGAGGTTCATGAAAATATACCTAGAGGTTCATGAAATTATGCCTACAGGTTCATGAAATTATGACTAAAGGTTCATAACAATACAATTAGGATCATGACAAACAAAAACAAGAGGTTCATGAAAATTTAACTACAGGTTCATGAAAATATGCCTAGAGGTTTATGAAATATGCCTAGAGGTTCATATAAATCAACTTAGGTTCATGCAAATACACTTACCCGTTCATGCAGACTATAAGTTACAAATACACAGAATTGAACATGAAAATAAGACCAGATTCATCATAAATCACAGAACAATAAAAGTAGAACAATACAAAAAAGCTATGACAGAAGAAGGATGTTTTACTTACCTATTAGTACGATATGTCACATCAAATGAAACAACATCACCAAACAGGGAGAAGTTTTTCCTGGACACAGGATCACACCAGAACAAACGTGTTAGGCGCTCACTGGTATCCACGTCATAGTCAAAACAATAAGCCGAGCAAAGCTCTTTTTTTTTTGAAGAACCTATCAATAGTCATCTGAGCATCTGACCCCCCAATATAAGCCATCATATCACGGCGAAAATTCTTAAAATCAACTGATGATGCTCCAACTGCTTTATACCCCCCAACAATTTCCTTGAAAAGACGGTGAGATCTAACCGGGCCAATGCTGGCTTTTTGGCAGTTAAGGACAAATTTTTTGTGTCCTTCATCTAACTTCCTAGAGGAAGTCATAAACTGACGATGGGAGTTCATAGCAAAGTTGTGGGAGTGACGTTCCTCAAATGTAATGATTTTGTATCCAACGCCCTGTGAAAAACGAAGACCAAGCAAAGCATTGCAGCCAACCCTACTAGATACCCTAGAACGTACGCTTTTATTAACCCTATCCTCTTTGTAGCCTGCTCTATTGCATAAGGCATACTTGTATTTCACAACACCATCTTGAAAGCGCTTGGTTCCATTCCGTATATCAAACCCACAAGCATCGGCATAAGCCCCATAAAATGCTATACCTTCTTCAAATGATTGAAACACCATACCAATTGCAGGTTTGAGAGAATCATCACAAGAAGGCACATAGGAAAGGGAACCACCTTGAGACACAATAGGTTCATTCTGCTCTTCGGAATCAATAAGAACAACTGGCACTTCTTCACAACTAGATATAACATAGATCTCAACAGCAGCAGTAGAAGCTACAATTTCAAAAAACAAGAACAGAAGTTAATAAGGATTAGCATAGAGGTTCATGAAATTTTGCCTGAGGGTTCATAAAACTTGCATAAAGGTTCATTCACTAATGAATAAAGGTTCATGCACTAGACACAATGAGTATAAATTTCAACAGAACAGAAGCTCAATTGATCATGATCTAACACTTACAAGAGCATAAAAAAAAACACATTCAGGTTCATCAACTCTGACTCATAGGTTCATTAGGTTTTATTCAAGTTCCTCATGAACAGTACACACATATCATCATCATCATGAGCAGATCCTAAGAAAATCTGCTGCATAATAGCATCAAAAAATTAAATAACAGAAACACTGTATTAAAAAAGCATAAGATAATTTCTTCAAAGAAATTTCAAACAAATGCATCATTTGGGAACAAGTTCATCTGTGAACAAGGAATACACAACTATCATTATTTGTGAGCAAGAAATCCTAAGTAAATGTTCAGCATTAGAGCATCAAAAAATTAATTAACAGCATCCCTGTATTCGAAAGGCATCAGATTAAAATTACACACTATCTGTGAAGAAGGAATACACACTATCTGTGAACAAGGAATACACACTATCTGTGAACAAAAGTAATACTAAGTAAATCTTCAGCATTAAAGCATCAAAAAATTCATTAACAATATCAAAAGTACTAAACCTAGATTCACAGTAAACTTGCAAAAACACAAAATTGATGGAGATAATCAACAACTAGAACAGAATATAACATAAACAACTTCTATAAACACTTAAACAACTTAAATTCAACTAACAACAAAACAGAAACTCAAAATCGAGTACTAAACCTAGATTCACAGTAAAATTGAAAAACACAAAATTGATGGAGATGATCAACAACTAGAACGGAATATAGAATAAACAAATTCTATAAACACTTAAACAACTTAAAATCAACCAAAACCGAAGCAGAAACTCAAAATCGATCCGCTAAAAAGACATTAAAATCAGAGAAAGCAAACTTACTCGAATCACCACCAGAAAACATGATTTGAATGATAATCTACCGGTCCTGAACGAGAAAAATCAATTTGAAGTAGAGATCAGCAGCGGAATCGAAGGATGCGAGGAAGAGAAGAAGATTGCGAGAAGGAGCAAAGTATCGCCGCGCGCGGGTGAGAGAGAAGAAGCGAGGAAGAGAGAAATTTTAGAACAAAGCAAAATGACAATAATACCCCCGTGCCATATTAACCTAGGCAAATCCCTGATTTAATCTGGAGCGTAGGATGGATTTAGATAGACGGCTGAGATCGTGTCCTCATGTCCTCACGGGAAAGGCTGTCCTCATATGATCCAATCTCTTTAAAACACTATCATAACACAAAAATATAATCTTTTCTCTTATTTATTTAGAAATCAATCTTTTGTGATATGTCATATCATAAAAATAAAATTATAAATTTGTAAAATAACATAATAGGATATTAGGAGGTCAAAATCTAAAAAATTAACGCATACAAATTTTTTGTAATCTAAAAGATCTTAATTAAGCAATCTTTTTGTGATGATTTTCCAAAATTAATCAATTTTTTTAAGAAAATTACAATAAATAGTAAAAAATCTTGACCAATGTAAGGACGACAAGTGGATGATGAAAAGTATGCCACGTGACATAGCTAGAATTGGAGAAAAGTGTTTTGCTTTAGTAATTATATAGAGATTTGTCCCAATATTTTGCTTTGCACTTTAGATCATTTTGAAAAGAAAAAGAATAGAGGGAGGAATAGTAAAATAATCTATACAAAATTTATTAAATTTTTTTTTATTTAATTTATTTTAAAAAAATATACAAAATCGCAATCTTAATATAATATAAAGCTAAATAATCAGAAATAAATTTCAAACCATCAATTTCATCCCTACCTTCAATGTTCTAAATCAACGCAACTTCAATGGCCATTATCTTCACCCAAATGTTATCTTAATCTTATATGCGTAGTTGGCTTCTACTTTCATTGCCAGACCTTCCGTGTGCTAATTCATTGAATTTATCTCGTTCGTTTCTCCTCCCATCGAATTTATCCCGTTCGTTTCTCCTCCTCCATAGCCAGTTACATGTAATTTGATTCCAAATTCACTTCTACCATTACTTCAAAATTATGGCTGCTTGGGACTCCCTTTCACATTTCCTTTCACATTCGACGGTAGTCGGCGACTCGGCGTTCTCCTTTCCCTTTCACATTCGATATGCTGCTGCCAATTCTACTGAGATTTGGCCGTGATTCGACTCCTCCCGGGCTCCACTCAGGCATATAGGACTGCAGAGGCGTGACCCACTCCGACTACCGTCTAGGGTTCACCATAGCTTCACAACATTGTCAACTTACACCGTCTAACCGTTGCACTTAGACGGCTCACCTCCATCCTTCGAGAATAGGACCGGATCTCTGGTCCCCATAGATGCCCCAGTATGATCTTAATTTTGGAATTCTCTGATTCTTTATCCATTATTTCGAATTCGTTTTCAATTTGGTTTGATTTGATTTGCGTGTGGTGCTTACTGAAAGTTAGGGTTTTGTTTCAACCGAATTGTTGTTGAGGAATTGTTGGATGAATGCGTAGGTGGCAGTATCAAGTATGGGGCACAAGAAGTATTTAGTAGCAGCAACAATGTAGTGGCCTTGAGCATGACTGAGTTGGAGGATCTCAGGACTTCATCTGATACCTTAGCCATAATGTATTCACAATTTACTGCAAATGCTTCCACAATGAATTTGACGACAAAGAGTGATGGAAGAAAGGGGAGTGACCTTTATGAATCTGATTTTGCCATGTTTAATGAATGGTGGAGTGGGAGATCCGAGCTCTGCAAGAAGCTGATGTCGGATGATTTGATGAAGAAGGATGTAGGGTTAGATTTTCTTCCTCCTTCGTATATTCGTGGATGCAAACAGGTGAATAGGAGGAAACAAAAGATCAAGGCAGCTAAGTTGAGCATTAGTTTGATAGCTTCTTAATCAGAGAATAAGAGCATAATACGTAGTTGCACGTCTGGTTTAAGCTTGGATATTCGGGATGATGGTATCGAATCTGATTATGGGAATGGTAGAACAAAAGGGAGGAAAAAGAATAACGAGGAGATGGACTGGGAAGATTTTATCATAGAGACGTTACTGTTGCATTAGGTAAAAGAGGAAGAAATTGAGAAAGGGCATTACAATACCCTGTTGGATCTTCATGTTTTAAACTCTGGTGTTCTTGAATAGCCTGACGGCTCAATTTCTTCTGTTTGAATATCGTTAATCTGGTTAGTAATTGTTAATTTTGCTGATCTTATTTATTTATGAATGGGGATTTATATCACACTAGAAGTAAATATTCCACATAAGCACATGTATTAGAGGTTAGAACTTACTGTAAATGGTTTAATTCAGTAACGACACCACCATCTGAGTTAACTATGATCCTATATACTATGAGTAGAATACGATGAAAGGGGTTCACCTATAACCAAAAACAACGTGTACTTCACGTGTAGATATAAAAGATCGATCATTGCATGATCGCATATACTAAGGGGTTACTGGTTGGTTATAATGGTAGAAATATTTATACGATCATAATATCAAACCATTGGTTAAAAATTGTTGTCATTGCCTGCAAAAGCGCTTATTAATTTTTTCTTTAAATGAATAACTCCAAGTTGGAAGAAAATGGGTGCTATGTTCAAACATCGTTGACTAGATGAATTTGATAACCGCAGGAAACTCCATAATGTTTGTCCAATCATTGTACAGATTTTGGTCCTATAATTAAGTCACACTCCTTGAAGTAATGAATTTGCAAGGTACATATTATGTTATGTCGTGTTGTGATAATGAAATACGTTTTGATATTAATTGTTAATTATACTCCTTACATGTTGTGATTTTGCCATGTATAATGAATGGTGGAGTGGGAGATCAGAGCTCTGCAAGAAGCTGATGTCCGATGATTTGACGAAGAGGGATGTAGGGTTAGATTTGCTTCCTCCTTCGTATATTCGTGGATGCAAACAGGTGAAAAGGAGGAAACAAAAGATCAAGGCAGCTAAGTTGCGCATTAGTTTGATAGCTTCTCAATCGAAGAATAAGAGCATAATACGCAGTTGCACGTCTGGTTTAAGCTTGGATATTCCGGATGATGGTATCGAATCTGATTATGGGAATGGTAGAAGAAAAAGGAGGAAAAAGAATAACGGGGAGATGGACCGGGAAGATTTTAGCAGATGGCTAACCTATGGATTGAATTACACGGTGTTTAGTAACGAAGTACCTTCTGATAAGGACATCACATTGCAGATGAGAGGATACAGGACACTAAGAATAAGGTGTTCTTGATTCTGATTATTGTTGTTTTTTGTGAAGACTTTTGGTTATAGTGGCTTCTAGAAGTTTAACTTTGATCTTACTTAGTGCCGATTATGTAATTTTTCCTGAGAATTGTAGATGGCAACTTCTCCAAATCGGCTATCTTGGAGTTTGTTTCTACCAACAAATATCCTTTGGTGTTTACATTTACCAGAGAAACGGTGACCCGCGCTTACTGATGACAGTTCTAGAGCTCCGTCCCAAGTATAAAAGCTTCGCCCCACTTCCAGGGTATTCAATTTAAATTTCGAACTTTTAGACTTCTATTTCTTTTCTTGCTGAAAATTCAATTTGGTGTTAATGAGTTTTTAATTTTTGTCTGAATTGATGTCATCAGATGGTTGCAGAGAATCCACAATGGACGGGTTCGATCCTTCAAAAGCTGAAATTTTACGTTTTTTGTGGTTCTGCATACATTTGAATTGATCAATTATAATTTCTAACAAAAGATTTTTTTTCCCTTCCTTTCATTTGATTCTGCGTAGATCATGGTCGATGGGGACATTGTCACTGATCCTGATGTTTCTCTAAGGTTTGTAATTGAGGTGTTTACTGATTAAATTTCGATGCTTTTATGCTTCTTTTTTGCATTATACATGGTCAGAACTTTCTGGTCGGTGTGGTCTGTTAAATTGCGGACATGTTGAAGTTTAAATGGTTTTGATTGTATAGAGCAGGTTCAGAACTGGTGTATCATCGACTTCCGTGGAGAGAGCCAGATCCACCTTACTTGCTAGAAGTGTTATACGAAGATGGTGAAATGGTAAAATATGATTTATAAATGCAGCTTCCTTTTTATAATGAGGCCTTGACCGATAAGAAGTATTAAGAACTCCTTAAACAATAATTCTACGACTATCCAGGTTTTCTATATTTTATATGATATAAGAAGTCAAGTAATGAAATTTGCAATTGAATATTTTCCTTGACCTGACTAGCTGAGTTCACACATATTGCCATGAGAGCATACATTGTATGACTATCAATTTCTGTGTGTAGCTTGCAGTTAATATGCCGTCTAGACTCAGCAAAGTACTGTCAGATATGTGGAAGATTGGGAAAAGCGATAGCGATTAGGTATTCTGAGGAGAAAACGAATAGGAATTGCAGTCGAGGTATATGGAGTGAACGAATAGCATGAAGACGGGGAAAAGACCTCTGGATTCAGCTGAAGCTGAAGATCATGCTCAGCCTGATCACAAACGACCTGCTTTAGCAAGGTATCTCCCTCTTTCTTTATCTCCTCAAATTTCCCAGCCGAATTTCATCGCCTAAACCCTAGCGTTAGCGGTAATTCTATAGATTATCGATTACGAACCAGAATCTATCTCAATCTCTTAGGTGAGTTATCCAATTTTATTTGGTTTCCATTCCGAAGTTTCGTTTCGATTTTTCAAAATTCTGACTGATTTCGACTTTAGGTTTTGTGAAGAACGGATTTGAATATGTCCGGGAGTGTAATCAGCGAAGCCGTGATGTCTTCATAGTCAACTATAGAATATATCACTTCGGTGAGCAATCGAATTCGATTTGATTTTCATTAGTAAAATTATTCAATTGATTGTATATTGAATGCGATTGTAATCAGAGAAGGGTTTTCGAGCTATGGAGGGAATTCCCCTTTTTACCAGCTGATCGATTCAATGAGAAGGTGAGTCAGTACACGAGGTGTCAGTACAGGCGGCAGCTCTTCGGCCATTGAATTCACAGAAGAGGAGCTTTTTAGCCCCTTCCAGTTCAGCTTCCAGGTTTTCTTCTTCCCAACAATTATCGACGAATCTCACCTGTAGCTTTGGAATCGGAAACAAGAATTCTATCTCTTCCTCCCGTGCCAGAATCTTCCCTGTGGTAACGAAATTTCTCTACCTGACTACTACGCCTAATTATCAAATTATCGATTAGGTTTTCAGTTTTGTAATTCCGCGGATATAGATTGAATGCCTTATTATTACTAGATGATTATGGATTGAATCAGCTCAGATGTTAATTCTAGGTTTTGACTGTTGCGAGCGAATTGTGCTTCTTAGCCTATTACTAAATTCCATTTGCTATGGTATCATAAATTGGATTGAGATATATGTTTTGGTGCTTTACTGGCTGTAGTAGAGTTCCTGGTGTACAACCTCTCATCATTTTAGAGGGTTGGGCTGAGTTTATTCAGCACTATGATTTGAGGGTCAAGGGTAAGATTATTTTGTATCATGATCATGCTAATGTTGTTATTCATGTTAGGAAGACTATAAGGCTACTTGGGGTGGATAAAACTCAGCCTGATGATGATAACTTAGGAGTGGAAATGGAAGGTTTTTTTGATACTGGTGCATGTGGTGAATAGGTTGGTTTTGTTACTGTCTGAATAATTGGTGTAACCAAGTGTTTTGATTATACTATATGCAACTTCTTGAAATAGAATCATTTGGGTACAAGAATTTACAAGCACAAAATGTACTGATTCAAGGTCCAGACCGTGGCTTGACAATTCTGACATGGTTGATTGACTTGCAAAACAATTTTAGGAGGATAAACACCACAAAAGATTTACTGATTTTGAGTTTATTTGGTTTTGTAGATTGCTAATCTAAATTCATTTGGAAATGGTGTCAAAGAGAAGGAGAGAACGTGGATTCATTGGATATGATGCCTTAAAAGTACGTAAGGCTCGCAGATCAATAAGTGTATGTGATTATTTGCAGATATGTATTCCTTGGTATTTAAAATTACTGCCATTGCAGTTATCATGTTCCCTACTGCCATTTCCAATGGGTGAGTTGGAAGCTAGGAAGCTCAATTGTCGGTTAAAAGAGTGTTACTCTTTTAAAAAAGCTGCAGGAATGGTGAAGGAGTTTCGGTAATTGCGTTAGATGATTAGCAATGCAGTAATGCTCTTAATGTTTCGATTCTCACTCATTTCATGTGAATGCAGGTTCAAGAAAAGAAGATGGAACTCTAAAAGAATGCAGAAATTCATTTCTTCCATTGACAAGAACAAGATTGATCTTGCCGTTGTCCAACAGTAAGTTCATTATGCATTGTTTGTATAATGTTTGGTTTTGCTCTCAGAGTTAGCTCATTAGCGGGGTTGGCTTCTTTACCTTCTCTGCAACCTTGTTCAATTTTCTAATGCATCTGTTCTCCATTAGGATGGTTAATGATTAAAGTCCTTTTGTGATTATGACATGTCTTTAGCTTTCCCATCCACATTGTCATGTGAACTCCATTTTCTCACCCTGTGATCATCTTAGTCCAGAAATAGATCTTGGTCATGTCTAACTTAGAAGCCCTTGGTTGACTCGACCTCCTGGACTCTTATATCTTATTGTAACATGACAAGTTTGGTTAGATAAATGTCAACTGGTGGTTAGACTTTAGAAAATAATTATGATATCATGAGAGTTTATAGTGACAGTATTCATGTAATGCTAAATTCTCTATTGTGTTGTCCTCTACCTGCAATTATTGCGATCTTATGTGGATATTCCAATTCATTCTTTATTGGGCATAAATCAGAGAATGCCGAAAGATCAATCTGTTTTTTTTTGTCCGAAGATCAATCTATTGTTGGTAGAAGGGGAATCTATTATGATTCAAATGTTGGCAAAGCATTAATTTGTAGTGACAACGAGGAGGAACACATTGACGATGACGAGGATAAAAAGGAATATGTTCAACCGGAGGATAATATGATTCGGTTAGCATGACTAACCTTGCGTTAACAAAATAGAACATTGATTAAATTGCTCTTCATGAAATGGAAGTTGTAGACCTTTACAGTCATGGGTCCCATTCTTCTAAATGTAATTTAATCTACACGTTTTTTATGTGAAATGAGGAATTGTAAATAATTGAATTCATTTATGGAAAACAATTCACACAAGCTTTAGTGTTTTGTTATCCTAGAGAATTGATTCCCTAAATTATGTTTTATGTACTACAAAATATGTGCTCTTTAGTTTAATTGTTCAGTTCGCATTGTTACTTTTAGCAATGATGCACCACATTCTGTTGTAATGCCCAATATTTTTCTATGTAGATTGTGAAAGTGTGGGTAAAACAACTCACACGTCAGAGAGGATATACAGATCAAATGGTGGAAGATGCTAATGCACTAATTTACACATTTGGATCCTATAGTTTAGGGGTAAGTACAATGTTCTAAAAATCGGGCTGGGCGCCCGCCTAGGCGGCGCATAGGCGCTGGGCGGACCTGGGCCGAACTGATTTGGACCAAGTCGGGCTTGGTTAGGCGGATCTGTAGTTGGGCGGGTTTTGGGCGGGATCTGGGCGGGTTGGGCGGGATCTGGGCGGGTTGGGCGGGATCTGGGCGGGATCTGGGCGGATCTGGCCGAACTGATTTATACGCTTTCTCTTTCCCATTCTCACTGCTGCTGATCGTCCTCACCACCAACTCACTGCTTCTCCTTCACTGCTTCTCCTTTAGACTACTTGTTTATCATTCTCACTGCAGGTATGTGTTTTTCTTCCTAATTGTCTAATCCGCCTAGGCTCCCGCCTAGGCGCCTAGGCGCTAGGCTCCCCCTCACCGCCCGACTAGCGCCTAGCGCCTTTTAGAACATTGGGTAAGTATGCATAATATGGTGTGACCTTTTATTAAAAGATATAGTATGGTCAATTGATATGGGAATTGAAAAGGACTATTATTTGGTTCAAAGTGGACCTGAATGTCTAGAGAACCAACAATTTCACACCAGCCTAACGGTGCAACCGGAGCAGGGTACGTAAGAGGCTAAGGTCGTCTCAGGAATGGTGAAGGAGTTTCTGTAATTGTGAAGAGAGGGTTAGTCTTTTAACAAAGCTGCAGGAATGGTGATTAGCAATGCAGCTAGGCTCTCAATGTTTTGATTCTCACTCATTTCATGTGAATGCAGGTTCAAGGAAAGAAGATGGGACTCTAAAAGAATGCAGAAATTTGTTTCTTCCGTTAACAAGAACAAAGTTGATGCTGATAATGCTGCTACTAATTCAGAGTATCTGCATAAATTGAAAGATGACCCTGATGCTGTCAAGTATCTTAGATCTTCTGGATTGCATTGTTTAGTAGAGTCAAAAGAAGTTGATCTGTCTCTATTTTTGTATGGAACAAGTCGTAAAACACGCACCAACACATCCTACTATTGATATTGTTGTATTGAATTAAACCCTGGGATTAGAAATTTATGTGGATGGTTAATTTATCACTTTTATTCTGTACAACACAACATTTCGATTAGTCACTTTTATGCTCTCTGTCTAGAGGTTTATGAAAGTATGTCTAGAGGTTCATACTGACAGTCATGCATATTCATGAAGTTCTTAAGCTCGTTTTTTTATTAACACATTGCAGTAAAAGGCTTTTAATATGCTTAGAGGTTTATGAAAATATGCCTAGAGGTTCATGAAAATATGCCTAGAAGTTCATTAAAATATGCCTAGAGGTTCATGAAAATATGCCTAGAGATTCATGAAAATATGCCTAGAGGTTCATTAAAATATACCTAGAGGTTCATGAAAATATGTCTAGATGTTCATGAAAATACACACTTGGGGTTCGTGATAATATGCCTAAGGTTCATGAAAATATGCATAAGGTTCATGAAAATATGCATAAGGTTCATGAAAATATGCCTAGAGGTTCATGAAAGTATGCCTAGAGGTTCATACTAACAGTCATGCAAATTCATGAAGTTCTTAAGCTCGTTTTTTTATTAACACATTGCAGTAAAAGGCTTTTGATATGCCTAGAGGTTCATGAAAATATGCCTAGAAGTTCATGAAAATATACATAGAGGTTCATGAAAATATGTCTAGAGGTTCATGATAATACACACTTGGGATTCATGATAATATGCTAAGGTTCATGAAAATATTCATAAGGTTCATGAAAATATGCCTAGAGGTTCATGAAAATACACACGTAGGTTCATGAAAAATATGCCTAGAGGTTCATGAAAATATGCTTAGAGGTTCATGAAAATATGCTTAGAGGTTCATGAAAATATGCCTAGTAGGTTCATGAAAATATGCTTAGAGGTTCATGAAAATACAAACGTAGGTTCATGAAAAATTTGACTAGAGGTTGAGGTTCATGAAAATATGTCTAGAGATTCATGAAAGTATGTCTAGAGGTTCATACTAACATCCCCGAGGTTCATGTTGATAGTCGTGTAGGTTCATGAATTTTCTTAGCCGAAATATTTACAGGTTCATGAAAAATTTATAGGTTCATGTCGTTAGACTTGCAAGTTCATAATGAAGTCTTAAGCAATTAGAAGATCCATATATAGAAATGTTGTGATTTAACAAATCTAAAAACAAGAAAAATCGGTTTTAGAAAGCAAATCTATAATCTCCTAAGCAACAAGAACTTATAACTCACAAATTAAAAAACAACAGGATGAGTTTCCAAATAAAGCAAGTCTCTAGTTGCTTAATAGATGAGAACTTGCATGTTTTTTTATAGCATAGGTAAAAATTAAATGACAGAGTAAGATTGAATCTCATAGCTTACATATCTCTACAACTTCCCAATCAATAAATTTAGACTTGCAATGTGGTAACCTTCCTAATCAATAGTGTTCATGGAAGGCTTCAACATCAACCACTAAATCTGCAGCTTCAGCATCGGTGCGAGTGGGAATCAGCGCCTCAACCTTCTGCTGCTCAATGGTGATTTGTTGGTGAAAGTGAGATACCTTAGCCTAGAACCGAGAATGAACCTTCTTCTCCTTCACAGAATGCTCGCGAATCTGAGCCTCAAAAGCAGCCAGATAGATGACATAAGCGACGTTCTGGCCATCAAAGGCCTGTCTCTCCAAACCACTAAACCTTTGACATTCCAACAGGATACAACCACTCCTTAACAAGAACACCAAAAACAACAAGCTATTTTCTAGTTACTAGTTAGACACTAAAGCAACAAGATGAAATAAATGATCTAGAAGCAGTCAGATAACTTAAACAAGAGAATCAAATAAGCAGCTCAAGGAATATAATCAAAAGTTCAGGGTGATAAAAAAATTCTAGCCGAACTTGGAGTTCAACTCTAGATACCATAATAATAAGATGCACCACTTATGCAAGACCATGAAAATGAGAAATATTTGTAGCTCGGACCAAAATCGAAGCAATTGCCATTTCTTACTATAAAATATGGAAGGAAACTGATAAATTAGATCTTCAGTATGGAAGAAAACTTCTCATTCGGAAAGAACCTGTACAATTCATTATGAGTACATGAATTCACTTGTTTAATTGACCACATGTTCTACACACACCAATACCTTAGTGATTGGGTGCTAGTTGAAGCAATTCATTCTCCTAAGATGAGAATTTGATTTGTTCGAATGCATAAAAAGGCTCAACAGTCTAATAAGTTTTCCCGAACTGAAAATCCCCAAATTAAAATGAACCCTAAATTCAAACACGGACGAAAATCAAAATCATCAGGGATCACACATGCCTTCTTTCTCCTGACCAATTTACGAATCATACATGTATACATTTCAATCAAAATATTACCAACAATATTTCTATCCAAAATCACAGAGCCTGAGAATAAGAATTCCATACTTGTTCAACTCTTCAATTCTCAGAAGGCAAAGAATAAAAAAATCCACTCCGATTACTTGTTCCTCTTCGCCACCTGAGACGGATTCGGGATTGTGGTCTTCATCGGCTTCGATTGTTGAAGAGATACGCACCATACAGGACTGCAAGTCGTCATAGAAGAGGAAAGAGGATAGCGAGGAAACGAGTACAAAACATATGGGAGAACTTGATTCTCGCTGCAATTTGGAGGAATGTGGCAGATGGATTCAATCTTTGATCTGGATGTGGCGTAGGGTTTGGAGGAAGGAAGAGGAGAAGCGAGATTGGAGATGCAGAAAGGAAGCGAATCAAAAAATGTGACAGTATAAATTTCTGAAAATACCCTTATCTTGTTTTAAATGTTTCAGAAACAGGTTAAAGGAGAATCGTTGGATGATGCGCGGTGGACGGCTAAGATCTTGTCCGCACGTCCACGTCAGAAGGTCTATCCTCATATGATCCGGATTCTATTTTATATAGTTATATTTCGAAAAAAATAAAGTATAAAGACAAGTTATTTTATATTTCAAATTAAAACAAATAAAATCGTTGCAAAAATCTACGGAGTATATATTTCTTTCACAATATTGAATTTAATTTTATTCATTAGATCATTTTTTTTTTTGGTTTCCCGCTCTAGTTCAGCAGTTAAGGAACTCTTCTAGTACCCTTACATCTAAAGTTCGAACTGCGTGAGTGACTCTCCCAACAAACAATTTTTAACCTCCACCAAATCTCGAACTCGAGATCTCATGTTGGGTGGTTGAGGTCCCTTACCACCCGACCACGGTTATTCATTAGATCATTAGATAGTACTGTGTACCACGACATGTACAAATATCTTCCCTTCTCTAGTCTTAAAGAATTTGATTTTTGTGGAAAATATCCAAGTCAAAGCTTTGCAAAAATTTCCGTATACGGTTATCATTTCTTCCCCGCCGTCCATTCCAACCTTCGAAAAAATGACTGCAAAGCCCATTTCCAAAGGGCAAAAATGCGAAACAGATTTGCAATTTGCAAGAACCGAGGCTGATGAACGCCACACAGTTTCTTCAGCTCACCAGTCATCTTCTCACCCAAAGTTTTAATCACTAGCAGCCGCCATTGTCATTGCAATGCCTAGCTCCGATCTCTCTGTGTTCATCGGGTGAGTATTTTTTTTTATGTCTCTATCGACTACACCCAGCAGAAAATTTATGTTATTAAACCTCTTACAATGCCTGTTACTAGCTCTTGCCAATCTTGATGTTGTCTCGTTCGATTTCAATTTGAACTTATCCGGATTGATTTCTTCGTGCTGTTATTGCTAGGGTCTGATTGTGCTTAGAAGGAGTGTCTGTGTCTAACTGTCTATAGCTATGGATTTTGCTTGTACTGGTTTTAATTCTAAATCTGGGTTAAAGTTGAATGCTTTGCGGTACAATTGTCTTTGCAATGCGAGCCTGCATGTTAAATCGCATGCCCAGAATGGGGTGAGGAGAAATGTGGAGCCGATTGGGGCGTTGAATTCGAGTTTGTGTTTTCGAAGAGAGGTCAACATTTTGCGGAATTTGCACTATGGGAAGTCAGTGTTTCGTGTACAATGCCAGACTAATGATTCAGTGCCAGTTAATGATGAGAATGATAATAGAATTGAGATTGAAGATGGTAGTGTTCAGAAAAAGAAGCAAGAGATACAGAAGGACAACACTCGGGATAGTTTACCGTCAAGTGCTACAAAGCCTATATTGAACAAGTCGTCTCGTTTCTTTCCTGCATCATTCTTCTCCTTCCAGGTTGATGGAACAGAACTCACTCCAGTTTCTGTGTTCAATGGTCTTATTGACTCTGTAAGGGAGCAACTGCCTAAGGTTATTCTAGGGTTGTTGCTTCTTGGGGCAGGGTATGTGATTTTTCTGACATTAGAATTTTTGTATATTCCAAGCTATACATATATGTTGTTCTTTGTTCTAATCGGGAACTGAACCATTGTACAGATGCACATATTTTAACGTTCGTGCAGACAAGAATTCTCTTCTGGTTCAACCGTCCCAAGTAATTACCACAAGTTTGGATGAGGCTTCCTCGATTGAAATGCCTGTGATTAGCCAAATACAGAAAGTTACAAAGAAATTGACGGAGCTGGTTCAGTTGCTTCCTCATGAAGAGGCAAGTTATATATATATGTGTAAATATATCTGTTGTTTCCATACTTTTGAGGGGAGAAATGTAATTTACTTTACATCATTCATTGTACATTTTGTTCACCTTTCTGTATGCAGATAAATGAAGAGGAAGCATCTTTATTTGACATGGTATGGTTACTACTGGCGAGCGTTATATTTGTGCCTATATTCCAGAAAATTCCTGGGGGTAATTAGCTTGTCCTGATATACTCTACAATGTTTAATGAATTTAGAACTATTACGTGACCTACATGGTGCTGTTTTGCGAGAATTCGTTCTTAAATTATTTTACACTTTAGTAGCTCATATCAAGTATATTGGTCGTATTTATTGCAGCATCATTGTACATTAACTCTCTAAATGTTCAGGGAGTCCTGTTCTTGGTTATTTGGCTGCTGGAATATTGATCGGGCCTTATGGTCTTTCTATCATTCGTCATGTACATGGAACAAAGGCAATTGCAGAATTTGGAGTTGTGTTCCTGCTCTTCAATATTGGCCTTGAGGTGGATTTTAGTTTGAAATTAGTGTTATCTTACTGTATCTATCTGTTAATAACTTAATGCATTACACTCATTTTCTTTTGGCAGCTCTCTGTTGAAAGACTAAGTTCCATGAAGAAATATGTTTTCGGATTGGGCACTGCTCAGGTGACGAAGAGTTTTCTGTTCTCATCGATTTTAAAGAATCCGCAGTCAACGGACACTCCATGATTTTGAACTTCTGTGCAGGTCTTGGTGACAGCAGCAGTAATTGGTTTGGTTGCTCATTTCTTATCAGGTCACCTAGGTCCTGCAGCCATAGTTATTGGCAATGGCCTGGCTTTGTCCTCTACAGCAGTTGTCCTGCAGGTTCCATTTGTGAATACGTCTGCAATTTTAACAAATATTCTTTCTGAGTTCCACTTGGCAGCTATAGTCTAGGCTTGTTGTCTATAACCTTCAATTTGTTGGCAGGTCCTGCAAGAGCGAGGTGAGAGTACATCTAGGCATGGACGAGCCACATTTTCAGTTTTACTTTTCCAGGTGCTTTTATTGATTTAAATATCTAACTGTTTGTCTTAACAACTTTCTTCTTCATATGGGTTTTCATGATCTTGGTCAGCTTTTCTGTGAATGAAGTTGTTTGGTTGAAAAATATGAATTAATAAGAACTAGTTTCATTTCGCTTAAGGGAACTTGCTCGTAGTTTATTAAGATGGTCGAAAAGTTAGTCTAGGTTTTAGCTGCAAACTTTTACTATTTCTGATGTTTTTGCTAGTTTTTTATCAGGATTTGGCTGTTGTGGTGCTCTTGATACTCATACCTCTTCTTTCACCAAATTCATCCCAAGGCGAGGTAATGTTCTTGCACTTATCAAATTTATGTTCTATATTCATTGACATGAAATTTCATGTCAAAGTGCCACTGTGGTTGAGAAGCTGAATGAATCAAGAACATTTTGAAACTACTATTTTCTTCTATAATGAGGTTCAAATAATTTGTGTTTCTCAAAATACTATTTACAGCTTATAACTCCCATTCCGAAGCATATTCAATAATGCAGTTCTATACTAGGCTATATAATTGGTTTTCAACTACAAGTTCTATATCTAATTGTTAAGAATCTCTTTCCTAAAGAATTGATAGGAATCGTATTGTGTCTTTAGTACTAATAGCTCTAGATACATGAATACCAGTGTTCACAATTTCTTCCCTAATAAGCCTCAGACTATAATCATGCTTGAATTTTAATATTTTCAGGTTGGATTTCAAGCGATCATAAAGGCACTTGGAATAGCTGCTCTTAAAGCAGTTGTTGCCATTACTGGTATTATAGCTGGTGGACGATTGGTACATCTACTCAGTTTTTTCTCGCTATTTCTCTTATCAATTTACATTGCTATTTCAATTAGCTTTTCAGCTTGTATATAAGATTGATGTTGAGCTCGATCACACTTGTTTCCCTGCAGCTGCTGCGGCCAATTTATAGACAAATAGCAGAAAATAAAAATGCAGAGATATTTTCAGCCAATACACTTCTTGTCATATTGGGGACCAGTCTTTTGACGGCCAGGGTACGTATACCTGCTCAAGTTGAGAATCTGCGCACTTCACTAAAGTATAATCATAATGCTTATTTGAGCTTGTCACACTTTATTTTGGATCAGGCTGGTTTATCTATGGCACTTGGAGCATTCTTGGCTGGTTTACTTCTAGCAGAAACTGAGTTTTCTCTGCAGGTTGAGTCAGATATTGCGCCGTACCGTGGCCTTCTCTTAGGTCTTTTCTTCATGACGGTGAATACTACGCTTGCTCTCCCTTGGATTTACGTTTTCATGCAACATAATTATGTCATTAATCTGTAATCACTGCTGCTACTTGAATAAACACGAAATTTAGTTTACCAATCAATTATGTACTATCTATCATATATTAAGTTTTCAAATAAATTTTTCATAAAAAATGTCGTGAAAATATGTGCTAAGTTCTTTTTTCATGTTGTAATTTCTTAAAGTCTGGAAGGAAACATTTATCAAGACTGTACTGAATTATTTGTTCATTTTCAGGTTGGGATGTCTATTGATCCAAAGCTTCTAATCTCTAACTTGCCTGTTGTTGCTGGAGGATTAGGGCTTCTAATTGTTGGCAAGACCCTGCTAGTTGCTTCACTTGGAAGAATGTTTGGTCTTTCCCTCATATCTGGCATTAGAACCGGTCTTCTTCTTGCACCCGGGGGAGAATTTGCATTTGTGGCTTTTGGAGATGCGGTGAACCAGGTTTGACATACAACTAATGTAGAAATTGTTGAAAATCACCTGTTTCCCCCTTGATTGGAATGTTTAACAAAACAACCTTTGACTTAAATTTGACCAACTCAGATCCTCTTATTCATTTTTTCTTTGATAAATCATCTCTGGTAACTCCTTTCCACTTATTTGTAGGGCATAATGTCACCAGAATTGTCGTCCTTACTTTTCCTCATGGTGGGGATCTCCATGGCACTCACTCCATATTTAGCTGCTGCCGGTCAGCTTATTGCTTCTCACTATGAGCTACATGATGTCCGCAGTTTATTACCTGTTGAGAGTGAGGTATAATGCATAACTTAGTTTCCACGTTTAAGCATTTTATCATTTTCATATAGAGAGTTAAACCAGAAAGTGAATGGTCTTATTCTTTGAACTGACTCTTTGAAATGTATTAAGGTCTGTTATAAAATTTGATAAATAATGCAAATGAAGTGACAGGAGTATAAATTATTTTAATCCGCCTTGCTCAGATAAATAGGAGTAAAATGAGTTTTTGTTTTTTGGGGTCAATGTACCTACCTAAGCATTTGCTGTTTCATTCTCCCCTCTCCAGACTGATGATTTGCGAGATCACATCATAATTTGCGGATTTGGACGCGTCGGTCAGGTATTTTTCTTCCAAATTATTCTGAACTCATCCTAGCCATTTTGTCAGACTGTTTTTTACCAATATATATATATATATATATATATAGATCAATCACTCCTTGATTGTTTTTTCTGGCAGATCATATCTCAACTTCTCTCAGAAAGGCTAATACCTTTTGTTGCCCTTGATATTAGAAGGTACGTTTGATCTCATTATACATCAGAAAGGTCCTGCTTATTTTGGAGATGCTGCTTGTTCACTTTTATTATCTGGAAATCCAGTGACCGAGTTACAATTGGACGTGCACTTGACCTTCCCGTTTATTTTGGAGATGCCGGAAGCCCTGAGGTAATTCAAGCTGTAAATTGCATCACATCTGCTGTATGTGTATGTTCACTTAGCTCATATTCTTCAGTTCAAATTCTCAGGTCCTGCATAAAGTCGGTGCCTCTAGAGCTTGCGCTGCAGCAATTACTTTAGATAGCCCGGGTGCAAATTATAGAACTGTCTGGGCTCTGAAGAAACATTTTCCCAATGTCAAGACTTTTGCTCGCGCTCATGATATCATCCATGGTCTTAATTTGGAAAAGGCTGGGGCTACCGCGGTATTTTTCTAAATACATGTTTTTTTTTGTTTTTTTTTACATGTTATGATTGGGTAATCTTGCAGCATGCATATATAAGAAATTTCTTGTTATTTGAGCAACTAGCAATAACTTTTCATTAATATAACTCGACCTGTCTTAACTTATAGGTTGTGCCTGAGACCTTGGAACCGAGTCTTCAGCTAGCTGCTGCAGTTCTTGCACAGGTCAACTGTTCTTTCCAGTGTCTCATCTTCTTAGATTTCCTGGGCTATTCTATGCAGGATATCTTCATTGGTGAAATAAAATGATATAGAACAATATATGATTGAGAATGTTTTCTAATCCTTGTTGGTGACTGATCGATTCCAGGCTAAGTTACCTGTGACAGAGATAGCTGCAGCTATCAATGAGTTCAGATCCCGCCACCTCTCTGAACTTGCTGAGGTACTACTTACTCTTCTGCTAAACCATTCATCTTTACTAATTTGAGTTTTCATGTTTCATTGCACATTGCTAGTTGTGAAAATCAAAGAGTGAGCTCTTTTATGTGAATGGCAGTTATGTGAGGCGAGTGGGAGCTCACTTGGGTACGGATACTCTCAGATGACTAGCAAGCCTAAGGCTCGCTCCACAGAGTCTCCAGACGACGATGAAGTAAGTCCAGGATTGCTAGCAATGTAGCCAAATAAACACTGCACAATTAATTAGTAACATGTTTCTCCTCCTCCTTTTTTCCGGGTTTAAAACCGGTTGTGTATCATATTATATACACAAGCGGAGTTAAAAACATTTTTGCCATCTATGGCATCATACAAGCATGGAAGTCAATCATACCATCAACAAGAACAAGAATAACACTCAAACACAAAATACAAACAACTAACATTTGAAGCTACTTCCATCTCTATACCACTAGCCCAAATAGATTTTTAGTACAAGTAAAAGCCGGAGCATGATTTACGACTCTCACGAGTTTAGTGTTAGAATTTGGTTTTGAGTCGATTAAAGCATGGTGTAAAAAACATAAGCAAGTAAAGTACCACAAAAAAAATCATAGTTTAAGACCATCACCGCGCTATAGCAAGACAACATCCATAGACATCTCTTTGGAAATTACATTTCGTGAAAAGAGACAGAATTCTTTCCTCGTCTCGCTTCTTAAAGAGAACAACTCATAACACCTCTAGCTTCAGATTCATCGTCTTCGCGCAAGTCTGATATCCGTAACCTTGCGTGTCGGGACCCGTGATCATACGACGAGGTTTCCAACATGCTCTTGATGTCTTTTCCGCGAGTGACTGAAGACACTACACACATGCTCGGTGAGATTTTTTATACCTTCCCCATCGTCTTTTTTTTTGGAGACTGAAGCACGGTTTGACGCGAGTACAAACATTTGTGATGAATGCAGCAACGGATTCCCAAAGCAGAGGTGCGTAGAAACACTGAAGGTCTGCTCGATCCTTGAACCGAAATTCAAATGCCCCGCATCGCAAGACGAAGACACTCAATACTCGACACATGGTTGGGCCAAAGACCATTGCTAATACAAAATCGTCCTAGGCCTTTAGAATTTAGAGCCATTTTAAGTTACGATAGTAAGTCAGTTTTCTATCAGTTAAACACAACGTACAACCGCAAGTTTGACAATGAATGCGACTAGCTAATGACATGGTTAGGAATCAAACTACACTAAAATATGTGATCAATTTTACCGCTTTTTAAATATATAACACCATGACAATCGTTAATGAATGAAAATCTTAGCAATAAACTCAAGATTATGAATGAATACATGGAACTTGTGCATGCATTGAGTATTTAATAAGATCATATTACATTCGTCAAGTTTTATTTGTCATTCATACAATTTGAAAATGAAATAAAGAAATAAAAAATATGTTAAATGATCCTTATTTTTTATTTATTAATAATTAAAATCTACTATATACAATGTTAAAGTTGAAATCATGTCTTCACAAAACATTGCGCCATTTGACATAATTTGAGTGGAGACATGAGCTCTTTTTTATTATTTTTCTTTTCAAAAAAAATTATTGACCCACTATCCCACTAACTCTAATTTCTCTTTTATTTAAATTAATATAGGGGATTACTATTTGGCACACCCTCAAATTCTATTTGGCACACCCTTACTTTCGTCACGAATGTATTTGGTCAGACTTTCGTCACGAAGGTATTTCACAAGAGATTCGTCACGGAGAAAAGGAGGACTTCCGTCACGAAGGTTTTCAGGAGTTCCGTCACGAAGGTATTGGGGAGTTCCGTCACGAAACGTTTTTTGAAAAAAAATAAAAAATTCATAATGTTGTAGAGAATTTCAATACGAGTCCGTGCATATAAAATACGTCCAAAACGGACATCGTTTGCCCTTCCAAAAGCCCTAAAAACAAAACAGTCGCATGTGTTAAATTCGTAAAAACAAAAACTTATATAATTATTAATTATAGTTAAAAATCATGCAATTAAATTTATATACTATAATTATATATTATCATTTAATATCACTAGTTTATTACTTATAAAGTACAATTATGCATTATGTTTAAATATTAGGAACTTAACGAAAACGACTGTTTTGTTTTTAGGGCTTTTGGAAGGGCAAACGATGTCCGTTTTGGACGTATTTTATATGCACGGACTCGTATTGAAATTCTCTACAACATTCTGAATTTTTTATTTTTTTCAAAAAAAGATTCGTGACGGAACTCCACAATACCTTCGTGACGGAACTCCTGGCAACCTTCGTGACGAAAGTCCTTCGTTTCTCCGTGACGAATCTCTTTTGAAATACCTTCGTGACGAAAGTCTGACCAAATACCTTCGTGACGAAAGTAAGGGTGTGCCAAATAAAATTTTAGAGTGTGCCAAATAAAGACTTTGATAATATAAGCACATCTATCCAAACTTATCTTAAGATAAGAACTAAGAACTCTTTATGAACCGTCTGATCTGGAAAATTAACGCTTCAGATTGAATCTAATAAATGCAAATAAGAAATTCAGATTTAAATAACACGGCGGCGTTTTTTGTAAATAGTGAAAACAATTAGAAAATTGGCCTAACTACCCTCCTCCAAAAAAAACCAAACTCGCTCGATGGATTGCTCTCTCCTCCCTCCATGGCGATTTGTGCGTTTTCCCTTTGATGTCGGTCGAGGATTCTGGCGCCGATGAGGAGGCCAGAAGAGATCAACGACGCCATAACCAGCACTCTATTCCTACTTCTTGTGGTTTTAAGGTAATTCACTGCACTAATTTCTGTTTCAAATTTCTAGGGTTTCAATGCTGTTATCGTTTTCCCTTTCTTTTTTGCTGCTGTGAGTAGTCGAAGAAGGAGATTGTAAATCTACTGTGCTAGGCTGAATGCGGGCGCGCTTCTGTTCATCAACGTCTCGTCGGAGATTGTTCTGGTGAGCTTCTGCTTCTGAATTTTTATTGTTTGATGTTTGTTGCGGTTCATCTGAGCTTCATTCGTTTTATGCACACCACTTGTTCGATGAAATGTTATTTTAAGTTCATACGTTTCATGAATTCGTGGTTCCTGTTTTATCACTAGTTCACGATGCCCTTGTAAAATTCTGATCCTGTGATCAGAGACCTGATGTAGTCACTTGGTTGATTCTTACACACATCTATTTAGGCAAATTTGACTGCTAGGCTTTTGGTATTGAATCATGTTGTGTTTTGTGTATAGGTTCATTGTTTTATGTGTATAGGTTCATCGATTTACTCAAATAAGTTCATTGATTTATGTGTATAGGTTCATCGATTTTCTACCTTCAATTGGGTTGTTTTTATGTGGGTGTGTATGTATAATTAAATGCACTCTTCTGCTCATACCTCTTACATGAGGGCGCTTGATTATTATGTTCCTGGCTCCCAGCATCTATTAGATGTGAGTTTTATATGGGTACTGGTTCAAACATTACACTTTACCAGCATCTATTTCAGATCAGTTTTGGAAGTGGTCTGTCCATCCTCAGAATATTATTGAATAAGCTTGTGGGAGTTTTTTTTGCTTCTTTTGGGTTATTGAACTCTGTGATGGACATTAAGAAGAAGAGTGATGGAACTTTATCCAAAATGGATCAGCCCACTTCCAATCTGGATAAAGGATCATGGAGCGGTGAGTTTCTGATTTCGTTTACAAGACTGTTAAATACTTGCATAAATGCATGTCAATTCAACACTCCTCTTCTGAGCTCACAATGAAGAGTGTTGAATTGTATTAAAAAACCATTGAACCTAAAGTATAAACTTGGTGAACCTCTTAAAAAATTAATAAACCTATCTTTTGAAAGTGAAACACTGTAATTACTAGGTTCAATAAGTTAGGCTTAAAGGTTCAACAAGTTAGGCTTAAAGGTTCAACAAGTTAGGCTTAAAGGTCCAATGAAAGAGCTTGTAGTCAGAAGACGATTCTTAATTAGAAGCCAGGCGCATGAAAATATGCCTAGGAGCTGCTAGCATTCTACTGTCTAAACAAACGCCTTTAATGGGAGCTGCTAGTAAAATACACTTGGAAATGCTGTGAGAGAATTGGATGCATTCTGCTGCTAACTTTTGAGATGTGGTCGAATAAGTTTGATAACAAGAGCCTTAGTAATCTTTTGATCCCAGTTTTGGTTGACAGGAACTACAGTATATATCTATGAAAGTGAAGCTCAAAGCAAGGAGGAGAGGAAGCAGCAGCCAAAGAGGAACAACTACATGAACTACAATATTACAACTTCTGCAAGATTGAATTGCTATCCTTTACTCTCTGATTTTGATACCACTTACAATTTTAACTGTTTATATAAAGCTCCTCCTAGGATTCCTGATGTCCTTATTCCACAAGGGGAAATCCTTCAACTGGTGTCTGCTTTGATCTATGACATTAATCATGCTTTGGCCCCTATTCGACACATTGCAACAAGGAAAGATCTGAAGAAATTTCTATCTGTATGTATGATCTTTTGTTACATTTAGTACACGGTTCTTATTGCTATTCTGTCATATTCTAATCCATTTTTTATCATTAGGTGATAGCTGGTTGTGTTTTTTCTCAATTTTGAGCAGCTGCTTCAACTTCTTAACCTTGTTCTACTTAAGTGAGAATTCCTTACTTGCTTGTTCACTATTATTACCATCACAAGTTTACATGCTAATTTGCGATTTTCATTTCCGTCTTAGGCTTCCTATTGCTTCACACATTACCAGTGATGTACGAGAAAAACAAAGATCAGGTGGATGCATTTGGCGAGAAGGCGATGCCGGAGTTCAACCAGCATTACATAGTGTTCGAGGAGAAAGTTTTAAGCAATATCTCATTCCTTGGTGGTGCTTCTTTTGTTGAGCCTGGATTGTTGTCGTCATCTTCTTTTTCTGAGTCTAGCTTGTCTGTTTGTGCTCAAATTATCAAAAGGAATGCCTATTCTGTGTTGCACTCTCAGATTTTACTGCAATTCAATCTCAATCTAGGGTTTCTGCCTTGCTGAACATGTTATTGGTGAGATGGTTGTTGCAGTTTTTGCTTGATTCAAGCTAAGGGAGGTAACCACCCACTCTATTTTTGTCTAGTTAAAGAAATCAGAGATTTCAACTGACATCTGTTTAGTGAAATTACCAATGTACCTGTGCAATGCGAACTACAAATCAGTTTAGCCTTTTTCTTTGATTTCTTGTTTCTATTCTCAATTGTATTCATTTTTCTCTACATGTCAATTTTACCATTTTGAATAGCTTGACTGCTAGCTTCTTTATTTGTTGTTTGGTACTGTTAACACAATGGGTATGACTTGCGTTCAACAAACATAACAACTCATAGATCATTGTTTAATGACATGGCAAGTTGATGGGATCTAGACGATGAATTATAAATGCAGGTTGTAAAGGAGTTGTTATAAATTAGTGCATATGTAAGGGTGCAATTCCTCTTTGAAATCAAAGTCTATTTTGTATTAAAAAAAGAGAGGCAGTAATTCACCACGTTCAAACTTCTATCAAAGATGAACAATTTTGTGTAATCTATTAATCAAGTTTTTGTTGTAAGAGCATTCTGATGTGAAGCTGAAATACAGGAACGAATGGATCATATAAGCACGGAATGAATCCAGTGGATATTGTGGCATCTTTTAAGACCAATTACTATATTTCAGGAATTGCACCTTTTGGTGATTCATTGGTTGTTCTTGCATATATTCCAAGGGAAGAAGATGGTGAAAAGGAATTCAGTAGTACTGCTCCCTCACGGCAGGTATTTTTTCTATTCCTTGCACCCTCAAATATAGTTTAGATCACAAATAAACCACTTTTAATTCGTGTTTCCTATCAAACTCTTGTCCCGTAAGGCAGTAACTTGGTAAATGCAGTTTCCCATACTTTCCCAGTGATGTACAAAACAATAACAATTTTAGGTTATCTTGCTTTGGTTGTATCTTACTGAATATTACTGACAGGGTAATGCACAAAGACCTGAGGTGCGTGTAGTTACATGGAACAATGATGAGCTTGCAACTGATGCTTTGTCTGTTCATGGATTTGAACATTATAAGGCTAAGGACTATCTACTTGCTCATTCTCCCTTCTCTGGTAATCTACTGCTGCATCATTGTACTAGTATCCTTATTTTTCATTGGATCCTGTATTCAAACCATATGGAAGAGCACTTAGATATTTATCTGGACACAGGAAGCAGTTACACTGGTGGTCAATGGGCTGCAGGCGACGAGCCTTTCTACTATATTGTGTCTCCAAAAGACGTAGTTATTGCTAAACCTAGGTTCGTGTTGTATTACATTATTTCTTCAGTCTGATTCAGTTTTCTCCTGATGTAACTTTGTGATTAAATTTTCTGGCTGTTTGTCAAAGCACAAACTTTAGAATTATAAGGTTCTTACTGCAACATGCAAAGAAAAAGTCTGTTCCAGTTAGTAGTCTTCAAGTTTGTCCATGGAACTAGTTGCTTGAATATCTTTTTAATCATTAAAAGATGTGTGTTATGTAATTACTTAGGGATGCTGAAGATCATATTAGTTGGCTTGTTCAACATGGATGGCATGAAAAAGCCTTAGCAGCAGTTGAAGCAGGACAAGGACAGAGTAACCTGCTTGAGGAGGTTTGTCTTCTTTTCTTTTCCCGAAACAATGTTTCTGTGGCAATCAATCCCCTGAAACAAGTTTAAAAGTTTTTAGTAATATAGAGTCTGAAACCTGAAATGCACTTTGAGTAAACCTAGTACATAACATATCATATCAGTACAAAGAAAACCTGACGATCTTTTTCTTTCCTTTCTTTTATTTTGAAACTCATCTTTTTTTTTGGTCAATAATGTGAAACCCATCTGATCTAATATTTTATTCGGATGAAATAAGTGAAGGAATGAACCAAATGAAACTGTCTCACTTGTGAACCTGCGTGGGTACACCATCTTTATAATACTTATATGTTTTACTGCTCATTAGTAGTTTTTAGATATTTATAGGTTGGGACGAGGTATCTTGATCATTTGATTGTTGAAAGAAAATATGCTCAAGCTGCAGCTCTATGTCCTCAAGTGTTAAGAGGATCTGCATCAGCATGGGAAAGGTAACTATTGGTGTTGTACAGTTCTTTTCACTACAAGACTTGGTTGACTTTGTTTCTTGTAGGTGGGCAGTCCGTTTTTCTCAGCTTCGACAACTACCAGTTCTGGCTCCATATCTGCCTACTGAAAATCCAAGACTGAATGACTCAACCTATGAGGTTTGTGATTGGGTGATATTCTTTCCAAACTTTAATTTATTTTTGCCATCTTTCTCATGGTTCTACTTTTCTTTTTTGACATCCAGCTGGACTGGCTAGTCATTTATATATTTGCCTTACATGTAGAGTTTGGTCTGCTAGTTCTGCTAGAACCCAGGTTTCAGATTATTCCGCCTCGATTTAGTAGAGATACTTATATGGTTAAATTTTTCATTCAGTTTAACTAGTTTCTATCTTATAATATACCTTGCTTGCAGGATCTTCGGACATGAATGCGTGTCCATTAGCCTTTGTTACTATATTGTTACTATTATAGTTTAATCTAGTGTAGGGATGACTTCATCAATCTGATCAGATGCTAGTTTCTGGATATTGATAGACTTTATTGACACTGGGTGAATTTTGGTTTCAGTTGTGATGCAAAAAGAAGGGTTTGAGTACCTGAAAGAGTGTTTCCCTTTGGTTCTCACTGAACTACTGGAATGTGTGGCGAAAATCAATCAACATTCCATCATCCCCCTTGTTGGATATGGAGACGAAGCTATTTTTGATGGCACAGATGGAAATGGAAGACGAGTTAAGCAGGGGATGGACCAAGAAAGATCCTACCTTGTATTACTTTTAAGTGTAACAAATTTGGTCGGTAGTAGAAATCTGGATATGTCATCCTTGAAAAACTCTTTTCATGATTCCATATGAAAGTTCCTAGCAGTGTATTTCCATTTCTCAGTCACTTGAGTACCTTAATCAATACTTGTAAAAGGAAAAAAAATTGTGATACGCGAGGGAAAACTCATAAATTTAATGAATCTGTAAAAAAAAACCTAATGAACCTATTAGAGTAAATTTCTGAATCCGTAAGTGTAAACTCATGAACCTACATTATGAAATTATTGAGCATAATAAAGTCATTAACCCAAGTTAAAAAATTAGAAAACCAGAATTTGTTAATTCTAGTACTAAATATCCTAGATTGATAGGTGTTGATTTTTAAATCATCTTCTTGAGTTATCTTAGAACCTTACTCCCGCGTGCTTGAAAAACTGATGAACTTGTAAGCTAAAGCTAATGAACCTGCATTGATAACCCCATGAACATGCAAATTAAAAATTGTCAAGAAAATTAGAAATCACGAGAGAAAATTCATGAACCTGCAAGATCAAAATTCATTAACCTTTAACACAAAACTCATGAACCCGCAAGTTAGAAATCATGAACCCGTAAGTTAGAACTCGTGAACTTTCATCTTAAAACTCATAAACATACGTGAACTAGGTTCACCGCGTGCGTGGACTAGGTTCACCGCGTGCGTGGACTAGGTTCACCGCGTGCGTGGACTAGGTTCACCGCGTGCGTGGACTAGGTTCACCGCGTGCGTGAACTAGGTTCATCGCGTAGGTTCATCGCATAGGTTCATCGCATACGTAAACTAGGTTCATCGCATAGGTTCATCGCATACGTGAACTAGGTTCATCGCATACGTGTACTAGGTTCATCGCAAAGGTTCATGAATCTACAGAATACAAGCCAACGAAGGGCGCTATGCGCACTTCGTATGTTTATTATTCTTACGAGGCGCGCACAACGCGCTTCGTTTTAAACCATTAATGATAAATTGATCATGAACTTTCTTGATGATAGGCACGAACCTACTTGTTCAAAACCATACGTGAACTAGGTTCATCGCATACGTGAAATAGGTTCATCGCATACGTGAACTAGGTTCATCGCATACGTGAACTAGCTAGCTAGGTTCATCGCATACGTGAACTAACTAGCTAGGTTCATCGCATACGTGAACTAACTAGCTAGGTTCATCGCATACGTGAACTAGGTTCATCGCATACGTGAATTAGGTTGAACAATGTTTTTCCTCTCGCTCAATTTTCATGACAAGATTTACGAAAATTTAGATTAAAAGTTCATAAGCCGTAAAAATGAAGGTTTATAAAGATAAAAGAGAAGGTTTATAAATTTTATAATATGGGTTCCAAAATTATAAATGGATGTTCAAAAAGGTAAAAATGAAGTGGTGAACTTGTAAGTGTAAATTAATGTACGTGTATAAATAAATCAATGAACCTGAACGAGTGAATTTATGAACTTGCAAGTGTAAATCAATGAACATGTATTAAAAAATCAATAAACCTGAACGATTGAACGGATGAACTTGTTAGTGTAAATCAATGAACGTGTAAAATTAATCAATGAACTTAAATGTTCATGGTCAAAACCTGCCAAGTTCATAAATTTTCTTTAGTAGGTTGAACAATGTTTTTCGTTTCAAGTTCATTATTTTTTTGTAGGTTCATAAGATTACATTAAAAAAAAAAATTGTACGGTCATGAGTTTACATTAACAAGTTATTTTTTGTTTGTTCATAGGTTCATATTTCACAAGTTTACTCGAGAACACATTTTTTTGTTCTCAATAAAAAAAATATCTTAACATTCTTGGGGTTCACAAATTTTATGTTGCAGGTTCATAAGCTTACACTTGTAGGTTCGTGACTTGTCTCTTTCAGGTTCACAATATTTCTCTTGTAGGTTCATGCATTTTTCCTCTCGCGTTTGTGAATTTTATATTACTGATTCATGAGCTTACATTTGCAGGTTCATTAGGTTTATTTGACTTATATGCATATAAATCTGCAAACCTGTGAACCTATGAACCTTAAAGTATAAATTTGTTGAACATGTATTTCAATTTTCTGTTTTACGGTTACAAATTTACTCTTGTGAGTTCTTGAGTTTTCTCTTTTTAGTTCACTATTATTTTTAGGTTCGTGACTTTTGTCTTACAAGTTCGCAAATTTTTTCTTATAGGTTCATAACTTCATGATTTTTTTTCCAAACAACGCATGGATATGAACGTATACAATTAAACCGAAGAACCTATATACATAAATCATTGAACCTGAACAACTGAAGTGGTGAGCTTGTAAGTGTAAATCAATCAATGAACCTGAACGAGTGAATTAATGAACTTGTAAGGGTAAATCAATGAATGTGGTATAAATCAATCAATGAACTTGATATTTTTATTACAAGGCAACCACCCTGTACTTTCAGCATCCGAATATTGTTTGCAACTGTCATTGGTCAAAGTCTGTTGAACCTACAAGTCTAACCTGTTGAACCTACAAGTCTAACTTGTTCAATGCAGAACTTACCTTACAACAATAAGATTATCCGAATAAACATGTCACATCAGCGTTCTCAATAATACGTCAATTAGAACAACAACAACAAAGAACTAATCTTATCATAATTACTGACATAATACACACAACAGATACATAGGAATGCAATTTTTTCAACAAGAGACCTCTTTGCATTGCTCTTGCAAGTGCAATTGTTATCTGAATGTAGAATTTGCTACCTAACAATATTATAAGCATTATTCAAAATCGCTACCTAACAATATTATTGCAAGTTAAGTATATATAAGCTCACTAGGGGTAACGCTGATTGCTGATATAGATGGTCCATAATTCCCTCGTGCAGGCACACAACAAGTTCCTTTACCAGCCCATAGCAGATGAAATTCCAAGTGGTTTGCTGTTACCCGAGCTATGCATTTCTTCTTCACTGCCATGAACGATTTTCCGCTGGCCTCCTTGCGTATGTCAAAGTCCTTCTCTGCCAGATTTCCCTGAATGCAAACGTAATATAAGCCACTGCAGGATAACAACTTCAGGATTTGCACAACAGTTAAAACATCTTATGATTGATATGTATGTAATATAAAGTAGTCCTAGTTCATGATACATGCAAAAATCCATGCACACATGTGCATAAGCTGTCATGTGCATGGATTTAAGCCGCTAAGTGCATTTTATAACATATAGTTGAAAGTTTATGCACATAGCCTTCTCCATATAAAAGATGTGTTAATATTGACCTGGATATAGACGTCAAAGACGCGCCTTCTGAGACTTTTCCATGTTTTTCCATTTTGAATAAGAAGCTCAGCAAAATTGAAGGAGCAAGGTGTAGTTTCCATATTCAAGACCCAAACCATAGTACCTCAAAGAGCCAGGAGAGAGTCTTGACGTTTGGAATATCGCTGGGTCTAAAGTATTGCTAACTTGAGATGTGCTAGATCCTATATACGAAGCGTTAGTGCTAAACAGAAAATATCCTGCATTACTCACAGCCCATCTATTAAGTAGCCGCCCCTAGGCTATTGTTTTCTTATTCATTTTCCTTGAAAGTATCTTTCAAAATATCAGCACAAAATTTGATCTGAAATCACTGGAACAGAGCTACGGTGCAACACCACGAACAACCATTTGAGATAAACAGTATGCAACATTCGCTCACAGCCTCCTTCCTCTTCTACCGCCCTTTCTGCGAGTGCTGTCAGTTGGAATGGGTGTAACATCCTCTGTGAACAGAACAAGAGGCAAAAATAAGCTACTGAAACGGCAAAGCAGGAAGAAATATGAAGCATTGATAGAGAATATGTATGACTTAATATGTACCACCAAGTCAGAGAAATTCTTACCAATACGGCCAATTTTCATGCCTGATTGAGCAAGAGCCCTGAGTGCAGACTGAGCACCTGGACCAGGGGTTTTGGTTTTGTTTCCACCGGTAGCACGCAGCTCATGTATACGGCCAATTTTCGTTACCAACACCTCATCTTCCCCCCGTTATCTCCACCTCCTACGGCTGTTACTCTTCCGATACCGCCGGTTGCTCTGGCGCATCCGAACCGGAATTCGATTGAGAAGTCCATTTCCGCCTCCATTAATCAAGCATAAACAATCAAACTCAGCCCTAAAACTGGACATGAACTCAACCCTAAAATTGGACAGCAACTCAACTGTACGTCCATTTCCGCAGGAGATTTGTGGTGGAACGAAGGACATCACGGCGGGAGCAGTGCTTGGAAGAGGAGTCGGGAGTGGAGCGGCGAAAATCTCCATGGAATCGCTCGCCAGAGAGAAGGTGTTCTAGGGTAAAGGGCAATGTCGTCTGTTTTCTATTGTTTTGGCAAAATTGCAAAAATGCCACCGCTTCTATACAACTCTTATCATTTCAGATCTGTCATCTGGATCGTTGATTTATCAAATCCAACGGCTCACGTTGGAGTTCTCAGTTCTTATCTCAAGGGGAGTTCTTATCTACATTATACAAGGGGCTCAAGGACGAATTGCCCCGTGAGGACAGTTCTGGGCCCTTAGATCATTCAACCAACGGTTGAGATCTAAAGGGAGAAATGATCCGGTGAGATGCACACACGTGGGATCATCTGGGAGAGGCGGTGACATAGGCGTAAATTTAATTTTTTTTTAAGGACAACTTAGGGATTTCGCAAGTAAAATATAAGAAGACAGAAAAGGAAAAAAAAACAACGCGCTCGAGAGAAAAAGAGAGTAAGGCGATCGGCGATTTTGAAGCAAATCGATCGACGCAACCACAAAATCAAAGATCGAAAGCAAAATTCGTTGAAGCAAATCGATCTCGGTCAAGATATTATACATCTGGAAGGGAGAATCAATTTGTTTGAGAAGACGAAGGGAGTTCCAAGCAGTTACGAATTGAAAATGGTGAAAAGCAAGAAGGAATATCAAAGTATGGAGAACAGATCAAAGGCAGCGGAAGATCAAAGCAGATGCATCGACTTCACGCTTGAAGGTAAGTGAAAATCAAACCAAAAATTAGGGTTTTCGAATTTTTAGGGTTCATAAGAAATCTAGGGTTCATAAGAAATCAGTTTATTTTTCTTCATGTTGTTACTCATTTTCATGAACTTATTTTGAACGGAAGTGTTAGATGTAGTTTCTAGGGTTCATAAGATATCAGATAATTTTTCTTCATGTTTGTTACATGGTTGTTTGAGGTGTCTAACTAGTAACTACGAACTAGATAAAGCATGTTGTTTGTGGTGTTCATGTTAAGGAGTGTTTGTATCGCTAACAAATGTATGGGTGAACCAGTTAACATCAGTAGCTTTTGATTTTTACTGAATGATCTGGGAATGCTTCTGCTGGCTTTGCCTTGCTAAATTCATGTTGATTATTGTTATTAACCTCTTGACTGATTTCCCTTGCAGACACACAAAAAGAAGATGCTGAAAACTCTCCTAAAAGAGTTTACAACAGAAGAAGAAGTATGAGAATTAAACTGGGAAATTCTCAAACAAGTGAAGAAAGGTACTCAACAGCAACACAAAGTCAGGAACAACAAAGAGAGGATCATTGTGACAATAAAGGATCAGAAAATGAGAATGACAAAGACAGATATACACAACTGAGCAAGAGTGAAGAGGAAGAGGAAGACTGTGAAGATGAAAGATCTGATGATGGGAATGATGAAGACAACTCAACACAACAGAGCAAAAGTGAAGAGGAACCCTGTCACGATGAAAGATCAGATGAAGGGAATGATGAAGAAAACTCTACACAAAAGAGTGAAAGTCAAGAAGAAGAAGATACACAGGAACAATATGTCACAGCTGAGGGAGTAGGACAAACACAAGAAAAGTGTGTTATAGAGGAAGGGACTCAGAAAGCAGAGAGTGACACAGGTAAGATACTATAAGGTTTATTCACACTTAGAGGTTCATACAAACACACTTAGAGGTTCATGAAAAAACAGTTAGAGGTTCATTCATTATAACTTAGAAATTAATGCATATACACATTCAGGTTCATGAAAAAACACTTAAAGGTTCAAGAAAAAACACTTAGAGGTTCATGGGAAAACACTTAGAGGTTCATGCATTGAAACTAAAAAGGTTAATGCTCATACACATTGAGGTTCATGCATATACACTTAAAGGTTCATGCATACACACCTTTAGGTTCATAGAAATAGATTAAATGCAAACATTCTAAGAAGTTCATGCAAACATACTTAGAGGTTCATGAAGAACACTTAGAGGTTCATTTATTAAAACTTAGAGGTTCATAATAGTACATAACAATACACTTAAAGGTTCAGGAAAGTATAAGTAGAAGTTCATAACAGTACAATTAAAGGATCAAAAATGCACTTCTAAGTTGATATATATACAATTATCATTGTGATAATTAATTTTGCAAATTTTGCTCTGAATGAAGGTGAAGAAGAAGAAGCGGAAACACAAGAGAGGAGTCATGAAAACATTCCTGCAAGTGAAGAACCAACCATTCCTGCAAGTGAAGAACAAGACCTTCAAGATGACAAAGAAGAAAAACTGGACAATAAGACAGGTAAAAAGAAAGAAGTTAAACAAGTTTTTATTACATGTTTAAATAATGCTTTATGATATAGGATTATAGGTTCATAGACATAGACCTGTAGGTTCATGTAAATACATTTAAGGTTCATATAAGTTATGATCTTTTATAACTACACATAATAACAACTACAATTTATGCTTGCAGATGGTGAAAAAGACAGTGAGATGGAGGAAGATGTACTGAGCAATGAGGAGTTTCTGACTACAGAGTATATTCCACCAATCAGAATGGGGAAGAAGAAGGCACTGGCAGTGAAGAGTGCAAGTCCTCCACCAAAAAGGCAGAAGGTTTTGCAAAAAGAAGAGATGCAACACAAAAAGGGCAAACAAGTGGCCACTTCATCTGAAGAGAGAAAAAATAAAAGATTTAAGTCTGTACCACAACAAGACAGTGTGAGGAGAAAGGGAAGGCTTGGAAAAGGAAAAGAAGTACAAGAGATTCAGGAGGAAAGCGAGGTGGAGAACACACAAACTGACAACAATTTGGCAAGCAAAGGCAATGAAGAGAAGAAGATGGTAACCAGATCTAAAAGGGCAAAACCAGAAGCCAGGAAGGAAACAATAACAAAATCAGAGATGACTGTCAAAAAAGAGGTGAAGACAGAAGAGATTGGATTTGAAAGCTTTATCCTCCAGAATGTGCCCAAAAAGTTTGTCGAGACTGTCAAGAAAATGTCTGAACCAAAGAAGGAGATCATCAGGAGCATAGGCTTTGGAAATCTTCTAGAACTGAATGTAGAAGTTATCCCGAAGAGAATGTGTTACTGGCTGCTGGAAAACTATGATGAAGCTAGAAGTGCCATCAAAATGGAAGATGGGACTTTTGTTGAAATTAATGCAAATGAGGTCCAGCGAGTACTAGGAATTCCGAGAGGGAATAAACCATTGGAGAGACTTGGGGATAATGAAGAAGACAATGCAGTCAAGACAAAATGGAAGACGTACATGAACAATAGAAGTGAAATAAGGCCAGGACATCTAGCCCAAGCGCTATTAGCCATACCTGATGGTCAGGATGAGCAGACGTTCATTAGGCTATTTCTAATGTTGTTCCTAAGTGTACTTGTGGAGGTGAACCAGAAAGGGACAGTTAGCCAGCAGTTGATGATGCGAGAAATAGAGAATGTTCAGAGCATAGATTGGTGTGGTTTTATTGTGGAGAGCTTGAGGGTAACTATACCATCGTGGAGGGCGAAAAAGGACAGGTTCTTCATTGGATGTGCTCTTGTACTTGTGGTAAGTAACATGTTTACATTTTTTATATTAGCTAAATTTTTCTCTAACTTAATGGCTTAACGTGTGTTTTGTGTTCTTTGAAAACAGTTCTTTTACATAGACAGAGTATCCCTCTTCGGCATGACACCGAGAAGAACAAATCCTGTCTACTTAAGCTGGACAAATGATAGTTTGATGCAACGCCAGAGCGATGAAATCAGTAAAGGAGGATTTGGGAAAGGGAAGGTTCAAAACGAAAAAGGAAAAGCTTCAAAGCGTAAGGAGCAAGAACAAGTTAACAAGAATAAGGAAAACCCCCAAGGTTTTGGACCCACATTCCTACAGGTAAACACCTTCTACCAGGTTCATGAAAATACACATTGGGTTCATGACAATGAACTTACAAGATCCTTAAAATTATATTGCAGGAGTGGCTGGTTGAATTCACAGAGGAGAACACAAAGCTTGCAAATTCAATCCTCAAAATTGCGCAAATGGTGGATGATTTGCCAATGGAATTCATAAAGGATGAATTTGTTAAGAACATGATCAAGACGTCACAAGGACTGATGGGGAGGAAGAAAGAACAAGATGAGAAACAAGCTGAGTTTGATGAAATATGGAATGATAGTGATCATCCATTCTGGTCTGATCCAGCGCTGATTGAATGCCTCAAGCAAGTTGAGAAGACCGAGGCTTCAAAGGTCAAGGTGACGTTGTCAAATGATGGCGTTGGACCATCAAACTACAGAGAAAACGAAACTGGATGGGAAAAGGTGAATGACGTCTTGAATGACTTTCAAGGAACATATGAAGCTGCAAAGGAGAAAGAAATAGATGGAAACAATGATGGAAACAATGAGACAAGTATGTTCTACTTTACTAGTATTGAAAATATGATTAAATACAAAAGAATAAGTAGGTTCATGGAAAAATGCATACAGGTTCATGGAAAAATGCCTACAGGTTCATAGCAAATTGCCTAGAGGTTCATAATACAATGCTGAAAAGATTAATGAAACAACATGCTTTATTACAAAGATAAATCAGTAGGTTCATAGAAGTACCCTTAGGTTCATGGTAAAAAGCCTTGAGGTTCATGAAAAATAACCTTGAGGTTCATGAAAAAATTCTTAAAGGATCATGATAATATGCTTATAGGTTCATGAAATATTGCTTATAGGTTCATGCAAAAATTTTGCTTATACACTGAGATTCATGAAGTTATGCTTATAGGTTCATGAAATTTTGCCCTGAGGTTCATTAACAATTGTTGGAAATGCTTGCAGTTGGGACATAAACTTTGGAGGGGGATAAAACATTGTTGGAGGAAGATGAACAAAACAAGAAGGAAGCTGAGGATGAGGAGAAACAGAAGAAGAAGAAGAGAAGAAAAGGAAATGATTTTACACCACCAAGTTTCAATCTCTTCCCATCACAAGAACAAGAACAACAACAAGGACCAAAAGAGGACTGCCCTGTAGCTTCAAGTGAGAAACCAGAAGAAGAACAACAACAAGAACCACAGAATGACAAGGGGAAAGTTGTAGCTACATAGGCAGAAAACTGTAAAGAAAAGGAAGAAGCAGTAAAAGACAAAGGCAAAGTTGTAGCAACAGAGAGAGAAGAAGATGAAAAAGAAAGTAAGAAAGCCAAAAACAAGGGAAAAGGTCCGTGTTTAAATGAAGAAGACGCTGCTGGATTTGACTGTCCAAGAACCAGAAAGATGGCAGGAACATTGAAGAGCCCATACAAACAAAGAGCCATACAAATTCTGGGAAAACAGTTAACGAAAGAGCAAAAAATGATTTGGAACTTCGTAGACAAAGATGAAGTGGAAGAGTAATTTGATTGCAGTTTTATATTATTATGGAAGTTTTAATTAATTACTGAAAATAAATAACTTAAATGTGTCAAGGACTATACTGTTTCAAGACAAACAAACAAAGACAACATTGTTTGAGTTCAGCACAATGCAAGAAGATATGGATGCCAGCTTCAAAGTGATGGATGCTTGGACAACTATTTTGAACTACCATGAGAAGGAAAGAAGCGACAACAAACCTAACCGGCTATTTTTAAACACATATCTCATGGTAAACTATGCTAAATTCTATATCATTTCCAGATATTTTTTATTTAGTAAGATTTATAGGGAAGTTCAGTAGAAAACATAGAAGGTAGGTTCATATACATATTGTGTAGGTTCATGAAATTTATAAGGAAGGTTCATGAAATATATAAGGCACGTTCATAAGGTTTATAAGAGGTTTATAAGAGGCAGGTTCATATACATATTGTGTAGGTTCATTAATAGTTATAAGAGTGTCTAACTGTTTCCATTTTCAAAAACATATTCTTTCCCCAAAGAACAGAGAAGTAACGTTCCAAAAGAGCATGCAAACCAGCATCTTGGAAACCCCTTACAGACAATTGCGTGATATTGACATGGTAGGTATACAATCAGGGTTCATAGAATTATTATGCTACATATGAAAACTAATTTCATTGATTATTACAAGTTATAATCCCAGTGTTGGAGAACAATGAACACATGTATTGCATATCTTATGACATAAGAAATCCAAAAATACAAGTGCTTGACTCTGCACACAATGACCCAAATCTGAAGCGGTACAAGGAAGCTATTGACAGAGTGGTAAATCTACAACTACTTCTTTTACAGAATTCTAAGAATATTACAAAATTAGAACAAACTATAGTGATATTATGCTATTCATGTAGACTGATATGCTTACAAGGAGCTTGTGGAAGCACAATTTAGATAAGAAAGCAAAAGCAATATTAGCTGCAAAGTCAAAAGCCACTTTGGTGAAGATGCCATGGAATGAAGTAGGAGATGTAATCAACTCGGCAGTGCTAGCCATGAGAAACATGGAAATGTTCATGGGTTCAAACACAGAAACATGGGAGCCAGAAATAACAAAGAAGAATAGGAAGAAGTGCTTGCAATTGCTGAGGCAAAAGTATGTGCATGCTATTATAACATCGGATGTGAACAAGGTTAAGGATGAAGCACTGAAGATAATCAAGGGAATCTGAAAAAGCTGGGACAAGTTGGTAGTTATGTAGGCTGTCTAGTTTACAATTTACAAAAATACTTGGTAGCTTGGTACTATTAAATGGTAGTTTGAATTGGGAATTTGGATTGATCTCATACTTTTGTTTGAATTTAGGTTTGAAATGGTACTTGAGTTTGAATTTGGTTTTAAGAATGACAAATGAATGGTTGGAATTTGATTTGCTTGTTTGATCTAAAAAAAAAAAGCAGGTTCATATGTTTATTGTAGACAAGTTCATTAGATTTCAAAAAACAGGTTCATTAGATACAAAAAACAGTGACACTTGGTCCATTGCCATTTTCAACAATGCGTAATACAACTTGACATATAATAAGGATTAGCATAGACGTTCATGAAAAACTGCCTAGAGTTTCATGAAAATTTGCCTGAGGGTTCATAAAAATTTGCTTCATAACATCTGTTGCAAGATTTCTAGTAGGTTCATAAAACTAAAACAAGGTTCATAACACTAAAAACATTGTTCTTAAAGACTAAAACCACAAACTGAGCAACAGAAAAAATACTAAACATCTATAACACCATTACAAGTGCGACTGTTGTGAGTAGTAAGTTGCTGGCATTTTCCACAACGCCTACGTCTGACACGGGTAGGGTCAATGACATTGCTAGTAGATGAAGAAGGATGTTGACCACTACCTTTGTTCTTTGCTTGTGGTGGTGGATGAATGCTAACCTCAGATGGCACCTGAACTCCTACATAACTCTCCAAATGTTGCTGATTTACTGGTACAGAGCTAGAAGAATGACTGGGAGGACCAAGGAAGGACGTCTTTTTTAACTTCAACATGGATACTAATTATGCCAATTGATCTGAATCGTCATCAAGCACACCAAGACAACTATAAAATTCTGAAATAGCAGAGTTGAGTAAAAACTCCTTCTGATTTGAAGACACACCTTGATCAACAACAACATCATCAATACTAAAGATTGGACTAATTGTAGCAGACTTAGTCCAGCGAGAAAGCACATATTTAGAAGGGATTGTTGGCACAAGCTTGTTCTTGAACACACAAATGAGATGACGACAGGGCAATCCAACCCTCAGAAACATCTTGCAGCTACAGTGATATTCATCAACAACAGAAATATATTCAATCTTATATTCTTTGCCATTTTCTTCCCTCATAAAGACATATAATGTCGTACCTGCAATCAATTGCATAAAATCAATTCAAGCACACAAATAAAATAAGAAAGAAAAAGGTGATAGTGTTCTGTTGATTTGATTCATGAATAATCCACAAGGTTCATAAAAACAGGGATATAGTTCATGAAAATATACATAATTAACAAACAAAGGGCATTTCTGGGAATTTAACCAATTAATCTACATCATACTCAACACAAAACAAGAAGGTTCATGAAGATACTTAGGGAGTTCATAAAAGCATTTCAAAATTAAATAGCAAAAAGACGAAAAAATTATTCTTACCATTACTTTCTGAGATAGAAGCAAGGGAGCAGGAAAAACAAGCTGCTGCAATTTCCTGGCGAACAAGACAGAATACAGTGAGCGTATAGACCTTGGATGCTTCTTTCTCCAGCAACAATTGCGTCTTCAAATCTGGAAGTTTGGTGAGAGATTCATGGTTCAGCCTAGATTGTTGATGTCGTTGGGTGTCCATTGCAATATCAAAATGCATCACAAGCTCAACCAGACGATAATACTTGTCATTAAAATGACTAAAGTAACTGTTTGTAGACTCAGACAGAGAGGTAGTACGAACTAAACCACCAAAAAGAATGTCCCGGAAATAAGCTAGAATCCAGAAATGCCGAATAGCAAAGATATCATCAAACCATCTGCGGTTTACGAGTGTAAATTCTGCAAACAAAGCATTCCAGCCTGACTCAAATTCAGCCGGTTCCAATTCATGAGTCCAAACAATAGCATTGAGTTTCTTCCTAAACCGATCACTTGTCTCACCATCATATTTAGTCTTTGATGGCACTTTCCTCATAATGTGCCACATACACAAACGATGGTGAGAATTAGGGAAGACCTGTTCAATAGCAAACTTCATAGAACCATCTTGATCAGTGATGATAATTTTAGGATCATTCCTCATAACTTCCTTAAATCTTTCAAGCAACCAAACATAGGAACGAACATCCTCTTTAAAAATCAAACCAGCACCAAATGTGACACTCCTTTTGTGGTGATCAAGGCTAGTAAAAGGGATGAAAACCAGATTGTACCTACAAAAAGGAATTTAAAAGATTCAAAATCTTCATAGATGAACCTTAAATAGAGATATCGGGAAAAAGAAGAAAGCAAGTTCAAAGATGAAATTTACATGTGCAAAAAATATAGAATATGCATAGAGGTTCATGAAAATATACCTAGAGGTTCATGAAATTATGCCTACAGGCTCATGAAATTATGACTAAAGGTTCATAACAATACAATTAGGATCATGACAAACAAAAACAAGAGCTTCATGAAAATTTAACTACAGGTTCATGAAAATATGCCTAGAGGTTCATGAAAATATGCCTAGAGGTTCATATAAATCAACTTAGGTTCATGCAAATACACCTACCCGTTCATGCAGACTATAAGTTACAAATACATAGAATTGAACATGAAAATAAAACCAGATTCATCATTAATCACAGACCAATAAAAGTAGAACAATACAAAAAAGCTAAGACAGAAGAAGGATGTTTTACTTACCTATTAGTACGATATGTCGCATCAAATGAAACAACATCACCAAACAGGGAGAAGTTTTTCCTGGACACAGGATCACACCAGAACAAACGTGTTAGGCGCTCACTGGTATCCACATCATAGTCAAAACAATAAGCCGAGCAACGCTCTTTTTTTTTGAAGAACCTATCAATAGTCATCTGAGCATCTGACCCCCCAATATAAGCCATCATATCACGGTGAAAATTCTTAAAATCAACCGATGATGCTCCAACTGCTTTATACCCCCCAACAATTTCCTTGAAAAGACGGTGAGATCTAACCGGGCCAATGCTGGCTTTTTGGCAGTTAAGGACCAAATTTTTGTGTCCTTCATCTAACTTCCTAGAGGAAGTAATAAACTGACGATGGGAGTTCATAACAAAGTTGTGGGAGTGACGTTCCTCAAATGTAATGACTTTGTATCCAACGCCCTGGGAATAACGAAGACCAAGCAAAGCATTGCAGCCAACCCTACTAGATACCCTAGAACGTACGCTTTTATTAACCCTATCCTCTTTGTAGCCTGCTCTATTGCATAAGGCATACTTGTATTTCACAACACCATCTTGAAAGCGCTTGGTTCCATTCCGTATATCAAACCCACAAGCATCAGCATAAGCCCCATAAAATGCTATACCTTCTTCAAATGATTGAAACACCATACCAATTGCAGGTTTGAGAGAATCATCACAAGAAGGCACATAGGAAAGGGAACCACCTTGAGACACAATAGGTTCATTCTGCTCTTCAGAATCAATAAGAACAACTGGCACTTCTTCACAACTAGATATAACACAGATCTCAGCAGCAGCAGCAGTAGAAGCTACAATTTCAAAAAACAAGAACATAAGTTAATAAGGATTAGCATAGAGGTTCATGAAAAATGACTAGAGGTTCATGAAATTTTGCCTGAGGGTTCATAAAACTTGCATAAAGGTTCATTCACTAATGAATAAAGGTTCATTCACTAATGAATAAAGGTTCATGCACTAGACACAATGAGTATAGATTTCAACATAACAGAAGCTTAATTGATCATGATCTAACACTTACAAGAACATAAAAATAAACACATTCAGGTTCATCAACTCTGACTCATAGGTTCATTAGGTTTTATTCAAGTTCCTCATGAACAGTACACACATATCATCATCATCATAAGCAGATCCTAAGAAAATCTGCTGCATCATAGCATCAAAAAATTAAATAACAGAATCACTGTATTCAAAAAGCATAAGATAATTTCTTCAAAGAAATTTCAAACAAATGCATCATTTGGGAACAAGTTCATTTGTGAACAAGTTCATCTGTGAACAAGGAATACACAACTATCATTATTTGTGAACAAGTAATCCTAAGTAAATGTTCAGCATTAAAGCATCAAAAAATTCATTAACAACATCCCTGTATTCGAAAGGCATCAGATTAAAATTACACACTATATGTGAAGAAGGAATACACACTATCTGTGAACAAGGAATACACACTATCTGTGAACAAGGAATACACACTATCTGTGAACAAAGTAATCCTAAGTAAATCTTCAGCATTAAAGCATCAAAAAATTCATTAACAATATCAAAAGTACTAAACCTAGATTCACAGTAAACTTGCAAAACACAAAATTGATGGAGATAATCAACAACTAGAACAGAATATAGCATAAACAACTTCTATAAACACTTAAACAACTTAAATTCAACTAACAACAAAACAGAAACTCAAAATCGAGTACTAAACCTAGATTCACAGTAAAATTGCAAAACACAAAATTGATGGAGATGATCAACAACTAGAACGGAATATAGCATAAACAAATTCTATAAACACTTAAACGACTTAAAATCAACCAACAACGAAGCAGAAACTCAAAATCGATCCGCTAAAAAGACATTAAAATCAGAGAAAGCAAACTTACTCGAATCACCACCAGAAAACATGATTTGAATGATAATCTACCGGTCCTGAATGAGAAAAATCAATTTGAAGTAGAGATCAGCAACGGAATCGAAGATTGTGAGGAAGAGACGAAGATTGCGAGAAGGAGAGAAGAGTCGCCGCGCGCGGCTGAGAGAGAAGAAGCGAGGAAGAGAAAATTTTAAGAACAAAGCAAAATGACAATAATACCCCCGTGCCATATTAACCTAGGCAAATCTCTGATTTAATCTGGAGCGTAGGATGGATTTAGATCGATGGCTGAGATCGTGTCCTCATGTCCTCACGCGAAGGGTTGTCCTCATATGATCCAATCTCCTACATTATATGTATATATATACATATAATGTAGATAATACAAATAAAGCAATATCAAACGTTTATTTCTGATTTTATGATTAGATGGTTAAATATTGTATAATATATTTATAATTTATACTGTTATATAATAGTTGTTTATTTACCCGTACGTCGTACGGGACGATCACTAGTTGAGTGTAATAGTAGGGTGATGTTAGCCGCACTCATTTTTACACTCAAATCTATCACGTATACGTATCACACGATTGTAAAAGTGTCCGCATATACTTTGTGGGAGCGGGATAATTGAGCGGATAACCGATTTAGGAAAAATTAAAAATCGGAAAATAGTCCAACACCCGTAATGCGGGTGTGCGACAATATTTTAAAATAAAATAATATTTAAACAAAAAGTAATTTAATTATTTAAAAAGATTAAAAAATTGTTACGCACCCGGGTTGCTGGAGCGTGACATAAACCCAATAAAATTAAAATTTAAATAAAAAATAATAATTTAATTTAATTTAAAAAGAAGTCACGCACTCGCAAATGTGGGTGCGGGACAACTTTTTTTAAAAATCCGCATATCCATTCACTTTTTCACGGTCCCACAACGCGTGCGCGAGACGTTTTTTACGGCCTCACAATACTTGTGCCAGACTACTCGAATGAAAAAAGTCCAAAATTTAATTAAAAATAGCATCTCCGTAATAATAACGTATTAGTTTTGGTTCCTATCACCACTAATTGGGCGGTAACAAAAATAATTTTTCTTAATTTATATAGTAGATTAAATTTCTAGTATCAACCATGTACACTAATTTTTTATATATTGAATTTAAATAGTCAATAATACATATTTATTTTATATTTTAATTATGTACCTGGAAAATAGATAATATCTCCTTTACATAAAAATTCATTAAAATATTTTTGGAAGATCTTTTCAAATTATTCGCGTCTATTTCGATTTTCTCTTTAGATTTTTATTGATAAATACAAAAGACTGATCGATCTATAGCATCAAAAAGGAAAGTTAATTTTGTTTATGGTAAAAGATATTGTATGCTATGTAACGGTCGCCCGTAAAATATAGGGAAAATCTTGACACGCAAGAATTCATCCAAATAGCCTATAAGATCTCTCCGCCTCTTCCCAATTTCCCACCGATTCAAATCTTTTGCTCACTCTTACAAACTCTCAACTTTTACAATCTCTCTCAACTTCCTTCCTTTCTCAGCAGCCAGCAGCCATGGTGATGGAGATTACAAAAGTATTCCGCGACAATTTCAAGGAGGAAGAAAAGCGTCTTCTTTCGGCTCTCTCTCGCTTCAACACGGTCGCCTTCGACACGGAGTACCCCGGAACAATCGTCAATACGCCTCGATTCGCCGCCGACGAGCACCGCTACCGAGTTCTCAAGTCCAATGTCGAACGCACCAAGCTTATTCAGGTCGGATTTGCCGTCTTCGATCTCGAAACCTCTCAATTGGGCGGCGTTTGGCAATTCAACTTCTCTGGATTCAACCCCGTATTACATGATCATTCCCCTGACTCAATCGCTCTCCTTAAGGACAGCGGAATTGATTTCCATCAAAATATCTACCGAGGCGTTCGAATGACGCAATTCAACCGCCTTCTCAAGCGAATTCAAGACGACTTCTCTGGTCGGATTCAGTGGGTGACTTTTCACGGATTATACGACGTTGCCTACTTGCTTGCAGCGTTAAGCGGGGTATGGAAGCTTCCGTCGGACATTACAGGGTTCGGAGAGTCGGCTGGACAGTTCTTCTATGGCGGTATCTACGATTTGAAGTTAATGGCTGGAGATTATAGCTATATGGGTTTGGAGAAACTAGCTTCAGTGATGGGGGCGGTTAGAGACGAAGGAAATCAACACCAGGCGGGTTCTGATAGCTTGTTGACTGCGAAGGTGTTTGCGATAGCCGTGAATAATTCCTTCAATTTCGGGATGTACAAAGGATTGTTGTTTGGGATAAGCGTTCCAATCCTCTCCCAACGTCACTGCAGAGAAACTTTCTACTACTATTCCAATGATCCTCACTACTACTCCAATAATCATGTGTTGGTGTAGATTTTTGTATCTTTGATAATTAGAACTGATGTAGCTCGACTTTTGGATGTTGTTCTGTTTATAAAATCTAATGAAGTTAGTATGATTTTCTATCACATTGTTTCAAGTTTCTGGTTTGGTGTAATCTTCAATTTCAACCTTTTGATTGATACGTTGAAGTTCTTGCATATATGATTCTTAACCATGTGGGTTGAAGCTCATGGATGGTTTGTTACGCTTGCTTTTATGTGCTCCCAATGTCATTCTTGGGTCTCTAAAATGTTGGTTCAGCTTTGTGTTTGGTTGCTGGGTATTTGCAAAATTACCGCAAATCAAAACCTTCAGCTCCGGTGTGCAAATTTTTTGTTTTCTGGAGATGCAAGAAGGGTGTTGTTATAATATTTGTTGGTTTGCTCACAATATTAGTCCAATCATGACAGCAGAAGGCAAATTTGGAAGTAGAACTTTGGATGTTTGTGAAAGTAGATGGCGCTTAACACAAGCAAATATTATAACGCCTTTCATCTGGTTCTGCATCTGATGGCGCTTAACACCCAAGCAAACAGTAGATGGTTAGATTCTGACACATTCTCCGAATAGAGGTTCTGCATCTGCTGGCTCTCATCTGGTCCTGCTTCAATCTTGTCTACTGATAAAATTACTACCAAATATTGAGATAAAGTCTGTTGTTTCTCATGGAATTTGTGTATGTTCTATAATCCATAAATGGATCCATTCTTTTGTTGTAGCTAGTGAACCGAAGATGATATGAAGGATTTCATGCATTTTGGTTAGTTGTTGAATAATGAATAGTTCTAGCTAGTTAATTATAAAATGAAGTCGGATCAAATGTGAATGACTTAAGATAGGAAGGTACAAATACAACTATTCACATGCACATTTCTCACTAATCACATTATACTTTTCTGATAATATGTCAATTCACATGCACATTTCTCACTAATCACATTATACTTTTCTGATAATATGTCAAATGTGCATGTCAATTACATCAAAATGTACATGTCAATTTTTCATTTATTTATCAATGTGAATGCTTCCATCAATAGAATAGATCTTACATGTACATGATGGTGAAACCCGTAGCCTGATAGAACCCTTTACAACACATAATCATAATAGTATCACACGAACAATTTCCACAGAAACCAAGGCATTAGCACAACAATACCATTTTCATATATCATTACTTCATTACACAACACATCCCTCCATATTACATGCATATATTGCCATGGAATACACATTAAAAGACACTTAAAAAAGATAAGTATGGGACGACATTCACATACCCTAAGCCCATGTTTACACTTAATCTCCCCTATTCACCTCATCATCACCTCCTTTTTATGGTCTCCTCCTCCGCTCTCGGAAACGGTATACGCTCTCAGATTGCAAAGCAGAGCATCACGACCACTCAACACAATCTGGAAGAATCCATCCACTGCATTAGCCAGATGATCCATCCCTTCTGAGAGATTCTCTGTTCTCCGTTTGAGTTCAGAGATCGACTCCTTCATTGCTTCAGGTCCCACCGGGTTTCCAGCTAACGCCTTTGCGCTCTCATCAACTGCTCCTACTTCTTTAATATGAATGTTGGCTGGGGTCAGATTCCTAATATTCTCATTTACAAAAGATTGAAGATTGGTATAAGCCTCAGACCATAAGTATGTTCCCTCTACATGCAAATCTAGCAACTTTTCAGTAGAACCCGTGAAGGAATTGATGAACATGTTGCAGATAAAGACGGTATGAACTCTTACTCCATACATGGCCCGCATTAGAACTTTCCCTTTGGCCGAGTTCTTAATTTTGGGCAAATTAAGAGATTGCACGAGCTGGTCGACGATTTCACAACAGTTTTCAACTCTGGGATTTTTTGTAGCGATGTGTTCCCACCAGCTGTTAAGAGAAGGGTGAACCTTACTGAGATCCTCAGTCTTGTTTTCCTCCAAATTATGCAATAGGCATTGCAGAAGCAGCTGGCCTTGGCTAAGGCGTGAGATTTCGGAGCTAAATGCAATGCAGACATCTAGCAACTTTACACTGTTCCCTAAATAAACGTCTATCCATTTGTCGTCCCAGTCACATACGGGCAACTCCAAATCAGTGATGAGAGTTTTGATATCACTGTGGGTCTCAGAAAGCAAATTCATAGCTAATACCATCCATGAAAGGCTACATATGGATTCTTTGTCCTTTGGCTTCAGTTTTGTAAGCCTAGAAGCCAAAGCTTCCTCAAAATTCTTAAGTAAAGCAAGAAGTTGAGGAGACATGTATGAGCCCTTCGGACGCATCATACGAAAGGGGTTGCCAAATGGGAAGGATGGCTTATGGGGTTCTTGTGCTCGACTCATTTTTCCTTAATCAACTACAACAAAAAACATAATTTACTAGATCAGGGAAGGAGCTAAACATAGAGTTCAACAATATCACATATCTTAAAAAATACAATAGAAGAGACAAGTTTTAAGAGGTATCATAAACACAACCAACAAACACATTCAAAATCTATGCTTTTGATAAAGAGGCACCTATAATAAGTAGTTTAAAATGTACAAACAAAGAGAGTACTAAAATCTGGACATTTTTTATGCTCTGTCTCTGAAGAGGTGTTATCATACTACAACCAACTAATACATTGAAACACTAGGCTTTTCATAAGGAGGCACACAAAAAGATTAATTAGGAATAAGTTTAAGCTGTACAAACAAAGAGGCTACTAAGATCAGGATAATGTTTATGCTGTCTTTGAAGATTTTTTTTTTCCTTTGGTCAAACATGACTCTCTCAGATCCTATTTTCATATCCTTAATCATCATCTGAAAAGCTCAATTGACCAGTTCAGAGAGGATCTAAAACGATAAACACTCAGATCCCCATAATACAAACAGTTATCAGCCAAAGGTAAGCAAAGACTCAAGCAATCCAGACAAACAACATACATCTACAGCTGTACTACAGATCTGACTTCAAAGCTACCTAACAGTTGTAAAATTACATAAACAATTAGATCTACCCTGCTAAAATCAAATTCACAAACTCAACCCAAAGAACAGAAAATTAACCACACAAACTCGTCAAACTGAACATCAATTAAACCTTCTGATGAGAAAATCACAAATCAACCACAAGTCAACCAAACACCAAATGACCGAAGTATCTAAAATTGAACACAAGCAGAGCTGAGCACCTAGATCCAGATATCAGAATTGAAGGAGATTAGAGAGTAAAGTCATACCTCAAAGAGTTTTCGCAGTCTGCGATTGGAAATGAGAGAGAAAGCCAACAATTTGAGCTCGGAATCGTTGAAATGGTAAAGATGAAAATGTTCTACTAGGTATTTGTTTAATAGAAAAGCTGTCTCGAGGAAAGTGGGTGAGACGCACGACAGGCGCGTCTCGTAAGATCACGCCACGTGTCCAAGATTAGATATTGGAGGGTCTGGATTTTTTAGGGTAACGTTGGGAGCAATATTTTATTCTGCGTCATGGCACATGGTATTGTACCCTCTCTCTCGCGAAACGTCCACACAAATCAGGGGTGAGATTTTCTAATGGGATAAGTCAAGTTTGGCGAGCCGGCCACTTAAAATACGAAGAGACTATACGCACTACATTTTGAAACTTTTTAAACTACATTCTCGTACGCCCATTTTGGGCGTACCGTGCAATTTTGTCGAACATACGTATACGTATACGTATACGGTAGAAAACTGAAAAATGGTATGTACGCCCAAAATGGGCGTACGCCCAAAATGGGCGTATCACTTCAGACGAGAGGAGGAAGAAGAAGAAGCTCGAGTTTTAAATCCTGGGCGTACGCCCATTTTGGGCGTACGCCCAGGATATAAAACTCGAGCTTCTTCTTCTTCCTCCTCTCGTCTGATGTACTGTTCAACCGTAACCCTTAAAAATCGCCGCCGTCCATTCTTCTCCTATTTCACTCGTTTTCTTCCCCAAATCTATCCCATTCGACTCGTTTTTCTCATTCAATCCAAATCCCTCAATCAATTTCTTCAATTTCACTCGGAATCATGCAATCCGAAGAAACGCATAAAACTGTGGAGGCGGCGACGGTGGAGGCTGCGGCGGTGGTGGAGGCGACGGTGGAGGCTGCGGCTTCGTCTGTTCTCCCTCCCGTCCGTATTTGTGCTGGTGGCGCAAGGGTGCGAGGTGGAGGAGTAGGGCGGAAGAGGAATCCGGCGACAAAAAAAACGCGGGGTGGTGGTGCTGCGGTGGTCGGTGGCGAGGGCTCTGGTGGTGGAGGGGAGGAGGTTGGTGGCGCCGTCGAGGTGGCTGGAGGTGAAGCTGGTGGAGCTGGTGGAGCTGGTGGTCGGGGTGGTGGTCGGGGTGGTGGTCGGGGTGGTGGTCGGGGTGGACCTCGGGGTGGTCGGGGTGGTCGTGATCGGGGCGGTGCGGAAAAACGGGCCCGTTCGATATCGCCGGAGAAGACGCTCTCGATCCACGAGGTACGTTAATATTATTTGTTATTTATTAATAAATTATTAATTAGTCGTTATTTATCGTTTAACGTTTAAATAACGATTAAAAAAAGATTTATTAATGAATTATTAATATAATATTATTTGGTCGTTATTTATCGTTTAACGTTTCACGTTAATCGATAAATAACGATTTAAAGAATAAGATTAATTAGTAAATAATATTTATTAATATAATATTAGTTAGTCGTTATTTATCGTTTAGGTAAAAGAAAATAATATTATATTAATAAATAATATTTATTAATATAATATTATTTGGTCGTTATTTATCGTTTAACGTTTCACGTTAATCGATAATTAACGATTTAAAGAATAAGATTAATTAGTAAATAATATTTATTAATATAATATTAGTTAGTCGTTATTTATCGTTTAGGTAAAAGAAAATAATATTATATTAATAAATAATATTTATTAATATAATATTATTTGGTCGTTATTTATCGTTTAACGTTTCACGTTAATCGATAATTAACGATTTAAAGAATAAGATTAATTAGTAAATAATATTTATTAATATAATATTAGTTAGTCGTTATTTATCGTTTAGGTAAAAGAAAATAATATTATATTAATAAATAATATTTATTAATATAATATTATTTGGTCGTTATTTATCGTTTAACGTTTCACGTTAATCGATAATTAACGATTTAAAGAATAAGATTAATTAGTAAATAATATTTATTAATATAATATTAGTTAGTCGTTATTTATCGTTTAGGTAAAAGAAAATAATATTTATTAATATATTATTAATTGGTCGTTATTTATCGTTTCACGTTTTACGTTAATCGATAAATAACGATTTAAAGAATAAGATTAATTAGTAAATAATATTTATTAATATAATATTAGTTAGTCGTTATTTATCGTTTAGGTAAAAGAAAATAATATTATATTAATAAATAATATTTATTAATATAATATTATTTGGTCGTTATTTATCGTTTAACGTTTCACGTTAATCGATAATTAACGATTTAAAGAATAAGATTAATTAGTAAATAATATTTATTAATATAATATTAGTTAGTCGTTATTTATCGTTTAGGTAAAAGAAAATAATATTATATTAATAAATAATATGGGTGAGAATCCCATAATAAACTCTCTCTTAGAGATAAATAAGAATGAATCTAAGCCATTGGATGCCTTAGCATCCAATGGCTTAGATTAAACTAGTTACCCCCACTACAAGTGGGGGTAGTTGTGGTGGTCCGGCGGCGGTCCGGCGGAGGTCCGGCGGGGGTCCGGCGGAGGTCCGGCGGGGGTCCGGCGGAGGTCCGGCGGGGGTCCGGCGGAGGTCCGGCGGTGGTCCAATAATAAATGAAAAGGTTAAAGTATAAAATGAAAATTTTAAGTCTAATTCAAATTGGTGAACATTTAAATATAATGTGATGAACATTTAGATATAATGTGATAAACATTTAATTATAATGTGATGAACATTCTCTTGGTGAACATGAAATTAAAATGTGATGAACATATACTAGAGTATATCAAAATGAACGTTTATAAACATTTTGATGAACATTTATGAACAACGTGATGAACATTTAATTATAATGTGATGAACATTGTGTTGGTGAAAATTAAAATGTGATGAACATTCAGTAGAGTATATCAAAATGAACGTTTATAAACATTTTGATGAACATTTATGAACAGCGTGATGAACATTTAAGCTAATTGTAATGAACTTTTGAGTAATGAACATTTTATTAAATTCTTGTGAACATTTAAGGATGTTTGATGAACATTTAAGTATGAGATGATGAACATTTAGGTAATTTTTTATAAAGATCAAGTGTTTTTCTACTCGAAATTATATTAAAGTGATGTTTGATGAACATTTAAGTAAGAGAAGATGAACATTTATCAACATTTTGATGAACATTTAACTCGATTGTAATGAACTTTGGCTAATGAACATTTTATTAAATTCTTGTGAACATTGAAGTATGAGATGATGAACATTTAAGTATGAGATGATGAACATTTAGATGAACATTCAATTGGTGAACTTTTATGTATAATGTGATGAACATTCATTAGAGTATGTACAAATGAACATTGCGATGAACATTTATGAACACTTGATGTTCATCAAAAATTGGTGAACATTTAAGTAGAATGTGATGAACATTCAGTTGAAAAACTTTTAAGTATAATGTGATGAACATTTATGAACACTTGATGTTCATCAAAAATTGATGAACATTTAAGTAGAATGTGATGAACATTTATGAACACTTGATGTTCATCAAAGATGGTCCGGCGGTGGTCGGAGGTGCTCCGGCGGCGGTCCGGCGGCGGTCCGGCGGTTCTCCGGCGGCGGTCCGGCGGTTCTCCGGCGGCGGTCCGGCGGTTCTCCGGCGGCGGTCCGGCGGTTCTCCGGCGGCGGTCCGGCGGTGGGGACAAGGGGGGACAAGGGGTGTCACGTGTCATCATATGGGCTCTTGGATCTCTCTTGATCCAAGGCTCTACATTCATTCTCATTTATCATTTTAACAAGTATTATTACATGACTCTTTTCCAAATAATATTTATTAATATAATATTATTTGGTCGTTATTTATCGTTTAACGTTTCACGTTAATCGATAATTAACGATTTAAAGAATAAGATTAATTAGTAAATAATATTTATTAATATAATATTAGTTAGTCGTTATTTATCGTTTAGGTAAAAGAAAATAATATTATATTAATAAATAATATTTATTAATATAATATTATTTGGTCGTTATTTATCGTTTAACGTTTCACGTTAATCGATAATTAACGATTTAAAGAATAAGATTAATTAGTAAATAATATTTATTAATATAATATTAGTTAGTCGTTATTTATCGTTTAGGTAAAAGAAAATAATATTATATTAATAAATAATATTTATTAATATATTATTAATTGGTCGTTATTTATCGTTTCACGTTTTACGTTAATCGATAAATAACGATTTAAAGAATAAGATTAATTAGTAAATAATATTTATTAATATAATATTAGTTAGTCGTTATTTATCGTTTAGCTAAAAGAAAATAATATTATATTAATAAATAATATTTATTAATATATTATTAATTGGTCGTTATTTATCGTTTCACGTTTCACGTTATTCGATAAATTAGTAATTAATACATTATTAAATATTTAAAAGAAAAACGTCAAATAATATAAAATAATAATTCGTAAATATGAAAATAGGCTTTAGAGAAGGCTATTGCTCCGACGGGTGGTTCTGTTAGAAAGAAGAAGAAGGGCCCTCGTCACCCTAGCGCACGCGGGATCACAGCTTCCCGACGTCGTGGATCTCCTGCAGACATTCCAGGAGTGCATATAGGAGATACAGGGAAAGATTTGATGGATGATTTGGATGTTAGTGAGGCGGAGGAGTTTTCAGAGGAGGTGGCGGAGGCAACCGAGGTTGCAGATCAGCCAGAGGTTGCAGATCTAGGAGATTTGGAGGCGCAGATGCATGATGATTACTATGAGGGATCACCTCTGCGTGAGCCATCTCCAGTTGGATCATTGTCTCCTTCTGCAGAGGATCATCAGCAGGAGATTCAGGATCAGCCAGACCTCCAGGAGCCCATTCAGGATCCTGTTCAGGAGCCTGTTCAGCACATTGATCCGGGCTTAGCTGTACCGGTTCCAGGGGATGCAGATTATGTGGGGCATCCTGGAGGTCCTCTCAGTTCACGGCTTTTGGTGGATTACAGCACCCACATTGCTCCGGTGATATGGACTGAGACGTCGTCTCTTGCAGAGCGTATTGAGCATGACCCGGCTTATGTGATACCGCCCTCATCGAAGGTATGCGTTGTTTTCTAAATGAATTTGTGAGGTAAAACGATCCACACGCTTTTCTAATTCATTAATTTCTCTTTCGTACATCAGCTGAAGAGGGTGTTGGATATATACACCCGCAAGGACTTCTTCAGGGAGTATGATAGGCATAAATCTAATGTGCCTGGGTCATGGTGGCAGCTCGTTCAGCGGAGCCACTTACATGTCCTTGCAGATCCCCGGCTCGAGTACAACAGCATCGATCCGATTCTGATTTCTGCATTTGTGGAGCGTTGGTATCCAGAAACCAACACGTTTCACTTTGCATTTGGTGAGATTGCTCCTACCTTGTTAGACGTGCTGAAGATTCTGGAGCTTCCGATCCATGGACGAGCTGTCAGATCTGCTGAGGCAGACATAGATGGGTTTGTGCATCCTCATGTGCAACGGATGTTCGGGTTTGCTACGATCGAGGAGGCTGCTGCGCTATGCTTACGTACGTAGAGTCTATTTTATTATTTATATTTGATTCCATTTTTTAGTTGATTGAATTAAATATTTATAATCCGTGATAAATTATCAGATGGGGGTTTGAACATCCACGGCAAGATAGGCATCACGACGATCCACACCCGACTATTACAGATGTTTGATATACGGGACAGGTAAATTATCGTATATTATAAGAATTTCTCATAATTTCTCGATTAACGTTACTAATTCATTTCTTGTTATTAATTGCAGGACTCCTCAGCAAGAGAGTGATATTGCTTCGCTCTACTTGTTGTCTCTGTTAGGCAGTACGACATTTGTCGACAAGTCTCGGATGAAGGTGAAGCACAAATACCTTAGCATCCTCGTAGATCACAATGAGACAGGGTCCTATGCTTGGGGGACAGCCGTCTTGGCTGAACTGTACAGACAGTTGGGTCAGGCCTCCCGTGCTCAATCGAAGGGGTTTGCTGGTTGTCCGCTCCTGCTGAAGGTAGTTTTCGTTTAATGTTTTTTTGTTTTTTCGTGTATATTTTGCTTATGTATAAAACATTATGAAATTCTGGTATTTGTAGGCTTGGATATGGGCGTATTTCCATGGTCTTCGGGGTCATGCTACGCAGGACTTGACATCCATGAATGCCTCAGCGGCGGCTATCCGGGAAAACAGCAAAGTCAGATACCATAAGGATCCTGCTCGACTAGTTTCCCTCAGACTGGTCCTTGACCAGATCACATATGCAGAGGTAAGTACTATTTAATTAGTAATTTCATCATATGTTATGCAATTATTATTTTTAAAAATACGTTTGTCATTTAAAAAAAACATAGGTTCAGTGGAACCCCTGGGGCAAGTTGGATCTCAACGACCCCCAGTATAGGTTAGGTCTATTTCGGGGGCCTCTAGAGTCCTTTGAGGTCAGGGAGTCGCACCATCCTGACCGATGTTTGCGACAGTTCGGGTATGTGCAAGGCATACCCGAACCCCCGATTACACCACCTACTGCGATCAGAAATGATTCTGCATCGGGGTACACTGTCACATTCGGGGATGAGGACTGCACTTGGGCCCCAGAGACCCTGTCGGATCGATTGACCACCTTAGACGAGCAGGATCGACGAGGACTTCGAGAGTATGCATGGGATTGCAAGGATGGATACCGGACATGGTTTAATGCCATGTCACATCCTTATGTTGATTCCAGATCACCCAGGCAGGACCCACGGGCACCGTTTGACCACCGTGCCGAGCACATACATATACCTGCGACAGCCTCTGTAGTTGTGGTACGTATTTCAGTCAATATCGCTCAAGTAATAATTATAATCTATTTTATTCTACTTATATTTACATTTTGAAAATGTAGCGGGGCAACATACTCGCCTCTGAGATATCCAGTTTCCTACGTGCATATGGTGACACTCTGCCTCCAGGACAAGCGAGGATGATGAGGGGGTGGATCAGCATATGGACTGGTGATGTAGTACCAGAGGAGGATGGGCCTGTGCAATGATATGATTGTGTTCAGTATTATATTTTGGATGTTTGTTTGATGTATATTTTGATGTATATTATTAGGATTTTCGCACTAAAAACGGGCTAAGACGAGAAATGACACGGAAATCGAGGAAAAATGACTAAAAACGGGCTAAGACGAGAAATGACACGGAAATCGAGGAAAAATGACTAAAAACGGGCTAAGACGAGAAATGACACGTAAATCGAGGAAAAACGACTTAAAACGGGCCAAAACGAGAAATGACACGGAAATCGAGGAAAAACGACTTAAAACGGGCCAAGACGAGAAATGACACGGAAATCGAGGAAAAACGACTTAAAACGGGCCAAGAGGAGAAATGACACGGAAATCGAGGAAAAACGACTTAAAACGGGCCAAGACGAGAAATGACACGGAAATCGAGGAAAAACGACTTAAAACGGGCTAAGACGAGAATTTGTGCGAAAACCGATGAAAAACGACTTAAAACGGGCTAAGACGAGAATCTGTGGGAAAACCGATGAAAAACGACTTAAAACGGGCTAAGACGAGAATCTGTGCGAAAAACGATGAAAGACGACTTAAAATGGGCTAAGACGAGAATTTGTGCGAAAACCGAGAAAAAACGACTTAAAACGGGCTAAGACGAGAAATGACGCGGAAACCGAGGAAAACCTAGCTAGGGTATAGGGTTTAGGGTATAGGGTTTAGGGTATAGGGTTTAGGGTATAGGGTTTGGAGAGTGGATAGTGGATATTGAATGTGGATAGTGGATAGTAGATAGTGAATGTGGATAGTGAATGTGGATAGTTGTGTTTGAAATGGATAGTTTGGGCCCAGTTCGTTTAAACGCCTTAGAACGCTAAAACTCAAAATTTGAAAATTGTAACATGATAGAAAATGAAGTCTTTAGTCGTTATCAATTCTCGGAATCGAAAAAAAATCAACGAAAACGTCAACGGGCCTAATAAGGCCGAATTGAGATTTGGTGAGGCCCATTACCTAAAAACGACATAAAACGGGTTAATAAGACCTTAAACATTGAAAAACTTGAAATGTAAAAGTTGTATTTGAGCATTACCAATATGACGGTTTCGTTTTTATAATAAAATAACAAAGTGAACACTTCGAAATATCTAAACAGTCACTTTCACCTTGTAACGAGTTAATCTCAAGTATATAAGTCGTATAGTTTTACTCATATGTGTGTGAAATCAATTCGTTACTCAAATAAACTTTACATAACACTTTCATTAAATGTTATGAAACACTCAAATACTCCAAAATAACGACATTTCACATCTTCGTATTGTCCATATTGTTTGATTACTCGATATTTAATGAAAGTTTTAATGAAATACGCATAAAATTATGATTAATCAAGCAATATGGACAATACGAAGATGTGAAATGTCGTTATTTTGGAGTATTTGAGTGTTTCATAACATTTAATGAAAGTTTTATGTAAAGTTTATTTGAGTAACGAATTGATTTCACACACATATGAGTAAAACTATACGACTTATATACTTGAGATTAACTCGTTACAAGGTGAAAGTGACTGTTTAGATATTTCGAAGTGTTCACTTTGTTATTTTATTATAAAAACGAAACCGTCATATTGGTAATGCTCAAATACAACTTTTACATTTCAAGTTTTTCAATGTTTAAGGTCTTATTAACCCGTTTTATGTCGTTTTTAGGTAATGGGCCTCACCAAATCTCAATTCGGCCTTATTAGGCCCGTTGACGTTTTCGTTGATTTGTTTTCGATTCCGAGAATTGATAACGACTAAAGACTTCATTTTCTATCATGTTACAATTTTCAAATTTTGAGTTTTAGCGTTCTAAGGCGTTTAAACGAACTGGACCCAAACTATCCATTTCAAACACAACTATCCAAAGTTTTTACTATATACCCCTTCCTTTTCAAATTTTTCAAGTTTTTTTTGGCTAAATACCCCTTGCATTATGAAAACTATTTCTTTTTGCTAAATACCCTTTTCTTGTCATTTTTCGTTGTACGTCCCTTCATAAACTCGATTTTCGCGCCGTTTTTCGTTTTAATCCCGTTTTACTCGATTTTCGCGCCGTTTTTCGTTTTAATCCCGTTTTACTCGATTTTCGCGCCGTTTTTCGTTTTAATCCCGTTTTACTCGATTTTCGCGCCGTTTTCCGTTGTAATCCCGTTTTACTCGATTTTCGCGCCGTTATTCGTTTTAATCTCGTTTTACTCGATTTTCGTGCCGTTTTTCGTTTTAATCTCGTTTTACTCGATTTTCGTGCCGTTTTTCTTTGTAATCCCGTTTTACTCGATTTTCGCGCCGTTTTTCGTTTTAATCCCGTTTTACTCCATTCATTGGGCTTGGCTGGGCTGAATTATTTGGGCTTGGCTGGGCTGAATTATTTGGGCTTGGTTGGGCTGAATTATTTGGGCTTGGCTGGGCTGAATTATTTGGGCTTGGCTGGGCTGAATTATTTGGGCTTGGCTGGGCTGAATTATTTGGGCTTGGCTGAGCTGAATTATTGGGCTTGACTGAGCTGAATTATTGGGCTTGGCTGGGCTGAAATGTTCGGCTGATGGTTTGAATTGTTGGGATGAATTCTACATCTAGCATACAGCTGGATGTCACTTATATGAAAATGAATGTGTTACAGCTACTACACAGCTGTAAGTCACAGAAGTCACAGCTGGATGACATAATTTTAAGTTATTGGGCCTTTGTTGTTGTGGGCCTTTTGTCTACACCGACCCAATTTTTCCCTAACCCTAGTAAAACTTCGGCTATAAATTCACTGCCTCAGTGAACCCTTTCATCACATTCTCACTCCGCCGTAAAATCTTAATTGTTTCAAGTTCTTACTCTGTAAGTTTCATTTTTTACTGATTTGGATAGATATCTTCATTGTTTCTAAAATGTTTTCTTACTTTGTATTACAGATTCAAACAAGCATGGCATCATCTTCATCCTCCCCAGTTCCAGCTGAAGGCACTCAGATCCAGTGCCCTAGTAGAAGGTGCTCAAAGACACTCACCGTGTTATCTGCTAATAACAAGGACAATCCCCATACGTATGGACGAAGGTTTGTTACATGTGATTGTAACTGGAGGATCGTGTATCTGGAGCCAGAATACGACCCTCATCATCTCCGAGTCATGGCCAAACTGTTGAAGGAACATGCTGACATGGAACTCAAACTTCGTATTTTTCACAGGTGGGACAAAGAATCAGCCTTATTCCACCTTGGAGTTCTGTTTCCCAATGAATATGGCCGTGGTCCTCCTTCCCCTGATTCCGATTAGGATGTAATGTTGTTATGTGTCTTGAAAGTTGTTACGTCTTTGCTAAGTCTGTTGTAGTTTCTGGAGTGTCTGTTTTAATTTAACAAGTAATCCCTTGTAGTGAATTCAGAACTTGTTTCATTTAACCCATCTAAAACATTAAAAAATAACAGACAAGACAATACTATAAAAAAGGAGTCAAGATATTAAAAGCATAACAGACATACAACAGAAGTCATCAACTAGAATTTCAAAAGGTGAAACATTCAACACATCCGAATTCACTACAGATCAACATCTATACTACCATAATTAATGCGATAGTCCTTCCATTGTTGCATCCTCAGCGCGAACCCGCGATCCAATTCATTCGCACTAGGATCCTTGAACATGCGCCAAACTCCAGGTACAGATGGTACCGGACAGTCTTCTCTAAGGCATACCTAAATTACAAAACATAAATACCATGTTAAGCATTAAGAAAATTGAGTGAAAATCACAAATACTTTAGTGAAAATCATACCGGTATGTAGTGGTTTGCTAAGCCCACACGAGCCATTGCATAAATTTTCAAACCATGACTGGAGCATTGTTGATACACCTTCATCGGTAAGCACAAATATGATCGGACTTTGGATAAGTATATCAAACCAACCTGAAACTTAGTGGCAAATGCTAATCCAATCATGGGCATACTCATCCAGTATCTTTCAGGACATGGTGATCTGCTATAGTTGACCTCTTGAACAAGAGCGTCGAAGTTGTTTGCCAAATCCGGGCGTAGTCTGGTCATGACTCGTCTGTAGATATCACTGTTCTCTAACAGCTCCGTAGTCAGTTCCATGCGAATGCGAGGATATTCTTGTTGGTGATGCCCCAACAACATGGCTAGTGACCGATATCCACAGTGTCCATCCGCCCTTACGTCTTGTGCATCTACAATGTATGGAAACATGAAGAGATCAACATTGTCAACCCCGAAGTCTACCCCACATTTCGTCATTGTTGGCTGAGGGAACTCATCTGTAAGAGTGCAACCTGATAATCCGAAACCCTCTCCACCAGTGCCACTTGAATGACCAAACGCCTCTGCCGCAGTGCACCCAGCAACTTCAAACTCCCTCATTATAGTAGGCTCGTTGAAAGTAGGTTGTGCCGCCGTTGCTTTTCCCTTTCCCTTTCCTCTAACCGTCTTATTCTTCGCCTTCGCAGCATCATTTTTCTCTAATTCTTCCCTTGCGTACTCAAACGCGCTCATCTCTCTCTCGGTTCCCCACTTCTTTCCTACCGCTCCTCTTGGTCTGCCAGGATCCTTGATTCCCGTCGGCTCCAACGCAAGACTTTGATGTGGATACTCCAACATTGTGTACAAGTCCGCTATCTGAGACCACTGACTTTCAGGAAGTTCCCCCTTTTGCCATCTATCGTTGAGCTCAATGAATCTCAACTCCCGCATGGTCTGAGGTACACCAATCTCTACCTCCCCGTTATCAAGTTCAATCCTATCCCATTGTAGCTGCCTCCAGAATCTGTGAATCTGATTGAGCTTGAATGGCTTCTTCTGAATAATATGTTGCACCATCTCGTGGATGCACGGTAGGCCTTGACATTCTCGCATCCAGTAATCTTCGCAATGTTCCTCATAATTCTTCGCCTTTATATCCTCCCATATATCCCACAACTTATGCAACGCTCTATCAGACACATTATGGAATAGATGCCGAAATATCAATTTCACTTGTGGATTCATTCGTCTGAAAACCCCGGGTGTCTTGATCCGATCCTCTTCCATGGTGGCCCTCACCTTCACAATCTGGCCCTCGATGGCTGCATGGATCCTCACAACCATTCGATTAAAACCGCCTATACTTGAACCGATTATTTTCTTCAACACCTTATGCATTCCCTCAACCCTATGTTTTATTCATTCAATGTCGCGTTTAAGTAAAACAACTGTTACATAATCAAACTAATAAATAAATCGGAAACGTTTAAGTAAGTTAAAAAAAAATTACCTGTTTGAGGTCCTCGTGAAGAAGTGAAGATTGTGTTCCGTCCATGCGCAAACAATGTTTGTCTTATAAGGGATAAGCCACACCTTTTCAATGTATCCGACGACGCCGCTTCTCCAAGATGTTCTCAATCCTAGCAGTCTTTCCTCGTATCGTTCCTCCGTTCTTGATAGAAAAAGTCTCCATACTTGCGAGCACAACCTTTTCACCGATTCCTTATTTTTCAAAATTCTGGTAGCGTTTACCTCGATGTTGTGCTTGATATGAACCCAACACAAGAGGTGTTGAACCGGAAGATCTTTGAACACATATTTGATTGCAGTGATGAGAGCTAGTTCTCGATCGGTCATTATTGCAGTCGGCATTACTCCGGCATCCTCAAACAACTTTCTAAGCCTCTGAATTATCCACAAGTAGTGCATTGTTTCCTCCTTACCCGTGAATGCATATGCAATGTTGAATGTCTTATGCGTGCAAGTGAAACCGACAATCTCCACAAGAGGCATTTTATACCTGCATAATATATTTAAATAATGAAGGAAGAGGCATATGCAATATATTTAAACAAAATTTTTTTGATATACAACTATTATGTACCTATTCGTCTTGTATGTGGCGTCAATAACCACGACGTACGGAAACATCTTCAACAAGTGCAACGAGTCTTGATGGGCAAAAAACAAGATTTCCACCTCGTTTGATTTCTTCTTGCAGAGGGGATGCACTACATAGCTGCGCTCCTTCAAAAACTTCAAGGTCCATTGTGTAACAGTCAAATCTCCACGATCCTCAAAATGCATCTTCTGAATAAAGTTGGCGATTTGTTTTGTGGATGTTGTATTCCCTGGAAAGGCCGCACTCAACTGAGTAGCAATAACAGACGGCGTAGTCAAGCTGTTCGCACATACCGTCACAAATTTCACCTCATTCGGCGTCATTCGACCCATGTACGGATGGCCAATGAAGCTAGTGCAAAGCTTATGATTGTGTTGTCCGTATTTTACCTTCACATACCATCCATCTCTCGCATCCCTCGCCCTGAACCTATATCCTCGGATCTCAAACTTGCAATCCGACTTCTTATCCCTACTATCCCGCTCTGTATTAACAACCTCCTCTGTTTCGCCATCCTCTCTTTTCTTTTTCCCTGATCTATACACTCCAGCATGCGAGCACATTATATTCATTTGACGCTCATTGCTATGGCGAGTCACTAATACCATCATAAGTTGTCTACCAATACTCTGAACCCAACGCCTCAAGTGTTCCTTAGTAGGAAACGTTTCTTCGGTATCAAACGAATCATAGTAATCCATACCCTATAATTAATAAAAACTACCATATTTATCACAACTAAAACTTAAAACTACGAGTCCACATCAATCTAAACTATCACTTCTACAAATTATTTGCAACTAAATAACGTAAATAAATACGAAACGATTCTAATTAATTACTAACCGAAAAATCTCCGGCGTCGAAGTCTCCTCCTTCTTCGTCGGTATCGTCGTCCCACATCCCGTCGTCGGGTTCACTAAAATACTCTTTCTCATCCACGATCGCATCGTCTTCGTCACTCCCATGCTCGTTCTCTTCAACATACTCGTTCTCTTCACCGCTCCCATACTCAATCTCCGTCACATATTCAAACTCCTCACCATCACTCAAATTTGTAACTCTCCTATTTGACATTTTTGACTTCAACATCCATCCGAAGTTCCTACATTTATACACATACTACATCCCAAACGGTCATATTCTGAAAAAATAGCCGTTGGGATAAAAACAATCGTACGCCCATTATGGGCGTACGCCCATAATGGGCGTACAGGCAAAATATACCCCAACGGTCACTTCTGAATTTGGACAAATAGCCGTTACACACAATTTTTTACTCGTACGCCCATTATGGGCGTACGAGTAAAAAATTGTATTTCCCCAACGGCTATTTTCAAACGGCTATATTATTAAAATTTATACTGTACGCCCATTTTGGGCGTATACATAATACCGTATTTTGTATTTTGTATTTTGCCTCACATTCGATGTTGGGATTTTGCACTGTCCGCCCAAAACCAGCGTACGCCCATTTTGGGCGTACGAAAATGTAGTGTGGAAAGTTGCAAAATGTAGTGCGTATAGCTTTTGCCTTAAAATACTCCTCCGTACTCATAAAGAATTTAATAAATATCTTTTTTTTTGTGGTAGAATTAAATATGGTGAAAAAGACATTAATCAAACAAAACCCAATATACCAATTTCATTGTAAGAAATACGATTGGGAGTCCATAGACCATAACATCAGGTCCAGACCACCGGAATAAGAAATCATTCTTGAAACTCAACTTCGTGGAACAAACTATATATCATCATCACTAAATTCATGTCATTACTAACAGGACAAGCTACAAGAAAGTAGGAGATATGACATCATATGCAGTTGTATTCTTGTAGGATGGACTAGGCTAAATCAATGCAGGTTGTTACGGTTTGATCCGGTCTAAATCCATAAAGTCTTCCTGTAAAATTGGTAATGTATTATGTGTGTTTATAATTCCATCCCTATACAACACATTACCCTCCATACTCAGAATTACTCCTCGCTGCAACATCTAAACTAACTATACCTCACATTAAGATGATAAAGTTAAGGTAAGACGCGTCTGCTGGGCTTCAGAATCTGCTTCAGCAGAGTCATTTTGGGAACGTTCCAGTTCTCGACATGCCTACAGGGAACATCCAGGAAGAAAATCAACAGATTAAGAAATTGTAGAGGAAGGCCCAATAAGATTGTGTAAGGCTGGAAGTAGCATGTATACCTGCATACTTTGCCGGATTGAGCATCAAAAAAATACTCTGTGTACCCTGTAGCTGCAAGCAATATGGTTGAAATATGTTAGTTGATACGCCAGATTTATCATAGCTTTTTAAATCTTCTAATGTCTACATTACCAACATATCTTACCAAACACACACCTAAAGCACTCATTAGACAGGATCATAGAAAGCATATGACATTAGTTTTACGAAAGAAAATCTGTAAACAAAAAATTGCAAAACTTCATTTATTATATAACTTCTGTTATATATTCGTCAATAAGTCCTTTTTCCCTGTGATTACAATCGTCAGGAAGTGTAACAACGTGGTAGATCATTTCTTATAGAACAACTTCTTATTATAAAGAGTTTTTATTGCAATTATAATGTGGCCTCTGAAAAAGCATAATATTTAGCCATCCCAAAGACAAGCACATCTTTCTCAACCAAGACAAAAACAACTTCTGATATATAGAGTTTGTATTGCAGTTATATTGTGGCCCTTCTAAAAAACATATTATTCAACCATTCCAAAGACAAGCATGTCTTTCTCTTCTCAACCAAGAAAAAACAAGCACATAGAGCAGTTTGAGATGTAAGAGATTAAGAGCCACCTGAAAGTATTGGTCTCCAGGGGAAAGACAAGATGCAGCTGAAACGCCAGTGTCCGACTCCCTTGTCCTGCAATCCACATTTCCGAGCAAGAAACGAAATAAAACCGAGGTGATGCATCCCAAGTTAGCAAATGCAAGAACAAAACTGCTTATTAGAAATCAGAAAATTTAAGATAACAGACCTCAAAATCCTCCCACTTCATAAGCTTCATGTTACACTTCTCAATAAGGGAGCCAAAGTTAGTGCAGTTCCGTTTAAATCTCTGAAGCCCCTTAAATGACCCTGCCGGATCAGCAAACTCACAATTCTCCTCATATGCCCCCAATGTCAAGTTTCCTACACATTAAACCTAACAATCAGTTTGCATTTACACTGTCAAAAGCTGATAATAGCACAATTTACAGCAATCAACAAGCATACATCAAATGCAGAAATTCAGATGCATTCCATTTTATAATCCTACAAGAGAGGAAGTAAAAATCACTTTTTCAAAGCATCATCACCACTGCCACCACTATTACTTCAGCTTTGTGTTCAAGTACTTGATCGATTGCATAATTAGAATTTATAAAGATAGGGATAATGCCAAACCCTAATTTCAACAATTTAGGGCACAAGAAATTGCAATTGCACAAACCTGTGACGAAATAAGATCTCTGGAAATCGTCTTTAATTTTGGCAACCAAGGCCTCTCGAACGACGGCACCGGATTCACCGACAGCAAGGAGGGAATCAGCAGCAGATTCAGCAGCCGAACTCAGAGGCGGAGAACGGAAGAAGGAGGCGGCGATTCCGAGAATCTCGGAGCTGTACCAAGCCAGCTTGAGCAACGCATTGTCCGGCTCCGATTCCTGTTTGCCGTTCGAAGGATTGGGATTCTGTGCGTAGCATTTGAGCCTTTTGCTTCTGAGGTGGTTGTTTCCGGCGTGGATCATCGGGTGCCGGCAATCGGATATCCGGGGAGTTACAGAAGCTTTTGAGAGGAGCGTTGCCATTTCCATGGAGGACGAATAAGAATTTGTGTAGCAAGATGAGAGAACGTATGATGTGTCACATATCTATGTCGCGGGAAAATGGATGGGTGGGAAAAATTGTGAATAAAAAATAAATAATTGAAAATAAGTGATGAGATGTAATTACAATAATCTGATTATGAGCATAGTAACACTTGTGTACACATTTAGAAGGTAGGAATTGAAATCGGTAGATCATAACATAAAAATGATTTCTTTATCAATTGTTGATATGAAAAGTGAGAATGCTATGTTCATAAAAAATAAAAAATAATAAAATTACATAATGTAAATACTATGATTCGAACATATGCTAAAAAAGTATACAAATATATTAAGATATGAAGCCTATGCAGATACTAAGAGAGTAACAATCAATACTCACTTGGTCTAGTGGTTTGACACTAGGTTTCCTTAAGCGTTCTATTTAGAGTTTTCAAATTTGATTTATGCCGTATTTGGACATAGGAATTTGGTTTCACAGTAGATTTTCTTAAGCGTTCTATATAGAGTTTTCACGTCTAATCAAATGTCTGTGTGAAACCTCTTTTAGAATCTTGCCTAGTTCTTCATAGTCTCCATTCTCCAACACTTCCAATATCATCCATGATTTGTTTCAAAAAATGGAACCTTCCATGACTTGAGTGGCTCAGTTTGTGTTATATTACATTGTAGTTTTCTCAAAGTTTATCTTTTGATGATTTATGCTCTCAAAATGAAAGTAAGAATGATATAGAAGTCAGTTAATAATCTCATGAGTACTCTAGATGAACTTCTGCCATTTCAGCAAACAAGTTTAGTTTTGAACATCTAGCCAATTCATCTGAAGCATCAAGAAAACAGAATTACATAATTTGACATTCCGAGTCAAGCTTGAAGCCTAACACAAATCTCATTTACAACAGCAGAATTAAATAAAAGCAAGACCATTCATAAAAAACATACACCAGTGTTCTATCTTTTACTCTTCTTTTCAAAATGGTGAGACTTGAGCTTCTTCTTGCGCACCACTTGTGAAGGACCGCCTCCAGTACCTTCTCTAAACGGCATCCCCATAAGTGCCAATAGCTTATATGCTTCTTTATCAGTTTGAGCTGTTGTGGTAATGCACACGTCCATTCCCCTCGGCCTCCCTAGGATATCAAATCTGATTTCAGGGAAAACAGTCTGTTCTTTAAACCCGATGCTGTAATTTCCATGTCCATCAAAACTGTTCGGGTTTACACCTTGGAAATCACGCACTCGGGGAAGTGCCAAGTTGATCAGCCGATCCAGAAATGAGTACATCACCTATCACAGTAGGCCAATACACAAACATAAATTAAGAGACCATTGCAGAAAAAATGCTGTATTTGTTCGTTTGCATTTAAAGTTCTTGTTCAGCTTTTCAATTCAAGTTATCAAACCAAAAACAGTTGTAAAACTAGAATGCATGACACAGTTCAGTATCATGATAAGATAGTTTATTGCAATTCCAATACACAAACATAAATTAAATGACCATTGCAGCAACTAAGAAGTTCCACCATTGTTTTAACTCAGGAAGGCCACACAAAAATATGCTGTATTTGTTCGTTTGCATTTAAGGTTCTTGTTCAGCTTTTCCATTCAAGTTATCAAACCAAAAACAGTTATAAAACTAGAATGCATGACACAGTTCAGTATCATGATAAGATAGTTCATGTCAATTTTTTGGCTCCTTAGAACAACTAATGCTACATTAACACATATTTCCATGAAGAAAGTTCTATCATCCTCCAACACGAAAATCCATTTATAGAGCAAGTAGCAGAGCTTACATTTCCACGGAGGGTGACAGCAATTCCAACAGGCATACCTTCCCTAAGCTTGAAAGTAGCAATTGATTTCTTAGCTCGTGTTTTCACCGGCCTCTGTCCTGTAATCAACGACAATTCCTTGATTGCATTTTCCAAACCCTTTTCATTCTGTGAAGCCTCCCCAATTCCACAATTCACCACAATCTTCTCAACCTTTGGAATCTGCAAGCATCTCATGTGTTAGTGGCAAGACTAAACTCCATAATGTAGATAGAATTGACAATTAACCTAAATCAATATCTGAAATTGAGAGATAGACAGAGAGACCTCATGAACGTTGGTGTAAGCGAACTCCTCTTTCATCAGAGGCGCAATCTTCTCAAGATACACTGTTTTTAGACGGTAAGTCTTCTCAGCGTCTACTGAATCGACGTTGACGCCTGCGCCGGTCGCCGCCCTCACCGGAACCGGTGCGCCGCCGACTCGCAACGGGAAGGAAGCGGTCGTCTTCGTTGAAGATGAGATACATTGGCCTAGAAACGAGGAGGATGCAGATTGCAGTAATGAAACGGAAGCCATGGAGTAAAGCTTCGTTATCTCTTCTTCTCCACACTCAAGCTTGCTTCTCACCAGGATAGGGCTTACCCTCTTTTGACACACACAACGACAACTAGAATTTATAATAACGCCTCCAATTTCCCTTATTTACAAGTTTTGCCATTTGGGCTTGTTTCCGAAAAAAAGAAAAAGGAAGACATTCTAATAATGCGCCACTCTGTCTCCTTCGATTATCGATTCTCCGTCCTAAAATTGGTGAGTCCTTTCTCCATGTTACAGTTCTTCACTGCATTTTCGGTTTAATCATCCTTATTTCTTTCTTTCTTGCTCATATAAACCACGTATGCTTTGTTCAATGAACTTCTGAAAATTACTTTGATGGATTAATCACTTGTTAGAAGTGTTGTATACTGAAATCGGGAGACTTAATATTGAAATGTGGGCAGTGTAGTGTAATGGCTGTGTGAATCTGAACAAACTCAGTTCTATTTCAATATACTACAGAAATGTGCTCTATTCAATTTGGATGTCTAGTTGTCTATCTTGATTGTGGCTTTGTTTTTGTTCTCCGTGGTAGTGTTAGGGTTTCGTATTTTCATTTAATTTATGCATGAGTGGAAAATTGTGTTCTGGAGCGCTTAATCTGTTGTTCGTTTGAAATTGCAGTCATCACATTATATATGGACAGAGAAATATGTGCTGATGGAGTTATTAGAACTCAAAGCAATTTTTGTAAGAAAGCTTTCAGTCCCTACTCTGCTAACTTTTCTTCTGATAAGAATATAGATGATCCCAGTACTTCCGGTGCTTCAACTGCTTGTAAATCGAATGTGCCTTTCGGAAATAGAAATGTTGTATTAAACAATGTTCGGAAGGCTTTGTGTAAATTTGTTGTTTCTGGTGAACATCCATTTAGTATTATTGAGGAGCCTGCTTTTAAGGAGATGATGTGCGCACTGTGCCCTGATTTTGACACCATCACCATGCAGACACTTTTTAGAGATGCATTGAAATATCACAAGGAAGAGAGGATTATAGTTGAAAGTGATTTAATCAGTGCTCCAGGTAGAATTTGTATTGCACTAGAGAATTTGAGGAAGAATAAGACAGGAGGGGAATATGTGTGTGTAACAGCTTGTTGGATTGACCACAATTGGGGATTACAGAAGAGAATGATTAGATTGTTACCTTCAACTCCAACATTAGATGGTGTTGCTCTTGCTGAAGAAATCTTATTGAAGTTGAGTAAGTGGAAGACCGAAAAAGTCATTAGCTTCATACTTGATGATGCATCTTATAGTGATTCGTTGGTTGCGTCTCTTAGAAGCCATCTTCAAAGGAAACAAGCTTTTGGAGAACTTTTTCACATGCGTTCTTATTCTCATATCATTAGTCTTTTGGGACACAGTAGTTTGAATCTTATCGATGACATACTTCCAAAGATCAGAAATATTGTTATGCATTTAAGACATTACATCTCTAAGCAGAAGAAGTTTTATGAAGATGCTCAGATGAGTTTTGGTTTGGAAACGACCGAAAGGCTGTGTACGGACACATGCAATCTATGGGATTCTACTTTCTTGATGCTTGATGTTTTTCTCCATTACCGGAATGTGGTTGATAATTTTGTTAGCAGTGATATGGATACTAAAGTGTATTGCCTTACAGAAGACGAGTGGGCAAAGGTGGATGAGATTCACAAATTCTTGAAGGTCATTTATGAATTATCAACCTCCAAGAAACCGGATTCCAATATTTACTTCTATATGGTGTGGAAGATTCAGAGGAGACTGCTAGAGATTTCGAACTGTCCTTCTAGTATTTTACATAGCATGGTGAAGGAAATGCAGGCAAAGTTTGAAAAATATTGGTCTGATTTCAGTGTTGTTCTTGCATGCGCTGCTGTCTTTGATCCTAGATTCAAGTTGGCAGGAGTTAAGTTTTGCTATATCAAGTTATATGGAGAAGATCGTGCTAATGAGATGCTTTTGGCTCTTAAGAAAACTTTGTTTGATTTGTTTGATGACTACAAAGAAACTAATGAAGCTACATCTCCTAGGGTTGGAACTTCAAACGTTGGCAATTCTGAATATAGGCGGGATGATTGTTTTGCTGATTTTGAGGCATATGATGCCTCTGTAAATGTAAGGAGGTCAGAGCTGGAAATTTATTTGGATAGGGCAGACGCTAGTTTTCAACGACACCTTGATGTTTTGGAATTTTGGAAGAACGAGGAAAAAACGTGGGGTTCATATCCTGTTCTTTCAACCATGGCTCGTGACATCTTGACCATTTCTTACTCCTTAGCTCCTATGGAATCAGGTTTCAGCATGGAAGAAAATGTGGTAATGCCTTGTAGAAGCTTCCTTTCACCAAAAACACTGGAAGCACTGACTTGCTACGGGGATTGGTTGCGGGCAAAAGACTCTTCATCTGGTAATTTTTTCTTCATATAGATTTGTTTTTTGAGGGTCAACATTATGTTAGTTACAAATTTGTATTCTTGAAGGTCCATCAAACTACATTCTCGATGCGGTTCTTGAAAAAGAAAATAAAGAGGATGAAGAAGATGATGAAGAGAAGATGGAATTAGAGCTATTTTATGTTGGTGGACCCTGTTCAAGTGCTTGCTCAAAATTTAATGGGAACAAAGATGAAATGTGAGCTGCTTAGGGATTCGATCATTCAGCTCAGTAAACTTTTGTTAGCTAATTGGCTTGCTCTGTGTCCACTATAAGTTATGGTTTAGCATCCATAAGCTTCCTTCTCCTGGTTCTGATGGAAATATGAATTCAGGAATTTGGTTGAATGCAGCAGATAACTAGTGGCTGTCTGGTAACCTTTTTGCTACGGGATTAACTAAAAAATGGCATGTGAAAAAGTGGATAGGAAGTGTCAAAAAGGTTAAATTTCGTTTTAACTCGGTTGTTTTTATTTCAAACTATTCACAATTTTCCTTGATTACACATAGAAATATCATAAACTTCTATTTTTAATTTATCTTCTAAACTGTTTCTACTTTCTAGTGAGGGAATAGTCCAATATTGCTCATGTTTCTATTTGAAAGTTCATGAGTAAAGAAAACATAATGGGCTCATCTATATGAATCCTGCTAGTATACACTTGTACGTGCTATATATGCACAACGAACCATGTATATGGCTTTTACTACATTGCAAGAGATGACAATATACAAATTGAGATTAATATTCGGAGAGTATAATAACTAAAGGGATATGAATATACAATGGAAAATTCACATGTACAACCTTCTATATTCACATACACAACCTTACATTCACATGCACACGCAAGTATGTGCATGTATTTTTCATATATTGGTAATGTGCATTTGAATGTAAAAGAATGTGAATGTGAATGTAGAAAGTTGTGCACGTGAATTTTCCATTCGTATATTCGTCCATATAAATTATTCTCACATGAATCTTTTTCTAATAACTATACATTAAAACATATATATAAAACATGAAGGAGCGGGTTAACAAATACTCGATTAATAGTGGAGAAGAAGATGAAGTTATACATTTTAATTAAAATTTAGCATTTTTCATATAACTAAATTGGATCAAATCATGCATCTATAATATATTTGTAATTTATTTATAAAAGAAAAAATAATAAATGGATACATGTCCACTCAAATTTTGACAAGTCACTTAATTTGTTGTGAATATATGTCTTTTTCTTTAATACTATACTAGTATTTGTCCCGTACAACGTACGGGTAATGATGCAATTTATTAATCAATAAAAAATTCATAATTTAGAGACTCTTCTATCCATATAGATGATGACAGGTTGTCGACAAATTCTATTTCTCTGAAGTAGTAATAAGTAACATCAATAAAGCTTTCTATTAAACCATAATATGCACTTGAAATGCTAATAGAACAATTTCATAAGAAATATTGAAATGAAATATAGGAGGAGGAACCATGAATCCAATTGAGGTTTGATTAGACATCGATGGAACACAAATTCATTCACATATAGAAACAAATTTACAAATCCTAACAAATGAAATTATGAGATAGAAGTTGTAAAGCTTGAAAAAAAATTCAATCAAACGATAAATAGTGAACATGCATATATTTCGTTGAAGAGATGAACATGAACAATAGTAGTACGTAGAGAGAGTTGCGAAACTGGGTCCATAACACATAGTAAACAAAGTGCTAAGATGAATATGTCCTTTTTTAGTGTAAGCCTCAACGACATCAAGCTAAACTTTGGAGTTAGTGAAATATTGATTTTACCAAATAAAGCTTTTTTAAATTTAGAGTTAGTGGAATAGTGGGATGTTAGAGTGGGATAATGGTTAAAAAATTTACTCGGTTTATTTTAAAAGTGAAAATAATAAAAGAGAAATACACAAGTCTCTACTCAAATTTCGCCAAGTGGTGTAAATTTTTTGTGAAGACATGGCTTCAGCTTTAATATTGTATGTATATAGTAGATACATAACTATTTCTTCTTCTTTTTGTTTTAGCGGCTTAACTATTTCATATTAGTCATAAGTTTGTGATACTAAAACATAATCTATAACTATAATATTTTTGTAAGAATCTATATCGTATAAGTAATAAGTTTGTTATATATGGACAACTATTTGGCACGTAGTAAAATTGCTATTTAGCACATATCTAGGTATGTCACAAATCAATATAGGAGGTTCGTCACAGACTAAACAAACCATTAAAAACAGGAGGTCTGTCACGGACCTACGTCATGGACCAAAAGGGTAGTCCGTCACCGACCATTTTTTTATAATCTTGTAGAGAATTTCAATACGAGTCCGTGCATATCGTCCAAAACAGATATCGTTTGCCCTTACAAAAGCCTCGAAAACAAAATATTCACTTGCGTTTATAACTAAGTATTATAAACTTATTATTTATATATCATAGTTAAAATCACGAACTAATTATAACTTACATATTATAATTATATATTATAATTTAATATAATATAATTTTTTTATTACTTATAAGTTATGCATTATGTTTAAATATTCCGAAATACTTTTAACTTTTCTATAGCTTCACCTTTGCTACGTAACAAATACACATAGCAATATCTTGTTCAATTGTCTATGAAGGTCACAAAGTACTTTTTACCGCATGCAGTTTGCACAAACTTTAAATCACATAAATCAATGTGAATTAATCATAGCGGTTCGATTGTCCTCTCTACATGGGGTGATGACGTTTTTGTGAGTTTCGCTTGTACGTGTACTTCACATTTGTCTTTACTTTTTTTTGCATTTTGGAATCATATTCAAGCTTATTAATCTAATTGACATATCTCAATCATGTTAAATATTAAAAGACTAAATAACATAAACGATAGAATTTATTCTTATTCATTAAAACAACAGTTATAATAGTTTTTACAATGACTGTCATTACATTTATCTTAATCCGCCCAGCCCATCCTTTGTAAGGAAAATCTGCAATGGAACCGTCCTCTTACAAGTAATCACAATATCCCACATAAAACATGCATTGTTACTTCAACTAATTACGGCGGGTACGTGCATGCGTGTTTTTAGTGTGTACAAATATTCTATGCATGCGAGTATAGATTGACCGATATTGGTAAATCAAAGTCTCCCTTCTCTATAAAAAAAACATATGGAGTTTCCATGCATTAATCACGGTGTCGTTGAATTAGTACTAGCCCTACTTTTCATTCTTACTCAATGAAATTCAACCACAAGTGTGAAACCCTAGCATTTGTCAAAAATTCCCATGTAAAATGAAGTTAAAAACGGATCAAAACGTCTTCACATTAATTTAGTGGCCACATCGATTAAATGAAATATATATAATCCGAAAAGAAGGCCCTTTCATGATTCTGTTAGTAGTGGATTTGGACCCTTGGACTTGGAATTAAGTTCAACCGCACTGCACTAACACACACACGGATGATTAATTAAGTTTTAGTTACGCTTTGAATTTTATGGTTTCCACTGAAAAGATTGTTAATCCTTTGTCGGATTTGGCAGGTATTTTCCTGTTCTTTAAGCTAGAACATGCATTGATGTCCCATGACATCATCTGCGATATCATCATGCCATCATGCACTTACTAGACTAATCAACGATATCTTTATTTTAAACTTGTGTAGACGGTTGGAGCCAAATTTTCCGGTCACCATTCGTAACGGATTATGGAAGCGTTGACTTCGTCTCTGTCAACACTATAGTATGCTCATACATTAAATTCGGGCTCCGGTTGAATGAGAAATGAGGGCTCAAAGGTGGTTGCATTTTATGTAACTAAGTTAAGTTGTGGACATAATATTGTATCCCACATTCGAAATCATAAGATAAAACTATTAGTATATAAAGTAGTTTGGGCCTAGAGAAGGCTATCTTGGTGGGCTTGGGCGTTTGAAGACCACACGCGAGCGATTCGGCTCGGCTCGTAGGTCTTGTACAACTAGCTTTTTGTTGGGATTAGCTCAATCCGAGTGCATTCAATGCTCTGGATTCTTTTTGACCGGGAACTTAATGTCCCGCGGTTTGACCAGATCCTCCTCTTCAATACACCATTGATGAGCAAATCCAAGCATTGACTGCTCCAGATTTCCCTCCTTCCAAGACTCCTCTTGCAGCCTATAAAAGAGGTTGCAAAGCTATCATTTCTGACACACTCAGCTTCGAGCTCTCTCCCCCTCTGTCTACAAGTCGTTTGTTTTCCTTCTTCCTCTTCTTCTTCATAGAGTGAGAGTACACACAGTAACAACGTTCGTAAGTTTCTGAGTTTTGAGTTGTGCAAATCAGAAGGCGTAAAAGTTGTTGTATCCTGAGATTCGGAACGCCGATAACTGTCACAATACGGGGCGTTTTTAGAATTAAGGAAAGAGATTTCGTCTCGACCTTGCTTTGTTCGACCCGGTGTTGGTATTGGTTCGACCAAAATTCTTTTCTCTTTATTCTGTTTTATTTCATTTGTTTTATACAATATGTATGTTATAGAAATTAAGGTTCCTACAATCATAATTATAAATTTTTTCCTTCGTTTCTACGACTAACAAATTTGTTTGTTGAGTAAAACAGGTTTAGGCGAACTGGTGAAAATTGAAAATCCGGAAAAAAACTATTGATTTAAAAAATTCGGCTTTTAATCTGAATTGATTAAATAAAATTGGATAATTAATTTAATTAATTAGTTAAATTCATTCCGAAATAACTATTTTATTTCCTACTCATTTGTTTTTGCGTTTGTTCTGATTTGTTTTGATTTTTTGTCTCATATTTTGAAAAATGTCTAACGAAAACGTCAACGTCGATGCTTCTGCTGGGACAAAAACTAGTGAGTCGACACTCCAAATTCAGTTTGGGGATGGTCTGTCACCAGTGACTGCCTCAAGATCAAGCTTAGACTACTGATAAGACTCCGATTTTTTATGGGCCTCCTATCGATACGAAACCGGTTGTGCAATCTCAAATGAGTCATCCTATCGACTTGTATGATGTGCAAATGCCCCATGTGAGGGTATCAAACATGCCTTATATGTCGAATTTTCCTAGTGCATATCATGTTGGGGTTCTGCCCGACAAGTTTGATGGAAGGGATCAATATATGGTCTCAGAAGATGCATTTCTTTCTGAGCACGATGAATCTGGATAGATATCTGATGGGGAAGAAACCTAAGTTCTCCCTTGATAACATTGATTACCTTGACGACTAGGTCAAATGGAATTATGTGTGTAGAGACTATGTGTCGTCCCGAATGAACCGCCAAGGAATTGTGGGAAGCTCTGACCAAGAAGTACAAAACTCAAGATGTTGGTACAAAGAAAGCGGCAGTAGCAAAGTTCCTGAACTACAAGATGGTAGATTCAATGCCCGTCATGGATCAAGTTGAAGAGCTACAACTGATCCTTCATGAGATCATTGAGGGCTTAAAATAGTAGTCTATTAAACTTTACAAATAATTATAACATTTTTATTGACTATTTAAATTTAAATTTTTTTTTAAAATAAAAATAAATAGCTTAACAAACAATGTTAAAATCACTTTGAGGCTTAAAAAAATTTAACTTTAATATCTATCTTATCTATATAAAGACTAGTTGTCCAATGAAAAAAATTAATGGAATCGGTACCTAATTAATACTAAATTCATTTAAGTTTTTTGTTTTTATTCATTAATTCTAAATCCATTTAAGTCTTTTTGATTCCATTTAAGTCATTTTGTTTTTATTAATTAATTATCTTATCCTAATTATAATCTAATTTAATTTAATATCTAACATCTTATCTTCTTATATGTTAAAAAGTTGGTTGTCTTTTGTCAAAAATTAATATAATTGTTATATATCTCTACCACGACAATTACTCCTAATTTCCCATTCTTAAACCTTAATATTTCTTACAACAATTTCTCTTGGCATGTTTTTTTCGCATTTTTATGTTGGGTTTATTATGATTAAATAGAATTACTATTAAATTAGAACTAAAACTTTACCAATGTAGTTTTGAATTTTTATCTCATTTGTATTAAAGATTTATGTTGTCAATTTTCATTTTGTGCATGGAAATCGTTGAACGTTAAGATTTTTGAGTCATTTCCATAAACATTATATATATGAACTAATATTATGTCCCCAAATTACTCCAAACATAAATATGAGGAAATAAAAATACTTATAATTCCAAATATTAAAAAAATTTGATAACTACAACAATAATATTAACGAATAATGCATACTACATTAAACCACGCATAAAAATATATAATTTCATCTCGTGGAGGTCGATAACCGTATCTAGTAAACATATAAAATTGACCTTTAGCTTAAGCAATTAGTGATTTTAGAGTTCCATTTAGTGCTTTTAGAGTTGCATTTAATGTTTTTTGTGTTTTGAAATCTCTTCCTTGCGTTAGAATATGGAGTCGTCTAGCATTTAAGTTATAGAGAATTTTGCTTCTCATTTTTATCCTACCTTTCCCTTTTCAATGCCCATTCCCGCCCTCAGTAGATGACGTCCCTCCGTTTCCTTTGTTACACCATAGAGGCGTTTTCAGGGTCGATTGATGTTCGGTGATGAAGCGTGACTCTTGAGTCTGTAATTTAAGGGGATATTGGTATATATGATGTTCTCCTGTTTCTCTTTCCCTATTTCGCCATTTCTACAATGGCTCAAGCCAATGGAAACAGGTGGTCGCTCTGCTCGGATGTTGACAGCGGAGGGCGTGCAAGTTTTGAATAACCCCACCGAACACCATCGACGAACAAGCCTAAGCGAGAATTCGTTTGAAGATTGCAGACCCCAGGTTGTTGTTAGGTTACAAAATTATGAATTTTCGTTGAAGGTTTCTAAGGTTTCTTCATGTGACATTGTCCACAGAAACCTGTAATTTTGAGGTTCATGTTGTCAGGTTTATCTTTGGTGCTCAATTTATATGGAGTATTAGAGTTTTACTACACATGACTTTATGTTGGGAAGGTGCTCAACAGAAGCTGCAAAGATGTGTAATTGAGCGGCGATAAAAGCTCTTTCAATGATCCATCTACCTTATTTGTCCCTCCTATATCTGTTCATATATTCCTCATACCAGGCACCTTATTTTTTGTATCACCTGGAGGAGTGCTTGAATAAAAATACGAAGATGAAACACACACATATATCATATATTTCTTTGAGATTTTTTGAATTAGCTCTACTGAGTTTTAATTGAATGTTTTATTTAATTAAAGGGGAAGAAACAACACTTGGATTGGACTGCCTTTTCATGCTCACTGAATTTGAAATATTTTCTCTTTTGAGCAAAGAGGTCGAGCAAAGAGGTTTGTTATTTTACTCCTTTCTCTCTCGCTAATTCATCCTGTAATTTGATTTTCCGGATTTTGAAATTGTAGGGCACTCTGTATTCTATATATTCATCCAGCTTTTCTTCTAGGTGAATCAGGATGTAGTTTTGATTTAGAGATTAGTACTACATAGCTTGATTGTTCTCTGCTGCTACTTTTAGATGTTTCGAGATTGTTATAGGCAGTTTGAATTGATGTCTTAGGTGGTAAGTAGAAAATATAATAATGGTTTTTTGTACTGTAATATATGAAGTTAGCCTATTGTAACATATAAAGTTAATTTTTTTTGTAGCAGGCAAACACCGGGACGCCATTTCTCAGGACAATGGCCGTCCCTGATCATCCCACTGGATGATCCGAAGAAAGTTAAACAAGATTGGGGTACAACCATGTCTATTTAAATGACTACTTAAGTTCCTGATATTAGCATCAGGTAGAGCGTAACTAGTATGGTCAAATAAGCATAATTTGATGCTCATAATGTTAACTTTCTTATTAGCAAGGAAATCAGCAGCTTGATTTGCCTCACGGAAACAATATTTAAACGAATAATATGGAATATGCTGTAGTATATTCCTACAGTCTTGAATGATAGATTTTATTTTCCATGGAATTTTCCATAGTTGTTTAATATAATTAATAATTGTTAAGTTGTCGCCTTCAAAGATCACTCTGTTTAAGTTATGAAAAAGTGCGAACTGAATTGCATGTAAGAGTGCTAGCGATTCAATTTGTAAAGGTGAGTTACCATGAATTTCCTGGTTATTAACGAAAATAACCAGGAAATGGTATGAGACTTAATTATCCTCTATATTTCAATTTGATTAAGGCTATATGTATCGAGAAAAAAAATTATTTATATTGTACGTTTTGTTTACTACTTTCCAATTTAGTCATGAAATGTGTAATTAGTTTGGACTTTTTCAAGGAAGTGATCATGCACATGCTCTTCTCCTAACCTTTGTTCATATTTAACCCTACAACTCAATGCAATCATACACACTTACAAAATACTTCCAACATGAAAAAACAAAAACAATGAAACTATATCGTTGTAATAATAGGAGATAGCTAAAGTTTACTATTTACGTGAAAATCAGGAGTCGTGCATCGCACGGGTTCAGTAAAGCTAGTATTAGATAGATAATGCAAATATAATTTAACCGTACTTCTTTTTAACCCTTATTATCTGATTCACACAAATATATAACGTGACACAACTTCACAAAGTCAATACGAAAACACAAACCCTTATCTTATCATCTCTCTAGCTCTCTGCCATCTTTCAACTATCGCTCATTAATGAACATTGATCATCGGGTGGTTGAATCAGATCTGAATGCTCCTCCTAAAAATAAATTCAATGGAGCAAGAAATTAATCTCCCGGCTTCTCTCAATATGTAAATAAACGATACTATCAACTTTATTTTACAGCCTCATCAATGTTATGTCAGTTATGTGTATACCACTATAGATGTATGTATAGACAAAGCATTATAGGCTCTCTATTTAGCATACTAGAAACGGGCCTCCGGGCTACGCGCGGGGAAATTACAGTTTTTAATATAATTTAACGTTGTTTAATAGGCGTCCTAAAATTAGATTGGGCTAGTCATATTCACAACCCTTTCTGATATAGAAATGTAACCTCAAACAAAGTAGTTTCTAATCTTTATTCTACCAAAAAGCAAAAAAATAAAGTTTAATTAATGATTATGTTTTTCCTAAATCTCATAGGTGTGATTTTATAACAAAAAATAAAATAGTGGGTTGTTTTAAATCAATAAGAAAATTAAGAGTGATTCTATGTAAATTGACTCAAATATATGCAAAAACCACTTAGTTTTAATGTAAGCACAACACAAGTAATTCAAGCAATAAAAGAAGCTGAGGATGTGAACACACTATTCTCACATCAGCCAAAGCTGAGTCACGTGATTCTCAAGCTACATCCTAGAAAAGAAGGAGAAACACATAATAAAAGGTGTTTACTAACATATGAGGGTCATACAGATTAATTGATTAGATCAAAGATATAGAGCTGCCACCCCCTGGTGGCCTGCTAATGCCGCTATAGTCTTTGTTTCCAGCATCAGAGTCGGAGAAGATGTTGTGGCCGGTCATTTCCCGCAACTTTGCCTAGCTTACGAGTTTCTCAACAGAACCGTGACTCTAAGGAGGAGTGTCTTTCTTAAAGATATTGTTGCCTGACAGCTTCTGAAACTTCTGCTTGTGTATTTTTCTCTGTTTTCCCCACTGTTTCTTCATTAAACAGTATGTTACTCTGCCCTCCAGCAGGCCACACGTGTACAATAGAGTCCATTAGAAAAACCCTCATGACTTACATATCACAACAGATTGGTCAAAATCAACGATGAGTTTACATTGGAAACCCAGACAGAAGTGCGAACATTTCGTGGAGCAGGTGGGTCTATATATTTCTTCTCCTTTAACTGCAACGAGTGAGCCGCTGCCCGTGATCGAGGGAGATTTTCAGGAGGCAGGTTGAATATGTCATGCCCACTAAGCTCCCTCGACTTTGCATTTGATACATGTTTCTTCACTTTCAAGTCTGACTCCAGTTTCCGCTGAGTTCACGCTGCTTTGCAACCTCAGGTATGGAGGTAGGTTTCATTGGAGAAACACTTTCTTCAGTTCTGAATGAGATATGGCTGATGCCATTACTCGCTTTCTGTAAGCAGCAAATTATAAATTGCACACGTTAAGTTAGAGAAGCATCAAACGTCATTAACATATCTGACACAGCTTACCTGAACCATACGAACACTCATTTTCCTAGGATCAGAACTTGCAGATTCAGGCATAGCATTGCCTTCCTTTTCGGAAAATATTCCACTCCCTGTCATTTCCTTCATTTTATATCCTGAGCTCGGTTTTCTGGAGAGATAATGGATTATCTAAATTTATCAGTAAGCACAGACCAGATTAAGCTACATCAACAACATCAGGAACAAATAATGTCATATGTTTAGGGATCTATGAACATATGAAGTAGTACCCATAAATTGTACATAGAGTTCCTTACTCTATCTATCTTTAACATGAAAATTGACATGTGTGCCTTCTTCCTAGTGACAGAAAAGCCAGTAATTAGGATGTAAATTGGTGCTACACTGTGTTGTTGCATCTCAAGAACAAATATAACAATCAGGCAATCATCATCCAGAAAGAAGTTTATAACTAAAAATAAAAATAAAAATCCAATTAAACCTACCTGAGGAAAAAATTACAATATGAGATTGATATACAAAAGTATATGTAAGTTTATAATATTATGCCATACAAAATTTACTTCCATAGGAAGATGAAATTTACAGTCAAAATTGTATGTTTGATCAAATTGTTGATTGGTAGTTAGCTCCAAAAGCACAATAGTTTGCTTTATTACGACTTTATAAAATTATCATTGCAGTATAATGGAGTACTTTTGGAAAGAGATTGATATACAAAAGTATATGTAAGTTTATAATACTATGCCATACAAAATTTACTTCCATAAGAAGATGAAATTTACAGTCAAAATTGTATGTTTGATTAAATTGTTGACTGGTAGTTAGCTCCAAAAGCATAATAGTTTGCTTTATTACGACTTTATAAAATTATCATTGCAGTATAATAGAGCCCTCTTCTTTTTTAAACTTAAGATTATTATCATACTTTGATACATGTCATTTTGCCCTTCTTTTTGTAGCCTCTTTGTTGAATATGTGTCTCTTCATGCAAAATGCATTATACTTTTTATGCAAGAGAAAGAGACAATGTGAAATTAAGCTACTAAAAGTCTAGCCCTAAGGAAAAATAACTGTTTTTTTTTTCTCTTCCTTCCGTACTACGGAGTATATAATTTTGCAGGTTGTCAAACACTTTCAAATTTTAAAAATGAAATGAAAATCAGAATGAACATGCATAAAATGTACATATGTATATGATACCTATAAGAGTTGCTCCAAAGGCCATGATGGTAATTATGATCCTTGTCTCATTGCAAATTCGGTGGTCTAGGTTGTTGTTGAATACTGTTTATGGGAAGCTCAGAGCTTCCTCAATTTTGAATTCTGAAAATCTCCTCAGATTCTGCTGACCCATTCTCAAATGCATCAGATTGTCCTGTACCCAAACAAAGAAAAACTCCTCAAATAATGAAACAAAAAATGAGAGCTGAACTTAAACAAAAACCCATTACCATTACCAACAAATCTAACTAAGCATTAAAGCAGTCAAATGAACAATTACCTTAACCTTAGAATATTATAGGTCTCATCCAATTTTATTTATATACTACGTATATAAGAGGAAAGGCTAGTTGTATTCATGACTAGTTTCAAATTCTAGCAAGTCTTCAAAATGAAAATATTCAGTAGATCAGATCATGAAATCATCTCGCTGCAAGATTGTTCGAAAGCATTAGAAAATTATACTGTTCATCTAATAATCCTAGCTTTAGCAACCGTAATTCCTAAACACCTTGAAGTTGTTTGCCAATTGTAACAGTTGGTACAATACCTATATTAGCAATTCACTCAACTAATTCAACTGTCAATTTTGTTGTTGTTGATGGACCTTAGGATCAAATTATGGTAGCCAAAGCAGCTTAATTTCAACCAAAAAACAATACAGATCCCAAATAACTGAAATCAGCACAAACCCACATCAGTTGGATCATCCGATTCACAGGCAGCCAAAATTCAGGAAAACAACACACGCACACACTTCGAACAATGCCAACAACCATTAGAAATTGGATTTGGAAAAGACAAAGGGGAGGGTGAAAGAAACTCGAACCTTCTTCTCACGCTTCTTCCACTAATCTTGTACTGTTCACTGAAGATTCACATGTTCTTTTTTCCACTTGGATGGGCTCGGGGGATCCTTCCAGAAGTTCACCTCTGGAATGCAATGGTAGTCAACAGATAAAAAATTAAAAATAGACGAATAAAATGAAGAGCCTAATCTCTCAAAGTATTATGCCTAATTGGCTATTTCCCAATTCAAACTTCCTCTAGAAAAACCAAATAAAACATTTTCTTCATCAAAGAACAAAAGAAAGAATGGTGTTAAACAAATAGTGCATCCATTGGAAGAAATATGCAATTCTCTTTCTACAAGGCTTTGCAAGTTCTTCAATAACAGCAAGCAAATTTCCTCAAACTCACCAGTAGCAAAATGAACTCTCTTTGCCAAAGTAGATATTACACTGGCCCAAGCTTTATCTCCACCAAGGTTTCCACATGACAATTAAAACTCCTATGCAGAATGTTTTGTGAGATTGTTTACCACAAATTTGGACCTCTCAGCCTCTTGTTGAGCCAACCTGCTTCTGCTCCACAACACGGGAGAATTCCGTCCCATAAGGATAGCCACGTTATCCAACAGAGGGCGGAATTGAATGAGTTAAATTGATGAAAATACAATCCTTAAATCAATTTCTACTTGATTTGCTGAGCGGCCAAGTGAAGAACCTTTCAAATCAAATCTTTTGTGGATCTGCAACTTAGTACAGAAGATATTTCCCATCACCATAAAGCGAAACTGCAAATCATAATCTTTTCATAAAGAAATATCAAGTTGATTTGAGTTCAAACATATCTCCCAGTCAGAGTCTTTTCATAAAGACGATTATTAAGAGTTGATTGAGTTCAAATCACATATATGAGCATATCAAGAAATATCAAGTTCATGGATGTTAACCTACAAGGAAGAAATTTACATAATCATAATCATAACCAACCTAACAATATATACCTTTTGCCCACTCAGCGGCTTGATTATGTGAAAATAAAAAACCTGGTTATGAGTGTATAATCATAATTAGACACTTTACTATGATAATATGGAAGCATCCGCAAAAGCACCTGCAAAGAGTAGAAAAGGTTTCAATACCCCCATTGTTTTCTGAATGCAGAATAAAGGGAGAACATTATATAACCCATGCAAACTGATCAAGCAGAGTGCATAGTAAGAAGAGAACAAACCTTCATCTTGAGACATGAAAAAAACACTGTCTCTTTTTCCTAGTGATGACAATTCCCTCAAAGTATCATTTCCACGTATGGACATCATCATGTAAGTAGCACATCAATTTGGAACATCTCCCTCAAATTTCTATAACACCTGAAAAAACAACTATCTCAACCACAAAATTAGTGAATAATGGTGTTCCAACTATTGTTGTTTCTAAAAACAGCTATCTGCAGGTGCTTGGATCCATTAATATCAGCCAATTATGCATATCAGAAAAAGAAAGCAACAACCAGGAAGCTAACATAATAGAACAAATTGCTTATTTCATTATCAATCATCACTCTAAGAACAAGAAATCAGCAAAGGAAAACTTATTAGGATAAGCTAAATAAGAGAAATAATTAAATGAATCATTCGTAAATATATAAATTTAATAAATAAGTACACACTAACATCAGTAATTCAAAATTTACCAAACAAAGATGCTACTGTATGAAAGAGAAACCAAAAAGAAATAACAATGTCAAACTTGAGATACAAAACAGAAATCCAATCACATAATAATCACCACGAACCATAAGCTAAGACAACGAAGAAAAAGGAATTGGGACATCGAACTATGCTCAACAAAGACGAAGTGGCGAACGATTCAGCTCATCTCGAATTAAAGAGTTCCAACAGAATGAATTTCTGAGAATCTTACCTTAACTGAAATTATTGGTTGCATAGGACTTGAAATTCCTTCACATCGTCTCCGACAACCGATGGAGTCTCCTGCGCTATGGAAAATCAATCGAATGCCTAAAAAACTCATCTCGAATTGGTTGTTGGTATTGACGCCGAGGTCCGCTTACGCCACTGTATTCAAATCTCAGTACCCACATGCTTATACTTACGTCCATGATCAAGACAGTACACATAGGTACAACAAATAAGGAATTGTAAGTTGTAACATCCGCAAAACCCTTTCATCCACATGCCTAAAAGTTGAAACAAATCCCTACATATATGGCTAACCAATCTAAAGATAGCACCCTAGTCTATTTGTGAGTTGCTCACAAATAAGGAATTGTAAGTTGTAACATCCGCAAAACCCTTTCATCAAGGGGGCAACATATGAAACACAAATAGCACATAGGTACAACACAAATTCTTGTCTCTGGCGTAGATAGAGAGCCAACTAATTCTCACTATTAAATCACTTAAGCACCTCTACAACTGCCTCAACTTGTAGAATCAAGCAATATGCTTGCTGTTGTAAGATGAAACATTGGCAGTAATGATATCAGAGTACTGTGTTTTTCCTAACACATTTAGCAGATAAGAGGAAACAAATTCCCAGGCACACATACCTAAGTGCAACTTCTTGGCGCACATTATACCTAATATTCTTATACTCTTTTCCTCTTCTGACGAAACCTATCCAAGGAAGCAGCTCTATGAGGCTGACTTCCCCTCACCGCATGCTCCAAATAGCCCTATGATTAGCCCCAAATCGTCATAAAGAAGTGTCATAGCTAATTTAAGAAACTTTCAAGCATATTACAGAAGCAGCAATACCCGCTAGCTCTGAGATGCCAAATCACTTCCCTGTGAAGCAGAAGATACTTCACATCCACCCAAGAGCAATAGAACTTCTTGAACCTGTAAAAATACACAGCTCATACTACTATCTAGCCCATCCAGTCTATTAAGTTGGAATCTCATGTTCCATAAAATGAAAACAAACTGAAAGGTAAAGAAAAACATGAATAAAAAAATGAGCATCGAAATATCAGTGTTTCCACAATATTATAACATGAAAATTTAAGTCATCATCGCATGAATGCCCCAAACTACACTCATAACCATTTAGAGTATATTTTACAATGAGGAATTTTTTCCTTGAAACATCTTTTCACAGTTTGATGAGTGAGATATCACATAAACAGCTTCATTAAAAATAAAAGTAGCAGGCCAAACGAAAATTAAAACTTCATAAAATGAATAAACCCTGCTCAATTGCTTTAGGTCGATAATCCTTATCAAATAATACATCACAACCTCCACACATACCATGATTGCTTTTATTCAAAGCAGCAAGTGACAAGATACATTTCACATTTGTGCTCTATAAACATGAAATTGAGTCAATTTTTTAGCACCAATTAATCACTTAGAAGAAGAAGAAGTTTATTTGTAGAGTACTGGGCAACAAAAATGGTTCACCCTGTAAAGAACGTAACTGTCTCTATCAATGCTTGATAATCTTACCTGAACTTGAAATTATCAGCTCTCAAAGATGTTGATACTTGCATACCCATATGTCTATTTGTCACACGACGAAACTTTCTTGACTTTGAACAGCCTCTCAACGGACAACGTCACCTCGTCTCCAACATCCGTCGCCCGATGTAGCGGCGCAGAAGCTTCATCCGGCTTCGCGCGCTCTTCTTCCATACGAGTCCTCTCGGAATACTCCATCGATCGATCTGAGTGAGAGAGAATAGGGAGAATGGATTGAGAATTCGTTGTTTAATAGCAATGGAGGAGTGAAGACTTAGGAGAAATTTAAATCCAGGTAGAAAAGGATTGTAATGCTATGTTGAAGAAGAAGACCCCCTTCAATTTTATAGGTTCAGAATGTAACGCTCCAAAATTAATGAGATAATTAATCATTCGGTGGCAACGATGAAAAATGAGAGGCCCATTCTGCAGCCCAATAACGGAAGCAGTAACAATTTCATTCCATTCCTATGCAGCCCATTGACGGACTGAATTTGCAAACAAAACACAGCAAGCCCGGAAACCCGGAAAATTAAATGAGCAGCCCGGAACCGACCCGGTACCGATTTCATTCAATTTTGGCTATGGACAGCCAGCCATTATATAGATAAGACTAGATCCGGAAACCCGCGCTTCGCGCGGGGAAATCACAGTTTCTCGTTTGCGGTTAGTCATTAAACATGTCATAAATTTAAAATGAGTGAACGGTGATATAATTCAATTCTACAAACTCGTAAAATGCAAATACAACTATTGCAACAGTGGTTGCAACCGAAATCTGCAACATAAAGTATTTATATGATGTTCATGTTTTACTGAGGCCAATGTTGTTTGGCGTGTTACATGTTTTACTGAGGCCATGCATATGAATCAATCTTAGGTGTTGTCAATATATAGATTAAAAATATCTAATTAATCCAGATTCATTTTTAATCGGGGAAGGATGAGGCGTCAGAATGAAACGAAGGAATTGATGAACCTGATAGAGATGAGAATGAATTTGGAGATTGTGATAGAGGAAGGAGACGAAGATGATGTGTTCTTAGTTGATGATGAAATTAACATTTAAGAAAATAGGTAATTAGGATAAAGATTTAAAATATATTTTTTTTGGTAAAAAAAGATTTAAAATATTAGAGTAACATTTATTAGGTACATGTTGCTTTTACTTCTTCAAACCCATCAACTTTTATATATAGATAGATACTCCGTATTACACATGGTCTTTCGTTTACAAAGCCTGAAAATGATTGATATTCTTTGTCATATGCTAAAGGATTTTTCTAATGTGTTTACATAAGACATACACTAATAATTCATACTCCATATTGAGAATGATTTGCAATTTAATTTGTTTTGCAAATGTAATAAAATTTTGTTGTAATGAATTCACCCATGTCCTTTTTTAAAATTCTTTTATTGTCAATTCATGAACACACATTCGAGAAATATTTTATTGGGGAATAATCATATAGCAACATGTTCTTAAGAAGCAACCTAGCAACCTTTTATATCCATGACACTTGTCTTCGAATGTTCACGGTTGTCTTCATAAAATGTTCACTCATTTTTGTCAAAATGTTCATTGATTTTCTAAGCATGCATTTTCACTAATTTTTTTTCGTTAATTGAGTTTACGGTGTGAGCATGTCATGAACATTTTGTGTTCAGAGCCATGAATATTCATGTTCAATGTCACGAACATGAGTGTAGATTTTGTTTATTACATTTATTTTCTTTGGGGTATGTGTAAGTGTATAGGGTAACTTAAATCAGATCCTAAATATATTTGGATTGTAATAAAGATATTTCGCGTAATTAATTTGGATTTATCCTTAGAGATAAATGTGATGAATAGTAAAAACGGCTCATAGATTTCAGAGAAAGGTTTTACAATATAGTGTATCTAGCACTAACCCTAGATACAAAGGACCACTAATAGGGTGCCAAGTGTAACTCTAGAATGTTCTTATACAAAGGACTAGATAAATATCTTCTTGTGCTATTACGCCCCCTCGATCGGAGCGAGTTGCAAACATAGCTTTGATCGAAGCATAAGGAACCGAGCACTGGATAAGGGCTTTGTGAGTAGGTCTGCAATTTGATCTTTGGAGGATAGGAAAGCCACTCTCAAGGTCTTGGCCTGCACCCGTTCTCTAACAAAATGATAATCAAGAGCGATGTGTTTGATGCGATGATGGAGGACGGGATTTACAGCGAGGTAAGTAGCTCCTAAATTGTCACACCAAAGCAAGGGAGCATCAGGAAATGTGAGTCCAAACTCAGCAAGTAAGGTTTGGACCCAAAGCAATTCACAAGTGCCCGAGGCTAAGCCGCGGTACTCAGCTTCTGTTGATGAGGCAGAAACTGTCGCTTGCTTCCGAGAGGACCATGATATGAGATTAGACCCCAGAAAAATGCAATAGGCCCCAGTCGAGCGTTTGTCCTGTTTCTCGTCCCCCAATCAGAATCTGTAAAGGCGGAGAGGGTGACGTCGGGCGTGGAAGAGATGTGAAGTTGCAGGCTTGTTGTGGCGTTGAGATAGCGGAGTATCCGTTTTACCGCTTGCCAATGATGTTGTTGAGGAGACTGCATGAAGCGACACACCTTGTTGACGGGAAAGGCAATGTCAGGCCGTGTAAAGGACAAGTATTGCAGGCTGCCAACGATACTTTGGTAGAGATGACAGTCCAGAAATGGAGTGGATTGCAACGGAAAAGGAGTAGTGGACATGGGCGTCAAAACTGGGTTGGTCTTGTGCATATTAGCCTTGAGACAAAGATCTTCACTGTATCGTTTTTGGCATAGGTAGAACCCGTCAAATGTCCTAGTAACCTTAATGCCCAAGTAGTAATGAAGCGGCCCGAGATCTTTAACGGGAAACTCAGCTGAAAGTGCAGTTACAAACTGATCTGCAAGGCAAGGGTTAGACGACACAACAAGTAAATCATCAACATACACCAAGATAAAAACAAATTGGTCCCCTTGGCGAAAGATAAAGAGAGAGGTGTCGGCTCGTGAGGGAGAAAACCCGAGGGAAACAAGTAAGTCACTAAGTTTGGAAAACCAAGCCCGAGGGGCTTGCTTCATATAAGGATTTGCGTAAGTTACAAATGAAGTGAGGGAAAGAAGGATGAGAAAAAACTGTAGGTTGCTCGATGTACACGTCCTCGCTCAATTCACCGTGAAGGAAAGCGTTTTGGATGTCAAGTTGCCGAGCGGACCACCCTCTCATGGCGGAAAGGGACAAGAGGAGGCGGATGGTGGTTGGTTTGGCTACGGGACTAAAGGTTTCGGTGAAATCGACACCATGAAGTTGGTGAAAGCCTTTAGCCACAAGTCTCGCTTTTCGACGCTCAATTGTACCATTTGAGTGGCGTTTAGTCTTGAAGACCCATTTGGCGGTGGAGCAAGTGTTTGGTGAATGATAAATCTAATTAGACGTATGATTTGTTCTCTACCGTATATAAAAGAAAATACAAAATAATTATTTGTTACTTTGTGTTCCAAGATATAACACCTTCAGATATTTTAATTTCAAATATAAAAATGTTAAAATACATAGTACACATAGAATATTTAAATTTCTACCAAGAAAAAACATACAACATTTTGATTTAGAGCGTATCATTGACTTTATTTTGAGAGGATCTTCTGATTAACTTATGCTAATTATTATGATTTGCACTTAGTACTACAATATTTATTTTTTTTTTTTTGGTAGAACACACTTTTTTTTTTTTTTTTTTTTGTTTCCCACTCTAGTTCAGCGGTCAGGGGACTCCCCTACTACCCTTACATCTAGAGTTCGAGCTGCGTGGGTGGCTCTTCCAACAAACAATTTTTAAACTCCACCAAGTCTCGAACTCCCCTACTACCCTTACATCTAGAGTTCGAGCTGCTTGGGTGTCTCTTCCAACAAACAATTTTTAACCTTCACCAAGTCTCGAACTCGAGACCTCATGTTAGGTGGTCGGGGTACTTTACCACCCCCACCACATTCACCATGCATTGCAAAAAATGATTAAGAACTTGAGAAAAACAAAGCATTTGATAATTAGTCAAAGAAGCCATCCATTGCTCAATCTTCCCCATCTTTTCTCAGCTACTACTTCATTCTTGTCTTTACCTCTTACTATAAATACATCCATCTTCCCAATCTCATTTGTACTTGTCAACACTGCTACAGATTTCAAACCCACCATCAGATTCCTCAATCAACCGTAAAACAAACCTCACAAAAACAGGGTTTTTTCCATGGCTGAGAATTCAGTTCCAAACGGCAACTCAGAAGTTACCATCAACATCAAAGAAAACGGTGATGACTCTTCTTCCTCCTGCTTAAGCGTCCCCTTTATGCAGAAGGTAACACCAATTTCAACAAGTCATAATCTTGTTCTTTTCCCCCATTTTTTTTATTCACTCGACTTCAAAATGTGAAGATGATTGCAGAGGTTCTGGGTACCTATTTTCTGATATTTGCTGGGTGTGGTTCGGTAGTGGTGAATCTTGACAAGGATAAAGCCATCACCTTTCCTGGAATCGCCATTGTTTGGGGACTTGTGGTCATGGTTATGGTTTATGCAGTTGGTCATATCTCAGGCGCACATTTTAACCCTGCTGTCACAATTGCCTTCGCCTCTTCTCGTCGTTTTCCATGGAAACAGGTTCAAAAACCCCTCATTTTTTCTTAACCACTTTCACCAAAGACTAAGAAAATTGACCAATACAACTGTTTCTGAGCAGGAGTTGAAATCCCATGATTTTCTGCATCAAATCATTTTTCTGATTTTTTCTGATCCGACCTTACAATAAAATATATGTTTCTTGGTTGCTTCCAAGTTGATGGCATTTCATCACAAAGATTGGGGCTATGTGCTCAATTATGGAGGATGACCACATTTGATTTTGATTTTGGTTTAAACTTTGCATCGTTCAATGGCTTCTAGTTGAAATGAGATCATATTTGAGCAGTTTTTTTTTCCATATAGAAAGGTGTGTTTTGACTTGCTATGTAGCTGGTGTGAATCAAATCTGTCAACAACGAATTGAATTGAGTATTATAATGTGAGGAAAGACAAATTTCACGTGTTACATCATGTAATTTGACAGGTCTTCATTTTTGACTTGATAATTAAGATCATCTTATCTGAAAAACAATTCCTCATTAATCTCATCCTTATCTGATCACTTCCTTTAAACATTTGTTCAAACGGGTGTCATGTGAATCTCAGTCCACCCTTTTCATCACAAGCTGTATCTTTCTGTCCAGATTAAATTCGTGTCATTCTCGTGCATGACAAATAGCAAAAACTTTCATGTGAAATTCAGGTGCCAGCATATGTGTTTTGCCAAGTTTTGGGATCAACATTAGCAAGTGGAACCCTACGCCTGATTCTCAACGGAAAGGAGGATCATTTTGCAGGAACATCTCCTACAGGAACCGAGCTTCAGTCATTAGTGATCGAGTTCATCATCACATTCTACCTCATGTTCGTTATCTCGGGGGTTGCAACCGATAACCGAGCGGTTAGTAATTTGTTAAACAGGGTACATCGTAAATCAATGAATTACTTCTCCTATTGCCAATTGGTTTTAGGATGAAATCTTATGGGCTTGTATGGTGGGTCCAATGCGCACTGACCCATAGAGTGTGGATTGACAATGGACCCACGAAGTTTCACATGATTCAATCAAAACAAAATGTGTTATAAACCAAGAAAATTAAGCTTGTCATTAATCTTGTCAAAAATTTGATGATTTTTTGTAGATTGGAGAGCTAGCAGGGCTTGCAGTGGGAGCAACAGTGCTACTAAACGTTATGTTTGCTGGGTAAGCTGAACTAATTCTTAATGACAGTCAAAAGATAGAAAAAGGGTTGATTTGTTAACAATTTGGGTGGTTAATTTATAGGCCGGTATCAGGAGCATCAATGAACCCAGCAAGGAGCATTGGACCAGCTATAGTGTCCCACCATTACAGCAGCTTGTGGGTGTATATAGTTGGGCCGGTTAGTGGCGCTGTTGCAGGAGCTTGGATTTACAATCTCATTCGCTTCACCGATAGGCCTCTTCGTGAGATCACAAAGAGCGGTTCTTTCCTGAAATCGAGCCGTGGCACATGAAGATTGTGATCCATCTATATATTTGAGCATATGCTTGTTGTAGGTTATGACTAATGCTGTCTTTAGATTCATATATTATGGTGTGGTATGATATGTATGAAAGAAAAAGAAGTTATGTGTTATGCTACTATAATTTAATGGTAATTCTAAGTTAGCTTTGATTTTCAAGAGTTTACTGTGGTATGAGATCTTTTAAGAGGTTTCCCTTTAGGTTTGTAAGTTGTAGCCGTTACAACCAAGTAAAGCAAGCGATATAAAGGTTCAATTTTCAACTGCACTTGCAATATTTGGACCGTTTAATTTTGTCTGGATGAGCTAGACGTCCACTTAGATGACTTTGTGTTATTTGACTTTATACTGAGTCCGCTGACCCCATAAATGTTTACGTGTTAAAGGGCCCAGTGCGGATGAATTGTACGTTGGAGGTCGTTGGTTAAGATAGTTTATCTCATATGGAAAATGGGTGTGTATAACTTTCAAGTATTGACGTGACTTTACACTCGAATTAGCCAACACAACCTCAAAGGAGACAATCTAGACCGTGTGTTTAGCTGATGGTGCGTAGCAAGCGCGAGTTGTGGTGGAATCAGTGTTGATGCAAATCTGGCGAGGTTAGATTTGTGGTGAAGTGAAGTTCAATGTTATGAATTTTGTAGGGAATATGCTAGAAAGAACTCAATGTTATGAGAACTTTGAAAGGGATGAAAGATCAAAGTGATGATCTTGATGTTGGAGTGGAACTTGGTAGTACCAAAGAGATGACTTTCAAAAGCTTAGAAGAGAAGCAACTCAATTACTATAATAAGCTTTAAATTGAACTATAAATCCTAAAACAATACAAGGTAGGGTAAATAATGAATCGATTTTTCTAATTTGTGCCTTAAGGACGTTCCTCCTCTGCAATCAACATGAAGGACAATGACTCGTAAACATGTAAATTTTAGCAAATTGATTGTGGCGTTGATGATTTGGCTTGAGCATGGCCTTGTGACAGGGCCATTCGAGCGAAGACTCATGATACGCTCCTTTTCTGCAACCGTCGTGAAGGACAATGACTCATAAACATGCAAATTTAAGGGAAATTATTTCCTAATGTCGAGTAGCTTTTGAAATGTGTTGGAATAGGAACCTATGAAACTGTGGTTCCCTAATAGGTTCCTTTCCTCTGGTCTCTTTGTTTTGACGATGACAACACTTGGATACACTATGGTACTGCTTACCTTGCTATTTCAGTTAAAAAGATAGAAGATTTGAAGACTGATAAAGCCACAAGGGAAGTCCGAAGGAAATGTGTGTTACACCCGAGTTACTCCTAACCCTAGCGTGGGCGGCGAGCCGAGAAGATTTGAAGAAGATCTTTTCCTTGTTAGGATATTGTTAGAGTTGTTGTAATTCGGTCATGTAATTTATAGTAACTAGTGAGTTAATTCAAGTTAACTTGCACAACATAGGATCGATCGTATATTAGGATATTAGTACGACATATAATATATTTCCCAGAATATCTTTATACGTCGAACTAATTCCCTATTTATATGATCGCCTCTATGTTCTTAGGGTTTATGCATTTTGACTGAGTTTGAAGTTTATCATCCTAAGAAGAAGAAGAAGAGTGTTCTTGCATACAAGAACATCAAGTAAGTTCACTGGTATTATCATCTGAGAGTTTCTGATAGGAAGTAGGTTAGTACTTAGCAATAAGTTTGTAATCTCGTTCGTCTCTAAACTCACTGATTGAATATACAAGTAGACCTTTCAAATCCTCGAAAGATGGGTGGTTTTCATCCTAAGATAACTAATTGGTTATCCAGGGTTTCCACCTAAAGTAATTGTGTTGATAATCTGTTACTTTACTTCCGCTGTGCCTAGGAACTGGACAACTCTTTGTCACAGTTCCCTTGATACTAACATACAAATCCTACAATTGGTATCAGAGCTAGTGCTCTAGATTGTGTGTTACTTGCAGGTTGTCAACATGTCTCGTCCAAACGAACAAGAATTAGGTATCTCTACGAACAAGCCTTACCTATTGAAACCTGGTCAATTCCAATGGTGGAAGGAACAAATGATTGGATTCTTCCAAACCAATGACATGTTATGTTGGAAAATAGTTGAGCATGGAAACTTCGAAGTTCCCCTGGATCCAGCCGACAAAAAGACTGAGCTTGATTTCAAACGCTGGACCACTGAACATTTCTCCCAACAAGAGAAAAATGCCAAAGCTAGACAATACATCCTGAATGCTCTTACTAAATCTGATCAAGACAAAGTCATGGGAATTGATAACGCTAAGGATATGTGGAAAGCACTTGAGACTTTCAACTTGGGAAGTGAAGATCTCCAAAACAGCAGAAAGTTTGATCTTCAAGGTGAATATCTGATAAGCGGTATTTTATATAGCACTACTATAGGTTATTAGCTCATTTTGTATAGGATTATGCTAGATGTTATGATGTATTCTGTAATCATGGAGTTTTGGAGAGTTGAGTTACACATGAGATTACAGAAGATGATGCGGAGCATTGAAGCATAAGAAGAGGAGTCAAAGCTGAAGAAGACCATAGGTAGCATTGGAAGCAGCTGAAGACGAAGCCAAGGAAGCCACAGAGGCCAAATCCGCGATCGCGGGTCCCAAACCGTGATCGCGGAAAACCTACTGGACCAGCCAAGATCACAGATTCCTTGGCTTCGTCTTCAGCCGCGATCGCATGTCTCTTTTTATTCTTGATCCAGAAATCGAGAGGACTTTCCATCGAAATCAGAGAGAGAACAGAGTTGAGACTGATACAGGTGCAATGGAAGACGACCAGTTGTTGACTCCCGAGCAAAGAGCTCTTGCTAACACCCAACGTCGATTGGTTGAAATTCAGTTAGTTGTTAATGCCCAACGGGGATTGCTTGAGGCAAGGCAAGATGCAAATGCTCTAAGAGACTGCGGTGTCGTCCGTACATTGAGGGAGTGTACTACTCCCAATCTGACACAGCAACCTCAAGTTGTGGTTCTTCCACCCCTTGCTCATGGGGTGACTTTTGAGCTCAAGTCAGGGGTGATCAATCTGCTTCCCACATTCCATGGTTTGTCTGGTGAGGATCCGATCATGCATTTGAATCAATTCCATGACACTTGCATGACAACCAAACCACCAAATGTCACTGAGGAGCAGATCAAGATGAGAGCCTTCGGGTTCACTTTGAAAGATGGTGCTAGGTCCTGGTACTATCATTTGCCTACCGGTTCGGTAGATAGCTGGGAGAAGTTGCACAAGGTGTTCTTGGGTAAGTATTTTCCAGTTAAAAAGGCAAATGCTCTGAAGAAGGAAATTGCCCATGTAGAGCAAGGTGAAGATGAGACTCTCTATGATTACCTTGAGCGTTTCAAGGGGTTGTGTGCTGGTTGGCCTTTTCATGGGTATGATACCGAGGACCTGGTCCTACATGTTTGCAATGGTCTCCTTAATCATGAAAGGAGAATGGTAGACGCTGCTTGTGGTGGGAGTATTCTCAACATGACACCAGAAGATGTCATGGAAAAGTTGCAACACATGGCTGAGAGTACTAGGAGTTTTGGTAGGACATACACTAGGAAAGGAGTGAATGCCACAAGCTCAGGAGACCCCGCTCTTATGACCGAGCTCGTTGAGCTAAAGAAGATGATCTCTCAGCTGCACAAAGGACAACAGCAGGTAAAGGCATGTGCTATTTGCTCTGACCCTTCTCATTTTACAGACAAATGCCCTGAGCTTCAAGATGATGATGTTGCTGAAGTCAATGTTGCTGGTGGATATGGACCTCCACGACCTCGAAATGATCAGCAGAACAACTACAACCCGAGGTATAGAGATCATCCAAATTTCAGATGGCGTGATCGGAATGAACCCCAACCTCAAGCTCAGGCCCCACGACCCAATTTTGGACCTTCAACTGCAGATATGTTGAGATCATTGACTCAGCATTTCACAACCCATGTCCAAACTACTGAGTCTAGTATCAAGAACATGGAGAAATAGATAGGGCAGTTGGCTGAAGCTGTGACCACTCTTGCACAGCAAAAATCCAATTCTCTACCATCTCAAACGGTAGTGAATCCGACCAGAAATGTTAGTGTTGTGACAACAAGGAGTGGAAAAGTGTTGGAAAATGCTGCTGCTGAAAAGGCAGATTCTGAAACAGGTGCAAATCCGCGACCGCGGGATGGGAACCGCGATCGCGGAACAAGTTCTGGAGAAACAGTGCCTGATCCGCGACCGCGGGATGAAATCCGCGATCGCGGAATATCTTCTGAGGAAACAAGTGCAAATCCGCGACCGCGGACTGACAGCCGCAATCGCGGAAATGCTTCTGGTAAGTCCGAGGTTGAAGAGTGTTCAAAAGATGTTGGAGATGAGGTCGAGGACCGGGGCGACTTCCGATTGAGACAAGACAACTATGTCCGCCCCGACTTCCCACCTCTCAACTCAACCAAACCTCCCGCTCCTTTTCCCGATGCTTTGAAGGACACGAGGAGGCCGGAAAATGATAAGGAGCTATTCGAAACCTTCAGCAAATGTGAGGTAAATATCCCTTTACTCAAACTCATTAAAAGTATTCCTAGATATGCTAAGTTCTTGAAGGAACTCTGCACCATCAAGAGGAATCAAAAATTGAAGGGACAGCAGAAGGTGACGGTAAGCGAGTGTGTCTCCGCTGTATTCCAAAGGCGAATGCCTAAGAAGTGCAGCGATCCGGGCATGGTAAGCATTCCTTGTCGTATAGGTGATACTCACTTTGAGAGAGCTATGCTTGATCTTGGTGCATCTATAAATGTTTTGCCTTACTCGCTGTATAAGATGCTTGGTTTAGGTCCTCTTCATTAAACCGGAATAATTATTCAACTAGCTGATAGGTCCACTATTTATCCTAAAGGTGTAGTTGAAAATGTTTTGGTTATGGTTGATAACTTGTTCTTTCCTGCTGACTTCTTTGTGTTAGACATGGAACATGATGGTCAGGCTGCACCTACTTTGTTAGGAAGGCCTTTTATGAGAACCGCTAACACAAAGATTGCTTTAGCTAGTGGGTCTCTTACTTTAGAGTTTGATGGGGAAGTTGTGCAATTCAATATTTTGATGCTATGAAGCACCCCATTGAAGATGTTGCTTCTATTTGTTCTATTGATGTGATTGATCCTATAGTTCAAGATACTTTTAATATCTTTGGCTTAGATGAATTGCAATGTGTTATGGAGAACAACATCATTCACCCACCACAAGTTAATCTCTCTCTTTCTCCTGATATTCATAGGGTTCTAGCTCAGCTAGACACTTCAGGTAGATCTTTGGCCGGCAGACCCATGTTACTGACTTTGGAGAGCGAAAAGCTCCTCCCTTCTGTTTTGCAGGCACCAGTGATTGAGCTTAAGCAATTGCCAGAGCACCTGAAGTATGCTTTTCTTGGAGAGAATGATACCCTCCCGGTAATCATCTCTAGTAAGTTGTCAGGTGAGCAAGAGAAGAGATTGGTGATGGTGTTGAAAGAGCACATTACAGCTCTTGGGTGGACTATTGCCGACATCAAGGGAATTAGCCCTTCCACCTGCATGCACAGGATTCTACTTGAGGAAGGAGCTAAGCCCTCTAGGCAACCCCAAAGAAGATTACACCCACCAATGATGGAGGTAGTCAAGAAGGAGGTGCTGAAAATTCTTCAAGCTGACATGATCTATCCCATCTCGGATAGTCAATGGGTAAGTCCAACACAATGTGTCCCTAAGAAGGGGGGCATTACAGTTGTAGAGAATCAACATGGTGAGTTGGTTCCCACTAGAGCTCAAACAGGTTGGAGGGTATGCATTGACTACCGTAAGCTGAATGCGGTGACTCGAAAGGATCACTTTCCTTTACCTTTCATTGATCAAATGCTTGAACGACTTGTCGGTCGTCCCTATTATTGCTTCTTGGATGGATACTCAGGTTATTTTCAGGTGGCCATTGCGCCCGAAGATCAAGAGAAGACAACCTTCACATGTCCTTTTGGCACTTTTGCATATCGTAGAATGCCTTTTGGATTCTGTAACGCACCTGGGACTTTTCAACGATGTATGGTAAGTATCTTCTCGGAATATATTGAGCATTTCATTGAGGTATTCATGGATGATTTTACGGTACATGGGGATAGCGCGCTTTGATGCATGTTTACACCATTTGTCACTTGTGCTTAAAAGATGTGTAGATACTAATTTAGTGTTGAATTCTGAAAAGTGTCATTTCATGGTTGAACAAGGTATTGTTTTGGGTCATATAATTTCAGCTAGGGGTATTGAGGTCGATAAGGCAAAGATTGACATCATTCAATCGTTGCCTTATCCTACTAATGTGCGTGAAGTGCGTTCTTTTCTAGGCCATGCAGGTTTCTATCGCAGGTTTATTAAGGACTTTTCAAAAATCTCCACACCCCTATGTGAGCTTTTGAAGAAGGAAGTGACCTTTGAGATGTCTACCGAGTGCAAGAAAGCATTCGACACTCTGAAATCCCACCTCACCGAGGCACCCATTATTCAGGTACCCGATTGGTCTCTACCTTTTGAGATCATGTGTGATGCTAGTGATTATGCGGTGGGAGCTGTTCTTGGTCAAAAGGTTGGAAGAGAAATGCATGTGATCTATTATGCTTCCACAACCTTGAATGGCGCTCAGAGGAACTACTCCACCACAGAGAAGGAGTTGTTAGCTGTGGTGTTTGCCCTTGAGAAATTTCGACAGTACTTGTTGGGCACAAAGGTGATTATCCACACTGATCACGCTGCTCTTCGTTATCTCATGACGAAGAAGGAATCCAAGACGAGACTCATTCGATGGGTCTTACTTTTGAGCGAGTTCAATGTGGAAATCCGAGACAAGAAAGGAGTCGAGAACTCGGTAGCTGATCATCTGAGTTGGATTGTGCAAGAAGACGGTGAGTTACGGGCTCAGATCCAAGGTACGTTCCCGGATGAAAATTTGTTTTGGGTTTCTACAGCAGGAAATCCGCGATCGCGGAATTGCAACAGAGAGTTTTCCGCGATCGCGGGCATCTAGACGCGACCGCGGAATTCTGGACGGTGAATTTGTTCACCGGGATCCCGAGTACGAACTTCTCGCCTTCCGTTCTTTCAAGCCTTGGTATGCCAACATAGTGAACTATCTGGTTCGCGAAGAATTCCCGCCGAACTACACAAAAGCTCAAAAAGACAAGATCAAGCGGGAATCACACTACTATGTTTGGGATGATTCCTACCTATGGAGACATTGCGTTGACAAGGTAATCCGACGATGCCTCCAGGATAATGAGGTACAGTCTGTTTTAACTTTTTGTCATTCTCATGCATGTGGGGGACATTTTGGGGCAAACAAAACAGCTAGGAAGGTATTGGACGCATGTTTCTATTGGCCATACATCTTTCGGGATGCTTACGCCTTTTGCAAAGCCTGCGATCGATGCCAAAGGGTCGGAAAAATCTCTAAAAGAAACGAGATGCCACAAACACCATTAGTCTTTTGCGAGATTTTTGATGTTTGGGGTATCGATTTCATGGGACCCTTTCCTAGCTCGTTTGGGAATCTATATATATTGCTTGCGGTGGACTACGTTTCCAAATGGGTGGAAGCGAAGGCCACCAGAACTGATGATTCCAAAGTGGTAGCAGGTTTCTTGAAAGAGAATATCTTTTCTCGTTTTGGGATACCCAAGGCTCTCATTAGTGACTAAGGAACTCACTTTTGTAACAAAACGGTGAGTGCACTTTTGAAGAAGTATCATGTCACTCAAAGGGTCTCTACCGCTTACCACCCCCAATCCAATGGACAAGCTGAAGTGTCCAATAGGCAAATCAAAGGGATCCTTGAAAAGACGGTTGCTCCGAATAGGAAGGATTGGAGCCTGAGATTGGATGATGCACTTTGGGCGTATAGAACCGCCTACAAGACGCCTATTGGTATGTCTCCTTTTCGACTTGTATTCGGCAAAGCCTACCACCTTCCAGTGGAGCTGGAACACAAGGCATGGTGGGCGGTGCAGAAGTGCAACATGGAGATGGATGTTGTAGGTAAGTTCAGAAAATTGCAAATCCAAGAGTTGGAAGAGATACGCCGGGATGCGTATGAAAATGTTGTGATCTACAAGGAGAAGGACTTCAAAATTTGAGGAATCTATTCATGTTGTCTTCAATGAATCTGCCTTTCATGTGTCTTCACAGGTTCCCCACAATGACGACATCAATGATGATGAAGGAGAGGATCCTTCATATCACATCTCCTCTACAATGTCCGGATTTTCACTAGAACCTACTGGTGTTGATGAAACTCAATCTGAGGAAGTTCAAACTCTCATTCCTGATCCTAGTTCCTTTGCTCAGAATAGTGATGTCCCCATTCCTGATCCTTCCACGGAGGACCCAGCTCCCAACGAGACTGAAGTTCACTCCACTCCTCTGGATGAGCCCTCTTCATCGTCAATTCCTAATGTCAACTACAAGTATAAGGGATCTCATCCAGTTGAGCAGATTATCTCTCCCTTTGATAAGACAGGTCCCTCAACTCGCTCCTCATTGAACAACTTTTGTGCCTTCACTGCCTTCTTGTCGGTTCTGGAACCCAAGAACTACAAAGAAGCTCTCAATGATGCCGACTGGGTACATGCCATGCATGAGGAACTTCACCAATTTGAGAGAAACAAGGTATGGCGTCTAGTTCCCCGTCCTTCAGACAGAACCATCATTGGCACGAAGTGGATCTTCAGAAACAAACTTGATGACTCTGGCATGGTCACCAGAAACAAGGCACGACTTGTTGCACAAGGCTATTGTCAACAAGAAGGAATTGACTATGATGAGACCTTTTCCCCTGTTGCTCGAATGGAGGCCATTCGTCTCATGATTGCATTTTCCACTCACAAAGGCTTCAAATTATTTCAAATGGACGTCAAGACTGCGTTCTTAAATGGGTTCCTTCAAGAAGAGGTATATGTTAAGCAACCCTCTGGATTTGAGGACAAAAGCAGACCGGATCATGTCTACTTCCTAGACAAAGCCTTATATGGACTCAAGCAAGCCCCTCGAGCTTGGTATGACAGACTAGCTCAGTTCCTGATATCAAATGGATACAGAAGAGGTTTGATTGACAAAACTTTATTTCTTCTTGAGCAAAATGAAGACATCCTGGTTGTTCAGGTGTATGTCGATGATATTATTTTTGGATCAACTAACCTGTCTCTTGTAGAAAAGTTCAAAGATCTCATGAGCAGCGGATTCGAGATGAGTATGATTGGGGAACTGGCCTTCTTTCTAGGATTGCATATAAATCAACTTCCTACAGGAACTCAAATTCATCAACAAAAATATGTCAAGGAACTCCTCGACAGATTCCAGATGAGCTCCTCAAAACCCTTTGCAACTCCAATCTCTCCCACAACCAAGCTCACTTTAGTTCCCACGGATATCAAGGCTGATCAATCTCTCTACAGACAAATGATTGGTTCCCTACTTTACTTAACTGCCAGTCGACCAGACATCATGTACGCCGTATGTCTATGTGCTCGATTTCAAGCAGACCCACGGGTCAAACATCTGGCCGCAGTCAAACGTATCCTTAGATATCTTAAGGGAACTGAAAATTTATGCCTATGGTATCCAAAGAGTGACGACTTTGAAATCTTGTCATACACTGATGCTGACTATGCAGGTTATCTTAAGAACAGGAAGAGCACCTCGGGAATGGCTCAGTTCCTTGGCCCTTGCCTTGTGTCATGGGCATCCAAGAAGCAATCATCCATCTCCTTATCTACCACCGAGTCAGAATACATTGCCGCCGCTACCTGCTGTGCAAATCTCCTATGGCTCAAGCAACAACTCGCCGATTTCGGTAAGTCATATGGTCCCTTAAAGATTCTTTGTGATAACACTAGTACCATTAGTATTTCTAAGAATCTTGTGTTTCACTCTAAGTCTAAACACATTGACATAAGACACCACTTTCTTACAGATAATGTGGAGAAGGGTATTATTCTCATGGAACACTGTCGTACTGAACATCAAATAGCTGACATCTTTACTAAAGCCCTAAATAGAGAACCCTTTGAATACTTTCGATTACTTCTGGGCATAATCGCTATTGATTAGAGGTTCTAAGTTCCCTTGTATATTTCCCTGTCTTGACTAGAAAATGATTGATTGATTTTATAGTTCCATGCTTGCTTACATGTTCCTTGATTCTATAGTCATAGTCTTGTAAAATGTGTTATTTTCTTTGTGACGTGCATAATATACGGACTCATCTTTCTTTCATGAAAAATTGACAAAATCATACTTCTTTGATCACAAAATAATCAATCGGATCTATTTTAACCCGCAATAGAAGCCGAAATGAAGATTGATTATAAACCCTCCCCAGCCTGACTTACATAAAATGTTCCTATGATCTTCTTTCATATTTAGCACTACTCTGGAACATGTTTATGTTTGTGTCATATTGCCCTCCCTGATTTGTTGTGTTTGGATGTGTACTCTTGTTCATTTTTTATTACCTATCACATATATGCATCCAAACCCCTCCCTGCCAACTACTGAGAAGGAACCAGGTACAGGAACTCCCAAACCCTCTCTGACGCTGTGCTTTTTCCTCCTCGGAAACACGCTAGCCGCCTGACACACTCAATATTCTGCTTAATTCCGTGTGCCGATAGATTGCAGGGTAATGATGAGAAATTTTGTGGTGTTTATTGATGGAAATTTTTGAACGTTGTGGATGTTATCATTTTGGAAATTTCACCGAGGTTCAAGGGATTTTGTTACCGTTTGGGTAAGCGGTGATTGGGGAAAAGATCTTGTGACCGTTTGAGTTATCTTCGACCGAGATCCCTTGGAAGCACTATTTAAAGGTTACCTTAACCCTAGCTTTCCCCCTCCGCCTTACTCATCTCTAGCTCTTACTCTCAAAATCTTCAAAGCACTTCCCTTACTACCTCCTTACTCTCAAATGGCTGCCAAGAACAACCCCATTGCCTTCACTGACGAACAGATGGAGATGTTCAGGGAGCTAATGAGCAAAATAGGAACCCCTTCCAAACCCGCCCAGCCTGCTGACACTCCATCCTCCTCCACCAAACCTTCCTCCCCACCAAAGTCTCCACAACCAAACCCCTCCAACGCCATCATCCTTCTCCCACCACCTCTCACTCTTCCCATTCCTACTCCCCCCCTCCCCGACCAAGAGTGATCACTCCATTCACTCTCCCGCTCAGTCACAACAACACTCCTCCCACCACCTCTCACTGTTGGCTTCCCAAGGATGGGAATCCCTGTTCACGGCCACTCAGAGCGTCAACGAAGAGGTCATTCGCTCCTTCTACTCTTCCATGTCCTTCGTATCTGTCTTAGAAACCCAGGATCCTCAAGACATTGTGGTCACCATCAAGGGAAAGATGTACAAGATAATAACGGAGATGATCTCCTCGGTTCTTGGCGTTCCAACAGGGTCTGGTTTCTTTGCCATCCAAAAGAAGCACTGGCCCACAAAGAAGAGCAACTACGCCAAGACCGTCTTCGGGAACCCAAATCTGAAGGAAATCAATATCAGGTTCCTCTCTATGTCTATGAAACTGCTTCACGCTTTCCTAATCAACAACGTCATCGCTCGCCAAGAGAAGAGGAGTACTGTTTTGATCGCGAATGTTGTCTTCATGGCCAAGATCCTATCTGGGGAAGTGCTCGACCTGCCCAAAATTGTTATGCACCATATGCAGGCTTGCCACAGCCACCCATCTCATTCTCTGTCGTTTCTCACTCTCATCAAGGCTCTTCTGGAGAGACTTGACATTTATCCGGCAGATGAGGAGGAAACACCTATGGAACTGTGGTTCCCTAATAGGTTCCTTTCCTCTGGTCTCTTTGTTTTGACGATGATAACACTTGGATATACTATGGTACTCCTTACCTTGCTATTTCAGTTAAAAAGATAGAAGATTTGAAGACTGATAAAGCCACAAGGGAAGTCCGAAGGAAATGTGTGTTACACCCGAGTTACTCCTAACCCTAGCGTGGGCGGCGAGCCGAGAAGATTTAAAGAAGATCTTTTCCTTGTTAGGATATTGTTAGAGTTGTTGTAATTCGGTCATGTAATTTATGGTAACTAGTGAGTTAATTCAAGTTAACTTGCACAACATAGGATCGATCGTATATTAGGATATTAGTACGACATATAATATATTTCCCAGAATATCTTTATACGTCGAACTAATTCTCTATTTATATGATCGCCTCTATGTTCTTAGGGTTTATGCATTTTGACTGAGTTTGAAGTGTATCAGCCTAAGAAGAAGAAGAAGAAGAAAAGTGTTCTTGCATACAAGAACATCAAGTAAGTTCACTGGTATTATCATCTGAGAGTTTCTGATAGGAACTAGGTTAGTACTTAGCAATAAGTTTGTAATCTCGTTCGTCTCTAAACTCACTGATTGAATATACAAGTAGACCTTTCAAATCCTCGAAAGAGAGGTGATTTTCATCCTAAGATAACTAATTGGTTATCCAGGGTTTCCACCTAAAGTAATTGTGTTGATAATCTGTTACTTTACTTCCGCTGTGCCTAGGAACTAGACAACTTTTTATCACAGTTCCCTTGATACTAACATACAGATCCTACAAGATGGGATTTCTCTGTACTCCTACATTGATTAATCTACCGGACTTCGATACAATTACTCCACTGTAGAATTCCTAACTTTTGTAACGTTCTACAAACTTCTATTCTAACACTATGACATATATATTGAGTTGTGGCACGTCCTATGTCAGATCAAACGTTTCTAGAAGACACGTCCTATGAAGAATTTGTAAATCATCTTCTTGTTGGACTCAGTTCAAACTGCGAGTTGTGACCCCCCTTACCTGGGGTTTCTATCTTAGAGTGGACTCGAACCCCAATTATGGTTCTCTTTGCTTCTCTCTTCCTCTCGATATTTTGTACGGTCTCGATTATTCGACAATGATAGACATGCTCACAGTTTTGGAACGGCTGATTACGGCGTCTTGATCCCATTCTGGATCCAATGTGGAGAAAAGGTATGCTCGTTATACCCTTCATGACTCGTTTAGGAATAGCCAATTCCTTGGATGGTTGGAGTGTTACAGGGGTAACAGATCCCGGTATATGGATTTATGGAGTTATGAAGGTGTGGCCGGTGCACATATTGTGTTTTCTGGTTTGTTATATTTGACCGCTATTTGGCATTAAGTTTATTGGGATGTAGAAAAAATTTCCGATGAACGTACAGGAAAATCTTCATTAGATTTGCCTAAGATTTTTGGAATTCATTTATTTCTTTTCGGGGTGGCTTGAGCATAAAAAGTAAAAAAACTAACACGAATATAAAAAACGCAAAAAGTAACATTAACTTCCTTTTTAATAAATTACGAGATTTGAAAAAATAAAAAATGCATCAATCTTGATGATAAATAATAAAAAAGATATCTTAAGAAAAGAATTGGAACGATAAAGGGTTATGCATTTTAATTTTCATATCTATCTATCTATATGTAGTATTAATTAATGTTTAACTTAATTTTTCTTTTCTCTTTCTATCTCTCATTATCCAATCATAATTGAGACTTATTAAACGTCTAATAAAACATAGTTATGTGTTTAATTGGTTATTATTTCCACCATTCATCTTTTTTTTCTTCGCTCTTCACCTCCAATCCGTATGACGATGAAGAGCAATCCGAGCAACGTAAACGACTATGTGATTTTGGTACATATATATTGATGGGTTTGAGAAAATAATGTCAATTGGTACTAATTAATGTTTAAACTTAGTTTTTCCTTTCTCTTTCTATCTCCCATTATCCAATGATAATTTAGACTTATTAAATGTCTAATAAAACCATAATATGTGCTTAATTGGTTAGTATTTCCACCATTTTCATCTTTTTTTTCTTCGCTCTTAACCTCCAATCTGTACGTATGACGATGAAGAGCAATCCGAGTAACGTAAACGACTATGTGATTTTGGTACATATATAAGAGATATTCAATTCATTTTATTATAATTTACTAAAAAATACATATATGAAAAAAAATATTAAGTATATGAATATAGACAAAAAAATGTGTTTGGCTCATCGTGCAAAGCTTGGGCAATGACCTAGAAATTTGTCATTAAGTCGCCATTACTCTGTGGCCTCTTGAATTCCTCTTCTGATTTCAATTTTTGATCTTCTGACTTCTTCGACTGGGATTTCGTATTGAATTCTCTCTTCAAGTCGTCGTTACTCTTCTGCGTATTGTATTTCGCCGTTACTCATGGTTATTGTCAATTTGTAATTTGCTATTTTTATCACTTCTATTCTCCGACTGCTATTTTTATCAATTTGTAATTTGCAGGCTAGATTTACTTTGGTCTGAATTGGATAAAATTATCCCCTGAAAAATATTGTAAATATATAATTAGCCCAATCCAATTTTGAGACGACAAATCGTAATTACCCGGCGTTACGCGCGGGGTCCAATTCTAGTATCTATCTATATATAAAAGTTGATGGGTTTGAAGAAGTAAAAGCAACATGTACCTAATAAATGCTACTCTAATATTTTAAATCTTTTTTTTTACCAAAAAAAAAAATATTTTAAATCTTTATCCTAATTACCTATTTTCTTAAATGTTAATTTCATCATCAACTAAGAACACACCATCTTCGTCTCCTTCCTCTATCACAATCTTCAAATTCATTCTCATCTCTATCAGGTTCATCAATTCCTTCGTTTCATTCTGACGCCTCATCCTTCCCCGATTAAAAATTAATCTGGATTAATTAGATATTTTTAATCTATATATTGACAACACCTAAGATTGATTCATATGCATGGCCTCAGTAAAACATGTAACACGCCACATGTAACACGCCAAACAACATTGGCCTCAGTAAAACATGAACATCATATAAATACTTTAGGTTGCAGATTTCGGTTGCAACCACTGTTGCAATAGTTGTATTTGCATTTTACGAGTTTGTAGAATTGAATTATATCACCGTTCACTCATTTTAAATTTATGACATGTTTAATGACTAACCGCAAACGAAAAACTGTGATTTCCCCGCGCGAAGCACGGGTTTCCGGATCTAGTATCTCATATAAAGTTGTTAGTCCTTGAGAAAGTTATGTCAACCGGTATCGGGCCGGCTATGGGCCAAATATTAATTTTCGGGCCTTAATGGACTTCCTTTCATTAGGGTGGTCATTAAGTCGCTATTACTATGTGGCATATTGAATTCCTCTTCTGATTTCAACTTTTGATCTTTCGACTCCTCCAACTAGAATTTCGTATTGAATTCTCTCATCAAGTCGTCGTTACTCTTACGCGTATTGTATTTCGTCGTTACTTATAGTTATTGTCAATTTGTAATTGAACCAATTAATTTGCTATTTTTATCACTTCTATTGTCCGTTTATTTTTGTGTTGATGTCTTGATCTTCAGGTTAGATTTACTTTGACCTGATTTAGATAAAATTATGTCCTGAAAGAGGATGTAAATATATAATTAGCCAATCCAATTTTGAGACGAAAAATTGTAATGTCCGGGGGTCCAATTCTAGTACTTGTAATAAAAATGAGGCTATATCCATATAAAGGTTTTAACCGCCGGTTCCATGGTCTAAAGTGAATTTTGATGGTTCAGGAACCGCTTGTTCCGGTTCGTTGGGGTTATTAAATGGATGTTAGGGGTTTTAACTTTTAAGGATGTACTATAAGAGATCTTTTCGAATGAAAAATGTAACATGGCGAGTTTTTACCCATTTATTATTTTGGTTTGTATATTACATTTCTGGGCTTTTCTATTCTTGGTTTGGAGGACTTTAGAAGTTGACATAATTGGAACACTAGAAATCAAGGAAATTAATGCAACTAACTAGAGAAATTGTTTCTGCAGGGACATGTTCATATTTACTTATAACCAACTAAACTTCCCAATCTAATTCTATCTGTCCAGCTGAAGCAACAACGGAAGAGAGATCTTCTTCTCCAACTCTTAAATCCTTCTATGAAATGTGGACAGAATACTACACAATTTGCGAAAAATGCAGCTAAGGAAGCTCAAAATGGCTGTGGTAATACTCAACTAATAACCTACAACAGCAAAAGTAAAATTTAACAGCATGTCTCAATCATTTCTTGGGATTCAGCTCATACAAACAGGCAACAGTAAAAACAGTTCAAGTTGTATTCTGGCAAAATTTTCAAAAGAGGATTTTCTATACAGGCATTGGAAAAACAAGCTGCTTTGGTGATCAGAACCAATCCAGCAGCGATTGAACAAACACCAAAGCAATTCAGCATCAGAGAAGGTCAAAACTGTTTTTCATTTCCAAATCAATCAATAAATTACAATAATATGTAAAAAGAAAGCACACAAAAAAGTCAATTTCTCTAAACAACAGTAATACAAATATTAATTTTGGTCAATTCATAGATCTGGAAGAAGAAACAGTTTGGTGACAGGTAAAGACCTGATAGGGGAGCCTCCATGCCTCCAACTTGTGGAAGCACATATCATCGACGGCGTCGCTGCGGCACCACCTGCAATTAGGTTTCCGATTGCACTCAGACGGATCGAGAAGCTCTTTGCAGCTCGGGATCTGGTTGTTGGCGCTGCTCCGGCGGGCGGATACTAACAGAGTTCTTTTATATGAATCGGTGAATCGACTGTCGCAATGATGAAGATCTGGCAGGAGGAGGAGGAAGATGAAGAATAGAGAGTAAGAGGCGGGAGAGAAGGTTGAAGTAACCATGGGAGCTGAGCTGAGCTGAGGGAAGAAAGTTGAGGCTTCAGCTATAGATTTGGAAATAACACCTTTTTTGTGGCATTCATTATGCCTTTTTGTCTCTTTTTTTGTATCTCAGTTTTTCTCTTGTCCTTCTGCCATATGCTCAAAAACCGTCATTTGACAGGTAGTCTTCAATAAATATGTTCAAAATTAATTATTTCCAAAATGGATTACTTCATTTACTTGGTATACTATAATACTTTTAGCTTAAATGTTAGAGGTTTTTTTTTTTTTTTTTTTTTTTTTTTTTTTATAGAATCACCCCTTATTTGGGTCAATTTACATAAAATCACCCTTATTTGGGTCAATTTGCATGGAACCACCCCTTATATCACTATTGATTTAAAACCATCCACTATTTCACTTTTTCTTACAAAATCTCACTCCTGACTAACTTTCGTTAACAATTCCGTTAAAAGTGTGGATTTACCATTTTACCCTTGTTTTTTAAAATAATTACACCTAATTACCGGATTATTTATCTTAAATTACCGATTAATGAAAAAGTTGATTGAATTTTGAAATTAATTGAAAATTAGAATTCATGTTCAAATTGGGATTTAGGGTTCTACTCACCCAAATTTCATCCCCAATTCGAGCATCAGCATCCAACATTTCATCCCCAATTCTACTCACACAAATCTACAACAACAATAAAAAATGAAAACTCTCTACTACCATCAGCATCCCTTCGCCGCCGATCCTCCGCCATTGCAGTCAACACCTCCGCCTCTAAGCCGCCTTTGCCGCCCGTTTCCGAATCCGGATCCGTCAAGCTCGCGGATCTCTTCAAACTCTCTTCGCACGCAAAATCGGTGGTTTGCGTTGCTCCTGCGTCTAACAAGAAGGTTGAGAGGCTTGAGGAGATCTCCCGAGCGGTTAGGTTGTTGCAGATGGAAGGGGTTGAGGAGAGAGAGGTCGGAGCCAAGATGGTGAGGAGGTTGGCCAAGGAAGATGGAGAAGCTAGGTTACTCTTGCTAAGCTGGGAGCGATTCCTTTGCTGCTTGAAATGTTGGATGCTGATGCTCGAATTGGGGATGAAATTTGGGTGAGTAGAACCCTAAATCCCAATGTTCAAACCTAATCTTCAATTTATTTCAAAATTCAATCAAATTTTCATTAATCGGTAATTTAAGATAGATAATCCGATAATTGCGTGTAATTATTTTAAAAAAATAAGGGTAAAAGGGGTAATCTCACACTTTTAACGGAAATTAGTCAGGGGTGAGATTTTGTAAGAAAATGTGAAATAGTGAGTGGTTTTAAATAAATAGTGATATAAGGGGTGATTCCATGCAAATTGACCCAAATAAGGGGTGGTTCTATGCAAAAACCTCTAAATCTTATACACTTATTTTGGTTTGAAGACTGCACACATCTTAGAGAAAAGATTTACTGTATTACATTACACTACAGTTCTATTCTATTGGATTTGGGAGGGAGATGAAGCAATAGATCAATCAATGCCAAGAGAATGTTGTGTTAAAGGAAAATACCATCCGCATTACTCCCAAATCTCAAACACACTGATTCCATATACCTATAGCTTATACAAATCAAGACCCAGAAATCACTAGAAAACAACACTCAAACAAGTCTTTAAGAGCTCCAGCCTGGTCAGAATAAGATATGCCATGCCCATGTCATACGTGTCACTAACGGCGCTACTGCACCATGAATTCTATGCAATTGGCGAACAATATAGTACCTTAGCTTCTTCTATACTTTTACCTTGCTCTACAGCTTAAGTTCAAGCTCATCAGGGACACATTCCTCATGAATCCTCTCTCCTTCCCATGCATTCACTACTCCATTTGTCGAGCATCCCCCAAATGCAAACTCAGAGGCAATACCATCACCCATAGGCACATCAGCATTGTAGTCCGAACCGGATTGTAGAGCAGGAGAGCACGTGCCACTTTGCCCAGGGGTCCACATACGGGACCCACCTAAGGCACCAGACTCGTGTCTTGAGACGAAGCTAAATGTGGGAGATTTGGGTCCGGTATCAAGAATTTGGCGACGTCCCGGGCTTGTTGGAGTAGAGGAGGGCAAGGAATAGTCTTGATTTGTGTCGTCCCATTGGGTATGGTGCCTTACTATTCGAGCAGTGGGTGAGCTCAATGGAGGTGTGACGGGTGCGCTTATTGAGCCGCCTGGAATGTAGAGGTTGGGTAATTTGGGAGAGGAGGAAGAGAGGCTTTGGAGCCATGGGATGAGGGAGTCGGCATTTACTGTACCGTTGGCCATGGGATGAGTTGGGCTTGGGAAGGAGGATGAAGTTGGGCTTGGGTTGTAGGATATGTGTGGGCTTGGTTGATATGAGGAGCATGGGCTTACTGAGACGGAACCGCGGATTATATCCATGCTGTCTAATGGAGGATTGCACCCCTGCGAGTTACAAGTTTCTGGTCAGATCATGACATTCTATATGCTTGAGGATACAACATTACAACTGATAAGGTAAACTGCTAGTTTTATGTATGCAAATGAGGAAGAAAACTGAGGTGTTGTCACATCTCTAATTAAACCTATTACTATCTCCCCAACAAAGCCAGGGAGTGGAGAGTTCCTATCAAGTTCTTTGTGCTAAAGATTTTCCAGAACTACGTTTTTTCTTACAGATTTTACATGAGGCCACACGATCAATAAATAAAATGGATAACTTCATAAGTCATAACTCTTTTGAGAAGGTGACCAAAATGGATTTGAATTACTCCTTCACAGGTTTGCCAACAAATTGTGTTGGAGATATCGTACTGCAGTTTGTTTACTGGTTGTGCTACATCTAGGATATGTTTGTAATTAACAGCAGTTTGTGGCCATTCTTGTGATTTCTACTTCTGTGTGTTTGTTTGTAGCTTCTGTCCTCACTACTTCCAACTATTTTCCTTGCAATCAAACTATCAAGATTTTGAACTCATCTCAAACTCTAACAAACTGCAAGAAACTTCTGCAGCTACCACATATTTGACACAAAATAACTACCATATTTGTTGATAAACAAACAGTATAACTGATTCACACGGTTTAAAAGCCGCCACTTCTTTATCAATGTTAGAAAAAAATAAAATGTATTGATCCTGACTGAATGCTTCCATTTGATTCACAACTCAGCCGAAGCAGAAGAATTTAAGCTTGTTAATAGGGGTTAGGGATTTTTTCATTTGATGTTATGAACTCTGTTCTTGGCTACACCTTTCAGAAAGAGTTACATGACTTTGGATCTTTAGTAAAACTTGTTTTAAGTGTAGAGAAGTAGTAGAAGTCTTAATCAATGTAAACAAAGAAAAATACTCATCTCATTAATCTTTTCTCCAATGCTGTGTGCTTGTTAAGACATATTGACTGTTGATAATCTATCTGATAGTCTATTTAGGTGATATAACTCTCAGTCTCTCACTGAAACCATATAATATACACTATGTGTAGCCAAATTCCCTTTCTCTTTCTCCAAAAAGACAATAGGATTGCCATTTTACCTAACATAAGATTAAAATCTCCCTTTTCCTTCACATTGTTTTTAGCCGTAAAGTCAGCTTTTTGAAGTTTCCAGTTCGGATCACAACAATGAAAAGATAGCAAAGGATTAGGAGAAGTGGTATCCATGTCAGAGCCTCTATAATACCAAAAAACCACCTCATAACACCAACTTGGGAATGACTATCCTAGCAATATCACTACCTTCCCAAATCATACAAGATCTATTCATATTGCTGCTAATGACCCAATGAATCTCAGCTTCCCCAGCCTTTCAGAACTAAAAGGAGGATAATTTAAACAGAAACTAGTTTCAAATGGAACAAGAATTGTTCCTATTTCATTTTTTTCATATTCATATGGCCGTTCATTAAAGAAAATTACTCAAAAACTGTAGCTTAAATTTTACTAGCTTGAGATAGCAATATGAACACAGAGATTCGGAGCCTAATGTCTCGTACAACAGCTCCAAAAAGTCAAATTTTTCACACTTGAAAATTTTAAGCACGCAGCCTCTAATTGATATGCTAAGTTCTAACTCAATTTCTATGATTTCTTTAGTTTACTTTCTGTTCCTCCTTGTGATTCCACAGTTTACAACATCTTTAATCACGCTGTTTTGGATAATTTGAGGGAATAAAAAATCATCTATTCTCAATTGAGGTTCACACCTAAATTTGTGGGTAGCTAATTAATCAGAGAGCGATCACATATCTAAGTGGCCAAAATTGAAAGCAGTTTTTGAACAGAAGAAGAAAGTAGCATAGTGAAGTTGATTTGTGATAGAGAAGGGTAAATCGGAAGGAGAGAGTACCTTTCTGTAAGTGGTGCCGTCGTCTTCGACGATCCAACCGGCTTCATTACAGAGAGCCTTAAGAACCTCATTGTTATCGCAGTGCTTAGAAAGCTTGAAGTTGCCGTACATCCTCAATCCAGAGTAGATCTTGGAGGAGACCGCCCGACGGCGCCTCTCTCTCCTCTTGTTGTTCTCTCTCTCCATCCACGTCGGCATCCGCTCCCCCGCCATTGAAGTCGGAGTACTGCTCGCCGGAGACGTCGATTGTTTTGATCGCTCGCGTTTCGCGTTTCGCGTTTCTCTTCCCTTTTGGGGTCTCTCTTTCAGAGTGTGTGGACGGAGGGGTTTTGGTTAATTTGTTGTGAGAGGAGAGGATGGGAAGTGAAAGTGGCCTTGGGAAGATGGAGTATCTACGAAAATGCCACTTACTTTTGACCCCATAAATCGCGGGTGAGGCACGTGATTTGGTTTTGTACTGCACTGGGTGGTTTGTGGGTAAAAGTTGGAGTTGCGTGGAAAGGTGGAAGAAGATGGACAAGTTCTTTCACCGACCGTCCACATTTTCGCCAATGTGGAATTAGATACCCGTTTCTAATTTAGGCTGTCTTTTAACGACGTCGTTTTGCATTATCGAACAACGATAAAAAAAATTGAACTAACATTATAACAGCGAGAATTCAGTGAAAATAATTTTTACTCTACGAAATATGAAATATAAACTGTGAACATTACTATCTTATATGTAAATCTATAATACTAATTCACATATAAGGTTCACAATTAACCTTATATGTAAATCTTAGTTGTTCATAGTTAAGGTTGTACATATAAAAATAGTTAAAGGTTTTTGGGTCAATTCATCCGTTATTTGGTCTATTTTGCACGGAACCACCCCTTATATCATTTTTTGCACATAACCACCCCCTATATGTAACTCTGTTAACAATTTACCACCCTTTTCAAAATTTCGTTTTCTTATCCGTTAATTTGATGAAATTACCTTTTTACCCTCACTTAATTTAAAAAATTGAAGGCAAACTTGTCTAATCATCTAAGCCTAATGTTGACCACTCTCCCTTTGTTTCTCAGACCCCCTTCTTCTAGCCTCCATCCTCCTCGGACTCTGCATCTCCTTCTTCCTCCTCCACTCCTCTTCAGTCTCCGCCGGAAGAGACGACGTCCTCGCCAACGCCGCCACTTTCTCCGGCACCACCGATTGCTCCACCTCTCTGAAAGTGTACACTTCCTGCTATGGAAGATGCCTTAATTAGCCCTTTGTGGGATTTGTCCACCCCAAATCTCCCACCCAGAAACAATCCAAGATTCAATTTCATCTCCACATCTTCCCTTTCTGATTTCTCGGCCCCATTTTATGTTGCGATTGGGTGTTTCCGAGTTTCAATCTCTCTGCTTCTTTTTCTTCTTCTTCCACTGTTGCTTCCTTGCTTCCCGGAGTACACCTCAGACATCTCCATCCTTTTGTGCAATTAAACAAAACACAAACACGTTGCACCCACCACAACTCCTCCATTCCCTCCTCACTACACTTGCTTCTGAGTTCCAACCATCTGCCTTTTAATGAATTCATGCTCTGTTAACTGTGTTTCAACAAAAAAATGTTTTTTTTTCTTTATAACAATTGACACAAGACCATTTCCAGATACCAAACCCCGAATAGTGTATGCGAGGAGGGAAATTCAATCAGTGTAGACAAAGACAAATCCTATGAAAGAGTTTCAATCCTCTATGATTGTCATAGATTTGATGATGATGGGTGGGATGCAAAAGAAAATTTGTGCAGATGGAAACAGCGGAGACGAACATGGTGCCCTCAATTTTTAGGTTTAGATGATTAGACAAATTTGCCCTCAAATTTTTAAATTAAGTGAGGGTAAAAAGGTAATTTCATCAAATTAACGGATAAGAAAACGGAATTTTGGAAAGGGTGGTAAATTGTTAACAAAGCTACATATAGGGGTGGTTCTATGCAAAAAATGATATAAGGGGTGGTTCCGTGCAAAATAGGCCAAATAACGTGTGGTTTGGCGCAAAAACCTCAAATAGTTATGTTAATAGTTCACATATAAGATAGTAATATTCAAACTTAAAGTGAGTTCGTATTTCACACCGTAAAATATGAGCAGAAAGGTCCAGAGAGGGCTCAAAAGGATGAAACAAAACCTGACTTTAAACTCATAACCCATGTTAAGGATGTCCCTTTTAAAGTAGGGGGAAAGGCATGACAAAACATTGCGTTACTCATGTCGTTGAGTCCCATCTGGACAATGAATTGTTGTAGATGCTCGTCTGGATCATTAGTACCATCGTATACTTCCATGACGGGTTGTCTAATCCCCTTTGAAACAGTAGCGTGTCTCACGTCTTCTGAAAAGATTGATAGGCCCTGGATTTCATCCTCTTCCCTTCCTTGATACGCGTTTGCCGCCATTGAACTATTTCTGCAAATTGACATGGAGAGAGGATGGGGATCGAGCATGGCTTGAGGTAGAACCCTTTCTGGCGATGGAGGCATGTGGTCATTGTGTGGGTATGTTGCATGTTCCTGGTACGGCATGTAAGGATACCCGGCTTGAGCTGGCTCGCGGACAAATGAATGCTAGTGGTATTCGGGTTGTTGCATGAACTGTTGAAAAACGGGTGGCGAATACTCGGGCAAGGGAGGGGCTTGTGAGGGAGACCATCAAGGCTGTCAATTCTGACTGTAACTCTCGTGATTGGCGTCGTAGTCGTAAGATGGCTTCATGATACCAATGCGTGGTTTGTCAATCCCTGTCTCTTAGTGTGGAAAAGCTTACCGCCACACGGCGCCAGTGACGATTCCGCGTTTTATAGATTGAATAAAAGAGGAGAATTGAGAACAAGGATTGAATCAACGCGTTGTTATTGATTGGAGTGGAAAATACAGTTTAATTCTTTTTGTTTTATATCTCTTTGAATCTCTCTTTACACTTGAATCGTCTACAGATCGAATTTCTCTCTCAAGATTTTCGATCTCGCATTTGGAAGGGTGAGGCTTCTATATATAGAGCTTGAGTTGCTTGTAAAACGTGTCTCTTGTCTCGTTGCTTGGAAGCTTTTGATTGTTGGCATCAAGCAGGAGGTGGATGTGCTTATGCTGGCAGGTGATTTTGAAAGGAAGCGTTCCAACAGTCAGTTTTGTAAATCTCTCTCTCTCTCTCTCTCTCTCTGGGTCACGCAAACGGAAAGCTTGGGCGTGAGTAAGCGATCACGCGTACTTGAAGCGTAGGCGTGATCGTTTTACGGATATCCGATTAAATAAAGACCACGCCCATGCATTGCGTAGGCGTGAGTATAGTCCAAAGTACGCGTGTAGGTAACGTAGGATAGAAAGGAAATAGGTGTAGAATTGGAAAAAATGGATCACGGCTACGGAAGCTGGGAGCGTGAGTATGTTCAGATTTTTTAATCTACGCCTTAGAATATTTGTTGCTGTTGACGACTCAACTTGGACCACTTCCTCAAATTGGTTTATATTCCACATACTAGTTCAGTTTTCGTGTCTTGCACTAATTTTATAAAATAATAAATTTAATTTTAGGTAAATAAATAGCATAAATTAAAATGTTTTATCCCACTAAGTTAGATTTAGTTCATTTATCTAGTACAAATTTCGTTGGAAAGAATATTCCCGAAAATCTTTCGTAGGAATTGTAACCTTATTTTGCGTCGGTCGCAAGAAAAAAATTCGGAAAAAAAAATTAAACCCTTACGCGGAGGATTGGTTAAAGAAACCAAATGACCCGGTCACCCGGGCATCAAGCTTGCGTGCCCGTGACTAACTTTGCCAAATTTAACACTTATTCCCCTTCTATCTCTATCCTACGTTACCTATATGCGTACTTTGGACTATATTCACGCGTACGCAATGCGTGAGCGTGGTCTTTACGAATTGAATATCCGTAAAATTATCGCGCTCACGCTTTCTAAGTGTGACTCATACCAACGCCCACACTCGTCTACGTGACCGAGTCTAAATAGAAAAAAAAAAAAAAAAAAATCAGTCTATATTTTGCGTTTTCTTTTTTACCCCTAGTGGCCGCCTAGCCGTCATTCCCTCGAGTTCTATACAGTGAGTCGACGCCATTGCTATACTCGATCTCACTTGATTTTTACACTGATATATAGTTGCTGCAATCACTTAGTTTGAGGATTCTTCCCCCATTCAATTTCCAGGTATCTATTCCATCTCCCTTTCTATCCTCCCATGACGCTGTATATTCTCGTGGTTCAATTTTTCCAACCTTTTCCTCGATTAACATTTTAGTTAGGTGGTGGGTTGTTTCATATATTGTTGAATACTGGCTTTCCGATCATATTGGGTGACTATGGTGCTCTGTTGGTTGCGGGAGCGCATTAATGTTGTTGTCGCCATATAGCACGCCAAGTGTTTGATAAAATGCCTAAAGAGAAGGCCGCAATGGCTTGTCACCCTCGTAGCTATACTGATAATTCAGAAGATGCTGTGAGTGCGAAAAGAATAAAAATGCATATAACACTGTGTAGGAACCTATTAACTTACGTGTATCTTGAATTCTTAAACCATTAGCTGCTTCCTCTAGTATTTTGTATGTAGGAACACAGGAGAAAAACGAAGATACTGGTGAGAAATGGAATTGGATTTGGTCTACTGAATAAGATTGTAATTCAGTTTACATTTTGACAATTGATAGAGCTTAATTTTTTTTTTTTGAGGGGATAGATAGAACTTACTTATAGGTAGTATTTTAGCAAACTTATTGCCCTATTGGATAGGCAAAATCTGTCTATTACACAGTGGTTCCTAATCTCATTAATAGAGCCAGATTTGCAATTAATCTTCCAGATTACTACTAGGAAGAGTTGATTATACTCTATTCTTATCTCCTTCATGAACCAATTGTTTTTTATCTAGTCGCAATGATCACACACACCTCTATTGCATCATGGTCTTCTGCTATCCTTTTACATAAAATCATTTTTTTCTTTCATTTTTTATGGCTGAATGAAATATGGTTGAATTTAAACTTGTTCGTTTTGTCTGTTTTCTCCCGGAAGTTGGACATTATTATCATGCATTAACTCATGATCCATGTAGAATAGCTTTGTATTCTGGTCTCAGTTTTTTGCACGTATCCACATAAATCTACAAATTAATATGTAGATTTATTTCTTTTATTTGGAGTTTATGCAATGCAAATATGCGTTTCATCACTACATTTAATTTCATACAAACTTGTTTGAACAATGATACTCTACTAAAGTACTCACAAATCACCACTTTATTCTTTTGTTACACAACTAGGAGGAAAAATCTGTGCACGACACACTTGAAACTAAATTCCAAATGATACTAGGGCCTAAACTGGAACAGTTGACTATACTTTATTCTTATCATGATCCTATAGTTAAGTATCTTGCAGCAAGGATCACCTCTATTGCATCAAGGTCTTCTGCTATCCTCCTACATAAACATCAATATTTTCGTGCATTTTCTAAGGCTCAGTAAAGTATGATTGAATCTAAATGCATTCTGCTTCTCTGTTTTCTCCAGAAACATGTAGAATAGCGTTGCATTCTTGTCTCAGTTGATTGCAAGCATCCATATAAATCTATGAATTTTTATCTGGACTTGTTTCTCCTTTTATTTCGAGTTTATACAATACAATGATGCAAATGTGGTTCATGACTACATAATTTGTTTCAGAAATGATACTCCATTAAATTTAAAGTACTGATAAATCACCACTTCATTCTTCTGTGTTTTTTTTTTTGGTCAAAACTTCATTCTTCTGTTACACAATAGGCGGAAACCTTTGAATCACAATGGCTGGAAATGCAGCCAAAAATGCAATCAAAACAGTTGGGGAGTTTCAATATCCATGGAAGGATAAGTTGGTCAAGTACAAAGACGAGTTAACAAAGGGCGTGTGGGGCTACTGGGAGCTTGGAGCATGGAAGCCACTTGGGATCAGTGCCAGACGTCGTGCTAGGCTCAGGAAAGAAGTCATGCTTGCTGGTCAAGATTGGTCATACGACCCGGAGAGGAAAGAGATGCGGGTTAAAAGGAAAGGTCATAAGTGTGACAGGATATCTGCAGAGAAGAGGGCAAACACTGCTGAATTGATGCTGAAGATGCCACAGATGCTGCTGGATTACAAGAAACGCAGATGGGAAAAGAAGATGAAAGCAGAAGAATCAAAGAAATAGATTTCATCTGCCATTTTCAAGATCAAACAAATTATTATGTTTTTTCTTGTCTTGGGTTTGAGTAATTTTCTATCAGTTGCACACTTGCACCTTATATCCAATGCAGAACTTGCTTAAACACTTTGGAAATCACGGTAGCATTTGTAGGATGCTTTCTTCAGCTGAATAATACTTTGCAACTGGTTTCTATTTACTGTTTTGTTTTTAGTTTTGCTGCCCTTCTGTCGTATCTTTATCTCAATTTTAGTGATGTGGTGCAAGTTTGAATTATTACAAGCTCATGGTAGTCGCCACATAAATCATTGAGTGGTCAGATGATGTGTGGCTTGACTGATCTCCAATTCGTCAATAATATTTGAAAATTATGGGTTTAAAAATCTAGAAACTGAAAGTAGAAAGGACATCCTCATCTTGTTTTGACTGCTTTTTTTTTGTTCTGTCAGCCACCTCATTTGAATTATGCCGTCAGAGACTCAGAGTTGAGACCAAGTCCCGAACAATCACCACCACACACCACCCAGAGTTCTGAAAAATACTGGAGTAATATCTTATTTTATTAGCTAATTGTCCACGCTCATTTTGTTACTTAGACCTTTTTAGTGGAATATGAGGATACAATTTGTTGTTGGTTTTGCTTTCCAAAAACACTAAAAACTCTACTCAGGTTAACAAGTCAAATACCCACTTTTTCAAACGTCCAAAATGATTAAAACAACTTACGATGTATCCATGTTCTAGATTACTTACGACATTGTTTTGATCAATGGGTCTTGGACATAGATCAATCATTCCTAACAAACAAATTAAATACTGTATTGTATTAAAGAGTTAAATCCTGAACAAAACATATATTAGAAAAATGAATAATTCTTATACTTTGAACAAAACATCGATTCACTTGTTGATACAAACTTATTAGACCAAAACATCACATAAATTGAGCTCGCAAAAAATTTTAAGCACGTGAATATTTGATTCTCATGTTTAGTCGCCACATAAGTCAAATTGATTAAAGCATATCATCAACTCACTAGGCTTTTTATAAATAAATGCTTTGTTTAGGATAATGGTATTTGGTAAAAGAAAGTTATAATGACGTTTTATAGTACTCTCCGTCCCAATTTGATAGTCCCATTTGATTTTGTGACACTATTCACGAACCGAGAGATTCTTGTAGATTTCTTCCAATATAAAAAAAAGAACATAGTCGTGTGAGGTCTTATTTGATTCGTCTTAATGAGTACTTTAACAATATTAAAAAAGTATAATTTTTAGTAACATATAATTAGATATATTAACGATACAAAACGTGTCTCGGCATATGCGTCGGAATCTAATGGGACTATCAAAATGGGACAGAGGGAGTAAGATGTGAGGGAGATTTGACACGCACTCCTAAACTTAAAAAAACTTTAATTAAAATAAAGCTCTTTATAATTAAAAAAAGTCTTTATAAATGATGTGTCAAACAAGGCTTTAATGCACAATATCTATATAATTTGGTGTGTTAATATAATCCCACGCCGATATACGTATATTTTAAGCACATTAATTGATTCTCATCATCTGAATGATCTTATCTATATAAAAGTTGGTTGTCCATTGCCAAATTTGAATGAAATTGGTACCAATTTAATGCATTACTCATTTCTTAATCACCTCCTATTGGACTTTTGGGCATGTATTTAAATATCTTTCTTATATCCCTATGTTATATTTATTTATAGTCTACTTGATTAAGTCACAAATTAAATTAATGTGTGAGCTTCTCTTATGACAATGCAAACTTATTCTAATATTATGTTTTAAAACTACTTCAAACATAAATATAAGGAAATAAAAAATACTTATATTTATAAATATTAATAAATTTGATAACAACAACAACATATTAACAAATAATGTATAACTATATTAAATCACATACGAAAATCCGTAATTCCGTATCTAATTCTACTTATATTAGAGGATTTTTGAAAAGTATTTTATAAACCCTAGGAAAAGCATTCCCTTGCTTCACTATTTGTTTGTTTGTCTCGTAAAAAACCAGTAGGAATAGGATTGTTTACGAAGATTCAATTTAGCGTGCAGACTCCTTTTCCCTTCCAAACTCACCAAACTCATCTCATGGAACTCCAAATCATATTTCCGTGAAAGGTAAGCGCTTTCAGGAATTTCCTTTTCAGTCTCCTTCGGTCTGTTCTCAGCAATTGCTGATATAAATCATAACTCACTAGGGGTTTTTGATACGATTATTGAGTTTATGAATATTGATTTGTCATTAGAGCATCGTTGCCTTTTCAAACTCTGGAGAAGGAGTTGAAAGTTGACCCCTGTGAATTTATTTCTTGCGCTGAACTTTCAAGGGGAAATTAGAAGTTTCTTGGACGTTATTTTCCATATCTGGAATCTGGATAAGGAGAAGTTGGGTTCAATTGTGTTTGGGCGTTTCTAGATTTTTTTTCTTCTAGAGTTGAAAGCTACTTTCTTGCAGAAGGGGAAAGTTTTTAGTTCAAATACACCTAGCGTTTCATCTCACTCAGTATTTCTAATTCTTTCCCATTACTGTAGGGCGACTATTCTACCTAGAGCTACAAAATTCAACATCTAGATTGATTTTCTTCTGGAGCTGAATCATGGATGTGCCAAGTGTTTAAGCAATTCTGGGATATGACTTTTTTCTGAATTCGACAGTGATAAGCTATCATTTATCTTATCATATCAGGGAATTTTAGTGTTCAGGGATTAGGGATGGAGGATGTTCAAGGGAATTTGAATGCTTTGCCACCTTTTTTACTGAAGACATATGAGATGGTGGATGATCAAACCACTGACTCGATTGTCTCTTGGAGCCATACCAATAAGAGCTTCATTGTGTGGGATTCCGCCATTTTCTCTAGGGATTTGCTTCCCAAGTTTTTCAAGCACAACAATTTTTCCAGCTTTATCAGACAGCTCAACACATATGTAAGCTAATTCACTCATTTCTTGTGCTTCCTTTTCTGTACAAGTGTTATTGGTTAATTGTTTGTGTTCTTGGTTTTAGGGTTTCAGGAAGATTGATCCAGAGCAGTGGGAATTTGCAAACGAGGAGTTCATAAGAGGCCAGCCTCAGCTCCTGAAGAATATCCACAGACGTAAACCTGTTCACAGCCACTCTATGCAGAATCTCCATGGGCAAGGGAACCAAAGCCCGCTAACAGAAACCGAAAAGAAAGAATATGAGAAACAAATCGATAGGCTGAGACGCGAAAAAGAATCATTTCTTGCAGAGTTACAAAGACAGACCAGTGAGAAGCAGCAAATCGAATCAGAGTTTCAGCTCTTGAGGGATGTGTTGCAGGAGATGGAGCAAAAACAAAACCAAATATATTCCAATTTGTCACAGAAATTGCATAAACCCGAGCTTCTGTTAAATCAGGCTGTTAGAAAGAGGAGACTATCAAGATGTGAAGTTGTTGGTGAAGATAGAGCGGTGCGTAGAGGAAGCCCAGATGAAACTGTTGATACTGACTTATTGGACCATCTTGAATCATCTCTATGTGTCTGGGAAAACATTGTAAGTGGTATGGCAGAGGTCAATGTTCATGGACACACATCTATGGATTTGGTTGAGTCTACATGTGCAGAAAGCCCGAATATATCGTATACACAGATTAATGTCGATGTGCCCACTACTGATTCTTCAAACATAGACATGAATTGTGATCCATCTACTGCCCCGTCTGTTCCTCCAGCTGGCACTGCAGCCTCGGGTGCTCAAGGAGTGAACGACGTATTCTGGGAGCAGTTTTTGACAGAAAATCCTGGTTCATCTGAGGCTCAGGATGGAGATGATTCACAAAGGAAGAAACAAGGAGAAAATGGGAAAGAGAAGGAAAACAATTCTACGGAGTATGGGAAGTACTGGTGGAATAAGTCGAGTGGAACGAGCCTACAGGAGCATATCGGGCAACTTACAGCAGGGAGGAGTTGACATCATTTTTGGTTTCTGGATGTTTGGTAGATTTGTGCCGAGTGTACATACAATATAGGTATGATCATTTTCCTTTCCTGTGATGATGATATATATATAGTTACCCAGTTGGCATTAGTGTCTTGTGTCATAATTACCATCTTCCTGATGTAGTGATGTTATAACCTAGCTATTCAATAGTTGGAATGTTTTTTTTTGGTTCACTAAATATTGTGCATTCGTCACTTCTATGCTTCTAGCTTTTTTTTTTTACTTTCTTAGTGTTTGCGTTGCCTCGTTCTAGTAAGACAGATGTGTAAACAGTGTAGTTATCTTTGCATTTGAAGGATGTACTGTGGATTAGTTTTTTGTACTATTTTGTTCTGAAAAAAGTGAGCATGAACTAAATAAAGTTTGCCATTTTGGTTGCCTTCTTCTGGTGATGGATCCGCTGTCAAACTTGTGTATGTATGTGTGTGTGTTAATTAGGAAGTAAGGTATGAAATTAATTGGCTTGTGTTCAACAATGGTTTCATTTTCAAGTCAAAGCAACAATAATTTAATCAGCAACTAATGTGGAAGTCATTAGAGGTGATGCCTGCCAGCACAATGAAACAGCTTTAACTCTTTTGCAAGTTTATCAAAAGATCTCATGCCGTGCTGTTGTCTACAAGTTATGTCTTGACCTATAGATTAATTCACTCTAAAATTTCTGATTAAAGGAGTCCTTCATTAGTCATTGCTTCATTGCTTCATTGCTGATTAGTGATTACTGCTATACAGGTTGAATATGGTTTTTCTATGAATAAAAGTCTGCAGCTGAATATGTGGTATACAACAACATATAGGATGGATAAATTGAGTGCAAGAAGAAATCTAGCTGTATGATTGGTATAAACTTCTCTAGGCGGTTTAGATTAGACCGTGATTTATGTTAATGATTTGTCCCATCTAAAGATTATACAACCAAGAATCTAATCTGATATAGCAATTATGCATGTAACTCCAGTAATCAACCCTCAGAAGCAACTCAAAAGTCAAAGATATTGAGAACCATAAACAACCATAAGCTGATAATTGCCTTGATCAAGAAGCATATATTTTCGGGTGTCAACCGGGCAGCACTTTTTTTACACCCGGCAACACCATCTCGTTCGGAACACCATTCCGAACGAGATTGTCCGAATATTTTTTTTTTAATTTTGTTTCTCGTTCGGAACCCCGTTCCGAACGAAACCGGTCCGGAAAAATCAATTTCCATTTAATAAATGCCGAACCGGTTCGCATCCCATTCCGAACGAGGTTTTTTTTTATATATATATTTATGACGTCATAAATATCAGGGTAATCTCGTTCGGAATGGGGTTCCGAACGAGATTACCCGGGTTTTTTTAAGTGTCGTTACCCGTTCGGAACCCCATTCCGAACGGGAAAACGGCTATATTTTTTGAAAATGCGAACGACTATATTTTGACGGAGTCTATAAAATCGGAGTTGTATGACCAAATTATCAAACCCAATCGGAAGAAGCACAAAAAATGACGTCTGAAAGCGATTCAACTAATTCTTCAAGGGCAGGTAGTTGGAAAGAAAGACGAGAGTGTTCTTCTAGTGAGACATCGGTGGAGGAGGAGGTTGATTTGTCTGCGCCGGTAGATGATACATATTTCCATGTAAGTACCTGTAAACCTTTTTTTATAGCGTTTCATTAGAATTTATTTTATTGATATAGTAGTATTGAAATTTGAGTAATTTTAAATAGGGATACTGTAGTGATGAGGAATATTTAAAAATCGACTATAGTGCCCATTTTACGACTAGTGAGAGATTTCCTACTATGAATCTTCTGAGAGAGTGGGTTAGGAAGGTCGGTTATGCCTTGTGTATGGTTATCACCACGAAATCATCAATGGCCAACAAGAGGATATTTCTGCACTGTGAGCAATCCGGTAGTTATAGAAAATATCGAAAGAAGATTAATCTTGAAGGAGATGTAGCAGAACCATCGTCGCAGCGTAGCAACCTTAGTAGGTTAAGGAAGTACAATTGTCCTTTTATGTTAAGAGGATATTATCGACGAGCAACTCTTGTTGAGTCGGCTTGGTGGATACTAAAAGTTGAGAAGGCATGTCACAACCACTGTCTTTCCAGCAGCTTGATTGGCCATGCATTTGCTTCGAGGATGACAGGAGAGCAGAGACGAAAAATAATGATTGCATCAGCGGCCGAGGCAATTCCGAAGGTTATTTATACACAGTTGCTTCAGGAAAATCCGACTTTCACAATATCAAGAAGGCAAGTGTACACTGTGAGGGAAAAGGAGAGGAAGAAAGCATTGGCAAATCTAACCGTGACCCAGTGGTCATTAGATTTCCTCCATCAAAGAGCTTATCGTAAAGACATTCACTACGAGACGAATCCGGAGACCGGGGAGAAAAAGTTGTCAGCGTTTTTCATATCTCATCCGGATTGTGAACATTTGTTGAGAATGTTCCCTCGGGTGGTGATCATGGATGCGACGTACAAGACTAATAGGTACACTAAATTTCATTATTATGACTTCAAATACCGTTTTTGAATTATAATTATTAAATTTGAAATTGATAGGTATGGTTGGCCGTTACTTCAGTTTGTTGGATTCAATTGCACCAACTATACATATTGTATTGCGCTAGCGTTCATCTGTTGTGAGACAGCCCCATACTATGCATGGGCATTGAAACGGCCCAAGTATTTGTTTGGTGCACTCGGAGGACCGGATTGCATCATGTCTGATCGAGAGCTGGCAACAATTAAGGCGGTTGACCATGTATTTCCTAGTGTGCGTCATATGCTTTCCCATGTTCACGTTGATCGGAATGTTAAGGGATTTGCTAAATTGAACAACCTGGACGAAAAAAGTGCATCTGCTAGTGTTCGACGGGTGATGCGGTCTCACACAGAGAAGCAGTATGAGGAGAGACTTGATCACTTCCGGAAAACATGGAGGAATGGTCATCTTGTACAATATGCTGAGAGCACATGGTTTACTCCCCATAAGGAAAAACTTATAGCTGCGTATTGCGATGATATACGCCATTTTAGCACAAGAACATCTAACAGGTAAGATATTTGAATTTGTTTTTAACGAGAATGATCATGACATTCGGTTGGCTAAAATGTTTAACATGTACAATGTTGTTGTCAGGGTTGAAGGTCAACACTCGATGTTGAAGCATATGTTTGATTCAGCTGTTGGAGGGTTCGACACTTTAGTGCAACACATTGACAATATGTTTGTCGATCAACACCGTCGAATACGGGCCGAGATGGAAATGTCCAACCATACTAGCCCGAAGGAGATACAAGACGGGCCTCGGTGGATCAAGACTATTTTCATGCGCATATTGTGGAAGTGCTCCGACAAGTGTTTGAGAATGCTACTGAAAGAAGTCCTTAAGGCAAAGGAGGGAAAGATATGTGGCCCATGTGAGGATCCTTGGTGGGAATCAACACTCGGATTGCCTTGCCCACACAGGATTAAGGTGTTTGTAGAAGAAGGAACGCCATTGTTGCCCAGCGACATTGATATCTTCTGGAAGCAGATCAAGTGGGAAGGAGTGGAATTGAAAGACTTCGACTCTGACGACGACGTGCAATTGACTGCAGATAAGGTTCTTATGGATGATTTCTTTGAAGGGGTGTTTACCGGTAGCGTTGATGATTTCGATATGAAGAGGATGACTGATAAGTGGCGTGAGTGCAAGGATCCTTCTTCAGTTGATGTCCAGGACCCCCCTCGGGGAGAGACGAAGAGAGGAAGGCCTAAGATTCATGCGAAGAAGACGGGTACAAAGCGAGATCCGGGTTGGGATGAGAGGGCTCAAGCTAAGAAGGATAAGGAGAAGGCAGAAGCAAGGAAAAAGGGGATGAAAGAGGAAGAGGGTGCAACTGTGCCACCGAAAGTCGATTCACAAAAGAAATCGTCGGTTGCATCCAACAGAGCTTCAAGCGGGACCACGACCGTAAAAGGGAGTGCAACTAAACCACCGAGGGCAAGAGAAAATGCTAGATCGAAATGTAGCGGTGGCAATTCAATCATTTATCTCGACTTCGACTGGGGGATAGATAATATAGACCTTTTCATGCTCGCATACATAGCTGCTGTGGAGAAAGTAGGTGATGACGGTCATTGTGGTTATCGATCCCTTGCTCGCTTACTAGGTAAACCAGAGCAACAGTACGTTGAAATCCGATTAGATCTTTCGAAGCACCTCCAACAAAACGGGCATATGTATCATGAGATGCTAGAGGGTTTCAAGACTATCCCGCAACTCATTCGAGAAGTGAATCACATTCGATCGCCATGCTCTCCTGAATTCTGGATGTGCACACCTACAATGGGATTGGTATTTGCCACGAGGTATCAAGTTGCACTAGTGGTGTTATCATGGTTTGGTCCTTGTACATGTCTTCCGATGTTTGCTCCTCCCGGTTCAGAGCCTCCTACCACGGTGTTCGCCATTGCACATGTAGGCAGACGCAACCATTACGTATCGGTACGCATCGATATTTTCCGCTCTTGTACCTTATTTCACATATGTTTTTTAGTATACAATAACAATTTTGTGTTGACATATTTGGTTGGTTGATGAAAATTGTCCAATTCCACCCCCTCCAAGGCAGTGGAGTATCTACAAACAACCATCGGTGGACAGATGGGAACAGCGCTTTCAGAGTAGATTCGACAACTACGTATCTGAGAGAGAGTTTCATGGTGGCAGTCCCATAATGACCTAAATCTTGTATTATAAATGTTTGAGTAATGTTTTTTCAGAATGATGTCAACATAATCATAAAATCATTAATATTGAAACAACAACATAATTGAAAAACAACACCACGAGTACAACGCAGACGGTGAACAACTAACGACACAAGACATTAAAAATACTTAATTCTCTGTTTGTCAAGTGTTGATGCCAATTCTGCAGCAAGTGCAGCGTTTTCCTCCATGAGCTCGGCGTTTTTGGCTTTCAGTTCATCTATTTCGTTGGCCCATTCTTTTGTTCCAATCCTCAGCAGCTCCATCCCTTCCTCAATTCCTTCAGCCTTTGACCAGTTGCATAAGTTGTCTGCATTTAGTTCTTCAATAACGACCCTTGCACGACCTGTGTAGGGTGGATCGATCCAATGTTTGTATTTGCACCCTTTCTCTTCCTCTTCTTCAGTAAGGGCATCCCAACATGCATCCGGGCATCCCCAAAATCTCCTCCCATAGTTGACCTTGTCCCACTCTATTTGTTCGGTACACATATGCACCGTGGGCTTTTTCTGACACCAACACAATTTCGGACCAGGATTCGTTGTCGAGGAAGAGACGGGAAATAGAGTTGGACGATTTGGATACATATCGAAATTTGAGGAAGGAAATTTGAGAGAAAATAAATATAATGGAATGATAGTGAATGTGTGTTTGAAATGGTTTGTGTTGGAGGTATTTATAGACGAAAAGAGAGCTCGTTCGGAATGGGGTTCCGAACGAGACTTTGTGGGACCGGGTCAGATATTTCCCAAACATCTCTTCTCTTTTCGTCGGACAAATGGCAGCCATGCGGGTGAAGGTGAGTCCCGGATTTTCATTACGCATAATTAAAGTGTTGAATTTCGTTACGCATAATTAAAGTGTTGAATTTCACCTTCATACGTCTTTATAACATTAAATCAAAACGTAAGGAAACCAAATACATAAAACATAATATCCATTACAACTTAATCAACGAAAACGAAACATATTATCCATAACACAGGGGACATAATATTCATTAAAACTTAAACAACAAATACAACGTATCAAACCCTCCAATAAGGGTCCGACTCGTGACCCAAGTTAGCTTCCCATTCATTACGCCCTGCTTGTTGTTCCGGAGGGGCTTGTCCCGCACCCATCCTTGCCCGCTCCCATATTGAATGTGTGGCTCTCTCTTCTGCACTCTTGGACGACTCTGCTTGTGACATCCGTTGAGTTTGAGTGACCTCCTCTGCTGTAGGAGGATCGTCGATACTGAGCATCCGAATGTAGGAATCCAAATTCTCCATGGATAATATCCCCAGTTGTCGATGTGTCCGCATCATAGCGAGTGTCGTCGATACACGCTGCAATACCAACAAATAATTAGGAGATGAGTCATATAGAAAACACAATACCAACAAATAAAATAATATAAGAATTACCCGGTTGAAATCGAGGGTAAGGATCGGGTTCGGGTTACGTGGCGGTCGAGGTCTTGCCGGGGCGTTTGGGCTCACATATGGATGTGAGACTTGAGCAAACCAATCGAGGTAAGCATCCTCAGCATCCCAAGGGATAAGAGCTGGTGGGTTGGACATGATGTACGGACACAGGTTGTCATAACGCTGGTCCCATCTATCCCATTCCGGGCCATACCGTACAGTGTATTCCCGGCCACCTCGCATTGATTTTGGCGGACAATAATACTCGACTGGCTCGGGGACATCCAAAGGCCGGGACTGATGGCGTCCGAACTATCTGCAAAACCGATCAGGGTTGTACATCTCCATAATGTCAAAGCACCGGATCCCACCACGATAAGTGGCCACTCTATGGCGCCCTTGCGGTCCCACGTCCAAATCCGGATACGGCATCCAACACACCTGCACAAGTAGCTTATAACAATTAATAACAATATTAATAACAACTTGGAATGACATTTAGACGATTCACTTACATCTTCCGGTGCATACTCATCCAAGATGCGTCTGTACTGTTGTAGAGTCCTTTTTTGCCTCAGCAGGGCCCGTCCAGTGGAATAGCGGGACACACGAGCAGTAACTTCTTGGGAGCTCACATCCAGGTTTGGGTTCCCGGGAAAATACGGGAAATGTAACAAAATCCAAATCTCAAGAAGCCTTACGCAACCAGAAAATTGCACGCATTTCGCCCTGGATGCTATACCCAGCTGCCTGTACAGCAATGCCAAACAACCTGTACCCCATGCGTACTCATGTATCCTGCTCGGATCCCCTAGTAGCGGCAGGAAACATGTATCTAACAGGTTCGAGGTCTTGTTCACGAACAGAGACTGCTGAATGAGGTGCCACAAAAAGCCTGTTGCAATAGAGCCCGGATCCGAGTTTCCAGAGTTGATCATCGAAACAACGTGGCAAAAGAATTCCCGCTCGCCGACTTTCCCCCTACTTATGAACTTCACCATCTCTTGCTCCTCAGCGTCAAACGGGTTGTCCAGGTCAACGCCAAACAAATAAGAGAACAATCGGCCACACTGCGCTGAATCTGCATCTAGACCCAAATGCGTCCATGGGGTGGTGACAACACGCCCGTCAATAGGCAGCTCCAGAATCTCCAAAACGTCATGGAGACCGATTCCAAGCTCCCCACAATTCAGATGAAATGTGTTCGTCTCAGGGTGCCACCTTTCCACGAATGCATAAAGGAGGTTGTGGTCCACATTCCAAAATTGCCCCTTCAAGATGTGAAGCAACCCCGACTCCTGGGCAATAGCAAACCATGAATCTGGCTCCGGGTCGGTAGGAATTATAGGAAACCATAGCTCGAAGCACTTCTGCCTTGTTTGCGCCTTTAGTTGACGGGGGGCACTTTCATCGGGATTCGGATGTATCCAAATCTCATGAGAAATGTGTTGCCCATAACGAGTCAATATAGTACCCTCGTTGAGTCCTGGAAGAGGAGGAGCCGCAACAGCTTCTGACTGCATCGGAACAGGACCTGACTGCCGAGTCTGTCGGGATCTACCCCGCGAAGAACCTGACCGACTCGGAACAGGTGATGGGTTCCTAACCCCCACAGCACTTGACCCCCGAGAACCTGACTGTTGCGGTCTATCACCCTGAGATCTTCTATCCCCCCCTCCTCTCAGAAGCAGTAATTCACCTATCACCCAGGTTTCTGTCTTCTCCTACTCTAGATCGGATGTTTCTAACTACCTCCTAGTTTTAACGAAATACATACAAATTTAGCATCGATTATTATAACTAAAGTCCATATATGCGATTTTAAGTAATTTTCAACCTTTTTTGTATTTTCTAAAAAGTGTTGATACGCTTTCCACATGCATTAAACTAATTCTTTTTACCATGCATTGCAGTTAATATTGAAATTAAGCGTTTTCCACTATTAACTAATTTTAGCATGCATTTGAAATACTATTGAGCATTTTCCACTATTTCTACAAAATTAAGCGTATTTCAGGTTTTTAGAAATACTAACCGACTCAGTGTTCCGTCTCCAACGTGGTGCTCGGGCATCCTCCTCCTCTTGCTCCGGCTCTTCTTGAGGTGTTGCTCCGCCTATAACAGTTGGATCCCAGAACATGTGTTGTTGATGCCTTTGGAGATCACTCAAAGTGGGGGTGGGGAGGTTGTAACTACTACTACTTGCTCCGTCTATGTTTAAAAAACCACTACCAAAAGAACCAGCGTAACTTGCATTTGGAACACCATAACCCGACCACCAATCGTTTCCTACGTAAACTTCTTCATCTGCAGCCGTCGGATCAGAAAACAAAGGATTAGGAGGAGTTCCAGCCATAATCGAGATGAGAGAAAGCGTTTTTTGAAAGATTTAGAAGGGAGCGTTTTTTTGTAAGATTGAGAAGAGAGCGAATTCGAGTGTGGTTCGGAATATATAGGCAATTTTGAGCCAGCTAGCTGACGTCAGCATCTCCAATGGCTAGCTGGCGCGGATATTTTTAAAAATATATGTTTCTCGTTCGGAATACCATTCCGAACGAGAAACGGATATCCGATATAAATTTTTAAAAAATTTTAAAAAATAATGACGTCATTAAAAAAAAAATCTCGTTCGGAATGACAATTTTTTTTAACCCTGATATTTTTTTGTATTATTTAAACCCGGTTCATGAACCGGGTTCACAAATTCGGCTCGTTCGGAACACCATTCCGAACGAGAATATTAAAAAAAAAATACAAAACTCGTTTGGAATGGGGAACCCCATTCCAAGGGGAGGTGCCCGGTGTAAAAAAGGTGCTGGTTGAATCGCGTATTTGACTTTTTCTCAAAGCCGGCCAATCTCATCTGAATTTAATAACTATATTCTGAATTAATCAACCGTGTTTCTAGTAATGCCAATCTCATCTGAATTTAATAATAAAACTTTGAACCAATCAACAACTGCTAATAAGAACGCAAGAACAAACACATTGCTTGTGTAAAACAGAATGCTCTTACAGGCGGCAGAAAATTCTCTGCATTTCAGCAATGTATATCTACCAAAATACCAGATGTTACATTACATGTGATGAAGTTCTTTCTTGTGAAATTAAATCAAGGAATGTAAAGTCAAATAAAAAATGAAAGAATGTGTGCAACAAAGGTTAGTACAAGAAGAAAGGATTATGTCCAGAGATGGTAACAGTAACTCTACACAACTTGAACAGAGATTGGCATGGGCAGCCTCACCTCATTGTTGTGTCCACCAAAACGTAAAACCGCCTGCTCTCGTCTTTGGAAAGCTCTAGCGAGCGAAGCAGCTTTTCTCTTGGCTCTCTTGGTACCTGTATACAGTAGGGTTTGAAGTAGACTAGCCAAAGATGGAGTCTTTATCACTCTCTCAACCACAACATTCCCACCAACTCTACACAACTCGAGCAATGTTGCTACTGCGTTCTCTTTCCCTTTGGGTGTCGAACGTCTCATCATTCCAATCAAACCCGAAAAAGCTGACTCCTCGTTCGCAACGGCTTCAGCTCCAATCGGTTGTCTCACTATCAATGACAATGCAGCTGCTGCCTCTTCTGAAGCTCCCTCGATATCCAAGGCTCCAACTAAAGCCTTCACAGCACCGGACTCTATCATTCTTGAACAGTTTCTTGGGTGTGTTGAGAGATTGAATAAGGCAGTGATAGCGTCTTTCTTTCCTCTGTTTGTCCCTTCGTTTAGTAGACGAACGAGGGCTTCAATCGCTCCTTTGGACTCTGCTATCTTCTTTTTGTTGTCCCGTACTATAGAGAGGCTGAACAACGCAGCAGCTGCGTTCTCTCGGGACTCTGACGTGTGCCCGTATCTTAAAACATTAACAATCATCTCCAAACAACCTTCTTCCTCCATGATCATGATCTTGTTTCTCTCGTGGATTGAGAGGTTGAGAATGGCGGTAATCGAATTCTCTTGGACAGCGACGTTTGGAGACAGCAATAGCTTACAAAGACTGGAGATAGCGCCTGATTCTGCTAAGAAAGCGCGTACTTCATTGCTCGTTTTTGCCATTAAACGGATTTCGCCTGCTGCATTGGCCTTTAGATTCTCTGATCCTTCCCTTAGTTGCTTGATAAGCAAGGAAGTCGTCGCCTTCTTCGCTTCCAATACAGCCTTTGAATTTGGCACAGAGACAGAAGATGGAATCTCTGAATCATCATCAAGTGTAGTTCCATTAGAAGTACACCATTGATGAATCAGATTCCTAAGAGCTTGATTTGGTGCAAGGCGTTTATGAGTGAGCATTTGCCCTGTTTTTGGACAAGTGCAATGCCCATCTTCCATCCATCTCATGATCGAAGACCGATCATAAGTCTGTCCGGTTGATACAATAACCGGATCTATCATCAAGTCTAGAGATATTGAGCATAAGAAATCCGTTGGAGCACCGAGTATCGAATTCATCTTCTTCATCATCCTTGGATTTGCTCTAACCACATCTTCCTCATAACCGAACAACAATAGCCTCGAGAATCGAGCAAGAGCAACAAATCCATTGAGGATTGCAGGAGATGGCTCAAGATCACCTTCAAGATTGCACATTTGCTCCTCCAAGAACTCGATTTCCGCCTTGCAACTCCTTGCATCCTTAATTCCCATTCCCTCCACAAAGAATGAGTGGAGATCAACATAATCAGGGACTCTTCCATTCTCGAACTCGTTCAAGAACGAGTAGAATCGACGTCTAAGAACCTCATTTTGCTTATCAACACACAGCTTCTCCTTCCTCAACTGTCTTTTTAGAAGAACAATCTGTTCTCTAACATCTATACTTAAATTCAGCTCATTGATGGGTAAAACATCCAAAAGAGTGGATATCTCCTGACTAAGATCGTTGAAATGGCCCGAAATCGACACATTTTGTAGGATCATCCACAGTTTACTGGATTGGAAGCAGTAATCCAGAAGTATCTTTGATCTGCAAAGCAACAAATAAAGCTCCTTAAAGCACAAAAGTGCTGTAAATGAATATACCAACCCACTTTCCTTCAAGGACTCCAACAAAACAACTAAAACCTGCGTCTTTCTAATCAAAGACCTCGAATTCCTCCATTGAAACGCCATTTTTTTCTTGCCTGATGAGGAAGATACCAGTTCATCAGCAACTGATAAAAGCGCCTGTATTAGATCATCGTCGCTGAGGTCAACTGGCACCCTTATCGCTTCCATGGATGGCGAATACCGAAGTCTTAAGGGAGGATGTATAGATGGAGGCATTGAAAAGTTTGAAATCTGGAGCAAGTTTTCAGGATTATACAATCTGTAAAAAGTTTGAGTAGTTGAGAAGAAACCCAGAAAACCCTGGATCAAAGAATAAAGTTTGAATGAAGAATAGGATGTAGAGAAGCTGTAAATAAATGGTTGAATCATATATATATATATAGTTTCGGAATCAGAGAAGAAGTAAAATAGGAGACTTGCTCCAGATTTGGATACGATGTGGTTGTTAGTTTGTTTGCATTTGACGTGTTAATTGGAAAGAGAACCAGTAAGAAGTAAGCAGCCGGCAGAAAATATTAGTATATGGTTTTAATCAAAGGCACGACATTGGCCGGCTTTATTTAATATCACAATAAACGTTGAAATAGTTTGAAAGTAAAAATGGAAGGCCACAAACACAACCATGTTTTTATTCTTCATTTGGACTTCTTCTTACCGATCTGTAATACAAACAGGGCAAGGTTTATGCTTGATTGTGAACCTTTTTGAGTTTGTACAATATGCTTAGTTATCTTTATTTTTGCTAAGGTATGAGGTATCTAGCCATGAAAATGTGATAAAAATATTACAGTAGCTTTAAAGATTCCTGATTCCTGTCTAATTAAAGCTGAAATTATGTTACAGATGAACTACATCACATTACATTTTCAAATGTGATGAATATTGATCATACCATATTATCATATAAAAGTAAAAATATAACATCACGATATATATTATATGGGAAAGATTCACGTACAAACATAATCTACGACTTTCAAATACTCTATTTGCTAGGCTAAAATATGATGTAGAATTATTTATGCTTGTGTGCTCTCAAATTTCACTTGTACAAATGTGCATGTTTTTTAGCATATACGTCCATGTGTTTATACTTGTGTGTGCTAGCTAATGGACATTAAGTTCGTACGCTGACATATAAATATACCAGATCCGCGCTCATAGAAGACAAGTTCTTATTTTCTTCAACTACTTAGCACAGAAACATGAAAATACCAAATAGCAGAAATTAGGAATGTCATAGTTTTTACTTTTGAAGCATATCAGCTAGTTGTTACATGGAAATAGATTGATCAATTGTATTTTTAAGTAACAGTGGTGGACTAACGAAAGCAGGTTTCAAGAAATTGCTGTATAGCCATGAAATGGTCCATTTGAATGTTTGATTAGAGTTTAATTGGGTTTACTTGCATGCTGTGGTTCAAAGCAATGAACTTTTCATCATTCAAATCCTTGATTTGTAAAAACTAAATCAATAAAAAAAAATGACAAAGGGCATTGTACAATCTGGAATAAGATTATGAAAAGCTTATTGACATTGTACATACAATGATGCTATATATGGGTAAAAACCCATGAACAGAAGCTACACTATTTAAATCAATTACCTAACAACTCTCTACTAGATGAAAATATTAAAACCTAAATTGCTTTGAGACAATTATAACCCCATATCTGGTTATATGCAGCAGAGAAAGGCATTTTGTTGAGCCATCATTGTTTGTTACCTTGGGGATTTAGAAGACAGACACCTTCCACACGAAACAAGCTTGAGCAAAGAACGAGTTCTCCGTGTTCGTATTTTCAGGCGCGAAAACTGTTGAAACACAACTTCACAGCATTAGTGTGACTGTAGTTGGCAATAACTAAATTCCACTAAATAAAGAGAGATCTTTAACCATCAAGAAATCTGTAGCCAAAACATCACTTGGTTGTTGTTAGAAAATATTGTGAAGGCCAAAGTTGATTGACAAATCTAATATCAGTAAGCACAACTCTATGGTTACTGTTCTTAGTGTACCTACTTTAAATACAGACCAAAGCTTAACAGCACTAATGATATATCACTCAAGTTTGGGCGCATAAACTTGGCAAACGTCCAAAAAATGATTGTGAAGAGGGAGAGGAGTGATTCATGAGGATTTGATGTGCAACAGTATATCTGACCGTTCCCTTTCGAAGAATGACACAAAGGTAACCAGATAAAAATAAATGTAATCTATATAGAAAAAATGAACAGGCGAAAGCTTATGGTGGTGCTATACGAATATTGGTTTGACACATAAACCGAAAAATTGTTACCTTCCGACGAGTACCCTTAGATACCTTCCAACACAGCAAACTTCTGGTTCTCGGTTCTAGTCTCCTGTTAATGAATTTTAAATATTACATCAGAGCAGTATCAAAAATATTTGTGAATGATCGGACGCATATCTATAAGATGGTGTTTTAGTAAATCTGCTAAAGTTAACCACATATTACAAAGACAGATTCAGAGATCACCAGGACTCTATTATCTCTGACCATTAATAACCTAGGGATCAAAATCGGAATTCATAAACCTAACAATTCTTAGCACATAGTTCAATAAATATCTGCCATGCCCTTCTAGATTTCTTATGACAGTAAAAATCAGCTGATGCAGCAAGTAAAACGAGTGATAGTATTATTTTCAAGGCAAAATTTTGTGAAATATGATATAGAAATAAAGCAAGGACCAAAACTGAAATTCAGTACATACATATTCTCTTGCTCAAGCTTCTCTGCAATAGAAACAGCTTTGCGTTTTGTCCACGAGCTGGAACTTGCAGATCCTTCTGCCTGTTGGATAACATGTGCAAGTGAAACCTTTCTTCTGATTATGCTTCTGCACTGATTTTGTTCCCGAGGCATACTCTCAGATTGTGAAGCCATGTTTGACAGTTTCTGTGAAGCTCCTACCAGCACAACTCTCGAGTGTTCAGGATTTCTTTTATCCGACCCCCTCGGTGTGGCAGCAACTTCAACAATTTCACTGGTTCCATGTTTGGGCCCATTATGGAGAGGAACACAGTTTTCAGAAGTAAATTGTGAGTCCATATTTATTTGAGATGATCCACCCTCAAAGTTGGGTACATTAGCTCCTGTTGTGACATCCTTTCTTGACTCAGCTCTCATTTCAACGAGCACAGGACACCCGAAAGTGGATTCAAATGCTTGTAGAATATATGCCCTGAATTTTTCTGCCTTGGACTTGGTCTGGTAAGAACTGAATCCCAGCAACACAGTTGGAGCTGAAGAGGAAAATGAATGTTAAATAAAAATTCAAAGTTGGATCATGTTCACAGTAGAAATATGTTCAACTGTTTCATAGAAGAACTTTTGTTTTCTTTGGAGCAAGATGAAGGCCACAACTGACCAGAAAATCATAATGACGATAAGAAGAAAAAAGTAAAGAGTACTAGACAATGTAGCTGATTGTGTAAGCCGAAAATACCTGTACTGTTGGAGACTGAAATTAATTTTCCTTCTTGATATAGGAATTCCTTTATGCAACTAATCTGTATTTTATCCAGTACATCTAACCAAATCTCATCAATCTGAGGGTAACCTTTGCTGATACTTTTTCTACCACTGACTCTTTCTGCATCATTATTGGCGCTGGAAATTTGCTGAGATATAATTCTGCTACTTGCAGGCTTTCTTTTATCTACACTACTAGCCTTATATTTAGGGGCACCTTGAACATCACCAGAACTCCCTGCATGAAATCTATCATTTCTACTGTCTAAACCTCTCCCGTAAGACATCACACTTTGTCTCACATCAGACTTTCTGGCTGCCTGACGTCTAGCTTTGTCGTTCAACACCAATGGACTATGATTAAAACTAGTGTCTGCAGAAGAGCTAGGCAACATATACTGCCGATCAGGAGCAAGCTGAAGTAGAGCAGCTGTAAGCCAAGTCAATTTGTCATTTGACGTCCGCAACTGTTTTTCTGCCTCTGAGAGCGTCTTCAAAGCCTGCCGTAGCTTTTCCATATCTTGTTTGGCTACTGCAATCAAAATGTGTTGTCAAATCATGAAAAAATAGACGAATTTAGAAGGAAAAACTGGATCAAAGAATAGATTAGAAAAGATCCCAAAAGAGGATATTTAAATGTTATATTTTTGTATTTATTAGAAGTAAGCTTTTGTATCAGTATAGAAAGAAAAAGTGTGTACTGAAAAGTGAAAAGCCCAGAAGCAGGTTCCTAGTGAGTATAACTTTTGGACTGAAAGACGATAGAGAAAGTCGGGAAGGAAATAAAACAAACATAAATTAATAAAAACATACAAATATGCAAGAAATAAAATATGACATGGACGAACATTAGCCTTACATGTTGGTTGCTTAAAGAACTTTCTTCTATGCTGTGCTTTCATGAAGTCATAGCTTCCTGCAAGTATATCAGTTATCACTGTAGCAAGTTGCGACATCAATGCTAATGGTTCTACACCAGTCTCCATTAATTCTCTCAGATTCTTAACTGTATTAACTGTGTCAGCAGAGAGTGCCAAATCAAGAAGTTCCACTAATTTTTCATCAGAAATGAGTCCAATCTGCAAGAATAACATAAGAAAATCCATGAGTGACCAATAATTCTAAATGCATTTTTTTAGATGTTAATGGCTGAAGTTCAAATGTACCAGTTCCTGGACAAGGGTAACAGAGATTCTTTGCCCCAGTAAACTTAATTGCTCAAGAGTCATCTCAGCATCCCTTAAAGACCCATCTGACCTTGATGCAATAAGTTTCAGTGCATCTTTTTCGATTTCTAGACCCTCTTTTGTGGCAATCCACTGCAAAGCATAAATTATATCCGCATCCTTCAATTTCGGAAAGAAAAACTTCTGGCACCTGGATATGATGGCATGGGGCAAAATATCCAGACTCGAACAAATAAGCATAAAAACCACTCGTCTAGGAGCCCGGTCAATTACTTTGGATATGGCACTCCAACAATCAGCCGATAGAGTATCACAATCATCAAATATAAACACCCTGTAATGTGAACCTTGCTGTGAAACCATCATCATGCTATCAAGCAAATCCATAATGCTTTCGAAATCCAAGTTACTTACAGAACCGATTTCCTTTATACTTCTACTCTTTCCCAGATCATGTGTGATGCAAGAAGAACAAGACCCGCAAGGTTTTGGATGTTCCCGTGACTGGCAATTTAATGCCCTAGCAAGTATGCGCGCACACGAGGTTTTACCAGTACCATGTGGTCCATGAAAGACGTAGAGAAGTCCCATCTTCCTCCGCATAACTGCATTTGAAAGAGCTTGAACAACAAGATTCTGACCCACCAGGTCCCTGAAGGATCTTGGCATGTACTTTTGTGTCAAGCTTTGGTGTATACCATGTCGATTTCCCCTTGACTTATGCTGAAATCCAGATGTGGGTTCGGAAGCAAAGTCAGATTCCGTCTCCTGGTTAAGCAGATTATTGGCAAATATCCCCAGCTCCCCAGAATAATCATGTTCCCAAGCAGCATTTTCACTGGTTTCTTGTGACCCATATCCATCAACTAGTAGAGGAAGCGCCTCGGATTCAGATTCACTGAATGAGCTTGACCCACCGGATGCCTTGGGCAAATCTGTTGCGTCTCTAGCTCGAGACATTGATCCACCTCTTTTTAGACGTGAATCAGACAAGCCACAAGAGAAACTCTTCCCAGCCATATCGAAAAACGACTTACCTCTATGATGAATTCTCGACCAGTTCCAAGGAATCCCACATCCATTTTTTGGAATCCTTGACACATTCTCCTCACCACAATCATCTTCTTGCTCTTCTATCCCGTAACCCTGATGGCCTAAAGCACACAATGATGAATTAGAGGCCACAGACGGTTCATTTAGAGCTCTTGTGTCCTTTCTAGGTGCAGAAGTTTGAGTTCTCTTCATTCTTCGGAACTTGTTCCTTCTCACCCTATTTAGCCCACTGCAGGAAGCACGGCCACTCGGTTCCATCTTCTCAGAAGCTCCATGTAGATGAATGTTTGAAGATGCTACGTCTTCACCGTCTCCAGGGACATCACTCAATCGCTCTGAAAGCGTTTTTGGGACATCTTCCGGGCTATGTTTCTCCAATATATGACTTTTTCGCCCATTCCGTTCGGGATCAGCAAAAGCATCTTCTTTGGACAGCTCATTACCATTTTCATCATCCTGAGGCCTTTCATTGTCAAACGAGGCATGTTTCTTCTTACCCTTTCCACCATCTCGTGCGCCACTCGTACTACTATCCTCACTCGCTACCGCTGCCTCACCAATGTTCAAATTTGAAGCTGGAGCAGCACTCTCCTGGTAAGGAGAGCTTCTTGATACCATTCTACCGGCCTTACGTCGGTCTAAACCGGTTGACATCCTCCGTCCAATAAAGGAACCCACTTCTCCGCTCTTTGTAAGCATATCCGTATCCAAAGGTGAATGCCAGGAAGGAGGACTGGCTGACGGGTCACGGAGTGAACGTGATCTCTGCAGCACCATAAGGTCCCTCATGAGGGACCTATCATACATCATTGGACTATGCTTATGCATATGGTTTTTCAAGTGAATGCAATTAGTCAAATGTATGTGATTGCGTAGATGGTCGCCGATATCACCATTCGCATCCTTGAGAATCCTATCCCGAACAGCCCTGGTCATGATCAACACTAATCTACAGGTCCAGATGCAGCAACTAATCCAAATTGGGCATAAAGACCCAAAACAAGCATGGCATTTCCTAATAAAATCTTCCCAATTAACTCTACGAGATGCAAGAAAATCAATTCACTACTAGCTCATGAAGCTCCATTAATGGTGTTGATATCGACAACCTAATTGCCCCAAATTCAAGCATTCAATTCGAATTACATGCACTAATTAACCCTCTCACACTCCGGAAAACCCTCTAAGAAAAAGGAATTGGACAATTCGTCACATTTTTGACTGAATTGAACAAATGGCAAACCCCCATGGAATGCAACTAAGCAATACTTAGCTTTTAGGTTGTCAAACTAATCAAGCGCTGATGCTCGCAAATCCAGATGACGCCAACGCCCTGAACCTCGTCCTCTGAAACTGAATTAAAACAAATTGTTAAACCCAAAACCAGGAAGAGAGAGTAAAGAGGAAAACTGATATTGTGCAGGAAAGGAGAAGGAAAGCAAGGAAGCATTTGAATCACCTGAACTACAGAACCGTAAAAGTAGAGGTGGTCCTTTAATTTATTACTACTAGTCTATGCGACTATGCCTATACCGCCGATTGTAAATGAAGTCTCTTTCAGATCTCAATCTCATCTAACTTTCACATGAAGTTGCACTTTGTTTCACCTCCCCACCTCTATCTTTGAGTTCATTTCATATCTCGAAAATGACGGCTTTGTTATGGGTTTCTGTGTGTTCTATAGTATAGTGAGAGAGAAAGAGAGAGTGAAGAGTGAAGAGGAGGAAGAGAGAGGCCATGGCATATTGGCATGGGCGATGGGTGCACTCTATTTCTTGGGTCAGAGTGACAGAAGAACACATGGACCTTTCTGCATCCTAGCCGTTGATCAAATAAGGGACCCACAGAGAATGTGGGCCCAGATTCTGATGCTGTGGCCCAGATGTAATTCAAGCCATGCAGAGATGCTCTCTCTCAAAACATGAAATGCTTAAGAATTTTTGGCAGCTCAGGATTTTCTCCTTTTGATAGTCCAAAACTTGAAAAAGTGGCTAACTAATATTGGGAGTTTTTGTGACAGTATTTTTGCAATGTGTTTGGTGAATCCACTAGGATGATAGGAGGCAATAAATTCAAATAATCATTTTAAACTATTATGTTCATATAATTAGTGTGAGATGTTATTTCATATTCGATCGATCTGAACCGTTCTACTTTTTTAATGGAGCTGACTTTTTCAAGATTTCGACTCGAACTTCACAACAAACGCTTAAAAGAACCTAGTGCATCACCCCGCGTTTTGTTTCGTTAATATCTCTGATGACAGGTTAGTGAAAATATATAAAATTTAATATTGTTAAAGTAATTGTCGAGACAAATCAAACAAGATCCTACATGACTGTATCATTCTTTATACATAAGAAACAATCTATAAAAACTTCTAGAATTGTAAATGGAGTCAAAAAAACGAGTTTAGATCTCTATACTGGGAGTGAGGGAGCAATAAGATGGAGGGGGCCAAGAAAATTTTATGCGTGCAAATAAAGTAGGAAGCTTTTGGTGAAGTCAAAAGAATAGTAGATGGTTGAGGATTAAAAAGGACAAGTGATGAAATTGATTGGTTTGATAATAAATCGTGTCAATTAGTAGAGGAAGTGGATTTACACTTTTTTTAGGTGTTTGGAGAAGGAGGCTTTTCACTTTGTAAAAACTTGCTACTCAAACAATCCACATGTGTGTTGATGAATATGGTTTCCTCAAATTTGGTCTCATGTCACATGACTTTGATACCTTTGCTTTAATTGTTTAGACAAATGGATAAATGATAAACAAATGACATGATTGACATATGTTCATAGAGGGGATTAGACAGAAATGACTATTAACCTACAAATTATGAATATTTTAGAGCACACAAATATAATTAGAATTTATGATCTATATTTGTGTGTGCTAGAAAATTTTACTTACATGTATGTGTATGGATTTATTTCCATGTGTGCTTTTTTTTAAGTATTGTATACTCTTAATTAAATTACTATATATTATTAGTATGCGAGTCTTTTTCTTGATTTGGTAGAATTTTAACATATTTATTCAAAGACTTGGCAAAGAAAAAGCTAATAAATTACTACTATATATTTGTTAGACGTACTTTGTTGTATGAGAGAGAGTGTTGGCCACGACGAAGTCTCAAGAATAGAAGATGGTGGTAGCAGAGATGAGGATGTTGCGCTGAATGTGCGGGCACACCAGAGCAGACAAGATAAAAAATGTGGCTATCAGAGAGAAGGTCGGCGTTGCTGACATCAGGGAAAAGTTGCGAGAAACGACACTCTATTGGTATGGGTGTGCAGAGGAGGCCGGGGACCTGAAGAACCAGTGCGTAGGTGTGAGATACTAGATTTTGGCATTTTAAGCAGAGGTAGAGGTCGGTCAAAGAAGAGCCGGAGGTGATAAAGATAGATCTTGCGCAACTATCGATGACGGACAACATGACTCAGGACATGAATGAGTGAGGGGATAAAATCAAGGTAGAGCCATAGATGCTCGTCAGCTGGAGTGCCTATAGAGGTCAGTGGAGTGTTTTTGGGCCCTAACTATGACTTTTCGCGTCCATTTTAGGACTTCATTTTATTCTCATATGTGAGAAGTCTTAGGTCTTGGGCTTGTCGGTCCACTTCCTCCCGACGAGGAATCGGGGTAGGGATTGTCTACATCTGACCCCTCAGACCATGCATTGACGGGATTATAGTGGATCGATTGTTGTTGTTGAGGAAGATATTATGTTGTTGAGTACGATGAGTATGATATATTGGTTATCTTTCACGTAATTTCTAAGTCATATTTCGGCAGGCCAATATACTTTTAATTTTGGGTGTGAATTTGGAACGAATGAAATTAAGATAGATTTATTAAATACACATACATATGCTAAAATTAGAAGCACCATGTGTTAGTTAATGTATGTGTATGTATATGTATTTATGTTTGTGTGTATTAGTGAACAATAATGTATTAGCTAATATGTGTGGTTGTTACCTAGCTTGTATGTAAGTATATTTATATTTGTGTGCGTTAGCGATCGCATAAACCTCCATATATTCCGTACGTATCTAAATCTTTTCTTTTAGTTTTACAATACTCCCTCTGTCTCAATTTGTTAGTCTCATTTCAATCTGACACATATGCCGAGACACGTTTTGTATCGTTAATATCTCTAGTTACATGTTAATAAAAAATTATAATTTTTTAATATTGTTAAAGTGCTTATTGAGACGAATCAAACAAGACCCTCATGACTATGTTTTTTATTATATATTAGAAGATATCTACAAGATTCTCTCGGTTTGTGAATAGTGTCAAAAAATAAAATGGGACTAACATTATGGGACGGAGGGAGTATGTGAATAGTGTCAAAAAATAAAATGGGACTAACATTATGGGACGGAGGGAGTAGTATTTTTATTTATGTAATAAGTTTGATTAAAATTTCGCCGATGCCTCCACTCCCTAGCTCTCTTGTATAGTACTCCCTCCGTCCCTGAATTTTCTTCCTGTTTCACTCGGGCACGTATGCCGATGTGCGTTTTGTTTTATCGATATCTCTAATTATACATTAATAAAAATTATAAAATTTGAATATTATTAAAGTACTCGATAAGACGAATAAAACAAGACCACACATGACTATGTTTTTATCTATATATTGGTCGAAATTACGAAAATTCTCTTGATGTGTGAATAGTATCAAAAACAGAATCAAGAACGAAATTCAGGGACGGAGGGAGTATATCAAATGGTCCTCAAAAGCAACCCTACAAATCACAAGTAGCTAAGAACTTTAGTGGAATAACAAGAAAACGACTTAAATACATACACCAACACAAACCAAACCAGAAATACCAAACATTTCAATTCATTTATTCCCTCTGTCCATTAATTATTAATTATGTACTTATTTTCCTTTTTTGCACGAGAATTAAGGAGAGGAGAGAAAATGTATTAGGATGAGAGAATGGTGAGAGATGATAAATTAAAAGGTTAAGATTGAGTGAGAAAATAATAGGAGAGAGCAAAATTAAAGTGTATTTTGGATTATTGTGGTTTTGGGGGAAATTAATGGGTTTTGACGAGGGTATATTAGTAAAAATTTGTGATTAAAAATAGAAATGAGAACATCAAATTGGGACACTCAAAATGAAAAATGAGAACATAAAAAAGGAACGGAGGGAGTATAACAAGCTAGTTAAGCCTCTCATCTACCAATCACATATGCTAGTATATAGCATATGTGTAAATGACTGCATGCATATATGTACTTCAACGGCTATAATTTCAGGACCACGCATGATGAGTTACGTTACGTACGATTACTGTTTGATCACACTTATACAGCTAGATCATTCACTTTTATACCTAAAAACTATAGGATATATACAATTACTAAACTGGGTAAGTCTTGGAATTTATTACTATTCATCTATAAGAGTGACAAAACTCCAATAATGCAGTAAATTATTTCCACTCAAGTTGGCGAATCATTATCCTTTTCTCAAAACCATAGATACAAAATTAATTAAGACATTAAACACTAAGGTATATACAAAACAATCCATATGCAATATGACAATGGACAAGTTTTAATCAATGCAATGACAGATTTGTCACTGCTTACTGCTTAATACCATACAGAAAAGTTAATATTCATGTCTACCAACATAGTATATACTATATAGGGCTAGTCAATGAATAAGAAAAAAGTTCATAAGTAAAGTAATTGGTATTTGATTAAGTACTTGTAAAATCAAATTAGATCCAATATATTATATATGTAGTGAAACTAGAATGTGACAGAATTAAGCAACCTTGGATTCTCTGTAACGAGAATAATATAAGGAAATACTGGACTTCTTTTATATACTTGACTAGTACTCCTCAAGCCTCAAGGTGAGGATACACATTGATTATAGGATACTTAATTCTACATTATTTTAGTAGCTAGGGTTACTTTTCTTGGTTAAAATGTACTCCCTTCGTCCCAATATTAAGTGTCCGTTTGCGTTTTCCGATTAAAATTAATGAAGTGAGAAATAAAAAGTGAAAGGGAGAGAGATTGTGAGAGAGTGGTTTTTTATGTAGAAGAGAGAAGATAAAAGGTGATTAGGTGTGAAAATTGATGTAAAAAGGAAAGAGAGAGAAAGTAGTTAGGTGTGGATTTTTAAAAAAATGATTTGATGTGGATAATAAGACGAAAGATATAAATGAAAACAGACATAACATTTTAAAACGCCAAATAAGGAAAACAGACACTGTATTATGGGACGGATGGAGTAGTACAATTTGATTTGGTGTCCCAATACATTGTACGTAGAGAGGTGATTAAACAATTTGGGGGAAATCAAAGTATTGATTGCACCTTAGCTAGTTAAATTGTTAATGGTTACCATATATGAGTCTAACTCAAAAGGATTGGCAAAATGAGAGAGTAAAGGCTAAAGGCTGTTTGATTTGTAAAGGTGAAGACTAAACCACATTGATGTCGAGTTCCTCACAGACAAAGATCTTTAGCTATTTGCTCCAAAACCCACTTCTCTATTCTTTACATTTGTAAATTGCCCTTTTCCTCTTATAATATTCAACTGAATGCGGGCAAAGTAAACTCAGCTCACGTGACATGCATGTGCGTACCCACCTTTGCGGTATTATAAGATAAAAATACTATTCTATACAATACCAAATAAATTAACAGGATAAGCAGAATATCATGAGGTGTTGAAATTCAGAGGAAAATTGTGTCTTCATGTTTAATCACTTGAACCCATTTCTTTTTATACTTGTACTGCCTCCATAGTCCATATCATATATATTATCATGTGTGATGCAAGAAGAACAAGATGTCCCATGCTGTCCATGATGTGTTGTTGAATCCACTATAAAGATAGATTGTCCATTAATGACAACGGATCAATCCATATCATCCTTTCTAGTACTAGTTTTATTTATATGGGCTGAAAATCAAACAAAACAAACAAAAACTCATTTCAACCCCAGGCCCAAAATCCAATTTCACTAAAAGGCCCAAACCTAGTATTCCATGCCTCCATTTTTATGTTCGTCTTCTCCACATCTGCTTACAGAAGCTCTGAGTTGAGCTTACCTTCCATGGCGCCGAGGGGGCTTATTATTGGTGGAACGTAAGCTTTTCGCCGGAGTTCCGTCCGCCACTATGTATATGTACCCAAGAACAAGTGTAAGTTAGATGTTTGAACCAAGATTTCTGAACTTTTTTTTGTTCTATTTTATCAACAATACACATTATATCAAACGGTCCTCAAAGCTACCCTACCAAGTACCAAGTAAGTACTAAGTACCAATCACAACTAGAAGGCATTTTAGTGGGAGATAACAAGAAAGCGAGTTAAATACACCAAGACAAACTGAAAATAGCAACCAACACTTGAATTAAATTGTATCAAGTCAATATTAGGATAAAAGTTTCATCAATGACTTCAACGGCTATAGTTTCAGGACCACGTACGATTACTATTTCATCACAATTATATAGCTACATCACTCACTTTTATGCCTAAAAACTACCGGATATACTCTCTCCGTCCATTTTTTATGTTCTCATTTTCCATTTTAAGTATCTCAATTTGATGTTTCTATTTCTATTTTTAACCACAAATCTTTATCAATATACCCTCATCAAAACTCATTAATTTCTCACAAAACCACAACAATCCAAAATACACTTTAATTTTGCTCTCTCCTATTATTTTCTCACTAAATCTTAACCTTTTAATTTCTCATCTCTCACAATTCTCTCGTCCAAATACACTCTCTCTCATCTCTTCTCTCATCTTCTTAATTCCCGTACAAAGAAGAGAAATGAGAACATAATTAAGGGACGGAGGGAGTGCAATTATTTGACTGGGTGGTACTATCCACCTATATATAGTAATGTTATAAATTATTGTTACATTCATTCTTTGGTAAGTACTGTCTGGAGGGAGTTGAATGCAAATCATTTTCCTTTTCTTAGACCAAAATTATGCAATTAAGTTGAACACTAGGTACTGTATGTTCTGTAATAAGAACAATTCATATGCAAAAGTAACAATGGTCAAATTAAAGTCAAGTTTTGATTCCAACAAAATAACACTTAACTTTTGACATATACAATGAGAGATTTGTGATTGATTAAAAACATTACAGTACTGCTAAGTAGATATGGTTCCCCGTTTTAATCCTTACTGGTTAAATTACACCATACAAAGGTCAGTATTTATAACACCTATAATATACAAGGCAAGTCAGTTAATTATCCTACAAAGCCTAAAGCAACATATTTTGACAAAATTCTAGACTCATTATCAAATTTCATAATAGATCAACTGAAAAGAAAGACCAACGTGCAGTGATAAATTAAAGCACACACACACTCACACCAAGTAAAATTTGGCTGAATATCAGATATCATAAGGTTTTCCAAAATTCACATTTAGAAACAATATATGAACTAAGAGAATCATGATTTGGAACTCTAAAGCTCGTAAAGAGTGCAACTGTGCAAGCCTTTGTTATTCCTACTACCGTATTAGTTTCTACAACGAGATATACTCCTCTGTTCGATACCTCTCCATGAATGACTGGTTTCCAAAATCCAATTTACAGGCAATTCTATAGTTGATTACAAAAATGTACCTACTCTGACATTTGCTCCTGCATCATCTGAAGATTTAGTAATTCCTTTCAACTGCCTCTCACCAGATTGGTAGGCTCACTCAGCACATAATTGGGCAGTTCATATTTTGCACCTGCTCAAAAATGCAATGTAATTAGTCATTGAGATAGAATTAAGTTTTTTAATCACAGTATATGTGAATAAAAAAATAGTACCTCTCTCATCATAGCAAACTGTAAGGTCACGGGTCTCAACAATCACACCAGCACTGTCAATGATTGCTTGGGCAAATTTTATCTCTGCTTCAGCAGCTGCTTGGAGTGCATCCCATATCTCTGCATGATAAGAAAAGAGTTTCATCCTCCAGTTAATCTCATATCCCGAAAATTCGTTACTAAATTGTCAACATTCTCTTAAGCAAAAAGAAACAAGGAAAGACAAGCAGGAGAAAATGCAATAACAAAAGACGTGTGAAATCAATCAGAGTTAATTTAGAAATATATTTACGACTACCTGCCGGAAATTTCTTATATAAGCATGATATAGATTAAACCTGACAGAGTTTCCAGCCACCATAATTTGTTATAAGCATGCTTTTCCACTATATATTGACAGAGCTATAGAATAAACCTGACCAAGAGTAAACCAAAATAAGAAACACATAACAACAATACCTCTCCTGCCACCATAATGAGGAGCAGTGTCCCAGAATTCTTCACGCATCTGATTGAGTTGGTCCCTAGTTATCGGCTCTGTATGCCTCCATGGCTTTGGCTTTCGTATCTTCTTAGTACTTCCTGCAAGCATTTGAAATACTTATCAGCAATCCGGTAATTACCAAGACATGTATAGAAAGTAGCAACACGTACAAAACACTGAACCACTTGAAAAATCTGAATGATCATGTAAACAATCTACTCCATTGATGTCAGTAAAATATAAAAAGAATGAAACTGGTATTAAACTTCCTACTTTCTAATCAATATTCTTGTACATTGTATAATTTTGTACTGCTCAAGATGAAACAGCCAACCACTAGAATGGTATGTTGTGTAATATCACATAAGCAATATTATTATGCACATAAGATGTAATCAAAGCACCACAGAAACAAGATAGCAATGCATAAATTCAGGTTATAGAACCCCCCCCCCCCCCCCCAACAAAAGTCAATTTCACCAGTGCATCGCATTTTGATATAAAATCCAGCAATTAAATAGGTTAGCAGTACACTAACTGTTTACTCTACTTGAATCGATCTTCTAATTCCGAACATCGGAGGCAGAGATTACAGTCATTAACCAGCTAAGTTAAAGTAATTATAAGTAGGGGCGTCAAACCAGTTATAAACTATAAATACAATAAAACCCAACTGTAAATGATCACAAGAGCACTCAGAGAAGACAGTAGTTTCACAGTATGCTATTCTTATTCTCCCACTGACATAAATGAATATGCAATGCCTTCATAGTATGTGATTCCAAGTCTCCCAGATTCCAGTGTTCAGTCAATTACAGCATCTTGCAAGCAGTGAGCCTTTAACAGTTCAGCATTTCTTTAGCCATCTCCATCCCACATCAAGAAGAATGCTAAGGAAAACAGTTCCAGAGAAATCTCATTGTAGCCATTCTTTCAAAACACATATACAGAAACTCGACACAGCTATTCCATTCTGTGTATGTCAACTTCATGACAGTGAATAAAGTGACCAGAATTACACATTTTTCAAAACAATCAATGTCAACAGTTAAAGATCCTACGGATTGTAATATACTACTCCTTCAACCATTCTTTGAATGTTTATCACTGTTATATCGAACTTGTAGCATCTAAATATTTCACGCAAACTACAAAGACGAAACTATCATATTTCCATAAATGCCACATCCAAGAAACTTACGACGATCCAAACACCAGCAATCGTTTCAGCAAGCAGTGAAATCTTGATACTATTTCCAAGTCTAGGTATCTAATAGGAGCAAGAAGCTCGCATTCCTTTCGCAATCATCGGAAAACAGCAACGGAAAACGACAAACAAATCTTCTGAACAAGAAACCGAAACAGTAGAAGCGCAATTGCGTGAAACTGAAAGAAAAGCCTTACTATCTCCCTGCGCACGCGACGAAATACAACCCATGGCGATCGATTGTCGGAAAGAACGCGAAAGCTTTCTCTTGGCTTCTTCAAAGACAGAAATTGAGCTCAAACTGCAGTCGGAGAAGACGCAATCGACGAGTTAGAGCGACGGATTCATGGTTCTCCCATTCTGAAGCTTCAATTTCTTTTGGAGAGTGAATGAAGTAGCGAGAAAGAGTGACTGTGTTTCGCTTAGAGCAGAGATAGGTATATATAGTAGCTGTTCTGGTTGAGCATCGCCCTATGATTACTCACAACCGTCGTCGCCGAGAACGGAGAAAGAATATTTTCTGGTCGATGTCTTAATTTGTTGAAACTAATTACGGTTAAAAGGTGCTAAACACGCGCCCTAATACGCCGGAATTATGTGTTAATAGCTCTTTTCACAACGACGCGTTTTAGAGATTCTACAAGGGCTTATTTAGTTTTAGAGATTCTACAAGGGTTTATTTAATCGAAATTGTATTGAAATGTGTGATATATATGCGTATTATTCCCGAAAGGAAAGGATGAGATTAGCATTATTCATAAGTCGTACTTTTGGTAGAGGTCTTGCCGGTTCGAAAACCGCCGGTTACGGTTCATGAACCGTCGATTCAAGGTTTAAGATATGCTTGAACCTGAATATAAATCGGCAAGAAGACGGTTCAGTCGGGCCGGTTTCGGTTTTGACCAAAAAATCGTCGGTTTTTTAGCCGGTTCCGGTTCAACCCTGAACCGGAATAATTTTTAAAAAGATAAAAAAAATATATGAAATTTATGTTTTTATATACACAATCATGAGGGTGTTCTTTTTCTTCTAAATTTCAATGTCAAAAACTGTTTTATTACCAACATAAAACATTTAAAAACTTCCCAAATTGAAAACTACCTGAAAAGTTGAAATCTATATATTAAAAAATGAAATTCTTCATCATCCACTCAATTTTTTATGTATATATTTTTTATATTTTTTGATATGAACTAATGGTTAACCGGGCGGTTTAGGTTTCGGGGCGGTTTAGGTTCCGGGCCGGTTTATCCGGTTAACCTTCGTCAAAACCGCCGGTTCAAGGTTCCGTAATCTCATAAACCTGAACCTAAACCTTTAAGATGGCGGTTTGGCCGGTCCGGTTTGACCAGTCTGGTTAACCTTTTAACACCTCTAACTTCTTGGTAAGAACCGTAAGATACAGTATCATTGCATTTGCATATGTGATATGGGCATATGGCCCCATAGCACAAAATCGAGTTTTAAATTTTTTTTAAAAAAAAGTGTTACAAATGCTTGTAAATGAAAAAAAAAAAAAGGTAATGCTACAAAACGAATTTGACGAATCAATCCGAATTCGTTAAATTATGAGATACGATAATTAAACTGATAAATATACTTCAATAGATGACAGAAATCATACAAATAGTAATTTCGTGGTACAGGGGAGGAGGAGGATAGCTACAATATGTATAGTCGAAGAATAAGGGATGAACAAATTTGTCGGACAAGATAAAATGTATAAACAAAGTGTCCGTTTGGCATGGACAAATTCCCAACTTTAGTCGATTTTTTAGGTTAAAATTCATGGATTTCCGGTGGTTGATCACCGTCGGGCTTGTTTGGATTGGCGATGAAGGGGTGGTTGAAGTTGAGCGATGTGGTTGAGAAAATCGATCAACTTCAATCTCTTTCTACCGATTTCCATAATATTGGGAGGTAGATTATTGAAATTGATCAACTTTAATCGAGTTGAAGATGCACAATTTATCCAAGTACCCCTGAGCAATCAAGATTCGTCAATTGTTTGTCTAGGGTTCAATCCCCGCGATCTGAAGATTGAGAGCAAAGAGGGGTTTCTAGGGTTCCAGCCTCCAAGTATGTTTCTTCCCTATTCAATCAAATTTTCTTGTATTTGTAGCTTGTTTGTGTGAAGATTGATGGTTAAATGCATATTACGAGTCCAATTCCTAAGCAACACCTCCATGATTTTTGTTATTTATGGATTTCTTGATAAAGCATAGAAGGTGTTCGAAAAAATGTTTGAACCAAATATAGTGAGTCGTGTCTATAATTCTATGAGAATGGTCATGGTTATTATTGTTAATTAATGGTACTTGGGATGAGGCAAAACTCAGTTTTGATATTATAGCAAAAATCAAACACCAACAATAAGTTAAAATGGAAAATAATAAGAATATTCTTTTAGAGATGCTTTATTTCTCCATCTTGATTGCTAAATTTGGCAATCCAAATAGCAAGTCTAGTGTGTATGGTCCACTAAATAAATGATATTTCTTTCATAAATTGAAAATTGAAAGAGTGGAAAATTGGTGTTACACTTGAAAATGGCAAAATTATAGCAAGTGTTGTTGGTGTTACACTTGTTTGCTAAAATAGCATTTACTATAATGTGTCATTTCAACTTGCTATAATCCTAGTTGGCTTGCTAAATTTGGTTTGCTAACCTTTTTCAATGCAAAAGAAAGTTGGGAGATGGGCACTTTACCGCCGCTATTAAGGTTCCTACTTCATCTGGTACTGCTCCGCTAAACTCTGACACTCTCCGTGATCTGGAGGCCAAGCTCCCCTTTGCGTCCCCTCCTATTCTACCTACTTCCTCTCTTGACGGGGATGCTCTATCTGTCACTAAGATATGGTGTTGAGTAGGATCCATAGCTTCCCTAAAAGGACCTCTTGTGGTCGGGACGGGCTGCGAGCCCAACATTTCGTTGATATGTTGATAGGGGTTGCTTCTGCAGTTGTCGATGACCTTGGAAACGAGTCGATGACCTTGCAACCCCTTCTGCAGTTATCTATAAGATTTTCAATTAGGTGTGGGAACTTAAAGGGTTGCAAGGCTGTTTTTCATTCAGTGGACAGGCTTGTCGAATGTAAAGGCAGCGAGTTTGGGTTATCTATGCTTTTGGTGGATTTCCATAATACTTTCAACCTCGTCGATTAGAGTGTCTTGCTTCATGAAACAAGGCTCTGGTGTCCTTCTATTGCTATGTGGGTTGAGTTTTGTTATTCGCAATCAGATAGGCTTTACTACGATAACTCTATCCTCTGGTCTTGTCAAGGAGTTCAACAAGGGGATCCTTTAGGTCATTTGTTATTCGTTGGTTTTGCACCCTTTGGTTCTTAACATTAACCGTGTCTATAAGCTTGTTGTTCAGGTCTGATATCTTACTGATGGTACAATTATTGGTGATACCCTCATGGTTGCCAAGGCGCTTAATATCATCATGGTCGATGGGCTGACTCGTGATCTGTTTCTGAATGTGGACAAGACATAACTCTTCTGGCCTTGTGAGGATCCTAGAAGCAGGGTTGACGGTGTTTTCCCTTCCAACATTTCTCGTCCGCATAGAGGCGTTAAACTCCTTGGCGGGTTTGTCAGTCTTGATGTGGGATATCGTCGTTATTTAGCCTTGAAAAGTGTCTAAAAAACCATCGAGTTAATGGTGGCAGTTAACAAACTCAAGGACCCTCAGTGTGAGCTTCTCCTTCGCAATTGTGTTGGGGTTACAAAACTGTATTATGCTTTGAGAACGTTCTCCCCTTTGTCTTTCTTGGATGTCAAAGTTATATTTGATCAAGTCTTGCGTATCTCTCTAGAGAAGATTGTTACCGCATCTGGGTATAGTTTTAGGAATTGACAATGACGACTTGCCACTCTCGCTCGCTATTAAGATGGGAGATCCTGGAATTTATGTTTTGCAAGGGATGATATTTAGATCCTGGAATTTATGTTTTGCAAGGGATGATATTTGTTATGTTTTTCTTTCTTCTCGCCTCTAAATAAGCACATTTCAGGCTACGATTATGTCAACTTCGGATATAAGGCCCAATGATGACCACAGTATTCATTGTTCTAATTCCCGACTCTCGTCTAACTTTATGTCAATGTAGATATATAGACCGCTCCATAACTAATTTTTTTTTTAATTCTTTCAACCTATATTGTTTTAAATCGTGGAACTTTTCAAATTTTAAGATATAAATAACCAGTAGAAGTTTGATGGCATTCAAACACATTGTGATTCAATTTTTTTTAAATGAAGGGCGCATGGTACCAGTACCAGAGACTTATGTCAACAATAAAATTTGGCATTGGTCCATTGAAGACAAGTTCCGTGCTGTAATTTGACTCGAAATTCACATAAATAAAATAGTGATGTTGTCAACACATCAATATCCGAGTTTGCTCAGGCTCTAGACACAAGAGCTATTGTAAAGAGTATAGTTAAAACTCAAATATATATTGAATACAACTTGCAGAATCAGTTATTCAAACCCTCAGTCAAATCCATTAATATCATATGAGAGTAGTTTCACCATGTAGGTTCACCCTGAATAAACAGGGTCATGGATCCACTACACCTCATTAAAGAGGATTAAATCATCACAGGTTATATAGTTTGATCAGTTTCAGACTCAGAATATATATACAGCTTTATCAATCATGAATTTTCTGAAGCAGAACTGGCTTAGCTGTGATTTAATCATCATTGTCAATAAGAAAGGAATCGATCAAAGACTGGCTCATATCAAGAAATTCAACCATTAAATCCTTTACTTCACAGAATTGTTAAACTCTCAGAAGCGCGGATAATTTGTAATCATCGCCAAGAAAATAAAAGTAAAAAATTAGAATAAATATATCCGTTGTATTGACGCAGATCAGCCTTGAAAGAAAATGTACAAAGAGGGCTTATCTGTAACACGAACGGAAGATTGAAACTCTAGCACATGCAATGGGGCTATCATCTTCATATATTATGATTCAGAGAAGCCCGGGGTGCGACGTGCGTGGTGAAATTTCAGAAAAAATAAAAGAAGCCTCAGAATTGCAGAATGGTCAGCAAGGCTTGAAACTCAAGCCAATCAGTCCCGAAAGATGGTGTTCTTTTAAATGGATATCCTCATTGGCATTGAAATTGAAATAGAAATTTGAAAGTGAATGTATGCTTCTCATGGCCTGTCCAAAGTGGTAATGGCAGCGACGCCGCTCCACAAGGCGATGGAATATGATGCCGCTCACCGTCGGACGGAGGATTCTCCATCAACAACGATGAGCTTGATCTGTGACGTTTTACTTATGGGATATACAAACACGGTTCTGTTTGCCCCAATTCGAGTAAAGGGATTTACGGAGAAATCCCCGTCACATAATTGAAATTAACGAAAAAAAGAATCTAGCAAACTGAAATTAACATTGCGCAAAGAATGAATGAACAGAGGAAATTGAAATCGAGGCCTACTGTGGCTAGATTTGAACTCGCCTGGGAGCCGGCTGACGAAAACCCTAACCCTAAAGTTTGATTTGCAGAAGTAACGCGATGACTGATTTATTTTGATGAGAGGGAGGTCTTATTTAAAGGACTGAGTGCTGGTTTTCAGTGAATTGGGCTTAGAATAGCCTGCCCTAAGGATTTTTCAGGCCCAATTATTTCGAACCTGGAAATGGGCTGGGGATGTTAGTTTATCTCACTTGGTTTGAGCAAAATCTTATATCTAATCTTATACAGGTTTTTGTTTGACAGCACTTTTTTTTATTTTTTATGAGGAAAGTGTTTAGGAGGCACGTCTACCGAGAATGATACCGTCCTAGGGCATTTCTAAGGATGAGATCCGAGAGATCTGAAAAAGGCTGCAAATTCAGGATGGGGTGACAAATGATACGTTTTAGCTATAAGGTCAGCTGCACCATTAGTCTCCCGAAAAATATGAGATACTCAATTTTCCGCAAAAGTGCGAAGATCCATTAAGATATCAGTCAAGATCAAGTCTATTTCTCATGGGCAGTCCCAAACGCCGTTTATGGCATTAATAAGGCGGAGATTATCGCTTTCGATCTCAACATGCGTGAGACCAAGCCGAATAGCCTCCTTAATGCCATAAGCCCATAACGTATCGCAACATCAGTTCCCGCCGGAGACGCCGAAGAAGGAGGAGGGCCTCAGCCATGATTGGTGGAACGTGACCTAAGGGCCCGTTCGCCATTGTTTGACAACACTTATTTAATAGATAAATCACATTATTGATCTCTAAACTTTTTAATGTTTTTTTTCAGTCTCTAAATTTTTAATTATTCTATATTTATCTCTAAATTATTACATTTTATACGTCATCCATGCTTTCGTTCAGCAAAATGTTAAATAGTTGTTAATAAACTTGAGTGTATTATATTTTTGCTCTCTTCCATTTCCTTCTCTTTCAATGATGATACTCAATTTTATAACGTTCCGGTTTAGTTTCCAACTTATCACAAGTGTTTGATTTGTACTTCTTAAAGTTCATAAATGTATGATTCAAAACTAAATGCACAAAAAAAAAGAATTTAAATGTACATACAGAATGAGAATTCTAATATGCATACACAATTCAAAGCTATACCAATATGTATATGATCATGTCATTGACGTACCCGTTTTATACTTCCAAAATACCCATTTTTTCTGTCAAAATCGTAGTGCATATTTTTTTTGTGTTCTTGAGTGAAATCAGAGTAGGAAGAACACATAGAGAAAGAGGGAAAATGAACATTGCTTTATTGATTAATTTAGAATGATCATTACAACTTTATATACAACTTCACTTAACTAACTAGCTAACTAACTTGTTAAATATTCCGGGTGAAATTTTTTCAACAATCCAAAAAATTGTATATAGGATATTATTATTATGATATGATGATTATCTTTGTGGTAAAGAATTTATTATCTTTTTACCATCTTAATATATTATCAAGTTATAATATAAGATTTACATTTTATCCTATATCTTGGAGCGTAACTTTTATCATTTTTATTATTTTTTAATAATGTTTTTTTTCGCTGGCCCAAGAAAAAAATATTGGGTATTTTTTCCGGTGGCCCAAGCAAAAGTCCAACCCAAGATGAATATATTGATGAATATCTTGTTGAATATCCTGTTGAATATTTTGGGTGAATATTTTTCAACCACCCCCAAAACTTATATATACTAGTCCTTTTCTGCCCGTGCTACGCACGGGCCAAAGTCAAAACGAAAGAAAAATTATATATTATTACATAATAACTTCATATTATTGTAAAGCAGATTATTATTAATATAAAATAAAAGAAAGACAAAGTAAATATAAGTTAACGGGGTTCTTAATATCGTTGATCTCAGTATATTAGTTAATGGAGTTCTTGGGCTGAACAACTTTTCTTAATTAGTACGTACTGCATATTGAGTCACTTACTGATTTAAAAAATTACTAAGAAATTGTATATATGTGCAAATTCTAGGTGGCATCAAATAATGAATACGTACAACAAAATAATAAAGGTTTGGTTACACTAAATTCAATCATTTTTTATCCTCCTATACTTTCCTCTTTGCTTCACGATCTCCTCTTCACTGTTGCTTTTCTCATACCGTGTTTTTGTTGTAGCCCGCCCGCGTTAATCTTCGTCTGACCGACCGCCACTCTTCACTTCACTGTTGCTATTTTAAGGTCGTGTTTATGATCCTCCTTGCTTCACAAATGAGTTGTTGGCGGGGTTGAGTTGTCTAAAAAAGCGTGAAAGCTCCTTCTAGTACTCCCGCTGTCAATTCTCTATTGAATGAAGCGGACAACCTTCAAAATTAATTCTTGTGTACTAAGGATACCTTCGATTGGAGTTGCTAGAGAAAAAAATGTTAAAGGAGGCGGTCTCGATTATTCCAGTTCTTGAGAACGAACACCCGGTTACCCTCTTTGTCCTCCTCTGATCCGAAATGAGTTGGAGATTCTGATGCATTTAAGATGTTTGACAAAATGCCGCTAAGAAAGTTTGGGTGAGAGTTGATTTTTTTGGCATTTGATTAAGTGCTATGGAAAATATTACCCCGTGATTGGAGTTTCTGACAAGTTTAGGTTCCTTTGCACATTTTTTTTTGTGGCCTTGATATCAATTTTTCAGTCCCTTGCAGCAAATGCAGGACCAAGAGATGGTTCATCCTTTTCACCTCCTTTTTGGTGATGATGCTTCTTGTCTTTCTTACGACTCCCTTGTGAGTTGGTCTTGCTTTCCTGTTTCCCCTTCACATATTTTTTGTTGCTCCTATTTGATGGTGTGATGTTTCTCTTTGTTAGATGTGATACAGAAGATGGTGGAGGATCATACACATCAGGAGTTCATGACACGTACAGATCCCTTGGAGGTAACCCTTCTTTCTCACAGCCTCCTTTCATGGATGAGATGACCTTTCGTGCCACCTGCCATGCTTTAGAACTCTTTGAGCTTAAGCAAAATGAAAGAGATTGATACAAAGTACACCCAAAAGGCATACAAATTATCTTAATCTCTCCGCAAAAAAGACATCAGATACACAAAAGTGATGACAATCATATTGGAGTTGGATTGGATTTTCCAGTAAAGTTTCATTGTTTAGGAAATAATACCGGAAAGTGAAGACCCTTGTTGAGGAATCTATATTTGGTTTCTAAATAAAAGTACTATTGTTGTTTACTTCTGTTAAAAGGTTGAATAAGTTTGTAATACGGATTAAGAGTCAAGAACTATGATCTTATTTTTTTTAGTCATGGTATTGGATGAATACCTCGTTCACAATTAGACAAACTTTTATTGTTAACATGGGGGATCAGATCCTTACTTCCATTAGGCTCCTTCATTTGTGTGCCAACTCCTCAAACTGACCCTCGTTCAACTTTCTGTCTCAGAGATCTCAGTCATATTGGTTGTCAAGTTACTTATTTTTTTGATTTTGGGTTGACATTTTTTTTCCTTTGATTTGCAGGAACCTCTGATAGTGAATAGCCTAACTCATATTTAGTGGAAGAAGTCGTCTGGATAATAGAAGGATTTGATCTCATGGTTCACATTCCAGATAGTGAAGCTCAAATCCTAATGGAAGTTGTAAATAGTGAAGCTCAAATCCTAATGGAAGTTGTAAGTTTATTTGGCGTGTTTTTGCTTCGTCTCAGTTCATTTGTAGCTGCTGGATTTTCATATTAGTTAATTTATAAAGGGTCGGTCCGGACCGGCGGACCAGAATTTTTTAAACTCTTGGACCGGGGACCGGGGACCGGACCGGGTTTTTTCTATATAAAAAATATAAAATCTTCCAAATTCTTTAACTCCGGGTTTCCGATCCTGGACCGGACCGGACCGGACCGGAAAATTCATGGACCGGACCAGACCAGAACCCGAAATTTCTGAAATATGTGGACCGGGGACCGGACCGGATCCGGTTCGGTCTTAGACCGACCCGAAATTTTCCGGTCCGGGTCTTTTTTGTGCATCCCTACTGCAAAACATGGTTTTATAGGAAACGGACGGCGTTTCATAACAAAAAGCAACTTGGATTGGGTTGAACTTAACGTTATTCTGGGAATTAGCACTTTGTTTCCAACCCACGTTCCCGTTATTATTTCAGCTTCAGTGTCCCATTCACCAAGGCGTGTAATTATCAATTTGGTTCCGTTGAACAATCCTTGGGAGGGATTCACATTCCAGAGAAGCATAAGAGGTAGCCCTACCTTTAACTATAGGATATGAGGGGCATCATGTAATAGGATAAAAGCATTAGTCAATATCATTTAGTTATTGGTATTTGCAATTTTTAAAATAGCATAAGAAGCTTCTATATGTGGTAAGTCGAGGGTGTTTAGGTATTCAGGGGGATACATGTGTTGATGTGGGTGCCAAACATATACTGTCTTATCAGACAGAATGAAGTGTGTGCTATGGAAAGTGCCCTCTAAGTTGGTTGCACGCCACTTTCGACACACCATTACCTTGATGGTGGATCTCAATTTAGGAGACAATTTAGCGAATGGAACACAAACCTCGTCTAATTCAAGAGTTGATTTCTTTTGAAGCTCGTCTCGTAGCCTTAATTGAAGACATTATTGAGTAGAATAATTTGAATTCCTTTGAGTTGATTTCTACGACTTTTGAGTTGATTCCTTTGAGTTGAGTTGAATTGAATCCCAGTAGAATAATTTGAATTGATTCATTTTCTATTCAGTGGTTTCAATATTATATAGTAGTACTAATATTAAAGATAGAAAAATTGTTTAATCTCATCGTCATCATAACTTGTCTTATTATATATAATAATTTATCTTATTTTTTATTTTATTTTATCAAACTTATCTTATTTCTATAGATAATAGAGTAAGGTTATCCTTTTTTATTATCTAGTTATTTTATTTCTATGAGTCAATTACACCATTAGTCCTTAACCTTTCTTATATTTCCTAAATCGGTCCCTAATCTTATATATTTTCTATTTTAGTCCTTAACGTTTACAGGTTTTGACGTCGTTGGTCCTTCTGTTATATTTTCTGTTAACTTCTTGTTTGTGTTAGATTATGTGGCATTATATGGTTAGATATATGTGTATGTACGTATTTGATGACAAATTGGGCAATTACAATCTTTAATAAGCTTGACATGATTTACTTTTAATTGAGATAAAATTTACAATAGAAACAAGTTCTCTATAAAAAAAATTATAAGCTAAATCGAAGAAATTGTGTATAAGGGAGAAATACCAACGAATTTGTCAAAAAAGATTAATAACAGTTCTTGTAGGTATATTTTTCCTTTTTTTTTCTTATTTGTATACTCCACCTAACAAGTTTAGAAAATTATAAATACACTGCCCACTACTTAATGTCTTTATATTAACTTCTTCCACATTAAATTTCACTACACATCCTATTTTGGGTGATCTTGAAAGTAATCCCTCTGGTTGGGAGAAATACAGTTTTTTTTTGGTCCCCAATCTTTTTAATATCATCCAATTTTTTTATTACTCCATTTTGTAAACCTTACTTTTTCAAAAGAAGACATGATGCTCAATAATTTAAGTTACATCTAAGTTATTTAACCCTTTTTTATAAAACTATAATGTATAAATTTATTTATATGGCCTTATTGATGAAGGATCATCTGGACAACAACCGACACCTCCGGTCCCTGAATTTAAAGGTGCATTGACGCGCTCGAGAGCTAAGGAAGTCCAACAAGAGCTAGACAAGTTAGTAGCGTTCTTCAGTTCCAAGGAGTTGAATACAGACGAAGAACCACCATTGAAGACTGTTCTAATGATCGAGGTTCGAGAACGAGCAGAGGACGACAGCGAAGAACCGCGACCGCGGCTCACCCGCCAACCGCGCCCGCGGCTCCATAACCGCGCCCGCGGCCAGGAGGCAAGAACCGCGCCCGCGGCTCCATAACCGCGACCGCGGCCAGGCCACTCGGCGAATTATTTCAGAAACATTATTTTCGGATATTATTTGTTTTCGGATTATTATTTTAGGATTTACTTTTATTTCTTTAGTCGGCATCCTTATGAACCCTATATAAGGCTGCCTTAGTTGTTGTTTTCCCCCCAGACTTTGATATTGAATACAGCGTTTTTCGTTTTTCCTCCCAAAAGAGAGAGCTTTTGTGAGAAGAGTGCCCCGTGTGCATTGTCGTTCAGTTGGCCCTAGTTGTGCTTGTGTGTGTCAATCTCCTCCATAAGGTTGGTGCTATCGGGACTCCATAGAGCAACCTCCAGGTGCCTTGACCCACCAAAGTCATTGTGTTTGGTTGTAATCATCCGTTGGGGTTTCTTCATCATTCGGTAAGGTTCTTGTTCTTAAGTTCAAGGGTTTTATCGTTGTTTGATTTGGTTCCAATTGGCCTATCATTCGACTTATCCTTCTTTCATCTCATTCTAATTCCGCCTTTCTTCTCTGTTCAAGTTCCTATTCGAGTTTGGTGTCTAGGTCGGCAACTGCGGCTTATCCCCGCATCAAATTGGTATCAGAGCTGTGTTGACACCATTCGTCTTCACAAGAACATCAAGAGACCCCCTATCCAGAAAATCACAAAAAGAGTCAGCTTTTATTTTCTTGTTTGTCAGTTTCTTTCAGAAATTGATTTTGAGTCTTCCATTGCTTTGATATTTCTTGTTGAGTCATTACAGGTTGTGTGCAAGAAGCTTGGATCGATTAGTGTTGGTGGAGATCGAAAGATTGGAGTTTGGAGCACCCTTGTTCCCAAAATCCATTCAGCCCTTCATCCATCTCAAAATCTATCCATCCCTACCAAAACGCAGCCATCAGAAACCCAAAAGAATTGCTGGAATTTCTTTCCTTGAAGCCCAAACAAGATCTTCAAAGAAGGAAATCTTATCTTTCTACAAGGGAATCTTATCTTTCTACAAGGGAAATCAAGTTAGTTGTTATTTTTATTTATTTTCAATTTTGCTGAGATTAATATCTCACATCAAGTCTGTAATTTCGTTTTGTTTAGTTGAGACAAAAAAAAAATATACAAAAAAAAAAGAATCAAAAAAAAAAAATATACAAAAAAAAAAGAATCGAAAAGTCTCAAAGTTAGTAGTTTGTTTTACGTTTTGTTGAGTCAAAGTCTAGTTTGATTGGTATTGTTTAAATCGGATCTCAAGAACTCAAAGGAAATCGGGTTGAACAAGCCCGAACGGAAGTGAGAAACCACAGGACGCGCCAGAAACCGCGCCCGCGGTACCTTAGCCGCACCCGCGGCTTAGCCTCAAAAACCCGCACCCGCGGAATTCAGGCCGCGCCCGCGGCTTCGCCCCAAAAGCCACAGTTCGGAAATCCGCGCCCGCGGACTTCAGACCGCGCCCGCGGAACCGTCACTGTTTGCCTTTTCCATTCCTTTCAGATACGAGCCCCAACTATTTACCTAACCCTCCCGACTCCGTCTTCGATCCTTCAATCGACATCAGTCGGAACAAGTTAAGGTACGCTTCCTTTGGGCTCTTCTTGAAATTCGAAGCTTAATCATATCTCTGTTTTTGCATTCTCATTCTTGCAAAACACCTTCGAGTCTTATTTTCTTTCTTTCATTGAGTCAGTCTCTTGTTTGAGTCAGAACCTTACAGTCGAAACCCCGCACTACGCTAGCCATCTCCATCTCTACCATCATTCATATATTGCTAGGAGCTCGGTAGTTTTAACTTAGTGGGTTATTGATCCATACAAGTCAATTCATCAAAGAAAAGCTGATTGCAACGACAATTGAGAGAGAGTGCAGAGGAAAACATACGAGAGTAAACACTAGCGAGTTGTTTTTCATTTACACTTACCTTAATATTGTTCTGTGTTAGTCTTTTCTTTAGTGATGAGCAGGTCAGTTTCTCCCCATGGGAGGCAAGAAGCCCCGGAGACCCGCGCCCTTACCCCGGAATTTATGACCAACATGTTTCGGGAGATGACGTCGGCCATTACCACCGCCATAGAGTGGCAGCAGCGATCCACCCCGTCCCCAAGGGTTCGAGAGCACATCGGGACCTCCTATGATGCTCCAGTCGACAATCGGAGGCCCCTGCCTCCTCAGCAAGAAGCCTATGAGGCTGCCCGCATGGGTCGGGAACCCAGACGCAGGCCTACACCCCGGGACGATTTGCCACAAGACCGGAGAGGACGCTTTCGTAACTCTCCTATACCTCACTTTAATAGATACAATGCTGCTAACCGTTTTGATGATGCATTTCAGGACCTAGGTGATAATGATAACGAAGAGGAGCCTGAAGAAGAAGATGAGGCGGGATGGCGACCACACCGTCCCCAAGGAGGTTACCAAGGAAGGCGAAGAGAGCCTGAGCAAGATGGAGTGGGAAAGATAAAGGTTAAGATCCCGAGTTTTGAGGGAAAGTGTGATCCAGACGTATATATGGAGTGGGAGACCAAGATTGAACAAGTCTGGAATTGTCACAACTTTCCTGAAGCCAAAAAGGTGCAGCTGGCATCTTTGGAGTTTAGTGGCTACGCGTTAGTTTGGTGGGATAGCTTGATCAGAGGAAGAGTTGCCAATGGAGATTATCCTGTCACTACTTGGGAACTTATGAAGAGGATGATGAGAGCTCGATTTATTCCCCGACATTACACCAGGGAACTTATTCAGCGGCTCGAGAATTTGAAGCAAGGATCAATGGGAGTCGAAGAGACTTACAATGCTATGCAAATAGCGATGGTTCGAGCTAATTTGGTGGAGGATGAGGAGACAACCATGGCTAGATATCTTCGTATCCTTCACCCATATGTGTCTAGTGAGATTGAGATGTTCCCTTACAACTCAATGACTGAGTTGCTACATTTGGCTATCAAGGTGGAAAGAAAGACCAAAATTAGGAGCCAAGGGAGCAAAAACGCAGGTGGCTGGAAAAATCAGCAAGGAAGGAACTCCTATCCTTCAACCCGAGATGCCCCTAACCAGGAAGACAGTGGCTCTCGAAGGAATCCGCCATCCACTACTCAAGTGCCCTCCAAGACAACACTTGGCCCTTCTAATCCACCCCGAGGGAGTACTTCTAACCCTACTTCTAGAGCTAGGGATATTGAATGTTTTAAATGTAGAGGAAAGGTCTGTAATATGATTATCGATGGTGGAAGTTGTTGCAATATTGTCAGCACTGAATTGATCACTAAATTGCAGTTTACTACTATTTTCCACCCTAGACCTTATAAATTGCATTGGATGAATGAATGTGGAGAATTAAAAGTTCTAAAACAAGCTGAAGTAACATTCACCTTAGGAAAATATACGGATACGGTTTTATGTGATGTAGTTCCTATGCAAGCTTGTCATATATTGTTAGGAAGACCATGGCAATACGATCGAAGGGTTACTCATGATGGTCATACTAACCGTCATACATTCATCGTTAATGGTAAGCCTATTACTCTTAAACCCATGACTCCAGCGCAGATAGCAGAAGCTTACGAAAGGAGCAAAGGCAAGGAAAAGGTTTCTGACAGAAACGAAGGAACAACAGCAGCGACCAAAAACCGCACCCGCGGTTCAGATGCCGCACCCGCGGCTCACGAAGGATTGCGACAGAAGGAGCGGCACGAGAGCCGCACCCGCGGCTCATTCGCCAAACCGCGCCCGCGGTAATTCAGCCGCGCCCGCGGGTCATCCTTCTGGCGCACTGGTTCCTGCAGTGACGAATCGAGCCCTATTGTCGTCCAAAGCCGAGCTGGAAGGTGAGTATCTACCCTTCGATACTACTTTAATGATGCTTTGCAAGAGATTTGTGTTGACAGGTACCGATTCTCGACTTGATCTACCCCTTAGCATTCAAGCTATTCTTGATGAGTTTGCTGAGGTGTTTCCGGATGAGATTCCACCGGGCTTACCGCCCTTTAGGGGCATTGAGCATCAAATTGATCTTATTCCAGGAGCGTCGTTACCTAACCGGCCAGCTTACAGAATGAACCCTCAGGAGTGTCAAGAGATTCAGAAGCAGGTGCAGGAGCTTGTAGATAAAGGGTATGTTCGAGAGAGTCTTAGTCCTTGTGCAGTCCCGGTCTTACTTGTGCCTAAGAAAGACAATTCTTGGCGGATGTGTGTTGATTGCCGAGCTATCAACAACATAACTGTCAAGTATCGTCATCCTATACCCAGGCTGGATGACATGTTGGATGAGCTTCACGGTGCCACAAACTTCACCAAGATTGATCTGAGGAGTGGCTACCATCAAATCCGAATGAGAGAAGGCGATGAGTGGAAGACCGCCTTCAAGACCAAATTTGGACTCTACGAGTGGCTTGTTATGCCATTTGGACTTACTAATGCCCCCTCTACTTTTATGAGGCTTATGAACCATGTCTTGAGGAAGTTTATAGGGAAGTTTGTTGTAGTTTATTTCGATGACATTCTGGTTTACAGCAGGTCCCTAGAGGAGCATGAGCAACATCTCAGGGAAGTACTCGTTACTCTTAGTATACAACGACTATATGCTAATTTGAAGAAGTGTGATTTTTGCACTGATAGAGTTATATTTCTTGGCTTTGTAGTGAGCTCCCAGGGATTACAGGTGGACGAGGAGAAGATCAAAGCCATTCAGGAATGGCCGACACCCATGACCAGCAGCCAGGTACGCAGTTTCCACGGGTTAGCAAGCTTCTATCGGCGCTTTGTGAAGGATTTCAGCACCATTGCTGCACCGCTGACTGAGGTAACTAAGAAGCATTCAGCGTTTGTTTGGAAGGAGGCTCAAGAAAGGGCGTTTGAGGAGCTAAAACGCAGATTGACCGAGGCACCTTTGCTTGTGCTTCCCGACTTCACTAGACCGTTCGAAGTGGAATGCGATGCTTCCGGAGTTGGCATTGGAGGAGTCCTCATGCAAGAAGGTAAGCCTATTGCCTTCTTTTCTGAAAAGTTGAAAGGTGCAAGTCTAAATTACTCTACTTATGATAAGGAACTGTATGCGTTATATAGAGTACTTAAGACTTGGCAACACTACCTATGGCCTAGAGAGTTTGTCTTGCATACCGATCATGAATCTTTGAAACATTTTAGGAGCCAAGACAAACTTGATAGGAGGCATGGTAGGTGGATGGAATTTATTGAGACTTTCCCTTATATTATCAAATACAAGAAGGGAAAGGACAATGTTGTTGCTGATGCACTATCTAGGAGGCATGCTTTAATTGTTCAACTTGACTCTAAGGTGTTAGGCTTTGTTTACATCAAGGAATTATATCGTAATGATGCTGATTTTGGTGCTATTTATAAGCAATGTTTAGATAAAGGGACTTTGGATAAGTTTTACTTGTTTGATGGTTTCTTGTTTAAGGCTAGTAAAGTGTGCATACCTAAGTGTTCTTTGAGATTATTGCTTGTTGAAGAAGCCCATAAGGGTGGATTAATGGGACACTTTGGTAGAGACAAGACATATCATATGTTGCATACTCATTTTTATTGGCCTCATATGCTTAGGGATGTTGAGCATTGTTTGAAAAGATGTTTGGAGTGTCTTAAGGCTAAGTCTAGAGTTAAACCACATGGATTGTATACTCCTCTGCCTATTCCTACGACCCCCTGGGTAGACATTAGTATGGATTTTATTGTAGGGTTGCCTAGGACTAAGAAGGGGAGAGATTCTATTTTTGTGGTTGTTGATAGATTTTCTAAAATTTATTGCTTGCAACAAGACTGATGATGCTCATCATGTGGCTGACTTGTTCTTTACCGGAGTTGTTAGGTTACATGGAGTACCAAAGACTATTGTGAGTGATAGGGATGTGAAGTTTCTAAGTTACTTTTGGAAAACTCTTTGGGGAAAACTAGGGACTAAACTTTTATTCTCTACATCTAGTCATCCTCAAACTGATGGTCAAACTGAAGTAACCAATAGGACCTTAGGAACCCTTTTGAGAGCCATTCTTAAGAAGAATTTGAAAGCTTGGGAAGAAGCCTTACCCCATGTTGAGTTTGCCTACAATAGGGCCATCCATTCCTCAACCTCGATGAGTCCCTTTGAATGTGTGTATGGTTTGAATCCACTAACCCCTTTTGATCTTATGCCGTTACCTACGAAGGAGCGAGTGGATTTCAATGCAGGAAAACAGGTTGATCACATCAAGGAAATTCATGAGAGGACAAGAGCTAAATTGCTAGAAGTAGCTGCTACAAATGCTAGCAAGGCAAACAGGAATAGGAAGAAGGTCATCTTCAAGGAGGGAGACCTCGTGTGGGTCCACTTTAGGAGAGAGCGTTTCCCCAGCAAACGCCACTCAAAGCTGTCCCCAAGAGGCGATGGACCATTCAAGGTGCTTAGGAGGATTGGAGATAATGCTTATGTCTTAGAGCTTCCCGGCGACTATCAAGTGAGTGCTACCTTCAATGTGCAAGATCTGACTTTATTCGAGGGTGAAGAAGAAGAGGAGCTGGATGATTCGAGGTCGAATCCTTTTCAAGAAGGGGAGGATGATGAAGGATCATCTGGACAACAACCGACACCTCCGGTCCCTGAATTTAAAGGTGCATTGACACGCTCGAGAGCTAAGGAAGTCCAACAAGAGCTAGACAAGTTAGTAGCGTTCTTCAGTTCCAAGGAGTTGAATACAGACGAAGAACCACCATTGAAGACTGTTCTAATGATCGAGGTTCGAGAACGAGCAGAGGACGACAGCGAAGAACCGCGACCGCGGCTGGAAACCGCGCCCGCGGCTCACCCGCCAACCGCGCCCGCGGCTCCATAACCGCGCCCGTGGCCAGGAGGCAAGAACCGCGCCCGCGGCTCCATAACCGCGACCGCGGCCAGGCCACTCGGCGAATTATTTCAGAAACATTATTTTCGGATATTATTTGTTTTCGGATTATTATTTTAGGATTTACTTTTATTTCTTTAGTCGGCATCCTTATGAACCCTATATAAGGCTGCCTTAGTTGTTGTTTTCCCCCCAGACTTTGATATTGAATACAGCGTTTATCGTTTTTCCTCCCAAAAGAGAGAGCTTTTGTGAGAAGAGTGCCCCGTGTGCATTGTCGTTCAGTTGGCCCTAGTTGTGCTTGTGTGTGTCAATCTCCTCCATAAGGTTGGTGCTATCGGGACTCCATAGAGCAACCTCCAGGTGCCTTGACCCACCAAAGTCATTGTGTTTGGTTGTAATCATCCGTTGGGGTTTCTTCATCATTCGGTAAGGTTCTTGTTCTTAAGTTCAAGGGTTTTATCGTTGTTTGATTTGGTTCCAATTGGCCTATCATTCGACTTATCCTTCTTTCATCTCATTCTAATTCCGCCTTTCTTCTCTGTTCGAGTTCCTATTCGAGTTTGGTGTCTAGGTCGGCAACTGCGGCTTATCCCCGCATCACTTATACAGTAGATCATAATTGTTTTAATATAAGAAGTAAAACATATAAATAGTTGCCACGTACGAATATTGACGCCAAGTTAACGGAAGGATCAATAATGTAAAATTTGTAAACGTTAAGGACTAAAATAGAACATATATAAGGATAGAGACCAATTTAGAAAATATATAAAAGATTGAGGATTATGATATGAAAAATATTTTTTGATTAAGGATTAAAAGATTAAGATTAAGGATCAGTAATGTAACATCTTTTTTTATTATCTTGTGTGAATTAGTCATGGCTCGACCGGACCGGGTCAAAACCGGAACCGGTTTGGTCACGGTCCGGTTCAGGTTCACGAAAAACGCAATTTCGAACCGGCGGTTAACCGCCGGTTTTTAATTTTTTTTTAAAAAAATTTTTAATCGGCGAAATAAAAAAATAAACCGCCGGTTAACCGCTGGTTTTTTTTTTTTAAAAAAAAAAAACTGAACCGCCGGGAAAACCGGTTAACCGCCGGTTCCAACGGCTAGAAAACTAGCCGTTGCCGGTTAACCGGCGGTCAAATCTCAATCTTCAAATCCCTATAAATATTAAAAAACCATACCATACAATCTTCAAATCACACATCCAACAACAACAATCTCTCTTCTCTTTCTCAAATCTCAATCTTATAATCTCTCAAATTCCATCAACAATCTCTCTTAATCTCTTCCTTTTAATTAGCTTTTGTCTTTCAATATTTTATTGCTTTTACATTTTTAATCACATTATTATATTGTTCTAAGTTTTATTGTTTTATTGTTTTATTGTTTTAATTGTTTTAATTGTTTTAATTGTTTTAATTGCTTTTAATCATATTATTTAATTGTTCTTAATCATATGGCGGAACATTTTGACACCCAAGAGAGTGATAATGTCAGTTCTCCCACTCCCATCTCCCAAGTTAGGTCCTCCGGTAGGGGTAGGACCGCTAGGCCTCAAGGGCAAGCTAGCGGTTCGAGGCCGGCTAGGGGTAGGGGGGGAGGACCGGGACCGGGTCCTCCGGGAACCAATCCCGGAAACTAACATCTCCTGTTTTTACAAAGTGGTTTACTAAATTAGAACCCGGTATCGAGGAACTCGAGGCCGAGGATTATGATCCCGGTCTAATTATTGTTTCTTGTAACTTTTGCGAGGCGACATTCCAATGGAAGAAAAGTGGAGGATATGGAACCCTTCAACGACACATGGAGCACAAACACGTCGCCGAGATGGGAATGCTAGGGGGACAAACACAAATTTCCGGCGGATTTGCATCTTCTACTAGCGGTAACCCTTTATTTCGTTTTGATCATGAAGCTAATAGTGTAGCATTAGCCGAAGCTATTTGTGTTGATCATTTAGCATTTCGATTTAGTGAAAATGTAGGATTTAATGAGTATATTAAAGAGCATACACAACCCGCTTTTAAATCCGTATCTAGGAAAGTGATTAAGAAAAACGTAATTAAGGCTTATAAAAGACACAAGGCCGAATTAGTTTCTTATTTTTCGCAAAATGATATGCATGTTTCTATTTGTAGTGATATATGGAGTGATAATACTCAAACCCATTCTTACATGGGTGTTACATGTCATTTTGTAGATCATCATTTTACAATGCAAAAACGTTTATTGGCATTTAGAGTCTTTGATGATTCACATACCGCACAAAATATTGCTATGATGATTCGTGCAATTTTAGAAGAATATAGACTACTTAATAGAGTTTTTTCAATTGGATTCGACAATGCATCTGCTAACACCGCATCTATTAGAGATTTACAAGAAATGTGTCAACCTTTATTTGGTGGGAAATTTTTTCATATTCGATGTGCTTGTCATATTTTAAACTTATGTGTTCAAGATGGTTTACGTGCTATGAGTTTTCATTTTGAGCCAATTAAGAACATTATTAAGTATATTTGGGGGCATCCTAAAGTTACAAGAGATTGGATGACCTTTTGTAAAACTAACAGGGTGCACCCAAAACTTTTTTCAAAAGATGTGGGTACCCGATGGAACTCTACTTACATATTACTATGTGAATGTATAGAATATAAACAAGTTTTAACGTCTTTTGTTTCTCAAAACCTTTCTGGCTCCCCTTTCTATTTTAGCAAATCAGGTTGGGATATATGTCAAAGTATTGCAACGTTTTTAAAATGTTTTAGTGATGCAACAAAAAGATTTAGTCATGTTTATACACCAAGTAGTAATGTTTTTGTCTTGGAAGCTTGTAATGTTATGTGTGGTTTAAGTGAGGGAGCTAAAATTCCCGGCATTGAGGAATCCGTTGCAAGCATGAGGAGTAAGTGGTTGCAATACTATAGATATATTCCCGATTGTTTTCTTGTTGCTTGTGTTTTAGATCCTAGACTTAAATTATCCGGTTTACACGCTCTTTTAAATGACTATTATGCATATATTTTAGCCGAAGGTGAACTAGAGGATATTTTAGGTATGGTTTCTAGAACTAGAACAAACATTGAAACTTTATTTACTCATTTTTCGGATTCTCCGACTACTTCACAATTACCTTCGGCTTCTTCGAGCTCTACTAGCTTGGGGGCCTTTGGAGCTAAGTATTTTAGTAAAAGACCAAGAGTTACAAACACGAATGCGGAAATTGATAACTATCTTAACACCAACTTTGAGTTTATTAGTTGTGAAACTTTAGATGTTTTGAAGTGGTGGGAGGATCATAGGAGCATGTTTCCAACGCTTGCGAAGATTGCGGCTCAAGTTCTTGTCGTCCCCGCTTCAACCGTGGCGGTGGAACAAACTTTTAGTGCAGGAGGCAACACTTTAACGAGGAAGAGATCAAATTTGGCACCGGAGTCATTGGAGACGCAATGTTGTGTTTGAAATACCCCGAAAGGTGCGTATTAAAATAAAATTTATTTTTATGCGTATAATCTCTGTATTAGAATTATTCCTGAGTACTTAATGATATATCCTACTCCCATACCTACATATATACCACTTAAATAATCCGATAATAACCTACTAGTAAAATAAAGATAAAATAAATACTTAGACATTAAGTATCTCGTTTTATCCTTATTTTTTTTCTTTCTTTCTTTCTTTAACTCTTATTTATCAAATCTGAAATTCTTGCAACCTCATCTCCTCCATTCTCTCCTTCACCCCTTGTCTCTCTCTCTTTCCCGTAGCTTGTTCAAGGCGTTGTAGCCGCTGCAAAGGACCAGCCACCATCACTTCTCCTTCTCCTCTGTCTCTCCTCAGTTCAGCTGCGTTTCTGGACTGGTTCAGCTGCGTTTCTGGACTGGTTCCGCTGCAGTTCAGCTGCTGTTCGAAGGCTTCTATTGTCGCTGTATAGCTTGGGCTATGTTTCACTCTCATCATAGAAGCTTCAACCCACTTGATTAAGCATCTTGCACCCTTCCTTGCCCAGAAATTTTGAGGTAAATTTCCTTAAGTTCCTTAACCCTAACTTCTCAATTGAGAGGCTCATGTTGAAGGGTGGGACTTTGGGTGAAATTGATTGTTAATTCGATGCCAATTGATGTTGTGGAAGGATTAGGTGCATTGGGTTTGAAGGTTGAAGTTGATATTGAAAATCTGGGCGTTTTGTTGCTGTTCTGTAAATTCTGGGAACGTTCTGCAGTTGCTGGGAATTTTTGGCTGAGCTTATAAGGTGAGGAATCTCCTTAGGTTTATGGGGAACTTTACGGATTTTGATTTGGAGTTATAAATAATAAGTTATGCCCGAATTTGCGATGTAGTGTCGGTATGAGCTAGACTGCACGTCGACTTCGCTAAGTTCCAATACTAAGACGATTAGGGGATTGTGATCGAGGGCTCTTGCTGTGGAACGACTCTAAGGCAAGCTATTTGCGAAGTTTATGTACATAGTATAGATTTAGGTTATCGGTTTATGCTTAAATGTCGTGAATGCAATTACGTATATATGTGGTTTCAATTGTTGGCTTTAGTATACTAGAGATGCATCCTATATGTGTTTGATATGCTTCCATGTTGAAAGTATTTATGTTTTATGAGCTCAGGTATAAGGGTTCATGTTTATAAATGGATATTAACGATATCATGCTGAGATATGGTTAATCTTGAACATGAAAGCATAGTATGCTTGTTATTGCATATAGACAAGGGCTATATGGAATTGATGTGAACTTTTTGATTTGATCAAGGTTATGACGTGGTTATGGTGTTGACTCTTGCGGGATATATCCCTCGATTAGGGCTCTTCCCGGAGTCCGGGTTGAGTGGGTCGTGGGAGTTCCTTTACCAATATTGGGAAGGCCGGGTCACCTAGCTAGTGAGGCCGTTTCCGACCCGTTGGTAAAGTTTTGATACCCATAATATGGGTGAGAAGGTACCTTCGTGTCCAAGACAGGCTTGGGCATATTTTCTTTCAATGTGTTTTAAATGTTTCTTTTATATTGTGTTTTCCTGATACGAAAAGTATACTCGGGTATAGGTTTTGAATGATGGATTTACAACCGTTTTGAATATTGGTTGGAGTGGATGTGTTGGACATTATTTCCGTCAGGATATAGTATTCTGTACACTAGTTCTGGGTATGATTAGATAATTGACGTTGAAGTGTTGCATTTTCACATAAATATACTATGAATAGATAATTGTGTATAGTGGTCTTCAATACATGATCATATATGTAAGTAGTGTACTTTACGGTATTGGCATATTCATGATTCCTATATTTATGCTCATGTACATGATCAATCGCTTATATTATTGCTTAGTCTGGATGTAGACTAACCCCTTTATGGGGGAAATCTGGTTATGTTTGTGTATGGCCAGGGTCACAAGCAATGCCGGAGCGTGGAGGAGGTCATGCGACATGATGCTGTTTAGGATGGGTTTTCCTTTCGGGTTCAGATCTTTAGTGTGATATACTAGTGTTGATCAAACTTATAAAACTTACCTATGTATTATCTTTTTGGTTAGACTAGCAATGATGCCTTGTGCTAGACTCTTTTGATGAGTTGTATATATGTGGGTGTGTGTCATCCTAGGTGAGTGAAGTATTATATGAACACTCTTGTGGATATGCTTTAAGTTATTTTTTACTTGTCTTGGATTTGGGTTCTAGAACTAACAGGTTTAATCTAGTATTTTTTACATTGTCTGAAGGGGATTTCTGTAGGAGATCCCTGACACTGTAACATTTCCTTAATTGTATATTTCGGGGTGTTACAGTGTTTGCGATTGGAAGAGAGCCGCAATTAGGCAACAACGTAACATTAACGAGTCATCGGAAGACGAGTGGATTGGAGATTCTACTACGATACGCACCGATTCATCCGCCGAAGATTCGACTTAGGTAACGGGTTTTGAAAAAAGGTAAAGAACTACGTGGGCTTTGATTCCTCTAACCCGAGAGGATACGTAGGCAACTTAACAAGTAAGTCACTGTTAAGTGCAAGCCCAATTTTTTTTAATTTTTTTGTTCCTTCATATTTAATTTAAAAAACTTAAAAAAAATGATTATAAAAAAACGCTATTAAAAAGAATGTTTTGTAAAACATTCTTTTTAATAGCGTTTTTTTATAATCATTTTTTTTAAGTTTTTTAAACATAATTTTTAAACTTAAAAACAATGACAAAACATTCTTTTTAATAGCGTTTTTTTATAATTATTTTTTTTAAGTTTAAAAATTATTTTTACATTTTTTTATTTTTTTTTTCAGTTTTATAAATTTATAAAATTATTTTAAAAAAAAAAACCGCCGGTTAACCGGCGGTTATATATATATTTTTAAAAAAAAACCGGTCCGGTTCAGCCCGAACCAGACTGAACCGGACTGAACCGGGCTGAACCGGCCGGTTCTGGTTTCGAACCGGAACCGGGCTGAACCGGCCGGTTCTGGTTTCGAACCGGAACCAGGCTGAACCGGTCGGTTCCGGTTTCGAACCGTAACCGGTGGAACCGGTTTTTCCCGGTTCCGGATTCCGGAGGACCGGAACCGGACCGGGAGCCAACCCTAGTGTGAATATCTTTTATCACTATCTTGTGTGAATATATTTCAACCACCCAAAAAATTATATATATTACGATTATGATATGATATGATGATTATTTATTATAATAGATTGATATGATGATTATTTATTATAATAGATTTGTTAAAAAAATATATATGAAAATTTCTTTTAGAAAGATGTGAAGTTTACTATTGGACTTTTTTTCGGTGGGCCAATATATGTGAAAATTTCTTTTAAAAAGATGTGAACTGTAATGTTGGACTTTTTTTTCGGTGGGCCAAGCAAAAGCCCAACTGAAGATGAATATATTCATGAATATCTTTGTGAATATCTTGTGTGAATATTTTTCAACCACCCCCAAAAATTATATATATTATGATTATGATTTCTAGCACGGGGAAACAGATCAAATAGTTATACGGAGTATTAAAATATTGAATTTATATGTTATTATATCCTAAGTAGACTTGTCAAAAGCTTAACAAACAATGAAGCCGTTTGGGTCAAACCTGAACCGATCCGTACTTCTCGAAACTCGTCGAGGGACCCACTTTTCACATATTTTCTTTTTGAATAAATAAAAAATATTGTTTAAATTTTCTTTTCTTTATTACAATAAAAATATCGAACATTTGAAACCCACTAGGTTGACCCGACCCAAACTCGACCAATGGTCTACCCGATTAACCCAAACCCGTTTTCCATCTGAACCCAAACCCGACCCGTTTGACCCGTTTGCGAGATCTAATTTCCTTTTATCAAAAAAGAAGTGAAAAAATGTGACCGAAAAATGAATAGGTTAAGATTTAAAAAGTGTTTTTCATAAAACATGTTTTTTATACATTTTATAAATCATTTCTGTCGTAACCCGTAATTTTAATAAGTTGATATGATTTATGTTGGCTTATTTTGTTTATAATACATTTTATCTAAAGAAATTTTATTTATGTATATATTGAATATTATTTCCAATTATATGACCCTTAAAAAATTAAAATGATTTTATTTAGTAAAATAATTTGTGAAAAATTGTTTATTTCAATTATATGAGCCTTCAATTTTTTTTATCTCTTTAAAATATGATTTATCATGTTCACAAAATATCATTTTTCTTAATTTGATTTATCGTTATTTTTTTTTATATCCTTTAGTTTTAATATATTCCTTTATAAAAGGCAATATTTTATTTTTTATTAAACCTTTTTTTTATGGCTCAAGCAAAACCCCAATCCAAAATGAATATAGTGATGAATATTTTTGTGATTATCTTGTGTAAATATTTTTCAACCACCTCGAAAAATATTTTTTCAATTATATAATCCTTTTAAAATATAATTTCGTTTTTAACTTAGTAAAAGATAAAATCATTATTAGGAATTAGATTGATGTAGTTTCTTAAAAGATAATCTTTAATTTAATAGAAATAGATTTGTTTGAAAAATATATGTGAAAATTTCTTTTTAAAATATCATGTCTGAATATTTTTCAACCCCCCCCCCCAAAAAAAATATTTTTTCAATTATATAATCCTTATAAAATATACTTTTGTTTTTAACTTAGTAAAAGATAAATTTTTTATTAGGAAATAGATTGATGTAGTTTCTTTAAAGATTATATTTAATTTAATAGTAATAAGTTTGTTTGAAAAATATATGTGAAAATTTATTTTTAAAATATCTTGTGTGAATATTTTTCAACCACCCCCAAAATATTTTTTCAATTATATAATCCTTATAAAGTATAATTTCGTTTTTTAACTTTGTAAAAGATAAAATCTTTATTAGAAAATAGATTGATGTAGTTTCTTAAAAGATAATCTTTAATTTAATAGTAATAGATTTGTTTGAAAAATATATGTGGAAATTTATTTTTAAAATATCTTGTCTGAATATTTTTCAATCACCCCCAAAAAATGTTTATTTTATGATAATAGTGTTTATAAAAATAACTTAGTATGTTATTGTATAAATAATTAGTGATAGTGTTGGTATATTTAATTCGTATACCATCAAATGTTTAATTAGTATTAGTTATGTTGTATTGTATTTTGTAAATTTAGGTTAGTACTAGAGAATACCTTTGTAGTATATTTTGTTATTTATTGTCTAATGATATAATAATCATATAATTTTATTTTACCAAAGGAGAAATATTGAAATTTATAAATATTAATCTTTTTTAACATCAAATATTTACTGATGAAATTCTTTGTCATTATAGATATTTCTAGCACGGGGAAACAGATCAAATAGTTATATTAAAATATTTAATTTATATGTTATTATATCCTAAGTAGACTTGACAAAAGCTTACCAAACAATGAAGCCATTTGGGTCAAATCTGAACCGATCCGTACTTCTCGAAACTCGTCGAGGGACCCATTTTTTACATATTTTCTTTTTGAGTAAATAAAAATATTGTTTAAATTTTATTTTCTTTATTACAATAAAATTATTGAACATTTGAAACTCACTGGGTTGACTCGACCCAAACTCGACCAACGGTCGACCCACTTAACCCAAATTCGTTTTTCATCCGAACCCAAACCCGACCCGTTTGACCCGTTTGCCAGATCTAATTTCACTTTATCAAATAAGAGGTGAAAAAAAGTGACCGAAAAATAAATAGGTTAAGATTTAAAAAGTGTTTGCTAAATATATCTTCTTCTTTTTTATTTATTCAGAAAACATGTTACTTATACATTTTATAAATCATTTTTTTCTATGTTAACCCGTAATTTTAATAAGTTGATATGATTTATGTTGACTTATTTTGTTTATAATACATTTTATCTAAAGAAAGTTTTATTTATGCATATATTTGATATTATTTCCAATTATATGACCCTTAAAAAATTAAAATTCTATTATTTAGTAAAATAATTTGTGAAAAATAACTTATTTCAATTATATGAGCCTTAAAAAAATTATTTCTTGTAAAATATGATTTATCATATTCATAAAATATCATTTTTCTTAATTTGATTTATCGTTATTTTTTTATTATATCATTTAGTTTTAATATTTTTCATTATAAAAGGCAATATTTTATTTTTGATTGAACCTTTTTTTTATGGGTCAAGCAAAAACCCAATCCAAGATCAATATATTCATGAATATCTTTGTGATTATCTTGTGTAAATATTTTTCAACCACCCCCAAAAATATTTTTTAATTATATAATCCTTATAAAATATAATTTCGTTTTTAACTTAGTAAAAGATAAAAGCTTTATTAGGAAATAGATTGATGTAGTTTCTTAAAAGATAATCTTTAATTGAATAGTAATAGATTTGTGTGAAAAATATATGTGGAAATTTGTTTTTAAAATATCTTGTGTGAATATTTTTTAACCACCCCTAAAACAATTTCTTCAATTATATAATCCTTATAAAATATAATTTTGTTTTGAACTTAGTAAAAGATAAAATCTTTATTACGAAATCGATTGATGTAGTTTATTAAAAGATAATCTTTAATTTAATAGTAATTGATTGTTTGAAAAATATATGTAAAAATTTCTTTTTAAAATATCTTGTGTGAATATTTTTTAACCACCCACAAGTTTTTTTTTTCAATTATATAGTCTTTATAAAATATAATTTCATTTTTAACTTAGTAAAAGATAAAATCTTTATTAGGAAATAGATTAATGTAGTTTCTTAAAAAATAATCTTTAATTTAATAGTAATAGATTTGTTTGAAAAATATATGTGGAAATTTATTTTTAAAATATCTTGTGTGGATATTTTTCAACCACCCCCAAAAATATTTTTTTCAATTATATAATCCTTGTAAAATATAATTTCGTTTTTAACTTAGTAAAAGATAAAATCTTTATTAGGAAATAGATTGATGTAGTTTCTTAAAAGATAATATTTAATTTAATAGTAATAGATTTGTTGGAAAAATATAGTGGAAATTTCTTTTTAAAATATCTTGTGTGATATTTTTCAGCCACCCCAAAAATATTTTTTCAATTATATAATCGTTATAAAATATAATTTCGTTTTTAACTTAGTAAAAGATAAATTTTTTATTAGGAAATAGATTGATATAGTTTCTTAAAAGATAATATATTATTTAATAGTAATAGATTTGTTTGAAAAATATATGTGGAAATTTCTTTTTAAAATATCTTGTGTGATTATTTTTCAATTATATAATCCTAATAAAATATAATTTCGTTTTTAACTTAGTAAAAGATAAAATCTTTATTAAGAAATAGATTGATGTAGTTTCTTAAAACATAATCTTTAATTTAATAGTAATCGATTTGTTTGAAAAATATATGTGGAAATTTAATTTTAAAAAATGTAAACTTTAATATTAGACTTTTATTCCGATGGCCCAAGAAAAAGCCCAACCCAAGATGAATATAATGGGGAATATCTTTGTGATTATCTTGTGTGAATATTTTTCAACCACCCCTAAAAATTATATATATTATGATACTAGCCCTTCCTACCTGTGCTATGCACAGGCCAAATGAATTAATAAAAAAAAGTAATAGTATTTAAAATCATTTTTTTTGGCTCTTGCAAAATATTGGAGAGAATGACCTGCTTTAGAATAATTTTTCTAATTTGTAATGATATTTACTTCATGTAATAAATGTTGTTCGTATTATATAATACGAAATATTATTACCCGACCGACTCATATAATAAGTTGGGTGGGTCGGGTTTGTAATGATATTTACTTCATGATAATATTCATGGTATTATAATAATTTAGTCCACAATAATATTTTATGTTGTTATATTCATGATATTAATATATCCTAAGTAATTAAATTCATAAATTTTCCTTTATCAAATAAATGGTGAAAAATTGTGATCGGAAAATGAAGAGGTTAAGAATTAAAATGCATTATTGAATTAGTGTGAAGAAGTTTTTATTTTTTATTTTTCTTAAAAATTTATCTTTGTAAGTGTAAAATAACACTTGATGGTAATGATAGTTCATATTTTTGAATTAATAAAAAAAAGTAACAGTATTTAAAATCGTATTTTCTGGCTCTTGCAAAAGATTGGCGAGAATGACATGCTTTAGAATAATTTTTCTAATTTGTAATGATATTTACTTCATGTAATAAATGTTGTTTGTATTATATAATACAAAATATTATGACCCGACCCGACTCATATAATAATTTGGGTGGGTCGGGTTTGTAATGATATTTACTTCATTATAATATTCATGGTATTATAATAATTTGGTCCACAATAATATTTTTGTAGTTATATTCATGATATTATATCCTAAGTAATTAAATTCACAAATTTTCCTTTATCAAATAAATGGTGAAAAATTGTGATCAGAAAATGAAGAGGTTAAGAATTAAAATGCATTATTGAATTAGTGTAAAAAAGGTTTTTATTTTTTATTTTTCTTAAAAACTTATCTTTGTAAGTGTAAAATAACAATTGATGGTAATGATAATTCATATTTTTGATACTATCATATTAAAAAAAAAATCTAAAAAATCGTTCATATAATTATATGAAACATAAATATGGTATTTTCTTGAATGTACAATACACTACTCATGATTTGAGATTTTTGTGGAACACTTGGACATACATCATATTCATATCGTAGATGGTTTGTATACGAATAAATTTTCTCAAAATCTATCATCCCTAATAAATTTGTATTATAAAAATCATTTTACCATATATTTTTATTCTTTGATTTTGACCATGTTTGTTTGAGAATTCAAAAAAATTATGTTTTTATTATTTTTCTTCATTTATCTATGTAACTGTTTAAAATAAAAATAAAAATAATAATTGATGGTAAAGGACTAAGGTAGAGAAATTCATATTTTAAAAACTATGTATTTTGAAAAAAAACTAAACAATCGTTCATATAATTATATGAAATATAAATTTGGCCTTTTCTTGAATGTAAAATATACTACTCCCGATTTTGAATTTTTGTTGAACACTTAGACATACATCAAATTCGTATTGTAGATGATGTGTATACGAATAAATTTACTCAAAAATTTATCATACCTAATAAAATTATAGTATGAAAATACTTTTACCATATTTTTTTACTATATATTTTTTCTTTGATTTTTACCTTATCTCTTTATTAATATTTTTAACAATAATCTTTTGCAATTACGAATCTTAAAAGTATGATATTAAAAATCTATCCTCCCTAATAAAATTGTAGTATGAAAATCATTTTACTATATTTTATTATTATATCTTTTTTTATTTTTACCATATCTTGTTATGAATATTTTTAATTACACTTTTTTCTAATTAGAATCTTCAAAAATATAGTTTTTTTTTCTTGTGATAAAGGAGAAATTGGTTCCGGTGATGATAGTTCCTTAGATGAGGACTGAGGATGATGCACACAAACGTTATAACTCATGCACACACAAGTTATAACTAATGCACACACTGTGTGCATGTGTAATAGATTGTGTGCATGAGTTATAACGTTTGTGTGCATTAATTATAGAGTTTGTGTGCATCATCCTTAATCCTTATCTAAAGATTCATCCTTACGAGATCTTTTCCCGATAAAGATATCTATACATGCTTTATAGTTTTGTGACAAAAATATTGCTTTTTTTTCTACCCAAAATTATAGATTATTATGATTATGATTACGGTTAGTTGATAAAATACAATCATAATTGATAAATTACTAATCTATACATATACTAAAACAGAACGTTGTTTTGCCACATGTCGTCCTTATATTCAATTCGCCTATGTGTCGACCTCTAAGTTATGCTACATCATCCACCATGTCATCCTCCACATCATCTGACTTTATATTTTGATATATATCTTTGAATTAAATAAGTAAAAAAATCAAAAAGATATCTAATACGGAGTAGGTTATATAACAAAAAGAAATATCGATTTTTATCTTTTATCATATCTTTATCTTATATATATATATCTTTACCTATTATTATGTTATCTATGTAATTAAGTTGAGTTATTAATGAACTTAAACTATAAAACATAAATCGTAAACTATAAACTATAATCTATAAATCATAAAGTATAAACTACAATCTATAAACTAATAAATAGTATACAATACAAATATATTATTAAAATATTTATTACATGCGACCTCGTACATGGTACGGGAACACACGCGAGTTGCTACTATTCAACGAAAAAATCTAAAATTTGCTTGATCACCTATCTCTTAATTTTCAATCCTCTTATACGGAATAGTAATATGTTATTTATTTATAATAAATTTTTGTTTAAAGAATATTTTGTTAATGAATATCTTTGGTAACTATGTTTTCCAATTATATAATTCTTAAAAGATATAATTTCTTTTATTTATTATAATAATTTATTGAATAGAATTATGTGGACTTTAATATTGAGCTTTCTCTAGTGAGCTAAGAAAAGGCCCAAATTTAGGATAAATATATACCCAAAAATTATATATATTATGATTTTTAGTTTTGATTTTTTTTTCGAGCTATAAAAAAAAAATATCTTCCATAACTATGATTTTGTTTCCAATTATAAAAGATTTACACTCCAAAACTGTAGATGTATTTTTTTATATCTTTTAGTTTTGGTTTTTTTCCGAATTATAAAAAATTAATATTTTATTTACAATTTTGGACTTTTTCATGATAGGCCAAATAAAAGTCCAATTCAAGATTAATATATTGGTGAATATTTTTATAAATATATTAATAAATATAATAAGTGGATATATTTCAACCACCCCAAATATTATATATATTATGATTATATTTTCTTCGAATTATAAGGGTTAATTTAATTATGGGATAAGAGCCTAAGAACCTAAGATAAAGGGAAAAAACTATGATACTAATAAACGATAGACTTCAGTAGCAAGATTTTATTCTTCAATTAAGTTGATTTTGTATTTTTTTCAAAAAACAATAATCCTTATAAAAAATACTTTTGTTTTTAAATTTATAAAAGATAAAATCTTTATTAGAAAATAGATTGATGTAGTTTTTTAAAAGATAATCTTTTATTTAATAATAAAAGACTTGTTTGAAAAATATAGGTGAAATGTTTTAAAAAAAATATGAACTTTAATAATGGACTTTTTTTTCCGGTGGGCCAAGTAAAAGCTCAACCCAAGATGAATATATTCATGAATATCTTCATGAATATCTTGTGTGAATATTTTTCAACCACCCCCAAAAATTATATATACTAGTCCTTTCTGCCCGTGCTACGCACGAGCCAAAAGAATTTATTAAATAAAAATTTAGTACTCTATAAATATGAATTATTATATAAAAATGGAATTTGTTTAACTTATATTTTACTTTGAATCTAATTATAATTTATTAATTTATTATAACGTTTAACTATTTTATATATCTTTAAAAGAGTTAAAGATAATTTGACAAATTAAATAATAATGTACATAAATATACTAAATATATACATGACACATGGAAAGTATAAGCTTCAACTTTAATTGTTTAGGAGGATCAAACGACTTTTTTCATGGAAGATTAGATTAATTCAATAACAACATGACATATATAATAAGATTTTTATGTACGTTGCAAAACATTCCTCTTCAAATTTATAAAACTTAAATTGAGGAAGTAATTTTGACTGTTTCTGGTTTATAAATTTTAAGTTGGGATTTTGATTTTTTTATTGACTTGAAAGTTGAGATTAATTTTACCGAAATGAAAATTGAGATTTTTTTTATTTTCGTATTATATTTAGGTTAGTACTAAATCTTATTTCTTTGATACCATATCTTTGTATGAATTCAAAATTATATTATTATTACTTTCCTTAAAAATTATCTTTGAAATTATTTGAAAAAAATAATAATTGGTGGTTATGATAGAGATATTCATATTTTAAAAGCTATAATATTCCAAAAAAAAAAATCTAAACAATCGTTCATATGAAACACAAATCTGACATTTTCTTGAATGTACAATATACTATCACGATTTGAAATTTTTGTTGAACAGTTGGATCTACATCAAATTCATGTTGTAGATGATTCGTATACGAATAAATTTGCAAAAAATCTATCCTCCATATATGTAAAATCCTTTTACCACATTTTTCTACCTAAAAAATATATATTATGATATGAATATGATTACGGTTCGAGAGACAATAATAGTTTTACATATTTTTGTTACGACTAATAATGTTTATCAAATTATTTTTTAGTATTATATAATATTAAATTAATTGAAAAATATTTTCTTATCATTAAGAAGGAAGATAAACGATATTTCAAATATTCATATTAAAATATATTTCTTTTATTTTCACATCTTTTTATAATTGTGTAACATTAATAAATCGTCAAATGTAATAAAAAAAATTATATTTTCGATATGTATTCTACATCTAACCATATATATTAATGAATCCAATTTATCCTTTTCATCTTACTTTTTAGATTGACTAAATAATCTAAATATACTAAATTTCAGATATCTTTCATAGATCATCAAATTAATCAAATATGTGTTTTGTTAATTGAAATACATGGTATGTATAATAAACAAATACATAATCTAAATTACAATAAAACCTATATAAATAATCAAATATATGAGTTCATAAAATACCCCAAATACAACACACAATCATCGCTAACAAATTCCAATTAATAAATTTAAAAGATAGAAATAGAGTAAAAATGTATATTCTATGAATTGCATTTATATTATTATAATGATTTTTTTAAAATAGTCGAACATATGAATATGGTTTGACTAAACTTTTAGAAAAGTATTCGTTTTTGTTTTGGGTATTCAAACACAATGTATAATTTCTTTTATTTTTTGAGAGGTATAATTTCTTTTATTTTTTGAGAGGTATAATTTCTTTTATTATTTGTGCGGTATAATTTATTTTATTGATTGAAGATTATTTTTTATTTGGCTAAATTATATTATATAGAATTAGAGTCCATAAAACAAGTCAATATAAAAGGCAACATTGTTTTATTCATTAGAGATCGGCTATCTCTTTTATTTAGTTAAGGATATTTTTTCGTATAACATAGTCGTGGTGTTCATTCATTAATAAATGAAGCCATTAGGATTTCATCATATTTTTTTCAATTATAATATTTTTTATTAAAATTTTAGCTTTGATTTTGTTTTCGAATTATATAAGGCAATATTTCGTTTTTTCAATATTAGACCTTTTTTTTTGCTGGACCAAACAAAAGCCGAACCCAAGATGAATATGTTAGATGAATACCTTTTTAAATATAATGAATAAATATGTTTTTCAATATAATGAGTGAATATTTTTAACTCTTCAAAAAATTATATAAATTATGATACGAAGATTATCTTTGTGGCAACGAATTTATTATCCTTTTACCATCTAAAATTCTATCAAGTTATCTTTCGTATGACCACACGTGAGTGTTTAATAATGTTGAAATATTATATTTTTTTATTTAATTTAACCTCGTAATCATGTTAATTATTTAATATAGAAATTGATTTCTAATTATATTAATTCAATTAAATTGTGTATGGAATTAATATCATATATTAATCATTAATTTGCTAAAATTGGTGAATCTAATATTCAAAGATAACATCTAATATGGTTACTCAAAATTTATCAAATAAGATATCAAAATATCTTGTAACATTTAACTAAATCTTTATTTACCAAATAAAATATGAAATATCTTATTGATTAAAATAAATCTAATTTATTAAGATAGAATATCATATATCTTATCTTATCTTATCTTGGTAAATAGTATCCTTTTTTGTGTAATTTTTATCCAATCAGAAATTTATCTAGAAGCACAAAATCTTTGGGATTGGTAGTGGGCCATCAACGGCCACCACAACACAACCACCGGGGTAGTGTTGTTGCCGTGCATGTCCAGCCTGCACCGCCATCAGAATGGCTATCTGGCTGACTCATTGATCCCGAACCATGTTTTCCGTTGTTAACGATGTTTCTCTCACTTAAAGTTTGTAATTTTACAACTCTTGATAGGAAAATTTATGGTAATGGATTCTCATAAAATTCAGACTTCTTGATTCATAGTTTAAACATGAAAAGTCGGATTTTAACATGAATGTTCAAACATATCCAACAGATTGCATAAACTAACCAAAAGAATCAACTTTAGGGAAAAATCATGCATAAATTTCAAAAAAATCAGCAACTTACCCTACATGTAATTCATGAATTATATGGCTAGAAAAATCAATTTTTTCGTTTCAGTCATGCAAATTAATCCATACAAACAATATCTACATAATCCAATCAACATAAAACATGAACATGCATCAAAATTTAAACCTTTAAATTTGATCTAATCAATTTATGCAAGAGTATATAGGAAAAAATAAATACCTCTTGATGCGTGTTTGAATCTTGTCAGAATGGAGAGATAGTCCCAAGTGTGACTCCTCTAATTAGTCCACACGAGTAATAAACTGGATCACCTTTAAGTCTATTCTGCTAGATTGAGTAACTCAAAGGCACAATCTTATAACAAGGAAGATGAACGGAGGAACCCTTTTTAGGTTTCAAATAAACCGTAAGAGAACTTCATCTAGCCCTTTTTTCAATCTTACCTATATATATCTCACTATATGGTGAATCTCTCATTTACCATATACAAGAGATCTCTATCTCTAAAAGTTACATGAGTAAAATCATATTGTTATATCTTCACGTACAAACTAATCGATATTAATACCTTTTATAAAGTAGTTTCATTAAAGATGATCTTTTATTTAATAATAAAAATTAATACATTTATAAAATACTAAGCATAAAAATATTCAATTATATAATGCTTAAAAAAATAATTTTGTTTTTAAATTAATAAAAGATAAAATCTTTATTAGGAAATAGATTGATGTAGTTTCTTAAAAGATAATCTTTTATTTAATAATAATATATTTGTTTGAAAAATATAGGTGAAATGTTTTTTTAAAAATTATGAACTTTAATAATGGACTTTTTTTTCCGGTGGGCCAAATAAAATTCCAACCCAAGATGAATATATCTTCATGAATATCTTGTGTGAATATTTTTCAACCACCCCCAAAAATTATATATATTATGATTAAGATTATGATTATGTATGTGTAATGAAAATTTTGTTCAACATATGTCATTGTTAGGTTTGATGAAGTAATGACAATTGCTACTTAATTAATAGGAAAAGATCCCATGAGGAAGCTTTTATATGTTAAGAATGAGGATAAATCTCAGCCACATGATTAAAACATTAAAAAAACGGCACGGCCGAATAATTCAGCAAAAATTCGGTCGGAATTCGGTCACACATGCACAATTTTTTTGGCCCGTTTGAACACATACGTTTTTACTGATGAACACAAACGTTATCACTGATGAACACAAAGTGCATCAACGTATGAACACCCATGTAATTTAGGTATAAACACATAAAAAAGGTTCTCCTTCCACACATAAATTTGTAAGACTAATCCACATGCATAAATGCGGTGTTTCACATGCACACCTACGTTGTTTCACATGAAACTATATATGTTTTACAAGAACACACTTGTTTTCCCTGTTTGAACACATGCATTGTCCCCGATGAATACATATGTAATTGACTATGAACCCACACATGTAATTCAACTATAGACACATAAAAATGATTATCGTTTTCAAATAAATTTATAAGACTAATAAATGTGCATACTTGCGTGTTTCACATGAACATATGCATTGTTTTACATGAACACATGCGTTGTTTTACATGAACACGTGTGTTTTCATAAAGACACATAACTTAGCCAGTTTTTATATGAACACTTTGTTTTACCGTTGGAACTCATACTTTGACACCGATGAACACATGTGTAATCAAATATGAACACATGAACACAAATTTAATTCAGCTAAAGACACATAAAAAGGATTCTCGTTTCCACACATAAATTTATAAGACTAATACACATGAACACATGCGTTACTTTAGGTGTACACATATGTTCTTTCATATGAACACGTGTGTTTTCACAAAGACATATAACTTAGCCATTTTTTGCTCATGTGAACACATATGTTGTCGCCGATGAACACATATGTTATCACCTATGAACACACAAAAATGGTTCTCGTTTTCACACATAAATTGTAAGACTAATACGCGTGTACACATGCATTGTTTACATGAACACATGCATTGTTTCACATGAACACATAGGTTAGCATTGTTTTTTTTGTATGTACACCTTATTTGGCCTACATGAACACATACAATATTACCAATGAACACAAACGTGATCACTTATGAACACAATGGTTTAAACTAATGCACACACATGTTGTTGATATACACGATTATGTTGTGTATATAGACGGGGTTTTAGCATTGTTTTAGTGGTGTTTTAGGATGCATTTGAGGTGTTATGGAGCATTGGCGAGGAGTGGCTGAAGACGCATTATAGGAGTTCTTGGAGCTGAAGAAACGAAGATGTTGAAGATTCTGGAAGGCAGCGCCCGCCGCCTAGGCAGCGCCCGCCGCCTAGGCAGCGCCTGATATGCTGCACTTTGTATAGCGTAACTAGGGATTATTACATTAGTTTAGGAGTATTATCATATGTGTTTCGAGTCATTATTATGTTCTGAGATATTTATTAAGAAGTGAAGAAATGAAGATCAGAACCGAAGAAGAAGAGATCAAAGATTGAAGACATGAAGACTTGAAGATATTCTGCGGAGCAGCGGCGATCGCCACTACCATCCAGGCGATCGCCATTCTACAAAAGAAGAGTTATCTGAGTTTGAGAGATTATGGCGATCGCCATGACTCTACGGCGATCGCCATGGGGTGACAGAGGCTACGACAGAGCTTTATATGAAGATGGCGATCGCCAGGCATCTATGGCGATCGCCACAACAAGGCCGAAGATATTCCACACTTTCCTTATTTTCCTTTGTTTTTATTTCTTTTATTATTTTCTTATTTTCCTTATTTTAGTTCTAGGATTTATCTTTTACCATATATCTTTAGGGTTAGACTCTTTATATACCCTAGTTCTTTCTATCATCTTATCATCATCTTTTCCATCAGACAATTTAGTTCTGCAACCATGAGAAGGAACTAATCTCCATTGTTTTACTTAGCGGTTGAAACCTTCAGTTATTAAGTTGTGAGATTTCTAAACTCTTGTTCTTTTCCTATGGGTTTGTATTAATTCTCTTGTTCTTCATCTATTGATTTCTATTGGTTTTGCTAGCTTGATCACCTAGTTTGATTGATAGTTTTCTATTGCTAGACTAGGAATATACGGTGGAATTCCTTGTCATTGTAGCGCTCATATCTGCATGATCTGGTAGTTGATTGCTTTTATGAAAGAGAATTGATTGCATGTTAATACTTGACGGTTGTAAGTTATTGCATGCATCCTTATAATTGTTGTGCCCTTTGCTGCTATTTCATCTAATCTTGAGAGGTTTCCCTGATTGCTGAATAGTAAGTATTATCAGGACCGGTTGGCCTGCTGATATATTAAAGATTGGAATAGGAATATTCCCTAGGATTGATAAGAACTTGAGATAAATCTATGATCAACTTGATTGACTGTTGTGTGGATACTCGCTAGGTGAAACCCCTTCGCATAATATTCTCACCCAAACTTCTTTGCTTGATACTTGTTACTTTTGTGTTCCATACAATCAAAACCCCCCCTTGGTTACTTGTTACTTGTTACTAGTTGATATTTCACTTGACTGCATTGATTTGGTGTTTTGATTCCCTTGGATTCGACCTCTACTTACTTGCTATACTCTAGTTAGTGTTTAGGGTTTTCTTTGATTTGGCACTACGACTTTAGCCTCATCAAATTTGGCGCCGATGCCGGGGAATTGAAATTTTTCTGATTCTGTGTTAATTGTGAAATTATCAACTGTTTGGTGTGAACCTTTATGGTTCAGACCCGTGCTACTGATTCATCTCTTGTTTCCTTTGACCCAGAGATTGAAAGGACGTTCCTTCGGAACCAAAGAGCAGCTCTGAACCAAGATAACGAGATGGGTGATCGACATGGACCGCCATTGCCTACTATGAGGCAACTCACTGCCCCAGACTTAAACCAACAACCTTTGGCAGTGAGGTTTCCTGAGATTGAAGAAGGTGTGAATTTTGAATTAAAAGCTGGTTTAATTCATGAGCTTCCACACTTCCATGGCTTAGCAGGAGAAGATCCCAACAAACACTTGGCTCAATTCCATGCCATATGCTCTAGTATGAAGCCAAGAGGTGTTAGTGAGGAGCAGGTCATGCTGAGAGCTTTCGGATTTACTCTGAAAGACGCTGCGAATGATTGGCTCTATTATCAAGCTCCAGGGAGTATTGATACATGGGCTAAGATGAAGAAAGTCTTTTTGGAGAAATATTTTCCAGCCACAAAACTGAGCAGCTTGAAGAAGGAGATCACAAATCTTCAACAACATTAAACTGAGAGTCTCTATGAGTATTATGAGAGATTCAAGAAGCTTTGCTCAAGCTGCCCATTCCATAGTTATACTGACCATGATCTTCTTATGTACTTATTCAGTGGGCTGATTGATGAGGATCGTCGAATGGTAAACGCATCTTGTGGAGGTAATTTTCTGAAACTAACTATACCTCAGGCCACTGAAATGTTTGAAGAGCTGGCTGAAAGTTCAAGGCAGTTTAGCAGTAGACAGGGATCCCACTCAGTCAAAGCAATTAATTCAGATCAATTACAGAATGACATGAATGAGTTGAAAGAGATGGTAAAGGCTTTGATGCTGAAAAACGCTTCCCTTCATGATCCCAATGCTGAGGTAAACGTTGTTGGTGGATGGCAACCAAGGCCAAGGTATGACTCTCATAATATTAATTATCAGCAACCTAGACCTCAGAATTCTATGACTGCTGAAGATATGATCAAGTCCTTAGCTCAGACTGTGATGCAACAAAACGCTAAGACGGAATCAAGCATCCAAAATCTTGAAAATCAGTTGGGACAGATTGCTCAAGCTGTGAGTAAATTAGAGGCCAGGGAACCGGTAAGAAACCCGAGAGAGAACGTCAGTGCAGTGTTCTTGAGGAGCGGAAAAACTTTAAATGACTGTTCTGTGCCAAAACCGCGATCGCCAGATCTGAGTGGCGATCGCCATGAGATTACAGAGAGCAAAACAGGATCTGCATCCCGACCGCGATCGCCATATGACGATGGCGATCGCCATGACATTCCAGAAGCTGAGGTGCAAAATCATCCGCGACCGCGATCGCCAGTTGTTGATGGCGATCGCCGTGAGCCCCCTGAGTACATTGACGATTATGTTCGCCCGAATTTTCCACCTCTATTCTCTCAGAAGCTTGTTGCTCCCTTTCCTGAGGCATTGAAGGATACTCGAAGGCTGGAGAACGACAACGAAATCTTCGAAACCTTTAGTAGGTGTGAGGTAAACATTCCTTTGCTCAAACTTGTTAAGAGTATTCCTAGATTTGCTAAGTTTTTGAAAGAAGTTTGTACTATTAAAAGAAATCAAAAACTGAAAGGAAAGAAGAAAGTTGAAGTAAGTGAACAAGTTTCTGCTGTATTTCAAAAACGCATGCCTAAGAAATGTGGTGATCCAGACATATTTAGCATTCCATGTGTGATTGGTGAAACTAAATTTGACAAAGCCATGCTAGATTTAGGTGCATCAATCAATGTTTTGCCTTACTCTTTGTATGAATCACTAGGCTTAGGACCCTTGCATAAAACAGGAACTGTTATTCAACTTGCTGATAGGTCTACTGTGTACCCGAAAGGGGTTGTTGAGGATGTCCTTGTTATGGTTGGTGATCTGATTTTTCCCGCTGATTTCTTTGTGTTGGATATGGAGCATGCTAATAATGTCACACCTATACTGTTGGGTAGACCTTTTATGAAAACTGCACAAACAAAAATTGATGTTAATAGTGGGACTCTCTCTATGGAGTTTGATGGGGATAAGGTAGAATACAATATTTATGACATGGATCCCATTGATAAGAATTCTCTATGTGCTATTGATGTGATTAATCCTACTTGTAAGGATGAATTACAACCTGTTTTAGAGAATATCTTAGAGCCTCCAAAAGTAGATGCTGTTTTATCTACTAACATGCAGGAGTGTCAGGCTAAGCCAGAGCCTAAAGGTAAGCTCTCTCCACATCCTTTGGGCAATCGCCCTCCATTACTGACCTCACCAGGCGAGATACCATTGATGTCTAGTGTGCAGGCACTTAACATTGAGCTTAAACAGCCGCCTGATACGGTCAAGGAGGATAAAGTGAATGAAACCACCTTCATTTCTAAAGACAAGGTGGTCAAGGTAAGAGGGACGAGATTCAAGGCGTTCCATGAGTGGTTCAAGAGAGAATTCAGACAAGAGACGGTTTTCACAAAGCCAAATGGCGTTAGTTAAAACTCTTGAGTTTCATGTCGAGCCACGACATAAAATAAGGCGCTACTCGGGAGGCAACCCGAGGTTTGAGTTTGTTTGTTTTTGTTCGGTTTAATTTTCTTTTTAGTTTTTCTATGGACAGGAGGAAATCACCGAAGCTTAGGGTCCGCTACAATCAGTAGCCAATCTCGCTGTAAGTCTTCTCTCCCGTCTAAAAAAAAAAAAAAAAAATCCGAAAATCATTCTGAGAAAAAAATAATATATCGGATTAAAAAAAAATAGAGTGCAGAAAAAAATATGAGAGAAAAGAAAGTAAGGAGTTGTATTACATCAAGTTTGGTTTCATTAGTACTATCCTTCTAGATCTACATTCGCTGGAGCTTGGCTTGTTGGTGACCATGTTCTTTGCAAGAAGTTGATTTGTTTGGGTCACCTTCTACATTGGAGGTATTCTTTCTTTTGCTTTAGATGAACTATGCATTATTGGATTACATTTAGTGCTCATCTAGTTTCTCATTCTACCACACTTTGAGTTTTATTGGAGGAAGGTCATCCGACCTTGTATGTGAGTCTTCTGTCTCCTTCACTGGGTTCGTTTTTATGTCTTCCATTTCATTGAGGACAATGCAATGTTTAAGTATGGGGGAGGAGAATGTATTCACATGTAATTATTTGGGTGTTGGTTGTATCTGCATGAGCTTATTGAATATATATTGTATGAAAAAGCCACAAAAATTGAAAAAAGGCATACAAAATCCTTGGATAGCAAGTTCTATGCAATAAGAAGGTGGCTTGACCGGCATTAGGCTGGGGCAAAAATAAGTCTTGAGTGATGTGAGTTTTGTGAGCCTGGAACAATTATTGAGTAGTTGGGATGAAAACCCGAAAGGGCGCCCAAGCAAGATGAGTGTTATTAAAAAAATTGAGTGTTTTAGGACCATTATCATTTTGGCGTATGAAGACATAAGAAGGAGGCATATAGGAGGATTCGGGTAGGCCACTTGGAGGAATAAGGTGTAGTTCTGGGTATGTGCTTATTTTATCACATTGTTCTTGATTATTGTTGTTGTGTTTTGTGTGTTTTGGAGGAGCTTATTGGTTATGTAATCACTAGGAGATATTCTTGTACTTCCTGAGGCTTTGAGTATTGTATTGTATGGGTAGCTTTTCTTTAAGTTACTCGGGACGAGTAAAAGTCTAAGTGGGGGTATTTGATACGCTGCACTTTGTATAGCGTAACTAGGGATTATTACATTAGTTTAGGAGTATTATCATATGTGTTTCGAGTCATTATTATGTTCTGAGATATTTATTAAGAAGTGAAGAAATGAAGATCAGAACCGAAGAAGAAGAGATCAAAGATTGAAGACATGAAGACTTGAAGATATTCTGCGGAGCAGCGGCGATCGCCACTACCATCCAGACGATCGCCATTCTACAACAAAAGAGTTATGTGAGTTCGAGAGATTATGGCGATCGCCATGGGGTGACAGAGGCTACGGCAGAGCTTTATATGAAGATGGCGATCGCCAGGCATCTATGGCGATCGCCACAACAAGGCCGAAGATATTCCGGACTTTCCTTATTTTCCTTTGTTTTTATTTCTTTTATTATTTTCTTATTTTCCTTATTTTAGTTCTAGGATTTATCTTTTACCATATATCTTTAGGGTTAGACTTTTTATATACCCTAGTTCTTTCTATCATCTTATCATCATCTTTTCCATCAGACAATTTAGTTCTGCAACCATGAGCAGGAACTAATCTCCATTGTTTTACTTAGCGGTTGAAACCTTCAGTTATTAAGTTGTGAGATTTCTAAACTCTTGTTCTTTTCCTATGGGTTTGTATTAATTCTCTTGTTCTTCATCTATTGATTTCTATTGGTTTTGCTAGCTTGATCACCTAGTTTGATTGATAGTTTTCTATTGCTAGACTAGGAATATACGGTGGAATTCCTTGTCATTGTAGCGCTCATATCTGCATGATCTGGTAGTTGATTGCTTTTATGAAAGAGAATTGATTGCATGTTAATACTTGACGGTTGTAAGTTATTGCATGCATCCTTATAATTCTTGTGCCCTTTGCTGCTATTTCATCTAATCTTGAGAGGTTTCCCTGATTGCTGAATAGTAAGTATTATCAGGACCGGTTGGCCTGTTGATATATTAAAGATTGGAATAGGAACATTCCCTAAGATTGATAAGAACTTGAGATAAATCTATGATCAACTTGATTGACTGTTGTGTGGATACTCGCTAGGTGAAACCCCTTCGCATAATATTCTCACCCAAACTTCTTTGCTTGATACTTGTTACTTTTATGTTCCATACAATCAAAAACCCCCCTTGGTTACTTGTTACTAGTTGATATGTCACTTGACTGCATTGATTTGGTATTTTGATTCCCTTGGGTTCGACCTTAGTTAGTGTTTAGGGTTTTCTTTGATTTGGCACTACGACTTTAGCCTCATCAGCGCCCGCCGCCAAAGGCAGCGCCCGCCGCCAAAGGCAGCGCCCGCCGCCAAAGGCAGCGCCCGCCGCCAAAGGCAGCGCCCGCCGCCAAAGGCAGCGCCCGCCGCCAAAGGCAGCGCCCGCCGCCAAAGGCAGCGCCCGCCGCCAAAGGCAGCGCCCGCCGCCAAAGGCAGCGCCCGCCGCCAAAGGCAGCGCCCGCCGCCAAAGGCAGCGCCCGCCGCCAAAGGCAGCGCCCGCCGCCAAAGGCAGCGCCCGCCGCCAAAGGCAGCGCCCGCCGCCAAAGGCAGCGCCCGCCGCCAAAGGCAGCGCCCGCCGCCAAAGGCAGCGCCCGCCGCCTGCGTCGAAGTCAACCGAAGCTTTTTCCATTTCTGCCTTATTACGTTTTTATTTTTGCATTTATGTTGATTTCGGTTTTCAGACTTGATTATGGATGTTTTGTTTTAGTATTTAGGATTAGAGAGAAGGTTGTTTCTTCGCTAACCTCACTTTCATTATCATCTAGTTTTTACACCATTTCCATGGAGAACTAAGCCACCATTGCTTAGTCCGACCGTTGAAGCTTTCGTATTGAACAAGTTGTGAGTTTTTCATTCCTTATCTATTGCATGGATTTTATCTATTCTCTTTCTTGAATTGCCTATGGTTAATATTGATAGTTTCTAGCTTGCGCAACTAGATATTGTCTCTATGAATCTATTGCAGATTTAGATTGTTATTGGTTGAGCATATCTATTTCAAAGTAGGAATTGCATCGAACTAGTATCTGGTTGTGCTAGTCATATGTAGAGAGAATCGATTTACATTCTAGGATAAAAGCTGGTTGTTTTATGCTAGAATTGTATCCTATCATATTCCTATCCTTATTGCTACGGTTAAACTGAATCTTGATAGTTTCATGGTTGTTTAATTAGTTAGTTCTAATAGTGTCTGGTTGTGCTATTAGTTACTTTAGAAAAGGAATTGGAATTTCCATGGCATGAAGTCTTGAATGATTATCTAGGATCAACTTATCAAACGAATAGTGGATACTTGTTTGGCTAAGCTATTTCCCAAATCATATTTACAAACTTCATTTTGTTAGTTATTGCATGCTTAGGATCTAAAACAAACCAAACCCCCCTTTGCTACTTAAGATTGACATAAAGCTCATCCTAAAAGGCATAAATCTGTCTCCCTGTGGATTCGACCCTTGCTTACTAAAGACTATAGTTTTGAGTAGGTTTGGATACTTGCATAGTAGTAATTCTTACGACAAATTGTTGTTATCAAATTGGCGCCGTTGCCGGGGAGACAATAATTTGTCTTTTGTGTGATTTTTGTGCCAATCTTGGTGTGAACCTATCTTATGGTTCACACCCATGTTACTAATACTTCACCTCTCGTTTTTGATCCAGAAATCGAGAGAACGCTATATAGAACTCACAGAGCTGCGCGAGCACTACTACAAGGGATTGCAACAATGGGTGATCGTATTACGCTTGAGTCCTTGATAGCTCCTGACTTGGAGCAACCAACTCGAGCTATACAATTACCACCACTTGGCAATTGAGTTAAATTTGAGCTTAAGACGAGAGTAGTCCATCTACTACCAAAATTTAGTGGAACTCCGCTTGAGGATCCTATCCAACACTTGGATGAGTTCCTTGAAGTCTGCACTAGTATGTGTCCATCTGACGTTACTGAAGATCAAATGAGGTTGAGAGTCTTTTCTTTTTCTCTGAAGGACTCAGCTAAGGACTGGTTTCACTCTTTACCACCGGGAAGTGTTACCACTTGGGTGAATTTGAAGAAGGTGTTCCTTGACAAATACTTTCCAGCAATTAAATCCAATCAGCTCAAGAAGAAAATCTGCAACATAGAACAACTTGCTAATGAGTCTCTCTATGACTACTTTGAGCGCTTTAAGAAACTGGTGAAGTGTTGTCCATATCATGGTTACGCTAACCATGATCTGATTCTTTATTTGCATGGAGGACTCCGTGAGGATGATTGTCGGATGGTAAATTCTTCTTGTGGTGGTAACATTACGAAAAGAACTTACGACGAAGCTCTAGAAATCTTTGCCACACTGGCGGATGACTCTAGACAATATAGTGGAAGAGGCTCCCAAAGTTTGTCTGCTAGTTCTCAATCTAAAATTGATCAAGCTGACTTTGATGTGCTGAAAGAGGAAGTGAGGCATCTGAAATTGAAGGGTACACCCCATCAGGCTAAAGCATGTGAGATTTGCCTTGATGACCTGCACCCTATTGACTCATGCCCTACACTACAAGAGGAGGTGAATGCAGTTGGAGGATTCCAACAGAGACAAAGGTATGATCCCTATTCTAACACATACAATCCCGGTTGGAAGGATCACCCTAATTTTCGGTGGAGAGATCAAGATCCAAATCAACAAGGTAACCCTCCACAAGCTAGACCACCTGCACCAAGGGCTCAAGGGCAAAGCTCTAACTCATCTCCTTCTGTGGATGAGTTGTTGAAGATGCTGATGCAAAGTAATGTCACCACCAATGAGAACATTGCTAAGATGAGTCGAAGTCAGGTACAATTCCTAGAAACTACAATAGCTAGCATTCATAACTTGGAAAGGCAGGTGGGTCAGATTTCTCAAGCGGTGAGTAAACTTGAGGCAAAAGATTCCGGAAAGCTTCCCTCTCAAACTGAGACAAATCCGAACATTTGGAATGTCAGTGCTGTCACTTTAAGGAGTGGGAAGAATCTGGAACGGAGCAACGCAGATGAAACAGAAGAAAAAAGTTCGGAAAGTGAAGAAGTTGAAGGCAACGACCGCTGCCAAGGCGGCGCCCGCCGCCCATGTGACTTTACTCTCGGCAATTGTAATCAAAATGGCAGCGACCGCCGCCCAAATGGCAGCGCCCGCCACCCAGGTGACCTGCTTCTCGGTGATTCTGAAGAAAACGGCAGCGCCCGCCGCCTATCTGAAGAAGCTCACGACGCTACGAAAGTGTCTGAAACACCTGTTTTCCCGGAGTACAAGCTTGTTGCTCCATTCCCATCTGCATTGCAGCGTACCAAGCCACTTGTACAAGACAAGGACATGTTCGAGATGTTCAGAAACGTCAAGGTAAACATTCCTCTTCATAATTTGATCAAATCTGTTCCTCGTTATGCCAAGTTCTTGAAACAGATGTGCACTACGAAGAGAAATCAAGACATGAACAGTAAGAAGAAGGTGAAGGTAAGCGAACAGATTTCTGCAGTCTTCCAAAAGCGTTTACCTAAGAAGTGTAGAGATCCAGGTATGTTTACCATCCCTGTCACTATTGGAGGTACTCGGTTTGCTAAAGCTATGTTAGATCTCGGTGCCTCCATCAATGTTATACCCTCTTCTCTCTGTGATTCTTTGAAACTAGGACCTTTGCATGCCACTAATATTTCCATTCAGCTAGCTGATAGATCTAATGTGCGTCCTATAGGAGTCGTAGAGGATGTTTTGGTTACGGTTGGTGAGCTTGCTTTTCCCGCTGATTTTTATGTGCTTAATATGGAACATGATAAGCATGCTGCTCCTATCTTGTTAGGGAGACCTTTCCTAAAAACAACCAACACTAAGATCAATGTGAGCACTGGCTCTTTAACCATGGAATTCGATGGCCAAATTCTTAACTATAACATCTATGAGGCCATGAAATATCCATCTGATGATCTCTCTGTTTATGCTATTGATGTACTTGAGCCGGTAGTGCAAGACGTTTTTGATGAGAACCACCTAGATGACACTCAATCTATTATTGTTGACTCTAGTTTGGATTTCACTTTATCAACTGACATGCAGGAAGTTGTCAATGAGTTGGATGCTTACTATAAGCTTCCTCTTGAGCGACCAGGTAACTCACCTTTACCACTAACCCTGCCTAGCAAGAAGCTCTTGCCCTCTATTGTGCAGGCACCTGTGGTTGAATTGAAACAACTCCCGGACCATCTCAAGTATGTATTTCTTGGAGATAAGGAGACATTGCCAGTTATCATCTCCAACAAGCTCACAAAGGATCAAGAAGAGAAGTTGGTGGTGGTTCTCAAAGAGCATAAGGCAGCGATAGGCTGGACTATAACTGATATAAAGGGGATCAGCCCTACCACCTGCATGCATCGCATATTGCTGGAAGGAGAGGAGAAGCCATCTAGGCAGCTACAGAGGCGTCTAAACCCACCTATGATGGACGTTGTGAAGAAAGAAGTCTTGAAACTCTTACAAGCAGGTATGATATTTCCTATTTTTGACAGTAAATGGGTTAGTCCTACACAGGTTGTCCCGAAGAAAGGAGGGATTACAGTAGTGGAAAACCAGCAAGGAGAGCTAGTCCCTACAAGATTGCAGACAGGTTACAGAGTTTGCATTGATTACCGTAAGCTGAATGCGGTCACTAGAAAGGATCACTTCCCTCTGCCATTTATTGATCAAATGCTTGAAAGACTTTTTGGTCGCGCTTTCTACTGCTTTCTAGATGGGTATTCGGGTTATTTCCAAATAGCCATTGCTCCTGAGGATCAAGCTAAGACGACCTTCACTTGTCCATTTGGCACTTTTGCCTATCGTCGGATGCCATTTGGGTTGTACAATGCCCCAGGGACCTTTCAGCGGTGTATGGTAAGCATCTTTTCTGAGTACATTGAGAATTTCATAGAGGTTTTTATGGATGACTTTACTGTGCATGGAGATGATTTTGATGCATGTCTAAATCACTTATCACTTGTGCTCGGTAGATGCGTTGATACTAATCTAGTGCTTAATTCCGAGAAGTGTCATTTCATGGTAGAACAGGGTATTGTTTTAGGACATATCGTGTCGTCTAGAGGTATTGAGGTCGATAAGGCGAAGATTGAAGTAATTCAGTCTTTGCCCTATCCTACTAATGTTCGCGAAGTTCGTTCTTTTCTAGGCCATGCAGGTTTCTATCGCAGGTTTATTAAAGACTTCTCCAAGATCTCTGCACCTCTATGCGAACTGCTGAAAAAAGAGATGGGTTTTGAGTTCTCAACTGAGTGTCAGGCAGCCTTTAATGACTTGATGGCTCGCCTAACAAGTGCCCCTATTATTCAGGCTCCTGATTGGTCCAAGCTCTTTGAGATCATGTGTGATGCAAGTGATTATGCTATGGGGGCTGTGCTAGGCCAAAAGGAAGCAAGAGCTTCTTATGTGATTCAATACGCATCTATGACCCTGAATGATGCACAAAGGAACTACTCCACCACAGAGAAGGAGATGCTTGCTGTGGTGTTTTCTCTTGAAAAGTTCCGTCAGTACCTCCTTGGTACAAAGCTCATTGTCTATACTGACCATGCTGCCCTGCGCTATCTGTTGACAAAGAAAGAAGCAAAACCAAGATTGATTCGATGGATCCTTTTGCTGAGTGAATTTGACATTGAGATTAAGGATAAGAAGGGTGCTGAGAACCTTGTTGCTGATCATCTCAGCAGAATTGTTACTAATGAACGCACTCCACATAGTCAGATTCACACAAACTTCCCTGATGAGTCTCTTTTGAGGCTAAGTACTATAGAGCCATGGTATGCGGACTTGGTGAACTTCCTCACCACAGGTGAGTTCCCTCCACCTTTCAACAAGGCTCAGAGAGATCGACTACGCAGCTCAGAGAGATCGACTACGCAGCTCAGCCAGATTTTTCATCTGGGATGACCCTTACCTATGGAAGCATTGCTCTGATCAAGTAATCCGCCGTTGTATTCCAGAAAATGAGGTAAATTATCTCCTTACTTTTTGTCATTCAGAAGCATGTGGTGGGCATTTTGGGGGACAAAGAACCGCAAGAAAGGTACTCGATGCAGGATTTTGGTGGCCTTCCATCTTTAAGGATGCACATAACCACTGTAAATCTTGTGATAGTTGCCAACGGGTTGGAAATTTGTCTAAGAGGGATGAGATGCCACAAACAGGCTTGATTTTTTGTGAAATCTTTGATGTTTGGGGCATTGACTTCATGGGACCTTTTCCAAACTCTTGTGGTACTATGTATATTTTGCTTGCGGTGGACTACGTTTCCAAATGGGTGGAAGCGAAGGCCACCAGAACTGATGACTCTAAGGTTGTGGCAGATTTCTTGAAGTCACACATATTTGCCAGGTTTGGGATTCCAAAGGCTCTGATCAGTGATAAGGGAACTCATTTTTGCAATAGAACAATCACTGCATTGTTGAAAAAGTATCATGTCACGCAGAGAGTTTCTACTGCCTATCATCCCCAAACGAATGGCTAAGCTGAAGTGTCAAACAGGGAGATTAAATCCATCTTGGAGAAGACGGTATCCCCCAATAGGAAACACTGGAGCCAAAGACTTGATGATGCGCTATGGGCGTACATAACAACTTATAAAACACCTATTGGGATGTCACCCTTTAGGTTGGTGTTTGGTAAGGCTTGCCACCTCCCCGTTGAGCTAGAGTACAAGGCCTATTGGGCCATTAAGAAGTGCAATTTGAAGCTTGAGGAAGCTGGAGAGCTTCGTAAGCTTCAATTACAGGAATTGGAGGAGGCAAGGATTGAAGCTTATGATAATGTCATTCGCTACAAAGAAAGAACTAAGGCATGGCATGACCGAACCATTTTAAGGAAGGACTTCCGCATTGGTGACAAAGTCCTCCTATTTCAATCCCGCCTTAGGCTCTTTCCTGGCAAGCTAAGATCGCGTTGGCCAGGGCCATATGTTGTTGCTAAAGTTTTCCCTCATGGCGCAATCGAGCTCTATGATGAGGGAACACACACAATATTCAAGGTAAATGGCCAGAGAGTGAAGAAGTACCATGACAGATTCACTAAGGACATTGTAGAGGAAGCAATCTTAACAGAGCCTGACGCCGATAACTGATAAATTGGCATGATGTCGAGCCACGACGGTAAATAAGGCGCTTCTCGGGAGGCAACCCGATGTAGGTATATGTACATTTCCTTCCCTTCGTTTAGCTTATTTCCATTTATTTTGTTTGGTTTTCGTAGTTCTGTCTCGAACTAACCCGTAGGAAGCTCGGAAATGGTGAAAATAAAGAGGCAGCAACCGCTGCCTAAAGGCAGCACCCGCTGCCATCGCTAAAAATGAAGTTGGCTACGGCCTAAAGGCAGCGCCCGCCGCCCACTCCAGAAATGAGGCCTCGCTACGGCAAATGGCAGCGACCGCCGTCGCCTTTTCAGGTTCGGACCCTTCCTTTGTTTGAAAAAAAAAAGATTTGAAAAACAAAAGAGAGAACAAAAGAGAGAAAAACAAAAGTGAGAAAGGGTTTCTGCAGTTTGTTCGAGAGAAACAAAAGAGAGAAAAAAAGAGAGGAAAAGGGAGAAGGGAGAGAACAAGACCTAAACCCTACCCATCTACACCACCGACGACCGCCATCTTCTCGGTGCCCTTGCCCGCTGCCTCAACGACGACCGCCACCCGTTTTTCTGCAGTTCTTGTTTGAATACTCAAGGCAGCGCCCGCCGTCTTCAAAGCAGCGCCCGCCGCCTTCAAAGCAGCGCCCGCCATCTTCAAGGCAGTGCCCGCCGCCTTGCATCCGGGTGATTTTTCTGAAATTCGTTACTCTTTACGGTTGTTTTGTGACTCAGTTATCAATTATGAATATCCTCCGTAAGCGTAAATCCGAATCCGGATCTGGTCCTAAGTATTCCCTTGAGCATAAATCAAGGCTGAAATTTGTAGACGGAAAGCAAATGCTTTCTACATTGTTTTATGATCCTGCTACTATGAGGGAGCTGGGTTTAGAGAGTTGTACTCAACAGATGTTGCAGCATTGTGGGTTGGGGAACTTTTATGAAATGTCTGCTCCTACTTTTCCTAGGTGGACTAGGGAATTTTTGATCACTTTGGATGATGAGCCTGATGAGGAATGTATTCGATTTAGTCTGGCTGGATCGATGTTTACTATGAGTTACAATGATCTTGATACTGCACTTGGTATTACCAAGCAGTCCTCTTCTGCTGCTGTTTGGAGTAAGGCACAAGAACAGCTTGATTTTTGGGTTCGATCCACGCGTACCAGGAGTTTTGACCCTAAGGCTGGGGAATATAATTACAAGTGGTCTCACCCTTGCGTGCGTTTAGCTCACAAGGTCATTCGTATGGCCTGGTTGGGTCAATCTGAGATTAATAAGATTCCTCATCTTGATTTAGAGGTCATTTGGAGTATGACACCCAAGTGTAAGCTAGTACAGGGGTGGCGAACCCTCTTCCTTGCTTCCTGCAAGAAGATGCAACGAGATAACAAGTGCAAGATTGTGGTTGGGGGAATGGTGTCACTGATTGCTCGTTTCCTAGGTCTTGAGTTTTGATACGCTACACTTTGTATGGCGTAACTAGGGGTTATTACATTAGTTTAGGAGTGTTATCACAAGTATTTGGAGCTATTGTTATATTCTGAGTTGTTTATGAAGAAGTGAAGAATTGAAGACCAGAACCGAAGAAGAAGAGGATCAAAGATTGAAGACATGAAGACGAAGACATCCTGCGGAGCAGCGGCGATCGCCACCATCACTATGGCGATCACCATTCTACAACAGGAGCATTTCAGGAGTTCGAGAGAGCATGTCGATCGCCATGACTCTATGGCGATCGCCATGGGGCGACAGAGACGAGGCAAAGTTTTACATGAAGACCGCGATCGCCAGTCATCCATGGCGATCGCCACAACAAGGCCGAAGATATTCCGGACTTTCCTTATTTTCCTTATTTTATTTTATTTCTTTTACCTTATTTTATTTCGTTTAGGATCTTTCTTTTACCATATATTTTGGGGTTAGTTCTCTATTTAAGGACCCTAGTTTCTTTCTTTCTATTATCATCTTTTCTATCATCTTTTCCATCAGACAATTTAGTTCTGCAACCATGAGCAGGAACTAATCTCCATTGTTTTACTTAGCGGTTGAAACCTTCAGTTATTAAGTTGTGAGATTTCTAAACTCTTGTTCTTTTCCTATGGGTTTGTATTAATTCTCTTGTTCTTCATCTATTGATTTCTATTAGTTTTGCTAGCTTGATCACCTAGTTTGATTGATAGTTTTCTATTGCTAGACTAGGAATATACGGTGGAATTCCTTGTCAGTGTAACATTCATATCTGCATGATCTGGTAGTTGATTTCTTTTATGAAAGAGAATTGATTGCATGTTAATACTTGACGGTTGTAAGTTATTGCATGCATCCTTATGATTCCTGTGCCCTTTGCTGCTATTTCATCTAATCTTGAGAGGTTTCCTTGATTGTTGAATAGTAAGTATTATCAGGACCGGTTGGCCTGCTGATATATTAAAGATTGGAATAAGAACATTCCCTAGGATTGAATAGAACTTGAGATAAATCTATGATCAACTTGATTGAATGTTGTGTGGATACTTGCTAGGTGAAACCTCTTCTCATCATATTCTCACCCAAACTCCCTTTGTTTGATACTTGTTACTTTTGTGTTTCATACAATCAAAACCCCCCTGGTTACTTGTTACTTGTTCGTTAGTTGGTATTTCGCTTGACTGCATAGCGATTGGTGTTTTGATTCCCTTGGGTTCGACCTCTACTTGCTTGCTATACTTTAGTTAGTGTTTAGAGTTTTCTTTGATTTGGCACTACGACTTTAGCCTCATCAAATTTGGCGCCGTTGCCGGGGAATTGAATTATTCCAATTCTGTGCTAATTGTGACTTATCAACTGTTTGGTGTGAACCTTTATGGTTCAGACCCGTGCTACTAACTCATCTCTTGTTGCTTTTGATTCAGAGATTGAGAGGACGTTCCACAGGAACCGAAGAGCAGCTTTGAACCAAAGTAGCGAAATGGGTGATCGAAATGGACCGCCACTGCCTACTATGAGGCAGCTCACTGCCCTGAACTTAGATCAACAACCTCTGGCAGTGAGGTTTCCTGAGATAGCTGAGGGTGTGAATTTTGAGCTAAAAGCTGGATTGATTCATGAACTTCCACACTTTCATGGCTTAACAGGTGAGGATCCAAACAAACATTTGGCTCAGTTTCATGCCATATGTTCTAGCATGAAGCCGAGGGGTGTCACTGAGGAACAGGTAATGTTAAGAGCTTTCGGATTCACACTGAAAGACGCTGCTAATGATTGGCTTTACTATCAAGCCCCTGGAAGTATTGATACTTGGGCCAAGATGAAAAAGGTTTTCTTGGAGAAATACTTTCCAGCAACTAAACTGAGCAGCCTGAAAAAGGACATTACAAATCTCCAACAACACGCAACTGAAAGTCTTTATGAATATTATGAGAGATTCAAGAAGTTGTGCTCAAGTTGTCCTTTCCACAGCTACACTGATCAGGATCTTCTCATGTATTTGTTTAGTGGCCTGATTGATGAGGACCGTCGTATGGTGAATGCATCCTGTGGAGGTAACTTTTTGAGATTAACTATACCTCAGGCTACTGAAATGTTTGAGGAATTAGCTGAAAGCTCAAGGCAGTTTGGTAGCAGGCAAAGAACACAGTCAGTAAGTTCACTTGATTCCGCTAAAATTCAAAGTGATATGAATGAACTGAAAGATATAATGAAGTCTTTTATGCTGCAAAGTGGTGGTCGACAACACGTGAGAGCTTGTGGGGTATGCACACTCACAGGGCATCTTACTGACGAGTGCCCACAACTCCAAGAACCGAGTGCTGAGGTAAATGTTGCAGGAGGATGGCAACCTAGGCCTAGATTTGATCCTTATGCTAATCATTATAATCCAGGTACAAGGAATCATCCTAACTTGAGGTGGGATAATCAGAATAATGTTCAAAACCCTCAAGTATTGCAAAATCACCAAAATCAGCCTAGACCTCAAAACTCTCTGACTGCTGAAGAGATGATTAAGTCCTTAGCTCAATCTGTGATGCAACAAAATGCTAAAACGGAGTCGAGTATTCAGAATCTTGAGAAACAGATAGGGCAGATTGCTCAAGCTGTGAGCAACTTAGAAGCTAGAGATTCAGGAAAGCTACCATCTCAAACGGTAGTAAACCCGAGAGAAAGTGTCAGTGCTGTGACATTGAGAAGTGGAAAATTATTGGTTGAAGAATCTAATGCTGAAAAGGGAAAACAGAAGCAACATCCTGAGACAGAAACTCCAGAAGACCGACCGCGATCGCCAAACATTGGTGGCGATCGCGGTAACATTACAGAGAGCAAGCAGAATCTGGCCGAGAAGGAACCGCGATCGCCACATATAATTGGCGATCGTCATATTTCAACAGAAGCTGAAGGGTCGCGACCGCGATCGCCGTCCATCGATGGCGATCGCCATGAGTCATCTGAGCCAGTTGACAATTATGTTCGCCCCAACTTTCCTCCTCTATTCTCACAGAAGCCTGTGGCTCCCTTTCCCGAGGCATTGAAGGACACTCGAAGGCCAGAGAACGATAAAGAAATTTTCAAAACCTTCAGTAGGTGCGAGGTAAACATCCCTTTACTTAAACTTGTCAAGCGTATTCCTAGATTTGCAAAATTTTTGAAAGAAGTTTGCACAATTAAAAGGAATAAAAAACTCAAGGGAAGACAAAAGGTTAAAGTTAGTGAACAAGTTTCTACTGTGTTCCAAAGACGTATGCCTAAGAAATGTGGTGACCCAGGCATGTTTAGCATTCCATGTGTGATTGGTGAAACTAAATTCGAAAAAGCTATGCTAGATTTAGGAGCATCAATCAATGTTTTGCCTTTTTCTTTGTATGAATCACTAGGTTTAGGACCATTGCATGAAACAGGAATTGTTGTTCAACTTGCTGATAGATCTAATGTGTACCCGAAAGGGGTGGTTGAAGATGTTCTTGTTATGGTTGGTGACTTGATTTTTCCTGTTGATTTCTTTGTTTTGGATATGGAGCATGACAAGCATGCAACACCTATTTTGCTAGGTAGGCCTTTTATGAAAACTGCTCAAACTAAGATTGATGTGAACAGTGGGACACTGACAATGGAATTTGATGGGGAGAAGGTTGAATACAATATTTATGATGCTATGAAACACCCCATTGATGACCATTCTTTATGTTCTATTGATGTGATTGAGCCTATTGTGCAAGATGTGTTTGATGTGACTTGTTGAGCCTATTGTGCAAGATGATTTTTCCTATCTCTGACAGTCAATGGGTTAGTCCTACACAATGTGTCCCCAAGAAGGGTGGATAAGAAATACATCAAATGTTCTAAGAAAATTAATATCTGGAGGCTTGGAAAACAGAATCTCATATGGTGACTTCCCTTTCAAGCTCACAAATGAATATCTATTGATGAGAAATTAAGCGTAGTCTAAACCGAATCTCCCAAAAACATAGCTTAGAGGCAAGTTGCCCCTTTAGATTTGAAAAATTCACACAAGGTGTTGCTTGTTCCTAGCTCATATGCATCGTCTGATCTTACTATCCTTATTGGCAATAAAGGATTGCAATACAGTAAAGGAACTTGACTAATCTTTAAGCAAATAAATCCAAGTAACTCTTGAGAAAGTATCTACAATGGTTAGAAACTACTAATATCTATCATAAGTTACATTCTTAAAAGGACCTCATATATTAACATGAATGGTTTCAAAAACATCAACTATAGATATGGAACTACTAGGAAAAGATAATCAAGCTTGTCTAGCCTTTGCACAAACAAGACAATGCAAGATACAATTCTTGAGATCCATAGTACAATCTAGCTTACACAAGCTTCAGTCTTACTTTCTAATCTCCTATGAAATAGGACAATCTTATTTTTTTCTTTTGTAGTGGTAGAATGAGTATTTGAATCCTTCAATCCATTCTTTATAAGAGAATTCAATTGCTCTAGGAAGTACAATACATCTGAGGTTTTACCAAGGACTAAAGGCTTTGTCAAGTTCAACCCCTACAAAGCACATGGTTCATAAAAATATATAACATGGGAGTGCAACTGGTTAACCAATTTTCAACAACAAGTTGAATTTGAACCCTGGAACAAAAAATACCCCTTCTATCACTATTTTAGTTGTGATCTATACCTTGCCTACAATGTTTACCGTCATAATATTGCCATTTGAAAGATGAACTTTCAATGGAACACTCAGTTATGTGTGATCAATAAATAAACTAAAATCACAAGCCATATGATCACTAGCCCCAAAATCAATAATCCAGATGTGATTAAACATAGATTTTCCAAAGCCATTAAATGAATAAGAGAGTATACCAGACATGTTGCATAAGCCTGTTTTTTACTAAGAAGGGACCTTAGTTGTGCCGAATCCGAAGAAGAAAATCCACTAAAACCACCACTGTTAGCCTGAACATTGTGAGCATGAGCACTTTTGTCCCCAACCAAAACCAGATAGATATCCAATGACCTTGTAACAAGATTCAACCAAATGTCCAAGTTTCTTGCACAATGTACAAATCTTTTGAATTCCCCCCTTTGTATCCTAACTTAGGAATATGATTTTTAGAAGAATTGGCATTGAAAGAAGGTGCAACCTGAGAAGGCTGGATGAATGACTTGATCTCTCTTTGTTGCTCCTCTTGAATCAGTGTGGAATTAACCTCAACAACACTTGGTAGAGGATGCATCATTAAGAGATTACCTCTCACAGCAGTGTAGGACTCATGAAGTCCCATTAAAATTTGATACATGCGTTATTCTTCTTTAAAATAAATCATAGATTGTGCAAAAGAACATGAACAAGGTGGAATCAATCTCGTCAAGTCCAATTCATCCCAAAATTTCTTGATCCCGGTGAAATAAGATGAAATTTCATCCGATCCTTGAACAATGGATGTAAAATCTTTTTGAACCGTGAATTTTTGTGCGCCATTTGTATGACCAAACCTAGAATTAAGTTGCGTCCAAACTGTGTATGTTGTGGATGCAAACAAGACGTTGTCACCGGAGGAGAACCAATCAACCAAGAGATAACAAGATCGTTCATCGATCCCGAAGGCGAATCGGATCATCGCCAATAGAAGGTTGAGGAAAAGAACCATCAACGAACACGACTTTGTCCTTTGCACTTAAAGAAACAAGAACTGCACGCCACCATGACAAGAAGCTCTTTCCATCAAATTTTGAAGCAAGATATGCTCCAGGACTATCCGAAGGATGAACATACAATGGATCATTGCTATCGACCGCAACTACTAGATTTACCATTGATGTGAAGCGAAACCAAGAAATTCAATCAACCCGAATGAACATAAGATGCATAAATTTTTTGCAGAAGAAAGAGGGAGATCAAATCGATCTTAGAATGCGGAAATGAGATGAAGCAGAATCGATTTTCTCAGCTCTATGATACCATGTAGGAAGAACAGAGAAAGAGGGAAAATAGACATTTTTCATTGATTGATTTAGAATGATCATTACAAATTTATATAAACTTCAATTAGTTGGCTAACTAACTTACTTACTAATCAATTCATATACTAACCGACTATTCTCAGCTCTTATACTTATCTATTTTTAATTACAAAAAGGAGGTTACACTTTCGGACTTTGTCATAAAAAAGGGAAAATTGCGAGAAATCACCCCTTATATTGACCACTTTGCGCTAAACCACCCCTTATATTCAATATTGTTTTTTAATCACCTCTTATTTGCATCCTGTTAGCAGTGAGCCACCCCTTGTCCTACTCCGTTAAGATTTCTGTCAAAATGCATAAAGGATGATTATACCCCTATGTTTTTTGAAAAGTCACTTCAATATGTCATCCGGTTTGGGCCACTTATGAAATTTTCAAAAGGGCTATTTTTGTAGTTATTGAAAAGTGATCAAAACGCCAAATTTGCATCTTCTTCCTCAAGATACTTATACCCTAAAATCAAAACGCAAATTTGAAATCCCGAATCAAATTCGATTCAAATTCGAAATTCCTTGCATATCCAGAGAATCGGATTACAAATCAAAATTTGATTACGCAATATGCATTCATATGTTCTAGATTTGTTGTTCTGTTGCAGCTTCAAAATAATAGCCTAAAATTTTAATTTGAGTACGGATTGAGAAGATTGAGTGTGATGCTTATACCCTAGGTACTACTCGACATTAGATCTCGCCTCCATAGACGACGTCAATTCCTCAGCGATTTTAACCCCAAGATCTTCACCGGCCTCCTTCGATCCTTCCTCGAATTTGACGAAGACGCCTCGTGCTCCACCAATTTCACTTTGATTACGGGGAATTTCAGGTAATTGGATACGTGATGCGTGGCAAAACCCTAACCATTCGAATTGGGCAAATTGAGTGTGTATTGAGGCTTATGGTTTCGTCGTTGGTTGTGCGTGCGAGGGACGGGCATGCAAGAATTGTGGATAATGTTGCCACCGTGTGGTTGGATGCGCAGTCGCGACGTAGGAGGAAGGAAGGGTTGGAGAGGTTGGGAAGAATGTTAAGTGTGTTTATAATAAAGTTGTTAAGCTAATTAGTTGTTATTCAGTTAGTTTGTTAGAGTGTGACATCAGCATGTCATCAGCTTATTCCTTCTCATAACAGACTATATGTACTGAAGTTTCCTCATTCTGTAAATCATCTTTCAATGTCAATTTTCCAGTTTGTGAGCCTTTGATTCCTCTTCTCTTCTCTAAGTGAAATTTCTTGTGTGTTGATCAACTCTAATCAATCATCATGGTATCAGAGCACCAAATTGATTGGATTGATCTTGAGCTTCTGTGATCGTAATCGCATTCTCTAGGATTAGGAATTCCTCATCAGATTCTCTATTATCTGATTGCTGGATTCTTTGATCAGAATTCTTTCTTGGAATTGATCTTCAATTCCATTGCTAGGCTACTTTGTTGATCTGTCTTCTGGTTCGCACTGAGAGGGAAGTCTTTCTGTGATTGAAGCTTCATCCATGGGGTCGACACCAGAAGAACGTGCGGAGATAAGAAGGGAATTTATCACCTCTATTGATCTTCAAAATCCCCTATTCATCCATCCATCGGACAACTCTGGTATGATTCTTACCTCCATTCAACTTGATGGTGAGAATTATAGGAGATGGCGCAAAGCCTTCATAAAAGCCTTATCTGTAAAGAATAAGGTTGGATTAGTATATGGTTCTATACCTAGAACTGATGAGAATGCCTCTCAATGGATTAGATGTGATAATATGGTCAGTGGCTGGATTCTTAACACTGTCTCCAAGAACATCTATGCCACCTTGGACGAGTTTGACACAGCCAGGGAAATGTGGTGTGATTTGGAAGAAAGCTATGGTCAAAGGAATGGGCCATTGATCTTACAAATTAAGAAAGAAATTCAAGATTGTCATCAAGGTGATATGACAGTCACTGAATACTTCACAAAGCTGAAAGGATTCTGGCAACAACTATCAGGATTGACTAATCCACCTAGGTGTAGTTGTGGCAAGTGTGAATGTAATCCGAATGCACAACTTGAAGCTACAGATAATGAGGATAAACTAATGAAGTTTTTTATGGGACTTGGTGATCAGTTTAATGCTCCCAGGAGACAATTCCTTCTCTCAACCCGTATGCCTTCAGCAAGTCATGTACATTCTTTACTCTTGCAAGACGAGTTGAGTAAGAAACTTACTGATGGTGGCATGAAAACAGATGCCACTGCTCTAGCTGCTAAAAAGCCATATGATAAACATGATAGGCCTAAGAAAGAATGTGAGCATTGTAAGGGAAATCACTCTGTTGAGAGGTGTTGGGAAATAATAGGCTACCCAAGTTGGCACTCCAAGAGCAAGTATAAGCCACAGAGTTCTGGAAAATCCAGGAGCAAAGATCATCAAGGATACAAGGCAAATGTCAGTCAACAACTGTCTGAGGACAATCAACAACTAATGGGTGCTTTCTTGAAGTTTATGGAACAACAAAAAGGTACCCTATCTGAGGCACTCCTGGCAGGTAAGTTGCTATGCTGTAATGCTTCTCATTCTTCTATATGGATATTAGACAATGGTGCTACAGATCATACGTCCTGTGAGATGAATTTCTTTGATAATCATAAGCTAATCACTAAGCCTACATCCATTCATCTACCAAATGGTAATATCTGTCCTATCTCTCACACTGGATCCATCAAAATATCACATAATCTTACCTTGCAGGATGTCCTGTATGTCCCAAATTTTAAGTTCAATCTTATTTCCTTAAGCCATCTTATCAAAGACATGAACTACTTCATATTTCTCACCTCAAACTATCTTGTGATTCAGGATCAAACCTGGAAGAAGGTGATTGCAGCTGGTAAGGAACTTGGGGGACTATACTACTATCTCATACCTCAATCTGAGTTGGCTTCTTTGATGACTACAAGAATGTATGACACTTTCTGTGCTACATCTCCAACTCTACCTATGTTTCTTCCTAGTCAGAACTTGTGTAAAGACAAAAATGTTCTTTGACATCTTAGGTTGGGTCATGCACCCATTGAAAAACTTTCTCATGTTACATCCATTTCTTGTGATAGAAATAAAGCTATGGATTTTCATTGCTCTGTCTGTCCTCTTGCTAAACAGTCTAGAAAATCTTTTTCTTCAAGTACATCACATGCTAACAAATCTTTTGAGCTTTTACATTGTGATCTTTGGGGACCTTATGACACACCCACTTATAATGGTCACAAATTCTTTCTTACAATTGTTGATGATCATAGCAGAAGTGTGAGGGCTTATCTAATGAAATCCAAAACTGAAACTAGTGCCTTACTTCAGCATTTTATCTCTCAAGTTGAAACTCAATTCTCTACAAAAGTCAAAACTGTGAGAACTGATCAAGGAACTGAATTTTTCAATTCAAAAACCATTCCTACTTCTCCACAAAAGGTATTGTTCATGAAAGCTCCTGCACTGCTACTCCTCAACAAAATGGGAGGGTAGAAAGAAAACATAGGTACATCTTAGATATGGCAAGAGCTCTAAGATTTCACCAGTGGCTTAAATGATATCTTTCAGGACATTGCTTGTTGTTGTTGCCATTAGAGGATGGCAAGTCAGTCAAATGGATGTTACAAATGTTTTCCTCCATGGAGAGTTAGAGGAAGAGGTGTTTATGGAACTTCCTCCAGCATATGACTTCCTCAAAACCTATGATGCTAGGACTGAGAGGGAAACATCTAAAGAAGACTCCAAGCATCATCAAGTGGAAGTCAAGTCAGAAAAATCCAAACTTGTGTGCAAATTAGACAAGTCCCTGTATGGCTTAAAGCAAGCTCCAAGACAATGGTTTGCAAAATTTGCTCAAGTAGTGAAAGAGGCTGGATTCACTCAATCTAAAGCAGACTATTCCCTATTCTACAAGAGCTCAGAGAAATCTTATACTGCTCTTTTGGTCTATGTTGATGATATGTTAATAACAGGAGACAATGAAGAAGAAATACAAGATCTCAAAGCTCATCTATGCAAGAATTTTCCTATGAAAGATCTGGGAAGTCTCAGGTATTTTCTTGGAATAGAAGTAGAGAGAACTAAAGAAGGTTTCCATTTGAACCAAAGAAAGTATGCTTCAGAACTTCTGGATGAAGCAGGAATGACAGAAGCCAAACCTGTAGTTACTCCTTTCGATGCTAGAGAAAAGTTAACTCTGAAAGGAATCATAAGTGAAGTTGACCCAGTGGCATACAGAAAGCTAGTTGGAAAGTTAATCTATCTAACTATCACTAGACCTGACATATGCTATTCTGTGCAAGTGCTAAGCCAGTTTATGCACAATCCTAGTGATGATCATTGGAGGGCTGCAAAGAGAGTGGTGAGATACATAAAAAATGCTCCAGCACAAGGTCTGCTATTATCAAGTAAAGTTGAGCTACAACTCAAAACCTTATGTGATGCAGACTATCAGAGTTGTGCCATGACCAATAAATCTCTTACAGGATTTTGCATTCTATTGGGATCCTCATTGATATCATGGAGAACCAAGAAACAAGGGTATGTGGCATCTTCTACTGCAGAATCAGAATACTGAGCTATGGCCATGACTTCATGTGAAGTAACTTGGTTAATTTAGTTGCTTAAAGATCTGGGAGTCATATTAGGACCAGTGGAGATGTACAGTGACAATCAAGCTGCCATACATATTGCCAGAAATCCTGTATTTCACGAAAGAACCAAGCACATTGAAGTTGACTGCCATCTGGTGAGAGACAAGGTTCTAAATAAAGAAATTGCTCTCAGTTACATATCAACCTATGCTCAACCGGCTGATATCTTCACCAAGGCTGTCACCAAGGATCAGTATACAAGAAATCTAATCAAGCTTGGAGTTGTAAACAGCTTGAGAGGGAATGTTAAGTGTGTTTGTAATAAAGTTGTTAAGCTAATTAGTTGTTATTCAGTTAGTTTGTTAGAGTGTGACATCAGCATGCCATTGATGTGTTATTGGTGTGTATCATTCAAGGTGCTTTGTTTCTTCGGGCTCTCGCTCAATTTGTTGTTGGTTTAGGGATGGCGATTTGCTCTCTGAATTCAAGCTGTGTAAGATCTCCCAATTCATTTCGAATTTCAATCGAGTTTGATTCCAGATTTCATATTTTCGTTTTGATTTTAGGGTTCAAGGATCTTGAAGAAGAAGATGCAAATTTGAGACTTTGATCACTTTTCCAGTAATTACAAAAATAGTATTTTCGGAAATTACATAAACGGCTCAAACCGGTTTACATATTGAAGTAATTTTTCAAAAAACGTAGGAGTATAATCGTCTTTTCCATATTCTGCCAGAATTCTTAACGGAGTAAGACGAGGGGTGACTCGTTGGTAACAAAAGCAAGTAGGAGATGATTAAAAATTATTTCGAATATAAAGGGTAATTTGGCGTAAAATTATTTTGAATTATTTATGGTGGAAGTGGTAGGTTATGTTGTTTGAAAATCAATGTAATATGTTTGGCTTCTTTGCTTGTACAAGGGATAGACCGTTGTCAAATAAGGTGTTTAAGAAATAGACGGTTACTTTGTGAACACGCGACCATAGTAAACCTGACGTGGCAAAACAATGGTGAGTTGTCATGCCCAATGGATAAACCCGCACACAGCTGGCGTATGAACTCCTCGCGCGGGAACGTGCCTCATTCAATTCCGTTCCACATCACCAAATTCTACCTTTCTTGCGCTTCTCAATAACCCACACGCAAGACATACATAACCTGGATTCCCAATTTTTATAAGATCTCCAACGAACTTAAGATCTCCAATTCCTCCCTCTTTCTTCTCGATCTAATGGCGTCTATAGGGATGCAGATTGTCGCCTCTCGCATGATGGTTTTTGGAGATCGTGGAGGAAAAAGATGGCGCAACCCTAGGATGTGCCTCGCTAATTTGGGGGAAGTGAAGAAGCCGCTGGCTTCACCTCAGCTTGACCACTTGATGAAGGAATCCGTCACCGAGGTCAGTTTCCTCCCACTTTTAGGGCTTCTTAGTAAAAACAGAGAGAGATGTAAATTTGATGATTGATTATGTCTGCAGATTGTCAAGAATATCAATGGAGCCCCTTTTCTAGCTCAACTCTACTACGAAGATGCAAGCAATCCATCGAGAGTGGTGATCCAGAAAGCGACTTCAGAGAGCTGGCCTTTCATAGCTCACTCCAATCCCGACGGCGTTATTCTTGTTCAACAACTCGAAACGCCGTCAGAGAAAGACGAGATCACCCCTTGTTGCACCAGTAGTAGAGTGTGGGGATTGTTGGTACAAGGAAGAGGAGTGACTTACCCTGCATGTTATATTCTCAAGACCAGTCAAGTGCAGTGTTGTTTTGGTTTCTCCACTCACTTTTGCCTGGCTAAAGTTGATTGTTTTGGACAGGATGTTGATTTCCATCTCAATAAATTGTGGTTACAAAGGTAGAATTCAAGTAGACCATCATTGCATTGTTATTATACATCGATCACCAGAGTTAATGATCCTTGTGTGGGAGGATTCAACTTGTACAAAATGCTTCTCTTACACAATTTGGGAATTAGTCAATTGTGTTGGAAGATTAGTCTTCTAAGATTGCCAAGAAGCTATGGCTTTTATATGTATGTATATATATAAGAAAAGGACTTGGAGAATTCAGGCACGTAATAGGGAAAAACTCGAGCATTAAGAGTAAAAATCTATGCACTTCAGAAATTTACAAGCAAAAACTTGTGCAATTTGAAAATCCAAGCACATACCAGTATGTTTTTGCTTGTTTGTGCACATTCACTACTTGTATTTTGGGCCTTATATCTCTTTCAATGGGGTGGTAGCCCAGCCCAGCCCAGCCCAGCCCAGCTACAAGAATGAAATTGGCAGGTTGGAATAAAGCAATGGAAGAAGATGTGGTCGATTATGAAGTTGACCCTTCGATGGACATACCCTTCATGTACTCAGCTTCAGGCCACTGACTACAAGCCTACAAGGAAAAGGATGATGCCAACAAGTTAAGTTATCCACAAGGCTAGCCTACGGGTCCCTTTTCTTTGGAATCTTCCACACTTTATTTACCTCTCACACCAAATATATACAATGGTGTTCATAATTCATACACAATTTCAATCAATTTTTTCGCCAAATAGTTGCACCTCTAATAATTATATATCAATATCAATCGACAAAGTTTAGACAAGAATAGGAGATAAACCTCCCAAACTTGTAATAGGGTGAGATGTCATCCTCCTCGAGTCAAATTCATGACAAATGAATAAGAAGAACAACTCTCATAAGGGCAAAAGTACAAAGTTATTTGCTCTAAAAAACATTTTTTTCATGACATACAATTAATCAATTCAATGTTTTTCCACCGAAGCAGGGTCTGGGAGGCTAGAGGTGGGCAATCCGTATCTCGACACTTGGCGAGAGGATGTGAATCGGCAAGCCTAAGACACAACAAAAATATAAACGAAAATAGACAAAACGAATCTAAAAGACGTAAAACACTAGGTCCATGCTAATCATTCTATTTAAACCTCTTTAGCTCCACCACCTTGATCTTTGCCCTCCAATTACTCATGTCCTTAATCATATCGATTGTTAATTTTAAGCACTTCATGTCTTTCTGTATCACCTCTCTCCAGCTCTTCTAGGACGACCTAGAATTTTTTGTAGCACACCAAAATCTACCCTTTCACATCTACGGATTGACGCGTCTACTCGCCTCCTCTGCACATGCCCATACCCGCAAACTCTAGTTTCCCACAACTTTTCCCTCATGTCAACTACACTAACTCTTTCTCTAATAACTTTATTTTTTATTCTATCCACCCTGGTTCGCACATCCAACGCAACATCATCAGCTCTACTACCACCATCTTCTATTCTTGAGCCTTCATTGTGGGGTAACACTACGCCCCATACAACAACGATGTCCTAACTACAACTTTATAAACTTTGCTGGAATTTGTGTCGCACAAGAGGCCTAAAGCTCCTCTCCATTTTTTCCATCGCATCTGAATGTGATGCTAAATGTCCGCGTCTATCGCCCCGTCGCTCTGCATGAACGATCCCAGGTAACGAAACATCTCCTTCTTTGTTACAACCACCCCCATACAACCGAATTTATGTCTCAGATTCCTGTATATGTACAAAGTTGAACTTTACATACCCTGTCTTTGTCCCGCTGAGTCTGAGTCCCATAGCTTCCAACTCAGCCACTAGCACAATGTCATCAACAAAAAACATACACTACAATAGGGATGTGGGGTTTGCCCTGATGAAGAGGGTTCCGTTTCTAGCTTGTTAAAAAAACAAAACAAAGTTATGTACACTTTATCCCATCAATTTTTTTTCAAGACCAAATTTTTACCTTTAGTGAAACTCTTTTCATGACAAGAAGTTTTTCATACACATTTGTTAGAAATATGTGCATTATGTGTGAATTACATGCACTTTTAACCATTCATGCTTTTTCACTTCTAAAATGTCTTTTTACATGCATATTAATTAAGTGCATTATGTGTGAATTACATACATCTATATGTATATGTATATGATTAATGATTTGAATGTGGATTATACCCATCCGAATACATGAGTTTTAGCATGTATGTGGAATTGTGGACATACAATACTAAAATAGTCTTTATGTAACTGTTTTGGATTATTTTTCCAAATGTGCGTGTAATGTATTAAAAGTGCATCACAAAAAAATGTGCATATAAAATTTTGGTCTTAAGTTTTCAGTCGAAAAATTAATTTCTGCAATCCTGCATTGGGGCGTTTATAACTACGTTAAGAATCGGGCTATAAACACATGAGTTATAAACTCTATTTTTAGACGTTATTGCATTATCGCTTATTACTTTATACCCTGAATGTATAAAACTCGAGTTAATAAACGCTATACGATGACATTATAAAATCGGTGAAAAAACGAAATTTTCTAGCTAAAATAAACCCTCATAACTTTTCTAATTTCCCACTTGATAATCCTCATAATTAAATAAAATACTATAATTATAATAATGGTATACTCCGTATTACATTCATACATTTACTAGCTATACCTAACATTACTTCAAACCAAAAAAGCTATACCTAACATTAATGTCGAGATATCATACATATATGAAAGAAAACAAGAACAATAAGGGTGTGTTTGGATTCCAATGCGTTAAATACATAATGTATTATTTTTTAAAAAACTTTAATTTGCATTATATGAAATTTAAGGAACATCTTGTATCTATAATATGTGTTTGATTAACAGCCGATAAAATACAACTATTAGATTCTCTCATTGAGTGTCATCCCCGCCTTCCTCTCATATATCTTCATTCTCGATGTTTCTTGTATATATAATACATTAAAATTTTCATCAACCAAACACTGTTTAAATATTTAATGCAGTATATCAAACATAATGCATTTTAATGCATTCTCATTGGGAATCCAAACACACCCTAATTGTAAGATTATACTCCATCCGTCCCAAAATATGAGTCTTATAGTACAAAAATATCTTGGATTAAGGCAAATGCTTTAAAGTACATATGTGCATTGGAAATGATAAATGTAAAATATTAAAATAATTCATTAACCAATGAGAGAAGAGTTTACAAATGAAAAGTACATAAGTGCATTGGAAATGATGAATGTAAAATATTAAAATAATATGAGTAAGGATATAATTGGAAGAAGTTTATGGACAAAAATGGAAATATGACTAACATTTCGGAACACCCGAAAAAGAAAACATGACTCATATTTTGGGACGGAGGGAGTAAGTTACAACCTCTAGTATTCAAGACCACCCTACATCAATAAATCGGATCGGTCTTAGTTTGATATCAAAGTGTCATATCATGTATCAATCTAATCTATATCTATATAATAATCCATGAGTTTGCAGAAGTAATGACAAATTGTACCGGGCTCAAAACAATGAATTTCGGGCCTGATAGTGTTAATGAGCTCAAAAATTCAGTCTGTTCTTCTCCCCGCTTTTTCTTCTCATTTATTTAGGTTTGACAATTTAACGATACATTTTTCCTGCCCTCTTCAAGTTTCCCTCATTACTCCAGCCGTTCAATGGCTTCTTAGTTCCTTACTCTTGCGTTTATCATTACATATCTCCCACCTACTTATCTCTTGTCGTTACCCTCTACGTCTTTCCGTTGTTTTATACCACATTTGCCAGTTGCGCCCATTGTCATTCTTCCCTACGCGATTCAATGGTGTCCAATTCATCCCTCCAGGTCTCTGCTGCCGGCAACACGCTCCGGAGTAGCAAGGGCAAAAGGGCCAGAGCTAATTCGTCTTCCACTTTGCACCGTACCATTGATGCTTCTTCCGATGTTTTGTTCTCTGGTTTGGATGTGAACTCCGTTCAAACAATGGTTGCAATGGTTGGCCGTCGTTCGATCATCCCCTTTTCGAGTCTGAGGAAGAAATCGACAGCACATACGAGGAGCTTTATAGACCGGATTACAATGGTGTGAGTTGTATGGGAAAAGATGTGTATGAGATGGACTATAAGTCAATAGTTGGTACAAATTCAGAACAAGGAAGGAGAAGACTCCTTATGGCTTCAACGAGCGAGTTATCCAGGTTTGAACCAGTTTTGTGTTTTGCTTAATAGATTGATCGAATTGGTTTACTTTTTGTGGAAATTGGGCGTTGGCAATGAAATTCAGTATTTTTCATGTTTGAGTTCCGAATTAGTTGCTATGGGTTGCACTTTTGAATAACTGAGCATCAATTCTGAATATATTAGAATTTAGTAGTGCATATCACCTGTTTGCTAAAATGTTTATAAGAGATTTTGCAGGCATATCAAATGTTTTAAAAATTGTCATACTAGAATCCCCTTCTAATATATATTCCTAACATATCTATCTGATGATTCCTTCATGGATCATTATCCAATTGCTCAATTATCAAACATTTGTCTTGGTTGTGTTCAATCATCAAGAAGAGATCATGTAGTCTCTTGAATGAGGCATTGTTAGGTTTGTTTCTCACCTTTTGGTGATGCATTTATAGTTCGTCTAGGTACAATTTTTTTCGTTGGACTGATTGTAAGTCTCTTATCGTTGAACTTTGTTTCAACAATCATGTATGTCCACCTGGGTTTCTTGACTTTCTTCTAATCCTTGATTGTACTTTTTGTTACTCTTTCATTCAGACTATCCTTCCCTGAAATACAAACATGCCCGAGGCTTATCCAAATGGATCAACTGATGAGCATGTCTATATTTTATTTCACATTGGTTCATCGTCAACTAGATATTCTTTTTTTTTGCAGGATCATCTGGATGTGTATGACAACTGCGGGATTCAATTTCATCAGGTATGATCAATCTTCTATGTTCCTCACATCTGATTTTTTTTTATCGATTAACAGATTGAGTTCACCTTTTAGTTGATTCTGTTATGGTGGTTGTAGTGGAAAGATTTAGATAAGAGACTGTTGAGAATTCATAAGATTTGGAGGCAGCCGATGATTTGTGGGAAGAATTGATGGGATGGGAAGTAAGCAACCAGAATGGGATATGTATAATGCATTTATGTCCAACTTTATATTATTTGAATATGCTATTCTGCAGGTGAGATGCCCATGTTTGCTTCCTCCACCCAAAAAATCAGGAGTCATCAACGTACGACCCACAGGTAAATCATCTTTTAAATTGACCTGTTTCTCCACTGAAACTCTATACTCCAAATTTGATGGGGTTGAATTGTGATGAGTGCTTATGTTCTCAAGAATGTGCTCCACATCTTGAATTGACCTGGTTTTACATTACATAAGAGAGAAGATGACTGTGTCCTTTCCCTCTGACTGATTTAATTCAATTTTCTTTTTTATGTGCCGATTGTGGTTCCAATTTCTTATCTCCTTCTATTGTGATTCTAGGTGTTGAGATCAAGAAGAAAGTCATATATGTACCATGTCCTTAGACAAGGGTCTTTGTGATTTTCATTCTGTCATTCAATTTTTATTGCCATTACTTTCACAATCAATAGCTTATTCATATAGGATTAAGATGCTGATTGTACCCTTTCTCTCTGAATGATTTTTTCTTTCCCCTCTCATTCATGTAATTCATGATTTTAGGACCTTTTTTTAGCCTGACATGGAGTAGAAACTTACAAAGATGCAGATGGAGCTTTTCCTACAAAAACTCATGGAAAGGTTGTCCTTTTTCTTCTTGGCATGACTATAAACTTTTATGGATATCCTATAGGTCCCGGTTTCTGCACATCACGGGCGCCGACTATTCAGGCGTCTTGATATGTAAAGTTGTCAATCGCGGTTGCGGTATTACACTACTTGGTATCTTCAATCCATCATCGATGACCAATCTGATTTGTAAGTTTTATCTGTAGGGTTTGCTATTTTTCTATTTTGAATTTTTTTTATAAGTAAATATCGATGCTTTTGCTCAATAGGACATGTTTCTTTGTGTGTTAATTGGAATTTAGCTTCCGTTATTCCACCACAATCTCCAGTTGCACCTAATCCTCTACCATCTTCATCATCATCATTAGTTGTTGCAAAAATATGAATCTAAACTCTTCATGTACACTTTGTAGAAGCTTCATTGGGCAATGGACACCAAATTCACGTATGCATCAAGATTTCAGATACTTACTGATGTCACTCAAAATTAATAGAAGCTACAAGGATAAATGCAATTAAAATTCATGTTTTGACAACATAAAAATTTAAAGTTCATGTAAGATATAAAAGGTGAGAAGAATACCTCCAAATACAGCTTGCAATGTAGTGAACCATGGATAACATTTGTATCACTTGATTTTTCTTGCTCTGTTTAATATATAGAGCAAGCAAATGAATGAGAGGGGATAGAAATAAATCTGCACAGTCCGAGCCCTATATACATCCTCATTCCCTTATCTTTGACAATACTATTTTATTGTACTGTTAATTAAGCTTTTGCTATGCTAAAATAAGTTTTTAAGTAGAAAAAATTATAAAATTGTACATGAAGTATATAACTATAACAAACATATCGTATAAATAGAAACACCAAAAGAAAAGGGTAATAAACAAATGTTTCTTACTTGGATTCCTTGATTTTGTCGGGTCAAAACTCTACCTAATTTGATTGTATTTGGGTAACTTATGACGAGTTTCAGTCTTTTGGATTATATCAGGTGTTTTGCATGTATCAAGTGCAGTTCAGTTTTGTATGTCCTTCAGGTGATTACAAAGGGCCAGTGGTTAAACTTTCTTGAGATGATTTTGTCATGGTCTTCATCTTATTTGTCGTAGTTGCATTCCTTTGGCTGGAGCTCCACTGAATCCAGGAGGGCTTTCAACTTCGTCTTTTAACATACTCTTAGGTGAAATTTATGTGCATGTCGTAGGTCATATCTACTGATTTGTTTCATTTGGTATTATATAGCACTATGACACCATAATTGTCGCATTCTCTCAGTCCATGTGTCTTTGATATCTTTCTCGATATCTGCATTTCGATTAAAAGTTCTCTTGCTTTGCAGTTATCTTAGTTCTTACACCAAACTTTCTAAATGCTCAGAGTAATAAATGATTCATGAGTGTTCTTTTTCAGTATACAATTTTGCAGATGAACTTGTTATATAACAGGGGTCATAAATTTCTTATATTCATGAGAATTGACAAATTTTGGAGGTGTTCCTTACCTATATCTATTTAAACATCTGCATGAAATAGAGCTTCATGTTAAGCTTTTTTAAAATGGTTGGAGTGGTGCTATTCTCATGGTTGCAACGATAGTGGTTATATACTGCAATATGTTATATTGCTCCCACCATGTTGTAATGAGCTCAATGATTACATGATTTTGTGTTCCACTAAGACTAACTAATTAAGGAAAGGGAATTGTTTTCTACCTGCTTTTATGATTATGATCCCTATAATAGATGAGGCATAGAATTTTGGTGTTTATGAGGTATCCTTTTTTTTTGCTGATGTGTTGCAGTTGTACAACATAATGTGTGCAAAGCATACTCTTACATGATTGTTGGTAAAGTAGACTTCGTATTTGACTTCTTGATAAGATTCTTGTACAGGAGAGGTATCTATTTATTTGTTGTTGCTTGCACAATGTATTTTTTTTTGTGTGTTTATACAATCCATTCACATCCGCTTCGTCAAAGTCAATCTCTCGAGTTCCGGGTTCGTTTCTCTTTATACATCAATTTATACGTGCTAATTCTACACTCTAATTTGTTCTTGATTTTCATATTATTGACTCATTCTTAGAGATATAATGGAAGTTATTAACTTTATTTAGCTGGATATTGTGCAAGATTTTAATATAGAGGAGGTGGAGCCTATGGACTTATGTGCTTTTATACTGTGTCATTCTATTTTACGTATGACTGGCTTGATTTTCAAACTATGCAGAAGAGATTTTGATTCTCGATTTTCCAGTGTTAGAAATAGCCACTTCTCCTTTGTTCTTAGCTCTTATATTTTTTTTTTATATTTTAAGTCTTAGTGTTGCTGAGTATTTTAAGTCTTAGTATTGGGTAAGTATGATGACTATGATTGAGAATTGGGCATTACAATTGCGGGTAAGACTCAAATGTTAACGGATTTCCTGTGTGTTTTCTAAATTATGGTTTTTTTCCCTTCTAATTGCAGATGTTGACAAGTTCTTCCAGCAGTGCAACCCTAACAAGTATATTTGTTCCAATGGTTGTCGTTCGGCTGATCCTGCTGGACAAGCTCTAAGACTGGAGATAAGAAGAGCTAAAGAACAAGGAATCAAGAGTGCTAGAGGTAGAAAAAGGTGATGATTCATTTGGAAAGAATTCTAATAAATTCATTGTTTTTTAATACTCTTTTGAATTAAAATTTAATTTTAACCACTAAATGTTGTTTGACTTATTTGAATCCTTAACCATCCAATTTATGGTTTTGAATTGAGATGTCAAAGGTAATAATGTCTTAAATGTATCCTTGCAAGGAATGTGTTGATCACTTCAAAGAAGTTCTTAGGTAAATATTGATATTAATTCTTCAATTGACTGGGTGTATGCAGACTTATAGTCTGGATTTGCATTCAATAGCACATCGTTATGGGATGGAAAATCTCAAAGAGAAATGGAGATGATTAAGAAGCGGACTAGAGAGATGATTATGATAATTTAAAGAAACGGTTGGTTTTTTACTCAGTTGAGCTGCATCAATAATTATTGGTTGTTGTCAACCATCTAGGAGTTGATAGTAAGCGTTATCCTATATCTTTATTTTGCATCATTGGTTGCTTATATTCTGTAGTTCTTATTTTCCTTTTACTACGCATACAACATGTGCAATAAAATTGCATCTTATAAATGGGATTCTAATGATACGGTGATAGAAAACTCCATATGGTCAGTGGATAAGAGTTTTTTCCCCTTTTCGTTTGAAAGTCTTGGATTTGGAGTAAAGTGGAGCATAATAAATTTTAGTAATATTATTGAATTGAAAATAACAACAGTTTGGCATATTGTAATATAATATGATACTTTATATCTACTTCTTATTCCAGTTTGGCTATGGTTTGCATAGTTGCATGAAAATTGTTGGAATTTAGAAGTTTCTGTAAATTAGAAGCCCCAACATTTTTTTCACAAGAATCCTGAATGTGAAAATGGATTGTTCTCCAAAAAATATGGTCACTTGATTTACTATGTACCTCTCTTATTTATTCTTTAGTCATTTTTAACATAAAACGTATGATATGGGAGTTATAACAACCATCAAAAGCTTTGCGAAGTGGGATCGTTAAAGCTTAAAATTCAAATGTCTACTCTAAATCATGTCATCTGAAGCTTCATATGTATAATATGATTAGTGTTATTGTTTATTCGCGCTTTATAAAAACTCTTAAACACCTATAAATGTAAAGTACTAATTTTATAGATCTTATGTATACAATTACAATATAAATTTTTCATGTAAATCTTTGTTACCGTGCTCAGTTTTGTAATATTTGAATTTTGATTAGAGCTTAAATTCTCAACAACATTTGAAAATGGTCAAAGTGGGAGCTTAAATTCTCATACTCTTCTCCACCGAGCTTCACAAGGTAACATTGATCCATCTCTTCTGTGTTACTGTAATCCAGTTTTAGATGACGTTTATTCATATTGATTGGTTACGCCACTTTGAACATGAAAACAGGATGAAGGACGTTACATTTGAAGCTTATTAGCACCTAGGGCTTTGGGTTCGTTATTGACGAGAAAGCCAGCATGGTTTCTCAAACCATTCACAGCATGCTTACCTCCACAGCTCTCAAGTTAACTCTAAATTTGAATAATAAATTTCAACATATTGAAGTATATATTCTTAAATAAGAGCTCAGTTATGCACTTTTCTTATAGTATTTGAATGGGTAGTTTTGAAAAAGTAATAATTTCAAATACTAAAGAATTGTTTATTTTCTGAAAGCATAGATGTGTACTATAATTTCTAAGCAACTCTAGACACTCATTGATACAATATGGAAAGAGTTATGTGATGAGGAACTCAAACTCCAAGCAAAAATGTGTTGTCAGTGTTACTACCTGGTTAACGTCAATACCAAATCTTGCAGTTCTTATATACTTTGGGATATCTCTGTGTGTTTATTGATTATTTTTATTCTTCTACATTAGATGTGTACTTTTTTTATGATCTGTCCCAGTTAATATAACAATAAGAGAGAAACGTCCTAATTTCCTACAATTCCTCACTCGACATTAGGGGTGCATTTGCATTTCCGTTTCTAAAAAGAAATTTAATTGGCTACAAGTATGTGTATATATAAGTTTTGGTAATTCGTTTTTCTTTATTATGCCAACTTTATCGATGGAGTTTTTTTGGATTATTACTACAAACACGATATATCCATATCAAAGCAACGATTTCAGGGATAAAGTCGGGCCTCCACATCCACAACTGCGGCGACACCACCAATGATTGCACATATAATAAGAAACTTCTTCGTCATTACTATGGTTTATATCCTCTATTTATAAGTGAATTCTCTTTTTTCCTACCGAAAGAAGTATGTGTACCTATGTCATTTTCTTTGATAGATTATGTTAATAAATTTAACTTTGTTGAGGCTATATTGTTGAATTAGAGGTCGTGAATATGATTAGACCTACTTCGATTTCGAAATGCCTATTTAATTAAATTAAACCAACTACAGATAGTTGTAATTGCCCCGCGCGAAGCGCGGAGTTCCGTATCTAGTTTGTCCTAAAAAATTCCTTGCAAAAGTATTAATTATCATTTCCCCATATATACAAGACTACAACCATTATATAAAATCCATATTTTGTACTATATATACACTTTTTGTTACATTTTTCATTTGAAAGAATATAACCCATTATACAAAAAACCAAATTGCTACCCACGCCTCCTTAACAATGATTGATTACAACCATACACGTCCTTATCATATTGGTCTTAAAAAAGAATTCGAAAACCCTCATATAATTCACCAAAAAACCCCACATTCCTTTCATTTTCCCTTCTCTTCTTGAATGGCAACTTTCTCCTCATCCTCAACACTCTCGAATCTTGATCTCTCATTCATTTAAACCCTAGCACAAAATGTCAATCTCGGGAGCCTCGATATCGTTCTCTTCGTATACTTCATCGTCGTCTCCTCTAAGGACACAATTAGTTTCCAAATCAAAGAGTGAGAAGCTTCTAAGAAAGTTCTATGATGCATTTGAGTTCGACTTCGACTATGAGAAGAGCGGTTTGTGGTCCCCACCGGTCCCACGTCACTCGTTTATGACGGAGCATGAGATGGTGGAAAAGCTAAGGAAAGTTATGGAAGCAAGAAGAGGAGAAAGAAGAACAAGGAACAAAGCTTGCTGTAATGTATGGAGTTCATGCATTTCTTTTTTGTTTGTTGCAATGTTTAAAAAAAGGATTCATGAAAAACACACGGAAATCACACATTCTTGATTGTTTTTTTAAATTACTTTTTACAATTTTTATACAAGTATACTGTAAAGAAAGTATTGGAGTTTGTATTGGTATTTATTTTGGGGTACATTCAATTTTTGCAGGGATTTTGGTGTTCTTGGAAGGGGATGAGCCCAAGCTAGCTATTACCTCAAGTAGAAAGTTTGCATAGCTTGTTCTTTTGTTAAATTCAATGTCTATTCGTTTTTATCAATATTATAAAATTAGGTTATTGAGACACCAATTATCATCTCATAATTGAGGATTAATGATGATGGATGTGATTATAATAATTCAGGTGTTAGAGTCGGTGGAAGAACATAACATGATAGTTCAATTTGTATCCCATGTGTTTAGCATGTAGGGTGTTGGTTTGTATTTTATGTATCCATATACAACAAAATCAAATAATGAAAATTTATATGTTTTGAGCTTTATACACAATAATTACATACATGACTCATTGGTGTAATCATAAGTGCTTAATTGAAGATTTGCATTATGTTTGATTGTAATGGATTAATAAAACAAATAGTGAAAAGTATGGGAAACAGCAGGGCTTTTTTGCACAAAGTTGAAATGGAGCAATCACTGTTGTGGAGAGAATATTGATGTTACGAGGCAGCTGGAGGATGAATTTGTCAACAATTCTGCAGATCAATAACTATATGTGTTACTATTTGCAGATAAAAGGAGAAAAATGAGGAATTGAGAAAGGGAAAAGAGAGAGAAAACGTTAAGAAAATGAGAGGAGAGGAGAAGAGAGTTGGACAAGAAGGCCATTTGGTAATATATAGAAGAGCATCCCACGTTTCTTGACTATTTTACGGAGAGTTCTAAAGATTAATAACGGAGAAAAACCCCGCACCCGTTAAATTATAACTTACACCCGTTTTGGCCGCAATAAAGATGCGTCCATGTATTTTTCTAAAAAACCGGGTTTCGATTTTGGGCGCATCCTCGTTGCGCCCAAGTAGACCCGTTTAATAGTAACCCGGTTTTCTAAATATTTAAAACAATATAATTGAAACGGGTTTGCTTTTGGCCGCACTGATACTGCGCCCATATATAATAAAATTAAAAAGAAAAGCCCGATTACAGTAACCTAAAGCTTACGCAAAATCGGATCGTCTTCCACCTCTCTTCTACCACTCTGTAAAACTGTTAAAAAAAAAAATTGTTCCAGAGACATTCCTATGGAGACAACGGAGAAGACAACACCGGGACTGGCGGCGTGTACGGCGGCCGATTCAGTGGCTGCGCTGGACGGCGGACTAGTAGCCGAGAGCGAATTAGGGACGGTGCGGCCAACGACGTCCGATTCAGTGGTTGCGCTTGAGAGGGTTCTTGTGGCGGAGCCAGGTGCAACTCGTCCGAATCGAAGTCGTCTTCCTCTAGTGGCTGCGCTGGATCTTTGGAAAAAATAATGGACCAGTTGGGCGCAATGGTGGTGCGCCGAGTTGGTTTAAGAAAACCGAATCGATTTTTACGGTGTTAATTATTTATTTAATTTAATTTCTTGAACCGCCTTGGGCGCAGGTGAGATGCGTCGAACTTTGACCTGGTTTTTTGGGCGCGTTTTAGATGCGTCCAAAACGGGTGTCAGTTATAATTTTTTGGGTGCGGGGTTAAACGCCCATTAATAAATAGAAGATGATGTGAATGGTATTTCTCATTGAATCAGATATTTCTCATATTACATATATATATATATTACATGTGTTGTATATACAGCCAAAATAGCTCGACTACTACAGATCCCTAGGGTTACTGTTGATGACAGGTATTGTTTCTTGGGCCTGCGTTTGGGCTTCGTCACATTGGGCTTCCTTACGCCCCCTCGATCCGAAATCATTGACAAAGAGTTTGGATCAGAGCAGTTCAAATCTTGCTGAGGAGAGGGGCTTTGTGAGGATATCAGCCAGTTGATCCTTTGTGCTCAGGTAGGCGAGTCGCAGAGTTCCAGCTTTGAGACGCTCTCGGACGAAGTGGTAATCGATGGCAATGTGTTTCATGCGGTGGTGAAGAATAGGGTTCACCGCGAGATAGGTGGCGCCAATGCAACAGCCCGGTATTCAGCCTCTGTAGTGGAGCGCGAGACTGATGGTTGTTTCTTGGAGGACCAAGATATGAGGGAGTTGCCAAGGTAGATGCAGTAGGCCCCAGTTGACCGACTGTTTAGCTTGGTTCCTGCCCAGTCGGAGTCGCTGAATGCACAGAGCTCAATAGACTTGACAGAACTGAGATGCAGGGGAAAGGACTTTGTGCAATTCAAGTAGCGGAGAACACGTTTCACTGCTGTCCAATGGATCATGCTGGGCTGATGCATAAATTGACACAAACTGTTGACAACATAAGCAATGTCAGGCCTCGTTAAGGATAAGTATTGAAGGCTGCCTACTATGCTTCGGTAGAGGGATGGATCAGAGAAAAGATCAAGAGGCTTTGCTGTGAGATCAAGGTTTGCTGCCATCGGGGTGCGCACTGGTTTGCTTTCTGTCATACCACTGCGTTTCAACAGATCATTAGTGTACTTAGATTGGCAAAGATATATACCTGACTCGTCACGAGTAACATGAACACCGAGGAAGTAGCTCAGGGGACCGAGGTCTTTTACGGGGAATGTCTGAGATAGGGATTGGATGAATTTAGTGGAGTGAGTTGGATTGGATGAGATGACGAGGATATCGTCAACGTAGACAAGGACGTATGTGAAGTCTGTGGCTTGTTGGAATATGAATAAGGAAGAATCAGCTTTTGAAGGTGTGAAGCCAAGATCGACTAGAACGTCACTGAGTTTAGAAAACCAGGCTCGTGGAGCCTGTTTTAAGCCATAGAGGGACTTTTTGAGAGAGCAAATATGAGAGGGTAGAGAGGGATTTACAAAACCTGGGGGTTGACAAGTGAAAACTGCTTCATCAAGGTCACCATGAAGGAAGGCGTTCTGCACGTCCAACTGCCGTACGTCCCACCGATTCATCACTGCAACAGAGAGGATGAGACGTATAGTGTTTGGCTTAATTACGGGGCTGAAGGTTTCAGAGTAATCAATCCCCGGAATTTGATGGTACCCCTTTGCTACAAGACGGGCCTTTCTCCGCTCAATAGACCCATCGGAATTTCGTTTGGTCTTAAAAACCCATTTCACGCCTAAGACATTGGAGGAACGAGAAGATGGAACCAAATCCCAGGTATGTGTTTGAACAAGGGCGTCGAATTCGCGAGCCATTGCAGCGCGCCATTCGGGAAAACGAGCAGCTTCAGAGAAGCAAGTAGGCTCGTCTGGGATGAGAGTGGTGTTGTGGGAGGTAGGTGGCCAAGGGATTGTACTGTCTTGACGAATTAATGGTTTGGAGATGTGATTGTGAGATCTAGTGGGCATCGGATGAATGGAAGTAGGCGGTGGTTGTGTTTGGGCAAGGGGAATGAGTGTGGATGCAGGAGACGCGGGCAACAGAGGAGAGGCAGATTGTATTTGAGATGGGTCATTGGATTGTGTTTGAGAAGGAGTTTGAGATGGGTCAATGGATGGTGTGTGGGAAGGAGTAGAACTGTGGGTTGGGCTTTCGGATTGGGTTGAAGATGAATTGGAGGATGGAGGCCCATTTGTGGATTGGGTTGACTGAGGGAGTGGATTGCTGGGAAGGAGAGAAGGGAATAAAGGAAGAGACGAAAATGGATTGGGCTGAGGGGTATGGACAGAATTTGTGGGCTGGTGGGGAAAAACTTGTTCGTGAAAGATCACGTCTCTGGAAATGTACATTCGCTTGGTGGGTTCATGGAGACAGAGATAGCCAGTATATTGTAGATGAAGACCAAGGAATAGACATGGTAAGGAGCGATAGGAAAATTTATGGGTGTTATAGGGACGAAGGTTGGGATAAATGAGGCAACCAAAAACTCTAAGTTTTGTGTAGTCAGGAGTGGTTTTGTAGAGCATTTGGTGAGGAGTGGAATTGTCAAGAGTTGGAGTTGGCAATCGGTTTATAAGGTAGACGGCATGGTCAAAGGCGTGGTTCCAAAAATCGAGTGGGAGATGAGCTTGAGCGAGAAGAGCGAGGCCGGTGTCAACGATGTGACGATGACGGATCTCGATGCTACCATTTTGTGCATGAGAATATGGACATGTAAGACGATGGGATATTCCGTAGTGAGCAAAGATAGGAATCAAAGGTTTGAATTTTGTTCCTCCGTCGGTTTGGATAGATTTGATTGTGGTGCTGAACATGTTTTGGATAAGACGAATAAAGTTTGAAACAATGTTAGACACTTGAGATTTTGTAGCAATGGGAAACATCCATAAAAAGTTAGAGTAATCATCTATGATTGATAAATAAAACCTATGACCTTGTTTTGAGGTGGTGTGGGCTGGGCCCCATACATCCATAAACATTAATTCAAAAGGTAAAAGAGACCTAGAAGGAGATGGTGGATGGGTAGAGCATGTGCCTTAGCCATAGAGCATACTTGGCATTTGAAAGATGATAATCTGTTGTGAAAGGAAGGAAGAGAGAGAGTGGACAAAATGTTGCTTGTTGTACGTGCAGAAGGGTGGCCCAGCCTAGAATGCCAAAGATGAAAAGTGGTAGTGGATAGATGAAGTTGTTGCTGCTGACTTGTCGGTGGGGACGTGGCAGAGAAATTGTAGAGGCCTCTTTTAGTGGTGCCATGATGAAGAGGCTCCCCTGTCTGACAGACCTTGATGACAAAATAAGAAGGGAAAAATTCAAAAGAAACGTTATTGTCTGTGCAGAACCGTTTAACAGAAATCAGGTTTGTAGAAAGAGAGGGAACATGGAGGATATTCTGTAATAAGAATGAGCGAGATTTAGAAGAGGAAGGAAGAGAAGTGGAACCGTAATGTTGGATAGGAAGAGAGGATCCATCCCCAAGAGCAACTTCGTCGGAGCCATGGTACGGAAACGAGCCAAGCGTGAGTGACGACAGATCTGGTGAGTAGTGGTTGGTGGCGCCTGTGTCAGGAATCCAGGAGCTGCTCGGCGGAGGATGAGCAGTGGTCAGATGAGCCTGAAGAGAAGCTGGGGAGTTTGCTTGGTAAGAATGATTGAACCTATTATGGCACACCAGGGCACTATGGCCTTTCTTGCCACACACTTGACAAGCCACACGATTATCCGGTTGTCCAGTAAAGTTGGTCGGGTTGCGATTTCCAAAGGAGTTGCGCTCGTTGCCACGTCCTCGAGGGTAGCGATGCCGACCACCGTACCCACGTCCACAATTATATGACTGCTGGGAGTTTTGATGAGTGGTAAAATGGGCCTGTGTTTGTGGGGGTAGGAAGCAGGGGAGGCAGAGCAGAGAGGGGTTGTGTTTGAAGAGTTTGGTGGTGAATCCTGGATTCATGATTTAGGAGATATGAGAGGATTTGGTGAGGAGAAGGGAGTATAGCCTGAGTAGTAAGAGAGGTCACTATGGACTCATACTCGGTACCTAAGCCGGTGAGGAGGTACACTGCGAACTCGGAATCCGGCAATGACTGTCCAGCAGAAATCAGGGTGGAGCAGAGCTGGCGAGCCTTGTTGAAGTACTCTGTCATTGTCTCGCCCCCTTTCTTCAACGTTGCCAACTGGAGCCTTGTCTGGACAATATGAGCACTAGAGCAAGCAATAAAAAGGTCGAGAAGAAGAGACCAAGCTTGAGCAGAGGTAGTGCAGCCCGTTACCTGAGCGAGGACGGATTCCGACAGAGAGAAGGTGATGATAGCCATCACTTGCTGGTCGCGAGAGACCCAGTCATCTAGAGCAGGGTTGAGCGACCCGTCGGCAAGAATCGGTGGCGGAGGTGGGGAAGAGCCATCGATGAAGACATGGAGCTTATGAGCTCGGAGGTAGGGCAATATTTGAGGTTTCCAGAGAGGAAAACTTTCAATGGTCAGTTTTACAGTGATGAAGGAGGAGAATGATGTGAGGGGAGGAGATGGAGGTTTTGTGGTGGCGATCAGAGATTCGGTCGGAGCCATGGACGTTGGTCCTAGAGGGGCTCTGATACCATAAAGATTAATAGATAGAAGATGATGTGAATGGTATTTCTCATTGAATCAGATATTTCTCAGATTACATATATATATTACATGTGTTGTATATACAGCCAAAATAGCTCGGCTACTACAGATCCCTAGGGTTACTGTTGATGACAGGTATTGGTTCTTGGGCCTGCGTTTGGGCTTGGTCACATTGGGCTTCCTTAAGTTCACACCATTTCTGAAAACCACAATAAATTTGAAACATACGGAGTATCTAACAAGATACCTGGAAATTATTGGATTTTGATACGAATCAAATAAATAATTCATTGGTCTACAGATACAGTGTTGTCCTGAATACACCATACATGGATCTTAGTTTCTGCCTGAAAACCTCATGAACTATGAACTTTGGGTCTTAGCTACATATATGGGTTATATAGAAGACTTAATGAATCATGTTAAACATACTCAAGAGTCAGGTGTTCAGTTTTTTATAGGCGAGTAGGCATAAACTAAGTTGTGACAATCAAGGATAAAAAATAGGAATAAATAGCATAGGAAGTATGGAGAAGTTATAGAATAAAGAGTCCAATATTGAGCACCATGGCATGTTTGTTAGCTGGTCGCCACTAATTTGGGAGCCTGACACCACCAAGCATACTGCTGATCCATGGTGGAAATTAACCAAAATTAACTAAGGATTTGGTGGCGTTTTCTGGATTAGCTCCACTAATGCATTTTACACCATTCATATATGCATAAATCTTAGCTTGATGGGTTTGTACTTGATTCGATTATTCCATGTTTATAAGCAACTATTAAGTGGGCTAGTGATAAGCTCGGTGGGAATTTGAAATTGTAAAACACAAAACAAGCGGAAATCTTAAACAACCCAGATCAAATGGGTCCAAATAGAAATCTATCAACCCGGCCCAACATATTGGATGAATTGACCCTGTTTAGTCTCCTTTTAGAATAAATAACCCATAAATTAGCGGTTGAGATCTTCTGTTTATTAATTTATTCTGTATTTGAAGTTAAAGCAAAAAAGTAGAGAGAAAAATAATACTCCTCCCGTCTTCAACCTTCTCTTCCATCTTCAAGCTTTTTCCTTTCATTTTTAACACTTCACAACTCACACTCACCCCTCATCAAATCTACTTTTAGCCTAATAATTTGGTCTCATGGAAAGCCTCTGCCGACGCGTTTAGTACCCCCATCAACCTTGGCTCGAAAAGACTAGAGGTTTTATTTGGGGGGAAATTGAACGTGGGGACAACAAATTTTTCCTTCGAAAATTAATTCACTGTATTTTTTCGAGGAGCTTTTATCTCCCTTTGGTCTATCTCTTCGTTAATTTTTACTTCCTCCCTTATCCCTCTTTTTTTTTCCGTTGAAGACACTATTTTGGAGAGTTGATATGGAGAGTCTAATTTATCTAATTGAGGAGTTGAAGATGTGGTAATAGGAATCTAAACTTGAATTGTGGATTAGAGAAGAAATGGAATGAACGCTGCCAGTGAGGCACTGGAAATACTCAAAATTGCTCGTACTTGGGGAAGAGGATGGGGATGATGGTTTTGTTAGACTGTATGTATGGTTTGTTTCCTCGGTTCCTTGTAAATTGGGGTTAAGGTTAAACTATGAGAGAGATTTTGAAAAAATGAAAATCAGGGTTAAGGTTTAGCAATGGTGGGGATTTTTTTAGATCGGCAAATAAAAGTTATACAGTAAAAAATACGAAAAAAGAGTCGAAGGAGGTGGAGGAAAAGAGAAAGTAAAGATGATGATACACACGTGGACGGTGGATATTGATGATATAGCAGATGAAACATTAGTATGAAACAGAAGATCTCGTCCGATAAATTAGGGGTTCCTTCTAGACTTTTTGGGCCCGCGCTCTGCGCGGGTTTTATGGCATATAAAACTTCGCACCTTGCGGAACCAAAGAGTAAAAGATGATGATAAGTTTCATACAGATCCACTATAGACATATGTTGGTGGATCAAAATCTTCATTCGATGACATATTCGTAAACGTAGTAAAGAAATAGGAAAACAAATAAATCAAGAAAATACATAAATTAAAAACAAAACTTTAAATGAAATGTGATTAATTTGAGGAACCCCTAATTTTATAATATACAAGAATTTTTAGGCCCGCGCTACGCGCGAGTTTTACGGTCTATAAAACTTCACACCTTGCGAAACCGAAGAGTAAAAGATGATGATAAGTTTCATACAAATCCACTATAGATATATGTTGGTGGGTCAAAATCTTCATTTGAGTGACATATTCGTAAACGTATGAAAGAAATGGGAAAATAAAAAAATCAAGAAAATACATAAATTAGAAACAAAACATTAAATGCACTGTGATTAATTGGAGGAACCCCTAATTTTATAGTATAATATTAAGATTAAGATAAGATATGTATTTGTTGACTTTAAATAAATTAAGATGTGTTAACTAATCCTTGTATATATGATGACACTTACATAAAGTATTTGACGGCGTTTCGCTAATGACAACCATTGTCATCGAGTGATGACAAAAAGTTGTCATCGAGTAGTAAGGGAGTCACCCACGCGGCTCGAACTCTAGATGTAACGGTAGTAGGGGAGTCCCTGACCGCTGAACTAGCGGGAAACCAAACAAAAGTTGTTAAACAATACAAATTTTATGAAATTCCATATGTAGCACTGTTTATTTGCTTGATTGCTCGGTAATGGGAATTCTTAAGCCCAAGTATTGGGGCCGATTTAGGCCATATAAGGTTTTTGTGCCTAATTAATAACGCACTCGATACTGAACTATCCAATTAAGTTTTTATTTTATATCCCTGCTCCATCCTCGTACGCAAATGATGCAGACAAAAACGCCACCTCCTCCTTGTCCGTGGGTCGTCCCTGTATCAAGCTTGGGCGGCGAATTCCTGAACGGCGCGGCTGCGGGAGGAGACGGAAGACGCCAAAGAAGACGTGCGACTGCAGGAAGAGATGAAGAACGTTAATATGAAGCACTGGGTTGTCTCGTTTACAAATGAATGTATTGTAGATACTTTGAACACTTCCACACAATCAGCCCAATGAATGCAGTTGGTGCAAAATCCAGCCATTGTTTCTCGAGCAATGACAAGTCTCACTATTGGTACTCATCACCTTCTTAATTGACTGACTCACTTCTTTCAAGGCCCGAGTGAACAACTTTGGCAACGCGAGCGCATCCAGCATGAATGGCGTCCAAAGTCGTTCATAATTTCAGGAGTAGTCGACACTCGAGCTATTGTTGTTGTTATTAATTTATTTCAGTGTGTTGAAAGTTTTTTGTTTAGTTTGTTGATAATTTACTTTAATGTGTCAACAGTTTTTTCGGTGTGTTGACAGTTTTTTAGTATGTTGACAGCTTTTAGTATGCTGACAATTTTGTAAGTATGTTGACAATTTTATTTAGTGTGTTGACAGTTTATTTAGTGTTTTTCCACAACTTATTTATTGTGTTGACATGTTTTATTTAGTGGGTAGCCAATATATAAATGTTGGGAGATACATTTGGATTAATTTAGTGTGGTGACAATTTCTTTAGGGTGTTGACAATTTGTTTTAGTTTGTTGGCAATTTATTTTGTGTGGTGACAATTTGGTATAATCTTCTTATACAAAGACGAAGTGTTCTGTAAGAGGTAAGATATAGTTAATACACGGTAAATATTTGCATAAATACAGCTTGGTCATAGTTATAAACATTCAAGCTTCAAATTTACTCAAATTGTATTGTTTATCAATCCAAAAGAAAAATTTAACAATGGCACATAGCTACACTGTTTATTTATTTGTTCAAATATAATGATAAATCCCCTCCTGAAATCTAGAGCTACATAACGTAGTACATTAAAAAAAAATCATATATATATATGGCATATGTATTGCTAAATTGCTACGGTAGGTAGTACAATATCTTCATATTTAAACAAATTATAAATTATTAAGAAAACATAAAAATATTCTCATCTAATGAGAGTAACTAGACTAATTAGATTAACTAAAGTAACTAGACTACTAAAAATATAGACTCTTCTTAGGTCTAGGTTAGACAATATAACGTGTCTACTCTTCCCAAGTCCCAACTCTAAATAATATCTAATCAATTCTAATAGTCTTTCTTCCTCAACTCAAATAATGCTCCGTTCTCTGAGTTTTGACTCTCCTGACTCTTTGTTACCCAGGCACCGTACAAGCTCAGCTCACAAGCAAGGTAATTTCTTCTTTCAATATTTGTTTTAAACCTTCAAAACTATCTATCATGATTCTTGAACTTTTACTCTTCATCTACATCTGGCCAGGTTGCCCTCTTCCCTATTATAATTCAAGTCTTTTTTTCACAACATGTTTGGAAAGCAAGCGGATCAACAGAAGGACCCTCTAATGTCAACAGTAGTGAAGAATCTTTGGATGATGATGAAACTATTGTAACCTCAGAGTCTCAAGGCACTACAACAAATCATGTTCAAGAGCTTCAGGGAGTTCAAGCAGAAGGTTCAAAGTCATTGAAAAGAAAGAAACTCGGCGACTCAAAAGATAAGCCATTGTTAAGTGAAGTTCAACTGAAAGGAGGTAAAGATAGAAAGTGGAGATGTAAGCACTATAAGTCTGACTTCACTGACTCTTATATATACTAGAATGTATAATCATTTCTTTGGAGTTGTATTTGGAAGTAAGCAGAAAGCTGAAATTAAAAGATGTGAGGAGATGATGAAAGATAAGGAGAAATTCAAAGCTTTAAAATTTAGGGGTGAGGCAGCTGAAAGCATTGGTGTTCAGCTCAGCTTAAGAATTATGTTGTAACTAAAAGGGAAAATCTTATGAGAATTGCAAAGATAAAAGAAAATTTTTGCATGTTGGAAAGAGATGTTGTTTATCAAGCAATAATGAGGTTCTTTTGTGCAAGCGGAATTGCCTTCAATGTCATACGCAGCCCGCGGTCCAGTGAGATGATTTCAGCTATACATCGAGCTCTAAAGAGTTACAAAGGCCCTTCATATGAAAAGACGAGGACAACTTTGTTGGATGAATGCAAAAGAAATGTCGAGAAGCAATTGTCTCTGCTAAAAGATACATGACATACTCAGGGCTTGTCTATTGTTTCAGATGGATGGACAAACGTTAAGAACGAACCACTTATCAATGTTATTGCAAAAACAAATAGGGGAGCTTTGTTTATGTGTGGGACTGATTTTTCTGGAGTTGAGAAAACAGGAGTTGCGATTGCAGATTACTTGCTCAAGTCAATTGATGAAGTTGGTCCTTCTAACGTATTGCAAGTCATAACTGATAATGCTTCTAACTACAAGATAGCGGGATGCGAGATACAAAAGGTGCACAAGCATATATTTTGGTCTCCTTGTGTTGTTCATACTCTTAACTTAGTGTTCACAGAGTTTGGTGATACGTTTCAAGTGCTGAAAAATACATATCAGCATGGCAAGATCACTATGAAGTTTATTGTTCAACACCAACACTCTTTAGGTCTAATACAAAACTAGAGCTTTTGGAAGTTGCAAAAACCAGATTTGCAACTCAATATATTTTGCTGAAAAGACTCAATCGTTGTATAGAGGCTTTAGTTACTACTGTTTGTCTTAACAAATGGAGGGAATGGATCAAGCGTTTGGATGAGACGAGGAAGATAGGTTATGAAATACCTGATCTTATTAAAGCTGAAAGTTTTTGGGATGAAGTAGAAAACTGTATAACTGTGTTGACACGAATGTACAAGGTGCTGAGATTTGCTGATGGAGAAGGGATATTAATGGGAGAAATTTATGAGAAGATGGACAACATGTTGGGAGAAGTGAAGGATGTAATGAATAATCATAAGTATGAACTATGAACATTCCTCTTCATTGTCTTATGTTTTAACTATCATGCTTGTCAGCTGATTTTGTATTATTTGCTTATTGTCTTGTTTTTCTTTTAGGTACTCAACTGATTTTGTTGATATGGAGGCGATTATTCTAAAACGTTGGGAGAAAATGACCGTTCCTCTTCATTGTATTGGATTTGCATTAACCCCACCATTTTATGATCCTTTGTACCTAACATGGACAAAGAGGTTGTTACAGGAGTTCTAGTTGCTTTTGAGAAGATTGATGAAAATGCCACTGAGTTCTATTATGAGAGATCAATATTCTGAGTTTCACATGAGAAAGGGTCAATTGTTTAGCATCCAGGCTGCACACGCTGATGCAGTGACAATGGATCCTATTACATGGTGGTCAAGCTATGGATCACAAACCCCCTAGTTGGCTGAGGTAGCTATTAAAATATTGTCGCAACCGATAAGCAGTTCTTCGACGGAGAGGAGTTGGAGCACCTACAAGTATATACATAGTGTTGTGAGGAATAGATTACACTCAAATCTTTGTCTCGTCTCTCGTTTCTCAAAAGGATATAAATCTCGAGACTTCAAGAAATGGGACGTTGAACCTGACAATCCAACCTTGGAAGAATCTATAGTGAAGCTTCATGAAATGACATGGAACAACTTGGACCAAGAGAAAGATGCTGATGAAGAACAAGTTGGACAGAATTAGTAATTGGGGATTATAGCATGCGTAGTGGATCATTTTGCTAGGTGGTTATCATTTTGTCAATATGTTTTTGCTTGGTTAGGTGGGTTATCATTTTGTCAATATGTTTTTTCTTGGTTAGGTGGAATGGTGGATTATCGAATTAACTGGTGCATGAATTGCTTGGTTAGTTGTTGTTGTGATGCAAGTGTGCATGAAATGCTTGATGTGGATTATGAAATTAAGTAATATGTAAGTGTGCAGGAATTACAGGAATTTCTTGGTTAGATGTTGTTGTTATGTAAGTATGCAGACTTATCGTTTGAACTGGTGTAGGAAAACAACAAGTTTTGGCTAATCATGTTCCAGAAATGAAAGAATCATGTTTCGAAAAATAACGAATCATATTACAAGTGTTGGTGAATCACACTCCAAAAGATAACGATTCATGTTCCGACAAATAACGAATCAAATTACAAGTGTTGGCGAATAACGTTCCAAAAAATAACGAATCACGTTCCAAAATTTATCGAATCATGTTCCTAAAATCCAAGAATCCGTTCCTAATTTCAACGATCCAATACTTTGTGATTCACTGGCGAATCGATTCTTCACAATTGGCGAATCGCGAACCGCGTTCACGCTCCGGTTCTTCTGTGAACCATGCAACCCTGATCCAATCAGTTCAAATGCTTGGCATGTTTCCTTGGATATCATAGATGGTTGTACTTATGTTATTCCAAGACTAGTGTAGGTGATGTAAGTACACCTATACTTACTCAAGGAACTAGCTCAGACATACCAGGACCACCAATGACACGTGCTAGACGTCGGGCTGAGGAAGATGAGGATTCAGATAGACCGGGAGCCATTACTCGGAATCGAGCCAAGCAGTTGTTGATCGCCTTACGAAAGGGAATGCACATCATGGAGAATACGGGGCAAGGAAGAGAAGAGTACGTCATGTTGATTCAAGAAGAAGAGGAGCAGCCGAGCTGCATGGAGAAGAAGGGGTCGGCCGACCAAGAAGAGAAGAGAAGGAATTGGGCCCAAGGCCCAATTTGAGTTGGACTTTTCCCTTTGGAGTATTTGCTATTTTTAAGAGTATAAATAGATAAGTTTCTAGGGTTTTAGGCAGATTAGACAAATTGAGAATTGAGATTTACGTTTTTAGTTTTGACGTTGTTTAGCTGTAGTTTTGGTTTGATATTGAATTGCAAGAAGAAACGCTTGGTTTGATATTGACCTGTGAGATCGATCTGTTGTTTGCACACATTTCAATCTCCAAACCTTGAAAGAACCCTAGGTGGACTCCTTGGGTTAGTTCGAGTCAAGTGAGTCTTTCTAGATCGACGACTGAGTCAAGAAAGACGTCACTTGCTTATCGTGTCCGAGTCAAGCTAGTCTTCCTAGATCGACGACTGAGTCAAGGAAGATAACACTTGTCGAAGACCAAGATTCGTTCGATCGTCTGTCACAACGATCTTTCAAAGCCGCCTCGACATCAACTTCATCCAACCGTCCGCCGCCACCGTCGACCACAACCGCCGCCACCGTCGACTTCAATTCCCATCGTCCATCAAAATCCTAGCAGATCCACGATCTTAATCTGACCTTGTGTCATCATTTGGTATCAGAGTCAGCGCTAGGTAAAAATGCTCTTCTGTTTAATTTTTACGCTTATGTGTTGAATTCAAGAAAAATTAAACCGGGTTGTTACGAGATCTACCCAAAACGAGAGCGAGAGCCGCTAGAAATTTTTCTAGGACCGTCATCTCCTGTGCGAGAGAGGGCCGTGAGCACCTCCACGCAGCTGGGCGCGGTCGCCGCCTAGGCGCCGACGGCGTGGCTTGGGTTGGGTGAGAGAAAACCCTAACCCTAACCACCTTGCTTTAACCTTCAAGACAAAATCCGTTCTAGGCTAGTAGCCTTAAAAGCCGACAGATTTAAGCGGACCCCGGTTAGTAACCGTGAGAAGTCTTAGAGCGCACGTCAAGTGGTCTCCGGGCTAGTAGCCCGGGAGGGCCCCGCTCGGCAACTTCTCTGGGGGACGACCAATTGTTTACTTGAATTTCTGTTCACCATCTTTTGATTTTGTTTGTTGTCTTTTCTTTCGTTATAATTTCAGTTTCTTTCATTGATTGATTTCCCCCTTTTTCGTGACTTGCTTTTACCATTCTGCATGTGCCTTGCCTTTCTTCTCTTCAACCGCGTAACGTAGGAATAGACAGAATACGTTTTTTCCTTCGTGTGTTGTTGTTGCTTGTGGTTTGCGCAGGTTCAGGAGATGGCAACACCATGGGCATGTGTTGTCAAGAGGTCGTTGATCCCGAATGAACAGATTTCTCTACCGTCCCAACGAGAGACAATCTTTCATTCCTGGTGTCTAATCAAGAGCGTCGTCTGCAATTTGATCATTGATGGAGGATCTTGCTGCAACATCATTGATCGCACAGTGGTGGAGTACCTAGGGTTACCAACAACGCCCCATCATCAACCCTACAACCTGAATTGGCTTAATGCCGACTCGCCGCTACGAGTCACCGAGCAAGCCAAGTTGGTCTTTGCTATTGGCGGGTATACAGATGAGGTTTTATGTGATGTGCTACCTATGACTGCTTGTCACCTATTGCTCGGGAGGCCTTGGCAACATGATCGGGGTGTTATGCACAACGGTGTTACAAACGAATACTCGTTCTTTATGGAAGGGAAGCGTTATACACTACTTCCTATGACACCAACCGAAATCATGACGGCGCATATGGAGGACGAGCAGCGAAGAGAAGCTAAAGAGAAGGAAAAGAACTTGGCCAAGGCAAAGAAGATGACCTTAGGTCAGAACTCGGGAGCTGGAAACCACATACTCTTAGCTACTGCTAAGGAGGTTGACACTGCAATCCAGGGAAGTCTTCCTTGTTTCTTACTTGTTTCTACTTATTCTCTGCATACTACTCCATATACACTTGATCTGCCTTTTTTCTATTTCGTCGTTGTTACATGAATACAAGGATATGTTCCAGGAAGAATCCCCAGGACTGCCACCTGTTAGAGGAATTGAGCATCAGATTGATTTCATTCCGGGAGCGACTCTTCCCAATCGAGCCGCCTACTGTACGAACCCAGAAAAAACGAAGGAGCTACAGAGACAGGTGCAAGAGCTCATAGATAAGGTACATGTACGGGAGAGTTTGAGTCCATGCGCAGTTCCAGTGATTTTAGTTTCCAAGAAGGACGGGAGTTGGCGTATGTGTATGGACTGTAGAGCCATAAACAACATTACTATCAAGTACCGTCATCTCATCCCCAGATTGGACGATATGTTAGACGAGCTGCATGGAGCCCAAGTGTTTTCTAAGATCGATCTGAAGAGTGGGCATCACCAGATAAAGATGAAGGAGGGCGATTAATGGAAGACTGCCTTCAAGACGAAGTACGGACTCTATGAATGGATGGTAATGCCCTTCGGTCTAACCAACGCTCCTAGTACTTTCATGCGTCTAATGAATCATGTTTTATGTACATTTCTAGGAAAGTTTGTAGTAGTCTACTTTGATGACATTCTTGTATATAGTCCATCTGTTAATGAATCATGTTTTTTTTTTTTTTTTTTTTTTTTTTTTTTTTTTTTTTTGCCGAAGGTAAGTAATTGTATTAGAAATAAAAAAACCGGCAAGCACACTAGTGTGAAAACACACGTCTGAGCATAGCTCTACCCCTCCTACCATAAGCTTAGACTTAGTGGTAGGAGGGGTAGAGCTATGCTCAGACGTGTGTTTTCACACTAGTGTGCTTGCCGGTTTTTTTATTTCTAATACAATTACTTACCTTCGGCAAAAAAAAAAAAAAAAGGAAATGTGAGTTTTGTTCGGACCATGTTGTGTTTCTTGGATTTGCGGTTTGCAACACAGGTCTAAAGGTGGATGAGGAGAAAGTTAAGGCCATCCAGGACTGGCCAACACCGACAACTCAGACTCAAATCCGGAGCTTTCTGGGTTTGGCCAGTTTCTACCGAAGGTTTGTGAAGGATTTCAGCTCCATTGCCATGCCACTGACGGAGCTGACCAAAACAAAGACTATATTTCACTGGGGAGAGCCACAGGAGGCTGCCTTCCGGACGCTCAAGGACAAGCTGACTCACTCACCATTGCTGATACTCCCTGACTTCAGCAAAACCTTTGAGATTGAGTGTGACGCTTCAGGAATAGGGTTGGGGGGGAGTATTGATGCAAGAAGGCAAGCCCATAGCCTACTTTAGCGAAAAGTTGAGTGGTGCTGAACTCAACTACCCGACCTATGATAAGGAACTGTATGCTCTGGTCAGTTGCCTTCATACTTGGCAACATTACCTCCTTCCAAAGGTGTTTGTCATACACTCCGATCACGAAGCATTGAAGTATCTCAAAAGTCAGAGCAAACTGAACAAGCGGCATGCCAAGTGGGTAGAGTTTATCGAGACATTCCCTTATGTCATCCGACACAAGAAGGGGAAGGACAACGTCGTAGCTGATGCACTATCTCGCAGGTATTCTCTGTTATCTTCCCTTGATGCTAGAATGTTAGGATTCTCTTTCATGCGTAACTTGTATGTTTTGGATGATGATTTTAAGGACAAGTTTAATGCATGCCAAGTTAGGGGTGGGGTAGACAAGTTCTATTTGCATGATGGGTATTTGTTTAAGGGATCCAAGTTGTGTATTCCCAAAGGGTCATCACGTAGACTCTTTATACAGGAAGCCCACGGAGGGGGGCTTATGGGACATTTTGGTATTGACAAGACTCTAGGAACCCTTAAGGAACAGTTTTACTGGTCAAACATGCAAAGAGATGTTACTCGTTTTTGTGCTTCTTGTGTTGTTTGCCTAAGGGCTAAGTCTAAGTTGAACCCTAACGGCCTCTACACACCTCTACCTATACCGAGTAATCCCTGGGAAGATGTCTCCATGGATTTTGTCTTGGGATTACCTCAGTCTAAGAGAGGGAGGGATTCCATTTTTGTAGTGGTTGACAGGTTTTCTAAAATGGCTCATTTTATTGCTTGCTGCAAAACTGATGATGCTTCACATGTACCCGATCTCTTCTTCGAAGGAGTAGTTCGACTACATGGGGTGCCCAAAACCATAGTGTCTGATAGGGATGCCAAATTTCTAAGCTACTTCTGGAAAACTCTTTTGTCTAAGATGGGTACAAAGTTGTTGTTTTCTACCTCTTGCCACCCTCAAATAGATGGGCAAACTGAGGTGGTTAATAGAACTCTCGGTGCTTTACTGCGTTCATTGTTAAGTACTAACCTCAATAAATGGGAAGAATGTTTGCCTTTTGTTGAATTTGCTTATAACAGGGCCATACACTCAGCAACAAAGAAGACACCCTTCGAGGTAGTGTACGGACGGAATCCTCTCACACCTCTAGATATGATTCCGTACACTATCAAGGAGCGAGAGAGCCAAGAAGGATTGGATCAAGCGGATCACATAAGGGATCTTCATCAGAGTACCCGCGATCGTCTGGAGACCAGAACAACTCAGTATCAGAAACAAGCGAACAAAGGGCGCAAGGAGCTGCTTCTAGAGCCAGGGGATCTCGTGTTGGTTCATCTGCGAAAAGATCGTTTCCCTCCCAGGTACGTACGAAGTCCATAATGTTTTTAATGTGTCAGACCTTTCTCCTTTTCTTGTAGATGAGCTTGAGGACGACTTACCCATGGATTCGAGGTCGAATCCTTTTCAAGAGAGGGAGGATGATGTAAGTACACCTATACTTACTCAAGGAACTAGCTCAGACATACCAGGACCACCAATGACACTTGCTAGACGTCGGGCTGAGGAAGATGAGGATTCAGACAGACCGGGAGCCATTACTCGGAGTCGAGCCAAGCAGCTGTTGATCGCCTTACTAAAGGGAATGCACATCATGGAGAATACGGGGCAAGGAAGAGAAGAATATGTCATGTTGATTCAAGTAGAAGAGGAGCAGCCGAGCTGCATGGAGAAGAAAGGGTCGGCCGGCCAAGAAGAGAAGAGAAGGAATTGGGCCCAAGGCCCAATTTGAGTTGGTCTTTTCCCTTTGGAGTATTTGCTATTCTTAAGAGTATAAATAGATAAGTTTCTAGGGTTTTAGGCAGATTAGACAAATTGAGAATTGAGATTTACGTTTTTAGTTTTGACGTTGTTTAGCTGTAGTTTTGGTTTGATATTGAATTGCAAGAAGAAACGCTTGGTTTGATATTGACCTGTGAGATCGATCTGTTGTTTGCACACATTTCGATCCCCAAACCTTGAAAGAACCCTAGGTGGACTCCTTGGGTTAGTTCGAGTCAAGTGAGTCTTTCTAGATCGACGACTGAGTCAAGAAAGACGTCACTTGTTTATCGTGTCCGAGTCAAGCTAGTCTTCCGAGATCGACTACTGAGTCAAGGAAGATAACACTTGTCGAAGACCAAGATTCGTTCGATCGTCTGTCACAACAATCTCTCGAAGCTGCCTCGACATCATCTTCATCCAACCGTCCGCCGCCGCCGTCGACCACAACCGCCGCCACCGTCGACTTCAATTCCCATCGTCCATCAAAATCCTAGCAGATCCACGATCTTAATCCGACCTTGTGTCATCAGTAGGCCCCGTGATATTCACGGGATTATAAATCTACATTAATATTTATAGAATGCTTATAATTTTTATTGAAACATTGTTATTATAATAAATAAGTTATAGTTATATTTGTGAAAGATAAATAATAATAAAAATTTTAATACGAAGTACATGTTTTCATTGTAAAACATATGTATATAAAAAGAGAGTGAAAAACACCGAATGATCAACCTCCAATATAAACTATACATCAACCTATTGTATAGTCAACCAAAACTCAATTAGATAGTCTAATATAAGCATAAAATAATGATCAGGCTACCAACAAAATAATACTGTAAACATAATCGTTTTACATCATACACAATGAAGTTTGAACTTTTGAGTTTAATGATCGGTTTTTCTAGGTTAGGGCATGAAATACGCATACTTAAATAATAAAAAAACTACCCCTGCAAGTAAATGGATAAACTCATTACAAAAATTATTAAAATGACAACACCTAAACACTAAAATGATAATCATAAATTTCTAAAATTAATCTTATTGTATGCTCCTCCTAAACATGGTTTATAAATAACCAAAGATTTTGAATGTATGACTTGATTTGCATATTTGTAGGAGATGATAGAGGAGGTGAAAGATTGTGAAAAAAATAGATTTTTTATTTAAAAATTTAATTAATTAATGAATTATTATTTTTGTTTTTCTAAAATTGTGACATGACGCTGAGGTGGCGCAATATTTTGTGAAGACTTGACTTCTCCCTTATATTGTAGTTAGGTAGATAAGGGAACATCACACTTTCAAAAACTAGAATAATAAAATTTATCTCTTTTGTTATTACTTCACTTCATATCAGGTCTTCCTCTCTTTAAAACGAGCAGCTGAATGCCTATTAGCCATTATTCTGCACATAACATTAGGGAAAATTGTATCAGTTTGGTGATCAAAAGTAAGCAAAGTAGTCCTCATAGAACTTGTAGCATGGAAAGAAATCAACTGATAGTCACTAACCAATTTAAGTATCAACAAATTTGTTTTCTCATTATTCATCGCCAACCAACCAATATGTAAAACACAATATAATTTATGGTAAAAAATTCCAACACAAAATTTCAATCCTAGATCTAGGAACAAACCTTATGGATCGTTTCGGATCAACAATCCAGAGCTCCGCAAGTTTCTCAATACTCATAGGCTCCTCCGAAGAAGAGCCATCCCGTTGCCGTTTTGCCTCGGGTGGTGAGGAAGTCGGAGTTCTCAGCGACAACGATAAAGCTAAAGCTAGGGTGAGGTCTGATGGAAATCAGAGAGGAAAGGTTTTAAGAAACTGATTTTCACTGTTGTATTCATTAGCATAGGTCTGTACATATAGTAGTGGATAGTGGCATCTTACAAGGCCCGCTATAACCCTAGGAATAGTCTAGAATCACTAGGACATAATGGTAATAAGCTAATTACAAGTATTGTGCTAATATCCCCCTCGATCTGAAGCGGTCGAAGACCAAGTTCGGAGTGCATATGAAGAAACAAAGAAGTGGGCAATGGCTTGGTTAGGAGGTCAGCCTTTTGATCCTTGGAGGAGATGAAAGAGACAGTCAAGGACTTCTTGCAAATGCGTTCTCGAACAAAATGATAATCGAGACTCAAGTGTTTGATGCGACGGTGAAGAACCGGATTCACCACAAGATTTGTGGCGCCAAGATTGTCGCACCAAAGTGTGGGAGCTTGTTGTAGGCGCAGAGCCGCAGACCAAGGTCGACAAGTAGGCTTTGCACCCATAGTAGTTCGCAGGTGGTAGAAGCAACAACGTGATATTCTGCTTCAGTTGACGATCTGGAGACGATATTATGTTTTTTTGAGGTCTAGGAAATGAGGTTGGCGCCGTGATAAATGCATAAGGCTCCGGTGGATCGTCGGTCTTCGGGGTCTTCAGTCCTATCGGCGTCAGAATAGGCTGTCAAGGAATTACCAGGGGCAGCGTCAGAGTAGGCAGACATACTATGACTTCCAACAGAGCAGATAAAGAGTAAATTACGACCTCAATTCTATTATAACAGATGCTTCCGTGCAAATAACGATAAATAACGGGTGGTATCGTGCAAAAATCTCTTTAATTAAACTACAACCTCGGTTTAGAACAAAAAATGTAACTAAATTATATACTCCGCAAATTTCTTAACAACACTTTGTCTTCTCATTTAAAGTACAATACACAATTAAAATTTAGAATAGTTATTGACGCAGTTGAAATCATAAAGGATTAACAAGCGCTAAGTATAGAATAAAAACACAAGTTTACAAGCGACATACATGTCAGAAAAAGCTTTGAAATCCATCAGAAAGAGAAAAAAAAATTGAATTTGATAAAGATAAAAGATAACTCTGACGTTCATGTCTCAAAAGTGTTATCCAAAACAGAAATTGTATAAAATAATAAAGTGATATTTTTGGCTTAAAACGAACTCTGATGGCCTAAAAACCCGAAAACCTGATTCGCAACAGGAATACGTGGAGCATAGGCAGTAGAAGAACAAAGGGAGAATCCAAATACCAAAGAAAAAACTGAAATCAGAGAATTAGTAAGAACTTGTTTGGACGGAGGCTGTAAATTTGAACGTCGATATGGATAGACTGCAGCAGCAGCGGAACCCTAACATCTATAGGCAGCAACAGGACAAAGCTCGAAACACCTTCCCCTCGAAATTGCCGGCAACAAAACCCCAAATCAGAAAAAGTGTAGAACCCTAATTTTTGATTTCGGTAGAACCCCTTACCACACCTCTTACAATTTTCAAAAGCACGAGTTGTTCCATAACCCTATTTTCTGATTTGGCAACCCGGGCAATTTTTAGTAAGCGCGCTACACCTTTCTTCATTTACCGCTTTATTTTCTTAATCAAACCGCTACATTATAGTATATAAACCGCTGCAAAATAAATTTTATAAACCCTTGCAAAATTGCAATATGACAACAAACCGCTATAAGAACCGCTGCAATATCTAAACCGCTTTAAATAACCGCTGCATTAGACAACCGCTGTAAACGACCGCTGCATGCTCGTTAATGTAGTAGTGCGTAATCGTATACATATTTTTGTCAATAATATTTACAGATCAAACTAGTCAAAACCGTAAAAAAGTTATAGTCTTGAAAATTATTGTTTTAAAAGATTATGCATGCGTATTCACATCGTCACACATATGTCTCCATTGTTTTCCTATCACCAACCTTTATAACTGAGGTGTAATCTAACTTACAATTATGATATTTTTATAGAGGAAAACCTCCGGTGAGAACAAGCCTTAAAGTAAAAAAAAAGAAGTTTTCGCGTTCACAGATAACAAGTTAATGTTCATAATTTGAGCGATAATGTTCATAATGTAAGCGATAAATTTTTTCAAGGTCATTTTGAAAAAATAATTTAAAAAATCAAAGTTTGAAGTAATTATAAGTATGACACCGCGTCCCTCACTTAAAACGTTCAAAAAAATTTATTGCCTAGATTATAAACATTAGCATCCAGACTATGAATATTGACGTGTAATCTGTGAACGCGATCTGTTCGTTTTTCCTACGTTAATAGTTATTTACACCCGAACTTTCCTCTAGAGAAAAGTTCTGATGAGAACAAAGCTTAACGTAGGAAAAACGAAGTTTTCGCGTTCACAGATAACAAGTTAATGTTCATAATTTGACAGTAGCGTTCATAATTTGAGCGGTAGCGTTCATAATGTAGACGATAACTTTTTTTGAGGTCATTTGAGAAAAATAATTTTAAAAAAATCAAAGCTCGCAGTAATTAGTATGTCACCGCGTCCCTCACTTAAAAAGTTCAAAAAAAATTGTGGCCTATATTATGAACACTATCATCCAGAATATGAACATTGACGGGTAATCTGTGAACACGGTCTGTTCGTTTTTCCTACGCTAAGAGTTATTTGCAGCCGAACTTTCCTTTATTTTATAAGATATTTTTATAAGATATGTAGTACTCCCTCCGTCCCATATTATAGATCACGTTTTCCATTTTGGACGTCCCAAAATATAGATTCTACTTTCTTTTTTTATCTTTTGTCTTATTATCAATATCACATCAATCTACACTTTTTTTCCTCATTTTTACATCAAAACTCACACCAATTCACTTTTTTATCTTCTCTTTCCTACATAAAAATTCACACTCACTCAGAATCTCTCTTCTCTCCACTTTTCTTTCTCTCTTCCTTACTTAACCTATAATGGAATCATGGAACTTACCTCCCATGATCAACCAAATTATGCGAAAAGTAGTAATGCGTCCTTTTCATTTTGTTGACTTTTCCATGATATTAACCATTTTTATTGTTTCACATATACTCGTAAATACCAAACCAATTATTAATTTCTAGGCCATGTGAACATATTCTAAGAATGTAATCCCTTACCACGCATAACATGTCAACATAATTCTTTATAAATGATGCACAATAAGCTCGACATAATACGTCTTAATTAATTACATATTACCCAATATTAATAATTGATCCAATTATCCAATCGAGATTCTCTACCATACTAGACCCGGAAACGTGTTTTTTAATCGTGTCATTTCACAAACGGGATTTTAATTTATTCTTTGTTGTGTTTTAAATCCTTATCTTAAAATCGCATCTTATTGAAAGAGTTAATTAGACATTTGACTTTTGTGAAATGTAAAAATTCATGTGGGAAATGCAATACTGAAATATTAGGCGAATATATGATAAAAACCTAACACAGAGGTTTCAATTATGTGATTAACTGAAATGAAGTACAATTGTTCAAGATTATAAAATGTGTAACACACTACCATGATTTTGACCGTAGGCGTTCCTTTTGACCGTAGGCGTTGCTGTTTGTATTGTGTTATTCTAATTTTGCTGCTTTGTTGATATTTACATGTTGATTTTCACCGTAGGCGTTCCTTTTGGAATCCCTAATTTGAAGCAGTTACTCTCTTTCCTCATTTGGTTTTGTGTTTTTGATATCGTTTTCGTAGCTTTTGATCTTCAGTTTTAGGCTAATGGGTGTTTTGATTTTGTTGTCTCTGACTGTAAATGATGTTTTTTGAAATTCTTGTGTAAGGGTTTTGTTCATTCAGTATCTTGTAATGGTTTAGGCATAGCAGTTGTTTTGGATATATGATGAATGGTATTCTATAAATATGTTTTGAGATTCCTCAAATCATTTCTTCCTCCTTTTTTTGTTCATTTGTGAAAGAATGATGATGTTGTTGCGATCTATGTGTTGTAGTTGTCCATTTGGTTTGTGGTTACGGTTGCAATAAACCCATGGCTGAAGGTATGCAAATCAGACGGTTACACATAGGCTAAATCGTATGCGAAATTCATCCATGATCAGATAATGGTTCTCATAGTTAAGAAAAAATTAAGAGAAAACGTCAAAAAAAAGTAAGGAAATTACATAACAATGAATACCATGTGTTCTGAATACGAAATTATTACAAAAATGGACCCCGATTATGGTTCATAGATTTCCAAAAAGCCCCTTTAACATCTCCCTGAATGATGAGAAAATGTTAATATTGAACGTAAAAACAAATGTATCATAAGAAACGTTAGATATGTGTAGCAGTTATTTACTTTGAATCCTCAGAAAAATATAAGAGCATACCTTTGTATGGTTGATATCCATAAGAAGCTTTACCATGACTAATACCTAGGCCCTCAGGAATGTGACAACAAACTCCCCGACAATTTATACCAACCTGATTAGAAGAATATTTAATTAGCACATTCAACACGTAGAAAAATATAAGAGCATACCTTTGTATGGTTGCACTAATTATTGCTAAACGGTTTTAATCTTTTAATATATAAGGATAATTAGCATTCAAATAATATTTCTAGGGGCTAAATATAAAAATTGCTCTGCTTACAAAAAAACCTTTTCCACCAGAGTCAACTGACGACATATTTGTTGTTACAACTCGCATGAGGATGTCCCTAGAACTGCAATTACATATTGAAGAAGAATAAGAAAGAGTTCAAAATCCTTGAATCAATAGTCTAAATTAAAGATCCAGATTAAAGTTGAATGGTAAAGACCATCCATACGTCAGTATGCCGATAATCTTGCTTGTAGACATCCAATTACCCAATTACTACGTCGTTACACATCTTCTCTGAAGCAACATGAATTGGATTTGTTAGTGATACAATTACATATGAAGCTTGCCTTGTCCATTTTCACATCCATAAATCTCGATGCTACCGAATTACTTAACGTCGTCTTGACGTGATTTCTCATAATTTTCATCAACTGGATTTCATGGCAATTGACTGCACTATATGGCCATAGAAGTTTACCTGATATCAATGGTTTTTTGTAATATATTGGCAAACAAAATTTTAGAATCTCACAGTACAATATTTAATATGAATTCCTTTCATTTTCATAAACTCTGGAAATCACTATTGAGATAATACTTTAACCACCAACTACATACCACAAACAAAGAATATATACCTTCATTGACAAATAATGGCTCATGCCTCAGAATGTATATGTATATAAAGTAAAATATCGCACAAATTCAAAACGTAAGACATGTCAAGTCATGAAACGTACAAATTTGGAACTTGTTGCAATTAAACGTGCAATGTTGAAAATGGTGTTTTGCAAAGAATCTACTTTCCAAGTAAACAACATCACACCCATAAATCCATTGATATCAGGTAAACTTATATGGCCATATAGTGCAGTCAATTGCCATGAAATCCAGTTGATGAAAATTAGAAGAAATCCATGGTAAATTAACGGCACACTGCATATTCGCACTGCATATTCGCACTGCATATTCTTATCAACTATCTAGTATTCCTGTGATATTCAAATGCAAGCCATCATAACTGAACTTACTAAAGCATGTACATACCAATTTGATTCTTCGGGGATAAACAGAGAGAAAACATGCCATAAACCTTTACAATAAACCGGCACCAATTTAGGGGTACAAACCCTAAATTGATTTGGGGGAATTAGGTACATACCCTCCTTTCCCTTTTTTTTGCTGCGATTCTGATTCTCGGGTTTGAGGCCGCCATTGCTGATTCACAACATGAGGAGAAACTGTTGTCATGGATTCCTCGCAATCAATCTGAATTTCTTCAATTTCGAGCAGTTCTTCGTCGGGATTTCGATCGTCATTTACTCGGTTTATATGCTTAATGAGTGGCATAATCATGTTCCTATAGCTCTGACTCCGTCTATAGCTCTGACTCCTCGTTCTGAGGGTTTTCGATTTTACAGATTTGAAGTAATGGCGATTTATGATCGAATTGATCCTTGTAGAAGTTGGCTAGAGAAGGAACTGTAGAAGTTGGATGGAGGCGAAGAAACTGTAGAAAGGAATAGAATTGGAAGAAAGGGATTAATAGATTGGGATTTTGACGAGGAAATGAAAGAGGCGCAAGTAACGGCAAAAAGTAGATGAATGTGTTCTTATGAAGCTATTAAAAGATTGGAAAAATGTAGGGTTTAAGAGTAGTTATGAGGTACATGTTGTCTTTACTTTGTCAAACTCATGGATTTTTATATATAGATAGATGTTGTACGAGTTTAATTAGCTTAATTAAGCTTGGCTGGCTAGTTAGCTACGTAGCTGGCTGTGCATCTTGCTTCTTTGGCGGTCATTACTATACCACCTACAGAGATATATACAGTTGTCGATCGATCGGTATTAATAAAAGGATAAAATAAACAATTACTAACACTACATTGATTGAAGCCAAGTCAATTAAGCTCCTTGAAACCAACTAGTAGTTTTCTTTAATAATAATAGTATATAGTATAGGGTGTTATATATTTAAAATCCAATACTACGTACACATACTATACATATCTTGATGTGAATACTGAAAACGAATCCTTTTAACGTTGTAACATTTAAGTCGACGACATGATAATCAAGCATTGATTAGTGAACTGCGGACACTTAACTCGTAATTCAAGTTTTGGTACTCATCAACAACAAAATTATAATAATTGTGGATAATTTATATATTATGACTTTTTTTATGCCAAAATAGTTGAGGATAATTATATATTATGACCTTTTTTATGCGAAAAAATGTAGGATGATAAGATAATATTTTAAAAAGCCGATTTATTAAGAACAAAGATTCGGTGTGAATAATTATCAACGTGCGACATGTAATTTTTTTTATAATCATATGCGAACACTTAAGAGATTAGTGTGTATGTAAATATTTAAGTCACTATGTATACACGAATGTGAAAGAATGCGCATGTAAATAATTCATTCGTACATTTATATTAATAATCATTCTTACATTAACTTTTTTTTATTGACGGCTAATATTCACATTATACTAATTAAAACCTCTACCATATATAAGAACCGTATCAAAGGAAGGTTATCAGGTTTTTATTAACGCCTATTGTACAAATATGAATACATTTTTTTTTTTGGTAAAAACAAATATGAATACATGCATATAGGACTTGAATGTTTTGAATTCAAATAAATGTACCTCACGAATTCATTTTGAAATGCAGGCTAAATAAGCAATAATCAGCATAAACTATTGAAGAGATCGACTTGGATTTGTTTTTTTATATTAAAATTAAACACTGTAGTAACTTAATTGTCAAACTAGTTGCAATGAGGTTGTAATGGTACTTCGTTCCGTTAAAACCGATACCTACTACACCTACAATAATCAACAAAATACTTCACCATAATTTGTTTAAATCTGTACAAAAGTAAATGCAACGCAAATACAGCCAAAAGTGGAGGGAGGCAGAGAATCTAAAAAAATAATCCATTGGCGTATAACTAATCTCTTCCTAACTACACCTTACACTAATTTCAACACAAACTTATAGTATAATTTAACAAATCGATTCCGTATGAAAATAAAAGAACCCATTATTGATAGCATTATTATTTTCTTGGCCACCCCTATCATCTTACGGCGTACGGTAAGGCTTCCAAAGTTAACAAATCCCCCGCAAAACAACAAAATCGGATGCGGGTTATAAATTTATGGGCCACCAGAAACCCTAAAATGACCCGAAAACGACCGAGCACTCGGGTAACTCACCGAGATCGGCGAATAGGGACTCCTCGTCCGCCGCCATGAGCGGTGGACGAAAGTAGTCGTCTTCAGAAAGGGACGCGGTGGAGTTGGAGAAGATGGGGTGGTCGAGAATGGCAGAAGAGGTCGTTTCCATATCAGGAAACGACCAGTCAAAATCGTCGGTTGTGGTGACGGAGGGCTGTCGGGTTTCGATCTTGAACCCGATTTGAGAAGGCGTATCTTGAGTGGCCGGAGGCGGTGGTGGCGGTGGTTTATGGTGGTTGTTGTTACGAGCGACGGGGAACGAGTGGTTGTGATCGTAAGAGTAAGTGACGAGGAGGAGGGTTGGATCGGATCGGCTTCTCTCCACTTGCTTTCGAGCTGGACATCCTTTTGAACTGCTACACCTATAGTATCCTCTGCAACAAAATTCCAAATAATTAAACCTAATTATGATTGAGTCTGGTCGAAATTAACCAACTAGTTAACCTTGGATAAGGGGAGCCTTTGATGGGCTTCTGGCCGTATTTGCGCCACGCCCATGAATCCGAGGGGGGTGTAGTGCTAATGCTGCACTCGCCTCCCTTGATCGGAATTCTCACCACTTTCTTCTCTATTCCCCTCCTGGTTACAATTAATTGACAGTTAATTATACTGTTGTTTCACATGAGCCTAAATCTATATATATAATTCTTGCTAGATTAGTACCTTGTCTTAGAGGAGGAGACGGAGTGGATATTGGAGGTGCGAGCGGTGGAAGGAGAGGAGCCGCCGCTGTTGTCGGAGGACGAGTTTTCTCTATCTTCGAGAGAGTAGACGGTGTTTATCATTTTGTTGAAATGGCCTTCCATGGATATGGATCGAAGGAAGGATATATATAAATAGTAGCTGAGAGTGATTTAGGTCTATTCTGTAGTTGTCGATCTCGACTTTGATGTGAGGGCTGCTTGAGTTTTGTTGCTTCTTGTTTCTTCTATCTTCTTTTTGGATTCACTTTACTTTAATATGCACGGAAAGACAGAAAGATATTTGAGAATTAACAACTGCCTGCTAACTAGAGATAACCCTCTACCTTCTATTATATATGCCACGTCCTAGCTAACCTAAGGGAGTAAGCTAAGTGGTGGTATTCTTGATCTTGGGAGAGTATCATTTTGTGGATCAATATTATCTCGTACATGAAACAACAACATATGTTATAGTTTTATACTAAGTTACAAAATATATCCTGTTTTTGATTATGAGTATGTCAGAAATATAGGTATATAATTTAATATCAAGTTAAACTATGTTCTTAAAATATTTTTACAAATAAATTTTCTTATAGTTTTTTGTTTAAAATTTAATTATATTATAAGAATGCAAAATAATTAATGTTAATTTTTTGCAATATTTAACGTTTGTGTTATTTTTTCCTATACATTTCATGTTAGGATTTGATTTAGGCTTCATTTGGCAAACGGTTTATAAACTAGTTTTTAGTTTATAAACAGTTTTTTCCATTTTTATGATTTCGAAAAACGTGCAATTAAAATATTTTAACATTTTCTTTATCACTCACACATTTTAAATAAACTACACACATTCCAATAAAAACCTACTTTTTACCAAATATATTTATCATCAATAAACTATTTATAAACAACAAACACTTTATAAACCATTTTACCTAACAAACCCTTAAGGCCCTAGTTCCATTTGAAACCGAATCAAAACTGTATATGAATCGAGCAAGTTTGGTTATAATTTCGGCGAATAACCTTATTGAACCAAATTGACGATTCAGAAATCATAATTGGCGGCGTATAATCTTTCAAAACCAAAAGAAATCATAATCAACGTTTTATGTTTGATCGAAATTCTAGGTCATCTGACCAATTTCATTGTGTTCTTCACAAATATGGTGAATGTTATGATTGATCTTGGCGATCCATTACATCTTCATCACTCTGATAGTCCAGAAATGTGTCTGGTTTCTCAAAAATCCAATGGTAAAAGTTTCTTGTCTTGGAGGCGTGTCATAGTGGTTGCTCTGAAGTTTTATTTGACAAAGCTCCTTGTCTTATCCATTTGAGAACTTTTGAGTGTTTGGCATATGCTACAACTCCAAGTGTAGACAACAATAAGTTCATGCCAGGGGATGCTTGTGTTCTACTAAAAAGGCATACAGGTTATTGAATATAGAAACTAAAGAGATTATTTTCTCTAGAGATGTAGTTTTCTATGAAAATATAATGTCTTTTGCTTCCATTCATATTTCTAATGATTCTATTTTCCATGTTATTGACTATATTGATGTTGAAGAGACATACAATCCCGACATTCCAATTCCAGTGACTCTACCAGCTACTGAACACACTGAGCATACTCACATTGCACCTTCAACTTCAACTCCAATTGTTCAAGCTACTACAGAGCCTAGAAGATCTTCTAGATCATCAAATCCTCCTTATATGCAAGACTTTGTTGGTAATAATGTTTATTGTTACAGTGTGCTAACTTCTCCAATCTCTCAAGTGATTGATTTTTCTGATATTTATTCTGTCAGTCGACATATGATGGATAATGTAAGTTGTCTAGTTGAACCAACATCTTTTGAAGTTGCCAACACTTATCCAGAATGGTAAGAGGCCATGAAGAAGGGGTTAGTTGCTCTTGATGCTAATCACACATGGGATTTGGTAGATCTTCCTCTAGGAAAAAAGCCAATAAGGTCAAAATGGGTGTTCAAATTGAAGTACAAAGCAGATGGCAAATTAGAAAGACACAAGGCTAGGCTGGTGATAAAAGGTTGCACTCAGAAAGAAGGCATTGATTACACAGAAAATTTCTCACATATATATGGTAAAGATGCAACAATTAATGCCTCATTGTTGTATTAGTAAAGAACAACTGGAAAAAAAATCAATTAGATGACAACAATGCATTTTTGCATGGTGACTTACTTGAAGAGGTCTACATGAAGATTCCTCTTGGTCTCCCTATTCCACAATGTAAATCTTGTCGCCTAAATAAATCCTTTGATGGCCTCAAACAAGCTTCAAGACAGTGACACTCCAAATTATCCACTGCCTTATTGTCCCAAGGATTTATTCAGTCACACAATGATCATTCTTTATTTTCTAGAAAGAAGAATGATAGTTTTGTGGTATTTTTAGCTGTTTATGTAGATGATATTCTATTTACTGGGAGTGATGTTGAAGGCATTCAAGAGATCAAGGCATTCTCGGATGATACTTTCAAAATCAAAGACTTGGGAGGTTTAAGTTTCTTTATGGGAATAGAGTTCTTGCATTCTCCTAAAAGCATTATTATGTCTCAAAGAAAGTTCATCATGGATGTGCTTAGAGATTTTGATCAAGATGATTCACCTCCAACAAACAGTCCTCTTGATCCTGCCATCAATTAGATAATTATGCATCATTCTTGGTAGATCTCACACCTTATAGGAGATTAGTAGGAAAACTCAACTTTGTAACACAATCCAGACCTGATGTTGCATTTTTTGTACAACATATAAGCCGGTTCATGCACAGTCCAACCATTCAACAATACAAAGCTGCTATGTACATTCTCAAAGGTACTATGCATTTTGGTTTGCTTCTCAACAACTCATCTGATTTTGTTCTTCAAGCCTTTTGTAATTCAGACTGGGCCTCGTGTGTTTGTACAAGAAAGTCAGTGAGTGAATATTTTATTCTCCTTGGAGGCTCACCTATTTCATGGAAATCTAAGAAGCAGACTACTATCTCTTTATCTTCTGCTGAAGCAGAATACAAATCCATCAGGCGCCTAACGGCAAAACTAGCATGGTTAACAAGACTCATATATGAGCTACAAGTACCTAATCTTACCTTTGTACCAGTCATTTGTGATAGTCAAGCTTCTATTCACATAGCTAGGAACCCCGTATTCCATGAACGTACAAAGCATATTGACATAGGCTGTAATTTTGTGCGTTACAAGCTTGATGAAGGTCTCATTAATTTGAGTCATGTTCCTACAACAAGCTAGCTTGCTGACATTTTCACTAAATCATTGTCTGATCCTAACCATTTAGAAACACTTCTCTATCTTGAGGGGGTGTTGGTATTATTAGATGTTTAGATAAATAGATTAAATTTAAATGATGTACTTAGCTCATGTATAAACAGGGGTTATGATATAATATTAATTCATTCAATCCTGTTATTCTACTTTCTCTCTTACTGTTATACAAAACTGTTAACACAAACACCTATAATCAATGTCGAACCTCCTAAAGACACACTATATGAATAATATATCATTGTTAATATGTCGAGATGGAGAGAAATAAGTTAGCCTGCAGACCAGTCATTAAATTTGAGGTTCTTCTTTCCTTGGATCCATCAGGCCTAGTAGAAATTATATAATTAATAATTAGAGATTAGAGATATTGATTTTCTTGTTTCAAGAGAGCTGAATCGTAGCTAGTTCACATGATCTCTAGCTTCAATGAAGGACAAAGGCGTAAATAAAAAATATTATATTTACATATCATACATCCATATGATAGGGACTATATAATAAACGCTACTAGCTAAGTTAAAATAATCTGAATTAATTTAAAAGATTTTATTTAGACTTGTTCAAACAGATTGATGATCTCACTATAGTGTAAACTTTGCCTTGTTCTGCTCATGCTGCCTCTGCATCTTATCTACTTACATTGTTTTACTACCTAGTCTTTAAGAATTCATTAAAAAACATAGGGTCAAACATACAATATTATCTTTTATACTTAACTTAATCTTATTAATTAAGTCTCAGAGCCAGAATAATTAACCAAGTAACTAGATGATAAGGTAGGAATATAATCAGATCAGGATCGATATAGAGCTACAAAGACAATATTAGAGAGATTAATTTGATTAACATAGTTTCGTTGGGCTTCTTTTTTGTTCTTGAACATACACATTTTAACAATGAGTTCTTAATATTTAAACTGTCATCTTATTTAGTGGCGAACTGATAACAATTAATTCAAACATATTATAAGATTTTTATTGCATATTAAATTATGCAAAATTCATTCATTTTGTGGTTAGTTTTTTCTAAGGATTACGTGGACCCAATACTCCACATAATCGTCTAATTATAGAAAGTTGTTATCAAAATAATAATATTTATTATTATTATTATCTAAGTGTTAATAGATGACATAAAATCTTTAATATTATTATGAAAGGGCATTAAGCACAGTATTCTAAAATCGAGACACCAGAATCTAATTTGCCCGGGCTGAAATGTTAGCAAAATGGGCTCAGTGCTATTTTATACGGGCTCAATAAATAATGGCTGCAATGTGGGCTGATGCAAACTTCCGTAGCAAAGAGGCTGTGATTGCCGATTGAGCACTATGTGTGGGCTGCGAATATGTGTTAAAACTTAAAAGTCCAATTTTCGTTAGGAAAACTATCACATAATAACACTTCTTAATATAATAAATGAGAATGATTGTAGATTCTTAAATCAAAGAAGATCCAAAAGTCAACATGATGATGCGTGACGCCACTTATCACCACTGTCGGACCACCGCCGATCAACGTCGGACCTCGCCGGACCACACCCGGGCCTCGTCGGAACAAAGTTGAGCACTATGTGTGGGCTGCTTGCTTGACCCGTCCGAATCTCCGGCAACGGAATGTGTGTTAAAAGTGCAATTTTCATTAGGAAAATTATCAAATAATAACATTCCTTTAAAATCACAAATGATAATGATTGTGGAGTCTTGAATCAAAGAAGATCTAAGAGTCGAGATGATGATATGTGGCGCCGCTTTTCATCATTGTCGGACCAACGTCGGACCTCGCCAGACCACATCCGGGCCTCGCCGGAACAAAATTATCACAAAGATGTATAAAATTGTCCACAAGTATTACAAAATTGTTCATTATTCAAAAGTTCATTAAAATTGGCTTAAATGTTCATCAAGATGTTCATAATTGTTCATCAAGATGTTTATAAATGTTTATCAAGATGTTTATAAATGTTTATCTGGATTTACTAAACTAAATGTTCATCAAATAACACTTAAATGTTCATCAAGTTTTATAACCCTTAAATATACATGTCATTTGGACAAACGGCGAACCACCACCGGACCATCACCGGACCTCCACCGAACCACCACTGACCCACCATCAAGCCACCAACGGACAACCACTGACCCACCATCAAGCCACCAACGGACAACCACCACTTATAGGAACACCACTTTAATATGATTTCGAGTAAAAAACACTTGATTTTGATCAAAGTATGTCTAAATGTTCATCATGTCATACTTAAATATTCATCAAGTCATCCTTAAATTATCACAAGGATGTAATAAAATGTATTACTCAAAAGTTCATTACACTTGGCTTAAATGTTCATCAAGTTGTTTATAATGTTCATCAAAATTTTCATAAATGTTGACTTGACATACTCGATTGAATGTTCCTCAAATTATATTTAAATGTCCATCAATTTTTATTACACTTAGGGCCCGTTTGTTTGTAGTGTTCGGAAACAAAAAGAAAACGTAAATGAATCTAGACAATTAATAATTGATGATACATTGACAACTTGATTTTGGATTCTAAAATTTGTATGCGAAGAGAGGATAAAAGAGGGGGGCGAGACGGAGGAGGTGAGTTGGCAAAGAGGAGGAGATGAGTTGGGAGGGGAGTTTGAAATTCATCCCAAATGAGTTAACAAATACTCTAACAATACTACTAGGAGAAGAAGGGGAAACTGAAATAAAATCACTATTTTAATCGAAGAACAATTCCACTAAATGGACTAGGTTTGTTTCCTTTACGTATCCGTTTTCGACAATCTAAACAAACGTCACCTTAAATTTTTATATCATTTGGACAAACGGCGGACCACCACCGGACCACAACCGAACCACCACCACACCACCATTGGCCCACCATCAAGCCACCACCGGACCACCATATGTGGAACACTACTTCAATATGATTTCAAGTAACAAAACACTTGATTTTCATAAAAAATTACCTAAATGTTCATCAAGTCATACTTAAATGTTCATCAAGTCATCCTTAAATGTTCACAAGGATGTAATAAAATGTTCATTACTCAAAAGTTCATTACAATTGGCTTAAATTTTCATCACATTGTTCATAAATGTTCATTTGACATACTCAATTGAATGTTCATTTGACATACTCAATTGAATGTTCATTTGACATACTCAACTGAATGTTCATTTGACATACTCAACTGAATGTTCATCAAATTATACTTAAATGTTTATCAAATTTTATTACACGTAAATGTTTAGTTCATTTGGACTAACGACGGACCACCACCGAACCACAACTGACCCACCATCAAGCCACCACCGGAACACCACTTATGTGGAACACCACAATAATATGATTTTGAGTAAAAAACACTTGATTTTCATCAAAACATACCTAAATGTTTATCAAGTCATACTTAAATGTTCATCAAGCCTTCCTTAAATGTTCACAAAGATGTAATAAAATGTTCATTACTGAAAAGTTCATTACAATTGACTTAAATGTTCATCCCAATTGACTTAAATGTTCATCCCAATTCCTTTTTACTTTTCACCGTTTTCTTATCGCTGCTAACTTTATAAATCGTACAATATATTAATTTTTTTTTGAAAGGAGTATATATAAGTTATTTTGTAGGTTAAAATGATAAAGTCTCTATATATTAACTAATTCAACCTATAATAATTTTAAAGTTATTGTATTATTTATTTGATAAGGGTCTTTTATTTTTCCGGGGGCCTACAATAACTTAGGACCGGCTCTGACTATACTTAAATGTTCACCAATTTGAAGTAGACTTAAATTTTTATTTATTTTGAGACTTTAACTTTCATTTATTGTTGAACCACCGCCGGACCACCACCTGACCACCGAATGACCGTCGTCGGGTGGTCGTCGGGAAGTCGTCGGGTGGTCGCCTGACCATCACACTTGCCCCCACTTGTAGTGGAAGTAACTAGTTTAATCTTAGTCATTGGATGTCAAAGCACCCAATGGCTAAGATTCATTATTATTTATCTCTATAAGAGAGTTTATTATTGGATTCTCGCCTTTTTCACTATCTACTAGTGTAGTTTCCACACCTTGCGCGGATTTAAATAGCTAATGTTGTGTTCGTACACTTAAAGTTTATTCGAATCATTACATTTTCTCAATGTTGTGAACTCATCATATGACCTTTATTCGTTTGTGTTTTGATTTGTAAAAATTTCGTCTTCTATGTTAATTTGAGGATGTTATCATTAATAATTCTGTATAAATAAAATACATAAGAACAAATTATTTTATACAATTGTGGTTAATTAATATACATAAGAATAAATTACAATATACAATTGTTATATTGGTAGGCTTTGAAAAAATGGATGAAAAAACATTTATAACTTATTTGGAGACTAAAAAATAGCTTAAAAAACTAACAATTTTTTTTATTAATAGCTAAGATATTTTAAAAAGTTAAAAATATTAAGAATTTAAATTGTGTATATATTGATGGAGTTGGATAAGGTGTGAATTTGCTTATCCTGCGAATTAAAATACGAATACATGCACTTTTTTTTATATTCATATATAAATTTTTTTCACATTCACATACACACGAAGGACACGGATTTTTTTTTCTTAAGTAGGTTTTTTTTAAAATAAATTCCCGATATGGGCTAGTTTTGAAATTAATTCTCAACATAGGCACTCTGGAGAGGCTCGTAAATTTTTAACGTATGAAAATATTTTTTTAATTTTTTTTATGTAAACCAGCGTCTCTTATACATGTAACAGAGATGTTGGTTTTCTTATACATGATTTTGTTAAATAAATTATTTGATGGAGAACCGATGTTATACCGAGTGTCTCTTCCAGGGTTGCATGGTTCGCAGAAGAATCGGAGCGTGAACGCGGTTCGCGGTTCGCGATTCGCCAATTCTAGAGAATCGATTCGTCGGGGAATCACAAAGTATTGGATCGTTGAAACTAGGAACGTGGAACGTGGATTTTGGGAACGTGATTCGTCAACACTTGTAATTTGATTCGTTACTTTTTGGAACGTGGTTCTTTTATTTTTGAAACATGATTCACCAAAACTTATTATTTTCATGCATTAGTTCAATTGAGAAGTACGTACATACGTAACTATTACTTAATTACTTAACATCACCACCTAAATAAACCATACTTGCAACACAACAACAAATCAAGCCAATAACTGACTGTCAATCCTTACACATTTGCTGACCTGCAGCACAACAACACTAACCAAGCAAAATATATATCGGTTTCCTGCATACTTGCAGCCCAACAACAACCTAACCAAGCAAAACATTAAGGTAATTCCTAACTTCTTGCACACTTACAGCACAACAAGAGCTAACAGCTAACCAAGCCAAAACATCCACCTAAGTTCCGCCGCCATGGCGCCACCAAGAATCCCACAGTACTGCACTTGAGAGGCGAGGCGAGAGAGAACAAAACCGATTGCCACTGATTGCCCTGGTTTGTTTAGAGGACTTCATAAAACTCTCCCACATCGATAAATGTAGAGAAAAGAAGAGGTGTTGAGTAGTATATAATGGGATAATTATGTGAGCATTAGTAATCAGCCTTAATAATACGAAACGCCTATATGCACGCGACTTTTTCTCTATATGCACGCGATTTGGTGCGCAGATGTTATGCGCATAGGTTGGTGCGCAGTTTTCTTGCGCACAAGGGTATTTTCGGGATAAATGTGAAAATTCTGACGATGTCTGTCAAATGTGTGCGCAGGAACAAAGCGCACAGAAGATATAATGCGCAAAAGTTCAGCGCACAACGTTTCGGATTCCCGAATGTGTGCGCTGAACTTGTGCGCACATATTAGTGCGCAGAAGAACTGCGCACAGGGTCTATTAAACCCTGCGCCGCAGCTTCTTCTTCTTCTTCCTTCTTTCTTTCTTTTCTGGTGTAGAGCTCGACGGCGCCGATCATAAATTTTCCATTTCCGAGCGTTTCCCTCGTCTAAACACAATTCCGTCAATGGATTCTGAACCCCCTCATTCTTCCGGTCCCGACCACACCACTTTCGTCCCAATCCCAACACCTCCGGCGACTTCCGTCCCAACGGAGCCACCTCCGGCGACCTTGTCTGACGATGAAGCGTTGGTGGATGGAGGTGGCCGGCGGTATGCAACTCGAGCCGCGTTGGCAGCGGCAAATGCTCCTCCGGCGACTATTCCGGCGACTCGGGTTCCGGAGACACCGCACGATCTTTATTCGGTATAAAATTTCTAAACCCGCTTTTTTCAAATATTTATCGTATTTAATTGTGGAAATTTATTCGTAATTTTTTTTTTGTAATAATTACGAATAAATTTCAGTTTTTTATGAATTAAATATTAGAATTCGTATTAATTGTAATTTAATCGTAATTTTTCATAATTACGATTAAATTTCAGTTTTGTATGAATTAAATATTAGAATTCTTATTAATCGTATATTTTTATAATTACGATTAAGTTTCAGATTATTATGCATTAATCTAATGCCTAATCGAATTATTATGAATTCGTATTAATTGTAATTTTTTAGTAATAGTAGTGATTATTATTTCGTATTAGTTGAGATGTTTATTTTTTAGTAATTATGAATTAAATATTAGAAACTTAACAGTCATAACTAGTTATGGCTTAATTGTTAAATTTCTAACAATTTCTATTAAAAAATTTAGTTTTCGTAGATATAAAGACTCGAATTTGATTACGAAGTTGCAAATTATTTCCGAATATTTTAGTATGAATTAGTCATACTAAAAATGTAAAAACATGTAGACTATACAAGCCGTCATGGATCAGACGGGCAACACGATGCCCGCACCAGTAGCGGAACGGCTTCCACGTCGACATGATGTGGCAGCCGGTGTGCGATTATCGTTCGAGGCCCTCGAACGATTTTTCGGCACCGGATCACCTGAGCGCCGTGAGCCAGGGAATGAGTACGAGGAGGCACAGCTGCAGCAGCAGGAGATAGATGGTTCGCATATGGAGATGGATGGACAGAGAGGAGATTTCCATGACGACGTAGATTATCCTGGTCGATATGTTACTGCGTTCGACCCTATCGAGCCCACACCAGTACAGGCGCAGGTGACCACGGATGACTATGATACCCAGGACGCACCTCTGTTTCAGGATGCTTTACCTCGCAGTTCAGAGCATACAGAGCAGGATTTACCTGTAGTGACAGATGCAGAAACGTCGACATCTTCTCCTCCTACGGTCGCATCTGCAGAGCCAGTCGCATCTTCAGAGCCAGTGTCGGGAGATTTAGACGACGATGACCATGCCCCACAGACATATTTTCCTTGGCTCGGGGAGTCGATGCAGGACATTTGTCGTCCACGTGCGCCTCACCTATTGTGTTCTTATGAGACGCATATAGCGAGATGGATATGGTCGCGTGGTCCTCTTCCAGGGCCCGCTCCCGATGTACCATTGGTGCCCCCGGTGCAGGTTAGGAAGCGTGCCCGTGCGGGGGAAGCTGTAGGCCGAGGCAGAGGCCGAGGTGGTGGTGAGGGTGCTGTAGGCAGAGGCCGAGGTGGTGGGAGAGGGAGAGGGAGAGGTAGAGGGAGAGGGAGAGGGAGAGGGAGAGGTCAGGAGGGTGCTGAGGGAGTTGGTGGTGAGGGTATTGCTGCTGAGGGAGTCGCTGAGGGGGCTGCAGTTGAGGAGGTTGTTGGTAAGGAGGTTGCGGCTCCAGTTAGAGGTGGTCGTCGTCCCAGGCAGAGACGACGAGTAGGAGATATTCAGCCAGAGGATGAGCCAGAGGATGGGGACGGGGATGAGGCCGAGGCTGAGGCGGCTCCGTTAGATCCGGTATGTTCAATAACATTGATCTGAATGCTTATAATAAGTTATACGTTTCATATTTAGGCTAGGAAGCTCCTGAGGGTGATGTACAGATCTCCACAGGTTCACGATTATGAGCATCATATTTCAGCTGAGGAGGGTACATGGTTCAGGCTTGCTGAGCGTTCTGGGCTGACAGAGCTGCGCCGAGTGGGCATAGCGTCTCAGATCGATGCTGCATTGATTTCTGCTTTTGTGGAGAGGTGGCATCCAGAGACCAACACTTTCCACATGCCATTTGCTGAGATGACCATCTGCCTACATGACGTGATGCAGATCCTCAGAGTCCGTATACATGGTCGTAGCTGCAATTCACCTATGACAGATGACCAGATCTATGCGGCGCTTGCGGACGCTATGGGTCAGGAGGCTGATGACATGAAGGCATGTTATAGCTCAGGTGGCATTCATTTCGGTGCCCTCAATGCTCGGTTGGAAGTTTTGTTTGATGTGCCAGTCAGGAATGAGAGTCACATTGCCACTCTGTATCTCCTTTTGCTTCTGGGCTCGACTGTCTTGGTGGACAGGTCGACAAAGGGTGTCAAGGTCCAGTACGCGGCGCTTGTTCTCAACCATGATCGTACAGGGGACATTGCATGGGGAGCCGGCATACTTGCGTTAGTGTATCACAATTTAGGGTCTGCATCTAGAGTCGAGACGGCAACCATTGGTTCATGTGGGATTCTTCTGAGGGTAAGATCTTGTCGTTAACGTCTTGGTGAATAACTCTTAACTATTCACGTAGTTTTACTAATAATCTGTAATTGTTTATATGTAGTGCTGGATCTGGGCATACTTTCCTCATTTTCGTGATCACTTTGTCACGAACCCTGCATTCTCCCATGGAGATGCTGCTGTAGGATTGTATACACCACTTAGCTCGGATACTGGGCGTTTGGTTGCCATCCGTCGCATGCTCGACAACATGAGATATGAGCAGGTTTGGATTTAATTTCTTATATTTTTTATTTCATTACCGCAATACGTGTCTAATTTGGCTTGTTATTTGTTTCAGGTTAACTGGCAGCCATGGAGAGATTTGGACTTCAACTCACCAGAGGTTTCTCCTACGAGATTTGAGGGCGTATTGAGCATCTGGAAATTTCATGAGGCCTACAACCCTAGGAGAGTCCTGCGGCAGTTTGGGCGGGCTCAGCCCGTTCCCGACCCACCCATTCAGCCGTTGTCATTTCATCGGCCCATGGGTTGCACGAGGTATGACATCGTTTATGCACCTGAGCTTCTTCTTGCATGGGACGCAGAGCCGAGGCCTCTGATCGATCTGGATGGGCCGGTTGCAGAGCCAGCATGGAAGATGTCTGATGACTATATGGATTGGCTGGACGAGTTCTCACATCCCGTCGTCGATCCATCCTCTGAGAGACATGATCGCCCGCCTCGCTATGGATATACCCCGGTGCCTATTGATGCATTAGCGGTATGTAAAATTTTATAAAGTTTGTACAAAACTTAGCTTTAGACCTTAACTAACGATTAAATTTACGTTTTGTTTGCAGCGTTGTCAGATCCTTCAAGCCATGATGCACTCTTTTCTAGACACCCCTATCTCGGATCGACCTTGGGCCACTGAAGATGTGATTCGTGGTTGGCTTGCAATCTTAGAGGCACCTCAGGCACCTTTGGCACCATCTCCCCCACGTGCATCGCGGATGCCACCACCACCACCACCTCCTGTTTTCCGAGATTCTGTTCATGAGAGTGGCCAGGGGAGTGGATGCGGCACTCAGGAGGATGCGCACCAAGATGATATGACTCAGGGTGATGTGCCTCAGGAAGATGCTCCGCCTTATACTCAGGAGACTCAGGATTAGACGCTTGACGTCTGTTTTTGTTTGATGGATGTTTTATGTACGATTGATGTTTTATGTATGCCTTTTTCTTGTGCGATGGTTTTAAATTTTATGTTTTGCTTGTTTGAATATTCAAAACGACTCCGAACAATAAGACGTGAAAAACTATATTGATTTGAAAACGAAATACAAATTTCAACAACAACACTACACAGTGAGATGGTGAGGAAGACCAACCTATCAAGATCCCCAAACCGATGATTGGTTTCGATGTTCGGAGTCGGCAATATGTACCAACTAATAACCAGTTTCCAAACTCTTATTAGTTCGTACATTTTGCTAAATCCGAACATCGAAACCAATATCGGTTGGGGATCTTTATAGGTTGTCCCTCCTCAACTTCTCTTTGTCCAGTGCTATGCTTGTTTACTAACGATTACAACAACCACTTAACTAACAATTACAACAATGAACTAACGATTAAAACAACCACTTAACTAACGATTGGAAGCCAGGGCCGCCTTAAGATCGGCGTTTTCCTCCTCCAACGTACGTATCTTCGAGAATAGATCTCTTATTGCAGCTAAGGAGTAACAAGGGTGTGGTGGATCGATCCACTCGCGGAATTCACAAATGTAACCACCAGTACCAGCGCATGTCCAGAACCTTCGAGCGAGGTTTCTTCGAGATTCTGAACTCCTCATTACCGCTGGTCGATCACATTTACAATAAAAAAGGGCAGCGTTGCTTGATGATGAACTGTGCGACATAGCGAGTGTTAAGAGACAAATGGTTAGATTGGTGAGGTTATGAGAGAGATGGTGAGATTGGTGAATTGAGGTGAGTGCAACCCCCCTTTTATAGCTTCGGTTTTTGCTGTTGAAATATGACCGTTTCGTGCGCAGATGTTATGCGCACGCAACGGTCATATTTTAACGGTCTTCAACCGTGCGCAGATCTAATGCGCAAAGAATCATGTGCGCAGATCTAATGCGCATATAAGGCCTCCAAGGACGTCGTTTGCATTGAAAACAAGTTTCATTGCATTCCGACGTCGTTTGGGCATCGAACCGCCTATTCTCGACCTTAATAGGCCATCAGGACCGATAAGGCGTTTTTGCGTTTTTGAGTATTTTCGATCAACTTTTTGTGAAGGGGAGACCTTATACACTCTTTATATGCCTAATAACACATAATTGTATAAGTTTTTGAAACATAATCAACACCCATGTACTAGACCCTTCATATCTCAACTACTTCGACTATTTCGAAGAATGAAAGACTAGTGAAGGTTTACAAAGGAGGTGTTACTCGAAGAGTTCGAGTTTTCGACTCGAACTTACCGACAAGGTTAAATAGCTATAATATGCATTGAAAACAAGTTTCATTGCATTCCGACGTCGTTTGGGCATCGAACCGCCTATTCTCGACCTTAATAGGCCATCAGGACCGATAAGGCATTTTTGCGTTTTTGAGTATTTTCGATCAAATTTTTGTGAAGGGGAGACCTTATACACTCTTTATATGCCTAATAACACATAATTGTATAAGTTTTTGAAACATAATCAACACCCATGTACTAGACCCTTCATATCTCAACTACTTCGACTATTTCGAAGAATGAAAGACTAGTGAAGTTTTACAAAGGAGGTGTTACTCGAAGAGTTCGAGTTTTCGACTCGAACTTACCAACAAGGTTAAATAGCTATAATATGCATTGAAAACAAGTTTCATTGCATTTCGACGTCGTTTGGGCATCGAACCGCCTATTCTCGACCTTAATAGGCCATCAGGACCGATAAGGCGTTTTTGCGTTTTTGAGTATTTTCGATCAACTTTTTGTGAAGGGGAGACCTTATACACTCTTTATATGCCTAATAACACATAATTGTATAAGTTTTTGAAACATAATCAACACCCATGTACTAGACCCTTCATATCTCAACTACTTCGACTATTTCGAAGAATGAAAGACTAGTGAAGGTTTACAAAGGAGGTGTTACTTGAAGAGTTCGAGTTTTCGACTCGAACTTACCGACAAGGTTAAATAGCTATAATATGCATTGAAAACAAGTTTCATTGCATTCCGATGTCGTTTGGGCATCGAACCGCCTATTCTCGACCTTAACAGGCCATCAGGACCGATAAGGGTTTTTTTGCGTTTTCGCGTATTTTCGATCAACTCTTTGTGACGGGGAGACCGTATACACACTTTATATGCCTACTAACACTATTTTGTATAAGTTTTTCAAACATAATCCACATCGATGTGCTAGACCCTTCATATCGCAACTATTTCGAAGAATGAAAGAGTATAGTGCGCAGTGGTAGAACGCACAGAAATTTCAGACATGCGCTAAGGTAAAGCGCACCTATTCTGTAACTTTTTGAATCTGTAACTTTTGGTGCGCAGGTGTAACGCGCATAGAAAATTACCGTTAAAAATTTGTGCGCAGCTACATAGCGCACTTTTAGTTACCGTTATTTTGAATCGGTAACTCCTTGTGCGCAGAAGCAACGCGCACCATATACATAAATTCCTATAAAACCAACGGTTTGAAGGTGGTGATTTCTTCATCCATCTCAACTAGTTCATCCATCTCAACTAGAGCAAAAATCGAAGTTTCCCTACTAACCGGTAAATTTTTCTTTTGTTCATTTTTGTACATGCTTTGTTTTTTGTATATGCTTTCATGTTTATAACTAAAGTTTTATTATTTACTTATTTGGAAGAACATAACTACGAATATGGCATCATCATCATCATCACCAAGACGTGTGAAGCCTGACCCTCCACAGATAATGTGTACTGGTACAAAAAGGTGTCGCCAAATGTGTAATGTTTACGTTAACAATGACGAAGACATGCCTGACCAGTATGGACGAAGGCATTATGCATGCAATTGTTTCTTCGGAATCAGGTTTATTGATCCAGAGCATACCCCTACTGCTTTACGTGCTATCACGAAATTAATCATCAAGAAAAAGAAGAGTGACAATAGAGTGAAGGTCCTGATGGAAAGGTTTAAGATTAAAGAAAAAGAATTGCGGTTGATGGTTTGTAGTATCGTCTATGCTTCCGACTGCTCTTCCTCTTCTGCCGACGACGCCTAAATCGTAGACATCTAATGTTATGAGCATTGTGTACTTTCATTACGTACTTTCATTATCTACTTTCATTATGTATTTTCATTGTCGCTTCTTTGTCTCTCGAACGTGTTAAGAAATTCCAATGCAATCTGATCCATTCATTGTTATATAAAGCACAATTACACTTACCAAAATAACAAATACGAAACATTAAAAACCAAGGCATTACAAACTAAGAAATTCCAATGCGTCTTCTAATTATTACATGACAATCTCACTCAGTCAGATATGTGAACGGGTTCGGTCCCTCCTTTATACATGAATGGATCTGGTGCCCGGCCATTTGAAATGCGGTACTCTCGATACATCCTCAAATTGTCCCCAAATGTTTCTTCCCACCATTGAATGTTTGGATCTACGTGTTTCTTCCACGAACCGGGAGTATGCGGTAGTGGCGAACTAACCATCAACGCCACCTATATAAACACAATCGACTTAAGATATTAAACAAAAAACTATGATTACACAAGTATCAAGTACAATTGTCTACTTTACCGGTATGAAGTGGTCACGGTTGCCTACGTGTGCCATGCCGAAAATCTGTCGTGGAGGATCAGCGTTTTCTGTTCTACACCTTAGCGGTAAGCAAAAGGTCGGAGCATCCCAACACAATAACACGAGGCCAACTTGGTATAGGGTGGCAAACACTAAGCCCATCAGTGGAAAGTGCAACCAGTACAGTTCTGAACAAGGGCTTCTGCAATGGTTAACTTGGAGAATAAGATCCTCCCAAGTACCCGGACGAAGACGACGACGAATAGGCTCGTACAATTCTCGGTTCTGAAGCAGCTCCGTTACCAGCTCACGCCGAATGTTTCCGTACTCTTGTTCTTTTCTTCCCAGAAGTAAGGCCATCGACCTATAACCACAATGTCCGTCAGAACGTACCTGTCTAACATCTGTGATGTATGGAAGCCAAAAATCATCCAAATTGTCAATGCCGAAGTCAACCCCCCTATGAATGAGAGGAACACCAAGTTCTTCAGGGCACTGATCGAAGTCAGTGTAGTTTGATCCTTCAGGCTGTGATAGGTCGGGCATGGGTTGAGAATGCAACTCCTCGGCCTCAATGACCACGGGAAGTGATGTCGTTGTTTGCTCTCTAGGACGACCTGGTCGTTTTGCTCCTGTATTGTTTGCCTTCTTCTTTCCTTTTGATTTCTGCTTTGCCTCCTCCTTCTCATACTTCTCCAGCTCTTAACTCTTCTCTCTCGATTCCTCCTTGTCATTTTCACTGTCATCCTCCTCCTTTTTAGGACGACCTGGCCGTCTTGCTCCTGTACTCTTCTTTCCTTTTGATTTCTGCTTTGCCTCCTCCATCTCATACTGCTCCATATCTTCTTGTTTTATGTCATCCTCCTTGTCATTTTCACTGTCAACCTCCTCCTTATCCTTGTTCTTTGCACCCTTTGGCCTGCCTTTTCTTCTCACATTTGTCGGTTCTTTCAAGGTAGTTAGTTCAGGATGCTCCAAGTCCTGATACAACTCACCTAGCTGGTATGCCGTGCTTTTCTTCAAGGTTCCAAGTTCCAACTTGGTGAACATTTCATGGAGTCGCAACTCTATAATGTTCATTCGGACCTTCAGATTTGGGTCGTCTTCTGTTTCAGGAGTGTCATCCCAATGCAAATCCCTCCAGAACGGGTGAATGTCATCCTCAATCAGGGGTGTGTTTGAAATGATAGCGTGTGCAATTTGATGGACGCACGGCAACCCAAGACAGTTCCTCACCCAATGGTCGGTGCATTGTTCAGGAAATTTCCCCGTCAACATGATCTCATAAGTAGCCAACAAATGATCAAAACACCTGTCTGACACTTTGTAGAATAGTCGGGAAAAAATAGCCCTTCCAAGCGGATGCATGTTTGGATCATCAAAATCAGTTGGTCGTTTGGAGAGAGACATGTTCATGCTCGCCCTAATTGAATCAATCTGAAGGAGTACTGAATGATGGATCCGTACGATCACTCTGTTAAAGCCCCCTCTGCTGGAACCAATAATATCTTTCAAAACCTTGTGCATCCCTTCAACTCTAAAAAACAGTTAAGTTGGTAAGTTCAGAAAGTACGCCGTTATGATATAATCGTCTTTAACTAAAAAATATCAATATTTACCTGTTTGAAGTCCTCGTAAGGAAATGAAGCTTATGATCTGTCCAAGCCCTCACTATACTTGTCTTGTGAGGATTAAGCCATGTTCTCTCGACGTATCCCACAAGGCCGCTCTTCCAAGATCTCTTCAACTGTTCGAGCCGCAGTTCATAGGTCTCTTCAGTAGCTGAGCAAAATAGTCCCCAACATTGTCCTGCAAAGGCTTCCACTTTAATTTGTCTCTTTAGGATGGTCGAAGCATGTGCCTCAATGTTGTGTTTGATATGCACCCAACACAACAGATGTTGAACTTCGCTCCCGAAAACAGTCTTTATCCCTTTTATCAGCGCGTCTTCGCAATCTGTCATTATAGCCGTTGGCATCACTCCCAAATCTATGAATAATGACTTCAATTGAATCATTATCCATGTGTAATGATAAATCCTTTCCGCTTTAGTGAATGCATACGCGATGTTGAACGTCTTGTGTGTACTGGTGAATCCAACGATCTCTACGAGCGACATTTCATATCTATTGAAACATTAACATATATCACTACAGAACATATATCATTATCCGAACTAAATATCGACCAAGGTATTGTAGAGACTTACTTGTTTGTCTTGTACGTCGCATCGATAATTACCACGTACGGGTACTTCTTCAACAAACGCAACGACTCTTGGTTAGCAAAGAATAATATTGCAACCTCTCCGTTTGTCGTGTCTCTATGTGGGTGAACTACGTAGTCGTGGTCTCGCAAAAACTTAAGCGACCACTGTGTCACGTTTAGCTCTCCGCGATCTTCGTAATTCACCTTCTGCAAAAAGTTTGCAACTTGTCTCCTTGAAGTAACATTACCAGGGTACTTCTCCCTCAATTTAGAGATAATTTCTTTTGGCGTCTTGCGTCCAGTTCCATCTCCCCACCGCCTAGCACAAAGCTCTTGCTCCTCCGTCATTCGACCCATGAATGCATTCCCATGAAAACTAGCAAGTAGCACATGGTTATGCCGACCTTCTATCACACCTAAAATCCATTTTTCTCCTGCGACCCCGGGAATGTTTTTCTTTCGCACTGCCAGTAGCTGAAATCTACACTCACACTTCTTGGACTTCGACTTTCTAAGCCTAGGAACAGCCAACTCTGGATTCTCTTTGTTCACCTTTGGCCTCCCAGATCTTGGTTTTCCAAATCTATCGCACACAATACTTATTTGGTACGGACTTGAATTACGCGTTACCAAAGCTATCACTAACTCCTTTCCTCTATCTCTCGCCCACTCATACAATTCTTGCGGAGTATCCCAATATTGTGCGGTTCTAAAATAATCCGAATAATCTTTCCCCTATACGTAATTGTAGAGCGACAATTACACTACTACCAAAATAACAAGGCAAAATACGAATCATTACTTTAAACTAATTAGGATATCATATGAAACTAATTAGGCTATCATATGAAACTAATTAGGCTAGCATATGAAACTAATTATTCTAGCATATGAAACTAATTTGAAACTAATTACGCTACCATATGTTTCAAATTATAACATATTATACTAACCACAAATTCACCACTCGGATCCCAGTCGCCGAACTCTGCGTCTTCTAAGAAACCATCCAACCATTCGTCGTCGTTCGGGTCGTCTTCCTCTTCTTGTGATCCGCTATCCCAATCGTGTTCTTCATCACTATCTTCACAACTTTGATTAATCAACTCTAACATACGAGAGTTTTGATTACGACGATACATTTTGAATGAATTTGTTGGAAAACGAAGAGGTGTTGAATGAATTTGTTGGAAACGAAGAGATTGTGGCTTTATATAGGCACATTTATGACCGTTGTGGTCCAAATGAAACTGTAAAGACCCGTGCTCTAACCATCCGCGCACAAACCCAAACCCTAAAGCACCTGTGCGCAGAACCTAAGCGCACAGTTTTACATTTAACGGCTACTTTTTTCAAAAATTTCAACGGCTACTATGTTTGAACACCTGTGCGCAGAACCTAAGCGCACAGTTTTACATTTAACGGCTACTTTTTTCTAAAATTTCAACGGCTACTATGTTTGAACAGTGCGCAGAAACACGGCGCACAGATTCTCAACCTGTGCGCAGTAGTTAGGCGTACAAGGTGTTACAGACTCTGAAAATTTACGAAAAGTACCCGTAATACCCCGTAAAACACGTATGCGCATAAGAACTGCGCACAGATGCGTGCGCATAAGTTGCGCGCACAGAATCGCGTGCATATATGCATCGATTCGCGTGCATATAGCCATTGCCTAATAATATTATTGGGCTAGTTCATAAATTGGGCTTCCAAATTAAAAGGCTCATAATGGACTTGCGATCTGAATCTCTATTTTGAGAGATCCAAAACGCGAAATACAGCGAATACGAACGACCGGGTCGCCGTTTTGCAAATATTTTGGGGTTCGCTCGGTTCGCTCTTTTTGAAGAACCGGGCAGCGAACCCATGCGAACCAGAACGAGAACGAACCACGTTCAGGTACGTGCGTTCCGGTTCGTGATTCGCCCTGCTTAGCAGCGAATCATGCAACCCGGATTCAACATAACTCTCAGCATAACCAAGCAACAGTTCTCAGCAATACAGATTACAGCGTAACCTATAACTCAGCAATACAGATTACAACATAACCAAACAATTCTCAACAACAAACAAAGCAACCAACAATGACCAAAACAGTAGACCTTATCCCTCTCTTCTCCAAGTAGAGAGCGCAGAGCAGCAGACTGGACTAGACTCTGCAGTACCGGACATTCTGCCACCGATAATCCCGACGGTGGTCCGACAGCGGCGTAGAATGGTCCGCCTGCAATTTTGGGCGTCCTATGCTTTTTCAGGGAGCCTTGTTCCAACCGTGAGATGTTCGTTTGGAAGATTCCATTTCAGTCGAGTGGTCCACCTGCAATTTTGGGCAGGGATGGAGGAATTAGGATTTTGGAGAAATCGGGCCAGGGTTTAAGAGTGATGGGTTTGAACTTGGAGTGCGAGAAGAGGTGCAGTACTACAATGGAGAGACGAGGCCGCGAGAGAACAAAATGGATAGCTTGCTGCTTGCCATGGTGATTGACTTCAGGAAGACACAATTCCCACATCGATTTAATTGGAGAAAAGTTCAGGCTTAGACCTCTATATAATGCTACATAAAATCCGAGCTTTACATTCAGCCTTCAGTTAACATTGGGCTAGGTTCCTATATTGGGCTTTCATATTTAAAGCCCATAATGGACCCGAGACGATCTGAATCTCCTTTTTTAGAGATCCAAAACCCTAAATATGGAGAATCAGAACGAACCGGATCGCCGATTCACCAATTTTTTTGGGTTCTCTTGATTCGCTCTTTTTGAAGAACCGGATCGCAAACTCAAGCGGTCTAGAGCGGGAACGAACTGCGTTCAGGTGCGTGCGCTCCGGTTCGTGATTCGCCATGCCTTGGAGCGAATCATGCGACCCTGGTCTCTTCCACGTTGGGTATTTTTGTGTGGCTTTCCCCTTATTTAATTAGTTAATGTGACATATGGGCCACGTTGGATACTCTATCAAGTCAAATCACTCTTGCTTCTTTGGCATAATTATATACGGAGTACAATAGCTGGCTAACACTTGGAGAAAGCCTCACAAAATGCCCATGGAAGAACCGCTGGGTATAACAGCGGTTCTCCACCAAATATTTTTTTTTTACAATAACATGTACGGAGTATAAGAGACGCTCTTATACGTGATAGTAAAAAAATAAAATAAAAATGTTACATGTGTAAGAGACGCTGGTTAGAGTAAAAAAAAAATTAAAATGTTACATGTATTAGAGATCTTATACATAAGTTTTTTAAAAAGTTTATGTATTTCTTCTTCGGATGAGAGACGCTTCATACATGAAAAATTTCCGTGTCTTCCCAGGGTGCCTATGTTGAGAATTAGTTTTAAAATGAGCCTATATCAGAAATTTGTTTAAAAAAAAAGCCTACTTAAGAAAAAAATTAGGCCGTTTATAAAATCTGTATACATTGTTGAAGATATATTCACATCTGCAAATATACGTAAATAATTTATGTTTATATTTACATGTAAATATAATAAGATGTACGTGTTTCTATTCATATATATTCGTGCAGTAAAATTAGGCCGTTTAACCCCGCACCCGATTTTTTATAACTGGCACCCGCTTTGGGCGCATCCCGGGTGCGTCCAATTTTTTTTTTTAAATCGGGTCTTTTTTTTTTTTTGCCTTCAAACTACTCAAAAATCCGGTGTGATTTTGGACGCATCCTAGATGCGTCCAAAACTGAACCGAGTTTTAAAAAAAGGTTTGGACGCATCCCGGGTGCGCCCAAGACTGGGTGTCAGTTATAAAAAAATGGATGCGGTTTTTGGATAACATCATTATTACCATCTAGCTCGATCATATAGTTACTGCGCGGCATTGTTCCGGGAATATCCCGCCTGGCTGTAGTTTAATTAGTTGCATGTCTGCAACGCTGAAGATTGCAGTTGGCAGTCATTTGAAATATTCTATCTCGATCTGGTTAAGGTACTACTGCATGCACAAAACAGCATATCCTTGGAATATCTCCTTTCTATATACGGCAACTCCAAAACTTAGCTCTAGCATATACTTCTATCTCTCCCTTATAAAGATCGATCGAGTTGAATATTTCACTATAACCTCATTCAATAACATCATTGATCTAGTAAATTCGGAGCATGTATGCATGCAGTAGATGCATTCCCGGGCAAAATCTTCTTCGGCACTTGGCCTCCCCAACTTCTTCACTATATGTATGCAACATTAATACACGTACATTTGCCATGTTAGGTGTGTGTAAATGTTATCGATGTTTAGGTGAGCTGATTGCCAAAGAAGATTTGCCCGGCAATTCATCACTGCACCGATCGAGTTCATCGATTCACGTTGCTGAATGAAGCTAGCTTCATTTGTTTATATATTTGGTACGCCTAATTTCTGTTTCAGTTCTTGTTGTAACAGAATCGAAACGAGAACAATAAACGCAAGAAAAACAAAGTGATTTACGTGGCTCACCAGAATGGCTACGTCCACGGGAAGAGAGAGATCATATTTTATTAGAGACACATTACATAGTTTTTGGTATACTTAGGTTTGCATATAAGTGGCTATATATAGCGCTAAACTACCCTAAGAGACTTACGCTATAAGCTACTGGCCCAAGAACAAAACTGATAGGCCCATTAAGGCCTATACTACAGAGATCGTATACCGTTTGGATTCAAGGCATTCTAAGGGTTCTTCACTTTTGCTTGGATTCTTCATTCAATCAATTTGCCTCTACTTACTGAGAATATACGTTCTACAAACGTATATGTCCATCTCCTAATCAATTTCCTATATGCCATATGTTACGGAACTAGCTTTTTCTAATGCAAACCACGAGATATCTACCTATAACACTACAACTCTACAAGTATGTACAACTTATTTTGACAATAGCTAGGTAGATCCAGCGTTGACCTTGTCAATGTTTACTAATCTCAATCTCACACACGCAGAACAACTCTAAACCGAGTATTAGGTTTTCGCTCTTCAAAGTCTTACTAAGCTATGCAATTCTCATGCAATATATAGCACACTAAATAGCTCAAACCTAACTACCAATCTATCCGTTCTAATATTACCATAAATATCACAATATCTTTCTAAAAGGAAATCGCTTCCTAATTCTTCATTCACAAGGAAATCTATTCCTAAGAATATTTCCTTCCGCGTGACATTCCAACTTGTTCTCCAAGTAGTCACCTTGGACCTTAGACTTCGGCGTGTCACCTTGAACAAATAAGGAAACAATAGCGCATAAGGAAATATTCCTTGCACGTAATATTTCCTTATTCCTTTGGCACTTCTTCACACGCGCGTCCAATGCCCATCCTTGCCGAGTTGCCACTTTCCTTATTTGCAGAGATCTTCTTTTCCTTCTTTGACAAGATCTTCTTTCCTTCTTTGAAGTGCAACTCTTCCATAATTCTCCAAGTCCAATCTTCAAGATATCTTCGACCAATAATCTTCTTCGGATGAACTTTATTCTTCACAATTGTCTTCCATTCGTCGTAACCTTACGTCTCATGGATTCCAGCAAGACTTCCTTCGCACCTGCTTCTACTTCCTTTGTTCCTGTCTACGCACAAGTAGACTTCCTTCGTTCCTGTCTACACACAAGTAGACTTCCTTCGTTCCTGCACACACACTATTAACAATACCTACGCACTCAAGTAAACCATTAGTGGATGTTTGTCATTAAATCAAAACCTCATCATATCTCAACAATTTCCCCCTTTTTGATGATGACAAACATCCTTGACAATAAGAGTATAAATAAGAGGCATATATACTAGCTAAGGAACAAAGACTATCAAAGCACTAAAAATTCCCCCTTAGAAAAACAACGAACTACAACTAAGTCATGAAATCCCTCTCAAGTCCTGGCTATCCTCTAATTTCCCCCTTTTGGCATCATCAAAAAGAATAAAATCAAGTCAACTTGCAACCTTAAGAGCTCATAAATCAGAACAAGAACATAATTCTTTTAAAATTTAACTGAGGGCCACGCCCTCCTTACACCAGACCGCCATACAAACAAAACACGATAAACATGCAACCATAAACAACAGGACGCATGAACAAAGTAAAATAAAAAACAAGAGAAGACAGTAGATAAGGCTGGGGAGCAAAAAGTGGGGGTCAGATGTGCCAGGGAAAGATAGGATCACTCTGTGTCGTCTTGAGGAGTTGACTGAGGCCGAAGACTTCCTAGGGCAGTCTCTATCCTCTCCAATTTGAGTCGTACAAGACTCATCTCCTTCTCAAAAGTCCCTATCAGCCGCTGTTGTTGATCAGAGAGACTAGCAACAACACGGCTCAATTTCCCTATGGCAGCTTGCGATTCATAGACCATAGTAGGCGCTTCATTTTGTTCCCCGTCAGGGCTCTCAGACGAAACTTCCTCAACTTCCTCCATCTGAGCGTCTTGAGCCCTTATCCAGCTTCCACTCCTGTCTTGCTTGAACTTCATCTTCCTCAAATTACTCTCATCCAGATGCATGTAGAACACACCCTCACCTTCCTCGGAATACACCATTAAACTCTGAAGAATCTTCTTGACGAGGCTCGGATAAGGAAGAGCATGGGTCTCACTGTTGCTGGCGTGTTCCATGTGGAGTAAGACAATCTTTGCAAGATTTACCTTTTCTTCACCGAGCAATTTATCCATGAGAATGAAGTCCTGGATTAGAATTGTGTTCCTTTTCTGTTCCCTTGGAGTGATGTTGCTGATTAGAATGGAGTGAAGAAGACGATGGACCACCCCCATTGAATTCGTCTTCACATCGGCATTGGGTGGGTTGTCGTCTTCACTGATCTTCCTCTTCAACTCCATTGGCTTAACGTCTTGAGGCCATTGTCCTTTGGAGTAGCTACAGAACCCCTCATGAGGAACGCCCAAGATAAAGGCAAGCTCAATGCTAGAGACAGAGCACTCATGTCCCTTAACAGTAAACTTCCCTGTGAGGGCATGAGGTTTTTCCTCAAGAGAGAAGCTTCCATAGAATTCTCTGAACAACTCCATGTTGACACTCTCTCCTTCCTCGAACAGATGGCCCCACTCTCTCCTTCCAGATACATCTTTTACCAAGGGACTCTCCTTCTTCACAGTGGCTCCCTTCCCCTTTCTAGCGCTTTGGGCCCGGGTAACCCTTGCTTTCCTCGGCTTGGGAGACTTAGGCTCGGGAATTTCTTCAATCGTCTCCTTCGAGGACATTTGAACTGCTTCTCTGGCGATCTAGGAACGGGTCTTTCTCTTCCTGATGGCGCTTGAGCTCTTGCCACCTTTCCTTCCCCCCTGCGAGGACAGGGTGGCGACCTCGGCTTCGAGCTCTTTCTCGAAGTCGACTAGAGTGTCGTCCTGCCTTGGCGCCGTCTCAGAGACGTCGCCGGTAGGCCGGGACTCGTCATTGTCAACCTCTAAGTGCTCATAGAAGGGCGATTCAGAGGGGAGAGGGGAGGCTTGGGGTTCTAGGTTGGTGAATTTTGAATCCTTGGGCTCTTTGTAGACCACCATGGCAGACATGGGGTCTATGATTGGGGCTTGAAAGATTGTGGGAGAGGGGTTAGGGATGAGGGGTTCCTGGGACATATACCCAGCGGCGGTCAACTTTTGAGGGAGGGTTTCTAGGGTTTCGTCATTAGCGATGAGAGCGTGAGGAAGGAGATTAGGGTTTGTGGATTTTATAAGGGAATAGGATTTTCTTGAATCAGGGAATCACCCTTTGAACTCGCCAGCATTAACCCAAAAAGGAGCCGTTTGAGAATTCCTTCCTTGTTCACACGCCAAAATCATCACAAAAATTACACACTTTCCAAACATCTCTTACCGCCTTTCCTTTTCTCAACGCCATAATAATTACCTGCTGCCTTTTAATTTTCACACGTTAATTCAGACCTCGAGCCACTACACGTTGCAGACACACATCCCAGACACGTTGCACCTCTGTCTCTACCCAATCGGACTCCTCGCGTGACAAAGAGCAATCTGTTTCTTTCCAAGGCAATTAAAAAGAGCGTAGTGTATGATATGGGGGGTATCGTTACCAGAGATGGTACAAGAGAATATCATACGAAATAGTAACATGGATAATTTAAAAATCATGATGAGAGATTTCAGATGTGATGACATAAGATTGACTCATAGGAATATACAATCATGATTTAGGCTTAAGGGACGGCTGTAGAGTACCTCTATCTTTTGGGCTTATAATGAGGGATCAAATCATCAAGAAGACTTTTTTGGGCTGAAAATAAGACCTTGTTCATGCAAAATGAAGTTTCAGAGAGGCATGCAATCATGTAAATGATCATAGAGAGGAACGACATAATTAAGACATTACACAAAGTCAATCTTACATAGAAATTAAGAGTTGTAGAGCTCTATGAGATTTAGGAGCAAGAGACAAGAAATCATTCAAGTTTCAGCCAATCGTTGAAGGATTTCAAGACATATAAGGAGCATAGAGAGAGGAAAACATACCTTTAGTGAGTTCCTTCCTTTCAGAGGTGATCTTGCTTAGTGCTCTTGCTAGGGAAGACTGATTTTTCCAAAGAATAGTGTCTTCATAAGAAAAGTTTGCATGGATAGGAGAGAGAATCACGTACCTTTTTTACCAAGGTTTGCAAACTTCTGATTTGTGGAGCCTCTGGTATGAGGAGTTGTGTTCCCTTCGAGTTAAGAGTTCCATTTTTTTTTTTGATTGATAAGGAGGCTAAGACGAACAAGAGAAATTAAATGAAAGCGGAAGCAACAAGAATTAAAAGGAACTGTACCTGTGGGGGAACACAACTTCATTTGGAACATACCTTTTCTTGATCATTCGTACTTGAGTCGTCTTTGTATCTCCCCCCTTTGACACAGTTGAGTTACTCAACAAGTCAATACCAAGGAGTTACGAATGAGTGAATGCCTTTGACCGGTTCTGTTGTATCCTTCCTTTGATCCAGAGGGAGGGATCCCTCTAGATGATCCGGTGAAGTTGCATGGAGCTATCCTTTGTTCCCTGTAAGTTTACCATGTCTATGTACCAAGGATAGTTGCGCTTCACCTGAGAGAAAGGGTTAGTTTTTCCTTACCCAAGCAAGTCTTGACTTGCTTGAGTTTTGTGGGACAGATCTATCGTTCGTAGTGCCTTGAAGTTCAGATTGATTAACCTCAATTTTTACTTTTGGGGTACTTCTTGGTGATCCTTTTGATCCTATCCCACCTTGAGCATTCACACCCTTAGTCTTGGGAGTGTCTTTGGAGTGATCGTTGGATCCCATCTTTAACTCAGATTGAGTCTCCGATGTATCCTCTGATTTTCTCTCGTTCTGAGCTCGGTAAGGAGCACGTATCTTTTCCTCAATTTGGATTCTAAGGGAACATTCATGCTTGTAGTGCCCTGTGTTACCACAGTGCCAACAAACACGATGTTGCTTGAGATTGACGTACTTGCTTTGTCCTGGCCAGATGGGAATGTTAGCTTTCCTGGACTCGAAGTCAATATGTGTCGGCTCTGTGTTTTGAAGTTGGCTCAACCAGTTTGCATATGCTTTCTACCCATCAAATCATGTGCTTATCCTTTCGACGAATTTGTTTCCCCCTAAGGACTCCACTTTGGTGACACACCTTTTGCAAGGGTTTTCCAATGATGGTTCCTTGGGTGATTCCAAATTCTCGTTAGGTGACTCATGAGTTCTAAGGTTTTTATCTGAGCCAAATCCAATTCCACTGCGGGGGCACAAATCGACTTGAGTAATCGGTTTTTAAGCCATTTATGTAGGATCTAGCATGCTCATCTAGCCACAACTTTTTCTTATGATCCTCATCTTCCTTGAGTACCACAAGATCATTACACAACTTCTCATTCTCATGAACCAGAGAAAGCTTTGTATTTTCGAGCTCAGAAACCTTACTCTCGAGGGATAAGATCTTGTTTTTGAGCCCGAGGCATTTTTCGCAAGAGCTAGATGAAGAAGAGGAGAGGCTTTCTAGCATGGTAACCTTTTCATACAAGAGTCTTGTTTCGTTTACCAGTCTTGAGAGTTCCTCCTCTTTTTCATCTAATTTCTCTTGTATATCCCCGCTCTCTTCTCCAAGTCTTCTAACTATGTGAATTAATTGAGTACTATACATGCTCTGTAATTTAGTGATAATGGAAGAAAGACTTACCTCAGCTTCAGGTGTGCTCTCTTCGGCTGCCATGAGGCATACTTCCTTCTCACTCTTCTGGTCTTCTTGATCTGAGTCTGAATCCTCCCAGGTTGCCATCATTGCTTTCTCCCGCTCTTCTTTTGTGGAAACTTCTGGCAAAGTGACCAGTCTTTTGACAGTGATAGCATATGACTTCCTTCATGTCTTTTGTTCCGTCAGAGGGACGGGAGTCACTCCTTCCCCCTCTCCAAGCCTTTAGAAAGGCACTTGTGATCAAGACTACAGTTTCATCCTCTTCACCTTCGACGTCTTCCATCTGGGATAGATCAAATGCTTTTTCAACTTTCAGGGCAATGGATTGACTCTTGTCAACCTCCTTTCTTCCTTGGAGTTTTCTTTCGAGAATCCCTGAATGACTTTTGAGGCGGCAGACTAGATCTTCTAAGGATATATCTTTGATGTCACTTTGTGCTTGTAGAGCATTGATGAATCCATCCCACTTGGAGTTTAGTGCTTGCATGAATTGATGCGTAACTTTCCATTGGGGGATGTCTTCACCAATAAACTCTATTTGCCAGACATATCCTTCGAATATGGCATGAAAATCTTTCAAAGATTCGTTCTTTTCTTGGAGAGCCTTCTCATAGTCCTTTTGTGCCGCTAACAGGCGATTTCTCTTCACATCGCTACTTCCTGAGTAGGTTCTACTAAGTGCATCCCATATTTCCTTTGCAGTTTTGTATTTTAATACCTTTCTGAGATCACTTGAACTTAGAGCCATGTGAAGGATCTTCTTGGCCCTAGCATTCTTCTCCAAGACTTTGTAATCGGCATCATCGTAGTCGATTCTCTTCTTCTCTTTGGTCTTGTCTTCCCCGACAAGGTCCAAAACAGTTATATCTCCGAATTCAATGACCTTCCATAGTTGGGCATCAAGGGATTGAGTATGGGATTCAAATTGGATTGACCACCAGTCATACTCTCCCGACTTCAGTATTGGGGGTTTCTAGAACGAGTCGTTGATTGCATTGTTGGATGACATCTTTTCCTGCAAAGCTAATTGAAACAATCTAGAGACCAGACTCTGATACCAATTGTTGGGTCGATTAACGTATAAAAACTCAAGGAACAAAACCTATTGTTCCCTGACAAGTAGATAATGCAGAAAGACAAACAATAATGTAAATCAAACCTGGACACGATGATATATAGTGGAAACACCCCAAGTACCAATAAGTCCTCGAGGCGAAAAACCACTCCTCTCTAGCTTTCACTAGAGAGAGTTTGAACGAGTCTACTTGTGTATTGATATCTTGATTACAATAGAACTTGGATCACTCACCTAGACATCCTAGCTAGATCTCGGATCACTCTTCTCACTTGAATCTCAATCTCACACACGTAGAACAACTCTAAACCGAGTATTAGGTTTTCGCTCTTCAAAGTCTTACTAAGCTATGCAATTCCCATGCAATATATAGCACACTAAATAGCTCAAACCTAACTACCAATCTAGCCGTTCTAATATTACCATAAATCTCACAATATCTTTCTAAAAGGAAATCGCTTCCTAATTCTTCATTCACAAGGAAATCTCTTCCTAAGAATATTTCCTTCCGTGTGACATTCCAACTTGTTCTCCAAGTAGTCACCTTGGGCCTTACACTTCGGCGCGCCGCCTTGAACAAATAAGGAAACAATAGCGCATAAGGAAATATTCCTTGCGCGTAATATTTCCTTATTCCTTTGGCGCTTCTTCACACGCGCGTCCAATGCCCATCCTTGCCGAGTTGCCACTTTCCTTATTTGCCGAGATCTTCTTTTCCTTCTTTGACAAGATCTTCTTTCCTTCTTTGAAGTGCAACTCTTCCATAATTCTCCAAGTCCAATCTTCAAGATATCTTCGACCAATAATCTTCTTCGGATGAACTTTATTATTCACAACTATCTTCCATTCGTCGTAACCTTACATCTCATGGATTTCAGCAAGACTTCCTTCGTACCTGCTTGTACTTCCTTTGTTCCTGTCTACGCACAAGTAGACTTCCTTCGTTCCTGTCTACACACAAGTAGACTTCCTTCGTTCCTTCACACACACTAGTAACAATACCTACGAACTCAAGTAAACCATTAGTGGATGTTTGTCATTCAATCAAAACCTCATCATATCTCAACAAAAACAATGTCTCGAGAATGAAATACCTGTTTTGTGTCATAATCCAAGATCTTGTAGGCTGTTTTTCCTAGTGAGTACCCAAGAAAGACACAAGTTATAGCACGAGCACTAAATTTATCACAATTTTGATGTAAGGTGCAGGCGAAACACAGAGAACCGGACCCTTTGAGTCTTGAGTAATCAAGAGCCTTAGAGAACAAGACCTCAAAAGGAGATTTTTTGTGTAGGAGTGGTGTAGGAATTATGTGGATGATGTGCAATGTTGTTAAAGTGGCTTTTCCCTAGAAGGAAACAAGAATCTCTTAATGGAATAATAAGGCCCGAGCTAGTCCGAGAAGGTGTTGGTGCTTGCGCTCAACAACACTGTTCTATTGAGGGGTTGTATTGCAGAAAGTCTGGAGAAGGGTGCCTTGTGAAGCCAAGAATTCAAACACATTCTTCTCTAGAGTGTAGTTCCAAGGCATTATCTGTTCTGATATCTTTAACTTGGCACTTGAATTGTCTTGTAACCATGGAAATAAAGTTTTTGATGATACTGAAAGCATTTCCCTTGTGTAGGATCTGTATGTTAGTATCAAGGGAACTGTGACAAAGAGTTGCCCAGTTCCTAGGCACAGCGGAAGCAATATAACAAGTTATCAATGCAATTACTTAAGGTGGAAACCCTAGATAACCAACTAGTTATCTTTGGATGAAAATCACCCCTCTTTCGAGGATTTGAAAGGTCTACTTGTATATTCAATCAATGAGTTTAGAGAAGAACGAGATTACAAACTTATTGCTAAGTACTAACCTAGTTCCTATCAGAAACTCTACGGTGAGAATACCAGTGAACTTACTTGATGTTCTTTTGCAAGAACACTTTTCTCTTCTCTTAGTCTGATGCACTTCAAGCTCCGTCAAAATACAAAAAACATAAGAACATAAAGATGACCACATATATAGGAAGCAAGTCTGCCGTATAAAGATATTCCAAGAATATATTATACGTCATACTTATTTCCTAATTTATGACAATCTCTATGGCTTCCAAGTTAACCTAATTAACTCGAGATTTACCAAATATTACATAGGCAATATTACAACCAACTCTAGCAATATCCTAACAAGGAAAAGATCTCCTACAAGATCTTCTCGGCTCGCCGCCCACGCTAGGGTTAGAAGCAACACGAATGTAACGCAGTTCCTTCTGACTTCCTTTAATACTTCATCAGCTTCAAATCTTCAATCTTTTCATCTGAAATATCAAGATAAACTATACCATAGTATATGCTAAGGTTGTCATCGTCAAAACATAGAGTAATAGTGGAAAGGAACCTATTGAGGAACCAGAGTTCCTCGGATCCCTATTCCAACAATTTCCCCCTTTTTGGTGATGACAAACTCGTACAAGTGTAATCATAGAGACAATAGGCAAATATGAATATGAGTCTCAAGACAAAGATACTTAGATCAAAAGCTTCAAATGGTTCCCCCTTAACCTTTGAATTTTCTAACAAGTTCCCCCTAAACATGATACCAGTCCTATTGGTTCCAAGATTTCAGAGTATATTCTCCCTTTTGACATTACCGAAAAGATATGAAGATAATATAAGGAACTATGATGCAAAACATGAACGTGCAAGACTCAAAAGGCATGGAACAGCAAAGGGAGAACTATGCCAACTACGCCAACTACATCGGAGGAACTGCTAGAGGGACCATATCCTCTCTGTGCAGTGAGAGTTGCGGCGAGCTTGATGAAAGCAGTGCTGAGGTCACAAACAGTTGCCGAAATCTCTCTTAGTTCCTCAACAATCTCAGAGGAGGCCTCCTCTTGATCTTTTGCAGGAGCGGGTTGAGCAGGTAAGTTTCTGGAGGGCCTTGACTTCTTGGTGACCGTCTCCTCCACCTTGAGACTGTTGATGTAGGAGCCATCCATCTTATGGGAGAAGGATGTTTCTCCCTCTGTTGCCGGGTAGATTTCAAGTCTCTCCAAGAGGGCCTTGATGATTGTAGGGAACGACAGGGAGTGATATGGATGGCTGTGGCAGGCCTGCATATGATCCATAAAAATTTTCGGCAGGTCTAGCAACTCCCCAGAGATGATCTTATCCATGAAGACAACATCAACAATCCGAACAGTGCTCCTCTTTTCCTGGCGAGAAACCACGTTGTTGATGAGGAAGGCGTGAAGCAGCTTCATTGACAGGGAGAGGAACCTGGTGTCGAGTTCCTTGAGATCTGGGTTCCCAAAGACGGTCTTGGCATAGTCGCTTTTCTTTGTGGGCCAATGCGTTTTGTGGATAGCAAAGAACCCAGTTCCTGTAGGAATGCCTAGGACCGATGAGATCATCTCTGTGGTGATCTTGTACAGCTTTCCCCGGATATTGACCACTATATCCTGGGGATTTTCAACCTCCGACACAAAAACGAAGGACATGGAGGAGTAGAAAGATCTGATTACCTCCTCATTGACGCTCTGGGGAGCGGAGAACAGTGATTCCCAACCTTGGGAATTCAGCAGGGAGCGAAAGGTGTCAACTTCGCTCAGGTCCGAGTTCCAGAGCTCGGGGTCCACAAAGAGAGGACCTAAGATTCGCCTCTCTGCAAATTCCGGTAGTAGTGGCGGTGGCGAGGGAGCTGGAGGAAGAGACTGTCGGCTTGGCAGATCTGGTGCGAGCAGCGACAGAGTTGGGCTTGGGCTTCTTAGCCTGTCGACCACCGTGAGTGGTGGTCTTAGTGATGAGAGGCTCATCATCATCAGCCTCTTCCCTGAGGCGCTTGAGGAAAGCGTTGCCTACGCTCTCCGGTTCAGGGATGGAGGGTTTGTCTGTGGAGTGGGGACAAGAGTGTTGATGGGATTTGGTGGGGGAGTGAGTGGAGGAGTCACTCTTGGCAAGGGAGGGTTCCGCTTTTGTGGTGCTCTCTGGAGGAGGAGGAGAGTTAGCCGGAGAAGAGGGGGGGAGAGACGTAGGGTATGATGGCCATGGCTAAGGGAGCGGGGTAGGGAGATTTTTGTGTGGGAGGAGAGGGCGATTTTGTGGAGGGCAGTGGAGGGGAGGAGGAGGAGGGAATGTCGGCTTGAGTGGTTGCCTCTGATGGAAGGGCGGAGGCCGATGGAGTTTCCTTCTCCACTTGTAAGGCCCACAGTTTGAAGAGAGCCAATTGCTCGTCAGTTAGGATCACTGGTTTGTTTTGAGCGGCCATGTGAGCTTGAGAGATTAGGGTTTGAGAGAGATAGATTTTTGAGAGGAGGCGAGAGAGAGATAAGATCAGCGGAAGGGAAAAAAAAGGGTTTAGAGCAGTCCTTAAAAATATCTCACACCATGATCAAAAGGAAATTCTTCAAACGGTCACCAAATTATCTTCCCCAATCACCGCTGATCCAAACGGTCACAAAGATCCCTAGAAACTCGGCCTTAGCTTCCATAATTATTCCCGCCCCAACGTTCATATTTCTCAATCAAAATTTACCACAAAATCAATCATCATTACCCTGCAATAATCGGCACAAGGAACTAAGCGGAAAAAGCAATCTGTCAGGCGGCTTCGCGTGTTTCCGAGGCAAAGAAGCGTGCGACAGAGGAGAAGTGAGAAGTTCCTTTCACAGTTCTGTTTCAGTAGTTGGCAAGGGAGGGTTTGGATGCATTTATGTGATAGGTAATAAAATAAAAACAAGAGTACACATCCAAACAATATAAATTAGGGAGAGCCAATTTTGACACAAACATAGACACGTTCCAGAGTGGTGCTCATATAAAGAAGATCATAAGAACAGTTTATGTAAGTCAAGCTAGGGAGGGTCTATAATCAATCTTCATTTCGGCTTATATTGCGGGTTCAAATAGATCCGATTGATTATTTTGTGTTCAAAGAAGTACGATTTTGTCAATTTATCATGAATGAAAGTAAAGTCCGTATATTATGCATGTCACAAAGATAATAACACATTTTGAATGACTATGACTATAGAATCAAGGATCATGTAAGCAAGCAGGGAACCATAAAATCAAACAATCATTTACAAGTCAGGACAGAGAAATATACAAAGGAACTCAGAACCGCTAATCAATGGCAATCATGCCCAGAAGTAACCTAAAGTATTCAAAAGGTTCTCTATTTAGGGCTTTAGTAAATATGTCAGTTATTTGGTCCTCAGTACGACAATGTTCCATGAGAATAAAACCCTTTTCCACATTATCTCTAAGAAAGTGGTGCCTTATGCCAATATGTTTAGACTTAGAGTGAAAGACAGGATTCTTAGATATACTAATGGTGCTAGTGTTGTCACAAAGAATTTTTAGTGGACCATATGACTTACCAAACTCAGCGAGTTGTTGCTTGAGCCATAGGAGATTTGCACAACAAGCTGCAACTGCGATGTACTCCGACTCGGTGGTTGAGAGGGAAATGGAAGATTGGTTTTTAGATGCCCATGATACCAGGCACAGACCAAGGAACTGAGCCATTCCAGAGGTGCTTTTCCTATTCTTGAGATATCCTGCATAGTCAGCATCAGTGTAGGATATTATTTCAAAATCATCACTTTTAGGATACCATAGGCACAGATTTTCAGTTCCTTTGAGATATCTAAGGATACGTTTGACTGCAGCCAGATGTTTGACTCTTGGATCTGCTTGGAATCGCGTACATGATATCGGGACTACTAGCCGTCAGGTATAAAAGGGAACCAATCATTTGCCTGTAGAGAGATTGATCAGCCTTAATGTCTGTGGGAACCAGCGTCAGTTTCGTTGTAGGAGAGATTGGAGTGGCGAATGGCTTAGAGGAACTCATTTGAAATCTGTCAAGGAGTTCCTTGACATACTTTTGCTGATGAATTTGAGTTCCCGTAGGAAGTTGATTTATTTGCAATCCCAGAAAGAATGTGAGTTCCCCAATCATACTCATTTCAAATTCGCTGCTCATGAGATCCTTGAACTTTTCTACAAGGGACAAATTAGTGGAGCCAAAAATAATATCATCGACATAAACCTGAACAACCAGGATGTCTTCATTTTGTTCAAGGAGAAAGAGAGTTTTATCAATCAAACCTCTTCTGTATCCATTGGATATCAGGAACTGCTCTAACCTGTCATACCATGCTCGTGGTGCTTGCTTGAGTCCATAAAGGGCTTTTTCGAGGAAGTAGACATGATCTGGTATGCTTTTGTCCTCAAAACCCGGGGGCTGCTTGACATACACTTCTTCTTGAAGAAATCCATTTAAGAATGCAGTCTTGACGTCCATTTGGAATAGTTTAAATCCTTTATGAGTAGCAAAGGCGATCATGAGACGAATGGCTTCCATTCGAGCAACAGGAGCAAAGGTCTCATCATAGTCAATCCCTTCTTGTTGACAATACCCTTGGGCGAAAAGTCTTGCTTTATTTCTGGTGACCATGCCTGAGTCATCAAGTTTGTTTCTAAAGATCCATTTTGTTCCAATGATAGTTCTGTCTGAGGGACGAGGAACCAGACGCGAAACTTTGTTCCTTTCAAATTGATGAAGTTCCTCATGCATGGCATGCACCCAGTCCGCATCATTGAGGGCTTCCTTGTAGTTCTTAGGCTCAAGAACATAGAGGAACATCGTGAATTCACAGAAGTTGTTCAATGAGGATCGGGTGGAGGGACCTATCTTGTCAAAGGGAGAGAGAATCTGATCAACTGGGTGAGATCCCTTGTATTTGTAGTTGACAACAGGAATTGATGAGGAGGAAGGTTCGTCCTGAGGAACTGTATTGTCTTCAGTCTCATTTGAGTCTGGGTTCTCCGAGGAGGGAACTGTAGCAGAGTCAGAGGAGCCAGGAACATTGGGAGAAGATTCATCATTCTGCACAAGGGAACTGGGTCCAAAATTTTGAGTGTGATCTTCCTCAGGGTTCTCATTTACTGTTCTGGTAGGATCTAAGGTGAATTCAGGTATTCCGGAGGATCCCAGAGCAGATGGATCCTCCTCTTCATCAGCATTATTGTCACATGTGGGAAATACCTGTGAAGACACATGAAAAGCAGATTCATTGAAAACAACATGAATGGATTCTTCGAACTTGGAAGTCCTCGTGTTGAACACTTTGAAGGCTTTTCTATTTGGAATATATCCCAAGAATATTCCTTCATCACTCCTGGGATCGAACTTCCCAATGGGAGATTTGCCATTGTTGTGGACGAAGCACTTGCACCCAAAAATCTTGAGATGAGATATGTTGGGAACTCGTCCATGAAGAAGTTCATATGCAGTCTTCTCAATTTGGGGCCGAAGCATGGCTCTGTTCAGAATATAACATGCAGTGTTGACAGCCTCAGCCCAAAATCTTTGAGAGAGACCAGCTGAGATAAGCATAGTGCGAGCCATATCTTCAAGAGTCTGATTCTTCCTTTCAACCACTCCATTTTGTTGAGGAGTTTTGGGCGCAGAGAAATTGTGAGTGATCCCCTTTTCCCTGCAAAAGGTTAGGAACTTTGCATTTTGGAATTCGGTTCCGTGATCGGAACGAATAGCCTTAATTTTGTGTCCCAATGACATTTCGAGAGTTGGAACTATTTCACAGAATCTATCAAACACCACGTCTTCCGATTTTATGAAAATAGTCCACATGTATCTCGAGAAGTCATCTACAATCACAAGAATGTATCTATTACCTCCAATACTTTGAGTACGCATAGGACCACAGAAGTCCATATGGATCAGTTCCAGAGGTTTGGAGGTACTTATGACAGTTTTTGGTTTAAAGGAACTACGTACCTGTTTACCTCGAACACATTCGGAACAGAAATCAGATTCGTCTACCTTGATAGAGGGTAGGCCGTGGACAAGTTCCTTTCTTTGAAGTTTGTGAATGAGGTTCAGACTTGCATGACCAAGTCGTTGATGCCACATAGTGGATTTGTTCATCATTGTGGCAAGACATAGCTTTTCTTGAGGAGAGTAGCTATGGTCAACGATGTAGACATTATTGAATCTCTTACCTTTGAGGAGAGTTTTCTAAGACTCAGGATGAATCACAAAGCACTCAGAGGGAGTAAATAGGACATTGTTCTCTCCTTGGTCACACAGCTGCGACACACTTATTAGATCAAAACCAAGATTATCGACAAGGTGAACGTCACTTACCTTAATGTTTTCAAAGAGATCTACAGTTCCAGTTCCCAGTATTGCACCTTTCTTCTTGTCACCGAAGGAAATCTTTCCTCCGTTGTATCTCTGAAGTGAATGAAGTTGCTCTTTATTACCTGTCATGTGACATGAAGCGCCACTGTCTATGTACCACTTAGCAACATTCTTCACTTCAGCCTGCAAGGAAAACATTAATTTTTACGAACCCAGTCCAGCCAAGCTTTTCTGGGTAAGTTAGTCTTAAGGCTCCCTTGTTGAGGAGTCCTGACAATTTTCTAAGTTTTGGACTTGATGTTATTAGTATTCTCATAATATTGAGGGTCATTAATATCATTGATTTGAGTCCTTCCATGTTTGAACTTTCTAGACACCTTTTCCTCCTGCTTTCTTCTTTTCTCATAATCATATATAAGATGTCCTTGGTTCCCACAGTGCCAACAAACACGGTTTGAGGGAATCCACTGATATTTATCCTGAGTTTTGTAGTGAGATTTCTTTTTACCTAGATCAACCTTTTTCCTAGGGGTATTTCTAGGTTTACCCTTTCCCATATTTTTATACATGTCGTGAATGTGGGGACTGAAGTATGGGGCACAGGGTGGTTCCTTGGAAGGGGAACTCTCAATCACTTTGATTCTTTGTTCCAAATATTCATTTTTGCTATTTGAGGTTTGAAGAGCTAAGTCAAGTCTTTCATTTTTTGCCTCAAGATTTTTGGTTATTTCATCAAAGTTGGAATGAGAGTCACAAGGAGAATTAGACACGTCATGAGGTTTATAACCTAGTCCTCTACTGGGTTTAACAAAGACGGTCTGAGTGACAGTTTTCTCATGAATACATTCAGTAAGAGAGTCAAGTTTCTCAATAATGGTTTGCAATATGGACTCAGAGGGTTGTGACTGGGAACTGTTTCCTAAGTTCAGTTTTTCATGCAAGTCACAAGTAGGACAAGTGGTGATTTTGTTAGCATTTTCATATTTCTTGCACCAAGGTTCACTTTCATCAGAGAGAATAGAGATTTCTTCTTCATTTTCAACAAGTCTACTTAGCAAGTTGCTATTTTCTTTGCTCAGAGATTTGATAAGTTTGATCAATTGTTTCTTATCATATTTGAGAAGAGTTTCAGAAATTTCAGAGAAAGAAGATACCTCAATAGTTGGTGACTCATTTTCAGGTTGAGCCATGAGACATACTTTGGTTATGTCGTCCTCAGAGTCACTGTCTCCCCATATAGCTTCAGGTTCCGAAACAGTCATGAAGCATACCTTAGATGGATTTAGATCCAGTTCCTTCTCAGAGTCGTTATCACCCCAAGTTGTGGTAGCAACCAAAGCCTTTTTCTTAGCAGGAACCTCTTCTTCCTTAGGTTTGTCTTCATTTTTAGGGCAGTCTCTAGCACGATGCCCTGGTTGATCACATTGATAGCATCTTAGTTCCCTCTTTTCCTTGCGATTCTCATTCCGGGGGAACTTTCCTTTATGAAATTTCCTTACAGTGCTTGTGAGCAAAGCAGTCATTTCATCTTCATCATCATCATCAGGGTCGGCTCCAGTGGAGAGTCTTTCCAGGACTTTGGTTAAGGCAAGAGAAATGTCAGCCTCAGTAGTGCTTTTCTCATTTCCCTTCATTTTATCTTCATGGCGTTGAGCTTGCCCAACGAGTTCCTCTAAGGGGAGTTCCCTAATGGAAGGGGTCTGGAGCATGATATCTTGTGTGACAACAAATTTTGAGTTTAATCCATTGATGATGACCATGGATTTTGACCATTCCTCGAGCTTAACTCCACAGGCGCGGAGTTTGTTACACAGTATCTCCAGACGACCATGATACGCAGATACGTTTTCAGTTTCTAGCATCTTGAATTTGTGATATTCTCCTTGTAGATCGAATTTTCTTCTATTTTGGAGATCCTTACTTCCCAAGTTGAAAGTTTCAAGAGCTTTCCACATATCTTTAGCATTGTCAATGCCCATAACCTTATCTTGATCATATTTCGAGAGAGCATTCAGAATATATTGTCTGGATTTGGCATTCTTTTCTTGTTGAGAGAATTGTTCAGTGGTCCAGCGCTTGAAATCCAGTTCTGACTTGTGATCAGCCGGATCCTTTGGGACTTCGTAGTTTCCATGCTCAACAATTTTCCAGCATATCATGTCATTGGTTTGGAAGAAACCAGTCATTTGTTCCTTCCACCATTGGAATTGACCAGGTTTCAACAAGTATGGCTTGTTTGTAGAGATACCTAGTTCTGGTTCGTTTGGACGAGACATGTTGATAACCTGCGAGTAACACACAATCTAGAGCTCTAGCTCTGATAGCAATTGTAGGATCTGTATGTTAGTATCAAGGGAACTGTGACAAAGAGTTGTCCAGTTCCTAGGCACAGCGGAAGCAATATAACAAGTTATCAACGCAATTACTTGAGGTGGAAACCCTAGATAACCAACTAGTTATCTTTGGATGAAAATCACCCCTCTTTCGAGGATTTGAAAGGTCTAGTTAGCTTGGCTAACAGTGGACTTCGAGCGATCGTCTGAACGATCTCCCTTCTGTTTCTTTGAAGGGAATGCAATTATGAAGAAGCATCGATCAGTTGCGTGGCCTGTTTTCTTACAATTCTGACAGTATAGGTGCTTGCGATCAGGTTTGCTACCATTGAATTTCCCAGACTCAAAGCGAGGGCGAGTATTGTCACCCTGCTCAGATTTATGGACATGAAACGAGGTCGAATCAACAGAAGGTGAATGAATCGATCTCTGACAGAGAGTCGTTGAGATCGTTCAGAGAATCTAGGAGGTTGCTCAACGTCCACCTCATCCACGTCGTCCTCTCATACATCCTTCTCTAACGGTCAGATTAATTAACCAGAAAAGAACGTCTGGGCCTGGACTTACATAGATCATGGGCTGAAATCCGACCGAACAACGTTCTGAATTGGTAAGTGGCTAGTAGCCGATCGTATAGGGTAACAAGTTGGCTAGTTCATCCGCGAGTTTGTCTTCTGAAAACTTCTCCATCGAGAACGAGAAATATTAAATATAGACAACCAAGACAAGTGATGACTCACATGCATAATGCATATAACATGTCCTGTGTGATACCGTTAGACCAATATAACTTTTTTAGAAAGAAAAAAAAATATAATACAAGACATCTAATATAAACTTGGAATTTATACGAATTCAACATTGCAGGCAACCTATGCACGATGCATGTGACGCATGTGATGCTTAATTAATCACAACTCACAAAGCCATAGCTCTTGCCATTTCTCAAGGAAATGTAAACGTACCCCATCAGCTATCAGCCTTTCTCTTCCATCTTGTTAATCATTTAAATTTTATCTTCACATTATTTCTCCGAAAATTTCAATTAACGAACCTAACACCTCTTTTATTCCTACACTTCCTTTAATTTACGGGCCAGAAAATATTGATGCTATAACTTAACTACGGTTTGTACCTTGAACGTTGCGCATAGAATACTTTAAGGATTGATTATATAGCGAAATTTTTTTTATGTAATAATTATATTTGCTTTGCATATCATACAACTCAAGTGAGAGTTGCATCTTATTTTTTTATTTGATAGCTAATTTTATAATACTCTGCACTTTTTAATTTTATCTAGTATAAAAAAAAATTAAAAAATTGTGCAACCCAAATCATGTTAGCCTCTATTGCTAATAGCCTAAGACGTACGTAGTTGAGTGACAATACATTTATATAGGAATTACATAACTTACATAAGAATAAAAGTTATGTATTTTATATATTAAAGCTGATATTTTTAGAACATTTATAGTGATTTTAGGCTTAGTTTATTAAATTTTTACTATTTTTAATTATTAAGAGATTGCATAATTATATTAACAAATAAATCTTTAAAAATTATCATACCTTTCAACAAAAAAATACAAGCCAGTCCATTAAGAATAAAAATTATCTTGAAAGTTAATATATATTTTCAGGATAAAATTTGAATGATTTCGATAATAAAAAATAAGTCAAGCTACATACATAACCTTCATGACATAAAAAATTTATTTATAAATAGTCTTCACAAACAAAAAGTTAGACTTAATTTGCTTATTTGGTGAAAGTTAATTTTTAGACTAATCTGAATAAAAAATATAAATTTCCAGACGAATAAAATAGAATTTTTCGTGCATGGTACCACCACACTAGTTAAGAATGAAAGAGTGAGAAAAACAAATACAAAATCGAATGTGTTCATTAAAAAGAAAAACTCGAAAACAAATTCACCCGAGCACATTAGGGCATAGAATAAGAGTCTAAATGTAGCAAGATTTGGTAGATTTATATTAAATTTCATTAAATTATTTATTGTGATCCTACCAAATTTTTGTTTATTTATTGTGATAATTTATATTTTTCTTGTTGTGTTATAATTTCCATTTTGAATGAGCTTAACCTTGTTCTTAGGACATAGGTTAGAAAGACCGATTATGTATATATTAGTTATTTCATATGTACCATTGTACAAATAATTTTATACAGTGCAAGATAGGCATTCCCTAAAAGTTCTCAAAATGAGTAATGTTGATCATGTGAGAGTCTTAAAAACATACATTGTAACTACAAGAATGTGAAACAATTGCCATAAAAAAACATGTGAAACATAATTTCTTGTTTCATTTTAGAAACATTTTTACATTAGCCTAGTACTTTCCGTTCAAACTTCTCCATCAAAGAAGTAAAAGGCGGCCCCTCCTTCCATTTGAAATTCAATTATGCAATCTGTCCAAGGTCAGCAACGAGTCACTCATCATTTTTATAACCTAACGTTAATAAATTACTCTAATTATGATTTGAAAAACAACCCACCATATATTACACGCTCCATCGAACAATTCAATTGTCACAAACACCCTCCAATATAAATATGTATAAATACCCTTAAAACTTTTTCCATATAAACCACAAAACAAGAGCCTGCACAAAATCATTCTCAGCTCAGGTGAAGGCAATCCAAAACTGCCATTAATGGAAGCTGAAAACCTAATCACCACCTTCGATTGCTACTGGTATGAGCTAGAGATTCTCAAGAAACAACCACACCCATCAAATTCTGAGGTCAACCCAGTTCAAAAACACACAATCTCAACCAAGTCCAGGGATGAACTTACTAGTGTCAGCAGCAACAACTCTCTGTCTCCTAGCTCTGTTCTTCATCCAACCAAACTCCAAACCATCTTCTCCGGCGTACAAGTCAAAGACACAACAACACAAGCTTCTGCAGTTAGGAAAAATAGAGGAAGAGAGCACAGGAGGAAGAAGTTGGAAAGGGGTCAAAGCAAAAGCCTTTCTGATTTGGAGTTTGAGGAGTTGAAAGGGTTTATGGAATTAGGGTTTGTGTTTTCAGAGGAAGATAAGGGATCAGATTTCCTTACGTCCATCCTCCCTGGATTACAGAGTCTTGGGGAAGAAGATGATGGGAATAGGAAAAGTGTGAATTCTTCAAGGCCTTATCTTTCTGAGGTATGGGAGACTTCAGAGAGAAATAGGAGGAAGAAGAAAGGGAGTCATCCATCGAGGATGAGTTGGGAAGATCTTCCTTGTGTTGAAAATAAGATTGATATGAAGGATTATATCAAGTCTTGGGCTCATATTGTTGCTTCCTCTGTTAGATGATCCTAAGAGTTCTGATTTTTACTTATTTTCTTGTCCTGATTGTGTGTATATGGGATTTGTTCTTGTGTTGATGTGGATATCAATCATTTTGCAAATGCAAGTTAAATCTTGTTCAATTAAGATTGATTTTGCTTCCTCTGCAGAAAATTAAACTGCTCAGTTTGTTTTTTGTTTTTGGTTTGTTAGTTGGTCAATTAGGCAAAATGCAGTAGAAATTAAGCAAATATTGTTGAGTTCTGGATAATGGGTGAACAAATTGTTGACAGCTATAAAGGTGTAAGGCATGTGAGGAATGATTAATCATTTGCCAATCCATTTAAAGCTACTGACTTTTGAAGAATTGGACAAACCATGACTGACTTATTCTTGCTTCTATCAACAAATTACGGAGTATGTTTCTGTTTTAACAAAGACTTTCAAATTTGGCCAAGTGTTATTTGCCAGCATGTCATATTCAAAATGGGCAAGTACGCTAGCTTCACAGATTCGAGAAGCTTCTGCTACAAGTAGAAGTTGTGGACTTGTGGTTGAGGACCAAAGTGAACTAATTCATTTAATTAATAATTAGCTGATTAATCAAACATTTAGAAAACATGGTTTATTACGATTTTTAAAAGGGAAAGTGTCCGGTGAGAATACATTTTAAAATACGAACGTGAGAATGGTGCACATTACTAGTAAATTGGTGCACATTTAATACTAATTTGGTGCACATTCGTTGACAAACTTAAAAACATCCAAAATTTAAAGAACACTTATTTTTTAAAGAACATTTTAAGCAACTCAAGAACATTCAGATAAAGATTGTATATGTGCATCACTTTTTCAAAGGATGTGCATAAAAAAAATTGATGCACATTTAAGGATATTTTGATGCACACATTTAAGTATATTTTGATGCACATTACTCATTCCAAATCTCATTTGAAGATCACGCCATACTCGATCTGCAGTATCACAGTAAACAAGAGTTTCCTAGATGTCCTTATCAACCGAGTGGAATAGCCAAGCCATCACCATATTGTTGCAGCGCTCCCACTGCGAGAGGAGAGGAAGGAAGCGGCCTCGTGTAATTCCCTCGGACAAAATTCAACTTGTTTTTGGCTCCGAGAGACACTTCTACAGATCTTCTCCAGTGATAGTAGTTCCGATCATTCAGTTTCTGTGTGGTGAGGACATGGTGAGGATGATCGGAATGATGTAGATACAAAACCTCGCCTAGATCTAGAGTTTGGGAACTCGTTCCATCTGATTCCACCATTGCAACAGGAAATCATATCTAAGGCGGATTGGGAAACAATCAACCAATTATGTTGTATTTGATCTGATACCATAACAGAACTGATGATCTGATCTAGAATCCTAAGCTTTGAATGAGGGAAAAACGAGAGAAAAAGAATGCAGAGAAGAAGATCAGAGAGAGAACTCAGGTTTGGGGGAAATCCATTTAGGATTTCTTTATTGTGGCTCTGTATTGATTATTATGAGGAGAAGCATTAGCTTCTTATTACAACATACAAAGCCTTATATAGCAGTATTGAAAGACTGAAAAGAAAAGCAAGGGAATAACAGAATTCCCGCCAAATCAACCTGGATCAACAACTAAAGGTTAACTTTGACTATTATCATCAATACTGCGTAACAGTTACAACGTCTATGTGCATCATCATCAATCTTCATCTATATCTCATCGCTATCAGAGCCATATTCATCACACTTATATTGTCACTAAAAACTTTTTGCAAAGTGTTGCTAAAATTCGTCAAGAAGATGAAGGGTATGTATATCTACATGATCTAATGCGATGACTCCTTCGATCAGTTTGTCTCAATACATGTTATTCAACAAGTGTAAAGAACTTATCAGATGTAATTTGTACCGGAATAAATGTGTTAAGATCTAGTTATACAACGTAAAATGATTTTCTACGTTTATGACTTTTGTTTTAGGATTTTCTATGATCTTGAAGAAATTTAGAATATTTTGATTGATTATATGAAGTTCTCTTGGTGCAATGTTGCACTATTTTCGCCGGTCAGAAATGAAATAAAACGCACTGATGGAATTGTTGTACGGAGTACTACACAAATGGGCCTGACATGTGATTAAGGCCATGGTATGTAGAAGAAGCCCAATGTACTGATATGATGCAATAACGTCGGTTAAATTAATTTACATCTTCCAAATTTTAGAAGTTTCCAGGCAATGTACTAATATGAGTGCAAATGTTCAAGTTTACGAAACCTCATGTGTTCATCTTTTAAGATGATGTGATCAAGTTTCCGGGCAATGTACTAATATGAGTCACCAAGTCACCATAAAATCAATAATTTATGCGGAGTATTATCCATTCAAGGGTGAATGTCTAAACTAATTGACACTTGACAAATAAGAAAATGAACTTTGACCGGATTAAGTTGTAATACCATGTTAAAGTCCTTGTGCTAATAGTCTTTAATTTTTTTTTATGAAAGAGAGACGGCACTCTCCGGACTATATAGATAAGAAAACAGATTACAAAATCATCAGACGGGGTGTACTACGTCCCCTGGCAATGGCATCGTCCAACAAAATGGGCGCCACCACATCCGGCGGATCCCCAAGAACATGAAAACCAAAAGAAAAATGAGAATCGGCAACAAAATTTGCTTCTCGGTAAATGTGACGGAGCTGGACAATCCAGTCCCTACGGATCAAGCCTCGAGTCATGGTGACTAGGCTAAAGAGCGGATGACAACGATCCACAGACTTCTCAAGCAACAAGACCGCAAGCTGCGAGTCTGTCTCCAAAGAAATCCTCCTGCTACTAGTCTTTAATTGTGTACATGCAAAAGGAAATGAGAGAACGTAACCCATATGATTCAGTGGTCGACGCAAAGCCACTGTGAGTTAGTTAGAAGAGTTTGTTAGGATGATTATGACAGCTGTTAACAGCTTTAGTGTGTAGTATATAAACACTCTTGTAACCTCTTTAACAGATTAAGAGAGTATACACAATTTACCCCAATTCTTCCTTTGTTCATCAATGGAGAACAATCTCCTCTCCTCTTTTCATGGTATCAGAGCAACGGTCGATTGATCCGTTTGTTATTGCTTCCGCGTTAATCTAGTTGATCGTTCGTCTCTAGTGTTTCTTGTCTCGATTTGGTGCAATGGTGAATTCTGCAGATTCAGGCACTCGGTCGAATGACGATCAACCTAGGGCTGGCGATCCACTTTTTCTTTCGAATTCTGATGTTCCTGGAGCGCAGCTGGTGACGAGTCTGTTCAATGGGAACAATTTCCTGAGTTGGAGTCATGCGGTGCATATGGCACTTGGATCCAAGAACAAGCTCGGGTTCATTGATGGCTCGCTTCGTCAACCAGATGCAGGGACGAAATTGTATCAGTACTGGATCAGATGCGATTTCATGATCCGATGTTGGATTGTGAATTCAATGAGTCCTGGATTCTCTGAAGGATTCATGTACGTTCGTTCAGCAAAACAACTCTTGGATGAAATCTTGGAGAGATTTGGTGGTTCCAATGGTCCACATCTATTCCAACTTCGCAAGAAGTTGATCAATCTTGCTCAAGGTAACATGTCTGTTGCAGAGTATTATGGAAAAATCAAGAATGTATGGGATGAGATAGAGAGTCTTGATGCTTTACCTGGTTGTGTTTGTGGTAAATGCACATGTGATCGTGTGCATAAGATGATTGAATCACATAGTAGGCATAAGACTCTTCAATTTTTGCTTGGATTGAATTCTGGATTTGACAATATTGTCAACAATATTCTGAGCATGGATCCCATACCTAATCTCAATAGATCTTATTATCTCGTGAATCAAGCTGAATCACGGAGAATTGTGACTACTCCTGTGGACATAGCTACTGAGTCTAGTGCTTTGGCTGTTGCAAGGCAATACTACAACAACAACAATTCTGGTGACAGGAAGGATTACAAAGATCTTAAGAAACAACGAGCTGAAGAAAAGTCAAAGAAACTTTGTAGTTTCTGTAACCATAAAGGTCATACTGTGGATCAATGTTTCAAGATCTTAGGTTATCCTGAATGGTTCAAAGGAGGCAAAGGGATGGAGTCTGGGAAAGATAGTGTTCCAACCTCTGCACTTATGTCTTCTATTGCTTCTAATAACCCTCTAGACAACAATATGGTGTCTTCTGAGTCTACAGAAGCTTCTATGCTTCAAGTGTGTCAACAGATGCTCCAATTCTTGAAGGGAAAAGGCGTGGCTAATTTATCCTTAGGTGAATTCTCAGGTACACGTTCTTCTATGGTCTTTTCTTGTACACATGATAAAAGTGTTATAGATTGGATCATAGACACAGGAGCTTCTGATCATATGACTTGGGATAAAAACTTGCTTAGCACCAAGACAACTCTTGCTAGACCTATTACTGTGTGTCTCCCTGATGGTACTAACAAATTTGTTACAGAGATTGGCAATGTGATCTTGCAGGATAAAATAATCTTGAAAGATGTTTTGCTTGTTCGAGAGTTTAAGCAAAATCTTCTTTTAGTTGGTAAGATTGTTGATGACACTAGTTTACTTGCATTTTTTGACAAGATGTCTTGCACATTTCAGGACCTTAGCAATGGTCAATCTATTTGTCTTGGGAAGAGGATTGGTGGACTCTATAAGGTTGGAGAGCATTCAGCTACCTGGAATGTTAACAATGTTTCTATTCTTACTAAGAAAAATAATAGCAATTGTAATGATGTGTTGTCTTCTGATTCAACTGAGCTTTTCCATGCTCGTTTAGGACACATTTCTCATTCAAAATTGGAACACATATACAATTGTAAAGCTGCAAAGGATTCTTTAGATCCTTGTGAAACATGTGTTTTAGCAAAACAACATAGACAGTCTTTTCCCAAGAGCTCTTCTATTGCATTAAAAGTGTTTGATCTTATACATGTAGACTTGTGGGGACCTTACAAGAAACCTTGCTTGAGTGGTGCAACTTATTTTCTAACTGTAGTTGATGACTATAGTAGGGCTACATGGACACATCTTTTGCACAACAAAATGCAGGTCTTCCAAGTCCTCACCAACTTCATCACCTATGTGGAGAATCAGTTCAACACCAAGGTGAAAGTGCTACGCAGTGACAATGGGCTGGAGTTCACTCAAGAAATTTTCTCTGAGTTTCTAGCAATGAAAGGGATTCTCCATCACAGATCTGCTCCCTATTCACCTCAACAAAATGGTAGAGTGGAAAGAAAGCACAGGCATCTCTTGGAGATTGCAAGAGCCATCAGATTTCATGTTGGATTGCCTCTGCACTTCTGGGAAGACTGTGTACTAGGAGCTACCTACTTGATCAACATGATGCCATCCTCAGTTTTGAAGTGGAAAACTCCTTATGAGCTCCTGCACAACAAAGCTCCTGAATATGCTAATCTCAGAGTCATAGGGTGTCAATGCTTTGCCTTGGAACAAAGAGGCCCTAAGGACAAGTTTGCTCCAAAAGCCAGAAAGTGCATTTTTCTTGGTTATCCACATGGCAAAAAGGCTTACAAGGTTTATGATCTGGAGCTCAAGAAAACCTTTGTTAGTAGAGAGGTAAAATTTACCGAGCATATCTTGCCATTTAAACCTACTATTTCTATCCTATCTCCACATAATCCTCCACAAAATTATGCCTTACCTCTTGTTAGTCCTGTTTGTGAGGAAGTTGATCACAATGTCATTTCTCACCCTGCTACATAGTCAATCCCAAACAATCTTGATTCTGTTGCACAGGTCCGTGAAACTAACATTTCTATACCAGTACCATCACCTATTATTCCTACACCACAAAAATTGCCTGCCCAACCTACTAGGAAATCTAGTAGAGTTATAAACAAACCCACAAAACTACAGGACTTTATTTGTCCTACTCTCCCTACTAGTTCTACCTCTCAGTCTTTTCTGGCAACCAAGATAGGAGATCTATCTCATTATCCTCCAGATTATGTTGCTTCTTTTAACCAGGTTTTGACCATTAAAGAACCCACAACCTTTGCTCAAGCTCAAAAGGATCCTCTATGGGTTGCAGCCACGGAAAAAGAGCTTATGGCTTTAGAAGAAAATAGCACATGGACACTAACTACTTTGCCTCCAGATAAGAAGGCCATAGGAAGTAAGTGGGTCTTTAAGATCAAGTTTTGTCCAGATGGTTCTGTGGAAAGGTATAAGGCTCGTTTAGTAGCTAAAGGATATAATCAAGTTCAAGGAGAAGATTACACTGATACCTTTTCACATGTGGCTAAGTTCACAACTGTGAGAACTTTTCTGGCTGTAGCTACTGCAAAATCATGGTTTGTGCATCAACTAGATGTAAACAATGCATTTTTTCATGGATATATTGATGAAGATGTTTACATGGCACCTCCTCTTGGGTACAACAAAGCAAAACCAGGTCAGGTATGCAAATTGACTAGATCTTTGTATGGATTGAAGCAAGCTTCACGCCAATGGAATCTGGAACTCAAGAAGCACTTGGATAAGTTGGGTTTTGCTCGGTCTTATGCAGATTACTCCGTGTTCACTCTCACCACTCCTGATGGTTTTGTGGCTACTCTGGCCTAAGTTGATGATTTGATCATCACAGGAAGTGATGAGAAGATGATTCTTACTGTCAAGGCTTCTCTTCATCAGGTTTTCACAATTAAAGATCTTGGTCCTATTAGATATTTTTTGGGACTTGAGATAGCAATAACTCCTAATGGAATGCTTCTGAATTAGAGGAAGTATGTCTTGGACATACTACAAGATCTACACATGCTTGATTGTAAGCCAGCTAAATTTCCCTTACCCATAGGCTTGGCTTTATCCACTGAAAAAGGATTGATCCTAGCAGAACCAGAGATTTATAGAAGATTGGTAGGGCGCCTACTCTACTTGAATCTTTCCAGACCTGATGTTTCTTATGCAGTTCAGCATCTTAGCCAGTTTCTCAGTCAGCCAAGACTTCCACACATGAGAGCTGCTATCCATGTTGTAAGATATCTTCAAGGAACTATTGATCTTGGTCTTTTCTATCCCAAAGATAATCAGATTGCTTTGACAGCTTTTTGTGATGCTGACTGGGGCACATGTGAGTTCAGTGGAAGATCATTAACAGGTTACTCAGTCTTCCTTGGTTCTGCTCTCATTTCATGGAAGACAAAGAAGCAAAAAGTGGTGTCAAAGTCATCCACTGAAGGAGAATACAGAGCCATGTCTGTCACATCGAGTGAGTTAGTTTGGTTAGACAGTGTTCTCAAGGATCTAGCCTGCTCAACTCCTACTCCCATTCCTTTATTCTGTGACAATAAGGCAGCCTTACACATTGCTTCAAATCTTGTCTTCCATGAACGTACTAAACACTTAAAGTTGGATTGCCATTATGTGAGAGACTTACTGGAAGATGGTTTCATTTCCACTGGCCATGTCAGGTCATCCTTACAGATTGTTGATATCCTAACTAAGCCATTAGGTGAAGTTCAGCATGATTTCTTATGTGTCAAGTTATGACTTATACGCTCGCTCCCTAGTCCAACTTAAGGAGGGGATGTGAGTTTGTTAGAAGAGTTTGTTAGGATGATTATGACAGCTATTAGCAGCTTTAGTCTATAGTATATAAACACTCTTGTAACCTCTTTAACAGATTAAGAGAATATACACAATTTACCCCAATTCTTCCTTTGTTCATCAATGGAGAACAATCTCCTCTTCTCTTGTCAGCCACAACACTGACATTTTTGAATGCTAGAAGCTTGGTCATCTTATTTTATCTCTCAGGTAAACCTGCACATTCTAAAAGGGTGGTAACGAAATAAAATACTAGCTTAATCCAATTCGGTCATGCGATCTCTTTCTTTACGATTACGAATGAACGTAGTTAGGAGAAGATAAGGGGGGTATAAAGGGAATAACAAGTAGGGCCTGGTGAACCGGCCAAGAAGCAAGAGAACTGGAGCTTTGGGAACCAACCAGATCCATCCAGCTACTCAATGGTAAGCTTGTTCATCCTCCTCGTCCTTGATAAGCGGTGTTTTGCATACCGCAACTATGGATTATTAACTAGTTTTGTATAGGATTATGTTATTTGTTTCTATGTAATCTGTATCATGGAGCTGTTCGAGAAAAGATTTACATACGAGATTCCAAGAGATGATACAAGCATTGGAAGCATTGAAGCATAAGGAAGAAGCTGCTGAAGACGAAGACGAAGACGAAGACTTCAAGAAATCAGCAGGTTCTGCCTCAGACAGCAAAGCCGCACCCGCGGGTTTCACCTTCAGCCAAGGCTTTCGAGAAAGCTCAAGCCGCGCCCGCGGGTCTTAAACCGCGCCCGCGGCCCTCTGCCATCCTGAGAATCTGAAGAAACCCAAAACCGCGCCCGCGGCTCTCAACCCGCGGGTGCGGTTCCTCGACAGAAGAATCAAATTGATGTCTTTTCCATTTGAAGTAATTTGTGTTTAATTTTGTAACTTTCCATACGTTTTTTAGTACCTTAATTCGGCTGTTACATTAGTCGATACTATATAGGTAGTGGATGATCATCCTTGATCATCTAGTCTTTGTTTTGCTTAAGTTTTTGGAGAGTATTTCACAAACTTATGAGTTGCTAAGGTTCTTTGTTTCACTTGGCGTTTGAAGCTTTTGGATTCAACAAGTTGTGAGTTTATCCTTTCCTTTTGTCTACTCTTTGATTGTCTCAACTCTCTTGTTTGTATTGTCGATGAACTAGATTTACTACTTTAGATTGATCACCTAAGTTAGTTGTGTCTTGTTCATATTGCTAGAGTTTGATACTTCTAGTTGAATTATCATACTTGTTGTGTAGCACAATCTATTTGCATGAACTAGTTGTGATTGTTATTAGAGAAGAGAGTTGAGTACATGTCGAGTATCCGACTAGTTGTCCATGATATTGCATGTATCTATCTATTCCTGAATGCATTGCTACTTTGTTATTGAACTTTGATAGTTTCGAGGTTATAATCGAGTAAGGGTTATTAGGACTAGTTGGACTAATAACTATTCAAGAACAGGAATTAGAACGATCACTTGAGAACTTGACATAGGGATAAAAAGGATTTTAAGATCAACTTGTTAATCTAATTGTGGATAATCGCTAAGTGGAACACTTCGCTTAATCTTGTTATAACCAAGTTGACATTCGATACTTCGTATCAAAACCACAAAAAAACCCCTTTGGTTACGTTTATTGGTTAGTCATTGTGATAACTTAAGAATTTGATAAACTGATTCTCTTGGGATTCGACCCTTACTTGCGCACTATATTACTTAGTTTGCATGTTAGGATTACTTGACTTGGCACACGACAAATTCGCCTCGTCAAATTTGGCGCCGTTGCCGGGGAGTCAAATTTTCTTATTTTTAAGTTCTTATTTTGACTAACTTTAGTGTTGACTAGTGAATGGTCAACACCCGTCCTACTAATCAGCCTCTTTCTAGTCTTGATTCAGAGATCGAGAGAACTTTTCATCGGAATCGAAGAGAGAACAGAGTCGGGACTGAGACAGTAGAAATGGCCGATCGAGAAGCTCTTGCTGAAGTGCAACGTCAATTGGCTGACATGCAGTTGGTCGTTAATGCTCAACGAGAGCTAATTGAGACAAGGCTACCAGGAGGTGGTGTTACTCGCACTTTGAGAGAGCGGCAAACACCGAACCTGACACATCAACCTCAAGCTGTGGTTATTCCACCCCTTGCTCATGGGGTGACTTTCGAGCTCAAGTCGGGGGTGATCAATTTGCTCCCAAGTTTCCATGGTTTGGCTGGAGAGGATCCAATCATGCATTTGAACCAATTTCATGACATTTGCATGACAACCAAACCGCCAAATGTTACGGAAGAGCAGATCAAGATGAGAGCCTTCGGGTTCACTTTGAAGGATGGTGCTCGTTCTTGGTATTACCATTTGCCAACCGGTTCGGTTGATAATTGGGAAAAGTTGCACAAGGTGTTCTTGAGCAAGTATTTTCCAGTGAAGAAGGCAAATGCTCTCAAGAAGGAGATAGCCCATGTCGAGCAAAGTGAAGACGAAACGCTCTATGACTACCTTGAACGCTTCAAGGGGTTGTGTGCTTCGTGCCCTTTTCATGGGTATGATACCGAGGATCTTGTGCTTTACATTTGCAATGGTCTCCTTAACCAAGAAAGGAGGATGGTTGATGCTGCGTGTGGTGGGAATATTCTCAACATGACGTCGGAGGATGCCATGGAGAAATTGCAAGATATGGCTGAGAGCACAAGGAGTTTTGGTAGGATATACACCAAAAAGGGAGTGCACGCAGCAAGTTCAGGGGATCCCGCTCTTGTAGCTGAGCTTGTAGAGTTGAAGAAGATGGTCTCTCAATTGCAAAAAGGACAACAACAACAAGTAAAGGTATGTGGTATTTGTTCTGACCCTTCTCATTTTACAGATAAATGCCCTGAGCTTGAAAGTGAAGATGTTGCTGAAATCAATGCTGCTGTTGGTGGGTATGGACCCCCACGACCTCGTGGTGATCAACAAAATAACTACAACCCGAGGTATAGAGATCATCCCAATTTTCGGTGGCGTGATCCAAATGAGCCCCAACAACAAGCTCAAGGCCCTCGACCCAATGCTGGACCATCTACTGCGGAGATCCTTGACTCAACACTTCACAAATCATGTTCAAACGACCGAGTTGAGCATCAAGAACATGGAGAAGCAAATTGGGCAGTTGGCTGAAGCTGTTACCACCATTGCACAACAAAATTCCAATTCTCTACCGTCCCAAACGGTGGTGAATCCAACCAGAAATGTAAGTGCAGTGACAACAAGAAGTGGTAAGATTTTGGGGGAAACCAAAAATCTTGTCGAGGCTTCGGCAGAAAAATTGGATTCTGAGGACAGCCGAGAACCGCGCCCGCGGGTTGAAAGCCGCGCCCGCGGCTCCTCCACTGCGCCAGAAAACAATTGCACTGACGAGCCGCGCCCGCGGGTAGAAAACCGCACCCGCAGCTCATCCACCGAGGTAAAAATTTCAGACTTTCCTTCACAAAATGCTGAACTCGAAGTGGAGGATAGGGGGGATTTCCAGTTGAGACAGGACAACTACGTTCGCCCCAACTTTCCACATCTCAACTCCACCAAGCCTCCCGCCCCGTTTCCCGATGCCCTTAGGAACACCAAAAGGCCGGAAAACGACAAGGAGTTGTTTGAAACGTTTAGCAAATGTGAGGTAAACATCCCCTTGCTCAAGTTAATTAAAAGCATTCCTCGATATGCAAAGTTTTTAAAAGAACTCTGCACAATCAAGAGGAATCAAAAGTTGAAAGGGCGACAAAAGGTGACGGTAAGCGAGCGTGTCTCCGCTGTATTTCAAAGGCGAATGCCTAAGAAGTGCAGCGATCCGGGCATGGTCAGCATACCTTGCCGTATAGGCGACACACATTTTGAACGAGCCATGCTCGATTTGGGTGCATCGATAAATGTGTTGCCTTACTCTCTCTATAAGATTCTCGGGTTAGGTCCACTTCATGAAATCGGAATTGTTATTCAACTAGCCGATAGGTCCACCGTGTATCCTAAAGGTGTAGTTGAAAACGTTTTGGTTATGGTGGATAATTTGTTCTTTCCCGTTGATTTCTTTGTGTTAGACATGGAACATGATGGGCAAGCTGCTCCTGTTTTGCTTGGGAGACCCTTCATGCGAACCGCTAACACAAAGATTGATTTGGCTAGTGGATCTCTCACTTTAGAGTTCGATGGAGAAATAGTTCAATTTAACATTTTTGATGCTATGAAACACCCCGTCGAAGATGCTGCGTCTATTTGTTCAATTGATGTATTTGATCCTATAGTATTAGAACACAGCATCGTTCACTCACCAACACTTGATTTGTCTCTTCCACCTGAGATTCAAAGTGTTATAGCTCGTCTAGACGCTTCGGGTAAAATTTTGGCCGGTCGGCCCATGCTACTAACTTTGGAGAGCGAAAAGCTTCTTCCTTCTATTGCGCAGGCACCGGTTGAAGAGCTTGAAGAGATACGCCGGGATGCGTATGAGAATGCGGTGATCTACAAGGAAAAGACGAAGGCTTGGCATGACAAGAACATCTTGAGGAAAGATTTCAAGGTGGGAGACAAGGTCTTGCTCTACCAGTCTCGTCTTCAACTTTTTCCAGGTAAGTTGTATCCCGGTGGAATGGCCCGTATGTTGTTGCTCGCGTCTTTCCTCATGGCGCCGTGGAGTTGTTTGACAAAGACAACCACAACGTCTTCAAGGTGAATGGTCAAAGGTTAAAGCCTTACCATGAGGGATTCACCAAAGTGTCTTTCGATGAAATGGCTCTAGAAGAGCCAACTTTTGAAAATTGAAGACGGGAAACCAAGTCGAGCCACGACTCTAACCAAGGCGCTGCTTGGGAGGCAACCCAGGGTATTCTTCTTTTTCCCTTGAATTTCATTTTCTTTTTAATTGTTTTGTTTTCTATTTTCTAGGAAGTCAAGACGAGAAGACGATGGTCGTTTGCTACTAAAGGAATTGACGGTTCTTCTTTTCGTTTATGAAAAAGAAAAAGAAAAAAAAAGAAAAGGAATTGACGGTTCATCTTCTACCCTTCTCCATCTCGAATTTCATTTTCTACCCTTCTCCATATCAAATTTCATTCTCTACCCCCCACCACATAAAACTCTCTCACTTCCCACTTCCCTCATACCCTACCTTCCACTTCTCTTTCTCAAACATCAAAAACCTCCCACCAAACCCTTCTCTCTCCCAACACCAACACACTCCCACCAACTCCTCCTCCGCCCCCGCACACGCACCCACACCCGCACCCGCGCCGGAATCCAACCGCAACCGCGGCTCAAAAGCTCCCACCCGCACCCGCACCCTCACCCTGCCCAGAAATTCTGTCTCGACGAAACCGCACCCGCGGCTACAAACCCGCACCCGCGGCCTCGCCCTGCCAAGAATTCTCCAGCTCGCACAAACCGCACCCGCGGCTACACAACCGTGCCCGCGGCTCCCTCCTCGCCAGAAATCAGACGAAAGCAAAAACCGCACCCGCGGCTCCCAACCCGCACCCGCGGGTTTCGCCTCTGTCGTCCACTGATTTCAGTAAGTTTTTTGACAATCGCCCTCATCGTTGTTGATTTTCTTACGCCTCGGGGAGGGCTTTTTGCTATTGTGCTGCTGCTGCTGCTTGGTATATTTGTTGTGTGCGGATTTGTGGTAGCATTTGTTTTGCGTATACACTTTGATGGTTGCAGCAGGAACATCCCGAGGCCACAAAAATGATTTGTGGCAACAACAGGTTCAGACCAACTTAGCTTATTTAAGGGCTAAGCAGTGTGTAGCCACGAGATTTTTTCATCCACGTACCCTCGATGATTTGGGTATGACTGCATGCACTGAGGCCATGCTTGAGCACGCAGGGCTGCATGGTTTCTTGTTCAGGTCAGCTCCCACTCATGCCGAGGCTACCTATCAGTTTCTGGCGAGCCTCAAATCCAAGACCGTCTCGGAGACCACCTTCATCTCGGCCATCCAGTTCATTTACAATGGACGGTCCTTTACAGTTCAGGCTGAACAGCTGCGCCAAATCTTGGGAATCTCTCAGGTTCCCTCTGCAGATTATGACACTACAGTTGGTGACAGCCCTACACAGGTCTGGTACACATGGACGGGACAAGTTCGGGACACCCATGGTAATGACTATAATGCTAAAATGTCCCATCCATGTCTCCGCCTGACACAGCGGGCCCTGTCTATGGCCTTCTTTGGGCTTTCTGAGGTGAACAAGGTGCCTGCCTACCAGCTGAAGTATCTATATGCTCTTATGCCGGAATGTCAGGTAATTCCGGATTGGCTCTCACTTTTTGTTCACTCCTGTAAGACAGCCCGCTCAAAACCAAGGGGACAGATTGCTTTGGGTGGCATGATCACCCTCATCTTAGAGGCTGTCGTCCCCGACTGGGAGACGCTTGACTGCGTAGGTAGTCCGGACCCCTCAATGGGTCCCTATTTGCTGGATACCACATTTTTGCAAACCCGACTTAGGTGGCTCAAGTCGGTTACAGTAAATGAAGACGAGCGGATGTGGGTTTGGCTCGGTCCTCCCGAGATTGCTCTCACCGAGGATTTTGCTTATGGGCCAGCCCATACTTTTAGGATCAACCCCACACCCGCTCCCCCTCGTGCAGCTGCTCGACGACGAGCTCGCGGTGGGATCAGCATCCAGGAGCCGGTTCCGCAGCTGGATCAGCAGCCAGCTGACCTTGAGGATGATGATGACTTCCAGGAGCCTGCCCCTCGTTTTCAGCCTCAGAGGCAATGGGGTGAAGGCTCATCATCTGCAGCTCCTGCTGACATACCTTGGGAGCAGCGTCTTTTCGAGCGGATTGAGTATGTCTACCAGTCGGTTCAGACGGTGAACCAAAATGTTGAGAGGCTGCAGCAGTCGGTGGATGACTTACGGCTCGACATGCATGCTCGTTGGCCCGAATATCCAAACCGGGATGACCCGAATCAGTGAGCTTCTTTCTCTCTTCCTCATTATTTTTCTATGTCTTACACACTGAGGGCATTGTGCACTACAAGTATGGGGGAGGGAAATTAGTTCATTGCTTATCCTAGAGTAGTTTCATTTCCTTGTTATTTCCCTTCGGTTTTTATTTTGTTGTACTTTGCATGGAATTAAAACCAGAAAAAGCCACAAAAATACGAAAAAAGGCAAATGAAAATCCTGGGATGGAAAAATCCATGCAATAAGCGGGTAGTTCGGCTTGCATTAGGCTTGGCAAAAAAAGGACTTGAGGGCGGTAAGGAATGGTGAGATTGAAAATGAAATGAGTGGCTAGGTGAAAACCTTTCGAGGCGCCTAGGCAAAATGAGTGAAATGAGTGTCTTAGGACAAAATTTTAAGCATGTTAACCACTATGGAAGACCAAAATTGATAGATTTCTTTCTCATCATATTGTTTGTATACTAAATGTGTTAGTGATTTGTAGTTTCTTTCTTTTTCATACTTCCTGAGATCTTTGAGTGATTATTGTAAAAGAGTAAGTTTCTTTTAGCTTACTCGGGGACGAGCAAGGTCTAAGTATGGGGGAGTTTGATAAGCGGTGTTTTGCATACCGCAACTATGGATTATTAACTAGTTTTGTATAGGATTATGTTATTTGTTTCTATGTAATCTGTATCATGGAGTTGTTCGAGAAAAGATTTACATACGAGATTCCAAGAGATGATACAAGCATTGGAAGCATTGAAGCATAAGGAAGAAGTTGCTGAAGACGAAGACGAAGACGAAGACTTCAAGAAATCAGCAGGTTCTGCCTCAGACAGCAAAGCCGCACCCGCGGGTCTCAAGCCGCACCCGCGGGTTTCACCTTCAGCCAAGGCTTTCGAGAAAGCTCAAGCCGCGCCCGCGGGTCTCAAGCCGCGCCCGCGGCCCTCACCTTCAGCCAAGGCTTTCGAGAAAGCGCAAGCCGCGCACGCGGGTCTTAAACCGCGCCCGCGGCCCTCTGCCATCCTGAGAATCTGAAGAAACCCAAAACCGCGCCCGCGGCTCTCAACCCGCGGGTGCGGTTCCTCGACAGAAGAATCAAATTGATGTCTTTGCCATTTGAAGTAATTTGTGTTTAATTTTGTAACTTTCCATACGTTTTTTAGTACCTTAATTCGGCTGTTACATTAGTGGATACTATATAGGTAGTGGATACTATATAGGTAGCGGAGGAAGCCATGGTCCCAATAAGGTTGTTCTTGGGATTGCCATTGCCTTTGCTTCCATTATCTTCTTGATTATATTCTTGATCTTTCTGTCGAAGCGGTGTGTGTGAGTGTGGAAGAAGATGTGAATTGGATTGTAGGAGAATCTTTGATTCAAATTGGTGTATACATTGATCATGGGAGGAGTAGGGAGAAAGGAAAATCATACGGCTTCACAACATTCTTTATTGTAATTTATTTGGTTCTTTTGTATTGGACAGATTTTAGTCCATTGTTACTACACTGGTGATTGTTTTCTGATGAATGTATTTATAGTGAATAAACAAAGAGTTTCATTTTGGTTATGCATTTGTTCTACTGTATTTCTGTTACTTGGCTGATGTCTTCTTCTACATTGTGCATTCTGTTACTGAATAGAGCTTTATAGAAACCTCCATGTTTTCAGCACATGTAAACACAATGGACAAAGTTTACATACTGTATTATTCATAAACAGAAAAACGAGGGAAAAAAGAGTCCGAGAAAAGCACCAAGAGAAAATGGACAAAAGAAATTGATATAAAGATACACCATGAGGTCCATAATTAGATAATACTCTATTAGAATGCATCAACTACTTAGGTTTATTTGGTTAGTATGAGCTCGACGTTTAGGCAACTGAGAGTTTGCATTGAGGTTGTTAAGGTTGATCATGTCAGTTTCCTGCAACCACCTGGATAAGGAGCTATCTGGAAAGCAACCTCACTCGTTAGTATCACGAAGATTTTCCGAGTAGAAAGTGACCCATGACGAACTATAGATTAAAATGTCAATATAAGCTATGATGTGATATTCCACCTTATAACCATAATAGACATTCTAACTTTGAGTTATATCAGTTTGTATATAATGGTAGGTGTGTGTGATGTTTTCACTTTTCTGTCAATATCAAAGAAGATCGAATTTCTGAGCTACTGTATATAATTGGTGATAGAGTATAGTTTAACCAACCTCCAATAACATAATCATAGTGTTCTATATTTGTTTGTTCAAGAAATTCAATATGGTGGAGTTGCTTTCATATCTAGCTCGATGGTAACCACTCAGTGTAGATCACTCATATACTGGATAAGCCTCTCTTCAAGAATCAAGATGGATGAATTGAACTTCTCTACTTTCTGTAATGGATTGTAATTTCCTAAGTTGTATTAGGGGTTGCATCCCACCTAGTCTAGCTACCACTAGGACTTGTCTTAGCCTTGAAGTCTCATCCCTGGTGCAAGATGGCATGGAGCCTTAGGCTAGAGCCCTTGTGCTGGATGTTGGCTCGGTGAGAAGATGGCTCCAAACAAATGCTTCAGATCAATCACTTCTAGACTTGGGCTTCACAGATGCTCGTTTCTGGGCTTACCTATTGGGCCTTGTCTTCTGGTGTGTATATTGGTAACTCTCCTCCTGGACTTTACCGTTGCTTTGTCCTCTTGTTCATTTGTGAAGCTTGGCTGTAAAACGTTGCGTTTCACTTAAAGTGACCTAGAGTATATAAGTTGCGCCTTCCTCTGGAGTGAGTATAGGTCACTCACTATTCTGCCGCTCTCCATATTTCTTCCCAGAGTGCTTAGCTAGGTTTTCTGGCGATTGCTCTCTCTCTGGTGGTTCTTGATGGAGGCTGAGTGATTGATCTCGGAGTGAAGCTGCAGAAGACGTGCTCTCAACTACGGTTGAAGACTCAGGGGGTTTCTCTTCCTTTGTTTTGAGTTGTTGTTTCTGCTTAAGTTTGGTTGTGGTAGCTTAAGGCTTTGGTGAACGATTACTCTCTGTAATTCTTTGTTATTAGTGGATTGGACCATCATCTTGAGGTCCCGAGGAGTAGGCTTAGTCCGAACCTCGTAAAAATCCCTTGTGTGCCTTTATCTTTGCTACTTGCTTTCGTTATCTTCAATAACTAGGATAGCTAAAGCTTCTTTCGATCCAAATAATTTTATCACTTCACTTTCCAAACTCGTTCAGCTTGGGTCATACTAGATCACGTAACTCTTCACCCCCTTTTTCCTAATTGCTTTGATGGGTTCAATGAGAAGGGTAAGAATCTTTTGTGTCCGACCAAACTTTCTAGCTACCCGATCAGGCACGTGCGGCTCTGTAATATCCAAACAATTTGTCACTCAATGAAACAGTGCAGGACATTCTTCGGATCGTTGAAGTCGATCATCCCATAGGGACCGGTGTCCACTCAACCTAAAGAGATAATCAATAAAAACTATCCAAACATACCCACATTTATTTTTAAAAAAACTCTAATCTTAAATGGATTAACAACGTAAGATATATTGTCAAGGCTCTTGTAGCCAAGTGGTAAGGGGGTTGTCCCCTTATCCACACATCGGGAGTTCGACTCTCACTAATGGCATGTTCCCCTTATATAGGGGTGTGGGGCCTGCCCTGACGAAGGGGGCCTCGTTTCTAGCTTGTTTAAAAAACAATGTAAGATATTTACCTTTCTATATATAGACTATATGATATATAGTCCTTAGTACAGTTAGTTAGGATTGAGTTTGTTAGTGGTTATTACAGTTGTACACAGCTGTCTCCTAGAGCACTATATAAACTCTTGTTTCCCTTGTAACTAATTACGGCTGAATAATCTAATTTCGAGCTTTAGCTTTCTTTTGACCAACTCTCTCCTAGATCGATCATTGTATCAGAGCTTAGGAACTTTTGATTGATTGATTGACTGTTGATCGATCGTTCTTCTTCGATCAGCTCGATCTTGCTGATTCCTTGAGGATCTTGATCAAGATTCTCAGTGTTTGTGACGGGAGATCTCATGGAAGAAATTGGAACTAGTGGTGCAATGGAGACCAGGCGCGGTTCGCGACCTCGTAATGATGATGAAGAAGCCAATCCGAGGACATGGAGGGAGTTTTCGTCCTCAAATCAAGGAACGAACACTCAATATGATCCGCTTTTCTTGTCCAACTCAGATCAACCAGGATCTCAGCTCATAGGTACCTTGTTTAATGGCACTAATTTCAATTCTTGGAGCCGAGGTATAAGAATGACTTTAAGATCTAAAATGAAGTTAGGTTTCATTGATGGAACTTGCCTTTTACCTGTTGATGATGATGAGAAGGTTCAGAAATGGATTAGAGCTGACTACATGGTTAGGTGTTGGATACTTAACTCCATGATGAGTGATATTAGTGAACGATTCATGATTGTTAGTTCTGCTAAGGAATTGTGGTCTGAAATCAAAGAAAGATATTTTGAATCTAATGCGCCATTAGTATATCAGTTGCAGAAAGAAATCAGTAATATTAGACAGGATAACATGTCTGTTGCGGCCTATTATGGAAAGCTTAAGAAAGTCTGGGATGAGTTGCAACTTTTAGAAGGAATTCCTACTTGTGATTGTGGTGTATTAGCTCACTGTTCTTGTTTAATCCTGAAAAGAATGCTTGACAGAGATCAGAAAACTAAAGTGATGCAGTTTCTTATGGGGCTCAGTGATACTTATGATCATGTTAGGGGTACCATACTATCTTCTAAGCCCTTACCTTCTGTTAGCAAAGCATTTCAGATGGTTGTTAGGATTGAAAGACAGAAGGAGATTACAGGTGGGTCTACTTTGTCTCAAGATTCTATGGCTATGCATGTGAATCGACACGGTTTTAACAGACAATATGGTGACAATCGTCAGTATGCTAAAACCAATAGGCAACACAACAATGATCATCAAAGACAGATGAACAATAGAAGGCAGGGTGATAGTAATTATGGGAGAGACGGGACAGATAAGAGGAACCAGAAATGTGTCCATTGTGGAGCTAAAGGCCATGTTAAGGAGACATGCTTTAAGCTCATAGGATATCCAGATTGGTTTAAAGGCACCAAGGATATGAATGAGAGACAGTTTGCTGGTAATGTCCATGATGCTTACATGGAGGACAGTCCTTTTGAGGATTGAGAAAGCTCGACCATGGGATCTAGGAGACAAAATGCTCCTGATCAATCCATGGTTAATGCAGTCTTCCAAGAAGTGCTAAAAATGATGAAAGGAAGAGGAATGGATAGCTCGGATGACAATGACAAAGCTTACATAAACTTTGCAGGTAACTTGAACAATACTTCTATGAATGATAATTCTGTTGGTGACATTCATACATGGATCATAGATTCAGGAGCCACTGACCATACTGCATTTGATTCATCCATTTTTTCTGACATGACAAAGTTGTCTAGAAGAATTCTAGTTGCTATGCCAGATGGAAGCACTAAGACAGTTCAGTCTTGTGGAAATGTCTGGCTATCTGAGTCATTAGTATTGCATAGAGTGATGTACATACCTGGATTCAAACATAACCTGTTATCTATTCCTAGGTTGGTTACAGATGATAAAGTTGATGTGCTCTTTGATGAGATCTCATGTGTGTTACAGGCCCGCATTAGCAAGGATTCCATTGCCACTATACCAGTGAAAGGAGGACTATACAGATACATGTTGATTCAGTTGCTGATGGAGCTGCTTTCAATGCTCAAAGGAATAAAGAAGTCAGCAATGCAGGATCATTGTCACTTCTTAGTCATAATGCACCTTTAGACTTGCATCATGCCAGATTAGGACATACTTCTTTGTCCAAAATGAAACATATTGCTTGTTGTCCTTGTACTGATGTTTCTGAGTTTGTTTGTGAGAGTTGTAGCTTGGCAAAACTTCATAAACTGCCATTTGACAGAAGCAGTTCTATTGCTCAATCTATTTTTGAGTTGATCCATCTTGATTTATGGGGCCCTTACAGAGTAAGAGCCTTAGATGGTTCCAGGTACTTCTTAACTATTGTTGATGATTGCTCTAAGGGTACTTGGACATTTCTTCTACAAGACAAAACTCAGGTTTATAAAACCATTGAGGGTTTCTTAGCTCTTGTAGAAAATCAGTTTGGCACTAAAGTGAAAACTGTTAGATCAGACAATGGCACTGAATTCACACAACAATTGTGTGTTGACCTTTTTAGAAAGAAAGGCATTATCCATCAGAGATCAGCTCCTGGTGTCCCAGAACAGAATGGTTGTGTTGAAAGAAAGCATAGACACATTGTATAGACTGCTAGAGCTATGAGGCTACATGTTAATCTACCTATACAGTTCTGGGGTTATTGCATACTAACAGCCACTTACATCATCAACAGACTACCATCCTCTGTGCTTAATTGGAAGACTCTTTATCAGGTCTTGTTTAACTCTGAACCTTCCTATGATTCCTTAATAGTTTTAGGTTGTCTCTGCTATGCTCTTAAAACTGGTCCTTCTAAGGACAAATTTCTCTCTAAAGCCAGGAAAGGTGTCTTTCTTGGGTATACTCCTAATCAGAAAGCCTACAAGATATTTGATCTTGATACAAGAACTATTTTTGTATCACATATTACATTTCATGAGACTATATTTCCTTTTCAAACTAATCATTCTATACATAAACCATCTCATTCACTTCCTCTTGTAAATCCTGCTCATGCTCCATCTTCTCCTATTTCATAAACTTCCAACTCCCCACCACCTCCACCACCTAGACCAAATCTTGTTGTTACCCCCCCTTTTCCATTACCAACTCCCTTATCTCCTGAGGATTTCACTCAACCTCAGATTTCTCCTGTATCTGATGTTGAACATTCTCCCACCTCACCACCAAATATCACTCCCATTATGCCAAGAAGGTCAACCAGAACCACTAATCCACCCCCAAACTTCTTGACTTTGTTTGTCCCACTCTTCATAAACTTCCTCCTGCATCTCAAGCATTCTTGGCATATCAAAAAATTTCTAATCTTTCTCAACCATATGTTGCATCCTTATACAATGTCCTTGCCACATTTGAACCACACACTTATACTCAAGCCAAAGCACACACTCAGTGGGTTGAAGCTATCAACAAAGAATTGGAAGCACTTGAAAGCAACAACACATGGATCCTCACTTCCTCTCGGGCAGAAAGTTATTGGCTCCAAGTGGTTGTTCAATATTAAATACACAGATTCTGGAGAAATTGAGAGATACAAGGCCACACTTGTGGCCAAGGGTTACAATCAAATCAAGGACAAGGACTACAAACATACCTTTTCACCAGTTGCAAAATTTTGCACTGTTAGAATGGTATTAGCATTGGCTTCTGCTAAGGGTTGGATTCTTCATCAAATTGATATTAACAATGCTTTTTTGCATGGTTATATTGATGAAGATGTCTACATGTCCCTCCACCTGGATACACAAAAGCTTCACCTGAACAAGTTTGCAAGCTCACCAGATCACTCTATGGGTTGAAACAAGCAAGCAGACAGTGGAACCTTGAACTCACTAAGCACCTTGTGAATTTTGGATTTGTTCAATCTAAACATGATTACTCTCTATTCATCATGGATAAAGATGGCCAGTTCACTGTTGCACTGGTCTATGTTGATGATATGCTCCTCACAGGGACTTCTTCCACTATCATTGCTCAGGTAAAACAATCTTTGGATATTGCTTTCATTATTAAGGATTTAGGCATTGCTCGTTATTTCCTTGGCATGGAAATTTCTTATGCTCCTTCTGGGATGTTGTTGAACCAAAGGAAATGTGTTTTAGACATTCTTCAGGATGCTGGCATGATCAATTGCAAGCCAACAGAATTTCTAATGCATAAAGGCTTGAAACTTGATATTGATGTTGGGGACATCTTAGCTGATCTACAGAAGATTAGTAGGTCGTCTCCTTTACCTTTCTCTTACCAGACCTGACATAAGCTTCACTGTCCAACAACTAAGCCAGTTTATTGCTTGTCCTCGCCTTCCTCATTATCAAGCTGCCATATATCTCTTAAGATATCTGAGAGGTACATTCAACATTGCCCTTTCTTATGCCAAGCAACTAAGTAATGAACTTGTTGCTTACAGTGACGTTGAATGGGGTAATTGTGAGTATTCTAGCCGTTCAATTACTGGTTATTGTGTGTTTTTGGGCAATTCTCTCATTTCCTGGAAGTCTAAAAAGCAGAGAACAATGTCCAAATCCACTACAAAGAGTGAATACAGGAGCATGTCTGCTACTGCCAGTGAATTAGTCTGGATTCAAGGGCTTCTTTCTGATCTTCAGATCACTGCCACTCTGCCTATAGCATTACATTGTGACAACAAAGACGCCCGAAATCTTGCAGCTAACCTAGTATTTCATGAACGCACCAAGCACATTCATATTGATGCTCATTTTGTTAGAGAAATGTTGTAGGAAGGATTCTTGAAGACTGTACATGTTAGATCGGGCTTACAACTGGTCGATGTTTTCACCAAGGCCTTAGGTGCTCATCAACATCGTTTCTTGTCGTCCAAGCTAGGCCTTGTCTTTCCAATCCAAGTCTAGCTTGAGGGGAGGCTATAGACTATATGATATATAGTCCTTAATACAGTTAGTTAGGCTTGAGTTTGTTAGTGGTTATTACAGCTGTACACAACTGTCTCCTAGAGCACTATATACACTCTTGCTTCCCTTGTAACTGATTACGGCTGAATAATCTGATTCTGAGCTTTAGCTCTCTTTTGACCAACTCTTTCCTAGATCATATGTCATTACATCCAGCTCAACTCTATAGTTTCTTATGGCCGCCCCCTTCTTCAATTTCTTAGGGAACCAGCGACATGCATATGGAATTGAAGGGTTCCAATTTCTACTTTATTCAGGTCTGAATGACGAAAAATTAAAATATATATCCATGTCTGAAATAAAAGAAACGGTTAGGAGTATTACATTTGTCTGCAACAAAGTGTAACAGAAGGACAATTGTGTACTCACACTCAAAGACCGATACAAGGTTCAAGGTTGCCAATACCCCTGGAGGCAGCCTATGAGAAGCTTAGTGTTTTTCCAAGATCCTATGATAAAACTTGTCGGGGGAAATAGTAGACAGTATAGTAGAAGGTTTGGCTCCTTTGAAGTTTGAATCTCGATCCATATCATTTCACCACCTATTGAAGTCTACCACCCCCACCTTACCACTTTCTATCAACTGATCAGGTAACTCTAATAAGACATGTCTCTTTGTATCTTAATACTCCAGAAGGTCATTTCTTCCCAAATCTTTAGTTTCTTCACAAAGCCTCATACTTCCCTATCTATGCCTAGTATGTGCTGAACCTCGAGCAAAGTCAAAGTGATCACACCAAAAGACAGGTTGAACTAGTTGGTTTAATTTCGAGTTGTCACTCTCAATGAACATAGAAATTGATGAGACATCAATGTCATCGTAAGTTAAGTAATGCAGGCAGGTTAGACGACTTACATCTTCCAGATTACCTCATCCCAAATTCGGCTCATATATCAAAGCCTTTTATTTCCTTCCTAAATTGGGGCTTTAGTTTCGGCACTGTGTTAAAAAGAAATCAAGGGCAAAGATATTATCTATCTATATATATATATATAGAGGGGGCTCCAGTAAGACCACTTTTGTAGTAAAACGGAGTTAACGAATAGGAGCCATAGGATGAGATTAGATGAAGGGCTAGATTAGAAGTCTTGTAATTAAAAGAAAATAAGGAAAAAAAATACCATAACCTCTTCCTTAATTCACGCTGCCTCTCTCTCTCTCTCTTCCATCAATTCACGCTGCCTCTCTTCCATCAATTCACGCTGCCTCTCTTTCATCGTCATTCACGTGATTCATAGGACTTGATTAGGGTTTGAGTATATTCGACTTTGATTTATGCATCAAACTAGGGTTAAACAGGGTTTTGTTCTGATATGCGACAACACCAAAACGATATGCATGTGACATTCGGCGGTATGCAGTAGCAGTTTAGGGTTTCACATTAATTTTGTTATGCAGTAAAACTGTAGTCGTATGCGTTTCGGAATACCTGTTATGCAATTGGATATAATTGATATGCAGTAGATACGTTTTGATTCTAACAATAACATTCGCCTATCAAATCGAATTATTAGTCAAGTGGATGTGACATTCGACTTTCATATTAGATTCACAAGATACTTTCATGTAAATCGTCCCTAAGTTATATTTTTTAGGTTACGCAATCTGATTTATTTGGTATGCAGTTGTTCTAAATGAATGTGCATTTACGGTTCATTGATATGCACAAAACTGTATCAGGTATGCAGGAGAACCGACCTAATGATGTGATCTATTCTTCCTCAGACGATGGTGTACTGTATGTCAGATGATGATTGATACAACATCACACAAATCTCCATGGAAGAATGTTAGTATCGAGATATTCATAGGAATTAGATTAGGGTTTTATTAGGATTTGATTAGGGTTTGATTAAACGCCGACTTTGATATATGCATCAAATTAACTAGGGTTAAATAAGGTTTCGTTCTGATATGCGGCAACAATAAAACGATATGCATCAGATGATTCGGTGGTATGCAGTAGCAATGTAGGGTTTCACATGAATTCTGTTATGCGGTAAAATGGTTGTCGTATGCGTTTCGTAATCACTGTTATGCAGCCGAATATACTTGATATGCAGTAGATACGTTTTGATTCTAACAATGGTTTTCGCCTCTCAAATCAATATTCAGTTCGTAATCTCCGTTATGCAGTAGTTATGTTGGCTTTTTCCTTAAGTTATTTTTCGCGGCTATGCAATCTGATTTATTTGGTATGCACTTAATCTTAATGAATATGCATTTACGGTTCATTGATATGCACAAAACTGTATAAGATATGCAGAAGAACCGACCTGATGATGTGATTTTCAAGGTTTTTATCATTTTCATGTTTGTTCGTATTCATCATTATGCATTTTGATTTACTTGATATGCACTCAATATGTATTGATATGTAGTTCATAGGTTGGTGTATGCAAAAGAACTCAAAGGATGATGTCATGTAGAATTCCTCGGATGATGATATCGATGTATCTAATGAGGTGTGTCAGACAAAGAAGAAGAATTAATATATGGTATCGAATGTGTTACTGACACCGAAGACAAACCCATAAAGCATTGGGTTCGATATGCCTGAAGTAGTAATTAATTTTTGTCTCGTTGTTGTAGGGTTTCATATTGCCTTGATATGCCGATATGCAAAAAATCTGAATTGATATGCACTATAATTAACCATATTGTTTCCTTGATAGAATCCTTTAGTTGATGTTAATACGCAATTTATTTTTTTAGCGATATTGGAATTAGAGTTAATTTTTGGTATTACGTAAATTTGGGTTTTAAGATATTGAAATTATATTCGGTTTAATTTAAGAGATAAGTGCTTATGTGTTCTCCAAGGTTTACAACTTTCTAGTTAATATGCAACACATATCTATAGATATGCACAAAATCTGCAGGGATATGCACTAAATCTGTATAGATATGCACCAAATCTACATAAATATGCACCAAATTTGTAGCGATATGCACCAAATCGTTGTTCATCAAATTCATCATATTAAGAATGCACTTCAAAAACACTATATTCGATTTGCATAATGTAAAAAGTAGTGTGCATATCACACACAAACAAGTGAATATCAAGACGCTATATTTGAATATTATACTCATACAGCTGCATATCATATATAATGTTTTTTTTTGACATCTACACATGTCAATGGGAATACTTAACCCATTAAAGAAAATAAAATAAAAGAATGCTCATATCAACGCATACAAATACAATAAAACTCGGTAAGTTGTTTTGCATATCAACAAGACAAGACTATATTAGATATTAATGCAAGCGTAGTGCATATGCTTGTTGAAGTTGTGGTTGTGACTGGTGTTGCAATTGCTGTTGTTGTTGCTGAACTTGTTGTTGGCGCTGTTGTTGTATCAACTGTTGGTTTTGAAATTGTTGTGGTTGTTGTGCTTGCTGCTGTTGTAATTGTTGTTGTTGTTGAATTTGTTGTTGCTCCTGCTAATGTGCTGGTTGTTGGTTTAGCATGGACCTACCAAAATTCATTTGCTCGTACATTGAAGCTTGTTGCTGCAAGATACCAAATCCTGGATGGAGTTCATTAAAACAGTATGGTGGAGTGGATGGAAATGATTCTAATGCGGTAGAGCACCTAAAATCAAATCCCAAAGTCCAATGTTAATTATTTCTAGAAATCAATAGTTTTCTGCCAATGAAATTGTTAAGAGTGAAGACAACAAACAAATGACAGTTCATTTGACAAGTAGACCAGTTAAAAAGAGCTTAGGGTTCTAGTGTCAGTAAATCAATTGTAATCACATAATCTGCCACTAGACAAGTGAGTGAAGAATGTCATATCTCCATTAATATTGACACCATCAAGTTGTAGGAAAAAAACCAATAGCAAGCAGTCTATTATTTTATAACAGCCAATAAAATCAAGTTTAGAAAATCAAGATTCGAGACTCAAGACTCAAATATTTAATAATGGCATCATATGATATAAGTAGAAATATTAATTTACAAGTGATAATAGAAATATTAATTTACAAGTTTTTACCATGTTCATTTAGGTTTCAAGATATTGAAATCATATTGTAAGGTTTTAGTGACCTTTTCGATGCAGTATTACATGCCTCTTGCTAGTATTAAGTTTTAACTGATAATAATGGAGACATTATCAACTATTAAGACTCAACTAGAGTAATGAAATAGCACATCCCACCTCAACCAATGCTAGTGTATTCAAATTTGGTGACAAAGCTGGCTTGACACCTCTTGCATTAATTACTTCTTCACGTGCCCTAAATGAAATATGTAATAAAGGAATCTTAGCAACTTCATGAGATATATAAGAAGATTGCTAAATTAAGAAATTGCCTAACTACACAACCCAATAATAAGATCAAAGATGTAAATTCCAACCTGGCTAAAAGCTAGCATGTATGTTAAACAATGGTTTTATATTCTTTTAGTGACCTCTGAAAAGAAGTAATCACAATACTGAAGTTGCCTAACATCATTACCTTTGCATGCAAATAGCAGCATCTACCATGTCTGCTTTCAACATCTCTATGGCTATAGTGGTCACTAACCCCGTCCATTGAGCACCTAGATAATTATTCCAACACTGAACCAATAATTGAAAGAGGAACAATGAAATCGCTATACTGAGATCAGGAACGAACAAAGAAATCAATAAATCTATGCAATTTGCGAAATAAAAAGCACAATGGATTGTAAGATAAGATAGAACTAGGATCAAAATCAGGAATACCGACGACTAATTTGATGAACACAACTAGAATCAAAATCAGAATGGTCCTGATTTTAGTAAACCCTAATTTGTAAATCAAAATAAACAAACTCACACTAAAATTGAGGCTTACCGGCGACTATTAAGGGTTGCAAGAATGACGAGGAAGATGGTGATATGGACGGCGGCGCAAATGAAGGCGAGAGGGGCGAATTGACGCGATAACGATGAAGCGAAACTATGGTTACCGGTGAGCACGAGGGTCGAAATTATGGTTACCGGCGAGCACGAGGGTCAGACCTATGGTTATCGGCGAGACGGTCTTGCGGCGATGACAAACAGGTTATCGGTAAGACAGGCTTGCGGCGATGACAGACAGAGATCGAGAGAGAGAGGCGGCGACCATGGCAGATATCGAGAGAGACAGAATCAGGAAGGAGAGAGAGGAGAAATTGGGAAAAGGAAATTGCGGGATTTAGGGAAGTATTTTGGATTAAAAGATTATTATTATCATTGAAAATTATAAGTGAATCCTGATCATTGATCTATATTTGATCTAACGTCTCTAAATGGTTAACTCCGTTTCACTCTAAGAGGTGGTTTCTCAGGAGCCTAAATCTATATATATATAATTAAGATCAAATGCATAGCTCTTTTAGGGTAAATAGTGAGGAGTAATATTGACCTTTAGATCAAGTTCATCCAACCATCATGATTAAATCCAATTAAGAAAAAATAAATAAATTTTAAAATCACATATTCCCTCAATCTCTTGATTTACGCATCCATATTTCTCTGTTAAGGAATTTTCCTCTAACCTCTCTATTATGAACAATTGTTCTCCATTTCAAATCCTCGTATTCAAGATTTTTAAAAAACATTAATGAACATATTGAAAGTTCATTTTTTTTCTAGTATATCAATCATAAATAATTGTTCATTGTTTAATTTTTTCCTTCGTTTCCAAAACATCGATTCATACTCGTGCTTATGTTCTAAGATTTTTTTGGGTTGAAGATATTGTGGAGAATTTTGTTCATTTGTTCAGATGAACAATTGTTCATTTGTTCAGATATTGTTCATCTGAACAAACGAACAATTCTTCGGACGATAAGACTGGTTATTCGACAAGTGTACAATTGTTCAAAGGAATTGTTCATCTGAACAAATGAATAATTGAGCAATTGTTCAAATGAACAACTGAGCAGTGAGAAAACGATGTTAAAAGCGCTTGAACAATTCGAAAAAGAGAGTGTTTGAACAATTTGAAGACGATGGAAGAGCAGAAGCAAGAAGACGATGGAAGAGAGGCTGAAGACGATGGAAGACTGGAAGAGGAGAAGACAATGGAAGATCCTGAAATAATTAAATGAGTCAAACAAGGAGAGATTTAAGGAAAAACGTATAATAATTTTTTCACATATTTTTTTATTACCTTTTATAAACTTGTTCATTTGAGCAACTTATATATTGTTAATTTCAAGCCTTCTTCTTCACTTTGGCCCCACTAATCTTAGGTGTAATTTTCTCCTTAATTAAACATCTCCATTTTAGTTTAGCTTTTTTAATTTCATTTAAATTATAAAATCTCAACAAATCTAAAATAAAAATAATACTAATTAATGTGTATTTATCTTGGTAACTAAAATCATTTGCTTTTATAAATTTGAACTTCTCTTAGGAGTATATAAAATCATGCATTTTAATGCGATATTAAATCTATTGTTTGGCGTGATAAATTTATGTTATTAAATTTATTGAAATTTACTTAATTATTTTGAATCCTACACGTGTTTTCTTGTTTCCAAGAATGGTAACAAAACTATTGACTTTTATAATTTATTTCCAAATTTATCAATGAAAAAATCAATTTTGAACTTTAGTTTAAGAGAATCGATCAAAGTAAATTTTAAAAATTTATAATATCATAACTCATCGCATATAAATTATAATAAATCCGCGCACGGCGCGGGACTAAACTAGCTATATGTAAAAGGAATCAAGTTTACAAACCAATTGAGAATACTTAGTAAGGCTTGCTGGATAAAATAAGACCATCTTCATCCATGAAATTGGGAGTTTCGTTGGTTTTTAAGAAAAGAAAATTAAAATATAGTGTTAGAATTTTTGTTTGTCTCAATGAGAATAGTAGAAATGAGTTTTTACTACAAGCAACTCAGTTATGCGGACAAAACATAACACTTACTTTTTATTTATTATAATTACATTAAAATTCAATTTGTGAAACTCTCAATTTCATGGATGAAGATGCTCTAAGACGTACGTAGGGAATCCCATAAGAAGCTCTAGGTTTAATGGACCTGCAAGACATCTAGTAGTCAAGCAAGGGGCAGACCTACCTTAGGCTCACAGTTATAGACCCCTCAAAAAAACAAAAAACAATTGTGTAATAAATAGCGTTTTTTCTGATATAGCCCCTCCTAAAATGTAGTGTTTTTAGTAATTTTAATTAATATATAATTTAGCCTCTGGGTTCGAATCTTGCGTAAGCCACTGTATTTAAGTACACATCGAATTTTACCTCCCCCAACGTTGTCCAGTCCGCCTTTGTGTAGGTTGCAACGCCTCCTCTTCCTCTTCGTCATCCTCAAATTCTATTTGTCTAGCCCACTGCAAAGGAGGGGTGGACTCTCTTTAAACATTCTATTAGAGCATCTTTATCCATGTTACTCATGTTGAGTAACATAGTTCATTTTTTTAATATTAAATGAGTTTTCATCGACATTCATGTTACTCATATCAAATAACATGTATTTTATCTTTATTTTTATTATAAATTTAAATAATATATTACATAGTCAATATGGATAACAATATGTAGATAAAAATAAATCAAAAATATTTGAAAAAGAATTATAATAAATTTTATGTATTGTGAGTGTTATAAGATATTTACCAAATATTGGCTCACAAGTTGATAAATGATTGGACAAATGAAGTGATTTGTGTAAGAATGAATAACATTTTTTTGTTACTTCTCTCCACTCATTACATTGGTTTTATTACAAAAATTGTCATGTCATTTTTATTTTCAATTTTAAATAGAGTTTGTTACTCTAAGTAACACTAATGTAGATGCTCTTAGACCATCTTCAATAATGAAATTGAGAGTTTCAAAGCCTTTTTTTAAATAGAAATGAAATTAAAATGTTAGAATTTTTCAAGGTATGAAGGTAATCATGAGAATTGAGTTTCAAGTAGTAGAAACTAGAAAGTCATAAACTTGAGCGGACACAAATGAAACCCAAATTGAACTTGTACCCAATAAAAAGATGACACATGGACCAATAGAAATATTGTATTGTCTTGGGTGTTCAAAATACATATTCTAACTCTTTTAACTTATAATTAAAAATAAATTTAATAATTATTCTTTAATAAAAATATATAAAATACTTTTATCTACACATTGATAACTATATTAACTATGTTAAAAATATAAATTTATATTATTTTATGATGTCATAAGATGATGTAACAAATTAAGAGTTTCAATTGTAAAAACGTAATTATAAAAGGGGTAGAATCTGGTAATAAAGGGCTCTTTAGAGATAAATGAGAATGAACGGGAACCGTTCATTCGAATTGATCGGACAGCCCAGATTGCTCCACTTTCCACGCTGACAACTTCCTACTCGCTAGCTTTTTGTGTGAAACACACGCGCTACATTGTTTCAACGTGATTCAAAATTGGAGCGAAAACGGTCTCTTCCCATTCTTCTCAAAACTTCCACAGAAAACCTCTCTCGCAAAAGGCGATCAAACCCTAACCTCCTACTCACTTGTTTTTTCTTCGATTTCTCAACGAAATCACTTCGTTTTCTCAACGAAATCACTTCGTTTTCTCTCGCCAATCATCAAAAACAACATACTCCTACAAATTTCGCGATGGCTGGCTCACAGAAGAACAACGAAGGAAGAGGTATGGTGTTTAATCCCTAATTTTAGCGTATACGATGCTTTTTCCTGTGATTTCTCACTGATTTCTCTTCATTTCACTCCGTCGTTCACCAAAATCCATCAACTCGCTACTAAAAATGGCAGGATCTCAGAGAAGCCAAGTACCAAAACGATGAACACTTGAGCTGAAAACCTCCTCAACAGCAGCCTTGACAACAACATCTTGATCAATCAAAATAACAAAAGGTTCATGTCCCATTGACTTTTTGAAATGATCAAACAACCACACATAAGATGGAATATCTTCGTTCAACAATAAGCCAAATGCAAAGGTGATTGAGCACTTGTAGTTGTCAACTCCAGTGAAACGAACAAACACCATATCATACCTGAAAACAAAAAGCAAAAACTCATAATGTTCATCAAAACTGTATTATTTGTTCATCAAATGATTTAACAATGTTCATCATTACTGATAACAATGTTCATCAAAGCTGGGATAAGAATGTTCATCAACTGGTATGAATGTTCATCAATAAATTTAACAGTGTTCATCAAAACTTGTATGAATGTTCATCAATAAATCTAGCAATGTTCATCAATAAATTTTTATATGTTCATCTATAAATAAAACATAGTTCATCACAACTACAATGATTGTTCACCAAAACAAATAGGAATGTTCATCAATAAATTTAACATTGTTCATCATAACTACTTAGAAAGTTCACCAAAACAGGTAAGAATGTTCATCAACATACCTATTTGATTTGTATGTTGCATCAGCAGTCACTACATCACCAAAGAATGAAAAACTCTTGCGTGCAATCGGATCAGCCCAGAATAAACAAGTTAGTTGATTATGCTCATTGACATAGTATTCAAAATAGAGAGCCTCACATCTCTCTTTCTTGCGAAAAAGGCTATCAATTACCATTTGAGCATCACAACCAACCATATACGCATTGAGATCTCGGTTAAAATTCTTAAAGTCAACCAGTGAGGCACCAACATTTGCGTAAGATCCAACATAATTCTTGAACATCTTAAATGCTTTGCTAGTCCCAATATTGGACTTGATACAATTCATAATAAAGTCTTTATGGAATGGAGTCAATTTCTGGTTACTTCTGGCAAGATGTCGTTGTGATTCATCAACCATATAATGTGTATGACGCTCCTCAAAAATCTTAACAGAATAGCCATCATGACTAAGATAGTGAAGCGCTAATTTAGCAACACAACCACATCTATCTGAATTCCTCTTCCTTTTTGATGAAGTGGAGTCATCTGCAATATTTCCATCTACTTTCATATATCCCTGCCTACTGCAACAAAGATACTTCCAAATTGGAACTTTGTTCACATCTTTAGTGCTAGTCCCTGACATGATACGTACACTAAAGCCTGCCCTAATGGCATATTTTTTATAGAATTCGATACCATCTTCAATTGAAGCAAACACTTAACCTACATATGGCTTGTAAGAATCTTCACATAATGGTAAAACGTATTTCGTATTTCCAGGAGAAATAGAAACTACACCATTGGCATTGGATTGATCAACACCTAGAAAAATGTTCATCAGATATTAAACATATGTTCATCAAACTACTTATCAATGTTCATCAAACTACTTATCAATGTTCATCACAAATCCTGTAAATGTTCATTACACATTAAAATGTTGTGAATGATCATCACATCTAGAACAAAGTTCATCAAATCAGTATTAAAAGTTCATTAAGACTGCATTCAACGTTCATCACATGTTTTATAAAAGTTCATCACAAATACTGTCTATGTTCATTATATGTCCAATAGAATGTTCATCACTTCTATTACTGTTGTTCATCAAATCCGTTTTAAATGTTCATCACAATTCTTCTAAATGTTCATCACATCACTAAAGATTCATCTTCAGTTTTTTAAATGTCCAATATATGTTCACTAACAGTCTTATTAACGTTCATCATATGTCTTGTACATGTTCATTAATTACCTCGGAAGTATGATTGTAATGCCCCGTGAATTACTGGGTCTGAATATGTAGCGATATCGAGCTCGCTTACTATCAGTGACATATTGCAATATAATTAAGTCGACCTTCATTTATCCTTGGAAGCTTTCGGATTAATAACTAGGTATTTCAGTTGGGAATTTCGGACCCTTTTCTTTTTTTCAATAATTGAGTTATTATCGATTATCGGCGTTTGCCTCGTTTTATCGGGATTTGTTAGAAAAACCCGACATATTTTATCTAATTTTTCCACAAAGAAAATATACCCATAATTTAATCCATCCTTTCCGTCTAGAATTCTCTACAATCTTCTATTGGCCCCACCCCTTACCCTCATCCACGTTTTTTTTTACACTCTCTTCAACTCATTTCTTCCTCTTTGCTCCTCCATCTTCACTGCAGCCAGCAGCTCAGCCAGCCATCTGAGCACACCAACGCAGCAGCAACGCGACAACTCCGTCCAGCTGCCTTGTTCGACTTGGCTCTCCCCGCGCAGCAACTCGGTTCTCCCTCCTTCTCTGCACTGCAGCTGTGCAGCAGTTTGTGCAGCTCGTGTGCAGCAGTTTGTGCAGCTCGTGTGCAGCAGCTCGTGTGACTACAACCCACATCCCAACAGCATTTCGTGTGCAGCAGCTTGCGTCTTCTTGCTCTGCGTAGCAGCTCTTGCCTTGTTGTTTGAAGTTGAGATTTGGAGGAATAAGAAAGGATTTGAATTTTGGGCCATTGGGTGAACTTTCTGGAAAATCTGGGCAAAATTCGTAATTACTGGGAAGTTTTGGCTAACTTTTTAAGGTTCGACTTAGGCGACCGTTTCGTGAACCTTGCGACATCTTAATACAACAAACGGATTACTTGTGTTGATCGTCGATTGAGGCAAGTTATTTGTGAGCGTTTGCGTGTCATAGTTTAAGTTTAGAACAATAGATTATGCATGTCATCAAACCATCAATTCTGCATGCATATAACTATATCAAATTATAATGTTAGGAACTCATGTTCTTGTTGTTGATTTGATTGTCGTTGTTGATCTATTTCATGAATTGATGCATTAGTTATTGTTGACGTGTTAGATCTTATCGTACATATTGACATCGTTGTTATTTTCGTTGCCTTATTGTCTTTATTCGTTATGCCATGTTGTCATTGGATATGTTGGTTAAGTTTTGGAAAATTGTCGTTATCGAGAAAATAGACGTTGTCGTTGCATATGTTGTTGGTTTGTGGTATTGATTCATTGTGCCTTGTGCCATGTTGTGTCGTTCTTGTTCGGCTTCTTATGGACATACATTGGTCGTGGAGATTCTTATTATGCTGAAAGTACTTATGCTTTATGAGCTCAGGTATAAGGGTTCATGTTTATAAATGGATATTAACGATATCATGCTGAGATAGGATTAATCTTGAACATGAAAGCATAGTATGCTTGTTATTGCATATAGACAAGGGCTATATGAAATTGGTGTGAACTTGTTGATTTGATCAAGGTTATAACGTGGTTATGGTGTTGACTCTTGCGGGTAAGGATCGTTCCGAGCCCCGCATTATATTATGATGGTTTTATCCGAGATATCCCTCGATTAGGGCTCTTCCCGGAGTCCGGGTTGAGTGGGTCGTGGGAGTTCCTTTACCAATATTGGGAAGGCCGGGTCACCTAGCTAGTGAGGCCGTTTCCGACCCGTTGGTAAAGTTTTGCTACCCATAATATGGGTGAGAAGGTACCTTCGGGTCCAAGACAGGCTTGGACTTGTTTTCTAAACGTTTTCGAAATTTGAATTTGAAATGATTTTATCTAAGCGGCTTGCTTATATGTTGATTGTGAATGATTGTTTCCTTCTTTGGAAGGATCTTAACTTGCCTGGAATTTGATTGACGAATATGTAAAGTTTAACCGATTACTATATGATTGTGATGAGTGTATATACCAAAGTGCATATCGTTGGTGAGATTGTGTAGTTATTATTTCCTAAGCTAATGGTATTATATATATATGGTCATCTGTATAATCTCTGATATATCTGAAATGGTGAAATTAGGAATTAAATGATGCATTAACTTCTTTGAATGTCTACATGTCTCTTCAGAGATTCACTACATATTTGCATATCTACATCTTCGGAAATCTACATGTTTGCATATGAATTTATTGTATATTTGCATGTTTGCATATCTTTATTGCATATTTGTATGTTTGTATATGAATTTACCGTATGTTTGTATATCTTGTTTTTGTGTTGCATGTTTGCATGTCTGCTAGTCTGTGACTTCTATGCCTATGCTATCACACGTTTATTGCTCATATAATTTGCTAGTCTGGTTGGAGACTAACCCCCATTTCGGTGGGGGACTGGCTGTGTTTGTGCATGGCCAGGTGTTCGTGTAGCTTCAGAACATGGAGGATGGTCAGGCGACTGATGCGTTACTAGGATGGGTTATTATGGTTCCTACACTAGAATTTAAAAATGTCTACTCCAGTGAACTCATATTACCTTGTCTTCTTCGTGATCGCTTTCTTAATTCGTAACACACTCCCAACGTTCAGATCTTAATATTTTGCTTGAGTTTTGTTGATTTACTTATCGTGTTACACCTTGATCCTATTGTTTTAAATTTTTTTTTTTTTTCGCCATCAACTTGTTTTCTCGTATTATATTCCTTTCTCTCTAACCGCCTGAGGGGATTCCTAATCGGGGATCCCTGGCACTGTAACACCCTATTATTCGGGGCGTTACAGAAGTTGGTATCAGAGCGAGGTTTCAAATTTTTTTTTTTTGGGAAAGGGTTAGAACTTGCATCGAATGTCGCACTCTGACCTCTGTGCTTACTGAAGTTGTCGATACAGGTATATATATATATATGCGTTTCTGTATGTAAACTAGTAAATTTCTCTATATAGAGCAAATTAGTTGGTACTCGTGAGTTTAGGAATTGTCCGGTTCGTATTGGGAATCAGGATTGGCTTGCGGACTTGATTGAGATTGCTTTAACTCATTATTATGTCATATCGGGCACCGATTTGGATTGTGCCTTATGGAGTGGTGATGGATGGGCATAAGAGTACAATTATTATAACCACCAAAAATGGATTGATGTATGTGTTTGAAGGTAGAGATCCCGCTAAGTCAGGGTCGGTCATTAAGGTTATGGAAGCTGTGAGATCGATAAGGGATGTCAAGGATACTTGTGTTATGTTGTAGGGGATGATGATAAAGAGAACCTGAATTATCTAGGATACCGGTTGCATGTGTGTTTGAAGATGCGTTCCCGGAAGACTTATTAGGTTTGCCTCCTCACAGAGAGGTTAAATTTGCAATTGAGCTTGAACCGGGAGCAACTCCCGTCTCTAAGGCCCCGTACAGGATGACGCCGCTGTTGGTATTAGAATTAACGAAGCAGATAGAAGAGTTGATTAAGAATGACTATGTTAGGCCATGTGTGTTACCTTGGGGAACGCCAATGTCGTTTGTGAGGAAAAAGGATGGCTCCTTTCGACTATGCGTTAATTAAAGCGAGTTGAATAAGGTGACAATATGGAACCGATACCCATTTCCCCAGAGCGATGACTTGTTGGGTCTACTGCAAGGGGGCATCTGTATTCTATAAGATTTACTTAAGATCAGATTACCATCAATTGAGGATTCGAGATGAAGATATTGCCAAGACGACATTCCCAAAAAAGTATAGTCATTATTAAATTGTGATGATGCCCTTTGGACTAACAAATTCCCCTGTTGTATTCATGGAGTTGATGAACCAAGTATTCATATAATACCTAGATCGGTTTGTGGTTGCGTTCTCATATGATATTTTGGTCTATTCTAAGAGTAAAGAAGGGAATGTTGAGCATCTCCAGATTGTTCTCGAGTTGTTAAGGCAACACAAGTTTTATGCTAAGTTATTAAAATGCGATTTTCGGATGACTAAGGTAGCTTTCCTTGGACATATAGTTTCTGCAAAAGAGGTGATGGTTGACCCGCTGAAGATTCAAGTAGTATCATAATAGAAGCCTCAGAAAAGCGTCAAGGAAGTAAGGAGCTTCTTCGGCTTGGCTGGGTATTACAGAAGGTTTGTAGAAGGGTTTTCTATGATTGCCCAACCATTGACTAAATTGCTGCATAAGTCAAAGAAGTTTTATTGGGATGAGAAATGTTAAGGAAGCTTTGATGAACTCAAGAGAAGACTCACTAGCTCCCCGGTGTTAGCGTCGCCTCAGGGAACTGATGGGTTGTTGTTTACAGTGATACTTCAGTACAAGGTCTTGGTTATGTGATGATGCAACATGGAAGGGTCATCACATATGCTTCCAGACAGTTGAAATCACATGAGAAAAATTACCCCACCCATGACTTAGAACTAGCAGTTGTGGTGTTCGCTCTTAAGATTTGGAGGCACTATCTCTTTGGGGTAACTTGTCAAATCTACACTAACCACAAGTGCTTGAAATAGACCTTTGGAAAAGAAGGTGGTTAAAGATGATAAACGGTTATGAGATGCTATACCACCCAAGCGAGGCTAATATAGTAGCTTAAGTCCTCGCATGAGAAATTGATTGCATATCTGACCATATGACCAGAATCGCAAAGGGGGCTTATGAGAAGTGAGATCGAGGTTCAATTTCAAAGGAATCAAGATGAGGTTTGCTTTTTGGAAACTAAGTCGTCATTATTAGATATGATAAGCTAGAGACAACAAGATGACTCACGGCTAAGTAAAATCATGAATGACTCAAGCGAGAAAAAGGCACTGGGATTTGTGGTGCAAGATGATGGGATTCTTAGGTTCAAGAACCAAATCTTTGTGCATGCAAATGAGAAGATAAAAGACTTTGATTCTGTAAGAAGCCCACTCCTCACCTTACTCGATACATCTAGGGGCTAATAAGATGGACAAGGACTTCAAGCAAAACTTTTGGTGGAGTAACATGAAGAAGGAAGTAGTCGAATTCATGGCTAAGTTTCTTACTTGTAAGCAAGTTAAGATTGAGAACCAAAGACCTGTTGCAGAATTGCAACCATTTTCAATTCCAGAATGGAAGTGGGAGGACATTTCTATGGATTTTGAAATAGGGATACCACCGTCACAGAGAGGGATGAATGCCATTTGGGTCATTGTCGATCGCCTGACTAAATCTGCTCACATTCTAACCGTAAAGCACGTTTGGGGTCCCGACAGACTTGCAGAGTCGTATATTGAAGAGATAATAAGATTACATAGCATCCCCAAAACTATTGTGTCTGATCGTGACAAAGAGTATGTATCGCATTTCTTGAAGTCATTACATGCAACCACATGGGGGTTAAAAGAAGAGATAAGAGGGTGAAACCCGTTAATATTTGCGGCTTAGTTTCGGGGACGAAACTCTTTTTAAGGGGGGAAGGATGTAATGCCCCGTGAATTACTGGGTCTGAATATGTAGCGATATCGAGCTCGCTTACTATCAGTGACATATTGCAATATAATTAAGTCGACCTTCATTTATCCTTGGAAGCTTTCGGATTAATAACTAGGTATTTCAGTTGGGAATTTCGGACCCTTTTCTTTTTTTCAATAATTGAGTTATTATCGATTATCGGCGTTTGCCTCGTTTTATCGGGATTTGTTAGAAAAACCCGACATATTTTATCTAATTTTTCCACAAAGAAAATATACCCATAATTTAATCCATCCTTTCCGTCTAGAATTCTCTACAATCTTCTATTGGCCCCACCCCTTACCCTCATCCACGTTTTTTTTTACACTCTCTTCAACTCATTTCTTCCTCTTTGCTCCTCCATCTTCACTGCAGCCAACAGCTCAGCCAGCCATCTGAGCACACCAACGCAGCAGCAACGCGACAACTCCGTCCAGCTGCCTTGTTCGACTTGGCTCTCCCCGCGCAGCAACTCGGTTCTCCCTCCTTCTCTGCACTGCAGCTGTGCAGCAGTTTGTGCAGCTCGTGTGCAGCAGTTTGTGCAGCTCGTGTGCAGCAGCTCGTGTGACTACAACCCACATCCCAACAGCATTTCGTGTGCAGCAGCTTGCGTCTTCTTGCTCTGCGTAGCAGCTCTTGCCTTGTTGTTTGAAGTTGAGATTTGGAGGAATAAGAAAGGATTTGAATTTTGGGCCATTGGGTGAACTTTCTGGAAAATCTGGGCAAAATTCGTAATTACTGGGAAGTTTTGGCTAACTTTTTAAGGTTCGACTTAGGCGACCGTTTCGTGAACCTTGCGACATCTTAATACAACAAACGGATTACTTGTGTTGATCGTCGATTGAGGCAAGTTATTTGTGAGCGTTTGCGTGTCATAGTTTAAGTTTAGAACAATAGATTATGCATGTCATCAAACCATCAATTCTGCATGCATATAACTATATCAAATTATAATGTTAGGAACTCATGTTCTTGTTGTTGATTTGATTGTCGTTGTTGATCTATTTCATGAATTGATGCATTAGTTATTGTTGACGTGTTAGATCTTATCGTACATATTGACATCGTTGTTATTTTCGTTGCCTTATTGTCTTTATTCGTTATGCCATGTTGTCATTGGATATGTTGGTTAAGTTTTGGAAAATTGTCGTTATCGAGAAAATAGACGTTGTCGTTGCATATGTTGTTGGTTTGTGGTATTGATTCATTGTGCCTTGTGCCATGTTGTGTCGTTCTTGTTCGGCTTCTTATGGACATACATTGGTCGTGGAGATTCTTATTATGCTGAAAGTACTTATGCTTTATGAGCTCAGGTATAAGGGTTCATGTTTATAAATGGATATTAACGATATCATGCTGAGATAGGATTAATCTTGAACATGAAAGCATAGTATGCTTGTTATTGCATATAGACAAGGGCTATATGAAATTGGTGTGAACTTGTTGATTTGATCAAGGTTATAACGTGGTTATGGTGTTGACTCTTGCGGGTAAGGATCGTTCCGAGCCCCGCATTATATTATGATGGTTTTATCCGAGATATCCCTCGATTAGGGCTCTTCCCGGAGTCCGGGTTGAGTGGGTCGTGGGAGTTCCTTTACCAATATTGGGAAGGCCGGGTCACCTAGCTAGTGAGGCCGTTTCCGACCCGTTGGTAAAGTTTTGCTACCCATAATATGGGTGAGAAGGTACCTTCGGGTCCAAGACAGGCTTGGACTTGTTTTCTAAACGTTTTCGAAATTTGAATTTGAAATGATTTTATCTAAGCGGCTTGCTTATATGTTGATTGTGAATGATTGTTTCCTTCTTTGGAAGGATCTTAACTTGCCTGGAATTTGATTGACGAATATGTAAAGTTTAACCGATTACTATATGATTGTGATGAGTGTATATACCAAAGTGCATATCGTTGGTGAGATTGTGTAGTTATTATTTCCTAAGCTAATGGTATTATATATATATGGTCATCTGTATAATCTCTGATATATCTGAAATGGTGAAATTAGGAATTAAATGATGCATTAACTTCTTTGAATGTCTACATGTCTCTTCAGAGATTCACTACATATTTGCATATCTACATCTTCGGAAATCTACATGTTTGCATATGAATTTATTGTATATTTGCATGTTTGCATATCTTTATTGCATATTTGTATGTTTGTATATGAATTTACCGTATGTTTGTATATCTTGTTTTTGTGTTGCATGTTTGCATGTCTGCTAGTCTGTGACTTCTATGCCTATGCTATCACACGTTTATTGCTCATATAATTTGCTAGTCTGGTTGGAGACTAACCCCCATTTCGGTGGGGGACTGGCTGTGTTTGTGCATGGCCAGGTGTTCGTGTAGCTTCAGAACATGGAGGATGGTCAGGCGACTGATGCGTTACTAGGATGGGTTATTATGGTTCCTACACTAGAATTTAAAAATGTCTACTCCAGTGAACTCATATTACCTTGTCTTCTTCGTGATCGCTTTCTTAATTCGTAACACACTCCCAACGTTCAGATCTTAATATTTTGCTTGAGTTTTGTTGATTTACTTATCGTGTTACACCTTGATCCTATTGTTTTAAATTTTTTTTTTCGCCATCAACTTGTTTTCTCGTATTATATTCCTTTCTCTCTAACCGCCTGAGGGGATTCCTAATCGGGGATCCCTGGCACTGTAACACCCTATTATTCGGGGCGTTACATGATAATAAGCTTTTTCAAAGCTTAAACATAATCAACAATAGTTCATCGATGATGTTGATCAAATTTGAGATAAAAACTGCTTCACTATACACGAATCATCGTAATACTTCAACAAATAAGCTCAAATTGGAGAGAAACAGGGGGGTGAACTGGTGAAACAAAGAAAATAGAAGCAAAACCTAGATCTATAGGTAGAATGAAGGAGAAACAAGTTAACGAATGATAATCGATGTGTTGGATTAGCGAACAGAGCAATCAAGAGAACAAGGACACCTGAATATAAAAAATCAACAAAATCAGCTCACGCAAAAACAAAGGATATAGAAACGTAAACAAGATGAGGAAAACAAAATTAAATACGAAGGCGAGAAGAAGAAGAAGGAATTACGCAGCAGAGAAGAGAAGGCAAGATCCGAAGAAGATTTGTTGAAAAAACTTGGGGGAAAAGAAAACGAAGGCGAGAAGAAGAAGAAGAAAATTTACGAGATCTGTTGAACGCGCTTGTACACGCGCCCAAAAGTGAATTATCCACATCCGTCCGATCTGGCGAAATCAAACGGCCCACAATCATTCTCATTTATTACTGTAACAACTATTATCACCGGACACTTTTCCATTATAAAATACTCCGTAAGAGTTTAATTAAGTGATATGTAGGAGAAAGAATAAGATTATGAGTCACCCGCTTGAGAGCCCCCACGCGCTGAATGCGGCTCGGGAGAAGATGAACAAACGATGTGATTTGTGCGCGTGGAGTTCATTCGCGTGGAGATCACGTGCCACACTTGAGTTTGCGTTATCTAATCCATTGAGGTCACTCTCTCCTCCCAACTTCCATCCCATCATCTCATCCATTTTGCTGCACAGAAAAAACACAAACCCTAAACAGGAAACACCAGAACAAAAATGGAAGTAGCTGGTGGTGTTGCGACCTCAGCTTCTCTCAGCCGTCTACCTGCTTTCTTCTCTCCATCAATTCATTCCAAACCCTCTTTCTTTCTCACAGGTAATTTCCCCTTCACTTTCTTCTCCTAATTCCTTCTATCACTTCTGTTTTCTCGCTTTCAACATTCACAACTAGTCTCGGTCGAAATCCTTTGAAATTAAATAAATAACCTGTAGATTTATACCAGATGATTGAGTCGTGCACTAAACCCAGGAAAAAACTCAATCCAGCTGATAAAATTGAACATTTAGATCCCTACAAATCCTATTTCTACTAATCTGCCTTTTTAAACACTTATCTGTGAGAAAGGAATAGAATTGAACATTTATAACTTATCCGGAGTGAATGAAATAGTTTAGAACAATGAATGAGAAACAAGTGAAAATTGGTGGGGTGCTAATGTGCTTCTGATATTTTGGACATGATTTTCTGCTGATAATAACAGGTTTTCTCATGCCCAAACACACTTACACAAACTAGGAATGCTCCTATCTTATGTTTCACTTCCTTGTGATTTTGTTGATGTTTAAACCCTCAATCCTAGTATGCAGTTGGATCTAGCCGGATTTGCTGTAAGAATTGTAATACTGATGTCAGAGACTAAACTTTAAGTGCTTGGGTCTAGGTTTACTGTTGTAGTGCCTTGCGACTATAAACTGAAAGACCACTCTTTGATGCAGCTTCTTCTATTTGGCAGAACATTTACACTGGCCTTCCTCACACTTTGCCACCCATCAAGTAGTCCATTCACAATTACTCAAGTCAACCTCAGTATCTGATGGAAACCGAAAAAATAAACCCTTCAAACAGAATTATTCCATGGATGATGATTCACCTCAAGAAGATGGGAGGAGGTCATCCCGAGGTTCATCTTCTAGCAAGTGGTCCAGTCAGAAACGCTTATTAACCTTGTTCAAGCAGATTGAAACTTCAATTTCTAAGGAAAAAGAAGGAAGCACGAATGAAAAGGAACCCATCAAGTCGTCAAAGGATCATCATGTCTCATTTGACTCGGTTCTAGAAGCTCTTCAAGAATCAGGCGGCCCAGGAAAAGGCGAGACTGTTCAATTTAGAATATTATGTGTTTGTTCTGTCGTTTTTATTCCGTTCATGATCATGATTTGCATAATCATGTAATGTTGCTTAGGTCAAACTCGGAACAATGAAAGTGATAGTACATCAAATCACAAGGAGGACAGAGCAACTCGCCTGCCTTCCAGTTTCACGAAGAAATCTCCAATCACATCATCTTCCATGCAGAGAATCAAAGACAATGAACTAACTACAGTTGAATCAACTGAAGGAGGAGATGAAGAGGAATCTTTGGAGTTGGGGAAGTTGAAGTTAACTGAACTCAAAGCAGTTGCAAAAGCAAGAGGAATCAAAGGCTACTCCAAATTGAAGAAAAGTGAGCTCGTCGATTTGCTTAGCACCCAAGCGACTTCTTGAATGAGGCTATGACCGGGATGATGATCAACCCCAAACTTATCTTCTACTGATTTATAGTTGCCATGAAGAATTTTTTTTCTTATATCAAAAGCTGCTTAAATTTTGGAAAAAGGCCTAAAGCATTATGGAAGAAAGGTGAAAGCCACGCTCGAGCTATGGAAAATGTTACGAGTTCAACCCGTTACATTAATTAGAAAGCACAGATGACTTGTGTTCAAGGGTAATTTGTAGTTGCAAGACTTCACTTCACAGATGACTTGGTCTAAAATTACGTGCAGCACACAATAAAGTTTTTTATTTTTCATGCTTCGGGTAATTTGTCACTCGTTACTGGAAGAATTTTTCATTCACTTGTCCTCCAGAATTTATGTTGATAGATTCTGAAAACATTTCAATGCCAAGGCTGCAAGAGGATTGTGTGCTAACATAATGTGCAAGCAGAATATAACATCCACTGCAAAATAATGTTGACAACATTCCATTACTGATAAACAGTCCTCCGAGCAACAAAATTGGGTATGACCTGCAATTTGGACAGACAACCTAGAACAGGAAGGGAAAAAATAAAGGGGAAAAATAAAGGGGAAAAAAGAGGCATGCAATGTAAAGGAGAATTTGAGGCATTACAAACAAGAACAAAGAGTACCAACATTTTCTTCCAGGTACTATTATCCATCAGTTGAGATATCGGAAGAAATTACTGAGGATAAAAACAACATACACAACTCAATAATAAGTAAAGAGCAACCAGATTCTACCCTCTGCCACCTAGTCCTTCACTCCACCCATACGTTGTACCTATTTTAGGAATCTGGCTGACTCACTCCCTTCTAATTTACTTCAACAATACAGCAACATATTAAACTAACCTTTCTATTTGGCCATTTACAGCAACAATAACAATGAACAGAGCTACTTAATCAACATTTTTGGATCATCATCTCTAGTCTTTAAGACTGTATCAAGGCTTTCGGCTTATCTGGGTCACTTTCAATTTTGGCTCGTCCAAACACACTGGACCTCAACATTCCATGGCATATATATAGCCCATCATCTTGCAAAATAAACTATATTTTACTCATGCTTTGTTGATTATGCTGCTGCTCCTGGCATTAAGCTTAAACCATATTGTCGTTTGATGTGGTCTGGAATCAACCTGTTAACAAGCTCCTGACTAGCACCTGACAACTGCAATTGAAGAGAGTAGATATATTATAAGCATATTACTAATAGAAATGTTTCCAACTCTTTTATTGTAAAAAAGAAAAAACTCACTTCCTGCTTGAAATTGAAGAGAGGAGGTAAAGGGCGGCCATTTGGTAATTTAACATTTGGCTCCCGCAGCTCATCAAAGAAAGGATGCGCACATGCTTCTAGCTGAAATTTCAGAAAGAAGTTTAGTTAATTATCAGGAAGAGGAATAGTTTTTCTTTGAAAAGAAACAATACGAGCCTAAGATGAACTTCCAACATCCATAATTTCAGATAGAGAGATTATTCATACCGCAGTGCAACGGAGACTTGGTGAATATTGAAGAAGCCTAGAAGTAAGATCAATGGCCTCTGCTGGCATGCGCTTGTGAAAGACCTGATAGGATGGATGTTTACGACAGTTTAGTAGAAGTAGAAGTTGTAGAACTTATTAATCACTTTACACTTTCAGAGGACTGAAGCTATTTTTAAACCCCACATATAACTGTGACAAAGTGAAAGAAGATCAAATGGCTTTTGACCCTTCCCTCTAGTCCTAGTTTTAGATAAGCAGAGGCAACGTTTCTATGCAATTACTTAAAATAAAAATTAACCAGGCTATATAGTTAATCACTAGCAATGCCATGAAATATGAAAGAAAAAAAAAGCATACCTTGTGCCATGGATGGGCTTTGATCTGTGGAAACCTGAAATCAGTGTAACCTGGGTTCATGCATCGAATTTCTTCACGGGTCGGTGTTCCAAGAACCTTCAACAAGATGTAGTAAAATATCAATACGCCGTTAAAATAAACATAGTTTATACTTGCAACAACTATTATAGTAATACCTTGATGATCTCTACAAGTTGGTCAACAGCATTTTCCCCAGGGAACAATGGCTGTAAGAATAGAAAAATTAGTACAGAAGAATAAATCAAGATGCAACGTGGAAAACAAGAACCATCGTGCTAAGAGAGATTTGAATCTATAAAAATAGCAACCTGCCCCAGAAGAAGTTCAGCAAGAACACAACCAGCAGACCATATATCAATGGAAGATGTGTACTCTGTGGCACCAAAGATAAGCTCAGGAGCTCGATAAAAGCGTGAGCATATGTATGAGATGTTGGCTTCACCCTTGACCTGGTAAAAATTAGATATATTAATTGGAAGGGGAACAGTTTGTATTGCACAAAGTTATGTCTTAAGACCAGACAACATAGCAATCATAAGAAAACAGAAGTGGATATAGGAAATTTTCAAACACAACAAATCGGATAACTTAGTTTACATGTGATACCAAGATCTTAGCAAGTTAAGAGTGAAGGACACAAAGCAAAAAATAAAACAGAACAAAAATCACAGAAAAAAGAGAAGATGAACATACAAGGACTTTTGCACTCCCGAAATCACAAATCTTGACCTGATGGGTTAGGGGATCAACCTGCACAGATACATTAAAACTTAATGACTGTTTTAGTCCTGATTATTATCTCCAGTTACATTTTAAATGCAGCCTAAATGCATACCAGCACATTTTGAGGCTTCAGATCCCTGTGGCATACCCCAACAACTGAATGCAAATATGCCAAACCCCTGAAAATCTGTACATGAAGAAGCATGGTTGGTAGCTGAAATGGCACATATACCAGCAACATGAAAGAATAAGCACAAAAGTACCTGGTAGGTGTATAATTTTACATATATCAGTGGCATTCTCTGATTACCACTGCTGTAGTGCTTCAGAACCCGATACATAGACTCTGGAACATACTCCATCACCAAGTTGAGGAACAGTTCTTCTTTACTCGTAGTTGAAAAGAAACAGTGTTTCAGAGATACCACATTCGGATGATCCATCAAACGCATTAACTGTAGCTCCCGATTCTTATATCTCTTGTCCTGTAAAACTTTCTTAATAGCCACTGTCTCCCCGGTCTCCAAACATTTTGCCTGAAAAACATAGATCAATCGACATAAGTAGAAGAAATAAAAGATAACTAGCTGAATTCAACAATTGCCTCCACTTACCTGGAACACAATACCGAAGGAACCAGAGCCCACCACCCTTTCCGCCATATAACTGATGGTCTGCAAAGTCATAGCTTATTTGTCAGCTCAAAATACACAGAGAGAAGAAGAGGATAAATCAGCTTCATTACATAACCACATCTTCAAAAGACTCAAGGGGCATACTTCATTTTCAATCCAAAAGCTAAAAATCATGATAGTCCTCTAAAGCATAAGATGGCCTATACCAATTCAGGTCCAACAGGTTAAGAAAGCTTCCCCTAAGAAATATTTCTATAGGTGGCTAGGTGCTACAATCTACTAGTAAGTTATATAGTGCAAAAAGCCATTTTCGTAATGGAGGCATGAAGAAATAGAAACTACAAAGTGAGACACTTCTATAGAAAACAACTATGCACACCACAGAGGGATCTGATCGAAGTGAAGAATCCACAAAAATTCAAAGCACAGCAAGAACTTATCAGAAAATACCTGTTTAGGCTCTCCATTTTTACCCCCAATAGTCGTAGAAATTATATGTCCAGTGACTGAATCATTTGTATCCATCACCTGCGCAGAAGAAAGCTCCTGCAAGAGAAAAATCTCATGATTCAGAAGTATGACTACATTTCAAGCTCACTTGCAACCAGAAATCAGACCCAGGAAAAAACATCAAATACGTGAGACTGTGAGAGGGAAAAATAAGATGCAAAATTGGCCAAATTGTCCCCATGCAATCTACAAAATCGAACCTGGACACAGAACCGAATCCCACACAGATCCAAATAGGAGAGAAGGTGAAGAATAGGGATTACTCGAAGCCGAGGTCAATAACCAGAAAACTGAGGAACTCCAGGTATCAATTTGTTTCCTTATTTAATAAATTGTGGGTAGCAGAGTAGGAAATTCAGACAACAAAATAGCAAAAGAAGAAAAAACAAGGGCAAAGAAAACTAAGATTCGAAGGCGGAATCGTTCTTCCAGATCCAGCCGAAGCAGAAACGAGGTTTAGAACGCATAAAGCATCTTCCTGGCAGGTGAACAAGCTAGATCTCGAAAACATCCAAGGGTAAATAGCAAAAAGGCATAAAAGGAGAGAAAGGAAGAAAAAGAGGGAGATACCTTGTCGTCAGCCATGGGCGACGAAGAAGCAGGTGAAAGGAAGCGAGAGGAAATCACAGAGAGTGCCTGTTTTGGGAGAAAGAGGAAGAAGATCCGAGCAGAGAGATAGAGGGTGAGCCACCACGACAACGCCCATGTGAATCCAGCTTTGCCCCTCTCACCTTTCCGTCCTCTCTCATCATCCCTTCCTTCAATTTACTATTCTAGACATGCCCTTTACTCCATATTTACTATTATGCCATTCCTCTATAATTGATGAATTTCTACTCCCGGAAATGCCCCTGCCTGCTTACTCTTATACCTTGCGTGTCCTTCCTTCACTTTCTTCACCTTCACACTTTTGTCATACACCCAATTTTATTTTTTGAGGACTGATGATACAACTAAATGCATTCATCTTTCAATTATATATAGCCGTATTAAATAATATGTCAAATCTGTCCGATAGTGATCACCAGTTTTATTCTGTCATTATAATGCTCTACAATCTCACTATGAATTTTAAAAATAAAAATTCATTAATACGGAGTACTACTAGTGTGACTGTGTATTCATAATTATAATAAGAATTCTATTTTAAATATACTTCCTAAAGAAAAAATGATTAATTATTTAATCTACGATAATAAAATATAGAATTCCGTTCAAATTATATTGCATCACATTTGAAATGTGGTACGCATAACAACGTAATTGCAATACACAAACACATGAAACATGTACTATAATAAACACATGAAATGTATTGTTATTATGCACAATTACATGGATGTGATGTACAAAACATGTCAAATGTGGTGCATGGGATTATGGGAATATGGGATAACATAAACATGAAACACATGAAATGTAGTGCTCGAGCAATTGAAATATTGTGTGCAGAAAGATCAAATAACTAAGTTACAGCTCTCAATCGGTCAAGTCAGGTTCAGGTTCTGTTATTTCAGATTCGGGTTAAGAATGAATTCGGTTAATTTGGATAACAAGTCAAGCCCGATCGGGTCATTACAGGTTAACAGACGGTTCAAGTTAACTAACGGGTTAATAACGTCATTTTTTAAAACTATTTATTTATTATTAAATTATTAAAAATAAATAAAAATACATCAAAAACTAAAATAAGTAATTATAATAATATTATATTTAGTTAGTATTTTAATGGAATTGGAAGTATTGCACTAAATATTATTTAAAAATCATAGTATATTAAATTTTCGTAATTACAAAAACTACATAACTACAACCTTATTCATTTTTGAAGATACTTGATCATCTTAACGTTATTTATATGTCATTTATCATGTATATAGATAAATATTTTATGTTACTTACTAATGTTCAAAATAATTTTATTAATCAGTCGGGTTACGAGTCGTTCAGTTTCAGTGAATTTTTTTTCCCGATTACCTTCAGATTCAGTCAAATCGGGTTTTCGGTCAGCTCGGATCGGGTTTAAATACATGTCGATATGTCGGTTTTTCGGATTCGGTCGGTTTTTGACCGCTCATTATAGTGCACCAAATAACATAGTTGTGAATTTGTGATGCACAATATATAAAATGTGGCCGCATATAATATCATTAATGATAAACAAATACCAGTACATTAAAATGGGAATTATACGGGAAAACTACGAAATTGTTGTTCTTCCTCTTTTAATGAACTAGATACGGGCCTCGCGCTCCGCGCGAGAAAATTACGGATTTTCGTATGTGATTTAATATAGTTATACATTATTTGTTAATATGTTGTTGTTGTTATCAAATTTATTAATATTTGTAAATATAAGTATTTTTTATTTCCTTATATTTATGTTTGAAGTAGTTTTAAAACATAATATTAGAATAAGTTTGCATTGTCATAAGAGAAGCTCACACATTAATTTAATTTGTGACTTAATCAAGTAGACCATAAATAAATATAACATATGGATATAAGAAATATATTTAAATACATGCCCAAAAGTCCAATAGGAGGTGATTAAGAAATGAGTAATGCATTAAATTGGTACCAATTTCATTCAATTTTGACAATGGATAGCCAACTTTTTATATAGATAAGATGCGTATGTAGAGTGATTTTCTAATATGGGACGATCGAAACATGTCCGCATGTTCACGCCTAATAAATCATATGAGCATTCTATTTCTTATTAGTAAAAAAAACTTATTGTGACTAAAAAATTAGGTCCAAAAACTAAAGACTTTTGAATCTAATACTATTTTTCAAGATAAAACAATGGACAAGTGTTTTCCAACATGTGAGATGAAGATGGGCTCACATTGTCTTCATCCCATCAATTTCGCCAAAGTCAATTAAATTTCATCATTAATAAGGTACGTAATATTTAATATGATAATGTCCAGTTCATACTCTAAAAGGTAGGCTCATTATTAGTTAGCAGATAGGAAAAATGATTCATGTGAGGAATATCAAACCATAAGCCCTGCTGTCTGCTGCACTGTCCAAACCAGCAGATCTTTGAACATATAACAATATTGTGATTTGTTTGATGTTTTGACAAAGATTAAAACAATTGCATTAGATTTTTCATAATTGATGTTACATGGAAGGACATACCTAGCTAGACGACACACCTAGAGAACTAGATGTTACAAAAACAAATCCCAACTTCTTCTTCATCACCAGGATTGTGATCTAACACATTTTTTGCAATAAATATGGATTTGAGATGATCATGATGGAGGGAAAAAGCGGTTAAGGTTAAAAGGGAGAGTATAAAACTCCTCATTCCTGCTATCTCCTTTGAATGTCCTAAATTTGGCCCACCATGGCATTCCTCTATCCATTGCACTGTCCTTGAACTCGAGTGTGTTGTCTAGAAATACCGACACCATAAGAGCCACCGCCGTTGAAGATGAGAAGATGGTGTTTATGAAATCATTGAACTGCATTATATTATTCATCACTATCATTAATACCCAAACTATATTATGTAGAGAGGGAAGAAGTATAAAAAACGAACCCATCCGGCTTTGGTGTGAGCGGGTCCATGGAGAGCACCAGTGGTATACTCCATGAAGTACTCGGGAATTGACAAGCCGAGGAACAAAGAAACGCCAACGATGAAGAGATTTCTCATTGAGTTCATGTTGGTGAACTGCAAAAATGATAGTCCTACAGAGCCTGCACAAAATAAATAAGATAAATAAAAGAAAAGAACTAAAGTTTAGTGAAATTAATGGTCATTAATTATGATTGCTTACCAACAAGGCCAAACAGAACACAATACACTGCAGCAAAGATAGGAAAAGGTATTGAAGCAAACAAAGCTCCAAATTTTCCTGCAGATACACAACCCCACATCAAATGAAGTAAGAAAATCGGTCTATCTAATAAAAAGTATGGATCTGACACTAAGAGAGAGAAGCTTTCATTCTCACCTAACATGGAGAAGAAAATCATAAAACCAGCAGAGATTTGGATGACTCGGCGACTTCCAACACGAGTTGTTCCCAGAAATCCGATGTTTTCTCTGTTTATCATCATGTATCCATGAGCTAACAGCAAAAAAGTTTTCAAATTAAACATCTAGGTGTAATTGCTTACATAGATACTGAAGAGCCACTTAATGTTCCAAAGAGTCCACTGAGCAAGATTCCAATGCCCTAATTGTCAAATAACAAAAATATTAGTATCATGTACTGAAAATAATCAGCAGATATTGCCTTGTAAAAGAAGACTGACCTGCCAGCCTATACCGCGACTCAAAACATGAGGAGGAGGAGGCGTCGCACTTGCCAGGCGAGCTGCTGCTTTGTAAGCTCCAGTTGACTGCAACCAAAGTATCGAAAAATCAACATTTGCTGAACTTAATTTAAATACCTTAAAATGGTCAAATTGATTTTAAAGAATACCTCTATCAGAGAAACCATAACAGCTGCCATCATAGCGAAAGAATGGCCGGCATCAAAGGAAGGTACACCCCACTGTAAGGGATATGGGATCTTTATCCTAGTTCACATGAAACAGATGGAAAAACTTAGTAACTTCATCAATTTTATTATTATATGTTTTATTCAAGATCATCATTGATGAGTAGAGAAAATTGGTTTACCATGGTGCAGAGGAAATGAGGTTAGACTTGTCTGTACGGCAGTTAAACTGTGTTTTCTCAGGCCGGTGTTTGTAGGCACCACTTGCTGTCAAAAGATGTGCATATGCCCATATCACTGTAATGGATATAATGAGGGCAAAACGCTCAAGAACTGGTAATCGTTTCAGCTGGAAGTGTTTCAGATACTGCTCAAACAAATAAAGGTAGGAAATTGGGTTAGCTGATCTGAAGTTATTTATATAACAGATGACTGATTTGAGTTAAATACTTAATTCATTTCTTATGCTATATCGATTCATTTATCATATTATAAATTAGTCCAAGGCGATATTTTTAATCAAACTTATTTGGTGAATATACGAGTGAGCAAAATCATCCAATAGGGAGAAGTCACACCTGAGAGAGCCCAACAAACAGGATGAGCATTGGAATCCCAATTTCAACACATCGTCCAACCTAGTGGAAATGCGGAGAAATGAGAGTTAGATTGATCTGTTTGAAAATTCATTTTGTTTATATACAGTGTCCTTTAATCGTCTACAGAATTCTTACCACAGGGAAGCCTCTATCAAACAGTCCAAAGCCAGTCAAGGCTATAACAGGAACCATTCCAAGCGGACTGAAAAACCTGTTGTTGGAAGAAGAAAAAAACACTTAACATCTAGCTAATCCAAACAACAAACATCCACTCGTAACAACCAAACATTGTTGACTTAGACTTATAAAATGAACCTGGAGCAAATTGCCCACATCTGGCTGTAACCAAGAATGATCTGCACGCTTGATGCCACAATCAGAGCGCCTTGAACTGCTCGTATTGTGCCAAGGAATCTCTGAGAAGTTTACACATATCAAAGCACATTACTTCACATGTTTACATCAGATCACCTTAGAAGAAGTTCTAATTTCTTAATTATGTTGGACTACGCTAAGCAATGTTTAGCTGATTCAGAAAGGTAGTGTCACATGCACATGCAATGCAAGCACCCTTTTCAGAAAGTGGCAAATTGAAGATTACTGTCTACTGATATTAGCCCTTTTTTAAATTACTTTAGGTCTTCATTATTCTTATCCCATAAAGGAACCAATTAAAGGATATTCACACATTGGCCTAATTCTAGTGACAAGTATCATAATGAGAAATATAAAGTGCAAGTATGTATTTTTTGTTGTTGAGTCCAAAGATTCCACATGAGTGTAAGATAAGATAAGTGGGATACATATGATGACAATCTAAAGCAGGAGGAAGGGTCTAATGGGACCTCTTCTTTTTAATCTTTACTGAAGCAAATCCTAGTCAAATAAAGCAAGAGGGTTGAGAGGAGAAGTACCTCATGAGGATCTTCAATGCTTGCCAAAGAAGAGTCATGAATGATGGAGATGATGGGGACCATATAAGCGTACGACGCTCCTATAACAGTCGGTAGCCGCGTTCCGAATAGAGTTTGGAGAAGGGTGTTAATTCCCTGTACAAACAACAGAGTTTGTACTACTCTTGCCTTATCATTCTGTCATAACATTGTTTTATATTAGCCTACATTGTGTTAACTTCAGATCAAACTATACTGCCAAAAATCCAACTAAATGTAACTCACATCTGTGCCTTCCATTACACTAATGAGGAATGTTGGAATCATCACTGCAGTACCCAAAGACAAGATATAATGTTGGAAGCCTAATGCAACTGCTTCCCCTGCTCCCCCAAAATTTAGAAAGATCAAAACATGCAGGATTAAGCAGAAACAGAAAAACCCAGAAAACAAATGAGATCTGTAAGGATTATTACCCCAAGAAGGATTGGAGTCAATACAGTACTCCAAGCCCTGAAGTTGGTCCATTGGTGGATGACTAATCTCTTCTGCCTTTGGAGGAGTCGCCATTGACAAATTCCAGAAAAGGGGGGAATTTGAGCAGAACCAGGGTTGCTTAAGAGGGCGAAGTTTAAGCTAAAAGGGGATTCTTGAGTGAGGAGAAACCTAGTGAAAGTGTAAAGTTAGAGAGAGAGAGAGTGATGATGGTGTTTGACTCACACTCAGTCTTATGTGTTTCATTTGGGAGGTGTGAAACTGAAAATTGTTCCGTTAGAAATTTCATTATTCCCGAAATGCCCTCTAAGGAAAACGACCCGAGTTACCGTTAACCTGCTGAGACGGTTTATAATTAAATGTGCTTATTAGTCCTAATAAACTCATGAATAATGGCATTATGTATCTGCTTTGTATGACACTATGACACATACAAATTAATAAATTCGATGTGTATCAGATTTGGGATCTTTACCCAATTAAGACAAGATCTTTTTTCAAATTAGGTCCTTTTATTTACTTTTTAAATCAATATAAATTAATGAACCATCTTTAAAATTAATACGGTGTATTTTGTAAATGAAAGAGAAATTTATTATTTTTTGAGATCTTCATGACTTATAAAAATTTTGGGTTAAGAGAGACAACATTCTACTACATGTTTTATTCAAGAAACAACAAATAATGGGTTATATACTTATACTAAACATAGATAACTCCTCTCTAATACTCCTTACAGAAGAAAAGAAATATCCTCAATCATATCATATAAAAAATGAAAACCAATCGGAAAAGAAAAACCAATTAAGGGAATTATGTATTTTGATAGCACAATTAGTTTCCAAAAATATATATTGAGACTGAACACTCTAGTCCCTTCTATGATTAAAGTTTCGGTAGAGAAAAATCATTTTGAAAATGATTGAGAATCCCCAAACTTCTCTAAAAGATGAAACTTTGATAAGAAATACTTCTCTAGACAAATCTTCATGAATCTTCGATGAAACGAGACGAAGCTTCTGAATAAAATCTCAAAGTTTAGCAATTAAAATAAATACTCCGTATTAACTAAACTCATTTAGATAAGCTAATACTCATGTTGTTAACCTGTTGTGTTTGTGTTGCATAGACTTACTACTACGTATAATCTTACTACTCCCTCTGTCCCTTATTATAGTTCTCGTTTTCCATTCTGGGAGTTCCGAAATATAGTTCTTGTTTTCCTTTTATATCTTTTGTCTTATTATTAACATCACATCAAACAACACTCTCTTTCCTCTTTTTTTATATCAAAACTCACACCAAATTATTTTGTATCTTCTCTCTCCTACCTAAAAATCCACATCTCCTCACAATTTCTCTCCTCTCCACTTTTCATTCTTCTTTCCTTAATTTACCTCGATAATGAGAAACGAGAACTATAATAGGGTAGGGGGCGGAGAGAGTAAGATGTTTGTTGGTATTTAGGCTAAATTTGGTTGATTTGTTGAGTAATTATTGTGGTTGATTTGGTTTGTGTGGGAAAAAAAGGAAATGAGGCCATATATAGAGCCAGGTGAAAAGGGGTTGAAAGGGAGTCATCAAATGTCAGGTCAAACGTGTAGCTGACCAAACTGCATGTTGCATGTTGTAAATAACTCAAAACTGGGAATCCATATATGTATGGAGTACGTATACGTCTTTCCCAGCTGCCTCAAAACACACAACTCAAAACAAAATACTCTCCCATCCGTACCTAACTATCTGCGCGAATCTTTACTGACCCATTAAAATGATTGGATCATCAGCTAATTCAAAAACACCAATTATTTGGATCACAACTCTCAGTCCCTAAAAGTTATTCTCATTATAAATAATGATATTATTTACGTATTAATCGAAGGGTCCAAATTCCATGAGAAATGCCCCTTAAGATGAGAAATAAGAAGGAATGATGAAGCTCCTTCCTCCTTCCTCCTCCCTCCTTGGAGTTGACCACCCGTTGACCACCCGATGATCGCCGTTGACTTTTTTTTTTTTTAAAATGTCGTTTTTTTTCGGACTTTTTTCGTTTCAGTTTTTTTTGTGCTATGATTTGTAAGTAAAAGTGCTATGTTTTTTCTACCAATTTTGTGTGTTATTGTTTGTAAGAAAAAGTGTTATGCTTTGTAAGTAAAAGTGCTATATTTTTCGAGACAAAAGCGTAACACATTTCACCTAGCATAGAGAAGCACATATAGGCAAAAAGTGTAGCACACTTCAGCTAGCTATAGAGAAGCACATATAGGTGAGAAGTGTAGCACATTGCAGCCATAACGAAGCACATATAGGCGAAAAGTGTAGCACATTTCAGTCATAGAGAAGCCTATATAGGCGAAAAGTGTAGCACATTGCAGCCATAGAGAAGCATATATAGACAAAAGTGTAGCACAATTCAGCTAGCAATAAAGAAGCACATATAAGCGAAAAGCGTAGCATATTTCAACAATAAAGAAGCACATCTAGATAAAAAACGTAGCACATTTCACTTAGCATAGAGAAGCATATATAGGAAAAATCGTAGCACCTTTCACCTGGTATAGAGAAAAACATATAGGAAAAACCGTAGCACACTTCAGCTAGCCTATAAAATCACATATAGGTGAAAAGTGTAACACATATAGGTGAAAAGTGTAACACATTTAGGCAAAAAGTGTAGCACATTTCACCAAGCATAGAGAAGCACATATATGCAATATCGTAGCACAGTTCAGCTAGCCATATAGAAGCACATATGGGCAAATAGCGTAGCATATTGCAGTAATATAGAAACACATAACACTTGTGGTAGTACATACTTTGCAAGTTCAAATTTTGGCTTAATATATCATAACACATTTCAACAATATAGTAGCACATTTCAGGCATTTTGAAGCACTTGATTTTGTAAGTACAAAATCCGGCCTAAAAAATATTTTTTTGGCCTAAAAAAAATAAAAAAGTCAACGCCGGTCAACATCTGGTCAAAGTCAATCTCTTGCTAGGATTACTTCTCATTTCTCATGTTAACATTAATTTCTCATTTGATCTTTTGCCTTAATCGAATTCGTTAGATATCTTACAATATATAAGAACAAACATAGTGATGTGGGGTCTTGTTTGATTCGTCTCATCGAAAACTTTAAGAATATCAAAATTTTATAATTTTTATTAACATATATTTAGAGATATTAACGATACAAAACGCACATCGGCATACGTGCATAAGAGAGATGGGAAGAACATTTGGGGACGGAGCGAGTACTTCATTTTTTCTGACAAAGATGTGCATTGGATCGTATTGGAGCAGGCACTCCACACCTACTTATTGAAACCTTGTACACACAACTTATAACGGTAGCTTCATCCTTGATCCTTGTAAAACATGAATATAATTCAATTCTTCTACCCCTACGTTACATGTAATGTGATTAATGCATGCTTACAACTCTAAATTGGAAATTACAAATCAGTGATCACTCACAATAAAATTGATAGTTTTAAACTCAACATATTTTATCTAATATTTCAACTAAACAAATTCATACGGTCTGATCTATTATCTGAAAGCAATCTTGAACCTACTGAATCGTTTCTTTTTCCAACATACGAAATTATGGTTTCACTAAATCAATTTTTAGAAAATTTTGAATCATACCATTTGTTTTTACTTCACAAAGGCAACACGCGCCTCTTCAATATATAGACTTTTTTGTCTTAGTCTCAATTCATTACTAAACAAGTCTCAACTAATTGAATGCTTGTGTCGGAAATTCCCCGAATAGGCATGCATTTTCATAAAAAATATAATTGACAACTCGAAGTTTCACCTTATTCCTTTCTTGCAACAAATCCTAAGGGAAAGATGTTAATAAACTTATCTCGTCCGTTATTTCATATGCCAGTACGTGGCGAATCAAAACAAAATACATTTTTTTTAGTAGGTGTGATTCATTGGACATAGATCCAATTTTTCAAATGTCTCGATTTTGTTTATCCCCTTCCCGGCGGTATCAAAATGCCCATGTGTATCAAAATTCCCCTATATAAGCATCTTAGTCTATGTCCTTAGAAAAAACAAAATTATATTACTAAAATTTGTATTAAACAAGTAGTTGAGTCCTATATCTAAAGATGGAATGCGCTCTGATGAGAAAAATGATGTAGTTTTATTAATCTTTTGTTTTGCGATAGCCGGTGAAGAACAGGAGACGAGCAGGCCGAGGTCGGCTATGGCGACAGCGTCGCTGCTTGTTGAATCAATAGATGGAACTTAGAAGAAGAAGAAGATTTGATGGTAGAACCCTAGCTCATGAATACTCCCTCCGTCCCATAATGTTAGTCCAATTTCTTTTCGTGACACTATTCACAAACCGAGAGAATCTTGTAGATTTCTCTTAATATATAAGAAAAAACATAGCCATGCGGGGTCTTGTTAGATTCGTCTTAATGAGTACTTTAACAATATTAAAAAATTATAATTTTTATTAACATATAACTAGAGATATTAATTGAAATGAGACTAACAAAATAGGACAGAGAGAGTATATATTTTAGATGGGCAATCTTTGTTTTATGGAAATCTGATTTTAACAAAATCCTGCTAGAATATTTTTATGGAAACAAGTATTTTTGGATATAATTTTTGTTTCTATCGGGTACAAGGTATTAAAGATAATAAACAAGTGTTATAGATAAAAGATAAAAGATAAAAGAGAGTTAGGATTGGATCTTAATTTTATTATAAATGCAGCATGTTCCTAGTTTTTCTTGTACAATTCAGATCAACACGATTGTAAGTACAGAAAAAAAAAACAAAGGACACACCATAAAGTTAAAGAAACACGTTGAGCTCAAAAAAACTAGCCAAGCTAGAACACGATGAAGGTATTTAATTATAATCGATCAGCATATGCTTTTTTCATGTATTGAATTATTTGTTTGAATTTTAAGTATCTTTACATATTACTTATGCAGGCTTTGTATAGGTCGATACTTTTAATTTTATTGGCGTTGTCGTTTACATCATCTTGTGAAGCAAAATCTTATCAACGCATTCCATTACCTCCTGGTGCAATAGGACCCGAAACAATCGCCTTCGATCGTAATGGAGTCACTCATACCGGAATTTCAGATGGATTATGCATTAATTACCGAGACAACGACGCGCCGAATTTACAGATTCTGGTTGAAGGGCGTTGAAGGGCGTCCTGACAACATCAACCGAGCTTCGGATGGCAATTTTTGGATCGCACAAGTACCACTACCTTACGGTGCTTCTCAAAATGGAGGAATGCCCATAAAAGTAAATGAACAAGCACAAGTTTTGGAGCGTCTTGATAGATTATGCAAGTGGAGAGCTCGTCACAAGCGCAAGCGATGTTAAGGAATTTGGAGGGAGAGTTTGGATTGGAAACGTTATCCATCCATTTATTCAAGTTGCAAGTCCTTAAAACCATATAACTTAGTATTTTCTTACAACAATTAGATTCTTAAGAGTTTTTATGAAATTTTCAATCATAAATTAGAATCGTTTATTGGTATATTGCCACTTACAGTACTTGTTCATGTTTGCAATAACCTACATCACTAAGTTAAACAGGCCAGAGCATGTGGAACCGGACTGGAACAGATAATTAGACCATTAATTAATGGTAATTTGTGAATTATTAATTCAGGCACAGAAACTAATGGGTCCATCACTCCATTGGACCGTTATCTAACGGCCCAATACTCTTCCCAAACTGTACATAGGCCCAAAGTAGGTAACCTTAAAGTCTAATTCCCAACTGAGTAAATACCGAAATTCCTAGTGAATTTGGCATTAAAAATGATTTATAACCCTTTTTATTTGGACTAAATAAACTAATCTAATCTAAATCACAATCCGTCATCAAACTGAAATTGTCATCAACACAAATTGTTAACATGTATAAAAGTATTAGTTAACGCACAATAAATAATTTAAGGTTAGAAAATATAAGTAAATGTGCAAAAAAGGTTATTTACCTTAAGGAGGGATACATACATATACATCAATATATAGATTTGTATAGCTCAGTTTCACGTGCGTTGCACTGAATTTACAAAATAAAGTATTATATAAAAATTATTACGATAAAATATAATATTTTATAAATTATGGAATATATGTATATTTTATTCACTCACAACTACGGAGTAATTTTTAATATTTTTGGATCGGAAAAATTTTAAATCAATATTTAAGGGTTTCTTCTCTTATAATAAATTTCTAAATAGTTCTAAATAAAAGTTTGTTAGCTTCTAATTAGGAAAGATAAAAGTTAAGTAGATAATTGTTGTAATTATAATTAGGAAAATCTTCTCTTGTTCTAATCTTTTAAATAAGAACTTTGAATATATATGGCTATCTTCAAATCAAAGAACTTTGAATATATATTCCACAATCAACGTATCATCATTATGTTCTTTGAATATATACTAGCACCGAGCGCAGGAAAATTACATAATTTTACATACGGTTTAACGTAGTTAAATAGACGTTCGAAAATTGAATTGAGACAAATTATGTTCACAATCTTCCAATGCAACATATAACCTCAACAACGTTAAATTTATAAACAAAATCAATCAAGAAATTGATAAATGATAAATGATTTTTTTCGACGAAAAAGAGTCATTCTAGCTCCTTTAAACAGGGATATGAAAACATCAATGTTAATGCATAATTTATTTCCTTAATATAAATAGTTGAACAATGCATCTTAAACGAAACAATAAACTCGTTGATTTCAAGGTTTGATTATTCTTTTCATTGATTTCTTATGATTCATGTCAAACCCTAATTAAAAATCAACTTTTTCAAATACATTAACTCAAAGCATTAACTCGGTCCCGATTACCATTACTTTCTCAAAGTCATGGATTTTTATATTTGAATATATATTCCACAATCAACGTATCATCATTATAACCGCAGAAAGTGATACCAAGTTACCAACTCTTTGAAACAACTCAAACATGCATTTCTTTGAAGTTCATACGTACATTATATAAAAGAGACTTCAATTTCTTTTCTAAACTTGAACAAATGTATTATGGAAAAAGATCTCGAAAGGATGAATATTTAGATAAGGACTAAGGATGATGCACACAAGCTCTATAATTAATGCACACACGTTATAATTCATGCACACAATATTTTGTGATGCACACAATCTATTACACATGCACACACTGTGTGCATTAGTTATAACTCGTGTGTGCATGAGTTATAACGTTAACGTTTGTGTGCATCATCCTCCTCAGTCCTCGAATATCTTCACCGGAACCAAACTCATGTATTATGCAATATACATATAAGTATGGAGAATTGGAGAAGGTGTAATTATCCTTTTTGACTTGATTATTTGGATATTTGTGGCAAGGAACAAGCCATGGTGGTTCGGTCATACTAAAACCATAACATGTTCTATTTGTTTCTGACTATTTTGCTAACTACCCCACTATCATATACAGAATATACTTTGCAGTGACACCCATTTCACATACGACGATCATGAAACGACATTGTGCTTCACGTACCATCTTTCATTTTCAAAACTTATATAGATCGATCACCCTAATCAATATATATAGCTAGTCACGGTAGGGTAATTCACCCATAATATATATAAAATGTGCTTCTCATTAAAATAGAATATCTGAAAGAACTAACACTAAACACGAAAAAGGTGATTATCCTCCTTTGCACCACTACCTAGCTACTTCACTTACAAACAAAAACCCCTATTTCCATGGAATTTGAAATGGAAACTTATCCCATAATTTTCACCAACATGTCCATTATAAAAATTACAGAGATTTTTTACTTGTACCATATTCTCAAATAATCTTAACACATGATTGCTAAAAATAAATCTTCTATCCTCCGTTAGCTAGTACATTTCGTATCACTGGTTTAGGTAACACAAGTTTAGGATAATTGTGACCTGAAGCGATAGATCGTTAGTTCAGGCTAGAATCTTTATTTTGGTTAAGTGGTTGCCTTTGTAAGAGCATATACCCATTGGTTGTCCACTTGGAGTGAGTATTACTGTATTAGGAAAGAGAAATCCAAAATAATATTAAAATATAAAAAAATAGAATTTTGGAAGAAAGAAAAACAATCACAAAAAAAAGGGCATTCTCTTCACCATGGTGAAGGAAATGAGCATTCACCTAAATTTGACATGTGTCCCAAGATGACATCACTTTTGAGCTAAAATACATAAATAAATTTGACATGTGTCTTATAGAGAAATGAATGACAATAAATAAATGAGCAACCATTGGGAGTGTAGTGGTGATAGATGGGTATGGAAAATGAGTATTAACAAAAGAAAGAGAAAAATATTACTCCCTCTGTCTCATTTTGTTAGTCCCATTTCAATCAGGCACATATGCCGAGACATATTTTGCATCGTTAATATCTCTAGTTATATGTTAATAAAAATTATAATTTTTTAATATTGTTAAAGTACTCATTAAGACGAATCAAACAAGACCCCACATGGCTATGTTTTTTCTTATATATTAGGAGAAATCTACAAGATTCTCTCGGTTTGTGAATAGTGTCACGAAAAGAAATGGGACTAACATTATGGGACGAAGGGAGTATTAGGAAAGAGAAATCCAAAACAATATTAAAATATGGATAACCATTGTGTATACTAGAGCATAACCATTGGTTGCCCACTTGGGGTGGGTATTAGGAAAGAGAAATCCAAAACAATATTAAAATATGAAAAAGTGAAGGAAATGAGCATTTATCTAAATTTGACATGTGCCCCAAGGTGACATCACTCTTGAGCTAAAATCTATAAACATATAAAATTGACCTTTGAAATAAGCATTCACTACCTTTTAGGGGTGCATTTAGTGTTAATGTGTGGTGGAGTGAATTGTGCCTTTATGTTACGTCTTCAATTTCCCCCATCATCAATTTACTTCGTCTCTTCCTCTACCCGTGCAGATGTCCTTCCCCTTCTCCTTCCCTTTCTTCTATATTCATTGAGCCGACGAATCCCTTGCACCGCCTTTTTTCTTCCTATAAATCCTTACTTTCTTATACAAACGATTCTCTCTCAGCTCTCCAAGGCCCAATTCATTTCCTGCAAGAATTCCAATCTGTTGGCTCCTCCCAAAGGAACAGAGAAAACGAGGTTGAGATCGGAAGGAAAAGTGTGGAGAAAACGATTATGTCCAGGAATACAATGACATGTCCTTGGCCGACTTCGGAAGGCTCGAGATCGAGCTTGCCGAGGTTGAGATGCTTGGGCTCATGTCTTCCCGCACTGAATTCGCCCCCTCGCAGCCGTTTAAGAGAGCCAAGATCAATGTATCGCTTCACGTGACTATCCAGACCACAGCTCTCATCGAGACTCTCACCGCTCTTGCAACATTTTCTCCACTCAGGTACCTCTTCTTCCTCTTTCGAATTTCGTAACCTAGATTTGATCGGATTTTGTCTTCAATTGAATTTACAGTATAACATTGATGGGAAATGTTTATTAATTTGGAGAAAAGTTGATTGAATATATAGAATACAACTGTGATAAAATGTTTATTAATTTTGTCTTCAGTCGAATTAGTTCTTTTCCAAAACAAACAAGGCTTAAGCAAAAACCCGCTTGGAAGAATCTCAAGGTTGTTTTACTTTGCAAAGGTCCAAAAAAAAATTGAAATTAATTCATGTTTTGATATTAATTATCTTAGCTTTTGTTTGTGATTTTTCTCAGGTAATTCTCTCGGATGCTAATGTTCTTGTGGAAGGTGAGCATAAAATTGTGTCTTTTATGCGCAACCAACAAAGTCTGTCTGGCTATGATGTTAACACAAGGCATTGCATGCACGGTTTGGTACTTTCGAGCTCACTAACTCTATTCTCTAGATTATTTGCTAATAGTGGAGTGTTTGAGTTGGTGTGTAACTGTAATTGTGTATCAATATGCAGGATGCAGATTTAATAATGTTGGCTTTGGCCACACATGAACTGCACATCTCAATATTAAGAGAGGTATCCATCACCCATCATCTTCTCCACTCAGGTTCATTATTGTTTTATGCGGTTAAATCCGATTAACAACAGTGTAGGATTGATCGATTGTCGTCCGTAAAATTGAAAACGAAATATACATATCTCTTCGTCGATTTGTTGATTTCCGTTCTATTTTTTAAAGAAACAGAACTACATGCCATTGGATTGGACATTGAACTCGAGAGTTTATATGTTCTCCTTTTTAGCTGCAGTGTTGAGGCCAAAATCAAGATGAATATCGGTATGTATTAAGTTTAACTCTTACTGATTTCCTAAACTTTAAACTTCTCTTTATCGGATTTGAAGTTTAATTTTCTGACTGTTTGATTTTCAGAAGCTCGAGTTGTTGAAAAGGAAGCTGAAGTTAGACCCAAGAAAAACTCACGACCAAGGTAGAATGCACAATATGGAGTTCCTGGTATTGGAAATGATGTAGTATATTGATGAGGCTAAAGTCGTAGTGCCAAATCAAAGAAATAAACTCTAAACACTAACTAGAGTATAGCAAGTAAGTAGAGGTCGAACCCAAGAGAATCAAAACACCAAATCAATGCAGTCAAGTGAAATATCAACTAGTGAACAAGTAACAAGTAACCAGGGGGGTTTTGATTGTATGGAACACAAAAGTAACAAGTATCAAGCAAAGAAGGTTTGGTTGTGAATATGATGAGAAGGGGTTTCACCTAGCAAGTATCCACACAACAGTCAATCAAGTTGATCATAGATTTATCTCAAGTTTTATTCAATCCTAGGGAATGTTCTTATTCCAATCTTTAATATATCAGCAGGCCAACCGGTCCTGATAATACTTACTATTCAACAATCAGGGAAACCTCTCAAGATTAGATGAAATAGCAGCAAAGGGCACAGGAATGATAAGGATGCATGCAATAACTTACAACCGTCAAGTATTAACATGCAATCAATTCTCTTTCATAAAAGCAATCAACTACCAGATCATGCAGATATGAATGCTACAATGACAAGGAATTCCACCGTATATTCCTAGTCTAGCAATAGAAAACTATCAATCAAACTAGGTGATTAAGCTAGCAAAACTAATAGAAATCAATAGATGAAGAACAAGAGAATTAATACAAACCCATAGGAAAAGAACAAGAGTTTAGAAATCTCACAACTTAATAACTGAAGGTTTCAACCGCTAGGTAAAACAATGGAGATTAGTTCCTGCTCATGGTTGCAGAACTAAATTGTGTGATGAAAAAGATGATAGAAAAGATAGAAACTAGGGTCCTTAAATAGAGAACTAACCCCAAAATATATGGTAAACGAAAGATCCTAAACGAAATAAAATAAGGTAAAAGAAATAAAATAAAATAAGGAAAATAAGGAAAGTCCGGAATATCTTCGGCCTTGTTGTGGCGATCGCCATGGATGACTGGCGATCGCGGTCTTCATGTAAAACTTTGCCTCGTCTCTGTCGCCCCATGGCGATCACCATAGAGTCATGGTGATCGCCACAGAGTCATGGCGATCGCCATGCTCTCTCGAACTCCTGGAATGCTCCTGTTGTAGAATGGCGATCGCCATAGTGATGGTGGCGATCGCCGCTGCTCCGCAGGATGTCTTCGTCTTCATGTCTTCAATCTTTGATCCTCTTCTTCTTCGGTTCTGGTCTTCATTTCTTCACTTCTTCATAAACAACTCAGAATATAACAATAGCTCCAAATACTTGTGATAACACTCCTAAACTAATGTAATAACCCCTAGTTACGCCATACAAAGTGTAGCGTATCAAATACCCCCATACTTAGACTTTTACTAGTCTCGAGTAACTTACAGAAAAGCTACCCTTACAATGAAAAGCTCAAAGCCTCAGGAAGTACAAGAATATCTCCTAGTGATTACATACTCGATAAGCCCAAAGCATACAAAGCGCAACAACAACAATCAAGAACAAATGTGATACAATAAGCACAAACTCAGAACTACACCTTATTCCTTCAAGTGGCCTACCTGAATCCTCTTATACGCCTCCTTCTTATGCCACCATAACGCCAAGATGAATAATGATCCTAAAACACTCAATTTTTTCATTTTTTTTATAACACTCATCTTGCTTGGGCGCCCTTTCGGGTTTTCATCCCAACCACTCAATAATTGTTCTGAGCTCACCAACTCACATCTCTCAAGACTTATTGTTGCCTCAGCCTAGTGCCGGCCAAGCACCTTCTTATTGCATAGATCTTGCTATCCAAGGATTTTGTATGCCTTTTTCTCAATATTTTTGGCTTTTTCCATTTTTTAATTTTTTTTGAATTTTTGATTTATAACATGCAAAATAAAATGCTAAGAAAGTAAATATGTACAATTACTCATATCATCCCCTCCCCCATACTTGAATGAGACATTGTCCTCAATGGAAAATAAAGGACATACAAATGTAAATGGGGAAGAAAGGATAATACTCACTGTGGTGATGGTGGTGGATGGTGTGGATAGTAGGGGTTTGCACCCCTAAAGAACTCCTCCTGCCTCTGTTGCAACGTCTGCATGGTCTGTTCAATGTTGGTGAACCGAATGTCATAGCTGCTCACTGTTCGGCTCACCTCAGCTAGCTGTGTCCCGAATGCCTGTTGCTGAAGAGACATACTCTCCATCAAACTGTACATCCGCTCATAATCAAATCCCGGGGCAGCAGCCTGAGGACCGCCCTGATCAGCCCCCGGAGCACCATCATGACCTCCCATGTCAACTTCCATCTCCGCCTCCTCGTCAGACTCCTCAGCCTCAGCACCATCAGGCAATAGTCGAAAATCCCTTGCAAGAGGACCAAAGGGAATGAATCTAGGTAGACGCATCTTGTGTGTGCCCTCATGCTTGGACAACCACGTATAAATATCCCGGCGCACATCTAGAAGCAGTGCACGCCTCAGCCCTGGAACATCATAAACATAGTTGGAGTTGTTGCTACCACTAGGGATAGCATCATCTCCTAAACAGAGTCGGGCAATGAGAGTGACCATTCCTCCCATACTTATCTTGCCCACCTTCTTGCCCATCTTCCTGTATTTGGCCACACTATGGCAAAAAAGCAGGATCCAATCTGGAACGGTCCCACATTCAGGTGTGAGGCTCCATAAAAACTGTAAATCCTGAGCAGAGACCTTGTTCACCTCCCCACGCCCCAAGAAACACATGACTATCACCTTGTGAGCTAGCCTAAGACAAGGATGAGTGAACTCGTAATTGTACTGGGTAATAGAAGGGTTCAGTACCTGCCCTGTAGCATGAAACCAGAAATCTGCAGCCCTCTGATCAGGCTCACTCCAACCTTCACTAGGGTCCTTAGTCACTCCAAATAGTACACTCAAATCATCAAAACCAAGAACATACTCTTTACCGTGCAGCATAAAAACAATATTTCGTTCCTCCGTACTGAATGAGAAAGTAGCAATAAAGTCTCGTGTTAAACTCTCATCAGTGGGAGCATTTATGGTCATAAGTCCACCTAAACCACCATGGCTCAGCAATGCCAAGGTGCATTCTTCCAAACCTAACAATTGCAAAGTGGGCATGCAAAAGAACTTGGTAGTGACTACAGTTTTAGAATCCAAAAAATCTCGAACCTCTTTCTGCTTTTTAGTCATACATCTCTTGACTCCTCTCACCATTGTATAATAGGGGAATGAAAAGCAAAGAGAGAAACGAAGTTGTACTCACAAATTTTTCAAAGCAAAATAAATGCTGCAGAACTGAATGGCGATCGCGGTGAATGGATGGCGATCGCGGTCGCTGGAGTTCTTCGCGAACAGTTTCTGTAATGCAATGGCGATCGCGGTGCTACAGTGGCGATCGCGGTGGCGCTGGGTTTCCGAAATCGAGATTTTGTCAACAGATGGCGAGCGCCTTGAGATAGAGGCGGTCGCGGTGGAGCTTTCCGGCGAACTACGGTATGAATCTGGTGGATTGAGGTTGGTTTGGTGGTGGTTTGATGGAGAAGGGTTAATTTTTGTGGTGGTTTGAGGGAGGATGGGGGCTATGGAATTTTTGGGGGTGGCTAGGGTTTAAGAAGATGAGGGAGGGGATGTTTTTATAGTGGGGGCTGCTGGGATTTGATTGGTGAGGGTAGGTAGGGGATGAAATCAGATTGGGATTGGGTCAGTCCAAATCTTTAATTTTTTTTTTTTATCATTATGGACATTTTTAGCCTGCCCACATGTATAACTGGTCGACCCATGTCGTCTCCACATCAGCTAGTCACCATTCCGTCAGCGCTCAGTCAGCACAAAGTAAACGCCACGTCATCATTTTTTTTTTTTAGAACAGGAGAAGACTTACAGCGGGATTGGCTACTGACTGTAGCGGACCCTAAGCTTCGGTGCTTTCCTCCTGTCCATAGAAAAATTAACAAGAAAATTACCCCGAACAAAAACAAAAACAAACTCAAACCTCGGGTTGCCTCCCGAGTAGCGCCTTATTTAACGTCGTGGCTCGACTTCATGCCTTTCAATCAGGTTTCATCAATAGGCTCAGTAAAATATTGCTCATCGATGGCCTCGTTGGTGAAACCTTCATGATAGGCTTTCAATCGTTGCCCATTTACCTTAAATACCTTATGAGTCTCCCCATCATATAAATCCACTGCTCCATGGGGAAAGACTTGGGCAACAACATAAGGTCCTACCCATCTAGACTTAAGCTTATCTGGGAAAAGTTTCAGACGTGACTGAAATAGTAGAACTTTATCACCTGTTTTGAAGTTCTTTCTCAAAATGTTCTTGTCATGCCAAGCTTTCGTCTTCTCCTTATATATGACAGCATTGTCATAGGAGTTGAGTCTTGCTTCCTCTAGCTCACTCAATTGGAGCTTCCTAAATTCTCCAACTTCACTAATTTGCATGTTGCATTTCTTGACAGCCCATAATGCCTTATGCTCAAGCTCCACTGGAAGATGACAACCTTTACCAAAAATTAATCGATAGGGTGACATACCTATAGGAGTTTTGTAGGCTGTGCGGTAGGCCCATAATGCATCATTAAGTCTTAGGCTCCAATCCTTCCTGTTGGGAGCTACTGTCTTCTGTAAGATGGTCTTGATCTCCCTGTTTGACAACTCAGCTTGTCCATTGGTCTGTGGATGATAGGCAGTGGAGACCCTCTGAGTAACATGATACTTCTTCAGCAATGCACTCACCGTCTTGTTACAAAAGTGAGTACCCCTGTCACTTATGAGAGCCTTGGGAATACCAAAACGAGCAAATATGTTCTCTTTCAAGAACCCTGCTACAACTTGAGAATCATCAGTCTTGGTGGCCTTCGCTTCCACCCATTTGGAAACGTAGTCCACCGCAAGCAAAATATATAAGTTCCCGAATGAGCTAGGGAAAGGCCCCATAAAGTCAATCCCCTAAACATAAAAAATCTCACAAAAGATGATTGGTGCTTGAGGCATCTCATTCTTTTGAGACATGTTCCCAACTCGTTGGCATTGATCACAGGTTTTGCAATAGGCATAAGCATCCCGAAATATGTGTGGCCAATACAAACCTGCATCCAATACTTTCCTAGCTGTTCTATTTGCCCCAAAGTGACCCCCACATGCATAAGAATGACAAAAAGACAAGACAGATTGTACCTCATTATCAGGAAGGCATCGACGAATCACCTGATCATTACAGTGTCTCCAAAGATAGGGATCATCCCACACATAGAATCTAGCTTCGCTTTTCATCTTATCCTTTTGAGCCTTGGAAAAATTAGGGGGGAACTCGCCTATGACAAGAAAGTTCACTAAATTTGCGTACCAGGGTTTGAAGGTTTTTAGAGCGAGGAGCGTAGCTTCAAGATCAACGTTAATGTAAGTCTCTGCGAGCCAACGGCGATCGCCACCAATGCATGGCGATCGCGGTCGCGGTCTAGAATCGAGGGTAGCTTCTGTGAAAGCATGGCGATAGCCAATGATTTGTGGCGATCGCGGTCGTGACTCAGTACTCTTGTAAACATTAGAATAATCATGGCGATCGCCACTAGATGGCAGCGATCGCGTCATGGCCACAGTAGCTACTCCGAACAGATTGTCATCAGGGAAATTTCCCTGAATTTGCTCCTGCATATCTGGCTTGTCATCTGCACTGACTAATCTACTCAAGTGATCCGCCACCAAATTTTCAGCACCTTTCTTGTCTCGAATTTCCACATCAAACTCACTCAGCAATAAGATCCATCGAATCAATCTTGGTTTGGCATCCTTCTTCGTCATAAGATAACGAAGTGTTGCATGGTCAGTATAAACAATTACCTTGGTACCAAGTAGATATTGTCTGAATTTCTCCAAGGCAAACACAATTGCTAGCATCTCCTTCTCAGTGGTGGAGTAGTTCCTTTGCGCTCCGTTCAAAGTCATAGAAGCATAACGAATTACATGAGAAGCTCTTGCTTCTTTTTGTCCAAGAACTGCTCCCACTGCATAGTCACTAGCATCACACATGATCTCAAAAGGTCGAGACCAATCTGGCGCCTGAATAATTGGTGCACTTGTTAAACGAGTTTTCAACTCATCAAACGCCTTCTTGCACTCGACATTAAGCTCAAAATCAACCTCCTTTTTCAGCAGCTCACATAGTGGTGATGAGGTCTTTGAAAAGTCCTTGATAAACCTGCGATAGAAACATGCATGACCTAGAAAAGAGCGAACTTCCCGCACATTAGTAGGATAAGGCAAAGATTGAATTATATCAATCTTCGCCTTATCGACCTCAATACCCCTAGCTGACACAATATGCCCTAACACAATACCTTGCTCAACCATGAAATGACACTTTTCAGAATTAAGAACCAAGTTAGTTTCTACACATCTTTTAAGCACTAGTGTCAAATGGTTTAAACATGCATCAAAACTGTCACCATGAACTGTGAAATCATCCATAAAAACTTCAATGAAATTTTCCACATATTCAGAAAAAATACTCACCATACACCTTTGGAACGTACCGGGTGCGTTACACAACCCAAATGGCATCCTGCGGTATGCAAAAGTACCAAAAGGGCATGTAAATGTCGTTTTCTCTTGATCCTCTGGAGCTATGGCAATCTAAAAATAACCTGAGTATCCATCCAAAAAGCAATAGAAAGGGCGACCAGCAAGTCGCTCAAGCATTTGATCAATAAATGGTAAAGGAAAGTGATCCTTTCTAGTTACCGCATTCAGCTTACGGTAATCAATGCAAACTCGCCAACCTGTTTGTAACCTGGTAGGAACCAACTCTCCTTGTTGATTCTCTACAACCTGAATACCACCCTTCTTGGGGACACATTGTGTAGGACTAACCCATTGACTGTCAGAGATAGGAAAAATCATACCTGCCTGCAGGAGTTTCAACACCTCCTTCTTCACCACTTCAGTCATTGGTGGGTTGAGCCGCCTCTGGGGTTGTCTGGATGGTTTGGGATCCCCTTCTAGCAAAATCCTATGCATACATGTCGAGGGACTAATCCCTTTGATGTCTGCAATGGTCCATCCCAAAGCTACCTTATGATCTTCAAGCACTGCCACTAATTTCTCCTCTTGCTCCTTGGAAAGATGGCTTGAAATAATAACCGGTAATGTTTTACCTTTTCCAAGAAAAGCATACTTCAAATGTTTGGGCAGCTCCTTCAATTCAACTTCTGGTGCCTGCACAATAGATGGTAGGAGCTTCTCGCTCGGTACTATTAGTTCTAAGGGGCCATTGCCCACATAAGTGTAGGGAGGCTTACCTTCAGCGTTCAATTGTGCCAAGACTACCTGCATGTTAGTGGATATAGACATATATGCATGTGGATCCTCCACATCATTCTCAATGATCGATTTCAACTCATCACAACAAGTCACATCAAACACATCTTGCACAATAGGCTCAATCACATCAATAGAACACAAAGAATGGTCATCAATGGGATGTTTCATAGCATCATAAATATTGTATTCAACCTTCTCCCCATCAAATTCCATTGTCAGTGTCCCACTGTTCACATCAATCTTAGTTTGAGCAGTTTTCATAAAAGGCCTACCTAGCAAAATAGGTGCTCCATATCCAAAACAAAGAAATCAGCAGGAAAAATCAAGTCACCAACCATAACAAGAACATCTTCAACCACCCCTTTCGGGTACACATTAGATCTATCAGCAAGTTGAACAACAATTCCTGTTTCATGCAATGGTCCTAAACCTAGTGATTCATACAAAGAAAAAGGCAAAACATTGATTGATGCTCCTAAATCTAGCATAGCTTTTTCGAATTTAGTTTCACCAATCACACATGGAATGCTAAACATGCCTGAGTCACCACATTTCTTAGGCATACGTCTTTGGAACACAACAGAAACTTGTTCACTAACTTTAACCTTTTGTCTTCCCTTAAGTTTTTGATTCCTCTTAATTGTGCAAACTTCTTTCAAAATTTTTGCAAATCTAGGAATACTCTTGACAAGTTTAAGTAAAGGGATGTTTACCTCGCACCTACTGAAGGTTTCGAAAATTTCTTTATCGTTTTCTGGCCTTCGAGTGTCCTTCAATGCCTCGGGAAAGGGAGCCACAGGCTTCTGTGAGAATAGAGGAGGAAAGTTGGGGCGAACATAATTGTCGACTGGCTCAGATGACTCATGGCGATCGCCATCAATGTACGGCGATCGCGGTCGCAACCCTTCAGCTTCTGTTGAAATATGGCGATCGCCAATTATTGGTGGCGATCGCGGTTCCTTCTCGGCCAGATTCTGCTTGCTCTCTGTAGTGTTACCGCGATCGCCACCAATGTTTGGCGATCGCGGTTGATCTTCTGGAGTTTCTGTCTCAGGATGTTGCTTCTGTTTGCCCTTTTCAGCATTAGATTCCTCAACCAACAATTTTCCACTTCTCAATGTCACAGCACTGACACTTTCTCTCGGGTTTACTACCGTTTGAGATGGTAGCTTTCCTGAATCTCTAGCTTCTAAGTTGCTCACAGCTTGAGCAATCTGCCCTATCTGTTTCTCAAGATTCTGAATACTCGACTCCGTTTTAGCATTTTGTTGCATCACAGATTGAGCTAAGGACTTAATCATCTCTTCAGCAGTCAGAGAGTTTTGAGGTCTAGTTTGATTTTGGTGATTTTGCAATACTTGAGGGTTTTGAACATTATTCTGATTATCTCACCTCAAGTTAGGATGATTCCTTGTACCTGGATTATAATGATTAGCATAAGGATCAAATCTAGGCCTAGGTTGCCATCCTCCTGCAGCATTTACCTCAGCACTCGGTTCTTGGAGTTGTGGGCACTCGTCAGTGAGATGCCCAGTGAGTGTGCATACCCCACAAGCTCTCACGTGTTGTCGACCACCACTTTGCAGCATAAAAGACTTCATCATATCTTTCAGTTCATTCATATCACTTTGAATTTTAGCGGGATCAAGTGAACTTACTGACTGTGTTCTTTGCCTGCTACCAAACTGCCTTGAGCTTTCAGCTAATTCCTCAAACATTTCAGTAGCCTGAGGTATAGTTAATCTCAAAAAGTTACCTCCACAGGATGCATTCACCATACGACGTTCCTCATCAATCAGACCACTAAACAAATACATGAGAAGGTCCTGATCAGTGTAGCTGTGGAAAGGACAACTTGAGCACAACTTCTTGAATCTCTCATAATATTCATAGAGACTTTCAGTTGCGTGTTGTTGGAGATTTGTAATGTCCTTTTTCAGGCTGCTCAGTTTAGTTGCTGGAAAGTATTTCTCCAAGAAAACCTTTTTCATCTTGGCCCAAGTATCAATACTCCAAGGGCTTGATAGTAAAGCCAATCATTAGCAGCGTCTTTCAGAGTGAATCCGAAAGCTCTTAACATTACCTGTTCCTCAGTAACACCCCTCGGCTTCATGCTAGAACATATAGCATGAAACTGAGCCAAATGTTTGTTTGGATCCTCACCTGTTAAGCCATGAAAGTGTGGAAGTTCATGAATCAATCCAACTTTTAGCTCAAAATTCACACCCTCAGCTATCTCAGGAAACCTCACTGCCAGAGGTTGTTGATCTAAGTTCGGGGCAGTGAGCTGCCTCATAGTAGGCAGTGGTGGTCCATTTCGATCACCCATTTCGCTACTTTGGTTCAAAGCTGCTCTTCGGTTCCTGTGGAACGTCCTCTTAATCTCTGAATCAAAAGCAACAAGAGATGAGTTAGTAGCACGGGTCTGAACCATAAAGGTTCACACCAAACAGTTGATAAATCACAATTAGCACAGAATTGGAATAATTCAATTCCCCGGCAACGGCGCCAAATTTGATGAGGCTAAAGTCGTAGTGCCAAATCAAAGAAATAAACTCTAAACACTAACTAGAGTATAGCAAGTAAGTAGAGGTTGAACCCAAGGGAATCAAAACACCAAATCAATGCAGTCAAGTGAAATATCAACTAGTGAACAAGTAACAAGTAACCAGGGGGGGTTTTGATTGTATGGAACACAAAAGTAACAAGTATCAAGCAAAGAAGGTTTGGTTGTGAATATGATGAGAAGAGGTTTCACCTAGCAAGTATCCACACAACAGTCAATCAAGTTGATCATAGATTTATCTCAAGTTCTATTCAATCCTAGGGAATGTTCCTATTCCAATCTTTAATATATCAGCAGGCCAACCGGTCCTGATAATACTTACTATTCAACAATCAGGGAAACCTCTCAAGATTAGATGAAATAGCAGCAAAGGGCACAGGAATTATAAGGATGCATGCAATAATTTACAACCGTCAAGTATTAACAGGCAATCAATTCTCTTTCATAAAAGCAATCAACTACCAGATCATGCAGATATGAATGCTACAATGATAAGGAATTCCACCGTATATTCCTAGTCTAGCAATAGAAAACTATCAATCAAACTAGGTGATCAACCTAGAAAAACTAATAGAAATCAATAGATGAAGAACAAGAGAATTAATACAAACCCATAGGAAAAGAACAAGAGTTTAGAAATCTCACAACTTAATAACTGAAGGTTTCAACCGCTAGGTAAAACAATGGAGATTAGTTCCTGCTCATGGTTGCAGAACTAAATTGTCTGATGGAAAAGATGATAGAAAAGATAGAAACTAGGGTCCTTAAATAGAGAACTAACCCCAAAATATATGGTAAACGAAAGATCCTAAACGAAATAAAATAAGGTAAAAGAAATAAAATAAAATAAGGAAAATAAGGAAAGTCCGGAATATCTTCGGCCTTGTTGTGGCGATCGCCATGGATGACTGGCGATCGCGGTCTTCATGTAAAACTTTGCCTCATCTCTGTCGCCCCATGGCGATCGCCATAGAGTCATGGCGATCGCCATGCTCTCTCAAACTCCTGGAATGCTCCTGTTGTAGAATGGCGATCGCCATAGTGATGGTGGCGATCGCCGCTGCTCCGCAGGATGTCTTCGTCTTCATGTCTTCAATCTTTGATCCTCTTCTTCTTCGGTTCTGGTCTTCATTTCTTCACTTCTTCATAAACAACTCAGAATATAACAATAGCTCCAAATACTTGTGATAACACTCCTAAACTAATGTAATAACCCCTAGTTACGCCATACAAAGTGTAGCGTATCATATATCCTTATGGACAAATGGGTCATTCTATTCCCAACAGTCATGGTTACACACCTTAGCAAGGTTATGTGGCACCCGGACAGCAAATATATCAATTTGGCGGGCCTAGCATGAATTCCATGACAACATCTTCAATCCCCAGCATTCAGTCACCTTATCATGCAGGCATTTCTTTATCTTCTTTTATAAACTGTTTCTGAAAAATCCATATCTATATTTGTGGTTAATATTTGACACATGACACATTTAGTAGTTGTAGCTAAGATTAAGGATGGGTATTCAAATTGTTTTATTCCAAAATTGATCCCTGAATTTTTTCCATATATAATTAGAACTAAGAGGTTTTTGGTCTCGATTCTTCAGGTGTTTTAACTCCTGTTCCAGCACAAGCTAAGTTTATGGTTCCTACTTATTCTCCTCAATTCATGCAAGGTGGAACTCCAGACCAAATATTAGGATGAGGGACTGGTTTTTGGTGAGGATTGTTTCGAGCTGCATTGTTTTAATCTTCCTTCATTGCAATTTTATATTGAAGTTTCACTATTTCCCACTTTAGGTATCCTTGGATTGCAGCAAGACTAAGAACAGTTGTTCTGCTACTTTAGTGACAGGCTTCAGATCTAGCCTTGCAAGTTATCCTATTTGCCGACCCCCAGATTCAATCACACAATTTTTCAGTTTGATCCTCAGTAATTTTGCGGAACTTGCCACCAGCTCCGCCGCCATAGCCGGTTGAATCCTTCGCTGCGTTCGCCATCAACCGTCGGTGGATCACAAAGTGAATGCGGAAGAAGAAAGGGCGCAGAGTTCAGAAAGGGCATGAGAAAGAGGGACCATATATGACTCAAAATTCTTCGAGGTCAGTGTCGATTTTAGCGGAAGGGATGAAAAATCCACCTAAATCGAGTTGGAGAACCTGTTGATCAATGCCTGTTGAACCTGTTGAAAGAGTATATTTTTCTGCCTCTTCAATAGGAAATGTTTCAGGGATATGGTCGAGCTTATTTTTCTGCCACTTCAGCTCATACATGTACTGGAGATGGAATGCCATGGTTACCCGTGTTGGACTTTCGTTGCAGGTACTGTGCTATTTCTCATCATATCGGAACTGTGAAGTGGTTTTGTTATTAATCTTTTTGTTCCTCCCTTCATGCAGGACTTAGAATTCGTGAAGTTTCATCCAGCTGGGATATATGGTGCTGGGTCCCTCATTACTGAAGGTACTTTTTTGGTATCACAAACATCTTAGGCCCCTTAGATAATCCAACACACATGGCGGTCTCTCTGTGCCTCGACGAGCTGTTGAAGATTGTTTCCCACCATTGGTGAGAGATTCCTATTCCTGCTCTTTATATCGCTCCTCAAAATTCTGCGGTGTTTGGACCGGTTTTTATATATTTCGTTGTGTTTTACGACATCTATCAACAAGTTTTTGTTAGCTTTGAAAAAAATTAAAAAAATCATTGCTCTAACTGAATCTTTCTAGATTGATTAAGCTCATGGAAGTTGTGTACTGTTGGGGTTATAGGATTATAAACATCAAAGGTCATCTCAGGAGCTCATTGCACAAGACTTGCATGGAGTTGAATGGAAGTTTCGGCAAATATATAGAGGTGATAAATAGAAAATGACAATAGTTTATTTATGGAAGTATAAAATGAGGACAATTATGCTTTTGGCTTCAAGTCTTGACTATTGTGTTAGGCGATGGTAATCCAATTTGATGGTTTTTTAATCACTTAGTTGTTCCATAGCTATTTTGCTTTGAGCGTAGTTTTTTCTTTATTAATAAGCAATTGTTTGTTTTTGTAGATGGCTCATAATGTATTTGAAGCAGGGCTTAAACGATATATGCACGAGCCTGCGTATATACGGATCTTGCGTTTGCGGTATGTTCCGTACTATTGAGCCCATCAACAGTTTCATATGCATAACATTAATCTATCAGTCTTATTTATTGGGTGTATAAGAAGAATTAATCATGAATTATTGCACAAATTTGCTCACTTTGCAGAGCAGACTTATGTGTTTAATACAGATCATGCTTTTAGTTCTTTTCCTTATGTGTTTACCTTCTGTTGTAAGCAGTACAACAACAAGCTAATTACAATGCAAGAGGAGAAGGAAATGTTTTCAATGTTGAGTTAATTACAATGTGAGTGTTTATAGGAGACAATTCATATTTTGGAAATGGATTGCGGTGATTGTTGTTGCATGAGCCTTCTCTGATGTAAAATATATTAAAAAGGGAAGAGCCTAAGCAGTAATGGTTTTTTTGTAAGAGGAAATTAGAAAAAAAAAAGATTTGATACCTATATTATTAAAATATTTAATACCTATAAAAAATGGACAACATTGTGTATAGTGAGTAAATAGTGTGTCAGGTGAGGCGACTTAAATTATGAGAAATCACAACAGAAGCACTTTGTGGTAGGGGGCGGCCGAATCCACTATACAGTAGTCTCAAGTCCTTAAACTCCCCCAACTATACAGTAGTTTTGAAGTTGAAGCATAAAATAAAAATGAAATAAACAAACAAAAATTCGCACATTCTCCTCCAAAAATCCATCCCCATTTGAACCCGGCAACCACACCTCGTCCTCCCCCCCAAATATCCAACTCTACTTGTTCATCTTCCCCAAATTTCCCTCCCTCACTCCCGCCATGTCGCTCTCTTTCACTCACCTCTTCCTCTTCCTCTTCCTCTTCCTCTTCCTCTTCATCTCCTCCGCCGCCTCCCAACCCTGCTCCACCACCTCCCTCGCCGCCAACTCCTCCACCGACCTAGACCTAATCCAACAAGCCTTCAGATACGTCTCCAACTTCAACACCTCCCTCATCTCCGCCGTCTACTCCTGCACACCAGAGGCGCCGACTGTGACCGAGCTGCACTTGAACTCCATGAGCCTAACCGGCGCCGTTTCATGGCAATTCCTCCGCAACCTCACCAATCTCAGAGTTCTAAACCTCTCCAACAACTCCCTCAAGGGATCTGTCCCTCGCCTCCTCTGGTCTCACCCTTCCCTCCTCCGCCTCGACCTCTCAAACAACCACCTCGGCGGCTCCCTCTCCCTCTCCACCCCTAACTCCTCCATTCGGAGCCTCAGCATCTCCAATAATCGCTTCACTCACTACGTTAACCTCTCTGGCTTCCTCAATCTCCAAACCCTACACCTCTCTCGCAACAATCTCCGAACCCTCCCCCCCGGCCTCCCCCAATTGACCAAGTTGCAGCGCCTCGACATCTCCGATTGCAACATCTCCGCCTCTCTCCAGCCGATTTCGGCTCTCAAATCGCTCACCTACTTGGATGTGTCCAACAATCACTTCCGCGGTGTTTTCCCCTCCGAATTTCCGACATTAATCGGCCACAAATTTCTCAATGTGTCCAATAACAACTTCACGGGTCGGATCCTGCCCGACAAGGGCTTCGACCCCAAATCCTTCACTCAATCCGGCATTCAAATTCTAAGGCCGAACACTAGCAGTAATACGCCGTCGTTTAAGCCCAAAGCCAGAGCTCATCACATCAACAGCAAGGCGAGGCGCCAGCGGAAAAAACAGAGAACCGGAATATGGAGGAGGAGCAAGAAGTGGGTGATGGGGTTATCGGTAGCCTTTTCGTTACTCGTCGTTTTGGTGTTAAGCGCTGCGTTTTGCTGCTGCCTTTTCCGGAGGAGAAGTCGACTAAAGAGGACAAAATGGTCAATTTCCAAGCCAATAATCCAGCCATCGGCCTCATCGAATTTCAAGATGGAGAGATCCGGTCCATTCTCATTCGAGACCGAATCCGGTTCATCCTGGGTGGCGGACATCCGTGAACCCGGTTCAGCACCCGTTGTGATGTTCGAGAAGCCATTGATGAATCTCAGCTTCAAGGATCTGATAGCTGCCACGTCATGCTTCGGGAAGGAGTCACAGCTGGCAGAAGGAAGATGTGGGCCCGTTTATACAGGTGTCTTGCCAGGTGAGCTCCACGTGGCAATCAAGGTGCTGGAGAGCGTCAGAGGAGTTGACCAGATTGAGGCTGTTGCCTTGTTCGAAGATTTATCGAGGCTGAGACACCCAAATCTCTTGCCCATCTCTGGATACTGCATTGCAGGTAACCCTAATTCACCTTAATTTATTACTGTATTATTATGTTTATGCAAATTTGAAAGAGGTAGAGGAGTAAAGAGGGATCACGAGGGGTGGATGAAGAAGGGCAGTTGGAAGTTGGGACCCTAAATGAGCTTATCACATTTAAGGGACTTTGTCCTACTCCTTATATTTATTGATGAATTGGGTATTTGGGTTGCCTTGCATTGCATCAAACAAACAACTGTCCAAGTCGTTGTCTACGTACTATCTATGAAAATACTGCTACTGAGGTGTGATAAATCATAAATGTACGTATACAACTGTGACATTGCATCTGTGTAAGTGATAAATGTTGGATTTTTGGTAAGTGTAACTACTCCGTATACAAGAATTAAATGCGAGGGACGGAAGCGAGCAGGTAATATTGGGAGCATAGGGAAAATAATTTGGCAGTGGCAGGAAAAGTATGGTAATTTGATATGATTGCACTTTGGTATTCGTGTATTAGGGCCTCTGAATTTATTTTAAACCCACCACTCAGCGTGCCCTTAATTTGTGTGTTGCAATTCAAGGGTCATTTGGATTCATGTCACTTTATTAGAAATACTTATAAAGTAAGTACGGAGTATTACATTTTGATGAAAAGTTTTTGCGGTCTAGGAGGAGCTAGTTCTATTGTGAAGTGGTGTCACAACTTGTGTATTGCATTACTCTGTATTAAAATAGTTATAACAATAAATGGGTACATCAGTACATGTGACAAATTCTTAAGAGTGGGACAAAGTGAGGATGATGTTGAGTGATGATAAGGAATATGTATTGTGGCCTGCATGTTGGTGTGGGTAGCTGCTGTCATCAAGTTCTTTTTGCATATCATATTCTTTAAGCCTGAATCAGAAAAGAAAAATCAACGAACTGTATGTAGCTTTCTTAATCCTGATTGATATGATACAACTTTTAACTCTTTCTTTGACGGAAGAAAGAAAAAGAAAAGGGCTAATCATGAATAGACTGTAAATCAGATATTCATGTGTGCTTTTGTACAATCTTTTTATCTTGAACGGTAAAGTGATTACTCATTACACAACATGCTTAGTTGCTTAACCCCTTGTCCAATTTTTCAGGCAAGGAAAAGCTAATCATGTCTGAGTTCATGCCTAACGGAGACTTGCACGCATGGCTACACGGCCTCCCGACCGGAAAGCCGGATGTGGACGACTGGAGCACCGACACGTGGGAATACGATCCCGAGACGCCTCCCTCCAAAACCCTAATCTCCACAGGCCTCTTGAATTGGGCCACAAGGCACCGTATTGGGCTTGGGGTGGCTCGTGGGCTGGCCTACCTCCACCATGCACAAACGAGGCCCGTGGTCCATGGCCACCTCGTGCCCTCCAACGTTCTCTTATCCGATGACCTCGAGCCTCGTATATCGGACTTTGGGTTGCACCGCAACGAGGGGACGACGGCGGACGACGTTTATAGCTTCGGGCTTGTAATGATCGAGTTGATAACGGGCCGGCAAATTGGGTCGGAGGAGACGGTTTTGTGGGCCCGGAGGCTGGTGAAGGAAGGGCAGAGTGCGAGGGCGCTCGACTCGAGGATGAAGGTTGACGTGAAGTCGGAGTACGAGATGGTCGAGTGCTTACGTGTCGGGTATTTGTGCACATCCGACGTGGCCGGGAAACGACCCACCATGCAGCAGGTGGTTGGAATGCTTAAAGATGTGCAGCGTGCGTCGACCAACGTTAAGTAGGGCGACGATTGGTAATGAGCAAAAAGACGGTTTTGCCCTTGCTAAAGTGTAGCAGGTCCCGAAGGTGATCCGAGCCGCTTTTGGGCTTCTTGAGATAAGATGGTCCGATTCCGGTGGGGCAAACTTGACGGGTCTGCGTTAGCCTTTAGCTTTTGCTTTTTTGGAGGGTGAAAGAATCCATCTTCTACCTTAATTTTTTTTGGTGTTTGGGGGTGTACAGAAGTTCCATTGGAGGATTCCATTTTATTGCTTCACAGAAAATCAGTGATATACCAAATTTCATCGGTCTAAGATGATATATCGGTTATATAAAAGAGCTACTTTGATAATGAAGAATGTTGGAAGTGAGAATGTGTGTGAATGAGGAAATTATGTCATTGTTTATTATGGGATTAGTTAAGGAATGAACAAGGATTAGTGGGGTAAACTATGGGAAGTGGGTTCTCTGTTTTGGTTGTTTTTGGTTATTATATGCAAAAATTCTTCTTTAAATTGGATATTATAATGTTAATAAATTTGATGAGTGGGATGGTCATGGGTGGGGATTGGATCATGTTTAGGTGTTTACCACTTTGGAAATATATACCATTATGTTGGGGAGTGTTGGATTTTGGTATTTGGGAAGAGGAATATTTGCTTTAGGGACCATGTTGCCACATGTTCTTTATGCATGCTAACACCCAAAACAAACATGTCATTCTTACATGAATTTCAGATTACGTATTGGAGATTAGTAGGTATCGTCTCTTTCTCGTTGCTCCTCAAATCCGATTGTGTTGTCTTTACATGTAACTTGCCTTTTATATTTCTCTTCATTCACGGCAGGCAAATTAAATACGAAAGGATAAAGATAAGGTATAAATGATTTATTGTACGAATATACGAATACATGTAAATTCTTCAATATATTCACGTGCACCTTCCTTCACATTCACATGCACATGCACACGCATGTATATTCATATATTGTTAAAGACATGAATACATCTGCGGACGTACATGTATTTACATCTGTACATACATGTCAAAGTGAAGAATTGTGCACGTGTATTTTTATTTCTTACAATAAAAATGATTCGTATCTTTTCCTTCGGCAAATTGCCATTAAGATCTTGAGGGGTAGGAATGATATCATTATCTTACGGTAGGACATATAGCCTTCAAGCCCAACAAGTTTATATAAACCTTTCTAAGACATTTTGTTTGTGTTTTTCCATCTAATTAAACTCTCAAGAATCTCAATTCCATTCATCCTGAAAGCAAGAATCTTATTTCTCATATATCAACAATCTTCTTAGGGGAAAATTACTTGTTGAGTAACAGGCCTTGCCTCAAGGCCTAGAATCAAGCTTTTTCCCTTTCTGTCAGAGATCACCTTGACTTGACCCATATACAAAATGCTGAAAGACTACAATACTTTATTGCCATTTATTAGGTGGGAACTACATAAGATTCAAGATTAGACTAAACAAACATAAGCCAAAGTCTTTTATTTTCATCAGAGTATTATATTTAGATATTTGTTTTTTTCATTCATACAAAAGTAGAGAGAGTGTGTCCCAATGACCTCTTTAAAGTTTTTAATTAGAAAAACTAGCCCCAAATAGTTTTTATTAGTTTTTGTTAAAGAAAACTAACCTCTTGGGTTTCTCATTTCCCCTTAGGATAGGATGTTAGTTTTTAAAGGAGTCATTTTCCTAATAAAAACGTATAAAAAGATTATCTACTTAACTCACCGTACAAAGTACTTGAAAAATTAGGCTCGAAAATAGTAACAAGGAATCTCCCCCACCCAAGTCACGAGGAAGTGTTAATGAACTCTTATAGAATCTCTTTGGGCTTTTGAATGATGAGTAGATTTATGGGCCTACTGTTCAATTGAACTAATTTCCATTGTTAGTTTTTGGATAAATACCTCAAAACTGTAATGTTTTTTAAGTTTTTGCATCACTTTTTTAAGTTATATGGAAATACCTCTTTGCTGACGTGGCAATTATAACAGTGCTGTCAACAAAATTTGTCAACAAAATTTTTAACGGAGCTGTCAACACAATTTTTAACAGAGTTGTCAACAAAATTTTTTAACAGACCTGTCAACAAGAATAATAAGTTGTCAACATCAATAATAACTTGTCAACAACATAACAAAACTGTCAACACGATTAAACCGACAACAAGAGTAATGAAACGAGCAAGAGTTATTAATATTGTCAACAAAATTAAACTAAGTTGTCAACACGAATAATAATTTGTCAACACGGATAATAATTTGTCAACATGAATGATAATTTGTCAACACCACTAATAACTTGTCAACAACACAACAAAATTGTCATCACGAGTAATTATTCTGTCAGCACGAATAATAATAATTTGTCAACACGGGTAATTAAACTATCAACATGAAAAAAAAATTGTCAACACAAAAATAATCTGTCAAACACCACTAATAATTTGTCAACAACATTACAAAAAAATTTAACACATTGTCCTGCACGAGTGATATTCCGTCAAATACATATAACACCACTAGTAATTTGTTAAAATATTAATCTCACAGCCACTCAAACAAATATATAATTTTTCAACGATACAGCACATGTTAAACACCATATTTATTAGAATGTCGTGACCATATTTATTAGTGCGAGAAAATTACGGATTTTCGTATGTGATTTAATATAGTTATATATTATTTGTTAATATGTTGTTGTTGTTATCAAATTTATTAATATTTGTAAATATAAGTATTTTTTATTTCCTTATATTTATGTTTGAAGTAGTTTTAAAACATAATATTAGAATAAGTTTGCATTGTCATAAGAGAAGCTCACACATTAATTTAATTTGTGACTTAATCAAGTAGACTATAAATAAATATAACATAGGGATATAAGAAAAATATTTAAATACATGCCCAAAAGTCCAATAGGAGGTGATTAAGAAATGAGTAATGCATTAAATTGATATCAATTTCATTCAATTTTGGCAATGGATAACCAACTTTTATATATTAGTAGTAACTAGATACGGGCCTCGCGCTCCGCGCGAGAAAATTACGGATTTTCGTATGTGATTTAATATAGTTATACATTATTTGTTAATATGTTGTTGTTGTTATCAAATTTATTAATATTTGTAAATATAAGTATTTTTTATTTCCTTATATTTATGTTTGAAGTAGTTTTAAAACATAATATTAGAATAAGTTTGCATTGTCATAAGAGAAGCTCACACATTAATTTAATTTGTGACTTAATCAAGTAGACTATAAATAAATATAACATAGAGATATAAGAAAGATATTTAAATACATGCTCAAAAGTCTAATAAGAGGTGATTAAGAAACGAGTAATGCATTAAATTGGTATCAATTTCATTTAATTTTGACAATGGATAGCCAACTTTTATATAGATAAGATAAAATATGTCAAACACCAAAATTGAAATGCACAATACACCACACAAGCAATAAACTGAAATTGAAATGCACAATACACCACACAAGCAATAAACTGTCAAACACCAAAATCGAAATGCACAATACACTACACAATACACTGTCAGACTGTTACTAGTCAAACACCAATGCACTGTACACCAGCAATTTAAATGTCTACTAGGCCTTCCATTCCTATTCCTATAATTCAAGCAATTTAAATACTACTAATTGTTGTGGATAAAAATAAAGGTGAATAGTTCACCCTTTTACTGTACATTGGCCTATACGGCCCTTTTCCATTACGGCCCTTACGGCCTTCAAAGAACAGATGCAGATGGTTGACAAATTTTGGTCTTATAAGGCTAAAATCTTGCTATAAATTGCATGCTTCACTTTGTACAAAATCATCCAAGAATCAAGAACAAGTTTTCTCTAGTTTGCTTAAATCTCATAACACGTTATCAGCACGAGAGCTTTAGAAACCATCTGAGTTGGGCAAAATCTCAAGGTAGAAATTATACTCGTTTTCATCCTCCATAATCAAATGGTTTAAGAAATCATGTCGTATGAAAAGTATGCTCTGTAGTTGCCCAAATCGGGATCTTCTACATCAGAAACTCATAAAAATCGCTTAGATTTCTTCTACCATTTTTGTTGCTCAATGATATGAGAGCAAGAATCAAAAGCGTTTTTTGCAATAGAAATTTTTCAAAGAAACTCCTCGGTTTTTATTAGATCCGAACGGCTATTACAACAAAATCGGGTTTTACATCCAAAATCAAAATATAAACTCCTAGTTTACATGAGATCTAGAATAAAGCCGATTTTACATACCTTCTTGCCGGATCTTTCTCTAAAACACCTAAATCCGAGGCTTTTTCTTGCGGTGTTCTTCAAACTTAGCGTAAGCTTCGTAGAGTATTCCAAAGGATTAGAACAACGATCAACTGGATTAATATACCGCAAACAAACATCCGGATGATAACCCAATCGGAGGTAGTAAGTTTAGGCATGGTGGTCGGAATTAGAGAGGAAGAAGATGGAGTAAAAATGGATAAGGATGAAATTTTAGAGGTGGATATTTAAAGAGATAAAGTGGTAATAGTAAAGGATTAAAAAGATAGGATTAAAAGGGTGGAAGAAATAGGAGATGTGTTAGATTACCCATAGGAATTTGTATCATATTTCATGAACATCTTCTTGCTAGAGACTTGATTTTTCTCTCTTGAAAGGCTTAAAATGACAAGCCATTTTCTCTCAAAAAATGATGAATTTGGAGCTTTAAATTTTAACAATGAAAGGTTTTTCATGTTTTAAGATTAGTCTTGCATGCAACCTCATATTTACGTGGCTTTTGATTTCAAATGCAAGACATCTCTTACAAATATACTACTACAAGCAAAAATGATTATTTTTTTACCATCATGTGAATTCTCACTATTTATGACACTATTCATTACACTATTCATAGAATGACTAGACATAAATCATCATTGTTTATCAACTTGTTTTCATTCAAATTGTAACATAATAACGTACATGTTATAGCATAACATCTATCTTTATACCCATATATGAGTTTAGAATAGTTTCATACATCTAGCATGCATATAATTATAAATAAGTATTTGGCTATGCATGCATATATATACATACTTAGATAATTAGACAAGTGCTTAGTTAGATTAATATAATGACATATTAATAAATTAACATAATTAATATATGTGTTAATTTCTGTAGTTATCAAATGACAAATATTACAAAACGAGAGTTTGATATTCTCGACTTGTCGGGCCAAAGATATCTGGAATGGAGAGTTGACACACTGGCGCACCTCCAAGCAAATGGCCTGCAAGAGACGATAAAAGATGCTGAAAATACTTCTCCGCAGGATAAGGCTAGGGCAATTATATTTCTTCGCCATCATATTCATGAAAGCCTTAAATCTGAATATCTGCTGGTGGAAGATCCTAAAGAATTGTGGGAGAGTCTTAGACAAAGATATGGCCATCAACAGGAGGTCTTGCTCTCGAAAGCCACATATGACTGGGTGAACTTAAGGTTCCAAGACTTTAAGTCAGTCAGTGATTATAATTCTGCCTTATTCCGCATAACATCTCAACTGCGTCTGTGCGGGCAGATAGTCACTGAGAAGGACATGCTTAATAAAACATTTTCAACTGTGCATGCCTCTAATTTGTTGTTGCAACAACAGTACAGAGAAAGAGAGTTCAAAAAGTATTCTGATTTGATATCAGTATTACTTGTGGCTGAGCAAAACAATGAGCTCCTCATGAAGAATCACAGTATGAGGCCAACAGGTACTATGCCGTACCATGAGACAAACGCCACACATGGAGTATTTCCAGGTCCTTATGCCTCCCAAAGTAATGGTAGTAGGCATCAAGCGGATCGCGGACACGATGGTGGTCGTGGTCGTGGTCGAGGCCGTGGCCGTGGCAGAGGTCGTGGTCAAGGACATGGGCGTAGAAAGGGTCCTGGAAATTACCCAAGGCGACATGCTCCTGAAGCATCCTCTTCTAGGGGGAATGATAAGCAAGCGGTCCAGAATGGTCCTACAAGACCTCACCAAAAATCCAAATCTGTATGCTACAGATGTGGAATGAAGGGTCATTGGGCAAAGGTGTGTCGTACAGCCAAACACTTGGTTGAGTTATACCAGGCTTCCCAAAAGAATAAAGGGAAGAACGTGGAAACTCATCTTGTTGACGACGCTTCCCCCATACCCAACCTAGATGTCTCTGACTTCATCATCGATGATGAGTTTGAGATAAATGAGAATATCAACTAAACAGAAATGATGATCCCTTAATGTAATATATATCATGTAAGATAGTGTGGTGTGCTGTTTTTCCTTATCAACATGCATGTATCATATAGCTACTCTGATGTACTATAACATGATGTATCATAAATAAACTTGTTGTTAAGTTTGTAATAATATTTGTTTCATATTTGAAGATATGGATGGAACTCAAGATCTATCAAGTGGCAAGGATCAATGCCTAGTGGACAGTGCCACTACGCACACCATCTTGAGAAGTAAAGAATACTTTACACAGTTGACATTACTTGAAGAGAATGTCAACACAATCTCGGGTGTGATGAAACTTATTGAAGGTTCTGGAAGAGCTTGTATTTTACTTCCTAAAGGAACAAAATTAGTTATAAATGACGCATTATATTCGAGTAAATCTCGAAGAAACTTATTGAGTTTCAAAGATCTGCGTCAGAATGGGTTTCACATAGAGACTGTGAATGAGAATGACAAAGAATATTTGTGCATCACAAAACAAATATATGGCAATAAACATGTCCTAGAGAAATTGCCAACCCATTTCACTGGACTTTATCATACACATATAAGTCCAATAGAAGTCAATGCAACATCTGATAAGAAATCAAATGATAGAAAGATGTTTACGTTGTGGCATGACCGTTTGGGTCACCCAGGTCATGGGATGATGCATAAAATAAGTGAGAGCTCAACTGGACATCCACTGAAGAGTGTGAAAGTCCTCAGAACAAGTGATTTTAGTTGTAGAGGTTGCTCACTGGGTAAGTTAATCATCAGACCTTCCAAGAGTAAGGTTAAAAGTGAGAATCCAACGTTCTTAGAACGGATACAAGGAGATATATGTGGACCAATAGTTTCACCATGTGGGCCATTTCGATATTTCATGGTGTTGATCGATGCATCGACACGATGGTCACATGTGTGCCTCTTATCAACAAGAAATGCGGCATTCGCTAAACTTCTGGCCCAGATTATCAAGTTAAGAGCTCAATTTCCGGATTATACAATCAAGAGAATCCGACTTGATAATGCGGGAGAATTTACATCCCAAGCATTTAATGATTATTGTATGTCAATTGGGATTATAGTTGAACATCCAGTGGCCCATGTTCACACACAAAATGGTCTTGTAGAATCCCTCATTAAACGATTACAGTTAATAGCCAGACCATTGTTAATGAAGTCTAAATTTCCATCATCTGTCTGGGGACATGCAATATTACATGCAGCAACTTTGGTTCAATTAAGGCCAACTGCATATCACAAATATTCCCCATTACAATTAGTGACTGGTAAAGAACCAGACATATCACATCTAAGAATATTTGGATGCGCAGTTTATGTTCCTATTGCTCCACCACAACGGACAAAAATGGGTCCACAAAGAAGATTGGGGATTTATGTTGGGTTTGAATCCCGATCGATTATTAAGTATCTTGAACCAACAACAGGTGATCTATTCACTGCAAGGTTTGATGATTGTCATTTTAATGAGAATGAATTTCCAAACCTTGGTGGAGAAAGGAATAAAGAAATTACGTGGAATGCTCCATTATTATCTCATCTAGATCCACGAACAAAAACGTGTGAACAAGAAGTGCAGAAACTAATACACTTGCAGTGTATAGCAAATCAATTACCTGATTCATTTACAGACACGAAGAAAGTGACAAAATCACACGTGCCTGTTGTAAATGTCCCTGAAAGAATAGAAATCCCCACAGGGCAGTTAAGCAAGATTCCTGCAAATGAGCCTACAGTACGCCGAAAACGTGGCAGACCACTTGGCTCCAAAGACATAAAGCCAAGAAAGAGTAGGAGACACGATAACATAATAAATATTACACCAATTTCTGATTTAGGGGGAGATCAGGACAAAAATGAACATGACATAGATAACTCTGAGAATCTGGAAGATATATCTGAAAAAGAAACCATTCCAGATGAGGATAGAAATATTACTAATTATGAAATTTCTATGAATTATGCTTTCATTGGAAAACAGTGGAATAGAAAAGAGATTATCCTTGACGAGATATTTGCATACTCCGTCGCTACTAAAATAGTAGCAGACGATGATGATATAGAGCCACAAACTATTGATGAGTGTCGTCAAAGACACGACTGGCCAAAATGGAAAGAGGCAATCCAGACTGAATTGAAATCGCTTGAAAAGCGCGAAGTGTTTGGTCCTATAATTCCCATCCCAATGGGTACAAAACCAGTAGGCTATAAATCGGTGTTTGTATGAAAAAGAAATGAGAAAAACGAAATTGTAAGGTACAAGGTAAGACTTGTAGCCCAAGGATTTTCTCAAATACCCGGAAGAGACTATGAACAAACATATTCTCCGGTAGTTGATGCAACTACATTAAGATTTTTAATTAGCCTAGCTGTTTCAGAGGAACTACAAATGCGACTTATGGATGTTGTAACCGCATATTTGTATGGATCACTTGATAGTGATATCTATATGAAAGTTCATGAAGGACTAAAACTTCCAGAAAGATATAAAGCAAAAGATCAGGAAATGCTTTCTATAAAGTTACAAAGATCATTATATGGTCTAAAGCAGTCTGGAAGAATGTGGTACAATCGCTTAAGTGAGTACCTCATTAGAGAGGGATACAAAAATGACACAATCTGTCCATGCGTTTTTATCAAACAATCCAAATCCGGATTTGCCATCGTTGCAGTATATGTTGATGATTTGAACATTATCGGTACAACCGATGAGCTTGAGAATACTGCAAAATACTTAATGAAAGAATTTGAAATGAAAGATTTGGGGAGAACCAAATTTTGTCTCGGACTACAAATTGAGCATTTAAATGATGGGATTTTCATCCATCAAACCAGTTACACCGAGAAAGTTTTGAAAAGGTTCTACATGGACAAAGCACACCCATTAAGCTCACCTATGATAGTTCGTTCTCTTAGCGTGCAGGATGACCAATTCCGACCTCGTGAAGAAGATGAAGAAGTACTTGGTCTTGAAGTCCCGTATTTAAGCGCGATTGGTGCATTGATGTACCTTGCAAACAATACGAGACCAGATATTGCCTTTGCTATAAGCTTGTTGTCAAGATACAGCTCACAGCCAACAAGACGACATTGGAACGGAATAAAACATGTGTTCCGTTACTTACGAGGTACCGTTGACCTTGGATTATATTATCATACAAATGCAAATGCTACTCTTGTCGGCTATGCAGATGCAGGATATCTGTCAGATCCCCACAAAGCAAAGTCTCAAAATGGATATGTATTCACATATGGAGACACTGCGATATCTTGGAAATCAACAAAGCAAACGCTTACGGCCACATCGTCAAATCATGCAGAATTGATTGCACTCTATGAAGCAGGAAGGGAATGTGTTTGGTTAAGGTCAATGATTGGATATATACAAAAGGAATGCAAAATGAAGACCATCACTGACTATCCAACTAAGGTATATGAAGACAATTCTGCATGCATCACACAAGTGAAAGAAGGATACATAAAAGGCGATCGAACGAAGCACATCTCGCCGAAATTGTTCTCAACCCATGATCTAGAGAAGGAAGGCAAGATTGATATCCAACAAATTCGATCATGTGACAACCCTGCAGACTTATTCACCAAATCATTGCCACCCAAGAAGTTTGAAGAGCTTGTGTACATGATTGGAATGCGCAGATTCAAAGAAATACGTTAAACTCAGGGGGAGAATTATACGCTCTGTACTCTTTTTCCCTTCGACCAAGTTTTTATCCCACTGGGTTTTTCCTGGCAAGGTTTTTAATGAGACAAAATTATGAAGCGTATAATACAAGTTGTACTCTTTTTCCCTAGGTTGCGGTTTTGTCCCATCGGGTTTTCCAAGCCAAGTTTTTAATGAGGCAGCATATACCCATATCCTGAAAAAGGATGAACATTCAAGGGGGAGTGTTGTGGATAAAAATGAAGGTGAATAGTTCACCCTTTTACTGTACATTGGCCTATACGGCCCTTTTCCATTACGGCCCTTACGGCCTTCAAAGAACAGATGCAGATGGTTGGCAAATTTTGGTCTTATAAGGCTAAAATCTTGCTATAAATTGCATGCTTCACTTTGTACAAAATCATCCAAGAATCAAGAACAAGTTTTCTCTAGTTTGCTTAAATCTCATAACACTAATGTCTACTAGGCCTTCCATTCCTATTCCTATAATTAAATACTACTAATGTTCATCACAATACACTGTACACAAGCAAGCAAGACATTAAATTCTTAATTTTCCAATATACTGTAGGATTCCTACCTTCTTCTCCATTCGTACAGTCTCCTCCTCCTTCAATTTCTACCAAAGCAGCCGTAAATCTTTCCGACTTCGTCTTCCTCACCACTGTTCAATATCCGGCGACGTACTCCGACGTCTCCGCAATCGTGAACTCCCTTTTCCCTCCGATCCTTTTCAAAACCGACACCGTCGTCGTCCTCGTACACCACAAGCCACCTCGCCTTCTCATTCTCAAACTATTGTCGTCTCTCCTTACCTGAATCAACATCGCTTTTTGACATCTCGATTTTGTCTGAAGGAAGACGGATCTGAGAACCTTCTGAAACGATTGAAGGCGCAAGGAAGATGTGAGGTCGAGATTGAAGGCGCAGGGATGACAGATCTGAGAACGAATGAAAGGCATGGAAGATGTGAAGGTGTGATTGAAGGCGCAGGAAGACAAATCTAGGAGCTTTGGAGACGGATCTTGGCGAGTGAAGACGACAACGCAGAGGAGCTTTGGATGCAGATCTGGAAAGTTGTTTCAATTTGAGCGTGAAAATGGAGAGGGAGAGCGAAGAGGAACACCGATGGCATTTGCAAAGTGGGAGCGAGCGAGAGAAAGGAAGCGCGTGGGTGTGAGTTGATGGGGATAGAGGCAGAAACTCACAACTTAATTTGGGGAGTGTATAAACTTACCCTTTAATACCTAACGGTATATTGGACACAAATTGTTCATTTCCATTGTAACCTGGGCCTTGATAGGCTGATAGGCTTTACTGATATTGAGGCAACACTCGAGGAAATCAAATTTAGGGTAAGTAACCCTTATTTCACTTTGAATTGTATTTTTTAACTCTAAAAATTTCTAATGTGGTAACTAACCTTTTGGGTTGATGACAATTTGGGTTGATGATAGTTTGGGTTGATGACAGTTTGTCTTGATGACAGTAATTTTTTTTTATGACAGTAATTTTCATTGATGACAATAATTTTCGTTGATGACAATATTTTTTATTGATGACAGTAATTTGTATATTGACAGTAATTTGATGTCATTGATGACAGTAATTTGTATGATGACAATGTTGGTTGTTATTTTATGATGATGACAATTTGCGTTAATGACATTCTTTATCACATTTGATTACATTTTTTGTCATCCGACTTTTAATATTGTCGTCATCTAAAATAAAATATCGTCATCATCACTAAATGAATAAAAAAATCTATATTTAATGTCAAATTATATTGTCATCAACAATATTAAAGTGTCATCTACACTAGTAGATTTTAATCCATGACAGTCATTGATGAAAGTTGAAAACAAATTACAATTTGGAAACCAAACTGTCATTGATGACAATTCATTGAGTGTGAGAGAAAGCTTGATGACAGTTTGTTTTCCGGCTGGCGTGGGATGGCATTGTCAGTGGAAAGTGCCCCATCCTTGTTGAATCACCTATCGGCAGCAAATCTTTGATCCAAGTCTCCTGCTTGTTCAATCGATTGAACAAAACTGTCATACAACAATGCACATTCAAATTGACTTAGCAGAACCTAATGAAAACACTGCTCAGATGACAAATTTATCTACTGCAGATCATCAAAATCCAACACCACTAACCTAATGAGAGACAAGCTCGGTATAATCACAGCCTGAATCACTTATGTTTCTCTGATTTGATCAAGATCCGCATATGCTTAAGATAGCAATTGTTACAGCATCCGATTTCAAAAAAAAAGCTTGAACGTAAGCACAAATTGGAGCAAAATAAATGTTGCAGTATAAGCAATCAAAATTCACAAAACAAAACAAAACAATTTTTCAGCTCATAGAGAACAACATAAATTCGCTCATACAACTCATAGTTTAGTTTCGGTACCAGGATTTAGAATCGACGCATAAATCAAGCAACAATTCAACAAAAACATGCAAAGAAGAAGAACAACTGTACCTGGAAAAATAAATGAGGAATCTGATTATGATAGAGATTTCCTTGAAGTCGTCATCCAGGTTCATTCGCTGCCTCCCTCCATCGTTCATTCGCCGCTCGGAGTTTTGATCGGTGAGACCTCGATTCCGGATGTGATAGCGAGCTTTACCGTAGAGGTCGTGGATCTGCCGATGAACTAGCTCAAAGGCACTATTCCAGGAGGAGGAGGCGACGAAGCAAAGCTGTTCCAGGAGTAGGCATTACTGAATCTCTATCTCGTTGCACGAGCCTCGAAGTTGTTCCAGGAGGAGGAGGTCGAGCGTAGATCCGCCAAAGTCCCGACTTTGACAGAGATGAGCGAGCGGCCATGGCGATATCTGCAAGGATCCATGACTTCGACGGCGGTGGCGGTGAGATCAGAGCGAAGACGAGTTGAGAGCGGAGTGAGAGTAAAGAGACAGAAAAAGAGGGATGAATAGGGACGATGGAGGCGGAAGGAGTTTGAGGGAGTAGGTTAGAATGAAAAGGGTTACTTTCTTCAATGTTAATAAAGCGTGTTAGAAGACGTTCTCACTTTACAAACAGGGTTAATGGGCCCCGTAATTCGTCGAGGAAATTAGTGGGCCCAACGCAAAAGACAAATTTTATAGTTTCTATAGTTTATAGAATTTGTGTTTTCTAGCATTTTAGCACATGATGATGATGACAGTTTTCGTCATCACTTAACGACAACTTTTTATCGTTATTCGATGACATTATTTTGTCATAATCAAAGTACAGTAATTGACATCGGTGAAATCGTCGTCAATTACTTTATAAAATATCATCATGTGTTACAAAATTAGTTAACAAATAATAATTTCTTAAGTTCAAAAAACACTAATTTATAAAAAGGGTTATTTACCCCGCAAAGGAACACTCTCGAGAGCTCCCTTAATTAATTCGGATACGAATTGTCGGATACGAATGGTCGACAAAACAAAGAATCGAAATCAGATTTGGTAACCAATCAGACATCATAATCAAAGAACACTTGACTAAACCAAGATCCAGATGAAAAGTCCCTCGGAAAGAAACTGAAAACGAGATCCACTAAATCCGAAAGCAATTCAATCGTATAAGATACTCTGCAGTAGAGTATCGATATCAACCAATCTCAATCTTACAAAGAAGCCACTACAAGTAATTGCTAAATTTCTTGTTTATGATAAGGCCAAATTGACTGAAAGGGTTCATGTGTTGAATCTCAAGTTGTCGACTAGCTCAAGTTTCTTGCACAAGAGATCAACGTTTAAATAGTAAGTAGCAACGTGTAAAATTAAGAGCAAGTGATAATTTGATGTGTGTGATTGTATTTGGTCCTAAGTAGGTAAAACGTTAACCTAAATATAAAATGTACAGATGACTGATTGTTGGAACCCAGAAATTGCGATCACGCGACACAACACTTCGCGTGATACAGGGTGTCTGGACAATCAACTTGCGTAATACTATTCGTCTTCTTCCTCGAGATTAACCTCACTCTCGATACCTGACACTTGCGTAACTTAATCGAGAAGGAAACCGACTCCGGCTCTTTTAAGCTCCGATAAGTAAGATACGTAAAACCGAACTCAAAGAAACAACGCAAGTTTACACAAAAGTAAAGAAAAGCAACGTGAAAGGAGAGTATATTATTAAAGACTTTTCACGTCTCAAGCTTTACAACAAACGAGAAACTCAGATACCGCTCACAAAGACACTAAGGATTTACCACCAAACTATAAGTGACACAACAAGTGTTTTACGCCTAAATTCTTCTAGGAGATGTGTATTTCGGAAGTTTGTGGTTAGGGTTTGCTCTTGTGTTCTTCTTTTTCCTTAGAGAGAAGTCTAGCCTTTTTCTCTTATGATCCGGATCCCTTTCCTTATCCATAGGGTTGCGTTTTTATACTATCACCTGGGACCCACGCGAGTCTATTACCGTCTTGCCCCTCGATACTTAGTCCCGTTGTATTCTCTTATTGGGCTTCACCTGTTTATGGGCCGCTTTATTCTTCTGGGCTAACTTCTTGGACCGACCCGGCACGCGATTCATGGGCCTGACCCAACCCTTTATGGACCTCGCGAGCTCATCGAGAACCGGCTCCAACATCCAGCCCCCCAAGCTTTCATGCTGAATAGCTGATGGCTTGGGCCTGTCCTCTTGAAGTCGCGTTCTCGATGTAAGCTTGGCTTTTAAACTTTGCACGTTCCCATCGCGTGATTGGGTCGCGTGTATTTCTGTTTCGTTTTCTCTGGGCGACGTTTTGAATTCGAAAACTTTACGAATTCCCGCGCTAAGCGCATGTCTTCCACGTGTTGACTTATTATTGCACCCCTCTTTCCCTCGATTTTTTCTTATATATACCCATTCTCGTCTTCCTCTTTCTCTCTTCCGCCACAACTTCCTCTTTCTCTGCAACTTCTCAAACCCGCCGTAACTTCCATTTTCTCTGCAACATTCTTCGCCGGTGCTTTCCTTCCTTCTCCCTCGTCATCTTCGCCGTCGTTCGCAGTCGATTTTCCATGGCAGGTTAGTCTTTCGCTCTCCTTTCTCTTTTCTACTTTGTTTCTTCGATTTTTTTAGGGCCCCCATCGTCGCTCCATTTCTTCTGGCCCGTAGAAATTTCATTCGGTTCTTCAGAATTGCGAGGCTTTTGAAGGTCATTCTTTGTTCATTGGGTGTTTTTGCGTTGTTTCCCACTTTGACTCTTGTTCTTTGGTGCGTTTGTTTGGGAAAAAAATGTGTTTTGGTCAATTTCTGCCATCTTCGACCTTCGTGGTGTTCTTCGTGTTCTTGGGCTTGGTCCATTCTGACGTCGTTTTGGCTTCCCTTTTGATTCTTGAGTTTCAGCTTTTCCAGGGATTTCTTGTTTGTTAAAGCCTCGCGTTAGTTACTTTTAGACACGCGTTGCTCCTTATTTTGATGTTCTCTTTTCCTTCTTTCCATCCCTGGAAAACTGAAACTTACTTTGCCTATGCTTTCAGGTAGCGATGATTTTTATGAACGCTCAGCTCGGGCTGAGTATTCGGGGCGTACCACATCTGGATCTGAAGGGGGTTCTGATGATCGCGAGCCAAACTCTCGTAGACGATCTCGCGTTTCTAGAAAATCTAAGAAGAGCAAAGCGAAGACGCCCAAAAGACCCAAAACCAGACTCCCGTCTCGCGTCATTCAAGAGCGAGCCGAGACTGATTACGGTCAATTCGCCAGCTTTTTCTCTTACAAGGGGTCTTTGCCCTACGTAGTTATAGAGAAACCCTTTCTCGCGGGTCCCGGACGCGTGAGTATTCTTACAAAGAGAATTTCTCATTCTCGCACCTTAGTTCCCAACACCGCCCAACGTAGCAGTCTTACCCTTGATGATCTTCGTCGCCTTGCCACGCGATATCCCTTCCCTGAGGGGACCGTCTTTGCCCTCCCCGATTTCGAAGGCACTTCTCTCGACCAGTATGGGTCTTTTTTTGCTTTAAGTAGGCAGTCTTTAGAAGCCGGCTTCCGCCTCCCTTGGACGTCCTTCCAAACTGAAGTGATGGCAGATCTAGGCTTCAGCCCTTCTCAGATGCATCCAAATTTTTGGAGCTCTCTGATTGTCTACATCATGCGTTGTCAGGACATGGGGATAGTTCCTAATACTCCTCACTACGCACTCATTAATTCGTACAAGAAGAACTCTCGCGAGGATGGGTTTTATACCGCCCTAGCCAAGACTCCCTGCGCCTTCCGATTGCCTTCGAAGATCGAGGGGTGGAAAACTTGTTGGTTTTTGGTCTGTCCCCCTCCTGGCTCTGAAATTTCCGTCCAGGTACGCGAGCCTACTGCGAGAAAGGCTCCATGCTTTTTTCCAAAAGAGACTCGCGACAGATTCGTTCGCGATTACAAGGATTACCCCGACAAAGCAGTCCAAAAACGTTTTGAGCTGGCCATTTCGGACTCTTTACTGGTCGCAAGGGGACTTAGTCTCAAGCCTCATGCCTTAGGTTTTTGTTTGTTTTTGCTTCGACGCTCGCGTTTATCATGATTATTTACATTATACTCACTTGTGGTGGTTTTTGCAGATGCTGACTTTTTCGCCGATCTTCCGGATCTGGGGGGTTTGGCCCTTGATGATTCGGGCGCGCTAACAACCATCGAGGCGCCTACCCGCATGGTCTCATTCGTTCCTGATCCGACTCCTATTCCTCCAGCCGTTGCTTCGGAAACACCAACGGAGCTTGCGACGACAGTTTCTGAGGACGCTCCTCCGGTCCAGACGTCTCGCGTATTTTCGGTTCGCGATAAGGGGAAGCAGAAAATCGTCGAGAGAAAACGCAAGAGGACGACGGAAGTGGAGATTGTCTCCTCCCCGGAGCCTACCGATACCCCTGTCACGAACCCGACTTTCATCCATAGCTTATCCGCGACGCGTGCGTTCATTGAGACGATACCGACCGTTTTCCCTCCCGCACCTAGCCTCTACGAGGAAATTTCGGAAAGGCCTGGCGGCTTGTCCAAACTTCTTTTCGCCGTAAGTCCCCTGTTTCTGCCTATTTCTTGCTTTCTTGGGATGTTTTTAACTTCATTTTTGCAGGGGATGAATCTCATCGCGAGCGCGACTCAAAAGGTGCTTGCCGCTGAGGATGAACTTAAGGAGCTGAGGGCGGAGGATCAGTCGACCCGCGATGCTCATAGAGCGGCCAAGTCTAAGCTTATGGGGGAAAAGAAAGCTTTGGAGGAGGAGCTTTCGAGAGCTAAGGGCGAACTCGCGTGCATTCCTATTAAAGATGCGAGGATAAAGGAGCTGGAAGCCCAGCTTGAGTATGAGAGGTCCACCCATGTCAACATCGTTACCGAGTACAGTGCGCAGGTGAGCGACCTTAGGCAGGAAAACGAGAAGCTGCACGCGAGGATGGCTGAGAGAATCGCTTATGAGAGGAACATGGCGGTGGAGGAGTATTGTGGGGGTTATCGCCAGCGTGCTCGCGTTGATTTTTACAAGAATGCTGCCAGCACGCTTCTCCTCTGCATGGTAAAGATGCAGATGCTGAAGTTCAACGTCAAGGACTTCCCTTTTAATGCTCAGGACCTGTGCGGGCTTTCTACTGATCTTCCTGAGTACCAGCCCCCACTGCCCGGAACCTTCATTGATGACGGGGAGACTCCACTCGAGGCATGGGGAATTACGCGTCTTGCGCCTGAGAGGGGTATAGTCAAGGGTAAAGAGAGTCAGGTTCTCAGGCCCCCTCTCCCGAAGGTGGTCGCTCCCCCTCCGGTTGAGAAGCCAGCACCGAGCCCTCCCTCTCCTTCCCTCTCGTCTCGCAAGAGGAAGGTGTTCGCGTCTGATGCCCTCCTCGACACCATTCAGCCTCTAACGCGTTCTAGTGTAGATCATGCGGGCGGTTCAGGTTCGCGAGCGTCTGGTGTTCGAGATGTGGTGGATCTGGAGGCGGATAGTGTCGAGGACGCGGAGACTGCTGCCAAGACTGTTTCTAAGTAATCAACTTTTGTAATCACCTTTTTGAACAATGTTTTTTGCATCCGGAATTGGGGTCCTTTGTAATCAACTTCTGTTTAACGTGGGTATGATGGTTACGAACTTTATGCTTTCCTTGTAATTAACTTTTGTTATGGGTATGATGGCCGCGAGCTTTACATTGTTTCTATACTTTGGTTTTGCTTCTGTCTTCTTGTTTCGTGCATATTTATCTCGTCTCATTCCCCCCCGTTTTGCGTTTCGGAAACATGAGTAAGTTTGCGAAAAAGGAAAATGCAAAGAGATAAGTGTCGTAACTACGATCCATCCTGTACATTTAGGCAAAACTGTCTTGTTACATAACGTCGCGAGAATAAGCATTGCAAACTATTCTCCTGCTAACTATTGCATGATCGTTACACGCGAGGTTCATCTTTAGTCTTTAGCCGCGGCGCAGTAGGATAGCATTTCCTTGGTGTGGTTGTCATGGAGTGTTCTTGGTCTTTGTCAAGCATTTAGTCATGGTGCTGCTCTCGCGTGGGATACCTAGCACTGCACATGTAGAGGAGCATTTAGCTTTTGGTTTTTATCCTTGGGTAGTAGTACTGCACATGACGCTAACCCGCCCATACTTTCGCGACCAAGGGGAGTTTTTTTTTTTTTTTTTTTTTTTAGCTCAGCCCTGGAAGCTGGAAGCACGAGCCACGCGACTGGGGGGGTTTTTTAGCCCAGCCCAGCCGTCTACGCTTTCGCGACCAGGGGGAGTTTTTTAGCCCAGCCCTGGAAGCTGGAAGCACGAGCAGTCCCCACTTTCGCGACCAGGGGGAGTTTTTTAGCTCAGCCCTGGAAGCTGGAAGGAGGACACGCGACTGGGGGGGTTATTAGCCAAACCCGGCCCAGCCGTCTACGCTTTCGCGACCAGGGGGAGTTTTTTTTAGCTCAGCCCTGGAAGCTGGAAGCACGAGCAGTCCCCACTTTCGCGACCAGGGGGAGTTTTTTAGCTCAGCCCTGGAAGCTGGAAGGAGGACACGCGACTGGGGGGGTTATTAGCCAAACCCGGCCCAGCCGTCTACGCTTTCGCGACCAGGGGGAGTTTTTTTTAGCTCAGCCCTGGAAGCTGGAAGCACGAGCAGTCCCCACTTTCGCGACCAGGGGGAGTTTTTTAGCTCAGCCCTGGAAGCTGGAAGGAGGACACGCGACTGGGGGGGTTATTAGCCAAACCCGGCCCAGCCGTCTACGCTTTCGCGACCAGGGGGAGTTTTTTTTTTAGCTCAGCCCTGGAAGCTGGAAGCACGAGCAGTCCCCACTTTCGCGACCAGGGGGAGTTTTTTAGCTCAGCCCTGGAAGCTGGAAGGAGGACACGCGACTGGGGGGGTTATTAGCCAAACCCGGCCCAGCCGTCTACGCTTTCGCGACCAGGGGGAGTTTTTTTTTTTAGCTCAGCCCTGGAAGCTGGAAGCACGAGCAGTCCCCACTTTCGCGACCAGGGGGAGTTTTTTAGCTCAGCCCTGGAAGCTGGAAGGAGGACACGCGATCCGACTACATTCCCTGTGCTTTTCATGTTATAATAACCATAAGTATTGTGAACGTACCTGAGTTTTACGGGAGGATTAGGCGTAGAAACGACGAAGTCGCATCACGTTCCAGGAGTTGGCAATGTGATTTCCAGAGTGGTCCTTGAGGCGATAAGCCCCGGGCGCGACTTCGCGATCTATGATGTAAGGTCCTTCCCAGTTGGGGTCGAGCTTTCCCCCCTCTGTTCTACGTAGCACAAGGTCTCCTCTGGCAAATCCCCTCAGTTTTACGTTTTTGTTATAATATTTCGCAACGCCCGCTTTATGATTGGCTGCCCTGATGGTGGCCAGGTCGCGAGTCTCTTCTCGCATTTGCAACTCTAGCTGCATTTTTTCGTCATTGTCGTCCGGACTATACTGAATCACGCGGTCCGTAGGCACAATGAACTCGACCGGTACTGTGGCCTCTATTCCATAAGCGAGAGCAAATGGCGTTTCTCCAGTTGCTTTCTTTACTGTGGTCCTGTTTGCCCAGAGTACTAGGGGTAACACTTCGGCCCACATGCCTTTGGAGCCTTCTAGCCGTCTTTTCAAGTCCATGACAATACTTTTGTTCACTGCTTCTACCTGGCCATTGCAATGCGGGTGAGCGACTGAAGCAATCCTTAAAGTGATCCCTATGTCTCTGCACCATGTAAACAATTGCGGCGAATTGAATTGTGGTCCCCTGTCGGTTACGATCTCGTGAGGGAGGCCATACCTGCAGATGATGTTTCTCCAAAGGAACTTTTTAACCGCCGGGACGGTGGTGCTCGCGAGGGCTTCGGCTTCGATCCATTTGGTGAAATAATCAACTGCTACAATGATGTACTCTAGCTGACCAGGTGCTTTTGGTTTGAAAGGTCCCAACAGATCTAGTCCCCACATCGCGAAGGGGCAAGGGCTTGACATTATCTGCAACTCAACACCTGGTTGATGAGATGCTGGGGCAAAATACTGGCATGGCTTGCAATTCTGAGACTCGCGTTGTGCGTCTTGTTTCATGGTGGGCCAGAAACTTCCCTGTCTTAAGGCTTTATAGACCATTGGTCTCCAACCCGCGTGTGTTCCGCATAATCCCGCGTGAAGTTCCTTTATCAGCACGTCACTTTCTATCTTAGTCAAGCACTTAAGCTCGCGTGGTCCGTATCCCCTTTTGTAAAGTTCTCCGCGACACATGTAAAAGCGTGCAGCCATGGAGACAAGCTTTCTCATTTCTTTCGGATCTGAAGGACCTGTTCCGTTAGCAAGATACTGAATTATAGGGGTGCGCCAGTCGCCGACTGGCTCGCTTATCTCCATCAGTTCCACCTGATTGCTTATGGCGCTTTCAGACTTCACGAACCAAAAGTATGGGGCCTTTCCTTCTTTGATAATGGCAGTGGGACCTTCGCTAGTGCATTCTATATCTGCATACTGAGTTTGGGAACCTCGCTTCGCGAGTTCATCAGCTCGCGTGTTTTCCTCTCTGGATACCGCTTCAATTTCAAAATGCCCGAGCAATGAAATCAGGGCTAAGGCCCTCGCGTGATATTTTGGGAGATTGCCTGTCCTGGCTTCGTAGGTCCCATTGATCTGATTTACGACGATCTGGGAATCGCTTACGCACTTTACCACATGTACCCCCGCGTGAACGGCTATTTCCAGCCCTGCGATGAGTGCTTCATATTCTGCTTCATTGTTCGTGGCTTTGAACCTTAGTGCAATCGCGTGATCTATCTTATCTCCAGCCGGGGAAGTCAGGACGACTCCAGCCCCGCAACCATCTACATTTGCCGATCCATCAATGTGCATCACCCACGCGGGGTGTTCAGGAGCTATAATATCTTTTTCTAGTTCTCTGAAACTTGTTTCAACTATGAAATCTGCCAAAGCTTGCGCCTTGATGGCGGGTCGCGGTCTATAGACTACGTCAAACTCTGTCATTTCAATGACCCATTTAGCGAGCCTTCCAGAGGTTGTTGGTTTATTCATAAAAGACGGTAGGGGTAAATCCGTCAGTACTTCGATGGGATGAGCATGGAAATAAGGTCGGAGTTTACGAGCGGCTGTTATTAACGCGAGCACTGCTTTCTCAACGGGTGAATATCTGGTCTCGGCCGACAAAAGTGCTTTACTGACGAAATAGACGGGGACTCGTTGCTCTTTTACTAAAACAGCGCTAACTGCACGCGTACCAGCCGCGAGGTACAGCTGCAAGCCTTCACCAGGTATTGGGGACGCGAGTATTGGGAGTTTAGCCAGATGTTCTTTAAGACTCTTAAATGCTCTTTCACATTCCTCAGACCATTCGAAGTTTTTAGGCTTCCTTAGTATGTCGAAGAAGGGAAGGTTTCGCTCCGCGAGTTTTGCGCAAAACCTTCCTAAATAGTTGACCTTTCCCACGAATCTTTGGACGTCGTGAATGGACCTTGGTGGTTGTAGATCTATTACGGCCTGGACTTTGTCTGGATTGACTTCGATACCGCGTGCACTGATCTGAAAGCCTAGGAACTTGCCTTCTGTGACTCCGAAGACGCATTTCTCTGGATTGAGGCTCATACCGTACTTTCTCAGGGTTTCAAAGACCTCCGCCAGGTCGCGAGCATGATCCATTTGCTTTTTGCTTTTAACCACTATATCGTCAACATAGGCCTCTACAGTGTCACCTCTTTGGTCGCTAAAGATCATGTCCACCAGTCTTTGGAATGTAGCCCCCGCGTTTTTTAAACCGAACGGCATTACTTTATAGCAGAAGGTTCCTTTGTCTGTGATAAAAGCAGTGTGCCCTGAGTCGGCCGGGTTCATCATTACCTGATTGTATCCAGAATACGCGTCCAGAAAGCTTAGAGCTTCATGACCCGCGGTGGAGTCTACCAACTGGTCGATCGAGGGTAATGGATAACTGTCTTTGGGACATGCTTTATTGAGACCAGTGAAATCTACGCACATACGCCACTTCCCCGTCCCCTTGGGATTTTTCTCTACCATTACAACGTTTGACAGCCACGTTGGGTATTGCACTGGTTTTACGAACCCTGCTTTAATCAGCTTCGCGAGTTCTACCGCAGCTGCCGCGTTCTTTGGTCCCGCTTGTTTTCTTTTTTTCTGCCTACGCGGCTTAACCTCTGGACTAATGTTGAGGGAGTGGGTCATGACACTTGCCGGGATCCCTCTTAAATCCTTTGGCGTCCACGCGAACACATCCCGGGAGCGGGTGAGTAAGGTCTCGATCTCTTGTACGACTTTTTGATTCAGACTCCCCCCTACGTAAAGTTTCTCCTCTTTGTTGGGGAAAGGAGTGATTACCTGCTTTTCAAACCCATCAAAATGCGGCTTATGCCCTTCCCCGTCTCCCTTAGTATCTCGCGGTCTGGGTGAGGCGCGAACTTCTAACTCAGCTTCTCCCAGAACGCGTGGCAATCCAGGAATAAATAACTGGTTGGCAAGTAAGGTCTTGGTGCTGCCCTTTTCGGACGAGACGTAGCAGATACGGCTCTCCTCTTGATTTCCTCTCGCGACCCCTACTCCTGTCAATGTTGGAAATTTTAAACAAAAATGGCAGATCGATACGACCGCCTCAAACCTGCACAGCGTCTCGCGTCCCAGTATCGCGTTGTAGGAGGATGTTATTGGGATCACCACAAAATCTATCTTTTCTGACCTTCTTGACCCTTTCTCCTCACCCAAGATGAGATCTAAGGTGACGACGCCCAATGCCCTTACGCTGTCACCCGCGAAACCTACTAGCGTGGTTTTAGTGGGCCTGAGCGTAGACTGATCAATTCCCATTTTCTCGAACGCGTCCCAGTATAGTATATCGGCTGAGCTCCCAGTGTCGACGAGGATTCTTTTAACCAGCTTGGTTCCTATCTGAGCATGGATGACCAGTGGGTCAGCGGCCTCGACAGCCCAGGTATCTACCTCTTTGTCACTGAAAGCAAGCGTGTAAGGTTCTGACTTCGATCTCGCGACACTATAGATCGGTTTTCCCTGAGGCTTGGGTGCGTTGTTAACGAGTCTTCGTTCTCGTTTGCCCAGGGACATGGGTTCATGGCGGCCCGCGATCGTGCCTACATGGCCGTCCATGCGAGGAAAGTTCTGGGTCGGGTGGCGATTAGGTCCCTGATTCTGGTTATTTCTCGCGGGGGTTTGCTGTCTCGTCTCATTTTTCGTTCTACTGCCTCCCCCTTTACTCCACGCTCCTCTGTACGTGACGCCGCGACCTGCATCAACGCTTTCCCTCTGAGCAGTCAGGACCTCCTGCTCACTTGGGTGATGTCGTCGCGACCGACACTCCAATGTAGAGTGAGTATTTACTCTGTGGTATTCGCACCAGGTGGTGAGCCCCTGGCGGTCATGACTGTGATCCGCACTGCCCTCAACATCGCGTCGGTTGTCCTGCTGGGCTACAAAATTTTGCGATTGGAATTGATTCTGATCGTGATTTTGGCCCCTGAACTGTCTTTGACCCTGATTCTGATCTTGAATCTGTAACCCGGGTGCTCGCGAATCGAACTGTTCTTTCCCTTGATAACCCTGATGGCGCTTATTCCCCCAGTTCGAGTTTTCTTTCTTATGACCCTGAGCGGGTTTGCTCTGATTATTTCTCTTCAAAGCGACTCCTGAGTGTGCTTCCACATTAATTTCTGTGTACGCTCTCTCGAGCATGCCTTGGTAGTCTAAATCTCTCTTGCGGTACAGGTATTGTTTGAAGGTGCTTCCATCATTGAGCCCGTCAAGGAACGCGACCCGAGCGGTTTTATCATGGAAATCTTCAGCTTCCAAGATCTTTTCCGCGAACCTCTTAACGTAGTCCTCTAGTGATTCATGCGGCCCTTGTTTGACCCCTACTACCTCTTGCATTGTCACTTTTCTCTTCCTCGAGGAGCCGAAATGCAACAAGAAACTTTTCTCTAGATCGGCGAAACAATGGATGCTTTCTGACGGTTGGTTGAGCATCCAGGTCATGGCGGGTCCCGCGAGCGTGCCTGGGAAACCTTTGCACATTGTGGCCTCATCAGGGCACCTCGCGAGCATAGCATACTTGTAGCGTGCTAGGTGTTCGCTGGGATCCTCTTTACCATTGTACTCTTTTATAATAGGAAATCTGAAATTAGGCAGAGGGACTGACCTGACTATATGCCCCGCGAAGGCAGTCGGGCCGAACAAGAGTGCCGGGATGACGGACGGATAGGTCTCAAAGGCTTGCCGCGGGTGGGTGGCCTGGTTGTAACAAGGCTCTCCCTCGTACTCGCGGCGAGAAGGTCTTTGCTCGGCGTGAATCCCCTGTCCTCTTCCTTCGGTTCTCCCCCTGTAAGATTGATCACCCGCGTGGCTTGCAGGGGGTTGATTCAAATCGAATCTACCAGGGTGACAAGGCCTTTCGCGTCCTTCGACCCTTGTTCCATGCGACACTGAAATTCCGTCGTCAGGTACGTGTTCAGCACTTTCCTCCGCGACCGATTGCTCCTGTCCGCTCTGACTCTGTTCGTGCTCGCGTGATCGAGTACTTGGCCTTCGCTGGTTTCGGCTTCCACCCGCACTTTGTCCCATCGTCTGCAGGTAAGCACGATATTGTACCAGTGCGGGTCCTGCCAGAACAATTTCCTCCTCATGTACATGTGGAAAACGTGGTCGCGTGCTACTTACGTCTTGAGTTCTCATCTGGCGAGGGGTATTGTCGCTTCTTTCGCCGCTATTATTCATCTTCTCAGGCAGTTGTATTAGGAAACACTTCGCGAGTATAGATTGTAAGCCTTACTTGTGCGAGGAGGTCCCCACGGTCGGCGCCAGTGTTGGAACCCAGAAATTGCGATCACGCGACACAACACTTCGCGTGATACAGGGTGTCTGGACAATCAACTTGCGTAATACTATTCGTCTTCTTCCTCGAGATTAACCTCACTCTCGATACCTGACACTTGCGTAACTTAATCGAGAAGGAAACCGACTCCGGCTCTTTTAAGCTCCGATAAGTAAGATACGTAAAACCGAACTCAAAGAAACAACGCAAGTTTACACAAAAGTAAAGAAAAGCAACGTGAAAGGAGAGTATATTATTAAAGACTTTTCACGTCTCAAGCTTTACAACAAACGAGAAACTCAGATACCGCTCACAAAGACACTAAGGATTTACCACCAAACTATAAGTGACACAACAAGTGTTTTACGCCTAAATTCTTCTAGGAGATGTGTATTTCGGAAGTTTGTGGTTAGGGTTTGCTCTTGTGTTCTTCTTTTTCCTTAGAGAGAAGTCTAGCCTTTTTCTCTTATGATCCGGATCCCTTTCCTTATCCATAGGGTTGCGTTTTTATACTATCACCTGGGACCCACGCGAGTCTATTACCGTCTTGCCCCTCGATACTTAGTCCCGTTGTATTCTCTTATTGGGCTTCACCTGTTTATGGGCCGCTTTATTCTTCTGGGCTAACTTCTTGGACCGACCCGGCACGCGATTCATGGGCCTGACCCAACCCTTTATGGACCTCGCGAGCTCATCGAGAACCGGCTCCAACACTGATGACCCACCAACGTTTGTTTGTTTTGTCTGAAGAAGAAGATCTAGTTTTTTACACCACAAGATTTACTTTTATATTAGGGGTATCAACTACCCTTCTTGTCTTATTACATGCCTACAAACATTTGCAAGGATCTTTGAGATCCATGTTGTATCATACACTCAAAATTAAATTGTAACGGTAGGATAGCCTTGTGGTAGAAATCAGAATATAATGTTAGGGCTACTTTGAAAAAACCTTTGTAGAAACAGGAACCGAAAACTCGTTGCGTAGCGGTACGAAAGTCGTTATCTTAGAAGCGAATTCTCCCTGACCACCTGAGCTCAGTCAGACAGTCGTCTCCCCCTAAGGTTACCATAGTGTTATCCGATCGAAGGCTCTAGCCAACGAAGGACTGGAATTAAGCGGTATGCTCAGAATGAAAGCAGTGTTTAGATGAGGAAGATGAAGATTGTTTTTTTGTATTCTCTCAAAATAGAAGATAATCTCAATTTAAAGAAATCAATTAGCAAATCAGGATCACTAACTCTACCTCATATAACATGGGATTATGGGAGTAAATTAGGGACATTTTCAAACTGATTTGAAAAGAGTCAAACAAAATTTAAATTCCGAATTAAAACAGATCGGAAGAATCTGATACCCAATTAATTTACGTTCGGAGACTTCAAAAACCAAAAAATTGATATGACTCGTAAAAAGAAGGACTCACCGCGCACGAACACGGACCGGATTCGGAACGAACGGCGGTGCACGCGAGGAAGACTCCTTTTTATCTCAACTAATACCTTAAAGAAACAACCACTATATATATTGTCCCAAACTTCTCTTTTCGGTCGAAGAGGGATAGCAAATCCCAAACCCAACTTTGAAATTATATCTGTACTCTCACAAAGCTTGATGTTTCCATTTCAACTTAACACATACTCTCTGTCCCAAAATATATGTCATCTCATTTCACTAATTGTTCTTTATTTACATGTTTCAGTCTCATAAGGAAAGGTTGATGGTAAAGATCCACGTAGAGTATTTGAGGACCCAAATATAAACACGGATGCTATATACAGCTCGATTCCTTTACCAAACACCGCCTGGCCACTCGCGTTCTGCGAGGTACGTGACACTCGTGTAACGCGAGATTAACAAAAAATTAGGTTAATTTTTAAAATGCTAATCTCGCGTAACGCGAGTGTCACGTACCTCGCAGAACGCGAGTGCACGTCACCTCGCAGAACGCGAGCATTACATATCAGATAGACGTTGTTGTGCACCATTAATACATGTCTTGTCCCCACCTAACTATAATAACTACCCCTTATTTTAAATAATCCGTAACACCTATTAACCCTACCCTAACAAATCTTTTTATCATCTTTCACCTCTTTCACCCTCCATTAAAACTCATTTTCAAAACCTTCAAACTTTAAAACACTCTAAAAACACCTAAAATAATGGAAGATGAAGAGGAATTCAACAAAGGAGGGAATGAAGATGGTGGTTCATCAAGTTACCATGCAAATGAGGTAATGTTCTTACTTAATTTTTGAATTTTAATTTTTTTTGCACCATTAAGAGCTAAAATGAAATTATTATGTTGTATTTCATGTTAAATGTAGTAGTAGTAAGTGTTGAAGAGATGACTTTTGCATATAATGTCCAAAACATAGATTTGTTCATGTTTTTAGGATTTTTAGGGTTTTTAATGTAGAAAATTTAGATTTGTTCATGTTTATGTTAAATGAGCCCGTTTCACTGTGTTTCAACGTTAGCAAGTTCCCGCGTTCTGCGAGAGGAAGCACCTCGCGTGACGCGAGATATGCCTACCTCCCAGAACGCGAGAACTTGCACATTACAGAGTATTAACTCTTTATTGTGTATAGGTGGATTTTTCTTTGTTCACTGGATTGAATGCAATCCAGTTGAATGACTACACCTACCCCTCCCGGAATACAAGGCCATGTTCGCCACCGTCATTTGATTTAGGGATTGACGACTTTGGTGATTATCATCAACCATCTACATATGAACAACATGTGCCATCTACTTATCAATTTCCTATGCCATCTACATATGAATTGCCCGTGCCATCTACATATGAATTGCCCTTGCCATCTACTTATGAATTGCCATGTACATATGAAGTGCCATCAAGCTATGATGCGTTTGATTCACAGTTTTCTAACCCACCTACAAACGTAGGAGAGGAGATGTGGGTTCTTCCCTCTTTACGCACTGCACCAAAGTTTGATAGTCCCGTATGTGAGGAAGATGTTGTTTCTAGGGATTATTCGGAATATTTCACTACGGAGCAAGTGTTTGCCTCTAAGGAGATTGGTCATTTGTGGGCGTTGAATGTTGCAAAGCAACATAAGTTTATGATCTCTATTGGAAGGAGTGTACCATCTAAACCGGGGCAAAGTGGTAAGGTTCAAATCATTTGTGAGAAAGCGGGAAGTTATAAGCCTAAAGGTGTCGGAGTTAGATCAAACACAAAGAGCAAGAAAACGAGGTGTCTATTTCAGTTGAAGCTCATGGAGAACCGTGTTGAAGAGAATTGAAGATTAACAGTTGTTTGTGGTTTGCACAACCATCCTATTGGAAATAGTTTGGTCGGGAATGCATTTGCTGGGAGGCCAACCCCTGATCAAAAGAAAATGGTTCGTGAGATGGTACTTTCTCATTGTTCTTCAAATCAGATTTACACTGAGATAAACAAGGATCCCGAAAGTTGTACAAAGAAGAGACAAGTGTACAATTTGGTAAGAGATATAAGGGAAGAGGAAATGGAAGGTAGAACCGTGGTTCAAGAATTCTTTCACCAATGCAAAGAGAACAACTACTTCATGTAGTATAGGCCAAGTGCAAAGAATCCTTCGATAATAGGCGACTTGTTTTTTGCTAGCCCCGAATAAATGAAACTCTTAAAGGTGTTTTCATATGTCCTTTTGATGGACTCGACTTATAGCACAAACAAGTAATTATTTATCATTCTGTTTTGATGTTTTATTTTAAAATTCATGAAAATTTGAAGATTTGTGGTAAAAAACACTTCTCGCAGAACGCGAGGACACACCACCTAGCGTTACGCGAGGAATGTCCTTGATTCAGTGTTTATGCATCTTTGAATGCAAAGATTCTGGACAAAGTACAAACTCGCGTGACGCGAGGTGGTGTGTCCTCGCGTGACGCGAGGTGGTGTGTCCTCGCGTGACGCGAGAAAGAGCATTACATATGCTATTCCTAGTAGAAACATTTAAGACTCTGAATTAAATGTGCAATCTTTCTGTATTTTGGTCTAAGGTACAATGTTCCCTTCCTGGAGATAGTCGGTTTGACTTCTACATGGAAGAATTTTGTTGTGTGCGGGGTATGGTTAGAGGCCGAGAGCGATGTGGGCGTTGCAGCAGCTGCAGACGATGTATTTGAGAATAAAAGAATTTTGTTGTGTGCGGGGTATGGTTAGGTGCCGCCTATAGTTTAACGTAGTTGTAGTTATGTTCTATTCGCTGAATTTGAAATGTAATGTTGAACTGGAGATGGTTTTTTAAATTCTGAAACAGGAACTTGAATTCAATATCTCGCGTTCTGCGAGGTGTGTGTCCCTCGCGTTCTGCGAGAAAATGCATAATTCAAACAGAATTGTAAACCAACAGAATTATCCAACAACTAATCCAACCAACAAAGCAATCCCAAAAACATAAACAATCTAAAACACAATTAAAAATTATCCATCAACTTAAGAAAATTCAAACAATGGCTACTCTTCTTGTTCTGGTCGGAAGGGAGCGAGATCTGCCATACATAGTAGCATTTGAGTGTGATATGAAGGAAAATCCTTTGGAGTGGCAAACCGATACCGGTCCATGTCATTATACACCCGGCCAATCACCTATACGCATGTAAACATTCATTCTATATTAATATTAGAGACAAACAAAGACTAGAAACGCAAGATAAACCAAAACAAATAATATTACCTGTTTCTCAGTAATCATCTCAGGGATTACAGGACAGATATACCCATGGGTCCTCTTGATGTACCAATCCATGTAATCATGGGAGCATTCATGTGGTACATAGGCAACTGGCCCCATTTCAATGAGAGATGAAGTGAACATCTCTTGTCTCCCAGAGCCATTGGTTGGTGTCATAAAAAACACTATAACACCTAATGTTGGCTAACCTATGAGCTTTGAGCGGTTCGATGACTGACCTAGAAATACGCTGCAGTCTCCCAAATTGTCTCGGACACCGATCCGGCATGTGTGGTTCGGTGGCGTCACAACACGATAGCACCCCGTGAAATAGAGCGAGAGCGAGCTCAGGATTGGAGAAGTCTTGCGCTCCATACGGGTTTCAACATATCTAAAAAGATAGAAAATGCAGAAAAGTAAAGAAACAGCTAACAAACAGATCATTGAATCTGCACATAAATGTGCATTTTCTCGCGTTCTGCGACGGTGTGCAGCCTCGCGTTATGCGAGTAACACATACCTCACGTTCTGCGAGAAAATGCTGTTTAAAATGCAGAAGCTGTTTTGGCGCAGAAAATGCAGAAGCTGTTGAAAATGCAGAAACTTAAGACAACCTAATGCAAATGAATAAAAAATGAATTAGATAATTACCATCTCCGGTATAATAATATTGAGCGCGCCTCTATGGTCCCTTCCGATTTGCCCCTTCTTCAGCTTTAAATTCTTAGGCATCCAACGGTAAACCCATGGTGACGCTTCCGTCCACCGAGGACGTTCAGTAGGTCGAAACTGTGGGAAATAGTTGTAGATTCATGCCTAGGAAATATAAATTACGTTAAATATGAAAATATAAATAAGCAGGTAAATTAAACGCTTAGAAAGTAAAATACCTGCAACAAGGTGTAACAAAAAGACATCTGGACACAGCCCTGACGTGTGCATATCCCCAGCTACCTATACAGATGTGCCAAAGCAGCTGAACCCCACGACATTTTCGTAGCCTTGGCATAGGATTCCACATAAGCCGAATCAAGTTCTGTGACTTGTCGGGAAATAAGATCGAGGCAGCAGTATACAACACCCAACCTAAACTCTTTCGTTCTGCAGAAAGGGTTTCACAATGACTTCTAAAAAAATCGGCTCTCACCCTCCTAGAATCTAACGTTAGAGGATGTATTCCAAAAATTCCCACCCCCTTCCTAGCTTAGAATTTTAAAACCTCGTCATGACTAAACTTGACACCCAGTTTCTTACTTGTTGTCATAACTTTCCCTTCTATAACAAGGTCTAATATATTATACACATCAAGAAGGTCAATAGTAATCTCACCACAAGGGAGGTGAAATGAATTTGTCTCGGGTTACCATCTTTCGATGAACGCTTCAATCAACGGCAAATCGATTTCGTCGTACATCATTCTAGGGAGATCTGACAGTCCAACTGCACCGGGAATCTCTGACCAGTCATTGTTGTCTAATGGCCAATCACTGCTTTGCTTTGTCTTTTGTTGTGGCTTCATCAGACCTTTGATCTGCAGAAAAATATACAAATTATACTCTGCAGAAGAAATTTACAAAAAATACAGTTTCTGCAGACAAGGAAGAAAATGCAGAAAATATGCATTTTCTCGCGTTCTGCGAGTGTGTCACTCCTCGCGTTCTGCGAGAAAATGCACATTTTCTGCATTTTCTTCATTGTCTGCAGAAACTGTGCAATGGATTAAACTTCAGAAAATAAATAAATAAATGTGGTAGGCAACATTGTGCTTCAAATCCCTTAAGCAACTCGGAATCTTCAAAACCTCCAGGTACGCCATGAGTGAACTCAGGATCATATTTTGGCCCATTCTTCTTGGACTCCCTCTTTCTTTTTGGTTTCTCCTCTTCTTCTTCTTCTTCTTCTTCTTCTTCTTACGGTTGTGCACATGGAGTTGACAGTTGTGCACATGGAGTTGACGGTTGTGCACATGAAACTGACTCTTGAGAATAAAGGTCGCAATCATCACTAAGGTAAGGCCCTTGGTATGTACCTGCTCGTTCTGTCCCACTAGGCACAGAACAGTCTGCCCCACCATAACTATGGACACCACTGTAATCCAGATATTCTTGGGGGAGTCATCGGGATACAACACCGGTAAGTTTAAAGGGAGCTCTATGGGGCGAGAATCAACGTCGGGGAGCCCCTCGGGGAAGAGCTCTACGGGTGTTGTCTTCTTTGCTTTCCTCTTCCCTTTTGCATTTTCAACCGGTGGATTTTCTCTCACAACGTTCCAATTTCTTCGACGGGTTGAACGTCCAGGACGATACATTACCTAAAACAATACAAAGTAAAATCAATAAATAAACGAATGCAGAAAAAAACACAGAAAACAAAAGACTGAATACACATGTTCTGCAGAAGGGGAAGGGGAAATTGCCATAACTGGCAATTTCTCGCGTTCTGCGAGGTGTGACGTTACGCGTGACGCATGATTTCACACATTTCTTCTCCGGCCATCTCATACATTCCGGCCAGTTTCCGGCGACATTTCAACACAAATTCAATATTTTAACTACATAACCTATCAATTTAAGTAAATTACTAAATAAACATCAAAACCCTAAATAAAATGTAAACTCTAATAAAAAACCCTAACCCTAATGAATTTCATCCTATTCAACATAAAAAAAACATCCACTCATCAACCATAATACAAAATCATCATCTTTCATCCAATCTAAACAACCTAATACCATATACAACCATTTCTAAATCAACATTCAATATCAAAACATCATATAATATGCAATTTCCTATACTAACAACATATATTCATATAGAATCAACATTAGAAAGCATAAGGGAAGAAGAAACATACCTTAATTGAAGATTTGTGTTGAAAAGAGGAAGAGAAAGAAGTTTTTTCGAGAAAGATGGTAAAAGAGCGGCGGTAAGGTGCTGTAAAAATGGGCCGAATAGGGTTTTTCCCCTTTTATAGGGAAAGGGACACGTCACTCGCGTTGTGCGAGAAGACGCTCTCTCGCGTTACGCGAGGTGCCGGGCGTTATTTAGTAAAACGCCCTGTCTGTATTTAGTAAGGGCCAATATAAAGGTACCCAAAGGCACATGTAGTTTAATATAACCAAGATAATTTTTCCTCGACTAACTTGTGCTTGTTTTTAAAATTCAAAGCATGAATACAATAAAATCCAAATGCATAAAGTGAATACAAAAGCACATTTAGTTTATTCATTAAAATAAAATAGATTAGATTATATCAAACGTGGAGATATATCAATGCACAAAGGAGTGTAAAATAACAACTTTCGTTTGCCCGGAATCTTCATGGATGTTCTTCTCATCTAATTGGATAATTTGCATTACCCACTTGTCCATTATGCAAATATATGAAAACAATAATTGCAAAAGAATTTTTTTTATAGTCTCATGCACTAGTAATAAATAATAGTGTCATGATATAAAGTTGCATGAATAAATGTCAAATATGTGGCTATAACCACTTGCCTTTACTCATTAGATTACACAATTGATAAATATACCTAATGACAATAGCAAGAGTGACAGAGACAACCAAGACAAAAAAAAGACAAAGTGATAAAATATGAAAAAGAGTGGTTGTCTTAGCTCAAGAGGCAGCGAATCAACAACACCAACACGTGACATTGTGGCCACATTGGCTTCAGCAAAAAAAGAAGTGGTCCTAAACAATATGCCTTAGTCTAGACATGATTCTTAAACACTATAATTTACATCCTATATGCATGATCAACGAGTGCTTATATAAATCAATGTATAGTTTGGTTGTCTTAAACAATCATGGGATCCACATTATAAGCAATTAAGCCACCATTGACAAAGGAAAAACAAAAGCAGCCAGAGTTGAAAAATCAGGAAAAGTGTAAAGTTTTAGCTTGCATTTACTCAAGTGGGCAACTTGCCATTTTGATGTTGAGCTACAAAGTGGGAGTATGCTACAAATGCAAAGGGCCCCAAAGCATATTCCTCATAGACAAACATGAGGACATTATACACACTATACAAACACAATAAATGTTTTATGCCAAACTATAATGAGGAAAAAGCTAACATTATCTTATTTTGAACGTGCAGCGAAGTGATAGTCGACAAGATAAGAGATATACAAGATCTACATACCAGATAAGAGAGCTTTGTCGTGAAAATACAGCATCAGAAAAGTCTGGGAGTCTCGTTTCCACAAACTTATCTTTCAGGAAATTGGCCATACACTTATTATTATGAACTGTTCCATGTGACCTTGGGGGATCAATCCAGCATATACACCATATCTTTCCCATGAAAATATGAAATACCTAACACCCTCTGTTTGGCAGATACTTAAACATTACAACACTTTAATCCTCTAATCATCCAACCACTGAAATCTGAAATGCAAAGGGAAGCATGGCTATTAGCTGTCAAATTAAGCAACCCTTGAGCTGACAATTACATCAAGTCAGACAAATTAAGGACCGGCTAAATCTGAATCTAAATTACCATAACAAGATCAGTAGAACACAGATGAGTGCATATCCCTTTTTCTACCATCATGTCTCTCCAAAACTCTAGTCAGAATCAGAAGGTAAATCCAAAGCAGAACCAGTTACAATATTAGTAGCAGAAGAGGTAGCAGAAGAGGAAGCAGAATAGGTATCAGAATCATCAGCTGTGATGTTTTGCAATCCAGGTCTCAACTCCTTATTGCAAAAATCATCATACTCACCCTTATCACCAGCCTTTTTCTTCACCTCGACAACCACCAACGACGGAGTTAACTCGAATATCTCAGCAGCAATAGTTAATGGTCCCTTGACACCCTCCCTAGTTCCTTCCAAGCTCACCCTGCAATCCTTCTTCCTCACTGTAAAACTCACCAACTGAGCAATCTCCTCCAGTTTTGATATAATTTTTGTAACAGGAGCACCGGAGACAATTCTAGACCCTTCCCCTTCTCCTTCCTCAAACAAACCTGACAAATCAAACCCTCTCGAGAACGAAATTATGTCGAAAGCATTCAAACTTGCCGGTCTAGGCATTCCAGGAACAGGCGTTCGTTTAAACTCCACCTCCGAATCCAATTCGGACACAGACTGATCAGTAATCAAATCAATATCATCCTCATGTAGCTTACACATCTTATCATCTTCAATATAGAATTTAACATGCTTAAACCCCTTCTTGAACCACTTATTCTCCATTATCTCCGGGATAGAGATCCTAGTATCCGGATTGGTATCCATCATGCGGAGTAACAGTTTCACCAGATCAGGAGAGAACCATCTAGGACACCGAAAATCTCCCTTGTAGATCATCTTATACATAGCCATAACATTCTGATCATGAAAAGGCAAGTAACCAGCCATTAAAACAAACAAAATAACTCCACAAGACCAAATATCTACCTTCGCCGCATCGTATCCCTTCCTCGCTAGAACCTCCGGCGCAACGTACGCCGGCGTTCCGCAAAACGTGTGGAATAGTCCGTCCTGTCTAATTTGATCGGAAACCGCACTGAGACCGAAATCGGAAACCTTCAAATCGCCATTCTCGTCGAGCAAGAGATTCTCCGGCTTCAAATCGCGGTGGTAGACGCCTCGGGCGTGGCAAAACCCTACGGCGGAGATCAGCTGCTGGAAATACTTTCTAGCGACGTCCTCCTTCAATCTGCCTTTGGAAACCTTTCTGAAAAGCTCGCCGCCGCGGACGAACTCCATGACGAAGTAGATCTTGGCTTTTGTGGCCATGATTTCGAAGAGCTGGACGATGTTGGGGTGGCGAACGCGGCGGAGGATGGAGATCTCGCGTTTAATGTGAGCCATGAGTCCGCCTTTCATGATCTTCTCTTTGTCCAGGACTTTGATCGCCACGCTTTCTTTAGTCTTGACGTTTAAGGCGAGGTAGACCTTGGCGAATGTTCCGGTGCCGAGGAGCTTCCCGATTTCGTATCGGCCGAGGATGAGATTGGAGGTGGTGCTCTTGGAGCTGTTGGTGGTTCCTTTTTTCGGCATGCCTGTAGCCATTGATGAAATTGAATCAAGATTTAGAAAGATGTGGTTTGTTGTAGTAGTGCAGATCAACCATGGAAGGAGCTTCGATGTATCGGTGAATTTGATTTTTGTTAGCTTCGCCGACTTAAGAGGAAACCGTGTGTTGGGTACGGGTGGAGTACACTCTGTTATAAATGACGATGGGTTGTTTAACAGAAGGTTAAAGATGACGGTGGAGTGAACTTAACGGTTTCCGTTTGCCAGGTGGCGGTTAAGTACCGCCAGTCGCAAGTCAAATTCAAACACTGCTGGATTTGATGTTTGCGAATATTCCTAACTCGGATCTTTCTTGCAAAATTAAAAGGATCTAGATATTTGTTAGCCTACTAATTTTGGGGGTGAGTTGGGTAATAATCCGGAAACGGCAGGCTCTCTCCACACTCCGGAAAATTCACTGACTTGGATTAATAATCTTTCACTTGTTGACCTTGGCTTCAAAGGAAACCGCTTCACGTAGAAGGCGGGTAAGGATACTTCGACCAGGGTTGGAAAACGACCGGACAAAATTTTCTGTTGTGCCCAGAGCCGTATTCGTTGGCAAGAAGCGGGAGTTACCCACCTTCCTTTCTTTTCGTCTGACCATGCCCCTACCTTCAACTTAGCCAGAAATCTTCTAGTAATCCGGAACGCCGTCCTTTTCGTTTTGAAGCGGCTTGGCTCACTCACCCCACCTTTATGGATTTGCTTAAGGCCTTGTGGGATCCGAGGGTCACCACGGCTGAGGCCCTTTACGAGTTGCACACCAAGCTAAAGAAGTGGAATAAGGAGGTGTTTGGGTGTATTCAAACTAGGAAAGCAGAACTGATTAATGAGCTTCAGTCGGTCAGAGGTTTGATATCAGTAAACGTTTCTACTAGGTTGCTTGATTGTGAGAATAAACTCCATACTGAGCTTGATTTGGTTATGGAGCAGGAGGAAATTTTGTGGTGTCAAAAATCCAGAGAAAAATGGATCGAACTGGGGGATAAAAACACGTCCTTCTTCCACTTATCCACTGTGATTCGTAGGAGTAGAAACAAGGTGGAAGCGCCGCGTAATGAGGTTGGAGTGTGGATATTTGATCCTAAGGAACTGGAGTTGCTAGTCGTGAACTACTTCTCTAAGTTGTATGAGGCTGAAGCGGGTAGTACGGGAAACTTGGAAATTCCTCATGCGGGTTTTCCATCACTGTCAAGAGCTGATACGAACTATCTTAATGCACCTTTCACGGCTTGTGATGTTGAGACTGCGGTCTGGGGTATGGGGGGCCCTTAAGGCTCCGGGCCTTGATGGATATCAACCTATTTTCTACCAGCAGTGTTGGGATGCAGTTGGTCCTTCAGTTGTGCAGTTTGTGACGGATTTCTTCAACCTAGGCAGGCTCCCTGCATCGATTAACGACACCCTACTGGTCCTTATTGCTAAAGTTCCTAAGCCCGACAATATATCCCAGTTTCGGCCTATAAGTTTATGCAATGTACTATTCAAGATTATTACAAAGATGATGATGAATAGAATGAAGAAGATCATCTCGAATCTGATTGAACCCACCCAGTGCAGTTTCATTCTGGGTCGGCTTAGCACTGACAATGTGGTGATTGTGCAAGAGGTTGTTCACTCTATGAAGCGCAAGAAGGGGAAGAAAGGTTGGATGCTTCTCAAGCTCGATCTTGAGAAAGCGTATGATAGGATGAAGTGGGAGTTCATCCATGACACTCTTAGGGCTGCCGACTTTAATTCTGATTGGGTTGGACGGATCACGCAGTGTGACGAGGCTAAAATCGTTGTGCCTATCAAAGAAAACCTAACTAACCAACTAGTATAGCAAGAAAGCAAGGGTCGAATCCCAAGAGAATCAAGTAGTCTATTCTTAAGCAAATAACTATTACCAACGAACACACCAAAAAGGGGGGGGGGGGGGGGGGGGGGAGAGTTGTTGTTCTATAACCTAAGACAAGTAAAAGTAACAAGTAGCAAGAGTTGTGAAAATATGATTGGGAAAACGTTCCACCTAACAAATATCCACACAATGACATGCAAGGTTGATCATAGATATCTCTAACTCATGCAATCCTATTGTTGTTCCTATTCCTGTTCAGACATTGATATCAACGCAACCCGTCCTGATATAACTTCCTATTAAACAAATCTGAAGACCTTCAAGACTCAATTCAATAGAAGCATTAAGCAAAGGAATATAGCAGGATACATGCAATTCAGACAACCCGTCAGATAAGCATGCAATCAATTCTCATTCACAAGTAAACACTGCGACCCGCTCATGTAAACATGTGTTTGCTACTAGATAAAGAACTCCGACCCAGAATTACCAAACCCTAGCACTATGAACAATACCAATAAACCTAGCTGACCAAACTAGACAAATCAATAAGATTCAATAAGATAAAAGCATGAGAATCAATACAATCAATAGAAAGCGAAATAGAGTTTAGAATCTCACAACCATACAGTCAAAGGCTTCAACCGTCAGGCGAAACAAAGGGAAATTAGTTCAACATCGACATGAAGGCAAAACTAGGGTTCTTCAGAGAAAACAAAGGTTAACCTAAAACTAAAGTGTTTTTAGGCTTAAATACTCCTAGGAAATAATAAATCTGAAATGGAAATAAAAGAAATAATTCGGAAATTAAATAAATAAATACAAGCAAACTCAGAGACAAATCCGGCCTTCAGGACGATTTCCGCGGGCGCGGATTACGAGGCAACCCGCGGCTGATCCGCGGATTCAACACTTGAACATACTTCGTCTTCTGGTTCCGCGGGCGCGGAAAAGTCCCTGCAGCCTCACTCTTCTTCTCTTCTTGTCTTCTTCTTTCGTCTTCTAACTTAGTTCCTTCGAAAGACGTCTTCAATCTTCATATTCCTTCATCATTAACTGCTTCTTCTATTCAGCTCCGGATCACATAATTACATATGACATAGCTCCTAAACGATACTAAACTAAGCTAATAACCACTAGATAATATGTATGAAATACTCTCTATCAAATTCCCCCATACTTAGACCTTGCTCGTCTCTGAGTAAGCTAAAGAAAACATATTCCTCAATCTAATACACAAAGGTCTCAGGAAGTACAAAGAAACTTGTCTAATGATTACAACTCCAACAACAACATCCAAATCCTCCAAACAACAACTATAGCAACATCAAACTAATACAAGTGATATGACAATAAACACATAGCCTTCTCTACTCCTTATGACTCCCAAGTGGTCCTACCCGAATTCCTCCTTATATCACCCCTTCTTATGTCTTCCAACGCCAAATAAGAATAAGTCCTAAAATCACTCTATTTTTTTTTCAACTCATCTTGCTTAGGCGCCCTCTCGGGTTTTCATCCTAACCACTCAATAATTGTTCCAGGCTCACCAAATCTCACATCACTCAAAAACCTCTTTTTACCCCAGCCTAGTGCTGGTCCAGATTACCTGCTTGTTGCATAGATCTTGCTATCCCATGATTTTTCTGCCTTTTTCATATTTTTGTGGCTTTTTCAAACAATTTACTCAATAAATTCATGCAGATACAACCAACACTCAAATAAAGACATGTGAATACATGTCTTTATTTGGAAACCGGGGTCGTTTGTCGCATCTTTGCTTTGCCGATGACCTCATTCTCTTCGCAGAAGCTTCGGTTACGCAGATCAGAGTTATCAGAGGGGTTCTTGAGAAATTTTGTTCAATGTCGGGCCAGAAAGTCAACCTCGCCAAGTCGAAAATATACTTTTCGAAGAATGTGAGCTCCTCGGTTATTGATCGTGTTCAAGCGAAGAGTGGCATTGACTGCTCCGGGAATCTGGGCAAGTACCTCGGAATTTCGATCTTACATACCCGGATGAATAAGCATACTTTCCAAGATACAGTGGATAGGGTCCAGGCTCGTTTGGCTGGCTGGAAAGGGAGGTGTTTGATTCTAGCAGGCCGCATTACGTTGGTTAAGTTGGTCACTTCGGCTATCCCGATTAACTCGATGAGTGTGGTTATGCTTCCTGCGTCCACTATCTCCAAGTTGCAGAGACTGATCCGAGATTTTATTTGGGGCAGTTCTTCATCCTCACGTAAAATACATCTTGTTTCTTGGAGTAAAATCTGCAAGCCAAAGGCGAAGGGTGGGCTGGCTATCCGTAGATCGAGAGATATGAATATGACTCTCGTCGGTAAACTCGGATAGCGGTATATCAAAGATAATGAGAGTCTTTGGTCCAAAGTGCTCCGGGCTAAATACAAGTGTACTCTGAATGAAATGTGTTGTAGACAGATTGACGAGCTGGAAAGTAATAAAAAAAATCTGTGATTACTGGATCCCTGGTGTAGGCTGGAACTTTGATTTGCTGAGTAACTGGATTGACTCACCCACACGGCTGCAGTTGAACTCTGTTGCTCTTGAAAATCTCCCGGACTCCAAAGATCGTATCTCTTGGGAAGGAAATTCTAATGGGATATTTTCCGTCACCTCTGCTTACAGATTGGTAACTGCTGAACAGGACATGGGAGCTCAGAATGATGATCTGTTCAGCTGCACTTGGAAGATAGATGTCCCGGAAAGGATCTGTGTGTTCCTTTGGTTGATTCTGCAGCAGAAAATTCTTATGAATAGTGAACGACAACGCAGACACCTTGCCGATTCTGATAAGTGCCCAGTTTGCAACGAAGATAGTGAAACGCTGCTGCACAGATTACGTGACTGCAGTCCCATGGCCAAGATCTAGTGTAAGTTGATCCCGCCGATTGACCAACAACAGTTCTTCTCCGAGCCGCTGTTTTGCTGGGTATTTAACAGCCTGAAAGGGTAACACTGAAACCGATGGGGCTCCCTGGGAAATTGTCTTTGCCACTGAATTATGGCATGGTTGGAAGTGGAGAAACGAAATGGTGTTTAATAATGCTAAGATTGATCTTTTCTAGACACATATTGTTCTCCGTATTGCTGCAGAATACTCGAGAAATATGGGCGCTAAGAAATTATGTAGCCGGACTGCTCAGATGGAAATTCATGTGGCCTGGACAAAGCCACCGACTGCATGGACTAAATTAAACACAGATGGTGCTTCTAAGGGAAATCCCGGGTATGCTGGCGCGGGTGGGGCGTTGCGGGATTGCTCGGGAAACTGGATTGGAGGCTTTGTTCTGAATATAGGGGTCTATACAACACCTCTCACTGAGTTGTGGGGCGTCTATTATGGTCTCCATGTGGCTTGGGAGATGGGGTTTCGTAGGGCGAGGGTGGAAATCGACTATGAGATCGTGGTTAGTTTCATCCAGAAAGGGGTTTCGTCAAATCATCCCCTTTCTTTCCTGATACGTATATGCTATGGCTTCCTAACAAGGGACTGGATTGTCTGCTTTTTTCATGTGTATCGAGAAGTTAATCGTCTCGCTGATGGTTTAGCTAATCATGTTTTCTCTTTTCCTGTTGGATTTCATTTCTTGCATACCCCTCCTAGTATTGTTAGCACTATTATTAAAGATGATGTAAGGGGTTTGGCGTTTTCCCGTGTTATTTCAAAATAGCCTCCTTTAGTTTTCAATAAAGTCTACGAGAGTGCCGCCTCTCCTTCACCAAAAAAAGTTGGGTAATAATCGGTGTGTAAGTTTTTATTACGAAAATGATTTTTTTAGAAACTAACCCCTTATTCCAAGGAAAAAAATGAAACCCAACGAGTTAGTTTTATTTCACAAAGACTAATAAAAACTACTTGGGTTAGTTTTCTTAATTAAAAACTTTTTATGGGTCATTGTGACACACTTCCCCTTCTCCTCATGAGTTGTTGTTCTATAACCTAAGACAAGTAAAAGTAACAAGTAGCAAGAGTTGTGAAAATATGATTGGGAAAACGTTCCACCTAACAAATATCCACACAATGACATGCAAGGTTGATCATAGATATCTCTAACTCATGCAATCCTATTGTTGTTCCTATTCCTGTTCAGACATTGATATCAACGCAACCCGTCCTGATATAACTTCCTATTAAACAAATCTGAAGACCTTCAAGACTCAATTCAATAGAAGCATTAAGCAAAGGAATATAGCAGGATACATGCAATTCAGACAACCCGTCAGATAAGCATGCAATCAATTCTCATTCACAAGTAAACACTGCGACCCGCTCATGTAAACATGTGTTTGCTACTAGATAAAGAACTCCGACCCAGAATTACCAAACCCTAGCACTATGAACAATACCAATAAACCTAGCTGACCAAACTAGACAAATCAATAAGATTCAATAAGATAAAAGCATGAGAATCAATACAATCAATAGAAAGCGAAATAGAGTTTAGAATCTCACAACCATACAGTCAAAGGCTTCAACCGTCAGGCGAAACAAAGGGAAATTAGTTCAACATCGACATGAAGGCAAAACTAGGGTTCTTCAGAGAAAACAAAGGTTAACCTAAAACTAAAGTGTTTTTAGGCTTAAATACTCCTAGGAAATAATAAATCTGAAATGGAAATAAAAGAAATAATTCGGAAATTAAATAAATAAATACAAGCAAACTCAGAGACAAATCCGGCCTTCAGGACGATTTCCGCGGGCGCGGATTACGAGGCAACCCGCGGCTGATCCGCGGATTCAACACTTGAACATACTTCGTCTTCTGGTTCCGCGGGCGCGGAAAAGTCCCTGCAGCCTCACTCTTCTTCTCTTCTTGTCTTCTTCTTTCGTCTTCTAACTTAGTTCCTTCGAAAGACGTCTTCAATCTTCATATTCCTTCATCATTAACTGCTTCTTCTATTCAGCTCCGGATCACATAATTACATATGACATAGCTCCTAAACGATACTAAACTAAGCTAATAACCACTAGATAATATGTATGAAATACTCTCTATCAAATTCCCCCATACTTAGACCTTGCTCGTCTCTGAGTAAGCTAAAGAAAACATATTCCTCAATCTAATACACAAAGGTCTCAGGAAGTACAAAGAAACTTGTCTAATGAATACAACTCCAACAACAACATCCAAATCCTCCAAACAACAACTATAGCAACATCAAACTAATACAAGTGATATGACAATAAACACATAGCCTTCTCTACTCCTTATGACTCCCAAGTGGTCCTACCCGAATTCCTCCTTATATCACCCCTTCTTATGTCTTCCAACGCCAAATAAGAATAAGTCCTAAAATCACTCTATTTTTTTTTCAACTCATCTTGCTTAGGCGCCCTCTCGGGTTTTCATCCTAACCACTCAATAATTGTTCCAGGCTCACCAAATCTCACATCACTCAAAAACCTCTTTTTACCCCAGCCTAGTGCTGGTCCAGATTACCTGCTTGTTGCATAGATCTTGCTATCCCATGATTTTTCTGCCTTTTTCATATTTTTGTGGCTTTTTCAAACAATTTACTCAATAAATTCATGCAGATACAACCAACACTCAAATAAAGACATGTGAATACATGTCTTTATTTGGAAACCGGGGTCGTTTGTCGCATCTTTGCTTTGCCGATGACCTCATTCTCTTCGCAGAAGCTTCGGTTACGCAGATCAGAGTTATCAGAGGGGTTCTTGAGAAATTTTGTTCAATGTCGGGCCAGAAAGTCAACCTCGCCAAGTCGAAAATATACTTTTCGAAGAATGTGAGCTCCTCGGTTATTGATCGTGTTCAAGCGAAGAGTGGCATTGACTGCTCCGGGAATCTGGGCAAGTACCTCGGAATTTCGATCTTACATACCCGGATGAATAAGCATACTTTCCAAGATACAGTGGATAGGGTCCAGGCTCGTTTGGCTGGCTGGAAAGGGAGGTGTTTGATTCTAGCAGGCCGCATTACGTTGGTTAAGTTGGTCACTTCGGCTATCCCGATTAACTCGATGAGTGTGGTTATGCTTCCTGCGTCCACTATCTCCAAGTTGCAGAGACTGATCCGAGATTTTATTTGGGGCAGTTCTTCATCCTCACGTAAAATACATCTTGTTTCTTGGAGTAAAATCTGCAAGCCAAAGGCGAAGGGTGGGCTGGCTATCCGTAGATCGAGAGATATGAATATGACTCTCGTCGGTAAACTCGGATAGCGGTATATCAAAGATAATGAGAGTCTTTGGTCCAAAGTGCTCCGGGCTAAATACAAGTGTACTCTGAATGAAATGTGTTGTAGACAGATTGACGAGCTGGAAAGTAATAAAAAAAATCTGTGATTACTGGATCCCTGGTGTAGGCTGGAACTTTGATTTGCTGAGTAACTGGATTGACTCACCCACACGGCTGCAGTTGAACTCTGTTGCTCTTGAAAATCTCCCGGACTCCAAAGATCGTATCTCTTGGGAAGGAAATTCTAATGGGATATTTTCCGTCACCTCTGCTTACAGATTGGTAACTGCTGAACAGGACATGGGAGCTCAGAATGATGATCTGTTCAGCTGCACTTGGAAGATAGATGTCCCGGAAAGGATCTGTGTGTTCCTTTGGTTGATTCTGCAGCAGAAAATTCTTATGAATAGTGAACGACAACGCAGACACCTTGCCGATTCTGATAAGTGCCCAGTTTGCAACGAAGATAGTGAAACGCTGCTGCACAGATTACGTGACTGCAGTCCCATGGCCAAGATCTAGTGTAAGTTGATCCCGCCGATTGACCAACAACAGTTCTTCTCCGAGCCGCTGTTTTGCTGGGTATTTAACAGCCTGAAAGGGTAACACTGAAACCGATGGGGCTCCCTGGGAAATTGTCTTTGCCACTGAATTATGGCATGGTTGGAAGTGGAGAAACGAAATGGTGTTTAATAATGCTAAGATTGATCTTTTCTAGACACATATTGTTCTCCGTATTGCTGCAGAATACTCGAGAAATATGGGCGCTAAGAAATTATGTAGCCGGACTGCTCAGATGGAAATTCATGTGGCCTGGACAAAGCCACCGACTGCATGGACTAAATTAAACACAGATGGTGCTTCTAAGGGAAATCCCGGGTATGCTGGCGCGGGTGGGGCGTTGCGGGATTGCTCGGGAAACTGGATTGGAGGCTTTGTTCTGAATATAGGGGTCTATACAACACCTCTCACTGAGTTGTGGGGCGTCTATTATGGTCTCCATGTGGCTTGGGAGATGGGGTTTCGTAGGGCGAGGGTGGAAATCGACTATGAGATCGTGGTTAGTTTCATCCAGAAAGGGGTTTCGTCAAATCATCCCCTTTCTTTCCTGATACGTATATGCTATGGCTTCCTAACAAGGGACTGGATTGTCTGCTTTTTTCATGTGTATCGAGAAGTTAATCGTCTCGCTGATGGTTTAGCTAATCATGTTTTCTCTTTTCCTGTTGGATTTCATTTCTTGCATACCCCTCCTAGTATTGTTAGCACTATTATTAAAGATGATGTAAGGGGTTTGGCGTTTTCCCGTGTTATTTCAAAATAGCCTCCTTTAGTTTTCAATAAAGTCTACGAGAGTGCCGCCTCTCCTTCACCAAAAAAAGTTGGGTAATAATCGGTGTGTAAGTTTTTATTACGAAAATGATTTTTTTAGAAACTAACCCCTTATTCCAAGGAAAAAAATGAAACCCAACGAGTTAGTTTTATTTCACAAAGACTAATAAAAACTACTTGGGTTAGTTTTCTTAATTAAAAACTTTTTATGGGTCATTGTGACACACTTCCCCTTCTCCTCATGTAAGGAAGTTTTTGTCTCGATGTGCTCCAGTGAAATAAGCATGTTTCTTAACTGGTTTGTTCCTATCTCGATTGTAATCTGGTAATGGATTGTAATTAGTTTAAAAAATAAAGAGTAAAATGTTTTTTTCAATCATTTAACAGATTTGTTAACAAAAGTTAGTTGTGGGTGAGATTTTGTAAGAAAAGATGAAATAGTGGATAGTTTTAAATCAAAGCAAATAAGAGGTGATTCAATAAAAATTGGCTCAAATAAAGGATGGTTCTGTGATTTTGCATGATTAGCGTCCACACAAGTAATATTTATACACAAATAATTTCAGTCTCTTACAACTTACGAGATGTGTTTTTTTTTTGGTAGAAAGAGAGGCGGCACTATCGGGAATATATAAAATAAACCTACTTTGCCACCAGGCGAGGCGTAGCAAAACCTCTCACATCATCCGAAACAAAAGTACACGCCCGAATGGGCGGAGAATCCAAAATATGAAAGCCAACAGGAAAAGAAAAAGCAAAAGAGGCAAGGCAAGGCAATCCGCAACCGCGTTCGCCTCACGAAAAATATGTCGGAATCGGATCTCCCAATTCCTACCAAGGAAGCCATGAATCAGAGAAACAGAGCTGAATAACATGTGATGACGCTCCATAGGTTTGCTAAGCAACATAACCGCCAACTGCGAATCTGTTTCAAGGCAAACCCTCCTGTATCCCCTGTCCCAAGCAAGTCTGAGACCCGAAACAATGCCCCAGAGCTCATCCATGGGCACCGAGCAAAGGCCAATATTCTGAACGAAACCGACGACCCATGACCCATTCGAGTCCCTGATCACCCCTCCAGCGGCGGCCAAACCATCAATGACCGACCCGTCCGTATTTATCTTAACCCACAGATCGGGAGGTCGTTCCCATGCTACCATAATCCCCTCTCTAATTTTTGAGGGGGCCAACAGCTTCTTGATGCAAGCTTCCCCGTAGTCCTTCTGAATCCCTTGCAAGAAGTCCGCCTTGTCCCCAAAGAACTCCTCTTTCCTGAAAACCCAGTTATTACGCCACTTCCACATATGCCAAATCGTAGTAGCAAATAAACTGGCCCAGTTCTTATCTCTCGTGCTCGGCCCCTGGTGAAGCAAATTAATTCTCACCCATTGCTGGAAGTTAAGCCCGTAGAAATCCTCCCAAGGCAGCGGTGGGTCGAGTCTGCCCCATATAACCGCAGCACACCTACAATCCCTAAACAGGTGCAACGAGGACTCCAACTCAGACGGGCAGTGACTGCACTTGTCCTCCTCAGTAAGGTGCCTTCTCCTCCGTTCGACATTCATGAGCACACACCCCCGGACCACAAGCCAGGCGAAGGTGCGAACTCTCTCTTGGGCTCGGAGCTTCCAAATAGATTTAAACAGAGGCGCGTCAATGTCAATCAGTGCACAACGGGGATGCACCAGGTTGTACGCCGAAGCCACCGAATACGCACCGTTCTGCGACTCCCCCCAGCGAATGACATCCGGGTTCGACTCACCCTCGGTAACCACCGTAGCAGCTAATTTAAGAAGTATGGCAGAGGGTAACAAATAACCCAGCTCGTTCCACTTCCACCCTGTCCCAGCTATCCAGTATTGGCAAACTGTAAAGTCCGAGGCATCTTCAGCAATCACACCAGTAGTTACCGATTCCAAGCTGAAATTCTCTAACCACTTGTCCTTCCAAAATCTGATCGAAACACCATTGCCCAATTGCCAAACTGAGCCTTTGATAATCACGTCCTTAACAGCAGTTCAGATTCCTTTCCAAACCGGGGAGGGATGATTATGGTCGGACAGAGAAGGGCATATATATTTAGCCCGAAGGACACTCCCCCAGAGACTTTCATCATCTGTAAGGAACTTCCACGCCAACTTACCGGACATGGCCAGATCAGATTGCGCATACACTTCAAACCCAAACCACCAAGGTCCTTCGGCTTGGAGATCTCATGCCAATGGACCATATGCATCTTCCGGTTCTTTCCCCAAACAAAAGATCTCGTTATCTTATCTATGTTGTCGCACACGGACCCAGGTAACGGGACAACCGCCATGGTGTACAGCGGTAATGCAGAAATGACGGACTTGGCAAGGGTCACCCTCCCCGCTAAACTGAGATTCCTGCTCCTCCATCCTGACAACTTATCATTGATTTTCTGAAGCAAGGGATCAAAAGTATGCTTGTCGATCTTCTTGTGCAACAAAGGAATCCCGAGATAGACCCCCAAGTCACTCGTAACCGGGAAACCACTCGCCCTTTGTATATCTCTCATAAGCTCATCAACGACATTGGGGGAGATATAAAGCTTAGACTTCAACGCATTCACCTTCTGCCCGAACGATCTACAAAATCGGTCCAGACATTCTTGAATCACCTTGACTTGCTCATCCGCGAATAAAATATGGGACAACGGAGGACCTCCCCTCGAGATGCGAATCGGTTTCCAACTCTTCTCTTCAACGGCTTTCACAATCATTTGACTTAGCCTGTCCACACAAAGAAAAAATAGATACGGAGAAATCGAGTCCCCTTGACGGATCCCCCTAGTAGGCCGAATCAGTCCGGTTTTCTCACCATTCCATAACACATTCATCGTGGCCGAAGACGTACACTCCTCAATCCACTCGATCCATTTAACCGGGAACCCGGCGTCATGAAGAGTATCAATGATGAAATCCCACCAAAGCCGATCATACGCCTTCTCCAAATCAATCTTAATAATCATCCATCCCGATTTACCTTGCTTGTATCTCATGGAATGCACCACTTCTTAGGCCAACACAATGTTATCCGTGATAAGACGGCCCGAGAGGAAGCTACCTTGCATAGGGCTAATCAACTTCGGGAGCAAGTGTTGCATACGATTCACCAACACTTTCGTAATAATTTTGTAGGAAACGTTGCATAAACTAATGGGGCGGAAGAGGCTAACCTTGTCCGGATTATTGACCTTCGGCAAGAGGGTGATCAAGGTATTATTGAGACCAGCCGACAGCTTCCCGATATCAAAAAAATCCTTCACCGCTTTAATCACCGAGGCTCCTACAGTGTCCCAACACTTGTGATAGAAAATGGGTTGGAACCCGTACGGACCGGGGGCATTCAGCTCGCCCATGTTCTTAATGGCCTTGTAAATCTCATCATTCAAAAACTCTCTCAGCAGGTCCATCCACTCGCCCTCCTCAATGTGTGGAAACCTCCCATGTGGGGTAGATATCGGGAACAACTCCTCAGTCGGGAGCTTGTACAGGTTTTTGAAAAAATTTGAAACAAGAGTTTCAAGGCCCTTGGCTTCAGTAATCAGAACCCCATCATCGTTGTGCAGTGCTTGCACCCGATTAAATTTCCTCCTAATGACAGTGGAAGCGTGGAAAAATGTTGTATTCCGATCTCCCGAACTTAACCACGATTCCCTAGACTTTTGGAACCAAAGGAGTTCCTCCCTCTCAAGAACCTCTTGCAACTCCTTACGCTGCAGAATCTCTTTCTCAAACAACTCCACATTCGGCCCCTGCTCCAGTTCAATCTGAGTCCGATCCAAAGCTGCCAAATGTTCTGTTTTCTTCATGTGGATATTACCGAAAGTCTTGTGATTCCATTCGATCAACTTACCTTTCAGCGAAGCCAGAGCTTCATTCGCGGGGCAATCCCTCTTCCAGTTATCCTTAATGAACTGAAGAAATTCCGGGTGCGTGATCCATGTAGCCTCGAACCTGAATGGGCGTCGACTCTTATCGAAGGTGCATTTGGGCTCAAGGTTTAGCAGTAACGGCGAATGATCCGAGCCAAATCTCGGGAGGTACCTAGCCACTGCATTAGGCCACTTCAGACACAATTCCAAGTTCATCAAACAACGATCCAGCCGCTTAGCAATAGCCGTCGCCGGTTCCCGCCCACGGGTCCACGTGAACCTTTGTCCCGCGAATCCCATATCGATAAGCCCGGAGTTAGAAATCATCTTACGGAACTCTTTCGAATCCAGGTGAAGCTTGCCCATGCCGCCCTGTCTCTCTTCTAAATCCACAATGCAATTGTAGTCGCCCCCCACAACCACTGGGCCCTGGCAACTCGCAATCTCATTAGCAAGGAGATTCCAGAATCTACATCTACGATGTACTGTCGGCGGAGCATACACCACAATGAGATCAAACTGAACCTCTCCCTTCTGCACCGACGCTGACACAAAATGATTGTCCTTCTTTCGAATCCTAACCTTAACCTCATCCGGATTCCAATAAAGCCAAATTCCACCCTTGAAACCTTGAGCCTCCACTCTCTCACTAGTACCAAGGCGAAACTTCCCACATATGTTCTGCGGACGATCACCAGAATATGCGTTTCCATGATAGCAAGAACGTCGATCCGATGAAAACGAATCATATAATTGATAGTATTGACAAAACCGGGCTTACCCGCCCCACAACAATTCCAAAACACGCAATTCATGACGACAAGGTTGAGAAGGGAGACAACCATCGAGGAAGAGTGAAGACTCAGTTTAGACCTGAGCGTCCGAGCTCTTAGAAGCGAGCTCACGACTTTTCTCCTCTTCCAACTGCATATCTTCATCTTTCTGTAAAGCTTCAACCTCCTCCGAAGCCCTCTCCATATTCTCCTTGTTGGACTGCATATTCTCTTTCTGTAAAGCTTCAACCTCCTCCGACTTTTCTCCTCTTCCAACTGCATATCTTCATCTGATTATTTGAATAATTTTTTTTTTTTGAATTTATTATTATAATTAATTCAATAATTATATGGGACCAAGATAAAAAAATAATAATAATAAAATAAGATGGAACCAAGTTCTATTGTAACATGTAATAATAAAATTACAAACATATCATGAGAACTCATTAGTGTGGTAGTTTCACACCAAATATTTGTGCATAAGGTCTCAAGTTCAATCCTTCTCACCCTCTTCTTTTATTTATTTTTCACAAATAAAATTAAAGATTTAGTGTTGGAGTTGAGACTCGAACCTGAGACCTTACAAATGATGCACAAGGCCTTACCACTAGAGCAATGAGACTGAAGCGATAATTATTAGATCTGTGCGGTTATATTTACCGCACAGATATATTTTATTTTAAAAAAAAATCTGCGCGATTAATTAAAAAAAAAAAAATTGTGCGGAATTTTTTTAATCAAAATTTTAATTTTTTTTAGTTAATCTTTCCTTAATCTCGTGCGTTAAATCTTAACGCACAGATCTGTGCGGTAAGAGGTAACGCACAAGATTAATATACGTTTTCAAAAAAAATCCAAAATTGCCCCTGGAACAACGGGTGCGTTAACAGTTACCGCACCGTTCTGTACTGTAACTCTTACCGCACAGAAAAGTGTGCATTTAGCAAAAAAAACGTGTGCATTTAGACGCAGTCTTCTTTTAATATCATTTAACTGTAATCTTTACTGTTGATGGTCAAACCCTTTTAAGATATAGATACATTGAATATATGCATTTTAGTGCCTTCTATAATTGTTAAGAAGATTTAGACACATTAGAAAGTGGGCCCATACTATGCATATATATTGTACTTAAATGCACCCTGTAACTAATGTATAAGGAACTAGATACGATAGGAGCGCGATAAAATTATATACTATTCAATACTTTTCGTATTCCACGCAACCAATAATTACATCCTCAGGTTCCTGAGGGAGAAGATCGTTATTGCTACTACCCGCATCTGGTCGCGAAGTGGAAGGGCCTTCGCCATCCTTATTTCTAGTAGTTTTCCCTGAAAAGAATTAAAAGAGGGAAAGAAGGAAAAAGTCAATTTTCCAGGGCAAGAATACGAGACGCCAAGGCAATAAGAAAGCCTCGCGAACCATAAAAAAAGGGGAAACAAGGAAAACCCTGGAAAACGAGAAAGACAAGATCCAGAAAGGAATCGAAGAGACACTCGGATGAATGTCCAAATGAACATTCTGACGAATACTCAAGAAATGAAAAGCGCCAAGAACCCTAAATAGTTTAAAACAGGCTCTAAAGAAAGGAAACACCCAGAAAATCGAGTTTAGAAGGATGAAAAAGGGAAGCGGTGCCGCCCACTAAAAGCTTCTTCCAAATTTGATTCTCTCTCCTCAACTTCCATGACGTGGGATCTGGTTCTTCGTCGTCGACGTCACACCTCATCCACTGCTCCGATTTAATTTCAGTCCATCACTTCCATGCTTGTCTTTCAGTTTCTCTCCGCTCTCCCCTTCTTCCGACGGAGTCTCTCATCTGCCATTTTTGAGGGATCAGTGTGACAATGTGTGCTTTTTTATGGTTGAAGAACAAAGAGATCTTTATTTAATTTTTGTTCCTGTTGGACCCGGTTCTCGCGGTGAATACGAACCCGGTTCACAACGGTCTGGTGAACCGCGAGCCCAAGAAGTCATTGAAGAGATCCAAACGGAAAGGCCCAATGAGAGGCCCAATAGGTATAAAGAATAACACCGGATTGTGTGGGGCCCGCGACCTGGATATAAATCCTAACCGAAAAGAGAGAGAAAAGGGCAATGGCAATTGATAGCATCTTCCTCCCCCCTTGAGCTAGAAAGTAAACACATAAGGCGATTACTCATTTCCGAGCTCGTCTCTCTGATCCCGATTCATCTCTTTTAGTAGAGAATCGGATGATCGGTACCTGGATTCTGGCTCTCGGTACCGTCATCGTGCTTTTGAGGTGTGAATCATCACGTTTGGTTGAGTTTCATCATTTACTGTTTTATTGAGCTGGCTCACGAGGTTTCATTGATTTCGTCATTACTTCGATCATTATTTTCTCTCTGTTTTACTTTACTCTATTGTTGTTTGAGGCATCGGGTTCAATTATCTGTGGCTATTACTGACTTGAGCGTCGGAGAGCCAAATCAGGGGGTCCAACCTTCCGATTTGGTTGTGCAGGTACATTGGGGACTGAAGAACATAAAGAACAGAGGAGAACAACACATTTTGATCCAGATGAAGATGTGTCACAAGTTGTTGCTCCAGTTTGCGTAAGGAAGGTCTCCAGTATTTGAAGATTCACTGAAGGCCAGATCTCGCGAGGTGTTGATTGCGAGATCGCGAATATCTGGGTTCCAACAGTTCCCATGATTAATGTTCGATGTCTTTCGTGATTGAGACGAAATCCAAGGCGATGTTGTGGAATTAGCTAGGATATTGTTTCTGGATCTCGAATTAACCTCAAAAAGTAGGATTGAAACTAAGAATAGGGAATCTTCGAAATTGTTAGAATCGCAGGTATTAAGATTGTCCATTTCGAAATGATTTGGATCATAGTATTGATCTAATACTATTTGTTGTTCATTATGCTAAATTGATGTGTCAATTCACTTCTATTATCTTCATCTGTTATGAGCATATTTTACCCATGGGTATTGATTTCAGTATCTGTATTGTTCATGCAGTTTAGTAGTTCAGTAGTTGGAATTATGGATGCATGGTTCAAAATGATTTAATGCATACACTTATTTATTTTTATAGTTATGATGATGATTTCGGTCAATCCGACAAAGCTGGATCTTCCAGCAAATTATGGCCAACAAATTGTGCATTCCATCATCAGCACGACAAGGCAATGCAATTTGGACAAGGATGTGGATCTTCCAGCAGAAGAAGGGCAGGAACTGTCACTGAAAGAAAAAGACCCGGTGGTTGGAAAAGTGTATTCTAAGATCATGGAGATCGATTATGAAATCGTTTTTTTACTTCAGATTTGAAGAGGTGGAGATATGGAGAAGAAGAGATGAATGAATTTTTGGGTTGAGTTTTTGAATTTAGGGTTCTTCATTTAGATTTGGAGAAGATAAAGAATTTTGGGGTTTTGATTACATTTTCAAAAATTACATAAACGACCTAAAAATTTGAAAGTATGGATAAAATGCCATTATAAGGTTTGAAAGGGGTGGTTTAAGTAATTTTGAATAAAATATTAATATAATATGACACGTGGCATTAATATTTAACGGAAGTTAGAGAGGGGTGGTTGTTGAGTGACGGAGTGGTTCATAGGGGTGGTTTCCGGTAATATTAAAACATACGGGTGATTTTGAGCGTATAGGGTATCATACGGGTGGTTTCCGGTAAAAAAAACCCTAAAAAATACTCATGACAACAGTTTTTAGTTTTACGTCAAGGCGTTATGCAAAGAATTTGAGAGACAGAGTCATAAAATAGACCTATTTCAACTTGAGCCAAATATGAAAATAGTACATGAAAAATAGTCCACTTAAGACAGCCCAAACCATGCAAGGCTAGACCACTCCCAATTTAGAAACTTTCTTAAAATAGAAAGTTCTTAAACGTTAACCAAAACCAATGAGCTCTACTCCGGGAACTTGGGGTCTCGCTCAAGTTGGGCCAAAGAACGCGCGAGCCGGAGTTGTAGATGGCCCAGACGCAAGGTGTGCATGCAGGAGCCGCGGCGCGGTCTAGGTCTCATGGGCGTCGGGCCAGTCCTTGGAGCTTCCTTGGCGCGCAGGTAGAACCACTCGAACCCTGGAGGGGGTCCATTGACAATAAGCCGAGGTGGCTCGACATTGGCTAAGGGGCGCTCGGAGGTTTCCTCGACCTTGACTTGTCTAGGTACCGTTGGTCGGGCGCTCGGAAACAGTGCTCGGACTTGACTTCTAGTGGTGCCATTGTCCGGGCGCTCACCTTATGAGCTCGAGGCTTGGATTCGGGCACCTAAGTGAGGTCTCAATGTCATGACATGGTATGGAGCCGAGTTGCGTTTGGCTCGCTTTCGTGCGCCTAACCTCCACCTTGATTGGTCCTTGACGCCTTGACTTGTACCTTGGCTCCACACCTTGTCCATTTCAGCTAGGATATGCCTTGTGTGTTGAGTGAGCCTAGGATGAGCCACTAGGTTAGTCTTGGAGCTAGGCAGGGGCACATCACTAAGCAAGCTACAGAAGACAAGAAACTAAGGAGACAATGTAAACACAGATTCAGCCAAGGGTTAAACTTATATAGCTTGTCAGAAGAGCCATGTCAGGACAAGATCAAACGATGTGTTTCACTTAATATGTAGCAAAGGAGTATTGGACCACAAAATAGGCCCATTACCATATTAAGCCCACAATCATTTAACAACAATTCATTACCTTAAACAAGAAGTCATCCAACCAAGCATGAGCACGGGGTTGCATCCTTATAAGCCATATTCACTGAGCCGTGACCGAGTCAGACATCAATGATGGTTTACCCGGTTTAGTGGATGCCACGTAGGCTTAATGTTGTTAGAAAGTGGTTAGTTTGTTAGTGTAGCTTGCTGGTTCACTACTTAATAGCTTTCATCTTCTGTAACAAACTCAATCAATCAATCAACTCTTTCTTCCTCAAACTCTCTCATTCTCTTCTCTCTGGTTCGATCATGATTCTCAACATGGTATCAGGCTCTTGATCGGCCGATTCCGTCTAGCTTCATCGACGATCCTCTTCCGCTTCTCCGATCATGCCTCAGTCTCCTCAGACGCGTGATTTTCAGCCGAATCTGCCCAATCCATGGCAGATTCCTCAGGATCATAATGATCCACTGTACCTTCATCCTTCCGATGGTCCCAATCTTCTATTGACTTCGAAGATATTCGATGGATCTGGTTTCTTCGCATGGAAACAATCTGTGATCATTGCTCTTTCCGCAAAGAATAAGGTTGGATTTGTTGATGGTGAAATCCCTAAACCTGCAAGAACGGCTCCTCATTTTCACCGCTGGGAAAGATGCAATCACATGATAATATCTTGGCTCCTCAATGCCATGATCAAATCTATTGCAGACACATTCTTGATTTCTGGAGATGCTCGCCAGATTTGGCTTGATCTCAACGATCGTTATTCTCAGACTAGCAGTGCACAGAAGTATGCCATTGAGAAGGAGATTTCCAACATTTCTCAAGGCAATGATGGCATTTCAGACTATTTCACTCGCCTCAAACGTCTATGGGATGAACAAGATTCCATGAAGGAGTTTCCTCCCTGTTCTTGTGGTCTTGCAGAGGCAGTTCATAAGCATGAAGCCGAGCAACGTCTTCTCCAACTTTTCATGGGGCTTAATGACACTTTCTCTGTTGTCCGAGGCACCATTCTTATGATGCATCCTCCGCCATCAATCCATCAAGCTTATTCTCTTCTTATTCAGGAAGAAAGGCAGCGTGAGATCACTCATTCCACTTCTCGCCTCATTCTTGAATCTTCTTCCTTGAATGCATCTGCTCAGTCCAGAAATCAACCTTCTAGGTCTAATGGATCTTCCAGAGGCAAACGTCCATTTTGCACTAATTGCAAGAAACCTGGTCATTATGTTGAGAAATGCTACAAGATCATTGGTTTCCCACCAAGATCATCTGGTAATGCCAATTCAGCTACTGATACTAGTCTTCTCTCAGACTCTAATCTTGTTCCAGGATTGACATCCAATCAGTATGCTCAGCTTCTATCTCTTCTCAACAATTCTCAATCTGAGTCCTCCAGTTCCAATGCTAATCTTGCTGGTACTTCTTGTTTCTACTCTATGAACTCTAGTCTGTCTTCTTTTCCTAGTACTACTTGGATTATTGATTCAGGTGCTAGTGATCATATGACCTTCAATCTGGATTTGTTCAGTGAGCTAATTGTTCTCCAACAACCTATCTCAATTTCTTTACCTAATGGTCAAAAGGTTGTGGTTAAGATGTCTGGAACTGTTGTCATCTCACCAGCTTTGGTCTTACATGATGTGTTATTTGTACCACACTTCAAGTTTAGTCTGTTAGCAGTACAGAGACTTGTTAAGCAATTTAATTGTATTGCTAGCTTCGATTCTGAGTCTTCATGGATGCAGGGCCCTTCTCTGAGTCAGCCACTGGTGCTTGGTAAGGTATGCAACAGACTGTATGTTCTTCAAGTTCATGCTTCAAGACAAGGAGTCTCAATTTCCCAGAATTTTGATTCTCCTAAGGATGTTCATGTTTCTAGTCCTTCTAGTAATCATGTCTTAGCTTCAAACTGTGTTTCTAAGACAAAAGATGTAACTCTTTGGCACCATAGGTTGGGCCATATACCTTTGTATAAAATGAGTTCCATATTGAACTGTGATTTCAATAAAGATTTGCTTTCTGCCTGTGAAATTTGTGCAAAGGCTAGACATCAAATAAAATCTTTTCCCTCCAGTTCTATTAGCACTACTTATGCTTTTGAAATGATACATGTGGATACATGGGGCCCTTATAATACCACTACATATGATGGCCATAGATATTTTATCACCATTGTAGATGATTACACAAGACTCACCTGGACTCACTTGATGAAGACCAAGAGTAATTCTTTCTCTCTTCTTCAGGCCTTCATTCAACTCATTGAAACTCAGTTCCAGAAATTTGTTAAGATCATAAGATCTGATAATGCTCTTGAGCTTGGTGTCAGTCATGCAGGGACTTCTTATTTTTCTTCCAAAGGCATTATCCATCAAAGAAGTTGTGTGTACACTCCACAACAAAATGGAGTAGTGGAACGCAAGCACAAGCACTTATTAGAAACAACTCGAGCTCTTAATCCAAAGTTCCTATGCTCTACTGGGGTCATTGCTTGTTGACAGCTACTTATCTCATTAATAGGTTTCCTACTAAATTTCTTGGCAACCTTTCTCCCTATGAGAAGCTATTCAACATACCTCCTTCTTATGTACACATCAGGAATTTTGGTTGCCTTGCTTATGCTTCCTCTATTAAAGTTGGCAGGACTAAGCTGATGGCTAGAGCTGTGAAGTGTGTACTCTTTTGGCATCAAAGGGTACACTCTTCTCAATCTAGAAACCAAGTCTGTTTTCATATCCAGAGATGTAACCTTTCATGAAACCATCTATCCCTTTTCTCTTGACTCCTCTCTCTTTCCCTCCTCCACTCCTCCTCAAACTACCATACTTGATGATACAGATATCTTACCTTCATCTATTCCCTCCTCTCCTCATCCTATATTACCACAAAATACATCATCTCCTCCACAAAATATTCCCTCTCCTCCACAAAATACACCCTCTCCTACTGTTGCTCCTCCTATTGCTCAAAGAAGATCTACCAGGAGTGTCAATCCTCCACCTTATCTTGAGGATTACTTCTGCAATTATGTGTGCACAGATCAAAATGAGTCCCCTGGAGCTGCCTTTTGTTTCAATGCTCTTACTGAAACTGACAAGAATGTCTTATCTGTTTTACATTCTCTTCATGAACCAGGTTCTTATGAAGAAGCAGTTCAATCTCCTGATTGGCAAACAGCTATGAACCAAGAACTTGCAGCCTTGGATTCCAACAACACTTGGGACATAGTAGATCTCCCCAAAGGCAAGAAGCCAATTAGCTCTAAGTGGGTATACAAGATCAAACTCAAGGCAGGTGGTAGTCTTGAGAGACACGAGGCAAGATTGGTTATAAGAGGATGTACTCAGAAGGCAGGCATTGACTACCAGGAAACTTTCTCTCCAGTGGTGAAGATAACCACAATCAGAGCTCTTATCATTACTGCCATAAAGAAAGGCTGGTCTCTCTCCCAATTGGACATTAACAATGCTTTCTTACATGGTGAGATTGACACTGAAGTTTACATGAAACTTCCTCTTGGGCTGAGACATCTCCATCATCCTCAGAAATTTTGTAGACTCAACAAGTCCCTCTATGGACTCAAGCAGGCCTCGAGACAATGGTACAACAAACTCTCTGAATCTCTTATTTCCCAAGGATTTACACAATCCTTAAATGACTACTCATTGTTCCATAAGAAATCTGAGCAGTCTATGGTCTTTCTAGTCATTTATGTGGATGACATTCTCATCACTGGGAATGATGAGGCTCAAATTCTCCAGTTGAAGAATTATTTACATGCCACATTCAGTATCAAGGATTTGGGTCCCCTTCACTACTTCCTTGGTATTGAATTTCTCAAGACACCTCAGGGAATTATAATGACTCAACGCAAGTTCATCCAGGAAATGATCAAGGACTTCTCTCCACCTTCTAAGATCTTTCATAGTCCTCTGGATCCAACTGTTAAATTGAAGCCAGCTCAACGTGTTGTTCTCTCAGATCCAACTCCTTACAGAGTCCTTGTAGGAAAGCTTAATTTCCTGGTGAACACCAGGCCTGATCTGGCATTTGCAATTCAACACTTAAGTCAGTTTATGCATGCCCCAACTTCCATTCATTGGGAAGCAGCTCTTCACACATTGCAGTTTGTCCAACACACTGCCTCTCTTGGACTTCTCCTTAGCTCCACAACTACATTTGATATTCAAGCTTATTGTGACTCTGATTGGGCTGCTTGCCCCACTACTAGAAGATTTGTAAGTGGCTATTATATAAGTCTTGGGACTGCTCCTCTCTCATGGAAATCCAAGAAGCAAGTCACAATGAGTCTCTCTTCAGCTGAAGCTGAATATAAAGCCATTAGAAGAGTCACTGCAGAACTTGCTTGGTTGAGCAGGTTGCTTCATGAGCTTACCATTCCAAATGTGCAACCCATCCCAGTTCACTGTGACAGCCAGGCTGCCATATACATTGTCAGGAACCCTGTCTACCACGAGCGTACCAAACACATTGATTTGGACTGTCATTTTGTTCGCTCGAAGCTGCTTGAAGGCATGATCACCTTGACACACATTCCTACTGCTTATCAACTTGCAGATGTGTTTACTAAACCTCTGTCTGGACCTATGCATTCCATTGCAGTTCCCAAGTTGGGTTTAGTTGATAATCTACCCTCCAACTTGAGGGGGGCTGATGGTTTACCCGGTTTAGTGGATGCCACGTAGGCTTAATGTTGTTAGAAAGTGGTTGGTTTGTTAGTGTAGCTTGTTGGTTCACTACTTAATAGCTTTCATCTTCTGTAACAAACTTAATCAATCAATCAACTCTTTCTTCCTCAAACTCTCTCATTCTCTTCTCTCTGGTTCGATCATGATTCTCAACAGAATGAGAGAGTTTGAGGAAGAAAGAGTTGATTGATTGATTGAGTTTGTTACAGAAGATGAAAGCTATTAACCAGCAAGCTACACTAACAAACTAACCACTTTCTAACAACATTAAGCCTACGTGGCATCCACTAAACCGGGTAAACCGGAGAGAATGAGAGAGTTTGAGGAAGAAAGAGTTGATTGATTGATTGAGTTTGTTACAGAAGATGAAAGCTATTAAGTAGTGAACCAGCAAGCTACACTAACAAACTAACCACTTTCTAACAACATTAAGCCTACGTAGCATCCACTAAACCGAGTAAACCATCAATCAAGCCGGAATTTCATTTATTGTTGTTGTGCATTGTCTAATCATAGTTAAGCAAAAATATTACTTTTCCTACTGAAAAATACCCTCAATGTCCTAACAAACCCATGGTATATATGCATTATCAACTCAGAAGCAAACTCAAAATTATCTTAATGACCTTAGAAGCTTGCCACATCAATTATGTGAGCTAGGGTTCCCACGCCCAAACAATATCATTCAAAGCCGGCTTCAAATTCTCATTACAAAACGCATTATACTCCAATGTATCCCCTCCTGCTTTCTTCAACTCCACCATATGCAAAAATGGAGTTATCTCAAATATCTCCGCCTCCACCGCCACCATCCCCTTCCTCCCTTCCTTGCTACTCTGCAATTTCATCTTCCCCTCCTTCTTCCTCATCTCTAATCTCCCTGTCTCCGCTATCTCCTCAAACTTCGACACAATCGTCGACGTCGTCTTCTTGCTCGAGAATCTCGTCTCCGCAGCCGAATTCCCATTCTCCTCGAACAGATTCGACAGATTGAACCCCTGCGCGTGCGAGATTATGTCGAAGGCGTTCATTGCCGTCGCCTTCACACGAGATTCCTCCTTCATCAGATCGAACGCGCTTCGTACATCGCGAGGCGTTGCAGGAACTTCGTCTGAGATCTGATTGTAATTCGGCTTGTTGAAGCCCTTCCTGAACCATGGATTCTGCATAATTTTGGGTAAATCGATCCTTGACTGAGGCCTAGGGTCTAGAATCTTCGATAGAAGCTTCTTGACCTCGGGAGGGAACCAATTAGGGCACTGGAAGCTGCCTCGGCTAATCTTCCTGTACATCTGCATCAGATTCATGTCCTGGAAAGGCAGATATCCAGCGAGAAGAACGAAGAGGACGACGCCGCAGGACCAGATGTCCGCCTTCGCTCCGTCGTATCCTCTCTTGCTGATGACCTCTGGAGCGACATAAGCTGGTGTCCCACACGTCGTGTGCAGAAGTCCGTCTTCTTTGCTTGATTCGCGCAGAGCGCTGAGGCCGAAATCCGAGATTTTCAGATCTCCGTTCTCGGAGAGGAGGAGATTCTCAGGCTTCAGATCGCGGTGGTAGAAGCCTCGGCTATGGCAGAAATCGACGGCGCTGATGAGCTGCTGGAAGTATTTACGCGCTGCGTCTTCAGGTAATCGGCCTTGAGCGATTTTGTTGAAAAGCTCGCCGCCTTTGGCGTACTCCATAGCGAAGTAGATGTTGGATCTGCTGGCCATGACTTCGTGGAGCTGGACGATGTTGGGATGACGAACGAGCCTCATCACGGAGATTTCGGTCTTGATTTGGTTGATTAGACCGCCTTTGAGGATCTTCTCCTTGTCGATTACTTTAATGGCGACGCTTTGGCCTGTTTTGAGGTGTTTTCCATGGTAGACTCTGGCGAAGGTGCCTCTTCCTAATAGCCGCCCTAACTCGTATTTCTCCATCAGCACTGATCCGTTGGCTTTCTTCTCCATTCTGATTGGTTGTTTCAGAAAGTTGATCAGGACATTGATGGTAGAAAAACTCGTTGAGACGGAAGAGGCGAAGCTCTGAAATTAGGTCATTCAAGGATTGACACAGACACAAACGAGTTATGTGTGTGTGGAAGCCATTTTTCGAATCACCTAATATATAGCTTGGCCTGAAAATGGCGGTATGTAAAATTAGACTTCACTACATATAGAAAATTAGGCGCCAAAGGCGGTTTTTGAATCTCTTATTCCTAATTTAATGTCCTTGTATAAAACAAAACAGGTTATTCTCAAAGACTAACATTTATTGTCAAAATTTAAATTCATCACAACAAAAAAATATAACTCTAAATCGTAATATATTCAAATTCTTTCAATTATAAACTTCTTATTTTAAGGGCATACGATAACATTTATTGTCAAAGGACTCAAATTATATACTCCCTCAAAAATATAGATTTCATATCATTTCGTGACATTGTTCAAAATTTAAGAGAATTTTATAATTTTTTCTCAATATATAAAGAAAAATATAATTATGTAGGATCTTGTTTGCTTCATCTCGATGAGTATATCAACAATATCAAAATTTATATTTTTTCTGATACATAATTTAGAGATATTGACAAAACAAAACACACATCGACATTTATGCTAATATGAGATGAGATCTATATTTTGGGAGAGAGGGGCAGCTAACCAAACCAGATTGAGCAGAACAGTAACATGCAAACGTTGTTCTTAATTTATAGGGAAGATCCCCGCACCCGAAAAATTATAACTTGCACCCACTCTTAGGCGCAATAATAATGTGCCCAAACCTTTTTTTAAAAACCCGGTTCAGTTTTGAGCGCGTCATTTTGAAGGCAAAAAAATATCTATCGGGGATGCGCCCAGAAGGCCAGAACACCAAAACCATCAATATACACAACCACTATGTATTACAAATACATTCCACACACCAAAAAATAGTTTGCATAAGAAAGATGTATGAAACTAATCAATGAATAGTTGGAGAACAAATCACTCATCACAAACTTGGGAAACATAATTAACAAGAAAATCCCATCTTAGGTATTCAGTAAGATGCTTGCTTCAGGATTAAGGGTGGAATAAACAGGATGATACATATTTACAAGGTAATGTCACAATTAACCCTATGCTGCCTCCACTGATAAGATTTCAAGCTCAGCCCACCACAGTGGAGAAATCCTCGAAGCTGCAGCTTCCGGTGTGATATGAATCACTTCCCTTAGTCTGTCCATCACCTCCCTAATAGTAGGCCTCTGGCTCGGTTCATCCTTGATGCAATCTTTGATCAATTCACACATAATTTCAAGCTCTTCTTGCTTGAATGAGTTTAGGTTTGGATCAACCAAAGAGTTGAAATTCTGTTTTTCGCTCAAGTATTCACTCGCCTGCAAAATTGCATGATTTTTAGAGCAAATTGAGTTATGTATCAAAAGATATGATCATGTGAATTTTGTTTACCCATTCGAGCAAGAAACCGTGCTCCTCAGATTTAGGAACCTTTCCGGTGATTATTTCGAGCATTAACACTCCAAAATTATGGACATTTGATTCATGACTACAAGTAGGGAGATATTCTAGAAGCTTTTCTTCGGCTTCTTTGGATTCCATCTCTTCATACAAAGGCAACTTGGTGAAAATTCTCTCTGAAATCTATTTCGCCAGAAAACAGAGTTGTAGACTAAGTTTAGTTGATACAGATGTGAGATAAATGGTCAATGATTTTAGGACATACCTTGGCTGCATAATCATCGGTCAAATAGATTACATTTGAACTCAAGTAAGAATGTAAAAGTGGTGGATTCAGGTCATGCATGTGTTGGAGACAATAAGCAACACCCATACTAATTCTCATCCTTGCACACCAGTCAAGATGTTCTAGCTCCTTCACTGAAATAATATAAAATGGGGAAATGATACCACATTAAGAATTAGAAAATCCGGTGCATATTCATAGACCAACATTACTTACCATGTAGGTGCTCGAAAAGGGTCCCATTTGGTGCATATTCATAGACCATCATCCTAGAAAATGGCTCATTTTCCTCGCAGTATCCGAGCAGATTGACAAAGTTTTTGTGGTTCACTCTTGATAGAGTTTCAATCTGTAGAGGAACAATTGAGTAGAATAATATCAATAGGAAAGTGCAAAAGCTTGTTTCTTTAAGGCATATAATATTAAACATATAATTTTAAACTAACATTTCTTCTGTAAGAGAATTCCTTTTCGTTCGACCAATCTTTGGCAGAACTGACCACAGTTGATGCAACAGCAATCTCGACTCCACTTGACAGTGTGCCCTTGTAGATGGTGCAACCATCACGCGTTTCAATAATATTGCTGAAATCCTCGCATGCTGTTTCTAGTTCTGCCCTATTAAGCCTTGGAGCCCCTATGTTACATCACAAAATCAACCAAAAATTATTTTCAGAACCAAAGAACCATGCATGCTTTTAGTTGTCCTCTATCAAAGGGAATGAAAGAAAATCCAAATAGATTAAAAACTTAGTTCACAACTATTTAGCTTTAAATAAAAAAGAGACTATGTATATCCGTCTTTATCTATGACCCTTATTCCGAACTAGCACGAATTAGTCTTATGAAAAAAGAAATGGTGTAGTACCTGTAACAAATGCTTTCTGTAGCTGTCCACTAATTCCTGTTCTCCAAGGGCGTATGCTTCTCAGTCTCACTACACGCTTTTTAGTCATACAGAACACGATCATACCAATAGCAATCAGTAAGGCCATACCAAGAGCCACAGAAACATATATCCACCTCTTGTCAGAAGGTTTGGATTTTTTAATTTCCTTTGATGGAAGAAAACTAGAAGGAGCTTGTGATGGTGATGGTGATGGTGATGATGATGGCGATTTTGGATGAGTGGCCTTTGTGGGAATTTTAGTGGCTGGAAAAGATCCACTACCTCTAGAAATTGGAGAAGAAGCTATCTGTACAGAAGGATTGTCCAATTTAGCAGGGCGGGCTTCGAGGTTACTGGACTGATCAAGTAATTTACGTTTTCCATAACTGCCAAGACGTGATACAACATGTTGCATTACTTCCGCCTTGTATAAAGCTGACAATTACCAACAATGGTAGTGAGAACTGCAAGTTTCACAAGGTGGGTGATATTTATAGGATTTAAGCAACTCAGACAAACATACTTTGTAGATTTTGATCATGACTTTGTTCAACACCTTGACCCAGATGAATATTTGCAGGTTGGGATCTTGAGAGGAGAAAACAAGTCAAACTTTAGCATGTAATAAGAAAAATAAACACTTATCTTATTTGGACACTCAGTGAGCATGGAAAAGATAAACACCATATATAAAAAATAGTCAAAGTAAATTGTGCACTTTGAACTGAGAAATACTAGAAATTCCAAAAGGGAGACATATTTCTACCAAAATATTCTATGCCATCTCACCCGTGATCAAGCTTTCTACGGATACAATGAGTTCTTGTAGTAGAAGAGTCAGGAATTGCATCGAATTGCAGCTCCAAAAGTGAGTTCAGCTTCTCTACAGACAGAAGATTATTGCCTTGAAATTTATTTCCACACAGAAACCTGTAGAGATAATTAGGGTCACACAGTAGGAAACTGAAACCCATATGGAAAATACCCAGTAGATAAATCCGTACTTACAAGCGTTTTAACGAGGCCATCCTAGTGATCTCGGCAGGAATTTCTCCATTGAGGTTATTTTCTCTCAAGTCCAGTAACTCTAACTTTGCAAGGCTGCCAAACTCTCTTGGGATAGAACCTGAAAAATGGTTTCCTCGGAGTATACTGTTGAAACAATGAAAAGAAGGAAATTTAGAACCTTTGTCAAAATAAGTCAAGGCAAACAGGTATTCAACTTTAAAGACTTCAAAAGATCCAGATAAGTAGACTTTCTTTACCAATTAAGTCAAGGCAAACAGGTATTCAGCCCTCATTGAATAAAACTATTATCTAACACTTTGTAAACTTACAGAGCCCTTAAATCATTAAGGTTTCCGAGCTGAGGCCCCAATGTTCCTTGCAATGAAAGTCCACTCAAGTCTCTAGCAGAAAACATAAACATCCTTAATAGGTACACTAGTTGTAAATTTGGAAGGGAAAAAATGCCCATTTTCAAGAATAGGTAGTTCCACAAAAATAATAATGAAACCCCACATGGAACTTACAGCATTTTCACTTTACCATCGAGACAGTTAACTCTTGACCATAAACACGGGTCATGGCCATCAGAGTTCCAGCCTGTAAGTGCATCATAAGGATCATAGTAAACTCTTTCTCGAAACTTCAACAAGTCTATTCCTGCAATTTGACTCGAAAAAAAAAAGAAATGAAACGATGATCTATAGGTAAACTTTGTGACAGTATCTATTATGTTGGACGTGAAAATGAGCACTGCATATACCTTCAGAGTTAAGTGATGAACAACCTCGAAGGCAGGAACATAGAACAAAAAGCATAAGACAAATAAATTGGAATCCAAAAGTGTTCCATCTCTCCCCCATAGATAGTTCATGCAAAATCGGATTGGTTGGAACAAAAAATGACATCCCCTAATTGCCGGTAGCTATGCAACCATCAACAATAGGGGCATTGGAGCAAATTGATCCTCTTGCAGGCTTCATCAATCAAACACGAAACGATAAATTCTAAGATAACCTGGTCGTTTGAGCTCCAAACAAGCTTCTGAAGTGGATCGGAGCTGGAAAAGAAGTACACAAATATAACAAAAATTATCACAAAAACCAATAAATTCTGAGAAAAGAGATAAAAGTACGGATGAAACCAACTACATTGTGATGGAATCGTATTAAAGAGAAGACATCAAAGCATAGACTCGTAAGCAAGCAATCTAGCTAAAAAGGAAGAAAGACCCGGAAGCAGGAGGCAGAAATTACCTGAGAGGAAGAAGCGTCAAAAGGGTGCAAAGTTGAAACGATAAACCCTTTCTAGATTTTTGCTACAATTGACTCCATAGAACAAATTATTTTAGGGTTTGGTGGGTATGATGAATTTGCAAGGGTTTGAGGGTTGGAGATGGAACAAATTAAAGAATTTCAGGAAAAGAAAAAAAAAACTAAATCAATCTAATAATTTTCAAATTCGGAGCTTGCCCTTTTGAGTTTGATGATTAAATTAAGAGCCTATCTTCCACCTTGATTCCGGAGGAAGATGAGCTCAAAGGGCAAATCCCCTTGAATTCTGTCTTTGATTGTTTATTTCCAAAATTTTGTTACTGATTTTGTTTTCTCTCCAACCCCCAACAGGCCAACACCCTCCTTGCCAACCCCACAACCACAAATGGAAAATCAATATTATTTTCCCGGGTTTTACAAGTTTTAAAATTGTTTTTGCTAATTCAATAACCATTTTTCGTAGGTTTGTAAGCAAATTATTTAATTATGGAGTGATAATTTTATTTTATTTTTGTCTCAAGTGTGACTAGCTAAAAATGAATTGAAATTTGACGGATGTTTATTTAGGGTTTGTTTTGCGATTAGTTTATAAACTATTTATAAATTAGTTCCTATTTTATAAACAATTTTTTTCACAAAATCGTTTTTATGATTTCGATTACGTTGTAATTTTTTTTATTTTATATTTTTCTATCACTCACACTTTTCAATTAAAATACACAAATCTCAATAAAAATCTACTTTTTACCAAAAGTATTTATCAATAATAAACCATTTATAAACAACAAACACTTTATAAACCAATCTTCCTAACAAACCCTTAGTTTATCACCTAAACTAGCTTTTTAAGCAAACGCCTTTAAAATGAAACTATTAAACATATTGTATATACAATTTTTGTGGCTAGTTTAGTACAATAACTAGTAAAAAGGACATTGCAAATACAACTTTATATTGGTTGGTAAACACTTTTTTTCTGTTTTAATTAGTTAATTCGATTGGTCAAAATTAGTTTATGTCTAGAACAAGATAATGTTAGATATGAAGTGTGTTATAGACCCTTTGATGGGATTCAACCAACCTTCAACCTTGGCTCTTGTCCCATGCCTCCATGACGCCTGACGCGTCATTACTCCATGGACCATCATCATCTCCCCTGGGTCGCTCTCACCCCTTGGCCCTTTCATCAATGGCGCATGTCCCTCACCTAGTGATCTCCAATGGCTCATTGTTGCCCCAAGTGGCACGTGCGACATCCATCACAATGCTCGACCCTCAGCTTTTACTCTTACCCAATAGCTTCTCAGCCTTTGGTTCCCCGTTACCGAACCCTTTACTAGTGATGCACAATGTCTTTTCTAGTGACATCCCCTTGATTCTTCATCTATTATAATGCTCGGCGGTCGAGAATCTCTTTTGCCCTTGCCTAATGGCTTCTCGACCTTTGTCGCATGATATTGTATTTCCTACTAGTGATGATTGGTGTCTCCTCTAGGGGAATGAGGGATCCCTTGGTGCTCTCTCCCTCCACAACGACAACCAACGCTCATAGTGCTAGAGTTCGACCTCGAATGTTATGTCAATGTCAGGTTTATCCATGCCCTATCGCCAATTCCTATTCCAACTTAGTTTGAGGTTATTCTTAGATTAACCTTCATGTTATGTTTTCTTCTATGTTAGAGTCTGTTGTTCACTTGCACTTGGATCATGTCTATTTAGATCCATGTCGAAAATTTAACTCTCTACGTCAAGTGACTTCTTTTTGTAACTCATGTTTAATTCAAGTGGATAGCAAAGATTTCAGGTTTCTTTCTTGTTTCACCTCTAGTTTGAGGTTTCTTCCTTGTTTCTCTTAATCAATGAAAGCATGTTTGTTTGGATCTTGTTTTGTTATACAACATTGTGTGTTTCGACCAAGAGATCTCAATCTTAAGACTCTCTTAGCCATCGGTGCTCCTCTCTACCAAGGAGCTCACCTGAGCTCTTTCCATCCTAGAAGTCTAGATCCATCAAGGAAGAGTCATTCAAAGCTCGTCCACTAAGATCAATGGAGAAAAGTCGGAAATGAGAGATTTTCTTGCACCATAGTCCAAGAAAACGAAAGTAGATGAACTGACGATGAAATAAATATCCTTTAGTGTTTGCTAATTTTTCTAAATGTAAACATTTTTAACCTGATTTAGTTTTATTGGTATTTATTGTATCAATAAATTCAATCAGTTTTATGCCACTTCAGGAAGCGTATTTTCGATGAACTTGAACCTAGAGGATTATTCTGGGTAAGATGTGTGCAACTTTGTTATCCAGGAAAAGTTTGAAGATGGCGAGACTTATTTGCTAAGTGGTTTTTTTTGTACATGTAAATATTGGAGTCCCTTCCATCACAAGACAACCCCACACCCAATGGGAGGAGATGTCGCTACCCAAAACTCTAGTAAATGTGGAAAGAGGAGGGCCCCCTACCACTGCGCCACATGCACTTCGGCTACGAGAATGTTGATGTGTTAAATCTTGAGAGGGAGAGCTTTGTCGCCCAATGTGGTGTCAAAATTTAGTCTTTTATGCACATTATTGACTAACAAATACTTTAAAATGTCGTGTCAAAATTTAAAATATTGATATTTTGGAATAAGATATGTATCGGTCCTATTTTCAATTTGAAATTTGTACATTTGTTTTGCATGTTGCCAAACAAAAGCTTTTAAAGAAATCATCAAGCATGTAGCTCAACTGTAAGAGGTTGTGCTAGCTTAACCATAGGTCTCGAGTTAGAGCCATGAGAATGTTGATGTGTTAAATCTTGAGAGGGAGAGCTTTGTCGTCCAATGTGGTCCTATCCGGGCTCATAGTGGTTGCTTTACTTAGTCACCATTTTTTGATAAAAATAAATAGAAACTTTTAGAGGATGGTGATAAGGTGTACAATTCAAAATCTTTCCACACATGTTCGTTACTACTTTGGTAGTTACTTCATAGTACATCATTAAAGGTTAGATTTGACCGTAATTAGTTTTGTTTGTACGAGATAGAGAGATAATGTAATGATTTATTGAGGTCCAATTAACTACTCTAAATCGAGTCGGGTATCCGGTTTAACGTACTTTTTTAACCAAACTAACAAATAATGGCTCCGTCCTCCCGCTTTGTTGCATCGCCAACGGATCTCTCTTTTTCGCACTTTCACAACATTTTATTTAGGACAAAGGATTTGTGAGAGAAAATTTGGATTACATGAGTTTAAGCCAATATTATATCTTAGAGATTGATATCCTTGATTTGGATCATTTATGTTTATATGGTTTTAGTCTTTGTTGTAGGCTGTTTTGATATTGGATCATATTAATTACTCCGTACTTACTACCAATTTAACATTGGTAAGGGTAAAGAATCACCCAATTCCGACCCCATATCAGCATGTTAAGTACCTAAAGAGAATTAAGGTTGCGTAAAGGGGAAGAAGTTGATGTTATTACAGACTCAGTAGGATGTTTATGTAGAGAAGGGCGGGCGTTTAACCACTTGCTCACGCCTTACATGGTGTCTGCAGCTGGTGGCGACACAGCCGAGGACCTCCATCCTTTCAGTACCTCTCCTCTTTCTCGTCCATCCATGGCTTCTTCTTTCTTCTGATTCCACTGCCTCTTTCTATTCCAACTCCCATCTTACCGTCTGATTCTGCCCTCAACCGCTTATCACAGGTACGCTCTCCCCTTCCCGATCCTGGCAGCTATTGATGTTTCCCTACTTCACTCATTCGGCCCGCGTATGTGCATAGGATTGATCCGTGATTGAATTCATTTAGCAATTTAGATGTTGTTTTTTGTGCGAATGCTTGTCCAAACTGGATTAGGGTATTGTTTGTTTTGGGATTCTGGAACTGCTCCCTTAGGGCTTCGATTTCATTCTAGTGATCTCCAACTGGGTTAATCGCTATTCTGTTAATTCAGTAGAGTTGAATCATTCCTTAAGGGTGAAAGTCTTATCAGGAATGGTTTCATGCTGATACGTGTGCAGTATATGATATAGTTTTCACGTATGTTTCATTCTTATAAGTGAAGGGAAACTATGTCTATAATGAGTAGAGATTCTTTTGTTTCCTTTTCCAATCATAGATATTTTCGCATTTCAGCATATCGCTCAATGCATCAATAGTGCGCCAAGGATTGATTGCGGGTTGAAGCAATTGTACATTGAATTGATGCAGGGTGTATACTACTTTTACCAATAGGTAGGTGGGCAACAATTGCACTACCTTGGAGTTGACTGGCTGGTTCGACGCTTTGCTTTTGTCACATTATGCCAGTTTTAAAGAAAATATACAATGCCTGTAAAGATTCCTTCACCCCTAATGGTCCAAAATCAGAAGAGGTTCTGGAGAAGGTCCGTGCTATACTAGGTCAGTGTGAAGTCTTTTTGATCATTTTCAATACTTCTGAGCCACTTTATCACTGCTCTTCTGCTTGATAGCTGTGTTCATAACATATGGAGTGCTACCTTACGCCAATAAGAGTTTATTTTTCTATTTTTAATTAATATGTACAACAGATGTGACTTGGTCTAGTAATTCGAAGATGGGGTATTACAAATAGTATCACAGCTGCTTCGATAGGGTGTGTGGCGATCTTGGAGGATACTTTTGAGTGTCATATCAGAGCTGCATGGACTGGGGAGTGGGGTGTTGGGCTAGTTTTGAGTGTGAATGTTGATTACTTTAAGATACTCCCTCCGTCCCCTTATTTCATTCTTGATTCTGTTTTTGACACTATTCACGAATCAAGAGAATCTTCGTAATTCCGACTAATATATAACAAAAAACATAGTGATGTGTGATCTTGTTTGATTCGTCTTGTGAAATACTTTAATAATATTAAAATTTTATAATTTTTACTAATTTAGAATTAGAGATTTTAGTAAAACAAAACGCGCATCGGCATACGTGCCTGAGAGAAACAAGAAGGAAATAGAGGGACGGAGGGAGTATTAGGTAGTGGAAATTGTAACAGTAAACTAGTGACTTGAAATCTGGGGTTCAGTAGTGAAGCTTGTAATCTTGAACTAGTGACTCAAAATCTAGGGTCATGCAGGCTTACAGCGTTCCTGGCTTATTGCAATTAAATCTGCTCAACTTTCTTCTTCTAATGTTGTACAGTGCATTTATCTTCTCAAATGAGGATATTTTTTTTTAGAATTCAAAAGGTATAAAATAGATGTCATACAACACATTTTCTTACAAATAAAATAAGTAAAGATTATTTGATTCAGGACATGATGCTCTATATTTACCCAAAGGTGGGAGTTATATGCATGCAAGGGGCATTTTCTGTGGCCAGTTATTATCATCATATGATTAAAGTCTAAGTTAGTGCAATAGTTTCCGTCAAGACCAGCAACAATTCTGTTTAGTACTCTTGCCTGCAGTGTCTGTTATAAATCTTATCAGCAACTATTGAATTGCTGAAAGACATCGAAGTATATTAAGTCTAAAAGGCAGTCACAGAAGTACAGCTGGAGCTGCTATCCCCAAAGCTTTCTCTTCCCATATTGTCAAGCCACAGGTGTTGGTTACTTGGTTGCAGTCCTGGTTGATACCGAACCTTCAAATTTTTTCATATAAAACTACTTGCTATTGATAATTTACAATTTGCACCAATCTTATGCACCTACAGACTACTTTTTTCTTTTTTTTAAAGGATACATAGTACTCCTACAGTCTAAGTCCCTCTGTAGCTCTATCAGAAAAAGATTCTTTTAATTGAAGTAGCAACAGTAAACAATAAACAATATTCTGCTTGATAATGAGATAATCATTACCAGCTGTAAGTTTTTAGATACGTATCTGAATAGGCTCTTCCATTTGAGAAATCAGTAATTCTCTTACTCGCGTACCGAAATATGTGAAGGTAATTTGTCTGAGATATGGCATTGTGCAGCTTGTTATTCGTCTAGTTGCTTAGCGACCTAATTATGGTATCTTGATTTAGTTATGTAATTCAGAGAAATCTGATTTTTATGTTTGTTGGTGACTTTCCTCCCAGATGATTTGAAGCCCGCTAATCTGGGACTGGATCAAGAAGCACAGGCAGCACAAAAATGGAGGGCTTCTGCCGGTAACAATGGAAAGAAAAGCCGTAATGGGAGTCAGCAGTGCCCTTCTCCCATTAAATATTTGCATATACATGAATGTGAAAACTTCTCTGTAAGAACTCTGAGTTGAAAAGTATCATGAAGTCGAGCTTATATTTGTAAAATGGTCATATTGACGTTTCTCTCATTTTTCAGATTGGAATCTTTTGTATGCCACCTTCGTCTATTATTCCCCTCCATAATCATCCTGGGATGACTGTGTTGAGCAAGGTTCTTTACGGTACTTTACTTGTTAGGTCATATGATTGGATGGATATACCAGGATATACTGATCCATCTGAAGGTTTGTGCCTCTCTTTTAGACGGTGTGTCATATTTCAGTCATGTTCTTCTGTGTGTAATTTACCGAACTTATTGAGGCCTCTTATATATGCGAAGCCTTCTCATTTTGAAATAAATGAAGTGGAAAATCGTAGTTGACTTGGCTTGGTTGTTTTAGGAGGAATTCAATGTTGTAACTTGCTCCGGTAGAAGAATTATATTTTTGGAGAGTAAAGAGGGAAATTTGAAGTTGGTGATACGGGTTTTTATACAGATGTTTGTCATGCTATAGATTTAGTACATCTGTTGGTCGAACATCCTTTGAACACAAATGTATATAAACAAGGGACTTAAAATGATCATTTGATTGAAATCAAATAGAAAACCGCCATCAGTGATTGCTGATTGTCACTTGTCACAGCTTCACATTCTTTCTTTCTTTGTGTATCTAACTGGTCATTGAATCTCCAGCCAGACCTGCAAAACTGGTCAGAGATTGTGAAATGACTGCCCCCTGCGGTACGACTGTTCTCTATCCTACAACTGGTGGAAACATCCACTGTTTCAAGGCTGTTACTCCGTGTGCTATATTCGACATTCTTACACCTCCATATTCCTCAGAAGGTGGACGGCATTGCTGTTACTTCAGAAAAGCTCCAAGAATAGATCTTCCTGGTATCTACGGCTCCCTTACCTTTTCTTTTTCCTTATAAGCCTGGCTGTTGATAATCTACATCTGTCTGCAGAAGATATTGAACAACTGCAGGGAGTTAACCCTGCTGACGCCGTTTGGTTAGAAGAGATTCAACCTCCTGAAAACTTCATGGTACTTAAGGGTCAGTACAAAGGTCCAGCAATCAAGAAAGCATAGTTATTTGAAGGTTTTGTGGCTATAGAACAGAGGTAAAAGTAAAAGCCGTTGAGATGATCATTTCAGATAATTATTTTTTACTTGCGTGCTTTAACTTTTAGTAGTGGAGAGAGGAGTTGAGAAGCATTTGGGTGTGTAAATATGGTTTTTAATTGGGATTTAATTAAGAAAATTGGTGGTTTTAGCTTATATTGTAAACAGTACAGGTAGATGGAATGCACCGTTATTCTTCCTATTGCATCTTCTGTTTACTCTATCTGCTATTGACCTCATAAGTCATAACTTAGCTTCAGATTCTATTACTTCTCATGGCTGTCTAAAGCCTGTTGCATCTCATTCCACATTATCACACTTATTATTGTTTTTTTCAATATATAATTGAAATGATAGCGGTCTCTAACCTCTAGAGGAGAGTTCCGATGCGAACAAGTCTTAATGTAAGGAAAACGAGCAGTTTGCGTTCATATATTATAAGTCAATGTTCATAATCTGACATATTAAATTTATTGAACGTTTTCAGTGAGAGACGGTGGCATACTTGTAATTACTGTGAATTTTGATTTTTTTGTTTTTTTGAAAATGACGTCACAAAAATGCATCACCCAGATTATGACATTATAGGCCAAATTATGAACATTAGCTTGTTATTTGTGAACGAATATTGATAGACAAAACAAGTATTTAAAAAAAAGTTATTCTCTCCTGAATCGTAACCTAAGTGGGAACTAGAATCAACAATTTCAAATTTATAAAAAAATAGAAAATGGAAAAATAAAATATTGTCTAGATTTTTATCATTAGCTTGTTATTTTTTAAATAAAATAAGAATTAGAGTAAATCAGTAAATATATTATTTGAGAATATTGTCTAGATTTTTATCAACTAAAATATTATAACCACATCAACTTTGATATTCTTATTCATGTTTAATATATGGTCTAATTAAGAGTGCAATTAAAAACAACTTGAAAACGCTGAAGTTTTCTTTTTTATGGTCAACATGAACGTTGACCAGTGAAAACGCCTAGGAAACGTTCCCTAGAGGTTCCCGGGAGTTTCCGAGTTCCTTAAGGTTTTCGACACGAAAAACGTCTACTCCATAGAGCCTCTGGGTATCTTATAAATTGTGATTTCATGATCAATGGGACAGAATTTCATAGATTTCTATTGTAATACTACTACTCCCTCCGTCCCATAATATAATTCATGTTTTCGTATGTGACATTATTAACAATTCAAGATAATCTTTTAAATTTTAGTCGATATATAAAGAAAGAAAAACATAGTTATGTGAGGTCTTGTTTGATTCGTCTCGATGAATGCTTTAACAATATTAAATTTTTATCATTTTTACTAATGCGTAATGAAAGATAGTGACAATACAAAATGTGCATCGACAAAATGCGCATCGATAGGAATTATATTATGGGACAGATGAAGTAATAACTCCATCCGCCCCATAGTGTTTTTTACTATTTGAATTTGTTACCCTATTCACATTTCATTATAATTTGTTGGATTACTTTCAATCTATAAGAATAAACATAATCATGTGCGATCTTGTTCTGTTTATGTGATTGAGCATATTAATAATACCAAAATTCTATAATTTTTTGTAACATGTAAATGTAATAAGAAATATACACACCACACAATATACATCGATAAATGTGTCAAAATGAAATAGGAAGAATACGATGTAAATGTAATAATAAATATACACAACACACAATATGCATCGATGAATTTGTTACCCTATTCACATTTCATTATAATTTGCTGGATTACTTTCAATCTATAAGAATAAACATAATCATGTGTGATCTTGTTCTGTTTATCTGATTGAGCATATTAATAATACCAAAATTCTATAATTTTTTGTAACATGTAAATGTAATAAGAAATATACACAACACACAATATGCATCGATAAATGTGTCAAAATGAAATAGGAAGAATACGATGTAAATGTAATAAGAAATATACACAACACACAATATGCATCGATGAATTTGTTACCCTATTCACATTTCATTATAATTTGCTGGATTACTTTCAATCTATAAGAATAAACATAATCATGTGTGATCTTGTTCTGTTTATCTGATTGAGCATATTAATAATACCAAAATTCTATAATTTTTTGTAACATGTAAATGTAATAAGGAATATACACAACACACAATATGCATCGATAAATGTGTCAAAATGAAATAGGAAGTACAAATTGCAAATTACTCCCTTTGTCCCCAAATACATATCTTATCTCAGCTTTGCATGGATGTCGATACGCGTTTTGTTTTGTCAATATTTCTAGGCAATGGCTATATGCACGCGAATCGATGCATATATGCACGCGATTCTGTGCGCGCAACTTATGCGCACGCATCTGTGCGCAGTTCTTATGCGCATACGTGTTTTACGGGGTATTACGGGTACTTTTCGTAAATTTTCAGAGTCTGTAACACCTTGTGCGCCTAACTACTGCGCACAGGTTGAGAATCTGTGCGCCGTGTTTCTGCGCACTCTTCAGACATAATAGCCGTTAAATGTAAAACTGTGCGCTGAGGTTCTGCGCACAGGTGCTTTAGGGTTTGTGTTTGTGCGCAGATGGTTAGCGCACGGGTCTTTACAGTTTCATTTGGACCACAACGGTCATAAATGTGCCTATATAAAGCCACAATCTCTTCGTTTCCAACAAATTCATTCAACACCTCTTCGTTTTCCAACAAATTCATTCAAAATGTATCGTCGTAATCAAAACTCTCGTATGTTAGAGTTGATTAATCAAAGTTGTGAAGATAGTGATGAAGAACACGATTGGGATAGCGGATCACAAGAAGAGGAAGATGACCCGAACGACGACGAATGGTTGGATGGTTTCTTAGAAGACGAAGAGTTCGGCGACTGGGATCCGAGTGGTGAATTTGTGGTTAGTATAATATGTTATAATTTGAAACATATGGTAGCGTAATTAGTTTCAAATTAGTTTCATATGCTAGAATAATTAGTTTCATATGCTAGAATAATTAGTTTCATATGCTAGCCTAATTAGTTTCATATGATAGCCTAATTAGTTTCATATGATATCCTAATTAGTTTAAAGTAATGATTCGTATTTTGCCTTGTTATTTTGGTAGTAGTGTAATTGTCGCTCTACAATTACGTATAGGGGAAAGATTATTCGGATTATTTTAGAACCGCACAATATTGGGATACTCCGCAAGAATTGTACGAGTGGGCGAGAGATAGAGGAAAGGAGTTAGTGATAGCTTTGGTAACGCGTAATTCAAGTCCGTACCAAATAAGTATTGTGTGCGATAGATTTGGAAAACCAAGATCTGGGAGGCCAAAGGTGAACAAAGAGAATCCAGAGTTGGCTGTTCCTAGGCTTAGAAAGTCGAAGTCGAAGAAGTGTGAGTGTAGATTTCAGCTACTAGCAGTGCGAAAGAAAAACATTCCCGGGGTCGCAGGAGAAAAATGGATTTTAGGTGTGATAGAAGGTCGGCATAACCATGTGCTACTTGCTAGTTTTCATGGGAATGCATTCATGGGTCGAATGACGGAGGAGCAAGAGCTTTGTGCTAGGCGGTGGGGAGATGGAACTGGACGCAAGACGCCAAAAGAAATTATCTCTAAATTGAGGGAGAAGTACCCTGGTAATGTTACTTCAAGGAGACAAGTTGCAAACTTTTTGCAGAAGGTGAATTACGAAGATCGCGGAGAGCTAAACGTGACACAGTGGTCGCTTAAGTTTTTGCGAGACCACGACTACGTAGTTCACCCACATAGAGACACGACAAACGGAGAGGTTGCAATATTATTCTTTGCTAACCAAGAGTCGTTGCGTTTGTTGAAGAAGTACCCGTACGTGGTAATTATCGATGCGACGTACAAGACAAACAAGTAAGTCTCTACAATACCTTGGTCGATATTTAGTTCGGATAATGATATATGTTCTGTAGTGATATATGTTAATGTTTCAATAGATATGAAATGCCGCTCGTAGAGATCGTTGGATTCACCAGTACACACAAGACGTTCAACATCGCGTATGCATTCACTAAAGCGGAAAGGATTTATCATTACACATGGATAATGATTCAATTGAAGTCATTATTCATAGATTTGGGAGTGATGCCAACGGCTATAATGACAGATTGCGAAGACGCGCTGATAAAAGGGATAAAGACTGTTTTCGGGAGCGAAGTTCAACATCTGTTGTGTTGGGTGCATATCAAACACAACATTGAGGCACATGCTTCGACCATCCTAAAGAGACAAATTAAAGTGGAAGCCTTTGCAGGACAATGTTGGGGACTATTTTGCTCAGCTACTGAAGAGACCTATGAACTGCGGCTCGAACAGTTGAAGAGATCTTGGAAGAGCGGCCTTGTGGGATACGTCGAGAGAACATGGCTTAATCCTCACAAGACAAGTATAGTGAGGGCTTGGACAGATCATAAGCTTCATTTCCTTACGAGGACTTCAAACAGGTAAATATTGATATTTTTTAGTTAAAGACGATTATATCATAACGGCGTACTTTCTTAACTTACCAACTTAACTGTTTTTTAGAGTTGAAGGGATGCACAAGGTTTTGAAAGATATTATTGGTTCCAGCAGAGGGGGCTTTAACAGAGTGATCGTACGGATCCATCATTCAGTACTCCTTCAGATTGATTCAATTAGGGCGAGCATGAACATGTCTCTCTCCAAACGACCAACTGATTTTGATGATCCAAACATGCATCCGCTTGGAAGGGCTATTTTTTCCCGACTATTCTACAAAGTGTCAGACAGGTGTTTTGATCATTTGTTGGCTACTTATGAGATCATGTTGACGGGGAAATTTCCTGAACAATGCACCGACCATTGGGTGAGGAACTGTCTTGGGTTGCCGTGCGTCCATCAAATTGCACACGCTATCATTTCAAACACACCCCTGATTGAGGATGACATTCACCCGTTCTGGAGGGATTTGCATTGGGATGACACTCCTGAAACAGAAGACGACCCAAATCTGAAGGTCCGAATGAACATTATAGAGTTGCGACTCCATGAAATGTTCACCAAGTTGGAACTTGGAACCTTGAAGAAAAGCACGACATACCAGCTAGGTGAGTTGTATCAGGACTTGGAGCATCCTGAACTAACTACCTTGAAAGAACCGACAAATGTGAGAAGAAAAGGCAGGCCAAAGGGTGCAAAGAACAAGGATAAGGAGGAGGTTGACAGTGAAAATGACAAGGAGGATGACATAAAACAAGAAGATATGGAGCAGTATGAGATGGAGGAGGCAAAGCAGAAATCAAAAGGAAAGAAGAGTACAGGAGCAAGACGGTCAGGTCGTCCTAAAAAGGAGGAGGATGACAGTGAAAATGACAAGGAGGAATCGAGAGAGAAGAGTTATTTTGAGCACAAACAAGAAGAGCTGAAGAAGTATGAGAAGGAGGAGGCAAAGCAGAAATCAAAAGGAAAGAAGAAGGCAAACAATACAGGAGCAAAACGACCAGGTCGTCCTAGAGAGCAAACAACGACATCACTTCCCGTGGTCATTGAGGCCGAGGAGTTGCATTCTCAACCCATGCCCGACCTATCACAGCCTGAAGGATCAAACTACACTGACTTCGATCAGTGCCCTGAAGAACTTGGTGTTCCTCTCATTCATAGGGGGGTTGACTTCGGCATTGACAATTTGGATGATTTTTGGCTTCCATACATCACAGATGTTAGACAGGTACGTTCTGACGGACATTGTGGTTATAGGTCGATGGCCTTACTTCTGGGAAGAAAAGAACAAGAGTACGGAAACATTCGGCGTGAGCTGGTAACGGAGCTGCTTCAGAACCGAGAATTGTACGAGCCTATTCGTCGTCGTCTTTGTCCGGGTACTTGGGAGGATCTTATTCTCCAAGTTAACCATTGCAGAAGCCCTTGTTCAGAACTGTATTGGTTGCACTTTCCACTGATGGGCTTAGTGTTTGCCACCCTATACCAAGTTGGTCTCGTGTTATTGTGTTGGGATGCTCCGACCTTTTGCTTACCGCTAAGGTGTAGAACAGAAAACGCTGATCCTCCACGACAGATTTTCGGCATGGCACACGTAGGCAACCGTGACCACTTCATACCGGTAAAGTAGACAATTGTACTTGATACTTGTGTAATCATAGTTTTTTGTTTAATGTCTTAAGTCGATTGTGTTTATATAGGTGGCGTTGATGGTTGGTTCGCCACTACCGCATACTCCCGGTTCGTGGAAGAAACACGTAGATCCAAACATTCAATGGTGGGAAGAAACATTTGGGGACAATTTGAGGATGTATCGAGAGTACCGCATTTCAAATGGCCGGGCACCAGATCCATTCATGTATAAAGGAGGGACCGAACCCGTTCACATATCTGACTGAGTGAGATTGTCATGTAATAATTAGAAGACGCATTGGAATTTCTTAGTTTGTAATGCCTTGGTTTTTAATGTTTCGTATTTGTTATTTTGGTAGTAGTGTAATTGTGCTTTATATAACAATGAATGGATCAGATTGCATTGTTATTTTAGTAAAGTAAAAAAGGCAATGGAACCTTTCTCAAAGGCATTAGGCCAATTTGTGACGGCGAGATTGAGAAACTTGTATGGATTTGGTTTAGTGCAGAAGTTGTGTGGAGTTGGATTTATAGAAAGGGTGGAGTTGGTGCAAATTATTAAGGGCGGAGTGACCGATGAGATGAAAGAAAGAAAGAGGTAGAAAACTCTAACCTCAAAGCTGGAGTGAACATGAAGAGCTTGTGAGTTTCTGGAGCGACAATGAAAATACATAATGAAAGTACATAATGAAAGTACGTAATGAAAGTACACAATGCTCATAACATTAGATGTCTACGATTTAGGCGTCGTCGGCAGAAGAGGAAGAGCAGTCGGAAGCATAGACGATACTACAAACCATCAACCGCAATTCTTTTTCTTTAATCTTAAACCTTTCCATCAGGACCTTCACTCTATTGTCACTCTTCTTTTTCTTGATGATTAATTTCGTGATAGCACGTAAAGCAGTAGGGGTATGCTCTGGATCAATAAACCTGATTCCGAAGAAACAATTGCATGCATAATGCCTTCGTCCATACTGGTCAGGCATGTCTTCGTCATTGTTAACGTAAACATTACACATTTGGCGACACCTTTTTGTACCAGTACACATTATCTGTGGAGGGTCAGGCTTCACACGTCTTGGGGATGATGATGATGCCATATTCGTAGTTATGTTCTTCGAAATAAGTAAATAATAAAACTTTAGTTATAAACATGAAAGCATATACAAAAAACAAAGCATGTACAAAAATGAACAAAAGAAAAATTTACCGGTTAGTAGGGAAACTTCGATTTTTGCTCTAGTTGAGATGGATGAACTAGTTGAGATGGATGAAGAAATCACCACCTTCAAACCGTTGGTTTTATAGGAATTTATGTATATGGTGCGCGTTGCTTCTGCGCACAAGGAGTTACCGATTCAAAATAACGGTAACTAAAAGTGCGCTATGTAGCTGCGCACAAATTTTTAACGGTAATTTTCTGTGCGCGTTACACCTGCGCACCAAAAGTTACAGATTCAAAAAGTTACAGAATAGGTGCGCTTTACCTTAGCGCATGGCTGAAATTTCTGTGCGTTCTACCACTGCGCACTATACTCTTCATTCTTCGAAATAGTTGCGATATGAAGGGTCTAGCACATCGATGTGGATTATGTTTTTAAAACTTATACAATTATGTGTTATTAGGCATATAAAGAGTGTATAAGGTCTCCCCTTCACAAAAAGTTGATCGAAAATACGCGAAAACGCAAAAACGCCTTATCGGTCCTGATGGCCTGTTAAGGTCGAGAATAGGCGTTTCGATGCCCAAACGACGTCGGAATGCAATGAAACTTGTTTTCAATGCATATTATAGCTATTTAACCTTGTCGGTAAGTTCGAGTCAAAAACTCGAGCTCTTCGAGTAACACCTCCTTTGTAAACCTTCACTAGTCTTTCATTCTTCGAAATAGTCGAAATAGTTGCGATATGAAGGGTCTAGTACATGGGTGTTGATTATGTTTTTAAAACTTATACAATTATGTGTTATTAGGCATATAAAGAGTGTATAAGGTCTCCCCTTCACAAAAAGTTGATCGAAAATACGCAAAAACGCAAAAACGCCTTATCGGTCCTGATGGCCTGTTAAGGTCGAGAATAGGCGTTTCGATGCCCAAACGACGTCGGAATGCAATGAAACTTGTTTTCAATGCATATTATAGCTATTTAACCTTGTCGGTAAGTTCGAGTCGAAAACTCGAGCTCTTCGAGTAACACCTCCTTTGTAAACCTTCACTAGTCTTTCATTCTTCGAAATAGTCGAAATAGTTGCGATATGAAGGGTCTAGTACATGGGTGTTGATTATGTTTTTAAAACTTATACAATTATGTGTTATTAGGCATATAAAGAGTGTATAAGGTCTCCCCTTCACAAAAAGTTGATCGAAAATACGCGAAAACGCAAAAACGCCTTATCGGTCCTGATGGCCTGTTAAGGTCGAGAATAGGCGTTTCGATGCCCAAACGACGTCGGAATGCAATGAAACTTGTTTTCAATGCATATTATAGCTATTTAACCTTGTTGGTAAGTTCGAGTCGAAAACTCGAGCTCTTCGAGTAACACCTCCTTTGTAAAACTTATACATATGACCGTTTCGTGCGCATAACATCTGCGCACATGATTCTTTGCGCATTATATCTGCGCACGGTTGAAGACCGTTAAAATATGACCGTTGCGTGCGCATAACATCTGCGCACATGATTCTTTGCGCATTTTATCTGCGCACATGATTCTTTGCGCATTTTATCTGCGCACGGTTGAAGACCGTTAAAATATGACCGTTGCGTGCGCATAACATCTGCGCACGAAACGGTCATATTTCACCAACAAAAACCGAAGCTATAAAAGGGGGTTGCACTCACCTCAATTCACCAATCTCACCATCTCTCTCTTAACCTCACCAATCTCACCATTTGTCTCTTAACACTCGCTATGTCGCACAGTTCATCATCAAGCAACGCTGCCCTTTTTTATTGTAAATGTGATCGACCAGCGGTAATGAGGAGTTCAGAATCTCGAAGAAACCTCGCTCGAAGGTTCTGGACATGCGCTGGTACTGGTGGTTACATTTGTGAATTCCGCGAGTGGATCGATCCACCACACCCTTGTTACTCCTTAGCTGCAATAAGAGATCTATTCTCGAAGATACGTACGTTGGAGGAGGAAAACGCCGATCTTAAGGCGACCCTGGCTTCCAATCGTTAGTTAAGTGGTTGTTTTAATCGTTAGTTCGTTGTTGTAATTGTTAGTTAAGTGGTTGTTGTAATCGTTAGTAAACAAGCATAGCACTGGACAAAGAGAAGTTGAGGAGGGACAACCTATAAAGATCCCCAACCGATATTGGTTTCGATGTTCGGATTTAGCAAAATGTACGAACTAGTAAGAGTTTGAAAACTGGTTATTAGTTGGTACATATTGCCGACTCCGAACATCGAAACCAATCATCGGTTTGGGGATCTTCATAGGTTGGTCTTCCTCACCATCTCTTTGTGTAGTGTTGTTGTTGAAATTTGTATTTCGTTTTCAAATCAATATAGTTTTTCACGTCTTGTTGTTCAGATTTGTATTTGCATTATTGTTCGGAGTCGTTTTGAATATTCAAACAAGCAAAACATAAAATTTAAAACCATCACACAAGAAAAATGCATACATAAAACATCAATCATACATAAAACATCCATCAAACAAAAACAGACGTCAAGCGTCTAATCCTGAGTCTCCTGAGTATAAGGCGGAGCATCTTCCCGAGGCACATCACCCTGAGTCATATCATCTTGGTGCGCATCCTCCTGAGTGCCGCATCCACTCCCCTGGCCACTCTCATGAACAGAATCTCGGAAAACAGGAGGTGGTGGTGGTGGTGGCATCCGCGATGCACGTGGGGGAGATGGTGCCAAAGGTGCCTGAGGTGCCTCTAAGATTGCAAGCCAACCACGAATCACATCTTCAGTGGCCCAAGGTCGATCCGAGATAGGGGAGTCTAGAAAAGAGTGCATCATGGCTTGAAGGATCTGACAACGCTGCAAACGAAACATAAATTTAATCGTTAGTTAAGGTCTAAAGCTAAGTTTTGTACAAACTTTATAAAATTTTACATACCGCTAATGCATCGATAGGCACCGGGGTATATCCATAGCGAGGCGGGCGATCATGTCTCTCAGATGATGGATCGACGACGGGATGTGAGAACTCGTCCAGCCAATCCATATAGTCATCAGACATCTTCCACGCTGGCTCTGCAACCGGCCCATCCAGATCGATCAGAGGCCTCGGCTCTGCGTCCCATGCAAGAAGAAGCTCAGGTGCATAAACGACGTCATACCTCGTGCAACCCATGGGCCGATGAAATGACAACGGCTGAATGGGTGGGTCGGGAACGGGCTGAGCCCGCCCAAACTGCCGCAGGACTCTCCTAGGGTTGTAGGCCTCATGAAATTTCCAGATGCTCAATACGCCCTCAAATCTCGTAGGAGAAACCTCTGGTGAGTTGAAGTCCAAATCTCTCCATGGCTGCCAGTTAACCTGAAACAAATAACAAGCCAAATTAGACACGTATTGCGGTAATGAAATAAAAAATATAAGAAATTAAATCCAAACCTGCTCATATCTCATGCTGTCGAGCATGCGACGGATGGCAACCAAACGCCCAGTATCCGAGCTAAGTGGTGTATACAATCCTACAGCAGCATCTCCATGGGCGAATGCAGGGTTCGTGACAAAGTGATCACGAAAATGAGGAAAGTATGCCCAGATCCAGCACTACATATAAACAATTACAGATTATTAGTAAAACTACGTGAATAGTTAGGAGTTATTCACCAAGACGTTAACGACAAGATCTTACCCTCAGAAGAATCCCACATGAACCAATGGTTGCCGTCTCGACTCTAGATGCAGACCCTAAATTGCGATACACTAACGCAAGTATGCCGGCTCCCCATGCAATGTCCCCTGTACGATCATGGTTGAGAACAAGCGCCGCGTACTGGACCTTGACACCCTTTGTCGACCTGTCCACCAAGACAGTCGAGCCCAGAAGCAAAAGGAGATACAGAGTGGCAATGTGACTCTCATTCCTGACTGGCGCATCAAACAAAACTTCCAACCGAGCATTGAGGGCACCGAAATGAATGCCACCTGAGCTATAACATGCCTTCATGTCATCAGCCTCCTGACCCATAGCGTCCGCAAGCGCCGCATAGATCTGGTCATCTGTCATAGGTGAATTGCAGCTACGACCATGTATACGGACTCTGAGGATCTGCATCACGTCATGTAGGCAGATGGTCATCTCAGCAAATGGCATGTGGAAAGTGTTGGTCTCTGGATGCCACCTCTCCACAAAAGCAGAAATCAATGCAGCATCGATCTGAGACGCTATGCCCACTCGGCGCAGCTCTGTCAGCCCAGAACGCTCAGCAAGCCTGAACCATGTACCCTCCTCAGCTGAAATATGATGCTCATAATCATGAACCTGTGCAGATCTGTACATCACCCTCAGGAGCTTCCTAGCCTAAATAAGTACAGAAAAAAATTTGCGTCCGGTTAGTAAATAAGAAACGTATAACTTATTATAAGCATTCAGATCAATGTTATTGAACATACCGGATCTAACGGAGCCACCTCAGCCTCGGCCTCATCCCCGTCCCCATCCTCTGGCTCATCCTCTGCCTGAATATCTCCTACTCGTCGTCTCTGCCTGGGACGACGACCACCTCTAACTGGAGCCGCAACCTCCTCACCAACAACCTCCTCAACTGCAGCCCCCTCAGCGACTCCCTCAGCAGCAACACCCTCACCACCAACTCCCTCAGCACCCTCCTGACCTCTCCCTCTCCCTCTCCCTCTACCTCTCCCTCTCCCTCTCCCACCACCTCGGCCTCTGCCTCGGCCTACAGCTTCCCCCGCACGGGCACGCTTCCTAACCTGCACCGGGGGCACCAATGGTACATCGGGAGCGGGCCCTGGAAGAGGACCACGCGACCATATCCATCTCGCTATATGCGTCTCATAAGAACACAATAGGTGAGGCGCACGTGGACGACAAATGTCATGCATCGACTCCCCGAGCCAAGGAAAATATGTCTGTGGGGCATGGTCATCGTCGTCTAAATCTCCCGACACTGGCTCTGAAGATGCGACTGGCTCTGCAGATGCGACCGTAGGAGGAGAAGCATCCTGAAACAGAGGTGCGTCCTGGATATCATAGTCATCCGTGGTCACCTGCGCCTGTACTGGTGTGGGCTCGATAGGGTCGAACGCAGTAACATATCGACCAGGATAATCTACGTCGTCATGGAAATCTCCTCTCTGTCCATCCATCTCCATATGCGAACCATCTATCTCCTGCTGCTGCAGCTGTGCCTCCTCGTACTCATTCCCTGGCTCACGGCGCTCAGGTGATCCGGTGCCGAAAAATCGTTCGAGGGACTCGAACGATAATCGCACACCGGCTGCCACATCATGTCGACGTGGAAGCCGTTCCGCTACTGGTGCGGGCATCGTGTTGCCCGTCTGATCCATGACGGCTTGTATAGTCTACATGTTTTTACATTTTTAGTATGACTAATTCATACTAAAATATTCGGAAATAATTTGCAACTTCGTAATCAAATTCGAGTCTTTATATCTACGAAAACTAAATTTTTTAATATAAATTGTTAGAAATTTAACAATTAAGCCATAACTAGTTATGACTGTTAAGTTTCTAATATTTAATTCATAATTACTAAAAAATAAACATCTCAACTAATACGAAATAATAATCACTACTATTACTAAAAAATTACAATTAATATGAATTCATAATAATTCGATTAGGCATTCGATTAATGCATAATAATCTGAAACTTAATCGTAATTATAAAAAAATACGATTAATAAGAATTCTAATATTTAATTCATACAAAACTGAAATTTAATCGTAATTATGAAAAATTACGATTAAATTACAATTAATACGAATTCTAATATTTAATTTAATTCATAAAAAACTGAAATTTAAACGTAATTATGAAAAATTACGATTAAATTACAATTAAGATACGAATTCTAATATTTAATTCATAAACTTAAATTGAATCGTAATTATTACAAAAATAAATTACGAATAAATTTCCAAAATTAAATACGATAAATATTTGAAAAAAGCGGGTTTAGAAATTTTATACCGAATAAAGATCATGCGGTGTCTCCGGAACCCGAGTCGCCGGAATAGTCGCCGGAGGAGCGTTTGCCGCTGCCAACGCGGCTCGAGTCGCATACCGCCGGCCACCTCCATCCACCAACGCTTCATCGTCGGACAAGGTCGCCGGAGGTGGCTCCGTTGGGACGGAAGTCGCCGGAGGTGTTGGGATTGGGACGAAAGTGGTGTGGTCGGGACCGGAAGAATGAGGGGGTTCAGAATCCATTGACGGAATTGTGTTTAGACGAGGGAAACGCTCGGAAATGGAGGAAATTGTAACGGCGCCGTCGAGCTACAGTAGAAAATAAAGAAAGAAGGAGGAAGAAGAAGAAGCTGCGGCGCGCAGGGTTTAATAAACCCTGTGCGCAGTTCTTCTGCGCACTAATATGTGCGCACAAGTTCAGCGCACACGTTCGGGAATCCGAAACGTTGTGCGCTGAACTTTTGCGCATTATATATTATGTGCGCTTTGTTACTGCACACACATTTGACAGAAATCGTCAGAATTTTCACATTTATCCCGAAAATACCCTTGTGCGCAAGAAAACTGCGCACTAACTTATGCGCATAACATCTGTGCACCAAATCGCGTGTATATAGAGAAAAAGTCGCGTGCATATAGGCGTTTCGTATTTCTAACTACAAAATACTCATACACGAATGAAACAAGACCCCACATGAACTTTATACAATTCTCCCAAATTGTGAGTAATGTAAAAAAAAAAAACATGCGATCTATATATTAGGATAGACGGAGTAGGAAACATGTCTTTTTCAGTCCACCGTTCTAACCAATTAATCAAGCATTATATAGAGAAACAAGAAATGATAACCACACAAATGTTAAGTTTAAATGGGAAAAATCTATGAATGAAAGTCAAAGATAAAGACCAAGGACGATGCATATAAGCGATATAACTCATGCACAAAATGTTGTGACTCATGCACACAATTTTGGTGATTTACAAATTGAGTGACTTATATGCATACATACATGAGTTTCAACATTTGTATACATGTGTTATAACTAATGTAGCACAAGGACCTCTAAAGGGTCCTGAAGTTCGGTGTTTGACCCAGCGTGTCAGGACACGTTGGGATACGATCAATGCCAGACCAATTCCATTAAAATTAAAAAAAAATCGGGTTGGTCGGGTTCAGGTTCGGGTCAACCTAGCGAGTTTCAAATGTTATTTTTTTTTTGTAATAAAGAATATAAATTTAAACAATATTTTATAATAAAATAATATTATTATGTTATTATTTAATAAAATACATTGTTATTTTTTAATTTAAATGGAATAAAATATGTGAAAAGTGGGTCCTTCGACGAGTTTCGAGAAGTTCGGGTTGGTCCGATTTTGACCTAACGGGTCTCGCTTTGGCTCAGGTTTGATCACAACGGATTTCATGAGTTTTCGGATCGAACTGAATCGAATTTTTTCGAATTGGGTCGAGTGGACCCAACGGATTGAATCAGCTTTTGACAGCTTTTGACAGATGTAATTGCAAGACATTTGATGAATTTGAATTTGTTCGTCCAGACCGGCGCATGATTTATAATCTTATAATATCAAATTTGATCATATCTAATCTCATTATTAATTTGGTGTCACATTTAGCATATTATAATATCAGATTTTGCTTTAATGATAGCTATTCAAACATACCCTAAGAAATAATTTGATTATCAGAAAGGAAATAATTTAGTCTGAAGATTTGAATACATGCAAGTCGTGTTACCGAACCGCATAGTCAATAGACCACGTGTTGCTTCATAAACTCTCACACTTACCAAACAATACTTGAAATTTTTCGATCAAGACAATGGTGATCACTATAGCATGTGTGGACTGGATGCATATCCTCGCGTTACCAGTCCCATGTTCCATATTCCATCGACATACTTCACATGTTTGATGTTTCCCTTTATTTTTATTATTCAAACTAGTTCGGTTTTCCGTCGCACAATATTTATAAGATAATAAATTTAATTTAAATATACAAATGATTTAGTTTAAAATATTTTATCAAATAAATTTAGTTCATTTATCCTATATAAATTTAATATAGTACGGAATATAATGTTTCCAAATAAGGAAAAAATTCATCTGAAAATGATTTATATGGTATAAATATACGAATGAAAATTCACGTGCACAACCTTCTATATTCACATGCACATTCTTTTACATTCACATGTAAATTTAATTTGAACGAAGAAACCCTAAAATATGGTGTGAACATGCTAATTCACAATTTTTACTATGAATATTCAGGAACATGCTAATTCAGAATCTAACCTCAAAATAGTTTCGATTTTCAATTAAAGTAACTCAGATCTACTATGACCGAATAGTAGGTCAAGAAAATAATGAACAACAACACCATGAATACTCAGGAATAATGCACGAATATCATATTGATTGGCCATAATATATAAGTTGATCATCACAAACTGACGTTATTCAATATATCATATATGTTATTCATCCGACTAGTAAAAAACAGTAAAACCCTAACGAATATCTTCGCCTATGAATGAATATCTATGCATAACTAAAATAGTTCTTACGAATATCACCGAAGTTTCGTCGGTGAACGAACTATATCTGATTTGAACAAAGAAACTCTAAAATATGGTGCAAACATGCTAATTCATAATAGAAAATTGATTATGCAACACAAACTAGGATTATGAGTGGAAGCAAAATCGAGTAAGAAGTATAGGAAGACTAATCAAACCTTTTTCCATATTCATTGAACAAACCTTGAATCAAAAACTGAAGATGAAGATCGTCTGATGGGAATGAAGAATGAAAAGAGAAGACGATAACGTAGAGAGAAGACGGATAGAGAGAAGACGTGAGATTTTTATGGTAACAACTTTCTCTCTCTATTTTTTGGTAACTAATAAAAAAAATTATCTTTTTTTTTCTTTAATATCTATCTAACGACTCTCATTGATACACTCGTTTCACCATAAATCTTGTTTTACCTGAACCTTCCTCAAAACCCTAAACTCTAAACAAAACAACATTAAAGAACAATTTTTTTGGACATTATATGCACAAATCATCTTTTTAACACTTACTACTACTATATTTAACATGAAATACAACATAATGATTTCATTCTAACTCTTAAGATGCAAATCAAATTAAAATTCAAGATTTTAGTAAGAACATTACCCCATTGACATTTTAACTTGAAGAACTTTTCTCTCCGCTCCTTCCTTTGTTGAATTCCTCTTCATCATCCATGGTTTTAGGGTGTTTGGAGGTTTGAAAATGAGTTTTAATGGAGGGTAATAGATGTAAAAGATGATAGAAATGAGGGTTAGGATAAGGTTAATAAGTGTTACTGATTTCAAAAATAACGAGTAGTTAATATAGTTTGGTAAATGAAGCCGAACAACAATTTTGGATTTATGCGTAACACATGAAATGCATCCATGCGTAACGTGTGATGTGCATTTTAAAATTTCACATCTCGTGCGTTACGCATGAAACCAACGCACAAAATGGTTTCATGCGTAACGTGAGAAATCGGACGGCGTTTGAGAATTAGGCCTGTTGATATATAGAATCTGTGTTATACCGTTATTTTATTGACATCTTGTTTCATTTTCGCTAAAAATTCAACCGAGTACAGAAAGCGCTCTTTAATAGGAGTGGTTCTGCTCGATTCGGTTCAGATTTAAAAGGTACAACAAAATTACGTAACGGCTATATACACTCATTTTTTTGTCTATATACACTCAATACCCCACGCAGTTGCGACGCGTGGGCGTGGGTATTACCCACGCATACACAACGCGTGTACGAGACCATTTTATGGATATCCGAAACATTTAATCCACGGGTACGCAAAGCGTGTGCGTGGGTATAATTTTTTTTTGTCAATCCCACGCTTCATATACGCGTAGGTCATAATCGGAAAAAAAAAAAAAACTTAAACTCAAGACCCACGCACACGCGTTGCGTGTGCGTGCATTTTTTGTTTGGTTTTAAGACCCACGCACACGCGACGCGTGGGCGTGGGTCTTAAAACCAAACAAAAAATGTTATGCATGAAATGAATACCGATCAGCCGGAGGAACATGATGAAAATATACCCACGCACACGCAACGCGTGGGTGTGGGTATATTTTTGAAAAAATCCTTGTGCGTGGGTATATTTTAAAACACCCATGCCCACGCGTTGCGTGTGCGTGGGTATATTTTAATATTTCCGAAATTGCCCTACGGGTACAGTTTGCGCAGACGTAATATTTTATCAAAATACCCACGCACACGCGTTGCGTGGGCGTGACTTTAATGGTCGGATATCCGTTTTAAACGTACGCCTACGCGTTGCGTGTGCGTGGGTACCTAGCCACGTCCACGCGTTACGAGTGCGTGGGTATCTGAGTCTAAATAGACAAAAAAATGAGTGTATATAGCATCACCCCAAAATTAGTGGGGGGATCAATTGTGTGGTTAGTTGGAAGAGGTGGGAACGAAGTGATGTTATGTCTACTGTTTCACTTGGTCCACCTTTCGATCGGGCAATTATGTCAATGTGACTCATCGTACTTAATCAAGCGATTGGCATATGAACGTTTAAAGTCACTGTGTCCATGCCTTCATATTTAACCAAACGGATGTAAAAGAAAAATATCTACCGTTTCTAAGTTCTTGGCCCATCAATATATACAGGCGGCGCTTGCTATTTATCACCCACCATTTTTCTTATTCACCGCCCACCTTAGGTGCGTCATGTATGGATGGATGACACCCATACGCGACGCACCGATGTCATGATCGAAAACCGTTTCATACGTCACGTATGAAATCCATCCATATGTCGCGTACAGATTTTTTTTTTTTTTTTTTTTTTTCCCTATAATCGTGTAGAGAATTGAAATACGATCGCCTGCATATAAAATTCGTCCAAAACGAATACCGTTTGCCCCTTCAAAACGCCAAGAAAACAAAGAATATGAACGTATCTATTACCTATACATTGTAATTATTCATTATATTTCAGTATTATAAATTTATCACTCAATAAAATCCTCGTTAAGTTCTCTACCATATTATAAAAAACCGTTGAAAAATAGTGTTAAGTTTTAAAGAAATTGTTGACGCGGGAAATTATGTATGATAGATTTGTTTTTTGACGTTATGAAGGGACATAAGATGTCCGTTTTGGACGACTTTTATATGCACGCGATCGTATCAAATTATTTTACAAGATTATGAAAATAGGAAACAAAAAAAACCTTCATACGGCTGAGTTCCATAAGTGACGCGTGAGTTTTTTTTTAAAATAATGTAATTCATACGCGACGTATGAAAAATGGCAGGTAAATAAGAATTTGGGAGGGCGGTGTATAGAAACTGTATATATATACGTGCATTGCCTGGTGCCACTCATACCAATTACCCAAGTGAGATTTCCAACTATGGACTTCCTCATCATTTTCCCATATCTGCTATCGATACTCTTGCTTCTTTACTATCTACAAAAACTTACAAAAACCAAGACAATTTCATCTCCTACGCCAACTCTGTCCGGAGCATGGCCAATTCTTGGTCACCTCCCTTTGTTTGCATCCAAAAACACTCCCACTTTTCGAACCCTATCCGCCATGGCCGATCTCCATGGCCCTGTTTTTGTAATTCGGCTTGGGATGAAGCCTGTTCTTGTTGTTAACTCTTGGGAATTTGTCAAGGAATGTCTCACAGTCAAAGATAAACAGTTGGCCTCAAGACCACCTTTTGCTCAAGGGTAATCAGTAACTTTTTTTTTTGATTGAATCAGTAACTTTATTTGGTTATAAGTTTGAAGTGTTTAGGTTATTCCATACGGAAGTTAGAGACTAAACAAGCCTAATATATAAGTCCATTAATTTCTCTCTCTATTGTCAATTTGTTTTATGGTTGTGAAATCACATGGACTTATCTGTTGGACTTAATACGCATATGCGCTCGTGTGTGTTGAGAATAGTATCCCACGTCGAAAGTTGAGACTAAACAAGTCTAGTATATAAACCTATGGATTACTTCCCTATTGGCAATTGGTTTTAGGGTGGAACCTGTTGGGCCTAATACACATATTCTCTCGTGTGTGCACGTCGCCTGTCTATCTAACCGGTCTACGCAACACTCTTACCCATAGACCCCATATTGTCACAATATTAAACTCTTTTTGCAGGAAATACCTTGGAGATGACTTTGCATCATTTGGGCTTGCTCCCCTTGGCTCATTCTGGCGAGAGATGAGGAAAGTAACCATGGTTGAGCTTCTTTCAACCACTAAACTAGCAGAGCTTGGACATATCCGAACATCCGAGCTAAACGACTTCATTAAGGCGATGCATCAGTCATCCAAATCCAACCCAAGAATAAATCTGAGCGAGTGGTTTAGCCTCTTAGTTCTTAACACAATCATCAGGCTAATGGCGCGAAAGAGATACCCTTATCATGGAGCTGAAAATCAAGAAGCTAAAAGGGTCCGAAAAGTCATCAGAGAGCTCATGTATGTTGCTGGCCAGTTTGTGTTATCTGATGCATTTCCATTGCCTTTAATGGAGTGCTTGGATCCACAAGGCCATATTAAGATGATGAAGCGTGTGTCGAAAGAGATTGATTCGGTTATAGGAGACTGGATCAACGAGCATCGACAAAGAGGACAACAAGGCGAGAAAGATTTTGTTGATGTTCTGATATCTTTGGCACAACAGGGGAGAATCAATTTTGGTCAGTATGATGCTGACACCATCATCAAGGCTACAATGAAGGTTCAATCTTGCACATTCCCCTTAAGTAATACGGAGTATGCTAATTTTTCAAGAACTAGGACAAAAAATTGTGGATAAGTAAATGCACATAGATGTGAATCTTTTTCTTAAATTTTCCAATCTAGGCTCTCCTATGTATTTTTCTTAAAAATTGTGGATAAGTAAATGCACATAATTTTTTTTTTTAAATACCCATGTATAAGAGACGCTCTCTTATGTATTTTCCTTTTTTTAAATACAGCTAGCTTCGGATGGAAGACACTGTTTTAAACAACGTCTCTCCATCATTCCATTTTTCCAAACCGGCAAGTAGTGCCTATTCCATAAAATATGTTTAATTTGAGCTTAGATTAGTTTTTTTTTTTTAAAAAAGTTTATTTAAGAAAAAGATTCCATAGATGTTGTTTTAGCCTTGGTGAGTTACGAAGTAGGTTATTGAAAGTTGCACATATTGATCTATGTAAATTTACTTTTATTCATCGGTTGAAAATGCAGTGAGTAATAGTGGCATTTCTGAATAGTTGCGTTGAAAACTAAGATGACATAAACTTTTGAACATGAGGAGTATGTTCAAAGTCAATTGATGAAGTCCATGGTGATGAGAAGATAACTAGATAGACAATAGAAACAATAACTCACCAATCTTACATACTTGACTCTATGCAGAGTATATTTGTAGGGGCAAACGACAGCACATCCCTAACACTGACCTGGATGACAACATTACTCTTGAACCATCCCCATGTCATGAAGCGCGCCATAAAAGAGATCGATGAAGAAGTTGGAAGAGAGCGATGGGTGGAAGAAACCGACATCAAGAGCTTAGTATACCTCCAAGCAGTCGTCAAGGAGACCCTACGCCTCTATCCACCGGGTCCCTTATCCACGCCTCATGCTGCAGCCGAGGATTGTTGTGTTGCAGGCCATCAAATGAAGAAAGGAGACCAACTCTTGCTCAACTTATGGAAAGTGCAACGCGATCCTCGGGTTTGGAGGAAGCCTGATGAGTTCATTCCCGAGAGGTTTTTTGAGGAGAATGTGGTTAGTTTTGGTGTGGCAAAAGGGCCTGAGTTTTGGTACGTTCCATTTGGGGCCGGAAGGCGGTCTTGTCCAGGAAGTGAGCTGGCCTTCCAAGTGTTGCACTTGACCGTTGCTCGGTTGTTGCAAGGGTTTGAGTTGAAAGTGATGGATGAGAAGGTGGATATGGTTGAAGGGATGGGTATTAGCTTGCTTAAGGATGCTCCAGTTGAAGTTGTTGTTACTCCTCGTTTGGATTCAAGCATGTATGAAAAACTGTGAATCCTAAGAGCTAGTAGTACTAGCTGTGATTGCATAAGCATTTTAAATGTTATGTCTAAAGATCTTAGTTCTACGAATTGAAGTTCATGAGGGAGGAACATCACTCGGTAGCCTATAAAATCATCCTGTTTTATGCTTTCCTCATCTCTATATAATTACTAAAACAAAACTCAAAAACTCTTCCTCCCACGACACCTATACCACATAGGATTCCTCTACTACAAACACCCATTTGTCACCATTCTATTGGTCACATTCTTTTACCATGTTTGAAAAAAATTCTAATATTAAATAGATCTCCTAATTCACAAAACAATTGTTTCCATTTTTATCTAAAAAATAATGTAATAAATATCACAAAAAAATTGCAGATCATTCGGATTTCAAAATAATATATATAATATTATTTATATCTATATATTATTTATGTGTCATTTTGGTATTAATTCTAAAATTAAATTATTAATCTTTGTTTAATTTTGAAAAATCCTTACCTAAAACTAATACTTTGTTGGAGTAGTATCCAACAAAACTAATAAAGTTTTTTTTTTCCTTTTTAATGCAAATCGGTTATAAAATGAATTTTTATGATATTTCTACTTTCACACTATTTCATTCTTTAAAACTTTTTATTAATATTTTATATTATGGTAGTGTTTTATTTATAGTTTTATATAAATGAGAAAATAATTCAAATCAATGTATTTATAAATTTATTAAAAATCAACTTATGATAATTTGATCAAGTAACGTTTCTGTATACAAGCTCATTTATATATTTTTTATTGATTATAAACAAAATTTTAAATAGCAATATCATTTTGAAACTATTAACTTATTTTTTTTTATAAAATTATATATGAGATTACTTATGAGTGTCTCATGAATTATATAAGCCCCGATCGTGAATTAAATAAAATCCGCATGACGCGGAAATTAGACTAGTTTATAAATTAGTGGATGGGCTCAGCAAGGAATCTAAAGCAACAGTGGGCTAGTGGATGTGGACCAGACTAGCAATAAGGCCCAGCCCAGTTTCCTAAGGAGGCCCATGGAGGAGAAGTCCAGCACGTGTGCTATAAAAGATGAGACTACACCTCAGGTTATGGACAAAGATGATTATTTTTTAATTGAATTTAATTATTTTTCACATATTATCAAAGACAAGCACAATCTATTAAATATAAATATATTTATATTTAAATGTGTATGTCAATTACATGTCAATTTTTTCATTCATACATTAGTACGTTACTTATTAATATATCCGTACGTGAATAGATTGTGCTACTCCGTAAATAGATTTTCATGTGCAAAGAAAATGGGCGCAGTGGATTGATATCAGCTGGAGCCTGAAGCTGCAACTCCCTTGCATTATTGCGATATGGTATCTGTATGACCATAATTGTCAAAACAGCTACAAAACATTGTACCCGCCTTTTTCAACCACCTACAAACAATAATTGTCCCCTCTATTTATTTTGTAATCTTATATATAGCCACATTTTCTAGTAGTGCATGACATTGAATATATAATCATCTTTACATATTTTTTTTACGACCCTTAATATTCTGAAGAAAGCCGGATAGGAACCATCTTTACATCTTTATTTAGCATATGTCTACGCTTATATACAAATATAAAACTGCTTGTTGTTCTTGTGGTTAATTAATTTAACATATCCATTTACTATAAGCTCATATTTCATGTGAAGAATTACTAGTAGTCTTGCGGGAAAAAGCATAATGCTTTGAATCTATTCACCTTACGTAAATGGCTTAAATAGTTAAAAATGATTTCTTGAAAAAAATGGAGATCAACCATGATATCGTCTATCACCATTTCGGTTTTCAGTGCCAAATTGGAGACAAAAAATGATTCAATGACAGCTTGTTTGTTTATTATAAACGAAACCTATCACCAATGATAGTTGCATAGAGTGAGTTGCATAGTCTATTTTTCACTTTTTTCTCTCTGTCACATCAGCATTGCAACTCATCTCATTTTTTCTCCACGACAAGGGTTGCATATCTACATATTTATTTATCATTCATATATTTATACTTTATAATATTATATATATCTTAAATTTTATTTTTTAATAAATACTACTCCCTCCGTCCCACTTTGTTTGTCCTCTTACGCGTTTACACACTTGTCGATGCATGTTTTGCGTCGTTAATATCTCTAACTACATATTATTAAAAATTATAAAATCTTGATATTGTTAAAGTATTAAATGAGACGAATCAAACAAGACCCTACATGACTATATTAATACACAAAGATTGAGAATAATCGAGCAAATTGCGTTAATAGGTGAATAGTGTCAAATTTCGTCATAGGACAAACAAAGTGGGACGGAGGGAGTAGTATATTATAATTTTATTATGTTAGATTAATATTATTGAATAAAAATTAGTTTATAGCTTTTAAATGAAATTAGTACAAATTAACGTCATTATGCGTAACTTTATTCAAACGAAAAAACATGAAAGCACAACAAGCACATAAAATGATAACAAATAATCAAAATACAACGTCGACTAAACATGATATCATACATAATTATGTCTAAACTTCTCCCATATGTGTTTAACCAAATCTTCTTTTAGTTGTTCGTGTGCAGTCCTGTTTTGAAGTTGTATTCGATTGGAGATATAGTTTGTCATAGATGTTGGAAGAGTAGTGGAGTATGTGTCGTGACTAACACTTGATTGCTCAAACTAAGATACATCATACGTAACTATTATGTTTCTAGTATTCCTAAGTGAAGAGTAACTTATATAATAATTATATTTCTAGTTTGTATTGAGCTTGAATGTTAAATTAAATAGTATTTTTGAACGTAATTGACTCGGTTTATTTTATTACAAAATATATATATATATATATGTGTGTGTGTGTAATATGATTATCTAACTGTAAATAAAAATAAATTATTAATATTAAAATATTTATTTTTATTTTTATAATTTATATAAGCCTAATATTTTGGTTGAAAGAATATATAATATCACTTAAATACAAATTTATGAGAGCCATTAGATCATTATTGATCAATGACTAAAAAGTGGTCAACTTTGCTATGCAACCCAAGTTTGAGTTGCAAGATATGCAACCCAAACATGAGTTGCATAGCAAAAAGTGTTTTGTGCTATGCAACCACGTATTAAAATATGGGTGAGAATCTCATAATAAACCCTCTCTTAGAGATGAATAAGAATGACATCCAATGACTTAGATTAAACTAGTTACTTCCACTTGTAGTGGGGGTAGTTGTGGTGGTCCGGCGGCCACCCGGTGGTTGTCCGGTAGAGGTCCGGCGGTGGTCCGACGTGGTCCGGTGGAGGTCCGACGGTGGTCCAATATTAAATGAAAAATTTAAAGTATAAAAATAAATGAAAATTTAAGTCTAATTCAAATTGGTGAACTTTTAAATATAATGTGATGAACATTTAATTATAATGTGATGAACATTCTGTTGGTGATTGAACATGTAACTAAAATGTGATGAACATTCAGTAGAGTATATCAAAATGAACGTTTATAAACATTTTGATGAACATTTAAGCTAATTGTAATGAACTTTTGAGTAATGAACATTTTATTAAATGCTTGTGAACATTTAAGGATGTTTGATGAACATTTAAGTATGAGATGATGAACATTTAGGTAATTTTTTATGAAGATCAAGTGTTTTTCTACTTGAAATTATATTAAAGTGATGTTTGATGAACATTTATCAACATTTTGATGAACATTTATGAACAACGTGATGAACATTTAAGTCGATTGTAATGAACTTTGGCTAATGAACATTTTATTAAATTCTTGTGAACATTGAAGTATGAGATGATGAACATTTAAGTATGAGATGATGAACATTTAGATGAACATTCAGTTGGTGAACTTTTAAGTATAATGTGATGAACACTGTGATGAACATTTATGAACACTTGATGTTCATAAAAAATTGGTGAACTTTTAAGTAGAATGTGATGAACATTCAGTAGAGTATGTACAAATGAACATTGTGATGAGCATTTATGAACACTTGATGTTCATAAAAAATTGGTGAACATTTAAGTAGAATGTGATGAAAATTCAGTTGATGAACTTTTAAGTATAATGTGATGAACATTCAGTAGAGTATGTACAAATGAACATTTATGAACATATATAAACAACGTGATGAACATTTAGTAATAAATAATTTTGAAATATTTGTGAACAATTTTATACATCTTTGTGACAATTTTATTCCGACGAGGCCCACGGTGGTCAGAGGTGGCCCGACGGTGGTTCGGCGGAGGTTCGACAGTGGTGACAAGGAATGACAAGAGGTGCCACGTGTCATTATGTGGGCTCTTGGATCTCTTTTGATCCAAAGCTCTACAATCATTCTCATTTATCATTTTAATAACTATTATTACATCACACTTTTCCTTAAAATATTTCATACAACTCTTTCGTGGACACTCTTAGTAGGTATGTTTATGAACTGAGATTACGGGCCTGCTTTTTCAAATTCTTTCTTTTACAATGATTATTGAGAATTTAAATTAGTATATTCTGATGAATACGAGAAAAATATGAAATGCAATGTATGAATGTAATGATGGAGAATAGTTTGTAGCTTGCGCAGTTGGCAAATGAAAAATGCCCCCTTCTCTCTCTTTCTTTTACCTCCATACTCCCAAAATCCTACATGCATCTGCAAACTGTGTATAACCATGGAAGTTAAACTTGTCCATCTCTTCACCTACTCTCTCCCTTTCATGCTTACAATCCCCCATCTCCAATTACAAGTCTCATTCTCCACTGTCGTCCTGCCCTTATAGACTCACATATAGCCCTAATTTCTTCTGTGTCTGAATTCGTTAACTTGGGAACAGGGTATCGATTGCAAAGAGAAGATGCCTCTTGCGAGGTTTGTGCTGAGGAATGAGTACGGATTAGGAGTGAAAGAGCTTTACAGGGAACCTTCTGAGATAGAAGATCCCAAGCTTGTTCTTAATGGCGTTGCCGTTGCTGGACTTGTTGGTCTTCTCCGCCAATTGGGCGATCTTGCTGAGTTCGTTTTCTCTATCCTTTCAAGGGTTTTTAGTTTCTTTGTTCCTTTTGGCAATTTCTAGTGTGTTAAACCAAATGTTGGGTTTGTGTGTGTTTTGCTTTGAGTGGTTGAGAACTAGATTAAATAGTATGAATAGCAATTGGAATATGTCTACTGGAAAATAGGGTTTATGGTGTTAACCACAGTTTTGGGTAAGATTGGGGATTTTTTAAGGGTAGGGACAAATATCTGAGGCTTACCTAACAATTTGAAGCTCTTAGCTGTGCGAAGTTGCCAAGGTATTTGGAGTAGTTGTGCAGAGAGATGTTAAGTGAGTTGTGTCTAATTTTCCTTCCCATTAGGTGACTGGATGAACTGGGTTGTTGTTTATTAAATGTTCAATAAATACATGCTATTAGACTAGGTATTTATAAGCCCTTTAGAGGAAATTTCAGCTTGTTGGGTAACCTAATCATAATGTGAGTGATTCCAACTCTAGTGTTTTTTGCCTGAAAAACTAGGCATGTGAAAATACTAGGGTTTCTGATGTTTGAGTCTGAGTTCTGGCATAACTGAATTCGTTGGCAGTCAGCACTATGTTGAAGAGAAATGTTTTCAATGGTTTATTTTAACAAGTGTGGATGGATAAATAAAATTTGTTAGATATAGGGCTTGTAGAATATATATAGTAGGGTATGGGATTGTGAGTTAACTGCTGTTGAGGTTGTGTTGGTACTAAAAATGTGAATGAAGTGAATCTCAAGCTAAATTGCTTGAAGTTGGAAATTTCAAATGGACAAAGCTAGTCATGGAAGAGTAATGGGCAAACATTAAAGGGAATGCAATAATGCTTTGCTCGTTGATGACGTAGTTGCCTTACAGTTGAGCTTGTTTGCTGAAGTGATTCTATGTAATTTAATTCTTGACATTTAGTGACAAAGTTTAGTTTGGTTGAAACTCAGAAATTTCCTGACCTTCTCCAATCTAACTTAACTATTTTGTATATACGCTTTCTTGCTTAGTATGTCAAATTTGAAATCTTTATACCACCAGATATAACTAGATTTCTGGCTAATTACATTTATGGTTTCAAATTTTTCCCTTTTCATCTCCCGAACCTTGATTTTGTCTTTGTAAGGGGTATTTAACGAAAACTTAACAAAAGGATGCCAAAGACTGGAATGTTTTTTGGAAGGAACTTGATAGGACAAAGGTTAATAACTCAAATTGGACGAAGCTAAAAGATTGAAATGACAAATGAAAACTAGCCTTAGATTTCCATAAGCAATGCTGCAGTGGTGTTATGTGCATTTCTATTTCTATTAATATAGTAGTGTTTTATACTACAAATTCAAGAGCAAACCATTAGCAGCTACTTTTGTTCCTTTACCCCCTTCTGCTGCGGTAAATATTACTCAACTAATAAAAGCATATTGTCAATCATTTGACTTGTAGCATAGCCTTACAAATCTACATACATTTTAATTGATATATATTAGTCAAACAATTATTTTTCAAATAAATGATTGATTTCATCCGGATGTTTTGGATATACAGATTTGCTGCAGAGGTCTTTCATGGCTTGCAGGAGGAATTGACAACTACTGCAGCTAAAAGTCGAAAGTTAATGACTCGAGTCAAACGTGTTGAAGCTGCGCTTCCACCAATTGAAAAGGCTATTTTATCCCAGACAAGCCATATACATTTCGCCTATGCACCTGGTATGGCCTTGCAAAGCTGCTGTTCAATTCTTCAACTTTGCTACTAGGGATGTCAGTATAACTGACGTTATCTTTGAGAACCTATTAAATTAACTTTTATTATCAAAGTAAGAGTAACGAAGACAACTTGCTTAAAGATGACTTTCAATCCAAATAATTTTTTTTGGAACTCATATATGGTTGATTAAAAATTTGGTTGTCCTCAAAATATTTATTAGATTGCAGCACATTACAGACAAGTAAAAGGAATGGATTTGATGTGAGTTTTCAATTGGTGTATCAGAAATCCTTATAGCTTTCAAATTCTCAAGAATAACAGCCATTTTGCAGGATCTGAATGGCATGCTCGTATCAGAAATGAGCAGAATCACTTTGTCTACAATTACTTGCCAAGATGCATTATGGATCCCTACGAGGAGTGCAGGGAACCTCCACGTCTGCAGTTGCTTGACAAGTATAAACTATAAATCTTGACAGATCTAAATCTTTTATATTGTTGGTTTATAACTCTTCTTTGCATCTTATAAGTTGGCTTTCTTTTCAGGTTTGATGCTGGCGGTCCTGGTTCTTGCTTGAAGAGGTACTCTGATCCCACCTTCTTCAGGAAGCTGTCAGGAAACTCTGATGGGAAGAACCATAAGGGGAGGAAGGCTCGTAAAACTAAGGTATTTTTTAATGTTACAATTGAATATTCAAAAAATGGTGATGATAGTACGGACTATTCCGTCCATTTTCGTTGTTGCATGTTTATCAGTTGAGTCTCCGGTCAAATTGTTTGATGGGAATGAAGAATCGTATGTCATTTAACTTTCCTCTTACAGAGACGAAGAGCAACGAAAAAAAGCTCTCAGTTACTCACTAGTACTTCAAACTTTGATTTCAGTGACAGGTAGTTATCTTAGCTTACTCTTCTTGTGTTAATCGGAGATATATTGTAATATGTTCACTTTGAGAATTCGATCTAATTGCATGTATATAAGTAATGTAAAATTTGGAATTTAGCTCATTTTATGTTTACTGCGCAGGACGAAGGTTTCTTCGAGCTCAAGACCACAGCAATCTTCTCCAGCTCAAAATTCATCAGCATTTGAGATGACAGTCAAATCTGATTTGGTAGAGCGATCAGGTTCTCCTAGTTCTGGAGATGGGATGGGTTTTATCGAGTGCGTCTTTCATCCAAGTACCTCAGAACCAGACAAAACTAAAATTGCGCAGCCATTGTCTGTATTGGGTGATAAAATGATGTATGGCCTTGAGTCTAATTATGGTAATGAACCATCTTCAGTTCTTCATGATGATGTTCAAGGAAGTTCAACACTGGAGAAAAATACACACTCCCCATCCAGTGTCAATTGGGTTGAGAAGGTAGAAATAGTAGAACCTATGGGTCAATTTTCTGAAGTAGTAGAACCTATGGATCAATTTTCTGGGGATCAGGATGTTCCAAGCTCTGAATTTCACAAGCAGGAAATAGTGCCCACTGTTTGGAAGTCTGTGGATGGTGAAGCTACTAAAGTGAACGAGGCTAACTTTGAATATGACGAACCAGATATAGAGCCCATGAGACTGAATTTTTGGGGGTATGATACTGCTGAAGTTAATTCCACAAACTTTCAACTTAACCTAGAAAATGGGTCTACAGACCATACTTCTGGGAGAAATGAAAGTTCAGAATTATGTGAGAACTTTGAACTTGATGGTTCGGAAATGGTACCTTCGGGTCATATTTATTGGGACAATGAAATATCAGAAGTGTACAAGACAAGTCCAGAATATGATCAGCAGGAGATGGATCCAGTGTCCGGGGAAATTGCCAATTTTGTGGGTACATATAATGGGACAGACTCTCCAAATGTGACTTTCAAAAAGGATCAGCCTGATGACGTCGAAAGTGAAACTGAGAACTTTGTGGATGCACTAAATACAATTGAATCAGAATCTGAGAAAGATCTTGATTACCAAACAAGGAGGGAGGTTGAGCTATACACTCATTTTAAAGATGATTTGGACAATACGAACAAAGATGATCATCCATTAGAATTGGAGTTTCCATTTTCATCCTATCATGATTTGAATAAAACAAACTTCAATGCGTCACACAGTTCAACTACTTCACTGCTCTCAACCCGTGAAGAATCATTTCAACACCCTCCTGCATCTCTTGATAATACATCAGGGAAAGAAGTATGCGTACACGCTGATGATTTAGTTTCTCCATTGCATTTGCTTGATAATGCACCTTTTCAGGCCATACTATCATCTTCAATCCAAAATGTCTCATGTGGAAGTGATCTCGGTATTGATGATGATAATACCAATAGCTTACAACAACAATCAAATTCCTGTGAATTATCGTCCGAGACCAAAGAAACAAGTATAGTCACTGAGATTGACAAGGGAACTGTCTGCTCCTCTGTTCCTGAGCAAGCTCCTATTGAGCCTTGTAAGGTCAATTCTGTAGCATTATGGACAAATGGTGGGCTGCTAGGTCTTCTACCATCCAAACCTCCTGATTTTAAAACTTCTGATTGTCTGGGTATTAGCAATGCAATTAATCCCCGTCCTACTTATCAGAATCGCATGGCCAAGGATGACGACCTTCAAGGAAAACTTGATTTACCACTCAAGCAGCTTGATTGTGGCAATATATGTGCTAGTTCTCAAGAGCGATTTTTAGATTCCGATGCTCATGAAATTGGCTTTTCCAAGGATTTGCCTCAATTTTCAAGTTCTGGCTTGAACGGGAAACTAGATAAGCCAATTGAATCTGATCAGATTTTCCTTACGCCTAGTGTGACACATCCTGAAACAAAAAATCCTAGTGCTGTTAGATCCGATCAAACGAATGAAGATGGACCGTTCCTGTCTGGGTTTCGCCACGGTTTATTGACAAATGGTTTTCGAAGAACTAGATCAGCAGAGTATGATGAAAAGCCTAAAGCTGTTAACTCCCAGAAAACACATGATTTTGAAAATGTTACTAGTGCTACATTCCATCCTTCCTTTGAAGAAACAAAGTTGAAGGAGCTTACTTCTCCTGTGGATTCACCTCCTCCCTCTCCCCCCCTACAACATATGAAAATATCGTTCCAGCCTATTAACAACTTCGAAAATTTCAAGCTGAAACTGAAGTATCCAGAAGGGATTGATCATCATGATGAAAATGTGAATGTGTATCCATCATTTCAGTTGGTTCCAGAACCCAATCATTTCCATCGTGATAATGTGTCAGATTCTGACGATGACACCTTCTGCAGATCAAATCTGTGCATGTCAGATGATCTCAGCCATCTTTCTGATTCAGCTTGGGAATCTGGGGATAGTTCAGAAACCCTGGATGACATGCCTACAATATCATATGATGAATCAGTTCCATGCTTTTTTGAGCACGGGAAAATGAAAACTAAGCAAATGCATAATGTTTTTGAATCCGATATTCCTGTTTTAAATGTTAGGAATCAGACCCTGTCCCAAGAAACTAAGATCAGTACGGAAGAAGATCATTTGATGGAGCCTTTTTCTATGCGGGAGCCAACTCCGGAGCCTGATAAGGTACATAATACTAGGATAGGTGATATGAATGTCATCACAAGAAACAAGGTAAATGTAAGTCTTGGTTTCATACATTGTTTCTGCTGCAATTGAATCAAGTGAAGCTGAATTCTAAAAAACATTTGAACAAACTAAACAGGCTGCAGATAGAAGCGTAGATGACAAGGAAGATTTTCTACAGAAAATCAGAACAACAGTAAGTTATTGTTTTTTTTTTAAAATAAAAATAATGATATCACGAGCAAGAACCAATCACAAAGTTAATGGTTAGTATTATTGTGAGTTTCTATTTCTTACTTTTTTTTAATTTTTAGAATTGTTAATTGTCCTTGTTTTGCATGTTGAAATCAATTTTGATGTTGCATTAGTCAGTACTTATTAACTTCAACATAATATTATGATTTAAAAAAAACTGAGGATAGAGGACTTCATTGCTGATTATTTCTCTGGAAGAGGATTCATTGAAGAGTTGAATTTTGAAATTTGCTGGCGTTAAAACAATGTGTTTGCTCACTGTTAAGATTTTGTTTGATTGTAATCTTCTTAGTTTGTTTTTATGCAAATGCACAATTAGCATTTTGTATCTTCTGGTTGGCCACTATGGTTCTAGCTTCTTTGCTACTATGAGTTACTACTTGATATCTGACTAGGAGTATGATTGCTTATAGTGCTCCTTTTGTTCTTTATTCAACTGTGCAGTCATTCAACCTCAGAAAGACGGGTTTGTTGCCACCAACTTGCACATCAACTCCTCCCACTAATGTTAATGTCACTGCAATCCTGCAGAAAGCAAGTGCAATCCGAAAGGTACTGTGATTGAACACTAATCATTTCTTGTTATTAAGCCGGTTTTACCATGTCATACATTATGCAAATATCTTACTGATAATTTATTAGAGTCTAGCTCTCTCCTTTCAAGAATTATAATCCTGATAATTTTCTACGTAGTTTCTGTTTTTCTTTCATTTCGACAAATACTAAGTTGATAGAGTGTAATTCAAAATTTACTACGATTTTTCACAGGTTGTTGCAAGTGATGGGGAAGATACTGACCCATGGAGCGATACTTGATAACCATAAGCCAACTCTAAGTAGTAGCTTCTTCAAGTTAACAAGATCCATCGAACTTTCGGGTATTGGGTTTTGTTTGGTTGTGTCTATTATAGTATTATGTGTAGTTTTTTAGCCTAGCTAGTTTGACTTTTTGTATATACACCAAGTTAGAGTGAAGACAAGCACAGATCTCTGTATGTGTAAATTTCTCTCCTTTTCCTTGAAATGTGATGATTTTGAGGTAACCCAAAATGACCAATTTAATCTGTAAATGGAGTTGATATTTGCAACTCGAGAATTTCAAATTGCACAACGTTTACACGTAGCCAATTAAAAGTTTTTTCTTATTTTGGACTTTCGCTTGATTAACCACAAAAATATCATACTCCGTACTTCGTATTAACTCTGTCACTGGAATCTCTAATCAATGCTTCATTGACATGTTCGATGCTAAGACACTTATCAATTAATTGTAGGTGTTTAATTGGCTTTGTCAATAACTTCCACTTCTCCGTCCCATTATATAAGCCCCATTTCATATTCCGACACTATTCACAGTCCGAGAGAATCTTCTCGATTTTTTCCAATTTACAAGCGAAAACATAGTCATGTGGGCTCTTGTTTGATTCGTCTTAACAAGTACTATAACAATTTCAAATTTTTATATTTTTTACTAATACGTAAGTGAAGATATTGACAAAACAAAACGCGCATCGACATACGTGCGGTGATGAAATGAGACTTATATAGTGGGACAGAGGGAGTACTCCGTAAGAGAAAATTACACTTATATTTGATTTGTTTATTCCACCCACCTTGCAATGTACTTATATAGTTGTTATATATGATATATATGATATATATGATTACACCTTTTTTCCATTTCAAAATTGTTTAATGATTTTGAACCCATTTTGAATTTGATACTCCATCCGTCCCCTAATATAAGGCCCATTTATTTTTTCGACACTATTCACAAATCGAGAGCATCTATTCGTTTTCTTCCAATATATAGAAATAAATATAAGCATGTGAGATCTCGTTTGATTCGTCTCAATTAGTACTTTGAGAATATTAGAAATTATAATTTTTATCATCATATATTTAAAGATATTAACGTTACAAAATGTGTCTCGACAAATATGTCAAAAACAAATGGAAAGATGATTAAGGGACACATAAAGTATAAAAGTTGACCGAGCTTATGAAACGTAATTCAAGTCTTTTTTTTTTAGGTTTCCGTAATTCAAGTCTTTTACCCGAGAGAAAGAAAAGAAAAAGTTGACCTTAGATGTAATTTAAGCCTTTTATTCAAAAGAGACCGTCTTTATCCATAAACCGGAAAGGGCAGAGATTATATTTAATATATTTTGAATATTGGGGTCCGTTCACACCCTACCTAAAATTAAAAAGTGAGATCAAATCTTCTTATCATAGTCTTTGTGGACAAGGTGTTTTACAGTAGTGATAAGCTTTGAATTAAATACATGTATCTACTCAAAATGTAGCTTATACTATAATTGGCAGCTTAGGTAAACATAGCTATGAATATCCATGTCATGTTGAATCAAAACTGTCATTAGACAAATTCTTCAAACCTATATTCTATATTATACTATTGAGGATATCATTATCCGGCAACCGAATTCTATATGTGATTAGACAAATTTTTCAAATATAAATTTTACATTTTACTATTCAGGATAACATTATTTTGAGGACTGAATTCTAATGGATGTTTTTCTATTGTCTCAGCCCGACAAATGAATATTGCCTAACATATTTTCACATGATAATATATTTAAACGAAACGCCTATATACATGTGACTTTTTCACTATATGCACGTCAATCTGTGCGCAATTCTTAAGCGCATAAGTCTATGCGCAGTTGTTCAGCGCACAAGGGTATTTTGGGGATAAAAATGAAATTGCTGGCGCCGTCTGACAAATTGATGCGCTGATGACACGCGTACTGCAACACCTGTGCGCAACACATCTGCGCACAACGTTTTGAATTCTAAAATCCTATGCGCAGACGTTTTGCGCATAGGACCTGTGCGCAGTTAAGTTGCGCAGATATATTGCGCACAAATTTTTAACGGTAAAAAAGTGTGCGCAACATAACTGCGCACAGTTTGTTACCGTTAAAAATGTGTGCGCATTGGATCTGCGCACATGGATTTAACGGTAACTATGTGTTATTAGGCAGATTGATAAAGTTACAATTTGATAAAGTTACAGAATAGGTGCGCATAACCTTGACGCATGGATGAAATCCGGTTTGAAGTAGTTGAGATATGAAGGGTCTAATACATCGATGTTGATTATGTTTCAAAAACTTATACAATTATGTGTTATTAGGCATATAAAGAGTGTATAAGGTCTCCCCTTCACAAAACGTTGATCGAAAATACTCAAAAACGCAAAAACGCCTTATCGGTCCCGATGGCCTGTTAAGGTCAAGAATAGGCGGTTCGATGCCCAAACGACGTCGGAATGCAATGAAACTTGTTTTCAATGCATATTATAGCAATTTAAACTTGTCGGTAACTTCGAGTCGAAAACTCGAACTCTTCGAGTATCACCTCCTTTGTAAACCTTCACTAGTCTTTCATTCTTCGAAATAGTCGAAGTGGTTGAGATATGAAGGGTCTAGTACATCGATGTTGATTATGTTTCAAAAACTTATACAATTATGTGTTATTAGGCATATAAATAGTGTATAAGGTCTCCCCTTCACAAAAAGTTGATCGAAAATACTCAAAAACGCAAAAACGCCTTATCGGTCCTGATGGCCTGTTAAGGTCGAGAATGGGCGGTTCGATGCCCAAACGACGTCGAAATGCAATGAAACTTGTTTTCAATGCATATTATAGCTATTTAACCTTGTCGGTAACTTCGAGTCAAAAACTCAAACTCTTCGAGTAACACCTCCTTTGTAAACCTTTACTAGTCTTTCATTCTTCGAAATAGTCGAAGTAGTTGAGATATGAAGGGTCTAGTACATCGATGTTGATTATGTTTCAAAAAATTATACAATTATGTGTTATTAGGCATATAAATAGTGTATAAGGTCTCCCCTTCACAAAAAGTTGATCGAAAATACTCAAAAACGCAAAAACGCCTTATCGGTCCTGATGGCCTGTTAAGGTCGAGAATGGGCGGTTCGATGCCCAAACGACGTCGGAATGCAATGAAACTTGTTTTCAATGCATATTATAGCTATTTAACCTTGTCGGTAACTTCGAGTCAAAAACTCAAACTCTTCGAGTAACACCTCCTTTGTAAACCTTTACTAGTCTTTCATTCTTTGAAATAGTCGAAGTAGTTGAGATATGAAGGGTCTAGTACATCGATGTTGATTATGTTTCAAAAACTTATACAATTATGTGTTATTAGGCATATAAAGAGTGTATAAGGTCTTCCCTTCACAAAAAGTTGATCGAAAATACTCAAAAACGCAAAAACACCTTATCGGTCCTCATGGCCTGTTAAGGTCGAGAATAGGCGGTTCGATGCCCAAACGACGTCGGAATGCAATGAAACTTGTTTTCAATGCATATTATAGCTATTTAACCTTGTCGGTAACTTCGAGTCAAAAACTCGAACTCTTCGAGTAACACCTCCTTTGTAAACCTTCACTAGTCTTTCATTCTTCGAAATAGTCAAAGTAGTTGAGATATGAAGGGTCTAGTACATCGATGTTGATTATGTTTCAAAAACTTATACAATTATGTGTTATTAGGCATATAAAGAGTGTATAAGGTTTCCCTTCACAAAAAGTTGATCGAAGAGATTATGGCTTTATATAAGCACATTTATGACCGTTGTGGTCCAAATGGATGGATCCTAAACTGTAAAGACCCGTGCGCAAACCATATACGCACAAACCCAAACCCTAAAGCACCTGTGCGCAGAACCTAAGCGCACAGATTTACATTTAACGGCTACTTTTTTCAAAAATTTCAACGGCTACTATGTTTGAATAGTGCGCAGAAACACGACGCACATATTTTCAACCTGTGCGCAGTAGTTAGGCGCACAAGTTGTTACAGACTCTGAAAATTTACGAAAAGTACCCGTAATACCCCGTAAAACACGTATGCTCATAAGACCTGCGCACAGATGCGTGCGCATAAGTTGAGCGCACAGAATCGCGTGCATATATGCCTCGTTTCGCGTGCATATAGCCATTGCCTATTTAAATGGTTTTGGAAGTTAAAAATTACGAGATTGGATCATATGAGGACAGTCCTTCCCGTGAGGACACGATCTCAGTCGTCGAACTAAATCCATCCTACGCTCCAGATTAAATCAGAGATTTTCCTAGGTTAATATGGCACGGGGGTATTATTGTCATTTTGCTTTGTTCTAAATTTTTTTCTTCCTCGCTTCTTCTCTCTCACCCGCGCGCGGCGATCTCTTCTCTCCTTCTCGCAATCTTCGTCTCTTCCTCGCAATCTTCGATTCCGTTGCTGATCTCTACTTCAAAGTGATTTTTGTCGTTCAGGACCGGTATATCATCATTCAAATCATGTTTTCTGGTGGTGATTCGAGTAAGTTTTGCTTTTCTGATTTTAATGTCTTTTTCGCGGATCGATTTTGAGTTTCTGCTTTGTTTTTAGTCGATTTTAAGTTGTTTATGCTATATTCCGTTCTAGTTGTTGATCGTCTCCATCAATTTTGTGTTTTGCAAGTTTACTGTCAATCTAGGTTTAGTACTTTTGTTGTTTCTGAGTTTTATCTTTTTTTTTGCATCTGAACTTGTTCCCAGATGATTGTAATTTTAATCTGACGCCTTTCAAATACAGTGATGTTGTTAATGAATTTTTTGATGCTTTAATGCTGAAGATTTACTTAGGATTACTTGTTCACAGATAATGATAGGTGTGTATTCCTTGTTCACAGATGAACTTGTTCACAAATGATGCATTTGTTTGAAATTTCTTTGAAGAAATTATCTTATGCCTTTTGAATACAGTGATTCTGTTATTGAATTTTTTGATGCTATAATGCTGAAGATTTACTTAGGATCTGCTTATGATGATGATGATATGTGTGTACTGTTCATGAGGAACTTGAATAAAACCTAATGAACCTTTGAGTCAGAGTTGATGAACCTAAATGTGTTTATTTTTATGTTCTTGTAAGTGTTAGATCATGATCAATTAAGCTTCTGTTCTGTTGAAATCTATACTCATTGTTCTCTATCTTTGTTTAATTAACTTTATTAGTTTTATATGGGCTTGATCTGAGCTTAACTTCTGTTGTTGTATTATGAAATTGTAGCTTCTACTGCTGCTGCTGAGATCTGTGTTATATCTAGTTGTGAAGAAGTGCCAGTTGTTCTTCTTGATTCTGAAGAGCAGAATGAACCTATTGTGTCTCAAGGTGGTTCCCTCTCCTATATGCCTTCTTGTGATGATTCTCTCAAACCTGCAATTGGAATGGTGTTTCAATCATTTGAAGAAGGTATAGCATTTTATGGGGCGTATGCTGATGCTTGTGGGTTTGATATACGGAATGGAACCAAGCGCTTTCAAGGTGGTATTGTGAAATACAAGTATGCCTTATGCAATAGAGCAGGCTACAAAGAGGATATGGTTAATAAAGGCGTACATTCTAGGGTATCTAGTAGGGTTGGCTGCAATGCTTTTCTTGGTCTTCGTTATTCCCAGGGCGTTGGATACAAAGTAATTACATTTGAAGAACGTCACTCCCACACCTTTGTTATGAACTCCCATCGTCAGTTTATGACTTCCTCTAGGAAGTTAGATGAAGGACACAAGAAATTTGTCCTTAACTGCCATAAAGCAAGCATTGGCCCGGTTAGATCTCACCGTCTTTTCAAAGAAATTGTTGGGGGGGGGGGGGGGGGGGGGGTATAAAGCAGTTGGTGCATCATCGGTTGATTTTAAGAATTTTCGTCGTGATATGATGGCTTATATTGGGGGTCATATGCTCAGATGACTATTGATCGGTTCTTCAAAAAAAGAGAGCTTTGCTCGGCTTATTGTTTTGACTATGACGTGGATACTAGTGAGCACCTAACACGTTTGTTCTGGTGTGATCCTGTGTCCAGGAAAAACTTCTCACTGTTTGGTGATGTTGTTTCATTTGATGCGACATATCGTACTAATAGGTAAGTAAAACATCCTTCTTCTGTCTTAGCTTCTTTGTATTGTTCTACTTTTATTGTTCTGTGATTTATGATGAATCTGGTCTTCTTTTCATGTTCAATTCTGTGTAATTGTAACTTATAGTCTGCATGAACGTGTAGGCATATTTGCATGAACCTCTATGTATATGCATATTTTCATGAACCTAAGTTGATTGATATGAACCTCTAGGCATATTTTCATGAACCTGTAGTTAAATTTTCATGAACCTCTAGTTTTTGTTTGTCATGATCCTAATTGTTTTGTTATGAACCTTTAGTCATAATTGCTTGAACCTGTAGGCATAATTTCATGAGCCTCTAGGTATATTTTCATGAACCTCTATGCATATTCTATATTTTTTGCACATGTAAATTTCATCTTTGAACCTGCTTTCTTCTTTTTTCTGATATCTCTATTTAAGGTTCATCAATGAAGATTTTGAATCTTTTAAATTCCTTTTTGTAGGTATAATCTGGTTTTCATCCCTTTTACTGGCCTTGATCACCACAAAAGGAGTGTCACATTTGGTGTCGGTTTGATTTTTAAAGAGGATGTTGGTTCCTATGTTTGGTTGCTTGAAAGATTTAAGGAAGCTATGAGTAATGATCCTAAAATTATCGTCACTGATCAAGATGGTTCTATGAAGCTTGCTATTGAACAGGTCTTCCCTAATTCTCACCATCGTTTGTGTATGTGGCACATTATGAGGAAAGTGCCATCAAAGACTAAATATGATGGTAAGACAAGTGATCAGTTTCGGAAGAAACTCAATGTTATTGTTTGGACTCATGAATTGGAACCAGCTGAATTTGAGTCACGCTGGAATGCTTTGTTTGCAGAATTTCCACTCGTAAACCGCAGATGGTTTGATGATATCTTTGCTATTCGGCATTTTTGGATTCCAGCTTATTTCCGGTACATTCTTTTTGGTGGTTTAGTTCGTACTACCTCTCTGTCTGAGTCTACAAACAATTACTTTAGTCATTTTAATGACAAGTATTATCGTCTGGTTGAGCTTGTGATGCATTTTGATATTGCAATGGACACCCAACGACATCAACAATCTAGGCTGAACCATGAATCTCTCACCAAACATCCAGATTTGAAGACGCAATTGTTGTTGGAGGAAGAAGCATCCAAGGTCTATACTCTGACTGTATTCTGTCTTGTTCGGCAGGAAATTGCAGCAGCTTGTTTTTCCTGCTCCCTTGCTTCTATCTCAGAAAGTAATGGTAAGAATAATTTTTTCGTCTTTTTTCTATTTAATTTTGTAATGCTTTTATGAACTCCCTAAGTATCTTCATGAACCTTCTTGTTTTGTGTTGAGTATGATGTAGATTAATTGGTTAAATTCCTAGAAATGCCCTCTGTTTGTTAATTATGTATATTTTCATGAACTATATCCCTGTTTTTATGAACCTTGTGGATTATTCATGAATCAAATCAGCAGAACACTATCACCTTTTTCTTTCTTATTTTATTTGGGTGCTTGAATTGATTTTATGCAAATGATTGCAGGTACGACATTATATGTCTTTATGAGGGAAGAAAATGGCAAAGAATATAAGGTTGAATATATTTCTGCTGTTGATGAATATCACTGTAGCTGCAAGATGTTTCTGAGGCTTGGATTGCCCTGTCGTCATCTCATTTGTGTGTTCAAGAACAAGCTTGTGCCAATAATCCCTTCTAAATATGTGCTTTCTCGCTGGACTAAGTCTGCTACAATTAGTCCAATCTTTAGTATTGATGATGTTGTTGTTGATCAAGGTGTGTCTTCAGATCAGAAGGAGTTTTTGCTCAACTCTGCTATTTCAGAATTTTATAGTTGTCTTGGTTTGCTTGAAGACAATTCAGATCAATTGGCAGAATTAGTATCCATGTTGAAGCTAAAAAAGACGTCCTTCCTTGGTCCTCCCAATCATTCTTCTAGCTCTGTACCAGTAAATCAACAATATTTGGAGAGTTATGTAGGAGTTCAGGTGCCTTCTGAGGTTAGCATTCATCCACCACCACAAGCAAAGAACAAAGGTAGTGGTCAACATCCTTCTTCATCTACCAGCAATGTCATTGACCCTACCCGTGTCAAACGTAGGCGTTGTGGAAAATTCCAACAACTTACTTGATGCGGGGATAAGCCGCAGTTGCCGACCTAGACACCAAACTCGAATAGGAACTCGAACAGAGAAGATAGGCGAAATTAGAATGAGATGAAAGAAGGATAAGTCGAATGATAGGCCAATTGGAACCAAATCAAACAACGATAAAACCCTTGAACTTAAGAACAAGAACCTTACCGAATGATGAAGAAACCCCAACGGATGATTACAACCAAACACAATGACTTTGGTGGGTCAAGGCAAATGGAGGTTGCTCTATGAAGCCTCGATAGCACCAACCTTATGGAAGAGATTGACACACACAAGCACAACTAGGGCCAGCTCAACGACAATGCACACGGGGCACTCTTCTCACAAAAGCTCTCTTTTGGGAGGAAAATGATAAACACTGTATTCAATATCAAAGTCTGGGGGGGGGGGGGGGGGCTAAACAATAACTAAGGCAGCCTTATATAGGGTTCATAAGGGTGCCAACTAAAGAAATAAACAATAAAAAGTATCTCCTAAAATAATAATCCCGAAAACAATTAAACATCCGAAAATAATGTTTCAAAAGGAAGCCTCGGCAAAGTTAATGAAACTCGCCGAGTTTCCCCGCCGCGGGCGCGGATTTGTAGACATGTCGCCGACATCTCTTTTTGAAACGGCTCGTTCTCTCTCGTCCGAGATCGGAATTGAGCGATTCCAAAGCCTAGAGTTTCGTCTTGAAGTCTAGTTTGTTTCATCTTCAGTACTTGACTTCTCATCTTGACTCGAACCGGATCTCTACGAGCTTGAATGGCTACAATACGAGCTCGGGCTACTATTAATGACTCCAATGATGGCTCAAAGCGGTATTTAGCCCTTGCTCCAGTGGTTAGCACATCTCTAGATTTAGGACGAGACGTCCTTGATGATAGCTCAGATGCTCCCGCATCATTCTCCCCTTCTTGAAACGGATTCGACCTCGAATCAGCTTTGATATAAATGATAGAACGATCTTCATAGGCGTCATCCTCTTTGATGCATAGCTTCCTCTTGAATGCTTTGAGTGCATAGCTCCACCTTGAGGAAATGATGGATTGCTGCTGGAGTGCATTGCTTTCCTTCATTCCTTTAGCTCCTTTGTGATAAGTGACATGCAAGAGAACCATAGGTGGAAGAACACCATCTTTTCTAGGGAAGGTAAACGAATAACAACTAGAAAAGCCATCATGAGCAACTCTTTTATCATACTGCCATGGATATTCCAATAAAAGTTGACAAGCTTTCATAGGCACAACATCACATAAAATATCATCATAATGTTCTAATTTCATGGCTTCCTTAGCATGCTTGTTCAAGTTCCAATCAACACAGTCATTAATCCAACGCAGTTTTAAAGGAATAGGGTAGCATAATGTAGCAATTTGCAATTTAGTTTTCAATTCCATGCTAGCAATATTACCACAACTACCTTCATCAATAATCATGTTGCAATCCTCAACTTTATCTAGACAATGAGTTTCTCCTAGAATTTCAACACAATGAGCAGTTTGTACATGCAAATCCTTCCTATCAATCAATGAATCAACATGCTCATAATCAATTTCAACCTCATTATCTAAATCAGTTTTAGGATCATCAATACAAACAACATCCTCAATACTATCACCTATTTCATATTCAATCTCAATTTGTTCTAGGTGATTAAGCATATCAGGACAATCATTAATTATATGATTTCTACTTTGACAGTTTAAGCACAAAACATCTTCAATTTTAGTAGAAAGATTAGAAGTGCTCCCTGGGTTAACTTCTTGTGATGGAGAGGCATGCCTTAGATTCCTTTTTGGCTTCTTATCCTTTTCCTTCTTCTTGGCAGCCTCTTTGACTTGACAACTCCAACGCTCAAGCTCGGCTTCTAACTTAGCAAAGCTGTTTTTCACTACTGCTTGCACTCGCGCTTGCCATTCTTCTGTAGCCTTCTCTATTTCTTTTTGCTTCTTGGCCTTTGTTCTCCTCTCAATCTTGATGGCCAAGTGCAACAATTCTTCCATGGAGGAGTAGCTATACAAATATACTTTGTTAGCTAAATAAGAGTTTAGTATATGAAGATACCTATTCATAGTAGTCTCCTCATTTTCATGCACATTAGCCCGAACTATAGCAGCCTTCATTGCATTGTATGTCTCCTCTGCTAACATGGTTCCTTGCCTCAAATTTTCTAACCTTTGCCTGAGCTTACGCGCGAAATATGGAGGCACAAAGAGAGCTCTCATTAAGGTCTTCATTTGCCTCCAAGTGTTCACAGCTGGATCAAGTGCTCTTCTCCTTTCTCCCTCAAGATTATTCCACCATTTCAGTGCATTGCCGGTAAATTCACAAACAACAAATCTTACCTTTTGGAATTCCATGAAGTTATGACAACTCCAAATCTGCTCAACCTTGGCTTCCCATTCCATATACTCATCCATGTCCCAACCTTCAAATCTTGGAATGTTCAGCTTGATCTTGGCAAGACCAATTTGCTCTAGCTCACGTCCTCTTCTTCTTTGGACATCTTTGTATGGTTGCCAATCTTCACTCTCCATGTACTCCTGCTGATATCCCCTTGGAGGTCTCCTTCTGGGAGAAACAAACCTGTCCATTATCAAAGAAAAGACTAACACAGAACAATCTTAAGTGAGTGTAAATGAAAACAACTCGCTAGTGTTTACTCTCGTATGTTTTCCTCTGCACTCTCTCTCAATTGTCGTTGCAACCAGCTTTTCTTTGATGATTTGACTTGTATGGATCAATAACCCACTATGTTGAAACTACCTAACTCCTAGCAATATATGAATGATGGTAGAGATGGAGATGGCTAGCGTAGTGCGGGGTTTCGACTGTAAGGTTCTGACTCAAACAAGAGACTGACTCAATGAAAGAAAGAAAATAAGACTCGAAGGCGTTTTGCAAGAATGAGAATGCAAAACAGAGATATGACTTAAGCTTCGAATTTCAAGAAGGGCCAAAAGGAAGCGTACCTTAACTTGTTCCGACTGATGTCGATTGAAGGATCGAAGACGGAGTCAGGAGGGTTAGGTAATAATTGAGGCTCGTATCTGAAAGGAATGGAAAGGCAAACAGTGACGGTTCCACGGGCGCAGATTTCGAACAGTGGCTTCTGAGGCGGAGCCGCGGGCGCGACTTGAACCGCAGGTGCGGCGGCTACTGGGCCGCGGGCGCGGTTTGTCGCGGCCTGGTGGTTTCTCGCTTCCGTTCGGGCTCGTTCAACCCGATTTCCTTTGAGTTCTTGAGATCCGACTTAAACAATATCAAACTAGACTTTGACTCAACAAAACGTAAAATAAACTACTGACTTTGAGACTTTTCGATTCTTTTTTTTTTTGATTTTTTTTTTTTTGATTTTTTTGTCTCAGCTAAACAAAACGAAATTACAGACTTGATCTGAGATACTATCTCAGAAAATTCGAATTTTAAAATAAAAGAAACTACTAACCACCTTGATTTCCTTGTAGAGAAGATAAGATTTCTTTCCTTGAAGATCTTGGCTTGGGGTGCAAGGACTGAAATTTTCAGCAACTCTTCTAAGGTTTTGACGGCTGCGTTTTGGTAGGGATGGATAGATTTTGTGATGGATGAAGGGCTGAATGGCTTTTGGGAACAAGGGTGCTCCAAACTCCAATCTTTCGATCTCCACCAACACTAATCGATCCAAGCTTCTTGCACACAACCTGTAATGACTCAACAAGAAATATCAAAGCAATGGAAGACTCAAAATCAATTTCTGAAAGAAACTGACAAACAAGAAAATAAAAGCTGACTCTTTTTGTGATTTCCTGGATAGGGGGTCTCTTGATGTTCTTGTGAAGACGAATGGTGTCAACACAGCTCTGATACCAATTTGATGCGGGGATAAGCCGCAGTTGCCGACCTAGACACCAAACTCGAATAGGAACTCGAACAGAGAAGAAAAGCGGAATTAGATATGAGATGAAAGAAAGGGAAGTTGAAGGATAGGCCAATTGGAACCAAATCAATCAACGATAAAACCCTTGAACTTTAGAACAAGAACCTTACCGAATGTTGAAGAAACCCCAACGGATTATTACAACCAAACACAATGACTTTGGTGGGTCAAGGCACCTGGAGGTTGCTCTATGGAGTCCCGATAGCACCAACCTTATGGAAGAGATTGACACACACAAGCACAACTAGGGCCAGCTCAACGACAATGCACACGGGGCACTCTTCTCACAAAAGCTCTCTTTTGGGAGGAAAAACGATAAACGTTGTATTCAATATCAAAGTCTGAGGGGGGGGGGGGGGGGCTAAACAATAACTAGGGCAAACCTTATATAGGGTCAATAAGGTGGCCAATTAAAAGAAATAAGTAAATAAAAGTATATCCTAAAATAACAAAACCAATTAAAAGAAATAATCCCGGAAACAATCAAAACAAGATAATCTCGGAAGTCTTCAGCAGGGAATCCGCGGGCGCGGAATTGGAGCCGCGGTCGCAGATTTAGTTCTGCGAATCAATGGAATCAGCCCGTGATCCGCGGTCGCGGATTGTAAGCCGCGGGCGCAGTTATTGAGCCGCAGGCGCGGTTATGGAGCCGCGGGCGCGGTTATTGAGCCGCGGGCGCGGTTATGGAGCCGCGGGCGCAGTTATTGAGCCGCAGGCGCGGTTATGGAGCCGCGGGCGCGGATTTGTAGAATGTCGCCGACAACTCTTTTTGAAACGGCTCGTTCTCTCTCGTCCGAGATCGGAATTGAGCGATTCCAAAGCTTGGAGTTTCGTCTTGAAGTCTAGTTTATTTCATCTTCAGTACTTGACTTCTCATCTTGACTCGAACCGGATCTCTACGAGCTTGAATGGCTACAATACGAGCTCAGGCTACTATCAATGACTTGAATGATGGCTCATAGCGATCTTTATCCCTAGCTCCAGTGGTTAGCACATCTTTAGATTTAGGACGGGGCGTCCTTGATGATAGCTCAGATGCTCCCGCATCAGTCTATGAACCTATAAGCCTATATCATAAAGCATTATTTGAACATGTATTAAAAACTTGTTTAACCTCTTTCTTTTTACCTGTCTTATTGTCTAGTTTTTCTTCTTTGTCATCTTGAAGGTTTTGTTCTTCACTTGCAGCAATGGTTGGTTCTTCACTTGCAGGAATGTTTTCATCACTCATCTCTTGTGTTTCCGCTTCTTCTTCTTCACCTTCAGTCAGAGCAAAAGTAATCATCACAATGATAAGTGTATATGTATCAACTTAGAAGTGCACTTTTATGAACCTTTAATTGTACTGTTATGAACTTCTACTTATATTTTCCTGAACCTCTAAGTGTACTGTTATGTACTGTTATGAACCTCTAAGTTTTAATAAATGAACCTCTAAGTGTTTTTCATAAACCTCTTAAGTGTTTTTTCATGAACCTCTAAGTATGCTTGCATGAACTTCTAAGAATGTTTGCATTAAATCTATTTCTATGAACCTCAAGGTGTGTATGCATGAACCTTTAAGTGTATATGCATGAACCTCAATGTGTATGAGCGTTAACCTCTTAGTTTCAATGAATGAACCTCTAAGTGTTTTTCCATGAACCTCTAAGTGTTTTTTCTTGAACCTAAGTGTTTTTTCATGAACCTAAGTGTTTTTTCATCAACCTAAATGTGTATATGCATTAATTTCTAAGTTATAATGAATGAACCTCTAAGTGTTTTTTCATGAACCGCTAACTGTTTTTTCATGAATCTCTAAGTGTGTTTGTATGAACCTCTAAGTGTGAATAAACCTTAAAGTATCTTACCTGTGTCACTCTCTTCTTTCTGAGTCCCTTACTCTCTAACACACTTCTCTTGTGTTTGTCCTACTTCCTCAGCTGTGACATATTGTTCCTGTGTATCTTCTTCTTCTTGACTTTTACTCTTTTGTGTAGAGTTGTCTTCATCATTCCCATCATCTGATCTTTCATTGTGACAGGGTTCCTCTTCACTTTTGCTCTGTTGTGTAGAGTTGTCTTCATCATTCCCATCATCTGATCTTTCATCTTCACAGGGTTCCTCTTCACTCTTGCTCAGTTGTGTAGACACCTCAAACAACCAAGTAACAAACATGAAAATAAAATAAAATGATTTCTTATGAACCCTAGAAACTACATTTAACATTTCTGTTCAAAATAAGTTCATGAAAATGAGTAACAAACATGAAGAAAAATAAACTGATTTCTTATGAACTCTAGAATCTACATCTAACGCAAAAAATTTCTTATGAACCCTAATTTTTTTTCGAAAACCCTAATTTTTGGTTTGATTTTCACTTACCTTCAACCGTGAGGTCGATGTAACTGCTTGGATCTTCCGCTGCCTTTGATTTGTTCTCCATTCTTTCTCAAATATCTTCCTTCTTGCTTTTCCCCATTTTCAATTCGTAACTGCTTGCAACTCCCTTCGTCTTCTCAAATCGATTGTTTCTCCCTTCCAGATGTATAATATCTTGAGCGAGATCGATTTGCTTCAACAAATTTTGGTTTCGATCTTTGATTTGTGGCTGCGTCAATCGAATTCTCTCCGAGAATTAGGGTTTTTCGCAAAATCGTCGATCGCCCTTCTTCTCTCCTTTCGCTCAAGTTTTTTGTTTTGATTTTTCCTTTTCTGTCTTCTTATTTTCTTCTTGCGAAATCTCTAAGTTGCCCTTAATTTTTTTTTAAATTTACCTCCCTGCCACCGCTTCCCACACCTGATCCCACGTGTGTGCATCTCACCAGATCACTTCTCCCTTTAGATCTCAACCGTTGGTTGAATGATCTAAGGGCCCAGAAGTGTCCTCACGTGCTCACCGGATAATATGTCCTCACCCGAGCCCCCTCTAAAAATTACACCTAAAATACAAATCTTTCTTTGAAAAATGACTTTTTTCCGACAACGAAACGTCTTAATAGCTACTTTTGTAGAGTTCCTCGTCATTGTTCTTTATGTAATAATCCCCACATATCATTTTTAAAGTCCATTTACTTTGCAAAAGTGAGTTTAACCTACAGACTGAGTTCATGTATATATTACCATCATCCAGAGTCTTTATTGAATATTTTAGACAGTTTGTACATTTAAATAAGCCAAATATCTCTTTTATTTTTATGGTTTTTAATATGGCTATATAGGAATACTTGCATCTTTAAGCCTAATTCCCAAAAATTAAACAATCCTTCAAATATAGCTTTTCCGATTTAGGAATTGGGAATAAACAACAACGCAAAAACAACTGTCACCTCTTAAAAGGAAACATAATAGGAAAATTGTTAAAAATCGAACTTGGCTTAAACCATTTATTGATTTGGTCAAAGTTAATTTTGATAGCTCATCCACAATTCAAAATAATTCTTATATTGCATAAATTATACATGGGAGTTTATCCATGCCTACACATTCAAGAAAGACTATGGGGATGCACTTATCCGGTGGCGGAGCCAGGAATATTTGAAAGGAGGTGCTGAATTTTTTTTTCTCGCGTGATTCGAAATAAAATATAGTATATTATATATATATTTTTTATTATTAGTAATTATAAAAATCTCGATAACAATAATAATAATAAAGTCAGTAAATTACATTACTTTAAACGGGGTAAATCCATCTTGCGAGGCTTCATACTGAAAATATTGATAAGTAGACAACTAAATTAACAAGTAACCATGTACATAACAAATCCAAATTAAATTCAACAAATAAATCAATGATCCACACAAAAACCTAACAAACCATATATAGAAACAAAAATCTAACAAACCCTAAATTCTATATGTATTTGATTAAAATTGAAAACTTACAAAGTTAAGTTGCTTGCCGGCTTGGAGGCGGGCGAACGAATGAAGTCAAAGTTGAGAGCCTTGTCAACGAACTCGATCTTCAAGAATCTCGATCCAATTGCGATACCCAAATCACAAAAATAAATTATAATTAATAATTTATTCGATATAACTTTCTCACTAAATTATACCGCTTAAAATATGAATCGGGTTGGGTTAAATAAATAATACTGTAGGGTAACGTACGTTTATATGCATACGTACGTACATAAAACAAGAATCTGTATCGGGCTTAACAAAGCCACGTAAACCTATTCAAATAAATGAATTTGGGCTTTAATTTATCAAATGAGTAGAAATGGGCAGAATGGCCTATTCTCACTCACTTAAATCAGTAGCAAATGGCCCACTTTCCAAACGTAATTGAAATCAAACCCGTCTCCTACCTTTAATCTGTTCGAACGAAGGTTTTGTATCGGCTTCAATGGAGGACGACTTCAAGGTGACGGCGAAGGGGGTGCTCCGCTCCGATTTCGGCCCTCATCGCCAGTGCTCCCGGGAATTCCTAGAGGCGAAGGGGGTGCTTCAGCACTCCCAAGCACCCCCCAGCTCCGCCACTGACTTGATCTGAAACTTCAGGCCATAACTCATGGACTCACATTAGTCGATGAATTGAGAATTGTTCATTTGTTCATTGAAACAGATTCTTTAGAGATGTTGGAACCGAATTTTCCAGGCACATTTCCGGTGTGCTCTGGCTATCGTTTGCGCTGGATTATGGGAGAGTTGACTTTGTCTCCCTGAGCACTATCTCATAGTATGCTCATCCGTCAAATTCGGGTTCCATTTGAATGAGAAATGAGGGCTAAAAAGTGGTTACATGCAATGTAACAATGTTGAGTTTTTGGGATATTTTTGTGCATCCCACATTGAAAAATGGGAGATAAAACTACTAGTATATAAACTAGGAGTTTAGTTCAATAGATGTGTCATTGAGCCTAGAGGTGACTATCTTGGTGGGCTTGGGCCTTCGAAGACCACACGTGCACGGTTCGATTCGAATCGGCTCGAGGCTTGAGGAATGGGACGTAGGCCTAAGAAAGAGGAGCTAACTTTCTTTTTGGAGATAGCTCAAACCGAGCCCATTTAATGCGTCCGATTTCCTTTTTGAAGAGTCAAACCGAGCATTCAATGGCTCTGGATTTTCCTCCTCCACAACATTTCTCCTACTCGCCATTGATGGTCAACCATTAATCCGAGCATTTAGTGCTCCAGATTTTGAATGCTGCAGATTCTTCTTCCTCAAGAGGCTCCTCTTTCAGCCTATAAAAGAGACTACAAAGCTCTCATTTAAGTAGACCGAAAATCATTCTCTCCTCCACTGTCAAGTCTCTTCACTTCTTCCTCTTCTATATTATCGAGTTTGAGAGTACACACAACCGTTCATTAACTTTTGTTTCTGATTGTGCAAGATCATAAGGGTTTGCAGTTGTATCCTGAGATTCAAAACGCCGATATCCGTCACACTACGAGGCATTTTCAGAATTAAGGAAAGATTTGCCTCGACTCTACATCAATCTATTCACTAATTTCAAATTATGTTTTTGTAATCGATTTTTACATTCCTTAATTTTGTTTTGTTCTATTTCATATTCAGATTGTTTAGTGTTTGGAAATGAGATTTCTACAAACTTAATTATGATTTTTTTCCATAATCTTTATGCACTAACTGATCCGTTTATTGTGAAGTTTAATATCTAGAATAGGTGCTTGAATTATTTTGAAAAAAAAATGGTTCTGTTGGTCAGAACATCTCCGGAAAATTTTAACAAAATTAAAAATTGTGAATCGACAATTGATATCTAAATTTCTATTCGTTTAATCTGAAAAACTCAGAAATTATTTTGATTTAATTTCTATTGATTCGTTTTTCTTTAGTTCTAACCTGTTTCGATGTTCAGATTATTGACGAGTGTCATAATGACATCTTTCATGTCCAGACGAGAATGTACCCTTTCGAGGTCGACAGAACGGCTTCCCGTTGGCGCCACAATTGTTGTGGACTGAATCCGAGTCCTCAGGAGATCATTCTCGCTTGCAAGACAAGCGTTCTCCATGGCGAGGCTATCTTCAGCGTCTCGTATCCCCGTCGTTAGGCTGCCATCTCTTCTGGAAGAGAAGCCATGGACCGGTCCATCTCACACATTTGGTCCTGCGTAAAAACTTCTGGTACCATAGGTGGATCGATATTTGGGACGCTGTCACCAATCTGAATTCCACCCGAGGCGCTTGCGAGGAGATCATCGAATGTCATGTTGGAGGCCATAGTAGGATCCATGACTCCATCCTCATGGAGACCTCCTGAAGCATTCACCTGAGGGATTTCATCCACCATTTCGACTGGAACTTCTTTGCTTGACTCGCTGGTTATAGATTAACTTTTGCCCCACGGTGGACGCCAAATTGTTTTGGGAAAAAAGACGGGACACCTAAATTGCCTTTTTAGTAAGGCGACAAATCGATCGAACAAAGTGTCGTCAAATGAGTAACACGGATCTTTGGTGGACAAGACTATGAATGAGACTAAAAGACAAAATTATAGGACGAGTAAAAGAAATTGACTATAATGTTTTATTGATTCGAACTAGTGGAATGACAATTGAGACAATATGACAATATTGACTAAGACCAAGGATTGATGTGTGTGTTCTCTGGTTTTTTACGTGTCCCTTCTTCTTCATATGATCCCCCTTTTATATCGTCCTGGTCTCGCCCGAATTCTGCTTTAAATGCTTCACCATAAATGGAGAGATATCCGGCGAAAACTCCGGTGAACGTCAAGGTATTTGAAATTAATGGCACAAACGGTCGTCAACGTCCTTGATTTAGACCCGATCTTGGTGATTCTTTTTGACATAAGTCTAATCCCAACGGCTCTTTTTGAACTGCCGGTTGTCTTGGATGGACTGGACCGTGTAAATCCGGGGCCAACACAAGGCGTGGTTGCACAATAAATTTCGGGGCCTGTGACACAAAGCTCCCAAGAACAAGCCCAAGCCCAAGCCTCTCAACCCCAAGACAAAGGCAAGGCGGCAATTCCTTCCTCCGCCCAACAACATCCCCTTAGAAGGCGAGTATGATGACAGGTTCCGACCCCTAAGATCACCGCTCGAGACCGAGAGCGAAAGACACACAAGTGAGGGCGAAAGAGCTCATGAAAAAAGCATGAAAATGCTCATGTTAGGGACAAAGAGCGCCCACAGCTCCCGACTAGAAGTGCTCGACATAGCTCTCCCGAGCGCCTTTGAGAAATTTGCTCATTTTCAAAGTCCTAAAATTGCATGGCCAACAGACGATAGTGACTCTCAAGGTGGTCCCCCCCGAGGCAACTTCAAAGTTTTAGTTCGGTTTTTTTCATGTCGAGTCTTACTATCAAAAGTCTTTTTGTCGAGTTTTTTTCATGTGTTATAGAGTCATTTCTATTCTTTTTTTTTTGAGAATAAAGTCATTTCTAATCATGTGGGGGATTGTTGGAACCAAATTTTCCGGGAAAAATTATGGTGGGCTCCGTCCACTGTTTGCGCCAGATTATGTTGAGTTTTTGGTATGTAAACTAGGAGTTGAGTGCAATGGATGTGTTATTGGGTCTAAAGGAGGCTATCTTAGTGGGCTTAGGCCTTCGAAGACCATACGAGCGCGGTTCGGTTCGGATTGGCTTGGGCTTGAGGCCTTGTGGAATGGGCCGTAGTTGGCCCAAGGAGGAGGAGCTAGCTGAAACCGAACACATTTAATGAGTCAAATTTCCTTTTTGAAGAGTCAAACCGAGCATTCAATGGCTCTGGATTTTCCTCCTCCACAACATTCACTCGAGAGGATTCTCCTTCTCGCTATGATGGTCAGCCATCAATCCGAGCATTCAGTGCTCCGGATTTTGCGCAATCAAAGAGGCTCCTCTTGCAACCAATAAAAGGGACTGCATAGCTCTCATTTCAGTTCACTGAAAATCATTTTCTTCTCCACTATCACGTCTCTTCACTTCTCCATTTCTATATTGTCGAGTCTAAGAGTATACACACGGAAAAGCATTTGTTGGCTTCTGTTCTGGGTTGTGCGAGATCAGAAGCGTTTGCAGTTGTATCTTGGGATTCAGAAGTGTTTGAAAATCAGGTTCCTACAACATGTTGATTAAGTCAAATTCGTAGCCTTCTCGCTTATAAGGCCTTCATATTTGATCAAAGGATGTTGGCAGTTAGTCGACTATCATGTCGAAGACATTCGTTTCAAACAAGGTGACACAACAATGAAGTTGAAAACGCTCCAACTCATTTTCTTTCTCACTTATGCATAATATCCTTTTGTTTTATGAATTATCTAATTTGATTTCTGAATTGTTTACCGTTGATCTTATTACATCCGAGTATAATGCCTTATTTGACTAATAAAACTCCTCGACCGGTTTATCCCTTTTTAAACGTATATGATAGGCGCACCAACGAATTTCATTCGCACACCATCTTATTTGTCCTCAACCTGGTCGCAAACAAATTAAATAATCCGAAAAAAAAAATCCGAAGTTTGTACTCAACATGGTGAATGACAAAAAATTATCTGAAAATAGTTAAATTTTGTCTTGTTTTATACTCTACTTTGTCCTTTACAGGGCTGAAGATAAATCCAGTACCTTGTTGAATTTGTACTTTATCATATTGAGGATACAAAATTAATTAAAAAGTGTGAAAATTTAATTTTTGTGTATCACCAAGTTAAGAAATGATACACAATCATATTAACATATTTTAGATGTTGATTTTTTTTGATAAAAAGGTAAGTATAGATTCAAAAGAAAGATATTTTAAAGAAGCTAGAAAAGAGAAAGAAAAAAGATTTATTTAGTTATATTTTAACATGGATTTATATATATACCTCATCTTAAGAAATGATTGGTATGAATGACCAAATTATTTTAGAATTGCAACATTACGCCAAATAGGATATATTTAAAAATGAATAAATAGGGAAGAATAAATATCGGGCTTATTAATACAATATCGATTTTATTAAATAAAATACCGGCGTATATTTGAAAATAAGTAATATGTGGGAATTTCTCTTACCTAGTCTCTCTAGGTAATTCCAATTCCCACATTTTTACAAATGAAATCTTAAATTCCCTCATTTGATCTATCTATTCCAAATCTTAACCATAAATAATGTAAAGAGTATGAATTGATGAAGAGTATGATAAGTTATTCTCATTGAAAGCTTGAACTTATAGAGATTACAAATATAGGAGACCTCTAACCCTAGAAATATATGAACAAGGCACTGTTGTAGCTTGTGAAACCAGGCACGAGGCGCCTGTTTTAGGCCATAGAGGGCTTTCCGAAGTCGACAAACATAGGTAGGTCGATCCGAAGCAATGAACCCTTGTGGTTGATCCATGAAAACAGTTTCACTGAGATCGTCGTTGAGGAATGCATTGTTGATGTCGACTTGACGTAACGGCCATCCATTAGTGACGGCAAGGCTGAGAACAATGCGGATTGAAGTCGGTTTGATAACCGGACTGAAGGTGTCGAAGTAGTCCACTCCTTGTTGATGAAAGCCTTTTGCAACCAATCTCGCCTTGTAACGTTCGATCGAGCCATCTGCTTTCTTTTTAATCCTGTATACCCACTTACAACCAACAACATTAGTTCCAGGAAGCCGGGGAACTAGGTCCCAAGTCCCATTACGCATAAGAGCATCATATTCTAATTGCATCGCATGTTGCCAATTGGGATTTTTTGTGGCTTGAATGAACAATTTTGGTTCCTTTGACAAAGTGTCATCAATAGGAGGATATTCAGTAGTAATGAAAGATTTAGGTTTGAGATTACCAGTACGAGAGCGAATGACCATTGAATGCTCAGAATCCGAGGCTTGACGGAAGTAAGAAGGAGCTCCAGGATAGGTCGTAATCGGTGGCGGAGGCGATGAGTTACTTTGTGAAGGGCTGGGATGATTTATGGGACCGAAGGAGATGTCTAACGAAGGAGTTGGGCTGGCATGCAGCTCCGGGACGGGATGGATTGGGTTGGGCTGATTTTGTGGATTAGGTGAAGCATGCAGCTGAGGTGGATCGAGTGAGGAGGCGTGCTGCAAAATGTCAAGAGATGGAGATGGACAATTTGGTATGTTGGGTTCGTTAGTTTGTAGATATGATGCATATGGGAATTTAGACTCATCAAACAGAACATGACGAACAACATATGTTTTGGAAGTAGGAACATGCAAACAAATGTATCCTTTATGCTTTGGACTATAACCGATAAAAATGCAAGGGATAGATCGAAATTCCAACTTGTTTTTTATTGTAGGGACGGATAAAGGGGTAACATAAACAACCAAATGATTTTAAGAAACCATAATCAGGTTTTCGTTTGTAAAGTTTCTCAAAGGGAGATTGAAAGTCAAGATTAAGTGTTATTGTTCGGTTGTTTACATATATATACCGCACTGTGAAAAGCATTTTCCCAAAAAATAGTTGGAAGTTTAGAATGAGCAAGAAGAGTTAGACCTTTTTCAATAATGGTTCGGTTGAGTCGTTCGGTGGAGCCATTTTGTTCGGGTGTGTAGGGACATGAGACTCGATGGTGAATGCCAAGGGAGTCTAGAAGACGAGAGATCGGTCGATATTCTCCACCCCAATCAGTTTGAAGGGCTTTGATTTTGGTGGAGAACCGTGTTTCAATCATTTGTTTAAATAACAAAAATACTGAATAAACTTGAGATTTATTAGATAGAAAATATACCCAAATAAATTTAGTGCAATCATCAATAAACGAAACAAAATAACGATGACCATTGATAGAGCTGAAAGAGGCAGGACCCCATACATCCGAATGAATTAAAGCAAAGGGGGTCGTCATGGACTCAGGTCGACTAGGTAGTGGTTGACGATGACTCTTTCCTAGCTGACAAGAGGTACAAATAGACGACAATTTATTTGAAGAAACAGGTAAAGCATGCTCAGAAATTAAACGACGTAAAATAGACTCGTGCGGGTGTGCAAGACGATGATGCCAACACTCGAGAGAGGTATGTTCACCAAGGAATGCACGAGCAGGAGACGACTCAGGAGACGACACAGACTGGGATGATGGGAGCCGATATAGACCATTCTCAAGAGCTCCTCTTAGTAGTGTCTGCCCCTGTAGATTCTTCACATAACAACAATATGGATGAAACTCAAGATATATATTATTATCACGAGATAATTTAGAAACTGAAAGAAGATTGTTTTGAATTTGTGGGACAAAGAGCACATTTTGTAGTTGGAGGGGAGATGACAAATCAGACGATGCCGGTAAAATAGAACGACCTAAATGCGAAATGGGAAGGGACTTACCATTACCGACCATGAGGTCGTCGTTACCGTCCTAGGGGTGCGAGACTGACAATCGGCCTAGATCATTTGTGACATGATGCGTAGAGCCAGAATCGATGACCCAAGGATCATATATGCTTGATGGAGATGCTGTATAAGCGGCTTGAGGAGGCGCTGCGGGCTGCTGGGATGTGTTGCGATGCTGCTGCGAGTTCGAACTTGGAGGACGACGAGAGGCCGAAAACTCAGTCGTGTTATGACGTTGATAGCAGTTTTTGGCCTCGTGACCCATACGGTTGCAGATTTGACATTTAGGGCGGGATGAATATGCGTGTTCAGCAGCGCCAGCAGGGGCCTTAGAGTGACGATTGCGTCCCTGAAAAGCAGCATTTGCTTCAAGAACAACAACAACAAGTTCTTTGGTTTCCTCTTCAATACGTTGTTCCTCTTGAAGGAGAAGATTCAGCAGATCGTCAGAGGAGATGTCCCAGAGTGCAGAGACATAGCCGCACGAAAAGATCCATATGCAGAACCAAGCCTGTAGATGATGTAGGCAACAAGGTCAGCATCGGGAACCACAACAAGGTACTCAAGAAGGCTGTCAGCAAGAGCGCGTTTCTTCTCGAAGTATTCGAGAATAGAGAGAGAACCCTTGGGCATAGTTTGAAGTTGTTGACGAAGATGCATTTAACGAGACTTTGTTTGAGCATGGAACATACGCTCAAGGATGGACCACGCTTCATTAGCGGTAACGGCACGAGCCACCAATCCGAGAAGAGGAGAGGATAGGGTCTAGCGGATCCAAAGTAACACAAGACGATTCTTGCGAATCCATGCTGAATAAGTCGGGTTAGGACTCGTGGTGGCGGAGGTTGTGTCTGTTAGATTAGGCTTCCCACATCGGAAGTTGAGATAATAATAGCCCACTATATAATATCATGGATTACTCCTCCTATTGCCAATTGGTTTTAGGATGGAACCCCATGGGCTTGTATTGTGGGCCCAATGCGCATATGCGCTAATATACACGACCCCCGTGTTTATCGGCCCACCGGACTTTATCATGGTATCAGAGCGGGTTCCGGGTCAGGGTTCGTTTCCTGGTTTATCTGAGCTTAGCCCGCCATGATGGCTTATTATGGGCGGCTCCTTTGGCTTGTCGGCCTGAAGACATAGTTTGGGTCTAGCCCGCCATAGTGGCGTGATATGGGCTGACTCGTTTGTCAAGTGGCAACTGGGCCAGGTGATGAGGCTAAAGTTGTAGTGCCAAATCAAAGAAATAAACTCTAAACACTAACTAGAGTATAGCAAGTAAGTAGAGGTCGAACCCAAGGGAATCAAAATACCAAATCAATGTAGTCAAGTGAAATATCAACTAGTAACAAGTAACCAAAGGGGGGGGGGTTTGATTGTATGAAATACAAAAGTAACCAGTAACAAGCAGAGGAAGTTTGGGTGAGAATATGATGAGAAGGGGTTTCACCTAGCAAGTATCCACACAACAGTCAATCAAGTTGATCATAGATTTATCTCAAGTTCTATTCAATCCTAGGGAATGTTCCTATTCCAATCTTTAATATATCAGCAGACCAACCGGTCCTGATAATACTTACTATTCAACAATCAGGGAAACCTCTCAAGATTAGATGAAATAGCAGCAAAGGGCACAGGAATCATAAGGATGCATGCAATAACTTACAACCGTCAAGTATTAACATGCAATCAATTCTCTTTCATAAAAGCAATCAACTACCAGATCATGCAGATATGAATGCTACAATGACAAGGAATTCCACCGTATATTCCTAGTCTAGCAATAGAAAACTATCAATCAAACTAGGTGATCAAGCTAGCAAAACTAATAGAAATCAATAGATGAAGAACAAGAGAATTAATACAAACCCATAGGAAAAGAACAAGAGTTTAGAAATCTCACAACTTAATAACTGAAGGTTTCAACCTCTAGGTAAAACAATGGCGATTAGTTCCTGCTCATGGTTGCAGAACTAAATTGTCTGATGGAAAGATGATAGAAAAAGATATGAAAGCTAGGGTATAAATAGAGACTAACCCTAAAAATATATGGTAAAAGATATATCCTAAAACTAAAATAAGGAAAATAAGAAAATAATAAAAAGAAATAAAAGCAAAGCAAAATAAGGAAAGTCCGGAATATCTTCGGCCTTGTTGTGGCGATCGCCATAGATGCCTGGCGATCGCGGTCTTCATTTAAATCTCTGTCGTGTCTCTGTTGCCCCATGGCGATCGCCGTAGAGTCATGGCGATCGCCATGCTCTCTCGAACTCCTGAATGCACCTGTTATAGAATGGCGATCGCCATAGTGATGGTGGTGATCGCTGCTGCTCCGCAAAATGTCTTCGTCTTCATGTCTTCAATCTTTGATCCTCTTCTTCTTCGGTTCTGATCTTCATTTCTTCACTTCTTAATAAATATCTCAGAACATAATAATGACTCGAAACACATATGATAATACTCCTAAACTGATGTAATAATCCCTAGTTACGCTATACAAAGTGCAGCGTATCAAATACTCAAAGCCTCAGGAAGTACAAGAATATCTCCTAGTGATTACATAACCAATAAGCTCCTCCAAAACACACAAAACACAACAACAATAATCAAGAACAATGTGATAAGATAAGAACATACCCAGAACTACACCTTATTCCTCCAAGTGGCCTACCCGAATCCTCCTATACGCCTCCTTCTTATGTCTTCATACGCCAAGATGATAATGGTCCTAAAACACTCAAAATTGTTTATAACACTCATCTTGCTTGGGCGCCCTTTCGGGTTTTCATCCCAACCACTCAATAATTGTTCCAGACTCACAAAACTCACATCACTCAAGACTTATTTTTGCCCCAACCTAATGCCGGTCAAGCCACCTTCTTATTGCATAGATCTTGCTATCCAAGGATTTTGTATGCCTTTTTTCAATTTTTGTGGCTTTTTCATACAATATATATAATCAGCTCATGCAGATACAACCAACACCCAAATAATTACATGTGAATACATTCTCCTCCCCCATACTTAAACATTGCATTGTCCTCAATGAAATGGAAGACATAAAAAACGAACCCAGGGAAGGAGACAGAAGACTCACATACAAGGTCGGATGACCTTCCTCCAATAAAACTCAAAGTGTGGTAGAATGAGAAACTAGATGAGCACTAAATGTAATCCAATAATGCATAGCTCATCTAAAGCAAAAGAAAGAATACCTCCAATGTAGAAAGTGACCCAAACAAATCAACTCCTTGCAAAGAACATGGTCACCAACAAGCTAAGCTTTAGCGAATGTAGATCTAGAATGATAGTACCAATGAAACCAAACTTGATGTAATACAACTCCTTACTTTCTTTTCTCTCATTTTTTTTCTGCACTCTATTTTTTTAATCCGATATATTATTTTTTTCTCGGAATGATTTTCGGATTTTTTTTTTTTTTTTTTTTTTTTTTTTTTTTTTTTTTTTTTTTTTTTTACGAACGGGAGAGAACACTTACAGCGAGATTGGCTACTGACTGTAGCGGACCCTAAGCTTCAGTGATTTCCTCCTGTCCATAGAAAAACTAAAAAGAAAATTAACCCGAACGAAAACAAATAAAAACAAACTCAAACCTCGGGTTGCCTCCCGAGTAGCGCCTTATTTTATGTCGTGGCTCGACATGAAATTCAAGAGATTTAACTAACGCCATTTGGCTTTGTGAAAACCGTCTCTTGTCTGAATTCTCTCTTGAACCACTCATGGAACGCCTTAAATCTCGTCCCACTTACCTTGACCACCTTGTCTTTAGCAATGAAGGTGGTTTCATTCACTTTCTCCTCCTTGACCGTATCAGGCGGTTGTTTAAGCTCAATGTCAAGTGCCTGTACACTAGACATCAATGGTATCTCGCCTGGCGAGGTCAGTAATGGAGGGCGATTGCCCAAAGGATGTGGAGAGAGCTTACCTTTAGGCTCTGGCTTAGCATGACACTCCCGCATGTTAGTAGACAAAACAATATCTACTTTTGGGGGCTCTAAGAGATTCTCTAAAACAGGTTGCAATTCATCCTTATAAGTAGGCTTAATCACATCAATAACACATAGAGAATTCTTATCAATGGGATCCATGTCATAAATATTATATTCTACCTTATCCCCATCAAACTCCATAGAGAGAGTCCCACTATTAACATCAATTTTCGTTTGTGCAGTTTTCATGAAAGGTCTACCTAACAGTATAGGTGTGACATTATTAGCATGCTCCATATCTAACACAAAGAAATCAGTAGGAAAAATCAGATCACCAACCATAACAAGAACATCTTCAACAACCCCTTTCGGGTACACAGTAGACCTATCAGCAAGTTGAATAACAGTTCCTGTTTTATGCAAAGGTCCTAAGCCTAGTGATTCATACAAAGAGTAAGGCAAAACATTGATTGATGCACCTAAATCTAGCATGGCTTTGTCAAATTTAGTTTCACCAATCACACATGGAATGCTAAATATGCCTGGATCACCACATTTCTTAGGCATGCGTTTTTGAAACACTGCAGAAACTTGTTCACTTACTTCAACTTTTTTCTTTCCTTTTAGTTTTTGATTTCTTTTAATAGTGCAAACTTCTTTCAAAAACTTAGCAAATCTAGGAATACTCTTAACAAGTTTGAGCAAAGGAATGTTTACCTCACACCTACTAAAGGTTTCGAAGATCTCTTTGTCGTCCTCCAGCCTTCGAGTATCCTTCAATACCTCAGGAAAGGGGGCTACAGGCTTCTGAGAGAACAGAGGGGGGAAATTCGGGCGAACATAATCGTCAATGTACTCTGGGGACTCTTCGCGATCGCCATCAACAACTGGCGATCGCGGTCGCGAATAATCTTTCACCTCAGCTTCTGGAATGGAATGGCGATCGCGGTCGCGATGCAGACCCTGTGTTGCTCTCTGTAATCTCATGGCGATTGCCACTCAGATCTGGCGATCGCGGTTTTGGCACAGAACATTCATTTAAAGTTTTTCCGCTCCTCAAGAACACTGCACTGACGTTCTCCCTCGGGTTTCTTACTGGTTCCCTGGCCTCTAATTTACTCACAGCTTGAGCAATCTGTCCTAACTGATTTTCAAGATTTTGTATGCTTGATTCCGTCTTAGCGTTTTGTTGCATCACAGTCTGAGCTAAGGACTTGATCATATCTTCAACAGTCATGGAATTCTGAGGTCTAGGTTGCAGATAATTAAAATTATGAGAATCATACCTTGGCCTTGGTTGCCATCCACCAACAACGTTTACCTCAGCATTCGGCTCTTGGAGTTGTTGACCACCACTTTGCAGCATAAAAGACTTCATCATATCTTTCAGTTCATTCATATCACTTTGAATTTTAGCGGGATCAAGCGAACTTACTGACTGTGTTCTTTGCCTGCTACCAAACTGCCTTGAGCTCTCAGCTAATTCCTCAAACATTTCAGTAGCCTGAGGTATAGTCAATCTTAAAAAGTTACCTCCACAGGATGCATTCACCATTCGACGATCCTCATCAATCAGGCCACTAAATAAGTACATAAGGAGATCTTGGTCACTATAACTATGGAATGGACAGCTTGAGCAAAGCTTCTTGAATCTCTCATAATATTCATAGAGACTCTCAGTTGAGTGTTGTTGAAGATTCGTGATCTCCTTCTTTAAGCTGCTCAGTTTTGTAGCTGGAAAATATTTCTCTAAAAAAACCTTTTTCATTTTAGCCCATGTATCAATACTCCCTGGAGCTTGATAATAGAGCCAATCATTCGCATCGTCTTTCAGAGTAAATCCGAAAGCTCTCAGCATGACCTGCTCCTCAGTAACACCTCTTGGCTTCATACTAGAACATATGGCATGGAATTGAGCCAAGTGTTTGTTGGGATCTTCTCCTGCTAAGCCATGGAAGTGTGGTAGCTCATGAATTAAACCAGCTTTTAATTCAAAGTTCACACCTTCTTCAATCTCAGGAAACCTCACTGCTAAAGGTTGTTGGTTTAAGTCTGGGGCAGTGAGTTGCCTCATAGTAGGCAATGGCGGTCCATGTCGATCACCCATCTCGTTCTCTTGGTTCAGAGCTGCTCTTTGGTTCCAAAGGAACGTCCTTTCAATCTCTGGGTCAAAGGCAACAAGAGATGAATCAGTAGCACGGGTCTGAACCATAAAGGTTCACACCAAACAGTTGATAATTTCACAATTAGCACAAAATTGAAATAATTCAATTCCCCGGCAACGGCACCAAATTTGATGAGGCTAAAGTCGTAGTGCCAAATCAAAGAAATAAACTCTAAACACTAACTAGAGTATAGCAAGTAAGTAGAGGTCGAACCCAAGGGAATCAAAACACCAAATCAATGTAGTCAAGTGAAATATCAACTAGTAACAAGTAACCAAAGGGGGGGGTTTGATTGTATGAAACACAAAAGTAACCAGTAACAAGCAAAGGAAGTTTGGGTGAGAATATGATGAGAAGGGGTTTCACCTAGCAAGTATCCACACAACAGTCAATCAAGTTGATCATAGATTTATCTCAAGTTCTATTCAATCCTAAGGAATGTTCCTATTCCAATCTTTAATATATCAGCAGGCCAACCGGTCCTGATAATACTTACTATTCAACAATCAGGGAAACCTCTCAAGATTAGATGAAATAGCAGCAAAGGGCACATGAATCATAAGGATGCATGCAATAACTTACAACCGTCAAGTATTAACATGCAATCAATTCTCTTTCATAAAAGCAATCAACTACCAGATCATGCAGATATGAATGCTACAATGACAAGGAATTCCACCGTATATTCCTAGTCTAGCAATAGAAAACTATCAATCAAACTAGGTGATCAAGCTAGCAAAACTAATAGAAATCAATAGATGAAGAACAAGAGAATTAATACAAACCCATAGGAAAAGAACAAGAGTTTAGAAATCTCACAACTTAATAACTGAAGGTTTCAACCGCTAGGTAAAACAATGGCGATTAGTTCTTGCTCATGGTTGCAGAACTAAATTGTCTGATGGAAAGATGATAGAAAAAGATATGAAAGCTAGGGTATAAATAGAGACTAACCCTAAAAATATATGGTAAAAGATATATCCTAAAACTAAAATAAGGAAAATAAGAAAATAATAAAAAGAAATAAAAGCAAAGCAAAATAAGGAAAGTCCGGAATATCTTCGGCCTTGTTGTGGCGATCGCCATAGATGCCTGGCGATCGCGGTCTTCATTTAAATCTCTGTCGTGTCTCTGTCGCCCCATGGCGATCGCCGTAGAGTCATGGCGATCACCATGCTCTCTCGAACTCCTGAATGCACCTGTTATAGAATGACGATCGCCATAGTGATGGTGGCGATCGCCGCTGCTCCGCAGAATGTCTTCGTCTTCATGTCTTCAATCTTTGATCCTCTTCGTCTTCGGTTCTGATCTTCATTTCTTCACTTCTTAATAAATATCTCAGAACATAATAATGACTCGAAACACATATGATAATACTCCTAAACTGATGTAATAATCCCTAGTTACGCTATACAAAGTGCAGCGTATCACCAGGCCAGTTACCACTTGAGGGGGCGTGTTAGATTAGGCTTCCCACATCGGAAGTTGAGATAATAATAGCCCACTATATAATACCATGGATTACTCCTCCTATTGCCAATTGGTTTTAGGATGGAACCCCATGGGCTTGTATTGTGGGCCCAATGTGCATATGCGCTAATATACACGACCCCCGTGTTTATCGGCCCACCGGACTTTATCAGTGTCTATAGCAGCGACAACGAGTTCCTTGGTTGGTGCAGTAGAGGGAGTAAGGCACGAATCATGGTCGTAGGCTTCAAGTGCGGAACGGATGGTCCCACGCCAGAGGGAATAGTTGTTTCGATCCAACTTCAGATTGATGTTCGGAAAGTGGAACATCGAGCCAGTGCTAGAGCTTGCAGCCATGGCGAGAATTTGAGGGGAGTTATAGGAGGAGAGCGGGGAATCATGAGTTGACATAGGGATCGTGTCTAGGCTGATACCATGTAAAGAGTATGAATTGATGGAGAGTATGATACGTTATTCTCATTGAAAGCTTGAACTTATAGAGATTACAAATATAGGAGACCTCTAATCCTAGAAAGATATGATTCTACAAGATCAAATCTTCCCATAAAAGATATACAAATATATGCAATGTATGCAAACTTATCTATCAAGTAAGAAATAAGTTACGAAAGTTAACTCTTATCTTAACAATTAAATTATCATGAATTACAATTTCAATATTCAACCAAACGAACACTAAATATTGAAGAAAAAATGTCGTCTTTGTTAAAATAAATATCAGTGAGATATATTTACAAACATTAAAATAAATAGATATTTGTAAATAAGATATTGGAAATGGGGTATGGGTTGATATTTTTAAAGGTTTGTCTAGTGTGTGTCCATGAGCACACAATAAACAACTAAAAGAGGAAAAAACTAGACCTTACACCTCTAGAAAAATGGGATAAATCCATCACAACAAAAAAGTATTACACAATTGAATACCTTCTTCTCAGTGCTCGTTTGGTTGAATGTAGGAATTTCATGGGAATTGAATTGAGATGATTTGTAATATATGAGATTTTGAGAAAATTTGTTTGGTTAAAATTTACAATAAATAGATCAAAATGAGGGAATTTAATATTTCATATGTAAAAATGGGGGAAAGTGATCTTACATAGGGGAAACTAGGTAAGATCAATTCCTAAATAATGGATGAATTGAAAATTCCATGAAATGAGATTTTGACAGATTTGTTTTCAACCTAACACATATATTTATTTTTATTTCCTAAAAATTTTCATTTTTTGTTATTTTAGCCTTCAACCAAATAAACACTGAACAAAGAGAAAAAAGGAAATGTTGCTTTGTCTGCTTTGTATGTTGCAATTACAAAAGTTGTTGGAAATGTGACTACTATTTCAATTGTTTTATTGGCAAAAGATTCTCTTTTAACAAAAGGTAAAGACTAATTATAAAAGTTCAGAGTACCAAATTAAAGCAATCAGTGCACCTTTCTTAAGAATTTGAAAGCTGGTTTAAAAGTTAATTAATTAAGCAAACGCTAGCTACCACAATAAAGCAACCACCAAATCTTTCGTCTAAGAATTCAAGCGTGGCATAGTATAAGAAAAAAATCATGTGTAGAAAGATTTGTTTAGATTTGAAGTGTGTAGATATCTTTTCTACGTATTACGGATTTGAAATTAAACTAAATTAAGCAAAGTAGCTATTTTACCCGCCGTAAAACAGAAGTTCCTAGGATGTAATATCTCCAGCTTTTTAAACAGAACTCTGTATATCGTGATCGAGCAAAATTTGAAGCAAAAAGGGATAGCATCACTGTCGCCAAAAAAGCATCTGCCTTTATATGATCGAGCATCGGTTAATACGGAGTAAAGTGTAGGTTTTGTCCGTTAAAACGAATCTAGTCCGTACGTAATATTTCCTCTAATCAGAAATACTAACATTTTAAACAATTTTTAACGATATTACGAAATGACTTTTTAAATTTAGTATCTATCGTAATATTTTTCATTATAATATCTAATTAAATAACTACCGTGGAGTAGTTGGGAAGCTTTGGATAAAAAACCTTAAAGATCTATATTTTATTTCAAATATAAAAGACTCCATAAACTTATAATATTAAACGAAAGGAGTAACATTTTACTGAAGGTTGGTTCTAACATGATAACCAAATTTAAGTAGAAAAACTTAAACCAAAAAGGAAAATATTAAGTAAGAAACTGTAACAATAAATTGAAAATTAATAAGCTCATCAATTAAAACTATAATCTTATAATAAAGTTAACAAATCTTCCTATTATTATAAGGTTCTTAAGATACCAATAACTTTATACGCATTGTTAGGATCATGATCCTACTTTGGATCGGAGATGGGGTAGGATCAGATCGTAGAATCGTAAGATTCTACAAAATGAAGAAATTGAGCAATCAAAATGATAAAATAGAAAGTATCAGGGGATTATACTGTAACTTTTAAAATACGAACATGAGAATGATGAACATCTAGTAGTAAATTGATGAACATTTGGTACAAATTTGATGCACATTTGTTGAAAAACTTAGAAATATCCAAAATTTGAAAAACATTAACTTTTAAAGACCATTTATTGAGAAACTGAATAACATTCAGCAAAAAATCATATATGTGCATCACTTTTTCAACGGTAGGGATCCTCTAGTCCATTTTGATAGTCCACTTTGGTGGTTTATTGTTCTCTATCGGTCCATTTAACACCTAATAAAAAGCTTATGTATTTTATATTTGATATTTTAATATTATGGACCAATAGAAAATAATGGACCACCAAAGTTGACTATCAAAATGGACTAGAGGATCCCTACCGCTTTTTCAAAGGATGTGCATCAAAAATTTTATGAACATTTAAGTACATTTTGATGAACAATTAATTATATTTTGGTGCACATCTTTCATTTGCACGTTCTCACTTTAAAATTTGTTCTCACCCGAACCAAACTCATGATAAAATATGACTAATATATATTTTTATAGTAAACACAATACACAAAAAACATTTTTCCTGCTCACATAAGATCAAGTTTAGTATCACACATAGTCAACTACGAGTGTTATTTTAAAGTGTATAATATTCCAAGATCCAAAAGTACAAGAAATATATTGTTTCTATACGATAATATATGTCATACTTTTTACTTTTGCCTACATATATGACTAATATATAGGCGAATAAAAAGTATCAAATTTCATGACTTATATTAAATATAAACTTACACATAATATAATATGGTCTTTTACGCAAGATCATAACAATCACATACAAGATTGTTAGGATCTTATATAAGCTCGGAATTTTACACAAGATCCTACAAATTTTTATTTTGATCAATTAAGATCCTATATTCTTAAGATCCAAACTAGGATCGTGGATCATTTTCCCTGCCAAGATCGTAAGATCGTAGAATCGTAAGATCCGGATTGAAATTTTAACAACAAAGGAGTAATATTTTGTTACAATGTTCTTAATAAAGAAATTAAAAGATATCGATAAATAGAAAAACGTGTACAAGATAATATAATATTACCATGTTTATCTATCTTATACTCTGAAAATCACCTTTAAAAAAAGTTGATTTACTCGAAACCACCTCTTAAATATATATAATTATTTTTATAGAAAATCACGGTTAAAAAAGTTCGTTTTGTCGAAAATCACCTTTTGTCCTTTCCCGTTAGTTCAAAACTTCAAATATTGAAAACCACCCTTTAAAATGGCCGATTTGCTCAAAATCACCCATTAAATTATTATTATTTTAAAAAAAAACACTTGTTACTCGAACACCACCCTCCGTCCCATTTTTGTTCTATATTCGTTAATTTTCTGAAAATTATATTATTTAACTGTTTTAATTATTATTTTTAAATGAAATTGACAAGATGTTAATAGAACGGAATGAGGATTGTGCGCGGAAGGACGATTGTGGTTTGGTATGAAGTCCTTGTTGTTGAGAACTTGCATGGTGGCGAGACAAGTGTTGTGTTCGTCGCTGAGCCACCGCTAAAGGCTTGTGTGACGCCGGTACAGAGGCGTATCAACGATTTCATCATGTCTAAAGAGACCAGACACCGAAAGTAGCTCGACACGATTATGTACAAATCTTCTTTCCCATTAAAACAGTTAAATACTATATTTTTATAAAACTAACGGAAATGAGAAGAAGGGTGGCAGTGTTCGAGTAACAAAGTTTGTTCACGGGTGATTTTTTGTAAAACAGAATGTAAGGGGTGATTTTGAGCAAATCGACCCTTTTAAAGGGTGATTTTCGATATATGAACTAACAAAAATATAACGAAAATGAAACAAATGGTGATTCTCCACTAACGGTAATTCTCGACTAACGGTGATTTTCTTTCAAAAAAATTAAGGGTGATTTTGCGTAAATCAACCTTTTAACAGATGATAATTTTTGGTTAAACCTAAAAAAAATTGCAATACATGGAAAGATTTAGAGATTGTGGTAAATTGATTGGATGCACTTACATGCACTTACATGACTTGATTGGATGCACTTACATGGCATACATCGAGCATATAGTATTTAATTTCAGATTAGATTTGATTACTTATTCTCATGCCCAAAAAGCAAAAGAAAACTACACAAACACAATTCTTATTCATTTTCCTGTTGCTTTACTTCCATTATTTTCGTATCTTTATCCTTTATGGATGCGCTAATTGTGCTATTGTTTAGACATAAAAAAGTACGAATTATTCAAGGTTGTGGCGAAAAATTTACATTAATATTCAAAACTAGTAAGATGAAGCAAAATTATCACCGTTGGATATTTGAAGTATTTTCTGCGTGTGCATAGATTGTATTGAACAAGATATACATTTGTTGTTTGTATTGAACAAGATATACATATAATTATACACTTAACTACAATACTTAACTAAGTACTTATTCATATACTAAATCGATCATGTCATAGAGATAATTACAAAAACCACTTTATTCCCTCATAAATAATTTATAAATCGGTACTCAATGTGCTTTAGACCTCCTTTATCGTGAAAAATAAATTTAAAAGGTGTTCTTTATTAAGAAGTGAACGTACTTTCCTTTTTCTTCGATCTTTTTCCGGGAAGATGGACTTAAGAACTGAGCTTGTTGATGAGGCTTCTTCCACATGCATGTCGCTCCTTTTTCTTTGTTCCGTTTTTTAATTTACTAACAACACCTTTTCTCTCTTTTTCTCCTTCTAGCTTGCAAATTCTTGAGTGGGTACTCTTTTACGCTTTTGGTCAATCTTTTTTCTTTATATTCGATTATTAACGCATGAGCTTTTTCATCTTTATAAAGAATATATACCATTAATATAATAGAACCACTTGTAGTTGTATATATCCGTGGGTCAATTTCTTAGCATGCACCACAACATTGCTTCCTAGCTTCCTATATATAACACTATTATACCTTCTTTCCATGCCAAACCTAATTTCTCATCCCTTACTCTATCCTCCATCATTTTTTGGATCATGGCGGAAGTCAAACTGGAACAACCCGAAACACAAGGGATCAAGCTATTCGGAAAGACCATAGTCTTGGACGTCAAAACTGAATCAGGAAAAGACGACGACGACAACGAGGAATCGAGTTTGGAGATGAAGAGGCCCGAGAAAATCGAGGCGTGTCCACGTTGCAAGAGCATGGACACAAAGTTTTGCTACTTCAACAACTACAATGTAAACCAGCCTCGACACTTCTGTAAGGGGTGTCAGAGGTACTGGACAGCTGGCGGCGCCCTACGAAACGTGCCTATTGGGGCGGGGCGACGCAAGGCGAAGCCCAGCCCATTAGGCACGTCTCATCTTCCTTCTGCTGCAGAGATGTACTCTTTGTTTGAAGCCGGTCACCTGGATCGGTGCTTGGTGGATGGAACCGTGTTTCAGGAGTATTGGGCCCACCATCAACGTCAACAGCTACTGGCAACCGCTCGAGCCGGTTTCCGCCCTGATTTTCCGGCGAAGCGGAGGAGGATTAATGAGTCTACCGGTCAAACTAATTGTTGATCGATAATCCACGACTCTTTTCTATTTTTGTCTTTTCTGTAATTTCGGAACAAGAAGAAGAAGAAAAAAATATATATGTATGTACGTTGTGAGCGAATTGAATATTTGGGTAAGGAGATTTTGGCTGTATATATGGGATTAAGTTGGACGCTGTTTTACATCTGTCTTAATTAAAAAGGGAATCCAAGTCAATAGGATCGAATTGTTGGTCTTAATAATTTATTTATCTGCGTAATATTCTCCAAGTTGATAAATTATGATGAATCAACGGCTATACCATGTGATATATATTATGTGTTTTTTTTATTGAAATTAAACAATGTGGATATGTCTATTCTAGATTAAGATACTTGTACCGACAAGATATAAAATCTCATCACGCTAAAAGATATAACTCAAAATTAATATATATCTTTAAATTCTCTCTATTACTAACTTGTTATCATTAGAAAAATCATTCTTAACTACTGTAGTATATTCCCTGTGCACGAGATATTTATATAAATATTTGATAAAAAAACAAAATATAAATATTTAATATAAATTAAATATTTATGAGTAAGAATTATATAGATGATTTGGTGTCCGTTCGGACAAAAAAAATTAAGCTAGCTTACACAAAAAAGCTTGTATTGATAGCTTGTTTTATCAATAGGCTAGCTTAAATAATCTATTGTTATAGGCAAATTTTACCGAAGCTAACAGGTATTTGATTTGAATTTGTTTCTAATAATTTTAGTAATATATACTTTCCACTTATATCAACAATTAATCTGGAACGCTGCGGCTAATCCCTCCCTCAATTGGAGCTGGAGATGTCTCTTATCTATTCGGGACAATCTTATTGCGGGCTCGAATGTCTCAACTATCTCGCCTTTGCTCTCGGATGCTTCCGGGAAATTTTCGTCCTCCACCGTCTATAAGTTGTTGTGTTCTTCGGCTGCTGAATGGGTTTAGGGCAAGATCATTTGGAACAAACTGCACACCCGTAAATGCTCTGCCACTACTTGGATGGCGCTGCTGAACAAACTCTTCACTAAGGATCGCATCTGTCGCTGGACCGCTCTCCCTAACTTATTGTGCAGCCTCTGCAATGTCCATGACGAGTCCTCTTCCCATATTTTCAACCACTGTCCTTTTTCTAAGGATGTCTTGGGTGATGTGCTTGACTGGCTTCAGATTTCGCATCGCGAGAGCAACATTCATAGTTGGTTTGAATGGATTTTCCATAGCCGCAGGAAGAACAAGGTTTTCTACGATCTTATTGGAGCCTCTTTCTCCACTTTTGTCTACTTCATACGGCGCCTTAGAAATGATGTTGTGTTTAATGATGCAAACACTTGTGCTCGATCTTGTGCTAGATCTATTATCACTCGTGTTAGGAGTTGTTTTGGTGCTCATAGGTTGAAACTCATCTTTCCTAGAGGTGGAGTTTTAGTATGAGCATGTTTTTTGTGTTCTCTTTCCCCTTTGCTCCCTTTTGCTGTTTTGTTCTTAAGAGTTGCAGCTTGTTGCTTCTCTTAATGATGTAATTTCTTTCCCCTAATTTATATACTTACCGAAAATTCAAAAAAAAAAAACAATTAATGAGAACGTTAAACTAACAAAGCATGTCACTTATATATTTTATAGCAAATTTTTTTTAAAATAAAACATATAGAATTAAAGTGGTATATTAAAACAATTTTAATTTTTGAAAACGAAAATTATATGTAATAAAATTATTAGAAAGAAGTGTGTTTCTTTAAATAATTTAAATAGAAACATAGTGATTAAATAATTTATACGGTTAAATATTATTAAATAGGAACATAGTAAAAACGTAAAAAATATATGATATATTTTTATTTTTATAACTTATTATAAGTACTAGTATAAAGTTAAGGGTCTAAATCTCATGAAAAATACGCTTAAAATGAGAACTCCTTCCTTCCACCTTCCTCCTTGGAGATGACCGGCGTTGACCGTGTGTCGACCAGACGTTGACTTTATTTTTTGAGGTAAGTTTTTTTTTTATCGATTTTTTTTTTCATTTCAATTTTTTTGTATGCTATGATTTGTAAGTAAAAGTGATATTCTTTGTAAGCAAAAATGTGAGATCTCAAACACTAACAAAGCCGACATGTTAGAAAAGCTTAGGATGCTTCGTTAATGGACCTCTTTAGGTGTCCTCTGCATTTTTTGCACATTTTGTGTGGGAGGTTTTTTTGTTCATATCCTTGCGATTCCCGAAACTGTTGATCAGTGTAAAGCTGCTTTCTCTAATATAATTTTACATTTATTTGACCAAATGTTTTTTTTTCTACCAATTTTTTATGCTATGGTTTGTAAGCAAAAATGCTATGATTTTTAAGTAAAAGTGTTATATTCAATCTAGACGAAAGCGTACATCGCACATTTTACCTAGCATATAGAAGCACATATAGGCAAAAGCGTAACACACTTGAGTTAGCCATAGAGAAGCACATATAGGCGAAAAACGTAGCACATTTCAGCCATAGAGAAACACATCTAGGCTAAAGCGTAGCACCTTTCACATAGCATAGAGAAACACATATAGGCAAAAGCATAGCACACTTCAACTAGCCATTATATAGGCGAAAGCGTAGCACATTTCAACCATAGAGAAACACATCTATGCAAAAAGTGTAGCATATTTCAGCCATAGAGAAGCACATCTAGGCAAAAAGCGTAGCACATTTCACCTAGCATAGAGAACCACATATAGACAATAGCGTATCACACTTCAACTAGCCATATAGAAGCACATATAAGCAAAAGCGTAGCATATTTCAGCCATATAGAAACACATTTCAGCCATTGAGTAACACTTGAAGTAACACATGCTTTGCAAGTTCAAATTTTGGCCTAAAATACCATAGCTCATTTCAGGCATTTTGACAGTGGCGGAACAAGGATTTTTATCAAGAGGGGGCGGAATTTTCTATAACATAAAATTATTTATTTAATTATAGTATATATTTATAGTATAAAGAAATAAATTAAATATTTAAGAGAGTGTATTGAAATTTAAAACAATAAAAAGTAATGGAGAAGGTTTGAACTCCTAACCAATGGTACTTTTGTAAAGCTTTTACCAACTCAACTAAAGAAACTTAATGTCATAGTGTACAATATATAATATATATTTATTAAAATATCACCAAAAAATATCCATACTCACTAATTCGGAGCCGGAAAGAGGGGACGGTCGCCCACCCTGCTCCCCCTTGGCTCCGCCACTGCATTTGGAAGCACTTAAATTTATAAGTACAAAATGAGAAATTTTTTTCTTATGTGGCACTTTTTTCGAAAAAATTTCGGCTATAGCCTCATTCTGAAAATAATTTCCAAAATAGGCATTTTTGTCGGGTTTGATATAAGTCGTCGGGGGCGGAGAGAGGATGAGTCGGGCACAACAGTCTCAAAATTGAGCAATCAAGGACTAATTTATGAATTAAACTAGAGAGATCGGCATTAGGATACATAAAACCCAACTAATTCGGACTTATATTAACCAAGGTGTATAGTGTAGGACCTGTATTTCGCAGAATAACAATCTGTAAAGAATTGAAACGAAGAACAGAATTAGGAAAGAATTTTACCGTATCGTTCTTGACGAAACTGTTGCGTAGAGTCGAGATTAGATCTCTTTCCTTAATTCTATAACGCCCCGTATATGTGACGGTTACCGGCGTTGAGAATCCCAGGATACAACTACGATCACTTCTGGTTTGCACAATCAAAAGACAGAAGCCAACGAACCAGTATCTGCGCAGTACTCTCGAAGAAGAAGAAGAAGAGAAGAGATGGGAGATTGCTGTGTAATTTCGGATGCAGAGAATGAGAACCAGAACTCTCTTAAATAAAGATTCTCGGTTTGTTAGAGGAGGAGATAGTGGAGGCAGATGTGGGGAAGTGGAAAGAATCGTGGAATCAGTTGCGCTGACTCAGTTGGGCGTCCCCAACGAGGCAGTCCAAAATCTGATATGGAAGCCCAAAACTTTCAGATCTAGCCCACTTCAAAAAGAGAAGCTAAGCTGCTGCTTGGGCCTACGGCCCATTCCACAAGACCACGAGACCACGAGCCACGGACCACGGACCAGGACCAGACAGACGGACCGCGCGAGGGCCCCCCGTGTCCTCTCTCCATACCTCTCCCAAGGGCTTACCAAGGGTATGGGGTTTGGGGTATATAAACCCTTCATATTCCCACCCCAATTTTCGATGTGGGACAAAACCCATATCAAAATTCAGCTCCAAAATTGTTCTTTGAACTTAGTCAAGCAACCAACTTTGAGCCTTCATTTCTCATTCAAACGGAACCCGATTTTGACGTGTGAGTACACTACGGCGTAGTGCTCGCAGAGACGAAGCCAACACTCCCATAATCCGGCACAACCGGTGACCGCAGCGCACCAGAAAAGTGCCCGGAAGTCCAGTCAAAATCAGTTCCAACAATCCCCCACATGAATAGAAATGATTCTATTACACGTGCTTAGACAAGACAGACAGAAATTTTGAGAGTACGGGCGAAGAATCACTGCATCTGAGCTGGTGGCATTTTTCATCCTTGAACCACCCATTGTGAGTAGCTATCGGATTTACTCGACCAGGTAGTGAACATGATGTCTTGAACCACCCGGACTTTGACGTAAACCTAGACAATAACTATCACACAGTTTCATCTTCTCACAGAACTAGGTTCTTGATTGTGTTCATTTTGGCCGTGAACATCCCTGGTTATTCATGAGTGAACTTGGAGAAAGCAGCCTCTCTTCTTTCTCCTAGAAACGGCCCCATTTCACACTCATAAGGTGATTGACCATAAATGGTATTACCAATACCCTACTTTGTTCTTTCAAAGTATATGGAATCATTAAAAGCAAATGCTTAACCTCTACTTTGCCATCGCACTTTTATCATCCTAGGAACTGGGGAAGAAGATATAATATCTCCAAGTGCGCTTCTAGATTCGACTTGAATTTGTTTTCCCCTTGAACCTATTTCTTGGGATCTCCAATCACTTAGGTAGGGTTGCCATCTAGCATCCTCTTTAGTCATAGGCTTTAAACCCATTCCTCTAGATGACTTTACAACTTGCTCTCTTGACAATCCCTTAGTGAACGGATCTGTTAGGTTGTCAGCTGACTTGATATAATCGATTGAGATTACACCAGTTGAGAGCAATTGTCTTATGGTTTTATGTCGTCGCCTTATGTGGCGAGACTTACCATTATATATTGTGTTCAGTGCCCAAGAGATAGCCGATTGACTATCACAGTGTACACCTAAAGCTGGCACTGGTTTTTCCCACAAAGGAATATCCTCCATAAAGTTTCGAAGCCATTCTGCTTCTTCAGCTGCTTTGTCTAAAGCAATGAACTCAGATTCCATTGTGGATCTGGCCAATAACGTTTGTTTTGAGGATTTCCATGATACAGCTGCACCACCCAGCGTGAATACATACCCACTGGTGGATTTTGAGTTCTTTGAATCTGATATCCAGTTAGCATCGCTATAGCCTTCCAGAGTGGCTGGATATCTTCCATAGTGCAGCCCGTAACTCCGAGTATGTCGCAAGTAGTTCAATACTCGAGTTATTGCTTTCCAGTGATTGTGTCCTGGATTACTGGTATATCTACTCAGTACGTTGACAGCATGTGCTAAGTCTGGTCTTGTACAATTTGTCAAGTACATAAGACTTCCTATCACACGAGCATACTCTAACTGTGATATGCCATTACCCGAGTTTTTCTTCAGTTTGAGATGCGGGTCCACCGGACTTTTTGCAATCCCATTTGAATAGTTCTTGAATCGTTCAAGTACCGCCTCGGCGTAATGTTGTTGAGACAAGACTATTCCTTCTGAATGTCTAAATATTTTGATCCCTAAGATCACATCCGCTAGTCCCAAGTCTTTCATGTCAAACTTTCCATTAAATGTTTTTGGTTTGTTTGATCATATCATTGTTGCTCCCTATGATGAGTATGTCATCCACATATAGGCACAACAGAATGTATCCTTTTGCAGTTTCCTTGACATAGATACACTTGTCACATTCATTTATTTTGAAACCATTTGACATCATTACTTGGTCAAATTTTTTGTGCCACTACTTAGGAGCTTGCTTAAGTCCATATAAGGATTTCACAAGTCTACACACTTTGTGTTCCTGTCCAGGGACAACATAACCCTCAGGTTGTTTCATATAAATTTCCTCTTCTAGTTCTCCATTTAGAAAAGCTGTTTTTACATCCATTTGATGTATTTCTAGATTGCGTATAGCTGCAATGGCTATTAGCATTCTTATTGAAGTTAATCTCGTTACTGGAGAGTAGGTGTCAAAGAAATCCAAGCCTTCTTTTTGCCTAAATCCTTGCACCACAAGCCTAGCCTTGTACTTATCGATTGAGCCATCGGTTTTTAATTTTCTTTTGAAGATCCATTTGCTCCCAAGAGCTTTCGAACCGGATGGCAACTCAGCTAACTCCCATGTATGATTTTGCATAATGGAGTCGATTTCACTTTTCACCGCTTCCTTCCAAGCAGGTGCATCTGGTGTTGACATGGCTTCTTTGAATGTTCTAGGTTCATTTTCCAAAAGATAAGCCATTTCAAAATCAGGACCAAATGATTTTTCCTTTCTAGCTCTTTTGCTACGTCTAGGTTCATCATTGTCCTCTTCTGTTGGTTGAACAGAAGTGCTTGCTTCGCCTTCTTCACGAGTCCGTTTCGGATTTTCTTTATCCTTACACGGGAACGTGTTTTCGAAGAAGGATGCATTTCTTGATTCCATTATTGTATTTGCATGTATATCTGGTATATCAGACTTGTATACCAAGAAACGATACGCACTACTATTGTGTGCATACCCGATGAAGATACAATCAATGGTTTTTGGTCCTATTGAGACCTTCTTAGGGGGTGGTACCGCCACTTTTGCTAGGCACCCCCACACTTTGAGGTATTTGTATGAAGGTACATTACCTTTCCACAACTCATAAGGCGTCTTTCCAGTCACCTTATGCGGTATTTTGTTGAGAATGTAGTTGGAGGTTAGCAGCGCTTCCCCCCACATGTTCTGGGATAACCCAGATTCTTGCAGCATTGAATTCATCATTTCTTTGAGAGTTCGGTTCTTTCGTTCCGCAACCCCGTTAGATTCAGGTGAGTAAGGCGCAGTAGTTCTGATGAACGATTCCATGTTCTCTACAGAATGCATTAAATGGTTCACTATACTCGCCTCCTCTATCACTTCGGATCATTTTAATCTTTTTACTAATTTGGTTCTCAACTTCCAACTTGTATTCTTTAAACTTTTCCAAAGTTTCATATTTGCTATGTAACATATATACATAACAATATCGTGTGCAATCGTCTATGAAGGTTACAAAGTACTTCTTACCGCCTCTAGTTTGCACGAACTTTAAATCACATAAATCAGTGTGAATTAGTCCTAGAGGTTCGGTTGTTCTCTCTACATGGGGTGATGGCGTTTTTGTGAGTTTCGCTTGTAGGCATACTTCACATTTGTCTTTACTTGTTTTGCATTTTGGAATCATGTTCATGCTTATTAGTCTACTTATAGATTTATAATTAACATGTCCCAATCTTTCATGCTAAATATTAAAAGACTCAACGACATAAGCAATAGGATTATTCTCATTCACTGAAACATCAGTTACAACCTTTTTGGGAAGGACTGTCATTACATTCATTTTGATCAGCCCATCCTTCACATAACCCTTCTCCACATAAATCCCATTCTTAGAAAGAACTAACTTATCAGACACAAACTTGACACAAAACCCATTCTTGTTGAGAAGAGTCCCCGAGATCAGATTCTTTCGAATGTCTGGCACATGAAGCACATTGTTGAGAGTCAGCTCCTTCTCAGAAGTCATCTTGAGCACGATCTTCCCAATACCTTCAACCTTGGATGTCGCAGAGTTTCCCATGAAGAGCTTCTCCTCTGTTCGACTTTTCTGATAAGTGGTAAACAATCCCTTATCCGAGCAGATGTGTCTAGTGGCACCTGTATCGTACCACCACTCCTTTGGGTTGCTCCCAACCAAATTCACTTCAGTCACCGCACACAGGTCGTCTGTTGTCAGCGAGTTTTCAGCTAAATTGGCTTGAGACTTCTTCCCTTTGTCTCTTCTGTTGTCGGGCTTGCTGCGACACTCTTCTGCCTTGTGACCAACCTTATCACACTTGTGGCATTTTCCACTGAACTTCTTTGCTCCTTGCTTCTTGAAGTTTGTGGTGTTTTGAGGTTGAAACTTCTTGTTCTTCCCCTTGTCTCGATGCTCAGCCAGGTTTGCCTTGTTAGAGAGCCCAACTTGATTGGCCCTCTTATTGTTTTCCTCGACCCGAAGCCTCACGATCAAGTCTTCAATCCTCATTGCCTTTTGTTTCAGCAACAAGTAAACCTTGAATTGCTCCCAGGATGGAGGAAGCTTCTCAATGATGGCACCTACCTGGAAAGCCTCACAGATGGTCATTCCTTCCGAGATCACTTCATGGACGATCAGTTGTAGTTCTTCAACCTGTTCCACAACTGACTTTGAATCTACCATCTTGTAGTTCAGAAACTTTGCTACTGCCGCTTTCTTTGAGCCAGCATCCTGTGTCTTGTACTTCTTTGTCAAAGTATCCCACAATTCCTTAGCGGTGTTATGGTTACAGTAGACCTTGTACAGCGAGTCAATCATGCGATGAGTAAGATACCCTCTGCATGCATAGTCCCCTTTCGCCCAATCAGATAGGGCATCCGTGTCATGTGGGGGAGAACCTAGGTTTCCCCTCCTTCAAGAACCTGTCCAGACCCAGTATGCTCAGGAAGAACTCCATCTTCTGAGACCATATTTTGAACCCTTTCCCGTCAAATTTTTCGGGTAGGATCCCAGCATGGATTGTGTTCGGCATAGTTGTCACATAAGGTCTGTGGGGAACATACAGACGAGGCAACTGAACATCAGACAGATCCATTTGATGACTCATTTGACCTGGATGACTTGTTTGACCCGGATAGCTCAATTGACCCGGATGACTCATTTGACCCGGATGGCTCATTTGACCCGGATGACTCATTTGACCCAGATGAAGAGGTTGAGCCAGATGACTCGTTTCAGCCGGATGACTCGGTTGAGCCGAATGAAGAGGCACTGGTGGCAGATCCACTTGGACGACCGGGGGGGTTTCCTTGATCGGACTCTTCTTAGTCGGACTCTCATGACCTGGACTGTTCTGAACTTGAACCCTATCAAGTATCTGAGCCTGATCGAGAGGCATAGTCCCAAACTGAATTCGGGGCGACCCAGTGACCTTTCCAGCGTCAGCAGCAATTTTCTCATCTCTGTTAGTCATTGTATCTGTTCAATAAGACAACCAAATATTAGTATGACTTAGAAGTAACTCTGCAAAAACAGATTTCAAAATTCTAAAAAAACACAGTTTTCTGCAAAACTGTAAACGCAGAAACCAGAAATCTGCGAACTGTAAATGCAGAAACCAGCAATCTACAAACTGTAAAAATTACAGAACCAGAATCTGTGAATCTGTTAAAGTCAGAACCAGTAATTCACGAATCTGTAAACACATAATCTGTAAAACAGTAAAAATTCGAGAAAATCACGAATCTGTAAAACAGAACTGAATTTCTGCAAACTGTAAAAAATTCCAGAAATCGCGAATATGTAAAACAGAACTGAATTCTTGCGAACTGTAAAAAATTCCAGAAATCACAAATCTGTAAAACAGAACTGAATTCCTGCGAACTATAAAAAATTCCAGAAATCACGAATCTGTAAAACAGAACTGAATTCCTGCGAACTGTAAAAAATTCCAGAAATCACGAATCTGTAAAACAGAACTGAATTCCTGCGAACTGTAAAAAATTTCAGAAATCACGAATCTGTAAAACAGAACTGAATTTCTGCAAACTGTAAAAACACAGTTTCTGCAATCTGTAAATACAGAATCAGAAATCTGTGAGCTGTAAACACAGTTTTTCGGTTCTGTAATACAACAGCAACCTGCTTCTGTAATACAACAGCAACCTCACAATTAGAAAGATTAATTTTCGTTTTTACTCGAATCTGAACACAGATCCGAAACTGTACGCAGTACAGACAATTTTCTTCGGGATGTAACTTTCTGTTCCTTTAAAACTCAAACAGATTGTTAGCGACAGGATAAAATTTTACAGAATTAAGATTGTAGGACCTGTATTTCGCAGAATAACAATCTGTAAAGAATTGAAACGAAGAACAAAATTAGGAAAGAATTTTACCGTATCGTTCTTGACGAAATTGTTGCGTAGAGTCGAGATTAGATCTCTTTCCTTAATTCTGTAACGCCCCGTATATGTGACGGTTACTGGCGTTGAGAATCCCAGGATACAACTACGATCACTTCTGGTTTGCACAATCAAAAGACAGAAGCCAACGAACCAGTATTTGCGCAGTACTCTCGAAGAAGAAGAAGAAGAAGAAGAGAAGAGATAGGAGATTGCTGTGTAATTTCGGATGCAGAGAATGAGAACCAGAACTCTCTTAAATAGAGATTCTCGGTTTGTTAGAGGAGGAGATAGTGGAGGCAGATGTGGGGAAGTGGAAAGAATCGTGGAATCAGTTGCGCTGACTCAGTTGGGCGTCCCCAACGAGGCAGTCCAAAATCTGATCTGGAAGCCCAAAACTTTCAGATCTAGCCCACTTCAAAAAGAGAAACTAAGCTGTTGCTTGGGCCTACGGCCCATTCCACAAGACCACGAGCCACGGACCGCGCGAGGGCCCCCCGTGTCCTCTCTCCATACCTCTCACAAGGGCTTACCAAGGGTATGGGGTATATAAACCCTTCATATTCCCACCCCAATTTTCGATGTGGGACAAAACCCATATCAAAATCGGGTTGCAACCGGGCAGCACCCTTTTTGCGCCCGGCAGCACCCCCTCGTTCGGAACCCCATTCCGAACGAGGGGAAAAATTATTTTTTAAAAAAAATTTTGTTTCTCGTTCCGAACGAGAAACGGTTCATTTAAATAATTTGTATTAAATAATGGCAAACCGGTTCGCAATATGCGAACCGGTTTACACCTCGTTCGGAACCCCATTCCGAACGAGGAATTTTTTTTTTTTATTATTATGACGTCACACCTCGTTCGGAATGGGGTTCCGAACGAGGTGTAATTTTTTTTTTTTAATTATGACGTCAGCATCTCGTTCGGAACCCCATTCCGGTTCCGAACGAGGTGTGACGTCATTTTTTTTTTAATATGCCGTCATATCTCGTTCGGAATGGGGTTCCGAACGAGATGCTGACGTCATATTAAAAAAAAATTAATCCTTGTTCGGAACCCCATTCCGAACGAGATTCGGCAAAAATTTTTGAAAATGCGAACGGCTATATTTTGACGGAGTCTATAAAATCGGAGTTGTATGACCAAATTATCAAACCCAATCGGAAGAAACACAAAAAATGACGTCTGAAAGCGATTCAACTAATTCTTCAAGGGCAGGTAGTTGGAAAGAAGGACGGGAGTGTTCTTCTAGTGAGACGTCGGTGGAGGAGGAGGTTGATTTGTCTGCGCCGGTAGATGATACATATTTCCAAGTAAGTATTTGTAAACCTTTTTTTTATAGCGTTTCATTATAATTTATTTTATTGGTATAGTAGTATTGATATTTGAGTAATTTTAAATAGGGATACTGTAGTGATGAGAAATATTTAAAAATCGACTATAGTGCCCATTTTACGACTAGTGAGAGATTTCCTACTATGGATCTTCTCAGAGAGTGGGTTAGAAAGGTCGGTTATGAGTTTTGTATGGTTATCACCACGAAATCATCAATGGCCAACAAGAGGATATTTCTGCACTGTGAGCAATCCGGTAGTTATAGAAAACATGGAAAGAACATTAATCTTGAAGGAGATGTAGCAGAACCATCGTCGCAGCGTAGCAACCTTAGTAGGTTAAGGAAGTACAATTGTCCTTTTATGTTAAGAGGATATTATCGACGAGCAACTCTTGTTGAGCCGCCTGGGTGGATACTAAAAGTTGAGAAGGCATGTCACAACAACTGTCTTTCCAGCAGCTTGATTGGCCATGCATTTGCTTCAAGGATGACGGGAGAGCAGAGACGAAAAATAATGATTGCATCAGCGGCCGGGGCAATGCCGAAGGTTATTTATACACAGCTGCTTCAGGAAAATCTGACTTCCACAATATCAAGAAGGCAAGTGTACACTGTGAGGGAAAAGGAGAGGAAGAAAGCATTGGCAAATCTAACCGTGACCCAGTGGTCATTAGATTTCCTCCATCATAGAGGTTATCGTAAAGACATTTACCACGAGACGAATCCGGAGACGGGGGAGAAAAAGTTGGCAGCGTTTTTCATATCTCATCCGGATTGTCCACATTTGTTGAGAATGTTCCCTCGGGTGGTGATCATGGACGCGACGTACAAGACTAATAGGTACACTAAAATTCATTATTATGAATTCAAATACCGTTATAGAATTATAATTATTAATATACCCTCGTTGATAGGTATGGTTGGCCGTTACTTCAGTTTGTTGGATTCAATTGCACCAACTATACATATTGTATTGCGCTAGCGTTCATCTGTTGTGAGACAGCCCCATACTATGCATGGGCATTGAAACGGGTCAAGTATTTGTTTCGTGCACTCGAAGGACCGGATTGCATCATGTCCGATCGAGAGCTGGCAACAATTAAGGCGGTTGACCATGTATTTCCTAGTGTGCGTCATATGCTTTGCCATGTCCACGTTGATCGGAATGTTAAGGCATTTGCTAAATTGAACAACCTGGACGAAAAAAGTGCATCTGCTAGCGTTCGACGGGTGATGCGGTCTCACACAGAGAAGCAGTATGAGGAGAGACTTGATCACTTCCGGAAAACATGGAGGAATGGTCATCTTGTACAATATGCTGAGAGCACATGGTTTACTCCCCATAAAGAAAAACTTATAGCTGCGTATTGCGATGATATACGCCATTTTAGCACAAGAATGTCTAACAGGTAAGATATTTGAATTTGTTTTTAACGAGAATGATCATGACACTCGATGTTTAACATGTACAATGTTGTTGTCAGGGTTGAAGGTCAACACTCGATGTTGAAGCATATGTTTGATTCAGCTGTTGGAGGGTTCGACACTTTAGTGCAACACATTGACAATATGTTTGTCGATCAGCACCGTCGAATACGGGCCGAGATGGAAATGTCCAACCATACTAGCCCGAAGGAGATACAAGACGGGCCTCGGTGGATCAAGACTATTTTCATGCGCATATTGAGGAAGTGCTCCGACAAGTGTTTGAGAATGCTACTGAAAGAAGTCCTTAAGGCAAAGGAGGGAAAGATATGTGGCCCATGTGAGGATCCTTGGTGGGAATCAACACTCGGATTGCCTTGCCCACACAGGATTAAGGTGTTTGTAGAAGAAGGAACGCCATTGTTGCCGAGCGACATTGATATCTTCTGGAAGCAGATCAAGTGGGAAGGAGTGGAATTGAAAGACTTCGACTCTCACGACGACGTGCAATTGACTGCAGATAAGGTTCTTATGGATGATTTCTTTGAAGGGGTGTTTACCGGTAACGTTGATGATTTCGATATGAAGAGGATGGCTGATAAGTGGCGTGAGTGTAAGGATCCTTCTTCAGTTGATGTCCAGGACCCCCCTCGGGGAGAGACGAAGAGAGGAAGGCCTAAGATTCATGCGAAGAAGACGGGTACAAAGTGAGATCCGGGTTGGGATGAGAGGGCTCAAGCTAAGAAGGATAAGGAGAAGGCAGAAGCAAGGAAAAAGGGGATGAAAGAGGAAGAGGGTGCAACTGTGCCACCGAAAGCCGATTCACAAAAGAAATCGTCGGTTGCATCCAACAGAGCTTCAAGCGGGGCCACGACCGTAAAAGGGAGTGCAACTAAACCACCGAGGGCAAGAGGAAATGCTAGATCGAAATGTAGCGGTGGCAATTCAATCATTTATCTCGACTTCGACTGGGGGATAGATAATATAGACCTTTTCATGCTCGCATACATAGCTGCTGTGGAGAAAGTAGGTGATGACGGTCATTGTGGTTATCGATCCCTCGCTCGCTTACTAGGTAAACCAGAGCAACAGTTCGTTGAAATCCGATTTGATCTTTCGAAGCACCTCCAACAAAACGGGCATATGTATCATGAGATGCTAGAGGGTTTCAAGACTATCCCGCAACTCATTCGAGAAGTGAATCCCATTCGATCGCCATGCTCTCCTGAATTCTGGATGTGCACACCTACAATGGGATTGGTATTTGCCACGAGGTATCAAGTTGCACTAGTGGTGTTATCATGGTTTGGTCCTTGTACATGTCTTCCGATGTTTGCTCCTCCCGGTTCAGAGCCTCCTACCACGGTGTTCGCCATTGCACATGTAGGCAGACGCAACCATTACGTACCGGTACGCATCGATATTTTCCGCTCTTGTACCTTATTTCACATATGTTTTTTAGCATACAATAACAATTTTGTTTTGACAGATTTGGTTGGTTGATGACAATTGTCCAATTCCACCCCCTCCAAGGCAGTGGAGTATCTACAAACAGCCATCGGTGGACGGATGGGAACAGCGCTTTCAGAGTAGATTCGAAAACTACGTATCGGAGAGAGAGTTTCATGGTGGCGGTCCCATAATGACCTAAATCTTGTATTTGTTTGATTAATGTTCGTATTAAGTATGTTGTTTGTTGACTTGATTAATGTTTGTTGAATTATATATGTTTGTTTAATGTTTTGGTGGACAATTTATAAATGTTTGAGTAATTTTTTTTCCAGAATGATGTCAACATAATCATAGAAGCATTAATATTGAAACAACAACACAATTGAAAAAGAACAGCACGAGTACAACGCAGACGGTGAACAACTAACGATACAGGAAATTAAAAATACTTAATTCTCTATTTGTTACGTGTTGCTGCCAATTCTGCAGCAAGTGCAGCGTTTTCCTCCATGAGCTCGGTGTTTTTGGCTTTCAGTTCATCTATTTCGTTGGCCCATTCTTTTGTTCCAATCCTCAGCAGCTCCATCCCTTCCTCAATTCCTTCAGCCTTTGACCAGTTGCATAAGTTGTCTGCATTTAGTTCTTCAATAACGACCCTTGCACGACCTGTGTATGGTGGATCGATCCAATGTTTGTATTTGCACTCTTTCTCTTCCTCTTCTTCAGTAAGAGCATCCCAACATGCATCCGGACATCCCCAAAATCTTCTCCCATAGTTGACCTTGTCCCACTCTATTTGTTCGGTACACATATGCACCGTGGGCTTTTTCTGACACCAACACAATTTCGGACCAGGATCCATTGTCGAGGAAGAGGCGGGAAATAGAGTTGGACGATTTGGATACATATCGAAATTTGAGAGAAAATAAATGTAATGGAATGATAGTGAATGTGTGTTTGAAATGGTTTGTTTTGGAGGTATTTATAGACGAAAAGATAAGATCTGTGACGGAAATATCTGACCGGGTCCCACACCATCTCGTTCGGACCCATTCCGAACGAGATGGTGTGGGACCCGGTCAGATATTTCCGTCACATCTTATCCCAAACAGATCTTATATTTTCGTCTATAAATGGCAGCCATGCGGTGAGTCCCGGATTTGCATCTATATCTATGTCCCGGATTTCTTTAACGTCATAACCGTGCAAACCAATGCCGCCTCTAAATATTAACCCGATACCCCAAGATGATGATGATGACGATCATGTAGTTGAAGATGGTGGTGAAGACGATGAAGACAGCGAAGGTGAAGACGACGGTGACGACGAAGGTGAAGGCGAAGGTGAAGACGAAGGTGAAGACGAAGGTGAAGACGAAGGTGAAGACGAAGGTGAAGACGAAGATGAAGACGAAGGTGAAGACGAAGGTGAAGACGAATCGGAAGAAGAACATGAAGATGATTATGATGACGTTGAAGAAGACGGTGGGGAAGAAGATGATGATGATGATTAGAAATGGTCACGTTTATATACTTTGTAATGCTCAGTTGTGTTGTCGTCTTGTTACAACAAAGGATATCAATAAAGAAATTTGCAACAAAGAAGTTTTCGAAAATTGCTAAGTTGTGTTTAAGGCTTATATATTGATGGTGAAGATATCATGTTGGTAGAACACTTGAAAACCACATCAAAAGACATACTAAATTGCAACAAAGAAGTATCTCGAGCTGAGAAGCAAAAAATTGAAGTGAAATTGGAATTGGGAACCAACAAGGAAGATGACTGCGCGTTAGGCAAACAGTGCAAAGTTGATTTTACCTCTTTTTTTTGATGCTCTTTCAATTGAAAACCAGTTTTTGGATACTAGTACTGTATTAAATTTGAGACTGACCATGCATGCAATCAATTCAAATGGCAGACAAACCAGTGCAAAATCATTTCCTATATCTGTATTTGGAGGAAATACTAAATTAAATTGATTGAAACGTAAGGAAACCAAATAATATTCATTATAACTTAAGGAAACCAAATAATATTCATTATAACTTAAACAACAAATACAACGATTCAAATCCCCCAATAAGGTTCCGACCCGTGACCCACATTATCTTCCCATTCATTACGCCCTGCTTCTTGTTCCGGATGGCCTTGTCCCGCACCCATCCTTGCCCGCTCCCATATAGAAGGTGTGGCTCTCTCTTCTGCACTCCTGGACGACTCTGCTTGTGACATCCGTTGAGTTTGAGTGACCTCCTCAGCTGTAGGCGGATTGTCGATACTGAGCATCCGAATGTAGTAATCCAAATTCTCCATGGATAATATCCCCTGTTGTCGATGTGTCCGCATAATACCGAGTGTCGTCGATACACGCTGCAATACCAACACATAATTAGGAGATGAGTCATATAGAAAACACAATACCAACAAATAAAATAATATAAGAATTACCCGGTTGAAATCGAGGGTAAGGATCGGGTTCGGGTTACGTGGCGGTCGAGGTCTTGCCGGGGCGTTTGGGCTCACATATGGATGTGAGACCTGAGCAAACCAATCGAGGTAAGCATCCTCAGCATCCCAAGGGATAAGAGCTGGTGGGCTGGACATGATGTACTGACACAGGTTGTCATAACGCTGGTCCCATCTATCCCATTCCGGGCCATACCGTACAGTGTATTCCCGGCCACCTCGCATTGATTTTGGCGGACAATAATACTCCACTGGCTCGGGGACATCCAAAGGCCGGGACTGACGGCGACCGAACTGTCTGCAAAACCGATCAGGGTTGTACATCTCCATAATGTCAAAGCACCGGATCCCACCACGATAAGTGGCCACTCTATGACGCCCTTGCGGTCCCACGTCCAAATCCGGATACGGCATCCAACACACCTACAGAATTAGCTTATAACAATTAATAACAATATTAATAACAACTTGGAATGACATTTAGACGATTCACTTACATCTTCCGGTGCATACTCATCCAAGATGCGTCTGTACTGTTGCAGTGTCCTTTTTTGCCTCAGCGGGGCTCGTCCAGTGGAATAACGGGACACACGAGCAGTAGCTTCTTGGGAGTTGACATCCAGGTTTGGGTTCCCAGGAAAATACGGGAAATGTAACCAAATCCAAATCTCAAGAAGCCTGACGCAACCAGAAAATTGCACGCATCTCGCCCTAGATGCTATACCCAGCTGCCTGTACAGCAATGCCAAACAACCTGTACCCCATGCGTATTCATGTATCCTGCTCGGATCCTCTAGTAGCGGCAGGAAGCATGTGTCTAACAGGTTGGAGGTCTTGTTCACGAACAAAGACTGCTGAATTAGGTGCCACAGAAAGCCGGTTGCAATGGAGCCCGGATCGGATCTTCTTCGAGAGTTGATCATCGAGACAACGTGGCAAAAGAATTCCCGCTCGCCGACTTTCCCCCTACCTATGAACTTGACCATAAATGCCTCCTCAGCGTCAAACGGGTTGTCCAGGTCAACGCCAAACAAATAGGAAAACAATTGGGCACAATGCGTTGAATCTGCATCTAGACCCAAATGTGTCCATGGCGTGGTGACAGCACCCCCGTCAATAGGCAGCTCCAGAATCTCCAAAACGTCATGGAGACCGATTCCAAGCTCCCCAAAGTTCAGATGAAATGTGTTCGTCTCAGGGTGCCACCTTTCCACGAATGCAGAAAGGAGGTTGTGGTCCACATTCCAAAATTGACCCTTCAGGATGTGAAGCAGCCCCGACTCCTGGGCAAGAGCAAACCATGATTCTGGCTCCGGGTCGGTAGGAATTCTAGGAAACCATAGCTCGAAACACTTTTGCCTTGTCTGCGCCTTTAGCTGACGGGGGACACTTTCATCGGGATTCGGATCTATCCAAATCTGATGAGCAATGTGTTGCTCATAACGAGTCAATATAGACCCCTCGTTGAGTCCTGGAAGAGGAGGAGCCGCAGCAGCTTCTGACTGCATCGGAGCAGGACCTGACTGTCGAGTCTGTCGGGATCTACCCCGCGAAGAACCCGACCCACTCGGAACATCTGGGTTAGGTGGGTTCCTAACCCCCGCAGCACTTGACCCCCGGGAACCTGACTGTTGCGGTCTATCACCACGCGATCTTCTATCCCCCCTCCTCTCAGAAGCAGTGATTCGCCTATCACCCAAATTTCTGTCCTCTCCAACTCTGGATCGGATATTTCTAACTACCTCCTAGTTTTAGCGAAATACATACAAATTTACCATCGATTATTATAACTAAAGTCCATATATGCGATTTTAAGTAGTTTTCAACCTTTTTGGTATTTTCTACAAAGTGTTGATACGCTTTCCACATGCATTAAACTAATTTTTTTTACCATGCATTGCAGTTAATATTGAAATGAAGCGTTTTCCACTATAAACTAATTTTACCTCCTAGTTTTACCATCGATTATTATAACTAAAGTCCATATATGCGATTTTAAGTAGTTTTCAACCTTTTTGGTATTTTCTAAAAAGTGTTGATACGCTTTCCACATGCATTAAACTAATTTTTTTTACCATGCATTGCAGTTAATATTGAAATGAAGCGTTTTCCACTATAAACTAATTTTAGCATGCATTTGAAATACAATTGAGCATTTTCCACTATTTCTACAAAATTAAGCGTATTTCAGGTTTTTAGAAATACTAACCGACTCCGTGTTCCGTCTCCGACGTGCTGCTCGGACATCCTCCTCCGCTTGCTCCGGCTCTTCTTGAGGCGTTGCTCCGCCTGTAACAGTTGCATCCCAGAACATGTGTTGTTGATGCCTTTGGAGATCACTGAAACTGGGGGTGGGGAGGTTGTAACTACTACTAGCTGCTCCGTCCATGTTGAAAAAACCACTACCAGAAGGACCAGCGTAGCTTGCATTCGGAACACCATAACCCGACCACCACTCGTTTCCTACGTAAATTTCTTCATCTGCAGCCGTCGGATCAGAAAAAAAAGGATTAGGAGGAGTTCCGGCCATTATCGAGACGAGGGAAGGCATTTTTTGAAAGATTTAGAAGGGAGCGTTTTTTTGTAAGATTGAGAAGAGAGCGAATTCGAGTGTGGTTCGGAATGGCATCCCGAACGAACTATATATAGGGAAAAGCTGGTGAGAATGATGACGTCAGCTAGCCGTTACACATAGCTGACGTCAGCATTTTTAAAAAAAAATCATTCTCGTTCGGAATGGGGTTCCGAACGAGAATAGTTTTTTAAACCGGATTATTTTATGTATTAAATAAAACCCGGTTCATGAACCGGGTTGACAAATTTTCTCGTTCGGAACGGTGTTCCGAACGAGAATATTTTAATAAAAAAAAAATACAAAACTCGTTCGGAACCCGTTCCGAACGAGGGGGGGGTGCCGAGTGTAAAATGGGTGATGCCCGGTTTCATCGCCTATCAAAATTCAGCTCCAAAATTGTTCTTTGAACTTAGTCAAGCAACCAACTTTGAGCCTTCATTTCTCATTCAAACGGAACCCGATTTTGACGTGTGAGTACACTACGGCGTAGTGCTCGCAAAGACGAAGCCAACACTCCCATAATCCGGCACAACCGGTGACCGCAGCGCACCAGAAAAGTGCCCGGAAGTCCAGTCAAAATCAGTTCCAACAATCCCCCACATGAATAGAAATGATTCTATTACACGTGCTTAGACAAGACAGACAGAAATTTTGAGAGTACGGGCGAAGAATCACTGCATCTGAGCTGGTGGCGTTTTTCAGCCTTGAACCATCCATTGTGAGTAGCTATCGGATTTACTCGACCAGGTAGTGAACATGATGTCTTGAACCACCCGGACTTTGACGTAAACCTAGACAATAACTATCACACAGTTTCATCTTCTCACAGAACTAGGTTCTTGATTGTGTTCATTTTGGCCGTGAACATCCCTGGTTATTCATGAGTGAACTTGGAGAAAGCAGCCTCTCTTCTTTCTCCTAGAAACGGCCTCATTTCACACTCATAAGGTGATTGACCATAAATGGTATTACCAATACCCTACTTTGTTCTTTCAAAGTATATGGAATCATTAAAAGCAAATGCTTAACCTCTACTTTGCCATCGCACTTTTATCATCCTAGGAACTGGGGAAGAAGATATAATATCTCCAAGTGCGCTTCTAGATTCGACTTGAATTTGTTTTCCCCTTGAACCTATTTCTTGGGATCTCCAATCACTTAGGTAGGGTTGCCATCTAGCATCCTCTTTAGTCATAGGCTTTAAACCCATTCCTCTAGATGACTTTACAACTTGCTCTCTTGACAATCCCATATCAAAATTCAGTTCCAAAATTGTTCTTTGAACTTAGTCAAGCAACCAACTTTGAGCCTTCATTTCTCATTCAAACGGAACCCGATTTTGACGTGTGAGTACACTACGGCGTAGTGCTCGCAGAGACGAAGCCAACGCTCCCATAATCCGGCACAACCGGTGACCGCAGCCCACCAGAAAAGTGCCCGGAAGTCCAGTCAAAATCAGTTCCAACATATAGTTTGTTGAAGAGGATGGAAATCCATTCCCATAGGAGAAGACCCTTGATTCAAAAACCCTAGCCACAATTACTGGTAAATTCACCTGCAAAATCAATAAGAAGAAGGTTATCACATCAAAATGTTTGACTTAGACCATAGTTGAAACGATCGATGGCAGAATCAAGACAACTGGTCAGTAATTCCTATGGAAATAGTTGTTTTTGCAACGGGGTCTCATGTGAGTTTTCCGGCAGAGGCTTGAATATTTTTTAAAATTTCATTTTTTCAAAAATACAATGAATAGCGCCTCTTGATTTTTTATTTAAAATAAAATAAAACTAGCTTCGGAAGAGACGATGTTTTAGAAATGTCTCTTCATCTTTAGACTTTTACCAAACCTAGCAATAATGTGTATTGTGGGAATTATTTTTAAAACAAGCCTATAGCCGAAATTTTTTCTAAAAAAGTGCTCACATAGGAATAAAATTCCTGATTTTGTACTTATAAATTTAATGATTTGTGAAGTTGAGAATGTTGTTTGAAAAGTTATTTGAATGTTCGGTAATTCTAGCTGAATTTGTAATAATAATGGTAAAATTACGAAAAATGATATAATAAATTATTTAATTCTTGTTTTTTGGTCTGAATTTAATTATTTTATTGATAAAGAGTAATAATGGATTACAAATTACATTAATAAAGCTTGTTAAACTAGGGTTTGGTTCCGGTGAGGATGGGTCCTTAGATGAGGATTGAGGATGATGCACACATACGTTATAACTCATGCACACACGAGATATAATTCATGCACACATTGTGTACATGTGTCTCAGATGGTGTGCATCACAAAATACTGTGTGCATGAGTTATAACGTGTGTGTGCATGACTTATAACGTTTGTGTGCATCATCCTCGGTCCTCATCTAAGAATCTATCCTTACGAGATCTTTCCCCGTTAAACTTACAACAGTCTTTGAGAATGCTATTGTTCTTGATTTTCCATCTGTGTTGGTCAAGTCATAAACATGTGTTTGACATGACTTAAAGACTATAATTATTAAAATAAATTATCATCTATTATAAAGAATGAATACAAAGTTCTTACATATTTCTTTATTTATAACACATCAAATTTGCATACTATAGTAGATGCATGTGGTTATGGGTTAAATATAATGCAGTTTACTACATAATGCAATTTAATGCATCAATCCCACACACACACCCTTAGCCTCATACTATTGGATGCACTCTTTTAAAACAGTAAAGCGTACAATTTCATCTGATGTGTATGAAAACCCCGTTCCGGATCCAGGTTTAGTACATACGTTCTGGATTAGTAACGATATATCCATTTCGAATGGGATAAATAATTCACTTGAATGAATATAGGGTTCTAGAATAGAGGAATCAATCTCTTTTGTTTTTTTTTGCAAACTTGATGGTTAATTTGCAATCCTATATTGCATATCTTCCTCTTTATTATTTGTCTGTACAACACACAACTCTTAACGCACCCTTCTCTGCTTGGAGAATAATAGTATCGATATTACAAATATTAGATGTTAAATTTTTTAATATAGAATGCAAAGATAAAGTTAGCCCGAAAAGAAATGTCTGATAATAGTCAAGTTGGTTAGTAGTAAAAGTTGGTTTTAAGGCACCAATAGTTGCTAATTAAGGCCACATTGATTTGAACAATGAAAATTTAAATATTAAGCTACTTTAATATGATTAACCTAGATAGATATTTTTGTTACCAAATACTCCACTTAATTAATGATTTTTGTTTCTAGCTAGGAGGTGGAGAGAGGATAGACAACTCGGCCAGAAATCTCGGCATCTATTTTATATATTGAGGCTATGAGCAATGGGGGTTGCATGATTTAGATTGTATAATTTATTTTTTGGCATTTATTTTTATTTTTATGTTACATAAAATTAAAAACCACTATTAAATTAACTACCAAACAGAAAAAGTGTGATACAACTCTCATTTGGGTTGCATATCATGCAACTCAAGCATGAGTTGCATAGCAAACATTACTTTTTGCTATGCAATCAATTATTAAAATAAGCTATGCAACCCCTATTGTGGGTAGTTTGAGAGTTCGTTCAGTGAGAATGATCTTGGTGAGGGGCGAATACGTTTGAGGCTCAGGAGGGGCTTATTGCTTGAAGTTGCAAATAAATGAGAAATCAACACCGATCAATCATTTTTTGTACCCTAGGTAAACATGTCAAAAGTTGATCCAACCCGCTAAATCGATCTGACCCAAAATACTCAACCCCAAACATGTTGGGTCAAATCCGGAACAACTCAAAACTCATCGAATGACTCACTTTTTACAAATCCGGAACAACCCCAAACATGTTGGATCAATCATTTTTCTTTTCTTTATTACAATAAAAAATTCAAATACTTGAAACTCGTTGGGTCGATCCGACCCGAAGTAACTCTTCAATTTGTTCTCCAAGACATCCAAGCCCGGCCTTCCATAAGATAAACTTCTTCACATATATGGCCATCTACAAGGAAAATGTTCTTAGATATAATTTCCATTCTTACACGCAATCTCCTCGGCCTTATTTTCAACCAAATTATATCATCCTTGTAACAAACTCATTTCCTTGTTCTTGATATAATTTTTTAACATAATTTCCAAGACCATCTTCCAAATATCTAGATCGACATTCATCCTCAAATTAACCTTGACCTTGTACCGCACAACTATCTTCCACTCGACGTAAGATTACGTCTCGCGTAATCCAAAAAGCTTATCTTTGCTTTCTGTATCCACTTATAACAAACCTATACACTCAAAAAGAATATTACTCCCTCCGTCCCACTTTGTTTGTCCTCTTACGCGTTTACACATTTGTCGATGCATGTTTTGCGTCGTTAATATCTCTAACTACATATTATTAAAAATTATAAAATCTTGATATTGTTAAAGTATTAAATGAGACGAATCAAACAAGACCATACATGACTATATTAATACACAAAGATTGAGAATAATCGAGCAAATTGCGTTAATAGGTGAATAGTGTCAAATTTCGTCATAGGACAAACAAAGTGGGACGGAGGGAGTAGTAAATATTTATCATAATTAAAAATTAAATCCCAACAAAGTGGCAAATACCCGTAAGAATACGTTCTATATGTCTTGCATGAAAAAAAGCGCCGGTACATATTTTATTCTCCCGCCTCGATCGGAAACCCTTTGCACATATTATACGTACTTTCCATTATCACACATGAATTTATTCGGTAAAATTAAGAATTTGTATTAACATATGTACTCACTACTCACTAGTCACTACCATTCGCATAAAGATATATAGAATCAATCTGATTGACCGAGCAAAAGAACAAAAGAGAAGAAGATATAAAGCATAAGTTTAGAAAGTTTCCAAAGTGACAGGATCAAGAGAATTAGTTCTCATTGATACATAAAAGCAGGGACAATACCAAAGGCTACTATATTTTCTATACCAAGGTACCAAATTAAAGCATGAATTGAGTTGTCAAGAGAACAAAACCTCTCGAGGATATAAGAAGAAAAGAAAGTTTAATTATTCCAAGATACTCATTGATTGATGGCTTCAATCAATATATATAAACATTAATGTGAAATGAGATTAGAAACGTAAATTGAACACTACAATTGAAGGAATCAAGCCCTAACCAAGGTATAAGCATCCTCACTCCCTACAAAGAATGCACATGCAATCTCAAGTAGAAGAAAGGCTAGTTTCATCGGTCATTTTCACATGCATGCACCATGTTAGAATGTGATGACGTAGTGCACAAGTCCACACCAGAAAAGGACAAAATAGGCCCTCTCAATTCTGTTACGTTTGTTATCTCATATGTAATTCAGTTGTAATACTGTATATAAGGCCTTGTTTGCCTCATTAATACAATCAAGCATTTGGTTACAGTCTTGCTCTCTTCCTTCCTTCTGTTTCACCATCGCAACACATAGATCGATGCTTGTTCTCATTCTTTCTTTCTTTTCTTCCACTGCACTAATCTTCGATCAATTCTGAGTTGTAACATGGTATCAAAGCCTCGTAATTGATTCGAAGCTGCGAGATCGATCATGGAACAAGAAAGCCAGAGATTAGGTCGTGAGGATGCTCGTGGTCTGATCAGAGAGCTTACCTTGCACAATTCGGATCATCCGAACTATGTTTTGGCCACAAATCTCCTCAATGAACGCAATTACAGTCATTGGAGGAGATCTGTTGAAGTATCACTGTGAGCGAAGAACAAATTGGGGATGGTGACTGGGAAGTGCACCAGACCACCACCAGGATCGCCTGAAGCAGAACAATGGGAGATCGTAAACAATATGGTAATCTCTTGGTTGTTTCATTCTGTTGAGAAAGATATAGCTGAATCAGTGATTTACTGCAAGACTGCAAGTCAGATATGGAAAGAATTTGAGACTAGATTTAATAAATCTAATCGAACTAGAGTTTATCAAGCTCAAAGAGATCTTAGTGCTTTATCTCAAGGTTCTTTGTCTGTCACAACATATTTTACTCAATTGAAAAGATTGTGGGATGAATACCTAATGGTTCTTGAGGATTCTATATGCACCTGTGGATCTACTGTTGTGTTGCAAAAGGTTATGACAGACCAGCAGGTTATCCAATTTCTCATGGGATTGAATGATAGTTTTAGCACTATCAGAGGAAACATTCTCATGATTATCCCTCCTCCTAATCTAAATGAGGTATATCAATTGGTTCTTCAAGAAGAACAACAGAGAATGCTCAACACCAGTAACAAGAATGATTAAGAGGCAATGGCTATGGCTGCTCAAAGAGGTAGTTCCTATAGCAAGGAAGAAGGGAGAAGTTCTTCCAAATACTGTGACCATTGCAAGAAAGGAGGTCATTCTGTGGATAAATGCTGGAAGCTAGTTGGTTTTCCTACCAAAGCAGGAGATGGTCAACAAGGAACTCCATTATGTGGCCATTGTAAAATTCCTGGTCATGCTACTGAAAAATGTTGGAAGGTTCATGGCAAGAACAACTCTCAGACAGGAAGCAAGTTTTATTGTGAGCATTGCAAAGTACCAGGGCATACCATTGAAAGGTGTTGGAAGATCCATGGCTATCCACCAGGAAAGGGACCAAAAGTGGCAGCCAATGTGAGTTCAGATCACAACACTAATGATAATGTGTCATTAACTCAGCAACAGTATTCACAACTTATGGATCTCTTGCACAAGAAATCTGGAGGTGATGGACTTTCTCATGCTGCTTTCATGGCAGGTACACCTTTTTCTCTATTTTCCTCTAGCAATAAATCTGTTTGGATTCTTGACAGTGGAGCTTCAGATCATATCACACCACATTTATCCATGTTTCAATCTTACAAACCTATCCTTAAACCCACATACATTACTTTGCCTAATGGCAAGAAAGTCACAATACAAAACACTGGTATAGTACATCTTTCTCCCCATGTTATCCTTCATGATGTACTCCATGTACCAGAATTTCATTTCAACCTATTATCTGTACACAAATTAACAAAAGACTTGTCCACTAATGTCATTTTTACCTCTGGTTTATGCTTAATTCAGGCCCCTTCGATGAGCAAGCCTCTAGTGATTGGCCATGAAGCTAATGGACTATATGTCATGGAAGAATCATCTTCCCTAAATAAAGCTGCTATAGATAATTGTTTCTTTTTCTAGCATCAATCATTCACAAAATACTACTTCAAGTTGTAATGCATTTGTTGCACAAGTTTCTGCTGAAATATTAGATTATAGAATGGGACACTTACCTTTTAGTCAATTGCAATACATAAAGAATTTTAGCATATCTCCTAAGTGCAATGCCATATGCACTATATGTCCTAAAGCAAAACAAGTTACGCCCTCTTTCCCTAATAGCCTAACCAGAGCTTCTAAACCCTTTGCCCTGGTTCATATTGACACCTGGGGACCCTACAAACATGTCACACACAATGGTTTTAGATATTTCCTAACCATTGTTGATGATCACACTAAGTGTACTTGGACCTATCTCATGACTCATAAGAGTAATGCTTTCTCTATACTCCAGAATTTTTACACCATGGTGGTAACTCAATTCCAAACTAAAATCCAAACCATAAGGTCTGATAATGCACCTGAATTTTGTGGTCCTATAGCTCAAAATTTCTATTCCTCTAAAGGCATTCTTCATCACACTTCTTGTGTTGACACACCTCAACAAAATGGTGTTGTTGAGAGAAAGCATAGGCATCTCTTAGAGGTTGCTAGAGCCTTAAAATTTCAATCTAATCTTCCTAATTCTTTCTGGGGTGAATGTCTTCTTACATCCACCTTTCTCATTAACCGTAGCCCTTTGCCTTCATTACAAAACATTTCCCCATATGAACTTCTTTTTCATAAACCACCAGACTATTCATTCTTAAAATATTTTGGTTGCTTATGTTATGTGAACACTCTAAAGAGAGAAAGAGACAAATTCTCTCCAAGAGCTACACCTTCTGTCTTTGTTGGATATACTTTTGGCAAGAAAGGTTACAAAACCTTAAATCTGCACACTAAGCAGATCATTATATCTAGAGATGTCTCTTTTTATGAGACACACTTTCCCTTTCACTCCAACAACTTTGATCTCAGTCCCTTAGTTACCTTACCTTCTTTACATAAGGACATATCCTCATTTTTACATCCTATTTTCATACCTGATACTACTACTTTTTCTAGTAATGCAATTGACAATTCTATTGTGCTTCCTACTACTCCTTCCACTTCTTCTTCTTCTCATATCACTCCATCTACTACACAAAATATACAAAACACAGAAACACAACCACAAGAATTAAGAAGATCAAGCAAAATCTCTAGACAACCATCTCATTTACATGACTATATATGTTCCTATAGCTTTGCTGAGCCTACCACTGGTCTTGTGAATCAAGGTGCTCTTCCTTCTCAACACTTTGCTTTTCTTTCCCATATTTTATCCTATTCTAAACCTACCTCTTACATTCAAGCTGCTAAGGATCCAAATTGGACTAATGCTATGAATTTAGAGATTAAGGCTTTACAGGCCAATATCACTTGGGAATTGCTTTCTTTGCCTGCAGGTAAAAGACCAATTGGTTGCAAATGGGTATTTCGTGTCAAGTTGAAAGAAGATGGCACTCTTGAGAGGTACAAGGCAAGACTGGTTGCTAAAAGGTTCACCAAATAAGAAGGAATTGACTTCCATGAAACCTTTTCACCTGTTGTGAAAATGAAAACTATAAGAGCAATTATTTCTGTTGCTTCTGCAAGACAATGACCTCTTTATCAGCTAGATGTCAACAATGCTTTTTTGCATGGAGACCTCAAAGAAGAGGTTTACATGACTGTACCCAAAGGCATTCCTAATCCAGACAATCTTGTTTGCAAACTAAAGAAGTCTCTGTATGGTCTCAGACAAGCTTCTAGACAGTGGTTTCACAAGCTCACCAGTGCACTTCTTCTCCTTGGCTTTGAATAATCCAAGAATGATTACAACTTGTTCCTCAGAAAAACTACACATCACATTACTATTGTGGCAGTATATGTGGATGATCTATTGATCACTGGATCTGACATTGAGTGCATCAACAATCTCAAGTCTTACTTAGACAAGACCTTCAACATAAAAGACCTTGGCATACTCCACTATTTCCTTGGTCTTGAGGTGAGTTATCTACCTACTGGTGTCTCCCTTACTCAACATAAATTCACAAATGAACTTCTTGATGAGGATGGTTTCTCTAATTCTTCCCCTATTTGCACTCCTTTGCCACTTAATCTCAAATTTAGCCTCACTGAAGGCACTTTATTGTCTGATGCCAAGACCTACAGACAGATTGTAGGTAAGCTAAATTTCCTAACACACACTAGACCAGACTTAAGCTATGTCGTCCAGACTTTAAGTCAGTTCATGCAAGCTCCTAGGTCTACACACCTCTCAGCTCTTCATCACACCCTAAGATATCTAGCAGGCACTCAAGCTCAAGGAATTCTTCTCAATGGGTTTGATCAACCTACTCTTACAACATATTCAGATTCTGATTGGGCTGGTTGTGCCATTACCAGAAGATTTGTCAGTGGATACCTTATTCTTTTAGGTAAGTCTCCTATAAGCTGGAAATCCAAGAAACAGACTACTGTTAGCAAGAGTTCCTCTGAGGTATAATATAGGGCTCTTGCACACGCAGCTGCTGAGATTAGGGCTGGGCATGGGTCAAAAACCGAACCGAACCGAACCGAACCCGAAAAACCGAAACCCGAAATTCCCAAAAAATCTGGACCGAAAACCGAACCGAAATCTTTCGGGTTGGGTTGGTCCGGGTTTGGGTCGGTTCGGTCCGGTCCAATAAAAAACCGAATAGGACCGAACGGTGCGGGCGAGTGGGCGAGACTCAAGGTGTGGGGTACTGCGGGCGAGTGCGGGCGAGTGGGCGAGACTCAGCTAGACGGTAGGGCTGGGCATGGGTCAAAAACCGAACCGAACCCGAAAAACCGAAACCCGAAATTCCCAAAAAATCTGGACCGAAAACCGACCCGAAATTACTTCGGTCCGGGTTCGGTCCGGTTTTTTCGGTTCAATCCGGTTTGGGTTTCGGGTTTACCCAACCCGTGCCCAGCCCTAGCTGAGATCACTTGGCTAGTTCGTTTGCTTCAAGATCTTCAAGTCACAACTATCAAGCTTGTATCTCTTTGTTGTGACAACCATTCTGCGATCCAAATTGCCACAAATCTTGTCTTCCATGAACGAACCAAGCACATTGAAATTGATGTGCATTTCACTCGAGACAAGGTTATTGATGGTCTCTTACAACTTCAGTTTGTTCCTTCTACTGAACAACTAGCATATTCTTTAACAAAAAGTCTTCCTTCACATCAACAAAACAAGCTTCTCTCCAAGCTGGGGCTGATTTCTTCCCATCCTCCAGCTTGCGGGGGGCTGTTAGAATGTGATGACGTAGTGCACAAGTCCACACCAGAAATGGACAAAATAGGCCCTCCCAATTCTGTTACGTTTGTTGGGTAGTGGGTTTGTTATCTCATCTGTAATCCAGCTGTAATATTGTATATAAGGCCTTGTTTGCCTCATTAATACAATCAAGCATTTGGTTACAGTCTTACTCTCTTCCTTCCTTCTCTTTCACCATCGCAACACATAGATCGATGCTTGTTCTCATTCGTTCTTTCTTTTCTTCCACTGCACTAATCTTCGATCAATTCTGAGTTGTAACACACCACACCAGTAATACAATGTATAAATGTTAAGATTGAGAGAAAGAGAGGAAAATTGAGTGGAATCTTGATCTGTATTGAATGAATTGAGGATGATGAATTACAGATGAGTCAAGATATATGACTATAAATGTCATGTAACAAACATAACAGAAGGTGAAAGCGGCCACTCTAATACATACACGTGTCCTATATAATTAAGCCTCTAACTAACAGTGTGTACTAATTCTATCTCCCCCTTCAATTTGGAGGGTGGGGGAAACTACTCCCAACTTACCAATGTTGTACACCTGTAACTCTGTAAGAGGCTTAGTGAGAACATCAGCTAACTGATGTTGAGTGAACACGTGTGATAAGGAGATCAATCCTTCAAGCAACTTCCACGCACAAAATGGCAATAAAGGTCTACATGTTTGGTACACTATTAATGGAAGACGGTATTCCTTGTAATGTAGATAGATGCCATGCTGTCACACTTCAAATGGATTGATGTAATAGTGATAACACATTCATGGAGTAAGCGAGACAAACAAGCTAACTCTGCACAGAATAGGCGCATGGATCTATACTCGGCCTCTGCTGAGGATAATGAGACTGTCTGTTGCTTATTAGATTTCTATCCCTAGTCCCTACACTATATATTTGTATTACGAAGTGCAATACCAACTCCAAAATTCGTATAAGCATTATCTTGATGCTATGAAGTCTCATTTTATCCGCATTTAATGAAAGATGTAAAGGGGAAAAAAGAGACTTTTCTATATTTACACTTTTTATATGAATGTGTATTTTTTGACCTTAAAAAAATTATTATGTGTTAACTGACCCTTTTATCTATGATGACAATTTTATAAAGTATTTGACGATGTTTCGTCGATGACAATTATTTTCATTAAATAATGATATAAAATTAGTGATGACAAAAAATTGTCATCACAAAGTGTTAAAAAGTTAAAATAATACGAACTCTATAAATAAGGTTAGAAACCACAATTTTTTTTAAAAAGAGACATTGAACCTAGTATTTTCCTATATTTACGGTCTTATACTCTTATTTGAATTGGATAAAGCCCATTTGCAGTGCATTAGTGCACTTCGTATGATTGATTATAAGTGTTTAACATTTGACTCTGTATTTCTCTCTCTTATATTTTTTTTTTGATGAGGAAAGCGTTTAGGGGCACATCTAGCGAGAGTGATACCGCCCTAGAGCATCCCGAAGGATGAGATCGGAAAGATCTGGATAGGCTGCAAAATCAGGATGGGGTATTAAATGGTACATTTTGGCTATAAGGTCAGCCGCACCATTAGTCTCCCGAAAAATATGGGATACTCGATATTCCGCAAAAGAGCGAAGATCCATTAAGATATTAGTCATGATCAAGTCTAATTCCCATGGGCAGTCCCAAACGCCATTTATGGCATTAATAAGGCGAAGGTTATCGCCTTCGATCTCAACATGCGTGAGACCCATCCGAATAGCCTCTTTAATGCCATAACGCATCGCAAGGGCCTCGGCCATGATTGGTGGAACAGTACCCAGGGGTCCGTTCGTCATTTGAATTGGTGTTCCTTGTTCATCTCGAATGATGATTCCATAAGTAGCTAGGCGAGCTGGAGGACAGGCAACATCTACATTGATTTTGTAAAATTTTTGCTTTGGTTTGACCCACCTTATTGTTTTCCTCTTTCTTCTAGTGAGCTTGGGAGTGAGTGGGTCAATTTCAATGTCCATCTTTTCTTCCATTTTTGCAAGTTTCCAGACTTTTATTTGGTTTTTAATAAAATGGTGAATGTTAGGTAGTTGATTATGTTCCACTATGTCAAAATTTTGTTTGTTCCTGTAGAACCATAGGGTCCACCAGATAGTGGCCAGATCTTCAAATTCCTTTTTAGTGGCCTTATTTTTTATTTCATTAAGTAATTATGTAGTGGTATGATTCCTGGGTATTAGGGAGTTCATGACTCCATGAATTTTCCTATCAAAGTTTCTTATAATTCTCTTTGTTCTTGGACACTCAAAGAGGATGTGTTTGAGATCTTCACTTGGGGAATTACATCCTAGGCATTCTGTAGTAATGGGCATGTGCCTATTTTGGAGCTTAACTTTGGTTGGTAGTCCTTCTTTAGAGATTTTCCAAAGGAAGGATTTTATTTTTGGTAGCAGATCAAGTTTCCAAATCCATTCCGCATTTGATGGTGACAGATTTTGATTCCCATAAATCAATTTCATTGCACTTTTGGTTGAGAACCAACCATTCTTACTGGAATTCCAGTATAGCCTATCTTGGATGAAGTTAGTTGGTATTGGGTATGCTTTTATTTTGTCTATGGTTAAGTTACTAAAGTATATTCTGAGTTTGTCTTCATCCCAAGAGTTATCTGGATTTAGGAAGACGGATACTGTATCATGTACATTTATTGGCACATTTGTTATTACTTGTTCTTTTAAAGGTTCAGGGAACCATTTATCTTTCCAGAATTTAATGGTTCTCCCATCTCCAACTCTCCAAATGAGACCTTGTTTAAATTGTACTAATAGTTTCGACATCTGGGTCCATTGTCAAGAATCATTTTTCTTTGGGTTTTTTTCATAGTCAAGGATGTGTATATTTTTAAGATATTTCTCTCATATAATTTTCACCCATAGATTTTCTAATTCTGCTAGAATTTTCCAAATGAGTTTCATCTGAAGTACAATATTGATGTCTTTACTTTTTCGGATCCCTAGGCCACCATTATGAACTGGTGTACATATTTCATCCCATTTTATCATTGGTTTATAATTATCTCCTTTATTCCATAGGAATACACGGTTTATTTTATCCAGTTTTTTGTGTATTTTGGAAGGTAACATGAAATTTTGCATCATATAATTTGGTTGAGCTGAAAGATTTGCTTTGATCAGAACTTTCCTACCTTCCATAGATAGGGTGTCAGCTTTCCATTTTGTGAGTTGTTGAGACGTCTTCTCTATGACTGAGTAGAAAGTGGTGTGATCCACCTTTCCAGTTATGATCGGGCAACCTAGGTATTTCTCCATAGCCATTGATTGGTTAATTTGGAATATTTGGGTTATTTGTTGTATTGCAGTATTGCTTGTGTTTTTGGATACTTGAAATGTGGATTTGTCATAGTTAACTCTTTGTTCAGATACTTCACAGTACTCATCTATAAGGGTTTTTATTTTCTGACACGTGGATGTTTTGGTTTCTGCAAAGATGATAATATCATCCGCAAAGGCTAGGAATGGGATTTTTGTACCCCCTCTAGAAAGTTTGATACCTATAGGGTTAGGTCGTGTTACAGAAGCCTTCTGAAGACTCCTAGATAAGATTTCTGCACTGATTATGAATAGAAAGGGGGAGAAGGGGTCACTCTGTCTCAGTCCTCTAGTTGGATAGAAAAGGTCTGTTGGACCTTGATTGACCAGAACAGAGAAAGAAACAGTGTGTGTGCACTCTTTGATCCAATTGATGAACTTTTCACATAATCCAAATTTCTTTAATGTTAGCAGGAGAAATTCTGTGAAAGTATTTCTTTGTTAGCAGGAGCCAATAATTTGTGTACCTTCAGTGGTAGTTATTTCTTTGATATTTTTCCTATTTCTTCTCCCAGTGGCAATTCTGTGAAAGTATTTTGTGTTTGAGTCAACATTTTTTATATGTTTTAGTTTTGCTCTTTGTCTCCAGTAGATTCTCTGGAAGGAAAGGAGTCCTTGTTTTTTCCTTATAAGGTTATTTTGCTTAATAACATTACTTTCTAGGCAGGATGCTTGAGGTATATTTTGGATTAAGATTAATTCTTCCTCCACTTTTTCCAGTTGTTTGAAAATGTTGCCAAATCTGGTTTTGTTCCGTTCCTTTAATTTTGTTTTGAGTAATTGAGTTTTCTTTATAAGTTGGTATAGGGGTGTTCCTATAATTTGGTTTCTCCAAGTTTGTGCAACCAGAACTTTCATATCTTTTCGCTTGGTCCACATCATTTCGAATTTAAATGGTTGAGCTTGATGTATAGTTTCGTTTGTTATATCTAGTGATATTGGACAGTGGTCTGATGAAGTAAACGCATGATTTTTTGTAGTTAGATTTGGATACCATGTTACCACTTATTGGTGAATCAGTACTTTATCTAATTTCTCTTTAATTGTGTTGTTCATAGTTTTAGATTTTCTCCAAGTGAATCTGTTACCAATTGTCGGGGGATCAAACAGATCATGCTTTTCGACAAATTTATTTAATCTTTGGAGTTTGTTACAAGTGGGAATGATTCCTCCTTCCTTGTCATCACACACTAGAATATCATTGAGATCTCCAATGATAATGAAAGGTTCATTAATTGCTCTGATAAAACAGTCAATTAATTTCCAAAATTCATCTTTGTCTTTTTCTTGAGGGGGCATAAGCAAATATAATATAGAATTGTATGTTGTTTTCTATATTTTTGTATATAAATGCTATAAATCTTTCATCTATTGTGTGTAGGGTTACTGTTTCGTTTCTCAGTTGAAACTCTTTCCATAGGACAATGATTCCTCCTGCATATCCTTTGGCAGGTGAGACAGCAATATTGTCAAAACCCGCCTTTTTCCATTCTTTTTCATTTGGGTAGTTGGGGGATTTTGTTTCAACCAGCCCCATCATTTGGATATGGTTAATTTTACAGAACGAATCAATATCCGTCCATACGTTATTTTGTTTGATGCCTCTAACATTCCATAGATTTATCTTCATTTTATCCTATATAGATTTTTGTCCCGTGAAATTAGTGCGGGAGATAACCAGCTTATACTTTTCGCAGAGGAGATGGTCGGACACGTGATAAGCATTAATCCGAATTTCGCGCTATATAATTTAGTGGTTGCCTTTTGTTTAGAGATTATTTGGAGATTTTGGTGGGTCTGGACCCATGTGTACTGATGCAACTTAATCACAAGGGACTCATTTGGTACTAATTTTGGTTGAAGTGGACCAATCCATTCCATGAATCTACTGTTTAAGTGATACATATGTGCATATTTCCGCATAAGGATATAACTGCATTTGAACTTAGTGTGATATTTTGTTTTTTCCGGTCTGGTGGTGGTGATTTGGTAGTTACTTATCTCATTAATTTTTCCAGCTACTATATTTTTGTATTGGACTCTTTCAGATGTTATCTTGGTGATTTTGGTCGTACGTTTCTCCTTACATTGATGTGCAACATTTTGTTGGACAATTGTGTATCGTTTTCCATCACTTGCTAAGTAGCTTAATTGCTGCTGGTTTGTGTAGTTTTTTTTGTTGGTGTTTTTTGTACTTTTGACATGACCTCCCTGTTCAGCAGGTTGTTCAACCAATTTAATCCGACTGTTACCAATTTTGGTGTAGGTTGATTGATGTTTTTTGTGATATTTTTGGTTGGTGGTTTTTTTAATTTTGGCATGACCACTCTGCTTATGTATGGTCCAAAACCTGTTAACTAAGTAAGCAGACCAGCACCCAAATCTAGTCTTGTAATTTTCAATCACATACATAGTCCTTGTACAAAGGATTCTTTGATCAAGATGAGAAATGTAAATAGTCTGATTAACTTGTTTTCTGGGCCCCAATACAAGCTTGGTCTTTTCCCATGTACTCGGTATCCTCTTGTTTATGTTTTGTGTTTGTCTATGTTTATCTTCCTGTTCTTTTTTCCCAATAGTCCATTTGTTAGTTACATTACCTGCAAAAAAATACATTAGTTTTGTTGATATCATAATATAGGTAATTAGAGTAGAAACAAAGGTTACGGTTACTGATCTTAGTTTTTGAATTTTTTTAAAAGTCACCCTTGGGGAGACATTCATTTGGTAGTGAATGGTCAGTTGGGATCTTTTCCTTTTGTTGATTGGTATCCTCTTGGTCATAGTTGTTTCCCACTTGTTATATTGCTTGGTGTCAGCTAAGGTTAAGATCACAACTTTATTGGTGTTTTTATAAGGTAGAAGTTTGTCTTGCCAATAATTTTGATTCACAAAGCAAATCATATGGTCAATGAGTTTGTTAACTGATGCATGAAACATGGTATATTGGTAGTTATGGACTAGATTGTGATCCTGTGTAGCAGTCAAGTAGATAAAGGAGTTCAACTTCATCACTACCAGGAAGCAATACCAGTTGTACCAATGGTAATCATAACATCTAAAGCAAGGCCTTAACTCTAGAATGCGTAGGTTATATTTGTAGAACTTTTGAGAGAAACTTATCTGATTTTTAGAGTAGATAGGTATCAAGATCTGCTCTTCAGTAGTGGCCTCTCCATTGGCCACCCACCAGGAGCTTCCATTCTCCACAATTTCCATTCCTGCAGACCATAAAACAATAAGCTTATTAGCCCAGCAGTCAGAGTTTTTTACATCATTTGTTGTGGAATAGAATTTGGTTTGTTTAATCAATCTTTGATAGTTATTGGAGTGATCAGTTTTAGTTACTTTATATATTTGAGTATAATGCCCATAGGACCACCTAGAGATAGTACAGTTTTTAGTGTTAATTAAGCTCAGATTCAAGATCCTCTCATAAATAGTTATCATTATGCTATAGAGGTGATTACAGTGATTAAAATACATTACTCAGAGCAGTTTGTCTTCCTGCCATAGACTGATCCAGGTAAGCCTTTTGTGAATTTTAGTATTGTTTATGGTTTTGGTTAGTTTGGAAAGTTTATTCTTATGACTAGTGTACTTGGTGTTGTTAAGTGGTAAATATGACCTGATATCAGCAGTTTCAGTTGGTAATAGCATTAAGGTGGGAGTGGTTCCCTTTCTTTTTTGTGTGTTTTTGTTGGTCAATGTAGTAGCATGATTAGCTAGTTCTAACCGAATCGATTCAGTGCACAAGGGAGGGTAAGGAATAAGTTGGTTGGTAGCTCGAAAAAAACAACGAGTAGGATCCACATATCTAGTTGTTGTTTTACTATCACTGGAATGATTTTTCCAGATGTGGGTAATGATATTCTTATGCAATGATTCCATAAATGAGTAATTAAGAGTGTGAGGGTTAGAGTAATGAAACCTGATATGTAGATGGTACTTCCAGTATCTTGATGATATAGTACCACATACTCTTTCTTCAGCGGGTTCTTTTCCATCGAGTCGTCCAGGAAGGTGGAGTCTGCATCTCAACGGTTCAGCAGGGAGCCACCAGCAGGCTACCCATCTTCTTCGCCTTTTTCGCCGCCGATGGGATACGAAACGGAACCCTAGGTCGCGTTTTCGAGGGATGTCGGAGTAGCTGTGTTCCCCGAGCATTGAGATCACTTGGATCTTAAGCTTTGAGAGAAGTAGAAGGGTTCGAGATTTGGACCTCTCACTTCGAGATCTAACCTTCTCTTGACAGTAGGCGGTCTCGGATCTTCGCCATGGCCCAGATTTCCAGCCACCGCATCGGTTTCGCCATGGCTTCTTTGGCTTGTGCATGAGGTGGATGATAACGGATTTGAGATTGAAGAGAAAGCTGAAGAGATGGGACTTTGTGTGATGGAGGTATCTAGGGTTGCGATTTTGGGTAGGAGCTCTGAAGAGTCCTCCTTGAAATTTCCATTCTTTATCTTGATTTGGCTTGCAAATAGAGAGGATAAGGGTGAATCTAATGGTAAAGGAAAAGATCAGATGAAGGATGAAGGGTAGAGGCTTGAGATTTTTAGATCTTAGATTAGGATTTAGGGTTATTTGAAAGAGTAGAGATTGGGGCTTTTGGGTGTAGGGGTAAAGGGAGCAAGAGAGTTTTTTACGGGTGACCATTTCTCTTTCTCTCTCTTATGATTTCAGCTAATATACCCACACTAGTCTAGAGTATCAAAGATTCAAAATAGATCCCACTAGGTTAATTAAACATGAGCTTTTCAGATAGAAGTTACAGAACACATATCATATATACATGCCAAATATGCACTATACAGAATATAGACAACACTATCTATATTTTACAACTTGTGTACATTAGAGGTAGCTAAATCTTACATGACAGAGCAGTTTGTGGGATTGTCATCACTAAACATGGAAGCGACTTGGTTATCGCCATTGGATTCAGGAAGTGGATCATACTCGAACTCACGAACCACTTTACCGCCCCAGAAGCTGTAGGATTCGTTAGGGTTAGAAGTGTGAATGAACGATTTTTGTTGCTTGTAGAAGTGATCAAAGTTATGGATCTTCGGGTTGTAAGGGGCGGTCCATGGCTCGGCTCTCTTCCCCATCCTCCTCACTCTCTCCAGAACCGTCTTTTGGTCAGCCCATCCCGTTATTGTCACCCTTTGCTTTCCTATGTCCACTTCTACATTCTCCACTCCTGCACTCACTTGCACAAATGAACTTATGATATATCTATATATATGGATTAAGAAAACATGACTAACTTGGTTGATTCTCGCGTGTATTTACCGTCCAGTTTCTCCAGAGCTTTCTTGATCTTGCTTGCGCAACCAGGGCAGTCGACGCAGACTCTTAGATCAACCATCTAACTCACAAGTCACAAGGAAACCACGGAATCGTTAAGGTTTTACAACACTAATGGTGTGTTTGGATTATGTGTGAGAATGTATCATCTTATATTAAATTATTAATTTAATGTACACACAACAACAACATCATTCCCCATTTAATGTACACAATTGGAAATTTCAGATAGATTAAAAGATATAATTCATGTGACTACGTACAAGAATTATAAGCAGAAATAAGGTAGCCATAGCTTACTCTTGTTATAGGTTATTCTTGCTGGATCTTGTGCAATATATATTACAAGAGGAAATGGCAGTGTCCAACAGCTAGCCTCTATATAACACCTGCAAGATAGCCCCAACTTCATTTTCAGTAAAGAACTTACTCATGACCAAGACTTGTATATTTTATTCCATGTACCTCTCCTAAATCCAGATTTTTCTTCTTACTCAACCCAGAAATATCTACATCTTTTTTATTTGAAGTTATAGTATTTTGGCTCCAAGTTGAAATAAACAATTCACTAGTGCTGTGACCTCAGCATATATCATTAGTGCTAATGTGAAGAACATTTCATGGAAATTTCAAAGAAAAGTGGATTACATTGCTGATAAACTTTCTTATCATATAAACCACAATAATTTTGACTAACTAACCGAATGTCGATCATTATTTTAGGTTAAATAAGGTTCGAAGTTAATATTTATTAAGAAATGAGAATTCACCATGCGTATTATCAAAACTAGAGATAGATCGAATCTAATAAGGTGATCTGGAAATTAGTTTTCTCAATCAGTAAAAGGAAGCTGATTAAGGCTTATATACAAGGTTGACTTTGTCAACATCCAATCAAACATTGATGTGAGTGACATCTATTTACAATATATATACACTAGAACCAGACCCCGCGGAGAAATTACGGTTTTAAAATGGTCTTTCGCTCGTGATTTTTCCCTTTTTACTTGGTTTCTTTGATTTGTTTCTTTTGTTGTAAATAGTTTTAAGATAATGATTTCATCATTTTATCTTGACGTCGATGTGTAACAAAATACAGATCGGACCCGAAGCTTAGGTGATTTTTGACATTTATTTATATATATACACACAATTTTGTTTATTTTATGCTCTGGTTAGAGTTCATCATAGATTCCAAAATATTGTTGTGTTATATAAGATCTCACTTTCTGATGGGTATTTTACCCTTGGGTGGAGCCCGAGTGTTTTACATTAATTAAAAATGAGTTTTAATATGCATTTTAAAGATTCAGTCATTTAGGTGATGCATAAGAGAGAATTCAACAGCACACGTACAAACATTCAGCAAAAGAGGAAAAACTGCATACACATATCATTCAACTCCAGAAAGTAAGTTTCTTGCCTTTAATACCAGGTTATCAATTCTTATTGGATGTTACATGGTTCGATGAAACCTACCTAATCACATGATCAACCCGTTAAAGTTTACAACACAAATAATCCATTACACACATCAATTAACATAAATCTATAGATCTGAATTCAGAAATGAAGAGAATACCTGCATCTACAGTCATGTACACAACTATTACTAAACTTGCTCATCGTTTCCATATGATCTTGATTGTACTCCCATATATTACTTATTCATCTGCTGTTCTAGCTGTCTTCTGAATCACAAAAAAAAAATCAAACAGAAGCCATCTATTTTGATTAAACAATATCACTTGGAATCGCACCAGTAAATCTATAAACATGTTCTGATTCAAATAATTCTCACTTTCAAGACGGTCTTTATGAAGAAAAAAAGTTGAATTCTTGTTATTAGCTCTAATTCCAATTGTCCACAAACGACATGCTAATGTTGATAGGGTAATTACACCTACATTAAGCTACCAAAAGTGGTGTATACCTGTGCGGCTACCAAGCGATGCAATATGCATAGGTTTTCTTTGGATCACCAGCTACTATATACATAAGAGTTTCTTTGAATTGCCATCCATATTGCATACAAACGACAATCCAAACAGTTCCATAACATATCCAGTAGTTTAAAATTTTAAACAAACAAAAAACCAATATTGTAGTGCAGATCCAGAGCATGTTTTATATTGGCCCCAAGTAATAGTTAACAGCAGAGCAATGTTAACAAAAAGTGAGTCATTATTAGGAGGTCTTACATCATCTACACACTGGTTCTCCACACCGAGAGCCTTCCTTATATTCTCCTCGCGCTTCTCAACATTAGAAATGGAAATGAAAGTGTGCAGCATGTTGTCGTTTAAGGGCATCATTAATAGTTTTAGCTAAGAGTTACGGTGTCAAAGAATCTTCACCATAATATGCACCAACTAACAAAACCGAATTTCCTGGAAGCACAATACCTATCCAATTATATTTTTTCGGCTGACCAAAATGATCCTCACTCTACAGATAAAATAAGGAAATGCATCAGAGACAGATTGAAAATCAGCACAGATTAAAGATCAGCACAGATTGAAGATCAACATGAAATTCACTTTTTTTGTTCATTACCTTATCTGAGTTTTGCACACGTCTGCACAAATTTCATTATTATTTTTCGAAACCAAGAATCCATATGTATCATCAAGATTTTATCACACCACTGTCATGTTTTTCCCTTTGGTCTAGAAATGAGAAGCTGAAATTTTAGATAAACTCTTGCCGGCTTGACTGCCTCCTGGATGAGTTGAGTTCTGTTTCCGGACATGCTACAGCTGGACACAACATCTGAATCATATTCAGAACTTTTCAACATGACAATAAACTACAAAAATAAAATGAGAGATAAGATGGCTTGGGTGCTAGATTAAAAGAAGTAGGCTTCAAGAGACTCTTCTAAGTAGGCATACGATAATACATTTCGAGTTATACGGCCACCGACGACAATACCCACGTTAGTACCGTCGAAAAGAGAAAGCTGCTCTTCGCGCGACATTGTGCTTTTGATGTTAACTTAAGCCCTAGTATAGAAATTTGAAGCAAATTTGTTAGTTTACAATTGGGGGCAATACGAAGGAAACAAACATGAAGATAAATCTCATACACTCATGGCGATTAAGGGAAATGGAATCAGATCATTGTACTTTTCACCAAGTTTTAATAGTTCCAACAAAAAAAAAGCAAGTTGCAATAGTTATTGTGAATTCAAGCTCTTTTTTGTAGTTTTGATTTCAAGCCAGCAAGAGACAAATAGTTTAGAACTCAAGAATATTTTATATATTTCATAGTACTTGCATCAAGCTTAGAACTCAAAGAGATGTTAACCTTCTATTCAAAGAGTAAATGAAAAGCATGAACAAACTAACCTTTAGAAAATAAGTAAAATAGTAAAAGTGGTTAAGATTGCCTTGTAGACAAAACCAAATCCCCCTCACCAAATATATAATGATCTTTTCTCAATTGCACAGCTCAAATCACAACAATTCCATACATATATTCCATAAGAAATGCAGTGGTTCTAATTACAAAATTTACAATCAAATAATGCTAAACACAATCAGAGATAAGGCTAAAAACAATCAGAGAGAGATAAATACCTCGTAAAAGGGAACCGCAACCGTCACACTTCATCTCAGAATGAAATTCAACACTAACTTTCATTCCAAACACACCTCTGGCCTAGCCCACACCTATCCTAACCAAGAATATAAAAAATCAAGGCATCTCATAATGGATATTCAGTAATTCAGAACACCGATATGTTAGACTCAATAAAACTATGAAATTCTAATAAAATGGTCTGCGATGGCCTTGCTAACCAGTGGCTGGTGATTCATATACATCAGATAAACAAACATTAGACTGAAAAGAAAGACCCTATAATGAATGTTAGACAAAAAAAGGGCACAGTTGAACATGCAAGGAGTTGGATCTTTTGGAGTTGCGTGAGATGGAGTACATGCAAGGAGATCATGGGAAGTCTACTCACCCTTGACTTCACTGCTCATGCTTACTTTTATTGGTCTTAGGCAAATATATTGGAAGAGCTGCTATGTACTCCAACTAACTGGGGTACAGTTGAACATGCAACTATCAAATATTCAATTGAGAAGATCAAGAACGCAAGGTTTTGTAATTTCACAATCTGTGTTGAATATCTTGTTTCGAGTTAGTTTAATTTTCTCATATATGTAAAATATGTCTGATGTTGTGCAAGGAATCTAAACGTCTATCGTTAATATCCCTTTCATAAATTATTTGATAGTTGAAATCAAACATGAATCCTTCAATATTTTGTTACTGCAGAAATGGGAGATGTCACCCAGTGAGAGAGCTGAGTTTTAACCTCTCTTAGAAACTCTGCTTCAAAAGTACAGTCTTTACCTGGCAACGGGCAATCTTTGATTGGAGGTCAAAGCAGTATTGAGGCAGCAGGTACTTGCCTTACCCATATAGGCAGCAAAAGCAGTCTTTAATCCAAGAGCACCCACAAAACGCATCAGCACATCCTTGATTTTGAAATTACTGAAGGTGTTCTCTTATCTCTCCCTGAACTTGTGATTCTGTAACCAACGCATTCTTGCATCCAACTCTTTAAAATCTTAAGCGAAATGCTGGGTCATATGATTTGTTAGGATCACATTAATTTTCTCTTATTTTACTAAGATAAGCAAAGGTAAGAGTATAACATTGAGAAAGCATATGTTGCACCTTGCAAGAAATGTATCCCGTCATAGTAATGGGTTTTACTCTTTACGTCTTCTGGCTCTTCCATTGAAGCCACTCTTTGCAAGAGAGCTTTACCTTGAATCAACTTACCCTATCAAATAAATAGTGAAGAATAAAAAATATGTTTTAATGATCTTAGAAAACAATGAAAATATGAGATTTTACCTGTCTGATATAACCAACACCACCCCATTGTAATGCCTGAATGAGAAGAACAACATCCTCAATTTCTGTTGGAATCTCGTTTCGAGTTAACTAAAAGAAATACAGAGCTAATGAGAAGTTAAATTTTTTATTAGTGCATCTTTTTTCAGTAAGGAAAACTAAACCTTAGCAATAACGCGCTCAAAGTATTCAGTACCCTCCACAATGAACATGGAGATCAGAGTTACTGAGTCACAAATTGATGCACTATGCACTACTGCTTCAGGAGGAGAAACTGCATCAGTCTGCTTCAGGAGAAGCTCTCTTGCATCATATGCTAAGGCAAAGATTTAGCATTTACAGATATCTGCCTGTTAGTTAATCACTACGTACTACAAAGAAGAAATGGAAGAAAATCACATGAGCTCATATAAATATTATCCAATATCATCACTAAGCTAACCATGTATGCTAATCAGATTTGATAAATCCAGAAGCAAAAATAATTTGAAGAAGTAAAGGAAAAGTAGGGAGGAGGAAAGAACTGCAATAAAGTTCCATAGAGGCTCACCCTTTTGCCCCATTCATATGCTCTGTCAATGAGGTAAGAATACTCGAGATCTTCAAAGCCTTTTCACAAAGAGGAGATCGGCTCATTAAAATAAACAGGAAGACAGATCTTTGTAAGGTCATTCTCCAATTGAAGATGAAATGAGTAAAGCAAGAAAGATTCGCCATTTCCCCCAAAAGATCAAAGAATAATTGAGTTTCCAAGAGGGTATAAATGCGGCACTTCCTAAGGATAACCTACAAATAAATATTGAAAGAAAAAATAACTGGGGAGCTGGTTCCCGAAGTAGACCATATAATGCATAGTTGTAGTTGTAATAACAAACACTATCTAGGGGATCTGGTACTCATATTCACTAACCCTGGAATCTTGGATTATTGTACATTTTTACATTAAATGCTATGCACTTTGTAAACACCTTAGTGAAGAGGAGGGGAGACATCAAATGGAGGAGGGGAAGAAGAGATGGAATTTTATTCAGAAAATTAGGGTTTTGCAAGACATCTAATTAAACAACAATCGTTCATCAAAATCACAACAAAAATATCAATACCACAAACATAAATCTCAGTTGGATTGCTCACCAAACGAAGTAGACTTGTTTGCTACTTGATTAAATTTGATTATCAATATATATCTTGTTCAAGAGAAGGTATAAATTAGCAGCAAGAGACCACTAAGTAGAACTAAGTGAAGACTTTCAAAAAATATTATTATTTCCTAACCTACTTCTTTGAATATTCAAAGAAACTGCATATACCCCAGTAAGAAAAAGGCTTTCTGCTCTTTGCTGAACAGTTCCACCTTTTATTAACCCTAAAGCAACCAAGGCAGTTGAGTAGATAAGAAGTTGTTCAAAGTAAAAGTTAAGAACCAAAAGCATCACCATTCACATAACAACATTCATTTGATAATTGATATACAATATCTTTGTCGTTCTAGGATACGAAGTAAAGTTGGTTCAAATACAAACAATGCAGTGATCAAATTTCCCCCCAAAAAACGAAGAACAAATAATAATAATTCACATCACTAACCTATTTACAAGCCTGGAAATAATTTCCTAGATTAGCTCTAGCATGGTTGTGCCTTGTTCATCTTTAATCTGCAAATACATATTAACATGCCATGTTTGAGTCATTTACCAGTTTTTGTTTCCAAAAAAAAAGTTGTCTTCTAAAGCTTACCCATGGATTAAGCGGAGGAGACAGATTGCAATCTTGTTTCACCCTTGATTTCAACATCATCTTAAAAGAAATCTTGGAGAGCAATGGCGTTTATGGTGTTTGACTTCATGCTCTTTAATGCCTCAGCAGTGGCGCGGGCCCCAGCAATAGTTGTTATAACTGGAACCTTGTAAGAAAGTGCCATTCTCCTCAAATGCCTACCATCAATCTGATAAAAAAAATCCTTAGGTCTTTAGCATGATTACCAAAAAAAAAAAAAGCAAATACCTACTATCAGAAACCAGCTCATCCCTACCATCAGAAATATGGAAATGCATCACAGAAAAAAAAAATGACTGCACACTTGAATGGATATTTGTTTTAAGTTTTGTTGTTATCAGTAACCATTCCAATATTAGTAGTGCATTCTCTTTACAATTAATGTCTTCAGTTTGTTCTAAATTAACTCAATCAGTGAACTCATAGGTGAACTCACAGTGGCCGGGAAGAATCAGAGGCAAAACAAATAACAGCAAATCAATACATCAAACCATAACAGTAATTTCCCCTAAGACACAGGGAAAAGTAAATAATACAAAAGACAGATTTTGACATTGTTTGTTTGATAAGTGTCAGTTGCAGAGGTCAAACCATATGAAACAAAGACAATTGCCAAAATGCAGAAGGCAAAATATTTATCTTAAAAAATCATAGGCAACCATCATTACCATCAATGAAGATACATAAATTACAACTGGTTTATACTCCAATGATTATAATCTGACAAATTTAGCTTTATTATTACATTCAAAACTCAAGATCAAATCAGATTTCATTCCCCGGATTATTTTAATCCAAACTCTATAATGCATCTCCAGATTATTACTCCAAATTATATAATAAAATATCAATATGAAGTGAAGATCTATGGCCAATTAAATTTGATGTTTGACTAAGCATCACAGTATCCTTTTTTAATTTAGAATTTACAGCTGAGCTTCAAACAAATCAACTACTCAATACTAATCAGTGTAGCACTGTAGCCTTTATATACAATGTAAAGCGGAACGACGAGGCCTTGTCTATGAAGCTGTGTAGCTTCTCAAGGGGCCATAATTTTGCTAGATTTTAGCTAAACTATAAAGGCCAGGAGATATAAATTACTGAAGAAAACTTACATAGTATCTAGCCATCCTGACAAACTTCAAGAAAGTGATCGAGCCCGCATAAACTCTTCTAACTTATCCCAAACATCAAGAGTTGCAGTCCTATCTTCCCAAGCAAGAGCACCATATAAATATTAATGCAAAATACATACCAAGGTGAACCAAGGTGAATTCCCAGCAGCAATATTTGGACCATAACTTAGCTGTAAACATTTTTCATATGTACACAGTGAGGTAGTGAAATGAAAAACAGTGAGATGCCTCGAAGCATCGCCGCTTCCAAACCAAGGAAAATACACTATGTCATTGGATTCCTGGTCGGCACCAAGACCTTCGTGTTCATCTTCAAGACAGGCCAACAACCTGGTGGAGCTCGCTTACAGATGTTTGTTTGAAAAAAGAAAGAAGTCAGGTTCGTAGTCCTAATCGTCGCCAACTCCGCAGAGTCCTAATCGTTCGCCCACAAATATTTTATTGGCCTGATAGAATAGAATGGTGGGATGATTAGAAATCAACTGGATAGATAATGTACTTGCTCATTGAAACACATGTTTTTTTACTGAAGCACAAGCCTCTTTGTGAATCTGCATATCCATAGTATTGTAGATGGGAGAGAATTGGGGAGGGGAATACAACTATGACACAAATAGCAGGGAAGTTGTGTATATATAATGCAAAAAAATGACCGACCTAGATATGTGACAATAGATCAATTACCTAATTATGAGATAAGACTGCCTCTATAAACAAAATGTATCAAAAGGTAGCACAAAATATTAGTTTACCATTCTGTTTCTACCCTCATCTTTGTCATTAGCCTTGGCTGATTACTGATTTTTCATCTCAAACATCTTAGTAAGAAAATGGAATATGTCAAGTACTTAAACAACTCATTACCAATCAGCTGATAATTCATGAAATTCATGACGTAGGCTAACCTTAATCACATGTGAAGAAAAAAAATCAAAGAACAGCCCTGATAAAAGATTTATAATCAACAACCCATTAACCCAATCAATTTGTGAAGAGTTATCTCATTTGTGTCTGTACTGGTCTATAGATTCAGTTTCTCTCTCCATGAAAAAAAAAAGACAGCAATATATAGGCCTTAGAACAACAATCTTATTATTCAGTTTCTCATTTGTTGTTGAATTCTTATCGTGTCTCTTGCAACAACTGAAACCTTATAACCTACATTATTTTCCCTCCCACTAAACTCAACCTCCTTTTAAGCATTTGAAAATTCTGGTGCACCGTCATTTACATTGCACCAACATAAGAATTTGCACCATAACACCAGTCCTTAAAATGAGGCCAACAGAAACTTCTCTGACTTTATTCAGGTTCCAAAAACAAATTAAAACAGCTAGCAAATTTGTGAATCTCCTCTATTCTTGAATAAGTGTCTTCGGTTGCAGAAACTATATGGTCTTGGAGCAAGGAAGATAGGAGTTACCTCATTGCCACCTCTCGGATGCTTACCAGCAGCAATCACACTTTTCGGCCATGGCAGCAATGACTGCGTTGAATGCATAAACAAAGACGCAATGGCATTTAACAATAAGCTGAATTCTACATCACAACAGTTGCAACAGAAACTTACAATGAGTTTTTTTCATACCTTTCTTACTCTCTTTGGTGCTATGGTGGTGCTTACCGCCAATGCACAGCCATTGGTGCCTGCCATGTTCTTCTTCGGAGACTCAGTAGTCGATGCAGGAAACAACGACTATCTTCCCACCATTGTTAGAGCTAACTTCCCTCCTTACGGAAGAGACTTCCCTGGCCATAAACCTACAGGAAGATTCTGCAATGGCAAGCTTGCAACTGACCTTACTGGTAAATACAGCTTTGCATTCCAAACTTTAAAGCATTTAAATGCATTCTATATGGAATCCATATAGGGTCTTATTCTCTGATTCAAATCTTTGACTTCTTTTTGAAATGGTCACATTTTACTGTGATTTGTAGCGGAAAGCATTGGTTTCACTTCATACCAACCTACATATCTTAGCAAGGAGGCAACAGGGAAGAATTTGTTGATTAGAGCCAACTTTGCATCTGCCTCTTCTGGCTACTATGATGGCACTGCAACACTTTATGTAAGTCCAACTGTCTCAGTTTACGCCCTGTAAAATAAGTATTGTCTTATTCTTTAATATTCTCAATAGAAGCTAAGAAAAACCATCTTATAAACGCCTTTTTGGTGTTGTTGCTATGTAAAGAGTGCGTTACCTCTAGGCAAGAAGCTGATATTCTACATGGAGTACCAAAATAGACTGAAGGTCATTGCAGGAGTATCTAATTCATCAACAATAATCTGTGGTGCGATCTACCTGATCAGTGCTGGAAGCAGTGATTTCTTGCAGAACTACTACATCAATCCTTTGGTCAAGCACGTCTACACCGTGGATCAGTTCTCCAATATGCTCATCAACCACTTCTCTGACTTTATTCAGGTTCCAAAAACAAATTAAAACAGCTAGCAAATTTTTGAATCTCCTCTATTCTTGAATAAGTGTCTTCGGTTGCAGAAACTATATGGTCTTGGAGCAAGGAAGATAGGAGTTACCTCATTGCCACCTCTCGGATGCTTACCAGCAACAATACACTTTTCGGTCATGGCAGCAATGACTGCGTTGATTTGTTTTGAATTGCTGATAAAGACAGAGGAGGATCGAGATATTGGATTGTGCTAGATTTTGTACACATAAATGACACATTAGCAAGCCGCTTTAGTAGCATAAGATATGCGACTGATACCTTTCATTTTGTACCAAAACTCTGCAGAAATCAGACATCCAAAGCCAGTATAAGCCGTGGTGGAAACCGAATAAATCTTCTTCTTAGCCTCCTCCTCCCTGCAAAAAGAAAACACAAAATTACAGACTAATTCCACAATCTGATAAACCCAAATTGAGGAATTCATACAAATTTGTCTTATGAAGTTCATAAACAATCAACATCTGCTCATACAACAAAAAACATTTACAGAAAAGCAATCGGTTCTTCAGTTACATTAAACAAAATGCAAAGCATTCAATAAGATTTTCACAAACATTCCTACTTGATATAAATAACAAAGAAGATGAAGAAATCATAAATACCTCGAATAGGCTATGTCTGAGAATTAAGGTCCTATAAGAGTCTATGTCTGAGAATTGTGGTTTAATAAAGTGAGATGGTTGATTGAGGTTCAAATTCAGCAGATAAAATATTACTGTATCTATGGATGAGAAAAGTATACCTAGGCGAGAGTGAGAACTTAATAGGCTACGTGATAAAAGGAAAAGGATGAATATCCGCCAGGATGCAACCGATGCTTATGTAAACCGGTTTGCTTTCCTTCAATGTTGTCCAGATTGCATTATCGATCTGCTCATGTGCATCATCCAAAATTTTCACCATTGCCTGCAATTCGCACCACCGCAAATCAATCCAAAAAATTAGTTACCATAAAACAGAATAGCATTATAGGCTTTATCAATGAAGCACTTCCCCAACCTCTCCTAATAGCTTTATCGGTAAAATAGGGATAGAAAATCAAAAGAGAGCAAAATCACAATTACAAAGTGTGGCGTTCTGACAAAATGAAAGATGGACACCGAATGTATAGAACCAGAAATTTATTGGAAAAGCCCAAATAGGAATTAGTATCAGTCAGTACGTGTTAACAAATTTAAGGACTCATCAATGGGATGGGTTGAATGCAAACTTTAATAGCATATAATGCAATTAATGAAAACGGTTAAGCCATTGACCAACGGAATCAAGAGGGTTGAATGACATAATATGGTAGTCCTAGAAACTTATATGCACATTTCTGAACCAAGGTGAATTCCCAGAGCAATATTTGGACCATAACTTAGTTGTAAACATTTTTCATATGTACACAGTGAGGTAGTGAAATGAAAAACATTCATATGATAAAAACTTGAATTAGTACACTTACCAGGATGATTTGATTCAAACAGAGACATTAGAACATTTGCAAATAGGTTGCTCGATTAGGTACAGTAGGATAACCGAGCCTCCTTTCTCGATTAGGTATCCATGCCTCCTTTCTCAAACACCTGCAGATCAACGAATTTCAGAATTATGACTCAAACTGGGAAGAGTTCACTACGTCCTCCTAAAATTCCATTTCCTATTACTTCCACATTGTACTATGATTTCAACATCAATCCTTCAGCAGGGGCAAAAGTGACTCTAAAGCATAATAGGGACAGTGCTTCTCATCATCAACGTACTTCAATTGAAAGTGTTATGATACCTATAAATAAAAATTCTGAAAAAATTAATACCAGCAAGAACCCAGCTATGAAACTTAGTAGCCGAAATAATTATAAAAAAACTACCAAAATATATAGTAGCCTTACATTTCTCTCTTAGGTCTTCTGACCGATGTGGGACATAACAATTTTGAGCTGCTATGGGTTTTCCTGCTTTTCCACCTCCAATCCCTCCATCTCCCCGCTTAGGTCGTAGTAGCCGCCACCCGCATCTCTTCTCCTCCTCCACCGCTGCTCTCAATCAATCAATCGACGCCATGGGTAAGAAATCCAAGGACCCAACTAACCCTAAACCCGAATCCGTTCCTGTTTCGGATTCCACCACCGTATTCAGCAAACTATTCGGTCACATCCCAGAACCCGATGCCCCGGCTTCTCTCTTCTCCGCAGACAATCCCTTTCGAAGAAAACACAGCGAAGATACCTCTCAATTAACCAATTCAAATCGTAGCGATGGCGGTGTTGAGCAATCAAAGAAGAATTAAAGAAGAAGAAGCGAGGGTGCCTCCAGAGCAATTCTGTCAATTGGAGGGAATTATAGTGCCTCATGTCAATTTACTATCCCACATCAAAGATAATACAAAGGAATAAAGGGGAAGATGCATATAAAATAAATGAAAGGATAAGAATGCATGTCAATTTAAAATTGAAGCCCATTTTTATTTTATATTTTAGGTCCAAATGGGCTAACGGAGGAGGCGGGGAGCGGTGAGCATCGAAAAAGAATTTGGCCCAAAATAAGAGGTAAATGAACCGGCTCTGGTACCGATTTCATTTACTTTTTATCAAGAGGAACCAACTTATATATATATATAGAAGATTCTCACACACCCCTCTCAAGTAGGACTTGGTAAAATCAATCCTAACTTGCGTGATAAGAGCAAGTGTTGTTGTGCCCCAAGTGCTTTTGTAAAGATGTCAACCAGTTGCATATGAGTACGCACATGAAGAATGGATATAAGACCTTCTACAACAAGTTCACGAGTGTAATGGCAGTCAATACGAATGTGCTTCGTACGCTCGTGAAACACGGGATTCTCTGTGAGTTTTTTGGCCGTTGTGTTATCACAGTGCAAAGGAATGAGCCGAGGGACTGATATGCCTAAATCTCCCATCAAGCCTTCAAGCCACACAAGTTCACTGCCTGCATTTGACATGCTGCGTTACTCACTTTCCGTTGAGGATTTAGACACAACTCGTTGCTTCTTTGATTTTCAGGAAACGAGTGAAGCTCCCAGGAAAACACAATATCATGTGATAGATCTACTGGTATATTCATCTGTACTCCAATCATCATCACAATAGGCGACTAAGCTCAAGCTTGAAGTTGTCGGGTAGAAAAGAGAAGCATTAATGGTGCCACGCATATACCGGAGGAGATATAGTGCAGACTGCATATGCGGAGCTCGTGGAACATCAAGGAACTGACTTAATTGATGCACACTGTATGTGATGTCAGGCCGAGATAAGCTAAAATATAGAAGTCGACCAACAAGTCGTTTGTAAACTTCTGGTTCAGGTATGGGAGTACCTCTATCTGGCCGAAGATTAAGATTCTGCTGCATAGGAAAATTGGTTGGTTTGCACTCCAACATACCTGCATCTATAAGCAAATCCAGCACGTATTTGCGTTGGTTCAACTGTATCCCTGCAGTTGTGCGAGAAATCTCAAGTCCCGAGAAGTATCTTGCCAACCCGAGATATTTAATAGTGAAGGCTTTCTGGAGGGAATCCTTGGCTGCAACAATTTCAACTTCATCATTGCCAGTGATCAACATATCGTCAACGTAAACAAGTGCAATGGTCATGGAAGAAGAAGTACTTTTGACAAACATGGAGTAGTCATGTTTTGATTGCACAAATCCCAGATCTCGGCAAATGTTTTGTCAACTCAAGGTTATACTGACGACTCGCTTGCTTCAAGCCATAAAGTGATCGATGAAGACGACATACTTGTCCCGGTTTAGCCTGTGAATACCCCAAGGGCGGTTCCATATACACTTCTTCCTCCAAGAATCCATGAAGAAATGCGTTGTTTATATCAAGTTGATACAATGGCCATTTTTTGATTGAAGCAAGAGCAATGAGGGTTATTACTGTAAACTTAGCAAATGGGGAAAATGTGTGCTTATAATCCTTTTCCTTAACCTGATTATACCCCTTTGCCACCAAACGTGCTTTGTATCGCTCCACCTCTCCACTCGGTTTGAATTTGATTTTGTATATCCACTTTGAACCAATTGCACGTTTCCCTGGAGGTAACACTGTCAAATCCCAGGTGTGATTTTGTTCAAGAGCTTCAACCTCAAGATCCATGGCTTGGATCCAATGTGGATGAACCTTTGCTTGATGATAGGTAGAGGGTTCAATCTCACGGAATACATGAAACATAGAATGGATATAATCCATTGAATAATACTGAAGATCCTAGAGAGTAACAGCATGAAATGCTTGAGCAAAGAAATCTTCAATATGATCTTGAGCTGTAGTTCTGGTGGGAAGTTGCCCACAGACAAATTCACTAAGTCTTGGTGGTGGCTTGACAATACGAGTAAGACGCCGAGGCAGAGGCTCCAGATTAGGTAAAGGTGGGGGTGTAGGCTCTGGAATAACAGGTGGTGAGAAACCTGGATCAGCGGAATCTGGCCCAACATTAGTCTGAGGCTCACAAAACCTCGAACAGAAACCCGAACAAAGAAGATAGACGGAATTAGAATGAGATGAAAGAAGGATAAGTCGAATGATAGGCCAATTGGAACCAAATCAAACAACGATAAAACCCTTGAACTTAGGAACAAGAACCTTACCGAATGATGAAGAAACCCCAATGGATTACAACCAAACAGAATGGCTATGGTAGGCCAAAGCACCTGGATGATTCTCTATGGAGTCCCGATAGCACCAACCTTATGGAAGAGATTGACACACACAAGTACAACTAGGGCGAGTTCAACAACAATGCTCTCAAGCACTCTTCTCACAAAAGCTCTCTTTTGGAGGAACAAAACAACGTTTTCTCAATTCATCATCATAGTCTGTATATCTCTGGGTAACCTACAACAATAACTAGGGCAAACCTTATATAGGGTTAATAAGGTGGCCAATAATAAAAGAAATAACTAATTAAATGTATTTCCTAAAATGACAAAACCAATGGAAAGAAATAATTCCGAAAACGAATTACACAAAGAATATTTCGGTAAGCTGTAACACGATTCGCGCACGGCCTGTGCGGAAAAACGCACAGCCCGTGCGTTGCTCTCGAAGCGGACATTTAATTAATTCCCGCGAGCAGAACTGTTGGATGGCGATCGCCATGGAATTCCCGCGATCGCGGTCGTAAGCGTGTCACCGACAACTCTTTTTGAAATGGCTCGTTCTCTCTCGTCCGAGATCGGATTTTGAGTGATTCCAAATCCCAGAGTTTCGTCTTGAAGTCTAGTTTATTTCATCTTGAATACTTGACTTCTCATCTTGACTCTAACCGGATCTCTATGAGCTTGAATGGTTACCATACGAGCTCGGGCTACTATTATTGACTCCAATGATGGCTCATAGCAGTATTTAGTCCTTACTCCAGTGGTTAGCATATCTCTTGATTTAGGACGAAGTGTCCTCGATGATAGCTCAGATGCTCCCGCATCATTCTCCCCTTCTTGAAAAGGATTCGACCTCGAATCATATTTGATATGAATGATTGAACGATCTTCATAGGCGTCATTCTCTTTGATGCATAGCTTCCTCTTGAATGCTTTGAGTGCATAGCTCGGCTTTGATGAAACGATGGATTGTTTCTGGAGCACATTGCTTCCCTTCATTCCTTTAGCTCCTTTGTCCTTGTCCTTCCTCTTGTCATACTTATCAGTGACCTGGGAGAGAACCATAGGTGGAAGAACAACATCTTTTCTAGGAAAGGTAAACGAATAACAACTAGCAAAACCATCATGGGCAACTCTCTTATCGTACTGCCATGGATATTCCAATAAAACTTGACAAGCTTGCATAGGCACAACATCGCATAAAATATCATCATAATGTCCTAATGTCATGGTATCCTTAGCATGCTTGTTCAATTTCCAATCAACACAATCATTAATCCAATGCAGTTTTAAAGGACTAGGGTAGCATACTGAGGTAATTTGCAATTTAGTATTCAATTCAATGCTAGCAATATTACCACAACTATCTTCATCAATAATCATGCTGCAATCCTCAACTTTATCTAGACAATGAGTTTCTCCTAGAATTTCATCACAATGAGCAGTTTGTACATGCAAATCTTTTCTATCAATTGAATCAACATGCTCATACTAAATGTCAACTTCATTATCTAAATCAGTTTTAAGATCATCAACACAAGCAATATCATCAACACTATCACCTTTTTCATATTCAATCTCAATTTGACCGAGGTGATTAAACATATCAGGGCGGTCATTAATCATATGATTTCTACTTGGACAATTTAAGCACAAAACATCTTCAATTTTAGTAGAAAGATTAGAAGTACTCCCTTAGTTAGCTTCTTGCGGTTGCGGGGTTGTCCTTAGATTCTTTTCTTGCTTCTTAGCAACTCGTTGAATTGACAACTCCAACGCTCAAACAGGGTGTCGATCTTATCTTCCAATTGCACTTGCCATCCTTCCTTAGCCTCTTTCGCCTCTTCTTCTTGCTTCTTGGCTTCCCTTCTGCTCTCAATTTTGATGGCCAAGTGTAGTAATTCTTCCATGGAGGAATAGTGATACAAATATACTTCGTTAACTGAATAAGAGTTAAGTATACGAAGGTACCTAGCCATAGTAGGCTTCTCATTTTCATGCACATTAGCTCGAACCATTGCAGCTTACATTACATTGTATGCCTCCTCTGCTGACATGGTTCCTTGTCTCAAATTTTCCAAACTTTGCATGAGCTCACGTGCGAAACGTGGATGCACAAAGCGAGCTCTCATCAAGGTCTTCATTTGCCTCCAAGTGTACACGGCAGGACCAAGTGCTCTTCTCCTTTCTTCCTCAAGGTTATTCCACCATTTCAGTGCATAGCCTGTAAATTCACGGACATCAAATCGTACATTTTGGTGTTCCATGAAGCTATGACAACTCCAAATCTGCCCAACCTTGGTTTCCCATTCCATATACTCATCCATGTCCCAACCTTCAAATCTTGGAATTTTCACATTGATCTTGACCAAACCAATTTGCTCTAGCTCACATCCTCTTCTCCTTTGCACATCTGTGTATGGTTGCCAATCTTCACTCTCCAAGTACTCTCTCTGATAACCTCTTGTATTGCTCGATGTCCTAGACATGATCAAAGAAAAGACTAACACATAACAATGTTAAGTTAGTGAAAACGAAAACAACTCACAAGTGTTTACTCTCGTGTGTTTCACTCTGCACTCTCTCTCAATTGTTGTTGTAACAAGCTTTTCTTGATGAATTGTCTTGTATGGACCAATAACCCAATAGATTGAAACTAACAAGCTCCTAACACTAATATGAGTGATGTAGAGATGGAGATGGCTAGTGTAGGGGTGGGGTTTCAACTTCAAGGTTCTGATTCAAAACAAAATGACTCAACGAAAGAAAGAAACAAAGACTCAAAACGTTTGCAAGAATGTAACTGCGAACAACTAATACGACTCAAGTTTGAACTCAAGAGGGTCAAAAGGAAGTTTACCTTAACTTGTCCCGATTGGTGTCAATGAAGGATCGAAGACGGAGTCGAGAGGGCTAGGGTAATATCGGGAATGACTCGTTCTCTCTCGTCCGAGATCGGAATTGAGTGATTCTAAGTCCCAGAGTTTCGTCTTGAAGTCTAGTTTATTTCATCTTCAATACTCGACTTCTCATCTTGACTCGAACCGGATCTCTACGAGCTTGAATGGCTACCATACGAACTCGGGCTACTATTAATGAATCCAATGATGGCTCATAACGGTATTTAGCCCTTGCTCCAGTGATTAGCGCATCTCTTGATTTAGGACGAAGTGTCCTCGATGATAGCTCAGATGCCCCCGCATCAATTTTGAGGCCCATTTGAATTAGAGATTCGGTCAGCGTAGGATGGCCCAAATAATGAATCTGAATTTTCAGATACAATGGGCTCAGAATTCTGATCCACTCCAATGGAAACAATAGGAAGAGATTGTTCCAATCTTGGAACATAGGTAGAATTTCCCATTCTAAATGGAAATACATTTTCCCTGAATATAACATGACGAGCAGTGATTACCTTGTTTGCCTCCAAATCATACAAAGTATACGCCTTTTGATGCTTAGGGTACCCAAGCATCACACAACGCCTACTAGTTGCATCAAGTTTTGCTCGAGAATGTTTAGGTTCCAATGCATAGCAAAGGCATCCTATAACTCGTAGATGAGAATATTCCGGTTTGCTTCCATGTAGTCGGAAATAAGGCATTTCCCAATTGAGGATTGATGATGGTAAGAGATTAATGAGGTGAGTAGAAGCAAGAATACAACTACCCCAAAATTTGCTAGGAAGAACTTCGTGTAAACGAAGAGAACGTGCCATTTCGACCAATTGCCGATGTTTACGACCATTTTGTTCCGGCACACCTAGAGTTGATCATTGATGCACAACCCCTCTAGAATAATGTAGGAATTGAGCCATATTGCTGGCAAGAAACTTCGTGCCATTATCAGTTCGAATTGTCTTAATGTCAACTCCAAATTGAGTAGTGACATAAGAAAAAAAATGTTGAATCAAACCAAAAACCTGGGCCTTGTTATTTAGGAGAAAGGTCCAAGTACCTCTCGAGTAGTCATCGACTACTGTGAGGAAATATTTGGCCCCGGAAACAATAGTTGTGCGGTACGGGACCCACAAATCGAAGTGAACCAACTCAAACTTGCAAGTAGCTATAGAACTACTGTTAGCAAATGGCAATTTGTGATGCTTTGCCAAATCACAAGTAAAATTCTGCAATTCATTACAATGAAAGTCTAGATGGCGCATCTTTGACACAGAAACGTGTCCCAACCGGGCATGTTGTAAATTAGTCGTGCCATGCTTATTACATATAGAACTCAATGTTTGTGAAACCAAACTGGATACCACTAACGGCACCTTTAAATCTCCAAGAATCATGCTAGAATCACCTTCTTTAGCATCCAATTTGTACAATCCCCTATCTCTTTTTCCAGCAACAACAATCCTACTGGTGATAAGGTCCTGCAGAGCACATCCGTGTGCCCCAAAAATGAACACAAGAGCATCATCCTTTAATAGTCTAGAAACAAATAGTAAATTGTGCTTAAATTCAGGCATGTACAACAACACATTTGCAAGCTCAAGATCAGATGTGACAACCACTGACCCATACTGCTTGACGAGCTGGATGGAACCATCTGGTAAACCAATCTTAATTGGCTTACACAAATCTTTCAATTCATTGAATATTTCTCTGTTGTAAGCCACGCGATTTGTGGCTCCTGAGTCAACCACCCACATACATGGGACCCCCAGAGAAGTGTGATCATGAGTAAAAAGAGTAAGTTTAGCTGCTGCAAAATTGGTATAACGTGGCATACCACCACTAGTGCCTTCCTCTCCATTGCATGCATCTGCTTCATAACTTCCTGCACTACTGCATTTATCAGTGCAGTCTCAGGTTTGTTGTGACCTGAATCATCACTGTCAAGAGTGTTGCCAAACTCCCCCATTTCCTGAACATTGGCAAGTAGTTTGCCATTACTATCAGTTTTCTGTCCCTTCCACCATTCAGGGTATCCCACAAGCTTGAAACAGTTGTCACGATTGTGACCAGATTCATTGCAGTGAGAAAATTTCCTATTATCAAATCTCTGTCTGTTTCCTTCCCTTTCACATCGAGAACCAGATCCTGCACTACCATTATCACTATAACCAGAATTAGCTCCACATCCTGGATATTGTCTAGTGTTGTGTTGTCTGGACTGTTGGTTCCTATTAATGACAAGAGCATCATGAGTGTTGGTAGTCTTACCAGTAATCTCTTGATGTCTCTCAATTTGCAAGACCAAATGGATACGCCTTGTTCAGATTAGGAAGTGGTTCAGTAGACAAAATGGAACTTCTGACTGTTTCATATGCCTCAGTAAGTCCCATAAGAAACTGTATGACTTTGGATGTCATATCCCTGTCAAACACATGCTTCAACAACACACAGGAGCATTTTTGTATGACACAACAAGTACACAGAGGAATACCATCAATATTATCCAATTCATCTCAGTAATTCTTGAGTCTAGCATAGTACATAGAAACTGACATATTTTCTTGATGAAAATTGCTTAGATCCCTACGCAGTTGATATATCAAAGGAGCATTAGACTCAACATATCTCTCAACTAACTCAGTCCATAAGTCTAAAGCAATGTTAGAGAAGGCAAAAGTGTGAGAAATTTCCTTAATCATGGAGTTAATGATCCAAGACATCACAATAGAGTCACATCTTTCCCAGATCTCAAACAATTCATCAATAACACCAGGTTTCACAATAGAACCATTAATAAATCCAAGCTTCATTTTAGAACGCAAAGCAACAGTAATACTCTTACTCCAACTGCGGAAATTAGTCGCATCGAATTGTGCAGAGACAAGAGTCATACCAGGATGATCTGAATTAGCTAGGAAGAAAGGATCGAATCTCTTGCCTCCAGGAGGCAGTCGAGTATCATCGGGGCGAGAATTGTCACCTCCACGGACACCTGATTCCGCATCCACCATAACAAGCAATTATAGGGAAGAAAAATCACTAAGCAAGCAGCAAGGGATGATCGGAGAAGACGGTCGCCAGAATCCTGACGAACAAGAATGGAACCCTAGATTTCTCGAACCAGACACGCATGCAATCACGATCGATGCGCAGTCAACAAGAACGAAGATCGTCTGCGCTCTTATACCATATCAAAACTAGAGATCAAATCTGATAGGGAGATCTGAAATCATGAAGAACAAATGAACAGAGGAAGAGAACACTGCAGAGAGAACGAGAGAGAGAGAGCCACATTTGGAAATTTTGGTGTTTTCTGTATTAGCTTTCTCAATCAGTAAAAGGAAGTTGATTGAGGCTTATATACAAGATTGACTTTGTCAACATCCAATCAAACAATGCCACATCAGTGACATCTATTTACAATATATATACATTCTCACACATATAATGTACGTATTTTAAATGCAGATGCATAAATTAAAATTTAGACGAGTTTAGCGAGCGCTAAGTCTAGATCGAAAATATAAGTTTACAAGTAAAAAATTTAATACGTAGAGTCTCAGCTGAATTCGCGCGAAAGAAAAAAAATCGCATGACATTGTACTTATTTAATGCATTTAGAAGCGACAATTGACATTTCTATAAAGAGAATGATTAATATGAGAATAATAATTATTATACGAATGAAAAAATAGTGTGTATATATTTGTATATTCGTGTACATGTGAATATAAAAAGGTGCGCATGTTTTCTTATATTTGTATGATAAGCTAATTCGCACACTCCTATAAAATCATGAACATAAATCGAAATTGTCGGCTCAACTGTTCATACAAACCGCTGAACATCTTTAAACACACCCTGACCTAAACTGCTAAACGAGAATATGAATCTGATTGCCATGTGATCACCTGCATCACAGACATTAAGTTAACCACTTATAACTTATGCTGCATAATAAGTTAATCGAGTCTCTTAAGCATTTTGTAGAAAAAGAACAAAATGGTAGTAGGTAAACATGTTTCCTTGAAACATGCAGATTGTCCCTTGCGTGCGTTTGACCATTCTCGATCGGCAATTTTGTATACAAGCTGCTACTACAGTATATATATACTCACATCCATTCACTTGTATCAATCAATCACCTAAAATTGAGATATCAATCTCCAGAATGGATCATAAACCACATGTGTTAGTGCTCCCATTTCCGGTGATAGGACGCACCAATCCCATCCTCCAATTCGCCAAGCGTCTCTCTTCCAAAGGCCTTCACGTCACACTTGCAACCACCCCCGACTTCGCCGCCTCGTTTCGCCTATCCCAGTCCTTCCCTTTCCTCTCGATCGCCACCATCTCCAATCCGTCAGAGATCGAGGAATCAGAAGCCACCAACACTTCCAATGTCGATGACCGTATTCAGAGGTTTTCCAACATGGCACGCCACTCCCTTACCAGGTTTTATATGATCTACTAACATATTCTATCTTAATTTGTTGTTGTTAGAATCATTGAATAGATTGTTACGCACATTTAAAAGTGGGTGCATACTAGAAACACAGTATATTGCCTTGAATTTGGCCTTGAAAATACTCTTAAATATAGGCACGAAATAATCTTAGTATCGAAATTGACCTCGATTTTAGCCTCGAAACTGAATTTCACGCAAAAAGGACCGAGGCTAAATTTAGCCTCGAAAATATACCCTCAAAATCAAACGTCAAGGGTAAATACCCACGAACTGTATTTCAGGCTATTATCGATACTGTTAGCCTCGAAATAATTAGAAGCTAAATTTGTTGCTATGGAGGTACGAATATAACCTCGAATGTGATTAGAGGTTATAATAGAAGCTACTCAGTCATAGCTAAATAGGATAGATTTTGATCCTTAATTATTTTTGAAGGTACATTTGAGGGTAAAGAATTTCGAATTTAACCTCGAATTTAGTCCTATAAATCACCATTATAGAATCACTTTAGCCATAATCTCTTTTGCAAAGTACATTTAAGGGTAAATAGCCTCAAAATAGCCATATCTATAATCATGAAAAAATTCGAAATTCAAATAATAAGATTTAATACATTACATATGACCTTTTCTATAAATAAGCAGCACATGTATAAATGAAATTTCTAGAATCAAAACCATAAAAGTAACACATTCACAAGGTAGATTTCATAATATCATAACCATATAACTCAAACATTCAACAATAAGAGTATGGTCATATACATCAGTTAACCTACTTCACAAGTATGTAAAGGTACTAGTTGTATCTTGCAAGGCTAGCCAAAAAGAAACGAGTCTAAACTCCTAAAGTAAATGAAGCCTCCGAGAAAATCCAAGAAGGTACTCCAGAATTTTAATCTGGAATTCCTGTTGTTATTGCTGTTGTTTCTGCTGATTAATAAGCTCAGCCAAGGTTGTTCGAAGCTCTTGAATCTCGTCTTTTAAGGGCTGATCTTGTGTCTCTTAAAATGCTTGTGAGAATTGTGTTTGGATAATAGAAGAGTTGTATATCCTAGTGCGAATAAGAGCTTTACCTTGTTCTCCCAAAGCAAAAAATCTTCTTATTTTGAAGTCCACCACATCCTTGAATCCATAATTCCGTCTAAGTTAGGCTAGAATTAGCTTCTCCAGAATTAGATGCATCAATTTGAGTGGTAGACAAACCATCAAACTTTTCCTAAACAACGTAAATGCATCAATTAGGGGGGGGGGGGGAATCAGCAGATTGAAAACAAACACAGCAGTAGAAAACATATGCAACATATAGAAAAAAGAAAGAAATTCACAAACCATTTATAAGCTACTTCAACAAACAACTATATACAGTGAACTATATAATCTAGTAAGCTGGTAAATTTCAACCCTCAAACTAGTAGATTCATTCCAGTTACTATGACCTCACTACACAACGATATAATCAATGAAGCATCAAACATGTAGCATAATATGCAGCAACATGAATATGCATATATTATGACATGTATATTATATGGTATTAGACTAAGCAAGAGACTAGTAATGACAGCTAATGAGAGTCTACTTCCAATAAGGGAGTCTATTTTGGCATATTCTCTTTGCAGATTGAAAACATATGCAGCATATAGAAAAAAGAAAGAAATTCACAAACCATTTATAAGCTACTTCAACAAACAACTATATACAGTGAACTATATAATCTAGTAAGCTGGTAAATTTCAACCCTCAAACTAGTAGATTCATTCCAGTTACTATGACCTCACTACACAACGATATAATCAATGAAGCATCAAACATGTAGCATAATATGCAGCAACATGAATATGCATATATTATGACATGTATATTATATGGTATTAGACTAAGCAAGAGACTAGTAATGACAGCTAATGAGAGTCTACTTCCAATAAGGGAGTCTATTTTGGCATATTCTCTTTGCTAAATATCGGTAAAAAAAATGAACACTGCAATTTAGAATAAGGTTTTGATGTATATATTATATTTAGATCTGTGTAAGAGTTACTATTTTTGTGAGCACCTAAGAGCTTATATAATTAGAATATTGTTAATGGGAGATATTAAGAATTAAACTGTTAAAAATGGAGTACCAACAAGCAAAAGAACGTAAAGTAATTATTTCACTGAAGCAAGCAGAGATCATAATATATAACCGAACTAGCAATGGATCCAAACAACAGGAACTCAAAAATCACTATCAGTGGAACTCCATTACCACAGTCATACTCCCAGATTGGAGAAAAAGAAAGATGAGAGAACAAAGGAACAATTCGGCATGATTAGTTGCGGAAAGAAGCACAAGAGGCAAAAGATTAGAATGTAGATGAAGTTTAGAGGGGGGTCACCTTGTGCAAGGAGACGCTGCGACAAAGAAGATTAGGGTTTTGAAGGCTTCAAGTCTTCAACTTTGAAACATGTTACAGAAAAAATTGAAGATAAGATATCAGATTAAAGTATAGAAAGATAACAAAATCAAAGATGAAACTCAAATTTTAGAGGTGAAATGTATAACCTGCGGTGGTGAGGGAGCGTCGTCGCCGAGCAGAACCGATATCCGGACAGAACCTAAAGACAAATAGGAAAGAACAAGGCTGATTCATGGCAATTGAAGGTAGGAGAAGAGATGTGGAGATGGCGGCAATTGAGTGTGTTTGATTGGAGGCGGTAAGGAGGGTGAAGAGAGACATAGAGATGAAGGCAGAGAGGGTGGAGCGGAAAATTAGGGTTTCCTATTTATGACATACAGAAAAAAAAAATTACATCAAAAAAACAATTCGAGAGCTCGAAACTTTCAAAAACCGGGAAAATCTAAAGATCTACCGCCATGTAGAAATATTGTCGCCAATCTTAGTCTATTCCCAGCTAGCTTAACCCCCGTATCTCATACGAAGTTGTTGAACATTAAATTAAGAGTTTAAAATAATAAATTAATTTATATAAAATAAAAAAAGTCTTATTATTAAATAACATAATTTATTCTAGTTAGAAAATCGATAATTTTAGATCAAATATAAAGGAGGTGTATCATGATCAGCTCGCCCACAAGTAAAATTGTTCTTATCCCTCCTAAATGTGTGATCAAGTGGCAACATGCATATGTGACCTTTCGTCCATTCTGAAGTCTGAAAGCTTTTGTATTCTCCATGTAAGCTTTTGTATTCTCCATGTAACAAGGATAAGAATACGTATCAGCAATGCTCCACCCAGATAACATACCATACGCCGAGGAAGTCATTCACAGTCCATAATAAAGCAGCACGCATCACAAAGTTTTCCTTTGTATAAGCATCATACCTCAAGACATCTTCATTCCACAACACTTGTAACTCATCAATCAAAGGTTGCAAGCATATATCAATTAATTAACCTTTTTGGATTTTTCGGACTTGGTACGACGGTGTTCAGAAACAAATAAGGAGATTGCATGTACATATTAGGTGGTAGGTTGTATGGAGTAACAATGATTGGCCATGTAGAGTATGTTTTTTCATTCATACCGAAAGGGGAGAAGCCATCTGAACATAGGCCCAACCTCACGTTAGTGACCTCTGCTGAAAAACCAAAAAGGTACAATCCAAATGTTTCCAAGCTTCTGCATGAGATGGGTGAGTCATGACTCCTTCTTGATCCGATACATACTCAGCATGCCAACGCATGTGTTTGGCATTTTCCTATATGGCGTATAACTGTTGCAGACGCGAGATTAAAGGCAAGTATCTTAATACCTTTCTCGGAATGAATTTTCCATTTTTTGTCAAATGCTCTTCATACCTTGGGCTTTTGCAAAATTTGCACTATGTGGCATCATAATCCTCCTTCCAAAATAACATGCAATTTTCTGAACACATTGTATATTTTGTACTGGCAACCCCAAAGCTTGAATCAACCTCTTAACCTCATAAAAGTTCTTGGGAAGGTTGTGATTCAGTGATAAGAGTTCTCCGACATCATGAAGAAGCCGATCAAACCCAGCTTGTGACAAGTGATAATCGGTCTTCAAAGATATGAATGTTTTTTACTACAAACAATAATGTAATAGCACAGTCGGGATACACTGGATCAGTTGTTGCCTTTAAGACCTTGTAGAATTGCTCAGATAAAAATGAAGAGTCGCCATGAATAGGACTAGTTGTTGTTGGTTGTGGCATATGGTCATGACCCTCATTAACATGATCAACTGAAGAGCCATTATTGAACCACTTGGGTGGAACAAAACCATTCTTTGACAAGGATTAAGATTATCAAATTCCAACTCCAAAGAAATAGAGATCATGATGGTATGAGCTGGATGACTCCTCTCTACCATAAACTTGAACTAAAGGTGTTACTCCATGAGCAGTCCAACAATAGTAGTTGTCAACAAAACCTTTTTTGTATAAATGAACGCGCACGAATGTAGTTGTTAACAAAACCTTTTTTGTAGAAATTTATTGTTACATTTATTGTGCATGATAGCCTTAAATATAACATCCAATTGTATTCAGGGTATATTTGACGGTAATAGTGTCCAATATAACCACGAATTTAGCAGTGAATGTACATGAAAAAAACATAATCCCACATTTACCCTCAAATAGATTTCGTGGCTAAATAACCTCGAGATATAACCTCGAATTCAGCTTGGATCTAACTTTGGATGTTATTCTAGTATCAAACTTAGCCACAATTTATTATTGAGGCAAAGTACTCGCGAATATAACCCCGACATAATTCTTCATGGCTATATAGCATCGAAATATAGCATGAAATAATATATGTGGTTAAACAACCTCGAAAATGTGATTTGAGGGCAAATTGGAGGCTAAATAGACACAAATTTACCCTCTAATAATTTCTTAGGCAAAATTTCGAGGCAATATATTGTGTTTCTAGTAGTGATGTAACGTGAAGAATTGCGCATGCGAATCTAAGAGAATGTGCATGTTTGTGTGTTCCTATCTGCACCTGATCATCTTTATTCTTAATATTGTACAAAGTGGAAATTATTATAACGATTAACTTTTTTATTAGACACGTTCCATACTCATTACACGAAGTTATATATTGGTTGCGTATATGTAAACTTAAGAGAACAATCTCCAAGATATTGGATTAATGTGCTTACTAGAGATGTTTATTACTAGTAACACTATGTTAGTTTGCGATATTGTATTAGATATTAGAATATTTGTTGTTAAGTGGATGCTGATGTGGCATTCTGATTAGTGTTCTATAAGAACAAATCTTTTCAGATAATGACAACAATATTCACAAAAAACTTTCGCGATCTCTCGCTCTCTCCCTTTCACGATTTCTGATCTTCTCACTCGATCAATTCTTTCACAAATCTACTGCAATCAATCGATGTTTCTACTTCCGCTCAAATCTTTGATATTAATCCTTGAATTGGCCTATTCTGGTAGATTGATCAAGGAGCAAGAGGAGTCAGAAGGCAACCCGGTGAGATGCCTAATCTATGACTCGTCTTTCACATGGGCGCTAGGGATTGCGAGGGAGAAGGGGATTTATGGTGCCCCGTTCTTCCCACAATCGTGTGCGGTGTCTTTGATCTTATGCCATGTTTTCAAAGGGTTGTTGGCGGCTCCACCTCTAGAGAACGTCGTAGCTCCCGGGCTGCCAGTTATGGAGGTCGGGGACTTGCCAACTCTTGTGACGGAGGTGGGGAAGCATCCTGCATTGGAGAAGGTTGCTTTCGGCCAGTTTGAGAATTTTGATCAGGCAGACTGGCAATTCTTTAACACCTTTGATGTGCTCGAGAATGAGGTATGTAGCAACAAGTTGACAAATGAGTACGTTGTTTAGTATTTAATTATAAAAAGAGTTGGATCAGGTTAAAATTACCTTATTGTACTAATATACGAATAGATATACATGCATACATTTTTATATTCATGTGTACACATTCACTATTTTTCATTATATTGTTAAAGACATTACACATCTGCGAATGTGAATGTGAATCTAAAAAAAATTACATCTGAATATAAAAAAAATTATTCGTATATTCGTAGTATAAAAATCATTCTCATATAAAAAAAATAATTTGATATAATATTGTTTTTTATATCAAATTAATACTTTACGTTGTTTGGTTTGAGATATAGATATGAATATGCGAGCAGGAGTGTAACCGAATTAGAGTATTATTTTGATATATCTCAACAGTTCTGATATTTTTATATAAGTCATTTTTATATTTTTATATAAATGTTTATACAGATACTTGATATTCCTAATTTTGATATTGATATCAAACCGGCTGTTTTTGTCTTTGTGCCTTATCAATTGTTACTCATTCCTTAGTATCTTTTAATTAAGTTTTTAGAGAGAAGATAATTACCACAACATTTCTGCGAATGCGAATGTGCATGTATTTATATCTGTATATGCATGTCAATGTGAAAAATTATGCACGTAAATTTTTCATTCGTACATTCGTACAATAAAAACCATTACCTTAATTTTTTCTACAACAAGTAATCAATTATATTATCTTGTACTCGATATTCAAAATGTACTACTTCGTGACTTGTTGATCTTGTTATAATTTTTAGGTGCTGAACTGGATGATAAGGCAGTGGCCTCAAATTAAAACCATAGGTCCAGCAATACCATCTATGTACTTGGACAAACGCTTGGAGAATGACAGAGAATATGGGATTAGCTTGTTCAATTCTCAGTATGAAACTTGCATTCAATGGTTAGACACTAAAGAAGATGGCTCCACTATTTTCATTTCATTTGGAAGCTTGTCAGCTATAGGAAAACACCAAATGCAAGAAATAGCATTAGGTCTTAGGAACTCAAATAAACCCTTCTTATGGGTCGTTAGAGCCTCGGAACAGAGCACACTTCCACAAAACTTCACAGACGAGACGTCAGATCAAGGTTTGGTTGTGAACTGGTGTCCTCAATTGGCGGTGTTGGCTCATAAAGCAGTCGGGTGCTTCTTTACACATTGTGGTTGGAACTCGACTCTGGAGACAATATGTTTTGGGGTTCCTGTAGTGGCGATGCCTCAATGGGCGGATCAAACTACAAACGCCTTTTTTGTAGAGGATGTTTGGAGAGTCGGTATACGAGTTAAGGCTAATGGTGAGGGAGTTGTGGAGAGAGAGGAGATTGAGTCTTGTATTGAAGAGATTATGGAAGGAAAGAAGGGGGAAGAGATGAGATTAAATGCATCAAAGTGGAAGGTACAAGCTAATGCAGCCATGGAGGAAGGCGGTAGCTCATACATGAATATTGAAGACTTTGTTTCAAGACTCAAAAGTCCATCTTGTTAATTTGAAAGATTTATGCATTTGAATAGCTTAAATGATATCAGCCTTCAAATTTTATCTAAGAAGATGCAATTAGATCGTACAACTTATTTGGCAATATACTTTACTTCAACGAGAACGGATCGGGTGCAAAGTGACTTTAAAATAAAAAATGCGAAGTTAAATGTGGATCGTCAGATGGAACAAATCTAGGGCTACAATAGGACACGCTATTCCTCTTATCTTTTTAATGAAGTAGGGGTATTTCAGACATTTCCTCTTAATAATAGGAGTCTTCTCCCTCAACAAATTACTGTTCACATGAAATTCATCGGATTCAGATTGCACCCCTCTTCTCACCATTGTTGTTCCCAAATGAAGCTTCTAGGGTTTATCTTTGTTTGCAATTGGAGCTCGCCTATCATCAATAATCACCTCGTCTTACTTCTTGAATCATCTCGTTTCTTCATCTCCACAATCTATTCTTCATTTCAGCCATCAATTTTTCATTCCGTCATCTCGTTTCTTCATCACCATAGTCTCGTTTCTTCATCTCGTTTCTATTTTGGTTGTTGTTGGTTGTTATCTATCGTGCTCTACCGACTTATCATCTTTATTTTGTTGTTGTTATTGATTTCTAGATTGGGGATCGATGTGGTTGATTTTGATTATAGTGTGTGAGTATAGATGCCCATGAGATGTTCAACAAAATGCTTAAAAGAGAGTATGAGTATGAATGAGCTGATAAGACTCTCGCAATGACTTGAGTCACATTTCTAGTTATTATTTGTGAACTTTAACATTCATAATATGAACATTTGACATCAATATATGAACATTTGTGTGTACCTTCACCTGACATGTACATCAATAGTTATTTAAAGGTCTTTACACTATCATACAATATTTGAACTTTTCAGGACAAGATATGAACATTTACAGACGAGATGTGGACATTCTTGTAGTTTAAAATAAGAACCTCTCAAACCCCATTATTCGTACAGTTTGATTTGAAGCAACCAAGTTTCTAATTGAATCGATATCGAGCCATTGAAGTTGGTATCAATCACTAGGCTTTAGCTCATGTTTAGTATCAATCACTTCAGTTGTTTCATCATGAGAGGTCCATATGTCTTGTTAAGCTTTAATTCAATTCATTTTACCGTAACTATCATGTATGAACATAACTCTTCAAAGAATGAACATAAATATTCAAACAATGAACACTATCTTCAGTATATGAACAATCTGTTTTACACGCATTTTTACTTGGCTTTCATGTAATGGATTTCATGTGTCCATGTATGAAGTTTCAAAGTCACTCTATGAACCTTTTTTTACAAGCTGGCTTTTTGTATTTTCAATATGCATTTGCTTGTGGTTTTGGTTAGAAGAGTTTCCATCTTTCGTTGCCTTTTTAGTGAACATTTTAAGTCAATCCTTGAACATAAAAGCACAGGATGCGAACCATAATAGAAGTTCAAGTAAAAAAGTATTTCTTTCATCATATTAGAAGAGTTGCCATCTTTCGTTGCCTTTTTAGTGAACATTTTAAGTCAATCCTTGAACATAAAAGCACATCATGCGAACCATAATAGAAGTTCAAGTAAAAAAGTATTTCTTTCATCATATTAGTTTATTCTATGAACAAAGACATAGTTTGTTAACCCTTGACAACTGAGTTCTTTGTTACGACAAGCTTCTTCTTTGAATTGGACTTTCCTTTACTTGCTTTGTAGACAGTGTTCTTCACATTTGGTGGTGGATTAACAAACTCATTCATGCTATCAACCTCACATTCTTCCTCTGTTTTATCACTACTGTCATGATCAGCTTCTCCTGTTTCCACCACATTCAATACTTTTACACATTAGCCACATCTAGTAATAAAAAATATCAATGAACGTCATGCTTTAGTTGTTGAACATATTTAATTACTTGATGAACATATATAATAACTTGATGAAAATATTTAGTCAATTCTCAATATCAATGAACATGAAGCCATATAACAGTGAGGATACAAACTATATCAATTAACATGAAGCCTATATCAATGAACACTAAACCTATATCAATGAACATGAAGCCATATGACAGTGAGGATACAAACTCTATCAATGAACATGAAGCATATATCAATGAACACTAAACCTATATCAATGAACATCAAGCTATGGTCAACCCTAAAACAGCAAGAAATCCAAGAAAGTGAATCAATACGAAATTGAAACCCTAGAATAATGAATAGTAAACATTGAACCATAGAACTTCAATCTGGAACATAAAATTGCACAAATCCCTAAAATCAACCAACAAAAAACGAAAAAACCCTAAAAATCGAGAAACGAGAGTATTGTGGTGATTACCTCCATCAAATGGTTTGTAAAGCTCATCATCGCTTTTCCGCCATTGATCCATCTTCGAAGGAAGCTGTGAGGAAGGAGATAGCGTGGATCAAAGCTTCGCGAACTGGAAAGGGCGAGCGGAGCTCTTCGCGGATTGGAAAGGGCGAGCAGAGCTTTTGCACAAGAGGGAAGGAGAATTGGAAGGGAAGCTTCGTGAAAAGTCCTATCTATCCCTTATAATTTGTTGGTAATTACAAAAATTCCACCGTTTGTGAACAGTACACTATTATTTGATCTTCTAATCTGAACCGTTGGTTTGTTTAATCAAATGGCTCAAAGAGATTCGTTTTTCCTACCATAACAAAGTTCGTACGGGAATTCCCCTCTTACTTCAACTACTATAAAATAATGGCTTTCAATATACACCACTTTCCGAACATACCCAAAATGAAAATCCCAAATGAAAATCAATTTAGATTTTTATTTTTTCTATATGTCTTTCAGGCTTGAAGCCCGCTTAGATATTGTCGTTCGTCACCCGACGCGAAGTTTTGAAACCTGAGCGTAGTGAAAGAAGCTTGGAGAGTGGCCACTTCTTCTTCTGAGTTTTGACACATCCATAGAGGTACATCCTCCGCAGCCGGTGCATGCTCACATGCCTTAGTAGACTTGTTTTGCTCCTGCGGTGATTTTGACTTTTCTTCTTTCGTTGCTTTGAAGCTTTAGAGGTGTAAGCACCGTGAGTATCTATCTAGACAATTGTCGAACTTTCCGATCACGTCCGTAAGGACAAGGATGGGCACTCCCTCATTTCATAATCAGTAGCCTAGGATCACTCTCTTTGTTTTCCCTTTTCTCTCTTTGCGTCTTGTAGATATATTCTCTATTGATTGTCTCTAGCCTCCAGTTCTCCGGTTACGACGAGCTTTCTGTTGTGTTTTCTTTCCAACGGGGACCCTCGGTTTTTCTTACTCTTTTTTAATATATATTGAACTTATAAATTAGTTGTTTAGTTTCTGATGTTTGTTATCATTTTATTTTCGCTATTCTTTATTGTCCAGTGTTATGTTACGACTATATTTACTATTCTTTCTGGCTATGTTGTCGTATCATGTTATTCTCTCGTCTTTCATATGAGATCAGAGTTGGAGAGATAGCAGGTAAAGTCTCTCCATCCATTCTGCTGGTAGAACAAATGGTGGAGGTTGTGACCCTTCAGATAGGGTAATCTTAGCCCGCCTCCTTTTTTTCTCTCCTCCTCGTTGTGGAATCTAGCTCCGGGTTTGCGACACCGACACACCTTGGCCTCCCAATCGGCATCTGTTGTCATTCCCATAACTACAATCATGATATTAATCAACCAATGAATGATAACTTTAATTTAAATAAGAAATATTATATACCTGAAGTAAGATTAATGGACCGCCTATTGGGGAGTGCTCTTTCTCTATGGTTTTGCATAAGTTGTGATAAAGATATGCCGAAGTAACACTTCCCCAACTGTAGTGTGCCACAATCTCTAAATCATCCAGCAATGGAAAATACACTATGTGTATTTCACCTCCGCTATAATCTGAAAATAGGAGGCCACCTGTTACCATCAAAATGAATGTTTTTGCATAACACGGAAGTTTTCCGACAAAGCACGAAAGTTTTCGAGTAACCATGTAATTTTCAAAGCTGGGTCGTTGACCTGTAGTGCCCGTTACCACATGTCCATCCATACATAATTCGAACAACACTGCAACATCTTGAAGTGTGATCGTCCCCTCACCCACATGCAAGTGAAAAGTATATGTCTCATGTCTTCATCTCTCCACTAATGTTGTTATCAACTCCTTGTCTAATTTGAATTTGGATCCAAGACGGGATACACAAAAAAATACAACTCAACGAATGTACTCGAGAACCCTAGGATGGGGATCGATCCATTTTCACAGGTGTACTCTAATTTCTAACGGTCTCATGGACTATACAAAAATAGATTGAAATTACTGATATTTATAATCAAGGTACAAACTAACTAATGAGAATCGATAATTATGTTGCCCAGAACAAACTAAAGTTTATTCAGAAACAACAACAACCATAAAAAAAGAGTTCAACATAAAAAACAAACTAAAGCTAATTATGCTGCCCAGAACCGCTAGCTCGTGATGCAGATGTCCTATTGTTGTGTCCCTCTTTCCCACATAGTCTGCAATTGTTTTCCCTGGAACACTAATAATGTCCATCTCATTATGGAATCGAGTCTCTTTCCTTCTATCAGGTCTACCAACAACCTGAAGGGACTCCGAATTTTGCTTCAGTGACGGTCCCTCAACCACAAGCCAATCTAAAGTATCTTCTACCAGATAAAAGGTTGTCTGGTATGTCATCATAAGAGCCTCTATGGTGTAGAAAGGATAAACATATGCAACATGCGAGAAGCTTCTGTGGCGACACACTGCTAAGATGTGAGAGCAAGCTACATTATGATTCTTCCATCTTTGACAAGTACATGTCCTAGCAGTCAAATCCACGATGTAGGATAAGCGTTGGTCGTATTTCTGGATGGGTGGAACATGCACTTCATAGACATATCTTGATACGTTGAATGGGACCACATGTGCACGACGAGCTCTTGTAACATTGTGCTCAATCCACGTCTCCACTGCATTAGCGTATTAATGCCCTGCGACATTACACTCTCTTGCCTTTACAAGATGCTCTATAAAGTAGGAATTAAGTTTGTAGACCGTCGATTGGACAAGACCAGTGATAGGTAAATTTCTGGCACCCTTCATTACCCATATTGAAACACTCAAACATGTTGGTTGTCATCATTACATACCTGAAACCGCCTTCATGACATAAGAACATTTTTCCTTTTCAATGTTTTCCAAAAATGTTTTCGTCGTTGCACTTTTCGAGCAAATAGTAGTAAACCCTTCACCAAATTCCGCCTCTTCATGTTTTGTATGTTGTTGAACCAAGTAATCTCTTAAAATGCTTGTTTCCAACCAATTTGTTGAAATTTGAAACTACATGGGGAACGCAAAACCTGTGATATGCATTCGGCTCTCTCCAACATTGGAGTTTCCGTCATAGCCTTCATGATACCCGGATGTTTGTCTGATATAGCACACAAACCATCTTTCCTTCGCCTGATATAATATATCCCTTCCTTTCCAATTCCTATGGAAACTTTTCTACGACAAATGTTTACAATCTTTTGCGCTGCAATGGTACTTTTTGGATTTGGGGCAATATCATTTGGAACCGGATTCATAAACAAAAATGCTCGATGATTACTTGGTTGGATCTCTTGAATAAGCTCCTTACTAATGAGCTCTCACTTCAGGACTCGAGCCATCAAGTCATATCCCAAGCCAATTCAAGTCAAGATGGGGTTTTATGTCAAACTCAGGACCTCGGACTCAAACACTATTCATGGCAGGAGCCAAACCTCAACTTGCTTCGGCAAGAAATCAGCATGGCGCGCCATAGGTCAATCGGTCACACTTGGCCAGAGCACCATCATAGTCATTGAATTCAAAATGATCCAAGGAGTCCATTGACATAAAAAAAACGCTCGGCCCAAGTCTCCATAAATTCAAAGTGATAAGATCAAGTCTTGACGCGCGCCCGCAAGCTCGAAAGAGGTTCATATGTGCGTCCGAGCCCTTCCAGCCACAATGGCTCGGCGCATCTCATTCCATTGGCTCTAAATGGTCCAAGAGAGTCCAACAAAGGTCCAAGCGCGCGCCAAAGATGACAAATGTCCAGGAGAAACATAATCTCCCTTTTGTCGCTATCAAACATTCAATGTGATCCCTAAGACTTCTTCAAGTTGATTGTCAAGTCATCTATCCATGTAACAGTCACAAGGATCATCATTCTCAGCCTTAGGATCGGCCTAATAAGTGCCTAGCGTATCCCTTAAGTTTCTCTTTTTGATTTGTTCACACTTATCATTTAATTCAAAGATTGTAGATTCACTTATGCTTTGATTTGGAGAGTGATCTTGTGCTTGCAGTCTAATACGTCTCCACCCCTATAAAAGTCACTCTTGACTTCCATTTGTAATCACGTTGAGTTTAATAGCATAAGCATAGTTGAGAGTATCTCCTACATTTGTCTTGGCGTCACCAATCCTCAAGAAACACACTTAGTGGACTCTTTGTGTCTTTCTTGCTTATCTCCTTCTCTTGGTGTGATAAAGATCTATCAAAAACAATCCTCAAACACTTCTCAAGATTTTTAGATGGACTCCTCGAGTTCTTGCCTATCCAATAAAGACAGGGTTGACTCTGAGGGTGTGCAAGGAGGGCTACCGCACAGGGCCTCGGAAAATTTTAGGGCCCCATATAAAAATATAAAATAACAAATATTAGTAACAAATCGTGCTCAATTATCATGTGTTGCATATAGCTCCGGTGGTAGAGTGGGGTTTATTTTTACACGAGAACCCGTGTTCGACCCTTCAGGCATGCAAATCCGTTTTTACTTCTACTCTCCTTTCATCAATTTTTTTGTGGGGCCCCTTATTATTGAATAAAATGATTATTTAACTCTCATTAAAAATAATGGCTATTTTTGACTAATCAATTGTTAATAAAAAAATATTTTTCTAATTATCTGCCACACTAGCACAAATATATTTATTAACATATGTTTCATCATAAAGTGTTAAAATTTTATGTGACTATCAATGTTGTTCATACTAATTCTTTTATATAATTTTGATATTTTTCTATTTTAAATCTACATATAAGTAGTAATATACATTGCTAATTTTTTTGATTATATATTTCCCAAAAAAAATACTCAATCTTTTTTTTTTATCAGTGCTCAAATCTTACTAATCTCGAATAGATTAGAGTTTAGAGTACGCAAGGATCATAAAATTCATATATATATATATAATGTTAAAAACTCACATTCATATGACTGTACATATCTCTAAAAATATTTAATGTCAATAAATTAATAAAATTATATTAGATTTTTGTGATAAAAATGAAAAAAAATTAATAAGATTAGTTTACATATATCTTTAATATTCCCGTTTGCTTTTTGACAATTTTGTCGAGACACGTTTTGTAATGTTAATATATTTAAATATGCGATGATAAAAAATTTAATTTTTTTATATTGTCAAAGTACTCATTGAGACGAATCAAACGAGATCTCGTATGCCTATATTTATTTCTATATATTGGAAGAAAATAAGAAGATTCTCTCGATTTGTGAATAGTGTCGGAAAAACAAATGAGCCTTATATTAAGGGACGGAGGGAGTAGTAGTGATTTTTATGTAGGAAAGCTCTGGGATGTATGAATCGAGAATGGATTTTTTACTTTTTGTGCTGGATTGATAAGGTATCCTTATAAGGTAGAGGTCGTGTGTTTGGTTTGCTGCTGATTTTTATGACGCCCATAGTTACTGAAATTTCTTTCCATTATCGCTGTATTTTCTTTTCCATTTGTCATTTTCATTGGTGTCGTAGGACTGGAGTGAGCAATAATTGTTAATGTGAATGTCAGGTCACATGCATGCACTATTTGGTGGATCGGACCACTTTTTACCGAACGGCTTGATTTCATAATCTTTTAGAAGAAAAAGAGATGGCAGTAGATAATCTTGTTCCCTGAAAAATAAAGAATATGGATGTAAAGAATGATCCTCATGTGTTGGTAGTGGCATTCCCTATAGTAGGACGCACGAACCCAATCCTCCAATTTGCCAAACGCCTCTCCTCCAAAGGCCTCTATGTTACCCTCGCCACTATCCCCGCCTTCGCCTCCTCGAGTGACCTCTCTCGATCCTTCCCTCGTCTCTCCGTCGCCACCATCTCTGATGCAGATGAACAACAACCCCACAGCTCCACCAACGCCCTCGGTGTTGACGACCTTTTCAACAGGTTCGATCGTGTCGCACCTCCAGCCGTTGCAAGGTAAACTGTGCATATTTTGTTTTTGGTTTTTCCAATTTTTGGTTTTAAGAGGTTCGAGCGTTTTAGCCTAGACAACATTAAGAGATCCCCGTCATTCCACCAATCCGCGTTAGGCAAATTAAGCTCTTAGTTGAGTTCATAATCAGCTTGGCACATATCTACTGAATACACATATGTGCCAACCTAGTTGTTATTTGAAATAATGGATAAAGAAGATATTTGTGTATATATCCCCTAGGAAATAAAGGATTTCATAAGGCTTTGGAGCTTGCGTTAAATAAGGAAGAAGTAATTTATTATTATTATCATCTGTAATTATGCTAAAAGATAACTAAGGGTATTTAATGAGTCCTGACTAGGTTATTCAACATTAATTTTGGATTGTATGCTCTTGAGAGAACATTGAGTTGCCTCCATTGGCCTATTGAGAGCTTGTTGTTGTAAGCTGAAACACATCAATAACAGTTCGAATCCTCTCAACTCATAGCTGGAAGGAATGTTTTTTTTTCCCTAAGTGCTAGTTGGTACTAGAGTTCTCCACCTTAAATCACTTGTTTATCGGATTTACTAGTGAAAAAAACACCTGTTGAGGCGGGCAAAAACCCCCTTGTTGAGGCGGGCAGGGGTCGCTGCAACAGAGAGGGTTGCAACAAGTAAAAACTTGTTGAGGCGGGCAAATGTTCGCCTCAATAAGTGACTTGTTGAGGCGGTCAAAATGGCGCCCGCCTCAACAGGTATGCAAAAATAATGCCCAGACCATCCATTGCCCGCCTCAAAAAACAAACCTGTTGAGGCGAAACGTGTTTTTTCCCGCTTCTAATTTATGCAAATTGACATATTTTTGCCCGCCTCTAAATGAATATCAACAACAAAACATCATTACCATTCATCAACGAACAAGGGAAGCTTAACAACGAAAGATTATTCCATTAATCAATAAAAAATATGTAAAAACAGTTCTGCAGATCTGACTTCATTAATCAATAAACAGGGATTAAAACCATTACATGAACAGATTGAAGATTGAAACGATAATGAACATATAAAAACAATTACATGAACAGATTGAAGATTGAAGTTGCTTCAATGGCGGAACCTTGAACCTGCTTCAATGGCTGATTAGGGTTGCGAGGCGAGATCCATTGCACGACGGGGCGAGGCGAGGCGAGATCCATTGCACGACGGGGCTAGGCGAGGCGATTTCGAGACAAGGCGCTCGGATCCAGATCTCTTTCCATCCATGGCGTCTTCATCCGAAAAATGTACGATAGAGCAAAAAAACAGATTTCATTTCGGTGTTCTTCATCGATAGCGTCTCAGTTGGGTTTTTTTGCTCCAGATCTCTTTCGGCGGCGTCTCAGTTGGGGTTTTCGGTGGTTGTCTTCTTCTTCTTCCATGTCGATGGCGGTAACTTCGTCCCAATCTGAGCGTGACTTCGGCGGTGGCTCTTTGAGGATGGTTAGATCGAGTTAGACGGTAGATTGAGTATGGCGGCGTAGAGGGAGGTGGGGCGGTCGGTACGGTCTGACTCGGAGAATACCCCTTGTGGAGGCCCACACGACGGCGGGTTGAGGGCAAGCGGATTTACAGGCTTCAAGGAGGGAGACGAGGCCTGCGATGTTGTTGTGGACACCGGCCTGTGCAGCGAGATGGAGGACGTGGGTGGAGGGGACGAAGGAGAAGAGCACCGCGAGGGTGTTGGAGTCGTTGATGTCGGCGTCCACTATCAGGATGTTGTGGGAAGAGAGAAGCTGTAGGCGTTGAACGAGGGAGGAGGAAGGAGACGATGGGAGGATGAAGGAGATGAGACGTTGACAGGAGAAGGAGAGAAAGCACAAATCATTTTAAGTCGTTAGATTAAAACATTTAGACCTAATCAACGCCTCAAAATGATGATCTGTGGGTATATATGGGTAGGGTAAATACTTGGCAAAACTTTGAGACGATGACCTGTTGAGGCGGACACAAAACGCCCGCCTCTAAAAGTTTTGACGAAGCAGAGTTTTTTGAAGCATTTGTTGAGGCGGGCGCATGACTGCCCGCCTCTAATCTCTTCGTCGCATCATTTGAGGCGGGCGTCTTACTGCCCGCCTCTAATTTTGGGTTCTGTTGAGGCGGGCGCATTACTGACCGCCTCAATAAGTCAAAAACACAAATATTATTTGAGGCAAACGGATATTTGCCCGCCTCTAAAGTACCTGTTGCAGTGAACTAAACGACTGACCGCCTCAACAGATAGTAGAATAAGACTTTTTGCGTCGGTTTTTAAGGTGACCGCCTCAACAGGGGGCTGCAACAGGTGTTTTTTCTACTAGTGATTCTAGGCTTCAATCAGTCGTCGTATGTTTGATCCGGCCAAATCAGGAAGTCAACGGGTCTATCGCAGGATCCATTAGTCTCATCAATTAATCTATATTGTGACAAATCATGTTACAACAACGAATAACCTTATCTTATATAATTCTATTTGAAGTTGTTCTAAGCATATCTATTGAATGGATCGTAGATGTATTAGACAATGAATATGATGTTATTGAAGTTGTTCCAAGCATATCATCCGGAATAAATGATTTGGGTTGTCATAGGAAAAGAAACAATTGAGTATTTGTTAAGAAATTAGCCGGGCATATTCCAACAGGTTGATCAAGGAGCAAGAGAAGTCAGAAGGCAACAATTTTAGATGTATAATATATGACTCATCTCTAACATGGGCGCTAAGGGTTGCGAGGGAGCATGGAATCTACGGCGCCCCGTTTTTCCCGCAGTCGTGTGCGGTGTCTTTGATCTTTCGCCATGTTTACAAAGGGTTGTTGGCGGCACCGCCACTAGATAGCGTCGGTGGAGTTGCAGCTCCTGGGTTGCCGGTTATGGAGGTTGGGGATTTGCCCAGTTTTGTCAAGGAGGTGGGGAAACATCCTGCATTGGAGAAGGCTGTTTTGAATCAGTTTCAGAATTTTGATCAGGCGGATTGGCAGTTCTTCAACACCTTTCATCTGCTCGAAAAAGAGGTAACTCATCTCACAAATTTGGGTTTGTTGTTCTTAGTTTTATAGTACTAGATAAGTTAATTTGTTTGTTGTTTTATATAGATCTTACGTGCTAAGAGAAGAGACATTTACAATATTAATAATAGTAATAAATTCATATAAGAATGACTATATTAATAGTAATTAAATATATAGGCGTAATTAATACATGGTATTTGCATTTTTAATTGGAATTCAAGGTATTGTACGAATAGAAAATTCACGTGCACATGTTATTCAGATTGACATGCACATTCGCAGATGTGTGCATGTCTTTGACAATATATATGAAAATACATGCGTGCACGCATAGAATGTGCATGTGAATATTGAAAAATGTACATGTATTCGTATATTTGTACAATTTGTATCTGTCCTTTTTACTTATGGTATAATATTGAAGTTATTTGTGTTTTATAAATCCATTATTATTCTTAGGTTTTGAATTGGATGTTAAGGCAGTGGCCTAGGGTGAAAACAATAGGCCCAACTATACCCTCCATGTACTTGGACAAGAGGTTGGAGAATGACAAAGCATATGGGCTCAGCCTCTTTACCCCTGATCATGATACTTGCATGCAATGGTTAGGCACCAAAGAAGATGGTTCCACAATCTTCATTTCATTTGGAAGCTTGGCAGCTATAGGAAAACACCAAATGCAAGAAATAGCATTAGGCATTAAGAACTCGAACAAGCCTTTCTTATGGGTCGTTAGAGCCTCGGAACAGAGCACACTTCCACAAAACTTCAGGGACGAGACGTCAGATCAAGGTTTGGTTGTGAACTGGTGTCCTCAATTGGCGGTGTTGGCACATAAAGCAGTTGGGTGCTTCTTTACACATTGTGGTTGGAACTCGACTCTGGAGACAATATGTTTTGGGGTTCCTGTAGTCGTGATTCCTCAATGGGCGGATCAAACTACAAACGCCTTCTTCATGGAGAATGTTTGGAGAGTGGGAATACGAGTTAAGGCCAACGATAAGGGCCTAGTGGAACGAGAGGGGATCGAGTCTTGTATTAGAGAGGTCATGGAAGGAAAGAAGGGGGAAGAAATGAGATCAAATGCATCAAGATGGAAGATAGAAGCTAATGCGGCTATGCAAGAAGGTGGTAGCTCCGACATGAATATTGAAGATTTTATTGCAAAACTTAAGAGTTCATCTGGATAAGATCGTTGGATTACTGGATTAGTGTATTTTCTTGAATAATTATGGCCTTCCACTTGAACACAATGTGTAGAACTATAACAATTTGTAAAACTAAACAGATTTCTACGAAGAAGAAGACATGGTCTAGGAGGGGGCTTGAACCCGCGACCTTCGGTCTCATAACACTACTTTTACAAAATTTGATTTACTAATTTATGAAAAAAACGGTATTTATTGAGGGAGGAAAGTTTATTAATGTAGAAAAAATGAAAAATTCGCCTTCACAGATTACACACCAATGTTCATATTTTGGATAGTAATGTTCATAATTTGGGCCATGAATTTTTTTAACGTCTTCAGTGGGGATGCGCGCGGTGGCATACTTGTAATTAATATGAACTTTGATTATATATTTTTTGTTTTTTCCCTCAAATTTACCTCACAAATTTCATCGCCCAGATTATGAACATTATCGCTCAAATTACGTTTAAACTTTGCCCTCACCCGAACTTTTCTCTTTATTCACAACCTTTCTAACTTGGGTCCTTTAAGGCATATATTAATCCCAAATATACAAATAAGAAACTTTGTTAAGATTTCAATCTCTTTTATTTTATATTTTTTTCGATGAAGAGTTTAACCTTTTCTTTTATAATATTTAGTTTTCTTAACCAAATAAGATTTAGTTTGTTTAACCAGACCGATTTATTTATAGTTGAAAATAATTGCTCTCTTTTATATGGGCAGAATAAGATTTACAAGTTCAATGAAAGTCGAGAAATAAGTTGAACCCTCACGCCCTTCTAAATGCAAAAACCTAATCTATGCAGAAGTTACTACTTTATGGGTACGTACAAACACAGCTTAACTTCTCGATTTGTCGCTTGATCATGATTGTCTTCAATTAATATCAAACATATATATACTCCGTATTCCATAAACAGTTAAATAAGCTGTGAAAATCTTACCTGTATTAAAACTAGAACTGGGCTTATATGCAGAACAAACTGGGCCAATGAAAGAACATGGGCCTCAGATAAATAGCCCAAACGCGCAGCTACATTTGTCATTTTAGGAAATGTATGACTGACAAGTGACAACAAATGGATCATCCACAGTAACTACAGTAAAAGAAAGAAGCAAAGAGATTGATGGGTGATGATTAATGAAGGTGATAGTTCATGAAAACAAACTCAAACAGTACAACAAATGTGACGTTTAATAGGGAAATTATGGTCTAGCGGGTAGCCTATATCAGAGAATTGTGTACTTATTGCAGCACTCAAATCAAATCAATTGTAAAATGGAACTTTCATTCACATCGAAGCTTAGCTAGATTCAGATACTTTTTACATGATCGAACAGTCGAGTGTACAAATACTGTGTAGGCACTTTTTTGGGGAATACTTGTTCTTATAATTTGCACTGTTGTCGCCACTACACACGCTACACTCACGCTCTATCTCTACTAGCTTTAGCTTGGTATATAGATCTACAAGTAAATTTAGAAGAGTGTTGTCAGATTATGAAGCATCCATCTATCCACAAATCACACACTACGAGAGGTATATGTACATAGTTTTTATTTACCACCCACTCAAATTGCTATTTACCGCCCAGTTTCGTGCGTCACGCATGGATTAAAATCATACGTCGCGTATGAATATTGCATTTTTTCACGTATGGATATTGCATTTTTTCAAAAATCAATCCATATGACGCGTATGGAATGGTTCCATACGTAACGTATGAATTGTTTTATTTTTTTGTTTGTTTTTGTCCATAATCTTGTAGATAATTTCAATACGATTGCGTGCATATAAAATACGTACAAAACGGACATCGTTTGCCCTTCCAAAAAGTCAAAAAACAAAGAACATTTGTGTAATTATTCTTAAGTATAACAAATTTGCTACTTATAAATTGTAGTTATGGATTATATTTAAGCATTACCATCACTAAATAAAATCTTTGTTAAGTTATCTACCATATTATAAAAAAATGGTGTGTTGGGTTTTAACGGACTTGTTGACACGGAAAATTATGTGTGATAAATTTGTATTTTGGGCTTTTGAAGGGTTAAACGATGTCCGTTTTGGACGAATTTTATATGCACGCGATCGTATTGAAATTATCTACAATATTATGGAAAAAAACAAACAAATAATAAAAAAAATCCATACGTGACGTATGGAACCATTCCATACGCGACGTGTGGATTGATTTTTGAAAAAATGTAATCCATACGCGACGTATGGTTTTAATCCATGCGTGACACACGAGATTGGGCGGTAAATAACAATTTGAGTGGGCGGTAAATAACAAGGGCCTATATATACTCCCTTCATTCAAAAATGTTAATTCGTCTCAAAGAATACTTTAACAATATTAAATAATTATAATTTTTATTAACATATATATAATTAGAGATATTAACGATATAAAACGTGTCTCAGCATATTTGCCGAGTTAAATTGAGACTAATAAATTGGTACCTAAAGGGAGTATAAGAATAGGAGTGTTGTCTCGTGATAATATAAGACTTATTTATGTATATGACGTCTCGAAAAATTCTTTCTATTTTCCATTTTGTAGAAATGTTTTATCAATCATTGATCATTCAATACACTTTACCTTCATCTAATACATTTTATGGAATACTAGCATTTTGGGGCCCGCGTTACGCGCGGGTCTATATTATTTTATATACGCATTGCTAATTTGTAGGAAAGAGTCATCAGGGCTACGAGTATTTTATTTCATTTATTGTGTAAAATTGATACGCTACACTTTGTATGACGTAACTAGGGGTTATTACATTAGTTTAGGAGTGTTATCACAAGTATTTGGAGCTATTGTTATATTCTGAGTTGTTTATGAAGAAGTGAAGAAACGAAGACCAGAACCGAAGAAGAAGAAGATAAAAGATTCAAGACATGAAGACGAAGGCATTCTGCGGAGCAGCGGCGATCGCCACCATCACTATGGCGATCGCCATTCTACAACAGGAGCATTCAGGATTTCGAGAGAGCATGGCGATCGCCATGACTCTATGGCGATCGCCATGGGGCGACAGAAACACGACAGAGATTTGAATGAAGACCGCGATCGCCAGGAATCTATGGCGATCGCCACAACAAGGCCGAAGATATTTCGGACTTTCCTTATTTTGCTTTGTTTTTATTTCTTTTTATTATTTTCCTATTTTCCTTATTATTTCGTTTAGGATCTTTCGTTTACCATATATTCCGGACTCAGAATATATTTTGTATGGCGTAACTAGGGGTTATTACATTAGTTTAGGAGTGTTATCACAGGTATTTGGAGCTATTGTTATATTCTGAGTTGTTTATGAAGAAGTGAAGAAACGAAGACCAGAACCGAAGAAGAAGAAGATAAAAGATTCAAGACATGAAGACGAAGGCATTCTGCGGAGCAGCAGCGATCGCCACCATCACTATGGCGATCGCCATTCTACAACAGGAGCATTCAGGATTTCGAGAGAGCATGGCGATCGCCATGACTCTATGGCGATCGCCATGGGGCGACAGAAACACGACAGAGATTTGAATGAAGACCGCGATCGCCACAACAAGGCCGAAGATATTCCGGACTTTCCTTATTTTGCTTTGTTTTTATTTCTTTTTATTATTTTCCTATTTTCCTTATTATTTCGTTTAGGATCTTTCATTTACCATATATTTTGGGGTTAGTTCTCTATTTAAGGACCCCAGTTTCTATCATCTTAGATCATCTTTTCCATCAGACAATTTAGTTCTGCAACCATGAGCAGGAACTAATCTCCATTGTTTTACCTAGCGGTTGAAACCTTCAGTTATTAAGTTGTGAGATTTCTAAACTCTTGTTCTTTTCCTATGGGTTTGTATTAATTCTCTTGTTCGTCATCTATTGATTTCTATTAGTTTTGCTAGCTTGATCACCTAGTTTGATTGATAGTTTTCTATTGCTAGACTAGGAATATACGGTGGAATTCCTTGTCATTGTAGCATTCATATCTGCATGATCTGGTAGTTGATTGCTTTTATGAAAGAGAATTGATTGCATGTTAATACTTGACGGTTGTAAGTTATTGCATGCATCCTTATGATTCATGTGCCCTTTGCTGCTATTTCATCTAATCTTGAGAGGTTTCCCTGATTGTTGAATAGTAAGTATTATCAGGACCGGTTGGCCTGCTGATATATTAAAGATTGGAATAAGAACATTCCCTAGGATTGATAAGAACTTGAGATAAATCTATGATCAACTTGATTGACTGTTGTGTGGATACTTGCTAGGTGAAACCCCTTCTCATCATATTCACAACCAAACCTTCTTTGCTTGATACTTGTTACTTTTGTGTTTCATACAATCAAAACCCCCCCTGGTTACTTGTTACTTGTTCGTTAGTTGGTATTTCGCTTGACTGCATAGCGATTGGTGTTTTGATTCCCTTGGGTTCGACCTCTACTTACTTGTTATACTCTAGTTAGTGTTTAGAGTTTATTTCTTTGATTTGGCACTACGACTTTAGCCTCATCAAATTTGGCGCCGTTGCCGGGGAATTGAATTATTCCAATTCTTTGTTAATTGTGAAATTATCAACTGTTTGGTGTGAACCTTTATGGTTCAGACCCGTGCTACTAACTCATCTCTTGTTGCTTTTGATTCAGAGATTGAGAGGACGTTCCACAGGAGCCGAAGAGCAGCTTTGAACCAAAGTAGCGAGATGGGTGATCGAAATGGACAGCCAATGCCTACTATGAGGCAGCTCACTGCCCCGAACTTAGATCAACAACCTCTGGCAGTGAGGTTTCCTGAGATAGCTGAGGGTGTGAATTTTGAGCTAAAAGCTGGATTGATTCATGAACTTCCACACTTTCATGGCTTAACAGGTGAGGATCCAAACAAACATTTGGCTCAGTTTCATGCCATATGTTCTAGCATGAAGCCGAGGGGTGTCACTGAGGAACAGGTAATGTTAAGAGCTTTCGGATTCACTCTGAAAGACGCTGCTAATGATTGGCTTTACTATCAAGCCCCTGGGAGTATTGATACTTGGGCTAAGATGAAAAAGGTTTTCTTGGAGAAATACTTTCCAGCAACTAAACTGAGCAGCCTGAAAAAGGACATTACAAATCTCCAACAACACGCAACTGAAAGTCTCTATGAATATTATGAGAGATTCAAGAAGTTGTGCTCAAATTGTCCTTTCCACAGCTACACTGATCATGATCTTCTCATGTATTTATTTAGTGGACTGATTGATGAAGATCGTCGTATGGTGAATGCATCATGTGGAGGTAACTTTTTAAGATTAACTGTACCTCAGGCTACTGAAATGTTTGAGGAATTAGCTGAGAGCTCAAGGCAGTTTGGTAGCAGGCAAAGAACACAGTCAGTAAGTTCACTTGATCCCGCTAAAATTCAAAGTGATATGAATGAACTGAAAGATATGATGAAGTCATTTATGCTGCGAAGTGGTGGTCGACAACACGTGAGAGCTTGTGGGGTATGCACACTCACAGGGCATCTTACTGACAAGTGCCCACAACTCCAAGAACCGAGTGCTGAGGTAAATGCTGCAGGAGGATGGCAACCTAGGCCTAGATTTGATCCTTATGCTAATCATTATAATCCAGGTACAAGGAATCATCCTAACTTGAGGTGGGATAATCAGAATAATGTTCAAAACCCTCAAGTGTTGCAAAATCACCAAAATCCGCCTAGACCTCAAAACTCTCTGACTGCTGAAGAGATGATTAAGTCTTTAGCTCAATCTGTGATGCAACAAAATGCTAAAACGGAGTCGAGTATTCAGAATCTTGAGAAACAGATAGGACAAATTGCTCAAGCTGTGAGCAACTTAGAAGCTAGAGATTCAGGAAAGCTACCATCTCAAACGGTAGTAAACCCGAGAGAAAGTGTCAGTGCTGTGACATTGAGAAGTGGAAAATTATTAGTTGAGGAATCTAATGCTGAAAAGGGCAAACAGAAGCAACATCCTGAGACAGAAACTCCAAAAGACCAACCGCAATCGCCAGTCATTGGAGGCGATCGCGGTAACATTACAGAGAGCAAGCAGAATCTGGCCGAGAAGGAACCGCGATCGCCACCAATAATTGGCGATCGCCATATTTCAACAGAGGCTAAAGGGTCGCGACCGCGATCGCTGTCCATGAATGGCGATCGCCATGAGTCATCTGAGCCGGTTGACAATTATGTTCGCCCCAACTTTCCTCCTCTATTCTCACAGAAGCCTGTGACTCCCTTTCCCGAGGCATTGAAGGACACTCGAAGGCCAGAAAACGATAAAGAAATTTTCGAAACCTTCAGTAGGTGCGAGGTAAACATCCCTTTACTTAAACTTGTCAAGAGTATTCCTAGATTTGCAAAATTTTTGAAAGAAGTTTGCACAATTAAAAGAAATCAAAAACTCAAGGGAAGACAAAAGGTTAAAGTTAGTGAACAAGTTTCTGCTGTGTTCCAAAGACGTATGCCTAAGAAATGTGGTGACCCAGGCATGTTTAGCATTCCATGTGTGATTGGTGAAACTAAATTCGAAAAAGCTATGCTAGATTTAGGAGCATCAATCAATGTTTTGCATTTTTCTCTGTATGAATCACTAGGTTTAGGACCATTGCATGAAACAGGAATTGTTGTTCAACTTGCTGATAGATCTAATGTGTACCCGAAAGGGGTGGTTGAAGATGTTCTTGTTATGGTTGGTGACTTGATTTTTCCTGCTAATTTCTTTGTTTTGTATATGGAGCATGACAAGCATGCAGCACCTATTTTGCTAGGTAGGCCTTTTATGAAAACTGCTCAAACTAAGATTGATGTGAACAGTGGGACACTGACAATGGAATTTGATGGGGAGAAGGTTGAATACAATATTTATGATGCTATGAAACATCCCATTGATGACCATTCTTTGTGTTCTATTGATGTGATTGAGCCTATTGTGCAAGATGTGTTTGATGTGACTTGTTGTGATGAGCTGAAATCGATCATTGAGAATGATGTGGAGGATCCACATGCATATATGTCTCTATCCACTAACATGCAGGTAGTCTTGGCACAATTGAACGCTGAAGGTAAGCCTCCCTACACTTATGTGGGCAATGGCCCCTTAGAACTAATAGTACCGAGCGAGAAGCTCCTACCATCTATTGTGCAGGCACCAGAAGTTGAATTGAAGGAGCTGCCCAAACATTTGAAGTATGCTTTTCTTGGAAAAGGTAAAACATTACCGGTTATTATTTCAAGCCATCTTTCCAAGGAGCAAGAGGAGAAATTAGTGGCAGTGCTTGAAGATCATAAGGTAGCTTTGGGATGGACCATTGCAGGCATCAAAGGGATTAGTCCCTCGACATGTATGCATAGGATTTTGCTAGAAGGGGATCCCAAACCATCCAGACAACCCCAGAGGCGGCTCAATCCACCAATGACTGAAGTGGTGAAGAAGGAGGTGCTGAAACTCCTGCAGGCAGGTATGATTTTTCCTATCTCTGATAGTCAATGGGTTAGTCCTACACAATGCGTCCCCAAGAAGGGTGGTATTCAGGTTGTAGAGAATCAACAAGGAGAGTTGGTTCCTACCAGATTACAAACAGGTTGCCGAGTTTGCATTGATTACCGTAAGCTGAATGCGGTAACTAGAAAGGATCACTTTCCTTTACCATTTATTGATCAAATGCTTGAGCGACTTGCTGGTCGCCCTTTCTATTGCTTTTTGGATGGATACTCAGGTTATTTTCAGATTTCCATAGCCCCAGAGGATCAAGAGAAAACGACATTTACATGCCCTTTTGGTACTTTTGCATACCGCAGGATGCCATTTGGGTTGTGTAACGCACCCGGTACGTTCCAAAGGTGTATGGTGAGTATTTTTTCTGAGTATGTGGAAAATTTCATTGAAGTTTTTATGGATGATTTCACAGTTCATGGTGACAGTTTTGATGCATGTTTAAACCATTTGACACTAGTGCTTAAAAGATGTGTAGAAACTAACTTGGTTCTTAATTCTGAAAAGTGTCACTTCATGGTTGAGCAAGGTATTGTGTTAGGGCATATTGTGTCAGCTAGGGGTATTGAGGTCGATAAGGCGAAGATTGATGTAATTCAATCTTTGCCTTATCCTACTAATGTGCGGGAAGTTCGCTCTTTTCTAGGCCATGCAGGTTTCTATCGCAGGTTTATTAAGGATTTTTCAAAGACCTCATCACCACTATGTGAGCTGCTGAAAAAGGAGGTTGATTTTGAGCTTAATGACGAGTGCAAGAAAGCGTTTGATGAGTTGAAAACTCGTTTGACAAGTGCACCAATTATTCAGGCACCAGATTGGTCTCGACCTTCTGAGATCATGTGTGATGCTAGTGACTATGCAGTGGGAGCAGTTCTTGGACAAAAAGAAGCAAGAGCTTCTCATGTAATTCATTATGCTTCTATGACTTTGAACGGAGCACAAAGGAACTACTCCACCACTGAGAAGGAGATGCTAGCAATTGTGTTTGCCTTGGAGAAATTCAGACAATATCTACTTGGTACCAAGGTAATTGTTTATACTGACCATGCAGCACTTCGTTATCTTATGACGAAGAAGGATGTCAAACCAAGATTGATTCGATGGATCTTATTGTTGAGTGAGTTTGATGTAGAAATTTGAGACAAGAAAGGTGCTAAAAATTTGGTGGCTGATCACTTGAGTAGATTAGTCAGTGCAGATGACAAGCCAGATATGCAGGAGCAAATTCAGGGAAATTTCCCCGATGACAATCTGTTCGGAGTGGCTACTGTGGCCATGACGCTATCGCTACCATCTAGTGGCGATCGCCATGATTATTCTAATGGTTACAGGAGTACTGAGTCACGACCGCGATCGCCACAAACCATTGGCGATCGCCATTCTTCCACAGAAGCTACAGTCGATTCTAGACCGAGACCGCGATCGCCATTCATTGGTGGCGATCGCCGTTGGCTTGCAGACACTTACATTAACGTCGATCTTGAAGCTACGCTCCTCGCTCTAAAAACCTTCAAACCCTGGTATGCAAATTTAGTGAACTTTCTTGTCATAGGCGAGTTCCCCCCTAATTTTTCCAAGGCTCAAAAGGATAAGATGAAAAGCGAAGCTAGATTCTATGTGTGGGATGATCCCTATCTTTGGAGACACTGTAATGATCAGGTGATTCGTCGATGCCTTCCTGATAATGAGGTACAATCTGTCTTGTCTTTTTGTCATTCTTATGCATGTGGGGGTCACTTTGGGGCAAATAGAACAGCTAGGAAAGTATTGGATGCAGGTTTGTACTGGCCACACATATTTCGTGATGCTTATGCCTATTGCAAAACCTGTGATCAATGCCAACGAGTTGGGAACATGTCTCAAAAGAATGAGATGCCTCAAGCACCAATCATCTTTTGTGAGATTTTTGATGTTTGGGGGATTGACTTTATGGGACCTTTCCCTAGCTCATTCGGGAACTTATATATTTTGCTTGCGGTGGACTACGTTTCCAAATGGGTTAAAGCGAAGGCCACCAAGATTGATGATTCTCAAGTTGTAGCAGGGTTCTTGAAAGAGAACATATTTGCTCGTTTTGGTATTCCCAAGGCTCTCATAAGTGACAGGGGTACTCACTTTTGTAACAAGACGGTGAGTGCATTGCTGAAGAAGTATCATGTCACTCAGAGGGTCTCCACTGCCTATCATCCACAGACCAATGGACAAGCTGAGTTGTCAAACAGGGAGATCAAGACCATCTTACAGAAGACAGTAGCTCCTAACAGGAAGGATTGGAGCCTAAGACTTAATGATGCATTATGGGCCTACCGCACAGCCTACAAAACTCCTATAGGTATGTCACCCTATCGATTAATTTTTGGTAAAGGTTGTCATCTTCCAGTGGAGCTTGAGCATAAGGCATTATGGGCTGTCAAGAAATGCAACATGCAAATTAGTGAAGTTGGAGAATTCAGGAAGCTACAATTGAGTGAGCTAGAGGAAGCAAGACTCGACTCCTATGACAATGCTGTCATATATAAGGAAAAGACGAAAGCTTGGCATGACAAGAACATTTTGAGAAAGAACTTCAAAACAGGTGATAAAGTTCTACTATTTCAGTCACGTCTGAAACTTTTCCCAGGTAAGCTTAAGTCTAGATGGGTAGGACCTTATGTTGTTGCCCAAGTCTTTCCCCATGGAGCAGTGGATTTATATGATGGGGAGACTCATAAGGTATTTAAGGTAAATGGGCAACGATTGAAAGCCTATCATGAAGGTTTCACCAACGAGGCCATCAATGAGCAATATTTTACTGAGCCTATTGATGAAACCTGATTGAAAGGCATGAAGTCGAGCCACGACGTTAAATAAGGCGCTACTCGGGAGGCAACCCGAGGTTTGAGTTTGTCTTTGTTTTTGTTCGGGGTAATTTTCTTGTTAGTTTTTCTATGGACAGGAGGAAAGCACCGAAGCTTAGGGTCCGCTACAGTCAGTAGCCAATCCCGCTGTAAGTCTTCTCCCGTTAAAAAAAAAAGAAAAAAAGAAAAAAAAAAAGATGACGTGGATATTTAGGATGTCGTGGCGCTGACTTTGTGCTGACGGGGCACTGACGAAACGGTGACTAGCTGATGTGGAGACGATAAATTGATAAAGCTACATGGATTAATCAGTTATGCAGGTGGGCCGGCTGAAAAGGTCCATGATAATAAAAAGCGAAGCCCAAGCCCAATCTCATACCTACCCTCACCAATAAAACCCCACCAGCCCCACTATAAAACCCCTCACCCACCCCCATCTTCTCCTTCATCTTCTAAAACCCTAGCCACCCCCAAAACCTCCCAAGATCCCAAATTCCCTCAAACCACCCCAAAACCTCCCTCAAACCACCACAAAAGCCGACCTAAATCCACTGGAGTTCGCCGGAAACCAGCCACCGCGACCGCCTCCATCTCACGGCGATCGCCATCTGGTGACAGAAGCTCGACCTCGGAAACCCAGGCGACTGCGATCGCCATAATCCATCCGCGATCGCCAGTGCAATACAGAGGCCATCCGCGATCGCCATAGTCCATCCGCGATCGCCATTCTGTTCTGCAGCATTTATTTTGCTTCGAAAATTCTGTGAGTAAAACTTTGTTTCTCTCCTTTGCTATTCATCCCCTTATTATACAATGGTGAGAGGAGTCAAGAGATGTATGACTAAAAAGAAGAAAGAGGTTCGAGATTTTGTGGATTCTAAAGCTGTAGTTACTACTAAGTTTTTTTGCGTACCCACTTTGCAATTGTTGGGTTTGGAAGAATGCACATTGGCATTGCTGAGCCATGGTGGTTTAGGTGGACTTATGACCAAAAACGCTCCCACTGATGAGACTTTGATACGAGACTTTATTGCTACTTTTTCATTCAGTACGGAGGAACGAAATATTGTTTTCATGCTGCAAGGTAAAGAGTATGTTCTTGGTTTTGATGATTTAAGTGTACTATTTGGGGTGACCAAGGACCCTAGTGAAGGTTGGAGTGAGCCTGATCAGAGGGCTGCAGATTTCTGGTTTCATTCTACAGGACATGTACTGAACCCTTCCATTACTCAGTACAATTACGAGTTCACTCATCCTTGCCTTAGGCTAGCTCACAAGGTGATAGCCATGTGTTTCTTGGGGCGTGGGGAGGTGAACAAGGTCTCTGCTCAGGATCTACAGTTTTTATGGAGCCTCACACCTGAATGTGAGACCGTTCCAGATTGGATCCTGCTTTTTTGCCATAGTGTGGCCAAATACAGGAAGATGGGCAAGAAGGTGGGCAAGATAAGTATGGGGGTATTTGATACGCTATACTTTGTATGGCGTAACTAGGGGTTATTACATTAGTTTAGGAGTGTTATCACAAGTATTTGGAGCTATTGTTATATTCTGAGTTGTTTATGAAGAAGTGAAGAAACGAAGACCAGAACCGAAGAAGAAGAAGATAAAAGATTCAAGACATGAAGACGAAGGCATTCTGCGGAGCAGCGGCGATCGCCACCATCACTATGGCGATCGCCATTCTACAACAGGAGCATTCAGGATTTCGAGAGAGCATGGCGATCGCCATGACTCTATGGCGATCGCCATGGGGCGACAGAAACACGGCAGAGATTTAAATGAAGACCACGATCGCCAGGAATCTATGGCGATCGCCACAACAAGGCCGAAGATATTCCGGACTTTCCTTATTTTGCTTTGTTTTTATTTGTTTTTATTATTTTCCTATTTTCCTTATTATTTCGTTTAGGATCTTTCGTTTACCATATATTTTGGGGTTAGTTCTCTATTTAAGGACCCCAGTTTCTATCATCTTAGATCATCTTTTCCATCAGACAATTTAGTTCTGCAACCATGAGCAGGAACTAATCTCCATTGTTTTACCTAGCGGTTGAAACCTTCAGTTATTAAGTTGTGAGATTTCTAAACTCTTGTTCTTTTCCTATGGGTTTGTATTAATTCTCTTGTTCTTCATCTATTGATTTCTATTAGTTTTGCTAGCTTGATCACCTAGTTTGATTGATAGTTTTCTATTGCTAGACTAGGAATATACGGTGGAATTCCTTGTCATTGTAGCATTCATATCTGCATGATCTGGTAGTTGATTGCTTTTATGAAAGAGAATTGATTGCATGTTAATACTTGACAGTTGTAAGTTATTGCATGCATCCTTATGATTCCTGTGCCCTTTGCTGCTATTTCATCTAATCTTGAGAGGTTTCCCTGATTGTTGAATAGTAAGTATTATCAGGAGCGGTTGGCCTGCTGATATATTAAAGATTGGAATAGGAACATTCCCTAGGATTGATAAGAACTTGAGATAAATCTATGATCAACTTGATTGATTGTTGTGTGAATACTTGCTAGGTGAAACCCCTTCTCATCATATTCACAACCAAACCTTCTTTGCTTGATACTTGTTACTTTTGTGTTTCATACAATCAAAACCCCCCCTGGTTACTTGTTACTTGTTCGTTAGTTGGTATTTCGCTTGACTGCATAGCGATTGGTGTTTTGATTCCCTTGGGTTCGACCTCTACTTACTTGCTATACTCTAGTTAGTGTTTAGAGTTTATTTCTTTGATTTGGCACTACGACTTTAGCCTCATCAAAAATTTATTTTTTTGCAAATATTCTATATGTTCTATAACATAAAAAGTTATAAGCCCTTGATTGATTGTTTTCTTAATTGCTCTTTGTTGGATTACTCGTCATGTTAGTGCTTCTCAAAATATGTAATTTGGATATGTGATTTATGCTGAAAAAACATAGGTTGATATTATATAAACATTATATCTAATTTTTACCAACTTCTGGAGTAATCTCTCAAGGCAAAAATTTGTTTAGATGGAGATGATGATCTCATCCACATACTCATTGAAGAAACAATGATTAATTCATTAGTATATTTATACCCAACAAAATTATTAACATAAATCACTCGCTCACTTAACTCAAGAGCAAAATAGGAAAAAAGCGAATTTGAGATTTATCGTCAAATTAATCCATTTTGAAAATCAAAACTAATATAGAGTACGAAATTTGAGAAGAATAGAATTTTGTGTCTTTTGTTTAGTCCAAAGTAATGAGTAGTCTTTTTGTTGGGCAACTCCAAAAAAACGTATAAGATTCGTAAAAATGGATCGCATTAGACATATGTGTTTAACAAACCGTTGAAATAATAAGAGAGAACAAAAATTTATTTATGTCATGGTCAATCAAAACACTTTAACGTAGATTGTGAGACATTCATTTGTAAAAATCACAATATATATATTAGATTAGACTGAAAATAAAAATAATCATCTTTTAAAAATCTAAGTTTTAATTTTATAAATCTTCACACCTTCAAATTTTTATGGACTTTGATCCAATTATTGTAATGTATAAAACCCATTAAGTATAAAATATAAGTATTAAATTGAGGAGAGTTATTAACCAATAGAAATGTGGAGGTATTTAATGCGGTCTTTAATTTTTCTCTCTCCACAATTTTTATATTATATTAGAAGATAGATAGATTAGATAGATTAGACTAGTTTCTCTCTCCAAAACTCAAAATAATTTTATTTTCCTCTCTTTCCAATAGCTCAATCCATGTAATATTCCTTTCTCATATCATTGAATATACTTTTTGGTGTTTGTCCATTTTTAACACCTTCATACTTGCCTGTTTAACATAAAAAGATTAGTAACAGTTTTGGTTCATGTAATCAGTAACATATACTCCCTCCGTCCCTAAATGATAGTCTCATTGTTGTTTTTGACACTATTCACAAATCAAGAGAATCTTGTAAATATCTTTCAATATATAAGAAAAAATATAGTCATGTGGGATCTTGTTTGATTCGTTTCAATGAGCACTACAGTAATATCAAAATTTTATAATTTTTACCAACTTGTAGTTAGAGATATTAACGATACAAAACGTGCATCGGCAAATGTGTCGGAGTGAAATGAGACTATCATTTAGGGACAAAGGGAGTATTAGGTTACAAAAAAATTTATACACATTACCTTGTCTTTATTTGCCCCCCTATCATCTTGTATGTGAATTTGCACTCATGATGAAATCTAAAGTCAAAGGAACATGTACGTTCTCTTTCAAATTTCCTGACTTCAAAGAATGGAGTGTCTTTTAGAGCATACATAATGATTGCCCATTTAGTTGTGGTTATTCAATAATTTATTAATATCTCTCTTAGATTTTCTAATACCCACTTTCAATACCCATCTATGTTTATAATTATCTCAATGGTTACCCATTAATTTGTGGTCATCAATCTTCTCTTTCATACTTTTTTATTAATATTATTATGACATGTGAAGTCAAATAAAGTTGTGTTTTGGGAACACTTGTCAAACACATATTGAATGTCCATTTGATACTCATGGTCATCACAATACCGTGGGTATTGAGTATCTCTCTTATAAAATCCACTTTTTCATTAGTTTAATAATATGTTTAGTTTCTCTTTCCTAATGCCCATCCAAATTGGTGAACCATTGGGTATGCTCTTAATGCAACTGCTCTAAAGCTCCATTTACAACTTTTATTTGTGCATATCACTCTAAGAAGCTTAGGATAGGAACTGATTTCTTAACTCTGTAACCAAAGTTCTTACTCATTGCCAATTTTTCCAATGCTTCAATCAATTTCTGTTTTGTGCCAAACAATTTTCCCACATGGACGAAAGTAAAGTTCTCACTCATTGCCAATTTTTTCAATTCTTCAATCAGTTTTTTTTTGTATCAAACAACTTTCCCACATGGACGAAGTCAATATCTGCTCCACTGTGACTCAAATCATCCCCCACTGATATTTTTCAAGTGATTATCTTGCTTTTGCATATTCACAATCCATAACCTCACTATTTCGTTGTGTTGGCAGGTCATATTAAATAGGTAGAAGCATGTTTTGATCCAAGTTGTATGTCATTATATTGTTGCATCCATGCATGTTCTATTGTTGTGTTGCTTGGTGAGATTTTGTTCACTCTTGATACATATAGTGGACAACTCCATTGCACTTATTCTCTGTCGTTAAAGTCCATGAATGATGTGAGATCATCATTTGTCTCCATAGTATATCTCATTTTGATTTTCTGGAATGGATTAAGATGACACAATTGAAGATACATTTCTTCTGTTTTCAGATTGAACCGTTGGACAATTATAACTTTCATTCCACGTTATGTTCTTATCAACTATAAAGGCTTTTGAAATTATTCCCTCATCGGAAACAATTATCCCAATGTAGTTTTTTAATACATGTATTTTATCGATAAAATTTAACGGGAATGAAAAATCTCCATTGAAGAATTTAAATACGGGAAATTAACGAAGATAGGGATGATAAAGACTAGCTAGTCCCGATCTAATCCTCACCCAGTTACCATCCCTATGGATAAATAGGGATTTTGAGTTGGAATTCCTCAACTCCAACCCTCAATGGATCTACTGTACGTATTAATTTGATTAGCGAGAATTAAGAGGATGAAGCAAATAAGGCAATGCGTATATTTGATTTGCGATGGATCAAGCTAGAAAGCTGATTATATATTAACTTTAATCTTTGAACAAAGAAAAGAATTAAAATACATGCACGTTGATTGACCAGGCATAAGATCGAAGAAAATTATGTACATAATACATATATCATATATGGTGATCATTATTTGAAATGATAGATCAACATGCCTTGCCAATCCATCGGCAGATTCTAAATACAATCGAATGGATTGAATGACAGACTGAATGACCAGCCGGTCCAAGTATCTCCTTCGATCCCAATCTGATGAATGACATATCACATCTATACGAGGTCCAAGTATCGTATCGTATGGTATCGTATCGTATCAGTATGCCTTGCCAACCCATCATCTCACGATAAAATGGGTAGAATAAAGTGACATAAATAAAATAGTGGACAAATAAAAGGGGACACCCGAAAAGAAAAGTGGACAAACAAATAGGGACAGAGAGGGTATATCATATACTGTGATCATTATTTGAAATGATAGATCAACATGCCTTGCCAACCCATCATCTCCTTCGATCCCAATCTGATGAATGACATATCACATCTATACGAGGTCCTCGTATCGTATCGTATCAGTATCAGTATCTTCTTTTTTCCCTTTAATATTCTTTTTCGTACGTAAGGACTACTACTACTAAATGCAAAGTCTTAAGTCCGATGACGAATCACTTTACCTTTTGTCATCTGTGGCCTCCATAAAATATGCAAATCCAGCTAATAAAAAATTACTCCCTCCCTCCCTTTTTGTTTGTCCACAAGTACGATTTTCGCCGGAATTAAGGAATTGTAGAAAAATAATGATTATAGGAGAGAAAAAATTATAAAGTGAATGGTCAGAGGAGAGAGATAGAGAGAAAAAATATATAAGATTGAAATTTAGGAGAGAGAAAAAGTAGATAAGATTGAAATTTGGGAGAGAGAAAAAATGAAAATGTGGTAATTATAGGTTGATAGTAGGGATAAAATGCGTAGAATAAAATAACATAAATGAAATAGTAGACAAACAAAATGAGACATCCGAAAAGGAAAGTGGACAAACAAATAGGGACACAGGGAGTACTACCATACTTCATTTGTTGAAAAAACAAATACCAATAACAAATACCAATACTCTTTATTAGATCCGGCAAACACGTTGAACGGATCAGATTCGGATTGAAAATGAATTCGTCTCAAATGAGTAGATACAATTTTCAGATCGATCGGGTTCAGGTCGATCTAGCGGTTTCAAACATTCGAATTTTTTATTATAATAAAGAAAATAAATTTTAAAGAATATTTTTATAACAAAATAATAATATTATATTATCATTAATAAAATATATTATCTTTTTATTATATAAATGAAATAAAATATATGAAAAATGGATCCCTCAACGAGTTTCGAGATGTTCAGGCCCGTCGAGATTTGGCCCAACGGGCTGGGATCAGACCATGTTCGAGTCATCGAGCGACATTATTTTTCCTGATCGGGTGGGGTTGAGTTTTTTTAACAGGTCTACTCCGTATTATTTTAGTTTTTCAATCTTGGTAAAGAATATTTTTTTCAATTTTAGATAATAATTTATTAGTAAATTATGAGAAATATTTTTAAAATTAAGTTGCAAATGTTAATATAATTCATGCAAAGTCGTTTATTTATTAGTTAAAAGTCAAGGGATAATAATTAAAGTGTAACTTTTAAAGATTTTTTATTTACTTATTGTAGCTTTACAATTAGTTTTCTTAATATAGATCGATGTGTCAAATTTTAAAATAAAGTTAAAAAATTCTTAGCTTTTTTTTTAGTCATCAAATTTACTTCTTAGCGGAGAGTATTATTTGATAAGTTCTTTTGGGTAAAAAGAGAGGGCCTAGGCTAGGGTTGGCTCAAGGTCCGGTTCCGGTCCGGTCCGGTTCAATCCGGTTCCGGTTCAGTCTGGTTCGGGCTGAACCGGCCGGTTTTTTATTTAAAAAAAAAAAAATTTAAATTTATAAAACTGAAAAAAAACCTAAAAAAATGTAAACATAATTTTTAAACTTAAAAAAAGTGATTATAAAAAAACGCTATTAAAAAAGAATGTTTTGTCATTTTTTTTAAGTTTAAAAATTATGTTTAAAAATTATGTTTAAAAAACTTAAAAAAAATGATTATAAAAAAACGCTATTAAAAAAGAATGTTTTGTCATTTTTTTTAAGTTTAAAAATTATGTTTAAAAAACTTAAAAAAAATTATTATAAAAAACGCTATTAAAAAGAATGTTTTCATTTTTTTTAAGTTTTTTAAATTAAATATGAAGGAACAAAAAAATTAAAAAAATTGGGCTTGCACTTAACAGTGACTTACTTGTTAAGTTGCCTACGTATCCTCTCGGGTTAGAGGAATCAAAGCCCACGTAGTTCTTTACCTTTTTTCAAAACCCGTTACCTAAGTCGAATCTTTGGCGGATGAATCGGTGCGTATCGTAGTAGAATCTCCAATCCACTCGTCTTCCGATGACTCGATAATGTTACGTTGTTGCCTAATTGCGGCTCTCTTCCAATCGCAAACACAACATTGCGCCTCCAATGACTCCGGTGCCAAATTTGATCTCTTCCTCGTTAAAGTGTTGCCTCCTGCACTAAAAGTTTGTTCCACCGCCACGGTTGAAGCGGGGACGGCAAGAACTTGAGCCGCAATCTTCGCAAGTGTTGGAAACATGCTCCTATGATCCTCCCACCACTTCAAAGCATCTAAAGTTTCACAACTAACAAACTCAAAGTTGGTGTTAAGATAGTTATCAATTTCCACATTCGTGTTTGTAACTCTTGGTCTTTTACTAAAATACTTAGCTCCAAAGGCCCCCAAGCTAGTAGAGCCCGAAGAAGCCGGAGGTAATTGTGAAGTAGTCGGAGAATCAGAAAAATGCGTAAATAAAGTTTCAATGTTTGTTCTAGTTCTAGAAACCATACCTAAAATATCCTCTAGTTCACCTTCGGCTAAAATATATGCATAATAGTCATTTAAAAGAGCGTGTAAACCGGATAATTTAAGTCTAGGATCTAAAACACAAGCAACAAGAAAACAATCGGGAATATATCTATAGTAGAGCAACCACTTACTCCTCATGCTTGCAACGGATTCCTCAATGCCGGGAATTTTAGCTCCCTCACTTAAACCACACATAACATTACAAGCTTCCAAGACAAAAACATTACTACTTGGTGTATAAACATAACTAAATCTTTTTGTTGCATCATTAAAACATTTTAAAAACGTTGCAATACTTTGACATATATCCCAACCTGATTCGCTAAAATAGAAAGGAGAGCCAGAAAGGTTTTGAGAAACAAAAGACGTTAAAACTTGTTTATATTCTATACATTCACTCCATATATCACTACAAATAGAAACATGCATATCATTTTGCGAAAAATAAGAAACTAATTCGGTCTTGCGTCTTTTATAAGCCTTAATTACGTTTTTCTTAATCACTTTCCTAGATACGGATTTAAAAGCGGGTTGTGTATGATCTTTAATATACTCATTAAATCCTACATTTTCACTAAATCGAAATGCTAAATGATCAACACAAATAGCTTCGGCTAATGCTACACTATTAGCTTCATGATCAAAACGAAATAAAGGGTTACCGCTAGTAGAAGATGCAAATCCGCCGGAAATTTGTGTTTGTCCCCCTAGCATTCCCATCTCGGCGACGTGTTTGTGCTCCATGTGTCGTTGAAGGGTTCCATATCCTCCACTTTTCTTCCATTGGAATGTCGCCTCGCAAAAGTTACAAGAAACAATAATTAGATCGGGATCATAATCCTCGGCCTCGAGTTCCTCGAGACCGGGTTCTAATTTAGTAAACCACTTTACAAAAATAGGAGATGTTAGTTTCCGGGATTGGTTCCCGGAGGACCCGGACCTCCCCCCTAGGCCTAGGGGCCCTAGCCGGCCTCGAACCGCTAGCTTGCCCTTGAGGCCTAGCGGTCCTACCCCTACCGGACCTAACTTGGGAGGTGGGAGTGGGAGTGGGAGAAGTGACATTATCACTCTCTTGGGTGTCAAAATCTTCCGCCATATGATTAAGAACAATTAAATAATATGATTAAAAGCAATTAAAACAATTAAAACAATTAAAACAATTAAAACAATTAAAACAATTAAAACAATTAAAACAATAAAACAATAAAACAATAAAACAATAAAACAATAAAGCAATAAAACTTAGAACAATATAATAATGTGATTAAAAATGTAAAAGCAATAAAATATTGAAAGACAAAAGCTAATTAAAAGGAAGAGATTAAGAGAGATTGTTGATGGAATTTGAGAGATTATAAGATTGAGATTTGAGAAAGAGAAGAGAGATTGTTGTTGTTGGATGTGTGATTTGAAGATTGTATGGTATGGTATTTATAGGGGTTTGATATGGGTTATTTTAATATTAAAAAATTAACCGCCGGTTTTGAAAAATGTTTTTCGTGAACCTGAACCGGACCGTGACCAAACCGGTTTCTACCGGTTCCGGTTTTGACCCGGTCCGGTCCGGCCATCCCTAGCCTAGGCTAGTCATGGCTCCCGGTCCGGTTCCGGTCCTCCGGAATCCGGAACCGGGAAAAACCGGTTTTGCCGGTTACGGTCCCGGTTCCGGTCCGGTCCGGTCCGGTTCGGTTCAATCCGGTTCTGGACCGGTTCCGGTTTGAACCGGACCGGTTTTTTATTAAAAAAACAAAATAAAACCGCCGGTTAACCGGTTCTAACCGGCGGTTTTGTTTTTAAAAAATAATTTTATAAATTTAAAAAACTTAAAAAAACCGGCGGTTCTTTATTTTAATTTTTTTTTTAAAACCGGCGGTTAAAATTTTTAAAAAATAAAAAATAAAAAACCGGCGGTTAACCGCCGGTTTTTTATTTTACATTTCGTGAACCGGAACCGGACCGTGACCACGGTTCCGGAACCGGAACCGGAACCGGACCGTGACCACGGTTCCGGAACCGGAACCGGACCGTGACCACGGTTCCGGAACCGGACCGTGACCACGGTTCCGGTCCGGTCCCGATTTTGACCCGGTCCGGTTCCGGTTCGAACCGGCGTTCCCGGTCCGGTCCGGCCATCTCTAGACTAGGCCTTCCAAATTCATAAAAACACGAGCTACAATGCCACAAGGTGGAAAATAGACGTGTCCTTAGACCATCCTCATCTGATTTTATGTGCCTTTTTTAAAAAATAAATTAAATTAAAATGTACGAGTAAGAGTTTTTTATTGTTTTGTATATGAATTTCACTCTAGAGTTTTAAGGAGTTAAAACTCATTTTATGGGGACACAAATAATTCTGACTTTTGATTTATTTTGTTCATTTTAAAACTCAAACCATGTTACCTATGATATCATGGTTGAAGATGTTCTTAACATCATCGGAAAGACTATAAAGCCACAAGATGGCAAGAATTCAGTCCTTCTAATTCTTTTGGATCACAAGGATCTATATACAGTGAATTTACTCGAGGGTTTGTATTGTTTCCTCGGTTCTACCACTGATCATGCTTATGGAAATTTGTTCGTTAAGTTATCATATTGTTACATATGCTAGGATCCGTACTTCTGCATCGAATCATATCTGAATTATAGATCAGCCTTTAAATAATCATGTAGGTCGTTATATTGGACTTATATACTCACTACTTGCATGTTTGAATGGATTCTGCTTCAATTGTGAAACAATAGTTGTGTTGATGCATACATACATGTAAACAAAAACCTTGTTCATCTACAAAAAATAACTATTTCTAAAAACCTTAGTAAGTGTATATTTATAAAGAGAGATGTCGTTTAATATAATGGGCCTCGAGTCAATCCAATTATAAAGGTCGAGTTTGTGCATTAGTTATCCGGAATGCATAAAAATAGGAAACAAAGCAATAACTCTCCCCAATCAAATACTCCTCTCAAATCCACTTCTTGACTTTCAATTGAAACACGTACCTCTTTTTCTGTCCCACCCTATTTACTACTACATGTACAACCAACAACCTATTTGATCACTCCCTAACTTATATATATACGTTTAGATTTTGATCGAATTGCCCTCTATCTTTTTGATGAGATTGAATATCTTGCGAGTTATTAGTTAAAATCTCAACTGTTGCTAAATGACATAATTGTTCTCCAAAATTAAAAGTAAGTGAGGGTAAATGAGTAATTTCACAGAAATTAACAGATTGTTTAACGAGTATAAGAGATTGATGGTTCCATGTTAACGGTATAGCAAAAAGAAATGATTTTTTGCAAAAAAGTAAAATAAGAGGTTGTTCTGCGCAAATTCAGTCAAATAAATGGTGATTTAGCTCTTTATTTATTATGCATTTCATATAATAATAGGTAGAGATATAATAATAGGTAGAGTTCCGATACTTAGGGTCTTATAATTATATGTAATGTGACCGAACTATAAACGCGGATATTTAATTTTGCATATAGATGGGTTGATCAAAATTAAAGGGGCATCAGGATTTTGTGACAGAAAAGTGTCCGCCAAACTAAAGGGAAGAAAGAAATAAAAATAATAGTAGAATATTATAAGTAGGATTTAGGAAGAGAGATGTACAATTCTCTGGGCATTCTCATCGGTCCATGCCGAAAGAATGTGCATTCTACATGTGTTTGACATTTGTCATAAAACCAATATACTCAGGTAGGTGAGATATGTAAAACAAAATTAGGAAAGAAAAAATGAATGGTCGTGGCAACCATTGAAAGAGCACTGAGAATAAACTGGCATGGAAAATGGATATAGATAGATAGAAGAGAGGAATATTATTAAAAAAAATTGATACCCACAAAAAAATGGAAAACCATTGTTTATACCCTTAGGTAAGATCTTGTTGTATGTGGCGGAATGTTGGCCCACAACAACAAAAGATGGTGGTAGTAGAGAAGAGATGAAAATGTTGTGTTGGATGTGCGGGACACCAGAGCGTACAAGATCGAAAATGTGGCTATTAGAGAGAAGGTAGGTGTACCTAATATTAGGGACAAACTGTGAGAAAGGAGACTCCGTTGGTATGAGCATGTGCAGAGAAGGGGACCGAACACGCCAGTGCGTAGGTGCGAGATACTAGATTTTTGCGTTTTGCGCAGAGGTAGAGGTCAGTCAAAGAAGAGTTGAGGTGAGGTGATAAAGAAGGATCTTACACATCTGGTGACACGTATGACATGACTTAGGACATAAATGTGAGGAGGGATAAAATCAAAGCGGTAGAAGCATAGATGATCGACATCTGCAGTACCTTTGTAGTTAGCTCAAACCAGGGACCTTAACTCATACTTTTCTCGTCCTTTTTAGGATCTTTGACTGATTTTCAGTACTTTTCATCTTGTATGTTACGAGTCTAGGTCTTGGGTTGTCCACATCCTCTCGACAAGTTGTGAAAATAGGGTTTATCCACATCTGACTCCCTAGACCCTGCTTCGGCGGGATCCTAGACAAAGAGTTCTAAAACACTATTATCATGCTTAACATCTTAATACCTATATCCTATACCATATATTCATAACAAGTATGAGTAACATAACATGCGTAGTACTCCGTATTAGGTTTAAAGGTTAGAATAAGAAATGAGAATAGAATAATCATCCCTAAGGTTGATTTTATAATAGACAATCTGAAACTCGAATTTATAGCCTCTCTTTCTCCACTCAATAAGCATTAAAAGCCCCTGCCTGATCCATCCATATATCTGATTCTTGTATCCATGAAACCAAAGTGATCAGATGAGATCAGAAGCACCACCACCTCTTCCCCCCACTCCTACTCCACCTCTCTCTTTCTTTTTGTCTCTCTGACTTCCCTTCTCTTCTTCTTCCTCTTCCTTTCCCTCACAATTCAACACCCAAAAAAACAGGAAAAAAGAATCATGGACGATCGATGACTACTCGATCAGTCTCAGAGTGATGGGCATGCATGCAGTCTAATCCCATCTTTTCCTTGTACTCTCATTTCTAACCATCATTGGCATTCTACTGTCTAATCCTTCACATTTATTCACTCTCACTTTCCCCTTTATTTCTGGTTTTGATTCCCCTCCTCCTTTCATTTTTAAATTCATTGAACTGTTTCTCACTCATTAATTAAATCAATTCCCGGCCGGCCATTTATTGTTTTTTTTTAAAATTTGATGAACAGTAGAGAAGAGGGTCTTGATTTGTTCTCCTATATAAACAAGGGTTTGGATTGTCATACTTCCTCATTCTCACTCTAGGGCACCAACAAAATCCCTCTGAAATCAGATCTTCATCTCTTCCATGGCGTCATCCAATAGGCACTGGCCAAGCATGTTCAAATCCAAGCCCTGCAACAACTCTCCTCACTATCCCTCCACCGCTTGCAAATCCAACTCTTTTCCCTCCTCAGGTATTTTCTTTTGCTTTTAATATCTCTAAATTATTACAACTAGGGTTTGACCGAATTTGTGTGTAGAGGGCGAAGCGGTGGAGAGGACTCCCGAGCCGAAGCCGAGATGGAACCCTAAACCCGAACAGATTCGGATCTTGGAGACCATATTCAACTCGGGTATGGTTAACCCACCAAGAGAGGAGATCAAGAAGATCCGTGCTCAACTCCAAGAGTACGGTCAAGTTGGCGATGCCAACGTCTTCTACTGGTTCCAGAACCGCAAATCAAGAAGCAAGCAGAAGAACCGTCAACTCAAATCCTCCACAATCAGCCCTCAAACTCCGCCTCCGCTCGCAACCGTCGCTCCTTCGTCTTCCTCCTCCTCCTCCTCCGATCGCTCTTCCCCTAATACCAACAAACACACCCTTCATGAAATGTCCAATTTCAACCCACCGCCACCGCCACAGTCCTTCTTCTTCCCCGTGCAGCACAACCCAGTTTCTGCAACCGGGTTGTGCTTCAGTGACTTATTGAGTGGCGGTGGCGGAGGAGGAGGAGGAGAGCTTCCTTCCTTTCCATCGGAAGGGACCTTCTCCAACCTCTTGCTCGGTGAGGACAAACTGAGGTTCGAGGCTGAAGAGCTGAGTTTCTTGGTTACTAACCCTAATGATACAAACCCAGTTGTTCCGCCTTCAACTACTTCTCTTATGATCCAAGGTACACTCTACTTTCCTCATTACAGTTTTGATTATGTGTTGAATTCATTAGGGCATCCACAATCGAGAAATTTTGAATTTCTTATACTCGTTAGAAATTTCAGTAGAAATTGTCCTTGAATCTATTGTGTATGGCCTTAGGTTTTGCTTGATTTGTTCTAGACTGCAAAAGATGAGTAGTAGCCGTGTAGGAAATGTGACATTTCACAAAAAGGTCGGTGTGGGTCAAAGTAGGTATGGTAATATGACAAATGATAATTGTACTTTTTTGACAACATGTGTAGTCTAGTCTGTAACTGATGAACCGAAATGCCGGGTTAATTATTGATACGCTAAAACAGTACTGTTACTACCTTTTTTTAACATAAATACAAAAAGCAAACCAAATAAGGCAAGACACTAATAACTTGTAGAGATCATATCAACGTGTGTGCATGGCATGGGTGCAGGTGAGCCAGATGGAGGAGGGTTCAGGCAGTTGATCGAGTCAACGCCAAAGTCAACGGTTTTCATCAATGACGTGTCGTTCGAGGTCCCGATGGTGGGTCCCTTTAATCTCCGGGAGGCGTTTGGGGAGAATGTGGTGTTGTTCCACCAGTCCGGCCACCCCGTCCCCACCAACGAGTGGGGGCAAACGCTACACCCGCTTCAGCATGGCGCGTCCTACTTCCTTGGACGCGCCTTACCATCCAAGCATCACCATCTTCTTCCTTCTCAATTTCCTTTCCAGCTTTAAGGTAAAGTTATTGCATACTTTGTTTATCGAGAACCAAGGATTGACTTTGATTTGATGAACTAGTTTTTTAATGCAGATTAAGGGTGTTGATTGATCAATGTTGTGCCCGCGATGGATCAATTAGGGTTGCAACTTGGGTAGTTTCAATTCAGTATTAATTTCTATTGTCTAGGGATCGTTCACCAGTCAACTTGTTAAACAATATACAAGTCTTGTGTTATATATAGTGTTTCATTTATATAACAGCTTATTACTTTTTCAACTATGTTTTTGGATATATATCATGGATGGGCAACGTTCTGAACATGTAGAATGATTTTATATTTTGGAGAAAAAAAGTGTTATGTATACATGTTCACTTTATTACTAATTCAACATAGCTCGAGAGCGAGTTATACATGATATCTTGAATTAAGGTACAATTATATTAAATATTAAAGGGATTTACAAGGACACGCATGAATATTAACAAAAAAGACATTTCAAAATCAAAATTGCATAAATGTAAGTTCACATACGAAAAGGAAAATTTATGTGCCAATAATTCTTAATGTAGAAAAAACGAATACTTCCCGTTCATATTACACTTCAATGTTCATATTTTAGATGATAATGTTCATAATCTGGGCCATAAAAATTTATGAACGTTTTCAGTGAGGGACGCGGTTACATAATTATAATTACCACGAACTTTGATTTTTTTTTATTTTTTTGCCTAAATTATGAACATTACCGTCCAAATTATGATCATTATCTTGTTATCTATGAACGAAAGTTTTTCCTACGTTAAGCCTTATTCACACCCGAACTTTTCTCCACATATGAAACGGGCATTAGTGGGTGTCTAATCTTTACATCATGTTAGAGTTCGAGGGTTTGAACTCTTACACTTTGGTCGGATGAACAACTTGATATGTAAGTTCACATACGAAAAGGAAAATTTATGTGCGAATAAGTCTTAATGTAGAAAAAACGAATACTTTCCGTTCACATATTACACTTCAATGTTCATATTCTGGATAATAATGTTCATAATCTGGGTCATAAAAATTTATGAACGTTTTCAGTGAGGGACGCGGTTACATAATTATAATTACCACGAACTTTGATTTTTTTTATTTTTTTGCCCAGATTATGAACATTACCGCCCAAATTATGATCATTATCTTGTTATATGTGAACGAAAGTTTTTCCTACGTTAAGCCGTATTCACACCCGAACTTTTCTCCGCATATGAAACGGGCATTAGTGGGTGTCTAATCTTTACATCATGTTAGAGTACGAGGGTTTGAACTCTTAAACTTTGGTCGGATGAACAATTTGATGTGTGTGTGCAAAGGATGCAAGAAGAGCGATTGTTTCGCCTTAAGGATTCATTTCTTGTTATCCAAATGAAGTAGACAAATAAGATGATGCATAGATACAATTCTGGTGCAGTAATTTACTATTCATGTGTACTTTTGCGTCATTCGCAAAACTATTACTATTCATGTGTACTTTTGCGTCATTCGTAAAACTATATAGTTTTGCACCGGTAATTGAGAAAATGACAAGTTGTGTGCGTTCCTGGACAGCTAGGGACCTTTCGTATGTTGGTCGAGTGGACCCTTGCTAGGGCCGTCTTGTATGGCATTCAAAACTTTGGGTGTAAGCTTCTCCTTTTCCGTCTCAATACTCTTAAAAAGGTGAGATCCATCCTTGGGTCTTTTCTTTGGTCGGGTGATGTTGGATCCCTGAAAGCTCTTATTGCTTGGAAGGTGATTTGTACCCCTAAATCTGAAGGTGGACTTGGGTTTAAGGAACTCCCATCGTGGAATAGAGCGGCAATGGCTAAGGCGGTTCTTGAAGGTTGAGGTATGCTAAGGCGATTCTTGAAGGCGGTTCTTGAAGGTTGAGACTATCTGGGATGTTCAAGCCGTTAATTTAGATAGTTGGGTTTGAAAGGGTTTCCTTCTTGTGAGGGATTGGTTGATTGAGCGTCATAATTGTGCGTTCCTCCAAAGTACCTAGATCTTCGGGAAAATTTTGCTCAGCTATTGCCTATTCCATTATGCGAGATGAGAGTCCCCATGTTCCCTGGGCAGAGGCTATTTGGGAAGGCATTCACTTGTCGAAATTCTCCTTCATCTCCTGACTTGCCTTGAATGGGAGACTTTCTACTAAAGGTTGATTAGGACGTTGGGTCCATTTTGATGACAACACTTGTGGTCTTGTGGTATTGGTGATATTGAGTCTAATGCACATATTTGGGAGTCTTGTATTTATATTCAGACTCTTCTGCGTCGACTTCTCTTGTTAACCGATTGTCATGTCCCCTATGTTGGGAATGCTCTTGAGTGCTTCTCTCAGGTAACTTCCACCGCCGTCAATCTCAGTTCCAACGGGCCTCGAGAGCTATAGCTTTGTCTACTTTTGTGTACTTGATTTGGATGAGGCGCAAAAAGATTATCTTCAATGGAGATCGTCCCTCCGCTGATGAGTGTTTGAAACTATTGAGTACTATTTCCACTCATTTCTTGCTTTGACGTAATGGTCTCCTCACCTCTTCCTCGCGCGCTCGGATGAGGCTTTTGCACATTATATAAAAAGGTATTTTTGTAGTTTCCTCCTTTTAATGTTTTCACTTGGATATGAGCTTATTTTTCATACTTACATTTTAAAGTTTCTCTATGGAGCATGTAAAGTCTTCTAATCTCTAGTAATTTCTTGAGAAAAATGCATTTGTAATTAATCCCTCTTTTTAAAGATTTTAAATGATAAAAATTCTTGAAATATAATTTTCCTAAAGTTTTGATACACTTTTTTATATATCAAGAATACGGCTCTATCATAAGCTAACACGTGGCCTAAGAATACAAAACGTTAAGTTGAAAATAGGTTGCATTCACGTGTGACATAAATGATAAGGCGCAAGGACGGGACAAGAGTGTAATATATATCCGATAGATTTTTAGGAACAGGAACGCGCCCCATGCGCGCTCCTCAAAGTGAGAGTGGTGCCCTAGTTTCTTCAAGCTGTCGCCGCCGTCATGACCGGGAAGAAGAAAAAGCTCCGCCGGAACGCCATCAAGCTCGCCGGTACCCCTGACCCTCAGCCCCTCCCCTCTGATTTTGAAGATGGTTCCTCCGCCCGCGTCGTTGTCACGGAACAGATTATTCGGACTAATAATCGCCGCCTCAACGCCGCTACCGCCCCTCCTCCCCAGCCATTCCCGGAACCGGAACAACCCGACTTTCCTTCTACCTCCTTTCCCTTAACCGATTTCCCCCCTTTAATCCCCCCTTCGTCTACTGTTGTCCCCTCGCCAGCAGCGCAACCCGCTACCGCCTCCGTCTCCAACCCCGCCCGCCAAGCCTCTCCCGACCCACCCCTGTCCGGCCCGCCTCCTGCTGCAATGGTCCCAACTCAGGTACTTGTGTCTACCTCCTCTGTTGCTCTCCCTCCTGCAAATGTCTCCGCTCAGGAACATTTAGCTACCTCGTTTGTTGGTTTGGTCAGTTCCTCCTCATCCACTAGCAGACTTGTGCCGCTAAATTTTGTGCCTGGCCTTGAAAGTGGAGATATCCATTTCTCGTATGAGCATATAGCAGGTATGGTTAACAAATGGAGTCTCTCTCTGATTGGTGCACCTATGGGAAACAAAGTTTCCTTCAAAGCTATGGAAAGTTTCGTTGCAATGCATTGGACTGACATTGTTTACCAAAAATTTTGCTTAATGATAAGGGTTTATTTGTTTTCCACTTCCAAAGTGAGGCTGACCTTGCCTATGTTCTTGAACGAGGGCCATGGATGATGGGGGGTCAGAGACCCTTAATGCTTCGTAAATGGAAACAAGGAATCGAGTTGGATATCTCGTGTATGGAAGAAATCCCAGTGTGGGTTACTTCGCCAAATCTTGATGTTCGTTTTTGGTCGGAGGAAATGCTCGGCATGGCCGCTTCTGCCATAGGGAAACCATGCTTCACCGACTTCCAAACAGCTCAACAAGATCGAATATCCTATGCTAGGATTTTAGTTGAAGTTTCTGCTAAACGTCCTTTGTTGCCGGAGATCCGCTTTCATGGTCCCGATGGAGAAGTCATCCATCAACCACTGCATTATTGTTGGCTTCCCACTCATTGTGATAAATGTGGTGCTTTTGGTCATAAATGACCAAACCCTGAACCTCAACTACCTCCCCCCTCTGCACCTGCTAATGGGAATGCCACATTGAATGTTGCCTCCTCTTCATCCCTTCCTTCTGCTGCTGTCGGGTCCTCTGCCCATGTGTTGTCTGCTACCCCTGCGTTGTCTGCTGCCCCTACTGCTGTCAAAGCAGGAACATCCTTATTGCCTAGCCCTCCCTCCTCTCACCTTATGGAACGCCAACCTCCGAAACCCCCCACTCTCACGAAACCTTCCTATTCTAAAATTGCTCACACCCACCACCTCCGTCCCATAACTTCTAAAGGAAAAACCAGCACCCTTTCTCCTGCCCTTCACCCAGCCAGAAACCAAAATGTTGCAGCAAGTGCTATAGCATCCTCTTCCACACCAGTTATCAATGGTTAGCTGCCCTATTGCGAGCTGGAACATCAGGGGTTTCCTTGACCCTGCTAAACATGCTGCTGTTGAAAGTCTCGTTCATTTGTATAAGATTGAAGCCATTGCCGTTCTTGAAACTCGTCTCAACCATGCGACCAAAAAGAAAATCACCCCGCTCATGCTTCAGAACTGGATTTCGTCCTCCAATATTCACCTTGCTAGGAACTGTAGAATTTGGCTCTGGTGGAATCCCACAGCCCTCCTAGTTGACATCTTGAACTCCTCTGACCAACTGATTCACTGCCGTTTCACTTCGCCTAACAATTCCTTTACCTTCCTCATCACTTTCGTCTATGCTCACAACAATCCTGCTGCTCAGGCCTCTCTCTGGAATGACCTTGTCAACATTGGTTCCTCCATCCATGAACCCTGGGCCATCCTTGGCGACTTCAACGTCACCTTGTCCTGCACTGAAAAGCTCAACTGTAATGGGCTCCATCTCGGCTCTGTCTCTACTGAGCTCCCTAACTTCCTTGCTCGCACTCAGCTGACTGATCACCCTTTCTCTGGGAATTTGTTTACTTGGAACAACATACAACAGGCACAAACTCGTATCTACTGTAAGCTGGACCGCATCCTTGTCAATGACTCTTGGCACGGTGAGTTTTCTGATTCAGCTGCTCACTTTGATCATCCTGGCATCTCCGACCACTCCCCGACTATCCTTACCTAGGGCCTTTGGGTTCGAGACCATGCCCTCCCTTTCGTTTCCTCAACCATTGGACCGCTCACTCATCTTTCCAAGACATGGTTCATCATGAGTGGGCAAAGGAGATTCCTGGGCATCCAATGTTCATCTTAATCACAAAGCTCAGGAATTTGAAAAGCTTTCTTAAGAGCCTGAAAAATGAAAAGCTGGAAATACCACATTCTATCCAACTCGATCTCAGAGGAAAACTGAAGCTCATTCAACAAGAAATTCAGAACAAACCCTTTGATGAGGATCTTCTTATGACTGAGAGAAACACTTGTGTCGAACTTCAAACTGCTTCAAACCGTTTATCCTCTACTGTTGCGCAGCTCGCCAAACTGAAGCATTTGAAGTATACGGATCAGTGCAACAATTATTTTTTCAACAAGATCAAAGAAAGAAAGGGCTCGTCTAAGATTTTGTCTATCTCCCATAACTCCAACCTGCTTGTTGATCCCGATGCTATTGTTGCCCACATTACTGACTACTACATTGATTTGCTGGGTACGTCGTCTGACTCTTCTATCCCTATTGCTTTCTCCATTACTCCTGGGCCTACCCTCCCTACCAACCTGGTCCCTACCCTCATCCAACCTGTGTTGCCCATTGATGTAAAAAATGCTATGTTCTCCATAGGCAATAATAAGAGTCCCGATCCTGACGGCTTCAACGCGTTCTTCTTCAAAGAAACTTGGGCTACCACTGGAGAGAGTGTTTGTCATAATATTCTGGATTTTTTCCAGTCAGGTAAACTCTTGAAACAAGTTAATCCTACTGCTTTATGCCTCCTCAAAAAACATCCAAACCCCACTCAAATTTCTGACTAAAGTCCCATATGATGCTGCACTACCATCTACAAAACCATCGCTAAGATACTTTCCCACCGCCTCAAAGAAGCTCTCCCCCACATCATTGATCTTTCCCAAAATGCCTTTGTCCCTGATCGCTCAATCAAAAACAACATCTTGTTATGCCAGAAACTCCTCAGAAAGTAATCAAACTCTCTTATCTCCCCTCGCTGTTGCATGAAGATCGACATTAGGAAAGCATTTGACTCCATAAAACACCCATTCATTCTCTATGCCCTCAAACATTTTGGCTTCCCGGAAAAATTCATTCACTGGATTAAAATTTGCATTACCACTGTTACATTTTCAGTTACTATTAATGGTTCTCTTGAAGGTTTTTTTGAAGGAAAAAAAGGACTAAGGCAAGGGTGCCCCCTATCTCCTGCGCTTTTCGTCATCGGCATGGAGTGCCTCACAAGGATGATCAACAACAAAGGTAACTCGGGCGACTTCAACTTCCATCCTAAATGCAGTCGGATCAACCTCACTCACCTGATTTTTGTTGATGACTTGATGATGTTCTGCAGAGGTGACCTTGTGTCGACAAGTACTTTAAAGAATGCCATGGATGAATTTGGCGCCATCTCCGGGTTGTTCACTAACAACGACAAATCTCAGATTTTTCTTGGAGGGGTTACTGCGCAGGAGAAAACTCAGATTGCCGCTTCTCTTAATCTGGAAATTGGTACTCCCGATGAAGTATCTTGGTGTTACGATGGGATCCAAAAAGCTTGAAGTAAGAGACTACGCTCCCCTGATCTCAAAGCTCACCTCCAGAGTACAATCATGGGTTGCGAAATCACTCTCCTACGCCGGTCGTTTGCAGCTTCTGCACTCAGTCTTAATGGGAATTCAGTCATTCTGGTGCAATATTTTCCCATTCCCAAGCACGGTTATTGATAAGATCAACTCAATCCTTCGTAGTTTCCTTTGGTCCGGCCACACCCACAGCAGCCGTGCTCTTATTGCTTGGAAGACTATCTGCACTCCCAAAGCCAACGGAGGACTCGGCATCAAGGAAATGCTCTCTTGGAACAAGGCTTGCCTTGCTCGCACTATCTTTGATGTTGACCGAAACAGTGAGAATATCTGGGTTCTATGGCTGCAAAACTACATGCTCAGAAATCACAATGTATGGACTACTCCCATCAAAAAGTCATATAGCTTTCTTTGGAAGAGTATCCTCCGTCTCCGAGATGAACTTAGACAACAACGTACAGTGCAGGACCTCCAATTGGACATGACTGCTTCCTCGGGTAAGTTTTCTACGCAAGGTGTGTACTCCATCCTTGTCCCTGATCAGCCGTCCATCTTGTGGTGTCGTGCCATCTGGGGGAATTTGCACATCCCGAGATGCGGCTACACCACCTGGCTTGCAGGACATGGCCGCCTCCAAACTCGTTCTCGCCTTCATCAATGGGGCATCGCTCCATATCCAACTTGTGTCCTCTGCAACTCTTGCTCGAGACTGAAGAACACCTCTTTAGCACTTGTCAGTTCAGCTCCTCGGTTCTTAACCGCATTCTCCAATGGCTGCGGATAAATAGGCGCTGCACAAGCATTAATGAATGGCTTATATGGTTCAGCAGGAAAGCTTCTCTCAACTCCTTCATAGGTCAGGTTCGTTGCGCCACTTATACAACTTTCATCTACCAAGTGTGGTCTACAAGGAATCATTACATTTTCCGGAATGAAAAACCGGACTCTTTTGTTTGCGCTGAAATGATTATTCAACAGATGAAACTCTACGTCTCTGAGAAATGGAAGAAGATCTCAGCTGATTCTCTCCCTTGGGCCACCATGCTTGGCATCATTTTGAAACCCAGATGCACAGTTAGTTAGGAATCAGTTCTTTTTTGTGATTAGTTTGCCCCATTTTGTCTTTTCATGTTGAAGTTGAATTTGTCTAGCTTCTGTTTTTGGTGATTAGGGGTATTCTTTGGATGTAAATTCTCTCTTAACCTTCGGGTTACTCAATATACGAAAAACTTCAAAAAAAAGAGTGTAATATATATTGCTTCATGTTTAAACTACCAAACATTGATGTATAAATCATGGGTGATCATCATGATTAATGATCTTTGATCAATGACTATAAATAGTAAATATTAGTATATTTCTAGGGTGAATTAATTAAATGTAAATACATGAATATTATTTCACGAGACAGTTTTCATGTAGTGAATATCTAAAAGTGTTATAAACTAGGAGAATAAAGGAAAAATAACAGATCAAAAAGAATAATTTGGTGTATTATTAGGTCACAAATCGTGTCTTATATAGAGAATATAATGCTTGGGTAATAAGTAGAGATGGACATCCGGTCTAGACCGGACTGAAATGTTACGGTCCGAATCCGATGGACCGTAAATTTTTGTAAACCTTGGACTGGACTGGACCGTTGTCCGGTCTACGGTCTGGACCGTGAAGACCGTAAATTTTAAAACTAGTCTAGAAAAATTTTAATTTTTTTTTTTGCAGTCCAATTACGATCCGGACCGGACCGTAAATTAAACCAAAAAATTTAAAATAAACACTTCTTTCCTCACTTCAAATAAAAAAAATATGTATAAAATATAGATACATAACAATAAGTATGAACTTTAACTATTTAACATAATATTTATTTACACAAATACATATTTCTGTTTTAAATAAATAATTACGGTCCGGACCGGATCGTAAAATTCATGGACCGGACTGGACAGTGGACCATAATTTTGTAAATTTATGGACCGTGGACAGACCGATCTTCATTTACTCATCCCTAATAATAAGTCAACTCTAGGGTTTAGAGTAATAATATGATATACATCCACAATAATAATATTAACACACTCCTTGGATGTACGTAATTAACTATCTCGTTAAAAATCTTTTCTGGAAAACTCACCGGGTTAAAATCAGGACTAATGGAAAAAGAGTGCATTTGTATTCCCCCCTAGACTTTGGGGATATACATATGCTTTGTCTGATCTTCTTAAATGTACAAAGCCTTTATTTAGCACATCCTCAAAATTTATTTAGCACACCCAAAGTTTCGTCACGGATGTATTACACAGGATCCTCGTCACGAATGTATAAAGTAAGACCTTCGTCACGAATGTATTCGGCCACACCTTCGTCACGTATGTATTTGGGACCTTCGTGACGAAGGTATGAGTGACTTTCGTGACGAAGAAACGTAAGAGATCCGTGACGAATGTAGCTATATCTGCAAAAGTGAAGCTATTATGTCTAATCCACACCAACTACATTTAATTACCATCAAATATCCGCAACCAACTTCATCTTCTACATTTTCACCTTCATTTTACCCCCATTTCACCCTAAACACTCTCATTCAAACACAATCTTCAATTGAAAATGTCAAATTGGGATGATTACATACACCAAAATGTTGATGAAGATGGTCCATCATGGGGGAACTACAATAAGATATGTTATAGTTGTTTTAAATAATGTTCATGTTAGGGTTTGTAGGTAAAATTTATGTTTTTGTATGAAATTGAATAGTTTGAAGTTAGTTATTTGTGTTGATTGTGTGAAAATCATGTTGTAATATAGAGTTGGATAGAAAATATGTGTATTTTAGGTGTTACATATAAGGAGCATGATAAGAAGATGCTTAAATAATGTTGAAGCTAGGGTTTGTGTGGAAATTTGTGTTTGTGTTGGAATTTAGGGTTTGATTCGAATTTAGGGGTAAAAAATGGAGGGAAGAACTGTGGTCCAAGAATTCTTCTATCGTTCGAAGGAGTTGAACTACTTCGTAAGACACAAGAGCGACAAAGTGACAAATAAGATCACATATGTGTTCTTCGCAAACCCAGAGTCGATGAAACTACTTAAGGAGTTTCCATACGTAATGTTGATTGACGCAACATACAGCACAATTCAGTAAGTATAATTAAGTTAAAAAGTCTGATGTTTGTTTTTACTCTATAAATTCTTATAGTAATGTATTATCTTGCAAAGGTACAACATGCCCTTCATAGAGATTGTTGGAATAACATCAATGTGGAAGAACTATGCTGTTGCTGGGGCTTTTGTGTCAGAAGAGAAAGAAGAAAACTATGCGTGGTGCATGTATCAATTGGCTGAGTTGTTTAGGGTTGTTAAGATTATGCCAACTTGCTTAGTCACTGATCGAGAGAAAGCTTTGATGAACGCTTTGGATAAGATCTTTCCAGAGTCTACTTTCCTCCTATGTAGGCGGCACATCCAAAAGAACATTGAGGACCATGCTAAGCTAGCAATGCGGTCACAAGCAAGGGGCACCCATTTTGCAACTGAATGTCTTAAGTTATTCAAACAGTCGACAAAATTGGCATATAACATTGAGCTAGGGCGTATTGAAAAGGATTGGGCTGAATATCCATCTGAGATTAGGTACCTCAAGAAGAATTGGCTAAACCCCTACGGCAATAGATTTCTTTCGATCTATGTGGATAAAATCTTTACATTAGGTTCCAACACCACAAACAGGTTAGTAATGTGATTACGTTTGAAATTGTTTTACAAATTATGTTAGCTTTATATTTTTTGTTATAAAAAATTGTTTTGATTATGCAGGGTTGAAAGTGAACATTCTAGCTTCAAAAATTATTTGTCACTGCCAAGCCAGAAGATAGACACTGTGTTTGATAGATACAATGCGAAGATGCGCAATCAGTTCAAGGAGATCTTGGGTACTTTCAATGAAAGTCAGCAAAAGACTGTAAGTAACATTAGAGACGTTGATCTCTTCAAGCTTCTTAAATACAGAGTGTCTTATACTTGTTTGAGTCACTTGCTAACTAAATACAAGAAAGGGGAATATGGCATGCATCTTGAACATTGTCAATGCATAATAAGGAAGAGAGATGGATTGCTATGTGTGCATGACATTTATGAATATGTGAGGCGTCAAGAACCAATTCCAGTTGAAGCGGTTCATGCCTTTTGGAGGACATTGACTTTGAAAGAAGTAGATACTGAAGACGAATTAGAAGTGCAGAGGGTAGTAGCAAGAAACTTGATGGATGAGTTTATGGCTGAGCAATGGGAGGGAATGTCACCTTATGACCAACACGAGTGTGCAATGAAGTGTTTGGCAATAGGTAACCCTCAAATGACCAACCTCCAGGAGCCAGCTCGTGTGAGAAGGGGGAAGGGACGACCTCCAGGAGCGCCAAACAAAGAGTATAATCCAATGAAAAGACAACCTTCACATTGGGAGCAAACTGGTGCAACACTTGAAGAAACGCCTCCAAAGAAGCAAAAACCGTGTTCATACGGGAAGGGTAAGAGTGGTCAGTGGGCTTTGAAGAAGCTTACAAAGTATAATGCTCTCATACCTCCATGCATGCGTCCGTACGTGCAAGGTTGGTATCCCATTGTCGCTGATGGAAATTGTGGATACAGAGCTATAGCACAACAATTAGGATGGGACCAAGATAATTGGAGGAGAGTTAGATCTGAAATGGCTCAAACGACATTTGCACATTGGAATAATGGGTTGCAAGCTTGTTGAGTATTGCCAGTTCAAACGCCTACTGTTCAGATAGCAGTTACAAACCTAGCTTGGACTGGACCAGGAGAGATGGCACCCGAAGAGACATGGTTACAAGTCCCGGCGATGGGGTGTGTAGTTGCTACGACTTTCAATTGTGCATTAGTTGTGCTTGCGAAATCAATTTGGCAAACATATTTGCCTATAGTATTGGACGACAACATCGCTCCGGGAGAGAAATTGCCCATATGTTGCATTGGCCTTGTTGAAGATGAAAGACACTTCATAGCGGTAATTTCTAACTCACTCTATCAATTTGGTTTTTATATTTTGAAATCAATACCTCTTACATTTTCCTTGTAAATCATTTGCCTTGTTGTAGATGCCAATTGCCGATGACTCTCCATTACTTGAAGTTTATCATATGTGGCATCGTTACTGTTCACCAGCAGCTCGCTCCTTGATAGGCCCTTTTACTGAGCAACTAGCGGCGTACAAAAGGCCTAGAGCTCCAGCAAGAAACAAGATAGGCAACAACGTCATTAATCTTACCGTTTAAGATTCAGTCGAAATGGATTGTTTAAGATTTGTAATGACTAAGATTTTTAATGTTTGCATGTATTTGGACTCACTTTTAAGTTTTAGGTACTCATGTCTAACTTTGTGCACCTCAGTTTGCAAAAAAAAAAACATTCGTCACGAAGATGTTCAAGATATCCGTGACGGATGTCTTGAAGTAATACCTTCGTCACGAAGGTTTCTGGACCCTTCGTGACGAATGTCTTCTCTGTAAACATTCGTCACTAAACCGTGCCAAACATCTGAAACACATACTTGATCCATTTTTTTTGTCAAAATTTGATAAACTTATAAACTTTATTAAATTGATTCATAAAATAAAACATAAACTTTTCCATTTCCAAATGAAACAAACATTACAGAAGTAGTTGGATACAAGAAACTGGAAATTAAAGAACTTAAACAAACAACAACTTAAACAAACAACAACTTAAGCGAACAAGAACTTAAACAAACACTAACTTAAACAAACATTAACTTAAACAAACATTAAACTACTTAGTCCCACTGGAACTTTCTCCAAACTTCTCATCAACTAAGGCCTGCTTCTCCGCAGCAAGTGCAGCATTTTCATCCATGAGCTCAACATTTTTCTCCTTAAGTTCAGTTACCTCGTCGTTTAGGCTTTTTGACATTGCCCTCAGCATTTCAGTTAGCTCCTCCAGTCCACCAGCCTTTGTAGAGTGAAACAAATGATCCTCATTCAGCTGTTCTATAACCACCCTTGCTCGACCTGAGTATGGACGGTCGATCCAATGCTTGTATTTGCACCCACCATCTTCATCATGCGAGTTCCACGTCCTATCAGGGCATCCCCAATATCTTCTCCCGTAGTTCACCTTATCATGATAGAATTGCTCAGTACAAGTCTGTTCAGTTGGCACTTTGTTGCACCAACAGAGCTTCCCTCCTGGATCCATAATTTTTTGTGTGTATGAAGTTGAAATGTGTTGCTTATTCCATGCTGAAACGTCCTTTATATAGAGTTGAAGGTAAGTGGGTTACAACTTGCAACAACTGTAACTCACTTACTCCATTTCAGTGAGTTACAGCTAGGAACAGCTGTAACTCACTTATTGCCTTCAGTGTGCAACAGCGAGTAACAGTTGTAACACACCTACTTGTCCTGAGTGTGTTACAACTGTAACCCACCATCTTCTGAACTACATTTGATGGGCTGGATATTGATTTGGATTAGATAATGGAGTTTTGGGTCGTCTTTTTCATCGCCATGTTCATTAAGATCGATCCCCCCGTAATGGCCCTCAAACTGTCCTTCAGCCCAGGAAGCAGTTGGACCAGATTTCCATTCTGGTGCTTCTGGCTGAAAGGCCTGTTGACGGCCTACTGCTTCATCCCATGCTACTTGTGGAGAAGAGGGGGGAGCCCATGTAGGGATCTATTACAAAAAAAGTGATTATTAGTAAAATGTACAACTTTCACTCATAATCGTCTATAAATTAAATTTTAAACTAATACTTACAGCACTCTGCGGACTCCAAGTTGGATACTGTGCCTCATAGGTTGGAGTCATCGGGATTTGCTGTTGTAATCAAATAAATTTCAGAAATTATTAATTTAATAATAACAAAAAACACTAATATAATGTGAATTTCAAATTAACTAACCATGTTCTCGTAAAGGTTTGAATATGCACTAGGGTCAGCTAGTTGTTGTTGTTCATGCCAAGAAGGTTGCGGGACCTCTTGACTTGCACTTGTACCCTCGTCAGCTCTTCCGCGCCTCTTCCTCGGCTTCGGCTGATAAGCGGGCCTCTCTCCAGCCTCGATTTCTTCTCGAGTTTGATTACGGGCATTCTTCCGGGCACTTCTAGAAGACAGATGCATCTACACAAACATAATATTTTGTCAATTTACGCATAACAAACCAACAAAACAAAAAAAAACACCAAAAATATGCATAAACATCTGTCACGAAGGTCCAGTACAGTTCCCTCACGGAACTCTCCTCAACCTTCCGCACGGATCTCGCCATAACCTTCGTCACGAAGGTCCAGTGGACTTCCGTCAGGAATGTCTGTCTGACCTTCGTCGCGGATCTACTTATTACCTTCGTGACGAAGGATTTTGCACAACCAGAAATTCAGCAATGCCAAAACATCCGGTGACGAATGAATTTGCTTCAAATTTCCACAATTTCAAGCACAAAAAACAGTATTTAATCTATCCAATTGAATTAGCCCCTACATCATTTCATACCATATCTTTCTTAATGTCAAACCCTAATTCATAAGTTCATCAATTTGGGGATTATATCTAAAATTTGAAACAATTCTCAATTAAACATAAACAAACAACATTTTAACTAAAAAACATGCTTAATACACATATCAATCTAATTTAATCACACCATTTCAATGATTTTGACATATCTTCATCAAACATAGAAAATTAATGCAAAAGAGAGTTAGAAATTACCTTATCACTTGATTGTTGATTATTGTAGTGAAAGAGATGAAGAAATGTACACAATGGTAGTGTTGTGGTGTGTTGTTGCTGCGCCGAAAGGGTTAGAGATGTAGAGGAATAAGTTACATTAGGGTTGGGTAAAAAAATCTCTTTTATAACTGAAAAAGAGGACCTTCGTCACGAAACTATGCGGTTTCTTCGTCACGGAACTCTGGAAGACTTTCGTCACGGAAGTATTAAAGACCTTCGTCACGGAACTATTACATACCTTCGTGACGGATGTTTGACATAGATCCGTGACGGATGTATGGGTGTGCTAGGGTTCGCTAAATAGTAAGGCTATCCACCATTAACTTGAGGGCGCTAGCAACATTATCTTCTTAAATGTATTGTTCTTTTGAACTAATACAATACTATGTCTCGTGAAAGGAGAAAACTCAAATTGCTAAAAAGTCTCTTCTAGAGTATCAAACTTTTATAATCCATTATTCGTAAATTTATGATAGCATTATGAGGAATTGTTTTTCTTAAATGGGGCTTTTTTTCAAAAAAAAAAAGCACGCTATAGGGTTGATTTGAAACATATTTCTAACATAGGCATAAATTTTTGGTTCGGAAAATATACACGTTGGAGAGACGCTGGTTTTGACAGCGTCTCCCAAGCGAACCAATTTTTTTTAAAACATTTGCATGCGTCTCTTACACATTATTTTTTTTAAAAACTTTTTTTTTCATAAGGCGTTGGTTCTTGTATTTTTTTTCCAAATGTCTTATATATATATATATATAATTCCATTAGACTTACGCGGGTTCAGATGGCTCGTATGGGCTCGTTTGAAATCGGAATTGATCCAAACCAATTTCGTTGGGTCCATATTGATCCCATATTTCACCAAATATGTCTTTCGCTCAATTCCGATTCCGAACGACCCCATACAAGCCACCCGAACACGCGCAAGTCTCGTGCGTACCTTCTACTATAAATGGATATTTACAAATTCGTCCCTCCATATCAGACGATGATAGACCTATCTGGTGAAAGCTGGGATCAATACGGACCCAACGAAACTTGTCTTGATCAGTTCTGATTCCGAACGAGTTCATACGAGCCACCCGAACACGCGTAAGTCTCGTGCGTACCTTCTACTATAAATGGAGATTTACAAATTCATTCCTCATATCAGACGACGAGAGACATATCTGGTGAAAGGTGGGATCGATACGGACCCAACGAAATTGGTCTTGATCGATTCCGATTTCGAATGAGCCATCCGAACACGTGTAAGTCTCGTGCATACCTTCTACTATAAATGAAGATTTACAAATTCGTTCATCCATATCAAACAACAAGACATATCTGGTGAAAGTTGGGATCAATACGGACCCAACGAAATTGGTCTTGATCGATTCCGATTTCGAACGAGCCCATACGAGTCATCTGAACCCGCGTAAGTCTAATGCAATAATATATATATAACATTTGATAAAAAAATACAAGAAGGCATCTTATATATGCAAACAAATTTCTTTTTAAAAAAACGTTTGTGTGTAGCCTCTCTTACACGTGAGAATTAAAAAAAAAATTGGTTCGGTTGGGAGACTTTGTCAAAATCAGCGTATCTCCAACGTGAATATTTTCTGAACCAAAAATTTGTGTCTATGTTGAAAATATGTTTCAAATCGAGCCTATAGAGAGATTTGTTCTGAAAAAAAGCTTATTTGAGAAGAAAAGAAATTTAGCATTATGAGTCCAACTTACTCATATTGTTCAACAATAATCATAATAAAACACCTCATAAATCATATCTGCAGAACCATGAATGTATATGCTTAATTAAACAATGAGCAACAAATAAATGTGCATATAACTTATCTATATAATGATAATATATATGCTTAACACTTTTAATAGGACTAAGTTAATCACCTCATAAATCCTATCAGAACCATGAATATATATCCTAGAGATAATAGAAATAGATAAATAAATGCATTTGTACATGCATGTCATCATGCAAGTCGCAAGACTAATCAATTAGTAATCGACCAATAATCTCATCTCATGCATATAAAAAACAGAGAATTGATGTAAAAAGGTAATACAATCTTACTTTGTTGATCAATAATCTCATACTCTAAACTATTGTTGAACGTACGTTATGAGTGACGACCATAAGTTTACGATGAGCAATTGAGCATGTGCTAACCGACTTAGGAAGCAATATGAGATCACCAGTCTTATATTCTGCAAGATTTCCAGGCTAAGAGAGACTATATTCTAAACATGGATTTTTTGGTTCTCTGTTTTAAATTTTGCACATAAGATAAAATAAACACAAAATGTTTGGCTAAGCATATCAATTTTTCATGTGATCAGGATGCGATTTTCTTTTTTAGCAGAATGTGAACTTACACCATTACACCTTAACTCATAACTATATTTTCCCTTGTATATTGGTAAAAAATGAAAGATTCTCTTCGATTATAAATATTGTCAATATTCTAAATATGAAGTTATGAACAGTAAACTACTCCCTCCTGTTGGAGCCCAGAAATTGCAGTCTCGCGACACAACACCTCGCGAGACACAGGGCGTCAGTTCTTCGAAGGAATCCTGAAGACCTCTTCCGCGATTCTGGACAAACAACTTGTATGTAGTACTTCGCCCAATCAAACTTAACCCTACGTCATCTTCTTCCTAAGGACCAACCTCGTTCTTGACACCTGTGGTACCTGCGCAACCAAACTAGGAGGGGGTGGCTCCGGATTTGGCTCTCCGACGCTCAAATCAGCAAACGTGCAAACAAACAACCAATGACAGTACAATTTGACACAAGAGCAAGAGAGGATAGGAAGAAGTAAAGTAATGAAAAAGAGAACTCAAAACACCATTTAAAATGTTTCAAGTTCTAGGCTACCAGTTTCCAAATGGCCTTAGAAATCACTCATTTCAACATCAAAAGCTCGATAGCAACACCGAGAGTCTTAATCCAAATGTTGATCGTCCAAACGCCTCAAGGAGAAGGTCGTTTAGGAAGATTGAAGCTCAAGCTCGCTTCTGTGTTTTTCTTGCTCTCGAGAGGAAGAAGAATAGAGAGTTTATCCAGTCATGAGGTCCTTCTCCTCTCTCCATTTGGTTATGCTCTTATACTCTCACTAGGGCCCACGCGAGTCAATTACCACTTTGCCCCTCCGATACCTAATCTCGTCGGATCCTCTTTTTGGGCTCCGTATGCTTATGGGCCGCTTTCGTTCTCCTCGGCTGACTTCATGGGCCGTCCTTGGTCGCGTCTTCTGGGCTGACTTCATGGGCCGTCTTTGGGTCGCGTCTTCTGGGCCTAACTCGACTCTCTTTGGGTTCCGCGAGCCCATCGAGAATCGGCTCCAACATCCAGCCCCCCAAGCTTTTATGCTGAATAGCCTAAGGCTTGGGTTTGTCTCCTTGAAGTCGCGTTCTCGATATGATAACGGCCACCTGACTTGGTATGATCACATCGCGTATAAAGGTCGCGTGTGTTTCGACTGAATTTCTTGGGGAGACGTTTCGAATTCAAAAATCTTTACGAATTCCCGCGTTGGGTGCATGTTGTCCACGTGTCGTCTTCTCATTGCATTTTCTTTTCCCGATTTTCCTTTATAAATACCCATCTTCGTCTTCCTCCTCCCAATCCGTCATAACCCCTCTTTGCTCTCCGTAAAACTGCGAATAAACACTCCGCCGGTGTTCTCTTTTCTTCTCTACGGTCGTCTTCGCCGCCGCTCTCACCCGGTTTCCGATGGCAGGTTAGTCTATCGTTCTTCCTTTTCTTTTACACTTCGTAAATGTTCGTTTTGGTTTGATTTTAGGGTTTTCCACAGATTCGTCGTTCGTTTTCTTCGTACTTGATAACTGTTGTCAGAATTTTTGCTCGGGCTCCTTATTTCGACAGATCTCCCTTAGAGATTGTTTGTCCATTGGATGTTTCCCGTTCCGGATTCTCTTTCCGACTCTTGTTTCTCGAGACGTTGTCTAGTAAAATACACCTTTTCGGTCAATTTCGCCATTTCAAACCTTCACAAGATTCTTCGTGTTCTTGGGCCTGGTTCATCTTGATGTCGTTTTAACTTCTCCTTTGATCTTCCGAGTTTCAGTTTTTCCAGGGATTTCTTGTTTACTCACTTCCCATCGCATTGCGTTAATTCCCCTCAACTCGCGTTGTTTCCACTTGCGATGTTCTCTTCTTGTTTTCTCTTTCCATCCCTGGAAAACTGAAATTTACTTTGCCCATGTTTTCAGGTAGTGATGATTTCTACGAACGTTCAACTCATGCTGAGTATTCGGGGCGCACAACGTCTGGCTCCGAGGGGGGCTCTGGTGGTTGCGAGCCTAGTTCTCGTAGAAGATCTCGCGTTACCAGAAAATCCAAATGGAGTAAGGCGAAGAAGTCCAAGAAATCTAAAACCAGGCTCCCGTCTCGCGTCAAGAGCGAGCCGAGACCAATTATGGTCAATTTGCTAGTTTCTTCTCCCATAAGGGGTCCTTACCCCATATAATAATAGAGAAACCCTTCCTCGCGGATCCGGGTCGAATAAGTATTCTTACGAAGAGAATAAAACACACTCGCACCTTAATTCCTAACACAGCCCATCGCAGCAGTCTTGGCTTTGACGATCTTCGTCGTTTCGCTATGCGATACCCTTTTCCTAAAGGAACTATTTTCGCCCTTCCCGACCACGAGGGCACTTCTCTCGACCAATACGGTCCCTTCTTCGCTTTAAGCAGGCAATCCTTAGAAGTTGGCTTCCGTCTCCCGTGGACGTCCTTTCAGATTGAAGTGATGGCGGATTTAGGCTTCAGTCCTTCACAGATGCATCCAAACTTCTGGAGTTCGCTGATCGTATACACCATGCGATGTCAGGATATTGGGATAGTTCCCAATACGCCTCACTATGCTCTTATTAATTCATATAAGAAAAACTCACGCGAGGACGGGTTTTATACTGCTCAAGCCAAGACTCCTAGTGCCTTTCGATTGCCTTCGAAGATTGATGGGTGGAAAACGTGTTGGTTTTTAGTTCGTCCCCCGCTTGGTTTCGACATTTCTGTTCAAGTACGCGAGCCTAATGCGAGAAAGGCTCCATGCTTCTTTCAAAAGGAGACTCGCGATAAATTCATTCGTGATTATAAGGATTATCCTGACAAAGCTGTTCAAAAACGATTTGAGTTGACAATCTCGGATGCCTTACTGGTTGCCAGGGGACTTAGCCTCAAAGCCCATGCCCGAGGTTTTTGTTCGTGTGTTTGTTCTCAGCGTTTGCGTTGCGTTTTTTTTTATATATATCCTCACTTGCGTGGTTGTTTTTGCAGACGCTGACATGTTCTCCGATCTCCCGAATTTGGATGGGTTGGTTTTCGACGAGGCCGGCTCCCTCACTCTCGCGACTCCTACTCACAACATTCCATCTGTTCCTGGCGTGACTATTGCTTCTCCTCCTCCTGCTGTATTGGAATCGCCGGTTGAGGTCGCGACCACTGTTTCTGAGGAGGTCCCTCAGTCCAAGAGGCCTCGCACTGTTTCAGGCAAGGTGAGAGAAAGGACCACTGGGCCGGAGTCGTCACGCGACCTCTCGTCCCGCGATAAGGGGAAACAAAGAGTGTCTGAGAGAAGTCGCAAGAGAACGACGGAAGTGGAGTTTGTCTCGTCTCCAGAGCCTACTGATTCTCCTATCGTGAATCCTACTTTCATTCATGGTTTATCTACCACGCGTGCCTTCTTTGCCTCGATTCCAACTACTTTTCCCCCTGAACCTAGCCTTTATGAGGAAGTCTTGGATAGACCTGGTGGCTTGTCTAAGTTACTCTTTGCGGTAAGTTTCGCGTTCTTATTTACTTCTTGTTTCTTTGGGGTCTTTTTAATCCTGGAGTTGGTCATTTTGCAGGGGATGAGCATTATTGCGAGCGCGAGTCGGAGGGTGCTCGCGGCAGAGGAAAAACTTAAAGAGTTGATGGAGGAGGACCAGTCGATCCGCGATGCTAATAGAGCGGCTAAGTCTCGTCTTATGGGAGAGAAGAAAGTTTTGGAGGTGGAGCTTTCGAAGGCTAATGCGCTACTGGAGTCTAAGGACGCGGAGATAAAAGAGCTTGAAGCACAACTTGCGTATGAGAGGTCCACCCACGTCAACAACGTTACTGAATATAATACGCAAGTGAATGACCTCAAACAAGAGAATGAGAAACTTCACGCGACGATGTCCGAGAGAATTGCTTATGAGAGAAACATGCCAGTGGAAGAGTATTGCGGTGGTTACCGTCAACGCGCTCGCGTGGATTTTTACAAGAATGCTGTCAACATGCTTCTCCTTTGCATGGTGAAGGTTCAGATGCGGAAGTACAAAGTCAAAGATTTCCCCTTCAGCGCCCAAGACCTATGTGGTTTTTCCACCGACCTTCCCAAGTATGAGCCCCCGGTGCCGGGAACCTTTATTGATGATGGGGATGCTCCACTCGAGGCTTGGGGTGTAACTCATCTTGCGCCTAAGAAAGGCATCGTTAAAGGTAAGGAGAATCAAGTGCCCAAGCCTCCTCTTCCGAAGATGGTCACTCCGCCTTCGCCCGAAAGGTTGGAATCTGCTCCTCACGCGTTTCCGAGCCCTCCTTCTCCGGCCCTCTCTCCTCGTAAGAGAAAGGTACTCGCGACGGATGCTCTTCTCGACACCATTCAACCCTTCCTGAAGCGTTCTCGCTTAGATCAAGCGGGGGGGTCAGGATCGCGGGTGGCTGACGCTCAGGACGTCGTTGTGGATTTGGAGGCGGACAACGTGGGGGATATCGGGACTGCTCCTGAGACTGTCGCTAAGTAATGTTTATTATTTCTGCTCGTCTTATGGTTCGAACCTTCTGACACGGCCTGGTGGTCTTTCGAACAATACATGTTTTTGGTACCGCTGTTGCGAGATTGGGCTCTTATGTATTTATACTTTTTAATGCGGCCATGGTTGTCGCGACCTATATGCTGTTTTGCTCTATATTTTGGGTTTTACTTATCCGTCTTCTTGTTTTGTATACACTTATCTCGCCTCATTCCCCTCTTTTTGTGTTTCGGAAAAAGTGCTGTAATTTTGCGAAAAATAAAACGTAAGAGATGAGTGTTTCATAACTACGATCCCTCTTGTATAGTAAAAGGTGAAACTAACGGTGTTACACAGGTTTTTGTGAAACAATCATTAAAGCATTGCAAACCATCCTCCCGTTAGCTATCGCATGAACCTTCCACGTGAGTCCGGGTCACTGTGTTTGCTCTAGCCGGTGACAGGGTTTCGTGCTTTAGCTCTTTGTTGCTTTCGATACCCGCGAAAATTGTCCTGAGCCCTTTTAGTCGTGTAGCCTTAAGACATTCCTGAGTTTTTCTTCCGCATGGTTGCTGCAGAAAATTTCTTGACTTTATAGGGATGATCTCGGCATGTCGTGGTCATTGCGGAGGACATTAAGCACTGCACATGTGGAGAGGCGTTTAGTACTTTCTCTTTACTCATTAGATGGTTATGAACTTTTAAAGGACGCGTGATGCGGACTCATGGCGGGTGAGCTCACTGGCGTAAACCCGTCCATGTTTTCGCGACCAAGGAGAGTTTTTTTAGCTCAACCATGGAAGCTGGACACGCGACCTGGGGGGGGGGGTTTAGCCCAGCCCAGTGAAGCGGGCTCATGGCGGGTGAGCTCATTGGCATTAACCCGTCCATGCTTTCGCGACCAAGGAGAGTTTTTTAGCTCAACCATGGAAGCTGGACACGCGACCTGGGTTTTTTTTTTAGCCCAACCCAGTGAAGCGGGCTCATGGCGGGTGAGCTCATTGGCATTAACCCGTCCATGCTTTCGCGACCAAGGAGAGTTTTTTAGCTCAACCATGAAAGCTGGACACGCGACCTGGGGGGGTTTTTTAGCCCAGCCCAGTGAAGTGGGCTCATGGCGGGTGAGCTCATTGGCATTAACCCGTCCATGCTTTCGCGACCAAGGAGAGTTTTTTAGCTCAACCATGGAAGCTGGACACGCGACCTGGGGGGGTTTTTTAGCCCAGCCCAGTGAAGCGGGCTCATGGCGACTTTTTGTCTTTTGAGTTGAAGCGCTACCTTTTTAGGTGGACGAGCATTGGTCGACCTGGATGTGATACTTATTCTTTGGTAACCCAGACTCGCGTGCTAACGAATTGCTGGTTCCACAACCTATACTTATCATGCCATAGTAATCGACTGTTTTAGTGTTTTAAAGAGATAAAAATTGTGACCATGGATGAGAAAATTTTTTGCTCTGCTAAACTTTGCTAAGCGTACCTGGGCTTTGTGGGAGGATTAGGCATAGAATCGACGAAGTCGCATCACGTTCCAAGAGTTGGCAACGTGATTCCCAGAGTGATCCTTGAGACGATATGCCCCGGGTGCGACTTCGCGATCTATAATGTAAGGTCCTTCCCAGTTGGGGTCGAGCTTTCCTCCTTCTGTCTTGCGGAGCACGAGGTCTCCTCTGGCGAACCCCCTTATCTTAACGTGCTTGTTATAATATTTCGCGACGCTGGCTTTATGATTGGCTGCTCTGATAGTTGCCAGGTCGCGAGTTTCTTCCCGCATCTGCAACTCTAGCTGCATTTTTTCGTCATTGTCGATCGGGTTTTACTGAATGACGCGATCCGTGGGAACAATGAACTCGACTGGCACTGTGGCTTCTACTCCATAAGCGAGAGCAAAAGGTGTTTCCCCGGTTGCTTTCTTTACCGTGGTTCTGTTTGCCCAGAGTACTAGAGGTAATACTTCAGCCCACTTGCCTTTGGAGCCTTCTAACCGCCTTTTCAGGTCCATGACAATACTTTTGTTCACAGCTTCTACTTGGCCATTGCAATGCGGGTGAGCGACTGATGCGATTCTTAAGGCGATCCCCATGTCACTACACCACGTGAGTAACTGTGGCGAATTGAATTGTGGTCCTCTGTCGGTTACGATCTCGTGAGGGAGGCCGTTTCTAGAGATGATATTCCTCCATAGGAACTTTTTAACTACCGGGACGGTAGTGCTCGCGAGAGCCTCGACTTCGATCCATTTGGTGAAATAATCAACTGCTACAATGATGTACTCCAGTTGACCAGGCGCTTTTGGCTTGAAGGTCCTAACAGATCTAGCCCCCACATCGCGAAGGGACAGGGGCTCGAAATTATTTGTAACTCTACACCTGGCTGACGAGAAGCTGGGGCAAAGTACTGACATGGCTTACAGTTCTGCGACTCGCGTTGGGCTACTTGTTTCATGGTGGGCCAGAAGCTCCCCTGTCTTAATGCTTTATAGACCATAGGTCTCCAACCCGCGTGGGTTCCGCACAACCCCGCGTGCAGCTCTCTCATAAGCACGTCACTGTCTATCTTAGACAAACACCTGAGCTCGCGCGGCCCGTATCCCCTTTTGTAGAGTTTCCCACGACACATGTAGAAACGCGCAGCCATAGAGACAAGTTTTCTCATTTCTTTTGGATCCGAGGGTCCGGTTCCGCTTGCAAGATATTGAATTATAGGGGTGCGCCAGTCACTGACTGGCTCATCTATCTCCATCAGCTCCACTTGATTACTTATGGCGCTCTCGGACTATACCAACCAGAAGTATTGGCTCTTTCCATCCTTGAAAATGACGGTAGAATTCCCATCGAGATGTTCCATATTCGCGTACTGAGCTTGGGAACCTTGCTTCGTGAGTTCATCCGCTCGTGTGTTTTCTTCCCTCGAAACTACTTCAATCTCAAAATGCCTGAATAACGAAATCAAGGTAGTAGCCCTTGCATGATATCTGGGGAGATTGCCTGTTCGAGCCTCGTAGGTCCCCTTGATCTGATTCACAACAATATGAGAGTCGCTCAGGCACTTCACCACGTTAATACTCGCGTGAATTGCAATTTCCAATCCTGCGATGAGCGCTTCATATTCTGCTTCGTTATTAGTGGCTTTGAATTTTAATGCAATCGCGTGGTCGACCTTATCCCCGGCTGGGGATGTCAAGACGACTCCCGCCCCGCAACCGTTTACGTTTACTGCCCCGTCAATGTGCATAACCCACGCGGGGTCTTCTGGAGCTATATTATCTTTTTCTAACTCTCTAAAACTTGTTTCAACAATGAAATCAACTAAAGCTTGCGCTTTGATGGTGGGTCGCGGTCTATAGACTACGTCAAATTCAGTCATCTCAATCACCCATTTTGCAAGCCTACCGGAGGTTGTTGGTTTACTCATGAAAGATGGGAGTGGTAAATCTGTCAATACTTCGATGGGGTGAGCGTGGAAATAAGGTCGGAGCTTACGAGCGGTTGTTATCAACGCGAGTACTGCCTTCTCAATGGGTGAATATCTGGTCTCGGCCGACAGGAGTGCTTTACTGACGAAATAGACGGGGACCTACTGTTCCCTTACTAATACTGCGCTAACTGCACGCGTACCAGCCGCGAGGTACAACTGTAAGCCTTCACCAGGCACTGGTGACACAAGTATTGGGAGTTTAGCCAGGTGCTCTTTGAGGCTCATAAACGCCTTTTCACACTCCTCAGTCCATTCGAAGCTTTTCGGTTTCCTTAATATGTCAAAGAAAGGGAGGTTTCGCTCCGCGAGCTTGGCACAAAACCTCCCGAGGTAGTTAACCTTTCCTACAAACCTTTGGACGTCATGAGTGGATCTCGGAGGTTGTAGATCTATTACAGCTTGGACCTTGTCTGGATTGACCTCGACGCCGCGTGCACTGATCTGAAATCCCAGGAACTTGCCCTCGGTGACCCCGAAGACACATTTCTTGGGGTTAAGGCTCATACCGTACTTCCCTAGAGTCTCAAAAACTTGTGTAAGGTCGCGAGCGTGATCTGCCTGCTTCTTGCTCTTAACTACTATGTCATCAACATAGGCCTCCACAGTGTCACCGCTTTGCTCGCTAAAGATCATGTCCACCAGCCTCTGGAATGTGGCTCCCGCGTTTTTCAAGCCGAATGACATTACTTTATAGCAGAAGGTTCCCTTGTCTGTAATAAAAGCCGTGTGCCCCGAGTCGGCTGGATTCATCATGACCTCATTATACCCCGAGTACGCGTCCAAAAAACTCAGAGCTTCATGACCTGCGGTGGAGTCCACTAACTGGTCGATAGAAGGTAATGGGTAGCTGTCTTTGGGGCATGCCTTATTGAGACCAGTGAAATCTACGCACATGCGCCCTTTCCATGTCCTCTTGGGATTTTTTTCTACCATTACTACGTTTGACAGCCACGTCGGGTATTGCACTGGCTTAACAAACCCTGCTTTTAACAATTTCGCGAGTTCCACAGCAGCGGCCGCGTTCTTTGGTCCTGCCTGCTTTCGCTTCTTCTGTCTACGCGGCTTGACCTCTGAACTGATGTTCAGGGAGTGGGTCATGACGCTCGCTGGAATCCCCTTCAAATCCTTTGGTGTCCATGCGAACACATCCCGGGGGCGGGCGAGTAAGGCCTCAATCTCTTGCACAACTTTCTGATCCAGTCTTCCCCCTACATAGAGCTTCTCCTCTTTGTTGGTGAATGGAGTGATTGTCTGTTTTTCAAACCCATCAAAATGTGGTTTGTGTCCCTCTTCTTCTTCACCAGTATCTCGCGGCCTCGGAGAGGCACGCACCTCCAACTCGGCCTCCTCAATCACGTGAGGCAACCCTGGAATAAATAACTGGTTGGCGAACAAGGCCTTGGTGCTGCCCTTTTCGGATGATACGTAGCAGATGCGGCTCTCCTCTTTGTTCCCTCTCGCGACGCCTACTCCGGACGACGTTGGGAACTTAAGGCAAAAATGACAGATTGACACGACTGCTTCGAACTTGCACAGAGTCTCGTGTCCCAGTATCGCATTGTAGGAGGATGTTATCGGGATTACCACAAAATCAATTTTTTCTGATCTTCTTGACCCGGTCTCTTCACCCAGGATGAGATCTAGGGTGACGACGCCCAGGGCCCTCACTCTGTCACCCGCGAAACCCACCAATGTGGTTTTAGTAGGCCTGAGTATAGACTGACCAATTCCCATTTTCTCGAACGCGTCCCAGTACAATATATCGGCCGAGCTCCCCGTGTCTACAAGAATCCTCTTCACAAGTTTGGTTCCAATCTGAGCATGAATGACTAGTGGGTCACCGGCCTCGACGGCCCATGTATCTACCTCCTTGTCGCTGAAGACAAGCGTGTAAGGCTCAGACTGCGGTCTCGTGATACTACAGACTGGCTTTCCCTGAGGCTTGGGCGCGTTGTTTATGAGCCTTTGCACTCGTTTGCCTAGGGGAATGGGTTCATGGCGGCTTGCGATTGTACCTATATGGCCATCCAGGTGAGGGAAGTTCTGGTTTGGGTGGCGATTGGGACCCTGATTCTGGTTAATCCTCGCGGGGGTTTGCTGCCTTATCTCATTCTGCGTTCTACCTCCGCCTCTACCTCTTACCCCCCTTCTCGGGTTGCCGCGACCTCTGTCACCATTTCCTCTCTGAGCAGTTAAGACTTCCTGTTCTCTCGGGTGATGAGGTCGCGACCTACATTCCTCTGTAGAGTGAGTATCCACTCTGTGGTACTCACACCACGTTGCTGGCTTGTGGCGACCACGACCGCTATCCCCCCTCCTGTGACCCTCGCGACGGTTATCCTGCTCGGCCACGAAATTCTGCGAGTGAAACTGATTCTGATCATGATTCTGGCCCCTGAACTGTTTCTGACCCTGACCCTGATCTTGAATCTGCAAACCGGGAACTCGCGGGTCACTCTGTTCCTTGCCCTGACTACCTTGATGGCGCTTGTTGCCCCAGTTCTGGTTGTCTCTCTTTTGACCCTGAGCAGACTTATTCTGATTGTTTCCTTTCGACGCGTAACCTGAGTGTGCTTCCACGTTAATCTCTGTATACGCTCTTTCGAGCATGCCCTGGTAGTCCAAATCTTTCTTGCGGTATAGGTATTGCTTGAAGGAGCTTCCATCTGTGAGACCGCCAAGGAACGCGACCCGGGCAGTTTTATCATGAAAATCTTCGGCTTCTAAGATCTTTTTCGAGAATCTCCTGACATAACCCTCTAGTGATTCGTTTGGTCCTTGCTTGACACCCACTACTTCTTGCATAGTCACTTTTCTTTTCCTTGAGGATCTGAAGTGCAACAAGAAACTCTTCTCTAGATCAGCGAAAGAATGGATGCTCCCTGACGGTTGGTTAAGCATCCAGGTCATGGCGGGACCCGCGAAGGTGCCTGGGAAACCTTTGCACATCGTGGCTTCATCAGGGCACCTTGCGAGCATAGCATACTTGTAGCGTGCCAGGTGTTCGCTGGGATCTTCTTTGCCGTTGTATTCTTTGATATTAGGGAATCTGAAATCAGGTAGAGGGACTGACCTGACTATGTGGTCTGCGAAAGCATCGGGCCGAACAAGGCTGACGAGTTAACGGACGGATAGGCCTCGTAAGCTTGTCGCGGACAGGTTGCCTGGTTGTAATAAGGTTCCCCCTCATACTGGTAGCGAGAAGGTCCTCGCTCGGCATGAATCCCATATCCCCTCGTCTCGGTTCTTCCCCTGTAAGATTGGTCCTCTATGTAGCTCGCGGGGGCTTCATTTAAATCAAACCTACTAGGGTGACTAGCCCTCTCGCATCCCTCGACCCTGGTTCTACGCGATATTGAGATTCTGTCGTCGGGTACGTGCTCAACACTCTCCTCAACGACAGATTGCTCTCGTTCAGCTTGATTCTGTTCTTGCTCGCGGGCATCAACCCTTGGTTGCTCTTGGTTTTGACCCCTGTCCGTACCTTGTCTCAACGTCTGAAGGAATGCGCGATACTGAACCAGTGCGGGTCCTACCAGAACAATCTCTTCCTCATTTACGCGTGGAAGGGGTGCCCGCAAGTTATTTATTTCTTGCTGTGTTCTCATCTGGAGAGGGGTGTTGTTAACGGCCCCACTTCCCTCACCACCAGTATTCATCCTCCGTCTGTCGGCTAATATCAAAAATACGCGGAACTTTGTAATAAGCCTTACTTGTGCGAGGAGGTCCCCACGGTCGGCGCCAGTGTTGGAGCCCAGAAATTGCAGTCTCGTGACACAACACCTCGCGAGACACAGGGCGTCAGTTCTTCGAAGGAATCCTGAAGACCTCTTCCGCGATTCTGGACAAACAACTTGTATGTAGTACTTCGCCCGATCAAACTTAACCCTACGTCATCTTCTTCCTAAGGACCAACCTCGTTCTTGACACCTGTGGTACCTGCGCAACCAAACCAGGAGGGGGTGGCTCCGGATTTGGCTCTCCGACGCTCAAATCAGCAAACGTGCAAACAAGCAACCAATGACAGTACAATTTGACACAAGAGCAAGAGAGGATAGGAAGAAGTAAAGTAATGAAAAAGAGAACTCAAAACACCATTTAAAACGTTTCAAGTTCTAGGCTACCAGTTTCCAAATGGCCTTAGAAATCACTCATTTCAACATCAAAAGCTCGATAGCAACACCGGGAGTCTTAATCCAAATGTTGATCATCCAAACGCCTCAAGGAGAAGGTCGTTTAGGAAGATTGAAGCTCAAGCTCACTTCTGTGTTTTTCTTGCTCTCGAGAGGAAGAAGAATAGAGAGTTTATCCAGTCATGAGGTCCTTCTCCTCTCTCCATTTGGTTATGCTCTTATACTCTCGCTAGGGCCCACGCGAGTCAATTACCACTTTGCCCCTCCGATACCTAATCTCGTCGGATCCTCTTTTTGGGCTCCGTATGCTTATGGGCCGCTTTCGTTCTCCTGGCTGACTTCATGGGCCGTCCTTGGTCGCGTCTTCTGGGCTGACTTCATGGGCCGTCTTCGGGTCGCATCTTCTGGGCCTAACTCGACTCTCTTTGGGTTCCGCGAGCCCATCGTGAACCGGCTCCAACACCTCCTCCGTTCTTTTTAATTGTCATATTAGAAATTCTCACACAAATTAAAATGTCCATTTTTTCTCTAAATTATCCTTACTTGATTTCCGTAATTAGTAATGTCTAAAATGATATTTATTTAAGATTTTAAATCTAGTAATAAACATAGGAATAAATCCGACAAATTTTTATCAAAATAGCTAAAACGACAATTAAATCGGAACAAAGAAGACATTTTAAAACGACAATTATAAAGTAACGAAGGGAGTAATTGTTGTTGGATGTAAAGAATGTGGTGCTTAATTGGGGGAAAAGATCTCGTAAGGATGATGCACACAAACATTATAATTGATGCACACGTTATAACTCATGCACACAGTATTTTGTGATGTACACAGTCTATTACACATGCATACAATGTGTGCATTAATTATTACTGGTGTATACATGAATTATAACGTTTGTGTGCATCATCCTCAGTCCTCATCTAAGGAACCATCCTCACCGGAACCAAACTCATTAATTGGTGATGAACTTGATCTTTTTTTTTTTCACTTGCACCGACCTTTGTCTGATTTGTAATTAATTTAATTTGATTGGTTACGGTTAAAGAAGCAAAAAAGCATTGTCCCAAGATCACGATCAAAGCGTTATGAATGCTTCATGTTCAAATAAGAAAGCTAATTAGTAACTTCACACTATAATCCCTCTCCCCGTATAGCGGATTTTTCAAAGTCATTAACTGAAATGTGCTGAGCATGCATGCACACACAGAAACCACGATTTATTTAATCAACTAGAAACGGGCCTCCGCGCTACGCGCGGGGAAATTACAGTTTTTAATATGATTTAACGTTGTTTAATAGGCGTCCCAAAATTAGATTGGGCTAATCATATTCACAACCCTTTATGATATAGAATCTAACCTCGACAAAACAGTCTCTAATCTTTGTTCTATCAAAAAGAAAAAAGAAAAACAGTTTAATTAGTGATTATGTTTTTCCTGAATGTTTTATTAATCATTTTAGCAATTGACACACAACTACCTATGAATTCGTCTCTCCCTTTAAAATCATCACATTACCTAATTAGCTCGGGTGCTTTTTTTTTGCCAAACAATTAGCTCGTGTATTGGTGTTCCTATTTTATTAGGGCTTAAATCAACAGACTGAAACCCGCGTACGGGTCTTGCGTAATTATAATTTCTTAAATGTTTCATAATAGATATTGAAATGATATTATATCATATAATCAAATGAGTTTGATGATTTGTACCTCTTCTCTCAATTCGCCAAATTGTTATATCATTTTGTAATATTATTGTAATATACGGGACATAAATTTTTAAAAATATGATTTTTAATATTCTTGTAATGTACAGGACAAAAGTTTTTAAATATATGTTATTTGCGTATGCAATTTCTTCAATGTTCTATATGCTAAATTTTTGTTCAAGTCTTGTTTGCAGTATTATTACCAACTCCACAGATTTTGGTATATAAACTAAGGTAATCTATTTTGATTTATTAATAGCCAAGTTGGTGAATATATGATCTATTTTTCTGTCTATAACTCATTACAATTGAATAAACTCGAGGACCGGTTATTAAATGTCATTTCCCCATTGTATACATTTTTGACGTGTTTACTAAATTATCATGCTTGTTGGAAACTGAGTGTAAATGTTTGAAAACAACATGCTAGCATATTGCAATATGTAATATTGTTTACAATTACTAAAATTAGATGCAAACGGCCTCCGTTAAGGGCTCAAAGTTTGGTACTAATGACGAAAAATGTAGTTTAGGATAAGTAAAAAGTAAACACTTCAAGCACAAAGAAATTGAAAGAGGAAAAAATGCATACCATATAGTTCACAACAGATCTCCCTCTTTGTATAAATTTAGTAATTGCAAAAGTTAAATCCTTTTACAAAGACACATGATACATGAATTGAATATAGGGAATTTAGATTCTTTGGTAAGTCGGTCTTCTAAACTCTGTAAATCTGCATATTATTTGTATATATATATATACTCCATCCGTCCCAAAATATGAGTCTCATTGTACAAAAATATCTTGGATTAAGGCAAATGCTTTAACGTACATAAGTGCATTGGAAATGATGAATGTAAAATATTAAAATAATTCATTAACCAATGGGAGAAGAGTTTACAAATGAAAAGTACATAAGTGCATTGGAAATGATGAATGTAAAATATTAAAATAATATGAGTATGGGTATAATTGGAAGAAGTTTATGGACAAAAATAGAAATGGGACTAACATTTCGGGACATCCAAAAAGGAAAATGGGACTCATATTTTGGGACGGAGGGAGTATAATTTACTAAAGCCTTCATGTGTACCTTTGAAAAAAGTTATTGATCTGGCTTTTTACTTTTTATTTTATTAATCTAATGATAAAGTCAATTACTACAAAATCATACCATCCACTCCAAACCTCTGTCCACATGAGAGGTTTGTAAGGTCTGTTTTAGTAAACACATAACAGTAAAAGTTGTTGCAAGTATATTAATCTGTCACAATAAGATCATTAACTATTAAAAAGTTTATTTTGAAAAGAATTAAGATTGTCAACAAGAACACTGAAACTTATAACGGGATCAACAGAGTCATCTTCCTTGCACATTAACCATGGAACACCAATATCTAATCTAACAACAATGTTAGCAGCCCATCTCATGTGATCACAACCTTCTTGTCCAAACATCTTTCTTTGCATTTTATATTTATATTCGATCTGAAAACACAAACTGATAGCACATAATTCAGTTTTTCAAATCAGAAACTCAAATTAATTTGACTAATCTTAATTACAAGAGGTCATGAAAAAAAGAGTCAATGAAAACATACAACATTGAGTGATGTTAAGACATTGAATTTCATGTGTACAAGAGTGATTGCCATGGAATTTCTTTTTATTATTGCCTTCAAAATGCTCAAAAATCCGATCTAGTTTTGAGCGCATTCTAGTTGCGCCCAAAACTGAACCGGGTTTTAAAAAAAAGGTTTGGGGTGCCAATTAAAATTTTCCGAGTGCGGGATTTTTCCCCACAATCATACGGTCAAGTATGTGCGTGAGGGGGAGAAAAGACAAGTAGACATCATTCACTGTCATCTATGTAAGAAGAAAATTACCACAATCAAAATTGAGGTTGATCGGTGAGTTTGAAAGGGAGAGTGGGGATCGAGGAATTGGGGGTTATCGACAGTGGCGGATCTAGAAAATTTCTACCGTGGGGGCTCGTATTAGAATTAAGATTATAAATTATGTTCTCTTTTTCTTGAGTATTATCAATTTGATTTAAACATATTCAATATAATATTAACCCACATTTAAATTTTAAATTAATTTAATTTATTTGTGGTAAAATCAATAATAAATATTCTTCTACTTTTTATTCTTGTATCAAATAAATATCTTGTACATAGAAATATCATATAAATGTTATTCTTTTTCTCTAATATTACCGATATTTAGTGGGTTTGATAGATATTAAAAATATAAAAACTCTGTATGTAAAAATTACATTTAGTTTCCTTACATTTTTAATAATCATGTTTCTCTGTTTAACACACCTCTTACTTTTCTTACCAAAATTCAAGAATAAAATAGAAAAAATCTCTATATAACTACTAAAGCAAATTACATTTCTTCAATTGTAGCTATGTCACGTGGCATACTCTTCATTCAAGCCATCCACCTGTCGTCATTTCATTGGTCACGATTTTTTATAATTTATTGAAATTTTCTCAAAAAAAATTAATTAAATTTGGAAAATCGTGTGCAAAAATATTACAAAAAGATTGCTTAAGATCTTTCAGATTACAAAAATATTTTTATGTGTTAATTTTCTAGATTTTGACCTCCCAATATCCTATTATTTTATTTTACAAATATATATTTTATTTTTATGATATGACGTATCACAAAAAGATTGATTTCTTAATAAATAAGAGAAATAATTATATTTTTGTGTTATTGTAGTGTTTTCAATTATATATTTTTATATATGTTGAAATCAATTTATTTAAATTTGTTAAAAATTGACCTATGATAATTTGATCAAATAAGATTTTTGGTATTAAAAATTCATGTATATTCGTTGTTTATTATATTTAAAATGTAAAAACTTAATTATATATCAATATCATTTTAAGATATAAACTTATTTTCATATAAAATTTTATATTACATAATACTCCTTACTACTAATTCACTATATCGATTTATATAAACCCGTGCATGGCGCGAGACCTAGTCTAGTTTGTGTATAAAATTAAAAGGCTAAAATGACTTACGTTATATTACATGAAAAATAAAATCAAACCAACTTCATTTAATTCTATTAATTACTTAGTAATTAATTACCGTTGTGTAAATTGAATTTTTTAAAAAAATATTAAAAAGCTAACTACTTATATGATACTAAACCAGAGGAGTATAATCAGTATATCACATTTTTACTTAAAATTTAAAACAATTGAATCACTAGTTTGGAAAATTTTAACCGTTGTACAGTTTTACCACGGATCTAATTAAAGAAAAAAAGGAGGGTGTTTAATTTTTTAGCAAAACGCTTCGTTTTGATCTTTTGGACATCTTTTTAAATTAGTAAAATGGTTGATGTAAATTTATTTAGTGAAATCCTAAATTTATCAATGGAGGGAGCAACATTTATGAGGTATCAATTTCATTCAATTTTGGCATTGGATAGCCAATCTTTATATAGATAGATAAGATTACAAACTTAATTACACAGTTTTATTGTGCCCATTACTTTAACTGTCACTCCGTATTTTTATATAATTAACTAGCATTTTGGGGCCTGCGCTACGCGCGGGTCTATATTATTTTATATACGCATTGCTAATTTGTAGGAAAAAGTCATCAGCGCTACAGTATTTTATTTCATTTATTGTGTAAAATCTATGTTCTGTGCAAATATTCTACATGTTGTATAATATAAAAAGTTATAAGCCCTTGATTGATCGTATTCTTGATTGCTCTTTGTTGGATTACTCGTCTTGTTAGTGCTTCTCTATAAATGTAATTTGGATATCTGATTCATGTTGAAAAAACATAGGTTGATACTATATAAACATTATTTTTAATTTTTACCAACTTCTGGAATAATCTCCAAGGCAAAAATTTGTTTAGTTGGAGATGATGATCTCATCCACATACTCATTGAAGAAACAATGATTAATTCATTAGTATATTTATACCCAACAAAACTATTAATATAAATCACACGCTCACATAACTCAAGAGCAAGATAGGAAAAAGTGAATTTGAGATTCATCATCAAATTAATCTATTTTTAAATCAAAACTAAAATAGATTACAAAATTTGAGAAGAATAGGATTTTGTGTCTTTTGTTTAGTCCAAAGTAATGGGTAGTTTTTTTTGTTGGGCAACTCCAAAAAACGTATAAGATTCGTAAAAATGGCTCGCATTAGACATATGTGTTTAACAAACTGTTGAAATAATAAGAGAGAACAAAAGTTCATTTATTTCATGGTCAATCAAAACAATTCAACATTGACTGGAAAACATTCATTTGTAAAAATCACAATTTATATATTAGATTAGATTGAAAATAAAAATAACCATATTTTAAAAAATGAAGTTTTAATTCTATAAATCTCCACACATTCAAATTTTTATAGAGTTTGATCCAATTATTATTATAATGTAAAAACTCACCAATTAGAAAATATAAGTATTAAATTAAGGAGAGTTATTAACCAATAGAAATGTGGAGGTATTTAATGTGATCTTTAATTTTCTCTCTCCGCGATTTTTATATTATATTAGAATTAGATTTATTTATAGTTGCAGGGAGTTGCACTACATTTGACGCGTTTGATGAGTCAAAGTTGGAAAATGATCTATATACCTAGTGGGTAAATATCCTTATGAGGTGAATAGTATTTGATTGGTTATATCTTTTATAGCGAAGGATTTACCTTTTTCTAAAGGGTTAGAATGATATCGTTTTATTGTGCCCATTACTCTTTCTAAAGGATTTACCCATTAGGTATCTAAATCAGTCTCTGTCAAAGTTGTATTGTTTTTGTTTCTTTGACATGATGTTTATGTTTAGTACATTTCCCTCTACTTAATACTCCGCATGGGGATCTATTTGGACCAAATTACTTTTAATCTTTTTTTCATAATTTAAAGAATTTCAATACGGGTTCGTTTATATAAAATTTGTCCAAACGAACATCGTTTGCCTTCCTGAAAGCTCTAAAAATAAAACAGTCGTACAATGCGTAAAAACAAAATTTATATAAATTTATTATTTATATTATATAACTATTTATTATAGTTAAAAATCATACAATTAAAATTATATACTATAGTTATATATTATAATTAATATAACTATTTTATCACTTATAATAGTTACAAAGTATAATTATATATTACGAACTTAATGAAAACTATTGTTTTGGTTTTGAGGCTTTTGGAGGGAAACGATGTCCGTTTTAGACGAATGTACAAAACGTAGACTCGAGAAGTCTAGAAAGCTCGCGAGTAGAAGGACAGAGGTAGACTCGAGAATCCAGAGTGTTGCCGGTTTCTCTTCCGTTGAAACGAGGTTCCAAGCGATCAAAATAATAAAATGTGGCTATAATATATGTCTTTCGAATAATAAAAAATACACAAAAAACACATTTTTACTCATATAAGATCGATTTTAGTATCATACATAGTCAACACGATTCTACGAGTGTTAATATACAAATAATACAAGGAAGATATTGTATTTTGGTGATAACAAACTTCTATTTTTGTCATGATTTTATAGACTTACACAAATGAAAATGCAATAAAAGTAAAGGATAGGGAAGTAAAACAACCGACGAGAGAAACAACTGTCAAATCGCCCATTTCACCGCGAAAAAGAGCAAAGGTTAGTGCATGGAGCAGAACTAGGGTTGTACAAATTTTGGTTTTGATTTTGGACCGAAGCGAACCGAAAAAGTCGAACCAAACCGTACTGAAGTTAATTCGTTTCGGTGTCCGGTTCTACTTTTTCAGGAGTTTGGTTTTCTGTTCGGTTCGGTTCAAAGCCGAATTTTTTTATTAATAAATAAATAAATAAAATTTAACATTTTAATATTATATTTTAAAAAATAAAAAATCGAATATATAGGGCATTTTTATAATATTTTAATTTTTTTATAATATTTCTTTATTTTTTTTAAATTTCTTAATTCGTTTTTTTTTTGTTAAAACCGAACCGAACCGTAATAGTTTGGTTCTCGATTCCTACAATTTATTAGTTCGGTTCAGTTCAACCCGAATGAACAACCCAAAGCATAACAACCTTTCGTATATACAAATAATTTTATAGAAGACTTGATGTAGAAGGACTTTGATGTGAATCTCTTGTTACTTGCTTCGTGTGTCCCATAATATAAGCAATATTTTTATTTCGAGCGTTCTAAAATAAAAGCAACATTTTACATTTTTAGTATTTATGAGTTTGTCTAGTGTGTGCCCAAAGACACACAATAAAGAACTAAAAGAGGTAAAAAAAACTAGGCCCTACCCCTTGGAAAATGGGATAAACCCATCACAACAAAAATGTATTCAATGTAATACCTTCTTTTTTAATTTTTAATTGTTGGACACACATTAGAAAAATCCAATATTTTATATCACTTTATCTTCTCTCAATACAATTTTCACTTTACTCTCTCCTCTAACCATTCAATTTTCTATTTCTTCTCTCTATATCTCTCCTCTAATTATTACGTATAATTTTTTTAAAATTTTAAGATATTATATATCAAGTTTTATCTTAATAATTGATATAATTAGTATTTAGGGAAAATTTGATTAAACCACCGGTTATATAGACGATATTGCTCTAATCCACCAAATTTATTAAAAATTAATTTTAACCACTCATAAACCCAGTAAACAATTAATCACCCATCGTCGCCATCAACATTTTTCGTAAAAAACTCCCGTTATATGTGGGAAAATAACTTTCAATAGAACAGGTGGTTTGATGTAAGTATAGGGTTAACAACACTATTTTTTATTTTTTATTAAAACAAAAAATATTAATAAATAAATAAATATAGTTAATAATTATATTAACATACTCTACTTTTGTTAATCAAGTCAGATTCGTGGCGCATGTTCTTGTGTTAGTTCGGGTTCGATAATTTCAAGTTTTGAGCATTTTCGATGAGAAATTTAAAAAATGTCATTTATGTATACAATCTAAATAAATTAGAAAGGTAAATTTATGTTATAAAATTTATAAGTTGATAAAATATTATCATTTGAGATATATAAATAACAAATAAAAATGTATATTGTAACAAAACTATATCATAGTTATTATACATATTTGTTTATATTTCAATCTTTAATTATATACCATTTTGCAATATTTATTACTTTTCACTTTATTTTTTAGCGTATTTAAGACTATAGAAAAGATATATGACAGTCATCGTTACTTTACTTGTTTCTTATCTACTATATACAATGTTAAACTTGAAGCCATGTACTCACAAAGAGTTGCGTCACTTGGCACAATTTGAGTGGAGACATGTTGCTTGCCTGATCTAGACACCAAACCTCGAACAGAGAAGATAGGCGGAATTATAATGAGATGAAAGAAGGATAGGTCGAATGATAGGTCAATTGGAACCAAATCAAACAACGATAAAACCCTTGAACATAGGAACAAGAACCTTACCGAATGATGAAGAAACTCCAATGGATTACAACCAAACACAATGGCTATTGTAGACCAAGGCACCTGGAGGATGATCTATGGAGCCTTGATAGCACCAACCCTATAGAGGAGATTGACACACACAAGTAAAACTAGGGCGACTTCAACAACAATTCTCTCAAGCACTTTTCTCACAAAAGCTCTTTTTGGAGGACAAAAAACAACGTTTCTCAATTCATAATAATCATATTTGCTTCCCTAAAACAATAACTAGGGCAAACCTTATATAGGGTTCATAAGGTGGTCAATTAAAAAAAATAAAGCAATTAAAAGTATTTCCAAAAATAAATTAAAAGAAATAATCTCGAAAACAACTAAATTAAGGAATCTCGGAAAAGTCTTCCACCTCGTTGCCTTCTCATCTTGACTCGAACCGGATCTCTACGAGCTTGAATGGATATGAGCTCGGGCAACTATCAATGACTTCGATGATGACTCATATCGATCTTTAACCCTTGCTCCAGTGGTTAGCAGATCTCTAGATTTAGGACGAGGCATCCTCGATGATAGCTCGGATGCTTCTGCATCAGGTTCACAATAGATCATGGTTCACAATTTCCTCTTCACAATCACATATGGTTCACTCGAGCTTCCATTCACAACCTCATAAAATCGCCAGAAATTGAAACCCTGGAATCACCCCCAAAATTTGATAGAGAGAGAAAATACTCGATCTGTAATTGCAAACCCTAAACCATCCATTTTGACCGTTTCACATTATATTAAAAACAAACCCATTTTAAATTAGCATGAATCGGTAAAAACCTAGTCAGCTGGGGGTATTATGGTAATTTACCATACTTACCAATCTTATTTAACTGAATTATACGAGGGGTTGCTAACAAAATGCAAATTAAGGGTGGTCATAAGTAATTTTCCTTTGAAAGGGTGGTTGTGTACAAGTAACCCTCCGATTTTATGCAATTTTTATGATTAATCTCTATATAACTACTAAAGCAAATCATCTTTCTTCCACCCTAGCTATGCCGCATGGCTTACTCTCTAATCAGGCCATCTACTTATCGTTATTCCATTAGTCACATTTTTTTTTACTATTTATTGTATTTTTCTTAAAAAAATTGATTAAATTTGGAAAATCATGTACACAAATATCACAAAAAAATTGTTTAAGATCTTTCAGATTACAAAAAGATTTTATGTGTTAATCTTTTTAGATTTTAACCTACTAATATCCTATTATGTTATTTTAAAAATTTATGATTTTATTTTTATGATATGACATGTCACAAAAGATTGATTTTTTAATAAATAAGGGAAACGATTATATTTTTGTGTTATGGTAGTGCTTTAAATTTAAATAGTTCTATATATGTTGTAATCAAATTAATTAAATTTGTTAAAAATTGACCTATGATACTTTGATCAAATAAGATTTTTTTTTATAAAAATTCATTTATAGTACATTGTTTAATATATTTTAAATTTTAAAACATAATCATGTATCAATATCATTTCAAGATATAAATTTATTTTCATATAAAAAAATATATAATGCATAATACCCCGTATTACTTATTAACCATATCGAGTTATATAAACCGCGCATGACGAAGAAACTAGGCTAGTTATATACTTAGGAAACAACTGGCTTAATTTGAAACAAAATTTGCCAACAATTATTAATTTGAAACAAATTATTAAATTAAAACTAGATCCGGCGCGGGTCAATTACGGATTTTCGTACATAGTATAATGTTGTAAATAGGCGATTTAGGCTGTAAATAAGCGGCAGATGACAGTGGAGATGAAGAGAAGACGAAGATCTTCAAACGAAATAGAGTGACGATGAACGACCTTTTTTCTTTAATTTAAATTTTTTTCTTTTTATTTATTTTAATAAAAAATGGCACGTATACAAAACAACAATTATGTATATGTCTAAATTACAATTTCTCACATCACATTCTGACCGATTCGATATAGATATATTTTGTTAGACTAATTTTTATTAATAAATACTAAAAACAATTTAGTGTTTAAAATTTATTAAGTGCATTCATTAACTAAATTTGATATTATGGAGTTGAAGAATATGAAGAAATGTAGATATTAATTGTATTGATGCAACTAAGAGAAGATGAAGGGTTTTGATTAAAATTCATGAATGTTGATGAGAATGAATTAGTTCATGCATTGAATAGGTACCAGTAGCCTAATGCGTTTTTACTTTTTTGTCAATATTTTTATATTTAGATATTATTTTTATGAATGTGTTTATTAATCAATTAAATATATATAAATTCTTTCTGGTATATTACCTTTACCAATTTTTGATATTTTGAGTTCTTAATTACTACTACTTTCTGATCATTATCACTCTTTCTTTAGCGTATGACCCGCTATTTTTCAGATTCCATGCACCTAAATTCTTATATTATTTTTACCGCCAATTTTTGATATATTAACTTTCGGTCTTGTTTCGGTAGAGTTTCAATAAAAATTTATGGATAAAGTTTGTATAAAAAGGGTAAACTCGTCACAAAATTATATAAAAAAAAATTCCAAAAATAAATATGGAGAGAGAAGAATCTAATCTTAATCGTTTATTTTTATTTAAATGGTTCCTTCAACTCTAGATCGCATTTAGTTTGATTTGAGCTATTAATTTGCTACTGCTTCTAATCTTTTTGACTCATTCGAGCTATTAATTTGTTACTGCTTCTAATCTTTTTGACTCATTCTGTAATCTATGACCAGTTATATTTCAGTTTTCGAGCACCTAAATTCTTTTACTAAACATCTTACCATCAACTTTTGGTTGATTCTTGAATGGTGACACACATATCTCTGTTGTTTGAAATATTCAGCCTTTACGTTTCTACTTCATCGATCTTGGATGATCTATTTGTTATTTGTCACTGTATCTAGGGCAAACAAATAAGGGGAAAGCAATTACCACATGAAAAAATGTGAAATCCCCCGAGTTAATAGATAAAACATTTAAATGAATGATGAAACAAAGCTATGTATTGTAGTCTTGTTCACATCAGGGTAAGCAAATGGATTGACCTATGCTACAACTCAAGGCACTCTGGGGGATGAATGGCACGAAGGGCATAAATAGTGTTAAAAATGGTATGTACTGAGAAGCTCAGCTAGATTAACTTGAGAAAAAATGGAATAACATAGGTTGACATATATCGATCTAAATAAATCATGTAGATATAAATATAGAAATTTAGTAATATTTCTAGAGATGGTAGAGTTGTGTTGATTATGTCAACAGGGACTCAAAACAACAATGATAAATTCAAACTTACTTCCTAGGGAACAATAGGTATTGTTCCTCAGGAGGTGTCAACAGGGACTCAAAACAACAATGATAAATTCAAACTGTTGGATCGGTTAACACAGTTACTTCCTAGGGAACAATAGGTATTGTTCCTCAGGAGGTATAGCAGCGGAATAATAATATGCAAGAAGTAAATTTTGACGCAAGATTTAGAGTGGAAACCTCAACCACTAAGTGTTGAGTAAAACCACTACCTTCAAGCTTCTCACTTGAAGGATTTAGAAGAGTATAATTATCTTATTGATTTCTTGTTCGTTACAAAAGAGAGCTCGGATTACGATCACGAATCACTCCTCTCACTCGAGCCCGAACTCAACCTCTAAGCCTAAGAATTGCTCTTCTTCTTCTTCTCTGAATTTCTCAGCCGTGTAAGTTCAATCAATGCATCGTCTTCTTCCTATGCCTAAAGCCTAGCTTTTATACTAAGATAGTCTAGGTTAAAAACAAGGAAATAAATCTATAAGGAAATAATATCTTTTAGGAAAAGATAATATTTCCTTCCTTAAAAACTCATTCGCCCAACTGCCAAGATTGTAATCTTCTTCGAATATATCTTCAATCAGATCTTCCCTTATCTCGCTCTGTTTCCGATCGAGCTTTCCTAAAATAGAACACTGCTGTGTAACGTTCATTTCTCAATAACGATCCTGAAACCCTCAGACAATTCATTAGCAGAATGTTTGTTTCCATTCAAAACATGAAGGAGCCTCAACAATTTCCCCCTTTTTGATGGTGACAAACATTCTCTTCTTTAAGGCAAAGAGACACTTAAGATATAAGACACGAAAAGTGTATTCACAATATACACATAAATAGTTTCCCTTAAGATTGTTACTCGTAGAGAAAGGATCTGATATTCCCCCTAAAACCTTGAACTTCCTTTATTTTCCCCCTTTTGGCATCATCAAAAAGCTAACTTAATCATATAAGAACTTAAAGCGAATCAAGTCAGGTCACAAAACAAGCGTTCCATTGATTAATAGCGTCTAAGGAACTGACGTTGGTACACATTCAAACAGGGAAAAGAAAACACAAACAAAGAAAACAAAAGAAAGTCAAGCAGTTTTGGCAAAGGGTACAATAAAGCATAGAAGCGAAGAGATTGATGTGCTAGGGAACAGAATGTGGGGGTCAGATGTAAGGAAGGAAGGGTGCAGGGCAGCGTCTTGATACTGCAAAGGGAACCTTACTGGTTTGATTTCGTCCAATGACGGATCTCATCCTTCAAGGCAGTAATCTCCTTAGCTAGCCTTTGTTGTTGTTCAGAGAGAAGTCCAACAAGCGTGCACAGTTCTTCCAACTTATCATTGTGATAAACCATAGTAGGCACTTCATTCTGTTCCTTTTGAGGGTCTTCAGACATGGCGTCAATCTCAATATTGTCCAAGACCCTTACCCAAGCACCATCAGCATTCTTCTCAAACCTCATTTTCTTCAGGTTAGCCTCAGCAAGCTCTCGTGCATACATAACATCAGCAGTCCCAGATTCATACACCTTCAGATACTCCAAGACCTTTTTCACAATTCCAGGGAAAGGAAGGTCGTGCCTATCATTCTTCCTGGCATGAGCCATGTGCAGCATGATGATCTTAGGCAGGTTGATTTCTTTCCTGAGGAGCATCTTATCCATGATTAGAAAGTCTTGGATCAAGATTGTGGTGCGCTTCTGTTCTCTGGGGGTAATGTTACTGATGATGTAACTGTGAAGCACTCTATTCACTATTCCCATGGAGGTTGTAGACATCTCCCCTACAACTTCAGTGTTGAAGTCTTGAGAGACCCTCTGAATAGCAGCCAGACTAACATCCTTAGGACACTGACCTTTAACATATTCCTCAAACCCACAGTGAGGAACTCCAAGGATTAATCCTAATTCAGTTCTTGAGAAAACATGGGTTTCCTTACCCAGTTTGAAGGATGCTTGCACGGCATGAGGTTTCTCAGTGATGGTGAGGGATGTGTAGAACTGACGGAGCAGATGATCATTTACCTCTTCAGCGAAGCAGAACAACTTTTCCCAGCCTTGGAAGCGAACCATATCAACCAATACTTCCATCCCGTTATTGATCAAGAACTGGGCGTTGAAGATCAGGTCCCTGATGACCACCCTCTTTCCCAGAGCTTTGCCCTCAGCAATTGATTTTGGAGCTTTCTTGGCTCTGGGTGGTTTTGCTGCAAGACTCCGAGTGCGAGGGCGAGAGAGAGAGGCTTCAATTTTGGCCTTCTTGAGAGAGGGCTCATCGGTTTCCTCAGAGACGACGGTTGACGACCGTCGAGGAGTAGATCGAGCCTTCCGTTTGATGATGAGCTCATCCTCATTCTCCAATGTCAAGTCTGTGACCTCCAGACCTTTTCCTTTCTCCTTCCTTCGACTTTCTTCCTCTATTTCCTCTAGGACATTAACAACACCTAGATCCGTTGCGAGATGAGGTGAGTCTGGAAGTGGCGTCGTGGCAGAGGCGGTGCCTTCCGACTTGGCTTCTTGTGGGACTACCTCCGACACTGCTAATTTTGGAGCAGTGCTGGAGTCAAGGACGGAGCTAGGGTTAGGGTTAGGATTTTTTGGAGAGGGCTCTGTGGAGGGAGGCGGACTGAGGAGTTTTAGTGTGGAAGGAGTGGAGATTTTTTCTGTGGAAGCATTGGAGGAGGTGTGAACAGGAGTGACCAGAGGAGTTTTAGAGTTGGCCGGAGATGGTGTGGGGGTCTTTGTTTTGGCTGGCTTTGGTGAGGGAGTTTTTTATTTGGCCGGCGATGGAGGAGGTGATTGGGTTTTTTGCTCAGGGTTTGAGGATTCTGCAGGGTATTCGATGGCAACTCCTATGGCGGCCAGTATTCTTCTTATGGTTTCAGGGCTCTCCTTGCCGGTGAGGGAAATGGAGTTGGTGTTCACCACTTTTGAGAGCTTTTGAGGTTTGAGATTTTGAGGGTTTTGAGGGTTTGATCTTGAGAGTGATTTGAGAGCGTGGAGGAGAAGAATCAAGACTACCCTCTTTATAATCAGACGTCTGCAGAAGCCATCTTTTCAAATCTTTTCAAATCTGTAACTATTCCTTGTGTGAATTTATTTCCATAAATCCACCAGTTGGTTTCCGCAATTTTCTCCAATCAAAAACCTTCCATTTTCATCATGAACCTCGGGAGAAAAACTACCATTATTGATCTGTAACTCCTGTCATATTTATTCATTTCATACGGAGCTAATAACCATAATGTTCCCACTTGCAGATTTCAAAACACAGCCTTTTCACCTTCCCTTCCTTATCTGATGTCGATGGTGTGTGATGGTTGGGGTAATGTTACCAGAAAGGGTACAAAGAGAACATCACACGAAAAATAGCGCAGATAACATGAATTTCAATTATTTTATATCATGGCGAGTGAGTCCAGTTGTGAATGGATAAACAAGGCTCATAGAACTATCATCCATGAAGGCTAAGGGTGGCTGTAGATTTCCTCCATCCTTTGGGCTTATATTGTGGGTTCAGTACATCAAGAGGAATCTTTTGGGCTAGAAATAAGACCTTTGCTTAAAATAACATGACATCAAATGAATACAGTGATTGGTAACTTTCCTAAGCATGAATAGTACTAGCATGCGGCACAAAAGACACGAATTCATATCATAGGAAATCAAGAGTGATCATGCTTCAAAAGATCAAGTGCAGAATGAATAAATTAGCTAATTTCTCCAATCATTGGGGGTTTTATAGAAGAGCAAGATCATTCGAGAGAAATCATACCTAACTCCAGTCGTAACTTCTCGAAAGGGGCCTTATATAGTGGCTTTGTGAATATGTCCACGATTTGATCCTCAGACCGAACGTGCTCCATAGAGACGATTCCCTTTTCCACACAATCACGTAGAAAGTGATGTCTAATATCAATGTGTTTGGTCCTTGAGTGCTGCACAGGATTTTTAGAAATATCAATAGCACTTGTGTTATCACACAAAATAGGAACGTTACCTAGAATAATACCAAAATCACTTAGCTGTTGTTTGAGCCATATGAGTTGAGAGCAACAAGCAGCTACGGCTACATACTCAGCTTCAGCAGTGGAGAGAGCAACAGTGGTTTGTTTCTTGGAAGCCCATGACACAAGACATGGACCAAGAAATTGAGCCATCCCAGAGGTGGATTTCCTGTCTGGCTTGTAACCATCGAAGTCTGCATCTGTATAACCTAGTAGTTCAAGATTTCCTCCTCTTGGGTACCACAAGCAAAGATCATTTGTTCCTCTTAAGTACCTCAAAATCCTCTTCACTGCAGCGACATGTGTTTCTCTGGAGCTTGCTTGAAACCTAGCACAAAAACACACACTTTGCATAATATCAGGCCTACTGGCGGTTAGATAAAGCAATGAGCCTATCATTCCACGATAGACTTTTTGATCAGCTTCCTTCTTGTCTGCATCAATTCCTATTGTGTCATTTGGGGACATAGGAGTGGAACAATCCTTGGCATCTGCCATCCCAAACTTTCTGATGCATTCCCTGAGGTACTTTTGTTGATGAACCTTTGTTCCTTCTTTAGTTTGGACCACTTGTAATCCCAAAAAGAACTTAAGTTCTCCCACCATGCTCATTTCAAATTCACTTTCCATCAGTTTAGTGAACTTTGTAACTAGTTGCTCGTTGGTGGAACCAAAGATAATGTCATCAACATATACTTGCACAACCAGAGTGTGCTTACCTTCCTTCAGTAGGAACAAAGTCCTGTCGACTTCCCCTCTGACGTAACCATGGGACAAGAGGAACTGAGATAACCTTTCATACCATGCACGTGGAGCCTGTTTGAGACCATAGAGTGCCTTATCAAGGATGAATACAAAATCGGGATTGGAAGGATCTGCAAAACCAGGTGTCTGCTCACATACACCTCCTCTTTGAGAACACCATTCAAAAAGGCAGTCTTTACATCCATTTGTTGCAACTTAAATCCATGATGAGCAGAGTAAGCAATCAAAAGACGTATAGCTTCCAGCCTTGCAACTGGAGCGAAAGTCTCATCATAATCAATTCCTTCTTGCTGGTTATAACCCTTAACAACCAGTCTAGCTTTGTTCCTCGTAACTTGTCCCTTGTCATCCATCTTGTTCCTAAAAACCGATTTGGTACCAATGACGGATCTATCCTTAGGCCTGGGAACCAATCTCCACACTTTGTTTCTCTCAAATTGATGAAGCTCTTCTTGCATAGCATTTATCCACTCTGGATCTTTGAGAGCTTCTCCAATTGTCTTTGGTTCAACTACAGAAACAAAAGCACAAAAAGCATGAAATATAGGATTTAAGGTTAGAACGGAACAATCCTTCGAATTAGGATCAGGTGATGTATCGGAAGTTGAAGCAGAAGCACAGTTGCACACGTAGTCCATGAGTCTTGATGGAGGACCATGGATACGAGTGCTATGACGAGTTCCTCCTACTTGTAGCTCTTCAACACCTGTTTGTTCCTCGTTAGGGATTTGTTCCCCCTGAGATCCAGATACTTCCTCCAGTACGCTTTCTGTCTGAATTTGATCATTGTTTGCTTCTGTAGAGAGAATTCCTTCTACTTGGTTATCTTCTTCACTGGGATCCTCTTCCAAGAGATGAAAATGTTCTTTGTCTACTTCAGTCAGGGGAAGAACATTTGAATCCTGCACAAGGGTACCAACCATAATATTTTCATCAAAGACTGCATGTATGCTTTCCTCAACCTTTTTGGTTCTCCTGTTGTATACTTTATAAGCTCTGCTTTGTGGTGAGTATCCTACGAAGGTTCCTTCGTCACTCCTTGGATTAAACTTTCCCAATTTCCTTCCCGTTGTTGTGTACAAAACATTTGCAACCAAAAACTCTAATATGTGAAACATTAGGCTTTATTCCCCTAAACAATTCATATGGGGTTTTCTCTATCATGGGCCTTAGCATTGCACGGTTGAGCACATAGCAAGCAGCATTCAGTGCCTCAGCCCAAAAGTTCCTAGGAGGACCACTTGCAATTAGCATTGTTCTCGTCATATCTTCCAGTGTCCTGTTTTTCCTCTCAACCACTCCATTTTGTTGTGGAGTTCTTGGAGCAGAGAAGTTATGATTAATTCCTTTGGTCCTGCACAGGGAAAGGAACTGAGAGTTTTCGAACTCTGTTCCATGGTCAGTACGAATAGACTTTGAGTGTAAACCTAACTGATTTTCAACAGCATGCAACCAATACTTAAACTCATCAAACACATCTTCCTTAGATGCAAGAAAAATTGTCCATGTGTACCTGGAGTAATCATCCACAATGACAAACACATATTTATTTCCTCCACGACTCTGAGTACGCATAGGCCCACACAGATCCATGTGGATGAGTTCCAGAGGTTTGGAAGTACTTACCTGTTTCTTCGATTTGAAGGATGATCTTACCTGTTTTCCTCTTGTACATGTGATGCATACCTCTTCAGCTTGACAGTCTATCTTTGGTAGACCTACCACTAGGTCCTTGTTGTGAAGTTTGGATAGAAGTCTGAGGCTAGCATGTGCAAACCTTTTGTGCCATAAGTTTGATTCCTCAGTTTGGACAGTTAGGCATAGTTCCTCTTCTGGGATGAAAGAAGAATCCACTTTGTATAGGTTGTTTTCAGTAATGCCTCTTAGAAGAACCTTCCCTGTCTTAACATTCTCAACCAAACACTCATCAATAGTAAAGACAACCCTATTTTGACCATCCTGGCACATTTGACGTACACTTAACAGATCAAAGGTAAGGTTGTCTACCAGAGTAACGTTATTCACAAAGAGTTTGTCAGAAATTCTTACATTTCCCACTCCTACTACTTCACCCTTACTGTTGTTCCCAAAGGTTATAGAACCCTTGGTTTGTGGATGGAGAGATATGAACCAGTCTTTGTTCCCTGTCATGTGAATCAAGCAAGCGCTATCTATATACCAGGAATATTTCTTCCCTCCATCCTGCAAGTAAAATATTAGTTTTTACGAACCCATACAAGCTTAGGCTTACCTGGATTAGAAAAGACCCTTCTATTTCTTGGTTCATTAAGGACAATTTTTATCCTAAGAGTGTTCCTAACATTGGATTGTTGCCTAGAATGGTAAGCTCTTTCATCATCTTTCCTTTTAAGATTACAGTTCTGTTTGTAGTGGCCTGCTTTACCACAATACCAGCAAACTTTGTGATTCCATAGGTTCACATACTTGCTTTGACCTGGCCAGATGGGTTTATTGTTAATCCTTGATTGAAAGTCAATCTGTACCGGTTTGATGTTCTGAACTTGTTTAAGCCACATGTGGTAAGCCTTTTGTCCATCAAACCAGACTTTCTCCTCACTATTCTTGAACCTTTCTTCCCCCTTGGATCCACTGTGGGAGCAGCCAGAGCTGGATCCACCACAATCTTCCTTGTAAGGAGAAGGAGTTCGAGTATCTGAGGGAATGTTACTAGTTTGGGAACTAAAGGTCTTTCCGTAGCCTAGTCCAGTACGAGGTACAAATCGTTTGGAGAAGTCATCCTTCTCTTTTTCAATCTTGGAAGCAACATACTCATCCAGCCAAATCTTCTTTCTTTCTTCCTCACTTCCCTTTAGATCTACTGCTTCTTTAGCTAACTTATAGTTACTCAGTTTTAACATAAGAATTTCTGATTCAAGCTCAGTAACTTTACTTTCAAGGGAAGCGATGGTAGATTGATAGGTAGGACAGGACTTGCAGACATCTGGGGAAGGGAATGAAACTTTCTCATGTTTGGTGACTTTTGAAACCCAAAGCTTGTTTTCCTCAACCAAGTTAGAGATAGTCTCATTCTTTTCTTCCAGAAGTAAATTTAGATTTTCATTTTCTTCCCCTAAGGACTTTATAGCTTTTATGATCTGAGATTTGGTTCTGGTATGTAAAATAGAGTCGAGTTCAGAATCAGTTACCTCATCTTCCGATTTTCCTCCAGCAGCCATAAGACACGTTTCCTTTGAGATATAGGTAGAGTCATCATCTGAGTCAGACGCACCCCATGCAGCTACCATGGCTTCCTTTCTTTCCCGAGCAGGGACAGGTGCTTCTCCTGTCTTCTTCTTGAAACAGTTCCTTGCAAAATATCCTTTCCTTTGGCAGTGATAGCAGACAATGTCTTTAACATCTTTGTTCCCATCAGTGGAACGTTGCATGTCGCGACTTCCTCTCCAGACTTTGCGAAATGCCCGAGTGATAAGGGCAATTTCTTCATCACCATCTTCATCCTCATCATCTTCCTGAGCAAGATCGAAAGCCCTTTCAACCTTTAGAGCAATGCTTTGTGATTTTTCAGATTTTTCACTTTCTCTTCTAGAGGCCTTGCTTTGTTGAATGCCTGCATTGCTCTGAAGTCGAGCAACCAACTCCTCCAGAGTAATGTTCTTGATATCGTTTTGTGCCTGAAGAGCCAGAGAAAAGGCATCCCACTTTGCTGATAATCCCTGAAGAAATTGATGAGTAATCTTCCATTCAGGAATTGTTTCTCCTAGAAACTCCAATTGACCTACATATCCCTGAAAGCGAGAATGAAACTCATCAAGAGATTCATTCTTTCCTTGAACAGCGCTGTCATACTCCTTAGTGCGTGCGAGAATCCTGTTCTTCTTGATATCTTCGTTTCCCTCATACATTCTTTTGAGTGCATTGAAGATATCATGGGCAGTTTTGTAGCGGAGGACCTTTCTTTGATCAGAAGGGCCTAGAGCTGCGAGCATGACTTTCTTGGCTCGCATGTTGAGTTCCAGCACCTTGTAATCAGCATCTTGATAATTGTTCCTTGGTTTTAATCTGACTCCAGTAGCGTCAGTAGGATCAAGAATCTTAATATATCCAAACTCTACCACTTTCCACATTTGTCCATGAAGGGAACAAATATGTGACTCGATCTGTTTCACCCAATAAGAGTATTCTCCGAATTTGAGCACCGGGGGTTTCCAGAACGAATCATTGATGGTTGTTTGTGAACCCATACTTCCTGCAAAGCTAACACAAATCTAGAGACCAGGCTCTGATACCAATTGTTGGATCGGTTAGCACAGTTACTTCCTAGGGAACAATAGGTATTGTTCCTCAGGAGGTATAGCAGCGGAATAATAATATGCAAGAAGTAAACTTTGACGCAAGATTTAGAGTGGAAACCTCAACCACTAAGTGTTGAGTAAAACCACTACCTTCAAGCTTCTCACTTGAAGGATTTAGAAGAGTATACTTATCTTATTGATTTCTTGTTCGTTACAAAAGAGAGCTCGGATTACGATCACGAATCACTCCTCTCACTCGAGCCCGGACTCAACCTCTAAGCCTAAGAATTTCTCTTCTTCTTCTTCTCTGAATTTCTCAGCCGTGTAAGTTCAATCAATGCATCGTCTTCTTCCTATGCCTAAAGCCTAGCTTTTATACTAAGATAGTCTAGGTTAAAAACAAGGAAATAAATCTATAAGGAAATAATATCTTTTAGGAAAAGATAATATTTCCTTCCTTAAAAACTCATTCGCCCAACTGCCAAGATTGTAATCTTCTTCGAATATATCTTCAATCAGATCTTCCCTTATCTCGCTCTCTTTCCGATCGAGCTTTCCTAAAATAAAACACTGTTGTGTAACGTTCCTTTCTCAGTAACGATCCTGAAACACTCAGACAATTCATTAGCAGAATGTTTGTTTCCATTCAAAACATGAAGGAGCCTCAACACAAACCAATCGATCGATCTTAAAAAAAGCTTCACAACATTCCTCCCATTTACTGAAGAACTCAGGATATACACTGACATTTATCTGAGTTTCCCTCTTTGGCATTTTGTCACACACTTTTTGTGCACTAAAATAGTAAAATGATGTCAATCAAACCTTTGCAATTAGTGCAGAATTTAAATGCTTCAAGTTTGGCACCAATCTTGAATTGATTTCTATAGCTGCAGCAATATGCAGGACCTGGATTAAAGCTCTGATCAGGAATGAGGTAATTACTGTCCTTCTAAAAAATGTAATGAAGCAGTGGCACGAAGACGATCCCTTTCAAGAATTAAGCTTACAAATGGAAATGTGTAATTGGAAGATTGGGCCTTGTTCACATGTTCATTTGCTGCAGACTTGTCACCTTGTTTGTGACCAAGATTTTCAATCGCTCTATTGGCAATGACCTGCACTTGCACATAATGAGGTGAAACAAATGTAATACAAAAAAACCATCACCAAAAAATGAAACATACGGAGTAGATAAGAAAGAAAATAGCATGACATCAAGCAATAAGAACAAAGCTAATCCCGCTAGACAGAGAAACATTATCTCAAATTACCCTTAGTATCAAGCTTAGGAACCATTTTCCACCCAAATCCCAAACCCCTCAGACCTCAATAAGAGCTAGAAACAATGTAATCGAGACAAAGATTGTTAAAACCATAGGAAAACTGCAATAAAACAAATATGGTAAGTCAATGAAAATACAAAGATTGCCGTTGATTTGTTTTAGCAATGCTTAAATATACCCTAGCCATTATGATCTGATCTCACATTAAGCATACTGTGGAATAATCATTCTCATTATCAACTTCTTTTCTCCAAATATTGTACTTTCCTAGAATTGCAGAGTCAACGGATTTAGATCGTTCAATTGCAGCAGTTTCAAGTTTTGCATTCACTTCATCATCATGTTTCATCAATTCAGCTGCACGCCTTTCACGCCTCTTCTCCCTCAACCGCTGCAGAAAAAGCCAGCAATTTGCTATAAAAAAGAAAGCAAATTTGAAAAGCCTGGAAATTGCATGAAAGTATACCATCAAACCGTAAGGCATACAAATACGGAAAGGGAATCCAATTTACCCTGTGAGATAACATTGCTGGTGACTCGGGGACATTCTCATGATTTATATCTGAAAATAAGCAAATGAAGAATCAGCAAATCAGTTAACACGACAAACTACTTGCCCCATATGCTAGAAAGGGATGACCTGGTGACTTGTCTTGTTTGTTAGTTGGCCTTCCCTTTTTCACATCAGGAGCTGCTCTGATATTGTAAAGAATGAGAGAGCAAGATATGGGAAAATATTTCCTTGGTTTGATTCATTGATCTGGCAAGTATATATAACAGTTACAAGAGATAGAAAAGATAAGATACGAAATATATATCCTACTGTACAAGATATGTATCCTAATATAAAGATAGATTAATATCTTTAACACTCCCCCTCAAGCTGGAGCATGTGGATCAGCAATGTCCAACTTGCCTAAAAGATACTGGAATGGAACTTTGCCTAAAGCCTTCGTGAACAAATCAGCAGGTTGATGAGCGGAAGCAACATAAGTTGTAGAAACGACACCTGCTTGAACTTGATCACGAATAATGTGACAATCGATCTCAATATGTTTGGTTCGTTCATGAAAAACCGGATTAGCTGCTATATGTAAAGCAACTTGACTGTCACAAAAAAGACGCATAGGCATTGTATGGTGAACTCCAAGTGATCGCAACAAATATTTCAGCCATAACAATTCGCACACTGTCGAAGCCATGGAACGATACTCTGCCTCTGCCGACGAGCGGAAAACAGTATTTTGCTTTTTGGTTTTCCAAGAGATTGGAGACTGTCCGAGCTTGATGAAATAACCAGTAATTGAACGACGAGTAATAGGACACGTCGCCCAATCAGAGTCACAAAACGCATAGAGTTGTAAGGAACTACCCGCAGACAAGAAAAGCCCTTGGCCCGGATGACCTTTAAGGTAATGAAGGACGCGGATAGCAGCGTGCCAATCGGATTGAATCTTCTATGCCCAGCTATCTATCTTTTGTTGTGCCTAAAAGAAATATCATGTTTTTATTTATTTTTTTACCTAAATCATACTCCCTACTCCCCAAAATACTAAATATAAACCCCAAATCACAAATCTTAAACCTCAAATCTCAATATCCTAAACCCAAATCTCAACTCTTAAACATTAAAAAAATATTAAATCTGTTTTTTTACTCTTGGGCACACAAATGGCTACATACCAGGCTTTAGAGGATCCAAATTTCGTGCCAATGAGCAATGGCTGGATTCTGCATATATTAAGCAAGTGTATGGACAGAGTAGGAAAGTTCCGGTCGAGTAATCGTCAAGTAAATCAAACGGCCGATCAAACGACGATATCGTTCGGGATGGGCGAAGTGAGGCCGAGATATGCTGGCTAACTTATGTTGTTGCTCCATTGGAAATGCACACGGCTCAGCACCAAGTAGGCCTGCTTCAGAAAGAATGTCTAAGGTATATTTCCGCTGGGAGAGGAACAAACCTTTGGAACTTCGTGCAATCTCGAGTCCAAGAAAATACCGAAGTGGTCCTAGATCTTTCATGTGAAAGCAGGTGCTCAAATATACTTTGAATCGAGCCAATAGAGATGAGTCATTACTGATAAGCGGTGTTTTACATACCGCAACTATGAATTATTAGATAGTTTTGTATAGGATTATGTTATTTGTTTCTATGTAATCTGTATCATGGAGCTGTTCGAGAGAAGATAAACATACGAGATTCCAAGAGATGATATGAAGCATTGGAAGCATTGAAGCATAAGGAAGAAGCTGTTGAAGACGAAGATGAAGACGAAGACGAAGACTTGAAGAAATCAGTAGCTACTACCTCAGACAACACAGCCGCACCCGCGGGTCTCAAGCCGCACTCGCGGGTTTCACCGTCAGCCAAGGATCCGAGAAAGCACAAGTCGCGCCCGCGGGTCCCAAACCGCGCCCGCGGCCCTCTTCCATCCTGAAAATCTGGAGAATCCAATTAATGTCTTTTCCATTTGAAGTAATTTGTGTTCATTTGCCTTTTTTAACATATTTGTGGCTTTTTCTGTTTTTTATTATTATTATTTTTATTATTTTTTTTATTTTTATTTTTTTAAAACAAATACGAACTGAATTCAAAGAAACGAATGGAAACTACTCTAAAGATACGCAGTAAACTAAATCCCTCTCCCCCATACTTGAAGTACACAATGTCCTCAGTGTGAAAGACATAGAAAATAAATGAGGAAGAGAAGGGAGTAGCTCACTGATCTGGGTTACCCGGTGGTGGAAGATCGGGGTTCTGATGGAACCAAGAACTCCGAACCTCCTCTCTCCAGCCCTGAAATTCCAGTTACATCCCACTCATCGACTGCTGCAAACCTCGCATATCAGCAGCATAAGACGACCTGAAGGAGTCAAACACAGAGTAGAACTGAGTGTAACTCTGCTGCATCCCCTGCATCTGATCAAACAACCTCTACTCCCAGGGGATACTGGAGCTATCAGCAGCTCCACCAGACGTACCGATGCCAAACTGTACCTAAGCATCAGGCATCATCTCATCATCATCATCATCGGCGTCATCAGCAGCCATAACCGGCTCTCGAATGGTAATTCCACCCCGTGCACGACGTCTAGCAGGGGCACGAGGTGCAGCGGGAACAGGCGCTAGCCGGAAAGTCTCAGCAGGACCGTAGACAAAAGGATGAGGCATGGCTATCTCAGGCTCACCAACCCATACCCATGCGTTAGGACTACCCCGCAACAGATGGACGGTGGACCGGAGGAACCACAGATCATACTCAAAAGGCCCAACAGAAGGGTCAGGACTACCTTCCACATCAAGTTCTACAAATTCGATCAACTACCGCCTGCACAATCAAAGTGATCATGCCTCCCAAGGCAATCTTTCCCTTTGCTTTGTTTCGGGCGGCTTTGCAAGAAGCAACAAAGAGCCAAACCCAATCGGGGGTAAGCTCACACTCCGACATGAGACTAAAGAGATACTTGAGCACATAAGCAGAAACCTTGTTGAGCTCAGTCATGCCAAAGAAGGCCATGGCTAACACCTTGTGTGTCAGCCTGAGACAAGGATGAGAGAGCTGATAATTGTAATCGTTCCCATTAGCATCCCTCGGAACACCTGTCCAAGTTTTCCACATATGAATGTGGCGATCACCCACACCGTCCTCATAGTTATCCGAGGGACCACGTGTGATCCCCAAGATATCTCTCAGCTGCTCGGCAGAAACAGTATACTGTTGCCTCTTGTAGATGAAAGTAATAGCAGCAATTGTATCATCCTGGGTCCTCGTCTTCAAGGTAGAAAGAAACTGACGCGACAAGTCCACGTGGGAGGGCGCGGAAAGTGCCATGAACCCGCCCAACCCAGCATGGTCGAGCATAGCTTGAGTACATTCTGCCATACCCAAATCCTCAAGGGTAGGGACATGGAAGAACCGAGTCGCAAGTGACTTCTTTCCCTTAAGAGTTGCAGCATACAATTTCACCTGCTTTTGCCCCTCAGCATCATTCTTATGAGAGCGCGACATTTCAACTGAGCAACAACAAATTCCACAATCCAACAACAAACAAACCACACAAGAAAAGTCCAAACAATCACCAACCACAACAACAGTTTTCAACAGCAGCAAAGCACAATAGCCCTCCCCGAGGCGAAACAAGCAACAAACAATAATCCGGAGCCGAGAAGAAGCACTTACAAAACCAAGAGCAAAGGCGAGACAGACGGAAATCCGCGATCGCGGGTAGAATTCCGCGGTCGCAGAAAAGCTACTGTCGTCTTGTTGTTCTGAGTCCAAATCCGCGGTCGCGGAAATCGTGACTGAAGTTCTTGTTGCCCTGTAGGCAAGTCCGCGGTGGCGGGTAGGAGCCGCGGTCGCGGGCGGCGACTGCGAAGTGAATCCGGGCTCGGGGTTGGGGATTGTGGGTGGCTCGGGGTGGGGAATGGTGGTAGTGTGTTTGGGGTGGCGGTGGTGACGAGTGGAAGGGTGCTCGGTGAGGGTTGTTGGGTGGTCGGCCGGCGACGGGGATTCCGGCGAGGAGATGGGCTGTTTCGGTGGAGCTGTAGCTACTCCGGTGATGGTGGTCGGGAGAACGAGGGAGAGCTCCGGTGAGGGGTTTGAGTGGTGGAAGAGGGTTTTGGTGAGAGAGATGGGAGATTTTGAGGAGATGGTTGCGGAAGAGGTGTGGTGGAAGAGGGTTTTGGTGAGGAAAGTGGGAGGGGGGGCTGCTACGGTTGGGGAAGAAGAGGGGAAAGTGGAAGGTGGGTTAGGTTAATTTTTGGGGAAAGTGAATGAGAGGGAGAAGTTTATGGGAGGAGATTTTGAGGAGAAATTGGGGTGAGATGAGAGATTGGAGAGATGGAGAGAAATTGAGATGTGGGGTTTGGTGGGGGAGAAATTGAGAGGAAGATGGGAGAAATTGGGGAGATGATGGGTTTTTGAATTTCTCTTTTTTTTCGATTGTCTGCTCTCTTTTTTTCAAAACACGAAAGGGAACAACCGTCAATTCCTTTAGTAACAGCGAGACGTTGGGCGTCCAAATAATACCGACAATTCCCGTGCTTTATTCCTACAGATTAGTAAACAAAAGAAAACAAAACAAGCAAAAATAAATAAAATAAAATAAAGTCGAAAAGAAATACCCTGGGTTGCCTCCCAAGCAACGCCTTGGTTAGAGTCGTGGCTCGACTTGAAACTACGTTCTTAATTTTCCACACTTGGCTCTTCTAGAGCCATCTCATCCAAAGATTCTTTGGTGAACCCTTCATGGTAAGGTTTTAACCTTTGACCATTCACCTTGAAAACATTGTGGTTGTCTTTGTCGAACACATCCACGGCGCCATGAGGAAAGACGCGAGCTACAACATAGGGTCCATTCCAACGGGATCTCAACTTTCCAGGGAAAAGTTGAAGGCGAGACTAATATAGCAAGACTTTATCTCCCACTTTGAAGTCTTTTCTCAATATATTTTTGTCATGCCAAGCCTTCGTCTTCTCCTTGTAGATCACAACATTTTCATACGCATCCCGGCGTATCTCTTCCAACTCTTGGATTTGCAATTTTCTGAACTCACCTACAGCATCCATCTCCATGTTGCACTTCTGCACCGCCCACCATGCCTTGTGTTCCAGCTCCACTGGAAGGTGGCAGGCTTTGCTGAATACAAGTCGAAAAGGAGACATACCAATAGGCGTCTTGTAGGCAGTTCTATACGCCCAAAGTGCATCATCCAATCTCAGGCTCCAATCCTTCCTATTCGGAGCAACCGTCTTCTCAAGGATCCCCTTGATCTGCCTATTGGACACTTCAACTTGTCCATTGGATTGGGGATGGTAAGCGGTAGAGACCCTTTGAGTGACATGATACTTCTTCAACAGTGCACTCACCGTTTTGTTACAAAAGTGAGTTCCTTGGTCACTAATAAGAGCCTTGGGTATCCCAAAACGAGAAAAGATATTCTCTTTCAAGAAACCTGCTACCACTTTGGAATCATCAGTTCTGGTGGCCTTCGCTTTCACCCATTTGGAAACGTAGTCCACCGCAAGCAATATATATAGATTCCCAAACGAGCTAGGAAAGGGTCCCATGAAATCGATACCCCAAACATCAAAAATCTCGCAAAAGACTAATGGTGTTTGTGGCATCTCATTTCTTTTAGAGATTTTTCCGACCCTTTGGCATCGATCGCAGGCTTTGCAAAAGGCGTAAGCATCCCGAAAGATGTGTGGCCAATAAAAACCTGCGTCCAATACCTTCCTAGCTGTTTTGTTTTCCCCAAAATGTCCCCCACATGCATGAGAATGACAAAAAGTTAAAACAGATTGTACCTCATTATCCGGGAGGCATCGTCGGATTACCTTGTCAACGCAATGTCTCCATAGGTAGGGGTCATCCCAAACATAGTAGTGCGATTCCCGCTTGATCTTGTCTTTTTGAGCTTTTGTGTAGTTCGGCGGGAATTCTTCGCGAACCAGATAGTTCACTATGTTGGCATACCAAGGATTGAAAGACCGGAAGGCGAGAAGTTCGTACTCGGGATCCTGGTGAATAAATTCACCGTCCAGAATTCCGCGGTCGCGGCTAGATGCCCGCGATCGCGGAAAACTCTCTGTTGCAATTCCGCGATCGCAGATTGGGACCCGCAGTCGCGGATTTCCTGCTGTAGAAACCCGAAACAGATTTTCATCTGGTAACGTACCTTGGATCTGAGCCCGTAACTCACCGTCTTCTTGCACAATCCGACTCAGATGATCAGCTACTGAGTTCTCGGCTCCTTTCTTGTCCCGGATTTCTACATTGAACTCGCTCAAAAGTAAGACCCATCAAATGAGTCTCGGCTTGGATTCCTTCTTCGTCATGAGATAACGAAGAGCAGCGTGATCAGTTTGGATAATCACCTTTGTGCCTAACAAATACTGTCGAAATTTCTCAAGGGCAAACACCACAGCTAACAACTCCTTCTCTGTGGTGGAATAGTTCCTCTGAGCGCCATTCAAGGTTGTGGAAGCATAATAGATCACATGCATTTCTCTTCCAACCTTTTGACCAAGAACAGCTCCCACCGCATAATCACTAACATCACACATGATCTCAAAAGGTAGAGACCAATCGGGTACCTGAATAATGGGTGCCTCAGTGAGGTGGGATTTCAGAGTGTCGAATGCTTTCTTGCACTCGGTAGACATCTCAAAAGTCACTTCCTTCTTCAAAAGTTCACATAGAGGTGTTGAGATCTTTGAAAAGTCCTTAATAAACCTGCGATAGAAACCTGCATGGCCTAAAAAGGAACGCACTTCACGCACATTAGTAGGATAAGGCAACGATTGAATGATGTCAATCTTTGCCTTATCGACCTCAATACCCCTAGCTGAAATTATATGACCCAAAACAATACCTTGTTCAACCATAAAGTGACACTTTTCATAATTCAACACTAAATTAGTGTCTACACATCTTTTAAGCACAAGTGACAAATGGTGTAAACATGCATCAAAGCTATCCCCATGTACCGTAAAATCATCCATGAATACCTCAATGAAATGCTCAATATATTCCGAGAAGATACTTACCATACATCGTTGAAAAGTCCCAGGTGCGTTACATAATCCAAAAGGCATTCTACGATATGCAAAAGTGCCAAAAGGACATGTAAAGGTTGTCTTCTCTTGATCTTCGGGCGCAATGGCCACCTGAAAATAACCTGAGTATCCATCCAAGAAGCAGTAATAGGGACGACCGGCAAGTCGTTCAAGCATTTGATCAATGAAAGGTAAAGGAAAGTGATCCTTTCGAGTCACCGCATTCAGCTTACGGTAGTCAATGCATACCCTCCAACCTGTTTGAGCTCTAGTGGGAACCAACTCACCATGTTGATTCTCAACAACTGTAATGCCCTCCTTCTTAGGGACACATTGTGTTGGACTTACCCATTGACTATCCGAGATGGGAAAGATCATGTCAGCTTGAAGAAGTTTCAGCACCTCCTTCTTGACCACCTCCATCATAGGTGGGTTTAATCTTCTTTGGGGTTGCCTAGAGGGATTAGCTCCTTCCTCAAGTAGGATCCTGTGCATGCAGGTGGAAGGGCTAATTCCCTTGATGTCGGCAATAGTCCACCCAAGAGCTGTAATGTGCTCTTTCAACACCATCACCAATCTCTTCTCTTGCTCACCTGACAACTTACTAGAGATGATTACCGGGAGGGTATCATTCTCTCCAAGAAAAGCATACTTCAGGTGCTCTGGAAATTGCTTAAGTTCAATCACTGGTGCCTGCAAAACAGAAGGGAGGAGCTTTTCGCTCTCCAAAGTCAGTAACATGGGTCTGTCGTCCAAAGATCTACCTGAAGTGTCTAGCTGAGCTAGAACCCTATGAATATCAGGAGAAAGAGAGAGATTAACTTGTGGTGGGTGAATGATGCTGTTTTCCATAACACATTGCAATTCATCTAAGCCAAAGATATTAAAAGTATCTTGAACTATAGGATCAATCACATCAATAGAACAAATAGAAGCAGCATCTTCAATGGGGTACTTCATAGCATCAAAAATATTGAATTGCACAACTTCCCCATCAAAGTCTAAAGTAAGAGACCCGCTAGCTAGATCAATCTTTGTGTTAGCGGTTCTCATAAAAGGCCTTCCTAACAAAATAGTTGCAGCCTGACCATCATGTTCCATGTCTAACACAAAGAAGTCAGCAGGAAAGAACAAATTATCAACCATTACCAAAACATTCTCAACTACACCTTTAGGATAAACAGTAGACCTATCAGCTAGTTGAATAATTATTCCGGTTTCATGAAGAGGACCTAAACCAAGCATCTTATACAACGAGTAAGGCAAAACATTTATAGATGCACCAAGATCAAGCATAGCTCTTTCAAAGTGAGTGTCACCTATACGACAAGGAATGCTTACCATGCCCGGATCGCTGCACTTCTTAGGCATTCGCCTTTGGAATACAACGGAGACACGCTCGCTTACTGTCACCTTTTGTTGTCCCTTCAATTTTTTATTCCTCTTGATGGTGCAGAGTTCCTTCAAGAACTTAGCATATCTAGGAATACTTTTAATGAGTTTGAGTAAAGGGATATTTACCTCACATTTGCTGAAGGTTTCGAAAAGCTCCTTATCATTTTTCGGCCTTCTCGTATCCTTTAGAGCATCGGGAAAAGGAGCGGGAGGTTTGGTTGAGTTGAGAGGTGGGAAGTCGGGGCGGACATAGTTTTCTTGTCTCAACTGGAAGTCACCCCGGTCCTCGACCTCAGCTCCAACATCTTTTGAAAACTCCTCAATCTCGGACTCACCAGGAGCATTTCCGCGATCGCGGCTGTCAGTCCGCGGTCGCGAATTTCCACCTGTTTCCTCAGAAGATATTCCGCGGTCGCGGAATTCCCACTGTTTCTCCAGAACAACTTCCGCGATCGCGGTTCTCGTCCCGCGGTCGCGGATTCTCACCTGTTTCAGATTCTGCCTTTTCAGCAGCAACATTTTCCAACACTTTTCCACTCCTTGTTGTCACAGCACTAACATTTCTGGTCGGATTCACTACCGTTTGAGATGGTAGAAAATTGGATTTTTGTTGTGCAAGAGTGGTCACAACTTCAGCCAACTGCCCTATCTGTTTCTCCATGTTCTTGATACTAGACTCAGTAGTTTGGACATGGGTTGTGAAATGCTGAGTCAATGATCTCAACATATCTGCAGTTGAAGGTCCAGAATTGGGTCGTGGGGCCTGAGCTTGAGGTTGGGGTTCATTCTGATCACGCCATCTGAAATTTGGATGATCTCTATACCTCGGATTGTAGTTGTTCTGATGATCATTTCGAGGTCGTGGAGGTCCATATCCACCAGCAGCATTGACTTCAGCAACATCATCATCTTGAAGCTCAGGGCATTTTTCTGTAAAATGAGAAGGGTCAGAACAAATACTACATGCTTTTACCTGTTGATGCCCTTTGTGCAACTGAGAGATCATCTTCTTTAGCTCAACGAGCTCGGTCATAAGAGCGGGGTCTCCTAAGCTTGTGGCATTCACTCCTTTCCTAGTGTATGTCCTACCAAAACTCCTAGTGCTCTCAGCCATGTCTTGCAACTTTTCCATGGCATCTTCTGGTGTCATGTTGAGAATACTCCCACCACAAGCAGCGTCTACCATTCTCCTTTCATGATTAAGGAGACCATTGCAAACATGTAGGACCAGGTCCTCGGTATCATACCCATGAAAAGGGCAACTAGCACACAACCCCTTGAAACGCTCAAGGTAATCATAGAGAGTCTCATCTTCACCTTGCTCTACATGGGCAATTTCCTTCTTCGGAGCATTTGCCTTTTTAACTGGAAAGTACTTACCCAAGAACACTTTGTGCAACTTCTCCCAACTATCTACCGAACCGGTAGGCAAATGATAGTACCAGGACCTAGCACCATCTTTCAAAGTGAACCTGAAGGCTCTCATCTTGATCTGCTCCTCAGTGACATTTGGTGGTTTGGTTGTCATGCAAGTGTCAAGGAATTGATTCAAATGCATGATTGGATCCTCACCAGGCAAACCATGGAATGTGGGAAGCAAATTGATCGCCCCTGACTTGAGCTCAAAAGTCACCCCATGAGCAAGGGGAGGAAGAACCACAGCTTGAGGTTGTTGTGTCAGATTGGGAGTAGTACGCTCCCTCAATGTGCGGACGACACCGCCGTCTCTTAGAGCATTTGCCTCTTGCTGCACCTCAAGCAATGCCCGTTGGGCATTAACAACTAACTGAATTTCAGCCAATTGACGTTGGGTGTCAGCAAGAGATCTTTGGTCGGGAGTCAACTGAGCGCCTTCCATTGCACCTGTATCAGTCTCAACCCTGTTCTCTCTCTGATTTCGATGGAAAGTCCTCTCGATTTCTGGATCAAGAATAAAAAGAGACTGATTAGTAGAACGGGTGTTGACCATTCACTAGTCAACACTAAGGTTAATCAAAACAAGAACTTTAAAGAAAAGAAAAATTGAGTTCCCCGGCAACGGCGCCAAATTTGACGAGGCGAATTGTCGTATGCCAAGTCAAGTAATCCTAACAAGCTCACTAACAAGTATAGTAGGCAAGCAAGGGTCGAATCCCAAGGGAATCAGGTTATCGATTCTTAAAGTTATAATAATGATTAACGAGTGTAAGTAACCAAAGGTTTTTTTTTTGTATGTTTTAAGAACAAAGTAACGAAGGTTGATTTGGATTGTAAATATATCAATGGAAGGTGTTTCACTTGACAATTATCCACTAACAGATTAACAAGTTGATCATAAACTCCTTTTAATCCTATGTCGAATTACTCATATGATCGTTCTAATCCCTGTTCTAATGTAGTTATTAGTCCAACTAGTCCTAATAACCCTTACTCAACTATAACCTTGAAACTATCAAAATTCAATAATAAAGCAGCTTTAAGTTCAGGAATGGATAGATACATGCAATACCATAGACAACTAGTCAGATACTCGACATGTACTCAATTCTCTTCACAATTGACATTCACAACTAGTTCATGCAAATTGTGTGTGCTACAAACAAGTATGGTATTTCAACTAGAAATAATCAAACAATAGCAATATGAATGAGATGAAACTACTTAGATGGCCAATCTAAATGAGCAAATCTAATTCAATAACAATACACACAAGAGAATAGAGACAATCATAAGAGTAGAACAAAGGAAAGAAATCTTACAACTTAATCAATCCGAAAGCTTCAAATGTCAAGCAAAACAATGGAAACTTAGCAACTCATGAAGTTCTTGAGAAAAACTCTCAAAACTTGGAAATGGAATGTGTAAGATCCCTCAAGATCATCAACACCTAAAACCTATATGTATCTGCAGAATTAAACTGACAAATTGAAGCTAAAAACGTTATAAAAACGTTACAAAACTTAACACAACACACTAAATCGGGCAAATGAAGAAAGTCTTCTCTGGCGGGTTTCCGCGATCGCGGTTTGGGACCCGCGATCGCGGATTTTCTTCTGTGATCTGGCTTCTTCAGGTGGCATTTCCGCGATCGCGGTTTGGGACCCGCGGTCGCGGAATTTCTTCTGTGATCTTGGTTGGTCCAGTAGTTTTTCCGCGATCGCGGTTTGTGACCCGCGGTCGCGGATTTACTTTTGTGGCTTCCTTGGCTTCTTCTTCAGCTGCTTCCAATGCTACCTGTGGTCTTCTTCAGCTTCGACTCCTCTTCTTATGCTTCAATGATCCGTATCATCTTCTGTAATCTCATGTGTAACTCAACTCTCCAAAACTCCATGATTACAGAATACATCATAACATCTAGCAAAATCCTATACAAAATGAGCTAATAACCTATAGTAGCGCTATGTAAAATACCGCTTATCAACAGACCATTCTTCATAGTTGTCTCCTTTGAGACGAACGGGGCAGATGTTGAGTCCCGTGTGATCACTTGGATGAAGATAGTATGGGGAAGTAAAATCAGAAGCGGGAGGTATTGTTTTCTCTGGCATTTTTAATGGAGAAAGGGCACATTAGAAGAAAAAAAAATGGTTGTGTTTAGGTTTAGTATTGAAAGATCGATTTTGGCTGTGATACCATGTAAAGAATGAGAGAGCAAGATATGGGAAAATATTTCCTTGGTTTGATTCATTGATCTGGCAAGTATATATAACAGTTACAAGAGATAGAAAAGATAAGATACGAAATATATATCCTACTGTACAAGATATGTATCCTAATATAAAGATAGATTAATATCTTTAACAGATATCCTTTAGCAGTCAACAACAGAATGCAATCAGTAACCACTAACCAGATATATACATATACGGAAATCGAAAGGAAGTTTCACAGAAATAATTGCATTAATGAAACATACCTCTGATGAAGTACAATCTAAAATTTATTTCCCAATGATTTCCCATGATGCAGACATATTATTCTCCCATGTACACGTTTCCAAAGTTTCGCTGCTTCATAATGATCTTTGTCATGACGCTCTTTTGCACCTTTTAAGTCTAATTCAAGCTCTTCATTGAAATTTTGCCAACACACATAAACCAACAACTCAAGGTAAGCACGTGAAATACTATATCTAGATTGTTGAGGCTGCATTTTTTTAGTCTCCTAATTGTGGTTTGAAGTTTGAAATGTAAGATAAGTCGCACGACACACACCAATGACAAAACAAATCAACCTATTGAGATTTCCATGTCATAGAATACAGTGAAAACATTTTAGGAGCTTGCTTATAATTAGTTGATGCACAAAAGAGGTTTTGATGCATACTGAAATATATATAATCCACTAAGCTATTAGCTATTACTCAAAGTGCAATCCAATACCTTGCTTTGTTCCACTTCTAGTAGGTTGTCCCGTTCATGTTAAATGCTCTATTTCAGGATCGAATTGTTGCAAAGAGAATGAAGAACACTACTACAGATATTCACTATATATGCCCTTTTAGTAGATGAAGTTCACACCTTAAGTATGGAGAGAAAAATTATCTGACATTATGCCTGAACTATTTAGTAATACCAGAGTGTAATTGGCTTTTTACAACAACCATGACTGAATCATAATACAACAGTGTCAGATGACATGTTAAATGTGTTATAGTATAGATTCTTACAGTCTATCCTTGATTTTAGTGACTAAATAAAGCAAAAGGGTAACATGATAAGAAAGTCAAGAACACCATAACAACTATCAAACTTAGCTTGGACATAGATTGTAACAGGGGAAAATGAAACACATACTTTAGGGGTATACAATGCCAGTACCGCTACCTACTTTCAAGGACGAAAACCCAGAGTCAGCAGTAGACTCCTTGAACCACCAAGAGGAGGTTGAGCAAAGACTCCTTGAACCACCAGATTCATCCAAATCATTGATACAATATTCGACTGCGAATACAATGCACCCAACGATAAAGAAATACCCGATTAAATAAACCCTATAAGCATTAAGATCATGATACAATGCTCGCCCTTAACTACTACACTATTCCAGAACTGCATTAAAATGCAAATTAATGTATCTAGAACAGTAGCAGTTTTATGCATTCTAATATGCCTGGATTACAGTTGTCACCATCCCTAGACCTCCCTCTAGCAATCTTTCATGACAAATAGCACTAAAAGGGATGAATAAATTACATGGCCCCTTATCTGTTCATGAGGAATTTCAAAGATTTTCCATCAACTACAACATGAACTATCTCTGCAACCATTTGTTGTTCATGTCTTCCTGATCAATGAAAACAAAGCTGTAAGGAATGCAATCAGAAAAGTTCGTTTGGTACAGAAGTTTTCATAGGAATTTCCTATTAAGGAGGCAAATAATCAGTACCAGAAAATAAAGCAAAACATCAACTACTATTTCTACAGTAAATTTAAGGAATTCAGGACCAAAATATAAATCACTTAATCAAGCTACTTAGAATTACATTCATCATCCGATTTGTCTACATCTAATGGACTACCCTATAGTTCTAGCATCATCATGATCAATGTGTAGGTTTGTCAGAATGAACACACAAATGAAAAATTGAAAACCTAAGGAGAAATAGAAACACAATCTGACACTGAAACCGTAACTGAATGAAGCCCGAAATCTTGAATCACATAAAAGTCCAGTTCCTCTCATCGAAACCTACTGACATTCATATCTAAAGGCACTCTACGTATCGATTATTTCTAGTACTGAAGCAATGTGAACAAACTTCCTAATGCAACGGGAAATGATAAGCTTGAAAACTTTAAAGCACCATTAAATTTTGACAACACGCCTTTCTGCTTTGGAAGTCCTCTCTTTGAATGGCTTAGAATTTCCTGATCGTTCACTTTGTATTTCAACTGATGCACCGCCTGATTTTCCTACATATATACTTTTATCTTTTAGTTTAATCCTTTAAGCTTTTGAAAAGGAAAGGTCAAATAGTAGTAGACTTCAAACTAAGAGAGTACAAATTACTGAAAGCAAACTGCACATGCTATTGAAAGCAGACTAAAAATTATTGAAAGCAAAATGCACCGAACCATTCAAGGTAGCTGAAAGAATGCATAACGTTTTGGATTGGAATAGAATAGACATAACCAGCACCAGATTTCATTTGTTATTCATATATAACCAATGGATGAAAGGGAACTACAAAGTTTGTTCAATTTTACCATAGAATTTATCCTTTTTCAGTAGAAGTCCTTCAGATAGACAAAAATTCACTACATTCAATTTTAGCGTTGAGGTAGGAGACAAACGTTAGCTTTATTGAAGCTTTCATTAGGTTAGCCAACAAAATCCCTCCATACAACATACATCAACTGATGCTAGGATAACTATTAACAAAGCAAAATAAAGTAATTAGAGCTCATCTGATACACTTCTAAGAACTGGATTGGAAAGGGAATCAGGAATGAGAACTGATCCAAACCCAATCCTGAAGATCAGTATTTGAATAAAGGAAGAAGATTGAGGAGTAGGGTCATTCAAATACCGATTCCTCTCAGTCATTCCGAAACAGATTCCTGATTCACTTTCACTCGAACCAATTGAGTTACAAATATTAACCTATTAAGTTGTAGAAGTTGTTGAAAACTTACAGAGCTTTTATCCTGGATAAGACGGATTTGTTAAATTGTTTGCTCTGAAAAGAGCATGGCTTTCGATTTCTCTTTCAAACTACTATACTACAAGGAACGACTTTACAATCAGTTGAAACTATTTTATATTTGCTAATAGTCCTTACCACTTCATACCTATTCTTTGCTTCAAAATATATCATTGCACTCCTCAGACTTTTGAAGATACTGCAAGCTTAGTCAGCTAATTCCTCAATGGCTTAAGAGATCCTATTCTTGTTTCTTTCCCTACCTTACTAAAATGCATGGGTTTTTTACATTTAATTTGTGGTCTTGTGCATAATATAGAAAAGACTTTGGGAATACCAATCTACCAACATGAGTTTTTCTTGAGTTTATCTTCAGATTCCTTTTCAACAACTTGAGCTTATGAAAGTCCAATATATTTTGAAAAATTCCATATTTTTCATAAGAAATGTACATAGAATACGATATTGGGAATTCATTCTTACGTATTTCCAACTTTTGATCCAAAATGAAACCTCCAACACCATCAATTTCGAGAATGAAATCATGCATCTCCTTATTCAGCAAACAATGTAAAAAGACACATCCAGGAAAAATGGCTCTGCATTTAACTGAATATGTTCCATCCTTCAACTTCCTCTTCTCCTCCATGTTGTACAAAAGTTGCTGCTATGTTGCAGGAATTAGCATGTTAATTCTTCTATGTTCAAATCCAAAATTTGTTGAATCCTACCAAAATTACACAGTTGGTGACTCCTTAGCCTGGTATGACAGCCTCATGAAACCTGATGCAGATTACCAATCATGGGAAGTTGACAAAACCTTCTTGAATTATGCAATGCTGATGCATAATTTGGAGATGCATAATATAAACCAAGAATATCCCTAGGTTCATGTGAGCAAACTTTCTGAAACAGCAAAAACTGTCAAACTTTGACACCACAATTGATTTATAACTTGTTGTAAACTAAAGTTTTCCAAACAAAATCATTGCAACCTCATGTCAAGACAACTAACCTGAGACTTAAGACCATGAGAGATCAAGCACATCATCAATATGTCCCTGTAATGAGCAAAATGGTTTTTCTGATAGCCCAAACACAGTATCCGGAACCACAATGTGATCCAAGCTCATCGACTCCCTACTAAAAGAAGTCCTTCCCCGTCTCTTCCTGCACATTATGGCCTACATTTTATTCAATTTACTCGAGAGTTAAATAGTCTCACATAAACAAACCTGTGGATGGATCGTGATCAATTAATTCACTCGATGAATCAATGCCCCGTCTGGACTTAGAACTTTTTATAGCTTTACCGGCAGAAAAGACTTGAAGAGATGAATAAGAAGCCATAGCTTGGAAGCCTGGATATAATAGGGATAGAAAAACAAAAGGAGAGAAAAACACAATCACAAAAGATGGAAAATGAAAGATTGGCACAGACTTTATAGAGTCAAATTTAGGTGTGTTTAAGGGTACCCGTTTTATGATTTTCATTTCTTAATTGGAATAGACCAAATATGAAAAAAAAACAATCAATACATGCGTTAAGGGCGCTTTTCATAGCTCATCAATGCGGTGACTTCAATGGAAACGTGTTGACCAAGGATATCCTTCGACGAAGTTGATGCCTCGTGTACTTATCTCACCTCATTAAGGTCTACAAAATCTTCTGCAAGGAAAGATTAATAGGCCAGCTAAAATTCCAGTGCTGCAACAGAAGGAGAAAAAGTCTTAGAAGAGAGCTTACTAATCAAATGCACACAATAAAATGCATATAAACATGAGGGTACCTACTTGTGCGGGTTTAGTTTTGCAAGACACTAAACCAATGTCATTTGGTGATGTTCTTGAGAAGGAGTTCATTCGGCAATGGGACATGATTGAGAGATTGCCAACATACGAAATATCAAAGGCATGTTTGTTCGATGAATTTAACCAAGAAAATGCAGATGTCAAAGGCAAACAAATAATTGATGTTAGACAACTTGAGCTTTGGATCACCATCTGTTTGTAGAACGCCTTATTAAGCAGATTGAGGTCAATAAAAGTCAAAACAACGAAACTGTTAAACTAAGAAGAAGCGGGTCTTATCCCGAGGCAGGAAAGATTAGAGTTTTTGTATGACTCGGTTTTATCTGTTGGAAAACCGAGTTCTGATGTGAGCTTTCAATCACTTGAAGCCTTGTCTCAAGCTGGTAATAATGAGGTGGGTGCACCACCACCATCAACAACAACAACTTCTGTAAAGCAGGATGCTGTACCTGGAGCTTTGTTTGAGGAAAAGCAACAATCTGCAAATGATACGTGGAGGAAACTTCATTCTGATCCTTTGTTGATGATTCGACAACGGGAGCAAGAGGCTCTTGCACGAAAACTTTGAGCCTCAAGGGAGTTTGAAAGTTGATGAAAATGGAAGGAGGGAAAGATTGGCGTATAAATAGCAGATTGAGGCCAATAGAAGTCAAACAACGAATCCATTGCGTCTAGCCGGCAATCTCTCGCCCAAAGCGTAGCAGTTTTCATGCACAAAACCCCCCCTTCCTCACTTGTCACTTCCATTGCTTCACCAGCACAACTTGACCTCAAAACCCCAAAACAATCAAAGACGTCTTGTTCCGATTCTCCAAATCTTACTCGCATATTCAATTACCCTTCTTTCTCTGCTCTCTTGGAGGGAGTCGTCAATGCTGCAAATTCCGCTTCTTCTTCACTCCACCCTCTAAACCCCCTATTCCGAAAACCTTGTGGGGATGGGTGTCAGGTGAGAGGGCAGAGAAAAATTGAAAGGGGAGGAAATGGAGAGCGCCTAGGGTTTAGAAAATTTAGGGAAACAGAGCATGAGAAAAGAAGGTGTGAAAAGAAGACAGAAAACGGAGAATAAAAAGCGGCAAATGAGAAGACCCCAAATCAAGCCCATCAAGCCCGAAAAATTAATCCGGTTTTTGGGTAAATACCCTAAAACTGTTATGTTTTTTAAGTTTTTGCATCACTTTTTTAAGTTATAAGAAAATACCCCATTTGCTGTCAACAAAAATTTTAGAGCTGTCAACAATTTTTTTTTACAGAGTTGTCAACAAATTTTTTTACAGAGCTGTCAACAAATTTTTTTACAAAGTTGTCAACAAATTTTTTTACAGAGCTGTCAACAAATTTTTTAGCAAAGCTGTCAACAAATTTTTTAATAGAGTTGTCAACAAGAATAATAATAAGTTGTCAACACAACTAAATAAGTTGTCAACACGACTAAATAAGTTGTCAACACGACTAAATAAGATGTCAGCACGACTAAATAGTTGTCAACACGACTAAATAAGATGTCAACATGACTAAATAAGTTGTCAACATGACTAAATAAGATGTCAACATGACTAAATAAGTTGTCAACACGACTAAATAAGTTGTCAACACGACTAAAATACGGTCAACAACATACAACACGAGTAACATTATAAAATTGTCAACATTGTCAACACTTTTTTTAACAGATTTTGTTGACAACTCAATAAAGTTGTTCTGAACAAGTAGAAATGATCCTTTCTCCTCACCTAACCTATCTAGTACGGAGTACATAAATAATGACAAAGTTGCACAACAACCTCAACATATTTTCTTACGGAGTACTTTATTACTCCACTTTTTGGTCTCTCAATTTGCAAGCCATCTAGAGGCCACCGGGACTATCTTGACCAAATTTAATCATATTAAAATGACATAGCTACAGATAGAGTAGCTCTTGACTAAAAGCAAGCTCAAAACCAATTTTGCAAGCCACCTTAGCAGCATAGATCTGAACAACGCAAAAGGAGTCGGAAAATAACGAAAAATTTGGAGGAGAGGAATTTCCTGAATCACATTTAAGACTATTCCAACACCACAGTCCAGATCTCGTCAGATCTGGAAATCTCATGAAGCAAAGTGAAGGCGCAATAGTTGTTCAGGCGACGATCTACGCCGATGATGGTGAATCTGATGATGAATTGGTCGTCGTCAAACACATCAAGCCTCTCGGTGCTTGTGGTGGCCGATAGGCCTGAGATTACGTTGGCGTCTCTCGTGCATCCGAATGTGAGGCTGAAATCTGAGTTTACAGAGCAGGATCCGGATACCGACATCACATTCAAACCTAGATTACTTTCGATTTTTCCAGCTATTGACTTCGGTGTTCATCACGGATCCTAGATCGGAGGGCTTTTGTGGCTCATGTTCAGGCGAGGTTGCTGGCAATCACAAGTCAATGGTGGAGAGGAGGAGGAGAAGAGAGGAGAAGAAGATGATGAAGGAATGGAACCAGATCTAAAAATAAACGGGAGAGAGAGAAAGGAGTGTAATAGGGTAGGGTAGAAGCTAAATATTTAATATAGGGAGTGTACTTGTTTGAAATATTTTGCCTAATAGGGCATTGGGCACAAATAGTTCAAAATTAATGTCTAGTCCGTATTCGGCCCGATACCGATTTCAATTACATAAGTATGAAAGTCCAGCCCAATGAAAAGAGGTCCAAAATAAGAAAATGAAAGTAAATGAACCGCACTCCGGTGCCTGTTTCATTTACTTTCGGCCAAGAGCAACCAACTTATATATATATATATAGACAATTAAACGCATTAAACTTGGGATTGATATATAGTGTGAGTGTGTGACATTATAGAAGGTGAAATTATAAATTACGATGATTATTAACGTATGAACGTGATTCGAATTCACATGCAATCTTTTCTTGACTAAAATAGTCTTGTCGACTAGTCTTTCTAAGATAAAACATATATGATTCATGTATAATTTCTCTTTAAGATTGTAAATGTACCTTATCCATAAATTTGGGCACCATCACTTCATCCTAAAATGTCTCTAGAATAAGTGTAACATCATAAGGATACAAATTGAATACCCTTAAAAAGATTGTCCTTTCAATGACATTTTGCAAGATTAGAAGGGATGAGGTTGGATTGGATATACAAAGAGTGAAGGGACGAAGTCACGCAATTTTCTGCCATCCTCCCACTTTCAACGGCCTTGGGGATTATCTACTAAAACCATTGGAGAGAGAGATCATATAGAAAGAACAAAACAATTAATATTAATATATCCGAAGACATATACAAGGAGAAAGATTCTTAATTAGATGTCTACGTATAGAGCGGATGATGACTACGATTATTTGTTCAAGGTGGTGTTGATTGGAGATTCCGGCGTCGGGAAATCCAACCTCCTCTCTCGCTTCACCCGCAACGAGTTCAGCCTCGAGTCCAAATCCACCATTGGCGTTGAGTTCGCCACTCGTAGCATTCGTGTCGATGATAAGATTGTTAAGGCTCAAATTTGGGACACTGCTGGACAAGAAAGGTTTTTTCATGCTTCTTTCATCGTTCTATCCTCTATGACTTTATTAGGACCCGTTTGGTTGTATACTTGGGGATAGAGAACCAGGTTAGAAATGAGTTATACCTATTTTGTTATTTGGTAGTATAAGATATGAGAATGAAATTGATTCAAGGAATGACCCATACCACCCTTATAACCAATTCTCACACCAAAAAAAATGGCATGAGTCATACCTTATTTTTACTCAATTTCTCATTCTCAACCTCATTCCAAAATATACCAAACAAAATATTTCAAGAATCACCCAACCTCATTCTTCATTCTCATCTCCATTCCCGATTCCAACCTTATTCTTGCTATCATACCAAACGAGCCCTTATTAATATTACAAACATGTATAGGAAAAATCTATATGTTTTGTGTCATTATTCATTCCATCTTAATTTATGGATCACACTAGGCTTATGTGTTGGCCTTCTATGTGCTAGTTTGCTTTGTTTGTTGAAGAAACAATTTGTTAATCGTTTTGTAAAAGTTCAACAAAAGTCTTATTAAGGTTCGTTATTTGACCATCTATAATGATTTACTTAGCATTATAATGTGGGAAAGTGACACTAAATAGGAAGACTCAATACTCTTAAAGAGAAAAAAAAAAAAGTATGTATGTGCATGTGAATGACGTGGTATGTGCATGTGAATTAGTGTTTGTATGTTCATACGTTAATAATGATTCTTATATTACATGATTTGTAACCGACCCAGATATCGAGCGATCACAAGTGCCTACTACAGAGGAGCGGTTGGGGCATTGGTTGTGTACGACGTGACACGTCATGTGACATTCGAGAACATTGAGAGATGGCTCAAGGAGCTTCGCGATCACACCGACACCAACATTGTGATAATGCTAGTTGGAAACAAAGCCGATTTGAGACACTTGAGGTCAGTGAGCGTAGACGATGCTAAGGGGTTTGCAGAGAGGGAGAGCACTTTCTTCATGGAAACTTCGGCCTTAGAGGCTTTGAACGTCGAGAGTGCCTTCACAGAAGTGTTGGCTGAGATATACCATGTCGTTAGCCGGAAAGCGCTCGACATTGGAGACGATCCTTCGGCGTTGCCCAAGAAGGGACAGACTATTAATGTTGGAAGTAAAGATCAGGATGCCACTGTTGTCAAGCCTGGTGGATGTTGTTCCAGTTAAGATTATATACATTGCAACTAGATGTCTCTTTCCATATGTAACAGAAAGACAAGTATGGAGTATTTATTTTGTGGAAGTAGAAGAACGAGCTTAACACAGGCCCCTCAAATTCTTGATCAATCATCAAAACTGTAAAGCAATAACTTTTCTCAATATCTAACCTAGAAACTCTCCAACAGCTAAAACAGGGTGAAAATTATACATATAAAATACAAAGCCAAGTCAATTACTTTTACATATCTAATGGCATCAGTAAATCACAATTGAATAGCAGTAACAAAACCCAGAAATACTACCAAGGTTTCAGGTCGCCGACGGGTCCTGCGGTCCAGTTAAGGATCTTCTCACCTGATCTCAAGTATATGTTCTTGTCATGTGGCAATTTACGAGCCAATCCGTTCAAAATTTGATGGAAAGCATCTCCAGCCTGCACAGGTTGTGGAAACAACATGGCTTGTTTCATTGACGGGTTTGCAAGCAATCTCTGTTTCCTTAGTATAACTTCGGGTGGGATTGAAGAAAGTATGGTGTCCAAATTGGGTACATCCTTCTCAGCAACAAAAACCCCAATGTCTTCCCAAGGGATTGCATCAGCAAACGGTAAAACGATGTCATCAGCTATAATTACAGGAATGCAACCAAATATGACTGCTTCAACCAATCTTGGACTCCATGGGGCCCACCCAAGAGGGCATAGACAAAACACAGCTCGCTGCATGTCCTCATAGTATGTTGTTGGATGCTCAGTAGAGATGTCAAAAAGTGGATTGTCTTTAAAATTCTCCCATACAGCAGCTCGAGCACCTCTGAATTAATGATTAATGAATTTTATTAGTTCCTGGCATAACATTATTGACATGCTTAAATGAAGAGCACATACCTAGCATAATAACCGCCTTCAGGATCATTACCGACATCATAGAATAAACCTCGGAAGTAAACAAAGATGGAACGTGGAGTATCTGGGGGGATTAAATGAGCTTGCATCTTTTGTGGTGGAGCGTAAGGAGGAATAGTAATTGATTCTTCCTTTAAGCATACATGGTTCCTTTGTCCAAACGTTTGTACTAAAGTGGCACGTTGAAGCAAAGGAAGAATTCCTCTTTCAATTGCTTTCTCTTCCTGTTAAAGTACGTAAGGATTTCAGTAAGAAAACAATTCATATGTTTAACAAACATTGTTAAGGGAGTTTATAATCTGTTCAGGCCAGAAAGATGGTATGGACCAGATTGGAATAAACAAACCAAATGTGAACCAGAGAAATTGTTGCTAGCTTATCAATATTAAAGGACTTAGAGTTGGATTGCAGTTTTTTCTCACCTATACAGATGGAATAGTAACTTTAAAAAAAATCATTACCCAAGCGGCCAAGACCAATGTTCTTACGATGAACAAGTGGTGTTTTCTTTCTAAGAAAAGAAAATCATTCAATGATTTCACTTTTAAGTTATAAATCTGATTCGGTTTCAAGTATTTTTCACCCCTGGTCTGGTTTGGCCTGAATGTTCCATAATTTTAGCATTCCAACAATGTCCTTAATTTATTAAAAGGCAATAGATTAGAAGAGAAGTATAAGCTACAAACTTACTTGGTAGTGAAAGCAGGCCCCAAAGTCATGAGGTGCCACAAAAAAGTGATCAGCTCCTTCAGTGCGGTTCCAATAGGGCCAATTTGATGAGATAAGCTGTATTGCACTTCTCATCATTCGTGGGGATTTGAATGGCAAGGGAAGGCCATTTGGTGTCAAGTCACATGTGGTGTATACAGGAGTGTAGAACCAATCAGCTTCTTCAGGATTAAGTGTTCTTACAGGACTAGATAGCAGGAAGCGGTGCATATATATCTCAGCAGCAAACATGTGGGTAAGACACCTAGGATCTTTCTGCAGTATCTTTTTGTTGTATTTGCTTGGAAGTTCATACACAAAAACCTTCAACCTCCCAACAGGATTGTCTTCCAGAACATCACCAGCACTCCCTGCAACAAGTGGAAAAAGTTGTCAACTTGAGAGGTTCGCAGATTTGTCAGAAACCTGAGAAATTAAACTATTGCTCCTTATATCTATTGAATAGTAAGATAACAAGCAGTATTTGAGTAGAAGCTCAAAGCAAGAAATATGGGCTTCTAATGCTATTTCTTCCAATGAAAGAGAATGAATTTTTTTTGTTCACTACTTGAGTTATCAATTATTTGGGAGGCTTGTGAGTTGGTTCTAATTAAGAAAGACTAACATAATAAACTTCAAAGAGTTACTACTGCACAGGTGAATCTTCTTCTAGATTATGTGAATAGACACCAACAGGATTAGAAGTATGAATTAGCTGACAGCTTCTCGATTCCCATTTATTCCTCATATTGTAAAGTGTTCCTCAAAGGTAAGGTTTCAAAAACAAAACATCATCGCTTAATCATTTTCCCTTGACCCTTATTTGGTTTCGTTATCTACTTCCTTCAGTGACAAACTCAGAGACAATCAATTTACATGAGAAGTGAAAGGCCATACACCACAGAGAATTTGAAAACCTTCTCTGCATTGGTTTGAAACCAGAAACATGATAAAATGAAACTTGGCTGTATAAACCATGAAGATATTCCATTTTGACTAATAATTAATCATATTAGAAAATAAGCCAAAAACAGATATGCTTGAAACATGTATTCAGATGGTGTTGCAAAGTTTTTTCCTCCCTCCTAAGACTACCAATTTCATGATCCTACCAACAAACATCTTTCTGTTGCTGGAAGCTGATGAGCATAAACTTGTAACCAAGAGAATAATCCATAACAAAATGAAAACGTAGTTCTTATTAGCATGGATTATAACATTGCAAAAAAGCACCCAGCTAAAACTATCATGAGCAGCAAATGCCCATGGCATGGAAAAGAGTTGCAATCTTTAAGGTGGCAAAACGCGGAATCCTCTAAACAAATAGATCTACTAAAAATGCCCAATCACATTAAACATATCATAGATCCATTCAAACCCCTGAATACCAAATTCGCCGAAAGAAGGGTATACCCCTAAATAAGAATAAGCATAAAGACAAGTAGAAGCTGAGAATAGAAACCTGAAATACGCTCCGCGTGGTAAGGCTTTTGAAGCTGTTGCTGCTCAGCAGCACCAATCGTAGCAAAACAGATGGAAATTGCCAAAAGCAGAAGAGAAATCTTCAACTTCCGCTTCCAAATCTCCATCTTACAGCAAGCGAAAATTCTCCGATCTGAGGTGAAAATGGAACAACAGAAGAGCGATTCTTTAAATTGTTGAGGTGAGGGTTAAGAAGTCAACTTCATTTCTGATCGATTGAATCGACCTTCAAACTGCTTCAGCCGCGTCTCTAGTTTTTCTTCACTCTTTCTTCTTCATCTACTAAAGAAATATTTGTTTATGAAAAAGAAATGTATATCATGAGCTTATGGCTTATGCAGTTGGTGGAGGTGCGGGATAATGGATTTATGATATTAAATCAGAATTGTTGCAAAGTTTATGGCTTTTATATCAAAATTTGTGTGAACTAATTGAACCTGGTCTCATGTACGAGATTTTTTCATCCAAAGAAGAGAATACGAAGACTATTGGATTACACTAATATTTTTAGCTAAACCGAACTTGATTCACGTTGCAGATGAAGAAAAGGGTTTAAAACTTACCAAATGTGACTTTTTTTCCACTACCATTGAAAAACACGTGAATCAAGACATTAGTATATATAATAATCGTCTATAAAATGATTCCCAAATTAATTAGTCCAAAACATAAAAATACATATTGGCTATGCTTTTTAATTAACTAGATACGGGTTTCGCGCTACGCGCGAGGAAATTACGTATTCACGTATGAGATTTAATATAGTTACACATTATTTGTTAATATTTTTTTTATTGTTATTAAGTTTGTTAATGCTTGTAATTATAATTTTGTCAGGAGGAAGCTTACTGTATTTTATTTGACAAAATGTTCTTCTAATATTACACTCATTAATTTCAACATGGATTAATGTAGACAATACGTGTGAATAGATTGAAATAGGATAGGATTATGGAATTGAATGCATAGATTGAAATATGGTAGAATTATGAAATTGAATGCAATACCATTTACATTTACTTTTGGCAATAGACAACCAACCTTTATATAGATAAGATTATTTGTTTTTTTAATAGAAGGAAAGACGACACACTATCGCATACTCTATTAAAGATACGAAACTAGCATCGAAATCATCCTCGATTAGTTCAGCCGGTAAAGGCATGTGAGTAATGAAAGTATTTACTTAAGTTTTAAATAGTCTTAGTCTTTGAATTAGTCAGCACCTAGTCCGAGTCTTTAGGAATTTGTTAGTTGTTTTCCCATTATTTGAATCATGGCCAATATGCCTTGATTGTAGGAGACGTGAAGGTTATCTGTAACTGATTCTTCTGTAGGCTATTTATAGCCATGTTCTTTATTGAATGAACAAGCAAGTTACAACAGTAAAGTATCTTGTTTTCTTAACATCTGGTATCAGAGCCAGCATAGAAAAGAGAGACTAAGGCCGCAACCTTGAGTGAGAAAGAATTGAGAGGTTGAGTGATGAGAAAACACTCACAAAGATACCACACTTCGATGGTCACTACGACCACTGCAGTGAACTCATGGAGAACCTCTTGAGAGCCAAAGGTCTCTGGAAGTTGGTTGAGGAAGGTTATGCTGAGCCAAGAGACGGATACCTCTTGACAGATGCTCAACGTACTCAACTTGATGATGTGCAGACAAAGGATTATCAGGTTAAGCACTATCTCTATCAAGCCATTGATAGGTCTGTGTTTGAACAAATCTTGGACAGGAGCACATCCAAGATTGTGTGGGATTCCTTGAAAAGGAAATTTGGTGGCAGTGAAAAGGTGAAGAAGTCTCTCATAAATTCTCTAAGAAAAGAATTTGAAATCTTAGAGATGAAGGAGAGTGAGACTATCACTAAGTACTTCGCCAAAGTCATGGCGGTATCCAACAAGCTAAGAAGCAATGGTGAGGATATGCAGGACTCAAAGATCGTGGAGAAGATACTCAGAACCTTGACAGAAAGGTTCACCTATGTGGTGGTGTCGATAGAAGAGTCAAGATACACAGACTCCATCTCCATTGATGAACTACAAAGTACGTTGACAATGCATGAGCAAAAATTCAAGAGAACTCACAAAGAAGAGGAGGATCAAGTTCTCAAAGTAGAAGAGAGCGCAAATTCCTACAGAAGCAGAGGAAGAGGAGTTGCACGAGGAAGAGGGTGTGGCAGAGGGAAATCCACTTACAACAAAGCCAATATGGAATGCTACAGATGCCATGAACTAGGACACTTTCAATATGATTGTCCCAAAGGCAACAGGGAGGCTCATTACACTGAGATTGAAGAAGAAGATGAGCTCCTTCTCATGACATACATGGGCTCTCATGAAGATAAAAGGAGCAAGACTTGGTTTGTGGATTCAGGATGTTCAAACCACATGTGCAACAATGAAGCCATGTTCACAAGTCTTGACAAAACATTCTCTCATTCTTTCAAACTTGGCAATGACAACAGATTGAGTGTTGAAGGCAAAGGTGTTGTGAAAGTGATGTTGGGTGGAGTAAAGTGTGCCATAGGAGATGTCTACCTCGTGCTAGATTTGAAGAACAACTTGCTAAGTGTGGGACAGCTGGAGGAGAAGGGGTTGATGATCATGTTTCAAGATGGGAAATGTACAATTTCTCACCCAAAAAGAGGAGTACTTGCACAGGCACCCATGAGTGCTAATAGGTTGTATATCATCCCACCTACAACCGCAGATCACTTGGGAAGCTCAGAGGAGAACTGCCTTCAAGTTGCAAGTTTAGAACTACCAAAGCTATGGCATCAAAGGTTTGCACATCTCAGCAACAAAGGATTGTATCTCCTATAGAGCAAGCAAATGGTGACAGGCCTTCCAAAATTTTCCATGTCAACTACCACTTGCTCAGATTGCTTCCTTGGAAAGCAAATTCGTGCTCCCATTCCAAAGCAAAGTTCCTGGAGAGCCAGCCAGCCCTTGAACTCATTCACTCAGATATTTGTGGTCCAATTTCTCCAGCTTCTAACAGTGGGAAAAGATATTTTTTGAGCTTTATTGATGACTACAACAGAAAGGCTTGGGTTTATTTGTTGGCAGAAAAATCAGAAGCATTTGCAAGCTTCAAAGCATTCAAAAGTCGTGTTGAGAAAGAAGTAGGAATGGAGATCAAGTGCCTAAGGACTGACAGAGGAGGAGAATATCTTTCTTCTGAATTCAGCCAGTTTTGCAGAGAAAATGGAGTAAGAAGACAGCTCACAAATTCTTACACTCCACAGTAGAACGGAGTAGCAGAGATGAAGAACAGGACTGTCATGAACATGGTAAGATCCATGATGACAGCAAAAGATATTCCCAAGTCTTTTTGTCCAGAAGCAGTTGCTTGGACCTTCCATGTCCTCAACAGGTGTCCTACTGTTGCAGTCGAAGACATGACTCCACAAGAAGCATGGAGTGGACTCAAGCCCTCAGTTGATCACTTCAAAGTATGGGGATGTATAGCATATGCACACATTCCGAAAGCTGCAAGAGGTGAATTTGATGTCAAAAGCTCTTTGTGCATTTTTTTGGCATTAGTGAGAATACTAAAGGCTATAGACTATATGATGTCAAGTCCAAAAAACTTGTCATTAGTAGGGATGTGATTTTTGAGGAAGGAAACAGTGGGACTGGGAAAAAGAAAGGGAATGTGGAAAAGAAGTGAGTGAAGAGTTAGAATGGGAAACACCAGAAGATACTAACCTTGATGAAACCAAGATTGATTCAGGTCATCCAGGGGAATCATGGGAAACACGGGAAACACATGGAACTAGAGAGGTTTAGACTAGAGAAAACACAAGAGGGGAGAGCCAAGGCACTAGGATTCAAGCTCAAGGGAGAGAAAGAAGAGCTGCTAGATGGCTAGATGACTATGAAGTCCATATGATCCAGGATGATATGAACCAGGACAGTGAAGATCCAACCAGTTTTGCAGAGGTTGTACTGGAAGAAAAATGGAGACAAGCCATGAAGAGTGAGCTTGAATCCATAGAGAAAAACAACACTTGGAGCCTCACTGTACTTCCAGCTTGAGCAAAGAAGATAGGTGTCAAGTGGATCTTCAAGACCAAGAGAGACAAGAATGGTGAAATTACTAAACACAAGGCAAGGCTTGTTGCAAAGGGCTACTCTCAGCAGCAAGGCATAAACTACTCAGAAGTATTTGCACCAGTAGCTAGGCTTGACACAGTGAGGATGATCATAGCTCTTGCATCTCAAAGGAAATGGAAAATACATCAACTTGATGTCAAGTCTGCTTTTCTCCACGACCATCTAAATGAAGAAGTGTCTGTTGAGCAACCAAGAGGCTATGAGAAGAAGGGGCAAGAAGATATGGTATACAAACTGCACAAGGCTTTGTATGGGCTCAAGCAGGCACCAAGAGCGTGGTTCAGCAGAATCAATACTCTCTTCATCAAAAGGAGCAATGAAGGGAAAATCATCATAGTCAGTGTGTATATATGTAGATGATCTGATCTACACAGGAGATGATGAAGAAATGATGCAAGAATTCAAAGCATCAATGATGAGAGAGTTTGACATGTCTGACTTGGGGCACATGAATTACTTTCTAGGCATTGAAGTGATACAGAAGAAAGAAGGAACTTTCATTTGTCAGAGAAGGTATGTTGAGGAGGTCCTAAAGAGATTTGGAATGTGGGAGAGCAATCCAGTAAACAACCCTATAGTCCCTGGAATCAAGATCGACAGTGATGTAAATGGAGCACTTGTGGATGATACATACTACAAACAGATTGTTGGAAGCTTGATGTATCTTACATCCACCAGACCTGATTTGATGTATGCTACTAGTCTGCTGAGTAGATACATGTCAAGGCCAACAGAAATGCATCTCCAGTTAGCAAAGAGGATCCTAAGGTACTTGAAGGGAACCGTGAAACTTGGGATATACTACAAAGAAAGAGGAGAAAATGAGCTTCAAGCCTACACTGACAATGACTATGCTGGGGACGTGGAGGATAGAAAAAGTACGAGTGGCTATGTGTTTTTGTTGAGTGAAGGAGCAGTAGCTTGGATTTCTAAAAAGCAACCTATTGTTACTCTGTCTACCACTGAAGCAGAGTTTGCAGCAGCTGCCCAAAGTGTCTGTCAAGCTGTATGGATGAAAAGGATACTCAAGGAGATCGGATACAAGGAGCTTGAATGCACCAAGATCAAGTGTGACGACAGTTCAACCATCAAAATGTCAAAAAAATCATGTTATGCATGGTAGTAGCAAACATATCGATGTGAGGTTTCACTTTATAAGGAATCTTGCTGCTGAAGGAGTCGTATCTTTGGAGCATTGTTCCAGCAGTGATCAAGTGGCAGACATTATGACCAAACCATTGAAGAGTGATACATTCTGGAAGCTCATGAAGGAGATGGGAATGACTGATCTAGCATAGTTAAGTTGAACCTTGGCAACTTCAACTTAAGGGAGAGATTGAAAGTATTTACTTAAGTTTTAAAGTCTTTGAATTAGTCTGCACCTAGTCCGAGTCTTTAGGAATATGTTAGTTGTTTTCCCATTATTTGAGTCATGGCCAGTATGCCTTGATTGTAGGAGACGTGAAGGTTATCTGCAGTTGATTCTTCTGTAGGCTATTTATAGTCATGTTCTTTATTGAATGAACAAGCAAGTTACAACAGTCAAGTATCTTGTTTTCTTAACAAGTAATATTCATAGATCGTGGGTTCAAATCCCGTAAGGGTGGTCACTAGCCTCCACGAAATTAATCGAGTGCTAGTAGTTGAATCATGCAAACCAAAAAAAAAAAGAAACTAACATTGAATCATTAGTTTAATTATTATTGTTATATGGTTTCATCAAGTTCATTTCATGGAAGTGTATGAAAAAACGATTTATCTAATAAAAATAAGATATATTGATTTTGAGTTATATTTTTTTTTTGTGATGAGTTTGAAACAGTTTCCATTACAAGTAAATTTACATACTTTCTATTTACCGCCTATGCCTTTGCTATTCGCCGCTCAGGTCATCCGTGCGTGACACATGGATTTAATCAGTGTGTGACGCACGGATTGCACATTCCAGAAAACGCACGGATTGTATCCATGCGTCACGCACGGTTAGCATCCATGCATGACGCATGGATACAATCCGTGTGTGACGCATGGATTTGCATATATGAATCTAGGGTTATTCAATGTATTGAATGTATTTCTAGTTAAGTGTGCAAAGAAACACATTTTTAGTGTCTTTTTTAAGGCGATAAAGCCCAATTCGACAAAAACGTCATCGAAACTTTATCGAAATGGAATGAAACTATGTTTCAATCCTCATAATGTCTATTTGATCATGTGTGTAACTTGAAATTCAAATTTCTACCTTTGTAAGTGAAACATAGTTTGAAAACCGAACGAGGTCGCAATATGTATGGCGCACCATATACAATTTGAAATATAATAAGGTTGAACATTCGTCAACATAACAACAATATAAGCATTATAAATATAACAATAAGATTTTGCAACATAAAACCATGCGTCACGCGTGGAATGCATCCACACATCACGCATGGTCTTACACCATACGTGACGCATGGATTTTCATATGTTTTTTGTTGCTTATGTGATCCATGTCAATGTACTCAATGTATTTGTAGTTATGTCACGCAAAATGATTCATTTTCCGTGTTGTTTTTAAAGGCTTTAAAACCACAATTTGCCATAACGTCGTCGAAACTTCATCGGAATGGAATGAAACTTGTTTACAACGCATATTAGAGATATTTAACCATGTAGGTAACTTTTCATCAAAACCTTTTGCTTTTAGAGTAACACCCTCTTTGTAAAACATCAAACTACTCACCACAAGCTTAACTTGTTGCAATATATATGGTTGCAACATTGATGTTATCGTATGTTTGAACAATTTATATACAAATGTGTTATAAGGTATATAAAGTCTCAATAATGTCTCACACATACAAAACGGGATTCGAAACTATGCCAAAACGCTAAAACCACTAAAAACGCCTTAAATGGACTTAAGGTGGTTTTTGGCGAAACGACACTCGAACGATGTCCGAATATAATGAAACTTGTTTTCAATGGATATTATGAATATTTAACCATGTGGGTAACTCCCAATCACAACTTCTAACTTTTAAAGTACCACCTCCTTTGTAAAAAACATACTAGTCGTAACTCTCTAACTTGTCGCAATATGTATATTCTACAACATTGACGGTGATTATTGTTGAAAATACTATACAACTTACTCTTATTAGGGATATTGAGTAGAAAAAAAGGTCTCGGTCACACGAAATGAGGCACGTAAACGCTAAAACCACTAAAAACGCCTTAAATGGACTTAAGGCGGTTTTTGGCGAAATGACACTCAAACGATGTCCGAATGTAATGAAACTTGTTTTCAATGCCTATTAGGGATATTTAACCATGTGGGTAACTCCCAATAACACCTATTAACTTGTAAAGTAGCATATCCTTTGTTTGGACTTCTTACGTGGCCTAAATGTCCAACCTTTGACAATATGTAATTTTATTTTAATTGGAAATCATGCACACATCAATGTTACTAAGAATCAAAGGGATCATGTGTCATTTTGTGTGTCACGCATGGAAGAGAACCGTGCGTCACGCGTGGATTATATCCATGCGTGACGCGTGGACATCAACCGTGCACGCACGGATTTTCTTTTCGAAACTCATGCCAGCACGTACGTCTTGTCTCACCTACTGTAATAACTCCATTAATATTTTAACTATTTCCGTAACACCTACATTAATCCCTATTATCTTCCTTTCTTTCCATATTTCAAATGTCAAAACCCTTTTAACACCATTGTTGAACATTTTTTAGAGCAAAACACCATTTTTAACTATCTTCCTTTCTTTCTATATGGAGAATGAAGAGGAATGCACCAATGAAAGAGGTGGAGAAACTCCATTTTCAAGTTACAACCTTAATAATGTAACATTTCTTGTTCATAATAATATTTTTTAAGGTGACTTGTTTTAAGGTTTGTATTAGTTAGGTTTAATGGATTTTACATGTTCAAGGTATTAGTTGTATGACTAAACATGTTATTTGTGAATTTATGTTGATTTATGATATTTGAAATGTATTATAATATTACTTTTTAAGGTTTTGACTTGTTTTAGGGGTTTAACTTGGTTAGGTTTTATGGATTTTACATGTTTACGGTATTAGTTGTATGACTAAACATGTTCATTTGTGAATTTTTTTTTACTTTAGTGATTATGATGTTTGAAATGTATTATAATGTATGACTTGTTGGTTAAGGGGTTTGAAATGTATGACTTATGGCAATTCCACACGTCACGCATGGTTCAAGACTGTGCATCACGCATGGAATGGATCCACACGTGACGTGTGGATTTGCCATACAGAAGCTTAACTGGTTTGTTATCTGTGTGTTTGTGCATAGATGAACTTTTCTGTGTTTACTGGATTAGACAAGATTACTCTTAATGACTCAAACATTTATCACTTTTCTGTGTTATCTGTGTGTTAGTGGATTTTTTTCAACCATTTATCCTAACATTAAATTCATATTGTGTTATCTGTGTGTTAGTGGATTTTTTTCAACCATTTATCCTAACATTAAATTCATATTAAATTAGTTATGATAAGTATTGAATCTATAAACCAAATTCTAATTACATATCTTTCCTTTTTGCACAAAAAAGGTTGTATGAGCTTCAAAGCTTATGAGCAGCTCCAGAATTTGTGGACCTCCGGGAGTACCCCCCCTCTAACTGAGGGACGTATATGTCTATGACCGGAGGTTGTCGTCGTCGTCGTCTTCTGGGTTGTTCCTCTCGCTCCTCTTGCTCTTCCGCTTCTTCATGTTCTTCATGAACATTCTCATATGTCTGATCCTCTTCCTCACCATGTTCCTCATGCTCATGCTCCTGCTCATAATCAGAATCAGAATCAGCATTTGCACCCCCAGCTGATGGCCCTGCACTGCTACAAGCAACCAGTGCGTATTGGTCATCACCCGTCTGAGGGTTCTCAAAGTTATGAGAATCACTAGCTTGTCTCATCATCTCCACAAATGATTGCTCTTGTTGTGGAGGCACAACCCGGATTGCCCGGAAACAGTGTTTGTTGCGGATAACCCGGGAACTGTGATTCGTGTGGATAGCCCGAGATTTGTGGGATCAAAATGGGGGTGCCAGGAAAGTAATGAGGGGAACCCTGGGGATCGAAACTTGAAGCAGACAAAGCTAGTTGTTGATGTTGATGTTGCTGTTGATGTTGCTGTTGTTGTTGATGCTGTTGTTGTTGCTCTTGTAGTTGTTGCTGTTGCTGTTGTTGTTCCCTCTCATCAGAAAACTCTAAACGACAAGGAGACGATTCTTGTCTATTCTTCTTCTTCCTTGGTTTTGGAACTATAGGATCTTTTTTCTTCAGTTCTCTGATTTTTTGACTAGTATCGCGTCCAGGTCGACGACCACCATCCATATCTGCATCATAAAATGTGCAATTCCACAAAATTAATCAGTTTACTGAATTTAATCAGAATATCATCAAAAACTCAATCAGTATATCATCAAATCCAATCTGAAACTCCATGCGTGACGTGTGGAATTGCACATTCCAGAAATTGTTCGTCAACAGTTTTTCCATGTTTCAAACCCTAATCTCAACAGTTTTTCTAAAATTCTAACAGTTTTTCAATAATTTCATTAAAACCATACCAAATTTCAACAACCTAATTCACAAAACCCTAATTCAATATCAAAACCCTAATATTACTATATACACATGAAAATATCAAATTGGTCAAGAAATTATCAACAAAGTACACAATCCATTCATATATTACAAGTTTAATCCTTCCTAATCAACTAATTAACATACACATTGAATTTTGAAGTAAATATCATCAAAACAACATGAAAACCTCATATATACATCAATATCATACCATAACAATGAAATCTTAATGTTTACATACCTTATACACAAAAAAGACGATAAGAATTGTTGAAAATAGGGTAAATCGGTGCGTTTGAGAGCGCAGCCGCCGTGGAACAATGTTGAGGAAGATGATAATGTGGTAGGGTTTCATTTTTGAGCTTTTATAGGTAAACAAATCCATGCGTGACGCATGGTTTGTGTCCGTGCGTCACGCGTGATTTTGTTCTGTGTGTGGCGTGTGGATTAAAACCATGTGTCACGCATGTGACACGGATATAATCCATGCGTGACACACGACGCCTGGGCGGTAAATAGCAAAAAGTAAAGGCGTTAAATAGTAAGGGCCTAAATTTAAGGGCACATAGGTTAGAAAAACGGTTCGAAAAAATTTCCAAATTGTACCAGTCTTAATGGTCTCTTGAGAAACCATTCACTATATAGTAGCTACTATGAATTTCATGTGGTGGAATCCACAACGGCCTACTTCTATCCAGGGTTCCTAAATTATGCAGACAGCAAAGAAGTAGACTCGGCTGATCTGTGTTGTACATATGGTATTTAACTTGGCACCAACAACAAAAAAATAGATAAATAATTGATGCATGTCAAAAGCCCTTAACAAATGATTGTTTCACAGACAAGCATAATGGCAGAGGCTGTAGAAAATGAAAAGCAAATTAACTCAAACATTAGTGCAGTTAATTTCCTTTGCATATTGCTTGTTTGTATCATATTCCAAAGACAAACATAAAAGCATGTTCCTTGTAGACATACTGTCTTTCATTACTATGTACACAGATCCTATTAGGACATGAAGACAAGAAGAAGAAGAAAAGAGTCCATATTGCAGGAATGTACGTATCCAGTTTTGTAAATGTTTCAGTATAATCTTTGTGCTCACCTAATCTCTTCTTCTCCGCCTCCTCCGGCCTCGAACAGTTACCCCAACGGCATTGCTACCTCTTCTACGTGAAGATGACGAGCCGCTAACCGCAGTCTCATTACTCCCATCAGCCACTTGATTCCCTGTATTTACATTGCCAGAAGACGTTGCAGTCTCAACAAGAGGAATAAAGCCGTGAAAGATTGGATCTCCAACATCACCAGAATGAAACGGTGGTGGTAGTGGTGGCGGTGGCTGTGTTTGAGTTCTTGGAAGCTGCTGCCTATTCACAAAGAAGTTAAGATGATCAGCTAATGTTTCCCCGAGTGGGCCTGCAGGCTGGTGTAGATTAGGATGAACAAATATCTGATTAACCCTTTGGTTAGGAGGAAGAGGGGGGTAACCAAGACGTTGACGGACGCTGTCGATCCTATGAGCCCTGGGTCTAGGCGGGATTTTGACAGGATGTGAGTTTGAAGATGAAGGGGTAAGGGTGTCAAAGGATGAACTAGCTCCATAGATAGGAGTAATGCCGGTTTCTGAAACCTCGCCTTGACAAACAGGACACTCTTTAGATGAGTAAGAGTCTGTGTTGGGCAAAGTAAAGAAGCAAGGCCAGCAGAACAAGTGACCACAGCAAGTAACAACAGGATCTTTAGACACTGAGAAGCAGATGTTGCAATCGTAGATCGAACCTCCCGGTTTGCGCTGAATGGCGGAGGTAGAAGCGGAGGTGGAAGGCGAGTTCTCTTCACAGGTGGAATCCATGGCTAAAGCTTCAGCTATCAAATGGATACCCCCATCGATTTTACCAGGGTTGATACTTCCAGGTTGGGGTTTGGGAATGTTAGGGGGCACATCAGATTGACTGGTATTGATAATAGAGATTGGACTTGGGGTTGTAGAGGTAGAGTATGATTGCAATGGCGGACGAAATCGAGCTCTAGCGACTACAGATTCAAGAAGACGTATACGCTCTTCAATTCTTTCGTAATTGTCTCCCATTTCAGCATGTAAACTTTCAGGGGATTCTGCCTCCTGATTTAAATCCAAATCCAAATCCAAATCCAAATCCAAATCCAAATCCAAAGCCAAATCCATCACAGAGGCGGAAATACAAACAGTGATAAATCTACAGCACAGAAATAGCGAAAGAGGCGAAATCAATTGGATGAATAACCTAGTAGCAATAGACGATTGAAACTAAAACGAGAAAAATTGAATCGAACAAGTAAGAAAAAGTTTAAAGAAATCGAAAGAACCTTTGTTCGCCTGCCTGCCTTCCCCTTGAGCTGCCCTAAGTCATATAGGATTAGTCATCAGCTCAGCTCTTGCCGTTTCATTTTGCAGATGATGAAATAACAAACAAAATATAACGTACTGGTATTTGTTACGAGGAAGCTACTAAACTACGCAATGGGCCTAGACCGAGTCTCTCTTATTGACGGGCTGGACCGTTATTGGGGCCCATTTGACCTCAATTTTGTTTTGTACAGTTTGCAAGAAGTTTAAAGTATTTTTTCTAGGCATCCAAAAATTAAGAATTTTTTTTGAAATGGGCGTTTTTAAAAACAAAATCCGATATAGGCTTCTTTTGAAATTTATTCTCAACATAGGCGTTTGTTTGTGATTCGGAAAAAATACACGTTGGAGAGACGCTGGTTTTTTTAAAAAAAACCTTTTTTTTCTTATTTCAAACTTATTAAATATATATATACTACACTTGCGCGGCTTTGGATGGCTCGTATGTGCTCGTTCGAAATCGGAATTGAGCGAAATCATTTTATTTGGGTCCGTATCGATCTCAACTTTCACCAGATATGTCTCTCGCTTGATTCTGATTCCGAACGAACCCAAACGGACAACCCGAACGCGCGTAAGTCTCGTGCATACCCACGTAAGTTTACGAGCGTTCGTGTTGTCCGTTTGGGCTCGTTCTGAATCGGAATCAGGCGAGAGACATATTTGCTGAAAAATGAGATCGATACGGACCCAAAGAAAATGATATCGCTCGATTCCGATTCCGAACGAGCCCAAACGGGCAACTCAAAACACGCGTAAGTCTCGTGCATACCCGCGTAAGATTTACGCATGTTCGGGTTGCCCGTTTGGGCTCGTTCGGAATCAAAATCAAGCGAGATCATTATTAGGAAATATTTCCAAATCAAGCGAGATCATTATTATGGGACGGATGAAATATTTTTTTTACTAAAATAAAATAATTAGGAAATATTTCCAAAATTTGAAGCTTTAACCCGTGACTATGGAAAAAACCTCGATAAAAGAAAAACCGAAAGCATACAAATATCTTAATTACCAAGAATATAATACAGTGCTATCTTATTCGGAACTTTTTTCTGAAATAGGCTTTTTTTTAGAAAATATTCCCGATATGGGCTCGTTTTGGAAATAATTCCCAACATAGGCACTCTTACGAGGTTCGGAAATTTTTCACGTATGAGAGACTCCGAATCACAACGTGTATTTGGAAATATTCCCGATATGGGCTCGTTTTTTTGTCTCTCGCTCGATTCTGATTTCGAACGACCCCATACGAGCCACCCGAACACGCGTAAGTCTCGTGCGTACCTTCTACTGTAAATGGATATTTACAAATTCGTTCCTCCATATCAGGCGATGAGAGACATATCTGGTGAAAGCTAGGATCAATACGGACCCAACGAAACTGGTCGTGATCAATTCCGATTCCGAACTGTTGAAAGAAGGTATGCATGAGATTTACGCTTGTTCGGATGGTTCGTATGGGCTTGTCTACTCAAAAAATCGAGGTTGAGTTCTCGGAGATGGTGTCCGCCAGCGAGGCGTCTAAGAAGGTGGAGGCTCCGTGAAGAATTCTACTAGAGAGAAAGTACAGACCCCACGTGGTCATGGATGTGTTCATCCCTTTCTTCCAGCAAATGACGGGGATGAACATCGTCGTGTTCTACGCTCCCGAGTTGTTCAACTCCATAGGGTTCGGAAAAGACTCGGCTCTGATAACGGGCGGGGTTAACATGCTCGCCACCTTCTCTGGTGGACAGGAAGGGAATAAGGTGTCTGTTCTTGGAAGGAGGGATCCAGATGCTTGCGACGCAGGTGATAGTGGCGGCTCTAATAGGGTCCATGTTCGGAACAACAGGAGCAGCAACGAACATATCAAAGGGGCTCGGAATAGGAGTGGTGGTCTTCATATGCATCTTTTGATCTCTGTCATGGGGTTTGCGTGGTCGTGGGGCCCCCTCGGGTGGTTGGTCCCTAGCGAGATATTCCCTCTGGAGATCCGGTCAGCGGCTCAGTCGGTTGTGGTGGCGGTCAACATGCTAATGACGTTCGCGTTGGGGCAGGTGTTCCTCTCCCTCCTCTATCACCTCAAGTTCGGTCTCTTTATCGTCTTCGCCTTCTTCATTCTCGCCATGCCATGACAGTCTTCATCTATTTCTTGCTCCCGGAGACAAAAGGGCTTCCTATAGAGGACGTTTACAAGGTGTGGGAGTCACACAAGGTTTGGAGCAAGTACGTCCAAGTTTCTGATCCTGCTGACTCTAGCAGACAGGGTCTGTACTTTCTCTCGTGGGTGGGTGCAGGGCCGGCCCAATGGGGTAGGCCAGCGGGGCGACCGCCTAGGGCCCATCGTAGATGAGGGCCCAATTTTAATTATAAATTAGTACTATATCTGAAATTGCAAATATTTTCACATTGTAATATTTGATTTACTGGTGGAAGGGTGGAGTATTTTACATTTATGAAGGAGATTTCGGGTTCAAATCTCACATCTTACCTTTTTGAAAGCTATTTTTCCCAAAATTTAACTTTTAGCCTCTATATTGATTATTCTGATTTTATTTTGTTAACATACTTATTTTAACTGTTCATATTTAATCTTTTTACAATGTAGTACAAATGTACAATACACAATTATTTTTCTAAAATTTATTTTTCGTATCTCACGCATTTCACTTCTAAAAAATTAATTAATTTTGCAAACGATTCTTTTTAAAATTCATTTGTATGTAAGAAAAAAAATTCCTCTTTACAAAATTTATAAATATTATTATGACTAAGGCCTAAATTTATATTTTGCCCTAAGGCTCACGAAAGCGTAGGACCGACACTGGGTGGGTGGGGTCTGTTGGAGCAAGTACAGACCCCACCCACGTATAAGAGACGCTGGTATACTGGGTTTTTTTAAAAAAAAAAAATTAAAAAAATTTAGCGTAATCTTCTCCATCTTAACCCGCTTCCTCCGTTCCAATTGAAAACAGTGCGCTGCTATCCTCCCCAACGCCCGCCCCGTCTTCTTCGACTCCCAAACGGAATCCGACTCCCTCGAGTCCCTCGCCATCCTCCAGTTCGGGGAATTCGATATCGTATCCCACCCCAACCGCATCGCCTTCTCGGAGGGCCTATGTTGCTGTTCCACGCGGTTGTGCACGTCTGGTGGAGGTCGGCGATGGCGAACGCAGGAGAGGGTGGAGGACCAGGCGCGGAGGACGGAGGTGGAGATCCGGACGCGGCGGAGGAGCGAGGATCTGTGGATTGGGGAGTGAGGCGATTTTGGGGAGGAGAATTCGAAGGTTGGAGGAGGTGTGTGTGACTGTACGTGAGCTCGGCTTGGAGATCTCAGCAGCCATGGAACCCATATTTTCATAGTGATTGGAATGGAGGAAGCGGGTGAAGATTGGAAGATTAGGCTGATTTGTTTTTTATTAAGGTTAGTGTACACGGAAATATTTTTCTAAAAAAAACTTTTGCTTCTGATTATAAGTGAAAAATTTCCGAGTCTCATAAAAGTGTCTATGTTGTGAATTATTTTAAAAACGAGCCTATATTGGAAATTTTTTCTAAAAAAATTCTTAATATTCAATGTTAGCTACTTCAGTTTACTTGTTTTTAAGTTTTTATTTTTAGTGCAACCTCACTTTACTTTATGATTAACTAGCGTGTGTTCCCGTACCATGTACGGGGTTGCATATAATAAATATTTTAATAATATATTTATATTTTATACTATTAATTAATTTATAGATTGTAGTTTATACTTTATGGTTTAAAATTTATAGATTATAGTTTATAGTTTACGATTTATGTTATATAGTTTAAGTTCATTAATAACTCAACTTAATTAGACTGATAACATAATAATAGATAAAGATATATATTTATATATAGATTTAAGCTCATGAGAAATCACCTCTTAGGATAAAACGGGGTTAACGATTTAAAGGCGTTAGATCATGTTTAGATGAATGGATCAGATTTAATTAAAGATAATAATAATATTAAGGATAATAAATTAGAATTACCTATCTGTATTTTAGGGATTCACTTTCCTTTTTCACTTGTTCTCTCACTGGATGAACTCTCATCTCATCGCCTTCATTGAACCCTCGCCTCCTCCTTGACGAACTCTACTCCTGGCAAATCTCTTAAGGTATTTATTTCCCTCTTAGTTTTGTTTATTCATATTGACATTCTTACTAATCAATCAACCACCTCTATCGAACAATCGTTCAAATTTCAACTCTTGGATCTCCTTCCGATTGCTTCCCATGAACCCGATCTCAGCCGACGTCGTCGATTTTAGGTAAAGACATGGACTTTATAGGTATTAGCTATGAGCATTTGTTCCACAAATAATTTCTGAGTTTGAATAACCAAACAAATTACTCCGTATATATGTAATGTTGGCAGAGACCACTAATTGGCATGTCCGGGGGATATGCACCATGATCACACACGTAACCATTGTTTGGAGATAGATTTCACTTTTAAATTTAATGCTTCTTTCTTCTTTTTTCCCTCACATCCACACTAGTATGCATAGAGTGAGTATATGTTGAATTAGATTTATTATGTTATAGGATTACCTGAATGAACACTTCAAGTTACAGAAAGAGTCGGGATGTGAAACTGACGGAAAACAAAGGGCACGTGTGATGAAAATGTTACAAGACGAGAGGAAAATCAGAGAAAAGGAGAATTAGATTTTAGATTCCTTGAGGAGAATTAGTGTAACCCCGTGGCCCCGTGCTAATATAATTATTAATTATCTGTTATATTGTACAACAGATAGGTCGGATTTCATATTGAGTCGTAACTCCATCCTTCCAATACTTGACCAAAAGATTATTACCAACACAACCTAAAAAAAATCACTTCGTATATAATAGGTGAATGCAAGGAAAAACACTATTCATAATTGTGAAACTTGCATACTAAGGGGTGTTCATAATTATCCCATCCGGACGATCAGAACCATCGATCCGACGATCCGATCCGTAAATATCCGTATCCAATGGATTATGTATCTGTATCCGATCCGATCCGGATAAATTTCCGGATCAATGGATCGGATACGGATCGGGGTTAGGGGTATGTCACTTATATTAATATAATAATAAATTATATATATAAATAATATAAATACATTATACTCTCTCCGTCCCTCTTTTTCCTTATAAGTTGTCCCCTTATTTTCTTCCTCTTATCAAAACTTTCTACTTTTGATCATAAATATTTACCACATTACCCTCATAAAAACTTTTCAATTACTACAAAACCTACAACAATTCAAATTACCTTTTCACTTTTATCTCTCTCATCATTATTATACTCACATCTTAACCTTTTAATTTCCCTCTCTCCTTATTTTCTCATCTCAATACACTATCTTTTCTCTTTTTCTTCTCTTCTCTCCTCTTCTTTCTCTTTTTCTTAATCTTTGTGCATTTTGTGGAAGAGGAAGCAAATATGAGGACGGAGAGAGTATCTAATAAAAAATGTCAAAAAAAATATGTAAGTGGTCGTCAATACTCAAGTATTGTTTGGACTTAGCCCTTTGCATTTATTTGGACAAAGTCCATTAGTGATATAATGGTATTGGGCTAATTACTAATTGACTCGCCAACATTTAATGACCACTAGTGGACCCACCAATGGCTTGTATTGATATTTCGGATATCCATCTCGGATATCCAATCCGATCCGATGATATCCGGACGTTTCGGATACGGATACGGATCGCAATATTGAGAATTTTTTTTGCGCCGGATCGGATATCCGATAATGAATAACCCTTGCATGTCCTGATTTAAAATGTTAAGTCCTAATGCAGAGAAGCTAAAGAGATATCCATCTTATACCGAAGGCATGTACGATTTATTTGCCGTCTCCGAAAATAAGTATGACAGCTACAAAGAGGATCATGAGTGTGTAGTTGCCTTCATGTGAGTAAACCTCGCCTTCTTTGCTTGACGAAGTGTGAATAACTTTCACACGAGGGAAGTAGTCTAGTACAACTGATTGTTTGATAACAGAGAAGGCGGCGGATATCAGAGATTGGCTGGCAACAACTGCTGCAAGTGTGGAAACTATAAACATTGGCCAGTAAACTTTTTGGAGTATGAACTTATAGAAACCATCCATGGAGTTGTAGGGGTGTCTGATAAGGTATGCTGTTACCAGTGATGGGTATTGTGAGCATAAATGCAAGCTGATGAAGAAGAAGGGATAAAATTTTGTACATAAATGAGTGTATAAAATTAGAAAAAGATACCTGAATGGAAGGTTTATTAAAATGGCCAAGATCAGCAAACATTTCTTCAAAACCTGATCAACACATAGGTAAATAAAGTGAAAAATTGACATTGTTCACATGAAAAATTAGGTTGAGTAATTGTCAGCAATTTACTGGCCTGTAATGCAAAGGACAGTACCACCAAGAAATAGCCAACTATCCTTCCCACGTCGGGAGAAAAGATCAATGATGTAATGTGCATATATGGCTTTGAATATACTCGGGTAATGTTTGTTTATGTTATAAATTTAAATTCCAACAATGGGTGTGGTCAAGGTCCACAAACCCATAATCGGGGAGAAAAGGAAACTGACTTTTGAAGTATTGAATCTTTGTAGCAAAAAAAGGCCAATCAAGATTCTTGCGGATAGGGTTTCAACCAATGCTGCCACGTTGAAATAGAAATTGTCACTGAAAAGGTTTTGAACTGTACTACTTTATATTGTGGACTTAATATTTTGGTACTTACATTTACTAACAGAAGGGAAAGGAGCTCTTATTCCATCAATAACAGACAAGATTGAAAACAAAGGAGAAATTTGTAAGAAAAAACGAAGCATGTGCAACATTGTAGCATGATGGAATATACCAGAGATGAAAATTCCAAAAAAAAGAGAAGATATACCTGATATTGCTGGTGTAAGTATACCATCACCAATTATCATGCACATTCCGAGCATCGCAATGAAAAGAAGTACCCTCTTAGCAACCAAATTATTTTCAAAAAAATTCCCAACGCGACTCATCTTTCGAGTGCCTTAGCGTACTGAAGAATGTGAAATTCCCAAACTGTTGTTGGTAGAAAGGATTCCAATGTTCAGATGCCTGCAGAGTAGCGAATAGAGTGCAAATGTGCCCCCAATTGATAGCATATAGAGAACTCTAATATACAAATCCATATCCATACTAAGTAGAGGAGTTCTCAATCTCATGAATCTACCTTCTCCTTGATCATTAGCATTGAGAGCAATGCCAGCATACTTGATGTATATGTGTAATCCATATCTATATGTATATTCTATAGTTCGACAATAGGTCAATCAAGTACCAAGCTAGGACTAGAGTAGGCTAGCTTAGGTATGGCTCATGGTTCAGGGATCATGGCTCACAGTAATGCAACCCCGAGCTCAAAAGGCTTGGTCGAGATGGCATTGTGTTTGAGGTAATTGGTTTCTGGTATCTGGTATCTGTGGTTTTGGGCCTGATTGTTTGGGCTTGTGTTTGGGCCGCTTCTGTGATTTGGCCTTACTTGCTTCAGACTAAGTGAAACGCTGTGTTTCGTCTAACGATCTGACAAGGTATATAACTCGTGAGTTAGGGTTAGCTTGTTACTGGTTCATCTCCTTCACCGCTTACCAGATTACAGAGAGAGTTTGAGTGATAGGGTTCTTGGTGGTTCGATCGCAGTGATTCTCACGGTGGAAGTTGAGTCCTCCGGTGGTGGCCTTCAGAGATTCATTCGGCGTTCTTCGTAGCTTCTTCCTTGAAGCTGTTCTTGCCTTGAAAGGGGGCTGAATCTCTTTCTTTACCTTCGTCCTAGCTTCTTCTCTGTAATAGCTTGCTTAGGTTTAGCTTGTTCGTCTTGCTTGGTGTCTTTGTAACCATTGTTGAACCTTTCTGATCTAGTGCATTATTCGGGATGAGTCTCCCCACTGAGACTTCGCAGATGTAGGGAAACCGAACTGCGTGACCAACTCTTGTGTCCATTGTTCTCATTTTGTTATTTACTTTTCTCGAATCGATTGCAGTAGAGATCGATCGGATCTGGTTATTAAGATAGAACCAAGATTCTACACTTGACCACACCAATAATTATACATAATTTATTGGCTTCTTTTGATATACTACTAAGATATACTACAAAATTGTAGAACCTAGACAGTGGTCGATGGGTGACTTTACGCTGGTGTTTAATGCTGGTGTAGATCAAAGTTTTCAAAATAAGGCTCTCAAAATCTGTGAAAACTTGCCACAAAAAAAAACAGTGAAAACTTTAATCTACACCAAAATACAGCACAACTTGTTTAGAGTGCCAAATCAAATCTGTTTTTGTAAATTAATAAAACAGGAGCCATCATGTCTTGAGTTGTGCAAATCTGTTGGTAGGCAGAACAGATACAAACTTAAATAGTTAAATCATACTCCAAATCTCTTTCCACATTCCAAGGACTTGCAAGAACCTAAAATTATACAGTAACTGCTCTACAACCTAATGCACAAAAGCTTGTACACTATAAATAGGACATCACAGTTGTAATATTCAGCTAAGAAATTCAATACACAAGTAGACACTTCACTCATTCTCATAATCTATCAAAGTTGAACATCATATTTGGGAGGATATAATCAAATTGCAGGAGCAAATCACCTCTGCTCTAAACTCAAATCAGCATTCAACTTGTCACGAAATCCACACACAAATGAAAGTGACTCTTTCAGGTGAGGTATGTTTGAACCAAGATGAATATCACAGAAACTGAAGTCAAAGAGAATTTATACAACACCTAATACAACACATATGCTCAAATGCAAGATACAATTGCAGCAGTTAAAAACTCCAATCCTATATAGAAGCAAGAACCCAAAAATATATGTTTCTGGCTAACACATCAGCTGCTAAAGAAAGCAACTCTAATGAAAATCCAATTCCATTTATCTATCTACCAAACGAAAATCCAAACTTCTCAATCCGATAACAAACCAATTCCATTGAAATTGAAGCAAAAACGACTAATACAAAGAGAATTGAGATCGAACCTCGCACAACTGGTCTTCTGATCACGCATATAGGAAAGAGGGCAGCACCGGCAACGCTTCTAGGAAGAGCAAACCCTAGAAATGACTAATACAACTGGTCTTCTTATTAAGCCCTTTCCATATACTTTTCTTCTTGCTGTTTTTAACACAGCAACCTATACACACTTGTTTAGGGCTTGATAAGAAAAAAAAAACTGCCCCATTGCAAAGGTAAGAAAAAAAACCCGGCAATGGCAGAAGAAACAAACCTGAATTTCGTACCGGAAGCGGGAGCTGCTCTACCAATGCTCCTTCGTTTATTCAATGGCTCATGTTCTACCTGTAACAACAAAAAATTCGCTCCCAATATGTTAGTATAAGAAAAATTGTTTGGCTCCAGAAACTTTCATTAACCTAGCTAATTGAAGAAGAATAATTTAGACGAATGTTTGAATACCTTTTGAGAGCGAAGATCTGAACAACTCTCTGACGCGATGGGAGAGGGATGAGGGAGGGGAAGAGAAAATTTGAGAGAGAACCTGGATAGAGGTGGAGTGAGAAGAATGAAAACGGTTTGGCTCTTAAATCCATCGGCACTTGAGGAGTATGCAACAGTTGAAGATCGTGGGGGAGAGGGATGAGCGAGGGGAAGAGAAAATTCAGGAAAGACGTTTCTGGCTGCTATCGTGGGAGAGGGATGAGGGAGGGGAAGAGAGAATTCAGGAAAGACGTTTCTGGCAAGAGAATTAGGCCTGATGTGTCAATCAGATAAGGTGTCCACTTGTCGGATAAATCGAGTGCCAAGTGGTGCGTTTTTTAACACTAACTTGTTCTCTGCTTTAATGTTTTAAGGCAGATTGGAGAAGATAAAAGGAGTCTTGAAGAATAGAATTAGTCTCGCTGAAATAGACCTGAGACTCTTTAGACATGATACTCTTTGAAACCATGGAAATGTATGCTGCCTTGCTAGCTAGTCTCCTTGATTAAAGGGTTAATCCTGTTTTGCTTTTTATTTAATCTGGTTGAAAGCTCTCTGCTTTTGGGGATGGAGCTTTGAGTTTATCTGTAAGTATGCACCAAATCTGAACCTACCAAATTTGTATAGATATACACCGTATCAATGTTTTTATTAGAACAAAATTAGGTTTTATTATTTATCACCTACGTTTGTGTTGATATTCAGATTAGTTATCGTGATATGCAATATCAACTTGTTGATGAAATTGAAAACGTTGTTTGAGGTCATATACATTATATATATGATATGCAGCTATATGAGTATAATATTCACATATAGTGTGTTGATATTCGCGTGTTTGTGTGTGATATGCACACTACTTTTTGCATTACGCAAATTACATGTAGTTTTTTTTGAAGTGCATTCTTAATATGATGAATTTGATGACCAACGATTGGTGCATATCGCTACAGATTTGGTGCATATCGCTGTAGATTTGGTGCATATCTATAAAGATTTAGTGCATATCGCTACAAATTTGGTTCATATCTATACATATTTAGTGCATATCGCTGCAGATTTGGTGCATATCTATACAGATTTAGTGCATATCGATACAGATTTGGTGTATATCTATAGATATGTGTTGCATATCGATACGGATTTGGTGCATATCTATAGATATGTGTTGCATATCAAGTAGAAAGTTGTAAACCTTGGAAAACGAACCCTAGTATGTCTTCAACGCCAATAACACATTGAGTACCAAATAATAAAAATTCTTCAACGCCAATATCACATCGCCATTTGGGTTTTTTCTGCATATGTGAACTTGTGTTGTGCATATCAACTAAAAAGGTGTGCATTGAGGAAGAAATAGATCACATCATCAACCGGGTTCTTCTGCATACCTGAACCATTTTTGTGCATATCAATGAATAGTTAGTGCACATCTGTTAACAACTATTGCATATCAAATAAGCGTAAAATGAAACCCTAGAGTCCCATATTAAAATTCACTACGACAAATGATTTGAGAGGCGACAAACAATGATAGAAATTTAACACATATAGTGCATATCATGTATAAATTATTGCATAACAGTGGGAAAAAACGCATATGAAAACTTAATTACTGCATAACGCCTCAAAATTCGAAACCCTTAAAATGCTACTGCATAAAAACGAATGGAATATGCATATCGTTCTAGCGAGTTCGCATATCAGAATTAAACCCTAACGGACCCTAGCGAACCTAGCGAGTTCGCATAACGGCGAATATGTTGTTCAATTACATCAAACCCTAATCAAATTCCTACAAATCTAATACATCAAAGTCGAATTAAATCAAACCCTAGTCACATAAGGTCCCCCTTTGTTGATCATACGATTTGAGAGGCGAACAAAATTGAAAGTCGTTCAACAGATCTACTGCATATCTAGTAAATCAGATTGCATAACGTCTAAAAAGAAACGCATACGACAACTTAATTGATGCATAACACCTCATAATTCAAAACCCTAAATAGCTACTGCATAACGAGGATGCAGAATTGCATATCGAATTTACGAATTCGCATATCAAAATGAAACATCTTGAAACTAACCTTCTCCCATGGAGATTTGTGTGCTGTTGTATCAATCAAACAAGAAAAAGAATTGCCAAGGAGAAGAACGCAAATTGCCAAGAATTGCCAACTTAATTGATTTTTTTACTTATTTAATTCAAAGATATATATCAAAATATAAAGTCGGATGACGTGGAGGATGACATGGTGGATGATGTAGCATAGTTTAGAGGTCAACACATAGGCGAATTGAATATAAGGGCGACATGTGGCAAAACAACGTTCTGTTTTAGTATATGTATACATAGATAGATATTGGTTGTGTTTTTAATTGTGGATCAGTAACGATTCTTTTCCTAAAATTTTATGAATTATGTTCACCACTCCTAGGAAATTCTAAGTTTCTTCTGATAGCCTCGATTCTGTTCACCACTCCAATGGGAAGAGCAAAGAATGTTGCACCAATACATACACAAACTAGTGACCACCGATTGTAAAACCTGAAGACGACCAGCGTAGGAAAGAACGCGGGCCTGTCAGGATTAAATAACACCAGTGATCCTATTAATTGGAGGGCATTATTCAGCAAATTGCCAATCTTTTTGCTCCCATTGGTAGACCCAAGTACTTGATTGGGAGATCTCCAATGTTGATCGATTTGGTGTTAGAAAAATTTACAAAAACAGAACAACTTTACCTTGGCCTAATCAACCTGAGATGTAACTTGTAAGCACACAAGAATGCCAAGTTACCAGGCTCAACCTAACAGATTAATGCAGGAGGATTGTCTACAGAGTTGTATTTCAGCAAGATAAGAAACACAGGAAACATACTATCATCGCTTATATATATATAGGCTGCATCTAAATGCACACGTTTTTTTTTGCTAAATGCACACTTTTCTGTGCGGTAAGAGTTACAGTACAGAACGGTGCGGTAACCGTTAACGCACCCGTTGTTCCAGGGGCAATTTTGGAATTTTTTTGAAAACGTATATTAATCTTGTGCGTTAACTCTTACCGCACAGATCTGTGCGTTAAGATTTAACGCACGAGATTAAGGAAAGATTAACTAAACGATGCTCGAGTTAACGCACAAGATTTAACGTATATTAATCTTGTGCGTTAACTCTTAGTCTTATTAGGCATATAAAGTACCAATAAGGTCTCGTTCAAACAAAACGATGCTCGAAACTATACGTAAACGCTAAAAGGCCTTAAATGAGCTTACGGCCCAATTTGACAAAACGATGTCGGAACGGAATGAAACTTGATTTCAATGCCTATTAGAGATATTTGACCATGTGGGTAACTTCCAATCACAACTTCTAACTTTTCAAATAGCATCTCCTTTAGTGATAACTCTCTAACTTGTCGCAATATGTATGGTCTACAACATTGATGATGATTATTGTTGACAAAATTATAAAACTTAGTCTTATTAGGCATATAAAGTACCAATAAGGTCTCACTAAAACAAAACGAGGCTCGAAACTATACGTAAACGCTAAAAGGCCTTAAAAGGGCTTAAATGGGCTTAAGGCCCAATTTGACAAAACGACGCCCAAACGATGTCAGAATGGAATGAAACTTGATTTCAATGCCTATTAGAGATATTTGACCATGTGGGTAACTTCCAATCACAACTTCTAACTTTTCAAATAGCACCTCTTTTGTAAATACCAAACTAGTGATAACTCTCTAACTTGTCGCAATATGTATGGTCTACAACATTAATGATTATTATTGTTGACAAAATTATACAACTTAGTCTTATTAGGCATATAAAGTACCAATAAGGTCTCGCCCAAACAAATCGAGGCTCGAAACTATACGTAAACGCTAAAAGGCCTTAAATGGGCTTAAGGCCCAATTTGGCAAAACGACGCTCAAACGATGTAGGAATGGAATGAAACTTGGTTTCAATGCATATTAGAGATATTTGACCATACTGGATAACTCTCAATCAAAAATTCTTCATTTTCAACTGACACCTTCTTTATAAACATCAAACTAGTCACCACTCTCTATCTTTTTGCAATAGGTATGATTAATAACATCGATGTATTATTATGTTTGAAAAAATTATACAACTTAGTCTTATTATGCATATAAAGTCACAAGAAGGTCTCTCTCACACAAAACAAGACTCGAAATTATGCGTAAACGCTAAAAGACCTTAAATGGGATTAAGGCCCAACTTTGCAAAACAACGCCTAAACGATGTCGGAATGGAATGAAACTTGGTTTCAATGCCTATTAGAGATATTTGATCATGTAGGTAACTTCCAATCACAACTTCTAACTTTTCGAAGAGCACCTCCTTTGTAAAAACCAAACTAGTGATAACTCTCTAACTTGTCGCAATATGTATATCGACAAGTTAGAGAGGTAAGAGATATTTGGTATTACAAAGGACGTGTTACTTGAAAAATACGAAGTGGTGGTTGAGAGTAACCCACATGGTCAAATACCTCTAACACTCATAGAAACCAAGTTTCAAACCATTCTGACATCGTTTGGGTCGTTTGCCAAGTCTAGAATTTATAGAAATGTTAAATTGAGAACAATATTGATTATCATAATATTTTTATCTTAAAAAGTAATATAGGTTTTATTGTTTTATAATTATAGTATTTTTATATAAAAAGATTTATCAAAACATGAAAAATAGTAAAAATATTCAAATAATAATAAATATATTAAAACAAGGCCTAAAATAATAATAATAAAATATTAAACATCTGATTATTTGAATAATATTTTTTTTTGAATTTATTATTATAATTAATTCAATAATTATATGGGACCAAGATAAAAAAAATAATAATAAAATAAGATGGAACCAAGTTCTATTGTAACATGTAATAATAAAATTACAAACATATCATGAGAACTCATTAGTGTGGTGGTTTCACACCAAATATTTGTGCATAGTGTTGTAGTTGAGACTCGAACCTGAGACCTTACAAAGGATGCACAAGGCCTTACCACTAGAGCAATGAGACTGAAGCATTAATTATTAGATCTGTGCGGTTATATTTACCGCACAGATATATTTTATTTAAAAAAAATCTGCGCGATTAATTAAAAAAAAAATCTGTGCCGTAAAGGTTACCGCACAGGAATTTTTTTAATCAAAATTTTAATTTTTTTTAGTTAATCTTTCCTTAATCTCGTGCGTTAAATCTTAACTCACAGATCTGTGCGGTAAGAGTTAACGCACAAGATTAATATGCGTTTTCAAAAAAATTCCAAAATTGCCCCTGAAACAACGGGTGCGTTAACAGTTACCGCACCGTTCTGCACTGTAACTCTTACCGCACAGAAAAGTGTGCATTTAGCAAAACAAACGTGTGCATTTAGACGCAACCTATATATAAGGTATGAGATTAATCTGAAAGAACAAACTAAAGGATCCTGAGTAACAATTATCTATTACACTTTGGTCTACTATGTCAAATTGAAATGTACAAGCTAAAATGAATCTGATGACACCTGATTAATTAACAACAAAATTGACTAAATTTACACATGATTAGCAAATTGAACGCAGATTTACACCAATCAACAATAAACCCTAATTAGTTTATAACAAAAAATACGGCAATCAACCTTAAATTCTCAAAATTCCCAAACCGGATTTTATTCGTGGAAACCCTATATTTCACTGAAATTCTTACCTGAAACAATGTCTTTGTCGCCGACAAATATCACCAAAAGAACCGCGCACGCCGTCCCAATCAAGCAGAAGACACCGTCCCGTCTCCGTCACCATCGTCATCCACCTTTTCTCCCTTCGCATTTTGTTTCTATTTTCTCGTTGACGATTTTCTAACGGAAGGGTATAAGGCGAAAAGTATGAGAAACTCGGGGTTATCTCGTCAATATGTCAAAATGTGTGGGCTTTTCCAGGAGAAGCCAAAAACTTAGGTTACCAGACGAAATACCGGTAGGTTGATCTGGGCCTAAGAAGATATTGGCCCAGAAATAAAGCAATAGCCTGGATTGGGTCGTAAGGATTCAGAACAAAACCTACCAGCGTCGTGCTTTCAACAACTGCGCTGCAGGAAGCTGGTTTCGACTACATGGTTATTAAATTTGCGAGTTAACTCGTAAAACCGTACGAGTTTACGAGTCATAGTATAAATAACGAGTTAATTCGGGTGTAAGATTCGTTTGGCGTCAGACTCGTATCAAACTCGGTTAGACTCAGTTATATTCGGAATCTGTTAAAACCGTACGAATCTGCTAAAACCATATTTTCAGCCTATTTTGAGGTTTTGGGCTTTGGCCCAAATGAGGCCCAAAATTTCTCATCTGCAGCCTGCACTTTCTCTCACTCACTCGTCTTCGATTACACAGCAGTCCACTCCATTACGCAGGCTCAAACTCTCAAAGAAAACCCTTGCCTCCATTGCGGCGCTCAGTGGCTTGGTGCAGGCGGCGCTCAGTTCGTTGCTTTGTGCAGGCGGAAGATTCAGGGCGCGGTTCGTGGCTTGGTGCAGGCGGCGCAGCAGCAACTCCTTGCCTCCATTGCGCAGTCGGCTCCTTGCCTCCATTACGCAACACTGCAGCAGCAGCTCAAATCCGGCTCCTTGCCTCCTTCCTTTCCTTTTCTTCAGTAACCAGGTAATGGCTTGAATCAAATTTGATAATGGCTTGCAATGCAGGCTGCAGAGGGAGAGAAAATTGTGATGATGACTTGATTTAGATGCATATTGTTTGTGTTTGATTAATTTAGGAATGGATAGTGGATCTGCAAAATCAAGTTTAATAACCTTGGTTGGAACGAAGGAAATTTCGGTTATGAGGATTGAAGACTAGTTTCACTTTTGCTAACTTATCATGCTACTTTGTTTGGATCTCTTAGAGTTTGTTTGGATGTTTTGGAGCTTGATTATTATGTAACTTTGATTGGAGTTGTACTATTATGTAATGTAACTTTCTTTGATTGTAAAACTTTAGAGCTTGACTATTATGTAGTTTTGTTTGGAGTTTATTCTTTATTATATAGTTTTACTAAATTGATAGGTTATCACTTACCTTACCTAAGTTACCAAGGCTTACTATAAAGTGATAGGTTATAACTTATAAATTTTATTATTATTTTTAAAGATTATTTATTATATTTATTATTTATTTTACTTTATTTATTATTTTATTATTTTAGTAGATTCTTACGAATCTACGAGTCGAGTCTAGGGACCCCCATCGAGTCACTAGTAGATTCTCGAGTTTAATAACCTTGTTCGACTACTTCAGTCTCCAACTCACAAGGTAAGGTAAGCGGGGGGCGGTCGCCTAGATCCGCCACTGATAGGGGATAGCTTATGCATTTTAATGTTCATATTTCAGAGTTTTCACTTGTTTCAAACGTATCAATCAATGCATATTAGAATATGCCAGTTTCGAGTAATTGTTGGCTAATGTTAGGTTTATATATCTGAAAATTTTGAAGGTCGGAATGGACATAAAGCTGCTATATGCAGCGGATAATCCTCCGTTGCCGGTAATTGTTGCAGCAGAGGTAGCTGGAATTTCTCTATCAACCGATCCGTCTCTTCCCTCTGGTTCTATCCCCATTTTTGTCTTTCCCAATGGGTAAGATTAATCACTCTGAGCACTGATATATTTTATTTTGTTAAAAAGCATCTTTATGTGGAATTTGATATCTGCTATTCTTATTCATTGTATGGAATTTCATTACTGGCGTTGTTATCATGTAATGAATCTGGTCTAATACTATAATGTCACTGAAATTACAGTACAAAATTGCATGGAGTGTTTGTTCTGTTACGCCATATTGGGCGCATTGCTGGTTTGAACCTTTATGAGAGGAAGGATGCATCTGAAACAGGAGAGGTGCATATAATCATTTCTAATTCTTGTTTCTAATTATTGACTTTTTTTTTCTTTTTATCAACAATAAGGAACAGATTTTTTGTTTCCGAATGCTCTTTTTCATTCTTGCTGTTCTTTGCTTGTTTCTTGACATATGTTTGCATTTTGTTCCTTTTCAGATCGATATGTGGTTGGATTACTGTCATATATTCTCTTCCGGATCTGAGTTTGAAAATGGCTGCAGCCATGTGGACAGTTATCTATTGAGCAATACTTTTTTGGTTGGTCACGAGTTGTCAATTGCTGATCTAGCAGTATGGTCGAGTCTTGCAGGTCATAATTTGATCTTATCTGCGTATTCGGTCATGTTATAGTTTGATAACTAAAGCTCACATACTATTGATCCTGTACGCTGCCCCACATCATCAAATTGTATTTATTAAACATGTGTCTGGAATTAAACCTTGCAGGGATTGGGCAAAGGTGGGAAAGCTTGAGAAAATCAAAGAAGTACCAAAATCTTGTCCGGTGGTATAACTCTATAACTTCTGAATATAGTTCAATACAGACCAAAGTGTTGGAAGCAAATGTTGGGAAAAAAGGCTCTGGGAAGCCAGCATCGAAGAAAGATCAGGACTTACAAATCCAGTCAAAGAGTGCAAACAATCAGTTTAATGAAAGAACCAAAACATCGGGCAAGCCAAGTTTTGAAGTAGATCTACCTGATGCTGAGGTTGGGAAAGTTTGTTTAAGGTTCGCCCCTGAGCCAAGTGGTTATCTTCACATAGGGCATTCAAAAGCAGCACTTTTGAACAAGTATTTTGCTGAGAGATATAAAGGTATGCTGATTTTGCGTTTTGATGATACAAACCCTGCAAAGGAAAGCAATGAGTTTGTTGATAACATTATCAAAGATGTTGAGACTTTGGGGTTGAAGTATGATGCAATTACATACACATCAGATTACTTTCCTCAGCTAATGGAGATGGCTGAGAGTTTGATACGCCGGGGTAAAGCTTATATTGACGATACTCCACGTGAGCAAATGCAGAAAGAACGGATGGACGGGATTGAATCATTATGCCGCAGTCATAGCATAGAGAGGAATCTGGAACTGTGGAAAGAGATGATTGCTGGATCTCAGCGAGGTTTAATTTGTTGCTTAAGAGGCAAGTTGAATATGCAGGATCCAAACAAGTCGGTACGTGATCCAGTTTATTACAGAAGTCATCCCATGCCTCATCACAGGATTGGGGCTAAGTATAAGTTATATCCTACCTATGACTTTGCCTGTCCCTTTGTTGACGCATTTGAAGGCGTAACTCATGCACTTCGTTCTAGTGAATATCATGACCGTAATGCTCAGTATTACAGAATTCAGCAGGACATGGGATTGAGAAAGGTTCACATCTATGAATTCAGTAGATTGAACCTGGTCTACACCCTTCTCAGCAAACGTAAGCTTCTCTGGTTTGTCCAAAATGGCAAGGTTGATGGATGGGACGATGCTCGCTTCCCAACTGTTCAAGGAATTGTTCGTCGTGGGCTCAAGATTGATGCCTTAATTCAGTTCATCCTTGAACAGGCAAGTTGCTGTAAAAAAGTATTCAAATACTATGTTTTAGATTTTTATGCTGTTGATCCCTGAACATGCCTTTTTTTATAATTATTTATACTTTTCTACTGCAGGGGGCATCTAAAAATCTGAATCTGATGGAGTGGGATAAACTTTGGAGCATCAACAAGAAGATTATTGACCCTGTTTGCCCCAGACATACTGCAGTTGTAGCTGAGCGCCGTGTTCTGGTAACCCTAACTGATGGTCCAGAAGAGCCATTTGTGCGCATCATACCCCGACATAAAAAGTACGAAGGGGCTGGTTCCAAGGCTACAACTTTCTCAAAGAGGATATGGATTGAGTATGTGGATGCTGAGGCCATATCTGTTGACGAGGAGGTTACATTTATGGATTGGGGAAATGCAGTAATTAAAAGCATCAAGAAGGATGAAGCAGGAGTTATCACTGAGTTGGTTGGGGTCTTGCATCTTCAAGGATCAGTCAAGACAACAAAGCTGAAGCTAACCTGGCTTGCTCAAATGGATGAACTTGTGAACCTCTCACTTGTTGAATTTGACTATCTCATCTCGAAAAAGAAGGTATGATTTACTATGATCTAGTTGAACTAACTTTATTTGTTCATGAGTCTTAAGAAAAAATCTGCTGAGTACTATCCAATATCCAGGCATTGTTTAATTTATGTGTTAGTTTTCTTATGGCTAGCAGCTGGATCTTAATAATTTTCCTTGTACCTTTCATAAAGTTTAGTGATATTTCAATCAGATCTTATCTCCACTGAAACTGTTCTTTTTTTCTTTCTTCTCTTAATCGGTTTCTGTAACTTCATTTGTCTAGTTGGAGGAGGATGAAGACTTTGTTGACGTTCTGAACCCTTGTACAAAGAAGGAGACATTTGCATTAGGAGACTCAAACATGAGAAACCTGAAAGGTGGAGAAATCATCCAACTGGAGCGAAAAGGCTACTTCAGGTGTGACGCTCCTTATTTGAGACCCTCCAAGCCAATCGTTCTGTATGCTATTCCAGACGGAAGACAACAAACTGTTTCAAGGTGAAGAAACATGTTGAATGACCTGATTTTAGTTGTGGCTTCCAGTTTCCAAATCAGATTGCCAAAGTTTTCGTGTAAGGAATATTTCTCAAATGTTTCTTCATAGCAAAATCTGAATCCGCTGAGAACGGTGTTGTCTGGGTGTTTTGGATCAGACTGAACGGTGTCGTTTTTTGTTTTTTTCGTTTAAGCCCTCCTTGTTCCATCTTCTCTCTTGCATTGTTTGAGGTTGAATTCGTTAGAGATTCTGTGCTAAATATGCACTTTTAGCAAGGGCTGGAATAATATTTTTCATTAAAAAATAAAGTTTTGTTAAAGCCCTTTCCAAAGTATGTAAAAATGGGCAATGTTACAGACTCGAGCAAAAATCGTAGATCTTTAGCGCAAAGCCTTGTTTGGCTTGCTGATTTTTTTTCCCGGAATATACCATCAAAACGACTAGTGATATTCTAAAATAATGCAAAAGAAAATATCTTATTTCTTCAAATATTGCATATGAAGCATTGTGTGATTTTCAACTTTTTGACCTATATAATAATGAAAGTATGTTGGTATTTGATATTTTGAATAAAAAATATATTCTTTCTTCAAACAGTGCATGTGAAGCATGATAAGATTTTCGAATTTTGGACAATCATACCTAATTAAAGTATGTTGGCATGTGATATTATGAAATAATGCGGAAGAAAGGTGTGGTTGACATTAAATTCAACTTGCAACTTGATATGTGATCTTCTGAAATAATGCAGAACAAAAGTTGGTTGGCAAGTTGGCAAAATGGCAAGATAAAAGTGATCTATGGGGGAGTACCAAAGATTCTAATGACTGACAATGGGGAGTACCAAAGATTGCTACAAGAAGCTCTTGATGCGACTACTGAAGCTCAAGAACGCGGTTTACAACACAAATACAAGGTGCATGCGCAAGGACAAAGTTCACGTAGAGGACCTCGTGGAAAATACATTGAAAGAGGAAGGGTGCAAGGCTTTGATAATCTCTACAGAGACTATTTCTCCATTCTCCGACTTCTCCACAATGCGCAAGAAAATTCCCCTGCGCATTCTAAACCTACATCGGAATAGATTGTCTCAATAAATTTGTTGGTCGGCATGGAGTTCTTTCGACAAAAGCCTGATGCAAAGAGTAGGCTTGGTATATCCGTATTGCAGAAACGTACTAGTGCCTTGAAGCAGTTGTGTATGGATTATGTCCAGATGCTACTGAAGAGTATCTTCGTCTTTCAGAAAGAACAACAAGGTCAAGTTTGGAAAAATTTAAAGGAGTCGTTGCCTTTTTTTGGTGATGAGTATCTTAGGCGTCCAACCGTAGCAGACACACAACGTCTACTATGCATGGGGGAGTCTCGTGGATTTCCTGGGATGATGGGTAGAATTACTGTATGCATTGGAGGTGGAAGAATTGTCCAACTGCATGGAAAGGTCAATATACTCGTGGTCATTCGACAATCATTTTGGAGGTTGTTGCGTCATATGATTTATGGTTCCGACATGCCTTTTTTGGGATCGCAGGTTCGTGTAATGATATCAATGTTCTTGATCAATCTCATGTTTTTGATGATGTTTTAGCAGTTCGAGTTCAAATATTAATTTTACTGTTAATGGGCGTGAATATAACATGAGATATTATCTCACTGATGGCATCTACCCGCATTAGGCAACATTTGTCCAATCAATTCGGCTACCTCAAAGCTCCAAGACAAACTGTTTGCCAAGCACCAAGAGTCTGTTTGCACAGATGTGGAAATGGCATTTAGAGTATTGCAAGCTCGATTCGCAATAATTCGTAACCCAACACTCTCTTGGAGTGTTGTGAAGATTGGAAGGATAATGAGAGCTTGTATCATTCTGTATAATATGATAGTAGAAGATGAACAAATTGTTATAGTCACCAAGGATACGAAATCTCAAAGTTCGGTGAAACAGTGAGTGGAGAAATGCCTCCTGAAACTGACCCGAATTAGATTTTCTCCAACAATACACCAACAAATATGAGAAGCTATCTGGAATGGTTGAGGGATCTTCGAAGTTCAAATACTCACCACCTTCTCCACGAAGATTTGAAGGCACACATTTGACAGCTATAAGATCTTTCTAGTGTTTTATATTTCAGATATGTAATTTGCTTCAATTATATTGTTGTAATGTTTTTAATTTATACATCCTTTATTTGTTGTTGTAATATATGTGCGTTCAATTTATGCATCTTTATTTGTTGTTGTAATATATGTGTGTTCAATTTATAAATCATTTGTTTGCCATTAATTTTATAAATCTCTAATCATTTCTATTAAATTTGATTAAGGTAAAATAACATAATAAATACTTTAATTAGGAGATATAAAATATTTTTATTTTATAAAAATTATTTTTTAGCTATTTGATATAATAAGATATTATTCATTTACTTAAAATAAAAAAATATCAATAATATAATACAAAAATAGGGGTATAATTATAAATTTATAAACCTTATAGCCCATTCCTTACAACTTTCATTGCAGCTAAAGAAACAGAAAAGTTGTAAGAATGACTTTGGCTTACAATCCTTCTTACATCCTCATTTTTACAGTTTCCTTTGCATATGCTCTCACAACTTTGTGTTGCTTTCATAAATTAAAAAGATATAAAATCGCCATCAAAATATTCAATGGAGATATGTATTCTTCGCTTTTTCTTCCCTCGTTGGGTTTAATGGAGACATTTTATTTTTCAGAAAGTAAGTTCCTAGAAATTTAATTCCCAGAACTTGAAGCCCCCAAAAACTACAAATACATGCATGTTTGGTTCAAATCTACTTCTCGTGAATTAAAATCTTGTATTTTGTTTGGTTTAATTTAACAAATTCATAAACATTCTTTAGTTTTACTATAATATCATTTATTAAACATAACCTTCTCTATTCAACCATGAAACTACTCTAATAGCTGCTTCATTGCTGCAAAATAGAGTAATAATTACATATAAAAATTTATACATCAAATGTGATCCAATTCACAACTACACTAATTACATTTAAAATTTATAATGAGATAAATTGAATCCATTATAGAAATCCATACCTACAAGTTGCAGGTTGATTCTTCAAACTAGGAGAGCAAACATAGTGGAGACAGAGAGAAGAGAAAAGTGAGAAACCTAAATGGTTTAGCGGGAAAATATATGAGAATTCAGCACGGAAATTTAGACGTAAAAAGTTCATTTAGAAAACAGTTTAATTAAAAGATAAAGGGTAATTTTATAAGGGGTGGTTCCGGTGAGAACAATTTTTAAAATGAGAACGTGCAAATGACTAATGTGCATCAAAATATTCTTAAATGTGCATCAAAATATTCTTAAATGTGCATCAAAATATACTTAAATGTGCATAAATTTTTTTGATACACATTCTTTGAAAAAATAATGCACATTTACAATTTTCACCTGAATGTTATTCAGTTTCTCAATAAATGTTCTTTAAAAATAAATATTCTTCAAATTTTGGATGTTTTTATGTTTGTCAATGATTGTGCACCAAATTAGTACTAAATGTGCACCAATTTACTACTAATGTGCATCATTCTCACGTTTGTATTTTAAAAGTTATTCTCACCCGATACTTTCCCATTGTATAATTTTGTTTTTAAAAAGTCTGTGGACTATATTTTTCCTATTCAGCTAGTCTAGTTTCCACACCATGTGCGAGTTTGTATAACTCGATATAGTTAATAAGTAATACCGAGAATCATGTAATATATATTTTATATGAAAATAAGTTGATATCTTAAAATGATATTGATATATAATTAACTTTTAAAATTTTAAATATAATAAACAACAAATATAAATGAATTTTTATACCAAAAATCTTATTTGATGAAATTATCATAGGTCAATTTTTAACAAATTTAAATAAATTGATTTCAACATATATAAAACTATATAATTTAAAACACTATCATAACACCAAAATATAATATTTTCTCTTATTTATTAAGAAATCAATCTTTTTGTGATATGTCATATCATAAAAATAAAATTATACACTTTGTAAAATAACATAATAGAATATTGGGAGATCAAAATCTAAAAAATTAACAAATAAAAATCTTTTTGGAATCTGAAAGATCTTAAGCAATATTTTTGTGATATTTTGGCACATGATTTTACAAATTTAATGAATTTTTAAAGAAAACTACAATAAATAGTAAAACATTGTGACCAATGGAATGGTGACAAATGGATGACGTGAATGAAAAGTATGTCACGTGACATAGCTAGAATTGAAGAAATGTCTTTTGCTTTAGTAGTTATATATAGATTACGTAAGATGATTTTCTACATGGAGAAAGATCAAATGAGAAGTTAATCTTAAAATTAGAAATGAGAAGTAATACTAGCTAGGGAATTCAATGGTTAGGATTACACTTTTCTATGGTTTTGACCCAAGTAATTGACCATTGACCAGGTCTGACCGGAATTGACCATTGACCGACGTTGACCGGTGTTGACCGATCGTTGACCATTGTTGACTTTTATTATTTTTTTTAAATTTATTTTTGGGCCAAACAAATATTTTTTTAGGCCGGATTTTGTACTTACAGAATTAAATGCTTCAAAATGCCTGAAATGTTCTATGATATTTTAGGCCAAAATTGAACTTGCAAAGCATGTGCTACCACAAGTGTTATGTGCTTATATATTACTGAAATATGCTACTCTTTTGCCTATATGTGCTTCTATATGGATAGCTTAACTGTGCTACGATATTGCCTATATGTGCTTCTCTATGCTAGGTGAAATGTGTTACGCTTTTGCCAATATGTGCTTCTCTATGCTAGGTGAAATGTGTTACGCTTTTGCCTAGAAAGAATATAACACTTTTTCTTACAAATCATAGCACAAAAAATTGGTAGAAAAAGGCATAGCACTTTTGCTTATAAAACGTAGCAAAACAATTTTGGTAGCAAAAAAAAAACAAAGAATTTTTCCTTATAAAGAATAGCACTTTTACTTTACAAAGAATATCACTTTTACTTACAAATCATAACAAAAAAAATTTGAAACGGAAAAAATCCAACAAAAAATCTGACATTAAAAAAAAATTAAAGAAAAAAAAATTTAAAAAAAGTCAACAGGTGGTCATTAGGTGGTCAACGGACGATCAATGGGCCGTCAACTCCAAGGAGGAAGGAGGACCAAGGAGGAAAAGGGAAGGAGGAAGGAAGGAAGGAAGTTCTCATCTTAAGTACATTTCTCATGAGATTTAGACCCTTTCTACATTTGGAGGAATTGAAACTTTCTGAAATTGTGCTCCTTGATTCAATAGCAATGTTGTGTTTGACTCTTTCTACTACTCCACTAGCGAGTCTTGTTTCGCCTCCCTGACCTCATCCGCAAATTCGAATCTGTGCGTCGCGTTCCTCCTTGCTGGGGAGCCAAGAAGAGGAGATATGTTCCTCCAAAGTCTCATCCGGTCAACGCAAAACTCGATTATGTTTCTAGTAGTCCAACTTCTCGTCTTACTTTCTCTTCTCACGCTGAGTTCAAGGTACTAATTAACTGTTTTTTTTTACTTCTGATTTTTGCCTTCATGAAATTGATTCGTTGAAGCGGGAGGTGAAAAATTTGGAGTTATGTTGCGATCGGGAAATGCCTGAGCTCCAGTTACTCAATCGATCTCAACCGTTGGTTCATCATCCTTTTCAGTTCCAGCATGGGGCCCAAGGGGTTACCGGATTTGGACGTGCCGACGGAGGAGTAAGCCGACGGGATGGGGGTGGGCCACAGTGCAGTACAAGGTTGAAAGTTGAGCGACAGAAAGAAGAAGACCACATTTTACCATTTTACCTTTGTCTTGTTTACTTGTGTTTCAAAAGGACAAGACAAAAATGGTCATTTCAGTTAACTAATGGAAATGGAAATGGAATCTTTTAAAAGGGTGGTGAATTGGAATAAACTTATCCAATTTGGGAGATTTATTATAATTATCGATATAACAGATGATTTTTGACAAATTTAGACAAATAACGAGTAGTTTTATACAAAAACTCTACAGATTATTTTTCCCCACATATAATTTCGTTCAAGGCAGAAGACAGTTTACCAGATATTTATCATTAAAGTAGGTTTCAATTGACAAAGCATGACATACATTATACGTTAGCGGACCATGTCAACCTTTACGTTGTAGATAAGTCTTTCTTTAGAAAGGGCAAACATTTGTTATGTAACAACAAAAAACCAGTGAATGGAAACAATGGCGGAAGTCAAGTCCTTTACACAGCCCACGGAACAAGCAGCAGCTATTCTTCTAGAGGACCACATCAAGGTCAAGATGAAGATCATATTAACCTTCAGGTAAACGCAAAAAGTTGCCCGAGGGCCTTAATTCTCGTTGCCCTATATATAAGATGACACAACTGAGACTATATACAAAAGGAAAAGATTTACGTACGAATGAATTAATAATGTATGAATTGAAAAATTAAAATTCACATACACATTTAGTATAATTGACCTGCACATTAAAATGTAAATACATGTATATTTTACAGATTGTGTCTATCTTTGACAATATGTGAAACGTACATATACATACCCGCGTAGGCATGTGATTAGAAATGAATGTGCGTGTGAATTCGGTCATTGGTTTATAAAGTGTTTGTTGTTTATAAATGGTTTGTTGTTTATAAATGGTTTATTGTTGATAAATATGTTTGGTAAAAAATAGGTTTTTATTGAGATTTGTATATTTTATTTGAAAAGTGTGAGTGATAGAAAAATATAAGATAAAAAAGTTTGCACACTGATTAGACAGGGTGGGTATCAAACTCACTAGACACAGTCAACCTATTCCTTTTCTTACTTTTGCAGATGATACCATTATCCTAGCTAATGCAACTTCTGACAATCTCGTATTTATCCAGAATTTCCTTACTCTCTTCTCTAAGCAAAGTGGGCTCTCTGTGAATTTTCACAAAAGTTCTTTACAAGTTTCTTCTAATGTTTCATCTCCGTTTGCTAAATCTCTTGCTTCCTTTATGAATATTCCTATCACCACGAAAATGGAAAAATACCTTGGTATCCCCATTACACAAGGTAGAGTCTGTAATGATTTGTTTGATGACGCCCTTAGCTCGCTTAAAAAAAAAGATCTAAATGGAAAGCTGACTCTTTATCCCAAGCGGCTAGGGCTCTCCTTATCCAAACAAATTTAACATCTCAAATTAATTATTTTATGCAAAGTTATCTCCTTCCGAAAGGAGTCTGCGATGACATTGATGAGATCAATAAACAATTTTTTTGGAATGAAAAAACCCCCTCCTCTCATTCGCTTCTCCATTGGGATCGAATATGTCAACCCAAATCTCACGGTGGCCGGGGTATCAGGAAAGCCTGGGACAATAACCGAGCTCTTCAAATGAAACTTTTGTGGAAAATCATTTCGAATCCAGATAACATTTGGGACAAGATCCTTAAAGATAAATATTTTGCCAATTCTAATTTTCTATCTATTCAGCGTAAACCTACCTAGTCATGGCAATTCTCTCGACTTCTTCTCTTGCTAGAAGATTTCAAGAAAGGATTATCCTGGAAAATTTGGGACGGTCGATCCACCTTGTTTTTGGTCTGATAACTGGATTCCTAACACATCTATATCTCAGCTTCGTAACAATAATCCAAGCACCCAAAAAGTGAGCGAATTTATTACCCTAGACCACCAATGGGATTACAACAAACTTCTTAGCATTTTACCTGTTAATATTGTTGACTCCATTAGCAAAATTTGCATCCCCATCTCAGCCCCTAAAGACCAGATTATCTGGACATCCGCTCAAGATGGTAATTTTTCGGTCAAGTCAGGCTTTCATCTTATTAGGCCTCTTAATTGTACTCTGGACAAAAAGGCGTATTGGAACTCTAAAATCCCCCCAAAGATCCAAAATTTTCTCTGGAAAGCTTTCTCTGAATGTCTTCCAACCACTGAATGGCTTAACAAACATTTTCACAAAGTCTATCCTGTGTGCAACCTCTGTAACTCGGCCAATGAAGACAAAATGCATTTCTTTTTTGACTGCCCGTTCACTTTGACAATATTTGATCAAGTGAAGACACTAGGTCCTATGACTTCAACCTCAGCTCTATTAACGACTTTGAAGAAAGCTTCGACAACTTCTGCAATGCTAATTCAGATCATGATCCTGGATTCTTTATCTGGTGGACTCTTTGGAACATCTGGAATAATAAGATTTTCCGTTGTGATAATAGCAGTAATAATATCTCCGCTGTTGATATTGCGAAGAGTGCACTATTTCGATTTCTGGAATGGAAAAATACAGCCATAACAGGCACCAAGAAGTTGACCCCCCGCAACAAACACAAACATAATACTGCTCATTGGACTAAACCACCACATAATCATTTCAAAATCAACTGTGATGGCTCCTTTCGAGCCAACTCACAGGCTTTTTCTGGTTTTATTATTCGCAATCATGCAGGTATGCTCTCTTTTGTAGAGCAATTTCTTATCCAACCATCTTCTGCCCTCGTCTCAGAAGTTTTTGTTGTCCTTGAAGGCATTAAAGATGCAACCCGTCTCAATTTGAAGAATATCATTATAGAAAGCGATAGTGAGATAGTTATTAATTGTTTTACTAAAAAAAGGAAGCCTCCGTGGGAGATTACTTCCATCATTAGGGATATTTTCTTTTTATTTGCTAATTTTGATAGCATCCGTTTCTTTCATGTCCGAAGAAATTGTAACCAAGCTGCTGACTTCCCCGCCTCCAGAACTTTCAGCATTGAAGACCTTCGCGCCCTTATAAGCAAATGGAATCAAGCCGACTCTACTGAAGATATGAGATCTTTACAAGATTTGCTCTTGGCACCAAATCAGATATCCAAGACGTTTTTGGATTTCTTCAAAATCATCCGAAGTGATGATCTAGGCCTGATAAGCTAGTAGCTTTAGGTCTTTTGTTTGCTTGTTAAAAAAAAAGTTTGCACGGTAATCGAAATCATAAAAATGGGTTTTTGGAAAAAAGTTGTTTATAAACTAAAAACTACTTTATAAACTAATTGCCAAACAAGCCCATAAATACAAATTAATATAAATAATTTTCTAAGGAAAAGTATCGAGGGAGAATAAACTTTAAAACGCGGATGTGAGAATGATGAACATTTACTATTAATTTGATGAAAATTCACTATTAATTTGGTGAACATTCGTTGACAAACTTAAAAACATCAAAAAAATGAAGAATATTCATATTTTTAAAGAACGTTAATTGAGAAACTGAAGAACATTCGGGAAAAAATCATTTACTTGTATCACTTTTTCAAAAAATGTGCATAAAATTTTTTGATGTAAATTTGAGTATATTTTAATGAATATTTATGTATATTTTTATAAATATAAAAAAATTCTCAAGTTCTCAAAACCCGTTCTCACCCAAACTACACCCATTTTTAAAAAAAAGTACTACTGATATTGTGATATTACTGATATTCATACATAGACCTGGCAAACGGGTCGAACAGGTCGGGTTCGGGTCAAACGGGTCGATGAAATTTTTGGGTTGGTCGGGTTCGGGTCAATCCAGCGGGTTTCAAATGTTCGATTTTTTATTGTAATAAAGAAAATAAAATATAAACAATATTTTTATAATAAAATATTTTTATTTAATAAAATATATTGTTATTTTTTAATTTAAATTGATTAAAATATATGAAAGTGGATCCCTCGACGAGTTTCGAGACGTTCGAGTTGGTCTGGGTTTAACCCAACGGGTCTCGGATCGGCTCGGGTTTGAACCCAACGAGTTTCATGAGTTTTTGGATCGAGTTGAATCGAGTTTTTTTCGGGTCGGATCGACTTAACGGGTTAGGTCAACTTTTGACAGATCTATTTATGAGACAAGTTGAGTAAGTGACCCACAGAGTATAAATTCCCCTCCCCAAGTGGAAATTCTAACCCCCTCCCCAAGTTTCTACAGCAGGAATATAAATTCCCCTCCTAAAAATTTCTCGCTGTCGTTAACCCCTCCCCAAGTATCTCGCTCTCCCTCTCTTTCCTTGCCACTGCAGAATTTCTCGCTCTCATTCCTCGCCGCTGCCATCGTTCTTCTCTTTCCTCGCCGCCGCTGCCATTGTTCTTCACTTTCTTCCCTCGCCGCCAAAAGCCGCCGCCAGCGACTACAGGAAGGCTCGCCAACACTGCTCTCCGTCGTCGCCGGACACTACATGTTAGATTTCGTCTTCGCCGGAGGCTTGATCGTCATTAAACTGTCATTAGATTGCTCATATGGTGTAATTACGCGATCATTGAGGGTTATTAGAGTGTCATTAGTGTAATCTGAAAATCTGTAATGGAATTTTATAGATGATATTTCAGATTTCCTTGAATAGAGTGTTAGAAGAGTGTCATTAGATTGTTCATTGAGAGTTATTACTGTCATTAGTATTTTCTAATGAGTTTGTATGGAATGGTTGATGATATTGTAGCTGTAATTGAATAGATTGTTCGCAAGAGTGTCATTAGAGTGTCACTAAGTGTCATTAAAGTGTCATTAAAGTGTGACTGAGTATCATTCCTGTTAGAGTGTTACTGAGTATCATTAGAGTGTCACTGAGAGTCATTTGAGTGTCATTACTGATGTCTGAGTAACTTAATGTGATTATGGTGTTTTTTGTTCATTTCAAATGCATATGAGAATCCTATCGGTTTTCAGGGGAATGGAAAGTAGAAGATGGAAGTTGTTCTTATATTGGAAATGCCGTTTCGAAAGCATTTGTGGTCGATGATACTTTGGAGTTTAAAGATCTTATAAAACTGATTATAGAGAGGTTCAAAGTAAAGTCGACAGCATCCGACCTTGTCTTATATCATTTGCATCCATTCCAGCAGCTAAAAACTCCATTTGTGGTTGAGACAGATGAAGATTACAATTTATTTTTTTCGATTAACGAGTCCCCAAAAGTATCATGGATGCTGCCATTGTATGTATCATCAACTAAGTCGTCTACTAGTTTGTTGACTATGGGTGAAATCCAAGAGGCATGGACAACTATACATCCAAGCATATCCACAGTTGGAGTGAATAAAATCCCTGCGCTTGTTGAAAATAATAGCACAGTGACAGTTAGACCTACAAACAATGAGGCGCTTGTTGAAGACAATAGCATGCGCTTGGTTGATTCTCAAGATGATTTGCCTATGGATTTTGTTGTTGACAACCAAGTGTCATTGATGAAAGGGCAGTCTTCCAAGGTAAATGACCATGCTATACCAACAACAAAGGATTTTCTACATGTAGGGCAGATGTTTGAGACAAAGATTGATTTGCAAAATGTAGTAAAAAACAGTGCAATGCGTGAGAATTTTGGTTACAGAGTTTATAAGTCAAATGTTGAACTGTATAAGGTGTTTTGTGTGGATGCCAGATGCAAATGGAGATTGCGAGCTGCAAAGTTGAAGGGTTCTGAATACTTTGAGATAAGGAAACTCACTGATGACCATACATGTTCGTTTGATTCAAGATGTGAAAACCACTCAAAACCTACCTGTAAAACTGTTGCTCAGTAGATAAAGACAAGGTATGATATCTTTTAATGACAGTATATAATTGAAAATGTCATTGTATTAGATTCAACAAGAAATTAATTAACATGTTTGCTCTTGAAAAAAATAGGTTCATAGGTGTTAAGAAAGGACCGAATGCTGGTATGATTCAGAATGATATGAGGGAGGAGTGGTATCAGGATGTCAGCTATTGGAAAGCGCAGGAATGGGCACAAAACTTGATTAGAGGTACACCGGAAGAAAACTATGCAATGATACCTGCATATTGCTATATGTTGAAGAGTGTCAATCCTGGCACATATACATGCTTTGAGATTGATGACCATAACCAGTTCTTGTACGTATTCATATCATTCGGAGCATCAATTAGAGGTTTTACTTATATGAGAAAGGTACACTACTAACATTTATTTGTCATTAGCAAACAATATCATTAAAACAATCCAAAAAGTACCAAATAGTCCATTACCATCTAAAAGTGTCATTCTCTTCTGCATTGAGAGTCTCACTAATGTCTGAAATTTGTCATTAATGTTTTTCTATTGCATTGTAAGTGTCTTTACTGTTACTCTACTGCATTTAATACAGTATCATTATATATTGTCAAAGTGTCATTGATATCTGTCTCTAGAAGTGTCATTATCTGTCTCTAGAAGTGTCATTATCTCTCTGTTTTTCTGTAGGTGATCATCATGGATGGTACATTTTTCCATGGTAAATATGAAGGAAATTTGATGATAGCAACAACGCAGATGCAAACAACCAAATATATCCTCTTGGATATGCCATAGTTGACTCAGAAAACGACAACTCATGGACTTGGTTTTTCCAACAACTACATAACGTCATATCATCTTCTTCTGATTTAGTGATTGTCTCTGACCGACATGGTAGCATTGAAAAAGTTGTGGAGACAGTGTACACTACAGCAAAGCATGCAGTTTGCATGCGACACCTAAGTCAGAATCTAAAGAGAAATTTCAAGGAAAAGAGTGTTATTGGACTGTTCATGAATGCAGCTAAGGCCTATACCATCAATGAGTTTGAGAAATGGTTCAATCAAATCTGTGCAATAAATCCAACAATTGGGGTGTACCTGACTACTGCAAATATGGAGAAGTGGGCTCAAGTTCACTGTAAAGCAGACATATACAACATAATGACAACAAATAGCTCAGAAAGCATAAACTCAGGTATGTATTATTTATAATGACACTTTCTAATGACAACAATGTCACTGTTTACTAATTTTTGTCCTGATGTGCAGCTGCAACCTTAATGAATTTTTGCAACAATGATTATCGCAAGAGTGTCATTAGAGTGTCACTGAGTGTCATTAGAGTGTCACTGAGTGTCACCGATTGTCATTAGAGTGTCACTGAGTATCATTAGAGTGTCACTTCTGTCTCCATGTTTTCTTACAATGAATATTATAATTTAAAATGACATTTTTATAATTTATAAACTCAGATATGTATGTGTTCTTGCAGTATTCTTAAATTTATAATGACACTTATGTTTGTTTATAGTTTTGAGAGAGGCTAGATCATACCAAGTAGTTGCTCTGTTGGATTACATGAGGGCTTTGCTATCAAATTGGTTTAACAAGCGTCGAGAACTGTCGCTAAAGCACAATGGAGAATTGCCACCACATGTGAAGGAAGTTGTAGAAGCAAGATACAAAAAGTCAAAGAGATATGAAGCAAAGCAACTAAACAGAGTTGAATATGAAATATCTAGTGGGAGCTTCACTGGAGTTGTTGATCTGTCTAGAAGAATTTGCAGCTGCAAGGTTTTTGATTTGGAAAAAATACCATGTCCACATGCCATGAGAGCCATTCGAAAAGCTAATGGGAGAATTACTGATTTTTTGAGTCCCTATAATCAGCCTGAGAGTTGGCAAATGACGTACAAGGAAACAATAAACCCGGTTCCCATGAAATATGAGTGGGTTGTTCCTGAGTGTATTAGTAACGTTATAATTCTCCCACCAAAATATACAAAGAAGCTTGGAAGACGAAGAAAGCGAAGGCTTCCCTCGGAAGGAGAGTTTAGAAAAGCAATCATCACAAAATTAAGGAAAAAAACAGTCAACTATGGATTATGTGGCATAGCTAGACATAACAAGAAGACATGCAAGAACACAACATCAAATAGCAACAATGGAAGCTTAATGCAAATGGATTAATGAAAATATTCATTTTTTTACTATAGAAAAGTGTCAACAATACAATCTGTCATTGAGATATATATATTATCACTAAAATAGTTTTAAGGATTTATGTTACTAGTTTATTAAGACATATTGTCATTAAGAGGATTTCAAGGATTACAAATTTTTGTGCAGGGATTACACTTTATTGACACTTTTGGATTACAGTTTATTAAGACATGCTGCAAGTTTACATATTTTTGTGATGTTTACTGAATTTTGTCCTGATGTGCAGCTGCAACTTTATTGATTTTTTGCAACAATGATTATCTGCAACTTTACTGATTTTTGTGTAAATATATTGTCAATCTGCAGAATAGTGTCACTATCTTGTCACTAATACAACTTTATTACTGTTTTAATGACACTTCGTATTGATGTCATCACAATAGTGTCATAGCCAATGTACAATAGTGTCATTAAAAGGCTCTCATCAATACAAAGTGTTCTGATATGTAGTGAGATTAACCAATAAAAATGCAAAAAGTGTCATAGCCAATGCACAATAGTGTCATTAAAAGGATTTTGTCAATACAAAGTGTCACTGATATGTAGTGAAATTAACTACCATTACAACGTGTCACTGATATTGTCAAGTCATTTAAAACCAACATTACCGTGTCACTGATATTGTCAAGTCATCTAAAACCACCATTACAACGTGTCACTGAAATTGTCAAGTCATCTAAACCACCATTACAACGTGTCACTGATACTGTCATTACACTACTCTCGTGGTAAAGCACCCCAGGACCATTGGCGCTTGAAGATATCAATCACTATCTTCTCCTGATGTGCTCTTACACGGCTGTCATCCAAATCATCCAAATCTACTCCAAAAACCAATTTCTATATGTACTTGATAGTATAGATTCCACAATTACCACTGTAGGATAAAAAAAAGGGAAATTAAATTAGTGTCACAAAAGAACTGATAATCACATCTAGAAAGTATATTGGGTGAGGAACTGAATTACCCTAAATTGTGTCTAGGAAGATTGAGATCTCTGTACCAAGTAAAAGACTCTTGAAATTCTCCAAGATGAGTGAATCTCCCAGAATCACGCAGCAAACGGGGGAGAAAAATCTAGAAGAGGTTGAAGAAATTTTGCAATCTCTTCGTCTTTGTACAAATCAGGAATACTATCCAATACCTTGACTTCAGCCTTTGGCAAATTGATCTCTAATCCGATCCAATGGTAATTATCCAAATTAAATGGTGTATATACCTGCAAAAAGTTTGTAATTAAAACTTTGCAACAACTGTCATTAAACAGCCACTAACCTGAAGGAACAAAGAAAAAATAAAGAAGTGTCATTGACCAAAGTGTCAATAAAAAGGGGGTAATATACCTTTGTCACACCATCATACCAAGATTTCCCAAAATGCAACGGACGAGAACCATCAAAATTTTCTGTAAATCTGCCTGGGATAACATCTACACCAAATGTGTAATTCTCTATTTTTTTGGGATCAAACTCCTTGTACCAAAGCCAATCCATAATGACACAATTCTCATAAACATTAGGACTGTGATGAATGTGCTTTCCGAAGAGAAAAAGAACCTCACTTAAATGCTGGAAAAAAAATCAGTAATTAAAACGTTAATCAGTAATGCATCCAAAATGTTACTGCATATGAAACAACAAAACTTACATCATCCTCTATCCAGCTTTTATGTGTCAAAATCTCCACAAAGAAATTCAACTTGTGTTCCACATCATGTCCACGTCAGGTACTGTCTGGATTTGAACTATTGTTAAAAAGAGAAAGTTGTCAAACATTTGAATCAATAAGCAACTTGCTTAAAGTCATAATCGTAATGATATTTAGTAGAGATAAAATTACTTACTTGTTTCTACAAAAGTCATGAAGTGCTTTACGAGTATTGTGGTCATAAAAGGAGCATTTTGGTCTCCTTGTAAGTGGTATATGCTTCGTCTTGACAGTCTTCAACTTTTTGTTCTTTTCAGCAGTATATGGAGGGAGAAGACAGTGACTTTCTTTTAAAGCTCTTGTGGACTTCCTTATAATAAGAGAATCTGGAACACCCTCGTTCAATGACTCATCAGTTTTTGCATCTTGCTCCTCATTATTTTCCTGTAGATCTATTTTTTCTTCTTTGCCCTCTTCTCGCTTCTCACCACCATTTTCATCTTCGGCCTCTGTTTTCTCTTGAACATGATCAATTGTTAGAAATGGAATTTCATTAACAATAATGTGTCATTAGAGCATTAAAAGGATTAACTGAGTATTATCAACACACCTACAACGTGAGCAACCATTGTTTGACCGACCTTTGTTTTCTCTTCAACTTGAACAACCACTATTTGATCGGTCGTTGTTTTCTCGGTATCTGAAGTGTCATTAGTAAATATAAAGTGTCATTAGAAAATATAAAGTGTCATTAGAAGGATTAACTGAAAAATGTCAGCAAACCATTATCATATTAAGGTACTACGGTGTCAACCACTGTTTGATCGGCCGTTGTTTTATCGAAATCTGAAATGTCATTAGTAAATATAAAGTGTCATTGGCAAATATAAAGTGTCATTAGAAGGATTAACTGAAAAATGTCAACAAACCATTATCTTCTTCAGGTACTACGGTGTCAACCACTGTTTGACCGGCCGTTGTTTTCTCGGTATCTGAAGTGTCATTAGTAAATATAAAGTGTCATTAGCAAATATAAAGTGTCATTAGCAAATATAAAGTGTCATTAGAAGGATTAACTGAAAAATGTCAACAAACCATTATCATCTTCATGTACTACGGCGTCAACCAGTTTTTGATCGGCTGTTGTTTTCTCAGAATCTGAAGTGTCATTAGTTAATATAAAGTGTCATTAATAAATTAAAAAGTGTCAACACACCTCTAGCATCTTCCGATACGACATCTTTCGCTTGTGATTTTTCTTGAACTTTATTCACCTTCGTCACTACATTATCATCTTCTTCATCTTCAGATACTACATCTTTCGCTTGTGATTTCTCTTGAACTTGATTCACCTCCATCACTTCATCATCATCATCTTCTTCATCACTAGTAGATTGTGTTCTATTCAAGAGAAAGTTAAGAATTGTTTTAACATCCTTTGCAGCATCTCAATCTGGCCTTGAGTATCATGAGAAGAATATTGAATATCTCTAATAGCCCTTTCTTGAACCTTCATGCTACCAACTAGAATTTGTCCCCATTTTGGAATACATTCATTCCCTTTTTCCTTAGCGGAAGTGTCATTAGAGGGAGGGGTGAAGTTCGCTGCACAGAAACACATATGATGACGATATTGTCACTACAAGATTACAAACAATAATATAACACTAGATGTGTCATTATATAAAAGCTTAATGGCACTAACAAAGAGTAGGTAATTAGTAAGTATCATTATATAAAAATTTAATGTGTCACTAAAATATCAGGACATTGTCATTGAAATAAACTTTGACTCTCTGTTTTCGAAGTGTCATTAGAAAGTGAAAATGTCATTACAAAGACAGTAGTTAGCAGAAAAGTGTCAACTAACCTTTCTTTTGTATTTTTCCTTTTCTTTCATCTCCTTTTTGTTGTTGACCTTTTGTGGAGAGTTCTTATTAGCTTTTGACTTTCTACGGAGATGAGGTCTTTCACCAAGGCATAGCTTCTTTGGTGGTGGTGATACAAAATCATCATCATCATCATCAATTTCTTCACCATTAGCTTCAATTTCTTCATGATATACACCTTTTATCACATCACATTTTTTACCAGAAATCCAACTTTCAGCTACTGCATCAAAGGTGGAATCATGCTTTTCAAACATAAATTCACAAGACTTGAATTGTTGTAACACATCACGCGACAGATGGACAAAACGCTGAGGAAACAAAAAAAAAAGGAAGAAGTGTCATAACCCATATTAGTCATCAAAGTAGTGAACTGAAATTCTTTGAAATATTCAAATTACAAAAAAGATACATACAAATCCTGGACTGTTGGCAGCCTTAAGAACCTGCATCTTTGTTGCTAGCTTTTCTGTATCTATACTACTCCAACGAAGACAGTATGGAACAGTTCTTTCAGGTTTGCACACCGCATGAACAACCTCAGCAAAATTTGGGAACGTCTCCAATATCCACACCTGAAAGGCAAAGAGAATAATAGTCAGCAAACTAGAAGTGTCATTGATATTTGTCTCTAGAAGTGGATACCCTAGAAGATTGTATCCAAATCGGCCTGATACAGTTGTTCCTTTATCACGTGGGCCATGATTAAAAAGCTTAAGAGACTTGAGCAGACAGGTATAGGGCTCCCTCCCCCATGGATAACTATGAAAAGACTCCATATCACACATACGAGCAAACCAATCTGGGTCAATATGATGAGCTCCTTGGTTAGAAAACAACATTGCATCAAGGATCAGAACATGAGCAAAAGCAATTTTTTTTGGCTGATCATTCTCCTCAATAAACATTTGAAGAAGATCAGAATACTTGCACTTGTTCCTACCAAGAACAACGTTCATATCAAAAACGGAATCTGACGGAGGAGGGTAAATTGAAGCATCACAACCAATTCCAGTTACAGTAGCAAACTCGACTAATGAGAAACGAGCAATATGTCCCTTCACCAAAAACCACATTTCTTTCTCCTTCTGAGTTTTAATCTCATTCGACAAGACATAGTGAATTAACTGAGCATTCAACTTCAGATTCATCCCAAGTTTAACTATTGGACCTAGGCAACCGCTGCATAAGGATTCCCACTCAGGCTCTCCAAAATGGGATCTTATAATGTCAAAGATATCCGTTTGATGAAAAAAGTTAATCCTCGCATCAAAACGCTCTTCTGGATTAAGGAAATATTCACACTCAACTGGATCCATATTTAAACCTGTATTAGTTCATAAAAGTGTCATTAGACAGGTAGCAACTATGAACTAAAGTGTCATTGATCTTATAAAAAGTGTCATTGCAGTAATAAAATGTGTCACTGAGTGTCATTAAAAGTGTCATTATAAGAACAACATGGATTAATAGTGTCATTAACACACATGATCAAATCAACTATGAACTAAAGTGTCATTGATCTTATAAAAAGTGTCATTGCAGTAATAAAATGTGTCACCGAGTGTCATTAAAAGTGTCATTATAAGAACAACATGGATTAATAGTGTCATTAACACACATGATCAAATCAACTATGAACTAAAGTGTCACTGATCTTATAAAAAGTGTCATTGCAGTAATAAAATGTGTCACTGAGTGTCATTAAAAGTGTCATCATAAGAACAACATGGATTAAAAAGTGTCACCATTTTTTACTAGTAATATACTAATATGGAATCCTGAGTAGTGGTTTTCAGAGGCTTTTTCAGAGGCTTGTTCCATTTTTTTACTAGTAATATACTAATATGGAATCCAATTGCATTAGGCTTGTTCCATGGAATCCTAATTAAAATGGCTAAACCTTAATTTTTGAGTGCAAATTGCACTAATGCCTGACAATAAGTATCACTCTGATTCTAACATTCCCAAAGACCCTAATGAATATACAATTCCAAATATCAGCTGATTTTGATCGATATGTAAACATATAAATCAGAATCACATACCTTGTTAGCAGCAACTAAATCAGGGAAAAATCAATCCTTGCTTGTATCAGATCATCGACCACTATGGAGCCATATCAATCCTTGCCTGTAGTGTTTTCGGGCAAAATCAAATGTCGACTTTAGGGTGAAATCCTCGTCGAATTTAGGGCAAAATCAGAAGCGAATTTAGGGCAAAATCAGAAGAGAACACGATCGACGAGGAGGACGGTCGACGAGGAGGACGGTCCACGAGGAGGACAGTCGACGAGGAGAACGTGGTGAGTGACAATTGACGAAAGGAGACGGGGAGGGGAAGAAGAGCGTGAGAGCATGAGACAGGGAGGCGAATCAGGTTCGTCGAGGAGGAGGACGAAAGGGAGCGTTTGAGAAAATATGACAGTCCACGGGGAGGGGAGCGTTTGAGAAAAGAAGAGCGTGGGGCTACAATAAAACTAATTAAAACTAGCAGGGCCTAGTTTTTTTAATTCAAAACTTCTAAGGGGCCAATGGGCCAAACTCTCTCCCTATTTATACATGCAAGATTTTTGCTTTCTGCAGACCGACGACGACAATGCACTTTGAATCAAAGGCTTGTGTGCGTAACATGTGACTTTTAATATAAGTTTTAATTTGTTTTTAATTCAACTAGTTTAGTTCCCGTACTATGTACGGGATTTATATATGATTTGAATACCTTGTATGTAATTATGATTCAATCTTTTAGTATAGTAATAAACTAGTCCAGTTTCTCGTGCCTTGCACGAGTTTTATAAAATAATAAATTTTATTTGAATACAGAAATAACTTAGATTAAAATATTTTATCCAACAGATTTAGTTCATTTACCTCATACAAATTTAGTATAATTTTCAAAAGTAATTACTTAATTTAAATTATTTTTTAAATAGTTAAAGTAAAGGGTGAGGTTCCGGTGACAACAATTTTTAAAATGAGAACGTGCGAATGGCTAATGTGCATCAATATATACTTAAATGTGCATCAAAATTTGTGATGCACATTCTTTGAAAATTAAGGCACATTTACAATTTTTACTTGAATGTTCTTCAATTTTTCAATAAATTTTCTTTAACAAATAAATATTCTACAAATTTTGGATGTTTTTATGTTTGTCAACGAATGTGCACCAAATTAGTACTAAATGTGCACCAACTTACTACTAATGTGCATCATTCTCACGTTCGTATTTTAAAAGTTATTCTCACCCGATACTTTCCCTAAAGTAAAAAGATATCAATTGTTTAATATAAAGTTTTTGAATTAGTATTTTTAATAAAGAGAGTGTTAATCAAACATTTTTTAGTATTTAAATCTGTTTCAGTTTTATATATTTATAATTTATAAATTATGAGATTAAATTTTTATATAATTATTAAATAACTCTTTCTATATTAAAGCATATAAAATATGATTTGAAGAGGTTAAAAGTATAAATAAATAAATAAGCATAATATCTTGTAAATATGAATTATCCTAAAAAAACATACACACATTTATAGTTTTTCTATTATATGATTTTGTTTATCAAAAAAGAAAATGATTAAGAAATGACATGTGGTAAAATAAAAAATAAAATGAAATGCTACGATTTTAGTGAGAAGGTGACATATGTCAAAAATGGAGATTTTATTTGGAAAAAGATCACATGAGGACAAAGGCTTAAAGAAAGAATGAGGATGTACCACAACCGTTGATCTCGACCTTCTACCTTCTAATCTCAACCGTCCATGATAAAAGAGAGATTTCACGCTCTTCTTCTTCCAAGCCCGCTTCTTCTCTTCTCGCTCTCTCTTTCAATCATGTTGCTCGCTTCTTTGCTCACCTTCTTCCTCACCTCTCATATGTGTTCTTCTGCTCGTTTTTCGCTCTCGTTATTGCTTCTTCTCTCACGTCTCCCTTTCTCGTTTTGAAACAGGTATTTTTAATTTATAGGTTTGATTTTGTGTTCTATTGATTATTCGATCTAACTGGAAGTTCTTATACCTTTGTTTATGTTTTTTGTTCATTGTATGTGTAGTTTTGAGGTTGTATTCCTCACTTTGAGAATGAGTTTGGAATTCCTTGAATTTGGATTTGCTTAGCTTGATTTGATTGTGAGTGTTGTGTGTGCGTTGTAGCTTGTAGCTTGTTCTTGTAGATTGTTGTATGAATCAAATTCGTCTGGTTGTTGTACTTTTTAAAACCAGATTGTTCTTTAACAAGGCAACTTACAGAAACGTATTTATCTTCTACCACTTATCGTCATGTGAACACATATGTGTTTTTGTATGAACACATATGCTTTTACAAATGAACACATGAGTTCCTTTGATTGACTTTTCATGTATATACCAACACGTTTGCTATTAATTATATCCATATGAACACCTATGTTTTTGGAGACGAACACATACTTAACATTCCTATTATACTTGTTTAGATATCTACTTATGTGATACATGTGAACACATTGACATCTATATAAGAACACATATTCCTGTTATAATGAACATGCTAACTTAGATCTTTATTTTTTTGTTTTATATTCTATTAATTATTTTCAAATTAAAAAATATTTTCTTTGACGTGAACACAATGATATCCAGGAATGAACATAAGTTCTTTTAGCAATGAACACGCTGATACAAAAACTAATCATAGGTTTTTATCTTGTTGTTAGCTAAGTGAACTTGTCTTATATCTCTCCTAGCATAAGTGCTCAGTATTATACTCTTGTGTGTTGACATTAATATTGAAAGAGTTTTTGTGTGTGATAAAGGAACAAAAGAGATTGTTTGTAAGTTCAAGCGAAGTTGAGCCTCTATTGAAACCCCAACGAAGAAAGTCTACGTTTTAGAAATTTGTTGGTGTTACATCGGATCAAGTTAATGTTCATCCTCCTCAACAAGCAAACAGTAAGCTCAAAAAGAGACAATTAGGGGCGCCCAATAAGTTGGCCAACAAAGCAACGTCGAACATGTTTCATTTGTAGTCGGCTTGGACAGAACTTCACTGCATGCCCTTAATTAGTTGCTACATTTTTATTTTTCATTTTTCATTTTTCATTTTTGTTTTTGATGTAATGAATCAGATACCAAACTTTATCAAATATTTTTCTTTATGTTAGTCTTTCATAAATTCCTATTGTAACTTTTGGCCATTGCATGAACACACAAAGACTTATCCACGAACACAAAGTTTATGAGTTTCACACTTTCTACTTTTGATGTTCATGAACGGAGATGTTCTCAATATTCAGTATGAACACATATGCCAAGACATATGAACACATTTTGCTTACGAGACAAACTTAAGTAGATTTAAAAATTAACAAAATTATATTTCACTTTTGATATTCATGAACATATAGGTTCTTCTATCTAACAGGCGAAATCATATGGCTAGACATATGAACACATATGTCTAGATATATGAACACATATTGGTTTGGAGATGAACACAACTAGATTTAATAATGAAGAAATATATATTCCAATTTTGATATTCATGAACACATATATTCTTCTATCTGAAAGATGAACACAAATGGCTTGAGAGATGAACACAAGTAGAATAATGATTAACAAAGTTATAATCCACGTGTGATATTCTCAATCTGTTTGATGAACACAAATGGCTAGATAGATGAGCACATATGCCTTAAGCAATGTATACAAAAAGAGTTAATCATAAACATATTTAAGTACTAATATATACAAACAACAAACCTACTATTTACATAACTTGTCTACTAAATTCAACAATCAAATCTCCTAATTCTTCTTCCTACTACCTCCCTTACTAATTTGAATTTCTTCCATAATAACGATCATAATCTTTTTTTATAGAGGTTACAAATCACTTTTGCTCGAAGAGGGAGTTGATGTTTTGCTCTTTTCAACTTTGTCTTGTACATATTTGCTTCAAAGGTCCCATATTATGTTGAAATTGTTTTATCACCAATGGATATTGTCCCATGAGATAATTTCTTCACTTTTATCACCTATAATTCATAAACATTAGGGATACAAAAGTGTTAGCATATGAACACATGGGTCAGTTACAGAAGAACACATTTCCATTCACTCATGAACACACACAAGAATGTTAATGAACACAAAATGCATGACATCCACACATACATATTAAGTTCAATGTGCACACAAAAGCATTATTATCTGAACACATGTGCTTTCGCCATTGAACACACGTGACTTAGATCACGAACACATGTTTCTTTGATGATGAAAACCTATTTTTCATATGAACTGCACACATACATGAATTAGTTGATGAACACATACATATTCTCTGATGAACACATATGGCTTACATGATGAACACATGTCTTTCATACTATCAAAACATACATGTCCTAGTTGATGAACGCATACATATATTTTAATGAACACATACATATTAATGCACATAAAGAATTAGTATATGAACACATGTGCTTTCACCAATGAACACACATGTTTTAGATGATGAACACTTGTTTTTCGTATTATTTGAATATACATGAATTTGTTGATGAACACGAACATATTTTTTGATGAACACATATGAATTACATGATGAACACATGCCTTCCATATTAACAGAACAAACATGACCTAGTTCATGAACACATACACATAAATTGATGAACACATACCAATAAATTGATGAACACATACATAATTCGGTGTTAATTATCACAAGATACCTGAGATTTACACTCGCATTAACCAAATACTCTTGTCAATATTTTCATATGAACACATACAAATTAGTTATCCACACAATCATCATGAACCACTAGTCATCATGAGATTCACATGCTTCTTAGTAAACAAAAGCAAGAACACATGAACTTTCACCAAACAAACATGACCTAGTTCATGAACACATACATATAAATTGATGAACACACACATAAATTGATGAACACATACATAAGTCGGTGTTATTTATCACAAGATACACGAGATTCACACACACATTAACCAAATATTCTTATCAATCTTTTCATATGAACACATACGAATTAGTTATCCACACAATCATCATGAATCATTAGTCATCATGAGATTCACATGCTTCTCAACAAACATCTGATTAATAACTTGAATATGGACCTTGTTAGGGTTACTAGTATGAAATCGAAAGACTAATACCTTGTTCGCACCATGCTTTGTCATCTTACACTTCTAAATTTGATTTTGTTCTAGTTAGGTATGAGAACTTCCAAACCTAGCAGCATTGAGTGCAAATTGTGAGAAATCGTGAAGAAATGCACAAATCACCGCTTCTTCTCTCAGATCTGAGCAAGCGACTTTGAATTGCGATGAATGAGAGTGGAATTCGGTTGAAATTGCTAGTATCTCAGCTCTCAACTCGCATGGAGATCTGGCTTCAAATTTTGTCGACGGGGAAGAAAGTGAGAGAGAGGGGGGGGGGGGGGGGGGGCTTTTATAGTCGCGTGGAAGAGCTAGAAGCTATGTAGGGAGCTCTTTTGAGCTACGGATGGAATTGATCCTTATTCTTAACACTAAGGGGCATCCTCATGTGAATCAAACCCTTTTTATTTAATATATATATATATAAATATAGAGTAGATTGAATCTCGTGAAATGATATCTTATTATTTGCTCCATCTCAGCAAATTTTGGATATCATTTAATTTTTGTATGGTTGATTGGTCTAATTTGATCATACGGTTGTTTGAGGTAAAAGATTTGTAATATTTTTAAAATATATTGCCTTATTTCAAAGGGGGGGGGGGGGGGCTTTTATAGTCGCGTGGAAGAGCTAGAAGCTATGTAGGGAGCTCTTTTGAGCTACGGATGGAATTGATCCTTATTCTTAACACTAAGGGGCATCCTCATGTGAATCAAACCCTTTTTATTTAATATATATATATATAAATATAGAGTAGATTGAATCTCGTGAAATGTTATCTTATTATTTGCTCCATCTCAGCAAATTTTGGATATCATTTAATTTTTGTATGGTTGATTGGTCTAATTTGATCATACGGTTGTTTGAGGTAAAAGATTTGTAATATTTTTTAAATATATTGCCTTATTTCAAAATTGTATACAACCTCCGTAGGTTGTAATTGCTAGTATCTCAGCTCTCAACTCGCATGGAGATCTGGCTTCAAATTTTGTCGACGGGGAAGAAAGTGAGAGAGAGGGGGGGGGGGGGGGGGGCTTTTATAGTCGCGTGGAAGAGCTAGAAGCTATGTAGGGAGCTCTTTTGAGCTACAGATGGAATTGATCCTTATTCTTAACACTAAAGGGCATCCTCATGTGAATCAAACCCTTTTTATTTTATATATATATATATATATAAATATAAATATAGAGTAGATTGAATCTCGTGAAATGATATCTTATTATTTGCTCCATCTTAGCAAATTTTGGATATCATTTAATTTTTGTATGGTTGATTGGTCTAATTTGATCATACGGTTGTTTGAGGTAAAAGATTTGTAATATTTTTTAAATATATTGCCTTATTTCAAAATTGTATACAACCTCCGTAGGAGAATATTTGTAATTTTTTTTTTGATATGTTGCCTTATTTAAAAGGATAATTTTTTTTTTTGATATGTTGCCTTATTTAAAAGGATTCCGACGTAAAAAAAGAATTGTCATAATTTTTTGTGATATTTTTTATATGATTTTCCAAATTTAGTTAATTTATATTAGAAAATTATGAAAATATGAAAAATTGGAGCTGACAAATGTGATGACACGTGGATGACTTAAATGAAGAGGATTCCACTTGACATAGCTAGAATTGGAGGAAGTCAAATTGCTTTAATAATTATATAGAGATTCCATTTCTCATAAATTCCTAATTAAGCTATATATGAATTACGGAAGTAATACCATAGTCGGTATGCTTCATATAATCATATCATAACTTATTAATCACGAAATTAGAGCAAACAAACAAATAAACCATTTTATTTGTATTTATTATATCAAAATTTTCAAAGGAAAACATATTTTAAAGTTGTTTCAAAAAAATTAGAGAAAGTTAGAGTAGTATTTTACTAATCTTTTATTTGTAATTAAGAAATTTTTATTTGATTCTAGAATATTTCAATATATTTTTTGTTATAATTTTGAGTAGTAATCTTTTTATTAAGGTTGTGCCTTTAATCTTGGGATCTTCTTTTGATATTGTTTCATTTTTAAAAAATGTAACACATGTTATTAGAAAATTATAATAAAATTGAAAACCAATAATATGCTGACATGTGGGTAGCTTAAAATGAAGGAAGCCACGTGACATAGCTAGAATGAGAGATAACGGATTTGCTTTAGTAGTTATATAGAGATTGTTCATACTTATTTATATTTTAAGTTAGGATGAGATTCGGGTAGGAAGAGCTCAAGAGCCTATAGTAAAAAGACTATAGATATTTTGGCGTATACTTTTTGTCCAGCGTGATGCCCTTTTTCCTAATTTTTAATCTGAACCGCTTATTGACACGGATTTAACGTATGAAATTCATTCGTATTTTACACACATAATAATCATTCATACAATCATACCTAATACTTTTTCAAATTTTATTAATCATTTTTATTTTGATATTTTCCTTTTTTATAAATGATACTTGTATTATATTCATGAAGAAAGACGTATATATCTATCGGAAGGAATATGTAATTCAGTTTGTACATGTCATCAATTGCACAATACTAAGAGTTTGCTAGAGATTTCTTGTATTCACAACTATAAATAAACCTCGTAATACTTGTTATAAGATTAATGAAATTAGTATCAGGTTTCCCTCTTTTTCTCGTTACGCTGTAATATCTGACATGGTATCAGAGCCATGTTAATGTTAGGCTTTCTTCTTCAATTTCAATTGATTTTTCACACGATGTCTCACACACCAAATTCTCACGATCGAGGTCGTGAAAACGTCTTTCCACTATCAACCCCTAACAATCCGCGGATGAACATAGATGTTAACAATCCTTTGTACTTACATCCTCTGATGGTCTCAGATTAGCTCTCACTTCAAAGATCTTCAACGAATCTGAATTCTCTGCTTGAAAGTAGTCGAACATTAACGTGCATTCTTCCAAAAGCAAATTATACTTCCTCGATGGCGAATTCGAGCCTCCTCTTCGATCGTCTCCGATCTACAAGTATATATTTATTTGAAGGAATATATACTTCAGTTTGTACACATCATTAATTAGATAGCAGAAAGAGTTTGTTAGAGCTTTCTTGTAATGACCACTATAAATAGAGCTTGCAATACTTGTTATCAGGTTAATAAAATCAATATTAAATTTCTCTCTTTCTCTCGTTGCTCTTTAATATCTAACACTATCTAGGTGTTAGGGTTAGGGGTGGGTATAAAAAGCTGAAATAAAAATCTCACCATTTTTTATATCAACCGTATCAGAATAATAGAAGTTTTGGTTACAACTAACGGAACAATATTATTTGCGGTTATACGGTTAGGAAACGGTTAATTAAATTATATTTGTGGTTACGTTAACTAAAATAACCGAATATATAATATACATAGTTTTTAATATAAAGCAATATGACCATATAGATTTGTATAATAACATTTTTATCTTCCAACACTATTTATCTTTCATTTTTATATTTAAAATCGGTCTATTTACATAATATAAGATAACTGTGGATTTTTTAGTCAATAGAACTTTGCGGTTTTTATGTCGCCAGCAGAACTTTGTGACTTTCTCGTTATTTTCTTTAGTTATGTTATGTATTTAGGATTGTGGTTTTTAACTTCTTTAAATTAAATCCTTTTTGTTTTCTTTTAGTTTTTATTATATACTAGTGTAGTGACCCGTGCCATGCACGGGAAATTTCATATTATTCGTATGAAAATTGTATATCCTTTTAATCGAGTTCGTCAAAAAATTAAGATTAACATTTTTTTTGTAAAGACTATTTATAATAATATATTTTATTTCATGAAGATTATGTACGTAACTTGACTTAATTTTTATTATTGAAAATAATTCTAATTTTGTCGTAAGAATATATATTAATTTTCATCATAATATTTATTCTCAATAAAATAGCTTGTATATTTGTTGTTGAAAGGAATGATAATTTTTTAAGATTTATTTGTTAATATAATTATCCAATCCATTAATAATTTAAATTAAAGATAAAAAAAATAATAACTGTGTAACAAACTAAGCCTAAAATCACTCTAAAAGCTCTAAAAGGCTCAACTTTAATATATAAGATAGATGACTGTCGTTTTTTTCTTAGTATTTTTTAAAGAATATATTTCAGTTTTATTATATTGGTTAATCGAACTAAACGATTTATTTATATCGAAAATTTGATTAATCGATATTGATTAACCGAAAATTATAATGAGATAAATAGTTATTACAAAATCACTAACCGAACATTAATTAACCGACCACCCCGCCACATTCACATTGCCGTTTTTTTTTGCATGTAAATGTCTTCATATAATAAAACTCCACACTTTCACATTGCCGGTCAACTTATTTGAACCAAAAAAACATTGCGAAATTTAATTGGCGTGTAGATGCATTTATTTGTCTAAGTCTCGCAAATATGGAGTATCATTAATTCCTCTAAAGAAAATAGCAACATAGACAAATAAGGTTGAGCGTCAATGAAACACATGGAGAATCGATAAAAGCTGCATAATAATCATATCATTGACCTAGTAAACCTAATCTAATCAATCTCCATTAAGAAATGATCTCATGCACGTATAATATGATAATATGATACGTTTAGCACAAATCGGAGCTTATAATTGTAGATTTGATTTTTTTCCTAATCATTTTAAAGTGAGACATATTCAAATGTTTTAATAATTTCTGAATCTTACTGATATTAGCCTAGCCATATTTTCGTAGAAAAGTGTCGGACGAGAATAAATTTAAAAAAAACGAACGTGACAATAGTGATAAATTGGTAAATATTTATTATTAATTTAGAGAACATTCGTTGACAAACTTAAAAAACGTCTAAAAAATCAAAAAATATTGAATGAGAACGGGAGAATATTCTGACAAAAACCATCACTTTTTCAATATGCATAAAAATATTTGATAAACATTTGTACACATTTTGATGAAATTTATATATATTTTAATAAATATTAGAAATTCCTACTCTCTCGTCCTAAAAATTGTGTCCATTCTTTTTTAGCAGACCTAACCATATACTCCGTATATTCTATTGAACAGAATCTTAGGCTTTCAATCCACCCGATCAATGTCGCACTTCAAATTAACAATCCGACAAGGAAAACTGGGTGCATTAATTAATTGATTAATTGGTGAAAAAATGGATGCATAAATGCATTAATAGTTTGTGTAGACAGTAGACTCACTGTAGTAAGTTAATTTGTTTAAGCGCGTGCCGTCCAGATGGAAAACGGTAAATGAGTACAAACTAACGTGGCGTTTGTTTATAATGTCGGAAACCGAAACAGAAAGGAAACGGACCTAGTCCATTTTAGTGGAATTGTTCATTGATCAAAATTGTGATTTTATTTCCTTTCCCTCATTCTCCTAGTAGTAATGTTGGGGTATTTGTTAACCTCTCCTTGTGAGGGGTTTCAAAATCTCACTAGCCTAATTCCCGCGCCATGCGCGGTTTTATAAAAATTAAATATAGTTAATAAATAATATTACGTAATTTATAATTTTATATGAAAATAAGTTGATATCTTAAAATGAGAGTCATATATAATTAAGTTTTAAAATTTTAAATTTAATAAATAACGAATATAAATGAATTTTTATACCAAAAATCTTATTTAATCAAATTATCATAAGTCAATTTTTAACAAATTTAAATAAATTGATTTCAACATATATGTTATATATAAACACTACCATAACACAAAAATATAATATTTTCTCTTATTTATTAAGAAATCAATCTTTTTGTGATATGTCATATCATAAAAATAAAAAATTTGTAAAATAACATAATAGGATATTGGGAGGTCAAAATCTAAAAAACAAATACATAAAAATCCTTTTGTAATTTGAAAGATCTTAAATAATCTTTTTGTGATATTTTTGCACATGATTTTCCAAATTTAATCAATTTTTTTAAGAAATTACAATAAATAGTAAAAAATCTTGACCAATGGAATGACGACAAGTGGATGGGCTAGATAAAGAGTATGTCACGTGGCATAGCTAGAATTAGAGAAAAGTGTTTTGCTTTATTAGTTATATAGAGATTGCCAACTCACCTCCCCCACTTCCCCCCTCTTTTCTCCTCTCTTGGCATACAAATTTTAGAATTCAAAATCAAGTTATCTATGTATCATCACTTAATAATGGTCTAGATTCATTTCCGTTTCCGAACACTACAAACAAACATGTACTAAAATCATAGAATTTCCATATCGCGTGCCGACCGGATTGAAAATGACTATCAAACTAAAAAAAAACATGTACTAACATAAAAAAAATTAATTTCTACCAAAAAATTAACAAAAAAATAACAGTTTGCGTTCATAGATTACATATAAATGTTCATATTTTAGATGATAATATTTATAATTTAGATCATAAAAATTTTCAAACGTCGTTTTCAGTGAGGGATCGGTAACATATTTATAATTAATGCAAATTTTAATTTTTTTTTGTTTTTTCTCAAAATGATCTTAAAAAATTTCATCACCAAAGTATAAACATTACCGTCCAAATGATGAACACTATCTTATTATCTACGAATGCGAAAACGATAAACCTTGTTCTAATCGAGACTTTTCTCGTATTATGTATAAATATTAGACCCGTCAAAAGCTGACCCGACCTGTTGGGTCGACCCAACCCGACCCGAAAATACTCAACCCAAACCCGACCCGAAAAGTGTTTGAACCCGTTTGGGTCAGACTCGTTTTCGAACCGAACCCGTTGGGTCGAACCCGGGCCGACCCGAACTTCTCGAAACTCGTGGAGGGTCTCACTTTTCATATTTTATTTAATTTAAATTAGAAAATAACAATATATTTTGTTAAATAATAATATATTATTATTATTTTATTATAAAAATAGTTTTAAAATTTTATTTTCTTTATTACAATAAAGAAAAGCGAACATTTGAAACCCGTTGGGTCGACCCAAACTCGTTCAACCCGAAAATTTTGTCAACCCGATTGACCAATAGCTGTTTTTGACCCGAACCCGATTGACCAGAACCCGAACCGTTCGACCCGTTTGCCGGGTCTAATAAATACGCAGAATACATGACGAGGGAAAAGTAGGTTGTATACATCATTGATTTAGTCAATTTATATAGAATCAACTAACTAACCCGTTGATTAATGAACGCCGTAACCGTAACTGCACTGGTCATTATATATAAACTAGAATGAACGCCGTAACTGCACTGGTCATTATATATAAACTAGAATGTAGCGCGGGATAATTACGGGTTTTCATCTCAAAACTGAATTGAGCTAATTATATATTTACAATCTTTTTAGGGCATATTTTATCTAATTTAGGCCAAATCAAATATAACCTGCAGATCAAGACATTAACACAAAAATAAACGAACAATAGAAGTGATAAAAATAACAAATTGATTGGTTCAATTACAAATTGACAATAACTATGAGTAACGGCGAAATACAATATGCAGAAGAGTAACGACGACTTGATGAGAGAATTCAATACGAAATCTCATTCGGAGAAGTCGGAAAATCAAAAGTTGAAATTAGAAGAGGAATTCAAGAGGCCACATAGTAATGGTGACTTAATGACAACTTTCTAGGTCATTACTCGCGCTTTGCGCGAGCCAAACACTTTTTATTTTTGTCTATATTCATATACTTAATTTATATTTTCATATTTGTATTTTTTAGTAAATTATAATAAAATAAATTGAATATCTCTTATATATGTACCAAAATCACATAGTCATTTACTTTGCTCGGATTTCTCTTCATCGGATTGAAGGTGAAGAGCGAAAAAAAGAAAGATGAAAATGGTGGAAATACTAACCAATTAAGAACATAATTATGATTTTATTAAACATTTAATAAGTCTCAATTATCATTGAATAATGAAAAATAGAAAAAAAGAAAGAAATTAAGTTTAAACATTAATGAGTTTCAATCGCCCTTACTTTCTCATCGATTTTTATATACATAGATAGATGATCTAGAAGTCAGTTGACAGAAATATCAATCACAACCTGCATGATGCAGGTGATCGATCTCTATTGCAGTAGCTAGCTCGATATCGATCATATATATTATAATTTTACAGTCTTCATTAATCTAGGTCATATATATATGATATAAACGTTATGCATACGAAATATATGATTGATTAACGATCCTTGGATCCTTCCCTACTTGTCAAAGTCAAGCTCACACAATAAGACTTTGGGTACTATATATACATATAAAAACTCAGGTGCTCAGTTCATACATTTTCACAACCTGGTCATATTCATAAGCTACGTACGTACAATATCGTACTAGGTGACCAAAGAAGTAATAATTTATGGAGTTTGAAGCTAAAAAGCCACATTTTGTTCTAGTCCCTTTACTGGCCCCAGGCCACATGATTCCAATGATCGACATGGCTCGACTCCTAGTCGAGCACGGAGCCGTCGTGAGCCTCGTGACGACCCCGCTAAACGCAGCTCGAACCGCCTCTCTCCCCTCGGTTCGAGTCCTCGAAATCCCGTTCCCTTGCGAGTGGGCCGGTCTCCCTCCGGGATGCGAGAATCTCGACTCCCTTCCCTCGAAAGACCTAATCCGAAACTTCTACTCAGCCATGGACCAGCTCAGGGCCCCACTGGAAATCCTTCTAGAAGCTTTCAGTCCTCCCCCAACGTGCATCATCTCCGACAAGTGCCTCTCATGGACCTCCAAAACGGCTAAGAGATTCAAGATTCCAAGAATCGTGTTCCACGGCATGGGCTGCTTCTCCCTGTTGGCGGCCCACAATATTCGCCACCACGGGGCCCACCTCTCGGGGTCCGAGTCGTTTATGATCCCGGGGATGCCGCATCGAGTTGAGATCGCTCGGTGTCAGCTCCCGGGATCATTCGTGACGCTCCCGGACCTAGACGACATCCGAGACCAGATGCAGGAAGCGGAGCTCGAGTCCTTCGGGGTCGTGATCAACACGTTCCGAGGGCTCGAGCCCGAGTGTGTGAAAAAGTACGAAGCGGTGATCGGGAAGCGGGTTTGGTGCATCGGACCCGTCTCCCTCTCCAACAAGAAAGCCAAGGAGAAGCTCGAGCGAGGGAACAAGAGTCCCTCCATCGACGAGTCCACATGGCTCGACTCCAAGCCTAGCGGCTCGGTGATCTACGCTTGCCTAGGGAGCCAATGCCGACTGGTCCCGGACCAGCTGATCGAGCTCGGGCTCGGGCTCGAGGCCTCGAACCGGCCTTTCATATGGGTGGTCAAGACACCGGACCTCGAGGAATGGATAGCCGAGACCGGGTTTGAGGAGAGGGTGAAGGGTCGAGGGCTGATCATAAGGAGGTGGGCTCCACAGGTGTTGATACTGAGCCATGGCTCGGTGGGCGGGTTCGTGACGCATTGCGGGTGGAACTCGGTGATCGAGGGGGTGAGCTTCGGGGTTCCGATGGTGACGTGGCCGCAGTTCGCGGAGCAGTTCTTGAACGAGAAGGTGGTGGTGGAGGTGCTTCGAGTCGGGGTGCGAGTCGGGGTGGAGACGCCGGTGAGGTTCGGGGATGAGGAGAGGGTTGGGGTGTTGGTCAGGAGACGAGATGTGGTGGACGCGGTGGAGAAAGTGATGATGGACAAAGAGAGGAGGAAGAGGATACTTGAGCTTGGAGAGATGGCTCGTAAGGCTGTGGTGTCTAATGGATCTTCTCATTATGACTTGGGTCGTATGGTGCAAGATGTAGTGTCATCTATGCAATCTGAGGTTTCGATTGCTTCAAATCAATTACTAGATTAGCAAATAAGTGATATACAAACATTTATATCTTCAAGAATACCAACATTAACTTATATACTATGTCAACACGGAAACGCTTCGTTTTCTCTAGGTTAAAGCATTTTTTCTATCTAAACATATTTCTAACACGCTTAAAGTATTTTAAATTAGAGTTTTGTTATATATTTAAAAAAAATTATTTATTTATATAATATAATAAATTTGGGCCGAACTAAGAGGTCTTACAAGGCTACAAGGCTTGTAGTTCGTACCATGCTCGTCCCATGTACTCTACCAAATCAGACTGAGTGGCCTAATAGGGCTTTATCTGATAGTCGTGCAACCGGTCCAGTCCGGAATATTTTAAATCTACTTGACCACAATTTTTGATATATTACATTCTCGTTAATATTTTTATTTTTTAAACTTTATCTGGGTTTTCTGTCCTGAACCGGACCAGACCGGAAATCCATGGACCGGACAAGAATCCGAAATTTCTAAAAAAACACGGACCAAGATTTCCGGTCCAGGTCATTTGTGTGCAACCCTTGCTTACCCAAGTCTTATACTAGTTCCTATTGTTAATTGATTTTAGTATATAACCCTATAATAAGCTTATATGATGGGCCTAATATGTATAGGCAATGGCTATATGCACGCGAATCGAGACATATATGCACGCGATTCTGTGCGCTCAACTTATGCGCACGCATCTGTGCGCAGGTCTTATGCGCATACGTGTTTTACGGGGTATTACGAGTACTTTTCGTAAATTTTCAGAGTCTGTAACAACTTGTGCGCCTAACTACTGCGCACAGGTTGAAAATCTGTGCGCCGTGTCTCTGCGCACTGTTCAAACATAGTAGCCGTTGAAATTTTTGAAAAAAGTATCCGTTAAATGTAAATCTGTGCGCTTAGGTTCTGCGCACAGGTTCTTTAGGGTTTGGGTTTGTGCGCAAATGGTTTGCGCACGGGTCTTTACAGTTTAGGATCCATCCATTTGGACCACAACGGTCATAAATGTGCCTATATAAAAGTCATAATCTCTTCGATCAACTTTTTGTGAAGGGGAAACCTTATACACTCTTTATATGCCTAATAACACATAATTGTATAAGTTTTTGAAACATAATCAACATCGATGTACTACACCCTTCATATCTCAACTACTTTGACTATTTCGAAGAATGAAAGACTAGTGAAGGTTTACAAAGGAGGTGTTACTCGAAGAGTTCGAGTTTTTGACTCGAAGTTACCGACCAGGTTAAATAGCTATAATATGCATTGAAAACAAGTTTCATTGCATTCCGACGTCGTTTGGGCATCGAACCGCCTATTCTCGACCTTAACAGGCCATTAGGACCGATACGGCGTTTTTGCGTTTTTGAGTATTTTCGATCAAATTTTTGTGAAGGAGAGACCTTATACACTCTTTATATGCCTAATAACACATAATTGTATAAGTTTTTGAAACATAATCAACATCGATGTACTAGACCCTTCATATCTTAACCACTTCGACTATTTCGAAGAATGAAAGACTAGTGAAGGTTTACAAATGAGGTGATACTCGAAGAGTTCGAGTTTTTGACTCGAAGTTACCGACAAGGTTAAATAGCTATAATATGCATTGAAAACAAGTTTCATTGCATTCTGACGTCGTTTGGGCATCGAACCGCCTATTCTCGACCTTAACAGGCCACAAGGACCGATAAGGCGTTTTTGCGTTTTTGAGTATTTTCGATCAACTTTTTGTGAAGGGGAGAACTTATACACTCTTTATATGCTTAATAACACATAATTGTATAAGTTTTTGAAACATAATCAACATCGATGTACTAGACCCTTCATATCTCAACCACTTCGACTATTTCGAAGAATGAAAGACTAGTGAAGGTTTACAAAGGAGGTGGTACTAGAAGAGTTCGAGTTTTTGACTCGAAGTTACCAACAAGGTTAAATAGCTATAATATGCATTGAAAACAAGTTTCATTGCATTCCGACGTCGTTTGGGCATCGAACCGCCTAATCTCGACCTTAACAGGCCATCAGGACCGATAAGGCGTTTTTGCGTTTTTGAGTATTTTCGATCAACTTTTTGTGAAGGGGAGAACTTATACACTCTTTATATGCTTAATAACACATAATTGTATAAGTTTTTGAAACATAATCAACATCGATGTACTAGACCCTTCATATCTCAACCACTTCGACTATTTCGAAGAATGAAAGACTAGTGAAGGTTTACAAAGGAGGTGATACTCGAAGAGTTCGAATTTTTGACTCGAAGTTACCGACAAGGTTAAATAGCTATAATATGCATTGAAAACAAGTTTCATTGCATTCCGACGTCGTTTGGGCATCGAACCGCCTATTCTCGACCTTAACAGGCCATTAGGACCGATAAGGCGTTTTTGCGTTTTCGAGTATTTTTGATCAACTTTTTGTGAAGGGGAGAACTTATACACTCTTTATATGCTTAATAACACATAATTGTATAAGTTTTTGAAACATAATCAACATCGATGTACTAGACCCTTCATATCTCAACCACTTCGACTATTTCGAAGAATGAAAAACTAGTGAAGGTTTACAAAGGAGGTGATACTCGAAGAGTTCGAGTTTTTGACTTGAAGTTACCGACAAGGTTAAATAGCTATAATATGCATTGAAAACAAGTTTCATTGCATTCCGACGTCGTTTGGACATCGAACCGCCTATTCTCGACCTTAACAGGCTATCAGGACCGATAAGGCGTTTTTGCGTTTTTGAGTATTTTCGATCAACTTTTTGTGAAGGGGAGAACTTATACACTCTTTATATGCTTAATAACACATAATTGTATAAGTTTTTGAAACATAATCAACATCGATGTACTAGACCCTTCATATCTCAACCACTTCGACTATTTCGAAGAATGAAAGACTAGTGAAGGTTTACAAAGGAGGTGGTACTCGAAGAGTTCGAGATTTTGACTCGAAGTTACCGACAAGGTTAAATAGCTATAATATGCATTGAAAACAAGTTTCATTGCATTCCGACGTCGTTTGGACATCGAACCGCCTATTCTCGACCTTAACAGGCCATCAGGACCGATAAGGCGTTTTTGCGTTTTCGAGTATTTTCGATCAACTTTTTGTGAAGGGGAGACCTTATACACTCTTTATATGCCTAATAACACATAATTGTATAAGTTTTTGAAACATAATCAACATCGATGTACTAGACCCTTCATATCTTAACCACTTCGACTATTTCGAAGAATGAAAGACTAGTGAAGGTTTACAAAGGAGGTGATACTCGAAGAGTTCGAGTTTTCGACTCGAAGTTACCGACAAGGTTAAATAGCTATAATATGCATTGAAAACAAGTTTCATTGCATTCCGACGTCGTTTGGGCATCGAACCGCCTATTCTCGACCTTAACAGGCCATCAGGACCGATAAGGCGTTTTTGCGTTTTTGAGTATTTTCGATCAACTTTTTGTGAAGGGGAGAACTTATACACTCTTTATATGCTTAATAACACATAATTGTATAAGTTTTTGAAACATAATCAACATCGATGTACTAGACCCTTCATATCTCAACCACTTCGACTATTTCGAAGAATGAAAGACTAGTGAAGGTTTACAAAGGAGGTGGTACTCGAAGAGTTCGAGATTTTGACTCGAAGTTACCGACAAGGTTAAATAGCTATAATATGCATTGAAAACAAGTTTCATTGCATTCCGACGTCGTTTGGACATCGAACCGCCTATTCTCGACCTTAACAGGCCACAAGGACCGATAAGGCGTTTTTGCGTTTTCGAGTATTTTCGATCAACTTTTTGTGAAGGGGAGACCTTATACACTCTTTATATGCCTAATAACACATAATTGTATAAGTTTTTGAAACATAATCAACATCGATGTACTAGACCCTTCATATCTCAACCACTTCGACTATTTCGAAGAATGAAAAACTAGTGAAGGTTTACAAAGGAGGTGATACTCGAAGAGTTCGAGTTTTTGACTTGAAGTTACCGACAAGGTTAAATAGCTATAATATGCATTGAAAACAAGTTTCATTGCATTCCGACGTCGTTTGGGCATCGAACCGCCTAATCTCGACCTTAACAGGCTATCAGGACCGATAAGGCGTTTTTGCGTTTTTGAGTATTTTCGATCAACTTTTTGTGAAGGGGAGAACTTATACACTCTTTATATGCTTAATAACACATAATTGTATAAGTTTTTGAAACATAATCAACATCGATGTACTAGACCCTTCATATCTCAACCACTTCGACTATTTCGAAGAATGAAAGACTAGTGAAGGTTTACAAAGGAGGTGGTACTCGAAGAGTTCGAGATTTTGACTCGAAGTTACCGACAAGGTTAAATAGCTATAATATGCATTGAAAACAAGTTTCATTGCATTCCGACGTCGTTTGGACATCGAACCGCCTATTCTCGACCTTAACAGGCCATCAGGACCGATAAGGCGTTTTTGCGTTTTCGAGTATTTTCGATCAACTTTTTGTGAAGGGGAGACCTTATACACTCTTTATATGCCTAATAACACATAATTGTATAAGTTTTTGAAACATAATCAACATCGATGTACTAGACCCTTCATATCTTAACCACTTCGACTATTTCGAAGAATGAAAGACTAGTGAAGGTTTACAAAGGAGGTGATACTCGAAGAGTTCGAGTTTTCGACTCGAAGTTACCGACAAGGTTAAATAGCTATAATATGCATTGAAAACAAGTTTCATTGCATTCCGACGTCGTTTGGGCATCGAACCGCCTATTCTCGACCTTAACAGGCCATCAGGACCGATAAGGCGTTTTTGCGTTTTTGAGTATTTTCGATCAACTTTTTGTGAAGGGGAGAACTTATACACTCTTTATATGCTTAATAACACATAATTGTATAAGTTTTTGAAACATAATCAACATCGATGTACTAGACCCTTCATATCTCAACCACTTCGACTATTTCGAAGAATGAAAGACTAGTGAAGGTTTACAAAGGAGGTGGTACTCGAAGAGTTCGAGATTTTGACTCGAAGTTACCGACAAGGTTAAATAGCTATAATATGCATTGAAAACAAGTTTCATTGCATTCCGACGTCGTTTGGACATCGAACCGCCTATTCTCGACCTTAACAGGCCACAAGGACCGATAAGGCGTTTTTGCGTTTTCGAGTATTTTCGATCAACTTTTTCTGAAGGGGAGACCTTATACACTCTTTATATGCCTAATAACACATAATTGTATAAGTTTTTGAAACATAATCAACATCGATGTACTAGACCCTTCATATCTTAACCACTTCGACTATTTCGAAGAATGAAAGACTAGTGAAGGTTTACAAAGGAGGTGATACTCGAAGAGTTCGAGTTTTCGACTCGAAGTTACCGACAAGGTTAAATAGCTATAATATGCATTGAAAACAAGTTTCATTGCATTCCGACGTCGTTTGGACATCGAACCGCCTATTCTCGACCTTAACAGGCCACAAGGACCGATAAGGCGTTTTTGCGTTTTCGAGTATTTTCGATCAACTTTTTGTGAAGGGGAGACCTTATACACTCTTTATATGCCTAATAACACATAATTGTATAAGTTTTTGAAACATAATAAACATCAATGTACTAGACCCTTCATATCTTAACCACTTCGACTATTTCGAAGAATGAAAGACTAGTGAAGGTTTACAAAGGAGGTGATACTCGAAGAGTTCGAGTTTTCGACTCGAAGTTACCGACAAGGTTAAATAGCTATAATATGCATTGAAAACAAGTTTCATTGCATTCCGACGTCGTTTGGGCATCGAACCGCCTATTCTCGACCTTAACAGGCCATCAGGACCGATAAGGCGTTTTTGCGTTTTTGAGTATTTTCGATCAAATTTTTGTGAAGGAGAGACCTTATACACTCTTTATATGCCTAATAACACATAATTGTATAAGTTTTTGAAACATAATCAACATCGATGTACTAGACCCTTCATATCTTAACCACTTCGACTATTTCGAAGAATGAAAGACTAGTGAAGGTTTACAAATGAGGTGATACTCGAAGAGTTCGAGTTTTTGACTCGAAGTTACCGACAAGGTTAAATAGCTATAATATGCATTGAAAACAAGTTTCATTGCATTCTGACGTCGTTTGGGCATCGAACCGCCTATTCTCGACCTTAACAGGCCATAAGGACCGATAAGGCGTTTTTGCGTTTTTGAGTATTTTCGATCAACTTTTTGTGAAGGGGAGAACTTATACACTCTTTATATGCCTAATAACACATAATTGTATAAGTTTTTGAAACATAATCAACATCGATGTACTAGACCCTTCATATCTCAACCACTTCGACTATTTCGAAGAATGAAAGACTAGTGAAGGTTTACAAAGGAGGTGATACTCGAAGAGTTCGAATTTTTGACTCGAAGTTACCGACAAGGTTAAATAGCTATAATATGCATTGAAAACAAGTTTCATTGCATTCCGACGTCGTTTGGGCATCGAACCGCCTATTCTCGACCTTTACAGGCCATTAGGACCGATAAGGCGTTTTTGCGTTTTCGAGTATTTTTGATCAACTTTTTGTGAAGGGGAGAACTTATACACTCTTTATATGCTTAATAACACATAATTGTATAAGTTTTTGAAACATAATCAACATCGATGTACTAGACCCTTCATATCTCAACCACTTCGACTATTTCGAAGAATGAAAAACTAGTGAAGGTTTACAAAGGAGGTGATACTCGAAGAGTTCGAGTTTTTGACTTGAAGTTACCGACAAGGTTAAATAGCTATAATATGCATTGAAAACAAGTTTCATTGCATTCCGACGTCGTTTGGGCATCGAACCGCCTAATCTCGACCTTAACAGGCTATCAGGACCGATAAGGCGTTTTTGCGTTTTTGAGTATTTTCGATCAACTTTTTGTGAAGGGGAGAACTTATACACTCTTTATATGCTTAATAACACATAATTGTATAAGTTTTTGAAACATAATCAACATCGATGTACTAGACCCTTCATATCTCAACCACTTCGACTATTTCGAAGAATGAAAGACTAGTGAAGGTTTACAAAGGAGGTGGTACTCGAAGAGTTCGAGATTTTGACTCGAAGTTACCGACAAGGTTAAATAGCTATAATATGCATTGAAAACAAGTTTCATTGCATTCCGACGTCGTTTGGACATCGAACCGCCTATTCTCGACCTTAACAGGCCATTAGGACCGATAAGGCGTTTTTGCGTTTTCGAGTATTTTCGATCAACTTTTTGTGAAGGGGAGACCTTATACACTCTTTATATGCCTAATAACACATAATTGTATAAGTTTTTGAAACATAATCAACATCGATGTACTAGACCCTTCATATCTTAACCACTTCGACTATTTCGAAGAATGAAAGACTAGTGAAGGTTTACAAAGGAGGTGATACTCGAAGAGTTCGAGTTTTCGACTCGAAGTTACCGACAAGGTTAAATAGCTATAATATGCATTGAAAACAAGTTTCATTGCATTCCGACGTCGTTTGGGCATCGAACCGCCTATTCTCGACCTTAACAGGCCATCAGGACCGATAAGGCGTTTTTGCGTTTTTGAGTATTTTCGATCAACTTTTTGTGAAGGGGAGAACTTATACACTCTTTATATGCTTAATAACACATAATTGTATAAGTTTTTGAAACATAATCAACATCGATGTACTAGACCCTTCATATCTCAACCACTTCGACTATTTCGAAGAATGAAAGACTAGTGAAGGTTTACAAAGGAGGTGGTACTCGAAGAGTTCGAGATTTTGACTCGAAGTTACCGACAAGGTTAAATAGCTATAATATGCATTGAAAACAAGTTTCATTGCATTCCGACGTCGTTTGGACATCGAACCGCCTATTCTCGACCTTAACAGGCCATCAGGACCGATAAGGCGTTTTTGCGTTTTCGAGTATTTTCGATCAACTTTTTGTGAAGGGGAGACCTTATACACTCTTTATATGCCTAATAACACATAATTGTATAAGTTTTTGAAACATAATCAACATCGATGTACTAGACCCTTCATATCTTAACCACTTCGACTATTTCGAAGAATGAAAGACTAGTGAAGGTTTACAAAGGAGGTGATACTCGAAGAGTTCGAGTTTTCGACTCGAAGTTACCGACAAGGTTATATAGCTATAATATGCATTGAAAACAAGTTTCATTGCATTCCGACGTCGTTTGGGCATCGAACCGCCTATTCTCGACCTTAACAGGCCATAAGGACCGATAAGGCGTTTTTGCGTTTTTGAGTATTTTCGATCAAATTTTTGTGAAGGAGAGACCTTATACACTCTTTATATGCCTAATAACACATAATTGTATAAGTTTTTGAAACATAATCAACATCGATGTACTAGACCCTTCATATCTTAACCACTTCGACTATTTCGAAGAATGAAAGACTAGTGAAGGTTTACAAATGAGGTGATACTCGAAGAGTTCGAGTTTTTTACTCGAAGTTACCGACAAGGTTAAATAGCTATAATATGCATTGAAAACAAGTTTCATTGCATTCCGACGTCGTTTGGACATCGAACCGCCTATTCTCGACCTTAACAGGCCATCAGGACCGATAAGGCGTTTTTGCGTTTTCGAGTATTTTCGATCAACTTTTTGTGAAGGGGAGACCTTATACACTCTTTATATGCCTAATAACACATAATTGTATAAGTTTTTGAAACATAATCAACATCGATGTACTAGACCCTTCATATCTTAACCACTTCGACTATTTCGAAGAATGAAAGACTAGTGAAGGTTTACAAATGAGGTGATACTCGAAGAGTTCGAGTTTTTGACTCGAAGTTACCGACAAGGTTAAATAGCTATAATATGCATTGAAAACAAGTTTCATTGCATTCCGACGTCGTTTGGGCATCGAACCGCCTATTCTCGACCTTAACAGGCCATCAGGACCGATAAGGCGTTTTTGCGTTTTTGAGTATTTTCGATCAAATTTTTGTGAAGGAGAGACCTTATACACTCTTTATATGCCTAATAACACATAATTGTATAAGTTTTTGAAACATAATCAACATCGATGTACTAGACCCTTCATATCTCAACCACTTCGACTATTTCGAAGAATGAAAGACTAGTGAAGGTTTACAAATGAGGTGATACTCGAAGAGTTCGAGATTTTGACTCGAAGTTACCGACAAGGTTAAATAGCTATAATATGCGTTGAAAACAAGTTTCATTGCATTCCGACGTCGTTTGGACATCGAACCGCCTATTCTCGACCTTAACAGGCCATCAGGACCGATAAGGCGTTTTTGCGTTTTCGAGTATTTTCGATCAACTTTTTGTGAAGGCGAGACCTTATACACTCTTTATATGCCTAATAACACATAATTGTATAAGTTTTTGAAACATAATCAACATCGATGTACTAGACCCTTCATATCTTAACCACTTCGACTATTTCGAAGAATGAAAGACTAGTGAAGGTTTACAAAGGAGGTGATACTCGAAGAGTTCGAGTTTTCGACTCGAAGTTACCGACAAGGTTAAATAGCTATAATATGCATTGAAAACAAGTTTCATTGCATTCCGACGTCGTTTGGGCATCGAACCGCCTATTCTCGACCTTAACAGGCCATCAGGACCGATAAGGCGTTTTTGCGTTTTTGAGTATTTTCGATCAAATTTTTGTGAAGGAGAGACCTTATACACTCTTTATATGCCTAATAACACATAATTGTATAAGTTTTTGAAACATAATCAACATCGATGTACTAGACCCTTCATATCTCAACCACTTCGACTATTTCGAAGAATGAAAGACTAGTGAAGGTTTACAAATGAGGTGATACTCGAAGAGTTCGAGATTTTGACTCGAAGTTACCGACAAGGTTAAATTGCTATAATATGCATTGAAAACAAGTTTCATTGCATTCCGACGTCGTTTGGACATCGAACCGCCTATTCTCGACCTTAACAGGCCATCAGGACCGATAAGGCGTTTTTGCGTTTTCGAGTATTTTCGATCAACTTTTTGTGAAGGGGAGACCTTATACACTCTTTATATGCCTAATAACACATAATTGTATAAGTTTTTGAAACATAATCAACATCGATGTACTAGACCCTTCATATCTTAACCACTTCGACTATTTCGAAGAATGAAAGACTAGTGAAGGTTTACAAAGGAGGTGATACTCGAAGAGTTCGAGTTTTCGACTCGAAGTTACCGACAAGGTTAAATAGCTATAATATGCATTGAAAACAAGTTTCATTGCATTCCGACGTCGTTTGGGCATCGAACCGCCTATTCTCGACCTTAACAGGCCATCAGGACCGATAAGGCGTTTTTGCGTTTTCGAGTATTTTCGATCAACTTTTTGTGAAGGGGAGACCTTATACACTCTTTATATGCCTAATAACACATAATTGTATAAGTTTTTGAAACATAATCAACATCGATGTACTAGACCCTTCATATCTTAACCACTTCGACTATTTCGAAGAATGAAAGACTAGTGAAGGTTTACAAAGGAGGTGATACTCGAAGAGTTCGAGTTTTCGACTCGAAGTTACCGACAAGGTTAAATAGCTATAATATGCATTGAAAACAAGTTTCATTGCATTCCGACGTCGTTTGGACATCGAACCGCCTATTCTCGACCTTAACAGGCCATCAGGACCGATAAGGCGTTTTTGCGTTTTCGAGTATTTTCGATCAACTTTTTGTGAAGGGGAGACCTTATACACTCTTTATATGCCTAATAACACATAATTGTATAAGTTTTTGAAACATAATCAACATCGATGTACTAGACCCTTCATATCTTAACCACTTCGACTATTTCGAAGAATGAAAGACTAGTGAAGGTTTACAAATGAGGTGATACTCGAAGAGTTCGAGTTTTTGACTCGAAGTTACCGACAAGGTTAAATAGCTATAATATGCATTGAAAACAAGTTTCATTGCATTCCGACGTCGTTTGGGCATCGAACCGCCTATTCCCGACCTTAACAGGCCATCAGGACCGATAAGGCGTTTTTGCGTTTTTGAGTATTTTCGATCAAATTTTTGTGAAGGAGAGACCTTATACACTCTTTATATGCCTAATAACACATAATTGTATAAGTTTTTGAAACATAATCAACATCGATGTACTAGACCCTTCATATCTCAACCACTTCGACTATTTCGAAGAATGAAAGACTAGTGAAGGTTTACAAATGAGGTGATACTCGAAGAGTTCGAGATTTTGACTCGAAGTTACCGACAAGGTTAAATAGCTATAATATGCATTGAAAACAAGTTTCATTGCATTCCGACGTCGTTTGGACATCGAACCGCCTATTCTCGACCTTAACAGGCCATCAGGACCGATAAGGCGTTTTTGCGTTTTCGAGTATTTTCGATCAACTTTTTGTGAAGGGGAGACCTTATACACTCTTTATATGCCTAATAACACATAATTGTATAAGTTTTTGAAACATAATCAACATCGATGTACTAGACCCTTCATATCTTAACCACTTCGACTATTTCGAAGAATGAAAGACTAGTGAAGGTTTACAAAGGAGGTGATACTCGAAGAGTTCGAGTTTTCGACTCGAAGTTACCGACAAGGTTAAATAGCTATAATATGCATTGAAAACAAGTTTCATTGCATTCCGACGTCGTTTGGGCATCGAACCGCCTATTCTCGACCTTAACAGGCCATCAGGACCGATAAGGCGTTTTTGCGTTTTTGCGTATTTTCGATCAACTTTTTGTGAAGGGGAGACCTTATACACTCTTTATATGCCTAATAACACATAATTGTATAAGTTTTTGAAACATAATCAATATCGATGTACTAGACCCTTCATATCTCAACCACTTCGACTATTTCGAAAAATGAAAGACTAGTGAAGGTTTACAAAGGAGGTGATACTCGAAGAGTTCGATTTTTCGACTCGAAGTTACCTAGAAGGTTAAATAGCTATAATATCCATTGAAAACAAGTTTCATTGCATTCCGACGTCGTTTGGGCATCGAACCGCCTATTCTCGACCTTAACAGGCCATTAGGACCGATAAGGCGTTTTTGCGTGTTTGTGTATTTTCGATCAAATTTTTGTGAAGGGGAGACCTTATACACTCTTTATATGCCTAATAACACATAATTGTATAAGTTTTTGAAACATAATCAACATCGATGTACTAGACCCTTCATATCTCAACTACTTCAAATCGGATTTCATCCATGCGTCAAGGTTATGCGCACCTATTCTGTAACTTTATCAATCTGTAACTTTATCAATCTGCCTAATAACACATAGTTACCGTTAAATCCATGTGCGCAGATCCAATGCGCAGACATTTTTAACGGTAACAAACTGTGCGCAGTTATGTTGCGCACACTTTTTTACCGTTAAATATTTGTGCGCAGTATATCTGCGCAACTTAACTGCGCACAGGTCCTATGCGCAAAACGTCTGCGCATAGGATTTTAGAATTCGAAACGCTGTGCGCAGATGTGTTGCGCACAAGTGTTGCAGTACGCGTGTCATCAGCGCATCAATTTGTTAGACGGCGCCAACAATTTCATTTTATCCCCAAAATACCCTTGTGCGCTGAACAACTGCGCATAGACTTATGCCCTTAAGAACTGCGCACAGATTGGCGTGCATATAGTGAAAAAGTCGCGTGTATATAGGCGTTTCGTATGTATATATGTTCGTGTACACAGCTCGATCAATTCGATCAGGCACTCACTCTCTCTATTTTCATTGTTCAACTCTTTGACAATACGAAAAAGCCAACAACGCACCATGTAGACTGTGCGAATCCTTCGCACACAATTCTACGATCAAATTGCACGATCAATCTATGATGCCTAATTTCAGCTTAGCACCGAACGTCAATTTGACACCCTAACTCCAGGTAAAGAAATTGAGTCCGTCAAAATGGAATTGAGTCAATTACGTCTAGGATGGTCGGAATTCGATAAGGCCATTGGATCACATTCTGCCAAACCCTCTGATCTTGCTCCAGGCTCCAACTATGCCAGCATTTCCAAAACCAACCTCCATCACAACAAAGAATCAATACGGAAGTAAACGAGATAAAAGAGAAATGAGATCGCAGGGATCTGATACCATGTAAAATGAATCAATTGGAGAAAAGTGTTATAGTAGATTAGATTTCGAATTTAATATTTTATGAAGGTGTATATGTTATACATTGATGTTAGAGGAGTCACTGGCGTTAGGCTGCACTTGTCTCCACTTTCCAGTATGAAGAATGAGATTACAATTCCGAGTGAGTGATTAGAAATTAAGCTTCGAGAGCTGGATTTCAGAGTATCAATCGAATAGGAATATTCCGTGTGTTTGTACGTGTGTTTTAACCATCAATCGTATTGGAATATTCCGTGTGTTTGTACGTGTGTTTTAACCATCAATTTATAATCCAAGTACAATAATCTACATACAGAATAACAAAATCATTCAAATCGAAGTACAATATTCCACATAAAGAATACGGAGTAATAAAAGCTGAATGATTGGAATATGAAGCTTGAGGAGCCTAGTTTCGTGCAAAACCTGTTAAAAAGAGGTCGATCTGTATCGATCTTAAAAAACTCGATCTCAGACGAGAAGAATCCCTACTAATCCACTTTTTATAATTGTAGAGTAGTCATTTGGGATGGTCAAGTAGGGTTCGGGTCGGGTTGATCATTTCAGGTTCGGGTTGAGAATGAGTCCGGTTAATTCGGATAACATGTCAAGCCGGGTTAGATCAATAAAGATTAGCGGGCGATTCAGATTAACCAACGACTTAATGACGTTATTTTTAAAATATTTAATCTATTTTTAAAGGGTCCGTTTAAATGCACACATTTTTTTTGCTAAATGCAAACGAATCTATGTGGTAAATATTACAAAACAAATCGGAGTTATAAGTTTTAACGCACATGCAGTTTCAGGAGCAAAGAAGGAAAGTTTTTGAAAATGTATACAGAACTTGTGCGTTAAGATTTCTCGCACAAAACGCACATGCAGTTTCGGGATTGGGAGTTACCCCAAATGGATGTCCACAATGCCTTCTTACATGGCGATCTTGACAAGAAGTTTACATATTGCCTCCACCCGGATATCCGAATGTTCCGCTTGGTCAAATATGTCGTCTTCAGAAATCTCACTATGGACTCCGCCAAGCTCCTTGAAACTGGTTCTCAAAATTTATTGCGGCTCTCAAGGTATATGGTTTTCAACAAAGTCGTGCAGATTATTCCTTGTTCTCCTTGTCTAGAAATGGCACCGCCCTTCTCATTCTCGTCTATGTCGACGATCTTATCATCTCCGACAACAACAAGGAAGCTATTCATGCCTTCAAGCAATGGTTGAGCACTTGTTTTCACATGAAAGATCTAGGCTTCCTTAAAAACTTTCTTGGCCTTGAAATAGCTCGGAATTCGTCGGGTATTTTTCTTACTCAAAGAGGGTACACGTTGGAAATTCTTGCCGACTGTGGCCTTCTTGGTTCAAAGCCTTGTGACTCACCCATGGACGCTAATCATCAGTTGGCTAAGGTTGAAAGCCCGGCTCATCCAAATCAAGAGGAATATCGTCTTCTCATAGGCCGCTTGATCTATCTTACTATTACGAGGCTGGATCTCGGTTTTGCGGTTCACATTCTTTCACAGTTCAGGCAACATCCAAAGGAGGCACATTGGTTACGCATTGCGAGTTCTTCGGTATCTATATAAAGAATCATCTCGGTCTAGGTTTATATCACACACGTTCAAGCTCACTTAGTCTGATCGCCTTTTGTGACTCTGACTGGGCCACTTGCCCACGCACCCGCCGATCAGTGACCGACTATTTTGTCGTCCTCGGGCGATCACCCTTTTCTTGGAAGACGAAGAAACAACAAACGGTCTCACACTCTTCCGCAGAGGCTGAATATCGCGCCATGGCTGCAGCTTGTTGTGAGATCAAATGGCTTAAACCTCTACTTCTTTCTCTTGGTGTTCATCACTATTCACCGGTTCATCTTTTTTGTGACAGTCAGGCCTTACACAATTCAGCAAATCCCGTCTTTCACGAATGAACCAAGCACATTGAGATCGACTGTCACTTCATTCGGGATTTGATTCTTGATGGCACAATTCGTACGTCACACATTTCTACTTCTCAGCAGCCTGCAGACATCTTTACCAAAGCTCTTCTAGTGCCACAATTTCGTTACTTATCATCCAAGTTGGGCATTCTTGATCCACATGCTCCAACTTGAGGGGGAGTATTAGAGAATATTATATCTTAGACTAAATTTTACTTTTTCTATATTTTGTATGGGAAAGTGTCCGGTGAGACACTTATTCCCCATGAGAATTGAGAATGGATGTGCGCCGTTGATCTGAAATGCATCGGATGGTTGGGATTGGGCGCGTGTGATCGCACGTGTGATATCATTTTTTTTTTCTTTTTCTCTCTCTCCTTTCTGTTATAGAAACCTCGCGATCTCTTTTCCCCCAAGCTTCCTGCCCTAGCTCGCTCGCTCTAGTTCTTCCTGCCGTACGTCTTCCCAAGCCCTAGCTCTCTCTAGTTCTTCCTGTCGTCTTCCTATAAGTAATCGTTGATCCTGCAGTTTTTTTTTCTTTGTTTTGTTTATCTTTTCGATTTATGACGCTCTTTCCTTTCTCCTTTCTGTTTACAGGATTTCGCGGTTTCAATCTTCAAATCTCCTTTAATTTGTCATGAATTCAGGTTTTAGGTTCTTATCCTTTTGCAATTTTGTTATCGATCGCTCTCCTCTGTTTATTTTGAAGTTTTATATGATCAAACAGACTCAAATCCAAGTGAACTGATCAACTTTTTGTTGAACTTGATGCACAACGCAATATTATGGATCATTATGAACATTCTCAATGATAATGACGCACATTTGTGTGAATAATGATGCACAATGTATCTAAATATTTTTGTACTTTGTGTGCTAATTCACATTACTACTATATTGGTGCACATTTTGGTTATATTGATGCACATTGTGTTCTATATTGATGCACATTGGTTGTTTATGTGTAACGCTCCCTAATATATGATGCACATTACTACTATATTGGTGCACATTTGCGTTATATTGATGCACATTGTGTTCTATATTGATCCACACTATTTGTATAATGCGTATCTCTATCTATAATATTATGCAGATTACTAGCATATTGGTGCACAATTGTTATAAATTGATGCACATTGTGTTTTATTATGATGCACATTGTTTCAATCCTTTTAATTATTTGTTTTGTTTTCTTAACTATAGGAGATGAAGCTAGTGTTGTTGTTTCTGTTTCTCCGAATAATACAACTTATTACGCCCCGATCTGTAGTGATGATATCAAGCCATATGAGGGGCAAATGTTTGCAAACTATGATGAGGCTGAAGCATTTTACAAGTTTTACTGTCATAAAGTAGGTTTTACAATGAGAAAAGGTACAGGAACAAAGGCGAAAGATGGTACTAAATGTGGCGGTATCTTGTTTGTAATAGGCAAGGACATTTGGGTCCATACAAACCTTCTAATGGTGAAAACAGTGAGCCTAAGCGAAGGAGGGTGTCTAATCGTTGTGGTTGTCCTGCACATTTTATATTTCGGCAAGCAGAAAGGGATGGATTTTGTTTGAAAATGTTTGAAGAACGTCACAACCATCCACTGTTACCTCTTTCGCAGAGACATTTTGCACCCGACAACAGAAAACTCACGCCTTTTCATCAAGATTTCATCATCAATTGCTTAAAAACAAATATTGGCACTAGCAAAGCGTACAAGTTGTTCAAGAATTATGTTGGTTCTTATTCAAATGTGTGTGCTACACTTGTGGACTTCAAGAATTTTCAGAGGGACTTGAATACTTACATGATTGGATGTGATGGCCAAATGCTTATTGACAATTTGTTTCGAAGAAAGGAGAGATGTGAGGCATTCTACTTTGATTATGAAGTAAATGATCATAATCAACTTTGCAGACTTTTTTATTCAGATCCTATTTCACGCAAGAGTTTTTCTTTCTTCGGTGATGTTGTTTCAGCGGATGCGACTTATAAGTCAAACAGGTACTATTTTCATACTTTTGATTTCTATTATTATTGATGCACATGTTTAAATATTTGATGCACATTCATATCAAAACTGATGCACATATAGATAATATTGGTGCACTTTGAATGCAATTTTGATGCACATTCATAACGAAACTGATGCACATATAGATCATATTGGTGCACATTCAATGCAATTTTGATGCACATTCACACTTTTTTGTTTAATTTTTTATAGGTATGATATGGTTTTTGTTCCTTTTACTGGAGTTGATAATAACAAGAGCTCTATTACCTTTGGGTTTGGCTTATTGTTGAAAGAAGACATTGCTTCTTATGTGTGGTTGTTTGAGAACTTCAAAAAGGCTATGGGGCATGAGCCATATATTTTACTAACTGATCAAGATGCCGCAGTCAAAGTTGCTATTGAGCAGGTGTTTAGCAATGTAGTTCATCGATTCTGCATGTGGCACATTATGTTTAAGGTCCCTGTTAAGGTTAAGCTTGATGCATCTCTAACGAAAGACTTTAGGAGGAGATTTAACTCTATTGTGTGGAGTAATGATTTGAGGGCCCTTGATTTTGAGGAAGCTTGGCGTTCTATTATTACTGACTTTAGGCTTGAGGAAAATGTTTGGTTGCAAACAATCTTTGATTTGCGTCAATACTGGATTCTTGCATTCTTCCAAGGTTATCATTTGGGTGGCTTGCTAAGGACAACTTCTAGGTCAGAAAGTCAGAATTCTTTCTTCTCCAACTTCATTGGACGATCATCGTCTTTGATTATGTTTTTGTTGCAATTTGATAATGCAATTAATGCACAGCGTCACAATAAAAGGAAGCTTGATATGGAATCATGCATTTTAGTTCCAATCTACGAGACAAAGATGTCTATAGAAGTTGAATGTGCATCAATTTATACGCTTAATGTCTTCAAGGATGTGCAGGATGAAATAATTGCTTCAGTATATGATTGTCGTCTCACAGATCTGAACACTCAAGATGATGTTAAATATTGGCATGTGAGTGGTAGTATTGGCCCTGAATGTGTTGTGCGCCATACTATAACAACTCAAGATATTAATTGCTCTTTCAACTTGTTTATGAACATGGGTATACCATGTCGTCATATGTTCATGGTGTTTAATAATATCGGGATTAAGTTGCCTGAGAAATACATCAACCCTAGGTGGACAACAAAATCATCTTTGAAGCCTGCTTTTGAGATTGATGGGGCTGTTTTCAATGGTAGTGATGATTTGGATGATAAGAAAGTTTTGGTCTTTGAGTTGCTCTCTAGAATCCATTGTTGCATTAATATGATTGATGATAATCCTGAAAAATGTTGAAAGATCTTTTGAGTTTGATCAAGGAGAAGAAACAATTGTATTCTAGAGAAGCATGTGCTAATATTGATTCATTTAGCAAGAAGAAGATGAGTAAATTTGAGACATTCCTTGGTCCTATTCCAGAGAAATTTTTTGTTCTTCCACCTCCTCAATCCAAGAACAAGGGCCGGCCAAAAGAAGGTAGGTTAAAAAGCATTGATGAGAATGTCATCGTTGGTTCATCAAAGGATAAAAGGGTGTGCAGTATCTGTCAAAAGCCTGGTCACAACAAGAAGACATGCAAATTCAAGCCAGAATCCTTACCAGTTGTTTGATTTTCACATTTGTTATTTTGATGCACACTGTTAAGACTTTTGATGCACATCCTTAAGATAATTGGTGCACATTGTTTATAATTTTAATGCACATTTTGTTAGGCATTTTCTGGCGTACATTGTTAAGCACTCCAATGCACATTGTGAAGATTTTCGAAGCACATTGTTAAGTTTTTTGATGCACATTGTTAAGCTTTTTAATGCATATTGTAAGCGTTTTGATGCACATTGTTAAGCAATTTGATGCACGTTGTGAAGCAATTTGTTGCACCCTGTTAAACATTATGATGTTGAATATTAAACAATTTGCTGCACTGTCTAAGTGCCACAAGAACACAAAACATTGCAAACCAAAGAACTTGATTTAACCCATCTGAAAACATTGTCAAGTAAACTGCCAAAGTGCCCCAAGCACACAAAACGTTGCAAACTGTCTAAGTGCCACAAAACAAGCACACAACTTACAAATTACTACTTACAAATTACTACTTACAAACTGTCAAATATGTTTCTACTTCACTTTTGAAAGAACTTCTTTTCCCACTAGATTGTACTTGTTGTCAATCATTTCTTTCAAGTACCTAATGTGAATTGTTTGCATTTGTTTCTCATCCCCCCTTAATCAGATCACTTTCCCAGTTTGACATTTCAACCCCAAAATAAGTCTCCATGTGCCGCATAGCATAAACACCACAGTCCACTTTGTTTTTGGTGTCTCTCCATGGCATCGTTATTCTCTGAGCTGGCATCTTCTTCTCATCTCGAACTATTGATGCTTTACCCTCCAAATTATGGCTTTCTAAGTAGTTTCCAAACAATTTCCTCTGATCAAATGATGCAAATTCATTAGTAAACTGATGCACATTCAGTATAAAACTAATGCACATTCATTACTAAACTAATGCACATTCATTAGTAAATTGATGCACATTCATTAGTAAATTGATGCATATTCATTAGTAAATTGTTGCACATTCATTTGTAAATACTTACTAATTTCCCGGGAATTATGCCATACTTGTTCTTAATGGTCATATTCTTGGACGAGTTGTCAAGAATGTCATATTTGGGGTTTTTCAGATTGATAGCGATGACATAGAAGTGTTCTGACTGATAAATGGGGAACACAAACTGCATAAAAGAACAAAAAAGTCAGAATAAATCAAACTAGTTTGCTTGCTGTGCACCTAAAATCTTACCAGTTGTATATCATCCACCTTCTTGTTGTGCAGCTTCTTTATGCCTTCATCCATTTTTTCATTGAACCATGATTGACCATCATCAAGTTCAACACAGCCCATGAGAGGATAAACCTAGCAACACAGAGTTCAAAGATTATTCAGAACTGCATTTTCTACAATATTTAGTACTATTGTGGAGAACATTCAGATAATATTCATACCGAAGTATACAGGTTGGGGAAATATCGCAGTGGTTTATCATCACTCTTTATCATTTCTTTGTGGTTTAGCAACCTTACCCACCAGTCCATCACATCTTCTTCCATATATTTGTTAAATTTCATGCATTTGAACTGACTCTTTGTAAGTTGCATTTCTTCTGTTTTTACCACAATACACCCTGGTTTTGTTTCATCTTCAGCAATCCATTTGTACAGTTTGTTCTCAATTGTTGATGGTCTCTCCATTATATTTACCTTCCTCTCCTTGTATGGTGATTTAAGGGCATATGTGAGTGTTTGACTTCTTTTTTATTTCGCTGCATCAGCATCCTTAATGACTTCCTTTCCGAAAGCCTTTGCAACTTCCTTTCCAGCATCCTTTATGACATCCTTTGCAACTTCTTTCGCAACTTCCTTTCCAGCATCCACATGCAGTGGTTCCTTGGTATGAATTGGCATCGACATCGTTTCCGACATCTTCTCAGGAAGTGCTTCCTATTCAAAAAATAAAATTATATATCAACAAACTGATGCACATAAAGAATTAAAGTGATGCACATTCATACCAAAACCGGTGCACATATATTATAAAATTGATGCACATTTAACATCAAACCGGTGCACATTTTCAATAAACTGATGCACATTTCTTACCTTTCCAATATCAATCTCAGGTTCCTTTGAAATTTCCTTCTTCGTCTTGTCCCCCCTCTCTGTTTGTTGTGGTGGTTCCTTTCCAGCATCCACATGTGGTGGTTCCTCGCTATCAATTGTCATCGACATCGTTTCCGACATCTTCTCAGGCAATGCTTCCTATTCAACAAATAAAATATTTTATCAACAAACTGATGCACATAAAGAATAAAACTGATGCACATTTAGAATAAAATTGATGCACATATAGAATTAAAGTGATGCACATTTATCTCAGGCAGTGGTTCCTTCTCATGTTCCTTTGAAATTTCTTTCTCTGTCTTGTCATCCCTTTCTGCTATGTCCTCCCTCTCTTTATTTTCCTCCCTCTCTGTCTTGTCTTCTCCCTATGTCTTGTCCTTTCTCTCTGTTTTGTCCTCCCCACATTCTTGTGCCATTTCTTGCACTTTTTCTACAATAGATGCAACAATTTCCTGTTGAACACATAACAAATATAATGATCATTTATTAGAAATCGGATGCACATTTAGAAGAAAAAAAGAGAGAGAACATTTTAGAATACCTGCACATCTATATCTATTGATTGCTACTTTCCCAACTCAGCATCAACAGTGGTAGAAGGTTCACATTCCTCTTTCCTGTTTGACCGTATTACGACTTCTCTAGGAATCTGTAAAACAAGAAGAATATTTTTATATGTTAATTAATTAGTATTAATTTGATGCACATTAATAGCAAAAGTGATGCGCATTCAGAGTAATATTGATGCACAAAAGTTTTAAGGCGATTACCTTGAACGAAGTGCGTTTATAAAACTTTGAGCCTATATCATGCACGTGAATATGAGGGATCTCTCTTGGTGGAGTACCATTAATCACCAAACTGAATGAAAGAATGTCATAAAGCTCTGTTGCCTTTATTGTCTTCTCGATTTCTTCTAGGCACTTTGAAGCTTCATCCCAAAACATTTCTTCATTCATAGTTGGATTAACCTCCACTTCCTCTTGCGACTCCTCCTCTGATAGAGAGATCTTGACTTTCAACATTTTATCTATTGCTTCGTTGCCCTTCTTGAACAGATTGTTCTTGGCCAAACGTTTTGGAGCCTTAGACACTCTCTCCACACATCTCCTGATTTCAAGAGCAAGTTTTTGGCTGCTCTTAATGTGGTCTTCCAACTCACTCTGTTTCATGAAATTGATGCACATTTAGAATAAATTTAATGCATATTCAAATTAAAACTGATGCACATTTATCTATAAAGAGAAGCACATTAAAAAAGGCTTACCAAAAATGTAGCATCATCATCTTCTTTACTGACATTCTCTTCTTCTCTCTTACTCTCTTCCTTTTTCTCAGATTCTTCTGGCTTCTCATGTGTTTCTCTCACCAGTGTTTGCTCCTTGAAGTCCAGAGATATCCTGATGTAACCTTTCCCAAAACTTCCAATCTTAATCTCCTCAATCTCCCTCTTTCTCAGCATTTCAGAATTCCAGTTGGTAATGACTGGAACGTGCCTATCAATCTCTTGAGTTCGCAGTGCAACCCGATCAACATATATCATCTGTAAAAGAAAAAAATAACATTATTAATATTGATGCACATTTATAATCAAATTTTTGCACATTCAGAACAAAACTGATGCACATACATAAAGAAATTGATGCACATTTATTAAAGAAATTGATGCACATGTATATTGAACTTGATGCACATTATATAAGAAGTTGATGCACATTATTTAAGAAGTTGATGCACATTATTTAAGAAGTTGATGCACATATAAAGTAATATTGATGCACATACCAGTAGAAGCAATATTGGCCCTCTGAAATTCCCACTATCAGTTTTATCTCATGCCTCTTTTGCTTTGACTAGCAGATCAATCATAAGAGTTGACCAGTCATACTAATGAATATTACTAGTGTTCTCAAGGTGTCCTGTGACTTTCACATTAAGCCGGCCACTTTGATGGCTCTCCATGATTGTGTTTATGATAAAAATCACAAGGTTCCTCTTGAACCATTCATCGGGTACCACACAACTCAGAAGCTTCTCAGAAAGCGTTGATGTATGAATTTTATCCAGATCCATAGGCTTCATGTGTCCAGTCTTTGTATCAATAACTTCTCCAAACTGTCCGCGGAATTCCTCCATAAGTTCTTGAGCCAAAAATATCTTCTTCTTCAGTTGTACTCCGGCTTAGACCAATATGCTTTCCCCCAACCGACAATCCCAAGTAGCCATGCACATCATATTTGGTGATGTGGTGCTTTTCCCCATTTGTACTCAACATCAGATTACATGATACAAGATCAAAGTTTGTAAGAAGCCAATGGCTAAGCTTCCCTGGAAGCTTATCCATATTCCAATCAAGCAATAGACCAAATCCACACTCTCTTACAACCATTTTTTTATCATCATTCATCTGCTTTAATGTATCCACCAGACACATAGGAGAACTTCTGCACTTTAATGTTGGAAAGTTCTTCTTTATCTCTCTCATCCCTGTTTTAGCTTTCTTCTTTGGTTCCACGACAACAATCTCATTTTTTCTTTTGGAACCTACAATTTGCTCTGGTTTCTTTGTTTGTGCCTGTTTCTTGGCAGGCTGAGGGATTGTTGCAAGCTCTTGTTTCTTGGGAGGCTTAGGCAACTTAGCAAGTTCTTTTTTCTTGGGAGGTTGTGGTTTTTTTACAGCTTTCTTCTCTGGCTTCTGACGCAAATTCATTTTCTTTGCTCGTCGCTGAATTGGTACGTCATCGCTATCCTCTTGACTTGAACTGAATCTTGGAGAACTTCTAACAGGTATAATTTGTCTTTGTGCTGTTGTTTTCCTTCTCTTAGGAGGTGTTGGATCTGAATGATAATGATGCACATTAATCAGTAAGTTGATGCACATGCATAACAAAATTGATGAACATTTTACTAATGTAAATTGATGCATAATGAAATTAATGCACAAGTTTTTGAATATTTCAAAGCATTATGATGCACCTTTATCGTTAGCTTTGTCATTCTTCTTCTTTGTTCGGTTTTCTTGGTCGGGAGATGTCTCAGGTACAGGAGATTCCTCTTGTTCAGTAGATTTTTCTTGTAAAGGAGATGCCTCAGGTGCATGAGATGACTCAGGTACAAGAGATGGCTCAGGTACGGAAGATGGCTCAGGTACAAGAGATGGCTCAGGTACAGGAGATGCCTCAGGTACGGGAGATGGATCAGGTACGGGAGATGGCTCAGGTACGGAAGATGGCTCAGGTACAAGAGATGGCTCAGGTAGAACTTCTTGGTTGACAACATCTACTGTTGATGTAATCCATAGAAAAAGAAAACTTATTTAATGAAAATACTGATGCTCATAAAGAATTAAAGTGATGCACATTCTGAACAAAACTAGTGCACATATAGTATAAAATTGATGCTCATAAAGAGATAAAGAGACACACATTCAGGACAAAATAGATACATTTTCATAATAAAACTCATGCACATTTAGAATATATTGATGGACATTCAGAACAAACTTGGTGCACATAAAGATATAAAGTGATGCACATTCATGACAAAATTGATGCACTTTAGGAAAAAAACTGATGCACATTCATGACAAAATTGATGCACATTTAGAATAAAATTGATGCACATTCAGTTAATATTGATGCACATACATGGAGAAATACATGCGCATATTACAATGATCTTGATGCACATTCTTCACATATTGATGCACATTCCATCAATTTCTTTGACATGCAATCTCTTTGACTCAGTAAAATCATCATGTTATGTTATTGAGCAAGTTTACTGTATATCACCATGTAAACAACAGAATCTAATAACAACAATCTAAAGATGTCCATTGACGGTTCGAGAAAAGGAGCAAATCTGTAATTTATTTGCACAATCAGCATAATTGAAGAGATTATCTGTGCGAGTAATCGAGAGGTTACGAGTTCACTATAACAACAAGCAAAGCTGTAAACTCTTGCACAATCTTCATTATTGAGAATTATTTGTACGAGGAAACGAGCGATTACGAGTTCATACCTGAAGTTTGAGTTTTCTCTTGCATCGATCCTTCCATCTTCGTAGATTTTGCGAGTAGCAACGACTGGAATTCTCCTCGGAATGATTTCTAGGGTTCTTACTGATGGTGTTACTGAGGGAGTATCGGGAAGAGGATGAAAATGAAGCGTTGTTTTGGAACTGCCTTTTTTTGGGGTATTTATATGCGTGCTACGCACGCTGCGCGTGTTGCGCACGAAGTGACTAGATGGGCGCGTGGAGGTTACAAAAAGCACTTTCTTCTACGTAGCTGCTTTTTCCCTCCTCTTCTCCCAGCCGTCCGATCAAAGCTTCCAGCTTTGATCTAACGAACGCTTCCGCGTTCGTATTTCTCTCTAAGGGCCCTTATTCCCACCCGAACCGAACTAATTTTGTATATCTTCTTATTATCTTGTATCCTTAGATAGATCTTTGTAATCTATATAAAGTCAGCCCTTTGAGAGGCATAATCACACAAGAAAATACTCTCAAATCTCTATTCTTTCAACATGATTACCAAATTTACAATTGTTCAACCGATATTAGAAACAATTTTTGCACAATATAATAATAAGGAACATAATGTGTAAACTGAAGACTAATCAAGTAAAAAATAGAAACACATAGATTTATAAGGATAGGCACGCCTATATATCTAGAGACAAATTTCCTCTCAAGTTGTTGTTATTGGTGGTGGAGGAAATGATGTTAGAAAGGAGGGATATATAGATCTTGAAGCCACTCTTGGCCATCAATGTAGGAAATATCCAAGAAAGCAGACGCGTCGTTTTGGGAAAGTTGCTTGCAATACGACACTCTGCTGCTACTATTTGCTCCTGGCCCCATGCACATATATTCTCCAAAGAAAACCGTCCTGTTCATTACATAACAACATGAATATCAAACGAGCTTAAACACTAAGATATGGATATCCAAAGAGTGAGAAATAAGACGTACGAATCACGAGTGGAGTCCGACCAATTGTTCCAACCGTCAGCAGAGACGGCGTCTGACATGAAGGTGTTGGCGAAAACGACAGTTGAATACGAGCCCCAAGCTCTCCCGAGCCACACCTTCCCGCTCCCTACCACGTTACAATTCACGAAAGAAAACCCCGTCTTTGTGTCTTTCGACCCCCTACCTTGTGCGGTTATTGATCCCGTCACTCCCTCCCCCTCTTTCGATACCGAGTTTATGGTACACCCCTGTATGATGATTGCATTCATTAGCACATGCAAACGTACATACATGCATAAATACATATATATTCGTATACCTCATAAAGAGATCTCCCATTGCCAAAGATAAAATCAATGGAGCCTTGGATGAAACAGTCTTTGAACAAGTGTCTACCAGATTCATCATCAAGAGTGTCTTGGGCTCCATAAAATCCACACCCATAAAAGGCTACTTTGTCACTTGCTACTCTTAAGGCTACTGCTTGCCCTCCTACCGCACCTGGATCTGGAGCTGGCGCCGTATTCTATTTTTGTTTATTTGTAAGTATAGAGAGAAATGAAAACAAATATATGAGAAAATAAATTGATAAGGTAGAATTTATGGACAAAGATCAAGTACGAATGACTTATTGTACGAATATATATACGAATACATACACATTCTTTAATATGCACATGCATATACGCAGTTATTTTCATATGTTATCAAAGACATGCACACATCTGCAAATGTGTATGTCAATGTGAAAAAGTGTGCACGTGAATTTTTCATTCGTAGAATAAAAACCATTTGTACCTTAATCTTTTCGAGAATTTATTGCTTACCTGAAAGCTGATGTTGTAAGCTATGAAGTTTGGCGCCAAGATGGTAAAAGTGGCGCTAGAGAGAGTGGATCCTGTTGAATTTGTGGTATCATCCCATGCAATTATGGTGTTCAAGTAGCCATGCCCTTGCAATATCACATTGGTTTTGCTTGCATTTACTACTACCTTTTCCCTGCCAACCACCACATAGTTTATACAAAAATGGCCGTTGTTTTATTTTATTTTTGTACCAATATTGATTAACTTTAAAGCATAAGTAAACTATCTAACTAAAATAATATAGGTTTAAAGTTCAATCAAAATTATGGCCAAAGCTAAAAAGAGATATCATGATCATACCTGTAAGTACCAGAATCAACCATGATAAGAGTACTGGAGGGACTAAAATCAGGAACAGCGTTGATAGCTTTTTGAATACTAGTGAAGTTAGCACAACCCTTGACCTTATCAACGGTCAAGATGAGAGAAACATCATAAGAAGATGTGAGCCTCGACATATATTTCGTTTGATTCTCGCATCCGACCCCCCGGTGATGAGGATGGTGTTTCCTTTCAATCTCCCAAACAAACGAAATGATTCCGATTCTCTCGAGACCCCTCCTCAGTATCGCACTTTGGGTAGCAAACGATGAGTCGAAATAGATGGCCAAGGAGATTGAAAACAAGGCAGTTGTAATTGCAAAGAGCCAAAACAAAGGACTGCTTTTGAACTTCATACTAGGTAAAAGGAAACTGAAAGTTGATTTTCTGAATGGGGTTTTTGAGTAGTAGTTAGTATATGTATTATGTGTATGATGGTGGCGTATGTAGTAGATGAAGATAGCTCTGATTTAATATACAGAGAGAGAGATATGTTAGATGTGGATTTATAGCTAGTGGATGTGTGTGATTGGCGTGGGAGCAAAGAAAACTTGGCCATGATTGCATTGTTTTGTGCATGACAGTGTGAGAAGAGTTAATTTAGGCACTTACTATTTAACGCCCACCCTTTTTGCTATTTACCGCTCAGGCGCCGTGCGTCACGCATGGTTTAAATCCCCACGCCACACACCGAATAAAACCATGCGTGACGCATGGTTACCTATAAAAGCCCAAAAACATCAAACCCTACCATTTTGTTACCTTCTCCAACTTCCCTCACGGCGGTTGCACCTCCACAACGCACCATTTTACCCAAAAACCATAATTCTCATCATTTTTTTTTGCATATAAGGTATGTAAACATTAAGATTTCATTGTTATGGTATGGTATTGATGTATATATGAGCTTTTCATGTTGTTTTGATGATATTTACTTCAAAATCCAATGTGTATGTTAATTAGTTGATTAGAAATGATTAAACTTGTAATATATGAATGAATTGTGTACTTTGTTGATAATTTATTGACCAATTTGATATTTTCATGTGTATATAGTTTATTAGGATTTTGTGAATTAGGGTTATGAATTAGGTTGTTGAAATTTGGTATGATTTTGATGAAATTATTGAAAAACTGTTAGAATTTTGGAAAAACTGTTGAATTAGGGTTTGAAACATGAAGAAATTGTTGACGAACAATTTCTGGAATGTGCAATTCCATGCGTGACGCATGGCTTCCATCCATGCGTGACGCATGGAATTGCACATTCCAGAAATTGTGTTCTGCAGTTTCAGATTGGATTTGATGATATACTGATTGAGTTTTTGATGATATGCTGATTAAATTCAGTAAACTGATTAATTTTGTGGAATTGCACATTTTATGATGTACGTAGATATGGATGGTGGTCGTCGACCTGGGCGCGATACTCGTCAAAAAAACATAGAAGTGAAGAAAAAAGATCTCATAGTTCCAAAACCAAGAAAGAAGAAGAATAGACAAGAATCTCCTCCTCGTCGTTTAGAGTTTTCTGGTGAGATGCAACAACAGCAGCAACAACAGCAACAACAACAGCATCAACAACAACAGCAACATCAACAACTAGCTTTGTCCGCTGCAAGTTTCGATCCCCAGGGTTCCCCTTATTACTTTCCTGGAACCCTCATTCTGATCCCACATCAAACACTGTTTCCACAACAAACACAGTTTCCAGGCTATCCGGGCTATCCACAACAAGAGCAATCATTTGTGGAGATGATGAGACAAGCTACTGGTTCTCGTAACTTTGAGAACCCTCAGACGGGTGATGACCAGTACGCACTGGTTGCTTGTAGCAGTGCAGGGCCATCAGCTGGGGGTGCAAATGCTGATTCTGATTATGAGCAGGAGCATGAGCATGAGGAACAGGGTGAGAAAGAGGATCGGACATATGAGAATGTTCATGAAGAACATGAAGAAGCGGAAGAGCAAGAGGAGCGAGAGGAACAACCCAGAAGACGACGACGACGACGACGACAACCTCTGGTCAGAAACATATACGTCCCTCAGTTAGAGGGGGGTACTCCTGGAGGTCCACAAATTCCGGAGCTGCTCATAAGCTTTGAAGCTCATACAACATTTTTTGTGCAAAAAGGAAAGGTATGTAATTAGAATTTGGTTTATAGATTCAATACTTATCATAACTAATTTAATGTTAGGAAAATGGTTGAAAAAAATGAAAAAATTACATTCAGTTCATTATTTGATTATATGAAAGATGAAGTATGTTTATTTTTATTTATGAATTGATTATGTGTTGTGATATTAAATTTGTTAATGTAAGAAATGATTTGATTAAATTGATGGATTATTTGTTGAACTATTTGTAGTTTTGTTGAAAATTTGGTTAAGGTGTGCTGTACAGAATGTAGAAACTGGTTTCTTTGCATTCTGTCTAATGCAAATCCACGCGTGACGCATGGTTCATGTCCATGCGTGACGCATGGACATGTTCCACACGTGACGTGTGGACATGTTCCACACTATGTCGAGCCTACCTTGTCCACCACTCAAATATGACTTCAAACAGGAATGTGCTCCTTCCACTCTGCATTTTTATTAAGGTGTTCAAACAGGAATCTTCTTCTGCAGTTTCTGTAAACTGCACATCCATGCGTGACGCATGGAACAAATCCGTGCATCACGCACGGATGTAATCCACGCGTGATGTATAAATGTGCAGTTTACAGAAACTGTTTAAATTCACAGAAAACTAAATATAGTTGTGTAAGTGCAATTATAGATAAATTACCTGTTTGTCGTGTTGCTTCCAAGAGTAAACACGTCATTCGTCCATGCCGACACACAAATTTCTTTGAAAGGACCAAGCCAACTGTCTCTAACATATTGCAGTACGGGAATATGCGCGTTCCAAGCTCTCTCTATAGTATCCAACTTTTTTTCATATCCTTCTACGGTGGTTTCCGCGAACAAGTTGTAGTAGTCGTTGGATAAGTTTTTTCCCTTTAGTTTCGATCTCATTTCGAGCGAAGCTTTGGCCTCTATGTTTTTCCTTATATGTCGTCTACATAGAAGAAACTTTGCATTTGGAAAAAGAAGATCCGTTGCACTCATTAAAGCTTGTTCACGGTCGGTGACAATGCAAGTCGGCGTTGCTCCAATTCTTCTATACATCTCTTGAAGTTGTTGCATTGCCCACAAATAATATTAATGGAGTTATTACAGTAGGTGAGACAAGACGTACGTGCTGGCATGAGTTCTGAAAAGAAAATCCGTGTGTCACGCACGGTTCTCTTCCATGCGTGACGCACAAAATGACACATGATCCCTTTGATTCTTAGTAACACTGATGTGTGCATGATTTCCAATCAAAATAAAATTACATATTGTCAAAGGTTGGACATTTAGGCCACGTAAGAAGTCCAAACAAAGGATATGCTACTTTACAAGTTAATAGGTGTTATTGGGAGTTACCCACATGGTTAAATATACCTAATGGGCATTGAAAACAAGTTTCATTACATTCGGACATCGTTTGAGTGTCATTTCGCCAAAAACCGCCTTCAGTCCATTTAAGGCGTTTTTAGCGGTTTTAGCGTTTACGTGCCTCATTTCGTGTGAGCGATACCTTGTTTCTACTGAATATCCCTAATAAGAGTAAGTTGTATAGTATTTTCAACAATAATCACCGTCAATGTTGTAGAATATACATATTGCGACAAGTTAGAGAGTTACGACTAGTATGTTTTTTACAAAGGAGGCGGTACTTTAAAAGTTAGAAGTTATGATTGGGAGTTACCCACATGGTTAAATATCCATAATAGCCACTGAAAACAAGTTTCATTACATTCGGACATCGTTCGTGTGTCATTTCGCCAAAAACCGCCTTAAGTCCATTTAAGCCGTTTTTAGTGGTTTTAGCGTTTTCGCATAGTTTCGAATCCCGTTTTGTATGTGTGAGACATTATTGGGACTTTATATGCCTTATAACACATTTTTGTATAAATTTTTCAAACATACGTGAACATCAATGTTGCGACCATATATATTGCAACAAGTTGAGCTTGTGGTGAGTAGTTTGATGTTTTACAAAGAGCGTGTTACTCTAAAAGCAAAAGGTTTTGATGTAAAGTTACGGACATGGTTAAATATCTCTAATAGGCATTGTAAACAAGTTTCATTCCATTCCGATGATGTTTCGACGACGTTATGGCGAATTGTGGTTTTAAAGCCTTTAAAAACAACACGGAACATGAATTATTTTGTGTGACATAAGTACAAATACATTGAATACATTGACATGGACCACATAAGCAACAAAAAAATACATTGACATCCATGCGTCACGTATGGTGTAAAACCATACGTGGTGTGTGGATGCATTCCACCCGTGACGCATGGTTTTATGTTGCAAAATCTTATTGTTAAATTTAGAATGCTTATATTGTTGTTATGTTGACGAATGTTCAACCTTATTATATTTCAAATTGTATATGGTGCGCCATACATATTGCGACCTCGTTCGGTTTTCAAACTATGTTTCACTTACAAAGATATAAATTTGAATTTCAAGTTACACACATGATCAAATAGACATTATAAGGATTGAAACAAAGTTTCATTCCATTTCGATAAAGTTTCGATGACGTTTTTGTCGAATTGGGCTTTATCGCCTTAAAAAAGACACTAAAAATGTGTTTCTTTGCACACTTAACTAGAAATACATTGAATAACCCTAGATTCATATATGCAAATCCATGCATCACGTACGGATACAATCTGTGCGTCATGCATGGATGATATATATCCGTGCGTCACGCATGGATACAATCCATGCGTTTTCTGGAATGTGCAATCTGTGCGTCACGTGCGTGACGCACAGATGACCTGGGCGGCAAATAGCAAAAAGGGTGGTCGTTAAATAGAAAGTATGTTAATTTACGATAATTAGATTAAAAGATAAAGCAAGATGCATGTGAGGAAAGATAACAAGAATGCACATAATGGCGGGCACTTGGGCAGGACGTGTGCTCTGGGATATATAAGTGGGTTGAGGTTCTTTTATCTAGGAAATCCTCTTTGTGCTAAATATGGAAAGTTTTGGCCATTTTCTAAGTTGTGTTTAGGATAAAAATAAGGTATAAATGACTTATTATACAAATACATGCACATTTTTTTATATTTAAATACACATTCTTTCACATTTACATGCACATATAAACATGTATATGTATTTTTCATATATTGTCAAAGACTTGCACATATAAACATGTATATGTATTTTTCATATATTGTCAAAGACTTGCACCCATGGATTTATCTCTTTTTGTAAGCCAAGATTTATCTTTTTCTAAGTTAAGATATAGCTCCAAAATGAAAATGTTTAAGGATATATGTTAGAAAGATTGGTTAAGGGGTATTTGGTTAGTACATATTGGAGTATCACGAATTGGTTTTCACGTTAAAATGCAATACTTCATACGAGCATTTAATTAAAATTCTTTTATGTCAAACCGACATTGATATGAAAGAATGGTAGATCAAAGATGTTGAAACCTCACGAAGACTGTACACTGATCTAGGGTTTTACGAGTCTAGATGGTCGTCCTTGTTAGAAATTACGAGTCTACATTGATCTAGGGTTTTACGTTGACTTAGTCCAACTAATTTTTTTTTGGCGGTAATTGTTGCTTGGAAGCTTCTATTTTAATCCCACCTATAACACACATCTAGATTCAAACTCAAATACAAACACGCTTCTGGTATTGTGGAAGAAAAGGGGAAGATTACGTATCTGAAAGAAATGGTAAGCTATATTTTTTTGGGAAATTTTCGCAATCAATTAACTTAGAAGGCATTGCACCACCGACTACTTTGATTTAGTTCTATGCACCTTTCATATATGATATGCCCATCTTCTTTGACCTTCTCCTCTGTTTCATCATCACAAAGATTACTTCATACAAATACTTCTGTTAATCATTCAAACATAAATGGAGGCTTCTAAAGTCCAACCTATTTTAAGAAATAAAGACATCTCATTTAATATGAAGCTTGGTGCACGCCAACTTACTCTCCTCCTTTATTCAATGAAGCTTCAACAAGGCTGTGGGATGCTTAACTCGAGATTTGTTTGAGGCGGAAAGTTAACAAGTAAACAATAGTGTTGCAATGCATACAATGAACGGTTAAATAAATCAAGACTTACCCTATTTACTGAGGAAAATCCATCTAGCTACCCTAACTAAAAACATAATAACTCAGCAATGTAACCGAAAAAAGAACAGAAAAATCAGATAGCTAACGGTAACAAGAGAACATTGAAAATGAAGGATGCTCGGATTGCGAGTTTTTTAATGTATTTATATAGATATATTTGTTTACTACCTGATCAAGACGAATTTCGTATCTTTAATAAATAAATTAACACTTTCAGTTGCAATGATGTGTTATTAATGAAACAAGGAGTTTCAAGAATTTGTGATATTTCACCTGTCCACTCGATCAATTTAATGTACAAAGAAGACGAGCTTCCTTGATAAAGATTACTTATGAAGCAAATGCTGGCTGCCTTTCTCTTTGGGTCAGCTTCATGTATAGTCCCTGGAAATTGAAGCAGAAAAATATAAGGGAAAGCCAGAGAATGATATATCAGCACTGAGAAGTGAGAACTGGACTGTAGATGTGAGTACAAGGGTCCAATATTCCTTCAAGTCGGTATTTTTTGTTTATAAATATTCAGAAATAAAATTAACAGCTTCACTTCTGTCTTATGAAATCTGCCTGGATGGATCATTGCAGAAAAATGCATAATACCCCAAAACAACAAAAATAACGCCAGTAGAAAATCCTGCCTAATATAATTCCTCAAGTGGGAAGTTGTCAATAACACTTTGCCAAACAGCACCACTTATGATTGAAACTGCATTAAACCACCTTTACTCAAAGCAATTCAGCACACATGCCTATTTTAACCATAAAAAACTATTTTTAAATACAGAATGTTCAATATGCCCCCCACTATAAAAAAACAGAAAAAAAGAACTTGTGGCACAACTAATACGTTTCTAAGAGTTTGTGTTGTGAGGTTCAAACAGAAATAGGTGTTGAATAATTTAAATTGCTAGTAAGGTTTATACTTTATACAGGTTTTTAAAGGCAATTTTCATCTTAAGCAGAAGCTTTCTGCAAGTTAAATGGAAATTAATCTCTACTCAAACACGAAGAAGCAAATAAAAGTTACATTTGTTGTGTGGATGGTGGCACCAGTTGTCATGCCAATTTTCTGATCCGGAACAAGTTCAAAACTGAAGTTTTGTAGAAGGACAGAAAGAGCCACTATAGCTTCTAGCAAGGCAAACTGGTCTCCTACACATTTACGAGGTCCTCCACTAAATGGTATAAATCTGCAGATGAGCTTGTGAGTTACGAGACAACTATTGTTGCAGAAAAGAAAAGAAAAAATCTCCATATCAACGGATATATAGAAGGCAATAAATGTAAGGACCAGGACCCATTGCATAAGTTTACTTGCCTGAAATCGGTATTTGTTTCGTTAGGCACGGTGCCTTCCAAGTCAAACCTTTCAGGAAGAAACTCTTCTGATCTTTCCCATACCTTTTTTTTGTTAAAAAAGAAACTGAATAAACTGGCAAGAATGCTTCTTTTTCAATGGAGCTAATTAATATGTTCACTTTTAAGAGTACACAACCGATCGATTACCTCTGAAGAATGATGAATGTTGTAAACTGAAATCATTACATCCTGACCAGGATTAACCTTGTAGCCTCCAGGAAGTATATCGGGAACAAGAGCTCTTCTTAACAATACCTAAGAAATTTCCAATATTATTGAGACATTTACTCAATTTATTAAGGAATAAATTCTGCAAGTAATAGTATCAAACTGAAAAAAATATATAACATTACCGGAGGATGAGGATATAGACGTAATGACTCAATTAGGCAACGAGTCACAAACTTCAGATTTCTTGTATCTTCAAATGTGGGAGGCCTTCCTTGCAAGATCCTGTCCACCTCTTCTTGTGCTTTCATCAATGAAGCAGGATTCTGTACACAGATTTAGAACACATGCCACTCTAAACCACAAGGCAGCTTATAATCAAAGAAAATGAATATACTCCAAATTTTCATATCCATCAACAAACTTGAAGGTAGCTTAGTGCAAATGGCTTCCTAATATATTACGTTACTAAGAAGATAGGCTGTCCAGGTAAGAACTGATCCCGTTGTTTCATGGCCAGCTACCAACATAGATAGTAGGTCGTCTCTCAGCTGGACACTTGAAACCTATAGAAGACAGACAACAAAAACTTGTAAGGACTGATATGTCCAAGTAATGTGCAAAGGCTATGCAGACCAAATCTCAACATACAAGGCTTGAAGATGTATAACCATGCCAAATCCAGTCAACATTTAGTACTTCTAACTAGATTAGAAACCACACCAATTATTTATGTGGCTGAAGTTCAAACATACATTTTCTCTACTGGCAAGCAAGAAGCGTAGAATACTAGGATCTGCTTCGTTGACATATTCTTCACTCTCTATCATTTCACCTTCAGCCTCAACGATCTCCTTACACTTCATAATGAGATCCTCAACAGTGTCCCTGATGACTTTCACAGCTTTTTCGGCTTTTATTTGTCTTGGAATGACTTTACACAAGACATCAATCTAGAAACATAAATGAAATTTTAGAAGTTCTCAAGTGGTGACCAAAAAAAAATGGCTTGATGACCAAATACTTACTTTCCAGTAAGGTAAAATATCAGTACTACGCAGCTCAGCCTCCTTCAAAGAACTGTACACAGCATCTATGACGGGACTATCAGTTGTGAGCGCATCGAAATTGTAGTTAAAAAGTGACAGGCCAATAACATCCAGGGTAAGTTGTGAGAACATTTGTTCCATGTTCACAGCAACGCCATCACGTGCATTAACTTTAAGTTTCTCTACCATTCTCTCAGCACACTTGCAGAAAACCCGATCAACCATTACAGAAAGATATCTCTTGTGAAGTGATGGAACCACAGCCCTGCGCCTTGCCTATCAAAATTTCACTTCAGGATCAAATGCATTATTAGTTGAAAACCAAAAAGTCCCCATTTTGTAAGCAACAGTGTGTCCACCATCTCAATTTCTAATATATCTGTTATATACATCTATCAGAACAAACAACTTTCCATCCACTGTCATTTTGCAAGTTGCAATTCCTCCCCATCTCAAGTACAAACATTCATCATAGATGTTATAAAACAAGCCATTAAATCACACAATGTTAGTGCTATCACCTAAAGTTTTTCCTCGTCAAGACAGCCAAAGGGTGAAAGCTTTATTATATGATCAAATTGCAAAATCAAAAACATTTAACTGGCACTAGTGTTTGATCACCACAAAAATAATAAAAATAATACTCCCTCCGTCCCATGATGTTAGTCTCATTTAACTTTGGCGTACTTGCTGATGCACGTTTTTCATCCTCAATATCTCTAACTCCATGTTACTAAAAATTATATAAGTTTGATATAATTAAAGTACTTGCTGATGCACTAGTCTTTTTTTCATCCTCAATATCTCAACATTGCTGGCATTATTGATAGAAAAAGTGTTAGGTGAAGTCGTTTTGGGGTTAATTTCATCAATTTGATCATCATATGATTCATATCCTAATCAACCGTTGCTGGCATTACTGAAAGGCGACACTCGTGGTTAATTTCAAGCATCAATACTCCAACATCTCATAAGATAGAAGAACTTACAGTCCAAAGGGAACCCTCAGCAATGGCGAAACCGGAGCCGAAAAGAAACTCGGAGACCTCAACAACGAGGCCTTTGGAATACTTGGTCCCGTAATTCCTCAAAACGTGCTTAGCAATGGCGGGATCACTAACCACAACGAAATTGCGGGGTCCAGCGGCGAGGCGGTAAATAGGGCCATACATGTTCATCCATTTGAACAATGGGAGGAAGAGGGCTCCTCCGAGGAGGTCGGAGACGTCGTCGAGCTTGGCAGACGCGACGGGGATGCCGGAGTCGTCGGAGGCGGAGAGAGTGAGGGAGCGAGAGAGGGAGGTCAGCCAATCGGGGCTCACCCACGAGCTCGGCTTTGGTTTGGGGGAATTGGGAGGTTGAGTGGGGAGGCAGGACGTAATGGGGAGGCGGCGGAGGCGAGAGGAGGAAGAGAAAGTGTGAGGAGTGGGGAGAGTTGGAGAAGAAGAAATGGTCGCCATTAGAGCAGACTGGAATGAAGAAACGCGGGAGGGAAGGGAGATTGGTAACGTACTCGTCACAAGAGGATAACATAAAGGAGTGACCAGGATATTTACGCATGACAAATTACATAACTACCCCTTTTTACCTTTCAAAATATTTTTATTAGGAAACAAACTACTCCCTCGTCCCATTTAATTTATCCCGTTTCTTTTTCGAACGTCTCATTTTTATTTTTATCCATATTCTTACCATTAGATCCTTATGGCGATGCGAGAAAACGAACGAATATGAATTTATACCTATGGATTAAGTTGTATCCTTCTTTAAGTCATCTATGTTATTCGATCTAGCAAGTTTTGAGCATTGTTTTCGTTATGAGCGTAAATCTAGAGCTTTTTTACCGTCCCCTTTCATTGGGAAGGGATGAACATAAAATTATGATTGATAAACCACCAAATTTTGTTTGTATATATGTACATGCTTCGTATGGTGCGCACGTAGCAACTTAAGGGGAGTGTGGCGTGATAAAGCAACAATTTGGATGCTTTGTTTTCGTCATTTGATCTCAGTCGTCCGATTAAAGCTTCCAACTTTGATCTAACGAAGTAATCAAGTAGCGTTCATTGTTCTCATTAAAAGAAACCATTCCCTCCCGAACCGCTCTTTTATAAATATTTTGTTATATTTTGAAAATGTAGAAAAAAAAGTTTTTATATATGTTTGTTAAAAATAAATAAATAAGGAATCCACTTGACAAGTGGAAAAAGTAAATCAAGAAAAAAAAAACAGAAATGGGTACCGTTCCACGAAGAAATGGGATTGAATGCAGAGTATCTGGACGATTTTGCGGCGCTGCAACGAAAGACAGCTACCCCGAAGAAATCATTAAATTCAGTACTGTTAATTCCAAATCCGTATCCATGAAATTCGAAAAACTAATTAAAAAATTCCGAATTACGACAGCAACCGAACTTAAATACCGAATTATGAATTATCTCCCTCTCTCTCCGACAATCGACTTCACCAACTTGGGTTAAACGAAAAGGGGTTAGACTTTGGTGGACCTGAAAGGAAAGGAGGGGGAAGAGGAATTCTAGACTCATCAATGGCGGTTCCGTAGGGTTTTTAGCCGCTTCCTCCTCACAATTTCTCTAAAACTTCGATGGAAATGCCTGGGAAAAGATCCAACTATTCGCTCCTCAGGCAACTCGACGATCAACCAACACAACATCCCGGACCCTCGATGAAGGTGCTTCAGAGGCAGAGTAGTGGGAGTAGCTTTGGTGAGAGTTCTCTCTCCGCGGTAACCAGTGATCCCGATGGATTCAGATATTTGCAAGACATTGGGGGAGGAGTAGGAGACTCCAGGTTTAGGGTTGCAGAAGGAGGATCTTCGTCGTCCAAAAGCTGGGCACAGCAGACGGAGGAGAGTTACCAGCTGCAATTGGCTTTGGCTCTCAGGCTCTCCTCCGAGGCCACCTGTGCTGATGACCCTAACTTCTTGGATTCTCTGCCTCATCAATCCACATCTCGCTCATCTTCTTCCGAATCTGCAGAGTCCATTTCTCATCGCTTTTGGGTATGTCGTTAAGACCTACTACTGCTGTTGAATAATTTGCACTTACATGTGTTTCTTAGGGTTTTGCATTGAGTACTAAATTGTTCAATATGGCCTTCCATTGACTATCAAAGCTAATGGTATAAAAAGGGAATGTTAAGACAAAGTTTGATCAACCGAGCTAACAGTTTATCTGGTAATATGTCAACACATCAATATGGGATTGGGAACTTGGAGGTGGAGTTGTAAGTTTAATATCCAATCAGCTGAACACTTACTCATAGTATATACATGCCCCCTCGTTTTCTACACGAGTTAACAAGATGAGCCTGATGAACTCATGTATTTATGCCAGCTTAGCTACTCATTTAGTCATTCATGACTGAAAATGATTTTAATTCATAGTTTCTTCTAGACACTTGACCATAAAAGGCTATGTGAAATATGTGGACTATGGAGTATGTGCTAGCAGTCACAATTATTTTGAATGGTAAAATACATGGTGTCCTTAGCCTGTGGGACTTGTATTCTTGTTACTATCACTTTGGTTCATGATAATGAGTGCTCGGAAATTTAGTATTACCTTACAATCATTTGTCTGTCATATGAAACATCTATGTTACCAAACAAATTATTGGTGTTTTTAGTTCATTAGCTGGTCTTATGTGGTATCAATCAGGACTCCTGCTTGAGTCTCACACTGATTGTCCTATTTTCAACATTGCATAGGTGAACGGAAGCCTATCATACTATGACAAGGTTCCTGATGGGTTTTACCTAATTCATGGGATGGATCCATTTGTATGGACTATGTGCAACAACATACAAGAAAATGGTCGTATACCTTCAATTGAGTCACTAAAGTCTGTTGATCCTAGAGAAGAGTCTTCTCTTGAAGTGGTTTTGTTTGATCGGAGAAGTGATTCTAGAATGAAGGAATTGCAGAACCATGTTCGAAACATATCGCGTAACAGTATCACCACAGAAGAAGTAGTTCGTCAGCTAGCAAAGCTGGTGTTCAATTCCATGGGGTGAGTGATCTTGGATGACTATTTGCTCTAGTATCTTTTCTAACAGCCTTTTTTCGTACTTTTGGCTTAACTTACTGAATTGTTTTCTTGATTTCCCCCAAGGGGTGGAGTTTTAATCACAGAGGAAGAACTTATTCCAAATTGGAAGAAGCATAATGACAGTCTTAAGGACTGCTTGGGGTCTATTGTGATTCCTGTTGGAAGCCTACCTGTTGGCCTTTGTAGACACCGTGCCCTGTTTTTCAAGGTTGGATCTTTCTCTCTCTTTCACAATTACTTACTCTAGTAGTATTTTTATTGTATATGTGCATCAGTATGGCAACTCTTGTTCCTTCTTTGTGGAATAAATCACATATTAATTTGAATATTAAAAAGTTTTGGTGCTGATTCTAGCTGTGTCCATAATTCAATCCCTTTAAACCTACATTAGTATAATCTCAAATGACAATCTTTTTAATTTCCTTCTGTGAATTAATGATATCATATATGTTCACATGCAGATGTTTTCCCTCTGATCTCTAATGCGTCATTGACATTGTAGACTAGGACAGTTGTAAAGAGAAGATCATAACAGATAAATCAATAGAGTGGTTTCATCATCTTTGTTAATTTTGGCAGGTTCTTGCTGATACAATTGATTTACCTTGTCGGATTGTGAGGGGATGCAAGTATTGTTCTAAGGATGATGCAACATCTTGTCTAGTACGTTTTGGGCTTGATAGGTATGTTTATTAATTTGCTTCTTGATCTATCAACACTGTTACCCTGTATATGATCATTATATGTGGATAGCTTGATATTTGTAGTTAGAGGTTTTATGTCAGCATAGTCTTCATTGGAAATTTTTTTTTCCTTCTAGTTGGTAAGAAAATTTATCTAGTTTTATATAGTAAGTGCTGAGCAATGACACAGAACGCTTCTTTGTAATCTGGTTTTTGGTATTAACAGGTTCTTGTTTGCTAAATAGTTTTTGTCCTCAATTGGCCTTGGTAATGAATAAAGTCGGCGTCTGCAAGTTTATTTCACACTTTGAATTTTTTGATTCATGCTCTTGTTGTTTCGTAGTCTTATACCCAATGTTTTGAATGCAATATGAGATAGTTTAGGTATAATGGTATATGCTGCTGAGTGGATACTTCTCCAGGCAGCAAGAGACTGATGCAAAGAGAGTGATAGTGTTTGTTTTATATTTGGAATCCAAGGAGTGCGTCACTCTTGATAAGTGTAATATTTGATTGAAACGAAATAAGGATTATAACAAGAAATCATTTTAGAAATGACAAGAGGTATTGGTGATTGTTTATTGAGATAGGAGATAGTGTAGGTATAATGGGTCAGAATCAGTTGGTGGTTTATCCTAGTTAATGCACTTTCTGAAGATGCTTGTTCCTGCTATTATTGCATCACGTGGATGCTTTTATGTCCTAAATTTCATATGGAACACAGTTTTCTTTTCTCCAACCTATGAGGTTTCTTCCCTCCTGCTCAGGAAAATCGATGAATTCTTGAAAGGGCACCCTTCTAATTTTCTAAGAGTGTAATTTATATCATGGTCTGGGTTCTGTATAAAACAACGAGTTACTCTGACCCTAACTGTCTTGATTTTCTTAATGGCAAGTTTTAGTGCTTTGATTTCTCATGCGTATTTTGCATGATTTTCAGGGAGCATTTGGTTGATTTAATTGATAATCCAGGCTACTTATGTGGGCCTGACTCTATGATCAATGGTCCATCTTCCATCTCTATTTGTTCGCCACTACGACTTCCTCGATTTAAACAAGTTGAACTCGCTGCGGATGTTAAAGCACTTGCCCAGCAGTACTTTTCAGATTGCCAGTCTCTCAATCTTGTATTCAAGGAGTCTTTAACAGGTAATTGTTTTAGTTTGAAGAAACTATGACTACATATATCTGACATTTTCTCGAACCTGCATCTCTACATCTGTACTTCAGAATGGAAAATGACGTTCTTATTAGGAAGGGAAAGTCGTGGGAATTCTGTTCTGCACTTAGAAATATTATATCATTAAGAAGAAAAATTGAAGTTGATTGTTGTGCTGTAGCATAATCAATAAGGTGCAAGATAATCTCCTATCGGGCCTCTCCTGCTGAAGGCTTATGTGGTTTATTAATTGCCTTGAATAATGACAACGTAGGGGAAAGAGTGCACAGAGATCAATCGTCCAAAAGACTTTCTCGTGCATTTTTTTGTGTGGAGAGGTTTAGCTGTCCAAGTCTAATTGTGTTATTTGGGTTTAGTTTTGGTAGAGTTTGGAAAAATCAATTCTAGCTAGAGCTAAAGAGATCTTGACCAATAGATAAGAATTTGGCCGACCAATCTCTCATATCTGCTTGTAATATTTTTCATTCACATTTTTTATGCGTTTAGTTTTTTGTTACAGCATTTTGGATCACTACCTATAAAGCATCTTTCAACTTCCACCGGGACATGATCAGTGTTATGTTCTAATTTCATAGGTTACAAATGTCTTCCAATTAGCACTGGCTTTTCTAGTTGGTCATATATTTGGAAGATTTTAAGGATGTTTATGTGAATATCAACGCCTTAGGTGATAAAATGTGACTTATAGCTATTTTGAGTCAGCAGTACTTTAAGTATGGGTTAAGAATAAGGGAAGTGGAACTAGAAGCTAGCTTCCCTGCGAGGAAAGTTAGAGTGAGGCTAAGGCTTTTAATTACAATAGTTCGTTTTATCTACTGCAACATGATAGCTCACTGTTCTTTTTTAATTTTATGTTTCATTCAGGTGCTTTTGTTAGTGAAGGGGTTTCTCAGTTACAGATAGCATCAGAAGCCCCCCAAACAACAGCTCATGATAGAAATCTTGGACAGTTGGAGTCTTCTAATCCTTCACAAAATGTCACTTCACCTAGTGTTGCTCCAAACTATGTTCCTCCTGCAGAAAATAGAGATACCCATCAATATTTTGTACCCAACAGTTTGCGGCTACTCAAGGGAAATCAGGTCCAAACTAGACCTATTAGTGACATTAACCTGCATCTTGATGAGCTGGTGATTCCATGGAATGAAATTGCTTTGAAGGAAAGGATTGGAGCAGGTTCTATCACCCCCTCTCCTTTGTGTCTAGTTTTCCCTTTTTTATGGTACATTTTTATGTACTTAGTTTGACATCTTGTGCAAAAGAGTAGTTATTGAGTATATAAAGGCTTGAACCTGTTCCATGGAAATGAACTGAACATGGTCATCTCTATTGATTCTATGCTTGCAGGTTCTTTTGGGACAGTTCATCGTGGTGAATGGAATGGTTCGGTGAGTCTCTTTTCTTCTGAATAATGTATAACTTATGACATTTGCAACTGAATCCGGTAATGCTTGCAAGCATCAATTTGTGCTTTCATTTCTATGCAGTTCATCGTTTTTATAATTTCTTGATGGTTAGTATTTGCCAAAGAGTAGCAAGTTTTGCTATTACTTTGCAAATTAGAGTTTACAAAACATTGTACTGTAACCTATGCCAATCACCAAAATGGTTATTGTTTATGCTTTATCATGGTCCTGGTGAAGGACATGCTAGTATGATGAAAGTACTTCATCTATAGTCAAGTTTTTCTACTGACTTTATTTGAGCCTGTATAATTCCTAGTATTTAGGTTTCTATTCTCAATGATGCATTTTTTGCTGAAGTAAGCACAATTATTATTATCATCTGTTTAATGCTGTCATGCATTAAAAAAGTTGCTATTATGTGAATGATTTGTTGCATATTTGATCCATTAATTGTTGGGAAAATCTTTTTCTATTGAAGACCTCTCAAAATGTTTTATAGTTTAAGGAAGTTATGTAGCACCTTCGCTAAGATAATAGAACATATGCAAAAGTAGAAGCCAAAATCATTAGTACAATGCTATTCTGCTGAAACAATCTATGAAATGTTAGTCTCTTGAGTTAACTAACCTCTCTATGACATCTGTTATAAACCTTTTTCGTGGCATTTGTTTTTAGGGATTTTTTTTATTAAAACACTCTTATGAAGCTCTCTGATGCTGTATGTGGTTAGACGGGAAGCTTTTTGCATTTTAGGCTAAAATATTTCTGTTGTCACTTCTAATCCCCACGCTACGAAAAATTTGGAAGTGAAATCCTTCTGCAATATAGGGGTATGTTTTAGGAAAAAAGGAATTATGAAAAAAAAATTCTTTCTGCAGGAGGTTGCGGTGAAGATTCTAATGGAGCAAGATTTTCATGCGGAACACTTCAAGGAATTCTTGAGAGAGGTATACCTAAGGAGCGACTACCTTGTCTTCAGTTTTGTTCTTAAGAATGAGCAACACTTTTCTACTGGAAGTCATATGACTCATATCTAACGTTTATGTCTATTGTTTTCCCAAAAAAATCCTATCAGGTGGCAATAATGATAACTTTGCGGCATCCAAATATTGTTCTATTTATGGGTGCCGTGACACAACCTCCTAACTTGTCTATAGTGACTGAATATCTATCAAGGTTCGAGATGCTTTCTTCATTGCTGGAGAACTTTGTGTTCCTACTAGTCTATTACTAATGTTGTTTTGTATTTTATTCGACTACAGGGGTAGTTTGTTTAGACTTTTGCATAAACCTGGTGCTAGGGAAATGCTGGATGAGAGGCGTCGTCTAAATATGGCTTATGACGTGGTAAGCAAGTTGTTTAGAACACCCATTGTTTTTTTTCTGGTTTTTTTCCCTTCATAGTAGCTTAATTTCCCTTGCCATGCACGAGATCGATATAATATAAATAAATTAATAAAATAAAATAAATATAGTTGAATTATCATATATTTTTATTGATATATAAGATTTTCATTGTTTTTCTATTTTGTAAATGAAAATATATTATTAATAGATTCATATGGAAAATGATCAAGTGAGAATGAAATTTAAGGTGGGAAGTGAGAATTAATATTAGGCTTTAGATCAAAATCAAACTAAGGGTGTAGATTAACTCTCTCAAAAAGTCAACAGTCAACTCCGGTCAACGGTCAAACTTTGACCAGTCCAAAAAATTTCCCGCCAAAAAATTTTCTCGCCAAAAAAAATTTCCCGCCAAAAAAAATTTCCGCCAAATTTTGTTTTTTCCCTGCAAACATTTGTTTCTGGGCCAAAAAAAATATGTGCACATAAATAGTATAAGATGTGCATTGTTTTTTCAAGCACAATTTTGAACTTGTTTTATTACGAGCTCTTTTTTTCCAGCAAATTTTCATTTCTGTCCCAGAATTATATGTGCACATTTTTCTGCACAATAGTTGTATAAGTTGTGCACATTTTTTCAAACACAAAATATTAACTTGTGTTTATCAAACCTTTTTCAATGAGAAACTTTCGTTTCTGGGCCAAAATTACATGTGCACATTTAGCTGTATAAGTTGTGCACATTTTTTCAATTTTTTTTTTGGGGCCAAAAAAATATGTGCACAGTTTCTACACAAAATGTGCACATTGTCGACGGTCAACGGTCAAATGTGCACATTTGATATTCATCCCTTGGATGGGAATATTATTCTCATTTCTCACTCTAAGGGCCCTTCCCACCGGATGAGGACCCGATTCATATAAACATTTGTAATATATAATTATATTTAATTCAATTAAGGAAATAGTGAGACCTGTAATTGATTCATATTTAAATTAGGAAATAATAGTAATAGATTAAGAATAGCTATCTTAATATTAAAAAAATTTAACATAAAAGAAGGAAAAGTGACATGTGACAAATGGAATTAGAGATTGCCATGTGACAAATTAAATGTAAATGTGTCATGTGGCAAGAAGAGAGGATTGCTTTAATAGATATATAGTAGATTCATCAGTTATGATAATTAGCGGTCTTTATTCATCATGGCTGCTTTACACTTTTAGTCATTTTTTAAAATTATTTGATTAATTGAGTCTGCACTTCTTCTACAGGCGAAGGGAATGAATTATCTTCACAAGCGTAATCCTCCTATTGTCCATCGTGATCTCAAGTCCCCTAACTTACTGGTGGACCGAAAGTATACTGTAAAGGTAAAAATAAAGTATCCAGAAGTATAGAAGCACTGTATCCCACTTTTCTGATGGCATGTAAAATATATATTCTTGCATATCCAGAGTTTCTTTGTGAATTTAAATACTAGATTTGTGTGATCGCTTGATTAACATAGAACACATTAGTGTATAATGTACTTTCTTTTTGTTACTTCCAGGTGGTAACTAGTTCCAGCTGTTAGTTTTTGTAGCGTTCTAATTGTGTCGTCTTATTTTTGGACAACTCTCTATTGTACATTAAGGACCATTAGTTCTTGCTTGAGCTACTCATGTATAGTGTTATTTTGTGCCAACCACTTGATAATTCTATTGTACAGGTATGTGATTTTGGTCTATCCCGTCTCAAGGAAAACACATTTTTGTCATCAAAGTCAGCAGCTGGGACTGTAAGTATTTAAAAAGTGATCGTTTGGTTTCTCCTTGTTCAACTGGCATTGACATTATTACCTAAAAATGATCAGCCTGAGTGGATGGCTCCTGAAGTTCTTCGAGACGAGCCATCAAATGAGAAATCAGATGTTTACAGTTTTGGTGTCATATTATGGGAGCTTGCAACAATGCAGCAACCTTGGGGAAACTTGAATCCTGCACAGGTTTGTCTGCATCACCTTATATTTGTACAGTTTCTTTTATATCGGCTCATTTGCATTGATCTCCGGTTTTCATTACTGTAGGTGGTTGCAGCAGTTGGCTTCAAGGGGTTAAGACTCGAAATCCCACGTGATGTAAATCCTCAAGTCGCATCCATAATCGAGGCATGCTGGTTAACGTGAGTGGTCAAGTGATGACCCTTTTGTTCAATAACTTGAGAGATTAGACTTTGTTTTTAGACTAACAAGAACACTCTTTGTTCTGCAGAGAACCATGGAAACGTCCATCTTTTGCCAGTATAATGGAATCATTGAGGCCGCTTATAAAGCCTACTGCGGCTCAGCCTCAGCCACCTCATGCTGATGTGCTTCTTATCACATAATTAAGCCCCGGATTTTTTTAATAGGCTTCCTCTTCTTATGCACATAAAGCGATGGTCTGGTTGATGTCAGGCAAGTTTTTGCAATTTAAATAGTTGTATAAAAGGAAATTGTAGAAGAAGAGAGTTTAATTAATGTTGCTACCTTCTTTCATGCAGGGCACATTGCGTAATATTAATACATATATAGAGTATCATCTTTAGAGTGCTGCTGATTTCAAATGCCAGCAGCAGATTTCATCAGCCTCAAAAATGTCCATCTCGGTTGATGACATTGTTTTTGAATTCCTCCATTTCAAAGAATTGAGGTGTATAAAAAGAAAAGTAAACAGTTCAGTTTGAATATAGGTTTGCATGTAACATAAAATTAGTAGAGGAGTTAAATATAATTGAAATGAAATACAACCGATTCGTAAGGTTGGTATACAACGAAACGAAAAAGGGTACTTGTATCTATTACTTAGGTTGTGAATCCTGCCTAAAATAGTATATATGACGAGGTCAAGATGTATCAATCATGTTCACTTTTCGAAATGGGGCAGATGTTTTTTTTTTTTTTTTTTTTGGAGGCAGATGTATTCTTGAAATACTTCCCAGAGAAGAAATTGAAGAAATTGAAGAAATCAGCTAAATTATGTTATTTCAACTCATTTTATATTAATGATAACATCATACCTTAATTAGTAATATAAAAATGGAATACCTCATATATGCCATTTTCCTATTTCTAAATAATTGTAATTGCTTATTAATTTAGTTATACAAATTTGTAAGACAAGATAATATATTTTGAAAATAATTAATAATTAATCATAATATTATACACCTTGAAATTAAAAATGCTACGTACACTCGCACAAGCACAATTATTTATACTCGAAAAATATATAAATGGAAGCTACTTAACCATTTGACAAAGTACATTGAAACTCCTCACATTATTATCAAGAGGATTAGATTAAAAAGAAACTTAAAAACATAAAGGTTTAAAGGTAAATCAAAAGTAGAAGATCAACAATTCTATTCGCTTTTCGGAAGACGTTATAGACCTAGATTTCCCAATTTTTGTTGAGGAAGTCTTAGAGCATTTACATTGATGTTACTCATTTTGAGTAACACTTAACATTTCTCTTTCTTCCACCTCATATTATGTTACTCTAGCTCTACAATGGTGTTATTCTATCATAATTTCATATTCAATTTTTAATTATTTTTTTATTCAATAACCCACTCTTTGAATTGTTTTTTTGATGAAAATAAAAATTTGAGCAATTGTAATATAACACTTGGCAAAATTGTTGAGTGTCTCTATGTAGAAGAGTAACACAAGTGTTACTTCTCTCCACTCATGATCTTGGTTCAATCAAAATAATTGTCAACTCATTTTCATTTCCACATGAAAGGGTAGACATTTCAATAATTTTGGAGTTGGCAAGTTGCTCTCTCCTCTCTCTAAAATTTTTTCTCTCTTCCCTCTCCCTCGCTCCTGATCCAATTAACCCAGTAGGGGCTTTGCCCCTTTCTCTACACTATGAACCCTAGATCTCTTGCTACTAGAAATTATGGCTTCTTCCCTTGCCTTTTCAAGCCAAAACGACTGTTGCAATCTTCAATGTTCATTGATTGTTTTGATTGGCTTCGGCATCCCCCTTTTCTTGTTTTTCGTTCTCGTTTTGCTCTTCCCCAAATCAATAATCCTTTCTGGCCGCCCTTCGTGTGTGAGTCGTTCCCTAGAGATCGATTTCCATCATTGCATTTTGGGTCCCGAGTGGTTTCGCCTCTGACGAGATCTGGATTCCCAAGATTGACCGCCTCCCTGGTGAAGTGGCCCCTTAAGGCTGGTGCATGCAACCCTGCCATTCGCTTTCCCCAAGGTATGAGCTCTCCTTTCCCTTCTCTCTGCTTACGCAATCCCTTAGTCAGATCGACTTTGTGGTGGTGTGTTGTGCAATCTTTTGATCTAGCTCTCAGATTTTTCTCATCTCTGGGAGCTGGTTTGGTTGTTTGCCAGGAATTGCCCCATATGGTCTCGAATCTGTTCTTCTGGATTTGCTTTGACAAGGCCGAAAGCCACCTGACCCAGACCCTAAACATTTACATTTTGCAATTTTTAAAACATATAAAGAAGATCTATTCCTCTGGAATTCTTGATCTATCTTGTAACTTCTCTATCTGTATCAAACTCAATCTTGCTATTAAGCTTAGTCCAACGTATGGTTTCTTTCTTAGGAATCTGTTGGATTTGCTTTGTCTCAAAAACCATTATCTGAAATCTACTTTAGATAAAATAAAACTCAACGGATTTGATATCAATAATATACTACATGGATTCATGATTAATCTCTCCATAATCGGCTCTTTTCAGTACTCTGGGGTAATACTCATAGATCTGGAGAGATTGGGTGATTGGGGTTACTCTTTCTGGAGTACCACTCTTCCTTTCTCATATCTAGCCAATATTGTTTTCAATATTGATTATGAGTATTGCCTAATCACCTTTAACACTATCTGCAATACTACCCCTAAAAATGCAAACCTATCTGCTCTAGATTATCATGAATATCCTCTTTTCACAATGGATTTTCTATCCTGCATCTGGACTACTTGTATGGAACTTTTGAATAAATTTAATCTTTGTGAATGCTTTCCTTCTAAATGGTCTTGTTATCCTATTCTCACCACCTGCTTTTTCATCACTATGACACAATTCAGTTCTTATATTTGTAGTAACATTATAAATTGGATTCTGCAAAATCCCAACACCAAGGCTGCATATCTCAATCATCTGAATTTCTTATCCCAATTGACACGCCACCTCCTTGTTTTACAAATCCATAAGAAATCTATTATCACAAAAACTGCTTATGTTTATGACTACTTACTCTATGCTTTCAATCCTGTTAATCAAAATCAGATCAAAAATTATTTCCTGCTCACTCTTCACCTTCATATAAAACAAGTACATGTCATTATAAAAATAATCCTACCACATGCTCCCTTTACCCTTTTATGTTGTCAGATACATTTTTACTTGAACATCAAAACTCTTCTCCTTATAGTTATGATCTATACGTCTTCTTCATACACTCATTACAGCTATCAAACTACTAACTGTTACCTAAAGATGACTACTTGCCCTTATTTAAAACACTCCTCTATTGCCAAGTCATTAAAAGGGACTCCATCTTCATAATCTTAACACGTCTGCCATGCATAATCATACTAGCTATTACTCCTACTGCCACTCTCTAATCTTGAAAATTACAAATCCTCATAAAACCATCTATCTCCACTGCTCTCATCCTCCACCCTACCAGTGCCATTCCCACCTCTGCTGTTGAAAACCCCTTGGTTGATGGCCAGAATAGTGACTTGCACTCATCTGAGCAGCATGACCTCAATCCTGACCAAATATTTGAAAACCAATCCTCCTTCCCTTACCATGCCATTGCTCAGCCTCCATCACCAGTCTCTATTCCTAATCCACTTTCCCTCCCAGAAGTTCAAAAAATGGTAGCCAAGCTTTCAAATCTCACCCTCTTCATACGCATGGCAGACACAACCATCAACATTCAGCCCTCCCTCATGCTCTCAAAGATCAAGGAACACTAGACTGGATTACAATGAGACATTGAAGTTGGAACTTATGGCACCTGGACAATGCTCACATTTGCCAACAAAGAAGCCATAGATATTGTCTGGGCTCATCGTCCCTATAGAGTGCAAAACAAACTGGTATTACTCCAACCTTTTACTCAAGAATTTGATCCTTTAGCTCGTGTTGTTAGCCATGCTGATATTTGGGTCTGGATCCCACTCCTGCCTATTGTGTACCAAAATGAACATGCCCGTCACATGATCATTCGTGGCAACAATGTTGGCACCTTTATCAGGATGGATGAAAACTCTACTGTCAAAAGTAGAGGCAAATTGTTTGACTCTGCATAAATGTGACTATCCCTGAGGTCCCTGGTTTTCTTAAGATTAAGCACACTGATAATATTGTCCTTACATTCAAACTCTGGTCAGAGGACTTCTCTCCTGGTTGTGGTTGCTGTGGGGAAGATGATCATCTTTTTGATGATTGTTTCCTCAACAACCTGTCGGCTTCTGTGTTTGAGGCTTTCCTAGTGGGCTCTTCTGATGATGAAGAGGCTGCTAGGATTACTAAACAGAAGATGATTGGTCATCTTACAAGAAATCTTGCCACTGTTCCATTACCAAAAAAGGGTCCAAATTTCATAAGGAAATCTGCCAGTCCAACCATGAAGAATGAAGAAGCTGTACTTTCTCCCAAAGGCAAGAGTGCCTTGCACCCCAACATGATCTCCCCTCTCCAGAGTATTACCTATGCCTCCAGACAGCTTGCAAGATCCCAGGACCTATCTCCGGCCTTCCAGATGCACCCGACTGCTGCTGCTGCTTTCAACCCCGATGTCTACAACCACCAGATGATGGCACATATGCACCGGTTTGCCTACACGATGCCTCCTTATGTCAACCTCAATATGGCACCCAGGATGACCAGACCTGCTCTTCAAAATCCTCAGAACCTGCTTTACAGTCCAGCTCAACACCTTGGCATGGAACACTTCAGCCCCTCGCCATTTGTCTCTGAAAAGTCATCAAGTACCATTCTCCGGAAGCTTGATGGAATGGAAATTGAAGCTTCAACGACATCACATGTTGAACCTAAGAAGAAGGAAGATTCTCCAGAAGCTACAAATCATGTCCCAGCCCCAAAGAAGCAAAGAAAAGGAAAAGGCAAGAAAACACAACAAAATGAGTAAGTTATGTTAATGAATCCTTCTTCCTTTGATGTTTATTTCCTCTTATTTCAATCTAAACCCATACCACTGAAAACCTTGATCCCCTGCGTGGGACTTAGTACTTTTTTGATGAACAATCTACTTCTGCTCCATTACTGTTTTGATGGCTTTGTTCTGGGCCCGGTTATCTTGCTGATGAATTTTAAGCATGCTATTTTCCCCTGTTATTCGTATGTTTTCATGACTGTCTTTGATATCTTGAATGCTTATATTCAGCTCCAATACTTTGCAGTTTATCTTAGAACAATGATCAAGAATATTAAACCCATATACTTTGCATTCCTTTATGTCAATAATACCGGTAGAAGGATTAATACTAGACACTTTGTACTAATCGTTCTTGTTTTCACTTACACTTTATATCTCCTTCTATTTCTTTTTAACTGCTGCTCTATTAATATTATACTTGTCCCTCAACTTTTTTTTAGCGAACTACTGAATTAGAAGTCATTCATAGCTATAACTCAACTATCTTTGCTATTCAACCATTACCAGATAAATATAGACATAGATTATGTCGATCAAACATCGAAAATTTTAGTTATCCCTTCCATGCCATGATCATTATTATTTGGTTACGTAATCTTAAATTAGTTATTTTATGAATATCGGATACTGGAATATTAGAGGTTCTCGTCGTAAAGACTTATCTACTGAAATTGCTTATATTAAAAAGAAAAATAAACTTGATGTTCTTTGTCTTACAAAAACGAAAGTTGATACTTCTCCTACTAAAAGAACCATAGCTAGAATGGGTTTTGATAACATCGTTTTTGTCCCTTCTGACGGAACGAAAGGCGGGTTATGGATACTTCAAAACCTCGTTTACTACCAAAGATCTTTCTCTACACTATGCTAGTTATAATATGATTTGTATGAAATACTATATCAAAAATACTCACATGATCCTGCTCTTTGTTTATGCCCCCTCTAGAGAAGCTGGTAAAAATGAATTATGGCATCAACTTCATAATTTGATTAATTCTTTTAATATCCCGTCTATTATCATTGGCGATTTAAATGAAATTCTTGGACCCTCTGATAAGATCGGTGGACTTATTCCATCTTCCTCTAGATTTCTAAGACTCCAATCTCTTATTTCAGATCTTGATTTCACTAACACTGCCTTTACAGAGTTTCCTTTTACCTGGAGAAAATCTCAAAATATGCAAAACAACACTCTTGAGCGCCTTGATAGAGTTCTTATGCACTGCTCTTTGACCTTGATATTTCCCAATCTTGCTACTCACCATCATCCTTTTACGTCTTCAGATCATGCTTTAATCACTTTCTCGTTAGGATCCTTGGATTCCCCAGTTCGCCTCCCTTTCCGATACGAACCCAACTGGTCTAATAATAGCTCCTTTAGATCCTTGGTCTCTAAAGTTTGGAAATTTAAAATGAATGGTTCCTACATGTATCGCTTCAACTCTAAATTGAAATTACTTAAAACCTATGCTAAAGCCTGGGCTCGTAAAAATACCGGGAATAACTTCGCTCAACTAGGCTACTCTGAACTTAAACTCCAATACCTGCACTCTCGTTTTCTAGAAGATCCCACCAACCTTACCACCATTAGGCAGATTCGTACTCACTCTAAGAAATACCTAAGCCTTCTCCAATTTCAAACTGATTATTGGCGCCGTAGAGCCAAAGTTAAACATATCAAAGATGGTGATCGTAACTCAAAATACTTTAATGCTATTGCAAAAATGAAATTTTTTAAACAATCCATTCTCCGTTTTTGTACCAAAGATGGACTTGTTGTTCATGACCACAAGAGTATTTCCCAGGAAATTACAAAAGAACTAGCATTTAGATTTCAAAACAATGGGGCAACAGGGATTAGCCAAGCCGATCTCAATATTATACCTTGCTTAATTTCTGACCAAGAGAATTTTGATCTCACTAAACCTCCTACTGAAGCAGAACTGAGACATGTTGTCTTTGACCAACCCCCGGATAAAACCCCTGGCCCTGACGGTTTCTCTATTGAATTTTATCAGAAAAATTGGAGTATTATTAAGTCTTCTCTTCTTAATGTTGTTAAGGCATTTTTCTTCTCTGAACACATGCTCTCAGCAATCAATCATTCATTTAGAGCTCTTATCCCTAAAACTGACTCTCCTAGTACCATAAATCACTATAGACCTATTAGTTTGTGTAATTCCACTTATAAAATCATCACTAAGATTATGTCCAACAGACTTAAACCTCTTCTCAATAAACTTATCTCTCCCTTCCAAGGCGCCTTTGTTGAAGGACGCCTTATTCAAGACAACATTCTAGCTGCCCATGAGATTTTTCACTCCTTTCATAAAAATAAGAAAGGCTCTACGGGATGGATGACCCTCAAATTAGACATGGAAAAATTCTATGATAAACTTGATTGGGACTTTTTGTGCCACATTCTCTCTAAATTTGGTTTCTGCTCTAAATGGATTAATCTTATCAAATATTGCCTTCATACAGCCTCCTACTCTGTCCTTGTTAATAACCAGCCTGGACCTGAATTCCGGCCTTCCTGCGGTATTAGACAAAGTGACCCTCTTGCCCCTGCTCTTTTTGTGATTGCTATGGAATTTTTATCCCGTAAACTCACCAATGAAGCATTAGGCATTGATCCTCATGTTGGTATTAAACTGACTCGTCATGGGTCCTCTATTCCTTTTCTTACCTTTGTTGATGATACCATCATCCTAGCTAATGCTACAGTTGATAGCATTCTTTATATAAAAGAATTTCTTAATTTATTCTCAAAGCAAAGTGGCCTCTCTATCAACTACCACAAAAGCTCTATCCAAGTTTCTAACAATGTGTCCAGCTCTCTTGCCAAAACTCTGGCCTCCCACATGAACATTCCCCTTACTACGAAGATGGAAAAGTATTTGGGCATCCCCATTCTTCAAGGACGAGTTTGCAATGAGACCTTTGATGATGCTATCTCGTCTCTTAAACAACAACGCTCACAATGGAAAGTTGATTCCCTTTCACAAGCAGGTAGAGCAGTTCTTATTAAATCTAATCTTACATCTGAAGTTAATTATTTAATGCAGAGTTTTCTTTTACCTAAAGGAATTTGCGAAGAAATTGATGACATCAACAAAAAGTTTTTTTGGAACAAAAAATTTCCTTCCTCCCAATCCCTTATTCAATGGAAATTTCTTTGCCAACCCAAATGTCTTGGTGGACTTGGTTTTCGCCTGGCTTGGGAGAACAATTGTGCGCTCCAAATGAAACTCCTATGGAAAATTATTACTCAACCAGACAATATTTGGGTCTCTATTCTTAGAGACAAGTATTTTGCCTCAAACGACTTACTTAATCTTCAGCGTAAATCAACCCAGTCTTGGCAATTTAACTGATTACTTATGCTTTTAGATGATTTTAAGAAACACCTCTTTTGGCAATTGGGAGATGGCTTATCTATCCGATTTTGGACTGACAGCTGGATTCCTGATTGTCCTCTAAACCAGTTCCATAACCCCTTCAATGATAACCCTACCGTGGCTGAATTTATCACTCTTGACAAACAATGGGATATTCCCAAACTATCACAGCACCTTCCTCCCCACATTGTGGAGAAAATTATCAAGATACGTATTCCTGTAACTCAAATGCCAGACAATATAATTTGGTCTGATGCTTCTAATGGCATCTTCTCAGTAAAATCCGCTTACAATATTATTAGACCTAGCACAAATCCGTCTATTGATATTAAGCTTTTCTGGAAAATGAAACTTCCCCCTAAAATACAAAACTTCCTCTGGAAAGCTTTCTCTGACCGTCTTCCAACCACAGAACGCCTTAACAGGTACTATCACAAAGTTTTCTCTCCTTGCAGCATGTGTGATCATCCCACTGAAGACAAAAACCATTTCTTTTTCCATTGTCCTTTCAATTTATCTGTTTTCCAGAAACTTAATGATTTAGGAAATTTTCAATTATCTGTCTACTTTCACGAAGATTTCGAAAAATCTATGAGCCTTATGGCCCAAAAAAATCGCTCCATGGACATCGTATTTTTTGCTTGGTGGTTTCTTTGGAATCATTGTAACAATTGCATCTTTCGTACCGGTTCTATTCCTCCTAAAAATCCTGAGGAAATCGCAAAATCTATTTTGTTCCAATTTTTGGAATGGAATGCTGAATTCTAAGGTCCAAAATCCAAAAAATCAACCTTGAAACTCAAATCTACCTGGAAGAAACCACCCCCCGACTTCTACAAACTTAATTATGATGGCTCTGTTAGGGCCAATTTTCGGTCCACTATCGGTTTCATCATTCGTAACTCAAATGGTCAACCCTCCTTTGTTGAACAACTTCGTATTCCTTCGTCTTCGGTTTTAATTACTGAAGCCTATGCCATCCTTGAAGGCATCAGATCAGCTCTTAGGCTTAGTATTAATCATTTACTTGTTGAAAGCGATAGCCTCTCTATTATCAAATGTATTACAAAGAAATGCGATATCCCGTGGGAAGTCAGAACCATTGTTACAGATATTCTAACCCTAGCTACTAGTTTTGAATCCTGCAGGTTTTCTTTCATAAGAAGACATTGCAATAGAGCAGCTGACTTCTTGGCAACACAGAGCTTTCCTATTGAAGACTTACGAGAGATCATCATCAAATACAACAATTGTAGTTCAAGAGATGATACTTTGGATCTCCAGAGTTTACTTTTTACTAGGAACTTTCATTTCTTTCCCCCGAAAGAATTCTTTAAAATCATCCGTGATGATGATTTAGATTTAAATTGTTTGTAAAACATTGAGCCTTTTGTTCGATTGTTAAAAAAAAAAAACTCAATTTCATTTCCCTTTTTAAAATTGAGTGTGTTACTCAAAGTAACGGAATGCAAGTGCTTTTACGTCAAAAGAGTGAGGCTAAAGAAGGTCTCGAACAAGCACAATAATCAGACCTTAGTTTTATTAACGTATAAGAACAGAGACTTACACAAACTGTTATCTATCCAAGATTGGGTGGTATTAGTATGTCATCTCCCGCGTAGGGAACCGCCACTAACCAGAAAATCAGAGCATAGTTACTCCTCTTTTGAGTCTTATCAATTTGCACCATTTCGCAAAGCCAGCAATTCTGTTGGAGATGAACCATCTGGGTTATGCGAGTGCGACGCACTCCACTACTACCCATAGTTTTTTTTCGAGTTCAAGGCTATCCAGCTCTTTCTCGGTGAAGGGTACTCATTTGTTTGGTCTTTCTCTCACTAATTTATCCAGGCATGGAGCTTCTAGGGCCAATAACAGTAACAGATATCGCTCTTTGAAGGTGAATTTTGTTTTTTCCACTACAATCTAGGTGTTGATTTCTAGTCGCTTGGTGTAATTGGTTCTTAAATTGCCGAGTTAGGGTTTTGAATGTCCTTTGATTTCCCTTTGGCGTGTACATTGAAGGTTTTCTGATTCTGTGTGCATTGAAGGTGGTTTGTGTAGACTATCCAAGGCCCGAGCTCGAGAACACGGTTAATTTTGTGGAAGCTGCTTACTTGTCTTCGATCTTTCGTAATCTACCTCGTCCTAAGAAGCCTCTCGAAGTTGTTATTGCTGGTGCAGGTCAGTGAAGCTTCGTTGATGTTAGTTCTTCTTCCTCAACAATTTGTTTTTTTCCTTGGGGCAAATTCTGTTATTAAATTGATTAATTTCATTGGGTCTCTCGAAGAAACATCCACACGTTTTTTTGTGTTCGGCTACTTCGATTTCTCCCTTGCTGGTATACACAAATTTGTCTTGGATGGGCAAACCTGTTAAGTGTTAATTCTGAGTTTTAAACCTTTCTTCAGTGTAGATTGGATGCATAGGAATGCGGCAATCAAGCTATTTGTGACCTTCCCCTTCTACTCCAATGTGCAGGTTTAGCTGGCCTATCTACTGCAAAATATTTAGCAGATGCAGGTCATAAGCCTATATTGCTAGAAGCAAGGGATGTTTTAGGTGGCAAGGTTTGTTCATGATTCTTTGTGGAGTAGTTGTATTGTGGTGAAAACTTGAGTTTGTATGGATGTATATAGCTGTACCAAAAATATTAGAGTTCTTTTTTATTTAATTTAGGTGGCAGCTTGGAAAGATAAAGATGGAGACTGGTATGAGACAGGGCTGCATATATTCTGTGAGTAAATTCATAGAATTTCTTTCATTGTTTTAACTCTTAAGATTGTTGTTGTTGTTGTTGTTAGAAGATCTTTGTACCTACTTGCTATTTAGTAAAAAGTATGATTCTGCTTTTATCTATGAATTTTGCATTTTGTCCACCATGAATGTGTAGTTTTTGACTAATTTATTTACTTAGGATGTTCATATATCTCTATGTTTGTCCAACCTGTGAATATAGTTTGTTACTTTTAATTTCTATATAGAATTGTAATCATCCAGCTGATATTTGACATTATCTATATTTCATGTGTTTGGCTGAAGTTGGTGCATACCCTAACGTGCAAAACCTGTTTGACGAGCTGGGAATTAATGATCGGCTGCAATGGAAGGAACACTCAATGATATTTGCAGTTCCAGACAAGCCTGGAGAGTTCAGTCGCTTTGATTTTCCAGAGATTTTGCCTGCACCCTTGAATGGTGAACAATTTGAGCCTTTACTTGGTATTTTGTATTGTATGATAATCAAATTTCTTGTAAGAAGAGTGAAGAAGCAAATGCTGCAAAAGGTAACCGAGTCTAAAGAGCTGATCTGAAATACTTTCTGAATTCTGACCAAAGGATTAATGAATTTTCCCTAGTTAAAACCTTTTTTTTTAGCAGTAGTTGAAATCGTGTTGAATCTAAGCATAGTATGAATGCAATTCACTAGTATTAGCTTCAGTGGTGGTTTACGTTGCAACCAATCTATGAGTCTTTAACTTGTAGATGTTGTTGACGTTGAACTTTGACTATAAGCTTGTCCATCAATTGTAATTGACAGGAATTTTTGCAATCTTAAGGAACAATACAATGTTAACTTGGCCTGAGAAAGTGAAGTTTGCAATTGGGCTCCTGCCTGCTATATTAGGTGGGCAGTCGTATGTAGAGGCTCAAGATGGGTTGACTGTCCAAGAATGGATGAGGAAACAAGTAAGGCTTAAGCTAACAACTTTAGTTAAATTTATGTCTTATAAAAATTACATTAACTTAGCAATAACCATGATCTGTTGCTGTATTTTTATAGGGTGTACCTGATCGCGTGACTGATGAGGTTTTTATCGCCATGTCAAAGGCACTAAACTTCATAAATCCTGATGAACTTTCAATGCAGTGTATATTGATTGCTCTGAACCGGTTTCTTCAGGTGATTTATGATGGTCTTGACCTTCTTATTACCCTAAGTTTTAAATGTTGCTTTTTGGATAGTCTCTACTGCTTCTGATAAGAATTGAACTTTCAATATTGGAATACCGGTTTATGAAGCTGTACAAACTTAATTACAGGAGAAACACGGATCTAAAATGGCTTTCCTAGATGGTAATCCACCGGAGAGACTGTGCATGCCTATTGTTGATCATATCCGGTCACTAGGTGGTGATGTGAAACTTAATGCTCGGGTGCAAAAGATCGAGCTAAACAAGGATGGCACTGTGAATAATTTTCTCTTAACTAATGGGAGTGTGGTGAGAGGGGATGCCTATGTATTTGCTGCTCCTGGTAAATATTTGGTCTCTCATTGTACATATGTGGATGTTTTTTGCTTCTCTGCTCCCTGAGGTTATGGCTGTTTTGACATTAAAATTCAGGTTTCTTACCTGCTTGGGATTTTGTTTGTTACAGTTGACATCCTGAAACTTCTTATACCTCAAGACTGGAATACAATCCCGTACTTCCAAAAGCTGGAAAAATTGGTTGGTGTTCCAGTTATCAATGTTCACATATGGTCAGTGTAATCTTATCATGGACATGCATTGTTTAGTTCTCCTTTTTTAAGTTAGAGCCCAACTAGAACGTTTTGCTCCTCCTAATAATTTCTAGTATTAAGCAAGCACTATTTTCAGGTTTGATCGTAAGTTGAAGAATACATATGATCATCTACTCTTCAGTAGGTGAGCTTTCTCTCATTAAACTCTACGAGTATTTTCTGATGCTATGGATGCACTGGCTGCACTTTCTCTCTCTGAGCACCTGCTACACTTCTGCTACACTTGAATCTAGTGTCTTCCAGATTTAGATGCATTAATTTCCAAATCCATGTACTATGTCCTAAGTTACCTTGCTATAGCTAATTCTAGGTCCAATATTATAGAACCAATGCTGTTGGTGTAAACCTCTTTTGATGCCTATCACCATTGATGGGGTAAATATTCTATTATTATTATTATTATTAAAAAGCAGACTTAAATTCCAATTTTGTGTAGAGCTTCATTAGATTTAGCTCCCGTACTTCAGTTTTAAGTCTTGACACTCTAGACGTTGCATGCCTTCTTGAGATTTAGCTCCATACTGATATATAATTCTCATATCCTCACAAAAGTATCCTTTTTATGTTGCAGAAGCCCTCTGTTGAGTGTATATGCTGATATGTCAGTGACATGCAAGGTAAAGTGATCACTCATTTTACCTCGAACATATGATGTAATGGTATATAGGGTGAAGTCTTTGACAGAATCTTTATTATCATGTAGGAATACTATAATCCAAATCAATCCATGCTTGAATTGGTTTTTGCTCCAGCAGAGACTTGGATATCTCGAAGTGACGACGACATTATAGAAGCCACGATGATTGAACTTGCTAAACTTTTCCCTGATGAGATTTCAGCTGATCAGAGCAAGGCCAAGATTCTGAAATACCATGTTGTTAAAACACCAAGGTTAGCCAGCCATATAAATATTTAATGGAGATGGTTCATTTGGAGGTTACCCTTTAAATTTTCCTGACCTTTCACTATCTGAGAAAATTTTAATGACATCAATATGATAAAATCTGAACCTATTTTTATACATCACTTTAAAATTGACCTTCGCTTTTTCTGCAGATCTGTCTATAAGACTGTCCCAGATATGGAGCTGTACCGTCCGATCCAAAATTCCCCAATTGATGGCTTCTACTTGGCTGGTGATTACACGAAGCAGAAGTACTTGGCTTCAATGGAAGGTGCTGTGCTTTCAGGAAAGTTGTGTGCACAGGCTATTGTACAGGTAAATCCAGACTTCTACTGAATTTTAGGTGTTCTTTTTCTTGAGCTGCAATTCTTAACTAACATCATAATAGTGAAATTTATATATATTTTGCGAGAAAACGCTAGTAGATATCCGTAGTTTCAAAAAAGTTCCCAAACAAAATCTTACTTTGAATTGCTTCCTAATGTACCATGTGCGGTATGTAGGATTGTGATTCACTGGCTGCTCGTAGCCAGAGAGAGTTGGCGGAGACTAGCATCCTCTAACCTGCACACTATGCAAAGCTTGAATTGTAAAGTAGAAAAACGCTCTCAGGCTGCACCTTATACAGGTTCTGCATATTTCTATTCAGACAGAAAAGTACAAATGTGTATTTATCACAGGAAATTCAACTGCGGTATTGCTGGTATGTTTTCTAGCATTGCAAATCTGCAATAGTTAAGCTATTTTTCTTTGATTCTTTCGTGTAAGATGTTTTGTATGTTTAAAGTAAAAAAAAGCATAACGACTCAGGTTGGTGATAAAGTTATGAATAGGGATGGCAATTTCCCGTTGCCCATAGGTGACCGAAAAAACCGACCCGAAAAAATGGGTGAAAACTTGAAAAAACATGGGTGAAAAGCGAGTGATGGATGTTCGGGTGATGGTCCGGGTCGGTTAGGGGTGATCATTTTGCACCCGGCCATCTGACCCAAAAATCCGACCCAACCACCCGACCCGACCACCCGACAAATCACCCATGACCCAAAAATCCGACCCAACCACCCGACCCGACCACCCGGCGAATCACCCAACTCCCGCCTGATATATCTAAAACAATATATATATTATTTTTTCCCGCCCGATATATCTAAAATAATGTACTCCCTCCGTCTCTATTTGTTTTTCCACTTTGAAAACCCTACACTATTCACATGTCGATATAATTTGCTCGATTATTCCTAATCTATGAGAAGAAATGATGCGGGAGCATCCGAGCTACCATCAAGAGCATCCGAGCTTTCATCGAGGACACTTCGTCCTAAATCTAGAGATGTGTTAACCACTGGAGCAAGGGCTAAAGATCGCTATGAGCCATCATTGAAGTCATTGATAGTAGCCCGAACTCGTATTGTAGTCATTCAAGCTCGTAGAGATCCGGTTCAAGTCAAAATGAGAAGTGAAGTATTGAAGATGAAATAAACTAGACTTCAAGACGAAACTCTGGGATTTGGAATCGCTCAATTCCAATCTCGTCCGAGAGAGAACGAGCCGTTTCAAAAACAGATGTCGGCGACATGTTTGCAAAGCGGCGACCGCCGCCTACCTTACGGCGACCGCCGCCAATTAATTTCCAGACATTTAGCTACGAAGCTGAAACGGTGATCGCCGCCTATGGCCGGCGACCGCTGCTTTGCTACCGGCGACCGCTGCTTTGCTACCGGCGACCGCTGCCTGGTCACCGGCGATCGCTGCCTTGCCACCGGCGACCGCCACCAGCCTGCTGCTACTGTTTTGATTTTTTGTTATTTTCTTGCGGGATTATTTCTTTAATTCGGTTTAAGTCTTTTTAGGAAATATTTTTATTGGTTTTATTTCTTTTAATTGGCACCCTTATTGACTCTATATAAGGTTTGTCCTAGCTATTGTTTTAGACCCCCAGACTTTGATATTGAATACAACGTTTATCGTTTTTCCTCCCAAAAGAGAGCTTTTGTGAGCAGAGTGCCATGTGTGCATTGTTGTTGAACTCGCTCTAGTTGTACTTGTGTGTGTCAATCTCTTCCATAAGGTTGGTGCTATCGGGACTTCATAGAGCATCCTCCGGGTACCTTGGGCTACCATAGCCATTGTGTTTGGTTGTAATCCATTGGGGTTTCTTCATCATTCGGTAAGGTTCTTGTTCTGAAGTTCAAAGGTTTTATCGTTGTTTGATTTGGTTCCAATTGGCCTATCATTCGACTTATCTTTCTTTCATCTCATTCTAATTCCGCCTATCTTCTCTGTTCGAGTTTCTGTTCGAGGTTTGGTGTCTAGATCGGACAACAACGGCTTATCCCCGCATCAAGAAACATAGTCATATGTGATCTTATTTGATTCGTCATAATGAACCCTTTAACAACATCAAGATTTTACAATTTTTAGTAATACGTAGTTAGAAATATTAACGACGCAAAATTCATCACGGCAATTATGAAAAGCGTAAAGTGGACACAACAATTAGGGACCGATGAAGTACGGAGTAATATATACTCCGTATTATTTTAATCCAAAAACCCTAATAATAAAAGCAAACCTAAAATTCGACTGGTTGCTGCGCACATCGAACATTTACTTGGTGCAGTCAATTTTTATCATATGGACAGTAATACCCTTGAGATATATCCCGTTGAAAGGCTTCTATCTCTCCAATTTCTACCCAGTCACAAGTCACCCACCATTACCGCCACCGGTACCTGTAAAGCCGGCTTAATTGAGTCACCTTCGTCTTTATCGTCATCTCCAGCCGGATTCTCTTCTATGTCCCATCTTCGGCGGCAAATCGACCGGCTCCGTCTACAATCCAATCAAATCGATCGCCGGCAAATCAAATCGGATTTCCTCTACAACCCAATCAAATTGGGGAACAACAGGGACATAATCTGAAATTAGGGTTAGCCAGCAGCAACTCCTCCTCCTTCTCGTTATTGGTATAGCTTTCGCCATTAACATTCTCAAACTACTTACTCCTCTGCCTTATTCAGCTCTTCCAAATCTCAGTTCCAAGTTAGGCGGTGAAAGCAATAGCCTTGATCGACGTCAGCACCTCAAAGGTGAGGTGGCTTCCTCTGTACCTAATTTGCATTTGTTTTTCTGTTCATTAATTTTGCTCTGATTAGTAGTTGTGTTGTTATGGTTTTCGTGTAGTTCCAATCCGTATTTTTTTTCCCCTTCGGCCTGGCTTTGGTTAAGATTTTGGATTTCATAGCTAGATTGTTGGTCTTGGTTAGGGTTTTGTAGCTATTTTTTATTTTCTCTTGCGAATTTTAGTATTGTAGATTTTTATTGCTTTGGGGTTCTTTTGATGGAATATGTCAAGTTCTATCGTACCATATTAGCTATCTCAATGGTTTTGTAGTGAGCAAATCATCCCAATGAACTTGTTATCTGTGGTTGTTTTGTTGAATGCTTGGAAGTTTCAGATTATACTTAAAACATATGATTTGGTTTTCTAATCAATGAACTTGTTATCCGTGGTTGTTTTCTAATCATCCCAATGAACTTGTTATCTGTAGATTGATTAGAATCGATTAATCTTGTGAGTTTCTATATTAGCTTGATCAAAAAATATGCAGGAACTTAGTTTGATTGAAATTGATTAAAATAAATATTTTGACATTTGTGATCAGTAAATTTATTAGATACTAAAACTAAGCAAATCAAATCATGATTCACTTCCAATCGGAAGAAGCGTCCCTTTCAAATTGCAGAGGCGTTAGTGCTCAACTCTTCCAGATGATTTGGTTTCAGTTTATAATTTTTCCGTATAATTGATCTTATATGTCTATTTCTTAGCTGCATCTGGAAAGTTTTTCAATCAATTCCTGATAACTTTGATAGAGCGTGTTTGGTTTTTCAATCCAAATGCTGCATATATGATTTTTCTCTAACTAAGTTATTGTTTGTTATGAGAAGGCATCTAATGGCCCAGATCCAATGCGGAAGACGTATCTTGCAGCAGATTGTTCTTGAGGCTAACTTCAAAAGGTCTGATGGGTTTTTGAATCCATTACTTTTTGTTGCTCAGGGACTAAGATATAGAAAGTTGGAAGTCATTCTTACAACGGTGGGTAATATGTTCATAAGTGCAATTCATCTCATTTTACTAAAAGAGTTGGATGATTTATAATTTTGTTTTAACAGAAAATAGACAAGCTTGGTAAGGCTGGGGAGACGGTGAAAGTTTCTCCTGGATACTTCCGTAATTATCTTATGCCAAAGTTAATGGCTGTACCAAATATTGATAAATTTGCCTACCTTGTCAGAGAGCAGAAGAAGGTATTCCTCTATCACCCTGGCCTGGCTTTCATTTAGTAAATTTGCCTACCTTATGTCAAGAAGGTATTCATCTTGACAACAATTATTATTAAGTCATTTTTGAGGTATGCAGCATCTCAAAAACCCAGTTAGTTTTTGCTACATGTAAAATGTACACACAAGAACCTGAAAGGTCCTTTCTTTGCATAACTAGTGAGAAATGACTTACAAGATAGAGATTATATAATCTCTTAATGCGAGAATTTCATTGCACTTTTTGTCTTTGACCTCTTTTTTAAATGATATGAGCTAGTCTTAAACTATTAATCTGATGAGACCTGATTCCTCAGGGCTCGATAGATAGGGATTGATCTTTTGATTTGAGATCTAACAACCGATAATCTTTTGATTAGAGATTAAACTACCAAGGAAGAACCTTTATTGATTGATAACTCATTCCCCTAAAAGCCTAGAACAATGAATCTATTTATAATCTGCCTATCTCCTAAAATAAAGTAAATCATAGAATTAAAAGATATCTTCCTAAAATAATAATATATCCTAGATATTATAGATTCTACTAAATATAAAATATTAATTAAACTAAAGATAGACTTCTTCTAATTAATAAATAGGAAATAAATTATATTCTACTAGATAGGATCAGGATCCTATCATAATCCTGCAGTGCCATGAACCTAGCCAGGGACCAAAAACTCATATCTTGTTATGATGTGTCAGACACTGACAGGGTCTTACTTCTTAAAAATAGAGATGATCACTTTTTCTTGTTTTTCGCTAAAGATTTCACAGTAAAACCAAAATGCCATGTCACACTGACTTACCGATTTGTTTAATAGTTAGCAATAGTATTGCTTTGAGGTATTTATGCACCTGACAAAGGTTCGTTTTATGTTGTATAATTTGTCCTCTTATTCTGTTCAGATATATCAACACGAGGAGGAGGAAGGGGTTAAAGTTGTTCAGGAGACCGAGGAGGATAAGTTTGAAGAATATATAGCTGCTGTTAAACGTCTTGACAATGCAAAACTGGTATTCCTGCTACTAAGCTTTCAATATGTATCATCTTGCATTCTTTCACCAAATGACTCAAAACTCTTTTTAAACTAAACTCTCAATGAGTCAATAGTACTTGGGCTAATTTTTTCAATATTGCACTGGCAGGTCTTATATATTTGGCTTGTAGAGAGTAATCTAGTTCCTTGAATCTTGCTTATTTATGCAGTTGAAACAATTCGAGTAATTCATAATAGATGTGTCACATAAGCTTGTGCACTATTATCTTTCTGATTCTCTGAGAACTATATAAAAAAAAATCTCTGCAGTACTACCTTATGTTAGGATTTGGATCTTGTGCACACTGTGTAAAGTGTGCAAAATATATGAGGTCTTGCCACTGATACAGTTGTTTGCCTAATCTCTTTCTTTAAGTAGTTCTATCGCACTATAATTAGCGCTATTCAGCACGCAGTGTAGTTGATACTGGCTGGTTTTCCTTCTCCATGCGTCAAAACCTTAGTGAAACTATGCAGATGTGATGCACTGGAACATGCTGCATATTTTGGATATTCTGTTATAAACTATTTAACAAATATATGTTGATAGGTTTTGAGAAGATTTTACAAGGTTGACAGTGAACTGCGTGAGCCTGTGACAAAAGATGATATTGTCTCTGAGGTTTGACTTGCCTCCTTTTAATCATTACCTTTAAATATTGAGAACTTTGATTGTATTTCAAATTAGCATCTCATCAAGTGTTGATATAATAAATTATTTTGGTACTGGGGTTGGTGCAGGTGGCAAGACAGTTGGGTGTTAGTGTTGCAGCTGAAAACTTGTACCTACCGAATCCATTGTCTTCATTTGGAGAGTATGAAATACCCCTCCGCTTGCCCAAGTCAATCCCGATGCCAGAGGGGAAGATCATGTGGACTCTCGATGTCAAAATCCGAAGAAAATAAACAGGAATCTAGAATGATATGATTGATGAGCTTGTTTTGATCAAACCAACCCTTGAAAAATGAATCAACATGTAGTAGTAATTAGCAGCATCAGGGTGCATGCATCAGGGTGCATGCATCAGGGTGCATGTAATCTGAAACTTTTTTTGTCGGTATACCAAAATCTGAAATCAGTGAACCAAAAGTATGTACAACGGCATTCGAAGTCTCTTTATTTGAAAGAGAGAATCGTTTAACCGGAAATCCCCTCATATTTTGATATGTACCGCTTGTCGTACTTGAAAGATGTGATCACTTATTAGCTGGATTGTTACTCGGACTTTAGGCTCCTTGAAACTAAAATAAAGGGGGTTGTATAACTTATTTTAATAATTAATTGCATAGCAAAAAAAACAAAAGTGTTTTTTTTGCTATGCAACTCATGCTTGGGTTGCATATCAATGTTATTAAAATCGAGATTTTAGGATCGGATCGCAGGGGCCTTCTAGAATCGGATCGGAGATTCAAATCGTAGAATCTTACGATTCTACGTTATAGGAAAAAAGCGTATATATTTACAATTTAGTATTATTTTCGTTACAAACTAAGTTTTAGAATATTATAAATATTGTATACATGGTAACTTTTAATATTATCAAGATAAATCATAGTGATAATTAACTATTAACAATAAATACTTAAGCACAAGGATATAATAGTCATTTGTGTGGAATCGTAAAATCGTAGAATCGTATGCAAAATCAAAATCGTATACAAGATTCTAGTGATTCTATTTCGATAATTTAAGATTCTATTGTAAATAGATTCTACATAAAATCGTGGATCGCTCACCCCAATGTGAATAGTAAAATCGTTAAAATCGTAGATTTAAATCTAGATTTTGATAACCATGGTTGCATCACACTTTTTTTGTTTTGTAGTTAATTTAATAGTGTTTTTAAATTTTATGTAACATAAAAATAAAAATAAATGCCAAAAGATAAGTTATGCAATCTAAATCATGCAACTCTCATTGCTAATAGCCTTACTATAAGAAAACAAAACTATCTATCTATCTAATATATTAAAGCCGGAGCTTTTTTTAGCTCTGAGAGTAATTTTAACATAAATGGTTAGCTATTTATTTTTCTTATAAACAATTATCAATATTAAAAATTAATAAATAGTCAATAAAGATGATATAGATATTTGTAAAGGGTCATATTACTATTTTTTACGTTTAATATTTTAAATAGTCTAAATATTTTAATTATCCCTTGAAAAATATTTTAAATAGGTGACCGAAAAAACCGACACAACTAATATTAACACGTTTGCTACTCTATATTTCTCTCCGATATTATTCAGAGAGAGAGAGAGACGGAGGAGACTTTTCTGATCTGAATCTTCTTTCTCTTTCTCTCTCTACTGGATCGTGCCTTTTCTATACATACGCCTTTTGAGCATCCAGATCCCTCGAAAACACCCTCGCAATTCCAAATTCATATTGCCGTCTCTCTCAATTTGGACAAACTATGACGTATAATTCTCTGCTTGATGGTCTGTCCAATGGCAGCATCGATTCAATTGCTCGCCAGAAGCTCATCATCGACACTGATCCCGGAATTGGTAATGCATTAATTTACTATGATCACAAAATATTCTGATTAAGCTCCACTTCTGCATATTTTGTTCCAAGTTCGATTGAGTTGATCAGTCTCCAGCAAACTCGGTTTACTTTGATAACTTTGGTAACTTCGATTTTGTGAGAAAATTCCATGTGCTATGAAGAGGAATCCTCTGAATGAAGTGATTCTCCAAAGATTTCTGAAGCACTTTTGTATCTTGAATTTTTGAAACATTGATGAAATAGAGGTTTCTCCAATGATCTATGATTTGTCCCTCGGTATTTGGTAACGTGCACTTGCGTTCCTGTGAGATAGAAAATAGTATTGTGAAGCCTAGCTGATAAAAAAAACTTATCTCTCCATCTCCTTTGTTTAATTGACCATTTCTGCTTGTAGATGATAGCATGACAATTCTAATGGCATTTCAAACACCAGAGGTGGAAGTCATAGGTTTGACAACAATATTTGGCAATGTTAGTACAGAAGATGCTACACGAAATACCATGCTACTGGTATGTGTTCTCCTTAAACCCATATATTTCACAATTTATTTGAACTCTGTGATTATTCTTTAGAAGTTTTACTGTCACTTACTGCTTGCAATGTGCAAAAAGGATAGTGTGAGATGGCTGGATGTCTTGATGTTCCTGTGGCTGAGGGTAGCCCTGAACCTCTGAAGGTAAATAGTTTACATTATATAAACTATAACATCAATTTCATGGATGGCTTTATTTTGTAGCAAAGGTGGATGGAATGTAGTGAAGTGCTATTTTGATTAGCTTGTAAAATAAAGGGTTTAATTTTATCGTTGCTTCAAGGTCTATTAGTTCACAATTTCCTTCTCCTTATACACTGTTCGCAAAGTGCAATTCCTCTTCCATTCTAAGGGTATTGATTCTAGTCAAACTTAATTCTTCTTTCGCCTTTTGTTTTGCACATTTATAGACTAGTGACTTTTGAATTAGGATGTAGATCCAGATAAAGAATAGATTTGATAAAACACTACATATATGATCTAATGCTGAGGATCAGTTGATGAGTTCCAGCATTCAGCTGCTATTTTATTACTGTCTGACCACCCAAACTAGCATCTCCTTGCATATGAAATCAAAAACTTCGATCTGTTTCGTATTCCATATTTATGCTCAAGGAATGTGTGCTTGTTCATTGAGGTCTAATGGGTTCATATAGACCCTATGGTCTCAAATGGGACCCACTTAATGTCGTACTTGATTATCATTGCTGCAAAGGATGTTAATCATTCACTATTAATAATTCTACTAGATTCTGCTGCAGGTTTCCCCTTTTAAGAATTTACCTGTTCCTTCGAGAGCTCCTTTTGAATATATTGATGCAGCAGCTTTAAGCTGTGTTATTCCAAGCAACATTGATCTGTTTTCTTAATGTAGTATTGTGACAAATCTCAAGCTGAGTTTCAGTTTTTTCCTGTTTTCAAAACTCATTAACAGTGTGATTTGCATGAGCAGGGTGGGAAGCCTCGTATTGCTGATTATGTTCACGGTTCTGATGGCCTGGGAAATCTGGCTCTGCCACCTCCTACTTCCACTAAATGTGAGAAAAGTGCTGCTGAATTTCTTGTTGATAAAGTCTCCGAGTATCCGGGTGAAATATCTGTTCTTGCATTGGGGCCACTGACAAATATAGCTCTGGTGGGTTCACGGTCCTCATATAATACTTTAGAACTCTTTGGCTTCTGCTTATGGTAACCATCGCTATCTATGATTTAGGCAATCAAAAGAGACTCTTCCTTTGCCAGCAAGGTAAAGAGGGTGGTTATTCTTGGTGGTGCCTTTTTCTGCTTGGGAAATGTCAATCCTGCAGCTGAAGCTAACGTAAGTTCCACCTTCTATTTGCCAAGACTTTCAAGAAAAATGTTCTGCCCAAGTGTTTTTTCTGCATATTGCAGTCAGGAAAAGCTCTATGTTTGTCAGTTGCAATTAGATAGCTATAGATGAAAGGTGCTCACTTAAAAATTTGTTAGATGGGTCTGGTTTCAAGCTAGTTTCAATGTAATCTTATGGTGGTTTAAGTTATGTTCGGCTTATTAGGTGTAAGTTAGTTCCACAGTATAGAAAGTGCAAGACTCGAACAAATAGTTCTCTGGCGGGTATGTTAGGTTTGCTTGCTGAATTAGGTCCTAGTTGCTACTAAACAAATCCAAAGTTCTGAACTAGTAAATCTTAAACGGTGAATTTTTTTTTGCACACCATCCAAACTGTTGTCCTACTGAACTTACAGATCTACGCGGATCCAGAAGCTGCAGATGTAGTGTTTACTTCAGGGGCAGAAATCACTGTTGTCGGTATTAACATCACAACTCAAGTGAAATTTACAGGTAAAGATCCCTTTGATTCCTTATTAAGAAAACCTCAATCGTATCTTTATTTAGCAATTCCAAATTTTTAATCCAATCTCATCTCAGATGATGATCTTGATGAGCTAAGAAGATCAAAAGGAAGGCACGCTAAAGTCCTAGCCGACATGTGTAAATTTTACCGAGACTGGCACTTCAAATCAGATGGTGTAGCTGGTAAACAACAAACTCCACATGTTACACTTTGGGCTTGTCCAACTTTCAGTCTATTGACTTGTTTCTCGCTCTCGGAAAATCAAATGCAGGGATATTCCTTCACGATCCAGTGAGTTTCACAGCGCTTGTAAGACCTGATCTCTTCACGTACAAAAAGGGAGTGGTGAGGGTTGAGACTCAAGGCATCTGTGTCGGCCATACCTTATTGGACCAAGGCCTTAAAACGTGAGTTGAAATCTTCAACTTGAACCATAATATTGATCATTCTATTAGTACAAAGGTAATTTTTTTATATGTTTTTATGGCATACAGATGGAATACGGGCAATCCATGGACGGACCACTCCCCCGTATCGGTAGCTTGGACTGTGAACGTGGAAGAAGTGATGAAGTACATAAAGCAACAGCTGATGAAACCTTGAAAAGCTCCGCTTACACTCCAACCTGGCGTTTTCTAACCATTTGAACGTCGTACATTCTTGTCGAATGAATTCGAGCAAAGGGATTGGTGTGAAGAATGTTGTCTTTTATACTTCCATTTTAGTAGTTGAATTGGGGATCAAACAATCCTTTTGTATCCGTGCAGGGAAAGGGTAAGGACTTATTTTCAGTGCAAAACTCTGTCAATATGAAAATAAATTGACTTCATTGTCTTAAGAATGATCAAATGTTGTCTTTGGTTAATACGTTGAAGTTCAAAATAATGCCTCCTGTTTAAATGATTTATTCGGCTCCTATTTCAATTTGACGTACGGAAGCAGTGGTTCAACTTATCAACATCAAACAGTTTATTCTATACTAGAGCTGAAAATGATTTTTTATAGTACAGAACACGCAATCCCTGAGTCGTCCCATTTGAATAAATTGAGTAAATCCAACTTTTCCCTCCCATTAAATACTTCCAATTACACTTAAGAAAAGATTTCAAAACTTCTTTTCTTAGGATAACTTCCACCCACTAACACACACCCTCCCATCAGAAACTGATAGGGAACCCACTTCAACCAACCAAATTCGATGCTCCAAGTTTCTTTAAATCTTCTCATCCATCTTACTATAAACGTCACAACAGCACAACAGATGAAGCAAAGGAGTAGCGAGCGGTGCGTATACTTCTCTTTCGCTTCGGTTTTGTTCATGGCAGAGAGAATTTCATGGTACACTGCCTTGCTTCTGGGTTTGATGCTGGTAATCAGCGTTTGCCAAGACGGAGATGGGACGGGGGAGCTGTACTCGTATGTGGAGCAGAGTTGGAATGATGGGTTGATGAAGAATAAGCCGTGTGATGAGATCTATGTGGTTGGAGAAGGGGAGACTTTGCATTCCATTAGTGACAAATGTGGGGATCCATACATTGTCGAGGAGAATCCTCATGTACATGATCCTGACGATGTCTTTCCTGGACTTGTCATCAAGATCACCCCTTTTATAATTAGGTAAACTCAAGTATGTTTTTCTGATCATTTGTATATTTGTTTGATACATCCAGTTGGAAGGAAAACACTACTTGTAAATCGTGACCAGATATGGTATCCAACTTCTTAGCACGATCGGATAAAGGAATATATGGTGATTATTTTTTTGAATCAATCATTACTGTATTGTAAATTTGACTAAACAGGATAATATAACAGAAACAAACCATCACTTTCCATTAAAAATGTGATCAAATAACAAACAAACAACTAGATTTATTTATCTGCTGAACTGAAATCGAAATCATAGGGAAATAAAGTTCCTAACTGAAAATTCAAACACACAAAAAGAAAAAGCTAAAAAGCCACCAATGTCCAGCAATGAAGATTCAGCCATTCTTATTTGGGAGGGAAGAAGATGGCATCGGAAGTACGAGTAGAACGGAACTTGTTCTCGACATCAGCACTCACATTGAAAGCAGCCTGAAGAACTTCACCAGACAGCGCCTTCCATGCCGATGTCTTTCCAGCCAGATGTGTAAAGATAGGACTACAAACAAGAAAAAAAAAACATCAGCAATGTAAAATCATAAGATTGCACAAGGATCACAGATCTTGTAGAGATGAGATCAGAATCATACTCAGGAGTAGAGATGATGGAGAACCACTCCATTCCACAAGGATCACAGATCTTGGACACCACAAAGAACCTCGGAACAATGAAGAGACTACCAGCAGTAATAGTGGTTTCAAGCACTCGTTTTCCATCGACACCAACAACTTGAACACGGCCACTTCCCTTGACAATGTAGGTGACTTGAAGAGCCGAATCGCAAGAGAATCCAGGCGAGCACATAGCACCACCATCAAGCTTCACAAGATCAGCACCAAGGCCAACTTCTCCTACAAGCGGGAGGTTCTTGGTGTTGAGAACAACAACTCTTCCGCCATTCTCAACATCAACATCAAGAGGAGCCTCCTCGCAGTTAAGAGCCATTCCTTCTCTGTGAGCAGGGTTAGGGTTTGGCATTTTGGCGGATGCGTCGAGCTTCACGATTCCTGTGCCTGTTTGGTTGCCTACTAGGGTTTTGACAACGTCTTCTTTCAGATCCCATGCTCTGGAGACGAATTCGGGGGAGAAGCCGGTGAAGATGCCGTTGGCACCGGTGAGATAGAAGTTGGTGAATTCGCCGGCCTTGTGGCCTTTGGAGGTGTCGCCGAGGAAGAGAATGACGAGGTCAGTGTCTTCCTTGTTGTACCACCATGTTACGACGCCGAATGGAAGGGCGATTGCGTCTCCCTTCTTGATCGCTATCACCTTCTCCTCTTTTTCTGGCAGCACGATTCCAGCAACTCCCGATCCTGAAAACACATTAATTCAAATTCCTATCAGTCCTTGCAATGTTATCAAATTTCAAATCAGGAAGTCATGAAAATCGATTATCTGTTAGGAAATTCGAATTCAACAGTTTGTCAGATATTGCAGTTGAAGAATCAGATTTACATGTACAATTTTTGAAGTCAACATCGAAGAAATCTGAATCAGTGAAGCAGAATAGGATCTAAAACACTGCAGTAAGAAATTGATCAACAATTGCTGAACAGCGAAAAATCAACGAAGTAAAACTGGAAGTCTGCGATCAACAACTTCAGATCATCAGACAAATCACTAATCAACATTCGAATAAAGTAAAACGAATAATCTCCTCGAAAGAACGAAAGCAGAATGAGAGTCAATCGAATAACGCAACCTTGAAATCGGAGAGGTTGAGTAATTACCTTGAAGAACGTAGGCAACCTTGGCGGAATCGGAGTAGTGAGGGAGCGCCAAGCCGTACTTCTCAAGCGATAGCTTAGCGGCTCCGATGTTCCCCTTCTCCAGCATGGGGAGGTCTTTAGGGCACCAGGCAGAGTAGGAACCGCCATTGCCACTGTAAACGGTCTTGGAGGACTTTGGTGAAAGATCTAGCTCCATCGTCGTCTTTGGAATTTGAAAGGAGAAAGCAAAATTGTGATGATGAAGGAATTAGAGGAAAGGTATGATGATTGATAGGAATGAAGCTGTATTTATATGGAAGATAAATTGGGCCTAAATTGGTTCGCCCGAAAAATACTACAGATATTACTGTTACTGAAGATTTTATTTGGATAGGGTTTCTTAAATCCGAAATTTGGATAAGTTTAAACTGTTTCTTTCCGTAACAAATTCCGTTTTTAAAAAAAATGTGAAGATAAAAAATAAACTGCTGAATTGATAAAAATTCTTTTATTTTAATACAAGCTTCGGATTATATATAAATTATTTAATATTTTCTATTATTTTGGAAGAAACAAACCAAAAGATTATGGTTGTAAATAATACTTTGGAGTATTTTTGAACAAGTTTTTCCAAACGGATAATATCGCAACGTATTGCAAAAAAAATCATTAAGTTATTGCTAAAACTATCCATTTCTCAGATTTAAAAATCTACGTATCACTATGTTTTTGATTTGGTAAGCGTTATCTTATCTTTTTTTTTAAGCAATATCTAATCTTTTCCAATATCAGGTCTCCTGTTTCGAGTTAAACTAGCTAGTCAAGGATCCGGGAGATACAAATAATTTTTTCAAATATAATTTAGAATAATATTATATAATTAAATTATGCGAAAACACATATTTATAACATTTAAATTTATATATAAAGATAAAGAACAACATTTGATAGTACATTTGTCGTTATTTTGGTTAGTGACATATAATAATGATGAATGACAGTGTTGTAGAATGAAAATTTTTATTTTTGATTTTTTATACGAACTGATCGAGTGAATCTTGTATAGAAAATTAATTTATTTTCATAGCTTTGCTTTAAAGTTCAAACTAATTATTATAATAATCATGTAGTACAAAAAATTAAGTTACTAATAATTGATTTTGATTGAAATTTTTCCAGTTTTATGATTTTAACAAATTTATAGGATAAAATATGAGGATCATTAATCTATACAAATACTAAAATAGAGCGGTGTTTTGTCACATGTCGTTCTTACGTTCAATTCGCCTATGTGTTGGCCTCTGAGCTATGTCACCTCATTAACCACGTCAATTGTCACGTCGTCATGGCTTAAAAAAAATCAAAAAAAAAATAGCCACGTCATTTTCCATGTCGTCATGGCTTAAAAAATAAAATAAAAGATAACAGATAATTAATTAATTAAATTACATAATTATCTCTTACCTAAAAAATTTATCTACTTTCTACACATTATACAAATATAATTTTATTCTTAAAAGTTTTATCTTTTTCCATTCATATAAATTAAGATAATATCCCTATTCTTTTGATATCTATTTTTGACAATATCTATTATCTAGATTAACTTTTCATAACCCTCTCTACTTTTCTTCTTTTTTATCTTATTCAGAGACTAATGATTTTACATTTCATTGAAGATTTAAAGTTAAAGAATAATGTCACTTGAAAATTCAAGTTCGTGTGTTGCACATGTAAAATAAGTTTCGACAATAATGATTTTATTATTGCGAAAGAAATGATATTGGTTGACGAGAAGGTATATTTTTTGAAAAGTTTATTTTTGAGATATTTAAAACGTCTATTCTATTCTATTCTTCTCTAATATCAAAGTTTAGTTTGAAGAACCATACTGACACATTAACTGTTAAAAATATAAAATAAATCTAATCCCGTGCAGGACGCGGACACTTCAACTAGTTATAACTTATAACTAGATACAGTACGATGATAAAATCTTTATTGAGCAAGAAAGATAGTATTTGGGAGGAATAAATCCGCAAAAATTTCGCTGTCCTAATTAATAGGATTGGCTGACTAGTAACCTTTTGTTTTTTTATTTTCTCTAAAAAATACCAGTAACCCTTTTTTCTTTCTGTTGTTTTTGGTTAAAGGAGTATTTGTTATTTGGGTGTAAATCTCGTGATGATAAAAAGATTAAAACATCGCTTAGATTAAACCAGTTACCCCCATTTGCATGTAGTGGAGTAGGTGCGGTGGTTCGGCGACTTTCCGACGACCATCCGGTGGTTGTCCAGTAGAATGTGATTAATATTCAGTTGGTGAACATTTAAGTATAATGTGATGGACATTCAGTAGAGTATGTCAAAATGAAAATTTATCAACATTTTGGTGAACATGTATCAACATTTTGATGAACATTTATGAACAACGTGATGAACATTTAAACCGATTGTAATGAGCTATTGAGAAAAATATTCACTAAAGATATTCAAAAAAATATTCATCAATATATTCATCATAATTTTAGGCTTTTGCTTAGCCCACCGGAAAAGATGCTCAATATTAAAGTCCGCATAGAATTTTTACTATAATAAATAAACAAATTATATATTTAGGATTCATAATTGAAAAAAATTACTATTAAAGATATTCATATCTTTTCCTTTATATATATATCTTTTTTATATTCAAAAAGCAAACTTCATGTATCCTTTCATTCTTTTATATATTAGATCTCCTCTATTATATTTTTAAAGGAAACGTAGATTTTAATAAAGATAAAGGAAGGAGATTGGAGTGGGTAAGTGTTTTGGGAAAACCTTTATAATATAATCATCATAATACTAAGTGAAAAAAGTTGAAGTATGTATCTTATCTATCGTCTATGCATTTAATATGTTTACATATTGTTATCATATTTAATTTGTCTGCGTATCGCCTTTCTATATATAGTTGAACTAGATAATATACATCACACATGAATATCATAATCATAATATATACTCCCTTTGTCCCATTATATAAGCTTCATTTCATTTTTTCAACATTATTCACAATATAAGATAATCTTCTTGATTTATTCCAATATATAACCAAAAATATAGTCAAGTGGAGTCTTGTGATAACACTCCTAAACTAATGTAATAATCCCTAGTTACGTCATACAAAGTACAGCGTATCACACTCCTTATTACATGACAAGAGTATGACCATACTATCCTGTTTGGGAGCTATGTGATATAAGCATGTGTATTCAAATTTGACAAAATTGTGACCATTATTGGAAAATTCAATTATACATATGACTAAAATCGAAGTACACAAGCGCCAACAAATGCCTAACAATATTAATCTCAAAGAACTGGGAGTATAAATGACAACTGACAGCCCTTGATGGAGTAAAAGAAATGAAACAACCAAACTTTACTGTATTGTTAGATTTCTCTTGAGGACTCTTACAAAAACATCAAATAGAAGAGTTTACATTTGCATTAGCTTTATACCATTATCTGGCAATCCCATGCCAACAGCTTTACACCATTATTTGCATTAGCTTTAGAACCTCCATCTGCTGCACACTAAGAAAAACATATACATACAAAAAAGAAATGAAACATGCGTTGGTCTTGGCCTCTGCTGCAAGAACCTCCTTAGCTTTAATATGAACTTGACATTGGAGGTATCTGAACTTGAGATTCTGTCCCCTCATCAGCCCTTGAACAATGAGGAAATTCCAAACATACATCTTGAATTCTTCAATTGTCAATTGTCGCCCCGTACCAACCTCACTAAGCTTATTCTACATCCCATTTTCTCTCACCTCATTGACCACGAATTCCTTCCATGTGTCAAGACTCTTGATAGTGAAAATCTAAGCACTCACATCCAATAAAGAAGAAATCAACCAAAGAAGATCCATTTTCGAAGATAGATCTTTTCATTTTCGAAGAGACTCTTGCTTCTTGAGCACCAAATCTGCCACACTACAATTACCAAAAGCTCTTGTTTGTAAGACATTAGCTTCAAAAAAATAAGATCCCAGGAACTAAGATTCCAACATCCAAAATAATGTGTAGGTTCATTGGATTATTAAGGAAGGTTCATTAGTTAATCTATGCAGGTTCATGAAGCAAGAAAATGAATTGAATATTTATAGACTCAGGACACTATGAATTTTGATTTAAAAAAAATAAGAAACTGAAGTGAATGTTTATGCAAATGTTTAGATTAAGGTCTAGATCCTTCTCGGTTTTAATTTCTAAGGTTCACTTAGGGATTAGAAATATGCGAATGATAGGTTATACGTACCTATGCTTTCAAGTGAAGTGATGCGGTTTATACATTCCTACAAGACACATGAATAAAAATATCATAAATTTGAAGAATTGCAAACAAAACAATAAGTCAAGGGACAATAAAATAAATAAGAGATCATCACTTGCCTGTGTCCTCAGCCTAAATTCTGCAGCGAGGTCCTATAGAGGAACACATTTATGTTTCTGCAACAACGGAAAAAAAAACATTGTAAATTAAAAAATAAAATCAGGCTATGAACTACTTGAAATTTGATGGTACAAATCTACATCTGATTAAGCTTGGTGTAATGAATAAAATTTAATCTGTGTAGTTGTCAGTTTTCACTTGTTAGTAGATATTGGAAAAAAAATCAAAACCTACCCAGTAAATCATGGTTTTCTTGCACTTCATTTTCGAAGTGCAAGACCTTCTATACAGTTTGGGTATACTGTTCTCTCTTTTCTTTCGACTCTCCCCAACCTATCGAGTGTACTAATCATAGAGCTAGCGAGCTTACCTCTCTTAATCTGCCTCGTCTCCCTCTGAACAACGAATTCGTAGCAATGAACAAACTGTTGACAGAAATGATCAACAATTGATCAACAACAATGTGCAGCAACAAGAAGAACCAATGACAGCAAGAAAAGATAGAGAAGAGAGTGAATGAAAAACGTGTTCAGCAGAGAACAACTTCAGTTTCATTACACTATGAGTACAACACAATACAGATATTTAAACATACATTAAAAAACTACTCTTACACTCCACCTACTGCAATAAGCATGGCTCACACAAGGCCATACCTCTACTTCACTCATTACAGCAACTCCACTCAAGTACAACACAAAAGTCAGCTTAACTTTGCTGAATTTCCTCTTCAAAAGTAATCATGCTTAACATGACTTAATCTTGTTCAAGAAGGTTGAATCACATTTCAACACCACCTCTTGATTCAAACATTCTTACTCCAATCTTGTCCACAAAGTAGCTATGCTTGGCCTGGTTCAAAGCTTTTGTAAACAGATCAGCATGTTGCTCATTTGTTCCACAGAACTTGAGCTTGATCTTCTCCTCAATCACTAGCTGCCTTATGAAATGAAATTGTACCTCAATATGCTTAGTTCTGGCGTGGAAAGCAGGGTTCTTAGTCATTGCAATTGCAGACTTGTTGTCACACCACACATCAGTTGCTCCCTCTTGCTTGCAGCACAAATCAGTCAGCAATTTTCTCAGCCACATTACTTGCCTTGAAGCTGCACCAGCTGCAACATATTCTGCTTCAGAAGAAGACAATGCCACTGTCTCCTGTTTCTTTGAGCTCCAAGTCACTGCCCCTGTTCCCAGATTGAACACTGATCCAGAGCAGCTCTTCCTATCATCAAGGCATCCAGCCCAGTCACTGTCTGTATAACCACACAGCTTCAGTTCAGTGCCTTTTCCATACCAGATTCCATAGTTCTTGGTCCCTAGAACATACTTTAGAATCCTCTTAGCAGCTCCAAGTTGTTGCTTAGTAGGAGAGTGCATAAATCTGGATACAACACTCACACAATAGGCAATGTCTGGTCTGGTGTGAGTTAAGTAATTCAGCCCACCAACTAAGCTTCTGTAAAGCTTCTCATCACAATGCCCAGTTCCATCTTCTCTCTGGAGTTTGTCATTTGCATTCATGGGAGTACTGGCAGCTTCATTTTCATCTGTCACATGGAATTTCTTTAGCAGATCACTGGCATACTTCTTTTGACAGATAAAAATGCCACCTCTCCTTTGCATTACCTCAAGCCCAAGGAAGTATTGAAGCACACCCAAATCTGTCATCTCAAACTCACCAGTCATAGCTTTCTTAAATTCTGACAGCAAACTCTGTGAAGAACTGAAATAAATTATGTCATCAACATATAGACATACTATTATGAATTCTTCTTCACCTTGCTTCTTCACATACAATGTAGGCTCATTCTCACTTCTTAGAAAGCCATTTTCACAAAAGAAAGAGTCAATTCTGCTGTACCAAGCTCTAGGGGCCTGTTTTAATCCATAGAGAGCTTTGATGAGTTTATAGACTTTGTTTTCTTCCCCTTTCTTAACAAAGCCTAAAGGCTGATCAACATAGACTTCTTCTTGCAGCTCTCCATTCAAAAATGCTGACTTTACATCAAACTGAAACACAGGAAGGCATTTGTGTGCAGCAATGGCAAGAATTACTCTTACAGTTTCAAATCTTGCAACTGGTGAAAATGTCTCCTCGAAGTCAATTCCTTCCCTTTGAGCATACCCCTTTGCAACAAGCCTGGCCTTGTATTTCTGAACACTCCCATCAGTGTTATACTTGACCCTGAATACCCACTTCAAACCTATGGTATTCCTGTCACATGGAAGTTCAACTAACTCCCATGTCTTGTTCTTTTCAATTGCTTTGATCTCATCTGTCATAGCAATCTTCCACTCTTCCTTGCCCATGGCTTCATCAAAGCTTGCTGGTTCATTTACAAGGAGAGCAAATCCACATGTTTCATACAACTCAGACAAGGTTCTCATTCCCCTTGGTGGTGGAGTCTCACTTGAAGAGCTGGACTGAACACTTCTTGTGCTTGAGGAACTTGACTGAGCATTGCTTGAGCTGGAACCAAAGCTACTATTGCCTCCATTTGCAGAACTGATTTGCTGAGTACTTTGTTCAGATGAGGTTACTGGTGTTGATGGAGAAGAGGGAGGATTGTTGCCACTGTTTTCATTTGCTGTCATCTGACTGCTTTCAGCATCATGATCAAACTCAAAGTTAATTCCTCTTGCTTCTGATTTTCTTTCTTCAGAACTCCATTCCCAGCTTCCTTCCTCATCAAACTTCACATTCCTGCTGATTATAATCCTCTTAGTGATAGGATTGTATAACCTGTAGGCCTTTGATGGAGTTGAGTAGCCTATAAAGATCACCTTCTCAGCCTTATCATCTAGCTTTCCTCTTAAATTTACTAGAGTGTAGGCTATACATCCAAAAATTCTTAGATGTCCTACACTTGGTGATCTTCCTCTCCACACCTCAAGTGGAGTTTTGTTTAGCACTGCTCTGGTAGGTGATATGTTCAGAATGTACACAGCTGCTGCAACAGCTTCTCCCCAGAACATATGTGGCAAGCTCTTAGCCTTCATCATGCTTCTTGCCATTTCTACCACAGTTCTATTTTTTCTTTCAGCTACCCCATTTTGCTCAGGAGTATATGGTGCAGTCAGATCTCTTCTAATTCCATTTTCATCACAAAACTCATCAAACTCCTTTGACTTGAACTCTCCACCTCTGTCTGTCCTTAGAGCCTTGATTTTCAAGCCACTCTCATTCTCAACAAGAGCCTTGAACTTTCTGAAATTTTCAAATGCCTCTGACTTGGCCTTTTGGAAGAAGACCCAGCTCATTCTGCTGAAATCATCTGTAATGAGAAAGAAGAACCTGCTTCCTCCAAGAGAATCAATTCTCATTGGACCACATAGGTCGGCATGTAAGAGCTCAAGACAGCTACTTGCTCTCCATGCTTTTCCTTTAGGAAATGATCCTTTTGCTTGCTTTCCAAAGATACAGCCTTCACATAACTCGAGCTCACCTATCTTTGGAAGACCATTCACCATATTCTTTGCCTCTAGCAACTTCAAGCCTTGCACATTTAGGTGGCCATACCTGAGATGCCAAAGCTTTGCTTGATCATCTCCTTTCACAATCAGTGCTCTTTCTATCTTCTCTGACAGTGCAACAGGGAAGACTCTATTCTTTGCCATTTGAACTTTCATGACTAATTCCATGGTTTTCCTGTTTCTGATTCTGCAGTCATCATCCTCAAACAACAGAGAGAAACCAGTACACATCAGATGTCCAACACTTAGCAAGTTTTGTGTTAGACGAGGGACATACTGAACATCTTTGATCAATTTAGTATTCCCTTGCTCAGATTGAATGACAACAGTACCTTTGCCTTCTATACTTATACAATTGCCATCTCCAATCTTAACCAAGCTTTTCTGACTCTCATCTAGTTCCTTAAACATGGACTTAAAACCTGACATATGATTAGAACAACCACTATCAACATACCAGATTTTGTGATCTTCATTTTCAGCATCATTGTTGACTGTCAAGAGCTTGTTTTCTTCGACAAGTTGTGCCATGAACAGCCTCTCTTCCTCAGCAAAGTGTGTTCTTTGATCAGACTTCTTCTCTCCCTGATTCTGATCCTTTTCTTTCTTCCAACACTGAGCTTCCTTGTGACCTGATTTCTTGCAGTAATAGCATTTGAAATTCTTTCCAGAACTGTGCTCTCTTCCACTGCCACTATGTCCAGATCTACCTCTTCCTCTTCCTCTGAAAGCTCCTCTACCTCTGCCTCTGAAGTAGTTGGACACATCTCTGCTGTCATCACTTCCCATGAAAGCTTTCTCTTCCTTGTGATCACTTGATCTGTTGATCCTGTCCTCATGTGCTTGCAAGGACCCCATCAACTCTTCGAAGGTGTAAGTTGACATATCCTTCGACTCCTCAATTGCTGCAACAATATGATCATATTGTTTTGTCAAACTTCTCAGCACTTTCCCGACTATGTGTTGATCTGTCATAACTTCTCCATAAGATCTCATCTGGTGAACCACACTTGAGATTCTTGACAAGTAGTCCTGCACTGGCTCCTTGTCTTTCATCAAAGAAGTTTCGAACTCTCTTCTTAGGGATTGAAGTCTCACAGCCATGACTTTCTTGTCCCCAAGATACTCTGCCTTGAGAATGTTCCATGCTTCAGTTGAAGTCCTTGCAGATGCAATACGAGGGAAGATCTCATCATCCAATGCTTGCTGAATCATGAACAACGCCTTAGCATCCTTCTTCCTTTTGTCCTTCAACGGTTGATCAGGAACATGTTCTGGATCCTCCACACCAGGATCATTGAATCCTTTCTCAACTAATTCCCAAGACTCATGAGATCTGAACAGAGTACTCATCTTCAAGCTCCAGAATTGGTATTGCTTTCCCTTGAAGATCGGCAACTGAGGGTTACTTCCAGATCCTTGTCCTTGCATCTTTGCACTCGTGTTTGATCTCTCTCAAACTCACTCAATCCTAGAATCAAACCCGGATTGCTCTGATACCAAACTGTTGACAGAAATGATCAACAATTGATCAACAACAATGTGCAGCAACAAGAAGAACCAATGACAGCAAGAAAAGATAGAGAAGAGAGTGAATGAAAAACGTGTTCAGCAGAGAACAACTTCAGTTTCATTACACTATGAGTACAACACAATACAGATATTTAAACATACATTAAAAAACTACTCTTACACTCCACCTACTGCAATAAGCATGGCTCACACAAGGCCATACCTCTACTTCACTCATTACAGCAACTCCACTCAAGTACAACACAAAAGTCAGCTTAACTTTGCTGAATTTCCTCTTCAAAAGTAATCATGCTTAACATGACTTAATCTTGTTCAAGAAGGTTGAATCACATTTCAACACAAACCAATATGAAATTAACATAAAAACCCCAAATTCAATAAATTAGGGTTTAGAGGTTTAGGGGAAAATTCTCACAATTGGGCAATTGGTAAACTTGGTGGCTCGAAGCAGGTTCCAGCGAGTTGCTGAACGACGGAGGCTGGTACCTGCACGGACGAGTTGCACGCAGATGAGGGACATGCTCGCTGGCTGCTTGATAACACGTTCACTATCGTCTGAAAGGAGTTAGTAGATTACCTTAGATGACTTACCTTCAATTAATTGGACTAGATTCAGGCAGAGTGTGATTATATTTACTGAAGCATTGTTGCGGTGATCCTTAACCTTAGACACATTTATCCCATATACTTTTATCTGTTTTATTTATTTCTTGTTAGCTTAGTAGTTTATCCAATCCATATCTATTCGACCTAATTCACTGATAGCGTTTCAATTAATATTACATTGGTCTCTGTGGGATCGACACTTGACTACTACAACTGACCCCGTACACTTGCGGGTACGTTTTAGCCACATCACTGCTGCGTTGTTGACGCTGCGCAGAAGCGGGACATGCTCGCTGACGGCTGCTGCTTGGACACTAGACGAGCAAATGATGGTGGTTGGCCGCTGCGATTACGACGGAGATGGCGAACGGAGGATAGTGAGATTGGTGGGTAGAGGAGATCGTGAAGGAAGGAGTGAAGTCGATGGAGGAAGAAGCGAGAAGAGGAAGACAAAGTTGAGATGAAGAAGGTCGTGTAATGTTTTATGAAAAGACCCTTTTGCCCCTAACATTTTATCTAAATTTTAAAAGTTGCCACCGTTTCAGTATACGAGCGCATGTAGGTGCGAAACACATGATTATTTGTTTCTTTCAATCTCAAGCGTTGATTTTTTAATCTAAAGGCTGTGATGTGTCCTCGTGTCCTCATCCAATCATTTGTCCTCACATGAGCCTCCTCTGTTTTATATTAGGTTAAAGATATAAGAAAAAATATAAGATTCTTTTCTTAAAGATAGAACTAGAGTTTGCCTATAAATAAAAGAATCCGGATCAGGTGAGAATAATTATTATTGTGCGAATATGCGAATGAATGCACATTTAGGCCATTGACATGCACTTTCTTCAGTAATGACATGCACATTTAGGCCATTGACATGCAATCTATCAGATTTGCATGTCATTGATAATATGTGAAAAGTACATGCACACACCCCGAAAGTGCATGTCAATGACAAATTATCAATGACATGCAAATCTGACAGAGTGCATGTCAATGGCCTAAATTTGCATGTCATTACTGAAGAAAATGCATGTCAATGGCCTATTTGTGCATTTATTCGCATATTCGAATAATAATAATTATTCTCACCTGAATCTTTTCCTAAATAAAATGTTCCCTTATCATTGTAACAGAGGTTTTTTTCCCCCAAGTAATACACAAGTATCTCGAGTTCTCTGTCTCTTTTATCAATGGTGTTTTCTAGATGAAGTGTTTGCACCGTCAAGTTTGATCTTTTCCCTACAATTGCTTAGTTATCATCTCGTTGGTAATTTCGCTACAAACAATGGCGCCCACCGTGGAGCTTGATCAAAAAAGTGTCTTCCTTTCATCAAAAGAAACCATCTATTCTTCACAAAAAAGCCAAAACCTAACGAGTCTTCAAAGATCAAAGAAGAAGATCAAAATCCGAAATCATTCCCGGTTCACGTAGCTGTCTGTCACACAATTTTGAAAAAGTCGTATCTCTCCCGTCCGACGTCCAAATTCAATGAAATTTTGAGGGATTAAAGTAGACTTCAATATCGGTCGAATGACGTTGGAATCATGCAATTTCGAATTTTCTACAGAGCATACCAACATAAACAAGATGACTGCAGAATCCAGAAAGTTGCTTGTTCTCCAAGGAAGATTTCTCTTTCACCAAAACGGTATTATCTATCCATAATATTCTTCCTTTGAGTTCTAAAAGGTTCAACTTTATTATATCCATATCGATTCAGAATAAGTTGCATAGAAATCATGCTAAAGGAAAATTCTTAAGTTCATTATCATGAGATTTCCATATCTAGATTTGCATATTCACCATAGAAAGCATGTTAGACTTGATCTAAAGATTAAATCTTTCTTATTTATTTGAGATTCAAGATTATACTATGAGAATCTAAAAAAAATCAGAATTTTATGGTTAAGTAGAAGTTCATAAAGTTTGTACCTTGATTAAGCATGATATACATCTACCTAAGCATATCGTGTTGTTTTTGCTTGTATATGATGACAACAACGCCATACCTTGCTCATAAATGACGAGTAAACTATTGAGAATCTACAAGGAATCAATAAAATCAGCTAAGGATTAAAAAGATCATGTAAGACCCTCCAAGAAGACGATCAAGGCGCTAAGACGTCATGAACAACACGTTCGTGAGACGTCAAAGACAGCGTCAGACGAACTCCTCTCCAAAAACAAGAAACACCGCGTTGCTTTATTCGCATCTCCATGACAAGGGGTAGTATCTCCACAAGTTTGGTACGACCATGACGATGTCTAAGGAACACGACGTCCAAGAAGCCAATTACAAAGGCTAAAGATAGATGATGCATCTCGATCTAATCACGAGCAAACAAGAGCTCATAAGCTAAGTTCTCTACTCCTTTATTCTATATCTTTATTCAAATACCAAGTTTCTATGATCATATCTCACCTAAACATGCATGATAAATAAGATTCAATTAGCATAAAGATGCATGCTACCTCTATATACACTCATAAACTGAAAAGTAGAAGAATTACATGTCAAATATGAGATTACCTCCTAAGTCTTTCCGTTAAACTCTCTCCTTAAAGTCTTTATGATCTAAATCACACTTGATTGGATAAGCTTTTCAGAATTGTTATTGTTCAAGCTAAATAAGAGTACAACAAAGAGAATGACGACATCGGACAAGACGACGACTTTGGATTACTATGTGATAATCTCACTCTGAACACCATCTTGAAATCATCACAAGGGGGGGGGGGGGGGGGGGTAGGATACCCAAGTCATCATTAAGAAACAAGGTGACAAAAGCTCTCCCTCCAGAAAGATCAAGAGCAAAGCATCACGTCAAAGATGAAAAGTCAATAGAAGTCGACCAGCCACTGCGTAAGCAAGTTATCAACGTCGCCCCTCAACGCGACACCTTCTCCTAAACACGTCTGATGGACACAACGTCCTAAACGACATTCCTCTCCAGCGTCTCTAGACATGAAGAACTCCCTCGTTATGTGATCTCCAAGCTATCGTTCAAAGTACGAACTAAGTGGAATACAAGAATGCGACGGATCAAGAAAGTCTCAAACTCGGACACGACGCTAAGAATCGCCTAAGGAAGTACAAAGTGCAGCAAAACCAAGTAAGTTCTCTATGGAACCTAAGCCTTTCAGATCTTACTTTAATCTGAGGAAAAGAAAAAGATACTTCATCAAGTTGAAAGAAAAAAAAAGAAAGATCGTGTCTCAAGACGCTAACTAAAGACCACGCCAAAGAGAGCGTAAGATCAAAGTAATCCTCCTCAAGTTTGCGAAGAAAAAGCAATTCGCCAAAAAAAAGCAACACAAGAAGTTACAATCGAGACACCAAAAGCAAAAGTGTTCCAAGTAAGATAGTTGAGAAAAGAATCTTCCAACACCGAAATGAAAAATTCCTAAGGATAAGAGCGTCGGGAATCTCGACGCGTCCTGGGAAGACCCGTAAGAACTCCATTGATTGTTAGCTAGTTGAAGTGCATATTTACCAAGTTACACATGTCTAAGTAAGTTTATTTTCTGCATGATCATGTCGTCGTCATAGCGTCGAGGCGGCAAGGGGTCGCGCCGACTAGGGGTAGCTTTAGAATGTTATCGTGACGAGTCATCATGAATATTTAAGTGCATAAGTATATCTTTTCTCTCTGACGTGTCAAGCATGCTGAGTTGTTTCATTTTAAAGTACTTGCTCTGTGTCTATGACGTAACACCAAGCTTAATAAGGCTGCGGCGAAAATCCGTGCCGGGGGCGAATTTCGTTAGTCTACGCGTTCAAGGCTTCATCTACGCGTAGGCAACGTTATCCGAACCGTCGACTCCAAGTCGAAGCTCCCCATGATTGTTAGCGACGTGTGGAAATGGTCATGGGGAATGAAGCCCGGCACCTCACGAAACCGGCACAGTCCTCTGAGCGAAGAAGGGAAACCTATCGCCACGACCACTCTCCAGGAACGCGTACTTGCGCCTTCGACGGCCCCTCTGAGAGTCATGAATCCACAGGCAAAATGCCAAACCGGCAGGGATGCGTCCACCGGCATCGTAAGTCCTAACAATCTAGAAATCAGACGCTACACGATGAATAGGCCCGTCGATTAAAAGAGTTCGACGTCGACCTAACGCTAGCGTGAGGCAACGGACCCACCTTAAAAGTAAGGGGTAACGTCACAAGATGATAATATCACACGCTGACCTATGTCCGCCACTCGCTTCAGGGTTCGGAGGATATGTTGGACCCAACCTTCATATAAGCCGACAAATAACAAAAGCAGCTGCAATGACCGTACCACCCTATCAAGTAAGTAAAACTCTCTAACGCGTTCACTACGAACAAAGTGTCTTACCAGAGGTAGAAAACCACACCCTAAAGATAAAGTAGCAAAAGCAAAAGCCAAGGACCAAACCTGCGCACTCACAAACGAGCTACGCGTAAGGGGTCACAGAAGTTAAAGAAAAAAAGAAAAAGTTCTACACGTACGCAGAGCAAGATACGCGTACCAAAGCATAGCACATAAAACATAAAAACCAAAGAAAATCAAGCTCCCAAGACGTCTCCGACGCGAAGAATAACGCGCACGACGCAAGAAACAAAGTGCAAGATATAACAAGTAAAGCAAGCCCAAGGGCCTTTGGTAGCTCTAACCTAGTCTACGGGGAGCCTAAGTCAAACCTACCAAAAGGGGTAGGACCACTCAAGGAAACAAGAAAGATAGAAGTATTGTCAAGACGATCCAAAGAGAAAAGTTACTCGTTCAACCCATAGACGAATACGCTATCGCCAAAGAAGATCATATGAAGTCGAAAACGTCACGCAAAATAAAAGGAAGAGTTTGTAACGAAGAAAGACGAGACAAAGGAATCTCGATCGAAAGCAAGAGTTCAGAAAAAATCCAAGAGCTAGAATATGAACGAGAACGGCAATCACGAATTGGCCAAGATCACCCAAATTCTACGCGTAGAGAACTCCTAAAACGCCCAGAAGAGGAAGAACACGGTCAAAAGCATCGCAAAGAATATAATAAATTTTTTATCTCCGTAAGAAAATAAAAGCATCTCAAAGAACCCTCTTGAGAAAACCAAGAATGATCTAGTCACGAGAAGCATTAGTACAACTGCAAGCACGACGAGGTTCAAGTTATCGCCGAACAAGTCTAAGAAAGACATTGCCACAGAGAAGCAGTGCTAGCAAAAGTATAAAGTAAAAGTCCGTGTCGTCGACACAAGGTGTCATCGCCAACGCGTTCCCAAATGTGCAACGTGTTCTCCAAAGACGTCTCCCGACGCGTTCTCCAGAACATTCTCGTTACATCTCCTTGAGACTCGAAGCAACCTAAGGGCATCGCATGAAGATCAAGTTGTGCCGCCATGAAAACGCCACCAGGGGTCGGACCTATGATATAATCGCCATCAGAGCAAGAAAGTATGCGTACGACTTCGTCTCCAAATCTAAACCTCAAGGGTCTACTCTCTACGCCATATAAGCGATGCGTCCTCTAAGTTATCTCCACAATCCAAGACATCCTCGATCCTTAACAAGACAGTTCACGACATCCTTGAGTCATTAGAGCAAGAATGACTCCACCTTCCTAAACTGCCAAGCACAATCTATTCACCCCGGGTACGTTGCTCAAGACCTTCTTCTACTTAGTTATTCTTCTTCACATATCTCCACTGCTCGTCTACAAGCTTCACCTCGACCAAGTCTATCTCTCTCTCCAACTTCTAGCAAGACCCCATGCAATAGAGGCCAACACCCATCTGCAAGGGGTGACGTAATTATAAGAGATATGTTGAAAGCAAGAACACGCCGAGGTGCTATAACGTACGCGTTGAAAGTGAGAACGCGTAGAATCGCCAAAGAGAAAAAAGAGTACGTTATGAAAAAAGTATGTCAAAGTAGACACGGAAGTTAAGAAGTAGCATCATAAGAAGAGACGCCAGAACTCAAAGTATGTACCAAAGAAGGAGAAAATTACGAAAACGCGTAGAGATAGAACGCGTCGCCATCGCCCGTCGTGATTTCCAAAGAGTACCTCGACGCTAAGCAAATGTGTAAGGAGAGAAGTCAAGAAACCCGAAAAGTTCCACGTCACCCAAGCTAGGGGTGATGAGTAGAGTCTCCACAAAATCTAAGAACGAGCGACGAAGTGTCCCCATGAAACTTCCCTGAGTAAAAGCATCAATTGATCGAGAACAAGCGTAAGAGAAAAAGATCTGAGTATGCAGTAGCAAAGAAAGAAAGAAGTTGAAAGAGTCGATTGTTTCTCTCATCCGTGACGAAGTAGTAGTTTCCTCCAAGAGTGATATCCTTAGAAAAAGGAGCAGAAGATGCTCGAAGTACCACAATGAGAATCCAAACATGCGGAAAAGGTCCAATAAGGAGATATGTTACAAGAAAGAAGTAAATCTCCATCTAAAAATTTGCTTGAAGACAGGATGATCCAAGTACCCAAGCTGAGGATTATGGTGAAGCAACGACTTCACTTACGAAGTCCTCATTAGCCATGATTTCAGATTCGGCCCGCGAACATTTCAAAGTCGACGAAGCACGAAGTTGATTCTCTCCAAAGAAGGTGTAAGAATTCCAAGATCCAGATCGCCTATCGCCAGTTAGAAAGAAAAGACATGTTCAAACGTACAACACGAGTTCAGGGAACTGATTATGAAGCAATAGAGTTTCAAGCATCAAGTTATAGCAGCAACGCGTTGAGATTAAGAGAAGGCATTGAAGAAGATGAAGACGTTTCCCAGATCTGCATGGCAATAGGATCTGTAAAACGCCTTAGGGGTATTGTTTGTGCCTATAAATACCACTACGGTTGCGACGTGTTCGTAAGGTCAACGCGTTGGAATGTACATGAAGAAGATGAAGACGTTTCCCAGATCTGCATGGCAATAAGATCTGCTAAACATGTAGTCACTCCCTTTGATGCTCGAGAAAAATTGACTCTGGAAGGAACAAGAAGTGAAGTTGATCCAGTGGCATATAGGAAGTTAGTAGGAAAGTTGATTTATCTAATAATCACTAGACCTGACATATGCTACTCAGTGCAAGTGCTAAGTCAGTTCATGCACAATCCTAGTGATGATCACTGGAGGGCTGCAAAAAGGGTGCTCAGATATATCAAAAATGCTCCAGGACAAGGATTACTTCTATCAAGTAAAGCAGACCTGAAACTCAAAGCCTTCTGTGATGCAGACTTTCAGAGTTGTGCCATGACCAGGAAATCTCTTACAGGATTTTGCATTCTATTAGGATCTTCAGTGATCTTATGGAGAACCAAGAAACAAGGATATGTGGCTTCATCTACTGCAGAATCAGAGTATCCATGGCCATGACTTCATGTGAAGTAACTTGGCTAAGCAAGTTTCTCAAGGATCTAGGAGTCATACTAGGTCCAGTAGAGATGTACAGTGACAACCAATTTGCCATACATATAGCTAGGAATCATGTCTTCCATGAAAGGACCAAGCATATAGAAGCAGTCTGTCATCTGGTGAGAGACAAAGTTCTGAATAAAGAAATTGCTCTTAGCTACATATCCACTTATGCTCAACCAGTTGACATCTTCACCAAGGCAATCACTAAAGAACAGTATACAAGAAATTTGATCAAGCTTGGAGTTGTAAACATATATGTTCACAACTACAGCTTGAGAGGAATGTTAAATAAGTTTGTAATAAAGTTGTTATAGCTATAGTTTGTTATTCTGTTAGGTTGTTAGTTAGCGACATCATCATGTCATCAACTTCACTCCTTCCCTAAAAGACTATATGTAATGCTGATCTGTCATTCTTCAACATTATCTTTCAATGTCAATTTTACCAGTTTGTGAAACTTTACTTTCTCTTCTCTTCTCTTCTCTGAGTGAAATTTCTTGTGTGTTGATCGACTCTAATCAATCATCAATGTTGCATTGTGGCTGAATTGTTAATGCATTCATAACATTAACCAAGCTTTGTTGATCCCCTAATGGAGCCGACTAATGGTGGGAATACATGGCCTGATGAGGCGAATTAGGGCGAAGTCCGAGAATCCCTTGGTTGTTCCATGGTTGTTGCCAATCAAGAGTTGACAGAGTGGCTGCTGAAGATAGTCGCGACCATTGCCACGTCCTCGGTTCCGGCCACCGCAGGGAGGGCGACGGTGACCACAAGGGTAGTTGTTGTAATTGTTCTTCGGTGGCTATTGTGGGGCCGTATGTTTGAGAATGATTCATTTAGGTCATTGATTGTTTGAAGGGCTAGATTCTCGTCTAAATCCGGGTTGTTAATGTCGGCGAGACCATCGACGAGGGCCTTCAATGGCTCCCGGAGAGATGAAGAGGAGGATGGTTGTTGTGTTTGTGAGGCCGGCGGTGGGATTTGAGAGAGCCGGATGTTTTCCTTAATACACGTACATGCACTGGCATGACGCCAAACTGCCAGAAACTTAGATCTATTTATAGACAAGTTGAGTGTTCTTAAATTGAACTAATCAAACAATAAGCCTTGAATTTGAATAATCGGAGCAAACTAAATGAAATTGGTACTTGTGATACAACTTTGTATAATCGTAGTCGATCGTACTAATTATTTATTGTATAATAATACTGTAAGAAAACGTTTAGACACGCAAACCATGATTATTATATATCTTAGTAATTAGTGGGGTATTTTATATTCACGACGACACTTATACAGCTTTGACCTCCATTAATCTTATTTATCTCGGGAAGCATTCAACAAAAAATAAAATTGATGAACGAGTACAAACGAAACTGTACCAAATCAATTATATATATTGAGCATCAGCTTCACATAATAATCGATCATTTCACCTGCTCTCTTCTTGCATTTCCTCTCTATACTCTAACCTTAGAGTTGGTATGGCCAAATTCTTTGAAAATGTGTTACCAACCCTATTCCTCTGCTCCTTTTTGTTCTTACTTTCCTCAGGTATGTATTAAGTATTTTCTTAACTTTAAACTAAGTGATGGTATATAATTAAGTTGAGTTGACATTTTTGGGCCGGTGTTTGATTAGGAGTGGAAGGTTCATATGGGAGGAGGCTTTTCGTGTTCGGGGACTCGTATGCTGACACCGGAAACATCGATAAGGCAGTAGGCGGGTCCTGGAAAGTTCCATACGGCATCACCTTCCCTGGCTACCCGTCTGGTCGGTTCTCCGATGGTCGTGTTCTTACCGACTTTATAGGTGCGTATTCTTATGTAGTATCATGTTTTGATCAAGTACTCTATAGTTTTGAAATTGATTCAAGTACTGTGTTAATTGTTACGTCTATATTTATAAATAAGATGATGTGATAAACGGTTACAATTTTGCTATATATAGTTTTCAGATAAATGGGATCATATGGATTAGGCTGTGGTTGCATTTTGCTTGCTAGTGTATCAGTATCAATTAACATAAAATATCGAAAAAATAAAATCTAAGCCTTTAAGATGATGTGATAAACGGTTACAATTTTGCTATATATAGTTTTCTTGTTAATGTTGGTATAAATCGCATTTTGGATCAACGTTAACAAACTCATGAACTGCTCGTAATGGAGAATATATCATATAAATTAAACTGACTTGGTCATACATATATAACTAGTATAGGCGTCCCAACTATCACGAGATTATAAATCTACATTAATATTCTATGAATGCTTGTAATATTTATACAAATATTATAATAATAATAAATAAATTATAGTAATATTTGTAAGAGATAAATAATGATAAAAATATTAATACATGTTTACATTGTAAAATATATGTATAGAAAAAATAGAGTATGTGAAAAACAGAATAATCCACCTCCAATATAAAATATACACCAACATATGGTATAGTCAACAAAAATTCGATTAGATAGTCTTATATAAGCATAAAATAATGACCAAGCTACCAACAAAATAATACTATAAACATAATCGTTCCACATCATACTCTCTGAAGTATCATACTCTTTGAAGCTTGAACTCTTGAGTTCAATGATCGGTTTTTCTAACCTAACTTAAATAAAAAAAGGCAATGACTATATGCACGCGATTTTTTCCCTAAATGCACGCGAATATGTGTGCATAACTTGTGCGCACAAGGTTTTACACTGTAAAGATCTGTGCGCGTATGTTCTGCGCACAGATTCACATGCATTTAGGGGGGAATCGCGTGCATATAGGTCGGGCGTAAAAAAATACCCTTACAAGTAAATGGATAAACTCATTACTAAAATCACTAAAATGACAACATCTAATCACTAAAATGGTTATTGATAAGATTTGTATGCTCCTCCTAAACATGATTTATGAATGAACAAAACTTTTTAAATGAAATATTTGTACGAGATCATGGAGGAGGTGGAAGATTGTGGAAGAATGAGTTTTTTATTTAAAAATTTGATTAATTAATTATTATTTTTTAAAATGGTGAGGTGACGCAATATTTTGTGCAGACTTGTCTTCTCCCTTATATTAACATAAGTTGGATAGATAGTCTGGGCAATTTATAAATACAAGACAAGATTAAATTCAATTAATATATCATTTTGATTATTTCAAGCCGACAGATGAGGACATCATACGAAAATAACATTACTACATATTTTTATATGTAGGCATCGTAATCATAATATATGTAATTTTTGGGGTGGTTGAAAAATATTCACAAAAGATATTCACAACGATATTTATGAATATATTCATCTTGAGTTGTGCTTTTACTTGGGCCACCGAAAAAATACCCAATATTGTTTTCTTGAGCCACCGAAAAAAAACATTATTAAAAAAATGATAAAAGTTACGCTCCAAGATATACGATAAAATATAAATCTTATATTATAACTTGATAGAATATTTAGATGGTAAAAAGATAATAAATTTTTTACCACAAAGATAATCATCAAATTATAATCTTCATATCGTAATCCTATTATCATATCATAATATTAATAATTTTTGGGATGGTTTAAATATATTTAATAAAATATTCATGAATATATTCATCTTGGATTGAACTTTTGCTTGGGTCACCGAAAAAACAAATTCAATATTTTTTTGCTTGGGCAACCGGGGAAAAACCCAATATTAAAAAATGATAAAAATATGTATTTTTTGGGTGGTTGAAAAAAATCCAATATTTTTGATTCTTGGATTAGACATTACGAGGGAGTGGAACAAATCAACTAATAACAGCGGAGAGTAAATCTCTTGCCAATATCTTTACTACGTATGATTTATTCAAAATTGTAGTTGTTTTGATATTTACTTGCTATGATTTTCATATATATAAGGATTTGCCTAAAAATGATATAATGAATTTATTAATTTTTATTAATAAGTATTACTTAAATTATATAAATTTGATAAAATAATATTTTTATAATGTTTCCTTGTATGTTAGTATATCCTTTACTAAAAAAAATATATCCATTACCCATATATCTTATATTCTCTAGAGATATTACCAAATACAAATCTTATCAAAAAGAAAAAAAATCTATCCTTTATTACCCGACTAAAAGAACCCAATATTAAATTGGTGTGGTTTCGGTGAGAACAACTTTTAAAAAGAGAACGTGCGAATGACGTGCATCATAATATACTTAAATTTGCATCAAAATATACTTAAATATGCATCAATTTTTTTGATGCACATCTTTTGAAAAAGAAATGCACATATACAATGGTTATCTCAATGTTCTTCAGTTTTTTAAGAAATGTTCTTTAAAAAATGATTGTTCTTCAAATTTTTGATGTTTTTTTAAGTTTGTTAATGAATGTGCACCAAATTAGTATTAAATGTGGACCAATTTACTACTAATGTGCATCATTCTCACGTTCGTATTTTAAAATGTATTCTCACCCGACATTTTCCCATATTAAATTGACACAATTCTTTAGTAAGATAGATTAAAAAATTAAAACAATCTTATCCTATAAAGGAATATATTTTAAAAGGAAAAACACCAAAAACTATTCAAAAAAAGAAATTTTACATAAAAAATCATGCCGAAAAAAGATGAAGGTAAAAATATCTTGAAAACCGAGGGTGATTAGAAGAGACAAAAGAAAAGTATACAAAGTGTGAGAGGAGTGGAACTTGGTAACATTTGTTTGTAAGTTTTTTATCCTATGTTCTACGACACATGATTAGAATTCCGATACAAAAAATTTATCTCTATATTGAGCAACTAAATTTTAGAAAAACAAAATCATAGTTTATCATTCCATTATCTCTCTATTAAATTATTAATCAACCAAAATTTATGTACAGACTTCAAAAAAATTACTGAAGAATGAACTCCAACATTGTTTTTTAAAGATGTAATTGTACCTTGACAAGACTGCAGATTTGGTAATTGATCGCTAGGTATTGAGGCGAAAACCCCGAATTAGAGTGCACACCTAGCTTAACGCACACAGAGGAAGATCAACAGAATTGTGAATGCTTTTGATGCTTCGTAAGATCGTACAGACTGCACTCCCTCCACCCAATCCCTGTTGTGTTGCCTGCTATACCAACTCCTCTGACGACCTCCTCCACCACCTCGCTTTCGCCTCAATCGACGATCATAAGCAATCCTCCATTGGACTTCGACTCCTCGCTAAGAACAAATCATATCATCGTCCCGAAATTCGCCAGGGTCGGCGCCCCCTCATTTCGTTGATTTCCTCTTCCGATCTTCAACTTCAAGAGTATGGCGCCACCTCAATCTATCTCTCTGCGATGAGATCAAGGATCCGATCATCGATTCCACCCGTCGTAATTCCAGCTGCCGCCTCCGCCACTCTCGTCGATCGGGTCGTCATTGCCGAACAAACTGTCCTCCTCGCCCCTGCCGACGTCGCCTCTTGGTGTGAGACAGTCGACGCTTGCGTAGAGAACGATCAACGGTGGTGCACGTGGTGGTAGATCTGACTCGTGGAGAAGCAATTACGTGGTGATTGTGTGATTCTAGGTTACAAATTGAAAGAGGGGAAAAGTTGTGTAACAGACAAATAGACGAAAAAATGATGGAAAGCCTAACAGTTACTGTACTCTTCATTAGAAGGGTCTTGTCTTTTAAGTTGAAAGAGAGATAATAATTGCTAAAATTTGTATGAATAAGTAATAGCTCAAATTGAATAAAAAAATAATTTATGAATAACAATTATTAAAAAGGTCATGTAGGCAACATCATATTTTTCAAAATAGTTGTATGAATACATTTTTATTTTTTAAAAGTGATATAATTTTCAGTATCATCAAAATCTCATAATATATATATTCATAAATATATTCATCTTGGTTTAGGTTTTTGCTTTTTAGAGTTTAACATTGTAAAAAAGATAATCATAACTATTATAATAATCATAATAATTAGAAAAAAGATATGATAAAAAGATATCCTTAATAAGATAGGTTAAAAAGGAAGAAGAATAAATCACAAATTTAATTACTCCATGGAAAGATAAATTTTAATCAAAAGATATATTTAGTTACATAAAGTTGGATGGAAGCCGAGAAACAAGTTGCGCTCCCACACCTTTCTGAATACAAAAACTCAATCTGTGAAAGATAAATGTACCATTCCTAGCATTGTTAGAGTGACTAATAGAAAGGGTCTTAATACGTGAAAGTGTGTCCAATGCCTCTTTGTCCAACTCTCCAAAGGTGAAGAAAGCAAATGGGATGAACTTGTACCCATTCTCCTCACACTTAGATGCATACTTTCTTTTCTTCTTCTCCACCGCATTGTGCAAAGCCACACCAGGAGCCCAGGAACTCACACCCATGCCAGCAAAGAGAGAGATATCAGTCACATCTAAACAGACATCCTTACCTTGAAACCAATTAAACAGTAAAAGGTCTGCAGGCCTAAGATCCTTCCCAACATCTGAAAGAAACCCCATGGGGGCCTCCTTGCGTACTGCGATCCCAACTTTGGAGCAAATATCAACAAGGATATCACGCACCAAGTTATGTCTGTACTTCACACACACCTCACTAGAACAAACTTAAGATAAATTGATAAGAGAATTGGAAATTGAACTTTAAGAAATTAATATCACATTATAAAAAAACTGAATAAATTTTAAAATAAACCTAGGACTAAGGGCTTGTTTGTTAACATCCATTATAATGGCATTATCATTTATAATGGTGTTTTTCAATAAAAAAGATTTATAATGCTTTGAAGTTCGTGTAAATTTTAAATTATACCATACTCTACTTTTAATGAATTTATCTTAAATAATGGCTTTATAAATTAACATCACCAAACACATTTATCTAACAAAAGGGATTTATTTCAAAAAATGCCTTTATAAATGTTTGGCCAAACAATACCTAAGTATATTCCAACAAAACGAGAATTTCAAATAAACCTAAAGTATTAAGGAGTATTATATTGGGTTGGTTTTAGGCCTTTAATCAAAGAGTGTTAATAAAGGTGAAGTAAAGAACAAAATTTGATAAACTTGAAAAACAACGATTGAAAACATGTTTTTATTTGTTTAATTTTATTTTTACTTTAATTAGTATATAAGGTAGTAGGTTTTTGAATAATAATATTTTTCATCTTTTTTTTGTTGAATATATAACATGTTATAATTATGTAAAACTATATAACTGGAAAAAATTATACCATTCCTTTTTAAAGTCCAGATAGATATTTTTTAAAAATTTATTATAATATATATTCAAAATCATATCTTTTAAGAATTATATAAATGGAAAAGATAGTTATGAAAGATAGTCATAAGCAAAATTATATAAATTAAACTATATTTTTTTAGTTTTAAGTATCATATTAATGAAAAAAATGTTACCTAAGATATTTATATATAAAAATTTGTGTAGATTAAATTAATTTTAAACAAAGGAGTCATCAACCAATTGATAAATCTAACTAAGAAAACTTATATTTTATAAACGTGATAACTCATATTTAATAGAAATAAATTGTTTTAAGCCTCATATAATTGAAATAAATTGTGTTTAAACTTATTTTAATAAATAGAATTTTTATTTTTAAGGGTCATAATTGAAAATAATATTAAAGATATGTATAAATAAAATGTTCTTTAGGTCAAATTAATTATAAACAAAGTAAGCCAATATAAATCAAATCAAACTAATACAATTATGAGTTAAGGTGTTAACCAAAAAAAATAAAAATTATGAGTTAAGGTAAAAAAATCATTTACAAAATTTATAGGCAACATATTTCTCAATAAATAAATATAAAGAAAATAAATTTAGCTAACGCTTTTTAAATCTCAACCTTTTCATTTTCGGTCACATTCTTCACTTCTTATTTGATAAAAGAAAATTTATTAATTTAATTACTTAGGATATAATAAGTTAGAAACTCAATATTTTAATATAGTTGTTTGATCTTTTCTAGTACGAGTTAAAAACAATCTAAAATGACAAAGAACTTCATCAGTAATGATTTGATGCTAAAAAAGATTATTTTTTATAAATTTTTATACTTCATCTTTGGTAAAATAAAACTATGTGATTATTATATCATTAGACAAAAAATAACAATATATCCTACATAGGTATATTACTTAGTAGCAACCTAAATTTACATAATATAGTAGAGTACAAAATAAAAAATAATATCAATTTTTACTCCAAAAAAGTTAATCTCAACTTTCAAGTCAATATTAAAGGATCCCAACTTTGAATTTATAATCCAAAAACAGTCAAATCACTTTTTCAATTAAGTGTTTTCTAAATTAATGAGGAATGTTTCACAACGTAAATAAAACTCTTATTATGTGTCATGTTGTTATTTAATTAACCTAATTTTCAATGAAAAAGTCGTTTGATCTACATTTTGGTCTTCGTAGTAAAAGTTGAAAATATTTTTTGTGGTTTTTCCTAAACAATAAAAGTTGAAGCCTATATTTCTTCGTGTCATGTATGCAATTAGTATGTTTAGAGTTGAGATCAAGTACATAGTAGAGTTATGGTAAATAGTGAGTATTGTTGTTTAGATTAAATTGATTAGGAATTAACCAATTAAATAGATTTATCTCACCCTCTTCCCAAATCCCTTAATTAAGGCTTTCTTTATTAACTTACGTATATTAGCGCATGTTCACCGTACAATTGTTCATGTTCAAGCGAAAAAATGTTCAATTCAAACGAACATTTATTCATGATCAAACGAACTATTGTTTATGTTCAAGCTAACAATAAGATTTTGTGGTTGAAAAGTTGTTCATTTGAACGATTTAGTTTTACTTGAACAATGACGTGAACAATACAAACTTTTCCACTTGAACAATATTGATTGTAAAGATATAAAATATATTTGAGAGTTTGTTGTACGTGCAGCTATATTTGTGAAGATGAAGTCTCCAATCCCATACTCGGTGAGGAAAGTGGCCCCGATGAAAGCTGCAAGGCAGGGCGTGAATTTCGCATTCGGAGGAACCGGGGTGTTTAACACAACTGCCACCATTAAAATAGGATTACCAAACATGACCACTCAAATTGACCTCTTCCAACAAATGCTCTTTGGAAACGACGTCGTCCAAATTGACTCTAACCTGGCCGACTCTATTGCTTACGTCTCGCTTGTTGGCAACGACTATGCCACTTTTCTCACTAGTGGTGGCACTAATCAGGTACGTATGCATCTCATCTATCTCATGCATTATATGTGAATCATAAAATGTGCATTATAGGAATTAGTAGAAATACATGTGAGACAAGATCACGTGGACGTGTAATATACCACATGCATTTGCCTTGTGTATGATAGTCTCTAAGATGCATGTGTATGATCAAATTTGCAGGAGCTACCGAGCTTTATTGTGAAAGTGGTGAATCAACTTGCCCTAAACTTGCAACGGATCTTAGCCCTAGGGTTCAAGAGGATCCTTGTAACGGGACTACAACCGCTAGGATGCTCCCCGAAGGTGACGGCTAGTGACTCTTTCAAGCAGTGTAACGCCACTTCCAACTCCGCCGTGCAACTCCACAACCAACTTCTAACAAAAGCCGTAGCCACCTTAAACAACCAAAGCCAAATCCATTACCACAACTCCGAGCAACCCATTCGCATCTTAGACCTCTACAATTCCTTCTATACCGCCTTTCAAGCAAAAGACGCTTATTCGGGTATGATCATACATTTTATGCAAAGTTTACGCCAATGTACGTGCATTAATTTATCGATTGATAATTTTCGTTTTTGCGTATGTGTGTAGGAGTTTTGAGGTTCGAGAATCCGCTTAATCCATGTTGCTTTGGAGTTAGCGCGAGTTCAGATTGCGGGGATGTGGATGAAAATGGTAATAAGTTGTACACTCTATGCGACGATCCTAGAAGTGCATTCTATTGGGATGCAAATCATCCTACACAAGCAGGATGGGAAGCAGTGTATCCCACCCTCCAAGAAACCCTTCAACAAGCTCTGTACTAATACATCACTTCTATACTTTAATGTTCATTTCCAGTTGATGAATAAAATATAGAATTTCATTCGAGTAATTCATTTGTTATGTTCAGTGCATCCTTATTCCAACCCGATTCCTATCTCGATATCAAACGAGCTCTTAAAGTATTGTATATTTATAACGGATAGAAAACATTGATTTCAGAAAGAATAAGGAAAAGAAATACTACTTGAGTAATATTTATGGTGTAAAATGAGAATAATAAAGCGTTTGAACTAAAATAAAATTAGAGTTTTGGGTCATATCAACACATTCTCCCACATTTCAATAATTTTGGAGTTGGCAAAATTTATTTATTATTTCCAGGCGGCTTTTATTAGGCTAAAATTTTATGTGCACATCTATGTCAAAGATTATGTACTTTTAGTAGCATTATAGCGCGCCTATAGGGGCATTTGAAAGAAAAAACATGTTGAAAAATGTAAGGAACTGACATAAGATGAAGGAGAAAGGGAAGAGGTATAGATTCAGAAGAGGGATAGAAGAAGAAGATGAAAGAAACAGAAGAATATTTGTTCTGTTTTTCAAGCCACTTACAAGCCTTAATCATGCACAGTCATAGACTATATAAGTTATTACTAGTATAGATTTTTTTTGAATAAAAGATAAGTATATGATCCAAAATAGCCTAAGGCCGAGTGATAGAGTTTAAGGCTCCGTTTGAATTCCATGAATAATGTCATTATAATGTCAAATTTAATGTTAAATGGATCATAAGTCCATAGAAAACAGGGAAGGATAGACAAAATGCACCAAAACGCCAGAGTAGAAAAAAGATATACGGAATTTGCAATCTATGAAGCCACAAAGAGTTAATTAGATTATTAGTCATGAAGCGTGTGAAATAGGAAGAACATGAAGCGTGTGAAATAGGAAGAACATGAAGCGTGTTGGAATGGGGATGATATATTTAATCGTTTTACATGCAGTTAAACGTCACGTATAAAGTCTTAAATATCTTAAATGGACTATCAAACCTGACTATTTCACCGGAAGCATTTTTAAAAATAAAGACGTACATATAGACTTCTCAAACGGGTACGGGTCGGGTTTGGTCCCTCCTGAGTCGGATCGTCTTCGGGTCATTATTTTGTATTTACGGGTAGAATTCGGGTTGGGTCGTTACAGGTCGGGTACGGATTTGGATCGACCTATCGAGTCGGGAGCGCGCTATCAAATTTTCTCGAGATAATTATTAAATAATATTTTCATTAAAGAAATATAACTTTTCTAATATTTTAATCATAAATTATATATTATTTTACTCAATATATATTATAAAATAAAAAAACAAGATAGTTAAGTCGAAATAACGAATTTACAGATCGTGTCGGGTCGGATTTTGGTCCGAAAATGACCCGCAATTTCGAGTCTAACGAGTTTGATCAATTCGGATCGGATTAAAATATTCTCTAGGTCTTGACCCACGAATTTATTTTCGCAGATCGCGTGGGATCGGATTTGCAAAACGGGTTTTTAGTCTTGTTCCTCTCAGGTAATAACGTTTATTTTACACGGTTAATGATCAAAATTGGCTGCTTCTTTATTAGGAAGCCCACCCCACTAGAGAATAAACTGAATAAAAATAAATATATAAATACGAAAGTAGATTACCAACTGCCTATTAAAAATATATAAATAGTTTCATCCCATTATATCATTCATCAAACCAATATATTTCCATTACCTACCTTCCCATCTTGCTATTCTTGTTTGGTGTCATGGCTAGACATTTTGAAATCCTCTTACTCTCTGGCTTTTTAGTCTTGTTCCTCTCAGGTAATTAATAATTTAAAGTTAACTTATTAAATTAGAGTTTAAGTTTTGATGGGTTAATTTTTAATTTATTCAAGGGGTGGAGAGTTCACATGATCATCATGGAAGCAGGCGGCAGAAACCAAGGTTGTTTGTGTTCGGAGATTCCTATGCCGACACCGGAAACATCAACATGTCGTTAGGCGGGGCGTGGGAGGTGCCTTATGGCATCACCTTCCCCGGACAGCCCTCAGGTCGCTTCTCCGACGGTCGTGTACTCACCGACTATATAGGTGCGTATAATTCATAATACTTGTGAATTCTTAGTTCGCATTCATTCCATGCCATATGTGCTCAACAAGAATGCTGTATGATCCTCAATCAAACAGTTTGGCTTCTACTCACTAGATTTTGGTGGAATGTTAATTAATTAAGGAAAATTATAGTGTTATAGGAGTACATTAGGAAACGGATATTTATATAAAATATCATATTTTTCAGCCAGAATATGGATTTGGAATTAATCAATAAAACAGTCATAAAATAGATAGTTTAATTATGATTGGAAAAGAAAGTTAACCATTTACTGATATTATTGGAAAGCTGCAGAATAAACTAAAGGCGTTACACAAAGAAACCGGTTGGTGGTTACATAAAATAATGAAGGTATTTTATAGTTGAAACAATGTGATGTATCTTTAGTTACAGCGAGGTTTGAAGCTCAACAAAATTCTGTTCCTTTACAACGTGCTTTTCATTGGGAAATGCCAATACTGTTTTCTTCTTTTGTGGCTACCGTTTCTTTTCTTCTTTTTCTTTTTCATGAGAAAAGTATTTAAATGTAGTGTATATAGAGGATAGATTGATAAGTTGATAAACCAGCACTTAAAATGAAATGAATGAAAGAGACGAGAACAATTGATTTAAGTTTTGAATGAAGTACATGACATATTGTTATAATTAATTTTGTATTGCAGCTAAGTTTGTGGGGTTGAAGTCTCCAATCCCATACTCATGGAGGAAAGTGGCACCCCTGAAAGCAAGACATGGTGTGAATTTCGCATTTGGAGGCACCGGAGTGACCAACACAACCTCCACCATCAAAATGGGGTTACCAAACATGACCTCTCAGATTGACCTCTTCCGACAAATGCTCTTTGGAAACGACGTCGTTCGCATTGATGCCAACTTGACCGACTCACTTGCTTATGTCTCTGTTGTTGGCAATGACTATAACACTTTCCTCACCGCTGGCGGCACTATCCAGGTATCACATCCTTATCTACCTATCTACTTCTTCATTATACTCTAGTATTTCTCACAATGTAGCCTAAACCACGACTAGTATAGGGTTATTAATGAAGATATACATGTTCAATATTATAGCGTGTTAATTGACCCCTTTTACACATGATGATAGTTTCATTAACTAATTGACAACGGTTTCATTGATGACAATTACTGTCATTAAATGATGACAAAATACTGTCATCGAGTAGGGAGGAAAGTTGTCATCAAGAAAACGACAAAAACCTATGGTCACCAAATTTGTCATTAATCTATGGGCCATTTGGCCCATTAATTTCTTTATCTTGTCACGTTGGTGGACATAGTGATTTATCTAGGCAATTTGTATTGGGCCAACAAGATGTATTCAAGCCCAATTTAAAGGCCCTATATCTTTAATGTCCAATTGTTTTTATCTTTTTTTTTTTAAAGACAACACTGAATCAGCCATTTGAATTTGCAGGAATTGCCAAGTTTCATAGCAAAAGTGGTGAACCAAATGGCCCTAAACTTGCAAAACATCTTGGGTCTAGGAATCACAAGGATCCTAGTAACGGGGTTGCAACCGCTAGGGTGCGTCCCAAAATTCACAACTGTCGACTCTTTCAAACAATGCAACTCCACCTTCAACTCGGCGGTACAATTCCACAACACTCTCCTACAACAAGCAGTTTCCAAGTTGAACAACCAGACTAGTACCTCTCAGCCTTCCATTCACATCCTAGATCTCTACAACTCCTTCTTTACCGCCTTTCAAAAGAAAGACGCTTCTTCAGGTACGACAGATCATCAACTATTTCTATGCATTTCAAGCTAGTTAAGCTGGCTTACTTGATCAAAAGTGTTGATATTTTTGTAGGAGGTTTGCGGTTTGAGAATCCGTTGAAGCCATGTTGCTTTGGAACTGACGCGAGTTCGAGCTGTGGAGATGTGGATGAAAATGGTAACAAGTTGTATACACTTTGTGATGACAGGTCGAGTGCATTCTTCTGGGACTCGTTTCACCCTACACAAGAAGGATGGAAAGTGGTGTATCCACACCTCAAAGCAACTATCAAGAAAGCAGTGCAGTAATTAATCACTTTTAAGTACATATTTGTTTCGAGATTATGAAACGAATAATTAAGATTTCATTCATTGAGTTATTGTTGTGATGCATGTGTTTAATGAATATTACTGAAGCAACTAATAATGCATGGACGTTGCACCATGTTTCTTAATACTCTTCATAAACTTTTCTAAGTTCTAACCCTCCTAAAGCTTTTGTGGGAAAGATTGCCAAATGAGCAGGGGTTGTATATATATGTTGAAGGTAATTTTAAAAATTAGAGTTTATAACCCGAACGTTCAAAAGTCTGGATTATAAACCAGACTTTTTAAAACAGGATAATATCACGTTTTTAAACGACATATAAACCTAATTTATCTTGAATTCGTTAGATGTATATACGGAGATACTAGCTTGGAGATCATTTATCAAAACACCACTACAACACATATATATATAACGAGGAAAGTTCTTGTTCAAATAACTTTAACGGTAGAACAAATAGATCGCGTTTACGGATTATACTTTTCAATGTTCATATTGTGGATGGTAATGTTCATAATATGGACCATAAATCTTTTTACAGATTATACTTCCCAATGTTCATATTGTGGATGTTAATATTCATAATCTGGGCAATAATTTTTTTTAAACGTTTTCAGAAAGGACGTGGTGACATACTTGTAATTACTGCGAATTTTAATTATTATTATTTTTTATCTTAGAATGACTCAAATTTTTTAATCTCCCGTATTATGAACATTACCGCTCAAATCATGAACATTAGCTTGTTATCTGTGAACGCGAACTTTTGACATATCACACATATATACAGCAACTCTAATATATTGAACCGACATTACAATATAATAAAAATCAACTAGGAAAAAGAAATATACAAAAATAATAAGCCACAACTAATGAGACGACATTTAATAATTATAGATACGGAAAGAAAACAACACCAAAACCCTTAATCATACCAATCAAAGTATAGACTATAGACATTGTTCATCATCATAAATCGACCCTATGAACATATCTTGGCTCCACACAACCCTCTTCTTCTCCTTCCTTCTCCTCCTCCTCTTCATCCGCCTCCGTCGGTGGTGGTGCTGCGACTGCGACGTATGCACTGCATACGTCAGCAGCAGCTGGGTATCCGAATACCCTAATCTCAGCGACTGGTACACCCACCTCCTCCACCGCGCCCCCACCAAGACCGTCAGGCTCCACGTCCTCGGAAACGCCATCTTCACCGCGAATCCCGAAAACGTCGAATATATCCTCAAGACGAGGTTTCATAACTATCCGAAGGGGAAACCCTTTTCGGATATTCTTGGTGACTTTCTTGGTTCCGGGATCTTCAACGTTGATGGCGATCAGTGGCTGTTTCAAAGGCGGCTCGCCTCCCGTGAGCTCGATTCAGCCTCGGTTAAGTCCTTTGCTTTCCAGGTTGTGACCGAGGAGATTGGCTGCCGCCTCATCCCCTTACTTTCATCTGTAGCTGATTCCAACGACGTTTTGGACCTTCAAGATGTCTTTCGAAGGTACAATCAATAGCTCTCGCTTAATTGTGCTATGGATCGAGTTTCACTCACTCAGATCTGGGTTTGTGTTAGTTAATTAATTATGTGGGGTATCAAAATCTAGTGAAACTTTGATATATAGTATAGGAAAGAGATGATGAAATACAGCAAATATAAGAAAGATACAAACAATCATCATGTAGTATGTGTTGGAATTATTGAAGGCGTTTAGCATGTGGGGATTATATATTAAAACACAGAATACAGTCAGATGCTTCAAGTTAATCACCACTAACCTTGTCAGTTCCCGACAGTCGTCTTCCAATTCAAGATGCTTTCCTCTTTTATACTGTATTTAATTTAACTTGAAGAACACATGAATGTTAGAACTTATATATCTCAGGATGATTCATTTGTAGTTGATTGAAATTACTGTTCTCACAATAAATGTTTAACCTAATCTTGTGTTGTTGATCAACTACAAGACTCTCGTTCGACTGCATCTGCAAATTCTCCCTAGGAATCGACCCAAGAGAATGCCTAACCGCCGACTTCGCCACCGCGTTCAACACGGTGACCCGTCTCTCAGCGGAGCGTGCCCTGCACGTGTTCCCGTTCATCTGGAAGCTGAAACGCCTCCTCAACCTCGGGTCCGAAAGCCGCCTGAGGCGCTCCCTCCACGTCATCAACACCTTCTCCCGCAACATCATCCTCCATCGCCGCCGGGAAACAACCTCGTCAGACCTCCTCTCCCGCTTCATCTCAACCGACGTAGACGACACCTACCTCCGTGACGTCATCGTCAACTTCATCCTCGCCGGACGGGACTCCGTCTCCTCCGCCCTCACCGCCTTCTTCCTCCTCATCGCCGCCCACCCCGACGCCGAAGCCGCCATCCTCCGAGAAGCCGAGGATGGCAGCTACCTACACGCCGCGGTGTACGAGACCATGAGGCTGTACCCGCCGGTGCAATTCGACTCCAAGTTCTGCGTAAACGACGACGTTTTGCCGGACGGGACGGAGGTGGGGAAGGGGACGAGGGTGACGTATCATACGTACGCCATGGGGAGGATGGAGGAGATTTGGGGGGAGGATTGCTTGGAGTTCAAGCCAGAGAGGTGGTTGAGGAAGAACAAAGACGGCGTCGTTTCGTTTTGGTTTAGTTGCGAGAGTCCGTACAAGTATCCGGTGTTTCAAGCTGGGGTTAGGGTTTGTTTGGGGAAGGAGATGGCTGTTATGCAGATTAAGATGGTTGCTCTTTCTCTTCTTAGGCTTTTTCGTTTTCGGGTTGTCGGTGGTGGGGCTGGTGTTGTGCCCAGGTTTTTGCCTGGCTTGACCACCACCTTCGACGCCGGTTTGAAGGTGGTGGTGCGCCCCAGAGATGATCGGAATACTTGAAACAATTTACTAACTGAAGCCCATCTTTGCCCTAATGTAACGGAACAATATTGGGGAATATGACATTGATTAATTCACAAGAATTTTATCGGTTTCACAAGAATTTTACAATATAAATGAAATTTATGACTCTTAACTACTAAGGAAATCTAGCGTCAGATCATTGCATAATTTTAAAGTGAACTCATTTATGATTGTGAATGGGGAATATGAAATTAGATAGGAACGTGTTAGGAATAAGTTGGAACTTATGAAGGGTATATAGAAAGCAGACAAATGGTTATACGAGATTAAAAAACAAAATTCATTTATGTCCACATTCGTAGTAAGTATTATACTCTCTCCGTTCAAAATAAATGTCATTCTAGAGTTTTTCACATATATTAAGAAAATGATTAATTATGTTTTGAAAAATTAATTTTTTCTCAAAATAAACATTCACCTCCTTTTACAACCAATGCATGAGTGGAGAAAATCATCAATATCAAATTCCAATACATAAATTTATGATTTTCATGGTATTAATTGTCTTGAAATCTTATAATGACAAATATTTTAAAACAAAATTGAGAGTCTAGAATGACATCTATTTTGAAACGGATGGAGTATTTATTATTAGTACTTTCTAGACGTACCAATTGGAAAGATGCAAGTATAAATAAATTGGTACAAATATAAGGATTTTTCTAATATATGCTCAAGGGCATACATTAAACAACTAAAATAAAAAGATATTATATTAAAAATACATTATTTTTTTATCGTGAGTTTATTTTATTTTTTAAGGGGATGGAGTTCTTTATCTTTTTAGTTAGTTATTGTGTAGACAAACCCCAAATATGATTAACGTGTTATCTTTTAGATCCCACTTGACCCTATCTTAAGGATATAGTGATATAGGTGCATCATTTGATTATACTCCATAGAAACTTTGTAAATTATAAATTTCTAGTTAAAATTCATAAATATATAGAAGATAGTTTATACATAGTATATGACATTTCATTCACCAGATTACTATTAAATGTTCAATTTTGTGAAACTAGTGGATCTCAAATGGTAGGTGTGGAGAGGGAGAGCGTGATCGAATTGTTCACAACTGCTTTGTCGATGAGTTTGGCATTGATCACGAGGAAGACATTGATGAATCTTCAGAGGATGAGGATGTCAATGAAGTTGATACAGCACGGGTAACATGGCTTGAGAAGCAGCAAAAATCACCCCGAGTTGGAATATGACTGGAGAGCCTAAGTCATGGAAAACCTAGATCGGAATGGATCCACTCCCAAATCAATATAAATTTGGAAAAGGACAACTATTTAGTTCACTTGGGGAGTTGAAAAGAAGAATCACAATATATTTAGTTCACTTGAGCATGTTTTACTACGGTTCTGAACCGTCGTAAAAGTGGCTGTCATGTTTCTGTTTACTACGGTTACATTTTTACCACGGTTTGCATATTCACTACGGTTTGCAGAACCGTAGTAATTTTGTAACCGTAGTAAAAATGCAGATTTTTAAACCCTATTAAAACCCGTAGTAAATGTGACAACCGCAGTAAATATGCATGTAGTAATGAGTATGTAGTAATGTTGTTACAACCGTAGTAAATGTGTATGTAGACATGTAGTATCGTTGTTATAACCGTAGTAAATATGTATATAGTAATGTTTTTACACACGTAGTAAATTTGTGTGTAATGAAATTGTTAGAATCTTAGTAAACTTTCATACACATTTGTTGGAACCTGCCATTGACTATCGATGATCAAAGGGAACTGTGATTGGACCCTGCCATTGACGGGGATGAATTTCAATCACTTTTCAGTTTTGCATAAGCGTAGCCAAATGTAACCAATGTTGCAATATGTGGTTATTTTAAATACTTAATACAATGTGGTTTAGGTGTCGTGCACAAACACCATCAATATTTACAATGACTAGGAGTGTTATGTTGTCCCTTTAAGATCAAGTTTCTTCAACGTGCAATTAGGGATTCAACTAATTGTTTTTTAACACCCAAAGTAGAAATGAAAAAGACATGTTACTAAGACTACTCTACATATTTCTGAATTAATATTTCGAGAACACGCTTCTTACACTAGCATTCTGTGCAGCAGATATGCAACATGCAACCAAAGGTAAACCTCCCAGCTTCAGGGCACCGGAGTGGATTTGTCAAATAGAAGCACGTAAAATTTGAGCAATTGATCAATAAAGTTTCCACAATAAAGACAGAAAAGAAGTTAATGGAAATGGGAGAGAGATGAACAAGTTACTCATATTTGATAAAACATATTCAATAAATTGTATTTACTGATTTTCGGTTCTCTGTTTGTTTAGCAGACTTAGCATAGGTTGTTATTCAGTTACCTATATTTTCTCCATGATTAGACTTAGTGGGTAATCAGTTCCTTATTCAAAGGATCTTGATCCTATATGTAATCGTTCTTTTCATTCTAATGAGGTGTGGAATTCAGAACATTTACATGGTACCAGAGCTCTTCAATTTTTTTTCTCAATGGCTTCTCCTCAAAATGGCCCTGTTACGCAGAATTTGCTATCTGCTGTTTCCAATTCCACAGCCTCTCCCAATTCCAATTTCAATCTACAGATTCCTTCCATGAGCATCAAGTTGGAAAGGGACACACAATCTCTTTGGCGTACTACAATTATCTCTTCCCTTGAAACTTTTGACCTAGAATCTTATGCCCTTAATCCTACCCCTCCTGATGAATTTCTGCCCATAACCACCGCAAATCCCACAAAAACTCTGAATCCCGAATTCATTGCCTGGAAGAAACGTGACAGGTTTGTTCTTCTTTGGCTCAAGTCTACCTTGGGGCCAAGAGCCCTAGCTATTGTGGCTCGCTGTGCTACTACTCGTGCGGCTTGGCTGGCCCTCGATCGCTCCTTCCAAGCCCAAACCAGGGCTAACCGGATGAGTATGAAGGCTCAGCTTCAGTCCCTCACCAAAGGCGCTCTTCCGATGCTTGAATACATAGAGAAGAAGAGGTCGATTGCGGATTCGCTAGCAGAAAACTCACACCCTGTTGAAGACGAAGATCTGATCGGCTTTATATTGCAAGGCCTGGATTCCTCGTACAGCCACTTCGTCTCAGCCTTCATGATCAACTCCGACGGGTCTACTGTCGATGACTTAGTCGGACTCCTTCTCCAGGAAGAAGCCAGAATTGAAGCCGAAGTTGCTCGTCAGGCGGCAATCCTTCCCACTCCGCCGGCACCGGCTCCGTTTTCTCCCGCTGCTAATGTTGCAAATAGGTATTCCTATAATCGAAATTCATCAAATTCATCTTCTTTTACTGGTCATAGCAACAACAGTCAAGGGCAGAACCAAAATTCGCACACTAGAGGTGGGGGTTCTCAATCCCGCCGCAGGCCGCAGTGCCAGCTTTGTGGTCGCCAAGGTCATGAGGCCATCGATTGTTGGCAGAGAGACAACCAGCAAGACTTTCCTTCCCGGCGACAGAACCCCAGAGCACAACAGCGCCAGGCCCACACCGCCCAATTCAACAGTCCGTCTTCCCTGGATCCCAATTGGTATTTCGATTCGGGAGCTACAGACCACGTCTCTCCTGATCTGAACAAGCTGCAAATTTCTGAGGCGTATTCTGGCAACGACAAATTACAAGTCGGGAATGGTAACTTTCTTACCATTACTCATCTCGGTTCATCTTCTATATCTAAATTGCAATTGCCTCAGGTTTTCATAGTTCCTGCCCTTACCAAAAACCTTTTATCTGTTTACCGGCTAACAAGAGATAACCAGGTCTATATGGAATTTTGGCCTAACTCATGCTGTATTAAGAATTTTCAGGGACGGATTCTGCTTCAAGGACGCGTGGCTAATGGACTTTACACTATTTCATCTTTTTCAAATAAACCGGTCACCTCTTTGGCCTTATCTGGTGTTCGAACATCTACTTCTGTTTGGCATGATCGGCTGGCTCATCCAAATGACCAGTTGCTTCAACGCCTAATTTCATCTTTTCAGCTTCCTACTTTACCAAATAAAACTCACAATTTATGTGAACCTTGTCAATTGGCCAAAAGCCATCGTTTGCCGCTTATGCAGGCTCATGTTTCTTCTTCTAAACCTTTTGAATTGGTTTATTCTGATGTATGGGGACCTTCTCCCAATTTATCTATTAATGGCAATCGCTACTTTGTGTTATTTATTGATGATTGCTCTAAATTTGTATGGATTTATTTTCTATCTCACAAATCACAGGTTTTGTCCACGTTTATTCAATTTCGGCAAATGATCAAAACTCAATTTGATTGTGAAATTAAACAATTACAAACCGATTGGGGGGGCGAATATCGCAATGTTTCCAAACTTTTACAAACATACGGCATTCATCATCGCCTTTCTTGCCCATACACACCACAACAAAATGGTGCCGTTGAACGCCGAAACCGTATTATTGTGGAAAAAGGCCTCGCCCTACTAGCCAAATCATCTCTACCCTCTCACTTTTGGGAACACGCATTCAAAACAGCCACATACCTTCACAACCGCACCATTACACCTACCCTTCAATACGCCTCTCCATACTCCAAATTATATAACAAAACTCCCGACTATGCGTTTTTACGAACTTTCGGGTGTCTTTGTTATCCATTTTTACGTCCATATACAAAATCAAAAATGGATTTCAGGTCTCTTCCTTGTGTGTTTCTCGGTTACAGCACAACTCATAAAGGCTATCTCTGCTTCCATATCTCTACTTCCAGATTATATATTTCAAGGTTTGTTTGTTTTGATGAAAATGTGTTTCCATATAAGTCCAACAATGCAGAATCCCGGCCCATAGCTGCGTCAGATCCACCACTTCAAATGGATCTCCTCACCTTGGCCCAAGAAGCTCCCATTCCAGCTTTGTCTACATCCCCTCATACGCCTCCTTCCCCTCCATCTACTGGGCCGCTTTCTACAAGCCCAAATTCAATGGGCCAAATTTCACAGCCCATCCCACATCACCAAACTCCAACAATAAGCTCCAAAAATAAGTCCATTGCTCCATCTTATTTCCGGGCTGCAGATTCCAACACTCACACTATGGTAACTAGGGCTTCAACCAACTCCCTCAAACCCAAAGCCTTTAACGCCGAAACCTTCAATTCCATTCCAGTTACTGAGCCAAAAACAACATCTCAAGCCTTAAAGAACCCAACTTGGCGCAATGCAATGCAGATTGAACATGATGCCTTGATTCGTAATGGTACGTGGTCACTTGTTCTTCCCCCTTGTAATTCTAATATTGTTGGCTCAAAGTGGATTTTCAGGATTAAACGCAACCCGGATGGATCAGTAGAGCGTTTTAAAGCTCGTTTGGTGGCCCAAGGTTTTAGTCAAGCAGCAGGCGTTGATTTTTTCGACACCTTCTCACCAGTGGTCAAGGCCACTACTATCAGACTTGTCCTATCCATCGCACTCTCTCGTCGTTGGTGTGTGCGCCAACTGGATATAAACAATGCCTTTCTCAATGGTGAGTTATCCGAAGAGGTGTATATGGCGCAACCAAAAGGCTTTGAAGATCCATCTCGTCCGGGCTATGTATGTCGGCTTCATAAAGCTCTCTATGGGCTCAAACAGGCTCCTCGGGCTTGGTTTACTAAGCTCAAGCATCATCTTGTTTCATCTGGATTTCGCGCCTGCCAATCCGATACTTCGCTCTTTGTGTTGCACAACTCAGCTGTCACCATCTATGTCCTAGTATATGTGGATGATTTGATAATAACCGGCAGCAATTTTGATCTTGTTCAGAAATTCATATCAGCCTTGCACACTGTTTTTGCTCTCAAGGATATTGGTGCCTTAAATTACTTTCTGGGCATTCAAATCAAACAAGAACAGTCAGGTATCACATTATCTCAATCAAGCTATATATCTGATGTTCTTAACCGCTGCAATTTAAGTGATGCTAAGCCAGTTTCTACGCCTGCTGACCCCGCTATTCGACTTCAATTGGCGGGTGCTCCCTTCTCTGATCCTACGCTCTACCGTCAAACTGTAGGGTCGCTTCAGTACGCTACCATCACACGCCCTGATATCGCCTATGCTGTCAATCGTGTATGTCAATATATGCATGCTCCTACTAATGATCATTGGCAGGCAGTCAAGCGAATTTTACGGTATCTGAAAGGCACTCTTCACCATCAGTTATGCTTCAGTTCAACAACATCAACGAGTCTCCTGGCTTATTCCGACGCAGGGTGGATTTCGGACTCGGACGACAGCAGATCGCAATATGGCTTTGCGGTGTTTCATGGTCCAAATCTGATTAGCTGGACGTCCAAGAAACAGCGCGTTGTTGCTCGATCCAGCACGGAAGCGGAATACAGGGCATTGGCATATACAGCTGCAGAGTTATTATGGTTGAAACAACTTCTTGCAGACTTGTGCATTCCAGATTTCAAGCCTCCAGTAATTCTATGTGACAATGTTGGTGCTGAATTCTTGTGCAAAAATCCGGTTATTCACACCAGATCAAAACATATCACACTAGACTTCCATTTCGTAAGAGAACAAGTGGAATCTGGAGATTTGCGCATTCATCATGTGTCGTCTATTGATCAACTGGCTGATATCTTTACAAAGGCGCTTCCAAAAGATCGGGTCAACTACTTGCGGTCCAAGCTTCAGGTTCATCCCACACATCAGCTTGCGGGGGGGTGATAAAACATATTCAATAAATTGTATTTACTGATTTTCGGTTCTCTGTTTGTTTAGCAGACTTAGCATAGGTTGTTATTCAGTTACCTATATTTTCTCCATGATTAGACTTAGTGGGTAATCAGTTCCTTATTCAAAGGATCTTGATCCTATATGTAATCGTTCTTTTCATTCTAATGAGGTGTGGAATTCAGAACATTTACAATATTTCATAAGGTTAAATACTTAATGATCAGGGATGACAATATACTGTTCATTCATATAATATAAACTCCAAACACTACCGTATGCTTAAGCCTCTATATAGATGATTATGCCACAGGATTGATGCAAGGTTGCTAACCTGTAAGATGGCAGGGCATTGTTGCTCTTCTGCTGCAGCACAACAACTTCGACCCGCTCTAAATTATAAACCTTAAAAGCTCCAACTGCATAACCCCATTTTTGGATCCTTAAATGTTAAATTAGAACTTGTCAGTACAATGGTTTCAGCAAGGAGATGGTATATGTATGAATAATGCTGAAGAATTCTTACAAGCAAAATATCTTTTGTTGATGCAAGTCTGGTTGGACGAGCCCAAGTTTTTACAACATGTGCCAGTGCTTTATTATCACCAACATTACCTATGGAGTATATCTTTATCAGTAGAAGCAAAATCGCAGCTAGTCTTCAATAATTTTCAACAAAACATATAAAAGAAGATATATCTACCTGGGAATACTATATAGTGAAGCATTGGATGCCTACTTTCAGGACCAAGCTGCCATAAGGGAACACCAGGTAGGGCATGGCCAACTATCTTAGCAAGTTTGGTTTAAAGAGCTTTCGTAGCGAGATCAGATGATGTGATACCACCCTGAGAGAAACATTTCAATTGAAGTCAATATACTCCAAATTGTATCATGTGAATCACATGAACAAAGATGCTTAGTAGTTAACTTAATTTTAAGGTGCAAGTTCCAGTTCCTCAAAGTACCCATGTAAAGCCTAAATGTATTTTCCCCACCATATATTCGTTGGGATTTAGTGGTATCAATGAGAAATTCAAATTGGCCAAGTGAAAAATCCAGAATAGGCATGACAAGCCATCGAACTGTGTCCATACCGTATCTAGATATCAAAAGATTCAAACAGGGAAGCTTGAGCATTCTTGTAATAGTGAAAAGAAACTTAGTGTTTCCATTTATCAAGAGCCTATGCACCTTAAGAAGAAGAAAAAAACAAGCTGAATAGGGAAAAAGACCTCAAAATCGCGCTTAGCAACATATATTGGAATGGTAGGTTGGACATTATTTGTCCAATCTAGAAGAGCATGCCCCACAAACGTGAAACACAACTCAGGATAAAAAAAAGTTTATAGTTGAAGCAGAATAGCTGACAAATTCATTTAGTAGCTGCTAAAAGTGTGTGCTATGAACCTGGCAGGTACAAAAACGCATCTGGGGTTATACAATGGTAATGGTTTATATAGATGAACTGCATAAAACACACACAATCATGTGCCAAACTTATAAAAGCATGTGTAATCGACATAAATGCAATCAAGACATTTAGAAAACTGAAGCTGGGATTTTTGTGTCACATTATCATGTTAAATTGGGTACTACGACATATAGCATGCTGATAAAGCTTATTGATTGGCATTTAAAGGTTTGGCGTGATATAGAAATAACATTACCTCGCCAATAATCAGGAAACCACTGCAGCACACTATGATAGAAAACTCTACAAAGTCAACCATGATAAAAAAGAGATTAAACATCCATGACAACAAAACAATAATTGAGTACAAAATCAATCTAATTGGATCACCAAATTGGAAGAGGGGAAATTTTTGACACAAGGATTAAGCATGAAGAAGAGTACGCACCTTCAGTTATTGAACAGGATTCTAGCAAGGCTCAAAGTTAAGGTTTTGTGGCGTTGGGAGTAATGAGCGAGAATGGCGAGGAGTTGCCGACAGACTTGGTGGTGTTCAAAATAGGGTAGAGAAGGCCGCTGGCAAATTTGGCTGCAACAGAGCTACTCGGAGAAGGAGGGAAATCGAGAGACGGACTCCGGAAGGTGGAGAGTTGTGGTGGCCGGTTCTGAACTGAAAAAGGAGCTTGCCAAAAATAAAATATGTTAGGCAAAAATTGTTAAAAGAAAATGCACAAACAAATCTTATTTGATTTTATTTGAGTTCGACCCTTATCTGTATATCCTTACAATTCTAATAATATAGATACATTAAACTCTTATAGGTTTGTTTTATGATTTGGGCTGCACCCGGATTATGACGGGTTACCTACGTACCTTTTTAAGAAGGATCAAGCCTTACGTAGTTCATAAACATTTATTTCCCATACATCATAGGAGCGGGTCTAAGCCCACCTTCTAGGAAGGGTTTCCTAGACGCGATCCAACTATCATTTGTACGCCGTGAAAGAGATTAAACCCACCTTCTAGGAAGGGTTGTCTAACTTTTCACTATATATGTTAAAACATTTTTGTGAATTTTATTTGGGTTTTTGTTTGTGATTGAACTCGATTAGCGATAGCTTTATATCGAATTTTCTATGTACCATTTTGAAAGGTATCAAATCACACGTAGTTTTAGACGAACAATTTTAGTTTCAATTTCAAGTTTTATTGAAACTTAGTTTTAATTTTGGTGTGACTGAATCCGATATATATATGATTTAATATCGAATTTCCTACGTATCCGTTTAATACGGAATCAAGTCTACGTAGTTCTAGAAAAAGAACCGTTTTGATCTTTGTTCTTAAATTTAGGTATGTGATTGAATTCGTTACTCTTTTATATTTTTGTAATAATGGAATCAAATCTTCGTAGTTCATAAATATACATCATACGTCCTTTATTTAAATAACTTATACAACCATCATAAATATATAAGTTATCGGTCCAGATTATTTAGCTGAACCAAATTGATTTCTAACTTGACCATATATATATCATATTAGACCACTTTCAACGTTCTTTTCAAAAGGGCCTAAATTTAATCATAGTCTAAATCAATTTTTGGGAAGTTCGATTATTCTTGACCATGAGATTTTCATTAACCATTGATATATATATATAACATCAAAGCATGAATCATTTTTAGTCAAAATTCGAGGTTGGTTATAGACCCGTTTTGATGTGAGAAACGAACCCGTTTCGGCATGAGAAACGAACCCGTTTCGGTATGAGAAACGAACTCGTTTCGGTATAAGAAACGAACCCGTTTCAACTTTTGAGGAAAACATCATGAATCAACATAGAAACACCTCTGTTTCGCTTTAGCAAAACATCATGAATCCACATAGAGACACCTCTGTTTTCATTTAAGAAACGAACACGTTTCAGTTTTAATGAAACATCATGAATCCACATTAGAAAGATCTTTGTTTCGCGTTAGCAAAACATCATAAATCTAATGAGAAACATCTTTGTTTCGATTTGAGAAACGAACACGTTTCAATTTGGTAAAACATCATGAATCCACATTAGAAAGATCTCTGTTTCGCGTTAGCAAAACATCATACATCTAATGAGAAACATCTCTGTTTCGATTTGAGAAACGAACACGTTTCAATTTGGTAAAACATCATGAATCCACATTAGAAAGATCTCTGTTTCGCGTTAGCAAAACATCATAAATCTAATGAGAAACATCTCTGTTTCGATTTGAGAAACGAACACGTTTCAATTTGGTAAAACATCATGAATCATCATGAGAAACATATCCGTTTCGGTATGAGGAATGATCCCAACAAAACATCATGAATCTACATAGAAACACCTCTGTTTCGCTTTAGCAAAACATCATGAATCTACATAGGAAACATATCCGTTTCGATTTTGAGATGATCCCAACGAAACTTCTTGAATCGTCATGAGAAACAAATCTGTTTCGGTTTTGCATATAGTGGCTTTGGATTCCTTAGAATCCTTTCTTCGGGTCTTCTTGTTATGGTGAAACTTAAAGTTTCGAACCAACATCCGATGGACATCTTCATGCTCGATCAAAGATATATATATATATGTGAGTAGATTAGCATATGAGAAGAACTTAGCCAAGGCAAAGGATATATACCCTATGCTAAACTCCTTAGAATTTTGTATGACTTCCTCTCTGCCTATACACTTGTATCTTTCAGTGATTTTTGAGCTCTTGTTTTTAGAAGAACCATAAGCTTCCCCCCCGTATGTATGAATCGAAGCCCAGCATATATATCAAGTAGAGAGTCCCATGGTAGGATAATCATCCAAATCAGTAATAAATGGTGATTAACATAACCGTTACGAACAAACGTCTCCCTCTCTTTCTGTAACTCCATCCATGATTAATGTGTTCAAAGAATTTACGTAGATGTACTCCACCGGTCAAACCATCATGCAAACTCTTGTTTTATATAATGTATATACATATACATGCAAATGAATGGATTGATCCTTATCCATCATCAAACCATATATGAATGTATTAATCATGTTTAAGACCATCCAACACCCACGTAGCATGTACGTGGATCATGAAGGGATCAAAATTAATTTGACCATTTGTCATTGCAGCCGTTGCGAAGTAAAGCCATTAACATTCTTTTATTTTCCTTAACTTTATTTTTAACGGTAGACCAAATTTAATTAGATCTCTTCCATGGTCAAAGCTTTTCAATGGTAAAACATGACAATTAAGGTGGATATTTGAAACTTGCGGACCAATCAAAATAATGACATTCAACTTTGGTAATTTGGGTAATTTCACCACTAATTACTTTTTGTAATAAGTCAAAATAAATATAATTCTTAGTAGACATGTCACATATATTATGTGATAGTTTATGAACTAAGAGTATATGAAAAGCCCACAAGACTTATAATATGTAAGTCTTGTTTTATTTTATTTAAGCATCATTTTTATGACTAATTTTCAAATCATAAATGCTTAAAATTTGATGAAATTTTACCCCTCAACAGGGCATGCAAAGGAATATACATTTCTAGGGTTTCAAAATTCAAATTAATTTTGACAAACCAATTACTACGGTTGTTTTACTCGTAGTAAAAAGAAATGAAATAAGATATTTTACTAAACTGTAGTAAATTGGTAAACCTTTTTACTACGGTTTTGAGAAAATCTGTAGTGAAAAACCAAAGTAGTTGAAAATTTTCAGACTCGTAGTATATGTGTCAATATTTTATTACAGTTACATAAAAACCGTAGTAAATTAGGTTAAATTTACTACGGTTCACTAATAAACCGTTATAATTTAATCAGATAGACACAATTACTACACAAAAACACGGAACCGTAGTAAAAGTGTACGTCCTAAAACTGACATTTTGTATTAGTGTGCCCGTGGAAATTATTCGCTCATAAAGTCAGTGAAGATGAAAATATGTCGAAAATTAGCTCGTACAAAGGTCCTCATATCCCTAGCTGTGTAAGAGATTTATTGCATATGGATAATCAGAATATCAATCAAAAGTTCATCTCTGACGAGATAGTTTTTCCGAGTGGACAAAGCACTGCAGTCCAGGACCATCATGGAAATAATACAGAAATTAAGCATACCATGTGTCAAGTACGTATAAAAGAGCATGGTTCTGATGTGTGGAACAATCCTGCATATGTAAGTGTATACCCTCTCTATTTTTCACTTCTTATTATTTAATTCGTATCTAGCTTATACATGTCATAATTTTTCAATCTATTTTTTGTTTTATTTTTAGACATGGGGTCCACTAGAAAGTAGATTACACGTACGACAACGGTTTGATCCTCATCCAAGAGTGTTAGAGTATATCATGATAGCTGGATTTTACAGCGTATCTCGTCCTGGATGAACTCTTAAATTGGATAAGGAGTTGATTACAGTATTAGTTGAGAGATAGAGACCTGAGACTCACAATTTTCACTTGTATGTGGGTGAGGCATCCATTACACTACAAGATGTTGCAGTATCGTTGGACTACATGTGGATGGACAAGTTGTAACCAGTATTGTAGCTCATCATTGGGGAGCAGAAGTTATGTGTCTCCTCGGACGAGATCCAGGTGCAGCGTTGAAAGGCTCAACTTTTAAAATTTCATGGCTTCAAATTAATTTTCAGCATTTGCCGGAAGATGCAGATGAGGAGACAGTTAGGTGTTATGCAAGATCCCACAACCTCCTTCCTATTGATTAATATCATGATCATAGTTATGGGCGTGTGAACGTATGCCGATTTTAAAGGCCAAGATGTACCGGTATCGCGATACCAGATTAAGATGACACTAGCAGGAGGAAATAAAGGACGATGCTTCATAGAAACACACGATCTGAAGGCTCACAACCTCCTCCATTTGCTGACCAGATTCAACTTGGTCAAGATTCACTTGCTAGAAGGTATCATTCATTCATCATATTGTAAACATTTTTTTGCAAATGAATCCTTGTAGTTCTTATCAATCTTATTTATATTTAGGTGGTTGCACTTCTATTATACATATGATGGAAAGAATCATGATCTTTCGTATTACAAAGATTCCTTGGATAGGCAAAGGAGTGATCAGGTTTGAAGTTTTTTGTCTAGAAAATAGCATAATAAAGTATAATTTCTTAAGTTTAAGTATATTTGTTATTTTATCTGCAATTTACATGGGAAACCTCCCCTACAGATGTGTTGGAAAACCTTTCAAGTATTTGTCTTTCAGGAGCTACTGTGTGAAGGACCCAAGCCCCTATGATTTGCTATGACATAGTTGAGTGGCCGACATCGACCCGAGTGTGTGATGCGCCAATTCGGATTTCCACCACATGTGTCGGAAGCTTGTGGTAATTTTGTTCAATTGCATAAGGTAGACAGAAAGGGGAAGCATGATACAGACTGGAACATATATCACAACAAATATATGTCCTGGTACAGGACAATTACTCGTCGCTTCATGAGTCCACAAATTCGTCCGCCAATAGGACAATATCAATCGTTGTCTCAAGACTTGTACATGATGGTTAGTATGTTATATAAACGTCGTTTTCAAAATACTTAATTATCATTTATACCTACCTAATTTCTTTTTCTTTTCAGGGAAAACATGTGTTCAGTCAAGATGTGCTAAACCAAATGTATGTCGATCAATCATTTTTCTGGAGCCACCAAGATATGGTTGGAGCATCCAATTCATCGGGATTTCGAGGCACATATCCAGATCCTCCAATGTCTATGCCACCAACCTGTATTCCGCCGTCGCCGGTGTCTTATCCGCCAATGTATTATCCGCCTATTCCACAACCTCCATATCATGGATTTACTACTTCTTCACCTCCTCTCTTGTTTTTGTCATTTGAAGGGTTTTCTAGTTCTTCTACGGGTGTTGCAAGATTTGGTGATTATTGATGGTTTTCCTCGTCAGCGACAACATCAATGCAAGCACCAAACTCATTCACTTCCAACTGTGCTCCAAATGTTTTTATTTCACCTACTAGGCCAATTTCTGGAGATGTTGATTTTCACCGCTTCGGATTTGGTCAATCTTTATCAACCGTGATGAAGCCAAGAGAAGATGAAGACGACGAGGATGAGGAAACCAAAAAAGATGAGGATTAGGACTAGTATGATAATGTAATAATAAATTCTGTTATATGATAAATCAATGAGAATATGAAATTATTTTAATTATACCTATACACAAATACACCCATATTCCATATATACATGTTACATTTTTCTATTAAAATAAATTCAGTCAATCATACATAGATTACGTTCAAAAATACTATTTGTTTTAACATTCAAGCTCAATACAAAATAAAAACATAATTATTATATAAATTATTCTTCACTTAGAAAAACTAGAAATATAATTGCTCATTTTGAATCATGAACATGGAGTTATTCTTCACTTAGGAAAACTAGAAACATATATTAATTTCGGAAAACATAAACATGAAGCTATTCTTCACTTAGAAAATAACTCGCTCTTTAACATCGTCTTTATCATCTCTTGTTCTGAGGTCAACACTCCCGGTGCATTTTGATTATTTTTTGTTATCATTTTATATGGTTGTATTTCTATGCTTTTTCGTTTGAATGAATTTTAAGCATAATGACGTTGATTTGTATTAATTTCATTTGAAAATATAAACAAAAATATTACACTTATATTAATCTAAATTAATAAAATTATAATACGGTATTTATTAAAATTTCAATTTAAGATATATGTATTATTATATTATGTAAATATATGGTTGCTAAATAAATATGTATATATATAACCCTCCTCATGTAACCCCCACTATGGAGAAAAAATAAGATGAATATGGATGATGTTGAAAGAAGAGAAAATAATAAAATATGTTATACGACTTATGTTATACTACTCACATTGCAAATAGCCGTATAGCTCAATCAATAATTCTTTGATCACGGTCTTGAGTTTCTTCTAATTATGGGATATCTAATGTTGAAGTTAAGTATGATTGACTTACAATCACTATGGATTGTTCTTCTTCTCAACTGTTTTGTACAGCTACATATATGATGTTTTAGAAAATTCAGCATAGCATCTTCTCCTCTCTGTTACTTTGATTGCTCAAAGGGTCATTCTAAGTCATTTTTTATCTTTTTATCTTTTTGTTAGATCCTCGTATTTAAGTTATGTTTATTCATTTTCTCAAATGTCAATTGCATATATTGTCACATGTAATGATTTAGCTAGGATCTTTCTTAGTTCTTTCATGCACCAGCACAACCATTAATAATGACACTACATTTCTCATGCTCCTTGTAACTAGTGTAGCCGGCTCTTCTAATTAACAAAAAAGCCGTTACATCCTTCCTCCACTTTCTTGATTTTTCACTATATAAAGATCTTCACCTAAGCCTTGTAACACATACAATTCTATCAATACATTTTTACATACAACTCTAGTTTCCTACATTATCTCTTTCTATATGGTATCAGTTTCTTAGGTTTATCAATCGATCCTCACACTTATTCCTCATGTCGATCAACCCATCTACACAAAATGATGGTACACGAGCCAAACCATGGGAGAAACTCACTCAATCAACACATGAAATCCAACACACGGATTCACCAAATGGCTCCACGGTAGGCAATCGTAACACTTCTACATAAGCCCGGTTCGAATCAATCCGGCAACTCAAAAACTAATCAATCGCCACATTTCAACCATAAAAAATTGATGGCCCTTCTTAGGCGAATAACTCAACAATTCGTGGCCTCACAGCAGTCCCAGACATCGACTTCTTCCATCCAATTCACTTCTGAAAATCATGACGGTAATCCTCTCAAAATCAGCACTTTTCAGGTAATATCCAACCTCATTCTTCTTACCCTCCGGATTCATGGATTTTGGACAGTGGAGCGAGTGGTCACATTACCTATCATACTCGTTTTTTAGACTCTTATGAACCAACTAATAATCGTTTTGTTCGTTTACTGGATGGAAAATCTTATACCGTTTCACATATCAGAACCGTAACTTTTACATCTCAATTAACAATTCCGCATGTCCTTTATGTTCCTGAATTTTCCGTTAACCTTGTTTCAATTAGTAAATTGGCATATGATTCTTTCTATGCTACTATATTTCTAAGAATAATATGTGTGATTCAGGACCTCCTCACGGGAAAGATGATTGCGAATGGATATGAACGAGATGGCCTATACTTCCTCAAATCTCAACCACAAATCATTTCATGTAATGTCACCATCTCAGCCTTCCTATGGCACCAACGCTTTGGACATCCATCACAACAAGTATCATCTCTCATTCTAGTTTTTCAAAACAAAGGTTCACTTGAACATTCTTGTTTAATTTTCCCTTTGGCCAAACAAACTCGACTACCTTTTCCGCTGCATACTTCTACTAGTTCTTTATGTTTCGATCTTATTCATATGGATATTTGGGAAGGCTACCATGTTCCTTCTTTAACAGGGGCACGTTATTTCTTATCCATTATAGACGACTTTTCAAAATTTACATGGATTAATCTCATGAAAAGCAAATCCGAGGACCGACCTCTCGTCATTCAGTTTCTTACACTCATCGAAAATCAATTCGATAGACGTGTAAAAATCTCCCGTAGTGATAATGGACCAGAATTCAAATGTTTTGATTTTTACTCCTCCAAAGGGATTTTACATCAAACTAGTTGTGTCAATACCCCTCAACAAAATGGTGTGGCTGAACGCAAACACCGCCACTTGTTGAACGTTGCTCGTGCACTCCTTTTTCAATTTCATTTACCGAAATGTTTTTGGGGCGATTCCATCCTTACAACCACTTATTTAATCAATCTATGCCAAGTCGTACCTTGAAAAATAAAACTCCTTTTGAAATACTCTTTTGCAAATTTCCTAATTATTCACATTTACGCATTTTTGGTTGTCGTTGTTTTGCTTCTACACATCCTCTTCGCCCTATCAAATTTGAACCTCGTTCAATGGAGTGTGTTTTTATCGGATACCCTCCCAGAATCAAAGGTTACAAACTCTATGATTTTACTCATAAGAAAACCATCATTTCCCGTGATGTAATTTTTCATGAAACAAAATTTCCTTTCCTAAAAAATTCCAACATTTCTCAAAACCATACGGATTTACCTCTTCCGAATTTTACAACCCCATCTATATTTTGGGATGATGCGTTGCCTGTACAATCTCATACAACTGTACCAACCACTGCCAATCCCATAACACCACAAATCCCTACACCCGTATCAAATTCTACGGCTGTACCAGCTACTGAAAACCCGATACCACAACAAATCTCAGCACCTGTACCAAATTCTACACCCGTATCCACTACTGTAAGCCCCACACCACCACCAACTTCCGCACCTGTATCAAATTCTACGACCGTACCAGCTAATGAAAACCCCACACCACCACAAATCTCCACGCCTGTACCAAATTCTACACCCGTATCCACTACTGTAAATCCCACACCCCCACCAACTTCCGCACCTGTATCAAATTCTACGACCGTACCCACTACTGCAAATCCCCCACCACCCCCACCTTTGCCTCGTATTTCCCGACCAACAAAGCCATCCACCCTCCTTCGGGACTTCCATGTTGAGGTAACTTTACCATCTCGCTCATCCAATACAACGTCTTCCTCAAATCAGGTTCTTTCGGGAAACCCCCACGATCTCTCTCATGTCCTATGATATCATAAACTGTCTTCCAGTTATAAGCATTTCATCTCTAACATTATGCTTGAGAAAGAACCTACAACTTTTTCGCAGGCTGCTCGATTCCCGCAATGGAGGGAGGCTATGGCGAAGGACCCCTCCTAGCTCTTGAGGATAACCACACTTGGAGTCTAGTACCACTACCTCCAAACAAACGTCCTATTGGATGTAAATGGGTGTACAAAGTCAAGCATAATCTCGACGGCACAGCCGAACGACATAAAGCACGCCTTGTTGGGAAGGGTTACAATCAAGTCGAAGGGATTGACTACCGCGAGACTTTTGCACCCGTCGCCAAACTCACTACGGTCTGTGTCATCACCAGCCTTGATGCCACCAGCGGATGGTCATTACATCAACTAGATGTTTATAATGCTTTCCTAAATGGAGATCTCACGAAGGATGTCTACATGCGGCTTCCCCCCCGGATTTCATGCCAAAGGCGAGACTCGCGTATGCAAACTTCACAAATCTTTATACGGTCTCAAACAAGCGTCTAGACAATGGTTTCTCAAACTCACCTCATCCCTCAATCAAGCTGGATTTCATCACTCTCAAGCTGACTACTCTATGTTCATTCGATATCAAGGTAAGTTTACAGTTATTCTCGTATATGTTGATGATGTTATTATCACTGAAACTAACTTGCAGGATATTGAGGACACCAAGCTCTTCCTTGCCACTCAACTCAAGCTCAAAGACATGGGACCACTCAAATACTTCCTAGGCATCGAAGTTGCTCGTTCTAAACAAGGGATTGTTCTTTGCCAAAGAAAATATGCTCTTGAAATTCTTGACGACACGGGATTCCTCGGAGCTAAACCGACCACTGTTCCTCTTCCCGAGAACCTGGCTCTCACAACTTATGATGGCAACGTTCTTATCGACCACTCCGTCTACCACCAGTTTTACCTCACCATTACAAGACCCGACCTCACCTATGTTGTCCACATTCTAATCCAATTCATGGCTTGTCCACGCCAGCCCCATCTCGATGATGCACATCATGTCCTTCGATATATAAAGGGTACTCCAGGCCAAGGACTCTTCTTGCCCGCTCATGGGCGCCTCCATCTAACAGGTTATTGTGACGTCAATTGGGCATGTTGTCGTGACACACGACGCTCCACAACCGGATATGTCATTTTCCTTGGCGGTGCTCCAATCACTACTACATTTCCGATTTATTTGTGGCGGTTTATGTATAGTAGCGATCTTTGTAGCGGTTTTGAGTTTGTGACGACTTTTGTAGCGGTTGTTGATATTGTGGCGGTTGTTTATAGCGGCTTGTTATCTTGTGGCGGATTTTGTAGCGGTTCAATATATCAATAAGTGTTAATTATGTATATAAGTTTTTGCGGCGGTTCTGGTAATTTTAGGTAGCGGAATTAAAAGCTATTGTAGCGGTTTTTAAATTAGACCTCTAAAATTCAGCGCTAAATCAGCCGGCGTATTATCCCAAAATACCAAATAACAATTTAGGGAAATTGAAGGTTGTAGGTCTCCAAATTATTCGGAAGAAGACAGTGGCTCCATCTCAGCTTGTGCGCTCGAGGTTTTAGGGTTCTTTTCTCTTCGTCTCAGCTTGTGCGCTCGGACTGCAGCTTGTGCGCTCGAACTACTTGGCGGACCTACTCGCTCCATCACAGCTTGCTCGCTCGCTCGCTCCAGTCGGATTCGCTCGCTCGCTCCAGTCGCCCCAAAATCAGGTGAGAACTTGTGCCATTATTCGTTTCCCAGTTAGATGGATGTGTTGTATGAACAGTTTGGGGGTTTTCTGCACCACTTGATGATCAATATCTTTTCTTGGATTTAGCTTAAAGCGGCAAACCCTATCTACAAGCTAACACGGTTGGATCACGCACGTTCTGGATCGCCTCTTCGACCGGCAACTGTGTGATTTTTTATAAGCTCTTCATCGGTAACTTCTTCTATGCTTGAATTGATTTTACCTAACTTTGGAATTGGATTTTTCTGTTTCAATTTGCTTGCTCAATTCTTTTATTGCTTGCTGACTTCATTTTATTGGGGCATTAGTTCTTCTTAATTACTCTTATGTCAACTTAGTTAAATTTCTGGTTTTGTTTAAGTACATTCAGTTGTTTGTATTGAATAAGTAAATTTGTTCATATGATGGGTTGTTGCAGACTTGGGATATTGTTGAACCTGCTTTAATGTGCTTCAACTTCATCACATATTCATTTCTAGTTTGAAAAAAATTATGCAGAGGAATATGGTGCTGCATTATAAATTATTGTTCTCTACAGTCGCTAGAGATTTTTGATTGATGTATCTATGACCTAATATCATTTATACAGTGTGCTCATTGTTAGAAACATTATCTATTGTTATTTATTTGGTATTTATGTTTGAGTAGTCCTAGTCTTTAGGAAGTTCAGTTAGAGTCAAACAACTGGGCTACGTTTCCAGATTTGTAGGACTTTGTTAGTTAGTTTTCTAGACTTCTTTAAGCACGTAGTTTGCAGTTGATTATTTTTCAGATTAATGAAAGCAGTAGTTTTCATCTCTCGTATTCTCTAAATTCAACAGTGGTATCAGAGCAGTTTAAATTTAGAGAAAAATCTGAGTGAAACACAGAGTGATTGGAGAGAGAACAACAGCAGTTGTAGATCACAATGGCGACTCCCAATGAGAATTTTGTCCAGGCTGCGATTCCCCGTTTTGATGGTCATTATGACCACTGGAGCATGTTGATGGAGAATTTCCTGAGATCTAAGGAGTACTGGCAGGTCGTTGATTCTGGAATTACACAACCAACAGAGGGTGCTGTCCTTACAGATGCGCAGAAGTCTGAATTGGAAGCACTCAAACTGAAGGATCTTAAGGCAAAAAACTATTTGTTTCAGGCCATAGATCGAGCAACCTTGGAGACAATTCTTTGCAAAGATTCCTCCAAGCAGATTTGGGATTCCATGAAGCAGAAGTTTCAAGGCAATGCAAGGGCAAGACGAGTGCAACTTCAAGCCCTACGGACTGAATTTGAGACTTTACGCATGAAGTCAGATGAGTCTGTCACAAATTTCTTTGGAAGAACGATGACCATTGCCAACAAAATGAGAATTCATGGAGACAAGATGCAGGATGTGGCAATTATTGAGAAGATTCTTCGATCTCTGACAGCAAAATTCAACTTTGTTGTGTGTTCCATCGAAGAATCAAGAGATATTGAATTGCTTACAATTGATGAGTTGCAAAGTTCCTTGTTGGTTCATGAGAAGAAAATCAGCCAGCAAGATAAAGAGGAACAAGCTCTTAAGGCCTCGACTGATTCCAACACCTCTTACCAGGGAGGAGGAAGCAGAGGTAGAGGAAGAAGTCGAGGCGGTCACGGTCGAGGCGGAAATGGTCATGGTAGCAACCACAACAACAATCGTGACAATCACCAGAATTTTGACAACTCAGGAAGAGGTCGAGGCGGCAATCGTGGCGGTAATAATTCAAGTAATTATCGCCCAAAGTCTAATGTTGAATGCTATCGTTGTCATAGGTATGGCCATTACAAATCAGAATGCAGGACTAATCTAAATGGTCAAGGTGGAGAAAAGACCAACTTCACAGAAAGGGAAGAAGAGGAGTCTCTTTTGATGGTGTGTAATATGGCTGAGGAGACTCAAGGAAATCTATGGTATTTAGATACAGGCTGCAGCAATCATATGTGTGGAGATAAGGCTGTATTTTCAGATTTGGATGAGTCATTTCAGAGCACTGTCAAGTTTGGTGATAACTCTAAGATTGCTGTCACGGGGAGAGGTAATATTATTTTCCAGGCCAAGGGAAATAATTCTCACAAGATTTCTGATGTTTTCTTTGTCCCTGACTTGAAGACAAATTTGCTTAGCCTTGGGCAGCTACAAGAAAAGGGGTATGAGATTCTAATTAAGGATGGTGTTTGTCGAGTTCGAGATGCAAAATTGGGGCTGATTGCTCAGGTGACTATGACAGCCAATCGGTTGTTTCCATTGAAGTTGCAAAAATCAATCAATTCCTGCTTCTCAGCAAAGGTGCAGAACTCAGCATGGTTATGGCACTTCCGCTATGGTCATTTGAATTTTGGAGGCTTGCAGACTTTACAGCAGAAAGATATGGTGGTTGGTCTTCCTGACATCAACCCTCCAGCTCAGATTTGTGAAGATTGTGCTATCAGCAAGCAGCCGCGAGATTCCTTTCCATCTGGAAAATCAGTGAGAGCTAAGAAATTGTTGGAGGTAGTGCATTCAGACATTTGTGGGCCTCTAAATCCAGTCTCGAATGGAGGTAAGCGGTACTTCATTACCTTCATTGATGATTTCAGTAGGAAGACATGGGTGTATTTCTTGAAAGAAAAATCTGAAGCATTTGATATTTTCAAGACATTCAAAGTGTTTGTTGAGAAGGAAAGTGGTTGCTCTATTTCAGTTCTGCGTACAGATCGAGGTGGGGAGTATACCTCACATGAATTTGCAAATTTTTGTAAGAATCAGGGAATTCAGAGGCAGCTTACAACAGCATATTCACCTCAGCAGAATGGTGTTTGTGAGCGGAAAAATCGTACTATCATGAATATGGTGCGAAGCTTGCTAAAGAGAAGTGGAATCTCTAAAACTTTTTGGCCCGAAGCGGTGAACTGGAGCATTCATATTTTGAATAGAAGTCCGACTTTTTCTGTTCAAAACATGACTCCAGAGGAGGCATGGAGTGGAAAGAAACCAACTGTCAACCACTTCAAAATCTTTGGGTGTGTTGCCTATGCTCGTGTGCCGGATCAGAAACGAACAAAGCTTGACGACAAGGGGGTGAAGTGTATCTTTCTTGGGGTTAGTGATCAGTCAAAAGCATATAAGCTATATAATCCTAACACTAAGAAGATAATCATCAGTCGTGATGTGATTTTTGCTGAGCTGAATTTCTGGACTGAGAGCAAGAAAGTTGTTGGACAACAAGAGATACTTGTTGATTTTGATGAAGTTCAGGAAAGTGAAAAGCAGCTGCAGCAGCCAGCAAGTTCAGCATTGCAGCCAGTTGTTGCTGACAGTAGACAGCAGACAACGCAAGCTCTTGACTCACCGGCAACACCAGCTACTGAAGAGCGCCCTCATCGTGCTAGAAAAAGGCCGGGATGGATGGTTGATTATGAAGTGAGTGGAGTACAACAATCAGAAAATCCACTTACACACTTTGTGTTGTTCTCGGATTGTGATCCTACAGTTTTTGAAGAAGCTGTTAAAGAACCAAAGTGGAAAAAAGCAATGGATGAAGAAATTGCTTCTATTGAGAAAAACAACACATGGGAGCTGACTGATCTTCCACAAGGGCACAAAACAATTGGTGTGAAGTGGGTTTACAAAACAAAACTGAAGGAAGATGGAGAAGTTGATAAGTACAAGGCACGGCTGGTCGCTAAAGGCTACAAGCAAGAGTTTGGAGTGGATTATACTGAAGTATTTGCTCCGGTTGCAAGGCATGATACCATCAGAATGGTGGTTGCTTTAGCTGCACAGAAGTCATGGCCCATCTTCCAATTGGATGTAAAATCAGCATTTTTACATGGAGATCTCCAAGAGCAAGTTTACATTGATCAACCTCCTGGATACATGAAGTCCGGGTGTGAGAACAAAGTCTATAGACTTAAGAAGGCGTTGTATGGACTGAAACAAGCGCCACGGGCCTGGTATAGTCGAATTGAATCTTATTTTCTGAAGGAAGGATTTCAGAAATGCCCATTTGAGCATACACTTTTTGTGAAAAGTGGGGAAGGAGGAAAATTGCTTATTGTGTGCTTGTATGTGGATGATTTGATATATACAGGGAATGATTTCAGCATGTTTGAAAGGTTCAAGCAAACTATGATGTTGGAATTTGATATGTCTGACTTGGGAAAGATGCATTATTTTCTTGGCATAGAAGTAGTGCAATCAGCATCTGGAATTTTTATATCTCAGAAGAAGTATGTGCAAGAGATTCTGGACAGATTTCAGATGGCAAAGTGCAACCCGACTGCTACACCAACTGAAGTAGGCCTCAAGCTTGTTAAAGATCCTGATGAAGAGAGAGTTGACAACCATCTTTACAAGCAAATTGTGGGGAGTCTGATGTATTTAACCGGAACAAGGCCAGATATCATGCATGCTGTAAGTTTGATCAGCAGGTACATGGAAAATCCTAAGGAGAGTCATCTCTTGGCTGCAAAGAGAATTCTTAGGTACTTGCAAGGTACATCTAACTTTGGGATTTTCTACAAAAAGGGAGAAAAATCAGATTTGATTGGCTATACAGATAGTGATTTTGCCGGTGATACTGATGATAGAAAGAGTACTTCAGGCTATGTCTTTATGCTTGGTTCTGGAGCTATTTCATGGTCATCAAAGAAGCAAGAGATAGTCACTCTATCAACCACCGAGGCGGAATATGTTGCTGCAACAGCATGTGCTTGTCAAGCAATTTGGCTTAGGAGGATTCTTGAAGGACTGAATTTTGTGCAAGAAAGGGAAGTTGGGGCTACTGCAATTTATTGTGACAACAGTTCAGCCATCAAATTGTCCAAAAATCCTGTTCTACATGGAAGAAGCAAGCACATAGATGTGAAATTTCATTTTATTCGGAATCTCACAAAGGATGGAGTGATTGAACTTCACTACTGCAGAAGTGAAGACCAAGTTGCTGATATAATGACAAAGCCATTGAAGGTGGCTGCATTTCAGAAGCTCAGGACAATGCTGGGTGTATGTAGTAAACTGAAAGTCTGAAGACTTTAGTTTAAGGGAGAATGTTAGAAACATTATCTATTGTTATTTATTTGGTATTTATGTTTGAGTAGTCCTAGTCTTTAGGAAGTTCAGTTAGAGTCAAACAACTGGGCTACGTTTCCAGATTTGTAGGACTTTGTTAGTTAGTTTTCTAGACTTCTTTAAGCACGTAGTTTGCAGTTGATTATTTTTCAGATTAATGAAAGCAGTAGTTTTCATCTCTCGTATTCTCTAAATTCAACACTCATTACCATGTGAATTTTAGTGTTGCTTGCCCCCTATCCAAACTTGGTGCACATGCTGTGTTATTTCTTACAGGTTAAGTGGTTATTCATGAACAATTTGGTGCAACTCATGGGTTTTTTCACAATTGTAGCATAGTAGATTTAGGGTGTGTTTGGATGCTTCCTATATTGTCAAAGAGTGATATTATAATGACAAACATATTGTACGTTTTGTATTTAAAACAAAAATTTGGGCCATAATTACATCACTTTTATTGTCTATATCATTGATGCTTTCTGCCACAAACTCAATGTTCCAAATTATACACATGATCTTGTAATGTAAAAATAAGCTAATTGGAGGGTTAAGGTTGGCTTTATTCCCACGATAGATTGCAAGTTTATACACATGATCTTGTAATGTAAAAATAAGCTATTTACTGTGTAATTAATTTTTTGATCTTGAAATAGGTTTGTTTAGTTTTTTTAATGCTATATCCCAAATGATGTTTTCTCTATGGTAGGCTTTTTTGATCTTGAAATAGGTTTGTTTAGCATTTCACATGGGTTGCTTCTCCGTTATCTTCTTTACTTGCTAGTGCTACAACTAGGATATATGTTTGCTGCATGTTAGTAATATTTCAATGTTATAATCACACACAAGTCACAGGTCTGCAACTACTTTGTTTTTAAAACAATACATAAATTTTAAAGTTCATTATTTGTATTTATTTCAAATCTAATCTTGGCATTTATTTGCACTAGAGGTGATCAATAAAATTAATTCATGGATGAAAGAAACATCAAGTGGTATTTGTTTCCTCGTTGGACTAAGGAATTTGAAAGAGGGGTAGATGAGTATATACAGATAGCATTTTCAGCTGAAGGGCAAGGAGAGCAAATTCGTTGTCCTTGTAAAGATTGTTCTTTACGATTGTGGTTACGTGGGGACATTGTCAGAAATCATATGATTGCAAGGGGTTTTATTCGACTGCCTTATGAAGTTACAAGGGAAATGAGTCCTGAAAGGGTAGCTGATGCGAGGGTGATTCATAACTTTGACGATAACATCCATGACCTGCTGAATGATTCATTTCGATATGGTCTGAATGAAGACACAAAAAAGTTCTACAAGTTAGTAGAAGAGGGCCAAGAAGAATTGTATCCAGGTTGCAAGAATATATCGAGGCTTTCCTTTTTAATTCGATTATTCGTTTACAAGCGGGATCATAAGCTGACCAATGGAGCGTTCAATGATTTATTGAAAATCTTGAAAGATGTGCAACCTGAGGCAAAATTGCCTAAGTCTTTTAATGAAGCAAAAAATGTCCTTAAGGTCTTAGGTCTTGATTATGTGAAGATAGATGCATGTCCAAATGATTGTATGCTGTTTTGGGAGGATAGTGTTGGAGCAGAATTTTGTCATATATGTAAGGCTTCTCGGTGGAAAAAAAAAAGAGAAAGATGAGATTACCGGTAAGGTTCGACGGATTTCAGCAAAGGTTCTTAGGTACTTTCCCATCAAGAAAAGATTCCAAAGGCTCTTTACGTGTGCTGCAAAATACATGACATGGCATGAAAATGGGCGCCCAAAGGATGGACTTTTGAGACATCCAGCAGATGGGGAATCTTGGAAAAACTTTGACTTGGTTTATCCATCGTTTGCTGCAGATCCAAGGAATTTAAGGTTGGGGTTAGCTAGTGATGGATTTAATCCATTTAGCACAATGAGTGTATCATACAGTACATGGCCAGTTATACTCAGCAACTACAACTTACCACCTTGGATGTCAACGAGGTCTGAATTTTTAATGCTAGCGTTGCTCATTCCGGGCCCTTCATCCCCAGGACAAAGTATCGATGTGTACATGCAGCCTTTAGTGAAGGATCTAAAGGAATTATGGGAGTTCGGTATAGATACGTATGATGCTTCAACAAACCAAATGTTTAAGCTACATGTGGCCTTGATGTTTACCATAAGTGATTTTCCAGCTTATGCAATGTTATCAGGATGGAGCACAAAAGGAAGATGGGCATGCCCTAATTGTCATTATGAGACTCACTCCTTATGGTTGCCTTGTAGTAGTAAATTCTGTTACATGGAGCACCACAAATTTTTGGATATGAATCACCCGTACCGGCGTAATAAGAGACATTTTAATGGGAAGACTCAACTTGAAAGTGCACCAGTCCGCTTGACAGGAGCTGAAACACTAGAATTGTTGTCTGGTTTTGAAAACAAGTTTGGAATGAATATACCAAAGGGTAAAGGGAGTAAACGAAAGGATGAAAGTGAAATTTGCCCTTGGAAAAAGAAGTCTAACCTTTTTCATTTGCCTTATTGGATGCATATTGATTGTCGCCATAATCTGGATGTGATGCATATAGAGAAGAACATATTTGATAGTCTTATTGGAACTCTAATAGGCATGTCTGGGAGGACGAAAGATCATGTGAAGGTCCGAATGGGTCTTTTGGAACTTGGCATAATGGATGAGCTTCAACCTAAATTATGTGATGATGGGCAGCGGTATGCAATTGCAAAGTCGCGGTTTTGGTTGACAGTGGATGAGAAACGCGGGTTTTTGAGTGTCTTAAAAAGTGCCAGGTTACCACAAGTTTGTGATTCCAACATCTCACGGTGTATTAATGTCAAGGAGAGGAAATTTGTTGGCTATAAGAGCCATGATGCTCACTTTGTTATGCAATACTTATACTTCCAGTTGCTGTCAAGAAAACTCTTCCTAAGGATGTAGCAAGTCCTTTAATCAGACTGTGTGCATTTTTTTAAGGCCATATGCAGTAAAATCATCGATCCTAAAGATCTTGATCATCTCCAATCTGAAATTACAGAGGTCATTTGTTAATTAGAAATGATATTTCCTCCAGCATTTTTTGACATTATGATGCATTTACTTGTTCACTTAGTTGAGGAAATTAAACTTGGAGGACCTTCTCCATTTAGATGGATGTATCCTATTGAAACAAACCTCCAAAAGTTGAAGGGTTTTGTTCAAAATAAGGGTCGTCCAGAGGGATCAATCGCAGAAGCATATTTGGCTGATGAATGTATTACTTTTTGTGAGAGATATTTGGATCGAGGATCAACAGTTGATCATGTCGAGGAGAATGAGTCAGAATCTATTTTCCCAAAGATGGGTCAGCCTATTATGGAAAGAGGAAGGAGAAGAAAGAAACCACAAAAACATGTCAAAGTTAGTCATATGCAGTGGGCTCAAGCACATAGATACATCTTATTTAATTGCGATAATGAAGAGGTTGAGATATATATAAGGTAGTATAACAATTTCTTTATTTTATTTATTTATTTCAGACACTACGTACTACTGAAATAAGTATGTGTTTTTATCTTAATGCAGTGATCACAAATCACTTGTTAGTAGCAAAAAAAAGAGAAAGTGGGATAGTGCACAAAGTCATAGCAAGGACTTTATTGACTGGTTTAAAGAAAGAGTTCAGTGTGAGATTGATGAAGGTGTCTCGATATCAGATTGTGTTAAATGGTTATCTGTCGGTCCTTCTTATTTTATCAAAAGATATAGTGGATATGCCGTCAATGGTTATAAGTTTCACACCCGAACACGTGATAGAAATTGTGTCACTGAAAATAGTGGTGTGACTTTAAAAGCCTTAACTCCTAGTTTGGCTAGTTCCAAGGATCAACGTCCTATCGTGGGAAACGTTACTTACTATGGTTCAATTGAAGAAATTATTGAGATTTTCTACGAAGACCACTTCAGCGTCGTCTTGTTTGGATGTGTCTGGTATGACTCTGAAACTGATTGTGGATTTCCTCGGGTTAATCATAAGAAGCTCATTTCCAAAGATGAACCATTCATCTTGGCATCTCAAGCCCATCAAGTTTTCTACGTTGAGGACCCTTTATCCAAGGACTGGTCTTATGTTGTTGAGCAGCTTCCTAGAGACCATTTTGCTGCCAAGGATGAAAGATGTGATCTGTTTGCTGAATTATATTGGAAGGAAGCACATAGCTCTTACCAAAACATGTCCGGGTGAAATAATGTTGATCTTGAAATCAATTGCACAAGACGAGATTTACCTGCATCTATAGTCGACATAGCAAATATAAATGATAACAATCTTGAATAACAAGGCAAAATAAAATTCCTATCCTTATTTTTCAGTTTTTTATTATGTATATAAGTTTCTATTCTTTATGCATATTCAGTTACAGAGATTAATTTTATTTTTCTTGTTATCATTATTGCTTGATTTGACTTTGTTTTGGTAAATTTTAGATATTCTGCCTAATTGGAATTTTAATATATTATTTCTCTTTTTAATTTCAGGCAACTAGTCTTACAGAAATGGGAAAGGGCATACCATCTGGTGGAATAGAGAAGATACCTCCTTATGAAATTGAACGGAGGAAAAGAATAAAAGAAATAGAACTCAGGCTGAAAGCTAAAGGTTTAACCAACATAGTAAATAAAGTATACAGAAAGAATGAAGTCTGCCAATCGCAAGAAAATATCAATAATCTTCATCCAGCTTTTAGTGAATCTAATGCAGTATGTATTCCATCTCTTTATCTTTTTAATTTCAGATATTATTAATTTATTTCAACTGAGAATGTGTTTGATTGAAAGATTTTATGTCAGTTTTGTTGAGGCTTATCTTTTGTGCTACTTTAGTTGCTGAAATTTAGGGAATTAGCAGCTTGTGGATGAATGCAGAAATTAAGTAGTTGTGGATGGGTCTAGATCTGCATAAAGTATAATGAAAAGCATGTAAATTAAGCAAGAAAGAGGAATTAGCAACATGTAAATTAATTGAAAGGGGAAAGAAATATGTGTAAAGAAATTTAGGGAATTAGCAACTTGTGGATGAATGCAGAGGATTTCACCATGTTGAATTGTATGAGATAAATTCTTTCGTGATCTCTACTAGATTATAGTTTTTTGAAGCCATTCATCTGATTTTCTGGATTTGTACTCACTACTCAATGATCAGATACTACATTCAGTTTTAGTGCCTCAATGAGATCTTTTCTTCGCCAAAACCATTTAACAATTGATAGGAGAAAGATAAGGAAGTAGATGCAGAATTATGACAGTGCAATTGCCTGCTATAGTTAATAAGCTTTGGGAACTGTAAGGACACTTGGAAAACTAAAAAGCAACCAACCGTCTCCCGCTCTAGTGCCGAAGCCGAATATCGATCCATGGCGAACACTTGTTGTGAACTCACATGGCTACGTGCACTTCTCCAAGATCTTCGGGTCCCTCACCCTCAGCCGTGCACTCTTTATTGTGACAACAAATCAGCACTCCACATTGCCTCGAACCTCGTATTCCATGAACGCACAAAACACATCGAAATTGATTGTCATGTTATACGCGAGAAGATCCAAAGAGGTGAAATCAAGACTGTTCACATCCGTACTAAGGACCAACCCGCCGACATCTTTACAAAGCCCCTTGGTCCACGCACATTCACTTCACTATTGTCTAAGTTGAGTGTCTGTAACATACACTCCACTTGAGGGAGAATATTGGAATTCATAACCAGCACAACCATTAATAATGGCACTCCACCAACATTTCTCATGCTCCTTGTAACTAGTGTAGCCGACTCTTCTAATTAACAAAAGAGCTGTTACACCCTTCCTCCTTGATTTTTTACTATATAAAGGTCTCCACCTAAGTCTTGTAACACATACAATTATATCAATACATTTTTAAGTACAATTCTAGTTTCCTACATTATCTCTTTATATGTAGGTAGGGCATGGTTTCGGTGTGAATATTGATTTTCTTGGATGCTTTTCATTTTTTTAAAGGATGTTCTTCGAATTATACTTATATGTTCTTCATTTTCTCAAAAATTTTACATCAAATTTTGATGTATATCTTTAAGAAAAAAATGAGTATACTATAGATGTACATCAATATTCATGTATATGTGCATTATATTTTTTATCAAAGATATGTGCATTACGTTTTTCATTGATGTGCGTAATAAAACTATACATGAAATTTTAAAGGACATTTACTACTTTTTTGACAAAGTGATATAAAGCAATATGCATACATTCGTAAATAAAATTTATTACATGTTTCCTTGTATATATAAGGATTTTCTAATACATTAACAAGTGTTCGTCATTTAAATGGTAAAATGATATAATTAACTAGCATTCCATAATCATGAGATTATGAATTTGAATTTCTCCTATGCCTTAACCATATAACATCTTCTATGGAGCATAAGAAAATGAATTCTAATACATTCATATCAAAACATTATCTCATATCACGTCTTATTAGACCTAATCAAATACTAAATCAATACTTATAAATAAAATAATCAGCATATTAATAGACCCAACCTCCAATAATCCAATGGTCAAGTAACACGTACAAACCTTGTAGAGTATAAGAAATTGTTAACAATATCAAATTTGACGCTCGCATAACAATCAATCCTAACACGTTTGTTTTAACTATCTTCTCCTTTAGTTTCTTTGATGAAATCGAGGAAGAGGAAGGCACTCCCCATTCCAACATTAACATCTTCATATTCGTCGCCCGTAGGAATTTATATAGATTTGTAACTACGGAGTAGAACGCGTACGAAATAACATCTCATTACCAAGTACCTCAACCAAGTTTGTGTAGCCTATTAAAAAGTTTTCACTTATTTATTGTTAGTTTTGTATAATTATATGCAAGAACATAGATTAGTGGTTGACAACGAAATTAGATTAGACTGAAAAAGTTTTTAAGTCATATAGTTCGTGTTGGTGAACATGATGATCTGACGTGCAACCAACCTTGCCAAAACATCAAATTCAGAAGTGGGTCCTCCTTATATACACAACAATCCAAGCCACCATTATTATTATACAATATGGTTTATGGAAACTCAAAAGTTCAGTAGCGATAGCATACAAGACACAAGATAGATTAGAGATAGTGCATCCCCATTCATCTTATAATACTCTGTATAATTCTTCTTCCACCGCTTCAAATCCGTCCATCTTTCTTTGTTTATTTCCTTGTTTTCATTTCACACAAGAAGAAGAACAACAAGAAGAAGATGATGGGTTTCGTCTCTTACACAAATCAATCCCTTTCAGGTTACACTTTTTTCTATCTCGCTCCTCGCTTCTTCTCCTTCATTCTGTTTGTGTAATCTTCAAACTATTTCCTTTATCATCATTTTCCAGAATTTTGGGGTGCAAATTTCAAATTCAATTCTTTAGTCTGGATTGCTAATAGTCCATGATCCGGCTAAATTGTGTTGGGTTTTTAGGTGGACGTTATATTTCAAGGAAAGCATACACTTATTCAAGCATTTTGCATAAGACCCATTAACAAAAATTTCATTTAAGCATCGACTGTATACTTTTTCCTGCAATTTGACACGCAATTGTTTGTAAAAGTAACAAAAAATGCCATGTATTATGGGTGGTTTGGGAATATGGATTGTGAATGGTCCTATGGAATTTTGTAGTCTGAGAGTAGCTTTAATCATATTGACTAAATTAAGGGTGGTTTTGTATAATTTGCCACCTATGTACTTTGTGAAAGTTGAACATCTTAAATAATTGAAGTCAGGATGTTTTGTTTAATGGAACTCAGGTGGTTGTTGAAGTCACTATAAATAATTGAGGGGGGAAAATGCAGCCTTATTTTCTATACATTGTTTAGTATTTATTCTAGCTTTATGTTGGTGTATTCTTCTTTAAGGCAATTGATCACAATCCATTATCAATCCTCTGTTATCTTGCATATTGGAAGAACATGTTTATTATTGAATGCAGTTTTAATTTGCTTATTGTCTTTCTATCTACATGTTACTCCAGAAGACTAGGTTGTGACTTGACTTTGAAATCCCTCTAAATGGCACATAGAAGTTCATTTCGCAGTAGCTGTGACCTTCTGGAAATAGAGGACGAAGATTTGAATTCATTGGAGCATTATAAAAGCAACAATAATCATCCAAAATCTGATCGTCGATCTTTGGCTTCAAATGTGGGGCGCAAGAGTTCTTTAGAAGACGATCTCAACCAACTGTTTGAGATATTCAATCGTCGAAGCTCGTCTCAGACAATGCTTCATTCTCCTCGGAATGCTGCAAGCTCTTCCAAAAAGAAGTCATCAAAGAAGCCGGTTAAAGCAAACAATAGCTCTCCTGAGCGTCGGAGTCTAAAACAAGCATTCAGAGGCCTATGCATCTCTCAAGCATCACAGATTGCTGCTGTCAAAAAGTCGGCAAAATCAGTCGGTTCTTCGAAAGCTGGTCAGATTGTGACACTTTACCAGAATGTAGCGGTTGACGACACTACATCTATTGCCTCTTCCAGCAATAGGGCCCTGCCTATACAAACTGAATTTGAACTTGAAGTTGAGGGTCAATCATTAATAGTAGAAAACTCACAGAATGAAATGTTATACCCTCTTTCGCCTTTGTCTTCTCCTATTCCAGATGATAGCTTGTTAAGGACAGCTAAGGCTAGTCCATTTGACACCCCTATGTTTTCTGCTTCAAGTGGATGTGCTAGTAGAGATTCTTTAACAGAGTTGTCACAGAAAGACGAGCACGGTCCTCCACCTTCGAGTGATGAAACAGCTAAGCCTATGGCTACACGCATCGAGACCGTCCCAGGATCACCGGCATCTCCTCCGCATTGGTCATCAAAATTAGAGGAGAAGGTGGTGTCAAAGGGATTAACCAATGGAAGCCATGAAAAGAAAGCAACAAAGGGCGTTTCGCGTCTAGTCAAGCCTGTTATAAAGACGAAGAATTTTGTGAAGAGGAAATCCAAGAAGGATACGAGCTCAGGTCATAGCCCGAATGAGACGCGCAGTGAGTTCAACAATGTTTTGTACCCGGGTTCGAGCCACATAGTTTGTCCAAGATGCCATTGCGTATTGAACGAGGAATGGGAAGAGGAAGAAGAAGAAGAGGAAGTAGAGGAAGATTCGACGTGTGCAAGCCCCAATGTTGAGCTGTCACCATTGTCTCCTGTTATGATCCCAAGCCCTGAACTATCTCCATTATCTGCTGTCTTGGAAGTCAGCACTACACAATCTAAGGAAGCTGACAATTTGAAGTGCAGAGAAGTAGGTGAAATCACTCAGAGCTCGATAAGCGGGCCTGAAGAGTGTAGTAGCAGTACTAGCATTAGTCAAGAGAACAATCTAGGCAGGCTTAGCAGTTGGGACCGTCCACATATGTCAAAGGATGCCAGGTGGCAAGCGATTCGACAAATCAGGATGCAGCATGGGAGTGTGGGGTTGAGGAACTTCAATCTCTTGAAAAAGCTCGGTTGTGGCGACATTGGAACCGTATATCTTGCTGAACTCATCGGTACGAGCTGCCTATTTGCTATCAAAGTCATGGATAATGAGTTCTTGGCAAGAAGGAAGAAGATTATGAGGGCTCAAACTGAAAGAGAGATTTTGAGAATGTTGGATCACCCTTTTCTTCCTACATTGTTCTCTCAATTTACGTCTGATAATCTATCTTGCTTGGTTATGGAGTATTGTCCCGGTGGAGATTTGCATGTCCTACGCCAAATGCAGCCAGGCAGATGTTTCACTGAGCAAGCCACAAGGTAATAAATAAATCCTATACCTTAAATTCACCAAATATTTATAGGAAATGTCTAATTGGAGTGTTTGATTGCAGATTTTATGTTGCTGAAGTCCTTCTAGCGCTTGAATACTTGCACATGCTGGGAGTGATCTACCGAGACTTGAAACCCGAAAACATTTTGGTTCGGGAAGACGGTCACATTATGCTCTCGGATTTCGACCTGTCTCTAAGATGCGCGGTGAGCCCAATGCTGTTAGTCTCACCATCCACATCTGACGCCTCGAAAATCGCATCCCTCTCTTATAAAAACTCGAGCTGTGTCGAGCCCTTTTGCGTTCGAAAACCGTCCTGTCAAGTCTCGTGCTTCGGCCCCAAAATCCTGAGACGACGAGCAGGCAAATCTCGTAAGCCAAAACCCGAAAACCCCGATCTACTAAAACCGTTACTACAGCTCGTGGCTGAGCCGACCGATGCAAGGTCCAACTCGTTCGTCGGCACACACGAGTATCTCGCCCCTGAGATCATCAAAGGTGAAGGACATGGTAGCTCTGTGGATTGGTGGACTCTAGGCGTCTTCCTCTTCGAGCTTTTGTACGGGAAAACGCCTTTTAGGGGGTCGGGAAACGAAGAGACGTTGGCCAATGTGGTTTTGCAGAGTCTCAAGTTCCCGGATAGTCCCCTAGTGAGTCTTCATGCAAGAGATTTGATCGTCGGGCTCTTAGATAAGGATCCCGAGGGTCGGTTGGGGTCCGAAAGAGGAGCTGCTGAGATTAAGCAACACCCTTTCTTTGATGGGTTGAACTGGGCCTTGATTAGGTGTGCAGTTCCTCCTGAGCTGCCGGAGTTTCACCGGAGCAATGGAGTTGGAAAAGGGATGTCCAGTGAGAGTGTTGCTAACGGTAATATCGGTAACGGTAGTAAGTATTTGGAGTTCAATTCTTCTACTGGGGAGCACTTAGAGTTTGAGGTGTTCTAATGTGAATTTTATAATTGTTTTTTGGACCTGTTTTTGGTGGTATTGCAATTTCTGAGAATTGTCTTACCCAACTAAGTATGTATTTGTCTAGTACGGATAATGATACTATTTATTAATAAATGTAATCAATCATTGCGGAAATCCCATTAGCACCACCTAATCCCATTGGCGCCACCTAGTCCCATACTAACAAATCCACATGCATATCTTAAAACCCGTGTTTTATCAGCAAGTCAAGTTAACAAGTTGGCTATATATATATATATATGGATTTTCCTAAATATGTCCTTAATAAGGTGAAAAAATGACTAAATAATATATTGATTTTGAGTTATAAAAAATGGATATATATATGAAGTTGTTAAGTTGACTTGCTGATATGCATGTGTAGCATGGGATTAGGTGGTGTATATTGAGGTTTAAATTGGAAGAAAAACGTAGGTAGTGGAAAAAAGAAAGAATTGTGATGGAAGGTGAAGCAAAAAGCTTAGGCGGGTCCCTGGCGAAGCCCCATGTAGCCGTTTGTCCAAGCGTGGGAATGGGCCACTTAGGGCCATTCCTGAGGCTATCAAGCACCCTGGCGTCCGCCCCCTACCACTGCACTGTGAGCGTTGTGATCATCGTCCCCCTCGTGACCACTGCCGAATCCAATGAGATCTCCTCTTTCTTCTCTTGCCACCCCCACATCCGCCGCCTTGACTTGCTGGAATCGCCCCCGACTCCAGGCCACCCCGCTGACCTCCCGGGCCTCGACCCCATTGCTGCCGACAACATCCCTCCTCCGGATCATGTCTACATTTCCTTGGTCCGCTTACAAGCTCAATATCTACATCTTTCTCAAGGGATTTTGGTCAACACGTTTGAGTCGTTGGAGCCCGAAACCCTGGCCGCTTTCAAATCCGGTAGGGCTCTTCCGAATCTATTACCTCCAGTGCTCCCTGTAGGACCTCTTGATGCAGTATCCGAGGAGGAGGAGATTAGGCAAGACCCGTTGATGGCGTGGCTTGATGAGCAGCCAGATGAGTCGGTTATGTACGTGTCGTTTGGAAACAGGACAGCGCTGTCGAGAGATCAAATGCGTGAGCTGGGAAGGGGGTTGGGTAGGAGCGGATACGGGTTTGTTTGGGTTGTGAAAACGAGCATGATAGACAAAGAGGAGAAGGGGGAGATGTTAGGGGAGGAGTTGTGTAAGAAAGGGCAGGTGGTGATGCGGTGGGTGAGCCAAAAGGAGATGTTAGGACACAAGGCGGTTGGGGGTTTCCTGAGCCATTGTGGGTGGAATTCAGTGACAGAGGCGGCTCGATATGGGGTGCCGGTTCTTGCTTGGCCGCAACAGGGGGAGCAGAGGGAGAATGCAGGGGTGGTGGAGAAGGCGGGCTTTGGGGTTTGGGACAGAAACTGGGGTAAAGGGAACCTCGTTGGAGCAGCGGAGATTCAGGAGAAGCTGGAGTTGCTCATGGGGAATCCGGGGTTCAGGAACAGGGCCACCAACCTGGGAGACCAACTGGAAAAGTCTTGTGCAGCTGGAGCTGCTGGGACTTCCAACCTTGCTCTAATCACCATTATCCGGGACCTCAACCAAACTTAGACTGCTGCAATCGACTCCATTAATCGCCTACACCTCCTCCTCCTCCTTCGCCTCAAGGATTTGTGGTTTCTGCATGTTTGTACGATTTCCCTGTCTGAAAGAGAGAAATAGGGTGTGGTATTGTAATTTCTGAGCATTGTCTTGCCATTATTGTTTAAATAACAATAGCTTCTGAGTGGAAACAGAATTATCAAATAACTCATGAGTTCAAATAAGAAAACTATTGTCGAATCGGATGATAAACAACCAGCAACACAACTGTCGATAACTCTTGACTATCAACTATGTCAACCTATGTCACTGTCCTGACAACTGAAACAATTTATTGAGGATTGTGAAACAAAATAATCCACCTCCATGTAAAAAGAACAAAAAAAATTACAAATAAGATGTATTTTAATCTTCATCTACGCCTGAACCTTCAGAATCTGAAGTGCTACCATGGGCGACACCATTAGAAGCACCAGTGTTCTTCCTGTCATCTTCATCATCATCGCTGTACTCGCTCTCATAATCATCAACAACTTCCTCCTCCTCCTCTTCATCTTCGTTTCCTTCCTCTGTAATTTGCCCCTCGTCCATCAAGACAGCCCCTCTCGTCCCTGCACGGCTCCTCTTAGCGATCTTGAGCTTAAGACCCGTCCTCTTGTCACAACCGATCCACGAATCACACAGACAAATGCCAGTAAGGTTGTAATTTCCTTCTGACGGGGCCTGAAATTTACCCATCACCAGCCTCGAACCATTCTTCACTCTGTCGACTGCTTCTTTGACAGCGACTTTCGTCTCCTTGACGCTTGCACCTGATCCCTCCTTCAATTCTTGAATAGCGTTTGAAACGGCCGTCACAGCTGCAGGCTCATCCATGAAGCTTAGCTTTTGGGACAGCCACACATCGTTGGAGGTTGGATCCGCAAGTAGCAACCAGAAATTCTCATCTTTGGGGAAAGGATAGTAAGGAGAGTGTGGGAGAGCTCCGGTTAGACCGTTTCCACGCTTGAGAGTCACCCAGGCGTGTAATGTGACAATATCGCCCTCCTGAATTCCGTCTTCGCCTTCGGTCTCGCAGGAAATATCAATTGTTATGGAGGGTATCATGTTGAGAACAGTCTCGGCATCCAGTGATTCGGCTTCAGAGAAACCGGCCACTTGGGTCAAAAGCTCGGAACGCTCTTGTGGAGTCATGTCAAGGAGATCTTGAAGCGTTCGAACTCTCTGAAGGCACAACCACATGCCCATGCAAAAAGAGTGAATGAAAGAGAGAATCTTAGTCCAAATGAAAAAGATCCAAGTAGCTAACTTTTCATGAATTTACTACTAATTGTCACGTTGTGAATAAGCCTGTTTATGTTTTCATGCTACAATGTTTCTTTTCTTATTCTATATTAAGTTAACGGTGACATGCGCTGGAGATGGCCATTTAGTGGGCACAACAATGGGAAATTTTATACCCGTCAAAAGGCTCACTTTTGTGAGGATGAGAGGGTGTGGGGACTGGTTATGATATCCTATCCATATTTGCATAGCTCAAATAATCTAAATAACAGTTCTGATCAGCATAGAATTTGGACAGCATGCAAAGGACATCTAATCTTATTCTTGTGGGTTGGTTTGTGGATTTGGTGATTAAGTTTGATAGGGAAGATGTTGAGGCAGTGAGCTACACTACTTTATTTTATTTTGTATTTTCTTATTGGTTCCAAGTACCCATTTTGGATCTCGGATTGTAACCTCCCTCTACCATAGTGGAGCTTCTAGATGGACTTTCCTTATCTTTGAAAGAGCTACCCATATAACTGACAATGCCATTATTGTCACAAAAAAATTGGTTGCATCCAGAGATGGGATAAGAGAATAAAAGGTAAAACTATAAACTGAAGGCTCAAAATTATCGTGCCTATAGCAAGAACTACTGAATGGGGGATTTAGTTTGGGTAGAATCACTCTGGGTAGAATCACTCAAAATTATCGTACCTTAGATGAAGGGACAAGATATTTTTAGTTTCTTTATAGGGTTTACTTTTTGGGAGTGTTTATAAATCCACAGAGTTCTTTTACCAACTCCGATTAAACAAAACTCCTGAAGGGTCTTGCTATTTTATAGAAGAATGTCTGGAGATTTTTCATTCACTAAAAATTGGTAAAGGATGGTTTGGCAATGGCAGTAGGGGCTAAAACCAGCACTAAAGCAATGTTAGAGCTCAAGCATAGTATATGTCATTATGTTGCACACAAAAAACCCACAGAGCTATGGGGTAGAATAAAGGTGAAATATATGCTATCATGCCAGTACTTCATTGCATAAGAAACAACATGAACAGTACCTTCCGTGCAATCTTTTTGACAACGCCCTCGTTAAAGTGTGGCAACTGCAGAAAAGGAGCAATTCCTTCACTGGATCCTCCAACTGGCTTCCTGGCACTAAGTGGAACTGCCTGCAACGCAGAAACGATCAGTACACAAACCTAGGATTTCCATCAAAAGGAATACACAGATAGAGATAGCCCACGGCACACACTGGCTAAGCTGCTAGAGGGAATTACCTGGACAACACACTGGCTAAGCTCTAGCACTCCTGTTGCTGGCCTCAACCATCCGTGCCCGTGGGGACTGCGTGCTAAAACAGCCAACTGCACATAAGAAAAATTCCAAAGGCTGTAACTTTAGAATCACCAGCATGTACAGACCAAGGAATACAGATACATTTGGTCAAAATCAGTCATGCACAACAATTAATTATCAAAATACTTATATTTTTATGCAGCCACTGAAACTTGAAAAGCTTTTAATAAATTTCATCCTCCACTTCCAAGTGAAAGGAAACAAACCTTCATCAGTTCTTCAAGAAGTCTGGGTGCAAGTTGAAGCATGCGTCTAAAATCGGCCTGAAGTGCAGGGGATAATTCAGCAGTCTCACGGGTCAGATGAGCTTGAATCAACAACTCAGTCTGGACATAAGGTAAGAAGAGAAACTTGTCAACCAAAACATATTAATAGTCTCAATCTTAATAAAGCTTATTAAATTATCATCAATCACCTTTACTAAAGCTGGATGCTGCTTCCAAAACTTTGCTTGCTCTTGCTTAATGTTCTTTAGATCCAAATTCAACTCACTTCTAACCAGCACGAACAACTTCTGTAGAGGTTCCATATCACTTCTTCGAACTGGAATCTCCATATATTCAGCAGCCTTTATGAATACATCCATAACTTTGCTGTAGAGCATATAATATACATATAAGTGTCATACAGCTAAACTCCGACTAATTTGTTTAACAAATGCTGAAATGCTTGATTAACAAACTGAGCAGTTTCCTATGCAAATATATTACATGTTGAAAATTAGAACATTAGTGGTCCTATAAGCAGTCAAAATATATAAACATTTCCTTCTTCTGAGTAAGCAATGGAAGTAAACAATTCCACTGTTGTTCCAAGACAAAACATGTACTTGAATTACCAGAGGTACTAATAATTTAAGAAAGAATATTGAAAGCATAAATACCTTGGTGCTAAAGAAGGCTTTAGCAAGTAGAAATACGCTGATAACGTCTGATGCATTACATTATTGCCCGTATACTTTGATGAATTTGACAGATAAATGACAGCACCCAGCAAAGGCAAAATAATACAAACACCAACAATACCAAGTAGAAGTATTCCACCAGACGATCCATCAACATTTAGCAAAAAACTAGGGAGGGCAATCCCCATTTGAAAACCCTGATTCCAAAATAAAACAAACTCTTGTTAACATCTATAGTAAATTTTAGATCACTGGATGATATTGTACATTTTGGCTATAATGTATTTTTTGCATTTTTATTTTCATATATGAATAAATTACCTGTCTACCATCTGGGTGACCATATTTCTCATAGTTCTCACGGGCTACTGGATCTGTCAAAGCTTGATATGCCTTTGATATAAAATCCACGAAGTACTTGTTTGCCTCTATAAATAAACAAAAAAAAACGGAAGATTAAGCATCAGCGTCTTCCCAAGGACCAACAGTAAATAAGTTGATGTAAACTTTAGAATCAGCTATACCTGGATCTGGATTTTTATCAGGATGGTACTGAACAGAAAGTCTTCTGTAAGCCTTCTTTATCATTGTGTCAGTTGCTCCAGGTTCCAACCCAAGGATACCAAATGGCTCAAACACCTGGATCTGGTACACAATTCAAAAAACTTAGGTTGTGTTTGGCCGCAAATTTATAATGAGAGATTTTATTAAAATTTCATTTTTTAATAAAAATATATATGGGTCATGCCCTCATGTGTCCAATAGATCCTTAAATTTGAAAAAAGTGACTTAAATGTTGTATTTCCTTGAAAACCCCCACCATGGCGAAAAATTGAAGAGCTTCAAGAATAAAGAGTCCAATATATTAATGTATACCATTTAATATCAGTTAAACGAAGTATAGCATACCTCTTGACTAATGTGTTTGATGTAGTAAACTAGGACACCCATGATGATCCATAATAATATGAGCGTCATGTTGCTGCCTGTTGAGAAGTTTGATATCTGGAAGGGAGAAAAAGTAAACATACATTGTAAAAGTTACAGAAGACAAAAAGAATCAGGATCCGACCAATGAAGGGCTGGGTGACAAAACTTACCTTTTTAAAGATGGACTTGCGGTATTTCCCAGATCGGGAGCAGACAGAGCACTGGCAATTTATGGGCTCCGACTTTTTGGATGCTGCACGGCATAGCTTGACTATTGTGTATGGAACCAAGGGTATAGCCATTATAGTCAATATAAATATAGGGAACAGTCCGCTGTTTTCCTCTGATGCAGCCATGATTCTCTTCTAGTTAAAAGCAACTCTTACTTCAAATTTGGAAAGACTGCAAAGGTTAAAATAAGATGATCTAGTCATACAGGTAAACCCAAGAATAGATTCGCAATATTGATATCGTGGAAAGCATGATCATGCCACTAAAATGTTGAAGTAAGAAAACAGAACTATTTCACAATCCTTACAATGATAAGAAGAATTCAACAACAATTTCGAAGGATCTTGGACAATGCAAGTTGAAAATGAGGCCTTGAGATTGTGCAATTCCAATTTTCAATTTTCGTTAAATGTTACTTGATTTTAATTCCAATTTTCAAATTCTGTTAAATGAGTTACTTGAGTTTATGCGAGTTGAAAATGAGGCCTTCAATGATGTAATTTTCTTTTTTATCTGGTAGATGCAACTGGAGGGGTTAATCCATCTTTCCAGCACCGATTCATACGATTTATAAACTATAAAGTCCCCTACCCTATGAATGGAAGGTGCTAAGAATTGCCAAATCAAATTTCCCTCCTTTCTCTTTATGTCACATTCTTCTACCTTATCCAAACTTCTCGAACTAGATTCAAAGTTTCTCTTGGACCCTGAGCTGAGTTCATCTTGCTTCGATCATGATTAGAGTTCCTAGCTAGGTTCCTTGCATTATTGACCGTCACAAGAAAGATTTAAGAAAATCACCAACAAATACAAGGGGGAGGTTTTTCAGCAATGCATACTCTTAGCAGGTGCTTCAGCCTTTCAATCCAGAAACCACATTTAACAACTACACCCCGTTTGACTGTAGTTCATAGATCATATTGAGAAATGAGAAAATTGCTCTATATACAACCTAAGAAAGAAAGTAAGACTAATCAGAGACTATAAGAAAGATCAATCTCGCTGGAAATGCGGCAATCAGCCCTGGGTCTAGAATTGAAAAGTAAATTTTCACAGACGCTGACTAATTCATGAACTAAAACACAACAGAAACTCATACAATCGTTAACAGGAAAGGATCTGAGAGGACAGATCGACTTTCTCAACAATCGTAATTCAGAAGATTCTCCATGAGACAAATCAATTTAATCGAATTAAGGAAACAGTACAGATGATAGAACACGACTAATTAAAGGGCATGCATCTTGTACCGCGGATTCAGAAGAAGATGTAGATTGAAAGGTAGAGAGCGATAAAGAGATGGATCTGACCGATAAATTGATCTGCGGTAGTTGCAGTAGCTCGGAGCCGTGACCGGAACAAGAAGCAGTGGGTATAACAACGACGGGGTGGGGTGGGGTGGGATGGGATGAACAAGTCAATGAGAGGAGGAATAGGATGGGCGCAACCTCACCTCACCTCGCCTCTTTGAGCTCTGAATCTCTTATTTCTTAAACGAGCACCGATTACCGAATCTCTTATTTAGTTTTAAGGCTTCTTTTACATTCTCGTGTTTATAATGCAATTATGTTTTATACTCCACAATATCCCATCTCTATTTATAACACTACTATTTACGGTTCTATAAAATTTTGTATATTTCTTACAACATTTAAGCCAAAATATAGTCGCGCGTGGTCTTCTCTGATTCGTCTAAATTAATACTTTATAAATATTAAAATTTATATCTTTTGGTAATCAGTAATCAGAGCTATTGACAAAAGAAAACATACATCGACATTCGTGTTATATTTTGGGACAAAAAGAGGATTATGTTCATCTTTCCTTTTGTACGTGTCCTTTATGCTCGTTTAGTATCCATAATCCATAATTCCATATCAATCAAGATATCATATTTGTAATATGTGTTAATAATAAGATATGAATATAAGATATCGGGTATAAATATGAGTACGATATATTTGATATATCTAATTTTTGGGAGATATTAAAAAAACACTCTAATATTATTTTGATACTCATACATTATATACTAATATCATGTATGAGTATTAAAATGGCTCATATCCATACATGGTATTTGATATATCAGTATATGAATATCAATTTGATATATTAGATATCGTGATATCTGATTTTGAATAGCTCTAAGGACATGTTTGGTATCCATGTATTGATATCATGTGCGGTTATGGATATGACTCATACGTCATTCTCATATCTAGTGTTTGGTATATCAGTATATAGGTATCAAATTGATATCTTGATATCTCTTTTCCTGGAGTTTGATATAGTCAAGTATCAAAATGATATCTCCTGCATACCAAACACAAATATCAGATATCAATCTCATACGCATACTTGATATCTGATACTCATATACATACCTGATATCTGATATACTAGTATATGGATATCAAACAACCTTTATTATCTCATACTCTCTCTGTTTTAAAATAGATGCACATGCATTCAGATAATATTGATGCACATTCAGATAATATTGATGCACATACATAGAGAAATATATGCGCATATTACAATGATCTTGATGCGTATTCTTCCCATATTGATGCACATTCCATCAATTTTTTGGACATGCAATCTCTTTGACTCGGTAAAATCATCATGCTATGTTATTGAGCAAGTTTACTGTATATCACCATGTAAACAATAGAATCTAACAACAACAATCAAAAGATTTCCATTGACGGTTCGAGAAAAAGGAGCAAATCTGTAATTTATTTGCACAATCTGCATAATTGAAGAGATTATATGTGCGAGTAAACGAGAGGTTACGAGTTCACTATAACAACCAGCAAAACTGTAAACTCTTGCACAATCTTCATAATTTGAGCAATATCTGTGCGAGGAAACGAGCGATTACGAGTTCATACCTGAAGTTTGAGTTTTCTCTTGCATCGATCCTTCCATCTTCGTAGATTTTGCGAGTAGAGACTACTGGAATTCTGCTCGGAATGATTTCTTGGGTTTTTACTGATGGTGTTACTGAGAGAGTATCGGGAAGAGGATGAAATTGAAGCGTTGTTTTGGAACTTCCTTTTTTGGGGGTATTTATATGCGTGCTGCGCACGAAGCGACTAGGTGGGCGCGTGGAGGTTTCAAAAAGCACGTTCGTCTACGTGGTTGCTTTTTCCCACCTCTAAAGGCCCTTATTCCCACCCGAACCGGACTCTATATATATATTTTTATCTATTAATATGTTATCACTTTAATTAAATTGAGTTATTGATACTATAAAACAAATCGTAAACTAGAAATTGTAATCTATAAGTTATAAACCATAAAGTAAAAATTACAATCTATAAACTAATTAATAGTATAAATTATAAATATATTATTAAAATATTTATTACATGCGACCCCGTACATGGTACGGGAACACACGCTAGTTATAGGCCTATTTCTAGCTCGGGAGCCAAAACCAACAGATCTACTACCTACTGTATTGCATTGCTTTATTATGTCTTTTAAACTTAAATTTTAGTACCAAACACTTTTTTCGGTGAAAAATACTAAACACTTTTAAAAGTATATTCTAAATGCTAAATAAATTTCGACAATTAGACTTATGATTCAAAACTTTCTCACTTATCATTTTATCAATCATTTGGTTAACACAATTAGTATCAAAATTGATAAATCTTAACAAGACAATGAGAACTAGGTAAGTAGCAACAAATTTCAATGTGTGCGTTGTTTATTCTATTTTAGTTACTTTGGAGTTTTAGACAATATTAGGAGGAAAAAGTTGTTATTGAATTATTAGTTCAATACTAGACTCTAGTGTATCGTATTTAAAAAGCTATTAATCTATCTATACATATACTAAAACAGAACGTTGTTTTGCCACATGTCACCCTTATATTCAATTCGCCTATGTGTCGACCTCTAAGCTATGCTACATCATCCACAATGTCATCCTCCACATCATCTGACTTTATATTTTGATATATATCTTTGAATTAAATAAGTAAAAAAATCAAAAAGATATCTAATAGGTTATATTACAAAAAGAAATATAGATTTTTATCTTTTATCATATTATATCTTTATCTTATATATATATATATAGAGGCCGGTTCCGGTGTAACGGATTTTATGGTGTAACGAGTGGATTGATTAGGAGCGTTGGATTGGATTAAATCAATAGATTGAATTAATCATAGAAAAAAAAGAAAACAAATACATTTAAATACCCCAGCCGAATTTTTAGGAACAACGCTTCTTCAGGAGGTTTTTTATTTTATATTTAAATGTTAATCTGTAATTGATAGGAGAGAGAATCCTTATTTATCTCTTCACGTTCTTCTTCAGGAGGTCTTCTCCATTGCAGCCTGCAGTTATTCTTCACGTTCTTCTTCAATGTCTTCTTCCAGTTCTTCATTCTTCTTCAAGTTCTTCATTCTTTTTCATTGTCGCCTGAATTTTCAATATCTACGGATGAAGTTGATCGTAAAGGTTAGTTCTTGATAATTAGGGTTTCTTCATATTCAGTTTTGGTTACTATGTTGTTCGACTGAAATCTAGAAAAATCCCTTGTTATGTCGCGCAGTATATATTCGATTTTGTTTAATCGATATTCATGTTTAGAACAATGTGTGTATTCAGATTCTAATGTTAGATATTCATCTTCTTATGTAGTTGTATTCGTTAAGAGAGATAAGGTCTCATCATATATATTCTGCGTTACATGCAATTAGAAGGTTGATTTCATGTTTTGTCTCGTGTATGTATTCAGATGTTAATATTTGTTATTCGTGTTCCACTGTAGAAATATTCTATTATAGGGGTTCCATTATGAAAGGATTTTGTTCATACATAAAGAAGATGATATTCTGATGTTCATCTTTGTTATTCGTTTTATACTGTTGATATATCTGTTATAGGGGTTCCATTACGAAAGGCTTTTGTTCCTACATAAAGAAGACGATATTCAGATGTTAATATTTCTATCCGTGTTCCACTGTTGAAATATTCTGTTATAGGGGTTCCATTATGAAATGATTTTGTTCATACATAAAGAAGACGATATTCTGATGTTAATCTTTGTTATTCGTTTTCTACTGTTGATATATTCTGTTATAGGGGTTGCATTACGAAAGGCTTTTGTTCCTACATAAAGAAGATCATATTCAGATTTTAATCTTTGTTATGCGTGTTCTACTGTTGAAATATCCTGTTATAAGGGTTCCATTATGAAAGGATTTTGTTCCTACATAAAGAAGACAATATTCCGATGTTAATCTTTGTTATTCGTGTTATACTTTTGAAATATTATGTTATAGGGGTTCCATTATGAAAGGTTTTTGTTCCTACATACAGAAGACGATATTCTGACGTTAATCGTTGTTATTCGTGTTCTATTGTTGAAATATTCTGTTATAGGGGTTCTATTATGAAAGGCTTTTGTTCCTACATAAAGAAGACGATATTCTGATTTTAATCAATATATTCGTATTTGGGTTTGTTAACCTGATATTCAGTTTTATTAACTTGCTTATTCAGTCGACTCATTGCATTCGTAAATATGTAAATCATAATCGATAATGTTTTTTTAATATGAATCAAGTACAATATGAATATCACCATTTAGTTTTGGTTACTATGTCATTTTTGTGTGAATCTAGTATACTATTATGTAATCGTTGTTATTCGTGTTCTATTGTTGAAATATTCTGTTATAGGGGTTCTATTATGAAAGGCTTTTGTTCCTACATAAAGAAGACGATATTCTGATTTTAATCAATATATTCGTATTTGGGTTTGTTAACCTGATATTCAGTTTTATTAACTTTCTTATTCAGTCATTGCATTCGTAAATATGTAAATCATAATCGATAATGCTTTTTGAATATGAATCAAGTACAATCTGAATATCACCATTTAGTTCTTGATAATTGTCATTTTTGTGTGAATCTAGTATACTATTATGTAATTTCATATAGATATCACTATCATCACTTAAAAACATGAATATCCTTCTCTAATTCCTGAGCTGGTATACAATGGATAGGCTTACAAATACTTTAAACACATGAACAAAAAGATGCACAATTGTCTCATGGAAAAGAACAAAAACCAATCCCAATTCGATGATGAAAATTGAGATTCACCCTGAGAGGCATATTGTCACTGAAACTACAATGAATCCAACTAAAACCTGTCCTTTATTCAAATAATTGCAATCCATATGTATATGCACGAAGACTATATAAATATACAATGGGAACATCTTGGATTAACCGGCCATAGTATGGAGGTATGCTATAGAATCACCCTATAACTTTTGGAAGAACAAACTCAAACACTAGAAGAGAAAAAATTGATAGAGTAGTGAGACATAGATCAAAAGAAACTAGAGCTCAAGAAAGAAATACAACACTTTTTTTCTTCTATTTGCAAGGGGGTCAATCATAATATATAGGTGGAGAAATACGTAGATGAAGCTAAAAGCATGAAAAAGGTAACAACATCATAAAGTTATTTATTATCACCGGGAGACAAAATGATCAACTTCGTAGTTCATTCAAAGAGGAATTGTTCATTACATCCACACTAAAATTCTACCCAGATCTCATCTCATGTAAATCACTAATTAAATGAGTAACTAACCCCATTGAAATTACACAAGAACTCGACACCAAATTTCTGTTTTAAAGCACCCCAATTCATGGCGAAAACATGGGTAACTCTCTTCGAGAAATTATCTTCAATTACTGCACCCATTTGCTCCATTTTCTGCTTCCATATCTATATAAAAATCCCTTTAGAAAAATCGAGGACGAGGGCTTGCGAACTAGGGCAACGAGGACGACGCAACACTGAAACGAAGAATCGTCGACGACTGGCAGAAGCTTGCGATGACGAATCGCCAATCGCCTGCGAGAGCGAGAGGAGGTTTGGAATTGCCGAATCTCCAGTAACCAGAGATGATGAAGGGCGTGAGAGAGAGATTCTGAGAGATTTGGGAGAGAGGGGGTTAGATTTTGTTATTTTAGGGATTAATTTTGGATAGTAAAAAATCCCACGGATTTCGGGATTTCTTGTACGTAGAGTTGGATCCAGTGTATGCAAGTCTATAATGTTCTTATGTACCATCCGAGATTAATTCTGGGCCATTGATTTAGAATAGATTCAATGACTCTAATTAATCCACTCGTTACACCGTAAAAGCATGTTACACCGGAACCTAAATCTATATATATATATATATCTTTATCTATTATTATGTTATCAATCTAATTAAATTGACTTATTAATGATCTTAAACTATAAAACATAAATCGTAAACTATAAACTATAATCTATAAATTATAAACCATAAAGTATAAACTAAAATCTATAAACAAATTAATAGTAAAAAATATAAATATATTATTAAAGTATTTCTTTACATGCAACTCGTACATGGTACGGGAACACACGCTAGTGAGTGACTAGAATCGGAGTAGCGCGGGGTTATTACGGTTTTTCGTCTCAAAATTGGATTGAACTAATTATATATTTACAATCTTTTTCAGGACATATTTTATCCAATTCAGACCAATTTAAATCTAACATGCAAATCAAGACATTAACACAAAATAAATGAACAATAGAAGTGATAAAAATAACAAATTGATTGGTTCAATTACAAATTGACAATAACCATGAGTAACGACGAAATACAATATGCAGAAGAGTAACGACGACTTGATGGGAGAATTCAATACGAAATCTCATTCAGAGAAGTCGAAAAATCAAAAGTTGAAATTAGAAGAGGAATTCAAGATGCCACATAGTAATGACGACTTATTAACAACTTTCTAGGTCATTACCCGCGCTTTGCGCGAGTCAAACACTTTTTATTTTTGTCTATATTCATATACTTAATATATTTTTTCATATATGTATTTTTTTAGTAAATTATAATAAAATGAATTGAATATCTCTTATATATGTACCAAAATCACATAGTCGTTTACGTTGTTCGGATTGATCTTCATCGTCATACGGATTAAAGGTGAAGAGCGAAAAAAAAAATTAAAATGGTGGAAATACTAACCAATTAAGCACATAATTATGGTTTTATTAGACATTTAATAAGTTTCAATTATCATTGAATAATGAGAAATAGAAAAAAGGAGAAAAAATTAAGTTTAAACATTAATGAGTACCGATTGTCATTACTTTCTCAAACCCATGAATTTTTATATATAGATATATGTTTAAAAGTTAATTGATGTTATAAGATTTTGCTTGAACAAGAAATTGTTAAACAAACTCAAAAATATATGATCATCTGGTCACAAATACGTCATATATAATCTAACATTCGTAAAACTCTCATTTATTTGTAGAAATCCAGAAACTTACATATTAAATTTATTGACATTAAATATTTAGTTATTTAATTATTTGTTTAACAAATTGTAAAATACTAGAACAAATCTGGGGTTCGGACTCGGGTCAAAATCGAGTTCGGTTTATTTGGATTGTTAAAAAAATTAATCGGCATGTTTAGGTTGGATCGACCTAGCGAGTTCAAAGTGCTCATTTTTTATGATTGTTGTAAGACGTAATTAGCATGTATTAATGTCGAAGCCCAACTAGTTGCTAGACTTTCATCCAACTTTTGTATTAGACTCATATTTTATTCAAGTAATAAATATGTGAGACCATTTATTAATTTTCAAATAAAATTATATAAGACAACTAAGTTATCGATTGTAGATAAAATCCCGCACATCACGCGGAAACTATACTAGTATTTCCAATTTAAGAACAAAAAAGAATCTATCTTATATATTAAAGGTGAGCCTTTTAGAGTTCTTAGAGCATCTACATTGATGTTACTTAGAGTAACAAACACCATTTAAAAATTGAAAATTAAAATGACATGACAACCTATTTTATAGAACCAATGTCATGAGTGGAGAGAAGTAACAAAGAAGTGTTACCCACTCTTACACAAATCACTTCATGTGTCCAATCATTTATCAACATGTGGACCAATAATAAAGTTATATTACTTAGTTATTGATAAATATCTTATAACATTCACAATACATAAAATTTTATTGTAATTCTTTTTCAAATATTTTTTATTTATTTTTATCTACATATTGATATCCATATTGACTATGTAGTATATTATTTAAATTTATAATAAAAATAAAGATAAAATCTATGTTATTTGACATGAGTAACATGAATGTGGATGAAAATTAAGTCAAGCTACGTAGATAACCTTCATGATATAAAATATATTTTTATAAATAGTCTTTACCAGAAAAAGTTAATCTTAATTTTTTGACGAACTCGATTAAAAGGATATACAATTTTCATACGAATAATATGAAATTTCCCGTGAATGGCACGGGTTAGTACACTAGTAAAAGATGAATGAGTAATTGATACGAGAAAATAACAGGTTGAACGGAGATGCCTGAAATCAGGCAAATCCTATTGTGCTCAGCAAAACTACAAACTTGACCAGAAATGGAATAAAACAACCGGTTTTTGGGTAAATACCCCAAAACTGTTATGTCAACAAGAATAGTAAGTTGTTGAGTTGTCAACAAATTTTTTAACAAAGTTGTCAACACGACTAAATAAGTTGTCAGCACGACTAAATAAGTTGTCAGCACGACTAAATAAGCTGTCAACACAACTAAATAAGTTGTCAACCTAACTAAATAATTTGTTTAACACAACTAATAACTTGTCAACAAAACAACAAATGAGTGTCAGCACTACAAATAAGTTGTCAACACGACTAAATAAGTTGTCAACCCAACTAAATAAATTGTTTACATGACTAATAAACGGTCAACAACATACAACACGAATAATATTACAAAATTGTAAACACTTTACAAAACTTGTCAACACCAATTAATTACATTGTCAACACACTTGTCAACACTGTCAAATTTGTTTGAAATATGCAGCATCAACACCCTTCATCTCTCCATTTCTGCATACATAGAACAACAATCATTCAACAAAATTAAGAACAATGGGCAATGTTACTGATGTTTACAGGAAATAAAGTATCAACCTATTTGTGCCTACTCCACAATTTCAACTAGAACATGATAACATATGAAGATGTTACTTGGAAAGTTTGCTAATCAAATTCATTTTAGAAAGAAGACGATAAACTTTTCATTGTTCATTTAATCAAGAAACTTTCTGCAACTGATGTTTTGAAATACCAGAAAGATGTTACTGATGTTTTAATCAAGAACACATCAACTTCAAACCAGATCAGAAACTTTCTGTTCTTGATTCACAATAACAATTAACAACAATAAACAACTTGCAGAAACAGAAAAAACATCAGTTGCAGCATGGGATTCAGCTTGACTCAATTTACAGTTCAAGATAATCATGAACATTCACAACTTTCAGCATAAATATTCAGAGAAGTCAAATGTTGCGAGTAATAGTTTTTTGTTACCAGATTCCTGAATTCGATTCAACTTACCAGATTCCGGTTTCAGTTTCATTTTCCTCGATTCAACTTATCTGTTTCAGTTTTAAAACCTCCATTTCCTCATTCGAGCTCCAGATCTCGTCTTCTCCGCCTTCGATCTCGTGAATCGAGCTCCAGATCTCCTCTTCTCCGCCTCCGATCTGTTGAATCGAGCTCCAGATCTCCTCTTCTCCGCCTCCGATCTCGTGAGTCGAGCTCACTGCATTGTAGTTCCCAGCCTTGTGGTCGCCTTCGATAGCAGAAAGAAGAAGGAGATCATCGCTGCTGAAGGAGCTCGCCGGACTCCGATGCTGATGCCATAGGTGGAACTCGACGACAATTTTGGAGGTCGGAAAAGTGAAGTTGGATCGGAGCTTAAAGGCGGCGGTGTATATGTTGCGGGAGTGGTTGTGGAGGGGTCTTTTGAAGTAGAGATGTGCAGGGATTTGAGGGCGGAGAGCTGGTTGGGGTCGAGAGAGGAGGCGCCGGAGGTGAGAGGAGTCAGGAGGAGGAGGATGAAGAAGTGGAGCATTGGATCCATTTGCAGAAGGGAGGTTGGATGAAAGGAAGGAGAAAGAGTGGGGAAGAGGAGGAAGACGGACAAAGAGAATGGAGAGCGGCATGTATGGGGTAGGGTTAGGGTATTGACTAAAAGTTTAATACGGACGATGTAGAAGCTTACATTAAAATAGAAAAAGGTGTATTGGACACAAATAAAAATCAATCCTCTCTAGAAAAACTCAACTAGTCCACTATTTTGAAAACAAATCTCACATGACACGCTGGGCGTTTGCGTTCAAAAGGAGGGCCCACTGACATGCCAGATAAGCAGCAGGCTGAATGTGTGAGTGGGCCCAGGGCTTAATAGAATCAGAAAGGAGAAATTTGAACGGTGAGCTGATGGTGGGCCCCACTCCCCATTCCCCTACGCAATTCAACGACGTACACGTGTCCCTATACATTAGCTGTTAGCGCAACCGCCTGCACTACTCTCTACTGAAAATTGCCCCTTTCACTCCTTCACTCTAACAACTCTCTATACCTCTGCCCTTTCTCTCTCTCTCTGGAGATTGATCGATCGGCGAAACCCTAGGAAAAATGGTGTACACTCTATCGGGAATTAGGCTGCCTGCCGTACCGCTCATCGCGGACAAGTTTGGTTCGAGCTTTAATGGTGATCGGAGGTCCTCCAACCTCCCGCTGCTTCTCGGGAAAAACTCTGCTTCCAGTACTCTCTCTCTCTCTCTTTCTCTCTTTCTTTTTCCTGCTTCAAGTTTCTATGTCTTGTCCCCTGTGTTGCATTGCATTCGTTTTTGCGTGAGCCAGTTTTAGTGACTGGATTATCAGTTGATGCTGATATCGCTAGTGTTCGTCATTGGATTGATAATCGTCGTGCGTCTTTGCTGCAGTCTACGGAATTATGATATTTAATTTCTTGTATCATCGGAGTTTGTTTGTAGTATGGCAATGGCGATTCAGAGTGCGAGTGTGCGTGCAAGCTTCCGTGTTTTCTTTTTCGCTGCATTTTCCTTGTTGGTGAAAATGTAATTGGTTTAACGATTATTGACAGGCCGAGAGTTTGGTGATTGTATGTAAATTTCTTTTTTAGTGTAACAATTATGATGATTTCTAACGAAAATATATTCAGTTTGTTTGCACTAAAAAACTTCTTACCTGACTCCAGTAGCTGATCAATATTCTAAAATATGATACTACAGTACAACCTTATGCTATCTTAACTGCTTTTTGTTAACCATTTTTTAGGGAGGATTTTTGCTCAAAGTTCCGCCAATGATTCCAACTTCCCATCCACGAGAGTAGCTTCTTCAGATAAAGTACTTGTTCCTGGCAGTGAAAGTGAAACTGAGGTACTTTGACTGCAGCAGACACCAGTTAAACATATCTTTTTAACTTGCAAGTATCGGTAACTTTTGAATGAAAATGTTTGATTTATAAGCATGATTTTCATAAATATTCAAATTATTAATCATAACTTTTAATGATTGTGAGGTTTTGGATTTGCCATCCTATCATAACCAGATAAAAATTGATTGATTCCTGTTAAAAAATTCAATGACGTCTCCAATGTAAAAGGTTTATTGATGAAATTGATGGTTTTAATGGACCTTTTGCAAGGTTGACCAGTTGAATATGAATGAACTCAAAATTGGTGACAAGCGATATCCTGCACCAATGGAGCAAGGTGTGCACTATTCTACTACCGGTGACTCACATGGAGCAATAAAGACAATTCCACCACCGGGATCTGGGCAGAGAATATATGAATATGATTCGCTACTGAATAATCATCGTGGACATCTTGAGTACCGGTGAGCTGCTAATCTGTGTTCATTGTGCAGAATTAGAGTAGCACATACTTTTGTCGAGGAGTTTTTATTAGGCTGGATTGCTTGTGTTCCTATGTGTTCTGCCATTCTGCCTTACCTTACAAGTAATGTCAGATTGAAATCTGTTCAGCATATGTAAATAATTTGTCAGAAACTCAGAATAACTACCCGATTTATACATGTGGACATGTTTTGTCACTGAGAAGATAAGGTGGTAGGTTGTAAATTGGAGATAGGAGGACTATATATCTTTAAGAAATCTCGCACTCTTAAGAGTTTGACAGGTAAGTAAAAAATTGAATCCGTTGAACAATAAGAAATCAGCAAAGATATTCCTCTAAAGAAGATGTGAGCTCTTGATTGTTATCAAGTTGGAACATGCTTTGAAGAGCCTAAAGAATTTAGAAAACACATAATAAATTGACCTGTCAAAACTCCTTATATTTGAATTTTAGCTGCTAAATCTTTTATCACTGAAAACATTTATACATGAAAATATAGATGGATACGTCAATTATCATCTTCTGTCCCTTTCTTTTGCCCTGCACAATTGTTTGATTTTTAGTCATCTTGAAGTATAACGTTGAATAAAATCATTAAAATGTGATAATATCCATATTGTCATTTCCATTTGCAGGTTTTCACAGTATAGGAAGATGCGTGAAGCAATTGAGATTCATGAGGGTGGACTGGAGGGATTTTCTCGTGGATATGAGCAACTTGGATTTACTCGGAGGTACATCAAGAGTTTGTGTCCCTTGTTGCTCTAATGCTTACTTGAAATAAGTTTCATAGATACTCAAGGGAAAATAAATGATTGTCAAGTTGTGTTTATATTTTTTCTGTATGAAATCAAAGTTTTGTTTCAGAAGGAATATTGAAGAAGTGTTTTAAGGTAATCCATAATGGGTGATAATTGACAAGGGTTCAACACTTGAAGTTGCCTAACATTAGTATGATAGTGATTTTGTTAAATTAGCTTATGCTCTTATATGTTCATTAATATTCATAGTTTATGAAATGATAAGAAAGAAGGACATTTTATTCTGTGTCCCCTGAAAAACAGGTTATTGCGTAGCAAGTATTAGTCAGACTACAACATTTAAAGAAAGCTATGCTTGGGAACAGTTGTCCTGACTTTAGAACTTAAATTACGGATTGTTTTTTTTGTATTGATTATTGGAATGGCTTAATCTTTATTTTATTTTTAATTTAATTTTTCCCTCAAAGTAATGCTGAGGTTTATAATGATATATGGTTTTGTCCTTGGTTTGGAACACAAGTAATATAATAGTCTGTGGAAAGAAATATCTTGCATCTTATATAGCAATCAACTGGTAAATAGTAATGCACTGTAAACATATATGATATATGTGATTGTGCAGTAAATAGAACATAAATGCAAAAAATGTGTTTACTACTTCTATTTTATAATAACAGATGTCATATGCAATCCCTTGGTGCTTAAAGGGACTTAACTATTCTCTTACTAATTTTCATCTTGAATTATTTGCAGTGAAAAAGGGGTGACATACAGAGAGTGGGCACCTGGAGCATTGGTTTGTTTTCTCTTCACCCTAGCCTCTTACTCTGTTAAACATCAGCATGATTGGTGCAAATGATATACATTTCTGAACAACTGAGGTCCTAGTGATATTAATCTTAACCCTAAAACATCGTTGGAGTAATCTTTATGTCTACTTTTTCTTGCCTATAACGATTCAGCATGTTGGACAAAACAAATTTCAATCTGCTCTGAATTCATTGTTATTACTTTCTATAATATTTTAGACAAGGGAATTGTTTTTTTAACAAACTACCTTTGCAATTTTAACCAAGTAATTTACCTTGTAAAATACTAGTAGCTTAGTTTGACCACCAACTTGTATTTTAGGTTTTTAACTTGGCTAATATGCCCTTTACTAATGAATGACTGATTTTATGGTTAATTTTCCAATACTTGATGAGCAACTTGTTATATTTTATTCAATATTCAGCATGAAGTGATCTTTCTATATGTTCAAGTTAATGATAATGCTCTTAAAGGTTTTCTTCCATAAAATATATTTATTTTAGACATGGTTTAATAATTTTGAGTTGTAGCCAACTGACTGAGTATAAATCAAACATTGAATGTGACTTGTAGTGATGAAAGAAAAATTCAAATCAAATTTTGATGTTTGAGATGATGGCAATAAGATTTACCGTTGAGATTTAGTTAAGATGTGAATCCAAACAAATTATCAATTTACAATAATAAAAACTTTTATAACATACTATTTTTGAATAAGAAAACTAGGAAAATTACATTAATACAGAAAACTAGAAAACATCCATTAGTGATGCATCATGTCATATAGTCATGTGCATGTGAGGGCTATATGTTCAGCAGTATTGTTTCTATCAAGTATAATTTAGGGTGATCATATTTCATAAAAATGTTATATAAGGTTGTTTATATTAATTTATTTTTGATAAATTATTCTTTGTTAAATAATAATCTATCGAAAAGGTGGCCTGTGACAGAAGAAGAAGCTTTAATAACAGGTTAAATAGAAATCAAACTTTCTGTCACACGAGTTATTGATTCCCTATATTTGTTCCTTCATGAGAATGTTTATTGTGGGTTTAAATGTTTTTTTTGTTGATTATCTGTGGTGCCTTTCTAACCGAAAATATACTAACTGATTTATCTATTACAGTCAGCATGTTTGATTGGAGACTTCAATAACTGGAATCCTCAAGCTAATGCTATGTGCCGGGTATGCGCTCTTCCTTGAGATGGTTGTACTCACTGATGGGTTCTTGTAATTCTGTTTTATTTTTGTTTCTTGTTGAATATTTTCCATTTTCTGTCATTTTTAGCCTGATGTTCCCATCTTATCAGGGACATTTCTACCCACCCTTGATTACCCCTTTATTGGGATGCAGTACAGTCACAAACATTAGGAATGTAACATACAAATATAAATTTGGTCGTTGCTTGCGTACCTTATTCTATCTTTATAAAAACACAGCAGATTATTAGTTTCAAGTATGCTTTTAGATGGAATTTTACGATATCCACCTCTTGCTCTCTGTTTGACTATTGTCTTCTTAGTAATTTCTGATTCTACATTGTTATCTACTTCATCCAGGAATACCTGTTTGCCTAGCCATGATGATATTAATTGTGAACTGGTTTAGTTTGTACTTTGTATTGCTAATATAATCTTGGAGCCTTTTTTATTTCTCAAGATGGCATTATGGCAGTTCTTCTTTAACTATTTGTAGATTGTAGATATATAAGTATTGTAGGTTTTTTAGAAAAAGTTACTGACTTGTTGATGCCATATGGATTATATTGCACTTAAGAATAGATTTGAAGCAATTGTCAAAACTAAGTAAATCATTTTATCTTTCAACTCTTATCAGTAAGTGAATCATACTACTTCACAAATCTATAAGCCTAAAATAACATTTATTCAGACAACGAGGGTACAAATAGATCAACTAATGGTATTTATTGTGAGAGGGAGTACAAATAGACCAACTACTTTGCAATTTGATTCTAAAAGAATTCAGGCAGTCCTGATGCATATTAAAGACACTAGAATCTTTCTGCACTTGGAGTTTCTTTCTTTTCCTTGTTATATACAAACTTTGTATCTTTTTTTTTTCAAGTTGGCATTGCCTTTTCACTCAATACCGAGAATAATTTTCATTGCATTTACTAAAATTTTACTTTGTGCTAAAACAGAATGATTTTGGGGTCTGGGAGATTTTCTTACCAAATAATGCAGATGGTTCATCACCAATCCCCCATGGTACTCGAGTCAAGGTAAATTTGGAAGAATATTTTAAAATGTAGCTTCTAACTGTTCACATGCTTATGTATTTCATATCAATTACAATGCTAGATCCGCATGGAAACTCCATCTGGAACTAAAGACTCGATTCCTGCTTGGATCAAGTACTCTGTTCAACCCCCCGGAGAAATACCATTCCATGGAATCTATTATGATCCACCAGAGGAGGTATGCTATCCAACTGGTTCTCAACATGGTGACTATCTTCTGCAAGTTCTGACAACTTCTGGGCATTTCTTCAGGAGAAATACATATTCAAACACCCTCAGCCAAAGAGACCGAAATCCCTCAGAATTTATGAGTCACACATCGGCATGAGTAGCACGGTGCGCATATCTTACTTCAGTTTGTTCATGGAACTGCTTGATGTATACATTATGTTCTTATAGTTACCATCTATTTGTAATACATCTACCTGATCATTCAGGGATATAATGGGCATGTTCCATCTGAGATTACACCAATATTTTTTTTTCTGAAGATAAATCATCTCTATGCTTTTGAAATATTTCGTATTACTTGATAGTTATTAGTTGATACTAGTATTTAACCTTCGTTTTATTTTTCTCACATATCATTAGGATAGCAAGATACATACCACCTTAGGAATCCTGCCTGCCTCTCATCATGTGCATATTAATAAATTGGAGATAAAATTAACCATGATCCTCCTACTTGCATACATCTCATCTCAATCCAAACCCCCAGGCTTAAGAATGGCGATGGAAAAGCATGAAAAGAAAAGAACTATGAAATTTATACTTTAATAAACCACTTACAGTGATCTGGTAAAAAAATGTATCTTATTTATTAGACTCTTCTGATCCTCACTTTGGTTTGCAGGAACCAATGATTAACACTTATGCTAACTTTAGAGACGATGTGCTACCTCGCATAAAAAAGCTTGGCTACAATGCAGTTCAGATCATGGCTATACAGGAACACTCATATTATGCTAGCTTTGGGTATGATTACCATCCTGCAGAGGCTTTTATTCTTCTAGTTTGCAATGAGTATTTGATTAATTAGCTGCACTATTTCACTCTTACATATTAGGTACCATGTCTCCAACTTTTTTGCACCAAGCAGCCGTTTTGGTACTCCCGAAGATCTAAAATCTTTGATAGATAAGGCGCATGAACTAGGTTTGCTTGTTCTGATGGATATTGTGCACAGGTAAGTTTCTAATTCTGTATGCTGAAACATTGACAGAGTTCCTTAAGATTCACAATACGTTCCTCATCCTTGCCTTTGTTATCAATCTTGTTTGCTCGTCAAGACCTCTTGTACTCCGAAGCATTTGAAATCTATATAACAAGTTTACTGTTCTCTGTGTTTGACGCAAATATTTGATGATTCAGCCATGCATCCAAAAATACCTTGGATGGTTTAAACATGTTTGATGGAACGGATGCACACTACTTTCACTCTGGAACACGTGGTTACCATTGGATGTGGGATTCCCGCCTTTTCAATTATGGAAATTGGGAAGTATGTATTCTCTTCTAAATTTATACTCAACTAAATTAAATGTATAGTCTCTGTCAGCATATCATGTGCAACTTTAAATGTCTTAGGTACTTCGATATCTCCTCTCAAATGCAAGATGGTGGTTAGAAGAATACAAGTTTGATGGATTTCGATTTGATGGTGTGACTTCAATGATGTATACACATCATGGTTTGCAGGTACATCGTAAAGTTGACTGCTAAGTGGCTTTTCTGTACCCCATAGCATTATCTGTTTTGTATAAATGAGCTTCAGACCATACTAGTGTTACAAATTTACAACTGTGCAATGGATGCTAAGTGGCTTTTCTAATATCATGTTTACAAGTTAAGAAGTTCTCTATGTATTCATTAATGAAGGCTGCTTACTGATGATTCGACATTGATACTCTTGTCTGTGACATTAAGCTTTTGCATTACAGTTTTATTATATATCTGTTTCTAGATGAGATGTATGAATGGTGCTAACGATGTATAAACATTCTGATGCTCAGATGGCATTTACTGGAAACTATGGCGAGTATTTCGGAAATGCGACAGATGTTGATGGTGTTGTTTACCTGATGCTGGTTAACGACATGATACATGCCTTGTACCCTGAGGCTGTAACCATAGGTGAAGATGTATGTCACTCATGATCTAGAAATTATTCTTCCATTTTTTGCTTTTTGTGTTGTTTCTGCTTGCAGTGTTTCATATTTGGTTGTACATGGAAATCTCTCAATCAGTTTAAGCTAAAGCAATGTTTGAATAGAAAATGGAGCTACTCAGGGTTATTTCTCTGATATTTTGTAACTAAGTTTACAATTCCGTTCACTTAATTTATATATTCCTTTTTCCATCTGAAAATTGTATCTTATCATCATCATTGTTTCGAATAGTCTTCGCAATTTTATATTACTTCACTCTAACCTCGGCCATTCAGACGAAGAAATTGTCTTTGCCCGTGTCTTTCATCAAATTTTCTTTTTTGCTGTAATCATTATATGCATGTTTAATAGTCATAAAATTTTTCTGGAAAGTTACATATTCTTTCTTCATTAATCCAACAGACTTTTTGTATCATCAAACCTTACATTTTAGTGACTGATGTCATGTCAATGTCACAGGTCAGTGGAATGCCAACATTCTGTGTACCTGTTGCAGATGGTGGTGTTGGATTTGATTATCGTCTTCATATGGCCATTCCTGATAAATGGATCGAGCTTCTCAAGTATGTGTAGACGAAATTTCTTCCTTGCTATCCATCAACTTCTCTTTTTCAAAATAAGTGCACTTTCTTTGAATTATTGATAATTTCATTTTACTCCAGATAGACATCTCAACGACTTTTAGCGATTGAAAATTAACCCATTAGAATAATCTGAAGCTGTAATTGTGAATTCTCCGTTTAGGCTGTAGGGGTACGTGTATGGAGTTGATTAGCCAATTGGCTAGAGCAGCTTGTTAACTGAGTTTCTTGGCAAAGCTCTAATTTCATGCCGTGCTATATAGGACTCAGGAGCCATGATTCTTATTATAAGCACTTTTTGGTTCTTGCGGAAACAAAAGATCTGTTTCATCCTTATAGAGCCTCACCTCACATACTTCTAGCGTAATACAAATATGGGTCATTCCCTTATTGTTTAAACTCATTATGAAGTTTATTCAGGCCCAATTCTATCATTTTTTGTTGTTTCATACTATAATGCTAATGTAGATAATGTCCAAATGACATCTTTCTAAGCAGTTTACATGTAAACTAATTGTCTTTGTAAAAGTTTTTGCTAAAAAAAGTGGACATGATTTTTTTTTGCTATACTAGTGGCATGGCAAATGTTGATAATTCTTGTGCTTATCTTATTAATGTTGCAGGAAGAGGGATGAAGATTGGTTGATGGGTGACATTACTCACACTCTCACCAACAGAAGATGGATGGAAAAATGTATTGCATATGCTGAAAGTCATGACCAAGCTTTGGTTGGTGATAAAACAATTGCATTTTGGTTGATGGACAAGGTTAGAGACACTATTTAATAGATGTTCGCATGTGCTATGATGTTGGTCCACATCAGCTAATTAGGTTCTCTTAAACCTTTGTGAAATATTGCAGGACATGTACGACTTCATGGCTTTAGATAGACCATCTACTCCCAGTATAGACCGAGGAATTGCGTTGCACAAAATGATACGACTTATAACAATGGGGTTAGGTGGAGAAGGATATTTAAATTTCATGGGAAACGAATTTGGCCATCCTGGTAGGTGCTGGCTATTATAGCAATATATATTTCGTCAATGATGTTCCTGAATGAAAATGAGTTGCTGCTTCTATTCATCTATCTGTGCCTGCGGTGGAACATAATTAAGTTTTCTTCCTTTGAATCAGAGTGGATTGATTTCCCTAGGGCTGATCAGTATCTTCCCACTGGCAAGTTTGTCCCTGGAAATAATAACAGCTTTGACAAATGCAGACGCAGATTTGATCTGGTACGTCCTTCTGTGTTGCCTCGTACGTTTCAAATTTTAATGCTTTTGAGCTACATAGGTTTCTTCCATGCATGCATAACTTGATTATTTTGCTTAAGCATCTGGTTGTTATACATACTACAGGGAGATGCTAACTATCTGAGATATCACGGTTTGCAAGAATTTGACCGTGTAATGCATCACCTTGAAGAAAGATATGGAGTATGTTTACTGTGTATATATCTTAATTCTAATAATGCCTTGTATATTTTCCAAGTTAAGTTTACTCTGGTGTGAGATTTTGAGTTTCATAAAGTGAGTGATAAGGCAGAAATGTGAAGCTGCTGTTCAATGTTGGTTGTCTTGTTACTAAAAGTCTACTATGTGCAGTTTATGACTTCGGAGCATCAATATGTTTCACGCAAGGATGAAGGTGATAGAGTTGTTGTCTTCGAGAGAGGGAATCTGGTGTTTGTTTTCAATTTCCATTGGTCAAACAGCTACTTTGGCTACAGGGTCGGCTGCGTAAAACCAGGAAAATACAAGGTATGCTTCCTCCTGATTATTTTCTGCTTTTTCTTTGAGGTTGTGTTTAATTTAAAGGCGTTCATTCCAGATTGTGTTGGATTCGGATGAGGCATCGTTTGGAGGATGCAATAGACTAGAACACTCCTCAGAGCACTTGACTGATGTAATACGTCTCCTGCTACTCTCTGCATATTAAAAATTCTTTCTGATTGCAAACTGCAAAGTGCTAACAACAATAATACCACCTGTTATAAACTGCAGGAAGGATGGTACGATAACCGCCCTCATTCCTTTTTGGTTTATACACCTTCTAGAACAGCAGTCGTCTATGCAGCTATAGATGATGGTGATGATGAAACCGCCCCTATCGACTGCTGAAAGAAATGGCTCTATTTTGATCAGTGTTATCTGCAGTTACATATCAGTTATGAACCAAAAACCGCAAGTAAGTGAATTCTTAGTAGTGGCTTGTAAATTTGGCTAGGCATTTATTTAGGTGCTACTCTTTGGTATCAAACAAAGTGAATAAATTCACCTCATCAAATTTTTGATGGTGAAATCTTGTTAGTGTCGGTAGCAGTTTTTTAAGGCGAATCCAATCACCAGTGCTCTACCCCATTTATGTATGCCCGTGTGGGAATAATTATTAATTTATGAAATCTTATGCACCACATATTTCAAAACATCTCACCTTGTAATATTATCTGTCTTGTTTACATGTGGATTTGGAGACAGTTAAATATTTATATACACAAATACTTAAAGATTTTTTTTCTCCATAAAACATCTAATAAAGATGACAGTTTAGATTTACAGACAAAAAGTTTCGGGGAAAATTCCTCTTTGTGCAATCTTTGTGCAGAATTTGCAGGGAAAACTCGATTGAAATCATTCCAATCTGCCATGTGTTGTTTTTCCCGAATTTGATCAAAAGGTGTTAGTACATACTACTAAAACTTATATGCTCACCACTTGTATTGCCGAATTTGATCAAAAGCTGTTTATCACTTTGTTTCTATATATTCATCACTTTCACTTATGAATGTGTCTTCAGTACTTACTGTTTTAAAAGCTTATATGCTCACCACTTATACTGCTATTTTGTCACGTTTATGTGCATCCTTTTGTCTATGAAGGAAAATGATTCATTCACCTAAACGGAGTTTTACCCTCGAGAATTGTCTTTTTGTCGATTGTTTAAAGATTTAATAGTGACTGATTTACTTTTCTTTTTTTAAAGGGTAGAAAAATTATGATGGCCAATTAGAGACAAAGATGGATGACCATTGGAGTGGATCTAGTGATCTACTACTCTCCTCTCCCTCTATGAATATACACGTGCATCACAAAATAAAAAACCTACTCCCTTCGTCTAGCCATATAAGTCTCTAGAACATTTTTCTCTTGTAATAAAATATAAATCTTTCTAAGAAATTTTGACAAAATTTCCTATTTCACCGACTAATTGGGTGTAGCTAAATTAGGTAAATAAATGAAGGATAATTTAGCTTTAAATTATAATTGTTAATTTTTATCTCAAAGCTCCAACGACTTATATTATTAGACGGAGTACTATTTTACCTACTTTAGACTTAACTTCACATCTAATATTGCCAGTTGGTCCTAATAAACACGCAAAAATAACACACTTTTTATAGGACTTGAGAGTTCACATATATAAAAACAAATGGAAAAGAGAAAAAATTGTTCATTGCACAATGGTTCTTAGTTTACGAAAATCGAAGGACACTAGGACCAAATCTACTTCAGTGAGACTGTGAGAGGCTGGAGGAGGAATCCAACACGTTGGGGAAAAAGAAGCCGAAAGAAGCAAATAGGAATATAGATCGAGAGACATTGATGAGATGCTGTGGGTCATTCAAACTCGAAAGTTTTACAACAATAAATTTTAGTTATTTGAAAAATATTATAAAAATTTATTGACAAGATGATGCAAATTGGTAATGGAGTGACGGGTAATGGCTGCCACATTCGAAATTTAAATCCTTTCACTTGCATTTACCCCTTTAAAAAATTACTCCATCCGTCCTATAATATTTGTCCTGTTTGACTTTGACACACTTGTTGATGCACGTTTTGTATCGTCAATATATCAAATTATATGTTATTAAAAATTATAATTTTTTAATATTCTTAAAGTATTAATCGAAACGAATCAAACAATACCACTCATGACTATGTTTTATCTTATATATTGAAAGATATTTAGAAGATTCTCTCGATTAATGAATAGTGTCAAAATTTAAAACAGGACAAACATTATGGGACGGAGAGTACTTATGATCAGTCGGGTCCACAAAGGTTGGAACAATATATTGAAAGTTGTCTTTTGTAAAGTAAATAATTGAAGATAGTTACAATATACAAGTTTGTCTCGGTTGATTTCAATAATTAAAATGAATACGGACAATCACATATAAATAAAAATATATGTATATACAAGTTAAAAAGAATGCACATATCAATAAGTGAAATTCGTTAAAATACAAATATATGTATGTGCATCATACACACATACATGATTATATTTGAGTTTATGTATATATATTTTTGGGGGAAATATCTCGTGAGGATAAATCCTTAGACGAGGATTGAAGATGTTGCACACAAATGCTATAAGTAATGCACACACGTCATAACTTATACACACAATATTTGGTGATGTACACCATCTGTGACACATATACACAGTGTGTCCATGAGTAATAAAGTGTTTGTGCATCATCCACATTCCTCATTTAAGGACTCATCCTCCCCTGAATCAAACCTTATGCTTTTGTATGCTACCTTATGCTTTTGTATGCTAGCATAATTCGTAAACTAATATATATTCGTAAATGAATCATTTCATGTTAAAACTACAGTATAGTAATAAAAAAGACTTGGTTATTTTATTTAATAAAAGATGATATCGATATATTTTTGGGAGAAATTTTAATTGAGAAGGTAAAATCTAGTTATAATTTACTTCTTAAATATTATTGATGGCAATTATCATTCTTTATATCAAGTTCATTATAGGAGATGAGCCTGATTGATTTATCTCCAGGTCTCTAAACTTAAGTAAGATATGTAATACAGAGTACTTTTTAGAATTCTAATAATTAGGATCTAGTATAAAATTGTAGTTGTACATAGATTTGTGTAGGAGACTTATCTAGGCATGCACTCATATTCATATATATACGTGCTTGACTATCTAGCTTCAGTTCACCAATTTTTGTATGGTATCATATCTAGTTATGTTTAATGAAGTGAACTCGTATTCGCTCGAATTTACCTCAATCGTCCTAGATCTAGTGTAGATCTAGTGCAGGTGAAGTAATGAAAACAAATGTAAAGCGGTTTTGAACACATGAGTTGTTGACGTAGTTCGGATATAAATCCTACATTTGCGGAGCCTCAAGAGGGGGAGACTCGCCCAATCCACTAAGCAACAAAGGCTATGAATATGTCCAGTTACAAGCAAGCACACACAAGCGGCAAAAACTAAGGACAAATAACTCAGAGAGGAACAAGGCACACAAGCCAGAAAGAGAGCAAGAAAGAGCAGAGAGAAGTCCCCTGGATGGACAACCTCGAAGCTTTCAGCAAAGCTTCGAACCAACGTTTCAAGAGCTCACAAGCTAACTTTGAAGTTCTCTCAAAGATTCAGACCAACATCTCAAAACACCATGGATGCACCAGAGAATTGCTCACAGAAGATCTCTCTAGGGTTAGCCATGAACATCTGAGGGAGAAGGAAAAAATGCGGCGATTAGAGCTAGAAGAAGAGTATAAGTACTCTCAATAAGAGCTAGAAGAAGAGTATAAGTACTCTCAATAAGAAGCCCCCAAATGCTGCGCTTCAAGTTCTGGAATCCAGCTTCAGCTGGCAGTGGGCCAAGCAATTTAAGACCCAATATCAACACCAACATATCAGAGACCCAAAACACAAACTCAGCAGAGCAAGTCCAACAGAACAAGAACCAGAGCCGAATACCAAACAAGAACACATTTAGCCAACCATGGCTCAATGGTTCAAGTGGCACTACGGCTCAATGGATTGAGCCACATAGTCAGATCTGTCAAGCCATAAGTTCCTAAGTTTCTACATAGCTTAGTATGCTTGTAATTGTAATCTGAAAAACATAATTCATACTTTAATACAACAACTTAGGATTAGATACATAACATTTTACATTTGTTTCCTATATCATATATAGTGGTGGTAATTAAAAGGTTGACACTTAGATGACATACTAACATTAGTTGTCTTAATTAATGTGGGGGTTACATCATTACATATTTTGCTATAGATAAAGGATTACGTATACATGCAAATGCAAATGCAAAGTTGATGTTAGGTGGAAATTAAGATTTGGCGGGCAGCAAGAATTTTGAGAAAAGGGGAATTGTTTTTGTTGATCGACCTGCCTTACCTGCTACTTGCTAACATACGCCTTCTCTCTGTTCCCGTACCGTTACTCCTCTGAATTTCTAACGGCTATAAATAACTTCCTCGCCAATCATCCATTTTCAAGCGGCCCCACCTTACCGGCCGTTTTCTTTTGTCCACTTTCTCCGCTTGCATTTTACCGTTGGACCTCCTCTAAACGGTCATCATTTTTGAATTTATTTCTCTGTTTTTTTTTTTGCATTGTACCAATTTAATTGATTTTGAGAAAATTGTTCACCACTCCCGTACGTAGAAGTATAGAAGTTCAGATAGTTAAGTTACTGTTTGTATGAACCGGTATGATATAAATCGGGTTCACTCTCCTATTTATATTAGCTTACTAAATTCTGTAAATACCTACAAACACACGAAAAACTCTTTACATAATTTTTATCTTTGCATTTTTTCCCTCTTCTCTCTCGAAGTCAACTTCCAATACAGAGTACATTGGTTGTGTATACTAACTAACTTACATTGGGTCATGTATCACACATTGCCACATTGGCGAACCCAGGAATTCATGTCTTTGGGAGCATGTTTAGTTAAAAAAAAGTGATTGTATAAGAATCATCTCAATATTATTCGCATCAAGGATCAAACATACATAAATAAAATATTTTCATCAGTTCAATACGGTACACAACACAATTCAACACAATTTTTTTTTAGTAGAATATTTTACAAAGATCAATTCAATAAAAATATTCTTCTATCTTGTGACTCTTTAAAATTAAATAACACATGAAAGAAAGTAGCTTGTGACGTTTCAAAATGAAACAACACATGAAAAAACGTGCAAGAAACTAAAAGGAAAACCTCGTGTTGCATCCCTGACCTCTAATAGTTCGGAACACGTCCTCTTGATCGTCCAGCCTTGTATTGCGGCGGTGTGGTTTGCAACTTGCGATGATTTCGTATTTTGGGGTTTTTAGGGGTCAAACAATGTCCGATTTTGATGAATTTTATATGCATTGACTCGTCTTGGAAAGATATATAATTTCGTTCATTTTTCCATGTCAGTGGAGGCACATCCCCCACTGATCTCTATGTAGGTCCGTCCCTGATCACATTGATCACGTAGGTTGATTGTGTTTTCTCGTTAGAAATCGTGTGACTATTATTTGTCTAAATTACTTAATTGTGTTACCCTCCTTTACTAAAATTTTACAATATAAGGACTATCTATTTATTTAAATTTAAATTTCATTAAATTTAGACATTTAGTTTCATATACATGACGTTTAAACTTGATCGAGACATATTCGCTTTAAAGTTAATTCTTCACACATGTATATGTGATCTTTTATGTATATTTCACGTTACAGATGATATAGTGAAAAACAATTTAACAAAGTGTTAATGCAAAATAAGTTAACTTTGAAGACAACCAAGAAGAAGAAGAACATAATATGGGGTTTTCCCTCTTTTTTGAGCACGTTCAGCAACAAAAAGACAGTGGGACTACGCGGGAAGATATATTCGCGCCACTTGATGATCCACATATTTATTTTTGCCAGATGTATCATGATTGATGCGTACCATATAATATCTGTATGCATATATATATATATATGTGATGCATGTGAAACACCCATAATACTGAGTTGTAGTTACAGGCTTGCAGGGACCAAAAGTAAACCCACTTAACTTACCAATTCAACAAGTTTAGCCCACACTTTTAAGATGATAGTCTATGAGATGTAATCCACGATAATAACAATCTGTAAAGAATAAATGAAAGAAGAGAATTAAGGTAGAAGTTTACCGAAGCTTTGTTACGAAATAGGAGGCGAGATTGAATCTCTATCCTTAATTCTGTAACGACCCGTATATGTGACGGTTACCGGCGTTGAGAATCCCAGGATACAACTGTGAGCTCTTCTGGTTTGCACAATCAAAATCAGAAGTCAACGAACCAGTTTCTGTGTTGTACTCTCAGAGAAGAAGAGAAGAGAAGAGATGGAGATTGCTGTGATTTTCGGATATCAGATAATGAGAACCAGAACTCTCTTAAATAGAGTCTGAGTTTGTTAGAGGAGGAGATCTCGGAACTGACGACACCAACGAGGTGGAGGCAGTTGTGGAGTAGTGGAGAAGACCGTGGAAGCTGTTACGCTGACTCAGTTGGGCGTCCCCAACGAGGCAGTTCAAAACTTAAATCTGGAAGCCCAACTTCCAAATCCATCCCACTTCAAAAAAAGAGAAGTTTAGCTGCTGCTTGGGCCTACGGTCCCATTCCACAAGCCGCGGACCACGGAACGGACAGACGGACCGCGCGAGGCCCCCCCAGGTCCTCTCTCCATACCTCTCCCAAGGGCTTACCAAAGGTAGCGGGTTGGGGTTATATAAACCCTTCAAATTCTTTCCCAATTTTCGATGTGGGACAAAAATTCAACCCAAAATCAGCTCAAACATGTTATTTGTATATACTTAGGCAAGCAACCAAGTTTGAGCCCTCATTTCTCATTCAAACGGAACCCGATTTTGACGTGTGAGTATACTACGGCGTAGTGCTCGCGGAGACGAAGCCAACGCTCCCATAATCCGGCACAACCGGTGACCGCATCCCACCGGAAAGATGTCCGGAAGTCCAGTCAAAACTCAGTTCCAACAGATAGTTCTGATGTAAGCAAATAACTCGTAATGTAGGAAAAATGAACGGGTCGTGTTTACAGATTATTCGTCAATCTTCATATTTTGGATGATAATGTTCATAATATGAGCCATACAATTTTTTGAACATTTTCAGTGAGAGACGTTGTAACATATTTATAGTTACTGCAAATTGGTTTTGGTTTTGTTTTTTTTTCCCTCAAAATGACCTCAAAAATATTTATCGCCCAAATTATGAACATTACCGCTCAAAATTATAAACATTAGTTTATTATCCGTGAACGCGAAAAACTTCGTTTTTCCTACGTTAAGTTTTGTTCTCACCGGAACCTTTCTCCACTTTTAATTTCTATAGAAAAAGAAAATTCCAATTTATAACAAAATATAGATGATTGCCAATCATATGTACATGGTTTAACCACTTAGTCAACTAAACAAAAAAGATCAAATCTTCAAATTAGCTAAACAACCTTGTAATCTTACATGTTAATGATCATTACAAACAAGTATATATGTAATGATCTTGCCGATGAACAAACCTTGTTTTATAAATGATCTTGTCGATGAGCAAAACCTTATTGTTGCAGCCTGCTGAGCTCCACAATCTTGTATAGTATATAACTATATATTATCACTTTCGAATTCACAATATTAGTTAAAATCATCTTTTAAGAATTGATTGATCTCATAGAGAAATATCACAATGGCTTATTTTTTACGTGGTTTTTCTTGATTGACCTATTTTCCTCTGATCCTTTAGTTTGATTGTGCTTTATTCTCCTTCATTTTTTATTTTTTTTCGTTACTTGTTTATAGTCTTTTCGGTTTTATTTTCAAGTTTATTGATCTTTTAAGGGTGATATCGAAGAGGCAAACACCAATTTCAATATAAATTATCGGTTCAAGTTCCAACTATATATAACCATTTCTATTTTTCCCAACTAAAACTAGTGATTTCAACTGTATCTATTACCGAACAGATCCATATAAAAGTGTATATGTCATAAAATCTAAATATCATAGTTACGAGATTTGAAGATACTCTATGTTTTTGATCAAGTTCAAGATACTTTTTCTAGGTATGAAAATGATACTACTATTTTTGTTATTTTCTTTTGAAGTGGTTGGTGGTTGGGTCATTTCAACTCCCCACCTCCACAATATTTTTTGTTTCCATCTACTATCTTATTTTATTTCATTCCGGGTTTTCTTTATATTTTTCTTATATCTCCAGGCCCGTTTTGATTTCATCAATTTTCCCTTTTTTCTGGTTGCTCATCAACATATAACTACCATCACAATATTATGTAAGAAGAAAAAAGAGAAATTACTAGAATTACCAACCTGGCTTTCCAACTTTACAAAATGCCCTCCAACGAGGCGATTAATTACAAAAAACAACCCTGCGGAAGCTGCTCATTATCATTTCAAAAAAGCAAAAGCAGAAAGAAAAAAAAGAAAAAAGAAAGAAAGAAAGAAGAGATAAAATCAAGAATTGAAGTCAGGTCCAAGGGTTTACTCCTCTCAAACCCCCCAACTGAAACGACAGCCAAAACGAGAGCGAAAGCGAAGAAGAAAAAGACGAAGATGATGACGACGACGCAGAAACCACAACCGACGGAGCAACAGCAAGCGCTGGTTTCTGGTTCAGGAAACATGAGCTTCAACGGAAGCATGGCTTCCTCTGGAGGAGGAGAAGACGACATGTCCAAATCAGCGCTCTCCAATTTCAGAGCCAAAGAGGAGGAGATCGAGAGGAAGAAGATGGAGGTAAGGGAGAAAGTTCAGGCTCAGCTCGGCCGTGTAGAGGAGGAGACCAAACGCTTGGCCATTATTCGGGAGGTATAAACCCTAATTTCCGTCTTCTTTTCAGATTTCAGATCTGTATTACTTTCTTTTTAGCGTTTCTGCTGATCTGTGAGCTACAATTCCGCCTCCTTTTGTCCTAATCGATAGATTTGTTAATTAACTGATTTATGAGTATCTTTGCACCTTTTTTTTCTATATAAAGAAGAAGAAGCTGTCCATGATACACTGCTGAGTGATTTCTGATTTGTGAGAACAATAATTTGGCGATTAGAGTTGTAATATGAAACCAAAAGATTCTTGAAAGTTTTTTTTTTCTAAAAAAGAAAACAAAAGCTGGTTATAGTAACAGAACTGTCAGTTTTATATACTGATTTATGATTGTTAATCATAGTTTTTATAACAAAACCAAAGGATTAATCAGTTTAGTCAAACTGGTCTGCTTCCGTGTATTATTGGTATGGAGTGGACCATCTAGAAAGCATATTTTTGAAATCTTCATTGTTTTGAACTCAAGATCCAAATCCAAGAGTTGCCTAATAATGATTTGGTTGTTCAATTTGTAACACTACTTATTTCTTGGATCCACGACAATCAAAACACTTTATGAAATGATAATTAAAGAATGAGCAAAACGTTTCAGAGGTATTCATGTTAAGGATTGTTTGGTTCTGATTGACTTATCTCATAATTTGTATTCTGAATGATTTATACGCATTGTTTAACGTAAACTTCAATGAATAGTAAATCTGTTATGTGATTTCTCAGGAGCTTGAAGCTTTAGCTGACCCCATGAGAAAGGAAGTTGCACATGTTCGTAAGAGGGTTGATTCCGTGAACAAAGAGCTGAAAATTCTGGGCGTAACAGTTCAAAAGAAGGTATATTCTTTCCCGGAGATTCGATGAATTGCCAATCCTTGTTGTCGTTTTAATATGTAATTGATAAAACAAAACTTGTAACAGGAAAAAGAATACAAGGATGCACTTGATGCATACAATGACAAGAACAAGGAGAAAGTACAACTCATCAACAAACTGGTTGAGGTAAAATTTCTATCCCTTTGCATAAAAACAAGGTTTAAAAATACATGATTTCAATTTTTCTAATGGTTCTTCCTTGCACTGTGTGTTGTGTTGTTCTCATGGATGATTCGTTCTGATGACAAAACAAACAGCTGGTAGGTGAAAGTGAGAGGTCAAGGATGAAGAAGCTGGAAGAGCTGAGCAAAAGCATTGAAACCCTACACTAATAATAGTTGATGACCAAGCAATATAACTAGATTAGGTTTGTGTGATGTAATTTAGTGTCTTTTTTCTTTCTTTCTTTCTTTTCCCTCTCTTGATATATAGATAAGGGTGCTTGGGTTTGTTGGTGAATTTCTTGTGCTACTCATTTTTCATATTTTTTGGAACATTTCATCTGTGTAAAATGAAAATTGTGCTGATTTAGGAAGGGTAACACCTACCCTTGTAGACAGGTTTGGAAAGTTCTGTCTGGTTTTTTTATTTATCTTCAATTCATGTCTGAAGATTGATCTATTATTTATTTGTTAAACTTTGGTCAATCATTTGAAATTCATTATTTGCATTTCTGTCCATTGTAGTAGTGGTTTGCTTAGAGAGAACTCTTTTGTGTGTTGGTGATTACTTGGATATGCAGATTGTGAAGGAAGAAATGCGTGTGTCAGCAACGACTTTACATTTGATCAATGATAGATGTTTCTATAATTGTATATGCATGGTTCCGAATGGGATCCAACTAATAGCACCAAAACCTAATTTGAGCTGCCACAATTTGGGGTTTCTTGTTATTATTCTTTGAAAGGAAAGCATAGAATTTTATACATTAGATATCTATCTCTACCAGGTCACAAATATGCAAATAATTTGAATAATTCGAAAAGCATTTGTATAATTGAGATGATTTGTCTCGTGTGATAGGGAATTGGTATGATGGGTGTGGAGTGGCCTGATGCTGCTGCCCCTTTTGTTCGAGTGTGCCTCCACTTTAGAGGGTCCCCCATGTTTCTTTTGTATATAAAAACCTTAGTGGAATTTATTTGTAAGTGACTACGAAATTTGAGTTTGAAACCACACTTGCTCGGACGTTTTAAAATTGCCGACTCAGGGGAGCATCCCGTTGTATGTTTTTTGATAGTGCAGTGCTGAACCGAGTAGGAGTTGAAGTAGGTGTTGAAGTGGAAGTAAGCTGAAGTTGAAGGTAGCTGAAGTGAGCTGAAGTTGAAGGTAGCTGAAGTTGGTGGTGAAGTTGAGATTTTAGGAGTTGAAGTTCGATATGGAGTGTTCGGTAAAACGAGTTGAAGTAATTGATATTGGTATGTAAAATTACGAAAAAGGGTACGAGGAAAATTCTGATTTCTTGTCACGTGACTTGCACATGCCCTCTTCTAAATCCTACCATCAGCTACCATGTGCCATTCACGTGACTTTTCTTCCCCAAATTGAAACTTTGTTCCCCAAATCTGTCATTACTCAGCTTTCCCGATAGTCATCATCTAAGGAGTCCACAACGCAGGGAGGCGGCTGGCGATTTCTCTCCTCCACCTCGCAGGTAATATTTCCCGATAGTCATCAATGGAGTCCACAACGTCGTCATCTTCTCTGACGATTCTCCCTGGTTTGCCATTTCTCACCTTAACCACTTGTTCCTCTAGTTTGATGAAAAACTACACTGTACACCCAGTCCCAGATAGTCAAAAAGGTTTTAAATCCTACCACTGCCTTAGACTAATTCCATCAGTAATATAATCTTTCACGCAGTTGATTATTTTATGGTTATGAGTCATATCTTCTTGAATTTTTTAACCCTCATTTTGATACAGTTTTGATTTGCTGACTAATGCACAACTGGCTTGTGACGTTTATAAATCATTTTAAAATATAAAACCATCTTTGCATTGGTTAGTTAGGAGTGAGATCGTGCTGTAATCAAACTTGTTCTTTGATGAAAGAATGATGCCTGAAACGAGATAATGACAGATGTGCATGCTGCAATCTACTTTATTTGTCATTATGACCAGGGTACATAAACACTGGCCTAGGTTTCTTTAATCTTTACAAACTAAGGGTGTACACAATTTGGATTTCCCTACCTTGTCATTTTTCTTCTTGAAAGAAATTACAGCTTTCCCGATAGTTGTTTTGGTTGATTTCTTCGTGACCTAGGGTTAGGTATTTAAATTTCTCTGTTTTTTTTGGTTATCAGTTTTTTTTCTCATGTAATGGAGTTTACAGAGGTAGTTCTTCGTGACCTAGAGGCAGCCATTGTGTGTAAATTTCTGAGTTTTACTGAGTTTACTGAGGTTAACTGATGCTGTAATGTTTTCATAGCAGTGTTCATCATTTTTCTGGTTTCCTGTGTGTGTTTACTGATGGTGTAATGTTTTTCTGGTTGTTCAATAAGTTTACTGAGGTTTGTATGGGTTTAGGGGTAAGTTTACTGATGTTGTCATGTTTTTCTGGTTGTTCAATAAGTGTACTGAGGTTATTTGTTTGGGTTTAGGGCTAAGTGTAGTGATGTTATCATGCTTTTCTGGTCGTACAATAATTGTACTGAGGTTATGTGTTCAATTAAGGAGGCTAAGTTTACTGATGTTGTTTGTAGGCAATTTGTAGGAGGATAAGTTTACTGATGTTGTCATTGCCTTTTTGTTTTTCTTTGCAATTTGTAGGCAAATTCTGAACCAGAAGTTGTTGTGTTCTCATTCAATCGATTTTGTGAAGAAATAGTGAAGGTAAAACAGTCTCCTTATAAGTAATTACCATAGTTTGAGCATTCAATTGATTTTTGGTTTTTGATGTGTATTCCATGTTACAAAAATAGTAGAGATGGATTCCAGTGAGAAAGATAAGGGTAAGGATAAGGCCAAGGAAACATTTCCTTGGAATGATGAACTAACTATCCTACTGATGAAGATATGCAAGGATTATCAGTCATCTCACGGATACAATCAGAGTTTTGCTTGGAATATAATTAATGACAATTTTGAAAAACAATCTGGAATGAAGCTTACAAGTAAGAGTTGTGCAAGAAACAAGATTGAACATATGAAAAAGTTGTGGAAACCATGGTGTGCATTAAGGAACCATGTCACTGGTGGCGGTTGGGATCCATCTACTGGACAATTCACCATGGATGATGAATGGTGGGATAGGCAAAAGAAGGTACTGACTTAGTTATTTTGTATGAATTACAGTTAGTGCACTGAATTACAGTTAGTTATTTGCAGTTTTTGCCATCTGTTTACAGGGTGTTGTGATAAAATGATCCTTTTTTGCAGTTTCTGTTTCCAGTTACTGATTCTATTGCTGTGTTTGCATTTACTGAATAATCCTTTTTGTTCTTTTTGTACAGACAAAGAACGACAAGTTCTCCCAATTTAGGAAAAAAGGGGTTCATCCAGAGCTTAGTGATTTGTGGGACGATGTTTTTGGCCAAATTGTTGCGACTGGAAAGCATGTTGTATCACCTAGCATGGAGCCAAGTTCTGTTCCTACTCTTGCCTTACCTGAAAATGATGGTCTTGCTTGCTCAGATAAAGAAGATTCTCTTGATGCCATATTAAGCAAAGATTTAGAGGATGACTCCATTAGCTTGCAAGCCCTTGTTGCTAGGGTAAATGTTGAATTGCCTTGTGATGCATATCTAGCTCAAGTGCATCAAACTGTGAGTGGGAATTTGGACTGTGGTCCATCAATGACGAAAGGAAAGGCTGGCATGTTATCTTTGTCCTCACCAGAAGAAGTGGTCAAGAAGCGTAAGAAGAGGTCCTCAGTTACAACTTTAGCATTCAATGAGCACATGAAGTTTGTTGGAGAAACCGGTCAAAAAATTCTGTCTCTTTTGGAGGGAGAACTTAGCAGCTCAGCTACTGGAAAAGAGAGCCCTACATATACTTTCAACGACTGCATTAAGCTTCTTGAAGAGATGGTAGCCTCTGGGAATCTAAGTGAGGAGTCTCTTATATGGTGTTTTGCAGCAAGTCAGTTTAAGGTGGAGGCAATGCGTGAGGTCTTCATTACGTTGCCTAAGCAATCTAATAGGCTCGCATGGCTGAAGTATGAATATCAAGTTGCAAACAACATCTACCAACCATCTAGCAGTGCAAGTCAGTGAAAAAAGACTCATTGAAGATGAGAGGCGCAAATGGAATATGTTCTATGGTTTTATTTTATGCATGAGACAATTGTTTTTCGGAATCCTGTTTTCAGTTTTATGTAACCTTTAAACCTTATGGCTGAGGCACTGTTTCGGAATGACTTTTATGGAATGTTTATGTTTTTATCTTCATTTTCTTGTAGATGATTTGTTTGCTAACACTGTTTAGGGTGCTGAATTTGTATTACAGCTGACTATGGATAGCTCTCCAGCCTCAAGAAAGAGAAAAAGGATTGAGTTGGTTAAGAAGCTAAGCCCTTTGATATATGTGTGGTTAGCCGCAACAGCAGAATTGTCAGATGCATATTATAGGAGATTCCTTGTGAAGACCCCTTGCTTTGATTCTAATCTGACTGGGTATATGTGGATTAGACAAATTATGGATTCAGGTTCAGATGTCAGATGCATGATTGCATTTCGTATGGAGCGTCATGTTTTTGCAAATCTGTGTGATGAATTAGAAGCTGACTATGGCCTTAAACCTTCACGATATATGTGTGTCATGGAGAAGGTTGGTGTGTTTCTATACGTACTATCCATTTCAGCATCAAATAGGCTATGTTCTGAGCGTTTCCAACGTTCCGGAGACACGATCTCTAGGGTCTTTCATCAAGTTAAAGATGCATTTGTTGGAAGGAATGTTGGTTTCACTGGTTTTGTGCGTAAGCTAGTAGAACCGCGAGATAGGAACTTCACAAATATTCCTAACAAGATTGCAAATGAAGAGAGATATAACCTATTCACGGTAATAATTTATTTTATAGTTACGACCCATATCTCTTACATATGTGTGTCTTCTGTTTTATATAAGGAGTTATAATTTCAAAATGTACCTTTTTAGGGTGCTATTGGGTGCATTGATGGCGTTCACATGGAATGCGTTATACCCGAGGTCGATCAATTTCCTTACAGAGGTCGTAAAGGGTTTTGTTCTTTCAATGTCATGGCGGTATGCGACTTCGATATGTACTTCACGTACATATCCGTCGGTTGGGAAGGAAGTGCGCATGACACACGTGTGTTACAACATTCCATGAACACGGAATCTATGAACTTTCCTCATCCACCCAAAGATGAACTTTCCTCATCCACCCAAAGGTATGACATTAATGCAGTAGTTCATTAATTTCGTATGTTGTCCACTACTTTCAGTAGTTCATTAATTGCAGTAGTACAGTGCATTGCATATATGGTTGAACAGTTTGCAGTAGTGCAGTGAATTAATTGGTCAGATTTCAATATCTATATTTTAACTTGTTTGTATAATTTAGGTAGATATTATCTATGCGACAAAGGATATCCCGATCGAGAAGGCTATATGGTACCTTACTCAAAAACCAAGTACCACCAATCTCAGTTTATGCGGATGGCACCCGAAAATGCTAGGGAAGGATTTAATAGAGTGCATTCTTCATTGCGAACGACCATAGAACGCTGCTTTGGGATTCTGAAGAAGCGATGGAAGATGCTGAAATCAATGTCAAGCTATAGTGTTGAAACGCAAATTGATATTATTTGTTCTTGCTTTGCTTTGCATAATCAATGTCAAGAATGGTAATCTTCCTATTCCTCTCACGTAGCTTGATGTTTTCTTTCATAAGGTTGTCCCTCTGCAACGCCAAATTTACATTTGAAGTAGCCATTGAAGAAACCTCGTCAAAGAGTTCTACATTTTCATTACGGACATGCTCAATCTCATCACGGTGTTCCTGAACCTTACATGTGAGTTCATTCACCTTCATTCTTTCACTGTGAAGGAATTCTGCATACTCAGTCAAATCACTTCTCAGGTTACTAGCAGCAGTTTGCATCTCCACCACCCTAGGATGGCTTTCAACTGAGTTTATAAGGGAATCAAACCTGGACACATCATATTCCTAAAGAGAAAACAAATAAATGACAACACTTCAGGCATTTGTTATAAGTGAGGATGTGTAATTCAATGAATCAAAGTGTAGGATATAACAATGAACTGCTGGAATGCCTAATTCAATTACTAAAGTGTAGGATATAACAAAAATGACTCAGCGTAGATTACCCTCCACCATGGATCAGGATCCACATCACCAATGGAGCCACTGGATGTGTAATCAGTCAAGGTGCGTCGCACCTCCCTTGGAAGTCCATCAAATGGACCTGGACAATAACCAAAGGAGTCTTCTTCATTAGCTAACATTTGCTCAGTGCTGTTTGGAGAATATCCATCCATGTCATACCCTAGATAAGAACAAAAATTATATGCAAAACTTTGGAATTATATTTGACATTAATCAACATGTGAAAACCCATGATAAAAACAATCAGTATACAAATCATCACTGTCTAGACAATCATACAAGTATACCAAAACCAACAATACAAAGAAATAGCACATGATGGTATGCACAAAACCAACTAAAAGCAATGTCATATAAACCATGCTAATATTTCTTACCATGATACCACTAATGTCCATCATCAAAACCTTTGTATCCACTCTATAAACCAACTAAAAGCAATGTCATATAAACCATGCTAATATTTCTTACCATGCTAATACATGTGTTGTTAAAAATAAATATCACATATGGAAGCATATTATGTATGTAGATGCCGAGTTTGAGAAGTCGAGCAAGGCTAGTTCTGGGATGAGTAAAAAAATGATGATGAAGTTTGTACTTCAAGTATGCAACTCTATGTTTGTCAATATCATTCCGTTGTGGGTGCTGAGAAAAGTACATAGGTGAACCTGTTTGATTTAGCAAAGCCTATACAACAGAACTTATGCTTGATAGACATGAAAATCAATAACCATTATACAATGAAAATGAAACAAGAGCATTTTTATCATTTCACAGTTTTCAAATCTTTCAAAAACCACCATACAACAAAATTCAACATAAGACTCACATTTCATTAGCATGAGGAAGATAACATTTACGGATAATGACAACCAACTTACAAAAGAAGATCAAGGTGCCAGGAGCTCAGCTAAGTCAGCAATGGAACTTCCTTTTTCTTGCCCACTCTACTACATACATATATACATTGATGAAAAGGAAGTCAAATGGACATTCTATTTATTTATAAATATGAAAGACATGGAGATTTCGTGTATTTATATGAGAAAATCTACTAAAATATGAATGATATGAAACATAATCCAGGAAAGATCTTCAAAAAGAACAACTTCTTCCAAGTACTTCCCAACATAAAAATTGGATAGTGAAACTGCATTGACATGTGAATCCAGTGCTTCTATTGCCATTAAGAAAGATAACTCCTATTAAAAACAAATGACACTTCAATTTAGATAGGACCTCAGCAACAAGCGTTAGACTTGCACCAAAGCACTCATACCCAGCTACCTTGGGGCTTGGACATCCACAACTAGACAAAGATTGAGATAAACAAACATCATCTGCAAAAGATATCTATTTCCAATCGAGTTTTTCATACAACTAGGTGAACAAATTAACATATGCCCAAAGACATGAAATTTTGTGCTACTGATAGGAAATTCTTCCAATTTAAAGCAGAATTGAGTGTTGCTTCCAATCATAAAAACCTAAACTTGGCAATTATCACAAAACCAGTGTAAACCCTAATTGACATATCTGGACAAGTTGAAACACGCAATACTGAAATTATAGTACGAATCCAATTCAGGAACAAATGTAATCAGGTAACTGTAGGAGATATGACGAAAATGCGGATTTCAATCGATTAAGCTGAGAAATTAAGGCAAGATTCGACTGCAATAGGTCACACACAACGAAGAACTGAAGACTCACAGCTCGCTGCATTATCTAGGTTTGAAGAGAAATTAAGAACAGGTTGCGGAAAACCAAACGAGATGAAGAAGGAGCGATTACCTCTGGCGATGAACAGTCGAAGCAATCGTTCTCAGCCAAAGTCGATGAACAGCTTCTCTGAGATATGAGAATGGGATATATGAGATTTCTCAGGGGTAGAAATCGTAAACATCCCTGCTTCAACTCGATTTTTATGCTTACCCTATACCCCCCAAGGGTACAAAAAAAGCTTCAACTTCAACGCATTATTGCTTCAACACATGAGCTTCAACTCGCCGGGTACAAATGCCGAACAAACCAAATTTTTCTTCAACGCCCAAAATCTTCCACTTCCACTCCTTCAACAGCCCAAATTTGCCAATCCGAACGGAGCCTAAATGTAGGGCTATCTACTTGTTGCTTAGTGTATACGTGCACACTAGCTATGATAATACTTGGTAACAAAATTGATTTGAACTTCATTGTCATTGGTTAGTGGAGTATAGTTGTGGATTAAAGATAGGCGATTAAACCGGGCAGCACCCATTTTACACTCGGCACCCCCCCCTCGTTCGGAACCCCGTTCCGAACGAGTTTTGTATTTTTTTTTTATTAAAATATTCTCGTTCGGAACGGTGTTCCGAACGAGAAAATTTGTGAACCCGGTTCATGAACCGGGTTTTATTTAATAAATAAAATAATCCGGTTTAAAAAACTATTCTCGTTCGGAACCCCATTCCGAACGAGAATAGTTTTTTGATGACGTCATGATGACGTCAACGTCAGCTATGTGTAACGGCTAGCTGACGTCATCATTCTCACCAGCTTTTGCCTATATATAGTTCGTTCGGGATGCCATTCCGAACCACACTCGAATTCGCTCTCTTCTCAATCTTACAAAAAAACGCTCCCTTCTAAATCTTTCAAAAAACGCTTTCCCTCGTCTCGATAATGGCCGGAACTCCTCCTAATCCTTTTTTTTCTGATCCGACGGCTGCAGATGAAGAAATTTACGTAGGAAACGAGTGGTGGTCGGGTTATGGTGTTCCGAATGCAAGCTACGCTGGTCCTTCTGGTAGTGGTTTTTTCAACATGGACGGAGCAGCTAGTAGTAGTTACAACCTTCCCACCCCCAGTTTCAGTGATCTCCAAAGGCATCAACAACACATGTTCTGGGATGCAACTGTTACAGGCGGAGCAACGCCTCAAGAAGAGCCGGAGCAAGCGGAGGAGGATGTCCGAGCAGCACGTCGGAAACGGAACACGGAGTCGGTTAGTATTTCTAAAAACCTGAAATACGCTTAAATTTGTAGAAATAGTGGAAAATGCTCAATTGTATTTCAAATGCATGCTAAAATTAGTTTATAGTGGAAAACGCTTCATTTCAATATTAACTGCAATGCATGGTAAAAAAAATTAGTTTAATGCATGTGGAAAGCGTATCAACACTTTTTAGAAAATACCAAAAAGGTTGAAAACTACTTAAAATCGCATATATGGACTTTAGTTATAATAATCGATGGTAAATTTGTATGTATTTCGCTAAAACTAGGAGGTAAAATTAGTTTATAGTGGAAAACGCTTCATTTCAATATTAACTGCAATGCATGGTAAAAAAAAATAGTTTAATGCATGTGGAAAGCGTATCAACACTTTGTAGAAAATACCAAAAAGGTTGAAAACTACTTAAAATCGCATATATGGACTTTAGTTATAATAATCGATGGTAAATTTGTATGTATTTCGCTAAAACTAGGAGGTAGTTAGAAATATCCGATCCAGAGTTGGAGAGGACAGAAATTTGGGTGATAGGCGAATCACTGCTTTTGAGAGGAGGGGGGGATAGAAGATCGCGTGGTGATAGACCGCAACAGTCAGGTTCCCGGGGGTCAAGTGCTGCGGGGGTTAGGAACCCACCTAACCCAGATGTTCCGAGTGGGTCGGGTTCTTCGCGGGGTAGATCCCGACAGACTCGGCAGTCAGGTCCTGCTCCGATGCAGTCAGAAGCTGCTGCGGCTCCTCCTCTTCCAGGACTCAACGAGGGGTCTATATTGACTCGTTATGAGCAACACATTGCTCATCAGATTTGGATAGATCCGAATCCCGATGAAAGTGTCCCCCGTCAGCTAAAGGCGCAGACAAGGCAAAAGTGTTTCGAGCTATGGTTTCCTAGAATTCCTACCGACCCGGAGCCAGAATCATGGTTTGCTCTTGCCCAGGAGTCGGGGCTGCTTCACATCCTGAAGGGTCAATTTTGGAATGTGGACCACAACCTTCTTTCTGCATTCGTGGAAAGGTGGCACCCTGAGACGAACACATTTCATCTGAACTTTGGGGAGCTTGGAATCGGTCTCCATGACGTTTTGGAGATTCTGGAGCTGCCTATTGACGGGGGTGCTGTCACCACGCCATGGACACATTTGGGTCTAGATGCAGATTCAGCGCATTGTGCCCAATTGTTTTCCTATTTGTTTGGCGTTGACCTGGACAACCCGTTTGACGCTGAGGAGGCATTTATGGTCAAGTTCATAGGTAGGGGGAAAGTCGGCGAGCGGGAATTCTTCTGCCACGTTGTCTCGATGATCAACTCTCGAAGAAGATCCGATCCGGGCTCCATTGCAACCGGCTTTCTGTGGCACCTAATTCAGCAGTCTTTGTTCGTGAACAAGACCTCCAACCTGTTAGACACATGCTTCCTGCCGCTACTAGAGGATCCGAGCAGGATACATGAATACGCATGGGGTACAGGTTGTTTGGCATTGCTGTACAGGCAGCTGGGTATAGCATCTAGGGCGAGATGCGTGCAATTTTCTGGTTGCGTCAGGCTTCTTGAGATTTGGATTTGGTTACATTTCCCGTATTTTCCTGGGAACCCAAACCTGGATGTCAACTCCCAAGAAGCTACTGCTCGTGTGTCCCGTTATTCCACTGGACGAGCCCCGCTGAGGCAAAAAAGGACACTGCAACAGTACAGACGCATCTTGGATGAGTATGCACCGGAAGATGTAAGTGAATCGTCTAAATGTCATTCCAAGTTGTTATTAATATTGTTATTAATTGTTATAAGCTAATTCTGTAGGTGTGTTGGATGCCGTATCCGGATTTGGACGTGGGACCGCAAGGGCGTCATAGAGTGGCCACTTATCGTGGTGGGATCCGGTGCTTTGACATTATGGAGATGTACAACCCTGATCGGTTTTGCAGACAGTTCGGTCGCCGTCAGTCCCGGCCTTTGGATGTCTCCGAGCCAGTGGAGTATTATTGTCCGCCAAAATCAATGCGAGGTGGCCGGGAATACACTGTACGGTATGGCCCGGAATGGGATAGATGGGACCAGCGTTATGACAACCTGTGTCAGTACATCATGTCCAGCCCACCAGCTCTTATCCCTTGGGATGCTGAGGATGCTTACCTCGATTGGTTTGCTCAGGTCTCACATCCATATGTGAGCCCAAACGCCCCGGCAAGACCTCGACCGCCACGTAACCCGTACCCGATCCTTACCCTCGATTTCAACCGGGTAATTCTTATATTATTTTATTTGTTGGTATTGTGTTTTCTATATGACCCATCTCCTAATTATGTGTTGGTATTGCAGCGTGTATCGACGACACTCGGTATTATGCGGACACATCGACAACAGGGGATATTATCCATGGAGAATTTGGATTACTACATTCGGATGCTCAGTATCGACAATCCGCCTACAGCTGAGGAGGTCACTCAAACTCAACGGATGTCACAAGCAGAGTCGTCCAGGAGTGCAGAAGAGAGAGCCACACCTTCTATATGGGAGCGGGCAAGGATGGGTGCGGGACAAGGCCATCCGGAACAAGAAGCAAGGCGTAATGAATGGGAAGATAATGTGGGTCACGGGTCGGAACCTTATTGGGGGATTTGAATCGTTGTATTTGTTGTTTAAGTTATAATGAATATTATTTGGTTTCCTTAAGTTATAATGAATATTATTTGGTTTCCTTACGTTTCAATCAATTTAATTTAGTATTTCCTCCAAATACAGTACTAGTATCCAAAAACTGATTTTCAATTGAAAGAGCATAAAAAAAAAGAGGTAAAAATAACTTTGCACTGTTTGCATTGTTGGTTCCCAATTCCAATTTCACTTCAATTTTTTGCTTCTCAGCTCGAGATACTTCTTTGTTGCAATTTAGTATGTCTTTTGATGTGGTTTTCAAGTGTTCTACCAACATGATATCTTCACCATCAATATATAAGCCTTAAACACAACTTAGCAATTTTCGAAAACTTCTTTGTTGCAAATTTCTTTATTGATGTCCTTTGTTGTAACAAGACGACAACACAACTGAGCATTACAAAGTATATAAACGTGACCATTTCTAATCATCATCATCATCTTCTTCCCCACCGCCTTCTTCAACGTCATCATAATCATCTTCATGTTCTTCTTCCGATTCGTCTTCACCTTCGTCTTCACCTTCGTCTTCACCTTCGTCTTCATCTTCGTCTTCACCTTCGTCTTCACCTTCGTCTTCACCTTCGTCTTCACCTTCGTCTTCACCTTCGTCGTCACCGTCGTCTTCACCTTCGCTGTCTTCATCGTCTTCACCACCATCTTCAACTACATGATCGTCATCATCGTCATCTTGGGGTATCGGGTTAATATTTAGAGGCGGCATTGGTTTGCACGGTTATGACGTTAAAGAAATCCGGGACATAGATATAGATGCAAATCCGGGACTCACCGCATGGCTGCCATTTATAGACGAAAATATAAGATCTGTTCTGTTTGGGATAAGATGTGACGGAAATATCTGACCGGGTCCCACACCATCTCGTTCGGAATGGGGTTCCGAACGAGATGGTGTGGGACCCGGTCAGATATTTCCGTCACAGATCTTATCTTTTCGTCTATAAATACCTCCAAAACAAACCATTTCAAACACACATTCACTATCATTCCATTATATTTATTCTCTCTCAAATTTCGATATGTATCCAAATCGTCCAACTCTATTTCCCGCCTCTTCCTCGACAATGGATCCTGGTCCGAAATTGTGTTGGTGTCAGAAAAAGCCCACGGTGCATATGTGTACCGAACAAATAGAGTGGGACAAGGTCAACTATGGGAGAAGATTTTGGGGATGTCCGGATGCATGTTGGGATGCTCTTACTGAAGAAGAGGAAGAGAAAGGGTGCAAATACAAACATTGGATCGATCCACCATACACAGGTCGTGCAAGGGTCGTTATTGAAGAACTAAATGCAGACAACTTATGCAACTGGTCAAAGGCTGAAGGAATTGAGGAAGGGATGGAGCTGCTGAGGATTGGAACAAAAGAATGGGCCAACGAAATAGATGAACTGAAAGCCAAAAACACCGAGCTCATGGAGGAAAACGCTGCACTTGCTGCAGAATTGGCAGCAACACGTAACAAATAGAGAATTAAGTATTTTTAATTTCCTGTATCGTTAGTTGTTCACCGTCTGCGTTGTACTCGTGCTGTTCTTTTTCAATTGTGTTGTTGTTTCAATATTAATGCTTCTATGATTATGTTGACATCATTCTGGAAAAAAAATTACTCAAACATTTATAAATTGTCCACCAAAACATTAAACAAACATATATAATTCAACAAACATTAATCAAGTCAACAAACAACATACTTAATACGAACATTAATCAAACAAATACAAGATTTAGGTCATTATGGGACCGCCACCATGAAACTCTCTCTCCGATACGTAGTTGTCGAATCTACTCTGAAAGCGCTGTTCCCATCCGTCCACCGATGGCTGTTTGTAGATACTCCACTGCCTTGGAGGGGGTGGAATTGGACAATTGTCATCAACCAACCAAATCTGTCAAAACAAAATTGTTATTGTATGCTAAAAAACATATGTGAAATAAGGTACAAGAGCGGAAAATATCGATGCGTACCGGTACGTAATGGTTGCGTCTGCCTACATGTGCAATGGCGAACACCGTGGTAGGAGGCTCTGAACCGGGAGGAGCAAACATCGGAAGACATGTACAAGGACCAAACCATGATAACACCACTAGTGCAACTTGATACCTCGTGGCAAATACCAATCCCATTGTAGGTGTGCACATCCAGAATTCAGGAGAGCATGGCGATCGAATGTGATTCACTTCTCGAATGAGTTGCGGGATAGTCTTGAAACCCTCTAGCATCTCATGATACATATGCCCGTTTTGTTGGAGGTGCTTCGAAAGATCAAATCGGATTTCAACGAACTGTTGCTCTGGTTTACCTAGTAAGCGAGCGAGGGATCGATAACCACAATGACCGTCATCACCTACTTTCTCCACAGCAGCTATGTATGCGAGCATGAAAAGGTCTATATTATCTATCCCCCAGTCGAAGTCGAGATAAATGATTGAATTGCCACCGCTACATTTCGATCTAGCATTTCCTCTTGCCCTCGGTGGTTTAGTTGCACTCCCTTTTACGGTCGTGGCCCCGCTTGAAGCTCTGTTGGATGCAACCGACGATTTCTTTTGTGAATCGGCTTTCGGTGGCACAGTTGCACCCTCTTCCTCTTTCATCCCCTTTTTCCTTGCTTCTGCCTTCTCCTTATCCTTCTTAGCTTGAGCCCTCTCATCCCAACCCGGATCTCACTTTGTACCCGTCTTCTTCGCATGAATCTTAGGCCTTCCTCTCTTCGTCTCTCCCCGAGGGGGGTCCTGGACATCAACTGAAGAAGGATCCTTGCACTCACGCCACTTATCAGCCATCCTCTTCATATCGAAATCATCAACGTTACCGGTAAACACCCCTTCAAAGAAATCATCCATAAGAACCTTATCTGCAGTCAATTGCACGTCGTCGTCAGAGTCGAAGTCTTTCAATTCCACTCCTTCCCACTTGATCTGCTTCCAGAAGATATCAATGTCGCTGGGCAACAATGGCGTTCCTTCTTCTACAAACACCTTAATCCTGTGTGGGCAAGGCAATCCGAGTGTTGATTCCCACCAAGGATCCTCACATGGGCCACATATCTTTCCCTCCTTTGCCTTAAGGACTTCTTTCAGTAGCATTCTCAAACACTTGTCGGAGCACTTCCACAATGTCTTTAGTGTACCTATTAGTCTTGTACGTCGCGTCCATGATCACCACTCGAGGGAACATTCTCAACAAATGTTGACAATCAGGATGAGATATGAAAAACGCTGCCAACTTTTTCTCCCCCGTCTCCGGATTCGTCTCGTGGTAAATGTCTTTACGATAACCTCTATGATGGAGGAAATCTAATGACCACTGGGTCACGGTTAGATTTGCCAATGCTTTCTTCCTCTCCTTTTCCCTCACAGTGTACACTTGCCTTCTTGATATTGTGGAAGTCGGATTTTCCTGAAGCAGCTGTGTATAAATAACCTTCGGCATTGCCCCGGCCGCTGATGCAATCATTATTTTTCGTCTCTGCTCTCCCGTCATCCTCGAAGCAAATGCATGGCCAATCAAGCTGCTGGAAAGACAGTGGTTGTGACATGCCTTCTCAACTTTTAGTATCCACCCAGGCGGCTCAACAAGAGTTGCTCGTCGATAATATCCTCTTAACATAAAAGGACAATTGTACTTCCTTAACCTACTAAGGTTGCTACGCTGCGACGATGGTTCTGCTACATCTCCTTCAAGATTAATGTTCTTTCCATGTTTTCTATAACTACCGGATTGCTCACAGTGCAGAAATATCCTCTTGTTGGCCATTGATGATTTCGTGGTGATAACCATACAAAACTCATAACCGACCTTTCTAACCCACTCTCTCAGAAGATCCATAGTAGGAAATCTCTCACTAGTCGTAAAATGGGCACTATAGTCGATTTTTAAATATTCCTCATCACTACAGTATCCCTATTTAAAATTACTCAAATATCAATACTACTATACCAATAAAATAAATTATAATGAAACGCTATAAAAAAAAGGTTTACAAATACTTACTTGGAAATATGTATCATCTACCGGCGCAGACAAATCAACCTCCTCCTCCACCGACGTCTCACTAGAAGAACACTCCCGTCCTTCTTTCCAACTACCTGCCCTTGAAGAATTAGTTGAATCGCTTTCAGACGTCATTTTTTGTGTTTCTTCCGATTGGGTTTGATAATTTGGTCATACAACTCCGATTTTATAGACTCCGTCAAAATATAGCCGTTCGCATTTTCAAAAATTTTTGCCGAATCTCGTTCGGAATGGGGTTCCGAACAAGGATTAATTTTTTTTTAATATGACGTCAGCATCTCGTTCGGAACCCCATTCCGAACGAGATATGACGTCATATTAAAAAAAAAATGACGTCACACCTCGTTCGGAATGGGGTTCCGAACGAGATGCTGACGTCATAATTAAAAAAAAAAAATTACACCTCGTTCGGAACCCCATTCCGAACGAGGTGTGACGTCATAATAAAAAAAAAAAAAAATTCCTCGTTCGGAATGGAGTTCCGAACGAGGTGTAAACCGGTTCGCAATATGCGAACCGGTTTGGCATTATTTAATACAAATTAATAGAGGGTGCTGCCGGGCGCAAAAAGGGTGCTGCCCGATTGCAACCCGTTAAAGATATTTCTGATTGAGGTAGGTATTCGCATTACACTAGAGGGATTAACAAATTGTGTATGAAGATTGTTAATAAAGCTGCTAAAAAATAAAGCTAGTTGTCAGTATTAAGTAATAATTCTGTTAGTTAGTTAGGAGTGCTAGCATAAGCATGATGTCTGTATGAGCTCAACACAACACTCTTTCTATTCTATAACACTCCTTTGTAAATTGTAATGTATCTGCATCATTATCTTGCAATGTTATTATTTTCCAGTCTGAGTATTTATTTCCTTTTTCTTTCATATGCGTGAAATTTCTCGAGTGTGTTGATCAATCCGATTCAGTCAACATGGTGTTCTTCATCCTAGGGCTCAGAGTTCTAATTATATCGTAGTCAATCTATGAAGTGAGTTATTTCGATTTCTTGATTCTTCTCGGAATTAAATTCATCAATTCCATCTCTAGCTGGTTGATTGTGTCGGCGCCTTGATCGCATGACTGAGAGGGAAGTGTTTCAGCTCCCTAGAAGCTCTGTTAATGGCGGCCATAGAAGAAAGCTTAGAGCGGTCAAATGAACCATGAAGAGACTGTTGGAACTGATTTTGACTGGACTTCCGGGCACTTTTCTGGTGGGCTGCGGTCACCGGTTGTGCCGGATTATGGGAGCGTTGGCTTCGTCTCTGCGATCACTACGCCGTAGTGTACTCACACGTCAAAATCAGGTTCCGTTTGAATGAGAAATGAAGGCTCGAAGTTGGTTGCTTGACTAAGTTCAAAGAACAATTTTGGAGCTGATTTTTGACATGGGTTTTGTCCCACATCGAAAATTAACCCACATCGAAAATTGGGGTGGGAATATGAAGGATTTTTGACATGGGTTTTGACCCACGGCCCTTGGGAGAGGTATGGAGAGAGGACACGGGGGGCCCTCGCGCGGTCCGTCCGTCCGTCCGGTCCTGGTCCGTGGGCCGTGGCTCGTAGGCCCAAGCAGCAGTTTAACTTCTCTTTTTGAAGTGGGCCAGATCTGAAAGTTTTGGGCTTCCAGATCAGATTTTGGACTGCCTCGTTGGGGACGCCCAACTGAGTCAGCAGAACTGCCTCCACGATTTTCTCCACTTCCCCACATCTGCCTCCACTATCTCCTCCTCTAACAAACCGAGAATCTCTACTTAAGAGAGTTCTGGTTCTCATTCTCTGCATCCGAAAATAACAGCAATCTCCCATCTCTTCTCTTCTTCTCCTTCCTCGAGAGTACTGCACAGATATTGGTTCGTTGGCTTCTGTCTTTTGATTGTGCAAACCAGAAGTGATCGTAGTTGTATCCTGGGATTCTCAACGCCGGTAACCGTCACATATACGGGGCGTTACAGAATTAAGGAAAGAGATCTAATCTCGACTCTACGCAACAGTTTCGTCAAGAACGATTCGGTACAATTCTTTCTTAATTCTGTTCTTCGTTTTAATTCTTTACAGATTGTTATTCTGCGAAATACAGGTCCTACAGAGACTACACCCACCAATGGCGACTTGCTGAATCCTCGATTCATTCATTCATCAGATAATTCTGCTATGACTCTTACCACTATTCAACTGAATGGTAGAAATTTAAAAAAGAAGAAGAAGGAAGGCCATCACAAAAGCCTTATCTATCAAAAACAAGGTTGGAATTGTGAATGGATCTGTGATTGAATCTATTGAGAATTCTGCTTTATGGCATATGTGTGAAATATGGTCAATGCTTGGATTCTTCCAAAGAAATATATGCAACTTCAGATGAATTTGAAACTATTAGAGAGATGTGGTGTGGCTGGGCAGAGAGTTATGGGAAAAGGAATGGACCATTACTATACAAAGCTTAATAAGGGCTATTGGCAACAACTCTCTGGTCTAAGAAATCCTATGCGATGCAGTTATGGGAAGTGTGAGTGCAATTTGAATACATAAATAGAAGCAAATGAAAACAAAGAAAAACTAATGGAGAGTAATTTGTTGCACGAAGAAGGCAATTCTTGCTTTCAAGTCCTTTACCATCGGCTAGCTATGTGCATTTCTTGTTGCTTCAAGATGAACTTAGCAAGAAGATTAGTGACAGTAAGACATATGCCTACAACATTGATGACAAAATAGAAACATGGAAAGGAATGACATGCCAAAGAGGGAGTAGAGTCTCTTTACCCAAAAACGGGTTAAGGTTGAATTGTATTTTCTAATCCTAAAAATTTTTAGTGTGGTAACTAACCTCTTAGGTTGATGACAACTTGAGTTGATGACAAACAAAAAATAAAAATCCATACGTGACGCATGGAAATTCGTGCGTGACGTATGGTTTTAATTCATGCGTGACGCACAAAAACTGGGCGATAAATAGGAATTTGAGTGGACGGTGAATAGTAAGGGCCTATAAATAACACATTATTAAGTCAAATAAATTGTCCTCAACACCTATTGGTGTGTCATCCACCCTAATATATTTTTGTACGTCTACAACTTGTTGCTTGGAAGTCATTGTCACTGTCATCATAACGTTGTCATCTAAACTTCACAAAGTACCATCACTTGTATCAAATATCCACATCTAACAGAAAACTTTGAAGAGAAAAAAAATGAATATTAGTGAATCATTGACATTAGGAAGTCATTCACGCAAGCAGTATACCGAAGAAGAAGAAAACACAATGTAAGGGATGTAGATTACACTTCTTGACACCAGCACATAAATTAAAATGTCATCTTCTTAAAGATGTCATCCAAACTTCTTAAAACTGTCATTGTAGTTAACTAAGTGTCATCACGACCGATTATAACTCTAATCACAACTAATTAAAACTGTCATCGAAACGTTAGGTCAAATCGATTATGCAAGGAGATCTGAGATCATAAATGGATGCAAATGCTTGCCTTTGTCGGAAAGAAACACGACTTGCGACGCCTGCGTGAATCTGCGCTCAACTTTGCTGCTCTTTCGTACAGATGTGGTTGAACAAGATCTGAAGGTTTCTTCGATGTGGTTGAACATGTCGCCGATATGGACAATATCTAAGCACATCTGCAGTTGATCTTCTAGATCTGCAACATTGAAGTGGAGATCCGTGGACGAAGATGCAAGATCTGCACGTATTCATCGTATTCGCTTCCATAACCTTGAAGCTAGGGTTTAGTCGACGACCGTTTTACAGAGGGAGGCGGCAACGACAAATCTTCTCAGCAAAGCCAGAGGCGGCGGAGGAATCGACGGAGATTCGATTTTTCGACGGATAACGAAATTCTTCTCAGCAAAGCCGGAGGAATCGACGCAGATTCGATTTTTCGATGGAAAACGAAGACGACAAAAGAGATGAGGATGGAGGCGGATGAAATAATGAGATGGAGAAAGGAAGAGATGGGGATGGAGGCGGATGAAAGAATGAGACGGAGAAAGGAAGAGTTTAATTAGGGTTAAAAAAGAAAGGTATATATAATGTTTTTTAAAAAAAATTAATTAAAAATGGGAGAGAGTTAGTTACCACTCTAGATTAGAAGGGATGTTATATTACACTGAAAAAGTGTAATAAGGGGCAAAGGGCCCCGTTTTGCCGTCTCTTTACAGGGAATCACTTCACTGGAAAATTATGGGCCCAAGCTCTCGGAGAAACAACCGGGGATGACAGGACTACTGGGCCGAGCAATAACTTGGTGTCATCTGAAGCCCATTTACAGCCCATATATATCTTCTTCTTTTTTGGGTGAAATCAGCCCATATATATCTTCGCTGCGCTTCCTAGTCTTATGTGTACCAAAACGTAACAAGCAACAAATAGAATTGATCAATAAACCGTAGCAGCAGTGGATCCCCATGGTTCTGATTGATTTATCAAGTCCCTATATATAGTAAACGGGGTCTTAAATTCGCCATCATCTACCTAACTACAATATAAAAAAGAAACCAAGTCTTTGTTAAAAATTACGTCACGTGTCGTTAATTTATTGGCCATAAATCCATATTTTAAAACAATTTCCTTTTTTTTGAAAAAGATTAAACTCTACCTACCTTCTCCACAATCTAATAAGGTTAAAATTATTTTTGAAAAAAAAACTAATGAAAACTAAAGGTAAGGTACTAAATTTACGAAAATGGAATAGTGAGGGGATGCTAACGTTGTCATATCCACACTTGCTCTATGTTATCTGAAATGAAAATACTGTTGACATATATAAAAGGATTCAGAACAGAAAAATCTTTTTTTTGAAAATAAATTTACTATATATTTATTTATTATTGAGTTTAAGAATAAATAATTTTCAAAATAAGTTGACAGATTTTAATTCTATTCTTTATAATTATTATTAATAAAATAATTTATAAAATATTACATATAAAAAATGCATTTACATAATTACCCGTGAGTGTTATGGGACTTACACTAGTTTTTCATTATTGGGCTGGTAAACTTGAACGCGACATTTAAAATTTTGGTCTCTTTTTTAAACGCAATATTATAGCGTTTTGTTTTTTCGGCTCAATAACTAAAAACCCGATCCCAAAATCAATCCCCTATATTAAACCTCAAAATCTCGAGAGATAACTAATATTGATCCTATAAAGTGGACACTTGTTTCGAGCCTATATTATAGTTGGAACCGATGATACCTGAACATTAAAAATAATTAAATATTTACTAAATTTGAAATTATCCAACTTCAAAAACAGTCCTTTTTTTTTACCCAAACACTTACAAGTCTTAAATTAATTCATTTTTATTCTCATTGTTGATTCTAATGAAATAAGTACCAAAGACTCCTTGCTAGCTAATTGATTGGTAAATAATATAGATGGAAGAATAGAAGATGATATATATTTTTGAGACGAGGAGAATTGGGCGGAGGTGCAGCGCAGATAGATAGCTGCAGCATTTTGTTCTCTTCGCATGCAGCTCACTCCAAATTTGTAAGCATGCATCATATATATGTTTGTCAGGATCAGGACCATTAGTATATATGTTAGGGAATAGGGATGGTGGCCTTTCTTGATTCTGTTTGTTTCCTCTTGACGTTCACCTAGCTACGCGTTTTTAAGCACTATACGTACCTTACCTTATATACACCACCTACTCAGCTTTCTTATTTGTCCACACATCACAAAAATGAACTTTCCAGAACATAAAACAACAAACTAGGAGGACCAAAATAGTTCTCTCGACCCCTATTCGCGGAATTCCCCCCCTCCCCTAATTATATCCTTATTAAACACCATTATAAAATCAATCATTTTCATTTCATCTCAAATCCTATCAAACCAGCCCTAAATTCAGGTTACGTTGGGTCATCCACACATTAAAGCTTTATGGGTTGATTGTTGGTTGGTTTGAGCTGATTTGATGAAGGGAGAGTATCAAAATTCTCTAAAATAATAAATAAAAATTCTAATCTTAATATAATATATATAAAACTTGGATGTTTGGGGTCATAAAGTCTAATCCCCACCATTAATGTTAATCCTCATTATGCTGATTTCGGTTTTGGCATTGTGCTTACGTAATGGGCCCGTTAATGGATCAATCCCTAATCCAGCCCATTTTAGTGAGCCCGTTTTTTTCCCAGACCCCAGCCCACCCCCTCCCTCAATTTGCTAGGTCTGCCGTCAATTCCTTTTCGTTTGCTTCACTTTCTCGATCGCCTCCAGCGCATACGCTCTCGATCGCGTGGAGAAGATGATGAGCGACAGAAGAACAAAGATGAAAGAGACATGGTGGATACAAATCGAAGCCGGTTGCAGTTTGACCACAATCAAAACCTTCATACGGTACTTCTGGGATGCTTGCAGCATGCATCATCCAACCTATGGACATGGTAAAGGTGCGTAACCCCATCTTCACTCTAATCTATAACAATTTTATACCCCCAATTCGATCCGAAGTAGTTAAGTTTTCCTCTTTTGTAAGACAATCCTAACCCTAAAAAGATACACTATGCATTCACTTCTAATGCCAGGGATCTATCAGCTTGCTTTGCATTTTCCAGCTCAACCAATGCACAACAAGCTGGATTGTCAGGTTCTGTGTAGTTTGGGATGAACTGGATCTTCGTTACACAGACATATTGATCCAGTGCAGATCTAATTGCTGGTTCGGTCACCAGTGGTGAGAGATTGTCAAGGTAAATGGTGCGTTTCACCTGCTCTTCAAACGCAGCATATGCCTCTTCAGCTTCTGACCCCATTTTCTGTCAAAACTAAATTTAACTTTCAAACAGGGAAGTTCATATTAAACAATAAGACCAGTAAGAGAATTTGATGAATAGGTATCACAAAAAATGGAGTAAGAGACAAATTGTGTCTTCTCATAATTCATGTTGCTATTGAGTTTGGGTTTGCTTATTGAGGTCTAGGATGATAGTTTGCTTATATCTGATACATGCTTCATTTTTTAAAACTCAGGTGATATTTACGGAGCCAGTTATCATTACTGCATGTGAATTTCTGGAGCAAAACGGTCCGTCTACTTCATCTGCATTCACACTTCTCGGGTATATCATTTTCATCTTTGTGTTCTCTGCCAAGAAAATGATTTTGTTGAACTGTATTACTTTTGAGGATTGTGAAATAACAAATGTGGGTTCTGGAACCTGATACTGTGAGGAACTTTTTTTGTTTGCATTTAGTGATTCAAGAAGTAAGTAGCAGACCTAGGTCATATGAGGGTTGGTTTTAGCTATGCAAATGATGGGTAACTATTCTCCAACAGATTTTCTGCCTGAGTGGAGATGTTAAAATATTTCCCATCAATTTTCTATATTTTCGGGTATAGCTTGGTTTGTCTTATTGTATTTCCCGTTGAGCATGACTAATCGAACTTTGAGTTACCTGGAGGAGGGTGCATGAGTCTAATTTTTCTGTCATGATTAATGTTGTGATGCTGCTTGGGTGGTGATGGAAATGGTATGAGTTTCCTTCCTATAATCTAATAGACTTTTGCGGTATTTAAACCCACTCTTTATCTTTTGTCTCATCCTTATCTCAATAGTTTGGATTTGAAATAGATTTGTTCTATACTCTGCGAGGAGCTTCAGATTTGATCTACTTTTGTTTGGGAGTTTGGTTTGGAATTGTGGATAGTTTAGGAACTCTGATTTCTTTTTGTTTCGTTTTGAATGAGCTAGACTTTGAATTCAAGCAATTAATTAAAGCTAGATGATTTAGAGGTTGTCCTTACTTTGTCCTGAATATGAGATTTTAATGCCAGGGATCTATCAGCTTGGTTTGCATTTTCCAGCTCAACCAATGCACAACAAGCTGGATTGTCGGGTTATGTGTAGTTTGGGATGAACTGGATCTTCGTTACACAGACATATTGATCCAGTGCAGATTTTGCAACAGCAAGCAGCTGCAGTCATTCGAAAACTAACTCAAGTAGACCTCTTCTTTTTATTTCCTTTGTATTTATTTTTTATATGTGATTCTGTGAATAGCTGATGTAGAATACTCTGATAATGTTGTGATGTTGTATCTTATAGATATGTTGTGATGCTAAATGGCCATTTTCACTTTTGCTAATGTAGTCGAAGCATAATGCTCCCACCATGTGGTAATATGCTTAATGATTACGTGAGTTTTGTTCCACTCAAATAAAGGAAAGAAAATGGTATCTAGCTGTTTTTATGAGTCTGATTCCTTATAGTAAATGAGCCCTAAATTTTGGTGTTTATAGTGTATCTTTTATTGCTGCTGATGTGCAGTTTGGGACATAATGTCTGCTAAGAATCCTTTTATATGAATGTTACTAAACTAGATTCCTTATTTGACTTCTTGACAAAACTCTTTTTCAGGAGGGGTGTCTATATCTTAGTGTTATTTTTTGTTGACTTCACCGTGTATTGGAATTTCTGTGATCTTTTTGTTTTCATGTATTTTCTTCTTTTTGTTGTTTGCTTCTATCATGATTGCATGGAATTCTAAAGTTCTTTTGTTTTGAGAAACTTTGTCAATGAAAGGGTCTGCTAAGGTGTATATGCAACATGAGTAAAGATAATGCTACCAAATTGATAGTTTCAAACTGAATTTTTGACGCTATAATGTGCCATTGGTTGTTTCATCTGTAATTCATATGTGCTAAATTTCACAGGTTTTGAACCCTAATTAATTGATGGCTATTACCCGCTGCTAATTGTGCTATCTTGTTTGGTGCATTTTACTTTTTTGCTGCTATTATATTATTTTCCAAATGAGCATGTCTCTTGCTGAAGTTATTGAGTTTCTTGAACAATATCCGGTAGTGGGCACTTATTTAATTTTTGTTTTCTGAAATATGCTAAGCTAACGATAAATTTATAATTTGTATTTGTAGGCTATCCTTAATTCCTTATGCATATCAGCCTCAGGCATATTATTGAGGAAGATGAAGGTGATTTCGTTGTTTCTCCGATTACGAAAAACATTGAGACTGTGTGGAGGCCGGATTGAGGTCGTGGCCAATTCATCAGATTCTGACTTTGACGGAATCGATAGTGCTCGCAACAACAATCACGATAAAGGAACAACTCGAATTGTGGTGAGCATCTACTCCTAATCTTTTCTCGGGTTGAATTTTGAATTGATTGTTTGAGATTAGCTCTTTTCTGATTTGATTCTGTTGGTTATGCTTACTGATGAAGAAAGTTCAAACAGAGATGGCGAAGGCTCCAGAATTGGTGTATGGGATTAAGTTGTGTTGAGTGATTCTGATATCTCCCTTTTTGTTGTTATTGTGTATAACATGTATATTTCCATATCAAAGAATCGTCATACTAATTTTATGATTTGTCATGTAAACATTATTTTGCGAGTGAGTCTATATAAAATTAGTTGGTTTTTTATTGTAGTGTTTTATTTGCCTCGGAGTGTTTGAGGATGGCGACAAAGCGAGAATTTTGTCGAGTTGCCCACCTCATTACCACTGTGATTCTGTCGACGCCTGGCTTCATGATCACTCCAATTGCCCTCGAATTCACCACGCATCCACGTAGATTGGATTTTTCGAGTTTATTGGAACCTGGACTGTACGTGTTACAGACTTAGATTAATTTGTGCATTCCTTCATTTTGTTTGCTGATATATTGGTGTAATATTTTAATGGTTTTGGTTTCTCATGTTTTCTAGGACCACACATGTATATCAAATGTAGCTCATGTTAATGCTCCAGTGCTTCCAATTACCATTATCAGCAGATCACAGTGGTTCAGCTGAAGAGTTACCTCAAATTATTGCTCTCATTTGAATTCGAAATCATGATTACATCTGCAACCTCAAGTTCTCTAACCCGACAACTTTCTTTCAGGTCTGAACTAAATTTTTTGGCATGCCACAATGATAATATAATGTTCCTTATTAGTTTAAAGGGAACTATTTTTAGGAAATTTAAATTTACAGGTCAACACTGTAGCTAATGAGAAGTTGTATACACTTGCAGGAGATTGGGTTGGCCTTGGACCAGATACCTTGCTTTTTTTCGTATGTTGTGGGAGTAAAACTATTGGTCTTACTTTAGCACATATGTTGGCTTGGTAATATAAAAATAACCCCTCATCTCTATGCCTTTTATATTCAGTACACATATAATTCAGTCCTTTACTTTGTTTTCTATTCGATTGACTTCACATTTTCGATAGATGGAGCTATGTCATGAGTATATATATGTTACATAAATTAATGTGTGAAATGAAGGGGACACTTAGGAAATTTTTGTGCATAAAACATGGATATTTATGACAATAAAGCTTTTGATGCTTGTTGTCTTTTAACCCTCTTTTTAGGATAGCGCACAAGATTCAACAAGTGAGCCAGATGACAAATTAGGTGGTTTATCAGTGCTTTATTCCTTGATACCCCCTAGGTTTGTTTGGTCTTCATCATTCATTTACAAGCTTTTAGTGCTACTGTATTTTTTTCATTTGAGCAAATTGCTCTACTTGCTTTTATCTCAAATTCTTATGCAGAGATGTTACTATTGTGCCACACTACTATGGTGCTCAATCCAAAAGCTGCAAATCCTTACAAAGAAGAACGTCTCGATGCATATATGTCTAACTCTTTATTAAATTGTGATTCAGTATTTTAAAGGTATGACAATCCTAAGGTTGATTCAATATTCTTTTATTATTTTCAGTTTCATGTTCGTTAATTTGGATTTAAACATTTGCTTTACTATGCATTTGAGGGTGTTACAAGTATTTTAACTTATGTACTATTAGCTTGACTACTATGAATCTGAGTTCATTGTTTGCTTTTAGTACTTGAATCTGAGTTTATCTGTTTGTTTTTTAGTACTTTAAATTTGACCGTGTTCGGTTTCCTTGCTGTCTTTTAACCGTGTTCGGTCTCTTTTATACTTTAGGGTGTTCTCCTCTCTGAGCCAAGAATTATTAAGCTGATTTAGATGCATGAAGGAAAGGAAAAAAACTTTAGTGATGCGGGCTGTTTTGGATTCAATATCCAGGAACAAATTGATTTTGATATCAAAGTATGTGTTTTTTGTTTAGCTTCTTTGTAATATGTTATTAATATAGTTATTATATGTTTAACTTCTGCCCTATTAATTTGGATTCTATGAATTTGAGTTTTTTGTTCGTTCGTTCAGACTACTTTGAATTTGAGTTTATTTTGTGGTTTTGCCACTTTTGTGATCGATTTCTTTTAGATTTCAGTTTGTGCTCCTTAAGCCATGAATTATTAAACTCATGTAGGGATGCAGAAAACAAAGGGAGAAACTTAATGACACTGGCCACTTCGATGGGAAATCACGTATTCCAGAAACTGGTATGGTACTTTTAAGATTGTATCAACCAGAATTTAGCATCCAGTAGGAAGTAAGTACATTTCCTTTTCTAGGTTTTAGTTCTTCTTTTAACATTGTTTTGCATTTTATTCTGTTTCAACACATATATTAGCATTTTATGATTGACTATCTCCCCTTGAGTAATACAGTCCACATGGTGCTACTCGCATATGTTAGTCGCCAAATATATTAAGGACTTTAAACAAAATAGTTATTTGAATGTGGCCATGAATGGGTATATATTCATAATTGATTACAACACAAATACCAAAATAAGAGATACGCCTAAAAAGAACTATTCTTATAGCTTTTATAAAGGAAGAAGTTGAAAATGAAGAAGTTGCAACTCTGAATGACATATCAGCTACTGGAGATGAAAGGGTCGAAGATAATATAGATTTATCTTCAGTTGCATAATTAAAAGTTGGTAAGAGCTTATCGAGGATAATCCAGTGGAATTACATGATCTTAGATTGATTGATGTTTGCTGCAACATCGTCCTGATCAAATTGTATAGTCACAAAGAGTTGCTGCAACATCTTAGATTGATTGATGTTTACTTGATCTTATTTTTGTCTAATTTTGATGGTGTGTTAATCTCAAAGAGTCATAAATGTAATTCAATTTTTGTGACTCTGAGTGAAAGCTAGAAAGCTAGATTCTCATATACATATACATTTAAACTTGAATGTATCTTTTTAGGTCTTATTGACAAGTAACTAATGATTAATAAAGTTATGCTCAAACTCTTAATGTTTTTATACTAACAATGTTCGTGAAGTTTTATATATTTTATATATCATTAAACCCGCGCTGCTACGCGCCTACAAATCCTAGTCTTAATCTTAATATACTATAAAATTAGGGGTTTCTCAAATTAAACACGTTGCATTTAATGCTTTGTTTTTAATTTATCATTTCTTTTTTTTCTTTTCTCATTTCTTTCCTATGTTTACGAATACGTCGTCCAAATGAAGATTTTGACCCATCAACACATGTCTATAATGGATTCGTATGGAACATATCATCATCTTCTACTCTGCGATTCCGCAACGCCTTATTGTGAAGTTTTATAGGCTAAAAAAACCCGCGCGTAGCGTGGGACTAAAAAATCTAGTATCTTATCTATATAAAAGTTGGCTGTCCATTGCCAAAATTGAATGAAATTGGTACCAATTTAATGCATTACTCATTTCTTAATCACCTCCTATTGGACTTTTGGGCATGTATTTAAATATCTTTCTTATATCCCTATGTTATATTTATTTATAGTCTACTTGATTAAGTCACAAATTAAATTAATGTGTGAGCTTCTCTTATGACAATGCAAACTTTTCTAATATTATGTTTTAAAACTACTTCAAACATAAATATAAAGAAATAAAAAATACTTATATTTACAAATATTAATAAATTTGATAACAACAACAACATATTAACAAATAATGTATAGCTATATTAAATCACATACGAAAATCCGTAATTTTCTCGCGCGGAGCGCGAGACCCGTATCTAGTAATATAAATTTAGATGTTTAGGGTAATAAATTACAATACCTAGCATTTAATCCCCTTCTATTAACCCATTCTAACAAATCTCCTCTTATTAACCCATTCTAATCAATCCTGCCTAATACTTTTCGAATGACCCATAATTTCATATTGGGCCGAATCGAAACATCCATTAGCCCACAAGCCTCAATTGAATTTGACAGATAATAAAATCAGTCGGTGTTCTCCTTCCTCTTTCCTCTCTCTCTGTTTGTTGAAATTGAATTTAATTTGGCATTCATCATCGGAATCCTAAACGATTGGCATTTCCTCCTATTACCTCCTCCTCTTGGAAGCCGATTGGTTTTGTAGTTGTGAATGAAACTCCTCTTATCTTAGGCGAAGATTTCCCTATATATAATATCTAGCTAGGAACCCTAAAATTGGCCTCTTTCATGGCCTCGCCCAGAGATTGGTGCAACCAATCGAGTTGGAACGGGTGATTTGTCACAAGATTTAGGGTTCTCATGGCGTTCGACGATAACTCATCCCGAGAACACATCGTGAAAGTTACGTGCCTCCAATTCCCGCCTACTTCCATGAAGGAATTGTGTCCTTTAATCAACGGTGCAATTATTAATATGGAATAGGACTATTAATGGAGATTTATAATCCAGATAATTCAGGAGTCGCACGCTATTGGTAGTGGCCAATACGACTTATGAGATTAATAAGATTAAGCTCATGGCTAGAATAACTGGGTCCTATGAGGTCACACTTTAGAGTTTACGGACTGGATCATGCGAATCCGAAGGCCCGGTTAGCCTATAGGATTTGGGGTAGGTGGAACAATAAACGAGGTGAATTGTTCACCGAGTGTCAGATAACCGTTATCAGTTATTTGGAGTTTTGACCAAGGTAAACATGTGTCACACATGTCCAAGGAGCAAGTGTCCACACCTTAGACACTTGTCCTCTTCCTTGCACACCAAGGAGTTGGTTTGGGCCCCAAGTTGCCTTGGCCTCCAAGTTCTTACCTTGGGCTCCAAGGACTAAATGCCTATGTATAGGCCTCTCTTATTCCACATAGAGAGCACCCCAACACACTAGACACACCATATACTCCACACCCCGCACATCCTTGTGAATTTCGGTCTAGCAGAAGAAACCATAAGGAGATCCAGTTTATTGCTCGTGTGGACCAAGTAGAGAAGTCACATTTGAGGCTTTCATCTCTGTCTTTCGGCATCTACGAACACGAATCAAAAGGTATTTGATTCTTCTTATATACATGATCGATATCAATATATGCATGAGATCCTGGCAAATGACATCATACTACATTCCCTACATGATGGATACAACCAGTTCAGACAAATGTATCACATGCAAGGGATGGGTAAGACCCTGAATGAGCTACATTGCATGCTCAAAACAGCTGAGCAAAATATTTTACATGACAATAAGAAGGAAGTTCTTATGGTCAAAGGGAAAGGTTTCAAAAAGGGGCCTCAGGGGAAGCGTAAGCAGACTTACCAAGGGAAGGGCAAGCAAGTTGCTCATACCAAGGGAAACACAAATGTTGTGAAGGTGGCTGCTGAACATCAATGCTTCTACTGCAAGGCTAAAGGGCACTGGAAGAGAAACTGCCCTAAGTACCTGGAAGATAAAAAGAACGGGGTTGTGAACTCCAACTCAGGTATATATGTTATTGAAGTCTTAACTTCCAAATTTTCTACTTGGGTATTAGATACCGGATGTGGTTCTCACATTATTTCTAATGTGAAGGGACTAAGAAATAGTAGACGCTTGGAGAAAGGAGAGGTAGACCTGCGCGTTGGAAATGGAGCAAGAGTTGCTGCACTTGCCATCGACGATTATAGTCTATTTTTACCTTCTGGTTTAGTATTGGAACTTCATAATTGTTATTTTGTTCCTTCAATTACTAAGAACCTTATTTCGACTTCTGCTTTGGATAATGAGGGTTTTGAATTCAACATTAAGAATGATTGTATTTCTGTCATTAAGAATGACGTTTTCTATGCAAAAGCTATTATGAATAGTGCAGGACTATACATATTGAACCTTAAATCTGAAGTATATAATATTAATACCAAAAGGCAAAAATCGAATGATTTAAGTGAAGCAAACCTATGGCATTGTCGCCTGGGGCACATCAGCATAAAACGCATGAAGGAACTCCAAGCAGTTGGAATCCTAAAGTCAATTGATTTTGAATCATTTGAGACATGTGAATCTTGTTTGATGGGCAAGATGACAAGGTCACCTTTCACTGGAACGAGTGAGAGGGCTACTGAACTATTGGCTCTTATACATACTGATGTGTGTGGACCAATGAGCACAGAAGCTAGGGAAGGCTATAGATACTTCATTACATTTACTGATGATTTTAGTAGGTACATATATATCTACTTAATGAAACATAAATCTGAATCCTTTGAAAAGTTCAAAGAATTTCATAATGAAGTTGAAACACAAACTGGTAAAAAGATAAAAGCACTTCGATCAGATCGTGGTGGCGAATATCTGAGCCAAGAATTCGATCATCATTTGAGAAGTTGTGGAATCGTTTCACAATTGACTCCACCAGGCACGCCACAGCTGAATGGTGTATCTGAGAGGAGAAATCGAACATTGTTAGACATGGTTCGCTCAATGATGAGTTTTGCTGATCTTCCTACATCCTTTTGGGGTTATGCCCTCACAACTGTTGCGTTCACACTAAACAGGACTCCGTCCAGAATAGTTGACAAGACACCAGATGGAATATGGCATGGAAAAGTTCCTAGCTTGTCATTTCTGCAAGTCTGGGGTGGCGAGGCTTTTGTAAAACGTTTACCATCTGATAAGCTTGCACCTAAATCAGACAAATGCTTCTTTATAGGGTACCCCAAAGGAACAAGGGGGTATTATTTCTACAATCCAACAGAGAACAAAGTGTTTGTTGCTAGGGATAGTGTCTTTTTGGAAAAAGATTGTTTTTCCAAGAAGCCAAGTGGGAGAAATGTTCAACTTGACGAAATTCAAGCTGAGCAACAAACACAACAACAAGATGACATTGAAGATGTCACAGAGGATCTAGATTTTGGAGGTATACCCTTTCAAGGGAACACCGTCCAGATTCAAGAACAAGTTCCTCAAGTGGATGAAGTTCAAGAGGCACCACAAGATGTTGTGGAAAACCCTCCTGCTATTATCCCTCCTGTTGTTGCACCACTTTGGAGATCAAGTAGGCCAAGACATCAGCCTAGACGATATGATGATTTTGTCTTGAATGTTAGTCCTGACATACTACTTTTAGAAAGTAGTGAGCCTGCAACCTATAAGCAAGCAATGACGGATCCCAACTCTGAAAAATGGCTCAAAGCCATGAAATCCAAAATGGACTCCATGTCTGAGAATCAGGTCTGGGACTTGATAGATTTGCCTGACGGGGTAACACCTGTCGGTTGCAAGTGGGTCTTTAAGATCAAAACAGACAAGGATGAGCACGTTTTTGTTTATAAGGCAAGGTTAGTTGCCAAAGGATTTAAACAAGTTCATGGTGTTGACTATGAAGAAACGTTCTCACCGGTCGTAATGATTAGGTCCATTAGGATACTCCTAGCAATTGCTATAACAGCCCGAAACACAAGGTGTTACAGTGCCAGAGATTCTCCAAGAATCTCCACAGGCAAAAGAAGGAATGAACTAACATAACTTAAATATACATAAGGGATATATAAGCAGAACATAACTTACAACACCATACCAAGAGGAGAAAACTAACCATCATACAAGTTTGGCGACAAGCCAACATTTAGAAGGTTCTAAACCCAATTTGGAGTAGTTAGATATAATAAATGTAAGGCCTCTAACATAAGAAGGCTAAGAGTTTACAAAATGATTCCTAAGAGACCGAACTCAAGGAAACCCATCCTAGTAACCGTCACGTTGCTTGACCACTTCCATGCTCCACTACTGTGCCAAAACCTGATCATGCAGAAACACAATCAGCCCCCACCAAAATGGGGGTTAGTCTCCAACCAGACTAGCAAGTGTATGGATAATGTAATATGTGCAAGAATCAAGATAAGAAAAGTAGAAACATGCAAAAAGTGATGCATTCCTCAACATATATATATATATATATATATATATATATATAGATAGATACACATACGAGTAAACGAATAAACAAGCATCTCAATCTTCTCATGTAAATACAACTTTTACACGAAAATCATTAATAATAACACACATCATAAGTAAGAATTCCCGGCGTCCCGGTATCGAGCGGACTACCCACCTAAATGGGAGTCTCCCATAACATGGGCAAACATGATAATATGGAAATCATCCCAAACATGGTCATAAGAGTAACATACGGCCTATCCACCTCAAATGGTAGTCAAGGCCCACAATAGCTATGGACGTCCAACGGACTATCCACCACGTGTGGAAGTCAAGGCCCACAATAAAATGGACACCCAAACACATATGGCTAGCCATAGCACAACCAAACATGATTCTATATCTTTAGCTCATAACTAATCATAGCCTTAGCTATCAACTAGTAAACAAGCCCTAAACTTCAAAGTACATATATATGCTTAAACCTCTTCACATCTAGATAGGTATATGATTTATAAGATAGATAACTTAAATTAATAAACACATATACTTCATGGAATATTCCTAAATTCCTTAACCTTTCATCAAAACACATAAGCATCCACAAACACTTGCCTTAGAGTCGACGATCGAGTCCGAGCCTTTCAATGAGTCGATTCCAAGTGACTTATTTCCAATAAGCCCTTTCTAGATCCAATCAAGGTTTCCTAAATAATTATTTAATCAACCAATTACTAATTTAGCTTCATAAAAATTAAAAAACCCCAAATTGAAACCTAGGGTTTCAAGATTTTAGAAGAAATCAAAGAAAGCTTAAAGGATTGAATCAAAGCTCACAAATGGAGTAATAGGCTGGTAGGGAGGCTCGACGGCGTCGTTCCGAGGTGGTGATGATCAGACTTCACAACCCAACACGCAGCTGTGCAACACACCACACCAAACCGGTCCGTACGATGGCTATTTGGCGAGGACGGCTCGTTCCGAGGATGGATGGGCTGGGTTCAGTGGCTAAGGGGTTTAATTTGGATGGAGGGGCTTCTGATTTGTAGATGATGCAGTGGTTGAATGGAGATGCTCAGCTCACAAAAAAAAACGAGAGAGATGAAGAAAAGAGAAAGGAAAGAGGGAGAGAGAGTGTGGGTTTCTAGAATGCAATACCCAAAAAATATAATATATATTTATATATTGTGGTAATCAATTACTTATCTATGTAGAAATCATCTCTCGTAATACTAATGAAAATTATATAATGTCGACATGAACCAAACTAATATTCCCGAAACTTCTACCCGAATTTTCAACATTCGGTCAATCAAAGGAAAATTACGATCCAAAATCTATATTTACCACATATTAGAATTATAAAATATTTTATATTAACGGGATATCACAATTTCCGCTTATTATGATTATGAGATTTGGCAAATGGATGTCGAAACTGCTTTTTTAAATGGTTTTTTAGAAGAGGATGTGTATATGACACAACCAGAAGGTTTTGTGGATCCAGAGCACCCTAGGAAGGTATGCAAGCTTAAGAAGTCTATTTATGGACTAAAGCAAGCATCGAGGAGTTGGAACATTCGATTTGATGAAGCAGTCAAACAGTTTGACTTCATCAGATGCGAAGAAGAACCTTGTGTTTACAAGAAGTTTAGTGGGAGCAAAGTAGTTTTCCTAGTCTTGTATGTGGATGACATACTACTCATTGGGAATGACATTCCGATGTTGGAAACAGTTAAAGAATGGTTGTAGAAATGTTTCTCGATGAAAGACTTGGGAGAGGCAGAGTACATATTAGGTATCAAGATCTATAGAGATAGATCTAAGAGACTTATTGGTCTTAGTCAAGGAACTTATATAGATAAGGTCCTTGACAGATTCAATATGACAAATTCCAAGAAAGGATTCCTACCTATGCAACATGGCTTACGTCTCAGCAAGACTCAGTGTCCTAAGATATCTGATGAGATTGAGAGAATGAGCAAGATTCCTTATGCCTCGGCCATAGGTTCTATTATGTATGCTATGATATGTACACGCCCAGACATTGCATATGCTTTGAGTATGTGTAGAAGATACCATTCAAACCCAGGAGATGCACATTGGTGTGCAACCAAGAACATCCTAAAGTACTTGAGAAGGACTAAGGACGAATTCTTGGTATATGGAGGTGATGACGAGTTAGTCGTCAAGGGCTATACTAATGCAAGTTTCCAGACAGACAGAGATGACTTCGAGTCACAGTCTGGATACTTCTTCATTTTGAATGGAGGAGTCGTTAGTTGGAAGAGCTCAAAGCAAAGGCACCGAGCTCAAGCTCTAAGTCTAGACATGTACAACGGAAATATCACCTGATTCAACACTATGTTGATAGAGGAGATGTAAGGATGTGCAAAGTGCACACAGATGATAACATTGCAGATCCTTTGACCAAGCCCATGCCCAGGCCTAAGCATGATAGTCACACTAGGGCCAAGGGTCTCAAGCACATTGGGGAATAGATTTGAGATATAACTGTTTTTCATAATAAATCTTGTTTATTGATGTTAGACACTTTTATGCTTGTTTTCTATATGAGAATGACTCATTATTATTTAATTATTGCTTGGTATTAAATAAAATGTCCAAATAATTCTGTAATTATCAAATAGGCTTATCATAATTGTTATGGTGAATGAAACCCCATTAAGTGAACTGAAATTAAGAATTATTGTTTTGTCCATGGTCTGAATCATTAACTCGGACATAAATGATTTATCTAAAGACCATATTGTGAGATTGGCTGATAGCACAGGGTTTCATGTGCTATAGAGACATAGAGATGTCTAGTCAATTATATAGATGTGCATAGATGATGCATATCGGACTGACCGTCCTCTAGACTCTCCAAAAGAGATTGCAGAGCCTTTAGGATTAAAACCATGATTAATGAGTTCCTCAGACATGAGTGTGATATTGTTTCACTTGACTGATGGTATGTCATTGACACTGTTAAACGCTCACCGTAACAGGGAGTTATAAAGGCAGTGATTGGGATTGCCAAAGGTTGAGTGGGAGCAGTAGTCACACAAGACTGGAGAAGTCCTCATGTTCCATGTATACCATGATGCATTGGAAAGGAATGGTGTCTTGGCCACTTGAAGACTGAAAGCTGTAAAACGCGTGGCCACGCTCAGATGGATTAAATGTAATCATCTGTTTTGACAGTTCAATCTCAAGAGTTCAAGAAACACATTTGATATAGATATGAAAGTCACCATATCATCAAATGAGACACTAAGAGACAAAGGAATTTTAACATTGCACGCTTGTTTAAGGACAAGTGGGAGATTGAAGGAATTGTGTCCTTTAATCAACGGTGCAATTATTAATATGGAATAGGACTATTAATGGAGATTTATAATCCAGATATTTCAGGAGTCGAACGCTATTGCTAGTGGCCAATACGACTTATGAGATTAATAAGATTAAGCTCATGGCTAGAATAACTGGGTCCTATGAGGTCACACATTTAGAGTTTACGGACTGGATCATGCGAATCCGAAGGCCCGGTTAGCGTATAGGATTTGGGATAGGTGGAACAATAAACGAGGTGAATTGTTCACCGGGTGTCAGATAACCTTTATCAGTTATTTGGAGTTTTGACCAAGGTAAACATGTGTCACACATGCCCAAGGTGGACATGTGTCACACATGCCCAAGGTGGACATGTGTCACACATGCCCAAGGTGGACATGTGTCACACATGCCCAAGGAGCAAGTGTCCACACCTTAGACACTTGTCCTCTTCCTTGCACACCAAGGAGTTGGCTTGGGCCCCAAGTTGCCTTCGCCTCCAAGTTCTTACCTTGGGCTCCAAGGACTAAATGCCTATATATAGGCCTCTCTTATTCCACATAGAGAGCACCCCAACACACTAGACATACCATATACTCCACACCCCGCACATCCTTGTGAATTTCGGTCTAGCAGAAGAAACCATAAGGAGATCCAGTTTATTGCTCGTGTGGACCAAGTAGAGAAGTCACATTTGAGGCTTTCATCTCTGTATTTCGGCATCTACGAACACGCATCAAAAGGTATTTGATTCTTCTTATATACATGATTGATATCAATATATGCATGAGATCCTTATTAGATGTTAGGAAAGTGTTTCCTGAAATTCCGCTTTAAGCATCTAAATTCCCTACATTCCAACTATAGGTTCTCCACCCCTCCCATCTCATATAAATCCTCTTCTCTGTAAGGTTTTGTCAAATTTCGGGAAAACCATTTTACTTTTCTACGTTATGTTGCAATTACTTTTTCCAGAAATTCGCTATTTGTCGTGTTTTTTTGTTCTAGGTTATTGAGGAGAAGTCCCTTGACCCTCCTCTTTCTACTCCCTTAGTTTTCCTCTGTGTAAGTTCTTCTCTTTCATATCTTATGAAATTTTCAATGGCCGCATATTTCTCCTGTGATTTCTCATTCTTTGAAATTTGGGGGTTGTATTTGATGCTTTTGTGTCCTTGCTATTAGATTATTCAACTTATGTACGAATTGAATAGTTTAGTTCTGATGAATTAAAAAGCCAATTTTATAAGACAATGTTCAAGATTCAGATGGAAGAAAAACGAAAAAACATGGCTATATTGTAGAGAGGTATTTTTCTGATGTAAATTTATAAAATGCTTCCCTTCCACAGATGGTTGTAGACATATTTTGTGCTTAGAAAATACTCAATAAAACATCATGTTCAATTAAATTAACCATACAATTTGATCAGCATTTGTAAGATTTTGAAAATTTGTTGTGTGAATGCAGTGGATTTGTATCAAATTTTAATTCATATCGAAAAAAGTCGATCAACCTTGCATTCTTTCCAACAGTGGTCTATTTTTTTTTTCCTTGTTCTTCAACTTGAATAATTTTTCCTTATATCATATCGTCTACCTATTTATGGTGTGCATATTTTAGTGCAGTCTCAAAGAAAATTTCCTATGTGATGTAATACACTTTTGAGAGAGTTAGTCACCAAAAAGTTGGTGTGACTTAATTTTATAAAAGTGGGTATCCCAATTTTCATTCATTACCTTTAGTTTTACATTTTCTTTATGAAATGTGGACTTGCAATTGGACAACTTTTCAAGTGTTTGATATGTAATAGTATATGGTGGCTTTAATTTTACAAAACCTTATATTAACCTTCTATTGAGTCATTGAGTTAGATTATTTTTTGGCCCGATTTTAATTAATTATTCCCTTATCTCTTAATATTTTATGTCATTTTAAATAACTATACAATAGGAAAAAATATTAATTTAAATTTAGATTCAGGATTAATATCATTTTCTTTTATTGATTATATTGCTGCAATAAAACATAATAATATTAATATTATTTATTGTAGATATTCCTTAACCTTTTCTTATACAAGACTAAAGACCGAGTAATCAACTAAAATTAAAAAACAAACTATTGTTAATATTTAAATACCACGATAACAAAAGAAAAAAAAGATCCAATTCAATAGATTGATTCGATCCAATCAAAATTGAACTATGGATTTAGATGAGCCAAATTCACTTCCGTTTTCTTTTCTCTATTCAGGTTTACAGCTCAAAAATTCGATCAACGAGTAGGTCCGGATTTAATCATAAACTCTCTTATGGTAATAAATAAGAATGAATTTAAATTTTAATGTATTTATTTTTTGGAGTGGCATTTCGGTCGCACTGGCCACTCTCGGATAGGGATAGGCGTAAAAAACTGAAATCGAAAAACCAGTGGTCCGATGATTATTTGATGGTGAATCATTTAAGACAGAACATTTAAGTTTGACATGATGAACATATATATACCTTTTGATGAAAATCAAATGTGTTTTACTCGAATTATTTTAAAGTGGTGTTTCACTTAAACGGTGTTTTACTGAAGCGGTCGTCTGGTGGCGCCTTGAAGATGGCCAATGGTCATCCGGTGGCGACTTGATGATGGTAGAGGTCGTCCGACAACGGTTCGTCAGAGGATAATCCAACCGTGATCCTCAAATTCATTCTCATTTGTCACCATCGAAAATATTATTATCGATACTTTTCCACGTTAATAACTATGTTTAAGCAATCACCGTGTATGATTTCTACGTATATGGACAAATACAAAAATGTTATGATTTTTCTCCTTGACACTCTAGGCAGTCCATGCATATATCAGAAAACAAAGATAATATGCGGCCTGTCGACTTGTTGTCACCCAGCGGCCACCGCCCAATTCAGGGATACGATTCCGATTGTGATTTTTTTTAGCAGATTGTGGTTTATACATATTAAGAAAACGTTTCACGCATAACGACATGCAGATCTCTTTCTAACTTAGGTGCGTTCAACTCGTGTTTCACTAACAAACTTATTTATTTTATGACTTTTAAATTTATAGAAATAATTAGTCAAACACAACATAAAAATTTGAAAAGAGAGTCTTAAGGGATAAACCTTGAGCTTGAAGACACAATTCAAGAAAATCAAGTTTAGAAACCAAGTTTACTATCTGAAAAAAGAGTCTTAAGGGATAAACCTTGAGCTTGAAGACACAATTCTAGAAAATCAAGTTTAGAAGTTAAGTTTAATATCTGAAAAGAGAGTCTTAAGGGATAAACCTTGAGTTTGATAAAATTGGTTATCTATGTGAACAATACACACAATCATTGATATTTTCCTTAATAAGTAAATGATTCGAAGTTTTCGAGACCTGAAGTTTCATCTCTTAAGGGAGAAGGGTGACCACATGTAAATTTTTCTATAATGCTTGACTAAGTTCAAGAGATACATGGGGATTGAGTACACCAGCATGTGCACCAATGAAAATAATCATATGTTGTATGATGTTGATATATGCCTCAACACATTGGCTATATAAATTAAGGGGGAGAATGAGATTATTTAATTAGTGTATCAGTTGATCAACACTTTGCAGCTCCTACACATTGAGAAAACGACCTAATAATGTCGATTATAATACAGTCAAAATGATAACAAATGGCGAAGTAATGTCATTAGTTAAATGGTTACATAGAAAAATTCTAATACATGACGTATACGCTGGTAGATTCTTTGCTCATATAAAAAACTTTGAATACCGTGAAATGAATTCGACTAAGATCGACTGTTTACAATTCTCCTATTTGAATCTTGTCTCCAGAAGAGAACTAAAAATTATTCAAATATTCGGTATACATCCTCTAACCTCCCTCGATATATTAAAGTAATGTCACATGAAAAGTTGCAAAAAAATACAAGAGGTTTCATTCCTTATCGTTCATTAAGCCTAGAGCTTATGGATGAGTGATCAATGTGTTGCTCGATATTAAAATGATCACTTTGACAAGGTGAGAAATACCAAATTTAAGGGAGAAGGAAGCAAGACTAGTATCTAAGAACTTGTATGATATACAATTTTAATACTTCAGAAGAAGTCAAGCAAACCATCAAGTTAAACGAACTAGAAGTTCAAATTAAATTAACCAGAAGTTTAAGCGAAACGAACCAGAAGTTCAAGTTAGACATACTCAAAGTTAAAGTGAACGAGCCAAAAATTCAATTTAAACAGATCAGAAGTTCAAGTTAAACGGACCAGAAGTTCAAGTAAAGAAATGAACTACAAGTTCAAAGGAATGAACCAGACGATCAGGTACAACTTAAAATCTATAACATTATTAATCAAGATAATATGATAGAGTCACATATTATGCCGAGAGCCAAATATTGATGGTATCAATAAGAAAGTTCTTTGTAGATTCATTGTTAGTAAGAAAACACTAAAGTGTCTAGCGAAGATGTTGATCTTCAAATAAAACGTCTATACGTACTGCATAAGTTATATGTGGAAGTCATTTTTTGGAAATGGAAAGGTCTATTTCGGATCAATAGTTTCAATATCAGAAAACTATAAAACTAGACACACATAATTTGTTGTTATGAGTGAAGTGATATTGTGATCTAAAGTTAGATTGATCGCCTAAGGCTTCAAAAATCTAGATTATATATGAAACTCCATTCACTTGTAGTTATTTTGTCAATATTGTTTTAGCTACTATTGATAAAGTATTCACTTGTAGTAAAAGTTGTTACTCATAAAGTTATGGATATATAATTTACCTCATATCTATATGAGATATTACAGTCCTGAAGAACTGGAAAATGCTTGAAGTGTATCGGAGAGAACATATTATATATACCACATTAACATTTAGAATGATTACATACGAGTGAAAGACGATATGGGGCATGTCTTCAGAAGTGTTTAATAACAAAAGAGATTTGTAAACAACCATGTGATTTTCACAAATTTATGAAAAGTGAAACAAGTCAAGTGACAAAGATTTGACAACTTTCCTAACCGGAAAAATTAAGTTAAAAAGTCACTTGTTGTGACAAAATGTTACGAATGGTCTAGAAGTACCATACCCTATGTAAAAACAAAATGGTATATATTTACCATATGAAGAGTATATGTTCATTTGAGGGGAAGTATTATTGCTCCCACTACATTCTTTTTCTCTTAGCTTCAGTTTTTATCCCATTAGTTTTTTCCGAGCAAGATTTGTGAGGCATTTTTGTGTAACCTCTCATTTAGACATCCAAAAGAGTTCTAATATACATTCAGCTCGATAATGTGTATGTGATAGATGAATTAATTTATCAAATCGATCCGTACTTCGAGCAAACAAAAATATGTTATCCAACAATATCTGATCAAATGGAGTACTAAAGAGAATATTGTTCGATTAAATCGACATGAATTATTTATATGATCCTTACAAGCTCGTTTCATAAACTTCTTCATGTACGAAGCTACTATTATTTCATAAAGCTCAACAAAGAAGACTTTTGGTAGCGACATCATCAAGTCTTGCAGAGTTGATGTTCGTAAGTTTCAATCTGGCAAAAATTTAGCAGACTTGTTTACCAAAGCATTACCAACAAAAGTGCTCAAGGAACTTGTCCGTGGCATTGAATTTTTCGTTTAAAGGACATATGCTAATTCAGGGAGTACGAATGCACTCTTTTTCCCTTAGTCTTCTTATCTCAACAAGATTTTTTCAAGATAAGGTTTTTAACGAGGCAGTTATGTACATCCAAGGACCCATTCATGATATTGGGGTTCAACATTTCAAGGACTTATCTTTGCTTCAGGAGGAGACTTATAAATGTACCTTTTTTCCATACTCTGGTTTTCCAGATGAGGGTTTAACGAGGCTTATGTCTAAGGAATGTACATCCAAGGGGGAGTGTTACAATACATGAAAGTTCTGGTGAGAACACGGCTCAACGTAGGAAAAACAAAATTTTCGCGTTCACTGATAACAAGCTAATGTTTATAATTTGAGCGGTAATGTTCATAATCTGGGCGATAAAATTTTTGAGGTCATTTTGAGAAAAAAAACAAAAAAAAACCAAAGTTTGCAGTAATTACAAGTACATCCGCGTCCCTCACTAAAAACGTTTAAAATTTTTTATGGCCCAGATTATGAACATTATCATCGAGAATATGAACATTGATGTGTAATTTGTAAAAGCGATCTCTTCGTTTTTCCTACGTTAAGAGTTATTTGCACTTGAACTTTCCAATGTAACATCTATCTTATGGTCTTTCCGCATGTGTAACCTAGGACATTTGCCTATATAAAGACTTGTATGTTGATAGTAAATAATACATACAGAAAAATTTCTCTATCTCAACTTTTTCTCTTCTTCCTAATCTTTCTAAATTTACTCGGTTTATAACACTACTTGAATGTTCGGTATTTCTAGCTGAATTTGTACTAATAATAATGGTAAAGTTATGAAAAAGGATATAATGAATTATTTGTATATTTTATTGATAAAGGGTAGTAGAGTAGTACTGGATTAAAAAGTTACATTAAGTTTGTTAAACCTCGTTATCTAGAGGGTGTCACGTTAAAAAAGTAAGCTACATTAAACTTGTTAAACTAGATGAATATTTTTTACTGAACACTCAACAACTACATGAAATAAAAGAATGAAGCTCTGTAATGTATAAAAAAAGCTATGTTGAATACAGTGGCGTAGCCAGGATTGTGAGTCACAGTGGGCTAAATTATATTATACCAGAATGAGGTTATTTTAATATTAAACATAAACTATAAAAAAATTATATTCTATATCTTATAGCTCTTAATCAATACACAACTAATTAACATTAACTTTAAAAGTTAAATATGATACGACTATATATATTTGGTGATCAAAGTTAAGTAAATTTATGTAAAATATTTTTCGATACGTAGGTTAATTTTTTTGATAGAAAACAAATATATGATAATGATATATAGTAAAAATTATTTCACTATGAAAAGTAATATTAATCTCTTTTATAATAATAGAATTTATAGTTATGGAGTTTTTTATAATAATAATGGTAGGAAAATTTAGAAGGAAAATTTTGAGAGATAAAAAATAGAAGGAAAATTTTGAGCAGAATAATGAAAAAGGAAAGAAAAAGTACTCCTTATAAGACTATAAATATACGCGGGGTCTATACGCACTACATTTTGTAACTTTCTAAACTACATTTTCGTACGCCCATAATGGGCGTACGCCCAAAATCGGCGTATAGTGCAATTTCTCGAGTATACGTATTTTATACGTATACGTAAAAAAATTGAAAAAATGGTCCGTACGCCCAAAAGGGGCGTACGCTTTAACGTTTCGTACGAGGCGGATATAAAAATCCGCCTCGCTTTCTTCTTCCTCCTCTCATTTTCTCTCTCGATATTACTATTCACCGGAAACCCTAATTTGCGTCGCCGTCAAAATTCCCTCCCATTTCACTCGTTTTCTTTCCCAAATCGATCTTATTCGACTCATTTTTCTCATAGAATCCAAATCCCTCAATCAATTTCATCAATTCCACTGGGAATCATGCAATCCGAAGAAATGGGGAAAATTTCAAAATCCACTCCGGCGACGGTGGAGTCGACGACGGCTAGTTCTGTTCTCCCTCCCGTCCGGCGGAGTGCTGGTGGCGCAAGAGTTCGAGGTGGAGGAGCTGCGCCTGGGCCGAAGACGAAGCCGGCGAAATGTAGAAGGGCTCGTGGTGGTGCTGCGGTGGTTCCGGAGGTGGTCAGTGGAGCTGGCGAGGGGTCTGGAGGTGGAGAGGAGGAGGTTGGTGGCGTCGGTGAGGTGGCTGGAGGTGAAGAAGGTGGTGGTCGGGGTGGAGCTCGTGGTGGTCGGGGTCGGGGGGTGCGCATAAACGGGCCCGTTCGAAATCGCCGGAAAAGACGCTCTCGATCCACGAGGTACGTTAATATTTTTTAATTAGTCGTTATTTATCGTTTAGCGTGAAACGTTATTCGATAAATAACGATTAAAAAACGATTTATTAATAAATACAATTTATTAATAAAATATGAATTATTTTTTATTTATTAATTAGTCGTTATTTATCGAATAACGTTTCACGTGATTCGATAAATAACGATTAAAAATAAATTAATAATATATTAATAAATAATATTTATTAATATAATATTAATTAGTCGTTATTTATCATTTAACGTTTCACGTTATTCGATAAATAACGATTAAAACGATAAAATTTATTATTAATATAATATTAGTTAGTCGTTATTTATCGTTTAGCTAAAAGAAAATAATATTATATTAATAAATAATATTTATTAATATAATATTAATTAGTCGTTATTTATCGTTTAACGTTTCACGTTAATCGATAAATAACGATTAAAAGAAAAAGATTATTATTAAATAATATTTATTAATATAATATTAGTTAGTCGATATTTATCGTGTAACGTTTCACGTGATTCGATAAATAACGATTAAAAGGAAATTAATATTATATTAATAAATAATATTTATTAATATAATATTAATTAGTCGTTATTTATCGTTTAATGTTTCATGTTATTCGATAAATAACGATTAAAAGAAAAAAATTAATTATTAAATAATATTTATTAATATAATATTAGTTAGTCGTTATTTATCGTTTAACGTTTCACGTGATTCAATAAATAACGATTAAAAGAATATTAATATTATATTAATAAATAATATTTATTAATATAATATTAATTAGTCGTTATTTATCGTTTAACGTTTCACGTTATTCGATAAATAACGATTAAAAGAAAAAGATTTATTAATATAATATTAATTAGTCGTTATTTATCGTTTCACGTTATTCGATGAATAACGATTAAAAGAAAAAGATTTAATATTAAATAATATTTATTAATATAATATTAATTAGTCGTTATTTATTAAGAAATGAATTAATTAGTAATTAATACATTTTTAAATAGCGTGTTAATAAATTATTAATTAGTCGTACCTAAGAAAAAATTAGTAATTAATACATTATTAAATATTTAAAAGAAAAACGTCAAATAATATAAAATAATAATTCGTAAATATGAAAATAGGCTTTAGAGAGGGCTATTACTCCGGCGGGTTGTTCTGTAAGAAAGAAGAAGAAGGGCCCTCGTCACCCTAGCGCACGCGGGATCACAGCTTCCCGACGTCGTGGATCTCCTCCAGACATTCCAGGAGTCCATATAGGAGATACAGGGAAAGCTCTGATGGATGATTTGGATGTTAGTGAGGAGGAGGAGTTTACAGAGGAGTTGACGGAGGCGACCGAGGTTGCAGATCAGCCAGAGATTGCAGATCAGCCAGAGGTTGCAGATCAGCCAGATGTAGATCTAGGAGATTTGGAGGCGCAGATGCATGTTGATTACAATGAGGGATCACCTGTGCGTGAGCCATCTCCAGCTGGATCATTTTCGCCTTCTGCAGAGGATCATCAGCAGGAGATTCAGGAGCTTGTTCATGATTTCGATCAGGATCAGCCAGACCTCCAGGAGCCCATTCAGGACCCTGTTCAGGAGCCTGTTCAGCACATTGATCCGGGCTTAGCTGTACCGGTTCCAGGGGATGCAGATTATGTAGGGCATCATGGAGGTCCTCTCAGTTCACGGCTTTTGGTGGATTACAGCACCCACATTGCTCCGGTGATATGGACTGAGACGTCGTCTCTTGCAGAGCGTATTGAGCATGACCCGGCTTATGTGATACCGCTCTCATCGAAGGTATGCACTGTTTTCTAAATGAATTTGTGAGGTAAAATGATCCACACACTTTTCTAATTCATTAATTTCTCTTTCGTACATCAGCTGAAGAGGGTGTTGGATATATACACCCGCAAGGACTTCTTCAGGGAGTATGATAGGCATAAATCTAATGTGCCTGAGTCATGGTGGCAGCTCGTTCAGCGGAGCCACTTACAGGTCCTTGCAGATCCCCGGCTCGAGTACAACAGCATCGATCCGATTCTGATTTCTGCATTTGTGGAGCGTTGGTATCCAGAAACCAACACGTTTCACTTTGCATTTGGTGAGATTACTCCTACCTTGTTAGACGTGCTGAAGATTCTGGAGCTTCCGATCCATGGACGAGCTGTCAGATCTGCTGAGGCAGACAAAGATGGGTTTGTGCATCCTCATGTGCAACGGATGTTCGGGTTTCCTACGATCGAGAAGGCTGATGCGCTATGCTTACGTACGTAGAGTTTATTTTATTATTTATATTTGATTCCATTTTTTAGTTGATTCAATTAAATATTTATAATCCGTGATAAATTATCAGATGGGGGTTTGAACATCCACAGCAAGAGAGGCATCACCACGATCCACACCCGACTATTAGAGATGTTTGATATACAGGACAGGTAAATTATCGTATATTATAAGAATTTCTCATAATTTCTCGATTAACGTTACTAATTCATTTTTTGTTATTAATTGCAGGACTCCTCGGCAAGAGAGTGATATTTCTTCGCTCTACTTGTTGTCCCTGTTAGGCACTACGACATTTGTAGACAAGTCTCGGATGAAGGTGAAGCACAAATACCTTAGCATCCTCGTAGATCACAATGAGACAGGGTCCTATGCTTGGGGGACTGTCGTCTTGGCTGAACTATACAGACAGTTGGGTCAGGCCTCCCGTGCTCAATCCAAGGGGTTTGTTGGTTGTCCGCTCCTTCTGAAGGTAGTATTCGTTTAATGTTTGTTTTATTTTCGTGTATATTTTGCTTATGTTTAAAACATTATGAAATTCTGGTATTTGTAGGCTTGGATATGGGCTTATTTCCATGGTCTTCGGGGTCATGCTACGCAGGACTTGGCATCCATGAATGCCTCGGCGGCGGCTATCCGGGAAAACAACAAAGTCAAGTACCATAAGGATCCTGCTCGACTAGTTTCCCTTAGACGAGTCCTTGACCAGATCACATATGCAGAGGTAAGTACTATTTAATGAGTAATTTCATCATATGTTATGCAATTATTATTTTTAAAAATACGTTTCTCATTTAAAAAAAACATAGGTTCAGTGGAACCCCTGGGGCAAGTTGGATCTCAACGACCCCCAGTATAGGTTAGGTCTATTTCGGGGGCCTCTAGAGTCCTTTGAGGTCAGGGAGTCGCACCATCCTGACCGATGTCTGCGACAGTTCGGGTATGTGCAAGGCATACCCGAACCCCCGATTACACCACCTACTGCGATCAGAAATGATTCTGCATCGGGGTACACTATCACATTCGGGGATGAGGACTGCACTTGGGCCCTAGAGACCCTGCCGGATCGATTGACCACCTTAGACGAGCAGAATCGACGAGAACTTCGAGAGTATGCATGGGATTGCAAGGATGGATATCTGACATGGTTTAATGTCATGTCGCATCCTTATGTTGATTCCAGATCACCCAGGCAGGACCCACGTGCACCGTTTGACCACCGTGTTGAGCACATACAGATACCTGCGACAACCTCTGTAGTTGTGGTACGTATTTTAGTCAATATCGCTCAAGTTATAATTATAATCTATTTTATTCTACTTATATTTACATTTTGAAAATGTAGCGGGGCAACATACTCGCCTCTGAGATATCTAGTTTCCTACGTGCATATGGTGACACTCTGCCTCCAGGACAAGCGAGGATGATGAGGGGGTGGATCAGCATATGGACTGGTGATGTAGTACCAGAGGAGGATGGGCATGTGCAATGATATGTTTGTGTTCAGTATTATATTTTGGATGTTTGTGTGATGTATATTTTGTTGTCGGTATTATATTTTGGATGTCGTAGTTTTCATGGATTTATATATTATTAGGATTTTCCAACTTAAAACGGGCTAAGACTAGAATTTGTGCGAAAATCGATGAAAACCAACTTAAAACGGGCTAAGATGAGAATTTGTGCGAAAACCGATGAAAAACGACTTAAACGGGCTAAGATGAGAATTTGTGCGAAAACCGAGGAAAAATGACTTAAAACGGGCTAAGACGAGAATTTGTGCGAAAACCGAAGAAAAACGACTTAAAACGGGCTAAGATGAGAATTTGTGCGAAAACGACTTAAAACGGGCTAAGATGAGAATTTGTGCGAAAACCGAGGAAAAACGACTTAAAACCGGCTAAGACGAGAATTTGTGCGAAAACCGAGGAAAAACGACTTAAAACGGGCTAAGATGAGAATTTGTGCGAAAACCGATGAAAACCGACTTAAAACGGGCTAAGACGAGAGTTTGTGCGAAAACCGACTTAAAACGGGCTAAGACGAGAAATGACACGGAAATCGAGGAAAACCTAGCTAGGGTATAGGGTTTAGGGTTTAGGGTATAGGGTTTGGAAAGTGGATAGTGGATAGTGGATAGTGGATAGTGGATATTGAATGTGGATAGTTGTGTTTGAAATGGATAGTTTGGGCCCAGTTCGTTTAAACGCCTTAGAACGCTAAAACTCAAAATTTAAAAATTGTAACATGATATAAAATGAAGTCTTTAGTCGTTATCAATTCTCGGAATCGAAAAAAAATCAACGAAAACGTCAACGGGCCTAATAAGGCTGAATTGAGATTTGGTGAGGTCCATTACCTAAAAATGACATAAAACGGGTTAATAAGACCTTAAACATTGAAAAACTTGATATGTAAAAGTTGTATTTGAGCATTACCAATATGACGGTTTCGTTTTTATAAGAAAATAACAAAATGAACACTTCGAAATATCTAAACAATCACTTCCACCTAGTAACGAGTTAATCTCAAGTATATAAGGCGTATAGTTTCACTCATATGTGTGTGATATCAATTCGTTACTCAAATAAACTTTACATAAAACTTTCATTAAATGTTATGAAACACTCAAATACTCCAAAATAACGACATTTCACATCTTCGTATTGTCCATATTGCTTGATTACTCGATATACGACTTATATACTTGAGATTAACTCGTAACTAGGTGAAAGTGATTGTTTAGATATTTCGAAGTGTCAATTTTGTTATTTTATTATAAAAACGAAACCGTCATATTGGTAATGCTCAAATACAACTTTTACATTTCAAGTTTTTCAATGTTTAAGGTCTTATTAACCTGTTTTATGTCGTTTTTAGGTAATGGGCCTCACCAAATCTCAATTCGGCCTTATAATGCCCGTTGACGTTTTCGTTGATTTTTTTTTATTCCAAGAATTGATAACGACTAAAGACTTCATTTTCTATCATGTTAAAATTTTGAAATTTTGAGTTTTAGCGTTCTAAGGCGTTTAAACGAACTGGGCCTGAACTATACATTTCAAACATCATTTCTCAAGTTTTTACTATATCCTCCTTCCTTTTACAACTTTTTAAGTATTTTTTGGCTAAATACCCCTTGCATCATGGAAACTATTTCTTTTTGCTAAATACCCTTTTCTTGTCATTTTTCGTTGTACGTCCCTTCATAAACTCGATTTTCGCGCCGTTTTTCGTTTTAATCCCGTTTTACTCAATTTTCGCGTCGTTTTTCGTTTTAATCCCGTTTTACTCGATTTTCGCGCCGTTTTTCGATTTAATCCCGTTTTACTCGATTTTCGCGCCGTTTTTCGTTTTAATCCCGTTTTACTCGATTTTCGCGCCGTTTTTCATTTTAATCCCGTTTTACTCGATTTATTGGGCTTGGCTGGGCTGAATTATTTGGCTAGGCTGGGCTGAATTATTGGGCTTGGCTGGGCTGAATTGTTCGGCTGATGGTTTGAATTTTTGGGATGAATTCTACATCTAGTATACAGCTGGATGTCACTTATATGAAAATGAGTGTGTTACAGCTACTACACAGCTGTAAGTCACAGCTGGATGACAGAATTAAGTTATTGGGCCTTTGTTGTTGTGGGCCTTTTGTCTACACCGGCCCAATTTTTCCCTAACCCTAGTAAAACATCGGCTATAAATTCACTGCCTCAGTGAACCCTTTCATCACATTCTCACTTCGCCGTAAAATCTTCATTGTTTCAAGTTCTTACTCTGTAAGTCTCATTTTTTATTAATTTGGATAGATATCTTCATTGTTTCTAACATGTTTTCTTACTTTGTATTACAGATTCAAACAAGCATGGCATCATCTTCAGCCTCCCCAGTTCCAGCTGAAGGCACTCAGATCCAGTGCCCGAGTAGAAGGTGCTCAAAGACACTCACCGTGTTATCTGCTAATAACAAGGACAATCCCCATACGTATGGACGAAGGTTTGTTACATGTGATTGTAACTGGAAGATCGTGTATCTGGAGCCAGAATACGACCCTCATCATCTTCGAGTCATGGCCAAACTGTTGAAGGAACACGCTGACATGGAGCTCAAACTTTGCATTTTTCACAGGTGGGACAAAGAATCAGCCTTATTCCACCTTGGCGTTGTGTTTCCCAATGAATATGGCCGTGGTCCTCCTTCCCCTGATTCCGATTAGGATGTAATGTTGTTATGTGTCTTGAAAGTTGTTACGTCTTTGCTAAGTCTGTTGTAGTTTCTGGAGTGTCTGTTTTAATTTAACAAGTAATCCCTTGTAGTGAATTCAGAACTTGTTTCATTTAACCCATCTAAAACATTAAAAAATAACAGACAAGACAATACTATAAAAAAGGAGTCAAGATATTAAAAGCATAACAGACATACAACATAAGTCATCAACTACAATCTCAAAAGCATACAAGGGCAAGTCCTGTAAAGTTACAAAAGGTGAAACATTCAACACATCCGAATTCACTACAGATCAACATCTATACTACCATAACTAATGCGATAGTCCTTCCATTGCTGCATCCTCAGCGCGAACCCGCGATCCAATCCATTCGCACTAGGATCCTTGAACATGCGCCAAACTGCAAGTACAGATGGTACCGGACAATCTTCTCTAAGGCACACCTAAATTATAAAACATAAATACCATGTTAAGCATTAAGAAAATTGAGTGAAAATCACAAATACTTTAGTGAAAATCATACCGGTATGTAGTGGTTTGCTAAGCCCACACGAGCCATTGCATAAATTTTCAAACCATGACTAGAGCTTTGTTGATACACCTTCATTGGTAAGCACAAATATGATCGGACTTTGGATAAGTATATCAAACCAATCTGAAACTTATTTGCAAATGCTAATCCAATCATGGGCATACTCATCCAGTATCTTTCGGGACATGGTGATCTGCTATAGTTGACCTCTTGAACAAGAGCGTCGAAGTTGTTTGCCAAATCCGGGCGTAGTTTGGTCATGACTCGTCTGTAGATATCACTGTTCTCTAACAGCTCCGTAGTCAGTTCCATGCGAATGCGAGGATATTCTTGTTGGTGATGCCCCCAACAACATGGCTAGTGACCGATATCCACAGTGTCCATCCGCCCTTACGTCTTGTGCATCTACAATGTATGGAAACATGAAGAGATCAACATTGTCAACCCCAAAGTCTACCCCACATTTCGTCATTGCTGGCTGAGGGAACTCATCTGTAAGAGTGCAACCTGATAATCCGAACCCCTCTCCACCAGTGCCACTTGAATGCCCAAACGCCTCTGCCGCAGTGCACCCAGCAACTTCAAACTCCGTCATTATATTAGGCTCGTTGAAAGTAGGTTGTGCCGCCGTTGCTTTTCCCTTTCCCTTTCCTCTAACCGTCTTATTCTTCGCCTTCGCATCATCATTTTTCTCTAATTCTTCCCTTGCGTACTCAAACGCGCTCTTCTCTCTCTCGGTTCCCCACTTCTTTCCTACCGCTCCTCTTGGTCTGCCAGGATCCTTGATTCCCGTCGGCTCCGCCGCAAGACTTTGATGTGGATACTCCAACATTGTGTACAAGTCCGCTATTTGAGACCACTGACTTTCTGGAAGTCCCCCCTTTTGCCATCTATCGTTGAGCTCAATGAATCTTAACTCCCGCATGGTCTGAGGTACACCAATCTCTACCTCCCCGTTATCAAGTTCAACCCTATCCCATTCTAGCTGCCTCCAGAATCTGTGAATCTGATTGAGCTTGAATGGCTTCTTGTGAATAATATGTTGCACCATCTCGTGGATGCACGGTAGGCCCTGACATTCTCGCATCCAGTAATCTTCGCAATGTTCCTCATAATTCTTCGCCTTTATATCCTCCCATATATCCCACAACTTATGCAACGCTCTATCAGACACATTATGGAATAGATGCCAAAATATCAATTTCACTTGTGGATTCATTCGTCTGAAAACCCCGGGTGTCTTGATCCGATCCTCTTCCATGGTAGCCCTCACCTTCACAATCTGGCCCTCGATGGCTGCATGGATCCTCACAACCATTCGATTAAAACCGCCTATACTTGAACCGACTATTTTCTTCAACACCTTATGTATTCCCTCAACCCTATGTTTTATTCATTCAATGTCGCGTTTAAGTAAAACAACTATTAAATAATAAACTAATAAATAAATCGGAAATGTTTAAGTAAGTAAAAAAAATTACCTGTTTGAGGTCCTCGTGAAGAAGTGAAGATTGTGTTCCGTCCATGCGCAAACAATGTTTGTCTTGTAAGGGATAAGCCACACCTTTTCAATGTATCCGACGACGCCGCTTCTCCAAGATGTTCTCAATCCTAGCAGTCTTTCCTCGTATTGTTCCTCCGTTCTTGATAGAAAAAGTCTCCATACTTGCGAGCACAACCTTTTCACCGATTCCTTGTTTTTCAAAATTCTGGTAGCGTTTACCTCGATGTTGTGCTTGATATGAACCCAACACAAGAGGTGTTGAACCGGATGATCTTTGAACACATATTTGATTGCAGTGATGGGAGCTAGTTCTCGATCGGTCATTATTGCAGTCGGCATTACTCCGGCATCCTCAAACAACTTTCTAAGCCTCTGAATTATCCACAAGTAGTGCATTGTTTCCTCCTTACCCGTGAATGCATATGCAATGTTGAATGTCTTATGCGTGCAAGTGAAACCGACAATCTCCACAAGAGGCATTTTATACCTGCATAATATATTTAAATAATGAAGGAAGAGGCATATGCAATATATTTAAACAAATTTTTTTTGATATACAACTATTATGTACCTATTCGTCTTGTATGTGGCGTCAATAACCACGACGTACGGAAACATCTTCAACAAGTGCAACGAGTCTTGATGGGCAAAAAACAAGATTTCCACCTCGTTTGATTTCTTCTTGCAGAGGGGATGCACTACATAGCTCCGCTCCTTCAAAAACTTCAAGGTCCATTGTGTAACAGTCAAATCTCCACGATCCTCAAAATGCAACTTCTGAATAAAGTTGGCGATTTGTTTTGTGGATGTTGTATTCCCTGGAAAGGCCGCACTCAACTGAGTAGCAATAACAGACGGCATAGTCAAGCTGTTCGCACATACCGTCACAAATTTCACCTCATTCGGCGTCATTCGACCCATGTACGGATGGCCAATGAAGCTAGTGGAAAGCTTATGATTGTGTTGTCCGTATTTTACCTTCACATACCATCCATCTCTCGCATCCCTCGCCCTGAACCTATATCCTCGGATCTCAAACTTGCAATCCGACTTCTTATCCCTACTATCCCGCTCTGTATTAACAACCTCCTCTGTTTCGGCATCCTCTCTTTTCTTTTTCCCTGATCTATACACTCCAGCATGCTAGCACATTATATTCATTTGACGCTCATTGCTATGGCGAGTCACTAATACCATCATAAGTTGTCTACCAATACTCTGAACCCAACGCCTCAAGTGTTCCTTAGTAGGAAACGTTTCTTCGGTATCAAACGAATCATAGTAATCCATACCCTATAATTAATAAAAACTACCATATTTATCACAACTAAAACTTAAAACTACGAGTCCACATCAATCTAAACTATCACTTCTACAAATTATTTGCAACTAAATAACGTAAATAAATACGAAACGATTCAAATTAATTACTAACCGAAAAATCTCCGGCGTCGAAGTCTCCTCCTTCTTCGTCGGTATCGTCGTCCCACATCCCGTCGTCGGGTTCACTAAAATACTCTTTCTCATCCACGATTGCATCGTCTTCGTCACTCTCATGCTCGTTCTCTTCAACATACTCGTTCTCTTCACCGCTCGCATACTCAATCTCCGTCACATATTCAAACTCCTCACCATCACTCAAATTTGTAACTCTCCTATTTGACATTTTTGACTTGAACATCCATCCGAAGTTCCTACATTTATACACAAACTACATCCCAAACGGTCATATTCTGAAAAAATAGTCGTTGGGATAAAAACAACTGTACGCCCATAATGGGCGTACGAGTATTATATTATTAAATTTAAATTCCCCAACGGCTATTTTCTAACGGCTATATTATTCAAATTTAGACTGTACGCAGGTTTTGGGCGTACGCCCATTTTGGGCGTATACAGACGAGCGTATTCTGTATTTTGCTTCACAATCGATGTTGGAATTTTGCATTGTCCGCTGAAAACGAGCGTACGCCCATTATGGGTGTACGAGAATGTAGTGTGGAAAGTTGCAAAATATAGTGCGTATAGATTTTATCTAAATATACTCCTTATTACAATATTGAAACAGAAAAAGAAATAAAAAATAAAAAAAAATTTGCTTATAAAAAAGAAAGGCTATTACCAGTTTGGGAAACTAAACAAATTGGCCTACGGCCTATTACTAGTCTACTAGTAAGTGGAGTATAAAAAAGAAAGGAGAATTGTGTATGGTGAGCATGAGATTCGAACTCTGCTTCTTGAGATTATATTAAAGTTCCCCACCGCTGGGCTACATCAAACTTTGTGAATACAACTACTAATTTTTAATTTAGATAATTTGAGAGGGTGCTGGGTGCACTCGCACCCTCTGGACACAACGTGGCTCCGCCAATGAACAGAGCCTAAAGAGTACAGGTGGGTTAAAAAATTACATTAGATTTGTTTTTTTTTGGTCCATAAGGGGACTGGTGTCCATTTATTTAAGAAAAACTGAATTACATATTGTTACTAGCAATCCTATCCTTGTGAAGGAGAGGAAGGATAGGATTTAAACCATCTGGTGGATGTATAATCCGCTGCCTGATTGGCAAGCCTTGGGACATGCTCCACATGAATTCGCCATTCAGTCTTGGACAACAACACCTGAACTTCATCCAAGATGTCCATGTGAATAACCGATTGAGACCCACATGATTGGACGACGACTTTCAGAACTTCCAAGGAGTCAATTTCAGCAATGATAAACTTGATCCCAATTTGCCATGCCATAGACAAACCGTGCACTAGGCCTAAGAGCTTTGCCCGAAAAGCCAAAGAACTGGGTGCCTTGCAGGTGAAAGCCTTGATGAACATTGCCCTGGCTATCACGTAAGAGACCCCTTGCACAAACCTGATCACTCTGTTCATGATAAGACCTATCTCTATTCAGCTTCGTCCAATTGGTCCATACATTAGATTTGTTAAGCTTTATTAATTTAGAGATATCACATTAATAAAAAAAACTTCTTTAATCTATATTAAACTTATTAAGTTAAATAAATAACTTTTTTTAGCAAACACTCCGACAACTAAATGAGAAAATAAATTAAGATTCATAAAGCTGTAAAAAAGATTTGTCCAACGGAGCTCTATCAGTTAAAAATACTTTGCAAATATCCAACGTAGTCCTTTAATAATCAAGCTATCTTTACAATAGTTTATGAAGTCAATGTTTGACCGCCGATTTCTATGTTGTTTGGTTCAATTGCTCCATTTGAGCTCCTTACTAAGTGCATGCATGCAGCTGATCGATCGATGGACCGACGGATCCATTAGTAGATTCGCAAAGGTATCCTATGCTTTACTACCTACAAAAATATATGTACACTCATGACAAAGGTTATCAAATAATCGTATTAAACATATATACCATCAATAACGTACACTCGTGTCGGTTACCTCTATGTTACTCCATTCGTTTCTATATAAGGTATTTTTCTTGTTTTTTACTCTATCCGTTAATAAATACTTGTCCCTGAAACAATTTTAGGGAGAATTTATTGATTAAAATTTTAGACAAGTATACCCTTTATAGTTTAAGTAATGACATAGAGAATAAAGGAAAGAATAGTGAGAGAATAAAAGAAAGAATTTATAACAGTAGGGTAAATTTGGAAAAAAAGGTGTAAAATTATGTTAAAGACAAATAATTTTTAACAAATGACTTGGACTACAGGGACAAGTAATTTTTAACGGAGGAAGTATTTAATTGTCATTTTAGCTAATTTAGCAAGATTTTATCAGATTTACTCCTATAATTATTACTAGATTTAAAAAATTTAGATATTAATATTTAAGAAAATTAAAAAAGGATAAATGGGAAAAAGAGTTAATTCTTAATTTGTTTTAAAATTACTAAAATCTAAAGACAAGGGAGGTCTTGGATTGGGTAATAGTAGAGACATGAACATACCACTCCAAATGAAATTACTATAGAATTCTATAATGGCGGAACCCAATTACATCTGGGTTATTAACTTATTATCATAAAGAGAAAATTACCTTAAAGAAAAAAAATCATAATTAACTACAAAAAAATAAAAGATAAAAAAACATCTTGGTAATGTTCACAAATGACTAAACTACTTTCAGAATTCAAAAAGGGTCTTATCTGAAAAGTAGGAGATGGGCAAACAATTAAATTTTGGAAAGACAATTGGTACCCAGAAACACTAATTGATCTAATAAATACAAATGAACCTATCAATGACCAAGATATCATTGTTGAATTCCTAAATGAAGTTAGAAGCTGGAATTTGAATAAATGAGAAGATACTTCAATGAACAATCCATTAAAAAAATTGTATCGTACCCAATCCCGATAAACCATATCAGAGACGGACTATATTGGAAAGCAAGTAAAAATTGTATCATTTCCATGATATACACTAATAGAAATCTCCAACCATCCTTTAATGAATGGATTTGAAAGTTAGACATATCACCAAAAATTAAAAACCTTCATCTGGAAAATTATCAAAGAAATTCTACCAACTCAGGTGAAATTTGTAGAACGACATACCCCATCACAACTAAGTGCCCTAACTGTACCAACTGCTATGAAGATATCCACCACTTTCTCTTTAAATGTATCAAAATATGTCAGTCCATGAACATGTACAATGACATATATCCGCATCCTTTTATGAGGTCTATGATGAGGATTCTTCAACCACAACATTACTAAATAAATTAAGAGAGAAAAAAAATACCAAAAGTAAAACTGGAACAAATCATTACAATATGATGGTCTATGTGATTCTATCAAAACAAGAAGATTTTGAACGAACCTGAATGCACTAAATTACCAAGCAACTGCAATTTGTCAACCAACATAGGATAAAATGGGCGAGGGCAAAGAAATTAAAGAAATGGAAGAAGATGACCGTGAGCCTAAACTACAAAAGAAACCCTCTAGAAGGAAACAGACAAATATTAGATGGATCAAACCCCTGAACAACTATGTAAAGCTGAATGTGGATGCATCAGTCCCAACAAACGGACCAACATCATTTGGCATCATTTCGTGAGATCATATGGGGAAACCTTCTCACATTGAGAATGAGAACCTTGGATTTGTCTCACCTCTCACCGCGGAAGCCCTTGCAATGTACATGGACATCAGAGCTGCTATTCAACTTGAAATCTCTCACATTAAGATTGAGGGTGATAATTTTCACCATGTTAATGCCTTAAAAGATGTATGGGATTGTCCTTGGGAAATTGATTTAATTATGACCGACATTAATTTTGACTTGCGATATTTTCAATCGTATCACATTTTCCATGTTTCCGGTATGGAGTGACAAACTTTCTTTACTAAAATGAACCACTTCACTCAATCACCCGATTTGGTAGCCTATCCAGATCTTCATAATCTCGTCCTTCGAAACGCTCTAAAAGAGTCTGTTTCTCGGTAAAAAAACTCCCCTAAATGTTTTCCTTGTAAAAAAAAACAATGATTTTACATTTGTCTCGTAATTTGGTAATAAGATTTCTTAGATGTTTTATTTAAAGTTTTAAAATCCATTATCTATGGAGATATGTAAAAGATACTGATATTAAGAATGCTCTACAATTTCGTAACATTAACAATTACTCGTTATGAATGTATAGATCTGGTCAATCAAATTAGAAAGTCAAGACAAAAAGAAGAAGATATTTCACATCAAATTAGTATCATTTAGCTACAAAAACATCTCATTTGGGAGGAATTTATTTTAAATTTGTTAAATTATGTGTGTTAATATAATGAACAACAAGCTTATTCCTTGCACTAAGTGCTTGTTAGTTGGAGTTTAAAATATGTGCAGGAAATGAAAAATTAATATATGTGTTGGTTGAAAATAAATTCTGCGAAAATCATGAAATTTTGATTTCCTATATATGATTTTCAATTCCTCCATTATGTGGAAATTGACCTTATCTAGTTCTCCTAGATAATTCACTTTCCCCTATTTTTACACATGAAATCTTAAATTCTCCCATTTTGATCTACCTATTGCAAATCTTAATCAAACATATTTCCTCAAAATCCCCTATATTACATATCACCTTAATTCAATTCTCATAAATTACAATTCCTACATTCAACCAAACAAACACTAAAACAAATTTAATCGTAATAATTACAATATTCTTTATAAAATTTTACTCTTGTGGTCAATTTTTCATTATTTTTTCTGTTTTCGGCTTGTTCTCTTTTAGTCGCATATTTTTTTTTTTTTTTTGTAATGCCTTTGTTTGTTAGGTTGTGTCCTCATTTTTTTTAACAATCAAACAAAAGGCCTTTTGCTAAACACAAATAAGGTCTAAATCATCTTCGCGGATGATCTTGAAGAAGGACTTCAACTGGGAAGCTCTAGCATCCCGTGAGAGGAGGATTCTCTGAAGTGCCACAAAGTCGAGTCTTGATGAAATGTTGTTCCATCTGGAGATTGTTGACCGAATGTCGTCAATAGGGATGTCCTTGGAAGCCAGGAAATCAGCAGCCCTATTACAATTTCTAAGAATATGAAAAAAACTACAAGAATCAAATGAGGAACATAGATACTTTATATCCGAGATGATAGATCTAATCTCCCAAGGGGGTAGCTTTAAGTAAAAGACAATTAATAACGGTGCGATTGTCACTTTCAATAATGACTTTGGTAATAGAGAGACGGATAGCCGCGCGGACAACTTCAAGCACAGCAGTAGCTTTCGTTACGAGCACCGAGGAGGAAGGGATCTGTAACTTCTCAACAAAAGAGACAAGTCCAGCATCATTGCGAATAATAAAACCAACAAAAGACAAAGAACTAAAGATTGTGTCCTCGTTAGGCGAGTTTTTTCAATTTTCTACTTTCTCCGGGTTTTCATATCTTTTTGTCACTAATTACAGTAAAATCTTATTTAATTCCTCTTAATAAGTAATTTAATAATTTTAAATTTTAAATTTTTTACTAACACGTAGTTAAAAATATATACGAAACAAAACGTAATACTTAGATGAGATGAAATTTTTATTTTGGAGCCAAAGGAGTATTGTATAATAAATTAATCTAATATATATTTCTTCAAAAAAATATTAAAATCAACTCTTCTGTCCAGATGTATATATATATATATGCATGTGAAGGCGTGAGTGAAGCCCTCCATTTCCATCAAACCTCATCTTTCGTTTGTCTTCAAATTTAACAGTAACAAACCTCGGTCTCCAAAGAAGCAGTAGAGAATTAGGAAGAACATTGAACATGATTTCTGTTCCTCAACACAGAAATCTCAAGGAGCTATTGAGAGAACAACAAGAGCCTTTCCACAAGCAGAATTCCAACCAAAACGCGTCGTTTTCTTCCAGTTTCCGCAGAAACGCGTGTTTTTGTTCCTCTTCTTCCTCCTCTCCTAACCCATTCACAAAATCTCCTCTGCTTTCCCCCGCAGCCCACAGAAACCCTCCCGATGCTCTGTTTCTGCACGTTCCTCCCAAAACAGCTGCTCTACTTCTCGAAGCTGCTTTAAGAGTCCATACCAACCCCAACCCCAAACCCCGAATTCGCAGTTTTAGTTTCGGGATACTGAATTCCCTCATTAAGCGGCTCAGAATCCGGACCCGGATTCCAAAAACAGGGGATGATGGTGTGGTCAGGTGGTCGGCATCTGCGAACACCAGTGAAACTTCATCCAACACTTCTACTTTTTCCTCCTCCTCCTCCTCCTGTTCTTCTTCCTTCTGTAGTACGACTACTACGAATGGTACTGCAACTGAATTGGAAGAGGCAGAACAAATAAGATGTGTCAAGGTTTTGGGAAGAGAACACACATCCAACAATGGTGGGATTGGACATCAGGATGGGGATTTTCCATCGCTCACTTCGCAGGTAAAATACCAATTGTATTTTAATATATTTTGAGTTATTTAGTCTGTTTTTTAAATTATTTAATGGTAACAATAATACCGACATTGTTTAATCCGAACGGTGCCCTATAACACAAATTATGGGACAGGGCCAGATCCGATTTGACCTATTATCTATCTATCTATCTAATCCCTCCTTTCCATAATGTTTGTTCGGTTTGACTTTGGCACACTTGTCGATGTACGTTTTGTATCGTCAATATATCAAATTACATGTTATTAAAAATTTTAATTTTTTAATATTCTTAAAGTACTAATCGAAATGAATCAAACAAGACTACTCATGACTATGTTTTATCTTATATATTGAAAGATATTTAGAAGATTCTTTCAATTAGTGAATAGTGTCAAAATTTGAAACAGAAAAAACATTATGGGACGGAGGGAGTATCTTCTATCTATCTATACATATACTAAAACAGAACGTTGTTTGCCACATGTCGCCCTTATATTCAATTCGTCTAATCCGAACGTTGTAAAAAAGATTTAGGCTTTAAATAATCCAATCGAGGGTCGTGTTTCCAAGTTTTTTTATAATTTTTTCACAGAATTAAATATGTTATGGCGTTTACTTTTGATTTATTAAATTTGAAGTTTATACTATAGTTTTGAAAATTTCGGAATATAAAGTTTTATAATATATGCAATAACATGATATTTTAAGTCCAACTTTATAACCCCGATTTCAAACAGTTCATGGACTTTAACCCAGATTTTACAAAGCCGTGATACCGTAGCGCTTTAAATCAGTGCAAAAACTAGTATGTGTTCCCGTACCATGTACGAGGTCGCATGTAATAAATTTATATTGTATTCTATTAATTAGTTCATGGACTTTAACCCATATACTTTATGATTTATAATTTATAAATTATAATCTATAAATTATAAATCATAAAGTATAAAGTATAATCTATAAACTAATTAATAGTATAAAATATAAATAAAATTATTGAAATATTTATTACATGCGACTCCGTACATGGTACGGGAACACACGCTAGTTCGAACTGATCCGATACGTCTCAAAGTCAAACCATATACTAAAACAGTTGTTTTGCCACATGTCGCTCTCACGTTCAATTAGCCTATGTGTCAACTTCTAAGCTATGCTACATCATCCACCATGTCACCTTCCACATCATCCGACTTTATATATTGATATATCTTTGAGTTAAATAAGTAAAAAAATAAAAAAAATATCTAATAGGTTATATAACAAAAAGAAATATCGATTTTTATCTTTTATCATATCATATCTTTATCTTATATCTATCTATCTATTATTATGTTATCAATCTAATTAAGTTGAGTTATTAATGAACTTAAACTATAAAACATAAATCGTAAACTATAAACTATAATCTATAAATTATAAATCATAAAGTATAAAGTATAATCTATAAACTAATTAATAGTATAAAATATAAATAAAATTATTAAAATATTTATTACATGCGACCCCGTACATGGTACGAGAACACACGCTAGTTCGATTGGTCCGATACGTCTCAAAGTCAAACCAAACCGAAACCGACTTATTGGACCCGGTTGACAGCTCTACTCACTAGCCATGATCAGTGATAACTTCATCCTATACGTTTTTGCTTTTAAATGGGTAAAACCTTATTGTTTTTGTTCCTACAGGAAAATGCAAACTACGAACGGAAGTTACAAAGTCCACCAATGAAGTCCTTAGTAGAAGAGGATGAAGAGGACAAAGAACAGAACAGCCCTGTTTCCATATTGGACCCTCCCTTTGAAGACGACGACTGTGAAGGGGGAGAAAATGAAAAATGCCGCACGGAGGATGATAGATTCGATATGGAAAGCAGCTATACGTTCTCACAAAGTAAGCAAACAAACAACAAAAGATGTTGTACTCCGTATTTTATATGTTAGCGTCTTGTTTATTGCATGATTATTTTGTGTGTCAAAATTGTTGTTTGTATTTGGTAGTTTAGTCCTTTTCCATTGCTTGTCATGTTGCTTGTATTGAATGTGTGGTGTGGTGGGTAAGTGAGATGACTTAGCACGTTAACTTTTGATGGAATTTGAGTGATTTGAAACTGTATGAAATCTAATGGTAGGGGCCCAACTCAAATACTAATTAGGAACGACGCTTGTTGAAGAAACACGACTTAGTGAATACGTTTTTTCTAAAACATACCAGTACGAACATATATAATGTCGCGCCGTGTAAATATATATATCATATATATGGTATGTTCATTAATGGGTTTGATAAGTTGTGGAGCCTGATTGGATTAAATCCTAACAAAAATTTTGTTGATTAGATCAATATGGTTAGTACTTCGTATGTGTCATGTGTTAGTACTTGTGGACCTACTGATTTAATGATCATCTACATGTTGAAGAAAGTAGATTTTGTGGCCCTACTAATCTTGTTGTTCTGAAATGCAATTATTTTCAGGAGCAAAGCGCCGTGTATTGCTCAAGTTGCAAAAGTTTGAGGAATTGATCGAGCTAGACCCTACTAAACTCCAAGACAAAATGGAAGATGATGATTTCTTAGTTAAGGTTTGTTGCCAATCAGGATTGATGATTGAAGACCTTAGAAGGCTTTGGATGAAGAGGTTACTATCTGATGTAATCAGTGAGGAGAAGTGTATAAACAACTGCATAACCTCCTTGTGTGGAGATGTTAACTACAATGAGTTAATGGCCAAGAAAGTTAGCAAGCGGTTTGAATCTTGGCGAGAGGTGGAGGCTAACACCATTGATATGATGATCAATATTGATTTTCGAGGAGAAAGCGACAAAAAGTGGAAGAAGCAAGCAGAAGATGATGACATCTCTTGTGCTGCGACAGAGATCGAGTTTTCTATCTTTTCAGGGTTGCTTCAGGATTTGCTTCATGAATTCGTGTCAACTTAGAAGACATAGCTCAAGTCTTTGCTAATTTTGGCATGTAACAACTAGAAGATAAATGTGTTTTGTATTAACTCCTTCTGTGTATAGTACTTTCCTTACTTCAGAACATATGGTTAAGATTAACAATGCCAAATTGCCAATCCTAACATACACACCCTCAATCTCAGTCTCATTATATATATATAGCAGACTGAATTCCATTATTTCACACTAACTAATTAAAATAGCATAAACGAAATCATAATCCAAGATTTTGAAAACGATTGTTTATTCCCGATCACAATCTGCAAGAATTCCTTCAACGTAAGGAAGAAGAAACTATATCTTTATTAATCACACACAACTACACACAAGGTAATGAAAGTGATCGATAATGTGATGCTATTGCTTCTTCTGCATTCAAGCTTAAGACAAGTTTGAATGCTTGTTAGGATTATCAGGTATTTGTGTACTAGTCATCATGACCACCACCATATTAATCTTCACACCTACCTCATCATCAGACTCTTCCCAAATCCATACACCATCTCAAATTTCAATAGGCACCAAAATCAGTTAAATCCAACCAGTATAATGACAGAACAGACTGAACTTACCTGCAACGGACAACAAGCTACCGACATCGGAGATGGAGGCCGCTCGGACCTCCGACGACGGCGACTGGATGCGCTGAAGGAAAAGCTGGAAACTCCGCCTCAGATCCTCCGTCGCACAGCCGGGCGTCCAACCTGCTCCATATTCAGAGTTCCGGAGAGCTTCGTAGAGGTAAATGCCAAACACTACTATCCACATATCGCCTCAATTGGACCCTTCCACCATGGAAAATCACATCTCCATATGATTCAAGAGCACAAGTATCGTTACCTCTCTCTCCTTCTTTCCAGAACCAATTTAACATTGGAAAATCTCTTCCAAACCCTAGAGCCCGTCGAAGACCAGGCCAGAGAGTCCTATTCCGAGCAAATCTCCTTCGATCCTCACGAATTCGTCGAGATATTGGTCGTCGATGGCTGTTTCATCCTCGAGCTCTTCCGTAAGGTCGCGAAATTGATCCAATTCGAGTATGACGATCCTATTCTCTCCATGTCCTGGATTTTAGCTTTTCTCATCCGTGATCTTATCCGTCTGGAAAATCAGATCCCGTTCTTCGTTCTCCAGATCCTATTCGATATGACGAAAGGAGACTCGGAGCGTGAAAACCGTGAATCCGCTTCGCTCGTCGATATCTGCTTCGAGTTCTTCGGATATATGGTCGAGCGGCCTAGCTCGGTGATTGAGAGTCTCCGTCGGTTCGAGGCGAGGCATTTGCTGGATCTGTACAGGACGAGCTTCATTCCTCCGGATCTGGAAACACGGAGCAGAAGCCTCCATCCCTCTAGCAAGGATAACGAAATGCCTTCTCAATTCATCCACAACGTTACCAAGCTCCGGAAGGCCGGAATCAGACTACGAACACCGAAGAGCGGTGAATCTGAGACGTTTCTTGCGGTGCGGTTTCTCCGAAGCGGAGTAATCGAGATGCCGAAGGTCACCATTGACGACTTCATGAGCTCTTTCTTTGCCAACTGTGTCGTCTTCGAGCTCTGCCACAACAAGTAGGTTTTGAATATGCGAAATCTTATATATGAATAAAACTTTTAAGGTTTTGAGTTGTTGATTGGAATGTAGGTGCGGCAAGTACTTCACTGCCTACACAGCGTTGCTGGATTGCTTGATCGACTCAGCAAAGGATGTGGAGTACATGAGCGAGCACAACGTGATAGAAAACTACCTTGGTACTGAAACAGAGGTAGCAAATTTCATCAACAGTTTGGGCAAAGAAGCAGCATATGATCCCAATGCATCTTACTTGCTGGACTTGTTTAAACAAGTTAACCATTACTATGAAAACAACTGGAACGTTCACTGGGCAACTTTCAAGCACACCTATTTCAACTCGCCTTGGACCTTCATCTCGGTCCTGGCTGGAGTCGTCTTGCTGGTTCTCAGCGTACTGCAAACAGTCTACACCATGCTTGGTTAGTGTGTAACCTTTTTTGTGTGCTTGTACAGAATTATTGAGGCTACCTCTCTTGTGATTCTCATTCTTGATGTTTGCGGGAAGCTAACACGGCGAATTGACACAGATATAGGGGGCAGCTTGTATATGGAGCACATTTTAGCTCCTATCCTGCAAATGTTTACATGAGGTGCCTAGTTTGAGATATTCAGTTGATGAAGAAGGTTTGTTTAGCCTTGTAGAGTTGTATGGGATATTCACAAATTTAATATAATTATATGCCTTGTATGTGAAAAAACCCAATTAATTCACATTTTTTTATGTTGATTGAGAACTTGTTAAGTAATTTGGGAAAGAGGCTAATCAAGGACAATGTGTAGACTAGATTGTTTTGGATATGGTTGTGACAACTTGTTACTCGTTCAATAGTCATTAACCTTTCAAGGGATCGTTTGTCCAAGCGCTCATTTAGCAAGACCTCGACGACCAAAAGGGAGGTGGTGGATGGTTTTGAAGAATCTCCTTTCATCGAAGAGATTGATTGGGTAGAGATCCCCAAGAAGTTCCACCTCTCTAACGTATCAAATTACGACGGAACGGCTGGTCTAGACGATCACATCGCCTTCTACAAGCAGAAGTTGATGATAATCCCTGTTACCCGGGGGAATAGGGATGCGGTCATGTGAAAAAGCTTCGGCACCTCCCTTTCGGGACCAACACTTACTTGGTTCATGCATTTGACGCATGGATCAATTGCATCGTTCGCCGAACTAGCAAATGCTTTATAGGTTTATTTTTTCTACAAGTGGAAAGTTGGAGAAGCAATCCAACGACTTATATCATTTTGTCCAGAAACATAATGATCCTTTGCGTGCCTATCTTAATAGGTACATAAGATCTTGATTCCTAATTGCAATGTTCAAACTTCCATCGAAGACTTTCGACGAGGGGTTGCAACGTTCCTAGCCTAGAATGAGTCGATTGAAAGTTCACCAGCGACAATCAATTTGAGCGACGAAGTCAATCGTATTCATTTTTGTTTCACCCCTCATGGCTTAGTTTTAAATTTTTTGTATCTACTGACATTTGACAAATACGACAAAGACATAAGATGGCCTTGAAAGAGCGATAAGGCTTAATCAAAGAAGGACATGACCAAGTGGTGCGACTTCCATGGTGACTATGATCATTACACAGACGAACTCACATGTTCCTTCAAAAATTATCAATTGCATTTCAGGATGGTCGAAAGTGTGCGGAATTTCTTCTTTCGCGGAAAAACGAAATGCCAGAGGGAGAATCGATGATGCACCTCTCACGATAAAAGAAAGGTCCAAGGAAGGGAGTGACCTTCCTAAGACCACTTTTGACGACGTAGACGCATGTGCCAAGGAAGAGCACCACAATGGTCTCTGGTAATATATTTGTCAGTTGGAAATTGTATAATTCGTAGGGTCCTAGTCGATATAGGAAATTCGATCGATATGATCACACTGAAAACTCTTAAAGAGATTGATCTATTGAGGATGATGTGACTACCCAAAGGCTATCGTTGATAGGGTTTAGCAGGGAGGATCGATACACCTTGAGGAACATTACCCTTGCCGTATACGCAGGACGACAGGAGGTGTCAACCAACATTGCCCTCCTCCACTCCTCCTTCTTTCGATGCTCTTGAACGGTCAGAGTAATGATTTTACCTTAAAAAAACGCTATGTCCAACATGTCAGAGAGGTAATTGAAGAAACATAGACCCAATATTGTGTGAAAAGGAGTAAAATTATCTTACCATGATTTTTATGTCATCGATAATATAGATTTGTATAAGGAACACTTGGAGTCATCAACTTGTACATTTTTCAACATATGAGGTTATGGAATAAGTAGAGAACAATTTAATTAAAAATTCTACATCTTGTATGTGTTTATATGGACACACAAAACATTTCATTGTCCATTTAGAATCTATAAAAATATTATTCAAAAGAGATTTTATTTTTGCAAGAAACCACCCTTTATATGTCGACTTTTACGATAATTATTTTTAACCACTAAAAAAACAATGGACGGAATCCGTCAAAAAGTGTAAAATGACCAAAATACCCCCTACCCTTTTGAATAAATTACCTATTTATCACCAGGAATTATTAATTTAACCCAATTTATTTACAAAAATAAGAAAGGAGGGGGATCGAACCTACGACCTCAAGGTTTGCAATCACGCAATCTAACCAACTGAGTTGCTTTGTCTTTTGAATCATCCTTTCAAATATGTTTAATAAAAATAACTATTTCTCTATCTCGCACTTCATCCTCTTCAAATCAATCCCCAGTCATCCAAACGTGGGTTTCAAAATCACAACACCAAACTTAAGAAACAAACTACAGTATAATAACAATCGTAATCACACACATACTAAAAGTAAATTAAACAAACTAAAACCGAAGACAAATTGTTTGCAGTGAGGCGACTTGAACGTATGTTCAATTTCTCACCAGTTATTGCAAAACATGCAAAAGGGTGACATATGTTGCGTTACCTATGGACTATATGGATCTAGTAATAGATGCTTTTACACTTGTATTCAAAACCGAAAAAAATCTATTCCTTAGAATTTCCTTGTTTCTTGTTCAATCCTTCTACTTTTAAGGTATACAAAGATTGAAATAAATTCTTTAGAGCCAACAATTTTTCTTCTCCCAGCCTTATAAATACATACATCTACAACTTAAGTATTGATACATAGGCCAAATAGGAAGAAGAAATGGCACTGTTGAAGTCAAATTCCTGTGCTATAGTGTTTTTCTCACTATTTATTTTCCTTCTCTTTGAACAATCAATTTCTTACAATATTGATGCATATTCTAGAAAGCTCATGGAATCAGAAGTGCAATTAGGAAAGAAGTCTTCTTCTGCGTTGAAAAATAGGGAGGAAAAAAATGAGGTAGACAAGAAGGAAGAGAAGAAGGAGGAGAAGCATGAGGAGAACAAAAAAGAAGAAAAGCAACAGGAGGAGAAGCACGAGGAGAACAAAAAAGAAGAAAAGCAACATGAGAAGAAGGAGGAGGAGAAGCACGAGGAGAACAAAAAAAAAGAAAAGCAACAGGAGAAGAAGGAGGAAGAGAAACATGAGGCAAACAAAAAGGAAAACGAAGAGCATAAGAAAGAGAAGGAAGAGACCCATGAGAATAACAAAAAGGAAAATGAAAAGAACGAGAAGATGCAAGAGGAGAAACACGAGGAGGACAAGAAAGAAAATGGAAAGAAAGTAAAAGAGGAGGAGAAGGAACATGAGGAGAACAAAAAGAAAATTAAGGAGGTGGAGGTGGAGCATAAGAATGAGAAATATGATGTTAACAAGAAGGATCATGGAAATACATCTTCTAGAAAACTGAAGGAAGTAGAAACCATGTTACCCACATCTAATGATGCAACAAGGGAGAGCGAAGAGGAATCACGTTTTATGCTATTACACATGGTAGAAATGTTGAAGTATGTAAAGAAACACAAGAAAGAATTTGAAATGTTAGAGAAGGAGACTAAGGAGAAGGAGAAAGATGAGGTGAACAAGAAGGAACACGGAGATACATCTTCTATAAAACTAAAGGAAGTAGAAACCGTGTTACCCACACCTAATGATGCAACTAGGGACAGCGAAGAGGAATCACGTTTTATGCTATTACACATATTAGAAATGCTGAAGTATGTAAAGAAGCACAAGAAAGAATTTCAAATGTTAGAGAAGGAAGCTAAGGAGAGGGAGAAAGATGAGGTAAACAAGAAGGATCATGGAGATACATCTTCTAGAAAACTAAAGGAAGTAGAAACCTTGTTACCCACATCTAATGATGCAACTAGAGAGAGCGAAGAGGAATCACGTTTTATGCTATTACACGAGGTAGAAATGCTGAAGTATGTAAAGAAGCACAAGAAAGAATTTGAAATGTTAGAGAAGGAGACTAAGGAGAAGGAGAAAGGTGAGGTGAACAAGAAGGAACATGGAGATACATCTTCTATAAAACTAAAGGAAGTAGAAGCCGTGTTACCCACACCTAATGATGCAACTAGGGAGAGCGAAGAGGAATCACGTTTTATGCTATTACAAATGTTAGAAATGCTGAAGTATGTAAAGAATCACAAGAAAGAATTTGAAATGTTAGAGAAGGAAGCCAAGGAGAGGGAGAAAGATGAGGTAAACAAGAAGGATCATGGAGATACATTTTTTAGAAAACTAAAAGAAGTAGAAACCGTGTTACCCACATCTAATGATGCAGCTAGGGAGAGTGAAGAAGAATCACGCTTTATGCTATTACACATGGTAGAAATGATGAAGTATGTAAAGAAGCACAAGAAAGAATTTGAAATGTTAGAGAAGGAAGCTAAGGAGAACGACAAAAATGAGAATGTGGAAAAGATAAAGGAGAAGGATGAGAGATACGAGGAGAATAATCATGAAAATCAAGAGAAAGAGAAAGAAAGTAAAGAGAAGGAAAAGAAAAAGGAGAGAGAACACGAGGATAATAAGATTAAACATGATTTGAAGATGATAGAGCATGAGGAGAATGAGAAGAAACACCTTCAAAAGAAGTTAGAACACGAGGAGCAAGAGATAGAGAAAGAAGCAAAGAAGCAAGAGCAATAGCAAGAGAAAATGTAGAAGGAGACTGGAAAAAGAAATACATGATCAATTAAGAAGGATTTACATAATTTAAGATTATATAATAAACAGAGTAATGAAATTTATTTAGTGAGCGATGAGATATCTTCTTGGTTTAATCAAATGCAAGATTTTTGTTTAGTATTTGTGACTTGGTTAATTAGTATGGTAACAAATTTATTCTTGTTATGTATTGCTATTTTAGGTAGTCTATTATACAAGGAAATTATAGTATGAGAAAAACTAGTTAGACGAATAACGTTTTATGTTCTATTTTAATGTTACCACATGGTGATTTTCTTAAATCTATAAGTGACAATATCTCTATAGAGGCATTCAAAATTTTAGGGCGTTTAACCCCGCACCCATTTTTTTATAACTGACACCCGTCTTGGGCGCATTTCGGGTGCGTCCAATTTTTTTTTTTTGAACCGGGTCATTCTTGGGCGCATCGCCCAAGTTAAAAAATCCGGTTTAAGTTGGACGCATCCTGGATGCGTCCAAAACTGAACCGGGTTTTTTTTGGACGCATCCGGGTTGCGCCCAAGGCGGGTGCCAATTATAAAAAAGTGGGTGCGGGGTTTTTCGCCGAAATTTTATTGCGAAAAAATAGGTCTAATGTTATCAACTTAGGCCACGGTTACATGATTAGAAAAGAACTATAAATGATTCAATAAAATTCTATTCCTATTAAACATAACTATGTAAGTCAAGATGAGTTAATAATTCATATTTTTTAAGAGAACTATTTTTTCGAAAATGTGGAATATATTTACTTTTTGCCCATATCCAGTGATGTAACTAGGGAGAATGAAGAGGAATCAATGAGGAGGTATCTTATGCTATTACACATAGGGGTGGACATAAATAAGTGAAACTGAAAAACCAAACCGAAAAATCGAAAAACCGATCGATTTTTCAATTAACCGTACCGAAATAATAAAAGTTTTGAATACAATTAACCGAACGATATTATTTGCAGTTATACGGTTAGGAAACAGTTAATTAAATTGTATTTGTGGTTAACCGAAATAACAGAATATAATATATATATATATATATATATCTATTTTTAATATAAAGCATAATGACTGTAATAGATTTGTATAATAAAATTTTATCTTCCAACACTATTTATCTTCATTTTTATTTTTGAATCGGTCTATTTACATAGTATAATATTACCGTGACTTTTCTAGGCAAAAAAACTTTGTTGCTTTTGTGTCACAAACAGAACTTTGTGACTTTTTTAGCTCTTTAATTATGTTGTGTATTTGAGATTGTGAAGTTTTACTTCTTTGAACTAATTCCTTTTAGTGTTCTTTTAGTTTTTTTTTTTCTTAACAGGTTTAAGAGCATATTTTTTAGTTTTTGTTATATTGGTTAACCGAACTAACCGATTTATTTGTACCAAAAATTTGGTTAACCGATATTGGTTAACCGATAATTACGGTTAGGTAAATGGTTATTAGAAATCACTAACCGAACATTTGATTAACCGAATGACGGTTAACTGACCACGCCCACCCCTAATTACACATGGTAGAAGTTTGTAAGGAAGCACAAGAAAGAATTGGAATGTTACATAAAGAATGACGATTAAACCGCGCACTCATCCAAATTTCACCGTACACTCGCTTGGAGACTACGCAACGTGTAGTTGAAAAATTCCAGGAAAAAAATCCGGTTCACCCCAACTACACGGCAGGTTGTTGGAAGCCGGTTCAAAATAAAAAAATTAATAGATTTTAATTAAAAAATAGATCAAACCAGATCGAGCCGGTCCGGTCTGGTTCGGACCATGTGGTGAACCAGATGGGCCAACTACACTAGAACTTACTACACGTCTTGTAGTTGGATCAGAAGCCAACTTCACGTCATGTAGTTGGACTATAACGACTAAAATGGTTAACTGTAGGCCAACTACACAGAGTGAAGTAGGACAAGAAACAAATTTTTAATTTGGTTACGTCATCATGACGTCATCCCGGTTTTTAAAAATAATTTTAAACCGGGTTTGAAATAAAGTAGTAAACTGGTTTGATAACCGGTTTACTCTAACTACACGTCGTGTAGTTGGCCTATATTTACAAAAATAAATCCGGTCTAATCCAACTACACGTCGTGTAGTCCCCAGGTGAGTGTACGGTGAAATTTGGATGAGTGCGCGGTTTTTCCTAGTAATTGAGGAGAAGGAGAAAGATGAGGCAACAAGAAGGAACATGCAGATACATCTTCTAGAAAACTAAAGGAAGTAGAAACTGTGTTGCCTACGTCAAATGATGCAACTAGGGAGAGAAAAGAGGAATCAAGGAGGACATATCTTATTCCTTAGAAAACACGATTCTTATATACAGCCCGGTGCTTTATTCAAACAACGCCGGGTCACTCGCGTTCTGCGAGGACACGTACACTCGCGTTCTGCGAGATTAGCAAAAAATTAGGTTAATTACATGCATGCTAATCTCGCGTTCTGCGAGTGTACGTGTCCTCGCAGAACGCGAGTGTATGGGTACTCGCAGAACGCGAGATTAGCATGTCAGATGGACGTTGTTGTGCGCCATTACTACATGTCTTGTCCCCACCTAACTATAATAACTACCTCCTTATTTTAAGTATTCCGTAACACCTATTAACCCTACCCTAACACCTCTTTTTATCATCTTTCACCTCTTTCACCCTCCATTAAAACCCATTTTCAAAACCTTAAAACTTCAAAACACTCTAAAAACACCTAAATAATGGAAGATGAAGAGGAATTCAACAAAGGAGGGAATGAAGATGATGGTTCATCAAGTTACCATTCAAATGAGGTAATGTTCTTACTTAATTTTTGAATTTTAATTTGTTTTGCACCATTAAGAGCTAAAATGAACTTATTATGTTGTATTTCATGTTAAATCTAGTAGTAGTAAGTGTTGAAGAGATGACTTTTGCATATAATGTCAAAAACTTAGATGTGTTCATGTTTTTAGGGTTTTTATGGTTTTTAATGTAGAAACTCATGTTATGTTAAAATATCCCGTTGAAGGACTAGTTTTAGGAATTAGCAACTTCTCGCGTTTTGCGAGAGGAAGCCCCTCGCGTCACGCGAGAAGTGCCTCCCTCGCAGAACGCGAGAAGGGCGTCCCTCGCAGAACGCGAGAAGTTGCACATTACAGAGTATTAACAGAAGCATTGTTATAGGTGAATTTTTCTTTGTTCACTGGATTGAATGCAATCCAGTTGAATGACTACACCTACCCCTCGCGGAATACGGTGCCCGTTTCGCCACCGTCATTTGATTTAGGGATTGACGACTTTGGATATTATCATCAACCATCTTTATATGAACAACATGTGCCATATGCATATGAATTGCATGTGCCATCTACTTATGAGTTGCCCGTGCCATCTACTTATTCCATGCCATGTACATATGAGGTGCCATCAAGCTATGATGCGTTTGATTCACAATTTGCTAACCCACCAACAAACGTAGGAGAGGAGATGTGTTTTCTTCCCTCTTTACGCACTGCACCAAAGTTTGATAGTCTCGTATGTGAGGAAGAGGTTGTTTCTAGGGATTATTCGGAATATTTCACTACGGAGCAAGTGTTTGCCTCTAAGGAGATCGCTCATTTGTGGGCTTTGAATGTTGCAAAGCAACACAAGTTTATGATCTCTATTGGAAGGAGTGTACCATCTAAACCGGGGCAAAGTGGTAAGATTCAAATCATTTGTGAGAAAGGGGGAAGCCATAGGCCTAAAGGTGTCGGTGTTAGATCAAACACAAAGAGCAAGAAAACGGGGTGTAAATTTCAGTTGAAGCTCATGGAGAACCGGGTTGAAGAGAATTGGAGATTAGTGGTTGTTTGTGGTTTGCACAACCATCCTATTGGAGATAGTTTGGTCGGGAATGCATTTGCCGGGAGGCCAACCCCGGATCAAAAGAAAAAGGTTCGTGAGATGGTACTTTCACATTGTTCTCCAAATCAGATTTACACTGAGATAAACAAGGATCCCGGAAGTTGCACAAAGAAGAACCAAGTGTACAATTTGGTAAGACATATAAGGGAAGAGGAAATGGAAGGTAGAACCGTGGTTCAAGAATTCTTTCACCAATGCAAAGAGAGCAACTACTTCATGGAGTATAGGCCAAGTGCAACGAACCCTTCGATAATAGGCGACTTGTTCTTTGCTAGCCCCGAATCAATGAAACTCTTAAAGGCGTTTCCATATGTCCTTTTGATGGACTCGACTTATAGCACGAACAGGTAAGTATTTATCATTCTGTTTTTATGTTGTATTTATCTTACTGTATTTTGGTTCCAGGTACAATGTTCCCTTCCTGGAGATAGTCGGTTTGACTTCTACATGGAAGAATTTTGTTGTGTGCGGGGTATGGTTAGAGGCTGAGAGCGAGGATAGTTATTTATGGGCGTTGCAGCAGCTGCAGACGATGTATTTGAGAATAGGAGCATCGCCTACTTGCTTCGTCACTGACCGTGAGATGGCTCTTATGAATGCAACAGACAAGTTATGGCCAAATGCAAAGTTTCTCTTATGTAGGCGACATGTAAGGAAGAACATAGAGGCGAGAGCCAAGATAGCTATGGGCACACAAGCATTGGGGGTTCATATTTCAAATGATTATTATAACGTGTTCGAACAAACCACTGAAGAAGATTACAACAGTACTTTGAAGAAACTTGAGGACGAATGGCGAGCTTATCCAGCCGTATTGAAGTACGTGAGAACGAATTGGCTAAACCGTTACAAAGAAAGACTTGTTTCAGCATGGACGGATAATGTCTTCACTCTCGGGAATAACACGACAAACAGGTATGTTCTGTTATTTATGTCTACCTTCTACATATGATAAAAAGAGCTTATGTAATGCACACCTCGCAGAACGCGAGGGCATACCATCTCGCAGAACGCGAGTAAATTCCTTGATTCAGTGTTGACGCATTTTCGAATGCAAAGATCCTGGAACAATGTATGAACTCGCAGAACGCGAGGTGTACACACCTCGCAGAACGCGAGGAGTTACACATTACAGAAGGATCCACAGGTTCTGATTTGTATTTGCATTTTATTGTTTTTCGAACATTTTAGAGTTGAAGGAGCACATTCATGTCTTAAGTCATACTTGTCAAGTGGAAATGCTAGGCTAGACACAATGTTCAAAGAATACAAAACAATGGCGGAGAACCAACTTAAGGAGATTACTGTGTCTTTCACCGAGAGTTTGAATAAGAGCTTCACAGTTGTTGAAGGGGCGGACTTGTTTAAAGTCTTGAAGTTCAAAGTCTCTTACAAAAAACACAATCCAACAGAATTGAAAAAACGCCAACATATCCCTAAACATAATCCAACAAAATTATCCACGCAACAAAACACCTAAGAAAGCAATCCAAAACACAATCCAAAACACAAAACGAAAGGCTACTCGTCTTCTCGTGGTCGGAAGGGAGCGAGATTTGACATACATAGTAGCATTTGGGCGTGATATGAATCAAAATCCTCTGGAGTGGCAAACCGATACCGGTCCATGTCATTGTACACCCGGCCAATCACCTGTCTCTCAGTAATCATCCCAGGGATTGCAGGACAGATATACCTATGGGTCCTCTTGATGTACCAATCCATGTAATCATGGGAGCATTCATGTGGTGCATAGGCAACTGGCCCCATATCATCGAGAGACAAAGAGTGAACATCTCTTGACTCCCAAAGCCATTGGTTGGCGTCATAAAAAACACTATAACACCTAATGTTTTTCAACCTATGAGCTTTGAGCGGTTCGATGACTGGCCTAGGAATACGCTGCACTCTCCCAAATTGTCTGGGACACCTATCAGGCATGTGTGGTTCGGTGATGTCACAGCAAGATAGCACCCCGTGAAATAGAGCGGGAGCAAGCTCAGGATCGGTGAAGTCTTGTGCTCCATACGGGTTCCAACATACCTAACAAAATGACAGAAAAACGCATGGTGAAGTCTGTAAAACACCAGAAACTGCAGAAACTAGGACAAAATGCAGAAACTTGCATTTTCTCGCGTTCTGCGAGTGTGTACATCCTCGCGTTCTGCGAGGATGCACAAACTCGCGTTCTGCGAGAAAATGCAAGTTACACCTAATGACTGCTGCGTACTCAAAAAATGCAGAAATCCCAGAAAATGCAGAAACTTACCATCTCCGACATAAGAATATCGAGCGCTCCCCTATAGTCCCTTCCGACTTGCCCCTTCTTCAGCTTTACATTCTTAGGCATCCACCGGTATGCCCATGGTTGCTCCGCTCTCCACCGAGGACGTTCAGTAGGTCGGAAGTGTGGGAAGTAGTTGTAGATCCATGCCTAAGAAATACAAAGTACGTTAAATATGAAAATATATATAAGTATGTAAATTAAACGCTTAGAAAGTATAATACCTGCAACAAGGTGTAACAGAAAGACATCTGGGCACAACCCTGTCGTGTGCATACCCCCAGCTGCCTATACAGATGGGCCAAAGCAGCTGAACCCCACGATATGCCCGTAGCATGGGCATAGGTTTCCAAATAAGGCCCATATCTAAGCCGAATCAAGTTCTGTGACTTGTCCGGAAATAAGAGTGAGGAAGCAGTATACAAAACCCATCCTAAACCCTTTCGCTCTGGACCTAGGTTTTCACAATGCCTTCTAAACCAATCAGCTTTCACCCTCCCAGAATCTAAAGTGTGCGGATCTACTCTAAAAATTTCCGCCCCCTTCCTACCATAGTATTTTATAATCTCATCATGACTAAACTTGGCACCCAGTTTCTTACAAGTAGTCATTGCTTTCCCTTCTATAGGTAGGCCTAAAATCATATGTACATCCAGAAGGCCAATAGTGATCTCACCACAAGGGAGGTGGAATGAGTTAGTCTCCGGTTGCCATCGTTCGATGAACGCTTCAATCAACGGATAGTCGATTGCTTCGTACATCATGTCAGGTAGATCTGACAATCCAACAACACCGGGAATCTCTGACCAGTCATCGTTGTCCAATGGCCAATCACTGCTTTGCTTTGTCCGTTGTTGTGGCTTCATCGGACCTTTCAACTGCAGAAAAATACAAAATTACACACTGCAGGCCAAATTTACAAAAAATACAGTTTCTGCAGAATTATCAGCTTCTGCAGAAACCAAGCATTTTCTCGCGTTCTGCGAAGTGTAACACCCTCGCGTTCTGCGAGTATGCCACTCCTCGCGTTCTGCGAGAAAATGCACAGAAATTGCATTTTCTGTGCATTCTGCAGAATTTCTGTTAATGTATTAAAAATGCAGAAAATCAATAAATTAGTAAATTACCTCCCCTTTCTGGATGTGGAACGCCACATGTGCTTCAAATCCCTTAAGCAACTCGGGATCTTCTGGACCGCCAGGTGTGGAATGAGTGAGCTCAGGATCATACTTTGGCTCATTCTTCTTGGACTTCCTCTTTCTTTTTGGTTTCTGGACCAATTCTTCTTCTTCTTCTTCTTCTTCATCATCATCATCATCATCATCATCACCTTCTTCTTCGTGTTCTTCCCCAACACCTTCATCGTGGTACTCTTGTTCCATCGGTTCTGGTTGAGGATTGTAAGAAGAAGAACAAGCTTGTCCACTTCCTTGACCCATGTCTTCAGGAACACTTCCCTCACCAAATCCACCTCCCCAACATTGTCCACCGACCCAACTTTGTCCACCCCACCCTTGTCCAACTTCCACTACAGCATACTGAGGAATGAAATTGTCCCAGCTACCCGATTGTTCATATGGAGTTGATTGTGGTGCCCATTGAGTTGACGGTTGTGCACATGAAACTGACTCTTGAGAATAAAGGTCCCAATCATCATTTCGATACCCTTGATATGTATCTGCTCGTTCTATCCCACTAGGCACAGAACAGTCTTCCCCGGCATAACTATGGACACCACTGTACCGCTCTATGGCGCGATAATCAACGTCGGGGAGCCCCTCGGGGAAGAGCTCTACCGGTGTGTTATTCTTTGCTCGTTCTCTCACAGCGTTCCTATTTCTTCGACGGGTTGAACGTCCAGGACGATCCATTACCTAAAAAAATGTAAAGTAGAATCAGTATATAAATATAACAGTATATAAAGTAAAATCAGTATATAAATATGTATCTGCAGAAGAGGAAAGAATTTCCTCTTATGTCAATTCCTCGCGTTCTGCGAGTAGCATGACACTCGCGTTCTGCGAGTACCATGACCCTCGCGTTCTGCGAGTACCATGACCCTCGCGTTCTGCGAGTATACTACACCCCTCGCGTTCTGCGTCAATTTGCACAATCATGAGTTTCCGGCAACAGTTTCCGGCGAGATTTTCCGACGAAAATTCAATATTTTAGCTAAAATACCTATCAATTTAAGTAAATTACCAAATAAACATCAAAACCCTAAATAAAATCAACAACCCTAATCAAAAACCCTAACCCTAATGAATTTCAACATAAAACAACATCCACTCATCCACCATAATTCAAAATCATCATCTTTCATCCATTATACAACCATTTCTAAATCAACATTCAATATCAAAACATCATATAATATGCAATTTTCTATACTAACAACATATATTCATCTAAAAACAACATTAAAAAGCATAAGAGTATTAGAAACATACCTTATATGGAGATTTGAATTGAAAAGAGGAAGAAGAAGTAGGTTGAAATTGAGAGAGATGGTAAAATGAGAAGAGAGCGGCGGAATTTTTTTATGGTGGCTGTAAAAATGGGCCGAGTAGGGTTTTTCCCCTTTTATAGGGAAAAAACACCCTCGCGTTCTGCGAGGTGACGCACCCTCGCGTTCTGCGAGGGGACGCACTCTCGCGTTCTGCGAGGATGCGCTTCCTCGCAGAACGCGAGGGCCCGGGCGTTATTTAGAAAACGCCCGGGCTGTATTTAGCAAGGGCCTTAGAAAACTCTCTTCGTGGGATTTATCATTTTGTGTAGCCAACATATCAATGCTGTGTGGAATTTTGACGTGTTCTTTCCTCTTCGTGGGAACAAAATCTCTAGATTCTATTAGTCTTCCATGCTTTCGGCGTATTTGAGAATCACTTGCTATGTGTTTGTTTGGATTTACCATTGGAACCTCCACACAAGTTGGTGCATTTTCAGCAGGTATATGTGACTTTTTCACTCTTTTGGCACCTGTAAACACATCAGGTAGTCTATTTGCTACACTTTGCAAATGCAGAATATGTTAAACTTCGAGTTCACTTTCATTTTTCTAGGGTCTAAGAATGATGAAGAAGATGTATTCCATACAATCTCCTTATTGACTACTTCCTTCTCTTCTCCCCCCAAAGTTTAAATTTTGATTCATCAAAATGACAATCAAGACACCGAGTTGTGAATAGATCGCCTGGTGATGGCTCTAGGTATTTAACAATTGATGGAGACTCAAACCCCACATATACTCCCGAACTTTTTGTGGTCTTATTTTAGCGCGTTGTGGAGGAGGGATAGGGACGTACACCGCACAACCAAAAATTTTCAAGTATAAAATATGAGGCTCTCGTCCAGAGATAAGTTGCAATGGAGAACACATGTTATATGCGGTTAGTCGAAGTTGAATTAGATCCTCGACATGCAACACTGCATGTCCCCAAGCCGAGGAAGGTAATCTTGACTTCATTAGCATTGGTCTTGCTATTAATTGAAACCATTTGATCAACGACTCTGGCAAGCCGTTTTGTGTATGTGTATGAGCTACTGGATGCTCTACCACAATACCAATTGAGATACAATAGTCATTAAAAGACTTTGATGTGAATTCTCCTGCATTATCTAACATGAGTCTTTTTATTGGTTGATCAAGAAAATTAGCCCGTAATCTAATAATTTGTGCTAATAGTCTTGAAAATGTAACATTTTGAGTTGAGAGCAATCTTATATGTGACCATCGTGTTAAAGCATCTATCAACACCATGAAACACCTAAATGGTCCACATGGCGGCGTTATCGGTCCACATATGTCACCTTGAATACGTTCAAGAACCATAGGAGATTTTGCGTTTACTTTTGTTGTGACGGTCTTGTGATCAGTTTTCCAAGTGAACAAGCCGTACAAGTCAGGTCACCCGTTGAGAGGATCTTCGGGTCCTTACGTGGGTGTCCATGTGAATTTTCAGTAATCTTACGTATCATTGTTTCACCTGGGTGACCGAGCCTATCATGCCACAAAGAGAATAGTTCAGTGTTTACTAACTTCTTTCTAGTAACATTATTGGCTTCAATCAGATAGATTTTAGTGAAATATAGGCTAGATGCACATGTTCTCATTTTCTCTAAGGCTTGCTTCTGGCCAGTTTGATGAGACACACAAGAAATAGATATTAAACACCATCTTTATTCATTGATTCAATATGAAAATCAATTTCTTGAATATCTTTGAAATTAAGCAAGTTTCTATGTGATTTGCTCGGATACAAAGCATCTCTTATATTTATCCTTGTTCCTTCAGGTAACAAGATAGAAGCTCTTCCAGAGCCTTCTACAATATTGTTTATCCCAGATATAGTAGTGACACTAGTTTTTGTCATGCTCATGTTTGAGAAAAACTCCGGGTTTCTCAATATTGTATGAGTTGTAACACTATCCACAAGAGAAAATTTTCCACCGTTGAAATTCATTCTATAAGAAAAATAAAGAAATAGAAATTAGATAAAGTGAAACCAAATAATGCATAATAAATCCATTAAGGGAAAAATATGGATTTTAAGCAAAATTATTACAACTGAAAATGGGAAATGATGGTCTAATGGAAAAACAACAACGATGACATGAAAGAAAACATGCAAAATATTGAAATAGTCCCAAAAACTTAATTGAGTGTAAAGTTATCCTCATTTGGGAAATCTCCAAACTTTAGACCAAGCAATCCATTGTTGGTATCGACGTGTTGGAGAAAATTTGTAGCCTCAAGGTGGGTGTTGGCAAAATTGCTACCTTCAACAAGATTGGTTTCAACACATTTTCCCTTGCCTTTCAAAGAGGCTTGATATAATTCTACATGGTGTTGTGGTGCATGACAAATGCTAGACCAACTTCTCCACACTTAGAACGAGGATCGTTAGATTGAGATTTTGGCTTTTCTTGCTGATTTTGCTTTTTAGGCTTGTTCCTTGTCTTCTGGAAATCAGGGTTTACCCATGTGTTATAGCGTCCTTGCCCAAAACCACAACGACCTTCATCACGACTTCTACCACGATCGCTACCACACTAGCCACCACGGCCTCCATCACGGTCGCCACCATGGCCATTACTACGTCCTCGGGCTCTACCACGTCCTCTACGGGAGGAGGCAACATTTGCATTAGGTGCAACTCTGTATGAGTCAGGTAGTGGTGTTGAGCCAGTAGGTTGGGTTTGATGATAGTTGAGAAGCAATTTGTTATTTTCTTCTGCTAAAATCACAAATTTTTGTCTTACCTCCACCTAAACAAATTTTTGTCTTTGAGATTAACCCAGAAGTTGGTAAAAATTACAAATTTTGTCTATATAATATATGCTTATGTAATATGAGCATTAATCAAATATCCATATTACCTTTCTACAGAAATTCTATAAAGAGCAATCAAGAAGACGATCAATCAAGGGCTTATAAACTTTTATATCACACAACATGTAGAATATTTGCATAAAAATAAAATTTACACAATAAATAAAATAAAATACGTGAAGCATTGATGGTTTTTTCCTACAAATCAATAACACTTATGTAAAATAATATAGACCCGCGCGTAGCGCGAGCCCCAAAATGTTATCTTATCTTAATCTTAATATATTATAAAATTAGGGGTTACCAAATTAAACACAATGCATTTAATGCTTTGTTTTTAATTTATCATTTTATTTTTTATCTTTTCCCATTTATTTTCTATGTTACAAATATATCGCTCAAATGAAGATTTTGACTCATCAACACATGTCTATAATGGATTCGTATGGAACATATCACCATCTCCTACTTTTTTATTTCGCAACGCCTTATTGTGAAGTTTTATAGGCCATAAACGCGCGGTCCTAAAAAGTCTAGTGACGTTAAAAGAACAAAGGTCATACGAAAGCAAAGGCCAATGAAATGATTCACTTAATTAATTATGAGAAAGCAAAGGTCATGCGAAATTTGTACATGCACTTAATTAAACAATTATCATGCTCTTAAAGAGAAAACAATATATATATAATAACTTGGTATTTGAAACGACATGCAGTAGATAGAAAAAGTTGTCATTCGATCAATACTAATAATTGAAAACAAAATGTTTTTAGAGCATCCAAAGCGATGCTACGAATGATCGTTTTGATAACGTATATAAAGAAGAATTCTGGTGTAAAGAGTATTATGGTGTAACGGTATAATGACTATTTATCTTTAATGATATTCGAGTTTGTTAAAGTTAATATTCAACTTTATATAGATTTATGTTATATATACACTAATTGCATTATCAGATGCTCTTGCCTCTATTCTTTACATATTTCTACTTTTTAATCCGGGAATGATAACTGCTTGTTTTTCTTCTGCTTTACACATTTATTGGTTTAAACAATGCACCAACTGTTTGTGATGAGAAATGCAGCCTTCATAGTGGAGTCTGCAATAATGTAATCTGTGAATTTCGGTTTGTTTAATTGCTTACCTTTGTCTAAATGTGAGGCTATATCAATGTCTGGCTGTCCAGCATAAGACCCCACTCCCCAGTAAAGTTAGAGCTTAAACTCTTTCTACTTTTTGGGTTGGGGAATTTATCATGAGTAAATCATTTAAACCCATCTCCCATTAACTGAGCTCCACAATTTCAGCTATTGGGTTGGAATTTTACTGTTTGTATGCTACTCTTTTTCCTAACCTTCTCCCTCCATCTGATAATCTCATTCTCCCTGACATTCGCAGGGACATGTAAAATTTTCAAGTCTCTGCTTTTCCTCCTACATAAGAAGATTCATACTTAACTTCTGATTTGCAATTTAGAATTAATCTCTTAGCTTTATTCAATTGGATTGCATTACGAGACCATTTTGTCTGACTGTTATTTCAATGCTTTTTTTGTCTTCTTTCCTGATATTATTGCTTCTTGGTTCCATTGACTCTAACAGTCCTTGTGGTCTTCATATATTGTGTTTGGAGGAGAAGGATTTACAGAAGAGGGTAGTGAAGAACAAGAAGAGGATTTGATAGAGTTTCATTTTGGAGGATCAGATGAAGAAACTGAATTACAGAAGAGAATAAGAAGCGTTAATGGGTGGTGATTGCAGACAAAGAGGATTATGTGTCAAATTCAACGTTCCATAGTTGAATAATATTACAAGTATTTTCTCTATGAAGGTTGCTCTCTAGTTTTAGTAGTAGGAGAAACTGATGAAATCTTAAGAATTATTATTTGATATTCTTGTTAGGTAGAAGGATATGATGTGATATATGGAGGGTTGGGCATGAGACAGTGTCGATCAGCAGGTATACCTAATTTGACAAGAGAGATTGGATACGATGCCAAATTCAGCCTACAGCAGATCTACAAGGCCACATGGAACTTCTCCCTTTCCCTCATCAATACATTCATCTCTTTTTGGTTTTGTATGTACGGTCTACATGATAATCATATGGGAATCGAGTATCACTGGGAAATCCCAGTCCAAATTGTCTATTCCCTAGTAATACTCCCTTATATGTTCCCTTCTTCTAATTTGGAAAATTTAACCTAAATTATAAACATAATACAGTATATTCTCTTCCATCCCCTTCATTAAAATTACCCAACCCATATTCCAACTTCAACGCCTCCTCTCCCGAACGGCTCTACCTCCCTCGCTGCTTTTCTCAATTAGTTATGCCCCAAATCATGCTTATACATAGGTTATTAAATTTTCAAATTTATATTTCTTAGCAAAGTAGATCGAAATCGGAATTTTGATAAATCAGTCAATCGTAAGTTGTTAAATTGTAAAATTCAGCTTTCTTATATGTTAACTATCGAGGCAACAAAAAAATGGAATAAGTTCAAGCTCTGGTGATAATGGAGAAATATGGTAGTTTAACAGATGAGATATTCACGCACTACGTCATTTTAGTGCTCCAAGATGTTAAATTTTCCAAATTAGAAGAAGGGAACATATAAGGGAATATTACTAGGCAACATACAATTTGGACTGGGGAAATCCAGATGCTAACCCAAGTGGAGCACATGAATTTGGTCCAACTCCATGGATTCTTGGAGGAAGGAGATGAAAATCTTCTTCTGGTCGAATACGTTCCCAGTGGAAACCTTAGAGAGCACTTAGATGGTATGAATAAATGCGTACTTGATTTCAAAGCATATCATGGTGCATGGATGATGGATGTGATCTTCACTTATTTCTGCATGTAAGAGAGGTGGTGTTCTTGACTTCTTTGTGAGGCTTGACATAGCAATCGACATTGCACATGCCATTACTTATATTCACACATACACAGGTTTGTAGAATACAGATCTACGAATTTAACAAAAGCTCGATGCTAACACATAAATTAAAGTTGTGTCTTGATCCTATGGTTGCTAACTTCATGAAAGTATTCTGCAGTCAAGAGATCTATAGGTTTCTGTTTCCAACTGTTTGTTATTATCACTTCTGCTCAAGTTTTTTCATGGTAATAGAGCAATATATTGTTCTCAATGCAGGTACTCTATGATGGAGATGGGCTTGGACTCTCCTGGCCTCCCAATATGGGGGCTTACCGATCTTCAAATGAAGAGATGTAATCTTACTATCCCGTTTCTGGTATTACTGTTATATATATTGTACTGCATGCTGAGTAATATCTTCTAGTAGGTGAGGAGACCCTTCTCCAGTTTGTAGATGCTTTGAAGACAAAGCAGGAGTCTGGAGAAGAAGCAGAGGCGCTCTGGTTTGATTTCAGCCGGAGATGGTTCACTCTCATGCACTCAACTAGGCCCTTCATCTTCAAAGACTTCCAAGAACTAGCAGATCATGTAGAATACTTCAAAAAAATAAGATTTGATTCACACATCATTAGCTTTCGATTTAAAATTGTATGCTCATGTTGACTCCAACGTGTTGGTATTTTGAATGGAAGTTCTATATCATTGTTACTGCTTGTTGAGCAAATTGGTTCTTACTTGTTTTCTTAAGGTTATGAAGTTTCCAAATATGCTTTGTGCTAGGTTGGTAAATTAAGTAGATTTGCATCTTTCTTGTTCATAATTTATGTTCTTATTAAGCCTTGTGACTACAAGTGTAAACTTACGGTGTGTTTGGATGAGAGGATTGGAAGGGTTTTTAAAGGGAGAGAAATGGGAGGGGGCAGATTCTCATGTTTGGATAATTTTAAAGAGGGGAATGAGAGTGTTTTTAATAGAAAGGAAAAGAAAATTCACAGGGGAAAAGATGTAAATTAAGGGGGAAATGAATTCGCCCAAAATGGTGGAATTTGGATGGAAAATCAAGTTGAACAACTAATAATCCTTCATTTTCCTCTCATTTCCTTCGTCAAAACCAAATAATGTAATTAATTTCTCTCATTTTCATCCAAACAACAAATTAAAAATTGTCTCCCCTTCTCCTACTTCCTCCCCTTTTCTTTTCCTTCTTCTCCTTTTCTTTTATTTACCCTCCCCTACCTTCCCCTCATTATCCAGTATCCAAACACAGTATTAAAGTTTGCGTATAAGATCCCAATCTAGGAGATCAACACGTAATCTAGGAGAAGTAACTAGAGATTTAGATTTTGCAGATTATTCAGCGTGTTTGCAAATTCAGATTGTTAAAACTATGCATCGATTAAAATCCCACACTAGTTGACCTATCATGTTGGCCTTTTGTTCGTGCTCTGGGCAATATGTGCACCGTTGGCAAACAAGGCATCTCACTTCAATGTTGGCTCATCATGTTGGCCATTTGACACGAAAAAAAATAAAATAAACAAGTGTCAAAAAGAAGTGGAATTACATATCAAGTCTTTCGTGAATTGCATACTAAGTGAATTGTAAATTGCATACTAACTGATTTCTGAATTGCATATCAAGTGTTTTCTGAATTGCATTTTAAGTGATTTCTGAATTGCATACCAAATATTTTCTTAATTGAATACTAATTGAAAGTATTTCCTCAATTGCATACCAAATGAATTTTGAATTGCATACTATGTTATTTTTGAATTACATACCAAGTGTTTTTTAGATTGCATACCAAGTGTTTTTTTAATTGCATACTAAGTAATTTTTGAATTGTATACCAAGTGTTTTCTGAATTGCATACTAATTTAATTATTAAATGCATACTATTTGATTTGCAAATTGAATATCAAGTGTTTCCTAAATTGCATAAGAAGTGAATTTTGAATTGCATATTAAGTTATTTTGAATTGTATACCAACTATTTTCTAGATTGCATACTAAGTGATTTCTGAATTTCATATCAAGTGTTTTTTGAACTGCATACTAAGTGATTTTTAAATTGCATACCAAGTGTTTTCATGGATTGCATACTAAGTGATTTCTGAATTGCATACCAAGTGTTTTTTAAATTGCATACTAAGTGATTCCAAATTGCATATCAAGTATTTTCTAAATTGCTTACTAATTGAATTACAAAATGCGTACGAATTGATTTGCAAATTACATATCAAGTGTTTCTTGAATTGCATATTAAGTGAAATGTGAATTGCATACTAAGTTATTTTTGAATTGCATACTAAGTGAAATGTGAATTGCAAAGTGTTTTTGAATTGCAAACTAAGTGATTTCTGAATTGCATACCAAATGCTTCTTCGAGCCGTTCCACATGACTTTCTAGTGCACGCCACGTGCTTTTAGGAGCAATGCCACATGACTTTCTTTGATCCACCTCACGTTCTTTTCTGATCCACCACACGTGATTTTCTTTAAGCTCCATACGTGCTTTTCCTAAACATGTCATGTTCTTTTCCTAAACACGCTATGTTCATCTCACGAAGCACCCACTTGCTTTTTTGGGACACAACACGTTCTTTTTCTAATCACGACTTGTGCTTCTCTTAGCCACACCACATACTTCTTTGATCCACATCACGTGCTTCTCCGAGCCACCACACGTGCTTTTCTTTAAGTTTCACACGTGCTTCTAGCGAAGCACCTTACATGATTTTATTTAAGCTCCATATGTGCTACTCTCGAGCACCATACTTGAATAGCATTCTCGGTTATTCTGAATTGCATACTAAGTGATTTCTGAATTGCATACCAAGTGATTTTTTGATTGCATACCAAGTGATTTCTGAATTGCACACCAAGTGTTTTTTGAATTGCATACTAATTGAATTGTGAATTGCATACCAAGTGCTTCTTTGAGCCGTTCCACATGACTTTCTAGTGCACACCACGTGCTTTTCAGAGCGACACCACATGACTTTCTTTTATCCATCTCACGTTCTTCTCCGAGCCAACACATGTGCTCTTCTTTAAGCTTTATACGTACTTTTCCTAAACATGCTATGTTCATCTCACGAGGCACCCACTTGCTTCTTCGGGGATTGTCACGTGTTGGCTCGGTTTTTGTGAATTGCATACTAATTGAATTTGTGAATTGCATACTCTGTTTTTGTGAATTGCATATTCAGTTTTGTGGATTGCATACTCAGTTTTTGTGAATTGCATACTCAGTTATTTGTGAATGACATACTCAGTTATTTGTAAATTGCATAGTTTTGGGAATTGCGTACTCAGTTTTTGAGAATTGCGTACTCAGTTTTTGTTAATTGCATACTCAGTTATTTGTGAATTGCATATTCAGTTTCTGTGAATTGCATACTCAGTTATTTGTGAATTGCATACTCAGTTTTCAGAATTACATACTCTAAATTGACAATGCAAAATAATATATATAGATTCCACACATCTTAATACCAAATTGACAATGCAAAATAATTGAGGAATCTACTACGGAGTTCAAAAATCACGGTCAGATCTCAACATTTTGAAGATTCAAGGATGACAACTCCCTCTTGCTCCTAATCCCATCTCCTAAATCTATAGCAAATCATTCACAAACCCTCCTTCTTCCTCCTCCAACCAGCCTCTCTCTCTCTCTCTCTCTCTCGCCGAGGAGTAATAGCAGCGCAGAGCTCTCACCGGTCAAGAACCAACCTCCAAAATTCTCCGGACCTACTCATTCAAGTCCAGGTGAGATCAAGATCAATGTTTATTTCTCTTATCATTAATGTAATACTACTGCTACTGATTTGATGTAAAAACTATAGGAAGAAATTCTGATGCACAACAGGGAGGTTAAAAAAACCATAGTACGCTGCAGAATTTAGGCAAGTTGAAATCAAATTTCAGTCATTTTGGTTGATTCATTTCAGGCCTTGGCTTAACAAAACTCATCATAATTTTATTATCTTCAGTGGATTTACTGATGTGGAAGCATGTTCCCAAATCAGCTCATGTATTTGGAGTTGGTTCCTTCTTGATAATATCATCCTCCTACACTAAAGATCTTAACATCAGGTTAAGATAAATAATTTTATGTTCACTATGCTTCTAGAAACTCAGGCTTACTAATAAATCCGGAGTTCTGTGGGCCTTTTGCAGCTTCATTTCTGTTACTTCATATTTGGGTTTGATCTACTGGGAATTTCTTTCTTGTACAGAAGCTTCAAATGCAGGTATACTCTATAGGATTTAGATAGTCATTACAAGTTGAGTCTTATTATGATGCTCTAAATGATCCAATGTATGCAGGAGCGTCAAGGATGGAAGTAAACTTATACATATTACTGTGATGGAATGGTGGCAATAGGAGAAGAAGAAGCAATCTGGTTATCAAGATTTATTCTTCCTGTTTTGAGTGAATTCCTCCTTAAGCTTAAAGCTCTATTCTCCGGGGATCCTACTGTCTGAAAAGTCTTCAGTTTGTCATGCCAAATGAATGGATATGTGAATATTGCTGTGAAACCCCTGAACCAGGTATGTGAAAGTTAAACGAACCCATTTTTAAATCTAGCAGTTGAGAATGATCTATGCATAAATCTTCTTCTTTTTTATGTAATTGATTGTGTCTGTGATCTGTAGTTCTGTACTTGATAATTTGTTTGAACCCAAATCCTAGCATTTATGATCTTTTTTTAATAATCATAGAATTTAGTTTCCTACTTTGTTGATCTTGTGGTTAGACTTGGACATATGTCATATTAATTAGAGTAAATTGCTATGCAACAAATATATGATTGCACATCGGGGAGCTGGAATACACCACCCAAATTAATTATTGAGCCAAGTACTTTAAACGCTCTGTGATTGCGTTCAAATTTTTTGCACTATATTTTCTAAAATGCCATATAATCGCGTTTAAGATTACCGGCTCAAACACTCAAATTACCCCTTGCACATGGTAGGATCAAGACGAATATAATGGGAACTCAATGCGGGGGTGTCTTACAAAATGAATGAACCCAAATTCAAGACCAACAATTCTTTTCTCAATCGTGTTCTATGTCATCATTTTTTTTGTGCTGAGTTGTTGATCCTACGGCTCAATACGTGTTTACCAACCACCATTGTCCTTTCCGGTCTATATCATCATTTTTTTCTTCTTCTTTATTTTCGTTTGTGATGTTTAGGTCTACCTAACTGTTGTCAATTCACACTTTCCACATCCGAAATGGCAAACACAATGGAGGTATGTTATAGTAATCTTGCTCCTGATTTTTATTTCTATCTTTTTAAAAACAAAATCATTTTAAAATTCTATCTTTTTTAATTTTATATCCCAAAAATAGTTGTGAGTTTTTTAAGATAATTTGTGTTCAATTCAAACTGGCCCCACAAATCTAAACTGATACTAGATAAAAATCTAAACGGATACCAAATAAAAATCAGAAAATAATATAATACCTACTAAGATTTTTTGTTTGGGGATTTTAACAGCTTAATAAATCTTCTCAACAACAAAAATTTGAAGCCCTCTACCACCTATTTCATCATACGTACAAACTCCTCCCAAGCATAACTTCATTCTTCTTCCCTTTCATTGTTCAGAGAATCCGATTACTCTTGTTCAATGGAAAAATTTATTTTTACTGGAGCCAAAGGAGTATCTACACTCAAAGTTCGCATCATTCGAATGTGGGTTGAAAAGAGTAGAAATCGAGATGAAATTCGCATGGTACTCCTAGATGAGAAGGTCAGTCTTTCTAATATTCTTTTTTATTTCATTAATCTTCGTAAGAAACATCTTGATGAATTGTTATATGTTTTTGTTATCAAATTCTTTATATTTTTAATTTCTATTTTCAAACTCTGTTTTCAAACACTATCATATTGGTTTCACTTTATACATGGTAGTATGTTACTTCTGTTGTGTGGTCGGTCTCTTTGGTTCGTATTTTCTTGGTTGACTGGTTTAGGTGTGTTGGGTTAATCTTGTTCATATGCTTGGCAATGCTGAACTGTTGACTTTTTGTGATGTCTTTATTGGTTGTGTTGTTGTTTGTATTTTTTCTGTGCATATTTAACCTCTCCAAAGAAGCATATTTGTAATGCTTGATGTTGTGAATTTTATAGATGAAACAATTACCTATGTTTATGAAACTGTCTTCTATCTATTCCTTTATTTCGTTTATTGCATAATGGTATCGTTGGTCCAGGTAGATAAAGGTAGGATGTCGGGTTTTGACGGTGTTGTTGGTGGAAAGCTAAAGCTGAAAGGAAAAGCTCTTGATGTGAAAACCAGGGGTGTCAAGAAGAAAAAGAAGAATAAGAAGCAATACGAAGAAACCTCTCTGGCTAATCAAAGCGAGAAGCTGGAAGGTAAATTACTTTCATAAACTACCACTTTATGTTTTTGTATAAGCTCTACAATTTTATTTATCTTGGGAGGAATCCTCTTAAGTTATGATTTGGTGATTCAGAGGATCCTATCATCTGATATTAATTCATGATGGACGCATGATAATGAAAGGTTGCTACTGCTTTTTTTCCTCTATCTTTCATTTTCTGTAGAGCATGTAAAATAATACACAATCTATTTTTGTATACTAGGGTTGTGAATTCCACAAATCCGGCATTTTATTTGGTTCCTACTCTGCTTTTAAAACCTGTATGCTATTACTATTGTTCTCTCGACAAAATCGAAATGGTATATAATGTGTTTCTATGTACCTCAATCCTTAATCATTTTTTAAGGCGTAAATATCAATGTTTGAATCTTTCATTCTCTATCAGATGTTGCACACACTTTTCTGTTTTTTTGGAGTTCTTGTGAAGACATAGTTGTTGTTTGATCCTGTGTGTAGGTGAGAATGCTGAGTCAGCACTTGATACCAATGAAGAAGGAGAGAGACTGAACGAGGAAGAAGGGAAGGATGCTCATATAGATAGTCTTCTAACTCCTGCAGAGAAGCGGTACATAGAGCAGAGAGCACAATTAGATGTGAATAAGCTGTCTAAGACTGTTAAGAAATCACACCGCGATCGCATTGAGGATTTCAATCAGTATCTGGCCAATATGAGTGAGCACTATGACATTCCTAAGGTTGGGCCTGGATGATTTCACCCACTGTTTGTGCTCAATTTGGCTCCATATATTGGTTTGGGTGCTTAACTTTAATTGTACTGCAAGTACTTCTCAATATGCAATATCTGTATTTTTCGTTGTCATTCTGCTTAAGCATGATGTTTTTACTAATAATATATCCCATGCTTGGCACGGGTATTACATTAGTTGCTAGTAGTCCATATTCTCTAAGGGAGAATAATAATCAAAATCCGTGTAAATTCATCATATTTTGAGAAATAATACAAGATCAATCACACAAATTCATAATATAAGATCAATCGCGGAAATTCATCTTCTTCGAAAGATGATTATATATATATATCCACTTCAAGGGATGATATCAAAAACAAAAAAATAGTATCAAATTATACTATAAGAATTTGAGTGAAGGATCGATTACCTTGATCGTATCGTGCTGATAACGTGTTACAAATCTAATGTGTTTGAACTAGAGAAGAGAGAGTGAAGAGTAAGAGAGGTAGAGAGAAAAGATTGTTTCTTAATTTCCATTTCTAAGTGAACTCAAGCTTATATATACGCTAATACATGAGAATATGAAAAGAAATGTACATCCACATAATGAAATAATATAACATTGGTAACAATCCTTAACCTCAAGAAAAACTCTATTTATTTTTGAGAGTTCAATAGACTTATCAGCCTTATTGATGATTTCAAACCTAACCTCATGTGGCTCATTGGCGATGACATGCCATTTAGTCTATGGAAGGAAAATTGGTTACGTGGTGTGAACCTTTTACCCTTCTACAATCAAATGTTAGGCAATAATATACACTCTTCTCTTAATCCCAATAACACTTGAAATTATGATTGGCTCTTTAATACTTTCCCTCCCAACATTATTGAAAAAATTATGAATGTCCATATCCGTGATATTTATATTCTTGACTCCTTGTATTGCACCCATCTCCTGAGATTAAAAACATCCTTTGGGAGGCACTTGTCGACTGCCTCCCAACTAAATCCGGACTGAATAGATTCTATCACCGTGTACTAGACAGATGCTCTTAATGTGATGAGATCGATGAAGAAAAGAACCATTTTTCATCTAGTGTTCTATTCCCTTTCGAACGTTCAACTACGTAAACAAATGCGCTAATACTAATATCAAACTCGACTATAATGATGATTTTGACATTAGTTTTCTCAATTTATTAAGGAGAATCCCAATCATGAACTTGGTTTCTTTACTTGGTGGAATCTCTTGCTCTGTAGTAATAATTCTATCTTCTGCCAGCCCAACAACCACAACATCACCTATGAAAAAATTACTAGAACGATTCTCTCAAAACATAGGATTTGGCATACTGGAAAAGAACATACCACTCAGAACCATAGGGTTGATACTCCAAGTAAGAAGCACACCAATAACAACAGTTCTTGAAGGAAATTGTCCCCTCGTTTCTTTAAAATCAGTTTTGATGGATATAAGAAGCTCAATAATCAAAATTCTTTTATTGGATTCATCATTTGAAATGAATTTACTAAAATTGTTTTCATTGACTCTAAACATCCCAAATACCTCTGTCTTGATTAGCGAAGCCTTTGCTTCTCTTGAGGGTATGCGGGCGACCCATTGTCTGGGTATTCGGTATATTATCATGGAAGGTGATAATCTCACTGTGATTAACAACATTAAACACACTTGAAAGGTCCCATGGGAGATACCTAACATCATTGTAGATATCAAAAACATCCTTAAATGCTTTGATAGTTTTAAAATTCGTCGCCGCATCAGGGAAGCTAACAATTCCAAGGATTTCCTCACAACAAAATAAGTCAGTATTCCCCATCTTAACGTCACTCTCATTAGGCTCAATAACAATGATCAAGATTCATAAGTCATCCAATTACATCAAGATATGTACTATAGAAATTCGCCAATTTTAAGGTTAGAGACTTCTTTGAAGTCATCTGCCTTGATAATTTAGGCCAACCTTATATTATGTAAGGGATTTTTGTTTGCATGTTATAAAACAAGTGGTTACTTGTTTCACCAAAAGTGGCCAACTAGCCAAGGAATGAGAATGGTTGTGGATTATAAAGAAAGATACGTAGGGCGAGGAAACAAGAGGGACCAACATAAGTATGAAGGGGACTAATTATAATTTATTGTTGTCTCACTTAATCAGTTACCCTAATACTCTCTTCGTTTCTTTATAATTTTCGTTCTAGGGTATGTTCCTTTTTCCCATCTATTTGTCGTTTTAGCTATTATTTCAAGATTTTGTGAGATTTTGTAAATGTGACACTCAAGTAACAAATCATGCAAGTCTTGATTTAAAGGATCATCAAACAAACCAAATCTATATTAATCCTATGAAGTTTTAATGTGATTCTCCTGCAACTTTTCTTTTTGCAACTCGATAAACTATAATCAATTTGTTTTTTAGATTAGAGGAGGAAAAATTTCATCACAATTTGAACCTAATTTGTGATTAAATATCTCACATTTGATTTCAAAATATGCGTAGAAGTGACATATGGTGTGTTATCCATGGACTATGATGATGTAGTTATAGATGATTTTACATTTCCAAAACCGAAATATTCTATTCCTTAGAATTTCCTTGTTTCTTGTTCAATTCTTCTACTTTTAAGGCATACAAAAGAATTATAATAAATGATTTATAGCCAACCATTTTGATTATCCCAACCTTTTAAATACCTATGAAACCTAAGTATTTTCATAGGACAATTAAGAGAAAAAATGGCATTCTTTAAGTCAAATTCTTGTGTTATAGTCCTTTTCTCTCTAATCGTTATCCTTCTTTTAGAGCAATCAATTTCTTACAATGTTGATGCATATTCTAGAAAGCTCATGGAATCGGAAAAGCATGTAGGGAAGAAGTCTTCTTCCTCTTTAGAAAATAAGGAGGAGAAACATGAGGGGAACAAGAAGGAGGAGAAGCAAGAGGAGAAGAAGGAGGAGGAGAAACATGAGGAGAACAAGAAGGAAAATGAAGAGCATAAGAAAGAGAAGCAAGAGACACATGAGAATAACAAAAAGGAAAATAAAAAGAACGAAAAGAAGCAAGAGGAAAAACATGAGGAGGAGGAGAAGGAACACGAGGAGAACAAAAAGAAAATTAAGGAGAAGGAGGTGGAGCATGAGAATGAGAAAGATGAAGTGGACAAGAAAGAGCATGGAGATACATTTTCTAGAAAACTAAGGGAAGTTAAAACCTTGTTTCCTACATCCAATGATGAAATTGGGGAGAAAAATGATGAATGGATGAAAACGTATCTTACGCTATTACACATGGTAGAAATGAAGAAGTTCGTACAGAAGCCCAATACAGAATTTGAAATGTTAGAGAAGGAAGCTAAGGAGAAGGAGAAAGATGAAGTGAACAAAAAGGAACACGAAGATGCATCTTCTAGAAAACTAAAGGAAGTAGAAACCGTGTTACCCACATCTAATGATGCAGCTAGGCAGAGCGAAGAGGAATCACGTTTTATGCTATTACACGAGGTAGAAATGTTGAAGTATGTAAAGAAGCACAAGAAAGAATTTGAAATGTTAGAGAAGGAGACTAAGGAGAAGGAGAAAGGTGAGCTGAACAAGAAGGAACATGGAGATACATTTTCTAGAAAACTAAAGGAAGTAGAAACCTTGTTACCCACATCTAATGATGCAACTAGGGAGAGCGAAGAGGAATCACGTTTTATGCAATTACACATGGTAGAAATGCTGAAGTATGTAAAGGAGCACAAGAAAGAATTTGAAATGTTAGAGAAGGAAGCTAAAGAGAAGGACAAAAAGGAGAAGGAGAAAGAGGTGAAACGTGAGGAGAACGAGAAAGAAAGTGAGGAGAAGAAAAAGAAACATGAGAAAAAGAAGAAAGAACACGAGGATAATAAGATTAAACATGATTTGAAGATGATAGAACATGAGGAGAATGAGAAGAAGCACATTCAGAAGAAGTTAGAACACGAGGAAAAAGAGATAGAGAAAGAAGCAAAGAAGCAAGAGAAAGAGAAGATGTAGAAGTATACGAAGAAAAAGAAAGCCATGAACAAGCAAGAGGGATTTATATGATTTAAGAATATATAATAAATAGAGTATTGAAACTGATTTAGTGAGTGATGAGATATCTTCTTGGTTTAATCAAATGCGAGATTTTTGTTTAGTATTTTTGATTTGGTTAGTTAGTATGGTAGCAAAATGATTCTTGTCATGTATTGCTATTTTAGGTAGTCTATTATGCAAGGGAATTATAGTAAGGAAAAAACTATGTCTACAGATGTTTATCAATGTATGCTGGAAAAATTAAACACAACATTTAATTAGGCCCATGTGGAGGCTGCGTTATCAGAACACAACGGTGAGTACTACAAGACACTTTCACTTATGTTAATTAAGCGTTAATAAACAAAACAAATTAGTAGATGAAAGTCTACATGAGATTGATCCATGACTGAAACTCCATATACGCTTACACTTAATTAGGCCCAATAAGGCCCAATAAGTTATTGCCCAATTATGCAGCTAGGGCATCTCATTCTCAATTTCTCATGTTCAATCCTCATTAGTCAACTCCTTATGCAGCCCCCTTCGTCAAAATCATATTGAACGGTTTCAATTCTCACATTCAAGGTTTCAATTCTCACGTTCAATCTTCACTGTCTTCAATTCCCGCGATTTTCTCCTCACCGTCTTCAATTCCCGATTCGTAACGGTTGATCTCGAATATGCAATTCAAGTACCTATTGATGGAGGGGGAGCGCCGTTACACGGATTGCTCTCTCTTAAATTCACCGAAACCCCTGCATTGGAATGTTACATATAGGTTACTCTCTTGAAAATTAGCCCGCTGAACTCCAACCACTACCCCTGCATCCAATGGCTTCCGCTGCGTCCTCCAGTGCTCCATCCCCTTTGAAGAGGCTCAGGAAGAAGGTCACTGCATCCCCGTCTTCGAGCGGTGTTCCGGAGATTGTCGTCCCCCTATCTGAATTGTCTCAAGGTATGAAGCCTGCGATTAAGGTTATGGTTTGTCGCAAATGGATTGCAAGCTTCAACAACAACTACATGAGCACCGATTTCCTGCTCTCTGACATCCAGGTATATTTTTTCCCCTATTTAGTATAAATGTTAAGTGTCTCTCTTCTCATTTCCATATCTCTGTTGTTTGCTAGGGAGGTTCCATCCACTGTGTTGCCCGCTCGGCAATTGCCCATTGTTTCAATACTAAACTAGAGGTGGGAAACATCTGCATCTTGAAGGATTTCACAGTCCGCCCTGCTAAGGCCACCTTCGGACTGTACAAGAGCCATACTCACTTCATCCAACTAGAGGGCAATACATATGTGAAGGTCCTTCTACTCCCTTATGCACTCATATAAAATTATTTGAAGAATCAAACTCGGATCAGTCTGAATCTTTTTTTTTAAATGGAATAGACACATATATTTGAAGGCTCGAGATTCTCATGAACCTAACCCTAAAAGTTTCTGCCACACATTTTATTCAGTTGCATACTGTAACAAATATTTTGTTGTACGTTCTGAAATGGTTGAAATGTGAGTAAAATATATACTGTTGCTCCACTACTTCCTCCCCAAGTATCCAGCTTCACCTTTAAAAACTTATATCATGAGTAATTTGATATATTATATCTACATCATACATCGATCAATTTAATATGTTTTGGGTGAGTATTTCATTATTATGATCTTGCTGATTGTATTTGGCATATTATATATTATATAGTATATAAATTTTTATCCTAGCCTCCATAAATGACATGTCATGAGTTATTGCATAGGTAATTGTATTTGGCATATTATGTAGTACCCCTGCATCCAATTTTTATCCTCTTGAACAGTCAAGTTAGTTGTTGGAGTTCTCATATACCTTGCTTGAAACTTAACGTGTCAGCCAGATGCAAAATACCAACAAACAGCAAGCTAAATCATAATGATAAAAAATGCTTTCCAACTCTTTGGTTATGTATAGTTAATAATGGTGCAAACGAAATAATATAAGAGAATGCTTCTTTGTTGAAAGTGTTGGTTGTTGTCATTGTTATACTCTGGGTGCTGGGTGTTTTTTATAGTGCCATCTACCCAGTTTTTTGGTTAACATGTGCCAAATATGTTGAAATTCTATCAAGGTTCTTTCTGGAATATTTCCCCCCCTTTTTGGTTTACACAGAAGTTGAATTATATGTTGAAATTATGAAAATAACAGGATTTCATTACACATGAAGGATGATCCAGTATTTCGTAGAGAAGGCTCAAGCATTCACGTTGATGTTGTTATTAGTATTACGCAGGTTTAGTTTCCTGGTATAGTTGGCTGAGTTTGCTAACCTTTCTATAAGGAACTAATTTACAAACCATAAACTCAGCTTGGTCATTTCCTGTAACAAATATTTTGTTGTACGTCCTGAAATGGTTGAAATGTGAGTAAAATATATATTGTTGCTCCACTACTTCCTCCCCAAGTATCCAGCTTCACCTTTAAAAACTTATATCATGAGTAATTTGATATATTATATCTACATCATACATCGATCAATTTAATATGTTTTGGGTGAGTATTTCATTATTATGATCTTGCTGATTGTATTTGGCATATTATATATTATATAGTATATAAAATTTTATCCTAGCCTCCATAAATGACATGTCATGAGTTATTGCATAGGTAATTGTAGTTGACATATTATGTAGTACCCCTGCATCCAATTTTTATCCTCTTGAACAGTCAAGTTAGTTGTTGGAGTTCTCATATACCTTGCTTGAAACTTAACGTGTCAGCCAGATGCAAAATACCAACAAACAGCAAGCTAAATCATAATGATAAAAAATGCTTTCCAACTCTTTGGTTATGTATAGTTAATAATGGTGCAAACGAAATAATATAAGAGAATGCTTCTTTGTTGAAAGTGTTGGTTGTTGTCATTGTTATACTCTGGGTGCTGGGTGTTTTTTATAGTGCCATCTACCCAGTTTTTTGGTTAACATGCGCCAAATATGTTGAAATTCTATCATTTTCCTTATTTTGAAGGTTGTCGAGGATGGTGATGATGGCTTTGATCGTAATGGCATCCAAGTAACCCAATTAGAGGATGTGGCCCTTAACGGTTCGAAATTCCTTCTTGGTACGACATACTCTAAACTGATTTCCTTATGCCACCGCCGACATATATTGTAACCGAAAGCTATTGCAGATGTTGTCGGTTGTGTTGTAAATGTTGGAAGCATCAGGCCCACCTCAACCGGTTCACTTCTACTAGAGTTGTACATCATTAACGAAAGGTGGTCTATCTCCCTACCATCCCACCCCTTCTCCCTACAATCTATTAATTCCCTTTAATTACACATGTGCAAAGGGTTTAGGCTCAAGATCAAGTTGTGGGGGGGCATGTGCAACACTTTTTCCAAGCAGCATGGAAAAACCACTGCACCATATGTGGCCGTGTTTACCTCCATGAATGTTAGGGAATACCAAGGTACCATGTTATCTTTTTGTCTTGATCGCCCACTTGCTGAACATTCTGAGTCCACTTAATATTAATTTTTTCCCTGGTCTACTCCACAGGTGAACTCTTTCTCTTGAGCACAACCGCCACTTCTTTCTACGACAACGATGATGTGCCTGAAGTGCTCTCCTTTAGGCAGTCCCTTGGGTGAGTCTTAAATGACTTTTAGTTGTAGATGCATTTCCCAAGTCACAATTACTTAATTGCTCATTGATCCTTCGCATACAATGTTGTGTTCAGGGATGATGCTGGACCAATCTGTGCCACTGCGCAACAAGTTAACAGTGCAAGGAACGGAACTCTAATGGAGCTGCTCACACTAGGCCGGGAGCAAAAAGATTTCAAGAGCAAGGATTCCGTTACATTCAACTGCACTCTCACGATCAATGATATACTCCTCGAAGGCAGTTGGTACTATGTTTCATGTGGATTTGGGACGTGCAAAAAAGGCATGACGTTTCTAGACGGTCATATGTGGTGTCAGTCATGTGAGAAGACAGTGGAATTCCCCCAAACACGGTACCGACTGAACTTGGCTGTGTCGGACGACACCTCACCACCTGTAGTCACATTGTTTGACGACATAGCTGAGGAGTTAGTGAATAAGAAGATTGACCATCTTATGACACAAATTAGTGTATATTTCCATCCCTTTCCTATTTGTTTTTTGTTGCCCCACATTACTAATCCCTATCTTCCCTTGCAGGATGATCCCGAAGAAATGGTGTACCCATATATCCTCAAACAACTAATTGATTCAACACACACATTTGAGCTCAAGAGTCACACATATTTCCCTCATGCCGAGTATGAGAGCTTCACCGTGAGTAGGATAGTACCGCCAACAACGCCTTCTCCTGACCACGAGGTCGAAAAGGCTATTGAAAATGATAGTGAAACGGTCACCACAAATGGCACTGGGGGACTAGAAGATGGCGACACAACTGAAGACACACTCAAAGACACAGCTACTGCGATCAGCAAGCACTCAGACAAGTACAACCTTTGATTCCCCACTTATTATTTATATATTTATGGATTGTTTATGGATGCATTTTTACACCTTTGTATTAGGTACAACGCTTCATTGTATTATGTTTGTTTTCTGTAGAAACATTGTTGCCCCTGAACACGAGGTCGAAGCGGTTACGGAAGATGACAGGCCAACAATCACCACAAATGACACTGGGGGGATAGAAAATGGTGACAGAATGAAAGACGCGGCTACTGCGAACATGAAGTACTCAGACAAGTATGACCTTCAATTACCTATTATTTATATTATTTATGAACTATGGATACCTTTTTACACCTTCAGAATTGGTTCAACACTTCATTGAACATTGTATGTTTTATGCAGAACTTTTATCGTGCCTGAGAAGGAACCACATATGATGACCCCATCCAAAACAGAAAGAAAGAGAAAGAATCGGCTGTCTACTGAAGTTTAATGACTTGAATTGCTGGGAACGTGGTGTTGGGTTCTTGTGCGCCTTGTGTTCTTAGTTTTTTTTCTTTCTATATGGTTATTTGCTTTTAAAAGTTTTTCCAGCATACATTGATATCGCTAGCCCTTTGTTTGTTTTAACCATGGGTATTTTCTACATGGTTTCCCTTTGTTAAATTGTTTTGTTGCCATCGCTAAGCATGATGTGTTGCTTCAAAGAACTTCTTTTTCGATTCTGGTTTAAGGTTCTCATTCGGGTTTAAGGTTCCCTTTTAATGGGTTTGCGGGATTTCTTTATTTGAACCAGCTAAGCAGAGACTGGAACGAACACGCAACAACATCGTTGGTGTTCAGTGAGAGAGTAATGGAAGGTTTGGATGGAAATCTTCCTGCTCGGGTTAATCCAGTATTACTCTACATAATGTCAGTACTCTACATTCCAATCACAAATGATACCAATAAAACCTACCAAAATAAGATATTGACAAATAAATGATAACTTAATCCAGTATTACTCAGCATTGAAAACATGGTCCTCCTAATATAATTCATTATGACCATTACCAAATCAAGGAGACCATAGATTTCCAATCCGTTTATTTGAAGTTCAAATCATACATGGCTATTAAGCTTGCCGAGCTTACATGGTTACTATACTCAAATATTTGTGGATTATTAATTATTAATGACAAATATTCTATTCATATACGTTAACTCCATATAGAATCGTTCACTTAAATACACAAAATTCAAAAAAAACAGTTACAAGCAATTATTCTACCTCCTCCACTTCAATCGGCTCCATATAGAATCGTTCACTTAAATACACAAAATTCAAAAAAAAAAAACAGTTACAAGCAATTATTCTACCTCCTCCACTTCAATCGGCAACATATAGAATCGTTCACTTAAATACACAAAATTCAAAAAAAAAAAACAGTTACAAGCAATTATTCTAACTCTTCCACTTCAATCGGCTGAATCATATACCGGGTACACTGCCACTAAATACCTCCACAAATCCATAAACAATACACAACACCTCGCCATACCTTGCATCCCATTTAAACCAGTTTAATCCAAGTAGAAGTTGTACACTACAATTCTTTTGACTGCATGGAGAAGAGAAAGAGTGACAATCGCAAAGGCATGCATTTATACTTCAGCGCCTCAATAGTTTTCTAGATTGGGTTGATGATATGTTCATATGGAAACATATAGTATGGTACATTTTAACACTTTGTTTCCATGCCAAATAGGTTTCGATATTCTGTTTTCTAGCACTCCAATTAAGCTAGCTGATGGGCGCACCCAACCGTATTGTGGTCTTCGGCTGGTTGCACTAGATGCAGAAGCAACCCCAACTTCTCGCTCTCAAAGCGCCCATGTGGAGGCTGCGTTATCAGAACACAACGGTGAGTACTACAAGACACTTTCACTTATGTTAATTAAGCGTTAATAAACAAAACAAATTAGTAGATGAAAGTCTACATGAGATTGATCCATGACTGAAACTCCATATACGCTTACACTTCCTGGCCTCGGTTGCAGCAACACATGCTCAAAACCGCACTCACAATATCCAAGAAGAGGCGACATCATCAAGGGCCCGTTCTCAGTGCATTCGAGGGGAAAGTCACACGAATGGACCCAATAGTGAGTACACTACCTCACTAACACCTGCAATTATAAAAGGAAAATAGTTATTCTCCTCTAGAAGATCAACATGAACTTCTGCATGCAATTCGATAAACTCCACATCATTAACACCTAATATAAAAAGATTAACAAAAAAGATTTGTTCGGTAGCACTAACATACCTTTGTTGTATCCTACATAACTTATATTAATAATTAAGATACAAATAATGTGACACCTGACATGAGTGAGAAGAGTAACCCATACTTAAAGTACCATACAGGGCGTAATATGCAACACTAACAGCTTCAATTGCATTACTCTGCAGATGCGTCGCCCAACCCTCCACCTGCACGCCCACGAACGTGTTACGCAGCAATGCGTTCCCGAAGTAAGAAAGGCGTGTACTACAAGGTTTTCAATCACCAGCTGCACCATTAACTCAATTTTCCCTCTTATGCAGATGTGCATGTTACCTACTCCAAGTTGGGGTTTCCGGCATACAAATGTTTTTATTGCAATGCTACCATGTGGAAAGAGGAGAAGACCAAAAATTCAACAAATGAAAAATTGGCATCAAACACCTGTTGCCAAGAGGGTAAGGTCAGCCTGCCTATGCTTCGGCAAGCACCTGAACCACTACACCATCTTCTCAACAGTAACACTCCAGACGCTGTGTCATTCCGTCAAAAAATCCGCATATACAACAGTATGTTCAGCTTCACTTCATTCGGAGCTAGGATTGATGACAAGATAAACAACTCTTGCGGCCCGTACACATTCAGAATATCAGGACAGAACTACCACCGTATAGGTTCACTTATTCCCGAGCAGGGCACTCCTCCAAAGTATGCACAACTGTATTTTTGGGACACCGAGAATGAGGTGCACAACAGAATGGGATGTATGAACCTACAAAATGATGATGTTGATGCAGGATTAGTGCAAGAATTGGGACACATGTTAGACACCAACAGTGTTGTTGCAAAAGAATTCAGAAAAGCACGAGAATGGGCACATGCTAACAACACAATGGAATTCACCCTAAAGTTACTTGAAGAAAGGGCACCTGACAAGAGACAGCATAACCTTCCAACCGTATCTGAAATTACAGGTCTGGTGGGTGGAGACTTTGACCAAAGCAAAAAAAAAAAGAGATATCTGCATACAAAGCAAGGCAGGAGTGTTAAGGAAAATATCTGAATTGCACCCTCTTTACATGCCCCTACAATACCCTCTACTCTTTCCATATGGGGAAGACGGCTATCATTTATATACTGCATATGGTTCCAATGCCGGCAGAAGGGAAACCATAAGGAATTGTGTGACGATGAAAGAGTACTACGCATCTAGGATGCAACAAAGATGCAATGAAGCTTCAACTTTAATAAGAGGAGGTCGGTTATATCACCAGTACATTGTAGACGCATACACAACAATAGAGGAGGAGAGACTGCGGTATGTGGCTCAGAGTCAAGGAAAACTAAGGTCAGAACTCTATAACAACATATGTGATGCAATTTCTAAGGGAGACACAGAAGCAATATCTATTGGCAGACGGATAGTTCTTCTAGCCTCATTTACTGGTAGCCCACGATATATGATACAAAACTACCAAGATGCTATGGCTCTATGTCGGGCCTACGGCAACCCTTCCCTATTCATAACTTTTACGGCCAATCCTAAATGGCCAGACATCGATGAGATGTTAGCGGAAGTGAGTGGGCAGACTTCAAACGACCGGCCAGATATAATGTCTAAAATTTTCAAGATCAAGTTAGACCAACTGATGGAGGATTTACAACACAACGAGATCTTTGGGCCAATAAATGCAGGTATACCAATTCAACATCACAAAACTATTGCATCTAATTTTACGCTAAATCTTATTTGTGACAAACCGGATTAAATGTTCAATGCACATGCCACATACTAAATAATATGCACAACTAAAAGTAATTCATACACATGCAGAATGGAATGTAGGCCAAAAATATCTTATAAAACCAATACTTACCGAGTGCAGAGATCCACCGGTGACAGTGTCAGTAAACTGCAATGTTTGCTACAGGAAATGACCAAGCTGAGTTTATGGTTTGTAAATTAGTTCCTTATAGAAGGGTTAGCAAACTCAGCCAACTATACCAGGAAACTAAACCTGCGTAATACTAATAACAACATCAACGTGAATGCTTGAGCCTTCTCTACGAAATACTGGATCATCCTTCATGTGTAATGAAATCCTGTTATTTTCATAATTTCAACATATAATTCAACTTCTGTGTAAACCAAAAAGGGGGGAAATATTCCAGAAAGAACCTTGATAGTAACATAAAGATCACCAGGGTCATAGCCATCGGGATCGGCTCCACCACTTCTAGATACCTTAAGTGTTTCATTATTGTCCACACCTGCCACCAACATATAAACAACAGTAAACTGGAAAGATCACAAGAAAAAAAGAATGTTTAATACTTTCATATTCAGTAAATTGTTTAATGAAAAATTTGTATATGAAAAGGTTATGCTGCAGTATGAAAAAATGAAAATTCAGCACACTTTATTCCCGGAGTTTGGATGCAAGGAAGTTGGTCACTTGAAAATCCCAAATATCAACCAAGAGTAGAGATCCACCCTTGACCTATGTTTTCAATATGATATCCAACATAATCTACACACAACAATATACAAAACACATGCAAATTAGAACACATTGTCTTGTGCGATTGAAATAAATAATTGTGCTTTCTATTATTGTATACAACCTGACCAGTTTTTCCCCCTGCCTTTGTTTTCAACCATGCAGCTGTGTACACTATTGAATTCCAAAAAAGGGGTCTGCCCCATGCTCACATTCTATTATGGCTCAAAGAAGGGAACAAGGTTACTACAGGAACTGACATAGACGAATTCATTTCTGCGGAGCTCCCATGCCCCACATCAGACCCCATGACCCACAACTTGGTCAAGGAGCACATGATCCATGGACCCTGTGGTGGGAAGTACACAGACCTACGATGCATGAAAACTGGGCAATGCAACAAGCACTATCCAAAGCCGTTTTATGCAGAAACAACAATTGATCAGGAAGGTTTCCCTGTATACAAGCGTAGGAACAACGGAATAGTGGTCAATAAAAGAGGGGCTGAGCTTGACAACCGACATGTTGTACCCTACAACCGCTATTTGCTGATCAAATATAGCTCTCACATCAATGTTGAATGGTGCAACCGGTCAAGAGCCATAAAGTACCTTTTCAAGTACATAACAAAAGGACCAGACCGAGCAACAATGATAATTACACACGAGAAGAGCGGTACTGACCAAGCACAGTCCGAACAACCAAAAGTGATTGATGAAGTCAAACAATATTTGGAGTGTCGGTACTTATCTGCGTGCGAAGCAGCTTGGCGGATTTATGGTTTCCATATCCATCGCCGACGGCCAGCTGTCATTCGACTGTCCTTCCATTTACCTGATGCCAATTCAGTGACGTTGAATGACTCTGAGAAACTGAAGATGGTTGTCAAGATGCCTACAATCAAACAGAGCATGTTCACTACATGGTTTATGTTGAACACAGTGGATTTGAACGCAAGGCAATACACATACGCAGAGCTACCTGCATATTATGTGTGGAGAGCAAACACCAAACAGTGGACTCCACGTCTAGATCACACCAAACCGGTTGGACGAATCGTGTACAGTCACCCAGCTGCAGGAGAAAGGTACTATTTGCGCATGTTGCTGAATGTGGTTAAGGGACCTAGGAGTTTTGAAGATATCAGGAGAGTCAACGACAGGAATCATAATACTTTTAGAGAAGCCTGCTACGCTTTAGGCTTGCTAAATGAAGACAACGAGTGGATAGACGCAATTAAGGAAGCAGAACTGTGGGCTACTGGTGGGCAGTTGCGGGAGCTGTTCGTGACCATTTTGATTTTTTGCGATGTCGCTAGCCCAAAAAAACTGTGGGATACAATCTGGGAAGTTCTATCAGCCGACATTCTACACAACAAGAGAACACTATTCAAATGCCCAAATCTTCACCTATCTGAAAACCAGATCAAGAACTACTGCTTGCTGGATCTGGAAGAAAAACTGTCGCGGAATGGGAAATCGTTGGCAGACTATCCTGACCTCCCAACTCCTGACGTTCAATTGTTGACAGATGTCGACAACCGATTAATACGAGAGGAACTCACTTATAATATATCGGAGATGGAAGATCTCCATGCTACCTTGCTGAACTCCCTTAACTCAGAACAACTGCAGATATACACAAAGGTCATTCACGCTGTTGAGCACCAAACTGGTGAGTTCTTCTTCATATACGGAGCAGGAGGAACGGGGAAGACATATCTGTACAAAACAATAATGGCACGCATACGTGCCGAAAAAAAAATTGTTCTCGCAGTTGCGTCATCAGGTTATACCTAAACCTCCTATCCACCTATTTTTGTCTTGCGATTCACCTTCCATGATATAACGCCCAAAGAAGATAGCTCATGAAAAAAAATATGAATGCAGGGATAGCGGCCCTTCTGCTGCCGGGCGGACGAACAACACATAGCAGATTTTTGATCCCGGTAGATGTGTTGGAAAACAGCACATGTTCCATTACACAAAATTCACATATGGCAAAATTATTGCAAGAAGTGAAGCTCATCATTTGGGACGAAGCACCAATGACCCACCGGAATGCCTTTGAGGCGTTGAACAGGACGCTTTAAGATATCTTAGGCATAAAACAGAACAGCAACTGGAAGAGGCTATTCGGGGGGATCCCAATGCTTCTAGGAGGTGACTTCCGCCAAATTCTGCCCGTGATAACTAAGGGGAGGAGGCAGGAAATTGTGCAAGCTTGTATCAACAACTCCCCACTTTGGGAACATTGCCAGGTGTTAAAACTAACCAAAAGTATGCGGGTGAACGAGCAACAAACAGATGGGGGAATTGATTCAACCAAACAACAATTCAATCGATGGATCCAAGAAATCGGCGATGGGGCTGCAACAGCGATTTCATTGGATGGAGAGGATGAGCCATCATGGATTGAGATACCCGAGCAGTATATAGTACCTCCAGGAAATGCCCCGGTTCAACGACTGGTGGAACAAGTGTTCCCAAAATTCAGTGACAACAAAAACAACCTCACATACCTACAAGAGCGAGCAATACTGACTCCACTCAATGCAGATGCAGACGAAATAAATGAGTATATGTTTGACAAGCTCAGTGGGAAAATGAATATTTACAAAAGCTTCGACGAGGTGTGCCTCGCATCGACAGACGTTGCCTCTCAAGGAGATCTCTACCCAACTGAATTTCTCAATACTCTTGATTTCCCAGGTACCGCTCTTCTCCCCAACACACATATGATCACTACAGTATTTGCTTTCCAATCACACAACCACATCGTTTATTTCAGGAATACCCCCACATATATTAAAGGTGAAAGTCGGTCTACCAGTGATGCTGCTTCGAAGTGTCAATCCAACCCAAGGACTCTGTAACGGTACACGCCTCATAATTACAAAACTGGGCATCTGGATCGTTGAAGCTCAAATCATAACAAGCACATGCTTAGCGAACAAGGTGTTCATTCCAAGGATTACCCTAAGCTCATCACAGTCTAAATGGTCGTTCGTCATGAAAAGACGCCAATTCCCTCTCAAACCCTGCTTCGCAATGACAATAAATAAAAGTCTAGGGTCAATCACTCAAGCATGTAGGCCTCTATTTGCCTAAACCAGTTTTCTGCCATGGCCAACTGTATGTGGCGATATCCCGAGTAACTGATCCAATGGGCCTGAAAATCCTACTCATCCAAGGCGACAAGGAACCAAAGAACCACACCAGGAATATAGTTTTCAAAGAAGCATTTAACAACCTATCGGGACAGATGGAGGTACAAATCTGCACCAAAAAAAAACATTACTTTTATTCTAACGACACAAACTAACAACCAAATATATGTAGGGTGGCGAGCAAACACAAGCATCAGCAACACAGAGTACCCACACATAGCAATACAAGGAGACCTCCAAATGATTCACCTGCATATCGATACGGGATTGTACGCCTACACGGACCCCAAAAACATTGCTTAATAAACGAATAATATGCTTCTTTGTCAAAATAGGATGCAACAATTAAATGTAATCGTCCCAGTGCACTCTCTCACAAAAAAAACACGAAGCAGCATATAAAAGCTCCATGGAATTCGCCCAAAAACAAAAAATCAATCCCAACAGTCAAATTAACCAAGCATCAAGGCAAGTGCCCCGGCAATCGACATGGGCAACCACAAATCTCTACATAGCCACTCAATCGAAGTTTCTAACCTGAATTATCAAGTAAACAAAAACTCACCTATTGCGATGAAGGGGAAGACAAACACAACAATCATTTCTACACCATATTATTGTTGTTAACAAACTCTGAACACACTAAAAACACTGTCTACACCAATCATTAAACTATTAACACACTAATAAACTGCCAACGCCCTAAGAAATACATTAACACCAATAATTCAACTATCAACATAATTCCCAATAATAATCAACATATTAAATAAAGCAACAATAGCATATATATATATATACTTATACTTATTTGAAGGATTTGATGTCATACAAGTAATAAGGATTTGATTCATTGCCTCCCCCGTGCCTTAAGCTACATACCTACTTAGTGTTCCCCTTCAATTTATTAAGCCTAAATATTCTCTCATTCTTGCTAATCTATTACACTAACTAATCAATATGCTAATCTTGCAAATTATCAAAGTTAGATTTTTAGAATAATAGTGTATGACATCTGGCAAGGAAGGCTTATGGGAAGTTCACATTTGGTGTTAAGTAGGGATGGGTCCTGTAATTGCGGGTATATGTTGCAAAGGTTACGCAACATCAGGATGTAGAAGAGGAGCGGTAGAAAACAAAATTATTACTTATCTTTTTCAGATGTGCTGTTGAAGCCGGAAGAACGAGTTCTTTCAATTTGTGCTTTCATTTCGAGGATCAAACAGAAAACCAATCACTACTAATATTCCCAGGTGTTGCTTCACAGTAAACAAATAACTAAGATTTCCATTATAAGATGTCACACTTTAAAAGCCTAAAAAAGTCTAAATCCTTGACTTCACACGGAAATTACAAACCACAGAACAAATTAAAATCAAACAGCAAAATTAGAATCAAACAACAAAACTCAATATCAAGCTACAGAGAAGATTATACTCACACTTCCATCTCCGGTATTATTGCAGAACTTCAAATACAACACAGTGAAAGCTACTAGCTAAAGACGAGCAGAAATCAGACGAACGAGCTTTAGTGCTGTCGGAGGGCCAGCCGTAATATAGGGTTCCGGTGAACCAATTTCCGTTCTTGAAGGAGATGGAGAGCTCGACTGCGGTAATTTGGGTATTATCGTTCTCACAGTATATTGATGAACAATATCTGAAAAGTAAGCTGGGAGTGGGGAAGACAGTGAGGTAGGTGTATTTTACTAAACTTTAGTTGGAAAGTGTAGAAACTCGCAATCTCATCCCATTAAAGGTATTGGACACAAAAGACTTACCTTCACAAAATAGTAAATAATAAGGCCTAAAACAAACACAAGCGGGCCTTATAACTGCATGACACAATCCAAAATTATATCTTATTCAAAAGCCCACCATAAAAAACGCCAAAGAAAAAAAAACATTATAATGTCATTTATTTAATAAAAAAAAGTGAGTATATGTACCACCACACATGTTGAATACAATACATACAAAACAAAATATTAAAAAGACCCTTTCTATTAGTCACTCTAACAATGCGGTACATTTATCTTTCACATATTGGGTTTTTGTATTCAGAAAGGTGCGTGAACGCAATTTATTTCTCGCCTTCCATCCAACTTTATGTAACCACGTTTATAAATTAATAATTCAATTTTGAGATTTAAGAACAAACAAAACAACCAAAAACGCTCTCACGACAATCCACCCACATTACTAATCTACATTCATTAATCACCTCCTAAAACAACTATTTCGAATTCCATCCATTTGTACATACAAATTGGGCCGATTTCGCAGAATGGGTTGGGCCTTACCATTTGACTATTGGTTCCCTTTGAATTACAAGGGTCCACCTCCCTGGATTCGAAATAGGGTTCTCGCTGTCTCTAGACAGAGCCACTCCCTCAGCCTTTCCTCCTCCATCACCGCTGACAGAAGCAGTGTCTCCAACCCAAGGACCACAAGCTGCAACTGCAATTGCTCCGAGGAGAGGAAATTGCGCGTTTAGAAGACAATTAGGGTTCTAGATGTTAGCTCTAAGATTCCACTTTACAGATTGATACCCATGCAGTTCCTTTTAACTTTTCCCATGATTTGGTATCGATTCCCTTTCTCTTTGCTATGATTCTAGGTTTATGCCGTGTTGGATTGAATAATACCAGTTTGTCCCACAGATTTAGAGTGAAATTGATGTTCGTTGTTTCTATTTCAGGAAGGAGATTGTCGATTAGAGCGAAGAGGATTTAAACAGTAGAAGCTATATATGTGCTGCCACTTCTGTTTTCAATATATTTTGTGTTTTGGTCCTATTTCCCTCATTTTTATGATGTTGATCGTGCACGATGATTTCTTTCCGTCCTCTATTGTGTGTTTTTGGCGCTAGAATACTTATGTTTTTGTGCTCAGTGGAGATCAAGCTAGGCTATGCCTTTTTACTTTGTGCCTTTTCCGTGAGATACTAACTATCTCTTTTCCTGAGATCTCCTTTACTTTGTAACCTAATCTATGATCCATTTTTTACATAGTTTCTATTCACCGCCCACCCTTTTTGCTATTTACCGCCCACCTTCCGTGCGTCGCGTATGGTTATAAACCATGCGTCACACATGCATTTCACATTTCAGAAAACACATGGATGAGAACCATACGTCACGCACGGATGAGAACCACACGTCACGCACAAATCCAATCCATACGTGACGTGTGGATTTGCATATGTTAATTGAGATATATGTAATCATATTCAATGTATTCATTGTATTTGTAGTTAAGTGTGCAAAATAACACATTTTTAGTGTCTTTTTTAAGGCGATAAAGCCCAATTTGGAAAAAACGTTGTCGAAACTTTATCGAAATGGAATGAAACTTTGTTTCAATCCTTATAATGTCTATTTGATCATGTGTGTAACTTGAAATTAAGATTTCTTCCTTTGGAAGTGAAACCTAGTTTGAAAACCGAACGAGGTCGCAATATGTATGGCGCACCATATAAATAAAGAAATATAATAAGGTTCAACATTTTTCAACATAACAACAAAATAGACATTCTTAAGAAAAACAAGTAGTTCTTGCAACATAATAAGGTTCAACACTTCAAAGGTGCAACATAATAAGGTTCAACATAATAACTAGTTCTAAACAAACAACATTCAAAGGAACAAGAAAACAAAGAAGGTCGATAAATTTTTAAAAGAAAGATCTAACGACGAGGGTTGAACGGCCTGAAGAGGTTCCTGTATTGTCGTGCGGTCATCCTTGGTCTAGTGGATGATTCCCCTCTCTTCCGTTCACGTTCTTGTCTCTCCCGTTCACGTCGCTCACGTTCTTGTCTCTTTCGTTCACGTCTCTCCCGTTCAAGCATATCAAAGTTGTCTGCAATGCTAGACGCCGCACTAATATCAGAAATATCAGATTCTTGATCGGAATAGGACATCAGTATAATCACAAACATAAAAAAATTATAGTTACATACTCAATCAAATTCATAATCTATACAAACAACAACAATACTTATAATCATAGTAGTCTTGATCTGGAATGTGCATAACCACACGTGAAGCATGGTAACAAACCACACGTGACACATGGTTACTAACCACACGTCACGTATGGTTATCAACCACACGTCCCGTGTGGAATTGCCCATTCCAGAACTTCAGTACTGCTTTCGAATATATTCTCAAACCCTAATCTCAACATTTTTTCTGAAAATGCACAGTTTCTCAATAATTTTATTAAAACCATATCAAATTTCAACACCCTCATTCATAGCCCTAATTCACAAAACCGAAATTCAATGTCAAAACCCTAATCACACTATCTACACATGAAAATATCAAAATCAACAAGAAACTATCAACAAAGTACACAATCCATTCATATATTACAAGTTTAATCCTTTCTAATCAAAGTGTAACATACACATTGGATCCACATATGTAAATATTATGAAAACAACATCAAAACCTCATATATACATCAATATCTTAGCATAACAATCATATCTTAATTTGTACATACCTTATATGCAAAGAGTTGTTGAAAATGGTTGATTTTGGGGTAAATCCGTGCGTTTGTGCTGCTGCTACGCCGTGGGAGAGAAGGAGGAAGAGAACAAAATGGTAGGGTTTCGATGTTGGGCCTTTTATAGGCAAAACAATCCATACGCCGCGTATGGATTGTGTCCATGCGTCACGCATGGTTTGCTTCCATGCGTGACGCATGGATTGTTCAATTTTTTATTTGCTTATGTAATCCATTTCAATATATTCAATGTATTTGTAGTTATGTGTGCAAAATAACTCATTTTCAGTGTTGTTTTTAAAGGCGATAAAGCCCAATTCGGCAAAAACGTCATCGAAACTTTCTCGGAATGGAATGAAACTTGTTTTCAATGCCTATAAGAGATATTTAACCATGTCGGTAACTTTGCATCAAAATTTTTTACTTTTCTTGCAACACCTTCTTTGTAAACATCAAACTACTCATCACAAGCTTAACTTGTAGCAATATATTTGATCAACAACATTGATTTTTCTTATGTTTGAAAAAATTATGCACAATAGTGTTATTACGCATATAAAGTCCCAATAAGGTCTCACACATACAAAACGGGACTCGAAACTATGCGTAGACGCTAAAAGGCCTAAAAAGGCCTTATTGGACTTAAGGCCCAAATCCGCCAAACGACCCCCGAACGATGTCCGAATGGAATGAAACTTGTTTTCAATGACTATTATGGATATTTAACCATGAGGGTAACTCCCAATCACAACTTCTAACTTTTATTGTAGCGACTCCTTTGTAAAAAACATACTAGGCGTATTTCTCTAACCTGTCGCAATATGTATATTCTACAACATTGACGTTTATTATTGTTGAAACTATTATACAACTTACTCTTATTAGGGATATTAAGTAGCAACAAGGTCTCGTTCACACGAAATGAGGCACGTAAACGCTAAAAGGCCTAAAAAAGCCTTAAATTGACTTAAGGCCCAATTTGGCGAAACGACACTCAAACGATGTCCGAATGGAATGAAACTTGTTTTCAATGCCTATTAGGGATATTTAACCATGCGGGAAAGTCCCAATAACAAATTATAACTTGTAAAGTAGCATATCCTTTGTTTGGACTTCTTACGTGGCGTAACTGTCCAACATTTGACCATATGTAATTTGATTTTGTTTGAAAATCATATACACATAAGTGTTACTAAGGATCAAAGGGATCATATGCCATTTAATACGTCACGCACGGATACGAACCACACGTCACGCATGGATTGCAACCATACGCGACGTGTGGATGTCAACCATACGCGACGTGTGGAATTTCATTTCAGAACTAAGGACTGCAGGAACGTCTTGTCTCACCAAACTGTAATAACTCCATTAATATTTTAACCATTTCCGTAACACCTACATTAACCCCTATTATCTTTCTTTCTTTCCATATTTCAAATGTCAAAACCCTTTTAACTCCATTGTTGAACATTCTTGAGAGCAAAACACACCATTTTATCCCAAAAAAGCTCATTCTATATGGAGAATGAAGAGGAATGCACCAATGAAAGAGGTGGAGAAGCACCATTTGCAAGTTATAATCTTAATGAGGTAACATTCTTGTTCACAATATTAATTTTTAAGGTGTTGACTTGTTTTAGGGTTTGATTTAGTTAGGTTTTATGGATTTCACATGTTAAAGGTATTACTTTTATGACAAAAGATGTTGATTTGTGAATTTTTGTTTACTTTAGTGATTATGATGTTTGAAATGTATTATAATATTAATTGTTAAGGTGTTGACTTGTTTTAGGGTTTGATTTAGTTAGGTTTTATGGATTTCACATGTTAAAGGTATTAGTTGTATGACAAAAGATGTTGGTTTGTGAATGTGATGTTTGAAATGTTAATGAAACACATATTTTCAAACAAAATCATACGCACAATCTAGTAATGAATGAAACTTTAGTTGTATTTCCACACGTCACGTATTGACAGTAACCATGCGTCACATATGGTTAGTGGTCATACTCGACACATGAAGTGCAACCACACGTGACGTGTGAAATTGCCATACAGAAGCTTAACTGGTTTGTTATCTTTGTGTTTTTGCATAGATGAACTTCTCTGTGTTTACTGGAGTAAACAACATAACTCTTAATGACTACTCGCCACCTCCGTCATACATCAACGACATACCTTCGTTTGATTTGGGTATTGAATATTTTGGGGAACCTCAATATGGGACCGAAAATGCAACAACATGGGACCAACCGCAATCACAGTTTGATGATATCAACATTGGATCTTTTGGAACCGGTTACGGTTTAACGCAATGGTCTTCGCATTTGGTGAGGCCACCTTCAGACACAAGTAGCTTAAATGTGTTTCGTCCTTTGCGTACTGCACCACAATTCGATATTGCAGTAGAAGAAGAACATCATGTCTCTGTTGATTACTCAGAGTCATTTGCAAATGACTTGGTATTCGCCTCTAGACAAGAGGGAGTGAGCTGGGCAGTAAAGATTGTAGAAGCCAATAACTTATGCATAGTCCATGGAAGGAGTAGAGCACCTACTGCAACAAAATCTGGAAAACTTCAGCTTATCTGTGATAGAGGACGAGTGAATTACTCAAAAGATAAGGGAGAGAGGAAAAACATCAAGACGAAGAAATGTAGATGTTGGATCGAATTAAAGCTTCTAGAGAAGCCTAGAGGGGCTTGGAGTCTTACTGTAATCTCAGGTACCCACAACCATCCTATTGGCAGTAGCTTGTTCGGGAATGTGTTTGCTGGCAGAATGACGCCTGAAGAAGTGTGTACTGTAGTTGAAATGACAACGGCTCATTGTAAACCAAATGAGATATTCACTATGCTCAACAAGTCTCCCAAGAACCTTACAAAAAAAACAAGTTTACAATTTGATGGCCAAGACGAGGGTCGAAAACAGGGAAGGAAGAACTGTTATCCAAGAGTTTTTCTACAAATGCAAACATAACGACTATTTCATGGAGTATAGGACAAGCAAGGATGATGCGTCAATGATTGGTGATATGTTCTTTGCGTCTCCGGAATCAATGAAGCTCCTGAAAGCATTTCCCTATGTACTTATAATGGACTCCACATATGCCACAGTCAAGTAAGTTATGTGTGATTATTGCCCATCACATATGATTTTCCATAACATTCCAATAATATTATTTCAAATTATCTCTTTATAGGTACAAAATGCCATTTTTCGAGATTGTTGGAATCACTTCTACATGGAGGAACTTTGTAGTTTGTGGGGCATTTCTTGAGGGCGAGACTAAAGAGCATTATTTGTGGGCTATGCAACAACTTCAAGAGATGTATAGAAGAATTGGAGCAACGCCGACTTGCATTGTCACCGACCGTGAACAAGCTTTAATGAGTGCAACGGATCTTCTTTTTCCAAATGAAAAGTTTCTTCTATGTAGACGACATATAAGGAAAAACATAGAGGCCAAAGCTTCGCACGAAATGAGATCGAAAGCAAAGGGAAAAAAACTTATCCAACGACTATTACAACTTGTTCGAGGAAACCACCGTAGAAGGATATGAAAAAAGGTTGGAAACTATAGAGAGAGCTTGGAATGTGCATATTCCGTACTACAATATGTTAGAGATAATTGGCTTGGTCCTTTCAAAGAAAGATGTGTGTCGGCATTGACGGATGACGTGTTTACTCTTGGAAGCAACACGACAAACATGTAATTTATCTATACTTGCACTTACACAGCTTTATTCAGTAAACCGCGTTCAACTTACAAAGTTTCTGTAAAATGCACATTTACACGTCACGTATGGATATCATCCATGCGTGACGCATGGTTATAATCTACACGCGACGTGTGGATGTGCAATTTACAGAACCTGAAGTTCCTGCGCTCCCATCTGTGCTAGATTTTGAACACCTTAAGAAAATTGCAGAGTGGAAGGAGCACATTCCTGTTTGAAGTCATATTTGAGTGGAGGACAAGGTAGGCTCGACACAGTGTTTCAGGAATACAGTGACATGGCAGCAAACCAGCAAAAAGAGATATTGGGTTCATTTAACGAGAGTCTAACAAAGATGTTTACACTTGTTCACCAAACATCTTTGTTTGTACATTTGAAATGCAAAGTTTCGTACAAGGCAATGGAGATCTTAATTAAAGAATACGAAAAAGGTGTACAAGGCATGTACAATCCACAATATTGCGATTGTGCATTCAAGGTCAGAGACGGGATGTTGTGTGTCCATGACCTTGAGAGTTGTGTGAAGAAACAAATGTCAATTCAGTCCGTGTCTTTGCATCCTTTTTGGAGTACGCTGTCTTTGGAAGAAGTGGATACACAGTGTCATCTTGAAACTAAGAAAATCGTGGCAAGACGTTTATTTAACGAATTTTATGAAGAAACATTCCACACCTTGTCACCACATGATCAAGAGAAGTGTATTGAATCTTTCAGAAAGATAGCTAAAGTGGATACGCCTGTCAAAGAGTCGCCTATTTCGAAACACACTGGTGGTCGTCCCCAAGGAGCTCCTAACAAAGTGCATAGATCTACACAAAGAAACATGTCGGCATGGGAATACACCGACCAAGAGATGAGGTCTAGAGCTTTGGAAGAAATACCTCCCAAGAAGCAAAGGGTTCCTAAACCCTTTGGTGCACTTCCCGCTCCACAAAAAATGAGGGCTCCTTCTAAGTACAATAAAAAGATACCACTGTGCATGCGGCCATATATGGAGGGTTTTTTTTACATTAAAGCCGATGGAAACTGCGGATTTAGATCTATTGCTATGGAAACAGGTGACCTAGATTATCTTCATCCTAATGTACACTTTTCCAAAATGTATTATAACTCAAACTGTTTTTGGTTGTCATGAAACAGGTGGGACCCAAGAGCATTGGAAGTTCATACGAGAAGAGATGATAGGAAAAGCTAAAGAGATTTGGCATTTACTTGAAGGCACGTGGATTGGTAGCCAAGTAAAACCGACATTGGAGTCCGCCATACATCAACTTACATGGGAAAGCGATACCTACCCAGCTCCAAGGGATCAGTGGCTTACCGTACCAGAAATGGGATGTTTGGTGGCTTCAGCATGTAATTGTGTCTTTGTGTGTCTAGGCGGCCATATTAAACAGACATTCCTACCTCTTAGACTTCCGACTTGGTATGGTCAACCTGGAGCCAAGATGGCAACTGTTTGCATATTACTACTTACACAGGAGGAACATTTCATCCCGGTATGTTTTTTTTTTCAACTTGCTATTTACCTAGTGCATTACATGTAAATTTAATTATGCAATTCCATAAAATCTATCTCAGATTCGCCTGAAGGATGGATGTCCACTACCACCTGTTTATGATCTTTGGGAGCGTAATTGTGAAGAATATGCTGCGGACTTGTATGATGAAGTGTGGCAAAGATGTTCGGCTTACACACCCTCGAAAAGAGGAGGAAAACAATCAACCAAAAATACCGTCACAATTCAAGACGACTAGTTCAAGAGTTATTGTCATTCCGAACAATATTGTAATGTGTATTTTATTTCGAGTTTGAAATGAACTTCTAATGTTGTAAGGTTGTATCTTTCAACTTCCTACTGGAAGTGCTACATTCTGTAGGAGAAAGGAAATTCTACACGTCACGCGTGGAACAAAGCCATGTGTGACGCATGGTTATAACCCATGCGTCACGTATGGTCATAATCCATGCGTGACGTGTAGAATTGCCTTTTTCCTACAGAATACAGTTTACCAGCGAAGTATGAATTTTCTTTTCGAAAGGAGACATATGAATTGTCTTGTCAAAAGGAGACATATGAATTGTCTTGTCAAAAGGAGACATCGGAATTACAACATAAAACAGATACATTACAACATAAAACCGATACATTACAACATAAAACAGATTCAACATAAAATAGATTCATTACAACATAAAAAAGACTCATTCTTGAAATGTAAACTAAAACATACTTAACAAAGACAAAACACCAAGACACTTAACATTACATCATGAAAGGAACTGAATACTAAGAACACTACTCATCATCAGAATCAGCTGCTTTCTCCTCAAAATCCTCATAGAGCTCCTTGACCCACCATTTAGCCGTTGCCAAATCTTTCTTTTAGTTAAAGATTTTCAGTTTTGCTGCCATATTCCGGTTTTCCTCCAACAATTTCGTCATGACACGGAGATGATGAGGGTCATATTCAGGATCAAGAAACACCCACCTGAAGTTACATTTGCATGTAATAAACCTCCGGCCATACTGGTTTGGTCTCTTCTTGTCATTAGCGCTGAAAACCGTGATAGGCTCCCTACACCTCTTATTCGGACACTGAATGGTGCTGCCTTCTCGTGGTATTGAGGATGATGATGACGATGATTCCATGTTGGTTTATAATCTGTAATACAATGTAAGAAAACAAGTGAGAAAGTAAGAAACAAAATGTGAAAACAAGTAAGAACTTCAAACATCAACTTACATGTTGAGGCAGTGAAAATGAGAGCTGAATGAGTGGAAATGGTATGCTGAGGCAGTGAATTTATATACGATGTTTTACTAGGTTTGGCATTTCACACGTCACGTATGGACAGTAACCATGCGTCACGTGTGGATTCAATCCATGCGTCACGTGTGGATTCAATCCATGCGTCACGTGTGGATTCAATCCATGTGTCACGTGTGAACTAGCCTATTCCATACAGAATGCAGTTTATGAATTGTGCACCCTAAAAATTAAAATGTAACAAATTCAACAACGCTAATCAGAATTGAAAAGTTCAAACACAAACCAACCTTAACAAACAATCAAACAACATCAACCCAACAACAACATAAGCAAACAATCCTTACGAAAAACCGACAATCTTGAAAATCCAAAAACAAACAGTTAAACAAAAACAATCCAATCCAACAAGATCACCACTGTTGTTGTTGATGCACACTTCTCCACGGCTCAATATCATGAAGGACCTCGTTTATGGCTCCCTGCATATTGGAAACATCAAGGGGATCTGTAGTTGCATATGGCGACAAGTGGGAGTAGACCCTGTCAAAAACCTACAAGTAAAATCAAACAATGAAATTAGCTATTTGCATAATGTTTACCTTAAATCAAACTTAGAGAAAAATCACAAGTTCAAGTTACATGAGATAAATGTATTACATGTGTTGCTTCCAAGCTAGCGTGTCTGTCGGGTATAAGAAACCGATGAGTCCGGGGGATGTACCACCCAAGATACTCTGGAGCAGCTTGCCAAGCTGGAAACGCAGGTGGTCCCATCTCATCAAGGCTGACAATGTGGATATCCATCCCCTCCCAACTCCACGCCATTCTATCATAATCCACCACATATGACCTAGGCTTGGTGTGCCTATGGGCTCTAATGGGTGTAATTGGAGGCCTCGGAATCGTCTGCACCCGACCAAACTGCCTAGGCGACCTATCGGGATGGTGGGGCTCGGTTATGTCCATGCAGTTCAGCACCCCGAAAAATAGAGTTGGAGCATAGGCATGGTCATTGTAGTCGATGTGACCATACGGGTTCCAATTAACCTAAAAAAAATAACAACGTCGTGTATTACTCAAAATCCTAGAAATTATAAACAGTTCATACGGGACATTGCAGTAGTACTCAGTTTTGTGCCTCAGCTTTGTGCAATTCCATACGTCACGTATGGTTGCAATCCATGCGCGACGCACAGAAGCATTCCATACGTGACGTATGGTTTTGCACAAAACTGAGGCACAAATATGAGCCACAAAACTGAGGCACAAAACTAACGTCAAGAAGATGATATGTAAACAAAATCATATAAAATGCAACACAAATACCTGTTCCCCCGTCATTGCATCTAGTTCAGCTCTGTAGTTTCGTGCTTCAGGGTTGTAGTTTGGCAACACTCCCTCTGGCCGAAACCGATACGCATAAGGATGTTCAGGCGACCAATCACGATTGTGCGGAACACCAGTTGCGAGGGATGGGAAGTACGTGTATATCCAAGCCTAAAATATAAAAAATATAGTTAGCATTAAAACCATAGAAATAAGTTAGGGTTGCTAAAAAATGTAGTTCCTAAATAATTAAATACTTACTTGAAGGAGAGTGAAACAAAATGACATAAAGGCACATTGTTGGCGTGAACAGATGCCAATGCAGCGATAGGCCGCAGATCCCCATGACATACTTCTTGCCTCTTGAACACTCCCCAGAAATGCACCAAATCTCACAGGGAGTTTGTGTTGTGACTTGTCTGTGAAGATTGTGGATGTCAACAAGTGGAATATATAGCCCATCCCTTGTACTTGAGGATCGTCTAGGCTATCAATGTGCTTCTTAAATTTTTTCGCACTAATCCAATAGCCGTCGAGCATTCCAGTTTCAAGCTGAAAATTGTTTTTGCCCTTTTCACCAAACCAGTTCTTCTTGGTAATGCTCCCGATACGAGCGGCGTTGGGGTCGGTCACCATAGAACACCCGAGAATAGGAAGCCCCATCAGCTTCTTGATGTCCAGCAACGTCACCGTCATCTCCGAAAATGGCATGTGGAAGCTGTTGGTTTTGGGATGCCACCTTTCAATAAAGGCGCAGATGAGCGGATAATCAATCTCATCGTAGATCAAAGTCTTGAGATGAGTCAGCTCGGTTGAAATTGCATGACGACCCCATGTCGCCTCATCATCAAGTTCTCAATCTCTCAGTTGTGACTGCCTGGTCTGGTGATCGAGTGCGCCTCTCTCCTGTAATTGATTACGTAACAAAAATCATTTCCATGACGCATAAATATTTTCCAGAAACTGCATTTTCACTCGTTCTGTCCAACAGAATGCAGAAACTGGACATTCTGTGAAATGAAATTCCACACGTGACGTATGGACATAAACCATGCGTCACGTATGAAATTGTATTTCACAGAATGCAGAGAAACTGATTTCTGGACTAGACAGAACACCATATACCAAATTTCCATACAAATAGTTCAACAAACAATCCATCAATTTAACTAAATCAATTCATACATTAACAAATTTAATATCACAACACAAAGTGGTCATACATACATACATAAAAATAAAAATACTTATAAGAACTCATGCTTCATATAATCAAGTAATGAACTACATGTATTTTTTTCATTTATTTCAACCATTTATCCTAACATTAAATTCATATTAATTTAGTTATGATAAGTATTGAATCTAAAAACCAAATTCTAATTACATACCTTTCCTTGTTGCACAAAAAAGGCTGTATGAGCGGGAAAGCTTATGAGCAGCTCTGGATTGTATGGACCTCCGGGAACACCCTTCTTTAAGTGAGGGACGTATACATCTTTGACCGGAGCTGGTCGTCGTCTGGGTTGTTCCTCTTCTTGATGTTCTTCCTGAACATTCTCATGTGTCTGATCCTCTTCCTCACCCTCTTCCTCATGCTCATAATCAGAATCAACATTTGCACCCCCAGTTGATGGCCCTGCACTACTAGAAGCAACCGTTATTGTGTAGTAGTCACCGCCCAACCGAGGGTTCTCAGGGTTATGAGCTTGGTTAGCCAATCTCATCATCTCCACAAATGATTGCTCTTGTTGTGGAGGCATAGCAGGATAGCCCAGGAACTGTGTTTGTTGTGGAGGCACATGAGGATAGCCCGGGAACTGTGTTTGATGTGGATGCAGAAGAGGATAGCCCGGAACCTATGGGAACACAATGGGGGTGCCGGGAAAATAATGAGGGGAGCCCTGGGGCATGAAGCTTCCAGCTTGTTGTTGTTGTTGTTGCCTCTCATCATAAAACTCTAAACGACGAGGAGGGGATCCTTGTGTCTTCTTCTTCTTCCCCTTGGTTTTGGAACTACGGGGTCTTTTTTCTTCTCTTCTCTAAGTCTTTGACGAGTATCGCGTTGATACGCTGCACTTTGTATAGCGTAACTAGGGATTATTACATTGATTTAGGAGTATTATTATATGTGTTTCGAGTCATTGTTATGTTCTGAGATATTTATTAAGAAGTGAAGAAATAGAGATCAGAACCGATTAAGAGTTGAAGACTTAAAGAAATCACCGACGGCGATCGCGGATTGATTAGCGGCGATCGCGGGTAGGTTGTTGTTGGAATGTTGAATCAGATGGGCCGGCCTATTTGGAAGCAAGCAGCTGATTTTATGAAGATTGGGCTGGGCTCGTTGAATCAAGTAAAGAAGAAAGAGCAGCAGTCGGCCCATGTAGAAGGAGAAGCTGAATTTGGGCCGCTCGTGAGCTTTGCAAGATGATGGCGGAAGAAGTGAAAGAAGCAGGCACCTCAAATTGTGAAATCAATTCACAATGTTTCCACCGATTTGTTTTGTTTTATTTCCCTTTTGTTTTAATTCTTTTCTTTTCCTTTTTCCTTAATTAGTTTTAGGATATCTTTCTTTTACCTTATATCTTTAGGGTTAGACTCTTTATATACCCTAGTTCTTTCTATCTTTTCAATCATCTTTTCCATCAGACAATTTAGTTCTGCAACAATGAGCAGGAACTAATCTCCATTGTTTTACCTAGCGGTTGAAACCTTCAGTTATTAAGTTATGAGATTTCTAAACTCTTGTTCTTTTCCTATGGGTTTGTATTAATTCTCTTGCACTTCATCTATTGATTTCTATTAGTTTTGCTAGCTTGATCACCTAGTTTGATTGATAGTTTTCTATTGCTAGACTAGGAATATACGGTGGAATTCCTTGTCATTGTAGCACTCATATCTGCATGATCTGGTAGTTGATTGCTTTTATGAAAGAGAATTGATTGCATGTTAATACTTGACGGTTGTAAGTTATTGCATGCATCCTTATGATTCTTGTGCCCTTTGCTGCTATTTCATCTAATCTTGAGAGGTTTCCCTGATTGTTGAATAGTAAGTATTATCAGGACCGGTTGGCCTGCTGATATATTAAAGATTGGAATAGGAACATTCCCTAGGATTGAATAGAACTTGAGATAAATCTATGATCAACTTGATTGACTGTTGTGTGGATACTTGCTAGGTGAAACCCCTTCTCATCATATTCACAACCAAACCTTCTTTGCTTGATACTTGTTACTTTTGTGTTTCATACAATCAAAACCCCCCCTTGGTTACTTGTTACTTGTTTGTTAGTTGGTATTTCGCATGACTGCATAGCGATTGGTGTTTTGATTCCCTTGGGTTCGACCTCTACTTACTTGCTATACTCTAGTTAGTGTTTAGAGTTTATTTCTTTGATTTGGCACTACGACTTTAGCCTCATCACGCGTCCAGGTCGACGATCCATATCTGCATCACAAAATTAATCATTCAGGACCATGATCATTATAAACAACTGTGCAATTCCACAAAATTAATCAGTTTATCTAATTTAATCAGAATATCATCAAAAACTCAATCTGTATATCATCAAATTCAATCCGAGACTACAGATAACAAGTTCTGGACTGTGAAATTCCATGCGTCACGTGTGGATACCATCCATATGTCACGTATGGTTGCAATCCAGGCGTGACGCATGGAATTGCACATTCCAGAACCCTAATTTCTGCAGTTTCTGCACTCCGCCCATTCTTAAACCCTAATCTCAACATTTTTTCCGGAATTCAACAGTTTTACAATAATTTCATTAAAACCATACCAAATTTCAACACCCTAATTCATAACCATAATTCACAAAACCCTAATTCAATATCAAAGCCCTAATTACACTATCTACACATAAAAATATCAAATTCAACAAGAAACTCTCAACAACCTACATACAATCCACTCATATATTACAAGTTTAATCCTTTCTAATCAACTAATTAACATACACATTGGATTTTGAAGTAAATATCATCAAAACAACATCAAAACCTCATATATACATCAATATCATACCATAACAATGAAATCTTAATGTTTACATACCTTATATGCAAAGAGCTGATGAAAATTGTTGAAAATGGGGTAAATTGGTGCGTTGGGGTGCAGCTGCCGCTGATGGAGATGATGAAGAAGAGAACAAAATGGTAGGGTTTCGATGTTGGGCCTTTTATAGGCAAAAAAATCCATGCATCACGTATGGTTTCAATTCATGCGTCGCGCATGGTTTATTTTCATGTGTCGCGCATGGATGCAATCCATGTGTGACGTATGGATATATTCCATACATGACGCACGGAGCCTGGGCGGTAAATAGAAAAATGGGTGGGCGTTAATTAGTAAGGGCCATTTTTTAGGGTTGTAGGAGACAATTCTGATTTTGAAAATGGATTGCGGTGATTGGTTGTTGCATGATCCTTCTCCAATGCAAATTATATTAAGAAGGGAAGAACCTGTAAAATTTGATTCACGTGAGATGTGTTCAATTCAACCTGCAGGTAAAAAGAGGGATGCTCTTGCAAAAATAGTTTGATAATAAAGAATGAGATAACTTAATTTTGCTATATACATATATATTTCTGCAGGTGATGAAAAAGGGAAGGTGAACCCAAGCGTACAAGTGTAGAAGCCTTATGTTGTGCATAAACCAGTGGATAAGTATTATGAAGCCCATAAGTCAGGTTTTCTTTGCAAAGACAACTTTTTTTCAGTTTATAATGTTTTTTGGACCTTATCTAAAATATTTGACGTTTGAAATGTTTAGCTACAATTCAGAAGAAGTAACATGGAGAATGTAGTAGTATGATGAAAGGAAATTGGGAGACCGCAGTCCAAATGTTTTCTTGGTGGAATAGAGGAAGGTTAGAGGAATTGCACACCTGATCAGGAGCACGCTAAGCACTAAATGTCTTTTATACTATTTTTTAATCTAATTGTGATAATTTGGTATGAGATTTCAATTCTTTCTTTGTGAATTTTGCGTGTCATATATGCTTCAATTGTAATGTGAGGAACTCGACTTGGCCGTCTGTGAGGAGCACACTTCTCATCCCGCAAATGAACCGACTGGTTTGGGCTCCATTTCGAGAGAGTGTCTGGTGTCAGAAGGTGCAACAAACTCTGTAATTATAGCCTTGATGAGGAGTGAGTCATGAAGAGCATTGACTCTCGCGACTCCACCAATAAGGTGTGATATAAACCCGATCTCTTCATTTTCCTTACTCTTTTTCTAATTGCAGATGAGGTAAGGTAAGTTTGAAGTTCTCATCAAGATGGACTATTCTGACAGACTCAACTAGATTTTGTGAAACTTCTGACCATTTCTTAAAACCTGGATTTCAAATGGCATGAAGATTTCTTTATAGACTATTCTTATGTTGATTGATCAAGTGGTAATAAGAATATCTTGCTGAAATTTTCCTGAATGTTTTTACTTATGTGAAGTTAGATTGGAAGCTAATTATAGGTTTTGTTATGTTTCCCTTCTATATCTCAAGAATAAAAATGCGGACCCTAAAGGATTTCTGTTGTGCAATTGTTGTTAGTTCAATACCAGGTATTGGTCTGTGGTTGCAACTTCTGCATAGTCATATACAATTTTATGTCTTTATAGATCATTTGTATTAGTGAAAGTGGTTCCTTGATGAAGTGCTGCAGGGAAAACAAAACATTTTAAGTTGATTAAGGATGTAAAGCATGTTATATGCCAATCTTTGCAATATGAACTTATGGATTCAATACTCTCATTTTTATCAGCTTCGCAACAACTATTGTTTGTATTTTAAAGTGATCAGTTGGATTTCCTTTTTATGACATTTCACTTATTATGGCGTATGAGATACGCAGTCATTAGGAGATAGTATATATGCTTTGTTTTTACTGTTTGACTATGTTTTATTTTGGAATATGTCATTTCTTAGTTCATAAATTTACTTAAATATTTGGCCAGTTTTAAATATTTCCAACTGGAACATGGGAAACGGGATGTTCACTACAGTGATAATTACATAATTAAGTGTACGACGAGCACAACACACTACCGAGTACCACCTTATCCAAACCAATAAACCCATCAACTAATAAACCCCTCAATTAATTCTCTCATAAACTAAGAAACACTATTTCAAAGTCATTAAATATGATATGCAAAATGTCTAATAATACCCCTTCTTTCAATGCTTTAATATACTGTTGGTTGATTTTATGTATTTTTATTGGTAAAATAAAAACAATAATCTTCTCCAACCACCTTTTCCTCCTATTAACACAAATACACATCATCTCTCTACTCAATATGACGATCAAACGATTGACGATTCCAGTCGCAATATTGATAAAATAAAGCACAATATTATTTACTGCAGACATCCCTAATTTATTTTTTATGCAAGGCTAAAAACATGCGCGTAGCGCGGGCGGCAAAATCCTAGTGATTCAATAAACTTACATTCTTAAAGAATTAAACATAAATGTGTAAGTCAAAAAGAGTTAGTAATTCATATTTGTGAAAAGAATTTAATGTTATCGATTTAGACCACAACTCAATAAATAAAAAAAACTATAAATGATTCAATAAAATTACATTTCTATTAAACGTAACTATGTTTTTTTGAAACGGAACAATGATCACATATCTATATGTCAAGTTCCGCCAAAGTCAAAACACTTTGCGGGAAGTCAATACAAAAAACGAGTTTATCTCCCAAACCCGGTCTAAGGCGAGCAGCCATAGCCCATATGCCCAGCCGTGTTCTTCCGTAGTTCCGTTGATGTTCGTTTACTTTGTTGTACACTCTTGTAATCCTCAACTTAAATTCATCTAAAAGAACGTACAATTTCCATATTTGATTGTGGTTCAATTCATTATAATGCTTTCTAAGTAAAATGAAATCTTTTATATTACTATGCCCGCGCACCTGAGTTTTAATCTTGCATTAAAATATAGATTATATATGTCTACAGTAAATAAATTGTGCTTTATTTTACCAATATAATCCTAACATCTTTATATTATTCATGGAAAATTAAAGAGGTTGTCTTATAATATATTTGCAGTAAATAATATTGTCTTGTTTCAATAAAATAATCTCGGTACCTTTATATTATCAAGAGAGGCTTGAGTTTAGTTGCTGATAGAGGTCACGTGGTTCACACATCAGCTCAAAAAAATAATCAGAAGAGACTTTGGCATACCAAATATCTAATAAACAACCTGAAATAGAACTTTCAAATCAATTTTTTTATTCTAATTTATTTTAGATACGTATAAATGTATCTGCATGTGTTCATTTTATACATAAAAATACTCCAACATATGACATAACGAAGGAATTACATTAAGCATATGCATAAAAAATCAACTTTCTAATACAATATAGGTATGTTAAAATAGTAAACGCAACGATCGAGAGCTCAATCAATATCTTCAAAAGACCACCATTGTCTAAGACACTTGAATATGATACTTCCAGCAAGGACCCTCTATTTGAGAATCCCAAAGGCTGCAATACGCCGAATGAACAAATTTTGATGCTCTTGTTTTCTTCATTTAGTGTTTTTGAGGCCTATCTTTGAAACAAATCTTTTAGCTTTTGATGGTTTCCATGTTTACATTGCTGAAGCAATATCACGCATAGCACTGGAAGCAAACTCTTCCAATTATAACACTCTTTATTTATCAATGAACACAAATACACATGATGAATCTTGCAACGAACATCCTTACGAAGCGAATCTAATAAGAAATCCTTAGTTTCGCTCTAGACATAAAAAAGTTGGTGCAACCAATCCTATAGTTTAATACAAAAACTAAGCCTTAATCATATTTGCTCATGGAAAACTAAGGCGAGATATTACCACCATGAAACCGGGATACTGTAGGGTTCTGAGGAACGAAATCACAAAGATGAGCTCTGCAGAACATGGATGCGCCCTTTTTGGTACTGAATAGACGCAAAAGAATGAAAAATAATAAGATAAGAACCAATTGTCTTAGGTTCAATGACATAAACTGTCCAGGCGAAAAATTAAACTCAAATATCAAATTGATCAATGACTAATTTCATTAGTAGCATAACAAAATAAACTAAGTTGATGTAGGTTGAGGATCAAATAGTTGCTTACTCGATTTGTTGGGCTCAAGAACCCGATGGACAAATGTGAACATGTCAGAATCTTGAACTAAAGTCAGTAAAAGAAAATAATCCAATCAGAATAAGATTCACAAATATGTTGATCGATGATAAAAATAAGACTGGATTTTCCTACCTTCAATGCAGATTCAATCTGAAATGGCAAAAAAAAAACAATGCAAGCTTCAGAGTCAAAGTACGCGATTTAATAATTGGTATATACATTAATTTTACCTTCTTAAAGGAGCAACACATTCTTAGGTAATCATGTTCTCCATCTCTTCAAGCCATTTTTCGTGATACTCTAGTTGTAAAAGTTTGGTAAGCAAATCATGAAACATTATGGATACTAAACTAAGGAACATAGTTAATGAGGTTTCATAGGAGCAAACTCACCTTTGAGGGATACACCAGTTGTTCCCAAATTATTAGGGCCTTGAGCAGCACCAAAGTTTGCAGGTTTGAACAGTTTATTCATATCAAAACCTTGATTGTTTGAAATACCAGAAGAAGCCATTGAATCAATATAATCACACCCTTCTCCTTTTAGAAGTGCAACTACCTTCACACAAAATTGAGATATGAAGCACTATTATAAAATCCGAATTCTGAATAATACAAGACAAAGCTGGTATATCGATCAATCAAATGAGCATTTTTTCCTTTGAATGATCATTCTTCATTTGCATATATCTATCCAAAGAGAATTTTGACACGAAACCTAATCCAGCAAATTTTTAACCCTTTGGATGTCAAACAAATTTCCATTGTGAAGTATCACAAATTTAGATCACAATAATCCAGCAACATACACCCTTGTAAAATTTTACAACTTTTACAGTTTTGCTATGTGAAACAAAATTACCTTGTAAAATGTCTCCATGGAAAAGTCTGGATTTGCTCCTAGTGTCACAGTGAAGTAGGGAAAGCTTATAGAAAATCTATGCAGTAAGTATGCAAGATCTACAGTCCATATACTGCATAAAATCATTACTCAAAATTCATTGATAAATACTTTTTTCAGCTTAAGGCTACAGAAATTTCATAAACATCAGTATGAAGCAGAGATTGTAACTGCATATCCAACCAGCAATACAGAAACAATCTTATAGCCAATCAAAAGGAAAAGTCCTATAGAATATCTGTTAAGACTTGAGCTTAAATCATGCAATGCACTCAAACAAATTTGGTCTACACAAAGTGTTGCAGGAATATAACAATAACAAAGGTTGGCTAAGTAAATATCAAAATCTTTTGCCAAGTGATTTCATCAAGCAAGGAAAAACACCTAGGCAAGAAATTGACCAGAACGATCTCAAATTAAACCAATATTTTAAGTAAAAAAAGAACGACGGAGAATACCTTTATCAGGATGACGCTTAAGAGACTTGTTGTGCTCTCCCGTGACATATGCCCAATTTGAGTCAATGTGAAACACTCGAAGACTGGGGTGTTCGCGTCTCGTTTAGGCATTTAATCGAACACAATATATGAAACAGAAGGAATGAAAGGTGAGAAATAGATTTCGAATCCAACCTGGAGGCGGAGAGATCCTGTCAACGGGGCTGCTTAGGTGACTGGACTCCTCTTCCTCGGGCCTCGCCGACCTCCTCTCCGTTGGATTCACTCCCCTGCGATATCGGGTTTCGGCAGCACTCCAGCGGTCATCTCCGGCGGCCGCCGTCTGATGTTGAACCCCGCCTCTGATCCCGATCCAACGACGGTGGGATTCATGGCGAGTAGCGCCATCAAGCAAACGGGAGAGAGGAGCTTACAGGTATACGGTCTGGGAATTTAGCAATGATTTCAGCCGATTCCTTGACTCTTTCCTCTGCAGAATTCCAAAGCGATTTCAATGGTAAATTGGTAGATTAAGGAATTTGCAAGAGCCGGGAATAAAAAAGGAAGAGGAGAATACCGAAAGTGCACAGGTCCTTGAAAGCTCTCATCTTTCCCATCGCACACATAATTTCGTTGTTGTTTGTCGCCGATGATGAAGCCGAATTGTTTTTATAAATTATGGGTCTCCCCTCCCTCCTACAAGCAGATTTATGCCCAAGTTCTGGTGGTGGAAGGCGTCGGAGAAGGCGGTAGAGAGGCTCTGGTACTTGGAAAGCTCAGACTTAGCGCAGGTGAGGTCGATATGGAGTTGGCGGAGGGGGGTGACGCCGAAACGAAATCAAAGAAATGATTGAGATGGTGCAGACAAAACGGGAGAATAAGATTGAAAGTATTTTTTTGGTTTCATATAATTGAAAGTTCAAATCTGTGTTGCGGAAGCATGAAATTGTAAGAACACCATGGAAGAAGAAAGGAGAAAGGGAGAGAGGAATGGAGTTCGTTATTTTGATTTCAGTGTATAAGTTGTGGATTGTTCATTACAACTTTTATATCAAAACCTCAGCATACGTGGCACTACAGTAACCACTAAAACATATAGCAAATATCCTAATACCCCCTCAAGGTGGAGTATGGTCATGCATACCCATCTTGGAAAAAACTTGCTGAATTTGCACACCAGGTAGGGATTTAGTGAGAAAATCAGCCAACTGGAGATGAGAGTTGATGTGTGATAAAGATATGAGACCTTCGAGCAGTTTTTCTCGTGCATAGTGGCAATCAAGTTCAATGTGCTTGGTGCGCTCGTGGAAAAGTGGGTTTTTGGCAATGTATATAGCAGATTGGTTGTCACACTTAACGGGTATAGGAGTAACTTCATGAATACCCATCTCTGCAAGCAATCTGCTCAGCCAGGCAAGTTCAGTGCAAACTCTCCTCAAGGATCTATACTCTGCTTCAGCAGAGGACAAGGAGATACTCTGTTGTTTCTTGGATTTCCAGGAAATGAGAGAACCACCTAGGAAAACCACATAGCCACTAACAGATTTCCTAGAATGTGGACAAGTAGCCCAGTCTGCATCGCAATAAGCTTGGAGCTTCAGAGAGGAATTGTTGTTAAGTAAGAGGGCTTTACTCTTAGTGCCTTGAACATAAGAGAGAACATGTAGGGCTGCCTCCCAATGTGGAGTCCGAGGAGACTGGTTATATTGACTCAAGGCTTGAACAGAAAAAGCAAGATCTGGGCGAGTATTAACCAGGAAATTAAGCTTCCCCACTAACCTTCTGTATAGGAAAGGATCAGCAAGCAACTCTCCTTCTTCTGGCAAGAGGCGCATTCTTAAGTCAAAAGGGCTAGCAACAGCTTTGATGTCAGTCAAACCAAACTCATCCAACATTTCAGTGATGAATCTTCTCTGACTTAGAAGAAGTCCATGTTCAGTGGGAATAAATTCAATACCCAAAAAGAGATGAAGTTCGCCAAGGTCTTTAATCTTGAACTGAGCATCCAGAAAACTCTTCAAAGCCTGAATCTCCTCAGAATCACTGCCTGTAACAAGTATGTCATCGACATAAACAGCCACAAAAACCATATCTGCTCCTGTCTTCTTGTGAAACAAGGAGTAATCATTCAAACTCTGTGTATAACCCCTGGACTTTAAAGACTGAGACAATTTGGCATACCATTGTCTTGAGGCTTGTTTAAGCCCATACAAAGATTTCTTTAGAAGACAAACCTTGTTTTCTCCTTCAACTTGAAGTCCAGGGGGTGGCTTCATGTAGACTGTCTCATCTAATTCTCCATGCAAAAAAGCATTATTAACATCTAATTGCAAAATTGGCCATTTCCTCTTCAAAGCAACTGTAATAAGAGCTCTTACAGTGGTCATTTTGATCACAGGAGAGAAGGTTTCTGTGTAATCAATCCCCTCCTTTTGTGTGAAACCTCTCACTACCAATCTAGCTTTGTATCTTTCTATAGATCCATCAGCTTTCCTCTTTACCTTATACACCCACTTGCAACCTATGGGTTTCTTGTCCTTAGGGAGGTCCACTATATCCCATGTGTGATTGCTATCCAAAGCCTCAAATTCTGCCTTCATGGCCTCTTGCCATACACTGAATCTACAAGCCTGACCATAAGACAATGGCTCTATTTCGGGCTGAATAGAAGATGGGGAGACATGATCAAGAAACTGAATGGTTGAAGTTAAAGTGTGATTGCAGAATAAAGGACTAGAAAATGCTCCATTACAAACATAATCAGAAAGATGGGCAGGAGGCTGATGAGACCTTGTGGATCTTCTGGGAGCATCAATATCTGTAGGCTGTGCAACAGAAGATGTGGGTATTGTTTCTACATGGTCTTCTTCACCAACCTCAAGAGGGGAAGAAGGAAAAGTTGGTAGTTGCTGGTCAAGTGGGAAAGAAAGATCATGAAAAGGAAAGAGTTTCTCATGAAAGACCACGTCTCTGGAAAACACTATCTGGTGTCTCTCTAGACTATAAACCTTGTAGGCCTTTTTTCCAAAAGGGTACCCCAAGAAAACACATGGTTCAGCTCTAGCTGCAAACTTATCTCTTCCTTGCTTCAGTGTAGAGGCAAAACACAAACAGCCAAAAACCTTCAAGTTTGAATAGTTGGCTTGTTTATGATATAGCACCTCATAAGGTGCTTTGTTGTGTAATATCTTAGAAGGCAGCCTATTGATAATATAGGCAGCAGTTAAGATACTATCACCCCAAAATTTCTTGGGTAGCTTAGAGTGAAACATAAGAGCTCTAGCTATTTCCAAAATGTGTCTATGCTTCCTCTCCACAACTCCATTTTGTTGTGGAGTAGCTACACATGAAGTTTGATGTTCTATTCCCTTAGAAAGGAGATACTGAGCTGACTCTCTACTGGTCCCTAGCTCCAAGGAATTATCACTTCTTACTTTCCTGACTTCTCTATTAAATTGCTTGTGAATCATCTCCACAAAGCCTTTCAGCAAGTCAAAAGCACTACCCTTAGTTGCCAACAAGTGAACCCAAGTAGATCGAGTAAAATCGTCAACTATGGTAAGAAAAAACCTATATCCATTATAGGTAGGAACTTTGTAAGGTCCCCAAACATCAATGTGAATCAATTCAAAAGGAACAGTAGTAGATATAGAGCTATTTGGAAAAGAAAGCCTGGTTTGTCTGGACTTGGCACAAACTGCACAAGACTCAATCTCAATTCTACTTGCTTCATTTACAGCAAGAAAATCCAAAGTACGAAGTTTGTAGATAGGTAAGTGTCCCAATCTAGCATGCCAAATATCCACATCTCCTTGCTTTATTCCTGCAGCTGCAACACATCCTCCTTTCACATCTTCAAGTTGTGTTGACTCTAGCAAATAAAGATCCTGAAATGCTCTACCAAGGAGTATTGGTTTCCTCATAAAAGGAGCCTGCAAGAGACAATACTTAGGTGTGAATAGGATTCTGCAAAGCAAATCTCTGACCAGTTTTCCCACTGAGAGCAAATTGCATTTGAATACTGGCACATAAAACACATCTTTCAGTATCAAGTCAGGCAACACATTAACAGTTCCTATCTGGGATACTGAAACATTCTCTCCATTTGGTAGTCTTATGACAAAAGGTTCTGTTAACTCTCGAGTGGAAGCAAACAAATTAAAGTCACATGCCATATGACAACTTGCTCCACTATCTAATATCCACGTTCTCTTATTGTAAATGACAGAAGTGAAAGAAGTTGTACCTGCAAATCCTGCAAATTCGTCCTCAAACTTATCAGCAGATTCTTTTCCTGTTCTTGTGCCCAACAAACTCAAAAGTCTAGCCATCTGTTCTGCTGTCAGATCTCCCAACCCAGAAGGTGTACCAGTCTGAGCTGTTCCAGCAAACTTTCCTTCACTGCCTGATTTTCTGTTCCTGTCTCTGTACTTATCTGGAAATCCATGAAGAAAGAAGCATTTGTCAACTGTATGATTAGTCTTCTTGCAATTAGTGCAATATAGCTCCTTCTTTTCACCAGGATACTTCCTCTGCCCTTGTTTCCCTGTCACAACATTCATAGCAGCAGATTCTAACTGCACACCTGTGATATGTTGCATTCCTCTTTGTTTTTCCTCTTGAAGAAGCATGGCATAGCTTTGTGCCACTGTTGGCAGAGGTGTCATCATCAGGATTGCACCTCTTATGGATGTATAAGAGTCATTCAATCCCATAAGGAAGTGCACAAGTCTCTCATCATCCTCAAACTTCACAAACTGATGCACACATCCACATGTACAACTAGGAAAGCTCCTTAAGCTACTTAATTCATTCCACAGAGTTTTCATATTAGTGTAGTATGTGGAAATTGAATTAGCTCCTTGTGTGAGATCATTCAACTATTTCTTAACAGCATATAGCTGAGCACCATTCAGCTGGCCAAATCTAGTACTTAATTCCTCCCAAATTCCTTGTGCTGTTTCAGTATATAACACACTACGTCTGATTTCTTTACTTAGGCCATTCAGCAGCCAAGCACGCACCATATCATTGCATCTATCCCATCTATCATAGTTAGGATCCGTAAGCAAGGGTTTAGGAAGAGTACCTGTGATAAAACAAGCTTTGTTCTTAGCAGACAAGGCTATTTTCATGGAGATTTTCCATTCTCCAAAGTTCTCTCCGCTGAAGATCTCAGTCACCAGAGCTAAACCTGGATGATCGGAAGATTGTAAGTGTAAGGGATCGTTGTTTTGAGCTGCAGCAGCCTCTGTGTTCACCATGGCTAAAAGCAAAAGGGATTTAGGGATTTGAACTGTCGATCGAAGGCGGAGAAGGCACTAACGATCTCAGATCAAGAGCCTGTGCTCTGATACCATCAAATCTGTGTTGCGGAAGCATGAAATTGTAAGAACACCATGGAAGAAGAAAGGAGAAAGGGAGAGAGGAATGAAGTTCGTTATTTTGATTTCAGTGTATAAGTTGTGGATTGTTCATTACAGCTTTTATATCAAAACCTCAGCATATGTGGCACTACAGTAACCACTAAAACATATAGCAAATATCCTAATAAAATTAATAGGTATTGAATTAGGGAGAGCGTGATTCAAAAGGTTTTTTTAGCTATAGAATTGAAAGGAAGGAAGCTTGAACGTCAGCCGGCATTTTCATTGAAATGATTGATGAATGAAATAACAATGGAGGAGGTTAGGGACCATGGAAGAGGATGAAGCAGGGGCTGGCTGTGACAAATGCTGGAAAGGCTCAATATTAGCCAAATCTACTATTAAACTATTAAACTAATCCTCTCTTTTTTGCCACATGTCATTTCCTCTTTCAACAAGCTTTTTAATTTTTTTTTCCTAATTTCTTAGATCGCCACGTGGCAAGCCTTAATCTTAATCTCTGTATTGCCATTTTTATATTTCTTTCCTAATCTCTGTATTGCCTTGCTACAAACCGCAAGTTTTCTTTAAAACTGTTATTTAATAAGGAAAAGTGTCCGGTGATAATAGTTGCTACAGTAATAAATGAGAATGATTATGGGCCGTTTGATTTCGCCAGATCGGACGGATGTGGATAATTCACTTTTGGGCGCGTGTACAAGCGCGTTCAACAGATCTCGTAAATTTTCTTCTTCTTCTTCTCGCCTTCGTTTTCTTTTCCCCCAAGTTTTTTCAACAAAACTTCTTCGGATCTTGCCTTCTCTTCTCTGCTGCATAATTCCTTCTTCTTCTTCTCGCATTCGTATTTAATTTTGTTTGCCTCATCTTGTTTACGTTTCTATATCCTTTGTTTTTGCGTGAGCTGATTTTGTTGATTTTTTGTATTCAGGTGTTCTTGTTCTCTTGATTGCTCTGTTCGCTAATCCAACACATCGATTATCATTCGTTAGCTTGTTTCTCCTTCATTCTACCTATGGATCTAGGTTTTGCTTCTATTTTCTTTGTTTCACCAGTTCATCCCCCTGTTTCTCTCCAATTTGAGCTTATTTGTTGAAGTATTATGATGATTCGTGTATAATGAAGCAGTTTTTATCTCAAATTTGATCAACATCATCGATGAACTATTGTTGATTATGTTTAAGCTTTGAAAAAGCTTAATATCATACTTCCTAGGTAATTAATGAACATGTACAAGACATATGATGAACGTTAATAAGACTGTTAGTGAACATATATTGGACATTTAAAAAACTGAAGATGAATCTTTAGTGATGTGATGAACATTTAGAAGAATTGTGATGAGCATTTATAACGGATTTGATGAACATTTATAACGGATTTGATGAACAACAGTAATAGAAGTGATGAACATTCTATTGGACATATAATGCACATAGACAGTATTTGTGATGAACTTTTATAAAACATGTGATGAACGTTGAATGCAGTCTTAATGAACTTTTAATACTGATTTGATGAACTTTGTTCTAGATGTGATGATCATTCACAGCATTTTAATGTGTAATGAACATTTACAGGATTTGTGATGAACATTGATAAGTAGTTTGATGAACATTGATAAGTAGTTTGATGAACATTGATAAGTAGTTTGATGAACATATGTTTAATATCTGATGAACATTTTTCTAGGTGTTTATCAATCCAATGCCAATGGTGTAGTTTCTATTTCTCCTGGAAATACGAAATACTTTTTACCATTATGTGAAGATTCTTACAAGCCATATGTTGGTCAAGTGTTTGCTTCAATTGAAGATGGTATTGAATTCTATAAAAAATATGCCATCAGGGCAGGCTTTAGTGTACGTATCATGTCAGGGACTAACACTAAAGATGTGAACAAAGTTCCAATTTGGAAGTATCTTTGTTGCAGTAGGCAGGGATATATGAAAGTAGATGGAAATACTGCAGATGACTCCACTTCATCAAAAAGGAAGAGGAATTCAGATAGATGTGGTTGTGTTGCTAAATTAGCACTTCGCTATCTTAGTCATGATGGCTATTCTGTTAAGATTTTTGAGGAGCGTCATACACATTATATGGTTGATGAATCACAACGACATCTTGCCAGGAGTAACCGGAAATTGACTGCATTCCATGAAGACTTTATTATTAATTGTATCAAGTCCAATATTGGAACTAGCAAAGCATTTAAGATGTTCAAGAATTCTGTTGGATCTTACGCAAATGTTGGTGCCTCGCTGGTTGACTTCAAGAATTTTAACCGAGATCTCAATGCGTATATGGTTGGTTGTGATGCTCAAATGGTAATTGATAGCCTTTTTCGCAAGAAAGAGAGATGTGAGGCTCTCTATTTTGAATACTATGTCAATGAGCATAATCAACTAACTCGTTTATTCTGGGCTGATCCGATTGCACGCAAGAGTTTTTCATTCTTTGGTGATGTAGTGACTGCTGATGCAACATACAAATCAAATAGGTATGTTGATGAACATTCTTACCTGTTTAGGAGAATTTTTCTAAGTAGTTATGTTAAACAATGTTAAATTTATTAATGAACATTCCTATTTGTTTTGGTGAACAATCATTGTAGTTGTGATGAACTATGTTTTATTTATAGATGAACATATAAAAATTTATTGATGAACATTGCTAGTTTATTGATGAACATTCATACCAGTTGAGGAACATTCTTATCCCAGTTTTGATGAACATTGTTATCAGTAATGATGAACATTGTTCAATCATTTGATGAACAAATAATACAGTTTTGATGAACATTATGAGTTTTTGCTTTTTGTTTTCAGGTATGATATGGTGTTTGTTCCTTTCACTGGAGTTGACAACTACAAGTGCTCAATCACCTTTGCATTTGGCTTATTGTTGAACGAAGATATTCCATCTTATGTGTGGTTGTTTGATCATTTCAAAAAGGCAATGGGACATGAACCTTTTGTTATTTTGACTGATCAAGATGCTGTTGTCAAGGCTGCTGTTGAGGAGGTTTTTAGCTCAAGTGTTCATCGTTTTTGCATGTGGCACATAATGTTCAAAGTGCCCAGTAAGATTAAGGTTGAACCAGAGCAAAATAAAGATTTCAGGGATAGATTCAATGCTATTGTTTGGAGTGATGAGATTACTCCTGTGGATTTTGAGGAGCTTTGGCATGGTATTATAGATGATTTCAATCTTCAAGACAATGTTTGGCTCAAGACAATGTTTGATCTACGACACTTATGGATTCCCGCTTTCTTTCAAAATGTCCATATGGGTGGCCTGCTTAGAACAACTTCGAGGTCTGAATCTCAGAACTTCTTCTTCTCACATTTCAGTGGCTCATCATCATCCCTTATAGTGTTCATGTTGCAATTTGAAAATGCACTTGATTCTCAAAGACATACTCATCATAAGCATGGCTTTGAATCTTCCACTCGCCATCTTACTCTCAAGACACCGACCCAAATGGAAGTTCAGCTTTGTGATGTCTATACACTGCCTATTTTTGATGATTTGCAAACTCAGCTTCTCTCATCTGCCTATGATTGTGCCTTGGTTAATTCTCTCACAGAGGGTGATGTCCATTACTACCGTGTTCGTGGACATTTTGAGAAATCATTTGTGGTTCAGCACTTACCATCCACAAATGAATATAAGTGCTCTTGTAATAGGTTCTTGCAGATAGGTCTTCCATGCTGTCACATGATATTGGTAATCAGATGTGTTGGTCCACCTTTGGATGTGAAAATGCCTGACCAATATATATTACCACGATGGAGTAAGAGCACAACATTGAAGCCAACTTTTGAGATTGATGGTTTAGTATTTAAAGAATCTGTTGAGATGGATGAGAAGAAGCTTTTAGTGTATGATGTTATGTCTGAGATACATAGTATTATAAATGAAATTGAGCATGATTCTGATCAATTGAAAGACTTGTTGATTGTTCTAAAGGAGAAGCGTGAGTTGTACAGTTCATCCATTCAGGCCGAGTCGTCTTCTATGAGTAACAACAAGACTCCTACAAAAAGCAGAGAGGCAAGATTTGAGAAGTTTGTTGGTCCTTTACCAAATACAATATCTGTCCTTCCACCTCCACAATCAAAGAACAAAGGAAGGCCAAAAACATCACGTTTGAAAAGTACAATTGAGAAAGTTGGATTGAATTCTAACAAGGTGAAGAAGTGTTGTTCAATATGTTTGAAATCCGGACACAATCGCTCTACATGTCCTGAGAATACTTCAACAAGTGTTTGAAGTTAGATAATTCTAAAACTATCATTTAAGTCTTTATGTGTAAATCTAGTTCTGGTGACCATTTGTAATCTACTTGGTGAACAATTATATATAATCTGGTGAACAACATGGGAAAAATTGATGAACATCGATATCAAATTAGATGAACTCTCTCTGTTAATGTATTGAACTTGTTGTGTTAATTTGATGAATTTTGTATCTAAGCTCGATGAACATTCATTATTAATATGATGAATATTTGTGAAAAAGACAAGTAAAATTACTTATCATATTGATGAACTTTTGAGATTAACGTCAATGAACATTCAGTGTTAATATGATGAACTTTGGCTAAATATTCAATGAACATTCACAGTTAAGCTGATGAACATTGTTCAGTGATTTGATGAACATTCTGTAATATATAGATGAACAAAAGAATTCTTGTACTCATTGTCAAACTTCTACATTGTGCATTTTCCATTTACCCACTCTATAAGTTGTGGGTAAGCATTGTTGAATCTGTTGGTTAACAACTCTGAAATGTACTTGACCCTTATCATGTCCATTTGCTTATTGTCACCTTTCTTCAAAGAAGTTGTAAAATTTGTCAGCCCCTCCCCAAAGTATGTTTCCATGTGTCGCATGGTATATATACCACAATCCTGCTTGTTCTTGTCATCTCTCCAGTACATTGAAAGACGTTCAGCTTTGACCTTTTTCTCGTCTTCGAATAGAGCTGCTTTGGCTTCCATGCCATGCTTCCTTAGAAATTCCACAAACATTGCTCTCTGTAAAATAAAAACACAATAATATCAAACATATTGAAAAACAATGATGAACATATTTAAAACATACAGTTATATGATGTTGAACATACAGTTATATGATAATGAACATACAGTTATATGATGATGAACATACAGTTATATGATGATGAACATACTGAAATATAATGATGAACATTACCAAATAAACTGAAGAACAATATCCAGTATTAAAACTTACCATCACTTTAGGAACGTTGTTATATTTCACAAGCTTCTTGCCTTGAACACTGGAGTTATCAATGAAATCTATTCTTGGGTTCTTGAGATTGAAAACAATGCAGTAATAGTGTTCACTCTGGTATATTGGGAAGACAAACTGCACAGTGAACTTCCTTTGTTAGTTTGATGAACAAGTTTAAAAAATATAGTGAACATGTATAGATAGTCTTATGAACAAGTTTAAACAACACAGTGAACATTTGTCTATAGAGTGGTGAACCTTTATAGATAAGTTTAATAGAATACTTACCAACTGAATATCATTCAATTTGTGAAGTGGCAGTCTTGCTAACTGAGTTTCCATTTCACCATTGAAGAATGTGATTGAATCTTTTAGTTCAAAACCCACCATAGTCGGGACAAACTTTTATAAAATATCAAAAGATTCCGTTAGTTATGTTTCCACATGTTAATGACAAAATTGTTCATATAAAAAATTCCTACCGTTGTATCAATTGAAGCAAAGAATCTAAGAGGTTTTGCTTCATCTCTTTCTTCCTCTTTGAGATTCAGCAAGTGTGCCCATGCGTCAATCACATTGCTTTCAACATATAGATTGTTTTGCATGCTCAGAAAGTCATTCTTCTTGAAATTTAAATGCCCCACGCTGAAAACAATGTCCCTGAAACAAAAAATGATAATATGAAAGCACTGATGAACAAATATAAAAACAATGAAGATCATCTAGAACAGAATTGATGAACAAAATGTGACAAGGTGATGAACATTTATAAAACCAGTGATGAACTTTAGAAGAAAACTAATTAAACTTTTCTTACTCTAGGTGTGTTAAATCTTCCAACATCCAGCTGCTGAGTTTCATTTCTAGAGCAGTTGGTTTCTCTTTGATGTCCACAATCCTTTGCTTGTATGGAGATTTGTTTGCCCAAGAAATTAGTCTCTTTCTTTTGATTACTTCTGGGTCATTCTCACTCCCCGTCTTCCAAACAAACATTGTTTTCTCAGTTAGTGCCTGAATATGATTGATGAACATATGTGAGAAGTTTGATGAACATAAGTGAGAAGTTTGATGAACATGTATAAGAAAGTTGATGAACAAATGATGATAAAGATCACCTTCTCAACCCGCTCCTCTGTCTGTTTTCCTTCACTCTCCACCTTGTCCTTTCCCTTTTCTTTCCTCTTCTCCTCATCATTTTGCCTCACATCTTGGGCTTCTATTTCTTCCTCTTGAACATGAACCACCTCTTGAACTTGTACACTTTCCTTTTATTTTAGTTGTGGTTCAGGAACCACCTCTTCGGATTGTATTTCCATCCCTTGTACTTGTTCCTCAACTCCTTCTTTCCCGCCCCAGTCCTCAGATTGTGTTTCCATTTCCTTCCCTTGTTCCATCCTTTCCACCTCCACTCTTTCTGGTTCCTTTCCTTGTTCTTTCTCTATCTGTAATTAGAAATAATGATGAACATAACTCAATTATTTGATGAACATTGATAGAACAATTGATGAACATTTATAAGCAAAATATGTACCTCATTCTCTTTCTCAATTCTTTGTTCTTCCATCCTCACCTCATCACTTATAGGATCAATTTCCTCGACTGTCTCGTCAACATTGTTGTTAACAACATGAGTACTTTCAACGATATCTTCAGAGTGCGTGGTAGCTGCATCCAACCTCTTTTGTCTTTCAACCACAGATTTAGGAATCTACAATTGAAATAAAGCACAACAAGTTATTACACATAAAAGCATAGATAGTAATAAGAGTTAAGAAGCCTTGTATATTACCTTGAATGAAATTTTCCTCTTGTACTGTCTTGTGGTTTCTGTTGTCACATCAACTACCACTGGAGGCATCTCAGGTGATATTGTAGTTTCTTCTGGCGGATCAACTACCACTGTAGGCCTCTCAGGTGATTGGGAGAATATTCCCAAAGAGAAGGATGGAATATCTGAAATGTAATCTCTAACAATGCTTCGACAAGTCTCACCAATGACTTCATCTGGTGTCTTCTCTGGAACTTCATCTTCAGCTTTCACAACATAACTCTTCTTGGCCTTCATAGTTCTCTCCACTTCTTCCAAACATTTAGATGCCTCGCGCCAAAACTGTTGCTGGGTCAATGTCTCTTCGTCTTCCTCTGTTTGATGTGGTTGCTCTGCATTTTCTTCATCATCCCTCACATTTAGCATTCTTTCAATAGCTTCATTCACCTTCTTGAACAAGCTATTACTTGCTATACGTGAGGGAGCCTGCTCAATTCTTCCCAAGAAGTTTCTAATATTGGTAGCAAGTTCTTGTCCCTCTTTTATATGGTCCTCTAAGAAACCTTGTTTCAATATTAAACAATGAAACATTAATGAACAAGAAAATAAATTATAGTGAACCAATAAAGCAAAATTGATGAACATTGTTCAGAAATTTGATGAACGTTGTTTAGAAACTTGATGAACATTGTTCAGAAATTTGATGAACGTTGTTCAGAAATTTGATGAACATATTTCAGAAGTTTGATGAACATTGTTCACAGATGTGATGAACATTATTACAAAATTTGATGAACAGATAGAGACAATCTGATGAACATATAAAACAATGTTGATGAACTTTCATAAGGAATTTGATGAACACATATTGGAAAACTTACCAGTAAACTTGCATCTTCAGTTGCTTCTTCTTGTGAATGATATAAGGCGGATGGACTGTCTCTTATGTTTGCAGCATTGTTCACATCATCATCTGTAAAAATTGGAGGATCTCTGACATAACCCTTTCCAAATCCACCAATCCTGATCTCTTCTGCCTCTCTAGCCCTCAGCATGGCTGCATCCCAATTAACAATTATTGGAAACTCTCTCTCATGTTCAACATTCTTGAGAATAACACGATCAAAATATATCAACTGCAAGCAAATAAAGTAAATGAGTAAATATTAGTTTGATGAACATATAATGATATGATAATGAACAAAATGATTAAAATTGGTGAACACTAACTTGTAGTAGAAGGATTGGTCCTCTGAAAAAACTAGCATTTGTTGTCCTATCAAAAGACTCCTTTGTCTTTATCAGAAGGTCAACTAGCAATTTTGACCAGTCTTAGTGATTAATCATCTCGGTGCACTCAAGGTAATGAAGAATATTATAATTCAATCCACCATTTGGCTGACTGTCCATAATGGTTGCAACAAGCAACATCATGAAATTTCTCTTGAACCACTCTCCAGGTACTACAGTTTTTATCAAAAGCTCTGCGACATGTGATGCATGAATCTTTGAGGCGTCATGCAACTTGACTTCATCCAATTCAGTGTCGATTTCCAGTGGAAATTGATTCATGAACCTTCGGTGAAGATCTTGATATTGTAAATCCTCATGTTCAGTAAATGTTCTCTTCAATTCTATTTGCATCCCACCAACAGGAATTCCAAGGTAGTCGTGAACATCCTGCGTTGTAATTTTGTGCCTCACTGACTTGGCAAGCTTCATTGCGCAGGATACGACATTAAAGTTCTTCAACAACCAGTGACTGATTTTAGCTGGAAGTTTGTCCACTTTCCATTTAAGCAAGCATCCAAATCCCATCTCTACTATGCAGCTTTTTTGAATTGGACTCATTCTAGCCAAAGTTGAAACCAGAAGCGCTGGAGAACTTCTACATTTTTGAGCAGGGAACTGCTTCTTGATGCTTTCAGTCACTTTTTCTTTCCCTTTCCTTGACTGCACAATTTCAGACTTGTTTGTCCTGGATGCTTGTTCTGGTTGGTCTTCAACATCTCTTATCACAATTCCCCCCCCTAGGCCTTTTCAAGTTCTTCATTATTTGTGTTTCAGGAATTTCTAGGCTGTACAACTGAATCTCTTTTCCCTTGGTCTGAGAACAGTGTATCCTTTGGCTACTTCTTTTTCTCTTGCTTGTTGTAGCAACTACTTTCCTGGATTTTGCCATCTTATGTTTAGGGGATGCTATAACATTAAAAGTAACTTATTAGTATAAAGACATGTAAAAAGTTGATGAACAAAATTAAGGATCATGGTGAACAACAAGATGGTGAACATATTGAAATACAATGATGAACATTATTAAACATACATATGAACTATATATGAGAGGAATGATGAACATTATTAAACATTCTGATGAACATTATGAAGAATTGTGATGAACAAAGAAAAAAGAGTTGATGAACAATAGTTACCATGAACTGTTTCTTCCTCCTGTTGTTGTTCTTGGGATGACAAATTTCTTTGTGATCTGTCATTTGTTTTTTTGCTTCTTATCTCTGTAATATTGAACATACAAGTTATATATTGTGCAAAAATACAAAGTTTATAAAGAGGATAATATTCATACCTCTTGGACATTCAATAACAAGATTTATGATGAACAGATAAGAGAAATCTGATGAACAATCTTAAGACATATGATGAACTTTTATAGGCAATGAGATGAACAATCACAAAATTTTTGGTGAACATTGAAAAGAAATCTGGTGAACGTATATACAAGATACGATGAACAAATACAAGATATTTGATGAACATTTAGATGTACTGTGATGAACATGTATTTTGATGAACTTTGTTAGGAACTTTGATGAACATATATAAAAGATCTGGTGAACATAGAGTAAAAACACAGTCATGATCAAATAATGACCACTCAGTACATACAAATGAACATTTCACACCAAATGAACATTTCACACTCAGTACATTCAAATCAAACATGCATGTAGCGAAATCTAACATGTCGAAGCAAAAACCTAACTCCAAATACCAGATTATACTCCATACCTTTTGGTACTTGGCTTCTCTGAGATCCTTCCATTTTTAGTAGCGAGTTGATGGATTTTGGTGAACGACGGAGTGAAATGAAGAGAAATCAGTGAGAAATCACAGGAAAAAGCATCGTATACGCTAAAATTAGGAATTAAACACCATACCTCTTCCTTCGTTGTTCTTCTGTGAGCCAGACATCGCGAAATTTGTAGGAGTATGTTGTTTTTGATGATCGGCGAGAGAAAACGAAGTGATTTCGTTGAGAAATCGAAGAAAAATCAAGCGAGTAGGAGGTTAGGGTTTGATCGCCTTTGCAAGAGAAGTTTTCTGTGGAAGTTTTGAGAAGAATGAGAAGAGACGGTTTTCGCTCCAATTTTGAATTACGTTGGAACGATGTAGCGCGTGTGTTTCACACAAAAAGCTAGCGAGTAGGAAGTTGCCAGTGTGGGAAGTGAGAGAGATCTGGGCCGTTAGATCAATTCGAATGAACGGTCCCTGTTCATTCTCATTTATCACTTAAGGGCTGTTTATGACCAGATTTTGACCCATTTAATAATTATATAGAAAATTTATCTTATAATTTATAAATTTTAAATACTTTAAACTGAAATATATTTAAATGTTTGATTAACATTCTCTTTATTAAAAATATTTATCGTACTAATTCAAAAAAATTATATTCAAGGTAAATAAATTTTGTAAAATATTTTAACCGAAACTATTTTTATATTTAAATTAAACTTATATTTTATAAAACTCGTGCGATGCACGGAAAACTGAACTAGTATACATAACAAATAGATGGGATCCGAGATAGATAGCTTTAGGCGGTGATTAATGGTGGTGATTAATGATCTTTGAGAAGAATTTAATACCTAAAACATCTAAATTTATAATATACTAGATACGGGCCTCGCGCTCCGCGCAAGAAAATTACGGATTTTCGTATGTGATTTAATATAGTTATACATTATTTGTTAATATGTTGTTGTTGTTATCAAATTTATTAATATTTGTAAATATAAGTATTTTTTATTTCCTTATATTTATGTTTGAAGTAGTTTTAAAACATAATATTAGAATAAGTTTGCATTGTCATAAGAGAAGCTCACACATTAATTTAATTTGTGACTTAATCAAGTAGACTATAAATAAATATAACATAGGGATATAAGAAAAATATTTAAATACATGCTCAAAAGTTAATAGGAGGTGATTAAGAAATGAGTAATGCATTAAGTTGGTATCAATTTCATTCAATTTTGGCAATGGACATCCAACTTTTATATAGATAAGATTAGGATTAGGATTAAGATATGATAAGATGTCTATGAAAATAGTCCTTTTTTCTTGCCACATAACACATTTATATTTAATTTGTCATAATGTAACCTCTAATTCTATTTGTTAAATGTCAGTGTTCCTTCTTTCATTTTAATTTTTTTTTTCTTAATTTAAATAAGAATCAATACAGATCTCACTATTTCCTTAATCAAATTAAATATAATTATATATTATAAATATTATAAATATAATTAAATATTTTATATGAAAATAGTCCTCAAAAACCCTCTTTCTCTCTCCGCCCAGCTTGCCACCCTCCGAATCCTCAATTTCGTCGGCGAGATTGTCGACAAAGAAGGGAGGAGCAAGGCGTGGATCTCAGCGAACCCCTCTTTGATGGACAATCTGTTTCCCTTTCTCCGCATTAAGCCCCATTCACCGTTGCTCGCGTTCTCGATCCCCACCGTGGATCTCAGCTATTTTTTCAATCCCGTTCTCAATCTGCAGGAGAAGATGATAATCGAGTCCAAGTCGTTGCTCGCAGTCGACATCGGCAAGGAAATTTTGCGAATCAGACACAAAGTAGGATTAAGAATAAATTGGGATCCCAAATTATCAAAATTGGAAGAAATTGCGATCGACTAAAACCCTAGATTAATCGATTTGGGTTTCGAGCAAAGGAAATCACCGTCCTAACTGTTCTTGTTCCTGTTCCGAATGACAGACTTCTTCGGCTGCGTCGAGTTTGTTGGCGCCTCGTTCTGAGAAAGAGTCGTTGGTTGCTCGGAGAAGGGTGGGGGAGAGTGATGGTCGACGAAGAAGATATAAAAGCTTTTTGGATGAAGTGGAGATCAATGGCGAGGAGAGAGATGGAGACGTTGTTGAATAGGAGGAAGAGAAGCATATGACAGTAGGCGGGGGCATGGTTGAGGATGATGAACCAGACATGGAAATTTTTAATGGCAACAATTTATAAATTTAGAGTTTTTTAAGGGGTAAAAGGGTGAATACACAAATTAAACGGAAGTTTTGACAGAATTACGGTGCGTATAAGAGGTGGTCACATTATATAACGGGTGTTATAGACGGGTAGGGAGTGAAATTTGGGAATAGGGACCCATAAATTTGTACTATCATCATCCTCTTTATAGTCTTTAGTGTTTAGTGTTGAAGCATAAGGACATGATCCGCCTCTCCCGCTCTATCTCTTTCTCTCTCAAGTCATTAAAGGAATTCTCCATCCAATTAATATATAGTTGGATTATAATATAATGGACGACCACAACACAGGAGGAGATCTGAGGCAGTTGTTCTCCCCAACGCCCATGTTACCGGCACGGCGAGGTCACGTGCCTCCTGCGAGGTGGCCTAGGCAGGAGACCCTGACGCTGCTCGAGCTCAGATCTACGCTTAATCACAAGTTTAAGGAGCCTAATCACAAGGCTCCCTTGTGGGATCAACTCTCCAGGTTCTAATTTTAATACAAATCATCTACCTACCTACTTACTTAATCACCTAGGGTTTTGTTTGCTCTATAGTATATGTTTAGTCTTTCTCCAGATTTTATCAAACAAAGCTCTTTGAGTACCTTCTTTTTTGGGGGTTGTTCATGTTAATTATGATACTGCCAAATGAGGCCGCAACTAATGAACGGACATTTTACATGCTGCTTTTTTCTCTACTTTTTATGCTACTAATATCATTTCATCTGTTTGAGTCTGCTCTTCTTAGGATTCTTTTCTTCAAATATCACAAGATGAACTCGTTAAACAGCTTGATTTCCCAGGGTTTCCCTCTGCATATGTGTTTATTATATAACATGGAGTTTAATATCATTATAGGATAATGTTTGAGGAACATGGTTACCAAAGGAGTGGAAAGAAATGCAAAGAAAAGTTTGAGAACTTATACAAGTACTACAAGAAGACCAAGGATGGAAAAAATGGTCGACAGGATGGAAAGAGCTACAGATTCTTCAGGCAGCTTGATGCCATCTGTGGCCAACCCGAAAGCCTTTCCTCATCGTCAGACGAGCTCGAAACCTCGTCATCAGACACCCAATTGAATAAGATTATGAGCTTCATTGAGTTGCAGATGAGGAGGATAGTGGAGAAGCAAGAGGCTTGGTTGGAGAAGATGGTGAAGATGCTCGAGAGCAAGGAGAAGGAGAGGACGTCGAGAAACGAGGAATGGAGGATCCATGAATCCGAGAGGATGGAGCGAGAGCACGATTTGTGGGCCAAAGAACGGGCTTGGATCGATGCTCGGGATAGGGCCTTGATTGATTCTTTGCAGAAGCTAGCACAGGAGAAGAAATCAAAAGTCGGTTCGAGAAGCATCGAGTCGGTTCCACAGGATGTAGGCCTTGAAGTAGGAGGAGGAAATCATGCCATGAGTAGTGATAGCTTCACATTCTTGCTTGGTAATAATGACTATAGAGGCAGCCATCTCCTATAACATTAACAAAGGTAACTATAATCATCATTAGTTATAAACATAAGTATTATTTTATATTGATATTGAAGTTTATATTAACTCATTAATTTGATTGCAATGCGGTTCTTCTTTCTCAATAGAAATAACTTTACAATTGTACAAGTTAAATGGATAAATTTTCTTTTGACTAAATTTTATTTAACTTCAGTTAATGACAAATGGACATGGTAAGATATTTTGTTTATGTTCACTAGCGAGAGGGTGATCTTTACTTTTGATTATACTTGCATGGTAATACATAGCTGCTTGAAATTCTTGTACTAGGAGCTTTCATATATGCTCGGTTTGAAATTTAGTCCTCATTTCAACATGCATTTTAAAGGACTTGCGGTGTGTGTATATATTATGTTTGATGCTAAGGGCTAAGGCCAGTACGTGTTTGCAACAACATTGGTAAGGAAGTACTCCAGCTCTGCAGTTCACTGTAGTACTGCTGCATTGGTCAATGGCATGTAAAGCTAGCTGTCTTTTGAGCTCTTTTGGGTTCCTTGACTGATATTTTGTGCACAAGAACAACTTAAAACTCATTAGGTATGAGAGTTTCTTCTATTTACACCAACATGTTACTGCATAAATTAATTTGCAAATAACAGAAGTGAAAAGAAAAGGCTTTCTTCATGAACTCTGAGTTATCTAAAGCTCTTTCTTACACAAGTTGGAAAGGTGATCATTTTTCACTTTTTCCTCCTTAGATCAGTCACACAAGGTCTAGAAGGTTATTTTCTCTATGACACATATAAAAATGAACAACTATATACATATTTTATATTTACTTGACATTTTGTATTTTACCTTGCTACATCTTTTAAGAGAGGCAAAAACTAAAGACCTATCATTTACTAGGGTTTGAACGGAGTCATCTAACTCAAGTAGTTTCAACTCACTAGATGTTAAAAGAGAAAGAACAGTCGACAGTTGAAGAGAGTAAAGAAAAAAGAATAGTACGTGGCCGCCGAGTAAAAATATAAGATGTACCCGATGAATTTATGATTCGATTGTGCAAAAGTTTTTATGCTCATCAAAATATATTTAAAGTTTTTATTTGAAATAGTGATAAAAAAAATAGACGTGGTTGTTCTTATAAAAAACTGTTATAAAGAAAACAAAATTTGTGATAAAAAAAGTGATCGCGGTAATGAAAACAAAATTTATTCGCAAGGAAGACTATTCACAATAGAGATTACATAAAATGAAATATTAATTGATTACATAATAAAAATAACTTTTTATTATGTAATATGAGCCATATGTGGTGGCTGATATTAATTAAGTACTATTCTTTTTTATGTGTGTGGCTGATATTAATTAAGTAGGTCATCTTTATGAAAAATCATACTGAGATATTTTGACAAAGATCATACTGAGATCTTTATGAAACATCAAAGTACTATTCTTCGGGTACATCTTTATGAAAAAAGAATAGTACGGTCTTCCATGAACGAACTAAGCACATCCGAATTGATGCCCATTTCATCAGAGAACAAGTCCAATCTGGTTTCATCGCCACTTTTCATGTTCGTTCTTCCTTACAGCTTGCTGATATTTTGACAAAGGCTTTGGGCTCTCAACAGCACTTCTTCCTTTCGTCCAAGCTTGGTCTTATCTTCCCCGATACTGCCAAGCTTGAGGGGGGGTATATGAGCCATATGTGGTGGCTGATATTAATTAAGTAGGTCACTGATGTGGCACTTAGTTAGTTGGTTGAATAAACGAGAGTCAAGTTGTATATATAGTCTGTCTTGTACAGTGTAACTTTCAAGTTGGTTATAACAGAATTTCATCAACTTCATAATCTCTCGATTGCTTTCCCTTCCTCTAGGGTTTTCACTGTCATTCTTCCGCATACTTTTCATTCGATTGATCTCATTACTGAGGTTTGATATGTAACTCATGGATTAAAATGTAAGCATTCCCATGAACATAGAAGAGTAGAATTTGTTTTGACTAGAGCAGTTAAGTGCAAAAGACAGAAGGATTTGACTAGAGTAACTGAGAGAGTTCTGCCCCTCACGTATGTATCTGCAATGGCCTTAATCTAGAATTCACTGCCATCGTTTGTCTCTGTCTTGTTAAAGCTTTTTTGCCCTCAAAATGGAAATACCAATCTAGGTGAAATGTGTTTTCCTACATTCACCAATAATCAGAAGCATACAGTTGGTAAATAGTACAGTACCACAATACTTATTAATGTGTCGCTTTGAAACAAATAAATGGTCAAACGTTACTCGTATTTCTGGTGGAAATTGAACATTTTTTCCAGTAGAAAACCTTAATTACCTAGAGCCTTAGAATATGAGAAGCGTGCATTTATCAGTAAACTGGGAACGGAGAAGGCGGATCCGGGGATATGGGACCAATTATAATAAGATTATACATATAAATAATACTCCCTCTGTCCCAATTTGATTGTATCGTTAATATCTCTTATTATGTGTTAGTAAAAATTATAATTTTTGCAACATTACCGTATTTGGCGTCTCGAAATGTTTGCAACATGTCCATTTATATTCATATATTTCTTCTTATTATACCCTCATTCAATTTTATTTTATTCATATTTTTACATCACTTTATCAATCAAATCAACCATCTACATCATCTTCTCCATTTAATTTTCACCATTAATTCATCAACCACCTTCATATCCATTAAACTTCTTCCATTTTTACATAACAAATTTCTTAATTAACCTTAACTAATTCATTAAACTTCTTCCATGTTTACACTAATTAACCCACTAATCTAATTCTGATAATCCTAACCCACCCAACCCTAATCCTAATGTAGCCCAAAACCCAGCCCAAAACTCAGCTCATATGTAACCCTAATTTACCCGATAAAACCCTATTGTCATCTGCCATCTCCATCACTTCTCTTCCTCGCCTCCATTTCTCTCCCGAAAAACCCTAGCTCCATTTCTCCCCTCCATTTCTCCCCTCCACAGTCGCCACCTGCTTCATCTTTCTTCTCGATGGACAGCGGTAGCCATTCTCGCCCATCTCAGAGCTTTACTAAGAGTGGAACACCCAGCTTGTCCACTGGCAGAGTATCCCTCTTTGTCTCAAACCCGAGCTCGTCCACTATTGATCCTCAATCCTTTTCCATCTCTGAAAACCTTCCCAACCACGATGAAGAAGATGCTCTGGATGAGTTTTTCCGGGGTTCACACGATGATGATCCCATTGAAAGCCGATCTGGTTGCTCTCTGTCCCCCCCCCCCCCCCTTGCAATTGGGGTCCGGCCTGTGTTGGCGATCATACCTGGAGCTATGTCCCGTCTGAGGAGATCGATGTCCATATGATTTGTTCCCCGGAGAAGAAGAACGAGTCAATGGAGATGACGTGGTCCCCCGAGCTCTCTGAAAATGAGGCTTTATCTCGTCCCCGGGAGGTCATCGTCATCCCAGACACTCCGACGCCAGAGGTTTCCTTTGACGTTGACATGCCGACCCCGGAGCTGATTGTGATTCCCGACTCGCCCTCTGTCTCTGCCTCCCCATCCCGCTCTGACATCATCTAGCTAAGTCGCTCTATTGTCCCACTATTTTGCACATTTTGCTTATGGATTTTGGATTATGGATTTTGGATTATGGACTTTGTTTTATGGACTATTTTATGTTGATGGATTCCTGGACTTTGTAATTTTTTGGTGGATTCCTGGACTATGTTTCTATTTTGGTGGATTTATGGATTATTAGTATGATTCTGTTATGTTGTTGAGGAATTTGTGTGACTACTGTTGTGGTTGCAATCTGTTGAGGATTTTGTGTGACCACTGTTGTGGTTGCAATTCTGTTGAGGAGTTTCTGTGACCACTGTTGTGGTTGCAATTCTGTTGAGCATCTTCTCTGTGTAGCTACTGTTGTGGTTGCAATTCTGTTGAGCATCTTCTCTGTGTGACTACTGTTGTGGTTGCAATTTGTGTGATTGAAAAATGTGATTAGCAATTTTGTCCCATTGCTGAGGTCCCAAACCGTTGGTTGCAATTCTGTCCCATTGCTGAGGTCCCTCTGTTTTTTTTTTATCTATGATGAGTTCTTATAAAACTGAGATGCAATTCTTTGTGAAGTCTCAAATTCTTTACCATACACTAGGAAACCAATAATATCTATCACTCTGGCACGCCATTGTATGTTAAGCTTTGTCTTAGCATGCTATAGGAAACAAGTGATAGGTGTGACTGAATGAGGCCATGTGTGGTAAGGTATTTGGGATTGAATTGTGTCAATGATGGCTATAGGGACACCTGAGATTATTATTTTTTTTTTATCAATGATGAGTTCTTTAATTCTGAGATGCAATTCTTGTGGATTCTCAACTGCTTTACCATACTCTAGGAAACCAGTAATATCTATCACTCTGGCATGCCATTGTATGTTAAGCTTTGTCTTACCATGCTCTAGGAAGCCAGTGATAGGTGTGACTGATGAGGCCAAGTATGGTAAGGTATTTGTGATTGAATTGTGTCAATGATGGTTATGGGACACCTGAGATGAACTTTTTTTCAAAATACCTTGGACCTATACATTAATGTCCCAACTGCACAAAAAATGGCACATTGCCTACTGTTCCATTGGACCTTTACATGATTCATTACAATAGTTGCTAATACAGTCAAGGGCACATTATATGAATACATTTCATATAATGTCCCATTGACTGTGTTCATATTATTGCATCTTGATTGTCTTCATCTGCATTTGTTGCTTGAGTCTCTTGAGTTGGTTCTTCATCTGCATATGTTGCCTGAGTCCCTTGATGTGAATGTGATGGTTGTGTAGGATTATGAACAATGTCCCATGCCTCCATGACAACCCACATTGGTGCTTTTACTTCTCTTGGTAGATTCCCCTGAGCTGCTAATTTTTTCTTGTTATGATGGGGCATGTCATAATCATTTCTTCCTTTGGCTTTGAGTATTTCATTCATCACATATTGTAATGTCATCCAAACACTATCTAGAGTTTTGGGATCTAGCTCATAAAAAGCTTCATTCACAGCTTTTAGCATATGATCAACATCTTTAGGCATTTTCTTGTGCATAAGTGACTGAATGCTTCTAAAGAAACCTAGATCTAATATGTTTAAATCTGGACTGTTTGGTGGTTGTCGAATTAATATGAAAGTAAACCCATCTTGTTGGAATACCTGTTGCCACTCTGCATCTTCTTGTGTAATGTGAGGCTTAGCATTGTCCTGTTGAATGAATATAATTTTGCTTGTCCCATCTTTTGGCCACTTAGCTTTGATAGCTGGGATTATCTGATTTATAAGCATGTCTCTTGTCACTTGTTTGTTGACTGATTCAACCAGCTTTGTGATGATTGTTCCTTTGCCTCTGTTTTTTGACTTCCTTTTTGCTGGTTCTTCATATGTGAAAGGAAAGATCCCTATCTTTCCATCAAAAGTACATTGTCCCTCTGAATTAAATCTAGGTCTAGCAACCACTGCTGTGAACATGACCTTGGGTATGAACTTGCTTGAGCTAGCTGCTCTGTATTGACCCCTTTCACTGTGTTCTAGATAGACTCTCTGTGACTTATTGGTTAGGAAGAACCATTTTTCATCCAAATGAACAAAGTCAAAAATAGGATAATACTCTGTCTTAGAAGCTGCAGTGCCCCTGTCTGATGCTCTGCTTCTAGTTGGTGAGGAACCTGGTGTTGATGCTCTGCTTCAAATTCTTCATGCTCCTCTTCATAAGCTGGTGCATAATTCAGATAAAAAAGAAGAGCATGCTCCCCTGTGTCCCAAACTGAATCAGTAAGACTCTCGTCTTCATCTTCTAGAGGTTGAGCATCTTCTCCATTTAATGCTGAAGCCATCCACAACAGGCAATGATGCTGAACTTATTTCTATGTTTTTTCCTCTTTTTTCTCTCTTTATTTCCTCTGTTTTTTTTCTTCTTGTGTTTATATAAACACTGATGTTAAACAGATTTTCTGTCTGTTTATAAACACTGATGTTAAACAGTGAAAAAGCTCAATCCGTGTGTGTTGAATGCTGATCTCCTATTGGTTAATTTTGGTTTACTGGGATTGTGTATTGTAAAGTGTGATTATTTTAATAAATTAAATTTAAGCTGAAATCCCAGCTGATTTCTGACTTCTGTTTTTTCTGCATTTTCTGCACATTTTTCTTCTCTTTCCAATTGCATTAAAACTTGTGTCATTCCCTCAATGTTGAGGGACAGAGGGAGTACTCCATAAAACAGGGAGTACTCCTTAAAACAGGGATAGGCACCAGTTTTAGGCAAATTAATGTACATTGAAACAACTTCATTTTTTAATGTGACTAGTTCTTTCTCGCTCGTGCTACGCACGGGCTTTAGTCAAAATATATCACATTTTAAAAATTAAATTAATAAATCTAATATTATTGGTATAATTTTCAATTTATAACTTGGATCTTATTGTCTTCGTTAGTAATACACTAATATGAAAATTAGTTTTTATTACCAAACCATTATTAATGATGTCCTATGCAATTCTCACGCATGCGAAAAATATAATATAGTCTTATTAGAATACCATATACTTTGGAATAATTTGTAGTTATATTTATTTCTCAATATTGAATGTGTTTTAAATCAGTTTTCTTCCTTTTTAGCATTTTTTTATGAATATTTTTTTAACATATATTTTAATAATTGGTTTTTATTGTTATAATAATAGTGCTTATAAATATCTTTATTAATAATTTTTCTAGTTATGAATCTTAAATAATATAATTTTGTTTATTTAATATAATAAAAAAATCTATACGATATTTAATACTTGATTTTTTTCCGATGATATAAGAAAAAGTAAAACATTATTGGCGAATATTCTCCTTCCCAAATATTTTATATATATAATAATATTCATGTGTGATGTGTATTATTTAATTCAGCTATGTATATATAGGCGATACGTAGACAAATTACATATGATAACAATATGTAAACATATTAAACGTATAAATGATACATACGATACATATATACTTCAACTATTTTAATGATTTTTTTATTAAATCGTTTTTTCCAAAAAACCCACCCGCTGCTCCAGCCTTCTTCCTTTATCTTTCTTGAAATCAAAGATTTCTTAAAATATTGACGATGACCGTAAAAGAGATCTAATATATAGAGGAATAAACGAATAAAGTTTATTATTTGATGTAAAAAAAGGTATATATGTAAAGGAAAATATATGACTATTTTTAACAATAATTTTTTCAATTATTAATCTTAAAAAATATAATTTGTATATTTACTATAATTAAAAAATTTGTACGATCTTTAATATTGAGTTTTTTTCCCTATGGGTTAAGAATTTAGAAAAAGCTTAAAATTGTGATGAACGTATTCATGAATGTATTCGTGGATATCTTAAGTGTATATTTTTCCTTAAAAAATATAATTTTATTTATTAATTATAATAAAAAAATCTATACGAACTTTAATAATAGGTTTTTTCGATGGGATAAGCAAAAGCCCAAAATTATTGGTATATATATTTATCCTACCCAAAAATTATATATATTATGATATTCATGCGTGCATGATGTATATTACTTAGTTTGACTATATATAAAAAGGTGAAATGTAGACAAATTAAATATGATAATAATATGTATAGATGATACATAAGATACATACTTCAACTTTTTTTCACTTAGTATTATGATGATTATATTAAATCGATTTTTCCAAAAACACTACCTGCTCCAATCTCCTTTCTTTTTCTTTCTTCAAATCAACGTTTCCTATAAAAATATAATAGAAGAGATCTAATAAATAAAAGAATGAAAGGATAAAGTATATATTTTTTAATATGAAAAAGGTATATATGTAAAGGAAAAGATATGAATATATTTAATAGTAAATTTTTTCAATTATAAATCTTCAAAAAAATAATTTATTTAGTTATTATAGTGAAAAGATCTATGTGGACTTTACTATTGGGCTTCTTTTTCAATGGGCTAAGCAAAAGCCCAAAATTATGATAAATATATTGATTAATATCTTTGTGAATATATTTAGTGAATATTTTTCTCATACCCCAAAAATTATATATATATATATATATGATATGATATGATTAGAAATAATAATTTATATTTTAAGCGGCATCAAAATCTCCATGTGTTTGTTGTATGTGACAGTTGTGTATTATTTAGTCTTCACCTAAAGTTTGTATTCAAAATGAGATATTTATTGGATGTCTAGTTAGGGGGGATTGCATTAAAATTATTATGTATGGAACACCTTATTATATATCCATATTTGTATAACTACTTGACTAAACGAACACTATATTTATTAGAAATAAAAAAAATTAAGTTGTTTTGACGTCCACCATAGATTAATGAATAGAAAAAAATAAGGTAAAATAGGTTCATTCTCTTAAGGCAAAATGTAAAATAGTCCCAATAAGCTACATACGAAAATCTTTCCAGGGTCATCTCGACCGATCTTCGTCCCGGTGTTTGCTCGCGTAGCTCATTCTCTAGGCGATGAGTCACTCTTTCGTCCTTTTTTCCAGTAGGCGCTTAGACAAACTCTGATTGTCTTCTCCGCGTGTTTGTATGATTTAAGGTTTAACCGTAGACGAAGTTAATTTTGAAATTAGATCTAAGCGACAAAGGATGAGATGCGGTTCCCGATTGACCAATTGAGGGTTTTATTTTTATTTTTGTATTCGGACTATGTTATATACCATGCTCCCTCTTATTGATGAAAATTGTATTGTTTGTGTATAAATAGTTTGAGATTTGTCTTTGTCTTTGATTGTTGAAGGTGTACTCGGCACATCCACCTGAGCGTTTCTTGTATCCTCTTTCCAGCTTTGCATCCTCTTCCTTCTCGGCTATTGTCGTGTGATAATTTGAGTAAGGTTCTTTGCGGTTGGTATTACGCCTCACGTGCAATATACAACCCGTCACACAGAGCAGTTTGTTGGTTTTCGATGTGCAGGTGTTCTTATTAAAAAGTCATGTACGGCCATGTGCAAGTTTAAAATTTGTGTATTTCTATTATAAAATGTGTTTGTAAGGAGTCATGTATTATTAAATGTTGTTATAGGATGGGCTAATTGTTTAAAATGAATTGATTGTTAATTGAAATGATGTAATGAACAAAATGCATCAACATCCATCCGGTGAATATACTCTTAACTATTAATGGCCATGTCCATTGAGAAATTTGAGTTTCTTTTGTGACTTACTCTGTGCATTGATAATTTTCTCATGAATTTCAGGTTGAGTGGATATATGAAGTGTTCATTTGATGGAGGTTTCACCTGGTCAAAAAGGGAACAAGTGCTTATGCCTAGGGTTTGATTGAAGTATTTGTAGTCGAAGACTTTCTAATGGAGACTCTAATTACACTTCTTTTGTAAGCTGTGTTTTTTGTTTAAAATTGTCTAATTTTGATGATGAGATATCAAAGAGGAAATGTGAGTGAAAGATAGATCCTCATATACATGTACATTTAAACTTAATTTTGTTTCTTTAGAGCTTATAGACAAGTAACTTATGATTAATAATTCCATCTATATGTTTTTATATGACCGATCGTCGTAAAATTTTACATACCGTTAAACCCGCGCTAGCGCGGGCCTGAAAATACTAGTTTTAGTAGATTTTTAAAGAAAATTAAGTTTTATTTTCAGACTTAACTTCGGCTTCAACTTTTGCTGGAAATCGAACACAATTTGTAATCCTAATATATTATAAAATTGGATGTTCCTAACACCAAAATTCAATGCACCACCATTCAATACACTAGCATTACTCCTAAAAAATTTGTTCTCGGATGGGCCTTATTTTATATGTTGATTGGTCTAGTAAGACCCTCATCCGTAAATGGGTCATGTCGATATTGTTGCCCGATATTACCTTCCACTTCCAAACTCCCAGGATTGCTGCTAGGGTTTTCATCCGTTTACCTTCCACTTCCTCAACGTTGGGCGACGACTGGTGTGAGCTTCCCGACCTTCTGTCTTCCTCCGTTACAATCTCGGTTGTTATGGATGCAACAAACTCTTCGTTTTTCTCGGTGTATCATATAAATTCACCATTGCTATCGGCCCATTTCAGAGATCCCCTTTCAATCACTTATGGAGCAAACATGACCCACCCGTCTCGCGCCTCTGAGTCCGTCCTAGCCCAACGCTTTCCATGTCAAACACTCTGCTGACCTCCTCAAGTCCGTCGCTACAGAAACGCCGCATCCAACTGTGGAAAACGCCAGACAAAGAAGATGACTCCGAAAAGCATTGACCAAGGTGGCCGATGTCAGCGACGACACACCCATTGTTCCATTCGTGATCTGCGTGCAGAGGTAAATAGGTTATGCAACTTCAGTATTGTGATATTTCTGTTTAGCGGTCATCAAAACACTATATGTTAGGATTAGGAATCCACATGAATTACCAGATGGTCCAGTGTATGAGAAACCAGTGAGTTCATTGGGTTGGATGGCAGTTCTCTATCCCCCTTAATCTCAGCATGTGGACATTTGAGTCTCCATAATATAAGGTTAGCATAATTCTAATATTTAAAAATTAAGCATTGAAGATGGGAAATAATGGATTTTATTTTGTTGCAATTTACTTTTCACTTGGTTTGACATTGATTCATTGTTTCGACCGAGTGAAGGCGGGAAATAATTAGACAAAAACCTAGGCAAACCCCAGTCGTGGAGTTGGGCGAACTAGAATATATAGAGGAATGGCCAGGATTCACGGAGTTAACGACTTGTAGGCGTTGGATCAGATATAGAGGAATGGCCAGGATTCACTGTAATTTTCAACAATAAAAAAAAGTTTTAATATTCCCCTAATCTCCCTAAATCCCGTATCAATCTCAGCCTTCTCTCTCCTCCCGTATCTCTCTCTCTCTCGTTCTCTACAAATCCCTCGCTCGCCGCCTGCTTACCCTAGCAGGAAGCTCCATCGCCGCCGCCGTAAGATCTTCGCCGGAGCCGGCGATGACACTTTTCCGTCCGGAATCTTCCTAACTGATAATATAGTCCTTCCTCCTCCTTCCTCTCTCGGTATCTCGTTTAAATTCTCTACCTCCTCTAATTCTCTTCCGGTAATCTAGGCATCGTTGCGCCGCCGTTCCTCCTCTCGTTGCTCGCATCATCACCGGGTAAGCCTCAATTTTGTTTTTTCGTTTGCTTAGTAGACAGATTTATAACTTAGGGTTTACAAATCTGGACGAAGGGTTATAGTTGTTCAGATGGGTTGCTCTTCTTTTAAATGTCAATTTTGATTGCTATTCAGATGGGTTGTAGTTGTGAAGTATGAGGAATTAAATCATGAATGTAAATGGCGGTGAAGAAGAGTCATCGCGGTCCGAAGTCTCGAAGCTCTCAGTACTGTGGAGTCACGTTTTATCGACGACTGGTAGATAGGAATCACATATATGGTCAGTTGGCTTCGTGTTATTAGCTTTTGATTGTATGGATTGTTGTCTTTTGGGGTTTCATTGTTTCTGTTTTTTTTTCTTCCTTCCTTCTTTTGTGTAATGATTTGAATGCAGGGATTGCGGGAAACAGGTGTATCTAGGTAATCAGAATTATTTGTTTTCTTCCTCGGAATTATTTTGGTGTTCTGCGGCTGAGATTTGAATGAATTTGTGTTCTTCTGTTTTTGGAATTTTTTCTCCAGGTGGATTTGACACTTCACATGCTGCTGCTAGGTATAATTTGTTGTTTGGAGTAATTGTTTATATCAGTTTCGTGCTTTCATATTACCTATCTGTGGAATTCTACCCTGCTTGAGTCACTAACCTAGTGGTTTCTGGTATGATTAGGGCATATGATCAAGCTGCAATTAAGTTCCGTGGTGTTGATGTTGATATCAATTTTAACCTCAGTGATTATGAGGAGGAAATGAAGCAGGTAATTCAAGCATGTGGATTATACTGAACTACTCTTGGTTTCTTTTTCTGGTGAAGTATATTTATTAATTGATTTATTTGCAGATAAAGAACTTAGCCAAGGATGAGTTTGTGCACATACTTCGTCGCCATAGCACATGTTTCTCAAGGGGAAGCTCCAAGTATAGAGGAGTAACACTGCACAAATGTGGTAGATGGAAAGCTCGTATGGGGGAGTTTCTTGGTAAAAAGTATGAACACTTATCCTGCTATACATAAATATAGACTTGACAAATTAAGTTCTACTGCAAGTCTTTTCCAGATGTACATCTTGCTTTCAGTTTGAAAATTGGCATTTGTAATTTCCAATCATGAATAAGGTTGGAGACACTGTTTTTTATTGTGGGGTACATTGGTTGGGTGCAGCCGTGCAGGTATATATATCTCGGGCTATTCTACAACGAAATAGATGCAGCAAGGTCCTTGCTTAAACATAAATTGCTCTCACTTGATCACTTGCTGGTTTATTACTTTGAAAATTCTCAAGTCAAGTCGTGCTCCTTCCAACAATATGCATGTGTTTGATTTTCTGAAATAGGGCATATGATAAGGTTGCTATCAAGTGTAATAGGAGAGATGATGTGACCAATTTTGAGCCTAGCACATAAGGGAGCATCATCTCTGCAAGTGGCAGAGGTACTAAAGATATTTCAACAATTTTTGAGCCTAGCACATTTGGTGCATATCCCTACGGATTTGGTGCATATCTTTACATATTTAGTGCATATTGCTACGAATTTGGTTCATATCGCTACGAATTTGGTGGATATTACTAAAGATATGGTGTATATCACTGCACATTTGGTGCATATCTATACAGATATAGTGCATACGCTACGAATTTGGTACATATCTATAAATATGTGTTGAACTTGTGTTGAATATCAATACCAACGAAGTGCATATCACTAATAGCATTATGCATACGACAACTTATTTAATGCATAACGCCTCAAAATTTGAAATCGTAACCCTAATTAGCATAACGTAAACAGTTTAGAATTAGCATAACCCTAAAAATTGTAACCCTATATTAAATTGATAGCAAATCAACACATCTAGTGCATATCATGTAAATGCGATTGCATAACGGTGGGAAAAAACGCATATGACAACTTAATTACGACATAACAGAAATCATCCAATTTAGTGCATATCTATAGATATGTGTTGCATTTCAACTAGAAAGTTGTAAACCTTGGAAAATACATTAGCACTTATCTCTTAATTAAACTCCATATAAAATACATTGTGCATATCAACTAAATAGGTGTACATTGAGGAAGAATAGATCACCTCATCAATTGGGTTCTTCTGCATACCTGAATCAGTTTTGTGCATATCAATGAACAGTTAGTGCACATCCGTTAACAACAATTGCATATCAAATAAATCTGATTGCATAACAACAAAAAAGAACTTAGGGGCGAAATCGAACATAAATATTGCATAACGACGATTATGAACTGCATATTGATTTATTGTTATCGCATATCATAATGAAACTCTAGCGACTCATAGTAAAATTCAATAGGGCATGCGATTTGAGAGGCGATAAACATTGATAGAAAATCAACACATCTAGTGCATATCATGTAAATCCGATTGCATAATGGTGGGAAAAACGCATATGACAACTTAATTACGACATAACATAAATCATTCAAAACCCTAAATAGCTACTGCACAACGACAATTACGAACTGCATATCGATTAATTAATTTTGCATATTAGAATGAAACCCTAACAAACCCTAGTGAATATCAATACTTTTCATTTGTGCCTTTCGCGTCAATAACACATTCGGTACCATATAATGCTTCTTCTTCATCATCTGACATACAAGCAACACCATCTTCTGAGGAAGAATAGATCACATCAACAGTTCGGTTCTCCTGCATACCTGATACAGTTTTATGCATATCAATGAACCGTAAATGCACATTCATTTAGAACAATTGCATACCAAATAAATCAGATTGCATAACCTAAAAAATATAACTTAGGGGTGATTTACATGAAAGAATCTTGTGAATCTAATATGAAAGTCGAATGTCACATCCACTTGGCTAATAATTCGATTTGAGAGGTAAATGTCATTGTTAGAATCAAAACGTATCTACTGCATATCAAGTATATCCGGTTGCATAACAGCTATTACGAAACGCATACGACAACCTTTTTACTGCATAACAGAATTCATGTGAAACCCTAAATTGATACTGCATACCACCGAATCATCTGATGCATATCGTTTTATTGTCGCCGCATATCAGAACGAAACCCTATTGAACCCTATTTTGATGCATAAATCAAAGTCGAATATACTCAAACCCTCATCAAACCCTAATAAAACCCTACTCAAATCCTATGAATCTAATATACCAAAGTCGATTTTAGCAAATAAATTTGATGCATATCTCGATACTAACCTTCTTCCATGGAGATTTGTGTGGTGTTGTATCAATCAACTATTGTTACCGTCGGGAAGAAAAAACGGGAAGAGAATAACGATGGAAGAGAGGCAGCGTGAATTGATGGAAGAGAGAGAGAATAGTTAAATGCCTTAAATTAAGGAAGGGGTTATGATTTTTTTTCCTTATTTTCTTTTAATTACAAGACTTCTAATCTAAGCTCTTTATCTAATCTCATCCTATGGCTCATATTCGTTAACTTCGTTTTACTACAAAAGTGGTCTTACTGGAGCCTCCCTCTATATATTATATGGACATAAGACTATTTGGAGATGCTTCTCACATTGATCAAATCATCGGAAGTAAGCTTCTTTTACATTAGCCTATAGTTTCAATTTCTCCTCTATTATGTTTTTCCTTTTTTTTTTGCCGTAGTGGACTTTATTATCTAGGATAGTACGTTTCTTTTATATTTGTTCAGCAAAGGTCCCAAAATCCTTTTAATTTGCTACTGAAGTGAAGTTCTTTGGGTTTTTCTACTTCAAGTTAAAATTGGTATGAAATTTGCGGTTGTACTATACTTAAAGTTTTTGTTTGTTATATCAATGGAAGCATAATAGAGAATTTATACCAGTGGACATTGAACACGACATTCATGTTATCTAATACCGTATATAATTATGAGTTTTCTTTGCTTTTCGGTACTTTTTATCTACATGTTATTATTTTTTCTACAAATATATTATGTTGTTGTACCTTTTTCTTTGTGTTCCTCTTTTCTTAGACACTGATTATATTGTAAGCATGTGTGTAATGTTGATAGGTGTTGGCGCATTTTGGGCTGGAAGAACTGAGGGGGTAATTGAGAATGGAAAAGTGTATCCCCTTTGTGGACTTTTTTACTTTAAAGATTATTTTCATGATATTGATGGTTATTACCATATGGTTCTTAGTGATGAGCTTGATGTATCGACGGGTTTACATTGTTTAGATAAATTTTACAATGTGAGATTGGAAATCTTCTCTTCTGTTTTCCTTTTAACCTCTCTTTTAACAATATTTCAGTAGCTAAATTCTACATGCTCATGTTTTGTATTTTGTCATCCATCCTCGATTTGTTGGTCATCAACATTGTACTTGGATTTTATGTACAAAGTTCTCATTCTTTCTTTTCATTTAAAGTTGTTTGGTCGAAGGGTCGATTGTCAAATTTAGTACAAATCATTATTTCTCCTTTCCATGGTCTAAATAGTTGTCAAAGATAATCAAAGACCTGGCTTTTGAAATATGTGCCTTGCCATAAGATAATCAACTTCACATCTTACGATCTGATACGTTGAAGAAGCGTACACAATTGGATCATCAAAATCTACAAATGTAAACCACCAAAGAATAGGATTGAGTTAGAAAAGATGGTGCTTGGATGTTCTTCTTTCTTTTTAGTTTTTTTTTACTCAAGCTTATAGAGTTACGAACAAGCATATGGAACAAGATCACTCTTGCCATTTTATATCAGATGTCAGTCATGTGGCAAGTTTAAGCCAATGGATAAGAGTATGCATTTTTTATTGTTGTTTCTGAATTTTCTTACGAGTAATTTTTGCATTTATCCATGCTTTGCATTTTTTACTCTTTTTTGGTATCTTGAATTGTGCTGAAATCCTAGCTTATTGAAAAAATAAGCTCTTACTTTTCAGGCAAAACAAAGGCTGAATAGAGCCTATAACCGGGCTATATTCAACATATTTGTGAGAGTTCCTTAGGATACTTAATATATGATTTGCAATTTTGTCTTTGTTTTTTAGGATACTTGAGTTTAAAAAATCCTTTTGGAAGAATTTTATCTTAATATTTTTCCTTTTTGTAAACACCCTAATCTTCAACTCAAATACACATCATCTCTCTACTCGATAACCGGTCAAAGACTTTCAATTGTCGTCGGTATATTTGAGTCACATTGCCCCTGTCAGCAAATAGATTTAAGATTCTATTAATAATATGCACATGTCATGATTATATTAGTGTATAAGGTATAAATTTTAGTATAATATGATATAAATTATAGACATGACTAAATCCCGCGCGTAGCACGGACAACCACTTCCTAGTGTGGAATGAAATCTGATCTTACACATCTATAAATGAATTATTTAATGCGCCGATGGCGATCAAGAAACCAGCCTCAATACAAAACAAACTCGGTTATCTTTTGAATCTTTTATTTTTATAATCCCTCCAAAACACACCCTAAAAAGGGCAGGGCATCATCAAAGCCCAAAAAAAACGCAAAACCAAAGGAAAAATTAACATACATATAGTAAGGGCAACACCTAATGGCGAGGCAAATGAAGCAAGTCGTTGATTAATACTTGTAGTCTTTAACGTGAAGAGACTGATTGGCACCCTCAGCAGCAGCCCCACCCTGGTACTTACCTAAAGTAGCCTCAGAGTTGGCCCTGCACCTTCCTAAGAAAACCTCTTGAGCATGCTTAACATTCTCCTCCTTCCCTGCCCACGCCTTGAGTGTGCTCTGTTGGAGTGCTCGCCCGTACGAGAAGGTGAGTGTCCATGGCTTCTTCGTCTCGAGCTTGTTCATGGCGTTGAGGTTGACTGTCGCCTCCTCTTCGCTCTGCCCTCCTGATAAGAACACCACTGCTGGCACTGCAGCTGGCATTGTCCTCTGCAGTGCCCGCACCGTGTGTGATGCTATCTCCTCCCCTGTCACCCTCTTCGTGCACTCCGATCCTGCTCAAAGTGTGATCGGATTGCATTAGCTATTTAACAAGGGACAAAGATCAGGTACGAATAAGTCGACTTATTCTACTAATATACCAATACATGTACATTATTCAATATTCAAATGTGTATTCCTTCACATTCACATTCACACGCAAATATTTTCATATATTGTCAAAGACATGCATACATCTACGAATGTGCATGTATTTACATTTGTATATGCATATCAATGTGAAGAATTGTGCACGTGAATTTTCAATTCGTACAATAAAAACCATTCGTACATGAATCTTTTCCTTTAACATGATACAATGAGATATTGGTATGATTGCATTAGCTCCAATAGAACTTCTAAGATGGTCTTTCTCTATCCATAGGGTTCTTCACGACATTTCATATGTATTGCTTGTTATTAATGTATGTTGCTAAAGGAGTCTAACCAGAACACTTAAGGAATCTAGTATCAACGATGTCAACAATTATTGGTATATCTACAATCTAAACGTTGGTCTAACAATTTACAACAAAAGACGTACTTAGATGACATATATATAATCCCTTTTAAAGCCAACAATAGTATAGCATTATCACCTGGGGTAACCATGTTTGGCTTCAAGAGAGTCCCCTCGAGAAGAACATGGTGGTCATTGAGGGCCTTGTAGCACGCAGCCAAGACCCGCTCGGTGACGTCTGCACACTTTTGGATGTTGTGGGTCCCGTCGACCAGGATCTCAGGCTCGACGATGGGGACGAGTCCATTCTCCTGACATATGATGGCGTATCGAGCCAAGCCATTGGCGTTTTCATTAATAGCCAGCTGAGACGGCTCGGTTTCTCCAATCTTGAGAACCGCACGCCACTTGGCAAAGCGAACCCCCTCGGAGTAGTACTTCTGACACCGCTGTGCCAGGTCATCGAGCCCTTGGGTCGTGGTTTCTCCGTTGGTGCCGGCTAGCTCGATTGTGCCCTTGTCTACCTTGATCCCTGGGAGAGCTCCTCCTTCCTTCAAGATCTCAACAAATGGCTTGCCTAATACAATGATTTCCAATTTAGCTTAGGCATAAGAAAAGGAAATGTGACCGATTGATAAAAAGTGTTGTTTGCCTGAGGCGGTTTTTTGGAAGAGAGTTTCCTCAAAGAGGATGACTCCACTGAGGTATTGCATTGCGCCGGGGGTGGTGAAGAGGAGCTCACGGTAAGCCCTCCGGTTCGCCTCCACATTTTCGACGTTGATGCTCGAAAAACGCTTTCCGATTGTTCCGGTTGACTCGTCCGCAGCCAGGATGCCCTTCCCGGGGCTCCCAATGTATGCAGCATTGGCGATCAGCTCATCTGCATTTGTACCATTACAAAAAGTTTGGCTCTAATCTCCCAAATTGCTTAAACAGAAAAAAAAACTGATTTTTTAACAACAAAATCACACCGGATTTATGCGGGAATAAAAAACTGTATCAAATGGATTTACCAGCGTATTTGCCTCTGTATGCCGACATAATTCAAAACCGAAGATTGAAAAAGCAGAGAGACAAGAAGAAGGATTTTTTTAAAGATTTTCTCTAGAAATTGTTAAGAGGTTGTTGAGATTATAACTTGATTCGTCTATAATTATAAAAACAATCCCAACGAAAATTAAGCCAAATTTCTCTGTTTCAAATACACACCATTTTGCCCGGCTACAATATTAGCTCTGCAAGAATTTCGTGGAAAAGAATTCGTAGTCAAGATCCACTAATATTTCTGAAAATAAATAGAGAATTTTTCTTATTAATTAATTAAGATTTGATCATAAGTGATCAAATTTTATTCCTACTAATAACTGAAGTTCACAAAGAGTGAACCATTACTACACTACGAAATCCAAACTAACAGTAATCTAAGAAATTATCCTCCTAGTCCTCTAGGAATATAGATATAGGACTCCTAACTTCATAAACCGAATTTTTCCAAGTAATACGTCCGAAGTAAAACTCGTTTCCCGTCACTTGTCCCGGTAAAAACGTGACAGTATAAGTGACATCTCTCTGATTACTGAAATTAATGGTTTCAGGCACCACTGAAGCTCTTATTCCTCCTCCACCAGGAGCTTCAAGCTCAACATTGAACACTTTAGGCTGATCGGCTCCGCCCACATAAGTTAAAGTTCTTGTGACCGAGACCGGCCACTCGCCGACGTCACGCTTATTGATGGATAGTTGAGAAAATAAGGAGGCCTAGCTCTAGCACAATCAATCATCATATTGAACTCTCTTCTAATCCAAGCTTCATTGTTGAAGTAGCACATGAATTCTGCAATATTCTCATTGCCAAAGTCGTACACTAGACCCGGGTCAAGTGCTTTCATTGGGTTTAAGTGGCCTGACCCGTAGTCGAATGGCGTGGCTGGATTGTCCCCTGAAGTTATGGCGCCTCCAGCATTATTCAGCCTCAGTGCTGCATTCACAAATTATACTCAGTTACAGTTCAAGTCAAACGGTGTTTAATTGATTAGGCAAAAAATGGATTAATGAATTACCTGAGGTCATAATTGCAGAGCCAATGGCAGCTGGACTCCAATCTTTGTGCAAATTCTTGATCATTGCAGCAACGCCTGTAACGTGAGGGCAAGCCATGGAAGTTCCTGACATGATACCGCGAAATGGGCTTCGTGGATCTGAATTTGGCTCTGCATAGTAAGCTCCAATTATGTGAACTCCTGGGGCAGTTATATCCGGCTGCAAAATTATACACAAAATTAAGTGATCCGGGACTACATCGCCTGAAACAACAAAAAAAAGTTATAAATGTGTCTAACTCATAACAGAAGATATTGTCTAACTTTTCCTACCTTGCTTGATCTACTAAACCCGGGTTAGCTGCAGCCTGTTCTCCAGATATAAGCACGCCTCCCCCGATCCCAACGACATCGAGATTATGTCGACTCCGTCGTTTATGGCATCATCATAAGCCGCAATGACATGAGAGCACGTGCATCTGTTCCACCAGCACGCCTTGTAGACTGATATCCTCGCACCGGGGGCTCCGCTACGCATCGTGTGGCTCCTGCTGCTGTCGACGCTGTGTGTGTGCCGTGACCTTGATTATCTCTTGCTGATAACTACAAGTATCGCCCGTCGGATTCTAACGGTCCGTTTTCCGTCTCGTATCCGTTTTTGTAGTACCGCCCAGTCACGATTTTTCTGCTACAACCAGCGCCTGAGATAGTAGGCATACAGTACCTTGAAATTCTGCTCGGGATGGGATCTAGTCCTACATCTTCAAAGCTCGCTGCTTCCGGCCAAATTCCTGCACAATTACAATTGATTTGGGTCAGGCCCACGAATCGCGTGCCGGGTCGGTCCAAGAAGTCACCCAGAAGAATAAAGCGGCCCATAAACAGGTGAAGCCCAATAAGAGGATACAACGAGACTAAGTATCGAGGGGTAAAACGGTAATAGACTCGCGTGGGTCCCAGGTGATAGTATAAAAACGCAACCCAATGGATAAGGAAAGGCATCCAGTCAGAAGAGAAAAACGCTTGACCTCCCTTTTGGTAGTAAGAAAAACACAGAGCAAACCCTAGCTTCAATCTTCCGAAACACTCACTACCTAGAAGAGTTTAGACATTTGACTCTTGTTTTACCACTCATAGTCTTGCTGTTAAGCTTTTAGTGTTGTTGTGTACGTTTTCTGAGTTGTTTGGTTTCTTATAAGTTTGGAACGTGAAACGGTTTTGATAATATACTCTTCCTTCACGTTGTTTTTCCTTACCTTTGTGTATGCTTGCGTTGTTTCGGTGTATCTGGTTTTATGTTAATCCTTTTTATCGGAGCCGGTTTCCTTCTCGGTTAAGTTACGCAATTGTCAGAGGTGTCGAGAATAAGGTTGATCTCGAGGAAGAAGACGACGAAGAATATTATATAAGTTGATTGTCCAGACGCCCTGTGTCACGCGAAGTGTTGTGTCGCGTGATCTCAATTTCTGGGCTCCAACACGAATATCTTAGCTTTTTTTTATTATATAAAAAATATAACATTACAATAAAAAAAAAATTGTAATTTTGTGCTCGAATGTGAGCCTACTAATACTATCAATATATAATGTCTGACATATTAAACAGTTTTATGTAATGTCTAAGATAGATTCTCATTTGAACAATTTAAGAGTGAGCCTCTTATCTCAGTATATAATGTCTCAATTTACATGAGCCTACTATTGGTATATAACGTATGCCATATTTAACTTTACATGATGCTCAGAGTATCCTTTGTATATGATAGACTCTCATTCGAACAAAAATTATAATGTTGTATGATCATAAACATTTAAGTTAATAAAAAATGTAGGAAGAATTACCTCCATCGATGAATCCAATAACGACATCTGAGGATTCGGGGACAACGATCTGCTGCCCGTATCTATCCGTGTACCAATTTTTATTAGTTATGCTAGAAAGATTTTTACTTGTAAATTTTGTTGCATCGAAAGCATGAGGTGGATGAGGATGGTGACGATGGTGATGGTGGTGATGATTTCCTTCCTGTTCTTGGCTATGGGATTCAGTAAACATTGGGCTCTCCATAAAATCCCATGACCTTGATGTCAATAAATTGACTGTCTTGTCTTGAATTACTGAAATACCTCAAATCTGTGTTGCGGAAGCATGAAATTGTAAGAACACCATGGAAGAAGAAAGGAGAAAGGGAGAGAGGAATGGAGTTCGTTATTTTGATTTCAGTGTATGAGTTGTGGATTGTTCATTACAGCTTTTATATCAAAACCTCAGCATACGTGGCACTACAGTAACCACTAAAACATATAGCAAATATCCTAATACCCCCCCTCAAGGTGGAGTATGGTCATGCATACCCATCTTGGAAAAAACTTGCTGAATTTGCACACCAGGTAGGGATTTAGTGAGAAAATCAGCCAACTGGAGATGAGAGTTGATGTGTGATAAAGATATGAGGCCTTCGAGCAGTTTTTCTCGTGCATAGTGGCAATCAAGTTCAATGTGCTTGGTGCGCTCGTGGAAAACTGGGTTTTTGGCAATGTATATAGCAGATTGGTTGTCACACTTAACGGGTATAGGAGTAACTTCATGAATACCCATCTCTGCAAGCAATCTGCTCAGCCAGGCAAGTTCAGTGCAAACTCTCCTCAAGGATCTATACTCTGCTTCAGAAGAGGACAAGGAGATACTCTGTTGTTTCTTGGATTTCCAGGAAATGAGAGAACCACCTAGGAAAACCACATAGCCACTAACAGATTTCCTAGAATGTGGACAAGTAGCCCAGTCTGCATCGCAATAAGCTTGGAGCTTCAGAGAGGAATTGTTGTTAAGTAAGAGTGCTTTACTCTTAGTGCCTTGAACATAAGAGAGAACATGTAGGGCTGCCTCCCAATGTGGAGTCCGAGGAGACTGGTTATATTGACTCAAGGCTTGAACAGAAAAAGCAAGATCTGGGCGAGTATTAACCAGGAAATTAAGCTTCCCCACTAACCTTCTGTATAGAAGAGGATCAGCAAGCAACTCTCCTTCTTCTGGCAAGAGGCGCATTCTTAAGTCAAAAGGGCTAGCAACAGCTTTGATGTCAGTCAAACCAAACTCATCCAACATTTCAGTGATGAATCTTCTCTGACTTAGAAGAAGTCCATGTTCAGTGGGAATAAATTCAATACCCAAAAAGAGATGAAGTTCGCCAAGGTCTTTAATCCTGAACTGAGCATCCAGAAAACTCTTCAAAGCCTGAATCTCCTCAGAATCACTGCCTGTAACAAGTATGTCATCGACATAAACAGCTACAAAAACCATATCTGCTCCTGTCTTCTTGTGAAACAAGGAGTAATCATTCAAACTCTGTGTATAACCCCTGGACTTTAAAGACTGAGACAATTTGGCATACCATTGTCTTGAGGCTTGTTTAAGCCCATACAAAGATTTCTTTAGAAGACAAACTTTGTTTTCTCCTTCAACTTGAAGTCCAGGGGGTGGCTTCATGTAGACTGTCTCATCTAATTCTCCATGCAAAAAAGCATTGTTAACATCTAATTGCAAAATTGGCCATTTCCTCTTCAAAGCAACTGTAATAAGAGCTCTTACAGTGGTCATTTTGATCATAGGAGAGAAGGTTTCTGTGTAATCAATCCCCTCCTTTTGTGTGAAACCTCTCACTACCAATCTAGCTTTGTATCTTTCTATAGATCCATCAGCTTTCCTCTTTACCTTATACACCCACTTGCAACCTATGGGTTTCTTGTCCTTAGGGAGGTCCACTATATCCCATGTGTGATTGCTATCCAAAGCCTCAAATTCTGCCTTCATGGCCTCTTGCCATACACTGAATCTACATGCCTGACCATAGGACAATGGCTCTATTTCGGGCTGAATAGAAGATGGGGAGACATGATCAAGAAACTGAATGGTTGAAGTTAAAGTGTGATTGCAGAATAAAGGGCTAGAAAATGCTCCATTACAAACATAATCAGAAAGATGGGCAGGAGGCTGATGAGACCTTGTGGATCTTCTGGGAGCATCAATATCTGTAGGCTGTGCAACAGAAGATGTGGGTATTGTTTCTACATGGTCTTCTTCACCAACCTCAAGAGGGGAAGAAGGAAAAATTGGTAGTTGCTGGTCAAGTGGGAAAGAAAGATCATGAAAAGGAAAGAGTTTCTCATGAAAGACCACGTCTCTGGAAAACACTATCTGGTGTCTCTCTAGACTATAAACCTTGTAGGCCTTTTTTCCAAAAGGGTACCCCAAGAAAACACATGGTTCAGCTCTAGCTGCAAACTTATCTCTTCCTTGCTTCAGTGTAGAGGCAAAACACAAACAGCCAAAAACCTTCAAGTTTGAATAGTTGGCTTGTTTATGATATAGCACCTCATAAGGTGCTTTGTTGTGTAATATCTTAGAAGGCAGCCTATTGATAATATAGGCAGCAGTTAAGATACTATCACCCCAAAATTTCTTGGGTAGCTTAGAGTGAAACATAAGAGCTCTAGCTATTTCCAAAATGTGTCTATGCTTCCTCTCCACAACTCCATTTTGTTGTGGAGTAGCTACACATGAAGTTTGATGTTCTATTCCCTTAGAAAAGAGATACTGAGCTGACTCTCTACTGGTCCCTAGCTCCAAGGCATTGTCACTTCTCACTTTCCTAACTTCTCTATTAAATTGCTTGTGAATCATCTCCACAAAGCCTTTAAGCAAGTCAAAAGCACTACCCTTAGTTGCCAACAAGTGAACCCAAGTAGATCGAGTAAAATCGTCAACTATGGTAAGAAAAAACCTATATCCATTATAGGTAGGAACTTTGTAAGGTCCCCAAACATCAATGTGAATCAATTCAAAAGGAACAGTAGTAGATATAGAGCTATTTGGAAAAGAAAGCCTGGTTTGTCTGGACTTGGCACAAACTGCACAAGACTCAATCTCAATTCTACTTGCTTCATTTACAGCAAGAAAATCCAAAATACGAAGTTTGTAGATAGGTAAGTGTCCCAATCTAGCATGCCAAATATCCACATCTCCTTGCTTTATTCCTGCAGCTGCAACACATCCTCCTTTCACATCTTCAAGTTGTGTTGACTCTAGCAAATAAAGATCCTGAAATGCTCTACCAAGGAGTATTGGTTTCCTCATAAAAGGAGCCTGCAAGAGACAATACTTAGGTGTGAATAGGATTCTGCAAAGCAAATCTCTGACCAGTTTTCCCACTGAGAGCAAATTGCATTTGAATACTGGCACATAAAACACATCTTTCAGTATCAAGTCAGGCAACACATTAACAGTTCCTATCTGAGATACTGAAACATTCTCTCCATTTGGTAGTCTTATGACAAAAGGTTCTGTTAACTCTCGAGTGGAAGCAAACAAATTAAAGTCACATGCCATATGACAACTTGCTCCACTATCTAATATCCACGTCCCCTTATTGTAAATGACAGAAGTGAAAGAAGTTGTACCTGCAAATTCATCCTCAAACTTATCAGCAGATTCTTTTCCTGTTCTTGTGCCCAACAAACTCAAAAGTCTAGCCATCTGTTCTGCTGTCAGATCTCCCAACCCCGAAGGTGTACCAGTCTGAGCTGTTCCAGCAAACTTTCCTTCACTGCCTGATTTTCTGTTCCTGTCTCTGTACTTATCTGGAAATCCATGAAGAAAGAAGCATTTATCAACTGTATGATTAGTCTTCTTGCAATTAGTGCAATATAGCTCCTTCTTTTCACCAGGATACTTCCTCTGCCCTTGTTTCCCTGTCACAACATTCATAGCAGCAGATTCTAACTGCACACCTGTGACATGTTGCATTCCTCTTTGTTTTTCCTCTTGAAGAAGCATGACATAGCTTTGTGCCACTGTTGGCAAAGGTGTCATCATCAGGATTGCACCTCTTATGGATGTATAAGTGTCATTCAATCCCATAAGGAAGTGCACAAGTCTCTCATCATCCTCAAACTTCACAAACTGATGCACACATCCACATGTACAACTAGGAAAGCTCCTTAAGCTACTTAATTCATTCCACAGAGTTTTCATATTAGTGTAGTATGTGGAAATTGAATTAGCTCCTTGTGTGAGATCATTCAACTGTTTCTTAACAGCATATAGCTGAGCACCATTCAGCTGGCCAAATCTAGTACTTAATTCCTCCCAAATTCCTTGTGCTGTTTCAGTATATAACACACTACGTCTGATTTCTTTACTTAGGCCATTCAGCAGCCAAGCACGCACCATATCATTGCATCTATCCCATCTATCATAGTTAGGATCCGTAAGCAAGGGTTTAGGAAGAGTACCTGTGATAAAACAAGCTTTGTTCTTAGCAGACAAGGCTATTTTCATGGAGATTTTCCATTCTCCAAAGTTCTCTCCGCTGAAGATCTCAGTCACCAGAGCTAAACCTGGATGATCGGAAGATTGTAAGTGTAAGGGATCGTTGTTTTGAGCTGCAGCAGCCTCTGTGTTCACCATGGCTAAAGGCAAAAGGGATTTAGGGATTTGAATTGTCGATCGAAGGCGGAGAAGGCACTAACGATCTCAGATCAAGAGCCTGTGCTCTGATACCATCAAATCTGTGTTGCGGAAGCATGAAATTGTAAGAACACCATGGAAGAAGAAAGGAGAAAAGGAGAGAGGAATGGAGTTCGTTATTTTGATTTCTGTGTATGAGTTGTGGATTGTTCATTACAGCTTTTATATCAAAACCTCAGCATACGTGGCACTACAGTAACCACTAAAACATATAGCAAATATCCTAATAATACCCGAGTTTTTGCCTATAATAAAATTCAAACAAAAGGTCAGAAATTCTATATATACATTATAGAAGAAAACCTATTTAGAGCTCTCTCAATCCGTAATTCTACCTTTAAATTAAATAAATAAACTAAACGATAAGTTTTGAGAACCAATTAATTGTGTTTTCTTTATGGTTTTTTTTATGTCTTCTTTATGTTTTGAGAACCATCATGTTATTATCATATGGTTTATTGGTTGTGCAGTAAAAAAAAATAAAACAAAAACAATTTCTATATGTTTACAACTGTTTGGATTTGATGAGATCCCACGTAAACATTTGACTAAACAAATAAATTTTATAAACTGATTCTTTTTTTTTTTGAACTTTAGAATTAAAGAATTTAAGAGTAGTGATCAAATCTTACTTGAAAGTTGTTTGGCTTGTTCTTGGTATAATGATACACCGTCGAGTTTTCTGCATGAGAAACACTGCATTTTTTCTACGTATTAATTTGGCGAAAATTTAGGAAGACATCTAAATTCGCATATGCACATGTGAATGATTATACATTACCTGCCTAATACTGAAGCAAGCAATTCATGATTTGCGTTTTGCACACTTTTGGAATCAAGATATGCGTGTCCACCCATATAAACCACATAGTGCTGAAATTGTTCGAAATTAAAAATGAGTATTAAGATAAAGATCAAAATGCACGGTGGTGAGTATAAACTAACAATACAAATAAGTGTGGACCTTTAGAACTGAGTCTAGTTTTTCTGCGTTGGTGTTTCCGAAACAGAAAAATAAGAGCAGCGGCAGCAGCATTGTAAAGCCAATTCGATTCATGGTGTTTGACTTGAGGAGAAGTGAAAAATGATGGCACTGATGCTAATTTATATATATTCATTAATTAAACAGAATCTTACTGACTTCAGTAAGCAGATATCAGTAACCAAGAGATCTTTTGTAGATCCTTCCTTGGCTTCGTTTGCTGATATGCATAATGTGAAGTGAAACACTCAAATAGTTATTTTATTTTTACTGCATTTTTTCATCATTTATATTATACATATCCGTCTGCAATTGCATCTTCAACTGACAATTCCTTTGCTTTTTAATTAAAGGTAACGAGTCCAGATGAAGAGGCACTTAGTTCAGCAGTCGAGCTATAAAGAAACCGCCATTGAAGGTTTATCACAGTGACAATTCTGGCATTAATAGCATATTCAATGACAAAGAAATCTAGGTAAGACATAACCATATTGTTCAGAGAGCAAGGGAAAGGACCAAAATGCTAATAGAGGATAAAAATGCACATCAGCATCAGCAAAAAACTAAACAGGAGCCTATTACAAAAATGCACTCCCTTGAGCTAATGGTGTTAGACCTGTAATCCGCGTTTATAACAATCTGTAAAGAAATAATTAAAGAACAGAATTAAGGAAAAATTATACCGAAGTGTTCTTGACGAATCTGGTGCGTAGAGTCGAGAAAGAATCTCTTTCCTTAATTCTGTAACGCCCCGTATATGTGACGGTTACCGGCGTTGAGAATCCCAGGATACAACTACGAATTCTTCTGGTTTGCACAATCAAAAGCAGAAGCCAAACGAACCAGTTTCTGTGTCGTACTCTCAGAGAAGGAGAAGAAGAGAAGAGATGAGAGACTGTGTAAATTTCGGATGTGAGAATGAGAGCCAGAACTTCTCTTAAGTAGAGAATCTGGTTTGTTAGAGGAGGAGATCGTGGAGAGGCAGATGTGGGAAGTGGAGAAAATCGTGGAGGAGGTTGCTGACTCTGTTGGGCGTCCCCAACGAGGCAGTTCACAGCCCAATCTGGAAGCCCAACTTCCAGATCCAGCCCACTTCAAAAAGAAGCTAAGCTGCTGCTGCTTGGGCCTACGGCCCATTCCACAAGACCACGAGCCACGAGCCACGAGCCACGAGCCACGAGCCACGGACCGGACGGACGGACGGACCGCGCGAGGGCCCCCCGTGTCCTCTCTCCATACCTCTCCCAAGGGCTTACCAAGGGTATGGGGTTTGGGGTATATAAACCCTTCATATTCTCACCCCAATTTTCGATGTGGGATAAAACTCATATCAAAATTCAGCTCCAAAATTGTTCTTTGAACTTAGTTAAGCAACCAACTTTGAGCCTTCATTTCTCATTCAAACGGAACCCGATTTTGACGTGTGAGTACACTACGGCGTAGTGCTCGCGGAGACGAAGCCAACGCTCCCATAATCCGGCACAACCGGTGACCGCAGCCCACCAGAAAAGTGCCCGGAAGTCCAGTCAAAAATCAGTTCCAACAATCCCCCACATGAATAGAAATGATTCTATGACACGTGCTTAGACAAGACAGACATAAATTTTGAGAGTACGGGCGAAGAATCACTGCATCTGAGCTGGTGGCGTTTTTCAGCCTTGAACCACCCATTGTGAGTAGCTATCGGATTTACTCGACCAGGTAGTGAACATGATGTCTTGAACCACCCGGACTTTGACGTAAACCTAGACAATAACTATCACACAGTTTCATCTTCTCACAGAACTAGGTTCTTGATTGTGTTCATTTTGGCCGTGAACATCCCTGGTTATTCATGAGTGAACTTGGAGAAAGTAGCCTCTCTTCTTTCTCCTAGAAACGGCCCCATTTCACACTCATAAGGTGATTGACCATAAATGGTATTACCAATACCCTACTTTGTTCTTTCAAAGTTTATGGAATCATTAAAAGCAAATGCTTAACCTCTACTTTGCCATCGCACTTTTATCATCCTAGGAACTGGGGAAGAAGATATAATATCTCCAAGTGCGCTTCTAGATTCGACTTGAATTTGTTTTCCCCTTGAACCTATTTCTTGGGATCTCCAATCACTTAGGTAGGGTTGCCATCAAGCATCCTCTTTAGTCATAGGCTTTAAACCCATTCCTCTAGATGACTTTACAACTTGCTCTCTTGACAGTCCCTTAGTGAACGGATCTGCTAAGTTGTCAGCTGACTTGATATAATCGATTGAGATTACACCAGTTGAGAGCAATTGTCTTATGGTTTTATGTCGTCGTCTTATGTGGCGAGACTTACCATTATATATTGTGTTCAGTGCCCGAGAGATAGCCGATTGACTATCACAGTGTACACCTAAAGCTGGCACTGGTTTTTCCCACAAAGGAATATCCTCCATAAAGTTTCGAAGCCATTCTGCTTCTTCAGCTGCTTTGTCTAAAGCAATGAACTCAGATTCCATTGTGGATCTGGCCAATAACGTTTGTTTTGAGGATTTCCATGATACAGCTGCACCACCCAGCGTGAATACATACCCACTGGTGGATTTTGAGTTCTTTGAATCCGATATCCAGTTAGCATCGCTATAGCCTTCCAGAGTGGTTGGGTATCTTCCATAGTGCAGCCCGTAACTCCGAGTATGTCGCAAGTAGTTTAATACTCGAGTTATTGCTTTCCAGTGATTGTGTCCTGGATTACTGGTATATCTACTCAGTACGTTGACAGCATGTGCTAAGTCTGGTCTTGTACAATTTGTCAAGTACATAAGACTTCCTATCACACGAGCATACTCTAACTGTGATATGCCATTACCCGAGTTTTTCTTCAGTTTGAGATGCGGGTCCACCGGACTTTTTGCAATCCCATTTGAATGGTTCTTGAATCGTTCAAGTACCCCCTCGGCGTAATGTTGTTGAGACAAGACTATTCCTTCTGAATGTCTAAATATTTTGATCCCTAAGATCACATCCGCTAGTCCCAAGTCTTTCATGTCAAACTTTCCATTAAGCATGTTCTTGGTTTGTTTGATCATGTCATTGTTGCTGCCTATGATGAGTATGTCATCCACATATAGGCACAACAGAATGTATCCTTTTGCAGTTTCCTTGACATAGATACACTTGTCACATTCATTTATTTTGAAACCATTTGACATCATTACTTGGTCAAATTTTTCGTGCCACTGCTTAGGAGCTTGCTTAAGTCCATATAAGGATTTCACAAGTCTACACACTTTGTGTTCCTGTCCAGGGACAACATAACCCTCAGGTTGTTTCATATAAATTTCCTCTTCTAGTTCTCCATTTAGAAAAGCTGTTTTTACATCCATTTGATGTATTTCTAGATTGCGTATAGCTGCAATGGCTATTAGCATTCTTATTGAAGTTATTCTCGTTACTGGAGAGTAGGTGTCAAAGAAATCCAAGCCTTCTTTTTGCCTAAATCCTTGCACCACAAGCCTAGCCTTGTACTTATCGATTGAGCCATCGGTTTTTAATTTTCTTTTGAAAATCCATTTGCTCCCAAGAGCTTTCGAACCGGATGGCAACTCAGCTAACTCCCATGTATGCTTTTGCATAATGGAGTCGATTTCACTTTTTACCGCTTCCTTCCAAGCAGGTGCATCTGGTGTTGACATGGCTTCTTTGAATGTTCTAGGTTCATTTTCCAAAAGATAAGCCATTTCGAAATCAGGACCAAATGATTTTTCCTTTCTAGCTCTTTTGCTACGTCTAGGTTCATCATTGTCCTCTTCTGTTGGTTGAACAGAAGTGCTTGCTTCGCCTTCTTCACGAGTCCGTTTCGGATTCTCTTTATCCTTACACGGGAACGTGTTTTCGAAGAAGGATGCATTTCTTGATTCCATTATTGTATTTGCATGTATGTCTGGTATATCAGACTTGTATACCAAGAAACGATACGCACTACTATTGTGTGCATACCCGATGAAGATACAATCAATGGTTTTTGGTCCTATTGAGACCTTCTTAGGGGGTGGTACCGCCACTTTTGCTAGGCACCCCCACACTTTGAGGTATTTGTATGAAGGTACATTACCTTTCCACAACTCATAAGGCGTCTTTCCAGTCACCTTATGCGGTATTTTGTTGAGAATGTAATTTGAGGTTAGCAGCGCTTCCCCCCACATGTTCTGGGATAACCCAGATTCTTGCAGCATTGCATTCATCATTTCTTTGAGAGTTCGGTTCTTTCGTTCCGCAACCCCGTTAGATTCAGGTGAGTAAGGCGCAGTAGTTTGATGAACGATTCCATGTTCTCTACAGAATGCATTAAATGGTTCACTATACTCGCCTCCTCTATCACTTCGGATCATTTTAATCTTTTTACTAAGTTGGTTCTCAACTTCCAACTTGTATTCTTTAAACTTTTCCAAAGTTTCATCTTTGCTATGTAACAGATATACATAACAATATCGTGTGCAATCGTCTATGAAGGTTACAAAGTACTTCTTACCGCCTCTAGTTTGCACGAACTTTAAATCACATAAATCAGTGTGAATTAGTCCTAGAGGTTCGGTTGTTCTCTCTACATGGGGTGATGGCGTTTTTGTGAGTTTCGCTTGTACGCATACTTCACATTTGTCTTTACTTGTTTTGCATTTTGGAATCATGTTCATGCTTATTAGTCTACTTATAGATTTATAATTAACATGTCCCAATCTTTCATGCCAAATATTAAAAGACTCAACGACATAAGCAATAGGATTATTCTCATTCACTGAAACATCAGTTACAACCTTTTTGGGAAGGACTGTCATTACATTCATTTTGACCAGCCCATCCTTCACATAACCCTTCCCCACATAAATCCCATTCTTAGAAAGAACTAACTTATCAGACACAAACTTGATACAGAACCCATTCTTGTTGAGAAGAGTCCCCGAGATCAGATTCTTTCGAATGTCTGGCACATGAAGCACATTGTTGAGAGTCAGCTCCTTTTCAGAAGTCATCTTGAGCACGATCTTCCCAATACCTTCAACCTTGGATGTCGCAGAGTTTCCCATGAAGAGCTTCTCATCTGTTCGGCTTTTCTGATAAGTGGTAAACAATCCCTTATCCGAGCAGATGTGTCTAGTGGCACCTGTATCGTACCACCACTCCTTTGGGTTGCTCCCAACCAAATTCACTTCAGTCACCGCACACAGATCGTCTGCTGTCAGCGAGTTTTCAGCTAAATTTGCTTGAGACTTCTTCCCTTTGTCTCTTCTGTTGTCGGGCTTGCTGCGACACTCGTCTGCCTTGTGACCAACCTTATCACACTTGTGGCATTTTCCACTGAACTTCTTTGCTCCTTGCTTCTTGAAGTTTGTGGTGTTTTGAGGTTGAAACTTCTTGTTCTTCCCCTTGTCTCGATGCTCAGCCAGGTTTGCCTTGTTAGAGAGCCCAACTTGATTTGCCCTCTTATTGTTTTCCTCGACCCGAAGCCTCACGATCAGGTCTTCAATCCTCATTGCCTTTTGTTTCAGCAACAAGTAAACCTTGAATTGCTCCCAGGATGGAGGAAGCTTCTCAATGATGGCACCTACCTGGAAAGCCTCACAGATGGTCATTCCTTCCGAGATTACTTCATGGACGATCAGTTGTAGTTCTTCAACCTGTTCCACGACTGACCTTGAATCTACCATCTTGTAGTTCAGAAACTTTGCTACTGCCGCTTTCTTTGAGCCAGCATCCTGTGTCCTGTACTTCTTTGTCAAAGTATCCCACAATTCCTTAGCGGTGTTATGGTTACAGTAGACCTTGTACAGCGAGTCAATCATGCGATGAGTAAGATACCCTCTGCATGCATAGTCCCCTTTCGCCCAATCAGATAGGGCATCAGTGTCATGTGGGGAGAACCTAGGTTTCCCCTCCTTCAAGAACCTGTCCAAACCCAGCATACTCAGAAAGAACTCCATCTTCTGAGACCATATTTTGAACCCTTTTCCGTCAAATTTTTCGGGTAGGATCCCAGCATGGATTGTGTTCGGCATAGTTGTCACATACGGTCTGTGGGGAACATACAGATGAGGCAACTGAACATCAGGCAGATCCATTGGATGACTCGTTTGACCTGGGTGACTTGTTTGACCCGGATAGCTCAATTGACCCGGATGACTCATTTGAACCGGATGGCTCATTTGACCCGGATGACTCATTTGAACCGGATGGCTCATTTGACCCGGATGAAGAGGTTGAGCCAGATGACTCGTTTCAGTCGGATGACTCGGTTCAGCCGAATGAATAGGCACTGGTGGCAGATCCAGTTGGACAACCGGGGGGGTTTCCTTGATCGGACTCTCATGACCCGGACTGTTCTGAACTTGATCCCTATCAAGTATCTGAGCCTGATCGAGAGGCACAGTCCCAAACTGAATTCGGGGCGACCCAGTGACCTTTCCAGCGTCAGCAGCAGTTTTCTCATCTCCGTTAGTCGTTGTATCTGTTCAATGAGACAAACAAATATTAGTATGACTTAGAAGTAACTCTGCAAAACAGATTTCAAAATTCTGAAAAAACACAGTTTTCTGCAGAACTGTAAATGCAGAAACCAGAAATCTGCGAACTGTAAAAAATTACAGAACCAGAATCTAGGAATCTGTAAGTGCAGAAACCAGCAATCTGCGAACTGTAAAAATTACAGAACCAGAATCTGCGAATCTGTAAATGCAGAAACCAGCAATCTGCGAACTGTAAAAATTACAGAACCAGATTCTGCGAATCTGTAAATGCAGAAACCAGCAATCTGCGAACTGTAAAAATTACAGAACCAGATTCTGCGAATCTGTAAATGCAGAAACCAGCAATCTGCGAACTGTAAAAAATCCCAGAAATCACGAATCTGTAAAATAGATCTGAATTCCTGCGAACTGTAAAACACAGATTCTGCAATCTGTAAATACAGAATCAGAAATCTGTGAACTGTAAACACAGTTTTTCGGTTCTGTAATACAACAACAACCTGGTTCTGTAAATACAACAGCAACCTCACAATTTAAAAGGATGAATTTGCGTTTTTACTCGAATCTGAACACAGATCCGAAACTGTAAAAGTACAGACAATTTTCTTCGGGATGTAACTTTCTGTTCCTTTAAAACTCAAACAGATTGTTAGCGACAGGATAAAATTGTACAGAATTAAGATTGTTAGACCTGTAATCCGCGTTTATAACAATCTGTAAAGAAATAATTAAAGAACAGAATTAAGGAAAAATTATACCGAAGTGTTCTTGACGAATTTGGTGCGTAGAGTCGAGAAAGAATCTCTTTCCTTAATTCTGTAACGCCCCGTATATGTGACGGTTACCGGCGTTGAGAATCCCAAGATACAACTACGAATTCTTCTGGTTTGCACAATCAAAAGCAGAAGCCAAACGAACCAGTTTTTGTGTCGTACTCTCAGAGAAGGAGAAGAAGAGAAGAGATGGGAGACTGTGTAAATTTCGGATGTGAGAATGAGAGCCAGAACTTCTCTTAAGTAGAGAATCTGGTTTGTTAGAGGAGGAGATCGTGGAGAGGCAGATGTGGGAAGTGGAGAAAATCGTGGAGGAGGTTGCTGACTCTGTTGGGCGTCCCCAACGAGGCAGTTCACAGCCCAATCTGGAAGCCCAACTTCCAGATCCAGCCCACTTCAAAAAGAAGCTAAGCTGCTGCTTGGGCCTACGGCCCATTCCACAAGACCACGAGCCACGGACCACGGACCACGGACCAGGACCGGACGGACGGACGGACCGCGCGAGGGCCCCCCGTGTCCTCTCTCCATACCTCTCCCAAGGGCTTACCAAGGGTATGGGGTTTGGGGTATATAAACCCTTCATATTCTCACCCCAATTTTCGATGTGGGATAAAACCCATATCAAAATTCAGCTCCAAAATTGTTCTTTGAACTTAGTTAAGCAACCAACTTTGAGCCTTCATTTCTCATTCAAACGGAACCCGATTTTGACGTGTGAGTACACTACGGCGTAGTGCTCGCGGAGACGAAGCCAACGCTCCCATAATCCGGCACAACCGGTGACCGCAGCCCACCAGAAAAGTGCCCGGAAGTCCAGTCAAAAATCAGTTCCAACAAATGGTACAACTATGGGATATGGGATATGGGATATGGTATATATGCAGGCTAGAGACGATTCTTCATAGCGAGCCAAGTGATGAAGCTAGGACGAAGGAAGTGGGGATTTGCCCAAATGCCCGAAGACAGTTGTAGACTTCAGCAATGTTGAGTTTCTTTGATTGCATTGCTATATAAATGGTCTTCGCTCTACTTCATTCGCTCTAGGATTATAGTTATAGAAAGCGTATAGGTTCTGAAAAGATGTCATACTGACGCAAACTCTACATCTGTTTATTTATTTTTCTGATCCATCTCTACATCTGTTTATTAATCTTCTCTTTACGAAACGCCTATATGCACGCGACTTTTTCACTATATGCACATGTGTGCAGAAGTTATGCGCATAGGTTGGTGCGCTGTTGTATTGCGCACAAGGGTATTTTCGGGATAAATTTGAAAATTCTGGCAATGGCTGACAAACTCGTGCGTAGGACACCAGCGCACATAAAAGGTAATGTGAAAACGTCCAGCGCACAACTTCGGGAATCCGAAACGTCGTGCGCAGAAAGATGTGCACATTTGGCTTGCGCACAGAAAGATGTGCGCAGATCCAATGTGCATATAAGGCCTTTTAACGTTTTTGCGTATTTTCGAGCCACTTTTTATGACGCGGAGACCTTATACGCACTTTATATGCCTAATAACACTAAATTGTATAAGTTTTTCAAACATAATCAACATCGATGTGCTAGACCCTTCATATTGCAACTATTTCAACTATTTCGAAGATTGAAAGACTAGTAAAGGTTTACAAAGGAGGTGTTACTTGAAGAGTACGAGATTTCGACTTGAAGTTACTGACAAGGTTAAATAGCTATAATATTCATTGAAAACAAGTTTCATTGCGTTCCGACGTCGTTTGGGCATCGCTCCGCCTTATTGGACCTTAAAAGGCCTTAAGGCCCATTAAGGTCTTTTAGCGTTTTTGCGTATTTTCGAGCCACTTTTTGTGACGGAGAGACCTTATGCGCACTTTATATGCCTAATAACACTAATTTGTATAAGTTTTTCAAACATAATCAACATCGATGTGCTAGACCCTTCATATCGCAACTATTTCAACTATTTCGAAGATTGAAAGACTAGTAAAGGTTTACAAAGGAGGTGTTACTTAAAGAGTACGAGATTTCGACTTGAAGTTACCGACAAGGTTAAATAGCTATAATATTCATTGAAAACAAGTTTCATTGCATTCCGACGTCGTTTGGGCATCGCTCCGCCTTATTGGACCTTAAAAGGCCTTAAGGCCCATTAAGGTCTTTTAGCGTTTTGCGTATTTTCGAGCCACTTTTTGTGACGGAGAGACCTTATGCGCACTTTATATGCCTAATAACACTAATTTGTATAAGTTTTTCAAACAAAATCAACATCGATGTGCTAGACCCTTCATATCGCAACTATTTCAACTATTTCGAAGATTGAAAGACTAGTAAAGGTTTACAAAGGAGGTGTTACTTAAAGAGTACGAGATTTCGACTTGAAGTTACCGACAAGGTTAAATAGCTATAATATTCATTGAAACCAAGTTTCATTGCATTCCGACGTCCTTTGGGCATCGTTTCGCCTTATTGGACCTTAAAAAGCCTCAAGGCCCATTAAGGCCTTTTAGCGTTTTTGCGTATTTTTGAGCCACTTTTTGTGACAGGGTGATATACACGATTATGTTGTGTAAATAGACGGGGTTTTAGCATTGTTTTAGTGGTGTTTTAGGATGCATTTGAGGTAGACCCGGCAGAAATTAACCCGACCCGCAAACCCGACCCGACCCAACCCGATTTTTCTGGGTCATAACCCGTCAAATTGAACCCGTGACCCGTTTTTGTCAAACCCGATTGACCCGATTTTTTTTGGGTCAAAAATGGGTTGACCCGCCCCAACCCGTTTTTGACCCGAACATTTGGCCAAAAAGATAAAAGTAATAAAGAAGCGGAAATTGTAAATTTTACCCAAAAAATTGTCAACACACTAGATAACTATTGTCAACAACATTAATAAACTGTCAACACGTTGGACAAATTGTCAACACACTAGATAATAAATTGCAAACATGACTAATTAATTAGTCAACACAATTAAATAAACTGTCACTAAGACTAATCAACTGTCAATATGGATAATTAAACTTTTAGAGAACTAGTAAAGTAAACTGTCAACATGGCTAATTAAATTGTCAACAAGACTAAATAAACTGTCAACAGGACTGGTTAAATTGTCAACACGGCTAATTAAACTGTCAACGAGACCAATAGACTGCCAACATGGCTAGTTAAGTTGTCAACACGGCTAACTAAATTGTCAACATCATTAATACTTTGTCAACAACACTAATAATCTATCAATAACACTACTAAAATGAAGTGCCAATACCATTAATGTACAACTTAGTCTTATTAGGCATATAAAGTAAGGTCTCGCTTATTAGGCATATAAAGTACCAATAATGTACAACTTAGTCTTATTATACAAAACGAGGCTCGAAACTATGTGTAAACACTAAAAGGCCTTAAATGAGATTAAGGTCCAATTTGGCAAAACGATGTCTGAATGGATTGAAACTTGATTTCAATGTCTATTAGAGATATTTGACCATGTGGGTAACTCTCAATCAAAACTTCTTCATGTTCAAGTAACACCTCCTTTTCTAAACATCAAACTAGTCATCACTCTCTAACTTGTGGCAATATGTATGGTCAACAACATCGATGTATTATTATGATTGAAAAAATTATACAACTTAGTCTTATTAGGCATATAAAGTCCCATTAAGGTCTCGCTTACACTAAACGAGGCTTGAAACTATGCGTAAACGCTCAAAGACCTTTAAAGGCCTTAAATGGGCTTAAGGCCAATTTGGAAAAACGATGTCGGAATGGAATGAAACTTGGTTTCAATGCTTATTAGAGATATTTAACCATGTGGGTAACTTCCAATCACAACTTCTAACATTTCAAATAACACCTCCTTTGTAAAACCAAACTAGTGATAACTGTATAACTTGGCGCAATATGTATGGTCTACAACATCGATGTTGATTATTGTTCGAAAAATTATACAAGTTAGTCTTATTAGGCATATAAAATATCAATAACTTGGTTTCAATGTTTTACTTTCTAAGTTATGAGATTGTTATTTTTTTGCAGTTTGAATTATGTGACTAAGTTGACAGATTGTTTTCATTTTAATACTCTATCTATCTTGAGTTGCATTAAACGATGGATTGATTATGGTTGTGAAGATGTGTTTTGATTTTGAGCAACATATCAGGTCTTTATTTGCCGTCGCATTGAACCTGCCGTGTTTTATTTAGTCGATGGTTATTGACTTGTCCATAGGTTGTAAATTGTAATTTATAAATGTTTTCATTCGTTTTTTTTTCAAATATTAGCTAATCTACTAAAAGTTACTATGCCAAACTTATTCAAATAAATGAAAAGAAGGTAATGTAGTGGTGTTGCTATCGAAGCATACATTAAAATTTGCAATTAAGATTGACCCAAATTTAACATCAATATTTCGTAACGACTCAACTTGTTATGTCTCGGTAAGTTTTTACTCAAAGCGACTCGATCTGACAATAAATCCGTAACAAACGACTTGTTTGACTCCAAAATTTTCGACCCAAACCCGACCCGCCTATAAACCCGTAACAACCCGACCTGTTTGACCCGGTAATTTTAGACCCGAACCCGAACCCGACCCGCCTATAAACCCGTAACAACCCGACCTGTTTTGACCCGGTAATTTTAGACCCGAACCCGACCCGACCCGCCCATAAACCCGTAACAACCCGACCTGTTTTGACCCGGTAATTTTAGACCCGAAATGACCCGACCCGAAAAATACCCGACCCGGAGCACCCTTAACCCGAACCCGACCGACCCGACCCGATTGCCAGGTCTAATTTGAGGTGTTATGGAGCATTGGCGAGGAGTGGCTGAAGACGCATTATAGGAGATCTTGGAGCTGAAGAAACGAAGATGTTGAAGATTCTGGAAGGCAGCGACCGCCTCCGAGGCAGCGCCCGCCGCCTGCGTCGAAGTCAACCAAAGCTTTTTCCATTTCTGCCTTATTACGTTTTTATTTTTGCATTTATGTTGATTTCAGTTTTCAGACTTGATTATGGACGTTTTATTTTAGTATTTAGGGTTAGAGAGAAGGTTGTTTCTTCTCTAACCTCACTTTCATTTGTCATCTAGTTTTTACACCATTTCCATGGAGAACTAAGCCACCTTTGCTTAGTCCGACCGTTGAAGCTTTCGTATTGAACAAGTTGTGAGTTTTTCATTCCTTATCTATTGCATGGATTTTATCTATTCTCTTGCTTGAATTGCCTATGGTTAATATTGATAGTTTCTAGCTTGCGCAACTAGATATTGTCTCTATGAATCTATTGCAGATTTAGATTGTTATTGGTTGAGCATATCTATTTCAAATTAGCAATTGCATCGAGCTAGTATCTGGTTGTGCTAGTCATATGTAGAGAGAATCGATTTACATTCTAGGATAAAAGCTGGTTGTTTTATGCTAGAATTGTATCCTGTCATATTCCTATCCTTATTGCTACGGTTAAACTGAATCTTGATAGTTTCATGGTTGTTTAATTAGTTAGTTCTAATAGTGTCTGGTTGTGCTATTAGTTACTTTAGAAAAGGAATTGGAATTTCCATGGCATGAAGTCTTGAATGATTATCTAGGATCAACTTATCAAACGAATAGTGGATACTTGTTTAGCTAAGCTATTTCCCAAATCATATTTACAAACTTCACTTTGTTAGTTATTGGATGCTTAGGATCTAAAACAAACCAAACCCCCCTTTGTTACTTAAGATTGACATAAAGCTCATACTAAAAGGCATAAATCTGTCTCCCTGTGGATTCGACCCTTGCTTACTAAAGACTATAGTTTTTAGTAGGTTTGGATACTTACATAGTAGTAATTCTTACGACAAATTGATGTTATCAAATTGGCGCCGTTGCCGGGGAGGCAATAATTTGTCTTTTGTGTGATTTTTGTGCCAATCTTGGTGTGAACCTATCTTATGGTTCACACCCGTGTTACTAATACTTCACCTCTCGTTTTTTATCCAGAAATCGAGAGAACGCTATATAGAACTCGCAGAGCTGCGTGAGCACTACTACAAGGGATTGCAACAATGGGTGATCATATTACGCTTGAGTCCTTGACAACTCCTGACTTGGAGCAACCAACTCGAGCTATACAATTTCCACCACTTGGCAATGGAGTTAAATTTGAGCTTAAGACGGGAGTGGTCCATCTACTACCAAAATTTAGTGGAACTCCGCTTGAGGATCCTATCCAACACTTGGATGAGTTCCTTGAAGTCTGCACTAGTATGTGTCCATCTGACGTTACTGAAGATCAGATGAGGTTGAGAGTCTTTTCTTTTTCTCTGAAGGACTCAGCTAAGGACTGATTTCACTCTTTACCACCGGGAAGTGTTACCACTTGGGTGAATTTGAAGAAGGTGTTCCTTGACAAATACTTTCCAACAATTAAATCCAATCAGCTCAAGAAGAAAATCTACAACATAGAGCAACTTGCTAATGAGTCTCTCTATGACTACTTTGAGCGCTTTAAGAAACTGGTGAAGTGTTGTCCATATCATGGTTACGCTAATCATGATCTGATTCTTTATTTGCATGGAGGACTCCGTGAGGATGATCGTCGGATGGTAAATTCTTCTTGTGGTGGTAACATTATGAAAAGAACTTACGACGAAGCTCTAGAAATCTTTTCCACACTAGCGGATGACTCTAGACAATATAGTGGAAGAGGCTCCCAAAGTTTGTCTGTTGCTAGTTCTCAATCTAAAATTGATCAAGCTGACTTTGATGTGCTGAAAGAGGAAGTGAGGCGTCTGAAATTGAAGGGTACACCTCATTAGGCTAAAGCATGTGAGATTTGCCTTGATGACCTGCACCCTACTGACTCATGCCCTACACTACAAGAGGAGGTGAATGCAGTTGGAGGATTCCAACAGAGACAAAGGTATGATCCCTATTCTAACACATACGATCCAGGCTGGAAGGATCACCCCAATTTTCGGTGGAGAGATCAAGATCCAAATCAACAAGGTAACCCTCCACAAGCTACACCACCTGCACCAAGGGCTCAAGGGCAAAGCTCTAACTCATCTCCTTCTGTGGATGAGTTGTTGAAGATGCTGATGCAAAGTAATGTCACCACCAATGAGAACATTGCTAAGATGAGTCGAAGTCAGGTACAATTCCAAGAAACTACAATAGCTAGCATTCATAACTTGGAAAGGCAGGTGGGTCAGATTTCTCAAGCGGTGAGTAAACTTGAGGCAAAAGATTCCTGAAAGCTTCCCTCTCAAACTGAGACAAATCCGAACATTCGGAATGTCAGTGTTGTCACTTTAAGGAGTGGGAAGAATTTGGAACGGAGCAACACAGACGAAACAGAAGAAAAAAGTTCGGAAAGTGAAGAAGCTGAAGGCGGCGACCAATGCCAAGGCGGCGCCCGCCGCCCAGGTGACTTTACTCTCGGCAATTGAAATCAAACTGGCAGTGACCGCCGCCCAAATGGCAGCGCCCACCGCCCATCTGAAGAAGCCCCCGACACTCCGGAAGTGTCTGAAACACCTGTTTTCCCGGAGTATAAGCCTGTTGCTCCATTCCCATCTGCATTGCAGCGTACCAAGCCACTTGTACAGGACAAGGACATGTTCGAGATATTCAGAAACGTCGAGGTAAACATTCCTCTTCTTAATTTGATCAAATCTGTTCCTCGTTATGCCAAGTTCTTGAAACAGATGTGCACTACGAAGAGAAATCAAGACATGAACAGTAAGAAGAAGGTGAAGGTAAGCGAACAGATTTCTGCAGTCTTCCAAAAGCGCTTACCTAAGAAGTGTGGAGTATGTTTACCATCCCTATCACTATTGGAGGTACTCGGTTTGCTAAAGCTATGTTAGATCTCGGTGCCTCCATCAATGTTATACCCTCTTCTCTCTGTGATTCTTTGAAACTAGGACCTTTGCATGCCACTAATATTTCCATTCAGCTAGCTGATAGATCTAATGTGCATCCTATAGGAGTCGTAGAGGATGTTTTGGTTACGGTTGGTGAGCTTGCTTTTCCCGCTGATTTTTATGTGCTTAATATGGAACATGATAAGCATGCTGCCCCTATCTTGTTAGGTAGACCTTTCCTAAAAACAGCCAATACTAAGATCAATGTGAGCACTGGCTCTTTAACCATGGAATTCGATGGCCAAATTCTTAACTATAACATCTATGAGGCCATGAAATATCCATCTGATGATCTCTCTGTTTATGCTATTGATGTACTTGAGCCGGTAGTGCAAGAAGTTTTTGATGAGAACCACCTAGATGATACTCAATCTATTATTGTTGACTCTAGTTTGGATTTCACTTTATCAACTGACATGCAGGAAGTTGTCAATGAGTTGGATGCTTACTATAAGCTTCCTCTTGAGCGACCAGGTAACTCACCTTTACCACTAACCCTGCCTAGCGAGAAGCTCTTGCCCTTTATTGTGCAGGCACCTGTGATTGAATTGAAACAACTCCCGGACCATCTCAAGTATGTATTTCTTGGAGATAAGGAGACATTGTCAGTTATCATCTCCAACAAGCTCACAAAGGATCAAGAAGAGAAGTTGGTGGTGGTTCTCAAAGAGCATAAGGCAGCGATAGGCTGGACTATAGCTGATATAAAGGGCATCAGCCCTACCACCTGCATGCATCGCATATTGCTGGAAGTTGAGGAGAAGCCATCTAGGCAGCCACAGAGGCGTCTAAACCCACCTATGATGGACGTTGTGAAGAAAGAAGTCTTAAAACTCTTACAAGCAGGTATGATATTTCCTATTTCTGACAGTAAATAGGTTAGTCCTACACAGGTTGTCCCGAAGAAAGGAGGGATTACAGTAGTGGAAAACCAGCAAGGAGAGCTAGTCCCTACAAGACTGCAGACAGGTTACCGAGTTTGCATTGATTACCATAAGCTGAATGCGGTCACTAGAAAGGATCACTTCCCTCTGCCATTTACTGATCAAATGCTTGAAAGACTTTCTAGTCGCGCTTTCTACTGCTTTCTAGATGGGTATTCGGGTTATTTCCAAATAGTCATTGCTCCTGAGGATCAAGCTAAGACGACCTTCACTTGTCCATTTGACACTTTTGCCTATCGTCGAATGCCATTTGGGTTGTGCAATGCCCCAGGGACCTTTCAGCGGTGTATGGTAAGCATCTTTTTTTAGTACATTGAGAATTTCATAGAGGTTTTTATGGATGACTTTACTGTGCATGGAGATGATTTTGATGCATGTCTAAATCACTTATCACTTGTGCTTGGTAGATGCGTTGATACTAATCTAGTGCTTAATTCTGAGAAGTGTCATTTCATGGTAGAACAGGGTATTGTTTTAGGACATATCGTGTCGTCTAGAGGTATTGAGGTCGATAAGGCGAAGATTGAAGTAATTCAGTATTTGCCCTATCCTACTAATGTTCGTGAAGTTCGTTCTTTTCTAGGCCATGCAGGTTTCTATCGCAGGTTTATTAAAGACTTCTCCAAGATCTCTGCACCTCTATGCGAACTGCTGAAAAAAGAGATGGGTTTTGAGTTCTCAACTGAGTGATGCAAGTGATTATGCTATGGGGGTTGTGCTAGGCCAAAAGGAAGCAAGAGCTTCTTATGTGATTCAATACGCATCTATGACCCTGAATGATGCACAAAAGAACTACTCCACCACAGAGAAGGAGATGCTTGCTGTGGTGTTTGCTCTTGAAAAGTTCCGGCAGTACCTCCTTGGTACAAAGGTCATTGTCTATACTGACCATGCTGCCCTGCGCTATCTGCTGACAAAGAAAGAAGCAAAACCAAGATTGATTCGATGGATCCTTTTGCTCAGTGAATTTGACATTGAGATTAAGGATAAGAAGGGTGCTGAGAACCTTGTTGCTGATCATCTCAGCAGAATTGTTACTAATGAATGCACTCCACACAGTCAGATCCAAACAAACTTTCCTGATGAGTCTCTTTTGAGGCTAAGTACTATAGAGCCATGATATGCGGACTTGGTGAACTTCCTCACCACAGGTGAGTTCCCTCCACCTTTCAACAAGGTTCAGAGATATCGACTGCGTGGCTCATCTAGATTCTTCATCTGGGATGACCCTTACCTATGGAAGCATTGCTCTGATCAGGTAATCCGCAGTTGCATTCCAGAAAATGAGGTAAATTCTCTCCTTACTTTTTGTCATTCAGAAGCATGTGGTGGGCATTTTGGGGGACAAAGAACCGCAAGAAAGGTACTTGATGCAGGATTTTGGTGGCCTTCCATCTTTAAGGATGCACATAACCACTGTAAATCTTGTGATAGTTGCCAACGGGTTGGAAATTTGTCTAGGAGGGATGAGATGCCACAAACAGGCTTGATTTTTTGCGAAATCTTTGATGTTTGGGGCATTGACTTCATGGGACCTTTTCCAAACTCTTGTGGTAATATGTATATTTTGCTTGCGGTGGACTACGTTTCCAAATGGGTGGAAGCGAAGGCCACCAGAACTGATGACTCTAAGGTTGTGGCAGATTTCTTGAAGTCACACATATTTGCCAGGTTTGGGATTCCAAAGGCTCTGATCAGTGATAGGGGAACTCATTTTTGCAATAGAACAATCACTGCATTGTTGAAAAAGTATCATGTCACGCAAAGAGTTTCTACTGCCTATCATCCCCAAACGAATGGCCAAGCTGAAGTGTCAAACAGGGAGATTAAATCCATCTTGGAGAAGACGGTATCCCTCAATAGGAAAGACTGGAGCCAAAGACTTGATGATGCGCTATGGGCGTACAGAACAACTTATAAAACACCTATTGAGATGTCACCCTTTAGGTTGGTGTTTGGTAAGGCTTGCCACCTCCCCGTTGAGCTAGAGCACAAGGCCTATTGGGCCATTAAGAAGTGCAATTTGAAGATTGAGGAAGTTGGAGAGCTTCGTAAGCTTCAATTACAGGAATTGGAGGAGGCAAGGATTGAAGCTTATGATAATGCCATTCGCTACAAAGAAAGAACTAAGGCATGGCATGACCGAACCATTTTAATGAAGGACTTCCGCATTGGTGACAAAGTCCTCCTATTTCAATCCCGCCTTAGGCTCTTTCCTGGCAAGCTAAGATCGCGTTGGGCAGGGCCATATGTTGTTTCTAAAGTTTTCCCTCATGGCGCAATCGAGCTCTATGATGAGGGAACACACACAATATTCAAGGTAAATGGCCAGAGAGTGAAGAAGTACCATGACGGATTCACTAAGGACATTGTAGAGGAAGCAATCTTAACAGAGCCTGACGCCGATAACTAATAAATTGGCATGACGTCGAGCCACGATGGTAAATAAGGCGCTTCTCGGGAGGCAACCCGATGTAGGTATAGGTACATTTCCTTCCCTTCGTTTAGCTTATTTCCATTTATTTTGTTTGGTTTTCGTAGTTCTGTCTCGAACTAACCCGTAGGAAGCTCGGAAGTAGCTAAAAATGAAGTTGGCTACGGCCTAAAGGCAGCGTCCGCCGCCCACTCCAGAAATGAGGCCCCGCTACGGCAAATGGCAGCGACCGCCGCCTTTTCAGGTTCGGACTCTTCCCTTTTACGAAAAAAAAAAGAAAATAAAAAAAAAGAAAATGAAAAAGAGATATCTGAAAGAATAGAAAAGAGAGATATCTGGAAAAAAAAAAAAGAGAGAGAGAAGAGAAGAGAAAGGGAGAAGAGAAAGGCAGCGCCCGCTGGCGACCTTGGCCATCTAGTCCACCGGCGACCTTGCCCGCTGCCTCAACGACGACCGCCACCCGTTTTTCTACAGTTCTTGTTCGAATACTCAAGGCAGCGCCCGCCATCTTCAAGGCAGCGCCCGCCGCCTTGCATCCGGGTGATTTTTCTGAAATTCATTACTCTTTACGGTTGTTTTGTGACTCAGTTATCAATTATGAATATCCTCCGTAAGCGTAAATCTGAATCCAGATCTGGTCCTAAGTATTCCCGTGAGCATAAATCAAGGCAGAAATTTGTAGACGGAAAGCAAATGCTTTCTACATTGTTTTATGATCCTGCTACTATGAGGGAGCTGGGTTTAGAGAGTTGTACTCAACAAATGTTGCAACATTGTGGGTTGGGGAACTTTTATGAAATGTCTGCTCCTACTTTTCCTAGGTGGACTAGGGAATTTCTGATCACTTTGGATGATGAGCCTGAAGAGGAATGTATTCTATTTAGTCTGGCTGGATCGATGTTCACTATGAGTTACAATGATCTTGATACTGCACTTGGTATTACCAAGCAGCCCTCTTCTGCTGCTGTTTGAAGTAAGGCACAAGAACAGCTTGATTTCTGGGTTCGATCCACGCGTACCAGGAGTTTTGACCCTAAGGCTGGGGAATATAATTATAAGTGGTCTCACCCTTGCCTGCGTTTAGGTCACAAGGTCATTCGTATGGCCTGGTTGGGCCAATCTGAGATTAATAAGATTCCTCATCTTGACTTAGAGGCCATTTGGAGTATGACACCCAAGTGTAAGCTAGTACAGGGGTGGCGAACCATCTTCCTTGCTTCCTGCAAGAAGATGCAACGAGATAACAAGTGCAAGATTGTGGTTGGGGGAATGGTGTCACTGATTGCTCGTTTCCTAGGTCTTGAGTTTCCTGATAGGTCTCAGCAGCTCTCTTCCATTTTTACATATGACATCAAGCAGCTAAAGCAGGTGGGGGTATTATCAGAGCAGGGAGATCATAGCTACTGGGTATATGGTGCTAGAGGTTTCTACAAGATTCCCTTACCTCTTGCTATTGAGATGCCCTTCGGACCCGTGTATGTTGATTTTGATCTGAGTAGGTTCCGGGTTGGGTTTGAAGGTGCTAGTTCTTCCTCTGCCGCTCCTCGTACAGCTGTTGAGGAGGATTCTGATGATGAGGAAGAGGAAGGCTCTGGGGATGATGATGATGTTGAGCATGAGGATATTGATATGCCTCAAGCTCAGACTACTGTTGAGCCTCAGTTTGACTATCATAGGCAGATTTGGAAGACTGTCCAGCGCATGGACACTCGTCAGCAGACTTTGGAGACAGACTTCTACAGCTTTCGTGATACCACCAGAGACTTCCAGACCTCCCAGACTACCATGATGGAGCAGCAGGCCGCCAACATGAGGGCCATGCAGGAGCAGATGAGGCAGTGGAACCTATTCATGGGTTCCCAACATCCTGACTTTCCACCACCTCCACAGTAGTGGTACTTCTTCTACTTCCCCTATTTAATTATGTCTTATTTCATTGAGGACAATGTTCATTACAAGTGTGGGGGAGTTGATTATGTATTACTTTACTATTCTGAAAAAACAAAAAAAAAACAAAAACAAATTGAAAAATTGAAAAAGCCAAAAATATGAATAAAAAGGCATATAAAAATCCTGGGGTGGACTGAAAACCTGAAAGGGCGGTTCAAGTAATAAGTAGGTAATCTGGCGGGTATTAGGCCTTGGCAAAAATAGATTCAGAGTGTTGTGAGGTGGTGAGTTAAAAAAATGAAAAGAGAGTGTTAGGTGAAAACCTGCAAAGGCGCCTAAGTAAAAAGAGAGAAAAAAAATTGAGTGTTTTAGGACTATCAATTTACCGGCGATGGCGACATAAGAAGGGAGTATAAGTGTGTTTTGGGTAGGTTTTCACTTGGAGGGATAAGTTGTAGTAATATTGATGATTATCATTCTCTTTGATGATTTGTGTGGTGTTGGATTATGGTGGTGTGTCTGTTGGTGTTGATCATTTAGGTTAGTGCTTGGTTGAGGTGCATATCATATATATTGGTGTTTTTGTTGTTGGATGTGTGATGTGGATGGTTGGCTGAGGTGTTGATGGTGTACTTCCATTATTTGGGTATGTTGGATGGTAGGTAAGATTTTGAGCTTTCATGTGGATACTATTGTTCTTGTTGTAAGCTCTTATCCATGGTTGATGATCTAGTGTGTTTATTGATGATGGGTGGTTGTTCTATATCCACTCGAGACGAGCTTTCATGTGATTTTGTCATCTAGTTTTTACACCATTTCCATGGAGAACTAAGTCACCTTTGCTTAGTCCGACCGTTGAAGCTTTCGTATTGAACAAGTTGTGAGTTTTTCATTCCTTATCTATTGCATGGATTTTATCTATTCTCTTGCTTGAATTGCCTATGGTTAATATTGATAGTTTCTAGCTTGCGCAACTAGATATTGTCTCTATGAATCTATTGCAGATTTAGATTGTTATTGGTTGAGCATATCTATTTCAAAGTAGCAATTGCATCGAACTAGTATCTGTTTGTGCTAGTCATATGTAGAGAGAATCGATTTACATTCTAGGATAAAAGCTGGTTGTTTTATGCTAGAATTGTATCCTATCATATTCCTATCCTTATTGCTACGGTTAAACTGAATCTTGATAGTTTCATGGTTGTTTAATTAGTTAGTTCTAATAGTGTCTGGTTGTGCTATTAGTTACTTTAGAAAAGGAATTGGAATTTCCATGGCATGAAGTCTTGAATGATTATCTAGGATCAACTTATCAAACGAATAGTGGATACTTGTTTGGCTAAGCTATTTCCCAAATCATATTTACAAACTTCACTTTGTTAGTTATTGCATGCTTAGGATCTAAAACAAACCAAACCCCCCTTTGTTACTTAAGATTGACATAAAGCTCATACTAAAAGGCATAAATCTGTCTCTTTGTGGATTCGACCCTTGCTTACTAAAGACTATAGTTTTGAGTAGGTTTGGATACTTGCATAGTAGTAATTCTTACGACAAATTTTTGTTATCACGGGGAGACCTTATACGCACTTTATATGCCTAATAACACTAATTTGTATAAGTTTTTCAAACATAATCAACATCGATGTGCTAGACCCTTCATATCGCAACTATTTCAACTATTTCGAAGATTGAAAGACTAGTAAAGGTTTACAAAGGAGGTGTTACTTGAAGAATACGAGATTTCGACTTGAAGTTACCGACAAGGTTAAATAGCTATAATATTCATTGAAAACAAGTTTCATTTTATTCCGACGTCGTTTGGGCATCGTTCCGCCTTATTGGACCTTAAAAGGCCTTAGGCCTTTTAGCGTTTTTGCGTATTCCAGATTGTTCATCGTAAAAATTCATACGGTTTAAGCCACGTTGTCTAAAAATTAAGTTTAACTCTCACTAAATAAGCGAAATAAATTTAACTTTTTGTTGTGAATACTAATTAATATATATTCATTTCATGAATAATATATAATTTAATTATATATATAAATATCTCATTACATATATATATATATCATAATTAAATTTAAAATTTATTCTTAATAGGATAGGATAATTTGTATTGTTTTTATGTTGAATGAAGTGATTGTTTTATAAGATTTATTTGTTGAATTAATTATTCAATATATTTTTAATTAAAGTTAAAAATAAAAAAATAAAAATAGCTTAACAACCTAGTCTAGAATCACTCTAGAGGCTCTAAAAGTCTTTGTTTTAATATATATGATAGATAGATGATGTGGATGAGAAAAAATTATTAGAGAAATTGCACCTCATACCCCTTTTCAATATCTCATTTGCAAAAATACCTAATTGTTTTAATGTTTGCAAATATACCCTAGTGACATTAAATTTTGTAAGGGTGACATTTTTTTTCAGTGCTTATGTTTTTGCAAATATACTCTGACATTTTATTTAATAAGACCGACATTTGTATTAATAAACCCGACATTTTTCTTCTATACTTGTTCATTTGCAAATATATTATATTTGGTGTATTTTTGCAACTCTAAATTTTTTTGGGTATTTATGTAAATCATTTATCTTAATGGGGTATATATGCAAATGCCTGAAATTATTAAAAGATAAATAGTGTTACTCAAGATGAGTAACATGGATAAAGATGCTCTTATAGTCTAATTCTAACAATGTCATAGTCAATTGAACACAACTTACTTTATTGAAAAATGCGACACTTTCACGCAGACTTCAAAATGACAAATTGCACACTTATATTAGCAAACTATATGTAAAAAAGATCTTTCATGTATAATATAAAAATATTTATTGATTATGTTTGAAAATATGAACATGTTTGAAATAAAATAGTGCGTAAACGTAAGTAGTAGAGGTTTTAAAATATGACTGAATCAAAAAAATAAATCTGGCAAAATGACACGATCCGTAGATTTACCGAACCCAATTCTCCCCTTTTCTCATTCTTTACTTCCCAAAAACAAGATCTAGGGTGAGAAAAGGTAAGAGGTGAACCCTAGATCTTGTTTTTGGAAAGTAGAGAGTGAGAAAAGGGATTATAAAGGAGAGACGTGGAATGCACTTATGCACCGGGATTGCTAGTGTGGCGGATTTGCTCCCCCCTTGGTTGAAGCTCCCAACCCTGAGAGAAGAGGTTTTGGTTGAAGAATTTAGGGGCGATGGAGGGGAGAATTGGGATGAAGACGAAGAAGATTGCAATTAGGGCTTTGAAGAGGAAGCGAGAGCAGAAATTGGTTGGGGGAGGAGGTGGGTTTTGCTTGGATGGGGGTTGTTGTGGGTCTTTGTGCTCGGATCGGGAAGATTGGAGGCACTTACTGCAACTCTCTACTGATTCAACCCACCATTAGCAGTAACCATGACATAACCATTATTCCCTTCTGATAAAGATTCAGTACAAACCACAATAAAAAAATTAAATTTGAAAAAATGATTTTGACAAAACAAAAACAATCACGAAGATCATAGAGGTTGAAATGGCACTACCACTAGGCCCCCAATCGCGTTGATCAGCACACGTTTCCAACTCGAAGCATGCCCAATCGGTTCTTCCCACAATCCTTTCGGCTCTGGTTTATTCTTCCCCTGATCAAGCAAGCATGTTTCAATTTTCAACATGATACAAAAAATTAAAAATCACACCATCCTAAATCCAAAGCAAACCTCTGCCAAGGAGTCGGGGGAGATGAAATTGGGGGAGGGAGCAGATAGAGTCCGCCATGGGGGTATATTAGACATTTTCACACAAACTAACGGAACAATTAACAAAATCGATGGAGGGGTGGTTTGGTGTTAACAGAATGACACAAAAGGGTGGTTTCTTGCAAAAAAAAAAAAAAAGTTAAATAAGGGGTGGTTTGGCGCAAAAATTTCTCCATATTTTACTCCACTTAAAATCTTTTCTATAGAATCTTTTATGACGGTCTTTTGTTCTTTCCCCTCAAAACCTCCAACACTGCCCAATTGTTCAAAACCTCTGGCACGTCTTTTGGTCTTCCATTCCAATTGTTCAAAACCTAGGCCTCGAGCACTGCCCTCCTGTCTCGTCGACTCGATTTCTTCACGGTATGCTCTTCTCCATCGTCTTTTGTCTTGTCGACTCGATTTGTTCATGAACAATCCGTCTTGTTCATGAACAAATATGTAGATGAACCTCTAAGGAATTGTACATGAACAATATGGAATGTTCATTAACAATTTGTTCATAAGATGATTGAGCATGCCCATTCATGTGAATTTGCCCATCCATGTGATTGAGCATGCCCATTTCAGTTGTTTACATCAACAATTAATCAAACTATGTTCATCAACTCTTAGTTGTTCAAATGAACAGTTGTTCAGATTCATCAATTGTTCATCGTTCATTAATTGTTCATGTGAACAACTAAAATGGGCATGAAAAAAAGCGTCGTCGTAATGAAGAAAAGTTGGATACTGAGAATGGAGAAGAATGATTCAATATAATATTTGGAGGTTACAAAAAAAATTCCATAACAGAGAGCGTGAATCAAGAAATTGAGGGAAGGTATGATTTTTTTTTTCTTAATTAGCTTTAATCTTGATAGTTGAATTGATTTGATCTAAAGGCTAAGGAGACTCCTCACTATTTACTGTAAGAGTGTTATGCACTTGATCCTAATTCTATATATAGATATAGATGAGTAAAACCAGATAGACGTTAAAAATTTGATACTTTCATTAATTTCCTTATACAAAATTCAATGATAGTGATCATAAATTTCTTTAGGAGACAAATCATCGGAATTAACAAAATACTAGTGTAACACCTTGTGTCATGTACGACGATATATTTATAAAATTTAATTATTTTTATAATAATGACCTATAATTTTATAAAAATTATAATTTATCCTAAGAATTAATGTAAAATATTATTATAATACAAAATAAAAATATACAATAAAGATAGCAATGATTTTAATTTGCTTAGATAGGAATAAAATAAAATTATATTTTTTATTTTACAAAAAACGATATTTTAGAACCTCTAGAACTTTTAACAAATAAAAAAATTATGCAAGTACATTCATATGACCGATACCTTACAATGGTGAAAATACCAGTGTCTTGTGGTGTCGAAAATGACTTCTAACGATTCGTGACAATATATGATGTCGTTATGGAATATCCATTTTTTACTCCCATAAGTGTCCATATGAACAATCATTTTTCATTTTCAACACCTTTAGGTGTCGATAATTAGTTTTGACATCTAGGTATTTATTTACCTTACACTGATAAATTCTCGTGGGCCGATTAACACGGAGATCGTGTATACGAGCGCATATGTGCATTGACAATAGGAGAAGTAATCCATGATATTATATAGTGGGTTATTATTAACTCAATTTCCGATGTGTGAAACCTATTCTCCTACACCACAAATATAAATACATGTAGACACCAACACTTTATTCATGTGTTTAAATTTTGTATCAATTCGAAAAAATATTCATTTAACTTATTCTATATTATTGATCTCAATTAGCTACCTAAGTTTGTTGATATTCTAAATTCTAATGACAAGGAGTGGTGTCATTGAATTTTGTCGAAATCTTATTGAGGGAAATGTAGTGCCCGACACTATGATGGCCCCATTTTCTTATTTTCACTCAAAAACTAATATGATGCCATGACATATAATGATATAAGAAAACAATTAAAATAAAAATCATAGTCTCTTGTGGAATTAGAGCATGAGAGACCCGTTCGTACAATTAATTTTGTTTTCGTTCTGGATTGCATAATTGATTAATGATCAACTTGCATGTAGCGTCACCAAACCTTACCCTCAACCGCCCATGTGGACCCCAATCCCACCACAACTACTTCGAACCTTCCGATCCACGCCACGTGTTCATCTCGATCAATCACACGCGTCCATAACACGTTATTCGCCATACGACGAGTCCTCATCAACACCCTGTTTGCTTTACTCATTTCGCTCCTTGCTAACTAGGGAGTAATTTAATTTCATTAACTAATCCCAGCATATTAATTCAGGTAATTATCTCTGCTTTCTCGGATATTTCCTCCCCTCTATAACTTACCCCCTTTCTCCTCTTCCCGTCTCCATTCATTCTTCACCAGACTCAGACAGACTATCATCTCCTCTCAATTCCAACGAAAATCTTCATGTAAGTACAAATTAACATATACTTCGATTAGATCTTGATTGCGCTGTTGAATTTTGAATAATTGAACTGAATTCATTTCTATTGAACAGAAGAACTTCGAAATGGCGGAGGAGCACGGATTTCAGGCATCGGAGGGGCACCGATTATGCGCAAACAACTGCGGATTCTTCGGAAGCCTAACATCATCGAATCTCTGCTCCAAGTGCTACAGAGATTTGCGAATCACAGAGGAGCAAGGCGCTTTCGCGAAGGCTGCTTTCGCAGCCAAATCGTCGCCTCCATCGCGGTTGACTTCGGCCTGTTTAACACTTCCGGCTGTTAGATCGCCTGAAATCGGTAGATCAGCGGCAGGGAAGGCGGATCTGAGTGTTGCGCCAAGCAGATGCGTTGGTTGTAGGAAGCGAGTGGGATTGACGGGGTTTAAGTGCAGGTGTGGATCTATGTACTGCGGATCTCATAGGTATCCGGAGAAACATGGATGCGGATTCGATTACAAGGCGGCGGGGAAGGAGGCGATAGCCAAGGAGAATCCGGTGGTGAAGGCGGAAAAGCTGAATAAGATATGAGATGATAAACGCGTGATGGTGGGTCTAGTTGAAAGCTAGTGGTGGTCGATGTTGACACTCGACTATGGCGATGGCTAATAGATGGGCGTTTTGCGTCATCTGTAATGGAGTGTTATGACTTCTGACGAGTCGAGTGGGGTTGTTTTCGGTTAAAATGCTTATTTATGAGTTATGAAAAGGAAAATATCGTTTCTGTAATTTCCGACTTATTTTAAGGTCGCTCTCTGCGCACCCCTGTAATTACTTCAGCCCACCTCTTTTGCACCTTTATTGACTTAATTACCCTCACAATAAATTAAAGGCAATAAAAGTATCATTCGGTGCCCAATAACTAGGGCAGAACAATCGGATTATCCGATTCGATAAGCCGGATATTCGCTAAAAAAATTTCCACAAAACCTCGATCCGTATCCGGTCCGTTTTAGAGCGGATATCCGGTAAATATTGTCCGGATCGGATCGGATATTTGACTCGGATATCCGAATTATCCGATTTCTAGAAGGTATATGAAAATTAAATTAAACTTTTTATTTTTATTAAAATTAAAATTCACAAAATATAAAATAAATGTTAAATATATAATTATATATATTATATAGAGGAATTAAGATGTGAAAATTAATATATTTGATTGATTTAGCAAATCAACAATTTAAATAAGCAATTAAAATATAAAATTTTGAGAACAACAATAAAAGTTATGTTATATATAAGAGAATTTTTGTGTTGAGAGAATATATCCTATTGTTTAAAAATGTATAAAAATAATTATTGAATCATCTACACTTATAAAAGTATATTTTAGTTCTATAAAAATATATTTATATATTATAATAATAATACCGGATATTTTTGAATATCCGTAAGCTAAATATCCCGATCCGTATCCGGTCCAAATATCCGGAAAATTCGCCCGGATCGGACCGGATTCGGATAAAACTTAATCATATATTTTCGGATGCGGATTTTTAAGGATCGGATCGGCGGATTGTCGGATCGGATATTTTTGCTCACCCCTACCAATAACCCAATTTTTCCCCTATAGCCTAGACTCAATTTAAAAAATAATAATTAATGTGCCAACGATATAGTGGAATTTCCTTTTATTCTTACATTAATTAGCAAAGCATATGTTTGACATTTTTTTTACTTCCTATGAATATAAATCTTGAGTAATAAGGCCCAATATGAATTCATTATATGGGCCCAATATGAATTCATTATATGGGCCCAATATAGAACAAGAGGGCAAACCAGGTTGCTTGAAAAAATTCGTCTTCCACCTCTACACGCCGCCATTGATGGAGAAACTGCCATGGGTGTAAAAGAGAGGGAAAGCTCGACCCTTCGGTTGTTTGTTCGGGTTAAACTGGTGCGACGCCAGGGGTGCAAATCGAAAACAACATTGGATGCAAATTCAACCTCCATGTCGTTGGTCGGAGAAGTTGTGCCTCCATCAAACCCTAGTTTAGAAGAAGACGTCAAAATCAGTTTTGGAGTGTCTTCTTCTACATCATCTGTATTCGGTTTTGGAGCTCCATCTTCCACTTCTTCCTCCATTCCCGCACCATCAGTTTTCTCATTTAGTTTCCAATTTAGCAGTCAAAATCAAGCTCCAGTATATTATGCGCAATATATTCGGGCCCATTACTTATTTGACTCGATCCAACCAGTATATTATGCGCAATACGGGCCCCCTTTGTCCCTAATTTTATACGACGAGTGGAAAGTAATATCCATATTAAAAGAGAGTGATAACTAACCTTTTTCAAATCTAACCTAATGTTCTCCGCCTCCATTATTTTCTATAACCTTCCTAGACCTGCCTCCTTATTCTTATGGCCACCTCCTTCATCCCTCCTCCTTTAAACACAAGCAGAAAACCTCGATTCGTCGTCGACTTATCCCTCCTTCGCCGTCGATTCACCGAGACGATCTCCCTCGGCGAATCCGTGGTCCAAAACGTTGTCATCAGTTGCGTCCATAGCAACGAAGGTTTGTTCGTCGTCATCGTCGGATTGCTCATTCTCGGAGACGGAGATCTCTAGCTCGTTTTCCTGCGCAGTTCAAGGCGAGTTCGTTCTCCTACTGCCTCGTAGATCGCAATTCGAGCTTCAGATCCACAGTCGATTTCAACTCTCCGTCAGATCCAGATTCAGTAACCATTCCGCTTCTCCATAACCGTCGGATCTCCACCTTCTACTACCTCTAGATGACAGGAATCAACGTCGACGGTTCGAACCTCTCTCTTCCTCCGTCGTCCGTCTGGTGGTAAGCTAGGAGTTTGAGAGATTTCCTCCAGTCGTAACTTGTCATCTACAACGAGGTTTCCTCCAGTCGTCGCCTGCCACTTCATCTTGCAAAGCAGGTTGATGACAGTGGATGATGTGATGAATGCAGGTTGATAACAATGGAGGTAATGGACGACGTCTGGAGTACATGGACGACGTCTCTTTGGAGACGAAGCACATCTGGTGCGATCCGTCTCTAGCGGAGCTCGATCACCAGGTTTGTAATACCGCTTGATGACAGATTTTGCATTAGTTTGATGACAGATTTTGCATTAGTTTGATGACAAATTGTTACACTAGATCTAGCGACCACGAGTTTCTAATGCAACTGGACGACAGATTTGTATTAGTTTGATGACAATTTGTATGTTATTAATATGAATTTGAGCTCACCTCATTTGAGTTTGAATGTATTGATTTCTTGTTTGGATTACAGTTTCCATCAATTTGTTTGGATGACAATTCGAGTAAAAATGTCAGGAAGATGAAGTTGGATGTAAAAATAAAAAGGAAAAAGAGTTTTAACTTCTAAAAATACAGTAGTGTGGATGACACTTTAATGGTGTTGATGACAATTTATTTGACTTAATAATATGATTTTTTGGACGACGATAATATTTATAGTGTCGATGAAACTTTAATTTGACATAATAACGATGATTTAATTTGACAGTGGATGACACTTTATTTATTTTTAAAAGTTTGTGTCAAAGAAAAAGATGATAAGATTTGTTAATTCGATGACAAAGATTAAAAATATTATTGTCGTCCGATGACAGTTTATGTCTTCGGATGACAGTTCATGATCATATCGGATGACAGTTCATGATGTATGGATGACAATTCATGTCGTTGTTGTTTTTTTTTTGTCATCTTGCGATGACAATATTAATAAAAATGATGACAACAATTATAATCAAATATGATATAAAAATATCAAAACGCAAACTGTCATCAACAAAAATTATTGTCATCAACAAAATTACTATCATCAACAAAATTACTGTCATAAAAAAAAATACTGTCATAAAAAAAAAATTAGTATCATCAACACAAAGAGATTAGTTAACACTATAAATTTTTAGGGTTAGAAAATACAAGTAAGAAGGAAAAAAGGGTTACTTAACCCATTTTTGGATTATTATGGGTCACAAATCCGATTTCTTTTAATCAAACCCGTCTTGTTTGGCTAATTTTACGGGAATTGAAGAGATTTAGATGGCAAAGAAGAGAAATATACAGGGAAATTGAAATGAATATGTTTGGTTGGAAAAAAATTGGGTGAAAATCAAGGAATTTCATTTTCTGGATTTTAATTCCATTTCCTGGAATTTTCAATTTATTCTATGAGAATTGATCTTAATTAGTTTCCCGATAATTTACTTTTTTCATTTTTACACATACAATCTTAAATTTTCTCATTTTGATCTATCTATTGTAAATTTTAACTAAATACATTTTCTCAAAATCTCTAATATTACAAATCAGCTTAATTTAATTTTCATAAATTAAATTCCAATGAATTACAATTCCTAAACCAAACGAGAATATTAAAAGAAACAAATGATGAAATTTGGATGAAAGATAAATCAGAATAAGTGATCATGTGAAATATACTGCCTGCCATTGTGCCTCATTGCATATTTTCCTCTCGTTCCCCCTAGTCAAACCAAACAACAAATCAAATTTCCACCCATGCCATCCAAACAGCAAAATAGAATTTTCTCTTTTCTTCTCCCCCTTCTATCCCTTTCTTTCATTATCTTCTCTTTTAGTCCCCTCTCAAATCCCATCATCCAAACATAGTGTTATAATCCAGTGAGAGTCTTGATTAATTGATTCATTTAGAGCTCATCCTTGTTGTCATGTAGATTTGGCATGCAAAATGCAGAGGAGCTGAGGCTATCCAGCCAAACTTCATCAGCAACGAAGGCATTGGTATCATTGTTTCGGTGCCACTCCCATTTTGCCTTGGTTCCGTTGATCACGCGTAACCTGCCATGCCCGAAGCTTGGCTCTCTGTACATTGATATCAATGGTGACGGGTCCTTGTACCTGTTCACATTGCACAATTGAAGAAATCATATAGTACATGCATGCTACACAAAAACAAACAAAGAAATATGGTAGTACATGTACAAAACCAAACTTGTTAATAGCCTAATAAAAGGAAATGGAATCCTAAATATATATAAATCATCTTAACTCTTCATATATAGTCTATACTTCATGTATACTACGTAGATACATGTAATTGGTAAAGTGTATTATAGAATTGATAAGTTGAAATGCAAATTCAATGCAAGATATTTCCATGAAATAATATATTCAAAGAGAGAACATATAATACTTACGATGTGGCAAGACCTTCTCTGTTCCCTCCGTCACCAATGGTTATATAAACAGGCCCACAAGGATCAGCAGAGTTATCATAAACCCTAGTCTGCATGAAGCAAAATCACAACCAATGTATACAAATCAAAATGAAAACACAAAAAAAAACACTTACAAATCTTTCATAAGCATGAACATGGCCAGAAAACACCACATCAACCCTAGCCTTATACAACAACTCCTCCATGGCAATTCTCATGCCCTCTCCCTCGCCCTGATGAGCCTCATTCGAGTTATACCAAGGCGCGTGTAGAAGCACGAATACCCAAGGGGTCCGCGACCTATCTACACGCGCCAGGTCAGCTTGTAGCCAGCTGTACTGATCAGAGCTGACGTTGTAGTCCACGTAGGACCCGAGCATGATGACGTGGATGGAGTTACTTGCAACGTTGAAAGAGTAGTAGAGATTGGAGTTGGATGAGCTTTCCTTAAAGGGCATGATCCAACGAGAGTTGTAGGCTTTGAAGGGTTCAGGGTAGAGCATTGGGATGGTCTCGACCTCGTGGTTGCCTGAGGTCGTCATCCATGGACGGGACGAGGCATACGGCTGGACCAGATGACCGAAGATGTCCCATCGGAATTGGTCGGTGTCCGCATAGGATAGGTCGCCTGGGAGGAGGAAGACGTCGTAGTCGGTTTCGGATGTGTGGTGTAGGGTTGATTTTGTCCATTCGGTTTGCCCCAAGTCTCCTACATTTCGATGATCGATTCATACATGAGATTTCAAGTATCAAAGACAACAAGAACTAGCTAGTATGGATCAGTTAAATTTAAATGTTATAACGTTAGAGGGTTAATTGCACACATATATAAATATTTTGATACACATGCATGTATATGCTATTCTGATTGAAGAATTTTAGAGATAGACATAACTTGCAAGTTATTCAACAGCCGAATTTTTTGTTTTTGCATTAATTTAAAACGCTAGCAAAGTCCAGGTTCTAAAGGGTTACAATTTATGTGGTGTGTTTAAAATCCGACTCTATACCCTGGGTACCGTCCGGGCTATAAAAGTGGACTGTAAACCGGAATTTTAAACAGACCGGTTTATAACCCGGATATTTTCATAACGGAGATATAAAGTGGGAAAACATATATCATTAAGTATATAATCAATCCGGAGACCAAGCTTGCAAGTATGTAAAGCATTAAGCGACGTATGACCACTCACCTACAACGACAAACTCGAAGGGAAGGGTGGACGGTGGTGTGCGAAAGGAGAACTCTTGGCCGGCCTTACTACAACGGTAGTAGTAAGTGGTGGCTGCCTCCAACGGCCCGATAACCGTGTGGTGGATCTTCCCCGAGGTGTAGGACAGATATTCGTACTTTAGGTGGTGCCCGTTGGCTGACGCTGTGTAGTTTCTAGGCGCTTTCCCGTATTCCACCGTCGAAGATGAGTGCGTGCTCATGGTTATCCATGAAACTTTCATGTGTTCCTCTCCCACCAATGAAATATGCACCTAAGTACGTTCTTAACATTTGTTTAGTCGTGTTGATGATAGAAATAAATAAATATGGAAAGAAGCTATCTAGAGAAAATGGAATGAATTTATGCAGATATTAAGATTAGTGGTACGAGTCAGTTTGGATCCTCCGTAATGAAATATGTGGCGAGATATTTACAAAAGCACAATTTTCATTTGTAATCTTTTTAAACTCTAAATTCTACCAACGTAAATGATAAGAGATGGACCTGTTGCGGTTCATGTTCGAGGCACTCTGTTGGGATGACGAGTGTGTTGCGAGCCCCAGGTCGAATGTAGTCTTGCGAGGAGGAGGAAGAGGAGGAAAATGCTTGAGAAGGTAATGCTAGTAGGAGGAAGCAAAGGAGGATGGGGTAGAAGATCAGAAGGTTGTTGCCCAGTCTTGGGTCAAATGTCTTCATCTTACCTATTACTACGTTTTTCCTGAAGGTAAGTTTAAGGACAAGATAAGGGAAGCATATAAGCTTATACATGTGTCTGGTATATATAATCTCTTCAAAGAAAAAGAATAAAATCAAGGAGATGCAAGTTTTCTTGTATTATACGGTTTGCTATGTCGGGTTTTAATTGCGTGAAGCAATATTGTTGTTAACTTTTAGTCAAAGCTCGATAAGCAAGAGGTAGCTATCTTCATTATTCATTAGAAGATTATATAAGAAAATTTGTATATAATATAATAATTAAAACAAAATTAATGTAAGAAAAAAGATCAAACCACTATCGAAATGAGAATGGCCGAACTTGAACAGAATCGAGATTATAATCTATTTCCTTAATTCTGAAAATGCCTCGTAGTATGACGAATACCAGTATTTCGAATCCTGGGTTAAAACTGCTATGGCTACTGAACTCGTGACTCGTGGCTCGTGAGCTCGTGGGCTCGTGGGCTCCTTGGGATGAGTGACCATTAATATACATTCGATCTCAAATATATTTGATTGGAAACTTGGACTAGAGTAAGAGGGCTCGAGAGCTTTTCAGGTGTTTTTGTTTTCTCTTCTCTATTTCATATGTTGAGGGGCATAGGGTTGTTGGTTTGATGAATTATACCTTTTGAAAGAGAAAAATGTAATGCCTTCTTTTCTTCATCCAATATCATAGGCATTGTCTGTCCGAAATATTTTTGGATAGTGGCCATATTGAATGTCGACCGGTTGGATAAATACGATGATAAGAGAGAAAAATTCATTCTTGGTACTCACAAGATGAGTCCATGGGTAGTCTACTTGTGGAATTGCACATTTTATGATGCAGATATGAATGGTGGTCGTCGACCTGGATGCGATACTCGTCAAAAAAAGAGAGAGCTGAAGAAAAAAGATCTCATAGTTCCAAAACCAAGGAAGAAGAAGAATAGACAAGAATCGCCTCCTCGTCATTTAGAGTTTTCTGGTGAGAGCAACAACTGCAACAACAACAGCTACAAGAGCAACAACAACAACATCAACAACAACAACAACATCAACAGCTAGCTTTGTCCGCTGCAAGTTTCGATCCCCAGGGTTCCCCTCATTACTTTCCTGGCACCCCCATTCTGATCCCACATCAAACACTGTTTCCACAACAAACACAGTTTCCAGGCTATCCGGGCTATCCACAACAAGTGCAATCATTTGTGGAGATGATGAGACAAGCTACTGGTTCTCATAACTTTGAGAACCCTCAGACGGGTGATGACCACTACGCACTGGTTGCTTGTAGAAGTGCAGGGCCATCAGCTGAGGGTGCAAATGCTGATTCTGATTCTGATTATGAGCAGGAGAATGAGCATGAGGAACAGGGTGAGGAAGAGGATCAGACATATGAGAATGTTCATAAAGAACATGAAGAAGCGGAAGAGCAAGAGGAGCGAGAGGAACAACCCAGAAGACGACGACGACGACAACCTCCGGTCAGAGACATATACGTCCCTCAGTTAGAGGGGGGTACTCCTGGAGGTCCACAAATTCTGGAGCTGCTCATAAGCTTTGAAGCTCATACAACCTTTTTTGTGCAAAAAGGAAAGGTATGTAATTAGAATTTGGTTTATAGATTCAATACTTATCATAACTAATTTAATGTTAGGATAAATGGTTGTAAAAAATGAAAAAATTACATTCAGTTCATTATTTGATTATATGAAAGATGGAGTATGTTTATTTTTATTTATGAATTGATTATGTGTTGTGATATTAAATTTGTTAATGTATGAATTGATTTGATTAAATTGATGGATTATTTGTTGAACTATTTGTAGTTTTGTTGAAAATTTGGTTAAGGTGTTCTGTACAGAATGCAGAAACTGGTTTCTTTGCATTCTGTCAAATGCAAATCCACGCGTGACGCATGGTTCATGTCCACACGTCACACATGGTTCTGTTCCACACGTCACGCATGATTCATGTCCACATGTCACGCATGGAATTTCATTTCAAAGAATGTCAAGTTTCTGCAGTTTCTGGAAAAAATTTATGCGTTATTGAAATGATTTGTGTTACGTAATCAATTTACAGGACAGGGGCGTACTCCCTTACCAGACCAGACAATCACAGCTGAAAGATTGGGAACTTAATTCTGACTTGCCATGGGGAAATCACGCAGTTGCAACGGAGCTGACTCATCTCAGGCTGTTGATGTACCATGTGATTGATTATCCGCTCATCTGCGCCTTTATAGAAAGGTGGCATCCTGAAACAAACAACTTCCACATGCCATTTGCTGAGATGACAGTGACGTTGCTCGACATCAAGAAGCTGATGTTGCTTCCTATTCACGGGAAACCTATGGTGACCGACCCCACCGCTTCAGTCGGGAGAACTACCAACAAGAACTATTTTGGTGAAAAGGGACGAAAAAAATTTCATCTTCAAAATGAACAGCTCGATAGTTATTGGATTAGAGCGAAAGAGTTTAAGGCGCACATTGAGAGCCTAAATGATCCCGTAGTTCATGGAATGGGCTATATATTCCACTTGTTGGCTTCCACAATCTTCACTGACAAGTCACAACATAAGCTCCCGGTGAGATTTGGTGCATTTCTAGGGAGTGTTGAAGAGGCAAGAAGTATGTCTTGGGGATCTGCGGCGCTAGCATATTTCTATCGCCAAATGGGCATCGCTACACGCCAAAATTGTGGTTTGATATCATTTTGTTTCACTCTCCTTCAAGTAAGTTTTTAATTATTTAGGAACTACATTTTTTAGCAATCATAACTTATTTCTATGGTTTTAATGCTAACTATATTTTTTAAATGTTAGGGTTGGATATACACGTACTTCCCATCCTTAGCAGCTGGTGTTCGGCTTAATCCTGATTGGTCAGTTGATCATCCTTATGCGTTTCAGTTTCTACCAGAGGTAGCGTTGCCAAACTACGACCCTGAAGCACGAAACTACAGAGCTGAACTAGATGCAATGAGGGCGGATCAGGTATTTGTGTTGCATTTTGTTTATATTTTTAAGCCTCAGTTAAAGGACTCAGTTTTGGTACCTCGGTTTTTTTGCAATTCCATGCGCCACGCATGGATCTGTTTCATGCGTCACGCATGGCTTGATTCTATGCGTGGCGCATGGAATTGCAAAAAAAACTGTGTAATATTTTTTACCTCTGTTGTAAAATTACTGTTTGAGTAATACAAGACGTTGATATCGTTTTTAGGTTAATTGGAACCTGTATGGTGAAATCGACTTCAATGATCCTGCCTATGCTCCTGCTCTTTTTTTCGGGGTGTTGAGCTGCATGGACATAACCGAGCCCCACCATCCCGATAGGTCGCCTAGGCAGTTTGGTAGGGTGCAGATGATTCTCAGGCCTCCAATTTCACCCCTTAAAGCCCATAGGCTCATCAGCCCTAGGTCATATGTGGTGAATTATGATAGAATGGCGTGGAGTTGGGAGGGGATGGATATCCACAGGGCGACCCTTGAGCAGATGGGACCACCTGCGGAGACAGGTTTTGAAGAAGCTCCGGAGTATCTTGGGTGGTACATCCCCCGCACTCATCGATTTCTGATACCCGGCAGACACGCTAGCTTGGAAGCACAACAGGTAATACATTTATCTCATGTAACTTGAGATCTTGATTTTTCTTTAAGTTTGATTTAAGGTAAACATTATGCAAATATCTGATTTCAATATTTTATTTTATTTGTAGGTTTTTGATAGGGTCTACGATCACTTGTCACCATATGCAACCTTGCCTGATCCTTATGATGTTTCTGCAATGCATGGAGCCATAACCGAGGTCCTTCAAGATATTGAGCCGTGAACAACTATGTATCAACAACATCGGTGGTGATCTTGTTGGATTGGGTTCAATTGTTTTTGATGAACTGTTTGTTTTCGTGAGCATGTAAAATCCATAAAACCTAACCAAGTCAAACCCCTAAAACAAGTCAAAACCTTAAAAAGTAATATTATAATACATTTCAAATATCATAAATCAACATAAATTCACAAATCAACATGTTTAGTCATACAACTAATACCTTGAACATGTAAAATCCATTAAACCTAACTAATACAAACCCTAAAACAAGTCAACACCTTAAAAAATATTATTATGAACAAGAAATGTTACCTTATTAAGGTTGTAACTTGAAATGGAGCTTCTCCACCTCTTTCATTGGTGCATTCCTCTTCATTCTCCATATAGAAAGAAAGGAAGATAGTTAAAAATGGTGTTTTGCTCTCAAAAATGTTCAACAATGGTGTTAAAAGGGTTTTGACATTTGAAATATGGAAATAAAGGAAGATAATATGGATTAATGTAAGTGTTACGGAAATAGTTAAAATATTAATGGAGTTATTACAGTAGGTGAGACAAGACGTACGTGCTGGCATGAGTTCTGAAAAGAAATTATGTGCGTCACGCACGGTTGATGTCCACGCGTCACGCATGGATATAATCCACGCGTGACGCACGGTTCTCTTCCATGCGTGACGCACAAAATGACACATGATCCCTTTGATTCTTAGTAACACTGATGTGTGCATGATTTCCAATCAAAATAAAATTACATATTGTCAAAGGTTGGACATTTAGGCCACGTAAGAAGTCCAAACAAAGGATATGCTACTTTACAAGTTAATAGGTGTTATTGGGAGTTACCCACATGGTTAAATATCTCTAATAGGCATTGAAAACAAGTTTCATTACATTCGGACATCGTTTGAGTGTCGTTTCGCCAAAAACCGCCTTAAGTCCATTTAAGGCGTTTTTAGTGGTTTTAGCGTTTACGTGCCTCATTTCGTGTGAGCGAGACCTTGTTTCTACTGAATATCCCTAATAAGAGTAAGTTGTATAGTATTTTCAACAATAATCACCGTCAATGTTGTAGAATATACATATTGCGACAAGTTAGAGAGTTACGACGACTAGTATGTTTTTTACAAAGGAGGCGGTACTTTAAAAGTTAGAAGATGTGATTGGGAGTTACCCACATGGTTAAATATCCATAATATCCATTGAAAACAAGTTTCATTACATTCGGACATCGTTCTAGTGTCGTTTCGCCAAAAACCGCCTTAAGTCCATTTAAGGCGTTTTTAGTGGTTTTAGCGTTTTGGCATAGTTTCGAATCCCGTTTTGTATGTGTGAGACATTATTGGGACTTTATATGCCTTATAACACATTTTTGTATAAATTTTTCAAACATACGTGAACATCAATGTTGCGACCATATATATTGCAACAAGTTAAGCTTGTGGTGAGTAGTTTGATGTTTTACAAAGAGCGTGTTACTCTAAAAGAAAAAGGTTTTGATGTAAAGTTACCGACATGGTTAAATATCTCTAATAGGCATTGTAAACAAGTTTCATTCCATTCCGATGATGTTTCGACGACATAATGACGAATTGTGGTTTTAAAGCCTTTAAAAACAACACGGAACATGAATTATTTTGCGTGACATAAGTACAAATACATTGAATACATTGACATGGACCACATAAGCAACAAAAAAATACATTGACATCCATGCGTCACGTATGGTGTAAGACCATGCGTGATGTGTGGATGCATTCCACCCGTGACGTATGGTTTTATGTTGCAAAATCTTATTGTTATATTTAGAATGCTTATATTGTTGTTATGTTGACGAATGTTCAACCTTATTATATTTCAAATTGTATATGGTGCGCCATACATATTGCGACCTCGTTCGGTTTTCAAACTATGTTTCACTTACAAAGGTATAAATTTGAATTTCAAGTTACACACATGATCAAATAGACATTATAAGGATTGAAACAAAGTTTCATTCCATTTCGATAAAGTTTCGATGACGTTTTTGTCGAATTGGGCTTTATCGCCTTAAAAAAGGCACTAAAAATGTGTTTCTTTGCACACTTAACTAGAAATATATTCAATATATTGAATAACCCTAGATTCATATATGCAAATCACGCATGTATATTAACCGTGCGTGACGCATGGATACAATCCGTGCGTTTTCTGAAATGTGCAATCCGTGCATGACGCACGGATTAAATCCATGCGCCACGCACGGATGACCTGAGCGGAAAATAGCCAAAGGTGGGCGTTAAATAGAAAGTATGTTAATTTATTGGAGAAATAACAACGTTCCACGTTGCCAATTTCATGCTGATGTTACATCAGCACATTACATTTATTAAAAGCACTGTGAAGGCAGTTCAAAGTCATGGTTTCCATCCATGAATTAAAAAATTCACAAAGGCTAGAATGATGTGATTCATTTGAATCCCATCCTTGGCATGTAGATTCGGCTGCAAACTCTAGAAGAGCTCAAGCTCTCAATCCAAACTTCATCAGCAATGACGCTGTTGGAGTCATTGTTTCGGTACCATGCCCAATGCGCTTTTGTTCCATCAATCACCTGCAACCTGCCATGCCCAAAACTTGGCTCCCTGTACATTGAGATCGGCGGTGGAGGGTCTTTGAACCTATTAGACCACATTAAACGTGATGAGTTCATTTCATATGATACACAAAAAGTGGCAACAAGGAAGTTGAAGCAAAATTGTATGGTCGGTGTTTAACAGTACTGTAAGTTTTATATATACTACTCCCTCCGTCCCATTTTGTTAGTCCCATTTTCTATTTCGGGCGTCCCAAAATGTTAGTCCCATTTCCATTTTTGGACATAAACTTCTTCCTATTATACCCTTACTCATATTATTTTATTCATATCCTAACACTACTTTATCAATCAAATCAACCATCTACATCATCTTCTCCAATTACATTTTCACCATTACTATCATCAACTACCTTCAAACCCATTAAATTTCTTCAAGTTTTCACCTAATCTACATCTAAACTTAACATAAAAAATTCTTAAACAACCCAGATTAACGCTCTTAATCATGTTTTCCTAATTAAACCCGATTAACCCTTACCTACCCAGCCCAAAACCAAAGCCCAGCCCAAAATCTACCCTATATATCCCTAAACCCTAAAAAAATCTCTCAGTCTCCCATTCTCCCATCTGCTCTCGCCGTTCTCCTCCTCTTTCTCTCAAACCCTAAACCTAATCTCGCCGACTCCCTCTCCTCCAGTGATGTCGACTGATTCACTGACTCGTCCCTCCCAGTCCTTCACTCAAAGCCTTTCTCCTCCTTCGTATGAGAGGAATTTCAAACTCCCATCGGAAGAGGAGTCATCGTCTACCCCCAGTTTCTTCAAGGACGATCCGAACGGGACGGAGGAGGAGACCGAGGAGGAGGTTGAGTCGGCGGCGAAGACGGTGACCGGCGACGCTAGCTTATCTACACCTGTCCCCGGGTGCTCACTTTCTGTCCCTTGCTAAAGGGGTGGATTTTGCGACGGGAGGCACACTTTCAGTCCCATACACCGGCAAAGAACTCGCACCGTTGACAAATGGTGGGAGCCGGAGAAAGTTTCAGTGGATTTGCAAAGGTCGCCGGCGCAGTCGGAGTCGCTGTCGGATAATGAGGCTATCTCTCGTCCCCGGGAGATCATTGTGATCCCTGACACGCCTTCACCTGAGCCCGTGCCAGTCCCTGTGCTCCCTGATGATGCTGCTGCTGATGCTGAGATGGTAGACTCCTCAGGAACGCCGGAGATGGAAGCCCCGGAGCTTGTGATCATCCCTGACAGCCCTTCTCACTCCACCACTATCTAGCTAAGTTTCTCTATCCCTTCGTGGAATTAAGACTCTGATTATGTAAATTTGGAAATATTTTGGACTGTTTTGGACATATTTTGGACATATTTTGGACTGTTGGTATTGTGGACATTATGTTTTAAGTACTGGTATTTAAGTATTGGTATTTGGATATTTGGATATTTGGATATTGGTACTTGGATATTGCTATTTAATTCTGTGTTCAGTTGTTGAGAATTCTGCTGAGTTGTTGAGAACTCTGTTGAGTTCATGAGAACTCTGTTGAGTTCATGAGAAATCTGTTGAGTTCATGAGAAATCTGTTGAGTTGAGTTGAGTAACTCTCTGTTGAGTTGATCAATTGATCTGTTGAGTTGAGTATCTGTTGAGTTGAGTTGAGTAACTCTCTGTTGAGTTGCTCAGTTGCTCTGTTGAGTTGCTCATGTGATCTGTAGAGTTGTTTGGGTTATGTCATGGTATTTGTCTGTCAAGGATGATGTCTGTTTTTACATTCTTGAGATGTGAGTGCATTTGATTGACTTAAAATTGCCATAGGAACACAACTAATTAAGTCTGATTGATGCCTATCTGGAACGTTTAGGTTAGTGTTTAGGGGCTTGTGTCAATGAGGGAATGGGGACATCTGTGATATCTATGATGATTATTTTAAGGCACAAGCTGAGATGCAAGCCCTTATTTATCACTGACTTAAGATTGCCATAGGAACACAGATTTTAATATATGTTGTTTGATCCTATCTGGAATGTTTAAGCTATGAACTTGCATGTCTATCAGTGATGGGATGGGGACACCTGAGACAATTTGTAGACAAAATATGATAACCAAAACACAAAATATTCAGTGTGCTCTTAATAGGCTTACAAAATATGTTTAGTTTACAATCTTATATCATTACTTAAGATTGTAACTTAAACAAGTGTGTCCTAATTAGTTGTCTCCTGTGTTGCTGTCTCTTGAGTTGTATTTTCCTGATCTTCTGTCCCTTGAGTTGCATTTCCTTGAGTTGTTGTCCCTTCATTTGTTGGAGTTGCATGAGTTAATGTCCAAGCTTGTAAAACTGCATGCCTTGGTGCTCTGATTTCTCTTGGTAGAACTCCTGCCTGAGATAACTTCTTTTTGTTGACATGTGGAATGTAATAATCATTACCTCCCTTACACTGTAAAATCTCATTCATCACATACTGTAAAGTCATCCACACACTACCTAGAGTGTGTGGATCCAACTCATAAAATGCTTCATTGACTGCATTCAACATTTCATCTGTATTTTTGGGCATCTTCTTGTGCATAAGTGACTGAATGCTCCTAAAGAAGCCTAGGTCCAAAATGTTAAGGTCTGGACTGTTGGCTGGTTGTTGTATTAAAATAAATGTGAACCCTTCTTGTTGGTATACCTGCTGCCATTCTGTGTCTTGTTGAGTGATGTGAGGTCTGGCATTATCTTGTTGTATGAATATGGTTTTGTGACCTTCATCATCTGGCCATTTTGACATTATTGCTGGAACAATGTCATTAATCAACATGTTTCTTGTCACTGTCTTGTTGACTGACTGTATGAGCTTTGTGATAAGTGTCCCCTTGCCTCTGTTTTTTGAATGCCTCTTTGCTGGCTCCTTGTAAGTAAATGGAAAGATGCCAATCTTTCCATCAAATGTGCATTCCCCTTGATCATTGAATCTTGGTCTTGCTACTGCTGCTGTGAACATAACCTTAGGGATGAATTTGCTTGAGCTTGCACTTCTGTATTTTCCTTTTTCATTCTTGCCCAAGTAATACCTTTGTGCCTTCCTTGACTGATAAAACCACTTCTCATCTATGTGAACAAAGTCAAACATAGGATAGTATGTTGTCTTTTGATGTGATGTGTCCCCTATTAGGAGCTTTAATACCCACTGCATTCTGGTCACCTTATGGTATTCACTTAGACCTGGCTTTAGTGCATTTGAATGTGGCCTCATGATCCCCTTCTTAACCAATCTGTGACATGTGGACTTAGAAATTTCAAGCTTGCTTGCCAAATCTCTAATGCATGTTCTGTCACCCATATTCAGTGCTTCAATATCTTCTTGCTCTACTTGAATTCTTTTCCTACCACAGTTATGGTATTTTGTACTCACATTGTATTGTCCATGGTTGAGTAGTTCCCTTCGTGCTTCTTTCCATATCCTTCCAATTGTTCTCCTTGACAGATTAAATTGTTGTGCAGTTTCATTGATGGTGCCATATGGAAGCTTTCCCGCTGCTGATTTCTGAAGCATAGCATTCAAGATCTCCATTTTTCTCTCTGTGCTGAGCTTGGTGGGCAATGCCTGGGGATGCAAATTGTTCTCTGTTGGAGGCTCATTTTCTGGCTGATGATGATGGCTTGGCTCGAAGTTCAGATCAAAAGGTATGTTACCTTCCATGTCCCCAAATGGCTCCTCTGACTGGGTGTCGTTTTCTCCCATTTCTGCATCACTGAAGCCCTCATCATCCAGGAATGGCACTTCATTTAAGTCGAAAGCTGAAGGCATGTCCACTGAGCAGTGATGCTCTGTTATTCTCTCTGTATTTCTCTCTTTTTTTTCTCTCTTTGTAATGCTTTGTTTTGAGCTGTAATGGTGGTTTTAAGTGGCAGTGAACAAGTGCTTTGTTTGTAAATTACAACATTCTTATTGGTTTAGAGTTCAGGGGTAGTTTAAGAAATTATTGGGGTAAAAAGATGGTGATGTGTGTGCTCTTAATACTGCATTTTGATTGGCTGATGTAAATTGTAAATCCTTCTCTTATTGACTAATGGATTAATTTATTATTTCATTTTCATCATTTACAATATTTTTTCTTGCCTTAATCCAAGAGATTTTTTAACAATGAAACTAACATAATGAGACAGAGTAATATACTTACGACGTAGCAAGGCCTTCTCGATTTCCTCCGTCACCAATTGTAATATACACAGGCCCGCAAGGATCAGCAGAGTTATTATAAACCCTAGTCTGCAAAGAAAAATAGTTAGTTATATCAATAACCAATACTCCTCGAAATGAATTTTTTAAAATCATGAAAACGTAACAAATAAAATGATAGAAAAACCTACAAATCTTTCATAAGCATGGACATGACCAGAAAACACCACATCCACCCTAGCCTTATACAGTAATTCCTCCATGGATGTTCTCATTTCCTCTCCCTCGCCCTGATGAGCCTCATTTGAATTATACCAAGGTGTGTGAAGAAGCACGAAAATCCAAGGGGTTCGCGACCTATCAACACCCGCCAAGTCGGTTTGCAGCCACTTGTATTGCTCAGAGCCGATGCTATAGTCTACAAAGGAACCGAGCATGATGACGTGAATGGAGCTACTCGCGACATTAAAGGAGTAGTAGAGGTTGGAGTTGGAGGAGCTCTCTTTGAATGGCATGATCCAACGGGAGTTGTAGGCCTTGAAGGGTTCAGGGTAGGACTTGTGGACGTTCTCGACCTCGTGGTTGCCTTCCGTCGTCATCCATGGACGAGACGAGGCGTAGGGTTGGACGAACCGGCCAAAGGAATCCCATCTAGTTTGGTCTCTGTCAGCGTAGGATAGGTCGCCAGGTAGGAGAAAGATGTCATAGTTGGTTTGAGATATGTGTTGTAGGGTTGATTGTGTACATTCCGTTTGTCCCAAGTCTCCTACATTTCAATGACCGATACAAAAAATAAGAAAGATAATATAAAAGAGGATTAAAACTAAATAAAAGTTCAAATGTTTCAAATGTGAGTGCATGTTGTGATACACTTATAGGTGCAGAAAATATAATATTATGCGGGGATGAAAGCTTAGACAAGAGATGAGGGCAATGTAAGTATTACAGATCTATCTATATTTTGAAGGTTTTTTTAGCTTTTAGAGTGAATTTAGCACACTTTGTTAAACTATTTATTTTTAGTTTATACAAAAATATTATTATTAAAACTTAAATAGTCAATAAAGATGTTATAACTATTTATAGAGTTTTATAGACTACTATTGTAAGTTTAATATCTTTAATTGTCTAAAATTTTAGTTATCCACATAAAAGCTAATAGTTAACTATCGAACAAACACATAAGTTTTTCAAAAAGAATTTATTTAACATAAAAAACTTAATAAGGTCGTAGTAATACAAAATATTATAAATTAAATATAAAGTATGTCAAAATCGATTATGAAATTACGAAGCATATTCCCGTGTTACTATGCTAGTTGTGTTTATCACAAAAACTTTATGCACTTTGTACAACATATATATATATTAAAACAGAGCTATTTAGAGCTCTCACACTAACTCTGGCCCCACAAATCATACGTGTAAATTTCTCCTTTAACTTCTCTCTTTTTATTTTAATTTACAATTCACATAACAAAATCCTAAAAACTCTCAAAACAATATATTTAAAAACGTAAAAACAATATATTTAAGTTCTAATCATGTATTAATTTAAGGGTGTGAATCCCATAATAAAATCTTTTATAGAGATAAATAAGAATGAATCTAAGTCATTGACTTAGATTAAACTAGTTACCCCACTTGTAGTGGGGGTAGTTGTGGTGGTCCGGCGGCCTCCCGGCGACCACCCGACGACTTCCCGGCGACCATCCGACGGTTGTCCGGTAGAGGTCTGGCGGCGGTCCGGCGGAGGTCCGATAATAAATAAAAAAGTTAAAGTATAAAAATAAATGAAAATTTAAGTCTAATTCAAATTGGTGAACATTTAAATATAATGTGATGAACATTCTGTTGATGAACATTTAATTATAATGTGATGAACATTTTTTTGGTGAACATGTAAGTAACATGTGATGAACATTCAGTAGAGTATATCAAAATGAACGTTTATCAACATTTTGATGAACATTTATGAACAACGTGATGAACATTTAAGTTAATTGTACTGAACTTTTGGGTAATGAACATTTTATTAAATGTTTGTGAACATTTAAGGATGTTTGATGAACATTTAAGTATGAGATGATGAACATTTAGGTAATTTTTTATGAAGATCAAGTGCTTTTTTACTCGAAATTATATTACAAAGTGGTGTTCCACATAAGTGGTGGTCCGGAGGTCCGACGGTGGCTTGATGGTGGGTTAGTGGTGGTGCGGTCGTGGTGGTCTGGTGGGGGTCCGGCGGTGGTTCGCCGTTTGTCCAAATAACATAACCATTTAAGTGTTATAAACTTGATGAACATATAAAAATAATTCGATGAACATTCAGTTGATGAACATTTAAGTATAATGTGATGAACATTCAGTTAGTGAACATTTAATTATAATGTGATGAACATTTAGTAGAGTATATCAAATGAACATTTATCAACATTTTGATGAACATTTATGACCAACGTGATGAACATTTAAGCCGATTGTAATGAACTTTGAGTAATGAACATTTTATTAATTTCTTGTGAACATTCAAGTATGAGATGATGAACATTTAGGTGATTTTTGTTGAAAATTAAGTGTGTTTTTAAAAGAAAGTATATTAAAGTGGTATTCCACATAAGTGGTGGTCCGGTGGTGGCTTGATGGTGGGTCAGTGGTGGTGTGGTGGTGGTTTGGTGGTGGTCCGGTGGTGGTTTGCCGTTTTTCCAAATAACATAAACATTTAAGTGTAATAAACTTGGTGAACATTTAAATATAATTTGATGAACATTCAGTTGATGAACATTAAGTATAATGTGATGAACATTCAGTTGGTGAACATTAAGTATAATGTGATGAACATTCAGTTGGTGAACATTTAAGTATAATATGATGAACATTCAGTTGGTGAACATTTAAGTAGAATGTGATGAACATTCGGTTGATGAACTTTTAAGTACTATGTGATGAACATTCAGTAGAGTATATACAAATGAACATTTATCAACATTGTGATGAACATTTATGAACAACGTGATGAACATTTAGTAATAAATAATTTTGTAATATTTGTGAACAATTTTATACATCTTTGTGACAATTTTATTCAGACGAGGCCTAAAGGTGGTCCGGCGGTGGTCGAAGGTGGTCCGGCGGTGGTCGGAGGTGGTCCGACGATGGTCGAAGGTGGTTCGGCAGATGTCCGGCGAAGGTGACAAGGCATGACAAGGGGTGTCACGTGTCATCATATGGGTTCTTGGATCTCTTTTAATCCAAGGGTCCACAATCATTCTCATTTATCATTTTAACAAGTATGATTACATGACACTTTAGTTCTATCAAACTTTATAACTAATATATATTTCATAATTTTTCATTCATAAACGAGTACTCTTTACACATTTCTTAACTCATATATATAATGAAACTTCATCATAATCATGAGAAAATTAAACTAATAAGAAAAGCTTAGAATAATTATTGAATTATACATATCTAATATAATTAAATATTTATAATCTAAGAAAATAATAATTTAGTTCAAACATATTATAATGTTTCATGTCAATATGTAAGGAATATTCACTTAAATTGATTAGGACAACATTGGTTGAGTTATAGTTTTATTAGATTTTATGATATATACGAAATATCCAACTATGAAGTGTATCCAATTTATTCGAAAATAGTTGTATCGGAGAAATTAATGGATCAATAAAATATCTATATTTTATAAATTTTCTTCAATTATAATCTATTATATATGCAAATTATGAGATAAAATTTCCATATTCTCAAAAAAACATTGTTTAATGCCCTTAAAAAAACATATACAATTCATATCTATTAAAACTATGCTAATATGAATATGAGTTAAACTATGTTTATATTAATATGAGTTAAATTACCGTTTATAAAATTACAATTTATATACATCCGTACATTACGCTAATTAAAGACTATAAATATCACCATTTACTTTGATTTGTTCCCTTCCTTCCAAAATTCCATTAATCATATCTCTGTCTACTCTGATGTGGATTTGAAAAATTGTTTATAGCCGAGCTTATAATCGATTCACACGTTGCATGAAAATAGAAGAATTAAGAATATCCTTCAGAAGAGCATATATGGCTGATGAAGACCCGAAATATCATTCTATTATTTCAGCCCCACAAGAATATGAATACATGGAAGATCACCGGGCTTAGAGCTTGGACCGTAGGCCTATGTATTATTCTTATACACGATCTTTCTTAAATCGAATATTTTTTCTTTTTTCATCGATTCTAAAACAATATTACTTGGTTTGTAAAATTTTGATTTTTTAAACCGAGAATTTCTATCACGGGACGCGGTCTTGTTTAACCGGTGTTTTCTTTTAATTTTTACACAGATTATAAAACGCTATTAGGTTTGAGTTTTATTTTTATTTTTTAAATCGGAACTTTATACCCCGTTCGGAATTTTCGGGCTATAAAGTGTTAAAACGCAATCATATGGCGTTTTAAGTCCTACTTTATAACCCGGATTTCAAACAATCTAGAGGCTTTATAACCCGGAGGTTTTTGTACTGGGGTAAAACATAGATCTTATAACCCAGATTTTACAGAACCGTGATATAAAGTCAATTTTCAAACGCCAAATCGTATCATTACTAGCGTGTGTTCCAGTACCATGTACGGGGTCGTATATAATATATATTTTATACTATTAATTAGTTTAAGTTCATTAATAGCTCAATTTAATTAGATTGATAACATAATAATATATAAAGATAAAGATATAATATGTTAAAAGATAAAAATCGATATTTTTTTTTGTAATATAACCTATTTAATTCAAAGATATATATCAAAATATAAAGTCGGATGATGTGGATGATGACATGGTGAATGATGTAGCATAGCTTAGAGATCGACACATAGGCGTATTGACTATAAGGGTGACATGTGACAAAACAACGTTCTGTTTTAGTATATGTATAAATAATCGGTGCAAACTCAAAAGTTAATTCCTCACTGGGCTTAGAGCGTGAACCGTGGGCCTACGTATTATTCTTATATAAGGTCTTGTTTAAACCAAAATTACAAAACGCCTAAGCAGTGATTAAATCGGTTTTATAAGGTATATGATATAGAGAGACTAAAAAGAAGCACAAGTAAGCGAATTCACTCACCAACAACAACAAACTGGAGAGGAAAGGTGGATGGTGGTGTGCGGAAAGAGAATTCTTGGCCGGCCTTACTACAACGGTAGTAGTAAGTGGTGGCTGCCTCTAACGGCCCTATAACAGTGTGGTGGATCTTCCCGGAGGTGTAGCCGAAGAATTGGTACTTGAGGCTTTGCCCGGTGGCTGACGCCGTGTATTTTCCCGGCTCTTTTCCGTATTCCACCGTCGATGCTGGGGATGAGCTCTTCGTTATCCATGACACTTTCATTTTGTTTTCTCCCGCCATCGAAACATGGACCTATTTAAGTTCATAGGAATTGTTTCATTCATCTAATATGTACGTTGTTGTGTATATTACATGTGTAAGAGACGGACCTGCTGCGGTTCATTATCGGAGCAGTTGTCTGGGGTGAAGATAGTCTTGCCAGCACCAGGTCGAACGTATGGTTGCAACGACGACGATGTTTTCATTTTTAAAATAAGGCTTGTAACCGACAAGGCTGATGAGGAAATTAACGAGAGAAGATATATCATATATAGGAATAATTTCCATGATTTGAAACTTATCTAATCGAATCGAGTGTAGACAACTAGACATTGATGGTGATCTCTTTGATAATGCATCTATTCGTTGTGGATGGTCCAAAAAAGGCATATGAACGCGTAAGAGCTTCAATTCTATTCTATTCTTGAAAGTAACTTGTGTGAGAAAAAGTAATTATTCTTTAAACAGATATAAATTTGAAAAATTATATAATGGAAAATAGGTTGATAAAGTATCCGGTGAAAATAACTTTAAGATACGAACGTGAGAATGATGTATATTAGTAGTAAATTGATGAGCATTTGGTATGATAAAAATTTTAATTCATATTTAAGAATATTTTAATGCACATTATAACCATTCGCACGATCTCGTTTTAAAAATTGTTCTCACCGAAACCGCCCCTATTGCGTAATTGTGGATGCGATCGCACATATGCTATTCTATAAAAGTATTAGTAATTGAGTGTACATGAAACAGCACTAGCTACAAAAATAAAGGTATAAAATAACCCGGACATTTAACTTTGCAGTTATTAGAGTGTTTGTAAAGAAGGGTTACAAACCCGGACTTTATTTTGTCCGGGTTTATAAACAGTTAACCAATCAAATAACTCATAACCGTTCGAATTGGGGTTATATCCGCATACATAGAGATTTCCTAATTGAGAATCCGGGTTTATTTGCGTTTTAGAAGGAACTTGGAAGGCTTTGTTTCTTCTTCAATGCAAAACGGAGGAATTGCTGCTGCCCTAAAACAGTCCAAGCTCCTTTCCCAATCTTCAATCAATGACCAAATACCAGCAAAAAGCCATCGATTTATCCCACAAACGCCGACGATTCTTCCTCCGAATTACCGTCGTCTCTTCCTCCTTTCGCCACCATCTCAGCCTCCGTCTAGCAGACTCACCGCCTCCAGTCTCTCCGTCTTTGTTCGCCGATCTCTTCGCAGTCTGCTCCTTTCTTGCCCCAATTGCCTAATATCTCTTCCCTTGGTATGCTTGTAATCTAAACGCATTACTGGTGAGCTATATTACTCAATTTTTTTTTCCATCTGAAACTTAGGGTTGCATCTGTATTTTCAAACAAAGGAAATTCCAGGGCCCTCATATTGGTCTTCAGTCAGGTCAGTTCACTCAATTGGTAAAAGAGTTGCATCTCTATTTTAAGTGGTTGTGATGCCAACTTTTGGATCCTGTTAAGTTACTTATCTGGCTAGTTATATAGTTGACAATAAAGTATCAGTACTATGACGTTAGTGTTTGTTTGTGTGCGTATACAACTTATCTCCTCTCATGCCATTTTGTGGTGCTCCTTTCATTCAATAATATTATTAAGGTATTAATCCTTGCTTTGCAGAAAGCATTCTTATTGCAGTAATTGTAGTGGAGCAGCTTGATGGTGCACTAGGGAACTTGGGTTTTCTTGTCCTTCCCTGTGTTGCTGCACCTGCACATATTAACCAGGATTTCTTCCGATTGTTTTTCTAATTTTGGACATATTCTCCTTAGAGAGATATTGATTTAAGATTTCTTGTGCGTTGTGCTACCGTGTCGATTATTTTCTATTCATTTCCTGTGAACTTCTAGTAGCTTCAAAAGGATGAAAAGCTCAAAGTAAATGAGACACTGTGAAGTTGGGCCATCCAAGATTTTTAGTGTTTCCTTAAAGGTATATCAAACTGGTCATCATTGTACCAAAAACCTGTATATTATGCCATAGGCATTCTGTATTTTTTATATAGCTCTAAATGTCCAAGAGCTACATACGACTATGTTCACTATCAATATTTAGTATAAACTTGTCACATAGATCTGAATTCTCAGTCATCTTCAACGGTTGTTCTTCTTCTCTTATCATTTGAAAAAAAAAGATCTATATATGTTTCGGGGAAGTAACAGGTTACCTTAATAAAAGATTTTTATAAAAATTATGCAGGAACATTGACAACAATGTTCTTCACTGTTGATCTGATATATGCCTCAATCTTGATGAGGACCATACCCTGCAATTAGTTAAAAAGATGTATGGTGTTCTAGATGATACAGTTGCAATTATTTGGTGATTTTCAAGGTATTTCCCTGAATTATTGATTGTGTGTATCTTGTGTAGCTCTTGATGTGAGTTTTTTTTGGTTAAAGCTCTGATGTGAGTTTGGATTACCACGTTATCTATTCCTTGTGTGTATCTTGCACGCTTTCAATCATGCAACTCAAGAGTCTACACCATTGTTGGTAAAGGAGTTTTCACATATATGGATGTTCGAGAGTGTCACCTTCTTTCTACCAAAAACGCACAAAACACAAACAATTGGCAGCTAGCATGAAATTTCAAGCATTTCAGTCTCTAAGATAGAATGGAGATTCGGTATGTTGTTACCTTGTAACCTTTTATGTTCTAGATTTACTGTATTATTCTTATAAACTAACTGAAAAAACAATTGTTATTGCCTTATTGGGACACAAACCAACATAGGCATCTTAAAATAGACAAGGTGAAAGTAAAGTAAGGCATGCAATTAAAAAAATAAAAACAAGTAAACTGAAATTGAATACTAATCCTAAAGTAAAGTAAGACAGACTAAACTTAATTAACATAATAATAATCATAATCATTTGTTACCAAGCTCCAAGGCGCGAAACTTAGAGTCAGCAGGATCAGAGACTTGGACGTACTTGCTCCAAACCTTGTGTGACTCCCACACCTTGTAAACGTCCTCTATAGGAAGCCCTTTTGTCTCCGGGAGCAAGAAATAGATGAAGACTGTCATGGCATGGCGAGAATGAAGAAGGCGAAGACGATAAAGAGACCGAACTTGAGGTGATAGAGGAACACCTGCCCCAACACGAACGTCATGAGCATGTTGACCGCCACCACGACCGACTGAGCCGCTGACCTGATCTCCAGAGGGAATATCTCGCTGGGGACCAACCACCCGAGCGGGCCCCACGACCACCCAAACCCCATGACAAAGATGCATATGAAGACCAACATGCTCATTTTGCTGCTGCTGCTAACTAATTTAATTTCATTAACTAATCCCAGCATATTAATTCAGGTAATTATCTCTTCTTTCTCGGATATTTCCTCCTCTCTATAACTTAACCCCTTTCTCCTCTTCCCGTCTCCATTCATTCTTCACCAGACTCAGACAGACTATTAAATTACGCGGGGTCTATACGCACTACATTTTGAAACTTTTTGAACTACATTTTCGTACGTCCATAATTGGCGTACCGTGCAATTTCTCGAGTATACGTATACATATACGTATACGGTGAAAAAATTGAAAATTGGTCTGTACGCCCAAAATGGGCGTACGCTGCGGATATAAAAATCCGCCTCGCTTTCTTCTTCCTCCTCTCATCGTATCAGTGGAGTACTGTTCATCCCGTAACCTAATTGTCGCCACCGTCCAATCTTCTCCCATTTCACTCGTTTTCTTCCCCAAATCTATCCTATTCGACTCATTTTTCTCATACAATCCAAATCCCTCAATCAATTTCATCAATTTCACTTGGAATCATGCAATCCGAAGAAATGGGGAAAAGCTCGAAATCCACTCCAGCGACGGTGGAGGCTGCGGCTTCGTCTGTTCTCCCTCCCGTCCGTATTTGTGCTGGTGGCGCAAGAGTCCGAGGTGAAGGAGTTGCGCCTGGGCGGAAGACGAATCCGGCGAAAAAGAAAAGGGCCCGTGGTGGTGGAGCTGCGGTGGCTCCTGAGGTGGTCGGTGGCGCTGGCGAGGGGTCTGGAGGTGGAGGGGAGGAGGTTGGTGGCGCCGGCGAGGTGGCTGGAGGTGAAGCAGGTGGTGGTCGGGTCATGGTGGCAGCTCGTTGAGCGGAGCCACTTACATGTCCTTGCAGATCCCCGGCTCGAGTACAACAGCATCGATCCGATTCTGATTTCTGCATTTGTGGAGCGTTGGTATCCAGAAACCAACACGTTTCACTTTGCATTTGGTGAGACTGCTCCTACCTTGTTAGACGTGCTGAAGATTCTGGAGCTTCCGATCCATGGACGAGCTGTCAGATCTGCTGAGGCGGACATAGATGGGTTTGTTCATCCTCATGTGCAACGGATGTTCGGGTTTGCTACGATCGAGGAGGCTGCTGCGCTATGCTTACGTACGTAGAGTTTATTTTATTATTTATATTTGATTCTATTTTTTAGTCGATTCAATTAAATATTTATAATCCGTGATAAATTATCAGATGGGGGTTTGAACATCCACGGCAAGAGAGGCATCACCACGATCCACACCCGACTATTACAGATGTTTGATATACGGGACAAGTAAATTATCGTATATTATAAGAATTTCTCATAATTTATCGATTAACGTTACTAATTCATTTGTTGTTATTAATTGCAGGACTCCTCGGCAAGAGAGTGATATTGCTTCGCTCTACTTGTTGTCCCTGTTAGGCAGTACGACATTTGTAGACAAGTCTCGGATGAAGGTGAAGCACAAATACCTTAGCATCCTCGTAGATCACAATGAGACAGAGTCCTATGCTTGGGGGACAGCCGTCTTGGCTGAACTGTACAGACAGTTGGGTCAGGCCTCCCGTGCTCAATCCAAGGGGTTTGCTGGCTGTCCGCTCCTGCTGAAGGTAGTGTTCGTTTAATGTTTGTTTGTTTTTTCGTGTATATTTTGCTTATGTATAAAACTTTATGAAATTCTGGTATTTGTAGGCTTGGATATGGGCGTATTTCCATGGTCTTCGGGGTCATGCTACGCAGGACTTGGCATCCATGAATGCCTCGGCGGCGGCTATCCGGGAAAACAGCAAAGTCAAGTACCATAAGGATCCTGCTCGACTAGTTTCCCTCAGACTGGTCCTTGACCAGATCACATATGCAGAGGTAAGTACTATTTAATGAGTAATTTCATCATATGTTATGCAATTATTATTTTTAAAAATACGTTTGTCATTTTAAAAAAACATAGGTTCAGTGGAACCCCTGGGGCAAGTTGGATCTCAACGACCCCCAGTATAGGTTAGGTCTATTTCGGGGGCCTGTAGAGTCCTTTGAGGTCAGGGAGTCGCACCATCCTGACCAATGTATGCGACAGTTCGGGTATGTGCAAGGCATACCCGAACCCCCGATTACACCACCTACTGCGATTAGAAATGATTCTGCATCGGGGTACGCAGTCACATTCGGGGATGAGGACTGCACTTGGGACCCAGAGACCCTGCCGGATCGATTGATCACCTTAGACGAGCAGGATCGAAGAGGACTTCGAGAGTATGCATGGGATTGCAAGGATGGATATCTGACATGGTTTAATGCCATGTCACATCCTTATGTTGATTCCAGGTCACCCAGGCAGGACCCACGTGCACCGTTTGACCACCGTGTAGAGCACATACAGATACCTGCGACAACCTCTGTAGTTGTGGTACGTATTTTAGTCAATATCGCTCAAGTTATAATTATAATCTATTTTATTCTACTTATATTTACATTTTGAAAATGTAGCGGGGCAACATACTTGCCTCTGAGATATCTAGTTTCCTACGTGCATATGGTGACACTCTTCCTGCAGGACAAGCGAGGATGATGAGGGGGTGGATCAGCATATGGACTGGTGATGTAGTACCAGAGGAGGATGGGCCTGTGCAATGATATGTTTGTGTTCAATATTATATTTTGGATGTTTGTGTGATGTATATTTTGTTGTCGGTATTATATTTAAAAAACCGAGGAAAAAACGACTTAAAACGAGCTAAGACGAGAATTCGTGCGAAAACCGATGAAAACCGACTTAAAACGGGCCAAGACGAGAAATGACACGGAAATCGAGGAAAAATGACTTAAAACGGGCTAAGACGAGAAATGACATGGAAATCGAGGAAAAATGACTTAAAACAGGCTAAGAAGAGGAAATGACACGGAAACCGAGGAAAACCTAGCTAGGGTATAGGGTTTAGGGTATAGGGTTTGGAGAGTGGTTAGTGGATAGTGGATAGTGAATGTGGATAGTGGATAGTGAATGTGGATAGTTGTGTTTGAAATGGATAGTTTGGGCCTAGTTCGTTTAAACGCCTTATAACGCTGAAACTCAAAATTTCGAAATTGTAACATGATAGAAAATGAAGTCTTTATTCTTTATCAATTCTCGGAATCGAAAAAAAATCAACGAAAACGTCAACGGGCCTAATAAGGCCAAATTGAGATTTGGTGAGGCCCATTACCTAAAAACGACATAAAACGGGTTAATAAGACCTTAAACATTGAAAAACTTGAAATGTAAAAGTTGTATTTGAGCATTACCAATATGACGGTTTTGTTTTTATAATAAAATAACAAAATGAACACTTCGAAATATCTAAACAGTCACTTTCACCTAGTTACGAGTTAATCTCAAGTATATAAGTCGTTTAGTTTTACTAATATGTGTGTGATATCAATTCGTTACTCAAATAAACTTTACATAAAACTTTCATTAAATGTTATGAAACACTCAAATACTCCGAAATAATGACATTTCACATCTTCGTGTTGTCCATATTGCTTGATTAGTAAAACTATACGACTTATATACTTGAGATTAACTCGTAACTAGGTGAAAGTGACTGTTTAGATATTTCGAAGTGTTCATTTTGTTATTTTATTATAAAAACGAAACTGTCATATTGGTAATGCTCAAATACAACTTTTACATTTCAAGTTTTTCAATGTTTAAGGTCTTTTTAACCCGTTTTATGTCGTTTTTAGGTAATGGGCTTCACCAAATCTCAATTTGGCCTTATTAGGCCCGTTGACGTTTTCGTTGATTTTTTTTCGATTCCGAGAATTGATAACGAATAAAGACTTCATTTTCTATCATGTTACAATTTCGAAATTTTGAGTTTCAGCGTTATACGGCGTTTAAACGAACTGGGCCCAAACTATCCATTTCAAACATCATATCTCAAGTTTTTACTATATACCCCTTCCTTTTCAAAATTTTCAAGTATTTTTTGGCTAAATACCCCTTGCATCATGAAAACTATTTCTTTTTGCTAAATACCCTTTTCTTGTCATTTTTCGTTGTACGTCCCTCCATAAACTCGATTTTCGCCCCGTTTTTCGTTTTAATCCCGTTTTACTCGATTTTCGCCCCGTTTTTCATTTTACTCGATTTTCGCCCCGTTTTTCGTTTTAAACCCTTGTAGTGAATTCAGAACTTGTTTCATTTAACCCATCTAAAACATTAAACACATCCGAATTCACTACAGATCAACATCTATACTACCATAATTAATGCGATAGTCCTTCCATTGCTGCATCCTCAGCGCAAACCCGCGATCCAATCCATTCGCACTAGGATCCTTGAACATGCGCCAAACTCCAGGTACAGATGGTACGGGACAGTCTTCTCTAAGGCACACCTAAATTACAAAACATAAATACCATGTTAAGCATTAAGAAAATTGAGTGAAAATCACAAATACTTTAGTGAAAATCATACCGGTATGTAGTGGTTTGCTAAGCCCACACGAGCCATTGCATAAATTTTCAAACCATGACTGGAGCATTGTTGATACACCTTCATCGGTAAGCACAAATATGATCGGACTTTGGATAAGTATATCAAACCAACCTGAAACTTAGTGGCAAATGCTAATCCAATCATGGGCATACTCATCCAGTATCTTTTAGGACATGGTGATCTGCTATAGTTGACCTCTTGAACAAGAGCGTCGAAGTTGTTTGCCAAATCCGGGGGTAGTCTGGTCATGACTCGTCTGTAGATATCACTGTTCTCTAACAGCTTCGTAGTCAGTTCCATGCGAATGCGAGGATATTCTTGTTGGTGATGCCCCAACAAGATGGCTAGTGACCGATATCCACAGTGTCCATCCGCCCTTACGTCTTGTGCATCTACAATGTATGGAAACATGAAGAGATCAACATTGTCAACCCCGAAGTCTACCCCACATTTCGTCATTGCTGGCTGAGGGAACTCATCTGTAAGAGTGCAACCTGATAATCCGAACCCCTCTCCACCAGTGCCACTTGAATGACCAAACGCCTCTGCCGCAGTGCACCCAGCAACTTCAAACTCCCTCATTATAGTAGGCTCGTTGAAAGTAGGTTGTGCCGCCGTTGCTTTTCCCTTTCCCTTTCCTCTAACCGTCTTATTCTTCGCCTTCGCATCATCATTTTTCTCTAATTCTTCCCTTGCGTACTCAAACGCGCTCATCTCTCTCTCGGTTCCCCACTTCTTTCCTACCGCTCCTCTTGGTCTGCCAGGATCCTTGATTCCCGTCGGCTCCAACGCAAGACTTTGATGTGGATACTCCAACATTGTGTACAAGTCCGCTATCTGAGACCACTGACTTTCAGGAAGTTCCCCCTTTTGCCATCTATCGTTGAGCTCAATGAATCTCAACTCCCGCATGGTCTGAGGTACACCAATCTCTACCTCCCCGTTATCAAGTTCAATCCTATCCCATTGTAGCTGCCTCCAGAATCTGTGAATCTGATTGAGCTTGAATGGCTTCTTCTGAATAATATGTTGCACCATCTCGTGGATGCACGGTAGGCCTTGACATTCTCGCATCCAGTAATCTTCGCAATGTTCCTCATAATTCTTCGCCTTTATATCCTCCCATATATCCCACAACTTATGCAACGCTCTATCAGACACATTATGGAATAGATGCCGAAATATCAATTTCACTTGTGGATTCATTCGTCTGAAAACCCCGGGTCTCTTGATCCGATCCTCTTCCATGGTGGCCCTCACCTTCACAATCTGGCCCTCGATGGCTGCATGGATCCTCACAACCATTCAATTAAAACCGCCTATACTTGAACCGATTATTTTCTTCAACACCTTATGCATTCCCTCAACCCTATGTTTTATTCATTCAATGTCGCGTTTAAGTAAAACAACTATTACATAATAAACTAATAAATAAATCGGAAACGTTTAGGTAAGTTAAAAAAAAATTACATGTTTGAGGTCCTCGTGAAGAAGTGAAGATTGTGTTCCGTCCATGCGCAAACAATGTTTGTCTTGTAAGGGATAAGCCACACCTTTTCAATGTATCCGACGACGCCGCTTCTCCAAGATGTTCTCAATCCTAGCAGTCTTTCCTCGTATTGTTCCTCCGTTCTTGATAGAAAAAGTCTCCATACTTGCAAGCACAACCTTTTCACCGATTCCTTATTTTTCAAAATTCTGGTAGCGTTTACCTCGATGTTGTGCTTGATATGAACCCAACACAAGAGGTGTTGAACCAGAAGATCTTTGAACACATATTTGATTGCAGTGATGAGAGCTAGTTCTCGATCGGTCATTATTGCAGTCGGCATTACTCCGGCATCCTCAAACAACTTTCTAAGCCTCTGAATTATCCACAAGTAGTGCATTGTTTCCTCCTTACCCGTGAATGCATATGCAATGTTGAATGTCTTATGCGTGCAAGTGAAACCAACAATCTCCACAAGAGGCATTTTATACCTGCATAATATATTTAAATAATGAAGGAAGAGGCATATGCAATATATTTAAACAAAAAAAAATTGATATACAACTATTATGTACCTATTCGTCTTGTATGTGGCGTCAATAACCACGACGTACGGAAACATCTTCAACAAGTGCAACGAGTCTTGATGGGCAAAAAACAAGATTTCCACCTCGTTTGATTTCTTCTTGCAGAGGGGATGCACTACATAGTTGCGCTCCTTCAAAAACTTCAAGGTCCATTGTGTAACAGTCAAATCTCCACGATCCTCAAAATGCATCTTCTGAATAAAGTTGGCGATTTGTTTTGTGGATGTTGTATTCCCTGGAAAGGCCGCACTCAACTGAGTAGCAATAACAGACGGCGTAGTCAAGCTGTTCGCACATACAGTCACAAATTTCACCTCATTCGGCGTCATTCGACCCATGTACGGATGGCCAATGAAGCTAGTGGAAAGCTTATGATTGTGTTGTCCGTATTTTACCTTCACATACCATCCATCTCTCGCATCCCTCGCCCTGAACCTATATCCTCGGATCTCAAACTTGCAATCCGACTTCTTATCCCTACTATCCCGCTCTGTATTAACAACCTCCTCTGTTTCGCCATCCTCTCTTTTCTTTTTCCCTGATCTATACACTCCAGCATGCGAGCACATTATATTCATTTGACGCTCATTGCTATGGCGAGTCACTAATACCATCATAAGTTGTCTACCAATACTCTGAACCCAACGCCTCAAGTGTTCCTTAGTAGGAAACGTTTCTTCGGTATCAAACGAATCATAGTAATCCATACCCTATAATTAATAAAAACTACCATATTTATCACAACTAAAACTTAAAACTACGAGTCCACATCAATCTAAACTATCACTTCTACAAATTATTTGCAACTAAATAACGTAAATAAATACGAAACGATTCTAATTAATTACTAACCGAAAAATCTCCGGCGTCGAAGTCTCCTCCTTCTTCGTCGGTATCGTCGTCCCACATCCCGTCGTCGGGTTCACTAAAATACTCTTTCTCATCCACGATCGCATCGTCTTCGTCACTCCCATGCTCGTTCTCTTCAACATACTCGTTCTCTTCACCGCTCCCATACTCAATCTCCGTCACATATTCAAACTCCTCACCATCACTCAAATTTGTAACTCTCCTATTTGACATTTTTGACTTCAACATCCATCCGAAGTTCCTACATTTATACACATACTACATCCCAAACGGTCATATTCTGAAAAAATAGTCGTTGGGATAAAAACAATCGTACGCCCGGGCGTACAGGCAAAATATACCCCAACGGTAACTTCTGAATTTGGACAAATAGCCGTTACACCAAATTTTTAACTTGTACGCCCACAACGGCTATTTTCAAACGGCTATATTATTAAAATTTATATTGTACGCCGGTTTTGGGCGTACGCCCATTCTGGGAGTTTACATACGACCGTATTCTGTATTTTGCCTCACAATGGATGTTGGAATTTTGCACTGTCCGCTTAAAACGAGCGTACGCCCATTATGGGCGTACGAGAATGTAGTGTGGAAAGTTGCAAAATGTAGTGCGTATAGATTTTGCCTTAAATGAATCTACCCACTTTCTCTACCCATTTTCTTACAACTTCAGTACACTTCCTAGAATCAGGTACTTTTACATACTTTCTATATACTTTGTATTTACCGCGTATGCTTTTTGCTATTCGCCGTCCAGGTCATCCGTGCGTGACGCACGGATTGCACATTCCAGAAAACGCATGGATTTGCATATATGAATCTAGAGTTATTCAATGTATTGAATGTATTTCTAGTTAAGTGTGCAAAGAAACACATTTTTAGTGTCTTTTTTAAGGCGATAAAGCCCAATTCGACAAAAACGTCATCGAAACTTTATCGAAATGGAATGAAACTTTGTTTCAAGCCTTATAATGTCTATTTGATCATGTGTGTAACTTGAAATTCAAATTTCTACCTTTGTAAGTGAAACATAGTTTGAAAACCGAACGAGGTCGCAATATGTATGGCACACCATATACAAATTGAAATATAATAAGGTTGAACATTCGTCAACATAACAACAATATAAGCATTCTAAATATAACAATAAGATTTTGCAACATAAAACCATGCATCACGCGTGGAATGCATCCACACACCATACGTGACGCATGGATTTTCATATGTTTTTTGTTGCTTATGTGATCCATGTCAATGTATTCAATGTATTTGTAGTTATGTCACGCAAAATAATTCATTTTCCGTGTTGTTTTTAAAGGCTTTAAAACCACAATTCGCCATAACGTCATCGAAACTTCATCAGAATGGAATGAAACTTGTTTACAACGCATATTAGAGATATTTAACCATGTAGGTAACTTTTCATCAAAACCTTTTTCTTTTAGAGTAACACCATCTTTGTAAAACATCAAACTACTCACCACGAGCTTAACTTGTTGCAATATATATGGCTGCAACATTGATGTTATCGTATGTTTGAACAATTTATACACAAATGTGTTATAAGGCATATAAAGTCCCAATAATGTCTCACACATACAAAAAGGGATTCGAAACTATGCCAAAACACTAAAACCACTAAAAACGCCTTAAATGGACTTAAGGCGGTTTTTGGCGAAACGACACACGAACGATGTCCGAATATAATGAAACTTGTTTTCAATGGCTATTATGAATATTTAACCATGTGGGTAACTCCCAATCACAACTTCTAACTTTTAAAGTACCGCGTCCTTTGTAAAAAACATACTAGTCGTAACTCTCTAACTTGTCGCAATATGTATATTGTACAACATTGACGGTGATTATTGTTGAAAATACTATACAACTTACTCTTATTAGGGATATTGAGTAGAAACAAGGTCTCGCTCACACGAAATGAGGCACCTAAACGCTAAAACCACTAAAAACGCCTTAAATGGACTTAAGGCGGTTTTTGGCGAAACGACACTCAAACGATGTCCGAATGTAATGAAACTTGTTTTCAATGCCTATTAGGGATATTTAACCATGTGGGTAACTCCCAATAACACCTATTAACTTGTAAAGTAGCATATCCTTTGTTTGGACTTCTTACTAGTCATGGCTCCCGGTCCGGTTCCGGTCCTCCTGAATTCGGAACCGGAACCGGGAAAAACCGGTTCCACCGGTTACGGTTCCGGTTCCGGTTCCGGTTCAATCCGGTTCCGGTTCGAAACCGGAACCGGCCGGTTCAGCCCGGTTCAGTCCAGTTCGGGCTGAACCGGACCGGTTTTTTTAAAAAAAAACAATATAAAACCGCCGGTTAACCGGCGGGTTTTTTTTTTAAAAATAATTTTATAAATTTATAAAACTGAAAAAAAAAAAAAATGTAAAAATAATTTTTAAACTTAAAAAAAATAATTATAAAAAAACGCTATTAAAAAAGAATGTTTTGTCATTGTTTTTAAGTTTAAAAATTATGTTTAAAAAACTTTAAAAAAATGATTATAAAAAAACGCTATTAAAAAGAATGTTTTGTAAAACATTCTTTTTAATAGCGTTTTTTTATAATCATTTTTTTTAAGTTTTTTAAATTAAATATGAAGGAACAAAAAAATAAAAAAAAATTGGGCTTGCACTTAACAGTGACTTACTTGTTAAGTTGCCTACGTATCCTCTCGGGTTAGAGGAATCAAAGCCCACGTAGTTCTTTACCTTTTTTCAAAACCCGTTACCTAAGTCGAATCTTCGGCGGATGAATCGGTGCGTATCGTAGTAGAATCTCCAATCCACTCGTCTTCCGATGACTCGTTAAGGTTACGTTGTTGCCTAATTGCGGCTCTCTTGCAATCGCAAACACAACATTGCGCCTCCAATGACTCCGGTGCCAAATTTGATCTCTTCCTCGTTAAAGTGTTGCCTCCTGCACTAAAAGTTTGTTCCACCGCCACGGTTGAAGCGGGGACGACAAGAACTTGAGCCGCAATCTTCGCAAGCGTTGGAAACATGCTCCTATGATCCTCCCACCACTTCAAAACATCTAAATTTTCACAACTAACAAACTCAAAGTTGGTGTTAAGATAGTTATCAATTTCCGCATTCGTGTTTGTAACTCTTGGTCTTTTACTAAAATACTTAGCTCCAAAGGCCCCCAAGCTAGTAGAGCTCGAAGAAGCCGGAGGTAATTGTGAAGTAGTCGGAGAATCCGAAAAATGAGTAAATAAAGTTTCAATGTTTGTTCTAGTTCTAGAAACCATACCTAAAATATCCTCTAGTTCACCTTCGGCTAAAATATATGCATAATAGTCATTTAAAAGAGCGTGTAAAACTCCTAATTTAAGTCTAGGATCTAAAACACAAGCAACAAGAAAACAATCGGGAATATATCTATAGTATTGCAACCACTTACTCCTCATGCTTGCAACGGAATCCTCAATGCCGGGAATTTTAGCTCCCTCACTTAAACCACACATAACATTACAAGCTTCCAAGACAAAAACATTACTACTTGGTGTATAAACATGACTAAATCTTTTTGTTGCATCACTAAAACATTTTAAAAACGTTGCAATACTTTGACATATATCCCAACCTGATTCGCTAAAATAGAAAGGAGAGCCAGAAAGGTTTTGAGAAACAAAAGACGTTAAAACTTGTTTATATTCTATACATTCACATAGTAATATGTAAGTAGAGTTCCATCGGGTACCCACAACTTTTGAAAAACGTTTTGGGTGCACCCCGTTAGTTTTACAAAAGGTCATCCAATCTCTTGTAACTTTAGGATGCCCCCAAATATACTTAATAATGTTCTTAATTGGCTCAAAATGAAAACTCATAGCACGTAAACCATCTTGAACACATAAGTTTAAAATATGACAAGCACATCGAATATGAAAAAAATTCCCACCAAATAAAGGTTGACACATTTCTTGTAAATCTCTAATAGATGCGGTGTTAGCAGATGCATTGTCGAATCCAATTGAAAAAACTCTATTAAGTAGTCTATATTCTTCTAAAATTGCACGAATCATCATAGCAATATTTTGTGCGGTATGTGAATCATCAAAGACTCTAAATGCCAATAAACGTTTTTGCATTGTAAAATGATGATCTACAAAATGACATGTAACACCCATGTAAGAATAGGTTTGAGTATTATCACTCCATATATCACTACAAATAGAAACATGCATATCATTTTGCGAAAAATAAGAAATTAATTTGGCCTTGTGTCTTTTATAAGCCTTAATTACGTTTTTCTTAATCACTTTCCTAGATACGGATTTAAAAGCGGGTTGTGTATGCTCTTTAATATACTCATTAAATCCTACATTTTCACTAAATCGAAATGCTAAATGATCAACACAAATAGCTTCGGCTAATGCTACACTATTAGCTTCTTGATCAAAACGAAATAAAGGGTTACCGCTAGTAGAAGATGCAAATCCGCCGGAAATTTGTGTTTGTCCCCCTAGCATTCCCATCTCGGCGACGTGTTTGTGCTCCATGTGTCGTTGAAGGGTTCCATATCCTCCACTTTTCTTCCATTGGAATGTCGCCTCGCAAAAGTTACAAGAAACAATAATTAGACCGGGATCATAATCCTCGGCCTCGAGTTCCTCGATACCGGGTTCTAATTTAGTAAACCACTTTGTAAAAACAGGAGATGTTAGTTTCCGGGATTGGTTCCCGGAGGACCCGGTCCCGGTCCCGGTCCTGCCCCCCCTACCCCTAGCCGGCCTCGAACCGCTAGCTTGCCCTTGAGGCCTAGCGGTCCTACCCCTACCGGAGGACCTAACTTGGGAGATGGGAGTGGGAGAACTGACATTATCACTCTCTTGGGTGTCAAAATGTTCCGCCATATGATTAAGAACAATTAAATAATATGATTAAAAGCAATTAAAACAATTAAAACAATTAAAACAATAAAACAATAAAACAATAAAACAATAAAACAATAAAACTTAGAACAATATAATAATGTGATTAAAAATGTAAAAGCAATAAAATATTGAAAGACAAAAGCTAATTAAAAGGAAGAGATTAAGAGAGATTGTTGATGGAATTTGAGAGATTATAAGATTGAGATTTGAGAAAGAGAAGAGAGATTGTTGTTGTTGGATGTGTGATTTGAAGATTGTATGGTATGGTATGGTATTTATAGGGGTTTGATATGGGTTTTTTAATTTGAACCGGCGGTTCAATTTTTTTTAAAAACCGCCGGTTCCGGTTAACCGGCGGTTTATTTTTTTTAAAAACCGGCGGTTTCGGTTAACCGCCGGTTAAAATTTTTTTGCATTTTTCTTGAACCTGAACCGGACCGTGACCAAACCGGTTCCGGTTTTGACCCGGTCCCGGTCCGGTCGAGCCATGACTACTTCTTACGTGGTCTAAATGTCCAACCTTTGACAATATGTAATTTTATTTTGATTGGAAATCATGCACACATCAGTGTTACTAAGAATCAAAGGGATCATGTGTCATTTTGTGCGTCATGCATGGAAGAGAACCATGCGTCACGCGTGGATTATATCCATGCGTGACGCGTGGACATCAACCGTGCGTGACGCACGGATGTTCTTTTCAGAACTCATGCCAGCACGTACGTCTTGTCTCACCTACTGTAATAACTCCATTAATATTTTAACTATTTCCGTAACACCTACATTAATCCCTATTATCTTCCTTTCTTTCCATATTTCAAATGTCAAAACCCTTTTAACACCATTGTTGAACATTTTTTAGAGCAAAACACCATTTTTAACTATCTTCCTTTCTTTCTATATGGAGAATGAAGAGGAATGCACCAATGAAAGAGGTGGAGAAGCTCCATTTTCAAGTTACAACCTTAATAAGGTAACATTTCTTGTTCATAATAATATTTTTTAAGGTGTTGACTTGTTTTAGGATTTGTATTAGTTAGGTTTAATGGATTTTACATGTTCAAGGTATTAGTTGTATAACTAAACATGTTGATTTGTGAATTTATGTTGATTTATGATATTTGAAATGTATTATAATATTACTTTTTAAGGTTTTGACTTGTTTTAGGGGTTTGACTTGGTTAGGTTTTATGGATTTTACATGTTCACGGTATTAGTTGTATGACTAAACATGTTGATTTGTGAATTTATGTTGATTTATGATATCTGAAATGTATTATAATATTACTTTTTAAGGTTTTGACTTGTTTTAGGGGTTTGACTTGGTTAGGTTTTATGGATTTTACATGTTCACGGTATTAGTTGTATGACTAAACACGTTGATTTGTGAATTTATGTTGATTTATGATATTTGAAATGTATTATAATATAACTTTTTAAGGTTTTGACTTGTTTTAGGGGTTTGCCTTGGTTAGGTTTTATGGATTTTACATGTTCACGGTATTAGTTGTATGACTAAACATGTTGATTTGTGAATTTTTTTTTACTTTAGTGATTATGATGTTTGAAATGTATTATAATGTATGACTTGTTGGTTAAGGGGTTTGAAATGTATGACTTATGGCAATTCCACACGTCACACATGGTTCAAGACTGTGCGTCACACATGGAATGGATCCACACGTGACGTGTGGATTTGCCATACAGAAGCTTAACTGGTTTGTTATCTGTGTGTTTGTGCATAGATGAACTTTTCTGTGTTTACTGGATTAGACAAGATTACTCTTAATGACTGCCCACCTCCGTCATACCTCGACTACATACCTTCGTTTGATTTGGGCATTGATTTTACAACATGGGAGCAACCGCAATCACAGTTTGGTGATATCAACACTGGATCTTTTGGAACCGGTTACGGTTTGTCGCAATGGCCTTCGCATTTGATGAGGCCACTTTCAGACACAAGTAGCTTAAATGTGTTTCGTCCTTTGCGTACTGCACCACAATTTGATATTGAAGTTCAAGAAGAACAATATGTCTCTGTTGATCACTCAGAGTTGTTTGCAAATGACTTGGTATTCGCCTCTAGACAACAGGGAGTGAGTTGGGCCATTAACATTGCACAAGCCAACAACTTCTGCATAGTCAATGGAAGGAGTAGAGCACCTACTGAAACAAAATCTGGAAAACTTCAGCTTATCTGTGATAGAGGACGAGTGAATTACTCAAAAGCTAAGGGAGTGAGGAAAAACATCAAGACGAAAAAATGTAGATGTTGGTTCGAATTAAAGCTTCGAGAGGAGCATAGAGGGCCTTGGAAACTTACTGTAATGTTAGGTACCCACAACCATCCTATTGGTAGTAGCTTGTTTGGGAATGCATTTGCAGGCATATTGACGCTTGATGAAGTGTGTACAGTAGTTGAAATGACTAGGGCTCATTGTAAACCAAATGAGATTTACACTATGCTCAACAAGTCTCCCAAGAACCTTACAAAAAAAAAACAAGTTTACAATTTGATGGCCAAGACGAGGATCGAAAACATGGAAGGAAGAACTGTTATCCAAGAGTTTTTCTACAAATGCAAACAGAGCGACTATTTCATGGAGTATAGGACAAGCAAAGATGATGCGTCTATGATTGGTGATATGTTCTTTGCGTCCCCGGAATCAATGAAGCTCTTGAAATCATTTCCCTATGTACTTATAATGGACTCCACATATGCCACAATCAAGTAAGTTTTGTGTGATTATTGACCATTACATATGATTTTCCATAACATTGCAATAATATTATTTCAAATTATCTCTTTACAGGTACAAAATGCCATTTTTCGAGATTGTTGGAATCACGTCTACATTATGAGCAGCTCCGGAATTTGCGGACCTCCGGGAGTACCCCCCTCTAACTGAGGGACGTATATGTCTCTGACCGGAGGTTGTCATCGTCGTCGTTTTCTGGGTTGTTCCTCTCGCTCCTCTTGCTCTTCCGCTTCTTCATGTTCTTCATGAACATTCTCATATGTCTGATCCTCTTCCTCACCCTGTTCCTCATGCTCATGCTCCTGCTCATAATCAGAATCAGAATCAGCATTTTCACCCCCAGCTGATGGCCCTGCACTGCTACAAGCAACCAGTGTGTATTGGTCATCACCCGTCTGAGGGTTCTCAAAGTTATGAGAACCACTAGCTTGTCTCATCATCTCCACAAATGATTGCTCTTGTTGTGGAGGTACAACAGGATAGCCCGGAAACAGTGTTTGTTGTGGATAACCCGGGAACTGTGATTGGTGTGGATAGCCCGAGATTTGTGGGATCAAAATGGGGGTGCCAGGAAAGTAATGAGGGGAACCCTGGGGATCGAAACTTGAAGCAGACAAAGCTAGCTGCTGATGTTGCTGTTGTAGCTGCTGCTGTTGCTGTTGTTGCTCTTGTTGTTCCCTCTCATCAGAAAACTCTAAACAACGAGGAGACGATTCTTGTCTATTCTTCTTCTTCCTTGGTTTTGGAACTATGGGATCTTTTTTCTTCAGTTCTCTGATTTTTTGACGAGTATCGCGTCCAGATCGACGACCACCATCCATATCTGCATCATAAAATGTGCAATTCCACAAAATTAATCAGTTTACTGAATTTAATCAGAATATCATCAAAAACTCAATCAATATATCATCAAATCCAATCTGAAACTGTTGACGGACAATTTCTGGAATGTGCAATTCCACACGTCACGCATGGATTCAAGCCATGCGTGACGTGTGGAATTGCACATTCCAGAAATTGTTCGTCAACGGTTTTTCCATGTTTCAAACCCTAATCTCAACAGGTTTTCCAAAATTCTAACAGTTTTTCAATAATTTCATTAAAATTACCATACCAAATTTCAACAACCTAATTCATAACCCTAATTCACAAAACCCTAATTCAATATCAAAACCCTAATATTACTATATACACATGAAAATATCAAATTGGTCAAGAAATTATCAACAAAGTACACAATCCATTCATATATTACAAGTTTAATCCTTCCTAATCAACTAATTAACATACACATTGGATTTTGAAGTAAATATCATCAAAACAACATGAAAACCTCATATATACATCAATATCATACCATAACAATGAAATTTTAATGTTTACATACCTTATACGCAAAAAGACGATGAGAATTGTTGAAAATAGGGTAAATCGGTGCGTTTCAGAGCGCAACCGCCGTGGAACAATGTTGAGGAAGATGATAATGTGGTAGGGTTTCATTTTTGGGCTTTTATAGGTAAACAAATCCATGCGTCACGCATGGATTTTTTTTAAAAAACATTTTACGTGTAAGAGACGTTGCGTCTCTTACACGGGGGAATTAAAAAATACAAATCTGTATAAGAGACGCTGATTCGACCAACGTCTCTTATACATGTTCAAATAAAAAAAAAGACCATTTATATGAGACTTATATGAGACGCTGGTTCGACCAACGTCTCATATAATTTTTTTTTTTATGTTTTAACGTATAAGAGACGCTGGTCGGGCCAACGTCTCTTATACATAAAAAATTCAAAAAAAAATTATCAGCTTCGGACGAGAGACGCTGGTTCTCACACATAAAAAAAAATCCGAAGCTAGCATAAGTGCCTATATTGGGAATTTCTTTTGAAAAAAACCTACGTCGGGAATTGTTTTTGAAAAAAAGCCCATTTCAGAAAATTTTTTTTTGAATGTTCTCTTAATTAAAGATGTTGAATGTTAGATAGCCAATTTGTGTGTCATTAATTCATAATGTTGATACAGCCTATTTGTGTATCATTTTCTACTGCATGGGGATAGATTCTTACCACAAGACAATTTTTCTTGCAGGATCCTTATCTCCGGCCGCAACCAAAGAAGAAGGATGCCGCTCCTTCAAACAAGTAGAGTATTTGGGATGTCGAAATATGACCTGTTGTTTAAATTCAAGGCGTGCTCATTTTCCTGTTTCGAATGATCTGTTCTTGTGAACCAAACATATGATTTGTACTTCTTTTGGTAACTCACATCTGCAATAAAATTATAATCAACTTTGTGTTCCTTTTGTCTTTGATGCTTTGAACAATTATGTCAATTAGAGTTTTTTCTTCATCAATATTCAGCCTTAATTGCCATCTACTTCATCTTTTTTCTTCATCAATATTCAGCCTTAATTGCCATCTACTTTATCAGTCTTATAGGGCACCATTTTCACATTTATTCCTGAAAAACGTCATGGATCTTCGATTTTTGTTATCCAAAGCAAAATCTGTGAACTCAAACCTTGCAGAATGCAGTTCCACCTTCTGATGTCTTCTCAGTGTTGACATACATACAAAGGTGAGTACAAAAGAATTATCACAATTTTTGTGTAAGTTTTGCTCTGTTAAGACAACTATCAACAGGCAGGCGACATTAACCCTTTAAACCATTCACAACAATCTCCATCACGAGGTCGTTCCACGAGTCTATCGGCCCAGGCAAGCACCAATGCAGGCAGTCGGTCTGAACCTTAGCATTCTTATCCTCTGCAAACGGGCGGTACTGCCTATACGGGCCAGGATGCCCGTCAGGCCTGAGACCCGACAAATGGGTCGTATCCAAAAGCTTCAGTGAGATGCCTCTTTCTAATGCAACAACACTTGCCTTCTGAAACTCTTCCTGCTCGATGTCTCTCATTATTCTGTCTATATCCCGTAATTCGACCTCATCCTCTTTAAATGGGACCTTCCTTATGCAGCTTCCTCCAGTGTCCCACTCTCCATTTTCAAAGTGATCTGGTGTGATCGTTCTAAAGAAAACGAACGGCTTGTGCGTTGAGTTCGTTATGAACTCGAAGACGAGCTGCACGGTTTTTCTGTAAGCGTAATCAAACCCTAGCTCTGTCATGTTACTTTCTCCGTTGCAGTAATGACAGCCTTGGACAGTGTCATTCTCGTAGTAAATTGCAGTTTTGAGGTACCACTTCCCTCCGGCTATGATGACATAGTCAAAGTGGTTGTATTGGCTTGTCCAATTTTTATCAATCTTGTCGAGATGAAGTAGGGTTTCTGAGGTGGAAACACCATCGTCGTCTTCAAAGATATCGGCTCGTATTAGGTACGGTGCCCAGATTACTGATACAGTGAGATTGCAGGTGGGGAAGAGCCACCTCTTTGATCTGTATGCCTCGTCATGGTAGACTTCTACTGCTGGTTCGACCTGAAAAATCATTTTGAAACAAATCAACTGGTATTAAGGGTTGAACACAGCATAATTCACTTAATGCATATAAATAAATAAAAATTTCATTTGCAGCTGAATCATCATTATATAGAATCAACATTGTAGTGATAGCAATTATGAATCTTCAACCTTAAGTTCGATCCAATCCTGCATATATATATATGGTGGTGACTTGTGTATAAGATATAGTGTCATTATCATTAGATTGACAAAGGAACCATAATGGTCAGTGTTAATTATTAATCCTTCTTTATTCAACTTGTAGAATCTCGGTTCAATCTCAGTAACCAGATCCGATAGATCTTAAGCGCAATCGATTCGAGAATAGTAAAACAAATGCAAGAAGTAATGGACACGAGAGTTGGTCACGCAGTTCGGTTTCCCTACATCTGCGAAGTCTCAGTGGGGAAACTCATCCCGAATAATGCACTAGATCAGAAAATGTTCAACAAGGTTACAAGACACCAAGCAAGACGAGCAAGCAAAAGCCTAAGCAAGCTACTACAGAGAAGATACTAGGATGGAAGTAAAGAAAGAGACTCGGCCCCCTTTCAAGGCAAGAACAACTTCAAGGAAGAAGCTATGAAGAACGCCAAGTGAATCTCTAAAGGCCACCACCGGAGGACTCAACTTCCACCGTGAGAATCACTGCGATCGATCCATCACAAACCCTAGCTCTCAATCTCTCTCTGTGAATGTGGAAACGGCGAAGACGACGAATGACAAGCTAACCCTAACTCTTCGAGTTATATAGCTTGTCAGAATCCAACGTCAGACAAAGCCAAAACACATCGTTTCATTTAGTCTGAAGCAATGAAGGCTGGATCACAGAAACAGCCCAAACCAAGCCCAAATCTATTAGGCCCATTATCACAGATACCATAAAACATTTACCTCAAACAACATGCCATCTCAACCAAGCCTAAGCCCGGGGTTGCATCCTTGTGAGCCATGATCCCTGAACCATGATCGAGCCATACTTAAACTAGCCTACTCTAGTCCTAGCTGGTGCTTGCTAGACCATTTGTTGAACCACAGAATATACATATAGATATGTATTACAACACATTTACATATGCCCTCCTAATCCATACATATTATTCTACCTATCTGAACCTAGTGCATCACTTCAAGAGACGAGTTCCCAAGCATCATTGACTTACTCCCACATCTCACGTTTCATCATTGATGTGAAGAGCTTCCCTGCAAAAAACAAACTTGTTAGTAGGAACTACTTTAGTCCCAAAATCTGCAGGATTAAGTTCACCTTTTATCTTCTGAACAATAATGTCACCATTCTTCACTTTATCTCTAATAAAATGGTATCTAACATCTATGTGTTTGGATCTTTCATGGTACACAAGATCCTTACAAAGAAAAAGTGCACTCTGACTGTCCATATTAAGAATAGGTGTATAAGTCTTACCATCTATCTCATGTAAAATACTTGTCAGCCAAATAGCCTCCTTACAAGCCTCAGTGGCAGCAATGTACTCAGCTTCAGTAGAAGACAGAGCAACAATAGGCTGCTGCTGAGATTTTCAGGATATGCAATTGCCAGCCCAAGTATAAAAGAATGCAGTAGTAGACTTACGAGTATCCTTATTACTAGCAAAATCAGAATCAACATATCCTTGGACATCAGTCCTAGGAGCAAACTCATAATACATAAGACCAAGTTTATGAGTACCAGAAATGTACCTAAGCATGTATTTCATACCTTGCCAATGCCTATCACCAGGGTTAGACATATATCTACTCATAACACTCACAGCATAAGCTAAGTCAGGTCTAGTACAGAGCATTGCATACATTAAAGAACCAACAGCCACATCATATGGAACATTTTCCATTTTCCTTTTGTCAGATTCAGAAACAGGACACTGAGTTCTAGATAAATCCAAATGACCTCCTAATGGTATAGAAGTAAGTTTGGAGTCTTTCATGGCAAACCTATCTAGGACTTTAAGCAAATAATCAGTTTGAGATAAATGCATAGTCCTTTTATTTCTATCTCGAGTGATAGTCACTCCTAAAATTTTCTGGGCAGGACCAAGGTCCTTCATGTCAAAGTGAGTTTTTAAGTCATGTTTAACACCAGAAATAGCAACCTTAGAACTACTAATCAACAAGATATCATCCACATACAGCAGAACATACAAAGGAGCTTTAGACTGCACATTTTTATAGTACATACAAGTGTCATACAGACTTCTAGAGAACCCTAGAGATATCATACAAGAGTCAAATTTCCTATTCCACTGTCTAGGAGATTGCTTAAGTCCATAAATGGATTTATTTAGCAAACAGACATGATCATGATTTTTATTACTAACAAAACCCTTTGGTTGTCTCATGTAAATAGTCTCAGTTAGGTCTCCATGTAAAAAGGCAGTTTTCACATCCATTTGTTCAAGTTCCCAGTCATAAACAGTGGCCATAGCTAAGAGGAATCTCATGGTTTTATACTTCACAATTGAGGCAAATATTTCATTATAATCTACTCCTTCTTTTTGAGTAAATCCTTTAGCAACCAGTCTAGCTTTAAATCTAGGTGGGTCATGTAAAGTTGTACCCTCTTTAATTTTGAAGATCCATTTACAGTCAATAGTCCTAGCCTTATCTGGTTTAGGAACTAATTTCCATTTATCATTAGCATGCATGGATTGTATTTCCTCATTCATAGCAGTTATCCACTCATTAGCTTGTTTACTGTTAGCAGCTTGTTCATAGGTTTTAGGAGTAGTGAACTTAATCACTTCAGCAACAGTGAAGGCAAACTCAACAATCTTAGGAAAACACCCAACAAAATTCACATCATATCTCCTATTAGGAATTCTAGCCCTAGGAGCCCTATCTCTAACTAATTGATAATCAGAGAGAGGAGGAGAGAGATTATTACTTAACAAATCATTATTAACAGACTGTATGTCATGAGAATCTTGTGAGTTTTCAGTGTTACCTGCCCCACCTGATTGGTGAGGTTGTTGTGCTTCATAGTTGTTTGAGCCATCTAGAGATTCTTCTGGAGACTCTTGATGCTCAGAAGAGGTTCCAGCTACACTTTGCTGAATACTTGGAGGATCTTCAATCTCCATATCCACTTCTCCATAGGGGTCCTCTTGATTCACATCATAGAAGACTCCATTTGAGATGCTTGTGCTAGCATTTGTACCTGTAGGCTCAGTGGTAGACATTAGTTTTGACTTAAAATAATATTCATCCTCATTGAAAGTCACAGACCTTGAGGTTATGACTCTGTAACCTCCAGGTTGAATGAGTAGGAGTTTATAGCCTTTTACCCCATCAGGATAGCCTAACATGACACACTTTAGAGCTCTAGGTTGCAACTTGCCTTGAGATGCTTGAGCATAGGCAGTGCAACCAAAAGGTTTCAAGTGAGTTATGTTAGGTTTATTTTCAGTCCACATTTCTTGAGGGGTTTTAAATCCTATTACGGAGGAGGGACTCCTATTAATGAGATAGGTTGCAGTTAATACAGCCTCTCCCCATAGGCTACTTTTCATTCCAGAGGTAAAAAGCATACACCTAGCTCTTTTCAACAAGGTTCTATTCATCCTCTCAGCAGTACCATTCTGCTGAGGGGTTCCAGGTACAGTCAAATGTCTTTTTATACCATTTTCTTTGCAATAAGAATCAAACAAGTTATTGCAAAATTCTAAGCCATTATCAGTTTTTAGACACTTCAGTTTATGATTGGTTTGACTTTCAACTAACACTTTCCAAGACTTAAAGTTTTCAAAGGTCTCATCCTTAGTTTTAGCAAGTATACCCACACTTTCCTGGAGTAGTGATCTATTAGAGAAAGAAAGTATCTTCTTCCTCCAATAGTATCAACTTGAGCAGGCCCCCAGAGATCTGAATGAACATACTCTATGGGATTGCTAGCAGTGTAGGTGGACTTGCCAAAGGTGTGGGCAGTTTTCTTACCAAGTACACAGTTTTCACAGAAATTCAAGTCACAGGGTTTAAAGTCAATCATACCATTCACATACAACTTATTAAGGCCAAGGTTGCCTAAGTGTCCAAGTCTAGCATGCCATTTCTTAGTAAGATCCAAATTATCACTCTTATTAACTCCAATGGAGACATTTAGCTCAGGAGAAGCAGTAACATAGTACAACCCTCCTTTCTTAATGCTCCTTATAAGGACAGTATTATTTCTAATTACTTACCTTATACCATTGTGAGTAATAATGTGACAGTTCAAATCATCAAAGACAGATTCGGACAACAAATTCCTCCTAAGCTCAGGTACCCATCTAACATTAGACAGAGTTCTAATCTTATCATCATGCATTTTCAGAGCTACACTCCCTATGCCTTTAATAGCTAAGGAGGTGTGATCACCAAGCATCACTTCACCTCCATCACATTCAGTTAAGGACTTAAAGAATTTCTTATAAGGGGTAGCATGCATAGTGCATCCAGAATCTAGGATCCAGGAGTAGCAATCAATAGAGGGACTAACTACAAGGAGTTCATTATTATACTGAGGGCATTGTTCACAAACATTAGAGTAATTTTTATCTTTTTCACTCTTATCTTTGTTTTTCTCATCTCTTTTCTTCTTATGACAGTCAAAGGCATAGTGCCCTAATTTTTCACAGTAATAACACTTCACTTTGGACATATCTTTATCCTGAATGTTGTTGCTATTACTCTTAGGCTTATAACCTTTTTTGTTCTTAAAGTTTCCCTTAGCCATCATGACTTCATTTTTAGTGTCACTTTTAGTCTCAGTTTTAGAGCCATTTCTAATCTTGAAGACCTTTAAAGACTCATTTTTCTGGATGATAGCCTCAGTAATCTTAGTCAAAGTAAGTTCATATCTACCATATTGGATCACATCTTTTAGAGTCTCAAATTGACTAGGAAGGGAATTAAGTAACAAAACAGCCTGGTGGGTTTCTTTAATTTTATCATCACATCTCTTAAGATCTTGTGTCATTTTTAGGAAATTATCTAGGTTTTCCTGGACAGTCAAGGTGGTTAGGTTGAGTAAAGCTTACCACCTGACAAGGTGGTTAGGAAATTCTACTAGGTAAGGATTTAGTCAAGAAAATGGATTCCAGAGCATTCCAGAGGGGCTTAGGTTGAGTAAAGCTTACCACCTGATGAGCTATGTCGTCAGTTAACCTTAAGGTGATCTCAGAATGAGCAAGATCTTGCATATCCTTCATCTCTGAGTTAGTGATACTCAATGGCCACTCCTCAGACACAGCCTTATAGCATTTTTCCCTTATTAGGATGGCCTTCATCTTGACCTTCCACATGGCAAAATCACTTTGTCCATCATAGGGCTTCAGTCTCACCGAGTCTGTCATCTTAGCCCCTGTGCAAGTAAACACACCTTGTTAGAATCAAAAGAAGACAGTTAAAGAAGTAGTACAAATTAGGGTTTCTATAGGTTCAAGAATTACAAACAAGAATCTCACAGAGAACAACCCTAATTCAGCAAATCTTGCTTAACCTAGAAAGATCAAGTAACAAGAAAGCACAAAAGTCACACAACGGAAGCAATACAAGCAATTTCATAGCAACCTGGCTCTGATACCACTTTGTAGAATCTCGGTTCAATCTCAGTAACCAGATCTGATAGATCTTAAGCGCAATCGATTCGAGAATAGTAAAACAAATGCAAAAAGTAATGGACACGAGAGTTGGTCACGCAGTTCGGTTTCCCTACGTCTGCGAAGTCTCAGTGGGGAGACTCATCCCGAATAATGCACTAGATCAGAAAAGGTTCAACAAGGTTACAAGACACCAAGCAAGACGAGCAAGCAAAAGCCTAAGCAAGCTACTACAGAGAAGATACTAGGATGGAAGTAAAGAAAGAGATTTGGCCCCCTTTCAAGGCAAGAACAACTTCAAGGAAGAAGCTATGAAGAACGCCAAGTGAATCTCTAAAGGCCACCACCGGAGGACTCAACTTCCACCGTGAGAATCACTGCGATCGATCCATCACAAACCCTAGCTCTCAATCTCTCTCTGTGAATGTGGAAACGGGGAAGACGACGAATGACAAGCTAACCCTAACTCTTCGAGTTATATAGCTTGTCAGAATCCATCGTCAGACAAAGCCAAAACACAGCGTTTCATTTAGTCTGAAGCAAGGAAGGATGGATCACAGAAACAACCCAAACCAAGCCCAAATCTATTAGGCCCATTATCACAGATACCATAAAACATTTACCTCAAACAACATGCCATCTCAACCAAGCCTAAGCCCGGGGTTGCATCCTTGTGAGCCATGATCCCTGAACCATGATCGAGCCATACTTAAACTAGCCTACTCTAGTCCTAGCTGGTGCTTGCTAGACCATTTGTTGAACCACATAATATACATATAGATATGGATTACAACACATTTACACAACTTTAGTTGCTGATTGAGGCTTCTAACTTTACAGGTTGTTCAGTGTACCGACACATTCCCACCATATGGCTAATCCACTTTGTTGTGTACAAACTTTGATGTAGAGTGCTAATGAAGGAAGTGTAAAAAGAACAAAAGCAACCAAATGATTTATACAATGCAAAAAGGTACATTCAGATACACAAAAGAAAAGAAAAGATTAAGAACAGAGAATCACATACACAAATGATGGCAATTTTTTTTTGCATAAACTTACCTGCGAGAGGATGCAAACAAACGACTAAACATGATTGCGCGAAATCGAATCCCCTATGAACGCCCATGATTTGTTCTTCATCAACCGAAGAAACTTGTTTGCATCGAATTCGGGTAATTCACAACCTCTAGGACTCCATCTCCAATAGAGATACTCAGAATCAAGCCGTCCATTCATCATACAATTCTGATGATTCTCTATAATGTGGCAGCTCCTGTTTGTGTAAACCGGTCCTCTTGGATTCGACACCCATTCTCCATCAAATAAGTCACATTTTGCCTCCTCAGATCCTGCTGCAAGTAGAAGATCATATTGATTTGCATGTATGAGTTATATTTTCTCTTATCAAGTATAATAAAGATGGAAACTTTAGCATAGATCAGCCTAACATGAATCTAGCTCAACAAAGTTAGAAGTAATAGCTGAATTTTGAAACAAACAAACACTCGGATTCTGACCATATAAACAAACTATTAAGGAGGAAAAACAGATCCAACAAATACCCACATAAGTTGGAAGCTAAAGGTTGAGGCAAAGGAGGAAGATCAGCCGGCGGCGAAAGAGAGGTGGATTTTATGGCGGAAGTTGATGGATAATCGAAGGAATGAGAAGCGAAGAGACGAAAAGCAAGGCCAAGACAGAGGAATGTGTCCAGGAATTTGAAGAAAATAGGGCTGTGTTTGGATAGAGAAGGTGAGAAGCCTGAATTAGGCTCAGCTTTCGCCATTTTTGGGTGTAAAATCAGAGAGCGAGATATGTGGAAATTTTCCTCTGCCTTTCTCATTAGATGAGATATCAATATATACAATACAAGTCCTTGGAGAGCAAGATAACTAATTACAGAAAATCCCTAAGAAGATATCAAACTAACCAAATATATACATAAGATATTCACAAGATATATTGTTTCCTAATACGCCCCCTCAAGTTGGAGCATGCAAGTCTCGAATGCCCAACTTGCGAAGGAGATAGGTGAACGGGCGATGGCCAAGAGCCTTTGTGAAGATGTCCGCAAGTTGTTCAGCAGTCCGGACAAAGGTAGTGGAGATGGCGCCTGACTGAATGTGGTCTCGAATAAAGTGTAGGTCTATCTCAATATGCTTCGTTCGTTCATGGAAGACGGGATTCGCAGAAATGTGTATAGCAGCTTGACTGTCGCACATAAGACGCATGGGGCGAGAGTGATGAATACCAAGTGAAGACAGAAAAGAACGAAGCCAGAGAAGCTCACAACATGCGGCAGCCATGGAACGGTACTCAGCTTCAGCTGAGGAACGGGAAACTGTAGGCTGCTTCTTGGTTTTCCAAGAGATAGGAGATTCCCCTAGGAACACAAAATAACCGGTCAAGGAACATCTTGTAGTAGGACATGCAGCCCAGTCGGTATCACAATAGGCAGTGAGCTGTAATGAGCTGTGACGAGAAAGAACAACTCCTTGACCCGGTGAGCCTTTGATGTAGCGCGGAACACGGAGAGCAGCCTGCCAATGCTCATCTGTAGGGTTCTGCATAAACTGAGACAAAATGTGAACGGAGTAGCACAGTTCAGGACGTGTAATAGTCAAATAAATCAATCTCCCAATAAGCCGTCGGTACCGCTCGGGGTTGGAATGTTGAGGGCCAGTTGCTTGACCGAGTGTGTGGTTCTGAACCATTGGAAAAGTGGCAGGCTTGGCAGCAAGCAACCCTGTCTTCGCAAGTATCTCAAGCGCATACTTCCGTTGACTAAAAAATAACCCCAAAGGGCCATGCGCAATCTCGATGCCATGAAAATACTTTAATACCCCGAGGTCTTTCATATGGAAACAGGCACTCAAATATGACTTAAATCGTGTGATAGAAGCAGAGTTATTACCTGAAATGATAAGATCATCCACATAGACCAAAACATGCATTGTGACGCTGCCTCGGATAAAGGAAAATAGAGAGTAATCAACATGAGATTGAGAGAACCCAAACCGAAGTAGAGCGGAAGCGAGTTTGGAAAACCAATTCCGAGGAGCTTGTCGCAAGCCATATAGAGATTTCTGAAGCCGACAGAACTTCCCTGCAGGAACAGAATAGCCAGGAGGTGGACGCATATAAACCTCCTCATCAAGATCGCCATGTAGAAAAGCATTATGAACATCCATTTGCTGGAGTTCCCATCCCTGAATAGCAGCAACAGACAAGAAAACCCGAATCGAGGCCATTTTTGCAACAGGAGCAAATGTCTCATTGAAATCAACTCCTTTAATCTGTTTGTTGCCAAGCACCACTAATCTTGCTTTGTAACGCTCAATCGAACCATCGGCTTTATACTTGATCCGAAAAACCCATTTGCAACCACTGGATTTCTTTCCCGGAGGAAGCGACTCTAGAGTCCAAGTGTGATTGCCTTCCAGTGCTGCGAATTCGGCAGCCATAGCAAATCGCCACTCCTCATATTTCACAACATCCGCAAAATTACGCGGTTCATGGCCAGCCGTGACAACAACAATAAACTGGACATGTGATTTAGAAAATTTGTTGCAATCAACATAATTTGCTATAGGGTAGAGAACGGTACCTGAGGAAGCTGATGGAGCAGGTGAAGTGTGAGCGAGGGGGGGGGGGGGTTTCTCAGAGCAAGTAGTGTTGCATACGAAGTCATGAAGACGAGAGGACGGCTGGCGAGACCGTACACTACGGCGCACAGCAGGAACATCATTAGTAATTGTGGCGTCCGGCAAAGCAGGAGACGGAGATGGTGGTTCAGGTAAGACAACAGGCTGAGCTGGTGTGTCAACACTAGTGTTGGTGTCCAAGAGAGCAGTAAGATCCGGAAAACAAGGTGGATCATCACTAGGAAAGTCATCATATATAGCTGGAGATTCAGACGTCACTGGGGCTGAACAAGGAGTTACTTCTGCTTGACTAAAAGGGAATACATTTTCTGAAAACACAACGTCTCGAGATGTGAAGAAAACGTGGTTGTCGAGGTCATAAAGGCGCCATGCTTTCTTGCCAAATGGGTAACCAAGAAATACACAACGACGACTCCGAGAAGCAAACTTGTCTTTAATCCGAGGAACCATAGATGCATAAAAAAGACAACCGAAGATTTTGATATGATCATAAGAGGGAGACGTACCATATAGCAACTCATAGGGAGTACGACCATCAAGGACAGAAGACGGTGTTCGGTTGATCAAGTATGCCGCTGTAAGAACACACTCACCCCATAATTTAATGGGCAATGAGGCTTCAAAGCGCAAAGCACGAGTGACATTAAGAAGATGGCGATGTTTACGCTCAACCCGACCATTTTGTTGCGGTGTAGCAACACAAGATGTTTCAAACAAGATTCCAAAGACATGAAAATAATCCTTGAGTGGTAAAAATTCAGTGCCATTGTCAGCACGAAATCGTTTTACTTGCCGTTGAAACTGTGTATGGACATAGGCACAAAAATTTTGTACGAGCTTGACCACTTCAGTCTTTCGTTGCATCAAAAAAACCCATACACAACGAGAGAAATCGTTGACTATGGTGAGAAAGTAAAACGCACCACAAGTAGAAGCAACACTGTAAGGACCCCAAACGTCGACATGTATAAGATCAAATAAATCTGCTGCTTTATTAGAACTCAAAGAGAAACAATCACGAGTTTGTTTTGCTTTCAAACAAATAACACAAGGTTCTGAAATTTGACAATCACTAGGACGAATGCCAGGTAAAGAAGAAATTGACTTAAATGAAGATGACCCAATCTCTTGTGCCATAATACCGAAGAAGATGAAGACGTAGCAGCAGCAATCACAATCTGTGGTGAGCTTGGAGACGCACACAACCAGTAAACCCCATCCCTCGCTTCACCCGCGCCAATCAGCGTCCTCGAAATGCGGTCCTGAAGTACACATAGCTTATCAGTCATAGTAACTAAGCAATGTAAATCACGGTTTAGAGTCATAAAACTGAGCAGGTTGCAATGAAAAGATGGAACATAAAGCACATTAGAAATAGTCAAATTTCCCAATGTTACACTGCCCGCCTGAGATGCAGTAGAAAGCTGGCCATTCGGAAGCAAAATTTTCAATGGATAGACGTCATGTAACTCATAAAGCAGATCCTGACAACTGGTCATGTGATACGAGGCGCCCGTATCCAAAATCCAAGAACAAAGAGGCTTACCCATCAACTTGTCAGCAGGTGTGCTTTTAAATTGTTGAAGAAGATCCATCATTTGCTGCCATTGTCCGTCCGAAACAGCGGGACGAAAAACCTCTCGATGTTGTGCAGTAATTGGAGTACTAACAGCAGCAGCAATGCGAGCTTGAGCAGCATTGGCATGTCCTTCCCCACGTCCATGACCAGAAGCACGACCCCGACCTCGTCTAGCATAGGTCGACTCGCTGCGGATTTGACGGTACTCCTCCCACCAATCGGGGTAGCCATGAAGTTGAAAACAAGCTGCAGAGTCATGGCCAATACAACCACAATGTGTACAGGTCGGTTTATCTGATCGTCGACCCAAATCAGAACGAGAATTAGAAGGAAACCTAGGGTGTGGAGGCTGTTGCTGACGAGTTTGAGCAGCAAGGGCGGCGCCGTGTTTACGAACAGATCGCTCAGAGGAGAGCGTTCAGTGACGTTCTTCCTGAACAACCAAAGAGTAGATCCGATTTAGGCTTGGTATTGGATCTTGAGCAAGAATGGTGGACCGTATTGGTCCGTAAGCGTCATCGTCAAGACCCATTAAGAATTGACGAATCTGGGAATTGTCACGTTCAGCCTGAAGGGTGGAAGACCATGAACACTTGCAATGGCCACAGGTGCAACCTTGTAATTGGTCATAGGTTTGCAATTCATTCCAGAGAAGCTTGAGTCTTCCAAAATAGGAAGAGACAGATTGGCCCGACTGAGCACAACGAGCAATTTCAGCATGTAATTGATAAATACGAGGTGCATTACCGATTGAAAACCGTTGCTTGAGATCATCCCAAAGCGAATGCACAACATCAGAATAGGAGATAGAAGACCGTAGCGTAGGTTCGATCGATTGAAGAACCCAAGCCACGAGCATGGCGTTGACACGACACCAAGGAGTAAGATCTGGAGAGTCAGCGGTCGGACAAGGAATCTCGCCATCTAGGAAACCGAGTTTGCCTTTTGCAAGGAATGAGTTACGCAATGAGCGTTTCCATTCCTGATAATTATCACCTTTCAAGATCACCGGGCTAATGTTCATGCCGGGGTGATCAGAAGGATGAAGGTAGTAGGGAGATGTTATGTCCAACACCTTGGATTTAGTAGTATCACCCATAGCAGATGAGTAGGGAAAAAAAATTGTGGAGGCTGTTATGGAGGAATCGAACAGAAGGTAGAAGAATGTGTTTGTTTTAGGGTTTTGGCTCTGATACCATGTAAAATCAGAGAGCGAGATATGTGGAAATTTTCCTCTGCCTTTCTCATTAGATGAGATATTAATATATACAATACAAGTCCTTGGAGAGCAAGATAACTAATTACAGAAAATCCCTAAGAAGATATCAAACTAACCAAATATATACATAAGATATTCACAAGATATATTGTTTCCTAATATTGGGTTCCCAGCAAACAAGCCAGCAACTCAAATTTGATCAGAAGGCAAAGGGATCTCAGAACTTAGTGTTTGGTACTTTGTCATGAATATGTTAGGTTTTATTTTGAGCCCACAAAAAGAAGTTGGCAGATAAATTTGTAACTCCGCCTTACAGTTTGTACTATTCTATTTGTAATTTGAATTACCCTTATCATGAAAACTATATTTCATCCATGAGTGAAGTTCAGATGCAAGGGTAATTTTATTGTTATGACTTATATGGCGCTCTACTGAGTATCAATACTATTTTGTAATCAAAATTGAAGTCAAAGCTGAACAAGTATCACTAATTTGAGCTGGAGCTGAAACTACTAGTTTAGTTTAAATAGGAAGTGGATGTGGTTTTTGAATATATTTTTTTCCACAGAAGTCCTCTTGGTAGAGATTCTTCGTGGATATCAATCTTGAAATTATGTCATTTCTCAAATTGCTAGTACAATCTTTAATGACTTTATATTTATGATTTATAAAGATATGGTATAGTGATGGTAGTGTATGTGTGACAAAGAGAAGGTTGGTTGGTTGGCTGGTCTCGACTCTTGAGGTACTAAAAGCTTCTAAATAATACTAATTATGTTATGCAGAAATGTCTCAACAATGAGATATTTTTACACCTAACCATTCCAATTGCATGGATGAATCATACCCATTACATGAACTGATACAGTTTTAGGTGTGAATTATGTTATTCAGGAATGTCTCAACAATGAGATATTTTTCTATATGAAAATTATGCAATTCGTGTAAGAAAAGAGTACTGCTTACAATTATTTTGTTGGAAACTAATTAGTGTATACTATTTATTTAACTAGCATGCACTGATGAATCTGTCACAGTTGGAGGACCACCAAGTCCTACTAGTATTTCTCTGTACACAATAAATTGCTTCTATTCCATACTACTAATTTCCTTCATTCAGATTTCAGACCAACTGTCCACCAAACTATGATCAATGCATTGAAAAAATTTCATGACAATTTCAAAGGCTATTTTAATCTATAGTAATATAATAGAGAGGTCCTCAAATGTAGCAGAAGAAAACAAGGTCAATCAAGACTAAATGTTAGTAGCTTTATCTTCTAATCTACATCACTCAAAACATACTTTGAATACTTTGATGAATCTAAAGAAAAAACTTGTCATGAAACATTTAGATGAAATCTGTTAGAATGAAAGTAGAAATTGCAACAAAAGAGATTACCGATTTGATTGAAGGTAGCAAATAGCTAGAAAACAAGATAAATCTCAATAGGGACACACCCCTAAAGAGCCAACCTCAACGGAGAAAACTCTCCAAGGAGTCCCAAGGCATAATGCCCGAAATTCCCTACTAATTTCTGGATAAAAACTAGCAGAATGACAATCCCCACTACTTATAATCTGCCAAGGCCATCCCTAGTGCTCTCTTGCTAACCGTTTGTGTCAGACATTCACTGCTACCAAATACCTCTTTTATCCTCCCTTCTAAGAGTCTTAAAGCCCTGTTTGTTCATACATTCTTCTTCCTCCTAGAATAGACAATAAAGTCACATGTCCTAACAATGCCACCCTCTTAAAAACAACCTTGTCCTCAAGGTTATATTTATTTAAACTGAACTTGTTGACAATACAGATATTTGCAAATGTGCCCCTAGCCATGATTTCATCATTTCCTCTCCGACTACCATAAGAGTTGAAGTCCTTGCGTTCTACTCCATGCTCAAGGAGGAATTTTGCTGCAGGGCTATCCTTGTGAATGCTTCCTGCATGAGAGATGTGGTCGGTAATGATATTGTCGCCAAAGTTGAGTAAGCAGTATGCATCCTTGATTCCATGTGGACCAGGGGGTCAATGCTCATGTTCTTGAAGTATGGAGGATCATGTATGTAAGTTGAGTTTGGGTCCCATTTATAAAGATGGCCAGATGGAACCTCAAGAGAGTTCCACATTGGGTTACCCTTTGTGATGGCTTCGTAAGTTTGTTTGAACATATCAGTCAACACACTAGATTGGACGACATGCGCTATCTCCTCATTTGTTGGACAGATTTCCCTGAAATATATACTTTTTCCATCTTTTCCAATTCCAATAGGCTCTTTATCAAAGTCACTATCAACCTCTCCATGATGCAGAATGTGAGATATGTTACTAGGTTGAAAGATGCGGCCATATGCTCCATAGCTGTTACAATCACCACATCGGTTTGTTGTAGAGACTCCCTCATTAATAGGTAGTTGATCTACCCTTTTTCTTATCTCTTCTTGGTTGTCTTCTAGTCCAGACATTCCCCTCAATATAAATGGTGGGGGTTCTGGCGGAGGTGGTTGGTGGTCGTAGGAAGGCTCTGATATAAGAGTACATGGGACATGGAAAGCAAGATGCAATATTGGTAATGAAGACAACTCTAATTCATTTACTACAAGGCTCTCTTCCATGGCTTATATATATGTGCCCTTGCCGACCCCTTCAAATCAGCCTTGTCCTCAAGGCTGTCTTTGAAATCAAATTCATTTGGAAGTGAGCCTGAAATTTGAAAAGGTCGACTGTCCCGGGGGTCGTCGCCGGCTGTGAACTTCGCGTTCACACGCAGAAAGGAACGGAAAGAATTGTCGGTAGATGCAATCAAAGAATTAATTTCTAAGCTCAAAAGCCCAGGAGGAAGGTCGGGTGGTTGTGGAGGTGGCTTTTCCGGTGGGGGAGTCGGTGGCGGAAAACAACATATCTTCTCAAGATCGTGTTCAGACAAGCTAATGAAAGGATGAAGAAGACTTCTATTTACGTTAGCATTTCGTCTGCTCTCAGTAGTGGGCCCAGGAATTGAGTTTCAGGATCTAGTAGGAAGGCCACTTCTTGGACTTGCCCATTCTTTCTCTTCACTTACTGGATTGGGCCACTTAAATAGACCAATAATATCCAGCCATGACCCAAGCTTTCCCATCTTATTCTCTGCTACTATATTTTGATGAAGGATATGCCCATAAGCTTTAAACGTAGATTCAGACCAGGGTGGCGGACCCAACATTTCCAGATCTGGCCCAGATTTGAATCCGAATTCACTTGCACCCATTACCAGAAGAAAAACGGGTTCAACTTTGCTTTGCCTCTTCAGCCCTAACATCCAAGTTGCATTTTTCGACTGTACCTCACGCGCCATCTTCTGCAAACCTTTTTCAACCCTAGTTTTGATATCTTTGGCCTGGAGTACATCGTCCTCTTTCATGCAAGACTCGAGATCTGGAACGATGTTTCCTCTCAGCTCCTCTTTGTTCTCATTCATGTCAAAAATGGCGTGATTCTAAGTAGCTCCCACCTCGATCTCAAACTCGGCTTTCCCATCTCGACCAAGTCAACCATCAATGATGCTCCCTTCTCCTCTTGTCTGCAACTTTCTGCGCGTGCTTTTTTGGAAGCGTGGTGGCCCCTCCATCATCGAGCCCATCGATTTGGAGTATCCACTCGCAAGTATCTCCAACCTTTGCTTGGAGACTCTCTCTTCCTTGCTGGCTTGGCTCATTCTCCGAATCCCAGGTGGTTTCGTGTTCACCATACTCCCGCCCGGGTTTCCCCATGATGTTCCTGGTTGCGGAGTTCCTCCTGAGTTGGTTTCTATCAGACGAATGAGCCTTGAGAGTTGCTCCTCCATCCTAGCAAATCCTGAATCCAAGATAAGGTTGGTTTCCTTCTTTACTTCACTCAAACTTCCCACTCTCGCCTCTAACACCTCCATCATAAACCCGCGCATGACGCGGGGTATAAACTAGTTCCCTACTAATTTTTGGATAAAAACTAACAGAATGACAATCCCCACTACTTATAATCTGCCAAGGCCAACACTAGTGCTCTCTTGCTAACCGTTTGTGCCAGACATTCACTGCTACCAAATACCTCTTTTACCCTCTCTTTCAACAGTCTTAAAGCCCTGTTTGTTCATACATTCTTCTTCCTCCTAGAATAGAATAGACAATAAAATCACATGTCCTAACAAAATCCAATATGACTCAAAGTCTCAAACAACATGATGTTGGCAAAAAATATAGATTATCTGACGAAATGCCTTTTGCCTACAACCAATTAACAAAGTAGTGTCAATTTTTTTTCTCGGGCGATAGAGAGCTTTTAGTAGTGATATCAATCTCAATTGAGTCAGGTGGTACAGTTTTTGATAGGTCTTAATGATGTTTATGGTGTTGTTAGAGGGACTCTACTGATGAAACCAACACCTAGCTTTTCTGAAGTTTATCATCTAATTCTCCATCGCTGAATCCGACGCTGAGGAGGCCGTCGCGCGCCTCGATTCCTCAGACGACGTGGTCAATGATGACGGATTCCACAATTTCCCAATCGACATTAAACTCATGTACGCCGCCAACGAAGGCGATTTAATGTTTATCAGGGAGCTCTTGGCTTCCGGTACTGATGTCAATTTCAGTGATGTCGTCCAGCGGACGCCCTTGCATGTCGCCGCTTGCCAGGGATACAAAGAGGTTGTCGAGTTGTTGATTCAGAATGGAACTGAGGTTGAGGCTAAGGATCGATGGGGAAGTACGGTATATTTGCTCTCTCCCCCTCTCTATTTCAATGAATTTTTTTAGCATTTTCTGTCATTATTGTCTCATAGTGGTTGTCGTAGGGCATCGATCATACAACTGATCGATTATGACCGCTTTTTATGTTGAAATACATGTGCATTTGGCTGCTCAGTGTTTTGTTTTGACGAATTGGCACTTTCAATTCCACACAGAAAGTTTCGATGATTTGGGTTAAAAATAGCACATTTCCACCAACTATTTCAATATGTAAGTTAAGTCCTAGTGTAAACTGTATAGTATCAACCACTGGCGGATTTAGAACAAATTAATTGGCGGGGCTAAAAAAATATCAAATACTATAATTTTTTTGAAGAAATATCCCAACGAAATTTACAAAAATCGCAACACAAAAAACGCATAATAAAAAAATTGTCACTTTCTATTCTCCAAAGTAATAATAAATAAAGACTCCAAAAATCACACCAATTTTTCAATTAAACGGTATAACAAATCCAAAATACTAAACCCTAAAATAACTTAAAACTTACTTTACAAAATTGGGGGCAAATCTTATCTATATAAAACTTGGCTGTCCGTAGCCCAAATTGAATGAAATCGGTACCGCCTATTAATGGGCCGAGAATTAATGGGCTTCATATGGTTTTGATATATTTGTTTATGGGCCGGTTCATTAGTGTGCTTAATGGACCGGGTGTACTCCTGTCTAAATGTCTTCCTCTCTTTGTGATCGGACCTCAATGAGAAATCATCTTCCGCTAAAAATAGAAGAGAAATCCTCTTCATTCCAAACCAACGTCTCTCTCTCCCCCCCTCCCTCCCTCAGATGCTCAATTTCCTCTCGCCGGTCAATCCGATGAAACCACATCGTTCAATCCCCAGATTTCTCATGCGCGCGCCAACAACGACGACCAAGACACCGGATCTCCCACCGCCGCCGACAAACCAATTCAGAATCGTCGATCTATGCCTTCTTTAGGTTACATTTATTAGATTAGGAAACTTCGCTGTCATTAGTTTTGAAACGCCTTCTTTAGGTAATCCCGATCCTCCTCTGTCTTTATTATCGTCTTCCTCTGTATTTACTGCCCTTTATCACTATCATTTATCTACATTAAGTATTCGTGGCCGTTTCGTTCGTCTGATTTTCTTCTCCTTTAATTTTCTTTAGGTCGGTCGTATTCCGCATTATATATACGCAACTTCCCTGTCATTTTGCTGCAAGGACTTTATGGTGTTGCTTGGATTTTGCAGATTGTGCAATCTTGGTAATTGGTTTTGGAGTTGCCAAAGCAACTGCTACACAGTTCATTGAGAATTTTGCATTGAAACCACAACTTCTGCAATGGAAACTGTATGTTATGCGTCATGCTTCTTTTGCATTCTCATCTAAAATCTACTGAGAATTGTATGGAGTTTATTAAGTTCTACTCTTCTTTTTGTTTCCCTTTACTATTTTTCTCTGAGTACATTATCAACATTCAAAGAAATGAAACTTACAGGTCAAACTTGCATTGGAATTGAGGAATTGTGGTATGGTTGACATTGATCTGTCAGGGATCCCATTGTTGGAGATTGGCACATACCCGAGAATGTGTTCTGCATTTAACAATGCTTAGTCTAAGAAGAAATATTCTATAACTATTTGATTTTTTTGTATACAGGGCCACGTACATGCCTGCTTTGAAATATGCTAGGGAGCAAGGGTTACGTATCACCCTTCGGCCTTCACTGTGGAGAGGTATCGTTCGCTTTATGTTTTTTCCAATATGTTTGCATGCCATCACTGTGATAGCGGGAATTTGACTAGATCTCATGTGTTAGTGCTTTTTAGGTACCTAACCAGGATGAAATACATGCAATGTTGGATTTTCATCCAGATAAGGTTGGTTCTTCACCTATGCTTAAGATTTTACTCCCATTTCAGTATCTGTATCAAGTTTCTTTTCCCTGAAGCTATTGTAACCAGCAAACAAATCAATGTTGATATGCAATCATTCACCAGTAACCATTTTTTCTATAAACACGGATTTCCTCATTGTTGTCATTGGATTAGGTTTAGAGTTTGCAGGACGGTCAAGGCCTAATTACTCATCCACATATGCAGAGATGTAGGAGCCACTCTCCTTCTTTATGTTCTACTAGGTTTCTTATTGATCAAGGGAGAGGTACCATATTCCTTCTTGGACGAAGTGAATTTAAAAAGACATGTGATGTACTTTCAGTGTTATAAAATGGTCAGTTAGGTACAAAAAATGCTTTCTCTTCTTCAATATGATATGCTATCAGTACGATATAAAGTAGTGTGTGTGAGTTTGGCAAATATCTTTACCCTGCAAAGTAATCTGAATATGCCTATGTTGGTTACGTTCTAACATAGATAAACGAATTCCATGATTTAGGGTAATGAAGAAAAATTAATGTAATAGTGTAATACTACCATGGATGTAGGCTAAGAAATAGATTTACATAAGGTTTGAAAACTTTTTATCTAGGTTACTAATAGCTTACTAAGCCACCAAATGTTTTGGTAAAATCTCTATATTAGTTGAGATAATAGTATGAAGTCACTAAACTCTCCATATCTCCTTGCTTTATAAGTTTAATTTGAAGAAATGTTATAGAAGTGCTTCATTTGAATGTAATGTTAACTTTTGATTTTCCATATGCTTCATTTTTCCTCACATTAACGATTGTAATGATGTTTGGCTTCAAATGCGGGCTAATTTCCCGGTTTGTCGGTCAGGCATTTCGTCCAACAGTTTGTGCTCAATTAGCCGTACTTCAGATAGGTTCAGATAGGTTCAGATAGGTTCATTAGCAGCAGAAGGTGACAGTCTTTATTTTATAGGGCATTTTGAACATCGATTTGTACGGTCAAGCACAATGGATTTAAGGAAACATTTGTTGATGAACTTCTTGCATCAGAGCTTAAGGCATGATCCTGAAATTTTTTACTATGAAATCAAATTCTCAATCTGTCATTATTTTATGTCATTCTCAGCGATTTGACGCTTGATGGAGTTCCAATAAATTCTTATCTTACTAGGTGAAAGGCCTTTTATGAAGCATTGTTGTTTATTTTGCAGGTTTGTTTGGGGGTGAGGCCAATCCTACCACGTCACTCTGTGTGAGATAGTTGATAATATTCATGGTTTTGTGGCAAAGGTTGAGGATGATCTCAAGGTATCTTCCATTCATCACTATCTTTTCTCTTTCTATTCATCTTAGGTATATGTGAGTTTGTTCAGTAGATTTATGATCTGTATGACTTGTACGATCTATATTGAAAAAAAAATAAAACTGAATTTATGAAAGATCCAAGTTTCATCTCTTTTCTCTGATCTGAGTGGATCATTCTGGCAAATGAGACTTCTTATTCTTCATTGCTTAAATAATTGCTTGAACCTGAACTGTTTTGATGTTAGGTGCTATGTTTAGCAAATGGTTGACATCCTTATCTACTGACTGAAGAGAATATGGCTTCTGGTTTACTTTCTTCTTTTTCAGGTCAGTGGTTCTGAGTATAACAATGTCTGTAGTAAGCTTAATGCAATAAACTGAAAGCAGACTGGATGGTGAGACTTAGTTCAATTTTTCAGCGACTTAAAGTCTGATTCTACCCATTTACCAGGGCCGTGTCAAGCCCTCCCATTTAGAAGTTGTTTTGCTCAGTAGAGAAGGGAAACTTTGGTGTTGAACAACAAACAACATTGACAAATGTACAACAACTACAGCAATAGTATGCTGAGCTTGGAAATCAGATTCTGTATGCAAGATCTCAGCTACAATATCATCCTTTAATAGTAGCTCAAACTTCAGGTGGCGTTATATTTTTACTTCTTCATAATTGCAACTGTAATGTTGAAATCTTCCATTAACTTATTTTTTTTCAGGGTGAATGCGTAAATTATGCCACTTTGCAGGTACTGGTTACTCGGTTTCTGTCATGTATCTTCTTCCTGTGTGTTTCTTGTTTTTCTTTTTCTTATATGCTTCTTTAATTCGACTGGAAACTTTTCTCCGGGGTCTTGGTGGTCAATCCGGCCAGACTGCAGGAGACATTGTGTCTGGTACGCTACTACAAATAATGGTTGCATGTCAGCCGGTACGATACTACAAATAATTAGTTCCATTAATTAATTAAGTTCTCAATCGATGATCCATATATATGTTTGTTCAGTTAAGAATATAACTTCCCTTTATGTAAATACAGGGGCACATTTCACTCCTCATAATGTAAATCATGAGGGGCCTGATGATGGAATCTGACATGTTGGTGATCTTGGCAATTTGGCAGCTGGAGACGACGGTATATGCTATTCTGTATTCATCAACCACCAATTTGTTCATTCTAAACTTAAAAATTGTTTTAATCTTTTGTAGATTTTACTATGTTATAAATTTACAAAGTCGGCTATTTTGGAACCTTATATCTTGCATTGCCATTGGCATCCTTGTTTTTTGGTACAATTCGTCTTGGTCTCCAAATTAAGATGTTTTTTTTTATCATTTCCCATCTAATTATACTTATTAAATTCATATTGGCATTCATCTTCTTGAATATGTTTTTGCTTTTTAGTTCATTCGCCAATGGCAATGCTAAGTCAATCTGGCTAGGCTTTAGGGGAATCCTTTTTTCAATTCATTTACTTCAGATGCCTAATCTGGATATTGTTCTCAATGGCTATCTTTATATTTTTTACCTTCAGATGTAATTTCTTATTACATTAATAATAACAACCCCTTCTATTTTATGATTGCATGCATATGCATATAACTAATTCAGTGACTGGAATTTTTGCACAAATTTTAGGATATACACTTTTCTCCACCTTCTCTGGTTCACTCTTCTTTGGGGAGGATTTAGGGGATGCTGAAAAATGTGTTTGTTGTACGTTCAGTGTCCACTGTTTTTAGATCCCGAGGTTATTATATTCCCGAGTCTTTTTTATGCATTAGTATTGATGGAGTTTAGACTACACAAAATTAGGTTATAATAATAATAATTATATAACTCCTTCGTTCGTCATGTTAAACATACAATGTACCGTTAAACCTTCTGACATTTATCGGCTTGCTCCTTCGTTGGCCATGTTCTGATAGTTGACGGGCATGATTTTCATCCTATTGGATGCGGAAAACTTTTTGGTTTATTTTTCAGCTGATAATATGATATTTTCGTTTCGTTTTTTATTTGATTAATCAATTCATTTGGTGTTTAGTATGGGATGCTACAGAGGGATCACTTGAACCAAGTCAACTGTGTAGTTCAGTTATCTTAAAATATTTCCTAATGCCTGTTTTTTTTTTCTTTTTTTCGAACATCTCCTTGCATCTCACAGAGTAATCGACCGAACCAAGTCATGCTTCACCTAAGTTGTTTGAATATGCTTTGTTTAGTTCTTGGTTCGGACAACAAGAAAATATTGAATGGGGGCTTCTGAGTTTATATGGAATTGAAGAAATCGATCGTAACATGTTATCAAACTTCAACCAAACAAACAAAATAATTTAAATAGACAGAGCCCCGCGTTATAAATGTTTAAATGTCAACAAATCAACGGTATGAGCAACAAATCATATGCTTTAGCGATTAAATCGTTGTAGCGTCAAACGATAATCTATGAAATTCGGCAACCACTCAAATCTAATAAGACATATTCAATACGACATGTGCATATAGCATAAACACCCAAAACCTAAGAAAACACATTACATTGAAGATTGATATATACACATAGCATAAGAAACAGTCGAATCAAACCGAATTATACCTGCGCGAAGCGCGGGTTCCCTTGTCTAGTTGAAATAATGAACAACAAGATAGCCTTAAACTTGCAAAGATGAATGGTCAAAGAAAATAATATAGAGTGGCGTGTCACTTTGTTGATTTTGGAGTCGGTAAACATGAATTACGTACAGGGAGAGGTGCAGAGTAGTACGTACTTACCGAAAATTATTTTACTCTAAAGTTAAATATTGGATTTGTTTTCAAACGCACCGTTTTGATAAAAAAAAATAGGGGAAAAACAGAATCTTCTATTGACATCGTCTTCTCTACTGGTTCTCTTGCATAACTCAGATCTTGAAATAGAACAAACTTTCCGGCAATTTTATGCCCGACGCCGGTGGGGCTAATACCTCTCGGTAAGGTATTTGTCGGAGGTCTGTGAGGGCGGCCGCCTACACGGCCACACCCCTAGATCCGCCTCTGGTATCAACTGATCAACACTGAATCTGGTAAATGATGACGCAAGTGGGTTCGGGTACTTTGTTTGACACCTCCTGCTACTTCATCTCAGTGTCCAACATGGTAGGATGTTGCTCAGGTTTATTTAGGGTTTCTAAATTCTAAATATTGGCGGTGACTGGTGAGGCTCACCATTCTATGTATTGAAGGTGTTATAGTATGCTTTGATGTCTTCCTCAGACATAAAGGGTTCACTAGTCTCTAATAATGCAGTTTACTAGTTGTGTCTATCTAATTCCTGAAAGTTTTTGGAAGTTTAGTTTCTGTATTTGATACTTGTTATCATGTTTGTTGTCTTATGCAACAACGGCGTACCTCTTTTACAGCCACTTGCAGATGCTATATACTATAAGAACTATGGAGTGGTGAAGTTTCTGGAGAAACACGGGGCTGTTCCTATGGTATGTCCCTTGGCTGCATCTTTTTAATTTACTATAATGTGATTGGGTTTCTAGTTCCTGATTTTTGTTTGCGTTCATCTTCACTTGGGTGAGAAGATGCCTCCAATGCATGTGAAAAATTTGCACGATGTCCCAGAATACGAGATTCATCCTCAGGAAATTGATTTCACAAACAGCATTAATATCTCCAAGGTACCAATTTTACAATCATAGGTAGCTATTTATCCCTGCACTTTTCAGCTTGTTTGTATGTAAAGAGATATATTTTTGTTGCTCGGGAGTTTGTAGTTGCTATTTTTTTTCTTTTGTAAAAAGTTATATATATTTATTTGTATGCTTGCGAGTGCTTCATGTTAATTGCTGTAAATTGTCCAAAATTCATTATTCATTGGAGGAATTATCTTCTCATATGTCACTATGTCAGGCATTTTTCTGATGAATAATGTCCTGTAAACAATATCTTGAATGATATAGCCTATAGGTAGCTGTTGGGGAGTGTTTAATTATATTTGGTGACTTTGGTCCCCCGTGATTTTTGTGATGCCATAAGTGAATTCAGCAGAAGCTATGAGCTAGTTCATGCAATTTTGATGATCATTGCTTTCTGTTAAGAGAATAAAACATTTGTAAAGTAGTGGTTTCCATTCTTACAAGTCCATCTTTTCTTTTTCTGCATCCGTAGCACTATTAATACGTGATACCGTTAATCATAATGGATTCTGATCAAGAGTCTTCTTTTTTCTTCATTAATATGAGATTGCATGATTTCAAGTTTTCATATGGAGTGAGTTGATCCTTTTAATAGTCAAATGCAACATATAGACTGCACCTTGGAGTAGAGACACTATGACATTGTCTTCTGTTGATTTGTTTATTAATAAATGGTAACTTTGTATTATGTCTTCTGATTTGACATTTTCTGGACATCAAGGGGACCTTTTGGAAAGCATTATGGAGGGGAATAGAAGTTGCTGTCAAACAGGTTGGTGACTATGTATTCGGTGATGAAGATAAAGTGTTGGTATCCTGAAACCTAGCTTTTTGTGTGTTTATGTATAGTGCTGTTTGCCGTTATGTTCTAACATGATACAGCAACCACTGGAGAGCCTTTAGAGATGAGCTGGCCCTGCTACAGCGAGTCCGGCATCCAAATGTTGTTCAATTTTTGGGGGCTGTAACCCAAAGTTCTCCGATGATGATTATTACAGAATATTTACCCAAGGTCTGTCATTCTACATGAAACCAGTGACTGCCTGTTTTGTGTTGCTATTGGGTTTTTTATTATATAATATAGTATCAAATTCTATTTTGTTGCATCTTCTTTGAGTAGTTCTCTCTTTATCCTCTACATATGCTCTGTATTAAATTAATAGGACTTTCTAGAATCTTGATTTTACACTCTTACTACAAGTCAATCTTGAAAACAACCTTCATGTTGAGATTTTACTGTCTCCACATTGATAATACAAAAGAAATCCATAACAATTAACAACATTTGCACCTATAATCTACTGCTCTATACTGCATCTTCCATTAGGCCATGATAACTACCAGAACCGTGAAGAGGATTTAAGAGTATTCCTACATAATTAGCCATTTTCCCACTTTTCCATTATCTAGAGGGTTAACTCTCAATTGTACTCAGACTTGATTGATGAATGAATGTCAGAAAAAACGAAGATTCTGCAGCAATTTGTTAGATTCTAACACTTCATGGTTTCCTTTGGGTGAGATGCTGGTTTCGATCAATAACATTCCTAGCTAGACTTCTTTCTAGGAGATTGCATGATTGAACTGACATTGACGGCTGTGTACGAGTTGAAAAACTTACATGTAGAGGCAATTTTTGGGAAGAGTTCTTATTTATTTTCCTATTTGATGGTTGTTTGAAATTTCACGTGTAGAATTAGTTGTATGCCTTCTTGATTGTATCTCTATTTTATGAAGACAGATTGCCTCTCTCTGTTATGTAAATTTCCTCCATTATTGATGATTTTGGTTGCAAGAATCATGTTAATGCTTGTGATTATTTGTCAAATTGGTGAATCTTCAGTTTGTGGCCTATTTTAGGGAGATCTTTGCCATTACTTGAAATCAAAAGGACAACTAACGCCAAGAAAAGCAGTGAGATTCGCTCTTGACATTGCACGGTTAGTCCCTCACCGTTGTTGACTTTGATATTGCTAGAAAGTCCTTTGGATAACCTTTGATGATAGGGTATTGAGTTACAAAATCAGTTCCATTATGTGCTAGGAAGATCAAATGAATAATAGATGCCTGGATGAGGCCTTTGAATAATTAGTTCCATTATCTGCTTACGTTATTTATGCTATTCCCTGAAATTTCTAATATTGTGTTATCACTTATTACTACATGAGGCCTTGTTAGTGTTAGGTGTTGCCGTGTTTGGATATGGAGAAGCTAGATGCCTGGATGGGATCCAGTAATAGGACCTTTGGGCCAAGTAAGGATAAACTTGTTCCCAATCCTTTCTCCACGACATGTCTTTAATTATTTTGGCCATGTGTAAAATTGGGGAATTGATTGTGGGAAGTATCATCTATTACTTTGAACTTCACTCCAATTAATAGCACACCAGAATTTAACTAATCATTTTCTTGATATTCAATAATATTGTTCCTTCTTTATCTCTTGGGCTGCTGATCAGAATGTTATTGTAAATGATCTAGCCTTATCAAACTCGTTAGAGATAATGTCATGGGAAGTTCATAAAATATCAAAGATTTTAAGTGGCAGCATTATAGAAAATACAGAATGCAGCTAAGGACATGACATGAGCCTGAATTCATAAAAAACAAAATCTTTGTAACACAGTTTTGCAATTTTTTGTTGTTGAGATGTACTGCATATTGTTATCGATTCGTTTATAATCGTCTGGTCTTTTCTTGTCAGTACTTTCATGTTAGTCGGCTCCTGATAAGTTTTTTTAAATATATTGTTTTATGAAAAAGAAGAACTTCTCTTTTGCAGGGGCATGAGTTGTCTCCATGAGAATAAGCCAGTACCAATAATTCACCTTGATCTTGAACCTTCGTGAGTTTTCTCCTGGACTTGCACATGCCATGCAATGCAACCTCTTGATCACATTAAGAATTCTCATTTTCCAAATTTGTGTGAGATGACAGAAACATATTGTTGGATGATTCCGGAAGTCTCAAAATTGCTGACTTTGGAGTTAGCAAGCTGCTGAAAGTTGCTAAAGGAGTTGCAGACGAGCCTCTAAAACGTGAAGATACATCATTGAAGTTTTTAAAGAGATGTGAATCAAGTATTTGTTTACTAAAATTGAGTGCACAAGGGTTCTGTATTCATACTTAACTGTCATGTCACTTGAAGTTATTCAAGTGAATATAACTGTAACATGCCGTAAACTCGTTGTCATTTACAAGATGTATTCCAACTGGATTGTTGTCAATATATCTAAGCATTACTATATTCCACTGATAGGTCGATATATGCCTCCTGAGCTGTTCAGAAATGAAGTATATAATACGAAAGTGGATGTCTTTTCATTTGGTTTAATTCTTCAAGAGGTAGTGCTTCTCCCCCTAAAATATCATGTTTAAATTTAACTTTTTTTACCTAATTGGTGGAAATTATGCAACTTTTTTTTGTGATCACTAGCATGATTACTTTTCCTCGTGTTTATTTTTGTCAATAGTTCCCCTTCTCTGGATTTTGGAAAAGACGGTTGTTTATGAGGAGTGTCCTTTTAAGTTCTCATCACATAAATACTTCATCATCTGATCATCCTGTTATAGTGGACTCATTTGTGGAATGTGGACTGGATTGCTTGCTTTTATATACTTGTTCCTTTTAACTTAATAAAGCATAAATTTACACCCTATGTATAGATAACTTTACGTAGGTACTCGGTAAATTATTTATGCTTCTGTGATGCACCGGGACATTAAATTGCTTCTTCTTATGTGCTCATTTCAGATGATTGAGGGTTGTCCACCATTCTCCGAGAAGAATGAAACTGAAGTACAAAACATTGTTCCCACACAGGTTCAATGATTTACTATTATAGGTTCAACAATGTACTCTTACAAGTACACTGATTTATTATTACAAGTTCAACCATGTAAACTGGGATACCAAACAATGTACTCTTCGGGTCATCAATCGAAAGCACAGCTGTGTATTAAGGTCCAAGATCCTAACAGTTTTGTCACCTGAACCACTGGCCAATTGCCGCCCATCTGGACTAAATGCAACTCAAAGCACAGCTTCGGTATGACCTACAATATCACAAATATTCACCTCAGCAAGTAAACGCATAGTGGACACCAGAATATATCTTAATAATACATATAAAGCTGAAAGTTATTTTTCTAACACTCAATTAGTTTCTTCCTTTTCCCATTTCTCTATTTTTGAGGCATTTTTACATTAGGTGGTCGACTTTTTCTATGCTCTCTTCATTTGGTTATTTAGTTCTGCTATTAGGATTAGAATTTAATTAGTTCTATACATTAGGGTAGCTGTAATCTTGTATTCATTTTCATGACATTGAAAAGCAAGCACAGATGATCTTTCCAGATAGTTGCTTTCATCTGCCACATTCATTAGGTTGGCTGTGAAAATCCTACATGGTGAGTGAAGCCAACATGAAAACCTCATGTTCTTGTGTTAGTGCCTTAGTGGGTCGTAGGAAACAACTTAAAAGAGTAAAACATACCAGAAATAGTAACAGAGCAACGACTAACAGGAAGGATACGGAAAACTGCTTGTGGTTGATAGACAATCTGAACTACTTTCTCAACAGAGACTGCAAACACACCAAAATCAAACTTTTGCTTAGAAAGGGGACAAAATAAAAGTGAATCATAAACTCTGTTTTTCTTGAGCATACATTATAAATAATTGAATAAAGATAGACATCTATGAATAAGGTGTGAGGAACCTTTGTGTTTCTGTAGATAAGAGCCCAGCTCACTAACAAGTTCTTGGTCTGATATGTAGAAAGCATAAGGCAGTCTCTTCCTGAAATCATATAAATGCTGCACTTAGAAAGGATGCCTTTTGGGAGTTACAAGTACACAAAAGCTCAAAGAAATCTTCAATCAGCCGATCATTTTTTAAATAGAACAGCAAAAATATTATGCGATGAGCCTAGTTCACGTATGCGATGAGCCTAGTTCACGTATGCGATGAGCCTAGTTCATGTATGCGATGAGCCTAGTTCACGTATGCGATGAACCTACAAGTGAGTAGACAACTGGAATGATAACCACAGCTTTTGGAGGTGATTAGCCGACAAAGAAACAGAATGTTTACTTGCTGTATCCAATCTGAACAAGACCAGTCAAAGATGCAGAAGGATCAGAGAGTGCATAAAAAATAAAGGGAAATAAGATTTGATGATGCAGAATGGGCATCATAAACATTAATGAGCTATTGTGTCTGAAATCTAGCTGGTGCAGCTGATGACTCGTGTAAAGTTATAGCCGTGGACCCACTCCCAGTAAACGGAAATAAATACTTCTCAGAACAAACCTTGAACGAGGAAAGCATTGCAAGCGCCTCAAAACAAGGAGCTCGCGTCACTGTATATTGCCACCAAATCAGAAAAGACAGCAATGACTATCAATAAAACAGCCAGCACCTTGTCCTTCGGTTTGGCAATACCATAACGGTCCCTGCAAGAACAATTAGAGGAACATTAACATACATTGACTGGGGTGATGTTCAACATTACTTATAAACAAATCACACAAAGCAAACGGAATTTACTGGTAAATCTTAAAAGGAAACTCACTTGAGAACAATGGAGGCAGGAAAGATGAACAGAATCAAGGCTCCAGCTGTGGCACCGGTGAACTAAAAGGCTACCCATATACTTGGGATGAATAAGGCTCCAAGAACAATGACTATGATCAGGCCTAACGTGATCAGCCTAAACCGAAGTCTGTCCTCAACAAACGGCCTTGCTGAGGGAAACACATGTGAAGATTTAGTGAAGAGAGAATTGGGGAATTTGGAGAGATTTTGATAAGCTTACAAGAGCAACAGATTACAGAGTATATGTAGGAGGAAGAGCGTTTAACACAGCCACTAACCACCTCTAACAAACCATGACAGCTGTCATAAAACAAACTAACAAACTAACAAACTACACCTAACTGATATGCCGTATTCTATCAGCCCCCCTCAAATTGGAGGGTAGGAGAGACTACACCCAATTTGGGAAGAAAATCGTGTTGCTGAATACCAGTTAGAGTCTTTGTGAGGATGTCGGCGAGTTGCAGCTTGGTTGGAACATGTGACAAAGAGATGAGCCCTTGGAGAAGTTTCTCACGTACGTAATGACAGTCTAGATCAATGTGTTTGGTACGTTTGTGATAGACCGGGTTGCGAGCAATGTAAATTGCAGCTTGATTGTCACACTTCAAATGAATAGGTGTGATGTTGGACACCCCGAGCTCATGGAGAAGGCGAGATAGCCAGGCTAACTCAGTGCAAACTCGCCTCATGGATCGATACTCTGCCTCTGCGGAGGATAAGGAAACTGTCTGTTGCTTCTTTGACTTCCATGAGATTGGTGATCCCCCAAAAAAAATGATGAATCCACTGACAGATCGTCTAGAATGTGGACAAGATGCCCAATCTGCATCGCAATAAGCTTGTAGCTGGAAATCTGCATTCTTTGAAAGGAGAATGCCCAAGTCAGATGTTCCTTTGAGGTAACGTAGGGTATGTATAGCAGCAGTGAAATGAGTGGTGCGAGGAGTTTGAAGATACTGACTTAGATGTTGAACTGTGAAGGCAATATCTGGTCTGGAGTGAACCAGAAAATTGAGTTTGCCCACGAGTTTTCTGTAAATGGTAGGATCACTGAGGAGATCTCCATCATCTAGAGTGAGCTTGCAATTTAAATCAAGAGGAGAGGCCACAGGACGAAGCTCTTGACAGTGAAACTCATCCAGAAGTTCATGAATAAACTGGCGCTGAGTAAGAACTAGACCATTGGAATGCTTGACAAACTCAATGCCAAGGAAAAAATTGAGTTGGCCAAGGTCCTTAATGCGGAATTCTGAGTCCAAATGTTGCTTGATCTTCTGAATCTCATCCATATCATTGCCAGTAATGAGTATGTCGTCAACATACACAACCAAAAACACCTCAGTAGAATCTGATTTCTTTGTGAAGAGAGAATAATCATTAAGGGATTGAAGAAAACCTTTGGCTTTCAAAGTTGAAGACAGACGCTCATACCACTGCCTTGATGCTTGTTTTAAGCCATAAAGTGACTTGCGTAATCGACAAACCAGAGAAGGATCTGAAATTACCAAACCAGGTGGTGCCTTCATGTATACTTCCTCATGTAATTCACCATGTAAGAAGGCGTTGTTGACGTCTAGTTGAAAAATCTTCCACTCTCTCTTGATTGCAAGACTGATCAAACACCTAACTGTTGTGAACTTGACCACTGGAGAAAAAGTCTCTGTATAATCCACACCCTCCCTTTGAGTGTAGCCTTGCACTACAAGTCTGGCCTTAAACCTTTCTATGCTCCCATCTGCTTTCCTCTTGATTTTGTAAACCCAACGACAACCAATAGGATGTTTATCAGGTGGCAATTGGACAAGATCCCAAGTGTGAGTATCTTGTAAAGCTTTGAACTCTTGATCCATAGCATCAATCCATCTCGGATCAGTACTAGCCACTTTGTAGCTAGATGGCTCTGTTTCAATGACTTCCCTGGAAGAATCCAAGGCTTGAAAACAGAAAGCTTGGGGATACATTGAAGTAAGAGTATGGTGACAGTGTTTAGGCTCAGTGGTGACAGAATTGCAAATGTAATCTGTCAAATAAGCTGGTGGAGTATGAGTTCGTGTTGGCCTTTGGTTTTGTGATGGAGGAATATGGATAATAGGAGTGGGATTTATATCAGGTTCAGGTGAGAAAGTTTGTGGGATATTTTGATTATGTGTGACACCAGTATCCTGGGAAGAAGAGTTATCACAGGAAAAGGAATCTGGATGGGAAGGAAAGGGATTTTGATGTGGAGGTAAGGTGTTTCTGTTGGACTGGTATGGGAAAATACTCTCATGAAAAACTACATCTCTGGAAACAACAACCATTTTAGTTTCCAAGTTGAATAGCTTGTAACCCTTCTTGCCAAAAAGATATCCTAAGAACACACATTTAGATGCTCTTGGTTGAAATTTATCTCGACCTTGTTTCAAGGTAGAGGCATAACATAAGCAACCAAAAGCTCTAAGATTATCATAAGATGGCTTTCTTCCATATAGAACCTCATAAGGGGAAGCATCATGCAGAAGTTTAGAGGGAAACCTGTTGATCAAATGAGTTGCTGTCAAGATGCAATCTCCCCAGAAAGAAGGTGGTAATCCAGATTGAAACAACAAGGCTCTTGCAGTCTCCAAGAGATGCTTATGCTTCCTCTCCACAATCCCATTCTGCTGTGGAGTTGCAACACAAGAAGTCTGGTGAATGATCCCTTTGCTGAGGAGAAACTCTTTAGTAGCATGACTGGTTCCAAGTTCTAGAGCATTATCTGATCTGAGAATCTTGACTGTGGAAGAAAACTGAGTAGAAACCATCTCAATGAATGCCCTGATGAAGTCAAAAGCACTCCCTTTGGAAGACATAAGATGTGTCCAAGTTGCCCTGCTAAAGTCATCAACCAAAGTCAAGAAATATTTGTACCCTTCTCTGGTAGAAATATGGTAAGGTCCCCATGTATCAACATGGAGAAGTTCAAACACATGAGTAGTTTTAATATTGCTATGTGGAAAAGGCAACCTCTGTTGTCTTGACTTAGCACAAATATCACAAGGATCTACAGTTAAATCCTTAGGAAAAGAAGGCATGAGACCTAAGGTCTTGAGTTTATACAAAGGCAAATGACCAAAACGTCTATGCCAAAGAGTAAAGACAGATTGAGAGTCATGAGGTACATTCATAGCATGTGCAGATTTATTAGAAAGAACATTTGTAGGTGCTTGTAAGTGATAGATCCCATCCTTAGCACTACCAATTGCCTGAAGCTTGTTCTTGGAAAGGTCCTGCACAAAGCACTCACTCTTAGTGAAGAAAACTGCACATTCTAAATCAGCAGTGAGCTTGGCAACTGAGATCAGATTGAATCTGAAGCAAGGCACATATAAGACTCCAGACAAGAATATCAAAGATGAGAGATGTATATCTCCTGCAGATTCCACTACAAACTTGTCTCCATTTGGTAGGACTATAGAGATAGGATGATTAAGACGTTTGATGGAAGAAAACAACTTAAGATCATGGCACATATGAGTGCTGGCTCCACTATCTATAACCCAGTGACCAATAGAAAGTATAGGTTTAGAAGTTATACCAGCAAGGCTGAGTTCATGTTGGACATTGTCCATTTCCACACCTCCACAGAACCCAGTAGAAGGAGATGAGGAACTGACTTGAAGAAGTTGAATGAGTTGTTGACATTGAGTGCTAGACAATCCAGGAATAGAAGTAGGAGAAGAATCCTCAGTTTGGATAGCAGCTGCAGTTTTCTTGGCCTTTGTGAACTTGAAATCAGAGGGAAAACCATGGAGCCTGTAGCATTTATCTACCACATGTCCTGGTTTCTTACAATAGTTGCAAATCAGAGAGGATTTCTTATGTTCAGGCTTCCTTTGATCAAGATCTTTGTTCCCTGCATACAGAGAAGCAGCTTCCTCCAAAATCTTGGTGTGAGAACCTATCTCTCTTTGCTTTTCTTCCTGGAGCAAAATGGAGAAAGCAGAAGAAACATTCGGGATAGGTTTCATCATCAGAATGTTACCTCTGGTGGTAGCATAAGAAGAGTTCAATCCCATGAGAAATTGAATCAATTTCTGTTCATCTTCTTCCTCATTAGTGCACTGGAGGGATCCACAGGTTAGACACTTAGGAATTTTCTTGAAACTCCTTAATTCATCCCACAATCCTTTGATCTTGGTGAAATAACTTGTGATAGACTGACTTCCCTGAGAGATCGCATTGAGTTCTTGTTGAATAGAGAATCTCTGAGCACTGTTAGATTGGCCAAATCTTGATTCCAGTTCCTCCCAAATATCTCGCGCATTCTCATTGTAAATGACACTGCTCCTGATTTCTGGACTAAGAGCATTGGTGATCCAGGCGATCACAAGATCATTCGCTCGCTCCCAAAGTGAAAACAAGTAAGGATCGTCAGGTTTTCCAACGCTTCCAGTGACGAATCCCCACTTGTTCTTGGAGGAGAGAGCAACCTTCACCGATCGTCTCCATTCACCATAGAATTTCCCATCGAAAACCTGTGCAATAATCGCAGTGCCTGGTTGATCTGAAGGATTGACGAAGAGCGGATTAGTATTGTCAATCGTAGGATTAGGCATTGAAGAGACCTAGATCGAAACGAAGAACAATACAGAGAAGAAGAAGAACGATCGGAGATCGGAAACAGCGATCGGAGATCGGAGAAAGAGAAGGACCGATCAACGATCAGAAAAACGAGCAAGAATTCCCCTGAGAATTCCCTTGCTCTGATACCATGTGAAGATTTAGTGAAGAGAGAATTGGGGAATTTGGAGAGATTTTGATAAGCTTACAAGAGCAACAGATTACAGAGTATATGTAGGAGGAAGAGGGCTTAACACAGCCACTAACCACCTCTAACAAACCATGACAGCTGTCATAAAACAAACTAACAAACTAACAAACTACACCTAACTGATATGCCGTATTCTATCAACACAAGGCCGTCAAAATTGACCCTTAGTGGATAGAACACAACAGGAAACACGAGTATGATATGCGCTGTGTAGCTGACACGAACAATGTCATTGAAAACCGAGCTGTACGGGATGCCAAGGCTGGTGTCAAAGTTGGACAACAGATCTGAAGCTGTTGAATCTCCAAACAGAAGAAATCCAAACAGTCCTATTGTCACATAGACTGTAGCACAGAAAGCCAGTGAGCTTTTTACTACTGAATGCATCTTTGCAGGATGCTCAAGCTCGTTCCGTATTGCATGAACTATGAAACCAAGATAAGGATAACAATTTCTTAGGTGGTTGCAATAAGACATTAATCTATTTGATGAGGGAAAAAAGAGATTAGATAAAAAAAAACCATTATAGTGACAAAGGAATGCACAGACGAGCACAGGAACAGCAGTAAAAAGATTCAGGAAAGAAGACAAATCTGTGATGGTTGGGAACCATGTGGGTTGATCAATTGACCCGTCAATCAGTTTGTAAACTGTGATGCCGATCACAACAACGATGAAGAAAATTGCGAGAGCAACAGCTATTGCAGATGTGAAACTCAGTGAATCTGCAATTGAGTATGAGAAAATATTTCTCTTCAGCTCAGCAGACATGATATAAAAATGAATACAGGATATAATTCTTGATATGCCAATTATCTATACTGAGCTAACAAAAAGAGAGACAGAAATGCAGGCACCAAACTTCAACAAGTCAACAAAAAAATAAATTGAACAATGGGGATATTATTACCAGCACAGGTTCATTCAAATTATCTTTTAGGTTCAAGAGTTGTCCTCTGCAAGTTCAGAGATAAGACCAGCACAGGTTGATGTACTTTTTTCATTAGGATACATTAAAGGTGCTTCCAAAATGTCAACTTCTAAGAATATAATATCTAACTTGCAAACCAAAACATTTTCCATGTGCACAGGAATCAAAAGCATGAAACTTAATCCAGACACAGGACTCAAAGATGCTAGTAGTCATGCCTTGCTGAACTAAAGGTGCTATGCTACTATGCTTTCCTTTGAAACTCAAAGATGCATGAAGTTAAAGTAAACCAACACTGATGTTTATAATATTTAAAATGCTTGTACAGAAGGAAACAGCTCAGCTACAGTCAAGTGGTAATATCTTAATAGAAGAATGAAAGAATGCAAGAGTTCGAGTTGTAAGCTTAAATCAGTTAGCCTATTCATATATATAGATTCAATTGATTGAAATTGATGATTTTCATTTCAATTCTCCTAACTGAGCACATGTCTGAAATAAATTCCACATAAAACAAGCTTCAAAACAGGTCATATTCCACATCTTTTTTCAGTCAACAATGGAGTGAAAACTGAACTTGCAATTGAAAGAACTTGAATGCCAACATGAACTTGAATGTCTAGGAGCCTGAACTTGAATGCCTAGAAGTATGAACTTGAAGAATACCTAATTTCGTGTGAACCACCATGATGAACTCAAAGATGATAAAACATTGAAACCAAGAAAACTTAGCTCTTGATCAATCGAAATTCAATATGAACTGTTGGATCGGTTAGTATAGTTACTTCCTAGGGAACAATAGGTATTGTTCCTCAGGAGGTATAGCAGCGGAATAGTAATATGCAAGAAGTAAACTTTGACGCAAGATTTAGAGTGGAAACCTCAACCAATTTGTGTTGAGTAAAACCACTACCTTCAAGCTTCTCACTTGAAGGATTTAGAAAGGTGTACTTATCTTATTGATTTCTCGTTCGTTACAAAAGAGAGCTCGGATTACGATCACGAATCACTCCTCTCACTCGAGCCCGAACTCAACCTCTAAGCCTAAGGATCACCCTTCTTCTTCTTCTCTTAATCTCTCAGTCGTACAACTTCAATCAAAGCGTCAAACGTTTCTAAGTCTAAACACCTGCTTTTATACCTAGATCGTCTAGAATAAAACATGGAAATAAATCTCTAAGAAAATAATATCTTTTAGCAAAAGATAATATTTCCTTCCATAATATCTTTAACCGCCTAACCGCCGAGATCACAATCTTTCTTGAATATCTTTTCTTCGAGATATCTTCTTCGAATATCTTCTCTCAGATCTTTCCTTTAGAAACGCAATCCCTTGTCTTGCTCCCTTTTCGGTCTTGCTTTCCTAAGATAGAATACCGCTGTGTACCACTGTGTAACGTTCCTTTCTGAGTAGCAATCCTGAAACACTCAGTCATTTTATTAGCAGAATGTTTGTCTCCATTCAAAACCGAAGGAGCTTCAACAAATTCCCCCTTTTTGATGGTGACAAACATTCTTTTCTTTAAGGCATATAAACACTTAGGAGGATATAAGACATGAAAAGTATATTCACAGTATGCCCATAAATAGTTTCCCTTAGGATTGTTACTCGTAGAGAAAGGATCTGATATTCCCCCTAAAACCTTGAACTTCCTTTATTTTCCCCCTTTTGGCATCATCAAAAAGCTGGACTTAATCATATAAGGACTTAAAGCAGGCGAAGTCAGGTCACAAAACATTCATTCCATTGATTAATAGGCGTCTAAGTGGCCGACGCTTGTACATAGTGAAGCAGGAAAGAAAACGCAAACAAAGCAAACAAACGAAGAACAAGTACATCAAGCAAAGGGTACAAAAAGCATAGAAGAGAAGAAGTTGATGTGCTAGGGAACAGAAAGTGTGGGTCAGATATAAGGAAGGAAGAGTGCAAGGCAGCGTCTTGATACTGCGAAGGGAACCTTACTGGTTTGATGTCGTCCATCGACGGATCTCATCCTTCATAGCAGTGATCTCCTTAGCTAGCCTGTGTTGTTGTTCAGACAGGAGTCCAACAAGCGTGCACAATTCCTCCAACTTATCACTGTGATAGACCATAGTGGGCGCTTCATTCTGTTCCTCTTGAGGGTCTTCAGACAGGGCATCAATCTCAGTATTGTCCAAAGCCCTCACCCAAGCACCATCAGCGTTCTTGTCAAATCTCATCTTCTTCAAATTAGCCTCAGCAAGCTCTCGTGCATGCACAGCATCAGTAGGCCCAGACTCATACACCTTCAAGTATTCCAGGACCTTTTTCACTACTCCAGGGAAAGGAAGATCATGCCTGTCATTCTTCCTGGCATGAGCCATGTGTAGCATGATGATTTTCGGCAAATTGATGGCTTTCCTGAGGAGCATTTTATCCATAATTAGAAAATCCTGGATCAGTATTGTGGTGCGCTTCTGCTCTCTGGGGGTAATGTTACTGATAACGTAACTGTGGAGCACACGATTCACAACTCCCATGGATGCTGTTGACATTTCGCCTACCACCTCAGTATTGAAATCCTGAGATACATTTTGAATAGCAGCCAAGCTCACCTCCTTAGGCCACTGACCTTTGACATATTCCTCAAACCCACAATGAGGGACGCCAAGGATTAAACCTAATTCAGTACTTGAGAAGACATGAGTTTCCTTACCCAGTTTGAAGGAGGCTTGCACGGCATGAGGCTTTTCAGTGGAATAGTAGGTATTGTTCCTCAGGAGGTATAGCAGCGGAATAGTAATATGCAAGAAGTAAACTTTAACGCAAGATTTAGAGTGGAAACCTCAACCAATTTGTGTTGAGTAAAACCACTACCTTCAAGCTTCTCACTTGAAGGATTTAGAAAGGTGTACTTATCTTATTGATTTCTCGTTCGTTACAAAAGAGAGCTCGGATTACGATCACGAATCACTCCTCTCACTCGAGCCCGAACTCGACCTCTAAGCCTAAGGATCACCCTTCTTCTTCTTCTCTTAATCTCTCAGTCGTACAACTTCAATCAAAGCGTCAAACGTTTCTAAGTCTAAACACCTGCTTTTATACCTAGATCGTCTAGAATAAAACATGGAAATAAATCTCTAAGAAAATAATATCTTTTAGCAAAAGATAATATTTCCTTCCATAATATCTTTAACCGCCTAACCGCCGAGATCACAATCTTCCTTGAATATCTTTTCTTCGAGATATCTTCTTCGAATATCTTCTCTCAGATCTTTCCTTTAGAAACGCAATCCCTTGTCTTGCTTTCCTAAGATAGAATACCGTTGTGTACCACTGTGTAACGTTCCTTTCTGAGTAGCAATCCTGAAACACTCAGTCATTTTATTAGCAGAATGTTTGTCTCCATTCAAAACCGAAGGAGCTTCAACATGAACATATCTTCTCTGATTCATTCAAGCAACAACAGATTATTATAGTAGTTTGGTGGACCAACCAAGCAAAGAACCCATAAGTAGCACTAAGTGAACCTCTAATAAAAATGTAATGAACCTGCAGTAACCCTTGATTGAACCAAATTAAGCCAAAAGAAGGTTAAACTAAGATTAGTATTACCTGATCAGCTGCCTGTCTCAAAAGTTATATATAAACCCTACACAAATCCTAATTAAAATTTCAATTCCTATCCCTAAACAGACATACAAACCTGTTCAATTCACATCTCAGAATCTACAGAAAACAAACGCCTGTACCCATCCCCGATACGCCTTCGAACGTCTCTTGTCAGCTTTCGCCATCCTCACTGGACTGCTATTCCACTCATTCTGCAATCTGTAACAACCGAAAAAAACGACATTCAATACGAGCAATAAGAAGTTAAGGTTGCGTTTGGATCGCATTATAGTTAAGAGTTGATCCTTACACAGGAAATGCAAACGAGCGAGTGCTTGCAGTGCTACTTTCTGATCGAATAGAGACGCTTCGAGCTAGGAGGAGATCTTTGCGGAATCGCCATCGGCAAGCTTGAATCGCCATCGGCTTCAAAGGAGAACGACGGACTGAATTGGGGGAAATTTGACAAGGGTAATGAAGTAATTTTCCATAAAATTTCTATTATTTACACATTTGCCACCGCACTACTTATTTCTCCTTTTCTCATCCTTATTACTCCGATGTAAATTGATCTTTCATATTAAGTTCTCGGTTTTTATTTTAAGGACTGTTCTCATCCTTTGTCTTTAAAGCTATTATACTTCATTTATTTACCTAATTTCACAACACCCAATATATATATACTTGGTAGAATTTATCCATAAAAATTAAGGATGAAATAGAAAAAAATTGTCAAAATTTCTTAAAAAGATTAATGTTTTGTTACAAGAGAAAAATGTTCGAGACTTATATTGTTAGACGGATGGAGTAGGTTTTTTGTTGGATAGATTTTGTGATGCACGTGTATATAAAAAGATTAATATTTTGTTACAAGAGAAAAATGTTCGAGACTTGTATTGTTAGACGGAGCGAGTAGGTTTTTTGTTGGATAGATTTTGTGATGCACGTGTATATTCATAGAGGGGGGTATCCACTCCAATAGTCATCCATCTTTGTCTCTAATTGGCCATCATAATTTGGGAAAGTGTCCGGTGAGAATAACTTTTAAAATACGAACGTGAGAATGGTGCACATTAGTAGTAAATTGGTGCACATTTAATACTAATTTGGTGCACATTTATTGATAAACTTAACAACATCCAAAATTTGAAAAACTTTTACTTTTTAAAGAACATTTATGGAGAAATTGAAGAACATTAGGTAAAAATTGTATATGTGCATCAAAAAATTTAATGCACATTTAAATATATTTTGATGCACATTCAAGTATATTTTGGTGCACATTAGTCATTCTCACGTTCTCATTTTAAAAATTATTCTACCCTTTTAAAAAAAAGAAAAGTAAATCAGGCACTATTAAATCTTTAAACAATCGACAAAAAGACAATTCTCGAGGGTAAAACTCCGTTTAGGTGAATGAATCATTTTCCTTCATAGACAAAGGATGCACATAAACGTGACAAAATAGCAGTATAAGTGGTGAGCATATAAGCTTTTAAAACAGTAAGTACTGAAGACACATTCATAAGTGAAAGTGATGAATATATAGAAACAAAGTGATAAACAGCTTTTGATCAAATTCGGCAATACAAGTGGTGAGCATATAAGTTTTAGTAGTATGTACTAACACCTTTTGATCAAATTCGGGAAAAACAACACATGGCAGATTGGAATGATTTCAATCGAGTTTTCCCTGCAAATTCTGCACAAAGATTGCACAAAGAGGAATTTTCCCCGAAACTTTTTGTCTGTAAATCTAAACTGTCATCTTTATTAGATGTTTTATGGAGAAAAAAAATCTTTAAGTATTTGTGTATATAAATATTTAACTGTCTCCAAATCCACATGTAAACAAGACAGATAATATTACAAGGTGAGATGTTTTGAAATATGTGGTGCATAAGATTTCATAAATTAATAATTATTCCCACACGGGCATACATAAATGGGGTAGAGCACTGGTGATTGGATTCGCCTTAAAAAACTGCTACCGACACTAACAAGATTTCACCATCAAAAATTTGATGAGGTGAATTTATTCACTTTGTTTGATACCAAAGAGTAGCACCTAAATAAATGCCTAGCCAAATTTACAAGCCACTACTAAGAATTCACTTACTTGCGGTTTTTGGTTCATAACTGATATGTAACTGCAGATAACACTGATCAAAATAGAGCCATTTCTTTCAGCAGTCGATAGGGGCGGTTTCATCATCACCATCATCTATAGCTGCATAGACGACTGCTGTTCTAGAAGGTGTATAAACCAAAAAGGAATGAGGGCGGTTATCGTACCATCCTTCCTGCAGTTTATAACAGGTGGTATTATTGTTGTTAGCACTTTGCAGTTTGCAATCAGAAAGAATTTTTAATATGCAGAGAGTAGCAGGAGACGTATTACATCAGTCAAGTGCTCTGAGGAGTGTTCTAGTCTATTGCATCCTCCAAACGATGCCTCATCCGAATCCAACACAATCTGGAATGAACGCCTTTAAATTAAACACAACCTCAAAGAAAAAGCAGAAAATAATCAGGAGGAAGCATACCTTGTATTTTCCTGGTTTTACGCAGCCGACCCTGTAGCCAAAGTAGCTGTTTGACCAATGGAAATTGAAAACAAACACCAGATTCCCTCTCTCGAAGACAACAACTCTATCACCTTCATCCTTGCGTGAAACATATTGATGCTCCGAGGTCATAAACTGCACAAAGTAGGTTCAACCTATGGTTTTAGACTTTTAGTAACAAGACAACCAACATTAAACAGCAGCTTCACATTTCTGCCTTATCACTCACTTTATGAAACTCAAAATCATCACACCAGAGTAAACTTAACTTGGAAAATATACAAGGCATTATTAGAATTAAGATATATAGACAGTAAACATACTCCATATCTTTCTTCAAGGTGATGCATTGCACGATCAAATTCTTGCAAACCGTGATATCTCAGATAGTTAGCATCTCCCTGTGGTATGTATAACAACCAGATGCTTAAGCAAAATAATCAAGTTATATGCATGCATGGAAGGAACCTAGCGACCCATTACGGGAAGTATGTAGCTCAAAAGTATTGAAAATTTGAAATGTACGAGGCAACACAGGACGTACCAGATCAAATCTGCGTCTGCATTTGTCAAAGCTGTTATTATTTCCAGGGACAAACTTGCCAGTGGGAAGATACTGATCAGCCCTAGGGAAATCAATCCACTCTGATGCAAAGGAAGAAAACATAATTATGTTCCACCGCAGGCACAGATAGATGAATAGAAGCAGCAACTCATTTTCATTCGGGAACATCATTGACGGAATATATATTGCTATAATAGCCAGCACCTACCAGGATTCAGGAGGCAAATGATCTATAGGGACAAACTTGCAAGCGTAGCCTAAGCCCAAGTGCAGATGTGATCACACAAAGTTACCTTATTATTGTCAGATGGAGCGAGCAGCAGTGCAGCACCTTGGTCTTGACAGTCACCTGGCTTTCCATTGTGAAGTATTTGATTCAGGAGGCAAATGATCTACAGGAATAAACCTTCACCACTGAATTCTATGAACTACACAACAGTCAAATTATGGTGATTATGCAAACATGAGGGTGTTCTTCCCTAAATGCAAACTCTTGAAAAGCTTTCCAAGTCCTGCAATAGACCTGTGGGCGGAGTGAAAACAATATAAATATTTCAAAACAAGGTAAAAAAATTAAGCTATGAACTAGATGCAAGCTATATGCAGTGCAATATGGATAAAGGAAATACAGATCAATAATGTCTTATAAACAAATAGTAGATGTTGAATAATACTACATAGAGACCTTGCATGAAGTCATGGCATCATCATTTTTGTTAAATTTAATTAAAATCATTCTTGCTGAATCTAAATACATATACAAAAGATGCAACAGAAGAGGGGTCACCAAATTATGCTTATCCAAGACAAATAAAAAAAATGAAATGCACTAGATGCAATGATCTACGGCAACTTTATATGCCTTTTATAAGTTTTAACTCAACATTCAACCCCAATATGCAAGCTATAAGAATGCATTGCCACAGTTGCCACACATAATGAATTCGCACAAAAGTTTAGAGTCCTGTAAGAACACGGTCACAACAGACTTAAGGCAAAACTGTTTCCTGAATTTTCATCTAAAAAGCGTTGATTACCTCATTCGGTATTTTTTTTTTGGATAGATGTCAGCAGGTATATCATGCAAAATAACTAGAGTTGTACATAATTCCCAATGGGTAGTACTTACCGTTACTTAAGATGGTAAATCTTACTAAATCTTGGCTGGAGCAGAACAATCTTATCATTAGATTAGGAACTCCTTTAACCACGTCGCAAGATGTATTACTTTAAGCTCCTTTCACACATCTGTCCTGTTTGAAATGGTAACGCATTGTTGATGTCCATCATTACCACATTTTGCAAACTCAATAAGATGTTCTTTTGCCTCTGGTAAACACTTCACTCGACCCTTTGATATTGCCCGGTGTATAATTTCAGCAGATACATTATTAGGTTTACATCCATGGGTGGTCATATGTTTAAGAAGCAATACGACATCCCCGAGCTTCCCTCTCCGAAGCATTGCCCTCAACAGATTATTGTAAATAGAAACACCGGGAGAAAAACCATTTGCAAGCAGCATGTCGAGTCTTTCAAAAGTGTCTGATATTTTACCCATCTTGCATAAGCTATTATTCACTATCCCATAAGTCACCAAATCTGGTTTCACTCCCTGTCTATGCATTTTTAGCACAACTTCATGAGCAAGTGCATTGACTCTTGTTCTTAGAGCTGCCTGCAAAAGGATATTATAAGTCGTTGTATCAGGCACAATATCCATGTTCCCGAACCCTGTAAGAATCTTTTGAGCTTGATCTAGTTCAAATGGTTTCTTCTTGAAAACACCATGAATCAAAACATTTAAAGTCGTAGTAGAGGGAGAAATGCCACTATTCAACATGTATTGCAGCCAGCTGTAACACTCTGTTATCTTGCCAACGGAACAGAAATACTTAATCAAACACGTATAGGTAACAACATTGAATTTGATGTCCTGACACTTCATCTTTGTCAAGACCCTAGTAATAATTGAGGAGTCCCCCAGTTTGGATGCAGCAGACAGAATTGTATTTGCCGACACTGTATCCGGCCAAGATCCATGTTCAAACTTATCAAGAAGCGCAAAGGCTTCTTCTAGGTTTCCTTGCAGACACAATCCTTTTAGCACAGTGTTGTAGGAAACATTGTTTGGACTCAAACCACCATCTCTCATTGTTTGCACTACAGACAATGCTTCAGTCGATCTATTACTCAAGCATAAAGTGTGAAGATACAAATTAAAAACTCCAACATCCACCTCACACCCAATTACTTTTAACAACTCATATACATAGTCCACCTTTCCCGTCTTCAACAGGCCTCCAGCTAAGGCAGTATATGTATATGAGTCTGGAGATAGACGTTGCTGATCAAGAAGGGAGCGCATATACTTTAATCCAACCATTACATCACATTGCGAAAGTGCATCTACGATAACATTGTAAATCACAATGTCTGGTTCACATCCATCCTTTACCATCTTTCCAAGAATGGCAAATGCCTCTTTGACCTTCCCACTTTCACAAAGATGCTTAGCCATAACAGTATGCGTAATGACATTTGGCTTGCACCCAAAACTATTCATTTCACTCAAAACCCTACCAGCCTCATTCCATTTTCCATGCTTACTAAATCCGTAAACCAAAGCAGTGTAAGAGCAAGTATTATGTACAAAACCTCTCTTCTTCATAGAACACACAAAGGATAGTGCTACAACACAGCTGTCATATTTACACAAAGCCCACAAAATTGGATTGTAAACAAAGGGATCAAGATAATAACCCTTACAAAGCAACACACCTAAAACCCGGCAAGCGTCATTTAACATAGCCGAATCAATTAGCTTCGATATTAGCAAGCTCAACACAAAATCAGATGGAGAATAATCCAGCAGTAACATAAAATCAACAACATACAGTGAATCCTTCAAATTACCGGATTTGAGTAACCTCTTCAGCAGCTTGGACAGACACTGAAAAGAGGGCGAATAGCCATTCCTGTGCATTTCAACCACAACTAACAAAGCCTCGCGCAAGGAATCAAGAGAAACAAAGCCATTGAAGAGAGCATTATACGTAAGAGCATTCGGAAACAAACCACTCCGCCTCAAACTGGAATAAAGGCAAAGTAGCTCATCCAATGCTAGATTGCGCGACTTCAGAAAACAAGTCAACAATCTATTATAATCACTCACCGAAGGTCTCCAATCCGAGAACGGCATTGAATTGAGCAGGTTTAAGGCGTCTGTAGGCTGTCCGGACTTGGCAAGCTCAAGCATTTTGCGGTGCATTTGAGTTAAGTCGGAGGTATAAGGGGTGTCGTCGGCGTAATCAGCGTAAGCAAGAGCATATGAAACGGAGTGGCCTGCGAATTGATTGAGATAAGATATCCGTTTGGAGAGTCTTGTGAGTGAGAAGCGAGCTTGAGCCGCGATGAACACCATAATAAGGACAGATACAAGAAGAAAGGTGGGGTTTTGGCGGCGGCGAAGGTGTGCTTCAGTTCAGGGTGAAGAGAGACGTGCTTCTCCCTCGTCTCAAGTGTATCAAGTGTATCACTGTATTCAAAATAAAGTTTATTTAGTCACATAAACAAAATTTTGTTAAAATTAACAAGAAAGTTTTATTTTATTGTACAAACTATAACACTATGATCAATATATATTTGACGTTAGTTGTAGAATGGCAACATTAAAATATATTATAAAGTATATTTTCATTTTGTATTTTATAATCTAACTACACAATACAAGAAATCACTTTGAGAATTATATAATCTATTGAAAAAGACAAACCATACTAAATCTTTTATGAAAATTAAATACAAATTTTACATAATCTTGTAAACTATTATGGTTATCATATGTTATACCAAAATAATCATCGAAAATAAAAAAAAGATCACAGCAAAGTATTTTTTGGCCAAAATCTGAGTGATTATATTAAGAAGATTCTTAACTTTCTTGGCCGAGCTTGGCATGGGTTTCATGACTTTCATTCATCCAACGAAAGGAAGATCCATGGACTTAATATTTATCTCACGGATCCGGATCGGATCTGGACTGGACCGGACCGGACCCGATCTGGACCGGACCCAATCCGGACCAATCCGTGGACCAAATCCGTGGACCGATCCATGCTGAAAATTCCAAGCAAATAATTCCAAGCAAACTAAACACAGCAAACTTGCTCCTAGTGGAATATCTTACAAAGAATAAAAAATAGACAAAGAATGTATTAATCCAAGTTTGGAATATCAGTTATTTTGAATTGGTAATGATTCACCATATCTTACGAGTGTATTAATCCAAGTTTCATACTAGCACAAATGAGACCAGGAAATGATTCACCATACTAGCACAAAAATAGACAAAATGAATTGCTACTTGACATAATAGATGACTGTACAACACACAAATCAGACAAGGCATTCAACTATATTTTCCTGATGTGAACAGATAAAAGAGTTTCAGAACAGCTTTCATATCCTAATACAAAGGTAAACTATTGGTATTCTTCAACAAAAGATCATACTTCTGTTGCCAACTTAGGTGGCGTTTGGTTGTGCAAGGAGGAAAGGAAAGGGAATGGAATTGATTTAGGAGAGGGAAAGGAATGGAAAATGGTTATCCCTAATCATGTTTGGTTTATTTAGGGAAAGGAAATGGAATAAAGGATAACTCTTTATATATGTTTGTTTTATTTAGGGAATGAAATTGATTTGAATGATAAAATCACTCACATATCAATGAAAAACAATCATATAATAACAAAATTATTAACGATTATCTTCTGTTAAAAAAAAGATAGAGAAACCTATTAACGATGAAAACAATTTATTCATACAAGATAGAGAAAACTATTAACGATGAAAACGATTATCTTCCAACTGCTGTTTTCATCGTTAATAACAAAATTATTAACGATGAAAATAGCAGTTGGAAGGGATTATCTTCTGTTAAAATTATTAACGATTATCATATAACAACACAGAGAGAAAACTATCCATACACACATTTCAGTCATAAGAAATTGAAAAGCTAAAAAAAATCAGTACATTAACGATTATCTTCTTTTATGTATGCCAATAGTGTGGTGGAACTACAAGCAAACTAAAATGACTAGATGAAAATATAAGAATTCTAAAAACAAGCCTAAGGAACACAGAGTAAGAGAATTCAAAGTGTGATGCACAAACTATTAATAAGATCAATAAGCAACCTACCCACATGCTTTATCTTTGAAAAAAATGTTTTGCCTCACTACTTGCATGATCTGCCGCAATGAATAAGGCTCCTAGCTTGTAGTACCAAATTAAATTACTTAGAAAAGTTAGAAGCATGGTCCTTTTTACCGTTGTTTACCCTCAAATCTACATTACCTAATGAAAAACATTAACAAATTCTTGCATAAGCTCTTTTTACTGCTGTTTTCATCGAGTCAATTTGTAAATCATAATCATCACACAATCATTGGAGTATACAACTATACATAATACAAGCTATAAATACTTACCAACAAAGAGAAAAAAGCAAGTTCTTTAAGGAATAAATTGTGTGACACTAATATAGTAGAAAAAAAGCACACCACTTGACTCCTGACATGACCAGGTTAGGTAAACTACTACTTTGTCATTGAGCAACCTCTTTGACATACACCTGGAATATGACAGAAAATACTAACTGATGAAGAAAAAAGCAAGTTCTTTAAGGAATCAAAATCAAAACTACAAAAAACTAAAATACATAACCCACTAGCAATCACAACTCCACCAACGACATCGACCAGATAAGCTATAATTACTTACCAACAAAGACCGAAGTAACTCTAGTTGTTGTGTAGACTCCAATTCAGTAAAAGAGACAAAATGCACTGCAAGAACAAATAAAATCAGTGTCAACAAATGCAGGACCAATAAAATCAGTTACTGTCCATCAAGTTGTAATGCTCAACTGCACTCAGTTACTGTCTATACTACAACCTGAGCACTGATCAATTGTCGAGCTATATACGGGTGGTTTTGTCTATACTGTCTATTACTCACAACCCGAGCTCGATATGGGTCTATACTACAACCTGAGCTCGAAAAAAAATTAGTAACTGATCGATCAGTGCAAACTCCAACCAATCAAATTGTCATGCTCAAGCACACATTTTAAATCAGTAAAATGTATCAGCAAATATATCAACAATGAAAAAAAAAATAGTAAAGGCAAAAGACATATACATCAAAATTAGTAAAATATCTCAGCATATATATCAACAATGGGGAAATAAATTAGTATAAGCAAACAGAATACACAACGAATTTGACTGAGATGAGTAGTCTAGATTGAGGTATACGTTGAAATTTCAGCAAATATAAATTTTAAACACAACCAACGAACAAGAAAGTGTAATTGAGAATTGGGTACGAACAAGCAAACAGTAATTGAAGACCAAAATCTAGAAGAACTTACATAGAAAAGAGCGAGAAGAACAATCAATTGACCTAACTTTCAGAGGGAAATTGTTGATGGAGAGAACTAGGAGATGTTGGTCTATCGCAGCAGAAAAGAGAAGGCTAGGGAAGAGTGGTTAGGAAGCTCGCTCGGAAATCTCCATGGAAATTGTTGAGAGTCGTTGAATGTCGGGAGAGAGGAAATGAGGGATTAACCCAATCTAGCAGCGGAAAAAAGGAAGGGTAACATATTGTCTTAAGGGTTTAGGGCAAAAAAGAGAATCATTTAATTTTGAAAAGGTAAACAAACAGATTTGGTGGGCTTAAGCATTACCAGTCCGTTTCCAAGCTCACTTTTGGGCTAAACAAACGGGCTATTAATACCAAAGACAAGTCTTTAAGGTGGCGTTTGGTTGTGCAAGGAGGAAAGGAAAGGGAATGGACTTGATTTAGGAGAGGGAAAGGAATGGGAAAGGGTTATCTCTAATCATGTTTGGTTTATTTAGGGAAAGGAAATGGAATAAAGGATAACTCTTTATATATGTTTGGTTTATTTAGGGAATGGAATTGATTTGAATGATAAAATCTTTCACATATTAATGAAAAACAATCATATAATAACAAAATTATAACCACAAACCAAGAGACTAAAAATAACATAAATTGTGATAACTTCTAGCTCTTACATAAATTGAGTCATAGGTTTTCAATTCTCAAAACACAGTCATAGCTTCTCAAAACACAGTCATAGCCCAAACACACAGAGTCGCAACTCCTCAAACACACAGAGTCATAACACCTAAATACAAATATCAAAATGAACACATATTTCAAACAAGTGAGAAACTAAAATTCGAAATCCTTGTCTAGCCCCGTCTTCTGAGCATATGAGAGACATATTGTTTTTTCAGCGAGGTAGATGCTTGATAGAACAACCGAAGTTTGTGTTCCTCGGCCATTACAATACTGCCTATAAGCTACCGTAGGCAAAACAAAGTGGCCCTAACCAATTCTACCGTAGGCTGAATTGATAATTTATGAATCAAAACACTACTAACACCCATTATACGGTGGAATTCATGAATCAAAAACTAATCATTCTATCTCACAAATCACAAACCCATATGATCGAAACAAAGTTACCCTAAAATTCAGAAGCAAGAGCCTGCAAATAGCATTCAGCAAATAGTATGCAGTCATTAAAATTCAGCAAATAATGGAAAAACAAGTAACAAGTTCAGTCATTAAAATTCAGAAGCAAGAGCTTGCAAATAGCATTCAGCAAATAGTATTGAAAACAAACAATGAGCGAAAAGAATGCATCCAGAAGCAAGAGCTTCCAAAGTTCTCTCTCCCAGATCCTTTGCTAGAAATCGAAAAGAATGCAATAGATAAGATGAGAGTTGTGTATGGATTCAGATCTAACCTTGTGGTGCTTCAGAGAGGAACAGCGGGTGCTTCAGAGAGGAACAGCGAGCGAGCGAGCTTCAGAGAGGAACGACGAGCGAGCTGACCGGCGAGCGAGATTCAGAGAGGAACGGCGAGCAAGTTCAGAGAGGAAGGAAGAGAGAAGGAGAGAGAACTTTTGTCGGGAGAGAAATTTTTTATCGGGAGACTAATGTTTCAAGGGAAACAAGTGAATGTAACGATTGAGTTACATTGGGCTAAACGCTTATCGGGCTGGAATGGTTTTCGTTACCCTAAAATTGAAAACAAACATCAACTCCTCTAACGGGCTAACAAATTCCGTTTCCTCGGCCCAAAATCCAGCAACCAAACGTGTCATAAAGCAGTAACAGCCTTCACAGATTGAACTTGATACACTTACCTGTATTCTCAGTTCAACGTCAGAAATAATTACAGTCAATAGCTGTATAATACAACAGTTGGCAAAAATCCTGACAAAGTCATGAAAGAGAGAAACAAATGGACACCACTAAAGTAATTTATAATATAATTATCCAAAATTAAGTTGCTATTAACCAGTCAATAACCCTCAATATAAGCCAAGAGAACCTGGAAAAATTAATTCTAAAATTGCCAATTATGAAATTTACTCAAATCTCAGCACAGCAGCAAAATGTAGCAGGAGTTTTGCAGGCAAAGAAACAAAGGTAAAATCAGTAAATTGATTAAAATTGGGAAGATACGCACGCAAATGGAGAAGGCTCGACAAAGAGAGCAATCCGACGACAGAGTAAAGCGTAACGTACACTGGAATGAGTAAAATCAGAAGCCTGGGAGAGACGAAACGACGACGTGAAGACGGAGCAGGGAAGAAGCTCTGCGAGGCCAGCTCTCTGCGCGAGTGAAGATGGAGCTCTCTTTCCTGCGAGACTGCTACTGAAGACGGAGCGCGAGTGAAACGAAAATGCTAGGTTTTTCAAGTGGACTGATCCGGATCGGTCCGGTCCGATCCGGACCTGATGGATTCAAATTCACTCGATTAAAAATGCTATTTTCACATGGACCGGATTGGTCCGATCCGGTCTAACTGAAGTTTCTGTATACATCTTTAACTACTAGTATAATCCCCGCGCAGGTACCTTTTAAATCAAGATGAAATTCCTTTCAAGCAGAAATTGCGGAAGAAAAACAAAATGAATTTGTGTGATTGCAGTTACCGTAGAGTTCCATTCACGTCTAACATTAAACATTTGATGCAAAAAACAGTAGAGTTAAGAAAAAGCTTGGTCCTTGGTGTGTCTATCGATGCACTCCTCATCTCATTGACAATGGTGCTTGGTTGAGCTTCCCTCAACTTAAACACGCTCTCAATGATTGACAGCCCTGTGGCTGTAGTATCAGACCCACAAAAGGCAGTCTAGTCGTTGATGGTCAGCCCATACACTTACTGAACCAAAACCAAGCACAGTTATCATTTGTAAGCCATAAAGAGAAAAGAATTAAACATAGTGACGTAATCAAGGGAATTTCAATGAAAGAAATATAAGCCTTTTGAGTTTTGAAGCCTGGGAAGATCGTCAAAGTAGCTTATGATAATCAGTAGAAGGTGAAAAGATACTCCAACTCGAAGTTAGGTTAAATGACAAATTATACCCAAATGCATACTATGAGGATCTAGTTAAATATACCAAATCTACTTAAATTAAATAAATGCATTTTGAAGTTGCAGCTCAGTGTATGTACTATGCAGGAAGTCAAGAGAATACTCCAACATCAAATCAAACGCTTCAGTAAGAAGAAGTATGGATAAAGACATGATAAACTTTAGAGAGAGTAGAGATTTTGTGGAAAATACTTTCTTGCTCTTTTCATTGATTAGGTCATGTATATATATACTTTACAGAGATTCTATCTATAAGGAAAAGATTGCTCCTTGGAGCCTAAGATACAATATATGCTAGAATAAAGATATTCCTAAAATATCTTCAATACTCCCCCTCAAGTTGGAGCATGAGGATCAAGAATGTCCAACTTGTCCAATAGAAGCTGAAATTGCACCTTGCCAAGAGCCTTTGTAAACAAATCAGCTGGTTGTTCTGTGGTATGGATATAGGCAGTAGCAACATTGCCCGATTGAATCTGCTCACGAACCAAATGACAGTCGATCTCAATATGTTTGGTTCGTTCATGAAAGACAGGATTTGCAGCAATATGAATGGCTGCCTGACTATCACAAAATAGTCTCATAGGAGTAGAATGTCGGACTCCCAAAGAACGCAAGAGCGATTTGAGCCAGATCATCTCGCAACAGACCGAAGCCATAGCCCGGTATTCCGCCTCTGCCGACGAACGAGACACAGTAGCCTGTTTCTTTGTCTTCCAAGCGATGGGAGACTGTCCAAGCATAACAAAGTATCCAGTGAGAGAGCGTCTAGTTTTGGGACATGTTGCCCAATCAGAGTCACAGAAGGCGGTAACCTATAAAGAACTCGTAGCTGACAGGAGCAGACCCTGTCCTGGATGGCCCTTTAAGTAGTGAAGGACACGATTAGTAGCATCCCAATGATCAGTCTTAGGAGCCTGCATAAATTGTGCTAATATGTGGATAGAGTAAGCTAGCTCAGGACGAGTAATAGTAAGATAGATAAGACGACCAACTAGACGCCGATAACGCTCGGGCTGATCAAACAGACGGCTAGAGGACTTCGCAAGCTGATGATGTTGCTCCATAGGAAACTCGGCAGGCTTGGCACCGAGAAGTCCTGCCTCAGACAAAATATCAAGAGTATACTTGCGTTGGGAAAGAAACAATCCTGAAGCATTTCGAGCAATCTCAATTCCGAGAAAATACTTCAAATGACCAAGGTCTTTCATGTGAAAACAGGAGCAAAGATAGACCTTGAATCGAGCAATAGCGCCAGAGTTATTTCCTGCTATAATAAGGTCATCGACATAGACGAGAACATGTATACTGATATCCCTCAGCGTATAAGAGAAAAGAGAATAATCAGCATAACTTTGAACAAAGCCAAAAACACGCAGAGCAGAGGATAATTTGGCAAACCAATTTCTTGGAGCCTGCTTAAGACCGTATAAGGACTTCTGCAATCGACAGAAATGTCCGGGAGGGACGTGCAGAAGACCAGGCGGTGGAATCATGTACACCTCCTCGGCCAGGTCACCATGTAAGAATGCATTGTGAACATCCATTTGATGAAGCTCCCATCCACGAATGGCTGCAACAGATAGGAAAACGCGAACAGATGCCATTTTGGCAACGGGAGCAAATGTCTCTGAATAATCTATGCCTTCAACTTGACGATTGCCAAGAACAACCAATCGAGCCTTGTATCTTTCAATAGACCCATTAGAATTGTACTTGATGCGATACACCCATTTGCAACCAATTGGTTTCTTATCAGGAGGTAAAGTGGCCAACTTCCAAGTACCATTTCGTTCAAGAGCCTGAATTTCTGAAAGCATTGCGTCACGCCATGGTTTATGCAGAGCTGCCTCTTTAAAAGAGGATGGTTCGTGACCTGCTGTAACAGCGGCTAGAAATCTAACATGGGAAGGAGAAAAATTAGCACATGAAACAAAAGCTGCTAGGGGATGAGATGTACCTGAGGACGATGATTGTGGCGCGGGAGTAGAAGGGAGAGCATGGGGTGTTGCTTGAAGTACTGTCTGACAAACATAGTCTTTGAGGCGAGTAGGTGGTTGCTTAGTACGAGCACTGTGTCGAACTGCAGAAGGCTGAGGATCAGCCACAGACGAAGAAGGAACGATAGCAACATCACTCCCCCTGTCGTCAGACGGGGATGCCTGAGATGTCTGATCCAAGGAAGACGACTCAATCGAAGGAGAAGGAGTTTCAGAAATTTCCCCAACGACCGCAGGTAATGGAACATCATCATATATTGCGGGAGATGACGTTGAGATCGGCTCTGGAGATGATACAGGAGGAGTCGTAGCAAAGGGAAAGAATTCCTCGAAGAAAATAACATCACGACTGACAAACATCTCTTTGGTCTCTAGATCATAAAGAGACCAACCTCGTTTTCCTTGCGGGTATCCCATGAATACACATTTTCTACTGCGGGAGGCAAACTTATCCCTATTCTTTGGATTCCGAGCAGCAAAACAAAGACTACCAAAAACTTTAATGGAGTCATATAAAGGTGGATGCTTATATAATACCTCATATGGCGAGCGATTTCCCAATAGTGGTGTGGGTGTACGGTTGATCAGGAATGCTGCTGTTGTGACACATTCTCCCCAAAAAGCAAGAGGAAGATGTGCCTGAAACCGAAGAGCACGTGCTACATTTAGCAAGTGACGATGTTTTCGCTCTGCTCTACCATTTTGCTGAGGTGTAGCGACACATGATGTTTCAAAAACAATACCCTGATCCTCAAAATAGGAACGTAGTGGCAGAAATTCAGTGCCATTGTCAGCGCGAACTCGCCTGACTTGAGTGCGGAATTGAGTATGGACGAAAGCACAAAATTTCTGAAACCGAGCAGCTACCTCTGTTTTGGATTGAATAAGACAAACCCAAACTGTACGAGAGTAATCGTCAACAATAGTAAGAAAAGATCGAGCGCCACTTAAAGAAGGAGTGCTATAGGGACCCCACACATCACAATGAACCAATTCAAACAATTCAGTGGCTTTATTAGAACTCTCTGGAAAAGACAATCTAGTTTGTTTAGCTTCAAAACAAGAAGTACATGGAGGTAGACTCACAAGCGAGTCTTTACTCAAACAAAATGACGAAATAGACGACAAGACAGACGACGACGGATGACCAAGTCGACGATGCCACAAAATAGCCGAATCAGCAGAAGACTGAGCAGACGAAGCCCGAACATCTGCACCAATTGTCTGCAGCCAATAAACCCCACCATGCTCTCTACCCACGCCAATCACCGTCCTCGAACTGATTTCCTGAAGTACAATAATCGCAGGTGTTAAAAGAACAAGCAGTTGAAGATCTTTAGACAATTGAGCAAGAGAGAGCAAATTGCAGGTTAAGTTTGGCACAAAAAGAACATTGGACAAACAAATATTGCCCATATAAATACGACCCTCCTGAGTAGCAGAGGAGAGTCTCCCATCCGGTAATTTAATATTGACGGCCTGCACATCAACTATATCCCGAAGACTAGACGAATCGCCGGTCATATGGAACGACGCACCGGTATCTAAAATCCAATTAAACAACATACCGGACTGATTTTTGCTGGTCTGTAATGTGTTGAACATGTTCAACACTGCTGCCATCTGAGTTGGAGTCAAAGCCGGACTGAGTGCTGCTTGATCAGCAGGTGAAAGCGGCGTGAATGAAGCCGGCGAGGGCTGCACTGCAGCGTTTGCGACACCGGACTGATGCGGTTTTGACTGCGTTTTTGCAGCATCACGAACAGCCCAGCGCTCCTTGAGCCAGTCGGGATAGCCAATAAGTTGAAAACAACCAGCTTTCTCATGACCTTTACGATCACAATGGGTACAATGCAGGTTCTTTTTGTTAACCCGCTGATGTCCGACAGAAGTTGACGAAGGTGGTGCGGAATGCTGCTGACGAGCAGCAAAGGCAACTGTATCCGTCGGGGTTGGTGTTTGAGAGGCGACAATAGTCTTCATTCGTTCTTCCTGGATAGCAAGAGCGTACACCTTATTCAACGGGGGTAAGGGGTCTTGCGCCATGATCTGTGATCGAAGAGACCCAAATAGATTGGCGTCCAAACCAATCAGAAACTAGTGAACACGTTCTTCAGTGTGTTCGTTTGACCAGAAAGAGTTTAAGTTGCATTTGCACAGTCCACATGAGCAGTTTCGAACCGGAACATAATGATGCAATTCCTCCCATAATTTGTGAAGAACATTGTAGTAGGAGGCAACACTTTGTCCAGATTGACGACAACTATAGATCTGCTCACGAAGTTGAAGTTTTCGAGCACCGTTTCCAATGCAGAAACGTTGCTGCAGATCATCCCATAATTCTTTCACAGTGGGGAACCATGTGATAGAAGAACGAAGAGAAACGTCGATGGATTGCAGAACCCAACTGACCAACATAGAGTTGACCATACACCAATCTTCAATAGTCGGATGAGTTGTCGAAGTAGGAGCAGGCCTGACAAGAGATCCGTCAATAAAGCCAAGCTTTCTCTTGGCGCACAGTGAATTGTGAAAAGCAATAACCCATTCATCAAAGTTATCACCTTTGAAAATCACGGGACAAATTGAAAGACCCGGATGATCCGTAGGATGAAGGTAGTAAGGTGAGGAAAAACTCACGGGTATTTCTTTGGTTGTATCTCCCATTGCAGGAAAAGACAACTTAGCGACGTCGATGAATGAAACCGACGAGTAGGAAGGCTGAGAAGACGGCGGCGGCCGAAATTAGGGCAAAACTGAGGGGGTGGCGGAAGGGTTGTGTTTGGAAGGATCGAGATTAGGTTGATACCATGATAAACTTTAGAGAGAGTAGAGATTTTGTGGAAAATACTTCCTTGCTCTTTTCATTGATTAGGTCATGTATATATATACTTTACAGAGATTCTATCTATAAGGAAAAGATTGCTCCTTGGAGCCTAAGATACAATATATGCTAGAATAAAGATATTCCTAAAATATCTTCAATAAGACAACTATTATAACAAAATACATGATCAATCAATGCTTTTTATAGAGTTGGTAATCACTTCAAATAAATAGATTTTTTTATTAAAGTTTTTCTTACACAGACGTGGTAGTACTTCCCCCCAAATAACCATTAAACATCAAGTTTACACCTTGTGGTATATAATTGCATCTATCAGACTGAACACTAAGAACCTGCTATAGTACAAAGAAGAAAAACAAATCCAAATCTTGCAAACTACGATCCCTGACCAGAAAAGAAACAACCCAATGTTTACTACTTATCATTCATCCATCAAAGCAGTCAATAACAACTCCAAAACCAAGAAAGCAAAGCAGTAGGTCAAATAACAATTCCATTTATACAGGCTATCTCTTGCAGTGACATGTAAAAAGATCGTTCTCAATCTATAGACATGAACTTTTTTATCCCAAAATCAGAACTTTCTTTGCTTGCTTCTCAGTAAGACAGTAACTAAACACATCAGAAATAGAGTAAAGATGGTTACTGGTCAGTAAACTGAAATTTAATAATTTTTGGAGAGTATCATCTTTGGAAACTTTCTTTAACATATTCTAATTGCAAACTGATAAAAGTTTTTATGAGAGAATACCATCAACATTGTTGGAACTGATTTTGACTGGACTTCCGGGCACTTTTCTGGTGGGCTGCGGTCACCGGTTGTGCCGGATTATGGGAGCGTTGGCTTCGTCTCCGCGAGCACTACGCCGTAGTGTACTCACACGTCAAAATCGGGTTCCGTATGAATGAGAAATGAAGGCTCAAAGTTGGTTGCTTGACTAAGTTCAAAGAACAATTTTGGAGCTGAATTTTGATATGGGTTTTGTCCCACATCGAAAATTGGGGTGAGAATATGAAGGGTTTATATACCCCAAACCCCATACCCTTGGTAAGCCCTTGGGAGAGGTATGGAGAGAGGACACGGAGGACCCTCGCGCGGTCCACCCAGAATCGTATCCTGGGATTCTCAACGCCGGTAACCGTCACATATACGGGGCGTTACAGAATTAAGGAAAGAGATTCTTTCTCGACTATACGCAACAGATTCGACTTCAACACTTCGGTAAAACTCTTTCTTAATTCTGTTCTTTAGTTTATTCTTTACAGATTGTTCAAACAGCGGATTACAGGTCCTACAAACATCTTACATCATGAATGCCGAACAACAGGAGGCTTAAACGAACACTTGGTTGGCAACCTATTGCGCTCAAAAGCCAGACAAACTAAAACCAATTTGCACACCATAACCACATAGATCCAGAACAAACCATGTAATTCGACAATATACCATAGACGAAATGTGCGGACAAAATCGAGACAAAAAGGATACATACATAAAACGGATATGTCTAATACAAACAAAGTTAAGATTGAAATATCAAAGTGGGATAGAAAGGGAGATAGAAACCTCAGGAAAAGCTCACAGACATCAAAGGGATTGGATTGCATTTCCCTAACCTTCTGAGGGTCCAATTCTGTTGATCTGAGAAGATCATTGATCATACACATGAACACACTCAAGAACACTCAGAGAAAGGGAAGAGAAAAGGAAACCTCTCAGAATCAGATTTTTATTGCTTTGTAAAACAAGTAACAATAGTAGCTAACATCAAGACTTATACTCCCTCACATTCTGTAACTAACAAAGATGCTCTAGGAGCTGCTGATGTGTCTAACAGAAAGCTGACATCACACTAACAAACTCAGTAACTAACACTCCCCCTCAAGTGAGGAGTTTCTGAACAAGTTAATAACTCCAAGCTTGCTCAGGTTCTTCATATAGAGATCATGACTCACAGTTTTGGTAAATATATCAGCAGGTTGCTCACGAGTTGAGATGTAACCAAGATCAACTTCTTTGTTCAACACCTTATCTCTTACCAAGTGACAGTCAGCTTCAATGTGTTTAGTTCTTTCATGAAAAACTGGATTTCTGGCAATATGAATGGCAAATTGATTATCACATGCCAATTGCACTTCTCTTGACTCTATACTGAGATCATCCAGGAGTTTACATAACCAAGTAATCTCACAACATGTCATAGCCATAGCTCTGTACTCTGATTCAGCTGAGGATGAAGCAACATAGGACTGTTTCTTAGATCTCCATGAGATGAGGGACTTTCCTAGAAGAATGCAAAATCCAGTGAGAGATCTTCTGGTCATAGGGCAGCCTTGCCAGTCAGCATCACAGAAGGCTCTCAATCTCATATCTGAATTCTTTGACAACATTAGTCCTTGTCCTGGGGCTTCTTTAAGATATCTGAGTACATGTTTGGCAGCTCTCCAATGCTCATCATTTGGGGAGTGCATAAACTGACTAAGGACTTGTACTGCATAGCATATATCTGGTCTAGTAATGGTAAGGTATATGAGCTTACCTACAAGTCTCCTGTAAGCTCCTTCATTCACAATTTTTGTTTCCCCTTTAAGATCTAGCTTGATTCTGGGATCCAGAGGAGTGGCAACAGGCTTAGAGTTTGTCATTCCAGTTTCTTTCAGAAGTTCTAGCACATACTTCCTTTGATTTAGGTGAAACCCTTCCTCAGTTCTGTCCACTTCAATACCCAAGAAGTACCTTAGTTCACCAAGATCTTTCATCTGAAAACTTCTGTGTAGATGATTCTTCAATTCCTTTATCTCAGTAATATCATTTCCTGAAATAATCATGTCATCAACATATACCAGAAGTGCAGTAAAGTGTTGTCCTTTCTTCTTGGTGAATAGGGAGTAGTCAGCTCTGGATTGAACATAGCCTGCATCCTTCACAACTCTAGAGAACTTGGCAAACCATTGCCTTGGTGCCTGCTTTAGGCCATACAAAGACTTTTTGAGCTTACACACAACACTGCTCTTGTGTTTGCTCTCACTCACCTTCTCCCCCTGAGAGCAAGCACCAGGCTTGAGAGCAGAGTAGGCAGGAGGCAGCTCCATGAACACCTCCTCATCAAGATCCCCATTAAGAAAGGCATTGGTGACATCCATTTGACTGACATGCCAATCTTTGGCAGCAGCTACAGCAAGGAGAGCACGCACAGTGATCATCTTAGCCACAGGAGCAAAGGTTTCCCCATAATCAATGCCTTCCACCTGAGAAAAACCCCTAGCAACCAGTCTGGCCTTATATCTCTCAAGTGTACCATCAGAGTGAAACTTGATTTTGAACAACCACTTGCAAGTCACTACAGATTGATCAGATGGCCTTGGTATAATTTCCCAAGTGCCATTGTGCTCTAGAGCTTCTAATTCTATTTGCATAGCTTTGTACCACTCAGGTTGCTGCAAGGCTTCTGTCACTGACATTGGTTCAGCTAGTGTAGCCACATTTCCTATGAACTTGTGATAGGCAGCGGAACAAGAAGAAGATGTGTAGTCAATGTAAGAAGAAATAGGATAGGGTGAGATCTTACCAGAATGATGTGAGACAGTGGAGTTCATTGAAGTGGCTGCACACACATAGTCCTTGAGCCATACTGAAGGTTTTGACACTCTGGAAGAAGCTCGAGTAGGGACAGAGGGGGTAGGATTAGTGGAGGAGGGGTGGGGATTGGTAATCTGAGGAATGGGATCAAAGGTGGGAGGTACAGGAGAGGGAGAGTAAGTGTCTAGAGAATCAGTAGTAGTGGGAGGGTTGAGATCAATATTTTGATCTGTGAACCATGGTTCAACTGAATGAAAGGTAGGGAAGTCAGAGGTGTTGTCACACACTTGAGAGTGAGTGTGATCAGTGGGGAGAGGACTTGGTGTGATAGTGTTTTTGGAGAAAGGAAAGCAATGTTCCACAAACTTAACATCTCTACTCACACTAGTTTTGTTGGAATGCAAATTATACACCTTGTAACCTTTGAATCCAAAAGGATAACCAATGAACACACAAGGTTCAGCTTTGGTGTCAAATTTCTTCCTGGACACAGAAGAAGTTGAAGTATAACAAAGACACCCAAAGACTCTTAGAGTGGAATAAAGAGGAGGAGAGTTGAATAGAATTTCATAAGGAGTTTTATGGTGAAGCACAGATGAAGGAAGTCTGTTTATGAGGTAAGTTGCAGTTAAGACACAATCTCCCCAGAACTTGATTGGAAGAGAGGCTTGAAACCTTAGGGCTCTTGCCATTTCCAGGATGTATCTGTGTTTCCTCTCAACTCTCCCATTTTGTTGAGGGGTAGCAGTGCAAGAGCTCTCATGAAGGATCCCCATAGCACTGAGAAAAGAAGAGACATCAGAATTAAAGAATTTTGTGCCTTGGTCAGTTCTAAGAGTCTTGACTTTGGCTTGAAATTGTGTTTGAACACGAAGGATAAATTCCTTAAGAAGACTTGGGGTCTCAGATTTGTGTTTCATCAGAAAAGCCCACACACTCCTAGATTTATCATCAACCAAGGTTAAAAAATACTTATGTCCATTGTAAGTAGCAGTGTCATAAGGTCCCCATAGATCACAGTGTATAGTCTCAAAAACATTACTAGCATGAGTAGAGCTATTAGGAAAAGAAGGTCTAGTTTGTTTAGCAAGAGGACAAACAGTACAGTTTAGTTCAGATTGTTTGCTTATGAGAGATTCAATATTGGGAACATGAAAAAGTTTCTCCATAGGAGCATGTCCTAGTCTCAGATGCCATAAGGCATTAGGTTCAAAGTTACAAGTGTTTGGCAAAAACATGGGTAAGACAGGTGCAGTAGCACAGAACTTATCAAAATATACTTGAGGTATTTTCTCCAGAGCATCCTTCATTCTTGACTCAGGGACAAGGTAGTACAAGCCACCAATTTCCCTACCAGCTGCCATCACTATCATCTTTACAGGGTCCTGAATAACACAAATGTCAGAGAAAATGAAAATATAACAGTTGGTGTCATGAATGAGTTGGCTCAGGGAGATAAGGTTGAATTTGAAATTTGGGGCATATAGAACATTGGTTAGGTTAAGTGTTTTTGAGAGATGCACACTGCCAGAGTGGGTGATCTTACTCATACTGCCATCTGGGAGATGAATATTTCTATTTTGAGATATAGGCTTAGGATTAGAAAAGAATGAGATATCACAAGCCATATGATTCGTAGCTCCACTATCTAGAATCCAAATATTTTTGTGCTCAGAAACATTACAACAAGAAGAGATCATACCTGCATAGCTAGAATCAGAAATGTTCTCCTTTTGATGTTCCATGAACTTCAAGAAATTGCTTACCATATCTTGTTTCTCCTTACTCATATTCTGAAACAAAGATTGGTTGTCAGAGTTGCTGTTGCTAGCATTTGCTTTGGATTGTTTCTGTCTCTGATCACTGCCAAACTTTTCCATTTGAGGTTTGTATTTACTTTTGGAATGCCAACTAGGATAGCCAATGACCTCCCAGCACTTCTCAGTAGGATGATTCCCCTTACAGTGATCACATTCTCTCTTTGGTCTATCTCCTCTATCAGTTTTTCTAGCACCTGGATCATACTTATTGCGACTGTCACTTCTTGAGTTCATTAAAGCCGTGGTGTCCACCTTAGTACTGCCACTAGTCAATTTCTTACTCAGTTCATCTTGCAGCAAGAGAGAGTGCGCATGACTGGCAGAAGGCAAAGGAGTTGATAGTAAGAATTGTCTCCTAGCAGCTGAGAATTGATCTCCAAGTCCCATTAGAAACTTCATGAGTTTATCCTCATTCTCAGTGGCATCCATCTTTTCATTCAGGTTACATTCACACTTTCCACAGGTACATCTTATAGGAGTGATTAATCCAGATAATTGTTGCCAATAGCCTTTAAGCTTGGTGAAGTAATCTGTAACAGAAGATGTACCTTGACTGCAATCCTGAAGTTCTTTCTTGATCTGGAAAAGAAGTGGACCATTTCTTTGACCATAGCTTTCCTCAAGATCCTCCCACATTTGCTTTGCCGTATCAAATTCATCAAGAGTAGCATATATGTCTTTGGAGACAGTATTCAAGATCCAGGAGCTTACCATATCATTACATCTGTGCCATAGCGCAGAATTTTCTGCAGTTTCTGTCACAGATCCTTCGACTAATCCGAGTTTGTTCTTGACAGACAAGGCCTTTCCAATTGTGCGCTTCCATCGCCTATAGTTGTCGCCTGTGAGTTGAATAGATGTCAGAATCATCCCGGAGTTGTCAGAAGGATGAATGAACAGAGGATTTTGCAAATCCATTGCTGTGATGAATTCACGACGGCGTTCACCAGAGCGTTCACCGTCCATTTACCTGTCGTATAACAACTAGTCGACAGATCACAACAATTACAGACAGATAGAGAAGATAGAGATAGACAAGAAATCCTAAATCACAGATTCTAGGGTTTCAAGTCAAGAAAATCAGATGAGCTACTCAGCAGAGAGAGGCAACTACACCGATCACCAAGAGAGAAGACATCAGATGCAACGTGCGATCAGTGATCTTCGATCAATGCTCTGATACCATGTTGATCTGAGAAGATCATCGATCATACACATGAACACACTCAAGAACACTCAGAGAAAGGGAAGAGAAAAGGAAACCTCTCAGAATCAGATTTTTATTGCTTTGTAAAACAAGTAACAATAGTAGCTAACATCAAGACTTATACTCCCTCACATTCTGTAACTAACAAAGATGCTCTAGGAGCTGCTGATGTGTCTAACAGAAAGCTGACATCACACTAACAAACTCAGTAACTAACAAATTCATTGATGAATTCTTAAGATTGTGCTTTATTGTGCATTTCTTGGGAATCCTCCAACGAACACATGGTTTAGTATCAATTGCAATATAACATCAAACACCCACAAAATTACTTATCTGGTTCCCTTATCGAATCTTACAGATAGATTGACTCATTTATTAGTTGGAATTACCTAATTTACTCTTGTTGCTGGCGAGAAGAAAAAACTGACCTCTGAACAAAAACAAATGGACGAAAAATAGGGGTTGCAAAGCACTCCAATTAGGACAAATTATACAATAAATGATATAGTAGCAACAAACTGATAGTAAACCGCCGACTTTTACAACTGACAAATTATACAATAAATGGTTCCCTTCCTCTTGAATGTTGTTGAACCGCCGACTTTTACAACTGTTGATTTTACAATCAATGGATTACTCTTTCCTCTGCTTTTTTTTTAGCAAAAACAAAACCCTACTCCATAGTTAGGTTTCAATATACAAGCTTCCATTTACTTAATGGAAGAAGTCTTTCATGTACTTCTCTAGATCCCAGTAAAAGCTATTTTTTGTTTACCATAATTCAATGTTGCTTCTCTTATGGTAAGTTTTGAATGGTTTGGTTGAAATTTGTTTGCAGGTCATGATGGATGCAAGCTCCCTTCAAGGTATATTAAACTGTGGATTTATATTTTTTAGGTTACTGTGATTCTGGTATTATGGATAGTTCTATCTTTAAATACTAAGTCTTACAAGATGATACTGACCAGCAATAAATTTTGACTTAGATGAAGTTCTTTTTTTGAATGGAAAGTTAATATATACGTAGAGGAAGTAATTTACAAGTAAAATTGTTTGTGTAATGGCTATTTATTATCACTAATTTGTTTCTTCGAGGGGAAAGTTGGCGTTTTCTGATTCACTAATGTGATGCAATCACCTCCTTTAATTAGTCTATTATTTAGATGAGGTATGGGATTTTGTGTGTTCAGATTGAGTGATTAAGCTGCAATTCGGACTGTTTGATTTCAGTGGTGTAATTGCTGGTGTTTTATCATAGACAAAGCAATTTAATTTGTTTTTAGATCTTATATTGGGAAGCAAAAGAAGATTGCTTGACGTTCATTAGTGCACTTTAGCTTCCATTTCATCTCACTTTCTACGGGTGTGACTATAATTCTCTATGTGTGGAATTTGAATCTGTAAATAAGACCCAAAGTTAACTTCTTATGCTTTTTTTCGGCTATTGATTTTGTAAGCTATCGTCCTGCATCGGAGTGGAAACTGGATGGGCCATTGCAGATGCATCTCCACTCTTCACCGCGGAAAAGCAGAATTTTGGTCACCATTCATCACTACACGGTCAAGCTCTAGGACCAGTATGCAGCTTAAGATTTTGCAGTCTTTGTTCAGACTTGGCCTTTTCCGAGGAAGAGTCTAAACTCAAACATTGTGTTTTTAATACAATTGGCAGGTTCAGCTATTGGGAGAAAAAGGTATGCCAACAAGACCAACAAACAAGGACAATGCAGCTTTGAAAGCCAACACTTCAACCAAAGCTAAAACAAAACAAAAGTGACAAAGAAATATGCTTATAAAAAACGAGAAATCTGTTTCCCCGTTACTCTTCAAAATATGTCATTGTCATTGTGTTTTATTTCTTTTGTCTACTAATGTATTGAAAGTTAAATAGTTGTTGCAGAAAAATGATTTTAATGCTAAAGCATAAATATTTGTTCTTCTATTAAGTTAGTTTTGGACATAATTAGATTTATTTATGATCTTCTATGAAGTATGAAGGATAAATAGTTCTTTCTTAATACCTAATTTTAATACTTAATTGCACTAAAGAAAAGTAGAGATTTGATATGTTACAAGTTTGGGTTGGGGTGTAGTGAATTTTGTTCTGTTAGGATTAGTAATCCAATAATCTGAACCCAATTAGAGCACAAATGTATATGTATCAAATATGTTCAAATTTGAATTTTGTTGCAGGTTTCGCATTTAATACAGGTGTAAAGTTTTTTGCACCTTGCTTCGTATTCGGCATATCAACACAGATATGTATACGACCGTTTAATATTTTACGGTCATGTTTGTATTCGGAAATTCGACACGGTTATGTATACGGTGTATAATATTTTACAGTCATGTTCGTATTCCTCTTTTTAAGTCTTTTTTGTGTCTTATTATTATTTTATTTTATACGTTTTTTTGCGTTGGGAATAATAATTAAAATAATCCAACTTAGAAGGTGTTAAAATTATATGTATTTAGATAAATTTTGATTAATAATATAATACTTAATACAAATTAAGTCCATTTTCTTAAACTCTAAACACCGATCTCTTTATGTCCTAACCTTGTAAAACTCGATCTCCATTCAGCTTTCATCTTCTCCACCACCTCCTCCCTCCATAATCGATCAAGCACTATAACTATTAAATTGAGTATCATGGAGTTCGATATTTTCTGCGAACACTTTACAAATTACTTTAAATCCAATTCTGGAACCAACCTACTGCTTCGATCAGGCCCTATGGCTATTAAATTGTATATCATGCCGGTAAACTTTAATCTTGAATCTCTTTTCTTCCTTACATGATTGATTTCCATTTTGTAAATACAACTTTCTATAACCATGATTTAAGGTATATTCGAGAACAAGATACACGATTTAAAAAAACATTCACTGCATAAATTTCATTCCATATGACGTATTAACCTTGAACTTATCACATACCAGAACAAAATACACGATTGTGCATTTGCTTATGATATTTATACAAGTTTATAAGATTTTGTAGCAATATAAACTATAGAATATTTAATATCATGTCAATATAAGTAGTTCAATTTGTTTTTGACGTTATAAAACTATATTATTAAAGGAACCGCGCCTTTTAAAGGCGTGGGGATGTATACTAGTTATCTAACAAAATAATCACAAACTAGCGTAGTCCCCGCGCCAAGCGCGGGTGATTGTTTGACGTTTTTTCATAATGTAATTTATATGCGATACTTTATGATATTATGAATTTTAGTTGTATCAATTTTTTTAAACTAAAGCTTAAAATTGATTTTTTATTGATAAATTTGGACATAAATTTCCAAAAAATGGAAATTAATCAATCCTTCAAATTTAATTAAATACAAGTGATGTAAAGATATTGAAAAATAAAAAATAACATAAGTACAAATGATTTTTCAAGAATTAAACCGTTTTTTTCGTATAACCCTTGTAGCACCACGTCTAGGACTTATATTTTTCATAAATTGAGTTTTTGCATTCAAAAGGTTATGGGTGCTCAGCTTATTGCTCGACTTCCAACCAATATTTTTATAAGTCTTTTTAAATTAATGTTAGTCCAAAGAAGAAAAATATAATAAATTTTATGTAATAAAAATACTTTTTTGTAATAAATTTTATGAAATAATAATAATTAATTAAAATGTTGTAAATTTAACACTTTTATAACAATTATAATAAATAAAGACTTTTAATAAGGTGGGATCTATTATATAAAAAATTGGCATAAAGTCCTAAAAATAATTTTCCTCCGCTTTTTTTCCCCAATCATTTTGATACCAATTTCATAGTTACCCACAAACTTTTTTCTATTTTTTTTCTATTTATATATTTATAATTTGTATAATTAGTTTAGTGGTATCTTAATTCGATTTTATACATTGAAATTATAGATTTTAACAATACTTACGTACATATTTTTTTATCATTAATGATTTCAAATTGATATAAAACCCTATTAAAAATTATGTACAATAAAAATGGGTATATTTAAAAGGGAATAGGCAACAACAAATGTTGTATAAATATGGTGTTGAAATACGGTAGATTTAAAATTTATTGACTTAACTATATAAAGTTATTATGTAAACATATAATAACTAATAAAAGGAAATAAAAATAACAAATAGTTTCTAAGTTATAGGAGTTGGTTAACAAATTTCAAGCCATATCTAGAATCTAGCTCAAATTTGTTAGTGGTGAAATTTTAAATTACTAAAGCAATTTATTTTAATGGATTAAAAGATTTTAAATTATTTAAATGAGAATTTATCACAATTTGACATCAGCTTTGTGGGGCTAGAATGAATATGAGAGCTCAATGATAATATATATTACACTGTAGTTGGGTATCGTTTGTTGGATGATTCGATTATTTTACTGGATTAGTGAGGTAGATTTGCAATATTTTATGTTGATTTTTGTCCTTGTATGAGGTTGGCGAGATGATAAGCAATATTAAAATCCTATAATGTCGGTTACATTAGCTATTTGTCTCATAGATAAACGCCTTGCAAAACTTGTAATGTTGCAAAGACATGTTTCCTGTTTCCCTGGTTGGATTGTACGGAGTAGTATATTTGGCATAAACTAGGCCCAGCTTATTGTTTTGATGGGCTTGGACATCTTCATTTAACGACCACTGGCTGGTTTTAGACCGACTCAAAATAGACATGTCGATGAGTCATAGGGAGCGATTATATACATCCCGGAAAAGAAAAATACAACACCAAAAATCACTAAGGATTGTAGATGTACAACTGTATGATGTGGATTAAAATATATATAAATATTAGTTAATTTTTTTAATACATATACTTTGAAATAGTAACTTATCTACACATTTTTGCTTGAATGTATGAATTAATGTTTTAAGTATAAACTCATCTTTCTACTATACCTGCACTCTGAGCGGAGAAATTTTGAATTTTTATATACATGTGTGCTAACATTTAACAAAGTGGTGAAATATAATTGTAGTTTATAACTACATTTGAAATTTTAAAAGAAAATACGATAGGAAATTTTATAAAATTTGTCACTGTAAATATACGTTTATAAATATAGATAACGATATAGATTTCAAATTTCCTATCAATTAATCTATTTTATATTTTTTTACACAATGAAAAAATAATTACACACAAGTGTCCCATCAACAACCAAGAAAGTGGACCAAAACAAAAGATCAACAACATATTTAGTAACAATTACATGATTTACAACAAACTTATAATCTTAGTAGAGGAGGAATCAATCAAATCGATTCATCTCATACAATAAGTAAATTATATCCGCATCACATAGATTTGAACTCCAAACAAAACAAATCTATCTAATCTACCTATCTATCTTCTAGTAACATTTAAAGTTAACCTTTTGATTATTAATGAAATTTAGTAATGAGTTTTGTTATAGTTTTAATTTTAAAATTGGAAAATCGAAAAGACATATAGTTGGTCTTCTCTTTCCTTCTTTGTTGGTTGAATTGAATGGAGACGTTTACACTGGGAATTTGAGACGTTTGGGTTCTCCTCTTCACTACCGGATTTCAATTCCCAGTGACTCCTCCCTCCTACCGTCGAGATGCCGGATTTTCCTTATATATAGAGGCTCCCAAAAAGATGTACTACTTTGGGGTTGGATCTGTAAACTGCAAATGCCAACCTTAACTGCATTACTGAAGCAAAGTGCTTAAAAAGGAAATTACAAAGTAACTGACACACCACACACACGATCTACAAATCCTACAATTCAGCAATAAAAAACTAACTGTTTGGACTAACTCTTAATTAAAACGACACACTTAAGCAAGATAAATGCATAACTTAAAGCTATAGTTTAACATCCTCCCTTAAACTGAAGTATCCTTGATATTCAGATTACTCTTGTTGTGGATTAAACTCTCTCATGCCCAGCTTCTCTCTTAGCTTTTCAAACACATCCAGCTTGACTGCCTTGGTCATGAAATCAGCCACTTGTTCCTTGGTTCCACAGTACTCAAGCTACACAATCTTTTCCTTGACTAAATCCCTCATAAAATGAAAGCGAACATCGATGTGTTTTCTCCTTCCATGCATGACAGGATTCTTAGAGAGCTTAATTGTTGAAGAATTGTCACACATGATTACAGTGCGTCCTTTCACACTAGTTTTCCAGCCCATTTGTGTCAGAATTCTTCTCAGGCAGATGCATTGAGTAGCACAATGAGCAACAACTACAAATTTAGCCTCAATTGTGGACAGTGCAACCACTGGCTACTTCTTAGAGGCCCATGACACAGCTCCTTCTGCCAAGAAGAAGACGTTACCACTTGTGCTTTTCCTGTCATCAAGGTCTCCTGCATAGTCATTGTCACTGAATCCTAACAACTCCTCATTCTCAACATTCTGTTTGTACCATATTCCATGATTCAGCGTCCCACTCACATACCTGAGCACAAGTTTTGCAACCAACAGATGGTACCTTTTAGGATGTTCCATGTATCTACTCAGCAAGCATACAACATACATTAAATCATGACGAGCTGTTGTCAAGTATAACAAGCTTCCAATCAACTGTTTGTACTCATTTGCATTCACTGCAACTCCATCTCCATAAATGTCAAGTTTGGTGCCAAGCTTGTTGTTCTCAGCTCATGAACAAGTGGTTCTTGTTCAGCAATCTCGAACACTTCTTCTTATGTGGTGACATTATGAGTTGGAGAAGCAGTAAGAACATCTCCTTGATCAGATATTTCATTAGTAGCCTCCTCAATACTCTCACAATCTGAATTTGAATCATACACATTGTCATATCCTTGCCACGTTAGTTTCTTTGTGCCATCAGCTGAGCCCCAATCCCATTTGTTTGCTTCATCAAACACTACATTTCTACTAATGACAATCTTCTAAGTAGATGGATTATAAGCTCTGTAAGCCTTGGATTCTGGGGAGACTCCAAGGAAGATACATTTGCTACTCTTGTCATCAAGCTTGCTCCTTAGCTTGTCATGAACATGAATGTAAACTATACATCAAAAAACTCTGAAGTGCTTCACTGAGGGCTGAGATCCAGTCCATAATTCTTGAGGCTTCTTGTCCTTCTTGATGACAGTGTAGCTCCTATTCAAGACATATGTTGACCAATTCACCGCTTCTGGAAAAAAAATACTGGGCATTTTGGCATCCTCGAGCATACACCTCACCATGTAGAGCAGACTCCTATTCTTCCTCTCAGCCACTCCATTCTGCTGAGGAGTCAAGGTTGCAGTCAGTTGTCTCCTAATGCCATTCTCATCACAAAATGCCTTGAATTCATTTGACATGAATTCTCCACCTCTATCAGTTCTCAGGCAGACAAGAGAAGCATTTGCTTCCTTTTCCATGGGAACTTTGAACCTTTTGAAAGCCTCAAACGTTTCTGACTTTGCAGCTAGGAAGTATACCCACAACTTTCTACTAAAATCATCTATGAGAGTGAATATGTATCTTTTCCCACTTCTTGATGATGGTGTTATTGGCCCACAAAGATCAGCATGAACCAACTGAAGTTTCTGAGATGCTTGCCACTGACTTTTTCTTTAGGAAATGGAGTTTTGTGGTGCTTGGCAATCATACAAGTAGAGCATACAAGAATCTTCCCTTTCAGACAAGGTAGTCTTGCTACCATTCTCTTTCTTTGCATAGTCATAAGCCCATCATATCTTAAGTGCTCGAATCTCCTATGCCACAAGTTCAAAGTGGTTTCCTCTGCTTTAGTTACCAAACATTGCCTTTCTGTCACAGAATTGCCAATTCTCATAGAATGCAAGACAAACATCCTATTTGTTTTCATAGCAGTTTGAAACAGTAAACCTTTTTCATCATGAATTACCTTACAAATCCCACGATGAATTAAGAAAGCCAAACCTTTCTCTTGCAACTGTCCCATACTCAAAATATTTGTGGTTAGTCCTGGCACAAAAAAGTAGGGATGCACAAAAATGACCCGGAACGGACCGGATCCGATCCGGTCCCCGGTCCGTATAATTTAGGAATTCCGGGTCCCGGTCCGGTCCGGTCCATGAATTTTCCGGTCCGGTCCGGGACCGGAAACCCGGATAAATTTTATAAATAAAAAAAATAGTATATAAAATATATATTTTTTTAATTTTTTTATATAAAAAATACCGGTCCGGTTCCCCGTCCATAGGTTTGAAAAATTCCGGTCCACCGGTCCGGACCGACACGGGAAATTCCGGTCCGGTCCGGTCTGGACCGGTTGTGCAACCCTACAAAAAAGACATCATTAATGACCATACAAACCTCATTGATCTTCATTTTGCCGGTTCCCTTTCCAACTACTTGCAGATGATTGCCATCTCCAAGTCTCACAGTGCATCTGAAGTCCTCATTCATGTTGATGAACCAACTTTTATCTCCTGTCATATTGTTGTTGCATCCTGAGTCAAGAAACCACCACAATCCTTTGTCAATCTTTTATGTCTCAATTGAGGCCATTAGCAACAAATCCTCATGTACATCTTTATTGTCAGAAGCATTTGCATAGTGAGCTTGTTGATTCCAGTTAGGACACTCAATTTTAAAGTGTCCCAATTTGTGACACTTGTAGCATTCAATCATCTCCTTATTGAATGCTCTATCGCGACCTCTTCCACGACTTGAGTAGCCACCATGACCTTTCCATCTTCCACTGACATAACCAACTTGCAGGGCTTGATCATCATTGACAGATTTGCGAGTAAGCTTCTGCTCATGCACCAGCAGAGAGCTCTAGAGTTGATCAACTGTCATCGTGTCTATGTCCTTTGATTCCTCAATTGAACATACAACATAATTGAAACTGTCAGTGAGAGTACATAAGATTTTCTCAACTATCTTCACGTCCTCCATCCTATCATCACAGTTTCTCATATAGTTGGCAACAACCATCACTCTGCGAAAGTAGTATCCTACAAATTCATCTTCCTTCATCTCCGGCAGTTCAAACTCTCTTCTCAGGGTCTGGAGATGAGCACGTTTCACCCTAGCATTCCCTTGATACCTAACTTGCATGGGCTCCCACAACTCCTTGGTTGTGCTCTTCTGAGTGATGGTTTTCATAATTGTCTTATCAATACTACCAAAAAGATAATTCTTTGCCATTAGATCCTTAAGCTTCAACTCTTACGGTGCCTTAATCTATGCAGCAGTTGGTTGAGAACTTGTGGCAAACTCCTTATATCCCTCACTCACAGCAACCCAATACTCCTTGGATCTCAGCAAATTCTCCATGAGGAGACTCCAATGATCGTAATCTCCATCGAACTTCGGCAGCCCTACCTGAGTAAATCCCTTCTCAGACATGATCTTTCTGTGTTTGAATCACTCCCCTTAAACCACACTTGATCTCTCAGATCAATACCCTTTTGTGTTTCCCAGATGATTTCACTCAATTGGAGGTTTGCAGATGGCTCTGATACCACGTGCAAACCAGAGTTTCTATAAACTGCAAATGCCAACCTTAACTGCATTACTGAAGCAAAGTGCTTAAAAAGGACATTACAAAGTAACTGCCACACCACACACACGATCTACAGATCCTACAATTCAACAATAAAAACTAACTGTTTGGACTGACTCGTACTTAATTAAAACGACACACTTAAGCAAGATAAATGCATACCTTAAAGCTATAGTTTAACAGGATCTTAATGTTTGATAGATGCATTATTCGAAGCTAAGAACCAGATGGTTGGTTGTAAATTATTGACATCAGATATGTACTCGACTGTCTTTACTCTACTTTCATTGGTCGGGAAAATATAGACGAGCATGTAGTGGTTAGAGAGAAGTCCAAGTGTTAGGAATTGAGCAATAATCAATTTAATGTATTTGAACCTCAAATGGCATCTAGATTGACCCGTTGGAGCATATCCTAGTCCTACATTTCATGCAATTTTTACTGAAGAACTTAGATCATAACTTTGGTAGAGGGGTTTATTAGGGTTTCCAAACACACTCTTGAGTTTCTACACTTAGAACCAACAATGAATTAGTAGCTTGGGTCATTAGATATCAAGTTAGTAACATTTTCTATTGTTTACCCTAGCTATTTGCCAAAGTTTCAAGTAATGAAAATGATATTTAGATCCTTTGGCGCGAGCCAGGGCAGAGCGGCCCAGTGAAACCAACTAAATATATAAATGGCGTGATCCACATATGAAGTTGTCAACTTTATCTAAACCTCGACTTTCAAGAACCAACGAAGAAGTTGCTCAGTTGCAATAGTAGAGGTAAACCTAGAAGAAAATTACGATCTTCCTTTCAATTACGCATTTTGGGTAAAAACTTGAAAAGTTTCCCGTTCAAGTAAATATTAAGCATCATGAATGCAATAGGATGTGAAATTTTGAATAAAAAAGCTATGTGAAATTAGTAGGCAAAACTGTACAATAAACACAAGGAAATTTAGAGAGATGCTTTCTCATATATGGTAATCATCCACTAATGGTATGTGGACATATGTTGTATGGAATGGAAGTTCTATAAGTAGGTATGACTTTCTTATTGTAAAGTATGATAAAGTTTTTACTTCCATTGAATTGCTTAGAGTTTGCGGATGAAACATGTCTCTTTTATACATGCAAATGATGAACGATCTATGCTGAATATGCATTACTTTGGTGATAAGTAACCTTCCTTTAGCGCACTTGATTAGTGACCTAATTAGTTGTTTTAAAACTCAGTGAATATCATGAAGATTTGACGGTTCCGCGTTAATTAGATAGGACAAAAAAAAACCAAAGAACAAGGAAGAGAACACGCTGATTTGTATTTATAAACAAGAACAAATGAGGATTTGAACTTCTTTACATTCTTTTCACTCACTCAACGTACGAAATCGCCAACAATCGATTCTCAATAAATTTCACTATTTTCTCTCAAAATTTGATCCTCAATTCCAAGAGGGGGAGCCATATTTATAGGGCTAAAGGTTCTTGTGCCATAAGTCTTGGATATGCACACGTGGCCTTTTTTAAACGACACCTTGCAACAGAGGTGGAGTAGCGGATGCAGACAGATGGCTTTCAGAGAGAAGATCACATTAGTGTTGCCATTTTCTTGGAGTTCCACTTCTCATTGAGGAACTTGCATTGCTTGAGGTACAAGTCATGGCTCCAACCTGGTCAACGCGTTCTGAGCAGATCATCCCAACATTCCTTATGTTGGCGCATGCGGTTGCTCAGTGAAAAAGTCGTAGTTCCATGCCATCTTCTTTAAATGTGTTGTAGCTTATTGTCTTGAAAACCTTTTCCTTTTTTAGTTGGACGAAAATCATCTGCTACCCTTCTCATGGTTGTTTCTAGGGATGGAAATGGATCGGGTGGTGGGTGGATTTACCCATATTACCATCCAACCCGTATAAATTTTTATCATCCAACTCATCCGTCATCCGCGAAACCCTCAATCCACATCCAATCCATCTTAATCCACCGGGTTCATGGATGAATCGGGTGAGATATGCGGGTCATGGATCGGATCGTGGGTTGGATGAACCTCAATCCATCAATCCGTTGATCCATCAACATCCGTCTATCTTAGGATTTTAATCCGTATATTCGGATCGAGTTCGTGAATGGACCGGACATCCGTGGACAATTTCCATCTAGTTGTTCCGATGTCGCGTTATACACGAAGCTTGTGAATTATAACTCCATCAACTGTAGTTTCAGATTCAGTTCAAATTTTCCAAAAGGTGAAGGTTTTAACACAATTTTCTTGGGTTCCTAAATATTGCCAAGGAGTTGGTGATGATGTTGTGGACTGCTTGCATGGCTAGCAACTATTAGAGATTTGTAAAGAGAAAAGGGTACGTCAAATTTAGTAATGGCATAATCTATTGGACTACACTATTGAACTGACTATTTAGAATTCCAAACAAGAGTCGTATATCGCACAAATTCCGAGCTGCATGCAAAAGGATATTATAAGTCGTTGTATCAGGCACAATATCCATGTTCCCGAACCCTGTAAGAATCTTTTGAGCTTGTTCTAGTTCAAATGGTTTCTTCTTGAAAACACCATGAATCAAAACATTTAAAGTCGTAGTAGAGGGAGAAATGCCACCATTCAGCATGTATTGCAGCCAGCTGTAGCACTCTGTTATCTTGCCAACGGAACAAAATTACTTAATCAAACACATATAGGTAACAACATTGAATTTGATGTCCTGACACTTCATCTTTGTCAAGACTCTAGTAATAATTGAGGAGTCCCCCAGTTTGGATGCAACAGACAGAATTGTATTTGCCGACACTGTATCCGGCCAAGATCCATGTTCAAACTTATCAAGAAGCGCAAAGGCTTCTTCTAGGTTTCCTTGCAGACACAATCCTTTTAGCACAGTGTTGTAGGAAACATTGTTTGGACTCAAACCACCATCTCTCATTGTTTGCACTATAGACAATGCTTCAGTTGATCTATTACTCAAGCATAAAGTGTGAAGATAGAAATTAAAAACTCCAACATCCACCTCACACCCAATTACTTTTAACAACTCATATACATAGTCCACCTTTCCCGTCTTCAACAGGCCTCCAGCTAAGGCAGTATATGTATATGAGTCTGGAGATAGACGTTGCTGATCAAGAAGGGAGCGCATATACTTTAATCCAACCATTACATCACATTGAGAAAGTGCATCCACGATAACAATGTAAATCACAATGTCTGGTTCACATCCATCCTTCACCATCTTTCCAAGAATGGAAAATGCCTCTTTGACCTTCCCACTTTCACAAAGATGCTTAGCCATAACAGTATGCGTAATGACATTTGGCTTGCGCCCAAAACTATTCATTTCACTCAAAACCCTACCAGCCTCATTCCATTTTCCATGCTTACTAAATCCGTAAACCAAAGCAGTGTAAGAGCAAGTATTATGTACAAAACCTCTCTTCTTCATAGAACACACAAAGGATAGTGCTACAACACAGCTGTCATATTTACACAAAGCCCACAAAATTGGATTGTAAACAAAGGGATCAAGATAATAACCCTTACAAAGCAACACACCTGAAACCCGACAAGCGTCATTTAACATAGCCGAATCAATTTCCTTCGATATTAGCAAGCTCAACACAAAATCAGATGGAGAATAATCCAGCAGTAACATAAAATCAACAACATATAGTGAATCCTTCAAATTACCGGATTTGAGTAACCTCTTCAGAAGCTTGGACAGACACTGAAAAGAGGGCGAATAGCCATTCCTATGCATTTCAACCACAACTAACAAAGCCTTGCACAAGGAATCAAGAGAAACAAAGCCATTGAAGAGAGCATTATACGTAAGAGCATTCGGAAACAAACCACTCCGCCTCAAACTGAAATAAAGGCAAAGTAGCTCATCCAATGCTAGATTGTGCGACTTCAGATAACAAGTCAACAATCTATTATAATCACTCACAGAAGGTCTCCAATCCGAGAACGACATTGAATTGAGCAGGTTTAATGCGCCTGTAGGCTGTCCGGACTTGGCAAGCTCAAGCATTTTGCAGTGCATTTGAGTTAAATCAGAGGTATAAGGGGTGTCGTCGGCGTAATCAGCGTAAGCAAGAGCATATGAAACGGAGTGGCCTGCGAATTGATTGAGAGAAGATATCCGTTTGGAGAGTCTTGTGAGTGAGAAGCGAGCTTGAGCGGCGATGAACACCATAATAAGGACAGATACAAGAAGAAAGGTGGGGTTTTGTCGGTGGCGAAGGTGTGCTTCAGTTCCCTCGTCTCAAGTGTACGTTAGAGAATTAGGGTTCAGAAAAAGACGGGAAAAAGAAACTTGAGAGACAGAAATGAAATGTTAGGGTTGGTAAAGAGAGACGGAGAAGAGTATTGAGAAGGGGATATGAAATTACAGAGTTTGAATGGAGACTCCCAAGGAGGGCGATTTGGTGGTGATTTCCGGCGAGGGCTTCTCCTTCCTCTCCGACTGCATTCCGTCACCATTCTTCCTCCTTTTATCTTCTCTCTTCCTCCAAGCTACATCCTCACGAGTATCTTGGTCTTATGCAGGTGGTATCCTCACGAACCAACTGAAATTTTGAAGCTTTCTTGCCTCTTCAACAATGGGGGGAGGGAAGAAAACAAGGGGTGGTTCCCCTTCCAACTTTCAACCGAGCAAGTATAAGGAGAGTCCGGTGGTGGTAGCTCAGCCCGAAGCTTTGAATGGCAAGAAAGGTGGGAAGAACAAGGTTTCCAAAGCTTTCATGGCTGAGCGTGTGAAGGTTTCGAACAAGAAAAACCAAGTGCAACAACATGAAATTGGCGAGTTGAGTGACCAAGAAGTTGTGGTGCTCAATGGCGATGATTTGTCCGATGGTTTCTCCGACGGTGCTGGTGGTTTGAAGGCGGCGTTGGGCCCATCTCAGCCAGGTATGGCGGGCAAGCAGCTGGAAAATTCAAGCAAGGAGCCGTTGGTGAATGGCAAAAGTCCAAAAGGCATTAAATACTCCACTAGTAACGAGGTGCACAAATGCAATGCTTCTTCTTTTCCAGCCTTGAATTCAGTTTTTAACGGTCATATGGAGTATATTCAGCCACATTCTAATAAGGCTAAATACATTGCTCCTAATTTAAATGAACCGGCATCAAAGGCCTCGGTTCTTCCCGAGAACGGCGTGCCCGGAGTGATCCCCGCTCGCCCCGGTAATTCCGAGGCTATTTTGAAAGGCAAAGAACATATTGGGACGAGTGCCTCGGCTCCTAAACAACATGCTAACGAGCCATCTAGGCCTAATGCTTGGGCGTCAAAATCCAAGAAAATTTTTATGAACGCCGGGATTGGAGGTAAGCTTTCGTTTTCTCCTCCTTCTTTCGATAGTCTTACTATTAAAGTGTCCGAAGGTTATTCTACTCATGATATTTGGGGATGGAGTCTTCTTGGTCAATACGTCGGATTTCATCCCGGTCATTTTATGATTAATACTATGGTTAAATCGTGGGGGGTTAAGGCTAGTTATAAAGAAGAAGAGGGTTGGCTCATCTTTTACTTCCAATCCGAAGAAGATAAAGACAATGTCCTTATGAATGGCCCTTACTTTATCCATAACCGACCCATGATCCTTAAGAATATTCCCGACAAGTTTGCTTTTAATAGACAGGATATAGCCACCATGTGTGAATTTTAGTTGAGATCAATTTTGCTTTGCCCTTCCCGAGAGAGGTGAGTGTGAATTTTGATGATGGTGACTCGGTCAACTTGTCTTTCCTTGTTGAGAATGAGCCTAAGTATTGTAATGCTTGCTGCACATTTGGACACAATATGGATGAGTGCAAGTTCAAAGAGGATGAGAAAAGGAAAGAAAAGGAGATGGACAAAGGGGAGACCTTGGTAACTAAGGCGGCTGAGGGTGGTGAAGTCTCGGGAGCTTTAAGGACTAAGGAACAACCTTTGTTTGTGGGTGAAGACAAGAAAGAAAGTTACTTAGCCGGTACCGAGGTTGATGGCTCGATCTCGGGTGGTGATTCCGGGAACGAAGAGAGTGATGAGGACGATGTGAGTGAGTCCGAGGGTGAGATGAGTGATGAGGAAGTGGCTCAAAGTGAGACTAACTCAGGTGGGGAGTCCGTTCATGAGATGGAAGAAGGGGAACTTGAGGCCTCTAGTCAATCCGGGGAGCAAGAGATTGAAACCCGGGAAAAAGAGGGCTCGGATGAACTTTTCGTGGAGGTGCTGTCCAAGTCTCAATTAAGGAAGTCTAAGGCTCAGGCCAAGGCCAAGAATCAGGTGCAAAAACCTGTGGTCATGGCCCTCAAAGCTCAGAAAAAATGGAGCAAGAATGCTACACCCTCACGCAACTCCGAGCGGATCCGGGGACACAAATCTAGAGTGTCCCAATGATTGTTCTTTCTTGGAATGTGAAAGGGCTTAGCCAAGCCCTGAAACAAAATGGCATTGGGGGTGTCATTCGTGAGTTTGATGCCAAGGTTTGTGGTTTGTATGAGACTAAGTGTGGTGGTGTTAGGATCGAGAGTGTGGCGCACCGGGTTGCGCCCGGTTAGGAGTTTGTCAACAACTTTGATCTTGATCTGAGGGCTCGTATTCTTGTGATGTGGGACCCTTTGTGTGTTGAGGTGGATGTGATTAGTAGGTCTATTCAGCACATTGGTTGTGCTCTTAAGTGCAAGACGACGGGTGAGAAGATTGGTATTTGCTTCGTCTATGGTCTTCATAGCGTTGTGGATCGGCGGGTGATTTGGGACCATGTGGATGAGTTGTTTGAGCTTAATGACCTCCCTTGGCTGATCATGGGGGACTTTAATAGTGTTATGGCTGAGGGTGAAAGGCTTAATGGGAGGCCGGTCTCAGGGTACGAGTGCAAGGACATGATCGAGGCGTGTAGGCGCCATGGGCTCTCGGATGCTCCTTGCTCTAGCTCGAGTCCTTTCACTTGGACCAACAACACGGTGTGGAGAAAGATTGACCGTGTCTTGGTTAGTTCTTCTTGGCTTAACTCTGGTTTTCATTGTCATTCTAGCTTCCCGGATAAATGGCATATCTCGGATCACAAGCCCGGGGTTGTTTCCTTACTTAGAGATTGTGGTAAGGGCAAGAAGTACTTTAAGTTCTTTAATATGTGGGTTGACCATCCTCGGTTTAAGGAGGTGATAAAGGAGGGTTGGAGGACTCACGAGAGGGGTACGTTTCAGTTTAAGCTTGCCAAGCTTCTCCATGGTTTGAAGAAGCCTTTGAAGAGGCTCAACAACAAGGAATTTGGCCACATTTCTAGTAAGGCGGCTGAGGCTAACCTTGCCCTTGGCCGGGCTGTTGATAACCTTTGCGCTTATCCGGAGTCTTGGATGCTAAGCGTGAGGTTGAGGATGCTAAGCTCAAGGCTAAGAGGTTGAACAAGGCCGAGGCTTCGTTTCTTGGCCAACAAGCCAAGGCTAAATATGTGCTCAAAGGAGACCAATGTTCCAAGTATTTTCACTCCTTGATGAAATCTAATGGGAAGAGGAATCACATTGCCTCTCTTTCCAAACCGGATGGGAGTAGAACTAAGTCCTCTAAGGAGGTGAATGAGGAGTTCTTGGGGTTCTTTAAGGGGCTCTTTGGCTCAGAGATTGATGTGGAGTTGCCTAATGCTAGTGCTTTTGCTAGTGGTCCTTTAGTGAGTCCGGAGGAGTGTGCTTTACTTGAAGGGGCTGTTTCTAATGCCGAGATTAAGGAGGCTATTTGGGCCATGGGTGATGATAAGGCTCCGGGGCCGGATGGGTTCAACGTCAAGTTCTTCAAGGCTACTTGGGATCTCACCAGGGCTGAAATTTGTGTTGCAATCAAGGAATTCTTTGCCTCCGGTAAGTTGCTCAAGGCTTTTAATCATACCATTGTTTCCCTTATACCCAAGGTGGAGTCCCTGGACCGTGTGGAGCACTTTAGACCCATTTCTTGCTGCAATGTGGTCTACAAGATCGTCTCCAAGATTACGACGTCTCGCCTTAGCAAGATCTTGGGCGCGCTTGTTGACCCACCCCAAAATGCTTTTGTTGAGGGAAGGCTTATGTCCGACAACATTTTCCTGGTTCAAGAGCTTCTTCGGAGATACAATGTGAAGAGGGACACGCCAAGGTGCTTTCTTAATGTTGACTTAGTCAAAGCTTATGACTCGGTGTCTTGGGACTTCTTGAGGTTTGCTCTTGTCCATCTCGGTTTTCCTCCCAAGTTTATTTCTTGGATTATGGAATGTGTTTGTTCTGCCACTTACTCCATCAAGATCAACAAGGGTATTCATGGTTTCTTCCCGGGCAAGAGAGGCTTAAGACAAGGTGATCCTCTCTCTCCTCTCCTTTTTGTCTTATGCATGGAGTTGTTTTCTCGCCTTGTTAAGAAGGAGACCTCTAGGAGTTTTTTTCATTTCCATCAGCATTGTGAGAGCTTGAGGCTCACCCATTTGACCTTTGCTGATGATGTGGTCATGTTCTGCCGGGGTGACAAGAGTTCTATTGATGTGCTTCTGGGTTGCTTAAGGAAATTTGAGGCTATGGCCGATCTTAGTGTGAATGTGGGGAGATCCTCTATGTTTCTTGCTTCCGTTGGGGAACTTGAGGGAGCTTCCTTGGTTGCTTCTTCTGGTTTCAAGGTTGGTGAGTTTCCCTTTAGATATCTTGGCATTCCCATTAGCCCCCATGGCCTCCGGATTATGGACTACAAGCCCCTCCTTGACAAGGTTAGCAACTATCTCAATGATTGGACAAAAAAGTCTATTTCTTTTGCTGGGAGGAGAGAGTTAATTGCCTCGGTCTTACAAGGGGTTGAGGGTTTTGGCTCTCCATCTTGCCCATGCCTGTGGGTGTCCTTAAGGGATTGACTAGCATTTGTCGTGGCTTCTTATGGAGACGGCCCAAAGTGAAATGGGAAGAGGTGTGTGTTCCTAGGCCTCCTTAATATTGGCTTATGGAATAAGTGTTTCATGCTCAAGCAGTTTTGGCATATCTTTAGCCGGCGTGATAGCATGTGGGTTAGATGGGTCTATCATAGATTCCTTGGGGTTGTGGAACCTCTTGATTAGAATGTGCATAGACGTGACTCTCCCCTGATCAAAGGCATCCTTTCGGCTCGTGATATGATTGTGCATCTTAATGGTAGAGTGCTAAGTGTTGAGGAGTCTCTCTTGGAGTGGTGCAAGCTTGGCCACTTTAAGGTTTCCTTAGCTTACGAGGCGCTGCGTGTGAAGAGACCTATTGTCAGCTGGCATAGAGAGGTGTGGTCTGCCCATAACACCCCTAAGCATATGCTTATTCTTTGGCTTGCTAACCTCGGCAAACTCTCTACGTATGATCGCTTGTCCTTTCTTGAGGTTGAGCCGGGTTGTAGGATGTGTGGGGCTGAGTTGGAGAACCACAAGCACATCTTCTTCGAGTGTCCCTATTCGGCTGATATATGGAGAGAGACTAGAGTTAGATTCATGATCCCGACTGAAGCCACTTCGATCAAGTCCACCTTGCGCTGGCTCTGGAGGCGTGCATCCAGGCGCGACTGTCTCGCCAATGCCCAGGTATGTTCCTTATCCTCTACTGTTTATTACTTATGGCATGCTAGAAATGCTCTTGTTTTTCAGGGTAACAGGATTCCTAAAGAAGACATGGTTCGTTTAATTTTAGTTCATGTTTTTAGACTTTTACATGAACGATTCCCGCCTGAAATGGTTGGGGCCTTGTAATGTGTTTCTCTTGTTTGGATTGTGTTTGTGATTGTGTTTGGCTTGTTTGGTTTGTTTGCTTGATTTGTTTTTGTGTAGCTTGGAGGGCTTGTTTGCCTTTCCATATACACTTTCTTTTGGTTTGTGTAGCTTGGATGGCCTGTTTGCTTTTCCATATACACCTTGTTGCGCAGTTTGGCTGGCCTACGTGCCTCTCCAAGTGTGCTTTGATTATTTGATTGAACTGAACTTTGTAATGCTTCTTTACCCTATTTAGTACGGTCATATTAATACAAAATTAACCGAGGGTGTCGTCCCTCTTTAAACCAAAAAAAAAGAAATAAAGGCAAAGTAGCTCATCCAATGCTAGATTGTGCGACTTCAGATAACAAGTCAACAATCTATTATAATCACTCACAGAAGGTCTCCAATCCGAGAACGACATTGAATTGAGCAGGTTTAAGGCGTCTGTAGGCTGTCCGGACTTGGCAAGCTCAAGCATTTTGCGGTGCATTTGAGTTAAATCGGAGGTATAAGGGGTGTCGTCGGCGTAATCAGCGTAAGCAAGAGCATATGAAACGGAGTGGCCTGCGAATTGATTGAGAGAAGATATCCGTTTGGAGAGTCTTGTGAGGGAGAAGCGAGCTTGAGCGGCGATGAACACCATAATAAGGACAGATACAAAAATAAAGGTGTGGTTTTGGCGGCGGCGAAGGTGTGCTTCAGTTCCCTCGTCTCAAGTAAAGAACACTCCTCCGGCGGCGAAGGTCTCCAATCCGCGAACTTGCATTGCTTGAGGTACAAGTCATGGCTCCAACCTGGTCAACGCGTTCTGACCAGATCATCTTGGCCAACGCGTTCTGAGCAGATCATCCCAACATTCCTTATGTTGGCGCATGCGGTTGCTCAGTGCAAAAGTCGTAGTTCCATGCCATCTTCTTTAAATGTGTTGTAGCTTATTGTCTTGAAAACCTTTTCCTTTTTTAGTTGGATGACAATCATCTGCTACCCTTATCATGGTTGTTCCTAGGGATGGAAATGGATCAGGTGGTGGGTGGATTTACCCATATCACCATCCAACCCGTATAAATTTTTATCATCCAACCCATCCGTCATCTGTGAAACCCTCAATCCACATTCAATCCATCTTAATCCATCGGGTTCATGGATGAATCGGGTGAGATATGCGGGTTGTCTTATCTTGTATTCTAAAATGTATATAGCATATAAAAAAAAAATATAAGCATACGAGAGAGGCACGATGAATTGAACATAGAGTCGAGGACCAGAGGAGAAGAATTGATCAAGAGAGGAGAGGAAAGAACTCGGAACTAAAATCACCTAGTGTTTATGGCGTTGGAGAGAACTAAGAGAACATGAGATAAAACATTAATGTTATAATTAAGTTACAACTTAGAAGAGTTTTTTATTTTTTATAATATAAATTATATATTATATATTATAAAATTATAAGAAATATAAAAATAAAATATTTCATATATGTTAAAAATTATATGGGTTATGCGGGTAGGATCGGATCGCGGGTCATGGATCGGATCGTGGGTTGGATGAACCTCAATCCATCAATTCGTTGATCCATCAATCCGTTGATCCATCAACATCCGTCTATCTTAGGATTTTAATCCGTATATTCGGATCGAGTTCGTGAATGGACCGGACATCCGTGGACAATTTACATCCCTAGTTGTTCCGATGTCGCGTTATACACGAAGCTTGTGAATTATAACTCCATCAACTGTAGTTTCAGATTCAGTTCAAATTTTCCAAAAGGTGAAGGTTTTAACACAATTTTCTTGGGTTCCTAAATATTGCCAAGGAGTTGGTGATGATGTTGTGGACTGCTTGCATGGCTAGCAACTATTAGAGATTTGTAAAGAGAAAAGGGTACGTCAAATTTAGTAATGGCATAATCTATTGGACTACACTATTGAACTGACTATTTAGAATTCCAAACAAGAGTCGTATATCGCACAAATTCCGAGCTGCATGCAAAAGGATATTATAAGTCGTTGTATCAGGCACAATATCCATGTTCCCGAACCCTGTAAGAATCTTTTGAGCTTGTTCTAGTTCAAATGGTTTCTTCTTGAAAACACCATGAATCAAAACATTTAAAGTCGTAGTAGAGGGAGAAATGCCACCATTCAGCATGTATTGCAGCCAGCTGTAGCACTCTGTTATCTTGCCAACGGAACAAAATTACTTAATCAAACACATATAGGTAACAACATTGAATTTGATGTCCTGACACTTCATCTTTGTCAAGACTCTAGTAATAATTGAGGAGTCCCCCAGTTTGGATGCAACAGACAGAATTGTATTTGCCGACACTGTATCCGGCCAAGATCCATGTTCAAACTTATCAAGAAGCGCAAAGGCTTCTTCTAGGTTTCCTTGCAGACACAATCCTTTTAGCACAGTGTTGTAGGAAACATTGTTTGGACTCAAACCACCATCTCTCATTGTTTGCACTATAGACAATGCTTCAGTTGATCTATTACTCAAGCATAAAGTGTGAAGATAGAAATTAAAAACTCCAACATCCACCTCACACCCAATTACTTTTAACAACTCATATACATAGTCCACCTTTCCCGTCTTCAACAGGCCTCCAGCTAAGGCAGTATATGTATATGAGTCTGGAGATAGACGTTGCTGATCAAGAAGGGAGCGCATATACTTTAATCCAACCATTACATCACATTGAGAAAGTGCATCCACGATAACAATGTAAATCACAATGTCTGGTTCACATCCATCCTTCACCATCTTTCCAAGAATGGAAAATGCCTCTTTGACCTTCCCACTTTCACAAAGATGCTTAGCCATAACAGTATGCGTAATGACATTTGGCTTGCGCCCAAAACTATTCATTTCACTCAAAACCCTACCAGCCTCATTCCATTTTCCATGCGTACTAAATCCGTAAACCAAAGCAGTGTAAGAGCAAGTATTATGTACAAAACCTCTCTTCTTCATAGAACACACAAAGGATAGTGCTACAACACAGCTGTCATATTTACACAAAGCCCACAAAATTGGATTGTAAACAAAGGGATCAAGATAATAACCCTTACAAAGCAACACACCTGAAACCCGACAAGCGTCATTTAACATAGCCGAATCAATTTCCTTCGATATTAGCAAGCTCAACACAAAATCAGATGGAGAATAATCCAGCAGTAACATAAAATCAACAACATATAGTGAATCCTTCAAATTACCGGATTTGAGTAACCTCTTCAGAAGCTTGGACAGACACTGAAAAGAGGGCGAATAGCCATTCCTATGCATTTCAACCACAACTAACAAAGCCTTGCACAAGGAATCAAGAGAAACAAAGCCATTGAAGAGAGCATTATACGTAAGAGCATTCGGAAACAAACCACTCCGCCTCAAACTGAAATAAAGGCAAAGTAGCTCATCCAATGCTAGATTGTGCGACTTCAGATAACAAGTCAACAATCTATTATAATCACTCACAGAAGGTCTCCAATCCGAGAACGACATTGAATTGAGCAGGTTTAATGCGTCTGTAGGCTGTCCGGACTTGGCAAGCTCAAGCATTTTGCAGTGCATTTGAGTTAAATCAGAGGTATAAGGGGTGTCGTCGGCGTAATCAGCGTAAGCAAGAGCATATGAAACGGAGTGGCCTGCGAATTGATTGAGAGAAGATATCCGTTTGGAGAGTCTTGTGCGTGAGAAGCGAGCTTGAGCGGCGATGAACACCATAATAAGGACAGATACAAGAAGAAAGGTGGGGTTTTGGCGGCGGCGAAGGTGTGCTTCAGTTCCCTCGTCTCAAGTAAAGAACACTCCTCCGGCGGCGAAGGTCTCCAATCCGCGAACTTGCATTGCTTGAGGTACAAGTCATGGCTCCAACCTGGTCAACGCGTTCTGACCAGATCATCCTGGCCAACGTGTTCTGAGCAGATCATCCCAACATTCCTTATGTTGGCGCATGCGGTTGCTCAGTGAAAAAGTCGTAGTTCCATGCCATCTTCTTTAAATGTGTTGTAGCTTATTGTCTTGAAAACCTTTTCCTTTTTTAGTTGGACGAAAATCATCTGCTACCCTTCTCATGGTTGTTTCTAGGGATGGAAATGGATCGGGTGGTGGGTGGATTTACCCATATCACCATCCAACCCGTATAAATTTTTATCATCCAACCCATCCGTCATCCGCGAAACCCTCAATCCACATCCAATCCATCTTAATCCATCGGGTTCATGGATGAATCGGGTGAGATATGCGGGTTGTCTTATCTTGTATTCTAAAATGTATATAGCATATAAAAAAACAAAAATATAAGCATACGAGAGAGGCACGATGAATTGAACATAGAGTCGAGGACCAGAGGAGAAGAATTGATCAAGAGAGGAGAGGAAAGAACTCGGAACTAAAATCACCTAGTGTTTATGGCGTTTGAGAGAACTAAGAGAACATGAGATAAAACATTAATGTTATAATTAAGTTACAACTTTGAAGAGTTTTTTATTTTTTATAATATAAATTATATATTATAAAATTATAAAATTATAAGAAATATAAAGGTGGGGTTTTGTCGAGCTTGAGCGGCGATGAACACCATAATAAGGACAGATACAAGAAGAAAGGTGGGGTTTTGTCGGCGGCGAAGGTGTGCTTCAGTTCCCTCGTCTCAAGTGTACGTTAGAGAATTAGGGTTCAGAAAAAGACGGGAAAAAGAAACTTGAGAGACAAAAATGAAATGTTAGGGTTGGTAAAGAGAGATGGAGAAGAGTATTGAGAAGGAGATATGAAATTACAGAGTTTGAATGGAGACTCCCAAGGAGGGCGATTTGGTGGTGATTTCCGGCGAGGGCTTCTCCTTCCTCTCCGGCTGCATTCCGTCACCATTCTTCCTCCTTTTATCTTCTCTCTTCTCTCTTCCTTCAAACGCCAAGTGAAACAAAGAAACTTTAGCAACTCATAAGTTTTGTGAAAGACTCTCCAAAAACTTAAGTAAACAAAAGGTATATGATCAAGGATGATCATCCACAACCTAAATAGTCATCAGCTATTGTAACAGCCACATTAAGGTAATAAAAACGTGTGGACAATTGCAGAATTAAACACAAAATACTTCAATTGGCAAAGACATCAATTTGATTCTTCTGTCGAGGAACCGCACCCGCGGGTTGAGAGCCGCGGGCGCGGTTTTGGATTCTCCAGAATTTCAGGATGGCAGAGGGCCGCGGGCGCGGCTTGTGCTTTCTCGGATCCTTGGCTGAGGGTAAATCCCGCGGGTGCGGCTGTGTCGTCTGAGGTAGCAGCTACTGATTTCTTCAAGTCTTCGTCTTCGTCTTCAACAACTTCTTCCTTACGCTTCAATGCTTCCAATGCTTCGTATCATCTCTTGGAATCTCGTATGTAAATCTTCTCTCGAACAGTTCCATGATACAGATTACATAGAAACAAATAACATAATCCTATACAAAACTAGCTAATAATCCATAGTTGCGGTATGTAAAACACCGCTTATCAACAAACTATAACACTATGATCAATATATATTTGACGTCAGTTGTAGAATGGCAACATTAAAATATATTATAAAGTAGAGGTGGATTCTATGAGGAACTTGTCTTAAGATAAGAACTAAGAACTCACTAAGAACCCATCTCAGCCTTTGATCTAACATAATCAACGCTCCAGATTAAATCTGGAAGTTTGAATAAATTTAAATAGCACGGTGACAATTTTGTAAATAAGGGAAAAATTAGAAAAAAAGACAGCATTGCCCTTCGGGTGTTCTAGGGCGAAGGGAACGATGGCGATTTGGGGACGATGGAGAACAAGAAATTTTCAATCGATCGATACACATGGCTGAACGAAAGCTCCATCAAAGAAGCAAGAAAGTGATGCAGTGCCCTCTCCAGTGCGTCTCCTTCACTTGTGCATCTCCTGCACATCAGAAGAATTACTTTGAACTTGGCCAGATATTCCCATTGATAATCGCTTGGAATTTCGTTTCCAATTGTCAGTTCTATGAAGGATATGGATGTGGTGATGAAGCAATAATGTTTTCGAGGTAAATACGAACTCTAATTGATGTAGAATGTCTATTCTTTCACCATATGATGAGAATGCGGCATTGTGTCTCTCTTCCAAAATCTTATTTTTTAGTATTTTAACATTATTTTTTATTTATGTGTCCTAATGCTCACCCAAATGAACCATTCACTTGATTCCACTATGTATTTGTTAGGTGAAATTGTTCATAAAAATATTATTATAAATATGTTTAGTAAAGGATGGATATGGAAGTTGAAATTTCAGCGAAATGGGTTTGAAGCGGCGGAGGCAATCGAGCACGAAGGGTCAAATTGCTCTTAGTGCTCCGACGATGCGTTCGTTCCCGGAGGAGGCCTTCGAACCAGTGCTTTCCTTCCTCTCATCCAACGCCGATCGCAACTCCGTTTCTTTAGTCTGTAAATCCTGGTACGACATCGAACGCCAGTGTCGCCGCCACGTCCTCATTCGCAACTGCTACTCCGTCAGCCCCCAAACTTTGATTCGCCGCTTCACCGACGTCCGATCCGTCACCATTAAAGGGAAGCACAACCTTGCAAGAACCAAGCTTGCACCAAATGAGTTTAGGGCTCACGCGCACCCCTGGATTGCAGCTCTTGTGACCGCGTATCCGGCCATGAAGGAAATTAGGTTGAAGAGGATGGTGGTGACTGATAAATCTCTGGAATTGGTTGGGACGCAGCTTCAAAATCTTAGGGTTTGGGTTCTTAATGACTGTCAAGGGGTTTATAGTGGAGGCTTGTCCTCCATTGCTGCCAATTGCATGTTTGATTCTGATATTCATTGAGTTCTTTTGTATGGGCTTGCTTTGCTTCAGTGCAGTCATTTTACTTGTTGAGTGGTATAAGCAGTTTAGATCTCTCTGAGCTAGTTGGGATGTACAAATATAGTGTTTATGACTGTATGGGTGATCTTTGTATACATCTAGTAGGATTTAGCATTTATCTTATACTTGAAGCTATGGTTCTACTAAACTTATTTTATTATTGGATTCATTGAATTTGTTTTTCACTGTGTGAAGAATAACATTCTGCATATGACATGTGATATTGCATCCTATTAACTACAATGGTGATTGTATCCGTTGCCTTAAAAATGCTCCAGGAACTTGAGAATGCTGGATTTAAACAGTGAAGTTAATTGTTGGTACGGAGATTGGATCTCCAGTTTTCCAGATTCGTACTGCTCATTGGAGTTTCTTAATATTCTATCCCTCAAACCTGAGGTACCTGTCGATACACTAGAGCGCTTGCTAAGAAGATGTTCGAACTTGAAAGTACTTCGTGTGAAAGCTGAATTCCGCCTTGAGAATCTCATAAATCTTCTACTGAAGGCTCCTCAGCTGGTTGATCTTTGCATTGGATTGCTTCCAATGGGGCGCTCAGAAGCCTTTGGAAAACTTGCTACGGATTTAGCAGGTTGTGAGGGACTCAAGAGCCTATCTGGATTAAATCATTTCAACCAATATTATTCCTTACAAGCTATATATCCTGCATGTTTGGGGCTCACCTTTTTGAACTTAAGTAAGGACTACCTAAGGTGCCCTAATATCATTCAACTGCTGAGCCATTGTCCAAATCTGAAGCGTCTCTGGGTAAGTTTAGCATCTTTCAAACTCTTTAGTTGCATGTTTTTTTATGTAAAATTATTGTTAAGATGAGTTGATAGTGAATTCAGCTTAATTAAGCTACTACAATGAGCTATAGAATGACATTGGACAATCGTTAACATCTATATATCGAGATTCAAGATCAAATGAGGAGAGATATGATAAGAAAGGAGGAGTAATATGTAAACATATGATGCAAAAAGTGCACTTTCTCTTAAACATGTGTGCCTTGAATTTTTTTTAGTTTTTTACCACTGGTTTGTTAGTATTTTGAACGGCTCAGATGAAATCAATGTGCAATTTTTATCAAATGTTATATATGCACTCACTAATATATACTCATTTGTTTATATTGTTGTTCGTACAACTAATATATTATGCTTAAAAAAGTTGTGCAAGGACGATGGTTGATCCAGTATTTATTTGTGGTTCATGTCTCCCAACTCTAAATCGATTGACAATGAACTCCCGCAGGTAAACCAAAACATTGAAGATCGTGGGTTGGAGGAGGTAGCGGCATCATGCAAGGAGCTGGAAGAGCTGAAGGTGTTTTTGTACAAACAAGAGGACTCAGACGACTCAGACAACATAGACAACTCAGACCAAGACATCAATCTAACTGAACGTGGTCTGGTCTCTGTTTTATTAGGCTGTCCTAAACTTCATTCTATACGTTACATCTGCCGCAAGATGACAAATGCAACTCTCTTTACTGTTGCCAAGCACAGGCCAAATCTAACCTGCTTGATGATAAACATCCATGATCCGGACCCTTGTGACAACCTAACCCAAAAACTATTAGACAGAGGCTTTAGTGCAATCATTAAGCACTGCAAGAACCTAAAACTCCTCGTCATTTGTGCCCCTTTTACAGACGATCTGCTCGAGCACATTGGCATTCATGGCACAAAACTCGAGACGCTTCACCTCGAAAACTATTGGAACACCGATCTTGGGCTTCATCACGTCCTCTCAGGATGCACTAATCTCCGAAAGCTGTCTTTGATAAATTGCCGATTTGATGGTCAAGCGCTGCTTGTGAATTCTGATAAGCTAGAGAGAATGCAATCCCTTTGGATGTCTTCTTCCAAGCTGAGCAATCAAGCATGTGAGTTGCTCCGTCTGAAGCATCCGAGACTCAATGTTGAGGTCATAAACGGGCTTGATGCACACAAGTATGCCATCAAAAGCCTCTACGTTTATAGGACACTTGCAGGACCCAGGATGGATTTGCCAGCACCTGTTTGCAACTCAAATAAAAAAGTGTCATTTGAGCAATTAGCTTGGATGATCTAAGGTACATTCAATATTAAACATTCTGGATTATTATTTGAAGACTAGTTGAACTCAGATTGATTTTAGTGGGTACTTTTGATTAGAAGCTTCTTACTTACTTACTAGGAAGTGAGTTTAGTTAGAAACATTCAATAGAGTTTTGCCCAAAATCAAACCAACCATGAGCAAACTCAATCCCCAACCTGACCCAAATCTCCAATCTAGGTCCCAATTTAAAAAATCAATTCCAGACCTTGCACCTCAAGTTTATTGCATTTTGTATTCATAAATCATCACAAAAACGTTTCCTTATGGGTCCTATTCAATGCTTGGGTACCAAGGCGCTAGATATTACGACAACATTGCTGATGCAAGCGCTTACGCACAACTTCACATTGACTTACTATATGTATACACAATACATTGAACCCGTACTTACATAGTCACACTCACTATACATATAAACCAACCAAGATTTATCCCTTTATTCATACAAAATCTGTTCATCTATCATGGCTTTCGAACCCAAAAGATCCCATTTCGTGGTGTACCCAATGATGCAACAAGGCCACATGATTCCAATGATCGACATCGCAAGGCTCATAGCAAGGCAAGGCCCAACCGTCACCATCGTCACCACCCCAGTCAACGCTCTCCGTTTCAAACCACTCCTCGATCACGACGTCGAAACCCAAGGAGTCGACATTCGATTGGCCGAGATCGAATTCCAAGGATGCGAAAACGCAGACATGTTGCCTTCCCTCGGTTCCATCGAAGCCTTCATTTTTTCCACCAGCTTGCTTTATGATCAAGCTGAACACCATTTCTCCAACCTTGATCCTAAACCAACCTGCATCTTGTCTGACGTCATATTTCACTGGACAATTGACATTGCCAAAAGGTATGGAGTTCCAAGAATTGTGTTTCATGGTATTAGCTGCTTTGCTTTGCTCTGCTCTCACAATTTGATCAAGTCTAAGGTTCTTGATACTCTGACATCCGACACACAACAAGTTGTGGTTCCTGATTTGCCTGACGAGATTATTCTTACTAAAGATCAGCTTCCTAGTAGCATTAAACCAAGATCTTCAACAGCAAAAGATTTTAATGGGCGTTTAAAAGCAGCCGAACAAGAGTCGTTCGGTATTGTTGTCAACTCTTTCGAGGAATTGGAGGTGGAATACATGAAGAGATACAAAGAGGCCAAGTCTCCCAAAAAGATATGGTTTGTGGGTCCTGTTTGCTTGATCAACAAAGATGATGCAAGCATGGGAGAGAGAGGCAACAAATCCTCCATTGATAGAAACATGTGTTTGGAATGGCTTGATAATCGTGAACCGGGCTCTGTAATCTACGCCTGTCATGGAACCCTTTGCCCGTTCAACACGTCGCAGATGATGGAGCTCGGATTGGGGTTGGAGGAGTCGAAGAAATCGTTCGTATGGGTCATAAGAAAACGAGACGGGCTGGACGAGTTCGAGAATTGGATGAAGCAGAGCGGATTGGAAGAGAGGACGAAAGACAGAGGATTGGTGATATGGGGATGGGCCCCACAAATGTTGATATTGTCACACGTGGCAATAGGCGGGTTCTTGACGCATTGTGGATGGAACTCGACTCTAGAAGCAGTGTGCGTTGGACTCCCGATGGTAACATGGCCTATGTTTTCGGACCAATTCTATAATGAGAAGCTGATAAACCAAGTTTGGAAGATTGGTGTGGGAGTGGGAGTGAAGAGTGCTGTGAAGTTTGAGGGAGAGAATATGTTGTCTAAGTTGGTGAAGAAAGATGAGGTGGCGAGTGCGGTGGAGATGGTGATGGAGGATGGCGAAGAAGGGAGAAAGAGGAAGGAAAGGGCTAGAGAGTTGGGAAGGATGGCAAGAGAAGCATTTGGAGATGGAGGGTCTGCTTCTTTGAGTTTGAAGTCATTGATCAATGATGTTTTACAACAAGGATAGTTTTATGTTTCTAGGTTTGAATAATGGTAATTTGTTTGTGTGTTAATTTTGCACTGTAGCTACAGATTCTCCTCTTGTTTTTGAAACATTTAAGCAAGTCCATAACTATCTATTGCTACTAAAATATCTAAGATCAAAGTTAAGATTTGACAGTGAATTAGGCCAAGGAAGAAACTGATGACGATCAGAGGTTTCCTCCAAGGAGCACAATCTAGACCCTAATCTCTATGGATATCAGAACATCAGATAAAAGAAGAAGACTTGATCAAACCAGGACCGGACGGAATGAAAGGCACAATTTGGTAGCTTGCTAAAGCTTATGTAGGGGTCAATGACAGTGGATATCTAATCAAGATAATCATGCTAGAGCATATCGCCAATATCAACAATTTGTTATCAGAAAACCCAAGATAAGTGTTGATCCACAACAAAAAGGCAATAGACGCTATAGTGTTGATCCTCACAAAATACTGCAATTGCCAAAGGAACTGCATTCTGCTAAGGTATGGTCTCTAGGTCATCAATGAGCTCAAACCTTTCCCTCGAAGCCTAATGACGCTATAGTTTCAGTTATGTCTTCACACATAATGCCTTCTTCCAAACAGAGTTTATATTTACATAAAACATCATTCCTGATTAAGTTTAGAATAGGGAGAAATAGTTTGATGGAGGTGCCAACCCACATACAATTGACCAAGTAAATAACTTGATATTTTTTTATTTGTTTGAATGAATACTGTATTACTTGAGATCATCTAGCAGAAAAGTAAAATACTGTATATATTAAGGAACCTTTAAGCCAGGCTCCAGAGCTATCGTGAGCAAGAGCTTCTCCCAAAGTTAAAACATACGAGACAGCTTCTAATTTCTGCACTAGACTGTACGTAAGCTGCTTACATTAGTACCATATCAATAGTTCTCCCTATGTTAATGAATCAACAAGTGAGCGATGCAAAAACCAATTGAGACTCCTCAACTGCAGCTAAAATCTGTACCTTAACATTCTATTTCTGGTAGTATGCTAGGTTAAACTAAGGCCTGGGTTTGCTCTCTGACAAAAAAGCTAAAGAGATTCATTACAAGGCATTATCAACAAAAGTTTGGGATAGCGTCCATCATCAACGCCTACCAGCCATCATGAAAGATCTGACAGCCTCAAGAATCCTTGTGTACTCGAAAAAGAGAGACGACTCCTTGCCTTCGAGCCCATCTCGGCTATGCCTATTGCCCCCTGCCAGATTGTTGCATGGGCTCCCTCCTATAACTAAGTCGAAACCCCCGTATGTGCCTATCAGCTTTTTGATCTTCTCATTGCTAAAATCTTCCACGTCTCCAAAGTGTAATAGTGTCCCTTGCTGCTTCAAGTTGTGCTGTTCCCACCACTCATTGACAATGCTTTGGTTCACTTCGGATATCTCAACGGATACCACGAGCTTCAGACGGATCCCGAGACGATGGAGCGCCACCTCACCCCCTCCTATCCCCGTGAAGAGAGAGAGGACCCGTATTCCGTCAGGGAATAACGCCTTCAACACCGAAAGATGGTACGCTACGGTATCCACCTGCAAACACAAAGACAACATAATTATCCGAGCCAAAGAAGACGAAGATTAGTTCAATTCCTGGGGGATGCACGCCAATGTCATCCTCCATACATAAACAATTGGTATATTCATTCACAACATAGGAATAGTAAGAATTAGCATTCCTATTGGACTATAACTCATACATAGGAAAGAAAGAAGATAGAATCACATATGCAACATTTACATAAAGAATGAGATTTGTTTTTTACCTGGAACGAGTTACCCAGTGACTTGTAACGGTCCGTAGCACTGATTCCGCCTCCTCGAGTGTGTCCTGCGGGATAACCCAAGATCATCTCGACCTCGTGCGGCTCGAGCCGTGCCAGCTTATTCCGACCAACCCACACAAGATTCCATCTCTTGCATTCTTTCATGATATTTTTCTGAACATGTAGAGGTGGGTTCTCTCCCTCAGGGCAAGCCTTTAGAGCTAGTAGGATTCTTTTGGTCAGCTCTGCACTTGCATACGAAGTCTGCAAGCAGTTCAGTTTGGTGCGTTGATCCCATGATGGCCACCATGTCGCGGTCATGGGTAAAGCTTCCTGCACAGTCATACGAGGAAGAGGAAGAATGTGAAACCGTCCGTCAATGGGGAGGTTATGGACATAGCCTCTTTTTCTGTTTGCAGCACAGAAGTATTTTGAGTCCACAAATTCCGGCTCGACGTGGTACAAAAATCTGGATATGGAGGACCAAACGCCTTTCGGGGCCAGTGCTACATTCTCGTAGTAAAAATAAGGTGGACCCGCCGCTTCCTCAGGAAGTCGCCTAGTGCGCACGATGGGGTATGGCTTTACCCCAAAACCTACCATTGGATTTGGGAAGTGAACAGAATTTTCCTCATCAAGCCCCCTTTTCTGTTTGCTGCATGACGCCCCATAGCCCATCTTCCTCTTCTTAAAATCGGGTTTCGTCTATAAGTAAAAGAAGATGTTTTAGGCAACAGATGAAAATTAACAACCATGCTATATGAAGACAATCTAGTGAAGAGTACCTGTTCAGCTAGTGGATCAAGATTATAGGCATCATCTTCTCTGATCAGTTGTGCAGCAAATATGCAATCAGCAATGACTTCCATCGATGCTTCCGGGCCTGGCACATTGCAGAGGATAAAATCCGAACACATTCATAACAATGCATAACACCCTACATACTTCAATAGTTTACAAGCCAGAAGAGGAGGGAATGTTTGGTGAGAAGAAGAATACAAAAAGCCAAGTAGTCGCAGGAAGCTGACACAACCAAAATGTTTCAGCTGGGCATATTTTCATAAGAAATCTTCTCATGGATATAAAGACAACAAAAAGGAAGAAGGAACAACAAGAACCAAGAGTTTTACAAATGCCCAGATACCAAATGGAGGGTGTGAAATGGGAGCTCTGTGTAGACAGGAAGGGGGTCGATATTAAACCTTAAAGATTCAAAATAGAGATCTAAGCAAATAAATACGCTAAATATACTCTTAAAAAAAGGATTCCGTGCAATATCCACATAGCATATCTTTGTTAAACAGAAACAAATTCGTACTTAAGAAACTGAAATGATGCAGACCCGAGAAAATGTCACTCTAGGTTAATATAATTTACTAAAGCATTCAGCAAGCTATTAAAATCTCAAGATTAGAAAAAAAGAGAATACTCTTTCATGTCAAGGAAACCATCCCCTAATATTGTGATCAATTGAGTATTGATGCTAGCAGCACGATAATTGTATGAATAGTATCTCTAATGACAGTTTCAAGTGCAAATGCAGTCCAAAATATCAAAAATATAGCTATCTAGTTATCGAATAGAAGATGACCAACTAAAGCATTCAGCAAGCTGCACTTACCACATCTTTCTATTGCTATGAGAGCTTCTTCCCTCGGGAACTTCATATCCTCCAGTAGCGATAGCTTTTCAGATGCAGATAGTAAACACTCCTGCAACAGGAAAAAACTATCAGTAACACATAGCCGATATCACCAACAAGGAGGAAAGAGAAAAGCATCACTAACACAAATTTGTAATGCAAAGTGTTAACATGACCCAACTAGAGGACTCAACTTGATACTAAAGCATTTCGCATTTTTCTCTTGACCTTAATTCCATTGATAAAAATCATAAGCTATACAATAAAAAAAAATCAAATATTGGCTAGCTTTAGCAAAATTCTACAAGAGTATGCAGCATATACAGCACTAGCACAAGAAATATAAAGCAACGGGCATTGATAAATACCTGCTTTTCAGGATAGCTATCCAAATCATCAAAAAGACTCTCTTCAGAATTATCAGACATTAAATCAAAGTCAGAGTCTGCTTGCACCACAGTTTCAGCGTCTGGAGCTTCGATAAGCGCATTTCCAAAATCTTGATTCCTCGTGGGAGAGTTTTCGAGAGCCTAAACATCAACCAAAAAACACTTCAGATGAATCTAGAAAACAGGATTAGTATACGAAATAGATTCCAGTCAACAAATTCCAAAGTTGTATCAAGTTCCATGTGTCATTTATCAGTCCAGAATTAGTGTTACACCGAATACTTAGAAGAAAAACAGAAACATCATTTGGTGCTAAAGATAAGAAATTAGTCATCACACCAATAATGACGAACAAATATGGGACTTATCCATCAATGGCCAGACAGAAGAAAACAAATAGTTTACGTAAGAGCCAAAACCGGAAAAAGGCATAGGACACGTCATCAATTTTGATGAATATAACATCAATTCAATATTCTACTATGGAACTTAAGCTGTAAATTCACTAGTCAGAACGGGGAACAGTTAACATCTTTCTTTCACAAGCACCTTAATGATGTACAACAAAAGGCAAATATGGTCACAGAATGAGAGAGCTTCTCAGGGAATCCGGATTTGAGCATTAACTAAAAAACTCATTGCTCAAAAGACACATGTCTTCTTAAATTTAAGAAGATACATACTATGACTTAAGGTATGGAAAAAAGATGTCAAAACAAACCTAAAGAAAGCCAACGGAAATATGAGTAACAATGTAGCATCAGCAAATATAATGTCTATGATCAGCATTCAGCTGGGCAAGAAGAACCATTATATGAGAGAATAAGGTGCCAAAAAACTCACCGCTATTGTTTGAATTGCTTCGAGTATCAAACCTTCATCCGCATTTCCTGGATTGCCCAAAATCATAAGATAGTGTCTAAAAGCTAACTTTGTGTGACAAGGGAGAAAAGATACCATTTTCTTCAAGAGCTCTAGTTACATGTTTATCCGCAAATCCCATCCCCACAAAGCGATGAAACAACGCGTTGGATGGATTGGATGATGAGCTTGCCTATGGAAAATGAAGAAAAAATGTAATTTCAACCATCCCTAATCATATAGCTCAAAGGAACAGTATTTACCTCACAAAAACCAGAGTCCCCTTCCCCATGATTTAACATGGCTGGTGCAAATTGTAGCTCATCATCACTCCAACTGAATTCGCTTGACATCAGTCCCTACCAAGTAAAGATTAAAGAAAGAGAAAGTGATCTTGTTAAACGAGTTTAATATTAAATTAATTCATTAACCAAGTATTAAAGTTGTTTTTTAAATCTACTTGATAATCCCCAATACTAATCACTTCTCAGTTTCGAGAGGTGAGCATTGCTCCAAACCCGGAACGGAAACAAAATTTTGAAGAAAAAAATTGGACTGACCCATTCCACCGAAATTCTTAGATGAACTTCGATGAACAGGTTGAGAAACATAAAATGAAAGCTTGTTGCTGCTTACATCTACAAGAAGGCCGACAGATGGAAGCAATTTATTGCCTTGTCAAACAAAAAAAGTGCAAAAAAAGCTGCTTGATTACTTCATATTGATCACGTTGCTTTTATAGTTTTATTTGACCCTTTAAATTTCTTTCAAGAACCATATGACCTAATCAGCTATCGACTACAGCAAATGATTTTAAAATAGGTTCATTCCAAGTACCAGAGAACAACAAAAGTAGAAAAGGGGCAAACATGGAAAGACTGGACTATGCATGAACAAGATCGCAAAAAAGAGTCAGAGAGTCGATCCTGACACGCAGTAAGCTTGGATGGCCGGAAAAGATAGCCGTCGAGTTCAGGTGCGGGGAGGATACCAGACGAAAAGCCAAACGAGCTCACCAGTGAGGGAGAGACAGTAAGATTATGACTTATGGTAAATTTAAAAGGAGATAGTAAATTTATATCAAAAATCAAACACAAAGCTAAAATGATACGGTATATAATAAGAATATTTTTTTAGAGATATTTATTTTTTTAATTGTTAAATTTAGACATTTAAGTCAAGTGTGTGTGGTCCACTAAATAAATAATATCCTTTTCTCTATCAGGGTAGGGCTAAGATCCTAGGGGACCTATAAAGTAAGTCTATGGCGGGCGAGACTGAGCTCTTCGAAACGTTCTAATAATGCGACCAACAGGTGTTGTACTTGTAGGAACCTGGAAACAACATCTTCAAACGGCCAAAGTTCATTTCATAAACAGGAACTAATGCAAACTAAGGTGCGGCTTCTCTCTCGAGTGACTTCTGGAAAAGATAGAAAAACACTTAAAAATTGAAAGAGAAAAAATTGGTATTACACTTGAAAAGGGCAAAATTATAGTAAGTATTGTTGGTGTTACACTTGTTGCTAAAATAATATTTGTTATAATGTGTCATTTCAATTTGTTATAATCCTAATTGGTTTTCTAAATTTAGCAAACCATTGAAGATGCCGGAGCTGAAAAGATCTTGATAGTTAAAATGAAAATTACATAAGATTGTGATTAAATTCTTCTCTTTTTAAAATTTAGGGTGTATGAAATGTGACAAATTGTAGGAGAACGATGGTAAAATTAGTTCTACGGTAATACAGGATTTAAAGTAAGAATTAATAATCAGTAAGATTAAGAAGACGAAGGGTTGAGATTAATTGTGGTAAAAATATAAAATGTATGAATCACAAACGGTAAATGTAAGAAAACAATGGTAATGTTGATGGTAATGCTGGTGAAAACGAACCGAGTGATGAGTGATTAGTTAATTAGTTATAGTATGTGTGAAGAGCAACGAATGTAGGAGAATGAATGAACAATGGTAAGATTTTGATCCATGGTAAATTTAGGTTTTAAAATGAGGATTATTAATCTCCGTAAAATTTTAGAAGATGAAAGGTTGAGATTGAATATAATATTACACATATGTTTTGGTCTAGGTAAAGTGAGAATTAATCACTATCGTAAGATTTAAAAATTAAGATGTTGAGATTAAAAGCGATAAAAATAAGTAACGAAGATTATGACATGCTATGTTGTACACCTATTTTTATAAAAAATTACATTTTTACTATTTATTTTTTTCATTGGCCAAGTCCAAAGTAAAAAAAAAATATGTCACATATTTTGTGATTTCCACAAATTGAGTTCGAGATTATACTAATCTTAGAAAACTACCGTCTAAGTTACCACCCTGCCGACTCCAATCCATGTGTTGAGCCTCCAATACGGGCCTTTGAAATTGTAAAACATACACCCTATATAGAACGTGTTAGCATGTTAGGGTTAGATTTCTTACTATTAACTCTAGAAGGTAAAAAATTGTTTAATGCAACACATACATATGTTTGCAAAGATGCAAGTTAGGCTGAGCAATCGGATTATCCGATCCGATTCGATCCGGTAATCCGGATATCCGCTAAATTTTTTTCCACAAAAATCCCAATCCGTATCCGATCCGTTTTGGAGCGGATATCCGGTAAATATTGTCCGGATCGGATCAAATATTTGACTCGGATATCCGAATTATCCGATTTTTAGAAGGTATATGAAAATTAAATTAAACTTTTTATTTCTATTAAAATTAAAATTCACAAAATATAAAATAAATGTTAAATATATAATTATATAAATTATATAGACGAATTAAGATGTGAAAATTAATATATTTAATTCATTTAGCGAATCAACAATTTAAATTAGCAATTAAAATTAAAAATTTTGAGAACAACAATAAAAGTTATGTTATATAAAAGAGAATTTTTGTGTTAAGAGAATATATCCTATTGTTTAAAAATGTATAAAAATAATTATTGAATCATCTACACTTATAAAAGTATATTTTAGTTCTATAAAAATATATTTATATATTACAATAATAGTACCGGATATTTTCGGATATCCGTAAGCTAAATATCCCGATCCGTATCCGGTCCAAATATTCGGAAAATTCGCCCGGATCGGACCGGATTTGAATAAAACTTAATCGGATATTTCCGAATTTGGATTTTTAAGAATCGGATTGGCAGATTATCGGATCGGCCGGATCGGATATTTTTGCTCACCCTAACGCAAGTGCAGGTAAATTCTTGTTTAATGCAACACATGTTTGTAAAGATGCACGTGCAGGTAAACTGTTGGTCCATTTGCTGGACCAAAAGAATCACTAAAATTTACACTTTTTGTTTCATACACTGTACATCATACATGCTCATTTCCTCTACTAAACAAAAAAAAAAGGCTACTGATCACCAAAAATCGACATCATTGCCAGCCCATCCTCGAAGGTAAATGTCTAGCAGAGTCTATTTGTGACTTTAAAGGGGGGAAGATTGACAAAACATTTCCCCTGAATATTTCTAAGCCGAGGTTAAGAGAAAACAATCAGCTAAGCAATTCCCAGAACTGTCATCTTCTTCTTCTACTACTACTTATTTAGCAGCATACCAATTCTGAGCACACTTGGCGTCCACAATTAGATCAACTTTGAGAGTGTTCTTCCCGTTGAATGGTTTTGACATGCAATCCACAACTATCTGCTTTGCCTCTTCTGATGATTCTGTTGGCCCTTCCAATATTACTTCATCGTGTACCTGACCACAACAGCAAGCAACAAGATAAAAAACGATCAAAATCAATGCCACGTCATCAAAGACTAAAACCACGTTTTCGACATACTAATGCCAATGTGGTATTGGGTCGGGATGAGGTCAGGTTAAAATGTATGGGATCAGGAATGTTAGTGTTCAATTTAATTTCAACCCACTAATTCTTCAAACACCTCCTAGATAGGAAAATGTTGGAGACCACAAAATTCAAACCCTAAGCTAGTCTAACCTGCAGTAGAAGCTTCCAACCGAGCTCCTGCAGGCGCACATTTTTAGCAATTTCGAGCATGGCACACATTGCAACATCAGCAGCACTTCCCTGTCAAGGTTTCAGCAGGATATCAATATTTAACATATATGCTTGAAAATCCTAAGAAAATTACAAAGAAACAAAGAGATATTAACCTGCACTGGAGTATTGATAGCAGCTCGCTCAATATGACCCCTTTGTTGACGGGAAGCAGTAGCCATCGAAGGGAAACGACGTTGTCTTCCTAGTAGCGTATGGACACAACTTTTGGCTGCCGCTTCTTTTTTCCTTTCTTGTTGCCATGCTAGAACTTCCTTTCTCTCTTTGTACCATAGATTAACAGTGTTTTGTGCTTCCTTCACAGTTACCTACAAAAGGCGTGCAAGGATATTTTAGAAAATAAGAATAACTGAACAAAGAAATCTTGAAGTGCAGCAATGCCTGAGATAAAGAGAGCAAATACCTTCCAATCTCGTGATAATCCGACAGGAGTTTTACCATATGCAATGGAGAAATTAAGCATCTTAGCTTTCCGTCTTTCGGAAGCAAAGGCATCCTATAAAACACAAGCAGCAGAATTCAAAGATGTATATAAAATTTACAGTAGGTTGATTTCATCAGTTTATGTTTGTTGCTTGAGAAACTCAGATCGATGGCAGCAGTACACCTACTTGAGTTTCCAGGAGAAGCACTAGGTGTTGCTATTTATAATTTGACATTGATCTATGCCTATGAGCATCCAACAAGTCCAATATCAAGTAAGATCTTATCCCAATTCACAACTCTCCTCATAAAGCAATTGGAATTTTACTCTGCTAATCTACAAATTCCTTGAAACCTAATTTGAATCATAGTATATACTGTGCCAACAGACATCCATTAAATAGATGGCATACGTACCTTCAGCAGAGGGACAGGGGGTATTTCGTCACCCGGTTGAGGATGCCACTCTAGAAGCACTTTCTTTTCTTCAACAGCTTCACGAATATACTGGTACATGTTCATTGCTGTTCTAGAATGAAAATCTCCACCAGCTTTGAATGCATCCATCATGCTCTTACAGTTGGCAAGATGTGCAAGAATTCTAAGTTCCAGCTGTAATCTTGAAAAATAATTACAACTTTCATCCGCTTAACTGATCCTATCTCTATGCACTACTCTATATCAGAAACATGATTTATTTTTTCTATCAAACGAAAAAAGCTATATTTATAGATCATAAAAACAGATGAAACAGTGAACACTCACCTGACCATAATCAGCAACAATTAGAGAGTTTCCAGGTGCAGCTATGAATGCCTGACGGATCTTGTATCTGTCCTTCTCTAGAGCAGGTTGATTCTGTAAAAAGGAAATATAAGAATATCATATATCTGATACGATGATATGTTACTTGATAAAATTATTCAATTGATTTTTGGCAAAGTACCCTGATATACCTCTACCATTTGTTCGCAATGTCACTAAATGTAACTTATGAATATTATATACGAAGTATATACCTGTAAATTTGGTCTCCTAGCTGAAAGCCTCCCTGTTTCCGTATTAATATTTAATGAACAATGAATCCGGCCATGCTTCCCGGTTACATCACTTCCCTGGTGGGTCACAAGAAAGGTTCAGAGATAAACTTCATTACCACAAGTTAGCAAAAACTGAGGCATAACAATGCAAGAAACATGAAGCATATAGATACAAAGTTCAGATAAGATTGTGAAAAACAATCTATTGTGGAACCACTTTCACTTATAATCCTTTTTGCCAAAACCTATTGTGGAACTTGCATAAGCAGTACACACCCTCAACAGGATAAGTAGCATGCATTTCACCAGTGACCTTTAAGAAGCTACAGCAGCCACAAGAAACTGCCTAGTACCGAAATGGTCTCTGTACTAGCACTTGTGTAAGAAAGGAACGAATGTAAGCATTCAACCACATACAAGCACAACAGAATAGAGGGTCTTTGACATATGACCAGTCACTTCCTCGGAGAAAGCAGAAAACATTTGGAATAGTTAACGAGTGATATGCATATATTTGAAGACATTTAACTGCATTCACCTGCAATGGAATAATGAAATTGGATATCAACGAGTCAATAGAACAAACTTCACATAATGCAGCAATAGCATGGCACGCCTCTATTCCCTTACTGCCTTCTCCAAATGCAGCATAAGCAGTTCCATATGTAGATGTGTTGACATCCACTTCAGCTGTTTCTGACATTAATGAATCATCATCTGATTCTGTATCACAGATGTCAACAAAATCATACTCTGCAGAAACCTTCCCAGCAAGTGCCTTTAAAGCATCTCCACCAGCAGAAGGCCAACCACTTGCCGTGAACACCTCAGTGTCCATAACAGTATCAGCAAGCCTATGCAATGTGATACTCCGAAACTTTGTTGCTTTCTTTTTTCCTTCTTCAATGATGTTATCAACATTCAGAACTTTGAAACTTTTCTTCACTGGAAGACACTCATCAGGGTTCTTCCTGTAACAAACAGACAAGAAATAAATTAAGTTTAACCGTATGCCTCCTACACTTCATATAATAATATCCTGCATCAAGCCTGCCTTCTGTCAAATGACTGTACCAGTACAAACGCTTAGGCTCTGTTTAGATTACAGGCCATAATGCCAAATTTTGGCATTAATTTGGCATTATGGCCTGTAATCCAAACATGGCCTTCGGACAATATATTTTCGTATAATATCAGAAGGCATTCTTATTTCCACCTAGCTTAGAATATGATAACACATAAAACAAGCACAAAAAGGAGAATCAATTTGGTGGGAATAGTAACCTGTTTGTAATGCCACCGAAAAAAATCTGCCTTAATTGAGTATCACTTCCCACATTCATATATCTAGCATCAGGACAATATTTAGAAGCCCAGTTGCGAAACCGTTCAGCAGCAGCTTGTTGCTCAGCGATAGCCACCTTCTCCACCTCAGCAAGGTAATCCCTGTCAACCAACACACCCTCAGTTTCCATTAGTGCTAATATCCCTCCAAAAGGTCGCCAATAGTATTCATAGAAGTTGAACATGGATCCTTTACATGCCTCATCCACTTCCCATGGCATCTTGGATAACTTGCCCTTCAGGCTTTCAAAAAGTCTGAGTGTGCTAACTGAGTCCAAAGAAGAGTAACAGATAAATGGTTTTCTATCTTCTCTTTGAAGCTCTTCAATAGGAGGAAGGCTAATGATTTTACCAAGAGAACCATCTTTCTTCGCATTTCTTCTTCCAAACAAAGCTTTCATAGATACTTTACCAGCCAAATGTTCATCCAAGTGTAGCTTATTTCTGGGAATGATCTTTGGGTCACTTGTAAGTGCTTCCAGGGAGTATCCACCTTCCAATCGGCGTGATGAATCCCACAACCGTGCCATGTGCATCGTATCAGCATGAAAACCGGATAATTTGATCCCGTAATTCTCAATAACATGGCAATCAAAGCTGTAGTTGTGCCATACCTACACACAACATTCTAATCAAATCAGCATTCCTACCCTCATGCTGCAGGTTTTCATAAACACAAGTATAAGTTCATTCCACTAGCTGATAGGAAGGAAGTAAAGGGTCATGAACAACTACACGGTTCTTTCAGTTAACTGTAACTTCATAATCTAATAAATTATTTTGCATTATAGTACTTCCTCTACCTTATTATATTTCACATCGGGCCTCTAAAAATTCCAGTCCACTACAATTTTTTTTATAACTCAGAGTTCCTAAGTTAGACTTACAAAAGTCCATTTACAATCTGCCGAAAACGTAGCCGCAAAATTTGAGAGCGCATGTAATTCGTAGAATATGAGCCTATGATGCCTCTTAAAGTCCTATTGTCTACAGAGAATTAACATATTAGAACAGAGGAGTACTAGAATGTCAGTTATTAACACCGGTTACAATGCAAGATGGATGAGAAAACAAATCGCTCCAACCTTTTTGATAGATGAATCTTCAAAGAAGGGAGCAAACTCAATCAGAAGATCCTTACCGCCTCCATCAAGAACGTCTACCCAAACACAAGACTTCCCATTTCCAAAGTCCACTTCTTCCCCACAATAAATACTGAAGCATGTTATCTCTCCGTGATTAACTGGTGTTTCTTGCTTTACATCAATCTTAGAAACCTGCGAAAATCACATAAACATTCAAATTCATCTCAGTATGTAACAAATAAAATCAGGCATCCCCTTTAAGAATATCTCAATCAACCTTACGAAGATAATCGCAGCATCTCAGCACAAAAATACCCTACCTAGACTCAATAACTTTTTCATGATCCCTTCCCGACTTTGCATGAAAAAGATACTAACAATTTTGTATCAGAACAACTAGTTGAGTTTAAACTCTCCCAGCACAGAGATAAGTCAATGAGAAGAAAAAAAGCATCAGATCAAGAAGTTCAAGTTCAATTACATGCCTCTGTATCACAAGCATGGACAAGATGTCTGTACTTGGTTGTAAGCGTCCTGACAACTTTCTTGGCATCCGGGATATTATCCACAACAAGCACTTTGTCATAAATCCTACAAAGCTTAGATCGGAGTTCCCGTTGCTGCTCAATTTGGCCTTGTTTCTCCGTAAGAACAACAAGACCATTTTTGTTAGCAGCTTCAAAGCTTGAGGTAACTTCAGATAGTTCCTTCTGTTCCATTCGTGAAAATTTTGTTCCTACTAAAGAGCCATCCTGTGTGGCATTCCTTGTAGCACCTATCATGGCAAACATGTATAATGTGACAAGAAAATTTACATACCCCATTTAGCAAGAAACAACAACTTTCATGTAACCATTGACCAAGAGTCCGGAAATTTGCATGTTAAATCCAATCAGTGCAGTTGGATGCTTGTGCAACAAGAATTAACTAATGCCAGCATATATTAAGGAAAGAGAACATAGCTATTTCTGAAAGAGTTACTCAGCTTGCTTATACTAGTACAATATTATATGAAGCTTTATAAGGAGACCCACTAAAACCAATAAGCAGATAATGAAGCAAACAAGATTTTTGTTTACCATTTTCCAAATGTGATGCTTGTTTAATACTAATAGGCACATCTATAGCCATGGATAATCTATTGGACACACCCCTAGCAGCAAGACTGCTTAGTTCTTCTGAACCATAACCGAATTCATATCCATTTCGAGCTGGCCGAAATCCGGAATTGCATTCCATTACACCATTTCCCGAATCCTGAAGCCCAACAGGTACATCTTCCTTATGCGATAGCGATGCCATATCAGTAACTTGTCCAATCTTGATAAGACTAGCAAATGTTATCCTGCTTCTTTTTCCAGCAGAAATCCAGTTATTCTTCGCACTCTTCGGAAACATATCCGAAGGATTAATGTGGTTGTAAACTTGTCCAATAGATTCTCTTCCAACTCTAACATAAGATAATGAATGTGAAAAGCATCTAGACCTATAATAAGGGGGCGGCTGAGCCATGTTAATGTATGTACTGTTGTCTGCATATGGTCTAGCAGATACACTCGACATGTGCCTTTTCAACTGAATTGAGCTTTCAATCCTGCAGTATCAGCAATCAATCTAATTTAGAGAGGAGTAGCAATTACAGTAGAATAACAATCAATATACTCCGTAATTACAGTAGGCAAGAATAGAGAGGTACGAACCTGTGGAAGAGTTGGTGTTCAAGTAAGGTTGTAAATGCGAAACGTGAGCGGCAAATGCCATTCTTGGGAAAAGTGACCGACATGGCTGCTCTCCCTGTGAGCAAGCGCAGTTTGGTGAAGAAGGCGGGCAGAATTTCAGCGAAGCGGGAAGGGCGGAGACATCCCTGAAATCTCAAGCTCCTTGGTGGCGGGCGTCATAGGCCGGTTTAAGTTAGATACTACTCCTCCATCCCATCCATTTAGTCTCATGTTAGTCTCATTTCCATTTTTGGACATAAATTTCTTTTTATTATACTCTTATTCATATTATTTTATTTATATCCTAACACTACTTTATCAATCAAATCAACCATATACATCATCTTCTCCAACTACATTTTCACCATTACTATCATCAACTACCTTCAAACCCATTAAATTTCTTCAAGTTTTCACCTAATCTATATCTAAACTTAACATAAAAAATTCTTAAACAACCCATATATTTTTTTAAACCCAAATTAACGCTCTTAATCATATTTTCCTAATTAAACCCGATTAACCCTTACCTATCCAGCCCAAAACCAGAGCTCAGCCCAACATCTACCCTATATATGCCTAAACCCTAAAAAAAGCTCTCACTCTCCCCATCTGATTCACTAATCTCGTCGCACTCCTCCTCTTTCTCTCAAACCCTAAACATAATCTCGCCGACTCCCTCTCCTCCTCTTTCTCTCCTCCGGTGATGTCGAGTGATACTCGTCCCTCCCAGTCCTTCACTCAAAGCATTTCTCCTCTTTCGTATGAGAGGAATTTCAAACTCCCATCGGAAGAGGAGTCATCGTCTACCCCCAGTTTCTTCAAGGACGATCTGAACCCGACGGAGGAGGAGACCGAGGAGGAGGTTGAGTCGGCGGCGAAGATGGTGACCGGCGGCGCTAGCTTATCTACACATGTCCCCGGGTGCTCACTTTCTGTCCCTTGCAAAAGGGGTGGTTTTTGCGACGGGAGGCACACTTTCAGTCCCATACGCCGGCAAAGAACTCGCACCGTTGATAAATGGTGGGAGCCGGAGAAAGTTTCTGTGGATTTGCAAAGGTCGTCGGCGCAGTCGCTGTCGGAGAATGAGGCTATCTCTCGTCCCCGGGAGGTGATTGTGATCCCTGACACGCCTTCACCTGAGCCCGTGCCAGTCCTTGAGCTCCCTGACGATGATGTTGAGATGGTGGACTCCTCAGGCACGCCGGAGATGGAAGCGCCTTTGTCCCCGGAGATCGTGATCATCCCTGATAGTCCTTCTCACTCCATCACTATCTAGCTAAGTATCTCTTCCCTTTGTGGAATTAAGACTCTGATTATGTAAATTTGGAAATATTTTGGACTGTTCTAGACTTTGTTTTGGACATATTTTGGACTGTTGGTATTTTGGACATTATGTTTTGAATATTGGTATTTAAGTATTGGTATTTGGATATTTGGATATTTGGATATTGGTATTTAACTTTGTGTTGAGTTGTTGAGAATTCTGTTGAGTTCATGAGAACTCTGTTGAGTTCATGAGAACTCTGTTGAGTTGAGTTGAGTAACTCTCTGTTGAGTTTATCAATTGATCTGTTGAGTTGAGTTGAGTAACTCTCTGTTGAGTTGCTCAGTTGCTCTGTTGAGTTGAGTTGAGTTGCTCAGTTGATCTGTAGAGTTGTTTGGGTTATGTCATGGTATTTGTCTGTCAAGGATGAAGTCTGTTTTTACATTCTTGAGATGTGAGTGCATTTGATTGACTTAAAATTGCCATAGGAGCACAACTAATTAAGTCTGATTGATGCCTATCTGGAACGTTTAGGTTAGTGTTTAGGGGCTTGTGTCAATGAGGGAATGGGGACATCTGTGATATCTATGATTATTATTTTAAGGCACAAGCTGAGATGCAAACCCTTATTTATCACTGACTTAAGATTGCCATAGGAACACAGATTTTAATATTTGTTGATTGATCCTATCTGGAATGTTTAAGTTATGAACTTGAATGTCTATCAGCGATGGGTAGAGGTGGCTCCCGGTCCGGTCCGGTTCCGGTTCGAAACCGGAACCGGCCGGTTCAGCCCGGTTCAGTCCGGTTCGGGCTGAACCGGACCGATTTTTTTTAAAAATATATATATAACCGCCGGTTAACCGGCGGTTTGTTTTTTTAAAAATAATTTTATAAATTTATAAAACTGAAAAACAAAATAAAAAAATGTAAAAATAATTTTTAAACTTAAAAAAAATAATTATAAAAAAACGCTATTAAAAAAGAATGTTTTGTCATTGTTTTTAAGTTTAAAAATTATGTTTAAAAAACTTAAAAAAAATGATTATAAAAAAACGCTATTAAAAAGAATGTTTTGTAAAACATTCTTTTTAATAGCGTTTTTTTATAATCATTTTTTTTAAGTTTTTTAAATTAAATATGAAGGAACAAAAAAAATTAAAAAAAATTGGGCTTGCACTTAACAGTGACTTACTTGTTAAGTTGCCTACGTATCCTCTCGGGTTAGAGGAATCAAAGCCCACGTAGTTCTTTACCTTTTTTCAAAACCCGTTACCTAAGTCGAATCTTCGGCGGATGAATCGGTGCGTATCGTAGTAGAATCTCCAATTCACTCGTCTTCCGATGACTCGATAATGTTACGTTGTTGCCTAATTGCGGCTCTCTTCCAATCGCAAACACAACATTGCGCCTCCAATGACTCCGGTGCCAAATTTGATCTCTTCCTCGTTAAAGTGTTGCCTCCTGCACTAAAAGTTTGTTCCACCGCCACGGTTGAAGCGGGGACGGCAAGAACTTGAGCCGCAATCTTCGCAAGCGTTGGAAACATGCTCCTATGATCCTCCCACCACTTCAAAACATCTAAAGTATCACAACTAACAAACTCAAAGTTGGTGTTAAGATAGTTATCAATTTCCGCATTCGTGTTTGTAACTCTTGGTCTTTTACTAAAATACTTAGCTCCAAAGGCCCCCAAGCTAGAGCCCGAAGAAGCCGGAGGTAATTGTGAAGTAGTCGGAGAATCAGAAAAATGAGTAAATAAAGTTTCAATGTTTGTTCTAGTTCTAGAAACCATACCTAAAATATCCTCTAGTTCACCGTCGGCTAAAATATATCCATAATAGTCATCTAAAAGAGCGTGTAAAACTCCTAATTTAAGTCTAGGATCTAAAACACAAGCAACAAGAAAACAATCGGGAATATATCTATAGTATTGCAACCACTTACTCCTCATGCTTGCAACGGATTCCTCAATGCCGGGAATTTTAGCTCCCTCACTTAAACCACACATAACATTACAAGCTTCCAAGACAAAAACATTACTACTTGGTGTATAAACATGACTAAATCTCTTTGTTGCATCACTAAAACATTTTAAAAACGTTGCAATACTTTGACATATATCCCAACCTGATTCGCTAAAATAGAAAGTAGAGCCAGAAAGGTTTTGAGAAACAAAAGACGTTAAAACTTGTTTATATTCTATACATTCACATAGTAATATGTAAGTAGAGTTCCATCGGGTACCCACATCTTTTGAAAAATGTTTTGGGTGCACCCCGTTAGTTTTACAAAAGGTCATCCAATCTCTTGTAACTTTAGGATGCCCCCAAATATACTTAATAACGTTCTTAATTGGCTCAAAATGATAACTCATAGCACGTAAACCATCTTGAACACATAAGTTTAAAATATGACAAGCACATCGAATATGAAAAAATTTCCCACCAAATAAAGGTTGACACATTTCTTGTAAATCTCTAATAGATGCGGTGTTAGTAGATGCATTGTCGAATCCAATTGAAAAAACTCTATTAAGTAGTCTATATTCTTCTAAAATTGCACGAATCATCATAGCAATATTTTGTGCGGTATGTGAATCATCAAAGACTCTAAATGCCAATAAACGTTTTTGCATTGTAAAATGATGATCTACAAAATGACATGTAACACCCATGTAAGAATGGGTTTGAGTATTATCACTCCATATATCACTACAAATAGAAACATTCATATCATTTTGCGAAAAATAAGAAACTAATTCGGCCTTGTGTCTTTTATAAGCCTTAATTACGTTTTTCTTAATCACTTTCCTAGATACGGATTTAAAAGCGGGTTGTGTATGCTCTTTAATATACTCATTAAATCCTACATTTTCACTAAATCGAAATGCTAAATGATCAACACAAATAGCTTCGGCTAATGCTACACTATTAGCTTCATGATCAAAACGAAATAAAGGGAACGGTCCCGGTCCCGGTCCTCCCCCCCTACCCCTAGCCGGCCTCGAACCGCTAGCTTGCCCTTGAGGCCTAGCGGTCCTACCCCTACCGGAGGACCTAACTTGGGAGATGGGAGTGGGAGAACTGACATTATCACTCTCTTGGGTGTCAAAATGTTCCGCCATATGATTAAGAACAATTAAATAATATGATTAAAAGCAATTAAAACAATTAAAACAATAAAACAATAAAACTTAGAACAATATAATAATGTGATTAAAAATGTAAAAGCAATAAAATATTGAAAGACAAAAGCTAATTAAAAGGAAGAGATTAAGAGAGATTGTTGATGGAATTTGAGAGATTATAAGATTGAGATTTGAGAAAGAGAAGAGAGATTGTTGTTGTTGGATGTGTGATTTGAAGATTGTGACCTTCATCTTGTGGCCATTTTGACATTATTGCTGGAACAATGTCATTAATCAACATGTTTCTTGTGACTGTCTTGTTGACTGACTGTATGAGCTTTGTGATAAGTGTCCCCTTGCCTCTGATTTTTGAATGCCTCTTTGCTGGCTCCTTATAAGTAAATGGAAAGATGTCAATCTTTCCATCAAATGTGCATTCCCCTTGATCATTGAATCTTGGTCTTGCTACTGCTGCTGTGAACATAACCTTAGGGATGAATTTGCTTGAGCTTGCACTTCTGTATTTTCCTCTTTCATTCTTGCCCAAGTAGTACCTTTGTGTCTTCCTTGACTGAAAAAACCACTTCTCATCTATGTGAACAAAGTCAAACATAGGATAGTATGTTGTCTTTTGATGTGTTGTGTCCCCTATTAGGAGCTTCAATACCCACTGCATTCTGGTCACCTTATGGTATTCACTTAGACCTGGCTTTAGTGCATTTGAATGTGGCCTCATAACCCCCCTTTTTAACCAATCTGTGACATGTGGACTTAGAAATTTCAAGCTTGCTTGCCAAATCTCTAATGCATGTTATGTCACCCATATTCAGTGCTTCAATATCTTGTTGCTCTACTTGAATTCTTTTCCTATCACAGTTATGGTATTTTGTACTCACATTGTATTTGCCATGGTTCAGTAGTTCCCTTCGTGCTTCTTTCCATATCCTTCCAATTGTTCTCCTTGACAGATTAAATTGTTGTGCAGTTGCATTGATGGTGCCATATGGAAGCTTTCTCGCCGCTGATTTCTGAAGCATAGCATTCAAGATCTCCATTTTTCTCTCTGTGCTGAGCTTAGTGGGCAATGCCTGGGGATGCAAATTGTTCTCTGTTGGAGGCTCTGTTTCTGGTTGATGATGATGGCTTGGCTCGAAGTTCATATCAAAAGGTATGTTACCTTCCATGTCCCCAAATGGCTCCTCTGACTGGGTGTCATTTTCTCTCATTTCTGCATCACTGAAGCCCTCATCATCTAGGAATGACACCTCATTTAAGTCGAAAGTTGAAGGCATGTCCACTGAGCAGTGATGCTCTGTTATTCTCTTTTTTTTTTCCAAGTTCTAATGCTCTGTTTTGAGTTGTAATGGTGAGTTTAAGTGACAGTGAACAGAGTTTCATGCTGTATTTTATGTTGTTTAGCAACCTTCTTATTGGTTTAGATATCAGGGGTAGTTTTGGAAATAATTTGGCAAATATATTGGTGATCCATGTGCTCTTAATGAAGCAATCTGATTGGTTGTTCAAATTTGTAAACTCTTCTCTTATTGGCTAATGCATTAATTTATTATTTCACTTTCATTATTTCCAATGCTAAGTTGTCCTTTTTCCTTACCTTAATCCAAGAGATTTTTTGACAATGAGACTAACATAGTGGGACAGAGGGAGTAAACATGTACGAGGAAGGTCTCACAAGTGTGGTCATCTCTCAACTCTCACACCTTCCTTATATTGAAGTAACTTTATTTTCGCTCCATGCGCGGAATTTACTCAACGATTTTTATAACTTTGTATATAATTTATAAATACATAGGGAGAATATTAATATAATTAAAAATATGTATTATATAATTATATTTATTTTAATTGATTTAAATCAATATTTTATGTATAAAAGAAATTTTAATTGATTTATAATCTTTTATATTGATATACATTTAAATAAGGAAATGATATCAATAGATTTAGGATAGTGATCTTTATGTATATATTTTCATTTATTTGTATTCAAATAAGGAAATAAAATCATTAAAATTATGTTAATTATCTTTAAATATAAATATTTCATTTTTTATTTTGGAAAAAATGGCATGTGTTTTGAAGAGTAGGCGAGGTGGAATAGCTCATTGATGAGTATAGTGTTTTGCTTTAGTAGTTAAGTAGAGTGTTTTGCTTTAGTAGTTAAGTAGAGATTAAAATTAACCCTTATTTCTTTCACCTTTATATTTTATATTTTTTTATTTTTTTATTTTCTTACCTTATGAATAACCTCATGTCTTAGTAGTTTTATCCCTCCACACCATCCATACACTAGAACCTCGAGCAACAACAAGTTAAAAGGAGAAGCTTGAAGTTGAAAGTATGTTGAGTTTCGATTCGATGAAGGGGAAGGGGGAGATACTGGGCCAATTGCTTGATATTCACCTCAACAATTTGTAAGGATATCCAAGAGGAAATTAGACAGTGCCGAAGCATCAAATTAAGCTCAACCAAGAGGAAATTTCTTCCACATTTGCTTTTATTTTGCAAGGGTTAAAATGCTCATCTAGTAGGTAGTTCAACAGAATAGTCCTCACACCAAGCACCAAGTACCAAGCACCAAGTATGAAGCATCACACTTTAATACGATATAAAACAAGGGATCTACAAATCACCCTGTTGAATGGCAGAAATTACTTGGCTAATGGATTCGAACTTCACCCTCTCTTTCATCAGCATTTTTGCAAAATTAAGAGCCTTTCTCTCGCATATAGCTCTTTTATTCGTATCCGTAATTGATTCAAAGTCCTCAACATGGGAGACACCAACTATTCTCCTGCAAAACCCGAAAAGGTGCCACACTTATGAATTCCGCCAAAAAAATTGATAGTGTGAACTTTCACAGCTAGATGAATTCAAAATCTCATTTCGGCATGAACCAACTAGAGAAACTAGGAATGTAAATGACCTGGAATTGCACTCTAACTAAATCAGATGAGTGAAGAACTAATCTGAATGCATGATTTGTTAGGGAACTTATTCCGAGTGCTAAATGCATGGTTGCAACTTATTCTGAATGCTAAATGCATGGTTGCAACTTATTCTGAATGCTAAATGCATGGTTGCAACTTATGCTGACGTTCAAGTAACTCAGGTAGCTCTGCTAAAATATGCAAAAAACTGGAGTTCCAACACATCAATCCTTGCAGAAAATGGATTTTGATTTCACCTTTCAAAGAAATTAGTCAAAAGAGCTTGTGAAGTTATTTCTCAAGGATGTAAAGCTGCTGGTTAAAGGTTCAATAGAGCCTTAACCATGAAATTACAAAACTGGCAGTTTTCTTCCGATTTTGACCAGGTTCAACTAAATAAAAAAACTTCAAATATAATACAGTAGTAACCTTACCTGTAGTAACCTTACACTTCTTAACTCAGATGTATTTTTAACCTAATCAGTTGCTACTTAATTTTAATTTTTGTTTTTTTTAGCGACAAACCAGCTTGAAAATGACGGTTCAAGGATATCATGGATCGGAGCCTGAACCTTGAACCACCGGTCCAATTCCGATCCACTTCCATGGTTCTTGTTAGTGTTCGGTTAAACACTATGTACAGTGTTAATGTGTTTTATAAAGTCCAACAAATGCACGAAGCAATACATTGAATGTATGAGCATTATGAAAATAGCAACATTATGTATTTGCTTTATCAGAAAAGAGATACAAGTGAAGAAAAAGAAGATCTTACCTCGTCATTTTGGCTGCACCAAAACCAAGAGAATCTTGGAACAGATCTTCCATATATTTTCTTTGTATTAGCTGCCAAAGAACAGTATTATTGTAAATTTCTGGGAGATAAGCCTCACCACTGCCATCCTTGTTTTCATCCCAAAGTGCAACAAATTTCTCCTGGAAAAGACTCCAAGTCGCTTCTATTGTGCACAAGATCCATTTTTTGTATTCCTACACGACAATGTTTTTAGGTGCAACAAAGCAAGAGATGAGTTATTTTGCAGTAGATTTATGAGCACAGGATACACATAATTTGCTTCTTTTTATAAATAAAAGCCTAAACATTTATAGATTTATGTTGTAAGAGAAGAATGCTCTTGGTCCTGTTGACACATGAAAGGAGGGTCTAGAGAATTTGGTCATGGTGAATAAAAGTTATGGGTAAGAGGGCCATCGGATCCACAAATCTGTCAAAGAGACGGAAAACAACTTTATCTGGAATGAGCTAGGATGGAATGAATCTGAAATCTCAGTGCAAGTATTGAGAAAACTACATAGCATATTAGCATCCGTCATAAAATGAGTAAGAAGGAGCGATCTGACATTATGACCATTTCCCCACAGAATTATGTAACCTTCTTCCCACTGTTGAAATAGGATGTTAACTTTTCAAATATAGATCATTGTTCTCTTCTCCAAAACTCCTTATTGTTTATCCAAAACCTACTGTAAGTTGGAATTGTAGCACTTCCAAAATTATCAGTTTTCTTACAATACTATAATTCCCAACTACACAAGAAGTGACAATATGCTACACAGACATAAGTGCTATGGTCAATAGAGAAAGCTATCAATATTTTAAGAAAAAATATACCTTAACGTAAAAAGTTTCTATAGTGTGTTACGATTACTTCATCTGAAGTTGGAACTAGATCAGTTCACCTCGAAATGAGTAATCCAACAAAGTAACAAGCACTAAAGAAACAACATTTTGTCCTAGAACATTCATGCATTTTATTTATAACAACATTCTTCATTGAAACAAATGAATGCAAAGAATAAGAATGATGGTATGACCATACATACCGTCCTATTATTTTCTTCAGTTGCATGTCCATCTTGCGCATAGAAGGCCAAAATCAGGTTGCCTAGAAAGGCTCCAATATCAAACCCGATTGGCCCATAAAATGCAAATTCTGGATCTATGACCTGTGTTGATTCGTTTGTAACCATGATAGAACCTGTATGAAGATCTCCATGGAGGAGGGCTTGTGCTCTTTCACAAAACCTACAACATACAAATCGACCTTTGTTTTAATAGAAGTTCCTTTTAGTTTGAGTGATATATTCATCCAAACTGATTTACTATTATTATTCAAGCAATTTGCTGAATGTGATATAGACATCAGTCTAAGGGATTACAGTGATTTCAGTTGAGCCACTTCCAGCTTCAAATTATTATCTTCCCTCACAGCCTCTGCATCCTTATCGAGGTGAGGAGTCGTCCAACGGTTATATTGAGATACCTTATATGGATCAGAGAAAACAACTTGCTCAGTGAGCCTACACATTTCCACATTCCTGCAAAATTCAGCAACTGCATTTTATATTAGAAACAATTAGAACTGAAACATCACTGCTGTTAAGTGTTAACAAACCCTTTACAAAGGCTTCAACCACAACTGCTCAAAAACAGTTCACAGACAAAACAACAAAGTCAGCATGCATGTAAAATCCAAATGAAAAAATAATGAAATGTTTTGCCTGTAACATGAGGGATGTTAGAAAACATAATAAAGGATATAACAACAAGCAACTTCATCTAATAGAGTTCCAAAAGCTCAAAATACAGTTTAAACATAATGTAAACAGATAGCAGCAGAAACTTCAGTTATAGCAATTTGTATTAAACTATTAACAATATATAAAAGACTTCTACAATTAGTTGTCCAGCTATTCCTACAACACCATATTGTAAAGCCATTATAATTCTTTTTAAGGAATATTAAACTTGGTGACTATGGTTTTATCTTCTCCACATGGCCAAGGTCCTCAAAATCCAAGCATTGCCCCTCTGCTTTAGGATATGTCCACACAGTACTCCTGTCTTGTAACCAACATGTTATCTTGATTAAGCATTTTTACGGTTTTAGATGGTTTTATGTTGTACAAAATAAAATATCACTTAAACCATAATCATAAATTGCAAGTCACATATATCAAGTGCTCAAGTGTATTTTAGGGGAATTTTGATAATTGTACACCTCAAACCAGTCAATAGGCATTGTATATAAGAACATATGATGACTTTATAAAGACAATATAGTAACAAATAATCTGACAGGCCACCATATGGATAAAATTCTAAAAGGCAGGGAAATCAGTTCAAGACTTCAAGTTTTGAAAAAACTTGGCACCAAATGGAAAAAGCAAAATCATATACTTCTATTTTTTCAGTAGTACTTTAATATTTATTGAGTTCAACCAGAAGACCAAAGGAATTTATTGAACTTTCATTCAAGAGTTATAATTCACTACAAGTTGAGTTTATCAAACGCAACAAGATATGGAACAGGGAAAGCTTATTATGACATGGTAAAATTATAATACAGAAGCATAATTTCATACATCTGTTGCATGTCTAGGTGCACAGAATGGATCCAAAAATATTGAAGTCTAAACCCTACTGAACAACGGATTCAAATTTGGTAAAACAAATTTTGAATTGATGTGGATTTGGCTTTCTAAAAGATGGACTTCTAAATCTGAAGCTGCCTTGACCGTCTTTGATAAATTTAAAATCCAGAATGAATCTCAGCCTCTGTATGGCATGTATGTATACAATTATTCACCACTATTATCTTTATCTAATTTTATACATATACATATACATAATACATATATATATCATATGCCTACCCAAAGCTAACGAGTTTAACATATGCTTACTACTCATTATCTTTCGTTATAACATGGTCTTAACACCTACTCTTGTGTCCTATAGAGTATAGACATGTAGTTGTAATAAATTATAGAAGACATTGTGCAGGATAATATGTCGGAATGCAAAGATTGAATGTGTTCACAATGTCTCTCCATCTATATCCTTACTCCTAGACTTACTTGACAATATATGTTCCTTATCTTTCTATCATCTACCATATATCAAATTCATTTTTTAATTCAGCTGTATTTTATGTTGAGGATAAGTGATCATGTAGATTAAATCTTTGTCATTGCATAGTGACATGACTGCCAAAGTGACTGAATGAAACATAAACCACCAAAGCTTTACATTTTACAATACGGGTGTAGCCGTGTAGTAAGAGCATTCAATCCAGCTTTTTTTAAACCTATAATCCACTTCAAATAATTGTGTTCTATATTATTCAACAGAAATGACTTCGGTATATAAATTCCTAGAATGTAGATAATTTCTCCTGATCCTTGCATTGCTTTTCTTGATTTTAGTAGTGTTTTTTCTACTAAAGTAAGAGGGGCCTATTGAATTTTTCAATAAAGCTTCAATATTTTTTGTAAAACTTTATTTAGTCCAAATTAGCATTAGTAGACATGGTTTTAGAACTTATATAGAATCTTCGAAAATTCATATTGAAACGTGGACTTCTCACAAATCCATATTGAACAAACCAATCCTGAGAATGTTCAAAGCATCACACATTAGCTATTACTCTATTAGGCATGCACAAAAAGCACAAGAAAATGATAAAGAAACAGCTTACTTGCACTCTTTTGCTCTGTGGTAGTTCTGTAAAGAAGGGAAGTGAAGAAAAAGGTCTTGGCCATGTATTCTGACATATGTTCTGCCAGTAAAGGATATTCAACCCCAGCAATCAAACCCTTTCTCAAGATTATGTGGGGAGGCTCCAGATAACGCATCCCAATCAATGACATGACACGATCAAAATGGTAGACTTCTGGAACGTGATCAGGACACAACCGTCCATGCTCCTTGAGTGCAACAGCCTCAAAATATGCCCTTTCCTTGGTCATAGGCCATGACTCTCCAATGCAACGAATATATGGAAGGGCCTAATCATATAGCAGTATAAAGTGATGCACATGTCATCAACTAGGAAGACTCTCAGTAGAAAATAATACTTGTCAAATTAGCACTTGTAACAAAAAATTTCATAGGAAGTCATTATAACCAGTTTTAAAGTCTTAATCTAGACTTTGTTTGATTGGAACCCTATGCTTTACCTCAACGCTAAGCTCAAACTAACAAGAATGATAAATTCCGTCTATGGCCAAACAAATTCTTCAATAGGGATCAAATTAACAAAATGAGCATACATCTCCCATAAAGCAGAAGCATAAACCTTCAATTACCACTAGAAACATAAACAACATACAGCTACAGCACAAGTTAAAGACAATTTGAGAAACAATTCACGCAACACAACTAATCGGAAGGAAAATAAGATTGAAGATGCGGATGCCGAAGTAGGCGAATTACCTGCTTAATGACGAGTGAGCCGGCAGAGCCGATGACGATGTAGACGAAGTTGAGATTTCCATCACCGACTTCTTTTATCTGCAATCCGTCGAGTTGGCCACCAAGTTTGGAAACGAGAGGAGGAGTGAGCTTTATGTACTCTAGAAGCGAGGCCTCGTCCAGCGGACGGAATCCGTCGTTCGTCATTCCTGATCGTCGGCCGGGCGGAAGTCGTCTGACGATTTTGTGAGAGAGTGATGAATCAGCGGAGAATTTTTTTTGTTCTTCACTGTGAAGAAGAAGTTCGACTGTTTGAGGTAGGAAGGGATGTATCTGGCCTCTTTTTTTTGCTACTACAAAAGGGGAATCTGATTTTTTTTTTTGTAAACTACAGTAGTTTTTTTAAAAAGTTATAAATTTATTTTTAAATAGTAAAATTAATTTAACTTTTTAAAAAGTAATTTTTATTTAAAAAGCTTTGGAAATTGTGAATTGTTAGAAATAAATAAATAAAATATTTGTGTTGTGGATAAAAATGAAGGTATTGTAGTTTGGTCTATACGGCACTTTCCTTTACTGCTCTTACGGCCTTCAAGAGACAGATGATAAGGGTTGACAAATTTTGGTCTTATAAGGCTGAAATTTTGCTATAAATTGCATGCATCAGATTGTACAAAATAATCCAAGCAATCAAGAACAAGTTTTCTCTAGTTTGTTTAAATCTCATAACACGTTATCAGCACTAGAGTTTCAAAAAACCATCTGAGTTGGGCAAAATCTCAAGGTATAAATCATACTCGTTTTCTTCCTCCATAATCAAATGGTTTGAGAAATCATGTCGTATGAAAAGTATGCTTTGTAGTTGTCCAAATCGGGATCTTCTACATCAGAAACTCATAAAAATCGCTTAGATTTCTTCTACCATTTTTTTTTGCTCAATGATACGAGAGCAAGAATCAAAAGCGTATTTTGCAAAAGAAATTTTTCAAAGAAACTCCTCGGTTTTTATTAGATCGGAACGGCTATTACAACAAAATCGAGTTTTTACATCCAAAATCAAAATATAAACTCCTAGTTTACATGAGATCTGGAATAAAACCGATTTTACACACCTTCTTGCCGGATCTTTCTCTAAAACACCTAAATCCGAGGCTTCTTCTTGCGGTGTTCTTCAAACTTAGCGTAAATTTCGTAGAGTATTCCAAATGATTAGAACAACGATCAACTGGATTGATATGTCGTAAACAAACATTCGGATGATAACCCAATCGGAGGTACTGAGTTTAGCCATGATGGTCGGAATTGGACAGGAAGAAGATGGAGTAAAAATGGATAAGGATGAAATCTTTAGAGGTGAATATTTAAAGAGATAAAGTGGTAATAGTAAAGAATTAAAAAGATAGGATTAAAAGGATGGAAGAAATAGGAGATGTATTAGATTACTCATAGGAATTTGTGTCATCTTCCATGAACATCTTCTTGCTAGAGACTTGATTTTTCTCTTTTGAAATGATTAAAATGACAAGTCATTTTCTCTCGAAAAGGATGAATTTGGAGCTTTATATTTTAACAATGAAAGGTTTTCCATGTTTTAAAGTTAGTCTTGCATGCAATCTCATATTCACGTGGCTTTTGATTTCAAATGCCGGACATTTCTTACAAATCCAACTCTACAAGTAAAATGATGATTTTTACCATCATGTGAATTCTTACTATTCATACACTATTCATTGGAATGACTAGACATAAATCATCATTGCTTATCAACTTGTAACAAAATAACGTACATATGTAGCATCTTTATACCCATGTAAATATATGAGTTTAGATTAGTTTCATACATCTAGCATGCATATAATTATAAATAAGTATTTGGCTACGCATGCATAATATATACTTAGATAATTAGACAAGTGCTTAGCTTGATTAATATAATGACATATTAATAAATTAACATAATTAATATATGTGTTAATTTTTGTGGTTATCAAACGACAAATGTTACAAAATGAGAGTTTGATATTCTCGACTTGTCGGGCCAAAGGTATCTGGAATGGAGAGTTGACGCACTGGCGCATCTCCAAGCAAATGGCCTGCAAGAGACGATAAGAGATGCTTAAAATACTTCCCCGCAAGATAAGGCTAGGGCGATTATATTTCTTCGCCATCGTGTTCATGAAAGCCTTAAATCTGAATATATGTTGGTGGAAGATCCTAAAGAATTATGGGAGAGTCTTGGACAAAGATACGGGTTGCAACCGGGCAACACCTTTTTTTGCACCCGACAACACCCTCTCGTTCAGAACCCCATTCCGAACGAGATTGCCCGATTTTTTTATTTTATTTTGTTTCTCGTTCGGAACCCCATTCCGAACGAGACCGGTCCGGAAAAATCAATTTCCATTTAATAAATGTCGAACCGGTTCGCGGATTGCGAACCGGATCGACACTCGTTCGGAACCCCATTCCGAACAAGGTTTTTTTTTTATATTTATGACGTCATAAATATTCGGGTAATCTCGTTCTGAATGGGGTTCCGAACGAGATTACCCGGTTTTTTTTACGGGTCGTGGCCCGTTCGGAACCCCATTCCGAAAGGGAAAACGGCTATATTTTTGGAAAAAGCCAACGGCTATATTTTCATGGAGTCTATAAAACCGGAGTTGTATGGCCAAATTATCAAACTCAATCGGAAGAAGCACAAAAAATGATGTCTGAAAGCGATTCAACTAATTCTTCAAGGGCGGGTAGTTGGAAAGTAAGACGGGAGTGTTCTTCTAGTGAGACGTCGGTGGAGGAGGAGGTTGATTTGTCTGCGCCGGTAGATGATACATATTTCCAAGTAAGTACCTATAAACCTTTTTTTATAGCGTTTCATTAGAATTTATTTTATTGATATAGTAGTATTGAAATTTGAGTAATTTTAAATAGGGATACTGTAGTGATGAGGAATATTTAAAAATCGACTATAGTGTCCATTTTACGACTAGTGAGAGATTTCCTACTATGGATCTTCTGAGAGAGTGGGTTAGGAAGGTCGGTTATGCCTTGTGTATGGTTATCACCACGAAATCATCAATGGCCAACAAGAGGATATTTCTGCACTGTGAGCAATCCGTTACTTATAGAAAACATCGAAAGAAGATTAATCTTGAAGGAGATGTAGCAGAACCATCGTCGCAGCGTAGCAACCTTAGTAGGTTAAGGAAGTACAATTGTCCTTTTATGTTAAGAGGATATTATTGACGAACAACTCTTGTTGAGCCGGCTGGGTGGATACTAAAAGTTGAGAAGGCATGTCACAACCACTGTCTTTCCAGCAGCTTGATTGGCCATGCATTTTCTTCGAGGATGACGGGAGAGCAGAGACGAAAAATAATGATTGCATCAGCGGCCGGGGCAATGGCGAAGGTTATTTATACACAGTTGCTTCAGGAAAATCCGACTTCCACAATATCAAGGAGGCAAGTGTACACTGTGAGGGAAAAGGAGAGGAAGAAAGCATTGGAAAATCTAACCGTGACCCAGTGGTCATTAGATTTCCTCCATCAAAGAGCTTATCGTAAAGACATTCACTACGAGACGAATCCGGAGACCGGGGAGAAAAAGTTGTCAGTGTTTTTCATATCTCATCCGGATTGTGAACATTTGTTGAGAATGTTCCCTCAGGTGGTGATCATGGACGCGACGTACAAGACTAATAGGTACACTAAATTTCATTATTATGACTTCAAATACCGTTTTTGAATTATAATTATTAAATTTGAAATTAATAGGTATGGTTGGCCGTTACTTCAGTTTGTTGGATTCAATTGCACCAACTATACATATTGTATTGCGCTAGCGTGCATCTGCTGTGAGACAGCCCCATACTATGCATGGGAATTGAAACGGCTCAAGTATTTGTTTGGTGCACTCGGAGGACCGGATTGCATCATGTCTGATCGAGAGCTGGCAACAATTAAGGCGGTTGACCATGTATTTCCTAGTGTGCATCATATGCTTTGCCATGTCCACGTTGATCAGAATGTTAAGGCATTTGCTAAATTGAACAACCTGGACGAAAAAAGTGCATCTGCTAGCGTTCGACGGGTGATGCGGTCTCACACAGAGAAGCAGTATGAGGAGAGACTTGATCACTTCCGGAAAACATGGAGGAATGGTCATCTTGTACGATATGCCGAGAGCACATGGTTTACTCCCCATAAGGAAAAACTTATAGCTGTGTATTGCGATGATATACGCCATTTTAGCACTAGAACGTCTAACAGGTAAGATATTTGAATTTGTTTTCAACGAGAATGATCATGACATTTGGTTGGCTAAATGTTTAACATGTACAATGTTGTTGTCAGGGTTGAAGGTCAGCACTCGATGTTGAAGCATATGTTTGATTCAGCTGTTGGAGGGTTCGACACTTTAGTGCAACACATTGACAATATGTTTGTCGATCAGCACCGTCGAATACGGGCCGAGATGGAAATGTCCAACCATACTAGCCCGAAGGAGATACAAGACGGGCCTCGGTTGATCAAGACTATTTTCATGCGCATATTGAGGAAGTGCTCCGACAAGTGTTTGAGAATGCTACTGAAAGAAGTCCTTAAGGCAAAGGAGGGAAAGATATGTGGCCCATGTGAGGATCCTTGGTGGGAATCAACACTCGGATTGTCTTGCCCACACAGGATTAAGGTGTTTGTAGAAGAAGGAACGCCATTGTTGCCGAGCGACATTGATATCTTCTGGAAGCAGATCAAGTGGGAAGGAGTGGAATTGAAAGACTTCGACTCTGACGACGACGTGCAATTGACTGCAGATAAGGTTCTTAAGGATGATTTCTTTGAAGGGGTGTTTACCGGTAACGTTGATGATTTAGATATGAAGAGGATGGCTGATAAGTGGAGTGAGTGCAAGGATCCTTCTTCAGTTGATGTCCAGGACCCCCCTCGGGGAGAGACGAAGAGAGGAAGGCCTAAGATTCATGCGAAGAAGACAGGTACAAAGCGAGATCCGGGTTGGGATGAGAGGGCTCAAGCTAAGAAGGATAAGGAGAAGGCAAAAGCAAGGAAAAAGGGGATGAAAGAGGAAGAGGGTGCAATTGTGCCACCGAAAGCCGATTCACAAAAGAAATCGTCGGTTGCATCCAACAGAGCTTCAAGCGGGGTCACGACCGTAAAAGGGAGTGCAACTAAACCACCGAGGGCAAGAGGAAATGCTAGATCGAAATGTAGCGGTGGCAATTCAATCATTTATCTCGACTTCGACTGGGGGATATATAATATAGACCTTTTCATGCTCGCATACATAGCTGATGTAGAGAAAGTAGGTGATGACGGTCATTGTGGTTATCGATCCCTTGCTCGCTTACTAGGTAAACTAGAGCAACAGTACGTTGACATCCGATTAGATCTTTCGAAGCACCTCCAACAAAACGGGCATATGTATCATGAGATGCTAGAGGGTTTCAAGACTATCCCGCAACTCATTCGAGAAGTGAATCACATTCGATCGCCATGCTCTCCTGAATTCTGGATGTGCACACCTACAATGGGATTGGTATTTTCCACGAGGTATCAAGTTGCACTAGTGGTGTTATCATGGTTTGGTCCTTGTACATGTCTTCCGATGTTTGCTCCTCCCAGTTCAAAGCCTCCTACCACGGTGTTCGCCATTGCACATGTAGGCAGACGCAACCATTACGTACCGGTACGCATTGATATTTTCCGCTCTTGTACCTTATTTCACATATGTTTTTTAGTATATAATAACAATTTTGTGTTGACAGATTTGGTTGGTTGATGACAATTGTCCAATTCCACCCCCTCCAAGGCAGTGCAGTATCTACAAACAGCCATCGGTGGACGGATGGGAACAGAGCTTTCAGAGTAGATTCGACAACTACGTATCTGAGAGAGAGTTTCATGGTGGCAGTCCCATAATGACCTAAATCTTGTATTAGTTTTATTAATGTTCGTATTAAGTATGTTGTGGTTGACTTGATTAATGTTTGTTGAATTATATATGTTTGATTAATGTTTAGGTGGACAATTTATAAATGTTTGAGTAATGTTTTTTCAGAAGATGTCAACATAATCATAGAAGCATTAATATTGAAACAACAACATAATTGAAAAACAACAGGACGAGTACAACGCAGACGGTGAACAACTAACGATACAAGAAATTAAAAATACTGAATTCTCTATTTCTTAAGTGTTGCTGCCAATTCTGCAACAAGTGCAGCGTTTTCCTCCATGAGCTCGGCGTTTTTCTCCATGAGCTCGGCGTTTTTGGCTTTCAGTTCATCTATTTCGTTGGCCCATTCTTTTGTTCCAATCCTCAGCAGCTCCATCCCTTCCTCAATTGCTCCAGCCTTTGACCAGTTGCATAAGTTGTCTGCATTTAGTTCTTCAATAACGACCCTTGCACGATCTGTGTAGGGTGGATCGATCCAATGTTTGTATTTGCACCCTTTCTCTTCCTCTTCTTCAGTAAGGGCATCCCAACATGCATCCGGGCATCCCCAAAATCTTCTCCCATAGTTGACCTTGTCCCACTCTATTTGTTCGGTACACATATGCACCATGGGCTTTTTCTGACACCAACACAATTTCGGACCAGGATCCATTGTCGAGGAAGAGGCGGGAAATAGAGTTGGACGATTCAGATACATATCGAAATTTGAGGAAGGAAATTTGAGAGAAAATAAATATAATGGAATGATAGTGAATGTGTGTTTGAAATGGTTTGTGTTGGAGGTATTTATAGACGAAAATAGAAGAGTGTTTGGGAAATATCCGACCCGGTACCACAAAGTCTCGTTCGGAATGGGGTTCCGAACGAGACTTTGTGGGTCCGGGTCGGATATTTCCCAAACACCTCTTCTCTTTTCGTCGGACAAATGGCAGCCATGCGGGTGAAGGTGAGTCCCGGATTTTCATCTATATATATGTCCCGGGTTTGTTTAACCAAATACATAAAACATAATATCCATTAAAACTTAATCAACGAAAACGAAACATAATATCCATAACACAGGGGACATTATATTCATTAAAACTTAAACAACAAATACAACGTATCAAATCCTCCAATAAGGGTCCGACTCGTGACCCAAGTTAGCTTCCCATTCATTACGCCCTGCTTGTTGTTCCGGAGGGGCTTGTCCCGCACCCATCCTTGCCCGCTCCCATATAGAATGTGTGGCTCTCTCTTCTGCACTCCTGGACGACTCTGCTTGTGACATCCGTTGAGTTTGAGTGACCTCCTCAGCTGTAGGCGGATCGTCGATACTGAGCATCCGAATGTAGGCAACCAAATTCTCCAGAGTTGCAATCCCCTGTTGTCGATGTGTCTGCATAATACCGAGTGTCGTCGATACACGCTGCAATACCAACAAATAATTAGGAGATGGGTCATATAGAAAACACAATACCAACAAATATAATAATATAAGAATTACCCGGTTGAAATCGAGGGTAAGGATCAGGTTCGGGTTACGTGGCGGTCGAGGTCTTGCCGGGGCGTTTGGGCTCACATATGGATGTGAGACTTGAGCAAACCAATCGAGGTAAGCATCCTCAGCATCCCAAGGGATAAGAGCTGGTGGGATGGACATGATGTACGGACACAGGTTGTCATAACGCTGGTCCCATCTATCCCATTCCGGGCCATACCGTACAGTGTATTCCCGGCCACCTCGCATTGATTTTGGCGGACAATAATACTCGACTGGCTCGGGGACATTCAAAGGCCGGGACTGACGGCGTCCGAATTGTCTACAAAACCGATCAGGGTTGTACATCTCCATAATGTCAAAGCACCGGATCCCACCACGATAAGTGGCCACTCTATGACGCCCTTGCGGTCCCACGTCCAAATCCGGATACGGCATCCAACACACCTATAAAAGTAGCTTATAACAATTAATAACAATATTGAAAACAAAAAACTTGGAATGGCATTTAGACGATTGACTTACATCTTCCGGTGCATACTCATCCAAGATGCGCCTGTACTGTTGTAGAGTCCTTTTTTGCCTCAGCGGGGCCCGTCCAGTGGAATAGCGGGACACACGAGCAGTAACTTCTTGGGAGCTCACATCCAGGTTTGGGTTCCTAGGAAAATACGGGAAATGTAACCAAATCCAAATCTCAAGAAGCCTTACGCAACCAGAAAATTGCACGCATTTCGCCCTGGATGCTATACCCAGCTGCCTGTACAACAATGCCAAACAACCTGTACCCCATGCGTACTCATGTATCCTGCTCGGATCCTCTAGTAGCGGCAGGAACCATGTGTCTAACAGGTTCGAGGTCTTGTTCACGAACAGAGACTGCTGAATGAGGTGCCACAAAAAGCCTGTTACAATAGAGCCTGGATCGGATCTTCCAGAGTTGATCATCGAGACAATGTGGCAAAAGAATTCCCGCTCGCCGACTTTCCCCCTACCTATGAACTTGACCATCTCTTCCTCCTCATCGTCAAACGGGTTGTCCAGGTCAACGCCAAACAAATAGGAGAACAATTGGGCACACTCCCTTGAATCTGCATCTAGACCCAAATGCGTCCATGGGGTGGTGACAGCACGCCCGTCAATAGACAGCTCCAGAATCTCCAAAACGTCATGGAGACCGATTGCAAGCTCCCCACAATTCAGATGAAATGTGTTCGTCTCTGGGTGCCACCTTTCTACAAATGCAGAAAGGAGGTTGTGGTCCACATTCCAAAATTGACCCTTAAGGATGTGAAGCAGCCCCGACTCCTGGGCAATAGCAAACCATGAATCTGGCTCCGGGTCGGTAGGAATTCTAGGCAACCATAGTTCGAAACACTTCTGCCTTGTTTGCGCCTTTAGTTGACGGGGGGCACTTTCATCGGGATTCAGATGTATCCAAATCTCATGAGCAATGTGTTGCCCATAACGAGTCAATATAGACCCCTCGTTCAGTCCTGGAAGAGGAGGAGCCCCAGCAGCTTCTGCTTGCATCGGAACAGGACCTGACTGTCGAGATCTACCCTCGGAAGAACCTGACCGCCTCGGAACAGGAGATGCCATCGGAACAGGAGATGACATCGGAAAAGGAGATGGGTTCCTAACCCCCGCATCACTTGACCCCTGAGAACCTGACTGTTGAGGTCTATCACCCCGAGATCTTCTATCCCCCCTCCTCTCAGAAGCAGTAATCCGCCTATCACCCAGGTTCCTGCCTTCCCCAACTCTAGATCGGATGTTTCTAACTACCTCCTAGTTTTAACGAAATATATACAAATTTAGCATCGATTATTATAACTAAAGTCCATATATGCAATTTTCTAAAAAGTGTTGATGCGCTTTCAACATGCATTAAACTAATTCTTATAAACTAAATTTCACAATGAATTTAATTCTTATCTTCTAACCTATCTTTTTACCATGCATTGCAGTTAATATTGAAATTAAGCGTTTTCCACTATTAACTAATTTTAGCATGCATTTGAAGTACTATTGAGCATTTTCCACTATTTCTACAAAATTAAGCTTATTTCAGGTTTTTAGAAATACTAACCGACTCAGTGTTCCGTCTCCGACGTGGTGCTCGGACATCCTCCTGCTCTTGCTCCGGCTCTTCTTGAGGTGTTGCTCCGCCTATAACATTTGGATCCCAGAACGTGTGTTGTTGATGCCTTTGGAGATCACTGTCAGTGGGGATGGGGATGTTGTAACTACTACTAGTTGCTCCGTCCATGTCAAAAAAACCACTACCAGAAGGACCAGCGTAGCTTGCATTCGGAACACCATAACCCGACCACCAGTCGTTTCATACGTAAACTTCGGGATCTGCAGTCGTCGGATCAAAAAACAAAGGATTATGAGGAGTTCCAGCCATAATCGAGATAAAAGAGAGCGTTTTTTGAAAGATTTAGAAGGGAGCGTTTTTTTGTAAGATCGAGAAGATAGTGAATTCGAGTGTGGTTCGGAATGGCATTCTGAACCCGTATTTATAGGCGATTTATCACCAGCTAGCCGTTGGAATGGCGTTCCGAACGAGAATGCTGACGTCAGCTAATTCCGAACGAGAAACGGATATCCGATATAAATTTAAAAAAAATTAAAAAACAATAATGACGTCATTAAAAAAAAATTAAAAAAAAACTCGTTCGGAATTCCGAACGAGAAATCAGATTTTTTTTTTGTATTATTTTAACTTGGGTTCACATTTTTGAACCCGGTTAGGCTCGTTCGGAACCCCATTCTGAACGAGAATATTCAAAAAAAAAAAAATTACAAAACTCGTTCGGAACCCCATTCCGAACGAGGGGGGGGGGGTGCCCGGTGTAAAAAAGGTGTTGCCCGGTTGAATGATATGGCCTTCAACAAGAGGTCTTGCTCCTGAAAGCCACATATGACTGGGTGAACTTAAAGTTTCAAGACTTTAAGTCAGTCAGTGATTATAATTCTTCCTTATTCCGCATAACATCTCAACTGCGTCTGTGCGGACAGATAGTCACTGAACAGGATATGCTTAATAAAACATTTTCAACTATGCATGCCTCTAATTTGTTGTTGCAACAACAGTACAGAGAAAGAGAGTTCAAAAAGTATAATGATTTGATGTCAGTATTACTTGTGGCTGAGTAGAATAATTAGCTCCTCATGAAAAACCACAATATGAGGCCAACAGGTACTATGTCGTACCATGAGACAAACGCCACACATGGAGTATTTCCAGGTCCTTATGCCTCCCAAAGTAATGGTAGCAGGCATCAAGCGGATCGCATGCACGATGGTGGTCGTGGTCGTGGCCGTGGTAGAGGTCATGGTCAAGGACATGGGCGTAGAAAGGGTCCTGGAAATTACCCAAGGCAGCATGCTCCTGAAACATCCTCTTCTAGGGGAATGATAAGCAAGCGGTCAAGAATGGTCCTACAAGACCTTACCAAAAATCCAAATCTGTATGCTACAGATGTGAAATGACGGGTCACTGGGCAAAGGTGTGTCGCACAGCCAAACACTTGGTTGAGTTATACCAGGCTTCCCAAAAGAATAAGGGGAAGAACGTGGAAACTCATCTTGTTGACGACGCTTCTCCCATTCCCAACCTAGATGTCTCTGACTTCATCATCGATGATGAGTTTGGGATAAATGATAATATCAACTAAACATAAATGATGATCCCTTAATGTAATATATATCATGTAAGATATTGTGGTGTGCTGTTTTTCCTTATCAACATGCATGTATCATATAGCTACTCTGATGTACTATAACATGATGTATCATAAATAAACTTGTTGTTAAGTTTGTAATAATATTTGTTTCATCTTTGAAGATATGGATGAAACTAAAGATCTATCAAGTGACAAGGATCAATGCCTAGTGGACAATGTCACTACGCACACCATCTTGAGAAGTAAAGAATACTTTACACAGTTGACATTACTTGAAGCAAATGTCAACACAATCTCGGGTGTGATGAAACTTATTGAAGGTTCTGGAAGAGCTTGTATCCTACTCCCTAAAGGAACAAAATTAGTCATAAATGGCGCATTATATTCGAGTAAATCTCGAAGGAACTTATTGAGTTTCAAAGATCTGCGTCAGAATGGGTTTCACATAGAGACTGTGAATGAGAGTGACAAAGAATATTTGTGCATCACAAAACAAATGTATGGCAAGAAACATGTCCTAGAGAAATTGCCAGCCCATTCCACTGGACTTTATCATACATTAATAAGTCCAATAGAAGTCAATGCAACATCTGATATGAAATCAAATTATAGAAAGATGTTTACATTGTGGCATGATCGTTTGGGTCATCCAGGTCATGGGATGATGCATAAAATAAGTGAGAGCTCAACTGGACATCCACTGAAGAGTGTGAAAGTCCTCAAAACAAGTGATTTTAGTTGTAGAGGTTGCTCACTTGGTAAATTAATGATTAGACCTTCCAAGAGTAAGGTTAAAAGTGAGAACCCAACGTTCTTAGAGCGAATACAAGGAGATATATGTGGACCAATAGTTCCACCATGCGGGCCATTTCGATATTTCATGGTGTTGATCGATGCATCGACACGATGGTCACCTGTGAGTCTCTTATCAACAAGGAATGCGGCCTTCGCTAAACTCCTGGCCCAGATTATCAAGTTAAGAGCCCAATTTCTGGATTATACAATCAAAAGAATCCGATTTGATAATGTGGAAGAATTTACATCCCAAGCATTTAATGATTATTGTTTGTCAATTGGGATTATTGTAGAACATTTAGTGGCTCATGTTCACACACAAAATTGTCTTTCAGAGTCCCTCATTAAACGATTACAGTTAATAGCCAGACCATTGTTAATGAAGTCTAAACTGCCATCATCTGTCTGGGGACATGCAATATTACATGCAGCAACTTTGGTTCGATTAAGGCCAACTGCATATCACAAATATTCCCCATTACAATTAGTGACTGGAAAAGAACCAGACATATCGCACTTAAGAATATTTGGATGCGCAGTTTATGTTCCTATTTCTCCACCGCAACGGACAAAAATGGGTCCACAAAGAAGACTGGGGATTTATATTGGTTTTGAATCCCGATCGATTATTAAGTATCTTGAACCAACAACAGGTGATCTATTCACTGCAAGGTTTGATGATTGTCATTTTAATGAGAATGGGTACAAAACCAGTAGGCTATAAATGGGTATTTGTACGAAAAAGAAATGAGAAAAACAAAATTGTAAGGTACAAGGCAAGACTTGTAGCCCAAGGATTTTCTCAAATACCCGGGAGAGACTATGAACAAACATATTCTCCGGTAGTTGATGCAACTACATTAAGATTTTTAATAAGCCTATCTGTTTCAGAGGAACAACAAATGCGACTAATGGATGTCGTAACTGCATATTTATATGGAGCACTTGATAGTGATATCTATATGAAAGTTCCCGAATGACTAAAACTTCCAGAAAGATATAAAGCAAAACCTCGGGAAATGCTTTCTATAAAGTTACAAAGATCATTATATGGTCTAAAGCAGTATGGAAGAATGTGGTACAATCGCTTAAGTGAGTACCTCATTAGAGAGGGATACAAAAATGACACAATCTGTCCATGTGTTTTTATCAAGCAATCCAAATCAGGATTTGCCATCGTTACAGTATATGTTGATGATTTGAACATTATCGGTACAACCGATGAACTTGAGAATACTGCAAAATACTTAAATGAAAGAATTTGAGATGAAAGATTTCGGGAGAACCAAATTCTGTCTCGGACTACAAATTGAGCATTTAAATGATGGGATTTTCATCCATCAAACCAGTTACGCCGAGAAAGTTTTGAAAAAGTTCTACATGGACAAAGCACACCCATTAAGCTCACCTATGATAGTTCATTCTCTTAGCGTGCAGGATGACCAATTTCGACCTCGTGAAGAAGATGAAGAAGTACTTGGTCCTGAAGTCCCGTTTTTAAGAGCGATTGGTGCATTGATGTACCTTGCAAACAATACGAGACCGGATATTGCCTTTGTTGTAAGCTTGTTGTCAAGATACAGCTCACAACCAACAAGACGTCATTGGACCGGAATAAAGAAATTACGTGGAATGCTCCATTATTATCTGATCTAGATCCACGAACAAAAACGTGTGAACAAGAAGTGCAAAAATTAATACACTTGCAGAGTATAGCAAATCAATTGCCTGATTCATTTACAGACACGAAGAAAGTGACAAAATCACACGTGCTTGTTGTAAATGTCCCTGAAAGAATAGAAATCCCCACAGGGCAGTTAAGCAAGATTTCTGCAAATGAGCTTACAGTACGCCGAAAACGTGGCAGACCACTTGGCTCCAAAGACATAAAGCCAAGAGTAGGTGACATGATAACGCAATAAATCTTACACCAATTTCCGATTCAGGGGGAGATCAGGACAAAAATGAACATGACATAAATAACTCTGAGAATCTGGGAGATATATCTGAAAAAGAAATTATTCCAGATGAGGATAGAAATATTGATAATTATGAAATTTCTATCAGTTATGCTTTCACTGGAAAACAGTGGAATAGAAAAGAGATTATCCTTGACGAGATATTTGCATACTCTGTCGCTACTAAAATAGTAGCAGACGATGATGCTATAGAGCCACAAACTATTGATGAGTGTCGTCAAAGACACGAATGGCCAAAATGGAAAGAGGCAATCCAGACTGAATTGAAATCGCTTGAAAAGCGCAAAGTGTTTGGTCCTATAATACCCATCCCAATGGGTACAAAACCAGTAGGCTATAAATGGGTATTTGTACGAAAAAGAAATGAGAAAAACAAAATTGTAAGGTACAAGGCAAGACTTGTAGCCCAAGGATTTTCTCAAATACCCGGGAGAGACTATGAACAAACATATTCTCCGGTAGTTGATGCAACTACATTAAGATTTTTAATAAGCCTATCTGTTTCAGAGGAACAACAAATGCGACTAATAGATGTCGTAACTGCATATTTATATGGAGCACTTGATAGTGATATCTATATGAAAGTTCCTGAATGACTAAAACTTCACGAAAGATATAAAGCAAAACCTCGGGAAATGCTTTCTATAAAGTTACAAAGATCATTATATGGTCTAAAGCAGTCTTGAAGAATGTGGTACAATCGCTTAAGTGAGTACCTCATTAGAGAGGGATACAAAAATGACACAATCTGTCCATGTGTTTTTATCAAGCAATCCAAATCAGGATTTGCCATCGTTACAGTATATGTTGATGATTTGAACATTATCGGTAAAACCGATGAACTTGAGAATACTGCAAAATACTTAAATGAAAGAATTTGAGATGAAAGATTTCGGGAGAACCAAATTCTGTCTCGGACTACAAATTGAGCATTTAAATGATGGGATTTTCATCCATCAAACCAGTTACGTCGAGAAAGTTTTGAAAAAGTTCTACATGGACAAAGCACACCCATTAAGCTCACCTATGATAGTTCATTCTCTTAGCGTGCAGGATGACCAATTTCGACCTCGTGAAGAAGATGAAGAAGTACTTGGTCCTGAAGTCCCGTATTTAAGCGCGATTGGTGCATTGATGTACCTTGCAAACAATACGAGACCGGATATTGCCTTTGTTGTAAGCTTGTTGTCAAGATACAGCTCACAGCCAACAAGACGTCATTGGACCGGAATAAAGAAATTACGTGGAATGCTCCATTATTATCTGATCTAGATCCACGAACAAAAACGTGTGAACAAGAAGTGCAAAAATTAATACACTTGCAGAGTATAGCAAATCAATTGCCTGATTCATTTACAGACACGAAGAAAGTGACAAAATCACACGTGCTTGTTGTAAATGTCCCTGAAAGAATAGAAATCCCCACAGGGCAGTTAAGCAAGATTTCTGCAAATAAGCTTACAGTACGCCGAAAACGTGGCAGACCACTTGGCTCCAAAGACATAAAGCCAAGAGTAGGTGACATGATAACGTAATAAATCTTACACCAATTTCCGATTCAGGGGGAGATCAGGACAAAAATGAACATGACATAAATAACTCTGAGAATCTTGGAGATATATCTGAAAAAGAAATTATTCCAGATGAGGATAGAAATATTGATAATTATGAAATTTCTATCAGTTATGCTTTCACTGGAAAACAGTGGAATAGAAAAGAGATTATCCTTGACGAGATATTTGCATACTCTGTCGCTACTAAAATAGTAGCAGACGATGATGCTATAGAGCCACAAACTATTGATGAGTGTCGTCAAAGACACGAATGGCCAAAATGGAAAGAGGCAATCCAGACTGAATTGAAATCGCTTGAAAAGCGCAAAGTGTTTGGTCCTATAATACCCATCCCAATGGGTACAAAACCAGTAGGCTATAAATGGGTATTTGTACGAAAAAGAAATGAGAAAAACAAAATTGTAAGGTACAAGGCAAGACTTGTAGCCCAAGGATTTTCTCAAATACCCGGGAGAGACTATGAACAAACATATTCTCCGGTAGTTGATGCAACTACATTAAGATTTTTAATAAGCCTATCTGTTTCAGAGGAACAACAAATGCGACTAATGGATGTCGTAACTGCATATTTATATGGAGCACTTGATAGTGATATCTATATGAAAGTTGCTGAATGACTAAAACTTTCAGAAAGATATAAAGCAAAACCTCGGGAAATGCTTTCTATAAAGTTACAAAGATCATTATATGGTCTAAAGCAGTATGGAAGATGTGGTACAATCGCTTAAGTGAGTACCTCATTAGAGAGGGATACAAAAATGACACAATCTGTCCATGTGTTTTTATCAAGCAATCCAAATCAGGATTTGCCATCGTTACAGTATATGTTGATGATTTGAACATTATCGGTACAACTGATGAACTTGAGAATACTGCAAAATACTTAAATGAAAGAATTTGAGATGAAAGATTTCGGGAGAACCAAATTCTGTCTCGGACTACAAATTGAGCATTTAAATGATGGGATTTTCATCCATCAAACCAGTTACGCCGAGAAAGTTTTGAAAAAGTTCTACATGGACAAAGCACACCCATTAAGCTCACCTATGATAGTTCATTCTCTTAGCGTGCAGGATGACCAATTTCGACCTCGTGAAGAAGATGAAGAAGTACTTGGTCCTGAAGTCCCGTATTTAAGCGCGATTGGTGCATTGATGTACCTTGCAAACAATACAAGACCAGATATTGCCTTTGTTGTAAGCTTGTTGTCAAGATACAGCTCACTGCCAACAAGACGTCATTGGACCGGAATAAAGAAATTACTTCCGTTACTTACGAGGTACCGTTGACCTTGGATTGTATTATCATATAAATGCAAATGCTACTCTTGTCGGCTATGCAGATGCATGATATCTGTCAGACTCCCACAAAGAAAAGTCTCAAAATGGATATATATTCACATATGGAGACACTGCGATATCTTGGAAATCAACAAGGCAAACGCTTACGGTCACATCGTCAAATCATGCAGAATTAACTGCACTCTATGATGTAGGAAGTGAATGTGTTTGGTTAAGGTCGATGATTGGATATATACAAAAGGAATGCAAAATGAAGACAATCACTGGCTATCCAGCTAAGGTGTATGAAGACAATTCTGCATGCATCACACAAGTGAAAGAAGGATACATCAAAGGCGATCGAACAAAGCACATCTCGCCGAAATTGTTCTCAACCCATGATCTAGAGAAGGAAGGCAAGATTGATATCCAACAAATCCGATCATGTGACAACCCCGCAGACTTATTCTCCAAGTCATTGCAACCCAAGAAATTTGAAGAGCTTGTGTACAAGATTGGAATGCGCAGATTCAAAGAAATACATTAAACTAAGGGTGAGAATTATACGCTCTGTACTCTTTTTCCCTTCGACCGGGTTTTTATCCCACTGGGTTTTTCCTGCCAAGGTTTTTAATGAGGCAGAATTATGAAGCGTATAATACAAGCTGTACTCTTTTTCCCTAGGCTGCGGTTTTGTCCCATCGGGTTTCCCGAGCCAGGTTTTTAATGAGGCAACATATACCCATATCGTGAAAAAGGATGAACATTCAAGGGGAAGTGTTGTGGATAAAAATGAAGGTGAATAGTTCACCCTTTTTACTGTAACTTGGCCTATACGGCCCTTTCCTTTACATCCCTTACGACCTTCAAGAGACAGATGATAAGGGTTGGCAAATTTTGGTCTTATAAGGCTGAAATCTTGCTATAAATTGCATTCATCAGATTGTACAAAATAATTCAAGCAATCAAGAACAAGTTTTCTCTAGTTTGTTTAAATCTCATAACAATTTGGAAATATTTAAACAATATAGTATCTTTCAAATCAGGAGAGAAGAATAAAAGAAGAAATTAATAGAGTAAATAGGAAAAGAAAGATTTGCCATAATCACATAATGAAATTAGTAAAAATGAAAAATTATGAAAAATTGACACATGAATAATGCTAGAAAATTATGATATATGACAAATTGAATTACATAGTGACACATAGAACAAATGGAGGTTTACTTTAATAGTTATATTGTAGATTTTGGGTCATAATTTTTTTATGAACGTTTTCAAAGAGAAACGCGGTGACATATTTGTAATTACTGCGAATTATGATATTTTCTTTCTCAAAATGACCTCAAAAAATCTATCGCCCAAATTATAAACATTACAGCTCAAATTATGAACATCTATCTTATATATTAAAGCTGAGACTTTTAGAGCATCTAAAGAGTGATTCTAGGTTAGGTTGTTAACCTATTTCCACCTTTTATTTTTATCTTTAATTTAAAATATATTAAATAATTAACTCAACAAATAAATCTTAATAAAACAATCACTTCATTCAACATAAAAACAATATAAATTATCTTATCCTATTAAGAATAAATTTTAAATTTAATTATGATATATATATAATGAGATACTTATATATATAATTAAATTATATATATCATTCATTAAATGAATATGTATTAATTAGTATTCACAGACAAAAAATTAAATTTATTTTAAAATGATAAGATATGGAGTAGTTGGAAACTTGTTTATCTTTTGTTCAATGTGTAAAGTAGTTGGAAACTTGGAGGGATGAGTTGTAAAACAATTCACATTTAAAATGATAAGATATGGAGTAATTATTCTTTTGATGTTATGATATGTACGAGTAGATTAAATCTCTTATTCACCCACCTCGTTTAATTAAAAAACAACTTGTCTCAAAATTTAGATATCATTTAATTTTAGCATCGACATCGATAGAAAAGTTCAGGTGAGAACAAGGCCTAACGTAGGAAAATGAAGTTTTTCGCGTTCACATATAACAAGTTAATGTTCATAATCTGGGCGATGAATTTTTTGGGGGGTTATTTGAGAAGAAAAAAAATCAAAGTTCACAGTAATTACAAGTATGCCACCGCGTCCCTCACTGAAAACGTTCAAAAAATTTCATGACTCGGATTATGAACATTATTATCCATAATATGAACATTATGTAATATATGTTCATGCAAACGGTTCGTTTTTCCTACATTAAGACTTAATCGCACCGGAACTTTTCTCTCGGTGTCGATGCATATTTTGTTTCGCCAATATCTCTAACTACATGTTAGTGAAAAATATAAATTTTGATAGTCTTAAAGTACTTAGTGAGACGAATCAAACAAGACCTCATATAACTTAATTTTTCTCTATATACTGAAAGAAATCTATAAAATTCTCTCGGACTGTGAATAGTATAAAAAATGAGATGAGATCTATATATGTAGTATATAATCAAATTTATTTGATTAATGTTTAAATTAATAAGAAAAGTCAATTATAGAATTTATGATTGATTTCCAATCTTGTTAATTGATTTATTTTTAAATAAATAAAGAACATATAGATTTAGGATAGTCTTTTCTTGATTCGCGAACCGGGATGAAGCTCTTTCAAACTCTAGCACAAGAATCAACTAAATTTAGTAGAAATTAACTTTTAGTGAAGCTCAAACCCAGAAATCAAAATTTCCAATTTCCAAAACCCTAATCCCCAAATTTGCAATTTTTTTCCCCAATCTCCTTTGCATGTCCAGTCTCCTTCTGCGACAATCTCCTCTTTTTTGGGCTTTCTAGATCTCCTTCTTTGCCTCCTATATCCTCGAGATCGCGATGCTAACCCTAAACTTCCTTTATTGCCTCCTGTGTACTCGAGCTCGAGACATAAATGTTTGAGAGAGGGTGGAAGTTTGATTTAGGGTTAAGATTATTGTGTTTGAATATCTCGTGAATATTCGTTAAAATTTCATATGTTTGGAAAATGACTTTTTTGCCCTTCAAAATTTGAAGTAATTGCACAGGAACTAACGAGAACATTAATAACCAATGTGAGAGAAGGATGGTTCCATATTAACATAATAGGATAAAGAAGTGATACGTTGCAAAAGTGATATAAAAGGTCATTCGACACAAATTCAGTCAAATAAGGGTGCTGTGTCCCGAAAACCTTTATCATTTCTGATCATATAAGTAACATTCACCCAAATATCATAAAATAACAACAAAAAGCGCCAAACGCAGACATTCTCTTAATATCGGCCCTTTCTTGTACAGAATTCGTCAAATGAATCTAAATTGACTTGAAATCTGAGATAAGGGTAAGATGTAGCATTAAACTATCAACAAAAAATTCAAAGATTGAAATCTTGAAATGATTCATCTCATCATCTCTGTACAACTTTTCCGTGTACGTACCATTTTGAGCTCAGCTGACCATTTTGAAGCCAATACCAGTATCCTCACACCTCCTAACGTCAGGAAAAACCAAGCTCAAATGCTTGACTAAGATCCTACTCTTGCAATCATACCTCGGGGGAAACTGATAGCAAGGCTCCATTGACAAAGCTCTAATGCAAGGCGGATCCGAGAACTCTGTCCCAACAGTCTTGTACATAATCCATGCCTTAATCCCTCCCAAACCCTGAGCCACATAACCGAATGTCGACTGCCCACTCGTCACCAACTCATCACAAAGACTAAGCAAATAAATCTCCATCAGCGCCTTCATATGATGACTGTTGTTGTTGTACCTTTGTACCCCCTCGTGGCTCGGTTGATACACTTGAATTCTCTTGTAAATCGCTCTTAGATTCTCTGAGTACTCTTTGTACAACGACGTTACCAATATCGCCTTAGATGTTGTTGTCGTCTCGTTTTGATCAAAAACTTTTGGTAAAATGTTGTTCTGTCTAGTGCAAGCAAGAATCTGTCTTGTGACTGTTGTGGATGGTGTGAGTTTGGACGAAAACACCCTCACTTGGATCCCGATTTTCGTAGCTGCCTTTGACAAATTCGCGTTGTAGAACCGCGTGATTTGGCTCCATGCTTGGTTTGATGGACTGAAGAGATACCGACCCAAGTGGTGGAAAACCGCGTCTCTCGTGGGAAACATGGCGTTTAGCTCTCGTTCGAAAGACGGGACCATGAAAAGGGATGGGGCAAAGTATTGATCTGACTTCAAGATCAAGATTGGTACCCTATTAAGAATTACTTGTCCTTTACCACAATGGAAGAATCTCTCGTGTAGTGGATTCTCATAGTGCAAATCGACATTAACGAAAGTCGGGACATCGATTGTATTCACCAATTCGTTGGCGTTTTCTGTTCCTACTACCTTCTCCACCAAGCTTGCAAATGTTGGAACATCAACAAATCTCGGCCTATGAGGAAAATCGCTTGGGAGCTGCCATGTCGAGTCGAGAAAAGGCTCACAGAACAAACCCGACATCTCTTTCTCTAACGACACGAGAAGAACTCGATTGGTGAGGATCGCGTATAGGAATGTCGATGCGAGGCTAATCATTCGGTTTCCGAGCCCATTTATAGGTAATGCCACAATGTAATTGCATTCTTCTTTGGTGTTGAATGTGTGGTTGGTGTTTGTGAGCTTTGTTATTGTTGTGTTGTAAAGGCTCGAATTAGGCCCACAACGCCTATGGAGTCGCTCGTAGGCCCGTAGCTTTGAAACGAGGTATGACGATGGTTTGTAGGGTGAGGATTTTCGGTAGAGGTGGGACTCGTATCGGCTTAAGCAAGTTTGTACATCGAAGCCGAGTGGAAGGAGGCCGTCGAGTAGTTTGTTTGAGGTTGTAGACTTGTTTATGGAGTTTGGCATTGTGTGATTTTCTGTGCCTGAAAATAAAAGGTGATAACATTATGATCAAATACATTCAACTATAGGAAACTATGTGCTCATGAGCATTTGAAGAATTTGTGCACTAACCAAGAGAATTGAGGACGGCTTTGTCGTCGCTCTCGAACGTCGTCTTGTTTACTTTGCTTAAGTTCCATAAGGAGTTAGAGAAGGGTTTTTGGTGCAAGAGAAGAAGAGGGAAAGAGATGATGAGAAACAAAGCCAAAACTCCTCTGTAGCCTGCTCCGTTTTCCATCTCCCCTGTTTTTTTTTCTTCTTGCAAGGTTGTGTTTGATCTTTTATTCCATAACACTAAGGGTGATTGATATGGGGGAGATAAACTTTGGATGGTTGGTGAACTCTATAATGGAGAATAAGATTCTACAACATACTCGTTTATTCAAAATCGTGCAAAGTTGTTGAAGGAAACGTGATGATTTCAAAGTTGATATAGGCAACAAAGTAGAAGAGCAAACAAAAGGACCAACGTGCAAGCCATATACGCATGTTTGAGAGATGAATAGTACCTCAATCATGAAATTAAGGTTTTATAAAGGAATTTGATACACTAGTATCTACGGAGTAGTAAGGTCAAAGATTAATGTTTAAGGGCCTATTCCATGCTCTAAAAAAATGAAGAGATCAGAATGTGCCACCCAAACAAATTAAGACTATTTGTATATGCATATGGTTCAAAGTCAACATCATCGATACCGTAGCATCTTTCTTAGTTTATTCTAGAACTGTACAAGTAAGTGTCGGTACGATTCGGCTCGTTCGACCGACCGATCAAATAAACGGGATTGAACATTAGCATCATTGAACGTTGGCATCAGAATTATTGGGTCGGGTCGGGCCTATCCTCGTAAAATAAGGGCAAAGAACGGATACTCATAAAAGGGCCGTTCTACCCTGTAAAATTAATTAATATATAAATTTATAAATATTAGTTAAATAATAATTTTAACTTAATATCAACCCTAAAACACACGCCCCAAATCACTTATGAGTTGTACGCCTTCATATTCAATCTCTTCAACGCCGGTGTTGCTACAAATTCTCACGACAACCCTCAATTTCAATGTCCGATATGCCAGTTCTAAATTAGATTTCCTTACTCCATGCTTAATTTATAAGTTATTGAATATTGATGCTCGACTTTGTTGGTAATATGACACCAGTTTGTTAAAAATATATAATTTTTTATCGGACCGCCCTGTGAGATACTCTGGAAGATTTTAGACTCGAATAAGAATTCCGCCCGTTTGAATCGGAGAGGTTTAGCTCCGTCAAGTTATATAGGCAAATTTTTCATTTTGATACTCCGATACCTTTGCTTTTAGTTTATTCATAGAAAAATCAATTGAGTGTGTCGGCCTTATATTCTATGTTGATATCTACACATTTTAGATGCTCCCTCCGTCCCCAAATGTTCTTCTCATTGTAATTTTTGATATTATTCACATTACAAGAGAATCTTCGATATATCGTCCAATATATAAGAAATAACATAGTAATATGAGATCTTATTTGATTCGTCTCGGCGAGAACTTTAACAATATCAAAATTTTATAATTTTTATTAACGTATATTTGAAGATATTAACGTTACAAAACGTGTTTCGGAAAATGTGTAAGAAGGGAATGAGAAGAACATTAAGGGAGGGAGTATAAAATAGACTTATACTTAGACCTGTCAAATGGGTCGTGTGGGTCGCGATCAGGTGTTTGAGCCCTTCTAGGTTGGGTCGAATTTGAGTATGGTCGTCTCCGGATCAGAATTTACTGCTTGGATTCAGGTCGGGTAATTTTTTATAATATTTTAATCATAAAATATATTATTTTCTCAATATATATTATAAAACACAAAAAAAAAAAATAGTTAAGTCGAAATAACGATTTTGCGGGTCGTGTCGGATCGGGTCGGATTTTGACCCAGAAATGACCCACAATTTCGGATCCAACGAGTCAGATCAATTCGAATCGAATTAAAATATTTTCCGGATCTTAACCCACAAAAATCTGAATCGGATCAACTTTTGACAGATCTGCATATTCTCCACATCTATACCTCCGGCAAGATTGTGGGCCAATTTTTTTATTTTTACCTCAGTTTTTTACAGCTATCACATAGCATGATTTTTTAAAACAGAAACTTTATAATCCGAATGTTTTAAATCTGGGTTATATTTGAGATTAAATTCGATTTTATAACCAAAATTTAAAACAAGGTATAAAGTTTGTCCTGATTTCAAACCTTCAAAATCTAAAGTGGACTTTACAGAGAAATGGTATGCTCACATATTTCATTACTGTCTAATGCAGGAATACAATGCCATATATATAAGCATGGGAAGATATTTACATATACGGGACCACAACCTATTCTTGAAGGATCAACACTACTAGGCACTACTCCACTACTGCCTTACTACTCTTTGTGTCAGCTTGCTCATCCCAACGGTTATATGCTTCAGTATCCCCCCTCGATCCAAGCGGACGCAGTCGGAGCTTGGAGAGAAGCCATGTGAATCGATTGTTGGGAAGCGGCTTTGTGAGAGCATCCGCTAGTTGATCCTTGGTAGAGACAAACATCACTTGCAACGTCTTATTTTGAACACGTTCTCGAACGAAGTGGTAGTCGATTTCGATGTGCTTAACCCGATGATGAAGTACCAGATTTGCTGCAAGGAAGGTGGCCCCTATGTTGTCACACCACAGGATTGGAGCAGTGTTTAAGCGGATGTGAAGTTCAACAAGAAGATGTTGTATCCAGATTAGTTCACAAGTGGCCGTGGCTACGGACCGGTACTCTGCTTCAGTTGAGGATCTGGAAACCGTGGGCTGTTTCTTGCTGGACCAAGAGATAAGATTGGAGCCCAAGTATATGCAGTAAGATCCGGTGGACCGTTTGCCTTCAATTGGTCCCGCCCAATCAGAATCTGAGAACGCTGCAAGTACACAAGCCTGATTGTTGTCAAAGCAGAGTGACATATCCCTGGTGCTGTTCAGATAACGGAGTATGCGCTTCACCGCTTGCCAATGAGGAACAGTCGGGGAGTGCATATATTGACACACACGGTTCACCGCAAAGGAGATGTCCGGGCGAGTTAGCGACAAGTACTGTAGGCTCCCCACTACACTACGGTAAAGCTGAGGATCATAATTTGGGTGCAAACGGAGAGTCAAGATCAGAACTGGTAGACGTAGGAGTGGATATGGGTTTGCAAGAGCTCATGTTGGATTTGGACAGGAGGTCGGTAATGTATTTGTTTTGGTTAAGGGTAAGACCAGACGATGTGTGTTTGACTTCGACTCCTAGGAAGTAATGAAGGGGGCCTAAATCTTTGAGGGGAAATTCAGATGAGAGAGATGTGATGAAATTTGTGGCTAGGAAGTCGTGGGAAGTGATAAGGAGTATGTCGTCGACATAGACAAGGACATAGGCGTGGAGGTTGTTGGATTTGAAGATGAAGAGAGAGGAATCACACTTGGAGGGAGTGAAACCTATGCGGACAAGGGAGGAACTCAATTGAGCAAACCAAGCACGAGGTGCTTGTTTGAGACCATAAAGAGACTTACGTAGCTTACAAATGTGTTGAAGAAATGAAGGATCGACGAACCCGGGTGGTTGAATGGTGTAGACTTCCTCCTCAAGGTCACCGTGGAGAAAAGAATTTTGGACATCAAGCTGCCGGATTTGCCATCGGAACATTACGGAGAGGGAAAAAAGGAGACAGATAGTGGAGGGTTTAATGACCGGGCTAGAGGTTTCGGTGTAATCTAGGCCATGTTGTTGGTGGTACCCCTTTGCAACGAGACGGGCTTTACGGCGTTCAATGGTGTCGTCGAGTTTGTATTTGGTTTTGAATATCCATTTCACCCCTAAGACATTGGTGGAGGTAGAAGGTGGAACTAGTTCCCATGTTTTTGTAGCTATGAGGGCGTCATATTCCTGGGACATGGCTTGTTGCCAGGGGATGTGTTTGGAGGCTTCGGTGAATGAGGTTGGCTCTTCGGGAATGACAGTGGTGTGATGGCTCGAGGGAGGTGGCCAAGGAATGGTGCCATCCGATCGAACTAAAGGCTTTGTGATATGATTACGATGTCTTGTGACCATGGAATGGGAAGAAGAAAGATGTGGTGGAATGGGGTGTGGGCTGGATTGTGGTGAGCTGGGTGAGTTTTCTGTGGAGGTGTTGGGCTCAGTGGTAGTGGGTTGAGATGATTGGGCCGTAGGGAGTGAAGAGGATGAGGAAGGGATCAACCCAAGTTCAAGAGGAGGTGTTTGGGAGAAGTCAGAGGAAGAGGTGGGTGAAGTATTGGGCTCTGACGTTTGGACCGAAGAAGTGGGCTGAGGGAGAGAAGGCAGAATGGCATGGGTTGATGTAAATGGGGCCGAGGTGGAATTGGATGGACTGGAAGAGGAAAGTGGAAAATGGGCTTCATGGAAAAGGACATCGCGACTGATGTAGAGGCGATTGGATTCTAGGTGTTGGAAAATATAGCCTTTGTGGCAGAGGCTATAACCGAGGAAGAGGCAAGGATGGGATCGGAAGTTGAGTTTGTGGGAGTTATACGGTCGGAGGTTGGGAAAGAAAAGGCACCCAAAGACACGAAGGAATTTGTAGTCGGGAGTGGTTTTGTGGAGTTTGGTGAAAGGTGAGGAGTTGTCAAGGATTGGTGTAGGGGTGCGGTTAATGAGATATACAGAAGTCTCGAAAGCATAATCCCAATAGGAAAGAGGCATGGAGGCATGTGAGAGGAGAGCAAGGCCGTTATCGACTATTCGTCGATGACGAGATTCAATACTCCCGTTTTGCTCATGAGAGTATGGACAAGTGAGGCGGTGATTTATGCCAAGGGAGGCAAAGGTGTGTTTGAGAGGGAAGAATTCGGATCCACCATCGGTTTGGATATTTCGGATTTTTGTGGAGAATTGAGTATGAATAAAGTTGATGTAATTGGTTATAATCGATGTGACTTGAGCTTTTGAGTTTAAGGGAAAGATCCAAAGGTATTTGCTAAAGTCATCCAAGATTGAAACATAAAAACGATTGCCTCTATTAGAAATTAAATGGGCTGGGCCCCATACATCCATGAATAACAATTCAAATGGGCTTGTGGATTGAGATGGAGAAGATGGATGGGGAAGGTTGTGGGCTTTGGACCTAGCACAAGCAATACAAGACAAATCAGTAATGCTAGAGGGGCAATTTAGGGAAAGCAGATTTAGGACATTTTTTGTGGTTCTCAGGCTGGGGTGCCCTAGACGGGCGTGCCAAAGAGAAGCAGCGACATGGGAGGATGAGCTTGAGGTTTTGTTCCAATGACAGAGGGCAGCTTGTAGAGTCCGTCTTCAACTGGACCTTGGAGGAGTATGGTTCGAGTCGCCATATCCTTCATAGTAAAGTAATGTGAGAAAAATTCAAAGGAGACATGGTTATCGAGACAAAATTGTCGAACAGATAGTAACGGTTTGGATAAAGAAGGAACATGGAGAAGATTATGTAAAGAAAACTTACGAGAGGGAGAGGATAGAAGAGCAGAACCATAGTGTGCGATTCTACGGTTGGTGAAGGTGAGTGAGGTCCGGCGAGAAGTGATGAGTCGTCGGCGTGTCAGGATACCAGGTGTGGTGAGCTTGTAGAGAGGTCGGGGCCGGCGCCTGGTAGGACTGATTGAATCTGTGGTAGCACTGCAGAGCTGTGTGGCCTCTTTTCCCGCAGACTTGGCACAAGGGGCGGTTGTCCGACTGTCCAGCAATGTACGTTCAAGGCAGGAGGTTGTGAGCCGTTGAAGGTGGGTCGCGGAGCCTGATGAGAGGGTCCTCCTCTGTGACCGTTGTGACCGCCTCTGTATCCTCTTCCATGGCCTTTGTTACCCCGGAAGTTTGAGCGAGGGCGTGGGATGAATGTGTGGTCAGCAGAAGGTGTGGGAAGGAGGCCATTTTGTGGAGGTTGAGCTATTTGGTGGTTTAGGCGAGACTCGTTATTTAGGAGGAAGGAGAAGACTTGATGTGGTGTTGGTAAGGAGGTTTGTGTGGAGATAGAAGTGACAACTGACTCGTAGGTTGAGTCCAGTCCGGCTAAGAGATAGACGATGAATTCATCATCGGATATATAATGTCCAGCGGCTGAGAGGGCAGTGTAGAGAGCCTTAGCTTTGTTGAAGAAAACTGAGATGGAGTCTCCTCCTTTCTTGAGTGAGGCAAGTTGTAGCCTTGTTTGAACAATGTGTGCACTAGAGTGAGATGAGAAAAGGTCTTTGAGCAATGACCAGATCTGGAAAGAGGATGTGCACTCTGTGACTTGAGATAACACAGATTCTGATAAGGAGGAGGTGAGAATGGCTACTACAAGATGGTCTTTCGTGACCCATCGTTCAAAATCTGTGTTTGGGTTTCCATTTGGAAGGAGAGGAGGAGGGCAGATGTTGGTGCCTTCAATGAAGCCATGTAAGGAGTGAGCTCGAAGGTATGGGTAAACTTGGGTTTTCCAAATAGGGTAGTTGTCTATTGTGAGTTTCACTGTGATGAAGTTTGAGAAAGAGGTTAGAGGAGGGCTGTTTGTGGCGGAAGGGGTGGTGTTTGAAGGGTTGAGAGTGTCACCCATTGCAGAGATGGTGTTTGAGGGAAGAGAAGGGATAGAGGAAGAAGACAGGGAAAGGAAGGGATCTCAGGACGTTGGTCCTTGCTAGAGCTCTGATACCATACAGAGAAATGATATGCTCACATATTTCATTAGTGTCTAATGCAGGAATACAATGCCATATATATAGGCATGGGAAGATATTTACATATACGGGACCACAACCTATTCTTGAAGGATCAGCACTACTAGGCACTACTCCACTAGTACCTTACTGCTCTCTGTGACAGCTTGCTCATCCCAACGGTTATATGCTTCAGTAGACTTACCTAAAGTTTTGTTATATTTTTTTTGGTTGAAATTATCCAAAATTTTATAAACAGACATAAAATGAACCTTATAACCCAGACTTCCAGAACACTAATATAAAATCTATTTATATAGCATTTTGATCAGTGTCACTGTCAATATTAACTTTTTAGACAAACAATTTAAAACCAAAACAGATACCACACTTGTAAGCAAATAAGAAATCTCATGATCTTCTTAGCAAGTACTCCGTATTCTGTTTCCATGATCTGAGTGTCCGTTTACTAAAGAATCACACTCTAGAATAAGATATAAGGATTAAGAACTCTATAATAAAACTCAAATATATCCCAATCAATATTTAAATCAAAATATGATTTTTATATTCTCAAGAGTTGTATAAAGTAATTTGTGTCATTGATTTTTCATCCAGTAATGAGGGTATTGATGGAAATATGTTATTAAAATGTATAAAACTTAAAATCAAAGTTAAAATAACATTTTTTAGAATGAATAGTCAAGGGAGAGAGTAGTTTTGAGTTAAAAGCATCTCAATCTATATATACTTGTTGCGGATAGGTTTCGACATTAATCATGTATTAGGAAGCAACCTAGCAACGATGAACGATAATGTTTATGACCATGAATATGATCTTTAATGTTCACTGTCAAGAACTGGCTCTGAAAAACAATGTTTAATGGTATGTTTCCAGTAATGAATATGATCAAAGAAAATAAATGTAATAAACATAATCTACAATCATGTTCGTAGCACTGAACATGAATGTTCATGGCTCTAAACGCAAAATGTTCATAACATGCTCAACTGAAAACTCAATTAATGAAAAATAAAATTAATGAAAATGCATGCTTAGAAAATCATTGAACATTTTAACACAAATAAGTGAACATTTTAAAAAGCAACAATGAACATTTAAAGATAAGTATTACGAACATAAAAGATTGCTAGGTTGATTATTAAGAACTACGATTATTCCTCTACTTGCTACATATATATTGTTTGGACCAAAAAAAGTTTATATATTATAAACAAATTTAAGCCTACGAAAACAGTTAATGAAATTTATTTTCCAAATCTTACACATGGTGCTTGCTCGCCCATAAACAAATTTCGCAACTACAATCTGTACAACTTTTCTGGGTTTCAACATACAAAAATCAATCAGCAAACCCCAACAATTTCTCAACCAAATGGCATATATGCTCAATCTTCAGCGACCATCTTTAATCCGCTTCCAATATCCTCACACCGCTTCATATGCTTGAAAACCGAGCTCATATGCTCGACTTCAACCCTCCTCTCACAATCATACTTGGGTGGAAAATGAAAGCAAGGCTCATTTGACAAAGCTCTCTCACATGGCGGATCCCGAAACTTGGTACCAACAGTCTTATACATAATCCATGGCTTAATCCCTCCTAAACCTTGAGCGACATACCCAAATGTCGAAACTCCACTCGTCATCAACTCATCACAAAGGCTCAACAAATACATCTCTGTCAATGCCTTAACGTAATGGCTGTTGTTGTTGAACCTCTGCACCCCCTCGTGGCTCGGTTGGTTCACTTGAATTCCCTTGTAAATAGATCTTAGATTCTTCGAATACTCTTCGTTTAACGACGTCACCAAGATCGACATGGAGTTGGACTTGTCATGATCATCTTTCGGCAAAACTCTGTTCTTTATACCACAGGCAAGAATCTGTTGAGTGATTGTACTTGCTGGTGTTACTTTGTCAGCAAACACCCTCACTTGGATCCCGATTTTGGTATCCGCCTTTGACAAATGCGCCTTGTAAAACCGCGTAATTTGCCTCCAGGCTCCGTTTGTCGGGATATAAAGGTACCGCCCCAGGTGATGGAAAACATGGTCCCGCTCGGGAAACAGGGCGTTCGCCTCTTGTTCGAAAGACGGGACCATGAAAAGAGACGGCGCGAAATACTGATCCGACTTCAAGAACAAGAATTTTGCTTTTTTCAGAATCCTCTGGCCTTCACTACAATGGAAAAACCTCTCGTATTCGTCTCTCCGATGCTGCAAATCGACGTACAGCAATGGCGGTACAGTAATCGAGCTCGAGAACTCACGATAAGATGGAAGATCATCAACACGATGCCTATGGGGAAAGTCACGAGGAAGCTTCCACGTGGAGTTAAGAAACGGCTCACAAAACAAACCCGACATGTCAGACCCGAATTCCACGAGAAGAACTCGGTTGGTGAGGAGCGCGTAGAGGAATGTCGATGCCAGGCTGATCATTCGGTTTCCGAGCCCGTTTACAGGGATCCAGACAATGTAGTTGCAGTCTGATGTGTGGCTAAAATGCCTTGATTTGGGTCCACAACGTCGATGGAGTCGCTCGTAGTTTCGTAGCTTGGAGATGAGGCGAAGTGATGGCTTGTGTATGGAGGGTTTGCGGTAGAGGTGAGATTCGTATCGGCTTCTGCAAGATCTCTCGTCGAAACCGAGCGGAATGAGTCCGTTAAGGAGTTTGTTTGATGTGGGCAATGATGAAGTGTTGGTTGAGTTTGGGAGTGTTTGGTTCATTGAGTTTGGTGTTTGGGATGGAGACGATGAATCATTTCTTGAGTTTTTTAGTGTGTGATTTTCTCTACCTGAAAACATGAGTGAACTGAAGATTATTACTTAAAACTGACTCTGCTTACATAAGTTTACTTTTGAGTAAAAAAAAAAGAGAGCTGTCATTAATCCTCAAGTGAAATCAGAGTATCACATATGGCATGTTCACTTATTTAATTTCCCTAAAACACAAAAATGATTGAGGTAGGAAGGATTGTTAGTTTTCTATTATAGTCCAAATGAGATTAAGACTTGCCAGCGAACACACTATTAGGATGAACATTAATGAGTAGTTTGCGCAAATCACACGGAACTTGATACTCCAGTAATTAATGAAACTCAACAAAGATGAGTTGTATAGCCTTACCCTATGCTAACACTTTTGAAAAAACTTACAAGAAAAATAACCGGTTGACTTTTAAAAAAATGTCACCTGTGGATGTTGGTGCAACAGCGAGGTTATGATATTGAGCTGGTTGAGTTGACGGCGTCGGAGCAATCTCCGGCGCAAGTTTGTCCTCCGGGAACGTCTGGTTAAGTTTCGGGTAGCTCCAGACGGAATCCGAGGTTGAGTTTTGGTAGAGAAGAAGAGGCAAAGAGATGATGAGAAACAGAGCTAATATTCCTCCACAGTTGTAGTTGAAGCATGTTCTTCCTTTGTCCATTTTCCCTTGTTCTTTTCTTCAAGGAAATATGTGTTTTCAGGTTTTATTTCTCATTGTTGAGAAGCCAAAGAGGACCATATTTGCGGAAATTCAGAGAAGGCTATGGTGATTTATATTGTTGAATATGATTAGGGAGGAAGGAGATTAGGAGGAGGAGAAGTAATAGAGGAGACCAGCTTGGTTGATCTCCATGGCTGTCATTTGTTGAATACTTATAATGGAAAAGAAAGAAATGATTCAATTATTGGCAAGCATGTTTATAAAATCTCCTTGTGAATTTAGTTTATAATTTCTAAGTAGTTGAGAATTTGTAGATAGTTTATAATTCCTAAGTAGTTGAGAATTTGTAGATTTAAAAATGTATTACATGTTTATAAAGATAGGTTTTCATGAAATGAATTTCTAAGTAAAAATATAAGGAGGGCCGGTTCCGGTGAGAATAGTTTTTAAAATGAAAACATGAGAATGACTAATGTGCATTAAATATACTGTGCATCAAAAATCCTTTGAAAAGTGATGCACATATACAACTTTTGCCTGAATGTTCTTCGGTTTCTCAATAAATGTTATTTAAAGAATGAATGTTCTTCAAATTTTGGATGTTTTTAAGTTTGTCAATGAATGTGCACTAAATTAGTACTAAATGTGCACCAGTTTGCATCATTCTCACGTTCGTATATTAAAAGTTATTCTCCCCCGACATTTTTCCATATAATGTCTGGCACATGTTAAATTGATTTTTTTTTATCACTTGGATACAATGTAAGTTCTCTGTTTTCAGTTACAATTTGTAGCCACACAACAAATTGTACTCGTAGCCGTTCTGAATTTTCCTTGTCTAAAAGTGCTGTGCCCAAAAAAGAGCAAAATTGAAACTTTTCCATGAAAAACATGTGTAGTGTGGGTTGGATGTAGAAATGTCAAAAAAATAAGATATGTGCAACGAGAAATCGCAATGAAAAATATAGTGACAGTACATACACAAATACTGTCCTCCTCAACAATGAAATTACACTTCATATTGTCATATCATCTTTTTTTTTGAAAGGAAAATCACATGAAATTTTTATATCTTATCGATTCCTACAAGGTCAATAATTCCTTGAGGAAAGTTACAGAGATATATGAACTCCTGACCGGACAGTTAGATAACCTAGCAGCAAGGTGGGCTACAATATTCCCTGACTTGCGAATACTAGAAAAAGAAGAAAAATTACACTAATTACATAAATTCAGTATATCACTAATAATCAGGTCAACATAGGATGACCCCGATCTTCCCACCTTAAGTCAAGCAATCAGCACTAAGGCATCAGATTCAATAACCAACTGATTATAGCCCATACAAATGGCCAATTGGACTCCCCAGCGGCAGGCCATGGCTTCAGCAAGAAGGACATTATCACCACCCGGTACACAATTTGCAGCAGCTAAGACAACATGCCCCAAATGATCACACCAAACCATGCCAAAGTCAATCTTACCACCTGAAATTGCAGCATCAATATTAATTTTCAGCACCCCAGCAGATGGCGCTTCCCATGAACTTGGAATAACACGTTGTGGAGGCAGAGTATCAGCCCTACGACGTGCCTGTGCATCAAAATCCTGCAGGAACTTCAGCAGCCCTGCACTTAAAACATCCCCGTTGACGAATCCCTGCTCAAAATAATGTTGTTCCTGAGATTCCAGGAGATCCAGCAGTGACAGATGAAGTCCTTCACAGCAGCGGCACTCTGCACCCCGTTTAACTCCAAAAGTGCTCTTTTGAAATCAACGAAAGGTAGGCTCCTAGCCCAGGCAATCAACGGAGAACCAACCCAGGCGATATCATTTTCCGGGCAAGAAATCAAAACATGCCATATTGATTCCACGCCAGTTGAACATCGATCACACACAGAATTATCCACTACATGCCGCTGCAATAGATTTACCTTGACAGGAAGAGCCTCAGAGCAGACTCGCCAAGCAATTTTTTTTAGCTTGGGTGGGTCTTTCAATGCCCAAACTGTGCGAAAGATGTCATGATCAGTGTTGTCCAGGCGACTATGCCAGTTGGCTATTCCCTCACAAGAGCCAAGCCAGTAAGCAGATCGAACAGTGAACCAGCCATCACGATTAGGCCACCATACAACTGCATCTAGGTCTAAAGAATCAGAATTTTGGTTCAATGGAAACAAAGAGAGGATATCAAGCTGGTAGAATAGTCGGAAAAAACTAGGTCTAATGTTCCTTTCCTAACAAATTTTATAGTTTCTAACTATAACTTATAGAATTTGTGTTTTTTAACCTTTTAACACATATTGATGGCAGTTTTTCGTCATTATTTGATGACAATTTTCTATCATTATTTGATGACAATATTTTGTCATCATTTAATGACAATAACTTTATCATCAGTGAAACCGTCGTCAAGTATTTTATGAAAGTGTCATCATGTGTTAAATGATTAATTAACACACATTATTAATTTTTTAGTATTAGAAAATATAACAAAGTGCAAACAGGTTTAGTTAGCCCGAGGTGGGATGACGTCGGTGTCATTCAAGATAAAATTTTGGAGTTAACTGCATGTTGGAACAGATTGTTATAGATACGGATTTCGATCAAAAGTAAGGTTCAAGTAAAACAAGAATTAGGGTGAAACGTGTGTATCCATAAGAGACGTTAGATTAGATTTGATGGACGGTTGGATGAATACAAAAGATATTATCAATTAAATATTAAAAAAAGAGGTCGGATCCGGTGAGAATGATTTATATGGTACGGACATACGAATGGAAAATTCGCATGCACAACCTTCTGTATTCACATGCACAACTGATACGCTACACTTTGTATGGCGTAACTAGGGGTTATTACATTAGTTTAGGAGTGTTATCACAAGTATTTGGAGCTATTGTTATATTCTGAGTTGTTTATGAAGAAGTGAAGAAATGAAGACCAAAACCGAAGAAGAAGAGGATCAAAGATTGAAGACATGAAGACGAAGACATTCTGCGGAGCAGCGGCGATCGCCACCATCACTATGGCGATCGCCATTCTACAACAGAAGCTCTTCATAAGTTCGAGAGATCATGGCGATCGCCATGAATCTACGGCGATCGCCATGGGGCAACAGAGACCACGACAGACGCTACATGAAGACCGCGATCGCCAGACATCTATGGCGATCGCCACAACAAGGCCGAGGACATTCCGGACTTTCCTTATTTTCCTTCGTTTATTTTATTTCTTTTTCCTTATTTTATTATTTCGTTTAATATTTATTTTTTACCATATATTTTAGGGTTAGTTCTCTATTTAAGAACCCTAGTTCTTTCTATTGTTTTATTATCATTCTTTTCTATCATCTTTTCCATCAGACAATTTAGTTCTGCAACCATGAGCAGGAACTAATCTTCATTGTTTTACTTAGCGGTTGAAACCTTCAGTTATTAAGTTGTGAGATTTCTAAATTCTTGTTCTTTTCCTATGGGTTTGTATTAATTCTCTTGCACTTCATCTATTGATTTCTATTAGTTTTGCTAGCTTGATCACCTAGTTTGATTGATAGTTTTCTATTGCTAGACTAGGAATATACGGTGGAATTCCTTGTCATTGTAGCACTCACATCTGCATGATCTGGTAGTTGATTGCTTTTATGAAAGAGAATTGATTGCATGTTAATACTTGACGGTTGTAAGTTATTGCATGCATCCTTATAATTCCTGTGCTCTTTGCTGCTATTTCATCTAATCTTGAGAGGTTTCCCTGATTGCTGAATAATAAGTATTATCAGGACCGATTGGCCTGCTGATATATTAAAGATTGGAATAGGAACATTCCCTAGGATTGAATAGAACTTGAGATAAATCTATGATCAACTTGATTGACTGTTGTGTGGATACTTGCTAGGTGAAACCCCTTTGCATAATATTCTCACCCAAACCTCCTCTGCTTGTTACTGGTTACTTGTGTGTTCTTGCAATCAACCCCCCCCCCCCCTTTGGTTACTTGTTACTAGTTGATATTTCACTTGACTGCATTGATTTGGTGTTTTAATTCCCTTGGGTTCGACCTCTACTTACTTGCTATATACTCTAATTAGTGTTTAGAGTTTTCTTTGATTTGGCACTATGACTTTAGCCTCATCAACAACCTTCTGTATTCACATGCACAACCCTTCACATTCACATGCACACGCAGGCATGTGCATGTATTTTTCATATATTGTCAAAGACATGCACACATGTACAGATGTGCATGTGAATGTAAAGGAATGTGCATGTAAATATAGAAGGTACGTTGTGCACGTGAATTTTCCATTTTTATATTCATACCCTATAAATCATTCTCACATGAATCTTTTCTTTACAAAAAGATTATTAAAGATATTATCATTTACCAAAAAATAGAGAAAGATAGTTGTTATCATAATCGATTTTCTTCTCTCCCTTCGTCTTCTCTCTATTTCCATTCTTCATTCCAACACTAGACAATCTTCATCTTCTAATTTTGATTAAAGATTTGTTCATTGAATATTGAAAAAAGTTTGATTAATCTTCCTACTCTTCTTACTCGATTTTGATTCCATTTATAATCTTAGTTTGTGTTACATTCTCAATTTTTTTTATTATGAATTATCATGTTCGCACCGTATTTTAGAGTTTCTTTGTTCAAATCAGATTAAGTTTGTAAACCGACAAAATTTCGGTGATATTTATATACAATCATCTGATATTCGTAAGAACAGTGAGAATGTTTCATAGATATTTGTTAATGTTTCATTGATATTCAAAAACACATTAATGTATTTACAATATTTGATATTCATGTACACCAATTTGATATTCAAACGAATTGTTTTGATGTTGCGTAGATATTCGTTAATATTCTACTTCGAATTCAAAAGTTAAAACAATTCGTTTGAATGTCAAACTGTTGTTCATGAATATCAAACCAATTTCGTTTAGCACAAAATTTCGAAATTGGTTTGATATTCTTGAACACCAATCAAATATTCAAACGTACTATTTTAGTAACGCGTAGATATTCATTAAGATGAGAAGATATATGTTAGGGTATTGCTCTTTTCTACAAACTCGAATGAATAACATACATGTTACATTGAATAACTTCAGTTTGTGATGATCAATTTATTATGGCTAGTCAATACGATATTCGTGCTTTATTTCTGAATATTCATTGTGTTGTTGTTTATTATTTTCTTGTATATATTCGGTCATGGTAGGTTTGAGTTTAATTTAATTGAGAATCCACAATATTTTGAGGTTAGATTCTGAATCTGTTTGTGCTTGAACGAAATTGCACTTATATTCATGAATACTCATATGATATTCAAACAAACTATAGTAATGTGGTATTCGTTAATATTTGGTAAATATTCGCCATTGTATAAGGAGCGAATCAAGAAGTCCATATGATGTTGCAAGAAGTTGAAGAGACGTGAAGATCGTCTTTGGAGAAAACGACAATATTGAGGCAGTAAAAATTGAAAGTGGATCTTTTTTTATTTGAGTAAATCTTGGAATAAAAAATGTGTAAAAAAGTGTGAGAGATTATGAAAAGCCCGTGTAGGGTTGCTTGTATTCATTAGAGTACACATGATTACATCGTATCCAATATAATAAATAATAAATGTATGGTAACAATATATCCTATTCACAAACGTATCATCCTATTCACCAACGTATCATCCTATTCACCAACGTATCGCTATCATCCCCCTCAGTTGGAGCGGTAGCTTGTCGGACACAAATTGGATCGAAATTATGAGAAGAGAGGATACAACCCTTTGGTAAGCAAATCAGCAAACTGATGAGTCGATGGTACGTGGACACAGACCTGGGCGAGAGCACTTTTGTCCCTGAGAGCAGGTAGATCAGTCTCTACATGTTTTGTACGTTGGTGTTGTACATGATTAGATGAGACGTACACGACACTTACATTGTCACAGAAGACAAGGGTGGCTGTTTTGATTGGAGAACCGAGCTCAGTAAGGAGGTTTCTGATCCAACTTGTGTCGGCAACGACATTAGTGACAACTCGATATTCCGCCTCGGCGCTCGAGCAGGAAACTGTGTTCTACCTTTTAGCGGTAGGGATCCTCTAGTCCATTTCATGGTCCAATTGTTGTGATTGGTTAAATTGATATAAATAAATTCTATATAACTATTTAGTTTTTAAAAAATAAAAGAAAAATACTTATTTGAACCAATCAAAATAAATGGACCATGAAATGTACTATCATTTTAGACTAAAGGATCCCTACTAGCCTTTTAGATGACCAACTGATGAGATTGTGACCCAAGAATACACAGTATCCCGAAGTCGGACGTCTCGAGTCGGGGCAGCCTGCCCAATCGACGTCGGAGTAAACGAAGAGAGTGTGCAACGGGGTTGTGTTGAGTTGTAGACCAAGATGACTGGTGCCATGGATATAACGCATAATACGTTTGAGCGCGTTGAAGTGTTGTTCCCCCGAGTCATGCATGTGCAAGCAAATTTGTTGAACGACATAGGCAATGTCGGGCCTTGTGAACGTAAGGTATTGCAAGGCACCGACCAAGGACCTGTAATGGGTTGGATCTTAGATCGGTGGACCAGCATGTTGGGTGAGCTTGGCTGCGGCGTCGACTGGATTTCTACACGATTTACTGCTTTTTGGAAATTTCTAATAAAAAATCAATTAAATTTGGAAAATTATGTACTAAAATATCACAAAAGATTGTTTAAAATCTGCTAGATCAGAACAAGATATTTACATGTTTATCTTATATTATGTTATTTTTGCAGATCTGTATTCTTATTTGTGTGATGTATCTGATCACAAAAAGATTGACTGCTTGATAATAAGAAAGAGATAATAATAATAATAAAAATATTCTATTATGTTATTTTTGCTAAATTAAATTATAACTTATATTACCATTAAATATATCTATTTTTTTCTAAAAGTTATAAATATTTTTATTAAATTGAAAAATATTGTGTAATTCCGTGTATTGCACGAGAACTAATCTACCTAGTGAAGTAAATCTAAGAGTTTGCATTAATTTAGAGTTTACTAGCGTGTGTTCCCGTACCAAGTACGGGGTCGCATGTAATAAATATTATAATAATATATTTATATTTTATACTATTAATTAGTTTATAGATTGTAGTTTATATTTTATGGTTTATAATTTATAGTTTATAGTTTACTATTTATGTTTTATAGTTTAAGTTCATTAATAATTTATTTTAATTAGATTGATAACATAATAATAGATAAAGATACATATATATATATATATAAGATAAAGATAAAGATATAATATGATAAAAGATAAAAATCGATATTTCTTTTTGTAATATTAACCTATTAGATATCTTTTTGATTTTTTTACTTATTTAATTCAAAGATATCTAATAGGTTATATTACAAAAAGAAATATCAAATTTTATCTTTTATCATATTATATCTTTATCTTTATCTTATATATATGTATCTTTATCTATTATGGATTCGAATCTGGTAATAAAGGGCTCTTTAGAGATAAATGAGAATGAACGGGAACCGTTCATTGGAATTGATCGGACAGCCCAGATTGCTCCACTTTCCATGCTGGCAACTTCCTACTCGCTAGCTTTTTGTGTGAAATACACGCGCTACATCGTTCCAACGTGATTCAAAATTGGAGCGAAAACCGTCTCTTCCCATTCTTCTCAAAACTTCCACAGAAAACCTCTCTCGCAAAGGCGATCAAACCCTAACCTCCTACTCGCTTGCTTTTTCTTCGATTTCTCAACGAAATCACTTCGTTTTCTCTCGTCGATCATCAAAAACAACATACTCCTACAAATTTCGCGATGTCTGGCTCACAGAAGAACAACGAAGGAAGAGGTATGGTGTTTAATCCCTAATTTTAGCGTATACGATGCTTTTTCCTGTGATTTCTCACTGATTTCTCTTCATTTCACTCCGTCGTTCACCAAAATCCATCAACGCGCTACTAAAAATGACAGGATCTCAGAGAAGCCAAGTACCAAAAGGTATGGAGTATAATCTGGTATTTGGAGTTAGGTTTTTGCTTCGACATGTTTGATTTCGCTACAGGCATGTTCATCAAAATACATGTTCATCACAGTACATCTAAATGTTCATCAAATATCTCGTATTTGTTCATCGTATCTTGTACATACGTTCACCAGATTTCTTTTCAATGTTCACCAAAATTTTTGTGATTGTTCATCTCATTGCCTATAAAAGTTCATCATATGTCTTAAGATTGTTCATCAGATTTCTCTTATCTGTTCATCATAAATCTTGTTATTGAATGTCCAAGAGGTATGAATATTATCCTCTTTATAAACTTTGTATTTTTGCACAATATATAACTTGTATGTTCAATATTACAGAGATAAGAAGCAAAAAAACAAATGACAGATCACAAAGAGCAATGTTTGTGGAATTTCATTATCATATAACTGTATGTTCATCATCATATAACTGTATGTTCATCATCATATAACTGTATGTTCATCATCATATAACTGTATTTTCATTATCATATAACTGTATGTTCATCATCATATAATTGTATGTTTTAAATATGTTCATCATTGCTTTTCAATATGTTTGATATTATTGTGTTTTTATTTTACAGAGAGCAATGTTTGTGGAATTTCTAAGGAAGCATGGCATGGAAGCCAAAGCAGCTCCATTCGAAGATGAGAAAAAGGTCAAAGCTGAACGTCTTTCAATGTACTGGAGAGATGACAAGAACAAGCAGGATTGTGGTATATATACCATGCGACACATGGAAACGTACTTTGGGGAGGGGCTGACAAATTTTACAACTTCTTTGAATAAAGGTGACAATAAGCAAATGGACATGATAAGGGTCAAGTACATTTCAGAGTTGTTAACCAACAGATTCAACAATGCTTACCCACAACTTATAGAGTGGGTAAATGGAAAATGCACAATGTAGAAGTTTGACAATGAGTACAAGAATTCTTTTGTTCATATATATATTACAGAATGTTCATCGAATCACTGAACAATGTTCATCAGCTTAACTGTGAATGTTCATCAAATCACTGAACAATGTTCATCAGCTTAACTGTGAATGTTCATTGAATATTTAGCCAAAGTTCATCATATTAACACTGAATGTTCATTGACGTTAATCTCAAAAGTTCATCAATATGATAAGTAATTTTACTTGTCTTTTTCACAAATATTCATCATATTAATAATGAATGTTCATCGAGCTTAGATACGAAGTTCATCAAATTAACACAACAAGTTCACCACATTAACAGTGAGAGTTCATCTAATTTGATATCGATGTTCATCAATTTTTCCCATGTTGTTCACCAGATTATATATAATTGTTCACCAAGTAGATTACAAATGTTCACCAGAACTAGATTTACACATAAAGACTTAAATGATAGTTTTAGAATTATCTAACTTCAAACACTTGTTGAAGTATTCTCAGGACATGTAGAGCGATTGTGTCCGGATTTCAAACATATTGAACAACACTTCTTCACCTTGTTAGAATTCAATCTAACTTTCTCAATTGTACTTTTCAAACGTGATGTTTTTGGCCTTCCTTTGTTCTTTGATTGTGGAGGTGGAAGGACAGATATTGTATTTGGTAAAGGACCAACAAACTTCTCAAATCTTGCCTCTCTGCTTTTTGTAGGAGTCTTGTTGTTACTCATAGAAGACGACTCAGCCTGAATGGATGAACTGTACATCAGATATTAAACATATGTTCATCAAACTACTTATCAATGTTCATCACAAATCCTGTAAATGTTCATTACACATTAAAATGCTGTGAATGATCATCACATCTAGAACAAAGTTCATCAAATCAGTATTAAAAGTTCATTAAGACTGCATTCAACGTTCATCACATGTTTTATAAAAGTTCATCACAAATACTGTCTATGTTCATTATATGTCCAATAGAATGTTCATCACTTCTATTACTGTTGTTCATCAAATCCGTTATAAATGTTCATCACAATTCTTCTAAATGTTCATCACATCGATGTGTTGGATTAGCGAACAGAGCAATCAAGAGAACAAGAACACCTGTTGTTCATCAAAACTGCTTCATTATACACGAATCATCGTAATACTTCAACAAATAAGCTCAATTTGGAGAGAAACAGGGGGATGAACTGGTGAAACAAAGAAAATAGAAGCAAAACCTAGATCCATAGGTAGAATGAAGGAGAAACAAGCTAAGGAATGATAATCGATGTGTTGGATTAGCGAACAGAGCAATCAAGAGAACAAGAACACCTGAATACAAAAAATCAACAAAATCAGCTCACGCAAAAACAAGGATATAGAAACGTAAACAAGATGTGGAAAACAAAATTAAATACGAATGCGAGAAGAAGAAGGAAGGAATTACGCAGCAGAGAAGAGAAGGCAAGATCCGAAGAAGTTTTGTTGAAAAAACTTGGGGGAAAAGAAAACGAAGGCGGAGAAGAAGAAGAATGAAATTTACGAGATCTGTTGAACGCGCTTGTACACGCGCCCAAAAGTGAATTATCCACATCCGTCCGATCTGGCGAAATCAAACGGCCCATAATCATTCTCATTTATTACTGTAGCAACTATTATCACCGGACACTTTTCCTATCTATTATTATGTTATTAATCTAATTAAATTGAGTTATTAATTCAAAGATATGTATCAAAATATAAAGTCGGATGATGTGGAGGATGACATGGTGGATGATGTAACATAACTTAGAGGTTGACACATAGGCGAATTGAATATAAGGACGACACGTGGCAAAACAACGTTTAAAAATCGATATTTCTTTTTGTAATATTAACCTATTAGATATCTTTTTGATTTTTTTACTTATTTAATTCAAAGATATCTAATAGGTTATATTACAAAAAGAAATATCGAATTTTATCTTTTATCATATTATATCTTTATCTTTATCTTTATCTTATATATATGTATTTTTATCTATTATTATGTTATTAATCTAATTAAATTGAGTTATTAATTCAAAGATATGTATCAAAATATAAAGTCGGATGATGTGGTGGATGACATGGTGGATGATGTAGCATAACTTAGAGGTTGACACATAGGCGAATTGAATATAAGGACGACACGTGGCAAAACAACGTTCTGTTTTAGTATATGTATTAATAATATGACTAACGGCCAAGTGAGCTCAAACTAAAATATGGTTATGATTTAACAATTTTTCATTTACGAAATATGAGAACATAATTTAGAAGTTTATCCTGAAAATCTCCCCAAACAATAGGAGTATTTCTCTCTCCCCCACATTCCTCCGCCCAGAATCAATTCCAGTTCCCATTCGCAACACAAACGCTGATTGGCGATCCATTCACTTCAATGAAACCATGGCATCCCATCCCAAAGCGGCCCCAACATGTCAATTTTATTAACAGTAACACTTCTCTCTCCCGATTCTCATCTCTTCTCAGATCCATCCTTTTCGAATGATTTCGCATTGGAAATGCCCCTGCATATATTGTTCCAACTTTACACAGATTCCTTTGAAGCCATTGCAGTTTTTCCTTTATTGTTGCTGCTTAATTCAACAATCTAGGGTTAGGGTTTGAGCCACGAACAACGGCCGTGTGTCGGGAGAATTAGAATTAGAATAGCGCGATGTTCAATAAGATTATCAAACGAGGCCACCGTAAGGGCAATAAGGGAGACGAATCTGGTGTTGGGTTTCAACCGCCTGGAAATCGGGGATCCGGAGCTGTTTCAACGTCCAATATTGTTGTTAATCACGCATCTCGGGTCGGGTTAACAAGCTCAAGCTCTCCCAATCCTCCTCAGCCTGTGGACGCAGTTGTGATTCCGGCTGCACTGTCACCCGACTCGATTAAGGCCTTGCCGTTGTTGAAGGATGTTTCGTCTGGGAACGAGCGCCAGACATTGTTTCTCAGGAAGCTGCAAATTTGTTGCCATGTGTTTGATTTCACTGATACATTGAAGTTGGTTCGTCAAAAGGAAATCAAGCGGCAAACCCTATTGGAGCTTATCGAATTCATTCAATCAGGGTCGGAGAAGATTCATGACACGTTGCAAGAAGAGATGATTAAAATGGTGTCTGTCAATATATTTCGAACCCTTCCCCCTTCAGCAGATGAAATCACGGGTGTGGAGGTCACTGATCCGGAGGAAGAGGAGCCGTTTCTGGAGCCCTCGTGGACCCATTTGCAGCTTGTGTATGAGCTGCTCTTGAGGTATATTGTGTCGAAATGCACGGATACCAAGGTTGCCAAACGTTACATTGATCATACATTCGTGTTAAAGCTGCTTGATTTGTTCAATTCAGAGGATCCCCGGGAGAGGGAATATCTCAAGACTATCTTGCATAGAATATATGGGAAGTTCATGGTCCACCGCCCATTTATTAGGAAGGCGATAAATAATATCTTTTACCTTTTTATCCATGAGACAGACAGACATGGTGGGATTGGTGAACTACTTGAGATTCTTGGGAGTATAATCAATGGTTTTGCAATGCCAATGAAAGAGGAGCATAAGCTCTTTCTAGTCCGGGCTTTGATTCCACTCCACAAGCCTAAGTCACTTGGAGCGTACCAGCCACAGTTATCATATTGTATTACCCAGTTTGTTGAAAAAGACTACAAATTGGCAGATGTTGTGATGAGGGGTTTGTTGAAATATTGGCCTGTCATTAACTGCCAGAAGGAAATTCTTCTCCTCGGTGAGTTGGAAGAAGTGCTAGATATAACACAGCCTGCTGAATTTCAGAAATGCATTGATCCTCTTTTTAGACGGATTGCCCGCTGCATCAAAAGTCCCCATTTTCAGGTTTGACATTTTTCTGTATAAAAAACATCCAGTATTCTTGTTCAATATTTTGTTTTCGGCATTACCAAAATAGAGAATTTCCTTGGTTGATGTTGATCTTATAGGGGATGTATCCTGCTTAAATTATATCATATATGCTTTATCAATCGGTTTATTTGGTCTTTTCAGTCATGATTTCTGTAGATAACTTGTACAATTTTTACTTGTAATTTGGTCTTGCTTTCTGTAAATTCAGCTCTCAGCGATCAGAACATACTGGAAAGGATGTTGTTACCTTTTTATAGGATGTATCATATGTGCAATTTTGTAATTTACAGAAGAGATTTATACTGTGAGTCTGTGACTTGACTGGCTTGATTTTCAAACTATGCAGAAGAGATTTTGATTTTTGATTCTCCAGTGTTAGCAATATCCTTTTTTTCTTTTTTCTTTTTTGCAAGTCTAATCAGCAAATGTTTACTAAATTTTTATAATTAAGCAATGAAGTGCTTTTTTAATGTTTCAGTGGAAGCTAGTTAGTGTTCTTTTATTCTGAAAACCATAAAATTACGTGATAGCTGTGTTTTATCTTTCGTTGTATTAGTATCTGATGCGCGTAATATGTAGGATCTTTATCTCACTGAATTCGCCTTGGTTATGTAAGAATGTTAAGTGTTTTGCTTATCACTATCTGAAGCTTGTGTGATTGAGCTTGCCTTTTAAAAGAAAGGTTTTAGTACCTTGCAGTGATGTTGAATGACATGCATTATCGTGAGGCTTTAGGAGTGACAGATCATGCAAAATGCAAATTCATTTGGATATACTCTGTATTTCTGGACCTCCAGAATTCTATATTTTCCTGTTCTTGCATCCAATAGCATGCACTTAAGGCAAAAATCATAGAGAACTTCGCTAGAAAGATGATTCATCTGTACTTCCAAACTATTCTTTCTCACTGGTTTGTTTCCTTACGATATTGAAAAACTAAAATATGATTGCAAAATGCTTCATGAAAACATACATAGACTTTCTATCATTATATCTAAAAATTGTTGGAATTGTAATAAACTTCTATTGTGTCTAACATGCCTATTGGAATTGTATATGGTAATGTTTTGGGAACTTAGCTGTTGTCCTAAAATTTGCAAAAACAACATATGACAGTATCTTTTTTTTTCGAAACATATTTGTGACTGGTTTTGATTTCACCTTATATTGATGTGTTTATGAAGCTTTTCTGACCCAAAAGCCTATTTGCAGGTGGCAGAAAAAGCCCTTTTTCTGTGGAACAACGAGCACATTGTCAATTTGATTGCTTTACATAAAGGTGCAATTCTTCCCATCTTATTCGACGCAATAGAGAAGAACATTCAAAGTCACTGGAATCCAGCTATCCACGGTCTAACTGTCAACGTTCGGAAGATGTTCATGGAGATGGATGCAGAGTTATTTGACGAGTGCTGGAAGCAATACGAGGAGAAAGTAGCGAGATCAGAAGAGTTGGAAGAACAAAGAGCTTTGGCATGGAAAAGGATAGCAGAAGCTGCTGGGCAGGATTGATAAGATCACAGATTCAGAAGAAGCAGCTTTTGTTTTGTAAGATTGATTTTTATCAATCCTTTGATGTTTCTGAGTAGTACAAACAATTAAGTGAGGTCTTTCGATCTTCACTATGTTAGGGGGTTCCCTATTTTTGTTTAGTTCCCCAACCTTGCTCTTCTTTTATTCACTTATATTATTTCTTTATTTGGATATCATTCTGATCATCAAAGATGTGAAGAATGCAACTGTGCACTGTAATCTTCACATTAAAAACTATTTCATTTTTAACTCATTATATATTGGTGTTGTTGCTTTTATCCATTTTCTGAACGGTCCCGGATCTGTATCAATGAATTTATATGGTGCGAATTACAAATACTCAATTTGCTAGTGATGCAGGAATAAGCCGCTGTTGTCCGATCTAGACACCAAACCTCGAACAGAAACTCGAACAGAGAAGATAGGCGGAATTAGAATGAGATGAAAGAAGGATAAGTCGAATGATAGGCCAACTCGAACCAAATCAAACAACGATAAAACCCTTGAACTTAAGAACGAGAACCTTACCGAGTGATGAAGAAATTCCAATGGATTACAACCAAACACAATGGCTATGGTAGGCCAAGGCACCTGAAGGATGCTCTATGGAGTCCCGATAGAACCAACCTTATGGAAGAGATTGACACACACAGAGTACAACTAGAGCGAGTTCAACAACAATGCACACAGGGCACTCTGCTCACAAAAACACTGTATTCAATATCAAAGTCTGGGAGGGGCCTAAAACAATAGTTAGGGCAAACCTTATATAGAGTCAATAAGAGTGCCAAATAAAAGAAATAAAACCAATAAAAGTATTTCCTAAAAAGACTTAAACCGAATTAAAGAAATAATCCCGCAAGAATAGAACAAAAGATCGAAACAGTAGCAGCAGGCTGGCGGCGGTCGCCGGTGGCAAGGCAGCGATCGCCGGTGGCAAAGCAGCGGTCGCTGCCCATAGGCAGCGATCGCCGTTTACACTTCGTAGCTAATCGTCTGAAATTGAATTGGCGGCGAGGGCTGCCAAAAGGCAGCGGTCGCCGCTTTGGAAACATGTCGCCGACATCTCTTTTTGAAACTGCTCGTTCTCTCTCATCCGAAATCGGAATTGAGCGATTCCAAATCCCAGAGTTTCGTCTTGAAGTCTAGTTTATTTCTTCTTCAATACTTGACTTCTCATCTTGACTCGAACCGGATCTTTACGAGTTTGAATGGCTACAATACGAGCTCGGGCTACTATCAATGACTTCAATGATGGCTCATAGCGATCTTTAGCCCTTCCTCCAGTGGTTAACACATCTCTAGATTTAGGACGAAGTGTCCTCGATGATAGCTCGGATGCTCCCGCATCAGCTAGCATACATAAGCATAACAGCTAGCGATTTCTTTTTGTACGTATGTTGATGGATTTATGAGGTGTGTGTTAGCGAACTGAGCATTTATAATTCTCAGTATATTATTCATTCGTATATGACACGAGACTTTCTCTTCTGAAACTCTTTATAGTTAATATTCTGTTGGTTTTGTATCGAGCTGTAATCTTCTCTATTTGAAAGCCATTGTTGAGTATATTCATCAAAGTGCGAATGCAGTTGGCAAATCACAAGTTGGAGCCTATACAGCAGATTCGGAAAGATTGAAATCCAATCCTTTGACTGAATTCTACACACGGAGTATATACAGTTGTAAGTTTTCAGCCCATTACGCCTAATTTTGTTTTCTTGTAGTTTATGTAGCCTGTTATATTGAAGTTTATTGCTTTGCAGGTGACACAACATACTTTACAAAACATCACTTTATTCCTTCCTACCATAATCAATTTGTCTGCATGCACTTTAAAGTTGCAAATAATTCTTTACTCATATCTACACATTTTTCTTCTCATGCTTAGTATTATTTAGTTGGCAGACACACAATATTTTGTGCACGAGCTGCAACTGCCTTCATCACCATGGATAAACTACTAAAAATAATCTTCTACCTACAAATTTGAATTAAAAAGCATGGATAATGATGACTGTACAATAGCACCTATTTACACTTATATTAAAATTATTCAAGGATTGCAGATGATATTAAGAGATGTATATAAAAGAGTCTTCTTACACTTTTACACTGTAAAATAAGTAACAATGATGTCATACGAAAAGGATCTTCGCAAAGGGCCATGGTCGCTGGAGGAAGACAACTGCTTGAGAGCATATGTCACAGTTGTTGGAGAAAGAAGATGGGATGCAATTGCAAAAGCCACAGGTTTTGTAAATTTATGGTATGATTTGATCTAGTTTATAAAAGCTACTTACTTTGTAAGGAAATATCTGTAGGGCTGCATAGGAGTGGAAAAAGCTGCAGGCTACGGTGGCTGAATTATCTTCGTCCCAATCTCAATCACAGTCCCTTAAGTGATGAAGAAGAGCAGCTAATTTCTCGGTTGCATCAGAAATGGGGTAACAAGTGAGTTTCCTTTATAGTTGATCCTGTTGGGCAAGAAAATGAAAGGTGAATTGAGAGAACTTATTGTGATTTATAATTTATGCAGATGGGCAAGAATTGCTAGGAGGCTGCCAGGAAGAACAGACAACGAGATCAAGAACTACTGGCGAGCTTACACTCGAAAGAAAACCACACAATTTGTTGTTGATCAAACAAACCAAAACACACATTACTGCACTCCCAATTCCTCTGACATCAGCAGTGTTGATGATGTTAAAGAAGAGATGGTGAGCAGCAACACAGCTGCGAGTTCAGAGGTTGATGATGTCGTCTTAATGCGTGCAAGATCGCCGTACGAAGATCACTTGTTGAATTGGATTACCCCTTTGGAAATTACTGTAGAAAGTAATGAATTGGGATCATATGAAGGCTATCCTGAATGGAGCTACTTAAACGACACGCTGTGGGACTTGGACTTATTTAGATTTTAGCTCTTCATCTCAATGAATCCTTAAACTCGATGCAAATGTAAATTGTCCTTCACATAAATCGGTACTTCATGCATGTTTTCTTTTTAAAAAAGTTCTTAACGTAGGAAAAATGAACAATTTATCATGAAAACCGAGATACTATGTGGGATCACTTGATGCAATATGGAATTAAGAATGATTACATACCTTGAGAACATCATGGAGAAGATCCTACTCAATGTGGAGATGATGACGAAGTAAGTAATGAAGGGGGTTTATATGCTTCTCATGGTGATATGCTTCAAGATTGATAATGTCCGGTGGGCCGATAAACACGGGGGTCGTGTATATTAGCGCATATGCGCATTGGGCCCACAATATAAGCCCATGAGGTTCCATCCTAAAACCAATTGGCAATAGGAGGAGTAATTCATGGTATTATATAGTGGGTTATTATTATCTCAACTTCCGAGGTGGGAAACCTATTCTCACAAAGATGATGATGATTTGCTTCGAGATGACATGAGACCTTTGGTACACAAGGCAAATAATATAAGGTTTTCAAACGGGTCAAGTAGTACTTGTGCTGAATTTAGTGAAGGATCAGATGATTTGCCTGAGAATTTTAAAAGATTAATGAAAAGTGCCGAAGTAGACTTGTACCCTGATTGTAGAACTTTCTCAAAGCTTATCAAGGTGAGCCATAAGTGGAGTGATAAGTCATTTTCCATGTTGCTTAATGCATTATATAGGGCTTTTGGTTTTGATAAAACTTTCCCTAAGAACTCATATGAGGCAAAGAAGTACACCAAGGATTTATGTCTTGATTATGTTAAGATCGATGCATGTGTGAATCATTGCATTTTATTCCGAAAAGAATATGGAAACTGCAATGAATGTCCAAAATGTGGAGCCTCTAGATGGAATAGCGATGGGAATGCGCAAGTTGATAGCAATACTGAGGGTGATGAAGGGTCTGAAGCAGAAAAGAAGATTCCCAAGTAAGTTTTACGCCATTTTCCGCTAAAGTCTAGGTTGCAGAGAATCTACATGTCGTCAAATATGGCAAGAGATATGCGTTGACACAAATTAAGTCGCATTGATGATGGTATACTAAGGCATCCAACTGATTCCAAGGCTTGGAAACATATTGATGAACTCCTAGCTTTGCTGTTGATCCACGAAATGTTCGGATGGCCCTATCAACTGATGGTTTTAATCCCGGAGCTCAAATGAGTACTGCATATAGCATATGGCCTGTGTTTTTGGTTCCGTACAACTTGCCTCCCTGGATATGTATGAAAATTGAGAATATGATATTGTCTTTGTTGATTCCTGGTCCTAAGTCTCGGGGAAATTGTTATGTCGTACTCCTACTTGTATTATTTAGGTGAGTTAGTTATAGGAAATGACAACTCCTGGTAGACTTAGGAATTTGGGCCTCGGGTTAGATTTACAGATTGGGCTTGAGATGAGAGTTATAGGCTTGGCCCAAGACTCGAAGCTGGCGTGTTTGCTTCTGGTTCCAGAATCTTGACCTAGAGTATTTATACTCTTGTGACTCCATTGATCGGGAGAGCGCCGTGCAATGTCCACTACCCTAAAGAGAAAGAGAGAGAGAAGAAGTCCTCGTCTGCAGTGGTGGTCTTTGGTGGTTGTTCGCCGGAGATAGCGCGTTGAGATCTGTAGAAGACGACGATCGAGTAGCTCATCCTCTGAGCTACTTCAGCCTTGATTGGGGGCCGAAACCCTTTCGATTCTTCCTTGTTCTTAGTCTTCTTGTTCTTCTGTAATTCCTAGGGCTAAGTTCTTGAGTTTGCCGATTGCCTTTCCTTGTAACCTCACTGTGAACTCTCTGATTTCTAGTGCGACACCTTGGGCTGAGTCTCCCCTCCTGAGACTCCGCGGATTAGGGATTATCGAACCGCGTCAACATATCTTGTGTCAAACTGCATTACTTAGTTTGTCTTTGATTTGTTGCGAATTTGTGCGATTGTCGAACCTTCGATTTTCAATCTACAAAGTGGTATCAGAGCCAGGTTCTCTGATAATCGCTAGCTTCTGTTGTGATCTTGATTGATCTTGTTTTCTTGTTTCGTGATCTGTGCTCTTTGATTAGGCAAGAATCTGATTCGCCTGGGGTTTACTTTTAGGGTTTTTTGTTCTGATTGAATCTTGGTACTTGTTATTTCTTCAAGCTTGATTCATTAAAATCCCTAAGTGTCTATGTGCAAGAATTTTGTTTCCATTACTGACATCCTTTAAGCTTTGCTCTTCCAGGAACAATGGCAGATAGCTCGAGACTGAAACCCTACGATGGTACTGATGACTTTGCTATGTGGAGACTGAAGATGAAGGCCATTCTGATAAAAGAAAAGTGCTACAAGGCCATAATTGAGGATTGGTCGATAGATGTCTCTGAGATACAAAGAAAGGAGCTCAGAGAAATGGCTTTCTCTGAGATCATCATCCATCTAACAGATGATGTGGTTCGACAGGTGGTAAGCCATACTGAACCTAAACCTCTTCGGGATGCCCTAGAGTCTATCTACCTTAAGAAGTCCTTACTTGGTCGTATTTCTCTCCTATGCAAGTTATTCACCTTTAAAATGGATACCTCTATCACTGTACAAGATAACTTTGATAACTTCTTGAAAATGACTCAGGATTTAAAGAGGTGTGATGATGAAATTAAAGAAACTCATCAGGTTGTGCTTTTGCTTAACTCCTTACCTTCTCAATTTGATACCTTAAAAGATATTATCCAATATGGTAGGGATGAACTCACTGTTAATAAGATAACTGAGTCCATAATTCAAAAGAATGAGACTCTTAAAGTCTTTAAGGTTAAAAATGGTCCTAAGACTGAGCATAAAACTGAACCTAAACAGGAAGTTATGTTCACTAAGGGTAAAGGAAAGCAAAAGATTAAGGGTAAGAAACCTAGAAGGGAAAACTACTGTGAGAAACAGCAAGATAATGACTCTAGCAATGTGAAGTGTTACTATTGTAATAAAAATGGTCACTATGCTAATGAATGTCATAAAAAGAAAAGAGATGAGAAAAACAAGGGCTCTAAAGATAATCATAATGGTCAGTCCGATGTGTTTGAGTCTTGTCCTCAGTATGATGAGGAACTTCTTGTCTTATCCCCTGAATATGACCCTAATGCATGGATTTTAGATTCAGGTTGCACCATGCATGCTACCCCTAATAAAAGACTTTTTAGACAACTTAACTTCCATAATGGTGGTGAAGTGTTGTTAGGAGACTTAACCTCCTTAAGCATTAGAGGGGTGGGTACTGTGCCTCTTAGGATGCATGATGGGGTTGTTAGGGTTCTCCAAAATGTTAGGTGGGTGCCTAACTTGAGGAGAAACTTATTGTCTGAATCTGTTTTTGATGACCTGAATTGTCATATCAATACACACAATGGTATAAGGGAAGTGTCCAAAAATGGCACTATTCTTATTAGGAGCATTAAGAAAGGAGGACTATACTATGTAATGGCTTCTCCTGAACTTAATGTCTCCAATGTGATCACTGATAATGATAATTATGATTATTCTATGAAATGGCATTCTAGGCTAGGTCATATAGGAAATAAAGGTCTGCATTACTTGTTCACTAATGGCATGATTGACAGAAAACCTAGTGATTTAAAATATTGTGAGAACTGCATCTTAGGAAAGAAAGTTGCTCACAGCTTCAATAAATCCACTTATACTGCTAAGCAACCCCTGGAGTATGTTCATTCAGATCTCTGGGGGTCAGCTCAAGTGCAAACTATTGGAGGAAGAAATTATTTTCTTTCTCTAATAGACCACTACTCCAGAAAAGTATGAGTGTACTTATTGAAAACTAAAGATGAGACTTTTGAGCAATTTAAGTCATGGCAAATTATGGTTGAAAGTCAAACTGAGTTTAAGCTAAAATGCCTTAAGACTGATAATGGCCTAAAATTTTGTAATGCTCCTTTTAATGATTTGTGTACTCTGCATGGTATTAGGAGACACCATACTGTTCCTGGCACCCCTCAGCAGAATGGTACTGCTGAGAGGATGAACAAGACCCTTCTTGAGAAGGCTAGATGTATGCTCTTTAGTTCTGGAATAAAACACAGTATATGGGGTGAAGCTATACTTATTGCTGCTTATCTAATAAATAGATCCCCATGTTCTGCTATTGACTTCAAAACCCCACAAGAAATGTGGACAGGTAAGAAACCTGACATTTCACACCTGAAACCTTTTGGGTGTACTGCTTACTCTCAAATCTCACAAGGCAAGATACAACGTAGGGCTCTCAAGTGTGTAATGTTAGGTTATCCTGAGGGAACTAAAGGATATAAACTCTTGCTCTTACAACCTAGAGGTTACAAGGTAATAACCTCTAGGTCTGTAACCTTTAATGAAGATGATTTTTATTTTAAAAATAAACTAACATCTTCCACTGAGCAAGCAGGTACACAAGATCTCACTCAAGAGCAATTTGCTCAACCCTATGATGACCAAGACAGTGATGAGGTGGAATTCAACTCAACACCTCAACAAAGCACCCAACCAGAAACTTTTGGCATTGGAACAACAATGAGCACCTGTGAAGCTCAAAATGCAACCACTCCTGAAGCAACTACCAACACACAACCTCACCAATCAGGTGGGGGAGTAAGTAACCCCATTAACACTCATTCTACATCTTCTCAAACTCCTTCTGATTCTCAAACTAATACTAGTATTCATGTAACTCCTAATTTGACATTGCATGATACTGTTCAGAATGACTTGTCTGATTACCAACTAGTTAGAGATAGGGAACCTAGAATTAGGGTTCCTAATAGAAGGTTTGATGTGAATTTGTTTGAGGGTTACTCTAATATTGTTGAGTTTGCCTTTATGGTTGCTAATGTTGTTAAGTCTACTATTTCTACCCCTGATACCTATGCACAAGTTGTGAATAGTAAGCAAGCAAATGAATGGTTGACTGCTATGCATGAAGATTATAATCTATGGAAGTTAATAATACCTGGAAACTTGTCCCCAAACCAGAAAAAGCTAGAACCATAGACTGTAAGTGGATCTTCAAGATAAAAGAGGGTAATCATCACTTAGATGCTCCTAGGTTTAAAGCCAGATTAGTTGCTAAGGGCTTTACCCAAAAGGAAGGAGTTGACTATAATGATATCTTTGCCCCTGTAGTCAAATACAAAACCATGAGACTTTTGCTAGCTATGACTACTGTTTATGATTGGGAACTAGAACAAATGGATGTGAAAACTGCTTTCTTGCATGGAGATCTAGATGAAACTATGTATATGAGACAACCTAAAGGTTTTGTGAATAAGGATAAACCTGATCATGTTTGCTTATTACAAAAATCTATCTATGGCCTTAAGCAATCTCCTAGGCAATGGAATAAGAAATTTGACTCTTGCATGATTTCTCTTGGATTCACCAGGAGCCAGTATGATACTTGTCTCTATTTTAAGCATGTTAAAACTAAAAATCCTCTCTATGTTCTCTTGTATGTCGATGACATTCTTTTAATCAGTAGTTCTAAAGTAGCTATCTCTGGTGTCAAACATGACTTAAAAGTCCATTTTGACATGAAGGATCTAGGACCTGCATAGAAAATCTTAGGGGTTAAGATTGTTAGAGATAGACCTAAAAGAATTATTTACTTGTCACAAGAAGACTATATAAGTAAGGTTCTAGATAGGTTTGCTATGAAAACTTCCAAACCCTCTCCTATACCATTAGGGGGGGCACCTTGATTTATCTAAGATTAATTGTCCCACAACTGAATCTGACAAAAGGAAAATGGAGAATGTTCCTTATGATGTTGTTGTTGGTTCTATTATGTATGCTATGCTTTGTACACGACCTGATCTTGCTTATGCTGTAAGTGTTATGAGCAGATTTATGTCCAATCCCGGTGACTTGCACTAGCAAGGCATGAAGTATTTGTTGAAGTACATTTCTGGTACTGAACAACTTGGTCTTGTGTATTCTGAGCATGATTCAAAAACTGAGGTTCATGTCTATGTGGATTCTGATTTTGCTAGTAATAAAGATAATAGAAAGTCTACTACTGCTTTCTTCTTTACTTGGGCTGAGAACTGTATTTCCTGGAAATCTCAGCTCCAACATATTGTTGCATTATCTTCCACCGAAGCTGAATATATTGCAGCTACTGAGGCTGTGAAAGAGGAAGTGTGGTTGAAAGGTATTTTGCAAGAAATTACTGGTAAGGTCTATACTCCTGTAATTCATATGGATAGCCAAAGTGCTATGTATTTGTGTAAGGACTCAGTCTATCATGAAAGAACTAAACACATCGATGTCAGGTTTCACTTTATTAGAGATAAAGTTGAATCACAGGAAATTATTCTGAAGAAAATCTTAGGTGACTTGAATCCTGCAGATTTTGGAACCAAAATTGTGCCTTCTAACAAATTTGTTTTCTGCAGGAATGCACTTCATATCCATGATGCACACTGAGATATGAGGTTGAGTTGATGACGGACAGGAGAGGAAGCTCTTGGTGTTGCACTTAAGTTAGGTTGAAGTTCTGTAATACAAGTTAGGATTAAGGGGGCATTTGTTATGTTGTACTCCTACTTGTATTATTTAGGTGAGTTAGTTATAGGAAATGACAACTCCTGGTAGACTTAGGAATTTGGGCCTCGGGTTAGATTTACAGATTGGGCTTGAGATGAGAGTTATGGGCTTGGCCCAAGACTCGAAGCTGACGTGTTTGCTTCTGGTTCCAGAGTCTTGACCTAGAGTATTTATACTCTTGTGACTCCATTGATCGAGAGAGCGTCGTGCACTGTCCACTACCCTAAAGAGAAAGAGAGACAGAAGAGAGAAGAAGTCCTCGTTTGCAGTGGTGGTCTTTGGTGGTTGTTCGCCGGAGATAGTGCGTTGAGATCTGTAGAAGACGACGATCGAGTAGCTCATCCCCTGAGCTACTTCAGCCTTGATTGGGGGCCGAAACCCTTTCGATTCTTCCTTGTTCTTAGTCTTTCTGTTCTTCTGTAATTCCTAGGGCTGAGTTCTTGAGTTTGCCGATTGCCTTTCCTTGTAACCTCACTGTGAACTCTCTGATTTCTAGTGCGACACCTTGGGATGAGTCTCCCCTCCTGAGACTCCGCGGATTAGGGATTACCGAACCGCATCAACATATCTTGTGTCAAACTGCACTACTTAGTTTGTCTTTGATTTGTTGCGAATTTGTGCGATTGTCGATCTGCGATTCTCAATCTACAGAAATGATATAGATGTGTTTCTTCAACCACTGATCGATGAGTTAAAGTATTTATGGGAAATTGGTGTGAAGACATATGATGCGTATAGTAAAAAGATGTTTAACAAGTGCAATGTTGATATGGACAATCAGTGATTTTCCTGCATATGCAAATCTTTCTGGATGAAGCACTAAAGGTGCTGATGCTTGTCCTGATTGTAGTATTGATACAAAATCTGCATGGCTACCTAAGTGTCACAAGTACTGTTACATGGGTGACTGTGCGTTCCTCCCCTTAGACCACAGATGGAGGCAAGACGAGGAACACTTTGGGCGTGTAGAGATGAAACAACCTCGTAGTATTATGATAGGTCATGATATTCTGGAAACCGTAAGTGAATTTCGCAACTCTGTTTCTTTTGGGAAAAGGAGTAGTAAGAGGAAAAGAGAGGATAAGTACTTGGTACAACAATGAAAAAAGCTAAGTGGTTTTTTTCAGTTGCCATATTGGCCGAATTTGTTGATTCGACATAACCTGGATGTGATGCATATTGAGAAAAACATATGTGATAGTATCTTGAGAACTTTTCTTGATCTGCGCTTCAAAAACAAGGATTCACTAAAAGCCCGACTCGATCTTGAAAAAATGAAAATGCATAAGAAGTTACAAATGAAGAGGGTGGGTGATAAATATCAAGTTTCAAAGGCTTCCTATAATTTAACATGTGTGTAAATACAAGATTGTGACTACTCATGCAAGTCAAAATAAAGTAACAAGTTAGAATTGATGTTGTACAAATTATTAAGAAGATGAACGAGTTACACATGTTATCTTAATATTTTATTGAATGTAGAATATTACTTTTACAACTATTGACTAGCATTTCACCAATAAAATATCACATACTTGAGATGTTGCTTATACGATAAATTGAATATCATCTTATTATGCATAAGTATCAAAATTTAGAAACTATACATTTTCCAATTCAGTCGATATATATGTATATACATAACTACAATTAATCAAACAAATATAATGTTTTATCACATTTGTGATAACAAAAGTGAAATTCATTTATATATCATGAAAATATTGAAATTTATATCAATTACTCAAAATTAGAAGTTTATATATTTACAAAAATTTTAAGCAATAGAAAGCTAGTTGTATATCTAAAATTATATAAAGTTAGTACAAGAAAAATGATAATAATTAAGAAAGTTACACATAAAAAGCTAAAATTAAGGGAAGAACTTTAAATAATTTTCTGTTAATATAATATATAGATATTAAAACAGAAGTATTTGAAGTTCTTTCATTCATTTTGGCCTCACCTATTCTACATGTAAATTTCTCCTTAAATCTCTCTAATTTTGTTTTGATTTATTTTTTTTATATTTGTTCTACAACCACAAATCTTAATAAAAACTAATTAACACATTTTACAATTATCAAAAATAAAATGATTTATTTTTGGTTTGTTTAATGATATAACAACTTCCGTAATTTCATATGTAGCATTAGAAAATTATGAAAAATTAAACTCATATTATATTGTAAATTGAATTTAATTACATAAGAATATTCAAAATATATATATAGAACTCAATCTGGACCGTTGATCAGATCAAATCGTATGGTCCACGTTATAACATAGGTTTCAACTTTTAAATGACACAGAGGGGTATTTTCGGTACATTCTAATATCAAATTTTCTTCTCTCACCAACTTCCCAAACACTCTCTTTCTCTCTATACAAGCTAAGCATTTAAAATCATAAAAGCCACCAGGCGTTTTTAGGGAGAGTGCAAAAAAGACAAGTTGGGTCGTGCAGATGTTGGGTTGCCACAAAGCAGCGACAGAGGAAGATGACAGGTGGGCTTGAGGTAGTGGAAACGAACCAATGGGCACATTAGAAGACAACTTGTACAATCCTGCATCAACATGACCTTGGAAGAGGATGTTGTCCACACAAAATTTGGATTTGTAGTTTGCATTTGAAGTGTATTTAGTTTTGCATATGTGTTTTGTCTTTATATTTGTATTTTGTAGATTGTATTTGAGCATATAATTTATTCCTTGTCTTCATTTGAGGTTTATTTAGATTGCATATAAAGCCTATCTAGATTGAAAACTTATGTTTTGTGTTTGACATATGAGATATATTAAGTTGTATACAAGGTTTATCTAGATTAAACTTTATGATTTGTGGTTTACATATGAGGCCTATACTTACATAGTCTACTTTAAATTGTGATTTGCATATGAAGTTTATGTAGATTGCATATGTGGTTTCATCTTGATTGCATATGAGGCATATCTAGATTAGATTTTATGATTTGTGGTTTACATATGAGGCCTATACTTACATAGTCTACTTTAAATTGTGATTTGCATATGAGTTTCATTTTGAGTTGCATATGAAGATTATGTAGATTGCATATGTGGTTTCATCTTGATTGCATATGAGGCATATATAGATTAAACTTTATGATTTGTGATTTACATAGGTGGCCTATACTTACATAGTCTACTTTAAATGATTTGTGGTTTGCATATGAGTTAGATTGTGAGTTGCATATGTAGTTTATCTTGATTGCATATGAAGCATATCTAGATTAAACTTTATGATTTGTTGTTTTACATATGAGGCCTATACTTACATAGTCTACTTTAAATGATTTTGTGATTTGCATATAAAGTTTATGTAGATTGCATATGTGGTTTCATCTTGATTGCATATAAGGCATATCTAGATTAAACTTTATGATTTGTGGTTTTACATATGAGGCCTATACTTACATAGTCTACTTTAAATTGTGATTTGCATATGAAGTTTATGTAGATTGCATATGTGATTTCATCTTGATTGCATATGAGGCATATCTAGATTAAATTTTATGATTTGTGGTTTACATATGAGGCCTATACTTACATAGTCTACTTTAAATTGTGATTTGCATATGAGTTTCATTTTGAGTTGCATATGAAGATTATGTAGATTGCATATGTGGTTTCATCTTGATTGCATATGAGGCATATGTAGATTAAACTTTATGATTTGTGATTTACATAGGTGGTCTATACTTACATAGTCTACTTTAAATGATTTGTGGTTTGCATATGAGTTAGATTGTGAATTACATATGTAGTTTATCTTGATTGCATATGAAGCATATCTAGATTAAACTTTATGATTTGTGGTTTTACATATGAGGCCTATACTTACATAGTTTACTTTATATGATTTTGTGATTTGCATATGAAGTTTATGTAGATTGCATATGTGGTTTCATCTTGATTGCATATGAGGCATATCTTTAATGAAAACATTATTTTGTGGTTTGCATATGAGTTTTATTTGAGTTGCATATGTAGTTTATCTTGATTGCATATGAAGCATATCTAGATTAAACTTTATGATTTCTGGTTTACATATGAGGCCTATAGATACTTACATAGTCTACTTTAAATTGTGATTTGCATATGAGTTTCATTTTGAGTTGCATATGAAGTTTATGTAGATTACATATGTGGTTTCATCTTGATTGCATATAAGGCATATCTTTAATGAAAACATTAATTTTGTGGTTTGCATATGAGTTTTATTTTATTTTCATATGGAGTTTATCTTGATTGCATATGAAGCATATCTAGAATAAACTTTATGATTTGTGGTTTACATATGAGGCCTATACTTACATAGTCTACTTTAAATTGTGATTTGCATATGAAGTTTATGTAGATTGCATATGTGGTTTCATCTTGATTGCATATAAGGCCTATCTAGATTGAAAACTTTAAAATTCATGTTTGCATATAATGTTTATTTTGAGTTACATATAAAGCATATATATATGGTTTGTATACGAGGTTTAGTAATGCATATTAATTTTTTCCGTTTTGCATATGATGTTTTCCTGGATGGTAGGCATATTAATATTTGAAAACAACCATTTTAGCTAGTTTGAATTCTTTTTTTAAGCAATAAGTTTCCAAACAGTATGATTACACTCCATGTAATAAGAACCAGTATCTATAATATGCCATAGGAATCTATATATCTTGCATGCCTTCATCCAGTTGTTTCTTCTATGATTTCATTTAATCTGCATAGAAAGATCAAGTAAAACTATTTAGTTTTACATTAAAATGTGTATATGGAAAGTGAGTTAATGTATTAAAAATTATTGAATTAATTTGTTACCTTCTCTATCTCCACATGTTGCCCTGTTATGTCCATACTGACCACATATTCCACAGCCTCTCTTTTTCTTTGCAGCTGTTTGAATGCCCAACTCTTTTTGGCTTATCATTCGTCCTCTTCTTGTCCCCTTGTTTTTTGCTTGTTTTGGTGGTAACACTTGAACCTCAACTGGAGTTGGTCCTACATATTTTTCAAAATCCACAGTGAAGGCTGATCCACTTGAGCTTGCACCCATCTGTTCTGCAAAATATTCCTTCTTTTATTTTATTGTGTCCAGTAGCTCCTTCATGTATTCTGGCTTGCTTTCAATCAAATTTATGCAACTGTGCATTTCTCCCAAGAGTTTTATCATTGTTGCTTTGTTCTCCTCTGTTTCAGCACTTTCTTTATACAGCAAACCATCAATGTTGAATACTGGCTGTAATGAAGCTTCTTTTGTCCAACGCTTCTGAATATACTTCTCTGGCACTTCCTTAAGCCCCTTGTTCCGTATAACCACAAACATGTGTTGGCAAGGCAAGCCAACTCGCATAAATTTGTTGCATGTGCAACATAAATCAACATTATCTAAATCTGTGACTGTGTACCTTTTGTTGTTCTCTTGTTCAATCTCATATTTTGCTATTGTCCCTTCCTTAATCATGCTTGTAACCATGCACTTGTAGATTGAGTTGTAGATAGACTGTTGTACTTCATAAAATATCGAGATTGTGTAGACTTTGGAACATGCCTTTTCAACAACCCAATCTGTTTTCATGTTGGCTTTGCTTGTTGATGATGATGCAGCAAGCTTGTGTTGTTCATGTCTCTGTTGATCCAATGCACTTTCAAACTGGCTATTGAACTGGATTAATGAAGAGGATTGCCCAAGGAATCTTCCAAATAAGCTATTTTGTCTCTCTGACCTTGATGTTGTTCTGAGCATGCCTCCCATCCTTATATCATTGAAGAATGCAGGTATCCAGTATCTCCTTAAGTCAAACATTCTCCTCAACCAGTCGTTGTCTTGTAATTCATATTTTTCTATAAAATCCCTCCAGCCATCCTCAAACTCTAATTTTGTGATGTCTTTATTCCAAACCAGAGCATTGATTGCTTGTTTGAATTCTAAGGTGTTGTAAATTCTGCTTTCTATCTTGTCTGGCAGCTTGAACATGATATGCCACATACAGAATCGATGCATTGCATTCTCAAATACTTGTTCAACAACTTGAATTACTGCAGGATCTTGGTCAGTCAGTATGATATATGGCTCGTGGCCCATCGCCTTTTTGAAGTTGTCAAATAACCACACGTAGGATTCTGTGTTCTCTTTCAACATCAAAGCAGCTGCAAATATCACTGATTTCCTGTGATTATCTACTCCTGTAAATGGTATAAATACCATATTATACCTGCATGCAACTCAGAATGTTATCTCATTCTTCAAATCCACTATATGCAAATGTAATTCTCATTCTATTCATATCCTAAGCTATTCATATGCAAATCAGATGCTCATTCATATGCTCATTCATATGGTCAGCTGCAATTCAAAAGTTTTTTTTATTCAAATGTAAATGTCCCTGTATGCAATCCAGAATTTCATTTGAAATGTATTCTTCTAAATCAAATTTATCAAATACCTAGTTTCCTATATTCACATATGATTTCATTATATTCAAAAGCGAACTTCTCTGTATGCAATTCAAATTATTATTTTCAAAGTCACATCAAACATATTCTCATTAATAAGATCTGAATTTAGACATGAAAAATATTACCTGTTTTTGTTGTAAGTTGTGTCTGCTGTAACAACATCTCCAAAGAATGAGAAACCTTTTCTACTTAAAGGATCTGCCCAAAACAGTCTCTCTAGTTGTCCTTCCTTGTCCACAAAATAGTCGAAGTAGAATGCCTCGCATACTTCTTTCTTCTTCTTCAGTTTATCTATTATCATTTGCCCATCAAAGCCTTCCAAATATGAATTTAGATCCCTCTTCAGATTATTAAAATCTGTTACGCTAGCTCCTATAGCGCCATATGATCATACTAGCTCTTTGTAGATTCGGTATCCCTTTGTTGCCCCAATATTTGCATTTCCACAATTTAGAATGAAATCTGCTTCAAAAGCTCCTATATTTTGGTTGGATTTGGCCAACTGCTGTTCTCTTTCATTCATCATCGGGTGCGAGTGTCGTTCTACGAATCATTTTATCTTGAACTTCCCTTCCTCAGTCCCTTTCAAAGTTATCCTTGCCCTGCATCCAGCCCGATTTGTCACTCTTCGTCTCTTTACTTTGGTTATAATAGGTGTTACTGCCATGACTGGTGAAACTCTTTTTTGTCCTTCTCTATTACATAAGAGGTACTTCCATACTGTTTTCTCATCTATCTTTTTGTTTGTGCTTTTCCTCACTTCAAAACCACACTCTTTTGCATAATTATCATAGAATTCGTCTGCTTGCTCTGTGTTGTCAAATACTTGTCCAACCACTGGTTTCATTTCAGTTCTGCATACTGGGATGTAATATGTTGTGCCCCCTTGATAAATCTGAATTTCATTGTTTTCTGCAGCAAGATTTATATATATTGTAAATCTCCAAATCCTAAAGCACATGTTTCTCTCAAAATGAAACTTCCTCTATATGCAATTCAAAATCTCAGATCATTCATTAGCAAAACAAAGTGCACCCAACTCAGTAATATCAAGTATCAGTACTCCTTCTTATGAATATTTCTCTATATACAATTCATATTCTCATAGTATGCAGAAGCCAATTTCCTAATATGCATAATTTAATCGTAATCCTATCAACAACAAAGCAATCTGAATGCAACTTAGGATTTTTAATTCAGCTTTTCAACAACAGCAAAGAAACTTAGGATTTTCAATTCAGATTTTCAACAACAGCAAAGCAACTTAGGATTTTCAATTCAGATTTTCAACAACAGCAAAGCAACTTAGGATTTTCAATTCAGATTTTCATAGGGTTGAAATCTGGAATTCCATAAATTCTAATCAGAATTTGAATTTTGATATCGAAAATAAGTTAAAATTCATTGTTAATACCTGTTTCTTCTTCTTGATGTGTAGAATTAGGGTTTAAACTCTCAGACGTAGTCGAATTGGGACCTAGGTTTCTTCCTGGTTAGCTACAGTTGAATTTGTATTATGCTCTTTTTGTAGATTTGTTACAGTTGATGTCGACGCCATTGCTGGAATTGGAGTTCTTCGTCGTGATTTTGCTTTAGGGTTACCCAATTTTGATTGTGATTTGATCGAAGAAGGAATAAAATTTCGCCGTCGAAATCGCCTTCCCCAATTTCTATCGGGTTTGAGAAGAAGGAAATTTTTCAGACTCTTTCGTGTTTGGACGCGCCCGTTTAGAAGGCCGAGACACGTGTGAACACTTTTTCTCTCCTCCTCAGCGATGACGCGCGCTCCGCGATGGACGGCTCATATTCGTTCTCACCGTTCTCACCTACGAATCCGTTCTCACCAGATCCTGACCCTATATATATATATATATATATTATTGTGGCAATAGTTTATTTTTATACACAGGACACGAAAACTATAGTAATAATAAGAGCCCGGATCAGGTGTGAATGACTTAACGTACGAATGTACGAATATAGGCATTCGCATGAACATTCTTCAGTAATGACATGGACACACAGGTGTGTGCATGTACTTTTCACATATTATCAATGACATGCACAATTTGTTAAATGTGCATGTCGTTGGCTTAAATATGCATGTCAATGACTTAAATATACATGTGAATTTTTTCATTCGCACGTTAATAATGCAATCACACGTAAATCTTTTCCTAATAATAATACATGATTTGCTTAAAAACCCTTATCTATCTATCTATCTATCTCTATATAGAAATCCATGAGTTTCCTGCAGTAATGGTAATTTGTACCGGGCTCAATAATTTAATTTGGGCTTGTGTGATTGTTCATGGGCCATATTGATTTTAGGTATACTAATAGGTCCTTTTTAAGTTGTCCTCACTGTCTCTCTTCAATTCTCACAGCCGTTGAATGACTTACTGCTCCTTCCCCTTGCGTTTTCCCCTTCATCTTCCCCTCCTATTACTTCCATTCCGTTACCCTTTTTGTTAGGGGTTTCAGTCTACATAAATACCTTTCCATCATATTTCCCGGTTGCTTCCATTCTCCTTCTTCCCTCCGTGTTCCAATGGTGTCCAATTCTTCCCTGCAGATCTCTGTTGTCGGCAATGCGCTCCGGAGTAGCAAAGGAAAATGGGCCAGGGCCAATTCGTCTTCCACTTCACACCGTTCCATTGATGGTTCTTCCGATGTCCTGTTCTGTGGATTGGATGTCAACTACGTCCAGACGGTGGTTGCAATGGTTGGCCGTCGTTGGGATGTTGTGAATGTCAACGGAAAGTATATCGGCACCGAATTGCTATTGTCAGATTCAGAGGTATTTTTGTTCTTCTAATATCCAACTTCTCTGTAATCGTATGACTGAAAATGCTTTGTCCCCGATTTTCTTTTGACAGATACAATGTTCATTTGGTTTTGCTTAACTGTCAATTTTAGTGTTCTCTAATGGGTGCCAGCAGCTCGAGCACTCTTATATTCTTTGTGTGCCGTTTAGAACCAAGAAGAGAATTTTTAGGCAGTGGATCTCAATGATTAATCAAATGGAGATTATGGGTACAATGTCCTTTCTATTGGTTTCTTAATTAAAAAGTAGATTTCCTTATCAATATCCGATCAGGGTATGCGTTGGCGTTCGATTTCATGTGAATTTGTGTGTTTTTGTACTGTATTTCTAGCTTCTGGTATGCATATGATCACATCTGGAATCTTAATTGTCATTCTGTAGATTTCACTGATTAATGAAACACGGATTTTGATGAGAGCGGGTACAATGTTGATTGTGTTATTAAGTTGTATTACAGTTGATGGTTGTATGTATACTTTTGTGGGATGAACTGATTTACTCACAGTTGTTGCATCCTCTGAATACAGTTAGTTTCAGTCTTTCAGATATAATTGCAACTGCCATGAAACTTGTTGTTGGGTTCTTAATGATAAAGTATATATCCTGACAAAAATTCGATCAAAGAAGATTCTACCTTGCAACACATAGGATGTAAAATTTGATTATTTTTTTGTACAATATTAGTTTGTCATTGTGGCTTTTTGTGGTTTCAGTTTAGCAATTTGGATTTCTATGATTTCTCTGTTTAGGAATTTAATAGTGAGAATGCAGTGTGGCATTTGAGTTTAAAAAGAAAAGCATGAAGGTACAAGCAAAGAGTTCATTTTTGGTTTTAGAAGTCTTCTGGTTCTCCTTCTCAATTGCTCTTGATTTGGATTGCTGTTTTTTATATGATTTGTATTCAAGACCGATGTGTTATTACATATAAACTATTTGTTTGTCTGTTATTGTAGAGATTAGGGTTACTTTTGTTTGCTTCCATGTTTTCAATCCTCTATGGGTACAAATGGTTTTGTGTTTGTTGATTCATACTCATACCAATTTCCCCTTTTTTGTGTTGGAATGACATATGCCAACAAAGCCAATTAACTCTGAATTCAAAGATGCAATTTATTTTTACTGTGGTAAATGATTTATTGATGAACAATCTGCATAGGAATACCGCCTGACAACAATCTGCATCATTCCCTTTATTTTAGATTTTAAAAATAACATAGAAATTTTAAAGAAGATTAGGAAGCATAAATCTTGCAAACCTGTGGAAGAGGCAGCACAACAAAAAAATCAATGATAAAATAGCAGTGAAGATAACGTTTAGTAATCTGTGCAGGATCAATAACAAGCTCACCACGACCAAACACTCTAGAAGACGGAGCAATATACGTTGTACGAAACTGAAGAACCATGTGAATGAGATAAAACACATTTATTATAGTCCTTATTGTCGTTGCTACAGGGAGCATATTTTGGAGCAACAAGGCTCTGGTTACTGAAGTGTCTTCGAAGGTATATATTAATTTACATATCATAATTGATTTTTCTAGCTCAGTAATTTCTTTCATTGATTTTTTTTAGGTTCATATCAATTTAATGCCTCCTTCGCGTGATTATTGAGGTTTGTTTTCTAAATACAATGTGCATCAATTTTGGGTCTTAATTTCCTACAGTCAGGAAACTTTATTTCTAACTTTCCATCTGATTTTGATAAATTTCGTGGGATTTACATTTCTGAGCTTGATTACATTTTCTTTGATTGCGGCGGTAATTTTTGTCATAGATTTGTTCTCTCTCGCTATCGATTTGTATAATAGTAATGAATTCCTCCTATGTGATCCCACGGTAATAATGCTTCCTTTTATAAGCGTAGTAATTTTTGTCCTAGCCTACTTCTAACTGTTAGCTTTCTGTATTTTATTCATCTTAGGGATGTATCATGCACTGCATTGCTCGGAGCTCTATCGCAATTGTTTCTTTGGCCCTCTACTTGAGGGGAAAAGTTATGTTATTAGTATTGACATACTCATTTATGCCTATGATTTCTGGTGTTTATATGTTTGTCCTTGATATTCCTATGATTTCTTTGACATAATGCAAGCAAATTCCTAATAGAAAAATTATTATATATGCATATGATTTCTGGTGCTAAAATGTTTGTCTTTTGATATTCCTGTGATTTCTGTGATTTAATGCAATCATTTGAAATGCAATCTTTTGAAAAGTTGTGGAAGTAGTATTATATAGATAACTGTGTTTATATTTCTCTGGATCATTTTTCCCATTCTCTTCGGTCACCTTACGATGTTTGCAATAATGGATGACCGATTTGACTTGGAAGTTGTTCGAACAAATCAATCGAACCACGTCCATGAGATCTTGACAAAGTATTGACCTCTTATCTTCTAATTTAATCATATCATTTGTTCTAGGTATCTTTGGATTTCTATTTTGTCTAATTTAATTCTTTTAGGCACTTATGGAATTTGTGTTGTGATGGTGCTATACTAATATGGGGAATATTTAGAGTGGGAATAAATATTTGTCTAGATTTTTGTTATTGCCTAAGACCTCTGTTTGAATTGATTTAATTTTATTAAATATTGCATTATGCAATTTATGCTTAAATATAATAGCCATTTCTTGATTTCACTTCTCCAACAAAGAACAAAACAAAGCCCCTAAGATAAAATTATGTGGTAATTAATTATATCAATACTATCAGGGTGTATTGAGGAATGTTAGCCCAAATGAGTGTCGTGAGTCGTAATAATAGTATTAATGCTTTGGGGCCTCCAACTCCACGTAGTGAATGTGATATTATGAATTCCTCAAATTTGAAGAGTTTTAGATTCTCTTATCTCAAGATGGCCACCATGAATTTACGTCTCGATAGCATGCTGGGGGAGGGTGGTTTCAGTTCTGTTATTAGGTTTCGAAAAAGTAGGACATCATGCAAAACGAGTCGTCCAAGATCTTTACATTCCAAGGAAATGGTACAAAACTAAACTCTGTGATTTTGTTATACTTTTCTTCACTGATTTGTGTGCAAATGTACTGATCTTGAATGGTTGTGATATTTACAGTTCCGCCACTAACCGGTTGTTCACTACCAAGGACCATGCTTCGGTCCATGATTCATGTGCAACTTCAAAGCCCGAAACATGCATTGTTGTTGTTGTGAAGACGCTTAATCAAGAAAGCTTTCAAGGTCATAGGGAATGGTTGGTAAGTTATGTTTGCACTTGGAGTTTTGAATTCATTTACAAGCATTGTTTTCATCGCAATTGTTTTTCTCCTCCCCTGAGTTTGTACTAGAGAATTAGGAGGAATCATATAGCCAACCATCCAACAACAATAGTCACAAGAAATGTATAAAATGACCACATCTTTGAATGCAATTCAAAGATGGTTGAATATAGGTTTCTACATGATCTTTTATGCAATGCTTCAGTCTATAATACCTTTTTTCATTTAAATATGGAATTTGATTGCTTTTCAGTAAGTTTTTAGGAGATAGGGATCACTTTTAAGTTTGTTACCTGAAACTATTTTCCTTTCCTTTATGATTGGCTTGAAGCCTGCAGTCCGAGAAGAAGACACGCAAAAGAAAGTGAAAATACACACAATCTAAGAAGAAACTACAATTCTCTTACAGTTTCTCTGGTTCTGAGGGTAAGATATTAGTGGTTTGGTCCTCAATCTTCTTCTTTATGCTCTTTTTCTTAAACAAACTCATTTGATCATTTGATCATTTATTGGAGAAATTTGTAGATGTAAAGAAATTCAGAATGGGGGGAACCTTTTGAGCATAAGCCTTCATATGATCCTTTATGTACCCTAGAAAGCAAAGTGATCGGGAGTGGCGAGAATTCCAGTGACAAGGATAACGATGCTAGCATCGCTTCCTGTTACAATGATGATATGACATAAAATTTTCATTTTCCATGTTGCTAGAGTTTTGATGTTGCGGATGTATCACAATTTTATCCTACATTATTTGGTGATATGGTGAGGAGACGATCAGACAGAGGACTGAATTTTTCGGAGATGACACACGAATCTTCTCTTTACCAGATTCATTTTTAACTCTTCCTTATGTTCATCTCTTCCACATGCTTACATTTTCTTTACTTACATACTACTCTATAGAATTAAACGGTGACAAAATGTATAAAACAAAGTAGTTTGTAAAAGTCCACTTCATGTTACACTATAAATAAGCTTTGTACATATTTAACCTCGGTAGTCAGAGAATACTGATTCATTTAGTTGAGATTTATATTGCACTGTCTTGGATACTTCTTTAAATGAGTATGTCAATAGTCGATCTGTTTTTTCTTCTTCTTCTTTTCAAAGCGATACGACGTTCTCAGAAAATATCATAGAAGCAGGCTAAATCAAAATGGAGGTAGCTCTCCTCCTAACATCGTCAAGCAAAAGCGAAGAAATACAGTGTTCTAACAAAATTAAGCAAGAGATGCTAATCTACCTGACTTGGTTCTATTGTTGACCAATGAGATATTATAATAATATTATTAGAAGCTAAAAAGATAATTCTAAGTTCAGTCACTAATTTATCAAAAGGGGAAAAATAATTAAAATGATTAGATAATATCGTATTGCAAAGAGTAATATACGAGACAAGACAAGTATAAGACCAACACGAAGCGCGAGTTCTCATGGTATTTAATTAATGCATGACCCATGGTATTTGATTAATGCATGACCCATGGTATTTCAAATATTGTCAATTTGTAATGGAGTCAATCAATTTGTTATTTTTATTGCTTATGCCCTGAAAAAATTGTAAATATAAGATTAGTCCAATCCAATTTTGAGACGTCATTTAACTAACGTTAAATCATATACGAAAAACGTAATTGCCCCACGCGTAGCGCGGGGTTCTGATTCTAGTTTATATATAAAAAATCATGAGTTTGAGAAAGTAATGTCAATTAGGACTATTTAATGTTAAACTTAATTTTCTTCTCTCTATCTATCTCCTATTAATCAATCATAATTGAGATTTATTTAATGTCTAAAAAATCATAACGATATTCTTTATTATTAATACTAGCTTTACGGAACCCGTGCGATGCACGGCTCCTGATTTTCACTTAAAATTTCTAAGCTTTAGTTATCCTGTCTAATTACTACGGTATAGTTTCATTACCGTTGTTATTTCATGTTGGGAGTATTTTGTCAGTGTGTGATTGCATTGAGTTGTAGGGTTAAATATGAAAAAAGGTTAAGAGAAGAACATGTGGTCACTTCCTCGAAGAATGTGTAATATCGAAAGTCCAAACTAATTACACATTTCAGGACTTAATTTGAGAGGAGTAAACAAAACGTACAGTATACATAATTTTTCTCTCGATACATATAACCTTAATCACATTGAAATATAGAGGATAATTAAGTCTCATACCATTTGGAAATCCAAAGCCTGAAATAGTGGGAACCCACTCAAAAAATAAAATCGCGGAAAGTAAGAGCTTGGAAATTAATGGAGAGGGCATATAAAGGTGTTTAATCATGCATGTAAGTCATCCAAGAGTCTCTTAGTAGTTTTTTAGTTCAACAAATTTAATTGAGATGGCAGAATATATATTGAGTTAGTAGTAGTATAATATTTATTAATTACAATCTAAACTCCATCAATCCAAAAAAGTTAGTTTCGTATTCATATGTTACAGTAGGTTAACTTCATATATATTTTACAGTAGAAACAACCATTATTACATTTTCTACTTACCACCTAAGACGTCAATTCAAATTGCCTATAACAATCTCGAAACATCTAAAAGTAACAGCAAAGAACAATCAATCTATGTAGTACTAATCTCTAAAGCAAAACTACAGCCTAATTCACATAGCAGAAAAGCTGATTAATATATAATATAGGTATGTGTTGCATCTTTGTATTTTTATTCAAGCACTCCACCAAGTGATATAAAAAATAAGGTGGTTGGTATGAGGAATATATAAACGAATATATGAGTGGGGCGAATAGGACATATGGATCATGGAAAGAGCTTTTATCGCCACTCGATTACATATCTCTTTTTAGACTCTGTTGAGCACCTCCCCGACATAAAGTGATGTGTAATTGAGTACCAATGATGAACCTGACAACATGAACCTCAAAATTGCAAGTTTTTATGAACAATTTCACATGAAGAAACCTTAGAAACCTTCAACAAAAATTCATAATTTTGTTACCTGACAACCTGGGTCTGCAATCTTCGGACGAATTCTCGCTTGGGCTTGTCCGTCGATGGTGTTCGTTGGGGTTACTCAAAACTTGCGCGCCCTCCACTGTTAGCATCCGAGCGGAGCGATCACCTGTTTCCATTCGCTTGAGCCATTGCGGAAATGATGAAACCGGGAAAGAGAAATAGGAGAACATCATATATACCAATTCAAGCGATATCAGAATGAAGATCTAGCAACGACATCACATTGAGCCTGAGGCCTTGGCATCCCCCATGGAGAATGAAGTTACGGAAATCCAAGCAGCTCCCGCGAGCAATCTGCGACCAACCCGCGCCCGCAGAAACATTCGTGCCTTGTTTCCTGAACTTTCTGAATTCTTGTTTTATTCGTTTGGATTATTTGTTTCGGCCTTTTGGGTTTTTTATGACTTTCTTTAATTGTTTGGCTACGTTTTATTCCTTCTTTTCCATGTTTTAAGTTTGTTGGAGTTATCTATATAAGGAGCTTCATTGTTTCCATTTTATCTTACATTGAAATTTAGAGCTTAAGCATTGAAGTTGAGGAAATCTCCTCCTTTAAGCCTTCATCGTTAACCCCACTGATCGGATCCGAACTTGTTCCCGTTACAGAACTGTCACCAAGCTTACCGACTTGAGATTGTCCATCCCTTGAGTGGATTCTCAAGTCATCAATCCCTTGTTGAATCGAAAGGTTCAATACCTATCCCAACCGAATAGTTCTAGAGCGACGACGATCCATTTCTACCACGATCCTCCCCCACCACTGTAATAACCCTCATTTTAGTAAGGGTATTTTCGTAATTTTTCCATAAAAATATTTTTTCTTATAATTATGTTAATTAATTATGAGACTAAATTAAAACTTGTTACATAGAGTTGTACAAGTAATGTCACACATGATTTAAACTTATCAAAATATAACCTAGAATATTTAAATATTTTTAACAAATAAATGTTACGGTTTAATATGATTAAATCAATATTAAATATTGATTAAATCATTTTAGCCTAAATTGCGTTCAATTTAATGTTAAATAGTTATTATAAGTCATCTAAATAGTTTGGGTAAATTTTCGTAATTACTTAAAATTTGATAAGGGCACTTTAGCCACAAATCAAAACAAAGGGGTTGGTTTGTTGAAATTTATCCCCCGTATCTCGCTCGTCAATAAACAGAACGAGTTTGATTCTAATCTCAGCCATAATAAATAGGGATTGCCCTTCGTTCATTCCAAACCAAGAACAAACACATTCCTAAGCTTTTTTTTTTTCCTTTTAAACCGAGAGCTCCATTTCTACCCCCATGCATTCGTTCGGTACCTTAGTCCCATAAATCGAAGCCCTTGTTCGTCCTTGACACTAGAAGATTATTCCCGTTTTGATTCTGAGTCCAATCGTTCACATATCGGTAAGTTTCGATATCGTTTCGATTTTATTTCGGGGCCGTTTTAATCTCGTTCTTCGTATAGGAAGTCGCCAGGACGCTCTTGTGGTCACGCCGCCTTCTCGCCTCTCTCCCGTAGCCGGAATCGTCGTCATCGAAATCGGCCGCCATTGGAGCCGATTGAAGCTCATTCATTCGTTGCAGGTATAGATGAGGAGGAAGATGAAGTTTAGTTTGTTTATTCCTTTTAATAATGAAATGGTTCATTAACTTTAATGAACAGCCGGCCATGCCATTCTTTTGGGCTGCCGAGATCAAGTTTGGGCCTAGTTTAATTATGTGCCAAGGGCCCAATTTTCATTTAAGATCAGCTTGCTATTTAAAGCCCAAACCGGATTGTTTTAATGCATTATGTTAATAAATTGCATTATAATGACTCCGATTATACATTAAAAATTATATTGCAGTAAATATAATTTGAGTATAAATAATTTCTTTAATTTGATATAATTAATAGAATTATTATATCAATTAGATTATTGATTTCAATTTATTCTTTTGATTTGGGTATCTCGCTTGGATCAAATTCTTGAAGATCGAGTTCGTTGACAAGGCTCCCAACTCCGACTTCATCCGTTCGTCGCCTTCTATTTCAGGCAAGTGGCGGTTCGCTCTTGCTTTCTCTTCTCTTTGCATATTTAACCGACAATTAATATTAAAATTAATTGTTGAATAATTGGGTAATTTCTAAAACCTAATTAATTTGTTTGAGAACACTTGTGTGCTAAATGTTTTTCATATCTAGGTTGTTAGCTATTTTCGATACCTATATTTAGTTATAAATATTAGGTTGATTAACGTCTTAAAGACGGTGTGTGTGGCCTTTGTGTGCTATGTGTGGACTTAAGTATAGTCGTTAATGTTAATTTAATAAGCACGTGTGTGCAGGGATATTATAGCCTTGCGAGGTATAATAATCTCTTGATAATGTTTTAAGATCATGATCATTTCTTCTTATCCACCCGTTAAGGATAAGAGGTGTTTAAGCACCTTGCTAGTGCAATTGGATTGGACGGTAATGTCGCCCTATGTTAATCTCGTTGAGTCGAGAATGTGTTAAAAGCTTTAAGATAATAACGTGTGGTGTGAAAAGTAAATAACATAAGTGTTGCGAGCACATAATTAATAAACCTCGAGCGAGGAGTACAACTTGGAAATCGCTCGTCCTCTAGATTAAGAGGGTAGTCTTTTCAATCTGAATTCACACACTACGTATGCGGTGAGGTTGATCGGACCCGATTATTCGAAGGAGTTCTAATGTGTGTGATGTTTTTAAAACGTTCCCAAATAAATCATATTTTCTTCCCATAATGCCCACCTTCATTTCGGGTATTCTCTTGTTGCATATCTTTTGGTGTATCCTCCCTCTTCAGTGGAAGTATTTCGTTATATATCGTCTTTCGGCTTTAACTCGAGAGACTACGTTAGTAGCTTAATATGACCACATAGAACCTCACATAAATTCCACTTGCATAGTCTTTCATTAGACTAACCAACCGTTTTCTTTCCTTGCATGGTTGGCTGGTGTCATCCGTTCCTATACGGCACATCAGGTAGCGATTCCAAGAAGTGATGAATCAAGTTCCGAACGTTGAAGGCAGCTGATAATGTTTTAGAGTTTCTATATATAAGATTAAGATTTTTAGGTTAGTAAATAGGGTTTAAGACCTATTCTGTAATTCCAATATTTTAATTAAGTCTTCTGCTGTAATCTCTGTAATAAAGTTAAGAAAAATGTCTTCATTATAACGCGTCCGCATTTGTAATTCAGTTAAGTAATATAATATGAGTTTTAATGTAATCGCTTCCGCATTTGTAAACTCGGTTAAGTATTTTAATAATATAATTGCATTTCAATTACTATTTTGTATTTGTGATGCGTACTGTAAAGCCTTGGGTGACTTTGGACAGTTAAGTCTGGGGTCATTGGCGGTAATATTCCCAATGTAATTTGGGGATGTTACAACCACGACATACGAAGCCAACCGATTTCGTATCACCAATCACCCCTTAAATTACCGACGCAAGAGTCACACTTCATCCCCGACATCAATCGTCCATGAAAACGCCTCTATGACGTAACAAAGGAAACAGAGGGATGTCATCTACTAAGGGCGGGAATGTGCATTGAAGAGGGAAATATTGGATAAAAATGAGAAGTAAAATCTTTGTATGATTACTAAAGCAAAACACCATACTCATCAATTATATAAAATCTTTGTATGTGCATTTGATAAATGTTTTTTTTCAAAAATAAAAAATTGAATATATATATTTAAAGATAATTAGCCTAATTCTAATGATATCATTTCTGTATATGAACACAAATTAATTAAAATATAAATAAAAAGATCAATATCTCACTATTGATATCATTTCCTTTTGTAAATGCATATCAATACAAAAGATTATAAATCAATCAATTTTTTTATTTATTTATATAATATTTATTTAAAAATCATGTAAAATAAATATAATTGTATAATGCATACTTTTATTTATATAATTGTTATTTCGATATGTTTAGAAATTCTATACATAGTTCTGCGCATGAAGCGGGAATAAAGCTAAATGCACCTCTAAAATCATTAATTGCTTAAGCTAAAGGTCAATTTATATGTTTATAGATATATTTTAATGTTAGGCGGCTCCATCTTATAACACAAGGTAGAGATTTAAAAACAAAAAAAAGATTAAATGTAACTCTAAAAACCACTAAATGTAACTCTAAAATCATTAATTTCTTAAGCTAAAGGTCAATTTTATATGTTTATAGATTTCCACCTTTTTCATCATTTTTCCTTCGCTCTTGACCACTAATTCAAGCACCGCCAACGACTATGTATTTCTGGTTTATATATGAGAGATATTCAATTCTTTTATTAAAAAATACATATATGAAAAAATATCTTAAACATATGAATATCGACAAAAATAAAACGTATTTGGCCTTTCGCGCGGGTGTCCTTCTACAGTAATGAATAACCAGTCGTTCATCAAATGAGTCGTGTCACGTTTGTTAGATAGCTGATTTGATTGCTTCGTACCCAATTACTCCCTCTGTCCCATTTTGTTAGTCCCATTTCAATCACGCACATATGTCGAGACATGTTTTGCATCGTTAATATCTCTAGTTATATGTTAATAAAAATTATAATTTTTTAATATTGTTAAAGTACTCATTAAGACGAATCAAACAAGACCCCACATGACTATGCTTTTTCTTATATATTAGGAGAAATCTACAACATGGGCATACGTCCATTTCCAACGTACAACATTTTTTTTTCGATTTTTTTTTTTTTACGATTTTAAAAAAAAATTAATAAATTACGTTAGTATATAATAACAATAATATGTCATATTTCACATCTGTCTCTTTGCTCTAGTGGTAAAGAGCTGCATATATTGCTCAGAGGTCTTGAGTTCTAATCTCAACACTAACATCTCACTTTTTTTATACTTTTTTTATTTTTGGGTAAAAAATAATGGAAAGAGAGGAGGGGGGAGTCGAACTTGAGACCTCATGGGCATGTAATGAACTGAAACCACTAGGCTAATGAATCATATTGATATATTGGTAATATTAATACTACAAGTTACAATCGAATTTGGGCTCACCTCATTATTTTATTACAATAACAGTTTTTTTAATCTTGGTCTCAAATATCTATATCTATAGACTATTAATTATTTTAATAATTTCTAAAAAATAATTATTTAAATAATAAGGTGTATCTTATTGACATATATGTAATATTAATACTACAAGTGATGATCGAACTTGAATCTACCTCATTATTTGTTGAATTAATTACTTAAATAATAAGGTGTATCTTATTTGTCTCAAATATTTATTGAATTAATTACTTAAAAAATATTTTCAAATAGCACATCTAAAAATTGATATAGTGGCAAGATAGGATTCTAACGAATTGTAGACAAGATAAGGATAAGATCTTGCATATAACACATCTAACAACCAATCTTGCATAATAGTTTTACGTATTTTTTATTCAAAATAGTTATGCAAGATGAATAAAATCTTGCATAATACTTAACGTACAAATAGTTATGCAAGAAATGACGCGAAAATCGAGTAAAACCGACTTAGAACGACTAACGGCGCAAAAATCGAGTAAAATCGACTTAGAACGACTAATGGCGCGAAAATCGAAAAAATGTGGATAGAGTAGGGTATAGGGTATAGGGTATAGGGTATAGGGTATAAGGTAGGGTATAGGATATAGTGGATAGTGAATGTGGATATATAGTGGATAGTGAATGTGATAAGTGGTTAGTTTGGGCCCAATTCGTTTAAACGCCTTAAAACGATAAAAATCAAAATTTCAAAATTGTAACATGATAGAAAATAAAGCCCATAGTCGTTATCAATTCACAAAATCGGAAAAAAATAATCGAAAACGTCAACGGGCCTAATAAGGCCGAATTGAGATTTAGTGAGGCCCATTATAAAAAAACAACATAAAACGACTTAATAAGACCTTAAACCGCAAAAAAATTGAAATGTAAAAGTTGTATTTGAGCATTACCAATATGACAGTTTCGTTTTTATAAGAAAATAACAAAATGAACACTTCGAAATATCTAAACAAGCACTTTCATCTAGTAACGAGTTAATCTCAAGTATATAAGTCGTATAGTTTTACTCATATGTGTGTGATATCACTTCGTTACTCAAATAAACTTTATATAAAACTTTAATTAAATGTTACGAAACACTCAAATAATCCAAAATAATGACATTTCACATCTTTGTAATGTCGTTATTGATTGATTATTCTATATTTAATGAAAGTTTTAATGAAATACGCATACATATATGATTAAACAAACAATAACGACAATACGAAGATGTGAAATGTCGTTATTTTAGATTATTTGAGTGTTTTATAATATTTAATGAAAGTTTCATATAAAGTTTATTTGAGTAACGAAGTGATATCACACACATATGAGTAAAACTATACGACTTATATACTTGAGATTAACTCGTTACTAGGTGAAAGTGCTCGTTTAGATATTTCGAAGTGTTCATTTTGTTATTTTCTTATAAAAACGAAACCGTCATATTGGTAATGCTCAAATACAACTTTTACATTTCAATTTTTTTGCGGTTTAAGGTCTTATTAAGCCGTTTTATGTCGTTTTTTGATAATGGGCCTCACTAAATCTCAATTCGGCCTTATTAGGCCCGTTGACGTTTTCGATGATTTTTTTTCGATTCTGAGAATTGATTACGACTATGGCCTTTATTTTCTATCATGTTACAATTTTGAAATTTTAATTTTTATCGTTTTAGGGCGTTTAAACGAATTGGGCCCAAACTATCCATTTAACACATCCACTATCCACATTCAATATCCACTATCCTATACCCTAAGTCGGATTTGCTCGTTTTAAGTCGGTTTTACTCGATTTTTTGTGCCGTTACTCGTTTTAAGTGTGTTTTACTTAATAAGACTAAGTTTTATATTTTTCAAACATAATTAACCATCAATGGTGTTGATATCTTTAATCCAAGTTTGTGTTGAAATTTTTCAAACATAATTTATCATTTGTCATATATTGTATAAATTTTGTAGTTTTTGTTGAAATATATTTTGTTTTATATTGAATAAGGATTTATTTATTAATATATATTATTTAAATAACAATATTAGAAATACAAAGAAAATATTTTGGGAATGATATGGATTATCATAGTTTTTTATCTTAAAATATATTATAAATATAAAAAAGCTTACACACCTGCTTACTTGAATAATTCTTTTTCGTCAAAATTATTAAAATAATTAAATCAATAAATATGTGGGAAAAAAATAAAAAATCTATTTTTCTAACAAAAAATGAGGTAGATTCAAGTTCGATCATGACTTGTAGTATTAATATTATAAATAATACCAATAAGATACACATTATTATTTAAATAAATATTTTTTCTCGAAATTATTAAAATAATTAATTCTATTGATATATGAGACTTGTACTATTAATATTACAAATAGATCAAAAAATCTGTTATTCTAATAAAATAGTGAGGTGAACCCAAATTTGATTGTAACTTGTACTATTAATATTACAAATATATCAATATGATTCCTTAGTCTAGTGGTTTCACTTCATTATATTCCATGAGGTCTCAAGTTCGACTCTCCCCCACCTCTCTTTTCATCGATTTTTACCAAAAAATAAAAAAGGTGAGATGTTAGTATTGAAATTCGAACTCAAAACCTCTAGGCAATCAATGGAGCTCTTTACCACTAGAGCAAAGAGGCAGATGTGATATATGACCTATTATTGTTATTATATAATAACGTAATTAATTAATTTTAAAAAAAAGCGCAATACAAAAAAATTTCAAAAAAAAATGTTGTACGTTGGAAATGGGCGTACGCCCATTTCCAGCGTACGGAATTTTGTAATTTTTCATTTATTTGGGAAAAAAAATTATCATTACGGTAAGTTGGAAATGGGCGTACGCCCATTTTGGGCGTACAGACCAATTTTCAATTTTTTTAGCGTATACGTATACGTATGCATATGTATACTCGAGAAATTGCACGGTACGCCAATTTTGGGCGTACGAAAATGTAGTTTAAAAAGTTTCAAAATGTAGTGCGTATAGACCCCGCGTTTATTAATCAAACAGAAATACATCAAATGTGGCTACTAATAATAAAATCAGAATCTAGCAGAGGTAGCAGGCCCTCAGGTGGACTAAGGAAGACAGAGTGATCTCCAGTGCAGGAGCAGCTGTGCTTCGCCATCCAGTCAGCCGTCCGATTCCCCAGCCTAGGTATATAGGCCAGGATCACCGTCCACTGTGGGTTTTGATATGGAGGATATTATCCCGGAGGAGCGTCGGCGGTGGTTCAGCCGAGGAAATTAGCTCCAAAGCCTCGGTTGCGTCAGACTCAACAATGAGGCATCTCGAGTTCATCTGTCTGGCCAGTTCCAGCTCGCGAGTAATTCCCAGGAGTTCCGCCCGGAGAGCTGAATTTCCCCATGCCTTGGATGCAAAACCCTGTATAAATTCTCCCTCATGGTTTCGTATGACTCCACCTGCAAAGACGTTGTCACTTCCCGTTGGGTAAGCGCCATCGCAATTTAGTTTTACCCAACCAACTGTGGGTCGAGTCCAGGTAGCTGCAACGTGGGGGCTATTAACAAAGCCTTGGCCTCTTGAAACAGCTATTTCCGTGTATTCTTTTGCTCTGTCGAGGATGAATTGGTCTGGTGCCGAGGGTATAGCAAGTTCCGTCCCAAAAACTCTAGCGTTTCTCCATTTCCAAAGCCACCATATCCCAAACGCAAAGGTAGTGGGCCAGGTGGATGGTTTCCTCAAGTTTTTGCCTAGCCAGTCCTGCAGGTTCAGTGCAAAGAACTCACCCCGACGATCTATCGGAACCAGCCTGAGCTACAATTCAGAAGCAAAAGGACAATCTCGCAGAATATGTAGTTCAGTTTCAGCAATATTACTGCACAGCCCGCAGTTGGGGTTCGCCCCAATATGTCTGCGTTCTCTGTTTGCGTTACACATGATTGCTTGGTGCTTCGTTAACCAGAGGAAATTACGGATTCTTTCCGGTGCCGCGAGCCTCCATATTCTCCTCCAATCTCCATTACTCTCCTCTGCTTCATCACTTCTGATAATCTGAAGTGCCGACTTAACAGTAAACTTCCCAGAACTTGATCCACTCCAGCCAAAGTTGTCTGCAATACCCTCAGTTGTTAGGGAGATCGAGCTTATGCGCAACAGACATTCAGCAGGAAGTAAATGCGAGAACAGGTGCCAATCCCAGGTACTTCCATTCCAATATTCGGCCACTGTTTTCCCCAGATTCTCCTCATCAATTTGTCCAACGGCAACGTCTTCAAGAATGGTGTTGTCGATCCATGGGTGTGACCAGAAAAGAGTTTGGTGTCCATCTCCAATGATTGTAGTGAGTCCTTTAAGCAAGGGTTCCTTGGCTTTCACTATTCCATTCCATAAATTCGAAGCCCCACTTCTCTTTGTGAACATGTCCTTGTCTCGTCGGCTATGGCAATATTTGTCTCGGATCACTCGGGACCAAAGTGAGTCCGGCTCGTTAATGACTCTCCAGCCCATCTTTGCCATGAAGGACGAGTTTACCTGTCTCATGTTGTGCATCCCAAGCCCCCCAACAGTCTTTGGGCGTTTCAGCTTATCCCAGTGGACGAGATGCATCCTCTCTTTTTCTTGTGACGATCCCCACACGAAGCTCCTGGTACGTTTTTCTACTTCGTCACAAGTATACAAGGGTAGCTGATTTGTTTGCATTGCGTAATAGGGGATCGTCGCCACTGCCGAATGCGCCAAAGTTATCCTCCCTGCCATAGAAAGGAGTTTCGTCTTCCAACCTACAGAGTTTGGCTTCAACTCGATCATTAATATACTTGAAGGAGACCTTGGACAATTTCTGTTTCGACATGGGAATGTCGAGGTAATTGCCTAGGTCATCAGTTGCATTAATCCCGCCTTCCGCACTGATCTGAGCTACAATATCCGGTGGTGTTGCGTTAGAGCAACACAACATCGACTTACTGTAATTAACCTTTGCCCCGGATGCCTCACAGAAGCGTTGCAAGCAACATTTAATTAAACGCATCTGATTTGGGTCGGCCTCGGCAAAAACATTAAGGTCATCCGCAAAGAACAGATGCGTTAAACCCCGTCCGTTGTCTGATAACTGAATTGGTTTCCATGCTCTAGACCTTACTGCTTCCTCAATAATGTGCCTGAGGCACTCCATGCACAAGACAAAGAGATACGGGGATAAAGGGTCTCCTTGTCGAACGCCACGAGTCGGTTTGAATACTTCTCCCATCTCACCATTCCATAGCACTCGCATGCTACAAGAAGTCACGCAATTCATTATAGTTTTGGTCAGTTGTGAAGGCAGCCCGGTCTCATGCAGCGTATTTCTAACAAACGGCCATTGGATTATATCATATGCTTTCTCGAGATCAATCTTTACAGCCATGATACGACGACCTTTCTTGTCACTCATACTGTACATCACCTCTTGTGTAATAACGATATTGTCCGTTATTTGACGATACGGGACGAAGCTAGCTTGGGTCGGGGCGACAATCTATTTCATGAGCGGTTTTAGGCGCAAGACTACAACTTTTGTAGCAATCTTGAAGGCCACGTTGCACAGGCTGATGGGGCGTAGCTGGTTCACTGTCTTCGGGTTATCAACCTTAGGGATCACAACATGGAGCGTTTCATTCATGGAATCTGGTATTGTCTTCCCCTCGAGTATTTCCCTGGCACCAGTGACCACTTCAGCCTGCACCGCAGGCCAATTCTTTTGGTAGAAGGCAGCATGAAAACCGTCCGGGCTCGGTGCCTTTAGTGCCCCCATACTGTCCACTACTTCCTTAATCTCTGAATCTGAGAATGGGCGGCATAGCTCGTCCATTCCTGCTAGACTTATGGCAGGGAAGTATCCTCGTGGTGTATCAAATGGGCCCATGAAATCAGTTTCGTCTGAGTACAGTGCTCGAAGGTGGTTCGAGACCATGCTACGTAGGGATGGCTGATCCCAAAACCACTCATCATTCTCATTACGCATACCCTCCACTCTATTCTGTCGTTGTCTGGCTACTGCACAAGCATGGAAAAAGCTCGTGTTCCTGTCGCCATCAAGAAGCACGTCAGATCTCGCTTTTTGCATCCAAAAAGGTGAATCTGCTCCAGAGTATTGTCCAATTGAGTGCGCAACTTTCTTTCTAGTTGCAGAAGGCCGTTGTTTACTGTGGTACAAACACGAGCCTGAATGCCCTCAAGTTGTCTCCACAGCTGATCACGACGCCTGAACAGGTTTCCAAATACTTCTCTATTCCAATTCTCGAGACTGTGGGCAAGGTTGGCCAGGGCCTCAGTGAGAGGAGCGTCGTAAGCCCAGTTTTCAGCAAGTAGCGATTGAAATTCATGGTGCAATAACCATGCTACCTGGAATTTAAACGGTCTGTTGAAAGGCCTGTAATTGTTGAATCCTTTCACACTCAAGAGGAGAGGAGTATGGTCTGATTGGTTTGCCGGGAGGTGTCTGATAGCACCTTCCTCAAAGATACTTCTCCACTCCATATTGCATAGACCTCGATCGAGTCTGGCACTTGTCCTGGAGTTCGGGTCCAACCCTCTATGCCAAGTAAATTTCTGCCCAGCAAACCCCAAGTCAAGCAAACACATCTCTTCAATCCATCGGTTAAATTTCTCACATCTTTGTCTCATGCCATCTGACTGCCCAGTGCGCTCCTCGAGAGTTTTTGTTTCGTTGAAGTCCCCCATGAGTAGCCAAGGCAGTTGATTCTCATTGCATAAATCCAGAAGTTTACCCCAAAGTTCTTCTCTGTTAGTCGGCACCGGGTTGGCGTAAATAGCAGAAAAAAGCCACTTAGCTTGCCCTGCTCTGCTAACCTGTAGTGTGACCACTTGTTGATGAACATCCACTTGCTCTATCTGTACTCTATCTTTGCGCCAAAGAACCCATATTCCCCCTCTGAACCCTACTGCTTCAGCTCTCAGTATGCCATCAAAACCGATTCTGGAGCAAACCTGATCATCCTGTGTCCCACTAAGACGAGATTCCAACAGCACGAGGATGGACGGATCATGCGCCCGAATCAGATCTTTCAGCGTGACAAGAAAACTCCTGCTACCCGCTCCCTGAGTATTCCAAGTGATGATTTTTAAGTCTGGAATCAACATGGATAATAAATGAAGTAGGGGGTTGTCTTCCGATGTCCAGGCAGACAGATGATTAAACACAGGTAGACACCATTGTGGTGTCGTCACCTTCTGCAAAATCTTTGGCACACTCCGATGTCTGTTCGTTGTTGTCCTGAACTGAAGTCTCCATGATGCTGTCCAGCGCTTGATCTGTTCCACTCTTATTCCCACATTCACCCTCATCCAGTTCCATTGCGCCGTCATGCCTGCTTGGGGGATCGTTAGTATGTTCTCCTGTTTGCAACGGTTCTTGGTTCTCCTCCTGTATTTTCCTACTTAAATTTTCGGAGGACAGAGTAGGAGAGTCCTGGGATATGCTATCTTTTTCCTTCCAAAATTTTCCTGTTAACTGTGGGGTAACATTATTTTGGGTATCCTGTGAAAAAATCCTGTTATTTTCCTTGTCAACAGATCCTGCTATCTTTTCCTTGTAGAGGTCCTTTTGGAAGCTTCCATTCTGAGCCTTGAATACACCCGAAAACTTTTGACTAGGCTTATTTTGGGCCGAGCTTTTCTGTATCACAATCTTGAGTCCAGAGGATCTTTTTTGCTTCGAATTTGCCTTATTTTTCTTCCCATTCTTTTTCTTTCTGTTTTGCCTTGTCACCGATTCCTCTGTTATCTTTTCTTTCCCTTTCCCGTTCTCGTTTCCTGTAATCTCTCCTTGTATCTCATTCTGTGATTCTGTTTCCTCTCTTTCTGCCTCGTAATCTTCCGTGATCCTTGCTAGCAGGTTGTACCAGGATCCTGAGCTTTGCGACGAATCTGCTCCTTTCCTATTATGGGCCACTTTTTTCGGCGCCTGAAAACCTTCTGAATCTGTGACAATCTTGCTGGTTTTGCTCGGGCCAGCAACAATCTTTCCGGCCTGAGAACTAGTCGACGGTCCCCTGTCTTGCTGCTGGTTCTCTGGTTTCTTAGCTGGTGGGCGTCTTACCGTTGCTTCCGGGAGCATCCAGCTTCCCCAGTTCTCATGGTTTTCTGGCGGCTCAGGCGGCTCCTCTGACTTTTCTTTCATCTCATCCTCTGCCTCCACTGAGTTGCTAGGACAGTTGTCTTTTGTATGGCCTACCCTACCACAGCCAAAGCAAATCATCTTGAGGCCCTTGACTGAATCCCCCATATTCTTCCATTCATTTTGAACTTAGAGATCAACGGTTTAGTAATGTCCACTTCCACGCTGAGTCTCGTAAACTTGGCTCTTTCTGTTCATTTAGGTTTAAATAAAGATTACTACTAGCCTGTCCTAAAAATAATCTTCACATCAATGTTCTTAAAACTGAGATTTTAAAATCGGATCACATAGGCTTTTTAAAATCGGATCGTAGATTCGAATCGTATAGTTATAAGATTTTACGTTTTACGAAAAAAGTGTATATATTTACAACTTAATATTATTTTCGTTATAAATTACGTTTTAAAATACTATAAATCTTATATATGAGGTAATAACTAAAATTATCAAGATAAATCACGATGATGATTAATTATTAACACGAGGATATAATAGTAATTTGTGTGAAATTGTAAAATCGTAGAATCGTATGTAAAATCGTAATCGTATATAAAATTCTAATGATTTTATTTCGATAAATTAAGATTTCACATTAAATAAGATTCTACATAGAATCGTGGATGGCTCCTTCTATTACATATAATAGTGATTTTTTTTCTTTGCTATGTAATTCTTCATTTCAAGTCCATATCATAACCAGTAGAGAAGTACAAGAAGACTAAGATTGAACAAGATGGAGTCAAGGATTTAAACACTCTCATAACTATACGTTTCTCTGCACAACCACCATGTCCCCGTCCACCCTATGCTTCCCAAATTTGGACTACACCTAGGGTCTCCCACTGTCGTCGGAAAAATTCTGCTCTATGACCTCCATTACTATCTCTCTGTATTTGTCGCAACCCTTCCCAACTCGCTTGATACAAAACCTAATATTTCGAGATCCAATTTTCGTATGTATATGCCCAAATTGGTGTAGGGCTTCAGTTGGATACATAATAATTAGCCTTATTGTTGAAGGATTTGACTCAGTTTGAAGATTTGCTTCTGAATTCATAGGTTTATATGAAGAAAGAGATAGAAAATGAAATATGGCAGACAAATTAAAGAGAGAGATGCGGATGAATGGAAGGGAAAAAGTGGGTAAAAGAACGCGGGGTCTATACGCACTACATTCTGAAACTTTTTGAACTACATTCTCGTACGTCCATTATGGGCGTACGCCCAAAATTAGCGTACCGTGCAATTTTCTCGAGTATACGTATGCATACGTATACGTATACGTATACGGTGAAAAATTGAAAATTGGTCTGTACGCCCAAAATGGGCGTACGCTGCGGATATAAAAATCCGCCTCGCTTTCTTCTTCCTCCTCTCGTCGTATCAGTGAAGTTACTGTTCATACCGTAACCTAATTGTCGCCGCCGTCCAATCTTCTCCCATTTCACTCGTTTTCTTCCCCAAATCTATCACATTCAACTCGTTTTTCTCATACAATCCAAATCCCCCAATCAATTTCTTCAATTTCACTCGGAATCATGCAATCCGAAGAAATGGGGAAAAGCTCGAAATCCACTCCGGCGACGGTGGAGGCTGCGGCTTCGTCTGTTCTCCCTCCCGTCCGTATTTGTGCTGGTGGCGCAAGAGTCTGAGGTGGAGGAGTTGGGCGGAAGACGAATCCGGCGAAAAAGAAAAGGGTGGGTGGTGGAGCTGCGGTGGATGAGGTGGTCGGTGGCGCTGGCGAGGGGTCTGGAGGTGGAGGGGAGGAGGTTGGTGGCGCCGTCGAGGTGGCTGGAGGTGAAGCAGGTGGAGCAGGTGGTGGTCGGGGTGGAGCTCGTGGTTGTCGTGGTCGGGGCGGTGCGGAAAAACGGGCCCGTTCGAAATCGCCGGAGAAGATGCTCTCGATCCACGAGGTACGTTAATATTATTTTTTTAATTAGTCGTTATTTATCGTTTAGTGTGAAACGTTATTCGATAAATAACGATTAAAAAAAGATTTATTAATGAAATATGAATTATTTGTTATTTATTAATAAATTATTAATTTGTCATTATTTATCGTTTAGCGTGAAACGTTATTTGATAAATAACGACTAAAAATAAAATAATAAAATATTAATAAATAACATTTATTAATATAATATTAGTTAGTCGTTATTTATCGTTTAGGTAAAAGAAAAGAATATTATATTAATAAATAATATTTATTAATATAATATTAATTGGTCGTTATTTATCGTTTAACGTTTCACGTTAATCGATAAATAACGATTTAAAGAATAAGATTAATTAGTAAATAATATTTATTAATATAATATTAGTTAGTCCTTATTTATCGTTTAGCTAAAAGAAAATAATATTATATTAATAAATAATATTATATTAATATAATATTAATTAGTTGTTATTTATCGTTTAAAGTTTCACGTTATTCGATAAATAACGAATAAAAGAAAAAGATTTATTAATAAATAATATTAGTTAGTCATTATTTATTGTATAGCTATTAATAAATAATATTATATTAAGAAATAATATAATATTAATATAATATTAATTAGTCGTTATTTATCGTTTAACGTTTCACGTTATTCGATAAATAACGATTTAAAGAATAATTAGTCGTTATTTATCGTTTCACGTTATTCGATAAATAACTTGTAAAAGAAAAAGATTTAATATTAAATAATATTTATTAATATAATATTAATTAGTTGTTATTTACTAAGAAATGAATTAATTAGTAATTAATACATTATTAAATAGCGTCTTAATAAATTATTAATAAGTCGTACCTAAGAAAAAATTAGTAATTAATACATTATTTTATATTTAAAAGAAAAACGTCAAATAATATAAAATAATAATTCGTAAATATGAAAATAGGCTTTAGAGAGGGCTATTACTCCGGCGGGTTGTTCTGTTAGAAAGAAGAAGAAGGGCCCTCGTCACCCTAGCGCACGCGGGATCACAGCTTCCCGACGTCGTGGATCTCCTCCAGACATTCCAGGAGTGCATATAGGAGATACAGGGAAAGTTTTGATGGATGATTTGGATGTTAGTGAGGCGGAGGAGTTTTCAGAGGAGTTGACGGAGGCAACCGAGGTTGCAGATCAGCCAGAGGTTGCAGATCAGCCAGATGTAGATCTAGGAGATTTGGAGGCGCAGATGCATGCTGATTACTATGAGGGATCACCTGTGCGTGAGCCATCTCCAGTTGGATCATTGTCTCCTTCTGCAGAGGATCATCAGCAGGAGATTGAGGAGCTTGTTCATGATTTCGATCAGGATCAGCCAGACCTCCAGGAGCCCATTCAGGACCCTGTTCAGCACATTGATCCGGGCTTAGCTGTACCGGTTCCAGGGGATGCAGATTATGTGGGGCATCCTGGAGGTCCTCTTCGTTCACGGCTTTTGGTGGATTACAGCACCCACATTGCTCCGGTGATATGGACTGAGACGTCGTCTCTTGCAGAGCGTATTGAGCATGACCCGACTTATGTGATACCGCCCTCATCGAAGGTATGCGTTGTTTCCTAAATGAATTTGTGAGGTAAAACGATCCACACGCTATTCTAATTCATTAATTTCTCTTTCGTACATCAGCTGAAGAGGGTGTTGGATATATACACCCGCAAGGACTTCTTCAGGGAGTATGATAGGCATAAATCTAATGTGCCTGGGTCATGGTGGCAGCTCGTTGAGCGGAGCCACTTACATGTCCTTGCAGATCCCCGACTCGAGTACAACAACATCGATCCGATTCTGATTTCTGCATTTGTGGAGCGTTGGTATCCAGAAACCAACACGTTTCACTTTGCATTTGGTGAGATTGCTCCTACCTTGTTAGACGTGCTGAAGATTCTCGAGCTTCCGATCCATGGACGAGCTGTCAGATCTGCTGAGGCAGACATAGATGGGTTTGTGCATCCTCATGTGCAACGGATGTTCGGGTTTGCTACGATCGAGGAGGCTGCTGCGCTATGCTTACGTACGTAGAGTTTATTTTATTATTTATATTTGATTCCATTTTTTAGTTGATTCAATTAAATATTTATAATCCGTGATAAATTATCAGATGGGGGTTTGAACATCCACGGCAAGAGAGGCATCACCACGATCCACACCCGACTATTACAGATGTTTGATATACGGGACAGGTAAATTATCGTATATTATAAGAATTTCTCATAATTTCTCGAGTAACGTTACTAATTCATTTTTTGTTATTAATTGCAGGACTCCTCAGCAAGAGAGTGATATTGCTTTTCTGTACTTGCTGTCCCTGTTAGGCAGTACGACATTTGTAGACAAGTCTCGGATGAAGGTGAAGCACAAATACCTTAGCATCCTCGTAGATCACAATGAGACAGGGTCCTATGCTTGGGGGACAGCCGTCTTGGCTGAACTGTACAGACAGTTGGGTCAGGCCTCCCGTGCTCAATCCAAGGGGTTTGCTGGCTGTCCGCTCCTGCTGAAGGTAGTATTCGTTTAATGTTTTTTTTTTTTTCGTGTATACTTTGCTTATGTATAAAACATTATGAAATTCTGGTATTGGTAGGCTTGGATATGGGCGTATTTCCATGGTCTTCGGGGTCATGCTACGCAGGACTTGGCATCCATGAATGCCTCGGCGGCGGCTATCCGGGAAAACAGCAAAGTCAAGTACCATAAGGATCCTGCTCGACTAGTTTCCCTCAGACTGGTCCTTGACCAGATCACATATGCAGAGGTAAGTACTATTTAAGGAGTAATTTCATCATATGTTATGCAATTATTATTTTTAAAAATACGTTTGTCATTTTAAAAGAACATAGGTTCAGTGGAACCCCTGGGGCAAGTTGGATCTCAACGACCCCCAGTATAGGTTAGGTCTATTTCGGGGGCCTGTAGAGTCCTTTGAGGTCAGGGAGTCGCACCATCCTGACCGATGTATGCGACAGTTCGGGTATGTGCAAGGCATACCCGAACCCCCGATTACACCACCTACTGCGATTAGAAATGATTCTGCATCGGGGTACACAGTCACATTCGGGGATGAGGACTGCACTTGGGCCCCAGAGACCCTGCCGAATCGATTGATCACCTTAGACGAGCAGGATCGAAGAGGACTTCGAGAGTATGCATGGGATTGCAAGGATGGATATCTGACATGGTTTAATGCCATGTCACATCCTTATGTTGATTCCAGATCACCCAGGCAGGACCCACGTGCACCGTTTGACCACCGTGCGGAGCACATACAGATACCTGCGACAGCCTCTGTAGTTGTGGTACGTATTTTAGTCAATATCGCTCATGTTATAATTATAATCTATTTTATTATACTTATATTTACATTTTGAAAATGTAGCGGGGCAACATACTCGCCTCTGAGATATCTAGTTTCCTACGTGCATATGGTGACACTCTTCCTGTAGGACAAGCGAGGATGATGAGGGGGTGGATCAACATATGGACTGGTGATGTAGTACCAGAGGAGGATGGGCCTGTGCAATGATATGTTTGTGTTCAATATTATATTTTGGATGTTTGTGTGATGTATATTTTGTTGTCGGTATTATATTTAAAAAACCGAGGAAAAAACGACTTAAAACGGGCTAAGACGAGAATTCGTGCGAAAACCGATGAAAACCGACTTAAAACGGGCCAAGACGAGAAATGACACGGAAATCGAGGAAAAATGACTTAAAACGGGCTAAGACGAGAAATGACACGGAAATCGAGGAAAAATGACTTGAAACGGGGTAAGGCGAGAAATGACACGGAAACCGAGGAAAACCTAGCTAGGGTATAGGGTTTAGGGTTTGGAGAGTGGTTAGTGGTTAGTGGATAGTGGATAGTGAATGTGGATAGTTGTGTTTGAAATGGATAGTTTGGGCCCAGTTCGTTTAAACGCCTTGTAACGCTGAAACTCAAAATTTCAAAATTGTAACATGATATAAAATGAAGTCTTTATTCGTTATCAATTCTCGGAATCGAAAAAAAATCAACGAAAACGTCAACGGGCCTAATAAGGCCAAATTGAGATTTGGTGAGGCCCATTACCTAAAAACGACATAAAACGGGTTAATAAGACCTTAAACATTGAAAAACTTGAAATGTAAAAGTTGTATTTGAGCATTACCAATATGAAGGTTTCGTTTTTATAATAAAATAACAAAATGAACACTTCGAAATATCTAAACAGTCACTTTCACCTAGTTACGAGTTAATCTCAAGTATATAAGTCGTATAGTTTTACTAATCAAGCAATATGGACAACACGAAGATGTGAAATGTCATTATTTTGGAGTATTTGAGTGTTTCATAACATTTAATGAAAGTTTTATGTAAAGTTTATTTGAGTAACGAATTGATATCACACACAGATTAGTAAAACTATACGACTTATATACTTGAGATTAACTCGTAACTAGGTGAAAGTGACTGTTTAGATATTTCGAAGTGTTCATTTTGTTATTTTATTATAAAAACGAAACCGTCATATTGGTAATGCTCAAATACAACTTTTACATTTCAAGTTTTTCAATGTTTAAGGTCTTATTAACCCGTTTTATGTCGTTTTTAGGTAATGAGCCTCACCAAATCTCAATTTGGCCTTATTAGGCCCGTTGACGTTTTCGTTGATTTTTTTTCGATTCCGAGAATTGATAACGAATAAAGACTTCATTTTCTATCATGTTACAATTTCGAAATTTTGAGTTTCAGCGTTATAAGGCGTTTAAACGAACTGGGCCCAAACTATCCATTTCAAACATCATATCTCAAGTTTTTACTATACACCCCTTCCTTTTCAAATTTTTCAAGATTTTTTGGCTAAATACCCCTTGCATCATGAAAACTATTTCTTTTTGCTAAATACCCTTTTCTTGTCATTTTTCGTTGTACGTCCCTCCATAAACTCGATTTTCGCCCCGTTTTTCGTTTCAATCCCGTTTTACTCGATTTTCGCCCCGTTTTTCGTTTCAATCCCGTTTTACTCGATTTTCGCCCCGTTTTTCGTTTCAAACCCTTGTAGTGAATTCAGAACTTGTTTCATTTAACCCATCTAAAACATTAAACACATCCGAATTCACTGCAGATCAACATCTATACTACCATAATTAATGCGATAGTCCTTCCATTGCTGCATCCTCAGCGCAAACCCGCGATCCAATCCATTCACACTAGGATCCTTGAACATGCGCCAAACTCCAGGTACAGATGGTACGGGACAGTCTTCTCTAAGGCACACCTAAATTACAAAACATAAATACCATGGTAAGCATTAAGAAAATTGAGTGAAAATCACAAATACTTTAGTGAAAATCATACCGGTATGTAGTGGTTTGCTAAGCCCACACGAGCCATTGCATAAATTTTCAAACCATGACTGGAGCATTGTTGATACACCTTCATCGGTAAGCACAAATATGATCGGACTTTGGATAAGTATATCAAACCAACCTGAAACTTAGTGGCAAATGCTAGTCCAATCATGGGCATACTCATCCAGTATCTTTCAGGACATGGTGATCTGCTATAGTTGACCTCTTGAACAAGAGCGTCGAAGTTGTTTGCCAAATCCGGGCGTAGTCTGGTCATGACTCGTCTGTAGATATCACTGTTCTCTAACAGCTCCGTAGTTAGTTCCATGCGAATGCGAGGATATTCTTGTTGGTGATGCCCCAACAACATGGCTAGTGACCGATATCCACAGTGTCCATCCGCCCTTACGTCTTGTGCATCTACAATGTATGGAAACATGAAGAGATCAACATTGTCAACCCCGAAGTCTACCCCACATTTCGTCATTGCTGGCTGAGGGAACTCATCTGTAAGAGTGCAACCTGATAATCCGAACCCCTCTCCACCAGTGCCACTTGAATGACCAAACGCCTCTGCCGCAGTGCACCCAGCAACTTCAAACTCCCTCATTATAGTAGGCTCGTTGAAAGTAGGTTGTGCCGCCGTTGCTTTTCCCTTTCCCTTTCCTCTAACCGTCTTATTCTTCACCTTCGCAGCATCATTTTTCTCTAATTCTTCCCTTGCGTACTCAAACGCGCTCATCTCTCTCTCGGTTCCCCACTTCTTTCCTACCGCTCCTCTTGGTCTGCCAGGATCCTTGATTCCCGTCGGCTCCAACGCAAGACTTTGATGTGGATACTCCAACATTGTGTACAAGTCCGCTATCTGAGACCACTGACTTTCAGGAAGTTCCCCCTTTTGCCATCTATCGTTGAGCTCAATGAATCTCAACTCCCGCATGGTCTGAGGTACACCAATCTCTACCTCCCCGTTATCAAGTTCAATCCTATCCCATTGTAGCTGCCTCCAGAATCTGTGAATCTGATTGAGCTTGAATGGCTTCTTCTGAATAATATGTTGCACCATCTCGTGGATGCACGGTAGGCCTTGACATTCTCGCATCCAGTAATCTTCGCAATGTTCCTCATAATTCTTCGCCTTTATATCCTCCCATATATCCCACAACTTATGCAACGCTCTATCAGACACATTATGGAATAGATGCCGAAATATCAATTTCACTTGTGGATTCATTCGTCTGAAAACCCCGGGTGTCTTGATCCGATCCTCTTCCATGGTGGCCCTCACCTTCACAATCTGGCCCTCGATGGCTGCATGGATCCTCACAACCATTCGATTAAAACCGCCTATACTTGAACCGACTATTTTCTTCAACACCTTATGCATTCCCTCAACCCTATGTTTTATTCATTCAATGTCGCGTTTAAGTAAAACAACTATTACATAATAAACTAATAAATAAATCGGAAACGTTTAAGTAAGTTAAAAAAAAATTACCTGTTTGAGGTCCTCGTGAAGAAGTGAAGATTGTGTTCCGTCCATGCGCAAACAATGTTTGTCTTGTAAGGGATAAGCCACACCTTTTCAATGTATCCGACGACGCCGCTTCTCCAAGATGTTCTCAATCCTAGCAGTCTTTCCTCGTATTGTTCCTCCGTTCTTGATAGAAAAAGTCTACATACTTGCGAGCACAACCTTTTCACCGATTCCTTATTTTTCAAAATTCTGGTAGCGTTTACCTCAATGTTGTGCTTGATATGAACCCAACACAAGAGGTGTTGAACCGGAAGATCTTTGAACACATATTTGATTGCAGTGATGAGAGCTAGTTCTCGATCAGTCATTATTGCAGTCGGCATTACTCCGGCATCCTCAAACAACTTTCTAAGCCTCTGAATTATCCACAAGTAGTGCATTGTTTCCTCCTTACCCGTGAATGCATATGCAATGTTGAATGTCTTATGCGTGCAAGTGAAACCGACAATCTCCACAAGAGGCATTTTATACCTGCATAATATATTTAAATAATGAAGGAAGAGGCATATGCAATATATTTAAACAAAAAAATTTTGATATACAACTATTATGTACCTATTCGTCTTGTATGTGGCGTCAATAACCACGACGTACGGAAACATCTTCAACAAGTGCAACGAGTCTTGATGGGCAAAAAACAAGATTTCCACCACGTTTGATTTCTTCTTGCAGAGGGGATGCACTACATAGCTGCGCTCCTTCAAAAACTTCAAGGTCCATTGTGTAACAGTCAAATCTCCACGATCCTCAAAATGCATCTTCTGAATAAAGTTGGCGATTTGTTTTGTGGATGTTGTATTCCCTGGAAAGGCCGCACTCAACTGAGTAGCAATAACAGACGGCGTAGTCAAGCTGTTCGCACATACCGTCACAAATTTCACCTCATTCGGCGTCATTCGACCCATGTACGGATGGCCAATGAAGCTAGTGGAAAGCTTATGACTGTGTTGTCCGTATTTTACCTTCACATACCATCCATCTCTCGCATCCCTCGCCCTGAACCTATATCCTCGGATCTCAAACTTGCAATCCGACTTCTTATCCCTACTATCCCGCTCTGTATTAACAACCTCCTCTGTTTCGCCATCCTCTCTTTTCTTTTTCCCTGATCTATACACTCCAGCATGCGAGCACATTATATTCATTTGACGCTCATTGCTATGGCAAGTCACTAATACCATCATAAGTTGTCTACCAATACTCTGAACCCAACGCCTCAAGTGTTCCTTAGTAGGAAACGTTTCTTCGGTATCAAACGAATCATAGTAATCCATACCCTATAATTAATAAAAACTACCATATTTATCACAACTAAAACTTAAAACTACGAGTCCACATCAATCTAAACTATCACTTCTACAAATTATTTGCAACTAAATAACGTAAATAAATACGAAACGATTCTAATTAATTACTAACCGAAAAATCTCCGGCGTCGAAGTCTCCTCCTTCTTCGTCGGTATCGTCGTCCCACATCCCGTCGTCGGGTTCACTAAAATACTCTTTCTCATCCACGATCGCCTCGTCTTCGTCACTCCCATGCTCGTTCTCTTCAACATACTCGTTCTCTTCACCGCTCCCATACTCAATCTCCGTCACATATTCAAACTCCTCACCATCACTCAAATTTGTAACTCTCCTATTTGACATTTTTGACTTCAACATCCATCCGAAGTTCCTACATTTATACACATACTACATCCCAAACGGTCATATTCTGAAAAAATAGCCGTTGGGATAAAAACAATCGTACGCCCATTATGGGCGTACAGGCAAAATATACTCCAACGGTCACTTCTGAATTTGGACAAATAGCCGTTACACCAAATTTTTAACTCGTACGCCCATAATGGGCGTACGAGTTAAAAATTGTATTTCCCAACGGCTATTTTCAAACGGCTATATTATTAACATTTATACTGTACGCCGGTTTTGGGCGTATACATAATACCGTATTTTGTATTTTGCCTCACAATCGATGTTGGAATTTTACACTGTACGCTTAAAACGAGCGTACGCCCATTATGGGCGTACGATAATGTATTGTGGAAAGTTGCAAAATGTAGTGCGTATAAGCTAAAACTAATTTAAATTGAACTACACGTGGCATATTCTTAGTGGTGGCACAGTGTTTGTTGTAGTAGCTGTTGTAGAAGATCCAAACTGTTAAATCTTAGCAGCTAAGTATATATTCCGTATTGTAATTAAGCTTTTAAGTAAAAAATGTGAGGTATGAACGTTGATGAGAAGCTTCCAGTATAGTAGAACACTTTTGTTGACTGGCGTGCAATTGCGATTTCCTCACGTTTTCTCCACGAAACCCGACAGCAAGCAGCTTCCACTATTCTTCCCCTCAATTTCCGCTGCCTAACATATCATTCTCATTCTATAAAAGCATACCCTAACTTCATCTTCACCTACTCTTAATCAACTAAACATACTCACCCTTCATTCGATCTGATTCCCACCAAAACAGAGCTTTAGAATTCAGGAAAAGAAAACAGAGATGGCAAACTGGGTTGAACTTGCTCCTGCAGCTGTCATCAGTCCTCCAAGGAGAATCTCATCTTCCCCGAGGCTCGAGACCATCTTTGAAGAAGGCTGTTTCGAAATGGAAGCTGACACTTCTAATACAGCTCTCTACTTCCTCCCCATCATCATCTCCATCGCCACTTATTACTTCTTGATTGCTGCTGCATCTAATCGTTCTTCCAATAGGAACTAAATGGTTGTATATATGATTAGGCAGAAGATGATCCGTATAGTTATTCCATCTGTGAAACAGATTGTGCTTCTTCTTTTCTTAATTGGGTCCAAGATGTTGCAGTCGAAACAGGTCGTTGATTCACATCTGCAACTGCTACTCTGAAGAAGAACCTCATGGAGAAGATGATCAGTTCTTTTGTGTTTTTTTATCGGATTGAGATGCAATTTGTGTAAAGAAAACAACATTATTTTGTCTGTTCTGTTGTTACAACTCAGATTCTAGGTTATATATCCTTCAATTAAACACTTAATCTCTATAAAGTGACGATAAGAACTAGAATCTAGGGTTTTCTCTACACAAAACTGTTTATTGCTAGGTTTAGAACGGATTTGACTCATTTTGCTTCAGATTCTAGCATATTTGGTGTTTTTGCTTCAGATCGTAGCATTTTTGGTGATTTTGCTTTCGATTACTGGTTCATACTGAAGCACAAATGAATTGCATTTGCTTTGATCCATTTTTGTGCACAACACTATAGAGAATGTGCTTTATGCTACAATATAATGTTCTTGTGCTTCAGATTGTAGCTTTTTTGGTGATTTTGCTTCCGATTACTGGTTCATATAGGAGTTTGGGGTGGAATACTGAGGCATAAATGATTTGCATGTGCTTTTGATCCATTTTTGTGCACAACATTACAGAGAGTGTGCTTGTACTACAATATAATGTTCCTGTGCTTTAATTTACACCACGTACACTAATATATATACTACTTAATTGTTTTGCATGTGCTTTGATTAATCTGTGCTATCATATGCTTCTGTTGTGTTTTAATTTTCTACTGTTGTGCTCCTATTTTATAGAAATGTGTTAGAAATGATCAAATGAGTGTTAACATTTGCTTCTGCTATGCTATTAGTGTGTGCTTCCATATGCTATTGTTGTGCTTCTATTTTCAATGGTTGTGCTTCAGTTTATAATACTGTGCTTCAGTTTACTCATTTTACCTTATTATGATTGTGCTTCATTTTCTTATGATTCTGCTTTGCTTTCTCCTAGATTTTTGCTTTAGAAGCATTTGATCTTTAGAAACTTCTGATGTGCTATGATTTACTCAGTTATTAGAGTGTGATGCCATATGCTATTGTTGTGCTTCTATTTTTCATGGTTGTGCTTCAGTTTATAACACTTGTGCTTCAGTTTACCTTGTTATGATTGTGCTTCACTTTCTCATGATTGTGGTTTGCTTTCTTCTAGAATTTTGCTTTAGAAGCTTCAAATCTGTGTGTTGCCATATGCTATTATAGTGCTTCTATTTTTCATGGTTGTGCTTCAGTTTGTAATATTTGTGCTTCAGTTTACCTTGTTATGATTGTACTTCACTTTCTTATGATTGTGGTTTGCTTTCTTCTAGAATTTTGCTCTAGAAGCTTCAGATCTATGTGTTGCCATATGCTAATGTTGTGCTTCTATTTTTCATGGTTGTGCTTCAGTTTGTAATATTTGTGCTTCAGTTTACTATTTTACCTTGTTATGACTGTGCTTCATTTTATTATGATTGTGCTTTGCTTTCTTCTAGATTTTTGTTTTAGAAGTTTCAGATCTTTGTGAATGGAGAAGTTTTAACAATGTTGTGCTTTGATTTATGTAGAACGTGATACACAACATTATCGTCGCCAAAAGACCCGTACTGAACATCCAATAGTCATTGGGATTTAGCCATCAAAATCACTACAAGAAGAAGCAGCAAAAGGTAAATCACTACAAGAAAGAAGCAGCAAAATCACTTTTGTGCTTTGATTTACTAATTATTTTTATACAAAAGAGAAGGGCTCAACTCCAAAACAGAGGAGCACATATGAAGCATAGAAGGGCACAAAAGAAGGAGAGAAGGGCTCAAGCACAGACGTGTCAAATGCACCAAAGGATAGCTCAGCTGAAAAGTGTCGAACATGATATTGAAGTATTGTTCTTCCATGTTTGATAGTACATACAATGAGATAAAGAATGTCACAGAGATGATGTCGAAGAAGTCCAAAACTTGAACGTTGAACTTGTTGTAATGTTGTAATTTTGGTACTGCTTAGCCTCACGTATAATGTAGTTTTGAAACAGTTTTAACACTTGTAAGCAAAATGAATGATGTGATGATTTAAGAAGAAAGTCAGAATAAACTTCATTGTGCTATAACATTGTATATTTGTGATTCGGTTTATGAATGATGTGTTGCACTACTAACTCAAGAACAATAACAATAAAAGCATATGTGCTATAACATTGTATAAGGGGCTTGAGAAAAAAAGTACACAAACTTTTATTTAGTAATGAAAGTGCTACTCTATTATTGGAATGTGTTAGTATATGATCCTTTTGTGCGCTTTTTACTAATGAAAGTGCTACTATATTAAATGTTGAAGCTGCTATGGAATTTGCTACTTTTGCTGTTATATTCTATTACTGGAATGTGCTTTGATTTACTCTAATTGAAAGGGTTGCTTTAATTGAAAGTGTTGTTATATTACTAAAACGTGCTACTCTGTCATTGGGATGTGCTAGTATATGCTCTTTTTGTGCTTTGTTTTAGAAACAAAAGTGCTTGGACTTAATATATTTGTGCTTTGATTTAACAAGGATGTGCTAAACAATTTAAACATAAATCTATCAGGAAAAAACTTCATTGTGCCCAATATTTGCTAGAAAATATGCTTCAAATACATAAAAAATGTGCTTCAAAGTAATAATCTAAAGTGATGACTATCAAGTATCAGTTGCAGTTGTTGGGGGATGCAACTTGTTTACAAGTGATAACTATCAAAGTAATACACGATATTTATTGAGTCCTACATAACAAAAAATGATTTTAGCAAGACAACCACATCTAAATGTAATCCTCCAACGCTTGGTTGCAATCCCCTTATAGAAAGGTTTGTATCCTGCTCTATTGCACAAGAGATGCTTTAAAACAGTGACCCATGAGCCATCTGAACCCTTTATATCTATAGCCTTTCGAACCAAGAATCCAGCAAAAGTAGTATACTGATATAGAACTGAACAACGTCTACAAAAGATGGCAATAACTGGCCCTCAAAAGGTTTGATGTCGTCAGGACAAAGAGGAGTGACATAGATGAAATTCTCGGGAGAAATAGAGACCTTAAATTATCATATGTAGAATCCTTGTACAACAATAGGAAGATTGAAACAATTATGAATGTTAACAACAATAAAACCAACTGAAGGTATAACTGTATTAACAAACAAAGAGTTCTAGCTTTGTTATGCTTTCAGTTGCATATGCTTGTGATTCATTTTAGTCTGATTGTGCTTTAGTATGAAATGATTGTGCTACAACATATTTCTGTTTTGCTTCAGATTACTCATATTGTGCTTCAAATTGTAATGATTGTGCTTCACTTTGTTATGATTATGCTTCAATTTGCTATCACCGTGCTTTAATAAATCTTTGGTGTGCTGCAATTTACTCTGATTGGTGCTTCAGTCAACTGAAGAAGCTAGGTTATCAAGTTCCAAATTACTGTCGAAGTTCAAGCGGAAAGCAGCTTAAGAACTAGTCAATAACCAGATCAATCAAAACTACGCGTACACTAGAAGCAAACATCTGATAGCAGAAAGCGAGGAAATCAATTACAACAAACAATCTCGGCGATTTTCCGACAGATCAGCAAAGCGAGAAAAGCTAAAACCAGATCTGCGAGCTCAGCAGACAAACCGATACATACTCTTCATATTCTCACATAATAAACTAGAAATTACAAGGAATTCCAACTCCATACAACAATCAGATCAAGATCCAAGTAGCGCAAAATCAACTACAACTAAGAGCAGGAAAAAAACTAGCAGGAACAAATCAAGCAAGCAAGCAACTGAAGAAGAAAGCGAATTCAAGTAAAAAACCTCGAAACCCTAGAAATTGAATGACATAATATAAGGAAAAGCTTACAAATCAATGAAAGAGAATAGACATAGGAGAATCGAGGAGAAACCAGAGAGGAAGAGATCGAGTAGGGAGCCAATTGGATCGAGGAAGAGATCGAGTGAGAGATGAGCTAGATCGAGCGGAAGATTATCCGAGTGGGAGAAGGAGAAAAGAACGCGCTTGCACGCGCCTGAGAAGAAGGAAGGAGGTCTGTAGATCTGCCCTAGATTCGACGGTCTTTGTTATTTTCTCATTTCTCACATTAAGATTAACTTCTCATTTGATCTTTTGCCTTTTAGTAAATAAATTTGGAACTTATTTTATGACATCTTAGGCTCCGTTTGGTACACTTGATTTTTGTGTTGATATGCTCCTTTTTCGTTTGATCCGGTGATTGAAAAAGAAATTAACCGTTCGGTGAAGAATTTAGAGGATTGATTGGAGTGTTTTTGGGAATTGAAGTTGAAAAATAAGAAATCGTGTTGCTTCAATCCAAATTCTATAAGGGGCTATTTGATTATTTTGGAGGTTTGATCAAGGAATTGTCGATTTAGATTATTGTGGAAATGTCTATGACTATTGTGGAAATGTCTAGAATGACATTCTATGTGTGGTATTGTCGATTTAGATTTACAATGTTTGAGATCAGTAGTTATTTGCTTTCACATATCAAAACTTCATGCTCGTTTCCAATGAGAGTTGAATGGGGCAGATTCATTACATTTTAAAACGATATGGAAACCGACAAAAAAGAAAATGGGGGGAATTGAGCTTCTTGTACGATTTTAACTATCATCTTGTGATACTAATATGATATATTGTTTTTTATTGAATAGGTTTAACCGAAGAGAAGTTGATGAACAATTGTGTACAAGATTGTGACCACTCATGCAAGTCAAAATGAAGCAATGAGTTACAAAGGAGTTGCACATGATATCTTCATATTTTATTGAATGTAAATATGTTACTCTTACAACTCTAGAGTAGCATTTCAACAATAATATATTATATATTTGTGAAGTTGCTTCAGAGTAAATTGAATATCATCTTTTTATACATAACTAGTGTAATACTCGTGCCATACACGGGGATGTATTTATAATTAATTATTTTTATAATAATGACATGTGATTTTATAAAAATTATGATCTATCCTAAAAATTAATGCGAAATATATTACTAAAATACAAAATAAAAATATACAATAAAATTATATTAATGATATCAATTTGCTTGGATAGGAATGAAATTACATTTTATTTCTTATTTTGCAAAAAGTAGTATTTTAGGGCCTCAAAATTTTTTAACAAATAAAAAAAAGTTATGTAGATTAAAGTATATACATATTTGTTGTATTAGTTTTGTGGACCACAACAATATTTGTTGAAATTAAATTTTGATAGTTAGCTTAATAAATTGCTTCTACAATTACTCTTAAGGTTTGAAAAACATTATCTTTAATAGATAAATAGAGAATGTTTTATTTTAAATCAAATAGAAATATAAAAACAATTAAAAGAAATCAATAAAAAATTGCCACATGGGTGTGGTAGGGTCAGAATCAAGGAGAAGCCTTGATAAGGCTCAGCTTTAATAGATTATATAGATAATCAAAATTTAGAAATTAATTTTTAGTTCTATAGATACACATATACATGTATGACTACTACTAATGAAACATACACATATTTTGTCACACCGACGATCAGAAAAAATACATTCATGCAAATATGATGGAAATATTGACACTTATATTATATCAATGATTCGAAATGATATATTTACATACTTTAAGTTAGATATATTTTATCCCTTTAAAAGTAAAAATGAGCATTTGAATAAAACACTTACTCTCAAACCTTTGATTAACCTAATCTCGTTTAAATATAAACTATTAAAGCTGAGCCTTATCAAGGCTTCTCCTTGATTCTGACCCTACCACACCCATGTGGCAATTTTTTATTGATTTCTTTTAATTGTTTTTATATTTCTATTTGATTTAAAATAAAACATTCTCTATTTATCTTGTTTCAAGCTGCTACACCTCTTCTCTTCCCTGGAAGGCAGCTCATCCATTTCCTCCTTCTTCCTCTTTGCTCCTCCATCTTCACTACAGCCAGCAGCTCAGCCAGCCACCTGAGCACACCAACGCAGCAGCAGCTCAGCCGAGCTGCAGTGTTCGACTTGGCTATGCCCGCGCAGCAGCTGGTGCCTTTCTCTTCCCTTCACGCAGCAATTGTTCTTCCTCCTTTCTCTTGACTTCAGCTCACACACAACAGCTCAGCCAACAGCCTCTCGCTCAGCCTCGCGCAGCCCGACGTTGCTCGCGTCTCCTTCTTCCTCTGCGCAGCAGCTCGCACTCTCCTCTGCGCAGCAGCTGTTCAGCAGGTCGTGTGTAGCAGGTCGTGTGACTACAGCTCACAGCCCAACAGCAGCTCGTCCGCAGCAGCTCGCGTCTGCTTCCTCTACGCAGCAGCTCTTGCCTCTTCTTTTGCCTTGGTAATGGATGATATAGGTTGTTTGAAGTTGAGATTTGGAGGAATAAGGAAGGATTTGAGTTTTGGGCCATTAGGTAAACTTGCTGGAAACTCTGGGCAAAATTTGTAATTTCTGGGAAGTTGTGGCTGGCTTTTCAAGGTTCGACTTAGATGAGCATTTCGTGAATCTTGCGACATCTTGTTACAACAAACGGATTAGTGGAGTTGATCGTCAACTAAGGCAAGTTATTTGTGAGCGTTTGCGTGTCATAGTTTAAGTTTAGAACAATAGATTATGCATGTCATCAAACCATCAATTCTGCATGCATATAACTATATCAAATTATAATGTTAGGAACTCATGTTCTTGTTGTTGATTTGATTGTCGCTGTTGGTCTATTTCATGAATTGATGCATTGGTTATTGTTGACGTGTTAGATTTTATCGTTCATATTGACATCGTTGTTATTTTAGTTGCCTTATTGTCTTTATTCGTTATGCCATGTTGTCATTGGATATGTTTGTTCAGTTTGGAAAATTGTCGTTATCGAGAAAATAGACGTTGTCGTTGCATATGTTGTTGGTTTGTGGTATTAATTCACTGTGCCTTGTGCCATGTTGTGTCGTTCTTGTTCGGCTTCTTATGGACATACATTGGTCGTAGAGATTCTTATTATGCCGAAAGTATTTATGCTTTATGAGCTCAGGTATAAGGGTTCATGTTTATAAATGGATATTAACGATATCATGCTGAGATATGGTTAATCTTGAACACGAAAGCATAGTATGCTTGTTATTGCATATAGACAAGGGCTATATGAAATTGGTGTGAACTTGTTGATTTGATCAAGGTTATGACGTGGTTATGGTGATGACTCTTGCGGGTAAGGATCGTTCTGAGCCCCGCATTATATTATGATGGTTTTATCCGAGATATATCCCTCGATTAGGGCTCTTCCCGGAGTCCAGGTTGAGTGGGTCGTGGGAGTTCCTTTACCAATATTGGGAAGGCCGGGTCACCTAGCTAGTGAGGCCGTTTCCGACCCATTGGTAAAGTTTTGATACCCATAATATGGGTGAGAAGGTACCTTCGGGTCCAAGACAGACTTGGACTTGTTTTCTAAACGTTTTCGAAATTTGAATTTGAAATGATTTTATTTAAGCGACTTGCTTATATGTTGCTTGTGAATGATTGTTTCCTTCTTTGGAAGGATTTTAACTTGCCTGGATTTGATTGACAAATATGTAAAGTTTAACCGATTACTATATGATTGTGATGAGTGTATATACCAAAGTGCATATCGTTGGTGAGGTTGCGTAGTTATTATTTCCTAAGCTAATGGTATTATATATATATGGTCATCTGTATAATCTCTGATATATCTGAAATGGTGAAATTAGGAATTAAATGATGCATTAACTTCTTTGAATGTCTACATGTGAAATGCCCCGTGAATTACTGGGTCTGAATATGTAGCGATATCGAGCTCGCTTACTATCAGTGACATATTGCAATATAATTAAGTCGACCTTGATTTATCCTTGGAAGCTTTCGGATTAATAACTAGGTATTTCAGTTGGGAATTTCGGACCCTTTTCTTTTTTTCAATAATTGGGTAATTAGCGATCGTCGAAATTTGCCTCTTTTATCGGGATTTATTAAAAACCCGACGTATTTTATGCCTACATCAAGAAAAATATACCCAAATAAATTTAACCTTTCTATCTAGAATTTGCTACAAGCCACTTTTGGGCCCCACCTTAATCTTATTCACGCTCTTTTTCAAGCTTGTACAACTAGCTTCTTCATGGCATTCTTCATGTCATCTCCTTCCCAATCTCACACCTCCTCCCGACCTGAACAGTTCAGCTCACACACAGCAGCAACGCGGCAGCTCCGTCCAGCTGCCTTGTTCGACTTGGCTCTCCCCGCGCAACAACTCGGTTCTCTCTCCTTCTCTGCACTGCAGCTGTGCAGCAGTTTGTGCAGCTCGTGTGCAGCAGCTCGTGTGACTACAACCCACATCCCAACAGCATTTCGTGTGCAGCAGCTTGCGTCTTCTTGCTCTGCGTAGCAGCTCTTGCCTTGTGAGTTTTTCCCCAAATTTATGAACCCTAGTTTTTCCAATTCAGGGGTTTAGGTTAAAATTGATGTTTGAACTGAAATTGGTGGAAGTAATGGATGATATAGGTTGTTTGAAGTTGAGATTTGGAGGAATAAGAAAGGATTTGAGTTTTGGGCCATAAGGTAAACTTGCTGGAAAATCTGGGCAAAATTCGTAATTTCTGGGAAGTTTTGGCTGACTTTTTAAGGTGAGAAATCTCCCTACGAGTATGAGGAATTTTACGGTTTTCGATTTGGATGTATATGTGATGAGTTATGGCGTTTTTCGTGAAGGTTCGACTTAGGCGACCGTTTCGTGAACCTTGCGACATCTTAATACGACAAACGGATTACTTGTGTTGATCGTCGATTGAGGCAAGTTATTTGTGAGCGTTTGCGTGTCATAGTTTAAGTTTAGAACAATAGATTATGCATGTCATCAAACCATCAATTCAGCATGCATATAACTATATCAAATTATAATGTTAGGAACTCATGTTCTTGTTGTTGATTTGATTGTCGTTGTTGATCTATTTCATGAATTGATGCATTAGTTATTGTTGACGTGTTAGATCTTATCGTTCATATTGACATCGTTGTTATTTTCGTTGCCTTATTGTCTTTATTCGTTATGCCATGTTGTCATTGGATATGTTGGTTAAGTTTGGAAAATTGTCGTTATCGAGAAAATAGACGTTGTCGTTGCATATGTTGTTGGTTTGTGGTATTGATTCATTGTGCCTTGTGCCATGTTGTGTCGTTCTTGTTCGGCTTCTTATGGACATACATTGGTCGTGGAGATTCTTATTATGCTGAAAGTACTTATGCTTTATGAGCTCAGGTATAAGGGTTCATGTTTATAAATGGATATTAACGATATCATGCTGAGATATGATTAATCTTGAACATGAAAGCATAGTATGCTTGTTATTGCATATAGACAAGGGCTATATGAAATTGGTGTGAACTTGTTGATTTGATCAAGGTTATAACGTGGTTATGGTGTTGACTCTTGCGGGTAAGGATCGTTCCGAGCCCCGCATTATATTATGATGGTTTTATCCGAGATATCCCTCGATTAGGGCTCTTCCCGGAGTCCGGGTTGAGTGGGTCGTGGGAGTTCCTTTACCAATATTGGGAAGGCCGGGTCACCTAGCTAGTGAGGACGTTTCCGACCCGTTGGTAAAGTTTTGATACCCATAATATGGGTGAGAAGGTACCTTCGGGTCCAAGACAGGCTTGGACTTGTTTTCTAAACGTTTTCGAAATTTGAATTTGAAATGATTTTATCTAAGCGGCTTGCTTATATGTTGATTGTGAATGATTGTTTCCTTCTTTGGAAGGATCTTAACTTGCCTGGAATTTGATTGACGAATATGTAAAGTTTAACCGATTACTATATGATTGTGATGAGTGTATATACCAAAGTGCATATCGTTGGTGAGATTGTGTAGTTATTATTTCCTAAGCTAATGGTATTATATATATATGGTCATCTGTGTAATCTCTGATATATCTGAAATGGTGAAATTAGGAATTAAATGATGCATTAACTTCTTTGAATGTCTACATGTCTCTTCAGAGATTCACTACATATTTGCATATCTACATCTTCGGAAATCTACATGTTTGCATATGAATTTATTGTATATTTGCATGTTTGCATATCTTTATTGCATATTTGTATGTTTGTATATGAATTTACCGTATGTTTGTATATCTTGTTTTTGTGTTGCATGTTTGCATGTCTGCTAGTCTGTGACTTCTATGCCTATGCTATCACACGTTTATTGCTCATATAATTTGCTAGTCTGGTTGGAGACTAACCCCCATTTCGGTGGGGGACTGGCTGTGTTTGTGCATGGCCAGGTGTTCGTGTAGCTTCAGAACATGGAGGATGGTCAGGCGACTGATGCGTTACTAGGATGAGTTATTATGGTTCCTACACTAGAATTTAAAAATGTCTACTCCAGTGAACTCATATTACCTTGTCTTCTTCGTGATCGCTTTCTTGATTCGTAACACACTCCCAACGTTCAGATCTTAATATTTTGCTTGAGTTTTTGTTGATTTACTTATCGTGTTACACCTTGATCCTATTGTTTTAAATTTTTTTTTCGCCATCAACTTGTTTTCTCGTATTATATTCCTTTCTCTCTAACCGCCTGAGGGGATTCCTAATCGGGGATCCCTGACACTGTAACACCCTATTATTCGGGGCGTTACAACATGTCTCTTCAGAGATTCACTACATATTTGCATATCTACATCTTCGGAAATCTACATGTTTGCATATGAATTTATTGTATATTTGCATGTTTGCATGTCTGCTAGTCTGTGACTTCTATGCCTATGCTATCACACGTTTATTGCTCATATAATTTGCTAGTCTGGTTGGAGACTAACCCCCATTTCGGTGGGGGACTGGTTGTGTTTGTGCATGGCCAGGTGTTCGTGTAGCTTCAGAACATGCAGGATGGTCAGGCGACTGATGCGTTACTAGGATGGGTTATTATGGTTCCTACACTAGAATTTAAAAATGTCTACTCCAGTGAACTCATAGTACCTTGTCTTCTTCGTGATCACTTTCTTAATACGTAACACACTCCCAACGTTCAGATCTTAATATTTTGCTTGAGTTTTGTTGATTTACTTATCGTGTTACACCTTGATCCTATTGTTTTAAATTTATTTTTATTTTTTTTCGCCATCAACTTGTTTTCTCGTATTATATTCCTTTCTCTCTAACCGCCTGAGGGGATTCCTAATCGGGGATCCCTGGCACTGTAACACCCTATTATTCGGGGTGTTACAGATTCAATGTCCAAAATTGTGTTAAGTTAGATTTCATTAAGTCCATAAACAAATTATATCAAGATGTATTTGATTTGTTTAAAAACATTGACGCTTACTCTATGATGATGAAAGAAGAAGTAAAAAAAATCAATTAAAGACAAAACTATATGACCTAATCATTTCGGCGTTAGGATAAGACTTATTTTGGATAAACATAATATCATTCCATAATATTGAAGATCTAAGACATAAATATCTTACTATTAAGAGAAAATTTTGTTAAATGTTTTAAAAAAGAGATAATCATTGCTTAAATACAATATTCCAAATAAAACTAATAATTAATACGTTGTATCTTATAAATTAATATGCATCTCTAAATAATCTCTATAAAATGTTGCTTTATGAATAATATTTAACAACAACAAAATTTCAACATTTCAAGAAATTGGCTAGATTGCAAAATCCAAGAAAAACAAAAATGGCCATCAAGTCAATTTTTATCTTCTTCTTACTATTTTCAATAGTTCTTATGCCTACAAATGCAAGTCTCTTCGGTTATGCAAAATGTGCTGTGTTTTGCGTCTTAAAATGTGCTGCACACGTTGTTTGTCTAGTTCCATGCTTTACTGAATGTAAAAAACGTTTTCCTCTTGACGTTGAGAGAACAGATGGACACTCATTATGTACAACAGGTTGTGTTATTTCAAAGTGCTTCACCAACCTTAAAGTCTCAGAGGAAGAAGGTACATTTATTTTTTATTGTGTGGTATTGTCAATTTAGATTTACAATGTTTGAGATAGTAGTTATCTGCTTTCACATATCAAAACTTCATATTCGTTTCCAATAAGAGTTAAATGGGGCCAGGTTCATTACATTTTAAAACGATATGGAAATTGACAAAAAAAAAAGGGGAAAATTGAGTTTCTTGTATGATTTTAACTTTCATCTTGTGGTACTAATATGATATATTGTTTTTTTATTGAATAGGTTTAACCGAAGAGAAGTTGATGAACAATTGTGTACAAGATTGTGACTACTCATGCAAGTCAAAATGAAGCAATGAGTTAGAAAGGAGTTACACATGCTATCTTCATATTTTATTGAATGTAAAATGTTACTCTTACAACTATGTAGTAGCATTTCAACAATAATATATTACATATTTGTGAAGTTGCTTCAGAGTAAATTGAATATAATCTTTTTATACATAAGAATAAAATTTTAGAAATTATTTTTTAGTTCTATAGATGCTCATACACATGCATGACTACAACTAATGAAACATACACGATATTTTATCACATCTGCGATCAGAAAAATGACATTCATGGAAATATGATGGAAATATTGAAACTTATATCAATGATTCAAAATGATATATTTACATACTTTAAGTTAGATATATTTTATCCATTTAAAAGTAAAAATTAGCATTTGAATAAAACACTTACTCTCAAACCTTTGATTAACCTAATCTCGTTTAAATATAAACTATTAAAGTAGGAAAACAAAATATAACAAACATTAAGATAGTTTATAAAAATTATGTTCATGGTATTTACTCGGATCGTCGGATGTATTTTATATAGAATCATTAGGAACATTGGATAAAGATCACGCAAATCGTTAACAAAACGCATTGAAGCAAGAACAAAATACCCCAACTATTTTAGAGAAGTGATAGTATGATTAAATTTACTTATAAAAATAGAAATGTATGATATTTTAGGAGAAAATATCTTTTCGCATGAAAAATATTATTTTTATGACCTCCTCCACCTTATCTACAAGATCAAAGTATTCTCTCTTGTAAAATCATTCACAATCTATTGAGACATCAAATTTCCTTATATTAATTGTTTAAAATTTATCTAAACTGAGATTCAATGTCCAAAATTGTGTTAAGTTAGATTTCATTAAGTCCATAAACAAATTATATCAAGATGTATTTGATTTGTTTAAAAACATTGACGCTTACTCTATGATGATGAAAGAAGAAGTAAAAAAAAATCAATTAAAGACAAAACTATATGACCTAATCATTTCGGCGTTAGGATAAGACTTATTTTGGATAAACATAATATCATTCCATAATATTGAAGATCTAAGACATAAATATCTTACTATTAAGAGAAAATTTTGTTAAATGTTTTAAAAAAGAGATAATCATTGCTTAAATACAATATTCCAAATAAAACTAATAATTAATATGTTGTATCTTATAAATTAATATGCATCTCTAAATAATCTCTATAAAATGTTGCTTTATGAATAATTTTTAACAACAACAAAATTTCAACATTTCAAGAAATTGGCTAGATTGCAAAATCCAAGAAAAACAAAAATGGCCATCAAGTCAATTTTTATCTTCTTCTTACTATTTTCAATAGTTCTTATGCCTACAAATGCAAGTCTCTTCGGTTATGCAAAATGTGCTGTGTTTTGCGTCTTAAAATGTGCTGCAAACGTTGTTTGTCTAGTTCCATGCTTTACTGAATGTAAAAAACGTTTTCCTCTTGACGTTGAGAGAACAGATGGACACTCATTATGTACAACAGGATGTGTTATTTCAAAGTGCTTCACCAACCTTAAAGTCTCAGAGGAAGAAGGTACACATGCAAATTTATTTTTTATTGTGTGGTATTGTCAATTTAGATTTACAATGTTTGAGATAGTAGTTATCTGCTTTCACATATCAAAACTTCATATTCGTTTCCAATAAGAGTTAAATGGGGCCAGGTTCATTACATTTTAAAACGATATGGAAATTGACAAAAAAAAAAATGGGGAAAATTGAGCTTCTTGTATGATTTTAACTTTCATCTTGTGGTACTAATATGATATATTGTTTTTTTATTGAATAGGTTTAACCGAAGAGAAGTTGATGAACAATTGTGTACAAGATTGTGACTACTCATGCAAGTCAAAATGAAGCAATGAGTTAGAAAGGAGTTACACATGCTATCTTCATATTTTATTGAATGTAAAATGTTACTCTTACAACTATGTAGTAGCATTTCAACAATAATATATTACATATTTGTGAAGTTGCTTCAGAGTAAATTGAATATAATCTTTTTATACATAAGAATAAAATTTTAGAAATTATTTTTTAGTTCTATAGATGCTCATACACATGCATGACTACAACTAATGAAACATACACGATATTTTATCACATCTGCGATCAGAAAAATGACATTCATGGAAATATGATGGAAATATTGAAACTTATATCAATGATTCAAAATGATATATTTACATACTTTAAGTTAGATATATTTTATCCATTTAAAAGTAAAAATTAGCATTTGAATAAAACACTTACTCTCAAACCTTTGATTAACCTAATCTCGTTTAAATATAAACTATTAAAGTAGGAAAACAAAATATAACAAACATTAAGATAGTTTATAAAAATTATGTTCATGGTATTTACTCGGATCGTCGGATGTATTTTATATAGAATCATTAGGAACATTGGATAAAGATCACGCAAATCGTTAACAAAACGCATTGAAGCAAGAACAAAATACCCCAACTATTTTAGAGAAGTGATAGTATGATTAAATTTACTTATAAAAATAGAAATGTATGATATTTTAGGAGAAAATATCTTTTCGCATGAAAAATATTATTTTTATGACCTCCTCCACCTTATCTACAAGATCAAAGTATTCTCTCTTGTAAAATCATTCACAATCTATTGAGACATCAAATTTCCTTATATTAATTGTTTAAAATTTATCTAAACTGAGATTCAATGTCCAAAATTGTGTTAAGTTAGATTTCATTAAGTCCATAAACAAATTATATCAAGATGTATTTGATTTGTTTAAAAACATTGACGCTTACTCTATGATGATGAAAGAAGAAGTAAAAAAAATCAATTAAAGACAAAACTATATGACCTAATCATTTCGGCGTTAGGATAAGACTTATTTTGGATAAACATAATATCATTCCATAATATTGAAGATCTAAGACATAAATATCTTACTATTAAGAGACAATTTTGTTAAATGTTTTAAAAAAGAGATAATCATTGCTTAAATACAATATTCCAAATAAAACTAATAATTAATACGTTGTATCTTATAAATTAATATGCATCTCTAAATAATCTCTATAAAATGTTGCTTTATGAATAATTTTTAACAACAACAAAATTTCAACATTTCAAGAAATTGGCTAGATTGCAAAATCCAAGAAAAACAAAAATGGCCATCAAGTCAATTTTTATCTTCTTCTTACTATTTTCAATAGTTCTTATGCCTACAAATGCAAGTCTCTTCGGTTATGCAAAATGTGCTGTGTTTTGCGTCTTAAAATGTGCTGCAAACGTTGTTTGTCTAGTTCCATGCTTTACTGAATGTAAAAAACGTTTTCCTCTTGACGTTGAGAGAACAGATGGACACTCATTATGTACAACAGGATGTGTTATTTCAAAGTGCTTCACCAACCTTAAAGTCTCAGAGGAAGAAGGTACACATGCAAATTTATTTTTTATTGTGTGGTATTGTCAATTTAGATTTACAATGTTTGAGATAGTAGTTATCTGCTTTCACATATCAAAACTTCATATTCGTTTCCAATAAGAGTTAAATGGGGCCAGGTTCATTACATTTTAAAACGATATGGAAATTGACAAAAAAAAAAAAAAGGGGAAAATTGAGCTTCTTGTATGATTTTAACTTTCATCTTGTGGTACTAATATGATATATTGTTTTTTTATTGAATAGGTTTAACCGAAGAGAAGTTGATGAACAATTGTGTACAAGATTGTGACTACTCATGCAAGTCAAAATGAAGCAATGAGTTAGAAAGGAGTTACACATGCTATCTTCATATTTTATTGAATGTAAAATGTTACTCTTACAACTATGTAGTAGCATTTCAACAATAATATATTACATATTTGTGAAGTTGCTTCAGAGTAAATTGAATATAATCTTTTTATACATAAGAATAAAATTTTAGAAATTATTTTTTAGTTCTATAGATGCACATACACATGCATGACTACAACTAATGAAACATACACGATATTTTATCACGTCTGCGATCAGAAAAATGACATTCATGGAAATATGATGGAAATATTGAAACTTATATCAATGATTCAAAATGATATATTTACATACTTTAAGTTAGATATATTTTATCCATTTAAAAGTAAAAATTAGCATTTGAATAAAACACTTACTCTCAAACCTTTGATTAACCTAATCTCGTTTAAATATAAACTATTAAAGTAGGAAAACAAAATATAACAAACATTAAGATAGTTTATAAAAATTATGTTCATGGTATTTACTCGGATCGTCGGATGTATTTTATATAGAATCATTAGGAACATTGGATAAAGATCACGCAAATCGTTAACAAAACGCATTGAAGCAAGAACAAAATACCCCAACTATTTTAGAGAAGTGATAGTATGATTAAATTTACTTATAAAAATAGAAATGTATGATATTTTAGGAGAAGATATCTTTTCGCATGAAAAATATTATTTTTATGACCTCCTCCACCTTATCTACAAGATCAAAGTATTCTCTCTTGTAAAATCATTCACAATCTATTGAGACATCAAATTTCCTTATATTAATTGTTTAAAATTTATCTAAACTGAGATTCAATGTCCAAAATTGTGTTAAGTTAGATTTCATTAAGTCCATAAACAAATTATATCAAGATGTATTTGATTTGTTTAAAAACATTGACGCTTACTCTATGATGATGAAAGAAGAAGTAAAAAAAAATCAATTAAAGACAAAACTATATGACCTAATCATTTCGGCGTTAGGATAAGACTTATTTTGGATAAACATAATATCATTCCATAATATTGAAGATCTAAGACATAAATATCTTACTATTAAGAGAAAATTTTGTTAAATGTTTTAAAAAAGAGATAATCATTGCTTAAATACAATATTCCAAATAAAACTAATAATTAATACGTTGTATCTTATAAATTAATATGCATCTCTAAATAATCTCTATAAAATGTTGCTTTATGAATAATTTTTAACAACAACAAAATTTCAACATTTCAAGAAATTGGCTAGATTGCAAAATCCAAGAAAAACAAAAATGGCCATCAAGTCAATTTTTATCTTCTTCTTACTATTTTCAATAGTTCTTATGCCTACAAATGCAAGTCTCTTCGGTTATGCAAAATGTGCTGTGTTTTGCGTCTTAAAATGTGCTGCAAACGTTGTTTGTCTAGTTCCATGCTTTACTGAATGTAAAAAACGTTTTCCTCTTGACGTTGAGAGAACAGATGGACACTCATTATGTACAACAGGATGTGTTATTTCAAAGTGCTTCACCAACCTTAAAGTCTCAGAGGAAGAAGGTACACATGCAAATTTATTTTTTATTGTGTGATATTGTCAATTTAGATTTACAATGTTTGAGATAGTAGTTATCTGCTTTCACATATCAAAACTTCATATTCGTTTCCAATAAGAGTTAAATGGGGCTAGGTTCATTACATTTTAAAACGATATGGAAATTGACAAAAAAAAAAATGGGGAAAATTGAGCTTCTTGTATGATTTTAACTTTCATCTTGTGGTACTAATATGATATATTGTTTTTTTATTGAATAGGTTTAACCGAAGAGAAGTTGATGAACAATTGTGTACAAGATTGTGACTACTCATGCAAGTCAAAATGAAGCAATGAGTTAGAAAGGAGTTACACATGCTATCTTCATATTTTATTGAATGTAAAATGTTACTCTTACAACTATGTAGTAGCATTTCAACAATAATATATTACATATTTGTGAAGTTGCTTCAGAGTAAATTGAATATAATCTTTTTATACATAAGAATAAAATTTTAGAAATTATTTTTTAGTTCTATAGATGCACATACACATGCATGACTACAACTAATGAAACATACACGATATTTTATCACGTCTGCGATCAGAAAAATGACATTCATGGAAATATGATGGAAATATTGAAACTTATATCAATGATTCAAAATGATATATTTACATACTTTAAGTTAGATATATTTTATCCATTTAAAAGTAAAAATTAGCATTTGAATAAAACACTTACTCTCAAACCTTTGATTAACCTAATCTCGTTTAAATATAAACTATTAAAGTAGGAAAACAAAATATAACAAACATTAAGATCGTTTATAAAAATTATGTTCATGGTATTTACTCGGATCGTCGGATGTATTTTATATAGAATCATTAGGAACATTGGATAAAGATCACGCAAATCGTTAACAAAACGCATTGAAGCAAGAACAAAATACCCCAACTATTTTAGAGAAGTGATAGTATGATTAAATTTACTTATAAAAATAGAAATGTATGATATTTTAGGAGAAAATATCTTTTCGCATGAAAAATATTATTTTTATGACCTCCTCCACCTTATCTACAAGATCAAAGTATTCTCTCTTGTAAAATCATTCACAATCTATTGAGACATCAAATTTCCTTATATTAATTGTTTAAAATTTATCTAAACTGAGATTCAATGTCCAAAATTGTGTTAAGTTAGATTTCATTAAGTCCATAAACAAATTATATCAAGATGTATTTGATTTGTTTAAAAACATTGACGCTTACTCTATGATGATGAAAGAAGAAGTAAAAAAAAATCAATTAAAGACAAAACTATATGACCTAATCATTTCGGCGTTAGGATAAGACTTATTTTGGATAAACATAATATCATTCCATAATATTGAAGATCTAAGACATAAATATCTTACTATTAAGAGAAAATTTTGTTAAATGTTTTAAAAAAGAGATAATCATTGCTTAAATACAATATTCCAAATAAAACTAATAATTAATACGTTGTATCTTATAAATTAATATGCATCTCTAAATAATCTCTATAAAATGTTGCTTTATGAATAATTTTTAACAACAACAAAATTTCAACATTTCAAGAAATTGGCTAGATTGCAAAATCCAAGAAAAACAAAAATGGCCATCAAGTCAATTTTTATCTTCTTCTTACTATTTTCAATAGTTCTTATGCCTACAAATGCAAGTCTCTTCGGTTATGCAAAATGTGCTGTGTTTTGCGTCTTAAAATGTGCTGCAAACGTTGTTTGTCTAGTTCCATGCTTTACTGAATGTAAAAAACGTTTTCCTCTTGACGTTGAGAGAACAGATGGACACTCATTATGTACAACAGGATGTGTTATTTCAAAGTGCTTCACCAACCTTAAAGTCTCAGAGGAAGAAGGTACACATGCAAATTTATTTTTTATTGTGTGGTATTGTCAATTTAGATTTACAATGTTTGAGATAGTAGTTATCTGCTTTCACATATCAAAACTTCATATTCGTTTCCAATAAGAGTTAAATGGGGCCAGGTTCATTACATTTTAAAACGATATGGAAATTGACAAAAAAAAAAATGGGGAAAATTGAGCTTCTTGTATGATTTTAACTTTCATCTTGTGGTACTAATATGATATATTGTTTTTTTATTGAATAGGTTTAACCGAAGAGAAGTTGATGAACAATTGTGTACAAGATTGTGACTACTCATGCAAGTCAAAATGAAGCAATGAGTTAGAAAGGAGTTACACATGCTATCTTCATATTTTATTGAATGTAAAATGTTACTCTTACAACTATGTAGTAGCATTTCAACAATAATATATTACATATTTGTGAAGTTGCTTCAGAGTAAATTGAATATAATCTTTTTATACATAAGAATAAAATTTTAGAAATTATTTTTTAGTTCTATAGATGCACATACACATGCATGACTACAACTAATGAAACATACACGATATTTTATCACGTCTGCGATCAGAAAAATGACATTCATGGAAATATGATGGAAATATTGAAACTTATATCAATGATTCAAAATGATATATTTACATACTTTAAGTTAGATATATTTTATCCATTTAAAAGTAAAAATTAGCATTTGAATAAAACACTTACTCTCAAACCTTTGATTAACCTAATCTCGTTTAAATATAAACTATTAAAGTAGGAAAACAAAATATAACAAACATTAAGATAGTTTATAAAAATTATGTTCATGGTATTTACTCGGATCGTCGGATGTATTTTATATAGAATCATTAGGAACATTGGATAAAGATCACGCAAATCGTTAACAAAACGCATTGAAGCAAGAACAAAATACCCCAACTATTTTAGAGAAGTGATAGTATGATTAAATTTACTTATAAAAATAGAAATGTATGATATTTTAGGAGAAAATATCTTTTCGCATGAAAAATATTATTTTTATGACCTCCTCCACCTTATCTACAAGATCAAAGTATTCTCTCTTGTAAAATCATTCACAATCTATTGAGACATCAAATTTCCTTATATTAATTGTTTAAAATTTATCTAAACTGAGATTCAATGTCCAAAATTGTGTTAAGTTAGATTTCATTAAGTCCATAAACAAATTATATCAAGATGTATTTGATTTGTTTAAAAACATTGACGCTTACTCTATGATGATGAAAGAAGAAGTAAAAAAAATCAATTAAAGACAAAACTATATGACCTAATCATTTCGGCGTTAGGATAAGACTTATTTTGGATAAACATAATATCATTCCATAATATTGAAGATCTAAGACATAAATATCTTACTATTAAGAGACAATTTTGTTAAATGTTTTAAAAAAGAGATAATCATTGCTTAAATACAATATTCCAAATAAAACTAATAATTAATACGTTGTATCTTATAAATTAATATGCATCTCTAAATAATCTCTATAAAATGTTGCTTTATGAATAATTTTTAACAACAACAAAATTTCAACATTTCAAGAAATTGGCTAGATTGCAAAATCCAAGAAAAACAAAAATGGCCATCAAGTCAATTTTTATCTTCTTCTTACTATTTTCAATAGTTCTTATGCCTACAAATGCAAGTCTCTTCGGTTATGCAAAATGTGCTGTGTTTTGCGTCTTAAAATGTGCTGCAAACGTTGTTTGTCTAGTTCCATGCTTTACTGAATGTAAAAAACGTTTTCCTCTTGACGTTGAGAGAACAGATGGACACTCATTATGTACAACAGGATGTGTTATTTCAAAGTGCTTCACCAACCTTAAAGTCTCAGAGGAAGAAGGTACACATGCAAATTTATTTTTTATTGTGTGGTATTGTCAATTTAGATTTACAATGTTTGAGATAGTAGTTATCTGCTTTCACATATCAAAACTTCATATTCGTTTCCAATAAGAGTTAAATGGGGCCAGGTTCATTACATTTTAAAACGATATGGAAATTGACAAAAAAAAAAAGAAGGGGAAAATTGAGCTTCTTGTATGATTTTAACTTTCATCTTGTGGTACTAATATGATATATTGTTTTTTTATTGAATAGGTTTAACCGAAGAGAAGTTGATGAACAATTGTGTACAAGATTGTGACTACTCATGCAAGTCAAAATGAAGCAATGAGTTAGAAAGGAGTTACACATGCTATCTTCATATTTTATTGAATGTAAAATGTTACTCTTACAACTATGTAGTAGCATTTCAACAATAATATATTACATATTTGTGAAGTTGCTTCAGAGTAAATTGAATATAATCTTTTTATACATAAGAATAAAATTTTAGAAATTATTTTTTAGTTCTATAGATGCACATACACATGCATGACTACAACTAATGAAACATACACGATATTTTATCACGTCTGCGATCAGAAAAATGACATTCATGGAAATATGATGGAAATATTGAAACTTATATCAATGATTCAAAATGATATATTTACATACTTTAAGTTAGATATATTTTATCCATTTAAAAGTAAAAATTAGCATTTGAATAAAACACTTACTCTCAAACCTTTGATTAACCTAATCTCGTTTAAATATAAACTATTAAAGTAGGAAAACAAAATATAACAAACATTAAGATAGTTTATAAAAATTATGTTCATGGTATTTACTCGGATCGTCGGATGTATTTTATATAGAATCATTAGGAACATTGGATAAAGATCACGCAAATCGTTAACAAAACGCATTGAAGCAAGAACAAAACACCCCAACTATTTTAGAGAAGTGATAGTATGATTAAATTTACTTAGAAAAATAGAAATGTATGATATTTTAGGAGAAAATATCTTTTCGCATGAAAAATATTATTTTTATGACCTCCTCCACCTTATCTACAAGATCAAAGTATTCTCTCTTGTAAAATCATTCACAATCTATTGAGACATCAAATTTCCTTATATTAATTGTTTAAAATTTATCTAAACTGAGATTCAATGTCCAAAATTGTGTTAAGTTAGATTTCATTAAGTCCATAAACAAATTATATCAAGATGTATTTGATTTGTTTAAAAACATTGACGCTTACTCTATGATGATGAAAGAAGAAGTAAAAAAAATCAATTAAAGACAAAACTATATGACCTAATCATTTCGGCGTTAGGATAAGACTTATTTTGGATAAACATAATATCATTCCATAATATTGAAGATCTAAGACATAAATATCTTACTATTAAGAGAAAATTTTGTTAAATGTTTTAAAAAAGAGATAATCATTGCTTAAATACAATATTCCAAATAAAACTAATAATTAATACGTTGTATCTTATAAATTAATATGCATCTCTAAATAATCTCTATAAAATGTTGCTTTATGAATAATTTTTAACAACAACAAAAATTCAACATTTCAAGAAATTGGCTAGATTGCAAAATCCAAGAAAAACAAAAATGGCCATCAAGTCAATTTTTATCTTCTTCTTACTATTTTCAATAGTTCTTATGCCTACAAATGCAAGTCTCTTAGGTTATGCAAAATGTGCTGTGTTTTGCGTCTTAAAATGTGCTGCAAACGTTGTTTGTCTAGTTCCATGCTTTACTGAATGTAAAAAAAGTTTTCCTCTTGACGTTGAGAGAACAGATGGACACTCATTATGTACAACAGGTTGTGTTATTTCAAAGTGCTTCACCAACCTTAAAGACTCAGAGGAAGAAGGTACACATGCAAATTTATTTTTTATTGTGTGGTATTGTCAATTTAGATTTACAATGTTTGAGATAGTAGTTATCTGCTTTCACATATCAAAACTTCATATTCGTTTCCAATAAGAGTTAAATGGGGCCAGGTTCATTACATTTTAAAACGATATGGAAATTGACAAAAAAAAAAAAGGGGAAAATTGAGCTTCTTGTATGATTTTAACTTTCATCTTGTGGTACTAATATGATATATTGTTTTTTTATTGAATAGGTTTAACCGAAGAGAAGTTGATGAACAATTGTGTACAAGATTGTGACTACTCATGCAAGTCAAAATGAAGCAATGAGTTAGAAAGGAGTTACACATGCTATCTTCATATTTTATTGAATGTAAAATGTTACTCTTACAACTATGTAGTAGCATTTCAACAATAATATATTACATATTTGTGAAGTTGCTTCAGAGTAAATTGAATATAATCTTTTTATACATAAGAATAAAATTTTAGAAATTATTTTTTAGTTCTATAGATGCACATACACATGCATGACTACAACTAATGAAACATACACGATATTTTATCACGTCTGCGATCAGAAAAATGACATTCATGGAAATATGATGGAAATATTGAAACTTATATCAATGATTCAAAATGATATATTTACATACTTTAAGTTAGATATATTTTATCCATTTAAAAGTAAAAATTAGCATTTGAATAAAACACTTACTCTCAAACCTTTGATTAACCTAATCTCGTTTAAATATAAACTATTAAAGTAGGAAAACAAAATATAACAAACATTAAGATAGTTTATAAAAATTATGTTCATGGTATTTACTCGGATCGTCGGATGTATTTTATATAGAATCATTAGGAACATTGGATAAAGATCACGCAAATCGTTAACAAAACGCATTGAAGCAAGAACAAAATACCCCAACTATTTTAGAGAAGTGATAGTATGATTAAATTTACTTATAAAAATAGAAATGTATGATATTTTAGGAGAAGATATCTTTTCGCATGAAAAATATTATTTTTATGACCTCCTCCACCTTATCTACAAGATCAAAGTATTCTCTCTTGTAAAATCATTCACAATCTATTGAGACATCAAATTTCCTTATATTAATTGTTTAAAATTTATCTAAACTGAGATTCAATGTCCAAAATTGTGTTAAGTTAGATTTCATTAAGTCCATAAACAAATTATATCAAGATGTATTTGATTTGTTTAAAAACATTGACGCTTACTCTATGAAGATGAAAGAAGAAGTAAAAAAAATCAATTAAAGACAAAACTATATGACCTAATCATTTCGGCGTTAGGATAAGACTTATTTTGGATAAACATAATATCATTCCATAATATTGAAGATCTAAGACATAAATATCTTACTATTAAGAGAAAATTTTGTTAAATGTTTTAAAAAAGAGATAATCATTGCTTAAATACAATATTCCAAATAAAACTAATAATTAATACGTTGTATCTTATAAATTAATATGCATCTCTAAATAATCTCTATAAAATGTTGCTTTATGAATAATTTTTAACAACAACAAAATTTCAACATTTCAAGAAATTGGCTAGATTGCAAAATCCAAGAAAAACAAAAATGACCATCAAGTCAATTTTTATCTTCTTCTTACTATTTTCAATAGTTCTTATGCCTACAAATGCAAGTCTCTTCGGTTATGCAAAATGTGCTGTGTTTTGCGTCTTAAAATGTGCTGCAAACGTTGTTTGTCTAGTTCCATGCTTTACTGAATGTAAAAAAAGTTTTCCTCTTGAGGTTGAGAGAACAGAAGGACACTCATTATGTACAACAGGTTGTGTTATTTCAAAGTGCTTCACCAACCTTAAAGTCTCAGAGGAAGAAGGTACACATGCAAATTTATTTTTTATTGTGTGGTATTGTCAATTTAGATTTACAATGTTTGAGATAGTAGTTATCTGCTTTCACATATCAAAACTTCATATTCGTTTCCAATAAGAGTTAAATGGGGGCAGGGTCATTACATTTTAAAACGATATGAAAATTGGCAAAAAAAAATGGGGAAAATTGAGCTTCTTGTGTGATTTTTGTGGTACTAATATGATATATTGTTTTTTTTATTGAATAGGTTTAACCGAAGAGAAGTTGATGAACAATTGTGTACAAGATTGTGACTACTCATGCAAGTCAAAATGAAGCAATGAGTTAGAAAGGAGTTACACATGCTATCTTCATATTTTATTGAATGTAAAATGTTACTCTTACAACTATGGAGTAGCATTTCAACAATAATATATTACATATTTGTGAAGTTGCTTCAGAGTAAATTGAATATCATCTTTTTATACATAAGAATCAAAATTTAGAAATTATTTTTTAGTTCTATAGATGCACATATACATGAATGACTACAACTAATGAAACATACACGATATTTTATCACATCTGCGATCAGAAAAATGACATTCATGCAAATATGATGGAAATTTTGAAACTTATATCAATGATTCGAAATGATATATTTACATACTTTAAGTTAGATATATTTTATCCCTTTAAAAGTAAAAATGAGCATTTGAATAAAACACTTACTCTCAAACCTTTGATTAACCTAATCTCGTTTAAATATAAACTATTAAAGTAGGAAAACAAAATATAACAAACATTAAGATAGTTTATAAAAATTATGTTCATGGTATTTACTCAGATCGCCGGATGTATTTTATATAGAATCATTAGGAACATTGGATAAATATCATGCAAATAGTTAACAAATCGCATTGAAGCAAGAACAAAATGCCCCAACTATTTTAGAGAAGAAATAGTATGATTAAATTTACTTATAAAAATAGAAATGTATGATATTTTAGGAGAAAATATCTTTTCGCATGAAAAATATTATTTTTATGACCTCCTCCACCTTATCTACAAGATCAAAGTATTCTCTCTTGTAAAATCATTCACAATCTATTGAGACATCAAATTTCCTTATATTAATTGTTTAAAATTTATCTAAACTGAGATTCAATGTCCAAAATTGTGTTAAGTTAGATTTCATTAAGTCCATAAACAAATTATATCAAGATGTATTTGATTTGTTTAAAAACATTGACGCTTACTCTATGATGATGAAGGAAGAAGTAAAAAAAATCAATTAAAGACAAAACTATATGACCTAATCATTTAGGCATTAGGATAAGACTTATTTTGGATAAACATAATATCATTCCATAATATTGAAGATCAAAGACATAAATATCTTACTATTAAGAGAAAATTTTGTTAAATGTTTTAAAAAAGAGATAATCATTGCTTAAATACAATATTCCAAATAAAACTAATAATTAATACGTTGTATCTTATAAATTAATATGCATCTCTAAATAATCTCTATAAAATGTTGCTTTATGAATAATTTTTAACAACAACAAAATTTCAACATTTCAAGAAATTGGCTAGATTGCAAAATCCAAGAAAAACAAAAATGGCCATCAAGTCAATTTTTATCTTCTTCTTACTATTTTCAATAGTTCTTATGCCTACAAATGCAAGTCTCTTCGGTTATGCAAAATGTGCTGTATTTTGCGTCTTAAAATGTGCTGCAAACGTTGTTTGTCTAGTTCCATGCTTTACTGAATGTAAAAAAAGTTTTCCTCTTGACGTTGAGAGAACAGATGGACACTCATTATGTACAACAGGTTGTGTTATTTCAAAGTGCTTCACCAACCTTAAAGTCTCAGAGGAAGAAGGTACACATGCAAATTTATTTTTTATTGTGTGGTATTGTCAATTTAGATTTACAATGTTTGAGATAGTAGTTATCTGCTTTCACATATCAAAACTTCATATTCGTTTCCAATAAGAGTTAAATGGGGCCAGGTTCATTACATTTTAAAACGATATGGAAATTGACAAAAAAAAAATGGGGAAAATTGAGCTTCTTGTATAATTTTAACTTTCATCTTGTGGTACTAATATGATATATTGTTTTTTTATTGAATAGGTTTAACCGAAGAGAAGTTGATGAACAATTGTGTACAAGATTGTGACTACTCATGCAAGTCAAAATGAAGCAATGAGTTAGAAAGGAGTTACACATGCTATCTTCATATTTTATTGAATGTAAAATGTTACTCTTACAACTATGTAGTAGCATTTCAACAATAATATATTACATATTTGTGAAGTTGCTTCAGAGTAAATTGAATATAATCTTTTTATACATAAGAATAAAATTTTAGAAATTATTTTTTAGTTCTATAGATGCACATACACATGCATGACTACAACTAATGAAACATACACGATATTTTATCACGTCTGCGATCAGAAAAATGACATTCATGGAAATATGATGGAAATATTGAAACTTATATCAATGATTCAAAATGATATATTTACATACTTTAAGTTAGATATATTTTATCCATTTAAAAGTAAAAATTAGCATTTGAATAAAACACTTACTCTCAAACCTTTGATTAACCTAATCTCGTTTAAATATAAACTATTAAAGTAGGAAAACAAAATATAACAAACATTAAGATAGTTTATAAAAATTATGTTCATGGTATTTACTCGGATCGTCGGATGTATTTTATATAGAATCATTAGGAACATTGGATAAAGATCACGCAAATCGTTAACAAAACGCATTGAAGCAAGAACAAAATACCCCAACTATTTTAGAGAAGTGATAGTATGATTAAATTTACTTATAAAAATAGAAATGTATGATATTTTAGGAGAAGATATCTTTTCGCATGAAAAATATTATTTTTATGACCTCCTCCACCTTATCTACAAGATCAAAGTATTCTCTCTTGTAAAATCATTCACAATCTATTGAGACATCAAATTTCCTTATATTAATTGTTTAAAATTTATCTAAACTGAGATTCAATGTCCAAAATTGTGTTAAGTTAGATTTCATTAAGTCCATAAACAAATTATATCAAGATGTATTTGATTTGTTTAAAAACATTGACGCTTACTCTATGAAGATGAAAGAAGAAGTAAAAAAAATCAATTAAAGACAAAACTATATGACCTAATCATTTCGGCGTTAGGATAAGACTTATTTTGGATAAACATAATATCATTCCATAATATTGAAGATCTAAGACATAAATATCTTACTATTAAGAGAAAATTTTGTTAAATGTTTTAAAAAAGAGATAATCATTGCTTAAATACAATATTCCAAATAAAACTAATAATTAATACGTTGTATCTTATAAATTAATATGCATCTCTAAATAATCTCTATAAAATGTTGCTTTATGAATAATTTTTAACAACAACAAAATTTCAACATTTCAAGAAATTGGCTAGATTGCAAAATCCAAGAAAAACAAAAATGACCATCAAGTCAATTTTTATCTTCTTCTTACTATTTTCAATAGTTCTTATGCCTACAAATGCAAGTCTCTTCGGTTATGCAAAATGTGCTGTGTTTTGCGTCTTAAAATGTGCTGCAAACGTTGTTTGTCTAGTTCCATGCTTTACTGAATGTAAAAAAAGTTTTCCTCTTGAGGTTGAGAGAACAGAAGGACACTCATTATGTACAACAGGTTGTGTTATTTCAAAGTGCTTCACCAACCTTAAAGTCTCAGAGGAAGAAGGTACACATGCAAATTTATTTTTTATTGTGTGGTATTGTCAATTTAGATTTACAATGTTTGAGATAGTAGTTATCTGCTTTCACATATCAAAACTTCATATTCGTTTCCAATAAGAGTTAAATGGGGGCAGGGTCATTACATTTTAAAACGATATGAAAATTGGCAAAAAAAAATGGGGAAAATTGAGCTTCTTGTGTGATTTTTGTGGTACTAATATGATATATTGTTTTTTTTATTGAATAGGTTTAACCGAAGAGAAGTTGATGAACAATTGTGTACAAGATTGTGACTACTCATGCAAGTCAAAATGAAGCAATGAGTTAGAAAGGAGTTACACATGCTATCTTCATATTTTATTGAATGTAAAATGTTACTCTTACAACTATGGAGTAGCATTTCAACAATAATATATTACATATTTGTGAAGTTGCTTCAGAGTAAATTGAATATCATCTTTTTATACATAAGAATCAAAATTTAGAAATTATTTTTTAGTTCTATAGATGCACATATACATGAATGACTACAACTAATGAAACATACACGATATTTTATCACATCTGCGATCAGAAAAATGACATTCATGCAAATATGATGGAAATTTTGAAACTTATATCAATGATTCGAAATGATATATTTACATACTTTAAGTTAGATATATTTTATCCCTTTAAAAGTAAAAATGAGCATTTGAATAAAACACTTACTCTCAAACCTTTGATTAACCTAATCTCGTTTAAATATAAACTATTAAAGTAGGAAAACAAAATATAACAAACATTAAGATAGTTTATAAAAATTATGTTCATGGTATTTACTCAGATCGCCGGATGTATTTTATATAGAATCATTAGGAACATTGGATAAATATCATGCAAATAGTTAACAAATCGCATTGAAGCAAGAACAAAATGCCCCAACTATTTTAGAGAAGAAATAGTATGATTAAATTTACTTATAAAAATAGAAATGTATGATATTTTAGGAGAAAATATCTTTTCGCATGAAAAATATTATTTTTATGACCTCCTCCACCTTATCTACAAGATCAAAGTATTCTCTCTTGTAAAATCATTCACAATCTATTGAGACATCAAATTTCCTTATATTAATTGTTTAAAATTTATCTAAACTGAGATTCAATGTCCAAAATTGTGTTAAGTTAGATTTCATTAAGTCCATAAACAAATTATATCAAGATGTATTTGATTTGTTTAAAAACATTGACGCTTACTCTATGATGATGAAGGAAGAAGTAAAAAAAATCAATTAAAGACAAAACTATATGACCTAATCATTTAGGCATTAGGATAAGACTTATTTTGGATAAACATAATATCATTCCATAATATTGAAGATCAAAGACATAAATATCTTACTATTAAGAGAAAATTTTGTTAAATGTTTTAAAAAAGAGATAATCATTGCTTAAATACAATATTCCAAATAAAACTAATAATTAATACGTTGTATCTTATAAATTAATATGCATCTCTAAATAATCTCTATAAAATGTTGCTTTATGAATAATTTTTAACAACAACAAAATTTCAACATTTCAAGAAATTGGCTAGATTGCAAAATCCAAGAAAAACAAAAATGGCCATCAAGTCAATTTTTATCTTCTTCTTACTATTTTCAATAGTTCTTATGCCTACAAATGCAAGTCTCTTCGGTTATGCAAAATGTGCTGTATTTTGCGTCTTAAAATGTGCTGCAAACGTTGTTTGTCTAGTTCCATGCTTTACTGAATGTAAAAAAAGTTTTCCTCTTGACGTTGAGAGAACAGATGGACACTCATTATGTACAACAGGTTGTGTTATTTCAAAGTGCTTCACCAACCTTAAAGTCTCAGAGGAAGAAGGTACACATGCAAATTTATTTTTTATTGTGTGGTATTGTCAATTTAGATTTACAATGTTTGAGATAGTAGTTATCTGCTTTCACATATCAAAACTTCATATTCGTTTCCAATAAGAGTTAAATGGGGCCAGGTTCATTACATTTTAAAACGATATGGAAATTGACAAAAAAAAAATGGGGAAAATTGAGCTTCTTGTATAATTTTAACTTTCATCTTGTGGTACTAATATGATATATTGTTTTTTTATTGAATAGGTTTAACCGAAGAGAAGTTGATGAACAATTGTGTACAAGATTGTGACTACTCATGCAAGTCAAAATGAAGCAATGAGTTAGAAAGGAGTTACACATGCTATCTTCATATTTTATTGAATGTAAAATGTTACTCTTACAACTATGTAGTAGCATTTCAACAATAATATATTACATATTTGTGAAGTTGCTTCAGAGTAAATTGAATATAATCTTTTTATACATAAGAATAAAATTTTAGAAATTATTTTTTAGTTCTATAGATGCACATACACATGCATGACTACAACTAATGAAACATACACGATATTTTATCACGTCTGCGATCAGAAAAATGACATTCATGGAAATATGATGGAAATATTGAAACTTATATCAATGATTCAAAATGATATATTTACATACTTTAAGTTAGATATATTTTATCCATTTAAAAGTAAAAATTAGCATTTGAATAAAACACTTACTCTCAAACCTTTGATTAACCTAATCTCGTTTAAATATAAACTATTAAAGTAGGAAAACAAAATATAACAAACATTAAGATAGTTTATAAAAATTATGTTCATGGTATTTACTCGGATCGTCGGATGTATTTTATATAGAATCATTAGGAACATTGGATAAAGATCACGCAAATCGTTAACAAAACGCATTGAAGCAAGAACAAAATACCCCAACTATTTTAGAGAAGTGATAGTATGATTAAATTTACTTATAAAAATAGAAATGTATGATATTTTAGGAGAAGATATCTTTTCGCATGAAAAATATTATTTTTATGACCTCCTCCACCTTATCTACAAGATCAAAGTATTCTCTCTTGTAAAATCATTCACAATCTATTGAGACATCAAATTTCCTTATATTAATTGTTTAAAATTTATCTAAACTGAGATTCAATGTCCAAAATTGTGTTAAGTTAGATTTCATTAAGTCCATAAACAAATTATATCAAGATGTATTTGATTTGTTTAAAAACATTGACGCTTACTCTATGAAGATGAAAGAAGAAGTAAAAAAAATCAATTAAAGACAAAACTATATGACCTAATCATTTCGGCGTTAGGATAAGACTTATTTTGGATAAACATAATATCATTCCATAATATTGAAGATCTAAGACATAAATATCTTACTATTAAGAGAAAATTTTGTTAAATGTTTTAAAAAAGAGATAATCATTGCTTAAATACAATATTCCAAATAAAACTAATAATTAATACGTTGTATCTTATAAATTAATATGCATCTCTAAATAATCTCTATAAAATGTTGCTTTATGAATAATTTTTAACAACAACAAAATTTCAACATTTCAAGAAATTGGCTAGATTGCAAAATCCAAGAAAAACAAAAATGACCATCAAGTCAATTTTTATCTTCTTCTTACTATTTTCAATAGTTCTTATGCCTACAAATGCAAGTCTCTTCGGTTATGCAAAATGTGCTGTGTTTTGCGTCTTAAAATGTGCTGCAAACGTTGTTTGTCTAGTTCCATGCTTTACTGAATGTAAAAAAAGTTTTCCTCTTGAGGTTGAGAGAACAGAAGGACACTCATTATGTACAACAGGTTGTGTTATTTCAAAGTGCTTCACCAACCTTAAAGTCTCAGAGGAAGAAGGTACACATGCAAATTTATTTTTTATTGTGTGGTATTGTCAATTTAGATTTACAATGTTTGAGATAGTAGTTATCTGCTTTCACATATCAAAACTTCATATTCGTTTCCAATAAGAGTTAAATGGGGGCAGGGTCATTACATTTTAAAACGATATGAAAATTGGCAAAAAAAAATGGGGAAAATTGAGCTTCTTGTGTGATTTTTGTGGTACTAATATGATATATTGTTTTTTTTATTGAATAGGTTTAACCGAAGAGAAGTTGATGAACAATTGTGTACAAGATTGTGACTACTCATGCAAGTCAAAATGAAGCAATGAGTTAGAAAGGAGTTACACATGCTATCTTCATATTTTATTGAATGTAAAATGTTACTCTTACAACTATGGAGTAGCATTTCAACAATAATATATTACATATTTGTGAAGTTGCTTCAGAGTAAATTGAATATCATCTTTTTATACATAAGAATCAAAATTTAGAAATTATTTTTTAGTTCTATAGATGCACATATACATGAATGACTACAACTAATGAAACATACACGATATTTTATCACATCTGCGATCAGAAAAATGACATTCATGCAAATATGATGGAAATTTTGAAACTTATATCAATGATTCGAAATGATATATTTACATACTTTAAGTTAGATATATTTTATCCCTTTAAAAGTAAAAATGAGCATTTGAATAAAACACTTACTCTCAAACCTTTGATTAACCTAATCTCGTTTAAATATAAACTATTAAAGTAGGAAAACAAAATATAACAAACATTAAGATAGTTTATAAAAATTATGTTCATGGTATTTACTCAGATCGCCGGATGTATTTTATATAGAATCATTAGGAACATTGGATAAATATCATGCAAATAGTTAACAAATCGCATTGAAGCAAGAACAAAATGCCCCAACTATTTTAGAGAAGAAATAGTATGATTAAATTTACTTATAAAAATAGAAATGTATGATATTTTAGGAGAAAATATCTTTTCGCATGAAAAATATTATTTTTATGACCTCCTCCACCTTATCTACAAGATCAAAGTATTCTCTCTTGTAAAATCATTCACAATCTATTGAGACATCAAATTTCCTTATATTAATTGTTTAAAATTTATCTAAACTGAGATTCAATGTCCAAAATTGTGTTAAGTTAGATTTCATTAAGTCCATAAACAAATTATATCAAGATGTATTTGATTTGTTTAAAAACATTGACGCTTACTCTATGATGATGAAGGAAGAAGTAAAAAAAATCAATTAAAGACAAAACTATATGACCTAATCATTTAGGCATTAGGATAAGACTTATTTTGGATAAACATAATATCATTCCATAATATTGAAGATCAAAGACATAAATATCTTACTATTAAGAGAAAATTTTGTTAAATGTTTTAAAAAAGAGATAATCATTGCTTAAATACAATATTCCAAATAAAACTAATAATTAATACGTTGTATCTTATAAATTAATATGCATCTCTAAATAATCTCTATAAAATGTTGCTTTATGAATAATTTTTAACAACAACAAAATTTCAACATTTCAAGAAATTGGCTAGATTGCAAAATCCAAGAAAAACAAAAATGGCCATCAAGTCAATTTTTATCTTCTTCTTACTATTTTCAATAGTTCTTATGCCTACAAATGCAAGTCTCTTCGGTTATGCAAAATGTGCTGTATTTTGCGTCTTAAAATGTGCTGCAAACGTTGTTTGTCTAGTTCCATGCTTTACTGAATGTAAAAAAAGTTTTCCTCTTGACGTTGAGAGAACAGATGGACACTCATTATGTACAACAGGTTGTGTTATTTCAAAGTGCTTCACCAACCTTAAAGTCTCAGAGGAAGAAGGTACACATGCAAATTTATTTTTTATTGTGTGGTATTGTCAATTTAGATTTACAATGTTTGAGATAGTAGTTATCTGCTTTCACATATCAAAACTTCATATTCGTTTCCAATAAGAGTTAAATGGGGCCAGGTTCATTACATTTTAAAACGATATGGAAATTGACAAAAAAAAAAAAAAGGGGAAAATTGAGCTTCTTGTATGATTTTAACTTTCATCTTGTGGTACTAATATGATATATTGTTTTTTTATTGAATAGGTTTAACCGAAGAGAAGTTGATGAACAATTGTGTACAAGATTGTGACTACTCATGCAAGTCAAAATGAAGCAATGAGTTAGAAAGGAGTTACACATGCTATCTTCATATTTTATTGAATGTAAAATGTTACTCTTACAACTATGTAGTAGCATTTCAACAATAATATATTACATATTTGTGAAGTTGCTTCAGAGTAAATTGAATATAATCTTTTTATACATAAGAATAAAATTTTAGAAATTATTTTTTAGTTCTATAGATGCACATACACATGCATGACTACAACTAATGAAACATACACGATATTTTATCACGTCTGCGATCAGAAAAATGACATTCATGGAAATATGATGGAAATATTGAAACTTATATCAATGATTCAAAATGATATATTTACATACTTTAAGTTAGATATATTTTATCCATTTAAAAGTAAAAATTAGCATTTGAATAAAACACTTACTCTCAAACCTTTGATTAACCTAATCTCGTTTAAATATAAACTATTAAAGTAGGAAAACAAAATATAACAAACATTAAGATAGTTTATAAAAATTATGTTCATGGTATTTACTCGGATCGTCGGATGTATTTTATATAGAATCATTAGGAACATTGGATAAAGATCACGCAAATCGTTAACAAAACGCATTGAAGCAAGAACAAAACACCCCAACTATTTTAGAGAAGTGATAGTATGATTAAATTTACTTAGAAAAATAGAAATGTATGATATTTTAGGAGAAAATATCTTTTCGCATGAAAAATATTATTTTTATGACCTCCTCCACCTTATCTACAAGATCAAAGTATTCTCTCTTGTAAAATCATTCACAATCTATTGAGACATCAAATTTCCTTATATTAATTGTTTAAAATTTATCTAAACTGAGATTCAATGTCCAAAATTGTGTTAAGTTAGATTTCATTAAGTCCATAAACAAATTATATCAAGATGTATTTGATTTGTTTAAAAACATTGACGCTTACTCTATGATGATGAAAGAAGAAGTAAAAAAAATCAATTAAAGACAAAACTATATGACCTAATCATTTCGGCGTTAGGATAAGACTTATTTTGGATAAACATAATATCATTCCATAATATTGAAGATCTAAGACATAAATATCTTACTATTAAGAGAAAATTTTGTTAAATGTTTTAAAAAAGAGATAATCATTGCTTAAATACAATATTCCAAATAAAACTAATAATTAATACGTTGTATCTTATAAATTAATATGCATCTCTAAATAATCTCTATAAAATGTTGCTTTATGAATAATTTTTAACAACAACAAAATTTCAACATTTCAAGAAATTGGCTAGATTGCAAAATCCAAGAAAAACAAAAATGACCATCAAGTCAATTTTTATCTTCTTCTTACTATTTTCAATAGTTCTTATGCCTACAAATGCAAGTCTCTTCGGTTATGCAAAATGTGATGTGTTTTGCGTCTTAAAATGTGTTGCAAACGTTGTTTGTCTAGTTCCATGCTTTACTGAATGTCAAAAAAGTTTTCCTTTTGACGTTGAGGGTGTAACAGCCCGAAACACGAGGTGTTACAGTGCCAGAGATTCTCCAAGAATCTCCACAGGCAAAGGAAGGAATGAACTAACATAACTTAAATATACATAAGGGATATATAAGCAGAACATAACTTACAACATCATACCAAGCGGAGAAAACTAACCATCATACAAGTTTGACGACAAACCAACATTTAGAAGGTTCTAAACCCAATTTGGAGTAGCTAGATACAATACATGTAAGGCTTCTAACATAAGAAGGCTAAGAGTTTACAAAATGATTCCAAAGAGACCAAACTCAAGGAAACCCATCCTAGTAACCGTCACGTTGCTTGACCACTTCCATGCTCCACTTGTAATACCACCTTAGTTTCTGTTCCAGAAATTTTATTTTGATCAACATAATATGTATTTATAGATTATTTTGATAAAAGACGCAAGTATGTTTTATTTTCGCAAGTTTTGAAATCCTATCGTCAGACGACGCGTAGTCGGTTTATGTACGACATCGAAATTATTTTCGCAAGGATTAGTTCGATTGTTATATTTTTATAAAGTTAATATCCGCATGGATTAATATATTTATACACTATGATTTAAGCATTGTTATTATTTCTTACAAGAAGACAAAGCAAATAAATTATTATTATGTTAAATAAATCATTTCTTACAAATACCTAGGTGCTAGATATTTTCCTAGCCTTTTTTTCTTGACTCCTCTTCCTTATCTTCCTCTCGTCCTTATTCTCTTCCTCTTGTCCAGCCACCTCCTTCACTCCTCCTCCATATTCTAGCTCATTTCTTCATCAAAACACAAGTTTTTCAAGGGGTTCATATCAAAATCAAGTGGTTATCTCAACTAAGGTAAGAATTTCTCTCTTTGGCTCTCCCTTGTCATGGTAAAATCTTCCTAGCTAATTCATGTGGCTGCCATGTTATGTTGATGTTGGATTTGAGTTTCTTATGTCAAAAGCATGCTATTGGTAAGGCAAGGAAGACATATTTGTATAAGAAAGCTCAAGGAAAGCTTGGTTTAGGTTTTCCCCAAAATTTCAAAAATTGTTCATGTGTATGTCAAGTCTGAATTTTTATGTCAATCATGAGTTATTAGAGGTGGTTTGATGATTATAGAGGGATGGATGGATTGGATTTGAGGTTTGGAAGTAAAACTAGTGAAGTTAGGGCTGAATTGTTCACTGCTGGAAATATCGTTCTCGTTCTGTAATTATGAAAAATAAAGGGACTGATTCAGTAAATAGAGGACTTTCATACGAGCGTCTGGAATTTTGCGGAATTCAATTCCGAGTTGTATAATGAAAGTTATGGCCAAAATCGTTTTGTATGCAGATTCGGGAATCTCGCCAAGTTGAGTTGAGTTAAGGTCACGTCTGAGGTGATAGCTCATAAGTTTCTTTACATTCGAGACTTGTCGAGGCAAGTTATTTGCGATTACTTACGTGATTGGTATAAATTTAAGCTATTGGACTATGCATGAAACCGTAAATGCAATACATATGAATAATGTTTGTTCCTTGACTTTGTATCTTGATATGCATTTGTATATGAAGTGATATTGGTAATTTGGTATTCTTCCATGATAGAATTAGTATTATTTGTGTGTAGACATCGTGGATATGTTTGTTTATGAAATACTCGTTTTATTGATTTCTTTGAGAAGTGACAACACTTGTGGATATGATTTGTGCGGGTAAGGATTGTTCCGACCCCCGCTTAGCATGCAAATGGTTTTTAAAATCATTCCTTGATCGCTTCCCGGTGTTCGGGTGGATCATGGAAGGTGCTTTACTTGTGTCGTGGTAGGGGGGGTTCGTCTAGCTAACGATACCGTGTCCCTCCGGCAGGTAAAGGTTTTTACCCATAGTTTTGGGTTAGAAGGTACCTTCGTGGCCAAGACAGGCTTGGTCATATTTTCAAAAGCGTTTTCGTAAAAGTTCCTTCTTTTGGTTTACTATGTGATGTTGTATGTATAGTCTCTTACATACTTGTTTGCTTTGTAATGTACTTTGTGGTATCTGCTTATTCTAATCCCTTTATTTATGCTATTCTACGTAATTAATTCGCTTATATACTTGCTAGTCTGGTCGGAGACTAACCCCCATTTCGGTGGGGGAACTGGTTGTGTTTTTGACATGACCAGGTACGCAGGTAGTATCGGAGCGTGGAGGTGAACGTGCGACGTGATGCGATAGTTAGGATGGGTTTAATTTCTGATGGTTTGTTTTTATGTGTGTGTTACTGTTTTGGTTCTTGAGATGTCTTCTGGTGAGACTCGTGTTGGATGGTTGTGCTTGGTTGTACCAAGCTGGTTTTGACGGGTCGTTGTAGCGTCTGTGAACGCCGACCCATGTATATATGTCCTCTCTTTGGAAGTGGTTGTTTGAACCAGGTTTTATCTTGTGATTTAATGTTGTTAGTTTATGTCCTACAGGTTGAATTTTTTTTTTTTTTTTTAGAAAGCCTAAGGGAATTTCTGCCGGAAATTCCTGGCGCTGTGACCCCCCATTAAGTGAAATTTTTGGGGCGTTACACCACTACTGCGCCAGAACCTGATCATGCAGAAACACAATCAGCCCCCACCGAAATGGGGTTAGTCTCCAACCAGACTAGCAAGTGTATAGATAATGTAATATGTGCAAGAATCAAGATAAGAAAAGTAGAAACATGCACAAGTGATGCATTCCTCAACATATATATATATATATATATATATATATATATATATATATATTCAGATACACATACGAGTAAACGAATAAACAAGCATCTCAATCTTCTCATGTAATTACAACCTTTACACGAAAATCATTAATAATAAGACACATCATAAGTAAGAATTTCCGGCGTCCCGATATCGAGCGGACTACCCACCTATGTGGGAGTCTTCCATAACATGGGCAACCATGATAATATGGAAATCATCCCAAACTTGGCCATAAGAGTAACATACGGACTATCCACCTCAAATGGAAGTCAAGGCCCACAATAGCTATGGACGCCCAACGGACTATCCACCACTTGTGGAAGTCAGGGCCCACAATAAAATGGACACCCAAACACATATGGCTAGCCATAGCACAACCAAACATGATTCTATATTTTTAGCTCATAATTAATCATAGCCTTAGCTATCAACTAGTAAACAAGCCCTAAACTTCAAAGTACATATATATGCCTAAACCTCTTTACATCTAGATAGGTATATGATTTATAAGATAGATAACTTAAATTAATAAACACATATACTTCATGGAATATTCCTAAATTCCTTAACCTTTCATCAAAACACTTAAGCATCCACAAACACTTGCCTTAGAGTCGACGATCGAGTCCGAGCCTTTCAACGAGTCGATTCCAAATGACTTATTGCCAATTAGCCCTTTCTAGATCCAATCAAGGTTTCCTAAATAATTATTTAACCAACCAATTACTAATTAAGCTTCACATAAAAACAAAACCCCCAAATTGAAACCTAGGGTTTCAAGATTTTAGAAGAAATCAAAGAAAGCTTTAAGGATTGAATCAAGACTCACAAATGGAGTAATAGGCTGCTAGGGAGGCTCGACGGCGTCGTTCCGAGGTGGTGATGATCGGACTTCACAACCCAACACGCAGCTGTGCAACACACCACACCAAACCAGTCCGTACGATGGCTATTTGGCGAGGACGGCTCGTTCCGAGGATGGTTGGGCTGAGTTCGGTGGCTAAGGGGTTTAATTTGGGTGGAGGGGCTGCTGATTTGAAGGAGTGGCAGCAGCTGGCTGAGGCTAGAAGAAGAGGAAACGCACAGCCAAAAAAAAGAACGGGAAAGGAGGAGGAGAAAGGAGGAAAGAGAAAGGAAAAGAAGTAGAAAAAAAAATGGGTTGTCTCTATAATACCCAAAATGATTTATATATATATATATATAAATATATATGGTGATAGTCAATTACTTAACTAGGTAGAAATCATCACTCGTAAAGCCAACGGAATTTATATAATGTCGACATGAACCAACTAATCTTCCCGAAACTTCCACCCGAATTTCCAACACCCGGTCAATCAAAGGAAATTTACTATTCAAAATCTATATTTACCACATATTAGAATTATAAAGTATTTTATATTAACGGGATATCACATACCTCCCCCGTTAAAAGAAGTTTCGTCCCCGAAACTAGACCTCAAAGAGAAATGGGTAAAGCTGTCTCATTTTCTCCTCGGTTTCCCATGTTGCTGCATTGGTCCCATGCTTGGACCATAACACTTTCACAAGAGGAATCTTCTTATTCCTAAGTTGCTTCACTTCATATTCTACTATTTTGATTGGTTGCTCCTCATATGTGCAATCCTCTTCGAATTCGATATCATCATAGCGAATCACATGAGAAGGATCAGCTAGATATTTCCTTAACTGAGAGATATGAAACACACTATGAACTCTGCTCAGGGATGGTGGCAAGGCAAGGCGATATGCTGAAGATCCAACCTTTTCTAGAATTTCAAATGGACCAACATAACGTGGGCTCAGCTTCCCCCTTCGCCCAAATCTGAAAACACCCTTAGTAGGCGAGACTCGTACAAAAACATGATCACCAATTCCAAATTCAAGGGGTCGACGACGATTGTCTGCATAAGATTTTTGTCGGCTTTGGGCTGTTAATATTCTCTGTCTAATAACAGCAACTTCATCCCGGGTACGTTGTAATATGTCTGGGCTCACTAGATTTCTCTCTGACAGATCATCCCAACCCAGTGGGGAACGGCATCTACGGCCATACAAAGCCTCATATGGGGCCATCTGAATGGATGCATGCCAACTATTGTTATATGTGAATTCCACTAGAGGCAATTTAGTTCCCCAGTTTCCTGGCCAGTCTAATACACACGCCCTCATAATATCCTCCAGAGTTTGTATTGTTCTCTCGGTTTGACCGTCTGTCTGAGGGTGAAAGGAAGTACTAAATCTTAACTCAGTGCCCAAGGCTCTATGCAATGATCTCCAGAAATGTGATACAAACCGACCATCACGATCAGATACTATGGTCTTGGGGATGCCATGTAGGCGCACAATCTCTTGTAAGTATAGCTCAGCTAGTCGATCGGGACCCCAAACCTTCTTCACAGGTAGAAAATGGGCAGACTTGGTTAACCGGTCGACTATAACCCAAATGCAGTCCATCCCCTTTTGGGTCGTTGGCAAACCTGAGACAAAATCCATAGCAATATCTTCCCACTTCCATTCTGGTATTGGGAGGGGTTGTAACTCACCAGCTGGCCTTTGATGTTCAATCTTAACTTGTTGACATGTGAGGCACCTAGCTACAAACTCAGCTACTTCCTTCTTCATGTTACTCCACCAGAAGTTCTGCTTAAGATCCTTATACATCTTGTTGGCTCCGGGGTGTATCGAGTAGGGAGAAGCATGAGCTTCCCGTAAAATGATGCTCTTAATTTCATCATTAGAAGGCACGCATATCCGATTCTGAAATCTTAAGATACCATCATCATGAACCACAAATCCCGGTGTCCTCCCAGAAGAAATTTCACCGATAACCTTGTTTAATCTTGCGTCCTGTAATTGCTTCTCCCGAATGGAATCTAACAAGGATGATTGAATCTCTAATAAACAAAGTTGACCTTGATTCTTTTGGAACCGGACTTCAATCTCGTATCGCATAATCTCCTTCTGTAATTCAGGCTGACAAGTTAGGCATGCTATCATTCGTTCTTGACTCGACTTCCGACTCAAGGCATCTGCTACTGCATTAGCTTTCCCTGGATGGTAGAGCATTTCAATGTCATAGTCTTTTATCAATTCCAGCCACCTTCTTTGCCTCATATTCAATTCCTTCTGGGTGAATATATACTTCAAGCTCTTGTGATCAGTGTAAATTTGACAACTCACACCATAGAGATAATGTCGCCAGATCTTAAGTGCAAATACTACCGCTGCAAGTTCCAAGTCATGCGTGGGGTAATTCATTTCATATGATTTTAACTGTCGGGAAGCATATGCAATCACCCTCCCTCGTTGCATCAAAACACAACCCAGACCATGCCTTGAAGCACCACTGTAAACAACAAAGTCTTCATTTCCTTGAGGAAGAGCTAGCACTGGAGCACTTGTTAATTTATGCTTAAGTTCTTGAAAACTCTGCAGACATTGTTGATTCCACTCGAATTTCTTCGTTTTCCGAAGCAGATTGGTTAATGGTTGAGAAATTTTGGAGAATCCTTCCACAAATCTTCTATAATAACCTGCCAAGCCAAGAAAACTTCTCACTTCCTTCACATTCTTTGGAGGTTGCCATCCTGATATAGCCTCAATCTTTTGAGGATCTACTTTTACACCTTCAGCAGAAATGATGTGTCCTAGAAATGTTACTTCAGTCATCCAAAAATCACACTTGGATAGTTTAGCATACAACTGATGTTGCCTTAGCGCCTGAAGGACAAGTTTAAGGTGCTCTTCGTGCTCTTCTTTGCTCTTGGAATATATCAAAATATCATCAATGAAAACGACAACAAATTGATCAAGATATTCGATGAACACCTGATTCATTAACTGCATAAACACGGCTGGAGCGTTTGTAAGACCGAAGGGCATCACTATAAATTCATAATGACCATATCTTGTTCTGAAAGCTGTTTTAGCAATATCTTCCTCTCTAATCCTCAACTGATGATAGCCCGACCTTAAATCAATCTTGGAGAAGACTACTGAACCCTGTAACTGATCCAACAAATCATCAATGCGAGGTAAAGGGTATTTATTTTTCACTGTAACCTTATTCAATTCCCTGTAGTCAATGCAAAGACGGAGACTTCCATCCTTCTTTTTTACGAACAATACAGGTGCTCCCCATGGAGATGCACTCGGTCTGATATACCCCTTATCAGCTAACTCCTCCAATTGCTTCTTTAATTCATGCATCTCACAAGGCGCCATCCGATATGGTGCTTTAGAAACTGGTCTTGTTCCTGGTTCAAGCTCTATAGTAAAGTCCACATCCCGACGAGGAGGTAAACTAGGTAATTCCTCAGGAAACACATCTAAAAACTCGCAGACAATGGGTATGTCAGATATGTTAGGGATCTCCTTAATATCTTCAAGAGCATAGCACATAAAGCCTTGGCACCCTCGCCTCAAAAGTTTCACTGCAGCCATAGCACTAATAACCATCCCTGACTTCTCAGGATCACGACCTTTAAACACATGACACAATCCATCCTCAGCGGTAATACTAACTGTTTTCTTGCGAAGATCCATCACTGCTCCATGACTCTCTAGCCAATCCATACCAAGAATTACATCATAATGATGCATATCTATTGCGATTAGGTTAGCTACCCAATCCCGATCACCAATACGGATCGGACAATTCCTAAACTCACGAGAGCCAGTCAACTTACTACCATTGGGCAAGCTAATCACAAAGGATTCACAATCATAAAGGCAAGTAAGATCCAGCCTAGCCGCACATGCCTCCGAAATAAAGGAATGGGTTGCCCCAGTATCGAATAAAACACATACAGGATGAGAGTAAATACTAAGTGTACCTGTAGCAACGGGAGCACTGGAATCCTCAGTTCTCATCTCATACACACGTCCCTTTCCTCTAGTTCCCGTTGTGGTTTGTTGGGATGCTGATGGTGTTGAACGAGCTTGTTGATGAGGGTACATAGAAGATGAACGAGGTGGTTGAGCTGACCCCTTGGAAGTATACTGAGAGACAGAGGAAGGGGAAAGTCTTTCCTTACGTTGTCTACAGAAAGTTGCAATATGACCCTTCTCTCCACATTGAAAACATGTCTGAGGAGCCTTAGGACAATCTCTTTTTAAATGTTGAGTACTCTTGCAGTTATGGCACTGATATCCTTCAGGTAATGTCCCGCGAGAATTACTTGATCCAGGAGGTCCAGAATTCTGGATGGGTCTCGGAAAAGGAGGAGGTGGTCTTCTAATTCCACCCTCCTTTGTATTAGGTGGGGCCGAATGGGTCTTCTGTCTCTTGTAACTGCGAGTAACCGCCCTTTCAGCATCTAATCTTTTCTCCACTGCTAGAGCCACATCACAGTACTCTGCTAGGGTAGAACACTTATGTCCTGCCATATAAGTCCTAATCTCAGGTGCCACCCAAGGTTCAAAGTAATCAATCTTATCCTCTTCGCTACTGACTATCTTCGAAGCATAACGTAGGAGCTGATGATATTTTGCACTAGCCACAGTTACTGGCATCCCTTCGGGTGGAGGGTTCATAAAATCCTTCAACTTTTGCTTCTGTAAGGTCACTGGATAAAACCTTGAACGTATCTTAGTCTTAAAATCTTCCCAACTCATCTGACCTTCCGTGGGCTTTTCTGCATCCCACCAATCATCTGCATCCTTTATAAGATAATAAGAAACATTTGAAACCTTCTGATCATCAGGACATTTTACTCTTTCAAGACACTTCTCCATTTGTTTCAGCCAAAATTCTACTTCTGTTGGGTCACCACCACCGTCGTAAGTAGGGGGTTTCAGTTTCTCAAAGGCAGATGTAATACTAATAGCATCCACTCTATCAATCTCAGGTATTACTTGAGTAGGATTTGGAGGTGTAGTAGACACAGGAGGAGGCATAGGATGAGGTTGTGCCTGGGAATAGAAATTCTGGACAGCTTGTCCAATCATCTGTTGGAGAGTGGCCATAAATGCAGGGTCCATTCCTGCAGGAACATTTGGAGCTGTTGGATTTAAAGGCTCTCTAGGAGGAATAACTTCTTCCGCACCTCTAGGCTCACCACCCATACGACTTTCTGCATCACCCGAAGGCTGCATATTGTCGGAGTTCCCTCTTCCGACTCCCCCTCTATCACCACGAGTGCCTCGTGGTCTACCTCGGTTACGATAACCTCTTCTCATCATCTGCATATGTACTTACAAGTTTATAGAAAACTATATATATATATATATATACAATTAATTAAAGTATCAACAAATACTATTGACTGCAATGGAAGCGATTAAGCAGCGCGTGACGGTAATTCTACCCTCCCAAGGAAAACTCAAAACTAAGGCTCTGATACCAACTTCTGTAACAGCCCGAAACACGAGGTGTTACAGTGCCAGAGATTCTCCAAGAATCTCCACAGGCAAAGGAAGGAATGAACTAACATAACTTAAATATACATAAGGGATATATAAGCAGAACATAACTTACAACATCATACCAAGCGGAGAAAACTAACCATCATACAAGTTTGACGACAAACCAACATTTAGAAGGTTCTAAACCCAATTTGGAGTAGCTAGATACAATACATGTAAGGCTTCTAACATAAGAAGGCTAAGAGTTTACAAAATGATTCCTAAGAGACCAAACTCAAGGAAACCCATCCTAGTAACCGTCACGTTGCTTGACCACTTCCATGCTCCACTACTGCGCCAGAACCTGATCATGCAGAAACACAATCAGCCCCCACCGAAATGGGGGTTAGTCTCCAACCAGACTAGCAAGTGTATAGATAATGTAATATGTGCAAGAATCAAGATAAGAAAAGTAGAAACATGCACAAGTGATGCATTCCTCAACATATATATATAATATTCAGATACACATACGAGTAAACGAATAAACAAGCATCTCAATCTTCTCATGTAATTACAACCTTTACACGAAAATCATTAATAATAAGACACATCATAAGTAAGAATTTCCGGCGTCCCGATATCGAGCGGACTACCCACCTATGTGGGAGTCTTCCATAACATGGGCAACCATGATAATATGGAAATCATCCCAAACTTGGCCATAAGAGTAACATACGGACTATCCACCTCAAATGGGAGTCAAGGCCCACAATAGCTATGGACGCCCAACGGACTATCCACCACTTGTGGAAGTCAGGGCCCACAATAAAATGGACACCCAAACACATATGGCTAGCCATAGCACAACCAAACATGATTCTATATTTTTAGCTCATAATTAATCATAGCCTTAGCTATCAACTAGTAAACAAGCCCTAAACTTCAAAGTACATATATATGCCTAAACCTCTTTACATCTAGATAGGTATATGATTTATAAGATAGATAACTTAAATTAATAAACACATATACTTCATGGAATATTCCTAAATTCCTTAACCTTTCATCAAAACACTTAAGCATCCACAAACACTTGCCTTAGAGTCGACGATCGAGTCCGAGCCTTTCAATGAGTCGATTCCAAATGACTTATTGCCAATTAGCCCTTTCTAGATCCAATCAAGGTTTCCTAAATAATTATTTAACCAACCAATTACTAATTAAGCTTCACATAAAAACAAAACCCCCAAATTGAAACCTAGGGTTTCAAGATTTTAGAAGAAATCAAAGAAAGCTTTAAGGATTGAATCAAGACTCACAAATGGAGTAATAGGCTGCTAGGGAGGCTCGACGGCGTCGTTCCGAGGTGGTGATGATCGGACTTCACAACCCAACACGCAGCTGTGCAACACACCACACCAAACCAGTCCGTACGATGGCTATTTGGCGAGGACGGCTCGTTCCGAGGATGGTTGGGCTGAGTTCGGTGGCTAAGGGGTTTAATTTGGGTGGAGGGGCTGCTGATTTGAAGGAGTGGCAGCAGCTGGCTGAGGCTAGAAGAAGAGGAAACGCACAGCCAAAAAAAAGAACGGGAAAGGAGGAGGAGAAAGGAGGAAAGAGAAAGGAAAAGAAGTAGAAAAAAAAATGGGTTGTCTCTATAATACCCAAAATGATTTATATATATATATATATAAATATATATGGTGATAGTCAATTACTTAACTAGGTAGAAATCATCACTCGTAAAGCCAACGGAATTTATATAATGTCGACATGAACCAACTAATCTTCCCGAAACTTCCACCCGAATTTCCAACACCCGGTCAATCAAAGGAAATTTACTATTCAAAATCTATATTTACCACATATTAGAATTATAAAGTATTTTATATTAACGGGATATCACATACCTCCCCCGTTAAAAGAAGTTTCGTCCCCGAAACTAGACCTCAAAGAGAAATGGGTAAAGCTGTCTCATTTTCTCCTCGGTTTCCCATGTTGCTGCATTGGTCCCATGCTTGGACCATAACACTTTCACAAGAGGAATCTTCTTATTCCTAAGTTGCTTCACTTCATATTCTACTATTTTGATTGGTTGCTCCTCATATGTGCAATCCTCTTCGAATTCGATATCATCATAGCGAATCACATGAGAAGGATCAGCTAGATATTTCCTTAACTGAGAGATATGAAACACACTATGAACTCTGCTCAGGGATGGTGGCAAGGCAAGGCGATATGCTGAAGATCCAACCTTTTCTAGAATTTCAAATGGACCAACATAACGTGGGCTCAGCTTCCCCCTTCGCCCAAATCTGAAAACACCCTTAGTAGGCGAGACTCGTACAAAAACATGATCACCAATTCCAAATTCAAGGGGTCGACGACGATTGTCTGCATAAGATTTTTGTCGGCTTTGGGCTGTTAATATTCTCTGTCTAATAACAGCAACTTCATCCCGGGTACGTTGTAATATGTCTGGGCTCACTAGATTTCTCTCTGACAGATCATCCCAACCCAGTGGGGAACGGCATCTACGGCCATACAAAGCCTCATATGGGGCCATCTGAATGGATGCATGCCAACTATTGTTATATGTGAATTCCACTAGAGGCAATTTAGTTCCCCAGTTTCCTGGCCAGTCTAATACACACGCCCTCATAATATCCTCCAGAGTTTGTATTGTTCTCTCGGTTTGACCGTCTGTCTGAGGGTGAAAGGAAGTACTAAATCTTAACTCATTGCCCAAGGCTCTATGCAATGATCTCCAGAAATGTGATACAAACCGACCATCACGATCAGATACTATGGTCTTGGGGATGCCATGTAGGCGCACAATCTCTTGTAAGTATAGCTCAGCTAGTCGATCGGGACCCCAAACCTTCTTCACAGGTAGAAAATGGGCAGACTTGGTTAACCGGTCGACTATAACCCAAATGCAGTCCATCCCCTTTTGGGTCGTTGGCAAACCTGAGACAAAATCCATAGCAATATCTTCCCACTTCCATTCTGGTATTGGGAGGGGTTGTAACTCACCAGCTGGCCTTTGATGTTCAATCTTAACTTGTTGACATGTGAGGCACCTAGCTACAAACTCAGCTACTTCCTTCTTCATGTTACTCCACCAGAAGTTCTGCTTAAGATCCTTATACATCTTGTTGGCTCCGGGGTGTATCGAGTAGGGAGAAGCATGAGCTTCCCGTAAAATGATGCTCTTAATTTCATCATTAGAAGGCACGCATATCCGATTCTGAAATCTTAAGATACCATCATCATGAACCACAAATCCCGGTGTCCTCCCAGAAGAAATTTCACCGATAACCTTGTTTAATCTTGCGTCCTGTAATTGCTTCTCCCGAATGGAATCTAACAAGGATGATTGAATCTCTAATAAACAAAGTTGACCTTGATTCTTTTGGAACCGGACTTCAATCTCGTATCGCATAATCTCCTTCTGTAATTCAGGCTGACAAGTTAGGCATGCTATCATTCGTTCTTGACTCGACTTCCGACTCAAGGCATCTGCTACTGCATTAGCTTTCCCTGGATGGTAGAGCATTTCAATGTCATAGTCTTTTATCAATTCCAGCCACCTTCTTTGCCTCATATTCAATTCCTTCTGGGTGAATATATACTTCAAGCTCTTGTGATCAGTGTAAATTTGACAACTCACACCATAGAGATAATGTCGCCAGATCTTAAGTGCAAATACTACCGCTGCAAGTTCCAAGTCATGCGTGGGGTAATTCATTTCATATGATTTTAACTGTCGGGAAGCATATGCAATCACCCTCCCTCGTTGCATCAAAACACAACCCAGACCATGCCTTGAAGCACCACTGTAAACAACAAAGTCTTCATTTCCTTGAGGAAGAGCTAGCACTGGAGCACTTGTTAATTTATGCTTAAGTTCTTGAAAACTCTGCAGACATTGTTGATTCCACTCGAATTTCTTCGTTTTCCGAAGCAGATTGGTTAATGGTTGAGAAATTTTGGAGAATCCTTCCACAAATCTTCTATAATAACCTGCCAAGCCAAGAAAACTTCTCACTTCCTTCACATTCTTTGGAGGTTGCCATCCTGATATAGCCTCAATCTTTTGAGGATCTACTTTTACACCTTCAGCAGAAATGATGTGTCCTAGAAATGTTACTTCAGTCATCCAAAAATCACACTTGGATAGTTTAGCATACAACTGATGTTGCCTTAGCGCCTGAAGGACAAGTTTAAGGTGCTCTTCGTGCTCTTCTTTGCTCTTGGAATATATCAAAATATCATCAATGAAAACGACAACAAATTGATCAAGATATTCGATGAACACCTGATTCATTAACTGCATAAACACGGCTGGAGCGTTTGTAAGACCGAAGGGCATCACTATAAATTCATAATGACCATATCTTGTTCTGAAAGCTGTTTTAGCAATATCTTCCTCTCTAATCCTCAACTGATGATAGCCCGACCTTAAATCAATCTTGGAGAAGACTACTGAACCCTGTAACTGATCCAACAAATCATCAATGCGAGGTAAAGGGTATTTATTTTTCACTGTAACCTTATTCAATTCCCTGTAGTCAATGCAAAGACGGAGACTTCCATCCTTCTTTTTTACGAACAATACAGGTGCTCCCCATGGAGATGCACTCGGTCTGATATACCCCTTATCAGCTAACTCCTCCAATTGCTTCTTTAATTCATGCATCTCACAAGGCGCCATCCGATATGGTGCTTTAGAAACTGGTCTTGTTCCTGGTTCAAGCTCTATAGTAAAGTCCACATCCCGACGAGGAGGTAAACTAGGTAATTCCTCAGGAAACACATCTAAAAACTCGCAGACAATGGGTATGTCAGATATGTTAGGGATCTCCTTAATATCTTCAAGAGCATAGCACATAAAGCCTTGGCACCCTCGCCTCAAAAGTTTCACTGCAGCCATAGCACTAATAACCATCCCTGACTTCTCAGGATCACGACCTTTAAACACATGACACAATCCATCCTCAGCGGTAATACTAACTGTTTTCTTGCGAAGATCCATCACTGCTCCATGACTCTCTAGCCAATCCATACCAAGAATTACATCATAATGATGCATATCTATTGCGATTAGGTTAGCTACCCAGTCCCGATCACCAATACGGATCGGACAATTCCTAAACTCACGAGAGCCAGTCAACTTACTACCATTGGGCAAGCTAATCACAAAGGATTCACAATCATAAAGGCAAGTAAGATCCAGCCTAGCCGCACATGCCTCCGAAATAAAGGAATGGGTTGCCCCAGTATCGAATAAAACACATACAGGATGAGAGTAAATACTAAGTGTACCTGTAGCAACGGGAGCACTGGAATCCTCAGTTCTCATCTCATACACACGTCCCTTTCCTCTAGTTCCCGTTGTGGTTTGTTGGGATGCTGATGGTGTTGAACGAGCTTGTTGATGAGGGTACATAGAAGATGAACGAGGTGGTTGAGCTGACCCCTTGGAAGTATACTGAGAGACAGAGGAAGGGGAAAGTCTTTCCTTACGTTGTCTACAGAAAGTTGCAATATGACCCTTCTCTCCACATTGAAAACATGTCTGAGGAGCCTTAGGACAATCTCTTTTTAAATGTTGAGTACTCTTGCAGTTATGGCACTGATATCCTTCAGGTAATGTCCCGCGAGAATTACTTGATCCAGGAGGTCCAGAATTCTGGATGGGTCTCGGAAAAGGAGGAGGTGGTCTTCTAATTCCACCCTCCTTTGTATTAGGTGGGGCCGAATGGGTCTTCTGTCTCTTGTAACTGCGAGTAACCGCCCTTTCAGCATCTAATCTTTTCTCCACTGCTAGAGCCACATCACAGTACTCTGCTAGGGTAGAACACTTATGTCCTGCCATATAAGTCCTAATCTCAGGTGCCACCCAAGGTTCAAAGTAATCAATCTTATCCTCTTCGCTACTGACTATCTTCGAAGCATAACGTAGGAGCTGATGATATTTTGCACTAGCCACAGTTACTGGCATCCCTTCGGGTGGAGGGTTCATAAAATCCTTCAACTTTTGCTTCTGTAAGGTCACTGGATAAAACCTTGAACGTATCTTAGTCTTAAAATCTTCCCAACTCATCTGACCTTCCGTGGGCTTTTCTGCATCCCACCAATCATCTGCATCCTTTATAAGATAATAAGAAACATTTGAAACCTTCTGATCATCAGGACATTTTACTCTTTCAAGACACTTCTCCATTTGTTTCAGCCAAAATTCTACTTCTGTTGGGTCACCACCACCGTCGTAAGTAGGGGGTTTCAGTTTCTCAAAGGCAGATGTAATACTAATAGCATCCACTCTATCAATCTCAGGTATTACTTGAGTAGGATTTGGAGGTGTAGTAGACACAGGAGGAGGCATAGGATGAGGTTGTGCCTGGGAATAGAAATTCTGGACAGCTTGTCCAATCATCTGTTGGAGAGTGGCCATAAATGCAGGGTCCATTCCTGCAGGAACATTTGGAGCTGTTGGATTTAAAGGCTCTCTAGGAGGAATAACTTCTTCCGCACCTCTAGGCTCACCACCCATACGACTTTCTGCATCACCCGAAGGCTGCATATTGTCGGAGTTCCCTCTTCCGACTCCCCCTCTATCACCACGAGTGCCTCGTGGTCTACCTCGGTTACGATAACCTCTTCTCATCATCTGCATATGTACTTACAAGTTTATAGAAAACTATATATATATATATACAATTAATTAAAGTATCAACAAATACTATTGACTGCAATGGAAGCGATTAAGCAGCGCGTGACGGTAATTCTACCCTCCCAAGGAAAACTCAAAACTAAGGCTCTGATACCAACTTCTGTAACAGCCCGAAACACGAGGTGTTACAGTGCCAGAGATTCTCCAAGAATCTCCACAGGCAAAGGAAGGAATGAACTAACATAACTTAAATATACATAAGGGATATATAAGCAGAACATAACTTACAACATCATACCAAGCGGAGAAAACTAACCATCATACAAGTTTGACGACAAACCAACATTTAGAAGGTTCTAAACCCAATTTGGAGTAGCTAGATACAATACATGTAAGGCTTCTAACATAAGAAGGCTAAGAGTTTACAAAATGATTCCTAAGAGACCAAACTCAAGGAAACCCATCCTAGTAACCGTCACGTTGCTTGACCACTTCCATGCTCCACTACTGCGCCAGAACCTGATCATGCAGAAACACAATCAGCCCCCACCGAAATGGGGGTTAGTCTCCAACCAGACTAGCAAGTGTATAGATAATGTAATATGTGCAAGAATCAAGATAAGAAAAGTAGAAACATGCACAAGTGATTCATTCCTCAACATATATATATATAATATTCAGATACACATACGAGTAAACGAATAAACAAGCATCTCAATCTTCTCATGTAATTACAACCTTTACACGAAAATCATTAATAATAAGACACATCATAAGTAAGAATTTCCGGCGTCCCGATATCGAGCGGACTACCCACCTATGTGGGAGTCTTCCATAACATGGGCAACCATGATAATATGGAAATCATCCCAAACTTGGCCATAAGAGTAACATACGGACTATCCACCTCAAATGGGAGTCAAGGCCCACAATAGCTATGGACGCCCAACGGACTATCCACCACTTGTGGAAGTCAGGGCCCACAATAAAATGGACACCCAAACACATATGGCTAGCCATAGCACAACCAAACATGATTCTATATTTTTAGCTCATAATTAATCATAGCCTTAGCTATCAACTAGTAAACAAGCCCTAAACTTCAAAGTACATATATATGCCTAAACCTCTTTACATCTAGATAGGTATATGATTTATAAGATAGATAACTTAAATTAATAAACACATATACTTCATGGAATATTCCTAAATTCCTTAACCTTTCATCAAAACACTTAAGCATCCACAAACACTTGCCTTAGAGTCGACGATCGAGTCCGAGCCTTTCAATGAGTCGATTCCAAATGACTTATTGCCAATTAGCCCTTTCTAGATCCAATCAAGGTTTCCTAAATAATTATTTAACCAACCAATTACTAATTAAGCTTCACATAAAAACAAAACCCCCAAATTGAAACCTAGGGTTTCAAGATTTTAGAAGAAATCAAAGAAAGCTTTAAGGATTGAATCAAGACTCACAAATGGAGTAATAGGCTGCTAGGGAGGCTCGACGGCGTCATTCCGAGGTGGTGATGATCGGACTTCACAACCCAACACGCAGCTGTGCAACACACCACACCAAACCAGTCCGTACGATGGCTATTTGGCGAGGACGGCTCGTTCCGAGGATGGTTGGGCTGAGTTCGGTGGCTAAGGGGTTTAATTTGGGTGGAGGGGCTGCTGATTTGAAGGAGTGGCAGCAGCTGGCTGAGGCTAGAAGAAGAGGAAACGCACAGCCAAAAAAAAGAACGGGAAAGGAGGAGGAGAAAGGAGGAAAGAGAAAGGAAAAGAAGTAGAAAAAAAAATGGGTTGTCTCTATAATACCCAAAATGATTTATATATATATATATATAAATATATATGGTGATAGTCAATTACTTAACTAGGTAGAAATCATCACTCGTAAAGCCAACGGAATTTATATAATGTCGACATGAACCAACTAATCTTCCCGAAACTTCCACCCGAATTTCCAACACCCGGTCAATCAAAGGAAATTTACTATTCAAAATCTATATTTACCACATATTAGAATTATAAAGTATTTTATATTAACGGGATATCACATACCTCCCCCGTTAAAAGAAGTTTCGTCCCCGAAACTAGACCTCAAAGAGAAATGGGTAAAGCTGTCTCATTTTCTCCTCGGTTTCCCATGTTGCTGCATTGGTCCCATGCTTGGACCATAACACTTTCACAAGAGGAATCTTCTTATTCCTAAGTTGCTTCACTTCATATTCTACTATTTTGATTGGTTGCTCCTCATATGTGCAATCCTCTTCGAATTCGATATCATCATAGCGAATCACATGAGAAGGATCAGCTAGATATTTCCTTAACTGAGAGATATGAAACACACTATGAACTCTGCTCAGGGATGGTGGCAAGGCAAGGCGATATGCTGAAGATCCAACCTTTTCTAGAATTTCAAATGGACCAACATAACGTGGGCTCAGCTTCCCCCTTCGCCCAAATCTGAAAACACCCTTAGTAGGCGAGACTCGTACAAAAACATGATCACCAATTCCAAATTCAAGGGGTCGACGACGATTGTCTGCATAAGATTTTTGTCGGCTTTGGGCTGTTAATATTCTCTGTCTAATAACAGCAACTTCATCCCGGGTACGTTGTAATATGTCTGGGCTCACTAGATTTCTCTCTGACAGATCATCCCAACCCAGTGGGGAACGGCATCTACGGCCATACAAAGCCTCATATGGGGCCATCTGAATGGATGCATGCCAACTATTGTTATATGTGAATTCCACTAGAGGCAATTTAGTTCCCCAGTTTCCTGGCCAGTCTAATACACACGCCCTCATAATATCCTCCAGAGTTTGTATTGTTCTCTCGGTTTGACCGTCTGTCTGAGGGTGAAAGGAAGTACTAAATCTTAACTCATTGCCCAAGGCTCTATGCAATGATCTCCAGAAATGTGATACAAACCGACCATCACGATCAGATACTATGGTCTTGGGGATGCCATGTAGGCGCACAATCTCTTGTAAGTATAGCTCAGCTAGTCGATCGGGACCCCAAACCTTCTTCACAGGTAGAAAATGGGCAGACTTGGTTAACCGGTCGACTATAACCCAAATGCAGTCCATCCCCTTTTGGGTCGTTGGCAAACCTGAGACAAAATCCATAGCAATATCTTCCCACTTCCATTCTGGTATTGGGAGGGGTTGTAACTCACCAGCTGGCCTTTGATGTTCAATCTTAACTTGTTGACATGTGAGGCACCTAGCTACAAACTCAGCTACTTCCTTCTTCATGTTACTCCACCAGAAGTTCTGCTTAAGATCCTTATACATCTTGTTGGCTCCGGGGTGTATCGAGTAGGGAGAAGCATGAGCTTCCCGTAAAATGATGCTCTTAATTTCATCATTAGAAGGCACGCATATCCGATTCTGAAATCTTAAGATACCATCATCATGAACCACAAATCCCGGTGTCCTCCCAGAAGAAATTTCACCGATAACCTTGTTTAATCTTGCGTCCTGTAATTGCTTCTCCCGAATGGAATCTAACAAGGATGATTGAATCTCTAATAAACAAAGTTGACCTTGATTCTTTTGGAACCGGACTTCAATCTCGTATCGCATAATCTCCTTCTGTAATTCAGGCTGACAAGTTAGGCATGCTATCATTCGTTCTTGACTCGACTTCCGACTCAAGGCATCTGCTACTGCATTAGCTTTCCCTGGATGGTAGAGCATTTCAATGTCATAGTCTTTTATCAATTCCAGCCACCTTCTTTGCCTCATATTCAATTCCTTCTGGGTGAATATATACTTCAAGCTCTTGTGATCAGTGTAAATTTGACAACTCACACCATAGAGATAATGTCGCCAGATCTTAAGTGCAAATACTACCGCTGCAAGTTCCAAGTCATGCGTGGGGTAATTCATTTCATATGATTTTAACTGTCGGGAAGCATATGCAATCACCCTCCCTCGTTGCATCAAAACACAACCCAGACCATGCCTTGAAGCACCACTGTAAACAACAAAGTCTTCATTTCCTTGAGGAAGAGCTAGCACTGGAGCACTTGTTAATTTATGCTTAAGTTCTTGAAAACTCTGCAGACATTGTTGATTCCACTCGAATTTCTTCGTTTTCCGAAGCAGATTGGTTAATGGTTGAGAAATTTTGGAGAATCCTTCCACAAATCTTCTATAATAACCTGCCAAGCCAAGAAAACTTCTCACTTCCTTCACATTCTTTGGAGGTTGCCATCCTGATATAGCCTCAATCTTTTGAGGATCTACTTTTACACCTTCAGCAGAAATGATGTGTCCTAGAAATGTTACTTCAGTCATCCAAAAATCACACTTGGATAGTTTAGCATACAACTGATGTTGCCTTAGCGCCTGAAGGACAAGTTTAAGGTGCTCTTCGTGCTCTTCTTTGCTCTTGGAATATATCAAAATATCATCAATGAAAACGACAACAAATTGATCAAGATATTCGATGAACACCTGATTCATTAACTGCATAAACACGGCTGGAGCGTTTGTAAGACCGAAGGGCATCACTATAAATTCATAATGACCATATCTTGTTCTGAAAGCTGTTTTAGCAATATCTTCCTCTCTAATCCTCAACTGATGATAGCCCGACCTTAAATCAATCTTGGAGAAGACTACTGAACCCTGTAACTGATCCAACAAATCATCAATGCGAGGTAAAGGGTATTTATTTTTCACTGTAACCTTATTCAATTCCCTGTAGTCAATGCAAAGACGGAGACTTCCATCCTTCTTTTTTACGAACAATACAGGTGCTCCCCATGGAGATGCACTCGGTCTGATATACCCCTTATCAGCTAACTCCTCCAATTGCTTCTTTAATTCATGCATCTCACAAGGCGCCATCCGATATGGTGCTTTAGAAACTGGTCTTGTTCCTGGTTCAAGCTCTATAGTAAAGTCCACATCCCGACGAGGAGGTAAACTAGGTAATTCCTCAGGAAACACATCTAAAAACTCGCAGACAATGGGTATGTCAGATATGTTAGGGATCTCCTTAATATCTTCAAGAGCATAGCACATAAAGCCTTGGCACCCTCGCCTCAAAAGTTTCACTGCAGCCATAGCACTAATAACCATCCCTGACTTCTCAGGATCACGACCTTTAAACACATGACACAATCCATCCTCAGCGGTAATACTAACTGTTTTCTTGCGAAGATCCATCACTGCTCCATGACTCTCTAGCCAATCCATACCCAGAATTACATCATAATGATGCATATCTATTGCGATTAGGTTAGCTACCCAATCCCGATCACCAATACGGATCGGACAATTCCTAAACTCACGAGAGCCAGTCAACTTACTACCATTGGGCAAGCTAATCACAAAGGATTCACAATCATAAAGGCAAGTAAGATCCAGCCTAGCCGCACATGCCTCCGAAATAAAGGAATGGGTTGCCCCAGTATCGAATAAAACACATACAGGATGAGAGTAAATACTAAGTGTACCTGTAGCAACGGGAGCATTGGAATCCTCAGTTCTCATCTCATACACACGTCCCTTTCCTCTAGTTCCCGTTGTGGTTTGTTGGGATGCTGATGGTGTTGAACGAGCTTGTTGATGAGGGTACATAGACGATGAACGAGGTGGTTGAGCTGACCCCTTGGAAGTATACTGAGAGACAGAGGAAGGGGAAAGTCTTTCCTTACGTTGTCTACAGAAAGTTGCAATATGACCCTTCTCTCCACATTGAAAACATGTCTGAGGAGCCTTAGGACAATCTCTTTTTAAATGTTGAGTACTCTTGCAGTTATGGCACTGATATCCTTCAGGTAATGTCCCGCGAGAATTACTTGATCCAGGAGGTCCAGAATTCTGGATGGGTCTCGGAAAAGGAGGAGGTGGTCTTCTAATTCCACCCTCCTTTGTATTAGGTGGGGCCGAATGGGTCTTCTGTCTCTTGTAACTGCGAGTAACCGCCCTTTCAGCATCTAATCTTTTCTCCACTGCTAGAGCCACATCACAGTACTCTGCTAGGGTAGAACACTTATATCCTGCCATATAAGTCCTAATCTCAGGTGCCACCCAAGGTTCAAAGTAATCAATCTTATCCTCTTCGCTACGGACTATCTTCGAAGCATAACGTAGGAGCTGATGATATTTTGCACTAGCCACAGTTACTGGCATCCCTTCGGGTGGAGGGTTCATAAAATCCTTCAACTTTTGCTTCTGTAAGGTCACTGGATAAAACCTTGAACGTATCTTAGTCTTAAAATCTTCCCAACTCATCTGACCTTCCGTGGGCTTTTCTGCATCCCACCAATCATCTGCATCCTTTATAAGATAATAAGAAACATTTGAAACCTTCTGATCATCAGGACATTTTACTCTTTCAAGACACTTCTCCATTTGTTTCAGCCAAAATTCTACTTCTGTTGGGTCACCACCACCGTCGTAAGTAGGGGGTTTCAGTTTCTCAAAGGCAGATGTAATACTAATAGCATCCACTCTATCAATCTCAGGTATTACTTGAGTAGGATTTGGAGGTGTAGTAGACACAGGAGGAGGCATAGGATGAGGTTGTGCCTGGGAATAGAAATTCTGGACAGCTTGTCCAATCATCTGTTGGAGAGTGGCCATAAATGCAGGGTCCATTCCTGCAGGAACATTTGGAGCTGTTGGATTTAAAGGCTCTCTAGGAGGAATAACTTCTTCCGCACCTCTAGGCTCACCACCCATACGACTTTCTGCATCACCCGAAGGCTGCATATTGTCGGAGTTCCCTCTTCCGACTCCCCCTCTATCACCACGAGTGCCTCGTGGTCTACCTCGGTTACGATAACCTCTTCTCATCATCTGCATATGTACTTACAAGTTTATAGAAAACTATATATATATATATACAATTAATTAAAGTATCAACAAATACTATTGACTGCAATGGAAGCGATTAAGCAGCGCGTGACGGTAATTCTACCCTCCCAAGGAAAACTCAAAACTAAGGCTCTGATACCAACTTCTGTAACAGCCCGAAACACGAGGTGTTACAGTGCCAGAGATTCTCCAAGAATCTCCACAGGCAAAGGAAGGAATGAACTAACATAACTTAAATATACATAAGGGATATATAAGCAGAACATAACTTACAACATCATACCAAGCGGAGAAAACTAACCATCATACAAGTTTGACGACAAACCAACATTTAGAAGGTTCTAAACCCAATTTGGAGTAGCTAGATACAATACATGTAAGGCTTCTAACATAAGAAGGCTAAGAGTTTACAAAATGATTCCTAAGAGACCAAACTCAAGGAAACCCATCCTAGTAACCGTCACGTTGCTTGACCACTTCCATGCTCCACTACTGCGCCAGAACCTGATCATGCAGAAACACAATCAGCCCCCACCGAAATGGGGGTTAGTCTCCAACCAGACTAGCAAGTGTATAGATAATGTAATATGTGCAAGAATCAAGATAAGAAAAGTAGAAACATGCACAAGTGATGCATTCCTCAACATATATATATAATATTCAGATACACATACGAGTAAACGAATAAACAAGCATCTCAATCTTCTCATGTAATTACAACCTTTACACGAAAATCATTAATAATAAGACACATCATAAGTAAGAATTTCCGGCGTCCCGATATCGAGCGGACTACCCACCTATGTGGGAGTCTTCCATAACATGGGCAACCATGATAATATGGAAATCATCCCAAACTTGGCCATAAGAGTAACATACGGACTATCCACCTCAAATGGGAGTCAAGGCCCACAATAGCTATGGACGCCCAACGGACTATCCACCACTTGTGGAAGTCAGGGCCCACAATAAAATGGACACCCAAACACATATGGCTAGCCATAGCACAACCAAACATGATTCTATATTTTTAGCTCATAATTAATCATAGCCTTAGCTATCAACTAGTAAACAAGCCCTAAACTTCAAAGTACATATATATGCCTAAACCTCTTTACATCTAGATAGGTATATGATTTATAAGATAGATAACTTAAATTAATAAACACATATACTTCATGGAATATTCCTAAATTCCTTAACCTTTCATCAAAACACTTAAGCATCCACAAACACTTGCCTTAGAGTCGACGATCGAGTCCGAGCCTTTCAATGAGTCGATTCCAAATGACTTATTGCCAATTAGCCCTTTCTAGATCCAATCAAGGTTTCCTAAATAATTATTTAACCAACCAATTACTAATTAAGCTTCACATAAAAACAAAACCCCCAAATTGAAACCTAGGGTTTCAAGATTTTAGAAGAAATCAAAGAAAGCTTTAAGGATTGAATCAAGACTCACAAATGGAGTAATAGGCTGCTAGGGAGGCTCGACGGCGTCGTTCCGAGGTGGTGATGATCGGACTTCACAACCCAACACGCAGCTGTGCAACACACCACACCAAACCAGTCCGTACGATGGCTATTTGGCGAGGACGGCTCGTTCCGAGGATGGTTGGGCTGAGTTCGGTGGCTAAGGGGTTTAATTTGGGTGGAGGGGCTGCTGATTTGAAGGAGTGGCAGCAGCTGGCTGAGGCTAGAAGAAGAGGAAACGCACAGCCAAAAAAAAGAACGGGAAAGGAGGAGGAGAAAGGAGGAAAGAGAAAGGAAAAGAAGTAGAAAAAAAAATGGGTTGTCTCTATAATACCCAAAATGATTTATATATATATATATATGGTGATAGTCAATTACTTAACTAGGTAGAAATCATCACTCGTAAAGCCAACGGAATTTATATAATGTCGACATGAACCAACTAATCTTCCCGAAACTTCCACCCGAATTTCCAACACCCGGTCAATCAAAGGAAATTTACGATTCAAAATCTATATTTACCACATATTAGAATTATAAAGTATTTTATATTAACGGGATATCACAGAGGGAACAGATGGACACTCATTATGTACAACAGGTTGTGTTATTTCAAAGTGCTTCACCGACCTTAAAGTCTCAGAGGAAGAAGGTACACATGCAAATTTATTTTTTTATTGCGTGGTATTGTCGATTTAGATTTACAATGTTTGAGATCAGTAGTTATCTGCTTTCACATATCAAAACTTCATATTCTTTTCCAATAAGAGTTGAATGGGGCAGGTTTATTACATTTTAAAACGATATGGAAATTGACAAAAAAAAATGGGGGAAATTGAGCTTCTTGTATGATTTTAACTATCATCTTGTGGTACAAATATGATATATTGTTTTTTTATTGAATAGGTTTAACCGATGAGAAGTTGATGAACAATTGTGTACAAGATTGTGACTATTCATGCAAGTCAAAATGAAGCAATGTGTTACTAAGGAGTTACACATGTTATCTTCATATTTTATTGAATGTCAAATGTTACTCTTACAACTATGGAGTAGCATTTCAACAATAATGTATTACATATTTGTGAAGTTGCTTTAGAGTAAATTGAATATCATCTTATTCTACGTAAGAATCAAAATTTAGAAATTATTTTTTAAACCTATAGATGCACACATACTTGCACGACTACAACTAATGAAACATATACAATATTTTATCACATTTGCGATAAAAAAATGACATTCATACAAATATGATGGAAATATTGAAATTTATATCAGTTATTCAAAATGATATATTTACATACTTTAAGTTATATATATTTATACATTAAAAAGTAATTATTAGTATTTGAATAAAACACTTGTAACGCCCCAAAACTGAGGACTGTTACAGCGCCAGGGATCCAGCCTAGGAATCCCCACAGGCAGTTTAATTGAAAAGAAAAACCTTCTTAATGAAGAATTATAAATGAAAAGCAGTATATAGTCTCGCAAAAGATCCATACAAGTACGTCGATGAAGACCTAACATGTTCATACGATCAAAATGCAAAAAACATGTTTCAAGAGAACTATCAAACCAAGTTTAGCCCAAACGCTACAAGCGCATCCAAAAACCAAAAGATGGATAGTTTAACGAGAGTTTTATATTTTTAAACCAAAATAAGAGTGAATCAAAATAAACCCATCCTAGCTTGCATCAAGTCGCATGACCTCCTCCATACTCTGCAACAAACAATCTGGGTACCTGACCATATCAACAGCACAACCTGTTCCCCCACCAAAATGGGGGTTAGTCTCCAACCAGACTAGATAGTTATCTATAAGCAGAATACGAGTAATAGGGCAAGTAAAGGAGTCACAGATTAGCATACATGCAAACCCAGTTATACTTTTAGCAATGATCATCCATGAGGCGTCAATTTACATTCTTACAGATATGCAAAGAAAGGTACAAATATCTAATTCCAACATGTCATCAATTCCGACACACCGTATCACCAATGTCCGTACTCATAAATGCATATCATGCACCAGTAGCGATTACTTAGGAATTCACCAATAAACAATTGATCAATCACAAGAAGCACACAAGCAAGTACATCAAGCAAATGAAATCCAATCGAAATACAATTTACGAAAACGTTTCGAAAACAGGTCCAAATCTGTCTTGAACCCGAAGGTACCTTCTTGCCCGTACATTGGGCCAAATCATTCCTATACCAAAGGATAGGGAACGGAATCACGGGCCAAGTGATCCGGTCTACCCAATTGGCAAGGCCCACCAACGACCCACTCTTCCAGAAGAGCCATAATCGAGGGTGTTACGACATAAAACCGTTTGCAATCAAGTGAGGGATCAGAACAATCCTTACCCCACGAATAAATCACATGGACAATGCGTATACACCGATAACTTCACATAATCACATCTCAAGCATATAAGCACAATCACAAGGATTAACATATCATCAAGATTCTCGCGTAAGAAGACATGCTCAACATAACATATAATCATGTAAACACAGCAAAACATATAATCATGTAATCACAACAAAACATATAATCATGTAATCACAACAAATGTAGTCACTAATATAGCATTCATTTTCCATACTTCATTAAGGTTAAAGTTCATATACTATTTAGAAGTTTGATGAAATGCATAATCCGATATCCTAAACTTAGCCTACGACACGCAAACGCTTATAAACAACTTGCCTCAATTGACGATCAACACAAGTAATCCGTTTGTCGTAAAAAGATGTCGCAAGGTTCACGAAACGGTCGCCTAAGTCGAACCTTCACGAAAAACGCCATAACTCATCACATATACATCCAAATCGAAAACCGTAAAATTTCTCATACTCGTAGGGAGATTTCTCACCTTACAAAGTCAGCCACAACTTCCCAGTAATTACGAATTTTGCCCAGATTTTTCAGATTCGCACAAAGGAGCTCAAATCCCTTACCTCTACCTCCAATCTCCAAATTCAATCAAACTACACATACCAATGCATCAATTAACTGCTATTATTCCCCAACCGATTAGGAAGATCTCAATTCAACAACAAAAAATCGGAAATCGAAAAGCTAGGGTTCATAAATTTGGGGAAAAATTCACACAAGGCAAAAGAGGAGACAAGAGCTTGATAATGGTCTTCCATGGCTTTACTAGTCACCTTGGGTTGCGGGTTCTAGTCAGGTTTCAAGGAAACATGGGCTGCTGCACACGAGCTTCTGAACAGCTGTTGCGCGAGAGGGAGAGAAAGGCACGAGCTGCTGCGCGGGCAGAGCCAAGTCGAGCAGTGCAGCTGGGCAGAGCTGCTGCGTTGGTGTGCTCAGGTGGCTGGCTGTAGTAAAGATCGAGGAGCAAAGAGGAAGAAGAAGGAAATGGATGAGCTGCCTTGAAGGGGAGAGAGGAGGTGTAGATGGCTAAAAAAAACGTGAAAGATATTGAGGTGGGGACAAGGGGTAGTTTGCAGAAAATTCTAGATAGAGGGGTATTAAATCAATTTTGAGTAGTAATAAATCCCGAAAAAACGAGATGGATTCCGAAAATCTATAATTACCCGATTATTGAAAAAAGAAAAGGGTCTGAAATTCCCAACTGAAATACCTAACTATTAATTTGAAAGCTTCCAAGGACAAATCAAGGTCGACTTAATTATATTGCAATATGTCACTGATAGTAAGCGAGCTCAATATCGCTACATATTTCAGACTCAATAATTCACGGGCATTTCAACACTTACTCTCAAACCTTTGATTAACCTATATGACCTAACCATTTTGACATGACGATAAGAATTTTTTTGGATAAACATAATATAATTTCGTAATAAAGATTTAAGACCTAATTATCTTACTATTAGAAGAAAATTTTGTTAAAATTGTTAATAAATGAGATAATCATTACCTAAATACAATATTGCCAATAAAACTAACAATTAAAACATTGTGTCGTATGAACTTGTTTTGGATAAATATAATATCATTCCATAATATTGAAGATTTGAGAAATAAGTACCTTACTATTAAGAGAAAAAATTGTTAAAGAAAGATATAATCACCGCCTAAATACAATATTCCAAATGAAATTCTAATTAATATATTGTATCTTATGGATTAATATTAGACCTGGAAAACGGGTCGAATGGATCGGGTTTGGGTCAAACGGATTCAGGTCGGAAACGGGTTCGGGTCAAACAGGTCGATAAAATTTTCGGGTTGGTCGGGTTCGGGTCAACCCAGCGGGTTTCAAATATTCGACCTTTTTTATTGTAATAAAGAAACTAAAATTTAAACAATATTTTATAATAAAATAATAATAATATATTATTATTTAATAAAATACATTATTATTTTTTAATTTAAATGAAATAAATATGTGAAAAGTGGGTCCCTCGACGAGTTTCGAGAAGTTCGGGTTGATCCAGGTTTGACCCAACGGGTCTCGGGTCGCCTCGGGTTTGATCCAAACGGGTTTCATGAGTTTTCGGGTTGGATTGGGTCGAGTTTTTTTGGGTCGGGTCAGCTTTGGACACGTCTAATTAATATGTATCTATGAATAATCTATATATAATATTGCTTTATGACTCATTTGTAACAACAACAAGTTTTAAAATTTTCAAGAAATTGGCTAGATTGTTAAACACAAAGAAAAAAATATGGCCATCGAGTTAATTTTTATCATCTTCTTACTATTTTCAATAGTTCTTATGCCTACAAATGCAAGTCTCTTTGGTATTGCAAAATGTGAAGTAAATTACATCTTTAAATGTGGTGTTTGTCTATATCTATGCTTTAATGAATGTAAGAAAAAGTTTTCCTCTTGACATTCAGGAAACAGATGGACACTTATTATGTACAACTGGTTGTGTTACTTCAAAGTGCTTCACCAACCTTAAAGTCTTAGAGGAAGAAGATACACATGCATATGTAAATTTTATTGTTTCGTATTGTTGATTTAGATTAACAATGTCTGAGATCAATAGTTATCTGCTTTCACATATCAAAACATCATGTTCGTTTCCACTGAGAGTTGAATGGGGGCAGGTTCATTATATTTAAAAACGATATGGAAATTGACCCAAAAAAATGGGGGCAATTGAGCTTCCGGTATGATTTTAACTATCATCATGTGATACTAATATAATATAATGTTTTTTTATTGAATAGGTTTAACCGAAGAGAAGTTAATGAACAATTGTGTACAAGATTGTGACTACTCATGCATGTCAAAATGATGCAACGAGTTGTAATGGAATTACACTTGTTATCTTCATATTTTATTTAATGTAAAATGTTACTGCTATAACTATGGAGTAGCATTTCACTAATAATATATTACATATTTGTAAAGTTGCTTCAGAGTTAATTGAATATCATCTTACTATTCATAAGTATCACAATTTAGAAATTATCTTTTAGTTCTACAGATGCACAATACATGCATGACTGAAATTAAAGAAGCATACTCGTTTAAATTGATTTTTTGGATCTTTAAGTATATTTGTTTCTATTGTTTAGATTCAGAGCATTCATGGAAGTCGCCAATCCTTTCTCAGCAGTTTCATGAGAGTCGTTGACAATGTTTCATTTGTTGGTAAGTTGCAATTGTTTTTGGCTATGGAGAGGTTGGAAGGGGTTGCGCACGTGGTCTCCAAGGGATTGGTGCTCAAGTAGTTGTTGCAGTAGTTGACCCCATTCGTGCTTTTGAAGCCTTGGTGGAAAGATTTCCAGTTCGTACTGTGGAAGACGTCGTGTCTGAAGCTGACATCTTTGTTACTGCCACTGTGAACAAGAATGTCATCACGATCCAACACATGAAGCAGATGAAGAACAACGCGATTGTCTTGAATGTGGGTCAATTTGAGAATGAGATAGATATAGAGGGTCTTAAGACTTATCAGAGTGTTCAGAGGGTCACAATCAAGCCATTTATCTCTGAGCGATTCATCTTTCCCGAGGCTAAGAGAGATATCTTTGTCTTTGCTGAAGGAAGAAAATTAAACTTCGCGTCTGCATCCGACAATTCAAGCTTCTTAAGATCATTCACATTCACTTGATGGCCTTGCTCGAGCTTTGGAATGAAAGAAAGTCCTCTAACTATGAGAGGCGAGTGTATGTGCTTCCTAAGCGCTTGGAACAAAAGGTGACAAAAATTCACCTTAGGCACCTTGGAGCTAAGGTCACTAGGCTCACTCTTGAGCAAGCAACTTACCTTAATGTTCCAATAGAAGGTCCATATGGCCCTAGTGGTTGTAACCTAAGCCAGTGAGCCTCAAAAAAAATGAGGGGAATAAGGATATGTTATCCATAGCGGCCATCTAAATTGAATAAAACAAATGAGCAATCGTTTTCTTTTACGTTGAGTTATTGAATCGTTTTCTTTTACAAATGAGCAATCCTTGCTTATCAAGGGGGGTTAGAGGGAGTTTGTGTTCTCTATAGCTCTAAAAATTTAAGAGTATATTTGAGAAGATAAGATTAAGGTTGATGAGAGAGTTACTTTCGCTTATAAAGAGATGTTGAATATGGTTCTTAGGTTTACAAACAAAGAGCATTGGGGTATGTTTGTATTACAGGCTATGCCATGATGCCACATTATAACCTGTCATCCAAACAGACCATTATCTGAAATAAGCTAACGAACGTATTACAATTCTTCCCTCCAACTTTTATTGATTGATAACAAAAAAAACACATGTGAAATCCATGAAAACCTAAACAGGAAAATAACCTCAACACAAGCAGACTGTATGATTGCAAAAACTTGCCAAGCACAAAGACTAGTTAAATACAATAGAAATCAAACAAAATGGACACCAGAATTCCAAACCTCGAAGGCTCAGGCGCAACTTGAACGCTCCATCAGTACGCGAATGAACTTGAGTAATGATGTATAAGCCCTTTTATTTTCCATTACCAAACAACAAAGAATGTTTCTAAGCAACCAATCTTCCAAATCACTTAAACCTCTGGCTTGAGCAACTTGACGACTTCCCAAGTAAAATCCGGATCATCACGTCCAAAATGACCATAAGCTGCAGTCTTTTGGTACCTGAACTTACCTCCCCTGGTCAAATCAAGATTCTTTGAGATCATTCCAGGCCTGAAGTCAAATTTCTCCTTGATCAAAGCCAATATATCCTTGTCAGGAATCTTTCCAGTCTTATAAGTGTCAACAAAAACAGAGAGAGGCTCTGCTACACCAATGGCATACGAAACTTGAACAAGGCATCGTCTAGCAAGAGCTGAAGACACCACACTCTTAGCCGCCTGTCTAGCTACATAAGCCCCACTTCTGTCCACCTTTGTTGGGTCTTTTCCCGAAAACGCGCCACCACCGTGGGCCCCCCATCCACCATAAGTGTCAATGATAATCTTACGGCCAGTTAGCCCTGCATCACCATGAGGCCCACCAATGACGAACCTACCAGAAGGGTTCAAGTGAAAGATGGTTTTTTCATCTAGGTACTTTGCAGGAATGACAGGCTTGATAACATGCTCCTTTAGATCAGCTGCAATCTTGTCGTTCGTGACAGTTTCGTCGTGTTGAGTCGAGATGAGAACTGTGTGGACCCGGATTGGGACCATGGCTCCATTCTCGTTCCTGTATTCAACCGAGAGAGTGTCACAATGACCCCCTAAAAGTTTTTAATTAAGAAAACTAGACCCGAGTAGTTTTTATTAGTTTTTGTTAAAGAAAACTAACCCGGGAGTCATTTTTCTAATAAAAACTTACACATTGGTTATTTACCGACTCACCTATATTCAACCGTGACTTGGGTTTTGCCATCGGGCCTGAGCCAAGGGCACGTCTTGTTCTTTCTTGCCTCGGTTAGCTTAGAACCGAGCTTTGTAGCAAGGACATGAGTTAGAGGCATGAGCTCGGGGGTTTCATCGGTTGCATAGCCGAACATGTGGCCTTGGTCGCCCGCTCCAATCTCCTCGGGTTTCTTGGTGAAGTGTCCATGGACGCCTTGTGCAATGTCCGGGCTTTGCTGCTCAATGTTGACAAGAACCTTGCAGTTGTCAGCATCAAGGCCTACTTCTGGTGAGATGAATCCGATATTCCTGCAAGTGTCTCTGACTATCTTCTCATAGTCGACATTGGCTTTTGTTGTGATCTCACCGAAGACCATCACCATGTTTGTCTTGGTGCATGTCTCACATGCTACCTTGCTTTCTGGATCTTGCAGGAGGCACGCGTCGAGAATGGCGTCTGAGATCTGGTCACATAGCTTGTCAGGGTGACCTTCATTCACAGATTCAGAGGTGAATAGAAATGTCTCCATTGCTGTTGAACTGGATGATGAACACAGATTAGCTTAACATCCATCATATTGCAAAACAAGATGGTATATGAAAGGTAAAAAAACCAGCAAGAAATTTTTGCAGCTTATTGACCCTGATCTGATACATAAAAGTGATAAAACCAAAACACAAACAATCAAGGATCATGACACATTCCAGATTATTTGTAATGTACAGGATTGTGAAGCAAACTTGAACCTACAAATCATTCAGAATCACGGTGACTACATACTTCACACAAAGCTGATGGATTGATAAGATAGCATTATAATTTCTTTGCAGTTAGAGTAAGATTTGATGGAAATGGATTGTATTAGGTATAAAATTCCACACACTAGTACATGCAGTATTTGCATAGCAAAATAGATGAAAAGATCTCCTACTCCAAAAGGCACAGCCAAATCACAACAAGTAACCTGAAAGGGTAAGAGAGAAAGGAACCTGAAATCTGAAGAGGAAAGAGGGAGGAAAATGAAAGGGATAAAGATAGAGGGAGCGGTATGAAAATATATAGGAAGCGGAGAAGAGGAGGAGTCAGAGGGTGAGCTAATTCATCGGTGTGAGTCTGTAATTTCAGCCACTTACTTGCTTTCTTTCCTAAAATTAATAAATGAATTTACTTGGTCTTCTCTGGTCTCGTGTCTAAGGTTTTTCTCCACGGATCCGTCTGTATATACACAGACACACCCAGACAAAAATAGAATCCGTAATTTTGGGTAGATATACACTAATTTATTTCATTTTGTCGATTACCACCAAAGAGATGATAATTATGTAAATTTGGGTTTGAGTTACTTAGCTTCACTTGAGCAACTATACGAGGACAATCAATCAGCTACATTTTCTTTGGTATATTTAGGGGAATTGTATTTGAGGTAAGACAAATTATTCATTTACATGTGTTGCCTCCCCGAAGGTAACAGAGCCATCTATTACTTTGGACAGAGAAAAAAAACAATTCAGACTACTGTTAGGAAAGTCCAAGTGATATACCCTTAAAGAAATAATTTTCCCCATCCCCGTCTCCGTAGCGGGGATGGAAAATCCCCGCCCCATTGACATCCCTAACAAAATCATCCAAGTTAATGTTCATAATTTGGATGGTCTTGGCGATTAAATTTTTGAGGTTATTTAAAAAACAAAATTAAAATTTGTAGTAATTACAAGTATATCATCGCGTCTCTCATCGAAAACGTTTAAAAAAATTCATGTCCCAGATTATGAACATTACTATCCAGAATATGAACATTGACCTGTAATTTGTGAAAGCGAACTATTCGCACTTCATATTTTAAGACCCGTTTGCACCGGAACTTTCCTCAAATGTTAGGAACCAAAACCAAGTAACTTAAGTAGAATACATAACGATAAAGAACCTAAACCAATCCCTGATAACTTACCATGGCCAACTACAACCTACGTTTTTGTGTCCTGCTGTACAAGATTCTGACCCATAGTCCACAGATACCGATCCCAGGTGGTGGGCACGAATATGGTTCGTCCGAGGTTAAAGAAAGAGACTGCAAGATGTCAAGATGTGATCTCTGACTTATTTCTCAGGAAAATCTCATCCAATTTACATTTTCTTTTGGGTTTTATTTGGTTCTTCGTTGCTTTCTGAATCTCCAGCTCAAACTGCAAACATGTAGTTGCAAGAGTTGTCAGCAAATGGATACAAAAGATAGTGAGAATCACAAGGCAAGTATTCATTTAGATACAACCTTTTCATTAATGAATTTTTTATGATAAAGCTATGTTTTTGTATCAACAAAAGGAATGCAAATTGTAATGACGAATCCAGGATCAAACACAACAAAACTAGATGGAATACAGAGATGATTTCCTACAATGTAAAAAGAAAATGAAATAAAAACTAATGTTAGACTACCCACAATGGGAGTTGCATAACTTATTTTAATAATTGGTTGCATAGCAAAAAGTGCTTTTTGCTATGCAACCCAAATGAGAGTTGCATCACACTTTTTTTGTTTGGTAGTTAATTTAATAGTGTTTTTTAATTTTATGTAATATAAAAATAAAAATAAATGACCAAAATAAGTTATGCAACCCAAATCATGCAACCCCCATTGCTGATAGCCTTAGTATTATGTAGACAAATGAGCACTCAGAATCAGAAGAAGATGAGTGTACCTTGGCAAAAATGATGGTACAACCGCACAGTTCCCTCTGAGGTAGGCCAACACTATCTATCCACCCGCAGTATGTTGTTTTGCATTCCAGTCCTGTGGGTGGTTTCTCTTGCTGGATCTATTTTCCACTCTCCATCCACAACAAATTTGATCTGCAAACCATTTAACGGTTAAATTTACGCCGGAAAGCAACATTCCGCAAAATTCATGAAGTTGCATGGGAAAATGGCTGGAAAATGTGTAGCTCTTCTAAATCTAAAAGCATTAAAGATCATTTCAAAAGCATCATATTAAATACAAAGCATAAATGAATGATACCCATAAAAACAAAACTAACATTACGAAGAACTGATTACCAATTTTACAAGGACCAGGAAGATATTTAAACTAAGAAAAACAAAACTAAGAGCTTAAGATAGTAGGTATTTGCACCTCATACTCCCCAGGATAAAGCCATAGTAATGCAGACCACGGTCTCAGATTCCTGGCAAAACATTATCAAAGGAAGCATGGACACAAAATCAATAAAGAGAAAGGAAAACAACATTAGAAAACCATCATACTTGTCTACTTTTGTATTTCTCAATGTATTTCTACATGATTTGATGTGTCTATACAGCTCAGTGGGACATGCATGTGGCAGAAAGTATAAGGAAGTTTGCATATAAACATCAAACAGACGGTCTGGATATTTTCTGGCTTCTATTCTGTGATCATATGGACATTTACATGTGAATGGAAATCCGAGAAGTAACTGTCAACAGACTCATCACAAAACTTTCACCAAGGAGAGAGCATGACTTTGGTCCTCTGTAACAAGTTGCAAAAATGCATATTTCTTTATTTGATGCAAAAAAATAATGCTTCTTTCACAAAGAAAATAGTAAAAAGTTGAGCAGCAAAAAATAGAAGATTTAATAAGGAGATTTAATTTTGCTTCAAAAAATAGAAGCAATACACTTAAGCATGGAAAGAAAGGAGCGGCAAAGAAGAGAAGAAGAAAAAAACGGGGATATATAAGGAAGAAAAGACATGACACAAAATGAATTATTGCTTTTTTGGATTTAGGGTGGATAGTTAGGGATTGTTGCAAGTTCTAGAAAAGAGTACTGAACTATTATATGCATATGAAATAACCATCTGAAAATCTGATTGATCTGCATGAGTTGACACAAGAGACACTAGCCAGACACCTCTGACAATGGGGATAAAACAGAAAACGCACATGACTAGTTCTGAGAACGTTCATATGGAAACAAAACTGAGAAATAGATAGCACTGCAAACTTTTGACAGTTCAAGAAACCACGGAACATAGATAAGAGGAAGGAAGTGGAAATCAACAAAGAATTGCAGTGTGCTCTTAGCAACAACAATACAAATGATCACAGCAATTTAATCTTAGAAGATGTTAAGACCTTGGATCAGTCGGGATATTTCCATTAGAGGGTGGTTGTGGATCCATTCTAATTTTTTGATGCCACCCATTAAAGCTACCTGCTACCTCTATCACCTGACCTTCTCCCAAGTAGTGAATCTGGACCTGATACCTCAAAAGAGTACACAAAGAGTTACATTGATGATAAATCGAATAAGGAATCACCTAGTCCTGGATGCATGTCGAGAAAAAAACATCAAATTTAACATAAGAATTTATAATAACTATGACTTTGAACACATTGCTTATAATGCTGACAGCAACCAGACTAGGAATTATATTTGCACTTTCACATAATCACGGTTGTTGCAACCATATGTTCCTGGCTTAAATGTAATTGCCACAAGTTACTTCCAATTTATATAAATTAAGTCAGATGACCAGACTGTAGGGGTTTAATCCTTTGTACAATAAAAACATACTTCTGTAGCCTTATTACCTCCTTCAGTCCATCAAGGCTGTCTTCGCTAGCAAGCAACTCTACATCCATCTCAGAAATAAGTCTTTCAGTTTTCTTAATTTCATCCTCTGCCTGACTTTGTAAAATGGACAAAGCTTCCTGAAATAATGGTCAAACTGATCAAATCATGATACCTTTTGTACAGAACTAGTTGCTACACAAAGCTTCCTGAAATAATGGTCAAACTGATCAAATCATGATACCTTTTGTACAGAACTAGTTGTTACATGTAGCCAGGTTACCCTCTTGACAATAGAGAGGTTTAAATTCAAGTTAAAGAACGAAGCATATCGTGAAAATGTGCAGAAAATAAAAGCTTATAAGCTCTTCATCAGAGTAGACATGAAGTTTCATTTAACTTTATTTACCAGCTAATCAATTTTTATAACTAAATAAACTTCTAAAATTTATAGAAATAAAGAAAACATGTACTGCTTTTCTTCTGATTAAACTTGAACAAAGAGATGAATTCATGCTCTAAAAATACACAATCATAAAGAAGAAATTTACATGCACAATGTGCTCTAACTGAAGGTCTTGTACAGAACATTGTAATATCACATACAAAAAAGGGTACACACCTACCAGAAACAGACACTACATTCACAAATAGTCCAAACATAAATCTTAAGGGATGCGGCAGCGTGTTCAATATGTATAAGCCAGAAAGGAGATTTAATCATACAACATAAATATGCATAGTGACTACAAGGAGAATCAGCTCCCATCCTTTGTCAATGATCACTATCCAACAACACCGCAGGAAACTAAAATGGCAATTACCTCTTCTTTCTCAATTAATTCCTTTAACTGAGACAATCCCAGCTCCTTTAGTTGCTGCACAAATGTAATTAGAATTTCGAAACAGTATACATAATCAAACAAAACTACTTAATTATGTGGAATACTCTGTAAAAGTTACCAGCTTAATCTTTAGTTGATCAAGTTCAACTTGATTCTCCATTTCAAATGTCTACATGAAAAAACCGAAGAAGATATCACTAATAAATCAATGCTCATACCATTATGTAGGTAATACAAGGAGCCTTACATTAATATATTGGTCAGCATCCGCATCAGGAGTCACTTCATGGGACAAATAACCACTATCCCTACAGGACATTCAAAGAGAACAAATGAATCACTTAGGGCTGTGAAGCCTTGAAAGTTGAAATACAAGAGATGCCAAGAAGAAGGAACCAAAATATAATCATGAATGAGAAAAAATATCATATAACTATCCTTGCTAATAAGAAAGCTAAAAAAGAAAATTCGAGCATCACTAATCTACTAAGTGCAAAATTAAACAAGTCCACCAACAATGTTTCAAATTGTCAACATTCCACATTATAAAATCCATTTTATAAAATGCCTATGAACAAATGTCAAAAGGATTAATAACAAATTCATGAAAGTACACTAATTGTTACTTGTTTCACACTTAGCCAACTACATTTCCCCAGAATGTAAAAACCAAGGGGGAAAAAAACGATACAGAGCAAATACAATAAGAAAAGGGGCAAAACCTCATTATATCTCCACCTTTTGCAGCATTGCTAATTTGCTTAGACATCACAGCAGTTCCATTTAACAAAGAAGCATTCCTGTCACCAGCTACCGTTGAATTCCATTGATCTCCGATTGAAGAATTAGAACCAGTTAATTTCTTATTATATTCGCCATGTAGTTGAGAATCATTTATCCAAACATTCCCATTGATATTATCTGCCCTCCAACATATTACCAAAAACATATGTCAGAACATTCAAGGAGCAGGGGAGCGGGAAAACTAATAAATCAATAGGGTATAACATGACTAGAAGAGATTAATAGTTTTTTGTGAAAAATCAAACAGCTAGCTAAGAGATCAGCAAGCATTTGGCACCTTTATCTATCTCAATGTCTGATTTTTGTTTTTCCAGTACCAGTACAAATAATAATCAGTTGAGAAAGAGGGGGAGTTAGAGATTTTTTTTAAAAAGCATCAAAATTGTTACATAATACTCCCTCCGTCCCCATTTGTTTGTCCTCTTACGCGTTTACACACTTGCCGATGCATGTTTTGCGTCGTTAATATCTCTAACTACATATTATTAAAAATTATAAAATCTTGATATTGTTAAAGTATTAAATGAGACGAATCAAACAAGACCCTATATGACTATATTAATACACAAAGATTGAGAATAATCGAGCAAATTACGTTAATAGGTGAATAGTGTCAAATTCCGTCATAGGACAAACAAATGGGGACGGAGGGAGTATTTATTTTACCATCCAAGTGCTCCTATGGTTAATTGTGAGCACCCTACAAGTTTTAAATATCTCAAATTTTGGCAAAAACTTCACTTTTTAATGGATAGGGGAGACAATGGAAACGCCAAGCTTATAGAGAGAGTTGCTGACACAAGTTCCATCCATTACGAGCATTTAGTGATGGAAGGCTAAGGAGATGCTCAAAATAGAATGGAATATTATGTAAGTCAATTAAAAATGTCAATGTAAACAGGAGAGGATAGCTTGAAATGATACAACTCAAAAAGAGAATGAAGAAAAGATGAAGCATAATTGTTAGAACTTAGAAGCTCATTGGAAAAATAAACTCAGTTCTTGTTTACCTTCAACCGCTTCGAAATCCAAAATTCCGTGTTTTAAAATATCTTCCATGTTCTCTTGCAAGGATGAACCATTTGGTGGTACAACGGAAATGTTTTTCTCATTATCCAAATGATCTGATTCAGTTCTGCCTTGCGATTTATCTTCAGAGATAGAAACACCTTCTGCTGAATCTAAACTCACTTCAGTCACGTCTTTATCATGCGTATACTGACCTTTTTTCAAGTACAAACATCAATCGGAATGAAATTTCCCTGATACCAAATCAACAATATCAAAAGAGAAATCTAACCTTTTATATCATATTCAAGATCATGAACTACATTCTGTTCTTCAGTTGAGCAATCCTCCAAACTAGAGTCTTCTGTAACTTCCTGCGACTCGGCAAGGAGTTCTCTTATCATTTTGTATCCTCTTCTCCTCACAATGTTTGCTAGGTCTTTCCTATCATAAGCAAAACACAAATTTAAGTAACGATGATATTAAAACTTCCATTAGAATTTTATTCTCACTAAAATTTGAAGAGAACAAATCAAAATGAAAAAAGAGCTAGTACTTATTTCAAAAAAGCTAACGCAAGGGAGAGGAAAAAAACACTCAGCAAGGCGTTCCAAAAATGCCAACTCTGGCATGTGATTGCAGTTGATGCAGTTTAAATTGAAAATGACCAAATCATTTATGATCATAAATCATTCACAGCAAGCATCACTTCAATTACCAATTTCGAAATAATCACAGAGATGGCCAAAATTTACAATGCCACGGTATACCTTCCATGCTCTGAGAGCTCCTTAGTGGACGGAACATGTCCATCAGGGAAACCAAAAGAAGAGACGAATTCAAGAAGCCCGCTGCGAAGATCCACGTTGCTCATCGGCTTCCTTCTAGCTCTACAATTCACAAAATTCAAAAGCGATGCAATTCCGGGAAAGAGAAATGCTCAAGTCAAGTAAGAAGTGAGAAAAGCACCTTGGTGTTCGGGTGGAAGCAGAGCAGGAGATTAGGAGAGGAGGACGCCATTGGGAGCAGAGGTGGCGGTTAGGCGGAGGGCGAGAGAAGAGAGAGGAGGAAGTAGCGAAGAAGGGGGGGAGAGCCGCCATGGGAGGGAAACGGTGAAGGGGTAACGGGAGGAATGACGCATCTGACTTTTCGGGAAGCTTCTTTCACAGAATTTACCGGTGTGTGACGAGAGTGGCGAGCCTTTAACATTTCCGAAGACGTCCGGATCCGTTTCCCAAAAGTACGGTCCTCTGGTACGTGAATTGAACGTTTCCGAATAGTTCGGATCTTTTACGGTGATTTCGGAATGCAATTTCTTTTTCCATAAGTGATAGAATCAAGAAAATAATCATATAGCAATCACGATTCACCATATTTAATATTAGAAAAATTAATATTTTAGATTAAACTTTTATTAGAAAAAATTAGGATGTGTGTCGAATATTTAACCATATACATGTTCTATAATATTTTTCGTTGTTAAGGCTTTTATATGTTTTCTCTTTCGAACGTTCATCATTGTTTTGATAAAATGTTCACCCCATTTCTACCAGAATGTTCATGACTTTATTAAAAATTAATTTTCATTGAATTTATTAAACATTTATATTCAGAGTCATGAATATAGATGTTTAAAGCCATGTTCACTGATGTTCAGTGTCATGAACAGTGATGTAGATTGGGTATCTGGAGATATGTTGTATATTGTGAATAGTGTGTATGTTAGCATTCTGTTTCATGTACAAGTTAGCTTGGTTAGACGTCACTAACGTGGCGAAGCTAGTTAGTTTGCTTTATATGCTTCCCCACTCACAATTGTACAACTATCTTGTTAAGTAATCACAAATACAATATTCTCCAAACTTCTCTCTCTTTGTTCTTCTTCTTTCCATTTATAGATCTCAATATGTAAGAGACTCTTATATAGTTTATATGGTATCAAAGCCTCTAATGTTGACGATCTCACGCTTGATCGACGACTTTTAGATCAACGACAACAGTTGTTGATTGTGATTTGAGGTTTTGGAGATTGGCGAAGAATTTTGACAAGATGATTCACATTTGATTGAAGACTTCGTGGCTCATGACAGTGGATCTGTGACTCGTGGTCTTGATTCTGGTTTACCTGACATTCGTTTCGACAATGGTGCTCTTGGTGATGGATCTAACTATTAGATTCTTCTAGTGTTTCGATGCACGACACTGGTGGATATGGTTTTCCCGTGCCAGGAAATGGTCGATTTGATGACCAAATGCCAAGAGGTGATCGTCCTAACCTTCATATGCAGGGAGGTAATCCTTTCTCCGGTCCTCTCTTCCTATCTAACTCGGATTATCCATGTACGCAATTGATTTTTGCTCAATTTGATGGCAAAAATTTTCCTATTTGGAGTAGGGGTATCAAACTTGCTTTAGGATCTAAAAGGAAACTCAGTTTTATAAATGGATTGATTATTAAGCCCGATGAGACTGATGATGAGTTTGAGTTATGGAAGCGTTGTGATTTGATGGTGAATGATGATCTATGCCTTGTCTAGAGTCAATCCATGGCTCGCCTCAACGATCTCCTCTTTTCTATACTCTTCATCAAGAGCATCTGACGTCTGTTACCTTCACGCTCCAAGCTTAGCGCAAACACCATCACAACCGGCGCCACGCCATTTCCACCGGAGCTCACCACGCTTCTACGAGCGACCCCCTTAAGTACAACAACACCCACCTTTGCGCCGAAAGCAACCTCACCAGCGCCCGCGACGCTTACTCAAGCAACTCGTCTAGCATCATGGCAATCCAGCGCCTCGTGCCCTAACCTCACCTTCGACGACCTCCTTGTCATGGCACTATGGGGCTTCACCAAAGCCTTGGTCAACTTGGTATAATCAAGCCATGGTTTTTCCATCCCTATCCGAGTATTATCTATATTTGACTACTTTGAGTATTTTAGGTACTCTCGGATAACTTTCTATTTTTAGGAGATTGCTATATTAGTAAGTGCTATTTTAGTGCTCTTTTCCTGAGATGATTTTTATTTCTGAACTTTCGATTTTTAGTAAATTTCTATTTCGGGAAACCTTTTAGTTCGGTGTTGGGACTAATTAATGTTATACCTAATTTTTTCTCTCTCTTTCTATCTCTCATTACCCAATGATAATTGAGACTTATTAATGTCTAATAAAACCATAACTATGTGTTTAATTGGTTAGTATTTCTTCTCTTTTCATCTTTTTTTTTCTTCTCTTCACCTCAAATTTGTATGGCGATGGAGAGCATTCCGAGCACAGTCAACGACTATGTGATTCTGGTTTATTTATAAGAGCTTCATTCTTTTATTGTAAATTACTAAAATATACATATATATATATATATATGAAAAAATATCTTATGTACTCCGTATATGAATAAATATCGGCCCTTGCTAAATACAGCCCGGGCGTTTTCTAAATAACGCCTGGCATCTCGCGTAACGCGAGGGGACGTTATCTCGCAGAACGCGAGGGGTTTTCCCCCTATAAAAGGGGAAAACCCTACTTTTACCATTTTTTACAGCCACCATCTTCATTCTACCGCCGCTCTGTTCTTCCTCTCTCGGTTCAAACTAATTTTTCTTCCTCTTTTCACTACAAATCTCCATATAAGGTATGTTTTTCTTCCCTTATGATTTCTAATGTTGATTCTAGATAAATATATGTTGTTAGTATAGGAAATTGAATATTATATGATGTTTTGATATTGAATGTTGTTTTAGAAATGGTTGTATAATGGATGAAAGATGATGATTTTGAATTATGGTGGATGAGTGGATGTTGATTTTGAATTATGGTGGATGAGTGGATGTTGATTTTGAATTATGGTTCATGAATGGTAGTATAATCTCCATATAGGGTTTTTTATTAGGGTTTTTGATTAGGGTTGTTGATTTTATTTAGGGTTTTGATGTTTATTTGGAATGTTGTTTTAGATAGGTATTTTAGCTAAAATATTGAATTCTCGCCGGAAATTCTCGCCGGAAACTGTTGCCGGAAACTCATGATAATGCAAATTGACGCAGAACGCTACACCCCTCGCAGAACGCGAGGGTCATGCTCTCGCAGATCAAGACTACTAGGATTATAAGCATTGTTGTTGTTTGTATAGATTATGAATTTGATTGAGTATGTAACTATAATTTGGTTAGGTTTGTGATTATACAGATGTCCTATTCCAATCAAGAATCTGATATTTCTGATATTAGTACGGTGTCTAGCATGGCAGACAACTTTGATATGCTTGAACGGGAGAGACAAGAACGTGAGCGACGTGAACGAGAGAGACAAGAACGTGAGCGACGTGAACGGGAGAGACAAGAACGTGAAAGGGAGAGAGGGGAATCATCCACTAGACCAAGGATGACCGCACAACAATACAGGAACCTCTTCAGGCCGTTCAACCCTCGTCGTTAGATCTTTCTTTTGAAAATTTATCGACCTTCTTTGTTTGCTTGTTCCTTTGAATGTTGTTTGTTTAGAATTACTTATTATGTTGAACCTTATTATGTTGCACCTTTGAAGTGTTGAACCCCCTCACTTTGCAAGAACTACTTGTTTTTCTTAATAGTGTCTATTTTGTTATTATGTTGACAATTGTTGAACCTTATTATATTTCTTTATTTATATGGTGTGTCATACATATTGCGACCTCGTTCGGTTTTCAAACTAGGTTTCACTTCCAAAGGAAGAAATCTTAATTTCAAGTTACACACATGATCAAATAGACATTATAAGGATTGAAACAAAGTTTCATTTCATTTCGATAAAGTTTCGATGACGTTTTTGCCGAATTGGGCTTTATCGCCTTAAAAAAGACACTAAAAATGTGTTATTTTGCACACTTAACTACAATGCTTCTGTTAATACTCTGTATTTTGCACACTAAAAATGTGTTAGGATGCGCTCACTCGCGTTACGCGAGGGAGCGCATCCTCGCAGAACGCGAGGTGACGCACCCTCGCAGAACGCGAGGGCGTTTTTTCCCTATAAAAGGGGAAAAACCCTACTCGGCCCATTTTTTACATCACACACAATTTTCTACCGCCGCCTCTCACTATCTCTCTCGGTTCAAACTAGTTTTTCTTCCTCTTTTCACTACAAATCTCCATATAAGGTATGTTTCTTATACTCTTATGCTTTCTAATGTTGTTTCTAGATGAATATATGTTGTTAGTATAGGAAATTGCATATTATATGATGTTTTGATATTGAATGTTGATTTAGAAATGGTTGTATAATGGATGAAAGATGATGATTTTGAATTATGGTTGATGAGTGGATGTTGTTTTATGTTGAAATTCATTAGGGTTAGGGTTTTTTATTAGGGTTTTTGATTTTATTTAGGGTTTTGATGTTTATTTGGTAATTTACTTAAATTGATAGGTATTTTAGCTAAAATATTGAATTTTCGCCGGAAATTCTCGCCGGAAACTGTTGCCGGAAACTCATGATAGTGCAAATTGACGCAGAACGCGAGGGGTGTAGTATACTCGCAGAACGCGAGGGTCATGGTACTCGCAAAACGCGAGTGTCATGCTACTCGCAGAACGCGAGGAATTGACATAACTGGAAATTCTTTCCTCTTCTGCAGATACATATTTATATACTGATTTTACTTTATATACTGTTATATTTATATACTGATTCTACTTTACATTTTTTTAGGTAATGAATCGTCCTGGACGTTCAACCCGTCGAAGAAATTGGAACGCTGTGAGAGAAAATCCACCGGTTGAAAATGAAAAAGGGAAAAGGAAAGCAAAGAATACAACACCGGTAGAGCTCTTCCCCGAGGAGCTCCCCGACGTTGATTATCGCGCCATAGAGCGGTACAGTGGTGTCCATAGTTATGCCGGGGAAGATTGTTCTGTGCCTAGTGGGATAGAACGAGCAGATACATATCAAGGGTATCGAAATGATGATTGGGACCTTTCTTCTCAAGAGTCAGTTTCATGTGCACAACCGTCAACTCAATGGGCACCACAATCAACTCCATATGAACAATCGGGTAGCACTATTGGTGGCTGGGACAATTTCATTCCTCAGTATGCTGTAGTGGAAGTTGGACAAGGGTGGGGTGGACAAAGTTGGGTCGGTGGACAATGTTGGGGAGGTGGATTTGGTGAGGGAAGTGTTCCTGAAGACATGGGTCAAGGAAGTAGACAAGCTTGTTCTTCTTCTTACAATCCTCAATCAGAACCGATGGAACAAGAGTACCAGGATGAAGGTGTTGGGGAAGAACACGAAGAAGAAGGTGATGATGATGATGAAGAAGAAGAAGAAGTGGTCCAGAAACCAAAAAGAAAGAGGAAGTCCAAGAAGGAAGAGCGAAAGTATGATCCTGAGCTCACTCATGACACACCTGGAGGTCCAGAAGATCCCGAGTTGCTTAAGGGATTTGAAGCACATGTTGCGTTCCACATCCAGAAAGGGGAGGTAATTTAATTATTTATTTATTTTCTGCATTTTCAATACATTGCACATATTCTGCAGAATTATCAGAAAATGCATGATATGTGCATCTTCTCGCAGAACGCGAGGAGTGGCACACTCGCAGAACGCGAAGGTGTCACTCCTCGCAGAACGCGAGAAAATGCACAATTCTGCAGAAACTGATAATTCTGCAGAAACTGTATTTTTTGAAAATTTGGTCTGCAGTGTGTAATTTTTGTATTTTTCTGCAGCTGAAAGGTCCGATGAAGGCACAACAACGGACAAAGCAAAACAGTGATTGGCCATTGGACAACAATGACTGGTCAGAGATTCCCGGTGCAGTTGGACTGTCAGATCTACCTGACATGATGTACGAAGAAATCGACTTTCCGTTGATTGAAGCGTTCATCGAACGATGGCACCCGGAGACAAATTCATTCCACCTCCCTTGTGGTGAGATCACTATTGGCCTTCTTGATGTACATATGATTTTAGGCCTACCTATAGAAGGGAAAGCAATGACGACCTGTAAGAAACTGGGTGTCAAGTTCAGTCATGATGAGATTCTGAAATACTATGGTAGGAAGGGGGCGGAAATTTTTGGAATAGATCCTCACACTTTAGATTCTGGGAGGGTGAAAGCTGATTGGTTTAGAAGGCATTGTGAAAACCTAGGTCCAGAGCGAAAGGGTTTAGGTTGGGTGTTGTATACTGCTTCCTCGCTCTTATTTCCGGACAAGTCACAGAACTTGATTCGGCTTAGATATGGGCCTTTTTTGGAAACCTATGCCCATGCTACGGGCATATCGTGGGGTTCAGCTGCTTTGGCCCATCTGTATAGGCAGCTGGGGATATGCACACGACAGGGTTGTGCCCAGATGTCTTTCTGTTACACCTTGTTGCAAGTATTATACTTTCTAAGCGTTTAATTTACATACTTATATATATTTTCATATTTAACGTACTTTGTATTTCTTAGGCATGGATCTACAACTACTTCCCACACTTTCGACCTACTGAACGTCCTCGGTGGAGAGCGGAGCAACCATGGGCATACCGGTGGATGCCTAAGAATGTAAAGCTGAAGAAGGGGCAAGTCGGAAGGGACTATAGGGGAGCGCTCGATATTCTTATGCCAGAGATGGTAAGTTTCTGCATTTTCTGGGCTTTCTGCATTTTTGAGTTTGTGGCTCCTCGCAGAACGCGAGAAAATGCAAGTTTCTGCATTTTGTCATAGTTTCTGCATTTTGTCCTAGTATCTGCATTTTCTGGTGTTTTACAGACTTCACCAGGCGTTTTTCTGTCATTTTGTTAGGTATGTTGGAACCCGTATGGAGCACAGGACTTCACCGATCCTGAGCTTGCTCCCGCTCTATTTCACGGGGTGCTATCTTGCTGTGACATCACCGAACCACACATGCCTGATAGGTGTCCGAGACAATTTGGGAGAGTGCAGCGTATTCCTAGGCCAGTCATCGAACCGCTCAAAGCTCATAGGTTGAAAAACATTAGGTGTTATAGTGTTTTTTATGACGCCAACCAATGGCTTTGGGAGTCAAGAGATGTTCACTCTTTGTCTCTCGATGATATGGGGCCAGTTGCCTATGCACCACATGAATGCTCCCATGATTACATGGATTGGTACATCAAGAGGACCCATAGGTATATCCGTCCTGCAATCCCTGGGATGATTACTGAGAGACAGGTAATATTAATTGTTTTGGTTTATCTTGCGTTTCTAGTCTTTGTTTGTCTCTAATATTAACATAGAATGAATGTTTACTTGCGTATAGGTGATTGGCCGGGTGTACAATGACATGGACCGGTATCGGTTTGCCACTCCAGAGGATTTTGATTCATATCACGCCCAAATGCTACTAAGTATGTCAAATCTCGCTCCCTTCCGACCACGAGAAGACGAGTAGCCTTTCGTTTTGTGTTTTGGATTGTGTTTTGGATTGCTTTCTTAGGTGTTTTGTTGATTGGATAATTTTGTTGGATTATGTTTAGGGATATGTTGGTGTTGCTTCAATTCTGTTCGTTTTTTGCATAACCTCGCAGAACGCGAGGTGTACACCACTCGCAGAACGCGAGTCTGCCCTATAGGAAACAGGGTGCTCTCAGTTGATATGCACGGTCTGTGGCACGGTTGGTGTTACTCGCGTTCTGCGAGTGACACCATCCTCGCAGAACGCGAGGAATGACATGTTCTGGAAAATGTCATTCCTCCTGTTTAAGAATTTAAAAAACCATCTCCAGTTCAACATTACATTACAAATTCAGCGAATAAAACATAACTTCAACATTACATTTCAAAGGCGGCACATCGATGTGACACAAGATCGTGCAAAGAAAAAGCATCTCTTTCAGCGTTTCGCCACCAAGGAGTAAACACATGAGGTAATGGGAAGTTTTCTTCAAGACGCAACTACAAGAAAACAACAACGTTAGGAAGTTGCATATTAGATAGTAATTCATAAGTAGATCCAAAAACTTACCGGAACAAAATGTCTCTCACTCTGAATATAGAATAAGCAGAACGTCGGAAGTGTGTCACCATCTTCTAACCAAGTAGGACGTTGTAGAGGAAGGTAAGTGTAGTTAGCATTTTTTCCCACCGTTACGAACACTATGTTGAATGTGGATGCCACAAGGCATCCCATTTCCGGGGTAGCTAGCCAGTGATCTTCTGGAGCCCTTCCTATTCCTTCCCATGTAAGTTGGTGTAAAGCGCTCTCCAAAGTTGGTTGTTGTGGAGGTCCAATCCAAGTTCCTTGAACTAGGTGTCAAATCTCTTTGACCTTAGCTATCATCAAATCTCTTACTTCCCTCCATAAGTGTTGGTTGTCATGCAATTCATGAGCTATTGCTCTAAATCCACAATTTCCATCTCCATTTACCTCAAACCAACCATTCACATGGGTGCGCATTGACGCGGGTATGTGAGACTTGTACTTGCCAATCACCTTAATCTTTGGTTTCTTGAATGTTTCAGAATTAGAAGCATTTTTTTGCTTCTTTGGGGGTGTTTCTTCCAAATCTCTAGCATCCATCTCAACATTAGTGTGCTCCCATGCAGACGGTCTTCTTTGCGTTGACCTAGGTTTTTTGTTAGGAGCTCCGACTGGACGACCTCCGGTGTGCTTTGAAATAGCCGGCTCTTTTAGAGGAGTATTTACTTTCCCAATGTCTAAAACAGTTTGTGCACACTTTTCTTGATCATGGGGGCACAATTTCGGAAACGTTTCCTCATAGAAAGTCTGAAAAAGACGTCTTGCCACCTTACTCTTAACTTCCAGTATGCCGGGAACATCAACTTCTTCCAAACTCAAAGTACTCCAGAAAGGGTGCAACTCTGATACTCTTAGTGGTCTTTGCTCCTTCCAATGTCTTACAATCTGATGAACACACATCAACCCATCTCTAATCTTGATCCCGCAGCTACAAAACATATTAAAGTGCGCACCTAATCTCTCCCCCTTCGTGTATTCCTTAAGCAAAAATTCTATGCATTTGTAAGGGACTTTGAACTTCAAGACTTTAAACAAGTCCGCCCCTTCAACAACTGTGAAGCTCTTATTCAAACTCTCGGTGAAAGACACAGTAATCTCCTTAAGTTGGTTCTCCGCCATTGTTTTGTATTCTTTGAACATTGTGTCTAGCCTAGCATTTCCACTTGACAAGTATGACTTAAGACATGAATGTGCTCCTTCAACTCTAAAATGTTCGAAAAACAATAAAATGCAAATACAAATCAGAACCTGTGGATCCAGAGGTAATGTGCAACTCCTCGCGTTCTGCGAGGTCTGTCCACCTCGCGTTCTGCGAGTTCATTGATTGTTCCAGGATCTTTGCATTCGAAAATGCATCAACACTGAATCAAGGAATTTACTCGCGTTCTGCGAGGTGGTATGCCCTCGTGTTCTGCGAGGTGTGCATTACAGAAGCTCTTTTTATCATATGTAGAAGGTAGACATAAATAACAGAACATACCTGTTTGTCGTGTTATTCCCGAGAGTGAAGACATTATCCGTCCATGCTGAAACAAGTCTTTCTTTGTAACGGTTTAGCCAATTCGTTCTCACGTACTTCAATACGGTTGGATAAGCTCGCCATTCGTCCTCAAGTTTCTTCAAAGTACTCTTGTAATCTTCTTCAGTGGTTTGTTCGAAAACGTTATAATAATCATTTGAAATATGAACCCCCAATGCTTGTGTGCCCATAGCTATCTTCGCTCTCGCCTCTATGTTCTTCCTTACATGTCGCCTACATAAGAGAAACTTTGCATTTGGCCATAACTTGTCTGTTGCATTCATAAGAGCCATCTCATGGTCAGTGACGAAGCAAGTAGGCGATGCTCCTATTCTCAAATACATCGTCTGCAGCTGCTGCAACGCCCATAAATAACTATCCTCGCTCTCAGCCTCTAACCATACCCCGCACACAACAAAATTCTTCCATGTAGAAGTCAAACCGACTATCTCCAGGAAGGGAACATTGTACCTTAAACCAAAATACAGTAAGATAAATACAACATAAAAACAGAATGATAAATACTTACCTGTTCGTGCTATAAGTCGAGTCCATCAAAAGGACATATGGAAACGCCTTTAAGAGTTTCATTGATTCGGGGCTAGCAAAGAACAAGTCGCCTATTATCGAAGGATTCATTGCACTTGGCCTATACTCCATGAAGTAGTTGCTCTCTTTGCATTGGTGAAAGAATTCTTGAACCACGGTTCTACCTTCCATTTCCTCTTCCCTTATATGTCTTACCAAATTGTACACTTGGTTCTTCTTTGTGCAACTTCCGGGATCCTTGTTTATCTCAGTGTAAATCTGATTTGGAGAACAATGTGAAAGTACCATCTCACGAACCTTTTTCTTTTGATCCGGGGTTGGCCTCCCGGCAAATGCATTCCCGACCAAACTATCTCCAATAGGATGGTTGTGCAAACCACAAACAACCACTAATCTCCAATTCTCTTCAACCCGGTTCTCCATGAGCTTCAACTGAAATTTACACCCCGTTTTCTTGCTCTTTGTGTTTGATCTAACACCGACACCTTTAGGCCTATGGCTTCCCCCTTTCTCACAAATGATTTGAATCTTACCACTTTGCCCCGGTTTAGATGGTACACTCCTTCCAATAGAGATCATAAACTTGTGTTGTTTTGCAACATTCAAAGCCCACAAATGACCACTCTCCTTAGAGGCAAACACTTGCTCCGTAGTGAAATATTCCGAATAATCCCTAGAAACAACCTCTTCCTCACATACGGGACTATCAAACTTTGGTGCAGTGCGTAAAGAGGGAAGAAAACACATCTCCTCTCCTACGTTTGTTGGTGGGTTAGCAAATTGTGAATCAAACGCATCATAGCTTGATGGCACCTCATATGTACATGGCAATTCATAAGTAGATGGCACGGGCAACTCATAAGTAGATGGCACGGGCAACTCATAAGTAGATGGCACAGGCAATTCATATGTAGATGGCACATGTTGTTCATATAAAGATGGTTGATGATAATCACCAAATTCGTCAATCCCTAAATCAAATGACGGTGGCGAACATGGCCTTGTATTCCGGGAGGGGTAGTTGTAGTCATTCAACTGGATTGCATTCAATCCAGTGAACAAAGAAAAATTCACCTATACACAATGCTTCTGTTAATACTCTGTAATGTGCAACTTCTCGCGTTCTGCGAGGGAGACACTTCTCGCGTGACGCGAGGGGCTTCCTCTCGCAGAACGCGAGAAGTTGCTATTTCCTGAAACTAGTCATTCAACGTGTTCGTCTCATCACATGAGTTTCTACATTAAAAACCCTAAAACCCCTAAAAACATGAACACATCTAAGTTTTTGACATTATATGCAAAAGTCATATCTTCAACACTTACTACTACTACATTTAACATGAAATACAACATAATAACTTCATTTTAGCTCTTAATGGTGCAAAACAAATTAAAATTCAAAAATTAAGTAAGAACATTACCTCATTTGAATGGTAACTTGATGAACCATCATCTCCATCCCCTCCTTTGTTGAATTCCTCTTCATCTTCCATTATTTTAGGTGTTTTTAGAGTGTTTTGAAGTTTTAAGGTTTTAAAAATGGGTTTTAATGGAGGGTGAAAGATGATAAAAAGAGGTGTTAGGATAGGGTTAATAGGTGTTACGGAATACTTAAAATAAGGGGGTAGTTATTATAGTTAGGTGGGGACAAGACATGTAGTAATGGCGTACAACAACGTCCATCTGACATGCTAATCTCGCGTTCTGCGAGGGACGTGACACTCGCGTTCCGCGAGGACACGTGCACTCGCGGAACGCGAGATTAGCATGCATGTAATTAACCTAATTTCTTGTTAATCTCGCGTAACGCGAGAGGCCGTGTCCTCGCAGAACGCGAGTGACCCGGCGTTGTTTGAATAAAGCACCGGGTTGTATATAAGAACCGTGTAAATATCTCTCATTACCTAGTAAACTTAATAAGTCTTCTTAAGGCTAGAGACTTAAAATCACTTTGAGAGTGAAGCAGAAGAGCGTGTCTAAACTCTAGAGTTCACCCATTTCATTTAATAAGCTTTTCCATTAGAAACTCAAGTTATCCTACGAATCATTTTCTTTCTTTGAGCTGCCAATTTCAACTTGTATTAATTGCCAACATCAGAAAACATCTAAACAACTAATCCCTCCGTCCCATAATATAAGCAACATTTCTATTTTAAGCGTCTCAAAATATAAGCAACATTTTTCATTTTTAGTATAATTTTTACACCCCTTTATCTTCTCCCAATACATTTTTCAATTTTCTCTCTCCTCTAATCATTCAATTTTCTTTTTCCTCTCTCCTTCTTCTCTCTATCTCTTTCATCTAACTATTACACTTTTTTACTTTTCAGTCTCTTTTAATCATTAAACTTACACTTTTCTTAATTCACGCGAAACAATTCAAATGTTGCTTATATTGTGAGACGGAGAGAGCAAGAGAAGAATAACTTACTTGTGTGCAACAATCCTTCATAGGAGACAAATGAAACCAAAACAAAAGAAAAATGCATTGTGGACCCTTGGCTCCTGCAAAGCAAAGTGCTCATAATTGAATTTTTTGGAGTGCTCCTGCTGACAAAAGAAACCAAAACAATAAATATAAAAAAAATACAGCTTCTGTTTTGACATTTTCCAACCTATCTTTTTCTCTGAGCAAATTATGGAGAACTGCTTTTGTGTGTGTATATATATATTCATACCAATCCCTTCTCTGTCTTAATAAGCACAAACCAAAAACCAGCCTCCTCAAGAAAAGATGGGAAGAGCTCCATGTTGTGATAAGGCAAATGTGAAGAGAGGACCATGGTCTCCTGAAGAAGATGCAAAGCTCAAGGAGTATATTCACAACTATGGAACTGGTGGCAATTGGATTGCTCTTCCTCAAAAAGCTGGTAAATAATTCATCTTATCTCTGTTGATTTGATCTTTAATTATAGATGTGTAATTGATTATTTTGTTTTTGGGTTGACAAGGTCTTAAGAGATGTGGGAAAAGCTGTAGATTAAGGTGGCTTAATTACCTGAGGCCCAATATTAAGCATGGAGAGTTCTCTGATGAAGAAGATACAATCATCTGCACTCTATTTGCAACCATTGGAAGCAGGTACTTGCTTACTTTTGTCAGGATCATGTTCTTTAAATTCTACTAATTGTTAAATGCTTAAATCCAAGATTAGGCAATACAATATTGTCCCAATTCAGATCAGCTCAACTATTAAGTCACCACTATTTATTTGTCCTCTTTCTGTGTTTGGTTCTCTCTCTTTATATTTTTTTTTCTTTCTATTATCCAATCTGATCAAATATTGTAGAATATGTAGAGAAATAATCCTGTAGCAATAAGTTTTGGTGCACATTCATGGACTTTTCACTTTGAGCATGTCATAAACAAGTCATTAACATTTTTGTTCAATACCATAAGCTTTGGTGCACATTCATGAACATTGACATTAAATTTCAAGCTATAAATAACAATTTACAAACAAAGTCACAAGCACTCAAGGTTATTTATCATGAACAATTTATGAACACATTATATTACTATCTAACAGTGATTTGGAAAAGTACTGGTTTGTGGTAGCTTGGAGCCCTTGCAGGAACATATTATTCTATACCATTTTGGTTTCAACAAATGAATTAACCATAGTATATAATCTATAATACTACATATCAACTAAGTAATGAATATCTATTTTCTTAAATTTGTTTTGAAGGTGGTCAATTATAGCAGCACAATTACCAGGAAGGACAGACAATGATATAAAAAACTATTGGAACACAAAGCTGAAGAAGAAGTTGATGAACATGTCCAACAACATTAACCCTAATCCTCAATTAACATTGTCTCACCACTCTCCACTAATCCTTCATAATTCACCATCACCAGATCCATTTCTACCATCATCACCCTTCAACTCTGCGCCTAATTACTATAATACCCCTCCATCAGCTACCCTTTCATTGACTGAGTTTGACCAGGCTGCACCAAACGGGTTTAGTTTCTTTCCTCCTTCCATGCAGAATTATTATCATGATCACCATTACTATCAAAATCAAGATCAAGCTCAACAGTTTCATGGGAATCCACCAAATAGTAACTCAGCAGCTGCGTTGATGGAGTATGGATTGGAGGAGATTAAGAACACAGAAGAAAGGGTCATTATTACCACTATGGATGATTTGATATATGTTGACTCAAGGTAAAATCAATAGAAAGGATAAAGTGACTAAGGCCTTGTTTGGATGGGAGGGTTGAAGAATTCAAAGATTTGCTTTTTGGGGAGTTGGAAGTTTCTTTATTTTAGTGATGAAATGAGATGACATGATGGGGAAAAATATTGTTACTTTTATGACAATGTAAAGGCTTGTCCTTACACTTTGTGCATTTCTTTTTGGTAAATGATGTGTGTTTGGTTTGGTTCAAACTTGTACTCCGTTTCTTCGGTCACACCAAAACTGTCAAAAAGAAAAACACTTCTATCATAGGAATCAGAGGAAAAAAAATGAAATTCTGCAAGACCAATTCTGAAAACTTTCTTGATCATTTATATTTAACAACTACTCTTTCCTTTTTATTTGTCCACAAGTACGATTTTCGCGGGAATTAAGGAATTGCAGGAATATAATGATTATAGGAGAGAAAAGTATAAAGTGAATGGTTAGAGGAGAGAGATAGAGAGAAATAGTAGTAGATAAGATTGGAATTTGAGAGAGAGAAAAAAGTGAAAATGTGGTAATTATAGGGATAAAATGGGTAGAATAAAGTAACATAAATGAAATAGTGGACAAACAAAAAAAACACCCGAAAAAGAAAGTGGAGAAACAAATGGGAGTAACAACTTTTGACTTGAATACTCGAGTGTGAACGTACAAGCTTGTTTGTCTTGGGGTTGACCATCGTTGATCATGCCCTTAAAAATAGAATTATGGAACATCTATATATATATATAAAAAAATTGATGAATTTGAGAAAGTAATGGCAATTGAGACTCATTAATGTTTAAATTTAATTTTTTTTCTTTTTTATATTTCTAATTATCCAATGATAATGGAGACTTATTAAATGTCTAATAAAACCATAATTATGTGCTTTATTGGTTAGTATTTCCACCATTTTCATCTTTTTTTTCTTCGCTCTTCATCTTCAATCCGTATGACGATGAAGAGCAATCCGAGCAACATAAACGACTATGTGATTTTAGTACATATATAAGAGATATTCAATTCATTTTATTATAATTTACTAAAAAATACATATATGCAAAAATACATTAAGTATATGAATATAAACAAAAATAAAAAGTGTTTGGCTCGCGCAAAGCGCGGCTAATGACCTAGAAAGTTGTCATTAAGTCGCCATTACTATGTGGTTTCTTGAATTCCTCTTCTAATTTCAACTTTTGATTTTCCGACTTCTCCGAATGGGATTTCATATTGAATTCTCGCATCAAGTCGTCGTTACTCTTCTGCATATTGTATTTCGTCGTTACTCATGGTTATTGTCAATTTGTAATTGAACCAATCAATTTGTTATTTTTATGACTTCTATTGTTCGTTTATTTTTGTGTTAATGTCTTGATCTGCAAGTTAGATTTGTTTTGGCCTGAATTGGATAAAATATGCCCTAAACAAATTGTAAATATATAGTTAGCCCAATCCAGTTTTGAGACGAAAAACCGTAATTATTGGGCGCGAGGTCCAATTCTAGTAAGTTAAATAATGTAACGATCTTATGTACCTCCAGCTGTAAGCTACGGAGTCATGCATTAACTAATTCCATGATCATTTTAATGAAATTCAAACATACTTTTCATGAAGGTTAATAATCTTAGATATTGATGCACATAATTTTAATAAATACTACTCCCTCCGTCCCTTTATTTCGGTCACATTTTCTTTTCGGGTGTCCCCTAATTTGAGTCACATTTTCATTTCTATCCATGAATTTCTTCCCATTATACCCTTATTCAATTTATTTTATTCATATCCTAACATTACTTTATCAATCACATCAACCATCTACATCATCTTCTACGTCTAATATTTCTCCATTAACTCACCAACCACCTAAAACTCCATTAAATTTCCATCATTTTTACTTAGCTAACTTAAAAAAAATTAACTTAAAAACACAATTACAATTAGCTGGTACTCTACTTAACTTAATTAAACACAATTAGCCCTTAATTAACCCCATTACCCAGCCCAAAACGAAGCCCAAAAACCAGCCCACTAATCCCCCTATATAACCTCCTAACCCTAACCTTCTCCCCTCATTCTCTTATCTGAAAACCCTAACCGCCTCTCTCATTTCTCTCTCGATCTTCCTTCAAACCCTAACCAGCTCCACCATCTCTTTGTCGATCTTCTCCGATGGACTCGTCCACTAATATCAGGCCCTCTCAAAGCTTTACCCACAGTGGCACCCCTCCACTCTCCGATGGGCATCATTCGCTCACTGTCTCAAACCCATCCTCTCCTTTGTCGGCGACTCCACCGATCTCCTCCGTCAACAACGACTCGGAGGCGGCTATGGATCTTTTTTTCAAAGACGGTTCTCCAGATCCTGATGCCTCGCTGACTTCTTCCGGTCGAGAGGGTTGTTCATTCCCCCCCCCCCCCCCCATGCAAGTGGGGTGTCAGTTGCGTTGGTGATCACACCTGGACCACCCATCCGTCGGAGGACATCGACGTCGACATGCTGTGGACGCCGGAGCAGAAGAAGGAATCCATGGACATGCAGCGATCGTCGGAGATGCCGGAGTTGTCGGATAACGAAGGGCTCTCTCGTCCCCGGGAGAGCATAGTCATCCCCGACACCCCGACGCCGGAGATTGCTCCTCCACCGTCCCCTGAGATCGTGGTCATCCCGGACTCGCCCTCTGTCTCCCACTCCTACTGTGCATCCAATTCCGAAGAAATCTAGCTAAGTCATCATCTGCTTGGCTTTGTTTATAATTTTTGTTATCTGACTGGATTAAGAACAATGGTAATTTTTTGCGTATGTGGAAGTCCTCGTGTGGACTGATTTTTGCCTATATAGAAGTCCAGATGTGGACTTGATATTTTTTGCATATGTAAACTAGACAATGTATTTATGGGGTTTACTGTTTTTGGTTTTCTGGTTATTTACTCTGCTTGAATTGTGATTTTGGTTGCTACTGTGGTTGATCATTTGATGAACTGAGGTTCATTTGGTGATTTTGTCCCAAAATATGCTGTTGTGGTTGATCATTTGATGAACTGAGGTTCATTTGGTGATTTTCTGTGAAATGTTGTGGTTGTTCATCTGTGAAATGATGTGGTTGTTCATCTGATGAACTGAGGTTCATTTGGTGATGTGTCAAGAATAATCTGTGGTTGTTCATCTGATGAACTGAGGTTCATTTGGTGATTTTATGTGCTTTACCTGATGTGATAATAATGTTGTAGGCATTGGAAGTCTGATAAATAATCAGAGATTTCATGCATAAGAATAATTTGTCCCCTTTTTAATGTCTATGATGAAGTCTGTTTATCATGATCTGAGATTGCTTTTAATTTCCATTTCTTTAATGTACCATAGGAACACAGTAATTAGTGTCTTGTTGTGCCTATCTGGTATGTTTAGGTTAGTGTTTAGGGGCTTGATATCAATGAGGGAATGGGGACATCTGTTATCTTCAATGATGAAAAATGTCAATGCTGAGATACAAGCCCTTAATTTCCACTGCCTGGATGTGCTATAGGAACACTAGATATTTCTTACTGACTGATGCCTATCTGGCATGTTAAGTCTCGGAATTAATTGTTAATCATGATGGTCATGGGGACACCTGAGACAAATTGGTTGCCTTAAACACTTGCATGACTTTCTGATATTTATCTGGTTTGCTTTGCTTACAAAAAATATGACTATTGTAAGCTTGCTTACAAAAACTGGTAGTCTATGCATGCTTACAGTAGTCATATAATCCTAGATAATTAAGCCAATTACCTACATAATTATGAAGTTGTCTAAATCTTCTTGGCTGTCCCCTAAACCATTAGCTTCTAAGTCTCCTAAATCATATGGATTGTCTTCTGTTGCATCATTGGCTTGGTTGTCTTCATTGTCTTCATATGGAATGTCTTCTGTTTCATTATTTGCTTGGTTGTCTTCATTGTTTTCATTGACTGAAGCCCCATGAACAATCTCCCACGCTTCTATAACAGACCATGTAGTTGCCTTGATTATCTCTGGTAGCAGACCTTGTGCTCTTAATTTCTTTTTGCTGACATGAGGCAGATCATAATCATTTCCTCCTTTGACTTGTAACACTTGATTCATAACATTTTGCAGAGAAATCCATACATCTCTTAGAGTAGTGGCATCCAACTCATAAAAAGCATTATAAACTGCTTGTAGCATTTCATCAACATCTCTAGGCATCTTTTTGTGCATCAGTGACTGTATACTCCTAAAAAAGCCTAGGTCTAGTATATTTAAATCAGGATTGTTTGCTGGTTGTTGAATTAGAATAAAAGTAAATCCATCTTGTTTGTGTACCTCTTGTCATTCTGGATCTTGTTGATTGATATGAGGCCTTGCATTGTCTTGTTGGATGTATATGACTTTCTGTCCATCTTGTGGTCATTTGGCCTTGATTGCTGGTATGATCTGATCAATTAACATTCTTCTAGTAACATGCTTGTTAATTGACTCCACAAGTTTTGTAACAATTGTCCCCTTAGGCCTCCTAACTGATTTCCTTTTTGCTGCTTCCTGGTAAGTGAATGGAAAGATACCAATCTTTCCATCAAATGTGCATGCTCTCTCTTTATTAAACCTTGGCCTTGCAACTGCTGCCATGGACATAACCTTAGGAATAAACTTACTTGAACTAGCAGCCCTATACATTCATTTTTCATGTTTTGCTAGATAACATATATGTGTCTTCTTTGTAAGAAAGAACCATTTTTCATCAATATGAATGAAATCATACATTGGATGATATTCTGTTTTTTCTGCAACTGTCCCTCCTGTGATTAGATTGAGAATCCATTCCATCCTGGTTTTCTTGTGAGCTTCACTCAAACCAGGGTGTAATGCATTTGTGTGTGCCTTTATTATTTTCATCTTCACCATTCTATGACAAACTGATTTGGGAATATCTAGTTTGCTTGCTAAATCTCTGATACATGTTCTGTCCCCCATGCTTAGTGCTGTAATTGCTGCTTGATCAACTCGAGTTCGCTTCCTTCCAGCATTGTGATGCTTTGTGTTGATAGTGTAAGCTTGATTTGCCGCCTTCTGTCTCATTGCTACTGTCCAGATCCTACTAATAGTTCTTCTGTGCACATTGAACAGTTCTGCAACTTCATTGATGGCTCCATGTGGAAGTCTGTCCCCTGAAGATTTGTTGAGAAGGTGATTCAGAATGTGCATCTTCATGCTGTTGTTGAGTCTGGGAGTACGAGGCTGATGATGTTGGGTTGCCTCTCCATGATCCTCGGATTCTGATGGTGCAGGCTCTTGGTTCAGATCAAAAGGAAAAACAGGTTCTTCTCCTAAGTCCTCCATCTCCTCATTATTTAATGAGTCGTCATCATCAGGATCTTGAGCGTTGTTGTACATAAATGCTGAAGCCATCCTCTCCTTCGACAATGATGCAGCAGTAAATGCTCTGTTTTTTATTTGCTCTCAGTTTTTTGCTCTGTTTTGTGTTTAGCAGTTGAAACTGTTGTGAGCTTCAGTTATGGGTTTTATACTGTTAATGCCTTAGTGCAGTTGTAAAGATTGTGAACAGATTTTGTAAGAGTATTTTGGTCTTGTAATTTTGGTAATTCGTGTGCTTCAAATGAAGCATTCTCATTGGCTGTTAAATTTGTAAACTTGGTTTTAATTGGTTGAGAAATGAGTTTGGACACAATTTCTTATGCAAATTTCTCTTTCTTCTTCTTCTTCTTCTTAATCTTTGTGCATAGTACCAAATATGACCAAAAAAAAAAGGGACAGAGGGAGTAATGTACTAACCTTCAATATAAATTTTAGCATCTTTATTCAAAGCTGAGACTACGTGTACCATCACCCTCTCGGCTCTAGTCTTGCCTTTTCATTTTGTTGACTCTCCCGATGAAAATGGTGTTTCTTTTCTTTCACACGATGTTAGGGGCTCCATTTTATGTTTAGGTAACCTTATTGCATTAATACTATATTTATATTGCATGAGAGTGTTACCTCTCTTTCGACGAAAATAATAATATAAATTCATAAATTGATTTTTTTTTTTTTGTATTGAGCATAATCCCTAACCTATATATGCGCCCACATATATTATCACAAGACAAAGTTGATGACCGGGTGCGCCCAACCTTAACCGAATTTTTAGGCATTTGAATGCATAAAAAGGTGCGCTCAGAACTGGCCCGATTCATTTGAGTGCGTTAAAGATACGCTCAAAACGGATGCGAAATATAAAAAAATTGATGCGGGATTAAACGCCCTATACCAATTGCACATGCTTTTTTCATTTGAACACATACTAAGTTCAAAGTCAAGTGTTGTCGTCACTATTAAGTATTCCCTCCGTCCCATAATGTTCTTCCCATTTTTTCATGACACATTTGCCGATGTATGTTTTGTATTCTTAATATCTCTAGTTGTATGTTAATACAAATAATTAAAATTTGATATTATTAAAATACGCATTAATTCGAATCAAACAAGACCCCACATGACTATATATTTTTTTATATATCAAGAAAAAACGAGAAGATTCTCTTCAACAGTGAATAATGTACACTATTCAAAATGGGAAGAACAATATGGGACGGAGAAAGTACGTATTAACTACGAACCCCTCTTACTTTGCATACTGTTGTGTACGGCTTCCATTCAATTATAACCAGTATCTCGCGCCAAACTTTTGAAATTGTTAAGATTTGATTTTAAATATATCAATAATCAATTTAAGTCTTGATTGAGATCGTTGATTGTTTTCGACTATCTCGATCAATAATCACAATTACTATTATTATAATTTCCTAAATATAGATTATAGTTGTTGACAATGAACACGTTGGACAAATTCCCATTACAGAATAAGGGCGGGAGCTTCTTTTGCCATAATGTCAAACGGTAGTAATTTAGCAAGCCAACTAGGATTATAGCAAGTTGAAATGAAACATTATAGCAAATGTTATTTTAGCAAACAAGTGTAACACCAACAACACTTGCTATAATTTTGTCATTTTCAAGTGTAACACCAATTTCCAACTCTTTCAATTTTCAATTTATTAAAGAAATATCATTTATTTAGTGGACCACACACACTTGACATGCTATTTGGATTGCCAAATTTAGCAATCAAGATGGAAAAATGAAGCATCTTTAAAAAAATATTCTTATTATTTGTCATTATAGCTTGTTGTTGGTGTTTGATTTTTGCTATAAATTTATTATCTCCATTTATAGCAAGTCATTGGAGATGACCTTAAATCTTTACTTGATGCATGCATATATATGATGCAAGTATAATAAAACAAGACAGAATTTTAAAATTAGCTAGAAGATTACATTTACTTAGCTCAAAATATAACTAGGCTTCAAACCCTTTTAAAGGGATTTTCGACCCGACACACAGTTTCTGTAGTTGATAGCCAACACCAGATTACATTGATAGTTTATTTGAGGAAAGTTCGGGTGCAATCCGTGCAAATAACTCTTAATGTATGAAAAACGAACAGTTTACGTTTACATATTACACGTTAATGTTCATATTTTGGATGATAATGTTCATAATCTGAGCCATAAATTTTTTTGAACGTTTTCAGTGAGAGACGCGGTGACATATTTATAAATACCGCGAACTTTGATTATTATTTTTCCCTGAAAACATTTTATCGCCATCATGAACATTACTAGTCACTTGAATTTTTCTCTAGTTTATTGAGAATGTTAACTTTTGACATTCCTAAACCCCTCTTTCTAGGCCATTTTAATTGAAATCATATTAATTAAATTGTAATTAGTCGTGATTAGAAAACCATGAATAGAGTAGGTGTACATAAATATAAGGTGATTATTATATAATACGTACTCCCTCCGTCCCTAAATATAAGGTTCATTTGCTTTTTGAACACTATTCACGGTCGAAGAGAATCTTTCGATTTCTGGCTATTGTATAAGGTAAAACATAGTCATGAGTGGTCTTGTTTGATTCATATCAATGAGTACTTTAATAATATCAAAATTTTATAATTTTAACTAACTTGTAACGAGAGATATTGACGAAACAAAACGTGCATCGACAAATGTGCCCATTTGAAATGAGAAGATCAAAAGGGGACGGAGGGAGTACATGTAAAGTAAAAGTCATAATGTGTATGGAATGTTATCCGTATAGTTAAGTGTAAGAAATGTCAAAAGGCATGGCACCTACTGACTTGACAATGTCAAACAAGCTCGATCAGCTTTTCTGGCTTCCATTTCTAATTGCTCACATTATTTTTTTGGTTTTGCCCATTTAAATCTTTAGCGCTGTTGACCTGTGTCTGAAAGTTTGTAATGTACGTACGTTATTGTCTGTCGTGATATGATCATAAAGTTTTAACCTAATTTATAATGTGATTACCTATTAATTATTCCACTAATTAATTGATCGTGTGAATCATTGTACTCCGGATACAATATGATTGAGATGTGCTGTTGAGCAGATTATATATATTACCCCCATGTGGATTATTGACCTAATGAAAATGACCTTCAATACCCAACTACAAACATACAAAAACTTCTTCGGACATTCATCGCGTAGAAAAACTCGATACTAATATTATATATCATCCATAAATCCATAATTCAACCGTAATCCACCAACTAGTAAATTTAGTCGGTTTGATTTTTCTAGCCTTACTATGAACAAAAATAGCATTTAAAGTATTGTTTTAGTGTCTTAGAAAAATATGAATTTCTGAAATGTAAGTAATAAACTGTGGCTTGGTCAATAGGTCGGCTTTTGATCCTTTATGAATATGAAAACAACTTTTAAGGAACCATTGCTAACTCGTTTACAAATAAAGTGGTAGTCCAAGTGTAAATGTTTGATTTAGTGATGTTGAACGGAATTGACGGTCAAGTACGTGGCGTTAATGTTGTCACACCACAATATAGGGGTTGCTGAAGTCGTATGCCAAGTTCATACAAGAGTTATTGGATCCAGATTGACTCACACATAGCATAAGCAAGAGGTCTATACTCGGCCTTGGTGGAGGAGCGAGACACCGTTGGTTGTTTCTTGGATGAGAGATTTCCTCCATGGAAGACACAATACGCACTCGTAGATCGTCTGTCAAGGGGGTCACCAGCCCAGTCAGCATCGGTAAAGGTTGCGAGAGAGTTTTTATCCCATTTTGAATTGGAGAACGCTGCCAGAGAATTGTTGTAAGCGGATATGAAGAACTGCAGATCTGCGGTGGTGTTGAGGTAACAAAGGACCCTTTTTACACCTTGCCAGTGCTTGTCCGTGGGAGAGTGCATCGATTGGAAAAGGCGGTTGACGACGAATGAGATGTCAGGGCTCGTTAAAGCCAAGTACTTTAAGCCTCTGACCACACTTCTGTACGGAGTTTGATTTGCAGAATGATCAATATCAGAGACAAACTTGGTTGCCATTGGAGTGGAAATTGCCTCTGAATGAGCCATCTTGGTTCTTTAAACAAGGTCTATGATATATTGTGATTGATAAAGGAAGAAGCCCAAATCGTCGACATAAACCAATACGAAAAACCAGATTGTCACCTTGATGATGGATAAAGAGGGATGTGTCAGATCCCTAATCACTAAGGCGAGTGAACCAAGTCCTTGGAGCTTGTTTGTGGCCATATAGGGATCTTTGTAACTCACAAATGTGGTGAGGAAATTTTTTGTGAGTGAAACCGGGGGGTTTAGAGATGTATACGTCCTCCGTCAAGGTGTCCTGGAGGAAGACATTTTGAATGACGAGTTGCCACGCCAACCACTTGCTCATTGCCGCAAGAGAAAGTAGGAGACATGTGGTGGAGAGTTTGACAACGGGACTAAAGGTTTTCCCATAATCGAGACCATGTACTTAAGACATATCCGGACCGTGACATATTTGGGTTATTAGACACCCAAATAACCCGGGCGTGAAAAACAAGGGAAATTTTGCATGAGGCAAATAAGTTTTTAAAAATTAAATGGTAAATTGATCATGATTAATTAAGATTGTGATTTTGTAATTTAAAAAAGTAAAATAAAATTAACAATTAGCTTCTTAGAAGGAGGAGATGTGAGATTAATTAATTAGATTATCAAATATGTGGATCAAGATAATAATTTTTTACTATCTATTTGGCACGGATTTGCATATATACTGCATCTTAATAAATGATTTGCATAAATCGAAAACTTATTTTAGAGTTGTAAGAATACACTAATCAGGGTATATTTGCAAATGAATAATCACGAAAGAAAAAATGTCGGACTTATTGATATAAATGTCGGTCTTATTAATTAAAATGTCGGGGTAATTTGCAAATAAATATGTTCTGATGAAAAAATATCGAACTTATAAATACAAATGTCAATGGTGTATAATTGCAAACATTAAATAGAGTACTAGATATTTTTGCAAATGACAGTGGTACTTGTCTACATCGGACTTATAAATACAAATGTAAGTGGTGGGTGCAATTTCTATTTATTATTTTACTCCCTTCGTTCCATACTATACATAATTCATGTTTTTCATTAACACATTTGTCGATGCACGTTTTGTATCATCAAAATTTTGTATTACGGATTAGTAAAAATAAAAAATGATAATGTAAAAGTATTTATCGAGACAATCGGACAAGATCTTATAACACTATATATATTTTTTATATATTGACCAAGATTTAGAATATTTTAGTTTGTGAATAGTATTAAAAATGAGAACAGAAATAAAATGGTAATGTGATTCAAGAGAAAAAGTTTCGGTGAGAACGAGGCTTAACGTAGGAAAAATAAAGTTTTCGCGTTCACATATAATAAGCTAATGTTCATGATATGAACAGTAATGTTCATAGTCTGAGCTATAAAATTTTTACATGTCATTTTGAGAAAAAAACAACAAAAACTAAAATTTACAACAAATACAAGTATGTCACCGCGCCCTTTACTGAAAAACGTTCAAAAAAATTTATGGCCCAAATTATGAACATTACCATGCAGTATATGAACATTGACATGTAATTTGTAAACGTAATCTGATTATTTTTCCTACGTTAAGAGTTATTTATACCGGAATTTTCCTCATTCAATAGTTGATTAACAAGAAGGCAAAAAAAATAGTGAGTGTGATTGACAATAATATGATTTAGTCAATTCAATAATTTCCAAGGGGAAGTCTCCAATTTCTATGAGATTTGATAGTTGGACCCACAAGTATACTCATAGTCCCTCGTGACATAAACAATTAGCCCTAGCAAGCTTCCCAAGACAGATCCATGGAATAAATTGTTTTTTTATCGAAGGCTTGATAACTAGATAAAATAAAAATTTAAGTTTGATGATGTGAAAAAAACCTATGCTAAACGAGCCTAATTATAAAAAACGTTGCATAACAATATAATTTAGACGAACTGACTAGATATCGTTTTCCAAAAAAACCTTAGACTAGCTAAATCGGGCAAATTTTTTAATAAAAACAAAGCCTTGAGAATTTAGACACTGAAATTCTTAACAGTTGTTGTGTATGTCTTTTAGTCCGTTTGATCTTGCATTGACTTTTTTATATTGTGTATGTCTTTTAGTCCGTTTGATCTTGCATTGACTTTTTTATATTCCGCATTTATTTTGGGCGCATGCTTAACACGCCTATATAAATCGGGTCGGTTTTGGATGCATCCCGGATGTGCCTAATTTTTCCTTTTCTTTTTTGCCTTTAAAATGTCCAAAAAATCGAACTAGGTGCGTCCAAAACTGAACCGAATTTTAAACAAAGGTTTAGACGCATCATTATTGCGCTCAAGAATGAGTGCGGGTTATAATTTTTGAAGTCGGGCATTTTTTCCCGATTACTGTATTTATTAGTGAATTACGGAGTACTCCTAATTAATTAATCCAATACTTGGGGTAGTAGGTAGTCCAAGAAAACTCCAAATGACAATCAAGACAGAGAGGATGGGACTTCAATTATTGTACGATCCAATCCATCAATCTGATCACCAGTCAAAACAAGTTCTTCTTATGGAGTACTCCCTCGTCCCAAAATATAAGGGACATTTGGTTTTGTGACACTATTTACTAATTAAGAGAATCTTCTCGTTTTCTTCCAATGTGTAGGAACAAATATAAGCATGTGAGATCTTGTTTGATTCGTCTCAAAGAGTACTTTGACAATATATAAAAATTATAATTTTTGTCATCGTATATTTAGAGATATTAACGTTACAAAACGCGTCTCGACAAATGTGTCAAAAACAAATGTCTCTCATATTATGGGAGAGAGGGGGTATATTGTGAGGTCAAAGCCTCAAATTAATTCACTGATTTCCCTTTTCTCTTCGAGTGATCTAGAATATCAACAATGATTATTGTGAGGTCAAAGCCTCAAATAAATTTACTAAAATTCACATTTCTCTTCGAGTAATCTAGAATCAACATAAATGATAGTGGTTTGTAAAATCTTGTAATGTGCAAGTTCAAAATGGTTATAAATACAAAGTTTCTATTTGTGGCATAACATTTTTGCTATTTAATAGAGGTCCAGATCCGTCACGGACATAAGACGTAGGTCCATTACGGACCAAAACTATCCTACATTTGTGACAAACCTGAAATTTTCTACGTCCCGACATAGGACCTACATAGGACCTGGGCCTTACGTCCGTGACGAACGAAATTGCATATAGAGAAGTGCATTTTTGTCTGTTGCGGACATGTTGCCTTTGTCCGCGATGCACCTAGAGAAACTGTCAGTGATGGACGTGTTGAAATTAAGTTCTGACTGATATTTTGCAGTTTGTTTTTTATTTGTTGGATAAATACAATGGTATAAACAACATCTCCCTCAATGACCACAATTTCTATCATTCGAGCGAACATGAAGGTGTGCCATGATTTGATTTTGGTGTTGATTTTGATATTCCGCCAAACTTGTCCCAACATGAGCCTCCTCGGTATCTTTCTCATGAAATGGATTGGTCCAATGTATCTCCATATCAATTTGTATCGCAACTTCAAGAAATGCACAATTTTTCGGCTTTAAAGACCGTACCACAATTAGAGAATGTTGTGCATGATGAGGAGTCACATATATCATCTGATTATTCTAAAATTTTCACCTTTGTGGTCTGTCACGGACATATCTCACAAGTTCGTGAAGGACATTCACCATAGGTTCGTGACGGACTAGCTCTAAATGTTTGTCACGGACGAAGCTGCATATGTTAGCAGTTTCAAAACTGCAAACATATGCAATTTTCCTGGTGTTTTATATGTCCATGTAGTTTCCAGATAGTTTTTTAACAATTTTTTCCAAAACACTAACAAATTCCCATAAACTCACAAATAAATTATCAATTGCCAAAATTTTCAAGTCAAAACCCTAGTTCTTGTTGGCAGAAATGATCAACACATTGATCAACAACAATGTGCAGCAACAAGAAGAACCAATGACAGCAAAAGATAGAGAAGAGAGTGAATGAAAACAAGAGACTGTTCTGCTGGGAACAACATCAGATTCATTAACATTTGAGTACAACACAATACAGATATTTAAACATACACTAAACCTACTCTAACACTCCACCATTCTGCCATAAGCATGGCTCACACACTGCAGCAAAGCATTGTCTTTCACAAGACCATACCTCTGCACAAAAAACTACTCATTACAACATCTTCACACACTCAAGTACATCACAAAAGTCAGCTCAACTTTGCTGAATTTCCTCTTCAAAAGTAATCATGCTTAACATGGCTTAATCTTGTTCAAGAAGGTTGAATCACATTTCAACACCACCTCTTGATTCAAACATTCTTACTCCAATCTTGTCCACAAAGTAGCTATGCTTGGCCTGGTTCAAAGCTTTTGTAAACAGATCAGCATGTTGCTCATTTGTTCCACAGAACTTGAGCTTGATCTTCTCCTCAATCACTAGCTGCCTTATGAAATGAAATTGTACCTCAATATGCTTAGTTTTGGCGTGGAAAGCAGGGTTCTTAGTCATTGCAATTGCTGACTTGTTGTCACACCACACATCAGTTGCTCCCTCTTGCTTGCAGCACAAATCAGTCAGCAATTTTCTCAGCCACATTACTTGCCTTGCAGCTGCACCAGCTGCAACATATTCTGCTTCAGAAGAAGACAATGCCACTGTCTCCTGTTTCTTTGAGCTCCAAGTCACTGCCCCTGTTCCTAGATTGAACACTGATCCAGAGCAGCTCTTCCTATCATCAAGGCATCCAGCCCAGTCACTGTCTGTATAACCACACAGCTTCAGTTCAGTGCCTTTTCCATACCAGATTCCATAGTTCTTGGTCCCTAGAACATACTTTAGAATCCTCTTAGCAGCTCCAAGTTGTTGCTTAGTAGGAGAGTGCATAAATCTGGATACAACACTCACACAATAGGCAATGTCTGGTCTGGTGTGAGTTAAGTAATTCAGCCCACCAACTAAGCTTCTGTAAAGCTTCTCATCACAATGCCCAGTTCCATCTTCTCTCTGGAGTTTGTCATTTGCATTCATGGGAGTACTGGCAGCTTCATTTTCATCTGTCACATGGAATTTCTTTAGCAGATCACTGGCATACTTCTTTTGACAGATAAAAATGCCACCTCTCCTTTGCATTACCTCAAGCCCAAGGAAGTATTGAAGCACACCCAAATCTGTCATCTCAAACTCACCAGTCATAGCTTTCTTAAATTCTGACAGCAAACTCTGTGAAGAACTGAAATAAATTATGTCATCAACATATAGACATACTATTATGAATTCTTCTTCACCTTGCTTCTTCACATACAATGTAGGCTCATTCTCACTTCTTAGAAAGCCATTTTCACAAAAGAAAGAGTCAATTCTGCTGTACCAAGCTCTAGGGGCCTGTTTTAATCCATAGAGAGCTTTGATGAGTTTATAGACTTTGTTTTCTTCCCCTTTCTTAACAAAGCCTAAAGGCTGATCAACATAGACTTCTTCTTGCAGCTCTCCATTCAAAAATGCTGACTTTACATCAAACTGAAACACAGGAAGGCATTTGTGTGCAGCAATGGCAAGAATTACTCTTACAGTTTCAAATCTTGCAACTGGTGAAAATGTCTCCTCGAAGTCAATTCCTTCCCTTTGAGCATACCCCTTTGCAACAAGCCTGGCCTTGTATTTCTGAACACTCCCATCAGTGTTATACTTGACCCTGAATACCCACTTCAAACCTATGGTATTCCTGTCACATGGAAGTTCAACTAACTCCCATGTCTTGTTCTTTTCAATTGCTTTGATCTCATCTGTCATAGCAATCTTCCACTCTTCCTTGCCCATGGCTTCATCAAAGCTTGCTGGTTCATTTGCAAGGAGAGCAAATCCACATGTTTCATACAACTCAGACAAGGTTCTCATTCCCCTTGGTGGTGGAGTCTCACTTGAAGAGCTGGACTGAACACTTCTTGTGCTTGAGGAACTTGACTGAGCATTGCTTGAGCTGGAACCAAAGCTACTATTGCCTCCATTTGCAGAACTGATTTGCTGAGTACTTTGTTCAGATGAGGTTACTGGTGTTGATGGAGAAGAGGGAGGATTGTTGCCACTGTTTTCATTTGTTGTCATCTGACTGCTTTCAGCATCATGATCAAACTCAAAGCTAATTCCTCTTGCTTCTGATTTTCTTTCTTCAGAACTCCATTCCCAGCTTCCTTCCTCATCAAACTTCACATTCCTGCTGATTATAATCCTCTTAGTGATAGGATTGTATAACCTGTAGGCCTTTGATGGAGTTGAGTAGCCTATAAAGATCACCTTCTCAGCCTTATCATCTAGCTTTCCTCTTAAATTCACTAGAGTGTAGGCTATACATCCAAAAATTCTTAGATGTCCTACACTTGGTGATCTTCCTCTCCACACCTCAAGTGGAGTTTTGTTTAGCACTGCTCTGGTAGGTGATATGTTCAGAATGTACACAGCTGCTGCAACAGCTTCTCCCCAGAACATATGTGGCAAGCTCTTAGCCTTCATCATGCTTCTTGCCATTTCTACCACAGTTCTATTTTTTCTTTCAGCTACCCCATTTTGCTCAGGAGTATATGGTGCAGTCAGATCTCTTCTGATTCCATTTTCATCACAAAACTCATCAAACTCCTTTGACTTGAACTCTCCACCTCTGTCTGTCCTTAGAGCCTTGATTTTCAAGCCACTCTCATTCTCAACAAGAGCCTTGAACTTTCTGAAATTTTCAAATGCCTCTGACTTGGCCTTTTGGAAGAAGACCCAGCTCATTCTGCTGAAATCATCTGTAATGAGAAAGAAGAACCTGCTTCCTCCAAGAGAATCAATTCTCATTGGACCACATAGGTCGGCATGTAAGAGCTCAAGACAGCTACTTGCTCTCCATGCTTTTCCTTTAGGAAATGATCCTTTTGCTTGCTTTCCAAAGATACAGCCTTCACATAACTCGAGCTCACCTATCTTTGGAAGACCATTCACCATATTCTTTGCCTCTAGCAACTTCAAGCCTTGCACATTTAGGTGGCCATACCTGAGATGCCAAAGCTTTGCTTGATCATCTCCTTTCACAATCAGTGCTCTTTCTATCTTCTCTGACAGTGCAACAGGGAAGACTCTATTCTTTGCCATTGGAACTTTCATGACTAATTCCATGGTTTTCCTGTCTCTGATTCTGCAGTCATCATCCTCAAACAACAGAGAGAAACCAGTACACATCAGATGTCCAACACTTAGCAAGTTTTGTGTTAGACGAGGGACATACTGAACATCTTTGATCAATTTAGTATTCCCTTGCTCAGATTGAATGACAACAGTACCTTTGCCTTCTATACTTATACAATTGCCATCTCCAATCTTAACCAAGCTTTTCTGACTCTCATCTAGTTCCTTAAACATGGACTTAAAACCTGACATATGATTAGAACAACCACTATCAACATACCAGATTTTGTGATCTTCATTTTCAGCATCATTGTTGACTGTCAAGAGCTTGTTTTCTTCGACAAGTTGTGCCATGAACAGCCTCTCTTCCTCAGCAAAGTGTGTTCTCTGATCAGACTTCTTCTCTCCCTGATTCTGATCCTTTTCTTTCTTCCAACACTGAGCTTCCTTGTGACCTGATTTCTTGCAGTAATAGCATTTGAAATTCTTTCCAGAACTGTGCTCTCTTCCACTGCCACTATGTCCAGATCTACCTCTTCCTCTTCCTCTGAAAGCTCCTCTACCTCTGCCTCTGAAGTAGTTGGACACATCTCTGCTGTCATCACTTCCCATGAAAGCTTTCTCTTCCTTGTGATCACTTGATCTGTTGATCCTGTCCTCATGTGCTTGCAAGGACCCCATCAACTCTTCGAAGGTGTAAGTTGACATATCCTTCGACTCCTCAATTGCTGCAACAATATGATCATATTGTTTTGTCAAACTTCTCAGCACTTTCCCGATTATGTGTTGATCTGTCATAACTTCTCCATAAGATCTCATCTGGTGAACCACACTTGAGATTCTTGACAAGTAGTCCTGCACTGGCTCCTTGTCTTTCATCAAAGAAGTTTCGAACTCTCTTCTTAGGGATTGAAGTCTCACAGCCATGACTTTCTTGTCCCCAAGATACTCTGCCTTGAGAATGTTCCATGCTTCAGTTGAAGTCCTTGCAGATGCAATACGAGGGAAGATCTCATCATCCAATGCTTGCTGAATCATGAACAACGCCTTAGCATCCTTCTTCCTTTTGTCCTTCAACGGTTGATCAGGAACATGTTCTGGATCCTCCACACCAGGATCATTGAATCCTTTCTCAACTAATTCCCAAGACTCATGAGATCTGAACAGAGTTCTCATCTTCAAGCTCCAGAATTGGTATTGCTTTCCCTTGAAGATCGGCAACTGAGGGTTACTTCCAGATCCTTGTCCTTGCATCTTTGCACTCGTGTTTGATCTCTCTCAAACTCACTCAATCCTAGAATCAAACCCGGATTGCTCTGATACCAAACTGTTGGCAGAAATGATCAACACATTGATCAACAACAATGTGCAGCAACAAGAAGAACCAATGACAGCAAAAGATAGAGAAGAGAGTGAATGAAAACAATAGACTGTTCTGCTGGGAACAACATCAGATTCATTAACATTTGAGTACAACACAATACAGATATTTAAACATACACTAAACCTACTCTAACACTCCACCATTCTGCCATAAGCATGGCTCACACACTGCAGCAAAGCATTGTCTTTCACAAGACCATACCTCTGCACAAAAAACTACTCATTACAACATCTTCACACACTCAAGTACATCACAAAAGTCAGCTCAACTTTGCTGAATTTCCTCTTCAAAAGTAATCATGCTTAACATGGCTTAATCTTGTTCAAGAAGGTTGAATCACATTTCAACAGTTCTTAACCCTAAAAATCAATATACCCTCAATATCATCATACTACATAGAAATTCATACATTTTCATACTAAATTTTCAATTTCTAACTCCATAAAAACTAGATCTTCATTACAAATCACCAAAGCATTAAACTTTATCATACAATACATATATTCCATCAAAAAAGACATAGAATTACATACCTTTGCTTGAGGAAATTGAAGAACAAGTTGAAGATGATAATGAAGAAGGGATGAAGAGGATGAGGAATTAGGGCTGAGGTGCGTCATGGCGCTGCAAATGGTAAGAAAAAGGGTGTAAATGATGTGTGGGTCGAAAATTTTGCTTTTAAAGCAAATTCTTTAAGTCTGTGACAGACATAAACAAGAGGTCCGTGAGACCTTTTTATTTTTTTGTCTGACCTCTGTATTTTTTTTCTGTCACATACAAATGGGTTTAGTCCATCATGGACATCTTGTTTATGTACGTGATGAACCTACATCTGTGTTAAATAGCAAAAATGCTGTGCCAAATAGGAGGGGCCGTATATAAATATTCTTACATGAGGCCTATCAACCTTTTTATTAGTTGAATTATACAAACAAATATTTAACACTCATTCATACCTTGATATCAAAACATACCATATGCTTCTATTACTAAGGTCAATCTAATATAAGTCTTCGACGAATTCAAAATCGTAGTGTCAACCAAAGTAATTATATCAACTAAAATAGATATAATAGAAAAGTTAGGGTTGAATCTCACATAGAATAAAATTATCCGTCAAGTGTCTTAAGAAGTAATCAAGTAACAAGAGGAAGAAGTAATCAAGTACTAGTAACAAGAGGAGTTTATGCATTTTCGAACAAGAAAACAAGTAACAAGCAAACAGTTAATGGTTGTAAATATGATGAGGAAGACGCCACACCCAAAGGAAATCCTCACAATAGATGAATAAAAAAACAATAGCATGCAAGCAAGGACTTAACAAGATACATGCAAACAGAACAAACCGTCGGCATTAAGCATGCAATTAACTATCTCTCTCACGATGAACACTCGCAAACAGTTGATACAAATCGTTTTTGCTACTAGATAAACAACCTGAACTCGGAACCATAAATCTTAGCAATATGGATAATATTGATTAACCTAGTTGACTAGGCTAGAAATCTCACAAATGATCAATTGTTGTACTTCAAGCGTCAGAGTGCAACATGGTAGATTAGTTCTCCATAAACTTAGAACGAATAACTAGAAAGAAATATGATTCTTGGATGATTGTCAGTATCTAGATCTGCAAGATCCTACGATCCTAAATTTACAAAACGATCCCGACCCTATGTAGGATCTTAATTATGTCAGGATCTTACATAGGATCGGGGGTAGGACCTTTTAGGTTCGTGTTTCATTTTGCGATCCTACAATCCTTTTACTTTTTGGATTTTAAAAAATGTAAAGTTTAAAATAACATTTGACGGCTTGATCAAAATCGTTTTAACTATGTAAAGCATGCTTAGAAACAATCATTTTAACTATTAAGCATTTTAATGATCGAATTATGTTTAACATTTTGTAAGGCATCCTTACAAAACAATCGTTTTAACTATGTATGACGCTAGTATCGATCTTGTGTGAGTAAAAACGTCTATATTATTATTTGTACTAGAAAGACATGCAATAGTCATTTTGTCATTTCTAGTCGCTCAATTTCTCTAATTCGTAGGATCTTAAAGATTCAATCCTACCTCCTTCTCTGATCTAAAGTAGGAAGATCGTGACAACCATGGCTGCTACTATTGGAGCGTGTTTGGTGAATTGCAGCTGACAAACTTGAACCGCAACCCTAATCTATGCATTGTGCTATTGAAACTTGGCCGTGTAGAATTTATATTCTGATGTGTTAGAGGAGACACTTAGGGCTTCCGTTGGTATGCCTCGAGATTCGGACTTGAATCGTAATCAGAAATGACTCCTTCCAATTGTTGTGGTATGTTGCTTGGTATCTCGGTGTGGTGTTTGAAACTTTGTTTAGCTCTTACCTAATTATGAATCTGATATACTCTTCAATTTTCACTCTTAGTACACTACTACACTCCCATTCGACACTTACCAAACACAATTATAAAACGGTCATTTCTCATTTTCATTCCCGATTCCAAGAAAAGGGAACCAAACGACCCCAATAGTGACAATTAAGAATCGACAAATCTTATTAGCAATTCAGCATCAAGAGACACTGTCTTACACCATTAGCATTAAGTAGTACACATTATTTACCTTTTAGTAATCATATACAACATAATAATAACCTATATACAGAACTGCACAATCAATGGACTGGAAAATGTACAAGAACTATACTTACAAGAAATCCCACCTCCAATAGACCTTATCAACAATCCCTCCACCACTACGAACAGCAAGATGCAGCGTTTCAGACGCAGGCGGTACACCCCAAAGCAACGGCACTGCAACCGTCATTCTTAGCCTCTCTAGAAACCCATCTTCACTAGCCTTCTCAGCTACAACAATCTGGACACCATACAAATATAAACATATAATGGTAATTGGTAAATATTAAGTATGGTAAAACAGGGGTAAAGGAAAAGAAAACAAACCTCGCCACCATGCTCGAGCACAGCGTCTTCAACAACATCACTAAGCATCTCAATTGAACGGCAGAATCCTATGATGCACAGCTTTCTGCCCATATCAAGACCCTGAAATATAGAAGTTTAGATATTAAGTGAGGAACAAGAGAACAATCCAGTTAACTGGCAAAAGGTAGTTTTACAAAATTAAAGAAATTATTGTAGCGTTATCATCGGATTCGTATTTGCTCACATTTGTTGCTGCAATATCAAAGAGTGCACCCAGGCAGAGGCTCTGGTTCGGGTCCATGTAATCTTTCTCTTGAAATCTTTGATATCTATGAGAAACTCTTGATTTTCCTTGCCTCCTCTGTTTCAAAAGTACAGTACTTTATAATTAGAAAGAAACTTATACTCAGATGCTTACTATCTATTGGATTACTGAATAAAAATTCATCAAAATTCATTCACGCAGATGGATGATTATTCAATGCAACTGCAGTTGGGTGTTTTTCAGGATTTTGATGAAAGGAGAGGGTGAAGGGCTAATTGCTACTGAATAACCCTATTTTGTTCTTGAATGCAGTGCTTTAATAAGCATATTGCTTTAAACTTTCATAGTATTTTCCTTTTTAGTCCACCTTCGAGAAAGTAGCCTTACTGGGACTTAGGAACCTCTCGGTCTATAGAATAATTACCATAATGTCCATTCTTTGGTTACCAACACAAACACTGAGCATGTGTCCTTAGATTTGAAACTTGAAAGAGATTTGACAATTTAGTAATGTACTATAGTCATTCATGACGTTTTATAACAGCAAAGTAACTTGAGACAGAAAGAACTCATATGAGTATGCACATGACAATTTAGTAATGTACTTGATCAATGTGAAGTTCTAATACAGGCACAGTTTTTTCTTTGGTAACCATTTCTAGCTATCCATCATTTTATGACAGAATGGTTTGCACAAACTCACCTTAAGTCTTAAGAGATCATGCATCTAGACATCTAGTTGATACATCATGTGAGATAGGTCATCCATAACATAAGGAACCTTGTGTTAGTTATGTAGTTGAATATCATGTAGGGTCACATATTCACATTAAGGAAAAACCGTTGAGTGACAATATATATGAGCTCAAACTAAACAATACCTCTGCAGCAGTGACACGACGAGAAATCAGGGAACCTCCAATTTGAACTAACCCATCTGCAGTGAGCAATGTGACCTTATCCTCCGAGACCCATTCAATATCTTCATACAACATCGAAACAGAACCCAATTAACTTTCTAAGAAGAAAAATGAGAAATATCATTTATGTAATAGTAACTGATAAACTCATGAATCATGGTGAATCCAGCCACTATGAATTGGTATTAATAGCTCAGCCTAGAACAAGTTCTCATTAATTTCCCTACTCCTTGATCTATTTAAAGTACGAAAGTAGCCACAAGATCACCGATCAATACAGCATCAAATTAGTCAAAGCAAAACAAATGAAAGCTCCAACCCTATATTCTTGACTGCACACTATCACAGCCAAAAGAACAACGTAATAACGGTAATCAAACAGTTATCACTAGGTCTCAAATGTAACAGCTGGGACCAATGTGAAGAAATCTAATTGATACAATCAAAACAAATAAGCAAAGGACAAATTCAGCAATATTCGTCAGAGTACCTGTCCAATCGGCAGATCATACAAATAAACAAAGAACCAACGAAACGGAGGGATTAGAATGCTCACGAGCGTGTCCATCATCGGAGGAGGCGGAGTCCCAGGGGTAAAATCCGTACGGATCGTCACCGATCGGGAAACTTGAAGCTCTAGCGGAAGAGAGGCGGAGGAAGCGAGAGGAGGAGCGGCGGGGGAATGTGAAGAGAGGAGAGGAGATTTCTCTGGTAAGAGCGTTGTTCGGAAGAAACGAGAGGGATGCCAAGGAAAAAGATGATGCTTCCGCCATTGCAGCTTACAGAGAGAGAGAGAGAGAGAGAGAGAGAGAGAGAGAGAGAGAGAGAGAGAGGGGTGGGATTTTCCGGTGAAGGGAAGAGAAAGAAAAGGCCAAGTCCAAACGGTGGAAGATTAGTGCTTCGAAAGAGACACGTGGGTTAAGCAAAACGCTGATATTTTGGAAATGTGAGGTTTCTACGCGTCGTTTTGATGGGAGTTTCATTTTTCTCGTCCACAAATAAAAGTATAAAAGTGGAGAGTAGATAATCAGTTTGGTACGGTCCTTGATGTTCCGTGGTGGAAAAAGGACTTGGAATCCACACTAGATTACAATCGGGAATAGATACTTTTAATTTGTCGACATCAGGAGTTTATCTAGGTTTGATTGCATAGAATTTCGATCATGATTTGGAGGAAGTCTGCAATTGAAGATTTAGAGAACGCAAAGCATTTGTGTATTTCACTCAAATTAGTTTAGACTGTTATACACAGACTAGTCACCCCAACGTGACTTATGGCCACTATAAACTAGCTTTAACCTGTTTTACCAGCTAGGTTAAAGTGCATAATTGCCTATGGATATCTTCTTCTAGTTATCCATGTAAGAGTGAATTGTTTATATCTAGTTAATATAAATCTTATTCTGAACAATTGCAAAGTAATTACATTGAAAGTTGTGATTGGCATGTGAATGAAGTTAGCATGGCTCCAAACTATACATGTCAAACGGGTTGTACTGATCCAGTTCGGGGTTTGGTCTCTCCTGGGTCGGGTTGTGTTTCGGTCGAGTCGTCTCCGGATCACTATTTACGGGTTGAATTCGGGTCGGTCGTTGCAGATCGGGTACGGGTCGACCCGAGCGCGCAGTCAACTTTCCTCGAGATAATTATTAAATATTTTTTCATTAAAGAAAAATAAATAAATATACTTTTTATAATATTTTAATCATAAAATATAGTATTATTTTACTCAATATATATTATAAAACACAAAAACAAGATAGTTAAGTCGAAATAACGGATTTGCGGGTCGGGTTTTGACCCAAAAATGACCCACGAATTCGGGTCCAACAAATCGGGTCAATTGGGGTCGAATTAAAATATTATCCTCGACCCACAAAATGTGGGTTGGTCGGGTTTGTAGGTCAGATCAACTTTTGACGGGTCTAGTCCAAACCATTGTTCCGTTCCTCTTTCTAATTGGGCATGTTTTTTTTGGTATTTTAGACTAAGCATAAAAATACCTTTATGGTTGATATTTTTTTTTCCACACGTATATACAAGTGAGGACCCTCAAACTCTAAACATATCTAGTGCATCTTCAGACTCTAACAACGGTAAGTACCGAAGACTTCTTAAAAAACTCTTACTCAAGCTCAAAAGGCACTCTACAATACAAATATAAGGCACAAGCACCCACAAAAAGTCGCGGAATATCAAACAGATTGAACTTATAATTTGGATACTCTCGAGTTTCATACGTTACTAATACTATAGTTTGAAGTTTGATGTAATACATTCCACTTGGCGTACTACCGTACTGGACTAAATATCTAGTAAAAATTGAAGAAATAACAAAGGAGCCACCTAGGAAAAACTACAGTAATACTATAAGACCAAACAAACACAAAACAAGTAATCCTAAACCTCCATATACATGCTTTCATTTTCAAGGCAGAGCATCATAATTCAGAGTACAAAAGACCAAAATAAACAACAACGCACTCTCTAATATACATCCGCGTCTTGTGTGCTAGCCCTACTTGGAACTCGGAAGAGACGACAATGCCGACTCGATCAAAGCCTTGAACCTTCCCCTCAAACTCGAAACACAATTTCCCAAACTTCCATCGGTACATGCCTCACTGAAACCGGAAGACTCGGCTTGGAGCTGCATTTTCAGATACCTTTTCAAAGTCGCTTCTGCAATGTTGATGAGACTGAGTGCAGTGTTTGTGTGCATGAATTTGGTGACCAATAGTCCTGCCAATATCTGTTGATCCAATTTCACAAGCTCAGATATAAAAGACGGGAAAAGGAGTTTTCTAAAAACAAGGCAAGCTTGTTCTTCACTTTGTCGGGACAAGCTACCAATCAAGTAGGAGAGAAAAGAGAAACTGGCCCCATATGAGCATTTGGAGATGATGGTTGACACAATGCCAGAGTAGAGTAGCAGAATTAGAAGCTCAAAGCCGTTACTTTTTATGACGTTTTCTAAATCCGGGATATCTCCTTGTTGTAGCTTCGTTTCAAGTGTATCTAAGCAGTGTAACTGTAGAGCTTCATATGGAAGCAACAATGCAAATTTCAGGGCCACAAAGCTGTCAGCTTCAAGCATTGTTTTACTCAAGATTTGGGCTTCTTCCTCGTTGATTAATATCGAGCAACTAGATTTTCCTATGGATTTATCCATTATTCTCAAAAGCTCTTGATGTTGAGAGAGTGATGCCAGTTTATTGAAGATTGTTGACCAACATGAATGTAGAGAATGTACTGAGAGCTTTGAGCAGTCTTTCTTCTCGTTTTCAGTGGCTCCAAAGCTTTCCCAACCTTCATCATCCCAATCATCACTCCAGTTGACTCCTGCTTCAGGTGAGGCTTCTTCAACGTTCTCGACCGAAAGGAGAGCTTCCCACTCTCCTAAAATTGCCAACAAAGCATCAAAATCAGATTTGGTGGCAGCTTCTTTGCAGAGGTTGGAGAAGCAAAGTGAAGCTGAATCAATAGTGTGGAGATCATCAGCTGCAATTTCAAAGGTGGGAGAAACCGCTGATGCTAGCTTAGTTGATCTTAGGGCAACGAGAGTAGTCTGAAGACTTTTAGGTGCATCAGAATGACTCTGTATTGCCTGATCATTATCGACATCATGCTTTTCTGAACAATGCCACTCACTCCACTGTTCCCAAGGTAAGAAACCAGAACTTTGTTCAGCTGACCCCCCAGAATTTAGAATGCACTGCATGACCTCTAAAATATACACTCGAACATGACTAGGAAACTGCAAGTTCTGAGAAGTTTTGGATAATCTGTCCCAGACTACGAGCCTGACTTTCTTCAAAGGCTCATCTGCCTCGAATTTACTTAGAGAAGATAATAGCTTTTGTAAGTTGGGGCGTTCGCTGCTTTCATGGACCAAGGTCTCTAATGTAGACTCCAATACGTTGAGATACAAGTCAGAAACATCTTGGAGTTTCAACTCGGTTTGTCTGTCAGTGCTGAAATTTTGATCTGGTAGAGACTGTGATGCTTCAGTAAATACTGATGCAGTGGCTTTAAGCTCACAACCCGTCAAAATCATGGTTCTGCAGAAATAAAAGCTTTCAGCAAGTGGTCTACTCAATAGACCGTTACAGACATAACTATAAGCAGTGCACCATCCATGACGAGATGAGATTTCTCCATCCATGAACATCTTCAAAAAGATTTTGAGACATATCCCTAAACTGTCGGGTGAACAATTGTCTCCCAAAGAACATTCTTGCATATCGTCAGCCAATCTCATCCACAAACTGAGAAGAACAACTAGGCATTCTTTCCACATCAAGTCATCTGATAAGCTCTCCAAGGAGATCTCCATTAGAGTAATTCCTTTAAAGAATTTCTTCATAATATCTAATGCAACAGAGTCTTCTAAAACTCTGATATGTTTTTTGCACACATCATAAGTCTGTTCAAGTTCACTTAACAAGCACTGAATACCTTCAACGCCGTGCACATAATCAGTCTTAGCCCTGTACTCTAACCTTTTCAAAAGAGTGCGCACATAATACCTGTGTACATCCTGCCAGTGAATTAGATCTGGGGCTGGATCAGTATAATTGTTGTTTAGTGTCTTGACCATATCTGCCAATGCTTCTACATTAAATTCATTAATATGGTCACATATTTCCTGATTGAAATGCTTAAAATTTAGGCCACCGGTATCTGCAATCTTCTTGAAGTTGAGATCCCTTATGTAGGAAACACGAGTGCATTCTTGCTCTAAAATCTTGCAGAAATGAGCTAGTATAACATATGATTCTTGCTGCGTAGAATCTTGCAAGTGCAAGTAACAATCAGACAGCAGGCCATAAATGTAAGCTAAACGATCTTTATTGCAACCATTAATTGCAGGATAAACCATAGAGGTCAATGCTTCAACCATTTCTGCTGTGCAAGCAAGAAATTCTCCTTTAAATTCTATTATTTCAGCTGTGATTTCATTATTACTCCAACTTTCAGACACCAATATAGAAGTTAGGAACTTCATCAGAACCTGCAAAAAATCATTACTTAAGGTTAAGATGCAATTCTTAGAGCAATATGGTCATTGACACAAGTCCCTTACCTCACTGCAGCTCAATCCATATGTATCAGCCAATTTCAGTACATCCTTCAATATGTGTTTCTTCTCCTGTCTTACTGACTCAATAAGAGTGAGCACGGTATTTCTGACATAGTCTAAATCCCCAGATAGGAATCGCCCACTTTCGACCCCAGGAATCAGTTCCTCCAAAACTTTTGTACGATCAGCATCTTGCTTTTGCTCCTCTAGTCTTGCCTTCCAGCTCCTCCAAAAGATTGCCTGTGCTTTATCAATCTTGTCCAACTCATCTAATTACAGGTGAGGCACAGAGATCAGCAAAAAATTCCATTTAAATTTAAGATGCAATATTCATACAGACGCGCACAAACAGGAGGTATGATAGAGTTGAAAAAAGCTGAGCAACTCACCAGGACTAATCTTCTCCTTGAACCTCCTCAAGAGCAGCTCCCTTCTCTTAATTGGATCAATATGTGCCTCTGAATTGTACAATGAGCTGTAAGTCATCCCCACATTCATAATGCTACAAATTTCATGATAATCCTTCCTTGTCCTGAGCTGTTCTTCTATGATCTCAACCCCGTGGTAATCATTTATGAGATTGAGAAGAAATGAGCATCCCATAATATCTTCGTCCTCTCTAACTGGTGATTGCATGATTGATTTTGCCAGAGAAGCAATCAGCTCATCTTTGGGAGCAAATCCATGTCTTGCCAACCATGATAATATAGTAAGCACCGACTGGGTTTTGACAGATGCGTAATGCTTCCCAGGAATTGAAATGGGGTAACATTTCTGTTCAAGTTCTGAATTTCTACTCAGTTCAAGCAACCAAGGTAGCTGCAAAGCAGCAAAAGATAAAAGCTTCCCATTTTCAGTTAAAAGATCATCCCAACTATATCCATTTGCAACAGGCAAATCTCTAGCAACCTCAGCAAGCACATCTCTGATTTTTCTCAACTGATTTTCATGGTTATCCTCCTCAAAGCGGTAAACCTCGGAGGATTCTCTTCGGCTATTAGAATGCTGAGGCATGTGACCAGGAAGTGAAATACCTGATGAGCCTTGAATAGTAAATTTAGAAGGATTAGACCCACTTAACATCATAAGTGACTCACATTGGCCTTGAACATCAATATCTTTCCATGCATGCAACAACTCCCCAATGGATTCATCGTCACAATGACTCAAAGCAAATCCAAGGAGCTGCTTTCGGTAATTCATATCCATGTTGTCAATTGCTGGACCCCTAGCTATTGCAGCACATAGATCCCAAACAAGACCATGACCTTTTCTAGCCAAAGCAAGACAAAGTTCAACAGCCAAATGAAGATCACCGGCAACAGCAGCCTCTCTGGAAATCGCTTCTTGAACAGTAGATATATCTTCCTCTGAATTCAAACCAAGAAGCTTGGCGACTTCAATAAGTTCATCAACATTTAAATATGCACCAGAGTGACTGATAATAGCCATTTTTATGATTTCCATAGGCTCCTTTATCTGTTTATATTGCATAGGTAAAAGATGAACCCCAAGATTAGGAAGTTTAACTGTCAACGCATCAATGATATCACCTTCTGCTCGAACACTTCTACTATTTGGATAGAGGTCCAGACAGTCCTTGGCCTTCCAAATCTGAGATAACCATGAACATAATCATTTGTGCATTGGTAGAATAGGCAACAAAACTGGAGAGTAAAATCTAGTACATTCTACTCGGCATGACTAAACTCTACAGCTAAAAATATTGGAAAAAGTAGGCAAGCACTGTGACATATAGCCTTCATTATTTACAATATATCATTTGTAAGGCTTATTCATTAATAATTACAAAAGCAGCATGTTCTGCATGCAAAATGTGCAACAGTAACAAGGGTTTAATAGATATAGATCCCTTAAAAGGCTAAATGCATAGATTATAGCACTTACTTCAGAGGACGCAAGGCTTGAAGCTGAGAAAAAATACTCTCTTGCTGTTTGAATCACGAGATTTTCTGCCTTCTCAGATGGCAAATGGACAGAAGCTGTTCCCTTCAAGTAATTTCTTGCAAGAGAAAACTTGCCAGCTTTCAAAAGTCCTCTGCAGAACTCAATCAGCACATACTCCAGGTCTAGGAAAGGAAATGCTTTCTCTTGTAAGCATTGCAGATCCCTCCAGAGATTTGCCCATTCAATGTCCGAGTGACCAGGCTGTCTACGAATAAATTTCGAGAGCATGAGACGCAAAATTTGCTTAACTCCTCTTTCGTCTTCCTGAGCATCCAGAAAGTAACTCATTGGCTTAGGGACCTGTATAAAAGGAAGCAGATGTAAAGAATGATTAGGTTCACTAAAAAAGAAATTAATCAGACGAAAAACTCCAAGGTTTTTCATGACAGCACCGCTCATGCCTTCTAACCCGGTTAGTCCAAAAGGTGGGAGCAATGAATTGCATAGATGGGATTATTCCCCCACTACCACAGGAGGCTGACTATTTAAGTTTTCACCTTACCCCAAGCAGTTGATAGATGCGTCAATAATCAACTGATAATATGCTTTCTTAACCATAATGGCATATTGACTACAACTAATCTACTTTTACTACACAGAAGTAGTTCCGAACAGGGATACTATTTTCTACTAATATTTATGTACATCATAGGAATGATATTACCATCCCTGGTTGGTGTCCTATATTTTGTTTACTTGAAATTCATACCTAATTACAATTCTCAATAATATGGATAAACATGAAAATAACTACGGAAACATTCTGGTAAGAATCAATAAAACAGTCAAGGTCAATATTTTTCTTTTAGTATCAAGCACTCTGAACTCCGAAATTGGCAGAGCATTCTAAAACATGATGCACAAATGCAAACCTGGTATAGTGCCAACAGCCTTCCTGCTTCAATATGCCCTTCAGCCAATTTAAGCCTTCTTTCAATGTCCTCTGAGAGCATTTCAACACCTATCACATCAAACATATAAACATTCAAATCATCAGTTCATTCTGCTCAAGAGTCGAGGAACTATTTGAGCGAAAAACTCATCCTGGATGGACAAACTGATTAACGAAACTGTCTCTCTTCCATTTTTTCAGAATCGATCTCAAAACTTTTTATCAGCATAAATACAGATCGGGAGAAATGAGTAGCCAAATTTTAGCAACAAAGACACGAGGAAGAACAGATTTTATTGATGACTCTGTTACTTACTGCGTATATGCGGAAGTTTTGTAACAATAGAAGCCAAGGTATTCCATTGATCAGTGGCAATGAAAGAATACAGACACTGAAGAGCACAGTCTATTGCTTCTAACTCATTTGCAAATATCCCACTTTGTAGATCTTTGCACCCCTCTTCAATGACAGCCAAGCATATTTCAATATTGTTTTGTATAGCAATATCTTTCATCCATCTAACCAAAAATGATGTTGTGGCATCATGAAATCGTTTCTGCATAAAAGGAATGGCCTTTCCACGTAATTTTTCAACCACATTTCCTCCTTTAACTCCCTCAAGCATTGCACTGAATTTTTCATAGTCAGATAAGCTTTCCCATTTCTCAAAGGTTAAAGAAAAGTGTAGCCCATCATCAATGCCCTCCATATAAATTAGTTGTTGCAAGTAAGAAATGTCTTCACAAAACTTCTGCAGCTCATAGATACCCTTGCGACAGGCAAAATCAACTAAACAAAAACTATTCTCTAGCTGGCCTGTAAATTTATCAATATCTCTAGCTCTGCTCTTGTACCAAGCTGAGAGTTCGTCAATTGACGGCCAACATAATCCCATTATCAGCTTGCTAATATTTTCAGTTCTCAGGCAAACAAAACCTTCTTGTTCCAGAGGTAAGCTTCTAACATATGTTGCCATCTTTTCACACTCAACCCAATCTTTGTCTCGAAGAAGAATACTTGAAGGTGGAGACCTTCCAGGAAGAAGCTGCGCATAGGTTTGCACAGGAACTGTTTCAGGTATAGCAGCCAAAATTTCCAACATAGAGGGAGCTAAAGAATACGGATGTCGCTTGAACAGCAGGTTCAAGGCCCCAATCTTTCCACTATCAGCAAGTTTGCAAGCAATTTCATCGATAGGCATCACACGGAATTTTCTGTATTCCTGCGCTGAGAACCTAAAATGGACTATGTTATGATCACTACTTGATTCTTAAAGAGTAGATCTTACACTAGTGTATTGGAAATTCTCAATCCGACGATTGAATTCAGAACAGAAATAGAGAAAACTTAAGCAAACACATGGTATTTTATTACTAGTCACTAAAGAACAGATATGAATAGTGCTTTTCTTGTACCAGCATGAGAAACTGGTGACTAGTTGAGTTAGCAACTGTACTAAAAGCTAGGATACAATAAGTAGGAAACAATAAAGTAGGAAAAGTGGAAGCAGGATATCAGTACAGACACGCGGTCTCATCATTTCTCAGTAAAAGAGATGCACCAAATTTATAAATGCATGAATATATAATACTTTTCAGAAAATATGGACACTTTGCATGTGAAACAGCACAATACCTGCCCATGTTTACACCAAGGAATGTCTCAAGCCGATCTTTGAATTGTAACAATTTAAGTCGTACAAGAAGAAATTCCCATTCTTGATCAGAATAATCACCTCCAGACTGGAATCCGCTGTAATGGTTAGTCATATGCAGTCCATGAGAAAGAAGCAACTTCATTGAATCTTCAGTAGGTCCCACCTGCTGAGCGCATTCACCAAGTACAAATGCTTCATCTTTGATGTTTGACAAAAACAAATTTATCTCTTTCACTCCCTTACCCGAATGCAACCACTGCGACTTCAACACCTTGTCTTTCTCCAATTTGTGAAGATCAGCGAAGTGCAATGCTGATTCATAATCTTTATTGTTGATCAAAATGTCATACATTTCTGGAACAGACTTTTCAGAAAATGAAATCAGCCTCCATATCATACCGGAGATTTCAATCTGGTTATTTTTCTGTTCATTGAGGAACTCTGACCCATGCACATCACTTCTATCTAATGAACGAGAAGAATTTTGACCCTCTTCACTCAATCTGCTATTTAAAAGAAATACTTCCCCCTTGGCCTTCAATATTCTCTCTAATACAGGCATCGAATATGTAGAATCATTCTCCCCTATTTTCCTGGCATTGATAACATCAAACATGATAACTGAACCACCTTTTATGGCGAGGGCAAGAACATGATCAGACCACCAAGTAAAATCAATAATGTCATCCAAGTATCTACTCTTAGTGGTGGATCTATTATTGGTCATCATTGAGCTGCTTCTCTCTCCACAAGCTAAAGCTGACAGCGAACATGAGTGTGTATCCATTTTAAACACATAAGTGCATCCTGTCAAATCCAAAATAGCAACATAATTGCCATGATGTGAAATAAGCACCTTGGGAAATGTCACCAGAACCGCATTATCTTTCGGTTTCACAAGACCGTCAAACCCTATGGAAGTAACTTGTTGGAGCTGTGATGGTTTAATCCAGCGCCAGAGCTGAATTTCAGAACATCCTGATAAGAATGGAGAAACAATTAGGAAGAAGAAAATAGCAACTCAACCAATTTGTGACGACTAAGCATTTAAGTTCCACCAAAATTAGGCACATACGCTCTACTTTTTGCAGAATACCCTAGACCAATAAACAGGTTTCAGATATCTCAACTGAATATTAGATATGTTATACTGTGCCTAGCTCATTTATCTACACACATGACATTAGCTGACACATTTCCCTCAAATAAGTGGAGAAAATACGCCAGAGTAGGCCGGCCAAAATGAGTACACGAAGATAATAAGACCCAGGCAGATATGAGAATCTGTGTGACCATTAAGTGCATTCTCAGGATTGATGAATCATATCTTTGCTTATTTTGGAAGGAAAGAAGTACTACTAGGAAGATACCCAGCAAATTTGTTGCAAAGCATTACCGAGCAGAACAAGCAAAGATTGATCTGGATTGTAGTCTACACCAAACACATCCTGAGAAAACTGCCGTTTTATGTCAGACCATGTCACAATGGAAGAGAGAGATGCATCAAGATCAGGGCTTATCTCAATTTGATGCACAGAACCATCTGAAGTAAGAAAACTGAAGCTACACCTGTAAAAATCTCACATTTAAAAGAACTCCAAATAAATACAGTATATAATGCAGCAGAAAATACTAGAAGAACAGAACAAAAAAACAAGAACTTACAGAAAAGAACCACTTCTCTCTGCATCATCAAATACAAGGAGACCAACGACGGGAACTGTGACTTTCAAATGCTTCTTCTCGATTCTTACTATTTCTTCACCATTTGCTTTGACAAAATAAAGTGTATCGCTGGAATCAGCAATTCCAAGGACATCATGAGATTCCGACCAAGCTCCAAATGTAAATGTATCAGAGGCACCACCTAATTGAGAAAAATACAATTGAGGCAATACTGAAATGCAAAAAAATGAGAAGCAAAACAGCAATGTACAACACAGTAAGCACATCAATCTTTGGTTATTACAAACAAACAAGTTTTGTATTTTCTTACACGTAAAAATTCCATATGGCTCCTGATAGTCCTCTTCCTTGCGCAAGATCGTAATGCGGTTTCCAACTGCTGTTGCCACACGTTCACCCGCAGGAGAAACGAAAAGAGACACTAACTTCTTCAATTTGTTCGATTGCTTGCTTTTGCTCCATTTCTCTTTAAATTGAGTGAAACCTTATACAAAAATAACCATCAACATTTCAAATATTATTTAACACATTCATTAGCCCCATTAAGAATCATTCACAAACATACATCTGATGTCAGAAAGTAGAAAATCGGAATCATCCTACATGCAACAGTTATCAACAAAGAAGGATATCATGCAGATTACCTCTAGTTGGTAAAAGGGACAGCAGCCCCCTCCCTTTGGAAGTATCACTAGACTGAAATTACAAAGACAGAAACAACCAGAGGTGATCGCAAAATTGAACATCCAGATGAACATAGAATATACAAGAACAGATGATATTTACCTGCTGAGGAGGATAATTGGAGGAGTACGCCCTAGAAGCGTGTAAACGAGTCTCATACAGCAAATCGTTTGGAAATTCCTTTTCCTCCATCAAACCGACAAATCAGTATGAAGCTAGCTCGAGATCGAAGCTTGTTAGTTCTAGGAATGGAATTGAAGGAAGAAAGTCAAATCTTTTCAATCTGGTTAGTTGTCTGTATACGACGGTTCGTGTACATATGTAGCTATATGAGACGGTTCGGAACTCAGATCCGGGTGCAGCAGAAATAAGGAGAGAGATCTCCGGCAAGTGGTTCGGCTTGGAGTCGCCGGCGAGCTGATCGGTTTGCTGGTCGAATTTGCAATGGTTTAGGCTGAGATGAGTTGCCCAATTCATGATGCTAACCAGCCCAATGGGCTTCATATCCAAATTGGACCAACTTAGTAAGCCCGTCTCGGGTTAAGTAGCCCGTTTTGAATATGTGGTGGCCGATTTCACCTCTTTTGCTTCTTCCCCGTTATTTCATAAAGATTTGTAATAAGAAGTAATAATATTCGCACGGGCCGAGGTGAAATCTAAGATAAATCGCTCAACGATTAAAAGATGCCTTCTCGAGCCAAAAGCTTTATATGTAATTCAACAATCCCAAAGTTTCTTTTTGATCAATTTATCTGGTAAACTACTTGGAGGTAAGTAATTCTGTCAACAACAGGTAACTAACCTTCTTCATTAAAACAGGTGTGTGCCTCCTTCCAGCTCAGCCCCGCCTCACCTCGCTCGCCTTCTTCCCAGTTTCTTCGTGCGCGCCTCGCCTGACCATATCCTTCCTTCCCGACCTTTTTAATAAAGCGTGTGAAGCGCGCTTCATAAGAATCTCTCTCCTATATATTTGGGGATGGGCATTGAAACGAATTTGGAGCATCAACAACAAGCATCGAGCAAGTGATCACGAGAGGAAATCCCGAGAAGCATCGAGCAAGCTACGCGCGCTTCATTTCACATCCAATAAAAAATTGTCATCAAGCATCCTATTTGTATTTAATTTTTTAAATCATTCATCGAAGAATTGTTTGCATTCCATTGTACATTTAAGAGTTATTTTGTTATCCAACTTGTTTATATTATTTTCCATTCTAGGTCTAGAATCTTGAAACATTCCCTCAATTTCGTGACATTGTGAAGTATACTAAATCTGATGCAAGACAAATTCCCCATTGCCTTCATTGGTTCAATAAGGAAGTGAATTTCTTTTGGTTCAACAACATCGTGAACCAGGTTAATAGTATTAATCTGGTATATCTCTTCTTCATCTTTGTGTGTGTTTTAATTATTTTATGTTTATACTTTTGCTATTTCTATAACATTTTTTTTCTCATCCACATGTTTTTCAGTATTGTAGATTTCCTCACTACTCAGAGCATGAAAGGTTTCGTCACCTGAATTTCCTTGATGAAGTTGACGATCCAGTGTTTGATGCATTTTCTGAACACACTCTTAATGTTGCAAAGGAAAAAGTTGAGCAAGAACCTTCTTATTATTCTTCTGTTGCGGTTCTAATAGAGGTGAAGCAAGTTAGCCGTAAAAGGAAGAATGAGGTTGCTAATCAAAGTGTTGTTGTAAGAGTGATTAAGGCTCGCAGCTTAGAGGTCAAACAACGTGTTAAGGTCAAACATGCACCTTGTTCAAAGCAAGATCCTCGTGTGATGAAGACTATTGCAAAGAAGAAGAGCCATTTGAAGAAGTCTCCTCAGATACAACAGCTTTCTAAGGGCAAGAAACATATTGTCTCTAACCCCAATTCAGCTCGTGTCTTAAGGATTGCTCCTAAGGAAACATCTTGCATTCTAGTTCCCAAGAAGTTCAACCCTTCGAGTGTTTTTCCATCTAAGGATCTAGTTATCATTCTGGAGGCTACAGTGGGCAAGGTTCTTCATAACTTTATTTCTGAGTAGTGAAGTGCATTCGTCTCCATCAAAGCAGTGTAAATATCAAGATAATCACAATTATTCATCAAAAAATGTTGACAAGGGTCTTGAGCCAATGAATTGTCTCAAGGATGCAGACCCACCAGTGGTAGTCTGGTAGATGTCGAAGTTGATGATGAAAAGATTGATTGCAACAAAGATGATATATAATTGGTTGACAATGATACTGTTTTTTTTGTTATTCCCTCAAAATCTCAAAATCAAATTTAAACTTTGTGCCTGAAATTGAACTAGAAACCGATGATGGGATGGTTGATGATGATAATTTGGTTAACACAGACAAGGATGGTGCTTGTGATGACGCTTCTATTCCAGTTGTACCGTTTGATTCAGCAGCAGGTGGTGAAGTCGTTGATTGTGATAATATCTATTCTTAAGACAATGTGGCACCAGATGATATGTTGTTGAGGAAATCTACAAGGGTTGGTCATCCAATCCTCATATTTTTTCTCCGTTCACAATGCCACAGAAAAAAGATAGGCATGCCTCCAAGACATGCGTACTCATTCTATGAATATGACGACCGCAAAGTTTTCTTTGAATGGCTGAAAGATGGGTATGTGCCTTTCTCCAACCTAAATTTGTCATCAACCGTCTATTTGTGATTAAGTCATCAACACATTTTGTCATCAACATTTTTCTAAGACTTATCATAAATCTGTCATCAAGCATTTTATTTGTTTTTTATATGAAAACATGCTTCTTTTTTTGCATTTTTCATGAAGTCTATAATTGTGATCAATTATCTTTTATAATAAAACTTTTTTAATGATAGATTATATTTTTTACATGATTGCAGTCTTTGTATGATTACATTATTATACTGATGATTGTCTTTATTATAGTCTATTACTGTCATCAATGAATTGTATTACAAACATATTAATGATATATTTATAATTCTTGAATGATGACAACCTTTGTATAATTCATCTTTATTTACATTTCTGTATCACAATATAATCTTTTATGATAACAATCCTTCTTCTTTTTTATCATTTTGAATCTTTCATTTCAGTTTTTACATGATGACAATTTTTGTATCTTGACATAAAAACTACGTTAAACATGAAAAACTCTAAATGGAGATTAAATAACATGGCAATTCCCATGTTAAAATTGTACAGTGTGATATTTGCTATTTTTAAGAAATCAACCAACATCAACAACATTTATTATAATTTGTATTTTTAAATATATGGGATCAGTTTAATTTTAAGTTTGCAACAAAAGTCCAAAATTAAAGCCTAAAACCTACTCCATCCGTCTCTATTTGTTTGTCCACTTTGACCAACTTACACTATTCACATGTCGATATAATTTGCTCGATTATTCCCAATCTATGAGAAGAAACATAGTCATATGTGATCTTGTTTGATTCGTCTCAACGAACACTTTAACAACATCAAGATTTTACAATTTTTTGTAATATGTAGTTAGAGATATTAACGATGCAAAACTCGTCTCGACAAACGTAAATAGTCAAAAGTGGACAAACAAATAGGGATAGAGGGAGTACAACTCATTGAAAAAATAATAATGAAGTTTCAGTGAACAAGATGAGAGAAAGAATGAAAACTTTGCAAATATAGTAACAACACTATTTTTAAATGGTTTTAATGCAATGAATAATAAATACAGTTATGGTGTGTGATTGTGTGAAATGACATCCAGACTAAAAAATGAGGCTTTAATTGTTAGCTTGCCACTTTTGAAAGACTTCTTACTATATGGACAAAGTGATGAATGTGAGGATCATCTTTGATTTGAATTGAATGTACTATATACTCCGTATTATATTGTAGTTGAAAAGTGTTGAGATGGCATAGAATTCACACTAGGAAGAGTCATTTGATGGACTGGTGGGCATGGTTTGGTGAATGCAAGAAAAGGGATAATAATGTATATCAGAGTAACCTCCGATCCTGACTTTGATGGCAATAGATAACTTTACTTGGAAGTTATGAAATGATCCGATCTTCAATAGTGTGACTGTCAACCCCTCGGAAACAACAAATCAGATTATAGACTTGTGTAAATTCATAATCACTTTGAAGTTGAGAATTACAGGGAGAAGAAGTAGAGCTATGAGAAGAAGAAGTAGAGCTATGAGAAGAAGGATGCTGATTTAGAACAAGGCCCTTTTCCAAGATGTTGCAGTGGCCTGTGATTATGTTCTCCTTTCTTTTGTGGTTTTGTGCAGGTTATTGTGTTGTTGTTTTTCTACAGGGCGCTTGTTTTTTCCTTTCATTTACTATTTCGTGAACTGGTTAGTGTATTTGGGTGTTTTATTTTGAGATTTTTTGTTTTACTTTACAAGCTCTCCTTACTCTTATATGTTTGGTTAATTGTTGTGTGTCTGAGGATTCTCCGTGTGCTAAGGATATTTGTTTGTAAAAGTACGTTCAACCTTTTTCCAACCTATCAATACAATTGACCACTTAACTAAAATTCGAATAACGAATACATATATGATTCAAATTAATTATTGTTTTGCATACTACCAGAGATTAATTTGGTAAAAAACATTTATCTAACTTAACAGGCTTAATGTATATTAAAGTAGCTTAAATTATTAATGTTACACCCCTAGATTAATGGAGCTTAACAAACTTAATTTAATTTTTAATCCACTATTACTCTTTAGAGGTTTTTGCATGGAACCACCATTTATTTGGGCCAATTTGCAAGGAACCACCCCTTATTTTACTATTGATTTAAAATCACCCTTTATTTCATTTTTTATTACAAAGTTCCACTCTCGATCAAGTTTTGTTAACTATTCCGTCCAAACGCTAAAATTACTATTCTGCCCTTAACATTTTAAACTAATTACTGAATTTACCAAGTAACCCTTTTTATTGATCAAGAACAATTGTTTATTTTACTCCTTTGAATCTGAATTGAAACTAATGTGGAAAGTTTTATAGAGTTTCAGTTTAGTGTTAAGGCAGTAACATAAGATTTTGATTTAAATGCTTATCAAGTTTTCAAGGATATAAGTGTCCCCAATTTAAAGATAAAAAATGAAAAGAAATCAAAATGGTAAAAACTTGTAATAGCTAATAAGATGATTTGGTAAATCTAGTAATGAGTTTAAAATGTTAAAGGAAAAATAATAATTTTGCGTTTAGACGAAATAGTTAACAGAAGTTGATCAAGGGTGGGACTTGTAATAAAAAATGAAATAAAGGGTGGTTTTAAATCAATAGTGAAATAAGAGGTGGTTCTTTGTAAATTGGCCCACATAAATGGTGGTTCCATGCAAAAACCTCTACTCTTTATTAATAAAGATTTTAAAAAATTCATTATATCATTTCGTAATTTAGCTAGAAATACCGAACATTCAAGTAATTTTTTAAACAACATTTTCATCTTCAACTACAGCTATTCATTCAGCTTCATCTCCCATTTCAGCTACAACTACTATTCCGGCTCAATATACTAAACCAAGCCTAAATTAGCATTCGTTCGAGATAGACTATTGGACATGGCAAAAGGGCAAACTAATTGGGCTATAGTTGCCCATCTCCATTGGCTTCCCTCTCTAATTTGCTTTAGTTGTAATTCATTAAACAAATATTATTTTTTGGGCAACTCACAACTTAGAAAATGATATTTTGACTATTAAATTTAAACATGTAAAACTAAAACGTTTCTAGAGAATATTTTCCATTTTGTTATATTTTAGGTTGTCATTGGTGTTTATTATTGCAAAAAAAAATGATATCTCCTTTTTTGCTCTTCATTGGAGAACTTGGAGATGCCCCAAAGGAGACGTTTCGAAGCGGGAAACGGCACGAAGCCGCTGACGCCGAGTCGGCTCCTATGCCGTTAGCTATGCCCTGCTTGGCCCCGACAAATTTATATCCTTACTATTATTAAAGTGAAAGATTGGTACAATTATCATGCACGCAATCAGATCTTTCTAGACGGTCTAGAAGCACGTTAAGTGGTGGCACATAGCGTCATGCCGGATGTTGCATGAAATCTACGGTTCACACGCGTCAGGCTTTTAATGAAATTGATATTTATTTTTGTGGAATTTGGACGACTCGATTGGAGTTCACATGAAAATGTGAAGTATAATGATGATCGGTCTTTGCTTTGGTGTTTTAGCTCATTGTTTTTTTTTCTTTTTTTCGATGGCTAGTCCATCCACTCGCGGATTAAAGTATATTACTATATTTTGGTGCCACCACGTGCTGTGTAACTGGAGATTTAATATTGTTTGGTGTATTCTTTTCGTATCGTTCGTATTGTCTCGTATCGCTTGTTCTTTTCGTATTTCAGATCGCAAACTAGTTTTCGTATATTATCATTCTTTTTTCTATTTATCACTTCGTGGATGGCTAGTTATCTCTATCTTTCAATTTATCGTTTGATATTGTATCGTGTTTGGTTTTTGTTTTGGGTTTCTCGAGTCCCACTTGCTCGATAATCGGTGATTTACCTTGTGGCTTGGATAAATGACGGTTTTTGTTTTAGGTTTATCCTTTGATATTTTAAATCGTCATATTATAATAGTTTTTTTAATTGATTATGCAATAAATTATGTAAAAGAATTTATAAAAGTTTTACAAAAAGTTGGATGAAAGTGTAGCAACTAAATGAGTTGTGACATCCTTGTTTAAAGCAAAATACAATTTCTGAAAAAAGAAGGACCGAATATTAGGATTTGTTCCGTGGCTCTGAGCAGCCCATGTGATCGATTTTAGATAAAAAAATCAAGAGCATCACTTCCTATTCTCCAAAAGTGAAAAAAATAAAAGCGATATAATTGTACCCATTGCCTATACGTTTTAGTTATATATATTTTTCTCCTCAAAAGTTATACCCTTAAGAAATGAGTATGTTCGATGTAAATATTTGGATCCAAATTATTATATATGCAACATAAATACCATGTAGCACCACACTCAATATTTTTAACCATTTAATATAGATTTAGATCTTTTTCTGTCATTGCAACGACAAGGGGTCCTAGTATGATATATTACGGTCCAGATAAGGAGCGGATCCACCCTGGGCTATAGCCCCTCAAAAAATCCAAAAAATTGGTGTAAAAATTAGCATTTTTTCTGATGTAATCCCTCCTAAAATATAGCGTTTTCATTAAATAATATATAATTTATTCCCTTTTGGATTCGAATTCCTGATAACGCCACTGATCTAGACCCATAAAGACAAATAAGGGTTTATAAATTATAACTATAAGTAATACAAAAAAACATGCAAACATTGTTAAATATACAAAGTGTAAACAAATGTAAAATCATTAGTGAGTGATAAGGAAGTCAATAAGAGGACGCATGAAGATGAATGCATGGTAATAAGTAACCTCAGTTGGGTGGATGGAGTCCCAAAATACAAACTTAGAAGCATTAGCACAAACATATGAGCCTGGATTACACAAGAATGATGCCTCTATGTAGCCTGTCCCACAACATCCACTGCTCACCTGCTCCATACCTACACATTCACACATGTAATCAATTATTGATTTGTGAGTTCCGAAAAAGATTTCATTAGATTATGACTGAGGATAATGCACGAAGACGTTACAACTCAGGCGCACAAATGTTATAACTTTGACACACAATTTTCATGATACACATATTCCTCAGTAATCATCTCTAGTCGTTTAGGCATATGGGTGAAGAGTTACCGAATTTTGCTGGATCCTTAATCATGTTAGCCACTGGTGAGAAGATATCGATGTAACCTAATTTAAAAGTATGATCGGCTAAGAGGAGAAGGATCGAACTAAGTCGTTCTTGTAACAACTTGTTGTAGTCCCTAGAGACGGAGTTCATGGGTTCGATGCAACCGCGGTGTAGGACAGGGGTGGCGGAATTGGTAGTGATCACTAAGGGCAAGCACCCCATGGGTGGCAACCCTGATAAACCAATCTTCCTAGCTCCTTCCTCCCATAGTGACTGCAATAAATAGGCCAATTAACAAAATTATTATTAGTATTTGACATACAAAAATTAAAACAAAATCATACAAAACTATTGTGTAATTTAAAAAATTATAAATTAATTAATATAAATATAAATTTTGATATCTATATGCACTGACTTATGATACGATCGTGTTAGGTATATGTGCTGGTATTAACTACTATTAAATATTGAGCAGTGTACCCATATGTCAATTATAGGCTTTCTTTTGGATTATAAGAGTGACATATATATCGATACCATTTCATTTTCAAGGTGCTGGAAAATGGAAAATAAGGGTGTGTTTGGATAACTCTCCTAATGTCATTATAATGTCAAATTTAGCATTAAATTTGGTATTATAATGTCAAATTTAGCATTAAATTTGGTATTATAATGTCAAATTTGACATTATAATGACATTATGAGTGTAATTCAAACGAACCTAAATGCGCTAAAAGCCCCCCAACTAGGGAAAATATTACAAATAAAATAACTGCATGTCGGTGAGATTCATTTGCATTGGATGACTAGTTTGGAAATATAATATCGATCGAATATGAAAATCAATATATTATTCATATTATGTATGTTTGGTATAGTAGTTCCAATATAGATTCAATTGAATATTATCTTGTGCTCGACACATTATGTATAAATATTAATAATAAAATATGTGCAGTATCAGATCTATATTATATTAAATATTTATTCTAGTATATATAAGAATAAGTTTATCAAAAACATTATTTACATATATATTAATTTAAAAATGTTATTAATGTTATAAAATTCGTATTAATATCGACATTCAGCATTTTGTACTTTTGATATCGACTTCAAAGAAACACTTGAAATGATTATAATTTAATATCATCCATTTCGGCGACGTGGCAAAATAAATAAAATCTGCACAAAAAAACAAAAGTTATTGTGGAAAGCCTTCCCCCACACCCCCGAGAGCTCAGAGCATATTGTCCCTTTGCAAAATCTGTCTTAAACTATATGCATTATATCATAATAATTACATTGCCTAAACTAATCAAGGGTTGGGATGAATACACTAACCTTGACGAAATTTTCCACATAGCTGAGCAAAAAGAGTTGGTACTCATCGACATCATACTGAACACGACGAAGTGGTAAAGTAAAATAGTTGACGACAAAGTCATTAGTCCCTGCACCTACTAGAAACAACGCATTTCTGATCAACTCCTCTGTCTTTTCTTTGCCGATGATACCTTGAATCCGTCTTTTATACTGCCTAAAGTAATTCACTTGTCTTTCCATCGGAATCACTCCCTAAATATTCACGACCATACTTTTAATAGTTGAACGCATTAATAGCTATATATATATATATAATTAAGAATCGTTACACTTATTTGCGTTGTCAAGGGATCGTATCCTGAACCAGCAGACGCGAAGCTAACTCCAGTTATCAGCTCTTTCGTGCTAAGTGTCGGGTCTAGATACGGAGGGATGAACTTCTGGACACCAACATACTCAGCTACACATGGAGAAGTTGTAACATCACACACATATATATATATACTATATGTAGGATCTGTATGTTAGTATCAAGAGAAATGAGTCGCAAAGTTGTCTACTTGTATTACAGACTTATTTCTAAGTAGTAACCTAGTTCATATCAGAAACTCTCAAACAAAAACAAGACAATATAGCATGAGAAATGTGACATTTAGGAAACTTACCGACAAAATCAGAAGCAAGGCGGCCATTAGAGAAGCGTCTAGGATGAACGTATTTGGGCAAATCTCTACCATAGGGAGGAAAGTCGCTTCTAAAAGCAGTGAGTATGAAGTTATTGTTTCCCGGGTCTACAGTCGAGTCACCGAACACGAAAACAGCCGGAACCGACTTGTTCGAGGGCTTATAGGTTGCTTCGGAGCTCAAAAACCGTAGGAAAAGAACAAAGTAGAAGCTCCATGAAGCAATCTCCATTGCTAGGGTCGTATGGATAGTGTTTGTGTAGAGTTGAAGTTTATCAAGTGGTGAGCAGATATTTCGGAAAAAGAGAGAGGAAATGTTGTTATATGAAGGATTTTGGATCTTTTGGAGAGGATTTTGACGTAATGTGGTTGTGGCATTTGGGGGGTTGATGTGTTTGGAAACCAACTTTGTTTTGTTGCATGAGCTAGCTAGCTTCTCAGTCTCACCCACTTGTATTTCTTTTTCCTTCCCAATTCTTTCAGTTTTTCTCATGTTTGGTTTAATTTTTTATTTCTAATATTGGTGGTTTTGGTCATGTATATGGTTTTTGTGTAGTAAAATTTGTTGTATTATTAGTTGGGCACACTTGTTGTGCTTGTGATTGTTCTTGTTATGCTCTACTTTCGTACTTCAACCGGCATGGATTCCTCTATAGCAAAGGTGTGAAGAGGGAAAGAGATGAGAAATGAAGAATTTTGCTTTAGCTCTATATTTTGATAGACAGGAGAATTCCTTCTGTACTTACAAGATCATGTGTTTCCTTGGTTTTTTTGTGTGTGTTGGGGTTACATGTGCGTAGGAATGGGCACTCATCAAACCCAGAACGTGATGTACTTTTTTCTTCGATGTATTTGCAAATCCAACATTCACAAACGACCTTAAGTCCAAACACTCGTGTAGTTGTCAAAATAAGACTTAGGCAAAGGGAAAACATATGCATACTCATGGGCTTGAAAATTACTTTATAAAATTAACATGGATGGTTTATTAGTTTCATAATGCATGTCAACTGCTCAACTTCCCCAACCAAGTACTTCATCTTACACTCAAGAAAGGCAATTAGTCCAGCTCAAAACCGAACAATTCCTCCACTGAAGTATATGATCTACCATCTATTAATTTAAATTTCAACAGTTCAAACACAAAGAAAATTCTCGAGAAATTCTCATCAAATACACATTTCTTGAATTGACTATCATGCAGATATGAATATTACTTTGGTCTGTTGCGTGACTTCCCATACTTGATGTTTACTATAAATGGAGGCATAAATTCCAATGAAGAGGTACACCATTTAAAATACTTCATATATGTCGTAAACCTTCTTATTTTATTTTTTTATCAAATCACATATTAAGTATGTTTTAATTTACTTTTTATAATTTCTATACCCTTTTAAAAATGGGAAAGTGTCAGGTGAGAATAACTTTTAAAATACGAACGTGAGAATGATGCACATTAGTAGTAAATTGGTGAACATTTAGTACTAATTTGGTGCACATTCGTTGACAAACTTAAAAACATCCAAAATTTGAAGAACATTCATTTTTTAGAGAACATTTATTGAGAAACCAAAGAAAATTGAGTTAAAAATTGTATATGTGCATTAACCATTCATACATTTTCATTTTAAAATTTGTTCCCGCCGGAGCTGCACCCTTTAAAAAATACTTTATAAAATCAACACGGATGGTTTATTAGTTTCATAGTGCATGTCAATTGTTGGGAAAAAGAGTTTGAACTAAACCGGGTCCACAATTGGGAAAAGGAGAATGAGCTAAACTGGGTTCACAACTCAATTCACTAATCTAAATACACCACTAAACACCATTAATGCTTAAACAAAAGGTAATCTTTATAGTATATAAGATAATGTATATGTAATAATGGTTGTAGTCGGTTCACGGGCCTAGGTTCATAAGGACGCGATTTCATAATGATGTCGGCCCAAGCCGAGAACGAGAATAAAAGGGTAAGAAGAGAGTCCCATTTAAGGCTCAATTCGGGGCGATGTCAGATAACCTAAAAGAGGATAAGAGTGTGACCTTCATGACTCTATATAGCATAACCGAATGGAGAGACAAAATTGACTTCTTCCCTTTTGACCATTGAATACTTTCGGCATTGAGAGAGAAAATGAGAGAAAAGAGCAATACCCTTCTTCTTCATCCAACCCAAACGATACATTCTTGCAGTGAATTGGATGATCGGTACCTGAATTTTGACTCTCGGTGTTTAGATCGTGCTTTTGTGATTGAAATCATGAGTGAGTTGTGACCTAATAAGTGATTGTGTTCTTTAATCCTCTTTCTACCTTCTTATGATCTCTCTTTGTTCTCAATTTAGTACTTTGTTGTGCATGTTTGAGTCGATTGTTCATACACATTACTGACTTGGGTGTTGGAGAGTCAAATTCAAAGGATCTCCTCTTCTGGTTTTGGTTGTGCAGGAGAATTGGAGCCCGAGAACAAAGGAAGAACACTTGGAGAACAGACTGTTTGATCCAAAGAATTGAAGAAACAAAGTTGTTTGTCCAGAAGCAGACAGAGGTCCCCAGCTAGAGCATCAAAGGAAAGTTGTCTGCCGTCCACGCGAAGTGTTGATCTCGAGGTCAAATATCTAGGCTCCAACAATAATGATATTATTTTATATATTTCCGAGTTCTTATAATCAAACATCTATATTTTCAACTTATAGTTTCAATTAAAATTATAAAATAAACATAGTTTTAGCATTTAAAAAATTAAAATGATACATTTTCAATTCTTACAGACTGAAAAAATATGAAAACTATGATTTAGAATAAACATATAAATTTTAAAAGAAAGTGTAAAATTAATTTATATCATATTTACTTCTTCTTTTTTTCTTTTTTTGAGGAATATATCATATTTGCTTTGTATATTGTGCAATATTGAGTGGAGTATGAGATGGAACAGAAGATATAAAGTACTAAGGTAATTTATAAATTATACAAATAGACATTTTAAGCTTTTATTAGATCAAATTTCTATTATAACATAATGATATAACATTGAACTCTTTTAAGCGTATCATTCAGAGATAATAATTAAAGAGTTCAAAATAACTAGTCCATCCAGCTTATAATGCGATGATAAAATGATACATGTCTAATTTTATGGTCCGGATTTTCAGTAACACTTGTTTTTTTAACAAAATGTGTCAAGCCTAATTCTTTTCATTAAACCCTAAATCATACCCCCCTCATCCTAAATCCCATATCCTAAATTCTAAATCATAAACATCATAAATCCTAAACATCCTAAATCCTAAAGAATAATATACTCTCAATCCTAAACAATAATATTAGAAAATTATATCATTTCCTTTGACATTCGGTTCATAAGGCTCTCTAGATAATTTCATTTCCTAGTTTTACATGAAAATGACCAATTGTTTTTTACTGATGAGAAGAACCTCAAAGGGCTCTACTTGGTTAATTAAGCCTATAGGTTTCTCACATGCACTCTATGCGTAATTCGCGCATTAAAGTTCGTCAAAAATCAAGACCAAGAGGAAGTCATATAGCAACAACAACATGTCAGGTTCAAGAACCGTGCAGAAGGGTGCACGGGCCTTGCAAGGCTCATTTGGCGACTTATTTTCCTCTTTAAACCATCCATTGTTGTGCTACTACTTCAAGATGAAGCACAATTCTGCATTCTGCATGTCAAAATTAAATGAACTAATTGAACATTAGTTATTACTCGATTTTCAAAATGTTTTAGCCAGGAGAAGAGGTATAATCTTGATGTGGGAGCAAGAGTTAAAAATCGCTATGAGCCATCATTGAAGTCGTTGTTAGTCATCCGAGCTCGTATAGTAGTCATCAAAGCTCATAGAGATCAAGTTCTAGTCAAGATGAGAGTTCGAAGTTTCCATACAGTTTTCAATCCACTCCCGCAGATCCCGGATCGGTGCCCGCAGATTAGCATCTGTCAGCTTTCCGAAATTGTTTCGTTTTGGATATTTCGGGATTATTTCTTATGCTTCTTTTGTTATTTTTGGAAACCTTTATCTATTGTTTTATTATTGTTAAAGTTTATCCATAGGACCCTTATATAAGGCTTGCCTTAGTTGTTTTTAGGTCAAAACCAAAAGATTATTATGAATTGAAGAAGCGTTGTTTCGTTCCTCCAAAAGAGAGATTTTGTGAGAAGAGTGTCATGTGTGCATTGTTGTTGAACTCGCCTAGTTGTTCTTTTGTGTGTCAATCTCCACCATAGGATTGGTCCTATCGAGTCTCCATAGAGCATTCTCCAAGTGTCTTGGCCATCCATAACCATTGTGTTTGGTTGTAATAATTTGGTTTTTATCATCATTCGGTAAGTTTGTTGTTCTTAAGTTCAAGGGTTTTGTCGTTGTTTGATTTGGTTCCATTGCCTATCATTCAACTATCTTTCTATCATCTCTTTCCTAATTCCGATAATTCTATCTGTTTCGAGTTCCCTACAAACTTTGGTGTCACGATCATCATCAACGGCTTATCCTTGCATCAAATCTATATCATACATATATTACCAAAATCATACTCCGCATATGAATTATTTACAACTTTTTGCATCCTACTAAGCCCTCGTTTTGTTCATATACTCTACTTCGCAAGAAGTGTTCAATAAAAAATATATTTGTATAGAACAATAACAATCTAAGGGAAGCAGCAAGCTTCCATTGATGAGCTCAAGGCTCTGTATTCATGGATCAAAAAGTAGTTGTTATAGTTGTACATGAGTCTGTTATAAAGACTTCATATACACTAGAATTACAGAAATGTCACTATAATATTCCTATACCCCCCTCAAATTGGAGGTGTTGAAAACATACCCAATTTGGGAAGAATACTATGGTGTATGGGGCCTGATAATGGTCTTGTCACAATATTTGCTAGTTGAGAAAAAGTAGGTACATGACATAAAGTGATCAACCCATGAGCTAGCTTTTCCCTAACAAAGTGGCAGTCTATCTCTATATTGGAAATATGGATTGTTGCTTGGTTGGCACACTTGATTGGCACATGTATGATGGATGGCACTTCAAATTCTGCAAGTAATCTGGTTAGTCAAGCTATTTCTGCAGTGAGTCTCCTTACTGACCTGTATTCTGCTTCGACTGAGGATAGAGAAATGGTAGTTTTTTTCTTGGACTTCCAAGAGATAGATGAAGAGCCAAGAAGAATTAGATAACCACTAATTGATCTCCTAGTACATGTGCAAGAGGCCATATCTGAATCACAATTCTTAGTTGAAAGTTTGATGTCTTGTTCATAAGGAGTCCAAAAGACAATGTACTTTTGAGGAACAAAAGTTTGTGCATTGCAGTCATGAAATGAGCATAAGTAGGAGAATGCATGAACTAACTTAAATGTTGAACAACAAAACATATATATATTTTAATTTCCAACTAGCCTTCAGTAAGAAATAGCAATCTGGGAGGAAATCCTTGGAGGTGTTAGTCAATTTTATGGAAGGATGTTATTAAAATCGAGATTCTAGGATCGAATCGCAGGGGCTCGCTAGAATCGGATCGTAGAATCTTACAATTCTACGTTACGCGGAAAAAGTGTATATATTTACAACTTAGTATTATTTTCGTTATAAATTACATTTTAAACGCTGACACACACAAGTACAACTAGGGCGAGTTCAACAACAATGCACTCTGCTCACAAAAGCTCTCCTTTGGGAGGAAAAAACGATAAACGTTGTATTCAATATCAAAGTCTGGGAACCTAAAACAATAGCTAGGGCAAACCTTATATAGAGTCAATAAGGGTGCCAAATTAAAGAAATAAAACCAATAAAAGTATATCCTAAAAGACTTAAACCGAATTAAAGAAATAATCCCGAAAACAATCAAAAACAAAGAAATAATCCCGCGCGCACGGCCTGTGCGTTGGCTATGACTTGGTGACAAATTAAATGGCAGCGGGCGCCGCCAATAAGGCAGCGGTCGCCAGTGGCAAGGCAACGGTCGCCGGTGGCAAAGCAGCGGGGGCTGCCTCTGCAACTTCGACTTCAACTTCGCCTTGAACTCCAACTTCGAGAACCATCTTCAATGGTGTTTCCAGAGGCTCCTCTGCAATGCTAAGATCTTTAGATAAAAAGTAAGCTACCAACTTGTCTAGCTCTTGTTGGACCTCCTTACCTCTAGAACGAGTCAACGCGCCTTCAAACTCGGGAACCACAGGTGTTGGTTGATGCTCAGATGATCCTTCATCAGAAAAGCTCCTTAATGTTGTCATCTTCACTACTAGTGAGAAGGTTTCTGAGTAATCAATGCCCTCCTTTTGTGTGCATCCCTTGATCACTAATCTTGCTTTGTGCCTTTCTAATGTGCCATCTGCATGATATCTGAGCTTATATACCCATTTGGAACTGATTGACCTCTTGCTGAGGTAAATCAACTATGTCCCGAGTGTGATTGACATCCAAAGCTTCTAACTCCTTATTCATAGCCTCTTGCCACTCAGAAAATGTGTTAGCTACCTCAAATGTTGTTGGTTCAATAAGAGTGTGTACCTGTTCCACCGTATGTTGACTCAAGGGAGAGATGTTAGTGAAATCAATGATTCAGAAGAGGAGGCAGTGAAAACACTATTGCAACTTGTATCTGTGCAAACAAAATCTTAAAGATAAGTTGGTGGAGTTGTAGTGCTTGAACATCTCCTTGGAGTAGGTTGATCAATATGAGGAGTAGAGAGTGATGCATCTTCTGCAACAAGTATGTGAGATTCACTTGGTTGTGCATGTTATTGAATTTGTTCACGATAAAAGAAAAATTGATCATCAAATTCTTGTATGACAGCAGGAAATAAACATGTGTTTGTAACCCGTTGAGAAGCAAAAGGCATAATATCTTCATGGAAAATTGCATCTCTAGAATAGAAAATTCTTTTAGTAGAAAGGTCTAAAAGTTTGTAAGCTTTCTTAGTGGCTGGATATCAAAGAAATACACATTTAATGGCTTGTGGCATAAACTTGTGTTTGGCAGGATGGACAGTGGAAGCATGAGAAAGACAACCAGAAGTCTTCATATCATCAAGACTCGGGTTTGGAAAAGACCACCTCATAAGGAGCTTTGCCATGAAGAACTTTGCTAGGATATATGTTTATCAAGTAAGGTGCAGTCAAGATTGGATCTCCTTCATATTCCAGAGGCAAAGATGCTTCAAAAATTAGTGCCCTAGCCACTTCCAAAAGATGTCTATGCTTCCTCTCCACAACACCATTTTGTTGCGGTGTATAAGCACAAATGGTTTGATGGCTAATTCATTGAGAAAGAAAAACTGTTGCAGACCTATAAAACTGCTAGCTTTGTCTTTCAAGAGGTGAATACAAATTATTCTTGAAAAATCATCAACAATAGTTAGAAAGTATCTAAATTAATCATATGTATTCACTTTGAAAGGACCCCAAGTGTCTACATGAATGAGTTGAAAAACAGAAGTATAAGATATACAACTAACTAGAAAAGCTAATATGTGTTGCCTTACTTTGGCACAAACATCACAAACTGGAAGGCTAACATTCTTAATATCGAGATTACAAAGAAGCTTTAACTTGTATGAAGGCAAGTGACCTAATCTTTTTTGCATTAGCAAAAATTTATCCATTGCTTGCACTTGAGAAGGATGAAGCTTCATAATATTTGAAACTGAGTAAGACATCTCCTGCCTTGTTATTGAGTTAAGTTGTTCCAAAAGGTATAAGTCATTAGAAGCTTTACCAAGGGTTACTGGCTTGGTCAAGCCCTGCAAGATGCAACATCTATCAGTGAACACATGATGGCAACCTAATTGAGCAACCAACCTATTGACTGGTAATAAGTTGAATCTGAAAGAAGGAATGTAAGGAACTCTGTCTAGAATTATATCCTTTTTTAACTGCACTCTTCCAACTTTAGTGACAGTGAGAACTGAACCATTAGGCAAGTTAACACAAATAAGAAAATTGAGGGGCATGTGATCAATAAAGAAATCCAATTCATGGCACATATCATCACTAGCACTTGAATCAATTATCCAATATTGATTTGTAACAATTTTACCAATGCCAGCAAAAGAGAAAGTTTTATTACCAACCAAATTACTATAGACTTGAGCATTGACAAATGAAGAACTTTGTAATAGACTCCTTAATTGAGCAAACTCTGCTACTGCAAATCCAACAAATGAATCTCCATTCTCACTATTGGTATCTGCACAATTCCCTGAGATGTGTTGCCTGTTGCTAGGTCGATATCCAATGATTTTGTAGCACTTATCAACAGTGTGTCCTGGTTTCTTAAAATTGGAGAAAACCTTGGGATTTTTCCCTTTGTAGTTAGATCGAGGAACATGATTGTTTCCAGAATTCTATGTACTTTTACTACTAGATTGAGAAGCATTATGTGGCTGAACATGGAAAGAACTTGAATCTCCAGTTTGAGTAGATGTAGATCCAATATCTCTTTGTTGTTCTTCTTGAACAAGAAGAGAATATGCCTTGTCCACATCAAGAATCAGATCCATCATCAAGATGCTACCTCTTACAACATTGGAAGTTTGATTTAGCCCCAAAAGAAATTGATAGAGGCGTTGTTCTTCCTCAAGAAGTATTGTTATCGTAGCGAGAGCATAAGAACACGGAGGAATAACTCTTAGAGAATCAAATTCGTCCCATAGCTTCTTAATTCTAGTAAAAATAGAATGTAACATCATCGGTACCTTAAGACATGGACACAATCTCCTTCTGGATGACGAACTTCTGAGCGCCATTTGTACGTCAAAATATGGAGTTGAGCTGAGACCAAATCGCACTTGCAGTTGTGGCAAACAACACTGAATCGACAATGGTCCTATCTAGAGAAGTCAATAGTCAGGAGATGACGAGACTGTTACATCGATCCCAAAGACGAAGTAGAACCTCATCAGTTTCGGACGATCGAGGAAGGTTACAATCAATAAATGAAACCTTGTTTTTGCACTCAGAGCAACCCAAACTGAACGCCTCCATGAGAGGAAACCTTTGTCGTCAAAAGGTTTTGATACCAGAATCATTCTGGGACTGTTAGATGAATACAAAATCGACAAGAACCCTAGAAATCGGGCGAGGGAGATTGAAAACAAAATCGATCAATAATCTAATTAAAACAATGAATCAGGAGAAAGAAATCGCGGAACAATTAGAGGACCATGTGTTAGGATCTGATACCACGTTTGTATAGAACAAGAATAATCAAAAGGAAGTAGCAACTTGTCATTGATGAGCTCAAGGCTTTGTATTCATGGATCAAAAAGTAGTTGTTACAGTTGTACATGAGTCTGTTATAAAGACTTATTTCTATACACTAGAATTGCAGAAATGCCACTATAATATTCCTATAAAAAAACCCAGGAACTTACTTCCTAGGAAGTTGTAATTTCTCCAATAATAGAATTGTTCTTATCTTGTTCAAGTAGCTAAGTTCAACTTTCTATGTTTTTAACTAATAAAATTCTTAATTTCCACATTAGTACAAATTACATCAATCTAAACCAAAAATGATTTCTCATATGTGATAAATTACATTTCCTTAAAAGTAGGTAAGTCCCCGAAAACTTAAATTCCCACATTAAATCAAACGAGGGCTAAAAACCAACACTTGAAGTACCATGCTATAAAAATAACTAGTAATCATAATTAATTTATGCTTTACAATTTTATTATATTGTTTTTATTTTTTTCTAATTTAAAATTCAACTTAAAGGACGTATAAATTTATGGATACAAATTAAGAAAATCTACATTTTGTAGGAGTTATGTGTAGCAAGATTCTGTTAGCTGTAACTGCCTAGAGTTCATATTAGACCACGTGTTGTAATAGGCGTTGACAACTGTATTTTAGCAACCCTTGTACACTATAAAAACCCCACTGTAATCTCCTCACAAGTTAATCAGAGAGCTCAATTCTTTCTTCCATTCTCTTCTCTGATTTCCACATGGTATCAGAGCCGATCAAGCGACCTTCTAATTCTTTCTAATTGCTTTGTTGTTCTTCGCTTCTCCTGCTACGAGATCACACACCATGGAAGATGGTGTTGAAAACAGTAGCTCTAATGGACGACGCGATCAAAGAAGCTCTCCGATCACCGATCATAAAGATCCTCTTTATCTTCATCCCTCTGACAATCCAGGTATGGTTGTGTCTAGATCATTTGATGGATCTGGTTTTTGCACCTAGAAACGATCAATGATGATCGCTCTTTCTGCAAAAAATAAGATTGCCTTGGTGAATGGAACTCTGGAAAAACCTGAAATTACAACTCCTAATTTCAGAGATTGGGAAAAGACTAATGATATGGTTGTATCTTGGATATTGAATTCAGTGAGTAAAGAAATTGTTGAAAGTATTATATACACTGAATCTTCTAGTGAAATGTGGAGTGAGTTGCTCATTAGGTTTGGTCAACCAAATCTTGCACAAAAATTCTCAATCCAGAAAGAATTGTGTAATCTGTCACAGGGGAATGATAGTGTGACTAGTTATTTCACTAGGATTAAACGTCTTTGGGATGAATTGACCTCTTTGAGAAACTTGCATGTCTGTTGTTGTGGTACAAACAATGTCTGGACTAAGTGTGAGCAAGAACAAAGGCTGGTACACTTGTTAATAGGATTAAATGATAGTTTTGCTTCTGTCCGAGAGACTATCTTGATGATGTGCCCCACACCAAGTATTTCTCAACTTTTCTCCATGTTAGTCCAGGAAGAAAAGCAACGAGAAGTCAAGAGCACTCCTCAGTTTTCAGAAGATTCCTCAACCATGGCAGCTGGCAGGAGATTTTCACAAGATTCTGGCCATAGAAAGCCACCAATGATCTGTACTCATTGCAACAAGAAAGGGCACTCTATTGACTTCTGTTGGCAAAAGCAGGGGACTGTACCAACTAGGCGACCTCCTCTGGTGTGCACTCACTGCAAGAAGACAGGGCACACAGTAGAAAACTGTTACGAGATTATTGGTTTTCCAGCAAGAAATGGGACAGATAGTAGGGAGAAATCTGTTGGAGCACATGCTTCTACTTCTGGAGAGTCTTCTTCAACACAAGAATCTACTTCTTTTGACGGTTTCTCTCCTGAGGAGCTTGCACAATTGAAGAAAATACTCAGCAAAACTGGTTCAAATGAGTTTGTTGGATCAGTTTTTGCAGGTATGCCTACACCTCTTTCTTTCTGTAACTCTTCTTTTGGATCTGGTTTTAGTGGACAGTGTGAACTTTCATTTTCTGATAAGACTTGGATTATAGATAGTGGCACCAGTGATCATATGTGTTTTGATAAATCCTCCTTTTCATTTCTAAAACTTCTTCCTAAACCTCACCTTATTTCTCTACCTGATGGCACCAAGATTCATGTAAGTATGCATGGGTCTGTTCCGCTATTACCTTCTTTAACCATTCATAATGTCCTCTTTGTCCCATCTTTCAAGTTCAATCTTTTATCCATCGGTAGACTCATCCTTCAAACATACCTTCACGTTTTTTTTACTGAATCTCAGTGTCTATTGCAGGGCCCTTCAGTGAGGAGCCCAATGGTTCTTGGTGAGCAGAAGAATGGCCTCTATCTACTACACACTATTCCTACAGTTGACACTTTTTCTTCTATGCACACTAGTTGTCTTTCCAAAGAATCTTGTAATCCTACACCTTTAGATCTTTCATGTAATGTTTCTAAGGATTCCAGCGCTTCAGCTGAGGCTTTGTTGTGGCACAAACGCTTAGGACATGTTCCTTTAAATAAATTGAGTTTTATGTCCGTTATATCTTCTCATATTGATATACCTTGTGATATTTGTTATTAGGCTCGTCAGCACAAGCAACCATTTCCAAACAGCCACATAACCACAGTTAAACCTTTTGATCTTGTGCACATTTACCTTTGGGGACCTTATCATACACCCACTCATAACAACTTCCATTATTTCATCACTATTGTTGATGATTTCTCCAGGAATACCTGGACACATTTATTGTCAGTCAAAAGCAATGCCTTTCCCATCATAAAAGCCTTCATCCAAATGGTTCATACTTCATACACAGTTTGGATGCCTTCCCAAAATCATACGAACTGACAATGCTTTTGAGCTTGGATCGAGTCTTGAAGCCTCTTCTTTTTTGTCTTCCAAATGAATCTTACATCAAACTTCACTCCCATATACTCCACAGCAAAATGGGGTTGTCGAACGCAAGCACAAACACCTTTTAGAGACTTCCCGGGCTCTTCTCTTCCAATCTCATCTTCCTCTTGTATACGGGGGGGGGGGGGGGGGGGGGGAGTGTGTACTCATGGAAACTTACGTCATAAACCGACTTCCATCTCGAGTATTGAAAAACTCATCACCTTATGAAATTAATTTCTCTTCTAAACCTTCTTTTTCACACCTGCGTGCTTTTGGCTGCCTTTGCTATGTTGCCACACAAAAGCAAGGTCGGGATAAATTCCAGCCCAGATCACAAAAATGTGTTTTCCTGGGTTTCATCTTTGGCAAGAGAGCATACAAAGTAATGAATTTAGAAACTAAGCATATTTTTGGTTCCAGGGATGTCATATTTCATGAGACTTTCTTCACTTTTCACCCTGATTTCCCTACTCCCACCAACATTCCTGTATGCATTCCTGACATTCAAGACTTGTCTGATTTCTTAGACACTTCTCTCACTCCACCTCAAATACAAACCTCCCTTCACCTACACACTATTCACCTCCTATTATACCTCTCATTCCCACTAGGAAATCAACTCGTGTGCATCATCCTCCTAGTCATCTCAGAGACTGTGTGTGGTTCAAGTGTGTCATGTCATTCCGTTTGCAATCATACCATTACCTCTCTTTGTGCTCCATCTTTTCCTTCTCCTTCCTCTTCTATGATCACTACTCTCTGCGCTTATGTTTTGACCAAAGAAAATCAAAATATGTTATCTTCATTACTTGTTTCACATGAACCTGTTTCCTATGAAGATGCAGTTAGGTACCCTGCCTGGCAAGAGGCTATGGATAAGGAGTTCACTGCCTTAACCTTGAACAACACATGGGATCTTGTTCCTTTGCCATTTGGGAAACGCCCGATTAGTTGCAAATGGGTTTACAAGCTGAAGTTGTGCTCAGATGGCACTATTGAACGTCATAAAGCTTGGCTTGTTGTCCGGGGATTTACGCAGAAAGAGGGAATTGATTATAATGAAACTTTTTCCCCGGTAATCAAAATGACAACAATTAGAACTCTTGTTGCTCTAGCAGTCAAACAAGGATGGCCTATTGCTCAGTTGGACGTCAATAATGCATTCCTTCATGGTGAACTGCACGAAGAGGTATACATGAAACCTCCTCATGGCTTGGCAGTCAATGATCCTTCTCTTGTTTGTCGCCTCAATAAATCCCTTTACGGGTTGAAACAAGCATCACGCCAGTGGTATGCCAAGTTATCGTAGGCTCTCTCCTCGCAAGGATATGTTCATTCTCCAAATGACTATTCCCTATTTTCCAGAAAGGGAGGTAATTCCTTGGTGTTTATTGCCATCTATGTTGATGACATTTTGGTATCAGGTAATGATCCACCTACTATTCCCTATTTTCCAAAGTGGCTACTTCATCACTTTTGGTGGTTGCCCGATCTCTTGGAAGGCGAAGAAGCAGGCCATAGTTTCCCTTTCCTCTGCTGAATCTGAGTACAGGTCCCTACGCCGCCTTACAGCTGAATTGGCCTGGCTCTCTAGACTGTATTTTAGCAGCCCTTGTACACTATAAAACTCTCACTATAATCTCCTCACAAATTAATTAGAGAGCTCAATTCTTTCTTCCATTCTCTTCTCTGATTTCCACACATTTCGTGAAAGTCTTTTGCATAACTTTTTTCTACCTACTAAAACAATCAACGCACGAAATGTCAATAAGAAAATATGCAAAACAATTTTGCCATACACTTGCGGCTATGCAATCATTCAGCTGACTTGCACAATCGATCCATCTTTTCAAAAATTTGTACACGATCTATATGTTCTGTTTGTAGTGTCTTTGTCCCCTATTATAAATCTCGTTTGTTGTTATCGAAGTAAATTAAGGAAGGGAGAAAGAAAAGTGGAGAGGAGAGAGATTATGAGTGAGTGTGAATTTTTATGTAAGAGAGAAAAGATAAAAAAAATGAATTGGTGTGAGTTTTGATGTAAAAAGGAGTAAAGAGAATGTAGATTGATGTGATATTGATAATACTTCATCCGTACCTATTATAGTTCTCGTTTTCCATTTTTGGCGTTCCGAAATATAGTTCATGTTTTCCTTTTATATCTTTTGTCTTATTATCAACATCACATCAAACTACACTCTCTTTCTTCCTTTTTTATATCAAAACTCACACCAATTTACTTTTTTGTCTTCTCTCTCCTACATAAAAATCTACACTCGCTCACAATCTCTTTCATCCCCACTTTTCTTTCACATTTCCTTAATTTACCTCGATAACGACAAACAAGAACTATAATAGGGACAGAGGGAGTAATACAAAAGATAAAAAATAAAAGTATGAACTATATTTTGGAACGACCAAAATGAAAAACGTGATATATGGAGACGAAAGGAGTATGATTCATGTACTTCCAGTTAAAAGAAATAATCTTCATCGTGTCTTCTTAATTTCTTAATAGAGTAGGAAGAGTATTTGTTGCTCGTGTGAAACCATCGATGCATGTACGATACCTTGTTAATCTAATATGCTGAAAACATCAACTCAAGCGCATGGAATTGTGTTTTTCAAGAAACAATATTTCATTGACACTTCGAAAACATTCTATCCTTCACATCTTTTTCGTACTTACGCATAAGATCGAGCGTGTGGGCTTCACATAATGGCATTTTCAACTAATATAATACTAATACTGTTGTGCAATATTGGATGATTCATGAATTGGAATCCTATAAATTTCAATGTTCAATGTTCGTCACATAAATAATCTATTTATCTATACATATATTAAAACAAAGCTGTATTTGAACACATGTCGTCTTTACGTTCAATTGGCCTATGTGGTCGGCCTCTGAGATATGCCATCTCATTTTCCACATCACCGCCACATCATTCCTATAAGATTACTTGGTTTAAAACTTGATCGCATGGTTCGACGGAGTTGTATCAATAATAATTTTTCTTCTTAGTACCGAGTGTTATACTTATAACCATTAGATTTATACTTAATATGGCTGTTCAATTTCAAATATATAGTCTTAGTGATAATGTTCCATATATTGTGAGATTTTGATGTATGCTTAATTTTCCTCGATTTAATTTGGCCAACTTTCGCCAGCTTTAGTCTTGACATATAAAATACGCTCTTTTGGTTTGGGCGTGATTACAAGAAAACACAAAAGTCAATATTACAAAATTCATACGTAAGTTTCCCCATCTTAAATACTTCAACATTCTCGATCCACACGTTTGATATGTTATAATATTTCATCAATCATCACGTAGTTTGCAACCCAAGTTTCCTAACGAATTCATATTCCTATATACATTAACCGATTCAGACATTTTCTAGCTTATGCTTAGCTGTCTTTATGAATTTAAAAGTTGACTCTACCTAAATGATCCAAAAGTCTAACTCTATATAAACCTCAATCTCCTCATTCCCCCCAAAAACACTTGTATCCATACAGTTGTGATCATGTCTATTGTAAAGGAGAGTGATAACCCTAAAACACAAGACGTAAACCTAGAGAACGTTTGGGCGAGCTTCATAGAAGGAGCTAGCTTTGATGATCAAGACAATATCGCGTTTTTAAAAAGGCTACCGAGCCTCGGAAGATGGATATCAATGGGAGAAGAGACATGGATTGGGCTTCTTGATGATATTGTTGTCACACGAAATGGCAAAGCAGAAGATATTAACAGTGAAAAGGATCAAATAGTACAAAGCAATACAGAAGCAAAACCGACTATTGCTAGAGCCAATACATGTGTTACAAAGTCGACAGTGAGGCATTACAGAGGTGTTCGAAGACGGCCATGGGGGAAGTACGCGGCAGAAATACGAGACTCGAGGAATAAAGGAGCTAGGGTTTGGCTCGGGACGTTCAATACTGCAGAGGAGGCTGCCTTGGCCTATGATAGGGCTGCCCTAAGAATAAGAGGTCCTAAGGCTTTCCTTAACTTGCCTCTTATGACCATGGTGAAGGAAACCAATGATCTTCAAATCTTGCCGATGTTACAAGAGACAAAATACCCTAGTCTTTCTTGCAACTCGCATAAAAGATTTAGGGATCCAGAAATAGAGGTGGAGACTTTAGAGCAGCCTCAAGTCAAAAGAAGGGAGGTAAATGTATTTGAGAATGACCAAATTGACGTGTTTGGATTTGAAGATTTGGATAGTAGTTTCTTGGATAGTTTGTTTAACTCTGTTTGATTGAAGGACATGCTTGCGTATATAATATTGTCTAATATTTTGTAATGTAGATACCTTATTTGATAATTCTTATGTGTATATAACCTGGTTTTATGATGACCTTTATATATGTGTAATATTTGTTATGTAGTCTATATATATATATATGTACATGTGTGTATAATTTATTTATAATGTTCATGTATAATATTGCTGAGATATTAAATAAAGCATAGTATATATTAATCTGGTGGATTATTCCTATGCTAATAATAGGTTTTATGCTGAAACTCAATCAGTTTACGGAAGGAAATTGAACATAATCATCCTTTTGAACTGTTACGTATCCTCATACTTAGACAACCCATTTTTTTTATAATATGCACCCATTTTGCGCCCATACTAATCGAGTCGGTTCCGAGCGAACTCTGAATGCGCCCAATATATTTTTTCTTTAAAATGCTCCAAAATCTTGTCTAGTTTTAAGCGCAAAGTAAGCCTAAAACTAAACTAGATTTATAGAAAAAGGTTTGGGAGCATCATTGCGCCCAAGAGTCAAAACATCTGTATGCATGAGTCAGAACGTTTATACATATCGTCTTGAGTTTTCACCTATACATCAGAATGAGTCGTTTTTTAAAAAGCTAATAACTAAATAGTATGAGGTTACTTGGATATCTCTAGTGTATCCTCTTCCTATTGTAATACAGTAGATACAATGCTATCATTCTCCGTGGTTCTTCTCTTAATCTCTTCATATGTGGGTGGGTCGGAAGGATCCATTTCTGCCCCTATTTGTTGTTGTTGTTGGAGGAGACTATTTGAGTATTATTGGACTATATAATTATTCTACTCCGAGTAGTACATATAACATTAATGTGATTAACTTATTATCTGCGCGTGAAATGCTTCTCTTGATTGTGAGACATCTAACCGACGCCTAATGCTAACTGTTAAGACGTTGTAGGAGCAGGGCCGGACTTAGGGGTGTTAAATGTGGGTGACCGAACAGGGCCTCTAAAAATTTTAGGTCTATTATATATATTTTTTTATTTATAACTCCAAAAATAATAGGCCCAAATTCCTAACCAAAGTGTAAATAACTCTTTAATTTCTACCTCTTTTTGTCCAAATTCGAACTTTTTTTCTATAAATACGTCTCAATTCTTTCAATTATTGTTGATTCTCAATTCAACGATATACATTTAATATCTACAAGCATAACTAGTTTAATGAATATAACCTCTCCAATGTTTTGTTATAAAAATTTGTATTATGTATAAAAATTTGTATTATGTATAAAAATTTGGGTTTTTTTATGTTCCTCCGTCAACAATCAAAGACACAGATATTAAAATATTGTTTGTGGATTCTCAAAATTTTTTGGTTATTTTGGCTTGTTTTTTGTATCCCTTCCAATCGTTTCAATTTTCAGACGAGGTACTACTTTCCTTCCTTTTCCTGACTAACATTAGTAATATTAAATTGGATTATTAAAGTGATAAGCAATAAAACAAGCTTTAATCATATGTAATAAAATACTAGTACTTTATTTTCTAGATTTTGTGTTTCTTCTGTCTATTAGATAAGAGTTGTAACAGGGCCTCAAAAATGCTAGGAACGGCCCTGTGTAGGAGATGGTCAAGAGAGTGGCCAAATTCCACATGCAATGTGCAATTGTACAACCCTCTTTTACCAGACGATCATTTCATGCATTTTTTTCCTTAAATAAGCAGTTTTTTTAAAGATATTCTCGATGTACGCTCGTTTTAAACATAATTTTCAATCTAAACACTATTTTATTTTATTAAAAATAAAATAAAACATTTAAAAAGTGTTGTTCGAAACAGCGCTCACCCATAATTTAAAAAAAGAAAGATTTCAAGAGGCGTTGTACAACGCCTCATGTGTTTTATTAAAAAAATGTTTGCACAGCAATTGATGGTTCTCTGTATCGTCAAGACATCACCGTAGTACTTTTCTTCTTCTCACCCCCCGATCCTCTGCAAAGATACATTTCAGAGAACCATCTAATTCTACTTCAAACACTCCTAAAATACGAGCTTTGTTGATCGGGAAAATGTGCCAAATGTTCGGACAAGTGCATCACCCCTTCATATGGCAGGCTACATCAACTTTCAGCTCATTTTGGAGTGCACAAGAAAAACACTCCACATTTTCAGGAAAGTCCTACTTGTTTCTTATTTCAAATTTCAATTTGTCATATTATTAAGCAAGAACAAGTTGATCTCCCCTATGTTATTTCTTCTGTCTCGCAATAGCATATCGAGGACAAGCATGACCAATTTACCAACCATTCATGCTTCTTGCGACATTCTTCTCAACATTTGCTTCTTTTCCCTGAGAGAATTTCTGAGTTTGACCTCAAGCCTTCCTTTTCGATTGATTCACAAAGTAGTCAACACCAATCTCAAGCCGTCTTGGTACTTGTCACCCACTATGATATCCAAGGATGGAGCTCCATCGGCCCTACAAATCCAAATGCATTCTACAAACACAAAAATCTTCACTGCCCAAGATCCATTCACAAGAAAGTTTGAGAAAACTTTTCTAAGCAATGATGAACTCTCACCATGGGATCATGTCCATCCAGCCACACAACCCAAAGTCTGGACTATTTTGAGTTTATGTTAACAAAAACACAATCATGCACCGGTTACTCTTCACGCCATGAGTCAAACTAAGTGCACGTTGTTGGTGGATAAAGACCATCTTTTTCCAGGCGCTCCTTTTTTCAATGAGTCCAAATATTTTCAAGAACCACAATGAACCACAAAACGCTCACACAAGTTCAACCAAGATCCAAAGTGATCGGGCCCTTGAATTTCGCCCGAGGGCGTTGACACGCCAGAATTCGGCTTCAGGTGCTCAAGGCCTTAGCTCATCCTTGGCCGAGATTTTTTGGGTCCTATGGCCCTAAAAGGGTCCCAAGGAAGCCACCATGGGTCAAACACCCGGACAAATGCAACTTGACCCGAGGAGACACAATCTAATTTTGCTGCCTGAGCATCTAGATCTTCGCCGCTTGATTTACTGCTTTTGATCCATCCACATCAACCATTCTTATCATCCACTTGTACATCATCAAGGAGCTTATCACGTCATCTATAAGGCTCATTTACACCCCTTAGATTTCTCCTCTAGATTTATCTAGTATCTTTTTGTATTTACTTTGATTTGTAATTAGCATTTATACTTTGATATGAAGAGTGATTTTGTGCTTCCAGCCCAAGAAGTCTTTTCCCATGTAAAAGACAAGCTTGACTTCATTTGTAAGCACATTGAGATTTAATAGCAAAAGCTTTAGTTGAAAAAACTCCTACCTTTTGCCTTGGCGTCCAACACTCATATTCTAGTGGACTCCTCATGTTTCTTACTTATCTCCTTCTCTTGGTGTGATAAAGATTTACCAAGAACAACCCTCAAACACTGGAGTCCTTGTGATTTGGTTATCCAACTCTCTCAAAAACCTTATTCAAAGTCACACCAAAAGCTTTGTCTTACACCATCCCATTCACTTCGACACAAAGCTTTTCCGCTCCTTAAACACCATTTTCCTACGTTCTCCAAGGTATATTCACCCACCATTCCATCATGAGACAAAAATGACTTGTCACCTCAATTTAAATTTGTACAAAGAGGCGTTTCCGGAAACGAAAACACACCATGTGGAATAGCTTAGAAGCTGACACATTGACAAATTAAACGTAAAGGTAATATGTAAGTATATATAGATATAGGCGCTTGTTATTCACCGCCCACTCAAATTGCTATTTACTGCCCAGTCTCGTGCGTCAAACATGAATTAAAAGCATACGTACCACTAGTACAAAAAGGAACGTACAACGCATTACTCTTTCCATGCATTGGAACCGTCCCAGCGTGGCCTTGTGAACCTTTCACTGTTAGCTAAAATGTAAATCAAGTTTTTGAGGTAGTTTCACTGTTACCTAAAATGTAAATTCATTTAAGTTTTTGAGATTTATGATGGGTTGGAAAAATTCCCGGTGCTTGATGAAAGTTTGCAAGAATATGGGCTGGACCAGAAGCTAAATGAAACTTTCACTGTCCGGATAAAGACTTTACAAACAGGAAGCTATCAACCCAGGAAGAACCACAATCAAGAGCAGCAGAAACAGCATTATCATTTCATAGTGCTGAGTTGGATAATAGAAAATTGACTTTGTTCCTCTCATACCAAAATCTGAGAGATCATGTACATTGATACGCAATATGAGCATATATTTGGTAAATGGTAAGCTTCAACAAGTTCTAAGCTGCCTAATAATCCAATACACACCTAGCCTGGTTAATTATAAATTGACCATCACTGCACTAAAATTCTACATAACCTTCAACACTATCATGACAATGTAGTGGAACATGCGAGTCCCTCTTTCGCCACTTGAAAAAGGCGGGATCCTTCTACACTTCATGCTGAAGGCTCAACGGAGAGCTAGATTGAACTTCATGCAAACGATATGGAGAAACTGTACAAAGCCCAAATTCAACATAAGAACTTCAATAACTACAATTTCTGTAGCACTTAATGCAAACGATATGGAGAAACTGTAAAACACGGTTAGACCACATTCATCTATAAAGATTCTGAATTACTTTTCTTCATGAAACAAATCATTAATCTAGATCAAAACTCAAACTAATCAATCTTTGCAGCTCATTATACGTTCTCCACACAACTAATTTCAAAACCCTATATTTCCACAACTGTAAAACACGGTTACACCACATTCATCTATAAAGATTATGAATTACTTTTCTTCATGAAAAAATCATTAATCTAGATCAAAACTCAAACTAATCAATCTTTGACGTACAATATTTGAATAAAACGGGTTTTGCTGACTGAGTATAGTTTACAAACACCAAACTCATGTTGACTAATGTATACTAATGTCTACAATTCAGCATTTGACGCACTATAGGGAAATATAGGGTTCAGAATACACATCCAAAATGATACTAAATTATATATTATTGGTCGACAATCAATAATATATAATCAATCTTTGAAGCACATTAAACGTTCTCCACACAACTAATTTCAGAACCCTATATTTCCACAACTGTAAAACACGGTTACACCACATTCATCTATAAAGATTCTGAATTACTTTTCTTCATGAAACAAATCATTAATCTAGATCAAAACTCAAACTAATCAATCTTTGAAGCTCATTATACGTTCTCCACGCAACTAATTTCAGAACCCTATATTTCCACAACTGTAAAACACGGTTACACCACATTCATCTATAAAGATTATGAATTACTTTTCTTCATGAAAAAAATCATTAATCTAGATCAAAACTCAAACTAATCAATCTTTGACATACAATATTTGAATAAAACGGGTTTTGCTGACTGAGTATAGTTTACAAACACCAAACTCATGTTGACTAATGTATACTAATGTCTACAATTCAGCATTTGACACACTATAGGGAAATATAGGGTTCAGAATACACATCCAAAATGATACTAAATTATATATTATTGGTCGAAAATCAATAATATATAATCAATCTTTGAAGCACATTAAACGTTCTCCACACAACTAATTTCAGAACCCTATATTTCCACAACTGTAAAACACGGTTACACCACATTCATCTATAAAGATTCTGAATTACTTTTCTTCATGAAACAAATCATTAATCTAGATCAAAACTCAAACTAATCTATCTTGATCAGATTATGGATGTGTCGTACAATATTCTTTTGTGTATATAAACGGGTTTTGCTAGCAGGCGTTTATCGAGTATAATCCAACAGTAATCTGCTTCTTAAGGGTAGATTAAAGCTTCCTTCAAGGGTGCAAGGAATTTCAGACTATTTTCAAAGCATTGCTGCCATTAGAGATGTCACAATCTCAGGAGCAGTTTAAACATACAAACCAAAAGCCTGCTAGCAAAACCCAACCTTATAAAACGAACAATAGCAGGGAGGAAGGAAAGCCGCATACAGTGGGATCCATGTCATCATCGTTAGCTGCTTAGGATTTCTGACCTTGTGAGGTTGGATTTGCAGCAGCCTACCAAGAGAGAGGCCAAGATAGAACAGAGGATGAATTTCAGAATGTAAACCCAACAAAAAATATGACATAGATGTCTGCATTGCCACAAAAATCAAATGAAAGAACTTTGCACTTTTTGTGAAATTTACAACAACAATATAAATTAGCATATCAAATATTAATTAGATACCGTTAAGAAGCAGATTTTAGAGGTCAGTCACACAACAAAATGAGAACTACTAAATAAAAAAGCCCTAGACCCATCTAAGTTCCTCTATTTCTGTATCGATTTAGTAAAAATGACATAACGAAATACGCAATTGTTTAAATCTCAACCATAATGAATAAAAGGTGTGATGAAGAGCACTATTAGGATTACCAACCATTCAAGCAAATAAACGCATTGTGTACAATTCTTACAATGTGGTGTCCGGCTGTCCATTCCCGCGGCTTCGCTGTTAACAAGTAGATTCACTGACGCCCATTGAATCACGATTTGGAGAAGCAGAAACACCTTTGCGAATCTGCCTATGCTTGAGATTATCAAAAGCGAGGCCGGCTTTGCACAGTTGGAGCTTAGAGGTGGAAGCCATGGTATTATAGATGAGAGAAAATTGGGGATGGGAAAACAACTACATAGAACAAAGGGCAAGGAAGTTATGAATATATAATATATAATGCAAAACACTAACCGACATAGAATTACAGGAAAAAGAAACGGCCAGCCGTACTTAATGTGGTTGAATACCGTTGATAAATGACATTAAAGGCAGATGAAACCGCTATTATTAATTGAGACAATGGAAACACACAAGATTGGAGACTAAATTTTGAAACGTTGATAATGAAGACACCGGAGGAACTTTTTAATTGCAATGCAGATAATACATGAGGATATTCTTCTTAGCCTGCTCCTCTGCCTAAGTGAGAAACAAAAATATAAGAAAGGCAGCCCTAAAAACACAGCAACAACATACTATATTAGCATGAGCCAAAGCGAGAAGAAGATACCCAAAACAAAAGGTTTCTTCTTGAATTTCAAATCTAAAAGCATGAAACTCGGGTTTCCATGGAAAGTCAAAATATTAACAGAAGAAACTCAGTAAAAGGAACCTAACAAAAATTTAAATATACTAAGACAGTGATTGGGATATCCTATTGGTAAAAAAATACCAAATTTGCACTAACCTTTTTGTGAGGTAGATACTTGAGGAGCAGAGCTTGAACAATTTTCATCTCAGACAAAACGTCGAACAGGTCTAGTGCACTTTGAGAGATACAAGTATGGGACCGACTTTGAACTGACTGAATCCAGTAAAAACCCTTGTAATTCCGAACCGGTTACTGAATATTTTCATTCGCTTTGTATCACGTTCTGAGCCGGCCCTAGTTACACTAACAGCCTCCGCCCACCTCTCGCCGCCGTCCTCCAGCCATGGGGAAACCAAAGGCATCTCGCAACTTCCGCAAGCAATTTTGTCTCCTCGAATCCGACAAAATCGACCTCTTCGATAAATGGATTGAGTCCGGCAAACCTGATTGTGGCTCCAACCATCTGTCTTTCCCTCCATTGCCTTCCACCTCGCCAGTCGGACGATTTCGCGATGGCTCCTTCTCCACCTACGCTGACCGCGAGTTGTTCACCCAGTTGCCTCTTTCTAAGAAGACCAACGACGGTAATGCACTGTCAAGAATGATATTCAGAGGGCTTCGCTTCCGCATTCCCTGGGTGGAAGGGATATTCTCGGTGCTGCCACGACTGGGTTCGGAAAAACCCTAGCTTTTGTTATCCCGGTCAGTTTACTTTAATCTATTCAGTTTTTCTAGCTCCATCTATTGAATATATTTTTGGTGGCATTCGATGGAAGCAAGATCAGGGAAGGAGACGCATGGTTCGCAAGTACAGTGGTATCTGCAGAAATCGAGATGGCTGGGAAGAAACCAGAGAGAGAGATGAGGAAAATGAATAACAGAAGCGGAAGGCGTTTCGTCAGGAGTTCACCCGGCCCATTAAGCATATTAACGAACTGGCCCATATACGAAGTCCAGCATTAAATCGGTACCGATTTCATTCAATTTTGACATTGACAGCCAATCTTTATATAGATAAGATATACTATTGTAATTATATCAATATCATCATGTTATATTATACTCCCTCCGTCCCTTTATTTCGGTCACATTTCCTTTTCGGGTGTCCTCTAATTTGAGTCACATTTTCATTTCTATCCATGAATTTCTTCTCATTATACCCTTATTCAATTTATTTTATTCATATCCTAACATTACTTTATCAATCACATCAACCATCTACATCATCTTCTACATTTAATATTTCTCTATTAACTCACCAACCACCTAAAACTCCATTAAATTTCCATCATTTTTACTTAGCTAACTTAAAAAAATTTAACTCAAAAACAAAATTACAATTAGCTAGCACTCTACTTAACTTAATTAAACACAATTAGCCCTTAATTAACCCCACTACCAAGCCTAAAACGAAGCCCAAAAATCAGCCCACTAATCCCCCTATATAACCTCCTAACCCTAACCTTCTCCCCTCATTCTCTTCTCTGAAAACCCTAACCGCCTCTCTCATTTCTCTCGATCTTCTTCTCTCGATCTTCTTCTCTTGAAACCCTAACCGGCTCCACCATCTCTTTGTTGATCTTCTCCGATGGACTCGTCCACTAATACCAGGCCCTCTCAAAGCTTTACCCACAGTGGCACCCCTCCACTCTCCGATGGGCATCATTCGCTCACTGTCTCAAACCCATCCTCTCCTTTGCCGGCGACTCCATCGATCTCCTCCATCAACAACGATTCGGAGGTGGCTCTGGATCTTTTTTTCAAAGACGATTCTCCATATCCTGATGCCTCACTGACTTCTTCCGGTCGAGAGGGTTGTTCATTATCCCCCCCATGCAAGTGGGGTGTCAGTTGCGTTGGTGATCACACCTGGACCACCCATCCGTCGGAGGACATCGACATCGACATGCTGTGGACGCCGGAGCAGAAGAAGGAATCCATGGACATGCAGCGATCGCCGGAGATGCCGGAGTTGTCGGATAACGAAGGGCTCTCTCGTCCCCGGGAGATCATAGTCATCCCCGACACCCCGACGCCGGAGATTGCTCTTCCACCGTCCCCTGAGATCGTGGTCATCCCGGACTCGCCCTCTGTCTCCCATTCCTACTGTGCATCTAATTCCGAAGAAATCTAGCTAAGTCATCATCTGCTTGGCTTTGTTTATAATTTTTGTTATCTGATTGGATTAAGAACAATGGTAATTTTTTGCGTATGTGGAAGTCCTCATGTGGACTGATTTTTGCCTATATGGAAGTCCAGATGTGGACTTGATATTTTTTGCGTATGTAAACTAGACAATGTATTTATGGGGTTTACTGTTTTTGGTTTTCTGGTTATTTACTCTGCTTGAACTGTGATTTTGGTTGCTACTGTGGTTGATCATTTGATGAACTGGGGTTCATTTGGTGATTTTGTCCCAAAATATGCTGCTGTGGTTGATCATTTGATGAACTGAGGTTCATTTGGTGATTTTCTGTGAAATGCTGTGGTTGTTCATCTGATAAACTGAGGTTCATTTGGTGATGTGTCAAGAATAATTTGTGGTTGTTCATCTGATGAACTGAGGTTCATTTGGTGATTTTCTGTGAAATGTTGTGGTTGTTCATCTATGAAATGTTGTAGTTGTTCATCTGATGAACTGAGGTTCATTTGGTGATTTTCTGTGAAATGTTGTGGTTGTTCATCTGTGAAATGCTGTGGTTGTTCATCTGATGAACTGAGGTTCATTTGGTGATGTGTCAAGAATAATCTGTGGTTGTTCAACTGATGAACTGAGGTTCATTTGGTGATTTTCTGTGCTTGACCTGATGTGATAATAATGTTGTAGGCATTGGAAGTCTGATAAATAATCAGAGATTTCATGCATAAGAATAATCTGTCCCCTTTTTAATGTCTATGATGAAGTCTGTTTATCATGATATGAGATTGCTTTTAATTTCCATTTCTTTAATGTACCATAGGAACACAGTAATTAGTGTCTTGTTGTGCCTATCTGGTATGTTTAGGTTAGTGTTTAGGGGCTTGATATCAATGAGGGAATGAGGACATCTGTTATCTTCAATGATGAAAAATGTCAATGATGAGATACAAGCCCTTAATTTCCACTGCCTGGATGTGCTATAGGAACACTAGATATTTCTTACTGACTGATGCCTATCTGGCATGTTAAGTCTTGAAATTAATTGTTAATCATGATGGTCATGGGGACACCTGAGACAAATTGGTTGCCTTAAATACTTGCATGACTTTCTGATATTTATCTGATTTGCTTTGCTTACAAAAAATATGACTACTGTAAGCTTGCTTACAAAAACTGGTAGTCTATGCATGCTTACAGTAGTCATATAATCCTAGATAATTAAGCCAATTACCTACATAATTATGAAGTTGTCTAAATCTTCTTGGTTGTCCCCTAAACCATTAGCTTCTAAGTCTCCTAAATCATATGGATTGTCTTTTGTTGCACCATTGGCTTGGTTGTCTTCATTGTCTTCAAATGGAATGTCTTCTGTTTCATTATTTGCTTGGCTGTCTTCATTGTTTTCATTGACTGAAGCCCCATGAACAATCTCCCACGCTTCTATAACAGCCCATGTAGTTGCCTTGATTATCTCTGGTAGCAGACCTTGTGCTCTTAATTTCTTTTTGCTGACATGAGGCAGATCATAATCATTTCCTCCTTTGACTTGTAACACTTGATTCATAACATTTTGGAGAGAAATCCATACATCTCTTAGAGTAGTGACATCCAACTCATAAAAAGCATTATAAACTGCTTGTAGTATTTCATCAACATCTCTAGGCATCTTTTTGTGCATCAGTGACTGTATACTCCTAAAAAAGCCTAGGTCTAGTATATTTAAATCAGGACTGTTTGCTGGCTGTTGAATTAGAATAAAAGTAAATTCATCTTGTTTGTGTACCTCTTGCCATTCTGGATCTTGTTGATTGATATGAGGCCTTGCATTGTCTTGTTGGATGTATATGACTTTCTGTCCATCTTGTGGCCATTTGGCCTTGATTGCTGGTATGATCTGATCAATTAACATTCTTCTAGTAACATGCTTGTTAATTGACTCCACAAGTTTTGTAACAATTGTCCCCTTAGGCCTCCTAACTGATTTCCTTTTTGCTGCTTCCTGGTAAGTGAATGGAAAGATACCAATCTTTCCATCAAATGTGCATGCTCCCTCTTCATTAAACCTTGGCCTTGCAACTGCTGCCATGAACATAACCTTAGGAATAAACTTACTTGAACTAGCAGCCCTATACATTCCTTTTTCATGCTTTGCTAGATAACATCTCTGTGTCTTCTTTGTAAGAAAGAACCATTTTTCATCAATATGAATGAAATCATACATTGGATGATATTTTGTTTTTTCTGCAACTGTCCCTCCTGTGATTAGATTGAGAATCCATTCCATCCTGGTTTTCTTGTGAGCTTCACTCAAACCAGGGTGTAATGCATTTGTGTGTGCCTTTATTATTTTCATCTTCACCATTCTATGACAAACTGATTTGGGAATATCTAGTTTGCTTGCTAAATCTCTGATACATGTTCTGTCCCCCATGCTTAGTGCTGTAATTGCTGCTTGATCAACTCGAGTTCGCTTCCTTCCAGCATTGTGATGCTTTGTGTTGATAGTGTAAGCTTGATTTGCCGCCTTCTGTCTCATTTCTACTGTCCAGATCCTACTAATAGTTCTTCTGTGCACATTGAACAGTTCTGCAACTTCATTGATGGCTCCATGTGGAAGTCTGTCCCCTGAAGATTTGTTGAGAAGGTGATTTAGAATGTGCATCTTCATGCTGTTGTTGAGTCTGAGAGTACGAGGCTGATGATGATGGGTTGCCTCTCCATGATCCTCGGATTATGATGGTGCAGGCTCTTGGTTCAGATCAAAAGGAAAAGCAGGTTCTTCTCCTAAGTCCCCCATCTCCTCATTATTTAATGAGTCGTCATCATCAAGATCTTGAGCGTCGTTGTACATAAATGCTGAAGCCATCCTCTCCTTCGACAATGATGCAGCAGTAAATGCTCTGTTTTTTTATTTGCTCTCAGTTTTTTGCTTTGTTTTGTGTTTAGCAGCTGAAACTGTTGTGAGCTTCAGTTATGGGTTTTATACTGTTAATGCCTTAGTGCAGTTGTAAAGATTGTAAACAGATTTTGTAAGGGTATTTTGGTCTTGTAATTTTGATAATCCGTGTGCTTCAAATGAAGCATTCTCATTCGCTATTAAATTTGTAAACTTGGTTTTAATTGGTTGAGAAATGAGTTTGGACACAATTCCTTATGTAAATTTCTCTTTCTTCTTCTTCTTAATCTTTGTGTATAGTACCAAATGTGACAAAAAAAGGGACAGAGTATTTTTTTCTCAAGACATTAATTATCCATGTCGATGACAAATAGTATTTTTGTAATTATCACATTCAAAATTGACACTCTTTATAATTTTGTAATGGAAATTAATCGTCTGGAATTTAATATGGTTGCTCAGGTTTATATCATATCTTACAGGAAAAAATATTATTTTTATTTTGTAATCTCAACACTAAAACCAATCTCATTCTTAAAAAAGATATTCGAAAATACTCAGTATATACTATCATGATTTTTTGATGTATCAAAACCACTCCTGTGTCTAACGTTTATATCGGTACAAAGCATAAACTTACAAATGTGTATAGTGAAATTTGGAAATGAAAAAGACTGAAGGTAGTTGGCAAAAATAAATCATTTTTCCCGTGAATCAAAATTTGCATGGAGCCACAATTTTCCTGTGGTGGACAACAGAAATGAAACCGACAGCATCCACGTAAATACAACGAACGGACATTATTTCTCTACATGGCACAACAACCTACTGACCATGAATATGCTATATTTACCATGTTTAAGGAAGAGTGAAAAGTATCACTTTTCTATAAACACATTATAACTCACGCAAGTATTGTACATGTATGTGTCACTAAATTATTTTATGCATCATATATCGCTACAAACTCTAAAATTAAACGTGTAAAAAAATGATAAAGATGCTGTATAGAAAATGATACAGACAATTCTTACGCGTCAATAATTGATTTTCCAGGTGAATTAATATAATATTTTATATATATTATAAAATGAATGGACAAGATTTGGCTACATGGCGCAAGTAAAGTGAGTTCCCTTCTCAACTTCCTCACATTATCCATTTCTCCCGCCAACCTCACAACACAAAACAATCACTGTACTGTACTTCGTCGTCGGAAATTGAATGGATGGAAAGAAATGGATGGTGTTCGACTCCAATTCGAGAGGGAAGAACGGCGTAGAAGAGATAACAACCGAATCTCGCGCAGCCGAGAGGGTAGCGGAGTGGGGGCTCGCGATTAGGTCAGAAGAAGGAAGCAGCAGCTTTAGTGTCGTTAGGGCATCGGAAGATGGAGCTGGAATTCAGGTCCGGAGCTCGTCGGAGAGGTTTTCTGGAGGAAGAAACTCGGAGGAATCGATCGCCGAGAGAGCCATGCCTCGGGTTTCGCAGGAGCTTAAAGACGCTTTGGCGACTCTGCAGCAGACTTTTGTGGTGTCCGATGCTACTAAGCCGGATTGCCCTATTGTTTATGCTAGTAGTGGATTCTTCACTATGACTGGTTACTCTTCCAATGAAGTTATTGGCAGAAATTGGTAATTTGGTAGTTAAATCGTTTGTTGTTCTTCTGCTGATAAGAATTAGGGCTGATGATTTTGTGTGTTTGTGCAGCCGTTTTCTTCAGGGGGCGGAAACGGACCAGAATGAAGTAGATAAGATTCGAGTTGCTGTTCGAGCAGGGAAGAGCTACTGTGGGAGGTTGTTGAACTACAAGAAGAATGGAACACCGTTTTGGAATCTCCTTACTGTTACTCCTATCAAGGATGATTCTGGCAAAACCATCAAATTTATTGGGTAAGCTATCAATTTGGTTGCCCTGAGTAAAATCAAATTAATCACCTCCTGTTTGAACAGAATGCAGGTGGAAGTTAGTAAATATACAGAGGGGGTAAATGATAAGGCGTTACGTCCTAATGGTCTGCCTAAGTCATTGATCCGTTATGATGGTAAGCTTTCTCATGCTTTGCTTCAGTTGCTGCATTAGATTATAGTGTTTTAAGGGTAATGATCTTGATCTGTCAGCTCGTCAAAAGGAGAAGGCTTTGACGTCGATGGAAGAGGTTGTTCAAACTGTGAAGCATCCAAAATCACATTCAATAAGTGTGAATGATAGCTTAAAAAATGAGGATCAGGGTTTCTTGATGCTGCCACCATCAGCTGAAATTCCTCAAGTAGAGTCGAAAAGTGAACCAGGGAATAAATCAAGGAAATCGACCCGTGTTTCTCTAGCGGGGTGAGGCTATTTAAGTGCAGCTCCTTCTATTTGTCATATCATTACTATGAATGCATAGTATTAAAAATATTTTAAACTCTTCAGACGCAAAGATTCCACCTCTACCCTGAAGAATGAAAATGAACTCATTCCTGAGGTGGAAATGTTGATGACGACAGAAGTTGAACGTACTGAGAGCTGGGGTCAAGACAGAGAGAGAGATATACGTCAAGGAATTGATCTAGCAACCACTTTGGAGCGCATCGAAAAAAACTTTGTGATCTCTGATCCTCGGCTTCCTGATTGTCCAATTGTATGGAGACTGAAAAGAGTTGTATCTTTTCTGGTTGTTTCTCGAGAAGAATGAAAATAAACATGCCTTTGTTTCTCTTGCAGATTTTTGCATCTGACAGCTTCCTCGAATTGACCGAGTATACAAGAGAGGAGATCTTAGGAAGAAATTGTCGGTAAGAAGTATACTTCCTCTTTCGTTTTCTTTCATAGCATAAAATGCATGAAAACATTAGCAGTATGCTAATGAGCTTAATTTCTTTATTTAATGCTATAGGTTCTCCCTTGGATACATTAACTTTCCAAGAAGCTATAATCTGACATCTGAATCATCTAAATCTATATTATGAAGGATAACAAGGAAGCCATCATATGCATTGATTGAGAATTTATATCATCTTCATTTTTTGTTATCTAGTTTAACACATGTACTTGTTAGTGAATCCTTGTCTATACACTTCTAGGCAGTGTACATATGAGATGCCTTAATATTTTAGACTTGTATTCAGCTAGAGTTTAAGTTTTTTTAAATGTCTGAAATTTAATTTTCTGCTCACCTTGCTAAAAGATTTGTTCAAACAAAATGATGTGATACTAAAAAGTTCCAGTTGATTGGCAGATTTCTTCAAGGACCAGAAACAGATCAGGCTACTGTCCAGAAGATCCGAGATGCAATTAGGGAGGAAAGGGAGATCACTGTTCAGTTAATTAATTACACAAAGACTGGTAATTGCCTAATTGCAGATTTTCTGACAGTCTCTAGCTAGAATTTTGTTCCAGAAAACCAAGTCATTTCTGTTTTATATGCAATGAGACTCCAGTTTGTAATTCTTACCATGTCACTTCACAGGGAAAAAATTCTGGAACTTATTTCACTTACAGCCCATGCGGGACCAGAAGGTAATGACTAATGACAGTCTGCTGACATTCTGTATAAAAGGCCTTTTCTGCTTTCTTTTATATGTGTTTGAATTTTGTTCCCTTCACATTTTATTGCCATGATCTGGATCTTACGTATTTACCGTCTTTTGCATATTGTAGGGTGAACTGCAATACTTCATCGGTGTGCAGCTTGATGGAAGTGATCATTTAGAACCACTTCGGAATCGCCTCTCTGAAGGAACAGAGCAGCAAAGTGCTAAGTTGGTCAGACTTTCATTCTCTCTCAGAAATTTATGCAGCTCTCGTAATGTTTATCTCTCACATTTTTATATATACATCACTGCAGCAAAAGTTTGATAACCATCACTATAAACTAGTATGCTGGATGACCCAAAAAAACTCATGGATTAAACTGCTGCAGAAGATTTTAAATCCAAGCTCCACTTAGATATGTTGAATATGTTAAATGAGATAAGAAAAAATAAATACTCGCATGTGAAGAAGAAAACAGGCGTTGGATGTGCTTGGTCACTCATATTGAAAATTAGTACTCTTATTTTACACTTTCAGGTTAAGGCTACAGCAGAAAATGTGGATGAAGCTGTACGAGAACTACCTGATGCCAATACGGTAAGATACTAACTCTCTTTTTTTAACATAGATTTGATACAGCTGTTGCATGCATCACTAGTAAGGTTGTTTTTCTTGACTTGCTATTTTCATGAATAGTTTTTTTTGTTGATTGGATGTTGCGGTGATTTCATTACACTTACGGTGAAAACTCTTTAGATTCTAGGCATCTAAAACAGTCCGTAGTAACTATATGATTTCTTATACAGAAGAAACACTTTGTTTGTATATATTGGCATGTCCGTCGTTTAAAGTGATTGTTACCTGCTACATGGATGTTGATTATACATGTATTTTCTGACGAAGAAAAAATGGTCGTAGAAATAACTGACAATTCTTGTAGACGTGTAAATGATTCATTCTTTTGGCTATTTAAAACAAACCCTAAAACATCATCTTCAGAGTTTCTAAGTGTAACTTGAAATTTGATGCTGTTTTCTTTGTTACAGAGACCAGAGGATTTGTGGGCAGTCCATTCTCAACCTGTTAATGCCAAGCCTCATAGTAGGGGCAGTTCCTCATGGCTAGCAATACAGAAGGTGCAAAATTCTTCACTTTGATGATTTCCATTCACAAAAATTTGGTCATCTTTTGTGGCAATGTTTCTATTTTTACATTTCGAATATAGTTGCAGTATATGGATCCAATACATTTGTTTTTTCCTTGCAACTAATTGTGCTCTGGAGTTTTTGAACTTGCCTTAATATTTTGTATAATGAAGGATCTAATAACCATCTCGTAATCCTTTTCATGGATTTTAGATTGCCGCTGCTGGGAAAAAAATTGGTTTAAATCATTTCAAGCCAATAAAACCTTTGGGTTGTGGTGATACTGGCAGGTACATAAGACACATGCTATTGTGATTTAGTCAGATCATCCATTTTAATTGTCTTTTTTTGAATCAAATGTTTGATCTCAGTTTATTGTTTCCTTGCAGTGTTCATTTAGTGGAATTAAAGGGAACTGGTGAACTATATGCTATGAAAGCGATGGACAAGTCTGTGATGTTGAACCGCAACAAGGTCTGGGACAAGCTGTATATGTCTAGTTTGGAGAATAACTGTTTTATTGCTTTTGAAGATACCTATGAATGATGCTTGGTTTTCATCATTTTATTGTCATGTATCTAATACTGAATCCTGCACCTTGCTCATTAGCTTTTTTCTGTAAAATTTTAATTCTTTTTCCAATTTTACAGGTTCATCGAGCTTGCATTGAGAGAGAAATTTATTCGCTGCTTGATCATCCTTTTCTTCCAACCTTATATGCTTCTTTTCAGGTATAGCTTAACTGAATGGCTGCTACACATTCGTCTGTCTTCTAATTGATTGTTTCCTGGAATACTAATTTCATATACATTTGCAATGTTAATACTAAAAGGAGCCTGAAATACTTATTTTCTCTGTTCCTAATAAATTACAATATGAATTTACTTATACTGTTTTTTTGTATGTCAGACCCCTACGCACGTTTGTTTGATAACAGACTTTTGTCCTGGAGGAGAATTATTTACTCTACTTGACAAGCAACCCATGAAAATATTCAAAGAGGAGTCAGCTAGGTACTACTATATAGTATTTAGCCTTAATCATATACCCGTATAAGATCATGGAATTTGTATTTTGATAGTTACCTTAATTTATTTCCGTTTTGATATGCAGATTTTATGTTGCAGAGGTGGTTATAGGTTTGGAATATCTTCATTGTTTAGGTATTTGTTCTGACAACACACATCTGGAAATATATAATCTGGTTCAATTGTATAAACTTACTGTCACTGCTAATCAAACAATTGCAACTGTCATAATATATCTTCAGTCTGTTACCTAACAATTTTCCGTTGATGATATGATACAGGAATCATATACCGTGACCTGAAGCCTGAAAATGTGCTACTCCAAAAGAACGGCCATGTTGTCTTAACCGACTTTGATTTATCATTTATGACATCCAGCAAACCACAAGTATGTTTCAGTTTTCTCCATATCCCTTGAATCTGCCACCATTTGGTTGTTGACAAGTATCTATAATTTATTTCTGCAGATAATAAAGCCTCCACCTACAAAAAGAAGAAAATCTAGAAGCCAACCACCTCCAATGTTTGTTGCAGAACCAATCTCCCAATCTAACTCATTTGTGGGAACTGAAGAATACATTGCTCCTGTAAACTATTCACCTTTTTCTCCTTTCGTTCTGCCATGTCGTCATGGGATGAATCTTTATAAAAAAAATTATGTGCAGGAAATCATTACTGGAGCTGGACACAGCAGTGCTATTGATTGGTGGGGATTAGGCATATTTCTGTATGAGATGCTTTATGGGCGTACACCCTTTCGAGGAAAAAACAGACAGAAGACATTTGCAAACATTTTACACAAGGACTTGACTTTTCCTAGTAGTATTCCTGTAAGATCTCAGCCTGTACTATAACATAATGCATCATTAAATATGAGAATTTGGCTAATGCATTTTGAATTGGTGCAGGTAAGTCTTGGTGCAAGGCAGTTAATTAATTCACTGCTGATTAGAGACCCGGATAGCCGGCTAGGGTCAAGAACTGGTTCGAATGAGATTAAAGAACACCCTTTCTTTCGCGGGATTAACTGGCCCTTAATTCGTTGCATGGTACTTAATTCTCTTAATGAATCTCCCTTTTTCCATAATGTGATGAATGCCTCTATAACAACTTATATGCACAATCTGAATTAACCAGAGTCCACCTCCACTGGAAGTGCCACTAAAATTGATCGAGAAAGATGCGAATGCAAAGGATGTTAGCTGGGATGACGATGGTGTTCTTGATACTTCAATGGAACTCTTCTAGAAGGTTCGTCTTCTCCACCACCAGCAATCATAAATTAAAACATACGGCAATTCAAAGATTTAATCATTTTTGTGTGAAAAGCAGGAGCTGAGAACTGTATATGGACAAGTGAAGAAGCTCCACACCAGATTTGTACAGAGCATGAAGAGTGTTGATTTTCATGTGCAGGTGGGCAAAAGAAATCACGAATCTCATGTACAGTGGATGAAGGAATAGTAGAAAACTGAAAGAGTGAGAATGAACCCCTATCATTTTTTATTTATTTGAATCCTGTACTAGAAGATCCAGGTCCAGAGCTATGCATTTTCAAACTTTCTGTGTATCACTTTTTTGTTTGGGTAGAATATGTATGACATCACTGTGAAAATAGGATGAAAGATTGTACTAACTAGCTCAACTCATGTAGGAACTGTATTATATATCGAACATTTGTTGATAAAATATGACATTAAGTACACGAACAAATCCAATCCCTAGATTGAAAGAGTAAACTTCTACCAAAATAAAATAAAGTATATTGTCAGATAGAATTATTATTGCCCGATTAACGACGGCTAACCGCTAACGTGAAAGTTGATAATTGGAGTATAAAATCATCATCTTTAAAAAAACTTTTTCATTTCTCACTTACCATTTCCCCTCGTTTCCTCAGAGCTCTCACAAACCCTATTTTGTCTACTGAAATCGATCGATCGAACAAAACAATGTCGAATTACATCTGCACGGAAGCTATTGTTCAGATCTTGAAGTACTCGCCCGTGAAATCCCTATTGCGGTTCCTATGTGTGTGCAAAGAGTGGAGACAAGTGATCGACTCCCCATTCTTGATGCAGCAACATCTCTCCCTCCAAAACCCTAGTTTTCTTGTTCAGAAATCATCGGTGGAGTATTTTGCGGTCGTTCCTCACGCTCTCCCCTCATTCAATACGCTGAACGCCGCCCCGATTGAATATCCTGAATTCAGTAAGTTAGTGGGGACACATCATGGTGTAGTTTGTCTTTTGGATTCTCACAACGGCATTTTCTTGCTTTGGAACCCTTCCCTTTGTTTGAGTGTAAGAGGAGAAAATTGAAAGGGAAAGACTTGATTTCCATAGATTGAAAATGGTGTAAAAATGAATTACAGAGAGGGTTTATATATGTCCGAATACAATGGAGTTAAGATTACTTGATTTCTCTCCTTCTTATAAATAAAACAAACTCCCTAACTAACTAACTAACTAACCCATATTCTATCAGCCCGGCTCAAGCTGGAGTGGAGTAGAGGACACTCCAAGGTCATGATGTAACAGGCCAATGAGGGGCTTGGTTAGTATGTCGGCTAGTTGGAGCTTGCTTGGAACATGAGAGATGGAGATAAGGCCTTCAAGAAGCTTTTCACGCACAAAATGACAGTCGATCTCCACATGCTTGGTGCGCTCATGATAAACTGAGTTCTTTGCAATGTGTATTGCTGCCATGTTGTCACACTTCAAAGCAACAGGTGTGACTTCACTAACTCCAAACTCTGAGAACAAGCGTGTAAGCCAAGCGAGTTCAGCACAGATTCTTCTCATGGAGCGATATTCTGCCTCTGCAGAGGACAGGGAAATGGTTTGTTGCTTCTTGGACTTCCATGAGATGGGAGTTCCTCCAAATAAGACAATGAATCCACTGACAGAACGCCTTGTCATGGGGCAAGATGCCCAGTCTGCGTCACATAAAGCTTGAAGACTCATGCTCTTGTTGTTGTTCAGCAGAATTCCCAGATTAACTGTGCCTTTCAAATATCTGAGTGTGTGGATTGCTGCTGAGAAGTGTGGTTGGCGTGGAGAGTGAAGGAACTGACTGAGATATTGTACTGTGAAGGCCACATCAGGTCTGGAATGAACAATGAAATTCATCTTGCCAACCAATTTCCTGTAAATGGATGGATCAGACAATAACTCCCCTTCATGGAGATTAAGCTTGCAATTGAGCTCAAGTGGTGTGAGAAGTGGCTTCAGATCACCACAGTTGAATTCTTCTAGTAACTCATTAATGAATTTCCTCTGAGTGAGTACTAGGCCATCTGGATGAGGGATGAATTCAAGACCAAGGAAGAAGTGTTGTAGGCCAAGATCCTTGATTTTGAATTCCTGATCAAGGAAAGCCTTAAGGGATATAATTTCTTCTTCATTATTGCCAGTGAGTAGTATGTCATCGACATAGACTACCAGAAACACCATGGACTCAGCAGACTTTTTGGAGAAGAGTGAATAGTCATTCAGTGATTGAACAAAACCTCTTGCTTTCAAGACAGTGGAGAGGCGTGCATACCATTGACGTGAGGCTTGCTTGAGGCCATATAGAGATCTTTGCAGTCTACAAACAAGCTTATCATCTTCATTCTGTAATCCAGGAGGCAGTTTCATGTAGACTTCTTCATGCAATTCACCATGAAGAAAAGCATTGTTAATGTCTAGTTAAAAGACATTCCAATGTTTCTTGACAGCCAAAGTGATCAAGCTTCTCACTGTAGTGATCTTAACCACAGGAGATAAAGTTTCATTATAGTCAATTCCCTCCTTTTGTGTGAATCCCTTCACAACTAACTTTGCCTTGAATCTTTCAACACTGCCATCAGCTTTCCTCTTTATTCTATAAACCCACTTGCATCCCAGTGCCTTTTTCCCTTTTGGCAAAGGAACAACAGACCAAGTCTGGTTTAATTCAAGAGCCTCAAACTCCTTGTTCATTGCCTCCACCCACTTTGGGTCTTGGCAAGCAGTAGAATAGGATAGTGGTTCTTTCTCCTGGGATAGATTCTCAATGGCTAGGCTTTGGAAACAGAAAGCTTCAGGTAGTGTACTGGTAAGGGTGTGATGACAGGCAAGATGATCACTGTGTTCTATGGATACAGAACTACAAATGTAGTCTTGTAAGTAAGAGGGAGGGGTATGTGTTCTGGTGGATTGTCTGAGAGGTGGAGTAGGATCAGAGTGTGAGGAGGAAGTGGGGATAGTATTTTGAGGAGGTTGAGTATGATTTTGAGGTGAAGGAGGTGAGTCATCTGTGGAATCTTCATAGGTGATAGGTAAATTTTGAGGAGGTGATATGGTTTGAAGATATGGAAAGATGAACTCATGAAAAATAACATCTCTGGATGTAAATTTGGTATGTGTTTCTATGTTGTAAAGCTTGTAGGCCTTCTTTCCAAAAGGATAGCCTATGAAAACACAAGGTATGGCTCTAGGCTGAAATTTATCTCTCCCTTGTTTGAGTGTGATACGAATCCGGGATGAGTCGTGTGCCCTCGGGAAGGATCGTGGCAGAAAGGGAAGTCGATGGCGCTTCTAGAACTCTTCTAGGGTTTGATAAGTATTGAATCTTTCGATTCAATAAGAACTCGATGTCTTGAGAGTCCACTCAAGGGATGATCGAATTTAATAGGTAGGCTTGATGACAGTTCGCTATCGAGAACAACTCCGGATCCAATCAGTGGGGTTTGACGAAGAAGGTTTAAGGGAGGAGATAACTCAACTTCAATGCTTAAACTCAAATTCAACGTCTAAAACAAACAATGGAAAAAGGTCAACTTATAAAGAAGGCTGCTACTAACATAACCCTAAAGAGCAGCCCAAATTCGGAATTAAAATAAAATATCTCAAATAAAGGAGATCTCGGAAACAAATCCGATCGAGGCGGACTCCTCGTCTCCTCCAGGATCCGCGGGCGCGGACACTTCTTCCGCGGTCGCGAAAATTGTTCTGCTGGCTTCTTTTGCTTGGCTCATCCGCGACTGCTGCTGCTGAATTTCTCTAACGAATCTTTTCCATGGGGGACGCCAAGGCCTATGATTCAATGGTGATGTCGTAGCTAGCTCGTCCTCTTGATATCGCTTCATTCTCCCCTTCTTAGCATCGAAGCGTCCTCGCTTCGATTGTGTTGGTGCAGAGGGGAGAAAGAGATCAGTCATGTTAGAGTGTCTCCCCTTCTTAAGAACAAACTCATCTGTTGGGAGCACTCCAAAAACACAATTAATGGGGACTGACACCAAAGGTGTTGCAGTGAATGGTGTCATATCTGTAAGTGTTTGAACACCAGAAGGCGTCCAAGAAATCTTTGGTGTGAAGACTGTATGCACCATCAATGGAATTTCCTGCTCACAATTGCCGCTATTTGAAGACTCTTCCTCCTCATTGTCTTCAACGGAACCCACAACTTGGGAATGAATCTGATCTGTGACTGACTCCTCAATTACTGACACTTCAATTATTTATTCCAAGTTGAGAACCGATACCTGATTAGTCATTTGGGTTGCTGGGTTGGAATTTTGTGATTCATCTTCCTCAACAACATCAACAGGAGAAGATGCAATTTTGCTGGAACTGGGAACCAAAACTGACCTTGCCATGTTTGTTTCTATGAGATGTTCAAGCATAGCGATCCTCTCCTTGAGTGCTTGTTCTTCTTGTCGTGTCCTGTAGATTGTTGCCTGTAACCAAGCACTTTCAGCCTCTTCATCTGATGGACGGCGCTCCTTTGTACGTGACTTGGGAGGTTGTGCTGGAGGTTGAAGTTGCCGAGGGGCGCTGTAGCGTTGTGGGGATGGCTTGTAGCGTTGTGGATGAGAAGGATACGGAGGTGGGAGCCAACCGGGAGGCATGTTGGCGTAAGGGCTCGTACCACCGAATCGTTCATAGTCGTCCCACTCTTCATCATCTTCATCTGACCAGTAATCATCGAACCGTCTTGTGGTCCGACGATATGACATAGGGAAAACTAGGGTGGGATGGGCATAAACCTAAAATTAAGGTTCTGTCAAGGACTTTTCCGCGGGCGCAGAACCTAAAATTAAGGTTCTGTCAGCAACTTTTCCGCGGTCGCGGACGATTAGGGTTGGCGGCAACGGGTTTGTATTTGAGGGTTTTGGATGGGCAAACGAACTCCGATTTTGACAAATCTTATATGTACGGACTCGTCTCGAAAAGCTCTATGATTTGGGAGTTTTTTTGTGGCAAATGGACCAATTTTTGGGGCCGAAATCTGGGTAAAAGTCGACGGGATTTTAGGGTTTATGGTTTGTGTGTGCGGAATTTGGTGGCGATAGTATGGAAAGAAATGGATATGAAGAGTTTAAGAATAACTACACCTTTAAACCGCTGAGCTCTGATACCAATTGATACGAATCTGGTGCGAGGTAGAAAGGATAGTCTTCTAAACTCCTTCAAGGTTGGGATAAGTATTGAATCTTTCGATTCAATAAGAACTCGATGTCTTGAGAGTCCACTCAAGGGATGATCGAATTCAATAGGTAGGCTTGATGACAGTTCGCTATCGAGAACAACTCCGGATCCAATCAGTGGGGTTTGACGAAGAAGGTTTAAGGGAGGAGATAACTCAACTTCAATGCTTAAACTCAAATTCAATGTCTAAAACAAACAATGGAAAAAGTTCAACTTATAAAGAAGGCTGCTACTAACATAACCCTAAAGAGCAGCCCAAATTCGGAATTAAAATAAACTATGAATTAAAATAAAATATCTCAAATAAAGGAAATCTCGGAAACAAATCCGATCGAGGCGGACTCCTCGTCTCCTCCAGGATCCGCGGGCGCGGACACTTCTTTCGCGGTCGCGGCTACTTCTTCCGCGGTCGCGGAAATTGTTCTGCTGGCTTCTTTTGCTTGGCTCATCCGCGACTGCTGCTGCTGAATTTCTCTAACGAATCTTCTCCATGGGGGACACCAAGGCCTAGGATTCAATGGTGATGTCGTAGCTAGCTCGTCCTCTTGATATCGCTTCAGAGTGTAGATGTATAGCACAAGCATCCAAAGGTTTTTAGGATTGAAAAATCTGGTTTAGTGCCATAGAGTTTTTCATAAGGAGAGATATTTTTGAGAGTAGAAGAAGGAAAACGATTTATGAGATATGTTGCAGTAAGGACACACTCACCCCAGAAAGACAAAGGTAGGCCAGATTGGAAGAGAAGAGCTCTTGAGACTTCCAAGAGGTGTTTGTGTTTTCTTTCTACTACACCATTTTGTTGGGGTGTTGCTACACATGAGGTTTGGTGAAGGATGCCTTTCTCTTCAAGAAAGTGCTTGGTGGCATGACTGGAGCCCAGCTTAAGTGCATTGTCAGATCTCAACACTTTAACTGAGCTATTAAACTGAGTAGCTGTCATGGTGATGAAGCTTTTGATGAACTCAAATGCATTGCTCTTGGTACTTAACAAGTGAGTCCAAGTGGCTCTACTGTAGTCATCCACAATGGTGAGAAAATACCTGTAACCTTCCTTTGTGGCAGTCTTGTAAGGACCCCAAGTGTCAATGTGAAACAACTCAAAAATCCCTTTAGATGAAATAACACTATGAGGAAAAGGCAATCTTTGTTGCCTAGACTTAGCACAGATCATGCAACTATCAATATCTGTATCTTTATTCAAAGAAGGTAAAATGGACAATGTTCTCAACTTAGAGTAAGGTAAATGCCCACATCTATTGTGCCAAAGTTTACATTCAGATTGTCTTTCTTTAGCTACTGAGAAAACTGAAAGATTATCTGGTTTCTTCAATCCTTCACCAGACATGAGGTAGATCCCATTCCTGCATTCACCAATTTCCTGAGGCCTCTTCTTGGAAAGGTCCTGCAGAATGCAGTTACTCTTTGTGAATGTAACAGCCAAATCATACTGAGCACATTGTCTTGCTACAGAAATCAAGTTAAACTTGAAGCATGGAACATAGAGAACTCCTGAAAGAACTATAGTTGAAGATAATCTGACATCACCTTCCAGATTCACAACAAATTTTTGGCCATTAGGAAGAACTATAGATAAAGACTCACTAAGTCTCCTAACTGAACTTAGAAGTTTGAGATCATGACACATGTGTACTAGCACCACTGTCAATAACCCAACTGCCAACAGTAAAGAGTGGTTTAGAGACTATACCAGCCATACTCATAGATTGTTGTGCTTCTGCTTTGTTGATGCTAACTGCTCCACAGAATTCTTGAGAAGAATTGCCCCTGAGAAGACTGACAAGTTGCTTGCACTCATCAGCAGAAAGCCCTGGAATCTGAGGTACTTCACTATGAGATAATCCACCATTATCCTCACTTTCATAAGCAGTAGCAGCCACTTTCTTGGTAACCTTTTGGGAGTTAGTGAATTTGAAATCTGAGGGAAAGCCTATAAGTCTGTAGCACTTATCAACAGAATGGCCATTCTTCTTGCACTGTCCATAGACTATAGAGCTTTTCTTGGAGTCCACTCTCCTAGAATCTCCACCAGCATACAGAGAAGAAGCTTCATTCAATATCTTGCTCTGTGTTCCTATTTCCCTTTGCCTTTCTTCCCTCAAAAGAATGTTGAAAGCTTCAGAGACAATAGGAGTAGGCTTCATCATTAATAGATTTCCTCTAGTGGTGTTGTATGCCTCATTCAATCCAGACAATAACTGCATAAGGCGATCCTCATCCTCCTCAGGATTCTGGCATTGAATGGCACCACATCTTTGACAACTGAATGGAGTTTCTAAACTTCTTAGTTCATCCCAGAGAGCTTTGATTCTAGTATAGTATACTCCAATGGAGTCATTTCCCTGAGTGATAGTGCTAAGATCTTTGCGTATAGAATATTTCTGAGAAATGCTAGATTGATTGAATCTTGAGACTAATTCATCCCAAACTTCCTTAGCTGAATCACAGTAGATAACACTGCTTCTAATTTGCTTACTATCAGCATTAGTGAGCCATGAGAGCACAAGACTATCACATCGCTCCCACATTCTGATCAATCTTGCATCAAAACGTGGTTTCTCCAGAGTTCCATCAACAAAACACCATTTATTCTTTGCAGATAGAGCAACCTTGACAGAACGCCTCCATTCATTGAAAGAATTACCTTCAAAGATATCTGAAACCAGAGGCGTACCTGGATGATCTGAGGGATTGACATAAAGAGGATTGCTATGATCCTGAGTGCCATTGCCAGTACCAAGGAAACGAAGAACTTCAGCTGCAGCTTCCGAATCCGCCATCGATCAGAATCGCAAGTGCAAATCAAGAATCCCTGGACAACACAGAATCAGGCGATTCTAGGTCTTGCGAATGAAGATCGAAGAGCGATGAGAGTAGAAGGATGAACGATCGATTGATTTGAGGGAGAAATTGATCAAACACGATCAATTGAGAATGGAAATCAGATTGTTTGCTCTGATACCATGTTAGAGTGTGAGAAGAGAAAATTGAGAGGGAAAGAGTTGATTTCCATAGATTGAAAATTGTGTAAAAATGAATTACAGAGAGGGTTTATATATGCCCGGATACAATGGACTGGAGATTACTTCACTAACTGATTTCCCTCCTTCTCATAAATAAAACAAACTCCCTAACTAACTAACTAACCCATATTCTATCACCCTTCGTAAGTTTTCGAGCCCAATTCATCACCCCAGTCTTGTAGACTTTGGATTGCCTGAGGCTACAATATTATGCAGTTGCTATAGTTTCTGGATTGACCCTTCCACCAAAGAATTCAAAATGGTTTCTCTTATTTGGATCTACGATGGTCCTGACGTTCTTCGCATGGTGCACTTCTTCTACACGTCAATTCGACGTGATTGGAGGGTAATTCAGTCAGAGCGGAAGAGATGGTTTCCTTGCCAACAAGCACCCCCTTTGATGATACAAGGAGTAGCTCACTGGACTGTCCTTATGGGTAAATAAGCCATGAATGTGGTTATACTTTCCTTCGACTTTGTGCTCGATAGGTTTGAGCCCATTGATATGCCTGCTGTAACGAAACCATGGGATTTGCCAATAAAGTTCGTTTTGCAAGGTAATCTTGCACTATTGATCGAGGATCAACACCGTGTTAGTAGATACAACATGTACGTGAGGAAACAAGGTTCATGGGTTACCATGTTTAGCTTCGACATTTCAGGTGAGGTAAATAATGTTTTCTGGGTGATGAGGGAACAAGAACAAGAAGAAAACAGAATCAGGGCTCTTGTATTAAGGAAACCAAACTCTGAGCTGGGCTTGTATGAGACAACAGCTGGCTTCATTCCCTTGATGGATGACTTATCATTATCAAGTGATTGTGTTGCTAATGAGTTTGTGGAAAGCCTTGTTTTCCCTTATTAGAATGATAATTCATATGACTTGAGCTTTCAACAGCTTGCAAGAGTACTACTAGTTTCATGTTGTTGTCACCTAACCATGTCAAACAAGGTATGAGTAGTAGTTTGAGATGTCATTTTTTGTGCACTATTGTTCTGCCTAAGTTCTTGTTTAGGATCAATATCCATTTCTTGGTTGTTAAATCTATTGCCTTTTGTTGTGGATGAACACTTATCTTGCGTGTTCTGATAACTATTTGTTTATATGCTCTAGCACGATCCGGTTCGTAACAGTAATTGAAAGGGAAGCAAATAGTTGATACTGGTTGTGAATGTTGATATTGCTGTTGTCTGACTAATATAAGCAAGCTTGAATGTAATCTTGGAAATTAAATATTGGTTTGATTTCATAGAATTAGATTAAGGTCACAGATGAATTCTAAGTCTCATCCATTTACTGATGAAAACAATGGTGATGTTTTGAAAGAGGAATTCAGTTACTTGGTTGACTATCTGGTGCAATTCATTGCCTGCTGCTGATTGAAAAAGTGGGATGTGATATTGATTTGATCTATTCGCTCAACAACAGAACCGACAGTTCTCAAACCACAATCGATTCGTTGAACCAAAAATGTTAAGAATCTAAATGCAAGGGGACACAAGGTATGTTCACGCGGTTCGGTAATCCCTAATCCGCGGAGTCTCAGTGGGGAGACTCGGCCCAATCAATACACTAAGAATCTCAGGGAGTTCACACAGAAGTTACAAAGCAAGGCAAGAACGGCAAATCACAGAATACATGCAAGATCTAACTCAGATCTAACAGAGAGATAGGTAAGAGAAGGAGTTTGGGATTCGGCCCCCAATAGGCTGTTGTAGCTTCAAGGCAGAAGCTACACTGAGAAACCAAGTCTTCAATCTTCATAAATCACCACCCTAGGATCTCCGCAGAAGCACTTCAAGATCTCTCTCTTTTCTCTGTAATCTCTCTTTTCTGTAATGAGGCGCCGTCAACAACAAGAATGAACTTCTAGGGCAAGCTTCTCCTTCAGAGGCTTTATATATCACGTCTTACCAGATGGCTCAAGTGGGCTTCGTCCATTTGATCAACAGATACGGCCCAAACAAACACTGCCATTTGATCAACAGATACGGCCCAAACAAACACAGCCCAAGAACAATAGCCCAACTTACAGATATAATCCAATACCAGATTTTGCCTTCCAACCGGTTACCCTGGGTTGCAAAATTATCCGGTTTCAGACTTAATCTTAAAGCTAGAACTAAGTTCTAAACTATCTACCAATTCCTACACTTAAGATTTGTTATACTAATAAACTACTTAGGTCATACATGAACTTAGGATTATAACACTGAGATATGGTATTATATGCTATGTTGATGACTCTGCAGTGCTTCTTTTGTGTTTACATACGTAGTTTGGAGAAAATTAGTTTGAATGCATAGTTCAGCTTTGACAAAGGAATCATCTGGTGCAACATTAGATCGATCATGATGTGATGATGATTATGGGCACGACTGAATTGTATCACATGCCTTTTGGAAAACCAAATTCTTTGTGTTATTGACAGGTCAAAGTTTTCAGGTATGGTGTGGTATGAAATTGAAAATGCTGCGCAACTCTCAATTCTCCAAAGAATTAAGAAAAAGAAAAACCAACTGCAATTTTTTTGTAATTCAACCTTTGCTTGATGTTGCCTGCAGTTGCAGACTGTTCTTATTTCTCAGTTACATGACCACCTATATATACAAGTGCAAGGTCGGTGGATACTAGTTAACTAGCTAACTCTGGAAATACTTCCTAATCTAGAATTATCCACTAATCATCCAAATGTTTCTAGTGCAGATGTGCACACTCCACCCAATTCTCGAACTCCTTTTTCTCCCTTTCATCAATCTTTTGGGCCATATACTCACGGACCCATTTGGACTCATATTTAGAAGCGCCATTAAATCAACGAACTATTTGTGTCCAATACACCTTCCTCAATTAAAGGCTAAGCTTCTACACTTCCCAACTAAACATTAATAAAATACCCTAGTTGATACACACGCGCCTCTTTCTTCCCAGATCTGAATCTCCTCCTTTCTTCACTCCCTCTTTCTTCTGCCTCCCTCTTTCTTCCGCCTCTGTCTTCCCAGATCTGTCTTCGCAATCCCGACCTCCAAACGCACAGCCGAACAAGCCGCATCCCTTGGAATCCCTCTCTCCATCCTCGACGATTATCCGTGCCTCGATCTCGCAATCAACGGAGCAGACGAGGTTGATCCTAACCTAGATCTCGTCAAGGGACGCGGAGGTGCGCTTCTGCGGGAGAAGATGGTGGAAGCCGCTAGCGATAAGTTCATTGTGATCGTCGACGACACGAAGCTTGTAACGGGACTCGGAGGAAGCGGATTGGCGATACCTGTGGGTAAATACCAAAGTCTAAACTGCAATAATTGTTTTCTAGTGAGAGATGATTGTTCATTTCTTCATAGCAGCTAGCCCGAAATCTGTGCAAAGAAGCCAGAATTGAAATCCAAGGATTCAATCGAGTAAAACTTGTGTAGCTTTTTGCTTGAGATCTGGATCTGGAAACTTGTGTAGCTTTTTGCTTTGTACAGTATTACGTTTTATATCTTCTTTTTTGTATCTTCTTTTTTCTATAAAGATGCTGAAGAAAACTAGATAGTGCTGATGGAGATGATGATCAATCATCCATGGACGATGGATCTTAATAGAGTTTGTTCAGCAGGTTTTTTACTCTTATTAGACTATCTCTGATTGAGTTGTAATGGCGCCATGTTTTTCTTTCTTCATGTTTCTCTTTTACATGTAAAGAGCTTTGCGGATGCTTGATGAAATAATGCAGGTTAAGAAATTGTAAAGGCACAACATTATTAGATGGCACAACATGTAGAGAGTCCTGATCTTGCTCATCTAGTATCTCGATTCCTTCACAAGAAATGGCACTATCTACTCAATTAATTTGATTACCTCTTTTATTTTTTGTTTCTAATTTTTTATTATGTTTGACAATTTTATTTAGTATGTTGATAAGTTATTAATGGTTTTTGACAGATTATTAGTGTGTTGACAATTTATACGGTGTGTTGACAATTTTGTAATATTACTCGTGTTGTATGTTGTTGACCGTTTATTACTCGTGTAAACAATTTATTTAGTTGGGTTGACAACTTATTTAGCTGTATTGACAAATTATTATTTTTGTTGACAGCTCTGTTAAAAATTTTGTTGACAAATTTTGTTGACAACTCTGTTATAATTTCAACGTCACAAAGGGTTATTATTGGTGTTGACAACTTATTATTCTTTTTGACAGCTCTGTTAAAATTTTTGTTGACAGCTCTGTTATAATTGTCACGTCAGCAAAGGGATATTTCCATATAACTTAAAAAAGTGATGCAAAAACTTAAAAAAATTCGATAAATCAACTCCATATACTAATGGGCTTTTATATATCGGTAATGAATTCAACGAAGGTGAGGTGTGAATAGTAAAAAAATGATGGGCGACGAATAAGAATGATATTTTAATATCTTGCTGAAGTGAAATTTAATGTAATTTTGTCATATTCGACATCATTTCTAGCTACTAAATCAAAGCAATTTTCTCCAATTCTAGCTATGACACGTGATATATTCTTCATTTAGGCCATCCACTTGTCGTCATTTCATTGGTCACAATTTTTTACTATTTTTTGTAATTTCCTTTAAAAAATTGATTAAATTTGGAAAATCATGTGCAAAAATATCACAAAAAGATTTTTTAAGATCTTTCAGATTACAAAAAGACTTTTATGTGTTAATTTTTTAGATTTTGACCTCCCAATATCCTATTATGTTATTTTACAAATTTATAATTTTATTTTTATGATATGACATACAAAAAGATTGATTTTTTAATAAATAAGAGAAGAGATTATATTTTTGTCTTATGATAGTGTTTTAAATTATTTGTTTTATATATGTTGAAATCAATTTATTTAAATTTGTTAAAAATTGATCTATGATAATTTGATCAAATAAGATTTTTTGTATAAAGATTCATTTATATTCGTTGTTTATTATATTTTTAGTTTTAAAACTTAATTATATATCAATATCATTTTAAGATATTAACTTATTTTCATATAAAGTTATATATTACATTATACTTTGTACTACTTATTAACTATATCGAATTATATAAACCGCGCCATGCGCGGTACTGATAAAAATGAAAGAAGGAAAATACCCGATTGATTAATTGCTAAGTAGTAGAGATTAGACCCGATGGATTAATTAATTAAAGGATGTTTTCTTGGCAGCTTCATCCTTCATGCACACACACGTACCATCTGTTTTCCGGTCAACACCGGATTTTGAACTTCTTAATTACATAATCAATCCAAAGAAGAGCATATGTCCGGATGTGCCTGTCACGTGGTCGTTCCAATCTTCTATGATTATCATCTACTCCGGAGTATCAAATATTCAACTCATCAACAAATAATTACACACATTTCTCCTTTAATCTACTTTTTTAATCTCCTTTTCCAGTTTAATTGGACAAAATTTGTTACTTGGTATTGTTTAGTGACATTCCCAAGCGTCGCTCTCGTGGCGGGAACGTTTGGGTCACACTTTTCAACTCTCGCGGCTAATTGGAGAAGATGCAATTTAATTTGCATGCTATAAGACTTTCTTGCACATTATATATAAGTACGTAATTAAATCCCATGAAGATACATAAAGCAAAAACACAGAAATAAGCTATGGTGTCCTTCTCAAAGAAGCTGAAAAACACCGACGTTAGAAGCAGATTCTTATGGCCAACAGCTCACCTTCATCTTCTTCTTCCTCGGACGTCCGACATCGACAGAGTGAATTTTACGGCGGTTGATGCGAGTGGCAAAGTCTGGAGTTTCGCTTGCTCCGTACGAAATCGAGGGCGTTTTCGCAAACCGGTTTTAGAGGGATCATCTTGGCTTCTTTTTGTTAGGGCAAAGAAGTTGTGTCTTGGTGATATGGTCGTTTTCCATTATGATCAAAGTCATGATGTTAGATTTGGAATCCGAGTTAGGAAGCTTAAGACTATTAAGCTTTTCGGTCAACTGATTACGGCTTATGCTACTGAAGAGTGATGTGTGTAGTAAGGCCAGAGTAGTTTTATATGTATCTATGTTTTGATAGTAATGTGTAACACTATTTCTCCCACCTGTATTTCACGTATATGTAACGTATGTGTTAAATGTGAATGACCATTTTACTCTAGGATACGAAGAATAAGCTTTCCGTTTATTATTAATTAAAGAGTTTGATATGACATGGTAGTGTTGGGTATGGTAAATTACTGAATTTCATTAGCTTTGTACCGGTGAGTGTTGATTCATTTATAACTGAGTTTCAAACCAGACTTTTATGTTCCAAAACTATGAAAAATGGACACCATCTTTTCTTAAACTTACAGATGACCACTCAAATATAAGACCAATAAAAGACATACTTAATAATACATGACGAAAAGACACATCTTAATAGAAATACACATTGTCTAGAATCGTATACAACATGTAATATAACTTTATAAAGAACAAGAGCATCGTACGAGTACATAATACCTAATGATTCAGTGTACACCTAATTATACTCAAAAGTCAATAATGACATTTGTAAAATAATCAAAGATAACTTATATCTTAAGGCAATGGCTATATGCACGCGAATGGAGGCATATATGCACGCGATTCTGTGCGCGCAACTTATTCGCACGCATCTGTGCGCAGGTCTTATGCGCATACGTGTTTTACGGGGTATTACAGGTACTTTTCGTAAATTTTCAGAGTCTGTAACAACTTGTGCGCCTAACTATTGCGCACAGGTTGAAAATCTGTGCGCCGTGTTTCTGCGCACTGTTCAAACATAGTAGCCGTTGAAATTTTTGAAAAAAGTAGCCGTTAAATGTAAAACTGTGCGCTTAGGTTCTGCGCACAGGTGCTTTAGGGTTTGGGTTTGTGCGCGGATGGTTAGCGCACGAGTCTTTACAGTTTAGGATCCATCCATTTGGACCACAACGGTCATAAATGTGCCTATATAAAGCCATAATCTCTTCGTTTCCAAAAAATTCATTCAAAACCTCTTCGTTTTCCAACAAATTCATTCAAAATGTCTCGTCGTAATCAAAACTCTCGTATGTTAGAGTTGATTAATCAAAGTTGTGAAGATAGTGATGAAGAACACGATTGGGATAGCGGATCACAAGAAGAGGAAGACGACCCGAACGACGACGAATGGTTGGATGGTTTCTTAGAAGACGAAGAGTTCGGCGACTGGGATCCGAGTGGTGAATTTGTGGTTAGTATAATATGTTATAATTAGTTTTATATGGTAGCATAATTAGTTTCAAATTAGCTTCATATGCTAGCGTAATTAGTTTCATATGCTAGCCTAATTAGTTTCTTATGCTAGCCTAATTAGTTTCTTATGCTAGCCTAATTAGTTTCATATGATGGCCTAATTAGTTTCATATGATAGCCTAATTAGTTTCATATGATAGCCTAATTAGTTTAAAGTAATGATTTGTATTTTGCCTTGTTATTTTGGTAGTAATGTAATTGTCGCTCTACAATTACGTATAGGGGAAAGATTATTCGGATTATTTTAGAACCGCACAATATTGGGATACTCCGCAAGAATTGTATGAGTGGGCGAGAGATAGAGGAAAGGAGTTAGTGATAGCTTTGGTAACGCGTAATTCAAGTCCGTACCAAATAAGTATTGTGTGCCATAGATTTGGAAAACCAAGATCGGAGGCCAAAGGTGAACAAAGAGAATCCAGAGTTGCCTGTTCCTAGGCTTAGAAAGTCGAAGTCGAAGAAGTGTGAGTGTAGATTTCAGCTACTGGCAGTGCGAAAGAAAAACATTCCCTGGATCGCAGGAGAAAAATGGATTTTAGGTGTGATAGAAGGTCGGCATAACCATGTGCTACTTGCTAGTTTTCATGGGAATGCATTCATGGGTCGAATGACGGAGGAGCAAGAGCTTTGTGCTAGGCGGTGGGGAGATGGAACTGGACGCAAGACGCCAAAAGAAATTATCTCTAGATTGAGGGAGAAGTACCCTGGTAATGTTACTTCAAAGAGACAAGTTGCAAACTTTTTGCAGAAGGTGAATTACGAAGATCGCGGAGAGCTAAACGTGACACAGTGGTCGCTTAAGTTTTTGCGAGACCACGACTACGTAGTTCACCCACATAGAGACACGACAAACGGCGAGGTTGCAATATTATTCTTTGCTAACCAAGAGTCGTTGCGTTTGTTGAAGAAGTACCCGTACGTGGTAATTATCGATGCGACGTACAAGACAAACAAGTAAGTCTCTACAATACCTTGGTCGATATTTAGTTCGGATAATGATATATGTTCTGTAGTGATATATGTTAATGTTTCAATAGATATGAAATGCCGCTCGTAGAGATCGTTGGATTCACCAGTACACACAAGACGTTCAACATCGCGTATGCATTCACTAAAGCGGAAAGGATTTATCATTACACATGGATAATGATTCAATTTAAGTCATTATTCATAGATTTGGGAGTGATGCCAACGGCTATAATGACAGATTGCGAAGACGCGCTGATAAAAGGGATAAAGACTGTTTTCGGGAACGAAGTTCAACATCTGTTGTGTTGGGTGCATATCAAACACAACATTGAGGCACATGCTTCGACCATCCTAAAGAGACAAATTAAAGTGGAAGCCTTTGCAGGACAATGTTGGAGACTATTTTGCTCAGCTACTGAAGAGACCTATGAACTGCGACTCGAACAGTTGAAGAGATCTTGGAAGAGCGGCCTTGTGGGATACGTCGAGAGAACATGGCTTAATCCTCACAAGACAAGCATAGTGAGGGCTTGGACAGATCATAAGCTTCATTTCCTTACGAGGACTTCAAACAAGTAAATATTGATATTTTTAGTTAAGACGATTACATCATAACGGCGTACTTTCTTAACTTACCAACTTAACTGTTTTTTAGAGTTGAAGGGATGCACAAGGTTTTGAAAGATATTATTGGTTCCAACAGAGGGGGCTTTAACAGAGTGATCGTACGGATCCATCATTCAGTACTCCTTCAGATTGATTCAATTAGGGCGAGCATGAACATGTCTCTCTCCAAACGACCAACTGATTTTGATGATCCAAACATGCATCCGCTTGGAAGGGCTATTTTTTCCCGACTATTCTACAAAGTGTCAGACAGGTGTTTTGATCATTTGTTGGCTACTTATGAGATCATGTTGACGGGGAAATTTCCTGAACAATGCACCGACCATTGGGTGAGGAACTGTCTTGGGTTTCCGTGCGTCCATCAAATTGCACACGCTATCATTTCAAACACACCCCTGATTGAGGATGACATTCACCCGTTCTGGAGGGATTTGCATTGGGACGACACTCCTCAAACAGAAGACGACCCAAATCTGAAGGTTCGAATGAACATTATAGAGTTGCAACTCCATGAAATGTTCACCAAGTTGGAACTTGGAACCTTGAAGAAAAGCACGGCATACCAGCTAGGTGAGTTTATCAGGACTTGGAGCATCCTGAACTAACTACCTTGAAAGAACCGACAAATGTGAAAAGAAAAGGCAGGCCAAAGGGTGCAAAGAACAAGGATAAGGAGGAGGTTGACAGTGAAAATGACAAGGAGGATGACATAAAACAAGAAGATATGGAGCAGTATGAGAAGGAGGAGGCAAAGAAGAAATCAAAAGGAAAGAAGAGTACAGGAGCAAGACGGCCAGGTCGTCCTAAAAAGGAGGAGGATGACAGTGAAAATGACAAGGAGGAATCGAGAGAGAAGAGTTATTTTGAGCACAAACAAGAAGAGCTGGAGCAGTATGAGAAGGAGGAGGCAAAGAAGAAATCAAAAGCAAAGAAGAAGGCAAACAATACAGGAGCAAAACGACCAGGTCATCCTAGAAAGCAAACAACGACATCACTTCCCGTGGTCATTGAGGCCGAGGAGTTGCATTCTCAACCCATGCCCGACCTATCACAGCCTGAAGGATCAAACTACACTGACTTCGATCAATGCCCTGAAGAACTTGGTGTTCCTCTCATTCATAGGGGGATTGACTTCGGCATTGACAATTTGGATGATTTTTGGCTTCCATAGATCACAGATGTTAGACAGGTACGTTCTGACGGGCATTGTGGTTATAGGTCGATGACCTTACTTCTGGGAAGAAAAGAACAAGAGTACGGAAACATTCGGCGTGAGCTGGTAACGGAGCTGCTTGAGAACCGAGAATTGTACGAGCCTATTCGTCATCGTCTTTGTCCGGGTACTTGGGAGGATCTTATTCTCCAAGTTAACCATTGCAGAAGCCCTTGTTCAGAACTGTACTGGCTGCACTTTGCACTAATGGGCTTAGCGTTTGCCACCCTATACCAAGTTGGCCTCGTGTTATTGTGTTGGGATGCTCCGACCTTTTGCTTACCGCTAAGGTGTAGAACAGAAAATGTTGATCCTCCACGACAGATTTTCGGCATGGCACACGTAGGCAACCGTGACCACTTCATACCGGTAAAGTAGAAAATTGTACTTGATACTTGTGTAATCATAGTTTTTTGTTTAATATCTTAAGTCGATTGTGTTTATATAGGTGGCGTTGATGGTTGGTTCGCCACTACTGCATACTCCCGGTTCGTGGAAGAAACACGTAGATCCAAGCATTCAATGGTGGGAAGAAACATTTGGGGACAATTTGAGGATGTATCGAGAGTACCGCATTTCAAATGGTCGGGCACCAGATCCATTCATGTATAAAGGAGGGACCGAACCCGTTCACATATCTGACTGAGTGAGATTGTCATGTAATAAGTAGAAGACGTATTTTACCTTGTAATGTTCAATCTCATTTATTAGAAGACGCTTTTTACCTTGTAATAATTAGAAGACGCCTTTGCTTGTTTTGTAATGTTTTGAGTCGGTTTTTTTCGTTTCTAAGTCGTTTCGAGATGTTTTGAACCTTTTTTTCCAAATAAGCTTCAATGAAAGTACATAATGAAAGTACATAATGGTGCGCAACCTTTCCATCAGGAGCTTCAGATTTTTCAGATTCGGTGCGCAACATTAAGGCGCACAAGTTTTTAACGGTACCAAATGGTGCGCAGATATACTGCGCACACATTTTGAACGGTAACAAAGTGTGCGCAACATACTTGCGCACAGTTTGTTACCGTTCAAAATGTGTGCACAGTATATCTGCGCACACGGATTTAACTATAACTTATTGTGCGCTTTACAACAGCGCACAATAAGTTACAGATTGAAAAAGTTACAGAATAGGTGTGCATAACCTTGACGCATGGAGGAAATCCGGTTTGAAGTAGTTGAGATATGAAGGGTCTAGTACATCGATGTTGATTATGTTTCAAAAACTTATACAATTATGTGTTATTAGGCATATAAAGTGTGTATAAGGTCTCCCCTTCACAAAAAGTTGATCGAAAATACGCGAAAACGCAAAAACGCCTTGGAGGCCTTATATGCGCATTGGGTCTGCGCACACATTTCTATGCGCATTTCGAGTACGCACAACTTCTTGTGCGCAGGTGTTAAGCGCACGGTTGAAGTCCGTTAAAATATGATCGTTGGAATATGATCGTTAAAATATTAATCGTTAGTTAAGTGGTTGTTGTAATCGTTAGTTAAGTGGTTGTTGTAATCGTTAGTTAAGTGGTTGTTGTAATCGTTAGTTAAGTTAAAACCATCACACAAAAAAAGGCATACATAAAACATCCATCAAACAAAAATAGAAGTCGAGCGTCTAATCCTGAGTCTCCTGAGTATAAGGCGGAGCATCCTCCCGAGGCACATCACCCTGAGTCATATCATCCTGGTGCGCATCCTCCTGAGTCGTATCATCCTGAGTGCCACATCCACTCCCCTGGCCTCTCTCATGAACAGAATCTCTGAAAACAGGAGGTGGTGGGGCCATCCGCGATGCACGTGGGGGAGATGGTGCCAAAGGTGCCTGAGGTGTCTCTAAGATTGCAAGCCAGCCACGAATCACATCTTCAGTGCCCCAAGGTCGATCCAAGATAGGAGTGTCTAGAAAAGAGTGCATCATGGCTTGAAGGATCTGACAATGCTGCAAACAAAACGTAAATTTAATCGTTAGTTAAGGTCTGAAGCTATGTTTTGTACAAACTTTATAAAATTTTACATACCGCTAATACATCGATAGGCACCGGGGTATATCCATAGCGAGGCGGGCGATCATGTCTCTCAGAGGATGGATCGACGACGGGATGTGAGAACTCGTCCAGCCAATCCATATAGTCATCAGACATCTTCCATGCTGGCTCTGCAACCGGCCCATCCAGATCGATCAGAGGCCTCGGCTCTGCAATCCATGCAAGAAGAAGCTCAGGTGCATAAACGACGTCATACCTCGAGCAACCCATGGGCCGATTAAATGACAACGGCTGAATGGGAGGGTCGGGAACGGGCTGAGCCCGCCCAAACTGCCGCAGGACTCTCCGAGGGTTGTAGGCCTCATGAAATTTCCAGATGCTCAATACGCCCTCAAATCTCGTAGGAGAAACCTATGGTGAGTTGAAGTCCAAATCTCTCCATGGCTGCCCTTTAACCTGAAACAAATAACAAGCCAAATTAGACACGTATTGCGGTAATGAAATAAAAAATATAAGAAATTAAATCCAAACCTGCTCATATCTCATGTTGTCGAGCATGCGACGGATGGAAACCAAACGCACAGTATCCGAGCTAAGTGGTGTATACAATCCTACAGCAGCATCTCCATGGGCGAATGCAGGGTTCGTGACAAAGTGATCACGAAAATGAGGAAAGTATGCCCAGATCCAGCACTACATATAAACAATTACAGATTATTAGTAAAACTACGTGAATAGTTAAGAGTTATTCACCAAGACGTTAAAGACAAGATCTTACCCTCAGAAGAATCCCACATGAACCAATGGTTACCGTCTCGACTCTAGATGCAGACCCTAAATTGCGATACACTAACACAAGTATGCCGGTTCCCCATGCAATGTCCCCTGTACGATCATGGTTGAGAACAAGCACCGCGTACTGGACCTTGACCCCATTTGTCGACTTGTCCACCAAGACAGTCGAGCCCAGAAGCAAATGGAGATATAGAGTGGCAATGTGACTCTCATTCCTGACTGGCGCATCAAACAAAACTTCCAACCGAGCATTGAGGGCATCGAAATGAATACCACCTGAGCTATAACATGCCTTCATGTCATCAGCCTCCTGACCCATAGCGTCCGCAAGCGCCGCATAGATCTGGTCATCTGTCATAGGTTAATTGAACATACCGGATCTAACGGAGTCGCATCAGCCTCGGCCTCATCCCCGCCCCATCCTCTGGCTCATCCTCTGGCTGCACAACAGCAACAGCCTGAGATGGCTGAATATCTGTTACTCTTCGTCTCTGCCTGGGACGATGACCACCTCTAACTGGAGCCGCAACCTCCTCAACAACAACCTCCTCAACTGCAGCCCCCTCAGCGACTCCCTCAGCAGCAGCACCCTCACCACCAACTCCCTCAGCACCCTCCTGGCCTTTCCCTCTCCCTCTCCCTCTACCACTCCCTCTCCCTCTGCCACCACCTCGGCCTCTGCCTACAACACCCTCACCACCACCTCGGCCTCTGCCTCGGCCTATAGCTTCCCCCGCACGGGCACGCTTCCTAACCTGCACCGGGGGCATCAATGGTACATCGGGAGCGGGCCCTGGAAGAGGACCACGCGACCATATCCATCTCGCTATATGCGTCTCATAAGAACACAGTAGGTGAGGCGCACGTGGACGACAAATGCCCTGCATCGAGTCCCCGATCCAAGGAAAATAGGTCGGTACGGCATGGTCATCGTCGTCTAAATCTCCCGACACTGGCTCTGAAGATGTGACTGGCTTTGCAGATGCGACCGTAGGAGGAGAAGAGGTCGACGCTGCTGCATCTGTCACTGGAGGTAAATCCTGCTCTGTATGCTCTGAACTGGGAGGTACAACATCCTGAAACAGAGGTGCGTCGTGGATATCATAGTCATTTGTGGTCACCTGCGCCTGTACTGGTGTGGGCTCAATAGGGTCGAATGCAGTAAGATATCGACCAGGATAATCTACGTCGTCATGGAAATCTCATGTCTGTCCATCTATCTCCATATGCGAACCAACTATCTCCTGCTGCTGCAGCTGTGCCTCGTCGTACTCATTCTCTGGCTCACGACGCTCAGGTGATCCGGTGCCGAAAAATCGTTCGAGGGCCTCAAACTCTAGTCGCACACCGGCTGCCACATCATGTCGACGTGGAAGCCGTTCCGCTACTAGTGTGGGCATCGTGTTGCCGGTCTGATCCATGACGGCTTGTATAGTCTACATGTTTTTCCATTTTTAGTATGACTAATTCATACTAAAATATTCGGAAATAATTTGCAACTTCGTAATCAAATTAGAATCTTTATATCTACGAAAACTAAATTTTTTAATAGAAATTGTTAGAAACTTAACAATTAAGTCATAACTATTTATGACTGTTAAGTTTCTAATATTTAATTCATAATTACTAACAAATAAACATCTCAACTAATACGAAATAATAATCACTACTATTACTAAAAAAATACGATTAATACGAATTCATATTAATTCTCTTTAATGCATAATAATCTGAAACTTAATCGTAATTATAAAAAATTACGATTAATAAGAATTCTAATATTTAATTCATAATAATCTGAAATTTAATCGTAATTAAGAGAAATTATGATTAAATTACGATTAATACGAATTCTAATATTTAATTCATAAAAAAATGAAATTTAATCGTAATTATGAAAAATTACGATTAATACGAATTATAATATTTAATTCATAAAAAGCTGAAATTTAGTCGTAATTATTACTAAAAAAATTACGATTAAATTTCCAAAATTAAATACGATTAAAATTTGAAAAAAGCGGGTTTAGAAATTATATACCGAATAAAGCTCGTGCGGTGTCACCGGATCCGTAGTCGTCGTCGCCGGAACCCGAGTCGCCAGAACCCTAGCCCTTGCCGGAATATTCGCCGGAATTGTCGGAGGAGGAGCATTTGTCGCTGCCAACGCCGCTCGAGTCGCATACCGCCGGCCGCCTCCATCCACCAAGGCTTCATCGTCGGACAAGGTCGTCGGAGGTGGCTCCGTTGTGACGGAGGTCGCCGGAGGTGTCGGGATCGGGACGAAAGTGGTTTCTTCGGGAGCGAAACGATGTGGGGGTTGCAAATCCATTGATGAAATTGTGTTTAGGTGAGAGAATCGATCGGAAAGAGAGAAAAAACGAAGGCCGCCGTCAGAAGTGGAAAACGGAGAAGAAGGAGGAGAAAGAAGAAGAAGAAGATGCCGGGTAGGTTAAAAAGAACCTGTGCACAGATACGTTGCGCACAGATCTTATGCGCAACACGTCTGCGCATAAGGTTTTAGAATTCGAAACGCTGTGCGCAGATGTTTTGCGCACAGGTTCATTTTAAACGCGTGTCATCAGCGCATTAATTTGTCAGACGACGCTAGCAATTTCATTTTATTCCCAAAATACCCCCGTGCGCTTAACAACTGCGCATTTACTAATGCGCATAAGAACTGCGCACAGATTGGCGTGCATATAGTGAAAAAGTCGTGTGTATATAGGTGTTTCGTATCTTAATAATTGAAATTGTCCATTTATTTTAAACTTATAATGATACATAAGCATGCAACTAATATAATTATTTCGGGGCCGATCAATGTGAAACCTTCTTTTGTTCACTTTTATGGAGACAAAATAACATTGTTCATTACGAAACTCATACACAATGTCTAAACGTCATATACTATACACTACTCCGTATACTATTTTTATTATTGTTGAAATGATTTATGATATTCAATAAGAGACATTATTAATTGTACCATATTCTATCATTCTATGATTCTACTTTACCATGATGATACTGTTGCTATTAATTTGCCTGACAATTACAGGCGGTATAAAACCTGAAATACAAATCGCATTTCCGCTAAAGCACTACCACATAGGGGTCATGCGATACCTCTGTATGGCTAGTTGTAAAGAAAAAGTGAGATGAGTTACACTGATGATGTGAAAGAGAGAGAAAAGTGAAAAATGTGCTATGTAACCTGATGAAGTTGATACGAACGTGGTTCGTATACATCAACTCCAAAAGGTTCATAACGCGCCCCAAGAGAAACATTGAGCAAACACAGGCCAAGACCACTAGTTGAAGATACACCAAAGCTTTAACAAACGCGATATAACGCGTCGAGACACTTTGTTTTACTATGGTTGGCGGCATGCCAGCGCTCACCAACCCCAAATCACCTCAGCAGCCAAAGCGTGATCATTGAACAAACACTTCGCTTGGAACATTGAGTTAGACCAAATCCTCAAAGCATGTAAACCAAGTTCTGAATATCGAAGTCAAGATACCCACGACCTAGCATTAAATCACCACGCTCTACAACGTATACTTCACCGCGCGACAATCTCCTGCCTACATAAGCACCAATGAAAAACCTCCAAGTGGTGAGTCACCTGAACACGTATCATAAGCAGCTCAAGTACTATAAATATAGCATCCCTCTTCCGAAAGAGAGATCGAATTTCTTGAGAGAGAAAGAGATTTCTTGAGAGATAATCGATTGTTGGCGATTCTGAGTGTTGATGGAGAATAAGAAAAGCAAGAGATTGTAACCTTTTCACAATCATATATATCAACACGTTCTCGTCCTTCGTTATCAATTTTTTATTTTTTTTCGTGCAATTGTCATAACCCACTCTGTGCGACTCCTATTTCTGAAAGCCTTAGCACATTTAGTTTAAAGGATGGTGTTAGAAATAGTCAATGGTTTTAGGATTTTGTTAGTCAAGTTTGTTAGTTATGGTTAGTGCCCTAAATAAGTGGAATACAACTTTTCACAGTGTAGTTTATTCAAGAAATGCTTTCCCCCCCCCCCTACTCTCAAATTCTAACAATAAGGAGTAAGATGTACATTGTGAGAGATGAAAACCTCTAAGATATGTGTCTGTGCAAGTCGATTAGGTCAAGTTATGTGTGCCACAAGTGAAAATTTAGAGAGTGTTATATTACCTTATGTTATGGATGTACATGTAACTACATGACTTATGATCTTCCCATGTATTGGCCTATAAATAGGCTTGAGGTTACTTAGAAATGTGAAGAACAAGACATACTCTTTCTCTCTTTCTCTCTTTCTCTCTTACTCTCCTACTCTCTTATTCTCTACTCTCTCCTTCTACTCCAAACACATTAGATTTCTAACACGTTATCAACACGATATCGCTCACATAGGAAATGATGCATCTCCTATCATTATATATGCACCTCGCATAATCATCTATGCACAAGGAGACGGTAAGAAGAGATTTTATTTTATTTTATTCTAATTGATCTTATGCACAAGAACACGATCCCTGAAGCGATCTAAGTTTTAAGCGATCCCTGAAGCGATCTTATTTTTAATCGATCCCTGAAGCGATCTAAGTTTAAATCGATCCCTGAAGCGATCTAAGTTTAAATCGATCCCTGAAGTGATCATGTTTAAATTCGATCCCTGAAGTGATCATGTTTCAATCAATCCCTGAAGCGATATTAAGTTTTGTATAATCGATTGAGACTCATTTGATCCCTGAAGCGATTAAGTTATTATGATCCATGAAGTGAACGAACCAGAAGTTCAAGTGAACGAACCAGAAGTTCAAGTGAACGAACCGGAAGTTCAAGTGAAAGAACCTGAAGTTCAAGTGATGAAATGAACTAGAAGTTCAAGGGAATGAACAAGGTGTTCAATGTGTATAACTTACATGTTAACAAATCTATTATTGTTATTGTGTGACAAGTCACATATTGTGCTGAGAGCCAATTACAAATAGTATCAATAAGAAAATTCTTTGTAGACTCCTTATTAATACGAGGAAAAGTAAGGAAGTCAATTTTTTGTAAATGACAGGGTGTGTTTTGGGTGAACACCAGAAAATATGAAATTAGACACACATGCATTGTTTTTATGAGTGCAATGATATTGTGATCTGAAGATAGAGCGATCTCTTAAGGGTTTAAGAGTTTAGACTAGATATAAAACTCTATTCACCTGTAGTGAATTTTGTTAATATATCTTTAGCTAAAGACTACATATTCACTTGTAGTGAAAGTTATTACTCATAAAGTTGTGAATATTGTGTTTGTCACAAATTTATGAAAAGAGAAACAAGTCAAGTGGTAAAAATTGGTGCTCCCGCAGAGACCATTAGAAAACTAATAAATCGACTTGTTAGTTCATTAAAAGGATTTGACAATCCGAAAGATTAAGGTAAAATGTCTTTTGATGTGAGATAATGTTATGAATGGTCCAAAAGTACCATATCCTATGCAGGAACAAAATCTTATGTTTTGAACATATGAAGAGTAAATGTTCTTTTGAGGGGGAGTTTGTTGCTCTCACTACACTCGTTTTCCCTTAGCTTCGGTTTTTTCATCCCATTGGGTTTTTCCGAGCAAGGTTTTTAATGAGGCAGTTTGTGTAACCTTTGATTCATACCTCCAGAAGAGATCCATTATACAATCAACTTGATAATGTGTAATATATCAACTCGACCGGTAGTTCGAGAATTGGTTGGTTTTATGTTGATGCGGGTTATTTGTCTGACCCACATAAGGCCGTTTCACAAACGGGTTACTTATTCATGTATGGAGGAGCATCAATTTCATGGAGATCAACAAAACAGGTCTTGGTATTTACATCGGCAAATCATGCAGAGTTGATTGCATTTTACGAAGCCAGAAGAGAATGTGTGTGGTTGAGATAATTTATCCACCACGTTGAGTCATCTTGTGAGCTCGAATCAAGCAAACAAATTCCAGATGTGATATATGAAGACAATGCAGCTTGTATCGCTCAAATCAAAGAAGACTACATCAAAGGAGATAGGACGAAACACATAGCTTCAAAGTTTTTCTCTACTCACGAGCTTCAAGTTGGAGGAAAGGTTGAGGTTCGTCAAATTCAATCTAGCAAAAACTTAGAAGACTTGTTTACAAAGGCATTGCTGACAAAAGTTTTCAAGGAACTCGTCCGTGGCATCGAGATGTGTCGTTTAAAGGATGTATGATAATTTAGGGGAGTACGACTGCACTCTTTTTCCCTTAATCTTGGTTTTTATCCCAATGGGTTTTTCCAAGATAAGGTTTTTAACGAGACAGTCAGTTATGTACATCCAAGGGGGAGTGTAATATTACCTTATGTTATGGATGTACATGTAACTACATGACTTATGGTCTTCCCATGTATTGGCCTATAAATAGGCTTGAGGTTACTTAGAAATGTGAAGAACAAGACATACTTTTTCTCTCTTTCTCTCTTACTCTCCTACTCTCTTATTCTCTACTCTCTCCTTCTACTCCAAGCACATTAGATTTGTAAAAGAGAGTTTTTAAACTTTGCCTAATATCTCGAGCTTTATTGTAGTATATCGTTAGCATTCATGGTCGCGACTGATGGGTCTGGTGATAGGTGACAAGCTCTCTTGACTTCCTCGACGACACTATGTGCCATGGAACTCAAGACATCAATGTCAACACCCGAGATGTCTTGCCTATCCGAATTTCGAATTTTGTCTTCCTACGTATCTTTCATTTCTAGCATCACTTTTGGTGTATGAAGCCATATGTTTATGGACTTGTATCCCAAGAGGCCCATTAGGTTAACAAGGCTATGTGGCCAAAACCCTAGTCTTCTAGTATTTATATGTTCTAGTTGCTCCGTGTAAAGTGAGTGATGATTTAGAAGCCTTGTTTCTAAGAAAGGTATACTTATCTCTACTTTGGTGAAGGATTATCTCCACAAACTAGTTAACTATTAGATTTGTAAGATTGTAAGTGATCATGTATTAGGCATGTGCTGATGTGGCATATGTGGCATTTGATTTATGTTCTATAAGAACAATTATAAACTATACACTCACCAATACAACAAACACAACAAACTCTCTCTCTCTCATTCTACTTTTCTCGCTTTGTCTTTCCAACACACAATCCATGGCGATCGATTTATTTTCTTACTTTTGTTGAAATCTTTGATGGTATCAGAACCAGGGTAACACAAAGGTCACAAGTTCAAATCTCATTCACCCCTCCATTCAAAGTGGAATATTTAGCGTTGGGTATAAGGAGGCGCATGTTGCATCCACACTTCAAGCCTAAAAGGATTTCATGTGTTCCAGAAGCAGACCTTGGTTCCAAGAGAAGAATGATTCATCTGAGAAGGTTGGCGAATGTCGCTCAAGTTAGGGTTTCATCAAAATTGAGTCAAGATGACATCATTTGTTAAGATGCCAAACGAAGATCAACAAATCCTAGTCTTGTTGGATGATTAGCAAATTTTAGTCCAATTGGATGATAATTGGTTGGTGGATTAACATATTCTAGTCCAGTTGGATGGTGGCTTGGTGGAGTTGTGAAAGATGGACTTGTTGTTCTTCGAGAAACAAACTAGGACATCAGTCAAGAGCAAAACACCAACAAGTTACTCCCTTTAAACGCAAAGTTAAAGACTGATTTGCTCGAACACAAGGGTCCAATGGAATTCTATCAACCTATTTTGCCTCAAATGACAAGTGGGTTGCGGACAAGCGAATTGAGCTATGACACAAAAACAAATATGTTTCTAATTGACTAATATATCAATCAAGAAGGTGATATATAGACCTCGTCATGCTATTATAGTATTGTGTAAGTTACATTTGATATGTATCAGAAATGCACCCATGACATCATCTTATCTTGAACTAATCACTTGACACCAAAACAACGTGATATTGTTGGAGTTGAGAAAACTAAACAACTAAGGGGTAACTATCTAGTGTCTGGGACAAGCGAATTGAGCTATGGTTTGTGATTTGCGCCGCACACACAAACACATAGAGTGTTGAACTTGCAAATTTTATTGATTGATCTCCACATTTTGTTCTAAAATTGCAAACCTAATTGATTAATCGTTTTAAGAGCTTATTCTTTCCTATTTCATGCTATGACTTTGTGATTGTTAAATGTGTATTATAGTATATCTGTATAAATATAGATTTACGGAAATAAAATAGTGAATTTTACTAATTCAAACATTTTTTTGTATCTTAGTCAAATATTAAATTAGATATTAAATTCACTCCCCTCCACTAATCCACACTTATAAATTTCACTCTTTTTTTCAAAATTAAGAATATTTAGGAAAATCAATCCCCTAACATTTAATATATTTCATTCATAATTTATACATTTTACCATCACATTATCATAATATTATATATGTTTTTCTTTTTCCCATAATCCTCCTATTTTGGATTCCGTAATCTGGGTATATATATACATAACATTATATTACTAGTTTCTTACAACACACTATAAAATAAAACGGGGAAAATACACATTTATGTGATTATTATAAAATTGTATGATTTAAATTATCATTGAATATCATAGACGTCTCATTTTCTTTAGGCCGTTTAACCTCACACTCAATCAATTTTTATCGTACACTCACTTGAGGACTACACAACGTGTTGTTAGAAAATTTCTAGAGAAAATCCGGCTCACCCCCCAACTACACGTCTTGTAGTTGGAAACCGGTTCAGAATTAAAATTAAAATATATTTTAAATTAAAAATAAATTACACCGGTTCGCGTCGGACTAGTTCGGGCCACGTGGTGAACCAGATGGGCCAACTACACGCTGTGTAGTTGGACTATAACGGCTAAAATGGTAAAGTGTAGGCTAACCACACGTCGTGTAGTTATACCAGAAGCCAACCGGTAACAAAAATTTTGAATTTAAAAAAATATCTGGAAACAAATAAAAACTTTATTTGCGTAACTGATGACGTCATCCCGGTTTGATAATGAACCGGTTTTCCAAAATAATATTTATTTTAAAAATCATTTTTTGAACCGGTTTGAAATAAATTAGTAAACCGGTTACCAAAACCGGTTTACTATAGAACCGGTTTATTCCAACTACACGACGTGTAGTTGACTTATTTTTCCAAAAAAACCCTGCTCAAGCCAACTATACGTCGTGTAGTCCCCAGCTGAGTGTACGGTGAAAAAACATTGAGTGTGCGGTTTTTCCCCGTTTTCTTTATGCATGTTTCTAATTCATACACTTATAAGTTAAGATACATCTAATAATACCCAAAGCATGAAATTGGTGTTAGTGTCAAAGTCAGGGTACATCTTAACGATTTTTATGTTTCCTATACGCTGACTTTGTTCTGTCTATAGACTCACGCCACCCTTGTTCAATGAGGGTAGTATATGCTTGAGTTGTAAAGACAAGCTCACCTATACACAACAAAATACACACAAACACAAACACATTTAGTTTCTGTAAAGTGCAATTTCACGTGTTACGCAAGAACCAGTTTTTCGCGTTACGCGTGCTATCCATGCTTGCGTCACACATGAAATTGCATAAACTTTCCCAACAGATTTTTACGGGGGTCATTTAAATCTAAACCAATATTTTAGGGAAATAACATTATACACTCATAAATTTCATTCAACACATCATTTATCATCATACACTTCAACATTTCACTAATATAACCTTAAATCACTAACGTTGTACACAAAATAGCATAAGAGAGCAATTTCCAGCCATAAACATAAACAAAACAAAGTTCTACTTTGAAAACCTTAAACCCTAAACAAAACAACATTAAAGAGCACATTTTTTGGACATTCTATGCACAAGTCATCCTTTCAACACTTATTGTTACTATATTTAACATGAAATACAACATAATAACTTCATTCTAGCTCTTAATGGTGGAAATCAAATTAAAATTCAAAGTTTAAATAAGAACATTATCTCATTGGCATTATAACTTAATGAACCATCTTCTCCACTCCTTCCATTGTTGAATTCCTCTTCATCATCCATTGTTTTAGTGATTTTAGGGTGCTTGGAGGTTTGAAGGTTTGAAAATAGGTTTTAATGGAGGATAATAGATGTAAAAGAGGATAGAAATGGGTGTTAGGGTAGGGTTAATAAGTGTTACAAATTGGTTAAAATAAGAGGGGTAGTTAATATAGTGTTGGTAGGGACAAGACATCTATTAAATGAAGATGAACATCATTTCTGATTTTATCTCCCGCGTTACGTGAGATGTGCATTTTGAAAATTTTCATCTCCCGCGTTACGCGAGACATGCACATTACACGAGAACCCTGACAATGTTTGGGAATTTTCCCTGGCGGTATATAGAGTTCGTGTATAATTAGGTTCAGGGTAAAGATGTTTGTTTGGATGTGACTGGTGTATCCCCCTTTGTTGACATGTGAGTAAGTTCTTGGGCTCCTGGTGTTTCTTTGCTAACATTGTTGAGAGAAAGAACAAGAAATATGCGACTAAGTGTGAGGCTATTAATACGCTCTCACTTATTAAGACAATTCTTATCAACAACTTTAATAACGTCAAGACTATATCATATATTTTTCACAAATTAGTTTTTTGCATTCAAAAGGATGTGGGAGCCCGACTTATTTCTCGACTCTCATCAAACATCTACCTAACTATAATATAAGGGAGAAGTCAAGTCTTCACAAAAAATTACACCACCTCACTATTTTAGCAAAAGAAAGATTAATCAAATTTAATTATAAAAAATAACAATTTTTCTCCACCAAATAGAAAAGACCCCACTACTATCTCAACTTCCCTATTTATTTGCTCTTTTTTTTTAAATCCAAATGTTTAATATGTTTGAGGAGAAATTCTTCATCCATAATTTTTAGTTTAATTTCGTTATTCCTATAAATTGAATGAAAAATTCATTAATTTTCCCCCCTTATTATATGTATTATTAAAGGTTATTTCTACTTATTGTTGACTTTTCATAACCTTATCATCAAATTCATCATTGTTGGATAATTGTAGGTGAATCTTACTCCCTCCGTTTATGTATGTAAGTCGTTTGGGTGAAAAACACAAATTTTAAGAGAACATTAATTACCCACTTTTTGAAGTTCTACAATTAAATATCAAGCAAATTGATTGGTTAGGAGAAATCAGCTTTATGGAAACTTATACCGGACTAACTCCATACAAAAAAGAAAATTGGTTAACGACATATAAAAGTGAACAGAATTTTCCATCCAAACGACTTACATAAGCAAACGGAGGGAGTATGTGTTAATGTGTTAGTCATAATTTATTATAGGGTTTTTCTAATGTGTGCCCAAGGACACACAATAACAGAACTAAAAGTAAAAGTATTACATTGGACCTTTTTGTTGTGATGGGTTTATCCCATTTTCCTAGAGGGGTAGGGTCTATTTTTTTCCCCTTTTAGTTGCTTAGAGAATCCATAATGGAGAAACCCAATTTGAGTTTCTTAACTTAATTTTTAGCTTTTTCTTTTTTTTTTCCTTAGGTTTCTTATTAAGAAATGAGTTTCTTAATAGAGAAACTACTCTAGAATTAAGGTGGTTTCTAATACAATTTTCTGACATTTTCTGCCATTTATTTTTATTTTCATTTATTTTTCAAGTTTTAGAAACTCATAAAACCTCCATTGTGGATGCCCTTATTGTGTGCACATGAGCACACACTAGATAAACCCTTTATTATATTAAAGGTTTTTTCGTTCCTTATCCTTATATTTTACTATTAAGTGGTGTTCATGTATATATGACGAGGCGAATTTGTCGTGTGCCAAGTCAAGTAATCCTAACATGCAAACTAAGTAATATAGTGCGCAAGTAAGGGTCGAATCCCAAGAGAATCAGTTTATCAAATTCTTAAATTATCACAATGACTAACCAATAAACGTAACCAAAGGGTTTTTTTTGGGGTTTTGATACGAAGTATCGAATGTCAACTTGGTTATAACAAGATTAAGCGAAGTGTTCCACTTAGCGATTATCCACAATTAGATTAACAAGTTGATCATAAAATCCTTTTTATCCTTATGTCAAGTTCTCAAGTGATCGTTCTAATTCCTGTTCTTGAAGTTCACAATTAGATTAACAAGTTGAGCACAATCTATTTACTCGATTATAACCTCAAAACTATCGAAGTTCAATAACAAAGTAGCAATGCATTCAGGAATAGATAGATACATGCAATATCATGGACAACTAGTCGGATACTCGACATGTACTCAACTCTCTTCTCTAATAACAATCACAACTAGTTCATGCAAATAGATTGTGCTACACAACAAGTATGATAATTCAACTAGAAGTATCAAACTCTAGCAAAATGAACAAGACACAACTAACTTAGGTGATCAATCTAAAGTAGTAAATCTAGTTCATCGACAATACAAACAAGAGAGTTGAGACAATCAAAGAGTAGACAAAAGGAAAGGATAAACTCACAACTTGTTGAATCCAAAAGCTTCAAACGCCAAGTGAAACAAAGGAACTTTAGCAACTCATAAGTTTGTGAAAACTCTTCCAAAAACTTAAGCAAAACAAAGACTAGAACAAAGGTTCGAACCAAGGTTAAGACCAAGGTTGGATGATCAACTACAACTTATATAGTATCAGCTGATGTAACAGCCGAATTAAGGTCCTAAAAAATGTATGGAAAGTTACAGAATTAAACACAAATTACTTCAAATGGCAAAGACATCAATTTGATTCTTCTGTCGAGGAACCGCACCCGCGGGTTGAGAGCCGCGGGCGCGGTTTTGGGTTTCTTCAGATTCTCAGAGGCAGAGGGCCGCGGGCGCGGTTTGGTACCCGCGGGCGCGGCTTGAGCTTTCGCGAAAGTCTTGGCTGAAGGTGAAACCCGCGGGTGCGGCTTGAGACCCGCGGGTACGGCTTGAGCTTTCTCGAAAGCCTTGCCTGAGGATGAAACCCGCGGGTGCGGCTTGAGACCCGCGGGTGCGGCTTGTTGTCTGAGGCAGAACCTGCTGATTTCTTCAAGTCTTCGTCTTCAGCAGCTTCTTCCTTATGCTTCAATGCTTCCAATGCTTGTATCATCTCTTGGAATCTCGTATGTAAATCTTCTCTCGAACAACTCCATGATACAGATTACATAGAAACAAATAACATAATCCTATACAAAACTAGCTAATAATCCATAGTTGCGGTATGTAAAACACCGCTTATCAATATACTAACTTTATATTCGATTGTTTTGGGCACTTTGCATGTGAATATACCAAATTTATATAGCTATGCGAAATAATGAGGAAGAAAAAAAGACTTAAGTTCGTGTAATGAAGTCCATCCATATGTATATATCTACATGTTTTATGATAATATACTATTTCTTACAACTATTTTTTTTTCTTTGTTACTGATTCTATTTATGTTTCCGTATAAAATAGAAAATTTGGAAGTAAAATGTGTAAAAATATATCTTATGCGTTTTTAAGACTATCTAATTTTATTTTGGTTGAGTATATATATGATAGGTTGAGTATATCATAGGTTGATGTATATTTTACATAGATCATTCAATATTTTAAATCTCTTTTTACATATGTATAATTTATATACCAATGTATTGCATATTCTATAAAAAAAAAAAATTGTTTTTTACAGTTATAACTACTCCGTATAACTCATTTATTATTTTAAAGATATATAAATTCTAAACATTCTATATATATATTAATGTAAGCTTATAATCCCGTGATATTCACGGGGCCTAGACTAGTTTTACTTTATAAGTGAGAAAAATAATTAATACTCAACAATTTATATAACTCATTAACCATAAAAAAAGAAAGAAAAAGACTCAAATGTATTTACCCAATTATTTATTGGGTGTGAATTCCATAATAAACCCTCCTATAGAGATAAATAAGAATGAATCTAAGTCATTGGATGACTTAGATTAAACTAGTTACCCTCATTTATCTGGCGACCACCCGACGACTTCCCGGCGTCCACCCGATGGTTGTCCGGTAGAGGTCAGGCGGTGGTCCAACAATAAACGAAAAAGTTAAAGTATAAAAATAAATAAAAATTTAAGTCTAATTCAAATTGGTCAACAATTTATATAACTCATTGAACATAAAAAAGGAAAGAAAAAGACTCAAATGTATTTACCCAATTATTTATTGGGTGTGAATTCCATAATAAACCCTTCTATAGAGATAAATAAGAATGAATCTTTGTCATTGGATGACTTAGATTAAACTAGTTACCCTCATTTGTCCGGCGACCACCCGAAGACTTCCCGGCGTCCACCCGGTGGTTGTCCGGTAGAGGTCCGACGATGGTCCGGTGGTGGTGCGGTGGTGGTCCGTCGTTTGTACAAATAACATAAACATTTAAGTGTAATAAACTTGGTGAACATTTAAATATACGAAACGCCTATATGCACGCGACTTTTTCACTATATGCACACGATTTGGTGCGCATAAGTTATACGCATAGGTTGGTGCGCTGTTGTATTGCGCACAGGGGTATTTTCGGGATAAATTTGAAAATTCTGGCAATGGCTGCCAAACTCGTGCGTAGGACACCAACGCACATAAAAGGTAATGCGCAAACGTCCAGCGCACAACTTCGGGAATCCGAAACGCCGTGCGCTGAAAGATGTGCGCATTTGGCCTGCGCACAAAAAGATGTGCGCATATAAGGCCTTTTAGCGAAAGATGCGCTGACCTAATGCGCATAAAGTAAGAAAATTTCAACGGCTACTTCTTTAACCTGTGAGTAGAATCTAGGCGCACATATGTTCAACCTGTGCGCAGTCGTTCCGCGCACCAGTTGTTACATATTCTGAAAATTTACGAAAAGTACCCGTAATACCTAAGTGCGCAGAACACCAGCGCACAGAGTGGTGCGCATAAGATGCGCGCACGAAATCGCGTGCATATAGGCCTCGATTCGCGTGCATATAGCCATTGCCTAAATATAATTTGATGAATATTCAGTTGATGAACATTCAGTTGATGAACATTTAAGTATAATATGACGAACATTCAATTGGTGAACATTTAAGTAGAATTTGATGAATATTCATTTGGTGAACATTTAAGTATAATGTACATTCAGTAGAGTATATATAAACGACTATTTATGAACATTGTGATGAACATTTATGAACAACGTGATGAACATTTAAATAATTTTGTAATATTTGTGAACAATTTTATACTTGTAACAATTTTGTTCCGGCGAGACCCAAAGGTGGTCCGTCGGCGGTCCGATGGTGGTAACAAGGGGTGACAATGTGATGTCACATGTCATCATCTAGGCTATGTATCTTTCTTAATACAAGGCTTCACAATCATTCTCATTTATCATTTTAACAATTTTTATTACCTATCACTTTTCCTTATTTATTTTAGACTCAACCAAAATAAATAATTGGGTAAATAAAAAGTCCAGCACTAGCCAAGTAGCCAATATATATCCCCTCACTAAAGACAAATAATAATCGACGCCGAATCTCTATATATTCTGCCCCTTCATTTAAAATCAACAGCTTTCCCTCGCCTCTCTTCTATCAAAATTCCCTTCCTATCTATCAAACAACACATATCTCCCATTAACAAATGACTCAAATGAGCAGCCAAATTAAGGTTCCAGCCTCTTTCCCTCTTCTTGATTTCTCACTCAAATCTTGTTGCCTATTTGATGCTGATCAGACAAGTTGTATATGATTATTTACAGAAGGATGAAAAACCCGAGAAGAACGACGATGGCAAAGCCGTGACGGTGGTGCTTTGGGCGGGTTTACATTGCGAGGGATGTGCCCGTAAAGTCAAACGATCATTAATCAAGCACTTGGACGGTATTATATCCTCTTTAATCTTCTTAGTGATGTAAGACTAATTAAGGCTTATAGGCTATGAGTTAATTAACATAAAGTTAACAATTTTCAAGTGGATAAGATAGATTACGCCAAGGTGATGTTAGGGGTCTTATAATATAACTTTGGGCTTTTAATATGTGCTTGACCTAGTACTATGTACGACGGGGTAATTAAATTTCGAGTTTACGACTCTTATAAATCATATATATATTTTAATAAGAATGGACGTGTGGAAGTGCTCTAATTTAGGTAGCAAAGCCGGTTCAAATCGATTAACCAGTCCACATAAAAATAAAGATGGATGAAGAGTTATATTTTGAATTTTGAGATCGATCGATCGATCAGGTGTTGAGAAAGTAAAGGCAAATTATGAAAGCAAGAAGATAACAGTGGTGGGGAAAGTTGACCCCGCCAAAGTCAAAGAGAAAGTGGAGGAGAAGACCAAAAAGCCCGCGCACTTGATCTCCCCTAAACCTAAACCTAAACCCGCCAATAAGGTCAACGATATTGGCGCCATAAAACCGGATGAGAACCCGGTTCAGATCAAATCTCCGGTTCATCAAAACAAAGACAATAGTGTTGTTAATGCACCAGACGAAATTAAGGCCGAAGAGGTATGCTTCCTTAATTCTCATTTTTCTCAGTTGTTGATCTTTTCCTCCTGGATAATTATTTCAAAATAAATTCCGACTTTTATACTTATTATTATATTATACTAAGTTGTATCTATCTATTTTATATACATAGGTTGCTGATGTGGGGGAAACAATTGTGTTGAAGACGCGAGTACACTGTGATAATTGTGTTCGTAAGATCAACAAGATCATCAAGAAATATGAAGGTATGAATATATACTTTTATAATTATATTTCTAGATTAGTATTATATCAACCAATTGTATATATTATATATATTGAACAATTAGTTGAAGTCAACCCGTAGATAATCTTTTTAAATATGGTTAGTCCAATAATTCTAGCCTCCAGATGACATAACATTTTTTTTCGATAAAGACTCACACGTATGATTTTCTTGTCTTTTGTTCACCACACTTGTAGATAAAGCTTTTATAATATTAAGTGGTGCAGAAAGCTGGATTCAAAGAAGAACAATTTGATTATGCGCTTAAGACAAATCCATAGTATTAAAGTATATATTATAGGTACTACTTCACTATCTGCTGAACTGGTAATTGTAGTTTGATCATGTTTAAATTGTATGTACGTTCGTAGGGGTGGAAGGCGTAAATGTGGATCTTGAAAAGGACAAAATCACAATAAAGGGGAAAATGGACATGAAAGAAATGCTACCTTACTTGAATACAAAGTTAAAGAGGTTGGTAGAGATGGCGCCACGAGCAGCAGCAGCCGCGAATGTGAACCAGAATAGTAAGTCCAAAGTTGATAAGGTTGAGAAGCAAGAGAAAATGAAGAAAGAAGAAGAAAAGGCGGAAATTAGGGAAGGGGAGAAAGCGAAAATGAATTCGGAGGCCAAGAAGATGGAGTATAGGGGGTATGAGAAAGAGGCACATACGTATGATCCAGTTGAAGTGGAAGAGAAGAGGTATTTGGTGGAGTTTTGGAGCCCTGATTACACTGACATGCCCACCCCCTTTAACTTTCCCACGCCCCAAATGTTTAGTGATGAGAATCCTAATGCTGCTTGTTCGATTATGTAATTAACCACATTCGTGTTTGTTTGTAAGGTTTTTGGTCTTCATTGGAAATATGGTAGTATATTGGTATGTATGTCTATATAGACCAAACATGTACTCATCACGAACGTTGATCTTTCTATGGACTTATGCCATCATTTGCTCTTGCGCCACCACTCTATAACCTCACACAAAAACTAAAACTATTCAAGCCAATAGCGTTTTTAAATCGAACAAATTTTTCTGCCTCAAATAATCTATCTTCTTAAATCGTCTCCGCGTCTAATATTCTTTAAGCGTTTCCGGATTAACGTTTAGTCAATGAATGATATAACATTAGCAGCTAAAACTAACATTTTTCTTAAACACAAATAAAAATAGCCTCGAAAACACTAATAAATAAAAAAACGCTAAATTCTCTAAATACATAATTTTTTTCTTTCTAAAACTCTAAATCACTCAAAATGCTAAGAGTAATTTTTTTGGCCTCACCACACATGCCTAACCTAGGTTAAAGGTAAGTTTGGTTAGGAGAGATATTTTTGGCCTGTGAATGTTTACTTTACTTGGGTCGATAATTTTCTCCGCGGTGAAATAAAATTCTACGTCGTTTCCCATGACCTTCTTCTGCATTTCAGTTCCGCTTGTTTTCCTTGCTTAAAATCACTCGCTTCTACTTACCCATTTCCCACTACCCCCTTCACCCACGATTTCCCTTCCGACGAGCTGTGAAGATATGGCTCCTAGAGGGAGAAGAGGCGGAACAACGGTTTGCCCTAAAACTCATCTCTTTCCTCCTCTTTCTCATCATAATTTCTCTTATGATCTCTCTTGTGTGATGCTAGGGTGAGACCAGAATGGATGCTGCTCTGGATGCTTTGTTTCCCATGGGGTTTCCGAAGAAGGACATTCGTAAGACGGTCAACCAGCTGCTCAAGGTAAAGATTTGGAAGAAAAGTTTGCTGTTTTGGGTGAATGTTTATGTCATTGAGTGTGGTTTTGTCCAGGAGTACGGTGGGCCTGATGGCTGGGTCTTCATTGAAGAAGCCTCTTACAAGCTGTTGATTGAAGCGCTTTTGGGTGGGGATGAAGGATCCGGATCCGGGGACCCTTTGTTGATGGTCAGTCTTCTTTATTTCCCACATTATACATTTCTTTATTATTATATATTCTTTTATTAGGGTTCTTCTTGTCTTGAAATTTGGGATTTTTGTTTGCCATTTGGAGCCTGCTTAAGGGGTGCTGCTTCACTAGAAGATTGAACTCTCAAAATGTACAACTACTGGGCATTTTAGTCTAAATCAATTGCCTAATATCTGAAGCTTGATGTCAAGCAACTGCATCTACATTTGAGCTATAGGACTATACTTTTGTTTCTGATTTTCTTAGATATTGACACTGAAGATTGTACATTAACTCATTAAGGAATGGATCTTGACAAATAGGTTCAGTTGTTAGAGTAAAAACTAAGGGTGATTCTTTTTTGTCCATTTTGATATCATTTCAAAGGTCTGCACCCTATTTGTGCTTATGAGTTATGACTATGTCCTTCAAATATGTCATGGATCAGGATTGTTCATTTTGTGTTTGCAATTTTGCAGAATGAAGACAACATGCATGGTGATGCTGGTTCAACATCCTCTGCTGGACCTTCAAACGCAATCCCACCTTTGATGGATGCTGAAAAGAGTACGCACCTACTTCCTCCCTATTCTTCAGTTGATGTGTTTATATTTTGTTGATCTTGAGTCAAGGAATATAGTTTTAGACTTTTAGTTACTATTTTGCTTTTGATAGCTGTCTTGTCATTGTTCCCTGTATGTGCTTTATTATAAAAACAATATTGTGCTCTAGTTTCATGTTCTGAAATGGCTGTCAAGTGTTGTTGTGAGCTAGAAATATTGAGCATAAAATACTAAAATATGCATCCTACAAGTAAAATTAAGCTCCACATACATACATCCAAAGCAAGAAATCGATTTTCCTAGATTTTGTTTTGCTTGTTTGATAATTTGTGTATACTTATTTTTATCTAGGCCAGTTGTGCAGAACTCTCAGACTCCTCAATACAATTTTTGACATGGAACATCCTCTGTAACCCAAGCTTATAGCTTCCTACTTCCTTCTCTCAATGTTAATACCCAATATACTTCTCCACTTAGGGTAGTACTTATGATCACTATGTTAACTGTTGGCTTTAATTAACAGTTGTTGGTTTACACTAGGAACTGGGTACCAGACTTAAGGCAATATATTAATTAAGGGAGGACAGGATGGATTCTGATAGTTATCTTATGGGAAGAAAAACTAAGTGACTAGGCAGTAAAGTATGCACAGATACCATATAAGCCTAGATAGTGAAGGAAGAGATACATGCTATTACAATTTAGTTAGGCTTTTGCTTGGGCCATATAGTTTCCTCTTCTACTGCTATAGTGACGAGGGAGTAAATGATTTCCACCGAAGGGCAGCTGTACTTTGTTGGTTTACATTGCCTGTTCTTGTGTGTGCCCCTTTACTCTGTTTGCAATATGGAACTGTATATTTTTTTTTGCCAGTTTTACTGCTCATAGTTGGTGTTGCTTTACTCATGAGCAGAAGAAGCTTTTGCTCTCGTTCATAAGTGCATGAAGAATTCACCTGTTAAAACAGAGATATAGCAATTGGTACAACCATCATAAACATTTCTAGTCACAAAATTAAGTGCTTACAGATTACAACTGATGAATAGAGTATAGTAATAAAGATCAGGTTCAGTATGCAACTCCTTAAAACGTCATCGTTAGGTGCTGAACCCATATATGGAAAGATCGAAGGAGAAATTACCATTGATTCCTTAGTTGAAACTGAAAGCAAGCAGGCCAAGCACTACTTTGTCTTCTTTGACATATTTCTCCACAGCTTGTGCAGAAGGTGGCTCTAATCAAAACTCTGGTATAACGGATGACGTGACTTTTTCTCAACAAGATTTCATGACGGGCTATCATTCTCCCCCAAGGAGACAGCGTAATTCACCAAGAAGGGCAAAGCGTTATCCTTCTCCATCTCCATCTCCATTATCTCTTCCTCCACCACCACCAGAGTCAGAGTATGTTCCACCACCACCGCCTCCTCCACCAACGGAGTATCTTCCACCACCACCACCTCTTCCGCCGCCACTGCCAATTCCATCCCGAAAGCGTGACCCTTGTTATGGGTGGTGGGGAGAGACAGACTTCGTTACTCTTCCCCTAATGCCGCTTCCTTCCAAGAAGGCGGGTCGGGGACCAGCATAATGCAACAGAATTATCGATGTGAGATCCTTGCATGAAACCAGGTACATTTTGTATAAAAGAAAGAGTTCATGATCTTTTGGTAGACCTAATCAATATGTGATACACTCTTAATTGGTTTGGATTCTTTAAGTCTGCCTTTTGTTTTCCCCTTATCTATTGTGGGATTTATTATAGACAATGTAATGTTGCTATTAATAGAAGCCTTAAATATGAAATGCTAGTATCTTTAGTACTTGTTTTTATTCAACTTCTAAATTCATCTATAACCATTCCCATGTGGTTCAGCTGTTTGTGTGGAATGCTAGTAGCTTTCCACATTATAGCATCATAACTTAGTTTTCAGCATGTTCTGCATATCAAACACTAACTTATTGTTACAAAAAGCTTGAAAGTGTAGCTTATTTTTTCAATAAGTTGGTTTTTTTTTAGGGAAGTGAAGGCAAAACTGATTAGTCTTGGTGGACTCGTCTTGGTGGACTCGTCTAGGCGGTCTGATATCTATGAAAAATGCAGGACTTCTTTTTATAGGTTTATATAGCAAATCTGAGAGATAATGAGAGCAAAGTTTTAGCTGAAAAATAGGTGCGATTATGGTGATTGTAAACAAAATTTTGCATTTTATTGTTGTATACTAACTGACGCAAAACATATGCCTTGCTGGGTTATCAATCTTTATTGCTTGGTAGTTGGTACTAAAAAATAGCTTATAGATGATATCATACCAAAAACATGAGTAGAATTCTGAGGATTTACATTACATATATATATATATATTAAACATCTTGAATTCTTAAAACATAATGACATAGTGCTTCATTCATAGAAACAAACAAAAAAACTAAACAAAGAACTCGAGATAAAAGGGATTAGATTAAAACAAAAGTAAACAACACAGTTTTATTTTGAAAGATGCAACTTTTTGACATCTCAAGGGGATTGCATTTTGATCATGAGTTTGATGTTGTCAGATCCATCATCGTTCCTTCATGACATGCCTCCTTAGACCATGAATATGCACATTCATGATGTAATCTTCCCAATTTATGCTTCCAACATCAAAACAGAAAGTTTTCCTCTCTTCCTCAGACATGTCCTCTATTAACAACCGAGTGCTTGTGTTATCAAACCTGCACAAGATGCATACACATTCGTATTATGCCCGGTTTTTTCGCGTTTTACACAAGGTATAAAGAGTGTGAAGGTGCTCAAGTACACAAACCTTCCTTCATAGAAACTGTAAGGATCATACACACTAGCAAGGTATTTGGCTTGCTCCATGACTTTCTTGCATATCTTCTCGTGCTTCCTCGACAAACTCCCGTTCGCAGAGACACTTGTCGGAGTGATGGGCATTGATGAGCTGATCTTGGTCATCATCTCCCTCCACACATGGCCCGAGAAGTCGTCTATGGAGGTAAAGAATTTGAAAGGCTCAACTTGGATTGGCTTCCCTTTGGAGTCCAGACACGGGCGTGTAGCAAAGTGTTGGTAGATCATGTTTGCTAAGTCCTTGTAAACCAGTGGATTTACAACCGATGAAGCGACTTGGTATACATTGATTTCCGACTTTCCTGATCCTCCATGCTTTGCTATCGCTGCTAGGGTCGCGTTCACTACCATGTCAGCCGGCACCTAATGCATTGTGGAAGAGATTTAAGATAACATAAAGTTTAGGGTTTTGCTTGGATTCCTGAAAAGATGGATGATGCTTTACCACATCAATGACCCCATCTGGATCCACTGGAAACCCTAAGAGATGTCCTTTTCCATAGTATGTCACTACTGGATCCATCATCCTGAAAGAGTTCAAAGTGCATTAGAGTAAGATTGATTTAAGACTTGATTAAGAACTAAAAGAATTACCTATTGCCTTCAATCCATCCAGGGAATGGATCTAAATAGGTGCTTTCAATGACACTCGGCCGGAGTATGACAACCGGTACGTCTCCTCTCATGCTATTAAGCAACATCTCGCCCATCGCCTTTGTGAAAACATAAGTATCTTGCCATCCGTACTTTCTTGCCCTATAAATCCACTTCATTGATTAGCAAACTCAACTTTTCAATCTTAATATCAAATCAAAGCTAACTACTATACCTTTCTAGGCCAAGGTCTTTCATCTTCATAGCTCCATTGGCCTCAGCAGAGCTCAAAGCTAAGTTTATCTCATCTTCCACGTGCAATAAACTTGTCGCCTTTTCAGAATCATGATTCTCCCTCGTGATACTTTCTCCGGTCCTGAATGGCTTCTCCATGATAACTCCTTGTCTTTTTCCATTCACATAAGCTGCGTCATTGGAGGGAAAAAAAATAAGCATCTGTAAAAAATTACAAGTTTTTAAGCTGTTTTTATAGGAAAAGATTACCTGTGGATACTTGGAGGAAGAGTTTAAGCTTCTTGCATTTTCTAGCGAATCCCATGACACGACCGGGCCCTTTTGTGTTAATGTCAATGGCAACGTCGTACCTGAAAAAGAAACCAGAGACATAATGCTGATCAGACGACGTTACAATGACAAGCAAAATCAAAGAAGAAACAAAGCTCAGAGATGACCTTTCATGGAAGTTGGTATTGGCAGCTGAGTTTATGATGATGTCAACGTCTTCAGCCATCGTGTCCTCTATATCCGTGTCCATCCCGAGGCTTGATTCACATACGTTTCCCACAACTGGGACCAATTTGCTCATCATGAAACTCTCATATGATTTTCCATGAGACTGTTGAAGGCACTTGAAAATCTCTGCATTTATAATCTGTATACCAAAGGAGGAAACAAGAACACACCTTCCAATATTTGTAATGACACCAATAACACACCAAAAACTAAACCAAGAAGAGAAAAGGACAGCAAAGAGCAATACAAAACAGAATCAGTAATTACTTCAGTTTTCAATCTCTTGATTGCAGCTTCCTTGTTCTTGGCCTTGATCAGGACATAAATCTTACCCACATCCGGGACAGTTCGTAGTAGTTTTTCGATTAAAACTGCATTATCCGAAAACATTCAAGATCTAATACTCCATGGAAAAATCATTCAAATGATATAAACATTATACAAAAAACAGACTAACCTTTAGCAAGAAAACCAGTACCCCCGGTAATAAAAAACGCCTTTCCTTTGAGAAACTTGAGAATTCCAATCCCTTGTTGAACTTGGAGCAATGAACCATTACCATTAGGCACCAACTCCCTCATAGCAAGCTCAGTTTTCTCCATGGTGGCAGCTCCATTACCGCCATTGATCAAAACAGATCTCTCAGACGACAAAACAGATGATGATGAGGACGAGGACGAGGAGGATGAGAATTTGAGATGATCAGCTGATCTGATAACATTCCCACCATTATTGCTATGACAATACAACAGCAATCTCTTAGAGAAGCGTTGGAGGCTCAAACTCGAGTAATCAGAGGGTACACCCTTGGGAGAAACAGCAAAGGAATTTTGGAACAAAGCCCCCATCATTGTCCAAAAAAATAAAAACGAAAGAGTAGTAGAGCAAAAAGGGGATGAAGTTAGAAGGAGAAAAGTTAAACAAGAAAAATGAGAAAAAAAAATGGGATGTTGTAAGTTGGTAGGGTTTTGTTTGAAGCAAAAACAAAAGGGGAAAAAAAAGAAACAAGTAAACAAACCAGAGATTACAAGAAGGAAATGGGTTTAAATTTGGTGTCCAGAAAGGGAGTGTGTGATGGGATTAAAGATTTCAAGAATGCAAGGGAGGATGAGATGAAAGTTAGGTTATTGTGAAAAAGAATTTGGTGAGGCTTCATGTTTTTATAAGGGGTTTGTTTGGTGTTAAGGGATGGATTCAAGGAGAGGGCTCTCTTGTTGCCACCATGTTTTTGGTTTCATACACTTTCCTACCCAACGGCTAATAAGGTGGAGATGATGAAGATCTTCTTCTAGTTGGCTGAAAATTTGAAGTATAGTTGTGAAATTAATCTTAAATAATTCTTAAGAATATAAAGGTTGTGGGCGAAGAAATTGAGGGTTTTGCAATCTAGTTAATTTTAAGATATGATTGCTTATTAATGCATAAGTTTTTCCAAATTATGACTTCTGTTTGTAACTAAATGGAAGTTATGAGCCTATAATTAGTTGGGTCTGTCTTACATAACTTGGACACAGCTATTGACTATATCAAATTAACAATTGTTATTTGAATTTCTCCAAAATATTGCTTTTATATTCACTATTGACATGAATAAGTATTCATAGAAGACCCTAATAAGCATATGATCAAAATAGAGGAACCCTTTTAATGTGGGCGTTTAGGTTAAATTTTGGCAAGTTCTATGTTGTTTTAACAATATAATTGTTGGGTTACAATGTACAAAAGGAGTTTATATCAAAGTATGCAATGAAATAGATATAACAAGATAATTCACGCAAAAACCATGAGGTAGTGAATCACAAACAATTTTCCGGTTCAAGTGCCGGACCGTTTTTAATAATAATAAAAATAAATGAGATAAACCGGCCGTTATTCCGACTCCGGGTCGCTTCTTCATTGCTTTTCCGGTTCGAAATCCCTAGATCTTCATTTGAAGTGTTGTCAATGTCGAGGAGAAAGAAAGAAGGAAGAGAGAGCGATCAGAGATGAGCGTCATCGACATTCTAACGAGAGTAGACTCCATCTGCAAGAAGTACGACAGGTACGATGTTGAGAAGCTCAAGGAGTCCAATGTCTCAGGCGACGACGCCTTCGCCCGCCTCTACGGTCTCTTCGACACCGAGATTGAATCCGCTCTCCAGGTCTCTACATTTTCAGATCATTACGAGATTGATTTTACTTGTTTGTTCACTTCGATCCTGAATGTATATTGTGTTTGATTTTAGAAAGCTGAATTGGCTTCGATGGAGAAGAATCGGGCGTCGCTCGTGGCTTTGAACGCCGAGATCCGAAGGTCCAAGTCTCGTTTGCTTGAGGAGGTTCCCAAATTGCAGAGATTGGCTCAGAAAAGGGTGCGATCATCTTACTTTTTACTTAGATTGCTATTGCGGTTGTACAATGCGAGGCTACTGCACAACTAAATTTGAAATATTTCAGGTCAACTGCGGATTTTTCCAATTTATATTAGATTAGTGAATGTGTGAAGTAAAATAATGCAATGTAGGTCAGACTTAGGTCCTCCTTGAATTCCTATGGCATTCTTGCTGTGAAGATTTGGAATTGATGGCAACTTTCGTCTGTGTGCCGGAGTAGTTAGCTTTCGCCTACTTAATAACTTATGCTACGTTCTGATGGAGCCTGTACATCATGGACTTGCCTTTTTGAAGTGGTGCTTATGTGTGCTGTATTGTTTTCCAAATACTAAAAAATACTTATTTCTCATGGCTACAAAGCTGTAGTAAATTTCCATTTATGTTGATTGTCTATACACTAATAAGACTATGAGTCTATGGCATTTCTAATTGCATTCAGGTGTATAGATTTAGGTGATTTTGATATCCTTAGTGGCAGAGAAGTATGAGGATAGGATGGCCACCCTTTCCTTCTATTATTTCATGTACGGTGTTAATTGGTTCTTTGACATTTTATATCAGAAAGGAAACAATCAGATCTTACCTTTTCCAGTAGTTTGATACTGTCCCTGCTATGCTTTGCTCGCCAGAATTAGATCAAAGAAGCATTGCCATTGAAAGTTGATTTACAGTTTACATGATACAGTTGCAAAACTTTTTAGGAACATGGAGTTAACTCTATATTATTTGTAGGTGAGAGGCCTTTCCATTGAGGAACTTACTGCACGCAATGATTTGGTCCTTGCTCTTCCTGAAAGAATTCAAGCAATACCAGATGGGACCCCAGCTGGGTCAAAAGCTTCTGGAGGATGGGCTTCTTCTGCTGGTCGAACGGGAATTAAATTTGATTCTGGTGAGAAAACAAGGATGAAATTCACAAGCTTTATCTTATTGACGATGTTTAGCGTGTTCATGCATAATTCTCTCCCCCTTTTTTAGATGGAAAACTAGATGATGGATACTTTGAAGAGAGTGCAGAGTCAAATCAATTTAGACAAGAGTATGAAATGCGAAAACTGAGACAGGTAAGTTTTAGGCTAAAAATCTCTACAGGTTGAACATATCTTCATGCTGTGTCTGTTTTGTTTACCATGTGCTATACTGTGTTCTTGTAGGACGAAGGACTGGATATGATCTCAGAAGGTTTGGAGACACTGAAAAATATGGCAGTTGACATTAATGAGGTTTATTTTTATACCCTTTTCCTTGTCTATCTGTAATACATTGGTGAGGCATACACATAGCTAATGTATATGCATCCTATGCAGGAATTGGATAGGCAAGTTCCTTTGATGGATGAAATAGACACCAAGGTACACTCCCTTTCCTTTGATTTTTTGGTGAAAGCTAAGTAACAAAGTATAAACATTTATAATGCATCAGTGTTCTCATCCTATTGCAGGTGGACCAAGCATCATCCGACCTTAAGAATACCAATGTCAGACTTAAGCACACAGTTACCCAGGTGATTGTTGTCAAACTGATTTTTTGTTTTTCATTTATATCAACTGAACAGTCTTATAGCTACAATTGATCACGGTTTGACAAGAGCCTTGTTCTAATTCAGATGAGATCGAGCCGGAATTTCTGCGTTGATATTGTCTTACTATGCATTATCCTGGGAATTGCAGCATATTTGTACAAGTAAGAATACCACTCAGATGGACTCAATAGTTATATCTTTTGCTTTAATAAAAATAGTTTGAATACAGTTTGATGCCTGGTGACTTATTTGCAGTGTCTTGAAGAGCTAAATAACGAGGCATGGGATTACGTGCTTCTCTCATCTTGCTGGTATGACCATTATTGTTACATTTGTTTTTGTTTTGTTTTCTTTGGAAACATTCAAATGTGGGACTTGTTCATTCCATCAATTGTTAGTTTGTATATGTTTGCTATCTGTATTAACGCCACAGCATGTGTGTGACGCTCCTATAAATGTTAACATGATATCCATAACTTCCCTTGTTCGGAGAGTTATATTAGCCTTACATTCACATCTGTTTGTATTCTTTTATTTTCGATTCGTTAACTTCTTTGATTTGGGAGTTTAAATACATGAGCATTTTAATCCTTGCTACAAATCACTATGTTATTCGAGCTAAGGCGAGCCAGAGTGAAACTACATTGAGCCGAGCGTACTAATTTAGAAATCACCCTCGTCAACCAAATCCTCTTCCAATGCATAAAGTCTCTTGTAATACTCAACCGTCATTTTCTCTAGCATACCCAGCTCTTTTTCCCATCCTCACGTCGGTCTAATGGATTCGATACGGTTCGAATCACCGTTGACATGGAAAAACGACATGTTTCCCAGATCGGCTTGTCTACATCTATAGCTGATGGTGTGCCTTTACTAATATTTACCACAAAAACAAAAAAGGTAAACCCCAAATTGCAATTTCAAGTATTAAAAAATATTAGATTTTTTACTTTTTAAGCTTGACATAGGGGCTGATGTATATATGTAGAAGATCCAATTTGCATGTTTCCATCTTCCGCAACAATCCGTTTTCCTCTCGATTTTTAATATAGAAGCATCTCTTCTTGTTCAAGAACAAGTTGCAACTCCTTTTAAGTTCCCCTTCCTGCAACAATAAATCATTCCTAACCATATTGGAATAGTTCCCAAAAATCTTTCATGACCTCCTCTAGATCTTCCCAAGCAAAATTAGAAATTTATGCACAGTAAATAAATTTCTAATTTTGCGCGCCAATATAATATATTGTCTCCCGCCTTTCCGAGATCAATTACGGTCGCCCCGTATTCTCCGCTCAAATTAACTACGACAACACCAAATTTGAAATGGTTACACTTCCCTTACTCCTTTAATTTGTGTTTGCTTTCTTCAGTGAGGAAAGGCGGGCAGAGATTGAAAATGAGAGATTCTGCAAACACGTTGGATTTTGGATTTGCTTTCAATGACAGATATTTCTCTGACCGAGTCCTCCACCTTGAGATTATATCAGAAGACACTGCAGACCAAGATTGTTCTGTTGGATTCAAGTCTAAAACTTTGCACATAAGTTCTCCCATTTTAGCTGCAAATAGCCCCTTCTTTCTCAAGGTAACGCTTTTCCTTTCTTGATTAGTTTATCTTCTAGTATAATAGTTGACTTAATACCATATGATATAGTTATTCAAAAACGACATGATGGAATCACCACAGAAGGATGTGACTTTGAAGATCTACTCAGCTGGTATGTATGCATCATTTCTTGCACTCCTTTTGATATAAGAAGAGATTCTTAGTACTCTATAATGGTGAACAGAGGAGCTGACTGCTTTGATGGATGTCTTGGGTTTTATTTACAGCAATACCCTGAATGCAACTACATCTTCTGATTTGTTGGCTGTGTTGATGGCTTCTGACAAGTTTCAAGTAACTTCTTGTATGAAGTATTGTATTCAGATGTTGTTGGAGATGCCCATATCACTAGATTTTGCAATTTTATGCATTGATTTTCCTCCAAGTCTTTTAGCTAGTGAAACAGTTCAACCATTGATAGATGCATCAAAGAAGATTCTTTCTGCAAGTTACCAGAGTTTCAGAAAGTAAGTTTGTACCATTTCTTTTTGAATTTATGTTATCATTTATTTAATACTTCACCTTTAGTGATTTTTTATGTGAATTTGAGTTGATCCATACATCTGAATTGATCCTGAAGGTTTCAAGAAGAGGCAATGCACTTGTCTCTTTCTGCAACAGAGTTTGTTCTTGGGAGTGACAGTCTCCAAGTGAATTCAGAAGACGACATTTTTTACTTTGTTTTGAAGTGGGCTCGTGCAAACTATCCCAAACTGGAAGAGCGTAGGGAAATTCTAACAAATCACTTGATGCGTTGCATACGTTTTCCATACATGAGTTGCTTGAAGTTGAAGGAAGTGCTAGTTTGCCCCGACTTTGACTATGAACAAATGTCAAAGCTCGTGTTAGAAGCTCTCATCTCCAAAGTTGAAGTCCCCTATGGCCAACATCTTCTTGCTTCAAAAGAAGTTGCAACAACTAAACTTATTTTACCAGGACGTGCCTACATAGATCGGCTTATTAAGGTGGTGCATCTTGAATTTGCTCAGCCGCGTTGTAACATATACCTTAGCCTGAAAAAAGACGAGTGCCGGAGTCTGTTTCCATCAAAAGGAATCTGCTCTGAGACATTTCTCCTAGACGGGACTATCCTTTTACCTCGGTGCATGTTGTGATGATGAGGGACCACATACTTTTGGCTTATATCTGTATAGGCTAAACGGTTCAGAAACTTGCAACGTAGACTTTGAATTTGCAGTGATGAACAAGTCATCCAATGATTTCATATTCAAGTGTACAAAGAAGAATGTTAATTTAGATGGGAATTTCGGTTATAGGGTACAGAACCTGTTTCCAGGAATTTCATGGAACGAGTTAAGTTTGCAAAGTTTGGAGCTACTGCCTATTTTGCTGTTAAAATTTGTTTTGATTTCAGATTTAGGTGAACTCTATGATATGCTATATACTATTCGTTAAAGTACTCAATTTGCTATATGTCTAGCACTTCATTCCTCTATTCTCCATTTTATGGTCTCTTTCATGCTCCTAGCCTTTCATGGTTTCAGGATTATCTGACCCTAAATTGGGATTAACACGGAGTATTTACTAAATTTAAGATCCAGGCAATGTCAGTCCACCCTCTGTTGCAGTTGGATACATAGTAGGTGGAGGAGAGACCAGTGCTTTGTAAGCTCCTTAAACTTGTTGATGAATTCATGAGCAGCAACAACAAAATAATCAAACATTTCATTAGTTTGGTGCTACCCAAAGAATACATACATCATTAAGAAAAGTTAAATCGTCATCAATAATCAACACATTTTTTCCAGCATTACTAAAAAAAATACTACGGAGTACTATCTAAGACCAAAAATATTTCTAAAGGCGCTGACAGTGAAAGACAAATATTTTCTCCACATTGCAATTTTGATCAGAGAGGGACCATCAATCTCATCCAGTCCTTTTTACGGAGTAGTTAGCATTATTCATCTACTAATTTAATTGTTTTGTTTTATAGAATACCCAAAAATAATGAGGGGTCAAAGAAGCATCCAAGCCATGTGGTTTCTTCGTCAGCTTGTCTCCCTCCACCTTCTGCGTTTGATCTTGTAATATTTACAACAGATCTAAGTTGGAGTAAATAACTCAAAGATAAAATGATCTACTTCAAATTGGGACTGATAAATGCACAACAATCGCAATCTTCTTCACTTCGTGAAGTAAATTTATAAGGCACACAGAAATGCACAAACAACGTAATGTACAAGATCTCAGTAAAATTAATATACAATTGCAAAACAAATAAGGCATTCAATTTCACAATCTCTATTTCCAATTTTTATGTTCTTATAACACACTCTTTGAGTAGCTACAACATCAAACCTTCCCTCACAATCTGCTCTAGCCAATGCCCCAATTCCAACATCGTAGGCCGCTTATCCGAGCTCTCCCTAACCGCGCTCTCTGCCACATCAGCAAGCCGAAGCAAAGGCTCGACATTCCTCGGTAGAGCCACATACCGATCAATAATAGCCGCCGCCTTTCCCTTTCGTATGAGAGGCACCGCCCACTCGACAATACTCGTGGGTGTATAATCTATGTCATAAGCTTTCCTTCCACTCAAAATCTCAAGCAACACTATCCCGAAATTGTACACATCGCCTTTCATGTCCTCCACAAGATCCTTGTCAGATAGATTCGAGCACCCGAAGTCCGAGATCCTCGCTCCCCAATCCGAATCCAAGAGGATATTCGACGTCTTCACATCTCGATGCACGATCGAGGGAACGGGCTCGTTGTGTAGATATTCAAGACCCTTTGCAGCCTGCATTGCAATCTTAAGCCTGAGGCTCCAATTGAGAGGCGAGAGACAGCCATGGAGATGGTCGTTTAGCGTCCCGTGAGGCATGTACTCGTAGACCAAAAGCCGCTCTCCCATCTCGGTGCAATACCCGAGTAAGTTGACGATATTCGAGTGCCTTAGCTTGCAAAGAATCTCGAGCTCCATCTCAAATTCCCGTATGTTGGTGTGGATTATGGTGGCTGCATTCGCCCTCTTGACCGCCACTTGCTTCCCATCGGTTAACACGGCTTTGTAAACAAACCCGTAGCTGCCCCTCCCGAGCTCGTTGAACTCCTTGAAACCGTTCGTAGCGTCTTTTAGCTCCGAGAGCCGGAAAATCTGAGCTTCTCCGGGGCAAAGAGCCGCCATCATTGGAGGATTTGGGTCAGAATCCGCATCCGCCTCTTTATCATGTTTTCCTATACACGATCTGAACTGCTTTTTCGGACCCTGTTTTCCTTTGAAGAAAAACAGGTAAGGAAAAAGACACCAACCTATGATGATCAAAAAGAAGCCTGCAATGGCAGGCCCCAATATGATCACTAACCGCCTCATTTGGCGTTGATGCTTCTTCCTCATCTCGAGGTCTTGCAAACCGCAAACCCCCCAACACGAGCTGCTCTGGCAAAGGGAACAAGAAGTGCAAACCCGATCCGAATTCGATGTACACGGGCTCGATAGAAACAACCCCTTTGAGCAATTGGAGGCACAAGGAGAACACATTGTAAGATCCTTCCTAGCACAAAGACTACTCAATCCAGGCTCATTCAAAATGCTAGCATTGAAAGCAAAGGAGCTATCTTCACACGACCCTAAACGGCATAAACCGGGGCTGCAGAGCTGCAAGGGAGGATCGTAATCCGGTGGAACAGTCGACGGATTATAGAACCAGCAATCAAGGATCAGATCAACCTCCCTGATACCACAAGTGACCAAATCAGACGAAGCAATTGCATAAAAGGCCGAGTTTCTTGGAACCGAAGAGGTGTTGAATCGCCCCCAGCACTCGATCTCGTGTGTATCTCGCCTTATCCCGCAGAAATGATGATCACTAGCAGTAAGGGACACAAAAGGAACTCCATTAGGATGATCTTTATAGGTATCAGCATCACCCCAACACCTGACTTCCCCTGAATCTTTCAAGATCCCACATAGACTGTTCCTGCCAGAGGTCAAACTCATGAAATTCTCTTCAACTTTTGATACCCCTAAAGCTGAAGAGTTGGGTCCCCAGCAAAACAAGCCGTTGTTCTTCACGTTCCCACAGCTGAACCCATCTCCAGAGACGAGATCAGTGAACTCCAAACTGGATATACTCTGTGGAGATTCAGTTTGAACCCCAATTCCCCAGCAATCAACCGAACCCAGATCAGAATCGGAGTAATACGAGCCTCTGACAGCACAGACATGGGTTCTTCCGGCGGCTATGGTGGAATAAGAGATGGATGTGAAGGAGGGAGGGACGAGATTGGTACCTGTGGAGTCCCAACAATAGGCCTGCGAGGTGTTCGACAAAATGCCGCACATGAAGCTTTGGCCACCGGAGAGGGCGGAGAGGGAAGGGATGGAGGTGAAGTTGGAGGAGGAAGTTCCGTTTGTGGACCAGCAGATGGAGGCTTGTTGGCCGCCGGCGTCGATGGCGCAGAAGAAGGAGTCGTCGCCGAAGGAAGCGGCGATTGGGCCCATGGATCCTAACCCGGATCCGGGAATTGAGAAGCGGAGGAGGAGGAGGAGGAGAAGGAGGAGAAGCATGTTTGGATTTGTGGAGTGTGAATTGTTGATGATGGTAGCTAGTGAAGAAGAAGAAGAAGAAGAAGAAGAAGAAATAGAGGATTGGGCATGTTATGTTGGGAATCAAAGAGCTGTCAAACTATTTGTGTGATTGGGATGGGGATTTATGGGAGCAGAGAGAGAGAGAGTAGAAGTGAAAGGGAAGGAGATGATAGAAAAGAGAAAGACAGAGTCAGAGATTTTTGCCATTTTTACAGTTTTGCGCTTGTGTGTGTTTCTCAAGTTTGACCGTTGTAAACAAGATCAAAGAGCTGTTTTTTTTTTCGTGCGGTTTTGCCGTTTAACAAGTACGGAGTAAAAATTAAAAGTAACTACTGTAATTCTAGCGCATATGGCGAGGGGGTTGTATTATTGTGAGTCATCTAATTTAATATTTTCTCCGTCCTACTTACAATTATGCTCTTATTGCATATGATCCCTCAGCTTTGGGTGTTGTTGGTGCCTCAAGGGTTCGTGCTGCTAAATTGCTTCCTGGTATACCCATATTTTAATTCTTCCAGTTGAATCTTGTCCCTTAGAGCATCTGCATCGGTAGTTTTTTAGGAATAGAATAATATAAGTTTTTTAACTGTGCATCACTTTTGCTAAAAAATCAAGCTTTGAGTTTGGAAGTAAGGAACCGTTAAAAAACCAAGATTGTAAAAATAGTGTTTGGTTGCACACACAAATTTCACACAAAATAAATATCAGAATTTGGGTTTTCTTTTGCACATCCAAACAACCCTCACCTTTTCATAAAGCAAGTGGGGGGGTTTGTTGGCCATTGGATCAAAAAGATCAATGGTAAAGAAAAATGCTACAATTGTTATATTACTACCACTTTAAAAACGTTTTCTACAGAAAATAAAATGAATTGACGAAAAATAATATTTTCAATATTTTTATTTTATTTTTATGTATCTATAGACACCCACTTTGTATATGCTTATTATAAAGACGTTTTTATTTAAAATGAACAATACAAGAAATGTATATATTTTATATTTGTTTTTAGTATTTAATATAAGTAATTTAATTTATGTACTATGTGAAATATTATATTAAATATAATAGATGAAACAAAAAACAAAAAATAATACATTCACACATAAAATTAACATTTTACAAGATACATAAGCATATACATTACAAGAAAACATAAAAGATAAAATTAAACATATTACAACATTACACATGAAAATAACAATATTAAAGCAACAATACATTACGAAAATTAATATACTACAAAACTTGATACAATAGAAATATAACTAGAAGAAACAACATGAGTAAATTAAAATAAAAACTAACACAAATGTGAAGCTATCCTTCACTTAGGAAACGAGAAACACGAATTTGAAGCTAATCTTCACTTAGAAACACAGTTGTCAAGTTACGCTTTACTTAGGAAACAACTCTCCCATCAATGCATCCTTTATCATCTCTTGTTCCGGACTTAACTCGCCGAATGCTAAAAGTTGAGTTAACATTTGAAGCTTCTGAGTACGAACATAGTCATCAACGATCTTTTTCTGCTCTTTTATAGCCTCTCTTTTTGCCTCTTGTTTTTGCATATCTCTGTTAGCTTGGAGCATAGTAAGCCTATCAACTTTTTCTAAATTTGTCTCCATGTGTTCACTTGAACTTTGAGCAGCTTGTTTCCCCTTCTTTTTGGCATTCTTTATACCAGTAGGACGAGCTGGAGCACTATCATATAGTGGAAATGTGACATTTTCAGGTCCGGATACACTAGTGGGGGTATCCGGATTGAAGCTTGAAGAGTAAATTCCAGATTCATTCAACTTTGATCGTTTGGAACTCCCTCCACTTTCTCTAGCCAACCAATTACACCACTTTGGTTCGTGTTGGACCTCACGCCATACATGCTCCCATAGAAAATCAACACCATAATCCACATGAAAGAAAGTATGTGCATTTCTTATCACATCAACCTCGTTTTCCCCACTACCTCTTCAGTTGGAAGCTCGAGTATAGCAACCAACAAACCTTTGAGTGTCTCCAGCGATACTGTGCCACCTTGATTTTAATGTGGTCGAAGCCCTATGAACCCATGCCTTATTCTCTTCGACTCTTCTTTTGTTGTAGTACTCTGCCACTCCATCCCAAAATAACTCGCGCTTCTGATTAGTACCTACAATAATATATGTGCTAGTGTTAACCCATGCACTGGTCAACAACAACTCCTCATCTTGACTCCACTTGTTTCTTTTCTCACCACCTTGACGAGAGGATTTCTTAGGAGGAGCTTTATCAGAAGGTGCTTTTTGACGAGTGTTTTTTTTAGGGGCTCTTTCGGGAGAGGGATTTGGTTCAGGGATAACATGTATATCATTAAGACTTGGCACATATTGTTGTGAGTTCCACTGCTGAAATGCTGAAGCACTTCCATATGAACAAGGGATATTAGGAAAAGGGGATGCAAATGGATAACCTTCAGGGGTGTTTGGCAAGTAATTTTCTGGATGGTTTCTTTGTTCCTCGGACAAATTCAAGAAATTTTGAGAAAATTGGAAGGAATTTTGATAATTTTAAGGTTGATTTGGATCCATATTGAAGGAATAAGAATATCGCTTTGAGAAAATGAGAGAGGAATCGATGGAGTAAGTGCAGATATCATATTCCAAACTAATACATATATATAAGAAAAAAATGGTGCTATCTACTTTGAATTTTGTTCTTCCCGATACCATTAATGGTGATCTGCCCGATGCTCTCATCTTTACTCTACCCAATGCTATCACTTTTCCTCTGCCCGATGCTCTCATCTTTACTCTACCCAATGCTATCACTTTTTCTCTGCCCGATGCTCTCATCTTTACTCTACCCAATGCTATCACTTTTCCTCTGCCCGATGCTATTATCTTTACTCTACCCAATGCTATCACGTTTTCTCTGCCCGATGCTTAAACTTTTACTCTGCCCGATGCTATCACTTTGCTTGAACTTTTCCTCTGCCCAATGCTTGAACTTTTCCTCTACTCGATGCTATCACTTTTCCTCTGCACATTGCTATCACCTTTCTTTTACTTGATGTTATCACTTTAACTCTGCTCGATGCTATTCCTTTTACTCCTCCCGATGTGTTGAATGTTGTTATCCCCAATGATCTCTCACCTTTATCTTCCATGTTCAATGATGCTCTTAACCTTACATATTCATAATCTTCTTATATATACTACATATGGACTTCTCAATGAAAGTATCTCCACAACATCTCCTCTTGAAAACTCTCACAATTACATATAGCTATTGCAAATGGATCCCCATCAAATTATATGGGGCATTCTGAATCCAAATGATAGTTCATCATCTGATGAGCTTGAAGATGAAATTAATAAAGCTCTGTCTTTGGCAACACAAAATCTATCCAAGGGTGAAAGCTCTCAACCAACAAGAAGGCGAAAATACCTCGACCGAGAGCGTGAAAAAGGTCATCAACAACTCGTCAAAGATTATTTTTCTAATGTCCCACCACCTCTATTTACAGATGAGCAATTTCGCAGACGGTTTAGAATGCGTAGACCCCTGTTCTTACGCATAGTTAACCAATTGTCATCGACGTTTGAGTATTTTCGCCAAACAAAATATGCAACGGGCAGACAAAGCTTATCCCCACTACAAAAGTGCACTGCAGTTATGCGCATGTTGGCATATGGCATGTGTGCAGATCAAGTAGATGAGTATCTTCGAATGGGTGAATCGACTGCTCCAAAATGCCTAGCCAACTTTGTTGAGGGAATCATTTCTTTGTATGGTACAACATACCTCCGGAGACCAACAACAGAAGACATGCAACGACTCCTTTATGTAGGAGATATGCGTGGGTTTCCTGGAATGATAGGTAGTATCGACTGTATGCATTAGGAATGGAAGAATTGTCCAACTGCATGGCATGGCCAATTCACACGTGGTCATGGAAAACCGACAATCATCTTAGAAGCAGTTGCCTCGTATGATTTGTGGATTTGGCATGCATTCTTTGGATCTCCAGGTACGTTAAATGATATTAATGTTCTTGATCGTTCCCCTGTATTTGATGATGTTTTGGAAGGGAGATCACCACCGGTGAATTTTACTGTCAATGATCATGAGTATAACATGGCTTACTATCTCACTGACGGTATTTACCCACAATGGGCATCATTTGTTCCATCAATTCGGCTTCCACGAGGAAATGAGGCAAAATGTTTTGCTCATTATCAAGAGGCATATCGGAAGGATGTGGAACATGCTTTTGGTGTTTTACAAGCTCGGTTTGCCATCGTGAAGAATCCTATACTTGCTTGGGACCTTGATGCCATTGGAAAAATTATGAAAGCGTGCATTATATTGCACAATATGATAGTGGAGGATGAGCGAGATACATATAAGTTGTATTACGATGCATCTAGGTTTGAGCAATCTAGTGCTAGTGATAATACATACTCCACTAATCGGCACACTTCTATGACGGACTACATAAATAATCGGTTGCAACTCTGAAGTAGGAATACTCACCAACAACTCAAAGAAGACTTGGTTAAGCACATATGGCAGAAGTTCGGCCATGTTTATCTCAGAAGTCAGTAGTTTGAGCACGATTTCATATCTAATATTTTTTTTTATTTGTGTGTGTTGTTCGATGTTTTTGTTTTGTTGTATTTCCATTTTTTTAGTATTTTTATGTATTTTCATGTGTTATTAGAATTTCATGTTCTTGCTTTTATGAATTTTCAATTTTTAATAATAAATTAAGTGTTGTTTGTGTTTTACTAAAATTTATATGGTTATATTGCATGTTTAGGTACACAATGCATTTGTAAATGTAAAAAATATATAATGTATTTAACAAATAAAAAATATTTAATAAATATTAGATTTAATAAAAATAATTATTATTCCAAACTAATATGATTATCTTGTAAGTAATCTTTAATTATTAAATTCTAGATTTACTATTCAAAATATTATTGTGTAATTAAATAGTTGATAGGTAAATAGAAATAGAAATATAGTTAAAAAATTGGGCTAAAAAACCGGGCTAAAGAACCATGAATGTAGAGAAAAAGTGGGTTGAGTTTTTAAAGTGGAGAGAATGAATAAAAAAAATTAAAAAACTGCTAAAAAACCGCTAAAAAACCTTACCAATGCGGATGCTCTTAGTATGTGTAATTTTATTGTTCTAGTTGGGTGCTGAAAATACATAGATATATGTAGGTTTTCCCAACGTAGGCTACTCTATAAAGGTTCACTAAAAAGTTGATATATAATAGTTTATATATCCTGTTATTGTTGTTGCCTTTTTAAAGTCTTTTGATATACTTTGTGATGGAAGAATCTAGTTTCTTTTTGGTTCATATATTACCCATAAGGCATTAAGTGATCTGGCTCCACTCAACTTTGCAATGTGCTCTTTTCTATCCTATGGCTGTGCAGGTATTTGATGATACTAGCGAGGGAAAGAAGGTTTGCACTTATTACAAAGTGGAGCGTGCTCCTGTTGTCCTTGTTATTGACCCTATAACAGGACAAAAGATGCGCTTATGGACTGGAATGATACATCCTGATCGATTGTTGGAGGTAACATGTCAATAGTGTATTTCTTAGGAACCAGATCACATAAGTAATGTCAAGTATGATTTTCAATTTTGTGGAGTGTTCAGCTAAAGATGAGTCTTATACTAGTACATTATATCTAGTTTCAGAGCCCAAGGTTAGTTCAGCCACTTTTTTTAAAATGCCCATTGACCAGGCATTCATTTTTTCCCATTATGTTCACTTCCTTTTCTTCCTTATTTCAAATGAAACAAATGGGCATGAAGATTTTTAAAAACAATTGTGAGAATACACTGGTATTAATTTGCAAAGATGAAATGCACTCTGCATTGCTTGTGATTCTTGTAATAATATTATTGGACGTGCATCTCATATGCTCCAGTGTTGACAAATGATGAAGAGGAGGAACTTCAACGAGCTATTGCTTTGTAAATTTGTCATAAACTCTTGCTCTTGTTCACTTGAAAACTTGTCACTTGACAATTACATCTAAGGAGGTTTATACAGTAGATTTCTTTGTCCCTTGATTCAGTATCTTCAATCTTGCACCTTATACCTATTGCTTTGTAACCCGATGTTATCTCAGAAGTGCATGGAATTTGGTTTTGGTTCATTAGAGGATTGTGTTAATTCTCCTTGAAGTTTGTGATCAAGCGGACATCAGGGGCATTAAACATAGAAGTGAAGCTGAAGATAAGCTCTTTTTTTGCCGTCTTTGCTGCATCTTAGGGCCTACTGGTACTTGTATGTGTGCACGGCTTCTATGGTTTGCTGATGTGAATTCATATGGTTTGCTGATGTGAATTCCTATGGTTTGCTGATGTGAATTCATATGGTTTGCTGATGTGAATTCCTATGGTTTGCTGATGTGAATTCATATGGTTTGCTGATATGAATTCCTATGGTTTGCTGATTTGAATTTTTATGGTTTGCTGATGTGAATTTCTATGGTTTGCTGATGTGAATTCCTATGGTTTGCTGATTTGAATTTCTATGGTTTGCTGATGTGAATTCCTTAGGGCCCGTTCGGCATGACCTTTTTGTGCCAATCAACAAGATAATGGGTATTATCTTGTGTTACAGAACCTGCACTGCGTCGTGGAGATTATGTATATTTGATTGGATTGAGCATGAGTCTACAAGCAACATCTAGGAGATCTATTGTTACAAACCCATGTGCTGCATTAAACATTCAATCAGCTGACTGCCCTCGATATAGAGCCATTAACATGGAAGTTGTCGAGCTTGATACAACAAAGCTCGGAAGATAAATCACGACGAACATAAAGGAAGATATGGTAGATAGATAGAATGTAATGGTTAGGGATTATTAGTGAGCTTGTCATTGTTTGTAGATTCTTTCTTAATTAGCTACCTTACAGAGATTTACAATAGATTAGTTTGGACAAAAACCAAAGAATGTTTTGAAATTTTATTGTTGCAAGTGCAAGTTCTTGGCATCAGAAATTCTTTTTGAAGAAATATAGATAGTCTTGAGTGATCAAATATTCCCATATTATTCATTTTTGAGCTCATCTATATGATCTAGAATAAAATATCTATATTTTTTATGCAAATATCTATTTTCAATATTGAGTTATCTAGAATAAAATATTTATTTAACTTAATAGATTAATGTATTTTATTTAAATTTTAAAGAATAGTCTATATGAATTATTACAATTTAATTAATTATTTTCAATATATACTTTGATTTATTAAATTAAATAAGTGAATTTCATAAAAACAAAACAAAACTATAACACACAAAAACGAATTTTTTTCTGAAATGAGCTTTTTTTCAGAAAAAATTCCCGACGTAGGCTTTTTTCAAAAGAAATTCCCAATATAGGCACCTATGCCAGCTTCGGATTTTTTTTATGTGTGAGAGACGCTGGTTCTACCAGCGTCTCTCGTCCGAAGTTGGTAAAAAAAATTTTGAATTTTTTATGTATAAGAGACGCTGACCAGACCAACGTCTCTTATACGTTAAAACATAAAAAAAAAATTCAGCTTCAGATTTTTTGAATTTTTTTGAATTCCACAAAAACATTAATCTAAAATCTATTTACAAAATTATATCCATGTCCTTTTTGGTAATTTTGCATTTGTAATAGTACCGATCAACTAGATTATTTTTTGCCGAGCCGAACACGCCATTTCACAATTTTTACAAATTTCAGCTAGTTTATACACCAACTTCAACTAGTTTACAAAAATTCAGCTTCAACTAGTTTACAAAAAGCACATCAGCTTCAGCTACTGCAGCTTATACAGCAGCTTCAGCTAGTTTATTTCTTCGCCGAACCGAACAGGCCCATAAGGCTAGCTTAAATTTTTGAATTTCACTGTTTTGAGAAATTAAGCTAGTTTAGTTTTTACAGTCGTCCATTTTTAGCTCTTGGTGCAATGTGGGATACTCCAGCGGAAGTATCGAAAAAAAGTCGCCCGTTGAAAGTTCACAAGATTTTGCGTAAATTTGATGTTTATTGTCAAAAGAATAATAATAATAATAATTATTATACCTTTTAGATAAGAAATCAGTTTAACGAGTCAAACTTAACGTCACGCCGTGATCTATAGGCTTTTTTTCGAGAATCCGTGTTTGTTTTAGGTCTGAAATCAACAACTTCAAATTTTCTACAGATTTTATTTTGGATTATTTTTACATTAGGGTTTCGTTTCAGTATTTAGACATTTTTTAAATGTGACCGACATTCCTATCATTGATTGATCATCAAAATCCAACGTTCTTCTATATTTCCAAAGTACTTAATTACTTCCATTTTTGAGAAAATTTATACTTTCAAAACTTTTATTTTCTATATTTAGTGTTTGTTAATTGTTCTTGTTCTGTAAGTTCGGGTAAGAAATAAGTTACGGTACAAAATATAAAATATAAAGTGTTAGCATTTAGTACAATTTACACATCAATGTTTATATTTTAGATGATCATGCTTGTAACCTGGGCGGTGACAATTTCGAACTTTTTAAGCGAGTCACTCGGTGATAATTTTATAATTTCTTTAAATAGAGTATGAGGTGGACGGAAAACTAATTATCGCTAGATTTAAACATAATTGTTCAGAATATAAACATAATCATTCAAATTACAAACATCTATCTTATATATTAAAGTTGAGCCATATTGAGCTCTTAGAGTGAGTTTAGGAAAATTGTTAGGCTATTTATTTATTTATTTATCTTTTAAAAACATTATTAACATATTAACAAATTACATTAAGAAAAATAAAAACATTAATTTGGAGAAAATTATTTTCTTGGTTTAAGTAAACTTAATCTATCTAATTATTATTCATCTATTTTACTTTTGATATATAATGAAGTTTAAAGAAGATATAAAACTATAAATACCTAACAATGTTAAAGAATAACAAGAACTTAATAAAACTCAATATTAATTATATTTTTAATTATCCACTAAAAATTTGATAGTTAACCAAAACATATAAATATATTTTATTTATTATAGATATTTTTTGAGGTTGTAGCAATATAAAATACTATAAATTATAGAAACGTATGTCAAAATCGATTATAAAATTATCATTAAGTAATTATATAAACATATCTCTGTGCCATGCACGGGTCTTGCACTATTTAGTTTGTTATTGTAAACCCGAAAACTTCCTAATTTTTATCGTAAGTTTTCTTTCGTACGTACGTGGACTTTTTCTCGCTTTTAAGAAGTGGACTCTTTTCTCGCGTTAAGAAGTACTCCGTAAGTTATTATTTTCATTTTAGTCAATTACGTCCACTGAGAGCATCTAGTTTAATCAAATAGTAGGTATACTAAGGGTCGAGACAAATTAACTCATCATAAACAGAATGTATACTAATACAGAGTAAGTGATAACTAGTAGCTGACCGAACTTTATATTATCTTGAACTAATTTTTTCATCGTTTTGTGTATATGGAGTGACCCGATATTACTCTTTTTACGAGCTACTACCTGTATATGGATCATGAGATGGAAATATTACTAATTAATTTAATTCATCTATTACGGAGTATAATTAAATTTGGCTGGTTAGTTGATAGAGTGCTTAAGTTTGATTTTTAAGGTACGTCGTGGTGTTTGGTTGAGATCCAAACCTAATATTAGGTCAAAGAGCCTGAAATTCAGAACGAAATATGAACAAAAATTACAGGTGAAACTTGAGTATGTAGAATACCTACGAGGCTTTTTGCAAATTGAGCTGAATATCAAATAAAAACCAAAATCTAACACTTCAAATAAGTCAACCTACTTAAAGACTACTTAGGTTTCAATTATGAAGTTACAGAGTAATATTGCTTTGATTATGTTAGATCCATATTAATCGCAAGAAACTACGGAGTAATCCTATACGGAGTATTAAGCTAAGTACGCTATTAGTACGGCAAGTAGCATTTTACTAAGATTTGAGGCAATGCACAAGAGGGTAGAAATAGTTTTTTTTTGTGATTGATTTATATCCATCTTAGGTTTTAATTCTGAACTTTGTTTTCTTATTACTCCGTATGTCTTCTTAGAGTATAAATTTTGTATTTGAGACTTGGTCTAGAAGGGGTTTGGTTTTGATGAAATGGTTCCTTAGATAAGGACTGAGGATGATGCACACAAACGTTATAAGTAGGGATGACCATTTCACCCGCATCCACGGATATCCGCATCACCCGACCCGAAAAAATGGATGAAAATCCGAAAAACGTGGATGAAAGTTGGATGACGGGTGACTGGATGGGTGAGCGGATCGGATGTGGATGACCACTCTCACCCACCCGACCAGATCACCCGAACCACCCCACCCGATCCACATCCACCCCCTCACCCGCCATGTTTAAAACAATATATGGTTGCTTCTTGTACTAAATTTCCTAGTATTTAAATTTCCTTCATGAACTAAACTAGACCTTTGATGTATTTAAAGAATGCTTACTATTTTGTTAGACTTGAAATTTGGATTATTTTTTATTTATTTTATTTTAAAATAATTATATCCATTTTTGTTTCAATATTTTTTAAAATAATTTCCACCCGAAATCACCTGGTTCACCCGATCACACGCGGATGATTGGATGGATTGGAGCGGATGATGCCCCGTTACGGATGTGGATGGATTGGATGAGTTATCCAACCCATGGATCAGATGATGGATGTGGTTCATCCATCTTTCACTCGATCCATTGTCATGCACACACGAGTTATAACTAATGCATACAGTGTGTGTATGTGTAATAGATTGTGTGCATCACAAAATACTGTGTGCATGATTTATAACATATGTGTGCATTAATTATAGAGTTTGTGTGCACCATCTTTAGTCCTTATCTAAAGATTCATCCTTACGAGATTTTTTTTCGTCTAGAAGACGGTAAAAAGTGTAGTATGTATTGAAAACATAGGCATGTTTATATATGTTCCTGTGCTTTGTGTAATGAATATAATTTGTACTCCGTAGTATATTTTAATACGTGTCCACATTTACATGCCATCGATTACTACGGTGAAAATGATAGTAATGATTTATTTCCAGAAAAATTAATGACCAAAAATTATTTTAATTTTCACTTGTAGATAAAAAATAATCTCGACATTCATGAAAATCAGTAATAATCCTAAGTTCCAATTTATAAAATAATGATTCATATCACTAAATTTTGTTTAACTCGATAATGTTTAATCAATATTTCTTTATAGTTGAGGATAGTAAATAATTTATATTTGTATAATTTCTATTATAAGGTGTCATGTTGTTATTGAATGTTATATGAAATTTTAGCGAAATTTATACTATTTTTGTTCATAAATTAAAAATTGTCATTGTCATTTGGTTAGAGGTCGAGTTAATATAATGACATACAAAGTATTTGTAAAATAAGATTTTTGAATAGATTAAGAATTTTTATCAAGGAAAATAAATCTTAAAAAACAAGAAAAATAAACCCTATAATAAAAATTAATACTTTATCAAATCTTTCTGTTAATATTAATCTATAAACTTAGCACATAAATCAGAAAAACCGTATTTCCCCACTATCAACTTAGTGTTATTGATAGTAGACATCATAAAGAAATGCCAAGTCATGGTCAATTATCTAGCTACGTAGATGGACCACTAAAACAGGAAAAAAACACTTGTAGATTTCAATAACCTTTTACGGGGTATAAATTTCAATAAAAGTTCAAAAATACAAATCATCTTGGGCCAAAAATAATGAGATTGTTTTTTGTATAATAAAGAGGATCCAAATCCTGAATCAAGCAAACAAAATGACAGTAAAACATAGCTGCTGGTGAGCAAACAAATATGGAAGTCAAATATTTTGGGCACATGCATTGCATTAAGTTTTGATATCACAGAGGGACCACTGGATCTTCTGTATTGCTCCACACTTAATCATTTTTCACTTGCTAATTATTAATCCATTATTGTCTTAACAATATATCTAAAATTTACTTCTTAATTTTAAGGGTATTTGTTTTGGTAGGCTACATGAACCAGAGAAGCAGCCATGCATCCCATGTGCCGCCTTCATCAGCTTGTCTCGTTGCCTTCTTCTCAAAAGTCAAACAACAACTTGCTGTTTTAAATCGAATCAGCAGTCATATTAAATATTGATTTTTGTAACTTAAGTATTTTTAGAGCTAACGTAGCAAATTAAAGCGGAAATAAAACATGTAAGTAAATATAATGTGATGAACATTTAATTATAATATGATGAACATTCTGTTGGTGAACATGTAAATAAAATGTGATGAACATTTATGAACAACGTGATAAACATATTTTATCTACTTTAATATACAAAAAAGTATTTATTAATTATATAGAAAGATTTCATCTTATAATTCATAAATTATAAATATTTTAAACTAAATATATTTAAATATTTAAATAATGTTTGATTAGTTCTCTCTTTATTAAAATTTTTTATCATACTAATTTAAAAATTTATATTCAAAAATTGATCATTTTTTTACTTTAGGTAATAATTCAAATTAAACAATTACTTTTAAAAATTAAACTAAATGTGTATGTGGTATATGAACTAAATCTATGTATTAAAATTAAATTTATTATTTTATAAAATCTTTGCTAGACACGGAAAACTAAACTAGTTATTGTATAAAGTGTTGGAGTTAGTATTTTTTCATGTATGTCCAACGCTTAAAAAACGTTTTTTAGGTTAAAACGCTTAAGAAACGTTAATTGTGGAAACTAAAGGGCATTGATGTTTGAACCGGTGAAAATCACATTTGAGCCGTTATATTAAAACGTTGGATAATAGCGTTTATCTTTTAATGAAAGGAATTTAAAGCGCTACTCCTTAGCGTTTAAAATTAATGGCTCAAAAACAAAAAATACTCCGAAACTAAAAAATTAAAGTGTGATGAACATATTTTATCTACTTTAATATACAATGAAGTATTTATTAATTATATAGAAAGATTTCATCTTATAATTCATAAATTATAAATATTTTAAACTAAATATATCTAAATATTTAAACAATGTTTGATTAGTTCTCTCTTTATTAAAAATGTTTATCATACTAATTTAAAAATTTATATTAAAGAATTGATCATTTTTTTACTTTAGCTATTTAGGTAATAATTCAAATTAAACAATTATTTTTAAAAATTAAACTAAATGTGTATGTGGTATATGAACTAAATCTATGTATTAAAATTAAATTTATTATTTTATAAAATCCTTGCTAGACACGGAAAACTAAACTAGTTATTGTATAAAGTGTTGGAGTTAGTATTTTTTCATGTATGTCCAACGCTTAAAAAACGTTTTTTAGGTTAAAACGCTTAAGAAACGTTAATTGTGGAAACTAAAGAACATTGATGTTTGAACCGGTGAAACTCACATTTGAGCCGTTATATTAAAACGTTGGATAATAGCGTTTATCTTTTAATGAAAGGAATTTAAAGCGCTACTCCTTAGCGTTTAAAATTAATGGCTCAAAAACAAAAAATACTCAGAAACTAAAAAATTAAAGTGTGGGAAATCTATGTTAACAATTTCGAGTGTGGAAAATTTAGTGTAGGCAAATTAGATTTCTCTTTTAACTGCAAGAGTCGTGATTAAATTACGTTTTTTTTTGGTGAAATTAGATTAAGTTTTTTAGCATTTCGTTTCAGTTTACAAGTACGCGTAAGACTACCCATAATAGAGATTGCATATCTTATTTTAATAATTAGTTAACTCATGCTTGGGTTGCATGATATGCAACCCAAATGAGAATTGCATCATAATCTAGGGCACAGAAAAGCTCTCTTTTCTTTCTCTCCGGTGGCTAATGTGGGAGCTAGGTTACCCTCGCCGTCACGTGCGAGTGTGTGTGTGGTCCGTTCTGCTGCTCTATTTTCCGATGAGCTCTCGAAGGGGAAAAGATTTACATCTAACAGAGGAGGAAAGTTCGGTGGTGATAGAGAAAGAATCTGGTAACGACAACACAACACCAACGAACTCTTTGACGTTGGTAGGGTCATTAATAACGTCAAGACCCTTTAATTCTTTCGCCCTAAAGGCTACCATGAAAGGCGCTTGGAGAGCACGAAAAGGTTTCGTATTCAGGGAACTGCGCAATAATTTGTTCATTTTCCAGTTTGCAGACGTTGTTGATAAAGATAGGGTTTTAAAAGGTGGGCCGTGGTCTTTTGATAAATCCCTGTTAGCCCTAAGAGAACTAGGACAAGAGCAACCTTCGAAGATGACGTTCTGCAGTGCTGAATTTTGGGTGAGACTGTATGACCTTCCTATTAGCATGATGAATGTGGAGATGGCTATGGGCAAAGTTATTGAAGTCGACGAATCATATTTCTTGGCTTGTGGGAGATTTCTGAGAATTAGGGTTTCGGTGGATATTAAAAAATCTCTACGGCGGGGAATAATGATATCCTATGGAGATCAGAAAATTTGGGTTGAGATCAAGTATGGACGTCTAGGGCACGTCGACATTGATTGTGAAGACGAGGAGGCCCGGGGATTTCAGAACGAATACGGTGACTGGCTTAGGGCTTCGCCGATGAAACCGGGGGTTCGATCGGGGGTGGAAAAAGATAAGGAGGAAGAGATTATAAAGTTCTTAAAGGGAGAGAATGGTAAGACCCAGGAGAATGATCCTTCAACTTCCAAGCGTTCGAGGAAGTCGCTTATAGGGCTTCTCGAGGCTGCTGATAATGTTGACGAGGTGAACTGTGATAATGGTAGCAATCAGGAAAACGCAGAAGTGGACAGAACTGCGGAGGAAGTGGGAAGCTTGGAAATTAATAACAAGCAGATTAATGAAGCTCATGCTGAAACGAATGATAGGAACAATGCAGTGGTGATCTTTGATGGTAGGAAAGAGTACACTACTGGAGTTGAGGAGTATGAGGGAGCAGAAATGGAGGATGTGAGGGGGGATAATATGGAAATGGAAGGGGACAAGGGACTGAGGGAGTTGGAGTCAGTCACGAGGGAGAAGAGGAAAAACTGGAAGAGGTTTGCTAGGGAGAATGCAGGCTTACTAGGAGGGAATGGTTTAGAAGGGGAAATAGGAAAGAAAAGAAAAGAGGGAAAAGAAATGGAGGAAAATGAGGAAGGATATGAGAGCTCTGATGAAGGGAGATTACATGTGAAGGATGATAAGAGAAGGAAGGTAACATCTGCTTCGGGTTACGTTGCGATATCGGAACGAGAGGAGGAGCTCCTCTCCTTCCGGACGTCATGAATATTATAAGTTATAACTGTCGGGGGTTGGGGAAGGCCCTGGAAGTTACTCGTCTCACCGGGTTGGTGAGAAAGGAAGGCCCCAAGGTTCTCTTTCTTATGGATACCAAGTGTGATAGAAGGAAGATGGAAGGCATCCAGAGAAAACTTGGCTTCAAGTCCGGTTTTTGTGTGGATTGTATTGGTAGGTCTGGAGGACTCTGTTTAATGTGGGAAGATGATGTGGTTCTTTCTATTGCTTCGTATACCGCCCATCATATTGATGCGATGATATCTATGGGGCAACATGGACATGGATGGCGTCTAACGTGCATCTATGGTTGGCCTAATAGAGCTGAGAAACACCAATCTTTGGAATTATTGAAGAGGATGGAGGAAGACGATCATGAAGCGTGGCTATGTGTTGGTGACTTCAACTTGCTGTATAATCTGGAGGATAAAAAGGGGGGCCTGGCCGTGGAGCTTGCTGAAGTGCTGAAGTTTCGAACTGTCATAGAAGAGTGCAGGCTTCGTGAGGTTAAATGTGAAGGTAATTATTTCACATGGGATAATGGCAGGGAAGGCCATGATTTTATACAAGAAAGAATTGATTTGGCTTTTGCCAATGAGGAATGGTTCGATATTCTCCCAAATAAAGTAGCCCAACACCTTGACAGATGTGGGTCTGACCATGTGCCGGTAAAGATTATTTTGAACTCGGATGATGTTGAGGAACCGAGTAAAATTCCACGCCCAAATCGGTTCGAAGCTATGTGGCTTGACGAGGAGTCTTGTGCTGAAGTTGTTAGAAATGCATGGGCTAATCCGGGTAGCTCTCATTTGGAGCCAGGAGTGATGGGTAAGGTCGAGCGTTGTATCTTGGACCTTAAGGACTGGGATCTCTCAACTTTTGGAAATGTTACAAGAGAACTGAAACGTATTCGGGAGGATCTGCGTTCTCTTGGGATTCAAGGTATGACAGGGGATATGATTATGGAGAGAAGAGACCTTGAGTCTAGAGAGCGAGAGTTGATGAGAAGAGAGGAAGCTATGTGGCTTCAGAGATCCATAGCCAATGAATTTAAATGGGGTGATAAAAATACGTCTTTTTTCCATCAAAAGGCGACGGGGCGGAAGAAGCGGAATGCCATTAAAAAGTTGATTGATGAGAATGGTGTGGAGTGGATATCTTTTGAAGGGAAGGCAAAAGTGGCCATTGACTACTTCCAGCAACTTTTCGCATCTGATGTTAGAGTCGAGGCCGAATCTGCCTCGATGGGTATCGAGCCTCTATTGACCAGAGAGGATAATGACGATCTGACGGCTCCTTTTGATGCCGAGGAAGTCAAAACAGCTCTGTTTTCCATGCATCCTACCAAATCCCCGGGTCCCGACGGTATGTCGGCTCTCTTTTATCAGAGATTTTGGCACATTATCGGGGAGGATATTACCGCTTTCATATTGTCTATTCTCAATGGCGCTGAATTCCCGGAGCAGCTGAACCACACCTTCATTTGTTTAATTCCCAAAGTGACTGAGCCGACCAGAATGAAAGACTTAAGGCCCATAAGTCTCTGTAATGTGCTTTATAAGATCGTTTCCAAAGTGTTGTCTACTAGATTGAAGAGGTGTCTACACAAACTTGTTGCACAGAGTCAGAGTGCGTTTGTCTCGGGTAGGCTCATTACAGACAATGTCTTGGCAACGTTTGAGATATTTCATTATAGGAAGAAGAAGACGAAAGGCAAGAAAGGATATATGGCTCTGAAATTGGATATGGCTAAGGCGTATGATAGAGTTGAGTGGTCTTTTCTGGAGCATTGTATGAGGAAACTGGGGTTTGAGGATCGATGGATAGCCCTTATTATGAAATGCGTATCGTCGGTCTCTTTTGCAACATTGATGGGAAGCAGACCGACGACAGTTTTCCGGCCTTCTCGAGGTTTGCGCCAAGAGGATCCCCTTTCTTGATGTGAAAACCTCTTGCAAGGCTTGCGGGGGACGGATCTAGGCAGGACGCGTGGCTGGAGAATTCTTGAGGACGCGGTACTTGCTTTTCTTAGGTCAAAGACTGAACTCACAAGGTGGACGGATGAGAATCTGGGTAGGACGTCGACGGCGTCCTAGGACGGATCTGCGTCGACGGTTAGGGTTAGAAATGGTGGCGGCGGAAACAATTTGATGAAGGAATAATGAGTGAGGGTTTGTGAAGTGGAATGAGGCACTGGAACAATGAAATGGTGGCTGGAAGAAGATGGCATCAATTAGGGTTTGGAAGGGTGGCGGCGGCGGCTAGGGTTTGATGGAGATGACGGCGGCGGCTAGGGTTTGGGACTGTGGCAATGGCGATGACCTGAATTGAGTAACAATGATTGGGTAACTGGCTCGTGGAGGTTCGAGCCCGAACTAGGGTTGGCGTTGAAAGCAAGGGGTGGAGAAAATCTCAATAACTAGGCTTGCTATAAAATTCAACGTGCAAACAACTCTTGTTCCAAGTCCATATATATAAGACTCCTAACTAGGGTTACCAAATATAGTAACTTGCTAAATGCTAAAGATGGTAAGTAATGAGAAAGACTTTAAAAACAATAGAAAACAGTTGTAGGACGGACGCCTAAGTCTAGGACGTCCCTTCACTTCAAGTTGTCATTGATATCATGCTGGATCTTAGGACGTCTAGGTCTAGGACGTCTCTTCACTGCATATAGCCATTGATAACATGACGGAGGATGGAGTGTGAGTGGAAGACGCTCCATTTCTTGCAAATGCCTTAGCGACAATGCTCGAAGTTGCTTGAGCAATGGATTTGACACGTACTCTCGTAATTGGTCCGTTTGAACGAACACTCAACATCTCTTCTTCTTGTGCCTCTATCAATGTCAAGGGGTGTCTCACATCATTTCTCCTTTCTTGTTTCTATTATGTGATGAAGGGCTTTCTGGAATGTTGAGACACAATGAGATTCATGGCAATCTGCGTGGTATTCATATCGCTAGGACTGCTCCGTCCTTTTCCCATCTGTTTTTTGCTGATGATAGTATTCTTTTTGCTAGCGCTACCTGTCAACAGAGCTTAGAAATTGCTAATATTCTCCATGTGTATGGAGCTGCGTCGGGTCAATAGGTGAATTTTGCTAAGTCGGAACTTTCTTTCAGCAAGAATGTAGATGGTGGTAGGAGGAATGAAATTCAGAATATCTTTAATGTTCGTGAGGTAGACAAGCATGAGAAGTACTCGGGTTTGCCAACGATGATTGACAAGTCCAAAAAAGTGATCTTCAGTCAAGTAAAGGAGAGGATCCTGACGAAAGTGGGAGGATGGAATTCCAGAAATCTTTCCCGTGCCGGGAAAGAAGTGCTCATTAAGTCTGTTGCCCAATCTATCCCCAACTATACTATGATGTGCTTTATGTTGCCAGGAAACTTATGCAGGGAGATTGAACAAATCCTATGTAACTATTGGTGGGGCGACACTCAGAATGCTAGAAAAAATCACTGGATGAGCTGGAAACGCATGTGTTTGCCGAAGTCAGAGGGTGGTTTGGGTTTTCGGGACATGGAAAATTTTAACTAAGCTTTGTTAGCGAAACAAGGGTGGCGAATCTTACATGATCCTTCTTCTCTGCTCGCCAGGCTCCTTAAAGCTAAGTATTTCCCAAGATCGTATTTTTTGGAGGCTCCTATAGGCCACGCCCCAAGTTATACATGGCGCAACATCTTACATGGCAGGGAGATTCTCAATAAGGGCATTGTTTGGTCGGTCGGGAATGGGAACTCAATTGATATTTGGCGGGATAGATGGCTCCCTAGACCGGAGAGCTTCAAAGCTACTAATACAGGGGCTCAGAATCAGAGTCGGAAGCTCATTGAGTTTATTGACTGGGATCGGAAGTCTTGGCGAGAAGACATGGTGAAAGCAATGTTTAAGCCTTGTGATTTTGATCTGATTCTGAACATTAAGCTGGTGGATCCCTTGAAAGCTGACGAACTGATTTGGCATTATTTGAAAGACGGATTCTTTACTGTTCGTTCAGCGTACAGGAAAATCCTTCATGATGAGACTCATGAAAACATTATTTGCTCGGCTTCGTCCTCGGTGGATGCAGAGAGAGTCTGGAAGAGACTCTGGAAACTAAATATCCCGCCTAGAGCTCGTTCTTTTATCTGGCGGGCCTGTAGAAGTATTTTGCCAACAAAGAGAAATTTGCTGAACAGAAAGGCAGTGGAAGATGGTTACTGTGATGCGTATGGAAGTATTGAAACCGAGATTCATGTACCTGGCCGCTGTCAAGCTGCACAAAAAATCTGGAACCAAGTGCAAAATTTCTCTAAATGGTGTTGTAGAACGTAATCAATGTTGAGTTGGTTTGACCACATATGTTATGTTCAACCATATGGCAATCTCTCAACCTCGGGATTTTGAAGGAAAGGATTCGAATCCAGTGGAGTTGGTCGCCACCTGCAAACTTGCTCTGGAGGAGTTTCAGTAAGCAGATTACAGATGAAGCTAGGAATCAGAACGACTCCATGTCCTAAAAAGTGGTGCAAACCACCGGGCGGTGTGGTCAAGGTGAATTGTGATGCTGCTGTCTCGTCTGAATCTGGGTGCGGCATCGGCTTCATCGCTCGTAACGACAGAGGCTCAACGCTCTTTATGGGCACTAGAATGATTGTTATATCGACTGAAGTGGAGTGGATCGAAGCTGAAGTTGTGCTATGGGCGGTTGAGGAATGCCATTTGCGCGGGATTCGAAGGATTGTGGTGGAATCGGACTCTCTAGGGGTGATTTCTAAGCTGAGAAGAACCTGTAAATGGAAAGGTGCGTATGGATGGATTTTAGAAAGGCTCAGCAATCTGCAGAAGGGGTTTGATGCTTGCAGCTGGGTCATGTGGGTAGAATTAGAGATGGCTGGACCGGGACCGGACCGGCGGTTCGAACCGGAACCGGACCGGGTCAAAACCGGGACCGGACCGGAACCGGTAGGAACCGGTTTTGACCCGGTCCGGTTCCGGTTCGGGAAATTACAATTTCCGAACCGGCGGTTAACCGCCGGTTTTTTTTTTTTTTTTTTAACCGGCGGTTTTTAAAAAAAAAATGTTAAAATAAACCGGCGGTTAACCGGTTAACCGCCGGTTAAAAAAATTTAAAAAAAAAAATACAAAACCGGCGGTTAACCGGGAAAACCGGTTAACCGCCGGTTATAACGGCTAGTAAACTAGCCGTTGCCGGCTAACCGGCGGTCCTAACGGCTAGGAGCCGTTAGGAAATTAAAAAAAAATAAAAAAATACATTTTTAAATATTAAAAAATCCATATCCAACCCCTATAAATACCATACCATACAATCTTCAAATCACACATCCAACAACAACAATCTCTCTTCTCTTTCTCAAATCTCAATCTCATAATCTCTCAAATTCCATCAACAATCTCTCTTAATCTCTTCCTTTCTTAATCTTCCTTTTAATTAGCATTTGTCTTTCAATATTTTATTGCTTTTACATTTTTAATCACATTATTATATTGTTCTAAGTTTTATTGTTTTAATTGTTTTTAATTGCTTTTAATCATATTATTTAATTGTTCTTAATCATATTATGGCGGATCATTTTGACACCCAAGAGAGTGATAATGTCACTTCTCCCACTCCCACTCCCACCTCCCAAGTTAGGTCCTCCGCTAGGGGTAGGACCGCTAGGCCTCAAGGGCAAGCTAGCGGTTCGAGGTCGGCTAGGGGTAGGGGGGGAGGACCGTTCCCGGGTCCTCCGGGAACCAATCCCGGAAACTAACATCTCCTGTTTTTACAAAGTGGTTTACTAAATTAGAACCCGGTATCGAGGAACTCGAGGCCGAGGATTATGATCCCGGACTAATTATTGTTTCTTGTAACTTTTGCGAGGCGACATTCCAATGGAAGAAAAGTGGAGGATATGGAACCCTTCAACGACACATGGAGCACAGACACGTCGCCGAGATGGGAATGCTAGGGGGACAAACGCAAATTTCCGGCGGATTTGCATCTTCTACTAGCGGTAACCCTTTATTTCATTTTGATCATGAAGCTAATAGTGTAGCATTAGCCGAAGCTATTTGTGTTGATCATTTAGCATTTCGATTTAGTGAAAATGTAGGATTTAATGAGTATATTAAAGAGCATACACAACCCGCTTTTAAATCCGTATCTAGGAAAGTGATTAAGAAAAACGTAATTAAGGCTTATAAAAGACACAAGCACGAATTAGTTTCTTATTTTTCGCAAAATGATATGAATGTTTCTATTTGTAGTGATATATGGAGTGATAATACTCAAACCCATTCTTACATGGGTGTTACATGTCATTTTGTAGATCATCATTTTACAATGCAAAAACGTTTATTGGCATTTAGAGTCTTTGATGATTCACATACCGCACAAAATATTGCTATGATGATTCGTACAATTTTAGAAGAATATAGACTACTTAATAGAGTTTTTTCAATTGGATTCGACAATGCATCTGCTAACACCGCATCTATTAGAGATTTACAAGAAATGTGTCAACCTTTATTTGGTGGGAGATTTTTTCATATTCGATGTGCTTGTCATATTTTAAACTTATGTGTTCAAGATGGTTTACGTGCTATGAGTTTTCATTTTGAGCCAATTAAGAACGTTATTAAGTATATTTGGGGGCATCCTAAAGTTACAAGAGATTGGATGACCTTTTGTAAAACTAACGGGGTGCACCCAAAACGTTTTTCAAAAGATGTGGGTACCCGATGGAACTCTACTTACATATTACTATGTGAATGTATAGAATATAGACAAGTTTTAACGTCTTTTGTTTCTCAAAACCTTTCTGGCTCTACTTTCTATTTTAGCGAATCAGGTTGGGAAATATGTCAAAGTATTGCAACGTTTTTAAAATGTTTTAGTGATGCAACAAAGAGATTTAGTCATGTTTATATACCAAGTAGTAATGTTTTTGTCTTGGAAGCTTGTAATGTTATGGCTGGTTTAAGTGAGGGAGCTAAAATTCCCGGCATTGAGGAATCCGTTGCAAGCATGAGGAGTAAGTGGTTGCAATACTATAGATATATTCCCGATTGTTTTCTTGTTGCTTGTGTTTTAGATCCTAGACTTAAATTAGGAGTTTTACACGCTCTTTAGATGACTATTATGGATATATTTTAGCCGACGGTGAACTAGAGGATATTTTAGGTATGGTTTCTAGAACTAGAACATACATTGAAACTTTATTTACTCATTTTTCGGATTCTCCGACTCCTTCACAATTACCTCCGGCTTCTTCGAGCTCTAGTAGCTTGGGGGCCTTTGGAGCTAAGTATTTTAGTAAAAGACCAAGAGTTACAAACACGAATGCGGAAATTGATAACTATCTTAACACCAACTTTGAGTTTGTTAGTTGTGAAGCTTTAGATGTTTTGAAGTGGTGGGAGGATCATAGGAGCATGTTTCCAACGCTTGCGAAGATTGCGGCTCAAGTTCTTGCCGTCCCCGCTTCAACCGTGGCGGTGGAACAAACTTTTAGTGCAGGAGGCAACACTTTAACGAGGAAGAGATCAAATTTGGCACCGGAGTCATTGGAGGCGCAATGTTGTGTTTGCGATTGGAAGAGAGCCGCAATGAGGCAACAACGTAACATTAACGAGTCATCGGAAGACGAGTGGATTGGAGATTCTACTACGATACGCACCGATTCATCCGCCGAAGATTCGACTTAGGTAACGGGTTTTGAAAAAAGGTAAAGAACTACGTGGGCTTTGATTCCTCTAACCCGAGAGGATACGTAGGCAACTTAACAAGTAAGTCACTGTTAAGTGCAAGCCCAATTTTATTTAATTTTTTTGTTCCTTCATATTTAATTTTAAAAACTTAAAAAAAATGATTATAAAAAAACGCTATTAAAAAGAATGTTTTACAAAACATTCTTTTTAATAGCGTTTTTTTATAATCATTTTTTTTAAGTTTTTTAAACATAATTTTTAAACTTAAAAACAATGACAAAACATTCTTTTTTAATAGCGTTTTTTTATAATCATTTTTTTTAAGTTTTTTAAACATAATTTTTAAACTTAAAAACAATGACAAAACATTCTTTTTTAATAGCGTTTTTTTATAATTATTTTTTTTAAGTTTAAAAATTATTTTTATATTTTTTTATTTATTTTTTTTAAAAATTTTTTTTTTTTTAAAAAACCGGTCCGAACCGGGTGAACCGGTATGAACCGGAACCGGACCGGAATCGGATTGAACCGGACCGGAACCGGTCCGGAACCGGATTGAACCGGACCGGAACCGGTCCGGAACCGGATTGAACCGGACCGGACCGGAACCGGAACCGGTGGAACCGGTTTAAACCGGTTCCGGTTCCGGATTCCGGAGGACCGGAACCGGACCGGACCGGACCGGGAGCCATCCCTAGGTAGAATTGGCAACCAGCCTGCCCATTTTTTAGCTAGCCTCAAACCTAGTTTTGCTTTATCTTGTGTTTTTTATTCTGCGTTTTCGTCGGAGTTGAACAATTTGTTATCTTTTGATATTAATTAAGTGGAGATTTTCTGGGTGCTCAAAAAAATGAGAATTGCATCACACTTTTTTTATTTGGTAGTTAATTTAATAGTGTTTTTTAATTTTATATAGCATAAAAATAAAAATAAATGTCAAAAAATAAGTCATGCAACCCCCATTGCTGATAGTATGTGTAAATTAAACCAATCACTCTTATCGCCAGATATAAATGAGTTAGAACATCTAGAGTAAAATTTGCATCTAATTGAACTTGATTGTGCCAAGCTTGTAATCAATCATGTTAGAATTGTATTTGCGTTACATGGCGAATTTAAAGTTGATGATAGGAAAAGCAGGATCGATGGAATATTAAAAGTTGAGCCATAACTGTATTCAGTATTAGGGTTCGACGCATGTGTCTACGTCGGATAGCCGCAGCAACATCCTACGGATACACGTGGTGGGCCCCTAGCTAGCCTGTTTGGTAGATCAACAATCTGTCGCAGGATTATTGGGACCCACTTACAACCTTTTCTTTTTCCTAAACCACGGGCCCCATTTATAATCTTTCCGCCCATTTTGTTACTATCTCATCCCAATTTTCAATATTATAAAATGTGAGATAATGTTTTATCCTATCTTTAGTTCTACTGGATTTTACTCGCCCGTGCTACGCACAAATCAAATGAATTTTTTAAGATAAATTAAATTAATATTTGTAATATTTTCGATATATCTAATTAGTATATTAATTTGAACCTACAATCATATCATTTTAATATTAGTTATATATAATAATGATTTTTGTCTAATCTTTATCTTTTGTCAATATCTTTTTTATTATCTAGTTAAATATCTTTAACCAAAGATAGATTTGGAGGTTTGATAGATTTGTCAATATCTTTAGCTTATTCTATAATTGAGATAATATTTTACAATAATATATTAATATTTATATGTTGGTGCGGGATCACGTAGATGAGTTAACATATCTTTTTACCACTTACTCAAAGTATGTTTTATTACGCTGAAATTTTTTTGTTTTTCCGAGAGATCAAACAAAGTCCCAACTAAAGATATATTATTAATAATAATTAATATCTTTTCGGTGTGAATATATGGGGAATATCTTTGTTAATATAATGGATGAATATTTTTCAACCACCCAAAAATTATATATACTAGTCCCTCCTGCCCGTGCTACGCACGGGCCAAATGAATTTTAATAAATAAAAATCTAGTACTCTATAAATATGAATTAGAATGTGTAATATTGTCACGTATGTTTCACTTATATTTTACTTTGAATCCGGATAATAATTTTTAAATCTATTATTGTCTTCAACTATTTTGTTATATCTTTAAAGGAATTAAAAATAATTTGAAAATTTAAATACTAAAGTACATAAACATACTAAATGCATACACTACACGGGAAAAATATAAGCTTAAACTTAATTGTTTAGTAAAAACTAATTAAAATATTTTCAACTTTTACCAGAAGACCAAAATGTAGATCAAACTACTTTTTCATTAAAAATTAAGAAAACTCAGTAACAACATGACACATAATAATAGTTTTATGTACGTTGCAAAACATTCATCTTCGAATTTAGAAAATATTTAATTGAAATGGTAATTTGGTTTTTTTTTATTTATAAATTTTAAGTTGGGGTTCTTAATTTTTTATTGATTTAAAAGTTGAGATTAATTTTATCTAAAGTAAAACTGAGATTTTTTTATTTTCGTATTGTATTATGTAAATTTAGGTTACTACTAAAGAATACCTTTGTAGGATATTTTGTTATTTATTGTCTAATGATATAATAATCATATAATTTTATTTTACCAAAGGAGAAATATTGAAATTTATAAAAATTAATCCCTTTTAGCGTCAAATATTTACTAATGAAGTTCTGTGTCATTATAGATTTTTCTAGCACGGGGAAACATATCAGTTAGTTATATTAAAATATTAAATTTATATGTTATTATATCCTAAGTAGACTTGTCAAAAGCTTACCAAACAATGAAGCCGTTTAGGACAAACCTGAACCGATCCGTACTTCTCGAAACTCCTTGAGGGATCCACTTTTCACATATTTTCTTTAATTTAAATTAAAATAATAATGAATTTTATTAAATAATAATAATATAATAATATTTTATTATAAAAATATTGTTTAAATTTTATTTTCTTTATTACAATAAAAATATGGAACATTTGAAACCCACTGGGTTGACCCGACCCGAACTCGACCAATGGTCGACCCGCTTAACCCAAACCCGTTTTCCGTCCGAACCCAAACCCGACCTGTTTGCCAGATCTAATTTCCCTATATCAAATACGATGTGAAAAAATGTGAACGAAAAATGAAGAGGTTAAGATTTAAAAAGTGTTTGCTATATATATTTTCTTCTTTTTTATTTATTCAGAAAACATGTTACTTATACCTTTTATAAATCATTTTTCTATCTTAACCCGTAATTTTAATAAGTTGATACTCCCTCAGTTCATATATATAAGTCGTTTGAGTAAAAAGCATAAGAGTTGCTGAAGTAAGTTAAATTTTGAATCATTACTTGCCTCGTAATTGCCATACAGATTGTCGAATGATATCAAAATTATATAAATTAAAATGAAAAACAAATCAAAAGTGAACTACAATGTACTTTCTTTACGTCTTGGAAATTGTTCACTACCCTCCATTCGAGGAAAGCAAATTTTAATCATTTTTTAATGGAAACGACTTACATTTAAAAACAACAAAATCACTCCCAAACGACTTACATTTTATCTAAAGAAAATTTTATTTATGCATATATTTGATTAAAAATTTATTTCTATTAAAATATGATTTATCATGTTCACAAAATATCATTTTTCTTAATTTGATTTATCGTTATTGTTTTTATTATATCCTTTAGTTTAAATATTTTCCACTATAAAAGGCAATATTTTATTTTTGATTGTATCTTTTTTTGTATGGGTCAAGCAAAATTCCAATTCAAGATGAATATATTCATCAATATCTTTGTGATTATCTTGTGTGAATATTTTTCAACCACCCCCAAAAATATTTTTTCAATTATATAATCCTTATAAAATATAATTTCGTTTTTAACTTAGTAAAAGATAAAATGTTTATGAGGAAATAGATTGATGTAGTTTCTTAAAATATAATCTTTAATTTAATAGTAATAGATTTGTTTGAAAAATATATGTGGAAATTTCTTTTTAAAATATCTTGTGTGAATATTTTTTAACCACCCCAAATTTTTTTTTTCAATTATATAATCCTTATAAAATATAATTTCGTTTTTAAACTTAGTAAAAGATAAAATCTTTATTAGGAAATAGATTGATGTAGTTTCTTAAAAGATAATATTTAATTTAATAGTAATTGGTTTGTTTGAAAAATACATGTGGAAATTTATTTTTTAAATATCTTGTGTGAATATTTTCAACCACCCCTAAAAATATTTTTTCAATTATATAATCTTTATAAAATATAATTTCGTTTTTAACTTAGTAAAAGATAAAATCTTTATTATGAAATAGATTGATGTAGTTTCTTAAAAGATAATCTTTAATTTAATAGTAATAGATTTGTTTGAAATATATATGTGGAAATTTCTTTTTAAAATATCTTTTGTATATATTTTTCAACCACCCCAAAAATATTTTTTCAATTATATAATCCTTATAAAATATAATTTCATTTTTAACTTAGTAAAAGATAAGATCTTTATTAGGAAATAGGTTGATGTAGTTTCTTAAAAGATAATATTTAATTTAATAGTAATAGATTTGTTTGAAAAATATATGTGGAAATTTCTTTTTAAAATATGTTGTGTGAATATTTTCAACCACCCACCAAAATATTTTTTCAATTATATAATCCTTATAAAATATAATTTTGTTTATAACTTAGTAAAAGATAAAATCTTTTTTAGGAAATAGAATGATTTAGTTTCTTAAAAGATAATCTTTAATTTAATAGTAATAGATTTGTTTGAAAAATATAAGTGGAAATTTGTTATAAAAAAATGTAAACTTTAATATTAGACTTTTATTCCGGTGGCCCAAGTCCCAAGAAAAAGCCCAACCCAAGATGAATATATTTTTGAATATCTTGTGTGAATATTTTTCAAACACCCCCAAAAATTATATATACTAGTCCATCTTGCCCGTGCTACGCACGGGCCAAATGAATTTTAATAAATAAAAATTTAGTACTTTATAAATATGAATTAGAATGTGTAATATTGTCCCGTATGTTTCACTTATATTTTACTTTGAATCCAGATAATAATTTTTAAATCTATTACTGTGTTCAACTATTTTGTTATATCTTTAAAAGAATTAAATATAATTTGAAAAATTAAATAATAAAGTACATAAACATACTAAATGCATATACGACACGGGAAAAATATAGGCTTAAAATTTAATTGTTTAGGAAAAACTAATTAAAAACTGAGATTTTTTATTTATTTTCGTATTGTATTATGTAAATTTAGTTTACTACTAAAGAATACTTTTGTAGGATATTATTTATTTATTGTTGTGTGAATATTTTTTAACCACCCCCAAAAATATTTTTCAATTATATAATCCTTATAAAATATAATTTTGTTTTAACTTAGTAAAAGATAAAATCTTTATTAGGAAATAGATTAATGTAGTTTTTTAAAAGATGATCTTTAATTTAATAGTAATATATTTGTTTGAAAAATATATGTGGAAATTCCTTTTTAAAATATCTTGTGTGAATATTTTTCAACCACCCAAAAAATATTTTTTCAATTATATAATCCTTATAAAATATAATAGCGTTTTTAACTTGGTAAAAGATAAAATCTTTATTAGGACATAGATTGATGTAGTTCTTAAAAGATAATTTTTAATTTAATAGTAATAGATTTGTTTGAAAACTATATGTGGAAATTTCTTTTTAAAAAATGTAAACTTTAACATTAGACATTTATTTCTATGACCCAAGCAAAAGCTCAACCCAAGATGAATATAATGGGGAATATCTTTGTGATTATCTTGTGTGAATATTTTTCAACCACCCCCAAATATTATACATATTACGATAGGCCATATTTTGTATATCACTTTTTCTATCTTAACCCGTAATTTTAATAAGTTGATATGATTTATGTTGGCTTATTTTGTTTATAATACATTTTATCTAAAGAAAATTTTATTTATGCATATCTTTGATATTATTTCCAATTATATGACCCTTAAAAAATAAAAATTCCTTTAATTATTAAAATAATTTGTGAATAATTATTTATTTTGTGTGAAATTTTAGTGATTATTTTGTGTGAATATTTTTCTACCACCCTAAAAGTATTTTTTCAATTATATAATCCTTATAAAATATAATTTCGTTTTTAACTTAGTAAAAGATAAAAAATTTATTAGGAAATAGATTGATGTAGTTTCTTAAAAGATAATATTTTATTATAAGTAATAGATTTGTTAGAAAAATATGTGGAAATTTTCTATTTAAAAATTGTAAACTTTAATATTGGACTTTTATTCTGGTAGCTCAAGCAAAAGCTCAACCCAAGATGAATATATATTCATGAATATCTTTGTGATTATCTTGTGTGAATATTTTTCAACCACCCTAAAAATTATATATATTATGATATGATATGATATGATGATTAGGATGTAGAAGATTATTTGATTGTCATTTGTGAATATTTTTTTCCTTTTTAAAATATATTGTTTTATTGGATACGATTGTTAATTTAATTTTTAATCTGTCTAACTAAAAAATGTATATGTATTTAATATTTTTTTTTAGTAGGATAATAAAGAATAAACTTTGTTCCTTTTTGATAAGATTTTTATTTGATAATATCTCTAGAGAATATAAAATTCATGAACAAAGGATATAGTAACATACTGTACAATATAACGGTATAAAAAATAATTATTTTATCAAATTTAATATAACTTAAGGATGTTATTGCAAATATGTAGTGTAATCTCCAACTACCAATTGACAATCTATGCAGTGTAAAACATATTATACATAATATATTTTATTATCTTTTTTCAACTAAAATATTTTTCAGTATATCTTATATGTTTGATATTTTTTAAATTATAAAAAAAATATTTGTTTTGGAATATTAGACTTTTTTCTCGTTGGGCCAAGCAAAAGCTCAACCGAAGATTAATATATTGATGAACAACTTTGTGAATATATTGATGAATATCTTTGTGAATATATGATAAACAAATATCTTTAATAACATATTTTCCCCATTTTATGATGAATATTTCGTTTATAAAATTAATATATTTATAAAATACTAAGCAAAAAAATCTTTTTTCAATTATATAATCCTTATAAAAATAATTTTGTTTTTAAATTAATAAAAGATAAAATCTTTATAAGGATATAGATTGATGTAGTTTCTTACAAGATAATCTTTTATTTAATAATAATAGATTCGTTTGAAAAATATAGGTGAAATTGTTTTAAAAAAAATATGAACTTTAATAATGGACTTTTTTTTCCGGTGGGCCAAGCAAAAGCTCAACCCAAGATGAATAAATTCATGAATATGTTTTGTGAATATTTTTCAACCACCCCCGAAAATTTATATATACCCAAGATGAATATATTGATGAACAACTTTGTGAATATATTGAATAATATCTTTGTAAATATATAATAAACAAATATCTTTAATAACATATTTTTCCCATTTTATGATGAATATTTCGTTTATAAAATTAATACATTTATAAAATACTAAGCACCAAAATATATTTTTATTTATAAAATCCTTATAAAAATAATTTCGTTTTTAAATGAATAAAAGATAAAATCTTTATTAGGAAAAAGATTGATGTAGTTTATGAAAAGATAATCTTTTATTTAATAATAATATATTTGTTTGAAAAATATAGGTGAATTTGTTTTTTGAAAAATATGAACTTTAATAATGGACTTTTTTTTCCGGTGGGCCAAGCAAAAATCCAACCCAAGATGAATATATTCATGAATATCTTCATGAATATCTTGTGTGAATATTTTTCAACCACCCCCAAAAATTATATTTTATTTATACAATCCTTATAAAAATAATTTCATTTTTAAATGAATAAAAGATAAAATCTTTATTAGGAAAATGATTGATGTAGTTTCTGAAAAGATAATCGTTTATTTAATAATAATATATTATTTTGAAAAATATAGGTGAATTTGTTTTTTTTAAAATATGAACTTTAATAATGGACTTTTTTTTCCGGTGGGTCAAACAAAAGCCCAACCCAAGATGAATATATTCATGAATATCTTCATGAATATCTTGTGTGAATATTTTTCAACCACCCCAAAAAATTATATTTTATTTATACAATCCTTATAAAAATAATTTTGTTTTTAAATGAATAAAAGATAAAATCTTTATTAGGAAAAAGATTGATGTAGTTTCTGAAAAGATAATCTTTTATTTAATAATATATTTGCTTGAAAAATATAGGTGAATTTGATGCGGGAGCATCTGAGCTACCATCAAGAGCATCCGAGCTATCATCAAGGACGCCTCGTCCTAAATCTAGAGATGTGTTAACCACTGGAGCTAGGGCTAAAGATCGCTACGCGCCATCATTGAAGTCATTGATAGTAGCCCGAGCTCGTATTGTAGCCATTCAAGCTCGTAGAGATCCAGTTCGAGTCAAGATGAGAAGTCAAGTACTGAAGATGAAATAAACTAGACGTCAAGACGAAACTCTAGGCTTTGGAATCACTCAATTCCGATCTCGGACGAGAGAGAACGAGCCGTTTCAAAAAGAGCAGTCGGCGACATGTCTACAACCGCGCCCGCGGCTCCATAACCGCACCCGCGGCTCATTCGCCAATCCGCGCCCGCGGCTCCATAACCGCGCCCGCGGCTCATTCGCCGAGGCCTCTTCCTGAAACATTATTTTCGGATATTTATTTGTTTTTCGGATTATTATTTTAGGATATACTTTTTATTGTTAATTTCTTTAGTTGACACCCTTATGAACCCTATATAAGGCTGCCTTAGTTGTTGTTTTACCTCCTCCAGACTTTGATATTGAATACAGCGTTTATCGTTTTTCCTCCCAAAAGAGAGCTTTTGTGAGCATAGTGCCCCATGTGCATTGTCGTTCAGTTGGCCCTAGTTGTGCTTGTGTGTGTCAATCTCCTCCATAAGGTTGGTGCTATCGGGACTCCATAGAGCAACCTCCAGGTGCCTTGACCCATCAAAGTCATTGTGTTTGGTTGTAATCATCCGTTGGGGTTTCTTCATCATTCGGTAAGGTTCTTGTTCTTAAGTTCAAGAGTTTTATCGTTGTTTGATTTGGTTCCAATTGGCCTATCATTCGACTTATCCTTCTTTCATCTCATTCTAATTCCGCCTTTCTTCTCTGTTCGAGTTCCTATTCGAGTTTGGTGTCTAGGTCGGCAACTGCGGCTTATCCCCGCATCAAATTGGTCTCAGAGCGAGGTTGACACCATTCGTCCTCACAAGAACATCAAGAGACCCCCTATCCAGAAAATCACAAAAAGAGTCAGCTTTTATTTTCTTGTTTGTCAGTTTCTTTCAGAAATTGATTTTGAGTCTTCCATTGCTTTGATATTTCTTGTTGAGTCATTAAAGGTTGTGTGCAAGAAGCTTGAATCGATTAGTGTTGGTGGAGATCGAAAGATTGGAGTTTGGAGCACCCTTGTTCCCAAAATCCATTCAGCCCTTCATCCATCACAAAATCTATCCATCCCTACCAAAACGCAGCCATCAGAAATCCAAAAGAATTGCTGGAATTTCTTTCCTTGAAGCCCAAACAAGATCTTCAAAGAAGGAAATCTTATCTTTCTACAAGGGAAATCAAGTTAGTTGTTATTTTTATTTATTTTCAATTTTGCTGAGATTAATATCTCGTATCGAGTCTGTAATTCCTTTTGGTGAGACAAAAAAAAAAAATTCAAAAAAAAAGAAAAGAAAAGAGAAAAGAAATTCAAAAAAAAAAAAAAAAAATCGAAAAGTCTCAAAGTCAGTAGTTTATTTTACGTTTTGTTGAGTCAAAGTCTAGTTTGATATTGTTTAAGTCGGATCTCAAGAACTCAAAGGAAATCGGGTTGAACAAACCCGAACGGAAGCGAGAAACCACCAGGCCGCGACAGAAACCGCGCCCGCGGCCCAGTAGCCGCACCCGCGGTTCAAGCCGCGCCCGCGGGCCAGTAGCCGCACCCGCGGTTCAAGCCGTGCCCGCGGGCCAGTAGCCGCACCCGCGGTTCAAGCCGCGCCCGCGGGCCAGTAGCCGCACCCGCGGTTCAAGCCGCGCCCGCGGGCCAGTAGCCGCACCCGCGGTTCAAGCCGCGCCCGCGGGCCAGTAGCCGCACCCGCGGTTCAAGCCGCACCCGTGGAATTCAGGCCGCGCCCGCGGCTCCGCCTCAGAAGCCATTGTTCGAAATCCGCGCCCGCGGAACCGTCACTGTTTGCCTTTCCATTCCTTTCAGATACGATCCTCAATTATTACCTAACCCTCCCGACTCCGTCTTCGATCCTTCAATCAACATCAGTCGGAACAAGTTAAGGTACGCTTCCTTTTGGCTCTTCTTGAAATTCGAAGCTTAATTCATATCTCTGTTTTGCATTCTCATTTTTGCAAAACACCTTCGAGTCTTATTTTCATTCTTTCATTGAGTTAGTCCCTTGTTTGAGTCAGAACCTTACAGTCGAAACCCCGCACTACGCTAGCCATCTCCATCTCTACCATCATTCATATATTGCTAGGAGTTAGGTAGTTTCAACTTAGTGGGTTATTGATCCATACAAGTCAATCCATCAAAGAAAAGCTGGTTGCAACGACAATTGAGAGAGAGTGCAGAGGAAAACATACGAGAGTAAACACTTGCGAGTTGTTTTCATTTACACTCACTTAACATTGTTCTGTGTTAGTCTTTTCTTTGATAATGGACAGGTTAGTTTCTCCCAAAAGGAGACCTCCAAGAGGATATCAGCAGGAGTACATGGAGAGTGAAGATTGGCAACCATACAAAGATGTCCAAAGGAGAAGAGGACGTGAGCTAGAGCAAATTGGTCTTGCCAAGATCAAGCTGAACATTCCAAGATTTGAAGGTTGGGACATGGATGAGTATATGGAATGGGAAGCCAAGGTTGAGCAGATTTGGAGTTGTCATAACTTCATGGAATTCCAAAAGGTAAGATTTGTTGTTCGTGAATTTACCGGCAATGCACTGAAATGGTGGAATAATCTTGAGGAAGAAAGGAGAAGAGCACTTGATCCATATGTGAACACTTGGAGGCAAATGAAGACCTTAATGAGAGCTCGTTTTGTGCCTCCATATTTCGCGCGTAAGCTCAGGCAAAGGTTGGATAATTTGAGGCAAGGAACCATGTCAGCAGAGGAGACATACAATGCAATGAAGGCTGCTATGGTTCGAGCTAATGTGCATGAAAATGAGGAAACTACTATGAATAGGTATCTTCATATACTAAACTCTTATTTAGCTAACAAAGTATATTTGTATAGCTACTCCTCCATGGAAGAATTGTTGCACTTGGCCATCAAGATTGAGAGGAGAACAAAGGCCAAGAAGCAAAAAGAAATAGAGAAGGCTACAAAAGAATGGCAAGCGCGAGTGCAAGCGGTAGTGAAAAACAGCTTTGCTAACGTAGAAGCCGAGCTTGAGCGTTGGAGTTGTCAAGTCAAAGAGGCTGCCAAGAAGAAGGAAAAGGATAAGAAGCCAGAAAGGAATCTAAGGCTTGCCTCTCCATCACAAGAAGTTAACCCAGGGAGCACTTCTAATCTTTCTACTAAAATTGAAGATGTTTTGTGCTTAAACTGTCAAAGTAGAAATCATATGATTAATGATTGTCCTGATATGCTTAATCACCTAGAACAAATTGAGATTGAATATGAAATAGGTGATAGTATTGATGATGTTGTTTGTATTGATGATCCTAAAACTGATTTAGATAATGAGGTTGAAATTGATTATGAGCATGTTGATTCATTGATTGATAGGAAGGATTTGCATGTACAAACTGGTCATTGTGTTGAAATTCTAGGAGAAACTCATTGTCTAGATAAAGTTGAGGATTGCAACATGATTATTGATGAAGGTAGTTGTGGTAATATTGTTAGCATGGAATTGAATACTAAATTGCAAATTGTTTCATTATGCTACCCTAGTCCTTTAAAACTGCATTGGATTAATGATTGTGTTGATTGGAATTTGAACAAGCATGCTAAGGAAGCCATGACATTAGAACATTATGATGATCCTATTTCATGTGATGTTGTGCCTATGCAAGTTTGTCAAGTTTTATTAGATTATCCATGGCAGTATGATAAGAGAGTCGCCCATGATGGTTTTGTTAATCGTCATTCCTTACCCTTCCATGCTAGAATTGTTGCTCCTCCACCTATTATTCCTTCACAGGTCGCTGATGAGTATGACAAGAGGAAGGACAAGGATAAAAGAGCTAAAAGAATGAAGGAAGGCAAGGATTCCCCACAACATCAAATTTGTTCCTCAAGGTGGAGCTATGGACTCAAGGCATTCAAGAGGAAGTTGTGCATCAAAGAGGATGACGCCTATGAAGATCGTTCTACCATTCATATCAAATCTGATTCGAGGTCGAATCCTTTTCAAGAACGGGAGAATGATGCGGGAGCATCTGAGCTACCATCAAGAGCATCCGAGCTATCATCAAGGACGCCTCGTCCTAAATCTAGAGATGTGTTAACCACTGGAGCTAGGGCTAAAGATCGCTACGCGCCATCATTGAAGTCATTGATAGTAGCCCGAGCTCGTATTGTAGCCATTCAAGCTCGTAGAGATCCAGTTCGAGTCAAGATGAGAAGTCAAGTACTGAAGATGAAATAAACTAGACGTCAAGACGAAACTCTAGGCTTTGGAATCACTCAATTCCGATCTCGGACGAGAGAGAACGAGCCGTTTCAAAAAGAGCAGTCGGCGACATGTCTACAACCGCGCCCGCGGCTCCATAACCGCACCCGCGGCTCATTCGCCAATCCGTGCCCGCGGCTCCATAACCGCGCCCGCGGCTCATTCGCCGAGGCCTCTTCCTGAAACATTATTTTCGGATATTTATTTGTTTTTCGGATTATTATTTTAGGATATACTTTTTATTGTTTATTTCTTTAGTTGGCACCCTTATGAACCCTATATAAGGCTGCCTTAGTTGTTGTTTTACCGCCCCCAGACTTTGATATTGAATACAGCGTTTATCGTTTTTCCTCCCAAAAGAGAGCTTTTGTGAGCAGAGTGCCCCATGTGCATTGTCGTTCAGTTGGCCCTAGTTGTGCTTGTGTGTGTCAATCTCCTCCATAAGGTTGGTGCTATCGAGACTCCATAGAGCAACCTCCAGGTGCCTTGACCCACCAAAGTCATTGTGTTTGGTTGTAATCATCCGTTGGGGTTTCTTCATCATTCGGTAAGGTTCTTGTTCTTAAGTTCAAGGGTTTTATCGTTGTTTGATTTGGTTCCAATTGGCCTATCATTCGACTTATCCTTCTTTCATCTCATTCTAATTCCGCCTTTCTTCTCTGTTCGAGTTCCTATTCGAGTTTGGTGTCTAGGCCGGCAACTGCGGCTTATCCCCGCATCAGAATTGTTTTAAAAAAAAATATGAACTTTAATAATGGACTTTTTTTTCTGGTGGGCCAAGCAAAAGCCCAACCCAAGATGAATATATTCATGAATATCTTGTGTGAATATTTTTCAACCACCCCCAAAAATTATATATATTATGATTATGATTATTATGATATGACGATATGATGATTATGATTATGATGATATGATATTTTTATGATGACAATTTTTATGAATATTATTGGTAAAATATTTTTCCTATTATATGAATCTTAGAAGATATAATTTTGTTTATTTATCATAATAAAAAATTTATGCAGACTATAACGTTGGTTTTTTTTTTGACGGACTAAGCAAAAAGCCCAAAAAATATGATGAATATCTTTTGTGAATATATTTTTCAACCACCCCCAAAAATTATATATATTATGATTATGATATGATATGATATGATGATATGATTATTATATTGTTTACTTTGTTTCTTGCATTCAATCGAATCGTGAAATATCTATCTGTGTTTTGTTTATTTTGATATGAGCTCAGGGATTTCGTTTGATAGTTTTGGATCCTTGCTTAACAATTTAGGTAGAGGGCCAACACTTCAGTGATTTTTTTTCTTTTGAAATGTGCATTATTTCGAAACAAATTCCCGTTATGGGCGCAGTTTGAAATAAATTCTTAATATAGACATTTTCATCAGGTTAGAAATTTTTCACGGGGGAGATGCGTTGTCTTGGACAACGCCTCTCCCAGAACAATGGTTTTTTTTATTAAAAAAAACCATCGTATGAGGCGCTGTTATGGGCAGCACCTCATACGAAGGCAAACAAATTCACCGATTTGTAATGCGCTGGTGAAGACAGCGCCTGATAGGAGATGCTGGTTTGTAAAAAAAAATTACATTTAGCATACTTACTTTACGCATGTTCGGATGACTCGTTTGAGCTCGTTCGGAATAGGAATCGAGTGAGAGAAATATCTGGTGAAATCCGGGATCAATACGGACCCAGCGAAACTAGTCTCTCTCAATTCAGATTCCAAACAAGCCACCGAAATCGGAAACGAAGCTAGGATTGATATGCACGAGACTTACGCGGGTTCGGGTGACTCGTTTGGGATCGTTCAGAATCGGAATTTAGTGAGACCAATTTCGTTGGGTCCGTACAGAACACAACTTTCACCAGATTTGTGTCTCGTCGTCTGATATTGAGGAATGAATATGTTAATCTCCATTATAGTAGCGAGACATACGCGGGTTCGGGTGGCTCGTCAGGGCTCCTTCAGAATCAGAATCGAGTGCGAGACATATCTGGTGAAAGCCAGGATTGGTACGGATCCAAATAAGCTGGTCTCGCTCGATTTAGATTCCAAACGAGCCACACAAATCGGAAACAACGCCTGGATCGGTACGCACGAGACTTACGCGGGTTCAGATGGCTTGTTTGGGATCGTTCGAAATCGGAATTTAGCGAGACCAATTTCGTTGGGTCCGTACCAATCCTAGATTTCACCAGATATGTGTCTCATCGTTTGATATTGAGGAATGAATTTGGGTTCGAGTGGCTCATCAAGGCTCGTTCAGAATCAGAATCGAGTGCGAGACATATCTGGGGAAAGTTGGGATTGGTACGGACCCAACGAAACTGGTCTCGCTCGATTCAGATTCCAAACGAGCCACCCGAATCAGAAACAAAGTTGGGATTAGTACGCACGAGACTTACGCAGGTTCGAGTGGCTCGTTTGAGATCGTTCTGAATCGGAATTTAGCGAGTCCAATTTCGTTCGGTCTATACCGATCACAACTTTCACTAGATATGTGTCTTGTTGTCTGATATTGAGGAATGAATCTATTAATCTCCATTATAGTAGCGAGACTTACGTGGGTTCGAGTGGCTCGTCAGGGCTCGTTCGGAATCAAAATCGAGTGCGAGACATATCAGGTGAAAGATGAGATCGGTACGGACCCAAAGAAATTCTTCTCGCTAGATTTGGATTTCGAATGAGCCCAGACGAGTCACCCGAACCCGCGTAAAGTAAGTATGCTAAATGTAAAAAAAAAATTACAAACCAACACCTCATATGAGGCGTTGTCTTCGCCAGCGCCTTACAAATTGGTGAATTTGTTTGCCTTCGTATGAGGCGTTGTCCATCATACGAATGTTTATTTTTTTATAAAAACCTTGGTTCGGGGAGAGGCGTTGTCCAAGACAGCGCCTCTTCTTTGTGATAAATTTCCGAACCTGATAAAATGCCTATATTTAAGAATTTGTTTCAAACTGTGCCATGACAAAAATTTATTTCGAAAAAATACTCATTTGAGAAAGTGTTAACATACATATGTTTATCAAAAATCAAATTTATGACCACCAATAAAATATTTAAAAAGACTAAATCACTAGACCATACAAGTATTGATAAAGTCGACATTTTTCATATAATAGTGTATAATGCAGACAATATTTATCTCATGTGAGATAAGTAATATAACTTTTACCATTCAATGATCACAAGTAATGCGTATGGAAAAAGAATGATCAATTTAAATTGAGTTCAGATTTCATCAATGAGAATACGACCTAACAAAAGCTGTAAAGGAATCTCTAAAATAAATCTAGAATAATGAATTCACTAGTGTAATTCCCGCGTCTTAGGCGAGTTTATTTAGTGCATAATGTGTTCGTACATTCATATAATAAATTTTATTCGTATTTGACATTTTCGTGATGTTCGTACATTCATATAATATTGTGTTCGTACATGCATATTGTGTTCGTACATTCATATATTTACAACCTTTTTCAGGGCATAATTTTATCAAATTCAGGCCAAAGTAAATCTAACTTGCATATCGACATCAACACAAAAATAAACGAACAATAGAAGTGATAAAAATAGCAAATTGATTGGCTCAATTACAAATTGACAATAACCATGAGTAACGGCGAAATACAATATCCAGAAGAGTAACGGCGACTTGATGAGAGAGTCAATACGAAATCCCAGTCAGAGAAGTCAGAAGATCAAAAGTTGAAATCAGAAGAGAAATTCAAGAGGTCACAAAGTAATGGCGACTTAATGACAACTTTCTAGGTCATTGCATGCGCTTTGTGCGAGCCAAACACATTTTATTTTTGTCTATATTCATATACTTAATATTTTTTTCATATATGTATTTTTTTAGTAAATTGTAATAAGATGAATTGAATATCACTTATATATGTACCAAAATCACATAGTCGTTTACGCTGCTCGGTTTGCTCTTCATCGTAATACGGATTGGAGGTGAAGAGCGAAGAAAAAAAAGATGAAAATGGTGGAAATACTAACCAATTAAGCATATAATAATAATTTTATTAGACATTTAATAAGTCTCAATTATCATTGGATAATGTGAGATAGAAAGAAAAAAGGGAAAATTAGATTTAAACATTAATTAGTCTCAATTAACATTACTTTCTCAAACCCATCAATTTTTATATACTAGATACGGGCCTCCGCGCTGCGCGCGGGGAAATTATTGTTTTTCGTATATGGTTTAATATAGTTTCACATTATTTGATAATATTTTTGTTATTGTTATTAAACAAGAAATCTCACCAGCAACTTGCGAACGAAGGTAGAATCTCCCAGCTGGACAGCAAGGAACAAAGTTGTAACATCAGCCTTGAAGCTCTCATACTCGAAGCGAACTTCAATCTGCGGGCCTTCACGCGAAATTAACTCCGATTTCTGGAGCTTCAAAGGCACAACTCCGACGAAATTGACGTCAATCAACTGATCGTCTACGATCTTCCACGCCGATCTCAAATCTCCATAGCTCAACGCGTCCAGAAGCTTTTGAGAAGCCTTTGCTTCGTAGTCCACCGGAAACACCTGCTTACCGGCGAGAAATCCACCACCAACCGTCATTCTCCCAGAGATTTAGGCACAGAGAGGATTTAGAGAGAATGAAATTTCCATGGAAATGTTTGTAGACATAGTAAGTCGCCCACTGAATCACCAGTGTACATGGTTAATTTCTTTTTCTCGTCAACACAACTTTGTAGAATGTTGGTGAAAGCTTGGACTTTGTCGAGTGGAGACTCTACTTTCTTCACAATTTCACCGGTGGAAATAGATTCATTGTATGTGAACTCATTTGCGTGTATATTGGCAGCATCTAATCCACCTTCTCCAATCCAATGGAACATAAAGCATTAGAATTACAAATTAAGTATATTAAGGAATTATGGAGTGCCGTTACGATAATTATAGTATTACCTGATGAAAAAGAAGATCTAATCAGATCAACACACCAACAGTATGACAAAGCATGTAGTTTGACATCCAGATCTTCCTTCTGTAAAACTTTTTGCAAGAAACCACTGCATCCATCTTGAAGAATAAGACGCTCACCAGCCTTCTTAACATCTTCAATGTTTACACCCCTTAGTACACCAGACTCGATCACTCGATCACTCTATCATTCGCCATTTTCTCAAAATCCGACAGTAACTCTAGTGCTTTGCACAATCCCTCATAGTCGAATTTCTCAGCAGCAAAAATAATCATTTTCAAGAATGTAAATAACTAAATATAGACCGCAAAATCTGACTATGTGTAAGAAAGGCAACTTACTGTACTAAAACAATTTACAAATTACCCTTTTCCCGCCAACTGCAACAGGGGTTGCAGCTGAAAACATCCATCACGCCTGGAAAAAGTTATTCATCCAGTGATTTGTAGCTCTGAAAAACCAGTGTGAGAATCTATTCAATTTGCTCTTCCACCTCATGTCTCTGAAATTCAGTTTCAAAGTGAAACAGGTAAGCCAAAGGAAAATAGCAATTTACGTGCCTACACCTAAATGAATTACTGGAAATAGAAAGCCACAACACTGCTAACCATTTGTATATATATTAAAATGTAATGCAAACAATGGCCGACCTAGCAGTGAAAGAAATTGAAACGGCCAAGAATAATAAATGGGGGTAAATTAAAGCCATAAATGACATTAAAAGCCATATGAAACCGCTGGCATTAAAATGAAAAAACATAAAGACGATTTATCTGTATCTTTTGGCAAGCGGAATGCAACCAAACGATCCTAATCTCTAATTAAGGACACTGAATCAACAAGATCTTCAAGAAACCGTATGATGTTGTGGTTGTATATCTGCAGAGAAACCATTGTTTGAGAAATTTAACCAAAAAGAGTGATACAAACATCTGATGTGTAACAAAAGCTGCTATTTGGACAATAAATACTTACCTCAGCCACCCGAAAAATCTCATCATCAGATAAAGAGCAAGCAACATGCAAGGCCTCAATAAGGTCTTGCGTGTTGCTTCTTTGGAGTACCTTTAGTAGCGGCCTTAGACTTTGATGTTGTCTCTGTTTTCTTTGCTCTCTTCTCATCCTTGACTTTCTTGTTCCTTTCCTTTATTTCACTGCCAAATCCAATATCAACAATAACATCAGATAAAGAGCACAAAATCAAAAACGCCGCTTCATTATATTGATAATGTAATAATTAGATGGCACAAAAAGTATACCGAAGAGCATCCTCTCTAGCAGCATCACGGACTTCTGGCTTCTCACTTCTTTTCTTCTGGATAACTTCCAAGGTGACACCAACAATGGATCTAGAGTAAGGCTTCTTGGTTGCTCTGCGCCTCTTCTTCACAGCTTCTGCTGCAATGTCCTGCAAATGTCCACAAAAATATAGAAAAGCATTAGAACAAAGTCTTCATACTCACTAATCAAGTTATTCAGTAAATATGAGAAAAATGCCACTAAACAGTAGATAAAATGTTGGCATTGTTGTAAAGTAGATACGTAAATTGGTAAGGAGGGACGAATCAGTAAGAATTTTTCCTCGTACAGCGTAGAATACAAACGAAATTAAATTATTTTATGTGTTTATCATAGAGAAAATAACAAAAGCTAATTTGAGACATAAAAAAGAAATGAAATGGGCGTATTTCAAGGGCTCATATCAAGTGTATATAGATGCATCACTGTGGATGAAAAACTGCAAATTTCTCCCAATTCGAAAAGGAGGAGAAGTAACAGAAGAACAAACGAGAAGAGCCAAACCCTAGAGAAAGGGGGCGGCGAAATTCACCTATTCTTCTCGTTGTCTCTGGTTCCATCTACACAAACCCAAATCAAATGTATAGGAAGAAAACGACACAGAATTTCAAGCCACTCCACCCTCTCATTATAATCACAGACCCAAAAGGAGCATACTGGATCATACATATGATCGAAGCAAAAGTTACTAAACACACCCTAAATGCATATTGAGAAAAGGGAAGAGGAGCTTCTTGATACCGAGAGGATTTAAGGCACGACGAAGCAGAGAATATTGGAGAGAACGGCGCCAGAACAGGAGAATGACATTGAAAATATAGGTTTAAAGAATTGAAAGCAGTGTAGGTTCGTGATGAGCAGCCCATAAGCCCGAGATTTTAATGACCGGCCCGTATCAAGCCCGATACCGATTTCATTTAATTTTGGCGTTAGACAACCAATCTTTATATAGGTAAGATATAGATTTTGGAGGAAGCCGAAGAGTTTGGTGGTGACAGATTTTGACGGAAACATTGCAGTGGAAGAAGACAAAGAAAAATAGGATTACGTGTAAAATAGATTCTTTTCTACTAACTTACCTTTGTTTTAATGTTTATCTAATGATAATATCAGGAAATATCAGATCCACATATCTAGTTGTTGTGCTACATCTACAGGATTCTTATATACCGCCCGACACTTTATTCAAACAACGCCGGGTCACTCGCGTTCTGCGAGGACACGTACACTCGCGTTCTGCGAGATTAGAAAAAAATTAGGTTAATTACATGCATGCTAATCTCGCGTTCTGCGAGTGCACGTGTCCTCGCAGAACGCGAGTGTACGTGTCCTCGCAGAACGCGAGCTTAGCATGTCAGTTTGACGTTGTTGTGCGCCATTACTACATGTCTTGTCCCCACCTAACTATAATAACTACCCCCTTATTTTAAGTATTCCGTAACACCTATTAACCCTACCCTAACACCTCTTTTTATCATCTTTCACCTCTTTCACCCTCCATTAAAACCCATTTTCAAAACCTTAAAACTTCAAAACACTCTAAAAACACCTAAAATAATGGAAGATGAAGAGGAATTCAACAAAGGAGGGAATGAAGATGGTGGTTCATCAAGTTACCATTCAAATGAGGTAATGTTCTTACTTATTTTTTGAAATTTAATTTGTTTTGCACCATTAAGAGCTAAAATGAACTTATTATGTTGTATTTCATGTTAAATCTAGTAGTAGTGGTAAGTGTTGAAGAGATGACTTTTGCATATAATGTCAAAAACTTAGATGTGTTCATGTTTTTAGGGTTTTTATGGTTTTGAATGTAGGAACTCATGTTATGTTAAATTATCCCGTTCAATAACTAGTTTCAGGAAATAGCAACTTCTCGCGTTCTGCGAGAGGAAGCCACTCGCAGAACGCGAGAAGTGCCTCCCTCGCAGAACGCGAGAAGTTGCACATTACAGAGTATTAACAGAAGCATTGTGTATAGGTGAATTTTTCTTTGTTCACTGGATTGAATGCAATCCAGTTGAATGACTACACCTACCCCTCACGGAATACGGTGCCCGTTTCGCCACCGTCATTTGATTTAGGGATTGACGACTTTGGATATTATCATCAACCATCTTTATATGAACAACATGTGCCATCTACATTTGAATTGCCTGTGCCATCTACTTATGAGTTGCCCGTGCCATCTACTTATGAATTGCCATGTACATATGAGGTGCCATCAAGCTATGATGCGTTTGATTCACAATTTGCTAACCCACCAACAAACGTAGGAGAGGAGATGTGTTTTCTTCCCTCTTTACGCACTGCACCAAAGTTTGATAGTCCCGTATGTGAGGAAGAGGTTGTTTCTAGGGATTATTCGGAATATTTCACTACGGAGCAAGTGTTTGCCTCTAAGGAGATTGGTCATTTGTGGGCTTTGAATGTTGCAAAGCAACACAAGTTTATGATCTCTATTGGAAGGACTGTACCAGCTAAACTGGGGCAAAGTGGTAAGATTCAAATCATTTGTGAGAAAGGGGGAAGCCATAGGCCTAAAGGTGTCGGTGTTAGATCAAACACAAAGAGCAAGAAAACGGGGTGTAAATTTCAGTTGAAGCTCATGGAGAACCGGATTGAAGAGAATTGGAGATTAGTGGTTGTTTGTGGTTTGCACAACCATCCTATTGGAGATAGTTTGGTCGGGAATGCATTTGCCGGGAGGCCAACCCCGGATCAAAAGAAAAAGGTTCGTGAGATGGTACTTTCACATTGTTCTCCAAATCAGATTTACACTGAGATAAACAAGGATCCCGGAAGTTGCACAAAGAAGAACCAAGTGTACAATTTGGTAAGACATATAAGGGAAGAGGAAATGGAAGGTAGAACCGTGGTTCAAGAATTCTTTCACCAATGCAAAGAGAGCAACTACTTCATGGAGTATAGGCCAAGTGCAACGAATCCTTCGATAGTAGGCGACTTGTTCTTTGCTAGCCCCGAATCAATGAAACTCTTAAAGGCGTTTCCATATGTCCTTTTGATGGACTCGACTTATAGCACGAACAGGTAAGTATTTATCATTCTGTTTTTATGTTGTATTTATCTTACTGTATTTTGGTTCCAGGTACAATGTTCCCTTCCTGGAGATAGTCGGTTTGACTTCTACATGGAAGAATTTTGTTGTGTGCGGGGTATGGTTAGAGGCTGAGAGCGAGGATAGTTATTTATGGGCGTTGCAGCAGCTGCAAACGATGTATTTGAGAATAGGAGCATCGCCTACTTGCTTCGTCACTGACCGTGAGATGGCTCTTATGAATGCAACAGACAAGTTATGGCCAAATGCAAAGTTTCTCTTATGTAGGCGACATGTAAGGAAGAACATAGAGGCGAGAGCCAAGATAGCTATGGGCACACAAGCATTGGGGGTTAATATTTCAAATGATTATTATAACGTGTTCGAACAAACCACTGAAGAAGATTACAAGAGTACTTTGAAGAAACTTGAGGACGAATGGCGAGCTTATCCAACCGTATTGAAGTACGTGAGAACGAATTGGCTAAACCGTTACAAAGAAAGACTTGTTTCAGCATGGACGGATAATGTCTTCACTCTCGGGAATAACACGACAAACAAGTATGTTCTGTTATTTATGTCTACCTTCTACATATGATAAAAAGAGCTTCTGTAATGCACACCTCGCAGAACGCGAGGTGTGCATTTCGAATGCAAAGATCCTGGAACAATGTATGAACTCGCAGAACGCGAGGTGTACACACCTCGCAGAACGCGAGGAGTTACACATTACAGAAGGATCCACAGGTTCTGATTTGTATTTGCATTTTATTGTTTTTCGAACATTTTAGAGTTGAAGGAGCACATTCATGTCTTAAGTCATACTTGTCAAGTGGAAATGCTAGGCTAGACACAATGTTCAAAGAATACAAAACAATGGCGGAGAACCAACTTAAGGAGATTACTGTGTCTTTCACCGAGAGTTTGAATAAGAGCTTCACAGTTGTTGAAGGGGCCGACTTGTTTAAAGTCTTGAAGTTCAAAGTCTCTTACAAATGCATAGAATTTTTGCTTAAGGAATACACGAAGGGGGAGAGATTAGGTGCGCACTTTAATATGTTTTGTACCTGCGGGATCAAGATTAGAGATGGGTTGATGTGTGTTCATCAGATTGTAAGACATTGGAAGGAGCAAAGACCACTAAGAGTATCAGAGTTGCACCCTTTCTGGAGTACTTTGAGTTTGGAAGAAGTTGATGTTCCCGGCATACTGGAAGTTAAGAGTAAGGTGGCAAGGCGTCTTTTTCAGACTTTCTATGAGGAAACGTTTCCGAAATTGTGCCCCCATGCTCAAGAAAAGTGTGCACAAACTGTTTTAGACATTGGGAAAGTAAATACTCCTCTAAAAGAGTCGGCTATTTCAAAGCACATCGGAGGTCGTCCAGTCGGAGCTCCTAACAAACAACCTAGGTCAACGCAAAGAAGACCGTCTGCATGGGAGCACACTAATGTTGAGATGGATGCTAGAGATTTGGAAGAAACACCCCCAAAGAAGCAAAAAAATGCTTCTAATTCTGAAACATTCAAGAAACCAAAGATTAAGGTGATTGGCAAGTACAAGTCTCACATACCCGCGTCAATGCGCACCCATGTGAATGGTTGGTTTGAGGTAAATGGAGATGGAAATTGTGGATTTAGAGCAATAGCTCATGAATTGCATGACAACCAACACTTATGGAGGGAAGTAAGAGATTTGATGATAGCTAAGGTCAAAGAGATTTGGCACCTAGTTCAAGGAACTTGGATTGGACCTCCACAATAACCAACTTTGGAGAGCGCTTTACACCAACTTACATGGGAAGGAATAGGAAGGGCTCCAGAAGATCACTGGCTAGCTACCCCGGAAATGGGATGCCTTGTGGCATCCACATTCAACATAGTGTTCGTAACGGTGGGAAAAAATGCTAACTACACTTACCTTCCTCTACAACGTCCTACTTGGTTAGAAGATGGTGACACACTTCCGACGTTCTGCTTATTCTATATTCAGAGTGAGAGACATTTTGTTCCGGTAAGTTTTTGGATCTACTTATGAATTACTATCTAATATGCAACTTCCTAACGTTGTTGTTTTCTTGTAGTTGCGTCTTGAAGAAAACTGCCCATTACCTCATGTGTTTACTCCTTGGTGGCGAAACGCTGAAAGAGATGCTTTTTCTTTGCACGATCTTGTGTCACATCGATGTGCCGCCTTTGAAATGTAATGTTGAAGTTATGTTTTATTCGCTGAATTTGTAATGTAATGTTGAACTGGAGATGGTTTTTTAAATTCTTAAACTGGAACTAATGTCATGGACATTTTCCAGAAAATGTCATTCCTCGCGTTCTGCGAGGATGGTGTCACTCGCAGAACGCGAGTAACACCAACCGTGCCACAGACCGTGCATATCAACTGAGAGCACCCTGTTTCCTATAGGGCAGACTCGCGTTCTGCGAGTGGTGTACACCTCGCGTTCTGCGAGGTTATGCAAAAAACGAACAGAATTGAAGCAACACCAACATATCCCTAAACATAATCCAACAAAATTATCCAATCAACAAAACACCTAAGAAAGCAATCCAAAACACAATCCAAAACACAAAACGAAAGGCTACTCGTCTTCTCGTGGTCGGAAGGGAGCGAGATTTGACATACTTAGTAGCATTTGGGCGTGATATGAATCAAAATCCTCTGGAGTGGCAAACCGATACCGGTCCATGTCATTGTACACCCGGCCAATCACCTATACGCAAGTAAACATTCATTCTATGTTAATATTCGAGAAAAACAAAGACTAGAAACGCAAGATAAACCAAAACAATTAATATTACCTGTCTCTCAGTCATCATCCCAGGGATTGCAGGACGGATATACCTATGGGTCCTCTTGATGTACCAATCCATGTAATCATGGGAGCATTCATGTGGTGCATAGGCAACTGGCCCCATATCATCGAGAGACAAAGAGTGAACATCTCTTGACTCCCAAAGCCATTGGTTGGCGTCATAAAAAACACTATAACACCTAATGTTTTTCAACCTATGAGCTTTGAGCGGTTCGATGACTGGCCTAGGAATACGCTACACTCTCCCAAATTGTCTGGGACACCTATCAGGCATGTGTGGTTCGGTGATGTCACAGCAAGATAGCACCCCGTGAAATAGAGCGGGAGCAAGCTCAGGATCGGTGAAGTCTTGTGCTCCATACGGGTTCCAACATACCTAACAAAATGACAGAAAAACGCATGGTGAAGTCTGTAAAACACCAGAAACTGCAGAAACTATGACAAAATGCAGGAACTTGCATTTTCTCGCGTTCTGCGAGTGTGCACAAACTCGCGTTCTGCGAGGATGCACAAACTCGCGTTCTGCGAGAAAATGCAAGTTACACCTAATGACTGATGCGTACTCAAAAAATGCAGAAATCCCAGAAAATGCAGAAACTTACCATCTCCGGCATAAGAATATCGAGCGCTCCCCTATAGTCCCTTCCGACTTGCCCCTTCTTCAGCTTTACATTCTTAGGCATCCACCGGTATGCCCATGGTTGCTCCGCTCTCCACCGAGGACGTTCAGTAGGTCGGAAGTGTGGGAAGTAGTTGTAGATCCATGCCTAAGAAATACAAAGTACGTTAAATATGAAAATATATATAAGTATGTAAATTAAACGCTTAGAAAGTATAATACCTGCAACAAGGTGTAACAGAAAGACATCTGCGCACAACCCTGTCGTGTGCATACCCCCAGCTGCCTATACAGATGGGCCAAAGCAGCTGAACCCCACGATATGCCCGTAGCATGGGCATAGGTTTCCAAAAAAGGCCCATATCTAAGCCGAATCAAGTTCTGTGACTTGTCCGGAAATAAGAGCGAGGAAGCAGTATACAACACCCATCCTAAACCCTTTCGCTCTGGACCTAGGTTTTCACAATGCCTTCTAAACCAATCAGCTTTCACCCTCCCAGAATCTAAAGTGTGCGGATCTACTCCAAAAATTTCCGCCCCCTTCCTACCATAGTATTTTATAATCTCATCATGACTAAACTTGGCACCCAGTTTCTTACAAGTAGTCATTGCTTTCCCTTCTATAGGTAGGCCTAAAATCATATGTACATCCAGAAGGCCAATAGTGATCTCACCACAAGGGAGGTGGAATGAGTTAGTCTCCGGTTGCCATCGTTCGATGAACGCTTCAATCAACGGATAGTCGATTGCTTCGTACATCATGTCAGGTAGATCTGACAATCCAACAGCACCGGGAATCTCTGACCAGTCATCGTTGTCCAATGGCCAATCACTGCTTTGCTTTGTCCGTTGTTGTGGCTTCATCGGACCTTTCAACTGCAGAAAAATACAAAATTACACACTGCAGGCCAAATTTACAAAAAATACAGTTTCTGCAGAATTATCAGCTTCTGCAAAAACCAAGCATTTTCTCGCGTTCTGCGAAGAGTAACACCCTCGCGTTCTGCGAGTATGCCACTCCTCGCGTTCTGCGAGAAAATGCACAGAAATTGCATTTTCTGATAATTCTGCAGAATTTCTGTTAATGTATTAAAAATGCAGAAAATCAATAAATTAGTAAATTACCTCCCCTTTCTGGATGTGGAACGCCACATGTGCTTCAAATCCCTTAAGCAACTCGGGATCTTCTGGACCGCCAGGTGTGGCATGAGTGAGCTCAGGATCATACTTTGGCTCATTCTTCTTGGACTTCCTCTTTCTTGTTGGTTTCTGGACCAATTCTTCTTCTTCTTCTTCTTCTTCATCATCATCATCATCATCACCTTCTTCTTCGTGTTCTTCCCCAACACCTTCATCCTGGTACTCTTGTTCCATCGGTTCTGGTTGAGGATTGTAAGAAGAAGAACAAGCTTGTCCACTTCCTTGACCCATGTCTTCAGGAACACTTCCCTCACCAAATGCACCTCCCCAACATTGTCCACCGACCCAACTTTGTCCACCCCACCCTTGTCCAACTTCCACTACAGCATACTGAGGAATGAAATTGTCCCAGCTACCCGATTGTTCATATGGAGTTGATTGTGGTGCCCATTGAGTTGACGGTTGTGCACATGAAACTGACTCTTGAGAATAAAGGTCCCAATCATCATTTCGATACCCTTGATATGTATCTGCTCGTTCTATCCCACTAGGCACAGAACAGTCTTCCCCGGCATAACTATGGACACCACTGTACCGCTCTATGGGGCGATAATCAACGTCGGGGAGCCCCTCGGGGAAGAGCTCTACCGGTGTTGTATTCTTTGCTCTCCTTTTCCCTTTTGCATTTTCAACCGGTGGATTTTCTCTCACAGCGTTCCTATTTCTTCGACGGGTTGAACGTCCAGGAAGATCCATTACCTAAAAAAATGTAAAGTAGAATCAGTATATAAATATAACATTATATAAAGTAAAATCAATATATAATAAAAATCTGCAGAAGAGGAAAGAATTTCCAGTTTTGTCAATTACTCGCGTTCTGCGAGTACCATGACACTCGCGTTCTGCGAGTACCATGACCCTCGCGTTCTGCGAGTACCATGACCCTCGCGTTCTGCGAGTATACTACACCCCTCGCGTTCTGCGTCAATTTGCACAATCATGAGTTTCCGGCAACAGTTTCCGGCGAGATTTTCCGACGAAAATTCAATATTTTAGCTAAAATACCTATCAATTTAAGTAAATTACCAAATAAACATCAAAACCCTAAATAAAATCAACAACCCTAATCAAAAACCCTAACCCTAATGAATTTCAACATAAAACAACATCCACTCATCCACCATAATTCAAAATCATCATCTTTCATCAATTATACAACCATTTCTAAATCAACATTCAATATCAAAACATCATATAATATGCAATTTTCTATACTAACAACATATATTCATCTAAAAACAACATTAAAAAGCATAAGAGTATTAGAAACATACCTTATATGGAGATTTGAATTGAAAAGAGGAAGAAGAAGTAGGTTGAAATTGAGAGAGATGGTAAAATGAGAAGAGAGCGGCGGAATTTTTTTATGGTGGCTGTAAAAATGGGCCGAGTAGGGTTTTTCCCCTTTTATAGGGAAAAAAAAACCCTCGCGTTCTGCGAGGTGACGCACCCTCGCGTTCTGCGAGGGGACGCACCCTCGCGTTCTGCGAGGGGACGCACTCTCGCAGAACGCGAGGGACCGGGCGTTATTTAGAAAACGCCCGGGCGGTATTTAGCAAGGGTGATTTTTTTTTTTTGAGAACCCATAAACCTTTCATTAAGTGCTTAAATCTGTTAACAAGGATTCTTGGAGAAAACTAGGGAAAGACAAAGGAAATAAATCTGAAATTGCAGTAGCAGGGCATAGACCCGCAAGTTGGTGTGCCACCATGTTGGCTTGACGTCGAACGTGAGACCAAGAACAAGCAGTGAAGCACGCCTGTTTGGAACGGAGGATAATGAGGAGAGAGCCCAACGGACCTTTCCAGCAACGTGGCTTGTTCATCTTCGATATCAAAGGCAGGCAATCAGACTCCAAAATTACATGAGAAAGATCATGCTCTAGACAGGATTCCAAAGCCCACAGTGCAACCTCTGCCTCCACAAGTTCAACCACATCAGCATTTTGGACACTTTTTGACCCGTAGAGACAGACATTCCCTTCATGATCACGAACCACAAAATCTATTCCAGCTGAGTCGTCACTGCAAACTGCTGCATCACAGTTGACTTTGAGTAAATCCTGCGCAGGTCGTTGCCATTTAGTAATGGGCGAAGGCTTTGGAAGTAAGTCCGTGGGAGGAGGGTCAAGAGTCAGTTTTTGTGTATATATTCTGTAATCCTTTTGAAAGAGAATAGCATCCCACCTCACTTCAGTTGGAGAAAGAACTTGACCCTCGAAAAGGCGTTTGTTCCTAGCATACCAAATTTTCCACACCAGTACATCTTCTTTTTTCATAAAATGAGCAGCAACAACAAAGAAGCCCAAGACAGAATTTACATGAACACCACACTTGTGGATACGGGGGAATAAGCGCCACACCTTTTGGGCTTCAACACATTCGAAAAGGGCATGGAAACCAGTTTCAGATTGCCCGCAAGCATGACAAATTATGTCATTAGTGACATGGCGCTGTTTCAAATTGATCCTGACTGGAAGAATGTCTTTGCAGGCACGCCAAAGAAGCGATCGGACTCGCGGCGCTGTTTTTATCTTCCAAAGAAGTCTCCAAAGACGTTGCTGAGACTGAGGATCTGAGCAGCCCTGAACATCAGCAGAATAATACTCATCATGAAGCAATTTCTGATATGTTGAGCGAACAGTAAAAATACCATCTTTTGTAGGAGCCCAGATCTGTTCGTCAGCAGTTTCAGCGGAAGAAAGGCGCATCCTAAGGATACAGTCAGCCTCAGAAGGAACAAAGATTTCCCGAATTCCATCATGTGTCCACCCTCCTTGATCCCAATCAATGAGATCCACAACTCTCATCTCCGGATCACTACTACCCCACGAAGAAATAGGAATATGGTTGTTCAGGCGTGGAAGCAGGCCCGACCCAGAAGGCAGGGCGACGGCCTAGGGCCCAAAGAATTTTGGGGCCCCAAATTCTTAAATTATTAGTATAATACCTATAGCAGTGAGTATATAACGTGAAATTCATATAGCGCAGTGGTTAAGTATCCAAGTCTCAACATGTATACCGGGTTCGATTCCCCTTCCCCCCTACCTTTTTCTTTAAAAAATATCAATTGCTGTATTTAACCATTCAATTCCCCTTCCCTCCCTTCTTTCATTCTTTCTTCTTTAAATTAAAACTAGGGTTTCGGTGTCCGCGCTATTTTAGTCTTGTAAAAAAATTGTTTATATTCTAAATAAAAACATTTTTATAATATATCTACCAGTTGGAACGTTGTGGTTCAGATATACATGGGGTGACTGAAATCACTGGATCGATCATCCATAGTGAGCCGATGTGTTTGGAAGTAATAGGACTGAAATAACTGAAATCTTTTGTTTATGTTCATATATCTAAAGTTGATGCAAAATCGTCTGTTTATGTTCATATATCTGAAGCTGGTGCAAAAAAGAGATGGTCTTTCTTAACGCATCTTGCTAAATTTTTTGAAAAAGTTGTATGATTTTTGTTTAATGATTGCCATTTTTTTAAAGTGGCGTCGATTTCTAAAATGACTTGTTAATTTATAAACAGAAAGAGTACTGATTTATTTTTTATAATAACTAATCGAACTGTCGTGTTGTACAGTCTGGAGGAAAGACAAAGAGCATAAAAGTGACTAATCGAACTGTCGTGTTGTACAGAATAAAAGTGATGAATTAACCATCCACATAAATTTATAATCCCAGGCTTCAATTTCTGAGGCCTTACGTTAAAGGTCATGTTTTACGATTTGTTCCATAAAAAAATAAAGACAGGTCAGCTTCTTTTGACTCTACTAAACAATTCAATCCAGAAGATCTAAGATATCTGACAGCATCAGGGTCACCCCTCAATTTCTGCAGATACTCTGAATTAGTAGCAACATTATCAGCATCACTTTTATTATGGACACTAGAAGGCGGACTGGTTTCATGCAGTTGCTTCTGTGAATCTCTTAAGGACGATGTGCACTGGTCTTTGATGAGACGACATCAACTTCTTCAGTTATATCTTCAATTATTAATCCTAACAAAAGTAGGAAGTATGCTATTTCTTGCCATCAATAGTAGGATACTTAGAGAACGCAATTTATTATTAGCTAATGAAAGAATATAAGATACCTGAAGACGTTTTGGTACGACTACCAGATTCATTCAAACTGCGTTCTGTGTCCGTGCAATCATAAAACTCACAGCATCAAGCCATCAAATATCATAAAAACTTCCCTTTCATTTCCTCTTATCCTCACTGTTCAAGGAAAAGCTAAGGCTAAAATTACTCAAGCTTTATGACAGTTGGGAAGTAAAGTTATAAGTTAAATACTTGAAGGTGGGGGATATTAATCTTTACCATACCTCAAAACTTCAGCAATAGTATCATCATCAGGTGAGAACTCATGCGCTCGACTTAAGTCAGTGACAACTTCCTACACAAATTACAAAATCATCACGCAATTCACAAAAAACAACAGATAGTTGCAATGAGAGCACATAAATTTAAAACCATGACTAGATTGTCCTGACTCACATCTAAGAGTCTCAATTCTTTGTATGCTTGACCTCTGTGATACGGAGCTTTGACATTCTTTGCATCATAGGACAACACCTCAAACACATGGGCAAGGTTTCAGAAACATGTCCTTGCATGTAAATAATAAATAAATAAATATTTGAGAAACTGACAAATCAACCAAAGGAAAAGAAACCACGACCAAATAGCTCAACAATTTTTGGCACTATTTCCCTCTAAAAATACTAACTTCGAAACACCCTTATTAATCTGCATCAAATAATAATTGATCGGTGTTTTACTTATAATCTAAACTATATCTTTTAATTGAATAATCACCTAACCAATTTACAACAACATTCCAAGTTTGTAGAATAAAATATTTAGTTAGTGAAAAAATTCACAATGACCCACCTAGAAAAGCCCCAAGTACAACGACAACTTGTACACTTTTATAGCAAAGATAAAAGCATTACAAAACAAAATATTACATCTATAGAAAACCAACCGTTGTACCTCATTAATAATATATTCGATGATCATAACATTATCATGAAACATTTTAGTCACTACTTTCAAGAAAATGGAAAGCAACACTGGGAGAAAAAAGGTAGAGAAGTGCAAGTAAACCATAAGGGACACACCACAGCTGAATGCTGTAATTAGAATTTCCGTCAATATTTATTTTTTTGGTCAAAATTTCCGTCAATATTGATCTTGACTGAATTACATCATGTGTCATTCTTTCCAAGTCAATTTTCTTAACATCAACCACAAATTCCATCCTGTTTACTCACAAAACCTAACTCAAAGAAACAACATTAGAAGCAACGGTCTCCAGTAATGACAACATTCTTTGCACTTGAATCTCAGATGAGTGTCGTCTCCAACCTTCTTTGCACTCACCTCGTCCTCTTCTTCTTCTTCTTCCTCCTCCTCCCCTTCATCTTCCACTATCGCCTAATTAAACATGTGTCAGTTTTTGATACAGTGAATTCTCAAAGTAAAGGAAAATGGGAGTAAATACCCTGTCAGTTAAAACTACATTTTCTGCGAAGCCATCATTTTCTTGAACCACTTTATCACACAACTGTTTGATCTGCTTAATCTTCTCAATCAGATCCATTTTTTTCAACCTCTATAACAAACACCCAGATATAATTAAAAATTGAGAATCAGAAATTAATCGAGCGAAGATAGAAAACCCACCTTAGGTGAGGGCTTTAATCACTGAAGCCTCGGAAAATTACAGTAAAAATGCCAAACTCATTTGTTACGCTTCTGCAGCAAAAGATGGCACATAAGATCCTTGATACATTTCTCATTTAAAATCTCACATTTAAGGCCAAATATATGTGCTAAATTCTTACCATGAAATGCCAAGGATAAGAGAAAATACTTTATACAGTGGACATAGAAAGAAAAAAGAAGAGTGTAAATTAGAGCATAAGAATTCCATATTTCCTCTTACATCAAAGATTCGGTTAATACAATAGATGGGTTTTAGACACTACTACAAAGAATGGGCTACTTGCATCAGAATTAAGAGTTTATATTTGATAAAATTACATTTTTGGACTTTCTCAACACAACTTAGGAGAAACAAATGAGGTGAAGGACCAGACATAATATTTACTCACCAAAGAACTGCAAAAATTTATGGTTATATGCTAGAACCATGATTTAGTGCATCAATATGTAAAAAGTACGTGCAAAATAAGCTTCTGACTTACAGATTGGATAATTCCATGCAGATATAACCAACACAACACCAAAGGGCTCAGGTACAATTTCAGACTTTGCAGGGTATGTGGTTAATGTAGTTTTAACCTATAAACAGAAGATAAAATATTGCATGTGGTTAGTAGATGATCAGTTAGGATGCAGACATTACTTTCCCAAAAAGATATTATTAGAACTGTACCTTTTCTGGTTTCATCCACTGCTTTAATTCCTTCAGTGCTTTTTTGCAGTTATTCTTCGTGAGGATGATCTGCATAATTAAGTGTGAAATGTACCGTCAGAAGAGGGAAAAACATGGATAAGGAAGGCATAAACGTTCTAAAAATATATTTTTGTTTCATTGACATATATATACACATACATACACATTTTTACAGCAAAAAGGAAGGACCAAATCTGTTGACATAAATAATACAATTAAGAAACAAATATTAATTGAAAGAAACAGTTCATAAAAATCAGGTTATGAAGAAGAGTTCAATCAGATTACACTCTTCGATGGTCACTATCAAGAAAATGCAAACAAAGAGATGTTGAAGTCTAGGTTTTCTTTTCAGAAGCCATGAATTCTTGGTACAACAGTGCTTGATCAATTTCATAACCAAAAAATAGGTTATCATGCATCATCTAGAAAGAAGATTTTTACTATAAGTGTTTATAAGCTTAACACTCTCTTAGATACAGGACTTCCTCTTTATTCAAACAATAATATAGCCTGCTTACAGATCATGGTAGAAGCCACACAACAAACACCAGTTAGCAATTTTAAACTCAAGCAAATGAGCGAGAAGAAATGCAAAATCGAATTTAAAGATGAATTCTTATCAAACAAAATCCTTAACTGGGGGGATCATGATCAAAATTAAATTGAAAACTAAAATGGTTGTTAATTAACTTAAATGTAGAAAGGAATAGGTCCAAACATCATATTCTTGCAATCCTTAATCTGAATTTGATAATAAAAGAAGGAATGAGACTTGTTGACCTGTCATTGTAGTAAAGCTGAGTAACGTCATCTGAGACTGCAAAATGTAAGCCGCTCAATCTCGATCATGCCTTTCGTCGGCCGGACTCCAGTCCTGCCGAAGAACATGAGCCAAATCAGTCCAGAAAGTTCTGAATTGCAATTATTAAAACTAACTCAAAGAAGAGAATTACCTATTTTTATAAGAGGTCTGGTAATTGAACAATGATTGGGTTACATTTAAATCTGACAGAGTGCATAGAAACCGTTGAGCCTATCAATGACATGACAATTGACTATGTAGGATCAAGCAGAAATCACAACCTTAGCTATAGCTAATATCAGCAATGGGAACAAATATTAGCTACATAATTTCAGATGTCCTCACTCTCCCACCACCACCAATACAATTTTTTTGATTCCATCCTATTAAAAGGATTTCTTCCATTGTCCTAACATGTTCAGCACACACATAAAAATTTAGCATGGCTAAGTTGAAAATAATCCGACCTATGCTATCAAAATTCAGTCACAGATAACATAGCTGATTAAGCGGAAATCCTTACCGCGGTAGACGCCATCTTAAGTCAATTACTGAACAATGATGATAGGCTCAACGGTAAAGGTTAGATGCAATAGATGAATTTGAGAATTTTGAATTCATTTATCTAAATAACATCATTACCTAAATTCAGTTTGACCTGAATGATAATTGATTGTTCTAATCCAGCAAAACCTAGATTGGTCCAAACAAAAAACTCCAATTAGAAAGAAAATTCACAGAAACAATTCATCCACTACTGAAGTGCCAAATGCAGCAAATAGTCCACAGATCGAGACATGGTCAACCGAATCGATCAAAGCAAACTTATCCTTGCAAACAAAACATCAGATTGGCTTAGGAAAAAATAACTACAGAATCAGAATGCAAGTTTCGATGCAGATCAAACAGATTACTCAATCGATTAAGGCTAAAAATGAGAAATTACTCGCAAATTCGTGAGAAGTTTAGAACTCCAGATTTGAAGTTGAAGGCAGCAAAATTACCTGCAAATTGAGTAATCAGGGCAGGTGTTGGTTGCACCGTCTCCGTAGCGGTGGGCTTGAGGAGGCCAGCAAAGTCCTCGTTTGGAAAGCGTTGGGGGAAGGGACGGACCAAGAGGCGTCGTGACTGGTGGTTCCCGATAACAATGGAACGGATGAGGAAGTAGAAGGGAACGGATGAAGTAAATGTGTTGGGAGTTTGGAAGTGGAAGTAATATTGGGCCGCTATATAAATATGACATGGCCCATTTACGAATGAGGAAACAATGTATACAGTAAGGCCCATTCGAGAATAGCTTTTAGGAGTAATGTTAGTGTATTGAATTTTAAGTGTGGCATTTATTGATTGGAATTTATTACCAATTGTTTAACTTTATATTAGATTAAGATTTATCCATGAATTGTGGTATTTCACGTAGTCACAATGGATCCTATGTTTCATCATTCTCCCATTTTTCTATTTATTTCTTTAAATTAAAATTTACCTATATACACTTGATTTTTTTTTATATAAAAGATACTTTAACAAGTAATAATTATATTTAAATAAGCAATTTTATAAGGGCCCCTAAAAAAAATTCGCCCCGGGCCTCTAAAATATCAGGACCGGCCCTGCGTGGAAGCCATTTGTCCTTCCAGACTCGGATTGAATTACCATTACCAACATGCCAAACTAACCCATCTTTGGGAATTTCACGACCCTGGATAATACTTCGCCAAGTATAGCTTGGACTCGGCCCTAGAGAAGCCTCCAGGAAACCAGATCTGGGATGGTATTTTGCCTTAAAGAGACGGGCAAGTAATGAGTCTGGATTCTGAAGAATACGCCAACCTTGTCGAGCAAGAATAGCAGTATTAAAATTCTCCATGTCCCTAAACCCCAGACCTCCTTCATACTTCGGAAGACACATTCGTTTCCAACGCATCCAATGAATTTTCCTTGAGTCTGAACCATCACCCCACCAGAATTTGCATAACAACTGCTCTATTTCGGTGCACAGGCTTGGAGGCAAAGCAAAACATGACATTGTGATGTGACCTTGTCTCCCATGACAACTATAGAGGAGGAAGAGGCTATGAGCTAGTGTCAGACATACTCGTCCTATTACGCGCTCCAGGACGAATGCTATTCAAGAAGCAACTCAATCATTAGTGACCAGACTCGTAGCAGGTCAAGGCCATATCACTTCAGAGGCAACATCCATTGTTTGTCTCTCTACAGTTGATATATAGACTAGTTATATTGATTTCTATCATCTAGTTATCATTATTTCTAGTTTATAATATTTTCCATAGACTTATTATATTTCCTTACATTTACAACTATTTTATATTATGATGCGTTCCTGGCCTCGAAAAGGTCAAGAATGACTTGCTGGAGCGATCTAGATCTCGTAGAGAGTCGGCCTTCTCAAGAACTGGTCGAGTTTGGGAACTCGGAGGGCGGCGGAAGACTTGACAGTAACAGGGGAACTGAATGATAGGGATGTTGTTACTTGTGGTGGCAAGCAACAACGATGGAGCGGATGAATTGTAGAGATGAAGTGGATGTAAAGTGTAGGTTTACGAAGGGTTTGGTAGATAAATCCACCGGGGAAGAAGATTAGAAGTAAGACGAAGGGATAAAGAAGTTAAACTTGTTTTGGTGACGCCTAGGGGATTAACAAGGAGATGCACTCGACTTTATCAATTAATCCAAAAGCTAAACGTGATATTAATGAAGAAGGCAAGCCATATATATAGGCGAGCCTTTACAAAAGAGTATCTTGCAAAATAAGTAAAGAAAGGATAATAAAGATAATGATAAAGGGAAACTAGGGTCGGCCTCTCAAGCATGAGAGTAGACACGCCCTTAACCTAATAACATATACTAAAAATAGGAAATAATAATAAATATAACTAATAAGATAAGCAACTTTACAACTCGTAAGAACTGGTGCCAAAGGAACTGTCTTCAGGATATGAAGTCAAGAATTGGCACTGAGAACGGGAGTTGGAACTAGAGGTGTCAATACTAGAGAGCGTGTGCATTATGGAACTGGAGGTTAGGAACCTCAAGGTATGCTCTGCTGGTAAGGAACTGACGATGGCCACAACCAATTTTGGTTGGGCTATCTTCTTTGCATAGAGAGGGCCGACCCAATCTTTATATTTCTAGTATGAGAGCTTTTCCTAAAGCTCTCATATATAAACAACCTTATGTACTCCTTTTAGGGTTACGTTAATTATTATTCAGAATTAGTTGAAGTAAAACTCCTTCTCTCTGAAACAGACGTCATCTTGAATCTTGTAGAGCTTGCTCCTTGATTCAACATCAACTCCATTCAGGTGATCTTCTGTCGAGCTTGCTCCTTAAGATTTCATTCCGCTTCGTCTTCATCAATCCCACAATCACAATCACCACCAAATTCCGCATCTTTAGTTCGATAATTACAAGGAAGAATGCCCCACTACAGGTTCAATTCGATCCTCCATCAAGACGCTGTGACTCTTCGCAGACAAGGTCACATCAACTGGCATCAGAGCCTACGAATCTGTAAGTCGTTTTGCTTCCTTGATAATCAAAACTATATTGTTTTCGCATCCAATTTAATCCATAAAACCCTAACTTGGAACTTGTTCTTCGTTAGGAGCCAAAAAAATAATCCCTTTCATTATTTCTTCAAAAACGTAGCCTAGGGTTGTTGCTCTTCAGCCATTCTAGATCTACAGAAAAAACTGTTTTCTTGTTCAATCCTTGTCCCTTCACACTCTAATTGCAAAGTTTAGTTGATAATTTGGTTGATTTGTTGTTGATTCTAGACTAGCTTGCATATAGCACTACTACAATAACGAGAAAATGCAGCGGTCGTTTGCAGCGGTTTTGTCTAATGCAGCGGTTATTTGAAGCAGTTTAGATATTGCAGCGGTTCATGCAGCGGTTTGTTGTCATATTCGGATTTTAAAGCGGTTTGGCAACGGTTTTGCAGCGGTTTTGTTTATAAAATTTAATTTGCAGCGGTTTGGCAACGGTTTTTGCGGCGGTTTTTTTTATAAATTTTAATTTGCAGCGTTTGGTATACTGTAATGTAGCTGTTTGATTAAGAAAATAAAGTGGCGCGCTTACTAAAAATTGCCCGCGTTGCCAAATCAGAAAATAGGGTTATGGAAGTATGGAACAATCGTGTTTTTGAAAATTGTAAGAGGAAGGGGTTCAACAGAAATTAGGGTTCTACAAAAATTCTGATTTGGGGTTGGTTGTACTGCTGCCTATTTCGAGCTTTTGGTTGAGTCATTGTCGGCGATTTCGAGATTTTGTTGGAGTCGTTGCCGACGATTTCGAGGGGTTGGTACTACTGCTGCCTATTTCGAGCTTTGTCTTGTTGCTGCCTATAGAGGTTAGGGTTCCGCTACTGTTGCGGTCTATCGACGTTCAAATTTACAGCCTCCATCCAAATTTACAGCCTGCCTATAGAGGTTCGAGCTTTGTCTTTGGTATTTGGCTTCTCCCTTTGTTCTTCTACTGCCTATGCTCCACGTATTCCTGTTGCAAATCGGTAAACCTCTTTTTCAGTATACTATTAGATTCCTATAGGTAAAGGACCATATAAGATATTTATAACAACGTTCAAATTCAGCCATGTCGAACGAATCGATTCACAAGTTTTGAGAACACAAATGGGTGTCTAGATTGAGAATTTGATCACCATGTTTTATGTTATATCTAGAGCTTTTAATTGGTTTCTATAGATTTTGCTTGTGGATTTTGTGGATGCTGATGCCATACTTTACCTCTTAAGGTGGGAAGATCAGAAGAGTAAGATTTTTGGCTTTTGGTAGTTCCTTTTACAGGGGAATTGACTATTCTTTGCTCTTGTTTAGTGTTTATTCCTTCTTTATTATTCAGCATTATTCAATCATTCTATGGATGTATGTATGTGTGAAAAAAATTGTCAACCTTCATCTCAGATGTGTAATTTAAGGAACATTAAATATTACAGTATCAAAGAAGACTCAGGAAGTAAACTACTTGTTTATAGTTCTTGACAGAATGTCTTTCTGAGCTTAGACCAATAAGAAATTTGACCAAATATGTGGGGCTTAAGGAATGAAAATTAATTTGTAGTCTTCTTGAGTTGTAATTGAAGTTTATAAAGACTGAACTTTAGCATATTTGTTAACAATACCATTTATGCCCAAAGAAAAGTACTTTTTATTGCATAATTATACCATTGCTTTATGCTGCCATTGGTAAGATATTTTTGATATGATGAATATTTTAGTTTGATTATATCAACACAAGTAATTTTTCTTTGTCATTAGAAGTGAAGTGATCCATATACAAAAAAGAAAAATACTGGATTGTTTAGTTTCAAACTTTAACTAAAATATTTGATGATGAAATAAGCTGAAGTGTGTCTGATATGGCAAGCACTTAATGGTCTTTGCATGCATTCTATTTTATTGTTATTTTTGAAAGTATATGTACTATTTTTATTACAATAATGAAAAGGAAAGATCGATTCAATAATCAATTATACACTTTTTGCTTCTTTTTTAAACCTAATAGAGGAAGCATCATTCAAGTAATTTTTCTTTGGACTCTCTTTATTATGCAACATCATTCAAACATTATACAGATGTTTTATGCAAGCATTCGTTAGTCTTTTAGTTAAAAAGAAATAGTTGGATTGTTATCTGTTTCCTTACACCTTTATTTCTTGTGTGTTTATAGGAGTTTTGCCAAAACATTTTAGCTCCGAGTGGTCAGTTGCTCGGTTCCATTTGTCTGAATGTGCAAGATCTATTGTTGCATTTGGATCTCACAACACTATTAACATTGTTACCTTGGATGGAAGGTATGCTTATTCCTTAATTTTATTTTTTAGTTTTACTGAGTGAATTCTCCATATCTCCTTGCTTTAATTTGAAGAAATGTCATAGAAGTGCTTCATTTGAATGTATTATTCACTTTCAATTTTCCAGATGGTTCATTTTTCCTCACATTAGCTCATTGCCTGTCACTTTGATCTGATTGTTAGTTCAGAATGTCTATAAGGCATTTCTGATATACATTATGAAAATACACTGTTATAAAGTGTGAAAATACGCATGGTTACTAAGCTTTATATTGTTAGTGTCAAGAGATATTATTGCAGCATTCTTTAGATGGCACCAAGTTGAGTAATTGTTTCATATTTGTTTTGAAGTTAATAGTTCAATTAAAACGGAGATATGACTGCAGATTCTGAGATTTTGTTCTTTGTCTTGACAGAATAGCTTCTCAGATTTGGTTCTTTGTCTTGACAGAATAGATGGAAAAAACTAAGTCAAATGTTGCTGCCATGAAGGAAAAGGGTTGTGATTACGAAAAGATGAAGATGGAGATACTAAAATCAAATGCAGCAATCATGAAGGAGAAAGGATGTGGCAAAATAGCAGATATAATATTGCAAAAAACAAATGAGGGAGTTGCAATGGCTGTTGATGTGGTATAAGGATGCTACTTACTTTCTTTTTTATTTGCATTCTCTATTTTAACTATCTTGACATGGTTTATAGGTTTCAAAGAAAGCGAGCTCTTCTAGAGTTAAGAAGGCAAAACAACCACTTACTCAAACATTACCAATGTCAGAATTTCTGGCATTTAAAAGTCAAGAGAAGCAACAAAGAAGTAGGAAAAGTCAACAAGATCAGCCAACAGTCTTTGTCCAAGAATCAAATATGGTTACAAGTTGTGTGCCTTCTCAAGATCAAGTGCACACTTTGGTTCAACCCACTGAAAATCAGCAAAAGATACAAAAGGATTTACAACAAGGAAAAAAGAAAAAGCAATATTGTGCTCCAGGGAGTATGCTGAAATATAACAATGTAAGGTGGCAAGGCTCAAGAGAGAAACCAAGCAATGATGTAAATTCATCTTTGGTTATGGAAAAATGCAGGCCAGAACAACCAATAGATGTAAGTGATCAGCTGGATGGAATTGATGTCTTAGAAAATGCTACACATAGCCATGATCAAATAGAAATTGCACTTGATGAGACCATTGAAAATGATACATGTACTTTATATTTATAGTCGATTAAATCATGATTAGTATACTGGAAAAATTTATAGTTTTTACACCTTAAAATAGTTCCGAAGAAGCATAGAGGAAGAACCATTTTGGAGAAGGTTCATTCACGTGACAAAAGGGTTCCAGTCTTATTTAATCACTTGAACCAACCAATAGGGCCCACAGAAGAAGCAATTGGTGAATTTACTCGCTTTCTTGGAACTTTGGCAAAAGATTCAGCCTTTGCACCTTTGACCTACATAACATGGAAATACATGCCTTTGACTTTCAAGGAAAAAATTTGGGAGTATGCTCAGGTAATTTTTGTCATCCGTTTTTGTGCAAATTTATATTATTGTCTATGTTTAGCTGGAGTAACTGACTGTGAAAGGATTCAAATAGATAAAACATAAAAGTGCTAGTAAGCTGCAGCAGTTTTGGATTTAGCTTCTAATTACTGGTTTTGAATTCAACAAAAGGAGATGGATGTATGATTAATTGATTATGTGACTTGTAGATTTTGGATTTTGGTTTATCTAGGTGAATAAAATTTTGAGTGTATGAGTCTCTTCTTAATGTATCTTACACTCTTTCTGAATGTATGAGTCTCTTCTGAGTGTACGAGTCACTTTGTTATTTATAGTGTTGGTGCTTATCTTGTGTATATATATATATATATATGACTCTTTAGTAAGACAAGGTACAAATCAAAACTGAGAGAATGTCTTCTGTGAGTGACAAATGATTAGCACTAGGAAGCATATCACCTGAATGCAGATCACGTGATAATCCCAAAGAGGAACCTATTGTGCGCATTTAGCTTCTCATTAAAACATCACATCAACTAAGAATATTTAGCTGGTATGGTGCATCACTTCTAAATTCTTAATGCTATATATCAAAGTAACTAGATGCCAGAAACTATAACCCTACCAATATGATTACAAGCTTAATGCTCCTGCAACATTATGAAAATATATATGAAGCATAGAAATAACCTACATGTCTACAAAAGGCAGTAGAATTGATATATGAAGCATAAAAATAAACTACATATCTACAAAAGACAGAAATGATAGGAATTGATAGACTAGAAAATAGTGCATGCATGTTTCTTATCATTTGAAATGAACAATACAAACAAATCAGATTCTTCTGCTGCATCTACTTTCCCACCTGAACATAATTTCTTGCAAAGCTGATACACATTCTCCTTATGACAAATTTCCATCTGCCTTAATGCAATTATGCTATTCTAGGAAGCATGTCAGTGTGGTGCTTGTTATGTATTAACCATGATTTCCTAACTTAATAATTAAAGCCAAGGCTATAACAAAATTCAAATATGACTAACATCCTGCTTGACTAAGCTGCAGCAGGTGAAAATATATTTAGAAGAATGAATTAAATATTTCTGGAAATATTTCTATGATTGCAGCTGATGTTCTAGTTTAGGTATTCAAGGATCAGCTTTATACTGATTTAATCCACATACATCTTGTTCTAGTTTAGGTATTCCTGAACACTGAAAACTAGAACTGATTTAGTGTTCAGGAGTGGTCATAATGTGGATATACCTAATACCTATACAAGAATCGTCAGAGGTAGTATAGAACAAGATACGTCTTGGTTTCCTTCCTGATTTTCTTTTTGCTGCTATGCTGATTAATCCGACTGCTCATAAATGCTTAATTTTCTTAGATAAACCTGGTTATATATCCTATCTACTTTTGGTTTAGAAAATGTTCATATTTGAGGACGAAGATGTCGAAAATGCAAAGAAATTTGTTTTGAGAAATGTCAATGAAAAATGGAGGGTGTACAAAGCGAGAATTAAGAACAAATACTATGAGGAAGGTGACACATTGGAACAAATTCTGGCCAAGCGGCCTAACCACATACCGCTGGAAGAGTTTGAAGAGTTGGCGAAACTTTGGATATCACAAAAAGGGAAGGTAAGCATTTCTTCTATTTTGTTAGCACCATTTTTAGTTTTGATGATAGTTGTGTGATTTTGTTTCTATTGCCAACAATCAGTTACTCATTTATATTGTTACAAATAGGAAATAAGTATGAAAAATAGAGAAAACCGAGAAAAACAATGTGACATGCATACTTTGGGCCCAAAATCACTTTCCATGTTGCGAGCAGAAATGATAAACTTTTATTATCTTTAAAGCTACTCAGGTTTTCAAGATGAACCATTTATATTCTGATTTAATAATTTATTTTTAATGTTATTGCAGCAAGAAAATGATCCAAACCATCGGGAACCATCTCTAGCAGATCTTTACATACAATCTAGGAAGCGAAAACTTGGGCGCACATACCTCACGAAAAATGAGGAGAGTCTAGAAAACATTGTGAGCCACATTCTTTTAAATTTTTATAGTCCTCGTTCTTTTAATGCAAGACATTTTGTGACACTGTTGAACCACATTGTTGAACCTCTTAGGAATATAAAAATAGTTCAGAATATAAAAAAAATTTAGGATACAGAATTGTTAACATAGTATAGAATATTTGTTGTGATTTATTTGGAGTTTTTGTTGCTCTCTTTATTGTATATTTTCTTATTTACTGATCAAAACTTCTTGTGGGATGATGATTAGCATATTATTCTGGAAAGCATCTTACTGATCAGAATTGTTTCTGAAAATGGGTCTTCTGGAAAGCTCAGATTACAATTTTTGTTCCTTACATACCCTTGCTTTGCAGATTGTAGTTATTTTTATAGTCTCTTAAGTGTTTTATGTGTCTTGTATTGTGTGAATTAGGAGAAAATGAAAGCCCTTAAAAGTTGTGAATATGGAAACAACCAAAATGATCCTTATTTTGATGTCATTACTAAGAAGGAGCATAGTGGACGCTTGCGTATGCATGGATCATGTGTCACGAAGTCAACTTTGAAGAAAAAGGAGGATCCTAAGACCCAATACAGAATTCCCTCTATGTTCCTTGATAGCCTAAAACAACAAATGGAGAAAACGATAGCTGAACAAGTGGATGTGAAACTCTCTTATATCATATCAATGATACGCGAAGCCAATCAGGGAAAGGATGTTCACATACCTCTTCCCTGCGAGAGAAGAAGCGTCCAGTTCTTCTCATGTTGATTCAGTTAGGCGAGTTAAATAAATAATTCTAAGTATTGTGCTGAGTTGATTCCAAGTATCTGATTGAGTTATTGCCTCATTTGGGCATTTTCACTTATCTTTTTGTATTGCTTTGTGGGGAACATGTTGATGAATTTGATGGTACAAGAACTACGTGAGTTTCCTAGGCGACATGGTACAAAGCTATGTGAATGTGTCGGTAATATTTCTGTTCACTCTTGTAAGCTAAATGTAGTTTTTCATATTAACTAGAAACATATTCTATTCTTGGGAGTTTAGGAGGAAAGTGTTTGGATTAAAAAAAATATGAAATTCAATTAGTTGTGTTAATATGTCTATGAAAAAATAGGCTTTAACACATGTAAAAAAAAAAGGGGATTATATTAAGGTTAAATATGCTGAACTTTCTTAGCATATAATGACCTATAATCTATATATATATATATATGGCTGGTTCCGTACAAAGAGTATGAAATAAGGGATTTAAAAATAAATAAATAAAATAGTCATTATTATGATGATGTGGCTGAGTAATTACCCATTACACAATAGTCAAACCAAAAAAAACGTTACTTACGTTGTGACAATTACAAATTGTAACAGGGGAGAACAATTAAATCTCAATTACAAATAGTAACGGGGGAGAGCAATTAAATCTCTGACTCTCCTACTCCTACAAAAGGAAGAAAGCAACTAAGGAACAGTAAAAAAGAAAGAGAGGAGAGCCTGAAAAAAAAAAAAGAAAAAAAAAAGACAAAAACGTGAGGCTGTAAAAAAAAAAAAAATTCTTATATACATCCCAGTGCTTTATTCAAACAACGCCGGGTCACTCGCGTTCTGCGAGGACACGTACACTCGCGTTACGCGAGATTAACAAAAAATTCGGTTAATTACATGCATGCTAATCTCGCGTTCCGCGAGTGTACGTGTCCTCGCAGAACGCGAGTGTCACGTCCCTCGCAGAACGCGAGATTAGCATGTCAGATGGACGTTGTTGTGCGCCATTACTACATGTCTTGTCCCCACCTAACTATAATAATTACCCCCTTATTTTAAGTAATCCGTAACACCTATTAACCCTACCCTAACACCTCTTTTTATCATCTTTCACCTCTTTCACCCTCCATTAAAACCCATTTTCAAAACCTTAAAACTTCAAAACACTCTAAAAACACCTAAAATAATGGAAGATGAAGAGGAATTCAACAAAGGAGGGAATGGAGATGATGGTTCATCAAGTTGCCATTCAAATGAGGTAATGTTCTTACTTAATTTTTGAATTTTAATTTGTTTTGCACCATTAAGAGTTAAAATGAACTTATTATGTTGTATTTCATGTTAAATCTAGTAGTAGTAAGTGTTGAAGAGATGACTTTTGCATATAATGTCAAAAACTTAGATGTGTTCATGTTTTTAGGGTTTTTAATGTAGAAACTCATGTTATGTTAAATTATCCCGTTGAATGACTAGTTTCAGGAAATAGCAACTTCTCGCGTTCTGCGAGAGGAAGCCCCTCGCGTCACGCGAGATGCGCCTCCCTCGCAGAACGCGAGAAGTTGTACATTACAGAGTATTAACAGAAGCATTGTGTATAGGTGAATTTTTCTTTGTTCACTGGATTGAATGCAATCCAGTTGAATGACTACAACTACCCCTCCCGGAATACAAGGCCATGTTCGCCACCGTCATTTGATTTAGGGATTGACCAATTTGGATATTATCATCAACCATCTTTATATGAACAACATGTGCCATCTACATATGAATTGCCTGTGCCATCTACTTATGAGTTGCCCGTGCCATCTACTTATGAGTTGCCCGTGCCATCTACTTATGAATTGCCATGTACATATGAGGTGCCATCAAGCTATGATGCGTTTGATTCACAATTTGCTAACCCACCAACAAACGTAGGAGAGGAGATGTGTTTTCTTCCCTCTTTACGCACTGCACCAAAGTTTGATAGTCCCGTATGTGAGGAAGAGGTTGTTTCTAGGGATTATTCGGAATATTTCACTACGGAGCAAGTGTTTGCCTCTAAGGAGATTGGTCATTTGTGGGCTTTGAATGTTGCAAAGCAACACAAGTTTATGATCTCTATTGGAAGGAGTGTACCATCTAAACCGGGGCAAAGTGGTAAGATTCAAATCATTTGTGAGAAAGGGGGAAGCCATAGGCCTAAAGGTGTCGGTGTTAGATCAAACACAAAGAGCAAGAAAACGGGGTGTAAATTTCAGTTGAAGCTCATGGAGAACCCGGTTGAAGAGAATTGGAGATTAGTGGTTGTTTGTGGTTTGCACAACCATCCTATTGGAGATAGTTTGGTCGGGAATGCATTTGCCGGGAAGCCAACCCCGGATCAAAAGAAAAAGGTTCGTGAGATGGTACTTTCACAATGTTCTCCAAATCAGATTTACACTGAGATAAACAAGGATCCCGGAAGTTGCACAAAGAAGAACCAAGTGTACAATTTGGTAAGACATATAAGGGAAGAGGAAATGGAAGGTAGAACCGTGGTTCAAGAATTCTTTCACCAATGCAAAGAGAGCAACTACTTCATGGAGTATAGGCCAAGTGCAACGAATCCTTCGATAATAGGCGACTTGTTCTTTGCTAGCCCCGAATCAATGAAACTCTTAAAGGCGTTTCCATATGTCCTTTTGATGGACTCGACTTATAGCACGAACAAGTAAGTATTTATCATTCTGTTTTTATGTTGTATTTATCTTACTGTATTTTGGTTTAAGGTACAATGTTCCCTTCCTGGAGATAGTCGGTTTGACTTCTACATGGAAGAATTTTGTTGTGTGCGGGGTATGGTTAGAGGCTGAGAGCGAGGATAGTTATTTATGGGCATTGCATCAGCTGCAGACGATGTATTTGAGAATAGGAGCATCGCCTACTTGCTTCGTCACTGACCGTGAGATGGCTCTTATGAATGCAACAGACAAGTTATGGCCAAATGCAAAGTTTCTCTTATGTAGGCGACATGTAAGGAAGAACATAGAGGCGAGAGCGAAGATAGCTATGGGCACACAAGCATTGGGGGTTCATATTTCAAATGATTATTATAACGTGTTCGAACAAACCACTGAAGAAGATTACAAGAGTACTTTGAAGAAACTTGAGGACGAATGGCGAGCTTATCCAACCGTATTGAAGTACGTGAGAACGAATTAGCTAAACCGTTACAAAGAAAGACTTGTTTCAGCATGGACGGATAATGTCTTCACTCTCGGGAATAACACGACAAACAGGTATGTTCTGTAATTTATGTCTACCTTCTACATATGATAAAAAGAGCTTCTGTAATGCACTCCTCGCAGAACGCGAGGTGTACACTCCTCGCAGAACGCGAGTAATGTCCTTGATTCAGTGTTGATGCATTTCCGAATGCAAAGATCCTGGAACAATGTATGAACTCGCAGAACGCGAGGTGTACACACCGCGCAGAACGCGAGAAGTTGCACTAAGAGTATCAGAGTTGCACCCTTTCTGGAGTACTTTGAGTTTGGAAGAAGTTGATGTTCCCGGCATACTGGAAGTTAAGAGTAAGGTGGCAATGCGTCTTTTTCAGACTTTCTATGAGGAAACGTTTCCGAAATTGTGCCCCCATGATCAAGAAAAGTGTGCACAAACTGTTTTAGACATTGGGAAAGTAAATACTCCTCTAAAAGAGCCGGCTATTTCAAAGCACACCGGAGGGCGTCGAGTCAGAGCTCCTAACAAACAACCTAGGTCAACGCAAAGAAGACCGTCTGCATGGGAGCACACTAATGTTGAGATGGATGCTAGAGATTTGGAAGAAACACCCCCAAAGAAGCAAAGAAATGCTTCTAATTCTGAAACATTCAAGAAACCAAAGATTAAGGTGATTGGCAAGTACAAGTCTCACATACCCGCGTCAATGCGCACCCATGTGAATGGTTGGTTTGAGGTAAATGGAGATGGAAATTGTGGATTTAGAGCAATAACTCATGAATTGCATGACAACCAACACTTATGGAGGGAAGTAAGAGATTTGATGATAGTAAAGGTCAAAGAGATTTGGCACCTAGTTCGAGGAACTTGGATTGGACCTCCACAACAAGCAACTTTGGAGAGCGCTTTACACCAACTTACATGGGAAGGAATAGGAAGGGCTCCAGAAGATCACTGGCTAGCTACCCCAGAAATGGGATGCCTTGTGGCATCCACATTCAACATAGTGTTCGTAACGGTGGGAAAAAATGCTAACTACACTTACCTTCTTCTACAACGTCCTACTTGGTTAGAAGATGGTGACACACTTCCGACGTTCTGCTTATTCTATATTCAGAGTGAGAGACATTTTGTTCCGGTAAGTTTTTGGATCTACTTATGAATTACTATCTAATATGCAACTTCCTAACGTTGTTGTTTTCTTGTAGTTGCGTCTTGAAGAAAACTGCCCATTACCTCATGTGTTTACTCCTTGGTGGCGAAACGCTGAAAGAGATGCTTTTTCTTTGCACGATCTTGTGTCACATCGATGTGCCGCCTTTGAAATGTAATGTTGAAGTTATGTTTTATTCGCTGAATTTGTAATGTAATGTTGAACTGGAGATGGTTTTTTAAATTCTTAAACAGGAACTCATGTCATTGACATTTTCCAGAAAATGTCATTCCTCGCGTTCTGCGAGTTTGGTGTCACTCGCGTTCCGCGAGTGACACCAACCGTGCATCTCAATTGGGAGCACCCTGTTTCCTATAGGTCACACCCCGCGTTCCGCGAGTGGTGTACACCCCGCGTTCCGCGAGTGGTGTACACCCCGCGTTCCGCGAGTGGTGTACACCCCGCGTTCCGCGAGTGGTGTACACCCCGCGTTCCGCGAGTGGTGTACACCCCGCGTTCCGCGAGTGGTGTACACCCCGCGTTCCGCGAGTGGTGTACACCCCGCGTTCCGCGAGTGGTGTACACCCCGCGTTCCGCGAGTGGTGTACACCCCGCGTTCCGCGAGTGGTGTACACCCCGCGTTCCGCGAGTGGTGTACACCCCGCGTTCCGCGAGTGGTGTACACCCCGCGTTCCGCGAGTGGTGTACACCCCGCGTTCCGCGAGTGGTGTACACCCCGCGTTCCGCGAGTGGTGTACACCCCGCTTTCCGCGAGTGGTGTACACCCCGCTTTCCGCGAGTGGTGTACACCCCGCGTTCCGCGAGTGGTGTACACCCCGCTTTCCGCGAGTGGTGTACACCCCGCGTTCCGCGAGTGGTGTACACCCCGCGTTCCGCGAGTGGTGTACACCCCGCGTTCCGCGAGTGGTGTACACCCCGCGTTCCGCGAGTGGTGTACACCCCGCGTTCCGCGAGTGGTGTACACCCCGCGTTCCGCGAGAGGTGTACACCCCGCGTTCCGCGAGAGGTGTACACCCCGCGTTCCGCGAGAGGTGTACACCCCGCGTTCCGCGAGAGGTGTACACCCCGCGTTCCGCGAGAGGTGTACACCCCGCGTTCCGCGAGAGGTGTACACCCCGCGTTCCGCGAGAGGTGTACACCCCGCGTTCCGCGAGAGGTGTACACCCCGCGTTCCGCGAGAGGTGTACACCCCGCGTTCCGCGAGAGGTGTACACCCCGCGTTCCGCGAGAGGTGTACACCCCGCGTTCCGCGAGAGGTGTACACCCCGCGTTCCGCGAGAGGTGTACACCCCGCGTTCCGCGAGAGGTGTACACCCCGCGTTCCGCGAGAGGTGTACACCCCGCGTTCCGCGAGAGGTGTACACCCCGCGTTCCGCGAGAGGTGTACACCCCGCGTTCCGCGAGTGGTGTACACCCCGCGTTCCGCGAGTGGTGTACACCCCGCGTTCCGCGAGTGGTGTACACCCCGCGTTCTGCGAGTGGTGATAACCTCGCGTTCTGCGAGGTTATGCAAAAACCGAACAGAATTGAAGCAGAACCAACATATCCCTAAACATAATCCAACAAAATTATCCAAGCAACAAAATTATTCAAAACACAAAATTATCCAAGGCTACTCGTCTTCTCGTGGTGGGAAGGGAGCGAGATTTGACATACATAGTAACATTTGGGCGTGATATGAAGAAAATTCCTCTGGAGTGGCAAACTGATACCGGTCCATGTCATTGTACACCCGGCCAATCACCTATACGCAAGTAAACATTCATTCTATGTTAATATTAGAGACAAACAAAGACTAGAAACGCAAGATAAACCAAAACAATTAATATTACCTATCTCTCAATAATCATCCCAGGGATTGCATGACGGATATACCTATGGGTCCTCTTGATGTACCAATCCATGTAATCATGGGAGCATTCATGTGGTGCAAAGGCAATTGGCCCCATATCATCGAGAGACAAAGAGTGAACATCTCTTGACTCCCAAAGCCATTGGTTGACGTCATAAAAAACACTATAACACCTAATGTTTTTCAACCTATGAGCTTTGAGCGGTTTGATGACTGGCCTAGGAATACGCTGCACTCTCCCAAATTGTCTCGGACACCTATCAGGCATGTGTGGTTCGGTGATGTCACAGCAGGATAGCACCCCATGAAATAGAGCGGGAGCAAGCTCAGGATCGGTGAAGTCTTGTGATCCATACGGGTTCCAACATACCTAAAAAAATGACAGCAGTAGGAGAAAATGCAGAAAGAGAAAAATGACTGCTGCGTACTCAAAAATGCAGAAAGGCCAGAAAATGCAGAAACTGTTGACAATGCAGAAACTTAATCTCCGGCATAATAATATCGAGCGCTCCCCTATAGTCCCTTCCGACTTGCTCCTTCTTCAGCTTTACATTCTTAGGCATCCACCGGTATGCCCATGGTTGCTCCGCTCTCCACCGAGGACGTTCAGTAGGTCGAAAGTGTGGGAAGTAGTTGTAGATCCATGCCTAAGAAATACAAAGTACGTTAAATATGAAAATATATATAAGTATGTAAATTAAACGCTTAGAAAGTATAATACCTGCAACAATGTGTAACAGAAAGACATCTGGGCACAACCCTGTCGTGTGGATATCCCCAGCTGTCTATACAGATGGGCCAAAGCAGCTGAACCCCACGATATGCCCGTAGCATGAGCATAGGTTTCCAAAAAAGGCCCATATCTAAGCCGAATCAAGTTCTGTGACTTGTCCGGAAATAAGAGCGAGGAAGCAGTATACAACACCCAACCTAAACCCTTTCGCTCTGGACCTAGGTTTTCACAATGCCTTTTAAACCATTCAACTTTCACCCTCCCAGAATCTAAAGTATGAGGATCTATTCCAAAAATTTCCGCCCCCTTCCTACCATAGTATTTTAGAATCTCATCATGACTAAACTTGGCACCCAGTTTCTTACATGTCGTCATTGCTTTCCCTTCTATAGGTAGGCCTAAAATCATATGTACATCAAGAAGGCCAATAGTGATCTCACCACAAGGGAGGTGGAATGAATTTGTCTCCGGTTGCCATCGTTCGATGAACGCTTCAATCAAAGGAAAGTCGATTTCTTCGTACATCATGTCAGGTAGATCTGACAGTCCAACTGCACCGGGAATCTCTGACCAGTCAGTGTTGTCCAATGGCCAATCACTGCTCTGCTTTGTCCGTTGTTGTGGCTTCATCGGACCTTTGAACTGCAGAAAAATACAAAAATTAGACTCTGCATACCAATTTTTCAAGAAATTTGGTTTCTGCAGAATTATCAGTTTCTGCAGAATTGTGCATTTCCTCGCGTTCTGCTAGAAAATGCACATATTATGCATTTTCTGATAATTCTGCAGAATTTGTGCAATGGATTGAAAATGTAGAAAATAAATAAATAATTAAATTACCTCCCCTTTCTGGATGTGGAACGAAACATGGGCTTCAAATCCCTTAAGCAACTCGGGATCTTCTGGACCTCCAGGTGTGTCATGAGTGAGCTCAGGATCATACTTTCGCTCTTCCTTCTTGGACTTCCTCTTTCTTTTTTGTTTCTAGACCACTTCTTCTTCTTTTTCTTCTTCTTCTTCATCATCATCATCACCTTCTTCTTCGTGTTCTTCCCCAACAACTTCATCCTGGTTCTCTTGTTCCATCGGTTCTGGTTGAGGATTGTAAGAAGAAGAACAAGCTTGTCTACTTCCGTGACCCATGTCTTCAGGAACACTTCCCTCACCAAATCCACCTCCCCAACATTGTCCACCGACCCAACTTTGTCCACCCCACCCTTGTCCAAATTCCACTACAGCATACTGAGGAATGAAATTGTCCCAGCCACCAATAGTGCTACCCGATTGTTCATATGGAGTTGATTGTGGTGCACATTGAGTTGACGGTTGTGCACATGAAACTGACTCTTGAGAATAAAGGTCCCAATCATCATTTCGATACCCTTGATGTGTATATGCTCGTTCTATCCCACTAGGCACAGAACAGTCTTCCCCGACATAACTATGGACACCACTGTACCGCTCTTTGGGGCGATAATCAACGTCGGGGAGCCCCTCGGGGAAGAGCTCTATCGGTGTTGTATTCTTTGATTTCCTTTTCCCTTTTGCATTTTCAACCGGTGGATTTTCTCTCACAGCGTTCCAATTTCTTCGACGGGTTGAACGTCCAGGACGATCCATTACCTAAAAAAATATAAAGTAAAATCAGTATATAAATATAACAGTATATAAAGTAAAAAAAATATAAAGTAAAATCAGTATATAAATATGTATATGCAGATGAGGAAAGAATTGTCAGTTATGGCAACTCCTCACGTTCTGCGAGTAGCATGACACTCGCGTTCTGCGAGTAGCATGACTCTCGCGTTCTGCGAGTGTGATGACTCTCGCAAAACTGCGAGGGGTGTAGCGTTCTGCGTGAATTTGCACTATCATGAGTTTCCGGCAACAGTTTCTGGCGAAAATTCAATATTTTAGCTAAAATATCTATCAATTTAAGTAAATTACCAAATAAACATCAACAACCCTAATCAAAAACCCTATATGGAGATTATACAACCATTCATGAACCATAATTCAAAATCAACATCCACTCATCAACCATAATTCAAAATCATCATCTTTCATCCATTATACAACCATTTCTAAAACAACATTCAATATCAAAACATCATATAATATGCAATTTCCTATACTAACAACATATATTCACCTAGAAACAACATTAGAAAGCATAAGAGTATAAGAAACATACCTTATATGGAGATTTGTAGTGAAAAGAGGAAGAAGAAGTAGTTTGAACCGAGAGAAATGGTGAGAGCGGCGGTAGAAAATTGTGTGTGATGTAAAAAATGGGCCGAGTAGGATTTTTCCCCTTTTATAGGGGAAAAACACCCTTGCGTTCTGCGAGATTTTGCGTTCTGCGAGGTGACGCTTCCTCGCGTAACGCGAGGGCCCAGGCGTTTCCTACGGGCGTTATTTAGCAAGGGCCAAAAAAAAAGACAGAGAAAGCAAAGGAAAGGGGAGGAATAGTACAAGACTTGCTAATTTGCAACCGAATACGCAACAAAGGTAGAAGAAAGGTTACTTTATTTTATTTTATTTTAATCCCTTATGATAAATGGTTAATCTTCCTCATGAACGAGAGGGTGTTTTTTTTTTATGATCCAAAAACAGGTTGGAATTGTTTCTAAACTAAGAAGAAGACTATGTATTTCTATGAAATCGTATGTCTTTAAAAGATGAACAAACTCAACACGAAGAACAAGACTATGTGTTTCTACGAAACCTTATGTCTCAAAATTATATAGACTATGTATTTCTACGAAACCTTATGTCTCAAAAATTATATAGACTATGTGTTTCTACGAAACCTTATGTCTCAAAAATATATAGACTATGTGTTTCTATGAAACCGTATGTCTTTCAAATTATATATAGACTATGTGTTTTTATAAACCTTATGTCTTATTAGAAACCTTATATCTTTCAAATTATATATAGACTATGTCTTGAGAATAATTATGTGTCTCACCAATATACGGGTGCAAGTAGCAAAGCATAATAATTCATGAGGCCTATATATACAGCCCGATACTTTATTCAAACGCAGCCTGGTTTCTCGCGTTACGCGAGAATAGCAAAAATATTAAAAATTTAAAATTTTATTCTCGCGTTACGCGAGGGACGTGCTTCTCGCATAACGCGAGATTAAAAGTTAATATTTTTGCTATTCTCGCGTAACGCGAGAAACACGTCCCTCACGTAACGCGAGAAACCAGGTTGCGTTTGAATAAAGCACCGGGCTGTATTTAGTAATGGCCTATATATACTATATGATTGAAGCCTCCAACACATGATAAAATGCAAAGAAAAAATCTTAAGCATTTGTAATTAAATATATATGTACGGTTAGGTTAATATGTTTACCTATTTCTTTTACCAACAAATAAAGAAAGTTAGGTTAATATGTTTATTTAATGGCAAAATTCATATTTGACCAATGGGCTACTATACCTACTATATGAGCATGGGGTATAGGGTTGTCAACAAATGCTATATAAAGACAATGCTAATTTGACAATTGAAATATGAGAAAAATTGAAGGTACATACCTTAGAGTACTCTACGGATTGGTGTAATCTTGGTGTAATTTTGGAGAGGATTAATCTAAATTTCCATGCATAAAACTTGTATATATATAAGCTAGTAAGAGATTTGAATTTCTCTAAATTAAAGAAGGGAGGATTTTCTGGGATCCACCATGTCAAGATTGATTTGGAGAATAAATTTGCAAATTTTCTATGATTTTGAGTTATACCAATCAAATCTATAAATTTGAAAATGTATATATTTAAGATGAATATGGGTTAATTAGTGTTACCCATATAAATTATCTTAATGATAAATGGATGGGCATCCCACGTACATATTACATATTTGTATAATGAGGCTCTGTATCACTAAAGCCTTTAAAGCTGAAGTATTGCATGTATATGTACGTTCAAATTGAAGTTTGTTTCAATAAAACAAGCTTTCATGAGTAATTTATATATGGATGATTTATATAAGTTACTAAAATTTGGGCAGTCTTATGAAATCATATTTTTTTGAACTACGAGGATTTGATTCCACTATATATATAGGTGGATACGTAGGACGTTCGTTACAAAAATATAAAAGAGTAACGAATTCAATCACATGCCCAAATTTAAGCACAAAAACAAAAACGGTTCTTTTTCTAGAACTACGTGTGATTTGATCCCTTTCAAAAGGGTACGTAGGAAATTCTATATAAAGCTACCGCTCGTCTAGTTCAATCACAAACAAAAAATCAAATAAAATCACCAAAATGTTATAAACATATATAGTGAAAGGTTAGACAACCCTTCCTAGAGGTGGGTTTAATCTCTTTCACGACGTACAAATGATAGTTGGATCGCGTCTAGGAAATCCTTCCTAGAAGGTGGGCTTAGACTCGCTCCTCTGATGTACGATAAACAAATCACTCTGAACTACGTAAGGCTTATCCTTCTTAAGAAGGTACGTAGGCAACCCGTCATAATCCGGGTGCAGCCCAAATCATAAAAAAAACCTAAGTGTTCAATGTATCTATATTATTAGAATTGTAAGGATATACAAATAAGGGTCGAACTCAAATAAAATTAAATAAGATGTGTTTGTGCATGGTTGTTTTCCTTTAACAATTTTTGCCTAACATATTTTTGGCACGCCCAGTGGGACCCTTTTCTTTCTTTTCATCTTTAAGTAATATTGATACTAATATTCGCTTTCTTTTGTTGAAGGGAGATGGCACCACAAACAACTGTGAACTTCAATGAGCTCCCGACGACTTTCATTGTCAACGGGGGTCGATGGGTCAAGAAAAGGTCCTTTGAAAAGCACTTCAACATCACTAGGGACTCGATTTCGGCCGAGATCCCACTTGAGAATCCCTTTGATGTTCTCCCCATGTCTGAGGAGATTGTTGCTAGGGGAGTGGAGTCAATGACCAAGGTTACGGCTACTAACAAAGCGGGCATGAAGCCAAAATATGTGAAGGTTGATCACCCGTCATGGAGAAAGACTAAGGCCTACCACGTGTCTAGTGGAATGGCTTCATCTACTAGTCTCGCCAAGCCCGGGGCAAGAGTCCGACGCGAGCCTATGATTCGTGTCATCAAGAGGGGTGATGGGTCTATGAACCCACCGACTAATCTGAACCCCAAAGCCAACAAAGTCCGTAAGACTAGGAAGAGGGTTATGAAGAATGGGTCGAAGAGGGGTGGACTATTTCGCCGTTTGGCCAATTCTGCCATGCTAGAGTTAGCAAACAAGACTCTATGTGAGGCGGCTAGTGAACTCTTTACTCCGAGGGAAATGACTATTGCCCCTCGCGTGACTACCCCGACTAATATCTATATAGGGTCCATTCCTATTTACATAGGGGGGTTGAAGAGGTCAATATGGCTTCTTATGCCGAGGAGGTCCCATCAAAGGCCTCCAAAATCAAAATAATCAAGACCACGAAGTCCAAGACGGTCCAAGAAGATCAACTTGCCACAACGTCTTTCATTGCCGGCCTGTCGTCTGCTCGAATACTGACACCAAGGAATGTTATTGCTGGGAAAATGTTATTGCTGGGAAAATATATAAGAAGAAGAGTAGTAGTATTGTGTGTGAACATGCTTTTGCTACAGAGGAATGTTTTTTCTACAATGTTATTTGCTGCAGGATGACATGTGTGAACATGCCTAAAAGCAGATTCCTAAAATATATGTTTTTGCTGGGAATATGTTTTTGCTACCAAATTATGATTTTGTTTTCAACTTAAGTTCTGGCTTTTTTTAGTTCTATTTGTATTAGGTTTGATTAATATTTCAAGTCTTGAGGATGATTTTGTTTGATGCAACTGGGAATATGTTTTTGCTTCCAAATGATGAGTTTGACTTATGATCTTGTTTGTTTTTATCTTGTAGATTTGCAGGCTTAAGATGGACATGATGCACTAAGTAGACTATTTTTGAATCTAGATGAGGCTTTTTTTTGGAGGACTTGGATCTAACATACTGAAAATTTAGTGCATAATTTTGGTATAGGGGCATCTTAAACTAGCTAGCATTTTGGTAAACTTATGATATATGTGGAACTTATCCATGTACTTATTAACTTTGTAATGAAACTTGCAAGTTTTTAATCTAGTGAATTATGGATTTCATGAATGTTGTGTTGCTTATTTAAATTATTCAGGTGTACGAGAAATGTTGATTTACAAAATTAGCATTTAAAAATTCAGTTTAAAAACCGATGCATTAGACAAATAAACGCTGCAATAGTAAATAACAAAACCGCTGCAAAAGGAAATAAACCGCTGCATTTGAAAATCTAAAACCGCTGCAAAAAACGACCGTTGCAGCGGTTGTTTTAAAATTTGTAGCGGGTTTTAGCTATTGCGAACAAACCGCTGCATTAGGCTGCAAAAACCGTTGCAATAGACCTAATGCAGCGGTTCAAAACTGTTGCATTATCTCTAATGCAGCGGTTTTTGACCGCTGCATTAGCTCGTTATTGTAGTAGTGTAGGTTTAAGTTTGCATAAACTTTGACTAAATTGTGCCAAAAAGTCTACATCTTCTTGAATCTCCATTCTATTCACTCTTCAATCAATCTAAAGAGGAAATTACATGCTTTGATTGCGTGTTGGAAGTTGTTGAGTGAAGCATACAGCAGCCACGAAAGTTCAGCAAAAATTTTTTTTTTGGGCGGCGGCGTCAGAACCCTAGCGCTCAGATTTAGAAAAAAAAATATATAAGGAATTACTACGGTTCTTCTCAGACCCGGGACAAAAAGCCTCTCCAGCAAGAAGAATTATTCCGTTCCGCTTCAGGTCCGGGGTATAAGTCTCGAGTTATAAAGTTCTGCAGTATAATTACTTTGTTCCGTCTCAGTCCGGGTTATAAGCTCCAGAGCACACATATTTATTCCGTTTCTCAGGTCCGGGTTATAAGGTTTGGGTTCTTTTATCTTTGTAATTTCATCCCGCGCTTTAATTTTGCACATCTGTCTATTTGGTTTGTCGTGAGTTATCCGCTCACCAATAGTTGACAGCTGATTAGTTGGGACGCCTAGGACAAAGCCAAATTAAATTTTGGCAATCCGTTTTTCCTAACGATGCAGCTGCAGGTGTTCTTTTTTAAGGTATTAGTGCGTTGAATTTTGAGTGAAAAAAGCCTTAAAAAAATTGGCATTGAGAGACGTAGGGTGCGCACAACCAAAATAAGGTAATTGTATCCCTACCGTTGATTGATTCATTTACCGTCTCCTTAATCTCACCATTTCTAGGTTGCATTTAGTCATTGTAGTGCTTACTTTCACATATATTCTTGCACTCTATTTTTGACAATTGGTTGGCTAAATTATTGCTGCATTTTGTTAATTATTGTGTGACTTACCTATCAGCCATTCCCGCCCTTACGGCAACTCTACGACCTAAATTTTTGTTGTGATTATCTTGGAGTCGGTTCGACTGCTGCTCGTACTTCTGTTGTTTTTGTTGTTTCTCTTGTTCTGCTTGGGTTTGTTGTTGTCTATACAGGGTCATGACTGGATCTGTATAAGGACATGATACGAGGACAAAGATGGAGAAGTTGCAACAACAACAAGCTGAGACGAAGGCATCCATTTCTGCCATACAAGATATGCTGGAACAATTGGTTCAACAAGAATCGACTACAAGGGGCTCCGATCCCCTAAAGCTAAGTCCAGACGATCAGAGTGCCTTAGACAAGGTGCAAGCCAAGGGTAAGACCCTTATGCATGTGGATCAGTCAACGAATCCAGGCAAGACGATACGCTTGGGGTCCCAGAAAGAAAGTAACGTTGTTCCTAAGCGCCGGCAAAGGACGAAAACTCCTGCGCATGCGCCTATTCTTGAGGAGAACGACGATGCTGACGATTCTGATGGGGAACACTCCCATGCAGAGTATGTTGGCGGCGATGCCAATGCATTCAGCAACGGGCACAAACGTTGGGGACGGTCCCAACATCATGTGCATGACCCTAGAAGTGGCCGACGTCTGGAACATCACACTCCTACACATCGTCAAAGAGAGGTAACTTCTAGCTTCTTTAATATTAATGATTATGCTGACTATCAAAGTATTCGTACTCCTGCTGGGTCAGATACAGATGATGAGTTCAAGGAGTTTGACTTAGAGGATGAGGAGGAGGGGGCTACATGAATACAGATGGATTTCATCCGGGCTTAGAGGACCCTCCAGAATTACAATATCACCCGACAGGTTGGGTTCCTCCTCCACGACTGCCTCAAAATTAGGTTGCATACGACAATGCAGTTCCCCAGGGCCACAGACACCGGCCTAGACATCAACAACAACAACAGTTTGTCGGTCCTCCACAACAACAACGAGGGCAACACAATCTCTTTGCTGCCTATGTACCTCTGGCCCAGTAGCGTCTACAACCTCCTGCTCCACAGGCCCGACGAGACATTAAGGTAAAAATTGAACCCTTCCTTGGTACTTATGACCCGTCTGTGTTTATTGAATGGTTGCAGAGTACCATCCACGTGCTTCAACATTGTCACTATGAGGAACATGAGAAGGTAGAGATAGTGACCTTGCACTTCCAGGGTGCAGCGCACACTTGGTGGAACCGACTGGTTCAACAACAGGCGCGTATGGGGGTGGCCAGCTGTTACAGAGTGGCAACAATTAGTGACAATTATGACACGCAAGTACGTCCCGACGACATACCGAGAGGATATGAAGACGGCAATTGCGCTTGCAACTCAAGGTCGAGATTCCCCCAGGAGTTCTTTGCTCGCCTTGAAGATATGTACTTCAAGGCAGGGGTAAGTGTTTCTCCTTCTACTCTTCGGACACGTTTTATAACCGGCTTGTCACAGCCATACAGAGATCAAGTCGATGTTCTGCCAATCAGGGATCTCAACAACGTCGTCCATACTGCGCAAAAGTTCTATCTCCAAGCGCAGCGACGTAGACAACAGCCCTGGCAGTCTTCTTCATCTACTCCTTCAAGGTATTCTCATACCCCTGTCAATTCTTTAGGTACTAACTCTTCTGCTTCGGTGTCTCGACATGACCGTACAGGTGTAGCGTCAACTAGCCAGACGCAACGTTCGGCGCCCAACCCTCCATCATTTGCGCGTCGTTCGCAACCACCATCAGTTGATAAAGGACGTACTGATCATATTAGTGATCTAGAGTGCTACAAATGTGGTGGTAGGGGACACTACAAGAGGGACTGTCCGAATCCGAAACGTGTCCTCTACTCCTCCCAAACGACAGGTTACGAGAACCTCTCCGACGATCCAGATGGTGATGACATCCAAGAGGAGCCTACAGAGTTAGAAGATGAGGTGATAAGGCCAGTTGATCACGAGTTCGAGGAGAACAAGTATGCCTTAGTAACCCGACGCGTTCTTAGCATCAAGGATGGAGGTCCCCAAGAGCAAAGAGAAAATCTCTTTCACGCACGTTGCCGCACGCAAGTTGCGTCTTTGAGCGTGATTATAGATGGTGGATCATGCTGCAATATCATCAATGAGCGGGTGGTTCGGGATTTCAACCTCCCTACACAACCACATCCGCAACCCTACGGTCTACAATGGATCTCCGACGGTTCAGGTAACTTTGTATCACGACCGTGTCTTGTATCTTTTTCGATTGACCCTTATTCAGATACTGTGATGTGTGATGTTACCCCCATGGACGCCACCCATATACTGTTGGGACGCCCTTGGCTCTTTGATCGTCGCGTCTTCCATAATGGGTATTTGAACAGTTACATGTTCAATTACCATGGGAAGCGCGTGACACTTATGCCTATGACCTCTCATGAGATTTTGCAGGATCATGCAGAGAGACAAAGGAACAAAGCAAGTCAGGCTGCAAAGGACCAAAGCAAGTCAGCCTCTCCGTTGAGTTGCTTACAACTCCCTGCGCCTATCACTTCGGGTCATCAGAAGACTCCATATTAGCAAGCTAAGTCTGCATATGGTCGTGGCGTTCCAAAAGACGCTTCTGTGCGACCTACAAGTAACTCAACAATCAAAGGCTCTTGCGAACAACAAGTTCTTTTGGCGCGCCATCGGACGGTTTCGAGTGTCATCAAAGGCAAGTCTACTTGTTTTCTACTCATTTCTAGACCTTGTCCACTGCCTATTACAGAGTCTGCACTACCTCCCTGCATATTGTCTGTTTTGCAGGAATACAAGGACGTGATGCCGGACGAACTTCCTGACGGTTTACCACCATTGAGAGGCATTGAACACCAGATTGACTTGATTCCAGGGGCTTCTCTTCCAAATCGTGCAGCCTACAGATCTTCTCCAGAGGAAACGAAGGAGTTGCAGAAGCAGGTGCAAGACTTGCTTGAGAAGGGGTACGTTCGCGAATCCATGAGCCCCTGCGCGGTGCCTGTCATTCTTGTGCCCAAGAAAGATGGTACATGGAGGATGTGTGTGGACTGTCGCGCCATCAACCAGATAACCATCAAGTATAGACATCCCATTCCTCACCTTGACGACATGCTTGACGAGCTTCATGGTGCACAGTTCTTCAGCAAAGTTGATCTAAAGAGCGGCTACCATCAGATCCGCATGAAGGAAGGGGACGAGTGGAAGACGGCTTTCAAGACCAAGTATGGTCCGTACGAGTGGTTAGTGATGCCCTTCAAACTGACCAATGCTCTGTCAACGTTCATGAGGTTGATGAACCATGTCTTGCGGTCGTATCTAGGTAAGTTCGTAGTTGTATATTTTGATGATATTCTCATATATTCTAGGACTTTAGATGAGCATGTTGAGCATCTTAGAACTGTTCTAGAAAGTTTGAGAGTCGAGAAATTATACGCCAACTTTGGCAAGTGCGTGTTTTGCTCTTCCTCTACGAACTTTCTAGGTTACATCGTCTCCAAAGACGGTTTGCGGGTGGACGCAAAGAAGATCCGCGCCATTCAGGAGTGGCCTAAGCCAACCACTCCTACTCAGGTACGTTCTTTCTTAGGTCTTGCTGGATTTTATCGACGATTTGTTCGTGATTTCAGCAGCATAGCCGCACCTCTACATGAATTGACCAAAAAGGCAACGTCGATCATGTGGCTTCCTCGACATGATGCGGCCTTTTCTGCACTCAAGGACGCCCTCTGTAACGCACCGCTTCTCCAGCTTCCTGACTTCACCCGTTGATTTGAGGTGGAATGTGACGCTTCTGATTTCGGCATCGGAGGCGTCTTGTTGCAGGAGAAGAGACTGATTGCCTATTTTTCAGAGAAGCTGACAGGTGCACAACTGAACTACCCGACGTACGACGAGTTGTACGCGCTGATTCGGGTTCTGAGGACATGGAAACATTACTTGTGGCCAGCTGAGTTCGTGATCCATTCCGACCATGCAACATTGAGTTATTTGCGCAGCCAGACAACTCTTAATCGACGCCACGCACATTGGGTCGAGTTCATGGAGACGTTTCCGTACCTCATTGTTCATAAGAAAGGTAAGGAGAATGTGGTAGCCGACGCCCGTTCTCGCAAGTACGTTCTCATTACCCAACTCCAATCTCAATTATTCGGGTTCACATTGCTCAAGGATTTATATGCTACTGATCCTTTCTTTTCTGACATATTTGAGCAATGTAAGAACTCAGGTCGTGAGCATGCTACGTACTTCCTCGATGAAGGGTTTCTGTACTGGGCAGGAAAGCTATGCATTCCTTCGTCGTCTGTCAGAGATTTGTTGTTGCAGGAAGCACATAGTCGAGGCCACTTTGGCGTATCCAAGACGCTGGCTGCTTTCCGCGAACACTTTTTTTGGCCTAAGATGGCCAACAATGTTATGAAGTACGGTCAGAGTTGTGTGACATGTCATAAGGCCAAGTCTCGGTCTAGTCCACATGGTCTCTACACTCCTCTGCCAATTCCCGCAGCTCCTTGGGAAGATCTTTCCATGGATTTTGTCAATGGGTTGCCGGTGTCTCGGCGTGGAAGGGACTCTATATTTGTTGTTGTGGATAGGTTCTCTAAGATGGCTCACTTCATTGCGTGTAAGAACACTAGCAACGCTAGTGTTCTTACACGCAATGAAGTGAGCCTTTGGGGGAAGCTCGGTACTCGACTACTATTCTCCACGAGCTATCACCCTCAGACGGATGGTCAGATAGAGGTGACCAACCGTACTCTAGGCGTCCTTCTTCGGACGGTGCTGAAGAGTAACCCACGCAGGTGGGAGGACTTACTGTCTACTGTGGAGTTTTCTTATAACAAGTCTAGGCACTCTGCAACGCAGCTAACACCGTTTGAGGTCGTCTATGGCCGTAACCCGCTGACGCCGTTGGATCTAGTACCATACCGTTTAAAGGATGCAGAAAACGTCATAGCTGACCGGATGGTCGATCACATCAAGGAGCTGCACACAAGAACACGCATCCAGCTGGAGCGAAGAGCAGCTCAATACGCGGCCCAGAAGAACAAAGGAAGACGCAAGATTGTCTTCGCCCCTGGCGACTTGGTTTGGTTGCACTTGCGGAAAGAGTGCTTTCCTTCTGCCTGCAAGTCAAAGCTCGATCAATGGGGAGACGGACCTTCCAGAGTTGTCAAGGCGTTTGGAGACAACGCCTATCAGCTAGCGCTTCCAGGCCAGTACGGCGTCCACTCGACATTCAATGTAGCTGACTTGTCACCGTACGTGGAGCCAGAGTTTGACGAGGGTGAAGCGGAGACGTTTCACACTCAAGTGGGGGAGTGTGATGTGACCTTGTCTCCCATGACAGCTATAGAGGAGGAAGAGGCAATGAGTGTCAGACATACTGGTCCTATTACGCGCTCCAGGGCGAAGGCTATTCAAGAAGCAACTCAATCATTAGTGACCAGACTCGTAGCAGGTCAAGGCCATATCACTTCAGAGGCAACATCCATTGTTTGTCTCTCTACAGTTGGTATATAGACTAGTTATATTCATTTCTATCATCTAGTTATCATTATTTCTAGTTTATTATATTTTCTATAGACTTATTATATTTCCTTACATTTACAACTATTTTATATTATTGCATTCTATTTTGGTTGGGCTCTCTTCTTTGCATAGAGAGGGCCGGCCCAATCTTTATATTTCTAGTATGAGAGCTTTTCCTAAAGCTCTCATATATAAACAACCTTATGTACTCGTTTCAGGGTTACGTTAATTATTATTCAGAATTAGTTGAAGTAAAACTCCTTCTCTCTGAAACAGACGTCATCTTGAATCTTGTAGAGCTTGCTCCTTGATTCAACATCAACTCCATTCAGGTGATCATCTGTCGAGCTTGCTCCTTAATATTGCATTCCGCTTCGTCTTCATCAATCCCACAATCACAATCACCACCAAATTCCGCATCTTTAGTTTGATAATTACAAGGAAGAACGCCGCACTACAGGTTCAATTCGATCCTCCATCAAGACGCTGTGACTCTTCGCAAACAAGGTCACATCACATTGTGTATGTAGGAATAGCTTGAGCTATGGACTTGATAAGCACTTCCTTTCCTGCCCGAGACAGATTTCTCTCCTTCCAACCTGTTACTCTCTGCATAATTCGATCTTTTAGCTGTCCAAAAATCACTTTTTTGGATCGGCCAATCATCGTTGGGAGCCCAAGGTATTTCTCATGCTTGTCAACTTCCCGGACGCCAAGAACTTACTGAATTTCAGCCCGTCGTTCAGTACTCACAAATTTGCTGAAAGAAAGTTCAGATTTTGCAAAATTCACTTGTTGACCCGAAGCGGCTCCATAGGCATGGAGAATATTGACAATCTCAGAGCTCTGTTGACAAGTCGCTTTTGCAAATAAAACACAGTCATCAACAAAAAATAAATGAGAAACCGATGGAGCACGTCTAGTAATAGAGATCCCTTTCAAACGATTATGGGATTCACTGCAACGGAGAAGACCTGACAGCCCTTCAGCACAAACGAGAAATAGGTACGGGGATAGTGGATCTCCCTGTTGGAGTCCCCGGGATGGGACAAAACTACTCGTTGGACGCCCTTCCATTAAGAACGAAAAGGAGACAGAGGAGACACACTTCTTTATTAGGGAGATCCACACTTCAGCAAAGCCCATACGTCTCATACAGTGCTCCAAAAACCCCCACTCAACCCGGTCGTAAGCCTTGGCCATGCTTAGTTTCAATGCCAAATACCCCTGTCGACTCTCGCTCGTCGTCATGTAATGGAAGATTTCAAACGCAGCAAGGACATTATCTGTAATGAGACGCCCCAGAACAAAAGCACTTTGACAGTGAGATACTAGTTTTCCCAAGCAAATCTTCAATCTGTTAGTGAGAACCTTAGACATAATCTTGTAAATAACATTGCATAAGCTAATAGGGCGAAGGTCTTGCATCCTACAAGGCTCGTTCACTTTTGGAATCAAAGTAATGAAAGTATGATTAAAATTCGAAGGAAAATCTGTGCCATTCAGCAGTGAGAGGATAAATGAGGTTACATCGTCGCCAATGATATGCCAAAATTTCTGAAAAAATAGTGCAGACATGCCATCTGGCCCAGGCGACTTTGTAGGGTGCATAGAAAAGAGGGCCATTTTGATTTCTTCCCCAGTAAATGGCCTAAGAAGCTCAAGGTTATCCTCTACTGACAATCGAGGTTCAATTCCCTGAGATGTTGTCTCAGGAGGAGCTCTGACATCAGTTATGAACAAAGCCTGAAAATACTCAACTGCAACTCTCGCTTGCCCCGCAAAGGTTCTGCTTTCCCTGCCCTCCTCATCAACAAGCTTCTGAATTTTATTCCTCCTTTTCCTCCCTGACGCTTTGAGATGAAAATATTTGGTATTTTGGTCACCACCTCTGAACTCATTTGCTTTTCCCTTTGTAACCATAGAATTTCTTCCATCTTCATCAGTTTTGTTTCCTGCCTTTCAAGCGCACGACGTCTGCTAATAAAAGTCCCCTGAATATTACAACCCAAATTGTGGAGTTCTTCTCTAACTTTCTGCAGATCTCGTCTAACATTGCTGGAATGATGAAAATCCCAGTCTTTTAGATCTTGAGCACATCTGGACAACTTTCCTATGATCCCTTGTTCAACACTCATACTCCCTGGATTTATCCAAGCGTTGCTAATTACATCCTGACAGCTCGGGTCATCTAGCCACATAGCTTCAAATCGGTTCGGGTGGGCGGTTTCTTTGATTCATCATTCATCGTTTCATCAAGTCTCAAGAGGATTGGAACGTGATCAGATCCCTGTCGCTCAAGATGATGCAGTCTTGAGTCCGAAAACATCTCAAACCACTCGGCATTAGCAAATCCCAAATCTAATCTTTCCTGAATAAACTCACCACCTTCTCGACCATTGTCCTAAGTGAAGTTAGGACCATAGAAAGTCATGTCACTAAGACCGCAAACATCAATACACTCTCTGAAAGCTAAGACGTGATCGAAGATTGGATGTAGACCTCCTTGTTTCTCTTCCATGCTAAGAATCTAATTGAAATCTCCCAAGCATAGCGATTCTTTATGTGGTTCCTCCTGGAGTCTTTTGAGGAGACTAAAAGTCTGATGATTATCCTCTCTTTTTGGCCATCCATAAACACCAGTAAAGCGCCATTCTTGCCCTGTACCAAACTTGAAGATTGAGTCAATTTGGTGTGTTGTATAGGACTGAATCGATCCCCATATATCCTCATCCCAGAGTAAGGCAAGTCCACCAGATCGGCCAACACAATCAACAGAGAAGCCACTACTGAAGCCAAGCTTACGTTGAATAATAAGCATCTTTTTCCTGTCACATTTCGTTTCCATTAAAAACACCACCTTTGGGGCCTCCCGTCTTACCAATTCAATAAGACGATCAACTGATCGGGCCTTCCCCAGTCCCCGGCAGTTGTAGCTTAGTATACTCATGGCTTCTGGCAAGGAAAGTCTACCACTTTCCCTTCCGATATCCCAACGCTCAGCAGAGTAATTGATTTATTCTTTTTTCCAGACGAAACATCCTCTTCCATGGCACAACTTATGTCACCAATGTCTTTCCTTTTCCGAGAATCATAATCTTCCTTACTTTCAATCTCTTCAGTAGAACTGCCATCACGAGCCATTCGTTTCCACTTACTCTTTGAGTTTTCCAGAAACTGAGAGTCATCATTGAGAATTCCCTACTGCGCAAGCACATCTGACTCTGAGTTAGTGCTAACACTTTGATGCATCTCCTGAGAAGTTCCTAATTTTGTACCCTCTAATCCTTTGGGATCTAAAGCCTGCGCAGTTCTACCTCTGCCCAAATTTTCCTACCCTTGATGTTGACCATCAATCCACGCCGAAGCGGTTTCTTGATGTCCATTGAAATTCTTACCCTAAGGAACCGACCTCCAGTGCACAACTCTGCCTCGTCCACTTCAATTGTTCCTCCCAAACTGTTGCCCAAGGTAACTTCCATATTGTTGGTCATAACAGCAAAGGGGAGATCATAGATACGAACCCAGAATTCAGACTTAGCAAAGGTCATCTTGGAGGGTTGTTCTAATCCTGGCTCTCTCAATACCAACAATGATCTATCAAAGGACCAAGGCCCTCTTTTCAAAACTCTTATCTTGTCAGCTTCATCCATGAACTGGAAGATGAATAAATTGTTCCTAAGTTCTCGAAACACGAACCCTTTTCTGCATCGCCAAGCACCCTTCATTGTTGCCTTTAGGGCGAAGGAGTTGAATGGCCGATCTGTCAATAAAGTACCCACCAGTACTAGTGATCCCGGTGTTTCAGATTGTATCAGCTGAACATCAGAGTCAACCACCACTGCACATTCCTCATCGGTGAGATGAATGTTCTTTCCTTTCTCTATACGAGACACAAGAAATAACCCCAAAAGAAAAAATCAAGTCCAATCCAAACTAGCAACTCGCACAGGAGTCGGCGAGAGAACCCTAGCCCTCACAGTACAGGATTGGAGGGAGAGGAGAAGAAGCAAAGTCTTTCGGCCTATGCCCTAGGGAGTTTTGTAACTGCTAAAATTGGATTTTGTAACCGCTCTTTTTTTTTTAAAGTTTATAGATTTATGGGTGTGGGTACATCTATGATTTTGTTCATGATCATCCGTCGGGATAATGGTTGTCGTCCTAACTGAATGGAACTCCCTTTTTTGCCTTGTCTCAAAAAATAAAAAATAAAATAGATATGTTCTCCATTTCATCAAAACCTTGATTTTTTTTATTATCTAACTAAATATGTCTAAATTAAAATCTTCACATTTTATTTCTGATCTTTGAGTCCTGTCCTTTTTCCCGGCCACTCCATACTTAGAAAAAAAATCAGATTTGGTTAGAAAAAGAAACAATTGTCGAGTAACCGGACCTTCTGGCCCATGATATTACCGTCTGCCCACAATCAATTCGACTGGTTTGGAAGCCCAATCGACGTTGTTAAATCTGTTCTTATGAAAGTTTGTCCCTTGCATTCACAATTCTTGAGTGGGCCGACTACGGACATGCACTTTGTGCCAATTTTTGGGTAAGTACCCCAAAACTCCTATGTTTTTTAAGTTTGTGCATCACTTTATTAAGTTATAACAAAATACCCTACTATATAAGAAATAAAGAACATTAAATCTGGAAAATATTCATTACTCACCTTCTTCCCCAAAATCAAAACGCTCCCGCCGCCGACAATTCTCCATTGATTCTCCGCCGACTGTCTTCATCCTCCGCCGGCGCCTCACACTCGCGAATTCTCCATTGATTCTCGCTAATTGTTCTCCATCCTCCTCACACTCGCTGTTGGCGCCTCGATCGGAAGAAAATTCTCGAAATAGCTCGCGCCACCAACATTATCCATCTTCTTCTTCCTCGTATTGTCAAACAAATAGCGAAACTTGAAATTCTAGAACAAAAACGCAGCGAGAAGGAGATTCAATTCAGGAAAACAGAATAAGAGATTACAGAGAGATAAAAAACAGAGGCAGACAAAAAACCGAAATCGATTCTCTGGAAACATATACAAAAAAGAGGCGTATCTACTGCAAACACAATGCTAAGCGCTGAATCTATAAACGACACCAGCAAATCCATCGAACAAGAGGTAAAATAATGTTAATAATGATAGAACTTATTTTGTTGACAGATTATGATATACATATATAGTTTGATGACATAGAATGAATTACATTAGGACTTTTATGAATTCTTGGGATATTCCATTGAGGATTAAGAAACACAACTTTTGTTGACAAGTTTAGACAATGTATTGTTGTCAGATATTACTAATCATGATTCTATTGGTTGTAGACAGATGTTATAGAACATGATTATTTAGGTTGTTGACATATTTAGGTTGTTGACTAATGTTAAATATTTTTTTGAAGATAATAAATTTAAGTTGTTGACAGGTATATGTTTATTGATTACTTTTTATTAACACGTAAGTGAACGAAGCGCGCTGAGCGCGCTTCGTTAGTAATTAGGAATATACATTTGGACCTGATTGAATATTGTTGACAGGTAAAACAGAAATGTTTATATTCCATAGGCAAATTGTTGACAGATAGATTAGTTATACTTGTCTAAAAAAACTATATTAAATATATTTGCAGATAAAAATGCACATTCTGACAGTCTCCTATGGCGAAGAAATACAAATCAGAGATGGCGTTATGGTGTCTGATGGGGGAATCATATCGAAAGCATTTTTAGTTGATAAGAACATTACTCTACAAGCAATGAAATCCTTGATTATACAACGGTTCAAACTAGAAACAGAGGAAATGAATCTCCAACTCTGCCATCTTAATCCGTTCCAGAAGATCAAAGTCAAATATAGTGTTGAGACAGATGATGATCTTGCGTCATTCATGGAAAATAATGACACAACACAAGTGGAATGGACTTGTCCACTATATGTATCAAGGGAATATAGGATTTATGAACAAAAGATAGCAAGAGAGAATGAATGTAGTAGTATAGTGGCAGTTAACATGGATGAAGACATGTTTCTACCTATGAAATATGAAGTGCCAACACAAGGGAATAGCGAACTTATGGATTGTGAATCTGCAAGCAAGATAATGACAAAAAAATCAGGGGAGGATGAAATGAGTCACAGTGGAACAAATGTAGACTTTGTCCATGTGGGAAAGCTATTTGACACAAAAAAGAAGTTGATCGAATCTTTGAAAAAGTTGGCAATGACTGAGAACTTTGCTTACAAAGTTAAAAAATCAGATCCAAAGCTTCTAACAGTGATGTGCACAGATACAAGCTGCAAATGGAGATTGAGGGCAATTGCATTACAAAACACTCCATTCTTTGAGGTAAGAAAATTTCAAAGAGAACATACATGTTCCTTTGACTTTAGATGTCAACATACAAAATGATTGGGGAGCAAATAAAAACCATGTAATGTGTATAAAATTTTATGTATCATAATATCAATATATTAATTGCTTGAACCAAAACAGAGAACTAATATTAATATGATAAACATGCAGGTTTGAAGATGTTAAAAATGGACCAATACCAAAGAGCATTTGCAATGATATGAGGAAGGAACATTACATGGATGTTAGCTATTGGAAGGAATGGAAAGCAAGAGAACATGCACAAGATCTAATACGAGGAACACCAGAAGAAAACTATGCACTCTTGCCCATGTACTGCCACATGCTCAAAGAAGTCAATATAGGATCATACACATGCCTAGAAGTTGGTGAGCATGACGACTTCAGATTCATGTTTGTATCTATTGGAGCATGCACAAGAGGATTCCAAATCATGAGAAAGGTATGTCAGTTTATAACTGCTGAGTAAACATAAATTAAATGACATATTGATTAATACAGTGATTTATTGTTGCCAAATTAAATTAAACATATGATGACAGATAGAAAATGAAAACATTAGGTCTGCTTTTGACATTTTAATTGTTGTTGATAACATACATTAATAAATTAGAAATCTAAGATAAAAAGATGGAACAACTTATTACAGTGTTGACATAAATATATATTTGAATTATAAAATAATACATTCGATTGGTTTTGACAAGTAATCATGGTAGATGGGACTCACTTGCATATAAAACACAAAGGACAAATGCTTATTGCTACAGCTCAGGATGCAAACCAACAGATCTATCCACTTGCATATGCTGTAGTTGATAGTGAAAATGACATATCGTGCACATTCATTTTTACACAGCTTCTGAAAGTCATACCATGTACATAAGATTTGGTAATAGTGTTAGATAGACATCTCAGCATTGCCAACGCCATTCAAAGAGTGTACACAACAACAACTCATGTTGTGTGCAGGAGACATTTAAAGCAAAATCTGAAGACAAGATTCAAGGATAAGGGTGTGCACAAACTATTCTCTCTGGCTGCTGATGCATACACGCTAAAGGATTTCCAAGAGAATTATGGGATAATTTGTGAGATAAATAAGGAGATGGGCGAATACTTGGAAGCAGTAGGATTTAAAAACTGGGCAAGAGCACATTGCAAAGGGAATAGATACAACATAATGACAACGAACAAATCAGAGACAATAAATTCAGTAATACTGGAAGCAAGGTATGACAAAAATTATAGATATGATGACACTTTACCAACTATGAAGTGTCAAAGATATTTTAAAAGTTGTTGACACTGTTGAAATTTGATGTTGACAGGTCTTTCCAAGTTGTCGCTCTACTAGAGTTTCTGCGAGATGTGCTGTCAAGGTGGTTTAATGAGAGGCGCACAGAGGCTGAAAAAAACAATAGCAAGGTGACACCAAATATCGGGAAAATACTGGAGTCTAGGTACCAAATGTCAAAGCGGTATGAGCTGAGAAAGCTAAATCAAGCTCAATATCATATACTTGGTGGAGATTTTTTTGGGGTGGTCAATCTACTAGAAAGGAAATGCACTTGCAAAGTCTTTGATGTGGACCACATCCCGTGTGTACACGCTATAGCTGCAATACAGAAAGCAAAAGAAACAGTGACAGATTTTGTGAGCGACTACTATAAAACTGAAGCTTGGACAACAACATATAGAGAAACAATCTACCCTGTGCCAAGAGAGACTGAACACAGTGTACCGAAAGATGTAACGGATACAGTCTGCATGCCACCGATTGTGCAGACAGATAAGGGGAGAAGAAAAAAGAAAAGATATCCATCTGAAGGTGAGTTCCCAAGCAAAAGCAAGAAGAGAAAAGGAACAAGAAAGCCAGGAAAATGCAGCCTTTGTGGTAATATGGGACACAACAAGACTTCTTGCCAAAAAAACTTTGCTGACAAGATTGGGACAGAGTTATTAGTGTGGACAACATTTTAGGATTTTAATTTTTAATTTTTTACTTTAATTCAGGGGAATAATAGTTGTATATCCTGTCAACATTGATATTCAGGTTTTACAAACAAAACTATTTTGGGTTTTGAGATAATGTCACAAATTCTAATTCTGAGAATGATGTATACATGTTAATGTTGAGAAGTTGACATTGTGATAAAAAAATGTTGACAACATTGTGTTTATAGATTTGTTGACATCATGTAATATTGTGATGATAGAAATGTGTTGACACGCAAACCAAATGGTAACAGGTGTGTAATATTGACAGATTGAGTTGAGACGATGAAAATTTTATTACAGAGGTGAAATGTTGACAAATTGTGATGACAAAGATTTGGAATGTTGACAAGTTATGCTGACAGGTTGTAACAAGTTATTTAACAGTTGACAAGTTATGATAGAAATGTGTTGACACGCAAACCAATGGTAACAGGTGTGTAATATTGACCGATTGAGTTGAGACAATGAAAAGTTTATTACAGAGGTGAAATGTTGACATATTGTGATGACAAAGATTTGGAATGTTGACAAGTTATGCTGGCAGGTATGTTAACGAAGCGCGCTGAGCGCTTCGTTGCACCTGAGTGAGCATTGTTGACAGACAGAGAGAAAATGTAATCTAACCATAGGCAAAAATAACACAAAAGCTGCACAAAAACTGTCTTGCACAAAAATTGGCTTGCAACAAATTGCATTCACCACAAACTGTTGTGGTAAACAGAAACTGTATTACAAAAAGTGGAATGGAAACTGTCTTACACAGCTGAAACCAAAAGTTGTCCTAAAAAACCATTAAGTCTGAACAAAATAATTGTCAAACACACATAGCAACAAGCCAACAACACACATATTACATTAAAATTTAACATTCAAGTTCAAGCTTCAGGTCTGTCCTTCTCAGATGGTGATACGCTACACTTTGTATGACGTAACTAGGGGTTATTACATTAGTTTAGGAGTGTTATCACAAGTATTTGGAGCTTTGGGATTTACTCTGAAAGACGCCGCGAATGATTGGCTCTATTATCAAGCTCCAGGGAGTATTGATACATGGGTTAAGATGAAAAAGGTCTTTTTAGAGAAATATTTTTCAGCTACAAAACTGAGCAGCTTGAAGAAGGAGATCACGAATCTTCAACAACACTCAACTGAGAGTCTCTATGAATATTATGAGAGATTCAAGAAGCTTTGCTCAAGCTGCCCATTCCATAGTTATACTGACCAAGATCTCCTTATGTACTTATTTAGTGGCCTGATTGACGAGGATCGTCGAATGGTGAATGCATCCTGTGGAGGTAACTTTTTAAGATTGACTATACCTCAGGTTACTGAAATGTTTGAGGAATTAGGTGAGAGCTTAAGGCAGTTTGGTAGAAGGCAAAGAACACAGTCAGTAAGTTCACTTGATCCCGCTAAAATTCAAAGTGATATGAATGAACTGAAAGATATGATGAAGTCTTTTATGCTGCAAAGTGGTGGTCAACAACTCCAAGAGCCGAATGCTGAGGTAAACGCTGTTGGTGGATGGAAACCAAGGCCAAGGTATGATTCTCATAATATTAATTATCAGCTACCTAAACCTCAGAATTCTATGACTGTTGAAGATATGATCAAGTCCTTAGCTCAGACTGTGATGCAACAAAATGCTAAAACGGAATCGAGTATCCAAAATCTTGAAAATCAGTTAGGACAGATTGCTCAAGTTGTGAGTAAATTAGAGGCCAGGGAACCGGTAAGAAACCCGAGAGAGAACGTCGGTGCAGTGTTCTTGAGGAGCGGAAAAACGTTAAATGACTGTTCTGGGCCAAAACCGCGATCGCCAGATCTGAGTGGCGATCGCCATGAGATTACAGAGAGCAAAACAAGGTCTGCATGTCACAAATCCGCGACCGCGAATGATGATCCGCGATCGAGGGTCTCCTGCAGAACCCCAATTTGTGCGACCACGATCGCCATTTGTAAATGGCGATCGCCGGGAGACCCCTGAGTACATTGACGATTATGTTCGTCCAAATTTCCCCCCTCTGTTCTCTCAGAAGCCTGTTGCTCCCTTTCCTGAGGCGTTGAAGGATACTCGAAGACTGGATGACGACAAAGAGATCTTCGAAACCTTTAGTAGGTGTGAGGTAAACATTCCTTTGCTCAAACTTGTTAAGAGTATTCCTAGATTTGCTAAGTTTTTAAAAGAAGTTTGCACTATCAAAAGAAACCAAAAACTGAAAGGAAAGAAGAAAGTTGAAATAAGTGAACAAGTTTCTGCTGTGTTTCAAAAACGCATGCCTAAGAAATGTGGTGATCCAGGCATATTTAGCATTTCATGTGTGATTGGTTAAACTAAATTTGACAAAGCCATGCTAGATTTAGGTGCATCAATCAATGTTCTGCCTTACTCTTTGTATGAATCACTAGGCTTAGGACCTTTGCATAAAACAGGAACTGTTATTCAACTTGCTGATAGGTCTACTGTATACCCGAAAGGGGTTGTTGAGGATGTTCTTGTTATGGTTGGTGATCTGATTTTTCCTGCTGATTTCTTTGTGTTAGATATGGAGCATGCTAATAATATCACACCTATACTGTTAGGTAGACCTTTCATGAAAACTGCACAAACGAAAATTGATGTTAATAGTGGGACTCTCTCTATGGAGTTTGATGGGGATAAGGTAGAATATAATATATATGATATGGATCTCATTGATAAGAATTCTCTATGTGCTATTGATGTGATTAAGCCTACTTGTAAGGATGAATTACAACCTGTTTTAGAGAATATCTTAGAGCCCCCAAAAGTAGATGTTGTTTTGTCTACTAACATGCAGGAGTGTCAGGCTAAGACAGAGCCTAAAGGTAAGCTCTCTTCACATCCTTTGGGCAATCGCCCCCCATTACTGACCTCTCCAGGCGAGATACCATTGATGTCTAGTTATTGCATGCATCCTTATGATTCATGTGCTCTTTGCTGCTATTTCATCTAATCTTGAGAGGTTTCCCTGATTGTTGAATAGTAAGTATTATCAGGACCGGTTGACCTGCTAATATATTGAAGATTGGAATAGGAGCATTCTCTAGGATTGATAAGAACCTGAGATAATCTATGATCAACTTGATTGACTGTTGCGTGGATACTTGCTAGGTGAAACCATTTCTCAATATATTCACAACCAAACCTTCTTTGCTTGTTACTTGTTACTTTTGTGTTCCATACAATCAAAACCCCCCCCTTGGTTACTTGTTACTTGTTCGTTAGTTGGTATTTTGCTTGACTGCATAGCGATTGGTGTTTTGATTCCCTTGGATTCGACTTCTACTTACTTGCTATACTCTAGTTAGTGTTTAGGGTTTTCTTTGATTTGGCACTACGACTTTAGCTTCATCAGATGGCAATGGCTTGAACTCCCATTTCTCATTAAACAAGTCAATCATCATCTTCTCCCGATGAGCCCTCATGTGTTCGTCATCCAGATCATCCCAACCGGTGCCAATGGTCAAAGACTCGATGAACTTGATACAGTATACATCACAGTTCCCACTGAAAAATCAACCAAAAAAAAAGAGAGGAATCAGGAAATGAATAACAGAGGAACAATAAAGATAGAAAAATCTAAAAAAATCATATACTTACATCATCCCATCCTGAGGAACATCTTTGCGCCTTGACCATGAGAAATCCTTGTCCAAAGAATTAAGATGGCCAAACAAGTTGGACTTTTTCATAACAAGAGGGAGCATACGGCATAAACTTTTAATTCTATTTCCACAATAAACATCATTGCTGATCTGCAGGCTGGAATCAAACACAGTGACATGCCACTTAACTAGGTCTATCTCCAAGGCAACCCAATGCTCATTTTCAAAGTTGAAGGGGGTATACACCCTTGTCACAGATTCAGACCAGCACCTCCCCTCATGTTTTGGATAGAGACCTATGAAGTACTTCTGGAAAAAGAGAAGCTCCTTTTCATCATCTTTCTGAATAAGAGCTTCCTTATCTGGATTGAAATGCCCATACCAGATCCAATCCATGATCACAGCATCCTTAAACTTGTCACTGTTTTGGTTTATATGCTTCTGGAAGAAAAATAATGCTTCAGAGATGTGCTACATAACAAAAAACAAAAGAAAAAAGAATAAAGTTAAAAGAGAAATAAAAAATAAAATAAAACTATACAATAACAGCCAAATAATAAAAATCTGCAAACTGGAAGAAAAAGAAATAATACAAGCCTGACAAACACAAATATGACTGATTGAATATAGGACAACAAATATTCAAAACTTTTAAAATGTTGACAGAACATATACAAAATAATTAACTTACACAATCATTTAGCCACTTGGTTTTTCCAACGGAACTTGTGCTTTTCAACAACAATTTGTTAAAGAAGTCTTTGGTAAAGTCAAAATCATGTTCCTTACGCCTAATCACCGCCTTCTTACCACTGCAACAAAAAGAAGAAAATTAGTAAACACAAATATGAAAAATATAGAAAATAAAATAAATCAGAAATATAAACATACGTCAAAGAAAACCATTCGTAGAACTTTCTGCGATCATCGATTCCATAGAATGAATAAGGTGGACAACTAGGCATGGAAATTTTCTTCTTCTTCTCAGCAGTGAAAGGGCTTTGAACAAGAACACTTGGGGTTGGGACCCTGGAAGACTTCCTCAATTGTTCTCCAACATCAACAGTATTTTTAAGAGACTTCTTCAGTTGCTCTTCTGACTCAACAATGTTCTGGGAAGCAGGAAGAACAGTATCCAAAGTGTCTTGAGAAAGACTAATTCCAGAAGAGATGAGTATAGAGTCCTTCTCTGAAAATTCAGGGATGTTGTCAAGATATTGATCAATACACCCACTATCGTCAAGATATTGACTAGAAGCACACACATCTGAAGTGTCAACACCTTGTGCATCAGGTAAGCTGTCAACATCTAGCCCCAATGTCATGTTGTCAGCATCTTGCACCACTTTCATGCTGTCAACATCTTGCCCCACTGTCAAGTTGTCAACATCTTGCCCCACTGTCAAGCTGTCAACATCTTGTCCCACTGCTTTGTTGTCAACTTTAATGTTGTCAAGTTCAATGTTGTCAACATCTTTGGCATTTAAAGGACTGACAGCAATGTCTTCATTGTGCTCTACAGATTCAGCTACTGGCAGATGTTCAGCACTGTCAACTTTGACTTCCCCAACTTTCCCCACATCACATCCACCAACTACAGCATCAGACATTAAAGGACTTTCAACACCTCTAGCTTCACCCAGGTCCCCTTGCTTCTCTAGAGCTCTATCTTCCTTCTCAGAACGGCTAGTTCCATCAAATACTGAAGAAGTCACCAAGCTGTCAACATTCTCATGTGTGCTGACATCTACAAAATCTTCATATTCATATTGGGTGCTCTTATCTTGGAACGAGGACTTGATGTTGCTCTGCATCAGACTAGATAGGTCGTGCAGCTTCTTTGCCACTTGAACCAACGTCAAGCCATGTTCTTTGGTTGAAGATTGAACTTCGGACATGGCATCGCACATAAGTTCAATTTTTTGGCTCAAAACTTCAAACCGCCCAACCCAAGCAGCATCGTTTCCTTCTATGTCAGTTGAGGGACGAACAAACGCTGTCCTCTCACTGTCAACAGAATCACATGCAGGGCCAGCTGCATTTGTTTCCATGTCAACATGAAAAGAAGAAGATGGCGGTTGAACAGATGATGGCTTACCACTCTCAGATGAGAACGAGAATTGAACAATAGGTGGGGCATCTTGGGCGGCTAGATCTGGGATGTCTAACCTCAACTTTCTGATGATGTTGTCAATATCAATTTTGACAGGGTCGTACACAACAAGGGTCTTCACAGGGTCCTGCTTTGCCTTCTTCAATTTTGGCTCGTAACCACTAACTTTGAAAATGACCTTAGGGCAAGCAGCAGGCGGAGACTTCCTCTTCTTAATTACAACTTTGAGATTAGCAGAATGTTGTTCATCTTCAACCTTACCAGCAGATCTTGTTGCTCTTCTAGGAGACAGATGTGAAGGGACAGCAAAACACCAGCAGAATGCTTTCCATCTCTAACCTTCTCAGGAGACTTTGATGTTCTTTTACGAGAAGAATTTGCAGGGACTGAAGAAACACCAGCAGGGACCTTAGAAACAACAACTTTGTGCTTGCCGGGCTGATTGCTCTCACCTTTACATAATCTTGGAGATTTTCTTGGAGTGTGTTCAGAAAGAAGGATTTTTCGATTTTGTTTGGTGAGCCTACGTGTATAAGTTATGACAACTAGAGGGGAATTTGTCAACAAAGTATAAAGAACTATCAAAAAACAGGAAAACAAATGTCAACAAAACAAAACATATGAAAATAGAAAAAACAAACAACATGTCAACAGTGTAAAAAATTGCCAAACATAACATACCTGGAGTGCTGACAGCTTGCTTCCTCTTAACAACAACTTTGCCAGCATTTGACACATCAGAAACTGGATTGCTGACAGCTTGCTTCTCTTTGCCATCAGCTTTGTCAACCTCTGCAGCATTATGAACTGAACTGCTGACAGCTTCCTTCTCTTTGTTGACAGCTTGGACAACCTTCGCCGCCTTCTGAACTGGCTTCTTCACATTCCTTTTGGGGGCAGTTTTCACTGGCTTAGACGCAACCTTCCTGCCAGTCTTATCTGGTCGTTCGGATATAACCGTGTCAGAAATAGCTTGCTTTGAATTCTCACGAGAAGTGGCAAGAACTTTTTCAGCATATGCATCAAACAAAGGATCTTCGACCTCGTCTAAAAAGTTGAGGTGCCGAAATGTAGAATGTTCCTCGTATGGAGACGGTATGCACAACTAATATAATGAAAACAAAACAAAAGAGTTATATAAATATGTTGTCAACAAAAATAGTTAAATACAAAAATAAAACAGACAAGACAAAAAAATGTATAATAAGATATAGAATAATACCAAAGGATGAAGATCAAAATGATATGAGAAAGAATGATACCAAGCAAGCTTGGAATTATCTCTTGAGAACCAACGTTCGCCATATGGAATAGTCTTAAGAGACGCAGTAGAAGCTCCAACAAAATCGCAAAACTGATGAAAATGTTCAAGCACCCAAACCTACAAAAAAAAATTAAGGATTAAAAAGGAAAAGGGATAAGAATGTGTTCAAACAACTAATTGAGATAGAGAAATGATAAAATAAATACCTGAAAAGCAAGAGGATAACCATGCAAAGTATACCAAACTTTATCGTTAGAAGAACCACCTCCTGTACGTTTTGCATTGACTGGAGCATCTTGAAAAGCCCGGATATTCTCTAGATATACTTCCCTACCCCAAGGGTAGTTCACAAAAGCTTCAAAGTTGCTAGCAAGCTTTAGAAACTTCAATCTGACATCGGAGCCTTTCCTTTGAGGCATCAACACACCTTCAAGAATAATAAGGTGTGCTAGAACCATCTTGCGCTCACCAGTCGAAATGGCAAACTCTACAATAATGTTGTCAAGAGTGACCTTGCTTTTGGTTCCAAGAGAACACTGAAAGACATCATCTGGGATGACGTGGCCTTCAAAATCAGTGCACTTCAAACCCGTGATTGCAACAAAGTCTTGAAGTGAAAAAGACAACACATTGCCTTGCATATTAAACCACATTTCGTACTTCTTCTTTGTCTTAACTGCACGCATTAAAGCGTAATGAACTATGACGTGGGAATAGTTGAGCTGGGATGTCATGCTTAAGATGGTTTTGAAGACACCAGTAGAAAATAACAAGTTACTTACATCATCAAACTGCCCCTCAATCTGATCAATTACAGAAAATCCGTGGTATGTTGTAACCTTGGGAGCCACAAACAAATCATTGGAAGCCAAAAACTGTAACTTAGACACATCCATGACACCCTGTCAACAAAAAAAACCAAATACAGAGTGTCAAAAAATATATCACAAAAAGAGATAAGAGCAGAGTAAGGTGTCAACCATAAAAAAAAAGATGTTGGAAATATGAACAAGTTGTCAACATGAACAAGTTGTCAACAATAAAATCTCCAGACACCAAAAGCTGTCAGCATACCATATTCAAAGATGTAAATATGAACAAGCTGTCAACAATAAGCTCTCGAGACACAACAAGTTGTCAGCAAGCCATATTCAAGATGTCAACATGAACAAGCTGACAACAAATAAGATCTCAAGACACAATCAAGCTGTCAGCATGCCATATTCACAACATAAACATGACAAAAATGCCAACAATAAAATCTCCAGACACAAAAAGTTGTCAGCATCCCATATTCAAGAACATAAACATGAACAAGCAGTCAAAAATTACATCTACAGACACAACAAGTTGTCCCCCATGACAAATTCAACAACAGAAACTAAAAAACAGTAAAGAATCAACAAATAAAGTGAAATATTCAAAATAAAACACAACATGACATATTCAACACACATTTGCACAGTACAAATGCTCTGAATATGTCAGCAAACTTAAAAACAGTTTATAAAACCCTCTGGATACAGAGATAGACAGTAATAAAAATTAAAAACCTAAAAACACACACAAACAAAGACGCATGCAACTAAACACCAACATAAAAATCTAAGTTTCAAACCAAAACGAACTCGATTTTGACTTCAAATAGGCGAACGAACACAGAATCCCAGAAATCATCCAAAATAAACAAATATAACAACAAATAGAAGAACGAGGGAGCTAGATACCTGATTCGATATGAGAAACCGCCTGAAAAAATGGAAAATCGGGATGAACTGATGAGAACTCGAGCAAGCGAAATCAGAGAGAAATCAGAGCGAGAACTCGAGCGAACAAACAGAAGCAATGAAGAAGATGCAGGGAAGAAGAATCACGGCGAAATCGAGAGGGAGAGGAGAAGGTGAACGCTTGGTTTTTTTATTTTAGTAGTGAATGAGGGGAGAGGAAGGAGAAGAAAGAAAGTGTGCGTGTTTTGAAAAGTGATCTGGAAAACCAGCGCGTGTCTTTGACTGGGGATGGGGGTAGGGGTAGAAACTTACTACTTAGTTTGGGAGTGCACTTGTTAAAAGGATAGTGCCCAATAGGGCATTGGACACAAATCCTTCACACTTTGTGTTTTCCTTGTAAGCAGTCGTAACTCGTAACTCGTAACTCGTACGAAGGAAAATCGAACCTTATTTTCCTCTTCGCTGTTGTTGAGTGGTTTACATTAGGACACGGAACTACAATAAGTTTTTTGCACTGTCAACCATGTGTTAACCATGTTAAGCACATGTAATTTCACGATTTTTTTAGGGAGGAAACATTAATAGATAGACTAACTAGTCGAGTGAAAAAAATTCGACCATCAAGTAACAACAAGTTATTAGGAGGCAATTAGCAATCATCCTTCCTCGTCGAGATTAGAAGAATGAACGCTTCAGATTATAATTTCATTAAAAAAATGAATAATTCGGTTGTGTCGAATTTCTCCCAAATTTTTCGCGAATCACCTTCAATTTTTTTGTTGCTAAGGTAAATTTTTTACGTTCATGGCATTTGCCTTTCAAGGTTCATTGTTGTCTTAATAAAACGTTCACTCTTTTGTACCAAAATGTTCATGACTTTTTTAAGCATGCATTTTCACTGTTTTTTTATTTTCGTTCAATGCATTTTCAATGTGAACTTACCATGAACATTTTGTATACAGTCATGGACTTTTATGTTCGAGACCATGAAAATTTTACGTTCATTGCCATAAACATTAGTGTAGATCGTGTTCATAACATTTTTTTATAATAATGTTCTTTGTTGTGAGCATACCATGAACATTGTTTTTTCAGAGCAATGAACATTAATATTCGTGACAATGAACATTAAGAGTCATATTCATGGTCATGAACATTATTTTTCATGACCGTGAATATGGCATGGTTGTTACTTGAACCTATTCCTCTAAGCTGGGCTATATGAAAGTTGTATGTTATTTATATAATTTGTTACAAATAATCAAGTTCACAACAACTTAGACTATAAAACTCAAGAACACAAACTCACAATCAGTGTTGCCTGGTCTTTCTTCTTCACTTCGGTGCTCAATTTCTTTGCTTAATGGTGTTGGAACAATGTTTATTCCATACTTTTGTCTTCCGTGATTTTTGTGATAGTAAACTTCATGCACTTATTTTCATGTAGTGTTCCTTGAGTTTATTACAGATAAATTAGGTTAAAAAGACAAAAAAGTAAAGGAAACAAAACCTTAAGAGTGGAACAACTATTAGACTGGAACAACGTGCTAGAAATAGAAAAAAGAAGTTTGTCAGGATTGATAACTTCTATTGTGTTATTAGTAGGTTAGGATTTACAATGAAGAATCTTAAATACTTAGATTAGAAGAAAACTAATTTGAGAAAAAATGTACTCCTCTGTCCCATTTTGATAATCTCATTAGATTCCGACACATATGCCGAAACACGTTTTGTATCGTTAATAACTCTAATTGTATGTTACTAAAAATTATAATTTTTTAATATTGTTAAAGTACTCATTAAGACGAATCAAATAAGACTCCACACGACTATGTTCTTTTTTATATATTGGAAGAAATCTACAAGATTCTCTCGGTTCGTGAATAGTGTCAGAAAATCAAATGGGACTATCAAATTGGGACGGAGGGAGTATTTGCTTGTAACATCAAAGAGTAAGACGCTTAAAATTCTACTAGGCCTGACCTAGAGGTAGATCTTCAAGCGGACTAGAAATAAATATAGACATGCGAAATATCGTTTGATTCGTCTCAATGGGTACTTTAACAATATAAAAAAATTATAATTTTTATCATCGTATATTTAGAGATATTAACGTTACAAAACGTGTCTCGACAAATGTGTCAAAAGCAAATGAGAAGATCAATAGGGGACGGGGACGGAAGTAGTAGTTTGAAGTTTCATTTCTAAGAATATTATATATTACTTTGTTAATGTGCATGCTACTATTTCCATTGTCCAAGGAATATTTTTGTTCGTCATCTAACACATACATTCCTATAGCTCTTAAATCCAATTTCTTGGAGAACAAGGATTTTCCTACAAGAAAGAAACTTTTGTGAAGAGTAAAAGGAATTCCTTGGACAATACGATTTCTTGATAAACACAATATGCTTGATTTTTGTATGTGATCAAATTCATATATGAATTATGAGTGCAGAAACAAAGCAATCATATTGAAGAATTAAAGTACAATTAAAGTAGATTTTTTATTAAGACTAAACAAAGTCTATTGTATGAGTTTACGGATTCTTTTCTGAGTACAAAATAATTTCAAGATGAAATCCAATCGAACTTGATAGAGGTACGTATGTCACATGTGCTACACGAAACTCATTGCCTAAATAGTAAAATGAGACATTTGAACGATAATAGGTACAAGTCAACATCCTAAAGAGGGACAACATACATTTATGGGACATCCTCAATCTCTTTATGTCACAAATTTGATTATGCATTATCTTATGTGGGCCTCCCTCAATGACCGACCTTCCAACATTGTTGTATGTTACCCTAAATGCACCTTAACGTGGTCCCTTTTTACTTCAATTTGGTCCATTGCCTAAAGGTATGGATTCTTTTCGGTGCAACTTTTGTTTTATACTCCCTCCGTCTCAAAATATAGATTTTATCTCATTTGAACATGTATGTCGATGCGCGTTTTGCTTCGTCTATATCTCTAATTACGTATTGGTGAAAAATGTAAAATTTTAATATTATTAAAGCACCATTGAGACGAATCAAACAAGATTGCACATGATTATATTTTTCATTATGTATAGGAAGAAATCTACAAAATTATCTGGAATTACGAATATCTTCAAAAAGAGAGATAAAACCTATATATTGGGATAGAGGGAGTAGGTACCGATGAATTACCATAGGCTCCACTTTTGACCCCATTCCTATTCTATAGTTAGTTAACTTCGTTATACGGAGTATCTATTATCTTTTGACTTTAAGGGACTCTGCATCTTATATCTAGAATAGGCGATTATTTAACTTAGAAGATCATTGGACTTATGTAGGATCATAGTGGGCATTTGTGCTTATGTTCTGGTCAGAACAGTATTTTATGTGAATTTTTGGTTCTATCTTACTCTATATTTAATATTTATGATTTTATGATACAATGAATTTGCCATTTTTTTTAGATATGTGTTAAGTGGTGATTGAACTCATGTAATAGACAATCACCAAAAACGTATAAGTGATATCATTGTACCATACATTAGAAATCCCTAATTCTATAACACTAACTTAGAAATTAAATTGTAAAATTAAAATTCCCTTTTTTTAAAAGAAAACCAATATAATATACCTGATTTTCGTTGAAAACCTTGCTAAAATTACGTATTTATGATATGTTTAAAAAACCAATATAATATACCTGATTTTCGTTGAAAACCTTGCTAAAATTAAGTATTTATGATATGGTTCATTTGTAATTAACTTCTAATAAAAGCATAAATGCACTCATATCATTTATATATCAAACTAATAGTTATTTAATTATATTATATTAGAATATTTATTTTTACGTATCCCGTACATGGCGCGGGGACTACGGGACTACGCTAGTTTGATTGAATTCAAACTTATACGCAGTTATCAAGTCATTATTATTGTCAAATTTGCACTTTCATAAAATTTTGGTGCATGATTGGATAGATTATAGATAGTCGGTAATTTAGCAAGTAGGGGGGAAATGGGACCCTTGTTCCTCAGAAGTAGTTGGATACCGTTAGGTTGTTAATTTTGAATTCTCAAACCACTCAGATTTATATCGGGATTTCTTCTCTATCGTGCGAGTCAAAGCTTATGGAGTAACATTTTAGACTCATTGATAGTCCTTATGAATATCATATTTGATGCGTTCCTGGACTCGAAAAGGTAAAAAATGACTTGTTGGAGCGATCTAGATCTCGTAGAGAGTCGGTCTTCTCAAGAACTGGTCGAGTTTGGGAACTCGGAGGACGACGGAAGACTTGACAGTAACTGGAGAACTGAATGATAGTGATGTTATTACATGTGGTGGCAATCAACAACGATGGAGCGGATGAATTGTAGAGATGAAGTGGATGTAAAGTGTAGGTTTACGAAGGGTTTGGTACATAAATCCACCGGGGAAGAAGATTAGAAGTAAGACGAAGGGATAAAGAAGTTAGACTTGTTTTGGTGACGCCTAGGGGATTAACAAGGAGATGCACTCGACTTTATCAATTAATCCAAAAGCTAAACGTGATATTAATGAAGAAGGCAAACCATATATATAGGCGAGCATTTACAAAAGAGTATCTTGCAAAATAAGTAAAGAAAGGATAATAAAGATAATGATAAAGGGAAACTAGGGCCGGCCTCTCAAGCATGAGAGTAGACACGCCCTTAACCTAATAACATATACTAAAAATAGGAAATAATAATAAATATAACTAATAAGATAAGCAGTTTTACAACTCGTCAGAACTGGTGCCAAAGGAACTGTCTTCAGGATTTGAAGTCGGGAATTGGCACTGAGAACGGTAGTTGGAACTGGAGGTGTCAATACTAGAGAGCATGTGCATTATGGAACTGGAGGTTAGGAACCTCAAGGTATGCTCTGCTGGTAAGGAACTGACGATGGCCACATTGATGGGAACTGACCTGTACTTATCAGAGCGGGAACTGGATATCATGGTCTTATATAGAGGATACCATTTCATGTTGAACCAAGGAGGTCTCCATGGGGGCGGACTAGCAGGACTAAGAATAGACCCTTTGTTGGCTAGGCAGGATCCCATCATTCTCCTTCCCTTGGATTCGAAGCGTCCTCGCTTCGAGCGTGTGAGTGCAAGGGGAACTATCCGATCAACAACAAATGTGGTGCAACTATCATGATGTTGAGTTAAAAACAAGAATATGGACTCACAAGGTGTTGGTACCATCAACGTGTTGGGTAGAGCTGAGGGAATTAGCGTCCATGCTGGTGAAATCATTGCTGGAGGAATTATGGGAAGAGTGGGTTCCTCTGTGGGTTCCGGAGCTTGTTCTAGAATTGAAACAATCACCACTGGAGAAAGAGTAGATGTTGTTGGAGAAGGAACAACCACTATGGGGGGAACTGGAGTTGGTGTTGGTGGTGGTTCTACAATCGAAACAATAGAGGGTTTCACCACTGGGGAAAGAGTAGATGTTGCTGGAGAAGGAACAAGCACTTTGGAGGGAACTAAAGTTTGTCTCGCCCCCGGATTCGAAGGTGACACGTTGAGTGGGGTAGCACATTCCTGGATCTCCAATAGGGCTTGGTTCCTCAACCACTCGGCATGATCTTCCTTCCATTTCGCAAGTCGTCTCACCCACATTGGTGTCGGTGTTGGAGTCGGGGACTGGGTTCGACGGTACGAACGAGCTGCATGGGCCTCTGGATCAATCCTTGGGGCAAAGTAGCGTGTCATTTCATACACAAGTTTTCCCCAAGTTTTAACGGGAAGTCGACCACGATTCCATCGATCATTCTCCACATAAGACCACCAGTCGAGGGCGTAGTCGGTGAAGCAATTAATGGCGATGTTGCATTGCTCGTACTCATCATAGTCTCGTTGTCTAAAGTAATAGGCCATATGTCGGGTCCACTCCAAGAACTCCTCGCGATCATCATAACCGGCAAAACGTCGTCGACGAAGCCTTTGTAGACGATCCATAGTTGATTGTACCTATTAAAATACCACTAACCAATGCGAGTATCAAGTAGCACAAGTGATATCAAAGACAACAATCAAGAAGGCACAATCAACTCAAGCAAGTGACTACACTCTCAGGTTACTAAGTTTAGCAAGGCCGTGAGGGCGGTCAGGGGGAACTGAAGGCAATCAAGCAATATCAAGCAATCAAGATGAACAATTCAATGAATAGCAAGAGAAAATTCGAATAAGCAAACACAAGGAGAAGAAGCAAAAAGATTCAAACTTCATAGTATGCAAACCTAGACGATGGAGAGGCAAGAAGATGGAAACTTTGACTAGTGATATCTCAAACTTACCTTATTTTGGCTTTGGATGAGATTGTTTTCGAACTCGTTTTTTTTTTTTTTTTTTTTTTTTGATTTCGGATTCCCCTTTTCTGTTAGGATCCGAAATAACTAATATGCAAAAGATATGCAAGGAAAGTCAAAGCTTTTACACAAGGAAATAAATTAGAGTAGGGTGCAAGCAAGATCTTTTGCACACAAGAGAGAATATTTCGGCCTACAAACAAGGAAAGAGCAAATTTTTTATATACTATCTTTTTCCTTAGATATGCAAATCAAATAATCTCTATACTTATCAATTAAATTGCAAGCAATCGAAATTAACAAGATATTACAAGATAAGGGAAGCGGCTATCAAGATAAGGAAAAAAAAAATAAAAATTCTCCTAGGGTTTCGAACAAGATCTGATCTTTCAAGGTTCTTAGGTGAATGAAGGTCGAATATGGAGTATTTCTAAGGCTCTCAAAGTGATGGAGGAAGGGGATTACGTAGTGGAAGAGTGAAAATCACAAACAAGAGAAGAACGTGACTTACAAGATCCCTGGCGCTCTGATACCAGTTGATGCGTTCCTGGCCTCGAAAAGGTCAAGAATGACTTGTTGGAGCGATCTAGATCTCGTAGAGAGTCGGCCTTCTCAAGAACTGGTCGAGTTTGGGAACTCGGAGGGCGGCGGAAGACTTGACAGTAACTGGAGAACTGAATGATAGTGATGTTGTTACTTGTGGTGGCAAGCAACAACAATGGAGAGGATGAATTGTAGAGATGAAGTGGATGTAAAGTGTAGGTTTACGAAGGGTTTGGTAGATAAATCCACCGGGGAAGAAGATTAGAAGTAAGACAAAGGGATAAAGAAGTTAGACTTGTTTTGGTGACGCCTAGGGGATTAACAAGGAGATGCACTCAACTTTATCAATAAATCCAAAAGCTAAACGTGATATAAATGAAGAAGGCAAACCATATATATAGGCGAGCCTTTACAAAAGAGTATCTTGCAAAATAAGTAAAGAAAGGATAATAAAGATTATGATAAAGGGAAACTAGGGCCGGCCTCTCAAGCATGAGAGTAGACACGCCCTTAACCTAATAACATATACTAAAAATAGGAAATAATAATAAATATAACTAATAAGATAAACAACTTTACAACTCGTAAGAACTGGTGCCAAAGGAACTGTCTTCAGAATCTGAAGTCGGGAATTGGCACTGAGAACGGGAATTGGAACTGGAGGTGTCAATACTAGAGAGCGTGTGCATTATGGAACTGGAGGTTAGGAACCTCAAGGTATGCTCTGCTGGTAAGGAACTGCCGATGGCCACATTGATGGGAACTGACCTGTACTTATCAGAGGGGGAACTGGATATCATGGTCTTATATAGAGGATACCATTTCATGTTGAACCAAGGAGATCTCCATGGGGGCGAACTAGTAGGACTCAGAATAGACCCTTTGTTGGCTAGGCAGGATCTCATCAATATTGGCACCATAAAATAACACATTTTGTTATTTTTGGTCGTTTGTTCAAATTAAAAGAAAATATTTATCACACGCTCTATTACTTATGAAGCAAAAGCTACTTGTCAAATTTCTTAAATTATGATAATTATACGGGAGACTAGAATATACCGAGTATTCGAATCACTGAGCCGATGTATTAAGCGCCATCACATGGCGTTCACATTTTTTATACTTGATTCTACGGGAGACTAAATACAGCCCGGGCGTTTTTTAAATAACGCCCGGACCCTCGCGTTACGCGAGGGAGCGTCACCTCGCAGAACGCGAGGGAGTTTTTCCCCTATAAAAGGGGAAAAACCCTACTCGGCCCATTTTTACAGCCACCATAAAAAACATTCGCCGCTCTCTTCTCATTTTACCATCTCTCTCAATTTCAACTTACTTCTTCTTCCTCTTTTCAATTCAAATCTCCATATAAGGTATGTTTCTAATACTCTTATGCTTTCTAATGTTGTGTTTAGATGAATATATGTTGTTAGTATAGAAAATTGCATATTATATGATGTTTTGATATTGAATGTTGATTTAGAAATGGTTGTATAATGGATGAAAGATGATGATTTTGAATTATGGTTGATGAGTGGATGTTGTTTTATGTTGAATAGGTTGAAATTCATTAGGGTTAGGTTTTTTTTATTAGGGTTGTTGATTTTATTTAGGGTTTTGATGTTTATTTGGTAATTTACTTTAATTGATAGGTATTTTAGCTAAAATATTGAATTATCGCCGGAAATTCTCGCCGGAAACTCATGATAGTGCAAATTCACGCAGAACGCTACACCCCTCGCAGAACGCGAGAGTCATGCCACTCGCAGAACGCGAGTGTCATGCCCTCGCAGAACGCGAGGAATTGCCATAACTGGCAATTCTTTCCTCTTCTGCAGAACATGTTATATTTATGTACTGATTTTACTTTATATTGTTTTAGGTAATGGATCGTCCTGGACGTTCAACCCGTCGAAGAAATTGGAACGCTGTGAGAGAAAATCCACCGGTTGAAAATGCAAAAGGGAAAAGGAAAGCTGGGTCGGTGGACAATGTTGGGGAGGTGGGACAATATCATTCCTCAGTATGCTCTAGTGGAAGTTGGACAAGGGTGGGGTGGACAAAGTTGGGTCGGTGGACAATGTTGGGGAGGTGGATTTGGTGAGGGAAGTGTTCCTCAAGACATGGGTCAAGGAAGTAGACAAGCTTGTTCTTGTTCTTATAATCCTCAACCAGAACCGATGGAACAAGAGAACCAGGATGAAGTTGTTTGGGAAGAACACGAAGAAGAAGGTGATGATGATGATGATAATGAAGAAGAAGAAGAAGAAGAAGAAGTGGTCCAGAAACCAAAAAGAAAGAGGAAGTCCAAGAAGGAAGAGCCAAAATATGATCCTGAGCTCAGTCATGACACACCTGGAGGTCCAGAAGATCCGAAGTTGCTTAAGGGATTTGAAGCACATGTTGCGTTCCACATCCAAAAAGGGGAGTTAATTGAATTATTTATTTATTTTCTGCATTTTCAATCCGTTGCACATATTCTGCAGAATTATCAGAAAATGCATAATATGTGCATTTTCTCGCAGAACGCGAGGAGTGACACACTCGCAGAACGCGAGGGTGTCACTCCTCGCAGAACGCGAGAAAATGCACATATTATGCATTTTTTGATAATTCTGCAGAAACTGTATTTTTTGAAAATTTGTTCTGCATAGTCTAATTTGTGTATTTTTCTGCAGTTCAAAGGTCCGATGAAGCCACAACAACGGACAAAGCAGAGCAGGGATTGGCCATTGGACAACAATGACTGGTCAGAGATTTCCGGTGCAGTTGGACTGACAGATCTCCCTGACATGATGTACGAAGAAATCGACTTTCCTTTGATTGAAGCGTTCATCAAACGATGGCAACCGGAGACAAATTCATTCCACCTCCCTTGTGGTGAGATCACTATTGGCCTTCTTGATGTCTATATGATTTTAGGCCTACCTATAGAAGGGAAAGCAATGACGACATGTAAGAAACTGGGTGCTAAGTTTAGTCATGATGAGATTCTAAAATACTATGGTAGGAAGGGGGCGAAATTTTTTGGAATAGATCCTCACACTTTAGATTCTGGGAGGGTGAAAGCTGAATGGTTTAAAAGGCATTGTGAAACCCTAGGTCCAGAGCGAAAGGGTTTAGGTTGGGTGTTGTATACTGCTGCCTCGATCTTATTTCCTCACAAGTCACAAAACTTGATTCGGCTTAGATATGGGCCTTTTGTGGAAACCTATGCCCATGCTACATGAATATCGTGGGGTTCAGCTGCTTTGGCCCATCTGTATAGGCAGCTGGGGATATGCACACGCCAGGGTTGTGCCCACATGTCTTTTTGTTACACCTTGCTGCAGGTATTTTACTTTCTAAGCGTTTAATTTACGTACTTATATATATTTTCATATTTAACGTACTTTGTATTTCCTAGGCATGGATCTACAACTACTTCCCACACTTTCGACCTACTAAACATCCTCGGTGGAGAGCGGAGCAACCATGGGTCTACCGGTGGATGCCTAAGAATGTAAAGCTGAAGAAGGGGCAAGTCGGAAGGGACTATAGAGGAGCGCTCGATATTCTTATGTCGGAGATGGTAAGTTTCTGCATTTTCTGTTAAGTTTCTGCATTGTCAACAGTTTCTGCATTTTCTGGAATTTCTGCATTTTTTTTATTACGCAGCATTTTCTCGCGTTCTGCGAGAAAATGCAAGTTTCTGCATTTTCTCCTAGTGTCTGCATTTTCTGTTAAGTTTCTGCTGTCATTTTTTTAGGTATGTTGGAACCCGTATGGAGCACAAGACTTCACCGATCCTGAGCTTGCTCCCGCTCTATTTCACGGGGTGCTATCGTGTTGTGACATCACCGAACCACACATGCCTGATCGGTGTCCGAGACAATTTGGGAGAGTGCAGCGTATTCCTAGGGCAGTCATCGAACTGCTCAAAGCTCATAGGGTGAAAAACATTAGGTGTTATAGTGTTTTTTATGACGCCAACCAATGGCTTTGGGAGTCAAGAGATGTTCACTCTATGTCTCTCGATGATATGGGGCCAGTTTCCTTTGTACCACATGAATGCTCCCATGATTACATGGATTGGTACATCAAGAGGATTGTTTGTGCCTAAAAATACGACGACTATGGAACGCGTGAAAGCTACGCGTAGAAGGATAGAGGCGACGCGACGTATGAAATGGAAGATGGCGTCGACGTGACGTTATAAAGAAGAACGTGTCGTTAAGCTATGGGAATTAGGTCAGCCGCCACTTAGTTACCTTGTTCTATATTATATTCGTGTAAATGGTAAAGGATAAGATGAAACAAATATCTTTTACCATATTTATTATATCGTTAGAAGGAAAAGGAAAATATATTATTTCCTTAGTAAGATCCTAGGGTTAACCTATATAAAGGTTAACGCCAGCCTTTTGTAGAGATATCGTACTACGCCGTAATATCAATACTACAAGAGAAGTTTCAACCTTATTCTCTCGTCTTGTTCTCTTAGTGTTAAGATTATACTATTCTCTTTGATCTTTGCCCTACAATTGCTTAGTTATCATCCCGTTGATAATTTCGCTACAAACAATTGGTGCCCACCGTGGGGCTTGATCAAAAAGGTGTCATCTTTCCACACAAAGGGAACTTCTTTTTTGCAGGAAGCCAACGTCTCCAACCAATAGACCTCACAACAACAGGGATTCAGAGGCCGAAGAACGTGTGAAGGATCCCCTCACTCCCAGGGATGAGAACGTTGAGAAGAACCTCAAAGTCACCCCCAACACTTCAACAGATAACGATCCCGCTGAAAAGCAAGGGATAGACGGAGAAGTTACCAACGTAGCCGTTATCCGAGCACAAATCGAGTCCTTCAAGAAGGCCCAAGCCGAAGCCTTGCAAGCAAGTGAGAAGACGGCGTCGGAACTCGCCAAAGAAAACGAAAAGTTAAACTCCATCATCCTAGAACTCAAGGCAAACCAATCCGGACAATACATTTACGTCCTCAACCAGAGCGTCGCTCGACGCTTAGATATGGATGAAGCTCTTGAAGAGGACGACGCCTACCACCCCAGAGAACACCATGGGTTCACCTTACCCAAGGATTCCGCGCGGAAGAAGAAGTCCGAAGAAACCCTAACTCTGGATACCATCGCCGCTATCGTGAAACAACAAATTGGGGCCTTCAAAAAAGAGATGATGTCGATGTCGGGAGCCCCTAAATCCATAGTGCCGGAAGAAGAACACGCGTTCGAAGATAGCCCGTTCATCAAGAGTATAGCCACCCAAAATATCGCCAAGAAATTCACCGTCGCGGATCTTCCAGTCTACGACGGATCAGGTGATCCTGAAGAACACATCTTGCTCTACAAAGCTAAACTTTCCACGAGCCCCATTGATCCGCGATTCAAAGAGGCAATGATGTGCAAATTCTTTAGCTCAACGCTGAAAGGCCCCACCTTGACATGGTTCATTCATCTACCACAAGGGTGCATCTCGTCCTACACCGAGCTCTCCAACCAATTCAGGTTACAATTCGCCAGTAGCAAGCTCTTTCCAAAGCAGCCATCAGACCTCCATAACATGCGCATGAGCAAAGGCGAAACCATAAGAGAATTCCTCAAACGTTTCAACGATGAGAAAGTCACAATCCCAAGTTGCACGGAAGCTACCGCCTCCGACGCGTTCAGACGCGCCCTCCCCAAAGATAGCGACTTGTATAAAGAACTGACAAAGATGTGCACCGAATCGTTCGAAATAACGAGGGAAAGGGCCATGCAAGCCATAAGATTGGAAGAGGACTTGAAGCAATACAATGAAGAGGTTGCCAGATCTCCACGTAGGCGGACCCCTTCACGAAGGAATTCTCCCCAACGTCGATATACCGATAGGCACCAGGAACAGGGAGGACGCAATGATAAAAGAAACAAACCTTTCCAAAGAGAACCCCAAGCGGTACATACTGTGAGCGAGGTAGAAAGCAACTACGTCGTAGAGAGAGGAATCTCCATGAAGACCGACGCCCTACGCGTCATGAGCGCAATGGAAGGGTTACGCGACGTGCAATGGCCAAGAAAGCAAAACCCTGGAAGGAGACCTGGAATGGGCAAGGGGTATTGCGATTTCAACAATGATACAGGTCACACGACGGATGGATGCTACACCTTAAGAAAAGAAGTGATAAGGCTGCTAAAGAGAGGAGACCTGAAAGATTTACTCTCCAAAGAAGGAAAAAACGCCCTCGAAGGGATAAAGAAAGAAAGAAAGTCTCCCACTCCACCTCCACCTCCAGCTCACCACGCTCGTACCATTCATTCCATCATCAGAGGACCTTCAGCAAGCAGATACGCGTCTACGACGACAAAGAAAAGTATCAAAATTCTAGGAGACGAGAGTAACGCGACGGAAGTCTATCAAGTACGCCCTACCCGAAGCAAGAAGCTTATCACGTTCGAAGATTCGAACGCGACGATGGAGCATCACGACGGGTTAGTAATCTCTCTCACTATTAGTAACCACCTCGTTAAGAGAATCCTCGTGGACAATGGTAGCTCGGCCAACATCATCACTACGGCCGCCCTGAAAGAATTAGGATTATCCCTTAGCAACGTGACCAGGAGATGCGTACCACTAGTAGGTTTCAGCGGCGAAGTGACAGAGATGATAGGGGAAATTACGCTATCAACCTACGCCAGGGGTATTAATACGCGGGCTAAATTCGCCGTAATGGAGCTTGAATCGCCATACAACGTGATCCTGGGAAGACCATGGCTCCACGACATGAAAGCCATCCCATCCACATATCATCAGTCCCTGAAGTTTCCATCCCCTTGGGGAATACAAGAAATTAAAGGCGAACAACAAGTAGCGAGAGAGTGCTATAGCGTAGGGATGAAGAACACCAGCAACGCATCGATAGAAAGGAAGATCAAAGCATAGCAACGAAAGGACCACGGAGAACGCCTAAGATACGCCCGACGGAAGATTTGCGACATGAAAGAAGAAGTGGGCAAGATAGGCGATGAAGTATGCGTTCTAGAAGTAAAGTTGCATACTATCCGAAAGATAAAGAAGAGAAAAGCTTCCTCATGGTCAGAACGCCCAAACAACAAGAAACTCAAGAAGAACAAGAAATTAGAGAGGAAAGCCAAAAAGAAAAAGACGCATCCCAAAGATTAAGAAAAGATTCATCCCCTACGTTGAGCAAAGACGTCGATAAGAACAACGTATCCCTAAGGAAGTACAAATAGAGTCTCCGAGTCCAAAGATGAAAAAAAAAATTGTGGTGGAGAACCCCGATCTAAGCTACATGTTCCTGAAACACCATCCGCCGTGATAAGTCATGGTCGAGAGAGTAATCAAGATGCTTTTTATGCGTCCATTAAATTACCCTTCTATTTCCTTTGATGAGTAGTTTTTAAGTTTTCAATAAAGACATGTCGTTATCGATTAGGTCAATACGACAGCGGGTCGTAGAGACTAGGGGTAGGCGTCAGTGTCACGTTTAGTTCAAGTATGATGCATCTTCTATTTTATATACAAGTAGACCTTTTTTTCCGACTTGTCAAGCATGCTGAGACGTTTTGTTTCCAATTACTTGCTCCATGTCTATTAAGAGAACGTGCCTCTCGAGTACGGTGTACCAAATAAGAAGCAAGAAGGCCGCGGTGAAAATCCGCGCCGGGGGAGAATTTCGTTAGTTTACGCGTTCAAGGCCACATCTACGCGTAGGCAACGTTAGCCGAACCGCCGACCCCGAGTCGACACTTCCCATGATTCTTAGCGACGTGTGGCAATGGTCATGGGGAATGAAGCCCGGTACCTCACGAAGCCGACCGGATCCTCTGAGCAAACAAGGGAAACCTATTTGACACGATCATTCTCCAGGAATGCGTCTTAACGCCTTCCAGCCCCTCTGAGAGTCATGAATCCACGGGCAATTCGCCAAACCGGCAGGGACGCGTCCACCGGCATCGTAAGTCCTAATACTCAAGAGAGCGGACGACATACACGATGAATAGGCCCGTCGATTAAAAGAGTTCGACGTCGACCTAAACACTAGCGTGATGCAACGGATCCACCTTTAAAGTAAGGGGTAACGTCACAAGTTAATCAAAATCACACGCTGACCTACGTCCGCCACTCGCTTCTGGGTTCGGAGGAAATGTTGGACACAAACCTCATGTAAGTCGGCAAATAAGCTAAAGTAAGTCGCATTGACCACATCTCTCGATCAAAGCCAATAAGCACATATCAAGCATCCAAGTCACGAACATGACGTACCATACAAAAAGATCAGAAAGCCGAAAGAAAGCTCTACGCGTTCGCGAGACTAGTAAAAAAAAAAAGGGAACAACAAGGTATATCAAGTTAAAGTATACAAGACTTCTTTGGCAGCTTTAAACTAAGCCTACAAGAAGCTCAGATCAAACCTACCAAAAGGGGTAGAGATACGTAAGAAAGGAAAAGAACTTCCCAAAGGAACGTATAAACGTCATAAGAAACCGACGACGCGTTGATACATGCCGTCGCAAGAGAGCTAGGAGCGAAAGCCTTTTACGTCAGAATTTGGAGAGTAACAGAGATCGGAGGCTTTGATAAATAGCCCATCATAAAAAGGCAAAATTCGTTTTACAAAAGAAAGAGAGAGAAAAAGCTACACGTACATGTACAAAATAAGATTCAAAGAAAGTAAATCAAGAAGATTCATCGCTAGAAGAAGGATCGCCGTCTTCATATTCACAAGCATCCTTCTCCTCCTCAGAATCATCCGCGACGACATCCTCGCCGTCGCCTTCATTGTCCTCGACGCCGTCGTTGGGATCAACCTCGTTGAGATGAGGAGCAACATCTTCTTCAATATGGGGCTCCGCCGGAGGCTTCATCGGCGTAGGTCCCACTTCAACGCCCTCGGGACGCTCCGGGTACGCGTTGTTGAATTCCCTTCGCTCCTTCACCGGGTCCCATCCATGAGTACGACCAGCAGCATACTCCTCGATGACCTCCATGCGAGATAACCAAGACCAATACTCCGCAACATTCTTGAGGTCGGAAGCCAACCTCAACTCCACCCGGGCCTTCTCAATCTCCAAAGCACCAATCTTGGCTTGAAGATCCTTGACTTGCCCAGAAAGATCTTCACGAAGCTTGAACTCTACCTCCACCTTCTCCTTCGCCTCGTTCTCCGCCTTCTGTGACGCCTCGACCAACGACGTAAGCTCCTTAATCTTTATCTCGTCTGCCGATTGTTTAGCCTCCATAGACCTCGTTCGATCAACGAAATCAGAGAAGCGCCCATATGCGCATAAAGAAGCTTGAAGAGCCTATAGAAAGAAGACGTTCAAGTACGTATATTACAGAGAGCGAGAACAAAAGCTCCAGTAAAAAGAAAGCAATTCAAATTGAAACATACCTGCCACTGCGCCGTGAGAGATTCGCCCATCACGTCCTCAGTTTCCCTCGACAAGCAGTAATCAAGGGAAGGAGGATTTTGAAGTTGTTTCATGGTAGGGATAAACGATCTCCCAGACGCGACCGCATGAGAAATCATCCCCGGAAAGTTGTCTACAGACTCGTAGCCAAAGTCCAACTTCTCGACTACCTTCTCTTTGCCCTTACGCGATCTCTTCGCCGGAGTAGACGAAGGAGACGGGGATGAAAGCAAATAAATCATAGGGATGGCCTGAAGCGTGGTCCCTGAAGCCGTCATCTCCTCGGCGTGACTCCTTTTACGCGATGCTACCAAAGCCGACGCGGACAACCCTCCACCACGGACGCGAGATAAGTCCGCGGAAACTGAAAGAACCAAAAGCACACGTATAAGAATCATGAGCAAAAAGAAAGAAGAACCGAGTAAAACTCAGATGAACGAACGCGTTACCTGCCGGGAGTACGGAAGCAATTCGACGCCCTTCTCCGTCATGACCATGAAAAGTCCGATCCGCTTCAGGAATGGCAAGAAGCCTATCGATGACCTTCTGGGTCTCTCGCCTTACTATAATAGCATCCGTATTCACTACATAAAGGAAGAAAAAATAAGATCCAGGCCTTGAAAACATAGTGCGAGTTTCAAATAAATCAAAGTTTACCTGTAGGATTCCAGCAGTCAACCAACCAAGCACAGTCTTCGCCAAGAGAAGACTTCTTCACAAAGTAAAAGTATTCGGCCCAGTGACGATCGGCTTGACTCCCCTCGATCGCGATCTTAGGGGAGATCGCGGTCGAGGGGAGTCAGGTCGATCGTCGTTTGGACGTTGAAAGAATAAGCAATATCCTCGACGGCTAGATCGACGCCATGTTTCTCCACCACGTCGTCTAAAGTACCAAAGATCCTCCAAACGCTTGGCAGGAGCTGCCCCACTGCAACCCCCAAAGCGAGCATGAACGCCTTGACCAACGGCGAGAAAGGAAAGCGATGGCCAGAAAGAAAAGGATACTCGTACACCGCAATCCATCCCGATCGGTGCGCATCAGCAAATACCCCGGGAGGAGGTATCTCGATCTCCACCTCAAGACCAAGATTCGCCAGAGACTGTAACCTTTCAACGTCACGTACCTCTGTTGATTTACAGTCGGAGCCCTTCAAGATAAACGTGGGAACGTAGAAGCAGGCCATCTGGAAGTAATACGAAGAAGTTTGGAAGAATGTACGAAGAGAAAGAATGAGCAAGAAAGTTCGGATCAAAGTAAAGAGGAAGCAAGAAGACGATAGTGAATAATCAGATGGGAGCAGAAAAGTAAATGAGATTGGAGATTCACCCATTATATAGCCAGAGAAGGTCGCGAGAATCAAGGAGTATTCAACGGCATTATAGCCATTGGGAAAACTAGCCGTTGCGTTTCGACGTGTTCCCGGCACAGGAAACAAAGCTTCTCCCCCGGCACGTGTTAAGAATTGAAGAAAAATCCTGATCGAAGCTTAACGACGATGTCGAGAAATTTGATGACGTTATCATCAACACGTTCCAGTTATTTTGAAGATGTATTCTACAAAGAAAGAAGGCGTCTCCCAGTTCTACTTGACATTAAGCCCTGTAAGACGCCTTAGGGGTATTGTTTGTGCCTAAAAATACGACGACTATGGAACGCGTGAAAGCTACGCGTAGAAGGATAGAGGCGACGCGACGTATGAAACGGAAGATGGCGTCGACGTGACGTTATAAAGAAGAACGTGTCGATAAGCTATGGGAATTAGGTCAGCCGCCACTTAGTTACCTTGTTCTATATTATATTCGTGTAAATGGTAAAGGATAAGATGAAACAAATATCTTTTACCATATTTATTATATCATTAGAAGGAAAAGGAAAATATATTATTTCCTTAGTAAGATCCTAGGGTTAACCTATATAAAGGTTAACGCCGGCCTTTTGTAGAGATATCGTACTACGCCGTAATATTAATACCACAAGAAAGTTCAAGTTTCAACCTTATTCTCTCGTCTTGTTCTCTTAGTGTTAAGATTATATTGTTTTCTTTGATCTTTGCCCTACAATTGCTTAGTTATCACCTCGTTGATAATTTCGCTACAAACAATGACCCATAGGTATATCCGTCCTGCAATCCCTGGGATGATTACTAAGAGACAGGTAATATTAATTATTTTGGTTTATCTTGCGTTTCTAGTCTTTGTTTGTCTCTAATATTAACATAGAATGAATGTTTACTTGCGTATAGGTGATTGGTCGGGTGTACAATGACATGGATCGGTATCGGTTTGCCACTCCAGAGGAATTTTCTTCATATCACGCCCAAATGCTACTATGTATGTCAAATCTCGCTCCCTTCCGACCACGAGAAGACGAGTAGCCTTTCGTTTTGTGTTTTGGATTGTGTTTTGGATTGTGTTTTAGATTGTGTTTTGGATTATGTTTTGGATTGTGTTTTGGATTTCTTTCTTAGCTGTTTTGTTGCTTGAATAATTTTGTTGGATTATGTTTAGGGATATGTTGGTTCTGCTTCAATTTTGTTCGGTTTTTGCATAACCTCGCAGAACGCGAGGTGTACGCTCCTCACAGAACGCGAGGTGTAACCTATAGGAAACAGGGTTCTCCCAGTTGAGATGCACGGTTTGTCGCACTGTTTGTGTCACTCGCGTTCCGCGAGTGACACCAACCTCGCAGAACGTGAGGAATTACATTTTATGGAAAATGTCCATAACATGAGTTCCTGTTTAAGAATTTAAAAAACCATCTCCAGTTCAACATTACATTACAAATTCAGCGAATAAAACATAACTTCAACATTACATTTCAAAGGCGGCACATCGATGTGACACAAGATCGTGCAAAGAAAAAGCATCTCTTTCAGCGTTTCGCCACCAAGGAGTAAACACATGAGGTAATGGGCAGTTTTCTTCAAGACGCAACTACAAGAAAACAACAACGTTAGGAAGTTGCATATTAGATAGTAATTCATAAGAAAATCCAAAAACTTACCGGAACAAAATGTCTCTCACTCTCAATATAGAATAAGCAGAACGTCGGAAGTGTGTCGCCATCTTCTAACCAAGTAGGACGTTGTAGAGGAAGGTAAGTGTAGTTAGCATTTTTTCCCACCGTTACGAACACTATGTTGAATGTGGATGCCACAAGGCATCCCATTTCCGGGGTAGCTAGCCAGTGATCTTCTAGAGCCCTTCCTATTCCTTCCCATGTAAGTTGGTGTACAACGCTCTCCAAAGTTGCTTGTTGAGGAGGTCCAATCCAAGTTCCTTGAACTAGGTGCCAAATCTCTTTGACCTTAGATATCATCAAATCTCTTACTTCCCTCCATAAGTGTTGGTTGTCATGCAATTCATGAGCTATTGCTCTAAATCCACAATTTCCATCTCCATTTACCTCAAACCAACCATTCACATGGGTGTGCATTGACGCGGGTATCTGAGACTTGTACTTGCCAATCACCTTAATCTTTTGTTTCTTGAATGTTTCAGAATTAGAAGCATTTATTTGCTTCTTTGGGGGTGTTTCTTCCAAATCTCTAGCATCCATCTCAGCATTAGTGTGCTCCCATGCAGACGGTCTTCTTTGCGTTGACCTTGGTTGTTTGTTAGGAGCTCCGACTGGACGACCCCCGGTGTGCTTTGAAATAGCCGGCTCTTTTAGAGGAGTATTTACTCTCCCAATGTCTAAAACAGTTTGTGCACACTTTTCTTGATCATGGGGGCACAACTTCGGAAACGTTTCCTCATAGAAAGTCTGAAAAAGACGCCTTGCCACCTTACTCTTAACTTCGAGTATGCCGGGAACATCAAGTTCTTCCAAACTCAAAGTACTCCAGAAAGGGTGCAACTCTGATACTCTTAGTGGTCTTTGGTCCTTCCAATGTCTTACAATCTAATGAACACACATCAACCCATCTCTAATCTTGATCCCACAGCTACAAAACATATTAAAGTGCGCATCTAATCTCTCCCCCTTCGTGTATTCCTTAAGCAAAAATTCTATGCATTTGTAAGAGACTTTGAACTTCAAGACTTTAAACAAGTCGGCTCCTTCAACAACTGTGAAGCTCTTATTCAAACTCTCGGTGAAAGACACATTAATCTCCTTAAGTTGGTTCTCCGCCATTGTTTTGTATTCTTTGAACATTGTGTCTAGCCTAGCATTTCCACTTGACAAGTATGACTTAAGACACGAATGTGCTCCTTCAACTCTAAAATGTTCGAAAAACAATAATATGCAAATACAAATCAGAACTTGTGGATCCTTCTGTGATGTGCAAAATCTCGCATTCTGCGAGGTGTGTACACCTCGTGTTCTGCGAGTTCATACATTGTTCCAGGATCTTTGCATTCGAAAATGCATCAAAACTGAATCAAGGACATTCCTCGAGTTCTGCGAGGAGTGTACACATCGTATTCTGCGAGTTGTGCATTACAGAAGCTCTTTTTATCATATGTAGAAGGTAGACATAAATTAGAGAACATACCTGTTTGTCGTGTTATTCCCGAGAGTGAAGACATTATCCGTCCATGCTGAAACAAGTCTTTCTTTGTAACGGTTTAGCCAATTCTTTCTCACGTAGTTCAATACGGTTGGATAAGCTCGCCATTCGTCCTCAAGTTTCTTCAAAGTACTCTTGTAATCTTCTTCAGTGGTTTGTTCGAACACGTTATAATAATCATTTGAAATATGAACCCCCAATGCTTGTGTGCCCATATCTATCTTGGCACGCGCCTCTATGTTCTTCCTTACATGTCGTCTACATAAGAGAAACTTTGCATTTGGCCATAACTTGTTTGTTGCATTCATAAGAGCCATCTCACGGTCAGTGACGAAGCAAGTAGGCGATGCTCCTATTCTCAAATACATCGTCTACAGCTGCTGCAATGCCCAGAAATAACTATCCTCGCTCTCAGCCTCTAACCATACCCCGCACACAACAAAATTATTCCATGTAGAAGTCAAACCGACTATCTCCTGGAAGGGAACATTGTACCTTAAACCAAAATACAGTAAGACATACAACATAAAAACAGAATGATAAATACTTACTTGTTCGTGCTATAAGTCGAGTCCATCAAAAGGACATATGGAAACGCCTTTAAGAGTTTCATTGATTCGGGGCTAGCAAAGAACAAGTCACCTATTATCGAAGGATTCTTTGCACTTGGCCTATACTCCATGAAGTAGTTGCTCTCTTTGCATTGGTGAAAGAATTCTTGAACCACGGTTCTACCTTCCATTTCCTCTTCCCTTATATGTCTTACCAAATTGTACACTTGGTTCTTCTTTGTGCAACTTCCGGGATCCTTGTTTATCTCAGTGTAAATCTGATTTGGAGAACTATGTGAAAGTACCATCTCACGAACCTTTTTCTTTTGATCCGGGGTTGGCCTCCCGGCAAATGCATTCTCGACCAAACTATCTCCAATAGGATGGTTGTGCAAACCACAAACAACCACTAATCTTCAATTCTCTTCAACCCGGTTCTCCATGAGCTTCAACTGAAATTTACACCCCGTTTTCTTGCTCTTTGTGTTTGATCTAACACCGACACCTTTAGGCCTATGGCTTCCCCCTTTCTCACAAATGATTTGAACCTTACCACTTTGCCCCGGTTTAGATGGTACACTCCTTCCAATAGAGATCATAAACTTGTGTTGCTTTGCAACATTCAAAGCCCACAAATGACCAATCTCCTTAGAGGCAAACACTTGCTCCGTAGTGAAATATTCCGAATAATCCCTAGAAACAACCTCTTCCTCACATACGGGACTATCAAACTTTGGTGCAGTGCGTAAAGAGGGAAGAAAACACATCTCCTCTCCTACGTTTGTAGGTGGGTTAGCAAATTGTGAATCAAACGCATCATAGCTTGATGGCACCTCATATGTACATGGGAATTCATAAGTAGATGGCACGGGCAACTCATAAGTAGATGGCACGGGCAATTCATATGTAGATGGCATAGAAAATTGATAAGTAGATGGCACATGTTGTTCATATGAAGATGGTTGATGATAATATCCAAAGTGGTCAATCCCTAAATCAAATGACGGTGGCGAACATGGCCTTGTATTCCGGGAGGGGTAGTTGTAGTCATTCAACTGGATTGCATTCAATCCAGTGAACAAAGAAAAATTCACCTATACACAATGCTTCTGTTAATACTCTGTAATGTGTAACTTCTCGCGTTCTGCGTGGGAGGCACATCTCGCGTGACGCGAGTGGCTTCCTCTCGCAGAACGCGGGAAGTTGCTATTTCCTGAAACTAGTCATTCAACGGGATAATTTAACATAACATGAGAAATTGTTCAGTTTCTACATTAAAAACCCTAAAAACATGAACACATCTAAGTTTTGGACATTATATGCAAAAGTCATCTCTTCAACACTTACTACTACTAGATTTAACATGAAATACAACATAATAAGTTCATTTTAGCTCTTAATGGTGCAAAACAAATTAAAATTCAAAAATTAAGTAAGAACATTACCTCATTTGCATGGTAACTTGATGAACCACCATCTCCATTCCCTCCTTTGTTGAATTCCTCTTCATCTTCCATTATTTTAGGTGTTTTTAGAGTGTTTTGAAGTTTTAAGGTTTTGAAAATGGGTTTTAATGGAGGGTGAAAGAGATGAAAGATGATAAAAAGAGGTGTTAGGGTAGGGTTAATAGGTGTTACGGATCACTTAAAATACAAAACGCCTAAATACACGCGACTTTTTCACTATATGCATGCCAATCTGTGCGCAGTTCTTATGCGCATAAGTCTATGCGCAGTTGTTAAGCGCACGGGGGTATTTTGGGAATAAAATGAAATTGTTGGCGTCGTCTGACAAATTAATGCGTTGATGACACGCGTTTAAAAAGAACCTGTGCGCAAAACATCTGCGCACAACGTTTCGAATTCTAAAACCTTATGCGCAGACGTTTTGCGCATAAGATCTGTGCGCAACGTATATGCGCACAAGTTCTTTCTAACCTAACCCGGCGTCTTCTTCTTCTTCTTTCTCCTTCTTCTTCTTTGTTTTCTACTCCCGACGGCGGCCTTCGTTTTTTCTCTCTTTCCGATCAATTCTCTCACCTAAACACAATTTCATCAATGGATTCGCAACCCCCACATCCTTTCGCTCCCGAAGAAACCACTTTGTCCCGATCCCGACACCTCCGGCGACCTCCGTGACAACGGAGCCACCTCCGGAGACCTTGTCCGACGATGAAGCCTTAGTGGATGGAGGCGGCCGGCGGTATGCGACTCGAGCGGCGTTGGCAGCGGCAAATGCTCCTCCGGCGAATATTCCGGCGAGGGCTAGGGTTCCGACGGGTGCTCCGGCGGCTGGTAAGGTTACGGCGACGATGACTATGGATCCGGTGACACCGCACGAGATTTATTACGATTAAATTTCAGGTTTTTATGAATTAAATATTAGAATTCGTATTAATCGTAATTTTTCATAATTACGATTAAATTTCAGTTTTTTATGAATTAAATATTAGAATTCGTATTAATCGTAATTTTTCTTAATTACGATTAAATTTCAAATTATTATGAATTAAATATTAGAATTCTTATTAATCGTAATTTAATCGTAATTTTTTATAATTACGATTAAGTTTCCGATTATTATGCATTAAAGAGAATTATTATGAATTCGTATTAATCGTAATTTCTTAGTAATAGTAGTGATTATTATTTCGTATTTGTTGAGATGTTTATTTTTTAGTAATTATGAATTAAATATTAGAAACTTAACAGTCATAACTAGTTATGACTTAATTGTTAAGTTTCTAACAATTCCTATTAAAAAATTTAGTTTTCGTAGATATAAAGACTCGAATTTGATTACGAAGTTGCAAATTATTTCCGAATATTTTAGTATGAATTAGTCATACTAAAAATGTAAAAACATGTAGACTATACAAGCCGTCATGGATCAGACCGGCAACACGATGCCCGCACCAGTAGCGGAACGGCTTCCACGTCGACATGATGTGGCAGCCGGTGTGCGACTAGAGTTTGAGGCCCTCGAACGATTTTTCGGCACCGGATCACGTGAGCGTCGTGAGCCAGAGAATGAGTACGACGAGGCACAGCTGCAGCAGCAGGAGATAGATGGCTCGCATATGGAGATAGATGGACAGACAAGAGATTTCCATGACGACGTAGATTATCCTGGTCGATATCTTACTGCGTTCGACCCTATTGAGCCCACACCAGTACAGGCGCAAGTGACCACAGATGACTATGATATCCACGACGCACCTCTGTTTCAGGATGCTGTACCTCCCAGTTCAGAGCATACAGAGCAGGATTTACCTCCAGTGACAGATGCAACAGCGTGAGGGAGTTGGTGGTTAGGGTGTTGTAGGCAGAGGCCGAGGTGGTGGCAGAGGGAGAGGGAGAGGGAGAGGCCAGGAGGGTGCTGAGGGAGTTGGTGGTGAGGGTGTTGCTGCTGAGGGAGTCTCTGAGGGGGCTGCAGTTGAGGAGGTTGTTGTTGAGGAGGTTGCGGCTCCAGTTAGAGGTGGTCGTCGTCCCAGGCAGATATTCAGCCACCTCAGGCTGTTGCTGTTGTACAGCCAGAGGATGAGCCAGAGGATGGGGACGGGGATGAGGCCGAGGCTGATGCCGCTCCGTTAGATCCAGTATGTTCAATAACATTGATCTGAATGCTTATAATAACTTATACGTTTCATATTAACTAATCGGAGGCAATTTTTTTTCTGTACTTATTTAGGCTAGGAAGCTCCTGAGGGTGATGTACAGATCTCCACAGGTTCATGATTATGACCATCATATTTTAGCTGAGGAGGGTACATGGTTCAGGCTTGCTGAGCGTTCTGGGCTGACAGAGCTGCGCCGAGTGGGCATAGCGTCTCAGATCGATGTTGCACTGATTTCTGCTTTTGTGGAGAGGTGGCATCCAGAGACCAACACTTTCCACATGCCATTTGCTGAGATGACCATCTGCCTACATGACGTGATGCAGATCCTCAGAGTCCGTATACATGGTCGTAGCTGCAATTCACCTATGACAGATGACCAGATCTATGCGGCGCTTGCGGACGCTATGGGTCAGGAGGCTGATGACATGAAGGCATGTTATAGCTCAGGTGGCATTCATTTCGGTGCCCTCAATGCCCGGCTGGAAGTTTTGTTTGATGCGCCAGTCAGGAATGAGAGTCACATTGCCACTCTGTATCTCCTTTTGCTTCTGGGCTCGACTGTCTTGATGGACAGGTCGACAAAGGGTGTCAAGGTCCAGTACGCGGCGCTTGTTCTCAACCATGATTGTACAAGGGACATTACATGGGGAGCCGGCATACTTGCGTTAGTGTATCGCAATTTAGGGTCTGCATCTAGAGTCGAGACGGTAACCATTGGTTCATGTGGGATTCTTCTGAGGGTAAGATCTTGTCTTTAACGTCTTGGTGAATAACTCTTAACTATTCACGTAGTTTTACTAATAATGTGTAATTGTTTATATGTAGTGCTGGATTTGGGCATACTTTCCTCATTTTCGTGATCACTTTGACACGAACCCTGCATTCGCCCATGGAGATGCTGTTGTAGGATTGTATACACCACATAGCTCGGATACTGGGCGTTTGGTTGCCATCCGTCGCATGCTCGACAACATGAGATATGAGCAGGTTTGGATTTAATTTCTTATATTTTTTATTTCATTGCCGCAATACGTGTCTAATTTGGCTTGTTATTTGTTTCAGGTTAACTGACAGCCATGGAGAGATTTGGACTTCAACTCACCAGAGGTTTCTCCTACGAGATTTGAGGGCGTATTGAGCATCTGGAAATTTCATGAGGCCTACAACCCTAGGAGAGTCCTGCGGCAGTTTGGGCGGGCTCAGCCCTTTCCCGACCCTCCCATTCAGTCGTTGTCATTTAATCGGCCCATGGGTTGCTCGAGGTATGACGTCGTTTATGCACCTGAGCTTCTTCTTGCATGGGACGCAAAGCCGAGGCCTCTGATCGATCTGGATGGGCCGGTTGCAGAGCCAGGATGGAAGATGTCTGATGACTATATGGATTGGTTGGACGAGTTCTCACATCCCGTCGTCGATCCATCCTCTGAGATACATGATCGCCCGCCTCGCTATGGATATACCCCGGTGCATATCGATGCATTAGCGGTAACTAACGATTAAATTTACGTTTTGTTTGCAGCGTTGTCAGATCCTTCAAGCCATGATGCACTCTTTTCTAGACACCCCTATCTTGGATCGACCTTGGGGCACTTAAGATGTGATTCGTGGCTGGCTTGCAATCTTAGAGGCACCTCAGGCACCTTTGGCACCATCTCCCTCACGTGCATCGCGGATGGCACCACCACCACCTCCTGTTTTCCGAGATTCTGTTCATGAGAGGGGCCAGGGGAGTGGATGTGGCACTGAGGATGATACGACTCAGGAGGATGCGCACCAAGATGATATGACTCAGGGTGATGTGCCTCGGGACGATGCTTCGCCTTATACTCAGGAGACTCGGGATTGGACGCTCGACTTCTATTTTTGTTTGATGGATGTTTTATGTACGATTGATGTTTTATGTATGCCTTTTTTTGTGTGATGGTTTTAACTTTTATGTTTTGCTTGTTTGAATATTCCAAACAACTCTGAACAATAATGCAAATACAAGGTCTGCGCATAGAAATGTGTGCGCAGACCCAATGCGCATATAAGGCCTCCAAGGCGTTTTTGTGTTTTCGCGTATTTTCGATCAACTTTTTGTGAAGGAGAGACCTTATACACACTTTATATATGCCTAATAACACATAATTGTATAATGTTTTGAAACATAATCAACATCGATGTACTAGACCCTTCATATCTCAACTACTTCAACTATTTCGAAGAATGAAAGACTAGAGAAGGTTTACAAAGGAGGTGTTACTCGAAGAGTTCAATATTTCGACTCGAAGTTACCGACAAGGTTAAATGGCTATAATATGCATTGAAAAGAAGTTTCATTGCATTCCGACGTCGTTTGGGCATCGAACCGCCTATTCTCGACCTTAACAGGCCATCAGGACCGATAAGGCGTTTTTGTGTTTTTGCGTATTTTCGATCAACTTTTTCTGAAGGGGAGACCTTATACACACTTTATATGCCTAATAACACATAATTGTATAAGTTTTTGAAACATAATCAACATCGATGTACTAGACCCTTCATATCTCAACTACTTCAAACCAGATTTCATCCATGCGTCAAGGTTATGCGCACCTATTCTGTAACTTTTTCAATCTGTAACTTATTGTGTGCTGTTGTAAAGCGCACAATAAGTTACCGTTAAATCCGTGTGCGCAGATATAATGCGCACACATTTCAAAATGTGTGCGCAGTATATCTGCGCACCATTTGTTACCGTTAAAAACCTGTGCGCCTTAACGTTGCGCACGGAATCTGCAAAATCTGAAGCTCCTGATGGAAAGGTTTCGCATCCTAGAACAAGAAATGAACATGGCCATCCGTCGTATCCTCTATGGTACCGACAACTCTTCTTCCCCTTCTTCCGACGGGGAATAAATCGTAGACATCTAATGTTATCCGCATTGTGTACTTTCATTGTGTACTTTCATTGTGTACTTTCATTATGTACTTTCATTATGAACTTTCATTGAAGCTTATTTGGAAAAAAAAGGTTCAAAACGTCTCGAAACGACCTAGAAACGAAAAAAATCGACTCAAAACATTACAAAACAAGCAAAGGCGTCTTCTAATTATTACAAGGTAAAAAGCGTCTTCTAATAGATGAGATTGAACATTACAAGGTAAAAAGCGTCTTCTAATAAATGAGATTGAACATTACAAGGTAAAATACGTCTTCTACTTATTACATGACAATTTCACTGAGTCAGATATGTGAACGGGTTCGGTCCCTCCTTTATACATGAATGGATCTGGTGCCCGACCATTTGAAATGCGGTACTCTCGATACATCCTCAAATTGTCCCCAAATGTTTCTTCCCACCATTGAATGTTTGGATCTACGTGTTTCTTCCACGAACCGGGAGTATGCGGTAGTGGCGAACCAACCATCAACGCCACCTATATAAACACAATCGACTTAAGATATTAAACAAAAAACTATGATTACACAAGTATCAAGTACAATTGTCTACTTTACCGGTATGAAGTGGTCACGGTTGCCTACGTGTGCCATGCCGAAAATCTGTCGTGGAGGATCAACGTTTTCTGTTCTACACCTTAGCGGTAAGCAAAAGGTCGGAGCATCCCAACACAATAACACGAGGCCAACTTGGTATAGGGTGGCAAACGCTAAGCCCATTAGTGGAAAGTGCAGCCAGTACAGTTTTGAACAAGGGCTTCTGCAATGGTTAACTTGGAGAATAAGATCCTCCCAAGTACCCGGACGAAGACGACGACGAATAGGCTCGTACAATTCTCGGTTCTCAAGCAGCTCCGTTACCAGCTCACACCGAATGTTTCCGTACTCTTGTTCTTTTCTTCCCAGAAGTAAGGCCATCGACCTATAGTGAATGCATACGCGATGTTGAACGTCTTGTGTGTACTGGTGAATCCAACGATCTCTACGAGTGGCATTTCATATCTATTGAAACATTAACATATATCACTACAGAACATATATCATTATCCGAACTAAATATCGACCAAGGTATTGTAGAGACTTACTTGTTTGTCTTGTACGTCGCATCGATAATTACCACGTACGGGTACTTCTTCAACAAACGCAACGACTCTTGGTTAGCAAAGAATCATATTGCAACCTCGCCGTTTGTCGTCTCTATGTGGGTGAACTACGTAGTCGTGGTCTCGCAAAAACTTAAGCGACCACTGTGTCACGTTTAGCTCTCCTCGATCTTCGTAATTCACCTTCTGCAAAAAGTTTGCAACTTGTCTCCTTGAAGTAACATTACCAGGGTACTTCTCCCTCAATTTAGAGATAATTTCTTTTGGCGTCTTGCGTCCAGTTCCATCTCCCCACCGCCTAGCACAAAGCTCTTGCTCCTCCGTCATTCGACCCATGAACGCATTCCCATGAAAACTAGCAAGTAGCACATGGTTATGCCGACCTTCTATCACACCTAAAATCCATTTTTCTCCTGCGACCCCGGGAATGTTTTTCTTTCACACTGCCACTAGCTGAAATCTACACTCACACTTCTTCGACTTCGACTTTCTAAGCCTAGGAACAGGCAACTCTGGATTCTCTTTGTTCACCTTTGGCCTCCCAGATCTTGGTTTTCCAAATCTATCGCACACAATACTTATTTGGTACGGACTTGAATTACGCGTTACCAAAGCTATCACTAACTCATTTCCTCTATCTCTCGCCCACTCGTACAATTCTTGCGGAGTATCCCAATATTGTGCGGTTCTAAAATAATCCGAATAATCTTTCCCCTATACGTAATTGTAGAGCGACAATTACACTACTACCAAAATAACAAGGCAAAATACGAATCATTACTTTAAACTAATTAGGCTCTCATATGAAACTAATTAGGCTATCATATGAAACTAATTAGGCCATCATATGAAACTAATTAGGCCAGCATAAAAAACTAATTAGGCTAGCATATGAAACTAATTACGCTAGCATATGAAACTAATTTGAAACTAATTACGCTACCATATTATACTAACCACAAATTCACCACTCGGATCCCAGTCGCCGAACTCTTCGTCTTCTAAGAAACCATCCAACCATTCGTCGTCGTTCGGGTCGTCTTCCTCTTCTTGTGATCCGCTATCCCAATCGTGTTCTTCATCACTATCTTCACAACTTTGATTAATCAACTCTAACATACGAGAGTTTTGATTACGACGAGACATTTTGAATGAATTTGTTGGAAAACGAAGAGGTTTTGAATGACTTTGTTGGAAACGAAGAGATTATGGCTTTATATAGGCACACTTATGACCGTTGTGGTCCAAATGGATGGATCCTAAACTGTAAAGACCTGTGCGCTAACCATCCGCGCACAAACCCAAACCCTAAATCATCTGTGCGCAGAACCTAAGCGCACAGTTTTACATTTAAGGGCTACTTTTTTCAAAAATTTCAACGGCTACTATGTTTGAACAGTGCGCAGAAACACGGCGCACAGATTTTCAACCTGTGCGCAGTAGTTAGGCGCACAAGTTGTTACAGACTCTGAAAATTTACGAAAAGTACTCGTAATACCCCGTAAAACACGTATGCGCATAAGACGTGCGCACAGAACGCGAGTGACCCAGCGTTATTTGAATAAAGCACCGGGCTGTATATAAGAAACGTGTAATTATACGGAGAACTTTTTCGCACCGAAAAAGTTAATGTTTGAGCCGGCATTATACAACGCTACGAGATTGCGTTTTTGTTTTTCAACTTAAAATTTTAAACGCCAAGTTATAGCGTTAACCATTGTCGGCTTAAAGGCGAAAAATAGCGGTCCAATAATTAATTCCCTAATTATATTATACTCCGTACAATATAATATAAGGTGAAAGCCGTTTTTTGAGTAAGAATTTACAGAAAAGTAATTCTTTCCGTTGTACCTTTTTTTTATGCGGCTTTTGACTTGTAAATTGGTAAAATAGAGGCACAATTATAAAGTTTATTTACCTTTGAAATCAAATCCTCAAATTGCAGCCACGCCTAATGTCTTGCTTTTAACATCTCCACCTTTTTCATATTTTTTACCCGATATATATACCAAAAAGGAAACTAGTACATACGTATATATTGTCCAACCTTACTTCGATACGTATAATTATGTATATCATGTGAGTAATACCTATCTAGCTTAGTAAAAATACTAAGGTAAAGGTAATTTCTTAAAAATCAATCATTACCATTACGTAACATTTCGTTGTTTGAATCTGCTCCATGCATATAGATAACAAAACGTTGAGAACAAACTCATTTTGTTTATGAATCATGCAATGCATTAATAGTTTAAACCCAATAATTGCTGTCACTTGTAACATGTCACCTGCTGTTTTTAATTGTACCACCATCATTCTTTTTTACAGCCCACATTTCAAGAATATATGATCAATTTACCATCCCATCTTTGACAAAATTATTCCTTCACCTGAAACAGTGCACCGACTCCATTCTGTGATTGCTGTCTATTGAAGCTTCTTCATTTTACTCGTATAAGTTCGCACTATACTATTTCTTATATGCATCTATTTGTGTTCTAATTATTCAAAAAAAACTTGTTAAAATATGCAAATGACCTTTTTTTGAATAAAACAAAAATAATGAACAGAGGAAATATGATTTAAAAACCTTAATCGGAACCCTATGTTCAAAAGAGTTGGATCGAGTCGATTAGTCGGTATACCGACTCTAATCAATCAGTAATGGCCCACAAATGCGATATTTGATTTCTTTTCGGAAGACAAAAATATAAACTGATGGATGGATATTCCTCTAATCCTACTAATTATTACTCTCTCCGTTAAGAATTACTTGTCCCTGAAGTCCAAATTACTTATTAAAAATTACTTGTCTTTTAACATAATTTTACACCCTTTGTTCCAAATTTACCTTACTGTTATTGATTATTTCTTTTATTCTCTCATTATTCTTTCTTTTATTCTCTATGTCATTACTTAAACTATGAAGGGTATACTCGTCTAAAATTTTGATCAATAAATTCTCCCTAAAATTACTCAGGGACAATTATTTCTCAACGGAGGAAGTAACCCATTTTTTTATAACTGACACCGCTTTGGGCGCATCCCGGATGCGTCCAAAACATTTTAAAAACAACCCGATTCAGTTTTGTACGCACCCAAGATGCGCCCAAGTTAAACCGGATTTTTTTGGACGCACCGAGTGCGGGGTTAAACGGCCTTGTTTAATCGGTTTTGGCCCTGAAATATGGCATGCAATAAGGCCGGTTGGTGGTGACCGTTGAGGATTTATTAACTGTTATTCCTCTATTATTATATATTTTAAAAATTTATTTTCCCTCTTATTACCTTATGTTTAATAAGTACATTTATAATATTAAAAAATTATAATTTTTACTAAGGGCATGTTTATCAATGAGACCCAATGGGGTCTCATTGATTTTATTTGATTTAAATAATACAAGAAGAGCATGAGACAGCTCGGTGGGTCTCAAAAATTTGTGCATTCTTTAGACCATGGAAAAACCCCATTACCTTAAGTCGCGTTTGGTTTCGTAAAAAAATTTGCCTACAAATTGCATAAAACGACGTCGTTTAAGTGGTTTAACCAAACACACCACTTTTGTCACCAGACTACACGTGTCAACTCCTCATTCGCGTGTCCAACAGTGTTGAATTTAAATATTAACAACTAAAAAGTAATTTTATGTAAAATCGGTATGTTAAAAAATAAAATAAAAAATTTCATTATTCTAATTTCATTTTTATCTATTTATAGACATCCATATTCACTATGTTTTATAATTTTTTATTTTATACAATATATGTTACATATCATTAAGATAAAATATCAATGTGTCTCATGAATGAGTGGGTAAAAAATGAGTTGGGTCTCAAATGGCATTATCGTAATAAAAATGTATTCATGAGACCCATATACCGAGTTGAAAACGTGTTCTAACATACTAACGATATAAAACGTGTCTCGACATATATATCGAGTTGAAATGAGACAATTAAATTGGGACAAAGGGAGTAAGTGTTATTCCCGTATTATTATATTTTGGAAATTGGGTTTTGCCCTTTTTGCCACCGAAAGGGGGGGAAATGGGATTAAATTAAGCACGTAGATGAATGAAAATTGCATGTGATGACATAGTGTATGTGATTGGGTCAAAAAGACATCACATGCAGTTCCTTCGCTATCGGCTTTACCTAGTCTTGACCGATCATATGCTTTCAATTTTTGTTTTTTTTGGTCAATAATACTTTAGCATCCGTCAGTGCTACGGTCTTGTTTCGGTTAGTATTAATGATTCACTTCAAATTGCTATTGTGGACTATTCCAACGAACTATTTAAGATAAGTTGTTTTAGGTTGAGATCTCGTGAGGACGAGAAGAAAAAAGGAATACTGTTAATGCACGAGCGGTCAGATGAGAAAAAATAGAGCGGTCCAAATTATCTGTCCCAGACTTATTTCCCAATAATTTCATTGACATATATTGTTTGTTCATAGTTATTACAAATCGTTTCATTAGACTAAAGAACCGTTTCATTAGACCTAATGCAACGCGAGCAGATGTAATGAATTCAGACAGTTTCATTAGGCCTAGTAAAACGGTTTTTTATGGTTGTAAGAAACGAAATTCGACCGTTTCAATAGTCTTTATATTTAGTAGTGTGTTATCCATGACAACTACTAGTGCAAATACTAACTTAAAAAGCAGATGAAGATATCAGTTTACACGCAAAGTTGGAGCTAGATGAACCTTCATTCCCACACAACATCTTTGCAACTTCTTGATAGACCAAATTCATAGTATTAGCAACCAATCCAGAGTTATGACTATATATTCACTATATTTGCAACCATAGAACCCTCAAAAGGATTATCTTGAATTGCAATAGCATTAGCACGTTTGTGCCTAGATCTCCAATGACCATGAGACCTATCCTTAGAACTCTCAATAGTCTTCCAATTGTTTGGATAGCCAATCAACTTATAACATCTTTCCTTAGAGCGTTGCTTCATGTGACAATGATCACAAACCCTATCAATTCTTGATTTGCGAGCGCCATTTCTGGAATTAGAAGCACCATCCCTGGGATAGAAATACTTCATCAATTGATTTTGTTCTTTTTGAGACACATTGTTTACAGAATAAGCAGCTCCTTCAATACCTATAGAATTCACTGAACTAGTGATGACTTTCTGCCTTTCTATCTGTTGCACTAGATAGAAAGCCTTGTAAACTATGGGTAAGGATATGTGGACAAGATAGTACCCCTAATAGTATCAAATTCATCCCTTAATCCCATCAAGAAATCAACAAGCCTATGCCTAGCCTCTATTTCCAACACTTTCTTCACTAGATCGCAAGAACATCTCATGAATGCACCACATTCACATTGTGGAGATTCTTCCAGACTAGCAATGTGATCCCAAACTTTCTTTAATTGAGCATAACACTCCCCCACTGATATCGATCACTTGATGCATAGAGCTCAAAGAACGTCTTAAATGAAATAAATTAAAAGAGGCATATTCGTCTGAACAAATCTTTTGGCGAGTTCTTCCCAAAGTTGAAAAGCAAATTCAACGAAGGCAAACAACGAACCATATAGTCCGCACAAATCCATTTCAACGAATTAGAAGCGCCAAGGTTGGGACGTTTGCAAGAACCGTCAATAAACCTCAATTTGAACTTCACGCCGAGAGCCATCTTTACGCTGCAACTTCACGTAAATAAATTTTGTGAATCCAGCTTCAACGCAATCAATTGAGTTTCAGGATGATCGGAATTTGAAATTGACAAAGGATTGACATCGATTTCAAAATGTCAGTGCATCTTACTACGTTATCAAAATAGTAATAGGAGAATTATACTAATCTCCTTTTTACCCTCTATTACACTTTATTACACATTATACCACATATATCCCATACATACTATCTTCAATACACATCCAAATGTACATTCTTACTGTCTACATTATTTGTATCTCCAAATACACATCAAAATGTACATTCTTACTGTCTACATTATAACCAAATACACATCGAAACACATACTACCACTAGATATATATCAAAACACACATACACGATATGTAATGGCGAGTCTTTAGATTTGTGATGACACGTCCCGTGCTTTACTCTCTAGTTTCTTTCCTCAGTGCCATCTTAATTCATTGAATCAATATTCCACATTCCACATCGGAAGCGTGAGAATATACATCCCACATCGAAAGTGAAGAACTTGGTAGTCTAGTATATAAGCACATGAGTTACTCCTCCTATCACCAATTGATTTTAGGATGGAACTTCATGAGCTTATGTGTTAGGCGGAACTGCGCATATATGCGCTTGCCCACACGAGGCCAGTCCGTCACTGTCACGGACGTACCGTGGGCCCAATGGATTTATACAAAGTTCAAGATGGTATCAGAGCAGGTTTGGTCCTGGGCTCCACGAGATCCAAGTGTCAACGGCTACAAAACCAGTTGCATTTGCGGGGGAGTGTGAGAATATACATCACACATCGGAAGTGGAGAGCTTGGTGGTCTAGTATATAAGCACATGAGCTACCCCTCCTATCACCAATTGATTTTAGGATGAAACCTTATGGGCTTATGTGCTAGGCCCAACTACGCATACATGCGTTTGCCCGCACGATCCCAGACCGTCACTGTCACGGACCTACCGTGGGCCGAATGAACTTATACAAAGTTCAAGATGCCCATCCATAAACCTAAAGTATCATCATAAAACTGGGCTTGGTCTATATGCACACGTTTTTTGGGCTAAATGCACACTATTCTGTGCGGTAACATTAGTAGCACACTTCTGTGCGGTAACACTTAACGCACCAAGGGGTTCCGGGGCATTGTTGAATATTTTTCTGAAACCTATACGAAGTTGGTGCGGTAAGAATTAACGCACAGCTCTGTGCGTTAACAATTACCGCACCAGATTAATCCCAGATTAACAAAAAAAATTAAAATTTATAACCGCACAGGATTTATTTTTATTTTAAAAAAAAATAAATTTCAAAAAATAATTATTAAAATATTAATACCCTGTGCGGTAATTGTTACCGCACAGGTTTTAAGTAAATCAAAATTTTAATTTTTTAAAAGACAAATAAAATTTAAAAAAATATTAATAATTATTATTATATCTGTGCGGTAATATTTACCGCACATGTTTTTTTTTTTTGGAAAAAATGCCCATTGGAATTTTATTCTCGTTGGTGCGTTAACTATTACCGCACCAACGGTCTAAAAATGTAAACGAGCATTTTTTCGCTTGTATATAAACAAGTCTCTTGTTGAAGTTTTGCAATGCACACCATAATGTCTTATAATTATGAGAGTAGTGAGGATGATGATGGTAACGACAATTGGATATCAGGGGTCGTGGAAGAAGCATACGAAGTCGATGAAGAAGAGGAAGTGGACGAAGAAGACGAAGAAGTCGATGAGGAAGTGGACGAAGAAGATGAAGGGGAAGAAGAAGACGAAGGAGAGGAAGAAGGCGAAACAAATGTATCAATTGCATTAGACGGTTGGACTCCGTTACCGATTTTGGTTAGTATATTATGAATTAAAATTTTGTATTGTATTGCATGAGATTTAGGTTAATTAGTTAAAATTTCGTATCTAAGTAATGTAGTTTAATCAATATAGAAAGAAGACTTTAGACCACATTTTAGTACTACGCAAATGTGGGATAGTAAGGAAGAGATGATGGAATGGACGAAACAGAGAGCAAGGGATTTGATGATAGTTTTGGTACATTGTACATCTAGCAAATACTGCGTTGATTTAGTATGCGATAGGTTTGGAAAAACCTAGATCGGGTAGGCCGAAAGTGAATTTAAAAAATCCAGAATTGCCGGTTCTGACGATTCGTGACCGAAAATCGAAGAAATGTGGTTGTACATTCGAGTTATATGGGGTTCGTATCAAAGAAGGGCCATATAGTTATAAATGGATCGTGAATGTTTTAGAAGGTCATCACAACCACACCCTTCCTACTAGTTTTCATGGGAATTCATTCGTGGGTAGAATGAGCGAAGAGGAGGAGAAAATAGCAAGGGAAGCGGGCGATGATCACAAGACGCCAAAAAACATACTTATTCAGTTTAGGAAAAGAGACCCGCAAAATGTGACATCCATGAAGCAGATTGCCAATTTTTTGCAGAAGATCAATTTTGAAGATCGTGGTGAATTGTCAGTTACTCAGTGGTCTCTAAATTTTCTGAAAGAGAACAAGTATTTTGTCAACCTCTGAGGAACACGAAGACGAATGAGGTTGAAGTCATTTTTTTTGCTCACCCGGAGTCGATGCGGTTGTTCAGGAAGTTTCCTCACGTGATTATCATGGACGCCACATACAAGACAAATCACGGCTAGGCGAGCCTATTTGGAATTGTTGTCTCTATTTAGGTTTTGTTGTCTTTATCTTGTTTTGTTGTCTCAAACAATAGGTTGTCTTTCTATTTGGTTTTGTTGTCTCTATTTGGGATTTGTTGTCTCGGTCCCATGTTAGGAGACTTTCCATTTTTAGAAAGTTGTTCGTCTCGGGATTTGCTAGCGTTTTAGAACTTTCTATTTTTATAAAGTTTCTAAATATGGAAGTGGTCCAGCCTTGCATGGTTGGGCCGTCCTATTGGGCTCTTAGCTCTCAAGCCCAAGTCCGCCCAAACCTAGCCCATACTCAGCCGTCCACTTCTCTCTTCTTTTCTAGGGTTAGCCGTCATTAGCTTCTTGCTTTTCCTTTATATTGGCTTTGCCTCCATCGTTGTAAGGCACGTTTAGCTTTTGAATTCAAGAACCTTTGTTGAGACGAGTATTCCTCCATCTTCTTGAACTAGGCGTCACAATTCCTTCGGGCTCTGTCTTCTCATCTCCTTCACCATATCTTCTAGTCCCTATCTTCTACATCCCTAGCCTCATAAGTTCCCATAGCTTCTAATCCCTCTCTTCTACATCCCTAGCCTCATAAACTCCCTTGTTTGAGTGTCCCTCAATCGACATCTTCGAAACTTCCACAAACCCTAGCTTGCCGAGTTGCCTCCTCAACATTCATATCCCAATTCGTCAAGTCATCCTTGACGTCTATATCCCCAAAATTCCGCTGCAAACTCCATTATCTACCATCGACCCACAAAAGACATCCACAAAACACTTCCGAGGTTTGTTGATTAAAGATCCTTCGAGCGCAATTGGCTTCCCGGAGACCAGACGCGCATCAACTGGCATCAGAGCAAGGTTATCTTGTAAGTGTTTATTGTCTTTTACAATCTATCCTTTCAATTCACTCGAGTTTAAGCCCTAATCCGTTCGACCATTGCTGATTTTTTTTTCCTGCACTCTAGAATTGCTCACGGCTTTTTGCTCCATAATTACCAAAAAAATTCAAAAAAATTATTCACTTGCCTTAGGAGATCTTCTTGTGAAATACTCGAAGATATTGAAAGATATTTGCCATAAATAATAAGCCCTTGACCTAGAAGATTGCCGAAAATATTGCTTGATTTTCTTGATAGAATCTTTGCATATCTTTGAATATCCTTTTGTTAAGATTGTTGGTTGTTAAGATTTGATTTCTTATCTTGTTTGGCCGATTACTCTCTCTCCTATCTTGAGCATATCTTGCTTTCTTTCTGCATTAATCTCGAACCATAACCAAAAATCTCCAAAAACAAAGTCGAGATCTTAAATCAAAAAAAAAAAAAAGAGTTAAGTCTTAAAAGAAGACTTCTAGTTCGGCCAAGACACAACCCAAATAAGGTAACCCTTGAGTCTACACTGTGTTTGGTTCGTCCATTTCATACCTCTTTATCGTCTAGAGTCGCTTGATAATTCATCTTGTCTTTGCATGCTACTTTCTTGCATTTGTGATTGATTAGTTTGCATAAGTGCCTTGCTGGATTTTCTTGCTTTGTTTTCGATTGTTTCTTGAAACCATAAGCCAGCCAACACCGCCAAACGGCCAGCCAAATTAGACACCTTCGAGGGCTTTGTTTGGTTACTTGTTTAGACGGTAACACTTGCTTGGTTTCATTGCTTTGTTCTTGCTTTTGTGCACTTGATCTCTCGCCATGGCTATCTCTATAGGTACCTTCACAGACCCGGAAGATCAAACCAACTCAGGCAACAACAACGACCAACAACCACTCCTACCCAACCCACCTCAAGAGACTGCCCAAGTAGATGACGCCAATGCTAGAACTGCGAGGGACTTGGCGGAGGCTATTGATGAGATCCGAGCCTTGAGGTCAAGGATGGCCTATTTGGAGCAAGAACATCGAGCTCTTTCGGTCACCCTTTCCCCACCTCAAGCAAACAACCAGAGTCGAGATGCACAACAACAACTTCCGGGGCTTGTTACTCAAAGCTCCCATCAAGTGCATCCAACTCGGTCTTCTCATGATAAAGGCAAATCTGTCATGCCTTCTAGCTCTCAACAACAGCCCCTAAGGCGACTCAACTCTATCATTGAGAGTCGCCAAGAAGGAGAAGATGATTGCTTCAGACCTTTGCCCTCCCCACTCCCAACAGGAAGCGAAGGGCACACAAGTGAAGACGGTCGTCGATCACAAGAAGAGCGATCTGCAGAGCGCCTCAAAGCACATCAAAGGGAGCCTGAAAATGCTCCAAGAAAAGAGATAGAGCGCCCTGCACAAGTACTCAGAAGTGCACAACGCCGAGTCACCGAGCGCTCGCCCGAGCGCAACCAAGACGGCATCGGGCCCTCCCGGCGCCATAGGTCCAGGCGTGCGTCTGATTTTGATGTCGAGCAATATGCTCACTTTCAAATCCCAAGGAGTCCATGGGAACCACCTAGTGACGAAGACTCACAAGGAACACTATCCCGGGACGGCTTCAAGGAATTTGACTCCGACGGCTATGAAGACGCAGGTAAGTTAAATCCTCGTCAATTCCATCCTCCTTTATTGGAACCCATTGAGAATTTGCAGTGACTAGTGACTACATTCCCCCTGAACGCAACAACTTGGCGCGCCCGGGAATGGAAGCTAGACGCCCGGAACAAGCTGCTAGACGCTCAGGCATTGGCTATAGGCGCCACGAGGACGAGCGCCGAGGCACAAGACATGGCATTGAGCCAAGGGAGCGCGCGCGCGCGGGACACCATCCCTATGAGCATAGGCGCCAGCCACATGGAGATAGCTCACCACCTACAAGTTCCGAGGATGGAGATCCTAGAGACCACCGTCGCCGAGGAGAAAGGCATAGAAGAGACCGTCACCATGCTTCGAGTGACGATGTCATTCCTCGACTCCGAGGAGGACGACGAGCAAGAGATGATGAGCGACGCCCTAATGTCCAAGGACGTCGTGATATTAAGGTAAAAATCGAACCTTTTCCCGGTGATTACGACCCTTCTTTCTTTATTGAATGGACGCAGGCAACAGAGTACGTCCTCAATCATTGTCACTACGATGAGTATGAGAAGGTCGAAGTGGCAACACTTCATTTCACCGGGGCTGCAAGGACATGGTATCATAGGCTTGTCCAAGATAGACAACGGCGCAATCTCCGACCAATTCGACAATGGCATCAACTTGTCTTTGCTATGACAAGGAAGTATGTCCCGGATGACTTCAAGAACAAGATGAAGTTGGAGATTTCCATGTGTAAACAAGGAACAATGACACCATTGGAGTTCTTTGCAAAGTTGGAAGACATGCACTTCAAAGCTGGTGTAAGTGCTACTCCTTCAACTTTAAGGACGAAATTTCTAAGTGGTCTCAACACCACTTTGAGAGATCAACTCGAGGTCCTTCCCATCAAGGACATTAATAGCTTGACGCACACAGCCATGCAATTGCATAATCAATTGGTTCGAAAGAGAGCATGGTCGGCGTCCCAACCAAGAAGGTATGAATCTAATCCCTTACCTTCGGTTACTACTAATCCATCTTCTTCTAGTGTTTTGAAACCAGGATCGAGCTCAAAAGAGAAGGACAAGGCGGCTATGCCTCCACCAAAGATAAGTGACATTGAATGTTACAAATGTGGTGGAAGAGTACACATAGGTCGCAACTGCCCTAATCCTAGGAAGGTCCTCATGACTCAAAATGGTGAGTATGAGTCATGTGAAGAAGAGGACCAAGAAGAAACAGCCACGGCTTTAACCTTGGTGGCTGAATCCGAGGACTATGATGCTTATGCTTGTCATCCACAAGCAACCAACGATGGCATGGCTCTTGCCCTAGTGACAAGACGCACCCTGCATGTCAAGGATGCCCCACACCGGGATCAAAGGTCTAATCTATTCCAATCTACTTGCGTGGTGAATGTTAATGGTAAGAAAGCTAATCTCAGTTTGATAATTGATGGTGGAAGTTGCACAAAAATTTTGAGTGACAAAGTCGTAGATTACTTTTCTCTTCCCACTTCTCCTCACCCTACTCCCTATGGTTTGCAATGGATTTCGTCACAAGGGAGTGACAATGTTGATAAGCAATGCTTGATTGCTTTTTCTATTGAGAACTATAATGATGAAGTACTTTGTGATGTGGTTAAAATGGATGCTACGCATATCTTGTTAGGTAGGCCGTGGCAATTTGATAGAAAAGTGTTTCATAATGGCTTCGAGAATGAGTATACCTTTAATCATAATGACATTCGTGTAAGGCTTTTGCCTATGTCTCGTAACCAAATTTTGAAAGACTCTAAGACTAGGAGAGAACAGCCGAAGCCACAAGCACAGGTGCAAGCAATGGTGCGAAGACACCAAAGAACCGAGAAATTTCAGGAATTGGCCAAGAAGCACAATTGGTCATCCGACCCCATTAAAATGGTTGATAGTGTGTGGAAGGAAGAAGCTGCACAAAGAAGGTTGGAAGCTGCCGAGTTTGGAACTACAACACCAATGCCACCTCCAAGCCTAGAGATCGAAGAGATCGAAGACGTTCTTCCAAACCACCCGGACGTTTTGCATTCTGTCTCGAGCGTTCCTCGTGATTTAATTGGCACATGCTGCGTGCCAAATATTGCTCGGGAAATTGTCACAAGCGCCCGGACAACCAGGCCACAAACGCCCCATCCGCGTACACCTCCGGATCCACAGGGCGTTCTCATTATCCACCCAAGCAACTCGAATTCTGTTTCGAGCACTCTTCATAAATCATTGGACACATGCTGTGTGCCCAATCTTGCCCAGGGAATTCTCCAAGGCGCCCGGACATTCTGGCCTAGCTTACACGAGCCCCGAGCGCCCCCGGCACCTTCTTTCCAATTCTATGGTTTTGGTAAGCACTCTTTCCCTACTTTTACATTGAATATAGCAATGGAAAATGGTGTTTTCTTGCAGCTAGGTTCGACTCCAAACATTAGAGGAGCAAGTCTCGAATTGCGTGAAACGGGGACGTTTCACAGCCAAGTGGGGGAGGGTGATGTGCCCCTGCCTAGCTCATTCACTCGAAGCGAAGTGGATAGGGCGTTCCTTCGCCACACCCAAGCGAAGCCAAAATTGAGGTTAGGTGCTCGGAAGAAGACCAAGCACAAGAGGAAGCCATGTCATTCCATGACACTCAGGCCACGCCGAGGCTCACCAAGCCAAGCTCCCTCTCGTGCTCAAGCCAAAGCACCTAGCGCCCGGACAATGGCACCTTGCGCCCGGCCAACGGCGCCGATCAAAGTGGAGCTCGAAGACTTTTCCGAGCGTCTGTTTACTTTGCCCGAGCCATCTTTTGGCTATGATCATGGTCCACCTCCAGGGTTCGAGCGCACCACTGAGCACCCGAGCCAACCTCCATTAAGGCCCCCGACGCCGAGAAGCCTAAGACCACTCCGGCGGCCTCATTTCCAAGTCTTGTGGAAGAACCACCTGCTATTCCAACTCCGGCGCACTCGAGCCCATATTGAGCGCAACCCCCAAGTTTCCGACGAGTCTGGACAGAACGCCCTGGTAGCCCTCCTTTGCGCCGAGATTGCTAAAGGCTGAAAAATCACGGCTAGGCGCGCCTATTTGGAATTGTTGTCTCTATTTAGGTTTTGTTGTCTTTATCTTGTATTGTCGTCTCAAACAATAGGTTGTCTTTCTATTTGGTTTGGTTGTCTTTATTTGGGATTTGTTGTCTCGGTCCCATGTTAGGAGACTTTCCATTTTTAGAAAGTTGTTCGTCTCGGGATTTGCTAGCGTTTTAGAACTTTCTATTTTTAGAAAGTTTCTAAATATGGATGTGGTCCAGCCTTGCATGGTAAGGCCGTCCTATTGGGCTCTTGGCTCTCAAGCCCAAGTCCGCCCAAACCTAGCCCATACTCAGTCGTCCACTTCTCTCTTCTTTTCTAGGGTTAGCCGTCATTAGCTTCTTGCTTTTCCTTTATATTGGCTTTGCCTCCATCGTTGTAAGGCACATTTAGCTTTTGAATTCAAGAACCTTTGTTGAGATGAGTATTCCTCCATCTTCTTGAACTAGGCGTCAAAATTCCTTCGGGCTCTGTCTTCTCATCTCCTTCACCATATCTTCTAGTCCCTATCTTCTACATCCCTAGCCTCATAAGTTCCCATAGCTTCTAATCCCTCTCTTCTACATCCCTAGCCTCATAAACTCCCTTGTTTGAGTGTCCCTCAATCGACATCTTCGAAACTTCCACAAACCCTAGCTTGCCGAGTTGCCTCCTCGACATTCATATCACAATTCGTCAAGTCATCCTTAACGTCTATATCCCCAAAATTCCGCTGCAAACTCCATTATCTACCATCGACCCACAAAATACATCCACAAAACACTTCCGAGGTTTGTTGATTAAAGATCCTTCGAGCGCAATTGGCTTCCCGGAGACCAGGCGTGCATCAACGAGTTGGCTCCGCTATAGTAACAACATATCAACATGTTAGTAAAATATACTAATTTAAAAATGAATATGACTAATCAAAGTTATAATCGTATCGCAAAACTGTCAACCGAAGGTGGGATACGCAGCGGGCCAAGTGGAAAAATCGACCCTAACTGATCTGGGATCCACCAGAGGATGAGAAACTTGATCATACCAATCGAGATAATCATCTGTGACTGCCCAATAGTAGGTCGCTCGAGGCTCCTGAATCTGTAACAAAGGCCTGGGCTCCTGATCCCACACATCAAGCAGATCCTTGGCAAAGTGAACTGAATAATGTGTCAGTCTGTTGTTACGTGTCACCTGGATGGGCTCCGGGGGAGGATCCGGGATACCCTGCACATGTCCAAACTGTCGCAGCATGCGTCCTGGCTGATAGAGCACCTCAATGTCCATACAACGGAGAATGCCCTCGAACAAAGACGGGGCGTACTGTGGAAGTCTGAAATCCACATTTGGAAATGGAAACCAGTTAACCTGCAACAAAACATTACAACACAGTTAGTATAGATTACATTGACATAATATAACGAAAGCACACATTCTTAATATCTGACCTCCTCATAGCGATCACGGTCAAGCATGCCACGAATGGCAACCAAACGATATGTGCTTGTACCCTGTGGCACCTCTACACCCTCCCTCATAGAAGCTGCGGCGTGGTCCATAGAAAGTGGATCCGTTACAAAATGTCCACGAAAATGTGGAAAATAAGCCTAGATCCACGACTGCAAAAAAAGATAATTAGAACTTGACTTCCAAAACATAGTCAATCGTATAGTTATTTGCGTACTAACCCGCAAAAGAATGCCAAAACTCCCCATCCCCATAGCCAATCGCCTCGACGCCTGTCCAAGGTTGCGATACAGATGAGCTAACACTCCAGCTCCCCAAGCATATCGGTTAGTGCTGTTGTGGTCGGCCAAAAGAACTAACCACCAGTGCTTGACTGCTGTAGTCGACTTGTCCACTAGAACTGTAGTGTCGAGAAGCAATAGTAAGTACATAGACGCAATGAGGCTCTCATCTCTCTGTCCATCCGCCATCTACATCATAACCTTCAATCTCTCCTGAAGATAACCCAAAGGAATGCCTCCACTCCTATACCAAAACTTCACAAGTTGTCGTAACGTCAATCCTAATCAAAATCATCTCTAATTTCGAAACATCATTTTCGTAACATTTTTTACATAACGTTACGAAAATAACGTTATAATTCGCCTAATTTCAATACTTATATTTCATAACTTTATGAAATTATTTTATTTCATAACGTTACGAAATAAAATAATTTCATAACGTTATTAAATAAAATAATTTCACAACGTTACGAAATAAGAGAAGAAGAATGTCATATTTCATAAAATAATTAATTAATGTTACGATGTAAAATAATTAATTAAGTCGGGGGGACGACTTCGGCCGAAATTTTGGGCCTAGAAGAACCACCTTGGTCGGGGCAACTCGGTTCCATGGTCAATTTTGCTTTTTGGTGGGGGTAAACGCCAGGAAAGTGATGTAAAAGGGGCGGCGATTTTAGGGTTACGAATGTAGAGAAATTGGGGAAGAAGAAGGGCCGGGAGGGAAAAATTTATACGGTGCGGTAAAGTTTACCGCACCAAGTTATATATTTTTTTATTTTTAAAATTTAATTTTCTTTTTAAAAATAAAAAATCATGTGCGGTAAATCCTACCGACAGGTTTAAAGTTAATCAAAAGTTTAATTTTTTTGTTAATCTGGGATTAAGCTTGTGCGGTAAATGTTAACGCACAGATCCGTGCGTTAATTCTTACCACACCAGCTTCGTATAGGTTTCAGAAAACTTTCCAACAATGCCCTGAAACCAATTAGTGCGTTAACTTTTACCGCACTAGACTGTGCTACTAATCTTACCGCACAGAATAGTGTGCATTTAGCCCAAAAAACGTGTGCATATAGACGGAGCCCAAAACTTTGATTTTTCTAACCTATATTTTATAAACTTTCTTTGGTAGGGAGTAGTTTTCTTAAAAAGGAAGCTTAACCTATATTGAACAATCCTATTTCTTAGGAGCTAAACTTAATTAATACATTAATTTAGATCATCAAACCGTTTGCATTCAGAATAAGTACAACATGTTGTAAACACACAAGGGCAAAATTATTTAAAGATGCATGTCTGCATTGCTTCAAACATTAGACCATGGGGGTCTAACACGCATGCAAACTTCACAGATTAGTTTATCTGCACACGCTCAGATTCCCATTAGAGCATCTACATTTCACCCCATCGGAGCATCTACATTTCACCGTAACTTTGAGTAACAAATCCTATTTTAAAAAAGAAAATTAAAAAAAAATGTCAGATTTTTTTATTAAATCAAAATGGTCCCCCACGAATTGGTGTTACTCTCCGTGCAAATAACACTTCAATTTTATGTCAAATGGTCCCCCACAATTGATCACAAATTTATTTTAATAAAAAAGAAACTACTTAAATAATAAATGGTCCCCACCATCCATCTTTTTTTCAAAAAATGAGTAACACTAGAGTAACACCAATGTGGGATATAATAACACGATATGATGTGAATGAGAAAAAATTATTAAAAAACAAATAGTGTTACTCAAGTTGAGTTATGCTCTTAGTATTAGTATATATGTGCATATCAAATTATGAGTTTATAATCTCAAAGCCTGGTCGAAATTAGGATTAAAAAAAATGGGTGTAGGGATCTGTGGCCAGTTAAGTTTAATTGTTTAGTCGGATGACTACATTAATCCTAGGGTACAATTGCTGCAGTACTTGATGGAAAACATTGGGAGTTGTTTGGATGAGGTTGTCGTTGTTGAAATTGATTGGAAGAGCAAGTTTAATTACATCAAGACGGCATTAGCATGCTTGTTGAATGAAGAATGTAGATGATCGATAAACATGGTAATGTTTCCTCTGGAAACTACAAAACTCTACATACTACATATTGTTACTTGGTTCAATCATCTATGCACATTGTTCTACATTACGTCCATTGATTGAAAAATTAATTCAATACGAAATATTGTTCAAGATAGAGATTTGATACACAACAACAATCAATCCAGCGTTTTCTCGCCGAAGCAGGGTCCGAGAGTTAGATGTACGTGGTCAATCCATACCCTAATATTTGTTGAGAGGATGTGAACCAACGGGCCTAAGACTCAACAAAATAAAAACGAAAAATTGAAACAACGAATCTATAAGAGACATGTGAAAGAAATATAGGTCTCTATAATCGTTCTTACTATAAAGCCTCTATGGCTCCACCGCCTTGATCTTATCCCTCCAGGTGTTCCTGTACTGAACCATATCTTCTGTCAATGCTAAGTGCGTCAAGTCCATCTGTATTATATATCTCCAACTCTTCTTTGGACGACCTCAACCTCTTTTGTAGCACGCCCAAATCCAGCCTCTTGCACCTCGAACTGACGCGTCTACTTGCGATCCTACCATATATACTATGACATTAATTGTTTAATTTTTTTTAGTTAATATACAAATATATGATTTCCATTCATTTATCCTTTATAATATGATTATATAGTTAAATCGTTGATAGATTATAAGATAAAATATGATTTTTTTACTCTTATATATTATATTTTTTATGTTTTCATTTCATAGTAAAGATTTTAACATCTATTTCACGATTGATATTTTATTTTAAGAACACTAGTCGTTAGTACTACTCCCTAGGGAGTACTATGAAAGCATAATTCTTGATGTTTGTTTTTTGTTTTTGTTTTTACTTCTCTAAATAGGCATGCACTTTTCTTGAAGTTTGAAAACCATTCGAGTCATTGCTCTCTGGCTCTGCCCATGATATCTCTCTCTATGTTGTCCTCTTCAGTCACTCATTCCCATAAATATTGTAGATTAGGTTGAGCCCATCTTATATTGTCCATGTTAGTTTCTCCTAGATTAGGTTGAGCCCATATATTATGCAGAAATTGTTTCAGATGATACGGAGTAGTTGATTTTATGCAAGGAGAAAAGGTGATTGCAAACAAAGTTCTACTTTGTATAGGGATAAATTGGCAATATGGATCAGTGTAATGTGTAATACCCTCGTGTACCCATGTGAAAAACCTCCCGTGACATGTTGAAACCTGAATCGTGGGTAATTTTGATATCATGTGAAACTTTAAGAGTTGGTGGAGGCCAACAAACCCGAAATAATATATGTCTTATCGACTTTCTTGACATTGTTCACAAACCGATAGAATCTTGTTGATTTCTTCCGATGTACGAAGTATAAGAAAAAACATAGTCGTGTGAGAAATATCACATGATGGATAGATCACGTGATGATGCAGATTTAAACGAAAACCGAGGATAGTGAAACACAAATTGTGGACGATGTATAATGTTTGTATATATCAGTCATAACATACATATATATGTATCGTTCTCAATCCTCATTGAAACCTCATCCAAATTGGAACATTTATAGAGTATATCTTTTGTTCCACGCTTTTCAAGTTTCGGCATATTATTAACTATCTTATCTTATCTATATAAAGATTGGCTATCCAATGCCAAAATTGAATGAAATTGGTTCCTCATAAATGTTGCTCCCTCCATTGATAAATTTAGGATTTCACTAAATAAATTTACATCAACCATTTTTTCTAATTTAAAAAGATGTTCAAAATATCAAAACGAAGCGTTTTGCTAAAAAATTAAACACCCTCCTTTTTTTTCTTTCATTAGATTAGATTTGTGGTAAAATTGTACAACGGTTAAAATTTTCCAAACTAGAGATTCAATTGTTTTAAATTTTAAGTAAAAATGTGATATACTAATTATACTCCTCTTGTTTAGTATCATATAAGTAGTTAGCTTTTTAATATATTTTTTTAAAATTCAATTTACACAACGGTAATTAATTACTAAGTAATTAATAGAATTACATGAAGTTGGTTTGATTTTATTTTTCATGTAATATAACGTAAGTCATTTTAGCCTTTTAATTTTATACACAAACTAGACTAGGTCTCGCGCCATGCGCAGGTTTATATAACTCGATATAGTGAATTAGTAGTAAGGAGTATTATGTAATATAAAATTTTATATGAAAATAAGTTTATATCTTAAAATGATATTGATATATAATTAAGTTTTTACATTTTAAATATAATAAACAACGAATATACATGAATTTTTAATACCGAAAATCTTATTTGATCAAATTATCATAGGTCAATTTTTAACAAATTTAAATAAATTGATTTCAACATATATAAAAATATATAATTCAAAACACTACAATAACACAAAAATATAATTATTTCTCTTATTTATTAAGAAATCAATCTTTTTGTGAAACGTCATATCATAAAAATAAAATATATATTTGTAAAATAAAATAATAGGATATTGGGAGGTCAAAATCTAGAAAATTAACACATAAAAATCTTTTTGTAATCTGAAAGATCTTAAGCAATCTTTTTGTAATATTTTTGCACACGATTTTCCAAATTTAATTAATTTTTTTTTGAGAAAATTACAATAAATTATAAAAATTCGTGACCAATGAAATGACGACAGGTGGATGGCCTGAATGAAGAGTATGCCACGTGACATAGCTAGAATTGAAGAAATGTAATTTGCTTTAGTAGTTATATAGAGATTTTTTTCTATTTTATTCTTGAATTTTGGTAAGAAAAGTAAGAGGTGTGTTAAATAGAGAAACATGATTATTAAAAATATAAGGAAACTACATGTAATTTTTACATACAGAGTTTTTATATTTTTAATATCTATCAAACCCACTAAATATCGGTAATATTAGAGAAAAAGAATACCTTTTATATGATATTTCTATGTACAAGATATTTATTTGATACAAGAATAAAAAGTAGAAGAATATTTATTATTGATTTTACCACAAATAAATTAAATTAATTTAAAATTTAAATGTGGGTTAATATTATATTGAATATGTTTAAATCAAATTGATAATACTCAAGAAAAAGAGAACATAATTTATAATCTTAATTCTAATACGAGCCCCCACGGTAGAAATTTTCTAGATCCGCCACTGCCGATAACCCCCAATTCCTCGATCCCCACTCTTCCTTTCAAATTCACCAATCAACCTCAATTTTGACTGTGGTAATTTTTTTTAAAACCCGGTTCAGTTTTGGGCGCAACTAGAATGCGCCCAAAACTAGATCGAATTTTTGAGCATTTTGAAGGCAATAATAAAAAGAAATTACATGGCAATCACTCTTGTACACATGAAATTCAATGCCTTAACATCACTCAATGTTGTATGTTTTCATTGACTCTTTTTTTCATGAACTCTTGTAATTAAGATTAGTCAAATTAATTTGAGTTTCTGATTTCAAAAACTGAATTATGTGCTATTAGTTTGTGTTTTCAGATCGAATATAAATATAAAATGCAAAGAAAGATGTTTGGACAAGAAGGTTGTGATCACATGAGATGGACTGCTAACATTGTTGTTGGATTAGATATTGGTGTTTCATGGTTAATGTGCAAGGAAGATGACTCTCTTGATCCCGTTATAAGTTCAAGTGTTCTTGTTGACAATCTTAATTCTTTTCAAAATAAATTTTTTAATAGTTAATGATCTTATTGTGACAGATTAATATATTTGCAACGACTTTTACTGTTATGTGTTTACTAAAACAAACCTTACAAACCTCTCATGTGGACAGAGGTTTGGAGTGGATGGTATGATTTTGCAGTAATTGACTTTTTCCTTAGATTAATAAAGTAAAAAGTAAAAAGCCAGATCAATAACTTTTTTCAAAGGTACACATGAAGGCTTTAGTAAATTATACTCCCTCCGTCCCAAAATATGAGTCTCATTTTTCTTTTTGGGCGTCCCGAAATGTTAGTCTCATTTCTATTTTTGTCCATAAACTTCTTCCAATTATACCCTTACTCATATTATTTTAATATTTTACATTCATCATTTCCAATGCACTTATGTACTTTTCATTTGTAAACTCTTCTCCCATTGGTTAATGAATTATTTTAATATTTTACATTCATCATTTCCAATGCACTTATGTACGTTAAAGCATTTGCCTTAATCCAAGATATTTTTGTACAATGAGACTCATATTTTTGGACGGATGAAGTATATATATACAAATAATATGCAGGTTTACAGAGTTTAGAGGACCAACTTACCAAACAATCTAAATTCCCTATATTCAATTCATGTATCATGTGTCTTTGTAAAAGGATTTAACTTTTGCAATTACTAAATTTATACAAAGAGGGAGATCTGTTGTGAACTATATGGTATGCATTTTTTCCTCTTTCAATTTCTTTGTGCTTGAAGTGTTTACTTTTTACTTATCCTAAACTACATTTTTCGTCATTAGTACCAAACTTTGAGCCCTTATCGGAGGCCGTTTGCATCTAATTTTAGTAGTTGTAAACAATATTACATATTGCAATATGCTAGCATGTTGTTTTCAAACATTTACACTCAGTTTCCAACAAGCATGATAATTTAGTAAACACGTCAAAAATGTATACAATGGGGAAATGACATTTAATAACTGGTCCTCGAGTTCAATTGTAATGAGTTATAGACAGAAAAATAGATCATATATTCACCAACTTGGCTATTAATAAATCAAAATAGATTACCTTATTTTATATACCAAAATCTGTGGAGTTGGTAATAATACTGCAAACAAGACTTGAACAAAAATTTAGCATATAGAGCATTGAAGAAATTGCATACGCAAATAACATATATTTAAAAACTTATGTCCTGTCCATTACAAGAATATTAAAAATCATATTTTAAAAACTTATGTCCCGTATATTACAATAATATTACAAAATGATATAACAATTTGGCGAATTGAGAGAAGAGGTACAAATCATCAAACTCATTTGATTATATGATATAATATCATTTCAATATCTATTATGAAACATTTAAGAAATTATAATTACGCAAGACCCGTACGCGGGTTTCAGTCTGTTGATTTAAGCCCTAATAAAATAGGAACACCAATACACGAGCTAATTGTTTGGCAAAAAAAAAGCACCCGAGCTAATTAGGTAATGTGATGATTTTAAAGGGAGAGACGAATTCATAGGTAGTTGTGTGTCAATTGCTAAAATGATTAATAAAACATTCAGGAAAAACATAATCACTAATTAAACTTTTTTTTTCTTCGTTTTGATAGAACAAAGATTAGAGTCTGCTTTGTCGATGTTAGATTCTATATCATAAAGGGTTGTGAATATGAATAGCCCAATCTAATTTTGGGACGCCTATTAAACAACGTTAAATCATATTAAAAACTGTAATTTCCCCGCGCGTAGCGCGGAGGCCCGTTTCTAGTGAATCTAATAGCTAGCTTAGTTGGTTGTTAGAATTGAATATTAGTTTTTTTTTTCTGGTCCATAAGGGGACATATATGTCCATTTGTTCAAGAATTGAATATTACAGTAGTTAAGAACATAATTAAAGTAGTGATCCGATCCGTACTCGAATTGGACCAAATAGATGGAAGGGTACATATGTTTAGCATGTCATTATAAAAGCATCTTTATTCATGTACTCAACTTGAGTAACATGGTTCATTATTTTAGTATCTAAATACTTTTCTTCTACAATCATGTTATTTGTTATGAATAACATGTATTTTCCTTTTATTTTTATTATAAATTTAGATAATATATTATATAGTTAATATGGATGTGAAAATGTAGATAAGAATAAATTAAAAATAATTAAAATAAAATTTCATGTATTATGAAAGTTATAAGAGATTTAATCAATAGTTAAGTAATGTATTTTGATATCGGACCATATATTTGCAAATAATTCCATAATGTATTTGGTTACTTAGAGTAACATGGATGATGCACATGCTGAAGTACATTTTTTTTCTTTTACCTTTAAATATACTGCTTACGTCATCTCCCAAATTAGTTTGCTAATCACATAAAAGCAAAAAGAGGGCCTGATTTTTGGTGCCTTCTTCGTAAAGGCTGGTCAGCAAAAGGATATGATTTTTATGACTTGGACACTTGTTAATTTTATAATGTTTCAACTTTTTAAGCAGTGACTATGGCTGTGTTCGGTATATGGAGCTAAAATAGTAGCTGGAACTGAAGCTCGATGAATTTTTTTTCACCGAACACTTAGTAACTAGAACACTTAGTAACTAGATGAAATAAAAAATTAAGCTTCATAATGTGCAAAAAAAGTTCTGCCGAACGGAGCCTATATATGGTTATTTAATTAGTTAGGTGTTTAAATCATCATGATCCATGCAAATGAAGAGTGCTTATAAGCATTCAAATTCATAATCATGTCGACGTTGTTCAACACAATGATCGAAGAAAGGTGGTCAGCAAAACTACAACTCTGAAAATTGGCCGGGGTTGTTATGCAGCCATTCATTCCTAAAGAAAGAGAGGAATCTTTTTATGGAATATATCGACAAGCTTATTATAAGAATAAATAACACCTACTTAACTTAACATTCTATTGGGAAAATAGTACGAGGCTATGCCAATATTATCTACATAAATTAACACATGAGTAAGAAAACATATGTTGACCGACCTTTATCGATCTAACTGATGCGTTATTAGATCACTAAGTGTTCATTTAACCAAACGGAGAAATTGTAATTCATAAGAAATTAATTCTTATGAATTGAATCCGTGTGTTTTGTAATTGATGAGATTTGGAGAAAATTTTATTTTCTGTATTTTCCCTGTAAACAGAATTTCAACCAAATACAATTATTCCAATATAGATTTTTAATTCATGTGAAATTAATTTTCAACCAAACAAACACTAAGGCTTTTTTCACCATAAATAATACTCTTATCATTTTATTTTATTTTCCACCCCAAAAAAAACATAATTGACCTGTTAATTCTGTTCGTTCTTAGCTTTATTTCTTCTCCAACTTTAGTATATGCTTTCTTCATTCTTACATAAACAAATTATATGAAGTTACTATCGCGGTCAAAAAAAAATTGTCTACACTTCATGTTCCAAAAGCTAGAAAAAAGGAGAGAAAAAAGAAAAAAGGATGTGGTATACGTAGGCGTGCCAAAAATGGTCACGTGCCTCATGTACCTTGTGGTTGCTATAAATACTCCTTGCAGTTGCATATATTCTTACTCAAACACACTCCATTAAGTTTTATTAGAAGAAGAAAGAAGCAGAAAAAAAAACACTTACAAAAAATGGAGGGAGGAAATGTGAATCCAGTGATGTCATCAAGATTCAAGAGGATATGTGTTTTCTGTGGAAGTAGTCCTGGAAAGAAGATTACTTATCAGGAAGCTGCCCTCCAACTTGCCCACGAATTGGTACTTACTGTAGTTTTTATATATTAATTAACTTAGTTATATAATCATATTTTTTTAAATAAATATATGTGTGTTTTAGGTATCAAGAGACATTGATTTAGTGTATGGAGGAGGAAGCATTGGCTTAATGGGTTTGGTTTCTCAAGCTGTTCATAGTGGAGGTCGCCATGTTCTTGGGTAATTAATTTTCCTTACTCAAATATTAATCTTATAAATTATAATTTAATATACATTAAGTGGACACATAATGAGTAGGTTAAGCATGCTATTTTCCTCTTCCAAAATTCCAACTGTATTTTTCTTTTCCTTGCAGAGTTATTCCCAAGACCCTCATGCCTAGAGAGGTATATATATATATATATGTCAAAGTCTCTCATTCTTTTTTTTAATGTTTTGGTAGTGTTATATAATTTTCTAAAATGATTATGGCATATATAATTACAGATAACAGGAGAAACAATAGGAGAAGTCAAGGCAGTTGCTAACATGCACCAGAGGAAAGCAGAGATGGCTAAACACTCTGATGCTTTCATTGCACTTCCAGGTTTGTTCCTGATAGAGTATGAAACTAATCTTGGAATTTCAACCATCAACTTAAGATTTTGGTTGAGATTGTTCTTTGACAGTTCCTTTATAAACTTAGTGGATTACGCTTTCTATTTGGCCTATGGACTTTTAACAGTTAAATATACAAAATGCAGGAGGGTATGGGACACTAGAGGAGCTACTAGAGGTGATAACATGGGCCCAACTCGGGATCCACGAGAAGCCCGTTGGGCTTCTGAATGTGGACGGATACTACAACTCGTTGTTGTCGTTCATCGACCAAGCGGTGGAAGAAGGGTTCGTTAGTCCGAATGCTCGACGTATAATCGTGTCTGCTCCGACCGCGAAAGAGTTGGTGATGAAGTTAGAGGAATATGTTCCACATCTTGAGGAAGCAGTTACTAAGCTCTGCTGGGAAGTGGATTATCCTCATGATTATGATCTCTAGATCTTACTTAATTGGCTAATTAATCAAAATATGTATACAAGGGGTATGATAGAATGATATACTACACACCAAGAATTTACTTTGTTGCTATATCTTTAAAGCTCTTTTGTACTGATCGAGTTTTTGTCTTGGTGTAAGTATGTTGATCCTACTACTACACAATACTATAAATATAACGTACTCAAATGTTGCAGTCTAATTGGTTTATTTGACAATACAATATTTACAATGATCTATATTTGACAATACAATGTTAACAATATCAATCGTAGGATAAAACAGTGTTAGCAATGATCTATATTTGAAAATGGTAATGCTACATATTAGAAACTTTGGCTCTCATTTTCGCAAGGATGTTGACTTAGATGAGGACCGTGAATGTTATAATTAACTCATATACATAAGTTCATGCAAATAGTGTGTGCATGTGTTACTGAATGTGTATATCACTAAAATTGTGTACATGTTTTAACATTTGTGTATATCGTTCGCATTTCTCATATAAATAATAAACTTTCATCGCCCGGGATTTTTCCCTCTAAAAACTCCTTTATTCTTACATCTTCAATATGTAGCTCTTTCGCCATCATCGTTAATGTTATCCAAAAAATAATTTGGACATATTAACTAAAGAATGTCATTACTTTCTTTTTTGGTGGAATAAAGAAGGTCATTACTTGATAGATATAGATTTGTAGTATGATCATAATCTATAAATTTTAACGTGTATTAATTATCTTTTAAGAGTATAAATTATAAATATTAATATATTCGATCTCGTGCATGACTGGGAAACATACCCTGATTTAATCTAAAATAATGCACTAAATTTGAGTATTGAAACAAATTGTTAGACTCAAGTCAATATCCATTCTGAAGTATGGTTCTCCTCCACAAAAGCTTAACGTTGAAACAATTGATCGTTTACTTTTTGGTGTTTTGAGTTGAAAGGTGAAAATGAAAAGAACAAGAGAGGGCCCTTATGTCGTAATTACATGGGGCAATGAGCAGGCAAAGTAAATATCGGGGACGTGAAGCATTTTGAATTCTAATTTGGCAATTTTAATTGGGCCTGAGTAGAGGAAAGCGAGGCCCAATTCTAAGAAATGAGTAGGCAGGCCGGTTTGGTTGGCGTCTGATGTGATTGATGGGCTCCATGAATGCCGATTTTCAGATCCTGAGTAAGTAAAGATTGAGGGAGTGCAGCGGAGAGAAGAGAAGAAGCTTGTGCCGAGTCGGACTTAACAATCAGGTCGATGATCCACAACTGAGCTGTGAGGGCTCCACACGAGTCGCAGTGGAATGTATAAGCATCATCGTGCTCTGTCGAACATGGATTTCCCTTGGCAACCGCATCAGTGTTGAGTACAATCTAGGAAGGGGTTAGAGGAGTCCAAACTGTAGCGAGACTGATTTAGTAGCGAGGCCGATTGCACAGCTGCAATACTCAGGTTGAGTTTTGCAGTCCCATAAGAGTTTTCGACCCAAACTTGATTGACATGAACCCGAACTCAAACCTGACCCGTCCGACCCGTTTGCCAGTCTACTTCCAACACAATTAATCGGGAGCATCCAATTCATCCATGATCTGAATCGAATGAAAACGATGACAAACATCCGTATGCAAGAGATCTGAAAATAAGTTCCATCTCCAACCAGCACCATCCCAATCTCTGCCACAGTTGTTCCCCGAATATTATCAGGAATTGCAGCGGTATCGAACTCACAAAGGGCACGATCCAGCAATCAAGAATGATTCCAAAATACCGTTGATAGACCATTGCCGATTATTGCTTTCAGACCCTTACAGAGAACCGAGGACCTATGCATTATACCCTTTCAGATGTGAGGCGCATTTTGACGATTCTGAAACATCTCCACATCCAATCGGTTAGCGCAATATTTTCCTCAGAGAACACAACCACAATGACTTTAGCTCTTGTAACATACGCCAACCTAACTTAACACAAAATTGCAACATTGGCTTGACACATTGATCGAAGTCCAAGACCACCATAACGACAGAGTCTTGCAATTTTGTTCCAGTGAAGGAGGCGAATCTTCCTTTTTTCATACGAAGAACCCCAAACTAAATTAAAACTATATTGCGCTAACCGATTATCTATTCTGAACAAGTTTTCTCAACGAACATCTTATGGGTGATGTCGAATTTAAGGGTCCGTTCGGACAGGCGCGCGTTGAAGTAGATGTTTAAGTGGAAGTACGCAGAAGCTGAAGCGAGCTGAAGTTGAAGGTAGCTGAAATTGGTGCCGAAGTTGAGATTTTAGGAGCTGAAGTTAAAGCGAGCTGAAGTTGAAGGTAGCTGAAATTGGTGCCGAAGTTGAGATTTTAGGAGCTGAAGTTTGATATGGCCTGTTCGGTAAACCGAGCTGAAGTGAGTTGACGTAATCGAAGTTGGATGTAAAATGACGAAAAAGGGTATGAATACATTTGTATTGAATTGTAGGTTAGAGTAATTTAAAATTTTATTATTTAATCAAAGTAGCAAAAAATTAATTAATTAAAAATATTTTATAAATCAAATTTCAAATCAAATTTTTTAATTTAATTTAGTAAACTGAATAATGCATATTTATAATTAAAAATGAGCAATGCATGTTTGAAATAATACGTAAACGAACAAAAAAGATATGAATACAATTTATATAAATAATATTACAAGAAAATATGAATTCAACAATCAGAATATAAAATAAATAATGGGTTTTTACATTGTCTTTCTAGTTCTTCTAATAAGCATTTAAAAAAAGAAAGACACATGTTGAACCTCATTTCTTCTCTATTCTTCTCATAGTCTTTGAACGTGGAACATCAAATTGAAACCTTGACATATGTCCCTCCAATATGCATGAACTTTTCATATATAGGAGTAAAATTACCTACCTCAAATAATTGACTTGAACCATTACCTACATGGAATAATAGAATCAAAGTAATTTTTCAAATATATAATAAAAACACTTTAACTAGCGAGCAAAATGCAGACCTGTAGTAGATTGCTCAACAAGACCACATGCTTAAATCAACATGATAGGTATTAGGTATAGGAGTAAGATTACCAAGCCTTATATCTAAATCACTTGAGACTGAAAACAACATCAAAAACAACATTGTTGAGACTACTGAGAAGATCTTGCATAGATACACATCAGGCAAATGGACAACCTTTTTTCCCTATGAACAACCAACTTCACCAAGAATCCATACTTTCCACGCAACACAATCTTTATATCACTAGTCCAGGGCTCGCCAAACTCAATTGACACCTTCCTTGACAATCAACTTCAGAGTTTTTTGAAACATTACAGGTGAAGGACAACACCAGAAACCCTCAGGATTCACAGCAATTGCCACATTGTGACAATCTGGGGGTCTACGGGCTAGAGAGCAGCGTGGACCGGTTAGATAGACTGGAGGCGTGCACACACGAGCGCATATGCGTATTAGGCCCAATAAATAAGCTCAATGGGGTTCCACCCTAAAACCAATTGGCAATAGGGGGAGTAATCCATAAGCTTATATACTAGGCTTCTTTACTCCCAACTTCTTATGTGGGATACTATTCTCAACACACCCCCACAAGTGCAACGGGCGGAAGCCCAATTGACACTTGAACACACAGTTGTGGATGGGCCTTCTCAGTCTCTTTATAGTCAAACCCCACAACCCAAGGGTCCAGGACAGAACCTGGCTCTGATACCATGTGACAATCTGGGGGTCCACGAGCTAGAGAGCAGTGTGGACGAGTTAGATAGACTGGGGGGCGTGCACACACGAGCGCATATGCGCATTAGGCCCAATAAATAAGCTCAATGGGGTTCCACCCTAAAACCAATTGGCAATAGAGGGAGTAATCTCTAGGCTTATATACTAGGCTTCTTTACTCCCAACTTCCGATGTGGGATACTATTCTCAACACACAATTCTATTTTTGGGTTGTCTTGGATCTAAAACTTTGTTGAATCTAACTTCAGTGATGTCAAACAAGCAAAAATTACAACAACAACAATTTTGAATCCCAGAAACTCTCCATTGTTAATATGGTTTCTGCTAAGAACCCTAGATTTGTTACTTCAATTATGAATACAACCAAGAAGAGGAATGTCACATCAAAGATATTATATACCACGTATATGATATATCCAGCCAAGGTTAACAGAAAAAAAACCTATCAACTAAAATTCACCACCATTGCAAAATCAAAATGGACTTTCAGAAGAACTCACCACCAGAAATGATGCGGGAGCATCTGAGCTACCATCAAGAACATCTGAGCAATCATCGAGGACACTTCGTCCTAAATCTAGAGATGTCCTAACCACTGGAGCAAGGGCTAAATACCGCTATGATCCATCATTGGAGTCATTAATAGTAGCCCAAGCTCGTATTGTAGCCATTCAATCTCGTATAGATCCGGTTCGAGTCAAGATGAGAAGTCAAGTAATTAAGATGAAATAAACTAGACTTCAAGACGAAACTCTGGGATTTGGAATCGCTCAATTCCGATCTCGGACGAGAGAGAACGAGCCGTTTCAAAAACAGATGTCGGCGACATGTTTGCAAAGCGGCGACCGCCGCCTACCTTACGGCGACCGCCGCCAATTAATTTCCAGGCATTTAGCTACGAAGCGGAAACGGCGATCTCCGCCTATGGCCGGCGACCGCTGCCTGGTCACCGGCGATCGCTGCCTTGCCACCGGCGACCGCCGCCAGCCTGCTGCCACTGTTTCGATCTTTTGTTCTATTCTTGCGGGATTATTTCTTTAATTTGGCTTAAGTCTTTTTAGGAAATAATTTTATTGGTTTTATTTCTTTTATTTGGCACCCTTATTGACTCTATATAAGGTTTGCCCTAGCTATTGTTTTAGCCCCTCCCAGACTTTGATATTGAATACAGCGTTTATCGTTTTTCCTCCCAAAAGAGAGCTTTTGTGAGCAGAGTGCCCTATGTGCATTGTTGTTGAACTCGCCCTAGTTGTACTTGTGTGTGTCAATCTCTTCCATAAGGTTGGTGCTATCGGGACTCCATAGAGCATCCTCCAAGTGCCTTGGCCTACCATAGCCATTGTGTTTGGTTGTAATCCATTGGGGTTTCTTCATCATTCGGTAAGGTTCTTGTTCCTAAGTTCAAGGGTTTTATCGTTGTTTGATTTGGTTCCAATTGGCCTATCATTCGACTTATCCTTCTTTCATCTCATTCTAATTCCGCCTATCTTCTCTGTTCGAGTTTCTGTTCGAGGTTTGGTGTCTAGATCGGACAATAGCGGCTTATCCCCGCATCAAATTGGTATCAGAGTTGTGTTGACACCATCCCGTCTTCACAAGAACATCACGAGACCCCCCTATCCAGAAAATCACAAAAAGAGAGTCAGTTTTTGTTTTCCTGTTTATCATTTTCTTTCAGAGATTGAATTTGAGTCTTCGATACTTTTATCTTTCTTGTTGAGTCTGTTTCAGGTTGTGTACAAGAAGTTTGGATCGATTCGTGTTTGTGGAGATCGATAGATTGGAGTTTGGAGCACCCTTGTCCTAAAATTCATTCATCCCATCACCCCATCACAAATTCATCCCTGCCTACCAAAAACGTAGCCGTCACGAAACCCTAGAGTTGCTGAAGAAATTCATTCCTTGGAGCCCAAGACAAATCTTCTACCAGGAAATCCTATCTCTTCAACAAGGAAATCAAGTTAGTTGTTATTTTATTTAGTTTCAATTTTTGCTGAGATTAATATCTCATATCGAGTCTGTATTTCGCTTTGCTGAGACAAAAAAAAATATTAAAAAAAATAGAAAAAGAAGAAAAGAAAAGAGAAAAATACAATAAAAAAATAATAGAAAAGTCTCAAAGTCAGCATATATTTTTACGTTTTTTTTAGTCAAAGTCTAGTTTGATATTGTTTGAGTCGGAATTCAAGAATTTGGAGCAATCGGGATTGCCACGAGTCTGAACGAAGAAGACAAAAATTATTACCCGAAAAAGGCAGCGATCGCCGCCCCTATGCTTTCTGCGACTCCGAGCCACCCCCCTGAGCCATTCCCGAACTTACTCTAGCCCTCTCAACTCCGTCTTTGATCCTTCATTGACACCAGTCGGGACAAGTTAAGGTACGCTTCCTTTTGGCCCTCTTGAGTTCAAACTTGAGTCGTATTAGTTATTTGCATTTACATTCTTGCAAACATTTTGAGTCTTTGTTTCTTTCTTTCGTTGAGTCATTTTGTTTTTGAGTCAGAACCTTGAAGTTGAAACCCAACCCCTACACTAGCCATCTCCATCTCTACCATCACTCATATTAGTGCTAGGAGCTTGTTAGTTTCAATCTATTGGGTTATTGGTCCATACAAGACAATTCATCAAGAAAATCTTGTTACAACAACAATTGAGAGAGAATGAAGAGGAAAACATACGAGAGTAAACACTTGCGAGTTGTTTTCATTTACACTCACTTAACATTGTTCTGTGTTAGTCTTTTCTTTGATAATGGATAGGTTAGTTTCTCCCAAAAGGAGACCCCCAAGGGACCCGACGACCAGAACTGTCACCCCGGAGTTGATGAACTTCTTGGACAAGTTTAGTGAAAAGTTTGTCAGTGGGCTTACTACAACCATCAGACAGGAGCTTCGTCATAGACGCCAACATGGTACCCCCAGGGGTGCTGAAATTCCAGCTCCAAGGGAGCGATATCCTACTCCTAATGCTCCTTTACGTCATCCTAATAGATACAATGCTACTAACCGTTTTGATAGATTGCAGGCTTTAGATGATGATGCATATTTTGAAAAGGAGTATGATGAGAATGAAGGATGGCGACCCTATCGCCAACAAGGAGGGTACCAAGGAAGGAGAAGAGAGCCTGAGCAAAATGGAGTTGGGAAGATCAAGGTGAAGATCCCAAGTTTTGAGGGAAAGTGTGATCCAAATGTCTACATAGAGTGGGAGACGAAGATTGAGAAGATATGGAATTGTCACAACTTCCCCGAGCATAAGAAGGTGTGATTTGCATCTTTGAAGTTTTATGGCCATGCTCTAGTTTGGTGGGACAACTTAGTGAGAGGACGAGCTGGAAATGGAGATTATCCCATTGCTACTGGGGATCTAATGAAGAGGAAGATGAGAGCTTGATTTATTCCCCCACACTACACTAGAGAGCTTCTACAACGACTTGAGAATTTGAAACAGGGATCTATGGGAGTAGAAGATACCTTCAATGCTATGCAAATAGCCATGGTCAGGGCCAATGTGATTGAGCATGAAGAAGCGACAATGGCAAGGTATCTTCGTATTCTCAATTCATTTTTGGCTAATGAAATTGAAATGTTTCCATATAGTTCTATGGTTGAGTTGTTGCACTTAGCCATCAAAGTGGAAACGAAGACTAAGTATAGGAATCAAGGAAATAGGAATGCACATGGTTCTTCCAACACTTGGAAAAATCAGCAAGGACGTAATGATTCTTATTATGGACGAGATGCCTCTTCCAAGGAGCTACAAGGAGATAGGGATAGACCAAGAAGTGACGCCCCTCCCAGACTTTGATATTGAATACAACGTTTATCGTTTTTCCTCCCAAAAGAGAGCTTTTGTGAGCAGAGTGCCCTGTATGCATTGTTTTTGAACTCGCCCTAGTTGTACTTGTGTGTGTCAATCTCTTCCATAAGGTTGGTGCTATCGGGACTCCATAGAGCATCCTTCAGGTGTCTTGGCCTACCATATCCATTGTGTTTGGTTATAATCCATTGGGGTTTCTTCATCATTCGGTAAGGTTCTTGTTCCTAAGTTCAAGGGTTTTATCGTTGTTTGATTTGGTTCCAATTGGCCTATCATTCGACTTATCCTTCTTTCATCTCATTCTAATTCTGCCTATCTTCTCTGTTCGAGTTTCTTTTCTTTGATCATGTCTAGGACATTGAACTCTCCAAGGGGATATCAGCAGGAGTACATGGAGAGTGAAGATTGACAACCATACAGAGATGTCCAAAGAAGAAGAGGACGTGAGCTAGAGCAAATTGGTTTTGCCAAGATCAAGCTGAACATTCCAAGATTTGAAGGTTGGGACATGGATGAGTATATGGAATGGGAAACCAAGGTTGAGAAGATTTGGAGTTGTCATAACTTCATGGAATTCCAAAAGGTAAGATTTGCTATTCGTGAATTTACCGGCTATGCACTGAAATGGTGGAATAACCTTGAGGAAGAAAGGAGAAGAGCACTTGGTCCAACCGTGAACACTTGGAGGCAAATGAAGACCTTGATGAGAGCTCGCTTTGTGCATCCACGTTTTGCACGTGAGCTCTGACAAAGGTTGAAAAATTTGAGGGAAGGAACCATGTCAGCAGAGGAGACATACAATGCAATGCAGGCTGCTATGGTTCGAGCTAATGTGCATGAAAATGAGGAGACTACTATGGCTAGGTATCTTCATATACTTAACTCTTATTTAGCCAACGAAGTATATTTGTATCGCTACTCCTCCATGGAAGAATTGTTGCACTTGGCCATCAAGATTGAGAGGAGAACAAAGGCCAAGAAGCAAAAAGAAATAGAGAAGGCTACGAAAGAATGGCAAGCGCGAGTGCAAGCGCTAGTGAAAAACAACTTTGCTAAGTTCCAAGCCGAGCTTGAAGGTTGGAGTTGTCAAGTCAAAGAGGCTGCCAAGAAGAAGGAAAGGGATAAGAAGCCAGAAAGGGATCTAAGGCATGTCTCTGCATCACAAGAAGTTAACCCAGGGAGCACTTCTAATCTTTCTACTAAAATTGAAGATGTTTTGTGCTTAAACTGTCAAAGTAGAAATCATATGATTAATGATTGCCCTGATATGCTTAATCACCTAGGTCAAATTGAGATTGAATATGAAAAAGGTGATAGTATTGATGATATTGCTTGTGTTGATGATCTTAAAACTGATTTAGATAATGAAGTTGAAATTGAGTATGAGCATGTTGATTCATTGATTGATAGGAAAGATTTGCATGCATAAACTGCTCATTGTGCTGAAATTCTAGGAGAAACTCATTGTCTAGATAAAGTTGAGGATTGCAACATGATTATTGGTGAAGGTAGTTGTGGTAATATTGCTAGCATGGAATTGAATATTAAATTGCAAATTACTTCAGTATGCTACCCTAGTCCTTTAAAACTGCATTGGATTAATGATTGTGTTGATTGGAAATTGAACAAGCATGCTAAGGAAACCATAACATTAGGACATTATGATGATATTTTATGTGATGTTGTACCTATGCAAGCTTGTAAAGTTTTATTTGAATATCCATGGCAGTATGATAAGAGAGTTGCCCATGATGGTTTTGCTAGTTGTCATTCGTTTACCTTTCCTAGAAAAGATGTTAATCTTCCATCTATGGATTTTTCGCAGGTCGCTGATGAGTATGACAAGAGGAAGGAGAAGGATAAAAGAGCTAAAAGAATGAAGGAAGGCAAGGATTCCCCACAACATAGAATTTGTTCCTCAAGGTGGATCTATGCACTCAAGGAATTCAAGAGGAAGTTGTGCATCAAAGAGGACGACGCTTATGAAGATTGTTCTATCATTCATATCAAATCTGATTCGAGGTCGAATCCTTTCCAAGAAGGGGAGAATGATGCGGAAGCATCTGAGCTACCATCAAGAGCATCCGAGCAATCATCGAGGACACTTTGTCCTAAATCCTGAGATGTCCTAACCACTGGAGCAAGGGCTAAATACCGCTATGATCCATCATTGGAGTCATTAATAGTAGCCCGAGCTCGTATTGTAGCCATTTAAGCTCGTAGATATCCGGTTCAAGTCAAGATAAGAAGTCAAGTATATAAGATGAAATAAACTAGACTTCAAGACGAAACTCTGGGATTTGGAATCACTCAATTCCGATCTCGGACGAGAGAGAACGAGCCGTTTCAAAAACAGATGTCGGCGACATGTTTGCAAAGCGGCTACCGCCGCCAATTAATTTCCAGGCATTTAGCTACGAAGAGGAAACGGCGATCGCCGCCTATGGCCGGCGACCGCTGCCTGGTCACCGGCGATCGCTGCCTTGCCACCGGCGACCGCCGCCAGCCTGCTGCCACTGTTTCGATCTTTTGTTCTATTCTTGCGGGATTATTTCTTTAATTCGGCTTAAGTCTTTTTAGGAAATAATTTTATTGGTTTTATTTCTTTTATTTGGCACCCTTATTGACTCTATATAAGGTTTGCCCTAGCTATTGTTTTAGCCCCTCCCAGACTTTGATATTGAATACAACGTTTATCGTTTTTCCTCCCAAAAGAGAGCTTTTGTGAGCAGAGTGCCCTCTGTGCATTGGTGTTGAACTCGCCCTAGTTGTACTTGTGTGTGTCAATCTCTTCCATAAGGTTGGTGCTATCGGGACTCCATAGAGCATCCTCCAGGTGCCTTGGCCTACCATAGCCATTGTGTTTGGTTGTAATCCATTGGGGTTTCTTCATCATTCGGTAAGGTTCTTGTTCCTAAGTTCAAGGGTTTTATCGTTGTTTGATTTGGTTCCAATTGGCCTATCATTTGACTTATCCTTCTTTCATCTCATTCTAATTCCGCCTATCTTCTTTGTTCGAGTTTTTGTTCGAGGTTTGGTGTCTAGATCGGACAATAGCGGCTTATCCCCACATCAAGAAAGAAATTAAACTAACAAAGAAAATGATTGAACAAGGCTTTATATCAAGGAAGAAAGAAATCAGATAGCAGAGACTTTCACTAGAAGGGAATAATGGAGTGGAGGTTGAGCAGGGAAGCAATACAACAATATATGTTCCACTACAACAATAACATTGTCAAGTAATAATAATCACAAGATCGATCAAATGTCAAACACCATCTAACATCAACTTTCAATTGTACAGTGTCTATAATAATCTCAAATGGTTCAACACGTCAAGCACCAGGCCAAATAATATGTTTGTCAAAAAAAATCCTGCAAATGCAAAAAAAATCATATTGACATTTTAAAAAAACACCTTGTGTGCACAATTACTTTCTAGCACAATAGCCCTAAATTCACAACTCCATTCACTAATAGCTCAAATACAATTCAAGATTTCCTAGTTTAGACAAAAGACTACAAAGAAATATGTAAGAAACTCAGAAATTTCACAAATCAGGGTTCTAGGTTCCCTTATGTTTTTCAGCTTTGATCTATCTAGGGATTCAGGTTTGTTCATATTCAAGTTCCAATTTCACATTTTGGATACAATCTAAAGATATATCTAACCCAAACAAATTTACGACACCGAAAATTAGGCATTTACCTTTGCGATCGAAGATTTCCTTGGATAGAGGATGCATATTTGTTTTTCAGTCGAAGACTTTGTTTTTCTGAAAGCCCCAAAAGAATCGATGATTTTCTTCTGGGAGTGAACAATCTCATATTTACAGATGCTCAGGGTATTTCTCGTCATCTTCCATCTCTTCAACGCCTCAAATCTCCTTCCCCTATCCCCCAAGGGTATGAAAAACCCTTCCACTTCAACGTTGAATAGCTTCATCTCTCCTCCTTCAACCCAGACACAAAAATGCTGAACACGCCTAATCCAGCTTCAATTCCAATACCTTTCAACTTCAACAACTTCACTCGGGTAAAAAAGCCACCCCGAACGGAGCCTAAATGTCTTGCAATTTATTATAGCGGTTAAAAACCAAATCTTTATCAACCAACATATAAGATGATGTCGAATTTTAATACCTATGAGCTAGGAGAGTATATTCCACACCCACCAAGCTAAGAGCTTATTGACATCGTATTGAAAGGGTGCTACAATAATAGCAACAACCAGACTTTTAGGGTCCGTTTGGATTCTCAAATAATGTCATTATAATGTCAAATTTGGCATTATAATGACATTATCGCGGGAATCCAAACGGACCCTTAAATTTTGCATAAAACGTAACTAAGATGGGGGTATGCATCACTATCTTCTCGAATTTTCCAAGCCCAAGCTTTCTAATAAAAGTAAAGATTATGCTCCATTCATATACTCCCTCCGTCCCTTTATGTTCTTCTCATTCTCTTCTGACACATTTGTCGAGACACGTTTAATAACGTTAATATCTCCAAATATAGATTAATAAAAATTATAAAAAATTTATATTGTTAAAGTTCTCGTCGAGACGAATCAAACAAGATCTCATATTACAATGTTTTTTCTTATATATTAGACGATATATCGAAGATTCTCTTGTAATGTGAATAATGTCAAAAATTACAATTGGGAGAACATTTGGGGACCGAAAGAGTACATGTCATCCAGATAAGACAACCGACCATTTATTAAAAATCAAATTACTTTCATTGTTTTTTCTACTCAAATGATTACGTCATATAAGCGCAAATCATCTATAATGAAGTCATACAATCTTCTTATCCGATTTTAACGTGAGAAAACACAACTTCGACCTAAAATTTACAACATGATGGAATATGTGATTTCACTGTTAGATTTCTGTATGTAAAAAATGTAGCATGTTAGATGATGTTTGGTATTTTTCATACGGTTCGAAAGCCTTAACTTTGGTTCGATCTTTATAACTTCTGATTGTTTATCCTAATTACTTTTTAAAAAATGTTTGTGGGAAGGCTTTGTTTCAAACTACTGGAATTTTTTTTATTTGTTGAAAATCGATCGCTAAGCATAAGAAGACAATGTCAATAATTGAGGATTAATGTGTGGTTAAGAGAAGAGAGGCGATTTGGGCTGTCAGATGGACGGTGATTCTTTTTGTTTAATTTAACTAATTATGTGCTTATAAGTTAGTAATTTATAAGTTATCTGCAAATGATTCCATAACAAATTCGGTAGATTATTATATTCGAGAGACATTTCGTAAATGTTTCTTTTGCGAACTCGATGACAGCTTTAGAGTCTTAAGTTCTTAGTCGAAAAAAATGTTTTTTCCCGGTTTAAACGTCATATATTTCGTTTCAAACGTCTGTTTAGGACGTTTAGAAAACAAATTTTACATCCCGATCCTGTTAGAACGGATAGTGTTTTAAAAAACCTAGAAAAATAAAAACTGCGCATGGCCTTTTAAAATTTCCGGCTCAAAAATTAAAAATTTCGGCTCAAATTCTAGTAGAGTTTATAACCGAGATTTTTTAAAACGGGATTATAAAATGTAATTATTAAAAATACGTTGTAGCATATAAATAGTATATATATACACCCGAGTTATAATTTTAATTTAAAAATACACAAGGGTATAATTGTCTTTTACTAATTTGACAGAATTTCTATCGGAACAACTAAGTAAGACGAGGTTTGAGTCGTTACTAACAAAATGCAAATAAGAGTTGGTTAAAAATAATAATTGATATGGAAGGTAATCTGACACAATGGCCCAAGTATAATAAGGTAAAATCTATACGCACTACATTTTGCAACTTTCCACACTACATTCTCGTACGTCCATAATGGGCGTACGCTCGTTTTCAGCGGACAGTGCAAAATTCCAACATCGATTGTGAAGCAAAATACAGAATACGCTCGTCTGTATACGCCCAAAACCTGCGTACAGTCTAAATTTTAATAATATAGCCGTTGGGGAATTTAAATTTAATAATATAATACTCGTACGCCCATAGTGGGCGTACGCCCATAATAGGCGTACGAGTTAAAAATTAGCCCTAACGGCTATTTTTCCAAATTCAAAAGTTAAAAAAGTAGCCGTTGGGGTATATTTTGCCTGTACGCCCATTATGGGCGTACAATTGTTTTTATCCCAACGACTATTTTTTCAGAATATGACCGTTTGGGATGTAGTTTGTGTATAAATGTAGGAACTTCGGATGGATGTTCAAGTCAAAAATGTCAAATAGGAGAGTTGCAAATTTGAGTGATGGTGAAGAGTTTGAATATGTGACGGAGATTGAGTATGCGAGTGGTGAAGAGAACGAGTATGTTGAAGAGAACGAGCATGAGAGTGACGAAGACGATGCGATCGTGGATGAGAAAGAGTATTTTAGTGAACCCGACGACGGGATGTGGGACGACGATACCGACGAAGAAGGAGGAGACTTCGACGACGGAGATTTTTCGGTTAGTAATTAATTTGAATCGTTTCGTATTTATTTACGTTATTTAGTTGCAAATAATTTGTAGAAGTGATAGTTTAGATTGATGTGGACTCGTAGTTTTAAGTTTTAGTTGTGATAAATATGGTAGTTTTTATTAATTATAGGGTATGGATTACTATGATTCGTTTGATACCGAAGAAACGTTTCCTACTAAGGAACACTTGAGGCGTTGGGTTCAGAGTATTGGTAGACAACTTATGATGATATTAGTGACTCGCCATAGCAATGAGCGTCAAATGAATATAATGTGCTCGCATGCTGGGGTGTATAGATCAGGGAAAAAGAAAAGAGAGGATGGCGAAACAGAGGAGGTTGTTAATACAAAGTGGGATAGTAGGGATAAGAAGTCGGATTGCAAGTTTGAGATCCGAGGATATAGGTTCAGGGCGAGGGATGCGAGAGATGGATGGTATGTGAAGGTAAAATACGAACAACACAATCATAAGCTTTCCACTAGGTTCATTGGCCATCCGTACATGGGTCGAATGACGCCGAATGAGGTGAAATTTGTGGCGGTATGTGCGAATAGCTTGACTACGCCGTCTGTTATTGCTACTCAGTTGAGTGCGGCCTTTCCAGGGAATACAACATCCACAAAACAAATCGCCAACTTTATTCAGAAGTTGCATTTTGAGGATCGTGGAGATTTGACTGTTACACAATGGACCTTGAAGTTTTTGAAGGAGCGCAGCTATATAGTGCATCCCCTCTGCAAGAAGAAATCAAACGTGGTGGAAATCTTGTTTTTTGCTCATCAAGACTCGTTGCACTTGTTGAAGATGTTTCCGTACGTCGTGGTTATTGACGCCACATACAAGACGAATAGGTACATAATAGTTGTATATCAAAAAAAAATTGTTTAAATATATTGAATATGCCTCTTCCTTCATTATTTAAATATATTATGCAGGTATAAAATGCCTCTTGTGGAGATTTTCGGTTTCACTTGCACGCATAAGACATTCAACATTGCATATGCATTCACGGGTAAGGAGGAAACAATGCACTACTTGTGGATAATTCAGAGGCTTGGAAAGTTGTTTGAGGATGCCGGAGTAACGCCGACTGCAATAATGACCGATCGAGAACTAGCTCTCATCACTGCAATCAAATATGTGTTCAAAGATCTTCCGGTTCAACACCTCTTGTGTTGGGTTCATATCAAGCACAACATCGAGGTAAACGCTACCAGAATTTTGAAAAACAAGGAATCGGTGAAAAGGTTGTGCTCGCAAGTATGGAGACTTTTTCTATCAAGAACGGAGGAACAATACGAGGAAAAACTGCTAGGATTGAGAACATCTTGGAGAAGCGGCGTCGTCGGATACATTGAAAAGGTGTGGCTTATCCCTTACAAGACAAACATTGTTTGCGCATGGACGGAACACAATCTTCACTTCTTCACGAGGACCTCAAACAGGTAATTTTTTTTTAACTTACTTAAACATTTCCGATTTATTTATTAGTATATTATTTAATAGTTGTTTTACTTAAACGCGACATTGAATGAATAAAACATAGGGTTGAGGGAATGCATAAGGTGTTGAAGAAAATAGTCGGTTCAAGTATAGGCGGTTTTAATCGAATGGTTGTGAGGATCCATGCAGCCATCGAGGGTCAGATTGTGAAGGTGAGGGCCACCATGGAAGAGGATCGGATCAAGACACCCTGGGTTTTCAGACGAATGAATCCACAAGTGAAATTGATATTTCGGCATCTATTCCATAATGTGTCTGATAGAGCGTTGCATAAGTTGTGGGATATATGGGAGGATATAAAGGCGAAGAATTATGAGGAACATTGCGAAGATTACTGGATGCGAGAATGTCAGGGCCTACCGTGCATCCACGAGATGGTGCAACATATTATTCACAAGAAGCCATTCAAGCTTAATCAGATTCACAGATTCTGGAGGCAGCTAGAATGAGATAGGATTGAACTTGATAACGGGGAGGTAGAGATTGGTGTACCTCAGACCATGCGGGAGTTGAGATTCATTGAGCTCAACGATAGATGGCAAAAGGGGGAACTTCCAGAAAGTCAGTGGTCTCAGATAGCGGACTTGTACACAATGTTGGAGTATCCACATCAAAGTCTTGCGGTGGAGCCGACGGGAATCAAGGATCCTGGCAGGCCAAGAGGAGCGGTAGGAAAGAAGTGGGGAACCGAGAGAGAGAGAAGAGCGCGTTTGAGTACGCAAGGGAAGAATTAGAGAAAAATGATGCTACGAAGGCGAAGAATAAGACGGTTAGAGGAAAGGGAAAGGGAAAAGCAACGGCGGCACAACCTACTTTCAACGAGCCTACTATAATGAGGGAGTTTGAAGTTGCTGGGTGCACTGCGGCAGAGGCGTTTGGTCATTCAAGTGGCACTGGTGGAGAGGGGTTCGGATTATCAGGTTGCACTCTTACAGATGAGTTCCCTCAAACAGCAATGACGAAATGTGGGGTAGACTTCGGGGTTGACAATGTTGATCTCTTCATGTTTCCATACATTGTAGATGCACAAGACGTAAGGGCGGATGGACACTGTGGATATCGGTCACTAGCCATGTTGTTGGGGCATCACCAACAAGAATATCCTCGCATTCGCATGGAACTGACTACGGAGCTGTTAGAGAACAGTGATATCTACAGACGAGTCATGACCAGACTACGCCCGGATTTGGCAAACAACTTCGACGCTCTTGTTCAAGAGGTCAACTATAGCAGATCACCATGTCCCGAAAGATACTGGATGAGTATGCCCATGATTGGATTAGCATTTGCCACTAAGTTTCAAGTTGGTTTGATACTTATCCAAAGTCTGATCATATTTGTGCTTACCGATGAAGGTGTATCAACAAAGCTCCAGTCATGGTTTGAAAATTTATGCAATGGATCGTGTGGGCTTAGCAAACCACTACATACCGGTATGATTTTCACTAAAGTATTAGTGATTTTCACTCAATTTTCTTAATGCTTAACATGGTATTTATGTTTTATAATTTAGGTGTGCCTTAGAGAAGACTGTCCGGTACCATCTGTACCTGGAGTTTGGCGCATGTTCAAGGATCCTAGTGCGAATGGATTGGATCGCGGGTTCGCGCTGAGGATGCAACAATAGAAGGACTATCGCATTAGTTATGGTAGTATAGATGTTGATCTGTAGTGAATTCGGATGTGTTGAATGTTTCACCTTTTGTAACTTTACAGGACTTTCCCTTGTATGCTTTTGAGATTGTAGTTGATGACTTCTGTTGTATGTTTGTTATGCTTTTAATATCTTGACTCCTTTTTTATAGTATTGTCTTGTCTGTTATTTTTTAATGTTTTAGATGGGTTAAATGAAACAAGTTCTGAATTCACTACAAGGGATTACTTGTTAAATTAAAACAGACACTCCAGAAACTACAACAGACTTAGCAAAGACGTAACAACTTTCAAGAAACATAACAACATTACATCCTAATCGAGTAAAACGGGATTAAAACGAAAAACGACGCGAAAATCGAGTAAAACGGGATTAAAACGAAAAACGGCGCAAAAATCGAGTTTATGAAGGGACGTACAACGAAAAATGACAAGAAAAAGGTATTTAGAAAAAAGAAATAATTTTCATGATGCAAAGGGTATTTAGCCAAAAAATACTTAAAAAGTTGAAAAAGGAAGGGGTATATAGTAAAAACTTGAGAAATGATGTTTGAAATGGATAGTTTGGGCCCAGTTCTTTTAAACGCCTTAGAACGCTAAAACTCAAAATTTCAAAATTGTAACATGATAGAAAATGAAGTCTTTAGTTGTTATCAATTATTGGAATCGAAAAAAAATCAACGAAAACGTCAACGGGCCTAATAAGGCCGAATTGAGATTTGGTGAGGCCCATTACCTAAAAACGACATAAAACGGGTTAATAAGACCTTAAACATTGAAAAACTTGAAATGTAAAAGTTGTATTTGAGCATTACCAATATGACGGTTTCGTTTTTATAATAAAATAACAAAATGAACACTTCGAAATATCTAAACAATCACTTTCACCTAGTTACGAGTTAATCTCAAGTATATAAGTCGTATATCGAGTAATCAAGCAATATGGACAATACGAAGATGTGAAATGTCGTTATTTTGGAGTATTTGAGTGTTTCATAACATTTAATGAAAGTTTTATGTAAAGTTTATTTGAGTAAAGAATTGATATCACACACATATGAGTAAAACTATACGACTTATATACTTGAGATTAACTCGTTACTAGGTGAAAGTGATTGTTTAGATATTTCGAAGTGTTCATTTTGTTATTTTCTTATAAAAACGAAACTGTCATATTGGTAATGCTCAAATACAACTTTTACATTTCAAGTTTTTCAATGTTTAAGGTTTTATTAACTCGTTTTATGTCGTTTTTAGGTAATGGGCCTCACCAAATCTCAATTCGGCTTTATTAGGCCCGTTGACGTTTTCGTTGATTTTTTTTCGATTCCGAGAATTGATAACGACTAAAGACTTCATTTTCTATCATGTTACAATTTTGAAATTTTGAGTTTTAGCGTTCTAAGGCGTTTTAAGTCGGTTTGCCAAATCCGGGCCCAAACTATCAATTTCAAAAACAACTATTCACTATCTACTATCCACTATCCACATTCAATATCCACTATCCACTCTCCAAACCCTATACCCTAAACCCTAAACCCTATACCCTAGCTAGGTTTTCCTCGATTTCCGTGTCATTTCTCGTCTTAGCCCGTTTTAAGTCGGTTTTCGCACAAATTCTCGTCTTAGCCCGTTTTAAGTCGTTTTTCATCGGTTTTCGCACAAATTCTCGTCTTAGCCCGTTTTAAGTCGTTTTTCATCGGTTTTCGCACAAATTCTCAACTTAGCCCGTTTTAAGTCGGTTTTCGCACAAATTCTCATCTTAACCCGTTTTAAGTCGTTTTTCATCGGTTTTCGCACAAATTCTCGTCTTAGCCCGTTTTAAGTCGGTTTTCATCGGTTTTCGCACAAATTTTCGTCTTAGCCCGTTTTAAGTCGTTTTTCCTCGGTTTTCGCACAAATTCTCGTCTTAGCCCGTTTTAAGTCGTTTTTCATCGGTTTTCGCACAAATTCTCGTCTTAGCCCGTTTTAAGTTGGTTTTCATCGGTTTTCGCACAAATTCTGGTCGTAGCAAGTTTTAAGTTGGAAAATCCTAATAATATATATATCCATGAAAACTACGACATCCAAAATATAATACCGACAACGAAATATACATCACACAAACATCCAAAATATAATACTGAACACAAACATATCATTGCACAGGGCCATCCTTCTCTGGTACTACATCACCAGTCCATATGCTGATCCACCCCCTCATCATCCTTGCTTGTCCTGGAGGCAAAGTGTCACCATATGCACGTAGGAAACTAGATATCTCAGAGGCGAGTATGTTGCCCCGCTACATTTTCAAAATGTAAATATAAGTAGAATAAAATAGATTATAATTATAACTTGAGCGATATTGACTAAAATACGTACCACAACTACAGAGGCTGTCGCAGGTATCTGTATGTGCTCGGCACGGTGGTCAAACGGTGCACGTGGGTCTTGCCTGGGTGATCTGGAATCAACATAAGGATGTGACATGACATTAAACCATGTCAGATATTCATCCTTGCAATCCCATGCATACTCTCGAAGTCCTCGTCGATCCTGCTCGTCTAAGGTGATCAATCGATCCGGCAAGGTCTCTGGGGCCCAAGTGCAGTCCTCATCCCCGAATGTGACAGTGTACCCCGATGCAGAATCATATCTGATCGCAATAGGTGGTGTAATCGGGGGTTCGGGTATGCCTTGCACATACCCGAACTGTCGCAGACATCGGTCAGGATGGTGCGACTCCCTGACCTCAAAGGACTCTAGAGGCCCCCGAAATAGACCTAACCTATACTGTGGGTCGTTGAGATCCAACTTGCCCCAGGGGTTCCACTAAACCTATGTTTTTTTTAAATGACAAACGTATTTTTAAAAATAATAATTGCATAACATATGATGAAATTACTCATTAAATAGTACTTACCTCTGCATATGTGATCTGGTCAAGGACCCGTCTGAGGGAAACTAGTCGAGCAGGATCCTTATGGTACTTGACTTTGCTGTTTTCCCGGATAGCCGTCGCCGAAGCATTCATTGATGCCAAGTCCTGCATAACATGACCCCGAAGACCATGGAAATACGCCCATATCCAAGCCTACAAATACCAGAATTTCATAATGTTTTAAACATAAACAAAATATACACGAAAATAAAACAAACATTAAACGAATACTACCTTCAGAAGGAGCGGACATCCAGCAAACCCCTTGGATTGAGCACGGGAGGCCTGACCCAACTGTCTGTACAGTTCAACCAAGACGGCTGTCCCCCAAGCATAGGACCCTGTCTCATTGTGATCTACGAGGATGCTAAGGTATTTGTGCTTCACCTTCATCCGAGACTTGTCTACAAATGTCGTAGTGCCTAACAGGGACAGCAAGTAGAGCGAAGCAATATCACTCTCTTGCTGAGGAGTCCTGCAATTAATAACAAAAAAATGAATTAGTAACGTTAATCGAGAAATTATGAGAAATTCTTATAATATACGAAAATTTACCTGTCCTGTATATCAAACATCTCTAATAGTCGGGTGTGGATTGTGGTGATGCCTCTCTTGCCGTGGATGTTCAAACCCCCATCTGATAATTTATCACGGATTATAAATATTTAATTGAATCAACTAAAAAATGGAATCAAATATAAATAATAAAATAAACTCTACGTACGTAAGCATAGCGCAGCAGCCTCCTCGATCGTAGCAAACTCGAACATCCGCTGCACATGAGGATGCACAAACCCATCTATGTCTGCCTCAGCAGATCTGACAGCTTGTCCATGGATCGGAAGCTCCAGAATCTTCAGCACGTCTAACAAGGTAGGAGCAATCTCACCAAATGCAAAGTGAAACGTGTTGGTTTCTGGATACCAACGCTCCACAAATGCAGAAATCAGAATCGGATCGATGTTGTTGTACTCGAGCCGGGGATCTGCAAGGACCTGTAAGTGGCTCCGCTGAACGAGCTGCCACCATGACCCAGGCACATTAGATTTATGCCTATCATACTCCCTGAAGAAGTCCTTGCGGGTGTATATATCCAACACCCTCTTCAGCTGATGTACGAAAGAGAAATTAATGAATTAGAAAAGTGTGTGGATCGTTTTACCTCACAAATTCATTTAGAAAACAACGCATACCTTCGATGAGGGCGGTATCACATAAGCCGGGTCATGCTCAATACGCTCTGCAAGAGACGACGTCTTAGTCCATATCACCGGAGCAATGTGGGTGCTGTAATCCACCAAAAGCCGTGAACTGAGAGGACCTCCAGGATGCCCCACATAATCTGCATCCCCTGGAACCGGTACAGCTAAGCCCGGATTAATGTGCTGATTAGGCTCCTGAACAGGGTCCTGAATGGGCTCCTGGAGGTCTGGCTGATCCTGATCGAAATCATGAACAAGCTCCTGAATCTCCTGCTGATGATCCTCTGCAGAAGGCGACAATGATCCATCTGGAGATGGCTCACGCACAGGTGATCCCTCATAGTAATCAACATGCATCTGCGCCTCCAAATCTCCTAGATCTACATCTGGCTAATCTGCAACCTTTGGCTGATCTGCAATCTCTGGCTGATCTGCAACCTCGGTCGCCTCCGTCAACTCCTCTGTAAATTCCTCCTCCTCACTAACATCCAAATCATCCATCATAGCTTTCCTTGTATCTCCTATATGAAATCCTGGAATGTCTGGAGGAGATCCACGACGTCGGGAAGCTGTGATCCCGCGTGCGCTAGGGTGACGAGGGCCCTTCTTCTTCTTTCTTACAAAACAACCCGTCGGAGTAATAGCCCTCTCTAAAGCCTATTTTCATATTTATAAATTATTATTTTATATTATTTGACGTTTTTCTTTTAAATATTTAATAATGTATTAATTACTAATTAATTCATTTCTTAATAAATAACGACTAATTAATATTATATTAATAAATATTATTTAATATTAAATCTTTTTCATTTAATCGTTATTTATCGAATAACGTGAAACGTTAAACGATAAATAACGACTAATTAATATTATATTAATAAATATTATTTATTAATATAATATTAATTTTCTTTTAATCGTTATTTATCGAATCACGTGAAACGTTAAACGATAAATAACGACTAACTAATATTAAATTAATAAATATTATTTAATAATATATCTTTTTCTTTTAATCGTTACTTATCGAATAACGTTTCACGCTAAACGATAAATAACAACTAATTAATAATTTATTAATAAATAACAAATAATTCATATTTTATTAATAAATTGTATTTATTAATAAATTTTTTTTTAATCGTTATTTATCGAATAACGTTTCACGCTAAACGATAAATAACGACTAATTAAAAAAAAATATTCACGTACCTCGTGGATTGAGAGCGTCTTTTCCGGCGATTTCAAACGGGCCTGTTTCTGCGCACCGCCCCGACCCCGACCACCACCAGCCCGACCACCACGAGCTCCACCACGAGCTCCACCCCGACCACCACCTGCTTCACCTCCAGCCACCTCGCCGGCGCCACCAACCTCCTCCCCTCCACCTCCAGACCCCTCGCCAGCTCCACTGACCATCTCCGGAACCACCGCAGCACCACCACGAGCCCTTCTACATTTCGCCGGCTTCATCTTCGGCCCAGGCGCAGCTCCTCCACCTCGAACTCTTGCGCCACCAGCACTCCGCCGGACGGGAGGGAGAACAGAACTAGCCGTCGTCGCCTCCACCGTCGCCGGAGTGGATTTTGAAATTTTCTCCATTTCTTCGGATTACATGATTCCCAGTGGAATTGATGAAATTGATTGAGGGATTTGGATTCTATGAGAAAAACGAGTCGAATAGATCGATTTGGGGAATTGCATTATACGCCGATTTTGGGCGTACGTCCATTATGGGCGTACGAAAATGTAGTGCGTATAGACCCCGCGTATAATAAAGGGTGATTTCCTTCAATTTTCCATATTCTTTCCGCTGAATATTCATAGCATTTGATTGTAGAAAGAAAATATGATAAGTCCGAAGTCGGGGCCACCAAAGTAGGTTAAGTGAGGACGGTGCATTTTGGTACTTTCTATATTAAAACGCTAAATTTAATTCATTGGACAGACAATGTAGTGCTTTTTTATTTCAAGGATAAGGTCCATTTCAGTTGATGGCTACCACAAATTTGTGTGATATACTCCTCCGTCCCTTAATTATGGTGTTTGTTTGGTTGGAGTCCAAAATCAAAGGAATTGAAAATCTGTAGGAAATGAAAATGAATATTTGTGTTTGGTTTGAAAAAAATTCTGTGAAAATCATGGGATTTCAATTTTCTGGAATTTGCAATTCCTCCATTATGTGAGAATTGATCTTACCTAGTCCCTCCTAGGTAATTCACTTTTCCCCATTTTTACACATGAAATCTTAAATTCTCCTATTTTGATCTATCTATTGAAAATTTTAACCAAATACATTTTCTCAAAATCTCCTATATTACAAATCACCTGAATTCAATTTCCATGAATTACAATTCCCACATTCAACCAAACAAGCACATGTTCTCATTTTCTTTCTTTATACGAGAATTAAGGAGAGGAGAAAAGAGAGGAGAGAGAAGATGAAAATAAGAGAGAGAGTATTGTGATGAGAGAATGATGAGAGATGAGAAATTAAAGGGTTAAGATTGAGTGAGAAAATAATGAGAGAGAAAAAAATTAAAGTGTATTTTGGATTGTTGTGGTTTTGGGGGAATTTAATGAGTTTTAATGAGAGTATATTGGTAAAGATTTGTGGTTAAAAATGGAAATGAGAACATCAAAAATGAGAAATGAGAACATAAAAAAGGGACGGAGGGAGTACCATTAATTTGTTTAAGAAACTGATCATTTTAATTGTTTGCTTTTTCTGTACGTTAATGGGAATGACTCTATTATCAAATTTGTAAAGAGTTTTCAGTTGCACAGAATTTGCGCAGAGTTTTATGTACAGTCAGTGTATTCAGATTCTTCTTCTAACTACTCCCTCCGTCCCATTTTGTTAGTCCCATTTTCTATTTCGGGCGTCCCGAAATGTTAGTCCCATTTCCATTTTTGGACATAAACTTCTTCCTATTATACCCTTACTCATATTATTTTATTCATATCCTAACACTACTTTATCAATCAAATCAACCATCTACATCATCTTCTCCAACTACATTTTCACCATTACTATCATCAACTACCTTCAAACCCATTAAATTTCTTCAAGTTTTCACCTAATCTACATCTAAACTTAACATAAAAAATTCTTAAACAACCCAGATTTTTTTTAAAACCCAGATTAACGCTCTTAATCACGTTTTCCTAATTAAACCCGATTAACCCTTATCTACCCAGCCCAAAACCAAAGCCCAGCCCAAAAGCTCTGTATATATATTCCTAAACCCTAAAAAATCCCTCATTCCCTCATCTGCTCTCGCCGCTCTCGCCTCTCTCGCCTCTCCTCCTCTTTCTCTGAAACCCTAACCGTCGACTCGCCGACTCCTTCTCCTCCTCTTTCTCTCCTCCAGTGATGTCGTCTGATTCACTCACTCGTCCCTCCCAGTCCTTCACTCAAAGCCTTTCTCCTCCTTCGTATGAGAGGAATTTCAAACTCCCATCGGAAGAGGAGCCATCGTCTACCCCCAGTTTGTTCAAGGACGATCCGAACCCGACGGAGGAGGAGACCGAGGAGGAGGTTGAGTCGGCGGAGAAGACGGTGACCGGCGACGCTAGCATATCTACACCTGTCCCCGGGTGCTCCCTTTCTGTCCCTTGCGAAAGGGGTGGATTTTGCGACGGGAGGCACACTTTCAGTCCCATACGCCGGCAAAGAACTCGCACCGTTGACAAATGGTGGGAGCCGGAGAAAGTTTCAGTGGATTTGCAAAGGTCGCCGGCGCAGTCGGAGTCGCTGTCGGATAATGAGGCTATCTCTCGTCCCCGGGAGATCATTGTGATCCCTGACACGCCTTCACCTGAGCCCGTGCCAGTCCCTGTGCTCCCTGATGCTGCTGCTGCTGATGCTGAGATGGTAGACTCCTCAGGAACGCCGGAGATGGAACCCCCGGAGCTTGTGATCATCCCTGACAGCCCTTCTCACTCCACCACTATCTAGCTAAGTTTCTCTATCCCTTCGTGGAATTTTGTCTGTGATTATGTAAATTTGGAAATATTTTGGACTGTTTTGGACATATTTTGGACATATTTTGGACTGTTGGTATTGTGGACATTATGTTTTAAGTACTGGTATTTAAGTATTGGTATTTGGATATTTGGATATTTGGATATTGGTACTTGGATATTGCTATTTAATTATGTGTTCAGTTGTTGAGAATTCTGCTGAGTTGTTGAGAACTCTGTTGAGTTCATGAGAACTCTGTTGAGTTCATGAGAAATCTGTTGAGTTGAGTTGAGTAACTCTCTGTTGAGTTGATCAATTGATCTGTTGAGTTGAGTTGAGTAACTCTCTGTTGAGTTGCTCATGTGATCTGTAGAGTTGTTTGGGTTATGTCATGGTATTTGTCTGTCAAGGATGATGTCTGTTTTTACATTCTTGAGATGTGAGTGCATTTGATTGACTTAAGATTGCCATAGGAACACAACTAATTAAGTCTGATTGATGCCTATCTGGAACGTTTAGGTTAGTGTTTAGGGGCTTGTGTCAATGAGGGAATGGGGACATCTGTGATATCTATGATGATTATTTTAAGGCACAAGCTGAGATGCAAGCCCTTATTTATCACTGACTTAAGATTGCCATAGGAGCACAGATTTTAATATATGTTGTTTGATCCTATCTAGAATGTTTAAGCTATGAACTTGCATGCCTATCAGTGATGGGATGGGGACACCTGAGACAATTTGTAGACAAAATATGATAACCAAAACACAAAATATTCAGTGTGCTCTTAATAGGCTTACAAAATATGTTTAGTTTACAATCTTATATCATTACTTAAGATTGTAACTTAAACAAGTGTGTCCTAATTAGTTGTCTCCTGTGTTGCTGTCTCTTGAGTTGCATTTTCCTGATCTTCTGTCCCTTGAGTTGCATTTCCTTGAGTTGTTGTCCCTTCATTTGTTGGAGTTGCATGAGTTAATGTCCAAGCTTGTAAAACTGCATGCCTTGGTGCTCTGATTTCTCTTGGTAGAACTCCTGCCTGAGATAACTTCTTTTTGTTGTTATGTGGAATGTAATAATCATTACCTCCCTTACACTGTAAAATCTCATTCATCACATACTGTAAAGTCATCCACACACTACCTAGAGTGTGTGGATCCAACTCATAAAATGCTTCATTGACTGCATTCAACATTTCATCTGTATTTTTGGGCATCTTCTTGTGCATAAGTGACTGAATGCTCCTAAAGAAGCCTAGGTCCAAAATGTTTAGGTCTGGACTGTTGGCTGGTTGTTGTATTAAAATAAATGTGAACCCTTCTTGCTGGTATACCTGCTGCCATTCTGTGTCTTGTTGAGTGATGTGAGGTCTGGCATTATCTTGTTGTATGAATATGGTTTTGTGACCTTCATCATCTGGCCATTTGGACATTATTGCTGGAACAATGTCATTAATCAACATGTTTCTTGTCACTGTCTTGTTGACTGACTGTATGAGCTTTGTGATAAGTGTCCCCTTGCCTCTGTTTTTTGAATGCCTCTTTGCTGGCTCCTTGTAAGTAAATGGAAAGATGCCAATCTTTCCATCAAATGTGCATTCCCCTTGATCATTGAATCTTGGTCTTGCTACTGCTGCTGTGAACATAACCTTAGGGATGAATTTGCTTGAGCTTGCACTTCTGTATTTTCCTTTTTCATTCTTGCCCACGTAATACCTTTGTGCCTTCCTTGACTGATAAAACCACTTCTCATCTATGTGAACAAAGTCAAACATAGGACAGTATGTTGTCTTTTGATGTGCTGTGTCCCCTATTAGGAGCTTTAATACCCACTGCATTCTGGTCACCTTATGGTATTCACTTAGACCTGGCTTTAGTGCATTTGAATGTGGCCTCATGATCCCCTTCTTAACCAATCTGTGACATGTGGACTTAGAAATTTGAAGCTTGCTTGCCAAATCTCTAATGCATGTTCTGTCACCCATATTCAGTGCTTCAATATCTTCTTGCTCTACTTGAATTCTTTTCCTACCACAGTTATGGTATTTTGTACTCACATTGTATTTGCCATGGTTGAGTACTTCCCTTCGTGCTTCTTTCCATATCCTTCCAATTGTTCTCCTTGACAGATTAAATTGTTGTGCAGTTTCATTGATGGTGCCATATGGAAGCTTTCCCGCTGCTGATTTCTGAAGCATAGCATTCAAGATCTCCATTTTTCTCTCTGTGCTGAGCTTGGTGGACAATGCCTGGGGATGCAAATTGTTCTCTGTTGGAGGCTCATTTTCTGGCTGATGATGATGGCTTGGCTCGAAGTTCAGATCAAAAGGTATGTTACCTCCCATGTCCCCAAATGGCTCCTCTGACTGGGTGTTGTTTTCTCCCATTTCTGCATCACTGAAGCCCTCATCATCCAGGAATGGCACCTCATTTAAGTCGAAAGCTAAAGGCATGTCCATTGAGCAGTGATGCTGTTATTCTCTCTGTATTTCTCTCTTTTTTTTTTCTCTCTTTGTAATGCTCTATTTGAGCTGTAATGGTGGTTTTAAGTGGCAGTGAACATGGGCTGATGATGTAAATTACAGCATTCTTAGTGGTTAAGAGTTCAGGGGTAGTTTAGGAAATTGTGGGGGTAAAAAGAAACCGGATCCGTGTGCTCCCATTTCTGCATTTTGATTGGTGGATGTAAATTGTAAACCATTCTCTTATTGGCTAATGGATTAATTTATTATTTCATTTTCATCATTTCCAATGCTTTTTCTTGCCTTAATCCAAGAGATTTTTTAACAATGGGACTAACAAAATGGGACGGAGGGAGTAGTATTCCTCGTCCCACTGTTTTAAAAGACGCTAGGCGGGAGCTATAGGCGGTGGGCGGGGGACTAGCGGCTAGGTAGGGGATTAGTCGGGGATTAATCGGATTAAAATTAATTCTCGGTCCATAATATTAAATTACAAATTTGTCACCATAATCATCCATTTTTATTAAGTTATGTAAAAACGAGGTTTGAGATCCTAATATAAGTATTAATATGATAAAATAAACTCAAAACTTGCTATAATTTCCTAGATATTGCTGCTTTTGCAAAAATGATCCAAACCGTTTTTTTTCTAGGCGGTGCTAGGCGATGAGAGCCTAAAGATTAATTGGAGATTAATCAGCCCTCGTAGGGATTTTTAGAACAGTGCCTCGTCCTAACAGAAATATTAAAAATTGGGGTGTTTCATTAATTTGTTGCGCCAAGAGAAAATACTAAACTCGATCAATACTCCATCACAATCATTGACATTGTTAAGTTACACAGCATAAATAAAAGGTGGCCATATATAGCATAAGATAATATATTTATAGACAAAATGGGGCGGCCACACAATTACAAGTATACAAGTGTACAAAGGGTGATGTTTAATAGTTGTTTTATTAATAAATACACTTGAATTAATGTGCACTCGATCATCCGTCCCTCTCTTCGTATCCAATAAATACCACATTCTTATGATCCCACAACTACAACCTAGAACTAGAAGCACACAAAAAAAGACAGACCAAGGCTCCTCCTACTCCATCGGATCGATATGGGAAAAGACGTCGAGTTCGCAGAAGGGATTAGGGACTACGAGGAGCCGCCACCTGCCCCACTCTTCGACATGGAAGAGTTGGGCAAGTGGTCCCTCTACAGAGCCGTCATAGCCGAGTTCATTGCTACACTGTTGTTCCTCTACATCACTGTTCTCACCGTCATCGGCTACAAGAGCCAGAGTCAGAGTGACCAATGTGGTGGCGTTGGCATACTCGGTATCGCTTGGGCCTTTGGTGGTATGATCTTTGTTCTCGTCTACTGCACCGCTGGTATCTCTGGTGAGTTTGTTTCTCACTCTACCTATTAATTGATTTGTTACTACACATATATAGTGATTGGGTCTACTGTAAGAGTTTACTCAATAAACTTATATACTATACTTTTCCTGACACCTTATCAGCGTGTACAAATTCTAATGATGCTCACATGTAGGTGGACACATAAACCCAGCTGTGACGTTCGGGCTATTTGTGGCTCGAAAAGTATCCTTGCTGCGAGCCATCTTGTACATGGTGGCACAGTCTCTAGGAGCCATTTGTGGGGTGGGGCTCGTGAAGGCGTTCCAAAAGACGTACTATGACAACTATGGTGGTGGTGCGAACGAGCTAGCTGCGGGGTACAGCAAGGGAACGGGTCTAGCAGCCGAGATAATTGGCACCTTTGTGCTCGTCTACACCGTCTTTTCCGCCACTGACCCCAAACGTAACGCTAGAGACTCCCATGTCCCCGTAAGTCTAACATATAGACATGTTTTTATCACACATGAACAAAATTGAATGGATCACTAATAAATATATGGTGGTATATGAACAAATATGAAGGTTTTGGCGCCACTTCCAATCGGATTCGCGGTGTTCATGGTTCACTTAGCCACGATTCCGATCACCGGAACTGGAATCAACCCGGCTCGTAGTTTAGGGGCCGCCGTCATCTACAACAACACCAAGGCTTGGGATGACCACGTATGTTATAAATTATATATGTGTGGATAATATATGTTAGTACTATTTAATTGAATGTGATAACATATTCTATGCGTAGTTGTTAATTTGAGTTATTTGATTAACGTGGTGTTTGTTAAAAAATGACGTACAGTGGATATTCTGGGTTGGGCCAATGATTGGAGCGGCCATCGCAGCAATTTACCACCAATATATATTGAGAGCAAGTGGATCCAAGTCACTTGGGTCCTTCAAGAGTGCATCAAACATATGATCAAACTTTCCATCAACAACTCGAATCAAGAAGTTCAGAGTTGAAATTGTAAATAAGCAAATTAAGAGTTGGGTTTGTGTAAGTTTGAGTAAATTTCCGGTGTGCTTTCGCTTGTTTTGCCATCTCTTGTCCATGAAAAATGTAATGATCCCGAATTGAAAGTCTACTATGTTTAATGAATAAATGATTTGTGTCTCTTTGTTGGTCACCTCCTAAAGTTAGTTTTGCCTTGCACTCGGGCTAGTAGCCAATGATAAGGGGTATTCGGTAATATCCCTTACCTTGAAGTGGTGAGTTCGAAATTCACCATTTAGGAAGGAAAGACTTTCTTCTAATGTGGAAAAAAATATAGTTTTTCCAACATAGGGATATAGGAGAAACTAGGAGGTCGTTGTTCACACGGATCTTTAGTCTTATATAAAATTTATTTAAATTAAGTAGATTTTCAAGCTTCTTAAAAGATCAGTTTAATCACTATTATTTGTTATGATTTTTTCTCTCCAAATGATGATATATATAGAACCCTCACAAAAATAAGTGAAATCATAAGGGAGTCTTGCCTTTTAAACAAATTCAATATTATATCTTGTAAATTTGTATATTGAGACACTAGTTTTTGCAAAATGTATGCAATACAAATCTTGCGGTTTTGGGAGGCATTGGTCTTATATCATTTTTTTGATTTGAAATGTTCTAAATTATTTCGCCTATATAACTAGAGAAAATGAACAAAACTTAGTTCACGTGTATACTACACTTATACCCTATCATTTTTAACGAGTTTGTAAGATGCTATAAAAGTTTCTCGTATTCTTAATAGTTGTTTCACTCGTTCATAACAAAATGACGAATAATATAATGAAAGATTGTTTGATAGTTCGATGTATTAGAAAATCAACTTTCTCTAATGTCATGAAATCCAAAAACAACCCGCAAAAGTGGGTGGTTTGCTTGGATGAATTTACAGCAGAACATTTGTTCCCTTCTAATACACCCTTGATTTCATTGACTAATACACCCTTTTATGCACCCTTGATTTCATTGGTCTACTTGTACACAAATTTTTCAATTCAAATCTCCCTATTAAAAGATTCTATTAACTAATTAAATTAAGAAAAAATCTACAAAATTAAACTATCAAAATTAAAAGATAACATTTGACAGTTTTTTTCCTTTTTCTATTCATGAAGTTTCTTACTCCACTGTAACAGGGAAAAAAATCTCCATTGCCAGTAACCCTCTAATTGGACATTTAATAAACATTGCAAAGATAAGCAATTTATGCTGAATTGTTCAAAGATCGAAAGTCAAACTGGGATTAATTTACCCGTTTCAATCCAAAATCGAATTGGATCTTTAAGAGCAGATATGTATTGTGTTTAATTATCACTAACAAGGAGTAATTTACCCTGGTTGAACTGGTATTTGACTGAACTAATCAAAGATCCAAAGTTGAAATGGGATTAATTTACCCCGGTTCAGATCCAAAATCGAATTGGATCTTTCATTAACATTGCAAAGCCTGAAACTAATACGGAGTACTAACAGTCTAGTAGATGTACATTGTTTCTTGTAGCAATTTGAACTGAATTATTTATGTACGTAGCATTTGAAATCTAATTATGTTTTAATTGAATTTGGGAGAAAAGGGTCAGACAAAGTTGAACTGGGAGCCGGAGTAATTAAGCAGGTCTCTTTGATTAAATGGAGAAGAGGAAGGCAAGAATTTTGATTGATTATTTAAGAAAATAAAATTGGAAATATTTCGGTAAAGAGTGGAAAGTTTGTGTACAAGTGGACCAATGAAGTTGATGGTGCATAAAAGGGTGTATTAGAAGGGAACAACACATTTGGCCTGAATTTACAGAAGTTGAAAGCGAATGTATTTATGGCTCGTTTGGTAATTGGAGTGAGAATGACAGATTTTAGGATTGTGTTTGATAAGGCTCAGACTGTAATTAAAAATCATTCCCGGAAATGGATGATTCCAAGATTTGTGAAGCATTTGATTCCTCTTAAAAAGTTGAGGAATCATCCATTCCAAATTTATAAAATAACAATTATTATAAAAATAAGTATTATTATAGATATTAATAACAATAATAAATTAGATATAATTAATATTAATATTATATTATTATAATTTTTTAATATAATAATTTATATTAAGTATAACTACTAATAATATGTAAGTAATAATAATTATTTTTATTTTTATTATTTAATTACAATAATTATTTATATTTTGTTAATAATAGTTATTTTAATAATCAATTATATTTATTATTTAATAATAATAATAATTTTCCTTATTTAAAATAATTTTTAATAATTAATTAATATTAATAATAAAATTATAATTAATATTTAATTATACTAATTACAAGAATCGTTCATTCCGACAACATACCAAACACAGAGCTTTAGGAATGATTTATTCTGATTCCTGATTTTAATCCGACCGATTGGAGACAACATAGCAAACGAGGCCTTAAATGTGGAAAATGATTCAATAGTAAAGCCAGGTTGCTACAACAAAGACAACGCATTGTGCAACACTTTATTGATACATTTGTGTTAGGCCCTTGCTAAATACAGCCCCGACGTTTTCTAAATAACGTCCGGCACCTCGCGTAACGCTAGGGGACGTCAACTCGCAGAACGCGAGCCCTATAAAAGGGGAAAACCCTACTTTTCCCATTTTTTACAGCCACCATCTCCATTCTACCGCCGCTCTGTTCTTCCTCTCTCGGTTCAAACTAATTGTTCTTCCTCTTTTCACTACAAATCTCCATATAAGGTATGTTTTTCTTCCCTTATGATTTCTAATGTTGATTCTAGATAAATATATGTTGTTAGTATAGGAAATTGCATATTATATGATGTTTTGATATTGAATGTTGTTTGAGAAATGGTTGTATAATGGATGAAAGATGATGATTTTGAATTATGGTTGATGAGTGGATGTTGATTTTGAATTATGGTTCATGAATGGTAGTATAATCTCCATATAGGGTTTTTTATTAGGGTTGTTGATTTTATTTAGGGTTTTGATGTTTATTTGGTAATTTACTTAAATTGATAGGTATTTTAGCTAAAATATTGAATTTTCGTCGGAAATTGTCGCCGGAAACTGTTGCCGGAAACTCATGATAGTACAAATTCACGCGGAACGCTACACCCCTCGCAGAACGCGAGAGTCACGTCATGCCACTCGCAGAACGCGAGAGTCACGTCATGCCACTCGCAGAACGCGAGAGTCACGTCATGCCACTCGCAGAACGCGAGAGTCACGTCATGCCACTCGCAGAACGCGAGAGTCACGTCATGCCACTCGCAGAACGCGAGTGTCATGCCCTCGCAGAACGCGAGGAATTGCCATAACTGGCAATTCTTTCCTCTTCTGCAGAACATGTTATATTTATATACTGATTTTACTTTATACTGTTTTAGGTAATGGATCGTCCTGGACGTTCAACCCGTCGAAGAAATTGGACCCATAGGTATATTCGTCCTGCAATCCCTGGGATGATTACTGAGAGACAGGTAATATTAATTGTTTTGGTTTATCTTGCGTTTCTAGTCTTTGTTTGTCTCTAATATTAACATAGAATGAATGTTTACTTGCGTATAGGTGATTGGCCGGGTGTACAATGACATGGACCGGTATCGGTTTGGCACTCCAGAGGAATTTTCTTCATATCACGCCCAAATGCTACTACGTATTCCGGGAGTAGTTGCTCTCATTGATTCGGGGCTAGCAAAGAACAAGTCGCCTATTATCGAAGGATTCTTTGCACTTGGCCTATACTCCATGAAGTAGTTGCTCTCTTTGCATTGGTGAAAGAATTCTTGAACCACGGTTCTACCTTCCATTTCCTCTTCCCTTATATGTCTTACCAAATTGTACACTTGGTTCTTCTTTGTGCAACTTCCGGGATCCTTGTTTATCTCAGTGTAAATCTGATTTGGAGAACAATGTGAAAGTACCATCTCACGAACCTTTTTCTTTTGATCCGGGGTTGGCCTCCCGGCAAATGCATTCCCGACCAAACTATCTCCAATAGGATGGTTGTGCAAACCACAAACAACCACTAATCTCCAATTCTCTTCAACCCGGTTCTCCATGAGCTTCAACTGAAATTTACACCCCGTTTTCTTGCTCTTTGTGTTTGATCTAACACCGACACCTTTAGGCCTATGACTTCCCCCTTTCTCACAAATGATTTGAACCTTACCACTTTGTCCCGGTTTAGATGGTACACTCCTTCCAATAGAGATCATAAACTTGTGTTGCTTTGCAACATTCAAAGCCCACAAATGACCAATCTCCTTAGAGGCAAACACTTGCTCCGTAGTGAAATATTCTGAATAATCCCTAGAAACAACCTCTTCCTCACATACGGGACTATCAAACTTTGGTGCAGTGCGTAAAGGGGGAAGAAAACACATCTCCTCTCCTACGTTTGTAGGTGGGTTAGCAAATTGTGAATCAAACGCATCATAGCTTGATGGCACCTCATATGTACACGGCAATTCATAAGTAGATGGCACGGGCAACTCATAAGTAGATGGCACGGGCAATTCATATGTAGATGGCATAGGAAATTGATAAGTAGATGACACATGTTGTTCATATGAAGATGGTTGATGATAATATCCAAAGTGGTCAATCCCTAAATCAAATGACGGTGGCGAACATGGCCATGTATTCCGGGAGGGGTAGTTGTAGTCATTCAACTGAATTGCATTCAATCCAGTGAACAAAGAAAAATTCACCTATACACAATACTTCTGTTAATACTCTGTAATGTGCAACTTCTCGCGTTCTGCGAGAGGAAGCCACTCGCGTGTTGCTATTTCCTGAAACTAGTCATTCAACGGGATAATTTAACATAACATGAGAAATTGTTGAGTTTCTACATTAAAAACCCTAAAAACATGAACACATCTAAGTTTTGGACATTATATGCAAAAGTCATCTCTTCAACACTTACTACTACTACATTTAACATGAAATACAACATAATAAGTTCATTTTAGCTCTTAATGGTGCAAAACAAATTAAAATTCAAAAATTAAGTAAGAACATTACCTCATTTGCATGGTAACTTGATGAACCACCATCTCCATTCCCTCCTTTGTTGAATTCCTCTTCATCTTCCATTATTTTAGGTGTTTTTAGAGTGTTTTGAAGTTTTAAGGTTTTGAAAATGGGTTTTAATGGAGGGTGAAAGATGATAAAAAGAGGTGTTAGGGTAAGGTTAATAGGTGTTACGGATTACTTAAAATAAGGGGGTAGTTATTATAGTTAGGTGGGGACAAGACATGTAGTAATGACGCACAACAACGTCCATCTGACATGCTAATCTCGCGTAACGCGAGTGTACGTGTCCTCGCAGAACGCGAGTAACACGGCGTTGTTTGAATAAAGCATTGGGCTGTATATAAGAACCGTGTTGTGTTATTGTGCGTATGCTGCTAATTACTTGACCTGTCGACTCACACTTAAAGAGTGATGGTGTTGTGGATATAAATTGCTCGAGTCAATCCAAGATCAGACGGCATACGAGCCTCATGAAGAGTATCCTTTATAAATATCCAATGAACTAGTTCATACACCTTTTCGTGGTCTATTTTGATTGCCATAATCTGTTTCCGGTTGTAGACCTCGATTGCAAACACCCTGCGTAATTACTATGTTATCCGTAATTTGAGGTTCGGGCACAAAGCTGAAATGATTATGAGCCACATGTACAATAGGCTTCAACAAAACAATTGCTTTGTTAGCCACATTACAGAGGCCTAAGGTCGTAGTTGGTTCACCAATTCACGAGACTCCACCTTAGGTTATAGCACAATAACTGTCTCGTTTATGCTCTCGGGAATCCGGTCAGCTCCAAGGATACTAAAACAGCAGCCTCAACCTCATTCTTAACTTCGCTCTAATTCACTTGAAAAAAATTTGGTGAAACCCATTGGGCGCAAGATTTTTTTAGAGTCGTTTTTCAATGAAAAAGCCTGGTTGTTTATAGGCGCGCCTGTAAAATTTGATAGTGTACATGTCCGCAACATATTTGAGGACAAAAATAATTTTTTTATCCTCAACCGAGTAGAGTACAAATCAACCAGATATTGAATTTGTCCTCAAATCCATGAATGACAAATGTAGGGGGTTTATTTTGGTTAATCGGATATTGGGTTTAGAATTTTCGAATAATTTATTATTTGCTACCATGTGGAGGAAAAAAGTCAAATATTTCTTGAAAACTTTTATTCTTAGCCTGGTTGAGTACAAACGTCCAGATGCCCCAACAAAATTAGGTGAAGCCCGAATCATTGACAAAATTAAATGAGCACAAATGCTCTGGCTCATAACTCATAGAGGGCCCCACAAACCGTCTTGCAAGCTCTAACCATACAATACAATTAATTAACACATATCTGCAGTGCCAAACGCAAAACATTAAACTGAAGAGTCCATCACAATCATTGACATTGATCGACAATCACACATATCAAATGGGATCTTCTATAGCTGCTTCAGCAACAAATCGTGTGCCAAAGAAGAGAATGATTTGTTTTAAGGGTAGGGGGTGGGGGTAGGGAATAGTAATTGAGAGTTTAAAAGAATAAAAAAGTAAAATTTAGTCATGACACACCATCGTACATACTCCCTTCATCCCTTAATATAAGGTCCGTTTGCTTTTTCAACACTATTCACAAACCGAGAGAATCTTCTCGTTTTCTTCTGATATATAGAAATAAATATAGGCATACGAGATATCGTTTGCTTCGTCTCAATGAGTAATTTGACAATATAAAAAAATTAAATATTTTATCATCGTATATTTAAAGATATTAACGTTACAAAACGTGTCTCGACAAATGTGTGAAAAACAAATGAAAGATCAATAAGGGACGGAGGAGGGAGTACAATTTAACAATAGTTAATCGGCACTCGTTCATCAGTCCTCCGTCCAATTCATCAATAAATACCCACTTCCAAGAACTCTATTCTACCCACAACTACAAAGAAGAGCACAAAGGCAATCCCTAAATTACCTTAATCGACATCTATTATGGCAAAGGATATGGAGGTTAGGGACTAGGAGGATCCGCCACCGGTCCACTCTTCGACATGGAAGAGTTGGGCAAGTGGTCCCTCTACAGAGCCATCTTGTACATAGTGGCCCAGTCTCTTGGGGCCATTTGCGAGGTGGGGCTTGTCAAGGCGTTCCAAAAAACCTATATGTCAACTTCGGAGGTGGTGCGAACGAGCTTGCTGCGGGATACAACACGGGAACAGGTTTAACAGCTGAGATCATAGGCACTTTCGTGCTCGTATACACCGTCTTCTCCGCCACTGGAATCAACCCAGCTAGTAGCTTAGGAGCCGCCGTCATCTACAACAACAACAACAACAAGGCTTGGGATGACCATGTATGTTTTGTTACTAATCATATAGATGAATAGTATACTATTTACTGTAATAGAATGTGATAACATATTAAATGAATGATGTGTTTGTTTATCAATGACAGTGGATCGATATTCTGGGTTGGGCCGATGATTGGAGCGGCCATTGCCGCAATTTACCACCAATACATATTGAGAGCAAGTGGGTCTAAGTCACTTGGGTCCTTCAGGAGTGCATCCAACATATGAATCAACCTCCCAAAATTCATCACAAATTAATGTCCATTAGTCAACTGGGTCGACAACTTGAATTGGAATGAACTAGAGTTGAAATTGTAAATAAGCAAATTAAGAGTTAGAGTTTAAATTGGAGTCCATCTTTCCGTGTGTATGCATTCCCTTCCCTATTTTCTCCACCAACAAATTTATGTATCGCTATTGCAAGTCTTTCGAGTTTCGACCGATGATGATTAATGAATAAATGCTTTTGTTTTATCACTTTCTTCACTAATGTTACATCATTTTCCCCTAGGAAAAGATCAAGGTGTCAAATATTATTAACCTGAGAATATGCAAATGAAAAAATTCTTATGCACATTTAAGTCATTGACATGCACATTTAAGTCAGCGACGTGCACTTTTGACAGATTTACATATAATATGTGAAAAATACATACACATCTGCGTGTTCATGTCATTACTAAAAAACGTGCATACGAATGAGATATTCACACAATATCCATTCGCACCTTATCCGGATTCTTTCCCTTAATACCACCAAATACAACTACTACCCATTTAACTTTTCTAATGCCGAAATAAAGTAAATGTTACAAAAAATTATTAAAATAAATATAATTAATGATATTATTTTCTTATTTAAATGCATATCAATATAAAAGATATAAATCAATTGAAATTCTTTTTTTATTTATATAATATTGATTTAAAAATCAATTAAAATAAATATAATTATATAATATATATACTTTTTTTATGTTAATGTTATTTCTATGTGTTTATAAATTATATATATAGTTATAAAAATCGTTGTGTAAATTCGCGCATGACGCGGGAAAAAAACTAATTCTTTATTTCTAAATTAGAAGTTTCATCTACAAGGAATGATTGTCTAAATGTCCACTTCGTGTGCTAAACAATAAGTTTTAACCACTTTCTATTTTGGTAAGTTGAAAAGACAAAGTAAATCTGAACTAGTAAATTTTTTAGAAACTGCAAGTCCTAACTTTAAGGTTGTAGTGTACGTATACTAATGGCACATTACAAGTTGTTCGAAACAGTCAATTACTTGAAGCGATTCCTTCTCCTCCATTATCTCACTCTCTTCCTTCAGACTCGCCATCTCCTTCTCCATCTCTTCCTCTCTTGAAAGAAGATTAGGTAAACAAAATTACAGTGTTTGATGTAAAGCCAATTAGTTTTGGAGATCAATAGATGGCATGCATGAAGCTCGGCTCCAAGTCTGAATCTTTCCGCCGTGAAGGCCACACCTGGTACTTCTCAAATCTTTCCTCTTCCAATCATCATGAATTTTAAAAACAGAATTCTTGTCTAACATTCATACTTGTTTTTTGCAGGGTTTGTTCATCTGGCTTAGCCAGCGATGTCACAGTCGAAATAGGAGAAATGTCATTTCAACTTCACAAGGTTTTAACTTAAACTAATGTGGATGTATTCGTACATTCGTGCAATAAGTCTATTCGTACCTGATCTTTATCCTAAACTTATTCCACACTTATTTCCTAAATCTTCAAACATCTCATTAACAATTTCAATCTCAGTTCCCGTTGATTTCCCGAAGTGGTTTCCTAGAGAAGAAGATAGGAGAAGCCTTAGACGAAGGATCGCCCTTCTGCGTCGTAAAACTAGACGACTTACCGGGAGGATCGAAAGCCTTCGAGCTCGTAAGCAAATTCTGTTATGGCGTCAAGCTCGAACTAACCGCCCTCAACGTTGTCAGCCTCCGATGCGCAGGCGAGTATCTCGAAATGTCCGAGGAGTATGGAGACGACAATCTAATCTCGCAGACCGAAAACTTTCTTAATCAAGTTTTCGGTTGTTGGACCGACACTATGAAGGCCTTAGTCTCATGTGAAGAGGTCATAAATCATGCTGAAGACATTCACATTGTGTCAAGATGCATTAACTCCTTAGCTGTTAAAGCTTGTGCTGATCCTACACTCTTTAATTGGCCTTTAGCATCAAATAGTAAGGATCCTGATAATGTGTTGAGTCCTAGAGATGCAGGATTATGGAACGGGCTTTCGAGATCTTCTAAGTCTAGGCCGATAACAGAGGATTGGTGGTTCGAGGATGTGTCGTTTTTAAGCCTACATTTGTACAAGAGGCTTATAAAGGCGGTTGAGGCGCGCGGTATGAAGCCTGACAGGATTGCTGGATCACTTATGTTTTTTGCTAAGAGATATCTTCCATCAATGAATAGGCAATGTAGTATGAAGGAGTCAACAGGGCTGACAACACCGACACCGCCTGAATCCGATCAGCGCAACCTTCTAGAGGAGATTGTAGGAATGCTTCCTACACAAAAGGGTGTGACTCAGACCAAGTTCTTGCTTCGGCTTTTGAGGAGCGCGATGGTGCTGCACGCGAGCTCGGTTTGTGTGGATAATCTCGAGAAACGAGTGGGGGCGCAGCTCGATCAGGCTTCTTTGGTTGACCTTTTGGTGCCTAATATGGGGTATGATACAGAGATGACTTATGATGTTGATTGTGTGCAGAGGATTGTTGATCATTTTATGGTGGATCAGATTGGGGTTTCGGGTACTTCGACTCCTCAGATGGTGGTGGAGGAAGAGCAGATGGTGGATGGGTCTCAGTCGCTTACTGCGGTTACTATTGTTGCTGAGCTTGTGGATTCTTATCTTGCTGAAGTTGCGGCTGATGCTAACTTGAAGCTGCCTAAGTTTCAGGCACTTGCTACTGTCATACCGGATTATGCTAGGCCGCGGTATGATGGGATTTATCATGCTATTGATGTCTATTTGAAGGTATTTCTCTTCTTTCTATGAATTAAGTTAGTATCACTTTGTTTTTGTAGTCTTACTTTGAAGTTCAAGTCACTAATATCGTTATGTTTAGGAGCCGTTTGGTATCGACATTGGTTGTGTACGGAAATCACTCATATCCCTATTTGCGTTTGGCTACTGTTTGGAATCGGATATGGATATCTGGATATGGATATGAGTGAAATTTGCCAAAGATTTTAATCAAATACTTATGATTCCTTGGTTTGTAAGGAACTAATAAGAGACTCTTGTACATATAGTGTGATCTTGAATGCTTTGAGTTGAAAGTACTCATATATTGCTTACATTAATGGTTAATTGATTAATGTCTTGTTACATTTATAATATCAGAAACCTTTTCTTTTGTTTAAATGTTTTAGGTACATCCATGGATGACAGAATCTGAGAGGGAACAGATTTGCAGAATCATGAATTGTCAGAAACTTTCGGTAGAGGCGAGCACTCATGCAGCTTCAAACGAAAGGCTACCACTCCGATTAGTCGTTCAAGTTCTTTTCTTCGAGCAGCTCAAGCTTAGAACACAGATTTCCGGGTGGTTATTTGTTTCTGAAAACCTTGAGAACTCTCATAATGGAAGGCTAAACCAAGATGATCAAGCAGAAGAACGAGTTCTAGAGGTGGTGGAGGATGTCAAGGACCGTGTCTCGGATCTTGAAAAGGAATGTGTGCAGATGAGAAATGAGATACAACAGATGGCAAAGACCAAGAAAAGATGGAGCTTGTTTTCTAGAATGTTCATATCCAAGAAGAAACCGGCTAACGCTGATTCCAAATCGGGCTTTGACAGGGTTCTACATGCTGCTATAGCCAAACAACAGGAGCAGCAAAATGTGAAGGCAATAATTCAGAGTTAGGAGGATATGACTTATTGACTTTGTTCTTGTTTTAATCTCTTTCTTGTTCTTATCGCCGAATTGATCCTATATTGGATGCTACATTTGTTTTACTGCAGATAAGATAGTACTTTGAATCATTGTTCAGTTATATAGATTGCAGACAGTGTGATCAGTCCATAATTCTTAAGCATATTGTGTTTCATTGTGTTACAAACTTTTTACAATTAAAAATGCCTTGATTGTATTTAGAACAGAGGAGGCCTTATTCTCAGAGCATAATCTGTAGGCTTCTCTACAGATCATACCAACTCACACAATCCAAAGAACAAATAAATTGAATAAAAACCAAAGCGAAACAATCAATTCAATACGGGATTATACTTCTTGCTAGAATTAGCATTGTGGAAGATCTTTAGGTGGTGGCAATATACTCTCTTGAGGCGTTTTTCCGTTCTCAACAACGAATGCCGTCTTCAATCCCCACATAGTGTGTAGCTCCAAATGACAATGCAGAAACCAAACACCTGCATTTACAATTAACATCATGTTTATATGAGCAATTACCTCTCCTAGAAAAACTATGTTCAATCTTGATTCATTTACCTGGATTATCAGCTCTGAATCTGATAGCGGTCCAACCACCAGTAGGAACACCAACGGTATTCCTCTCAGGAGGATCAATCAAGTTATACTTTAAAGGGTCATTTACTGAATCAAAATTTCCAGGGCCAGTTCCTACAACAAAGAAGTTATATCCATGAAGATGAAAAGGGTGAGATTCGACCGACAAAAGATTAGTGTCCTGCAACACTAACTCCACAGTGCTATTATATTCCACTCTGCTCAATCTTGTCCCAAGATTTGTCCTCAGATTAGCAGTCAATGGCGCGCCAGTGTAGTTAAACGCCTTTGTCGGTTGATCAGGGAAATCAGTCCTGAAAACGCCAGTTTTCTTAAGGTAATGAGCCTGTAACAGAGCGGTTTGTGGCATCACAAAGGTGATGTTGTTCAAAGAAGCTATCAACTGTGTTCCATTTGCACAAGATGGACAGGGATTGATGCCCAATCCAATAGTGAAAAGCATGTGCTTATCAACTTTCTGAGGCACATTTGCAGGAAACTGTAAGTTGTTTAAGCTTCTGATTTGGCTGATGTAAGTTGTGGCAAGTTTGGTGTCATTGGGTGTTGGAAGTGAAGGGAGTTGTGGGAGGATTGTGTTTGGTACTCCTTTGTATTGTAGGATGGCTGTGACTGTTTTGTTGTCGACTGCAATAGGCGCGTCTTGGAATGGTGTTGCAGCCATGTAGTACCTTCCGGGTAGTTGGTCGGCTTTGACTAGGACGTTGGTGGTTTGACCGGGTGCGATTAGGATGGTTTCGGTGGTGAAGGGCTTCGTGTAGACCGCGTCTACCTCTACTACAGTCATTGTGTGCCCTGCTATGGCGAAGAAAAGCTCGTCGTTGAGTGCAGCGTTGATGATCCTTAGGAGATAGCTCTTTCCTTGCTCAACTTCCATGACATAAGTATCTATGTCACATTTTTTAACATAAGTTTTTGTTAGTTACATAAGCTTGCAAACAAACAATCACATTTTTTAACATAAGTTTTTGTTAGTTACATAAGCTTGCAAACAAACAAACACTATGGAATGAAAACAAAGATTCATTTGGTATAATTTTTCTAAGGTTTTCCATTTTATCATGCATCTACAACTATGCACTACAACTGATAACTAAACAAGTCTAGTATAAAAGACTGGTGAAAGTCATGTACTCTTTTCAGGGCAAGGAAAAAGTGACCCGGGTTTTCCATTGATGGTGTGAGCATCTGATGGGGGAGGCGGTAGTCCCATCTTGTTGGATTGGCTAACAAGTGTCTCGACGTCTTGGTTCCACCATTCCCCTACAAGAAATCACATAGGAGTTAGATATGACACTCTTAGAAACGTTCCATATTATGACAACCTTGAAGTAGTACCTAAGATTATGTTGGTTTCAAGCGCGGGTTGAGGGAATGGCAATGGAGTTCCAGGCTTAGGCATGATGACAATTGCACCATGGACAGTTGCCCTGAGCCACAATATGTGTGCGTGCCACCATAGAGTTCCTCGTTGCCCTGTTACGTTGAAGTCGTACGTGTAACTGTTACCTGTCATGATCGGACATTGTGTTATATAAGCCGGTCCATCTGCCCATCCATTTCGGTGTTGCTTCAAACCATGCCTATACAACAATACAACACATATTGTTACATATCACAACATTTGTAACGTTACATTTATGTTATACATAAACATGTTACATACCAATGAATAGACATGTTATATTGAGCAAGATTGTTAACGGTTATAAGAACGCGATCTCCTTCGGTCACGTATACAGTTGGCCCAGGATACATCCCATTCACAGTCACAATAGGCTTGGGATGACATAATCTACTCACATTCGCCACTTGAACCTGTGAAATTCGTTCTATTAAGTATAGGATCGCGAAAAAAAAAGAACAAAGGAAAAAGGAAAAGAACCTACATTGAATTGATACTTCTTGACGGCTGCGTTCGCCTCATGAGAAAGAAGAGCAACAAGCAAGAAGATGAAGCATTGGACAACTGCCATGTTTGCTAGGATTGTGTTGGATGATCCTAAAAATGGTGATTTGGGGTTTGTTTTATAAGAGAGTTTTGTAGAGATAGTGAAAGGAAGTTAGGTTGAAAAAAAGGACAGGAAACACATAGCTAGCTTCCATTAGGTGAAGCGAAATCCAAAGATGCCAGTGTTTTTTGCGTCTTTTTTCTCCTTTACAGAATAACTTTGAAGCAAACTTTTGTGCTTTCACTTGTTTATACATATCTATCATAGGTAAGCTTTAAAGCAACAAGCTTCTAGCTACATAATTCTACATTTATGGTCTTCTATAGTTTATTGATCGAGCTTAGCTGCATTTATTCTACTGATTATGGCCCCCCTTTTATCTGTACTGAATAATTAGAAAGGACTAATAATTACTTTGGATAATATGTCTAGAGAAAGCTGTTAAGTTAGGTAATTATAATATTAATCATTCTTGGTCAATTTAGCATGCATATACATGAAACAACACAAAATCATAATATGCACATACTTGTTTTTCTTCTCAAAATGAATGCATATATAAGTATCTATTTCTTATAGGTTGCGATATAAAGATACGAAGCAAAAGCATGTTCATTAAAATATATTCAGATGTTTATAAAAAGTTTCTTACATATTCTTTAGAAAACGATGAACATGTAATGTTCTACTTGTTTCATTGATATGCATTTATATGTGTATCAAAAAATTTATATGATATCACTACTAGAAAAGGCGTCAATTTCCGACGTTTTAGGTCGACGCTTTGTAAAAGCGTCGAGAGAATTTAGCCTCGCGTCTCAATTTTTGACATTTTTCCTCGACGCTTTTTAGTGTCGCTCCTGTTGACGCTTAAATATGTCGATATGGATAAAAAAGCGTCGTTACTTATCAGATGTTATTAATGTTAAAAAGAAACTATTAATTATAATGGCTGAAACCCTTTCATCTCCTTTCCCTCTTCCTCGCTATGTCCATCTCCTCTCCCTCTCCCTCTCCCTTAGCCCTTCCTCGATTTCCAGATTGGGGAAGAAATCTTCTCGTAGCTACGCCGTCCGGAGATCCGATGTCAACGACAACGAGTTATTCGGGTCTCGATTGACCAAATTTGGATCTACATCCTCCATCAAGGAGAGCCGGCTCTCATGGCACTCGGATGGGCCGGGTAGGGTTCGATGCTCCGTGTCGTGGTTAGATCTGGGATGTCTCAGGTTCCGGAGAAGCCTCTCGGCCTCTACAATCCGGCCAACGATAAGGATGCCTGTGGTGTTAGATTTGTAGCTGAATTGTCCGGCGAAGTCACCAGGAAGACGGTACTATTCCCGATGCGCTTTTTCTTAAAGCTTTTCTGATTTCATTACTTTTGATTTTAAGGATCGAGGGTTTCTGATTTTTGCCTGAAATTTTAAAAAAGGTCAATGATGCTTTGGAGATGTTGGTTCGCATGTCGCATAGAGGAGCTTGTGGGTGTGAAGCCAACACAGGGGACGGGGCTGGAATTCTCGTTGCTCATCCTCATGATTTCTTTAAGGAGGTCAATTTCTTCTCTTTTGGTTTCGGTTATATTTTCTGCTGTCGAACGAACAAGGAATTTGTGGAGTATTGGGTAGATTTTGTGCACTTGTTTCCTGGATGAGTCAAGTTCTGTGTCGTCAAACCTCTGCTGTAATAACATCAAGGGCAAGGGAATGATCCAGGTGTGAATGTGATGCTTAATCGTCAATTATTAATTTCAGTTTCAACTGAACAATAAATATTGATGATTGCATAATGTCCAAAATAAATTATGCTTTCTCCTCTATTGCTTCTTTTTTTGAATGTTCTAGCAGCAAATCTCTTATTGTTTGCATTATGGCCTTCCATGCTGCTTCTTTTTTTGAATTGTTGTCTTGGTCTTAGACTCTTAAGAGATTCTTTCGTTAGGAAGGTTTGCAAGTTTTTTGAAATTACACTTTAGGTGCAAGTTTTCTATACAGTTTTTTTAAATTACACTTTAGGTGCAAGTTTACCGAAAATACCAACTAGTGGGAGCTAATAGTCAATAGATTACTACTGTTGCTATGTATTTGAATATCATGGCATGTTTGGATCATTAGCTTGAATTTGGCTTCTTTCCTATGAATGACCCTAATGATCTTTCCATGTAAATAAGTAGGCTTAAGATAATTTTTTCAGGAGTTTAAAGGCTGAAGTTCTATTTTTTCCTTTTGAGTTTTTAGTTGAAGTGTAGCATGATATAATAAGCCTAGCCTTGATCATATGTAGGTATGGATACAAGTTGGATTGAACTACCAAATACTCACGAAGCCTAGACTTGAAATTAGTGGCATATCTGATTGTTTTATGCCCACAATGCTCACTTTTTCAGTTCACCTTTTTTAGGTATTGATCAGGAAATTCCAGTCTTGCTGGAAACGAGGTTGAGTGAAATGTATGATCATATGAATTTCTGATCCATTGACTGGTGCCAATACTGGAATTGGATCCAATTAACATATATGTGTTGTCATTGTTTTTTATGGCTTCTGAGATATGAATATGATCTTTGTTTGAATTTTGATGATATGCATCTGAATTGTGATTGTGGTTGTTGTCTATAATTTTTTCAGTCTCAATGATTTATTGTCTAGGTTGTTATGTACAGGGTGGAATTCTGATTTTGTTAAGACAAGAGCTATTGAGGATCACCTTACATAGGACCACAGGTTGTACTTATTGCAAAATTGGTAGAAGATAAAGATTGTTCTGTTTTGCTACTGTGTCACTAGAATGTTTTTGATGCTCTATCTAAGTCTTTGCAAACTACTTCTATTGCCGAATATTTATATTGTTCTCAATCAATGTAAACTGGGGTGTGAAACAAAAATGTATCAATAAATCCTTGCAATTTGTTCCTAAGTTTTCTCAGCTTTACTTGTTTGGATTACTGTTCATAATGTGCTGCTTCGTTTCTAGAGCTAAGTGGATTAATAAAGGGAATAAGATTAATTCTGCATGGTCTATCAGTTTTACATTTTTACATAATGTGCTGCTTCATTTATGGTTGTCTTGGATCACTAGATCCTCTTCTTTGTAGTGCTACTAATATGAATTGCCATGAACTTGGCGTTAAATAACACACGGTTCAAGTTTAACCACAAGTTTCACAGGATAAAAAGGAATCAGCTTCAAATCTCAACTGAGCCCTCCTCTGCTGGCTTGGCTCTGCAGGAGTGGTAGGTCACGTCCCTTGTTTCCTTCATTTTTTACCTGTCAATGAATAAAGTTCTGGTGGGGGCAGAAAAAGAATTGCTTCAAACACTTCAAACATGCATTTTCTTTTTGTCTTACATTCTTTGCTCATGCATTTTCTTTCTTTTTGTCTTACATTCCTTTCTCTTTCTACAGAGTTGATCAAAGTAATCAAGTATTGCTTCAAACACTTCAGGCATTCCGTAGCGGAAAGATCTCTGATGAGGTTTTTAATACTCTTCAAGCAGCATTATCTAGGCCTAATTTTCAGGTATGTATTTATTTTCATTTACTAAGACTCTATTGCTTGATTATCTTTCTTAGCAATTTTGTTATGAAGAACTACATGTAGCATTTTGGGATAAACTTGGCCTAAAAATAAATAAGGGCTACGACCATTTCATTACTGTCAAAGATAAACATGGGCATCTTTACTGTCAGTATTTGATCTTCAGTTAGAATGCATATTACTTTTGTTTGAGGTGGGAGTGGAGGAATCAAAACAGAATTAGATCATATAATCATATGTTTGTTTATTACCTTCTGTATCATGTTATTTTGCCCTAAACTTTAGTTACTGATGAACGAGGTTCTGTGAGCATAATACATGTGACATTAGGAATTTTTGCCAGGATTTAGAAAGTATTTTCTTGGAGCAAGAAATTCAAAGATAAACTTCTAAATTTATAAATTAAGATGAAGTCAATACTAGGATAAAATTTTCTAGTGCGTACATACTAGGATAAACTTATAAATTAAGATGAAGCAAGAAATTCAAAGATAAGAATACAATTTTGGGACGTGAAGTCAATAACAATGTCTTTTTGTCAGCAGACGAGAAGAAATGAAGCAGTTGAACTGTTTTTCCTTTCCTCATTATTGACAAATAATTAGAAAACAGGTTAAAAAAATATATGATCATAAGATATGTAGGAAGACTGTACATATTTGTTTGACAATGGCATATGCTTAAAGTCCAATCACTATATAGTGACAGGAATTCATGAGGCACGTAGTAGTATAAATCAAGTATTTCAGCATAATACATGTGACATTAAGAATTTGTGCCAGGATTTAGAAAGTATTTTCTTGGAGAATTTCTGAATTTTGACTCTATTTCTGAATTTGTGCAGGTCGCTTCAGCAGCAAGTGGTAATAGTACTCGCATGGATTAGATGATCTCTTCAAGTAAATCATGAATCTGAATGTTTCGATTCTATCAGTTTAGAACATTAACTGAATGCAAGTTCGAATATTAGTACTTCTTAGACTATTTCGCCTTTGAATACGCTATGGTTTGATCAAGTGTTGAATTGAACAGTAATTAGTTACTTGTTAGAATTATTTAGCCTTTGAATAGGCTATTGTTTTGGAATTTTTGTGTTGAGCGATGATATTGGTTAATATATGACTATTTTTTGATTCAAGAGCTTGATGTATTGTATATATCTAGATTTTTGGTGAAATACATGGATATGCAGGTCGTTTTTAAATACAAGATCAACAGCCGACGCTTTATTATAAAAGCGTCGACGTTGTTAAATTTCCCGACACTTTTTTGCGTCGACGACTCAACGGAGGATGAACTGTTTCACTAAAGCGTCGAGAAGATATCTCGACAATGTAAAGCGTCGGCGTTTTAAAGAGGTCTCGACGCTTTAAAATGTCGAAAAAGCGCCAACAAAAAATAACACAAAAGCGTCGATAACAATTTAGCGACAATAAAAAGCGTCGGCCCTGTCGTCGGAAAAAAACGTCGAGAAAAAAGCGTCGAAGTTGCAATTACTGACGCTGAAAATCTCGACGCTTTTTCAAAGCGTCAGAATTACTATTCTCGACGCTTTTAAGCGTCGAGAAACGTTCAAAAAAGCGTCGGTAACCGACGGATTTTCTAGTAGTGTATCTTGATATATATATTTATCAAAGTAGTGCACGTACTAAAGTTGTTTGCGCGGACTCTTTTTCATTTCTTATATGATCGTTATATGTATATGGTGTTCAACTTTACAAAATAAGTAGTAATAAAAGTATAATAGATTCTCCCAAAAATACGCAATCTTCTATCAAGACACCTGCAAATATATATTACAAGATACGCCGTTGTATTGAGCATAGATCGACATGAGATGAGTACGTAACGATTGCTTGGGAGGAAACTAAACAACTACATATAACGTTGACCCTGAAAATGATATATGGAATCATATAGTATTTATAAAAATTCATCCGACGCTGAGATATATATGTCTATCTACCAACTTCTAAGTTCTAATGAGATTTGGTGCCAGCGCATTCAAAAGCTGGGGAAATAAAGAGGGGTGTATGATGATTGAGCTACAAAGCAAGCTTTATAATCTAAATAGAAGACGCAAAGGAATATTGTGATTCAATTAATTAATTAAGAGGAAGTGGAATTTTGTAAAGAAAAAGCAGGTAAATCATACAAAATATATTGTACGTACTACTCCGTAGAACAAAAAATTACAGCAAATTCTTTTGCTTCCCTAATTCTACGACATTTTGTATGTTTCATTATTGAGATCAAAAGTATAGAAAGAATTTCGTATTATTAGATTATTATTCTATGGAAAAGTTTTGGTGCGAACAAGTCTTAACGTTGAAAAAACGAACATTTCACGTCAATGTTCATATTCTGGATTGTAATTATCATAATCTGGGCCATGAAATTTTTTGAACATTTTCAATGGTGAGGTGGTGACATTAGCTTGTAATCTGAGAACGCTAAAAAATTTATTTTTCTACGTTAAGCCTTATTATCACCCAAACTTTTTTTCTATTGTTCAAACATAAAATATTGTTGGCGTTGCTCGACACAAACAAGTTCATTGTCGATGGATGCGGCTCTGTTCGGCAGTAAGGATATTGCCCAAGAATAAGCTAGTTTTCAGGCTATTTATAAATTTAAGCTAGCTTATGGATTGATATACCGAACAATTAATAATGGGCAAAAATTTAAGCTGTTCAAGCTTTTCTCATAAGCTAAATATTTTGTGATGTTTGCACATTTTATAAGTTCTTTCTACTAGAGGCCCAAAGTTAGATACTGGGCCTCTTTCTAGATGTCTCCCTATACAGGCTTTTGGTAAAGTAAGCTCATATAGATTGGGTTTTGTTAACCCGGCAGCACCATTTTTACGCCCGGCAGCACTCTTTCGTTCGGAATGGGGTTCCGAACGGATAAGTCTCAAATTTTATTTTTTTTATTAAATAATTACATAACTGGTTCGTATTTTCCGAACGGAAATATATTAAAAAAAAATCAAATGGTTCCGTTCGGAACCATCAGAAATATATTAAAAAAAGTCAAATGGAGTTCCGAACGGGCCCAACTATGTTCATGTATACAACAACTCAATCAAGTGTGTTTTAGTCAAATACGGAGTAGTATTTTATATGCATTGGATTGTAGATCCCTGAGTCAATAGTGAAGCATGAACACAGTTTTCAAGACCGTTGCGGCAGAAATATATTTAAAGGTACCCATATTGGATCACAAATAGAAAGGTACCCATATTGGATCACAAATAGAAAGGTACCCATATTTGAATGTACCCGGTTAAAAAAAGCTGTTCGGAAGAAAGGCCCGTTCGGAACCCCATTCCGATCCGAACGGGTGTATTTAAATATTTTTTTAACCCAGTTTCACAAACCGGGATCAATTTTTGAACCCCGTTTAGGGACGTTCGGGATGGGGTTCCGAACGACCTTCAATTTTTTTTTAAAAATAAAAAAATCCGTTCGGAACTACATTTCGAACGGGGAGGGTGTGCTAGGCGTAATTTGGGTTCTGCCTGGTTGCAATCCGTTTTGTTAAGCCTCTGCCGAATATAGTAACTTCTGATTTGTTCCACTTGTGCATCTAGATCTGGCAAAAGCTGATGAACCTGCTGGATCGACCCGACTCGATTAGAAAAAAACGTGATTCAACCCAACCAAAAAAATAATGTAACCAGATGACCCGAATCTGGACCAACCCGAATAACTCAAAATGCGTTGAGGGACCCCCTTTTCCACATATTTTATTTCATTTAAATTAAAAAATAATATTGTAGTTTATTAAATAATAATATAATATTATTATTTTATTATAAAATATTGTTTAAATTTTATTTTCTTTATTACAATAAAAATCAACTTTTATAACTCACTGGTCGACCCAAACCCGAACCCGAACCCGACCAACCCAAAAATTTCATCGACCAGTTTGACGCAAACTCGATTAACCCAAACACGAACCGATCCGTTAGACAGGTCTATTAAAAATCCATTTCATTCCATTGGTTGTTGTTTTTTTAACTAGAGACGACCCTTTTTAAAATGAATACAAATAAATCATTCGAGGCTTACAAAGGCCCCTAAGGTCATCAGAAATCAAAATAACAATCCCAACAAGGAAACATCTAACACAAAGAAACCTAACAAGAAAAAAAAAGCTAGAGAAGCGAGCTCATACGCAATAAAATTCCCTCCTCTATTTTGTCTATTATGAATTTCGATCACTTATCTTCTCAAATACAGATTTTTCTCATTTTCCTTTGAAACTAAAAAGATAAAATAAAGACCAACGCCTCAGTGACCTGGTGGTAAGGGCTATGTCCCTTGTACCACAGGTCCCTGGTTCGATCCCAGAGGCCGGTATGACCCCAGCTAATGCTGGGATAGGGGCCCGCCTGATAAAGGGGGTCCCGGTCCTTGCCTAAATCCAAAAAAAAATAAAAATAAAAATAAAAATAAAGGTCTAATTCAAATACAAAAGGATATTACAACGGGAATATATAGATATTTGTCAATATTTTGTTTTCCATCAAAATACATTTGAATGTTCATTTAAATTTTTATAAAATTTGATGCACATTCTTTAAAAAAAAAGATGAACCTGTATGCACATCTTACAATTTCTCAATGAATGTTTTTCCAAATAAATATTTCTTCAATTTTCTTATATAAATATTTCTTCAACTTTTTTTGTTTTTCAGTTTTTCATATGAATTTTCACCAAATTATTAGTAAATATTCTTTATTTGTATAATAAAAAATTGTACTTGACACCTTATCTAACTATAGAATTTTCCCATATAATCACATTCCAACCCAATTAATCACCGTTCTGCCTGTTTTACTAAACCGAATTTAGGCAAAACCGAAATTGCTTGATACCGTCCAACGACTCACCCGTAAATACGATTTTTCAGAGCATTACACCATAAGAAAAGAATCTGAACACAAAATGTGCCAAGTAAGCCAAGTATGATTATGGTTTGATACCGCACATGCACCTTAACGCGGTGGACCAATGTAATATGGTTGATAATTGGAATGTGTGATAGAACGTGCGGTAGCTAAAGGGCGTTTAACGCCACACCCGTAAATTTATATCTTGCATCTGTCATGGGGCAATCGAAATGCGTGCGGTGAATCGGGTGAGTTTCCGGGTGCATTCAGGATGAGCCCAAAAAATATTGCATAAATGACAATCTCCCTCTCTTCAAAATGCATAAAAATCCGGTTCAGTTTTGGAGCGACTGGGATGCGTCCAAAACTTAACCGGGCTTTTAAAAAAGTTTAGGACATATCCTTATTGCGTCAAACAATGAGTACAGATTATAATTTTTCGGATATGACATTTTTTTTTCTTATCTAAATGGAAAATGCATGGGTGGCTGTAAGAGTTGAGAAGACGAGCTTTTAAGAAAGCATTCAAAGTCGGTCATGCACTCAATCAATATAGTTCTTCCATACCCAAAACGTTTGGGCATCACAAGTGCACTTTGTCTTCTGATAAAATATTGTTTTGGAAGAACCACTGGATTCTGGATTCGCCTCTTGTTGAGTTAGTTATTTCTGACATCGGGAGTATGGAGACTGATAGGATTAGTGACTACTGGACTCCAAACTTAGGTTGGGATTGGGACAGGTTCCAACATCTCCTTCCTGAGTGGGTCATTTTCCATATTTCGGCTTACCTCATCCCTGACGATCCGAGTTGTGTCGACGAGATCAGTTGGTCCCCCTACGGCTAATGGAATCTATTCGACGAAGTTGGGCTATGACACTCTGAGAGGCCTCAATCAAACTCCTTTCGTTGACAAAACCCTCTACTCGAATATCTGGAGACTGGACATTACAGAGAGGAACAAGAGTTTCATCTGGCTCTTGTCCAAAGGAGGGGTTCTCTGCAATGCTGAACGGTTCAGGCGCCACATCGCCACCTCTGTTGGTTGCTCTATTTGCAGGAATGGGGATGAGACCTTGGAACATTTATTTCGTGACTGTCCGACAGTGGCCACCTTCTGGAAAACTTGGACCATTGTGCTCTCGGACTCCTCCTTCTTTGATTTACCATTTTCATTTTGGTTACGAACTAACTTGAATTCCAATGCTTGTATTGAAGGTGACAAGGAGTGGAGGATCCTTTTTGCCACGACGCTTTGGTGGACTTGGAAGTGGAGAAATAACTACGTCTTCAACAACACCACTTTTGTTGGGGATATACGCAATTTCATTCTTCAAGTTGTGGATGATTACTGCAACGCTACAACTAAACTTGTGGGTGGAAGTAATTCTACGGAGAAGGAGGTGATGCTTGTCGCCTGGACCAAGCCCCCGACCAACTGGGTGAAGATCAATTCTAACGGAGCGGTTAATGACCACGGGCGCGTAGTCGCGGGTGGGATAATCCGGAACAGTCATGGCGTTTGGTTAGCAGGCTTTACCCACAACTTAGGGTCGTGCTCCGTCCCCAAAGCGGAACTATGGGGAATTTTGGATGGTCTCCAACTTGCCTGGAACAAAGGCTTCCGACATGTTTTGGTGGAATCGGACTCCAAACTCGCCGTAGAAATCCTCACCAAACCCATTTTTCCCTCACATCCACTTTCCAGCCTCGTCACTCAGTGTAAAGGCTTCATTAGTAGAGCTTGGTCTATCCAAGTTCGCCATGTCTACAGGGAGGCAAACATCGTTGCAGATTGTCTTGCAACGATTGCTCTGTCTCTCCCCCTTGGTTTGAATTTACTTGAGTTAGCTCCGCATTGTACTGTTTTACTTATTGAAGACGATGTAAGGGGTCGGACTACACCCCGGGTTATCCCAAAGTAGTCCGGGGTTTTCGGACTAAGCCCGGGTTTTCCCAAACTAGTCCAGGGTATCTATTCGAGAGGCTTCGGCCTTTCTTTCACCAAAAAAGTAATATGTAATATATAATTTTACATGAAAATAAGTTGATATTTTAAATGATATTGATATATAATTAAGTTTTAAAATTTTAAATATTATAAACAACGAAAATTAATGAATTGTTATACCAAAAATCTTATTTGATCAAATTAATCATAGGTCAATTTTTAACAAATTTAAATAAATTAATTTCAACATATATAAAACTATATAATTTAAAACACTATCATAACACAAAAATATAATTTTTTCCCCTTATTTATTAAGAAATCAATCTTTTTGTGATATGTCATATCATAAAAATAAAATTATAAATATGTAAAATAACATAATAGGATATTGGGAGGTCAAAGTCTAAAAAAATTAACACATAAAAATCCTTTTGTAATTTAAAAGATCTTAAGCAATCTTTTTGTGATATTTTTGCACATGATTATTCAAAAATAATCATTTTTTTAAGAAAGTTACAATAAATAGTAAAAATCGTGACCAATGAAATAACGTCAAGTAAATGGCTTGAATGAAAAGTATGTCACGCGACATAGCTAGAATTGGAGAAAGATGATTTGCTTTATTAGTTATATAGAGATTATAGGCGCGCAATTATACGAAGGGGTGGATTTACGTTAGGTCAAGGAGGGGCTACAGCCCCTGCTATAAGAAACCACAAAGTTTTCTTTTCTTTTCTTTTTTTGTAATTTTACCGATTAAAATAATGTTGTTTCCATGTATATGAAGTCTTTTATGAAGAAATTTTCGGGCAAAAACAAGGTTTAACGTAGGAAAAACTTCGCATCCATAATAAGATAGTGCTCGTAATATGGGTGGTATGTAAGAAATTTAATGATTTCTAGACATGAAATCAACCCCAAATGGATCTAGACTTAATATGATCCAACCCTATAATTATCAAGGAGGGATATAGAAATAACTAACCTTGATCCATGTTCAATTAGTCTTCACAATAATCAATCAAGACGATGACTTGTTCTCCTCCCTTAATCCTTACTTTTAATTTGCTCTTTGATGGAAAATGCAAAATCAACCTTTTTGTCTCCTGATGGCTACGGTTTTTCACTCATTGTGAATGACTCACAAGATTTTGCTATCAAAAACCACTTTAACCGTAGAACCACCCCTATATATATATACCCACGTACATGGCAGTTACCAAAATTTGGTAACTGCCACTATATATATAAAGGAGATTAAACATAATTAGGCAAGGGACGAGGGATAATCAATACCCCGAATTCTAACTACTTTAACCGAGACCGATCCATCACGATATCGACTATAATGTTAAAACTCCGATATATAATATGAACTTAATCTTTATAATTAAACCGAAAGACACATAGGCCACATGAACGTATATTAAATATTCTTACATTCTCCCACTTGGCCTTTGTGTCGACTTCATGGCTTAATAACATTTAATGTGCACTTCTATATTAAGTTCAAATATTCTTAATCGAATCAGAACTGATTGGATCATGGCGGTCACACGTCATTATAAGCGCGACATGATCCCTTCCATGTATCACAAACCAATCCAAACCCAATATTACTTTTCATTTGAGAAACACTATAATTCTCAAACAAGCACATGTCATCTAACAACCATAAGTGTATACACATACTATAATGATAACATGTCAATAAAGCAGAAACGTAACCATAAGTGAATTCAAAGTGTCACAAACATAATGAGCTAACCATAATTATAATAGCAAGGCTTTATCTATAATACCCATACGCTCTACATGGCCAATGAACGCATTGGGTGGTAATCCCTTAGTCAACGGATCCGCTACCATCATATCCGACCTTATATGCTCAAAGAACACTCTACGTTTCTTCACCTCCTCTTTGACTGACAAGTACTTCAACTCCATGTGTTTAGCACCATTAGAGTACTTGTCATTCTTCGAGAAGAAAACGGCTGCGGAATTATCACAATAAATTCTCAGCGGCTTGGCTATACTATCGACAATCCCAAGTCCCGAGATAAAGTTCCGCATCCACAATGCATGAATAGTGGCCTCAAAGCATGCCACAAATTCGGCCTCCATAGTAGAACTAGCAATGATGGACTGCTTTCTACTCTTCCATGACACTACTCCTTCAGCTAAGAAGAAAAGATAGCCAAATGTAGACTTTCTGCTATCCTTACATCCAGCATGATCTGAATCTGTATATCCAATGACCTCTAGATTATCGGATCTCCTATATGTAAGCATGAACTCCTTGGTGCCTTGCAAGTACCTGAGAACCTTCTTTGCAGCCTTCCAGTGGTACATTCCAGGGTTACTTTGATATCGACCCAACATTCCTACAACAAAGCTGATATCTGGTCGAGTACATGTCTGAACATAGTTCAAACTCCCTACCCCTGATGCATATGGGATTCCTTGCATTTCTTTTCGTTCCAAATCATTTCTGGGACATTGCTTTTTATCAAACTTGTCCCCTTTCTGTATAGGAACTATTCCTGCGGAGCATTTATCCATTCTGTATCTCTCTAAGACCTTATTGATATAACCTTTTTGAGACAATCCTAACCATCCTTGTGATCTATTTCGTATTATTTCTATTCCAATCACATAGGATGCCTCACCCATGTCTTTCATTTCAAAGTTCTTAGAGAGATACTTCTTTATATCATGTAGCATGCCCATGTCATTTGCAGCAAGCAAAATATCATCAACATATAAGACTAATATCACAAACTTGCTCCCACTAACCTTAATGTAGATACATCGATCAACGACCATTTCTACAAAACCATATGACGTGATGGTATCATTGAACTTTAAGTACCATTGTCTGGAAGCTTGTTTCAGACCATATATTGACTTCCTCAGCTTACACACCTTATCTTCATTTCCTGTGGCCAAGAATCCTTCAGGTTGATCCATATATACTTCTTCCTCAAGCTCACCATTTAGGAAGGCGGTTTTAACATCCATTTGGTGAAGCTCTAGATCATAATGAGCCACCAAAGCCAAAATAATTCTTAGAGAATCCTTCTTAGATACCGGAGCGAAGGTCTCTTTATAGTCAATGCCATCCTTCTGGGTGAAACCTTTAGCAACAAGTCTGGCTTTATATCTTTCAATGTTGCCTTTTGAGTCACGTTTGGTCTTAAAGACCCATTTCGACCCAACAGTCTTAGAACCCTTAGGCAACTCCACTAAGTCCCAGACTTTATTATCACCCATAGACTTAATTTCTTCTTTCATGGCAATCAACCACTTTTCAGAATTATCACATTCCATGGCTTTCTTGAATGAGACTGGATCTTCATCAAGGCTTAAGTCACATTCACTTCCAATAGTATAAACCACATAATCATCTGGAATGGCAGATCTTCTTTCCCTTACAGATCGCCTTAAAGGTTCATGTGGTTCATTTCTCTCTTCATGAATTATGACTGGTTCATCTACCATAACTTCATTCGGTGGGATATGGACATCATTATGTCGTTCCATTGTGTCATTTGACTGTGATGCAGCAATTGGAACAACAACATTAGGAGAAATAACAGGTGTGGGAACTTCAACCTGAATCTCTTGAATGTCCACCTTTCGTGGTTCACCACTCCCACTAGTTTGACCATTTTCAATGAACCTAGCATTGCCCGTCTCAACTATTCTTGTACTATGGTTAGGACAATAAAATATATACCCCTTTGACTTTTCAGGATAGCCAATGAAAGAGCCACTGACCGTCCTAGGATCGAGTTTCTTTTCATGTGGATTATATAACCTTACTTCTGCTTGGCAACCCCAAACACGTAGATGTCTTAAACTAGGTTTCCTTCCCGTCCACAGTTCATAAGGAGTCTTAGGAACTGCCTTACTAGGAACCCGGTTAAGAACATACGTTGCAGTCTTTAATGCATATATCCATAATGAAAGAGGTAATGAACAATTACTTAACATGCTCCTAACCATTCCCATTAATGTACGATTCCGCCTCTCAGCTACACCATTCTGCTGAGGTGTACCTGGCATTGTATATTGTGCACAAATACCTCTACTTTCAAGCAACTTTGCAAATGGACCTGGACATTGTCCACTTTCATTGAATTTCCCATAAAACTCACCACCTCTATCCGATCTCACTACTTTTACTTTTCTATCTAACTGCCTTTCCACTTCATTAATGAACACCTCTAGGACGTTCACTGATTGAGACTTTTCATGCAGTAGATATACATATCCATAACGTGAGTAATCATCAATAAAGGTGATAAAATACTTTTCACCGCTCCATGAAGGAGCGTCAAATGGACCACATATATCGGTGTGAATTAACTCAAGAAGCTGAGTGCTTCTCGTGGCTGGCTTCTTTACTATGTGCTTGGTCTGCTTGCCTTTAATGCAGTCCACACACACATCTAAGTCACTAAAATCCAACTGAGGAAGAATATCATTCTTTACCAACCTCATTATTCTTTCCTTGGAAATATGACCTAATCTTTGATGCCACAAGAAAGCAGAACTTTCATTAGATGCACTACGTTTAATGCCCTGACTTTCAATATGAAACAAGGAATCAGAAAACTTAACATCAAGATTGAACCTATAAAGTGAATCAATCAAAGTACCACTACCATAATAGAAATCATTTCGATACAGTGAAAAACCACCATGTCCAAACTTAACATAAAAACCTAAATTGTCCAATCTACTTACAGAAACAAGATTTCTAGCACATTCTGGTACATAAAGACATCCTTCAAGATCTATATGACAACCAGTGTCTAAGATCAATCTATAAGTCCCAATGCCCTCAATTCGTGCCTTCATCCTGTTCCCCATGAACAAGTATTGTTCAGCTCCTCTTATGGGTTGGATCGAACTGAATCCCTGTTTAATATGAGACACATGAGTAGTAGCACCAGAATCTATCCACCAAGTATTATTAGGCACTTCTATAAGGTTCGATTCAAAACAAACAAAACCATAATGTGTACCTTTCTTATCGAACCAAGCCTTCCTTTTCGGACAATCTTTCTTGAAGTGTCCCGATTTCTTGCAAAAGAAACACTTCTTCTCCTTTCGGATTTGGCCCTCGGGTCCCTTACTAAAGGCCTTATCCTTCTTCTTATCCTTCTTACTTGGTTTCCCTTTACTGCTGCTGGCACCATCATGACCTATGAGATGAATAGCTTGATCCTTCATCTTCTTTAATCTCCCCTCCTCTTGAACCAACATGGCCTTTAATTCCTGAAAGTTCCATTTATCCTTAATGGTGTTGTAGTTCACCTGGAACTGGCCAAACTCAAAAGGTAGAGAGTTAATGATGAACTGAACCAAGAATGTTTCATTAACATCCATTCCCAAGGTCTTTAACTTTGCTGCCAAGTTAGACATGTGCGTCACATGATCATGGATAGGCTGAGACCAGTCAAACTTCTTTGTAGTTAGCTGACACATGAGGCTTCCTACAATAGACTTGTCCGCCAAATCCGATTGTGAACACTCCTTAATTATGCGCATGAAATCCTTAGCATTCTCTGTCTTAGGCATAGATGGCTTAATACTTTCAGCCATCGTCATCCTCATGAGGTTTAGACTCAACCTGTTAGATCGCTCCCACGCCTCATAACGAGACTTTTCAGTAATGGAGCTTTCATCTGTAATGGCCGAGGGTTCCTCTATTAATATTGCAAGGTCTAATGCCATCATACCCAGTGTAAACCGGATCTGTTCAGACCATTCATCATAATTAAGCCCATTGAACTTTACGACAGAGTTTGCAGATGCAAACATATTTGATGAAGCTGCAAACATTAATACATGCTTACCTATTAGTGCTTTGAGAACTCTAATACAAATTCAGATATAGTCATGAAATCCTTAAATCATGCATTCAAGTAACCTTTGGGCAATACTCAAACACAACACTATCATTGATGCCAAAAATCATACTTTAATGATTAATCACAACGTGCATAAGTCGAACAAGCATGCTATCTTTGGATACACATACTATTCTACCCGCATAGTAATGACCAAATCCTTTTATTTTATTAACTACATTCAATGACCCACCTTTGGGTGATCTCCTAGAATATAGTCAATAATGCAATTGATCAATCAAACTTTTATATCATTCATAGCATCTCTATAATCATGATCAATTAAATTATACTATTATTTCAATTATCCAAATAGAGTATAACAAGGCCACTTTGGTGACTAGCATGTCATACACAATCCAGACATTGAATCTTAATGGGTAAAATTAATCGTATAATGTGTTAACAATTCATAACATAAATTACCCGTCTTAATAATGTATCTAAAATACTAAATTATAATCAAACATAAATGACACTCAAATCAGGTATAAAACCATATACTGGCCATGTAACCGGAATCATCTATGTCGATTAGATAATAGTATTTAATTATCTATGGCCTGATCATCATTCATTAATGAATCAAGTAACAAACATGCAATATATAATGGGGAATATCATGTACGTGTACGTGTAACTGCACATAACCGACAAGCATGCATGTATTTTGAATCCAGGCAATTTAAACCATGACTCCTATAACTCAACGTGAACGGGGTTTAAGAACAAAATCCTTTAAATGCCATGTGAACAGATCTCAAATCTCAACAGGAAATCATTTCAACGGAAACCCATTGAAATTAACAATACAATTTTGTTCTCATGTCAATTTAACGGTGAATCATACAAGTCTAAACCGCTCTGATACCAATTGTAAGAAATTTAATGATTTCTAGACATGAAATCAACCCCAAATGGATCTAGACTTAATATGATCCAACCCTATAATTATCAAGGAGGGATATAGAAATAACTAACCTTGATCCATGTTCAATTAGTCTTCACAATAATCAATCAAGACGATGACTTGTTCTCCTCCCTTAATCCTTACTTTTAATTTGCTCTTTGATGGAAAATGCAAAATCAACCTTTTTGTCTCCTGATGGCTACGGTTTTTCACTCATTGTGAATGACTCACAAGATTTTGCTATCAAAAACCACTTTAACCGTAGAACCACCCCTATATATATATACACCCACGTACATGGCAGTTATTTTGGTAACTGCCACTATATATAAAGGAGATTAAACATAATTAGGCAAGGGACGAGGGATAATCAATACCCCGAATTCTAACTACTTTAACCGAGACCGATCCATCACGATATCGACTATAATGTTAAAACTCCGATATATAATATGAACTTAATCTTTATAATTAAACCGAAAGACACATAGGCCACATGAACGTATATTAAATATTCTTACATGGTAATGTTCATAATTTGGACGATAGACTTTTTGAGGTCATTTTGAGAAAAAAACAAAAAGAAAAATCAAAGTTCGCAGTAATTACAAATATGTCACCGCATCCCTCACTGAAAACGATAAAAAATTTCATGGCCCAGATTATTAGCATTACCATCCAGGACATGAAAATTGACGTGTAATTTATGAACGCAAATTATTCCTTTTTCCTACTTTAGGAGTTGTCGTATCAACACTTTCCTCCTCTTTTTATTCAAATTATTTTTTATGTAACATTTCAGCAAGAAAAAATAGTGTTTTATCCGGTTTTATCTTGACGATATGTGCGTGTGCACATAACCATCCGTGGCAATTTATGTGTCCAGAACTGCAGATAAGCAAAAAAAAATAAGCACACTAATTTATGTGTGCAGAACTGCAGATCAGCGCACGACATTTCGGATTCCCGAATGTGTGCGCTGAACGTTTGCGCACAGAATTAGTGCGCAGAAGAACTGCGCACACATTCTATTAAACCCTGCGCCGCAGCTTCTTCTTCTTCCTTCTTTCTTTCTTTTCTGCGATTTTATTTCGACGGCGCCGACGACAATTTCTCCATTTCCGAGCGTTTCCCTCGTCTAAACACAATTCCGTCAATGGATTCTGAACCCCCTCATTCTTCCGGTCCCGACCACACCACTTCCGTCCCAATCCCAACATCTCCGGCGACTTCCGTCCCAACGGAGCGACCTCCGGCGACCTTGTCCGACGATGAAGCGTTGGTGGATGGAGGCGGCCGGCGGTATGCGACTCGAGCGGCGTTGGCAGCGGCAAATGCTCCTCCGGCGACTGTTCCGGCGACAATTCCGGCGAGGGCTAGGGTTCCGGCGACTCGGGTTCCAGCGACGACGACTACGGATCCGGAGACACCGCACGAGCTTTATTCGGTATAAAATTTCTAAACCCGCTTTTTTCAAATATTTATCGTATTTAATTTTGGAAATTTATTCGTAATTTTTTTTTGTAATAATTACGATTAAATTTAAGTTTTTTATGAATTAAATATTAGAATTCGTATCTTAATTGTAATTTAATCGTAATTTTTCATAATTACGTTTAAATTTCAGTTTTTTATGAATTAAATATTAGAATTCGTATTAATTGTAATTTAATCGTAATTTTTCATAATTACGATTAAATTTCAGTTTTGTATGAATTAAATATTAGAATTCTTATTAATCGTAATTTTTTATAATTACGATTAAGTTTCAGATTATTATGCATTAATCGAATTATTATGAATTCGTATTAATTGTAATTTTTTAGTAATAGTAGTGATTATTATTTCGTATTAGTTGAGATGTTTATTTTTTAGTAATTATGAATTAAATATTAGAAACTTAACAGTCATAACTAGTATGACTTAATTGTTAAATTTCTAACAATTCCTATTAAATAATTTAGTTTTCGTAGATATAAAGACTCGAATTTGATTACGAAGTTGCAAATTATTTCCGAATATTTTAGTATGAATTAGCCATACTAAAAATGTAAAACCATGTAGACTATACAAGCCGTCATGGATCAGACGGGCAACACGATGCCCGCACCAGTAGCGGAACGGCTTCCACGTCGACATGATGTGGCAGCCGGTGTGCGATTAGAGTTTGAGGCCCTCGAACGATTTTTCGGCACCGGATCACCTGAGCGTCGTGAGCCAGAGCATGAGTACGACGAGGCACAGCTGCAGCAGCAGGAGATAGATGGTTCGCATATGGAGATAGATGGACAGACAGGAGATTTCCATGACGACGTAGATTATCCTGGTCGATATCTTACTGCGTTCGACCCTATCGAACCCACACCAGTACAGGCGCAGGTGACCACAGATGACTATGATATCCACGACGCACCTCTGTTTCAGGATGTTGTACCTCACAGTTCAGAGCATACAGAGCAGGATTTACCTGCAGTGACAGATGCAGGAACGTCGACATCTTCTCCTCCTACGGTCGCATCTGCATAGCCAGTCGCATCTTCAGAGCCAGTGTTGGGAGATTTAGACGACAATGACCATGCCGTAGCGACCTATTTTCCTTGGCTCGGGGATTCGATGCAGGACATTTGTCGTCCACGTGCGCCTCACCTACTGTGTTCTTATGAGACGCATATAGCGAGATGGATATGGTCGCGTGGTCCTCTTCCAGGGCCTGCTCCCGATGTACCATTGGTGCCCCCGGTGCAGGTTAGGAAGCGTGCCCGTGCGGGGGAAGTTGTAGGCCGAGGTGGTGGTGAGGGTGCTGTAGGCAGAGGCCGAGGTGGTGGGAGAGGGAGAGGGAGAGGTAGAGGGAGAGGGAGAGGGAGAGGCCAGGAGGGTGCTGAGGGAGTTGGTGGTGAGGGTGTTGCTGCTGAGGGAGTCGCCGAGGGGGCTGCAGTTGAGGAGGTTGTTGTTGAGGAGGTTGCGGCTCCAGTTAGAGGTGGTCGTCGTCCCAGGCAGAGACGACGAGTAGGAGATATTCAGCCAGAGGATGAGCCAGAGGATGGGGACGAGGATGAGGCCGAGGCTGATGCGGCTCCGTTAGATTCGGTATGTTCAATAACATTGATCTGAATGCTTATAATAAGTTATACGTTTCATATTTACTAACCGGACGCAATTTATTTTCTGTACTTATTTAGGCTAGGAAGCTCCTGAGGGTGATGTACAGATCTGCACAGGTTCATGATTATGAGCATCGTATTTCAGCTGAGGAGGGTACATGGTTCAGGCTTGCTGAGCGTTCTGGGCTGACAGAGCTGCGCCGAGTGGGCATAGCGTCTCAGATCGATGTTGCATTGATTTCTGCTTTTGTGGAGAGGTGACATCCAGAGACCAACACTTTCCACATGCCATTTGCTGAGATGACAATCTGCCTACATGACGTGATGCAGATCCTCAGAGTCCGTATACATGGTCGTAGCTGCAATTCACCTATGACAGATGACCAGATCTATGTGGCGCTTGCAGACGCTATGGGTCAGGAGGCTGATGACATGAAGGCATGTTATAGCTCAGGTGGCATTCATTTCGGTGCCCTCAATGCTCGGTTGGAAGTTTTGTTTGATGCGCCAGTCAGGAATGAGAGTCACATTGCCACTCTGTATCTCCTTTTGCTTCTGGGCTCGACTGTCTTGGTGGACAGGTCGACAAAGGGTGTCAAGGTCCAGTACGCGGCGCTTGTTCTCAACCATGATCGTACAGGGGACATTGCATGGGGAGCCGGCATACTTGCGTTAGTGTATCGCAATTTAGGGTCTGCATCTAGAGTCGAGACGACAACCATTGGTTCATGTGGGATTCTTCTGAGGGTAAGATCTTGTCTTTAACGTATTGGTGAATAACTCTTAACTATTCACGTAGTTTTACTAATAATCTGTAATTGTTTATATGTAGTGCTGGATCTGGGCATACTTTCCTCATTTTCGTGATCACTTTGTCACGAACCCTGCATTCGCCCATGGAGATGCTGCTGTAGGATTGTATACACCACTTAGCTCGGATACTGGGCGTTTGGTTGCCATCCGTCGCATGCTCGACAACATGAGATATGAGCAGGTTTGGATTTAATTTCTTATATTTTTTATTTCATTACCGCAATACGTGTCTAATTTGGCTTGTTATTTGTTTCAGGTTAACTGGCAGCCATGGAGAGATTTGGACTTCAACTCACCAGAGGTTTCTCCTACGAGATTTGAGGGCGTATTGAGCATCTGGAAATTTCATGAGGCCTACAACCCTAGGAGAGTCCTGCGGCAGTTTGGGCGGGCTCAGCCCGTTCCCGACCCACCCATTCAGCCGTTGTCATTTAATCGGCCCATGGGTTGCACGAGGTATGACGTCGTTTATGCACCTGAGCTTCTTCTTGCATGGGACGCAGAGCCGAGGCCTCTGATCGATCTGGATGGGCCGGTTGCAGAGCCAGCATGGAAGATGTCTGATGACTATATGGATTGGCTGGACGAGTTCTCACATCCCGTCGTCGATCCATCCTCTGAGAGACATGATCGCCCGCCTCGCTATGGATATACCCCGGTGCCTATCGATGCATTAGCGGTATGTAAAATTTTATAAAGTTTGTACAAAACTTAGCTTTAGACCTTAACTAACGATTAAATTTACGTTTTGTTTGCAGCGTTGTCAGATCCTTCAAGCCATGATGCACTCTTTTCTAGACACCCCTATCTCGGATCGACCTTGGGCCACTGAAGATGTGATTCGTGGTTGGCTTGCAATCTTAGAGGCACCTCAGGCACCATCTCCCCCACGTGCATCGCGGATGCCACCACCACCACCACCTCCTGTTTTCCGAGATTCTGTTCATGAGAGGGGCCAGGGGAGTGGATGCGGCACTCAGGATGATATGACTCAGGAGGATGCGCACCAAGATGATATGACTCAGGGTGATGTGCCTCGGGAAGATGCTCCGCCTTATACTCAGGAGACTCAGGATTAGACGCTTGATGGATGTTTTATGTACGATTGATGTTTTATGTATGCCTTTTTCTTGTGTGATGGTTTTAAATTTTATGTTTTGCGTGTTTGAATATTCAAAACGACTCCGAACAATAATGCAAATACAAATCTGAACAACAAGACGTGAAAAACTATATTGATTTGAAAACGAAATACAAATTTCAACAACAACACTACACAAAGAGATGGTGAGGAAGACCAACCTATCGAGATCCCCAAACCGATGATTGGTTTCGATGTTCGGAGTCGGCAATATGTACCAACTAATAACCAGTTTCCAAACTCTTATTAGTTCGTACATTTTGCTAAATCCGAACATCGAAACCAATATCGGTTGGGGATCTTTATAGGTTGTCCCTCCTCAACTTCTCTTTGTCTAGTGCTATGCTTGTTTACTAACGATTACAACAATGACTTAACTAACGATTACAACAACCACTTAACTAACAATTACAACAATGAACTAACGATTAAAACAACCACTTAACTAACGATTGGAAGCCAGGGTCGCCTTAAGATCGACATTTTCCTCCTCCAACGTACGTATCTTCGAGAATAGATCTCTTATTGCAGCTAAGGAGTAACAAGGGTGTGGTGGATCGATCCACTCGCGGAATTCACAAATGTAACCACCAGTACCAGCGCATGTCCAGAACCTTCGAGCGAGGTTTCTTCGAGATTCTGAACTCCTCATTACCGCTGGTCGATCACATTTACAATAAAAAAGGGCAGCATTGCTTGATGATGAACTGTGCGACATAGCGAGTGTTAAGAGACAAATGGTGAGATTGGTGAATTGAGGTGAGTGCAACCCCCCTTTTATAGCTTCGGTTTTTGCTGTTGAAATATGACCGTTTCGTGCGCAGATGTTATGCGCACGCAACGGTCATATTTTAACGGTCTTCAACCGTGCGCAGATCTAATGCGCAAAGAATCATGTGCGCAGATCTAATGCGCATATAAGGCCTCCAAGGACCGATAAGGGTTTTTTTGCGTTTTCGCGTATTTTCGATCAAATTTTTGTGACGGGGAGACCGTATACACACTTTATATGCCTAATAACACTAGTTTGTATAAGCTTTTCAAACATAATCAACATCGATGTGCTAGACCCTTCATATCGCAACTATTTCGAAGAATGAAAGACTAGTGAAGGTTTACAAAGGAGGTATTACTCGAAGAGCTCGAGTTTTTGACTCGAAGTTACCGACAAGGTTAAATTGCTATAATATGCATTGAAAACAAGTTTCATTGCATTCCGACGTCGTTTGGGCATCGAACCGCCTATTCTCGACCTTAACAGGCCATAAGGACCGATAAGGGTTTTTTTGCATTTTCGCGTATTTTCGATCAACTTTTTGTGACGGGGAGACCGTATACACACTTTATATGCCTAATAACACTAGTTTGTATAAGCTTTTCAAACATAATCCACATCGATGTGCTAGACCCTTCATATCGCAACTATTTCGAAGAATGAAAGACTAGTGAAGGTTTACAAAGGAGGTATTACTCGAAGAGCTCGAGTTTTTGACTCGAAGTTACCGACAAGGTTAAATTTCTATAATATGCATTGAAAACAAGTTTCATTGCATTCCGACGTCGTTTGGGCATCGAACCGCCTATTCTCGACCTTAACAGGCCATAAGGACCGATAAGGGTTTTTTTTGCGTTTTCGCGTATTTTCGATCAACTTTTTGTGACAGGGAGACCGTATACACACTTTATATGCCTAATAACACTAGTTTGTATAAGCTTTTCAAACATAATCCACATCGATGTGCTAGACCCTTCATATCGCAACTATTTCGAAGATTGAAGAGTATAGTGCGCAGTGGTACAACGCACAGAAATTTCATCCATGCGCTAAGGTAAAGCGCACCTATTCTGTAAATTTTTGAATCTGTAACTTTTGGTGCCCAGGTGTAACGCGCACAGAAAATTACCGTTAAAAATTTGTGCGCAGCTACATAGCGCACTTTTAGTTACCGTTATTTTGAATCGGTAACTCCTTGTGCGCAGAAGCAACGCGCACCATATACATAAATTCCTATAAAACCAACGGTTTGAAGGTGGTGATTTCTTCATCTATCTCAACTAGGGAAAAAATCGAAGTTTCCCTACTTAATCGGTAAATTTTTCTTTTGTTCATTTTTGTATATGCTTTGTTTTTTGTATATGCTTTCATGTTTATAACTAAAGTTTTTTATTATTTACTTATTTGGAAGAACATAACTACGAATATGGCATCATCATCATCATCACCAAGACGTGTGAAGCCTGACCCTCCACAGATAATGTGTACTGGTACAAAAAGGTGTCGCCAAATGTGTAATGTTTACGTTAGCAATGACGAAGACATGCCTGACCAGTATGGACGAAGGCATTATGCATGCAATTGTTTCTTCGGAATCAGGTTTATTGATCCAGAGCATACCCCTACTGCTTTACGTGCTATCACGAAATTAATCATCAAGAAAAAGAAGAGTGACAATAGAGTGAAGGTCCTGATGGAAAGGTTTAAGATTAAAGAAAAAGAATTGCGGTTGATGGTTTGTAGTATCGTCTATGCTTCCGACTGCTCTTCCTCTTATGCCGACGACGCCTAAATCGTAGACATCTAATGATATGAGCATTGTGTACTTTCATTACGTACTTTCATTATATACTTTCATTATGTACTTTCATTGTCGCTTCTTTGTCTCTCGAACGTGTTAAGAAATTCCAATGCAATCTGATCCATTCATTGTTATATAAAGCACAATTACACTACTACCAAAATAACAAATACGAAACATTAAAAACCAAGGCATTACAAACTAAGAAATTCCAATGCGTCTTCTAATTATTACATGACAATCTCACTCAGTCAGATATGTGAACGGGTTCGGTCCCTCCTTTATAGATGAATGGATCTGGTGCCCGACCATTTGAAATGCGGTACTCTCGATACATCCTCAAATTGTCCCCATATGTTTCTTCCCACCATTGAATGTTTGGATCTACGTGTTTCTTCCACGAACCGGGAGTATGCGGTAGTGGCGAACCAACCATCAACGCCACCTATATAAACACAATCGACTTAAGATATTAAACAAAAAACTATGATTACACAAGTATCAAGTACAATTGTCTACTTTACCGGTATGAAGTGGTCACGGTTGCCTACGTGTGCCATGCCGAAAATCTGTCGTGGAGGATCAGCGTTTTTTGTTCTACACCTTAGCGGTAAGCAAAAGGTCGGAGCATCCCAACACAATAACACGAGGCCAACTTGGTATAGGGTGGCAAACACTAAGCCCATCAGTGGAAAGTGCAACCAGTACAGTTCTGAACAAGGGCTTCTGCAATGGTTAACTTGGAGAATAAGATCCTCCCAAGTACCCGGACGAAGACGACGACGAATAGGCTCGTACAATTCTCGGTTCTGAAGCAGCTCCGTTACCAGCTCACGCCGAATGTTTCCGTACTCTTGTTCTTTTCTTCCCAGAAGTAAGGCCATCGACCTATAACCACAATGTCCGTCAGAACGTACCTGTCTAACATCTGTGATGTATGGAAGCCAAAAATCATCCAAATTGTCTATGTCGAAGTCAACCCCCCTATGAATGAGAGGAACACCAAGTTCTTCAGGGCACTGATCGAAGTCAGTGTAGTTTGATCCTTCAGGCTGTGATAGGTCGGGCATGGGTTGAGAATGCAACTCCTCGGCCTCAATGACCACGGGAAGTGATGTCGTTGTTTGCTCTCTAGGACGACCTGGTCGTTTTGCTCCTGTATTGTTTGCCTTCTTCATTCCTTTTGATTTCTGCTTTGCCTCCTCCTTCTCATACTTCTCCAGCTCTTCTTGTTTGTGCTCAAAATAACTCTTCTCTCTCGATTCCTCCTTGTCATTTTCACTGTCATCCTCCTCCTTTTTAGGACGACCTGGCCGTCTTGCTCCTGTACTCTTCTTTCCTTTTGATTTCTGCTTTGCCTCCTCCATCTCATATTGCTCCATATCTTCTTGTTTTATGTCATCCTCCTTGTCATTTTCACTGTCAACCTCCTCCTTATCCTTGTTCTTTGCACCCTTTGGCCTGCCTTTTCTTCTCACATTTGTCGGTTCTTTCAAGGTAGTTAGTTCAGGATGCTCCAAGTCCTGATACAACTCACCTAGCTGGTATGCCGTGCTTTTCTTCAAGGTTCCAAGTTCCAACTTGGTGAACATTTCATGGAGTCGCAACTCTATAATGTTCATTCGGACCTTCAGATTTGGGTCGTCTTCTGTTTCAGGAGTGTCATCCCAATGCAAATCCCTCCAGAACGGGTGAATGTCATCCTCAATCAGGGGTGTGTTTGAAATGATAGCGTGTGCAATTTGATGGACGCACGGCAACCCAAGACAGTTCCTCACCCAATGGTCGGTGCATTGTTCAGGAAATTTCCCCGTCAACATGATCTCATAAGTAGCCAACAAATGATCAAAACACCTGTATGACACTTTGTAGAATAGTCGGGAAAAAATAGCCCTTCCAAGCGGATGCATGTTTGGATCATCAAAATCAGTTGGTCGTTTGGAGAGAGACATGTTCATGCTCGCCCTAATTGAATCAATCTGAAGGAGTACTGAATGATGGATCCGTACGATCACTCTGTTAAAGCCCCCTCTGCTGGAACCAATAATATCTTTCAAAACCTTGTGCATCCCTTCAACTCTAAAAAACAGTTAAGTTGGTAAGTTCAGAAAGTACGCCGTTATGATATAATCGTCTTTAACTAAAAAATATCAATATTTACCTGTTTGAAGTCCTCGTAAGGAAATGAAGCTTATGATCTGTCCAAGCCCTCACTATACTTGTCTTGTGAGGATTAAGCCATGTTCTCTCGACGTATCCCATAAGGCCGCTCTTCCAAGATCTCTTCAACTGTTCGAGCCGCAGTTCATAGGTCTCTTCAGTAGCTGAGCAAAATAGTCCCCAACATTGTCCTGCAAAGGCTTCCACTTTAATTTGTCTCTTTAGGATGGTCGAAGCATGTGCCTCAATGTTGTGTTTGATATGCACCCAACACAACAGATGTTGAACTTCGCTCCCGAAAACAGTCTTTATCCCTTTTATCAGCGCGTCTTCGCAATCTGTCATTATAGCCGTTGGCATCACTCCCAAATCTATGAATAATGACTTCAATTGAATCATTATCCATGTGTAATGATAAATCCTTTCCGCTTTAGTGAATGCATACGCGATGTTGAACGTCTTGTGTGTACTGGTGAATCCAACGATCTCTACGAGCGGCATTTCATATCTATTGAAACATTAACATATATCACTACAGAACATATATCATTATCCGAACTAAATATCGACCAAGGTATTGTAGAGACTTACTTGTTTGTCTTGTACGTCGCATCGATAATTACCACGTACGGGTACTTCTTCAACAAACGCAACGACTCTTGGTTAGCAAAGAATAATATTGCAACCTCTCCGTTTATCGTGTCTCTATGTGGGTGAACTACGTAGTCGTGGTCTCGCAAAAACTTAAGCGACCACTGTGTCACGTTTAGCTCTCCGCGATCTTCGTAATTCACCTTCTGCAAAAAGTTTGCAACTTGTCTCCTTGAAGTAACATTACCAGGGTACTTCTCCCTCAATTTAGAGATAATTTCTTTTGGCGTCTTGCGTCCAGTTCCATCTCCCCACCGCCTAGCACAAAGCTCTTGCTCCTCCGTCATTCGACCCATGAATGTATTCCCATGAAAACTAGCAAGTAGCACATGGTTATGCCGACCTTCTATCACACCTAAAATTCATTTTTCTCCTGCGACCCCGGGAATGTTTTTCTTTCGCACTGCCAGTAGCTGAAATCTACACTCACACTTCTTCGACTTCGACTTTCTAAGCCTAGGAACAGCCAACTCTGGATTCTCTTTGTTCACCTTTGGCCTCCCAGATCTTGGTTTTCCAAATCTATCGCACACAATACTTATTTGGTACGGACTTGAATTACACGTTACCAAAGCTATCACTAACTCCTTTCCTCTATCTGTCGCCCACTCATACAATTCTTGCGGAGTATCCCAATATTGTGCGCTTCTAAAATAATCCGAATAATCTTTCCCCTATACGTAATTGTAGAGCGAGAATTACACTACTACCAAAATAACAAGGCAAAATACGAATCATTACTTTAAACTAATTAGGATATCATATGAAACTAATTAGGCTATCATATGAAACTAATTAGGCTAGCATATGAAACTAATTATGCTAGTATATGAAACTAATTATGCTAGCATATGAAACTAATTTGAAACTAATTACGCTACCATATGTTTCAAATTATAACATATTATACTAACCACAAATTCACCACTCGGATCCCAGTCGCCGAACTCTTCGTCTTCTAAGAAATCATCCAACCATTCGTCGTCGTTCGGGTCGTCTTCCTCTTCTTGTGATCCACTATCCCAATCGTGTTCTTCATCACTATCTTCACAACTTTGATTAATCAACTCTAACATACGAGAGTTTTGATTACGACGAGACATTTTGAATGAATTTGTTGGAAAACGAAGAGGTTTTGAATGAATTTGTTGGAAACGAAGAGATTGTGGCTTTATATAGGCACATTTATGACCGTTGTGGTCCAAATGGATGGATCCTAAACTGTAAAGACCCGTGCGCTAACCATCCGCGCACAAACCCAAACCCTTAAGCACCTGTGCGCAGAACCTAAGCGCACCCTTTTACATTTAACGGCTACTTTTTTCATAGATTTCAACGGCTACTATGTTAGAGTAGTGCGCAGAAACAGGGCGCACAGATTCTCAACCTGTGCGCAGTAGTTAGGCGCACAAGTTGTTACAGACTCTGAAAATTTACGAAAAGTACCCGTAATACCCCGTAAAACACGTATGCGCATAAGAACTGCGCACAGATGCGTGCGCATAAGTTGAGCGCACAGAATCGCGTGCATATACGCCTCGATTCGCGTGCATATAGCCATAATTATTTTGTTATGCATCCACACAAATGTGTAGGTCTTAGTCCCACAGATATCCACACTAAAACTATTTTGATGTGTTTTTTGATAGAAACTATTGATGGCTCCCGTGCCTTTTAAAGGCACGAAGACTTAAGTTGTATGTTTCATGAAAACATTTGTCTAAAAAGTTTACAAACATTTAAACTATAATTTATTTGAGAATTCAGCTAAAATACATAGAAATATGGAAAATATGAGTATCATTAGTTTTGCACTTGAAAAAATTTGGGACAACTTTGAAGTAGGTTAAAGTTTGGATGAGTCAACGATAGATCACGAGACAATGGAATCAGATTCAACAAAACCCTTGCGGAAACATCAAGACCAAAACAACTGTTTAGTGTAAATTATTATACGCTTTTGTATATGTGAAATTTGAAACAATGATGTTATTATGTAGTTATACCCCTGGATGCATTGTTGTTCAATATAATAAAAAAATTCATAACTTAAATGTAATCAATTATACATTTATAAACTGTTGCAACAAAATATAATCACGTTAAGGAAATTCATCTACTAAACGTTACATTTAAACAACACTTTGATCACTAAAGTACAATCTAGATAATCTTAAACGCCACCTGCGTATTCTCTTCGACACGTGCTTTTCGGAACGAACATCAACTCTGATGCCGAAGCAGATCAACCAAAACCGAGGAAGAGGAAGCCTCGTTTAATCCTGTTTGGAGACTTAATCAAACCCGAGATCATGGTTCCTCTACCGAAGCCCCAAGATCTTCCTCCAAAATATCTTGACTTCATCCTCAAGAATGGAGCCGAAAAAGAACGCATGAATCTGAAGCTGATCTTAATCAAGACACTCGAGGCAGCAGACCTATGCAAGCATCAAGGTCGTTTGAGTCTTCCAAAGGCGCGGTAGCTTTTAACATTTTGTACTAATTATCAAGGTGATTCGAGATACGATATTAGATGCTATATATTTATATATAATCGAAATATTCTATATTTATATGTAATCGATGCTTCCTCTTTCGAGCACAATTATGGTAGAACCATTTTCCTTTATATAGCAATGCAATCAGAAAACATGAAAAAATCTAAAAATTGGAGAAAGAAGTGTGAAAAAAAAAGAAACATGTGATATAAAGATTTTAGTAGTAGAGACATTACCTACAAGCTACTGGCAAGATATAAATTTGGAATTGAAGCTATATTCTAACCTTTTTTCTTCCATTCTCAAGCCAGGCATCCCCTTTGCTATTTGTTATTTGTATTCTAATTAAGGTAAAAGGTGATTGAATTGAAGCCAAAATTCTAAAATAACCTTTGTTGAGTTTCAAAAGGCAATGTTATTAGTACTCTCCTAGAATTCCCATCTATGTGCCTGGTGGTTAACATAATTAATTTATTGATTGGTTTAAATTAAATACGAGTGACTTCCTAAAAAAAGGGACAAATAATAGTTGGTGATTTAGTGGAACAACACTTTGCTCAAGACTATTGTTTCCATTCCTTTAGAAATCTTACGCTCCCTTATAGGTGTGATAATATATTAATCTTTTCTCTTCGTTCACTTTTCTACCTCGCCCCATATTTCCCCTACTCATGTCACTCTCAAACAAAACACAACAATTCAATTTCTTTGGCTCTTCATCCTCATTTACTTCCTATGCCAAGCACAAGCAAACCAAGGATATTCCTACGACTTCTTCCTTGTTCTTTCCATCAAAACCGAACATTATGTTATAAATAGCATATTGACCAAGTGAGATACGAAACTGATTCTAAGAGTAAGAAAGGGAAAACAATTTTTTTTTCTTTAACCAAAAGGAATAGAAAAAAATGCAGAATGAGAGTGTTACAGACTTAATTCTATATTATCACACCTATATCCCATTGCATGTGATCCAACATACAACTTGAGCTTTGTTTTTCCTTTCTCTGAGTAAAATGTTTTAGCACTGTAGTTAGAATCGGGAGCGAAACCTGAACTCTGTTTCGAATCGGGATTATCTGGCTCGTCAACGTCCATTTGAAAATGTTTAGAGAAATATAATAATCAGATATTAGATGGCGAAACAAATGATTACAATTGATAAACTAAGATGCCTCACATAAAGCATCAATACATAAGAAAGTGAATCTATTCAACTTAATTAGTTTCCACAAAATTGGATCTCATACCTGCTTAATTCCTGAAGAGCACGACAATTGGGTAGAATTGTGCACCCCATGTCACTGATGACAAAATGATAACCAAATGAATTGTGCACCACATGTCACCTGTTTAAGTTTTTATTCAAACTAAAATCAAAAGAATATATGCATAATTTGTGACCAATAATCCAATGAAATGAATCTAAACAAAATCCACTCAACTAATAAATCACACACTAAATTTTACTATAAAACAAAGCCAATCAGAGAATTCACGAGAACCACAAAAGCATATAGAAAATAATTAAACATACCTGATTGTTAAAGATGTTTTGGTTGATGGAATTAACAAACGATTCTTCTCTTTTTCCTATTCAATCAACAAACTACAAACTCAAAACACTATCTCTTTCCCAAAAACATCAGCATAAATTCAGCAGCTTCGATTCCCAGATCCTTCCGCGGATCTATTTTATTTTTCCAAAACAATATTGTAACACAACTTACAAAATGACCGGTTTTAAGGGAAAAAAAAACTAACAAAATTGACCGATTTCAAGAAAAAAACTTACAAAATGAGATGTGTGCAACATCTGACCTCAACTATGCCCGATACTTCATAGCCTTCAATATTAGTTTAAATCCATACATTCAACATAGAAGGTCGTGTTGTGTGAATTATCACAGTTGAGAGGAAGATAGTGAATATCTGGACGCATGAAAACAAACAGAAAAAAATGAATAAGCATATAAAACTGACCACTTTGCAAAATTACGAAATTCAAAAGATGAAGCAAACAGTTCAGCAAAGTACAACAAAGTTAGGCAAAGTTCTGCAAAATTACGAAATTCAAAAGACGAAAAAACAACAGTTTTCATAAATTAATCGAATTCAATCACATGAAGACAACCTTCTTTGGACTCTGAGTTGGATTGGCAATAGCAAGCCCTAAGAAGATAATTTGTGCCTCCTACAGTAGATGAGAAAACGACATTCAAAAGACGAAACAAAGAGAACGACATTCAAAAGACGAAACAAACAGCAGTTTCAAAAAATTGACCACATGATGAAACAACATACACACTACAACAATTGAAGTGTTGGATGCTCTACCATGTTCGATATGCAGTAATGATGCATAAGTTCTGTTTCTAAAAAAGCAGAGAAAGTTGGTTTGTTGACTTTGTTCCCATAAGCAATATACACACAACAACAAATGATTTCTAATCTAAAGATAATGTTAATTACTATCACTTACAATTTATAAACAAAACTTGCAAGCATCCTATAAATCAAACACAAATAAAAAAATCATGTATAAGAACAACATACATATATATGATAACTGAAAAGATACTTTGTTTTATGACAACCAAATAGATTATACAAAAAGAGAGGAGATTAGTAAACTAATAACCCAAGTCTTTAGTAAATCTTGTTTAGTCACAAAGGAAAAACAAAACAACCTCAAATTTAATTCTGAGACTGCATTATGGGGGACAATGAACTTATTAAAAAGGGTTTAAGAAATAATCTTTACAATGAGCTAGCATGAGATTTGCTAATACAAAAGAAAATCCAAAAAACCATGGTGAATTGATGCAGAAGTTGTCAAAAAAGAAGTTGTAGTATTCATATATCCGAAGAACATAAAAATAGATATTTATAATGAGTTTTGATTTTGACTCAAGCCGCTAACTTATTGTTAGTTTGGACACTTGCTCTGCGGTAATGTCAAAATAGTATCCTGTATAGAAAATTATAAAGCTGCATTTTCCCACAAGACTGGATTATCTAACCTCTGCTAATCCTTTCGGCCTCACTCAACTCCAGTTTACATCTTCTCTGCTTGTCGTCGCCGCCCTCGTCTGAGCAATGCACCTATCTGAATTCTCTGATCGTCTCTAACTCTAAGCAAGGAGTACTCTTGCTGAATTGATGATTCATGATGACGATTGGAATTGAAGTCCTTCAAGAAGATGTATCTTTGAGGGTTGGACACCTGCAAGAAGCAATTCGTACAACCTTTTGGTCACCTGGATTACATGGATCAATCAACACAGTTTTAAGCAAAGCTAACAGTTGGCAAATAAAATTTTCATATAAACACTTAAATCTTTATTCAAAATGATATATAATGCATGATGTAGAACAAAACTCAACTTTGTTCAAAATTCTTCAGGAGATTTCGCAAACTGCTATTTCAGGAATAGGAAAATGTAAACTAATTGTAATTGAGAAATAACCTTAGGTTAGTTGATCAAAGTTGGGAAATATTGTACTATGTGACCTACTTGAAAGTGCGAAGGGAACTTGCAAATTGTTCATCAGTTTTAGAGGACGAGCAAGAAGTTGATTTCGTCAAATTTACCATAGTAGAAACAATTTCATGTGTTTATCTGTCACCAAAATAAAAAATTAGTAAGAAATCAGAAATTTTAGCAAGTTAACACTAAAATCAACTCCTCAGTCCCAGAAGATGAACACAAGTACCAGAACTCAATGGGCATACCTGTTGATGGGTCAGGGTGTAATACTACGTCTTTTCGGGAAATTGACGACGAACTTGAAGTGATACCTCCTACAACTTCTTCTGTAAGAGGAAAACTTGATAAACTAATTGAGAAATAACCTTGGGTTTAGTTTTTTTCCACTAACAACAGCACATTTCCAACCGAGCAAATCAAAATCCATTACAAACTGTAAGAGGAAAAATTGATTTAAAAAAAATGAAGTCAGGCCACATACTTGTTAGCGTAATCCATCACAATCGGTGAAGAAAGACGATCGAAAGTGAAGTAAGGAGACAGACCCAGAATCCAAAAGAGCTTCTTCTTCCTCCGCCATTACTGAAAAAATTAACCTCTCTCTAAATTTTTATCAATCAACAACAATACAAAGGCAACACATGAGCCACACCACCAGGAATGTCATCCCCAAGCTCCTTGAGCTTAACCTCAGCATGTGCATCTGTCAAGCACATAATAAAAATATATTGTTAAGTGTCTACCAAGTTAATACAAGTCATAAATTAACAAATGGGCTAGATGTTACAAATTTTCTTTAATTTTAGACGAGTTAGCTGCCTCAAGATTTTAAACATCAGGTGATGAATACAATTGCTAAAAAAAATAAGAAATTCGAATTTGTGTTGTTACATAAATTGTTTATTGGGAAAATGAGCTAACCACAGCAGAAATTCATATATATTTTCATCCCTCCTTTATCTACATCACCTATTACGAATTGCTCATTATATCATTCCATTAGCATCTATTTTCAAATTTGTGTTGTTACATATATTTTTATCTCTCCTTTATCTACAACACCACAAAAGAATCAAGAACATATATCATTCCATTAGCATCTAGGATTCTCAAGAAAATGCATTAATTGCTTATTATCTACATCACCTATTACGAATACGAATCGTCGTCTCACAACAGAAGATGTCAAACACAATATTCCTGTAAAAATTGAGCTGAATGTGTAACAACATTGAGTCTAACAATTGGGTAAACTCAAAAACTCAGTGCTATTTCAAATGCAATTACTAAAAGCATATAATATTATCACAGTCAAGAAATGACCTGCAAAGTGTTATTTTCAGAATTACTGCCCAATAATGAACTCTCCTAAACATTCTTCCCAAACTCAAAAGCATCACTCTGACAGTCACTCGACTTTGACACTGTAATAGAATTCTATCAAATCGTTTCTAAAAGCTATATCTAAATAGACTTTGATCTATTGATTCAAATTAGTCAGTCTCACACCAAAAACAGAGAAAGAAAGCAATCAAATCAAACTCAAACATAAAAGGCAAAGCAAAATTTGACATAATCTTAGTTTGTAACACATATTTTAAGGATTTCTGAAAACACATACTCATTGAGAATTAAAAAAGGGAGACTACATTTCAGCATAAGGCAAGTTGACTTAGTTTACTAACGAATGATATGATGCTCTACTGATGTGGATGTTTCTAATGAATAAACTAATCCACAAGTATCAACAATAACAATTTGGTGTTATCTTTAGTTCAAGCACAAACAACACATAAGTGAGGCACATATGAAGATATAAGAACAAACACAGACTATATGAACATTAAGAAGTATATAAATTTCTTTGAGTGCAAAACAGCAAGAATACACATTTTTATCCCAAATTTTCAAAACTCAAACAATACTTAGATGAAAATAACTACAAAGGAAAACTAACTTCCTATGTGTATCCAAAGATCGGGCCTTGATAAGGTCTAGTAGCAGATACCTGGTCACGACCATGTTCGACACAACCATGAACATGATACTTCTTAACTGTTTGTGCTTAGTATCACATGAATCCTCCATGTAAGAAGCAAGCATGTGAAATGTAGAACCACTATGATGGAAACTTACAAAATAAGTACATGAAGTTGCATAAACCTGCATCCAAAATAAGTACATGAAGTTTTTTTATATGTATTTGCCTATTTGGCATTTTATGGGTGTAAAATCTAATCTTTTTTTTTATCAAATAAGGGACTGCAGTTTGCTTGTTTACCTCTACCAAAAGATTGAATGTACATAAATCATATTTGACAATTTTTAGAATATGTAACAAAGCAATGATACTTTAGAAGAAAAGATTACTACTTTCTCCTTTAACAGATGACAACCTTGAAGCCAGTTCCTGAAGTTCTTTGATGCTCAAGCCTGACAATTCCTAACCCATTATCTTCCTAGAGTTCACTCAAAGTCAGTATAAAATACACGTCAAATTTGTGATGAAAGTCTGAAATTAATTATGTCATGAAGTGTTATACATTCTTAGGGTAAGTATATAGCTGTGTATGGTTATTGGTTACAAGTGGAAATTTCTAAAGAATGGACAATATTTTACATGAATTAGCCATCCACATATGGTAAGTATATAGCTCTGTATGGTTATTGGTTACAAGTGGAAATTTCTAAAGAATGGACAATATTTTACATGAATTAGCCATCCACATATGGTAAGTATATAGCTCTGTATGGTTATTGGTTACAAGTGGAACTTTCTAAAGAATGGACAATATTTTACATGAATTAGCCATCCACATATTTTTCATCCTGGCAACCATGTAAAGAGTTGCATCCAATAGGTTAAATATAATATCACAGCATCATATTTGGCAGTAAAAAAAATAACATTTGGTAGCAACAGGATATAAAGTTGCAGCATTGAACAGTAGAAGGATATACGAGTATTGAAAAGAAGGAGGCTACCTGGATGGGTCAAATTTGATGTAAGTTCAACATCTAGAATTGATGAATTTGGATCAAACCAAAAAAGAAATATTCCAACATTTATAATTGATGATCGAGTAAAAGAAAACTCTTACTTTGCAACAAACTTCTCGACTTGAGCCTCGATCTCCTTACCTTCCTGCTCTGCCACAAAGCCGTGGAAAAGAAAGTGCAATATTCATGTAAATTTTGTATCATACACGAAAACGTCGCATAGACAACAAATTAAGTATATTCATGTACACATTGTAAGCAATAGAGATTCCACCACAATTTTAAGTGCATTGATTGATCACTAAACAAAGTTTTCTCTTTGGAGCATAAAATGAAAATACTCTAAGAAGCAAAGTTCTATATAATGGTGAAATATTTATCTAAAAAGAAACTAAACAAAGCTGACAAGCAAAGTAGACAAATATAAAATTCAGATCTATAATCAGAGTTAGATAACAAATTTCACACCCTAATTCCTATTAGCTATATAGTTTGCAACTGGATTAAGTTAGATCTTTCAAAATATTATGAACTATGCAATATGTGATTTCTAGCTTCAAATTCAGTACTAACTCCGACAAACTAACAAAATCAAAGCTCAATTAAACTCTAAAAGTGGTTGAAAGCTTACCGAGCTTTTAACATCGTTGAGATTGACTCGTTGAATTGTTTACATGTGAAAAGAGTCGGGTATTTAAATTTTTACTTCAAACCATTCACAAAACACCAATACTTGACAATAAATTTTAATTTCTCGTCCAGGTGGGAACTAACATAAAATGACCTAAAATCAACAAAGATGAGCAACGAATTGCAGAAAACACCAATCCTTGACAACATATTTCACAAAATTCAGAAAAATTAACTTAAATTACTTACTTGCCATTGTTGAGCACTTTTTGAAGTGCGTGGATGGGAATTTGATGATGATTGGAAATTTTTAGAGAACCCACTGAAAGTTGGAAGCAACACCAACAATTATTAGAGTTCAACTCAACAGTATTTTAAATCCAAAAGAATTAGTTTCTTCTAAGTTTTACCTCCCTCCTACTTTGAGTTCTGTTGGGTAGTATTCCACCAATTGATCATTGCTTCAGTCTGATATCCTCATTTCGACCCCGAGAAGCTCTTTCATTGCCTCGTAACACACAAATGCAATAGCAACCGAAGGGAAGACCTGTAGGAAAAAATGAAGAAAAAATCATAACTTCTATACACCTGACATAATACTCCAGTATTAGTATACACCTGACAGTAGACATGATGAATATAAATATAGAATTCAAAGGTGACTTTTTAGTTCTGAGGTAATATGATAATGTGGTACAAAAAAGCATTTTAAGGTCTAATTAAGCAGTTAATTAATATTTCATCAAGCCAAGTGGGGGGGGGGGGTAAGACTAAAATATAAAAGCACTTGCCTATAGACAAGCTAACTGGTTACATTAACCCCTTCTATATTCTCCAATGAGTGCACCTAAATATTCAGCAAGGATACAAACAGTAAACCATTAGGACAAATCCAGATTTTATATCTAAATTAACCACAACAAAACTTGGAGGTTGAAGACTAATAAAAATCCCTCAGCATACTACACTTACCAAAAAGCACATCACCTATTTACTGAATGTTCAGAAATTCTAGGTTAGTTATAAAAAATTTGTCTTCAACTACAATTTGTTTATAGCATAGTGCCTTGAGTTTTTAACGTTAATATTTACATATCTACTCATATAGATGCTTAGTAGAAGTGTTGCGATTCCACAAGAGAAACATTTCACTACTACGCACTTGAAGAATTAAAGGAATTGAAAACTAAAAAGCAACTTCATGCTAGTAGTTCAAGATAAATAAACCCAATGTTATGAACACAACTTCAAGGGAAAAATAGCAGCAATGACATACACCGATTTAGGTGCACTCATTGAAGAATATAGATGGGGTTAATGAGAGGTGAGAAGAATCGAAATCCCTAAATTCAACAATCGAAATCCCTAAATTTAACAATCGAAGTCCCTAAATTCAACATAAGAAATCCCTAAATTAAACAACCGAAATCCCTAAATGCAACAATCGAAATCCCTAAAGTAAATCCCTAAATTCAAGAAGAGGAGAAGAAGTGTAGAAGATGTGCATTGAAATCCCTAAATTCAAGAAGAGAAGGAGGAGAGGAGAAGATGTGCTTCGAAATCTCTAAAGTAAAATAGTTGAGGGAGGAGAGGAGAATATATTACCGGAAATTGGATGTGCAGCATCGAGCTTGTCGGTGCGCGTCGAGTGGTGGTCGTGAGGAAGCAACGGAGCCGGCGAAGACCTTGAAGGAGGAAGGAGAGAGTCGGTGGTGAAGAGAATTTAGGTTTTAGAGAGAGAATTGATTTAAATATGTGGTCAAAATTTCAAGAAAGACACATGAAAAAATACAGCATGTTCTACGGTCGTATAAAATATCACAACGAAGAGAGTTTGCCATGGAAATCCAGCAAGCTATACGGTCGTATAAAATTTCACAAACAAGTCAGTATGGCATGAAAAATTCAGCATGTTTTACTGTCGTATAAAATTTCACAATTACGATCCTGCACAATCCGGTGTTTTAAGAATTCACAATAGAGATGCATACTGTTTCAAGAATTTTTATCCTAAAAACTACAATGTCTCTTAATGTAAGGTTCTAACTGTTAAGTAAACACCAGATGCACAAACAAAATCAACTTGTAAACTGCAAATTGAAGCAGTGACCTGTTTTAAGGTTCTAACTATTAAGTAAACACCAGATGAACAAAAAAAATAGTTTTTTGAAAACATTTCTTTACCTGCTGTTTTAACTGAGGGAACTCTGAGAAATCTACATGAAAATAAGTAAAGTAGGGCTTTTAGAAACGAACAAAAAACTGTTGCAACTGCCCGACATGTAAACAATAAGACAAGAAATTAATTAAGACAGTATAGAAGAGATTACCAGGTTCACATAGAAGTTGTTGTTCATAGGAAAGGGAACTCTGAGAAGAAGATCAATGAATTAAAGGACTTTTGATTTGAGTTTAAGAAATCATATGCTGTCAAACAAAACAGAAATATGATCAGGTAAGAGGTATAACGTATAAGCACACAACATAGCAACATTGTTTCACATCAAATCTAGTAACATCGAATTATCTCATAGGTTATCCTTTGCAACCAAGATTAATTTCACATTGGCCCTTTCCCATTCTAGATTTCTGTTTGGAATCAATCTATAATACAGAAATTGATGAGGAATGGAAGCCTAAAATTAGGTATAGACTTTCAGAAGAAGAAGCATAATACAGCCCTGACGCTAACACAATCAATTGCAGCACATAAACCCAAAAATCATATGATACACAAGACAGAGCCAAGAGAAACAGCAAACCTCTTCAAGTTCACGTGATCGAAGAAGCGAACTTTATCAAATTAAATTTGATCCTAAGAACAATTAGAAGAAAACAAAGCAATTAGAAGAGCACCTGATAAACAGTGAATATATCAAGCCTTTTTAGAGAGACAAACCTATGACGAATTCATTGATCTTCTTCTCAGAGTTCGGTTTCTGATAAACAGTGAATATATCCTCGTAAATCTCAACAACTAAGCCTTTAAAGCTGTAATTTAGGGAGGAAGAAGAGACAGTTTTGAGAAAGAAAGGAGATGATGAATGAGAGAAAAAAAGAGGATTAGCAAGCTGCATATTGAGGTTAAATAGGGAGTGTAGTTGGCAGTTGAAGGCGGTTATGGAGGAGTGGAAGTAGTGGGGAGAGTGGGGGAGTGAGGGAGAAGATGCAACTGCTGCTGAGGATGGAGGTTGAGAGGTGAGAAGCGACAGTTTTGCTGAGAAGAAGAGGCGGTTTTCAAAATCAACCTAAATGGACAATGGTTAATGGGCTTTAAAATTGGGCTGAAAAAAAGTAGGTTTTAAGTTTTTTTGAGGGCCTGTAAGAATGTGCCACGTGGCTGAAAGATAGAGGCCCTTAAGGGGGGCTGGCTTTAATGTTTTAGTAGATAAATGTGTGTGCATACATGGATGACCACAAAAGAATACTAATAACCAAGAATGATATGAACGTATTTTCCAGTGATTTTTTTGACGTGTTTCCTAATGTGGAGGCGAAAAAGCGACAATGTACTTGCTGCTTTTGAGATGTTACATCATTCTAGCGCTCAAACTAGATATGATAAAGGCGTATGACCGAGTTGAATGGAGTTTCCTAAAACACTGTTTGCGCAGATTCAGTGTTGATGGTGGTTGAATCAGTTTGGTCATGAAATGCGTCTTTACTGTCTCCTCTTCAGTTCTTATGGATGACAGGCCTTCAACGAGCTTCATTCCTGCACGTGGGTTGCACCAAGGCGACCCAGAGTCACCGTATCTTTTCTTCTTGTGTGCAGAAAGCCTTTCGGGTCTCCTCAGAAATAGCGAGCAACAGAATAGAACCATCGATATCTCCATCGCTAGACATGCTCCACCTATCTCTCATTTGTTCTTTGCATACTATTGCGTTCTTTTTGCTAAAGCTACTTGTCAACAAATCTGAAATTGTTAACATCCCTTATGACCATGGAGCCGCTTCGGGTCAACAAGTTAATTTCGCAAAATCAGGATTCTCGTTCAGCAAGAATGTCTCAGCAGAAAGGAGAGTGGAATTCCAAGCGATACTGAATGTTAAGGAAGTGGAAAACATGAGAAATACCTGGCATTGCCTACAATTGTTGGGAGATCAAATAAACTCATTTTTGGCCAAGTTAAGGAGCGTATTCTGCAGAAAATCAGCGGATGGAAAGCATAAACGTTGTCCCGAGTTGGTAAAGAAGTACTCATCAAATCTATTACTCAGGCTATACCCACTTACACTTATTGACACTATAGGCTGTTAGGCTTGTATATACATAATGGCACTTCTGTAAATACTTCTGTAATTACAACTAACTTTCTAGTTAGTTAAGACTCTTGTATATATTCCCTGGCACTCATGAGCCACAATAAGAGAGTCTACATTATTTACATCTTTTCTAGGTTCATCTCCCCTTCTATGGCGATGAGCTCTTCTTCTCTGATCACAAATAGCTCAGTTTGACATCGTATCAGAGCCACACCAGGCTTCGATTCTCTCTTTGACATTCTCTGTCAACCTCTTGCAGTATTGATATTCTTCTCAGTGTTGTTTCTCTTCTTTCATTGATTTTCTGTATCAATGACGATCAATGACGCTGGAAGTCAGACGAATTCTCCTCATGTTCAGTCGATCTATGGCGATCCTCTGGCATTGTCGAATTCAGATCATCTAGGAGCTAGGCTTACTGGAGATATTTTTGATGGCATGAACTACCTCTCATGGCGTCAAAGTGTGCGGATGGAACTTGGAGCGAAACGCAAGCTAGGCTTCATTGATGGAGGCACGAGGATGCCAGAACCTGATTCCGATGAGTTTGAGCCGTGGATCAGGAGTGATTACATGATTCGTTGTTGGATTGTCAATTCTATGGAGAAATCCATCTCTTAAGGCTTCTTCTATGTTGATTCTGCTCGTCAACTGTGGCTTGACCTAGAGGAAAGGTATGGACAAGCTAGTGGCCCTCTCCTCTATCAATTACGTCGTTCACTAATCACTACTAATCAGAATAGTCTTTCTGTTACTGAATACTATACTAAATTGAAACGAGTATGGGGTGAGATTCAGAGTTTGGAAGGTTTTCCTCAGTGCACTTGTGGAATATTGAAAAACTGCACTTGCTTATTGCTTAAACGCATTCTGGAATTAGACACTCGTGATCGTGTGCTTCAATTCTTAATTGGCCTTAATGAAGGTTATGAAACTGTGAGAAGCCAGATCCTTACTACTGAACCTCTGCCTACTATCAACAAGGCATTTTACCTTGTTCAACAAGTAGAAAAGCAGAGGCAAGTTACAAACACATCCATGAATCATACTGAATCTTATGCAATGGTTGCCAATGCTTTAGAAAAGAAATGGATGAGCAAACAGGACTACAAGAGGATGAAACTTGAAAGATCATGTACTCATTGTAACCAGAAAGGACATACCATTGATCAATGCTTCAAACTCATTGGTACACCTGACTGATTCAAGGATCTGAAAGATAAGAAAGGCTCTCGTCCCTCTGCTAACAATGTTGGTGTTGATCACACACCTCTGGAAAGCATTGCTTCTTCTGGAGAGCGTCCTCAGTCCAATCAATCTGAGCTGGTGAATTCTGTCCTTAAAGAAGTCTTTCGTGCTATGAAAGGAAAAGGACTTATTGATGATTCTTATGGTAACTTTGCAGGTATAACTCATTCTTCTCTGAACACTTCCCTTACTCATTTACATCAGTGGATTATTGATACAGGAGCCTCTGATCATATGGCTCGTTTTGGCAATATGTTTACTGCTACTCGATCACTTGAGAAACCTGTTCACATCTGTCTTCCTGATGGCAGTACAAAATTGGTATCTCAAGTTGGTAATCTGCAGCTTCCTAATTGCATTATGTTGAAGGATGTGCTACTAACTCCTGAATTTAGTCATAATCTGTTATCTGTGGGCAAACTTGTCACTGGCAATGACTTGGTTGCTGTTTTTGATAAGTTCCATTGCTCATTTCAGGACCTTGAGACAGGTAGGGAGATTCTTACAGGAGAGAAAATTGGAGGACTGTACTGGTTGGTTTCATTGCAGGATCCAGATCCTTCAAAGCAAAGACTTCGAGTTATTTCACTGAATAATGAACATTGTAGTGTTGTCTCGTCTAAGCTAGATTTTGACATACTTCATTCTAGACTAGGACACACTTCTATTGACAAACTGAAGCTTTTATCTCCTGGTATTTCCAATTCTAGTCATACTTGTGACACATGTGTTTGTGCCAAACAACATAGGATACCTTTTCCTATTAGTACATCTAATGTAATGCATATCTTTGACTTGTTACATGTTGATGTATGGGGTCCATACAAGATTGCTGCTTTGAATGGTTCTCATTACTTCCTAACTATCCTTGATGATTGTTCCAGAGCCACTTGGACTCAGTTATTTCATCACAAGCATCAAGTTGTTACTATTTTGACTGATTTCATCACCTTGGTTGAGAATCAATATAATGTCAGAGTCAAGGTTGTGCGCAGTGATAATGGTAGTGAATTTGTGAACTCCAGATTCCTTGATTTCTGTTCTACTAAGGGCATCATTCATCAGAAGAGCACTCCCTATACTCCCCAACAGAATGATCGTGTGGAGAGGAAGCATAGACACCTCATTGAGATGGCCCGTGCTCTTCTACTTCATGCTAACTAGCCCAAAAGATTCTGGGAAGATTGTGTCTTATCTGCCACTCATATCATCAACTTACTTCCTTCTTCAGTGTTGAAATGGAAGTCTCCCTATGAAGTTTTGCACAACAAAACTGCTTCCTGTGATCACATGCGTATCATTGGATGTCTTTGTTATGCCTTGGACACCAGTAGACATAAAGATAAGTTCTCTTCCAAAACAAGGAGATGCATTCTCATTGGCTATCCTATTGGCCAGAAGGCTTACAAACTCTTTGATTTGGAGCATCAACAAATTTTATACAACAGAGATGTTCAATTTAATGAACAAGTCTTTCCTTTCAGGAAAGAAATCTCTATTACTCCATCTCCTACACCTGAACCATTGCCTCTGGTTAATCCTGCTACTACTCCTCTTATACCTATTCCATCCTCTAATCCAGATCCTATTCAGATTCCTATTCCTAATCCTACAGATATCTCTGATATTGCTCAGGATTCTGTTACACCTACCCTCACCAACACTCCTGTTCCATCTCCCATAACTGATATTATTCAGGATTCTGTTATATCCATTCCACCTGCACCTCCTTATCCAGATCTCAGAAGATCTACTAGATCTATCATTGTACCTTCAAAGCTTAAGGATTTTGTTTGTCCTACTATCCCAAACACTTCACCTCAGTCATCTACTTTTCTAGCCTACCTTGGTGACCTTACTTATTACTCTTCAAGCTTTGTGGCATCTTTATCCAAAACCTTATCCATCAAAGAGCCACATACATATAATCAAGCCAAAGATAATCCTGCTTGGATTGAAGCAATGGCAAAGGAATTAAAGGCTTTGGAGGAGAACAACACATGGGAGCTTACTGAACTTCCCAGTGATAAACACACCATAGGCTGCAAATGGATTTATAAGGTTAAATTTCGCCAAGATGGTTCTGTTGAGAGGTATAAAGCTCGTTTAGTGGATAAGGGCTACAGTCAAGTTGAAGGCACTGATTTTCATCATACTTTCTCCCCTGTCGCTAAATTTACTACTGTTAGGCTTGCCTTGGCTATTGCAGCCATAAAACAGTGGGAGATACATCAACTTGACGTGAATAACGCATTCTTACATGGATTTCTGGATGAGGAAGTGTACATGGATGTTCCTCCTGGCTATTCTCTTGCTTCACCTGGTCAGGTATGTCGCCTTAAACGTTCTCTTTATGGTTTGAAGCAAGCGTCACGCTAGTGGAATCTAGAACTGACCAAATTCTTGACTAAACTGGGATACATTCAATCTCACTATGACTACTCTATGTTTACTAAAGCAGTGACTAAAGGGTTAGTTGTCATCCTTGTTTATGTGGACGACTTGATAATTACTGGTGATGATGTCCATGAGATTTTCTCTGTCAAGCATGCTCTACACCAAGCCTTCACGATCAAAGATCTGGGTCAAATTAGATATTTTCTTGGCCTTGAGGTCTCTCGCACTACTACTGACACTATGCTTAATCAGCGCAAGTATGTTTTGGATTTATTGGAAGACACTAAGTACTTGGACTGCAGGCCTTCTCCTTTCCCTTTACCTCGAGGTTTGCAGTTATCCACAGACAAAGGGAAACCTCTTGTTGATCCAGGTATATATCGACGTCTTGTGGGTCGTCTTCTTTACCTCAACTTGTCTCGACCATATATTTCATACTCAGTCCAGCATCTTAGCCAATTCATGAGCCAACCTCGCCTTCCCCATTACAAGGTTGCTCTTCATGTCTTAAGATATCTCATAGGAACTATTGACTTGGGTCTATTTTATCCCTCCATTAGTTCCTTATCCTTGATTGCCTACAGTGATGCAGATTGGGGCATGTGTGAGTTTTCTGGTCGCTCCTTGACTGGTTTCTGTGTCTATATGGGCAAATCATTGGTTTCCTGGAAAACCAAGAAGCAAAAGGTTGTTTCCAAATCTTCAACTGAAGGAGAATACAGAAGCATGTCACATACATCCAGTGAACTGGTTTGGTTGGATAGTCTCCTCTCTGAGTTTAAAATAGATGTTCCCAAACCAATTCCACTCTTCTGTGACAATAAATCAGCTCTGCACATCACAGAGAATCCAATCTTTCATGAGAGAACGAAGCACTTCAAGTTAGATTGCCATTATGTCAGGGAGAAGTACAATGAAGGTTTTCTTCTCCCATCTCATGTCAGGACTGGTCTTCAGTATCCTGACATTATGACTAAACCCCTTGGTGAGCAACTCCATAGGTTCTTCACTGGCAAGTTGGGTCTCCTAATGGTTCCACCCGATCCAACTTAAGAGGGGGATATTGACACTATAGGCTGTTAGGCTTGTATATACATAATGACACTTCTGTAAATACTTCTGTAATTACAACTAACTTTCTAGTTAGTTAAGACTCTTGTATATATTCCCTGACACTCATGAGCCACAATAAGAGAGTCTGCATTATTTACATCTTGTCTAGGTTCATCTCCCCTTCTATGGCGATGAGCTCTTCTTCTCTGAGCACAGATAGCTCAGTTTGACAACACTATGTCATGTTTTGCTCTTCCTTCTGAAATTTGTACTGAAATTGAGCAAAAATTATGTGAATATTGGTGGGGAGATAGTTCGGACAAAAATAAAACATATTGGATGAAGTGGAAAAGATTGTGTCGTCCTAAAAATGAAGGGGGACTGGGATTAAGAGAATTGGAACACTTTGATATTGCAATTTTGGCTCGCCAAGCGTGAAGGATTCTCACTAATCTGTACTCTCTTATTGCTCAGTTGTACAAAGCCAAATATTTCCCACATACCAGTTTCCAGCACGCAGGTTTGGGTTCGAAGCCGAGTTTTACATGGAGAAGCATACTACATGGGAGAGACACACTCAATAAAAGGTTATACTGGAATGTGGGTAATGGGTCTTCACTCAATGTCTGGAAAGACAAGTTGATCCTCATCTTCCTGGCATTAGAGTATTTATTTCGATCGTGACGTTTATCCTAACCTGAGAGTCCTTGATCTCATTGATTGGAATAGATGAAATGATATTCAAGATGAGATCTTAGATTTCTAGATGAATATAAGGGCCAAGTTCCAATGAAAATGGATCCAGATGATATAAGGAGTCAGTGGCGGAGCCAGGGGCGCTTGAGTGGGCGGCCGCGCCCCCTTCGTCGTTGAAAACCGCTTATATTACCTGAGGAAGAGAGAGTCGGAAGTTCTCGCACCCCCTTGGCAATGGCGGCTGTCAAATTGCAGAGTATAGGTTAGAGGAAGAAGACACATGCTTTTTCTTTTAATTTTAAAACAAGATCAAAACGACGTCATTTAAGATCATATCAAAACGACGTCGTTTTGTTAAAAATTTCAACAAAATTTTTAAAAAGAAAAAAACAAATTCCTAGACAAATTTGTTAACTGAGGCCGTAAACTCTTCACCTGCTTGCTTCAATTTTGCTTCTCTTCCTTCTTCCTGTACTCAAGTGGGAGATTTTCACCATCCACAAATATTTGTCGGGATTGAGAGACAGCACAAGTGCACTACCTCCATGAAATCGGCGACAAGACAATCTCTCGAATTGTTCTTTGTAAGTTTTCTCCTCCTCATTCAACATTTCCAGAGTATGAAGACACGCAAGATGGATTTACCCCGTTTTTGGAGTATGTCGTAACTTATGTATTATTAATCTCTTTTAATGACTTTTTTATCGAGATTTTTATAATTACTAGAATTATTATATAGAAAGAGATATATATTTTGAGATGTAAGGAAAATTCCGCCCCCTCTTTCAAGAATTCCTAGCTCCGGGAGTGTAAGGAGTGTCTCACTCATGCTAAGGAGACGGCTCAGATCATGCATGGTCGTTAAAGAGGTAAGGAGACGACTCAAATCAAGAGTGTTAAGATCAACTTCGTTAAAGAGGTAAGGAATATTATTTAATTTATTGGATGAAAGATACAAATAAAAACACCAAATGCAAATGATATTACAATTGAAAAGAAGTACTCCCGTGGTAGATACCATAAATATATACAATTGTAAAACACTATTGTGTGCATTAGTAACATCGTTTGTTGCAAACATATTGTCGTGCGATGTACAAAAACATGTCATATGTGCATGTAAAGCAACAAATATGTATATTTATTTTAGTTCTACAATTATAGATATGCACACATGAATGTATTTATACAATTTTAATCATCTCAAGAATCCAATCAGACTTGATCATTTTGTTATGTTTTACAATACATGAGTAATCTCATGGATTATTTTCCTTTCTTTTGCTTTGGCTTTAGGTTGGCAAGTACTTGTCCATAACACACGATTTAAATCTTTCAACATTAACTTGGATTGTGACTTATCGTTAATCATGCATGGTGACTGTAACTAAACAAACCGCCCTTCAAATATTGCCCCATCTATTAATGACACAGGGGGGCTAGCTTACTCATTTTCATCTTCTCTGATTTAAGCCTCACATTTTACTCATGCATCTTCCAAATACTTTTTTAAGGAAAAAGTAATTTGGAAAGTAAGAACTAATACCTCTGAAAAATTTAAATTGCGCATTTTAATTTAGAGTGTGTAATGCATTTTTTAGTTATATTTTTTAATCTTTTACTGTTTTGACTTGATGATATGAGCCTCTTACATCAATTTGATGATGGTTTTAATTAATGGAATGGATTAAGATATTAAACTTGACTTGTTTTAGGGGGTTTTAATTCACATCTATCTAACTATATAAGGGAGAAGCCATCTCTTTGCAAAAAATTGCGCCACCTCACCGCCATATCATGGCCTTCTCATTTTTTTTGTAAAAAATAAAGAAAATAAATCTCCCTAATTAAATTAAATCATAAAAAATAAAACTACCTCTTTTAAATTCTTCAATTTAGATCATGGTTTGTTTTTACCTCCTCCACTTAAATTAAAAGAGTTCAAATCAATATATAAAATTTGTTTAAAATTGACTTATGATAATTTGATAAAATAAAACTATAAAAGATATAAAAGTTTATTTATATTTGTTTTTATTGATTATATATAAAATTTTAAATTTAATTATACAACAATCTATATAATCTATTAAAGCTGAGACTTTTCAAGGCTTCTCCTTGATTCTGGCCCCACCACATCCATGTGGCAATTTGTTATTAGTTCTCTTTTAATTGTTTTTATATTTTTATTTGATTTAAAATAAAACATTATTTTCTAATCACTTTTGTAGGTAAATATATATATAAACATCACTTCTAACAAATTTGACTACAAACTATACTACTAAAATAAAATACTACTTAAACATTTGTTACATTAATGTGTCATATCTTATAATATACACATATTTTCACTTTTTTTAAAGTCCTCACCAATTTTAGCCTTCTGACAAATCGTAAACTGAATGATTATAAATTGATTTAATAATTATTCTTTACTTAAGTTATTGTTTAGTAAATAGATATATCAATTTAAAAAATAATCTTAATCTATTTTATATATCTATCTAATATCTCTACATGTATATTAAAGCAAAGGGTGCTTAAAAAATATTAAAGAAAATGTATTTAATAGCTTCATCAATTCTATGTGCCAATTACTCATTTTGTTATTAAACCAATATATTTTTAACATTTTCTATAAGTTTAACAAATACAACTTGGCTTCTTGATTTATTATCGATTTTTAAGTCTCTAAGATGATTTTTTAATATTTTATGTTGTGTTTTATTAACCGAGTTTTCCAACAAATAATAAACTTAACGTATGAGAACATTTCAACAAAAACTATATGAGGAATCACTGATAAAATTTGTTCTAACTAACTTCTAAACCAATATTTCTTTGGATATAAGTTTTTTGAAGTTGCATTAGAATTTATTATTTATATAACTATGAGCTTTGTTTTCTCGATTTGATTAAAGAAGAGATTTTATATCATTTGATATATAATTTTTTTTCTTTAGGTTATTTTATAAAATTATTAATCAATATAAAGTTATTAGTAGTTTAATAAGTTATCATGAAAATATCAATTCTTATTTTAATAGTTTACTAAAGTAATTATAAAATAATAAGTAGTCTCGATTACCCGTGCATGGCACGGGTCTATACACTAGTAGCATTTATAAACTAATAACTTTTTTTTAGTATAAAATTACTTATTAAAATAAATCAACCCTCGCATGACGCGGGGTATAAACCACGTGTTTCAAAAGAGGGTATTGAGCTACACTCTTTCGGACTAATATAAAAAATTACCTAAAATTAGTCAACAAATAGTGGGAAACCTTTTGACTATATAATCTAGTACTCCCCCGTTAAGTTATATGTGTCTTTTTTCTTTGATTATTTGTTAAGTAATACTTGTCATTTTAAAGCTATAAGTATACTTTTTATTGGAAAACTCAGTTATTAATATAAACTAAGTAAGCTCGTTTTATTCATTGGTGAAAAAATGAGGTGGTTGATTACATTTTAATAAAATTGATAGGTTTATAACTTCATGATTATATTTTTTAATAGTTGTGAAAATGCTAGAATGACAAATATTTCTTAACGGAGTAGTAGTATATAGATACAATCTCCACAAGTAACATCAATAGTGTGTATAGCAAAAGTTTGAAAAACATTAAAAGAAAATTACACACATATATATTAGTTCATTTCATACTTCCATCAGGAAACAATTTACAAAACTTGGGATGCTGGTGTATCCAATATATCTCCCTCCATTTTATTAAGACTTAATTGTAAGCCTTCAAAAAGATTTGGCTAAGAGAGCTCAAAATCACGAGGATAAGTTATGTGGTCGACTTCCCAGCAAAGTTTGGCCACTTCTTCTTCCGGTTGAGGAACATATTCCTGCAAATGAAAACTTTATTTAATTCAAATTATGCCAAAAGTCGATGTTAATTCTGGCATTTGATGATAAATTAGTTGCTTCAAAATTACCTCTAATTTCATGACAAGCTCTTTGGCAGTAGGAGCCGACACAATAATATGCCGTGCATTCGGACTAATGAACTCTTGCTCGACTGCTTGATCGATGAACGACAACAACGAATCGTAGTATCCGTCGACATTCAGCAACCCTACCGGCTTTTCATGGATGCCGAGTTGAGCCCATGTTATAACCTCAAGTAGTTCTTCCAGTGTCCCATATCCTCCTGCATTTAAACTTAGTCTTAAAATGCATTGTTTTGACTAATTTGCCCTTTAATCAGTGGAATTAAGCCAAAGAATCAAAAAGATTATGTTCCTTTTGTAATGGGTACAGTAATGAATAATGATTGATTGAAGCATACTGCATACAGAAGAAGAAGAAAAACAACATGATAAGGATGTCTGGAAAGTGATTAACAAACAAAAAGAAGAAGAAAACAAAGTTGTTACTATTAATTATTACATGAAGGCCACTTTTTTGGAATCATAATTTGGAATATGTTATGAAGAAAAACAAACCTGGAAGTGCAATGAAAGCATCAGAGTGTTTAGCCATCTCTGCTTTCCTCTGGTGCATGTTAGCAACTGCCTTGACTTCTCCTATTGTTTCTCCTGTTATCTGTAATTATATATGCCATAATCATTTTAGAAAATTATATAACACTACCAAAACATTAAAAAAAAGAATGAGAGACTTTGACATATATATATATATATACCTCTCTAGGCATGAGGGTCTTGGGAATAACTCTGCAAGGAAAAGAAAAATACAGTTGGAATTTTGGAAGAGGAAAATAGCATGCTTAACCTACTCATTATGTGTCCACTTAATGTATATTAAATTATAATTTATAAGATTAATATTTGAGTAAGGAAAATTAATTACCCAAGAACATGGCGACCTCCACTATGAACAGCTTGAGAAACCAAACCCATTAAGCCAATGCTTCCTCCTCCATACACTAAATCAATGTCTCTTGATACCTAAAACACACATATATTTATTTAAAAAAATATGATTATATAACTAAGTTAATTAATATATAAAAACTACAGTAAGTACCAATTCGTGGGCAAGTTGGAGGGCAGCTTCCTGATAAGTAATCTTCTTTCCAGGACTACTTCCACAGAAAACACATATCCTCTTGAATCTTGATGACATCACTGGATTCACATTTCCTCCCTCCATTTTTGTGACTCACTAATCTTGTTTTGCTCCTAATTGGATGATTATTGAGTGATTAGTATCAAGAAAGTAGGTAGGGATATGCAGAAGAATCCTTTTCTACTTTTTATGTGTGTTATTGCTGTTGTGACTCAAACATGGAAGTAAATTGGGACAATCTGAAGAGGGAATATGCGTTTTTATATACAGCTCCCCAAGGCACGTGACCAGATTTTTTAGCACGTGACTGCTACGAGTGAGATGCTCTATCAAGGAAAGTGAGAGATCTTGGTATTAAATGTACAAGATATGATACGTGGCATTTTTAATTGGTATATATCTATGACTTCATATTGGTGGTGAGAAAATATAAGTTAGAGATTGTAAGATACATTAACAAAATTTGGGATGTCCATTATGAAATTTTAAGGTGATGGTATGCAGACACAACTTAGAGAAGTAACATAAATAATAACTATTACGAATTAAAATTATGAGACCTATATCAGAATTATGAGACCTATCTTCTTACAATTCAGCATGTTTCCTGTTTATTCGGACTTTTTCAGGATCATCCGTCAGGATGGTCAGGAGTTGTCACCTGTTTTCAGGTGAGACTTCGTTTTTTGCCATTATCAAAAAAAAAAAAACCTATTACAAATTAAAATTCTTTTTTTTTTTTGGGTGAAAAGTGAAAACGAATTAGAATTCTTTGACAATGCTATTTAAAATTTTCAGATGCTCTTAAAAATCTGTGTTGGAACAATAGCATGCGGCTTCAATGTGAAAAATCAAGTAAAAAATGTCCATCCTTTCAAAAAAATAATAATTTTTTTTATCTAGTTTAAAGGAAGTATGATGTAGATTGCCTTGTCAAACATGTAATAAGAGTATTGTTGGTGGATGTGACACAATATATTATCTCGTCCAACAAACAAATGGTATTAGAGTCGACGGTTTGAGGTGTGCGTTCGTTGCACATGGCGGAGACGAACACCATAGGGTTGTCGGACGAGGTGGACTTTCACCCGTTCCACGAGTGGACACGTGAGAATAGACGTGCAAGTCAAATGAGGACTCTTGGTGGGTAAAGGTGCAAGGTGCCTCGGTTTGTATACTAGTAAAATGAATTATTCCTTCTATTATGTATTGGTTTTAGGATGGAATGTCATGAGCTTTGTGTATTAAGCATGGTGATTGTGGTCGGTGTGTTATCTCTCCCAACAATTGGTATTAGAGTCGTTGGTTCAATGTGGGCCTGTTGCACCTCGTAGAAACGAACACCAGGGAATTGTCTCGGCGGGATGATCTAGTTTGTGGCAGATTCACAAGCGAGAGGAATGTTCGTATGCCTTGAATCTGAATCACACACTGCGAAAGGTAGCACGGGGGTTGTTTAGAGCTATATATAGCGGCTTTTTTGGGCCTATCAGTTTTGTTGTTGGGCTTAGGGTTGTTTAGCGCTATATATAGCGGCTTATATGTAAACCCTAATTGTACCGAAAACTGTAATCAGCCTCCATAATAATCTGATCTCCCTCTCCTGTGGACGTAGCCAAATTTGGTGAACAACGTAAACCTCTGTGTCTTTCTTGCGTTTATTGTTCTCGTTTCGATTTTGTTACAACAAGGAAGTTATTCGGGTCGAATCTCAACAAATTTTTATATAATTATATATAAGCTGAGAATAAAGTAAATATATTAAAAGCTTATAGTGTATGTAATAGTATATGTTTATCCAACTCTATCTACACTCTAGGAAGGCCATCTCCAATGAAGAGGTAAAAATTGCCTAAAAATATCATGCATCTAGGATTATAGCAAGTTGAAATAGTATTTTTAGCAAATGCTATTTTTACCAAGGAAGACAACACCAAGAATAAATGCTATAATTAGCTACTCATTTGCCTAATTCTCAAACTTGTCATTCTATTTTAATTTTATTTATTAAATAAATCCAATACCCTTTTGACACATCATCAAGAATGCTATATGAAATGCTATTTGAAATGCTATATTTAGCTTTTGTTTTGGAGAAATGAAGAATCTCTAAGAGAATATTCTTCATTTCTTCATTTTTAGCTTGCTATTGCGGAATGATTTTGCTATAAATTTGCTATAGTCATTTTTAGCATATCATTTTTTTTTTGTATATGGTAAGAACCAGGGACTCACCTACGGGTAGGTGACAACCCTTGACCATCCAATTGAATGGCCCTAAAAACGTCGGTATGAGAGGACATCATACTCGACTGTAAGAACAATGGTCTCATAATTCTGATATAATAATCAGATATGATATTATCCTTATTGCATATAAGGATAGTTTTAAGGAAGTGCATATTAGCATGCGGCTTAGCTATTAAGTCCGCAAGTCTATTTGCTTCTCTAAAGCAATGAAAAATCTTGACATTACCAATAGTGGTAAGTAGATTTTGGATATCAATTATAATATTGTGAATCTCCCATGGTATCTTCCAAATATTCTTTATACTATTAATAACAGTTAGGTTATCTCCTTCTAATATTAGTTTATCACAGTTTAGCTTTTTTGCTAACTTGACTGCAAAAAGTGCACTTAAAGCCTCTGTTTGAACAGGTGAGTTAGACCTGACCTTTTTGTTTAATAAATCTATTACATTCCCTTCCTTAGTACGTGCAATACATCCAGCCCAAGAATCATGTATAGATGTAAATGAACCATCGAAATTAATCTTAATCCAATCTTCTGTTGGTGTTTTTCCAGCTTCTATTAACTGTCTTATTTCTGTTTCGTCTAGTCTTCTGTTTGGGTCCTTTTATATTTGCGTTATTATTTTCGCATAATTTGAATTGTTCAAAAGCAATTCTATACGGCTCTTTTTTGCTGGTATGAACTTTTCCAAAAATCATAGAATTTCTGTGTATCCATATCGAATACCATAGATGGATTAGGGCTTCCAACATATTTTTGTTACCTTTGAGATTGTTGATGATATGTTGTATATTCTGTAAGAGGGGAATATCCGGTTGGATATTAAATTTAAAATGAAGTAATGCCTCAAATTTATTCAATTGTGATAGTGTATGAGGACATTGAAAAAGCAAGTGTTCCGTAGTCTCCGTTATACTATCACATCTTGTACAATACGAAGGGACTCTGTTGTAGTATTTATTGAGTCTTTGAGTAGTTGGTAGGTTATCTGAAACAATTTTCCACATAAAATTTTGATATCTTGGGGGAATTTTTAACGACCAAACCCATTTATATAAATCAGTATGGTTAGTGTGATTGTGAGTGGTATTAAATTTCCTAGCTGAGGCCGTACTAAAAGCACCTGATTTATCCAGAATCCAGACAACTCTGTCTTCCGTATTTCTAGGCGATATATATATACTAGTAATTTGTTCAAGTATATGACTTGGTAAGACTTCATTAAGTTTAGTGATATCCCATTCTTTATTATTGTTAATGAAAAAGGCTACTTTTGTATTAATGTCGCTCTTATTTGGATCATGAAAATTCCTTAGGTTCGTGTTTTGCCACCAGTTATCTGTCCAAAAATTAATGTTATTTCCATTTCCTAATTCTCATCCAATTCCTTTTTGGAATTGTTCCCTTAAGTGTAGAATCTCGAAAATTGCCATGATTGTTTTTTCTTATTTTTGAAACTAAATATGGATGAATTTTGAAGATACTTTTCATATATTAATCTGACCCAAATGTTATTTCTATCCGTAATTATTTTCCATAATATTTTTTGTTGCAAAGCAATGTTTAAGTCTTCGGCCTTGTGGAGTCCTAATCCACCTTCATCTTTTGGTCTACAGATTTTATCCCATGAAGTTATTGATCTATAATTTGGATTACTATTATTCCAGAAGAAATCCTTATTAATCTTATCAAATTGATTACAGATCCCTTTTGGGAGAAGAAAACATTGCATAAGGTGGTTAGCTTTGGACATTATATTTGATTGAATTAAGATTGTTCTTCCAGCTTGGGAAATGGTATTAGCTTTCCATTTGGACAATTGTTTTTGCATGCTCTGAACTGCATACTGAAAACAGTCATTTTTAACTCTACCTCGTACTATGGGAATTCCAAGATATTTTTCCATAGATGTTGTAATATGAAGATTAAGTACAACTGCTAGAGCTTGCCTTTGTGGTATAGAAATATTTGGTGTTGTTTGGAAAGAACTTTTATGGTAGTTTATCGCAAGGCCTGATAGATCCGTGAACTTTTTCAGCAGAGTTTTAATGTACTTCATATTACTTAAGTTTGCATTAGCGAAGATTATTGTATCGTCCGTAAAACATAAGAAAGGAATACGCATACCATTCCGGGTGAGTTGGATACCAACGTTATGATTTGTTTTTTCTGCTTCTTTTTGTAAATTTCTAGCTAGATATTCCATTACAATTATAAAGATAAAGGGTGCAATTGGATCCCCTTGTCTTAGACCACATTTGGGTTGGAATGTGGGTCCTGACTCATTATTAACTAAGATAGAAAACGACGTTGAGGTGATACAGGTTATTACTCTATCTATCCAAGTTTTGTGAAATCCAAATGATGTCAGTACTTTGATAATAAAAGGCCATTGAACTTTATCATAAGCTTTTTCCATATCTAACTTAAGAGTCATCCATCCCCTTTTTCCTTTTTTCTTCTGGTGGAAGGAATGAAATATTTCGTGGGATAACAATATATTATCAAATATCGATCTATCTTGGACAAAAGCACCTTGACACGGGTGAATTAATTTGGGAAGTAAAGGTTGTAATCGATTTGCCATAATTTTTTTATAGTCTTATATATCGTGGAACATAAGCTTATTGGACGATAATGATTAATAGTTATTGGGTTATCAATCTTTGGTATTAGAACAATAAAGGATTGGGCACAATCTTTTAGCATCTTTCCGGAATGGAAAAATCCTTGGATTGCTTGTACAACTGATGGTCCTACAGTAGACCAATACTTCTGATAAAACTCAGCGTTATATCCATCTGGTCCCGGTGTTTTATTATGGGGTAATTGAAAGATCACATCTTTAATTTCTTTGGGAGTGGGTTGTAATAGCAACTCGTTATTATCGGCTATAGTAATTAAGCTAGGAATAATCTCAAAATGACTATCTGACAATTGTGTATTGTGGGCTGACTGAAATCGTAGTTGAAGATCCTTAGTGATTTCCTTTTTAATGTCTTCTGAGTCATTAATATTGTTTTATCTAAGGCTTCATAGTAGTTTATTTGTTGTTTATAACATCTGATTTTGACTGTAGTTTGAAAATATTTCGTATTTCTATCTGTTTCATTAAAAAAAATTATTTTTGCTCTTTGTTTCCAATACGTATGTTGAAATTCTAGAAGATTATTATATTTGGTTAAAAGCCTATTATAAAGGGCAATTTTATGGTTTTGATTATTGATGAAACACTCATTTTGTATAAATTGCAAGCGGTCCTCGGTTAGTTTGATTTGTTCCATTACGTTATTATTATTTTTCTTTACCCACATTTTTGTTTCTTGTTTCAATTGTTTTTGTTTCATAAATAGTTTAAACATGGATGAACCAAAAAAATTGTAATTCCAGATCCTTTTTACCAAATGTTCATAATTTTTATTTTGTATCCAAGTGTTCTCAAAACGAAATGGATACTTTTTAATAGTCGTTTCTTGCCCCAATTGTAACGTAATGCAGCAGTGGTCAGAAGTGGTAAAAGGTAAGTGACTCAGCGTGACCTTGTTGTAATAATTGATAATATCTGGATGAATCATAGCCCTATCAAGTCTTTCTAATATAGTCGTATTAGTATACTTGTTACTTCTTTTCCAAGTGTACGGCGTTCCTTGATAATTTTGATTAAGCAACCCGTGGTTAGTCATAAAAGTAGTTAATCTAGTAAATCTATTTGTATTCGGTAGAATTCCTCCATATTTGTCATCTGGCTCTAAGATGTCATTGAAATCACCTATTATTATCGTAGGTTCTTTATGTGTATGGATAATATTAGAGATAAAATTCCAGAACTCAGTTTTTAGGTATTCCACACTAGGTGCATAAATAAAGATAAGTATGTAGTGAGTATTACGTTCTTCATATTTTGCTACAATAGTGTTATAACCCACATGTATAATGGTAAAAAACTCTGCCTTTTGAAAATTGGTACATAGCAGCCATAAACCACCCTTCGTTCCATCTGCAGGAGAAATAAAAATACTTTTGAAACCCATTTTGGTGATAAATTGATTACTGGGAGAATCATTGGTTTTAGTTTCTGCTAGGCAGAATAGATCTATTTTGTGGTTTCTACGTATATGAGAAATCTCAGTCCAAAAATTTCTTCTGTGAACACCCCTACAATTCCAGTATGCGATTCTAATCATTAAAGATTATAATTACATCCAGAACTAGCATGGGTTGTATACCACTAACATATCTGTATTTAACATACAAAAGTTGTAATATTTTATTTAATTTCCAAAGCAAGAGATTTTTATTATAAGTATTGATGAAATGTTTATAATCAATACTAGTTACGATGGAGACCTTACTGAAGAGCTTATTAGGTTTATATATCCGCAAATGGTTATTAGAGTGAGATTGAGTTAAGTTGAAAAGAGTCTTGTAGAATAATGTGCTAAACATAGTGGAAGCTGAAGATACCCAACTCCCACTAATACTATTATTTTCACATTTGTGTAAGCTCCTATCACAGAGTTCCATCAGATTACAAAAATGAGATACGATGAATTCATTTATATCATAAGTAGTGACATGGGAAAATCTTCCTTTAGAACTATGAAGTATGCCATTGCAAATTATCCTTATAATCAAGGCTTTCTTAATTGAGGTAGTATTACTATAGTGATAATCATTCAAAGTCAGAGGGAGAAAATCCTTTATCTTCCTATTTAGAAAGGCTAATATACAAGTGTTTATTAAACCAGCAATATTATTAGCCAAGTGTTTAACCCCGCACCCATTTTTTTATAACTGGCACCCGTCTTGGGCGCATTTCGGGTGCGTCCAATTTTTTTTTTTTGAACCGGGTCATTCTTGGGCGCATCCTGGCTGCGCCCAAGAAAAAAAAATTTTTTTTTTTTTTTTTGCCGTCAAAAGTTTAAAAAACCCGGTTTAAGTTGGACGCATCCAGGTTGCGCCCAAGGCGGGTGCCAGTTATAAAAAAGTGGGTGCGGGGTTTTTCGCCGTTAAATTATAGGAATTTATAAACTTATTAGGCTTATTCCAATTAATACGATATTTATCATTTAACCATATCCAAGGGTTATCACATTTATAGTTACCAATGTATCTATTAGAAATATTAAGATTACATAATATTATCTTCAGATGATTCACACCATCACTATTGTTTACAAATCTGTTATAAACAAGCTCAGCATAAGTGAATCTGTGGCCAATTAAGAGTTTCGGTTCAATTCTATTATGGTCCAGAAAGAGGAGAAAGCCCACATTAGAGGCGTAAGATATTCGTCTAATAAGCAGATAACTAAGATATGTACCAGGTTCTACTTTAAAATTATTATTATGAATATACACAGAGATACTCTTCATGAATTTTGTGGAATAAATATCAATATCAAAGCTAAACTGCATATGATTCCAAAACGTTATTTTCCTTTGTATGTTTGGCAAAGATATATAATTTCCTGGTTCAAATCTGCCCTGCATATAGTAAACAAACACTACCCAAATCCTGTTATTAGTCAAATGACACTTATAGTAGCTGTGCCAAGATACAGATCTATCATTTATCATATCCTCTGTCATTCTCATCTGTTTATTCATAATAAAGTAGATCATAAAATTCATCCAACAGTTTTTACTCACAGGGTAGTATGTGAAATAGAGATCATCATCATAGTTCGAGTTATCTAAAGCATTATTACTATGTATGTACTCACTGTGAGTTTTGGTACAAGTATGTAGATAATTTTGAAAAATCCAACAAAGCAGAAAGTAATACTCCTGGTTATCATAGAGCTTAATCACCAAGATACAAAGAAACCAAAGTTGTATACTTTGATTAATAATGTTAAGGCACTTAATATAGATATCAAGATTATTGTCTCCACTCTGTTTCTGAATCATGTCAAAAAAGAACAGAATCTTGTTATCATTTTGGGGACAAATTTTATGAGCATATCTGTATAAGCTAAAGTTATACTCATATGAATTATAACAGCAATAACAAAGGGAACAATTGACCAGATAATACGTAGTATAAGTCTTCTTCTTAAGAGTCTCAGGATTGGGAAAATACAAATATATCATCAGTGCTATAGACCAGATCAACCTATTATTACAAAAGAACTTACAACTCCTAGTTCGATCTGAGATTAAGGCATGGTTATGCTTGCAGGGAAGGAGAATTTTACCAAGTTGAGTCTGTTTCTGATAGATCAGACTTGTGTATGACCTAATCACATCATAAGTCTTACTGGTATTGAGGAAAGATTGTCGGTGGACACCTTCAAAGACTTGATCAGTCGAACTAGCCAAGAACACAAAGTCTGAACTGGAAATTGTATGATCGCAATCGAGATTTTATATCAAATTGTGACCAAGATTGTAATTGAAGTAGTCGGCAAGATTGGCGGCAAAAGTGTGGGTAAGCTTGTAATCAGTAATATAAGGAAAAGGAGACAGAGGGGTAAGGGATATAGGGCACTTACTATTAAGAATAAATCATTTGAATTATTATTGTTTTATCTTTCTATTATTTAGCATTTGAATTAGTATTTGAATCAGTCAAGTTCGTTGTAACAAATCTCCCATTAAGGAGAGATTCTCTCCACTACTCAGCATCAGTCGTGTATATATAAGCTGAGTAGTGGAGAGAATCTCTCCTTAATGGGAGATTTGTTACAACCAACTTGACTGATTCAAATATTAAATAATAGAAAGATAAAACAATAATAATTCAAATGATTTATTCTTAATACTTACCTGCGAGAGAAATCCGACCAGGATTTCTGAGATGGATGATCATGGAGGAAGGCGGTGGACAAGCCCCATGTAGAAGCCAGAAGAAGAAAATAGAAGAATACAGGATTAGGAGGGAGAGAGAAGTCAGAGCCTAATCCATTTTTAGCATATCATTGGAGATGTCTTAATATATGTTTACCAATCAATTTCAAACTATTTTCTTTATAGATTATATATCCACATTCTGCTTAACAAGAAGACATGATTGTGGTTTGAAAACACACAAACTTATGCTTGGCATTGATAGATAAGTAGCAATGATGAGTTGTATAGGTCCATTATACCCTAAACATACAAGGAAAAAGTTTGATATATATAGCAAGTTCTAGTATTTTGATAAAAAAAAATGTAAAATAACCTGTAAGAGGAAGGCGCCAAAAGTCAGGCCTTCCTTGCTTTCATGCATGTGAGCTTATATATAATGAACCTGAATTAAGGGTAACTCAATTGACTGAAGTCATGTACTTCTTTTCATTATGTCTTTTGAATGATGAACTCCAGTTAACTCCATCTCATAACATCAATTATTTACAGAGAGAAGCCTTGCTATTCACTCAAACACTGCTGTAATTCATAATTCCTCGAGCGTTTGACATATGTGTTGTGTACTTGTAAGAAAGAAAGGCATCTCTCGTTTTATTTGAGCGATCAAATCAAATGTCAATGCTATATCTTACATTAGTATATAATCAGAAGCTTAAACTTGCAGAATAAAAAATTTGGCATTTTTTGTCCCTGTAAAGTAGGGCTCTCTTTGCAGCTACCTTTTCCTCCTTCCTGGTAGTGACAGTAAGAGATGGGTTCATTTTAGTTTAATATATTTATTGGGATGAGCTGAAGAATTTTCAAACAACAAAACTGCATGCGTGTATTAATAATGAAGGTATTACAGAACAATGTGCATAGATCATTGAACTTACTAACATATGAACTTGAATGAAGAAGACTAGTGTAGTTTTCAGAGGAAACATTTTCATGTTTATTGTCTTCATGCATTCATTCATTCATTCTCACTTCTTCAACAAGCATGTTACTTTGGTAATTAAACTTTGCCTACCAATCAAATTCAAGAAGTATTCCTTAATCCAAACAACTCCCAATGTTCTCCATCAAGAACTAAGCCCTAGCTAGCTAGCTAGCCACTTGAATAAATAAAGGCATCATGTTTCATGAGTCATGACTTTGAGCAATTCCTTCACCACTCACCACAAATCCCAAGATTCATCTTTTTCTAAGTTGTCCCAAATATATTTTAATCCTAATCCTCTTGGCTTTGAGATTATAAATTAATACTATTGATAGTGCATGATAGGGAAATGAGATGTGTGCAAATTAAATATTCTTTTGATGGTCACATGCGTGGTGTACGCATGTTCTGATGTTTTTATGGAATGGATACAACTATGCAAGTATTAGACTTGTGCATTAGCACTTAAAATGTAAGCTTATTTCTTATTAATATTTTTATGTGTGTTTGTGATAGCTCACAAAAACTGAAACTTGTCCAGAAAAAATAAGCTAGATACCCAATTTTATACTAGTTTATAAAATTTAAATTTCTCCAGTAAAAGTAGTCTCAACTAGTTTCAGTTCGGATAACCTTTATAACCCAATTAAAAGCGTAGCCAAATATTAGTGTTGTGCGTATGGTTTTATTGTGCGAATAAACTTCTCACATCAGAAATTGAGATAATATTAGTTCACTATATAAACATTGATTATTCCTCCTATTTTCCATTAAGTTTATGATTGAACTTCATGGTCTTCTATGATGGGCTCGTGTTTATCAGCTCATCGGACTTTAACATCGTATGGTCTAAGTTCGTTTCCTGATTTGCCATGATGGCTTGTTATGGGTGACTATTTGGCTTGTCGGCCTAAAGACAAGTTTGGGTTTAGCCCGCCATGATGACGTCATATGGGCTAACCAATTAGTATGGGCGGCTATTTGGCTTATCGGCTTGAAGACATAGTTTAGGTTTAGCCCGTCAAGATGGTGTGATATGGGTTGAACACTTTGTCTGGGCGCCTATTTGGCTTGTCGTCCTGAAGACACAGTTTGGGTTTAGCCCGCCAAGATGACGTGATATTGGCTGACCACTTTGTCTAAGAGACTATTTGGCTTTTTGACCTGAAGACATAGTTTGGGTTTAGCCTGTCAAGATGGCGTGATATGGGCTGACCACATTTTCTGGGCGATTATTTGACTTGTCGCCCTGAAGACATAGTTTGGGTTTAGCCCACCAAGATGGCGTGATATGGGTACGTAGACCACTTTGTCTTGGCGACTATTTGACTTGTCAGCCTGAAGACATAGTTTGAGTTTAATTCGCCAAGATGACGTGATATGGGCTCGACGCCTATTTGGCTTGTCGGCCTAAAGACATATTTTGTGTTTAGCCCGTCAAGATGGTGTGATATGAGTTGACCACTTTGTCTGGGTGGCTATTTGGCTAGTAGGCCTGAAGACATAGTTTGGGTTTAGCGCCATTTGAGCTAATCATTTTATCTGGATGGCTATTTGGCTTGTCGACCTGAAAACACAATTTGAATTTAGCCCGTGATGACGATGTGATATAGATTGACAACTTTATCGACCCACTATACTTTATAAAAATGAAAGTATAAACACTTATAAAAAAAATTAGTGCAAGTAATTTGCAATTAGAGGAACAAGTTGACTCTAAGTAGAAAGCTGTCCTGCGTAATACTATTTCATTTTCTGGAGAAGAAAAAAAGGGCGTACATAATTTAATGCCTTTCCTAACAATACTTCTGCAGAACTAGCCATTTCCTAATCAAGCTTTCTGAGCTAATTTTGTTTCACTTAGACACAAAGTTTTGTCTTCTTGATAAGATAAAAAATGCACCTCGAGTTTAGACCCACACCTCAATACGCTTACGCAAGTCTTACTGCTGGCTATTTTTTTATTCCTTGCCCATAACTAATTAACATTACAAGCTGCACAAGTTTTGCCTAATTGGGGATCCAACAAAATTTCTGGCTTCTTACCACTTTTGGTTTGAAGGTAAAAAGAACAGTATTATTCTGGTGGAGTTTATAACAAATTTCATGCGTGGAGTTACTATTTTCTAAAGGAATAAATAATAAACTCATTAAGAGAAAAGTAATTTAGAAAATTTAAAAAGAGAATGAACAGATTTAAACAGTTGAATACTAAATCAATGATCAAGATTAAACGAACTCTAGATAGAGTTTATATTCAAACATTACCAAATATAAGCCCTAACGAAACGTTTTTTTGAAATGTTTTTATAAAATGAAACGGTTTTTAAAACGGTTTAATTACTGAAACGGTTTATATAATGAAACGGTTGTTTGAAACGGTTTGTTTAATGAAACGGTTATTTTTTAAATTGAAACGGTTAATAATATCTATTGAAACGGTTTTGTATTTTTTTAAAATAACCGTTTCAATATCTATTTTAAAGCTGTTGCAATTGATAGTCAGGGCGACTGAAATTAATTACAGCCGCGCTAATTCATTACACCAAAATTAAATTATTTTTTTAATTATAAAATTCAATATTCAACCAATCCCGAGATTTTAAAAACCTAATTTAATTAGTTATCCCCCAATCTCCAGCTTCTTCGTTGTGCCTTCTTCGTGTCCTTTCTTCTTTGCCTGTCTTCTTCGTATACCGACTCCACTCTCGACGCCGCCTCGTCTCATCGACGCCGCCTCGTCTCATCGACGCCGCCTCGTCTCATCGACGCCGCCTCGTCTCATCGACGCCGCCTCGTCTCATCGACGCCGCCTCCTCTCATCGACGCCGCCTCCTCTCATCGACGTCGTCTCTTCTCATCGACGCTGCCTCGTCTCATCGACACCGCCTCCTCTCATCGACGCCGGCTCTTCTCATCGACGTCGGCTCTTCTCATCGACGCTCCAACTTCGTTCTTCTGGTTCCTGGTATGGTTCGATCGTTCTTCGATCTGCTATTTCCTAATTTGTTTCCCCCTAGGTCAATTTGTTTCCCCGAGTTTTCCTGGATTGACAGGAACTTGAATGTATGATTGAGGTACTTTTTTGGTTTTTAATTTTTAGGGATTCATATTCTACTGGTCGATTGATCTATAGAGTTGGATGTTGTGTGTGTTGGCTGAATATATGTGGATGATAATATATGCTTATATTTGCCATGGATATGAATCATGTAAAGCTTATAGTAAAAACGAAGCTCATTGTGATTTGTATGATTTGCTTGTGACTGGTAGTATCCTAGTAAATTACATACATCATATTCTACATAGTCTTATAGTAAAAACGAAGCTCATTGTGGCTATGAATCATGCCATGGATATGAATGAGGTTTCAAAGTGTTGCTGGACTGAGATTCAATTTCTTACAATTTCAATCTCAGAGCACTATGTTTTGAATGAACAAGCCAAAATAAAAAGACCAACCCCACCATTAACACTTTTTTATCAAATTCGATTGTATTTTTTATATGTCTTTAGGACCAACCTTGGAATGTATTCACGTTAGTATAGTGGATTTAAGTATGTTACTGATTAATATCTTAAAAATATTGATGTGTAGGACGTAAGAACATGCTATAAGGCTAAAAGTATGAAGTAGTTATATACAATTTCATATCCTTGAAAAACTCTTTGGAGCTACTCTGTTCTGTTCTATATGTCTCTTGAAAATGTTAACCTATTCATTTCCCTCTTCTAAATGATTCCATTTTCCTATTTAATTGTCATCATTAAAGCTCATTAGTAGTATTTTCATGTAATTATTGAACACTAGGTGATGGATAAGGGTAAATGTTGGTGGGAGTTTCCTCGGTGGAGTGTGGAGTATAAAAAGGGAGTTGATAGGTACATAGAAAGAGTGTTTGCAACTAATGCACAAGGGGATGAGATTCGTTGTCCTTGTAGAGCATGCTATTTTCGATATTGGTATGAGAGGAGTGTTGTCAAAGATCATAGGGTTTCAAAGGGTGTTGTTGAACTTGAAGAAGAAGAAGTTGAGCAGGTTGAGATCATGGATACTGATTCAGCGTATTTTGATGATAAGATTGGTGATCTACTAAATGGTACATTTAGAAATGGTCCAAATGAAGATGCTGAAAAATTCTTTAAGTTAGTCAATGAGGGTCAAGCTGAGTTGTATCCTGGTTGCAAGAGTTTTTCAAGGTTGTCGTTCACTGTACGCTTGTTTCTTTACAAGAGGGATCATAAATTGAGCAATGCTGCAATTACTGAGCTATTAAAGATTCTCAAGGACATGCAACCTGATGCAATATTGCTTGCATCTTATAATGCAGCTAAGAATACATTAAGGGCATTGGGTCTTGATTATATTAAAATCCAAACGATTGTATGCTATACTGGGAGGAGAATGCAGATGCAATGTGTTGTCATACATGTAAAGCTTCTAGATGGAAATCAGAAAAAAAAAAAGACGACGTTACTGGGAAGGTTCGTCGTGTTTCAGCAAAGATTCTTAGGTATTTTCCTATTAAGAAGAGGCTGCAGAGATTGTTCATGTGCATGGAGACTGCACGTCAGATGACTTGGCATTCAAAGGAACGTCCAAAAGATGGATTGTTGTGACACCCAGCTGATGGTGCTGATTGGAAAAACTTTGATCTGTTATATCCGGAGTTTGCTGAAGATCCTCGCAATGTGAGACTAGGTTTAAGTAGTGATGGATTCAACCCATTCAGCACAATGAGTAGTGTGCATAGTACATGGCCTGTTATTCTGACCAGCTATAACTTACCACCATGGCTATGTACAAAATCTGATTTCTTGATGCTAGCCTTGCTTATACCTGGTCCTTCTTCCCCTGGAAACGCCATTGATGTATATATGCAACCTCTGATCAAGGATTTGAAAGAGTTGTGGGAGTGTGGAATTGAAACATATGATAGTTCAAGCAAGCAAGTCTTTAACATGCGAGCAGCTTTGATGAGCACTGTCAGTGATTTCCCGGGTTATCCAATGTTGTCAGGGTGGAAGCACAAAGGGGAAATTTGCTTGCCCTTGTTGTCATTATGAAACTTGGTCGCTACGGTTGCCGGCTAGTAAGAAATACTGCTATATGTGTCATGAAAGATTTTTAGATGAAAGTCACCCTTATCGTGATGATGAAACTGGTGATGCACCAGTTCGTTTGACTGGAACTGAAGTATGTATGTTGCTCAATGGTTTTAAAAATGACTTTACAAAGAAGAAACCACTTAAGCCAAAAGTTGATGATGAAGATGCACAATGCCCCTGGAAAAAGAAGTCAATATTCTTCCAATATTCTTCCAACTGCCTTTAGTTAGGGTGAAGTTTAAACTTCACCCTAACTAAACAAAAAAAAGGTTCTAATCAGGAACATCTGGTGTTTATTGAAATGAAAGGACTAAGAAAATGTAATAAATTAGCCAAATCCCTACTATAATCGTCTAGAATAGGAGTGCAAAAAGAAAACAAACAAACGGCTCCACAATATTATACTGTTTTCTTAAGGAAATTTGTGAAGTTTTTTTTTTAAATCTTTCAGTTCTGTTCTGCATTCATTTAGATAAGTCTATAAAGAGGCAAATAGCTATCTTGGAATCCAAGTATAACATCATACGGAGTATTTACTTGGGCTCCAAGCACCCCATAACAATTTAAGCTCCAAAAATACAATTACTCAGGCTCCAGATTATAACATTACTGAACCCCAATCTTAAAAAATACAAGACTTGAGAAACAAGTTTCATTTAGCCTGATTTTAACTCTATATTACGTACATACACCACTACAAAAGAAGGCCATTTGTGATATTTTTTATGACCATTTTCGACATTGTATAGTGTTGGAAAAATATTTTCTTCAATAGTGTCAAAATAACCCCTAACAAAAATGGTCATATGCCATCTGTGACACTTTTTAGTGTCAGAATTAGTTTAGACATTACACATTGTCATAACTGGTTGACATTTTCGATACCAATACTGTGACTTTAAACAACCATCTTCAACACTTTTCGGTGTCTATCATTTTGACACTAGGTGTCGGTATATAACCAGTTTTAAAAGGCCAATAACGACACTATTAAGTGTCGAGTTTTACAAATTCATATTACCTATTAAAATACATATCTACATTACAAAATTTAAAGCAAACATATTTAATAACATGGCATCAAACTACATGGAGCATTCAAACAACTTCTTGCAAAGGTATATCCAAGAAATCACTCACCGACTTCCTCATTTGACCAGAAAAACATTCTTTGTGAGCATTACCTCATTAGGTACTGACAACCGAAGAAGTGAAATCCCTAGATGACCAGCCACAAACTTTAACATTAGAAATTGTAAAGATCATGAAACGGTAATGAAAAGATCAATTAGGCCTCAAAAGATGCATTAAGTAACTGTTAGGTCAAACAATTGAATGATAATTGTAATAGTGTCCTGAACAATCATATAAACTGCCTAGATGGATGGCAATAAACTTGTTTAGCCAGATTAATCTGAGTGTAGCTACTCTTTTCTCTTCAAGCAAATTCTGTTTGAGGATCATTTGATGTTGACTGATCAGGTTCAGGTTCCTGATCACAAATCAGTAATCAAGCATAGGACAATCAGTTTTAAACACAACTTGTAGAAAACCAATAACTCATCAATCCAAGAAAGAAATGAAATCATCCAGAATAAGTGCAGATTAGTGATTTCTCAGTTTAATGGTGGCTTTAGTGAATTTGATGTACTTAAGTCGTAAAATTATTATTATGTACTTTGAATGGTTACAAATACGAAGTGAATTGATCTCATCTACATGCTTATTTTTCTGGAAGATAGTAGTGTAATTCCAAGTTATGAAATCATCTTTTTCAATACTCTAACAATTTAGAGATCGTCATTTCTGGAAGACAATAGTAGCCTAATCCCAAGTTATTATCTCAATTTTGCTCTACAGTACAATTTTTTTTAAATAAATCTAGTAAGCAATCGAATCATCACAATTCAATAATGATAAGAAAAACTACTTACAGAAAGGAGTAAGATTTACTTGGATATCGACATACATCAATAAAACACCAACCGAACAATCCACAAAATCATGATGACTTTATAAACCTGATGTCTTGTATATACATAATAAGGTGTTAACCATGGTTTAGGTTGTTATGTTAGACCATGGTTAATTAACCATGTTTGTTAGGCCATTAGGCCTCACCAGTGGACATGTATATATACGACACTGATGTGCCTCTATCAATAAGATGGTCCACATTATTTACCTTAGTGTCTAGTTTTCTCTCAGCTTTTCTCGATCATCTTCACCATTTCTCATGGTATCAGAGCAACGGTTACGATCCTTGACCTGTTCTTGATCAGATTCACCTTGTTTATGCTGATATACGATCGCACATTCTTGCTTTTTCTTTCTGATCACCTGAATTCCTATGGAGACTGGGAGAAATTCTGCTACCAGTGACAGAGCACAAGCTACTTCGGAGACGCAGATGAACTATGGAGATCCATTGGCTCTGTCACACTCAGATCATGCATCCAGGATCTAAGCTAATAGGAGACGTCTTCGATGGATCGAACTTTCTGCCATGGAGGCAAAGTGTTCGCATGGCGCTTGGCTCTAAGCGCAAGCTAGGGTTCATTAATGGAGGAATTCCTATGCCTGAACCTGATTCACCTGATTTTGAGCCATGGATCAGGTGTGACTACATGATTCGATGCTGGATTGTCAACTCGATGATCAAAACTATATCTCAGGGGTTCGTTTATGTCGATTCTGCTCGACAATTGTGGCTGGAGCTAGAGGAAAGGTATGGATTAGCTAATGGACCTCTTCTCTTTCAATTGCGCCGTTCTCTTAGTAATATTTCTCAAGGAAATTCATATGTGATTGAATATTATACTAAGATGAAGCAAATATGGGATGAGATTCAGAGTTTAGAAGGATATCTACAATGTGAATGTGGTGCGATGAAGAATTGCACATGTAACTTGCTGAAGAGAATTCTTGACTTAGAAAATCGAAATAGAGTCTTGCAATTTCTGATAGGGTTGAGTGATGGCTTTGAATTTGTTCGTAGCCAGATCTTATCTACTGAACCTTTACCACTTGTGAACAAAGTGTTTTATCTTGTTCAACAAGTGGAAAAGCAGCAATAGATCACCACAACTTTTACATCTCAGACTGAATCCAATGCTATGGTTGCCAATACAGCAGACAGAAAGTGGATAAGTAAACAAGACTGCAAGCGCATGAAAATGGAGCGCCAATGTACACACTGTAAGCAGCGAGGACACACTGCAGAGCAATGTTTCAAGTTGATTGGAACTCTTGATTGGTTCAAAGAATTGAAAGATAAGAAGTCAACAGACAAGTCAGGCATGACTAGAGCTAATGCTAACATGGCAGATATTGATGAGACACCTCTGGATATGCCTGCTAGCAGTGGATCCTCTCAACATAATGAACATGTCAGCTCAGTCTTCAATGAAGTTATGAAAGCTATGAAAGGAAAGGGATTCATAGGAGACTTCACTAGCCAATTTGCAGGTATGACCTCTTCTTCTAGTAACTCTGCACTTCCTATGCATCAGTGGATTGTTGAAACAGGTGCCTCAGACCATATGACTCGCTTTGGACACCTGTTGTCTGGTACAAGATCATTGCATAAACCAGTGTACATTTGTTTACCTGATGGCAGTACCAAAGTAGTTTCTGAGGTGGGAGACCTGAAATTTCCTCACTGCATCACACTAAAAGATGTGTTGTTGACACCAGATTTTCACCATAGCCTGCTACCTGTGGGAAAACTTGTGTCTGACAGTAATTTGGTTGCAGTATTTGATAAGGACCATTGTTCTTTTCAGGACCTTGAAACAGGAAAGGAGATATTGAAGGGAGCAAGAATTGGAGGTCTCTACTGGCTTGTTACTTTGGATGCACCAGATCCTTCTAGTCAAAGGTTAAAAGTCATAGTTTGTAATAATGAAAGTTGCAGAAATGTGTCAACAAAGACTAGTTATGAGTTGCTTCATGCTAGGTTGGGTCACACCTCTGATGACAAGCTTAAACATATAATTCCTGGTATTTTGATTTCAGATTCAAGTTGTGACACTTGTATTTGTGCCAAACAGCATAGAATTCCTTTTCCTATCAGTAATTCCATTGCGTTACATATTTTTGACTTACTACATGTGGATGTTTGGGGTCCTTACAAAGTGCCATCTATCAATGGTGCTAACTACTTCTTGACTATACTTGATGATGTTCTCGGGCAACCTGGACTATTTTGTTTCAGCACAAGAGCCAGGTCTTCAAGCTTTTAACTGAGTTTATAGTGTTTGTGGAAACTCAGTTTGATACAAAGGTCAAGAAAATTCGTAGTGATAATAGAACAGAGTTTGTTAATACTCAGTTTCAGGAATTCTACTCATCCAAAGGAATTTTACATCAAAAATCCACTCCCTACACACCTCAACAAAATGGTAAGGTGGAAAGGAAGCACAAGCACCTCATTGAAATGGCTCGGTCCTTGAGATTACATGCTGGTTTGCCTCATAAGTTCTGGGGAGATTGTGTACTCTCTGCTACACATATCACCAATTTGTTTCCATCTTCTGTGCTTCACTGGAGGACTCCATATGAAATTCTTCATGGCAAACCTGTTTTTCATGATCATCTTCGAGTGGTAGGATGTTTATGTTATGCCTTGGACACCAGCCGCCACAAGGATAAGTTTGCCACTCGGTCCAGAAAGAGCATTCTGATTGGCTTTCCTACTGCTCAGAAGGCATACAAGTTATATGATATTGATAATCATACAATCTTGTACAGTAGGGATGTCAAGTTTGATGAAACTTCTTTTCCCTTCAAACCTCAAGTTTCTCCTATTCCTATTACTTTTCCTGAGATATCTTCCCCTGAGGAAGTCCTACCTTTGGTTAATCCTTCTACTGATTTTCCTATATCTCCTCCTATTGTTTGTCCATCTCCACCTATACCTCCTGATTCCAGTCCACAAAATGACCTTCCAAACATTGTCCCTACTCTTGATATTGTTCAAGAGTCTTTACTTGTTCCGGCACAGGTTTGTTTACCACCACCTGAAACTGATGAAAGAAAATCCACTAGAGTTACTTTCATTCCTTCTAAGCTACAGGACTATGAATGTCTTACTTTACCTAGTAACTCTTGTCATTTCACCATCTTTGCTGCCTATATTGGTGATTTGAGCAGTTATTCCTCATCTTACATAAATTCCTTGTCCAACACCCTGGCGATTAAGGAGCCACACACCTATAATCAAGCCAAATCAGATGCCAAATGGATAAAGGCCATGGATAAGGAACTTAAGGCTCTTGAGGACAATTGCAGATGGGAGCTCACTTTCCTCCTACCTGGCAAGCACTCTATTGGCTGTAAGTGGGTATATAAAATTAAATTTTGTCCCGATGGTTCAGTAGAACGCTTAAGGCTCGCCTTGTAGCAAAGGGCTATAACCAATTAAAGGGCAAAGACTTCAAACATACCTTCTCCCCTGTTGCGAAGTATACTACTGTGCGTATGGTTCTTGCCTTAGCTGCTATACGCAATTGGGATGTTCATCAATTGGACGTTAACAACGCCTTCTTACACAACTTCATTGATGAGGAGGTCTACATGAATGTTCCTCCTAGTTATTCTGGTGCCCAACCTGGTCAGGTTTGCCTCCTTAAGTGATCTCTTTATGGTCTACGCCAAGCCTCTAGTCAGTGTAACCTTAACTTACAAAATTCCTGGCGACTCTAGGCTTCAGCAAATCCCATTACGACCATTCTTTATTCTTGAAGACCATTCCTGAAGGTCTTCTAGTAGCATTGGTCTACGTTGATGATCTCATCATCACTGGTGACAGTCTTTCTGCCATGACTTCGGTTAAAGCTGCTCTTGACAAGGCCTTCACACTAGTGGAAAAAACATCTGTTGAGGCGGGCAAAAAAAAACCCTGTTGAGGCGGTCAAAAGGGTGCCCGTCTCAACAAACTTGTTGAGGCAAACTTGTTGTTGCTCGCCTCTAATTTAGGCAGATTGCCAGATTTTTGTGCGCCTCTAAACAAACCAGATTTTTGTGCGCCTCTAATTTAGGCAGATTTATGATTTGTATATGAATCTCAACAACAAACAAATGACAGAAGCTTGAAAAATTATGTAAATGGCTGATTAACCAACATAACATCTGTTTCCATTAATCAAGAAAAATTATGTAAATCTGTTTCTTTGGTCGCCTCTAACATCTTTAGATCTGTTTCCATCGTTTCAATGACGGAAGCTTGAAGCTGCTTCAATGGCGGAACCTTCAACCTGCTTCAATGGAGGAAGCTTGAAGCTCAAACCTGCTTCAATGGATGATTAAGATTGTAAGGCGAGATCCACTGCACGACGGGGCGAGGCGAGATCCACTGCACGACGGGGCGAGGCACTCAGATCTGGATATGAGCTTCGTTCCGGCGGCTAGATCAGGCGAGAGGAAGAAGAAGACGGCGGATCTCGAGAACTGGCCAGTCGGATTTTGAGGTTGAAAATATGGCGAGAGGAAGAAGACAGGACGAGAAGAAGATGGGACGAGAAGAAGATGGGGAGGCGAGGTTGAAGATTGGGGATGAAGACAAGAGGCTGAGAAATTTTGGGCGAGGTTGAAGATTTTGAGGTTAAGACGAAGACGACGTTTTTGGGATGAAGACGAAGTTTTTGAGGCTGAGCAATTTTAGGGTTTTTTTGTTTTGGGTTTGAGGGTTGGATTTGAGGTTGGATTGATCCAACGGTATTAAATGTCAATCCGTGTGAATAGGTTAGGTTTTATATTGAGCCTTGATGAAGTTGATCCAACGGTAGAAAACTAGTTAGGACTTTTTTGGTACTTTTAACATTACTTTGTTGAGGCGTACATAGTTTTGTGCGCCTCAACAGGCCTAGACTTGTTGAGGCGGGCAATATTATGTACGCCTCAAAAGGGTTTGTTGAGGCAAAGGGTTTGTTGAGGCGTACATTAATATGTATGCCTCAACAAACCCTTTTGAGGTTCTACTTTTTGAGGCGGGCAAAAAAATGTTTGTCTCAACAAGTGTCTGTTGAGGCGTACACTATCATGTGCGCCTCAACAGACCCTGTTGCAGCTCCCTTGTTGAGGCGTACACTATAATGTACGCCTCAACAGACCTCTGTTGAGGCGCACATTGTTTTGCCCGCCTCAACAAGGGAGCTGCAACAGGGTTTTTTTCCACTAGTGTCAGCATTAAGGACTTGGGTTCTATTTGTTATTTCCTTGGTCTGGAGGTTGCTAGATCAGTTGTTGGCACCATGTTGAATCAACGTAAGTACATCCTTGATCTTCTTGATGACTCTAACATGCTTGACTGCAAGACCTCTGCTTTTCCTTTACCACGTGGTCTTGATTTGTCTACTGACAAAGGGGAGATTATGCCTGACCCTGAAAAATTTCGCCGATTAGTTGGTCGATTGCTTTACTTGAATCTATCCCGCCCAAATATTTCTTTCTCGGTTCAACATTTGAGTCAATTCATGAATCAACCTCGGCTTCCTCATTACCAGGTTGCTATTCATGTCTTGAAGTATATGCGTGGGACCATTGATTTAGGCTTGGTCTATATGCACACGTTTTTTTTGCTAAATGCACACTAATCTGTGCGGTAAGAGTTGCAGTACACTTCTGTGCGTTAAGGATTACCGCACAAAAGGGCTCTGGGGCATTGTTGGAATGTTTTCTGAAACGTATATGAATCTGGTGCGGTAATTCTTACCGCACAGATATGTGCGTTAACAATTAACGCACCACGTTAATACGAGATTAACAAAAAAAAAACAGATTTTGATTAACTTAAACACTTGTGCGGTAACTCTTACCGCACAGGATATATAAAATTAAAAAAAAAACAAAATTAAAACCAGGAATTAAATAATGAATAAACCTGGTGCGGTATTTGTTACCGCACCGGTTTTTTTTTAATAATTATTTGAAAATAATTAAATTAAATTTTTAAGAAAATAATAAATATAATCTGTGCGGTAACTGTTACCGCACATGTTTTTTTTTGAAAAAATGCCCGTTGGAATTTTATGCCCGTTGGTGCGTTAACTATTACCGCACCAACGGGCATTTTTTGGTTGTATATAGAGGTTGAGCTCTCTTGTTGAAGTTTTGCAATGCACACCACAATGTCTTATAATTATGAGAGTAGTGAGGATGATGGTAACGACAATTGGATATCAGGGGTCGTGGAAGAAGAATACGAAGTCGATGAAGAAGAGGAAGTGGATGAAGAAGACGAAGAAGTCGATGAGGAAGTGGACGAAGAAGAGGAAGAAGGCGAAGCAAATGTATCAATTGCATTAGACGATTGGACTCCGTTACCGATTTTGGTTAGTATATTATGAATTTAAATTTTGTATTTAATTGCATGAGATTTAGGTTAATTAGTTAAAATTGCGTATCTAAGTAATGTAGTTTAATCAATATAGGAAGAAGACTTTAGACCACATTTTAGTACTGCGCAAATGTGGGATAGTAAAGAAGAGATGATGGAATGGACAAAACAGAGAGCAAGGGATTTAATGATAGTTTTGGTACATCGTACATCTAGAAAATATTGCGTTGATTTTGTATGCGATAGGTTTGGAAAACCTAGATCGGGTAGGCTGAAAGTGAATTTAAAAAATCCAGAATTGCCGGTTCCGAGGCTTCGTGACCGAAAATCGAAGAAATGTGGTTGTACATTTGAGTTATATGGGGTTCGTATAAAAGAAGGGCCTTATAGTTATAAATGGATCGTGAATGTTGTAGAAGGTCGTCACAACCACACCCTTCCTACTAGTTTTCATGGGAATTCATTCGTGGGTAGAATGAGCAAAGAGGAGGAGAAAATAGCAAGGGAAGCGGGGGATGATCGCAAGACGCCAAAAAACATACTTATTCAGCTTAGGAAAAGAGACCTGCAAAATGTGACATCCATGAAGCAGATTGCCAATTTTTTGCAGAAGATCAATTTTGAAGATCGTGGTGAATTGTCAGTTACTCAGTGGTCTCTAAATTTTCAGAAAGAGAACAAGTATTTTTGTCAACCTTTGAGGAACACGAGGACGAATGAGGTTGAAGTCCTTTTTTTCGCTCACCCGGAGTCGATTCGTTTGTTCAGGAAGTTTCCTCACGTGATTATCATGGACGCCACATACAAGACAAATAGGTATGATATGACTTTAGTGGAGATGGTTGGTTTCACTTGCACGCACAAGACGTTCAACATCGCATATGCATTCATGGCTCTGGAGACAGTAATGCATTACAAGTTTGTGATGATGTGCGTTCATAAGTTGTGTAGATATTTGGGAGTGATGCCGAAGGCTATAATGACCGACTGTGAAAAGGCTTTGTTGAGAGCAATCAAACTTGTGTTCAAAGACACTGATGTGAAGCAACTATTGTGTTGGGTGCACATTAAGCACAACATACAGTCACACGCAGAAAAAGTGATTAAAAATACTAAAAGGGCGGAGAACTTTGTTACGCAATGTTGGGGGATATTTTGCTCGAGCACCGAAGAAATCTACGAAGAGAGGTTGAGAAAGCTGAGAGATTCATGGAAGAAGGGCATTGTTGGTTACGTTGAAAAGTACTGGTTTACTCCGTACAAGAAGTTCATAGTTAGAGCGTGGACGGACTACACTCTTCACTTTCACACAAGGACTACAAACAGGTATCTTTGTTTGTTTAGTTGTTAATTTGGACCACCATATTCTTTATGCTAATGATTAGAAATTGTGTTTATTTAGGGTGGAGGGGATGCATAAGGTGTTGAAAGAAATTGTGGGTTCTAGTAGAGGAGGCTTCAACAGAGTGATCGTGAGGATCCACCATGCGGTCATAGTTCAGATGGACCTGATTAGGGCGACGATGAACCAAGCACTTACCACTCGGCAAATGGTCTTTGATGACCCAACCTTTCCTCCTGGCATTCGAATGTTGTTTTCAAGGCTATTTTACCTAGTGTCAGATAGGTGTTTTCTGTTGTTGTTGGAAATGTACCAGCAAATATTGAAGGAGGAGTATTCAAATGTTTGTGATGATCATTGGGTTCGAGATTGTCTTGGGATGCCATGCGTACACGATCTTGCTAGGGCAATCATTTCAAAGACACCTCTTGTTACGGATGATTTTCATGACTTCTGGAAGGAAATGAGATGGGAAGATGATGCAATAAATTTGTCCTTACCCGACGACAATCGTTCAATGTCTATTCCGGAGATCAGAATGCGTGAAATGTGGGCGAAATGGGAAAGTGGAGATTTGAGGGATGAAACTCTATTCAGATTAAGTGAGTTGTACATTGACTTGGAGCATCCGGAACAAAGTTCTTTGGTAGAGCCAACAAACTTGTTTAGGAAAGGAAAAGGAAGGCCGCCGGGATCAAAGAACAAGGAGAAGCAGCGAAATGGGAATTCTCCTCCGAGAGAAAAGAGGGAAAAGAGTTACCACGAGTACGTTAGAGATGACTTAAAAAATACTGAGAATGCGCAAAAAGTCACAAAGGAGAAGGCAAATAGGCAAAGTGAACGACCAACTTGTCCTAAAAAGCAAGCAAGTCAAGTGTCGTTCGACTTCGGATCACAGTCCCAACCTGAACCATTGTTTTCAGAGACCATCGATTTAGAAGACGAAGACATGAATGTCGTGCCCCTAAGAGCTTGCTATCCAGATCGAAACGAAACAGAGGAAGGAGAAGATGAAGAAGAGATTGAAGAAGCCATAAGTTATATGGGGGTGAACTTGGGGGTGAAAAATATTGACTACTTTTGGCTTTCCTACATGACTTCTGTGAAAGATGTGCGTTCAGAAGGACATTGTGGGTATCGGTCAATGGCTCTACTTACGGGTATGCAACAGAGTCAATATCGTATGATCCGTGCTGCGTTGGCAGCGGAGCTTCTTGGAAACAAAGAGACATGGGAGCCCATACGACGTGGACTACGGGTAGGAACATGGGATGATCTTATTGCTCAAGTTAACTACATGAGAAGTCCTTGTGAGAGACCATTTTGGATGGACATGCCATTTATGGGTTTGGTGTTTGCCACAGTGTATAATGTTGGTTTAGTGCAACTATCCTGGGATGCGCCGTGTTTATGCTTGCCAATAAGGCAGTCTACAGTGAGCCCTGATCCTCCACAGAAGATTTTTGGGATAACTCTTGTCGGATGCAGTAATCACTGGATACCGGTAAGAATCTGTGGTAATCTAAACAAACGTCATGAAACGTCGAAATCATTTATACTTATTGATTAATTTTCTTTGTATATCTAGGTTTGGCTCCGTGATGGGGCACCATTGCCACGTTGTTCCGGTTCGTGGAGAAGATTTGCAGATGACAACATCAAGTGGTGGGAAGGGATATATGCGGGCCAAGTGGACTTGTTTCGACAATACCGCTTTACTACTGGAAAGCGTATGGACTACATGACTTGATTTGTAATAGTTTAGTAGCCTTGATCTTTAGACTTCGATTGAAATTGATTTATAATATGTAATGACTTGTCTTGTCTGCTTTGAAATATGTAATGACTTGTCTTGTTTGCTTTAAATAGTGTTTTCAGTAGAGTTAGATGAGGTAGGTGAAACAGTGAAGTGAAATCAGTGAATCCATAAACTACAACACACTCAGCATAAATTAAAAAGACAACAAACTCATTAAGGAAAGACAACAGACTCATTCTTGAAATTTAAACTAAACACAGACTTAACAGAGATTCACTGATTTGATACCAAGATCCCTAATCGGAGTCACTGTCATAAAAACTAGGAACAGGGTCATTGGGAAACCTCTGTTGTATCCAGTGTTTGGCTACTTCAATACTCTTAGCCTTGTGAAAATATACCAGCTTCAACTGCTGGTCAGCTATTTCCTTCAACAGTTTTGCAATGACTCGGAGATGATGACTGTCGTATTCTGGCTCAGGATACACGATCATGTAGTTACACTGACATGTGGTATACCTTCGTCCATACGTATGGGGATTGTTCTTGTCATTACCAGTGAACACCTTGATTGTTCTTGAGCACCTTCTACTCGGGCACTGGATCTCACTGCCTTCTGCTGGAACTGGGGAGGATGAAGATGATGCCATGGTTGTTTGAATCTGTAATACAAAGTAAGAAAACATGTTAGAAACAATGAAGATATCTAACGAAATCAGTAAAAAATGAGACTTTTAATTGAAATACAGAGTAAGAACTTGAAACCTAATTATTTTACGGCGCAGTGAGAATGAGATAATAGGGTTCACTGAGGCAGTGAATTTATAGCCGAGGTTTTACTAAGGTAACTTAGATTTGGGCCGATGTAGACAAAAGGTCCACAACAACAAAGGCCCAATAACGTAATTCGGTCATCCAAAAGTGACTTACAGCTGTGTGGTAGCTGTAACACACTCAAGCAATATATGGTGGTGCGTTAGCAATAAACGCACAACTGATAACACAACTTCGTCAAGATCCAACAGAAAAATCTCAGCCCAACAAAGACGACCAACCCAACATTCAAGCCCAGCCCAGATTCTGGTGCGTTAACACTTAACGCACAGATTCTGTGCGTTAATTGTTAACGCACCAACCCTTTTACCCAGAATCAAATGTTTCTGGTGTTTGTAGGGTTTAGGGTATTAGGGTTGGTGCGGTAACTGTTGTAGTACCAACCCTAATTACATAAAAATTCATTTTTTATGTTGTTTTCTTATACTATTTGATATTATAAAAAGTTTTATGACCCAAAGTAATGTTATACTACTGAAATATGTCGTTATTGAGAGTTTTGTGAATAATTTTATAAAGTTTTACTAATGTAATATGAGATTACGAAGAGTTATATGATAAAAAATCATATTATACTAATGAAATACGAGGTCAGTTGAGTCAAACGATAACAATTAAGTGTTAAACTAATGTTATATGATGAAATAAACACATTATATGAAGTTCATTTTAGTAACGAAGTGATATCACATACATATGAGTATAACTATACAACTTATATACTTGAGAGTAGTAGCGTGCAGGTGAAAGTCTTCGTTTACATACTTCTAAGTGTTAAAGTTGTTAATTTCTTATAAAAACGATAGCGTTTGATTGGTAATGCTCAAATATTAATGTTACATTTCTTGACTTTTACGTTTTAAGTGCTTATTAAGCCATTTTTTGTCGTTTTTTGTGTTTGGGCCTCATTCAAAATTCATTAGGCCTTATTAGGCCCGTTGACGTTTTCGATAATAATTTTTCGATTCCGAAAAATGAAAATAACTATTCGCCGTATTTGCTGTCATGTTACAATTTCAAAATTTCGATTTTCATCGTTTCAAGGCGTTAACGATATGGGCCCAAACTATACACATATGACATCCATTATCCATTATCCATATTTTGATTTGGCTTGTTTTATATCGTTTTGAGTCGATTTTTTTCGTTTCTTAGTCGTTTCGAGACGTTTTGAACCATTTTTATAAATATTTGACGTACTTAGTCATTTTTCGCCTTTTTCAAAAAACTCAAGTTTTGCTAAGATTTGCTCAATTTGGCCATATTATGCCATCATTTTGGCCACATTTTTACACTTTTTTACAACTTGTTCGGAATTCCTTCAAATTTCGATTTGACTTGTTTTATATCGTTTTGAGTCGATTTTTTTCGTTTCTTAGTCGTTTCGAGACGTTTTGAACCATTTTTATCAATATTTGACGTACTTGGTCGTTTTTCGCCTTTTTCAAAAAACTCAAGTTTTGCTAAGATTTGCTCAATTTGACCATATTATGCCATCATTTTGGCCACATTTTTACACATTTTTACAACTTGTTCGGAATTCCTTCAAATTTCGATTTGGCTTGTTTTATATCGTTTTGAGTCGATTTTTTTCGTTTCTTAGTCGTTTCGAGACGTTTTGAACCATTTTTATCAATATTTGACGTACTTGGTCGTTTTTCGCCTTTTTCAAAAAACTCAAGTTTTGCTAAGATTTGCTCAATTTCACCATATTATGCCATCATTTTGGCCACATTTTTACAACTTGTTCAGAATTCCTTCAAATTTCGATTTGGCTTGTTTTATATCGTTTTGAGTCGATTTTTTTCGTTTCTTAGTCGTTTCGAGACTTTTTGAACCATTTTTATCAATATTTGATGTACTTGGTCGTTTTTCGCCTTTTTCAAAAAACTCAAGTTTTGCTATCAATATTTGACATCACTCCAAGTCACGACCCTCATTCCCACTACCTTGCCCACTACCTTGCCCACTACCTTGGCCTTCCTCGTGGATTGAATGCCGAAAAAGCTGAGATTGACGAACCGGAGCTGGAGCCATCGGTGGAGCCCCGTCAGTCAAAACTCCAAGGAGACGCCTCATGAACTCATCGATATCTGCAGGCCTCCTCTCTGGTGGTGTCTCCAAGAAAGCTCGAATCTCACAAGTCACTAGCTGGGTCCGCTATATTAACAACATATCAAAACATTACAATCAAATATACTAATTGAATGAATATGACTAATAAAATTTATAATCGTACCGCAAAACTGTCAACCGAAGGTGGAATACGCAGCGGACCAACTGGACGATCGAGTCTACGTGATCTGGGATCCACCAGAGGATGAGAAACTCGATCATACCAATCGAGATAATCATCTGTGACTGCCCAATAGTACGTCGCTCGTGGCTCCCGAATCTGTATCAAAGGCCTGGGTTCCTGATCCCACACACCAAGAAGATCCTTCTCAAAGTGAACTGAATAATGCGTCAGCCTGTTGTTACGTGTCACCTGGATGGGCTCTGGGGGAGGATCTGGGATACCCTGCACATGTCCAAACTGTCGCAGCAGGCGACCTGGCTGATAGAGCTCCTCGATGTCCAGACAACGGAGAATGCCCTCAAACAAAGACGGGGCGTACTGCGGAAGTCTGAAATCCACATTTGAAAAGGGAAACCAGTTAACCTGCAACAAAACATTACAAAACAGTTAGTATAGTTTACATTCACACAATATAGCGAAAGCATACATTCTTAAAATCTAACCTCCTCATAACGAACACGGTCAAGCATGCCACGAATGGCAACCAAACGATCCGTGCTCTTCACAACGTTATAAATTTAATAAATTAATTAAATTAATTAAATTAAATAAATTGATAACGTTACGAAATTTATTTAAAAATTTCATAACGTTATCAAATATTATTAAATTCATAACGTTATGAAATTGAATAACTAATTTCATAACGTTACGAAATAAAATAATTAAACTATTTAAAAACATTACAAAAGTTATAGAATATTTAATAAAAATACATACTTGATGTAGATCTACGGGAGTCGAAAAAACTTCCGGTTGCGCCTCGGTTTGAGCCTCGGTTTGTGGATTCAACCTTCTATTTGCTCGAGTAGCGTACCCGGGACCGACGTTTTGGACGGGTCGCTTTCGGTTTCTTGGCCTCGGAGCGGGTTCGGGTGTGGGTATCGGGGCGGGTTGGGCTGCTGGTATCGGGTCGGGTCGGGCAACAGGTATCGGGTCGGGTCGGGCTATGGGTATGTGATCGGGTCGGGCTCGGGATTTTGGCCGGTTTCGGGCACCACCACTGTAAATCAGTGGCACCTCGGCTTCCTCCTCGTCTTCATCCTCCACTGCCAGCCACGGAGTCGCCGCAGGAACGGCCGTCGTCGCCGTAGGAAGAGCTGTCGTCGGCGGGAAGCTTGGACCCTCGTCTCCGGCCGGATTTTTGGGCCCAGAAGATGCGGCTTGCTCGGGGGAGCTCGAATCCATCATCAATTTGTGGATTTGGTGGCTTAATCGACGGGAAAATGGACGGAGGAAGAAGGACGGCGGCGGAGGGAAAAGATAAGAAGAAGGACGGAGGACGAGAGGTCGGGGAGGGAAAATTTTGGTTTTATCTATTTTTTAAATAGATAAAACTGGTGCGGTAATAGTTACCGCACAGGATATTATTATTTAAATACTTTTTTAAAAAAAAATTATTAATTAAAAAAATAACAAATCCTGTGCAGTAAGAGTTACCGCACAGGTGTTTAAGTTAATCAATTTTTTTTTTTTTTGTTAATCTCGTATTAACGTGGTGCGTTAATTGTTAACGCACATATCTGTGCGGTAAGAATTACCGCACCAGATTCATATACGTTTCAGAAAACATTCCAACAATTCCCCGGAGCCCTTTTGTGCGGTAATCCTTAACGCACAGAAGTGTACTGCAACTCTTACCGCACAGATTTAGGTCTGTTTTATCCATCGACCAGTGATCTTCGCCTTCGTGCTTACTGCGATGCCGATTGGGGCAATTGTGAATTCTCCGGCAGATCTGTAACTGGGTTTTGGTCACTATCCCTCGCCTGATTCCCTTGTTCTGTGACAATCAAGCAGCCTTGTACAACCGAGAACCTCGTGTTCCATGAGCGTACCAAGCACATAAAGCTTGATTGTCACTATGTGCGCGAGCAGTTCACCTTTGGATTCTTGGCTCCTGCTCATGTTAGTACTGGATTGCAAAATGCTGAAATCTTCACGAAACCATTAGGGACTGAACAACATCGGTTTTTCTCTTCCAAGTTGGGTCTCATGTTGATTCCACCCGATCCAACTTGAGAGGGGGATATAAACATGAGGTCTTGTATATGCATAATAAGGTGTTAACCATGGTTTAGGTTGTTATGTTAGACCATGGTTAATTAACCATGTTTGTTAGGCTGTTAGGCCTCACCAGTGGACATGTATATATACGAAACTGATGTGCCTCTATCAATAAGATGACCCACATTATGGTGTCTAGTTTTCTCCCAGCTTTTCTCGATCATCTTCACCATTTCTCAGACTTAGATATCGATACCAATCAAACCTTCACATGAACTGGAAAATTCAGATTCGGCATAGAACTAAATCCATCACATGAACTAGAAATCATAAATACGTTCAATTTTCACTGACTGTTTGAATGACAAAATGCAACATTTAACTTTTAACCGCAATTTCATATTGGACAATTGTTGTAATTATTTTATTCTTACTAGTTTGGATGACAAAATGCAGCATTATAAACTGATACCAAGCATGTCAATTGTGATAGAAATGGAGAGATTAGATAACTACTGAATAAAACAGAAGACAAACTTAAATTGGCATCTGTAAAAAGTCCTTAGAAGGTTTTAGACCTGAGATTTTGTTCACTCAACTCAACAAAACCATATCAAAAAACAACCTCAATGACAATACTTATTTAGCTACTAACTTGCGAACTGTGATTACTATATTATAAAATATATTAACTTACGAAATATGATTACTATATTATAAAATATACGTTGTTGAATTGACATTTGCTCAACGAAATAAATATCACATATAGATATTATAATAATAAAACTCAAAAAAAAAAATTACATATATCTAAATTTTTTTTTTTAATAGGCCACACTATCCCAAGTGTGCATAAAAAATTGGGTAATATTTAACGGTTAACCATTAACAAAATTGCACAGATGTGATTAGCAACTTCGGCTCTATGATCTATCTCTATTGACCCGCTAAAATGTCATCCTCAACAAACACAGCTACTCCGTTTATCCCTTAATAATAGTCTCATTTCACTCCGACATATTTGTCGATGCACGTTTTGTATCGTTAATATCTCTAACTACAAGTTGATAAAAATTATAAAATTTTGATATTATTGTAGTGTTTATTAAAACGAATCAAACAAGAGACTATATTTTTTTATATATATTGAAAGATATTTAGAAGATTATGTGAAAGGGGAACAGTATCAAAGCCCCTTGAACTTGAACTGGGCGGAGGAGGGAGTACTAAGAAAACTACTGATCACAAGAAATTTAAATGCATATGTAATTGTCTCCGGCTGATCCCTCACTTTTTTGGGCAAAATCAGAAAACCCAAATATGTACATATGAAGACCATCTCATTCTCATGAGTCGTTGCTATCGTGGCATATGTTTCGATCATAAACTTCGTCAAGCTACTGTCAACCATTCCTTTAGTAGTATCAAACCTAACCGTTGGTCATTCAAATCATGGCCACTTCTGAGATTAATGGGACGCCCGTACAGGGCCAGATATGAAATTGGCACAATGAAAAAGCTGCTCGCAACCTGTTTGTATTAATGCTTGTGAGAAAAGCGACTGTTCCCTTCATTTCTAGACTGTTTTTCCTAATAAAAATGATACTGTTAATGTTTTCACATGTTGCCCATGAACTTATACGTACAGGTCTGGAACTAAAGGGTTGGATTTTGATTGATATCTTATTTGCATGTGACTCAGGTAGGCATGAATGAGGTCAGTTTGCTCTTCAACCTATTTTCAGTCTTCCACTCCAATTTAAAGCTTAAAACTTAAACTTTGAATGATCCTATTTCATGGAATATGAATATATTAGATCCTAGAGGCCCCCTAATAACCCAATGGAACAAGCTGTTCCTTGTTGCATGTTTGCTATCTCTTTTCATTGACCCTCTCTTTTGCTACATTCCTGTTGTCAAAGAAGGCTTCTGCACAGAGGCCTCCTCATCTCTTGAGCTATCCTTGACCATTATTCGATCGCTAGTTGACACTTTTTATATTGTTAACATGTATGTGAGGTTCAGAACAGCATATGTTGCTCCTAGCTCTTGTGTATTTGGAAAGGGAGAGATTGTTGTTGACCCTGTTAATATAGCTTATACTTATTTAAACAACGACTTCGTCTTTGACCTTATTGCCTCATTGCCCCTACCACAGGTAAATTCATCGAGTGTAGAGAACGGCTTTTGAAGAGAACGACTTTTATTGTAAAAACGAAATGACAGTGTGAAAATTTCAGGTGCTGAATTGGATTGCTATTCCGAATCTGCGAGTAGAGTACATGGTCTTGAAGCATTTGATTAGATCGCTTATCTTGCTGCAGTTTCTTGTAAGATTCTCTCTTACTTTCCGACTCCCATATCATATCATTAGTGCAACAGGCGTTTTCTTGGAGAAAGCATGGGCAGGGGCAGCATTCAACCTTATGCTCTTTGTGCTTGCAAGTCATGTAAGTATTTTTTGATAATTCTTTTCTTTGTCTTAAGCAAGTTTATAAGTAAATTAACCTTTTCTGTAGGTTGTTGGATCCACTTGGTATCTCTTTTCAATAGAGAGACAAGAAAGTTGTTGGATGAGAGCCTGTACACTCGAGCAACCACAGTGTCAATACGAATTTTTGGACTGTTATAGCAAGAATGATTTAACAAGAGGGAAATGGCTCAGAGCTACAAACTTATCAACTTTCTGTAATCCTGGAGAAGGATTCTATGAGTTCGGAATGTACGCCATTGCAGTAACTTCTGGTGTTACATCCTCAGAATTTCTCAGACGATACTTGTACTCTCTCTGGTGGGGAATGAAGCAGCTAAGGTAACTAAAGGCCAACACAGAAGATTTAACTCAGTAGTTTTATACGGTTGAAATTAAATTTGAGTCCTTCGATGGGTTTTCTCATGTTTGTGCAGTTCTCTTGGACAAAGTGTTGATACTAGCATGTATGTCGGTGAAACTTGTTTTGCTATTGTCATCGGAATCCTGGGCTTGGTGTTAGTTGCATTGCTTATTGGAAATATGCAAGTAAGATTGATGAATATTGAGTAGGTTTCATCTGATGTGCTGAAAACTGACATTCTCACCACACAGCTTTACCTACAAGCCAGTTCAAAACGACTAGAAGAATGGCGGGTAAGGAGAGAAGATAGCGAAAAATGGATGAATCATAGGCAGCTTCCAACAGGAATGAAGAAGAGAGTAAGGAAGCATTATCAGTATTTATGGAACATGACTTATGGAGTTGAAGAGGAATCCATCCTCGAAAATCTTCCCACCGATCTCAGACGCGACGTCAAACGCCACCTCCTCTTTGAACTAGTTCAACAAGTATGTCTTGAAATATAAGCTCATCCCACAATAAAAGTTAAAGGGTCCATTTGGATGTCATAGATAATAAAAATTACGTTTTGAATCGTTCTCGATTGGCTCAGGTACCGCTCTTTGACCAAATGGACGAGCACATGCTAGACGCCATATGCGAAAGGCTAAGGCACGTTTGGTTCACCCAAGATAGCTTCCTAGTGAGCGAAGGCAGACTCGTCCAAGAGATGCTCTTCATAATGCGGGGCAGACTCGAATCATACACAACAGACGGGGGAAGGAGCGGGTTCCTTGACACGTGCCCCATCGGACCAGGTGACTTCTGTGGTGAGGAGCTTCTGACATCAGCTCTACAAGACCCGAGCTCGACTATGATCCTTCCTTGTTCCACAAGAACCGTAAAGGCCATGACCGAAGTGGAGGCTTTGGCATTGACAGTGGACGACATGAAGATGGTGTCTTCTCAGTTTAGAAGGATACGAAGTCGGGAGATTCGGAAGACGCTCAAGGAGTCTTCGCTTCAGTGCAGGACGTGGGCCGCTTGCTCGATTCAAGGAGCGTGGTTGAGTCTTAAGAGACGGAGGGTGTCGTTAGAGATCAAGGGAAGAGAATCATTGGAAAAGACATAATTAGTCTGTTATCGATTAATGTCAAATGAATTAGTTTTTCATTAGTGAAGTTGTGATTGTCTAAAATCTGTAGAATGCTATGAAGCCCGTAACTAGTTTGCTCATCTTTAGAAGATAAAATGTGATTTTTTTTACCATTTTTGATAGAAGAAGATAAGAGGTGATTTAATAAATAGGCATTGTGTGATCATGTAGTAGACATTAGGACTTTTTATTTTCTTATTTTTATTCCATACAGTTAGACCTGGGGTCGGCCGGGTTAAGTTCAGGTCGGAGACCCAGTATTTTTCGGATCATGCTATTTCGGATTCAATATTATCGGGTCAAAACGGTCGGGTTCAATATTATCGGGTCAAAACGGCCGGGTTATAAGGGGTTTATAGCCGGGTTGAGTTTCGGGTTAAATTTATCGGATCAAAACAGATAAGGTAAATATGCCAAATTTGTGATAAGTAACCCTTTTTGCCCTTTAAATTGTGTTCATTAAGGGGCAAAGGGCCTATCAAAATACTATGTTATTAGTTATTACATGTTCATTGTTCTATTTTTTCTTGTGGCCCAATTTTCCGGGTAAAAAAAATTTGGAGTCAATTTTGACAAAAAACGGGTGATAGGTTCAGTTAACGGTTATGACCCCGAAATTGCGGGTCGGGTTATTTTGTGTGGGGTTACCTACAGTGCAGTAATCCTATTTTTCGGGTTAGTTTGTGAAATTTGTAAAAAATATTCGTCTTCAATCCGAATTTTCCTTCTGGAAGGCAAAAGAACGGTCAATCTTCTTCCTCGCCTACGCCTCCAACAAAGAAAAAAAAAACAGATTCTTATATACAGCCCGGTGCTTTATTCAAACAACGCCGGGTCACTCGCGTTCTGCGAGGACACGTACACTCGCGTTCTGCGAGATTAGCAAAAAATTAGGTTAATTACATGCATGCTAATCTCGCGTTCTGCGAGTGCACGTGTCCTCGCAGAACGCGAGTGTCACGTCCCTCGCAGAACGCGAGATTAGCATGTCAGATGGACGTTGTTGTGCGCCATTACTACATGTCTTGTCCCCACCTAACTATAATAACTACCCCCTTATTTTAAGTATTCCGTAACACCTATTAACCCTACCCTAACACCTCTTTTTATCATCTTTCACCTCTTTCACCCTCCATTAAAACTCATTTTCAAAACCTTAAAACTTCAAAACACTCTAAAAACACCTAAAATAATGGAAGATGAAGAGGAATTCAACAAAGGAGGGAATGAAGATGGTGGTTCATCAAGTTACCATTCAAATGAGGTAATGTTCTTACTTAATTTTTGAATTTTAATTTGTTTTGCACCATTAAGAGCTAAAATGAACTTATTATGTTGTATTTCATGTTAAATCTAGTAGTAGTGGTAAGTGTTGAAGAGATGACTTTTGCATATAATGTCAAAAACTTAGATGTGTTCATGTTTTTAGGGTTTTTATGGTTTTGAATGTAGGAACTCATGTTATGTTAAATTATCCCGTTCAATGACTAGTTTCAGGAAATAGCAACTTCTCGCGTTCTGCGAGAGGAAGCCACTCGCAGAACGTGAGAAGGGCCTTCCTCGCAGAACGCGAGAATTTGCACATTACAGAGTATTAACAGAAGCACTGTGTATAGGTGAATTTTTCTTTGTTCACTGGATTGAATGCAATCCAGTTGAATGACTACACCTACCCCTCGCGGAATACGGTGCCCGTTTCGCCACCGTCATTTGATTTAGGGATTGACGACTTTGGATATTATCATCAACCATCTTTATATGAACAACATGTGCCATCTACATATGAATTGCCTGTGCCATCTACTTATGAGTTGCCCGTGCCATCTACTTATGAATTGCCATGTACATATGAGGTGCCATCAAGCTATGATGCGTTTGATTCACAATTTGCTAACCCACCAACAAACGTAGGAGAGGAGATGTGTTTTCTTCCCTCTTTACGCACTGCACCAAAGTTTGATAGTCCCGTATGTGAGGAAGAGGTTGTTTCTAGGGATTATTCGGAATATTTCACTACGGAGCAAGTGTTTGCCTCTAAGGAGATTGGTCATTTGTGGGCTTTGAATGTTGCAAAGCAACACAAGTTTATGATCTCTATTGGAAGGACTGTACCATCTAAACTGGGGCAAAGTGGTAAGATTCAAATCATTTGTGAGAAAGGGGGAAGCCATAGGCCTAAAGGTGTCGGTGTTAGATCAAACACAAAGAGCAAGAAAACGGGGTGTAAATTTCAGTTGAAGCTCATGGAGAACCGGGTTGAAGAGAATTGGAGATTAGTGGTTGTTTGTGGTTTGCACAACCATCCTATTGGAGATAGTTTGGTCGGGAATGCATTTGCCGGGAGGCCAACCCCGGATCAAAAGAAAAAGGTTCGTGAGATGGTACTTTCACATTGTTCTCCAAATCAGATTTACACTGAGATAAACAAGGATCCCGGAAGTTGCACAAAGAAGAACCAAGTGTACAATTTGGTAAGACATATAAGGGAAGAGGAAATGGAAGGTAGAACCGTGGTTCAAGAATTCTTTCACCAATGCAAAGAGAGCAACTACTTCATGGAGTATAGGCCAAGTGCAACGAACCCTTCGATAATAGGCGACTTGTTCTTTGCTAGCCCCGAATCAATGAAACTCTTAAAGGCGTTTCCATATGTCCTTTTGATGGACTCGACTTATAGCACGGACAGGTAAGTATTTATCATTCTGTTTTTATGTTGTATTTATCTTACTGTATTTTGGTTCCAGGTACAATGTTCCCTTCCTGGAGATAGTCGGTTTGACTTCTACATGGAAGAATTTTGTTGTGTGCGGGGTATGGTTAGAGGCTGAGAGCGAGGATAGTTATTTATGGGCGTTGCAGCAGCTGCAGACGATGTATTTGAGAATAGGAGCATCGCCTACTTGCTTCGTCACTGACCGTGAGATGGCTCTTATGAATGCAACAGACAAGTTATGGCCAAATGCAAAGTTTCTCTTATGTAGGCGACATGTAAGGAAGAACATAGAGGCGAGAGCGAAGATAGCTATGGGCACACAAGCATTGGGGGTTAATATTTCAAATGATTATTATAACGTGTTCGAACAAACCACTGAAGAAGATTACAAGAGTACTTTGAAGAAACTTGAGGACGAATGGCGAGCTTATCCAACCGTATTGAAGTACGTGAGAACGAATTGGCTAAACCGTTACAAAGAAAGACTTGTTTCAGCATGGACGGATAATGTCTTCACTCTCGGGAATAACACAACAAACAGGTATGTTCTGTTATTTATGTCTACCTTCTACATATGATAAAAAGAGCTTCTGTAATGCACACCTCGCAGAACGCGAGGGCATACCAACTCGCAGAACGCGAGTAAATTCCTTGATTCAGTGTTGATGCATTTTCGAATGCAAAGATCCTGGAACAATGTATCAACTCGCAGAACGCGAGGTGTACACACCTCGCAGAACGCGAGGAGTTACACATTACAGAAGGATCCACAGGTTCTGATTTGTATTTGCATTTTATTGTTTTTTCGAACATTTTAGAGTTGAAGGAGCACATTCATGTCTTAAGTCATACTTGTCAAGTGGAAATGCTAGGCTAGACACAATGTTCAAAGAATACAAAACAATGGCGGAGAACCAACTTAAGGAGATTACTGTGTCTTTCACCGAGAGTTTGAATAAGAGCTTCACAGTTGTTGAAGGGGCGGACTTGTTTAAAGTCTTGAAGTTCAAAGTCTCTTACAAATGCATAGAATTTTTGCTTAAGGAATACACGAAGGGGGAGAGATTAGGTGCGCACTTTAATATGTTTTGTAGCTGCGGGATCAAGATTAGAGATGGGTTGATGTGTGTTCATCAGATTGTAAGACATTGGAAGGAGCAAAGACCACTAAGAGTATCAGAGTTGCACCCTTTCTGGAGTACTTTGAGTTTGGAAGAAGTTGATGTTCCCGGCATACTGGAAGTTAAGAGTAAGGTGGCAAGGCGTCTTTTTCAGACTTTCTATGAGGAAACGTTTCCGAAATTGTGCCCCCATGATCAAGAAAAGTGTGCACAAACTGTTTTAGACATTGGGAAAGTAAATACTCCTCTAAAAGAGCCGGCTATTTCAAAGCACACCGGAGGTCGTCCAGTCGGAGCTCCTAACAAACAACCTAGGTCAACGCAAAGAAGACCGTCTGCATGGGAGCACACTAATGTTGAGATGGATGCTAGAGATTTGGAAGAAACACCCCCAAAGAAGCAAAAAAATGCTTCTAATTCTGAAACATTCAAGAAACCAAAGATTAAGGTGATTGGCAAGTACAAGACACCTAAGAAAGCAATCCAAAACACAATCCAAAACACAATCCAAAACACAAAACGAAAGGCTACTCGTCTTCTCGTGGTCGGAAGGGAGCGAGATTTGACATACATAGTAGCATTTGGGCGTGATATGAATCAAAATCCTCTGGAGTGGCAAACCGATACCGGTCCATGTCATTGTACACCCGGCCAATCACCTGTCTCTCAGTAATCATCCCAGGGATTGCAGGACGGATATACCTATGGGTCCTCTTGATGTACCAATCCATGTAATCATGGGAGCATTCATGTGGTGCATAGGCAACTGGCCCCATATCATCGAGAGACAAAGAGTGAACATCTCTTGACTCCCAAAGCCATTGGTTGGCGTCATAAAAAACACTATAACACCTAATGTTTTTCAACCTATGAGCTTTGAGCGGTTCGATGACTGGCCTAGGAATACGCTGCACTCTCCCAAATTGTCTGGGACACCTATCAGGCATGTGTGGTTCGATGATGTCACAGCAAGATAGCACCCCGTGAAATAGAGCGGGAGCAAGCTCAGGATCGGTGAAGTCTTGTGCTCCATACGGGTTCCAACATACCTAACAAAATGACAGAAAAACGCATGGTGAAGTCTGTAAAACACCAGAAACTGCAGAAACTAGGACAAAACTCGCGTTCTGCGAGTGTGTGCATCCTCGCGTTCTGCGAGGAGCCACAAACTCGCGTTCTGCGAGAAAATGCAAGTTACACCTAATGACTGCTGCGTACTCAAAAAATGCAGAAATCCCAGAAAATGCAGAAACTTACCATCTCCGGCATAAGAATATCGAGCGCTCCCCTATAGTCCCTTCCGACTTGCCCCTTCTTCAGCTTTACATTCTTAGGCATCCACCGGTATGCCCATGGTTGCTCCGCTCTCCACCGAGGACGTTCAGTAGGTCGGAAGTGTGGGAAGTAGTTGTAGATCCATGCCTAAGAAATACAAAGTACGTTAAATATGAAAATATATATAAGTATGTAAATTAAACGCTTAGAAAGTATAATACCTGCAACAAGGTGTAACAGAAAGACATCTGGGCACAACCCTGTCGTGTGCATACCCCCAGCTGCCTATACAGATGGGCCAAAGCAGCTGAACCCCACGATATGCCCGTAGCATGGGCATAGGTTTCCAAATAAGGCCCATATCTAAGTCGAATCAAGTTCTGTGACTTGTCCGGAAATAAGAGCGAGGAAGCAGTATACAACACCCATCCTAAACCCTTTCGCTCTGGACCTAGGTTTTCACAATGCCTTCTAAACCAATCAGCTTTCACCCTCCCAGAATCTAAAGTGTGCGGATCTACTCCAAAAATTTCCGCCCCCTTCCTACCATAGTATTTTATAATCTCATCATGACTAAACTTGGCACCCAGTTTCTTACAAGTAGTCATTGCTTTCCCTTCTATAGGTAGGCCTAAAATCATATGTACATCCAGAAGGCCAATAGTGATCTCACCACAAGGGAGGTGGAATGAGTTAGTCTCCGGTTGCCATCGTTCGATGAACGCTTCAATCAACGGATAGTCGATTGCTTCGTACATCATGTCAGGTAGATCTGACAATCCAACAGCACCGGGAATCTCTGACCAGTCATCGTTGTCCAATGGCCAATCACTGCTTTGCTTTGTCCGTTGTTGTGGCTTCATCGGACCTTTCAACTGCAGAAAAATACAAAATTACACACTGCAGGCCAAATTTACAAATAACACAGTTTCTGCAGAATTATCAGCTTCTGCAGAAACCAAGCATTTTCTCGCGTTCTGCGAAGTGTAACACCCTCGCGTTCTGCGAGTATGCCACTCCTCGCGTTCTGCGAGAAAATGCACAGAAATTGCATTTTCTGTGCATTCTGCAGAATTTCTGTTAATGTATTAAAAATGCAGAAAATCAATAAATTAGTAAATTACCTCCCCTTTCTGGATGTGGAACGCCACATGTGCTTCAAATCCCTTAAGCAACTCGGGATCTTCTGGACCGCCAGGTGTGGAATGAGTGAGCTCAGGATCATACTTTGGCTCATTCTTCTTGGACTTCCTCTTTCTTTTTGGTTTCTGGACCAATTCTTCTTCTTCTTCTTCTTCTTCATCATCATCATCATCATCATCACCTTCTTCTTCGTGTTCTTCCCCAACACCTTCATCGTGGTACTCTTGTTCCATCGGTTCTGGTTGAGGATTGTAAGAAGAAGAACAAGCTTGTCCACTTCCTTGACCCATGTCTTCAGGAACACTTCCCTCACCAAATCCACCTCCCCAACATTGTCCACCGACCCAACTTTGTCCACCCCACCCTTGTCCAACTTCCACTACAGCATACTGAGGAATGAAATTGTCCCAGCTACCCGATTGTTCATATGGAGTTGATTGTGGTGCCCATTGAGTTGACGGTTGTGCACATGAAACTGACTCTTGAGAGTAAAGGTCCCAATCATCATTTCGATACCCTTGATATGTATCTGCTCGTTCTATCCCACTAGGCACAGAACAGTCTTCCCCGGCATAACTATGGACACCACTGTACCGCTCTATGGGGCGATAATCAACGTCGGGGAGCCCCTCGGGGAAGAGCTCTACCGGTGTTGTATTCTTTGCTCTCCTTTTCCCTTTTGCATTTTCAACCGGTGGATTTTCTCTCACAGCGTTCCTATTTCTTCGACGGGTTGAACGTCCAGGAAGATCCATTACCTAAAAAAATGTAAAGTAGAATCAGTATATAAATATAACATTATATAAAGTAAAATCAGTATATAATAAAAATCTGCAGAAGAGGAAAGAATTTCCAGTTTTGTCAATTCCTCGCGTTCTGCGAGTACCATGACACTCGCGTTCTGCGAGTAGCATGTCTCTCGCGTTCTGCGAGTATACTACACCCCTCGCGTTCTGCGTCAATTTGCACTATAATGAGTTTCCGGCAACAGTTTCCGGCGAGATTTTCCGGCGAAAATTCAATATTTTAGCTAAAATACCTATCAATTTAAGTAAATTACCAAATAAACATCAAAACCCTAAATAAACTCAACAACCCTAATCAAAAACCCTAACCCTAATGAATTTCAACATAAAACAACATCCACTCATCCACCATAATTCAAAATCATCATCTTTCATCCATTATACAACCATTTCTAAATCAACATTCAATATCAAAACATCATATAATATGCAATTTCCTATACTAACAACATATATTCATCTAGAAACAACATTAAAAAGCATAAGAGTATAAGAAACATACCTTATATGGAGATTTGTAGTGAAAAGAGGAAGAAGAAGTAGGTTGAAACGAGAGAGATGGTGAGAGGCGGCGGTAGAAAATTGTGTGTGATGTAAAAAATGGGCCGAGTAGGGTTTTTCCCCTTTTATAGGGAAAAAACACCCTCGCGTTCTGCGAGGTGACGCACCCTCGCGTTCTGCGAGGTGACGCACCCTCGCGTTCTGCGAGGATGCGTTCCCTCGCAGAACGCGAGGGTGCGTTATTTAGGAAACGCGAGGATGCACATTAAAGCGTATTAACAGAAGCATTGTAGTTAAGTGTGCAAAATAACACATTTTTAGTGTCTTTTTTAAGGCGATAAAGCCCAATTCGGCAAAAATGTCATCGAAATGGAATGAAACTTTGTTTCAATCCTTATAATGTCTATTTGATCATGTGTGTAACTTGAAATTAAGATTTCTTCCTTTGGAAGTGAAACCTAGTTTGAAAACCGAACGAGGTCGCAATATGTATGACACACCATATAAATAAAGAAATATAATAAGGTTCAACACTTCAAAGGTGCAACATAATAAGGTTCAACATAATAAGTAATTCTAAACAAACAACATTAAACGGAACAAGCAAACAAAGAAGGTCGATAAATTTTCAAAAGAAAGATCTAACGACGAGGGTTGAACGGCCTGAAGAGGTTCCTGAATTCTCGTGCGGTCATCCTTGGTCTAGTGGATGGTTCCCCTCTCTCCCTTTGACGTTCTTGTCTCTCCCGTTCACGTCGCTCACGTTCTTGTCTCTCCCGTTCAAGTCTCTCCCGTTCAAGCATATCAAAGTTGTCTCCAATGCTAGACACCGTACTAATATCAGAAATATCAGATTCTTGATTGGAATTGGACATCTGTATAATCACAAACCTGACCAAATTATAGTTACATACTCAATCAAATTCATAATCTATACAAACAACAACAATGCTTATAATCATAGTAGCAGATCAGCATGACTCTCGCGTTCTGCGAAGGGCATGACCTCGCGTTCTGCGAGTACCATGACCCTCGCGTTCTGCGAGTACCATGACCCTCGCGTTCTGCGAGGGGTGTAGCGTTCTGCGTCAATTTGCATTATCATGAGTTTCCGGCGAGAATTTCAGGCGAAAATTCAAAATCAACATCCACTCATCCACCATAATTCAAAATCATCATCTTTCATCCATTATACAACCATTTCTAAAACAACATTCAATATCAAAACATCATATAATATGCAATTTCCTATACTAACAACATATATTCATCTAGAAACAACATTACAAAGCATAAGAGTATAAGAAACATACCTTATATGGAGATTTGTAGTGAAAAGAGGAAGAAAAACTAGTTTGAACCGAGAGAGATGGTGAGAGGCGGCGGTAGAAAATTGTGTGTGAGGTAAAAAATGGGCCGAGTAGGGTTTTTCCCCTTTTATAGGGAAAAACCACCCTCGCGTTCTGCGAGGTGACGCACCCTCGCGTTCTGCGAGGAGACGCTCCCTCGCAGAACGCGAGAGCCCGGGCGTTTTCTAAAAAACGCCCGGGCGGTATTTAGCAAGGGCCAAAAAAAAGCAGGCAGCAAGCTATTCGAATCGAGGAAGCAAAGTGCAGAGAGCAATCCAATGCCTCGATCAAGAGCTTTGAATTTCTCCGTGAGAAGGCGGGAGCCGGAGCTGGTAGCTCCGGCGAGGCCTACACCAGGAGAAACCAAACCTCTGTCAGACATCGACCAGCAACAGGCCGTCCGTTTCCATATGCCAATCGTCCTTGTGTACCGGAAACTAGCCACAAACTTCGATGAAGCGGTGGAGACGATAAGGAAGGCGGTAGCAGAGGCTCTGGTGTGCTACTACCCGCTCGCTGGTCGCCTAAGGGAGCTGGAAGAAGGGAAGCTGGTTGTGGATTGCACTGGCGAGGGAGTGATGCTTGTGAAGGCGGAGGCTGACGTCAGCTTGACGGAATTCGACGACGAGGACTTCTTCCCTCCTTTTCCGTCCTGGAAGGAGCTTTTGTTCGACTCTAATGGCTCCTCTTCTCTTCTCCACTCCCCAATCCTCCTCTTTCAGGTCAATTTCCTCTACTCAATTAGGTTTAATTTGGTTCGATTGGAGGAAGAATTGATGCTGAAATCATGTAATTAGGTCACGAGTCTTCTCTGCGGAGGTCTAATCGTCGCGATCCGGCTCAACCACGCCGTTTGCGACGCTACTGGTGTGCTTCTCTTCCTCAACGCCATGGCGGAGATTGCTCGTGGCGATTCTAAGCCACGGATTCATCTTCCCGTCTGGAATCGAGATGTCTTCAGCGCTAGATCTCCGCCGCGCGTGACTCATACGCACCGCGAGTATGAAGATCTGTCTGTCGCAACCACCGCTTCCATCTCCCTCGACGAGATCCGCTGCAAGAGTTTCTTCTTCGGCAAAGAGAAGATCTCTTCGCTTCGGAAGGTCGTCTCTCAGCATTTCCATGGCGATTTCTCCACCTTCGATCTCCTCACTGTCTCGATTTGGCGATGTCGAATTCTAGCTCTCCAACTCCACCCTAACGAAGAGGTAGGGCTTGGATTAGTGATTCCGAATTTGAGTAGACTGAGATTCAATTTCATGCCTATAATCAGGTGCGTGCAGTGATGACAGTGAATGCGCGATCAAGAATGAACCCACCATTAACAAGCTACTACGGCAACGCATTCGGGTACACAGCAGCGATTTCAACAGCCAAGAGCATAACTCAAAACCCTATAGGCTACGCCCTGAGGCTTGTGAGAGAGGCAAAGGCATCCATTACAGAGGAGAAGATGAGATCAGTGGCGGATATGATGGTGATCCGAGGTCGGCCACAGTTAACGGCGGTGCAGCCGCATTGCTTCCTGGTTTCGGACTCGCGCGGTGGGTTCGATCGGGTTGATTTCGGGTGGGGAATGCCGGTTTATGGTGGGCCGGCGAATGCGAATGTTTCGAGCTTTATGATGAATTATGTGAATTGTAATGGGGAGAGAGGTGTTGTGGTTACTGTTTGTTTGACATCAAAGGCATTGCAGAGGTTTGAGGCTGTGCTTGATGAAGTGTTGAAGCAAGGAGATGAGTTCATCACTCGCAAGATTTGTAAAGCTTCTTTGTAGTTTTTGGATCCTTATCCGAATCTATGTATAGTTGCATCACTAAGATTCATTTCATGTGTCCAAATTTTCTTGTAGAGAATGAAATTGGGGAATGTTGTACAATTGATTTTTTGGGTACATCCAGTAATATGATTGTGATTTGTGACCTTTATTTTTTCAAATGTGTACATGTATTTTCAACTATCTAAACTTGTTATAGACGTGTTTCCACATGAATCGCTTAATTTGTTGTAATATGATCATTTGTATATAATTTTTTTTAATGAAAACAAAGATCCTGAAGTATAAGATTGTTGAAACTGTGATTTCTGGGCCTCTTCCGGGCAAGATTCCGGGGGCTCTGGTCACCGGTTGCGTTAGATGATGGGAGGGTTGGCTTCGTCTCCGTGAGCACTATCTTGTACTGTGCTCCTATGTCAAAATCGAGTTTCGGATGAATGCGAAATGAGAGCTTAAAAATGGGTGCTTACAAGCAACATCGAAAGTGGGGAGAAAATGTGAGGGTTTATATACCTCATAGTCACTACAAGGGACGCGTCCTTGAATGAGTAGAGACTCTCTTGAATGAGAGGGGTCTTTCATAACCACGCGCGGTTCGGTTTGGGGTGGGCTACGAAAGAGATTTGTCTCGACTTTGCAACAATTATTATGAAGAACAGTTGAAAGATGGCAAGGTCCAAATGATGATGATCATCCACTTGCAATCTCCCACCAAAAGAAAACACTAGATGTGATAGTGGAACCAAGATGATAGGAGAAAATGATTCTTGATTGATTAATGAGTAGGGTGAAGAACCCAATATATAGGCCTCTTGGACATATCCCAAGATGGTCCTAGAATAGTCTAGAAGAGTATATATGCTATTAATTACATAATGAGACCTAATGTTTCTATCCCCCCTCGATCCGAAGTGGTCGAAGACCCAATTTGGAGCGGAAAGAAAGGAAGGGAGCGGTTGCCAAGGGTTTCGTTAAGATGTCGGCCTTTTGATCCTTGGTGGAGATGAAAGAGACTTGAAGAGAGCCATTGCATACCCGTTCCCGAACAAAGTGATAATCCATGTTGAGATGCTTGATGCGGTGATGAAGGACGGGGTTCACAACCAAGTAAGTGGCACCAAGGTTGTCACACCATAAGGTTGGTGGCTTCTCCATTCGGATGTCGAGTTCATTGAGGAGACTTTGGAGCCATATTGTCTCACAAGTGGCCAAGGCAAGAGCTCGGTATTCAGATTCCGTTGTGGACCGGGAGACGGAAGATTGCTTCTTGGATTGCCATGAGACAAGGCTGTCACCGAGATAAATACAATAAGCACTGGTTGATCGCCCATCGTCCTTGTCTGGACTCCAGTTGGCATCCGAGAAAACTGAGATGGTGCAGCTTCATGTTGATGGAAGGTGAAACCGAATGTCAGTCGTGGCCGAGAGATAACGCAAAATGCGCTTGACGCCTTGCCAGTGGAGCTCAGTGGGGGTGTGCATGCATGGCTTGACAAAGCCGATTGACCGCAAAGGAGATATCCGGACGGGTGAAAGCGAGATACTGTAGTCCACCGACAATGCTCCTATAAAAGGTGGGATCAGTGTATGGTGGGGATATGTGATCGGGGTCGGAGCAAAAATTGGTGGCCATGGGCGTCTTGGAAGGCTTGGAATCCGACATCTTGGCCCGAGCAATGAGATCTCTAATGTACTTCGACTGACAGAGGAAGATGCCTTCATTGGTGCGTTGAACTTCGATGCCAAGGAAGTAATGAAGCGCCCCCAAATCCTTGACGGGAAACTGCGCAAACAAGTTGGTCACAAAAGCATCTGAAACAGTGACATTGTTAGACAAAACCAACAGATCATCTACATATACCAATACGAAAAAAAGATATGGCCCTTGACGATGGAGGGACAACGAGGAATCGGCTCGAGAAGGGGTAAACCCCATGGTAACAAGAGAGTCACTAAGACGAGAGAACCATGCACGAGGTGCTTGTTTCAAACCATAAAGAGATCGATTTAATTTACAAATGTGAGAGGAAAGGTTTTTGTGGGTAAAACCTGGGGGTTGAGTGATGTACACGTCCTCCATCAAGGTCCCGTGAAGGAAGGCATTTTGAATATCAAGTTGCCAAGTCGTCCACCGATGCATTGCCGCCAAGGAGAGGAGAAGGCGAATGGTTGAGGGTTTGGCTACGGGGCTAAATGTTTTACCATAATCAAGGCCATGAACTTGGTTGTACCCCTTAGCGACGAGACGAGCCTTGCGTCTTTCAATGGTGCCATTGGCATGATGTTTGGTTTTAAAAATCCAACGAACACCAAGGACATTGGATGAAGAGGTGGGAGGGACAAGAGTCCAAGTGTTTGTGGAGAGCAAGGCTTGAAACTCGGAAGCCATTGCTTGACGCCATTCCGGAAATTTATTGGCTTCGGTAAAGGAGGAAGGCTCGTCCGGAATTGTTGTCGTGGCATTACAAAGAGGCCAAGGGATGGTCCCATCCGATCGAACGAGGGGCTTGGTGATGTTGGATCGGGACCGGGTGTGCATCTGATGTGGAGCGTGGTCACTTTGAGGAGGTGGTGAATTTGGAGGAGTTGGATTATTTTGAGGAGTTGGGTCATCAGATGGGGAGGCAGACGGGCTGATGGATGAAGCAGGCCCAATGGATGAGGCAGGCCCAATCTGTTCATTTGAGGAAGAGACGGCAGGAGAGTTGGACTGGGTTGGGGAGTTTGGAAATTCATGTGAAGGGGGTGGATAATGTTGGGCTGGGCGTGAGGATATGGGCTGGGCTGCAATTGCGGGTAAGAATTGAGGCAGGTTGGGGAGTGGTGCCAGAGGTGGATGAGTTGGGGCTGATTTTGAGGTGCTGTATGGAAACATTGTTTCATGAAAATTGACATCCCGGGAAATGTAAATTCGCTTGTTCACCCAATCATAGAAAATGTAGCCCCGATAATTGTTGGCATAACCAAGGAAAATGGTGGGTGTAGAGCGAAACGAGAGTTTATGAGAGCGATATGGACGAAGATTGGGAAAGCAAAGGCACCCAAACACTTTAAGGAAGGTGTAATCCAGGGTTTGGTGAAAGAGGAGCTCGTATGGACTTTTATTGGAGAGAACTGGGGTGGGAAGACGGTTGATGAGATATGTGGCGGCCTCAAAAGCAAAGTCCCAAAATTTAAGGGGAAGGAGAGCTTGTTTGAGGAGGGTTAACCCGGTGTCAACGATGCGACGATGCCTTGTTTCAATGCTCCCGTTTTGTTGATGGGAGTGAGGGCAAGTGAGGCGGTGAGCAATTCCCATGGATTGAAGGAAAGGTTTGAGAGGTTTGAATTCCGTGCCACCATCCGTTTGAATGTATGAGATTTGTGTTTGGAAGAATTTTGTGGCAAAATTGATGAAGGTAGTTACAAGTTGAGTAACAAGGTTTTTAGTGGTAAATGGAAAGAGCCATAAGTACTTGGAAAAATCATCCACAATAGCCAAGTAATAAACATTGCCTTTGATTGAAATATCATGGGCCGGGCCCCAAACATCCATAAACAAAAGATAAAAGGGAGATGGTGATCTTGATGGGCTGGAGGGATGGGACAAAGCATGGGTTTTAGCCCATGAACAAGGCTTACAGTCGGCTGGCCCAAAAGGGCTTTTGTTGGTGATGCTACTTGAAGCTAAACATGAAGAGGTGACTTTTGTTGAGGGATGGCCTAAACGCTGGTGCCAGATTGCGGAGGAAACTGTGGTGGTGTTGTGAAGTTGCAGCTTCGGTGGTGACGTGGCAACGTTGAATTAATAGATGCCATCCTTAGCGGGGCCCTGAAGAAGGACCTGCTTGGTTTGAGAATCCTTGACAAGAAAGAAAGAGGAGTGAAATTCAAAATAGACTAGATTGTCAAGGCAAAATTTATGAACGGATAGTAAATTTTTGGTAATCAAAGGAGTATGTAAGAGATGAGAGAGTTTAAAAATACAGTTTTGAGCTTGGAAAGAGCCAGTGCCTTGGTTTGAATGGGCACTTGAGATCCATCGCCTAATGAGACCATATCCGTACCCTCGTATTGATAGATTTCGAGTCCGAGGTTGGCCAAATGGGGAGTGTAATGATGGGTCGTTGCGGTGTCGGGAAACCAAGTGTGGTTGGCCTGAAAGTTGGCCGGTGGTGGGGCCAGCAGTGACTGATCAAACCGGAACCAGCATTTCAGAGCGGTATGCCCTGGCTTGGAGCATAGTTGGCATACGGGTCTTGTGTCGGGTGCCCCGGTGAACGTGGTAGGTGGACCCGAAGCCTGCGACCCGCTTCCTCTGTTGCCTCTGCCCCGTGGTCCACGGTAGCCTCTGTTTCCACGAAATGACGCCCTGCCTCTAGTGCTGGTGAAGTGGGCCTCAGTGTTATTTACCGAGATTGAAGAGGCAAGAGCTTGGTTCTGATGTGAGACCCTTGACTCATGAACAAGGAGGAGTGACAGTACCTGAGTTGGAGTGGGTAGTGCCGGTTGAGTCGATAGGGCAGTTACTACGGAGTCGTACCCGGCGTCCAAGTCGGCGAGCAGGTACGTCGTGAACTCGACGTCGGAGATCTGTTGGCCAGTTGCAGCTAGCATCTGAGAGAGGCTTTTGGCCTTGTTGAAAAACTCTGTGATAGATTCGGACCCCTTTTTGAGGGATGCGAGCTGGAGTCGAGTGTGTACGATCTGGGCACTGGAGCGAGCCGAAAAGAGCTCGAGGAGGCTGGTCCAGATGGCCTGAGATGTGGTGCAGTCCAGCACCTGTGCGAGGACGGCCTCGGTGAGAGATGACGTTAAGACCGCCATGACTAATTGATCCCGAGCTTGCCAGTCAAGAAAGGAAGGGTTTGGTTCACCGGTCACTTGGAACTCCGGCGAAACTTGGGTGTTGCTGTCGACGAGCGAGTAGAGCCCGTGGGCGCGAAGGTATGGCGTCACCTGAGCTCGCCACAAGGTAAAATTGGTGTGAGAAAGTTTGACGGTGATAAACGCCGAAAAGGCATGGAGGTGAGGATTGGCGAGCGTCGGCGAAGGGTTTGCTGGCAGCGGATTTGCAGTGGTGAGGGTAGGGTTATTTTGTGGAGCTGGTAGGTTGGGTATGGCCATGGTGAAAAAGCGACGTTAGAGGCTGCAGGAAAAGGTGACAGATTGGACAAGTGAGCAACGTAGGGATAGGGCTAGGTTTAGGTGGCTGTTTTGTGGGAAAAGTGAGCAACTTTGTGAAAAAGAGGCAGTTGCGATTTTTTTGTTGTTGTTGTGGGTGTCGGCTGCTGAGGGAAAAGATAGGGTTTAGAGGAAAAGTTTTGGGATCCCTAGGGACGTTTGTCCGTATCCCGCTCTGATACCATAGTGGAACCAAGATGATAGGAGAAAATGATTCTTGATTGATTAATGAGTAGGGTGAAGAACCCAATATATAGGCCTCTTGGACATATCCCAAGATGGTCCTAGAATAGTCTAGAAGAGTATATATGCTATTAATTACATAATGAGACCTAATGTTTCTATGTGATTTAATCATTTTCTCAGAAATCTAACATCCCTTATTCAATTGTCAAGTCCAATATAATGTGGTAATTTGAATATGGTAAAAGCAAGACCAAAATGGTAACTAAGAAGTGATATGAGTGGACAAACCTATGATGAAATGCAATAAATCGCGCATTATGAAGACAAGTGGACACAATTCCCTTTGATTTGTAGTGAAAATACAATTTCCACTAAAAAAAAAGTGAAATTTTCCACTTCATTATGTTCAAATTACTACTACTTTTATTATTTACCATCATGACAGTAGGAATTATTGGCAATTGTTAATCGATTGATTTTAGTAATCCTCACTATTTGTTAATTTTGCACCTTCATAATAAAACCTTGTTAGTTGTGACTTATGATGTATGACTCCTTTGTCTAAGAATATATTTATGCTATCAATCGTGACGAATTCCACAATGGAGAGCTCGAGAGTTACTAATTTTTTTCTAAAAAAGTAAAATAATTAAAATTTGAGTTTTTGGGGAGAAATCATTCTTAATTCTTGAATCATTTCTTCTTTAAGAAACTCACTAGTGTTAGACCCGTACCATGTACGGGATTATAATTTGATTATATAATAATATTTTTCTTTTGAATGAATTATGCCATTGGATTTTGTGCATCATTTGTTCGGCAAAAAAATACTTGTAATATTATATATATACTTGTAATACAAAATGATATGTAACTATACGTTCATTAAGAGTAAGATCTTACAATTGAATCTTATAAACAAATTAACGTGCTAAAAAAATTAGCTCTACTAATTAAGTAAAATATTGCAAGTTTATTTTTATGCTGATCGGCTGGGCTAAAAAAATTGATCTAAAATAATGTTGGGCTTACACTGATTTGCTTGACTACACAAAAATATGTTATCTTGATATAGTGAAAATGATCCAGCATAGCTAACTTCTCCAATTAGAAATATACTATAAGAAATCAATGTGAATCAGTCAATCAATGAATTTGTCTTTGTAAGCCAAGCAAATCAGTGTCAGCCAAGATAACATATTTTTTATACTGGGTCATTTTCACATGTAATGATTTTTCAACCAATTTGATCTATTGTTATCTTGATAGAGTGAAAATGAAAATGATCCAGCATATCCACCTTCTCCAAACAGAAATATACAGTTTTTTGCTCAGCAGAATGAATTTGATTTGTACAATTACGCCAGTGAATTTGATTTGTAAAGATATGCATTTCTACAAATCAATGATGCAAAAAATATTGTTTTTCTGAGCAAATAAACTTCAACTTTTCTAAAATCAACTTCATCATCTCAAGGAAAGCAACCACTCCAATATCTCGTCCTCCTCCTCCACGATCCATAAACCCACTCCCCCAATTCATACCCATTATATTACCACTACCACTTTCTTTTCCAACTACTCAAGTTCTGCATCAATATTTATGGCTTACTTTTTATGGAGAGGTGCCTTCCTTTTTTTCTCGATACAAAGATCGAGTTTGAAGCAACCAATGTTCAAGACATACACTTAATACAGATCTGCATTTTATTCCACATAAATTTATTACACCAATAATCAACAACCTATACTAATAAGAAAATTAAACAAATGAGTAATAATGGAATTAACATAAGAGTAAGGAAGACTGCATTGTATTCCAATTTTTTCAGGAATGGTTGAAGTTATTATAAATGATATTGCATCTGAGCTGGAGAAATCAGCTGTTACAAAAAGGGAAGATCTTGAAAGTATACAGTAAATATTGCAAGCATTCTTTCTTGTCAGCACAGTTATTCTAATTGAAATACAGGATAAAAGTTCTGAATCAACTGCAGAGGAAAAATGTATTCAAAATTTGTTGAAGTTATTATAAATGATATTGCATCTGAGCTGGAGAAATTAGCTGTTACAAAAAGGGCAGATCTTGAAAGGGGGAATATTGAGCTTGTCGATCTTATACTCCAACCATCGAATTTCTATTGCTCTTACTGCGAATTTCCATGGCTCTAACTTTCAGACTGATAGGGATTCTCATTTTTACTAATCCGAAGCAGTCTTGCCGGGCAATTCAAGGTTCGCAGCTGGCGGTTTTGTTGCTCAACAAACCTATGGATCGTTGCCACCCCCTCTTTAGCCTTGTTGCTACGGCAAAGGGCTTGATTCGTAGGGCTTGGCTTTGCCAAGTCCGCCATGTCTTTCGAGAGGCTAACGGGGTAGCCGATAGCCTCGCCTCTTTTGCTCTTTCTTTTCCGCTTGGTTTACATGTTATTGAGGAACCCCCCGATAGGGTGAAAGTTGTACTTTTGGATGATGCAAGGGGTCGGACTACACCCCAACACTGGAATTTCTAATTGGAAGAAGAGGTGGAGTTGTTGGTCTGAGTATGATGAGAACGCCTCTCCCTGTCAACGTGGATGGCATGTCTCCTATGATGATGGTTTCACTCTTTATTAGGTTAGTTCTTAAAGGATTGTTCTTGTTAATATCATACCATGCTTAGTATGTACAACTCTGAAACTTGAGCACGTTTATTGTAGTATTCTTATCAAACCCAAACATCAATAGATTCACTGAGCAATAAGTCCTTGCATTTTCGCATCCGAGATGCTTATCTTAATCATACTTAATCCTTACAACTTTACTCAAAACATGCACTCTAATACTATAGTTTGCAGTAAATGATGGGCCTTTGGTATGAAAGGAAGTGGGATTGATACATGAGAAAGAAATCATTAAAACAACAGATCTTATTCCATGCCTCTTCCTTGTTTCTATACGAAAAGATTGAAAACTCTCACACAAGATCAAAGAAAATCAATAATCTATTGTCTTAAACGACTCATGAATATGCCTCAACATCTCTTCATCCTTTCTCCACTCAGGAGCTGGTGCATTCACAAAATGAGCAAACAACTTGTTCTTACTACAGGTGACAGTGATCAAGCTATGAGTTGCAACTCCATTAATCTCATACTCATAATACACTTGCTCATTCTCGTCCTTCTTCTCCTCAGACGTGACACCGTCCGCAGTACTGATCAAATCCTGCAAGTTCACATCCGACAGCGCCAAGTTGTCCAAGACGACTTCTTTCGGCGCTAGCTGTCGAAACCCGTATAGGAAAGTAATATTCTCCTTCTCAGTCCTCTTCTTCGGATTATAAAACTCGCTGTCGGTCCCGTTCGTTCCCTTGCTCGCGTTTCCTCCGTATCCACCATAGCTGGCGGCTCCTGCAGCCGTCCCGTAATAGATTGTGTACGGTGACGTGGCGTCGGCTAGCGAATAAGGGGCAGATGAGAGGAGTATGGAGGCGGTTGCAGCAATTTTCAGTGGGCTGCTTTGAAGGTAAGAGTGTGATCTGCAGGGGTTGTTTGAGCTATTTTCAGTGGCATTGGAAATAGACAGTTTGATCTGCAGGGGTTGTTATAGAGAAGAGGGTGTTAAAGGGAGAAAAGATATGATTTTTAGTTTTTTATTTTTTATTTGACGATGGAAGTAGGAAAGCAGCCCAACAAATTGATTTTCTTTTTTTTTTGCAAAGAAAAATATGTGTAGATTTCTCTTACAAAAATCACATTTTTACCTCTAAAGCAATTAACACCGTCCAATTAAAAAAAAATTGTCTTCCAATTAAAATAAATTGATAATGCAAGAATGATCAGTAAGATACTATTGATAATTTTCCACATTTTGAGAAAATGAAAAAATACAATTAGAAACTCAATTTAATTTTCTCCATTGTGGATGGCATAATGCATTGATCAATCCGTGTTTCGGTTTTTTTTTTCGTATACTATATATACGAGTATACCACCATGGCATCCAAGTAGTTCTTGCTTCAGCTCCAAAGCACACTAAACCCACTTTCAATCATCCAACTCCCAAATCTAGTCCATCACAGATCAGACCCAGCTTCTCGAAACATATACACACGGACCATGAAACTTCCAACCCGTAATTTAGTCGTCTTGGTGTTTGTGGTGGCCCTGATGATCATGACAATGCATGAACAGTGCACAGCCTTATCAAGGCGAGGCCTCGGTTTTGCAGCAGGAAAGAGCGAAGAGGCTAATGTTGAGCATCCTGACAGCAGCAGCATTGAGAACCATCACACCATTCCAAGGCAACAGTTTGAAGGATGGGTTGAGAATCCTCCTTCGTCCGGCGACGGGGATCCTTAAATCAATGAGAAACATCACGTCTATCTATAGTATGTGTATCTGGTTGAATCTCATGTGTCGTATGCCCGTCTATGTGTGGATCATTTACGAGTATGTGTGTGTTGTGTGCTGTGTTATTATCAACTGTTACGTTTTAGATCATTCTAAGCAATCACCAATGCATTGTGACTTCCTGTCTGCAACATGAAATAGCGCAACAGATCAAGGCATCAATTGACAAAATAAGGCACAGCTTGTTATGCCATTCCGTCAAAAAAACTTGTTTAAATGAATGTCAAGGGCTTTAATATGCAACTATAAAGACTAACATGACATCTACAGAGGTCAGATACCATCTGAAATTATAAGTCATCTATCTAATGCTTTTTCTAGGTAATGAGCAATGAATGTCTTCTGGCTTTCCCTCCAGGAACTGCTGCCAGAATACTAAAAAAGAAGCTATATCTTAGCTCGGAATGTAACTACTTACACTTGACATTCCTTGTTTGTATGGTATGCATGTTCTGCAAAATTTAAGTTATGATTTACAGCCATCTCTCTCCCTCTACTCCGTTGATGACGAGTCCACAAGTTCGTTTTGCGGTGCTAGCGTTACACCAGATCTAAGGTATGGTTGCGCCTTATCCAACTCACAAATTTTCTCTAGCAATGACTTCGGCAAGGGTACTGACCCATACTTTTGACCATATTCATCCTCCTGCATACAACAAATTCACAACGGCATTAGCCTACATTTTAGAGTCTCGTACACATAATATGAGTAAAATAGTTGTAATAAATTTATAACCTTTTTCATATATTTCAACCGTAAACCACTAGTTCGAATAAGATTGCGCCATTTGTCCTGCATGTTATAAGCAGTAGATTTGAGTTTTATGGAGTAGATGAGATATTATAAGACCAACAGAAGGAATAAAATTTACTCTGATATCAAGTGACGAACGACAGGGAGGTGGTCCAGAAAAGGTTCTTTGTATGGCAGTCCATTTCCCGACCCCAAACTGAGAAACACCGTCAACCAATTTAACCACTTCTGATAAAGTCCAAATTTTGTTATTCTTTCTTTCACCCTTCCTTGATCTTACAGCTTTTACGTCTGAATGGTATGGATCATATTCATCATCAGAATCAAGCTCCTGCATATGAATCACACAGCACGATTTAAAAGAAATAAAATCCATAAAAAAAACACTCGTATCGTAATAGAGCAACATGTATCGTCATTAGAGCATGGTAACTGCATGCAGAAGGCAACATATAGAAAGAAGAAAAAAAATGAAGATTTGTATTTGTGGCCATTTATATAGTTTCTCTCTTACGGAATATATAATCCAGTACAGATATTTCATGACTCAGGGTACGTCCAGATATTTCATGACTCAGATGAAACATTGCCATTTTTACTAGAATTATATCTAAATTATGTCTAAGCAGCAATCAAACATATCCTATTTCAAGAAGAGAAGCAAGTCTTCATTACTTATGATTGAAATCCGAAAGATCCATAAACAAATAAAATCCATTTATATAAGTATAAAAAAACAGAGAGTAATAAAAAGAACAAGGAAAGGATGTTACCTGTTTAGTAGATCTCCTAGGTACTGCATCATCAGCATCCATAGCACCATCCTTAATTCTCTTTCGACCGCGCTTGTTCTGTGATTTAGCTTCAACATGCTTACGGTTTGAAGATGCAGTAGCCTCTTCATCTCTTTTCCTTGGACGTCTTTTTTTGGTAGCAGGTGGATCGTTGCTGCACCTAGGACAAGGTTTTGGCACTCTCTTCTGCCGATGATATGGTCGGACTTTCTTACCCTTGGCAGCACGCTTCTCGATCAACATAGCTTTCAAGGTAGGGTCATCTTCTGCTTCTCCTTCTTCTGTGTCTTCAACCATAGGATTAACTTCAGTTTCTTTCATAAATACGGAGTTGCCTGACAATCCTTGAGGATGAAACTCAAAATTGTAAGAATCACTGCTATGATGATTAGACTCACCAGTACCCACTGGAGTTGAGACGCTGATTGGTTCACCAATGGAGTCTACAGGCAAAAGATCCTCCCACAGTGGGTCTTCAGGTTCTGTGTCTTCATCGAGAATAGGATCACTAAATTGCATAAACATGGAGGTGAATGACTTCCCCAGAAGGTTGAGGTCACGAGCACTACCACCAAATTGTCCTTCATTGCTACCATGGTTGGAGTCCCTCGTATCCAGTGGACTCGCAGCAATGTTCACTTGGCCAATGTCTTGAACATTACTAGAATCTTCCGGATTGACAGAAACCCCTTGTAAATTCTGATGATCAGCTTTTGTGTCTTCATCCACAGGGCCAGTTTCACCTCTGTCTTGACTATCATGAGCAGCACCACTGTTCAGTGGCCTAGGTTCAGTCAAGTCTTGAAGACCACGGGAGGACATGGGCTTGTTAAGCAAAACACTAAGCAAAGAGTGATCATTTAGTTTAATGTTTCGATCAACTAAACCAGCATCACTACGCTGCACAGGGAAAGAAGAAGATGGAGCGGAGAGATGGTCAAGGTGGTGAGAGGTGCCCAAATATCCGCCATTGCTCCAATGAATATATTCACTAGTGTTAGTATCCATTGGGCGAACTTCACTGAAGTCTTGCAGATTGTAAGAGTATGCAGGCTTGTTCATTGAAACAGCTTGCATAGAGTGATCGACAGCAGTTGTACCTTCATTATGAATGCTAGCATCATGATATTGCAGAGACAGAGAGGTGGGTGGAGCCATCATGAGGTTATTGGCATGAGTAGTACCAAAATAACCATTGTTACTAAAATGGTATGATCCACTAGTATCCACCGGGTTAACAATATTTCTAATGTCCCCAATGAATTGTGGATCACAAGAGTAAGAGGAAGTGGCCCCAGTTGTTTCATCATGTCTGAGCATGTCCCATCCAAATGATGTCATATAGTTGCCACCCATATTATAACTTGTCGACCCCTGAGGCTGGTTATTCTGGCCGCTAATAAATTGACTCGATATTACAGACGCAGGAACTGGATTGTTACTGCTCCCACAAGTTTGGCTAACCAAGCCAGAGTTCCATGAGCCTGACACTTGCCGGAATTGATTGTCCAGGTCAGGAAACTTCCTTGTGAAGTCAAAATCTACATCTCACGAAATTGCAGAAAAGAATAAGTTAATAAGTTATTATTTCAATATCAAGCTATCAACAAATCTAATGAGATCAACAATTTCATTGATGTTACCCCAACATAAATCTTCTGAAGAATTTGGGAGGCCAATGGATGAAAATAAATCCGCTGCTGCATCCTCAGAGGGTACCTTTATCCGAGTTCCAAGTATACACTAAAAAATTAGTTACATGTATTACTTGCACTAAATTATACGAAAAACAAACAATGTACAGCAAGAAAAAATAGGAACCAACTCTGTGAAACAGATGACAGCATCACAAGAGATTAATTGGCAAACAAAAGATTGTTTCATGCATCGAGGTAAAAATACATTAAACAATAGGATATGGAGGCATAGAGTCAGTCACACTCCTGCTGTTCCAGTGGAAACGTTTTTCCCTGGCGATGTGCATTTATTTGTTCTCTGTGAAATTCAAGTCTAAAGCAAACCTAGGGATGGTAAGCTCTACAGCATGTGCACAATAACAGGTTATAAAGACACAGCTTCTCAAGCTAATAGACTGTGAACCAGAATGGATTTTAATTCAATCAAAATCGCAGCACCTTTATAGGCATGTGCATAATCTATTTGTTCACAATCAACAAAGTGTATAAGACGGACCTATCGAAATGCATATTATCATCCAAAATGAGAACGTATAGATTACATATCAATATAAAACAGAGAAGGTAGAAGTGCATACTCTGTCTTTCAGTAGACCTTTACCCTTCACAAAAGCACTTGAACTCACTCCACCTTCACAGAAAAATTTCAAAGGTAACCCAATGGGTCCATGGTAATATAAATAAAAAGACTATTTCTTTGATTAAATCTCACTAATTATTTTGCAGAAATAAGTTGCAATAGCTCGTTATTTTGCACAAATAGTAAATACACCCAAATTGTTAACAGCTTTAGAAGAGGTAATGATTAAAGAAATTAACTGAAAATGATAACAGAGTAAATTGATCAGGTATTACCACAATCACGATTTAGCCCATAAGAGAACATTGAGGATGCATCAGCACTTCCCAATCCTCTATCAAGGTTCTCTTCAAAATATAGTCCCGGGTTGAACCCAAGCCTAGACTGAGCAAGTGAATACCCGTCTGTAATGGGCTCAGCAGAAAACCCGGGTGTGTGTGGTTTTTTCTCCTGAACATATAGAACAAATATACAAGATCCTCAACTAAAAAAACTCTGCTCATATAAACTGATAAGCTGAACAAGGTAACTCAGGATATTCCAATTAATAAAATACTATTTACTAAGTTATAGTTTAATATACAAGCTAGCATAACAAAACAAGATATTACTGCCTTTCCACTGAAAGCTATAGGACTTAGTTGTTTTCATATGCCCCCTAATATACCACATGGACAATTCTAGATTGGACTATTGATCTAAAGTCAATTTTAATCATTTGAATGTTCTTTGAATTTAAAGGTAGTTTTTGGACATTCAGAAACAAAACAAAAAATCAAAACCATTTAGGCTGTAAGATTCCCCTTTATACAAGTATTTCTCTCTATTAATTGTATTACCTTTGGTGCATAGATTTAGATCCTTGTTCTGAAAATTTTTGGGATATTAGCAATTTTGAGGTTTTTAAACTTTTTAACTTGTTTTAAGCATTCGTTTTATGGTAACATTACATATTCATAAAACACTATAAATTATGTTATTAGATTATCAGTGAATAATTACCATTTCAGAAAATAAGATATGTATTGGACAAAAGTTAAGAAAACACAAAAGTCAAATATGAAGGTTGAATTTTGTTTATAAGACACCGACATCATAGCAAAACACAAGAGCTAATACATCATCAACACAAACTTCATAGTAACATTCCAATTTGCTGATGTGGTATAATTTGTGTTAATGAGAAAGCAAAAATGAAGTGAATTATGGTAACGTTGAAGATTAAAATAATAACTTGTGGTTTTACATTGAATACAAAACAAGAGGCAATTTGGTAAGAAACCTTAGTCCATATATAGAATATATAATTAGCCCATAACCTCCTGTAGTGGCAAACTGTAGATGTTATTTCTTTATAGAATTAAACAAAGGTCGAAATTATTCATTGTAATTTTGTATTATCACTAGTATTGGTAATTTAACATAGAAGTACAATTGGATACAGTTGAGTTAAATATTCTTCTAGTCAAATATGTGATTCCAAGAGAATAAAATACAGCACAGTACATAGTCAACTTATTTCAAATTATATTTAGTTAAGAACATTATAAGTTAATGTGTAGAAGGCAAAAACTAATTTAATCATACAACTTGTGATCCATCAATGGTGTCACGAAAGCTGCATTATTTCCAATAGATTATTGGTGTACAAACGAGCTGGACAAAGTCAAAAACGTTTCAACGCTAGTCAACCCCGGGTCCCCAGGTTTTTACAACACAAGACCATGCAAAAAAATCGGCCAATTTCAAGCGAAACCGAAAACGCAAAATTCACGGCAGGAGCGCCGCTTTAAACCAAATCTAAAAAAATCACAGCGGCAAACACTACGAAACTCGCCAAAGCAACAATCAAGTCGACAGAGAAGCCTCAGCGGCAGACGAGAGAAACAGCTGATGAAAGAATTAGCAAAGCTCAAAAATAGCACAAACCACATTCTCAGCTGGCGAAACAAAAGCAAAACAAGCGCAATGCATGCTGTTTAATTGCACTTCCCGATCGCTGAAATCGATCGATAAGGCACGAAAAGCAGCGGAAACGGAATTGCATGGAGTAGAAAGCAGGCGAAATCAAGTCTAAATGCTCGGAGAAGAGACGAAACTGAAAACCGTAAGCAAAATTCACACACACAGAGAAGAAAGCAACGACGATCAATCAGATAGATAGAGAGGAGTTAGAGCCCGAACCTCAACCATTATATCCGAAATTGCGAAGCAGAGAGGAAATATCGCAAGCTCTGAAACGAAACCGAAATGCGAAAGAGAGAGAAGAAGAGGAGGAAGAAAGGAATGGAGAGTGCGGTGCGAAGGAGTGTGGTATTTGTGAGAGAGGGAGGAGGGAAATGGGGGAAAGGATTTTGTTTGTATCCCTGCCGGACGCCAAACGCGAACTGAAATCCGGAGTGAAGGAGCGCGATTGAAATCCGGAGTGAAGAGACACGTGGAGTACGAATCCATGACAGATGACAACTGTTTCTGGCAAGATGACGCGACGTCGTTTCATGCCTTTTTTCAACTCCAATCTGACACACTTGAGCTCAGCCATCGGTTCACTTCGACCGCTCCGATTTCCGGATTTACGTACGTTACTATAAGAATCAACGGCTCAGATTTCACGACGCTTTTCCATGCGGGCTTCCAGAGAGTGGGTCCCATTCCCATTCCCATTCCCATTTCCATTTCATTAATGGTTTTTTTTAGTTGGGGATAGGTTTTGCCTAACAACAAATTTTTGATGGCGTCAACTAAAATTTGGATGTGTATGACCAACGGAAAAAGGTAATTTCTGTGGTGCTGTGGACTGTAGATTTGTTACTACTATTTCAAGACTTCTTTTCCAACTTGAACATCTATGTGGAAAGATATACTTCAAGATGTGGATGTAGCACTAGATTTTTTTGTTAGATGTTTACAAAACTCAGGATCTAATTTTAGACTAGACGGATGTACACATTTTTTAGGTAAGCTAATAAAAAGAAATATGGCATGATCTGTAAATAAATGAATAAAATGCATAAGATACTTACCAATAGTGAGTAGCAGGCCTTGCAAACGGATCGGATGCGTCCGGTTTGAGTCATTCTAATTCGGGCCAAAAGCGGGTCGAAAGGGCTTGGGGGCTTTAGTTTGATCCAGCGGTTTCGGGTGTTCAATATTATTATTATAATAAAAGAAAATAAAATCATAGATAATATTTTTATAATAAGATACTAATATTATATTATTAGTAGTAAAAATATAATAGTATTTTTAATTTAAATGAGATAAAATATGTGAAAATGGGTTTCTTGACAAATGTCGGAAAGTCTGGGTTTGACCCAACTGGTTCCGGTTCCTTCTGGTTTTTTATCATCGGGTTTCATGAACTTTTTAGGTCGGGTTGGATCGAGTATTTTTTGGATCAGGTCGAGCCAGCGGATAGGGTCGGTCTTTGACATGTCTACTTACTAAGTATAGTAGTTTGGCACTAGGTTCTCTTAAGTGTTCTATCTAGAGATCTCGAGTTTGATTGTTGCTAGAGACGTCTCTTGAGATATCTTGATATTAGGAGGGGTTTACCACTTCGTGAGCTTGCAGTATCCCAACCTGGACATAGAACGGCTCATGTCAGTCGAACCATGTGTAAAACCCAAAAAAATGTATAAGATAGATTTGAGATTTTTAAGAGAAGTTCGCAAAGATACAAAACATTTCCAATTTGAAATCGTAAATATGTTGTTAGAGACATCTGATCTCTATTTAGGTTATGAATTTAAGATTGACAGATATAAAAGTTGTTTAAGAAAAATGCAAAAAGAAGAGATAAAAGTGAATTAATTGAGTTTTTCATCGGTGCATGTATATGATTTAACGATTCAACGACAAATCAATTCAAGAAGTAAATTTACGGAAAGTTTTAACATACCTTAAAAGATAAACGTTGTTGAAGGGGATGATCGGAAAGTAATATGAGGGAAAGAAGTAACTTGAGCGAGCAAGCGACGGTGTACAAAAGGTTTGAACGTACTGGGTGGGATGGAAGTGCGAGAAAATTAACCTGGAAAGCTAACCCATTAAGGGTTAAGCCCAGAAATGGGTATCGAAACCTACCAGAATTTTCCTCGGTGCTAAACTGTGTTTTGCCAGATACTGATTGATGCAGTTTTTATAGGGCGGAGCCTCTGCAAACTTATTTTGTAACGCATGGGTTTTCATACGTCATTCGTCTATTACAAAAACTATTTTAAAATGCATGATTGACGCGTAGTCTTGATAAGGCACTCTTACATAACACATGTCAAAGAATAGATGCCTAAAAGACCACAAAAATCAAGTTTCAAATGGCGTGTTTAGTATGATAACTTAATTCAAGTTAGAATTAAAAAAAGATGGAACCTGATTTGATAGTAGAAATATTTATGTTTTGAGCCTAAGATAACTCAAAAATTCCAAACATGGATACACATTGGTTATTTACTAGAACAATTTTACTTTTCATTTCTTATCGTATCAAATGCATCCACGAAAAATACTCATTCACTAGAAATTTCTCTTTGTTTGGCCGATATGTTGATTGACCAAATATTAAAAGGGACATATGTGCTACTGCTTGACGATCTTCACAAGGCATACTACTCGTGAGTCTGATCCCATCTTCAAAGCCGAGTTTCTTCTTTCTAGTCTGATGAAATTTCTCGACTTTACATGGATCCATAGTCACTTGAAACACAATTATGATACACACTATGGTTTATTCACTCTTTTACCACTAGAAGTGACTTATGTAGTGATCAATTGTAGGTCCTCACTTTTTTATGTGAATTCTGCATGTTGACTAGATCTCCTTCTCTCGTCCGTCACTTAATCAAGCCAAGTATCGGCCTTGTACAGTTGTATAGTTGTATACATATGTGATACACACATGGTGAGTGTGCGGTCACAAGGTCCTATCCCTAAGGCACGGTCAAAAGTTGTGGTTAAGGTCACACAATCTATTATAGTCAATGATGCTCCCTTGGTCTCGAGATGGCCAAAGAAGCACTTAAGGGAGTCGGTCTAGATCTTATAGGTTCAGTTTTTTGGGTAAATACCCCAAAAGTGTACTGTTTTTTAGGTTTTTGCATCACATTTTTAAGGTATATGGAAATACCCTTTTGCTGATGTGGCAATAATAATTTGTCAATAAAATTATCAACAAAATTGTCAACAAAATTAAACTAAACTGTCAACATGAATAATTATTTTTCAACACCAATAATAATTTGTCAACAACATAATAAAACTGTCAACACGATTAAACTGTCAACGAGAGTAATGAAACAAACAAGAGTTATTAAAATTGTCAACAAAATTAAACTAAATTGTCAACACAAATAATATTTTGTCAACACGAATAATATTTTGTCAACACGAATAATAATGTGTCAACAACATAACAAAATTGTCAACATTGTCAACACTTTACAAAACTTGTCAACACCAATAAATTACATTGTCAAAAAAATAATTGTCAACACATATAATTTTTTTTACACACTAAAACAAATTGCATTGTCCCTGCATAATCCTTGTCAACACTGTCAAATTTTACACACATTAAATTGTGAACACTGTCAATTTTTTTGTCAACAGTCCCTGCATAATAATCAAATCCTTGTTTTTAACGATAGACATGGAAAACAAAACTCTACTAGAGCCTAATTCATTGAATTAGTACTGCATGAACACAAACACAAGATAAATTGACTTGTCAACACTGTCAAATTTTTTGTCAAAACTGTCAAATTTTTTGTCAACGCACTAAACACACAGGGTTCCAACAAGCTCCACTACCAGTAATTCACCATGTGGTAGACCGCATTTTTCCTGCTTTTCCTACGGATTATGCCAAATATCCAGGCGACAGTATGCAACTTACATTTTGTATTGATAAACTCAAATCTGCTGTTGATGAAAAACTAGGACTCTTTTTGAAATGCAGATTCAGAATAGTAGATTTGTGTTGACAATCTGCTCCTTTGATGAACAAGAATTGCTTATCTCCTGTTTTTTCAAAATAATGAAACAAGAATGAATCATAAAAAGATGGATATAAGAATTCAGATCAAGGAGATAATCATATTTGTGGAATGATCCAAGCAGGAGAAGCTACTTGAGCTATCCAAGTGTGTTGCCATCCCGACTCGCAAACCTCCCGGACCACATTGAGCGCGGATCCCATATGCGGATGTAGCCTGAGCAGCCGAATCCGCCTGATGACACCGAGCTCCCGACGAGGATATTCATGGACGGAGTCCATCTCAGCTTCGCGGCGGCGGCGGATTTGGACGAGTTTCCGATAGGCTACCTATCTCTGAGACGATTTATCGATTTCGATCACCGCGTTCTCTCCATGCCTACACTCGAAGGAGGCGAATATAGCCGCTCCAGGAGATTCGCAGAGGGCGGAGACGGTGGATTTGAATATCCTTGGATCAGAGGAGTCGGTCCAGAAAGTAGATCTGGTGAGAGAGCTGGTAGAAGTATCGTACAAGTGGAGTCCAGAAGCGTATTCAAATCTGATTGCGGCGATACTCGGCGTAACTCGGCAGATGGAGGAGATCTCGTCGAGGTGCGTTCTGATTGTGGAGGAGTGGATCAGCAAGGAGTCGTAGGTGGAGATCTGGCTGCCGTGTGCAATCCAGATGGATTCTTGATCGTCGAAGGCGGTGAAGGAGGAGAGGAATGCGTCGGAGGCGGGGAGGATAGTGGAGGCAAGAGAGGCGACGATTCCGGAGAGTGGAGGAGGTACCAGGGCGGATTTTAGGTCGGAAGGTGGAGGAGGAAGGAGGGAGTAGAAGATGTCGGCGTAGCGTGTGTAGAAACCAGACAAGAAGGGGCGTGGAGGTGGGACCGGGGTATATACTACAAACATAGGCTATAGTGGACGAAAGGGTATTGGTCACAAATAGTTCGTTGTAGGTAGTGTTGTCAGGATATCTTTTGTGGAGGTTAGTCTATATGAGAGTAAACAACGAAAGTCTTGGATATGAATGTGAAGAATGAACTTAACAAATTAATTTTGTGAAGGTCGATGGTGGTGATCGAGGGTTGCTCGAACGGTGAAAGGGTTTGGAGATACAAATGAAAAGATTTTGGAGATACAAATGAAAAGATTTTGGAGATGTAGAAGAAGGAGAATAGAAAAATATGTGAAGGGGATTATTTAGAAGTAAGACTGCTTTCGGAGGGGTTGATGCCTTGAATCTTGATGATAGAAAAATTCTCGTCTCAACAATGACAACTAGATATTAAAACAAAACGTAAGAAACATTAGAAGAGGTCATCGGCCATATAAGGAAGAAGGTGACAACTAGGGTTGGATGGCATGACTTTGGGCCAAACAATTCCATTTGGACGGTCCAAACCATTCAAGGTTGGACCACTCTAAAAACAAAAACTTATAAAACAAACTTACTAAAAATAGAAAGTTACTAAAAATAGAAAGTTCAAAAATGTAATTCTATGTAGGAAAATGGGGACTAAAAATAGAGAAAAGTTCCGCTGAGAACAAGGTTTAACGTAGAAAACTTCGTTTTCGCGTTCAAAAAGAGCAAGCTAATGTTCATAATTTGAGTGGTGAGGTGTTGGAGTAGGCATTTTCGACGTCGGTGAGTTTACTTCCGGTGCAAAGATGACGGTTGGCTAACCTTGGGGGAGGCCCTCATAGAACCAAGGTGAGCGTTGGTGGAAGTAGGGTGGCGCATGTTGTGATGGGGTTTGTGTCAAGCCTGGCACACGAAGGAGCAAGGCTAGAAATGAAGCGTCAACGATGTTTAACCTCAAAGTGATCTTGATGAAAAGTAGATGAAGGAGGAGCTATTTGAGGCGAGCCATTACTTGGCTCTAGACAAGGTAAGGACACATCAGCCAAGATAACATGTTCATGGCTCTTTTAAACATGCGATTTATTTTCCGTTCATTAAATTTTATTGTGAATGTATCATGAACATTTATGTTCAGGGTGGTTAACATTAGGGTAGATTGTGTTGGTTATATATTTACTTTTTTAGATCACTTTCATTGTTGTGAAAATATCATGAACATTGTTTTTCCAAATCATGGACATTGGTGTACTTGTCACCCAAACCTAACCCTGTCATTCCGTATCAAATATCAAATTACGGTATCACACTCATGCCTGTTAAAAGATCATAAGCAACCCGCAATTGAATTGTGATAACCAGTTGTATTTTGTTTGTTGACTGAACCAGGTAAGAATATTAGCTTCATACATACTTCTCATCTTCTTCAGCAATATTTCTCACTACATCAAAATTCCACATGCACAACCTTAACCATGCAACAAAAAAGATGTACTACCCAAGGGGACCTTAGTTGGCATAACAACCACTTACCAAAGACCCACAACCCTCAAGGTTGCCCTTCGATTTACTGGTTTCCATTTGATTCATCTTTTACAGCCAAGCCACGGATCTTTACATCATAAAACACTTCTTCCACACGTTTCAGGTCATACTTCATTCCTGTTCAGTTTATTATAAGTGTTCATTAACTAGACATCTTTATGTTGGAATACTAGAATAGGGGGATGCAGGATAACTCACCATCAAATTTCTTGCGCAAAAAGTCGTTCCTGAGATTTAGCATACGAAATGCAGCATGAAGCTCAGTTAGGAAGTTCAAAACCTTTCTTGGGCAATCGTAATCCCCAGATGTCACTTGGTTAACTACATACCGGGGCTGCAAATGCAGATGAAAATAAACAGGGAAATTTAAGCACATGCTCTTTAGTATTAAAGTTCTAAAAAAAAGTCCTGTAACTATAGACCCGTCATTACGATTTACCAGCTACATATGTAGAATTTTCTTTTCATGTTCCATGGGGAAATCAGAGAAGAATAGAGAAGTCAAAAGGTGTCCAACAATTTTTTTCTCCCACGGTTCTCAAGCGATATATTGCAATCTAGTTCATCCTATGGGAGATAATTTACACAAAGTACAATTTTAACATTTAATGCCACAAAATCATCACCAAAATTTTCAGATACAACTTTGAGGTTATGCATATCGTATTACTCAAATCAAATGATGAATAAACACCCATCATGCAAGGGTATCAAGTTATATCATATGAAAATAACTTTACCAGTTCATTGGACATAAAACAAATTCCTGCAAAAGAGAGGGAAAACAAAATATCAGCATGAGAGGGAGAACTGTAAATTACCAGACACAACAATGCTTGATAACAGTAGCATTAGTAAAAAATTGGACGATTTTATAATAGATAAAAAGCTCCATCTATAGAGTGCTAGACTGCTAATTGGTCCTCACATCTATCAAACTCTGAATTGTCATTGTCAAGGGAAAATCAGCAACTAAATTTTACAAAGAGGATGAAAGCTTTTTCCAAAGAGTAAACAATTGGGACCAAAACTCATTGCTTCAGGTCTCATATAACCTACGTAGAATCATTAAAACGTCATGACACTTCAAACAACTCAAACCTCACAACAGATCAATCAGAAGTCCTGAGAAAAACAGGAGGAAAATGAATTTAGAAAGATATTTGGCAAATAGCATGAACCTAGCTTTAGCACTTTATAGCCAGGTCAATTTAAAGATTTGGTAACATTCAGAATAGGAAATTTATCAGAGAGCTAGCCTGGTAGAGATGCCTGAGATTCTGAGAAACAATATACCCTTGGGTTATGTATTCAAAAAGTAGAGAGAAACTCACCAACGAGATAATCCTCTGTATCCAAACCAAAGTCTGATGGATTTACTACATGACAAATAGCAGATGAAAGCTTTAGAACCTCATTTGTTAATGCTACAAGGAAATATCTTGCATCTAGTAGAATAAGCCCTAAATTTTTGTTATGCTTACAGAAATATACAAGGAGCCCAATCAAAAAGCAAAATTTTAAGACCTAATTCCAGTAGAATAAGAAAACAACTAAACAAACCAATACCATCCATATTGAATCCCTCTTAGGCAAAAATGTTGAGTATGGGGTTCATATAGTCATGCACAGCGAAGCAGGAGGTTAGGTACAGAGGGAAAAAAGCCACTATCTGGAGCCAGAAATCTAAGAATTAATCCGCAAATGAATAAACAATTGAGCATGTACAATGCATTAATTTGGTAGTGTAACATCCTAAGGCAAAAGAACTGATGCAACATCCTAAGACAATTACAAAACAAGTACTAGAAGTCCGTTGCATCCAAACATACATTCCAGCTTTTCCTCAGCTTCGCTATGCAAAAGAAGGTTTCCCGTCTCCAGCCAATGCATAAAAGCAAGCAATGAGACAACTGTCTGTGTCTCCGTCCTCCAGTCATTATGGTACCTGAACAAGGATAAACCAATTCCTTACAAAAATAGGCACATGAGCTAAGTGACCAAAAACAACAGCAGACATTCTCTACGCACCTATAAAACTGTCCAGGACATTCACCGAGAATCTCAGCAAGGTTCTTGAAGTGCTCCTTCAGCTTACCGATCTGAGCCTTAACCTTCTCCAAAACCTCTGTTTCGATTTTGCAGCATCAATAAGCAAATAATCGAAAGAAAGAAAAAAACACCTAAGAATCAGGCAGTAGGTACCTGGAACGGGGCGAGACTGATGAACAAGGAGAAGGCTAGCATGCATGACTCGAGTCACAGATTCAATCTCCATGGCGACGTTCTTAATCCTCTCCCTGAGGCTTCCGGAGTCGTCAAGCTGAGCTCTGAAGTTCTCGAACTGTGTCTCGATAGAGGCATATACGGCCGCCATGGGAGGCGTAGAGGAGGAATCGAAGGAGTGAGAAGAAACGTTTGTGGAGAGTGAAGAGAGAGTGGGCAAAAGTGGAAAAAAGAGAATGGGAGAGGGTTTTTTGGTGTTAGGGTTTAAGATTGAGCGGCGAGTGAACGTAGCGCAGGCGTTTCGAAACGCCAACTTCATCTTTCGCTTTATTTTCCCCTTCGGTTTGCGCTTCATTAGACGGTGCGGCTGTAGCGTTTTTATACAACGCTCCTTTTTGGTCGTAAACCATTCTCATTTCTCACCATACTTCTCTCATCTCATTACCTCAAACTTTTTAATGTTATGATTTCTCGTGTCGGAAACTTACACACTCAAAAACTTCTCTAAAATATCTCGAAAACGTCTCTAAAATATCTCGAAAACGTCTCTCAAAGTCCATTTACTGTTTCCATTGACCATGAAAGAGGAAAAGTCATTGTTTTCAAGAGTGTTTTCTATTATTTTAATTACATATTATTCAATTTCAAGAGTGTTTCACGTTATTTAAACTATATATTTAAGGCAAAAGATCAAATGAGAAATTAATCTTAATGTGAGAAATGAGAAAAGAACACTAACTGTCGGATCTAGGGCAGATCTACAGATCTCCTTCCTCTTTCCCAGGCGCGTGCAGCGCGTTCTTTTCCTTCTCCCACTTGGAAAATCTTCCGCACGATCCAGCTCCCTACTTGATCTCTTCCTTCCTCGATCTCTTCCTTCCTCGATCTCTTCCTCGATCCAATTGTCTCCCTACTCGATCTCTTCCTCTCTGGTTTCTCCTCAATACTCTTCTGTCTATTCTCTTTCATTGATTTGTAAGCTTTTCTTGATATTGTAGACTTCGATTTCTAGGTTTTCGATGTTTTTTACTTGAATTTGCTTTCTTCTTCAGCTGTTGTCCGATTTCTAGGTTTCGACATGGATCTATCTCTAACTCCGACGATTGGAGGTTCGTCCTTTTTTATTTTCAAGTTTCGTCGGTTATTTTAGTTTTTCGATTGAGTTTTCATCATTAATTCTTACGATTTGATTTAGTTTTCTGTTTGATTTTGCTTGAGTTAGCAAGATGGATGAATCTGTGTGTATGTATCCCAATTTAACCTTGTTTGTTGAAGGAATTGTCACTGCTGCTTAAAATCAAAGCACAAAGGCATAATAAAGTAGCACAAATCAATGACACAAATGAATCATGACACTTTCACAAATTAGTCTAGCACAAATCAACAATATGATAGCACATACGAAACATAACATATAATTATGAAACTCCTAAATAAACATGAGATGTATTCTAGCGCATACAAACAATATACTAACACTTCTATTTGTATTTGGTTTATATTCTAGCACAATCAACCAGTATCTTTTTTCCTGTGAATTCGACTAACTACACTTCTATTTGTATTTGGTTTCTGAATTGTTGTCTGAGATTTATAGTTGCATCAATGTAAGTGGTGATGATGTTGTTTTGATGAAAGATTTTTTGTCTTTCATAAAGGAGAAAAAGGATATGTAATTGAAGTCTGTTCAGAACAAGCCTTCTTCAACTTCTAAGTCGAATGCTAGTAGATTTGAGTCACTTCTTTGTCCGAAATCAAGTGAAGTTCTGATTCATCCACCTCCTTACACAAAGAAAAAGGGCAGACCAAGAACAACTCGTCTTAAAAGCATTGTTGAGGATATAAAGGTTAATGCATCAAAGGAGAAGAGGTGTTGCAACATCTGTAGCAAGACAAGGCATAACAGCCGCACTTGTAAAAAAAGTTGAATTCCTCTCAATAGCTAGATTTAATACTTGAAGCACATTGTTTAGCTTTTGAAGCACATTGTTTAGCTTTTGAAGCACGTTGTTTAGCTTTTGAAGCACATTGTTTAGCATTTGAAGCACTTTTTTTTTTCTCTTTCACAAATTTATGTTTACGACTGTGTTTAGCACTTTTCTCTTATTTGGAAGCACAAATACACTTAATCAAAGCACTATCAGTATTATAGAAACAATTTCATTGTCAGATTTGCCCTTTCATTTTTAAGCACTTTCTCAAGCCCCTTATACATATTGAATGATCAAAATGAATGATAGAGTAGTATAAGACATTTATTACAGTGTGCAATGCTAGACTGAAGCACAAATGTACAATGCTAAGGTACAAATGTGCAATGTTATAACACATTTATTAGTGTTCTTATACCACTAATATTCCTTCTTAAGTTGAAGCACATTTACAGTTTTGTTTGGCACTTATCCCTTAAATGGAGGCACAAATACAATTACTTAAAGCATGGTCAATATTATAGCAACAATTTCAGGCACAAATACAATTTTGTTCAACACCTTCATTTTAAGCACCTTATACATAGTAAATCAGACACAAAAAGAGCATATACAACCCATTTTAAGTTTAGCATACCCAATTTGCTTGCAAGTATTTACACTAAAATTAGAAATTTTAAGATTCAATGTTTCAAAGTAAGAAGTACAAAAAATACAGCCCTTCAAGGCATTCACTTCTTCTTCTCCTTCTTCTTCTTCTTCGACATTACATCTGCCATATTTTTGATCTCATTGAATGTGGAATCAATTATGGAAGAACAATACTTTCTTCTAATGTTTGACCTTTTTAACATTTGCGAATGCATCTTCTTTTGTTGTCATGCCTTTATCCGCAAGAAAGTCCCCAAACATGCATCTCTGTATCACATTTTCCATACAAATACTTTAGTTTCGATAAAATAGAGCACATACAACAGTAAAAGAAAGCACAAATTTGAATAATATGAAGCACTATAATAGTGAAGCACCTTTATTAATAAGTCAAAGCACAACAATGTCATATGCCAACACATTTCAATAATTTAGTAGCAGTTTTTACCATATTTATTTCATTCAGTTTGTACTCTGCATAAATCAAAGCACAACATTATTTAAGCTTCAACAATTGGGTAAATGAATAAACAGAAGCACAACCATGGAAAACAGAAGCACAACAATAAGATATGGCAACACACTCTAATAATTGAGTAAATCATAGCACAACAAAAGCTTCTAAAGATCAAATGCTTCTAAAGCAAAAATCTAGAAGAAAGCAAAGCACAATCATAAATGAAGCACAATCATAGGAAAATGAAGCACATTCATAAGAAAATGAAGCACAATCATAACAAGGTAAAATGAGTAAACTAAAGCACAATATTATAAACTGAAGCAGAACCATTGAAAATAGAAGCACACCAATAGCATATGGAAGCACACAATAATAGCACAACATAAGCAAATGTTAACACTCATTTTCTAACACATTCCTATAAAAGAGGAGCACAACAATAGCAAATTAAAACAGAACAGAAGCATATGCTAGCACAAATTAATCAAAGCACATGCAAACAATTAAGTAGCATATTACTATGTGTATTAGCACAACCATTGAAAATAGAAGCACAACAATTAGATAACTGAGTAAATCATAGCTCATCAGAAGTTTCTAAAGATTGAATGCTTCTAAAGCAAAAATATAGGACAAAGCAAAGCACAATCAAAAGAAAATGAAGAACAATCATAAAAAGGTAAAATGAGTAAGTTGAAACACAATATTATACGCTGAAGCACAAATATTGAAAATAGAAGCACAAAAATAGCATATAGAAGCACACACTAATACCACAGCATAAACAAATGTTAACTCTCATTTCTAACACAATGCTATAAAAGAGGAGCACAACAATAGCAAAATAAAGCACAGTAGAAGCATCTGCTAGCATAGATTAATCAAAGCACAATAGAATCACATGAAAATCATTTGTGCCTCAGTATTCCACCCTAAATTCCTATATGAACCAGTAATCGGAAGCAAAATCACCAAAAATGCTACAATCTGAAGCACAAGAACATTATATTGTAGCACAAAGCACATTCTCTATAATGTTGTGCACAAAAAATGGATCAAAGCACATGCAATTCATTTGTGCCTCTGTGTTCCACCCCAAACTCCTACATGAACCAGTAATCGAAAGCAAAATCACCAAATATGCTTGAATCAGAAGCAAAATAAGTCAAATCCGTTCTAAACCGAGCAATAAACAGTTTTTTGTGTGGAGAAAACCCTAGATTCTAGTTCTTATCGTCAATTTATAGAGATCGAGTGTTTAATTGAAGGATATATAACCTAAAAACTAGTTCGATCGTCAATTTTAGGTTTTCTGTAGAATCTAGTTCGAAGATTACCGCTAGAAGTGTCTTCGAGGTTTTGTGCAGATGAACTCGCCATGGCTGTGTCCGAGTGCTGCGAATCGTGGCTTCTTCTTCTCCGAATCGTAGCTTCTCCGAATCTAGTCGCTGCGGCGTCGAAATCGTCACCGAGTCGCTGCGAGTAAGGAGGTTTTCTGGCGCTTTTTCTGTTTTGTGTAGCGCGTGTGTAATCTACCCTAAAAGCCAGTGAGTAGCTTGTTTAATGGGCCGCGTGTAATCCACCCTAGAAGCTATAATGGAAGGCTGAGAAGCTTTCTTATTTCTCATCTTAAGGACCACTTCCCACCTGATTTGGACCCTATATTTAATATAATTTAAACCTTAAACTAAATAGTACTCACTCAAGTATGTTTTTTATCATCTCCTAATTCTTTTAGCGTTTTAATCAATCGTTCTCGATAGATCACCATTGTCATTTAATCACTAGTAAACCTTATTTTTTGTATTCTTGTTATAAATAATTGAATAGGTTGAGTATGTTTATGTTTTGCATTATTTTAGGATATATATATTACGTACTTTTATTTTTAAAATAAAATATATTTTATATTGTCGTTTCCCCCGTGTTCCTTTTTCGTTAAATTTTAGATTGTTGTTTCCTCGTTTCCGAAATGGAGACGTTTCGGAAACCTCTGAACGTTTCCGGGTGAGATAGGTTCTCTCTAGTCTTATGATTAAAGTCCAAACAATAGAAACTACGGAGTATATTAGGTAGGTGTTCTCTAAACTAAATTAGAAATTTATCAAACCAATAATTCTAGAACTTTTATTTGGAGCAGGTAAAATTTGAAATTAATCTTGAAACTTTAACAATCAGCTTAAACTTTTGGCTGAGTTGGTTCTTTGACACAAGCAAACAGTACTAAGTTGGGTTATATGATCAACCCCGAGACCTGTGGAAGAAACATCCCTTACCACAACACTGAGGCTTAAGTTCTAAAACAAGCTTCTTAGATAAGGTTTTTTCCAAGTCAATACTCATCCTCTTTCTATTTGCCTCTTTAAACTTCAACATCTAGAAAGAATATTATTTCATTAAATTTATAACTTAAAGAAGTTTCTTCTCCACCTCTTCCATTGTTGTAATCTTTTTCATTCTCCATGTTTCAGGAGCTTTTCTATTTGAGAATGAGTTGAGTTGGAGTTCATGATGGTTGACAATGAGGTTTTAATGATGTTTTGATTTTGAATATGGAAAAGGTAATAGGTGTGTTAATGGGTAATAGTAGGTGTTATGAAATGATTAAACAATTGAGGTGAATTTGGTGGGACATGAATAAGAATTTGAGTGTCTATGAATAGAAAGCATGTTATCATACGTGTCATCAACCTAGACCTATATATCAAGGCTAGTTAGTGTCTCTTATGAATGTATGAGTGTTTCCTTAAGGGGAACATTATATATGACAATATTTCGTTTCCAAAGTAGTAAATTTCAATGAGCATGATTTACCCCTCTTTACTTCTTTGCTTACGAGTAAAGAGTTTTTTTTTTTTTTTTGAGGGGGAACTAGTGCAAAGAGCACTAGACCAATTCATTAAATTTCAGCAAAGCATTGGTTACATTAACAGAAAGGACTGAGTCCCAGGCCCGGAGACCAAATTCCCACGGTTCAACTCTAGCACACTCATGGGCAACACTATTAGCACTTCTAGGACAGTAGAGCCATCTAGCCTCATTACAAAGAGTAGCCAAAGCAAGTATATCAGTGATCAGGGGCGCAATCTTGGGAGGACAGGAGGTCGAAGAACCGTTCAAGATTTTAATGAGAACCTGGCAATCCGATTCGACTTCAAGCTTCGGGATGCGATAGGCGGTAACCAGCTGGAGGCCTCTGATGAGAGCTTTTGTCTCTGCGGACAGGGGGTCAAAAACCGTCTCAAATTGCTCAGTGCAGATTCTCTATACATTCCTGGTGTGCTCTCTAACACAGCATCCCAGTCTCGTGCCTTTGTTCTAAAAAATGGCAGCATCACTATTCAGGCAGACCCAACCAATCTGCGGGGCTTTCCACGGGGTTTGGGTTTGATGATTCGGGGAGGAGGGGTCTCTGTAGAGTTTTTCTTCCTTGACACCGCAGCCCAGGTGCCCAGGACATCTTCCGCGAGATTTGCGGCCTCCTTCATAATACCTTCAAAGACCCAGCGGTTCCTTCTATCCCAAATGGCACATAGGGTGAATAGGAAAATGGAGAACTCATCTTTGGTGAGGGTGTGAATCATAGAGTCCAGACAGTCAATCATTGACTTTGCCCTTTTGTCAACATAAAGGCCCAACGCACTCTAAATCTTTTTCACCTCATAGCAGTCCCTGAACACATGTAAGTCGTGCTCAACCTCCTTACTGCAAATCGGGCACAAAGAGTCATGGCTATCAATTCTCTTGCTCAGGCGAAGGTTATTAGGCAAAGCCTCATTACAGAGAGTCCAGGCAAGCATTTTCACTCTTGGAGTTGCATCAACAGTCCAGATCTTTCCCCAGATCGAGATATCCGGTTCACTGTAGTGGGGGAAGAGTTCAAGGTCATTCTCGTCCCGGATGCCATGATAAGCCGATTTAACGGTGAACTGTCCACCTTTGTCCCAACTCCAAATCAACTTATCATCTAGGAGAGAGAAGCTCAAGGGGATTTCGCAGATTCTGGGCACTTCAAAGGGGAGGAAGTACTAATGCAATTTTCCTATATCCCAATATCCTCCGTCGGGCATGATAAGATTGCTTACGGTTAGGCTTGTAGGATGTGAGGCTCGGGGGCTAATAATTTTGTTATTGCGATTAGTGCTCATCCACGAATCACTCCATACATTAATGGATCTTCTGTTGCCAACTTGCCAACACATCCCCTTCTTTATAACCCAAATGGCTTCCCAGATAGACCTCCAAAGATAACTAGGACGGGACCCCAACTCTGAATTGAGAAAATCACGATGTGGAAAATACCTGGCTTTGATCACACGAGCCATTTGTGAGTCCTCTCTGTGCAGAAAACGCCAGCCCTGTTTGGCAAGCAGGGCCAGATTAAAGAAATTCATGTCTCTGAGGCCAATCCATCCCTTTCTCTTCGGTCTGGTAAGGTGGTGGGCGTTGCACCAATGTATCTTTCTTTCAGAGCCCTTTTGACCCCACCGGAATCTGTTAATCATACCCCGGAATTCTTTGTAAGCATTATCAGGGAGTCTGAAAAGGCTCATAGCATAGGTGGGGAGGGCTTGAGCAACCGCCTTAATCAGCACATCCCGCCCAGCTTTAGACAACAAATTTGATATCCAGCCTGACATTCTCTTTTCCATTCTATCCTTCACACTTCTGAAAATCTCCTTTCTAGACTGACCCACATGAGTAGGTAGCCCCATATACTTATACAACCCTTTCTCAACAATACCCAGGCAATTCAGAACATAATCTTTCGACACCCGGTCAATATCTCTCGTGAAATAAACTTCTGTTTTACCCAGATTTATAAGTTTCCCCGCCCCTCTCTGATATCTTTTCAGCAAGCTACGAATTGCCTCAACTTGTGTTTGTTTAGCTTCAAAGAAAAGAATGTTGTCGTCTGCGTAAAGGAGATGGGAGATTCGAGGAGCGTTGGGAGCAATGTGAATACCTTACAGACTGATATTCTCATCTCTCCTAAGCAGAGCAGTGAAGGCTTGGCTGCAGAGAATAAACAAATAAGGCGATAGGGGAACCCCTTGGCGCAAGCCTCTACGGGGTGTAAATTCAGAAGTAGGCTTGCCATTTATCAGGATTTTAAAAGTAGTGGACTTCACACACTTCATGATACATTCGTTCCGTTGCTGGTGGAAGCCCATTCCCAACATCACCCTTTTGAGGAAATCCCAATCCACTCTATCATAGGCCTTTGACATATCGAGCTTAAGGGCTACATGCTTCTGCGATCCACCCCCGCTCATGTGATGAAAGAGTTCGAAGGCTACCATAATGTTATTAGTAATGAGGCGCCCTGGAACGAAGGCACTTTGGCTCGGGTCTATAATCTCATCAAGCATCCCTTTTAACCTATTAGCCAAAGTTTTTGAAAGGATTTTGTACAAAACGTTGCATAAGCTTGTCGGTCTAAAATCCGACATGGCCATCGCTCCTTTCTTCTTAACAATAAGGACGATAAAGATGTTGTTCATTTCGGGGTTCATATCGCCACCATTTAAGACTCGAGTAATTTCCTTAATCAAATCATCACCAATGATCTCCCAATAAGTGTGGAAGAAAAGGCCGCACATCCCATCTGGCCCAGGAGCTTTTAGAGGGTGAATCTGTTTAATGGCCGCCACAATCTCTTCCCTGGAAAACTCCTCAGTAAGGGCCCTATTCATATCCTCAGTGACCACGGGCTGAACAACATCTAAGATATCATCACTGTCAAACAACTCAACCCTATCAAACAACCCCTCAAAGTACTTAACAACAACATTCTGAATCTCTTTGGGCTCAGTCACTATAACACCATCATCATTACGAAGAGTCTTAATCGAATTTTTGTCACGTCTGATCGAGGCTTTCCTGTGGAAGTACCCCGTGTTTTTGTCCCCCTCTTTCAACCACAAGACTCTGCTACGCTGTCTCCATAATTTTTCCTCATCAGCCATTAAATTCTCGATTTTTTTCACCAAGGAGCGCCTCTTATGCAGTTGTTCAGGTGTGAGATGGGCACCATTCAGCTCACTCAGTTTCTGCCTCTTTTTCCCAACATTCTTCTGAGTTTCCTTTCAAAGGAAGTGGCTTCAATCAGATTCTGAGCACATAAATCAATTTTCCAAAAGATGTCCACATTCTGTCTACCCCAACTTTCCTTAATGGCAGCTTTACAATTATCATTCTCCGCCCAACGTTCCTCGAACCTGAAAATTCTAGGGCCATTTTGCTCCGTAGGACTCTCTAGGAGAATCTTAATAGGGCTATGATCCAAGCATTCCCTCTCAAGATTGATGAATTTGGCCTCTTGATAGTTATACTTCCATTATCATAGGTGTATTTGTATCCCGAATACCCGAGGTCAAGCAAATCACACTCATCAAGACAGTCCTGAAACGCATCCATTTGCCTAGCAGCTTGACGAGGCGAATTTGTCGTGTGCTAAGTCAAGTAATCCTAACATGCAAACTGAGTAATATAGTGCGTAAGCAAGGGTCGAATCCCAAGAGAATCAGTTTATCAAATTCTTAAGTTATCACAATGACTAACCAATAAACATAACCAAAAGGTTTTTTTTTTATGGTTTTGATACGAAGTATCGAATGTCAACTTGGTTATAACAATATTAAGCGAAGTGTTCCACTTAGCGATTATCCACAATTAGATTAACAGGTTGATCTTAGAATCTTTTTCATCCCTATGTCAAGTTCTCAAGTGATCGTTCTAATTCATGTTCTTGAATAGTTATTAGTCCAACTAGTCCTAACAACCCTTACTCGATTATAACTTTGAAACTATCAAAGTTCAATAACAAAGTAGCAATGCATTCAGGAGTAGACAGATACATGCAATATCATGGACAACTAGTCGGATACTCGACATGTACTCAACTCTCTTCTCTAATAACAATCACAACTAGTTCATGCAAATAGATTGTGCTACACAACAAGTATGATAATTCAACTAGAAGTATCAAACTCTAGCAATATGAATAAGATAAAACTAACTTAGGTGATCAATCTAAAGTAGTAAATCTAGTTCATCGACAATACAAACAAGAGAGTTGAGACAATCAAAGAGTAGACAAAGGGAAAGGATAAACTCACAACTTGTTGAATCCAAAAGCTTCAAACGCCAAGTGAAACAAAGAACTTTAGCAACTCATAAGTTTGTGAAAAACTCTCCAAAAACTTAAGCAAAACAAAAGGTAAGATGATCAAGGATGATCATCCACAACTTAAATAGCATTCAGCTATTGTAACAGCCGAATTAAGGTTAACAAAACGTGTAGAAAGTTACATAATTGAACACAAATTACTTCAAATGGCAAAGACATCAATTTGATTCTTCTGTCGAGGAACCGCACCCGCGGGTTGATAGCCGCGGGCGCGGTTTTGGATTCTCTAGATTTTCAGGATGGCAGAGGGCCGCGGGCGCGGTTTGGGACCCGCGGGCGCGGCTTGAGCTCTCTCGGATCCTTGGCTGAGGATGAAACCCGCGGGTGCGGCTTGAGACCCGCGGGTGCGGCTATGTTGTCTGAGGTAGCAGCTACTGATTTCTTGAAGTCTTCGTCTTCGTCTTCATCTTCAGCAACTTCTTCCTTATGCTTCAATGCTTCCAATGCTTCGTATCATCTCTTGGAATCTCGTATGTAAATCTTCTCTCGAACAGCTCCATGATACATATTACATAGAAACAAATAACATAATCCTATACAAAACTAGTTAATAATCCATAGTTGCGGTATGTAAAACACCGCTTATCACAGCTCTGATGTTCCCTCCTGTTTCTCATGATTATGGGTAATCTCATTGAAATCTCCAGCACAGAGCCAGGGGCCATCAAAACCAACCTTCAACGAGCTCAAAAGCTCCCAAGAGAGCCTCCTATCCTCCACACGAGGCCAACCATAGAATCCAGTGAATCTCCACTCCGGTTTTCCATCTCCAAGACTGACATCGAAGTCCATATGGTGAGCCGACATCGACCTGAGGTTAACTGCCAAATCCTTTTTCCATAGAAAAGCCAAACCACCCGCTCTTCCCATACAATCCACTGCAATTTCATTGAACAAACTTAATTTTCTGAACACTATTTGCATTTCTCTGCTACTGAGCTTAGTCTCGCAAATAAAGACTAAACTCGGGGCCTCTCTCTTGATCAAGGCCAAGAGAGACCGAACTGCATCGGGGTTGCCCAACCTCCGGCAGTTAAGGCTAAGGCAACTCATTTCCCCCGGCGGGGTTGGTCCTCGCCAACCGCCGCCTTAACATCAGTGGAGAGGGTAGAAGTCCCCATCTTTCTACCTTTCTTTATGGGTTCCGAAGTTCCAGGTTCAGCCTCCATATCAACCTCCTCACTTGAGACTTTCCTCTTTCCGGATGTCGGGACATCCAGGGAATTTTTGGTTGCCAGCCTCTTCCAACTAGTAACTCCTTTTCCAGTGATTATCGGCACAAGGTCTAGAGCATTCTCCTGATTCAGACCAGGATCCTCAGTTTCTGACTCCTTACTGCCCACATTATCAGTAGCACATCTCTCAGTAGTAATAACCATATCCAACAGACTGGTTTTCGTTGCCTTACTAATGATCTCTTGGGATCGATATGCCTCATGGGATTTCTTGGCGGGTTCAGGACTTTTGATGAGAGCTTTTTTATCCTTTGACAAAACTTCAAATTTTCTCTTTTCAGCTTCAAATTCCTCCTTTCTCTCCCGCTCTTTAGCTCCGTTTGGGATGGACCTGAGCCAAGCTCCATATTGAGGGATTGAGTGGGTGGCCTCCCCTTCCCTGTCTTCTAGCTCACAGTCCCTATCAATGTGACCCACAATCCCGCACTTGTAACAGAAATCCGGTAAATATTGGTATTGAAACTGCAGCCAGATGGTCTCCTCCTCTCCAAATCTCACTTCCATTCCCCTAGTAAGAGGCTTGGTTATATCAACCTCTGCCCGGACCTTCATGGTAGCATCCCATCTATTCACCTGTTCGTTCTCAAAAAGGACAAAACTTCCGACCTTTTTCCCAACCCTTTGGGCTAGGGTTAGGTTTTTTCTGTTGAAAGGGACATTGTTAACGCTTACGAGTAAAGAGTTAGAAGTGGTATCATCTTCTTATTATTATAGTATTGTATTAGTAATACATATGCTTGTCGTGTTTTGGTAGTATTATGGATTATGTCATGCAAATGTCTGTGATGAGTTTTAATTCGTCATATTGAAATCAGGTTAAAATCATTACATTAAAAAAGTCGAAAGTTTATTATATTATATTTATATCTTCCATGCTTTCACTTAACGATGCTTAGTTGGATATCTAATATCTTATATTACTTTCCTCCATAAGTTTCTAATAGGATTCACGGCGGTGAAACTAGCTTGAGGGTGTTAAAGTTTGTCTCTAGATTACGGCGGTGCGAATTTCGGTTTTGAACCGAACCGAAATTAGATCGGTTCAATTTTCGGTTCTCATTTTTTAGGAGTTCGGTTTTCGGTTTGTAACCGAGATTTTTTAATAAATAATAATTAATTAAATTTTTAATATATAGTTTTACTAATTTTTTAAAAATAAAACTAAAAACCCGAATATATAGTGTATCTTTTAATTTTAAAATATTTTAAAATATGTTTTATTTTTTTTCATAATTCCTTTTTTCGGTCAAAACCGAACCATTCGGAATGGTTCTCGGTTCCTAAAATTTCTTAATTTGGTTTTCGGTTCGGTTCGGTTCGATTCTACCCGAATGAACAGTTGAAAGCATTTTCTTAGTTTCAGAGAGCAACATTATCTTGCATATTTCAAAACCCGCAAGAATTATTTTTCCTCTTTTACATGATACAAAGTTTATATGCTATCTTTCGGACCACAAAAAGGTGTACATACTATCCAATCATAAAAGAGAAAGTCATCTCTAACACCCAAGAACAGCTGAACAACACAAAGATACAACAGAACCAACATTGGCTATACAAATATGGTACTCCATGTTTTCCATAGCCAGAGATCAGATCCTACATGCTGCTACTCCTTTCCCTTCAACTTTCCGTTATTCACTTCTCTTGTTAGAACACTAAGCGCACCAGAGAGCAACGGCTTAAACTCATTTCTTCTGGAACGTCACCAAGAAGAAAAAAGCGATAAAGCGAATGGCGACTCCTGCTAGAACAAGGTTGATCAAACATGCATTCCACCTCCTTATGTCATAGCCAGAGTTCATCAAAGAGCCACAACGCGTGATCAACCACACCCCATAATACCTGTTTCAGATCAAACTCAAACGATGAAACCAATAGAGCAACAAAATAATGCAATACGAAAAATGATCAATTTGTATACCTTTCAGCATTTGAGATGACAAAGGCTTCAAGAGCCCATTTCGTGTAACAAAACTTCCCCAACTCGTAAACGGAACTGTCCCTTTCTTGATTGGCAACGAGTGTCAAAACAACAGGAAGGAGAACCGACCACTGCAAATAGAAAAACTTGACATGTTAACAATGAGGGGGAAAAAGAGGGTAAAATCTGTGGGATTGTCGTCCAGAATTACCAGTTGAGCTGGACTAGGGTCAAGACAGATGGCCAATGCATAACCAATACCAGTAACACAATAAACAAGGCAAATCAAGATCATGTAGTTGTCTGCGAAGCTTGATCTTGGATTGTTGAAGAAATAAAACATGGATAGGTAAACCAAAGGCTTAATAAATGTATTGAACATATCACATGTGTCTTTAGCAAGGAAATAAGCGAGACTGCTCATGCCAGACGCAGTCTCTCTCCAGTGTTGTAGTTTGTCCAATGTGAATGATCTCATAGCTGCAATCTTGCATAGGAGAGCTGCCATCCACAAGTACATAGTTAGAGGATAGTGAGTAAAAAATAATGAACTAAGACTTTAGAGTTGCTCATCAATTTCTCTTATTCTCCTTAGGGTTTTTTTAACACTATCTGACATGGTAATACACTAATACCAAAAAAGGCATAAAATTTTAGAATTTAACTGACATTATAATACCGGATAATGCATTACTTGACGCTCTCAAAACAAACCCTTAGTTTGGAGTTTGGATCATTCTATCATTTACTGCATTTTTGGATTATTGCATTGGGTTTTCTCATAACACCAACTTTAGAATATTACTATAGCAAATTATGCTTTAAAAAATGTAAGAGTTACAACTAGTTGAGGGCATGTAGCTTCACTTACAGACAGCAATGACTGTATAAGTATAGCCGAGGGAGCCAAATGTCTCATCACTGACTTTAGCAAGACACCCTAAACAGGCTCCAGCAAGTAGCAAGATCAGATAATCCACAGCTTGGGTTTCAGCATCCCGTAAATTCTGCTTACCAACCCTGCTCAAATGCGTTTATCCAATTTATTAAAGACAAAAAGGGATGTTTAATTGTTTATGAATAGTAAAACAAAGTATAAACAAAGAGTAGGATGAACTTACCTCCCAAGGAAGTATCTGAACTGCCATACCAATCCGGGAGTTTCTCTGCCCGACAAATCTGACTCATGCAGAAAGTTCTGCATCACATTATCACCCTTCTGACTTATGTTAGATTTCAAGTCCTGCCAAAGATCTCCAAGAAAAGAGTTCTCAACGGCTTTATCACCACCATGTGTTGAACTGATAGAGGTAGAAGAAAAAGTTGCATCACAGAGATGTAGCATATCTGGTGGAACTGGATATCCGTTATGAAGCATCCATCTAACAGGTAGTTGTTCCCGTGTGACTTTGGCATCTGTTTTAGTTATACCCTCAAGGATATCAATATAGTGATCTGGAGGATTAACACGTTCTGGTACCACAATTCCAAGCCCAGTAAAATACTCTTCTACTTTTTTCACCGATCCATGGTACACAGTTATTCCTCCTTTGGCTAGAAGAATTAGATCATCAAACATCTTGTACAAAGAATAACTGGTACACAAAAAAGAACAGAAAGAACATTAAAGATCAATACTACTCAGCTATTTGCAAATGCATGCTAAAAGAAGTGAAATTTAGACATTAGGAATTACCTAGGTTGGTGAATAACCATGCAAACATTTACACCTTCCAATGCTTCACGACGAAGTGCCCTGAGAAGCAGCAGAGAAGAAGAACTATCCAAACCAGATGTGGGTTCATCCAAAATCAACAGGGAAGGCTCCATAACCATTTCTATTCCAACGTTTACTCGCTTTCTTTGACCCCCAGATATCCCTCTCTGTTCAACCGTCCCAACTAAAGAATCACGGATTGCTTGTAAGCCTAATGACTCAACTACTCTTTCAAGAACAAGAACCCTCTCTGCCCTATCCATCCGAGCAGGAAGCCTAGACAAAGCAACAGAGGAAGAAAATGACATTTTCCTTAACTGAACCTACAAATGCATCTAAATTATGCACATACAAAAATCTTTACCTGCAACGTGTATTGAACAGAAGATTTTCTTCCACAGTCAAGTTACCATGCACAATATCATCTTGAGGAACATAACCGATGATCTTCTTGTATGAAAAAATTGATTCATTTTTTCCGTTAACAAGAATCTGACCGGACATATGGCATCCTTTTATTTTTCCGGAAAGAGCTGAAAGAAAAGTAGTCTTTCCAGCTCCAGAAGGACCCATAACAGCAGAAACCCGACCAGGCATAATCTTTCCAGTAACACACCGCATAATATGTTTATTCTTTCCTTTTAAAGTCAGGGTTAGATCTTTAAAAGCAATCTCCAACAGAGGCCTCTTCTTGACTTCATCATCAGTGGCCATTGAGATAACACCAGAAAATGTCAAATTCTTGTTTTTCTCTTGCATGGCTTTCTCCTTTTCCAGTTGGCCATATGCATACTTAAATATCTGACTTTTAGTATGCAACTCTTTAGCTTTGGGTGCCTGTTTTTTTATGTTTCTATCTCCTATCTGCAAGTTGAAGCCTTCACTACCTTCGGGATCATCCTCAATGGCATGCATCATTTTTGTTAGGTCACTGGCCTCCTTTTTCTTCCCTTTATCTCCACCCAACCTACCAGGAAACATTGGTGGTTTCACTATGGGCTCCGGCTTAACAGGTTTCCTCTTCGAAAATGTGCGTGACAGCTGTTCTTGTAAGCCAGTAGCACGCTTCCTGGCAACATCTTTTGCAGATTTCCATCTTTCACGAGCTTGTGCAGTTTCCCGCGCACTCCTTATTGCACGCTCTCTGGATCTAGAAAGGCGCTTCTCTCGAGTAGTCAAAACATGATCAGAGCAGTTATACACTATGATCAGAATCACAGATACCAGAATCTACAACAAATACATTTTTTTTATATCAGATGCTAAGCTTTCGTAAAGCAAAACCCACCCAAATCTAAGAATTAATCACTTACAACAAGTATGAGACCATAAGCAGTGATATTTTGATTTGCAGTATTGTCATCACATGAAGCGAGCTTGAAGCAAGCTGTGAAACCAACGAAACATCAATATATAAGCCAACACTCAAATAAACCAAGAGGTAGATTAAATTTTTTTTATCTTGAAAAGAAGATGGCGCAACTACGACAACATTTTCAAATACAGGTAAAAAGGTGATGCCAAACTTCCTTCATGCGTTATATAGTGTGACAATTCATCCGGGGTACAAATATCCATGCACCTAAAAGATGCAGAGACTCTGCGTAAATTTCCTTACCTAGGTCCTAGACCATTATATATTCCATTCATCGAAAAATAACAAATGAAAATACTCAAAAACCAAACAATAACTTTCTTCTGCCCTTCCCATAATGTTATATGTCATTGTACTTGATATCGGAAATCAATTTAGTGAGGCCATTCACTTCTTTCACCCTATAACAAAAGGTACACAGATTGCTTAACGATATATAACATGAGGATATAATACATTCTAAAACAACAAACCAAATATGTCTATCTTAAAGGGACCAAAAGTGTAATCTTCTTGTCAAGAAAGCAAAACTTACGTAATTCCGATGTTGATCCCAATCTACAGAAGTGCCTGGTGTTTGCATTAAAAAAATTGCTGTTAATATATTCTAATCCTAAAGGAAAACTAGAAGAGATAGGTATAGACATGACGAGACTGGTTAGTTCTGTGAATATGTTTCCATACATACCCTTGGGTGCAATTAATTTTCTCTACTGTACTAGGACAATATGATCCGCCTGAACAAAACGCCTCTTGACCATTTGTAACATCAGACCAGATATCAGCTCCACCACATGAATGATTCTTTTTACCAGGGGGGATTTGATAGGCATATCTGCATTTAATTTTCCAAATAGAAAACATAAGGTTAACCATTACCAATATAATAGAAGATAGCTTATCTTGACCACACATTCATTTACTTACGGTGTGCATGTTCCACTGGTAGTATTGAGTGTTGCTACCGGGCAATAAGCACCCAACGGACAAGCTATAATACATAGGGAAAGAAAAGATCTATTAGCCAAAATGTTGAAGGTAGAAAATTGTAATAATTGTTAAACAAGAAAAGATCCTTAATCGAGAAGACTTTGAACTTCTTACGCATCATGCATGTAATGCCCTTTGGGCAAAAGAATCCTGCACAACAAGGTCGGCAAGTTTGGGTTCTGGTCGGCAAATCCTCTCGATCCTCCATATTGACATTTTGATTACCGGCGCTACAAGCCCATCCAGGCTCACACCCAGGAAGCCAAGAGGTCAAGTTACAGTTCTTGTTCGGCTTCAAATAGTTGGCACTAATGCGCCCAGTCTTAAAAAAATTGTTGAAGTAGAAATTGACTTCTGCCGCATTACATATTCGCTGAGAAAGATCTGTGAAACCAAATATACTAGAATCATTGAATCCTAACATTTCTTGATTCAATTAATGAAATGGAAAATTTTCATAGCATTAAGTTGAAGAATATTAGAGCATATTAAATCCACAACTAAGTTTCATCTTCTTCTTTAGCTTAAATAAAAATTTGAGCAGTCATGGAAGGACACCAGTTTTCTACCTTTTTGCGTCTGCATACAACTCCTTACGAATTCCTGATCCGCCGAAAAATTGAAAGCTTTGTTCCATTCTTTATTCCTGAATACAATGTTATAAATGATTATTAATGCCTCGTTGTTCAAGAAAATACATGAGATAAAACTAGCTACACCCATGAAGCACGGTCTCAACTAATATGCCTTTTATCTACACTAACAAATTGGTGCACAAAGTAATGCAAAAAAAACAAGATAATAAGCTAGACTTCAAGATCAATTCACAATGTGATAATGAGGTTTCTTTTGCAAAATCGACAATATGTTTTCTAAATCACCTATGTCCTAAGTACCATCTTTGAATGAAGAACCATAGATACCAAAATTCTTCATCAACTCCAGACACATTTTGTTCAGAAATTTGATTATATAATAGCAGTCAAGCAAAAGTAGGAGAAACTTCAGTAGATTGAAAATTTGACCGTTCCTACAGGTCAAACAAAACCCTTCAACTATTGCATTTCAAGGATGCAGATGGCGAAATCATATGAAATTATAGGCAGCAATAACAAGTGCAAATAAATTTTTTATAAGCAAACTTACACGTCCTTTATGCAGTAGCCTAGCTGCTGTTTAACTTGAGGACCAAATAGTGCAGTGAAATTGGACAAAGGGCTATTCAAAGGAACAGGATTGATGTTCTTCTGAGACCTTGCTGACAGCAAAAAGCTCAATAATAAAAACACCCACAATGAATTTCTTCCAAGCCTACGAGGATTATGCTTCTCTGCACTCATTCTAATGAATTTTCACCCAAAATATCTCCAAAATCATATCTCAAATGAAGACCCACAGAAGCTTTCAACCAGAATTGCAGAGTTAGTAGGCCAATCTTTTGTGGGTTTGGACCTATGCATTTAGATTGACATGTATAATCATTCCTATTATCCTCCTCTTCTTTTCTAGCTTTCTTCGTCTGCTATTTTGAATTTGTTTTTTCAGGTATAGCCAATTTGGGATTTGGGTAAAGGAAATAATGGAATCTGAAAGAAACAAGAAAGGAGGAAGAGAAATTGAGGCTGTACATTATGAGACAGCGATATTCTTGGGGCTGGGCGAGCTTCTTGGTTTCCCAGAGAGGAAGAGATGAAGGAGAGAAAACCGCGCCCACGATCAAGAGGGTTTTTATTATGAACCTTTTAAAATTGTTCTATTTTGAGATCTTTACTTAAATTTGTACTTTCATGAACTTTTTATTATATGAACAGAATTTAATAAAAAAAGGTTACACACTAATTAATACATTTTTCAGACACTTATATATTTTTTATAATACTAAATGTTACTTCAAATGCTATTCTTTTTTGGCTTACTAAACACGTTTTAAAATATCGTTTTCACTAATATGAATCGTATTCATATTCGTGTTTCGTATAATCTTAAAATTGATATCAAACTGATATGTATCATTTAATATTCACTACCGTTTATGAATGTTGAGATATAAAATATTATTATGATATTTATCAAAAAAAGTATATTTCAAACATAAGGAACACACGTCTTTTTGTCAGAAAGTTTGTTAATAAACGAAATAACCATCTTACAGTATTAGCATATCAAATTCCAATAATTATCGTCTAGTTCTCTTCTATGTTATCTTTTCAAACCGTTGTTGCTCAATTCTAGATCTTTTGTTTCCTCCCACCTAACTAGTAACCACCTTTGATGTCTTTTTTAGTCGAGTTTAACACACTCATTTCTCACTCACACACACTCCTCTCTTGCGCCTAACCTTGCACTAAGTCGAGTCCTCACCTATTTAAGCTAAAACCCGCACCAAGTGACCTCACATGTAACTCTCAACCACTTAGACCATAATGTTCAAATTTGCGTGCATTTTCAAACTTTTTTCTCTAAATTATAAAATATTCTTTAAATGTTCTTTTACTCTGTAACAAGGTGTTTAATTTGTACTCTAAAATGCATAAAATAAAATGTGTTTGTTATAACAATTTTTTTTTTTTCCAAGTGTTATATCGAAATCTTTGGAAGTATATACAACAAGAAAACTAGTGTATTTCCTTTCGTGAACTGAAAAAAGAAAGAGAAGAATCTGAGATGACGATGCTTAAGCGGCACAATCACGTGATGGGGCCGACGTTCGGCCGTTAAGAGCAGTTTATTACGTACCAAATCAGGGCGCTAATCACAATTAACATCCTTAATTCGAGCATCAAAGGGCAGGCTTGTCATTTCCACCTCTAGCGTCCAAATTACTCAATTCAAACCGTCGGATTACCTGATCATCTCTGAAATCAACGGCTCGAATCTGCTTGCAGCTTGTGCGTCTTAAACCGCTCGATGTTTAACGCGCCCTAACAGTATATAAACCCACCCAAATTTCGCCACTCACGTTGTCTCACACTCTGAGGAGCGCTTAATTTGCCTCTTCTGCTCCACCAGTAGATGAAATTGCTGCAACTCTTCAGGTTTTTCACGCATTTGCGACCCAAGGTGAAAAATTATCGTCTCTTTCTGATTATGTTTCTTTCAATTGAATTGATTCTTAACGTCTCGGTGGAGTGATCGTACGGCTTTTCTGATTTGCTTCCGTCAATCGTTTGATTGAGAATTTTAGGTTTTCTGCGAGACATTACTTAAATTGAATTCAAATATATGGTGTTTGAATTTGGATGAACGGATTTTGGTGAATGCTAAGCATCAGCGTGATCAAACTGGTGGCTGATCGCCGGTTTTTTTCCACCTTATAATACAAACGAATGAAAACGATAAGGTTTTGGTCTTTGGTTTCTGCTTTTTGGACTCTTTGGATTGCTGCTGAGTTTAGTAATTAAAAAGAGAAACGTTTTATTATGTTGAGCTTTGCAATTCAAAAGTTGGAATTTTTTACTTTGCTAAAGTCAGTAATAAGTATAAGGCTATTGTGATCTGTGTTTGGAGTGAGTGCTTGTGACTTGTGGTGTGTAATTTAACGATATTCATTCTGCAGATGGTGTAAAGGACCTGAATTTGTGAAATTTTATTAGTATTATATAAGTCATACTATGCATAAGGCTTTTTTATCTTGTCGAATTTGGAGATGTGGATTTTCTGGTCCTTTTCACCATGTACTCCGGAAGAACTTAAATTGATAAAATTTTAAGCATTATAGGTGGTGTTTTTTATCAATGACATTATTAAGTTGGTTTTGGAAATTAAACGGTTCTTTTCTGTTTGTCGAATTTAAGCTTTGGATTCGCCAAGTCAATGCTGGATTCCCCATTGCTTTGTTTTGTCGTTTCTGTTTACAAAACAGAAAATGCTATTACATCTTTCCCTGTAACTGATGGTCTTCTGGTGCGGTACACTTGGATATTTTTTAACAGGCAGAAGATAAACGGTTCTTTTCTGTTTGTCGTTTAGCGCATAGCATAAATGAGTACAAGAAACGACAACATTTGACTCTTAATGGATAATATTTAATGGAAGTACTTTGTCACACACCCATTCTGAATATCCTGGAAAATAGAGAATTGAAAATGGTACATGTTTAAACATCCAAATGACTCAAAGCAAGAGTTATTTGCTACCCATTTCACTTTGTATCTTTTCATGGTTTCAAATGTTGTTCAACGTGTTGCCTTTATGTTATATTCTTTTTATTAGATTACCAATTTAGTCGATTCCTCCTAGTATTAGTAAAAATAAATATGAGACATGAAGTGTAAGATTTATCCTCCGGTCAACGTATTAATTTTTCCCCTCCCCCTTCACAATCAAAGAAAAATGAAATGCCGGTGCAAGTATCACAATTGACAAGAGAAGTACATATTTTTTGATGAAGGGAACAATGAGTATTTGTGGATGCCATTAGATCCAGTTTTATAGAATGTGTTATAACTATATTTTTTTGTCGATGGCAGGAAGTTATCCCAAAATTAAGAGAATGACAAAAGTGGAGTCAGACGAGGATTCTGGAAACCAATGGAGCAACTTGCTTAATTTTGATTCTTTTTTCGCTCCTAGTTATTGTGTTGATCACAATAATCAGAATAATGAATATATGTATCAAGGACAGTATTTGGGAGGGTATCACTTTGGTGATACTAATGATACTAATAGGGAGTGCAATCACATAGGCAACACTGAAGTAAATCAGGAGCAGACATTTGATGATTTTGCAAGACTAGAGATTACAGAATCTCCACATGTAGAGGAAAACCAGCTTCAAACATCATGTGTTCCTTCTGAGTGGACTAATTCACCTTATACAACTTATTGGCCTGGTTCGCACTATCTAACTTTTGCTTTGTCCATAACAGTATATTTTACTATACTTGAGTTAATATTTTGTTTATTAGGATATGCAATTCAAGAAGGCTGCATGGAAGAAGCTGATGGATTTGAACCCTCTACTTCGTGTTCTAGTGCCGAAGAAATATCATATGATGGTGATGATTATTCCCGTTACCTGGAATTGATGGATGACTCTTCGCTTGATGGAGAGTTAGGCAAGAGAATAAACCAACTGGTTCCTGTAGCTGTAAGTACCTTAGTTTGAAATCAGTTTTCTTGTGGTCCTGGCAAATTGGTTTGATCTAAGATGATCTTGTGGTATCAACAGAAATACTAGTATTAATATAATTTAAAAAATAGAGGGGAGTGTTATCATTATTAGTTTGAATTAGCCTCATAGATTAGTTGAACTCTCTTCTTGAATTAAAATCAATGGAATTGGGAGAAAAAATTCTACAGTCGAATATCAAAAAACAAATTCCTGGTTTTCTTTTCTGCCCAAAAATTGAAATCCAAAAGGAAACGTTGGTGATGCTAATTTTACTTAAATTTTTGGTGATTCAATGATGAAGTTCAAGATTGAAGAGTATTATATACTAAAGTTGTAGTGTGAGCCACCAAGGTCCCAGCTGATGCAAAGTACATGCTTTGTGCAATCTCTATAGTAGCTACTGGAAATTTAGATTTTTACCGTACAAAAATACTTTACTTCCTATATGAGGCTCTATAGTTGGCGTAACTGCCAATCTGGATTTTTAGCCGGTTAAAAATTGTGTATTATGATTTCCATATTTCTGTAATGTTCAAGTAATGTTCATCTTTTACCTATGAGTATCTTGTTACACTAACAGTTACAAACCACACCTTAACGTTTAATGCACTTGTCAAAAATAATAAAACGAAATCTGAAATGAAATTGTGCTTCTGGAATGTGCGAAAAGGTGAAATTTGAGGGAAAAAAAAGATGTCAAGTTATACAAGATACCTTAGGGTTTTAAGGAGCTAACTTTACATTTATTATTTGTATTATAACTCCAATTTTTGTCTGCATTAACCATCTATGGGATGTCTTATTGAAATTTTGCAGCATGTTCCTAGGATAAATAGGGAAATACCATCCATTGATGAAGCAACTTCGGATCACCAGAGGCTTTTAGATAGGTAGAGTTACTAAAACTGCAAGCATTAATAGCTGAATCTCTTGCAAAATGACCGATGAATTATCATATTCTTGCCTTTTCATTAGCAGATTTTCTTCCACTTTTGGCATAAACAAAATTTACCATGTTCTATATCAATTTCAATATAGCATGTGTTATTTATGCACACGAATTTTACATATTCTTTTTTATGCACCATTCTTAATCATGCTTTTCAAGTTTGGTTTAGGAAAATATTTGTGCGAGGTAAAGTAGAGTTAAAAAGCTTTTGTTTATCCGAAAGAAATTTTTCAATACATTAATCGAATGGCTTGTACTTGTAGCAAAGAGAATCAAATCTTTGTTTTTCCCTGCTTTTCTGTTTCTACTTAAACTTGCTTGATTCTTCTTCTCACAAGTTTTAAGTAGAATTCTCTTTTTGAACTGGCAATGTAATAGTGCCTTAACTGCATCTACAACCTTGAACCTTCACATTTACCAATAATAGATTGGATTACATATTAGGTAGTGTTTATGAATTATAATGAAGTTGTACATCATCTTCTAGACTGCAGGTATATGATTTGGTTGAGCGCAAGGTCCAAGGAGATGGAAATTGTCAGGTTAGTTAATTTTGGTGTGATTTGTTGCATTATGAACTCTTCATAGTCATGTCACCATGAATTCTTATAAAGTATAATTATTTTACTTTTTAATATAAAATGATAAATTTCATTAATGAATGTTACAGTAAATGTAACTCTGCAATTTAGCTACTTAATCTTAGTCATATGTCCTGCAATCTTTGCCTTTGTAAAAGCTAAGAAATTTGTATATACAAAAATGATTCAGCATTCTTTCCAATTAACTGAATGGAAAGTATACATAATATTTAGACCCACTTTATCCAGTAACTTCTGAACAAAATGGGCGAAATTATGTGCTTCACACTTTCCTCAACATGATTTCTATTATCATTGATCTGTAACATTCTCTTGGAATCTCGCAGGTCATTTCATTTACCAGTCAATTTTTGTTAATATGTTTCATTTTGGAACCAGTACATTATTTCTAATTTTGAAATGCAATAAAAGTTGTGCTGATCAAACTTCTTATATTTATTCTGGACTGAATAACTGGCACTTTATCATCACACACCCTCTTTTTGGTCTCCTTTTCACTAATATTTGTATTTCTTTCTCAGTTCCGTTCTTTGTCTGATCAGTTCTACCGCACCACTGCTCATCACAAGTTTGTCCGGCAACAGGTTGTTGATCAGGTTTGTTGTACTAGAAAATTAACTCTTTAGATGAATAATGTTTTCATTTAAGGGGTAAGGGGAAAATTTTGCATTCTTAATATATGCATGAATGGCATGGAAGCAGGAAACTATTTGATGCAAATCTGAATAGTTTGATGAATTTCGTGAACTTTTTAACCTTTTGAAAATGTCTTGTTCTAAACAGAGTCCTTTTTTTTGTAATGTTTCAGCTTACTTCCAATCGGGATGACTATGAGGGATATGTTCCAATGGATTATGATGAATATTTGGAGAAAATTTCCAAGTACTTTGCGGCTTTCCTTATGATATTATATGCTTACTCTGTGATTTTAAGAGGCTGTGTCAATTCTATAATTTGCTTATGCTGACAATACAATTCCTCTGTGACAGAGGGGGTGAATGGGGAGATCACGTCACTTTGCAGGCTGCTGCTAACTCGGTATGTGTCATGTATCTTTCTGTTTGTACCTTGTTTTATCTTTTTCTCTTGGTTATGTTTCCTTTAATTTGACCAAATGAGATTCTGTTCGGCGATGCTTTGACCTTGGAGTTGATATTTTTCGCCATTCTACTTTGGATATATCTAAAGATATCAATCTCCTTACTGTCAAACTGGGTCCTAAAAGTTTAGTATGCCTTAACCATTGCAGTATATAATAACCATATTGCTGGATTAAAATTTGGCATATGAATTGATAAAATTTTCATAACAGAAGCATATGAGATTAGATCCAAAAATTCTTGTTTTTATAGCTTCTAGTAATAGGTATACTTCTGAACGCAAAGTGAGATTTAAAAGGTAAAAGTTATTTTGGTTTGTAATAATGATATGATTGCTGAATCTTATACTGCATACTGAGAGCAACCAGATAGATAAACTCTATCCTTCATTTAATTTCTTTGCATGACGTTTACAAATTTATCGGATAAACTTCTAGGGGTTTCCACTGACCTCCTTAAACTTGATTATCCTTGAAAAGATCACGCTTAATGAATTTTGGAATTTTTTCTTTTTTCCTTCTAATGCAGTATGGTGTAAAGATATTTGTGATAACTTCATTCAAGGATACCTGCTATATTGAGATTTTACCGAAGGTGGAAAAGTCCAAAAGAGGTAAGCCGTTTGAAATTTGGTTTCTCATTTTGTTCTTCCAATGAAACTTGTGATCACCAGTCATCGCATTTCAATCTTTACAATTGCCCTTTAGTGGATTAAATATAAGTGAGGCTGACAAGTTTCTTATTTTGGATTGATTACTGGCTCTGTCTTAATGAATTTTTAAGTTTAGGGTAAGTTTCTCAGTACTCCCTTCCTGTACAACATGGATGAAATTCAAAAATTCGTTCTAAACCATAATATTAAACGTATCACGTCAGGTTTGACATCTCTGTCATATTGTATGTTTATGTTACAGTCATCTTTTTAAGCTTTTGGGCTGAAGTGCACTACAACTCAATCTATCCAAGAGGGGGTAAGATACCATTTTTTCTTGCTCTTCAAAATTCATTTTTGGTATATATTGTACACAAATAAGTAATAACAGGTGCTTATTGCTCTTGTCTGGTGCAGAGTCATCACCTCCACACCAAATCAGCAGGAAGAAGAAGAAGAAGTGGTGGCGTTTTGGGCGTAAGCAATAAGCCACATTTCAAGCTAGTCATGAATCCCGATGGTCGGCTCTCTTAGCTGCTGTCTCAAAGAGAGTGTATATAGCGATCTGAGTCCGAGTCAATGGCAAATAACGTAATAATTGGTATATTCATGCATTGAACTCCCGTAGTTTCTAATATCATAATCTTGTGCTGTGGCTAGTATATAGACCCTTCAGATCCGTGGAGTTAAAACTGCATGCACCATAAATTTGGATGCTAGCTGCATAATCTCTCGTCGGTTTTGGTATAGCATTCTATTTTTATTAGTTTACCTAGGTACATATGACTTCATTTATTCATATATTATATGTAGAATAAATATGTTCTAGACATATATCTATAGACAATAAAATGTTGGTTTATGAACGAATTCTTAGTTCGCAAAGCATTCTTGAGTTGGTTTGCTAATTGAATTATGTTTCCCTGGTGTTGAAGTTTATGATCCAATTCTTAGTTGTCAAGCATTCTTGAGTTTATGCAGATTGTTGGCTTATTTCCTGAATATAAGTTCATTGCTTTCAATATTAGGTGTTCCTGAAAATTAGCAACCGAAGTGAGAGGTTAAGCTCTGCCCTTAGGAGTACAAAACAAACCCCATCCCCTAACACTAAATTTTTATGCTGACCATCACCTCCCCATATGAAGGATCTAGTCACTTGATAAATTTTATCGCATGTAAGAGACCATTGTGAACACATAGATAGATGATAACACCGAGTCGGCGTGCGCTAGACGTCCTACGAGGATAAGATGACGACCTCATACAAATACAATCAGTCTCAACACATACAACACACAACAATACACCCAGTGTGATCCCATCTTTGTGAGCTCTAAGGGGTAAGATACAACAATACACCCAGCGTGATCCCACCTTTGTGAGGTCTGGGGTAAGATGTAGACATGCAATTCCTCGAACATATCGAGAGGATGTGTAACGAGGGATCCAAGAAAAAAAATTAGGACATACATGGTAAAACAAAGACGGCTAAAAACTAGAATCGAGTTCGCAAGGAGGCTTCTTCCCTGCTCCTCTATGGTTTTACAACCCTAATTTGTGCAAGATCTTTCTTAATCAATCTCATCACAGAGTATAATCCTAGGAATAATTGATAGACATTTTTTTTCTTATACTGTACTTCAGTGTAGGATGTATATCTCAAAAGAAGGTCAAGTTTTAACAAGTCTGTTTAACTCATGAGTAGGGTTAACTTTATGTACTCACTTTGACAAAAATATAGTGGGAGATGAGGACAGCACCAAAACATTGAATTTAGGAATTTTCCACCACAAACAGCAAAACTAATGGCGTTGGTTGATCAATGAGATAGTTGGAAATAAGCTCTTCCAATCTTACATTCTCAAAATCCAATCCAAATCTATAACCAACTTCCAACAACTCAGAGAATTTCAGTAGAACAAGATCAAGAAATATACAGTTACCTACTTTAATAAACGGCCAAGATACTTTTAGAGTACGAGAGCCATCTCTTGCCGATGCAGCATCATCAAGATTCACAAAACAAGGAGATCGAACTCTTTAAGAAAAAAAACGTAAAAGTGTGAACCTTGATGAGGCTGCAGCAGCAAACAACGGCTGATTCTGAAAAGAGCCAAGCCCGCCTCTCGATCTTTGTGTTTCTGATATATTACGTGTGTGTATATAGGGCCTTACTATTTAGCACACCCTTTTTTTTTATTTATCACATCCATACATTCGTCACGGATCTATATCAAACATCCGTCACGAAGGTATGTAATAGTTCTGTGACGAAGGTCTTTAATACTTCCGTGACCAGAGTTCCGTGACGAAGAAACCACATAGTTCCGTGACGAAGGTCCTCTGTTTCAGTTATAAAAGAGATTTTTTTACCCAACTCTAATGTAACTTATTCCTCAACATCTCTAACCCTTTCGGCGCAGCAACAACACACCACAACACTACCATTGTCTACATTTCTTCTACATTTCTTCATCTCTTTCACTACAATAATCAACAAATCAAGTGATAAGGTAATTTCTAACTCTCTTTTGCATTAATTTTCTATGTTTGACGAAGATATGTCAAAACCATTGAAATGGTGTGATTAAATTAGATTGATATGTGTATTAAGCATGTTTTTTAGTTAAAATGTTGTTTGTTTATGTTTAATTGAGAATTGTTTCAAATTTTAGATATAATCCCCAAATTGATGAACTTATGAATTAGGGTTTCACATTTTGATTAAGAAAGATATGGTATGAAATGATGTAGGGGCTAATTCAATTGGATAGATTAAATACTGTTTTTTGTGCTTGAAATTGTGGAAATTTGAAGCAAATTCATTCGTCACCGAATGTTTTGGCATTGCTGAATTTCTGGTTGTGCAAAATCCTTCGTCACGAAGGTAATAAGTAGATCCGCGACGAAGGTCAGACATACATTCGTGACGGAAGTCCACTGGACCTTTGTGACGGAGGTTATGGCGAGATCTGTGACGAAGGTTGAGGAGAGTTCTGTGAGGGAACTGTACTGGACCTTCGTGGCGGATGTTTATGCATATTTTTGGTGTTTTTTTGTTTCACTCGGTTTGGTATGCGTAAATTGACAAAATATTATGTTTGTTTAGATGCATCTGTCTTCTAGAAGTGCCCGGAAGAATGCCCGTAATCAAACTCGAGAAGAAATCGAGGCTGGAGAGAGGCCCGCTTATCAGCTGAAGCCGAGGAAGAGGCGCGGAAGAGCTGACGAGGGTACAAGTGCAAGTCAAGAGGTCCCGCAACCTTCTTGGCATGAACAACAACAGCTAGCTGACCCTAGTGCATATTCGAACCTTTACGAGAACATGGTTAGTTAATTTGAAATTCACATTATATTACTGTTTTTTGTTATTATTAAATTAATAATTTCTGAAATTTATTTGATTACAACAACAAATCCCGATGACTCCAACCTATGAGGCACATTATCCAACTTGGAGTCCGCAAAGTGCTGTAAGTATTAGTTTAAAATTTAATTTATAGACGATTATGAGTGAAAGTTGTACATTTTACTAATAACCACTTTTTTTGTAATAGATCCCTACATGGGTTTCCCCCTCTTCTCCACAAGTAGCATGTGATGAAGCAGTAGGCCGTCAACAGGCCTTTCAGCCAGAAGCACCAAAATGGCAATCTAGTCCAACTGCTTCCAGGGCTGAAGGACAGTTTGAGGGTCATTACGAGGGGATCGATCTTAATGAACATGGCGATGAAAAAGACGACATTTACCCGAAGTTACAATGGCCTGTGCCTGGAGGTCCTAAGGAGATAGACTTGCTGCATAGCTTCAGCGGGCACACTGCTTATATGGTTTGGCAAGGACATGTAAGTAAAGCTATCACCTTTGTTTGAATTGTTAATTGCGTAATTTCCATGCTTTGTTAATTTAGACATGATTTGTTAATTGATTTAAATGTACTTAAAAAACTTGAAATATGATAAATAGGAGAGACCGCAATTGAGAAATACGGTCAGAAAAGAAGGTTTGAAAAAATGGAAGTTAGAGGGCGACTATCCTTGGGTTTCGTTGGCTAGGGCTTCTGGTTTGTCACATTTGCAAACCCTCATGTATCCCAACCACGACCAAGCGTTGATCAATGCATTTGTTGAGCGCTGGCAGCCAGAAACAAATTCATTTCACTTGCCATTTGCTGAAATGACAATCACCCTATTAGATGTGCACAAGATTTTGGGTATCCCTATAAACGGAAAGGGCATGGGATTTCACACATTTGCTGATGGAGTTGGCAAAGCTGACACGAAGGTTGTAATGGTCAACAGAGCAAAGAACGCTTTTGGTATAGATTTACTTGACGCAAGAGTCAAAGTTGGTAATGAAGTTTCACCGGAGCTTTTGAAGGAACAATGCATGACAGTGGATAATGAGGGGAACTTTGAAATGGATCAAGTCTCAATCGCTAAGGGTTGGTTGACATACTTGTTGGGAATGACATTGTTTCCTGACAAGTCGTCGTACATGATCAAGTTGATTCACCATGAATGGCTTAATGATATGGCAAATATTCATGGTGTGTCTTGGGGTTCGGGTGCGTTGTGTGCTTTGTATGGACAACTGGGTAAATACTCCCGCAGAGATTGTGCAACGATGTCTTTCTGTTACACCTTGTTGATGGTATGTTTGTCTTTAATTAAATGTTTTGATTTTAATAATTTTCCTTTTGTTTTCCTTAGTTTTGTTTGATGATGTAGGGTTGGATCTATTTGTACTTTCCTGCTTTTGCCCCTCCACAAAACTATGAGTGGGATGAGACAATGCCATATGCAGCCAAATTTGATTTGTCTGAAAGACCGGACAATCGTCGCAACTACAGAGAGGAGCTAGACAATATGAGCGTAGAAGGGGTATGATTATATTTTCATTATTTTTTATTGTAATTTTGAACTTGTTTTATTGATTTATGTACAACAGGCTGAGTGGCAACCGTATGGACGCCTAGATTTCCGTAGGGAAGATCTTCGGCCGACTTTCTTTCATGGGATCCTGCATGTTTTGGACAAGACCGAGCCTCACATGCCACTTCGAGTTTGCAGACAATTTGGTCGAGTTCAAGGTGTGCCAATCCCTCCCATTCAACCAATTAAAGCTAGAAGGTGTGGAAACAATCGTAAGTACGTAGTGGAGTATGATCCCACCAACTGGAGTTGGGACCAAAGGGAGAACAACTCTGTAAGCTTATGGGACATGGGTGTAGAAGCAGATCCTCCATCTCTCTGCACTGATGATTACTTGGAGTGGTACTTGGATCATACTCATCCAATAATCTCTCCTTATACTAAGGAGCAACTCCTGCAGGTATGTAATTAATCTTCAAATTCTATAAATCTATAACATAATCAATGTTTGCCTTAATTTATTTTGTACTTCACTGTAGGAAATTCAGACTTCTGTGTACAATTTGGAGCTGTATCGGGATGCAGATAATGAGGAGAAGTACTCCCGTATGAAAGACGCTGTTTGTCACACTTTGGATGGGTTCTATCCTTTCCTTGAGTAGTTTGGATTGATGTTGGTTTTGGATTTGGTTTGTGCTTGAGTTTTAAGAACATGCTTTGTAGTGTTTGAACGAATTACTTGTTATTTGGTTTGTTTGCAATTGTCTGATCCAAATCAATGTCCGGCCCAAAACGCCATTATCTAATCCAAATCAATATTCGACCCATCAGATGTAGATCAGAAGATGGTGGGTTACAACTGTAACACACTCAGGACAAGTAAGTGTGTTACAATTGTTATTCGCTGTTGCACACTGAAGGCAATAAGTGAGTTACAGCTGTTGCTAGCTGTAACTCACTGAAATGGAGTAAGTGAGTTACAACTATTGCAAGTTGTAACCCACTTACCTTCAACTCTATATAAAGGACGTTTCAACATGGAATAAGCAACACATTTCAACTTCATACACAAAAAAAAATTATGGATCCAGGAGGGAAGCTCTGTTGGTGCAACAAAGTGCCAACTGAACAGACTTGTACTGAGCAATTCTATCATGATAAGGTGAACTACGGGAGAAGATATTGGGGATGCCCTGATAGGACGTGGAACTCGCTTGATGAAGATGGTGGGTGCAAATACAGGCATTGGATCGACCGTCCATACTCAGGTCGAGCAAGGGTGGTTATAGAACAACTGAATGAGGATAATTTGTTTCACTCTACAGAGGCTGGTGGACTGGAGGAGCTAACTGAAATGCTGAGGGCAATGTCAAAAAGCCTAAACGACGAGGTAACTGAACTTAAGGAGAAAAATGTTGAGCTCATGGATGAAAATGTTGCACTTGCTGCGGAGAAGCAGGCCTTAGTTGATGAGAAGTTTGGAGCAAGTTCCAGTGGGACTAAGTAGTTTAATGTTTGTTTAAGTTAGTGTTTGTTTAAGTTAGTGTTTGTTTAAGTTCTTGTTCGCTTAAGTTGTTGTTTGTTTAAGTTGCTGTTTGTTTAAGTTCTTTACTTTCCAGTTTCTTGTATCCAACTATTTCTGTAATGTTTTTTTCATTTGGAAATGGAAAAGTTAATGTTTTATTTTATGAATCAATTTAATAAAGTTTATAAGTTTATCAAAAAGTTAGCAATAAATAATACATTCGTCACAAAGGTATTCCTGACCTTCGTGACAAATGTCTACAAAAAATGACCCGTCACGTAACCCCTAAACACCTTCGTGACGAATGTTTACAGAGAAAACATTCGTCAAGAAGGGTCCAGAAACCTTCGTGACGAAGGTATTACTTCAAGACATCCGTCACGGATATCTTGAACATCTTCGTGACGAATGTCTTTTTTTTTTCAAACTGAGGTGCACAAAGTTAGACATAAGTACCTAAAACTTAAAAGTGAGTCCAAATACATGCAAACATTAAAAATCTTAGTCATTACAAATCCTAAACAATCCATTTCGACTGAATCTTAAACGGTAAGATTAATGACGTTGTTGCCTTTCTTGTCTCTTGCTGGAGCTCTAGACCTTTTGTACGCCGCTAGTTGCTCAGTAAAAGGGTCTATCAAGGAGCGAGCTGCCGGTGAACAGTAACGATGCCACATATGATAAACTTCAGGTAATGGAGAGTCATCGGCAATTGGCATCTACAACAAGGCAAATGATTTACAAGGCAAATGTAAGAGGTATTGATTTCAAAATATAAAAACCAAATTGATAGAGTGAGTTAGAAATTACCGAAATGAAGTGTCTTTCATCTTCAACAAGGCCAATGCAACATATGGGCAATTTCTCTCCCAGAGCGATGTTGTCGTCCAATACTATAGGCAAATATGTTTGCCAAATTGATTTCGCAAGCACAACTAATACACAATTGAAAGTCGTAGCAACTACACACCCCTTCGCCGGGACTTGTAACCATGTCTCTTCGGGTGCCATCTCTCCTGGTCCAGTCCAAGCTAGGTTTGTAACTGCTATCTGAACAGTAGGCGTTTGAACTGGCAATACCCAACAAGCTTGCAACCCATTATTCCAATGTGCAAATTTCGTTTGAGCCATTTCAGATCTAACTTTCCTCCAATTATCTTGGTCCCATCCTAATTGTTGTGCTATAGCTCTGTATCCACAATTTCCATCAGCGACAATGGGATACCAACCTTGCACGTAGGGACGCATGCATGGAGGTACGAGAGCATTATACTTTGTAAGCTTCTTCAAAGCCCACTGACCACTCTTACCCTTCCCGTATGAAGCCGGTTTTTGCTTCTTTGGAGGCGTTTCTTCAAGTGTTGCATCAGTGTGCTCCCAATGTGAAGGTTGTCTTTTCATTGGATTGTACTCTTTGTTTGGAGCTCCTGGAGGTCGTCCCTTCCCCCTTTTCACACGAGCTGGCTCCTGGAGGTTGGTCATTTGAGGGTTACCTATTACCAAACACTTCATTGCACACTCGTGTTGGTCATAAGGTGACATTCCCTCCCATTGCTTAGCCATAAACTCATCCATCAAGTTTCTTGCTACTACCCTCTGCACTTCTAATTCGTCTTCAGTCTATACTTCTTTCAAAGTCAATGTCCTCCAAAAGGCATGAACCGCTTCAACTGGAATTGGTTCTTGACGCCTCACATATTCATAAATGTCATGCACACATAGCAATCCATCTCTCTTCCTTATTATGCATTGACAATGTTCAAGATGCATGCCATATTCCCCTTTCTTGTATTCAGTTAGCAAGCGACTCAAACAAGTATAAGACACTCTGTATTTAAGAAGCTTGAAGAGATCAACGTCTGTAATGTTACTTACAATCTTTTGCTGACTTTCATTGAAAGTACCCAAGATCTCCTTGAACTGATTGCGCATCTTCGCATTGTATCTTTCAAACACAGTGTCTATCTTCTGGCTTGGCAGTGACAAATAATTTTTGAAGCTAGAATGTTCACTTTCAACCCTGCATAATCAAAACAATTTTTTATAACAACAAATATAAAGCTAACATAATTTGTAAAACAATTTCAAACGTAATCACATTACTAACCTGTTTGTGGTGTTGGAACCTAATGTAAAGATTTTATCCACATAGATCGAAAGAAATCTATTGCCGTAGGGGTTTAGCCAATTCTTCTTCAGGTACCTAATCTCAGATGGATATTCAGCCCAATCCTTTTCAATACGCCCTAGCTCAATGTTATATGCCAATTCTGTCGACTGTTTGAATAACTTAAGACATTCACTTGCAAAATGGGTCCCCCTTGCTTGTGACCGCATTGCTAGCTTAGCATGGTCCTCAATGTTCTTTTGGATGTGCCGCCTACAGAGGAGGAAAGTAGAATCTGGAAAGATCATATCCAAAGCTTTCATCAAAGCTTTCTCTCGATCAGTGACTAAGCAAGTTGGCGTCATCTTAACAACCCTAAATAACTCAGCCAATTGATACATGCACCACGCATAGTTTTCTTCTTTCTCTTCTGACACAAAAGCCCCAGCAACAGCATAGTTCTTCCACGTTGATGTTATTCCAACAATCTCTATGAAGGGCATGTTGTACCTTTGCAAGATAATACATTACTATAAGAATTTATAGAGTAAAAACAAACATCAGACTTTTTAACTTAATTATACTTACTGAATTGTGCTGTATGTTGCGTCAATCAACATTACGTATGGAAACGCCTTAAGCAGTTTCATCGACTCTGGGCTTGCGAAGAACACATATGTGATCTTATTTGTCACTTCGTCGCTCTTGTGTCTTACGAAGTAGTTCAACTCCTTCGAACGATAGAAGAATTCTTGGACCACAGTTCTTCCCTCCATCCTCTCTGTTCTGAACTTGTTACAAAAGTTGTAGACTTGTGACTTCTTAGTCATGTTGTCAGGAGATTCATTGAGCCTTGTGTACATCTGTATTGGTCTAGCATTTCCCTTCCTCATGTCTAGTAACACCTTTTCCTCCTCAGGTGTAAGTCTTCCAGCAAATGCGTTACCGTGTAAGGATTCACCAATAATATGGTTGTGAGTTCCATGATCAACCCTTATGAACCATTCCCCATTTTCAGTCTCTCTACATGCAATCTGAAATTTGCAACCACATTTCTTTGTGTGGGTGAATTTCCTAGTTCTCCCCACTGAATTAGGAATATAATGTCCACTGCGCTCGCATTTAAGCCAAGACCTTCCTAACTTCCCTTTGAAGTCAGTTCTACCAACCTTCAACATGAAGTTATGAGTTTTTCCAATATCTCTTGCCCACTGTTCTGCTTCTGCTCTTGAGCTGAAGATCTTATCAGTGACGAAAACTTCTGAATAATCTGATGATATGTGTGGGTCCTCATAAGGCACAACACTGTCAAACTGTGGTACTGTCTTCAATTTCGGGAAATACTCAATGTCTTGATATGGTTGCGATAAAGATTGGTATTGAGGAACATTAGACCAATCAGTTTGATGGGAATGATATGGAGGAGGATCAAGCTGAGAGACTATTGGCGGAATATCAAAATCAAAACCAAGATCAAACGAAGGCACTCCATCAGGTCCTAAACGAATATCGGCATTGATCGATAAGTTTCTTAAACGATTGAACAGTGGACTATTATTCTGTAAAAACAACAAAATACACAAAACTACACTTAGAAACCTGTTTTTCCTACCTTCGTCACGAATAAAGGATGAACCTTCGTCACGGATAGAAGCAATAATTGCGTGACGAAAAAATTTGCACATTTGTTGTGCAAATACATTCGTCACGAATGTATTCATAACTTCCGTCACGAAAGTCTCATACTGTTCCGTCACGAATGTCCTATTTACCTCTATTTCATATTGTTTTTTACACTTTTTTACCCCTAAATTCGAATCAAACCCTAAATTCCAACACAAATACAAATTTCCACACAAACCCTAACTTCGACATTATTTAAGCATCTTCTTATCATGCTCCTTGTATGTAACACCTAAAATACACATATTTTCTATCCAACTCTATATTACAACATGATTTTCACACAATCAACACAAATAACTAACTTCAAACTATTCAATTTCATACAAAAACATATATTTTACCTACAAACCCTAACATGAACATTATTAAAAACAACTATAACATACCTTATTGTAGTTCCCCCATGATGGACCATTTTCATCAACATTTTGGTGTATGTAATCATCCCAATTTGACATTTTCAATTGAATATTGTGTTTGAATGAGAGTGTTTAGGGTGAAATGGGGGTAAAATGAATGTGAAAATGTAGAAGATGAAGTTGGTTGCGGATATTTGATGGTAATTAAATGTAGTTGATGTGGATTAGACATAATAGCTTCACTTTTGCAGATATAGCTACATTCGTCACGGATCTCTTACATTTCTTCGTCACGGAAGTCACATATACCTTCGTCATGAAGGTCCCAAATACATACGTGACGAAGGTGTGGCCAAATACATTCGTGACGAAGGTTTTACGTTATATATTCGTGACGAAGATCCTGTGTAATACATCCGTGACGAAAGTTTGGGTGTGCTAAATAAATTTTGAGGGTGTGCTAAATAAAGGATTTGTATATATACTTAAATTTTGATGAGTTTCAGCCTTTCAGGTGACTCGAAAAGAAAGAAAAAGGATTAATTAGACAGTGGACGGTGCATAAAAATAAGAAAAACCACCCCCATCACCAAGGTGATATGTATTTATGGGCATACCATGTGTCTGCTCCACTATTTTGTTTATATACACCGTATATTTTGTCAGACTGAAGAATTTATTTATACATCATGCAGTAGCATAGTTTATACAGTAAGAAATTGTTCATTCCAAAACCGTCCTAATTTGAAGCTTATCAACTAGCTGATGAAACGAAATATTTGTTTGTCATGGTGCATACGAAACAGTAAAAACAGAAATCTGGCCTGAAAGTGATTCAGATTAATTCAAATGGATGATAAGCTGCTGCCTATAGTTTGTATTTTTTATGTTAGAAAAGAGACGTTCATGAAAGTATATACTATTAAAACAAAGCCTTTATTTAGCACACCCTAAAATTTTATTTAGCACACCCAAACATTCGTCACGTAACTATTCCATACATCCGTCACGAAGGTTCTATAAACATCCGTCACGAAGGTATGTAAAACATACGTGACGAAGGTTTTCCAAACCTTCGTGACGTATGTTTTCCAAACCTTCGTGACGAAGAAACACTAAACCTTCGTGACGAATGTAGCTACATCTGCAAAAGTGAAGCTATTATGTCTAATCCACACCAACCACATTTAATTACCTTCATTCAATCCAGCAAACTTCATCTTCAACCCGAAATACTTCATTTTTTAACACTTCAAACCCTAAAACACTCTCATTCAAACACAAAATTCAATTGAAAATGTCAAATTGGGATGATTACATACACCAAAATGTTGATGAAGATGGTCCATCATGGGGGAACTACAATAAGGTATGTTATAGTTCTTTTTAATAATGTTAATGTTAGGGTTTGTAGGTAAAATATATGTTTTTTTTATGAAATTGAATAGTTTGAAGTTAGTTGTTTGTGTTGATTGTGTGAAAATCATGTTGTAATATAGAGTTTGGTAGAAAATATGTTTATTTTAGGTGTTACATACAAGGAGCATGATTTGTGTTTGTGTGGAAATTGTAATATGAAGTTGAAGTTAGGGTTTGTGTGGAAATTTGTGTTTGTGTTGGAATTTAGGGGTTGATTCGAATTTAGAGGTAAAAAAGTGTAAAAAAAATTTTGAAATGGGGTAAATATGACATTCGTCACGGAACTAAGTAAAACATTCGTGACGGAAGTTTGCTAGACATTCGTGACGAAGGTATTTGCACAAGAAATGTGCAATTTTCTTCGTCACGCAACTATTGCTTTTATCCGTGACGAATGTTAACAGTTTATTCGTGACGAAGGTAGGAAAAACAGGTTTTTGAGTGTTGTTTTCTGTATTTTGTTGTTTTTACAGAATAATAGTCCAATGTTCAATCGTTTAAGGAAATTATCGATCAATGCCGATATTCCTTTGGGACGTGATGGAGTGCCTTCTTTTGATCTTGGTTTGGATTTTGATATTCCGCCAATAGTCTCTCAGCTTGATCCTCCTCCATATCATTCTTATCAAACTGATTGGTCTAATGTTCCTGAATACCAATCTTTATCGCAACCATATCAAGACATTGAGTATTTCCCGAAATTGAAGACAATACCACAGTTTGACAGTGTTGTGCCTTATGAGGACCCACATATATCATCAGATTATTCAGAAGTTTTCGTCACTGATAAGATCTTCAGCTCAAGAGCAGAAGCAGAACAGTGGGCAAGAGATATTGGAAAAACTCATAACTTCATGTTGAAGGTTGGTAGAACTGACTTGAAAGGGAAGTTAGGAAGGTCTTGGCTTAAATGCGAGCGTAGTGGACATTACATTCCTGATTCAGTTGGGAGAACTAGGAAATTCACCCACACAAAGAAATGTGGTTGCAAATTTCAGATTGCATGTAGAGAGACTGAAAATGGGGAATGGATCATAAGGGTTGATCATGGAACTCACAACCATATTATTGGTGAATCCTTACACGGTAACGCATTTGCTGGAAGACTTACACCTGAGGAGGAAAAGGTGTTACTAGACATGAGGAAGGGAAATGCTAGACCAATACAGATGTACACAAGGCTCAATGAATCTCCTGACAACATGACTAAGAAGTCACAAGTCTACAACTTTTGTAACAAGTTCAGAACAGAGAGGATGGAGGGAAGAACTGTGGTCCAAGAATTCTTCTATCGTTCGAAGGAGTTGAACTACTTCGTAAGACACAAGAGCGATGAAGTGACAAATAAGATCACAGATGTGTTCTTCGCAAGCCTAGAGTCGATGAAACTGCTTAAGGCGTTTCCATACGTAATGTTGATTGACGCAACATACAGCACAATTCAGTAAGTATAATTAAGTTAAAAAGTCTGATGTTTGTTTTTACTCTATAAATTCTTATAGTAATGTATTATCTTGCAAAGGTACAACATGCCCTTCATAGAGATTGTTGGAATAACATCAACGTGGAAGAACTATGTCGTTGTTGGGGCTTTCGTGTCAGAAGAGAAAGAAGAAAACTATGTGTGGTGCATGTATCAATTGGCTGAGTTGTTTAGGGTTGTTAAGATGACGCCAACTTGCTTAGTCACTGATCGAGAGAAAGCTTTGATGAACGGTTTGGATAGGATATTTCCAGATTCTACTTTCCTCCTCTGTAGGCGGCACATCCAAAAGAACATTGAGGACCATGCTAAGCTAGCAATGCGGTCACAAGCAAGGGGGACCCATTTTGCAAGTGACTGTCTTAACTTATTCAAACAGTCGACAGATTTGGCATACAACATTCAGCTGGGGCGTATTGAACAAGATTGGGCTGCATATCCATCTGAGATTAGGTACCTGAAGAAGAATTGGCTAAACCCCTACGGCAATAGATTTCTTTCGATCTATGTGGATAAAATCTTTACATTAGGCTCCAACACCACAAACAGGTTAGTAATGTGATTACGTTTGAGATTGTTTTGCAAATTATGTTAGCTTTATATTTGTTGTTATAAAAAATTGTTTTTATTATGCAGGGTTGAAAGTGAACATTCTAGCTTCAAAAATTATTTGTCACTGCCAAGCCAGAAGATAGACACTGTGTTTCAAAGATACAATGCGAAGATGCGCAATCAGTTCAAGGAGATCTTGGGTACTTTCAATGAAAGTCAGCAAAAGACTGTAAGTAACATTACAGACGTTGATCTCTTCAAGCTTCTTAAATACAGAGTGTCTTATACTTGTTTGAGTCGCTTGCTAACTGAATACAAGAAAGGGGAATACGGCATGCATCTTGATCATTGTGAATGCGTAATAAGGAAGAGAGATGGATTGCTATGTGTGCATGACATTTATGAATATGTGAGGCATCAAGAACCAATTCCAGTTGAAGCGGTTCATGCCTTTTGGAGGACATTGACTTTGAAAGAAGTAGAGACTGAAGACCAATTACAAGTGCGGAGGGTAGTAGCCAGAAACTTGATGGATGAGTTTATGGCTGAGCAATGGGAGGGAATGTCACCTTATCACCAACACGAGTGTGCAATGAAGTGTTTGGCAATAGGTAACCCCCAAATGACCAACCTACAGGAGCCAGCTCGTGTGAAAAGGGGGAAGGGACGACCTCCAGGAGCTCCAAACAAAGAGTACAATCCAATGAAAAGACAACCTTCACATTGGGAGCACACTGATTCAACACTTGAAGAAACGCCTCCAAAGAAGCAAAAACCGACTTCATACGGGAAGGGTAAGAGTGGTCAGTGGGCTTTGCAGAAGCTTACAAAGTATAATGCTCTCGTACCTCCATGCATGCGTCCCTACGTGCAAGGTTGGTATCCCATTGTCGCTGATGGAAATTGTGGATACAGAGCTATAGCACAACAATTAGGGTGGGACCAAGATAATTGGAGGAGAGTTAGATCTGAAATGGCTCAAACGACATTTGCACATTGGAATAATGGGTTGCAAGCTTGTTGGGTATTGCCAGTTGAAACGCCTGATGTTTTGATAGCAGTTACAAACCTAGCTTGGACTGGACCAGGAGAGATGGCACCCGAAGAGACATGGTTACAAGTCCCGGCGATGGGGTGTGTAGTAGCTACGACTTTCAATTGTGCATTAGTTGTGCTTGCGAAATCAATTTGGCAAACATATTTGCCTATAGTATTGGACGACAACATCGCTCCGGGAGAGAAATTGCCCATATGTTGCATTGCCCTTGTTGAAGATGAAAGACACTTCATTTCGGTAATTTCTAACTCACTCTATCAATTTGATGTTTATATTTTTAAATCAATACCTCGTACATTAGTATTGTAAATCATTTGCCTTATTGTAGATGCCAATTGCCGATGACTCTCCATTACCTGAAGTTTATCATATGTGGCATCGTCACTGTTCACCGACAGCTCGCTCCTTGATAGACCCTTTTACTGAGCAACTAGCGGCGTACAGAAGGCCTAGAGCCCCAGCAAGAAACAAGAAAGGCAACAACGTAATTAATCTTAGCGTTTAAGATTCAGTCGAAATGGATTGTTTAGGATTTGTAATGACTAAGATTTTTAATGTTTGCATGTATTTGGAATGGCTCAAAGAAGTAGTTGGATACAAGAAACTGGAAAGTGATCGAACTTAAACAAACAACAACTTAAACAGACAACAACTGAAACTACTTAGTCCCACTGGAACTTGCTCCAAACTTCTCATCAACTAAGGCCTGCTTCTCCGCGGCAAGTGCAGCATTTTCATCCATGAGCTCAGCATTTTTCTCCTGAAGTTCAGTTACCTCGTCGTTTAGGCTTTTTGACATTGCCCTCAACATTTCAGTTAGCTCTTGCAGTCCACCGGCCTCTGTAGAGTGAAACAAATTATCCTCATTCAGCTGTTCTATAACCACCCTTGCTCGACCTGAGTATGGACGGTCGATCCAATGCCTGTATTTGCACCCACCATCTTCATCAATCGAGTTCCACGTCCTATCAGGGCATCCCCAATATCTTCTCCCGTAGTTCACCTTATCATGATTGAATTGCTCAGTACAAGTCTGTTCAGTTGGCACTTTGTTGCACCAACAAAGCTTCCCTCCTGGATCCATAATTTTTTTCCTGTACGAATTTGAAATGTGTTGCTTATTCCATGCTGAAACGTCCTGTATATAGAGTTGAAGGTAAATGGGTTACAACTTGCAACAGCTGTAACTCACTTACAACAAGTAAGTGAGTTACAACTAGCAACAGCTGTAACTCACTTACAACAAGTAAGTGAGTTACAACTAGCAACAGCTGTAACTCACTTACAACAAGTAAGTGAGTTACAGCTAGCAACAGCTGTAACTCACTTACAACAAGTAAGTGAGTTACTGCTAGCAACAGCTGTAACACACTTACTTGTCCTGAGTGTGTTACAGCTGTTGATAGGACAAAAACCTACCCACAAGCGTATGGGATCAGTTGTAGCTTTTCAAGTGTCGTTCCCACGAGGACAATGTAGTATATTTTGTAACTAAACCGGTAAGCTAAGTCGTAGAAAGATTTGGTTGATTAAACTAAGATTAAAGTATTGCAAACCGTGCAGATCAACATCTTCTGCTGATCTGCACGGTTTGCAGCAATCCTGCACGGTTTGTTGCAAACCGTGCCGGTTCACTGGACGTCTTCAAAATCGTCTGCTGATCTGCACGGTTTGCAGCAATCCTGCACGGTTTGCTACAAACCGTGCAGAACCATCTTTCTTCTTTTCCTCGCTCGTTGCGTCCCTCGTCGAGTCCTTTAGCTCCCCTGTTGCAAGATATCATCCAATACACACCAAACACGTATATGAATTGGATGCTATCAGCTGTAACCCACCATCTTCTGATCTACATTTGATGGGCCGGATATTGATTTGGATTAGATAATGGCGTTTTGGGCCGGACATTGATTTGGATCAGACAATTGCAAACAAACCAAATAACAAGTAATTCGTTCAAACACTACAAAGCATGTTCTTAAAACTCAAGCACAAACTTAATCCAACACCAACATCAATCCAACCTACTCAAGGAAAGGATAGAACCCATCCAAAGTGTGACAAACAGCGTCTTTCATACGGGAATACTTCTCCTCATTATCTGCATCCCGATACGGCTCCAGATTGTACACAGAAGTCCGAATTGCCTACAGTGAAGTGCAAAATAAATTAAGTCAAACATTGATTATGTTATAGATTTATAGAATTTGAAGATTAATTACAAACCTGCAGGAGTTGCTCCTTAGTATAAGGAGAGAGTATTGGATGAGTATGAGCCAAGTACCACTCCAAGTAATCATCAGTGCAGAGAGATGGAGGATCTGCTTCTACACCCATTTCCCATAAGCTTACAGAGTTGTTCTCCCTTTGCTCCCAACTCCAGTTGGTGGGATCATACTCCACTACGTACTTACGATTGTTTCCACACCTTCTAGCTTTAATTGGTTGAATGGGAGGGATTGGCACACCTTGAACTCGACCAAATTGTCTGCAAACTCGAAGTGGCATGTGAGGCTCGGTCTTGTCCAAAACATGCAGGATCCCATGAAAGAAAGCCGGCCGAAGTTCTTCCCTACGAAAATCTAGGCGTCCATATGGTTGCCACTCAACCTGTTGTACATAAATCATTAAAACAAGTTCAAAAGTACAATAACAAATTAACAGCTAATGAAAAAATAATCATACCCCTTCTACGCTCATATTGTCTAGCTCCTCTCTGTAGTTGCGACGATTGTCCGGTCTTTCAGACAAATCAAATTTGGCTGCATATGGCATTGTCTCATCCCACTCATAGTTTTGTGGAGGGGCAAAAGCAGGAAAGTACAAATAGATCCAACCCTACATCATCAAACAAAACTAAGGAAAACAAAAGAAACAGTATTCAAATCAGTGCAGATAATTAAAGACAAACATACCATCAACAAGGTGTAACAGAAAGACATCGTTGCACAATCTCTGCGGGAGTATTTACCCAGTTGTCCATACAAAGCACACAACGCACCCGAACCCCAAGACACACCATGGATATTTGCCATATCATTAAGCCATTCATGGTGAATCAACTTGATCATGTACGACGACTTGTCAGGAAACAATGTCATTCCCAACAAGTATGTCAACCAACCCTTAGCGATTGAGACTTGATCCATTTCAAAGTTCCCCTCATTATCCACTGCCATGCATTGTTCCCTCAAAAGCTCCGGTGAAACTTCATTACCAGCTTTGACTCTTGCGTCAAGTAAATCTATACCAAAAGCCTTATTTGCTCTGTTGACCATTACAGCCTTCGTGTCAGCTTTGCCAACTCCATCAGCAGATGTGCGAAATCCCATGCCTTTTCCGTTTATAGGGATACCCAAAATCTTGTGCACATCTAATAGGGTGATTGTCATTTCAGCAAATGGCAAGTGAAAAGAATTTGTTTCTGGCTGCCAGCGCTCAACAAATGCATTGATCAACCCTTGGTCGTGGTTGGGATACATGAGGGTTTGCAAATGTGACAAACCAGAAGCCCTAGCCAACGAAACCCAAGGATAGTCGCCCTGTAACTTCCATTTTTTCAAACCTTCTTTTCTGACCGTATTTCTCAATTGCGGTCTCTCCTATTTATCATATTTCAAAATTTTTGTAAGTACATTTAAATCAATTAACAAATCATGTCTAAATTAACGAAGCATGGAAATTACGCAATTAACAATTCAACCAAAGGTGATAGATTTACTTACATGTCCTTGCCAAACCATATAAGCAGTGTGCCCGCTGAAGCTATGCAGCAAGTCTATCTCCTTAGGACCTCCAGGCACAGCCCACTGTAACTTCGGGTAAATTTCGTCTTTCTCATCGCCATGTTCATTAAGATCGACCCCCCCCGTAATGGCCCTCAAACTGTCCTTCAGCCCAGGAAGCAGTTGGACCAGATTGCCATTCTGGTGTTTCTGGCTGAAAGGCCTGTTGACGTCCTACTGCTTCATCCCATGCGACTTGTGGAGAAGAGGGGGGAACCCATGTAGGGATCTATTACAAAAAAAATTGGTTATTAGTAAAATGTACAACTTTCACTCATAATCGACTATATATTAAATTTTAAACTAATACTTACAGCACTCTGCGGACTCCAAGTTGGATAATGTGCCTCATAGGTTGGAGTCATCGGGATTTGCTGTTGTAATAAAATAAATTTCATAAATTATTAATTTAATAAAAACAAAAAACAGTAATATAATGTGAATTTCAGATTAACTAACCATGTTCTCGTAAAGGTTTGAATATGCACTAGGGTCAGCTAGCTGTTGTTGTTCATGCCAAGAAGGTTGTGGGACCTCTTCACTTGCACTTGTACCCTCGTCAGCTCTTCCACGCCTCTTCCTCGGCTTGGGCTGATAAGCGGGCCTTCCTCCAGCCACGATTTCTTCACGAGTTTGATTACGGGCATTCTTCCGGACACTTCTAGAAGACGGATGCATCTACAGTAACATAATATTTTGTAAATTTACGCATACCAAACCAACAAAACAAAACAAAAAAACATCACAAAAATGCAAAAACATCCGTCACGAAGGTCCAGTATACATTCGTCACGGATGTTTACTAAACCTTCGTGACGAATCTCAGTATAACATCCGTCACGAAGAACCAGTAAACATTCGTCACGAATGTATACTGGACCTTCGTGACGTATCTTCTGTAAACCTTCGTGACGAATGTTTTTGCAAAATTGCAAAAACGCAGAAGTGCCAACATATCCGCTGACGAATGAATTTGCACAAAATTTGCACAATTTGAAGCAGAAAAACAGTTTATGAAGGTATCCAAACACATTAGCCCCTAAATCATTTCATTCCATAAGTTTCTTAATCAAATCAAATTTACCCTAATTCATGAACAAATATCAATTTTGGGGATTATATCTAAAATTTGAAACAACTCTCAATTAGACATAAACAAACACCAATTGAACTAAAAAAACATGCTTAATACACATATCAATCTAATTTAATCACCCCATTTCAATGGTTTTGACATATATTCATCAAACATGGAAAATTAATGCAAAAGAGAGTTAGAAATTACCTTATTGCTTGATTTGTTGATTATTGTAGTGAAAGAGATGAAGAAATGTAGAGAATTGTGTTGTGCTTTGTTGTAGCTGCGCCGAAAACGAGTATAATGGAGAAGAAGAAGTTACATTAGGGTTGGGTAAAAAATCTCTTTTATATCTGCAAAATTGATACATTCGTCACGGATATCTGAGCAACCTTCGTCACGTATGTTTTACATTCCTTCGTGACGGATGTTTATAGAACCTTCGTGACGGATGTATGCAATAGTTACGTGACGAATGTATGCAATAGTTACGTGACGAATGTTTGGGTGTGCTAGATAGAATTTTAGGGTGTGCTAAATAATAAGGGCCTATTAAAATTCCACACCAAGCACAGGAAAACTGTTTGAGAATATATAACAGAGATCACTAGTAAAGAAAAATGATACACTTGCCAAGTGAAAATGGTGATGGTTTGTCCAGTTTGACATGGACAGGGGAAAATGGAAAGAGGCAGAAAAGAGGCCAAAAAACCTGTGTTAATCAGACACGGATACGAGTATCCGACACGGGTACGGATCCGAGTATCCGACACGTAATTCCCGAAAATTCCGGACACCGGGACACCGTCCGGATTTTAGACACCGGTACGGGGACACAGTCATAACGAATATATTTAAATTAATTATAACTAAGCCATTGAAATTAAATTTCTAAACTATATATTCATAAGTATGTTTTTATCTTCTTCAATCTTCACACCTGGGTAGAGTAAGGAATTTGAGTATTGGACTCAGATCCAATAATAAGCCCATTTTCCACTAAGTCATTTTGCCCTTACTATTGGATTCATCTCCAATAATAAGCCCAATATGTTAATCTAATAACCCAAACAAAAACAGACCTAGTCAGCACTACCATTCTTCTCCGCACTACCTTTCTTCATTCATGCCCTACAAACATGTGTCAGTTTGTCGCCGCTTTGTCTCCTCCTTCACCAGCTGTCGTGTCCGAGTGCAAGATGGAGTATCCCGGCCAGATTTCGTACCCGGATCCGTGTCGGGTCGGGTACCCAAGGGAAAAAATGTTGTGTCTGCTTAACACAGCAAAAAACAACATAGGGATGATCGAGGAGGGATTAGTAAACAAAATAAAGGAGTGGGGGAGTGGGATATGGAGGCGAGAGTGAATAAAAGGCGCGCCTCAGTCAGGCCAACGCCTAGGTAGCTGGAGCCCTAGGCAAGCCCCTCAAGGTTGGGCGAGCCCCTCAAGGTTGGGCGAGCCCTAGGCGGTATGGGCGGGACTAGACGAGCCTAGGTAGCCGGGTATTACACCCTCATCTCATCACTTCCTCCTTTGTCATCTAGGTGCTCAAGTATTGACCGCTATTATGTTTTGGGCGACCCTAGGCGCGACTAGGGAGGCTCAACGCCTAGGGTCTCCCAACACCTTTTTATTCAATGGGCGAGAGGAGGAAGATGGTGAAGGTGACAGTCTGACAGAAAACTAACCCTTGAAAATCCGACTCGACGACCTCGCTTGTTGTCATGTCCATCGGTATCCTTAACTTCTTCACTGAGGAGTCCGAGTCCAGATGGTTCAGTCATGATTCCTTCGTTTCATGCAAACAAGACAAGTCCTGAGGATGGTCCGGGATCGTCTCTCCAAAGGAGGGGATCAAGATTATCAAGATTATTGAAGTTTACTCTTCTTAATCTTAGTTTGTGTGTGATTTAGTGTTGAATTTCTTTAATCTTTGTTTCTTTGTTTCAGGTTCGAGAACGTTGAGAACAATACTTCTCATTTCTCCAAAGTTCCATCCCTTTCACCATGGGTGAACTATTTCTTTTATAGTCACTATTTAACTTGAGCGCTAATCTTTGCAGATCTCTTTGATGGTCACTCTTCCTCACCTGCTTCCGGGAAGTTTCCTTTTTATAGGGTCCTTGGGTATCACTAGCAAGTTTACTTAATTAGTCGTGTATCTTTGTTTAACTGTGTGATCTCTGGGTATAATTAATTTAGCCTTCATTTAGAAACTCATCCTTCTTCTGTTATTCTTATGCAACTGTCACTGAAGCCTAGATGGGTGTGTTGTAGAGCACATCATTCTCCATGGTAGAAAAGCTTCATCAAAAAGCAAGGTTGAAAGAGAAAGTTTGTCTTCTTAAAAGAGAAAATTGGAAATGGAGGTTTGTTTTTTTCAAGAGAAAGGTTTGCCTTTTATCAAGAGAGAAAGTGTGTATTTTCAAAAAGAAGGGTTGGAAGGCAAGGTTTGTCTTTTCAAGAGTGAAGGTTGGAAGAGAAGGTTTGCCTTTTCAAGAGGAAAAGTTCGCCCAAACTCATATTTTATTATGGGATGCCTATGACGACATCTTTTTTTTGCAGATTGAGTTATCTGGTTCAAAATTAACTTGTCTGACGACATCTTTTATGATGTCATTTTATTAGCCCGATGAAGAGTCGTGGATCCGATAAATCTGATGCACTTTGAGCTTTGCATCCTTCAGGAACTTATGAAAGCAAGTCTGAGACGAACCAGCTTCCCCCAACGCATCCGCCATCATCTTCCTGACCTTCTCCACATTCCCCCTCAACTCCCCCATCATCAAACAGTCTATATTCCTCGCCACCTCATCATCCGTCACGCAATCCCCATCACACAGATTAATCCCAACCTTCCAATCATCCACCACCAACTTCCTATTAGTAAACTGATCGGTATACAATGGATAGCAAAGCAGAGGAACTTCACACCACAAGCTCTCCAAAACCGAATTCCATCCACAATGGCTTAAAAATCCCCCCACTCCCCGATCCATCAACACCTCCTTCTGCTTACACCAAGTCACCACCATCCCTCTTCCGCGGGCCCGCTCCTCGAACCCGTCGGGTAACGGGTTCGGGTCATCCGTGCTGACCATATCGGGCCTCATGGCCCATATGAACCGGGCCGAGCTACGTAGGAGCCCGTTGGCCAAGGCGTGTATCACCTCTTTGCTTGTGTGGGCGTAGCTGCCGAATGATATGTACAGGACGGATTGGGCCGGTTGGGCCGCCAGCCATGTTGAGCAGTCGGATTCGGGCCACAGGCTCGTGGAGATTGGGCTTTTGCTGAACTGTGCTGGGAAGATCGGCCCGATTGGGAAAGTGGGCTGGGCCTTGTTGAGGGCACTGATTGTATTGGGCTCCAGGCTGTGGATGGTGTTGATGAGGATGAAGTCGGCCCGTTTCGCGTCCGCGAAGGCTTCGTGGATGATGCGGTGGCAGATGGTCGTCGTGTCCTTGCACGTGGGCCGGAGATATGACGTCATGTCCATTGGATTGATATGTTTCACGCCCGGTATGTAGTCGATACCATCTTCACGATTCTCTGTTCAATAATTCAAAATTGTATTATAAGAACAAGAACAAAATCAAACGTAAGCAAACAATTATAAGGTACATAAATATTTGTCATAATCCAGTTCAAAACCTAAAAGACCTCAATACTCATGCATTATAAACAAGTTATTTTTTATATCAAATCGATGACAATGATTTTAATTGAATTTTTTTTATTAATTAATAAATTAATCATTATTCGTACATCATACGGAACAAACACTAATTAATGTTACAAAACGTATTTCATCATATATATATATATATAGCCAATCAAATGAAACTGTCAAAATGAGTAAGAGGGAGTAAATATGTGAGAGTTTTTTGTAATTGAGCGTGGTGGGTAAGTGTCTTTCAATATGCTTTTTTTTGTTATCGAATTAGCTATATGAAGAGAAAAAACTATGTAGGTATAATATATAGTTTTAGTCAGATATTCATGTAAAGAGAAAAGTGAGAGAGTTACTTTGAGATCCAAAATGACCATGGAGTTTGAGGAGATCCAAATGAAAGTAAAGAGTCAACACCAAAGCCGGCTCGGTCCAAAACGACGCGTACAACATCCCATACTTTCTCGCCAACGTAGAAGGCCATACAAAGAAAGAGTCAGCAATCATGATCCTCACTCCCCTCAACTTCTGCAGCAGCTCTTCGACATGAGCGGGGAAAACGTGTAGAATCCCCTCCAAGAAAGTGTCGTGGTTCAACGACCGGTCGAACCCGAGAGGAAACCCGTCGGATATCGTCTCGTAGCGGATATCGAGTCCCGAGGCTCGGGCCTCCTCGAAGATGTCGTCGGAGGAGGAAGAGGAAGAGGAAGAGGAGGAGGAGATGATTTGGTGGTGGACGTAATGGGTGTTGACGAAGGTGACTGTGAAGCCGTTGGAGGCTAGCTTTGTTGCTAGGTTCACGCTTGGGTTTACATGGCCTTGTAGTGGCCATGGGATTATCACGGCGTGGAGATTGGGATTTGAGGCCCGACGAGTGGTTTCTTGGACCATTGTTTTGTGTTTTTGTGGTTTGATAATGACAAGTATGAATTGAGTTATGTTAGGGTAGGAACTAGTATATATAAGGATAAAGAGTACAAGTTGTAACAAACTAACAACCGATAAAAGTGGTCAATCATGTGTATTTGGTACGTGGACTGTCATAAGGTACTGTCCAATTGCAACAATTATTTTTTGATAACCATACATTTTTTCTCTCTTTCTATAAAGCCTATATAAAGGATGAAAGTTGATGTCGAAAATGGACGAAAGAACTGAACTTCTTACTCATCCTTAACACATGTTATAATCTAAAACACTCAATTTCTATAGTTTAGTTTTTATTGAAAGTCTTGATAAGGACTAGAAGATTTGTCTTATCTCATTTCAAATTTTGTGGAATCCCTTAGGCTTAATAGGGACAAAATAATGATTTCGGAAAGTATCTTATCACGATTCAAATCTTCTCTGATGTCAAATAACCGTTGATCAAACCTTGAAGATGAGTCGTTCTACTGCAGAGTTTCCGTTTAGACGATTCAGTTCCTAACGGAAGGACATCGAAATGAGAAATGATCGGTTAGTGATTAAAGACATTCTTAATCAGATGTATGTGTGAAAATATGCATGTGCATACGTCAAAGTATTTATGACGCGACGTGATACTCCACTTAACTTGATAATCTTCCCAAACTATTTGGACTAGTGAGTAGTGACGCAGAACTAAGTATAGAAATCCTTGTCAGCATGCACGTACAACAAAGATTTAATCAAAGCTAGCCAGTGTACCGACGAGATGAATTTTCTTCCCATCTTATATGCCATACACATGTAAACAAAGACCAAAACGCACTCTTATTTCCTATATATATCTCAAAAATATCTATTTCAGTATATACTCCGACCTGGGATATATAAACCATAGAAGCAAATTAATTAAGTTAAGTCCGAAGCCTTGATTTACTCCTTATATCGTATGTGGTATGTTTATACAAAAAATCCATACTCCCTACGTCCCATAATGTTCTTCACATTCTACACAATTCACAACTTAACATAACTTGTTTAATTATTTTCAATCTATAGGATAAAAAATAGTAATGTAAAACTTCTCGTCTTATTAACTAATTAAATAATATCAAAATTTTATAATTTCTAAAAACGTATAACTAGAGATATCCACAACGTAAAATGTACATTGACAAGTGTGACACACTCAAATAAGAAGAACATTATGGGAAAGGGAGTACTGGGCACCTCATGGACTTAATTACAAGTGACTTGCCGCCGAAACAAGTATACATACAAGAGAGTACAAGCGTTACAAAACATGTGAGGCCACAATTATTGAACTTACTACTTGCACTTTTTTTGGAGTTTCTGACGTCTGAGCTCGCTACTTGCGTTTGATAGCAACGTTCACGCCTACCAACATCACTGTCATGCAGTATGTTTACAATGATCCATATGTATATCATTAGTACTCCCATATAAACAAATCTGTAAGCTAAATCTCGAGTATCATAATACAGTACTTGGGTTCAAACAAATCTGTAAAATGATTGATGATTGATGATTGATGATTGATGATTGATGATTGATGCACGTATGTTTACAGTGGGCAATTTGTATTTGAGTTATATACCTAACAGTCAAAAGTGTATATCCAAGAACCGAAGTGCACATGATGCATATCATATTGGGCTACGATTTTGACTCTATTTGGATTTACTCTATCTTTGTCTCTACTTAATTATGGTTAATGAGCCTCTACCATTGTGTATTGGGCCTTTCTTTCCATTCTTAATGGGGCAGCCCACTTTTACTTTTCTCTTACCCGACTTGAAGACGCTGGATCCACTTTATAAACAAGGCATTTTGCTGAACTTTCGAGTTAGGACCTGTTGGGTATATAAGCAATCTTTTCTACTAAAGATCTCCTTATAATGTATCATCACCAAACAAAATACAACATGAGTTTCTTTGGCATTAACCCTTGACGATTAACTTGATTCGTTGATTCTACACTGGTATAGAGCAAATTAAAGACACGCATAGATTCACAGACACAACTGAGAAATAGGGTATTCTTTTACATCAAATCAGGAAACTCATCACAGATGGAAAAAGTAATTCTCACATATATATGAACATAAAACTCAGCATGTAAGAAACCCAGGGACTCAATCTGAACAGCCTCATACTAATCTTTACCGAAAAGGCAAGCTAACAACATTAAACTTCTCAATTCACTGGAATAAGTACAGACCAGAAATTAGCACCAAAATCAGACATTTAATGACTGTCTATACTTAATAGGATGAAAAGTGTCAGCTGCAGCAAACTGAACTTGATGTGAAAAAAGAATCAGTAAATACAATATGGCCATATGGACCAGAATGGTAAAGGTATCAAACACAAAGATTCTAAGCTGTTTATCCATGTTGTGACACAAATCATCCGAATGTCATTACACTAACATTGATATTTTCCCATACTATAAGTTGGTATTGGATGAGATGCACTCACCCACTAAACACTTGTAACCTAAAAAGGATCAACAATTAGCAAAGAATCTGTGCAGGCTAAAAAACAACAGAGCTAAATTTACCTGCAATCACTGGCTTCAAAGAAGAACTCAACAATCAATTACAAAGAATCAGTCCCGCAAAACTCGAAAAGCCAGTTGATGTTTTCCTACTTTGCATTTTCTGGTGCAACTTGAGAATTCATCATAGACTGCTTTAGTATTTCTTCTGCTTTCCTTTTCTTTGCATTTCTTCTCTCATCTAAATTGAGAGCAGGCACTCTTCCCTCACCACCCTTACTCCTAAGGCCTACATCCACATTTTCACTCAAAGTCTTCTTCTTACTTTTTAACCTAAACTGAACAACAGGCCTCTTCTCTAAAGAAAGCCCTTTATCAACATCCATGGAATCTGGTTCTCTACACATTACAGAATCAATTGCCGAAGCAAACGTCTCTACCAAAGGACCATGTTTCTTGTTGCCTTCTATGCTAACTAGACTGCTCGGAATAGTAATCTGTGAAACCTCTTTCTCCCCAGCCGACAAAGGCGGGGCAAGAAACGGATTAACCTCTGGAGCATTTGCTTCTGCTGCTGCACACGTTGCGAGCCTATTCTCCAAATTCAAAAGGGCATCCTCAGCCTGCCTTCTCTGTACCGCTTCTTCTGTCACAACCTGGGCCTTCTCCTTGCTCAGATTCAAGACGGCCGACTTCTGATATGTATGTGGTTCAGGAAACGGTGGCAGCCACTCCGGTATGTGGTTCCCCCTCGGTTTTTCACCTAGCTTTAAGAAGCTTTGTGACCCAGTTTCAGTTTTACTAACAGGAAAGTGTGGAATTGCGTGGGCAAATGGGATCTCCTCAGCAGTGGCCACAAAATCAAGAATCTCCTTCAAAGCCCCGGAATCGATAGCACAACAATCAGCCTCAGAAGCATTTTGAAATCCCCTGGTTGAAGTCAAATCCTCCAAACCCTTAACTATATCAAACACATTACACTCTGATCTACCAGCTAAACCAGAATACTGTTTAGCAGATTTACCAAGATCACAAATATACCTAATTGCAATATCTGACAATGCTTCTAAAGCAGACTCCTTCACGCCTTCAAAGCTTACTCCCTCGCAAACCTGAGCAACGGCTACCTTCGCCACAGCTCGAGAGTAATCTCCATCAATAGGCTTACTATTTGAATTCTGTTCGCCCTCTGGATTCTTCTCCTCTCCCGCATTACTCATATTCACACCATTACAGCAGCTATGTACTACAAAATTTCCAAGACTTCGGAAACCCTAGATCTGCTCGAAACGCGAGATGGGGGTCAAGAAACAGAAAATTGGGGGTAAGAACGAGAAATTGAAAGCCAAACTTGCTTGAGAACTTACCAAGAAACAAGATTTGAGAAGGATTGGCGATAAAATTGACCGTTGCTACAGCTGGGAGCGTGTTTAGCAAAGAAGCGGAGGCTTTTTAGGAATTAGGGTTATGCAACTGAATTGGGTGATTCAGTGAGAAAGATCGTGGAAGAAGGCTTTTTTATGGAGATTTGGTGATTGAACGATAAACCCTTGAATAGTAGAGTTGGTTAGCAATGGTGAATGTGGAGAAGAAGAAGAGAATAGGGGCTGTTTATATAGAACATCGAGGGCCTGAATGAACCGGGCCATTTGTCCTAAATTTCCAACATTTGACACCTCATTTTTTTTTATCGGAAAAACATTTTTAGATAAAGGGTAAAAAGATAATGTATTTTTATTTTCGGTATCAAATTTGTAGTGCTGATGTAATAATAATCAGTGAGATTGTAATGATAGGCTTAGAGTATATTCAATGGTTCACCATTTAAGGTGGGTATTGTGAGAGAGAAATTGAAAATATTAATAAAATAGTGAAAAATTGGATTTTTGAGGAGAGAGACACAATGCCCATGTGATGAAATGAACATTGTGATGACCATGAAGATGAAATGGGCATTCAACATGCATTTGACATGTGTCTCAAATACATGTCCTTTTTTACTCCAAATTTATATAATATTAATAAACAAGTTGGAAAGAGAAAATTGATGACCAAAATGAATGGACAACCATTGAGACATACTAGATACGGGCCTCGCGCTCCGCGCGAGAAAATTACAGATTTTCGTATGTGATTTAATATAGTTATACATTATTTGTTAATGTGTTGTTGTTGTTATCAAATTTATTAATATTTGTAAATATAAGTATTTTTTATTTCCTTATATTTATGTTTGAAGTAGTTTTAAAACATAATATTAGAATAAGTTTGCATTGTCATAAGAGAAGCTCACACATTAATTTAATTTGTGACTTAATCAAGTAGACCATAAATAAATATAACATATGGATATAAGAAATATATTTAAATACATGCCCAAAAGTCCAATAGGAGGTGATTAAGAAATGAGTAATGCATTAAATTGGTACCAATTTCATTCAATTTTGGCAATGGACAGCCAACTTTTATATAGATAAGATGTGGATATGAAAAATGGGCATGGAAAAATCAAGGAGAAATTGAAAATATTAATAAAATAGTAAAAAGTTGGATTTTTGAGGAGAGAGACACAATGTCCATGTGATGAAATGGGCATTGTGATGATGGAGATGAAATGGGCATTCAACATGCATTTGACATGTGTCCCAAATACATGTCATTTTTGACTTCATATTCATATAATATTAATAAACAAGTTGGAAAGAGAAAATTGATGACCAAAATGAATGGACAACCATTGGGACATACTAGATCCGAGCCCCCGCGCGAAGCACGGGGAAATTACGGTTTTTATGTGCGGTTGTGTTAACATTTAACAAAATAATCAAATATATATTTAAGTATAATATACTAAAATTTGATTTTATAAAAAGAGATTAGGAATTTTTCATTGTAAATATAAGCTTATAAATATAAAATAGCTATTTATATACTCAAAACTCTTATCATTTAATATATTTTATGTATTTTAAAACTATACATGACTCCTTCTTATCATTGGTCAAGATGAATTATTTCATCAACGATTTCTACACTGGCGTAACGACGGCGCTACGACACAATGCCTTTTTATTTGACAAAACATAACAACGATTTAAATCTAAAAGACAGGAGTTTGAAATATAATGTAAATTGACAAAGTGATGAGCAACACCATCACGTTTCAATTCATTCACCCAACAATGTAAAAAAATCATATCAATACAATATACTATTTTGATATCATTACGCTTATGTATGACGGTGATGAGAAACACTATCATGAATGTATCCATCCATCCACCATGATATGAATTACCGGGACTTCATAAACCAAAGATTTAATTTGGAGAAGAAAGGTTCTCAGCAAATGAAAATCATCTAAGAATGGGGATAGTTTTTTAAAGTATTTGCATTGCATGAAAAAATATGTTATTTATGTTATTTTGGCCTTGTTTTACTAAATAAATCTTGAGATCACAAATGTTTCAGCTTTTGTTTACAACCGCCCCTTACTTATTTCATAGAGCAGTGGTTTTGTTTTGACAAAACACTATGAGCAATATTTTTGTCCAAAAACAACAAATAGAGGTTTCTATTCTTTCATTATTACAATCCCTAATAATCCCTATAAGTTGTAGTACCTGTATCTCAAAGATCCAACATTTTCTTTTCAAAAATTCGCCAGATCAATGTCGGACTGTGCATGGCTCACGAAATAAGAAGGGTTCGAGATCAAGGTGTAGATGACCCGGCTTTAGGAACTCGTGAATCGGCTCTTGTATGTGGTCAGATTGACTTTCTGCAGAAAACAAGATAAGCTAAAAACATAATTAATATAATATACCAGATTTTGCACAAAATTACTCATATTGAGTGATCAAAGTAGAAAAGGCGAGAAAGTACAGTACATGGTTGGGGAAGAATCCTCGCATTCACCAGACAGATCCAGTTGTGCATTCCCCGACTAATTTGAGTTTTGGATTCCGGACTCCAATTCCTGTTATATTAAGCTGATATTTATCCAAGTTCCAACGTCCCATCATCCACGAAGATCCATGTGTCTGCAGATACTTCAATCCATGAAAAGAGAAATCAATCGTCTACTCATATACAATTCTATAATATCATGCAAATCAAAGAAATAAAGAGACTCGAGCAATTGGCACTTATTACCGATTATAGCTAACAAAAATGTAGTACATAGATGCATATGAAGTAATATATGATACCTACCACAACATGATAGATATGTAACTTCAAGGAGCATAGTTCACCATATCTCATCATTAAAGCCAGGGCTAATTTGCAAAAATACCCTAGGGGTAACTAACAAAAATGCCTAAAGCATTGTGGATATTACTGCAATATCCAAAATGGAATTTCTTTTGCCTTTTCTTTTTGAGTTGGAAAATGAAAAAGGAATTATGGAAAAAGGTAAATGAAAAGGCAAAAACAATATAATAATCAGATGAGAAAAGAAGAAAAGAAGAAAGGAATTCAGACGGAAAAGAAGAAAAGAAGAAAAAGTGGCAAAATCCGTACATGTGTCAGAAATTTTTTGAACAAAAAACGGCTGAATTGGGAAAGCTCTCAGGAAAAATGAAGATCAACAAAATTTCTGACATCCGTACGAAAGACTATTCACTCGTACCAGAATGAATCTCAGCCACAAAAAAAGTCTTTGGCGCCAGTTTTTCCCGCCAAATTTGATGGAAGCTCACTTAGAGCAAAATTTTGCTCGAAAATTATTGTAATTTGGCTAATCTTAACTTCATCTTCCTCATTAAGTCCGTTTCTTTCTTTCCTCTGTATTAAACTCCATCTTCCTCATTAAAGTTTCTTCATATCCTGTCGGCCATTTGTTTTAATCTCTTGCTTCATTAAATTTTCTTCATATCCTGCCATATACAAGAAGGAAGGAATAGGTAAGTTGCCATATTAAATGCAAACGTTTTTTTGTGTATTGGTAGCAGTAAATGACTATGTTTTCTTGTTTTGGCTTGTTTAGGTGAAACATATATCCTCTCCTTAATTTGTGGAGGCAATTGGAAGGTAGAGAATGAGCATTGGGTGTATGAAAACCCTAAAAAAACAAAGGCTTTGATGGTCAATGATGAGATGAAATATGAAGGGCTTCTGAAAATGGTGGAAGAAAAGCTTGTCATTGATCTTAAGAGGTTTGACTTATAGGTGACCTACATGGCTCCATAAAACCAAAATCTTCCTCCTTTCGATATTTGCGATAGTGATGATGTAGATGCTTTTTTCTTCTTGAACATGTTAACATGCAAAGATAGAATATGGTCAATTCCTTTGCATTCTGTGGTGGAGCCTAAATGTATTGGAACCCTAATGTAATTCCAAAGGAAGAAGAAGAGATGATGGATGTTGAAGGTAGTGCACCTCAACCTTGCTCTCAGACTGAAAATGTTGGTGGACCTTCTTACCATGTAAGAGTCCTAAAGAGAATGTCAGATCACATGCTACACAACATAGTAGATGATGAGCTGAGAGAAGAGGAAGATATGTCAGGATCTGTTGATAAGGGTGTCCGAATATCTGTGGAATGTGGAGGGCAATCAAAGAAAGCTAAAAAAGGCGTTGAACCTGAGGTTGTGTCACTAATCAGTGACAATGAAGAGGAGGATTTTATTATGTCTGCAACCAAGCGACAAGGTTTGGACCTTGTCAACCTTTCTGATGTAGAATTTGATGATGATCATGTGAAGGTTGAGGACTATGAATATCTGGGAGGAGATGATGAGGAACATGAACAAGGATCTTACCACTATGATGTTCCTGCTGATATTGAAAATTTGGAGGAAGAAGAATTGTTCTCTAACTCTCAGCCATTGGCAATGAAGGTTGGAGATGTCTTTCCAACCAAGGAGGAGGTTCAACGGGCTTTGGTCTCATTTGCTGTGGAAAAATGTGTAGAAATGCGTGTGAAGAAGTCTGATAAGACCACTTATGTGGTGGAGTGCAAAAATGGAGGAGCATGTTCATTTGGCTTTCGTGCTTCAACGAGGGGTGGTAAAGCTACTGGTCCGTGGTGGGTCCGAAGGCTTGAACCAAACCATACATGTGCGATGCTATTCAGGAACAATCACAGCAGACATGCCAATTCATCCTTCATTTCCAAGAGCATTCTTGATAGGTATGTATTGCTTCTGTTTTGTTCAAATATTTAATATGGAGGGATAAAGTGTGAACTGTGTCAGGATGTTTTTGAACACATGTAACAGGTTCAAAGGTCGCAAGGACGCACCAAGGGCAAAAGAGATACAGGCTGTCATGAAAGAGCTAGGAGTCGATACCAGTTATTCCAAAGCAAACCGAGCAAGACAAAAGGCAGAGGACATCATTCGAGGGTCTCCCGAGCAAGGTTATAGTCAACTTCACTCATGGCTTCATATGTTGAAAGAAGTCAATCCTGGATCATATACAAGCTTAATATTGGATTCTCAAAACTGGTTTAAGTACTGTTTCTGGGCATTGGGTGCTTGTATCAGGGCTGTTCCTCATTTGAGAAAGGTAACTTTTTAAACTATATCTTTTACCTGTCCAGATAAAGGGTAGTGTGTGGAGGGATAAACGCTAAGGTGTGGAGGGATATGATGTCAGGAGAATAGATATAATTATCTGTCGGGATATATTATAGAGGGTAACAGGTTATATGATGTATCAGGTGATTTGTGTTGATGGAGCACACTTGGGAGGGAGATTCAATGGCCATCTTCTTCTTGCTACTGCCCAAGATGGAAACAAACAGATCTATCCCTTGGCTTTTCCTATAGTAGACAATGAGAATAAGGATTCTTGGTCCTTCTTCTTTGAAGAGTTGAAGACGGCTGTTGTAGCAGATAGTGTGGATGTGGTTTTTGTGTCTGATCGTCACCTTGCTATTAAAGCCGCTCTGAGAAAAGTTTACCTTCTTGCACAACATGGATATTGCATTTATCATATGCTACAAAACTTCAAGCAAAAGTGCACTTGGGCAGGTTTGCAGGACCAGTGGTTTAAGGTTGCAAAAGCGTACACCGTAGAAGAGTATAGGACTGAGCTTCAGATCCTTCAAAACAAAACTACAGTTTTGGCAAATCTGGCTCTCAAAGTGCCTCTTGAAAAGTGGTCTAGGGCATATTTCACAGCTGAGAGGTACAACATCATGACGACAAACAATGCAGAATGTCTAAACAAGGTGTTTAAATAGGAGCGTACATGGCCTATTGTAGCATTGTTTGATGTTATATTACTTACCTTTTCCACCTGGTTCTGTGAAAGGAGGGAGTCGGCTAATACATGGTGTGAGGTGACTACAAGGGAAGTGACCAAGACCATTGATAATAGGTATGCAACATCTGTGAGCATGAGAATCAATAGGCTTAGTGATATTGAAGCAGAGGTGACTGATGGAAGGAACAAGTATGAGGTGAATCTTCGCCAAAAACGTTGTCAATGCAACGTCTTTCAGAGAGATCGGATTCCTTGTAAGCATGCTTTGGCATTAGCAAAGGATAGGGGAGTTGACATTTCTACTCTTGTTAGTCACTTATACACCAACAACATCTTGAAAGAAGTTTACAAGAAAACCATCAATTTGATCCCTCCACCCAACCAATGGGATGTTCCACAATCAGTCTCCTCTCTTCCTTGTTTGCCACCACCATGGAAAAGGGGACCTGGAAGACCAAGGTTGAATAGATGTAAGGCTAGGTGAGAGAGGCCCTACAAACGAGTGTCCACGAGATGTGCAAGATGTGGTCTACCTGGACATACTCACAACACGTGCTCCCGGGCTGCAAGGGGAGGACAGTCAAGTAGAAGACCATAGGATATAAGGGTAAGACAACAAGGTTCTAACTTTTTGGTATGTGAACAATGCTAACCTTTTGGTAAATGAACAATTGTAACGTCAATCCCTGCATATTTGATGTTCTATCCCGACATAGGAATGGTTTTATCCTGTCACACTTAATTTCATATGTCATATTATTTTGGGTTCGATGTTGAAATTCTGTTAGTATGAATGTTGAAATGCTTTTTTGGTACCCAAAACATTTACCTAACACATTTACTCATTTTTGGTCAAATTTTGCTTATATATATAGGCCACTCTTTCTCATTATCGAACGTACCTCATTCCTTTCTTTCTCTACTACCAAACCTTTGTTTCTCTCTTTCTCTCAACTCCTTCATGGCTGCTTATCACGTCGTAGACCCATTTCTCGACGAAAATTACCAAAGAAAAAGTTTTTTCGTCACAATGAAACGGTCATACGTTGATGGGGGCTGCCGTCTATGTATTCCCATTGGTCACGGAGACAAGTTCTTGGAGACAAGTTCTTGAAAGACTCCACCACCATGGAGAGCTTTTGTTCAAGACAATAAGCTCAAGTACAAAGACTCCACCACCATGGAGATTCTAATGGTTTTATCCTTCTGTCTTGTATTGTGTTTCCCATCAATGAATTTAATGAATTTGGTATTACTTTCCCTCCACCCTTTCTGTCTTATCCTGTTATATTTCACTTGCATCCTGACGATGGTGAATGCTACCAAAAACTACAACTTTTATATGATAAGTCACACTGAAGAAAGATAATTTTTTATTATAACAGAATATTAAAGCATAGAAACTGAAAAGCAGACATAATAGCACTTGGATCACAAACTACAACATATCCCTCCACCCTTTCCCAGACATCCTGACGAACTACATAAATTACATAACATTAGAGTCTCCATAGCATGGTATGTCGAGACCCGGGGGTACGTAGTCACGCCTCCACCTCTTGATGAGCTCCAAGGGGTGTTCAGCAGTGACAATGAAGATTTTGATTAGAGCAACGAACCTTCCTAGATCTGCAAGGGCATGGGCATCACGTGAATGCTGCAAGGCTCTTATAGTGTTCCTCCCTCCATGAGCATGAACCATCTCAAAGAAATAATGGTCGTCCTCCTGGCGGTTGTTGAGGTTCCATAGCTGTCCTCTAAGCCAATTGATATCCCTCACACTATCTGCCGGTGGAGCCCAATCTTCGCAAAGACCACCTTCATAGGTGTGGCTCGTCACACTGGCCATTCTTCCGCTGCTGGGGACAAGGGAGCCACCATGGTAAACTCCAGTATAGACTCTTGTGAAATCCGAAACGCGATCCATATTTTTGATAATTTATGGACCGAGAGCATGACAATATTCGGTAGGAAACTATGTTATTTATAGACTTCAAGTGTAACACAAAATGAAGGCGGGGTTTTTTTAAAATTTGAAATTTTAAAAACAAGTTTGAAAACTTTATCCTGACAATATTCGTTTTTCATCCTGTCACTGTACAACTAGTTCACTTTGGCAGTTATCACATCCTACCATTTTGAGTTGTCATAGGTGGTAGGGGTAAGACTAGAAACTTGCATTCAAACTACAAATTTGTATTACAATAAAGCCATTGTTCTAGACCAACATAGGTCAACAAAACCAAACCAATATTCACACTAACCAAACCATTATTCAGAAACATAAAACACAAGACAAATTGTTCTTACTGTGTAACAACGTCATCAACATTATTCAACCTACTCACCCATTTCTCACCATACAGGCTGGTAGCAATGTCTAATCTGTGCATGTCAATTGTCTTGTCCGAGATTAGGGAGAGATCATTATTGCCAAAACACAACCACTCAATGTACTTCACAGTGTATGCACCATAATCACCACTGTAAACAAAACAATCATTAGTGACATATTTATAAAGGGTGGAGGGTAAATAACAGAAGGGTAGAGGGATATATTACCTTTTCTTATTCTGTGGTAAGCCTTGAGTCCTTCCTTGATAAGCCAGGTCCTCCTGAAGTCTATGTGCGTACTTTGGGGACAGAGCCTCGTGATTGCTCAAAAACTTTGGCAAATACTTCAGGATTGGGGCCACCTCTTTTTCCATTACCCGCTTTGGCTTCAAATTGGTGTTGCAGTCATACACATTTAGCTTCCAGTTCTGGAGGTCTATTTCAATTGCCACCCAATGGTTGCCTCCAACGAAGAGTGGTGCATAAATGAAGTCCACATCTTCCCAGTTTTTTCCAAATACGAATGGAAGACTTCCCTTGAAATACCTATCAGCACGATCTGGAATTATTGGTACTTCAGCTCCATGAGCTTCACTCCTGTGTTGGTCCTTGTAGTCCTCAGACCATAGACAATCCATTATGACAGCTTTGTGATTATCAGATGGTTTTTTCCTCAGCTCAGCCCTCACGTGGCAAAGAACCTCATCGATGTGTTGCCAATACAAGCACACATTTACACTTAAGATTGAAAAAATAAGAAATCAAAATTATATCCTGTCACACTTACCAAATTATCCCACCAGTGCCTTGGTTCAATAATTGCCTCATAGAAAGTCTTGTCAATAGCCACTCCACTCATACCCTCAAACTCCTCAGAGCTGAAACATAAAACACAATATAGGAGTATAAAATTTCATTGTAATCAACATAAAACACAATATTATTACACCAATTTAACTCAAGTACCTTTCGTCTATGTACCATTGTATTCCATCTGTCATTTCTTTCACAGCTGTATTCTTGGTTATCTTCTTCCAAAAAGCTTTTGTATAGACTTCCTTCTTCTTCTCCTGATTGTCCTTGGTGGTGTCCTTCTTGGTGTTTTTCTTGGTGGTGTTCTTGGATGTTGTGTAAGGAGAGCTGAGAGAAATAGAAGGCTTTGTATTACGCTTGGGCATGATCCTACAAAAACATAGTGAACTCAAAAAACAATCCTGTCATTCTCAAAAAACAATCGAATCATTCTACAAGAACTATCTTGTCATATTCAAACAACAATCCTGTCATTCAACAAAAAATATCCTGTCATATTCCTAAAACTACCTCTGTTTCTGTGGAGACACCTTGTTTGGAGAACGACCACTAACATGCTTCACCCTTGTGGTAAACACCAGTTTGGGTTTGGCAAAATCATTTGCCTTGTCCTCCTCACCTTTCTCCACCTCAGCCACATCCTTGCCCTCCTAAGTGTTTTCCTCCTCACCTTTGTCCACCTCAGCCTTGGCTTCCTCCTCAGCCTTGGCCTTTTCCTCCTCAACCTTGGCTTCTTCCTCAGCCTTTTTCTTTTCCTCCTCCTCAACCTTGGCTTCCTCCTCAGCCCTTTTCTCCTCCCCAGCCTTTGATTCCTTCTCAACCTTTTCCTCCTCAGCTGTAGCCTGCTAAGTGAGCTCTTCCCTTGGTGCATCTACAAGATCATTATCTTTCAATTCATCTTGCACCTTAGGGTCTCTCTCATCCTTGTCAGATGCCTTCTCAGCTAGCTCAGCAACAATATTCATGACCACATCACCTTCTCTTCTACCAACACCAACCAACTGAAAATCTTCGAGACCCTACAAACAATCCTGTCATATATCAATATATATCATATCACTCAACAAACAGTTCCTAGACACCAATAACCTAATCATACCTCATTTTCACTGGAATCTTTGGAGCCTACCAACTCCTCATTCACATTTACACAAGGCGCAACAACATTATCCACTCTTTTCTCAGCATTCTCAACAACAACTTCCTCAACATTGTCAACAACATCTACCCCAACAACTTCCTCAGCATTATCTTGTGAAAACATTTGGTCATCCAACTCCTCATTATTACCAAAATCAAATACTGGTTCATGGTAAATAACAAGTCGTCCTTCCTGCAATATCATTTTCTTAAATCCTAGATTTCAATCTTCAGAAAATATCCTGACATGCAACATAACCTATCATGTCATAATTCAAATTCTATCCTATTATGATTTAACATTATCCTGTCATGAAGCCCAAATTATCCTTTCATGCTCAAACATTATCATGTCATACTTTATATAAATTAACTAAGCATAGTGTACATACCTCATTCTCAGCTGTCACAGCATTTTCCTCAGCTTTATCACATCCATCATCTCCATCTCCACCATCATCATTCCCTCCATTGTCATCTTCACCATTGTCACTCTCTTCTTCCTCCTCATATTCTTCACTTTCTCCATCATTTCCCACTGTTGTAGCCACCTTTTCTTCCCCACTGTCACTTTGTTCACTACCACTCTCTTCACTTTCAGACTCCTCTTCATACTCATCACTCTCTTCACTAGAACTTTCAACTTCAACTTTTTTCTTACCCTTCCCGGCTAGTTTCTTGACACTCTTCCTTGTCATTCTCTTCCTAGGGACCTCCTCCTCCTCCTCCTCCTCATCAGAAACTACATCTTTCTTCACTCTCTTCCTTCCCATCCTTTTCTTGGGGATCTCCTCCTCCTCTGCAACAAAGTTCCTTCTCTCCAGCCTTTCAAACCTCTGACAAACAGCAGCCTCCAACTTGTCAATCTTCATGAACAAAGCCTTCATGACATCTCTGTTAAGACCTTGTTCCCCAGTGGATTGTCCTTTAGGTTGTCCTAGGGATTGGTCTTCTTCTTGTGTAGGCTCACTGTCCTTGGTCTTTGACAGAAACTCAGATGTAATCTGGTCAAAGAAGAGGTCCTCTACTTCATCTGGGAATGTGCAACCATTAAGCAACTCCTTCTCAGATTCATCTGCAACAAGTAGAGGCAACACTTCAAGACCTTCTTCTTCAAGAGCCAGCCTTAGGGATCCATGCTCAGGGCATTGGGTTGCAGACCAACGCACTCCTCTAGGGATTTGGGTCTCACTAATCTTGGAGGCAAACTTCACTCCAACAGACTGTACACACTCCCAAATCCACACCTACACAAACAAACAAAACCATTAAATATATATCCTGTCACACTTAAATATATATCCTGTCATATGTACTACTATACCTGAAACACCACTGGCATCCCTTGAAGGTTGTATGGTATCCTACCACAATCTGAGACTTTGATAGACTTCTCCATGGATATCATTCTTCTTGCCATTGATCTGGTCAGTGCCTTGTGCAGCTCCATGTACGCAACTCTTCCCCATGGATACCTCCAGAACTTGTCAATTGTTTCCACTAACCTCACATGTTCAGCTTTTACAAGTCTCTTCTTATCACCTCCAAGAATTATCCCTTCCACAATCAACAAGACTGCTAACTTGAACTTGTGGTTGTCCAAGGCTTTGTGCTTCATGAACCTTTTATAAAGGTCTTGCACTGAAGTTTTTGAACCATCAGGACCACCAAAAAAAATTGTCCATCACTTGGTTGTCTTGCTTCCTAGATGATTTTATCTCCTTGGGAAGAGGGCCACAATTCAAGCCAGTTATCAAAGCAAATTCTTGCAGTGAAAATCTCAATGGCTGACCAGCAATCTCATACCATGTCTCCCACTTTTTTCCACTCTTCAACTCCTTGAAGAAAACTGAATGGACGGTTTGAGAAGAGAAGGTCACTTGATTGACCATCTTGACAACATCCCCAAAGGGGCTGCCACAGATCCTTCTCCAGTCTTGGCAAGTCAGCTTAGACTCTATATCTTTCAAATATTTCCTCCTGCAGTTGATATTTACACGTCCATGCAATGCATCTCCCTTGTAGTAGGAATACATAACCTACAGAAACATAACATGACAGGAAAATATTAGTAATATGTCAGGATCCCAGGAAAGAACTGTCAGGACACAGTCAAGAATCTGTCAGGATAACACATAAGCTACACAACCAAAGTTCAACTGTGGGGAAACAAATAAGAATATGTCAGGACACAGTGAAGAGTCTATCAGGATAAAACTAAACAATCTAGAAAAGGTGAGGAGAAGAGGATGTACATGCATTTCCTTAAAAACTGTCAATATTCAGAAACTGAAATTCAAATACTTCCACTACATAAACTGGTTCACAATGCACATGACAAGAATTATTTTAAGAGGTGTCAAGATTCATAATACACATGAAGAAATGAATCTACATAAACTGGTTCCACTCCTGAATGCACATAAGCTACACAAAAACAAATTGCAAGTGTCGGGACACAGACAACAGGATGTCAGGACAAAGATAACTGTATGCCCGGACACAGTAAGGAGTATGACAGGATCACCCTAAACAATAATCAAAGTATTCACAACTTTGTTCTCAACTCCAATTACAGGTGAAAATTCCTCTGGGAGAATGTCAAATTTACATGCATTTGCTTCAGTCAACCCTAAATTCACCAATTTCACTCATACACTCGAATTGAAAATCAAAATATCACAAATTTCACTTACATTCTCCTTAAAAGGCAGAGGCTCCATGGTTCTCCATTTGTCCAAGAGATTCAATACCTCCTTCTTCTTATGGGAGACTGGTCTTTCCACTTCCGGCGCCGACTTTGCCGACGACCCCTTCTTCGATTTGGGGGTTTTCTCGGTTTGCCTCTTCTTTCTCCCTTTAGAGTCTCCTTGTGAGTCTGTCTTTCTTTTCTGGGATGCGGGGGTGCGGAAGCTCTGGTAACGGGGGCCATAACTGCAGCGGTTGCGAGGGAGAAAGAGGGAGAAAAAGGGAGAAAGACGGAGATAGACGGAAGCGAGGCTAGCGAGAGAGGTTGCGAGCGTCGATTTCGTCTGAGAAATGGTGAGGCTGAAGGTTGAACGAGAGGGAGAGAGTGAAAATGGTGAAATTTTGAAAATTTGGTGAAAGGAGGAAAAAGATTCAGTGAAAACGAGAGAGAGAAGTTGAAAAGAAAATGGGTGAAATGGTTGAGATGATTAATGAAAGTTAATTATACTTAAGAAAGCAGTTAACGTTTTTTTAATTTCAAAACCGTCATTAACCTTTTCCCTTTTCTTTTCTTAATTTTCCTTTTTTATTAATTTTTTATTTATTTTTAAAGTGTTTATTATATAATTTAATTTTCTTTAATTTTTTATTTATTAATTTCATTATCCTTTTTCTTAATTTCAGATAATATTAAAATAATCATTTCAGTTAAAAAAATAAAGATAAATGAAATTATAATAAATCTTTTCTTTTTAATAGGAAAAATATTTTTTTGGACTATTATAACCCTGATATGGATATTACAGTAATATCCATATGAAATTGGGCATATGTGTAATATTGGTACAAAAACTTGGGTATTTACGACATTATATTCTTAAAGCTAGTCTATACTCAAAATCAAGGTCCACTAAATTCATCTGTTCTCATAAGAGATTGATATGGCACAGTTCCCTTAGACATCAAACTTATTGTTGTGCCTTTCCTAATCCAGGCTGTCATTCAAGTTGTGGCTCAAAGGGCGTTAAAGGATGTAAGCCGACTTTGTGTTCTAGCTGAACATTGTATATAAATGGGAACCTGATAGAGACGAAGCTTTCAGGAGGCAAGACCACTGGACATCCAAGGCTGTATTGCAGCTGCTTTTCATACTTTGAAGCATCCAAAGCTTGGCATGAACCCTGCAGAGAATTTTAACTTTCTGATGATATGCATTAATGTTGATAAGGTTGCAGCTACTTAAATTATATTTACAATAAGCTTTTGAAATTTCCAAGTGACTAACTACATTCACATCAAGGCACCATTCTTAAACGACTGCCAAGTTGTCAAATGACTGGATAGTTCAAGACAATCACAAATATAAATTGTTAATATGAATGAATAAAATTTAAGATTAGTGTCGAGCTATCATATATTGGATATGGCATCAGAGAAACTGATCTTTCTACATACTTGATACTCTATTAGTTCAACCTTCAAAAAGAAGAGATAAGAATACCTCAAATTACACGACAGGGTGAGTAGATAAAACCACAGGGAAAGGAGGTGTAACCTGCAACACAAAAGCATAAATGTTTTAATATGACCAGAGAATGTGAAAACATAAACATCAAGGTACATTCTCTCTAAGCAATGCAGTTTAAAATTAGATACTACACATAACACTTTCAGACAATAAATAATCAATGGAGAAAATAAAATGGTCACTGGGATAGTACAAAGATGTTCATCTGCACATAAATTCATACCAATGTTAGACGATATTAAAACCATGGAAAGGCCTCTTTCTTAGAAATATATGAATGTCAATTTGGACGTGTTCTAACCTTTTACAATAGCACCATCATTAGGGTGATCATACCCCTCTGGTGTCAAGATGCATCCTGTAATGTAATGACAGATTATCAGAAATCATTATCAAGATGTATACAACAGAGTTAATGCAAAATAGATAACAGAGAAGAAGAGAATCACATACTTAGATTGAGGTCAGAGGTAGGATCACAGTTATACTGAGCAACATAGTGCTTTCAGGTGTAGAATGACCATCTCCCAAGATCTGACAAGGGGATAACAAGTTGAACATCTTCAGAAATAAGTTGCTTAAAATATTTATCCGGAGAAGCTATCACTGTTTTGTATCCCTTCTGCAACACTTGACACCAAAATCTCCAGGTACACAAAATGCAACTTTGACTACATTGTCAAAATTTCTAGCTGAGCAACCACTCCAAGACATAAAATAAAAATATTAAGGCCAAATAAAAAAAACACCACTTCAGAATGATGAGGTAACAATACATGTGAGTTGCTGACCAAGTACTATCTCAGGAATCACATTTTTCAGAATGTAAGTAATGACATATATATGCCAATACCGACTTGTTGTCAAGTAATGGCTTAAAAACATCAACAACTGACTTGGTGTCCGTAATAGATTAAACATCAGCAAACAGACAACATATTTTCCGGTGTGCAGCAGTTCATTTTCTATGCTTGCTATACTAAAATGTGACAAAAATAATAATAATGACTGAGCTCTTGTGCTCAACAAACTGCCAACGATAACCCCCTAAAATATAGAAGAAGGATCAATACCAGGAAAGATGCATGGGACAATGTAACTTTTAACACATAGATAAGCTTGAAAATGTACAAAAAAACAAAGAGGACCTTTCAGATCAAACAAACTATAAGCATTGCAATTTATCTTACAAAAGCCTTAGTCTCGTCCATTCATCTCAAAACTCCTAGTCGAGGGTGCACCTGGCCAACACAAATCATGTAATAAAGTTTATTCATTCTGATAACTGAAAAAATCACTCGTAAAACCAAAAATGAATATCCACTTTTGAATTAATTTTAACTCAATTTAATAGAAACGGTTTCATTGATTCATTCAAAAGGATTGAGAATAGAAGATTGTGAGAATCTGAGTAAGCCATCAATCAGTCCATGGAAGTTGCAGCAAACAACTTTGAGCAAGGAAATGGAATATTGTACCTTCAACGCAGAGAGATTTCCTCTTGGTAATTTCCTAGTTTTCTCAATCGCCATATACCATGGTGTTCCAGCCAAACTCCTTTAAACTGCCAACATCACACCTGATAATTAAATCATGGTGTTCCAGCCAAACTCGTATAAACTCGCCATATACCATGGTGTCATTAGCTTCCAGGTTTGATAATGTCGTGAGCATCATCAAGGAACTACAACAAAAGAGGAATCAAAATTTGATTTTATCAGAGAATTGATAACAAATCAAATATGTTACATGAACTCAATGAAACTCACTTCTGTTGGTTCTTGAGCTGTTGAGAATAGCGCAAGATACTCTGACTGTAAAGAAGAGTCGTGGCAAGACGAAGTCGGCGACATAACTGCTTCCAGTATGAGCATTCCATGGTAGGTTTTATAGTCCACCATTATCATCTTCCCTGACTCACCCTCTACATTATTAAACAGTTGTCCTCAAGCTAAACTTGAAAATATAGCTTAATTTAGCCACCGACACTTACATTTTGAAGTAGCATGATAAGGAAAAAAAGTCGAATTAATTCATTAAAAAAGGCATATAAAGATCTTAATATGTAGATAGATAGATGATGCAGCTACAACCAGGTTATAGGTAGCACACTCATACCTCTAAGATAGATGATGCATCTACAACCAGATTTTCATACGTTGATCTCCTTGTTTTTGTATAAGGTGTTGATGATCAAGCTGAGAAGTTGGTTGTTCTTGATCTGATCAACTGGAACTAAAAGCAAAGAAAATTATAGTCTTAGAATAGCTTGCTATTTCTTTTGAATAGGAATATAGAAGTAAATGGCTTGTGGCAAAATCAATGTGATTAGAACAGGTAGCAAGGTGGAAATAGATATAAGAGCTAGTAAAAAAACAGAGCGAAAGAATCGATTTACACCTACTAAGTTTTCAAGCAATTCAGTCGAAGGGAGCTAAATCTAAAGATCAGTAGAATCAAATACATGTGCAGTGATGAGAGGAACGTACCAAACAATCAGAAGGGATGTCGTACTCGCCGATGGAGTAAAATTGGAAGATTGATAGGAAGATTGGGACATCCCTTTTTCTGCCTTCTTTGCTGACAGTAGACTCATTTGGTTGGAAAATATATTTGTTTGGTTAAATTTTGTTGATATTGAAATCATGACTACTTTAAAATGCAAGCATTGTAATTTAGGTGTTAATTAGCCGATCTATGGCTCCTCCTTTCAGTCTCCTCAAAATCAAGACGTTCTCTCCTGTCAGTAGAGGAATAGCATAGGAAGTAAGATTGGTTTAACTTAACTTGACTCTCTCTGACCTATATCATCCAAATATGCAATATCAAATATGCAATACCAATTTCAGATCTTTTCTTCTCAAATTTACCCATATAATAATGTTTTTTCTTCTCAATTGACAAACAAAAACAAGGTGGGAACAGGGGGTACACCATAATTCTCTATGCCATTTAGACAAAAATATATTCAACATTTAAACACTGAATATAACTAATGTAATTTAGGATTGAAGGATGAACCTGAATTTTTATTTCGTTCTTTATGCACTTTGCTTACCCATCCATGTAATGACGCGTCTTTTCATGTAGAGATGCATAAGATGACATACATTGAATTTTAAGGTATGATAAACGTATGCAATTAGGTGCATGAATGACGACAAATTCCAAATATACATTTATTATTGTTATTATTATATCTTAAGTTTTCACTGCAAAGTTTACATAAATGTAACCAATAATAAATTTCATGCATTCCTTGGCAGTTAAAAGACAAAGATGAGACCAATAGAGTATTCATTTTCTGTTTTTGATTATTAGAACCAGAGAATTACAGAAGGCAAAGTAACCGCTTGCTTCTAAACATAAAAGATAAAACTGGAACTCCTTTTACCTACTCAGAATTTTGGCATATCATTAGTTAAGTTATGATTATATACTATTTTTGTAGATCAGCTGTAGTTTCGAGAAAGATTTCGAGTATAAACTAAAGTCAAAATACCCAAAGAGTTGAAACTCCTTTTACCTACTCAGGCAAATGGGATGACAACAAAACCTATTAAAAAAAACACAGTTCTTGCAGCTGCAGTAATTCAATTCAGTTCAGTCAAAGGAAGATGTTCAGCAAACACAACTAAAGTAATTCAGCACCCTATTAACGAAGCTGTTCAGTTCAGTTTAGTCAAGGTAATTCATGAATTCAGGATGCCAATATCAGAGAATTCAAACATTGAAATGATCCAGCAGATTTCCATTGTTGATATACTCAACCACAATAAGCATTTCTCCCTTCTGCTCAATGTAGCCATACAATTTCATTCAATTCCCCATTTCATTAAATTCATATGCTCAATTTGTGACAAAGAAGGTATCTCATTCCTATATGATGCAAATCAGAAGCTTTGTTTAGGATAGAATTTAGTTATCAGATCAGATTTGATATTTTTTGGATGTAATAACAGAAAAACTCTTTTTAAAAATTTAAAGAAGCCTAAATAAAAGCATCAAAGATCAGTGAAAGGATAGTACCTGAACATATCAGCTGGTTTGAAGAGAGTACAACCACTGCTCCATGTACTTTTTGTTATCTGAAAAGGGAGAATAAGATCATTCATCAACATCACTCATTTCGAAATTAACTATTCTGAAAAAACAGGGAATGTGCAATTATTCCTTCGGTGTTACCTGTTAAGCGAATGGGGTCAGCTAAGCACTAAGAAATTAAAACATCTTAATAAATGCACAGATTATCAAAAACATCAGGTGTTCTACTTTCATTCCCTCATTCATCATAAAACAGGGAATGTGCAATTATTCTTTTCTTAAAATGGCGCTTGCAGTGGGGTGAACACAGAGGTAAGGAACTGACATCTTTAATCTTTTCATCATTAAACTTCATTCTACAGGGGTACCCCAGATCCATATCCCAACAATGATTTAAACAACACATTCTCCGCAAACAGTCAAATTGGCGAAGGAGAATAATAAGGATTAAGAAAATCCCCCAAAAAATAGCAAGCCAAGAAAAAGGGTAGCTTACATTTATCATATTTGCCACAGATGACTCCATTAGCAGCTTTTGCAATGGAGACAGAGTAAATTTACAGAAGCAAATGCTTTGCCGAAGTAGTGGGCAAATCTCGTTAATTGTATATCCTCCTAGAATTCGTAAGTAGTCTGCAAGAAAACCAAAAGAATGTGTGAACTCACCATCTCTTTCTTACAATGATACAAAAAGGGTGAGATTACCATTGGATAAGAAGACGAAATAGACAGTGGTGTTGACACCAGAAATGGAAACGATTTCATCCTCCTTCATACTGATCCCAGTCCTCGTTATTCCAAACAAAAGGTTTCGTGTTCTGCGGTCGGACACGGAGCCTTCATACTGATCCCAGTCCTTGAAGATGCAATTAGGGTAGTAGATGCCGATGTGATTTGGTTTGCAGGAGAGCCAGGAAAAGAGAAACAACATCACACGGAAGAGACGGAAGAGACAATAGGAAGAGTATGGATGAAGTAGAAATCAGGAGTTCCCAGATGAAACGGAGGAGTTTAGATCTCCAAGAGGTAAGCCTAATGAGAGTGATGAATGGATGGAAAAATTGCAATAGGAAACGGGTGCTGCTACAGGTTCCCATTAAACTAGTGTTCGGTCTGTGCCTTTTAGAGACTTAAATTGTACTCCCTCCGTCCCAAAATGTGAGTTCTGTTTTTCTTTTCGGGCGTCCTGAAATGTCCTATTTCCATTTTTTCCAAAAACTTCTTCCAATTATACTCATATTATTTTAATATTTACATTCATCATTTCCAATGCACTTATGTACTTTTTATTTGTAAACTCTTCTCTCATTGGTTAATGAATTATTTTAATATTTTACATTCACCATTTCCAATGCACTTATGTACTTTTCATCATTTGCCTCAATCCTAGAGATTTTTTACAATGAGACTAACATTTTGGGACCGAGGGAATATGTTTTATGAAAAACATCAATCTAAAAAGTTCACAAAACATTTAAAATATAATTTGTTTGAGAATTCAGCAAAAATACATAGTTTGCAAGCAAGATTCTTGAAAAAATATGGGACAACTTTAAAGTAGGTTAAAGTTCGGATGAGTCAAGACCAAAACAACTGTTTAGTGTAAATTATTATACGCCTGGGTATATGTGAAATTTGGAACAATACTGTTATTTTATAGTTATACCCCTGGATGCATTGTTGTCCAATATAATAATAAAAAAATCATAACTTAAATGTAATTAATTATACGTCTGTATACATTGCTGCAACAAAATATAATCACATTAAAGAAATTCATCTATTAAACGTTACATATAAACAACACTTTGTACACTAAATTCAAATCCACATAATCTTAAAATCCACATGCGTATTCTCTTCGGCACCTGAGACATGTAGTGCCATAATAGAACCAGGTTCGAATAAAACCGGAATGAAATACATGTCTACAAGGCAATATCGAAAGTTTCATGCCTAAATCTAATCAAATGGAATTAAACAAATTACACAATGACCCCCCCCCCCCTCCACTTTGTTGGAGGGTTGCAACCTGCAACAAAGGGTGTAAAGGATTCGTTGAAAAATCAAATGACTCTGATATGTTGTCCGGTGATGGAACATGAGCTCATGTTGCTCCAAGTCAATGATTTGTTGAAGTGATCGAACATTGACAATAATATTTGGGCATCTGTGGGGATACAAGGTTGGGGCTTGTGAAGCCAGATAATTACTGATGAAGTCTTGTACAAGGCCAACAACGCACATGTTCTGTATAAAAAAGGTATGTCTGCTCCATCCAAAACAAATCTTTCGTGCGTCTCACTTATGGGAATATCACCCCATTTAGAAGAGAAAGTGAAAGTATTCACTTTGTACGGACTTGTTGACGGTAGCGTATTACGAAACCTCCCTCCATATCTCTCACGGTTTCATAGTGGGTTGATATAATGATCATATAATCCCCAATGAGGGGATGGTACACCCCCTCAGTTATTTGTGGAGGCAACACGTTTACATCAATTGATTCGTTTAGAGACATAGTTAACCTAATTTTACATATACAATTAGAGGTTTTTGAAAGAAAAAATATGATATAAAAAAAACACTAAAGAAATAGAATGTAATTTCAACCATAAAACTAATAAAGAATTCACATCAAAATGAAAAAAAACACGCATTACAAATCTACCCATCACAACCAAGTCACAATTCATCTAAGATCATGTAATCGAATTATAATATATAGAGTATTGCAAGGTTGATGGTAATTGCAAAGTTGCTAAGATAAACTAAAGCTTAGAATATAATACTAAGGTTCATAATATTCACGATAACTATAGTTTCATGTATTCACTTTTTAATGTACAACAACATTGTTGTTTTGATGATGTTAGGCAATGATGCTAAAACAAAAGACACCCTAAGTCAAAGTTAAGGAAGATAGGTATGCGAAATTTATCCAATTTGATAAGTTAAACAATTTCAGTTATCTAATGCATGAATCTGGAAAATACAATAAACCAAAGTTATAGAAGGATGTATTTACAAAATAGAGATCAATCATGTAAGGAAGATAAGAGTTTTGAGATTAAAGTTTACCTAACAACCTCCTGCTTCGATTTGTTGGATAAACTTTAATCTCGGAAATAGAAATCCAATTCCGAGACCTGCAATAATTTGTATAGTGTTTGTAGAGAATATAGAACTCCATGAAACACAATTTAATAGCCATAGGGCCTGATCGATTATGGAAGGAGGAGGTTGAGAAGATGGAGGAGGTGGTGGAGAAGATGGAGGAGGAGGTGGAGATCGAGTTTTACAAAAAGAAAGAGATCGGTGCTTAGGGTTTAGGAAAATGGACTTATTTGGTATTAAGTATTATATTATTATTCAAAATTTTATCTAAAAACAAAATAAAATAATAAGACACATAACAGACTTGAAAAGCGGAAAAATACAAATTTTCTAGTAGTAAGTATTAGTCCAGGTCACGACTTTATTCTACATGCTAGAAAGCCGCATCAAAACTTCACAACACCTTGTTTTAAAACACATTGAATGGAGATCTCCATGATACACAATTTAATAGTCATAATGCTTCTTCGATTATGGAGAGTGGAGTTGGTGGAGAAAATGGAAGTTGAATGGAGATCGAGTTTTACAAGGTTGGATTATTTTAATTATTACTCCCACCGCAAAAAAATGTATAAAATAAATAAAAATTAGACACATAAAAGACTGAAAAAGAGGAATACGAACACAACTGTAAAATATTATACAGCCGTATACATAACTGTGTTGAATTACCGAACACAAACATGACCGTAAAATATTAAACGGCCGTATACATATCTGTGTCGATTTGCCGAATACGAAGCAAGTTAAATGTGAAACCTGCAACAAAATTCAAATTTGAACATATTTGATACATATACATATGTGCTCTAATTAGGTTCAGATTATTGGATTACTATCCAAACAGAACAAAATTCACTACACCCCAACCCAAACTTATAACATATCAAATCTCTTCTTTTCTTTAGTGCAATTAAGTATAAAAAGTAGGTCTTAAGAAAGAACTATTTATTCTTCATACTTCATAGAAGATCATAAATAAATCTAATTATGTCCAAAACTAACTTAATAGAAGAACAAATATTTACGAAACGCCTATATGCACGCGACTTTTTCTCTATATGCACGCGATTTGGTGCGCAGATGTTATGCGCATAGGTTGGTGCGCAGTTTTCTTGCGCACAAGGGTATTTTTGGGATAAATGTGAAAATCCTGACGATGTCTGACAAATGTGTGCGCAGGAAAAAAGCGCACAGAAGAAATAATGCGCAAAAGTTCAGCGCACGACGTTTCGGATTCCCGAATGTTTGCGCTGAATGTTTGCGCACAGGATTAGTGCGCAGAAGAACTGCGCACAGGGTCTTTTAAACCCTTGCGCAGCTTCTTCTTCTTCCTTCTTTCTCTTTTTTTCTGCGTTTTTTATTTCGACGGCGCCGACACAAATTCTCCATTTCCGAGCGTTTCCCTCGTCTAAACACAATTCCGTTAATGGATTCTGAACCCCCTCATTCTTCCGGTCCCGACCACACCACTTCCGTCCCAATCCCAACACCTCCGGCGACTTCCGTCCCAACGGAGCCACCTCCGGCGACCTTGTCCGACGATGAAGCGTTGGTGGATGGAGGCAGCCGGCGGTATGCGACTCGAGCGGCGTTGGCAGCGGCAAATGCTCCTCCGACGACTATTCCGGCAACAATTCCGGCGAGGACTAGGGTTCCGACGACTCGGGTTCCAGCGACGACAACTACGGATCCGGAGACACCGCACGAGCTTTATTCGGTATAAAATTTCTAAACCCGCTTTTTTCAAATATTTATCGTATTTAATTTTGGAAATTTATTCGTAATTTTTTTTTGTAATAATTACGATTAAATTTAAGTTTTTATGAATTAAATATTAGAATTCGTATCTTAATTGTAATTTAATCGTAATTTTTCATAATTACGTTTAAATTTCAGTTTTTTATGAATTAAATATTAGAATTCGTATTAATTGTAATTTAATCGTAATTTTTCATAATTACGATTAAATTTCAGTTTTTTATGAATTAAATATTAGAATTCTTATTAATCGTAATTTTTTATAATTACGATTAAGTTTCAGATTATTATGCATTAATTGAATTATTATGAATTCGTATTAATTGTAATTTTTTAGTAATAGTAGTGATTATTATTTCGTATTAGTTGAGATGTTTATTTTTTAGTAATTATGAATTAAATATTAGAAACTTAACAGTCATAACTAGTTATGACTTAATTGTTAAATTTCTATCAATTCCTATTAAATAATTTAGTTTTCGTAGATATAAAGACTCGAATTTGATTACGAAGTTGCAAATTATTTCCGAATATTTTAGTATGAATTAGTCATACTAAAAATGTAAAAACATGTAGACTATACAAGCCGTCATGGATCAGACGGGCAACACGATGCCCGCACCAGTAGCGGAACGGCTTCCACGTCGACATGATGTGGCAACCGGTGTGCGATTAGAGTTTGAGGCCCTCGGACGATTTTTCGGCACCGGATCACCGGAGCGTCGTGAGCCAGAGAATGAGTACGACGAGGCACAACTGCAGCAGCAGGAGATAGATGGTTCGCATATGGAGATAGATGGACAGACAGGAGATTTCCATGACGATGTAGATTATCCTGGTCGATATCTTACTGCGTTCGACCCTATCGAACCCACACCAGTACAGGCGCAGGTGACCACAAATGACTATGATATCCACGACGCACCTCTGTTTCAGGATGCTGTACCTCGCAGTTCAGAGCATACAGAGCAGGATTTACCTGCAGTGACAGATGCAGAAACGTCGACATCTTCTCCTCCTACGGTCGCATCTGCAGAGCCAGTCGCATCTTCAGAGCCAGTGTCGGGAGATTTAGACAACGATGACCATGCCGTAGCGACCTATTTTCCTTGGCTCGGGGACTCGATGCAGGACATTTGTCGTCCACGTGCGCCTCACCTACTGTGTTCTTATGAGACGGATATAGCGAGATGGATATGGTCGCGTGGTCCTCTTCCAGGGCCCGCTCCCGATGTACCATTGGTGCCCCCGGTGCAGGTTAGGAAGCGTGTCTGTGCGGGGGAAGCTGTAGGTCGAGGCAGAGGCCGAGGTGGTGGTGAGGGTGCTGTAGGCAGAGGCCGAGGTGGTGGGAGAGGGAGAGGGAGAGGCCAGGAGGGTGATGAGGGAGTTACTGGTGAGGGTGTTGCTGCTGAGGGAGTCGCTGAGGGGGCTGCAGTTGAGGAGGTTGTTGTTGAGGAGGTTGCGGCTCCAGTTAGAGGTGGTCGTCGTCCTAGGCAGAGACGACGAGTAGGAGATATTCAGCCAGAGGATGGGGACGGGGATGAGGCCGAGGCTGATGCGGCTCCGTTAGATCCGGTATGTTCAATAACATTGATCTGAATGCTTATAATAAGTTATACGTTTCATATTTACTAACCGGACACAATTTTTTTCCTGTACTTATTTAGGCTAGGAAGCTCCTGAGGGTGATGTACAGATCTGCACAGGTTCATGATTATGAGCATCATATTTCAGCTGAGGAGGGTACATGGTTCAGGCTTGCTGAGCGTTCTGGGCTGACAGAGCTGCGCCGAGTGGGCATAGCGTCTCAGATCGATGCTGCATTGATTTCTGCTTTTGTGGAGAGGTGGCATCCAGAGACCAACACTTTCCACATGCCATTTGCTGAGATGACCATCTGCCTACATGACGTGATGCAGATCCTCAGAGTCCGTATACATCGTCGTAGCTGCAATTCACCTATGGCAGATGACCAGATCTATGCGGCGCTTGCGGACGCTATGGGTCAGGAGGCTGATGACATGAACTTAGCTTTAGACCTTAACTAACGATTAAATTTACGTTTTGTTTGCAGCGTTGTCAGATCCTTCAAGCCATGATGCACTCTTTTCTAGACACCCCTATCTCGGATCGACCTTGGGCCACTGAAGATGTGATTCGTGGTTGGCTTGCAATCTTAGAGGCACCTCAGGCACCTTTGGCACCATCTCCCCCACGTGCATCGCGGATGCCACCACCACCACCTCCTGTTTTCCGAGATTCTGTTCATGAGAGGGGCCAGGGGAGTGGATGCGGCACTCAGGATGATACGACTCAGGAGGATGCACACCAAGATGATATGACTCAGGGTGATGTGCCTCGGGAAGATGCTCCGCCTTATACTCAGGAGACTCAGGATTAGACGCTCGACTTCTGTTTTTGTTTGATGGATGTTTTATGTACGATTGATGTTTTATGTATGCGTTTTTCTTGTGTGATGGTTTTAAATTTTATGTTTTGCTTGTTTGAATATTCAAAACGACTCCGAACAATAATGCAAATACAAATCTGAACAACAAGACGTGAAAAACTATATTGATTTGAAAACGAAATACAAATTTCAACAACAACACTACACAAAGAGATGGTGAGGAATACCAACCTATCAAGATCCCCAAACCGATGATTGGTTTCGATGTTCGGAGTCGGCAATATGTACCAACTAATAACCAGTTTCCAAACTTTTATTAGTTCGTACATTTTGCTAAATCCGAACATCGAAACCAATATCGGTTGGGGATCTTTATAGGTTGTCCCTCCTCAACTTCTCTTTGTCTAGTGCTATGCTTGTTTACTAACGATTACAACAATGACTTAACTAACGATTACAACAACCACTTAACTAACAATTACAACAACGAACTAACGATTAAAACAACCACTTAACTAACGATTGGAAGCCAGGGTCGCCTTAAGATCGGCGTTTTCCTCCTCCAACGTACGTATCTTCGAGAATAGATCTCTTATTGCAGCTAAGGAGTAACAAGGGTGTGGTGGATCGATCCACTCGCGGAATTCAAAAATGTAACCACCAGTACCAGCGCATGTCCAGAACCTTTGAGCGAGGTTTCTTCGAGATTCTGAACTCCTCATTACCGCTGGTCGATCACATTTACAATAAAAAAGGGCAGCGTTGCTTAATGATGAACTGTGCGACATAGCGAGTGTTAAGAGACAAATGGTGAGATTGGTGAGGTTAAGAGAGAAATGGTGAGATTGGTGAATTGAGGTGAGTGCAACCCCCCTTTTATAGCTTCATTTTTTGTTGTTGAAATATGACCGTTTCATGCGCAGATGTTATGCGCACGCAACGGTCATATTTTAACGGTCTTCAACCGTGCTCTTAACACTTGCGCAAATAATATACGTTCGCATTTGGAATGCGCACAAGAAACTGTGCGCACTCGAAATGCGCAAAGAATCATGTGCGCAGATCTAATGCGCATATAAGGCCTCCAAGGCGTTTTCGCGTATTTTCGATCAACTTCTTGTGACGGGGAGACCGTATACACACTTTATATGCCTAATAACACTAGTTTGTATAAGTTTTTCAAACATAATCCACATCGATGTGCTAGACCCTTCATATCGCAACTATTTCGAAGATTGAAAGACTAGTGAAGGTTTACAAAGGAGGTGTTACTCGAAGAGCTCGAGTTTTGACTCGAAGTTACTGACAAGGTTAAATAGCTATAATATGAATTGAAAACAAGTTTCATTGCATTCCGACGTCGTTTGGGCATCGAACCGCCTATTTTCGACCTTAACAGGCCATCAGGACCGATAAGGGTTTTTTTGCGTTTTCGCGTATTTTCGATCAACTTTTTGTGACGGGGAGACCGTATACACACTTTATATGCCTAATAACACATAATTGTATAATTTTTGGAAACATAATCAACATCGATGTACTAGACCCTTTATATCTCAACTATTTCGAAGAATGAAAGACTAGTGAAGGTTTACAAAGGAGGTGTTACTCGAAGAGCTCGAGTTTTTGACTCGAAGTTACTGACAAGGTTAAATAGATATAATATGCATTGAAAACAAGTTTCATTGCATTCCGACGTCGTTTGGGCATCGAACCGCCTATTCTCGACCTTAACAGGCCATCAGGACCGATAAGGGTTTTTTTGCGTTTTCGCGTATTTTCGATCAACTTTTTGTGACGGGGAGACCGTATACACACTTTATATGCCTAATAACACTAGTTTGTATAAGTTTTTCAAACATAATCCACATCGATGTGCTAGACCCTTCATATCGCAACTATTTCGAAGATTGAAGAGTATAGTGCGCAGTGGTAGAACGCACAGAAATTTCAGCCATGCGCTAAGGTAAAGCGCACCTATTCTGTAACTTTTTGAATCTGTAACTTTTGGTGCGTAGGTGTAACGCGCACAGAAAATTACCGTTAAAAATTTGTGCGCAGCTACATAGCGCACTTTTAGTTACCGTTATTTTGAATCGGTAACTCCTTGTGCGCAGAAGCAACGCGCACCATATACATAAATTCCTATAAAACCAATGGTTTGAAGGTGGTGATTTCTTCATCCATCTCAACTAGTTCATCCATCTCAACTAGAGCAAAAATCGAAGTTTCCCTACTTAATCGGTAAATTTTTCTTTTGTTCATTTTTGTATATGCTTTGTTTTTTGTATATGCTTTCATGTTTATAACTAAAGTTTTTTATTATTTACTTATTTGGAAGAACATAACTACGAATATGGCATCATCATCATCATCACCAAGACGTGTGAAGCCTGACCCTCCACAAATAATGTGTACTGGTACAAAAAGGTGTCGCCAAATGTGTAATGTTTACGTTAGCAATGACGAAGACATGCCTGACCAGTATGGACGAAGGCATTATGCATGCAATTGTTTCTTCGGAATCAGGTTTATTGATCCAGAGCATTACCCCTACTGCTTTACGTGCTATCACGAAATTAATCATCAAGAAAAAGAAGAGTGACAATAGAGTGAAGGTCCTGATGGAAAGGTTTAAGATTAAAGAAAAAGAATTGCGGTTGATGGTTTGTAGTATCGTCTATGCTTCCGACTCCTCTTCCTCTTCTGCCGACGACGCCTAAATCGTAGACATCTAATGTTATGAGCATTGTGTACTTTCGTTGTGTACTTTCATTACGTACTTTCATTATGTACTTTCATTATGTATTTTCATTGTCGCTTCTTTGTCTCTCGAACGTGTTAAGAAATTCCAATGCAATATGATCCATTCATTATTATATAAAGCACAATTACACTACTACCAAAATAACAAATACGAAACATTAAAAACCAAGGCATTACAAACTAAGAAATTCCAATGCGTCTTCTAATTATTATATGACAATCTCACTTAGTCAGATATGTGAACGGGTTCGGTCCCTCCTTTATACATGAATGGATCTGGTGCCCGACCATTTGAAATGCGGTACTCTCGATACATCCTAAAATTGTCCCCAAATGTTTCTTCCCACCATTGAATGTTTGGATCTACGTGTTTCTTCCACGAACCGGGAGTATGCGGTAGTGGCGAACCAACCATCAACGCCACCTATATAAACACAATCGACTTAAGATATTAAACAAAAAACTATGATTACACAAGTATCAAGTACAATTGTCTACTTTACCGGTATGAAGTGGTCACGGTTGCCTACGTGTGCCATGCCGAAAATCTGTCATGGAGGATCAGCGTTTTCTGTTCTACACCTTAGCGGTAAGCAAAAGGTCGGAGCATCCCAACACAATAACACGAGGCCAACTTGGTATAGGGTGGCAAACACTAAGCCCATCAGTGGAAAGTGCAACCAGTACAGTTCTGAACAAGGGCTTCTGCAATGGTTAACTTGGAGAATAAGATCCTCCCAAGTACCCGGACGAAGACGACGACGAATAGGCTCGTACAATTCTCGGTTCTGAAGCAGCTCCGTTACCAGCTCACGCCGAATGTTTCCGTACTCTTGTTCTTTTCTTCCCAGAAGTAAGGCCATCGACCTATAACCACAATGTCCGTCAGAACGTACCTGTCTAACATCTGTGATGTATGGAAGCCAAAAATCATCCAAATTGTCAATGCCGAAGTCAACCCCCCTATGAATGAGAGGAACACCAAGTTCTTCAGGGCACTGATCGAAGTCAGTGTAGTTTGATCCTTCAGGCTGTGATAGGTCGGGCATGGGTTGAGAATGCAACTCCTCGGCCTCAATGACCACAGGAAGTGATGTCGTTGTTTGCTCTCTAGGACGACCTGGTCGTTTTGCTCCTGTATTGTTTGCCTTCTTCTTTCCTTTTGATTTCTGCTTTGCCTCCTCCTTCTCATACTTCTCCAGCTCTTCTTGTTTGTGCTCAAAATAACTCTTCTCTCTCGATTCCTCCTTGTCATTTTCACTGTCATCCTCCTCCTTTTTAGGATGACCTGGCCGTCTTGCTCCTGTACTCTTCTTTCCTTTTGATTTCTGCTTTGCCTCCTCCATCTCATACTGCTCCATATCTTCTTGTTTTATGTCATCCTCCTTGTCATTTTCACTGTCAACCTCCTCCTTATCCTTGTTCTTTGCACCCTTTGGCCTGCCTTTTCTTCTCACATTTGTCGGTTCTTTCAAGGTAGTTAGTTCAGGATGCTCCAAGTCCTGATACAACTCACCTAGCTGGTATGTCGTGCTTTTCTTCAAGGTTCCAAGTTCCAACTTGGTGAACATTTCATGGAGTCGCAACTCTATAATGTTCATTCGGACCTTCAGATTTGGGTCGTCTTCTGTTTCAGGAGTGTCGTCCCAATGCAAATCCCTCCAGAACGGGTGAATGTCATCCTCAATCAGGGGTGTGTTTGAAATGATAGCGTGTGCAATTTGATGGACGCACGGCAACCCAAGACAGTTCCTCACCCAATGGTCGGTGCATTGTTCAGGAAATTTCCCCGTCAACATGATCTCATAAGTAGCCAACAAATGATCAAAACACCTGTATGACACTTTGTAGAATAGTTGGGAAAAAATAGCCCTTCCAAGCGGATGCATGTTTGGATCGTCAAAATCAGTTGGTCGTTTGGAGAGAGACATGTTCATGCTCGCCCTAATTGAATAAATCTGAAGGAGTACTGAATGATGGATCCGTACGATCACTCTGTTAAAGCCCCCTCTGCTGGAACCAATAATATCTTTCAAAACCTTGCATCCCTTCAACTCTAAAAAACAGTTAAGTTGGTAAGTTCAGAAAGTACGCCGTTATGATATAATCGTCTTTAACTAAAAAATATCAATATTTACCTGTTTGAAGTCCTCGTAAGGAAATGAAGCTTATGATCTGTCCAAGCCCTCACTATACTTGTCTTGTGAGGATTAAGCCATGTTCTCTCGACGTATCCCACAAGGCCGCTCTTCCAAGATCTCTTCAACTGTTCGAGCCGCAGTTCATAGGTCTCTTCAGTAGCTGAGCAAAATAGTCCCCAACATTGTCCTGCAAAGGCTTCCACTTTAATTTGTCTCTTTAGGATGGTCGAAGCATGTGCCTCAATGTTGTGTTTGATATGCACCCAACACAACAGATGTTGAACTTCGCTCCCGAAAACAGTCTTTATCCCTTTTATCAGTGCGTCTTCGCAATCTGTCATTATAGTCGTTGGCATCACTCCCAAATCTATGAATAATGACTTCAATTGAATCATTATCCATGTGTAATGATAAATCCTTTCCGCTTTAGTGAATGCATACGCGATGTTGAACGTCTTGTGTGTACTGGTGAATCCAACGATCTCTACGAGCGGCATTTCATATCTATTGAAACATTAACATATATCACTACAGAACATATATCATTATCCAAACTAAATATCGACCAAGGTATTGTAGAGACTTACTTGTTTGTCTTGTACGTTGCATCGATAATTACCACGTACGGGTACTTCTTCAACAAACGCAACGACTCTTGGTTAGCAAAGAATAATATTGCAACCTCTCCGTTTGTCGTGTCTCTATGTGGGTGAACTACGTAGTCGTGGTCTCGCAAAAACTTAAGCGACCACTGTGTCACGTTTAGCTCTCCGCGATCTTCGTAATTCACCTTCTGCAAAAAGTTTGCAACTTGTCTCCTTGAAGTAACATTACCAGGGTACTTCTCCCTCAATTTAGAGATAATTTCTTTTGGCGTCTTGCGTCCAGTTCCATCTCCCCACCACCTAGCACAAAGCTCTTGCTCCTCTGTCATTCGACCCATGAATGCATTCCCATGAAAACTAGCAAGTAGCACATGGTTATGCCGACCTTCTATCACACCTAAAATCCATTTTTCTCCTGCGACCCCGGGAATGTTTTTCTTTCGCACTGCCAGTAGCTGAAATCTACACTCACACTTCTTCGACTTCGACTTTCTAAGCCTAGGAACAGCCAACTCTGGATTCTCTTTGTTCACCTTTGGCCTCCCAGATCTTGGTTTTCCAAATCTATCGCACACAATACTTATTTGGTACGGACTTGAATTACGCGTTACCAAAGCTATCACTAACTCCTTTCCTCTATCTCTCGCCCACTCATACAATTCTTGCGGAGTATCCCAATATTGTGCGGTTCTAAAATAATCCGAATAATCTTTCCCCTATACGTAATTGTAGAGCGACAATTACACTACTACCAAAATAACAAGGCAAAATACGAATCATTACTTTAAACTAATTAGGATATCATATGAAACTAATTAGGCTATCATATGAAACTAATTAGGCTAGCATATGAAACTAATTATGCTAGCATATGAAACTAATTTGAAACTAATTACGCTACCATATGTTTCAAATTATAACATATTATACTAACCACAAATTCACCACTCGGATCCCAGTCGCTGAACTCTTCGTCTTCTAAGAAACCATCCAACCATTCGTCGTCGTTCGGGTCGTCTTCCTCTTCTTGTGATCCGCTATCCCAATCGTGTTCTTCATCACTATCTTCACAACTTTGATTAATCAAGTCTAACATACGAGAGTTTTGATTACGACGAGACATTTTGAATGAATTTGTTGGAAAACGAAGAGGTTTTGAATGAATTTGTTGGAAACGAAGAGATTGTGGCTTTATATAGGCACATTTATGACCCTTGTGGTCCAAATGGATGGATCCTAAACTGTAAAGACCCGTGCGCTAACCATCCGCGCACAAACCCAAACCCTTAAGCACCTGTGCGCAGAACCTAAGCGCACCCTTTTACATTTAACGACTACTTTTTTCAAAGATTTCAACGGCTACTATGTTAGAGTAGTGCGCAGAAACAGGGCGCACAAGTTGTTACAGACTCTGAAAATTTACGAAAAGTACCCGTAATACCCCGTAAAACACGTATGCGCATAAGAACTGCGCACAGATGCATGCGCATAAGTTGCGCGCACAGAATCGCGTGCATATACGCCTCGATTCGCGTGCATATAGCCATTGCCAATATTTATGCTTTAGCATTAAAATCACTTATTAAAACCAAGACTATCATAAAAATGAAGCAGTAAGATTAACCTGAAACAGAGCTTCCTCAAGAGGGCCTATAGGGATGCCAAATTCGGTCCTTCCATCCTCTCCTTCACCACTCTCAGTGACTCCCGAGTGATGAGGATGTCCTATCCATGTACGTACATTTCAGAAACCAACAACCTATATGCTTGAACCACGACAACTGGATTGCTTGCATCCATTGAGAAAACAAAATGATGATAGTCTAACTTCCAACAAATCCTAGCAAACTCCCAAACAGATTTTACCAGTCCCAGATCATTAGTGAATAGGCATTTTCAAAAGACAAATGTGAAAAAAAAAATCTTTCCAAGCAGCTTTAGTGCAATTTCCAGATATATATACGTAGACAATTTATATGCATAAATAACCAAGATGAAATCAAGCAGCACAAGAGAAATATAAATTGAATCCCAACGAAAGAACTTGATAAGCATACAACCAGCTTTAGTGCAACAAAAAACAGAAGACTAATGTTGAAGTAGCAATGCCAAAATTGATGAAAATTTACATGAAGATACTTCGAATTTAGAAAGAATCTCAATGATGGCAAGTCTGACGTATATAGATGATATGAGTCACAAAGAACAAAGGACTTATTTCTAAATAGATTCAATTATTATGCAGAAGATACAGTCCTTCATATCAGGTACTCCGCCGTCATGAACTGCGGTAACAATATCATATGGTAATATTAAAATTCATATAAGTACAGAACATTGTATCTATCAATACAAAGAAAAACAAAGCATGAATTAAATGAGATGGTTAGCACATACCTTTAGTGTTTTTTTACCTAAAGTGTGAAAATTTGAACCTTGATAGTAACTCGTGCTTCAAAAGTTTTACACAGAATACTATATAAAGCTTGCTCTAGAAATGTGCAGGAAACAAATAAACTTTTGCAGTTTGTGTTGATATATAAAGCTTCTCAAGTTTCTGATGTTGTTGGATCAACAATAAAGAAGTACTGCATATATAATGTATTTCTTAACAATCTAGTATATATCAAGCACATAATAAAGAAAACATAGAAAGTGAAATTTTGTTTTATGTGGGTTACCTACTAAGTGCAGGTTCATTCAAATTACCACACACCAAGTGGTTCAATTATTGATACAGAGAAAACATACAAAGTGAAATTCTTTAGACTCAGTTTTGCTTTGCAGCATTTTCTTCTTATCTCTTCTTATTAATGCCCTTAATCCCCCAATTAAACTTGCTTATCATACCATACAAAATACTAAGTAAAGGCCCAATTTACTCACCATTCAAAGGCGCAAACCTCAGGGAAATCAAAACGACTGAACCCTCAAGGCTTGTCTGGGACTGCAAATATCATTTGAAAAATGGGATACTTCAAATCCATCAACTAAAATAAAAAACTTGTTCAAGTATGGCAAATCCTTATCCTTGTAATGTAATTAAGACTTTCTAATATCTATCCACCTCCTTTCTGTAATTGACAAAGCTTTATCAACAATTACTGAATAGGTTATGTCTATTTATATAATATTCTGTCTGACAATAGTGCATCCACATTCAGCAAATTAGCATTGTGCTGCATGAACAGACACACGATTTTGCTTCCTGTATAACATTTTTAGCGATCTCTACCCCCATCAGATAAATGCATCTAATCAAATCCGGACATCAAATTAAACAAAAAATCCAAAAAAAAAACATCTAACAAATCAAGAGTGAAGAGAACTTAAAAACTGCATTTCAATATTATGTCATGTATAAGAGCACAAAAACGCACATATATATACAATATGCCCAAGAAAAGAGTAAAAAAGATAGTACACAAATCATTAAATTTCTTGGGTTAAAGTAAAATAACAATGGAAATGCGATTGGAAACGTGAGTCTAAATCTATAAAAAAGTTGTGCACAAACACATATAATGAAAGAAATATGGATTCAGAAACTGAGTAAAGATCATAAAAAGAGCATAAAATGGAGAGATTAAGAAGAGGAACACACTCATCTGATCATTGTCCCTTGCATATGATCTGATTTTCTATAGTATGCAGCAAGTCCAAGTCAGGTTTTGCACCGAGAGATGTTGTTTCGTCTGTCCCAGGCAAGCGGTTCTGCAGACTGCATATCCAAAAACAATTGTCAAGAGTATATATACTGCAACTCACAAATTCAGACAAAAGAGTTTATAAACACATCCTTATCCAACATCATAAAATAAAAGCAACATATCATCAACCAAATCATCAAAATCCAAAAAAAAGAATATAAAACTATCAAATTAATGCAAGAAAACCGCTGAAACAACTTGATTGAAACATAATTCAAAAAATTGGGGAAACAGATAATCCAAATACAAAGGAAATAGGGGAGTCAATGAGATGACAGAAAGAGGAAGAGAAGTCGAAAAAGTACATACCTAAAGTACCAATTCCGAGTGTGTTTTCAGATCTGATAGCAAGTAGAACCAAGTTAATGAGAGACGAAAATCTAAAACGAAAGAATAACATGGAAATGGAAAAGTCAGCACTGCAGAACAAAAGTCACAAACAAACATGGATGGTAATCACAATTTCCATGAACATACCTCTGAACTTGGAAATCGAGGACGACTTAAGTGTTGTGATCTGGTTACCTAGAAGATATAGTTGTTGTAACATAAAATGAAGGGATTAGACTACATTAGATTATCACCAAATTGGTCAGAAAAAAAATAAAATTTAGACTTGCAAAACTTGGCAGTTCCAAGAGGCTACAGGCTGAAAAGTGAGTTTTCTTTTCTGGGGTTCACAGAAAAGAAAAAATTAATAAATTTAATTTCCATGAAAGCTTAGGCTACACGCTGGACAAGTGTCTATTAACTCATAAAAGATCAAGACTAAAAAACCCACCTGCTGTAAATTGTAAAAAAAAAGTGGCAAAGACGAGAGTGCAAAGGGGACTCAATGTTGCCAAATTCTTGCAATTTTAAGCAGGAAAAACAAAAACCATTAAGATTTACCTCATATGTAAAATGTAAATGGAGCAGATATATACATGAGTGAAGTAGTGGACTCACCAGAAAAGTAGCTAATTGACCACATGGCTCGACGTTCTTGCTCCAACCGAACTTGCAATAACCCGAGCGACCTGTCTCCGTTACAACAACAATATTAACACAAAGAAAGTTCAAATTTAGCACAAGATGTCTTATTACTGATAAAATTTTATTGTATTAGGCAGACGAAGTACCATCAATGATAACAGCACCAGGAGCCTTAGATCGAAGGCCATACAATTTCATAAAAGAGAATGGATGACAAAAAACTTAATTTCATTTTGATGTTGCTTGCGAATTCCAAAGAAGCTCTTTAACAAATCCATCCTGTTGCAAACTTGCAGGTGAAGAGTTCCAAATCAGTTACAAGTGAACAATAGAAGGCGATGAATCCAAGGTGATGAATCGTAAGAGTTCGTTACAAAGAGAAAGATTTATCATTTTAATTCAATCTCTCAAGTATATATCCAATACGAGAGTCATTTCATAAACACATGAAAACAAAATGAGTTGCGCAAATAGGTCGGGGAAATTACAGATTTACTCTCTGAACATAAAAAGAGAATAGGAATTTATACATACTTGTGCATGAATCCAGCCACAGAGTTTTGCATCTAAATTTCTTACAACCTGAAATTTAGACTGAGAGAAGGCCCTGATGAATTACAATGAAGTCAACTTCACATCATAACTTTCACTATTTTGCTATGCTTCAAAAGCCTCATGTAAGACTTTAGTCTCTCTAAATTTCTAAATACAAAATCAAACTAAGGATTGCAAACTTGAAAATCAGTTCACTAAGAACATCCATTCACAGTTTGTAATGGAAGAGAACAATATAAAAGGAACTTGTTACCATCCTATGGCTTTAGCACCAGCCTTGCCCTTTCCCATTACAACCACTTGCATTGTAAACATGGGATAATTGATAATATAATAAAAAAAGAACATGTAAGCATCTCCAACAAACACCAAGTAATTCTTTCTTCGCATGAAAAAATGGGCCTAAATTGAATTAACAACCCAAATCAGATCTATCTTCATCTAGATAATTGTTCAACCAGTTAAATGAATACTAACTCTTATGGCATGCTCATACCAAACTTCTGAATAGGAATGCATTATGGTCTAAAAAAATTGATGAAAAAATCCTTAGTAAACTTCAGGAAATAGAATGAATAGTAAATCTCCATTCTTTGAATTATTAATTATGTGTTCAATGATTCAGAAAAAGAATGAACAACAATTCATCTTTGAATTACCTATCACCGTTAGTTTACTAAGTATGCATTCCAAAAATTTCTACAAAACTTTAAAAACTACTGGAGCAGATTATACCTTTCAAAGAGAATCCCTTCTTCCCAAATCGGCAAATAATCTCGTTGACCTGAAATTTCAACACCAGATAAACAAATAAATCAATTCGTCTTATGATCTCCATCAAGTAAAAACATTCTTCCGAATCTAAACTCATATCACTTCTCTTTCTAAATTGATGGGCAACCTAACAACGAATAATTCAAAAGATAGATAGATATGAAGCTTACAATTCCTCTTTGGTTGCCATCGGTTCCTCTTTGGCTGCCATTGGTTCCTCTTTGGCTGCCATGGGTTACATTATTTAACATTGTAATTAGAAGTTGTGGAAACATGTACTTGGAAGAAAGAAAATGCTTCCAAATGCATTATTCCTGCCTTTATTCTCCAGAAACTAATGTAATAAAAAACTCCATATATTTTACCAACAGTACAGTTCATAAATTTTGTAGCAGTGAACATTCATGTTCTTGTTCTATATACTTGTAGAAATGAGTTGAGTGCATGATTGTGTCTAGCAGTCTAGGTAAAAATACTTGTTTACCGCCACTTAAGTGGTGTCAAACTGACATCACATAAATTCCACAGCTGAAATCTTAAAATAAATGAGCACATTCGAGTAATTCAAATTCAATTAACACAAAACAAAATAACCACTAATGAGCATTATGACAACAAGAAAATGGAGTCTGAACTGACCACTGAGAAAGAAAACTAAGTTTTTCATTCCCCGCCTTGGCCAAAAAAGATTCATCATATTCAGATACTATAGTTTAAATCTGACCACTGAGAAAGAAAACTAAACCAAGAGTCTAAGACTCCAGTGCTGCAATGGAATAGGCCACTTGTCCATTTTTAACCAATCAATAACCTTAACAACTTCATTACCATGATCTAAAACATGAAGATATAATAATAATTAGAAAATTTGAAGCAAAATTTCTCAATGAAAATAACTTAGATGGTTCAGTGGGTTGGTCTCTTTCCCAACTGCGGTAAAGATAAGAAAAACACTGCACCATGTAAAACACTAATCAAATAAACATCACATACCATAGTTGTGTAGGATATGAATCAAAGAGGCAAATTTGTAAATTATTAAAGTAGAAGCCATCACATGAGTAACAAATTTGTTTGTGTAGGATATGAATCATTTTTTTTCTTAGAAACCGACCCACCTGAGGATCAACAGCTTTTCCGTTTGGTAAATAGAGTGGACAGATATCTCTAACCTTGTGAAGAGGAAATCCTAATTGGCGGGCCAAGACGCCAAAGGGATTCCCGTTGCTCCCTGTGAGAACGCTTCCGCCCAAATCAGCAGCCGCTACTAATCTAGCACCATGCATCTGCCTTGTCTTGACCCTCCCGCTGGGTCGATTTCTTCCTTCGAGGATCAAAACCCTAAACCCTAGGGTAATCAATTGTTGGGCGGCCGCCAAGCCTGAGAGGCCAGCTCCAACGAAGATGACATTAGGGGAGTTGCGATCCGATGGGGGATCCAACGGAGATGTGCTTGATTGCAGGAGAGAGGCCGAAATTGATGTAACCATGCTCAATAAGGAAGCGGAAGGCGGAATCGACGAGGTGGTTGTGCTCGGAGCGGATGGAATCCATATCCGCGTGGCGCGTAACATGAACGGAGATGTCGGATCGCCAAAGGGAAAGGATATGGTTGCGCACGACAATGTAGTTTTTCTGGTCAGCGAGGGTGGAGACAACATTGGCCTCGATCTCCTCCTCGGTTAGGGAGTCGATAGGGAAGCCGACTGAGATGGCGATTAGGGCTTCGACATCGGGGTCTTTGGAGAGGAGGGAGACGCGACGACGACGGTGTCGGTGTCGGTGGTGGGCTTGTTGAGCCGCGATGAATTCGGTTAGGGCGAATTATTTAGACGATCTTGACGGAGAAGGAGGCGATCAAAGCAGGCAGGAGGGGGATTGAAGGAGGAGGTGGAGCGGGTTTTAGATCGTGGAGGCTGAAATAATTAGGGTTTAGAGGAAAGAGAAAGGATCGAAAGAATTCATGAGAAATACAGTGAATTGATTGGGGAACGGTTAAAGAAGGAACAGGAAGAGAAGCGGTTTCTCAGTTTGGAAAGAGAGAAAAAAGACAGAGAGAAGTTGAAAGCGAAGGAGACGGTAATGGATGAAAAGGACTGTAAATTTGTGCTGAAAAAAATAGATTTTAAATTTTTTTTGGGACTGTAATAAGGTGCCACGTGGCTGAAAGTTAGAGCCCCTTGAAGGGGCTGACTTTAATCTTTTAGTAGATACCGTATTCATGCCCAAAAGAATACCAGGTTGATTGAAAAACGGGTAATGTATTAGATTGGTACCAATTTGATTTAAATTTGGCAACAAACAACCAATCTTTATATTGACAAACTACTTCGTTTTACCTCATTTATTGTTTTACCTCCGTAATGTTGGCATGATTTTACCTCAAGGTTGAGTTCTTACCCTGATCACCAGGTCCATTAATAATAGTGACTGCATAAGTTTTGAATTCATCAAATTTGGCATGTACACCACCCTTCTATGACTCATAATATTTATCAAACACTTGCTTGTCAGCCAAATCTTACTGAAATTCACTGACATTAGACGATGAATAACCAGGATTAGAAGCACAGAACACCTATAGATCACAAATGGTTCTCACTACAAAAACAAACAGAATAGTAAAATCATGCTTGGACAACACTAACATCCTTCAAATGACTTACCTATAATTGTTTACAATCATTAATTTCTTGACCCAAGATCTGGAGTGCATATTTGAATTCAAGCTAACCAACAACTACTTCATAAATTACCAGGGCATTTCATCGAACACTTGATAGGCGGGAAAAAATTGATGGCAACATCAGTAGGACTCACCTCAGCTTCTATAGATATAAGTTCAACATTATCCTTTGTTTTACACCCTATCTTGAACAATATTAATATGCCAATACCATCATTAATGAAAAATAAACACACTTCTCAACACAAATTTGAGACTAATATGAGACATTTGTAAGCCTCTTCAGGATTTCAAGATCAGTGCCCAATTTCAGGGGTATTCACCAATTAAAAGGGAAAAATGGTTAGATTAGAGGTTGCATAGTTGGAATGAAAAAGTGACATCACATATAATTTAGATTAAAATCAACCGATAGAATTGAAATGTTGCATATCAACTTTTAGGTTAGTGCTCATTTTAAAGCTAAGTTTTTTATTTCCCATCCAAGAGAACATAATTACCCGAAGAGTGAGGGGAAAAGCAGTTTTTCTGTGGTAGCTTACAATACGGATATTATAATTCCTCAATGACAAACTGAAGCTGCCATTATTTGAGTTTTGATAAACATTCATATCTGAAAAGGCTGTCTACTAAATATTCCCATAGAGAAGAAACAAGCATAACATAAATATGTCAAGAAAGGAGCCAGACCTCATCATAATGAGAAGCCAGATATTCAGAAACAAGTAAAAAACCAACGTCACTAACTGCAACATTCTTACCTTAAATGTTGCGAAGGCATCAGAAGCAACATCAAATACAGGAAGCTCTACATATTTGAAGAAGAACTCAAAGCATGATGACTCCAGTATATATCTGAAAGCATACTTCAAAAGATATAATATCAGAGCTTTGAGTTATCACAAACAAGAGCAGCAAGATATGGAATAGACATTAAATTAGAAATTAGAAGGCAATAATATGATAAAATGATGTTTCCGTTAAAGTAATTCATCACTATAGATCTCCTTAAGGTGCTAGATGAATATAAGTATTATTAGTGGAACAATACAAATTGTCCTCCAAACAGAATAGAGCAAAGAAAGCCCAATATAGTTGTTTTATAATCTTTTTTAATATGCATCACAAGACTAATATCATCTTAGAAGAATTGGAAAGGAAGCTGATCAATGAGTTATGGAAGGCTGAACATGCAAATCATCCACAGCTTCAGTTACCAGATTTTGAACCAGAAACAAATTCTGCTTCTGAGAAAGGAAAACTTCTTGTGCAAATTCTCAGAAAATCATTCCTTCCATAACTCAACAAATCTATTGTAAGCATAAATTATGCTGCAAAATTTTGGCTAGAGACACAAGAGTGATGATTCACAACAACACATATATAGGCAGGAAACAATGGGTGGTTTAACAAATTTTAAAATAGTGAAATTAAACAGATTTGGACCTATGAGTATGATACATATTAAGTGGTAATCATGTTAGCCGAAATAGGTCGGAATCCTGTAAATTCTACTCTTTGAAGCATTTTCATGATTTACATTAGTAAAGCTTACTATAGCAGCAACCAGATGATAGCTTCCTTTAAATTCTAAAGTAATTTTTCCAATGGGACAACTCAGGATGAATCAATATAAGCATTATAATCAAAACTATAGAATATTTTCACACATGATATACTCAGTTGAAATCACAAAAAATATACTCCACCTTGTACTTAGGAAATCTTTATTCTCAACAGAACAATACTATTATACATGAGGCATAAATATCTTACTTTTCCAGATTTGGAAACCTGATGCATTCCCTCAACATACTACCATCGGTCAAGGCAACCTCTTTGTTATCATAGCTGCTTGAAACAGAACAGAATATGCATAACACTGAGACAATCTCATCGAGTAAAATCTTACTATCAAAGTACATAATTACCCCATATGGAGATAGATCATGAAAAGTAGTAGAGCCCTTGCCCTTGCCAGTATTGCACACTTGGAGCTTTGAGTTGGAAGCCATGAGATTGTTGATAGGTAAAAACTGGAGAGGGGGAGATAACAATATGGAACAAATGGAAGGAAAGGTGTGTATATATAGTAAAATGCAGTGTAAAAAATGGCCGACCTAGGAGAATCCATAACTTGAGACGGCTTAGGAAAATGAATGTGGGTAAATTACCCCATAAATGACATTAAAAGAAAAGATGAAACCGTTGTCATTAAGACTTTGAAAACAAATAATAATAACTGAAATAAATTTGAGGACATATATAACTGAACTATGTAGTGTAAAAAAATGGAACAAATGGAAGGAAAGCTTTGTATATATAGTAAAATGTAGTGGAAAAAATTGCCGACCTAGGAGAGAAAGAAATTGTAACGGCTTAGGAAAATGAATGTGGGTAAATAATCCACTATTATACTGTTTATTCCATACTTCATCCCTAACATTTTCTGGCTTGCACATATTATACACGGTTAATCATCAATAAGCCTCGAATTAACCTAACATATTAAATCATCATTCATAAGCCAATAAATGAAAAACAAACACGAAAGTAGCACCTTCAGCAATGGCTTCCCTTGTTCACTGATCAAAGGCTCTGTGAAATGAACTGCTTTCCTCCTTGTCTCTGAACTGAATTACCACTCCTCTTGAACATCCTTCCTGTTCCATAATTCACAAATTCTGCACATAAATTCTTACTCGATTTCTCTATAGACAAACACTAAGATCACACTACCAAATCAAATAATCTCAGCAGAATCATTGGAAAAGAAAAGTCATACATCTATACTGGATTCCGATTCAGATTCTAAACTCTATGATACACGCACTGAATCAGTCGGATTCAATTTAGACAACCACACATTCAAAATCAGAGAATCGTAACAACTTTAGCTTCGTCCCTGGTGGCGTTTGTAATGTCAACATATATCTTCGATAGCCAAAAACGAAGGAATTTTATTTTATAATTTTAGTTTAACTCATATATCTTCAATGACCAACTCATATTTGGTTATATTTTCAATTTGTTCAGGGAACAATGCCATGAGCTTCAAATTAAGGGATCTGACAACAAAATACTCAAAAGCCATAGAATAAATCATACACCAAACCCCAATAATTCAGTATTGCAACAATTACAGCCATTGCAATTATGTAGACTATTTCACACATTGTACAATGGGCAGTGGGTTTACAATAGTGGCAAGGCAAACATACCCCACAGTTGAATGACGGCTTACACAACAAACAGTCAGCAATTTGAAGATGATGCAACTCATGGAAGACCTACTCATCGCAATTGAACGCGGTTCATACGAACAAAACAAAACCCTAAACGTGAAGCAGATAAACCTTAATAGCTTTAGAAATATTCGATGATGTTTTCATTCGTTGCGTCGATGCCGGATCTTAAGCCCTTGCAGTAAATCTTGACCTCATACTTGATATGAGCATTCTTGTGATATAGGTATAACCACAGCGGTGGAAGTACGATCTTGACCTTAGTCTCTTTAGGCATCCTGGTCATGTCAGCGTTACAAGATGACCACTCCACTCGTGATGCAAATATACAGGCCACATCATTGCCAGTTCAGCAGGACGTCAAAGACCTTGTGGCCGGAGGGCGAAGGAGCGAAAATTGAAGCAAAACGCTAACAGACATGCCATTGAAGGAGACGTGGGAGCTGGTTGGCGATGAGGCTTGGAAGGAATGCGGGCAGCAGTGGAGGCTCTATTTGGAAAAGGGTATCAGGAGGGAAGGGGAGGGTAGGAGAGCACTGAACTTGAGTAAAAACTGGTTTAAAAGATGAGCAGCCCGATTTTAATGACCGGACCGTATCAAGTCCGGTACCGATTTCATTCAATTTTGGAATTGTACAGTCAATCTTTATATAGATATACTAGTTCATTACCCGCGCTTCGCGCGACAATAACACGTTTACTTTTATAGTATATATATATATATTTCGTGTTATTTTCACATATGTATTTATGCAGTAACTTTTAATAAAAAAATAGATATTTTAATTAATTAAATATATAAATCTTAACATATTGATTAGTAACGGAATCTGAAAGGTATAATTATTAATTAGTGATATTTTAATATCATTATCTACATAATAACAATTTGATGAAAGAGAATCTCAAAAGACAACCATGTTCAAGGAGAATCTCAAAAGACATACGCATTAAACATATAAAAATCGATGAGGGAAATACCATACAGAAACGAACATACACTCAAATCATAACTAAAAGACCCAAATTAGGAGATTAAATGAAAGGAAAAATAACTTACAGAAACGAACAGACGTGAGACGATAATTGTAAGAACCTAATTAAATGATATATTTTCTTAATGTATTAACTTTTTTTTAAAATTTCAATACATTAATTCAATGCATTAAATAGGTACAATTTGATATTACTTCATCAAACTAAACAACTTTTTTATATATACAAGATACGGGCCTTGCGCTCTGCGCGAGAAAATTACGGATTTTCGTATGTGATTTAATATAGTTATACATTATTTGTTAATATGTTGTTGTTGTTATCAAATTTATTAATATTTGTAAATATAAGTATTTTTTATTTCCTTATATTTATGTTTGAAGTAGTTTTAAAACATAATATTAGAATAAGTTTGCATTGTCATAAGAGAAGCTCACACATTAATTTAATTTGTGACTTAATCAAGTAGACTATAAATAAATATAACATAGGGATATAAGAAAGATATTTAAATACATGCCCAAAAGTCCAATAGAAGGTGATTAAAAAATGAGTAATGTATTAAATTGATACCAATTTCATTCAATTTTGGCAATGGACAGCCAACTTTTATATAGACTAGAAACGGGCCTCCGCGCTACGCGCGGGGAAATTACAGTTTTTAATATGATTTAACGTTGTTTAATAGGCGTCCTAAAATTAGATTGGGCTAATCATATTCACAACCCTTTATGATGTAGAATCTAACCTCGACAAAGCAGTCTCTAATCTTTGTTCTATCAAAAAGAAAAAAAATAAAGTTTAATTAGTGATTATGTTTTTCATGAATGTTTTATTAATCATTTTAGCAATTGACACACAACTACCTATGAATTCGTCTCTCCCTTTAAAATCATCACATTACCTAATTAGCTCGGGTGCTTTTTTTTTTGCCAAACAATTAGCTCGTGCATTGGTGTTCCTATTTTATTAGGGCTTAAATCAACAGACCGAAACCCGCGTACGGGTCTTGCGTAATTATAATTTCTTAAATGTTTCATAATAGATATTGAAATGATATTATATCATATAATCAAATGAGTTTGATGATTTGTACCTCTTCTCTCAATTCGCCAAATTGTTATATCATTTTGTAATATTATTGTAATATACGGGACAAAAGTTTTTTAAAATATGATTTTTAATATTCTTGTAATGTACAGGACAAAAGTTTTTAAATATATGTTATTTGCGTATGCAATTTCTTCAATGCTCTATATGCTAAATTTTTGTTCAAGTCTTGTTTGCAGTATTATTACCAACTCCACAGATTTTGGTATATAAAATAAGGTAATCTATTTTGATTTATTAATAGTCAAGTTGGTGAATATATGATCTATTTTTCTGTCTATAACTCATTACAATTGAATAAACTCGAGGACCAGTTATTAAATGTCATTTCCCCATTGTATACATTTTTGACGTGTTTACTAAATTATCATGCTTGTTGGAAACTGAGTGTAAATGTTTGAAAACAACATGCTAGCATATTGCAATATGAAATATTGTTTACAATTACTAAAATTAGATGCAAACGGCCTCTGATAAGGGCTGAAAGTTTGGTACTAATGACGAAAAATGTAGTTTAGGATAAGTAAAAAGTAAACACTTCAAGCACAAAGAAATTGAAAGAGGAAAAATACATACCATATAGTTCACAAAAGATCTCCCTCTTTGTATAAATTTAGTAATTGCAAAAGTTAAATCATTTTACAAAGACACATGATACATGAATTGAATATAGAGAATTTAGATTCTTTGGTAAGTCGGTCTTCTAAACTCTGTAAACCTGCATATTATTTGTATATATATATATACTCCATCCGTCCCAAAATATGAGTCTAATTGTACAAAAATATCTTGGATTAAGGCAAATGCTTTAACGTACATAAGTGCATTGGAAATGATGAATGTAAAATATTAAAATAATTCATTAACCAATGGGAGAAGAGTTTACAAATGAAAAGTACATAAGTGCATTGGAAATGATGAATGTAAAATATTAAAATAATATGAGTAAGGGTATAATTGGAAGAAGTTTATGGACAAAAATAGAAATGGGACTAACATTTCGGGACGCCCAAAAAGGAAAATGAGACTCATATTTTGGGACGGAGAGAGTATAATTTACTAAAGCCTTCATGTGTACCTTTGAAAAAAGTTATTGATCTGACTTTTTACTTTTTACTTTATTAATCTAATGATAAAGTCAATTACTGCAAAATCATACCATCCACTCCAAACCTCTGTCCACATGAGAGGTTTGTAAGGTCTGTTTTAGTAAACACATAACAGTAAAAGTCGTTGCAAGTATATTAATCTGTCACAATAAGATCATTAACTATTAAAAAATTTATTTTGAAAAGAATTAAGATTGTAAACAAGAACACTGGAACTTATAACGAGATCAAGAGAGTCATCTTCCTTGCACATTAACCATGGAACACCAATATCTAATCCAACAACAATGTTAGCAGCTCATCTCATGTGATCACAACCTTCTTGTTCAAACATCTTTCTTTGCATTTTATATTTATATTCGATCTGAAAACACAAACTGATAGCACATAATTCAGTTTTTGAAATCAGAAACTCAAATTAATTTGACTAATCTTAATTACAAGAGGTCATGAAAAAAAGAGTCAATGAAAACATACAACATTGAGTGATGTTAAGGCATTGAATTTCATGTGTACAAAAGTGATTGCCATGGAATTTCTTTTTATTATTGCCTTCAAAATGCTCAAAAATTCGATCTAGTTTTGGGCGCATTCTAGTTGCGCCCAAAACTGAACCGGGTTTTAAAAAAAAGGTTTGGGGTGCCAATTAAAATTTTCCGAGTGCGGGATTTTTCCCCACAATCATACGGTCAAGTATGTGCGCGAGGGGGAGAAAAGACAAGTAGACATCATTCACTGTCATCTATGTAAGAAGAAAATTACCACAGTCAAAATTGAGGTTGATCGGTGAATTTGAAAGGGAGAGTGGGGATCGAGGAATTGGGGCAGATCTAGAAAATTTCTACCGTGGGGGCTCGTATTAGAATTAAGATTATAAATTATGTTCTCTTTTTCTTGAGTATTATCAATTTGATTTAAACATATTCAATATAATATTAACCCACATTTAAATTAATTTAATTTATTTGTGGTAAAATCAATAATAAATATTCTTCCACTTTTTATTCTTGTATCAAATAAATATTTTGTACATAGAAATATCATATAAAAGTTATTCTTTTTCTCTAATATTACCGATATTTAGTGGGTTTGATAGATATTAAAAATATAAAAACCCTGTATGTAAAAATTACATTTAGTTTCCTTACATTTTTAATAATCATGTTTCTCTGTTTAACACACCTCTTACTTTTCTTACCAAAATTCAAGAATAAAATATAAACAATCTCTATATAACTACTAAAGCAAATTACATTTCTTCAATTCTAGCTATGTCACGTGGCATACTCTTCATTCAGGCCATCCACATGTCGTCATTTCATTGGTCATGATTTTTTATAATTTATTGTAATTTTCTCAAAAAAAAATAATTAAATTTGGAAAATCGTGTGCAAAAATATTACAAAAAGATTGCTTAAGATCTTTCAGATTACAAAAAGAATTTTATGTGTTAATTTTCTAGATTTTGACCTCCCAATATCCTATTATTTTATTTTACAAATATATATTTTCTTTTTATGATATGACGTATCACAAAAAGATTGATTTCTTAATAAATAAGAGAAATAATTATATTTTTGTGTTATTGTAGTGTTTTCAATTATATATTTTTATATATGTTGAAATCAATTTATTTAAATTTGTTAAAAATTGACCCATGATAATTTGATCAAATAAGATTTTTGGTATTAAAAATTCATGTATATTCGTTGTTTATTATATTTAAAATGTAAAAACTTAATTATATATTAATATCATTTTAAGATATAAACTTATTTTCATATAAAATTTTATATTACATAATACTCCTTACGACTAATTCACTATATTGAGTTATATAAACCCGCGCATGGCGCGAGACCTAGTCTAGTTTGTGTATAAAATTAAAAGGCTAAAATGACTTATGTTATATTACATGAAAAATAAAATCAAACCAACTTCATGTAATTTTATTAATTACTTAGTAATTAATTACCGTTGTGTAAATTGAATTTTAAAAAAATATATTAAAAAACTAACTACTTATATGATACTAAACCAGAGGAGTATAATCAGTATATCACATTTTTACTTAAAATTTAAAACAATTGAATCTCTAGTTTGGAAAATTTTAACCGTTGTACAGTTTTACCACGGATCTAATGAAAGAAAAAAAAGGAGGGTGTTTAATTTTTTAGCAAAACGCTTCGTTTTAATCTTTTGGACATCTTTTTAAATTAGAAAAAATGGTTGATGTAAATTTATTTAGTGAAATCCTAAATTTATCAATGGAGGGAGCAACATTTATGAGGTACCAATTTCATTCAATTTTGGCATTAGATAGTCAATCTTTATATAGATATAAGACTAGATACGGGTCTCGCGCTCCGCGCGAGAAAATTACGGATTTTCGTATGTGATTTAATATAGTTATACATTATTTGTTAATATGTTGTTGTTGTTATCAAATTTATTAATATTTGTAAATATAAGTATTTTTATTTCCTTATATTTATGTTTGAAGTAGTTTTAAAACATAATATTAGAATAAGTTTGCATTGTCATAAGAGAAGCTCACACATTAATTTAATTTGTGACTTAATCAAGTAGACTATAAATAAATATAACATTGGGATATAAGAAAGATATTTAAATACATGCCCAAAAGTCCAATAGGAGGTGATTAAGAAATGAGTAATGCATTCAAATTGGTACAATTTCATTCAATTTTGACAATGGACAACCAACTTTTATATAGATAAGATAAGATAAGATAAGATAAGATGTGGATATGGAAAATGGGCATGGAAAAATCAAGGAGAGAGATATTAATAAATAAATAGATGACCACACATTGTGTATGCTCTTAGTCTATCTATAGTCGGGGGTTATATACATTATTTTAATGATTAAATATATATAATAAAAAATGTTTTATATGCAATTTAAATGAGAATTACATTTTTTTATTTAATAGCTAGTTTTATAGCGTATTTTTAATTTTGTTTTGTATATAAAATATACTCCAATCGTGCAAACACCATTGTTAATAGACTTTAAGCATATGTATCTTAATCTATTTTTAAAAAAGAAAGTGCAAAATAATGTTATATTTAGAGTATCACAAAGTTATCTTACTTTTAACAAAGTCAATTTATAATCCCTAATAAAAAAATTATGCCTCGTTTCTATTTAAATATGTGTTGATAGAGAGTTAAACCTAATTTTAATGAGCTTTGCTTTGTTTTCAATTTTGCATATCAAATTCCAAATATTTATTATTTAGACATCAGTTTCATTACTATTTAGACAAATTTAGAATCTTCATCATCACTCTCTACATGATGATTTGAGACTCTTAGACGAGATTTCAAAGTTTTAAACTCTAATAATTATTATTTTGTACTAACATTTGAATAAAATCACTTGTAAGATAGTTTGAAATTTGCTTTGTCTTGGAATGGAGTCTTAGTATTTCTTATATATAAACAAAAAGATCGAGTTAAAGCAGCACAAATGTATGATGTATCTTAAGCTATTTTAGAAAAAAAACTCCCTCCTCTCTCCTGAGTTTTTCTCTCCGTTCTTCTGCTCACCTCCGGTCATGGCCTCTTGTTCTCAACCTGTTGGATCTTCGGTGCTGGTCCCTCAGACGCAGTTGTCTCTTCCTCCCCGACCGTCTCTCTGGCCCTCGCTCTCCCGCCCCCAGACCTCGTCATGACTCAACCTGAAGCAGTGGCGGAGCCAGAAATATTTGAAAGGAGGTGCTGAACCTTTTTTTTCTCGCGTGATTCGAAATAAAATATAGTATATTATATATATATATTTTTTATTATTAGTAATTATAAAAATCTCGATAACAATAATAATAATAAAGTCAGTAAATTACATTACTTTAAACGGGGTAAATCCATCTTGCGAGGCTTCATACTGAAAATATTGATAAGTAGACAACTAAATTAACAAGTAACCATGTACATAACAAATCCAAATTAAATTCAAAATGATCCACACAAAAACCTAACAAACCCTATATAGAAACAAAAATCTAACAAACCCTAAATTCTATATGTATTTGATTAAAATTGAAAACTTACAAAGTTAACTTGCTTGCCGGCTTGGAGGCGGGCGAACGAATGAAGTCGAAGTTGAGAGCCTTGTCAACGAACTCGATTTTCAAGAATCTCGATCCAATTGCGATACCCAAATCACAAAAATAAATTATAATTAATAATTTATTCGATATAACTTTCTCACTAAATTATACCGCTTAAAATATGAATCGGGTTGGGTTAAATAAATAATACTTTAGGGAATAGCATGTATGTATACATACGTAACGTACGTTTATATGCATACGTACGTACATAAAACAAGAATCTGTATCGGGCTTAACAAAGCCACGTAAACCTATTCAAATAAATGAATTTGGGCTTTAATTTATCAAATGAGTAGAAATGGGCAGAATGGCCCATTCTCACTCACTTAAATCAGTAGCAAATGGCCCACTTTCCAAACGTAATTGAAATCAAACCCATCTCCTACCTTTAATCTGTTCGAACGAAGCTTTTGTATCGGCTTCAATGGAGGACGACTTCAAGGTGACGGCGAAGGGGGTGCTCCGCTCCGATTTCGGCCCTCATCGCCAGTGCTCCCGGGAATTCCTAGAGGCGAAGGGGGTGCTTCAGCACTCCCAAGCACCCCCCAGCTCCGCCACTGAGCTGAAGGTACCAAGCCTCCAGATTGTGGTCCCTCTTGGAAAGATAAGGTGATTGGTGGCATCAGGAAAGGGAAGACGATCCTTGCCGATGACTTCTTGAAAGACAAGATTGGCCTTTCCTTCCCTAATGGAGTGGATGGAGAGCCAGTCGTGACTATCGCCCCGGACGTCATTGCCGCCCTCGCTTCCGTCTGGAGACCGGCTGTGGTGATCAAGATTACTTGGCGGTTCTGTCCCCTTCAACATCCTGGAACGCCGTCTCAAAGAGCTGTGGAAACCAGTGGGGAAGATGACGATTGTGGATCTCCAAAAAGGGTACTATGTTGTTCGCTTCGAAACTGTCTCCGATCATGAGCGGATTCTCTCGATGGGTCCTTAGACGATCTTCGGGCACTATCTCATCATCAGAGACTGGTCCCCGGAATTCAACCCGGCGTTCCACAAAATCAAAACCTCCCCTGCTTGGATCCGCATCTCTGATCTTCCTCTTATTCTATACGAAGAGAAGATCCTTCTCCAGATTGTTGCGGGCTTAGGTCGTCCCATCAAAGTGGACCAGAGGACGCTCGAAGCTAATCGTGGGCGTTTTTCTAGACTCTGTGTGGAGGTGGACCTTACGAAACCTCTCCAAGGGTCCATCAACATTAATGGGATTCGGTATTTTGTGGAGTATGAAGGCTTGAAGGTGATCTACCATGGTTGTGGTTGCTACGGACACATCGGTGCCAACTGTCCGAAGAAGCCTCCGCCCGCGAGCGCTGCCAAACCCACCCCGCCCAAACCTGTCTCCGACAAGCAGAAAGCCATCTCGACTCCACCGGCGGCAGGGAATCGCCTTGCCGACTCCTGAAAGACTATTGTTTATCCTCAACGGTCGCCTAGCAACAAAGGACAAGGAAAGGGGGTTGATAGCCCTGCAACTTCTGATGGAAAATCTCAGGTTCAGTCTGGGAAGCCACAAAATCAGAAGGTGGGAAACACGAAAGGGCCTATGCCCAGTACGGCTCCTAAGGTTCCCTCGCAGGTCGTGGGTTGTAACAGTAGCCCTGCCAAAGGTAAGAAGAAATTGGAAGTGGAAAGTGGTGCCTCCCCTAGTTTGGTGCCTCTGCAGAGCGGCAAAGATAAAGGTGCCACAAATACCTCCCAGTCTAAGGGTAACAGGTTTAATATTTTGGGTTTAATCTCAGAAGAAGACAAGGGCGATGGGCCTGGGCCTAATCTATTCGTTAATGGTGCTTCCTCCTATGTCAAAGAGTTGGGCCTGCCTAAAATTAAGGCCCATAACTATCAGCACAGAAGATCGGGCCCTGGACTTGGGGCTGCCTCTAAGGGGTCCATTGATGGTGTCGGGTCGGGCAAAAGAAGACGCAGCTTCTCCCCCTTCTTCCTCGACTGCCCTACCCCCAAGCGACTTGGCTATGGCTCCGCCTGCCCAATCGGAGCGACCCGAGCTCGATTCTGCTCAGAACCATTGTACCGATATGGAGGAGGTTCAGACTCAAGTGGAGGAGACCCAACTGGGTCAGACCTCCTGACTGTGTTCCCCTTTTTCTCCCAGTTACCGATGAACTTTATTATCTGGAACTGTCGCGGAACGGCCAAAGAAGGCTTCCGTCGCAATATTCGGTTTATGGTCAGACATCATCATGTGAAAGTCTTGATCTTGCTTGAGACCCATGTTTCGGGTGCCGCTGCTCAAACCATCTGTGATCGTTCCACCTTCCCCAATTCTTTTAGAGTTGAAGCTTCGGGTTTCTCGGGGGGATTTGGGTTCTTTGGGATGCTAGCATTACCTCTCTTCAAATCGTGAATCATAACACTGACCTTGTTCATTTGTCTCTTGTTTTGCAGGGTCTTACCTCCCACCTGATTGCTGTCTATGGGCCCCCTTCGTCTCTTTGTCGTCGGGTGTTCTAGCCTGCTCTTTCGGATGAGATCAGCTCGGTGACAGGTCCTCTTATTGTCGCATGAGACTTCAACTGTATCTTATCTCTTTCGGATAGACAAGGTGGCTCGGGGGGTCTCTCCCAGGACTCTTCTGTCTTCTCCAATCTCATCAACAGCCATGGCCTTATTGACATGGGGTTTTCGGGGTCCCGCTTTACTTGGTCGAGGGGCGCCTCGCCTGCCTCGCGTGTTTCCAAAAGGCTGGACTGGGCTTTCATGAACTCCGAGTGCAGTCGTCTCTGGCCTGAGGCTAAGATTTCCCATCTCGCTAAGTTCGGCTCTGATCATGTTCCGATTCTCTGCTCGCTCCTCCGCTCTCCTTCTTGCAACAAAGGTCGTCGCCCTTTCCGTTTTGAGGCTGCGTGGTTCCTTCATCCCGAGTTCTGCCCGTTTGTGCAGGTTGCTTGGTCTGGCCCCATCTCGGCTGTCTTTGCTCTCTCTATTCTGAAATCCAAGTTGCTGAAATGGAATTCTACAACCTTTGGGAACATTCACTCTCGCAAAGCCTCATTGTGCTCTGCTCTTTTGGACGTTCAAAAGGAGGGGGATTTAGGTTGGAACCCTTCGCTCATCGGTCGTGAGGCTTCTATCCAGCATGATCTCGCTTTGGTTTTGGAGCAGGAAGAGACTTTATGGTTTCAGAAGTCTCGGGAGCAATGGTTGCATTCTGGTGACAGGAACACTGCTTTCTTTCGTTCTTCCACTATCATTCGTAGGCGGCAGAATAGGATTGACAAGTTAAAGGGCCCCGACGGAGTTTGGGTCGAGGATCCTTGCTCTCTGGAGACCCTTGCTATTGGATTTTTCAAGAATCTTTACAGCTGGCCTCTTTCTGAGATGCTCCCTATCGACATCCCTAGGCTCGGGTTCCCTTCTCTGGACGCTCTGGATCTTGGGGCCTTCTCTGGTCCGTTTTCGGATTTGGAGATTTTTAGCGCCATTCGTGGTATGGACGCCCTCAACTCTCCGGGTCCCGACGACTTCCAGCCTGGTTTCTATCACCGTTGTTGGCATATTGTTGGTGACTCTGTCATCAAGTTGGTGAGGGGTTTCTTTGATTCGGGCATTCTCCCGCTGGGTCTCAACAACACCTTCATCGTCTTGATTGCTAAGGTCTCTCATCCTGATTCTCTTGGCAATTTCAGGCCTATTAGTCTCTGTAATGTCCTTTATAAGACTATTACTAAGGTCTTGGTTAACCGCATTCAACCCCTTCTGGATAAGTTGATTGGACCCACGCAAGGTAGCTTTATTTCTGGCCGGGTCATTGTCGACAACATCGTGCTCATGCAAGAGGTTGTGCACTCGATGTGTAAGCGTACTAGAGGAAAGAAAGGTTGGATGGCTATTAAAATCGACCTCGAAAAAGCTTTCGACCGCCTTAGATGGGACTTTGTTTCTGATACTCTTATGGCTGCAGGTTTCCCTTCTCTTTGGGTCGACTGGATCTCAGAGTGCATTTCTTCTTCCTCTCTTCAGCTTGTCTGGAATGGGGAGGCTACTGATCGCTTTAGGCCCGAGAGGGGTATTCGGCAAGGTGATTCCCTTTCGCCCTATCTCTTCATTCTCTGCATCGAGAGGCTTAGCCATCTTATTATCAACTCGGTTGACTGTGGTGATTGGGCGCCTATCAAGCTCTCCAGAGATGGGCCTCGTCTTTCCCACGCCATGTTTGCGGATGATATTATCTTGCTCGCCGAGGCCTCGGTTAGCCAAGTTAAGATCATCAAAGAGATTTTGGATCGCTTTTGCAGGGCGTCGGGGCAAAAGATTAGTCTTGCTAAGACTAAGATTTTCCTTTCGCCTAATGTCAGCGAGGACCTTGCGTCGGCCATTGGTAGCGCTAGTGGCTTTGAGGTCACTAAGAACCTCGGGAACTACCTTGGCGTTCCCGTTCTTCATAAGAGGGTTAACAAAGATACTTTTGCTCCCCTCTTGGACAAAATCTCTAAGCGGCTTTCGGGTTGGAAGGGCAAGTTCCTTAGCTTTGCCGGCCTTGTTACGCTTACCAAATCTGTCCTTAATTCCATTCCGGTTTATTCGATGGCCTCCATGCTCATTCCCAAGTCCACGTGTAGGAAGATTGATCATGCTTGTCGGTCTTTCATTTGGGGTGAATGGGACAATTGCAAGAAGGTTCATCTTGTGGCTTGGAAGGACTTGTGTCGTCCTAAGGTTGAGGGTGGTCTTGGTCTGCGTCGCATGGAGGATCTGAACCTGGCTTTAGTGGCTAAGCTTGGCTGGAGATTCCTCAATGAGGATGACAAACTTTGGGCCCAGGTTCTTAAGAAGAAGTACATCAAGTCTGATGGCTCTGAGACTAGCTCGTCTCGTTCTCACACTTGGAGGAGCCTTAAGGTAGGGATGGAGAAAGTTGTTTTCTTGGGCACCAAATGAGTGTTGGGGGATGGTGCGTCGATCAGGTTTTGGCTCGACTCTTGGGTCGAAGACGAGCCTCTTTCTTTGCTCTCTTTGTCTGACATCCCTTCTGACCTGCTTTGCCTCCATGCTAAGGATTTCTGGTTGGTCAAGGGGGGTTGGCATTGGGATGTGATCTCCCCCTTCATCTCCCCGGCTACCTCCCTTAAACTTGCGGCGATGGCTGTCGCTGCTCCTGGTGTGGCGCTGGACTGGATCGCCTGGAAAGGGTCGCATGATGGTAAGTTCTCTATCCCTTCTTCTATTTCCCTTTCTACTAATGTGGGTGCTTGTTTTTCTTTGGATGCGCAAGTGTTGCGTTCGATTTGGAAGTTGAGAGTTCCGGAGCGAGTTCGTTCGTTTATTTGGCTGGTTTTCAGAGGTGCCATTCTCACCAACGAGGAGCGCGCACGTCGCCACTTCACGTTGGATGCTTCCTGTGGGTCTTGCTCTCAAACGCCTGAGTCCCTCATTCACCTTTTTAGGGACTGTCGTCATGTCGCTGCTGTGTGGTCCGAGCTCCAGCCTCCCTTGGACTATGCTGATTTTTTCCTTAGCTCCTTTGCTGCGTGGTTCCGGATGATCATCTTGCAACACTTTTCCTCGTCTTCTGGACTCCCTTGGTCTTCCATCTTTGCTTCGACCCTTTTTTGGTCTTGGAAATGGCGTAACTGTCAGACTTTCAAGAACGAGGAGTTCCGGGGCAATAAAGCCAGTTTTGTCTTGGGTTGGACCGACGAGTCTCTCAAGGCCGTTCTCTCTAGGCTCGGTCCTGAGATGGTGAAGCTGAAATCCCAGATCTTGGTTTCTTGGTCCCTTCCCCCGGAGGGGTGGGTTTCGGTTAACACTGACGGTTTTGTTGGGGTTCCTCCATAAGATCGGCGTTTGTTCCGTTCCGATGGCGGAGCTTTGGGGAGTTTTCAATGGGCTCAAGTTGGCTTGGAATTTTGGTTTCAGGAAGGCTATCCTTGAAACCGACTTCCAAGCTGTTGTGAACCTACTCAACTCTCGCCTTCCCCCCCACCATCCGCTCGCAAATCATGTCTCCTCTTGCCAAGATTTCACTCGTAGGGATTGGCTTGTCCAATTCTGTCACATCTACCGAGAAGCCAATTGTGTCGCTGATGCTCTTGCCTCGCTCGCGTCCGCCCCCTCCTCTCCCCTTGGCCTCCTCGTTTTGCATAACCCTCCTATTCTCATTTGTAATACTCTTATGGAAGATCTTAGGGGAATGGCTAAGCCCGGCTCTGTCTTAGCCTAATCTTTTCTTTATGCATTTTTGAGAGCCCGCTCTCGATTTTCACCCAAAAAAAACATATAGAATTACACGGAGATTAGATATAGTCATAGATCGCTCCTCAACAAATTGACAAAAAAATAGGGCATAGTTTATCAAGAATTCAAAATCATGGATTTTTTCGAGAATGCTCAGACAAATAATTCATAGGGATATGTAGTTCGAGTCATGAGAATATAGTTGTTTTAAATCTTGAGGGGGAGCTTTGTCGCCCAATGTAACTCTACCTGACTCTGAGTGGTGGCTTTTGCCACCCTTTTCTTGGAAAAAAAGTACAAATTTGAGTGTATACAAATTGAGGATTTGAGTGTACGCAGATTGTAGATTTGTGAAATATACTATTATATAAGTGTGAAAACCTATTACTCCGTATTATATACATGCATCTATTGTAATGTTAACTTATTTTTCTATATTTAATCTATTTAATGACTTCCATATCAAAAGTTATTGGATCCGTGTGCAAAATCAGGTTAAAATTTTAGGATCAGAACTCTGTCACATGAGAAGAGATTATAGCCTCAACGACCGCGAAAGTGATTATAGCCTCAACGACTACGGAACACATCGAGCTAAAAGCTTATGGACCAGTCGTCCTTATAAAGCCCTGTGGTTGTAATCTTTAATATGGATTAGATTACTAGTTATGTCAACAAGAGTTCTTCATTTTCCTGGTTCAAGTGAAGACAAAAAAAACTAGAAAATTAAGCTTATTAGAAAGAGAGTAGTCCTATGATAATTGACCTCCTGAAAAGTTTCCGCGTTGATATAGGAATATCGCTTCTAAGACCTATAATTTTTTACAATCAAAGACGAGTTTACAACAAGGATGTATCACCAAGGTATGTCTAGAGATCATTATGTTAAACATCAAGATGGAAAACTTAATAAAGTAAAAAATAGATATTAATATAACAAGTATTTTTTATATATATATAATCAGTCATATAATTTGCTACAACTTTTCCAATTTAAAATTATTGAATCTCTTTTTTTCCCTCCCTTTTTTTCTCTTGTTATTCTAATTTCATGTGTTTTCCATTTTTGGACTCTTCGTCTTGCGTTTTTTCGTTTTCTATTCTTATTAACAATTTGTTTTTGGAAAAAAATTGAAGTTGGTTATGGCGGATATCAGTGCTCCAATCGTTCTTGTATCGAGGCTCTTGAAAATCCCTAACTTGGGCAATGTCATGCACGTCCAGATCTTTGAAGACCTCTCATTTATAGTGTGAGACAACGTCTCAATAGTCAATTCTTCACTATGCGCCTTCTAGTGTTTCTCGATCTTCCGTTAGTCAACTGGGCTTTTGTTGCTTTATGTTATTTTTGTGGTTAGTTTGTTGGTTGTTTTAATCGTTAACTAGTGTAGTTTCCGCTCCGTGCGCAGGTTTAGATAATTTAAGATTCCTTAAAATAATTTTATTATCAAAATAAAATAAATTAAAGCCGTGGATGTTCTATATAAACAGTCCCTTCCTCGACTGCAATTCATGAATTGCATCGCTTTCCTTCTCTCTCTTTGGCGAACTCCATTTCACAAGGGTTTATTGTTCACTCTTTAGTTCTCTTCCACCATCTCTCTCACGGCTCACTGATTCACCCAATTTATGCGAAAACCCTAATTCCTAAAAAGGCCCCCCTTTTATGCTAATTTTCTCGCCTGATCCAAATACGCTCCCCCTCGTAGCTCCTCCTAACCGCCACCAACGGTCAATTTTATCGCCAATCCTTTTCAAATCTGATTCTTTGTAAGTTTACAAGCACGCTTTTGTCCAATTTCCTCTTTCCTGTCCCCAGTTTTCTGTTTATTGACTCACACCTTGCGATTTGAACGCAAAGCAGATCTAGGGTTTCCGAAGTTCAAAATTTGGTAGTATATCGTCATACTCGTGACCGGATTACTTCTTGCTGGTTATTAATTGTTGATTCTGTGAGCTGTTTGGGGTTCGGAGCAATTCTCTGAACTGATGAGATTTTCAATTGTTGTTGTTATGGTGTGAATATGAATAATGCGGGCGAGGAGCAGAATCGAGGTGGCGAACAGAATTCGAAGAATATGTCTAGCCATGAAGATTACTGTCGAGCTGTGACGAAGATCGCTGTTGCCCAGGTTTGCGAGGGAGTAAAGTTTGAAGGCATCAAGCAGTCTACTTTAGAAGCATTGTCAGATATCGCTGTTAGCTACATTTGTGATCTGGGTAAATCTGCTAAACTCTATTCTAGTTTAGCTGGTAGATCCGAGTGTAATGTGTTTGATGTAGTTAAGGGTTTGGAGGATTTGACTTCAACTAGGGGATTTTCATGTGCTTCTGAGGTTGATTGTTGTGCAGTCGATTCCGGTGCTTTAAAGGAGATTCTTGATTATGTGGCCACTGCAGAAGAGATCCCGTTCGCCCATTCAATTCCACACTTTCCTGTTAGTAAAACTAGTAGTGGGTCACAAAGCTTCTTAAATGTAGGCGAAACACCGAGTTGGAAACACATACCAGAGTGGCTGCCACCGTTTCCTGAACCACATACGTATCAGAACTCGCCGCTGTTGAATTTGAGAAAGGAGAAAGCCCAAGTTGTGACAGAGGAAGCGGTACAGAGAAGAAAGGCTGAGGATGCGCTTTTGAGTTTGGAGAATAGACTGGTGACAAGTGCATTAGCAGCTAATGCTGCTGGCGGTTTGCAAGATAAACAAGCTCCAGATGATAATCCGTTTCTTGCCCCTCCTTTGTCGGCTGGGAAGAAAGAGGTTTCACAGATTAGTATTCCAAGCAGCCTAGTTAGCACCGAAGGCAACAAGAAACATGGTCCTTTGGTAGAGACGTTTGCCTTGGCTATTGATTCTGCAATGTGTAGAGAACGAGATTCCATGGATGTTGATATCGGGCTTCCTTTAGAAAGGAGGCCTATCGTTCATTTTAGGTTAACGACTCGGAAGAAAACGTTGAGTGAAAATGTTGATGTAGGCCTTAGGAATAGAGGTGGTGGGGAGGGAAGAGTGCCTGCTCTGAGCATGGATGAGAGAAGAGATGAAAAGAAAAGGAGAGCTGAACAAATTCTAAAGCAGTCTATAATGAGTTCTCAAGAAACACCAGAAAATGCAAAGTAGGAAAACATCAACAAGCTTTTACATTTTTGGGGACTGATTCTTTGTTGAGTGCTTCTTGTAAGGAGAGCTGATTCTTTGTTGAGTGCAGGTGAATTAAGCTCTGTATTTTTTAGCCTGCAGAAATTCTTTGCTAATTGTTGGTCTTTTTAGGTTACAAGTATTCAGTGGTTTTGTGATTCTCATTCTATACCAGGTTATAGTGTGTAATGGTATTTGGATGATTTGTATCACAATATGGATAAACAGCTTGAATCTCTGCGTTTGATTCTGATTTTTTTTAGCATCAAGTCTAGTTTGGTCACACTACAGCTGACGCTGTTGATATTGTAATCAAACTTCGGCCAGCAAGTATGGCTTCCAATATCACTCTGTTGCAGCAGGGATAAAATGCAACTAGTGACTCGTAATAATCTATCTTATATATTAAAGTTGAGCCTTTTAGAGCTCTTAGAGTGATTTTAGCCTTATTTTGTTACACAATTATTATTTTTTATCTTTAATTTCAATTATTAAATAGACTGAATAATTATATTAACACACTTAAGATCTTTAATTTCAATTTTTTATCTTTAGTTTGTTACGAAATTACGTGGTATTTAACAAAAGAATCTTAATCGCCCACAAAATTAGACCAAGTCTAAATCGCGATAGTATATAAACCCCACATTTGAAGCTTCCTTCAAACATGTTCATCCCATCCTTGAGTATCACACTTGATCGCCTCCTCTATTGGTGCTCGCCACTAAGCAACCCTCCGACGTCGGCATCGGCACCGTGAACTCTTTTCCATTGAGGAGAGGACCGAAAATCCTCACACGGATCGATGGAGATGAAGAGTGTGATTCCAGATCCGGCCTCATCCGCCTCCAGCTCGTCAATTACCCCCGAGGCGGAGAGCATGGAGGCCGCAACGTTGAATCCATGGCCATCGATCAACGCCTAGGTTATGTTAAGCCCCAGGGAAGGCGGACGAAGCTCGGAGGCGACCAGATTAGATCCGTAAGGGGAGACGAGGGCTGACGGAGAAGATGGAGAGGTTGTAAGGGATGGATTTGACGAGAGAGAGGACGGTAGCGGAGGAGTTGAAATTAGGGTTAGGGTTGAGATTTGGGGAAATCGGAGGCTGGAACGAAACGACGTCGCCGTTGGACCCGAGGTTGGAGGAAGCGCGGCCTGTTGTGTGGAAGAGAGTGGGGACGAGGGTGCCAGGGGGAGGGATCTGGCGGAGGTCGGACCAGGTTAGGTATCGGAGGAGGAGGATTTGGTACGTCGTCGGACCAGGTTCATAACCGTGGCTTATTTACCAAATAACCGTGGTAAAACCCCATTTTTCTACTAGTGGAGAGAGCGGCGTCTGATGTGGAGGTGGTGCGGAGGTGGGAATTCGGACGACTAGGAGAGTGAGGAAGGTGCGGGAGGCGAGGTCGGAGGTGACTGCGGTGGAGGAGGTCTGGATAGGCGTTCAGAATGGAGGTGATGGGGTGAAGAAGTTGATGCTTCTTGCCCAAACTTTGGCTTAATTATAATTTTTACCCACAATTTAAGTTTTAGAGAAAATAAAAATTTAGGGTTAAATCTGTAAATAATTTTTTATTTAAAAATTTAATTAATAATATTATTTTAATTAAATTAACGGAATTATAACGAAAGGTGGTTTTTGGCTAACAGAGTGCGTTTAAGGGTGGGTTTTTGTAAAATAATTTTTAAGGCATGGTTTTGAGCAAATCGACCATTTTAAAGGTGATTTTCGGTATTTGAGCCTAAATCTGCTGGGCTTCATTTTCATTTTTGTAGATCCCTCAATCTGATTGGCTTCATATTAATTTTCTTTTGTGAAGCTTTTTATTTAGATTATCTTATATTCCTTTATAATCTTCAAACCTACGACAATATGAAATGTATTCAAGTTAACCCAAATGTTACAGCATAAATATTTGTACATGTGTATATTTAGTTACTGAGAGAAACACAAAAATAGTTTCTCTAAGAGCATATCATATCATATAATATAATAAACCTTAAAAAGAATAGTAATTAGAGCAAACTCAGTAAAGCCTATGTGCATATTTAGTCCCCTAAATACCACTCTGAAGTATCTTTTCCAACTCCTTAAACGAGCAAGGAACAGCGAGCAAGCCAGCATGATCGAAGCCATACTCATCCTGGGCTTTTTCAAGAAGCCTCAGAAACTCGGGATTTTTGAGGTGATTCAGCGCCACTACGAACCGCTTTTTCTCGTCTCCATTGCCAGCTAGGACTGCAAAATGTCCTTTCTTGACGTCTTCTGGGACCGGCTTAAGCTCTAGCTCTGATTCACCAAGATTGGGTCGGATCCGACGAGAGAGCTTCATGATGAAGTGTGTCATCCTCACTAAGCTCTTCATCTTCTCCTGCATTGCTTCTGTTTTAGCAAATCTGAATTCTTTCCTCATGTTTTTTTGTGTTTTGTATATGGAAATGCAAGTGATTTGGTGAGCATTGCATAGATGGATTTTATAGTAGGTTGAGGTACAAGGCAAGTCAGAAATGTGAAGCTTCCAAGAGAGTGGCTTTGTGGTGGGCACACTAACTGAACAAGAGTTGGAAAGAATCAATAAATGCTGTTTGTAATTTCTGTATGGTGGGAGTTAGACTTGTCAATCATAGGTTGAATCAATTTAATATAAGATAAACAAGAAATTCAATTCTAACCCTATGCTTCTCCAATTAACTGCCTAGTAAAATTATCATGCAACTTAGATAAATAGATGAGATCTTGGAGAACTATTATTGCCGTGGAGTTTAACAATGAAATCGACCAAAATGTTATCTCTCTGAAAATGTGACGAACACCCTATGATGTGAATTGACCTAAATCGTGAAGGATACTTGATATAACAATGTGTTTAACCTCGCACCCACATATTTATATCTCGTACCTATTTTGGACGCATCTAGAATGCGCCCAAAGATGAGTGTTAGTTATAAGTTTTCGGGTGCGAAATTTTTCCCGTTTCAAATTTGAGTTGATTTTTCGTTCATGACATTGATAAGACAAATATTATCATCTTTTATCTCGAATCAGATATTCCTAGCCGCAGAGGTTTTTGTTTTGTTGGATTTATGGTACATCTTTTTGTTCTATTTTAGCATGTCACAGTGCTGTCTTGAAGCAATGAATTTGTTGTCGTGGGAAACTATAAAACCTCTAAAATGTTGAGAATGAAAGAATTGAATGATTGGGTCCGGTTAACAAATAAAATATAACCTAAATGGAGGTGGTCTTTGCTCTGACTTCTCTATTTGTATGTAAAAGAAAGCATCTGCATATATCTGTATGGGATCCAACGCGGTATACTCTACAAAAAAATGTGCTAATCCACCGCTCTTTAATGTTTTCTTAGACAATGCAGTAGATAAGATGCTATTGTCTCTAAGCTTTGGTCTACCAAGGCCAAGTTGATCTAGTAGTAGTACTACAAAAGCATAAGGGACATACACTTCTTGAGCTCATTATAGGCGGTGGGTCTCGTCCTGGGACGACCTCGTACGTAACTCGTACTGTACGCGGAAGGATCAAAAGGACTGTACTTGATAGAGAAGAATTGGATTCAATGCAGCAATTGAAGACCAAATTTCATTGAATTTGAAGACCAAATCCTTTGCGTGTGTATCGGTTAGGGAAAATGTAGGACCTCTTCGTAGGACACATACGAAGCGCAGCTATCATGTAGAGCTTCCGGTCAAGCATTGCTATCAGGTTTCTAAACATGTTTAGGTGAGCGTTTAGCAATGTCAAGAGAGAAAGCAGAGATTAAATAACAGTTTCTCTAATGTGTCCCCATGGACACACTAACAATCATTGAGTTAGAAATTTTTCTAAACTATTTCCTAAATGAAAATTAGAGAACCTAGAGTAAAAGAAGTTAAATTAATGTCAAATGATCCCCAAAAAACTATTCCCAGTATCCCATTTCCTAAGAAGTAAAGAACCTGTTTTTGTCCATCAGCAGCAAATAAATAGGCCAAGCCAATATCTACACGAAATAAACGAAGTTTCGCAATTTTTTCTCTTAACAAAGACGGTGTGAACAGCGACAAAGAAAAACCAGCTAGCTTATAGATAAAATGATATGCTATACAGACAAACAGTATTTCCATTGCACAGAGTCAAGATCATACACTGCATAAATTTGACAGGCAACTAATGCAAGCATCTCACCGAAAACAGCATACATCACGCTAAGCTGGAATTTATAGAGAAGAAGATTTACTTGCACACGCTATTGATTATGATCAGTGAATGCAGAGAATCTATGAGCCTAAGCAGTTGGTTTGCGGTTGAAGCTAGTTCCAGGTTCGTCATTACAAGGAAAAGCTTGAAATCCCGTGACCATAGCCTCAGCTGGGCCCCGCCGACATCTCTGCTGCATCTCGTCTACTGATTCAGGCTTCCCAGAAAATAGAGCTTCAACCGACCCGTCTCTCTTGTTGCGCACCCAACCCTTTAGACCCAATTGTGACGCGTTCTCCACAGTCCAGTCTCTGTAGAACACTCCTTGAACCCGTCCCTTGATCACACATCTCACCTAATAACAAGCAACACAATCAAGAAAATGTTATACCTTTTGAACGTAACGACGTCAAAGGTCATCTTTTGAACATAACAAGCAACACAATCAATAAACATTTCACCTAATAACAAGCAACACAATAAGATACATTTGATTTAGTAAAACAGACTGCAAACGACGCCAAAGGTCCAAAATACGCCTTTTTAGCGTTTGCTGTTACAAATCTGACATATATCTTGGACACTTCATACCTAGACATAAGATTTGTAAGCTTGTGAACAATGATTGGTTGGATGCAAGATAAGGTGTTTATTGCATAATTACCCGTCAATTCAATGAGGATGCAGCTCAGTTTTTGCACGTCTTTCATCTTCTGTACATAATAATTTCAAACAAGATGCAATTCATCCAAATTCAGTTTGTACTGAAATCATCATATATTATCCAAAATTGCTTCTAATATCTGACACCAATGCCCCTTCCAATTTGACACCCAAATCCCAAATTCCACAAGCAATCATCAAAATCAACGCAGCTGACCAAAGCACTCGCTAAATTCATCAACATCAAAAATGATTTCCCAACGAAATTCTCAGATACACTAAACCAGTTCATAAAAAAATAAGCAAAAGATAGACACTGAATTGAATAAACCCTTACCGTCTTGGTGGATTCTAATGGATTAGCTGAGTCGTCGCTCTGAGACATCATACGAACCCAAAGAGAAGGTGAAAGGGATCGGCGGATAGAAATTAGACAAGGACGAAAGAAACCAACAACTAATGGAAAAGAAGAAGTATTCTTCACATCCAGATTAAACTCTAATATTGGGATTGAATCTCGGGTACCTGATAATGGCGTGCAATAATTCCTTGAGCGGAATACAAACTTAAGATTCCGCTGAAGGGGAAAGGGGATTAATTTTGCCATTCCGGGTATTTCCTACTGCTTGAAACAAATTTTCCCATTGTTTTTAAGGGTTGAAGGTTAATGTCATAAATACCCTTGGCATAGCTAATTTTTTACATCTGACCAAAGAAAAGACACTCAGCAGCAAACAGAGGTTAAAGCACTTGGATAAACTGCTGCATTACTAAGTCCAAATAGAACACAAACTACAAAACCATAAAAAGATATAAACAACTACAGATAAACTAACAGCCAAATGTCTAACCCACATCAAAAGCAAGTGTTCTTGTTCTCTGATCATCCATGACTACATGAGCTTAGATCAAACAACAGGCATCAACAAACCATAAAAGGTGAAACAAGGCTCTCAGTATAGTCATAAACTTCAGGCAAACCATAACAGTGCCTCAAACAAATAGTAGGAAGATACTTGAATTCTGCAGAATCAGGATCATATATAACAAGTTTCCCTTGTCGATCTAATGCAATGATCTTGTCATTTCCCCAAAATCCAATAAGACTTCCCCACATTGAAAAATCTAAGCTCAATTGCTCCATATAAAACGGATCACTGTCAGCATCATCACACTTTTTCAGTTTCCAAATGTCAGTGATATAACCTGAATGCATCACATATCGCTTAGAAAAAGCAAATGCAAGAGGATGTTCTCCCTTAACTCCCAAGCCAGTCTTCACACACCACGGATGTTTAGGTGAATATGGCAGGTGCTGAAACCTGAAATCATCCACTGATGGATCAAACCACATCAGGACTTGGCTGTGATCTGATCTTTCCTCCTGCTGCAACTCGTATGCATACCAATAGGGAATACCATGTACCGCATTGCCACAAGATCTGTGATTGGCCAGCAAAGGGAAATCAACAACCTCTATCGTTGTCCAAGTCTTCACTGCACTGCTATAGACTTCAACCTTGAACGGGCGATATTTTATAAAAAGCAAACTTTGCATCAAGTGCAGCTTTCTGATGACCTTGTAGCAATCTGTTTTCTCATCATATGCAAACCCCAGAGAAACAACATCGTCGCTCTCTAACAACAACTGAGGGTCCGGGATCTGGGAGTATATTCTCGTGGCTGGATTCCAAATGACAATGGTTGTGGCAGTACTGTTGCTGACATTCAAACAAACCAAGCCATTTATACATCCCACCACTTTAATCTTGTTCCAATCAGCTTTAAATGGAGTGGCCACATTTGTAAAGATGGGTTCTCCACAGAAAGGGACAAGCACCAAAGAGAACACACAGCCCTCCTGAACCTCCTCCTCTTCCTCATCGTGAGAGAGAAAAGACCACAAAGCCAGCCTAGAATTTATGGCCTCAGGCTCAGGCGCAGGCTCAGCCACCGCATCAAACTCAGCCTCAGCCTCCTCCACATTCTCCTCCTCTTCCTCCTCCTCATCCTCCTCCCTATGAGTGTGAGAGCAAACAAGAAAAGACGACATGTTATCTATGTCAGAAACAGAGCTGATAATGTGGCGGTGGTGCTGGATGAAGATTGGGCTATAGAACAGAGAATACCATGCTTTACAAACTGATTTGAAGCGAAGGATGAATTTAACCGGGAGTCTCGATACTATTTTTATAATTAAGTCATCAGGCAGTTCCTTGATCACCATTACATGGTTGCTCAATCCTGTTTTTTTCTGAATCAAGAGAAACAGTCAATAAAATTACAATGATTAGATTGAAATCAAATACCAGAAGGTCAAATTACATGAAGAGTTGGATTATAGGATGGAAGCAAAAAATAATCAATTAATGCTTGATTCTTGACTTACTGGTACTGCGCACTACTGCTATTGTCAAAATAGTACTATTATATCTAAGATTTTATTTCCTAACTGTCATTAACCTTTGCCCAGACTGTGGTCCCTCTCAATCTTCCTCCATTTTGAGTTAAGAGTAAATTTTGCATTACCCACTTCTGCAATTTCCAACCTCCATTTTTTGGCTACTAGATATAGAAGACGAGATATGGAGCCCATTGAGCACACACCACGGATTTCGCCTATGTGTCTGAGATCATGAGCATCAAATTTTTTCCCAGGCAACCAAGAAAAAATTGCAGAAAGCTTAATTCCATAATATAGGAACTATACACAAGGATAGACGAGTAGAAATAAATGGAAATATAAAGTCCAGGAAGTAGACAATATCAAAGGAGCAAGAAAAAGCAATCACATAAAAAGCTAAAGGAAAAACGAATTGAAAGGGCAACTCAAACAGAGGAGGAAGAGAGAAGATCGAAAATTTCAATTGTGAGAATTAGGGTAAATCTAAAAGCGGGAAATTGGGCAAACCTTTGGCGCAACAGCAATCGTCGGCCGGCGCATCTCGTCTTGAGCAGCAGTCGGTTGTCTCTGGTAAAAATCAAACAGCGATTAAGGAGTAAAATTTAACCGGCAGCAGCCGAGCTTACAGTTGAGCAGCAACAGTCGGGATTCGGAAAGACAGATGAGCAGCAGCAGTCGGGATTCGGAAAGACAGAAGAGCAGCAGTAGCAGCGACGACTGTGATGGATGGATGGTGATGACGGTGATGGACAGTGACGACGACGATGGACTTGAGTAAGCACGGCCTGGCGGGAGAGATAGAAATTATGGAGTAATTTGATGGTTGATGAAGATTCAAGAGAAATGAAGCATAAAATAAAATAATCCAACAATAGCGTATAATACTATAATGTACCGACACCATTAAAGATATTTTCTCACATATTACTATTTTTAATAATTTTTAATAAAAAAAATAGAATATATCTCGTGTACCAGAATTACATCTTCGTTGACGGTGCTCGGCTCAAATTGCTTCTCATCGCCATAAGGATTGAAGGCAAAAAGCAAAGAGAGTAAGAAGATGAAAATGGTGGGATAGTAACCAATTAAACGTATAGTTATGGAATTATGATTAATTTTATAAGATATTTTATAAGTCTCAATTGTTATTGATAAGTGGGAAATGGAAAGAGAGAAAGATTAAGCTTAAACATTAATTAGTCCATATTCACATTACTTTTTTAAAAGATTAATTTTATAATCTCTGTTACATTTATTTTGACAAAGAGTTTAGTTAAAAAATTTATTAATTCATATTATATTTAATTTTGGCAAAGGGTTTAATCAAACATTTAATTAGTCTTTACTACATTTATTTTTGGTCAAAAGTTTACTCAAACATTTAATTAGTCTCTATTATATTTACTTTTGGCTAAGAGAGACCATTATTTATATATATAAATAATGAGGTTTTTGCGCCAAACCATCATTTATTTGATCGAATTTACACCAAACCACCCCTTATTTTCACTTTTTGCAAGAAACCACTCTTTTATGCTATTCCGTTAACATGGAACCACCCTTCCATCTATTCCGTTAATTATTCCATTAGTTTGTGTGAAATATCTAATATAACCCCAATAATTTGCTATATTTCCGTTACGGAAAATCCGTAATGTATTCTTGGATCTTGACCCATCGATCAAACCAAATTGCGACAAAAATACGATATTTTGTTTCTATCAAGCTAATGATGTTTCTTGTTCATATCTATAATTTGATGTATATTTATCATTCTTTTACGATTCGATTAAGTTTTGGAGTTTATTAATCCAGCAGATGATTCTTCATCATTTTATCTTTGCTTTGCACAGAGTCGTTTCTCAAGTATGAACTTGAACGGTATTTCGTAATTGTGGAGCTTATTCAGGATCAAGATTGAGTTGTTTCGATTTTGATCAAAGTTGTATTAAGGTTCATAAACGATGTTATGTTAGTCGCAACTCGATGACTTCTGGAGATTCCTTATTTTAGGTAGGGACAACGTCACGTCTCTTTGTCGGTGAAAACTCTTTTATTTGTGCTCGATCATCCTTTGAAGGATAAACAGGAATAGTTTTACCCATGTATTTAAGGGTTGATTGTTAATGTCACTAGAATTATGGAACCAGTGCGATGCACGGCTCCTGATTTTAACTTAAATTCTAAGCTATCTCTTCTAATTACAACGGTATAGTTTCATTGCCGTTGTTCTTTCATGTTGAAAGTATTTTGTAAGTGTGTATGATTGCATTGAGTTGTAGGGTTAAAAAGGGAAAAAAAAAAGTTAGGAGAAGAACATGTGCATGATCACTATCCTAAATCTATTGATATCATTTTCTTATATAAATGCATATAAATATAAAAGATTATAAATCAATTGAATTTTTATTTATTTATATAATATTGATTTAAAAATCATTGAAAATAAATATAATTATATAATGCATACTTTTATTTATATAATTTCTATATGTTTATACATAGTTTCGTGCATGGCGCGTGAATAAAGCTATTTCTCTCTAATTTTAATGTTAGGCGGCTCCATCTTCAAACGCAAGGTAGAGATTTCGAAACAAAAAAAAAACTAAATGTAACTCCAAAAACACTAAATGCAACTCCAAAAACACCAAATGCAACTCCAAAATCATAAATTACTTAAGCTAAAGGTCAATTTTATATGTTTATAGATAAATGGCCTTCCCATATCTAATTTTCACATCTGACCCAGTCTGCATTAGTAAGTCCAAATAGAACACAAACTACAAAACCATAAAAAGCATTAGACCAGCTACAGATAAACTAACAGCCAAGTGTCTCTAAGCCAACACCACAAGCAAAGCAAGTGACTAATTCCTGCTCTTTGATCATCCAAGAGCTTACATCAAACGAGATGAGGCACCAACCGACAACGTCAAGCAACCGTAAAGGGCGAAACGAGGCTCTCAGTATAGTCATAAACTTCGGGTAAACCACAACAATGCCTGTCACAGGTAGTAGGAAGATACTTGATCTCTGCTGAATGAGGATCATATATAACAAGTTTCCCTTCTCGAACTAATTCTAATGCAATGATCTTTTCATTCCGCCAAAATCCAATAAGATCCCACTTTGATAAATTTAAGCTCACTTGCTCCATATAAGTCGGATCACTGTCAGAGTCATCACACTTTTTCAATTTCCAAATGCTAGTGATAAGACCTGAATGCATCACAAATCGGGTAGAAAAGGCGAACATATCAGGATGTTCTCCCTTGACTCCCAAGCCTGTCATCACACACCACGGATGTCTAGGTGAATATGGCAGGCGATGAAACCTGAAAGCATCCACAGATGGATCAAACCACATCAGGACTTGACCGCGATCTGATCTGTCCTCCTGCAACTCGTATGCATACCAATAGGGAATACCACGTACAGCATTGCCACAAGATCTGTGATTGGCCAACAAAGGGAAATCAACAACCTCTGTAGTTGTCCAAGTCTTTGTTGCACTGCTATAGACTTCAACCTTGAACGGTCTATATATTATAGTAGCCAGTATTCTGATGACCTTGTAGCAATCTGTTTTCTCATCATATGCAAACCCCAGCAAAACAACATCATCGCTCTCTAACAACAACTGAGAGTCTGGGATCTGGGAGTATACTCTCGTGGCTGGATTCCAAATGACAATGGTTGTGGCATTACTGTTGCTGACATTCAAACAAACCAAGCCATTTATACATCCCACCACTTTAATCTTGTTCCAATCAGCTTGAAATGGAGTGGCCACATTTGTTAAGATGGGTTCTCCACAGGATGGGACAAGCACCAAAGAGAACACGCAGCCTTCCGTTCCCTCCTCCTCTTCCTCATTGTGAGAGAGAGCATATAAAGCCAACAGATTATTTATGGCCTCCTCCGCATTAAACTCAGCCTCAGCCTCCTCCACATTCTCCTCCTCATATTCCTCCTCCTTCTCCTTCTCCCTATGAGCGTGAGAGCAAAGAAGAAAAGACGACATATTATTTATGCCATAAGAAGAAGTGACTATGTGACGGTGGTGTTGGATGAACATTGGGCTATTCAACAGCGAATGCCATGCTTTACAAACTGATTTGAAGCGAAGGATGAATTTTACCGTGAGTCTCGATACTATTTGTATAATTAAGTCATCAGGAACTTGGCTTGTTTCAAGTTTCAACATCTTCCAACAAGTCGCCCATCGATTTAGGACCTACAACTTCCTTGATCAGCATTATATGGTTCCTCAATCCTGTTTTTTCTGAATCAAGAGATCAGTCAATAAAACTCTATGAATTTGGTGTTTAGATGATCAGGAAATAATGAGGATGGTAAGGGCGAACTGAATACTATCATTCTTTTTCAGTTTAGTTTTGATTAGGTAGAAATGAATAATGCATGAACTAAAATAACAACCTCCCAAGTCTCACCTAACCTACTACTGCACACAATACGTGAAGCAACTCCCATTATATATAATGGCTAAAGCACTGCACAACGTTTTTTTCAAATTAGAAAAAACTATAGCCATATATATTAGGAGTCTCATGAAACGACGTCTAGATGTTAGGAGTCTCATGAAACGACGTCTAGATGTTAGGAGTCTCATGAAACGACGTCTAGATGTTAGGAGTCTCATGAAACGACGTCTAGATGTTAGGAGTCTCATGTATGAACATGTTAAAGGAACAGTTGAAGATGAAGGATAAATTTTGCAAAAACTTTTCATATGCTTGGGATCATAGTTTAAGAAAGGAAAATAAGTTTTAGATGTTAGGAATATCAGTTTTGATCATCCACCACGTCCTATTTATAAACATGCTTCAAATTGATGAAAATAAGTTTCAAGAAATGGCCTAAATAAATATCATTTCATAGGCTTTTCCAACTGATGGACACAGGCAAGTTCCTAAGAAGTAAAGAGCTTGTCTTTGTCCATCAGCAACAAATAAATAAGCCAAGCCAATACCTAGACGAGATATGTGCCTCGTCATAGATAAGAGTAGTCACCCATTTTAAGCACGAGACAATAAATAGAGGAGTAACCAAACAGGCTCTAATAACTGCGTTCATAATTGGATACTTGGTGAATGCATCATTAGAAACTAAAACAGTGTTTAGAAGGACGGTTTGAACAGAGACACACAGAAACACCAGCTAATTCACAACAGAGCAACAGCTTATCGATAAAATGAGACGCTGTAAAGACAAACAGTATATGTGTTGCAATAAGTCTTTCAAGATCATACATCATGCACTGCATAAACTTGCAAGGTGACTAATGTAAGCATCTCGCCGAAACAGTATACAACATGCTAAGCTGGATATTTTAGAGAAGAAGATTTACTTGACACGCTACTGATAAGTAATCAGTGAATGCAGAGAATCTATGAGCCTAAGCAGTTGGTTTGCGGTTGAAGCTAGTTCCAGGTTCGTCGTTACAAGGAAAAGCTTGAAATCCCGTGACCATAGCCTCAGGTGGGCCCAGCCGACATCTCTGCTGCATTTCGTCTACTGATTCAGGCTTCCCGTCTCTCCTGTTGCGCACCCAACCTTTTAGACCCAATTGTGACGCGTTCTTCACAGCCCAGTCTCTATAGTACTCTTCCCTTGATCACACGTTTCACCTAGGTTACAAGAAAAGATTAACAAGAAGATTGTTAGTTTCATGAACCCGCATTTTGGGGAAAAACTATCCTGTAGAAGATAGTTAGTTTCAATAGAACATTAACAAGAAAGATGTCAAAGGTCCAAAGGGCTATATGTTTCGCGCTGTTGTTTCGAAAGATCTAAGTTGCGGAATCGACTTTGATGTGTATCTGATAGTAGAAGCTGAGGCTATCAGAGGGCTATCAAGTGCTGCCTGCTTCAGGATATTTCACATGTTCAGGTTGAATTTGATTGTGTCACTGGTTTAAAAGCTTCATTGGCTAACTAATGTCAAAACCCTCCTTCCCCCACATCTTACACCTGAGTTCTTCCTTTGTGAGGAGCTCTTAATCTGTCACAAGAAAAATGGGAACAAATTAGACCTTTAATAGATTCCATCGTTTGTTTTCCTGATGTTTTTTCCCTCAGACCTCCACAAATTGCTGATTTCTGATTTAATCATTAATCAATCTAAGTGCTAATAGTAGCTTGATGATAATCTTAGATGATGTCTAGCTATGCTCTATGAACATCAGTATACCAATAAAGCTTCTGCCAATTTCTATAGAAACTTTTTACAAATTCATAAACTTCTGCAAATTTCTAACAAGACAACAGGAATGAAAGATAGAAATGGACGAATCTTATAAGAGAGAGGATAAATTGGGGATTTTTATTAATGAATTAGGGATTACAGCCCTAGAAAGCGATTAAGTGGAGAGGGAGACGGAATCGGGCAGAGATTGGTCGATGTGGTTGAGTAGTTTATTGTACTCCTCCAATTCGTCGTAGTAGACATCCCAAACGCAGCGAACACAACCGCTTCCGCAGCAGTCTCCAGGCTCCGGCTTTTCCGGCGGGGGAGGCAGTTTCTTCTCTTCTTCCTCCGTCGTCTTGGACGTCAACACAGATTCAGACATTGAGTTTTGAGTCCGATCAAGGCTACGATGGATCGCTATGCGACTGGATGGTAGGCGTCGCAGGGACAGATCTGTGGATAGGATTTGGTAATGGTTGGAGAAGGGTCGTCGTAGGCGTAGCCAAGGAAGAGATGCTGCCATTTTCATTTCAACCCACGCTTTTGACTTTCTTTTCCCTCTCTTCTTCCAACATCCAACCAATGTTTAACTGCCACCTGTCAAGTATTACTTCATCATTTTCCTATAACCTCTTATAGAAAAGATCCACCACCACTTTAAACTAGCGTGTGTTCCCGGGATCGCATATAATAAATATTTTAATAGTATATTTATATTTTATACTATTAATATTTATAGATTGTAGTTTATGCTTTATGGTTTATAATTTATAGATTATAGTTTATAGTTTACGATTTACGTTTTATAGTTTAAGTTCATTAATAACTCAACTTAATTAGATTGATAACATAATAATAGATAAAGATATATATTTATATATATATATAAGATAAAGATATAATATGATAAAAGATAAAAATCTATCTTTCTTTTTGTTATATAACATATTAGATATCTTTTTTTTATTTTTTTACTTATTTAATTCAAAGATATATATCAAAATATAAACTTGGATGACATGGATGATGACATGGTGGATGATGTAGGCGAATTGAATATAAGAGCGACATGTGGCAAAACAACGTTCTGTTTTAGTATATGTATAGATAAGGACCAAGGATCAATCTTGTCAGTGGCGGATCTAGAACAAAAGTTTTGTGGGGGCTCAATATTTATTAAAAAAAAGTAAACATAAAGTCGAGGTTTATAAAATTAGCGACACAAAATGCATAGTAGAAAGTTGTCACTTTCGACTTTACAAACTACAAACGGGGTAAATCCAACCTACGGGTTTTCATATTTTGAAAATGTTGAAGGATAACTACATTATCAATGCTTCTGAAAATATCTTTCTCCACATAGCACACTAGATAATCTGTTAGAAACTCATCTCCCATCTTATTACGCAAATCTGACTTGACGATCTTCATTGCTGAGAAGGTTCTTTCTACGGTCGCAGTCGCAACATGTAACACTAAAACCAACTCAATAAGACGATATACCAAGTTAAAAACTCCATGAATTCCTACCTTGACCATTTCGTTTGCAACATCTGCAGTATTTGACAAGCTTGAAAATTTGTCATTTCACCTCATTTCATGAATCCACAGATTTAGTTGTCCTTTAAGCTCACATAGATCGGATCCTGAGAAGTCCCGTGGATATAATTCTGCAAGCCTGAGTAGCTTTGTTTCACTGATATAGAGGAATGAATATGTAAATCTCCATTTACACTAGCAGGTACGCACGAGACTTACGCGGATTCGGGTGGCTCGTTTGGGATCGTGCGGAATCAGAATCGAGGTAGACCAGTTTCGTTGGGTTAGTAACTTAGTATCGATCCCAAATTTCACCGCATATGTCTCTCAATCAAAGCAATCCTCAATTTTCGCCACATGTCACCTCCTCATTAAAACTTTCACATGTCATTTCAAAATTCATTTTGTCACATGTCATTTTTCTATAATTTTCTTTTTGATAAAATAAATCATATAATAGGAAAATTATAAATATGTGTATATGTTTATTTTAGGATAATTAAGATATGCTAGATACTATTCTTCTTTATTTATATTTTTAAAATTCCCCAAACAATATTTTATGTATTTTAATATATAAAGAGTTATTTATTAATTATATATATTTCATCTTATAATTCATACATTTTAAATACTTTAAACTAAATATATTTAAATATTTAAACATTGCTTGATTAACACTCTCTTTATTAAGAATGTTTATCATACTAATTCAAAAACTTTATATTAAAGAATTGATCATCTTTTTACTTTAGGTATTTAAGTAATAATTCAAATTAAATAATTTTTAAAAATTAAACTAAATTTGTATGTTGTAAATGAACTAATTTTATTTGATAAAATAATTTAGCTTAAGTTATTTATGAGAGAAAAGTGTTTTGTTTTAGTAGTTATATAGAGATTATATCGAAATCTTGATTGAGCGTTATGTAATTATGTAATATTTTAAGCCAAAAAGTCATTATTATATTTGATACTTTTTCTTTTTTGTTATAGAAGGCAACGGACTTTTTTAATTCTTCCTTCACTCGTGACTTGTTGGGGACTTGGGGTTGGATCTGCTCTCACACTCCGCCTATAGCTTTGCCGATTAATCATCCTATGAGCTAATTGCTTGCAAGTAAAATCTCACGATTCTTATATACAGCCCGATACTTTATTCAAACAACGCCGGGTCACTCGCGTTCTGCGAGGACACGTACACTCGCGTTCTGCGAGATTAGCAAAAAATTAGGTTAATTACATGCATGCTAATCTCGCGTTCTGCGAGTGTACGTGTCCTCGCAGAACGCGAGTGTACGTGTCCTCGCAGAACGCGAGTGACGCGGCCCTCGCAGAACGCGAGATTAGCATGTCAGATGGACGTTGTTGTGCGCCATTACTACATGTCTTGTCCCCACCTAACTATAATAACTACCTCCTTATTTTAAGTATTCCGTAACACCTATTAACCCTACCCTAACACCTCTTTTTATCATCTTTCACCTCTTTCACCCTCCATTAAAACCCATTTTCAAAACCTTAAAACTTCAAAACACTCTAAAAACACCTAAAATAATGGAAGATGAAGAGGAATTCAACAAAGGAGGGAATGGAGATGATGGTTCATCAAGTTACCATTCAAATGAGGTAATGTTCTTACTTAATTTTTGAATTTTAATTTGTTTTGCACCATTAAGAGCTAAAATGAACTTATTATGTTGTATTTCATGTTAAATCTAGTAGTAGTAGTAAGTGTTGAAGAGATGACTTTTGCATATAATGTCAAAAACTTAGATGTGTTCATGTTTTTAGGGTTTTTATGGTTTTTAATGTAGAAACTCATGTTATGTTAAAATATCCCGTTGAAGGACTAGTTTTAGGAATTAGCAACTTCTCGCGTTCTGCGAGAGGAAGCCCCTCGCGTCACGCGAGAAGTGCCTCCCTCGCAGAACGCGAGAAGTGCGTCCCTCGCAGAACGCGAGAAGTTGCACATTACAGAGTATTAACAGAAGCATTGTTATAGGTGAATTTTTCTTTGTTCACTGGATTGAATGCAATCCAGTTGAATGACTACACCTACCCCTCGCGGAATACGGTGCCCGTTTCGCCACCGTCATTTGATTTAGGGATTGACGACTTTGGATATTATCATCAACCATCTTTATATGAACAACATGTGCCATCTGCATATGAATTGCATGTGCCATCTACTTATGAGTTGCCCGTGCCATCTACTTATTCCATGCCATGTACATATGAGGTGCCATCAAGCTATGATGCGTTTGATTCACAATTTGCTAACCCACCAACAAACGTAGGAGAGGAGATGTGTTTTCTTCCCTCTTTACGCACTGCACCAAAGTTTGATAGTCCCGTATGTGAGGAAGAGGTTGTTTCTAGGGATTATTCGGAATATTTCACTACGGAGCAAGTGTTTGCCTCTAAGGAGATCGCTCATTTGTGGGCTTTGAATGTTGCAAAGCAACACAAGTTTATGATCTCTATTGGAAGGAGTGTACCATCTAAACCGGGGCAAAGTGGTAAGATTCAAATCATTTGTGAGAAAGGGGGAAGCCATAGGCCTAAAGGTGTCGGTGTTAGATCAAACACAAAGAGCAAGAAAACGGGGTGTAAATTTCAGTTGAAGCTCATGGAGAACCGGGTTGAAGAGAATTGGAGATTAGTGGTTGTTTGTGGTTTGCACACCCATCCTATTGGAGATAGTTTGGTCGGGAATGCATTTGCCGGGAGGCCAACCCCGGATCAAAAGAAAAAGGTTCGTGAGATGGTACTTTCACATTGTTCTCCAAATCAGATTTACACTGAGATAAACAAGGATCCCGGAAGTTGCACAAAGAAGAACCAAGTGTACAATTTGGTAAGACATATAAGGGAAGAGGAAATGGAAGGTAGAACCGTGGTTCAAGAATTCTTTCACCAATGCAAAGAGAGCAACTACTTCATGGAGTATAGGCCAAGTGCAACGAACCCTTCGATAATAGGCGACTTGTTCTTTGCTAGCCCCGAATCAATGAAACTCTTAAAGGCGTTTCCATATGTCCTTTTGATGGACTCGACTTATAGCACGAACAGGTAAGTATTTATCATTCTGTTTTTATGTTGTATTTATCTTACTGTATTTTGGTTCCAGGTACAATGTTCCCTTCCTGGAGATAGTCGGTTTGACTTCTACATGGAAGAATTTTGTTGTGTGCGGGGTATGGTTAGAGGCTGAGAGCGAGGATAGTTATTTATGGGCGTTGCAGCAGCTGCAGACGATGTATTTGAGAATAGGAGCATCGCCTACTTGCTTCGTCACTGACCGTGAGATGGCTCTTATGAATGCAACAGACAAGTTATGGCCAAATGCAAAGTTTCTCTTATGTAGGCGACATGTAAGGAAGAACATAGAGGCAAGAGCCAAGATAGCTATGGGCACACAAGCATTGGGGGTTCATATTTCAAATGATTATTATAACGTGTTCGAACAAACCACTGAAGAAGATTACAAGAGTACTTTGAAGAAACTTGAGGACGAATGGCGAGCTTATCCAGCCGTATTGAAGTACGTGAGAACGAATTGGCTAAACCGTTACAAAGAAAGACTTGTTTCAGCATGGACGGATAATGTCTTCACTCTCGGGAATAACACGACAAACAGGTATGTTCTGTTATTTATGTCTACCTTCTACATATGATAAAAAGAGCTTCTGTAATGCACACCTCGCAGAACGCGAGTAAATTCAGTGTTGACGCATTTTCGAATGCAAAGATCCTGGAACAATCAATGAACTCGCAGAACGCGAGGTGTACAGACCTCGCAGAACACGAGGATTTGCACATTACAGAAGGATCCACAGGTTCTGATTTGTATTTGCATTTTATTGTTTTTCGAACATTTTAGAGTTGAAGGAGCACATTCATGTCTTAAGTCATACTTGTCAAGTGGAAATGCTAGGCTAGACACAATGTTCAAAGAATACAAAACAATGGCGGAGAACCAACTTAAGGAGATTACTGTGTCTTTCACCGAGAGTTTGAATAAGAGCTTCACAGTTGTTGAAGGGGCCGACTTGTTTAAAGTCTTGAAGTTCAAAGTCTCTTACAAATGCATAGAATTTTTGCTTAAGGAATACACGAAGGGGGAGAGATTAGGTGCGCACTTTAATATGTTTTGTAGTTGCGGGATCAAGATTAGAGATGGGTTGATGTGTGTTCATCAGATTGTAAGACATTGGAAGGAGCAAAGACCACTAAGAGTATCAGAGTTGCACCCTTTCTGGAGTACTTTGAGTTTGGAAGAAGTTGATGTTCCCGGCATACTGGAAGTTAAGAGTAAGGTGGCAAGGCGTCTTTTTCAGACTTTCTATGAGGAAACGTTTCCGAAATTGTGCCCCCATGATCAAGAAAAGTGTGCACAAACTGTTTTAGACATTGGGAAAGTAAATACTCCTCTAAAAGAGCCGGCTATTTCAAAGCACACCGGAGGTCGTCCAGTCGGAGCTCCTAACAAACAACCTAGGTCAACGCAAAGAAGACCGTCTGCATGGGAGCACACTAATGTTGAGATGGATGCTAGAGATTTGGAAGAAACACCCCCAAAGAAGCAAAAAAATGCTTCTAATTCTGAAACATTCAAGAAACCAAAGATTAAGGTGATTGGCAAGTACAAGTCTCACATACCCGCGTCAATGCGCACCCATGTGAATGGTTGGTTTGAGGTAAATGGAGATGGAAATTGTGGATTTAGAGCAATAGCTCATGAATTGCATGACAACCAACACTTATGGAGGGAAGTAAGAGATTTGATGATAGCTAAGGTCAAAGAGATTTGGCACCTAGTTCAAGGAACTTGGATTGGACCTCCACAACAACCAACTTTGGAGAGCGCTTTACACCAACTTACATGGGAAGGAATAGGAAGGGCTCCAGAAGATCACTGGCTAGCTACCCCGGAAATGGGATGCCTTGTGGCATCCACATTCAACATAGTGTTCGTAACGGTGGGAAAAAATGCTAACTACACTTACCTTCCTCTACAACGTCCTACTTGGTTAGAAGATGGTGACACACTTCCGATGTTCTGCTTATTCTATATTCAGAGTGAGAGACATTTTGTTCCGGTAAGTTTTTGGATCTACTTATGAATTACTATCTAATATGCAACTTCCTAACGTTGTTGTTTTCTTGTAGTTGCGTCTTGAAGAAAACTGCCCATTACCTCATGTGTTTACTCCTTGGTGGCGAAACGCTGAAAGAGATGCTTTTTCTTTGCACGATCTTGTGTCACATCGATGTGCCGCCTTTGAAATGTAATGTTGAAGTTATGTTTTATTCGCTGAATTTGTAATGTAATGTTGAACTGGAGATGGTTTTTTAAATTCTTAAACTGGAACTCATGTCATGGACATTTTCCAGAAAATGTCATTCCTCGCGTTCTGCGAGGCTGGTGTCACTCGCAGAACGCGAGTAACACCAACCGTGCCACAGACCGTGCATATCAACTGAGAGCACCCTGTTTCCTATAGGGCAGACTCGCGTTCTGCGAGTGGTGTACACCTCGCGTTCTGCGAGGTTATGCAAAAAACGTACAGAATTGAAGCAACACCAACATATCCCTAAACATAATCCAACAAAATTATCCAATCAACAAAACACCTAAGAAAGCAATCCAAAACACAATCCAAAACACAAAACGAAAGGCTACTCGTCTTCTCGTGGTCGGAAGGGAGCGAGATTTGACATACTTAGTAGCATTTGGGCGTGATATGAATCAAAATCCTCTGGAGTGGCAAACCGATACCGGTCCATGTCATTGTACACCCGGCCAATCACCTATACGCAAGTAAACATTCATTCTATGTTAATATTCGAGACAAACAAAGACTAGAAACGCAAGATAAACCAAAACAATTAATATTACCTGTCTCTCAGTCATCATCCTAGGGATTGCAGGACGGATATACCTATGGGTCCTCTTGATGTACCAATCCATGTAATCATGGGAGCATTCATGTGGTGCATAGGCAACTGGCCCCATATCATCGAGAGACAAAGAGTGAACATCTCTTGACTCCCAAAGCCATTGGTTGGCGTCATAAAAAACACTATAACACCTAATGTTTTTCAACCTATGAGCTTTGAGCGGTTCGATGACTGGCCTAGGAATACGCTGCACTCTCCCAAATTGTCTGGGACGGTGATGTCACAGCAAGATAGCACCCCGTGAAATAGAGCGGGAGCAAGCTCAGGATCGGTGAAGTCTTGTGCTCCATACGGGTTCCAACATACCTAACAAAATGACAGAAAAACGCATGGTGAAGTCTGTAAAACACCAGAAACTGCAGAAACTAGGACAAAATGCAGAAACTTGCATTTTCTCGCGTTCTGCGAGTGTGTGCATCCTCGCGTTCTGCAAGAAGCCACAGACTCGCGTTCTGCGAGAAAATGTTGCATAATCAAACAAATTACTGCTGCGTACTAAAAAAATGCAGAAATCCCAGAAAATGCAGAAACTTACCATCTCCGGCATAAGAATATCGAGCGCTCCCCTATAGTCCCTTCCGACTTGCCCCTTCTTCAGCTTTACATTCTTAGGCATCCACCGGTATGCCCATGGTTGCTCCGCTATCCACCGAGGACGTTCAGTAGGTCGGAAGTGTGGGAAGTAGTTGTAGATCCATGCCTAAGAAATACAAAGTACGTTAAATATGAAAATATATATAAGTATGTAAATTAAACGCTTAGAAAGTATAATACCTGCAACAAGGTGTAACAGAAAGACATCTGGGCACAACCCTGTCGTGTGCATACCCCCAGCTGCCTATACAGATGGGCCAAAGCAGCTGAACCCCACGATATGCCCGTAGCATGGGCATAGGTTTCCAAATAAGGCCCATATCTAAGCCGAATCAAGTTCTGTGACTTGTCCGGAAATAAGAGCGAGGAAGCAGTATACAACACCCATCCTAAACCCTTTCGCTCTGGACCTAGGTTTTCACAATGCCTTCTAAACCAATCAGCTTTCACCCTCCCAGAATCTAAAGTGTGCGGATCTACTCCAAAAATTTCCGCCCCCTTCCTACCATAGTATTTTATAATCTCATCATGACTAAACTTGGCACCCAGTTTCTTACAAGTAGTCATTGCTTTCCCTTCTATAGGTAGGCCTAAAATCATATGTACATCCAGAAGGCCAATAGTGATCTCACCACAAGGGAGGTGGAATGAGTTAGTCTCCGGTTGCCATCGTTCGATGAACGCTTCAATCAACGGATAGTCGATTGCTTCGTACATCATGTCAGGTAGATCTGACAATCCAACAGCACCGGGAATCTCTGACCAGTCATCGTTGTCCAATGGCCAATCACTGCTTTGCTTTTTCCGTTGTTGTGGCTTCATCGGACCTTTCAACTGCAGAAAAATACAAAATTACACACTGCAGGCCAAATTTACAAAAAATACAGTTTCTGCAGAATTATCAGCTTCTGTAGAAACCAAGCATTTTCTCGCGTTCTGCGAAGAGTAACACCCTCGCGTTCTGCGAGTATGCCACTCCTCGCGTTCTGCGAGAAAATGCACAGAAATTGCATTTTCTGATAATTCTGCAGAATTTCTGTTAATGTATTAAAAATGCAGAAAATCAATAAATTAGTAAATTACCTCCCCTTTCTGGATGTGGAACGCCACATGTGCTTCAAATCCCTTAAGCAACTCGGGATCTTCTGGACCGCCAGGTGTGGCATGAGTGAGCTCAGGATCATACTTTGGCTCATTCTTCTTGGACTTCCTCTTTCTTTTTGGTTTCTGGACCAATTCTTCTTCTTCTTCTTCTTCTTCTTCATCATCATCATCATCATCATCATCATCACCTTCTTCTTCGTGTTCTTCCCCAACACCTTCATCCTGGTACTCTTGTTCCATCGGTTCTGGTTGAGGATTGTAAGAAGAAGAACAAGCTTGTCCACTTCCTTGACCCATGTCTTCAGGAACACTTCCCTCACCAAATCCACCTCCCCAACATTGTCCACCGACCCAACTTTGTCCACCCCACCCTTGTCCAACTTCCACTACAGCATACTGAGGAATGAAATTGTCCCAGCTACCCGATTGTTCATATGGAGTTGATTGTGGTGCCCATTGAGTTGACGGTTGTGCACATGAAACTGACTCTTGAGAATAAAGGTCCCAATCATCATTTCGATACCCTTGATATGTATCTGCTCGTTCTATCCCACTAGGCACAGAACAGTCTTCCCCGGCATAACTATGGACACCACTGTACCGCTCTATGGCGCGATAATCAACGTCGGGGAGCCCCTCGGGGAAGAGCTCTACCGGTGTTGTATTCTTTGCTCGTTCTCTCACAGCGTTCCTATTTCTTCGACGGGTTGAACGTCCAGGACGATCCATTACCTACAAAAATGTAAAGTAGAATCAGTATATAAATATAACAGTATATAAAGTAAAATCAGTATATAAATATGTATCTGCAGAAGAGGAAAGAATTTCCTCTTATGTCAATTCCTCGCGTTCTGCGAGTAGCATGACACTCGCGTTCTGCGAGTACCATGACCCTCGCGTTCTGCGAGTACCATGACCCTCGCGTTCTGCGAGTATACTACACCCCTCGCGTTCTGCGTCAATTTGCACAATCATGAGTTTCCGGCAACAGTTTCCGGCGAGATTTTCCGACGAAAATTCAATATTTTAGCTAAAATACCTATCAATTTAAGTAAATTACCAAATAAACATCAAAACCCTAAATAAAATCAACAACCCTAATCAAAAACCCTAACCCTAATGAATTTCAACATAAAACAACATCCACTCATCCACCATAATTCAAAATCATCATCTTTCATCCATTATACAACCATTTCTAAATCAAAATTCAATATCAAAACATCATATAATATGCAATTTTCTATACTAACAACATATATTCATCTAAAAACAACATTAAAAAGCATAAGAATATTAGAAACATACCTTATATGGAGATTTGAATTGAAAAGAGGAAGAAGAAGTAGGTTGAAATTGAGAGAGATGGTAAAATGAGAAGAGAGCGGCGGAATTTTTTTATGGTGGCTGTAAAAATGGGCCGAGTAGGGTTTTTCCCCTTTTATAGGGAAAAAACACCCTCGCGTTCTGCGAGGGGACGCACCCTCGCGTTCTGCGAGGGGACGCACTCTCGCGTTCTGCGAGGATGCGCTTCCTCGCAGAACGCGAGGGCCCGGGCGTTATTTAGAAAACGCCCGGGCTTTAAAATCTCTTCCATTTCCTTCTCGTTCTTCATCCGATTTTTGATAATTTATATTTGAATGTGTTTATTGGGAAGATTGCGTGTGTTTCCAAAACCCTAAATTAATGTTCTTGTCATCATGTTTTGCTTGTTGATTTCTGATGTCCTCTGACCTCTACTTCTGTGTATTTGTTGAATGTTCGAGCTTTCCTTTAAAAAAATAGTCTTGGTCGCCATATAGTTGAAGATTTGTTATTCTTAAAAATATGACTCTTGCTAGTGTTGGTCCGTCAATTTTTCTAGGGTAAATCATAGTGTTGCCCTCAACTAGTAAGGAGTAAAGATTAAGAGTTCACAATGTGATCGACATTGTTTGGTGACGTTTGATTTTTTTATCTAATCATTGTGGTTTTGTTGATTGTTTTTGTTGATTAAGAAAATCAGATCCCCACCATGGTGATTAATGGTGTTGGAGTCCAGATATTCGCGATCTCGCAATCAACACCTCGCGAGATCTGACCTTCTATGAATCTTCAAATACTGGAGACCTTCCTTACGCAAACTGGAGCAACAACTTGTGACACATTGTTATCTGGATCAAAATGTGCTATCCTCTTCTGTTCTTTATGTTCTTCAGTCCCTATGGTACCTGCACAACCAAACCGGAAGGTTGAACCCCCTGATTTGGCTCTCCGACGCTCAAGTCAGTAATAGCTATAGGTAAATGAACACAATGCCTCAATAGCAACAACAGAATGAAGTAACACAAAGAGAAGATAGCGATCAAAGTAATGACTAAAACAATGAAACCTCGTGAGCCAACTCAATGAAACAGTAAATGATGAAACTCAACCAATCGTGACGAATCAAACCTCAAAAGCACGATGACGATACCGAGAGTCAGAATCCAGGTACCGATCATCCGATTTCCTACTAAAAGAGGTGAATCGGGAACGAAGAGACGAGCTCGGAAATGAGTAATCGCCTTATGTGTTTTCAATCTCTCAAGGGGGAAGAAGATGCTCTCAGTCGTTTGCCTTTCTCTCTCCTTGCCGTTAGGATTTATAATTGGACGTTGGGTCCCACACAATCTGGTGTTGCTCCCTTTACCTATTGGGCCTCTTAATGGGCCTTTCGTACTTGATTTAGTTACTCAAGCTTATGGGCTTCGCGGTCTGTTTCTCAGTCGCAGACCGGGTTCGTATCACTGTAATCGCGAGAACCGGGTTCGCGTCGCGACTCGCGAGAACCGGGTCCAACAGCCAGCCCCCCAAGTCCTTGCCTTCGCGAAGGTAAGGCTTGGGTAATAATTGAAATCGGGTTCTCGGGGAGTCCCTTGAAGGTTATTTTGTCGCGACTCCTTCCCATTCCATCGCGCTTGTTTTGAATTTTGAATTAAATTTGAGACGCTTCGTCTTCCCGCGCTCTGACACCTTTCAACACGTGGTAGCCTTTTGGGGATTTTTTCCATCTTCCTATATAAGGCTGTCAAGTCATATTCTCTCCTTCTTCTTTACTTCAACCGTTCGTGTTCCTCTGTAAAATCCTATTTCTAATAAAATTTCGAGAAGCCTTCACTCGTTCAAACAATCTTCAGATTCACAAATGGCTGGTAAGTTCTATTTTGAATTCGCTTTTTTACTTGTTGTTCTTTTCCATTTCCGTTATACATGATTTCGGTATTTTTACATCTCCGCTGCTTTGTGTTCTTTCGAAGCTTTCACTGGTTTTCATGGTGGTCAGGCGGGTTTTCTCCGCACCTTTTCTGGTTTTTCACTGGGCGGTGCCCCTTTTTCCCTTCTCCTGTGTGATGGGCGTTCTTCTTTCCTTAAGAAGTCATTTTAGACTGTCAGGATTCTCATCGTTCTTTCAAGTCGGTTTTCTTCTCATGGCTTCTATCCTACTCATCTCGCCCTTCCTTGGAGTGCCTGCCTGGAGTCTGTTTGACTCCCACTTAGATCTTATATTTCTCGTTTTCCAGGGTTTTCTTTGTTTTTCATTCCCATGGCTCGCGAAGCTTCTTTCTGGTCTTCGCGTTTCGTACTCTTGCTCTGGAAAACTAACTCTCGATCTTTTTCCTCTTAACCATCCACAGGGAACCCTATAAGAAATAATGGCGATGAAGTTCCTTCTACCTCGCGACCGGATGCGGGTTATGGTAATAAAGATCTTCCTCAGGATTCTGAGGCTGTAATACTCGGTCGTGAGGACTATGAGATGTTTTACTCCTGGCGAGGCGATCTTCCTTGCTTGGAGATCGAAGATATTTTCAATAATCCGGCGGGTCGCATACAGATTTTGACTCGCCGTGTTCATTATAAAAAGGTCAAGAACCTTGGGAAATCCATGCTCGCGGACAATTGGAGTTTTAGCGCCTGTTTCCTCACAAACTGCCATTTTCTGTTTCGTTCGCGATCATGCCTATGATCGTTCGCTTCTTTAGTGTAGGAGTGTCTGTCAAAACAGATGGGGATTCATTAGCGTTTTGTATTGCATATTTCCATATATAGTTTCATGATTGACTTTTTTCAGGAGTGTCACTCGCTGAGCTCCATGCCTTGATGGGTTGCTATCCCATCAAGGTCAGGACTTCGTGGTCGAGGTGAGGAGGACGAATGTCGTTACTCACTCTCGGACGGTCGCGACTTCGCGACTTGGGTGGGTGCTCTTGGCCCCAGCCCAGCGTCACGGCTTCGCAACCTGGGTGGGTGCTCTTGGCCCCAGCCCAGCGTCACGGCTTCGCAACCTGGGTGGGTGCTCTTGGCCCCAGCCCAGCGTCACGGCTTCGCAACCTGGGTGGGTGCTCTTGGCCCCAGCCCAGCGTCACGGCTTCGCGACCTGGGTGGGTGCTCTTGGCCCCAGCCCAGCGTCACGGCTTCGCGACCTGGGTGGGTGCTCTTGGCCCCAGCCCAGCGTCACGGCTTCGCGACCTGGGTGGGTGCTCTTGGCCCCAGCCCAGCGTCACGGCTTCGCGACCTGGGTGGGTGCTCTTGGCCCCAGCCCAGCGTCACGGCTTCGCGACCTGGGTGGGTGCTCTTGGCCCCAGCCCAGCGTCACGGCTTCGCGACCTGGGTGGGTGCTCTTGGCCCCAGCCCAGTGTCACGGCTTCGCGACCTGGGTGGGTGCTCTTGGCCCCAGCCCAGTGTCACGGCTTCGCGACCTAGGTGGGTGCTCTTGGCCCCCAGCCCAGCGTCACTGCTTCGCGACCTGGGTGGGTGCTCTTGGCCCCAGCCCAGCGTCACGGGATTTATGCAACATTCTGAATTCTCGAGATGTGCACGTACCTTTTATTCTGAGATCACGTCCCCCTTTGTGGCGAAAGTATTTATTCCTCTGGTAACCCGATGATAGATTCTTGCTAATGTTTAGTTTCAATCGGTTCTTTCGCCTGCATACAGCTTGTTAGAACGTCTTATATCGCGATTTTATCGCTTTCCATGAAATATTCATCTAAGGTATGCAGACATGTTACGAAAACGTGGGAATTCATACCTGTGTGGGGGAGTAGGCTAGGCGTAATAGCGGCGTAGTCGCATCACGTTCCAGGAATTTGCAATGTGATTGCCCCTGGGGCGACCTCGCGATCCACTATGTACGGCCCCTCCCAGTTGGGATCGAGTTTTCCCCTCTCTGTCTTTCTTAGGACCAGATCTCCTTTCACGAAACCTCTTTCCTTGACATGCTTGTTGTAATACTTCGCGACGCCCGCTTTGTAAGCGGCCGCCCGGATAACCGCCATCTCTTGGGTTTCTTCGCGAAGTTGGAGTTCCATCCTCATCTTTTCGTCATTGGTTTCCGAGTCATAGTGAAGGAGTCTTTCGTTTGGGAACAAAATTTCTACTGGAACCACGGCCTCTACTCCATACGCGAGGGCGAAAGGACTCTCCCCTGTTGCTTTTTTCACTGTGGTTCGATTGGCCCAGAGAGTAAGTGGCAGGACCTCCGCCCATCTGCCCTTGGCGCTATCTAGTCTTTTCTTCAGATCTGTGACAATGCTCTTATTGACGGCTTCTACCTGCCCATTGCAGTGTGCATGTGCAACTGAAGCAATTTTCAAATTAACTCTCAGATCGTTGCACCATGCCATCAGCTGGGGCGAGTTAAATTGAGGGCCACGATCGGTTACAATCTCGCGTGGCAACCCATAGCGGCAGATAATGTTCTTCCAAAGGAATTTTTTCACTACAGGTACTGTTGTCGACGCGAGTGCTTCCGCTTCAATCCATTTTGTGAAGTAGTCGACTGCGACAATGATATACTCGAGCTGACCCGGGGCCTTTGGTTTAAAAGGGCCAAGAAGATCCAACCCCCACATCGCGAAGGGGATGGGGCTTCCCATGATCTGAAGCTGGACCCCTGGTTGGTGGGAGGCAGGGGCGAAATACTGGCATGCCTGACAAGCTCGCGTCATCGCTTGAGCATCTTGTTTCATTGTGGGCCAAAAATGCCCTTGGCGCAAAGCCTTGTACACCAGGGGTCTCCACCCTGCGTGTGTCCCACACAGCCCAGCATGCAGCTCTTCGAGGTAGGCCTTTGTCTCGTAGTGACCCATACACTTCAGCTCGCAAGGGTCACCTCCTCTCTTGTAAAGCTCACCTCTACTGATATAGAAACGTCCAGCCTTTCTTTTTAATTGCATGAGCTCCTTTGGGTCAGTTGGACCGCGACCATATCTGAGGTAGTCAATGAATGGGCGACGCCAATCTTCAGACGAAGTGTTGATCGCCATCATTTCAATTTCGCGACTGATGGCGCTTTCTTCTTTCACAAAAAACAGATATTTCAGGGCCCCCCCCTTTGATACCATGAACCCTGATCTTCGCTCGCGTTCTTCTTTGGGACCTTCCCATCCGGCTCCCATCTTCGCGAGTTCATCTGCTTTCTTATTCAGTTCTCTCGGGATTGCCTTTATTTCGAAATGCATGAAAAGCGAGGTCAATGTCGCGACCCGCGCATGGTATTGCGGGAGGTTCCCTGTTCGCGCTTCATAAAGACCTTGCACCTGTTTTACTACAACTTCTGAATCGCAACAACATGATAGCACAGAGATTGAAAGACCAATGGCTAACTCTAGCCCTGCGATCAAGGCCTCATATTCAGCTTCATTGTTCGTGGGTTTGAATTTTAGTGCGATGGCGTGACTAATTTCATCTCCTGTAGGCGATGTGAGAATCACACCCGTGCCACATCCCTCGTCATTCATGGCTCCGTCTGTGTGCATTATCCACATCATCTGTTCGCCGTACGGATTCACCACTTCCCCTTCTCTGAAACTCGTTTCGACGATGAAGTCGGCAAGCGCTTGTGCTTTGATAGCTGGCCTGGGCCGATATACTACATCGAATTCTGACATCTCGATGACCCATTTCGTGAGCCTCCCTGCTACGGTTGGTTTTGTCATGAAGCTATTCAGTGGCAGGTCCGTTAGGGTTTCAATCGGGTGTGCATGGAAATAGGGTCTTAGTTTGCGAGCAACCGTTATCAGCGCAAGTACAGACTTCTCAACCGGAGAATACCGTGTCTCTGTTGGCAATAAAGCTCGGCTGACAAAATATACCGGTTTTTCTGACTCGCGAACAAGGACTGCGCTTACCGCCCTTGAGTTGGCCGCGAGATACAACTGGAGAGTTTCTCCCGGAACCGGGGAAGATAAGATCGGGAGCCTTGTCAGATGCTCTTTGAGGCTCGCGAAAGCTTGACCACATTCTTCAGTCCACTCAAAGTTCTTTGGCTTTCTCAAAATTTCGAAGAAGGGGAGGTTTCGTTCGGCCAACTTGGCACAGAATCACCCCAAATAATTTACTCGGCCTACAAACCGTTGGACCTCATGGGTAGGCCGTGGTGGTTCAAGATCGAGAACGGCTTTAACTTTATCGGGATTTACCTCGACACCGCGAGCACTAATCATGAAGCCCAAAAATTTTCCTTCTGTGACCCCGAAAACGCACTTGTCTGGGTTTAGACTCATCCCGTACTTTCTGAGCGTCGCGAATACTTCTGCCAGGTCACGAGCATGATCACTCTGCTCCTTTCTTTTCACCACAATGTCGTCAACGTAGGCCTCAACTGTATCCCCTATCTGATCACTGAAAATGCGGTCTACCAATCTCTGGAAAGTGGCCCCCGCGTTCTTAAGGCCGAAAGGCATCACTTTGTAGCAGAAGGTTCCCTTGTCTGTTATGAAAGAGGTATGCTCTGAGTCAAGGGGGTTCATCATGACTTGGTTGTATCCCGAGTATGCATCTAAAAAGCTGAGTGCCTCATGTCCTACAGTGGAGTCTACAAGCTGATCAATAGAAGGTAGTGGGTAGCTGTCTTTCGGGCAAGCTTTGTTTAAATCTGTGAAGTCTACACACATCCTCCATTTTCCCGTTCCTTTCTTCGCGACCATGACGATATTAGCCAACCAAGCCGGGTACTGTACTGGTCTAACAAACCCAGCTTTTAGGAGTTTCGCGAGTTCTGCGGCCGCGGCTTCATTCTTCGGACCCGCTTGCTTTCTCTTTCGCTGTCTTTTGGGAAGGATATCGTTGCTAATATTTAGAGAGTGAGTGATCACTGATGGGGGAATTCCTTTCAAATCTTTGGGGGACCAAGCGAAGACATCTCGCGATTCCGATAGCAAGTTTTCAATCTCTACCATCACCATAGGGTCGAGGTTACCCCCTACCGATAACTTCTCTTCTTTGTTTACAAAGGGAGTGACTTCCTGCGTTTTAAATCCGGAAAACTTTGCTCTGTCCACATCTCCCTCAGGATCCTGATATCTAGGGGGCTCGCGAACATCTAACTCAGCTTCTTCTTCAACATTAGGCATGCCCGGGACAAAAAGGTGATTCGCGAGCAGAGGCGTTTCTTCTCCCTTTTCAGACTTGATATAACAAGAGATGCTTTCCTTCTCCACACCCGTCGCGATTCCAGCTCCGGATGGTGTAGGAAACTTTATGCAGAAATGGCTCATGGATACTACTGCATCAAACTTGCACAATGTGCCTCTCCCGATGATTGCGTTATACGAAGAGCTTGTCGGGATGATTACGAAATCAATCTTTTCTAACCTTCGTGGCCCTGTCTCATCTCCCATCACTACATCTAAACTCACCACTCCTAGAGCAGTGACTCTTTCTCCCGCGAAGCCTACTAAGGTTGTTCGCGTCGGTCTCTTCATTAGTGGATCAACCCCTAGCTTTTCGAAGGCATCCAGATATATTATGTCGGCAGAGCTGCCCGTGTCTACCAGAATACGGCTGACTAGTTTCGTGCCAATTTGTAGATGTATAACCAATGGGTCACCAGAAGAGACTGCCCACTCATTGATCTCTTTGTTAGAGAAAACCAGTTGATATGGATCTCTGGGAAGGGGCTTCGCGATACTCATAACTGGGAGCCCGCGAGGGAGCGGTGCGTTGATCATCTTGCGTTGCTCACGCCTGTTCGGGGGTATAGGGACATGCTTCCCGGCTATGGTCCCTACATGACCGTCTGGTCGCGGGAAATCTTGGTTGCGTTGAGGTGGATGAGGATCGTTCGCGTGTTGCTGATTGCGCCCCCTTCCTCGCCCACCGTTGTTGTTTCCCCCTCTGAATGGCCCCCGGCCAGGGTTTCTACCACCCCTGCCTTGATTGTTTCCCCCGCCTCTCTGATTCATGAGGATTGCTCTCTGTTCGGGTTCATTGTTCATTCTTGGGCCACTCCGGCACTCATCCGTGTTGTGAGTAGTGGAGTTGTGGTTGGCGCACCACATTCCATCACGACCGCGACCTCGGCCTCCATTGCCTCGGCCGCGACCTCTGTAGCCGGAGTTGTCATCCCTCTGGTTCATCAAATTCTGTTCCTGAAATTGGTTCTGGTCCGTATTCTGTCTGTAATCCTGATATTGATCTTGATTCTGACGCTGAGTTACTAAACCTGGGGCCCGTGAATCACCTTGTCCCTGGTCAAACTGTTGTCTTTTGTTCCCCCAATTCTGATTACCCTTTCTAGAGCTCTGGTTTTGGTTTTGGTTCTGCTTGTTCTGACCTCCACCCCCCGTGGGTGCGCTCGAGTGAGTCTCAACTTGTATTTCGACATAAGCTCTTTCCAACATGGCCTGATAGGACCCTTCCTGTTTTCTGTATAGGTGCTTTTTGAACTCACTCCCGTCGGCCAGCCCATTTAAGAATGCGACCCTGGCGGTTTTATCATCGAAGTCATGAGCTTCTAAAACCATCAGCGAGAATCTTTTTACGTACTCTTCCAGACTTTCACCTGCTTTTTGCTTAATCCCGACCACCTCTTGCATGGTTATCTTCTTCTTCTTCGAAGAGCCAAAATGCAACAAAAATCCCCTTTCAATATCTACAAAACATGAGATGCTCCCGGGTGGTTGATTTAACACCCATGTCATGGCAGTGTCCGCGAGCGTTCCTGGGAATCCCTTACACAAGGTGGCCTCATCCGGACCCCTCGCGATCATGGCGTACTTATATCGGGTAAGATCCTCCTTAGGGTCTCCCTTATCGGTGTATTCCTTGATAGTTGGGAATCTAAAATCTGGTAGTGGAGGGGCCCCGATGATGTGCTCTGCAAAAGCTGTGGGGCCAAACATTGTTGAGAAATTGAGAGGAGGGTTCTGGGATGTCTCGCGATAATAGTGGGGTGCTCCCTGACGTTCGCGCTGGTCTTGCATAGGATAGTATGCTCGGCCCCTCTCGTCATAACGAACATCGTGTTGAGAGTTGTAGTGCTCCTGATGACTCATTGGGGCCTGGTTCAAGTCGAACCTTCCCCGACCCACGTCGTGAGTATCATTTCTCTCCCTCGGCCTTCTAGAAACCGAGGCTCTGTCATCCGGGACAATTTCAACTACTTCTTCTCGATTAATTTCTCTTGCGTCGCGATTGGTCTGGTCGTTGAGAGGTTCGACCCTTTGGTTAGCTGTATTTGGGGCAATCGGGGCGCCTTGCGCTATCCAGGCGGCAAAAAGCTCATTCTGCTCCCGAGGGATAGTGATAAGCTTGGGGACTTCCTCCTCGACACGAGGGAGTGGTGGGGGATTGAGAGTGTTTTGATTGATGTGCGACGTGGTGGCGTTTACTGTTCCGCTTCTGCCGATTTCGACCATAATGCTGTCCGTCGCGAACTGACTCTCGAGATTTCAAAGGGAGCTAGCTGCGCGAGGAGGTCCCCACGGTCGGCGCCAGTGTTGGAGCCCAGATATTCGCGATCTCGCAATCAACACCTCGCGAGATCTGGCCTTCTATGAATCTTCAAATACTGGAGACCTTCCTTACGCAAACTGGAGCAACAACTTGTGACACATTGTTATCTGGATCAAAATGTGTTATCCTCTTCTGTTCTTTATGTTCTTCAGTCCCTATGGTACCTGCACAACCAAACCGGAAGGTTGAACCCCCTAATTTGGCTCTCCGACGCTCAAGTCAGTAATAGCTATAGGTAAATGAACACAATGCCTCAATAGCAACAACAGAATGAAGTAACACAAAGAGAAGATAGCGATCAAAGTAATGACTAAAACAATGAAACCTCGTGAGCCAACTTAATGAAACAGTAAATGATGAAACTCAACCAATCGTGAAGAATCAAACCTCAAAAGCACGATGACGATACCGAGAGTCAGAATCCAGGTACCGATCATCCGATTTCCTACTAAAAGAGGTGAATCGGGAACGAAGAGACGAGCTCGGAAATGAGTAATCGCCTTATGTGTTTTCTCTCTCTCAAGGGGGAAGAAGATGCTCTCAGTCGCTTGCCTTTCTCTCTCCTTGCCGTTAGGATTTATAATTGGACGTTGGGTCCCACACAATCTGGTGTTGCTCCCTTTACCTATTGGGCCTCTTAATGGGTCTTTCGTACTTGATTTAGTTACTCAAGCTTATGGGCTTCGCGGTCTGTTTCTCAGTCGCAGACCGGGTTCGTATCACTGTAATCGCGAGAACCGGGTTCGCGTCACGACTCGCGAGAACCGGGTCCAACAAATGGAGTTGTAGAAGCTAAGATATTATGGGGTGACTTGTTGGAAGCTATTGGAACAGACCAATTACCTGGTGATTTAATGATACAAATAGTGTTGAGACTCCCGACTAAATCCATTCTTAGCTTCAAATCCGTTTGTAGAGCGTGGTATGCTCTATTCAACAACCCAATGTTCATCTGTCACATGGCCAATTACTCTGCTGAGATATATGATATGCCGCCTTTTCTTATTCGCTCTGAATTTTTTGAGCCGAATGGTTGCATATTTTCTTTGGTGCTCGTCCCTTCGCGCGGTGAACCTGTCGTGATAAATCTGGACATTCCATTTCAAGATGATTGGAACGACATCAAAGTGGTAGGCTGTATAAATGGCTTGGTTTGTTTGAATGAACTCTGCAACTACAGAAATGGCACACACATTGTGTTGTGGAATCCAGCCACGAGGAAATACACCCAGATCCCAGAGCCTAAATTGCCGTTAATAAGAAGCTATTTTGTTTCTCTAGGGTTTGCATATGATCAGAAAACAGATTGCTACAAGGTCATCAGGATATGGTACTACAACATCAAATGTACTATAGATAAGCGCCAGTTCAAGGCTGAAGTCTATAGTACTGGACAAATACCTGGAGTACGGTGGAGCTTGTTGATTTCCCTTTCTTGGTTAATCACATATCTTGTGGCAATGTGGTAAATGGTACTCCCTATTGGTATTCCTGCGAATGTAAGGAGGGCGGATCAAGTTATGGCAAGGTGCTGATTTGGTTTGATGCATCAGTGGATGCTTTTAAGTTTTATCGCTTGCCATGGGGGTATCCATGTGTGATGATGACATGCTTGGCAGTTACAGGAGAAAATCCTATTGCTTTCGTGTTTTCTCGCCCGTTAAGGATGGGGGGATATCCAGTGATGTATGAGATGTGGAAACTGAAAAAGTGCGATGATGCTGAAAGTGATCCGATTTATATGGAGCAATTGAGCTTAGATATCTCAAATTTGGAAAGTGTTGTTGGATTTTGTGGAAATGGCAAGATCATTGCACTAGATCAAGACCGGAAACTTGTTATATATGATCCTTATTCTGCAGAAATGAAGTATCTTCGTATTTGTGGGAGGCCACTTAGTTTTCCTGAAGTTTATGACTATACTATGAATGTCGTTTCGCGATCTGCAGTCTGCTGACTTTTCCTTTCGTTGTAGGGTGTTAAGCACTTAATTGATGTTGGCTTAGAGATTTGCCTGTTTTTATGGACATCTGTGTGTAGCTGGATCTCTACTTGTGAAGCTTATTGGTTTTGGCTTAGATTAAGCATTATTTGAAGTAATCTCTTGTTACACATGTGAAAATTGCTAAACCATGAAGTTGATTAACCTGATATCATTGAAGAGTTGACCAAGACCCACCAAGCATATAGCAAACAAACACTACCATAAATTACAATAACAGCTCCAGTTAACATAATAAAACACGATCTTTACTTAGGCATCAATAGCAACCTCCTGCAGTGCACAAGTCAAACCAGGGAAGAAGGTGAAACGAGATTCTCAAAATAGTCATACACTTCAGTCCCGTCGTTAGCACTAGGGGGAACCCTCGACTTAATACCAAGATACCGTTCGTCTTTATTACTAGAATGAGGATCAAATATGAAAAGCCCCTGCTCTTGATAATCTAATGCAATTATCCTCCCATCTCCCAAAAATCCAATCAAAGCTCCCACATGTGTAAAATATTCACACCAGCTCTTCCCAAGAATCGACCTATCTTCACCCTCATCATCACACTTGTTCAGTTTCCAAATGTCGATATAAGTTTCGTATTCTTCAAAGTCCAGTGTACAAGAAAAGGCGTATGCTATAGGATCATCTCCCTTGACTCCCAATCCCGTCTTCACTATCCAGGGATTCCCGGGTGGATCTCCAAGTGGCAAGCGACGAAACCTGAAGGCATCCATTGATGCATCAAACCACAACAACACTTTACCACAAATTGGCCTATCCTCCTTAAATTCATATGTAAACCAATAGGGATTACCGCGTACCACATTGCCACAAGATGTCAGAATGATCAACGAAGGGAAATCAGCAACAACCTCTATCGTTCTCCAACTCTTTGTTCTGCTGCTATAAACTTCAGCCTTGAATCGGAGGTCTGCGCTCGAGTTCATTGTTCTGATGACCTTATAGCAATCTGTTTCCGCATCATATGCAAACCCTAAACAAACATGATCATAGTCTGCTAACACCAATTTAGGGGTTGGGATTTGGGAGTATTTCTTCGTGGCTGGATTCCACAACACAATAGTTGTGCCATTTTGATTGAGATTCAGACAAACCAAGCCATTTGTAGAGCCTACCACTTTGATGTTCTTCCAGTCACCTTCAAATGGAGTATGGAGATTTATGGAGGTGGGCCATCCATCACGAGAGGCGGAAAGTATTGGAAATTTACCATGATGACCTACTGTGATGTAGCGTCCACCACGAGTGGGGACAAGTACCGAAGAAAAGAGGCAAACGTCTTTCTCCTCCTCCTCGTCTGCACATTGAGGGCGAACAAGAAAAGATCCCATATAATTTATGTCAGACGAGGAACTGGCCGTGCGACTATGGTGTTGGATGAAGATTGGGTTATTAAATAGAGCACACCACGCGTTACAAACGGACTTGAAACGGAGGATAGATTTAACCGGAAGTCTCAATGCTATTTGTATCATCAAGTCACCAGACAGTTGGGTTGTTCCAACTGCTTCCAACAAGTAATTCCATAAAACCAGAGCACCTGCATCTTCATTGATCGCCATTGTATGGTTCCTGGAATCCTGGTGTCTTAATCAAGACAAACAATCAAGACGAACAATCAACACATCTACAATGATTTTCTAGATCCAAAATTGAATACCACCACAAGAAATAACTTCTTAGCATGATCATGTAAACAATGTGACATGTATGAATCGAACAATAGAGACAGAATCTTTGAGCTTGTAATACGATGTTAAAGAAACATTGTGAAGATTTGACTTAAGGAGAAGAAATTAACCCTGAAACATTGCACACAATCAACAAATCGGTACATAAACAAACGGAGCTATCTAAAACTTTAGGGTTTCGGACACAACGGCAATACATGCAAACATATAGTTGATTGAAACTCTGATGAACAGCATGGAGAAGAAAAAGGAGAGATTCTGCTTACCAGAATGATCGGAAGATCTTTGATTGGAGTGAGGTAGAGCAGATCAGGACTCCCAACTAAAGACGAAATGACATAGACGGTTTAGCTTTCTTCTAAAAGCAGTTCTTATAGGCTGCAATTAATTTTGTTTTTAATATTTTTTTGGTAGTATACTTATTTGGAGAAATTTCATAAGATTAGATAATTAAATTGCAATTTCATAATTGATTTATAGTTTTTATTGTGACAAACTAAATACAAAACCATCGTGTGAAAAAATTGGTATACACTGCAAATGGAATTTTTTTCTGAAATAGGTTTTTATTTTTTAATTCCCCGTGTCAGCGTCTCTTACGCATAAAATTTAAAAAATAAAAATTGGATTTGTATACCAGCGCCTTTGTATAATTTGTTTTAAATTTTTTTTTTCAAAGTTTTTATATATATATTATTATATATGACTTACTCGTGTTTGGATGACTCGTATGGGCTCGTTTGAAATCGGAATCGATCACGACCGATTTCATTGGGTCCGTATTGATCCCAGCTTTCACCAGATATGTCTCTCGCTCGATTCTGATTTCGAACGACCCCATACGAGCCACCCGAACACGCGTAAGTCTCGTGCGTACCTTCTACTGTAAATGGATATTTACAAATTCGTTCCTCCATATCAGGCGATGAGAGACATATCTGGTGAAAGCTGGGATCAATACGGACCCAACGAAACTGGTCGTGATCAATTCCGATTCCGAACTGGTGAAAGAAGGTATGCACGAGATTTACGCTTGTTCGGATGGCTCTTATGGGCTTGTTCGGAATCGGAATTGACCACAACCAGTTTCGTTGGGTCCGTATTGATCCCAACTTTCACCAGATATGTCTCTCATCGCCTGATATGGAGGAACGAATTTGTAAATATCCATTTACAGTAGAAGGTACGCACGAGACTTACGCGTGTTCGGGTGGCTCGTATGCGGTCGTTCGAAATCAGAATCGAGCGAGGGACATATCTGGTGAAAGTTGGGATCAATACGGACCCAACGAAATCGGTCGTGATCGATTCCGATTTCAAACGAGCCCATACGAGCCATCCAAACACGAGTAAGTCTTATATAATAATATATATATAAAAACTTTGAAAAAAAAAATAAAACAAATCCTTTGTTATACAAATCCAATTTTTTTTAAAAAATTTTATGTGTAAGAGCGTGTCTTACACGGGGGAATTAAAAAATAAAAATCTGCTTCGAATGAGAGACGCTGGTAAATATGTGAAAAATTTCCGAACCTCATAAGAGTGCCTATGTTGAAAATTATTTTCAAAACGAGCCAATATCGGGAATATTTTAAAAAAAAAAACTTATTTCAGAAAAAAAAAATTCTGCAGATGCGCAGTAGTACTTCCTTTGATGAAATGCAAAATTGATCAAAAATACGGTTTGGTTTGAATCAATCTATGTGATCAACTGATCACAGCAACAAGCCAGAAGTACAAATTACGTACAGCATTGACCATCTAGTAGCAGGAAAACTCTTTGATTTTGTTTGGTATAAAAATAGTGTAATGGGTGATTGTCATTTTGTTGATGATCAATCCTTATGTATTATGTTCAGATCATTTATACGTAGTTCAGGTTTTGGGCTTTAATCTGTAAATGGGCCTGGTCCATTATTTGAGGTCCAGAAGCCAGCTGTGGCCCAGATGCTCGACCCGACCCGTCTGAGGTTGCTGGGGCTCCGCGTTTCACTTGTTGGGCTGAGGTATATAAGCTCTCAACCCTTGGTGCTTCTCTCTTATCAGAATCATTCTTCTTCTCCGCCTCCATCTGTGAAAGAGAGCTTCTCCTAGGGTTGGGTTTTCCTGAGTGTTCTTGACTGTGGATCGAGAGCTTGATCTTGACAGAAGCAAAGTTTTTGCTTCTAGAGATAACTTCGAGTAGATTGTGTTCTTGCTTGGAGTTGGAGGCCTTTGACGAGTGGTGAAGCTTGCAGATGCTCGACGGAGTTGAGGTCTGGAGGAGATCTGGTCACACGCGTGGTTTAGGGAGTTTCTCTTCTCTTGTTTTACAGATTCTTGTTGTCTCTGTTCTGTGTATTTGATCTGAACTTAGAGCTTTGCTCTCTTGTAAGATTGTGACCTACTTAGTGGATTTGACCATCAATCTTGAGGCCACGGGGAATAGGCTGAGTCCGAACCTCGTTAACAACTCCTTGAGTCATTTACTTTCTGCATGCAGTTCTTTGTGAGTGTTTATGGTAATCTGATTCGAATCTAGTTAATCTCACAAATAGCGGTAAAGATAACGGTAGATAATAACGATTGAAGCTAGCGTTTTTTGAGACGCTAATGAAAGAAGTTTTTTAGGAAACGCTACCTCTACTGCTGTTTCTTGAGCACTAACTTTTCCTAATACTCTAAAAGCTACTTCAAACGCTAATATTTTGGTTTTACCAAGCATTCCTAAATCTGAATTCTACAACTACTAAATAACTAAAGAAGACCCAAGCTGTTGAAAAATCTCTTTATCACTTCCTGGCCCGGCCACTTGATGTCATCATACCATGTATCACTATCTTTGTTACTTTGGCTTTTTGACAATGCGAGTTCAAGATCCTGTTCTGGATGGCTATTAACGTCTTCATCGTTCTTAGAAGTAATCTCAAACCGATGCTCGTCTACAAATGAAGCATACTCATCATAGAATGTTGACCAGCCATTCACTTTTTCCAGCTCAGAATGTCCCTTGACTTGTTCCTGCTTTTAATCCAATTGAATTTAATGTTTAGATTTCAGAGCACAAGAGAAATAAAACAAAGAACTTATGCATGCTCTAAGCCTAGAATGATTCAAGAAGAAGATAAATCATAAATGTAATGCTTAATATTTCCAATTGAGAAAGAGAGATCATTCAGCTGACAGCAAATGCCACAGTAGTAATTTACCTCTGCCTTTTCAGTTTTCAGTTCCTCTTTGTTTACAGTCACATCTTCATTTGGTGTGGTTGGACAACGATTCAGGCCATGAACCAACATCTGATCGTCTTTTTCCTCAAGAACGTCGTCACTAGCTATTAAACCCGAGTCTGAAATAGACTCCTCATCTCTAGCACTATGTAAAGTGAGTTTTTCATCTACTACTTGACTGCCCGAAATCTCAGCAATAACATCAAATGTCGTTTTTTTACTCGGGAAAGAATCATCCTGAATGCTGGATAATTGTTCTTCACTCCTTGCTGTATCCATATCACTGTTAGTATCTGCAACAGTAGGTAGTGCCTCATAAGCGGCTTCATCAGATTCTTTATAATCATTGTTGACAGCTTGTTCTTCAGTTACGAGTCGAGCATCTGCATCCTTCCAATCTTCAAACACACTAATTATGTTACTTGTTTTCCATGTATGGAGGACTCTATCTTCCCCTGGCTGCCACAAGAATTTCCCACTGATTTCTCTCAGTATGAACTTAAACTGAACTGGCTCGCCAATAGATACATCCTAATCAAGAACACAAAATAAAAGAATCAGAATACAATATCAGACTGCAAAAGCAAGCTTGAAAGGCATTACCAGTTGAGCAATCCATAAATCATCACGGGACCAGATCATTGGAACTGCATTTAAAGTATTCCACAATCCTAACTCCGGTTGGTCACCAACAACGAAAAATTGCTCACCAAATCGGCACTGTTTATGCATGTTTATTTTGATGCGAACTGTTGTTACATCATCTGCAAAAATAAAGAAGCTGTTCAGCCATTTATCTCTAGGGTTTTGGATGAGCCCAAATCAAAAACCATATATCACCTTGATCTGAAAGACGGGGTGGGGCTTCGGTTATAGGGTCCAATTCAATCTACAGTCAACATAATAAAACCAAATCAAACTGATTTCTCTTGGACCATCTCAAATTGTGTCTATTAACGCATACCTGGGAGTCTGAAGAGTGAGAAAAGGAGGACGAAAGTGAGCAGACAAGGCGAGTTCTTGGGAAGCGAATTAAAGGGGAGAGATTTCGGCGAGAAGAAGCAGAATCTCCAGTACCAGAAGCGATGAACCTGAAAAGCCCATACTGAAACGACGTCGCAGAAGCAGGGGAAGAGCAAGCACGCATCTTCACTTCTCTTCTCTTCTCTTCTCTTCTCTTCTCTTCTCTTGTATATTCTTGGCCTTTGTGTTATGGGTTTTGGTTGGATTCGATATTGATGGTAAAGTGTTGCTGGTACAGCAGAGGCGTCGTGATCCGCGAGATTTCCTCACTCACTCAACTCGACTGCGGAGTACTCTCCCTATTATTATGTGTGGGCCCACAAGGTCTAACGTAGTCTACAAATGATTTGACCATACACCTGGCAGATTCTGTGATTCTAAGATTGGCACACCATCCAATGGCTGCCCTATCGAGACGCTATATTTCTCCTATCTCCTATCTGGACGCGAATTTAAGCGCCTAGCCGAGCAATTATTGCGCGTCTAACTTAAGTGATCAGGGGCAAAATTGTCAAGTTTGGAAAATATACCAAAAATTTGCACGCCAATATTAGTCGCGCTAATAGAAAATGGTTTTGAAACAAAAAGATAAATATAACGGCGAAAATATTAAAAAACTCAAAGATTTGCACGCCTAATATAGGAGTGTTATTTGCACGCCTAATATAGGAGTGCTACCGCACAGGGTTTTTTTTATTTTTTATTTTTTATTTTTTAATTTTTTTAATTTTGTTTAATTAAACCGCACACATTTTATTATTTTTTTATTACAGATTTTTTTTACAAAAAAATTATCTGGTAATATTATTACTACCTCATTGCTCTAGTCGCAAGACACTGTGCAAACTCCTTGAGTTCTCAGGTTACATAATAAAGTCTCGCTCACACAAAACGGTGTTGGAATGGATCCAACCTAGTTATATTGGGCATATAAAGTCACAATAAGGTCTCGCTCACATAAAACGAGGCTTGAAACTATTCGTAAAAGCTAAAATGCCTTAGATGGGCTTAAGGCCCAATTTGGCAAAATGACACCCAAACGATGTCGGAATGGAATGAAACTTGGTTTCGATGCTTATTAGAGATGTTTGACCATGTGGGTAATTCTCAATCAAAACTTATTCATTTTCAAGTAACACCTTCTTTGTAAACATCAAACTAGTCATCACTCTTTTAACTTGTCGCAATATGTATGGTTAACAGCACGATGTATTATTATGTTTGAATTTTTTTTACAACTTAGTCACATGATGTATATAAAGTCACAATATGGTCTTGATCACATAAAATGAGGCTCTAAACTATTTGTAAACGTTAAAAGCCTTAAAAGGCCTTAAATGGGCTTAAAGCCCAATTTGGCAAAACGACGCCCAAACGGTGTCGAAATGGAATGAAACTTGGTTTCAATGCCTATTAGAGATATTTGACCATGTAGGTAACTTCCAATCACAACTTCTAACTTTTCAAATAGCACCTCCTTTGTAAAAACCAAACTAGTGATAACTCTCTAACTTGTCGCTACATGTATGGTTTACATCATCGATGTTGATTATTGTTGAAAACATTATACAACTTAGGCTTATTAGACATATAAAGTACCAATAAGGTCTTTCTCACACAAAACGGGGCTCGAAACTATGCGTAAACGCTAAAAGGCCTTAAATGGGCTTAAGGCCCAATTTGGCAAAACGACACTCAAATAATGTCGGAATGGAATGAAACTTGGTTTCAATTCCTATTAGAGATATTTGACCATGTGGGTAATTCTCAATCAAAACTTATTCATTTTCAAGTAACACCTCCTTTGTAAACATCAAACTAGTCATCACTCTTTTAACTTGTCGCAATATGTATGGTTAACAACATCGATGTATTATTATGTTTGATTTTTTTTACAACTTAGTCTTATTATGTATATAAAGACACAATAAGGTCTCGCTCACATAAAACGAGGCTCAAAACTATTCGTAAACACTAAAAGGCCTTAAAAGGCCATAAATGGGCTTAAGGCCCAATTTGGCAAAACGAAGTCCGAACGGTGTCGGAATGGAATAAAACTTGGTTTCAATGCCTATTAGAGGTATTTGACCATGTAGGTAACTTTCAATCACAACTTCTAACTTTTCAAATAACACCTCCTTTGTAAAAACCAAACTAGTGATAAGTCTCTAACTTGTCGAAATATGTATGGTTTACATCATCGATGTTGATTATTGTTGAAAACATTATACAACTTAGGCTTATTAGACATATAAAGTACCAATAAGTTCAAATAACATCTCGAAACTATACGTAAACGCTAAAAGACCATAAAAGGCCTTCCAATTTGGCAAAACGACGCCCAAACGATGTCGGAATGGAATGAAACTTGGTTCCAATGCCTATTAGAGATATTTGATCATGTGGGTAACTTCCAATCAAAACTTCTTCATTTTCAAGTAACACTTCCTTTGTAAATATCAAACTAGTCATCACTCTCTAAATTGTCACAATATGTAATGGAAGTGGTCAAATACCTATAATAGTCATAGAAACCAAGTTCAAATTATTCCGACATCGTTTGGGTCGTTTCGTCAAGTCTAGAATTTATAGAAAGATTAAATTGAGAATAGTATCGATTATCATAATTTTTTATCTTAAAAAATAATATAAGTTTTAGTACGTGTTTTATAATTATAAATATTTGTATATAAATATTTTTATAAAAACATGAAAAATAATAGAAATATTAAAATAATAATAAATATATTAAAATAAGGCTTAAAATAATTAGTTTAAATAATAATTTTTTCTTAAAATTATTAGAACAATTAATTTAATAAATATGTGAGGACTAAGATAGAAAAACTTTTTTACCTTAGAAGCGCTACAAATAGCACGCCTAACTTAGAAGCGCTGATTTAATATTTCCTTAATTGTTTTTTTTTTTTGAAATCACCTTAACTTTGCACTCCTATATTAGGCGTGCAAATCTTTGAATTTTTAATATTTTCGCCATTATATTTATCTTTTTGTTTCAAAACCATTTTCTATTAGCGCGGCTAATATAGGCGTGCAAATTTTTGGTATATTTTCCAAACTTGACGATTTTGCCCCTGATCGCTTAAGTTAAGCGCGCTATAATTGCTCGGCTATGTTAGACGCGCAAATTCACATCCAGATAGGAGAAATATGGCGTCCATATAGGGGCAACCTATACAATTGAACTGTACAAGGAGAAAGAGTCTTAGGCCATTCACAAAGTAGAAATCCAATTCAAGTTTCTAATTTTATTTTTTGTGTTTCTCTTTCCTCTACATAAGCATAAGAAATTTTCTACTTGATTTATTACCACAACCCAGATCTCAAATTTCAGCCAATTAGTAAAAGGTGATGGACCCATATTTAAAGCTTTTACAACAAAATTTAATTCATAATTGATTGGCATTTGTTTTTTGACACAGAAACAAGAAACTAGCACATGATTCAAGATGTGTTTCTCTTACACAATTCTGACAATTAATTTAATTTTTCATTTTTTTTAAATTGTTTAAGAAACTCCAAAGTCCTGCATTGTGGATGGCCATACGTTCCGGGAAAATGATTCAAATACCGTCTATATATACCCTCATGAGCTGTATGGATTTTGATTGGCTATATATTTACTTTTTTGTCTTGGTATAGGTTTTATAATAAAAAATTAATTAATCAATAAAAAACAAAGGGTAAATATTCATGGAGTGCCTAATTAACTTCCCTACATTCCGGCGTCTTTTTTCTGACCACTGGCCATCCGACTAGGGCCATTGGTTTAGTTGAAACCCTAGATTATTCTGATTACCCTTGAAATTCTTTAATTTTGCCAAGGTTATATAACAATCAACTGGGAATAGCCAATAAGACGATTAGCTTCTCTACACACGTGACTGAAACGGACTAGCCAGTCCCTCGAAATAAAGCCATGACACATACGCAGTGGCGGAGCCATGATTTATACGAAGGAGGGGTGAGATTGCCTAACAAAAAAAAAAATCGTATTCCAAAGTTTACACTTCTATAAACGTTCAAAAATTCAGCTTTATCCATTTACCTATATAAAATCAAATTTGACAGTTTTTTTTAATACTTTAGCCTGGTTTTCAGCATTTTTCCAAATTGGGCTCAGTAAAACATGGACCTTGTTTATAGAGCCCGGTAAAACATGGACCTTGTTTATAAATTGGGCTCAACTTTTAAAAAATTATTAAAATAGGTTTATACAGTCTTCTTCTCTGTTCATTTCCATCTCCATTAACGCAATTTCGAGGAGGTGTTAGATCTACCGGAATTTCAAACTCTATGCCTAAAATTAGAGTTTCTTGGGGTGAAGGGGGCGCAACCGCACCCTCAACGCCCCTGGATCCGCCATTGCACATACGTACCAAGAACGAAAGGGAATGAAAATCTGAGACCCCTTTGGTTATGAACTCTACCACGATCGCCGAATCAACCTCCACCAAGGCACACAGATAACCCAGTTCCCAAGCAATATGTTGACCATAATAGACTCTTCATAGTTAAGCCATAGGCGCGCTGCAAGCCCCAATGTTAAGTGTGAAGCCCCCACGCCACATCCCATTGGCATTTTTCCAATGTCTTTGAATTCTGTATAAAGTGGTAAAAATCTTGCCTTAAAAAAGTGATAAAAATCTAAGAAGGATTCATCTTTTAGTTTAAGTAGGAAAAGAAAAAGGCAATGCTTTAAATAATGGAAAAGTATCACATGAAAATATATTATATGGTGAGAATTGAGAATGAATCTCCACTCTCCATTTTGAACCAATCGGACGGCTCACATCAAGTAGCACTTGATTTCTCACGCGCGCGTGGCCTTCTCCATTAAATCCTTTATGTTATTCCGTTCTCCTCTTCTCCTCTTCCTCGCGCTTTTCTTTCTTCCGTCGATCTCCTCTCTTCCTCCTCTTCTCCTCCTCGTTCGTTTTAATCTCGACTCTCCATTCTCCTTATCATTGTTTATTTCTCTCGATTTCTTTTTTTTTTTATTTGTAATTGATTTTTGGTTTTGTTCATGTGTTGCAGGTGTTCTTAGCTCGTTACACATCAATTGGCGTCATGGAACCAGGTTAATTTGTTTAATTAGGCTTCATTCTCGTTTTTCAGATTGTTTGTTTATCTTTTGTTGAATTTTTGCTGAATTATTGTGTACGAGATATCCTTTGATTGATTTCAGTAATTTCAGCAATTTCAGTGATTTTTCAGTGTTGATTTCGTCTTATTAGTATTCCTATGTATGATTGTTGCTTCAATTTCGACTTTCTGTAGTTGCTTGCAATTGATTCCAGGTTTTAGGTCTTCTAGCCATTAATTAGTTTTTCCCCATTGTTCTGTATTTGATTGTGTTTTTGCTTTGTTGATATTCAGGAAATTGCATTCCTGTTTGCAATGATGTTGATGTTTCTAAGCCTTTTGTTGGTCAAATATTTTCTTCACTTGATCAAGGGGTTCAGTTTTATTTGAACTATGCAAATGAATGTGGATTTAATGTTCGTATGGGTACACGTACAAAAGCGAATGATTCCAGTAAAGTAGTTCTCTGGAACTATTTGGTTTGTAGCAAGGAAGGATTTACAAAAACACGTGTTTTAACCCCAAGTTCCCAGATGTCAAAGAAAAGAAAAAGGACTTCAGACAGATGCGGTTGCAAAGCAAAGATAGCTCTTCGATATGGTGGACGTGATGGCTATTGTGTAAAGAGATTTGTGGAATCTCACACTCATGATATGGTTCCTAAATCTCATCAACATTTCTTGAAGAACAATCGAAAACTAACTCCATTCCACCAGGACTTCATTATTAACTGTTTAAAGTCAAATCTTGGTACAAGTCAAGCATACAAGCTGCTCAAGAATTCTGTTGGTACATACTCCGATATTGGTGCTACAATGATTGACTTCAAAAACTTCAAGAGGGATTTGAACTCGTATATGATTGGTTGTGATGGTCAAATGATAATTGACAATATGGTTCGTAAGAAGGAAATGTGTGAGGCGTTCTATTTCAATTATGTTGTCAATGAAAAGAATGAGTTGAGTCGTTTGTTTTACTCTGATCCCATCAATCACAAAAGTTATTCATTCTTCGGTGATGTTGTCTCAGCCGATGCAACATACCAGTTTAATAGGTATGTACAATAAAATCACATTCACATGCACACTTGAGTAATTCACATGCACATATGTACAAATTACATGCACCTTAAGTTTGTATGTGATTAATACCTATATCCAATTATTCTGTTTTGTTTATTCACATGCATACCTGAGTAATTGACATGCATATATGTTCAAATTATATGCACCTTAAGTTTGTTAGTGATGCATACCTATACCCAGTTATTCTGGTTTGTTTATTCACATGCATAATTGAGTAATTTACATGCACATATGTTCAAATTACATGCACCTTAAGTTTGTATGTGATGACTAGCTATACTCACCTTCTGTTTTTTGTTTATTAACATATTTTTAGGTATGATATGGTTTTCATCCCATTCACCGGAGTTGATAATAACAAGAAATCAGTCACTTTTGGTTTTGGTTTACTCTTGAATGAAGATATTCCATCATATGTGTGGTTATTCGAGAACTTCAAGAAAGCAATGGGCCATGAGCCACATGTCATTTTAACTGATCAAGACGATGCTGTTAAAAGTGTTGTGGAACAAGTTTTCAGTCATGCCGTTCATCGATTTTGTATGTGACACACAATGTTCAAGGTTCCTGTGAAGGTTCATCTTAATTCACCATCAGAAACTGAGGAGTTCAAGAAAAGGTTCAATGAGATTGTGTGGAGTGATGAGTTGAAGAAAGATGAGTTTGAAGAGGCTTGGATGCACATAATCGATGACTACAACCTTGAGTCAAACAAATGGTTGGCAAATTTGTTTGATTTACGTCAGTTTTGGATCCCTGCCTTCTTTCAAGATGTTTGCATGGGAAGTATGCTTAGGAAAACTTCTAGGTCTGAAAGTCAGAATGCCTTCTTTTCTGGTTTCATTGGAAGAAGTTCATCACTAGTGCTCTTCATGTTACAGTATGAGAATGTTGTTGATTCTCAGAGACATACTCAACGGAAACTTGACCTTGAATCATCTACAAGTGTTCCAACATTTAAGACTCTTTTACTTTTGGAGAAAAAACTTGCAAAGATTTATACTATCAATGTCTTTTATGATATCCAGGATGTACTATGGGCTGCTATATATAATTGCATTCCTGTCTGTCAATCATTGGATGGAGATGTTAGAACTTGCAGCATTCTATGTGGTGGGCAAGTTTATGATGTGCATTATGCTTTATCCATCAAAGAAGTGAGTTGTGGTTGCAACAAGCTAATAACCACCGGAATGCCTTGTTCTCATATGTTTTCAGCTTTAAGAAGTATGAATATTGAAGACTTCCCTAGCAATTTGATCAAGTCTAGGTGGACGAAAAAGTCAATGATTCAGCCAACATTTGAGATAGATGGTGCCATCTACAATCAAGGTTTAAATATGGATGAAAACAAGGTCCTTGTCTCTCAACTACTTTATGAGATGCATGGTTGTGTCAATCTTATTGAGGATAATCCGATTGCCATGAATCATCTATTGAGTGTGGTAAGACGTGAGAAGGAATTGTTCCAAAAGTCAATGCTTCCTGATTCTACACTTGCATGTAGATCAACACAAAGTAGATTTGAGAAGTTTGTTGGTTCGGTTCCCGAGGTTATTAATATTCTTCCTCCTCCACATACCAAGAAAAAGGACAGACCAAAATCTACTCGCTTAGTTGGTGTTGCAGAGGCAATCCGAGACAATGCATCCAAGGAGATTAGGCGTTGCACAATATGTCATGAGATTGGGCACAACAGTAGAACATGCAAGAAGGATACTCCAGTTGTTTGAAATTTATTTCTGTTATTCAAAACAACAATTATTTTCATGATATTTTGTTGAATTTGGTATACGTGTGACAATTGTTTTACTTTTCTGTTAATGATATACACTTTCATTTACATGCACATTTATGGAATTGACATGCAAATATTGGAAATTCACATGCACATACTGTAAAATTGCAACTTTCTGTACAAGTGCCCATATATTGGTATTCACGTGCACAATATGTGAATTCACATGCACAATATGCATATTTACATGCACATTTATGAAATTCACATGCAAATTTTGGAAATTCATATGCACATCCTTAAAAATTGCAACTTTTCTGTCAAAGTGTTCATATATGGGAATTCACGTGCACATTATGTGAATTCACGTGCACATTATGTGAATTCACATGCACATCCTGTTGAAATAACATGCACGCACATCATAATTTTCATAACTATAAAAACATTTCATTTGCAAATACCCCACTGTAAAAACACACCACTCAATTACAGTGTTCTAAAAATATATCATCCAAAATAACATCCAACTAGTAATATTTCCTCCAAAATAACACAATACATGATCATATTAGTCTTGATACTCCAACATGTATTCAAACAGATGCTGTCTTCTTTTTTGCCTTCGAGACCATTGCTACAACCTTATTCTTCTCTGAATTCCAATGATTATCAATGATTGAAGTGCAATACTTAATCCTCATAGTCTCTATTTGCTTTGCATCTTCTATCTTTAGTTGACTGTCCCAATCATCCACACCATTTCCAAAGTAAGTTTCCATATGTCTCATGGCAAATAACGCGCAGTCAATCTTGTTTGCATTGTCTCTCCATGGCATTTCCAGTCTTACAGTAGGCACTTGGGTTTCATCTCTTAAAACTGCAGCCACGTTATCCATTTTGTGTGCCATTAAGTAGTTCACAAACAACTCTATCTGCATTCCAAAGAAAAAATAAACAATTAATGATCCATTCTTAGTAGAATAGAAAGTACATGTGATTATTTATTAAAAAACTCATCAATTTGGATGGTACTTTTCCATACTTCTCTTGTACACCAACATCAACAGCTGAATTGTCTAGGATATCAAATCTCGGGTTCTTGACATTTATGACAATCACATAGTAGTGTTTAGAGTGACATATTGGAAATACAAACTGTAGAAAATACAAAAATCAGAAAGTTAGAAACCATGAATGACATGCACAAAACAAGAAATGACATGCACAAGACAAGGAATGACATGCACAAGAGAAGGAATGACATGCACAAAACAAGGAATGACATGCACAATTATATTTAATAACATGCACATACAAAAGTAACATCATGCACACTAAATATATACTGTACTTACCAAATCAATTGCTTCCTTTGTTGAAAATGAATACTCTTTCATAACCTTTTCCATTTCGTCGTTGAACATACTAGACCTATCCTCCAATGGTTCGTCTACTAAAATTGACCAGTTCTGCAAATCATTTAACATAACATTAACATGTGAACAATTAGTTTATGATCTCTTAAACTATACAATATAGTTAATGCATACCGAAACTTCTATTCTGACGAAGAACCTTCGAGGTTTTTTATCACTTTTGAATTGTTCATTCATATTCAACTCATCTGTCCACAAGTCAATTATGTTTGAATCTACATATTGCCCATGCTTCATTGATTTAAAGTCTTCTTTTGTTGCAGTTACATTCCCAAGCTTTACCACCAATTCCCTGAAAATTGACATGCACAATTAGTGTAATTGACATGCACAATAGATGTAAATACATGCACATTTGATAGATTGTGCATGCTTTGATAATAAATGAATGTGTGCATGTGAATATTGAGAGTGTGCATGTGAATACTGAGAATGTGCATGTGTATACTGAGAATATGCATGTGAATACTGAGAATGTGCATGTGTATACTGAGAATATGCATGTGAATACTGAGAATATGCATGTGAATAGCTTACTTGGCATTGGATGAGTCTTCAGTTAACCAATTATACAATTTGTTCTCTGCAGCCGTTGTTTTGTCATTCAAATTTATCGCTCTTGGCTTGCAAGGTGACTTGTGGTGCTCAGATGGTTTCCATTGCCTCTTCTCTCTTGTTCCATATTCCGGCTGCACAATTTGAACTTTTTTTTTTCAATTTTCTTTCCTTGATTAATGTCTTCTGCATTACTAGATTGATTCAATGCCCCATCCTTCAAAAATATTTCAAAATAAAATGTTAGAAATACATGCACAATCATCCATATTGACATGCACAACCAATTATAAAGACATGAACAGAAATAAACCTTATCCTGAATCATGGTTTCTTCATCCACACTTGATCCCTTATCAACATTTTTAACTACTTGGTGTTGCAATGCTTCATCCTTCAAATTTATTTAAACAAAATAAAGAACATATTAAAATTCATCATGACAGCTGAAAATATATGAACAATGATTCAACCTATACCTGAGCTATATTGATGTTTTCCTCCATTCTAGTTCTCTTCTCACTGTTTTCTTCAGCTGTAAATCTAGCTTCATCAAATCTATTTTTTCTTTTGTTGTTTTTAGCTCTGGTATATGTCTGTGGTATATCTGGCACACCTTCTCTAGCTGTTTGTGCATCCCAAAATGTTTCAGTGTATGGTGTTGGATCCGGGAAACCGCTTGGACATACACCAGGAATACCCAAAGTAAACAATGGTCCAGCATAAGACTCTTTAAGCTTTATTGTCCTTTCAATTTCCTCAATGCACTTTTCAGCCTCCTCCCAGAATTTTTGCTCCGTTGATGTCTCTACAACCTCCTCTGGTTGCTTTTGAGTGCCAAGTGGACTCAATTTCAAATTTAACATTCTCAAGAGCTTCATAAACCTTAACAAACAAAGTGTTGTTGGCTAATTGTGCAGGGGCTGCCTTAATTCTCTCTAGGTACCTGCTTATGAACTTTGCAAGCTCCTCGCCTTCTTCTATTACGCTACGAAGAAATCCCTGTCCACATTAAAATTGACAAGCACATTCATGAAATTGACATGCACATTAATGTAATTGACATGCACATTTGATGTATATACATGCACATTTGACAGATTGTGCATGCTTTTAATAATATATGAATATGTGCATGTGAATAGTGATCATATGCATGTGAATAGCAAATATGTGCATGTGAATATCTTACCAGTAAATCTTCCTCTGATTCAGTTCTTGGTTGTTCTGTAGGCTTATCCTTGCCTTTTTTTTCTTCAGGATTTTCTTGTTTTTTATCTTCTTTTTGCGGGCTTTCTCGAACATATCCCAAGCCAAATCCTCCAATCATAATCTCATCCGTTTCTCTTTTTCTCAAAGATTTTGTGTCCCAGTTTTTAATTATAGGCAACTCCCTCTTTGGTTTCTGATTCTTAATCAACATTCTGTCAACATACATCATCTGTATAAAATAAGAAGAAGAAAATTAGATGCATATTTTTAAGGAAAACAACAAGTACAATCACATGCACACTGTGATCAAAGACATGCAATTATTGTACAATAACATGCAAAACTGAGGCAAACACATGCAAATAATTATAATTTTAGTCACTTACCAGTGGTAATAGAACTGGACCTCAGAAACCTCCCTCCATAGTTTTCTCCCATACCTCAGTGTGATTAATTAAGTTTCTCATCACAAGCTCACACCAATTGTACTCACCTATCTTGCTAGTGTCCTTCAGGGCATCTAGGATTCTTGTGTTCAGTTTTCCGGATAGGTTACACTCTACAACAAGTGTGTACATAAGGGTGATGATGTTCCTTCTAAACCAATCATCCGCCGTTTTGTTTTTAAGCAGAACACGGCTGAGATCGGTTGGTGTAAGACTCTTTACATCCCTTAATTTCTTCTCTCCACTCTTGGGATCTTCAATAGGGTCAAACTGCTCTATTAAACCATTAAGCAACTCTGTATCGGTTACATCAGAAGGAATGTTAATTTTAGTATCACCGTGAGGAAAGCCTAAGTACGTCTGAACATCATCCTCTTCTATCCGGATAATACTTCCTTCATCTCCAATCTTTATTGAAGAAGCAACATGGTTGAATTGGCTTAATATCCAATATGACATTCTCCAAGGAATTTTTCCAATATTCCATTCCAACATGCACCCGAAACCCATATCCTTAAGGGCTTGCTTTTGTATTGGTTCAAGATTATTAATTGTTTCAACCAACAGTAGAGGTGAACTTCTTGTCTTGATGGTTACGTATCCAAATTTCAGCTCTCTAATTCCACCTCTTGTTTTTTTGGGATTCCCCACATCCTGTCTTGATGAACCTTCTTGTCTTTGAAACTTTTTCATAATTTTTTCCACAGGATCCTTGTCCTTATGAACCATTGGTTCCTTACCTTTTCCTGTTGAAGTAATCGAAGCTTCTACTGATCTAGGACTCGTCCTAGTTCTTTCTCTTATAACCAATGGTCTTGATGTTGGTTTTTTGTTCTTCATTGCTGTTTGCTTTACTTTCTTTACCTTTACAACTGTAAAATTCAGAAATAAATCAACAATTAGTCAGTTGTTACAACTTCCCAAACACATAGAAATACATGCACAAATCAGAGAATTACATGCACATATATGAAATTCACATGCACAGTTTGTAAATACACATGCACATCCTGTAAAATTGCAATTTTCTGTGCATGTCTTTATATGGGAATTCACGTGCACCATATGTGAATACACATGCACAATATGCATATTTACATGCACAATATGCATATTTACATGCACACACATTATCATAACCAGAGAAAATACATGGACTAATAATTAACCTTTTCCTTTATCAATCATATGCACACAAAAGCAAAATTTGATGCACTCCCAACATAAATTTCATGCACAACAATATAGAGTACATTTATATGAAATCTACTTTACCTTGCGCTTCATTTGTTGTGATTGGATTTGGATCTTTTGGTTGTTGACTTGTGTTTGGAACTTCACTTGTTTCTTTTTCCAAGTCTGATACAACACCCATGACAGTATCAGTGACATTGGTGTCTTGTACCTTCTTTGTCCTGCCTTCTCGATTTGCATCTTGAACAAAAACAATATAAGATTAGTAATGAACGTAGTACAATATTTCTTAGGAAGACATAAATTAAGTACTAAATTATCAAAGTTGGACCTCTATGCAAAGTTGTTTCCCCAATAGTCATGGTAGCGTCCCAGAAATGTATTACTCTAGGTGTGCTACTCTTTTCATGATCTTTTTTCTGTTTTTTTGCAGCTGCTACTTTTTTATTGTTTGCTTTACATTTAGCTATCAATATAGGAAAAGTTTTTTAGTAAATATGCTTGATATATACACCTTCAACCACATGCACTTTCAGTCATATTAACATGCACATTTAACATATCCACATGCACATAATCACTCAGATTCAAGCACACACAGATGCACCTCTTCTTCCAAAATCAAGTAAATACACCTTCAACTACATGCACTTTCAGTCATATTAACATGCACATTTAACATATCCACATGCACATAATCACTCAGATTCAAGCACACATCCTAGATGGCCATCCTCTCTCATAATCAAGCACATATTTCTTTAACTACATGCACATTCAACCAAATTAACTAGCAAATATAATTCAAAACAAGTCTCTAAATGACCTAAATTTTTTTAGATCTAGTAGATATGCATGCACAAGAGTTAAAATCAACAAGAACACATTATATGTGTAGACGCAGTGTGTGTCAATTTTTGATCAAATTCATTGTGAAAACCAAAAGATACACTCTAATCAATCAAATTGATCACAAAATTAGACTCATCACCTTAACATAAACATTAAACCGAGCACGACGAGCATATTTATCAGCAATATTCTCGGAATTTTGAGGGAGTTACCTTGTGATTCCAGTGGATTTCGTGTAAAACTTAGGGTTCGTGTTGGTTGGAATTCTACCGGATGTTTCTCTGAATTTTTGAAAGAAAATTTGGGAAGACTAGAATTACGGTTTCTGCAACGGAATACTTTTGAGGAGCTTCATTATTGGGCGCGTGTATGCAACGCAGTAATTTAGTAATCTCAGGCGCGTGTTTGCAACGTCATTTGTTGGGCTTTTAATTTGATGGACCGTGTAGTCCAGTGGATTGGTTTTGTTGGATGGCCCACGTTCATTCGTAATTCGCATGGTAGAGTTCATTCTCACCGGATTCGTTTTCTTAAATAATTACGTATGTTATGACTTTGCAATATCTCAAATCTAGATGACAATTATTCTGGTTAAGGTGAAATGTTATAACCCTTCTAACAATAAGAATGATCTGACAAGAAATGAATCAAGATTATATTTCGGCTTTTTGGTAAGGTAGCACGTCATGTGCATATGCCTGATTGATCCTTGTATATGACATATATATAAGGTTATTGAACACTTTAACGATTAAATTACCACCTGACTTATATTTTGTGTTAATTGAACATGAACAACTCAACTCTGTAAACCCACAGGGGGCAACTTTGTAGGTCAATGGACAATCTACAAACTATCAAAGGGAAAATCACAATACAATGAGACACAAAACCATTTTACGATAGAACATTGGTTAACACAATGTGTGAATTGAGTTCTATCTAGTATTATATGAGTTTATATACTAAACAACTTATCTTTCAATTATCTGGCCACACTCGACTTTTATAAACTAAACTTGAAAAAGGTAATTGGCAAAAAAAAAAATATTATGCAAAATCTCACATTTGCGTTTTAAATTGATGATCCCTTCTTGGGTTAAGTAACCCTTCTTTGTAGTGTGATTTGTATTTTCTAACCCTAAATAGTTACGATATATTAATTGACTCTTTTACACATGATGACAATCTATCTATATATATAAAAGATGGTTGCTCTTGGGCGAAAGTAAATGGAATCCGTACCTATTAAATGCTTTAGCAAAATCCTTTTCATCCCGTTTATGAATCTATATATTCTCCCTTTTGCCCATAAATGTAATTGGTATCTCATCTATTCTAAACTTACTTTTTGTAAAACCTAATAAATTCTAGATTCATTCAAATTTTATTATTTCTATTAATTAATTATCTTATCCTTTCTTCCTAATCTTATCTTTGTCCTAATTAAATAAAATCTTAAATATAATGTCAAAAAATTAATATAATTTTTATCTACTAATTTTTATCATATCAAACCAATAGAAACGAATACAAGTAACAACCTTAATGGGGCTATTTAATTTCCTACTAACTTGCCAACTATAATCGTTACAATATTAAATATATGTGGTTGGATTGACATTCGCTCAATGAAAATACAATCAAAAATAAATATCATATATAGATATTATAATAATCAGACTACAAAAAGACGAAATGTATTACATATATTATAAAATCGATCTATTGATAAAATAATGTCAATTGAGACTAATTAATGTTTAAACCTAATTTTCCCCTTTTAATTTTCCATTTCCCATTTACCTAATGAAGATTGAGACTTATTAAATGTCTAATAAAACCATAACAATGTGCTTAATTGGTTAGTATTTCCACCTTTTTCATCTTTTTTCTCTCTTCGCACTTCGCCACCAATCTGTATGGCGATAAAGAGAAATTCGAGCACCATCAATGACTATGTGATTCTGGTACATATATGAGAGATATTCTATTCTTTTATTAAAAAATGACATGTATGAAATAATATCTGAAATATATAAATATCGCTAAAATCAAAGCGCATTTAGCCCGCGCGAAGCGCGGGAGATGACCTAGTTTTATAAAGTAATTGACGATCGTTTCATTGATGATGGTTACTGTCATTAAATGATGACAAAATACTGTCATCGAGTAAGGATGGAAGTTCTCATCAAGTAACGACAAAAAAAATTGTTATCATCCCACGTTAGACGGTTAGAAAACACAAAGTATATTTATTAGGGCAAAAAACTATAAAATTTGTCATTAGAAGGGCATTAGGCCAAGTAATTTTCATTGATAAAATGTTGTGGGCCTGAAAAAAGCCCATTTGTTTTTGGTGTGGGCCTATATGGCCAATAATCCACAGGCAACCGAAAACCCCGACCCCAATTCAATTTCTTCGTAGCAACATCCCGCAGTGCAACTCCGCCTCCGACCCAAGTTCTTCTTCGACTACTCCAGTTCTCCTTCTTCTTCTTCGTCTCCTAAAGTAGTTAGTGTCATTAAATGATGAATATTGTCATCGCGTAAGGGTAAAAGTTGTCCCGACAAAAAATTGTGATCACTAAACATTAAAAGGTCAGAAAACACAAAGTATATTAATTAGGGTAAAAACTATAAATTTGTCATTAGAAGGGCATTAGGCCCAGTAATTTCCATTGATAAAATGTTGTGGGCCTGAAAAAATCCCATTTGTTTTTGGTGTGACCCAAGATGGCCAATAATCCACACGCAACCGGAAACCCCGACCCCAATTCAATTTCTTTGTAGCAGCATCCCGCAGTGCAACTCCGCCTCCGACCCCAGTTCTTCTTCGACTCCTTCAGTTCTCCTTCTTCTTCTTCTTCGTCTCCTAAAGTAGTTACTGTCATTAAATCATGAATACTGTCATCGAGTAAGGGTGAAAGTTGTCACGACAAAAAAATTTTGATCACTAAACGTTAAAAGGTCAGAAAACACAGTATATTAATTAGGGTAAAAACTATAAATTTGTCATTAGAAGGGCATTAGGCCCAGTAATTTCCATTGATAAAATGTTGTGGGCCTGCAAAAAGCCCATTTGTTTTTGGTGTGGGACTAGATGGCCAATAATCCACACGCAACCGGAAACCCCGACCCCAATTCAATTTCTTCGTAGCAGCATCCCGCAGTGCAACTCCGCCTCCGACCCCAGTTCTTCTTCGACTCCTCCAGTTCTCCTTCTTCTTCTTCTTCGTTTCCTAAAGTAGTTACTGTGATTAAATGATGAATATTGTCATCGAGTAAGGGTGAAAGTTGTCACGACAAAAAATTGTAATCACTAAACGTTAAAAGGTCAGAAAACACAAAGTATATTAATTAGGGTAAAAACTATAAATTTGTCATTAGAAGGGCATTATGCCCAGTAATTTCCATTGATAAAATGTTGTGGGCCTGAAAAAAGCCCATTTGTTTTCGGTGTGGGCCTAGATGGCCAATAATCCACACGCAACCGGAAACCCCGACCCCAATTCAATTTCTTCGTAGCAGCATCCCGCAGTGTAACTCCGCCTCCGACCCCAGTTCTTCTTCGACTCCTCCAGTTCTCCTTCTTCGTCTCCTAAAGTAGTTACTGTCATTAAATGATGAATATTGTCATCGAGTAAGGGTGAAAGTAGTCACGACGAAAAATCGTGATCACTAAACGTTAAAAGGTCAGAAAACACAAAGTATATTAATTAGGGTGAAAACTATAAATTTGTCATTAGAAGGGCATTAGGTCGAGTAATTTCCATTGATAAAATGTTGTGGGCCTGAAAAAAGCCCATTTGTTTTTGGTGTGGGCCTAGATGGCCAATAACTCACACGCAACCGAAAACCCCGACCCCAATTCAATTTCTTCGTAGCAGCATCCCGCAGTGCAACTCCGCCTTCGACCCCAGTTCTTCTTCGACTCCTCCAGTTCTCCTTCTTCTTCTTCTTCGTCCCCTAATAGGGATCATTCTGGTTAACGGGGAGGAGGTTAAGGTTGAGTACGAGGGTTTAGGAGAAATATGCGTTGGTTGTGCGCGCCAGGGGCATCTGGAAAACGCGTGCCCGTTGACTGTCAAACAGTCGGCGACCAAGGATGGGGAGCCTTTGGTTTTTGCTAGCTCGGACGGAAATCCGCCTCCAACGGCTAGAAAGAGCTCGTTGGGTGCTTGGATGATGGCCAGTACGACTGCTCCATGTAGGCAGTTCGCCAACAACTCTGGGACCCAGGGGACGAAGGCTCATCCTGGTCATAACCGTTATTTTGTCTTGGGGCATGATTCTGGGGAGACCAAGGATGATAATACAGGGAAGGATCCAGATGGAGGTAGTGCTGCAGCGGGTGTGGAGAAGGGTACGTTCAGGGATAATGGGAAAAGGACGGATTTCAAGTATTTGTCCAAAAGCCCAAAGAGGAATGTCAACTTTGCCTTCTCCTCCAAGGAAAAGAATGGAGACAAAAGCAAAGTGGCAACAAGTTCTGGAACGGTTACAGAGGGCAGGTTTTCTAGGGCGCAGAAAGGGAAAGGATGGGTTGCTAACGGGGTCAGTAATGGGGTCAGTAACGGGGTGGGCCGGAATGCTAATGGATCGATCAAGAGGGACCGTCCGGATGATGGACATATGGAGAGCACCTCTTCAAAGACTAGTGGGCCTGTTGTTGTGGCCTCTAGGCAAGTGGTTATCTCCAATAACAATGGGCCTGCTCCTTTGGTCCCTCCTAGTCAATCCAACTCGGACTCTTTGGAGGTAGTCCAATTGGGTAACTCCAATTCGGGCCCTCTGAGGAAGGAGGATCCCATACCACCAGACTTAGGAGATAAGACTATGAACCCTCACAACAACAATGGTGGTGTGCCTGAAGGGAGTACTGAAGGGGCTTTGGCTCTAAGAGTGGGTGGACGACCGCCCCAAATGGAAGGGACCTTGGTGGTGGCCGCTCAGGCGGCTCCACATAGGGACTAGGTGTTCGTCCCATCCTCCCCCTCGCTGTTTTTTATGAATACAATGATCTGGAATGTTCAAGGTGCAGGTGGGAAAGGTTTCAGAGGAGCTTTGCGTTATCTCCTCAACCATAATCCGGTTGACATTTTAGCGGTTCTTGAGCCGCGTATTTCAAGTGCTAAGGCGGACAAAGTCTGTGGGAGGCTTACCTTCCCCAACTCGGTTCGTGTTGAAGCCGTGGGATTTTCGGGTGGACTGTGGTTGTTATGGAAGGAGGATCGTATGAGATTGAAGGTGCTCCTTATCCATGACAACTTCATCCACTCTTATATTACCATTGGCTCCGACAACCTGCACTTGTTTGTTGTTTATGCTCCCCTGACGGCTCAGGGAAGGCAGAAGTTTTGGATCGACCTTGAAGCTGCGGCTAGTAACATCAACGAGCCTTTTTTATCCGGGGTGATTTTAATTGTATCCTCACCCTCGGCTGCTTTTTCTCGTTGGGTGGACACTCTGAACCTCATCGATATGGGTGCCCAATGGCCCCAATTCTCTTGGAGCAGAGGCTTAACCCCGCGTACCCGGGTGGCTAAGCGTTTAGACCGAGTCTAAACGCTTAGCCAGTTCTCCTTCGACTCCTCCAGTTCATCCTTCTCGATGACAATATTCATCCTTGATGAGAACTTCGTAGCAGCATCCCGCAGTGCAACTCCGCCTCCCGCAGTGCAACTTCGTAGTAAGGTTTGAAACCCCGACCCCAATTCAATTTCTTCGTAGCAGCATCCCATAGTGCAACTCCGCCTCCGACCCAAGTTCTTCTTCGACTCCTCCAGTTCTCCTTCTTCTTCTTCGTCTCCTAAAGTAGTTACTGTCATTAAATGATGAATACTGTCATCGATTAAGGGTGAAAGTTGTCACGACAAAAAATTGTGATCACTAAACGTTAAAAGGTCAGAAAACACAAAGTATATTAATTAGGGTAAAAACTATAAATTTGTCATTAGAAGGGCATTAGGCCCAGTAATTTCCATTGATAAAATGTTGTGGGCCTGAAAAAAACCCATTTGTTTTTGGTGTGGGCCTAGATGGCTAATAATCCACACGCAACCGGAAACCCCGACCCCAATTCAATTTCTTCGTAGCAGCATCCCGCAGTGCAACTCCGCCTCCGACCCCAGTTCTTCTTCGATTTCTCCAGTTCTCCTTCTTCTTCTTCTTCTTCGTCTCCTAAAGTAGTTACTGTCATTAAATGATGAATATTGTCATCGAGTAAGGGTGAAAGTTGTCACGACAAAATATTGTGATCACTAAATGTTAAAAGGCCAGACAACACAAAATATATTAATTAGGGTAAAAACTATAAATTTGTCATTAGAAGGGCATTAGGCCCAGTAATTTCCATTAATAAAATGTTGTGGTTCTGAAAAAAGCCCATTTGTTTTTGGTGTGGGCCTAGATCTTCTTCTTTGTAGCAACTCCAATTCAATTTCTTCGTACCAACATCCCTCAGTGCGACTCCGCCTCCGACCCCAGTTCTTCGTAGCAGCAGCCAACACGTAGTCAATCCTTCTCCTTCTTCTTCTTCTTCTCCTCGATTCGACTCCTCCAGTTCTATTCATTCTTCGTTCTCCTCTCAAGTCTCAACCCTAGTGAACAGGTTCAAGGATCTATTATTTGCTTGTTAAAAAAAAAAAAATTGAACGGGCGACGAGTTTTGTGCAATTAGGGCTGAGTAGGTGAACCGAAATTTTGGATCCAACAACAAACAACACACAAACCCACTCGAATTTTCCGCCTAATCCCCAAATAGGCATTAAGATTCAAGATAAATGCACATCATGTATCCGAACTTTTCATGAATGGTTTAACTTTAACCAATACTCCTATTTTTTATTTATTTTTATATAAGATTAGGCTTCAAATTATTAGACATATCAAGTAATAATAATAAATCACTTGTAGCAAATTAGCTGGTTTTGTTAATTAACCAAAGAGCACTAATGAATCATCTCATTATGGACACAAAGAATTATAACTTATCAAAATGTTATTTTAAATTAATTAATTTCCTAAGTAATTTTTCAAATTTCTAAGTACTTTTAATCATAACCATTAAATATCATATATTTTCGTAATAATCTACTATATAACTATTAAAGCAAAACACCAATTTTGCCATATGTCATCTCTCCATTTAAATTGTCACATGTCATCCAAATTGACCTTCTTGTCACATGTCATCTAATTAGGAATTTTAAAAATTATTTACAAAGATTTGATTACACAATTATATAGAAAGATTTGATGATACAATATCTAAAACGTTCCTAATTTAGATATACCTAAAATTTAAACAATTTATAATTAAAAAAAATTGTCTACAAAGATTATAATAACTTATAAATTAATTTCACATCGGTATTGAGATTTAAAGATTCACAAAAAAATATTTTTCATATAAATAATTTTTCATAATAATATATAATATCCAAATATGTACTTTTATTAAAATTTTATATAATATTAATTATTTTATTACATTTATTACATTTATTTTTGAAAATTAAAATAAGATGTTTAAATTCTTTTTAACTTTGAGAGATGTACTTTATGAAAAACAATATAATCTCAATTGTTATAAATACAAGCTTATTTTTTTATCGCAGTTGTGTACTAAATTCATTTTCATCAAAATCTACTATTTATATATTAAACTAAAACTAGCTTTTGCCACATGACATTTTTGTATTGAATTTGTCATGTGACGTTTTCTTACTTTGTTTTTTCTCCCTCATTTCTTTATTTTCTAAAATAAATTATATATAGAAGACTATCCTAATTCTATATTTGTTCTTTATTTATTTGAAAAAAAATGAATTAACAAGACTTGAAACTAATCATAAGTTCTATAATTGCTTTTTTATTAATTTAAACAGTAATCAAATAAATTTGATTATATACTACATATATTAATCTAAATTATAGAATTTTTTACTAATTTAAATATTAATCAAATAAATTTAATTATATATTATATAGTAATTTAAATATAATATTATTATGCAATCTCGTGCAAGACACGGAAGTTAAGCTAGTTTCATAAAAAGTAACTAAATCTGCCTTAAAATATTAAAGTAGAAGACAAGTCTATTGAAAAGAATTAGCCACTTGACAACTTTTATATATGACATCTGAAAGGCACGTATACCCTATTTTCTCTCTTTCTTCTTCAACTGCATCCCCTCTCTCCCACGATTTGTCCGGCTCCGCCAAAATCTGAAAAATCTCGCCACGTTCTGCTACTCAACTGTTTCCGCTGCAGATGGGTTGGATGCTTGCGGATTTGGGTCGAAACCCTCTTAATCGAGTATGCTTTTGCTTCTTCCCTAATCAGCCATCCAATAGAAGTCACACTATTTTCTCGCCAACAGTTGAGTCTTCCTCAAATCTTCAATGGTTCTGACTTAGGGCAAATGTCAATTCTTTTTTTTGATTTTTTTTTCGCAGTTGAAATTGGGGGATATGGACGTATTTATGGTGAAAGTTTGAACGATATTTATGCTTGCGGATGCGATCCCGTCGCCAAGCTGAAGGCCGAATAGACGACAAGAGGCGGTGCTATCAAAGATGGGATGAAACTAGGGCAGAGTGGCCTGGACGTCTCGGGCGTCCAATTGAGAAGATATTCGGTCTGAGTATACTTCTTGGGCCTATCTTGACCTTGTCCAAAGTTGAAGCCCAACAGAGGCCCAATGACCAAGATATGGTTGCTGCAAGATCCGAATTTGTTTCTGTTCGTTTGGGCAAACGGAAGATCGGATTAAGCTCCCCTTTGGATATGTTTCAATACTTGGGCTTATCTTAATTGTGTCCAAATTTGAGGCCCATTAGAGATTGGACGAGGCCGCCATGATCAGAACAAGATTTGAGAATTTAGGGCTTTTCTAGGGTTTCCTTCCTTGGAAATCAAACATTTCGGAAAAACTATTTAATGTGTGTTTTTCTAGGGTTTTAGGTAGACTTTGAGAAATTGAGAATTACTCTTCCTTTTAGTTTTTGACGTTGTTTAGCTGTAGCTTGGTTTGATATTGAATTGCAAGAAGTCAACGCTTGGTTTGATATTGGCCTGAGTTTGATATTGAATTGCAAGAAGTCAACGCTTGGTTTGATATTGGCATGTGAGATCGATCTGTTGTTTACACATATTTCGACCTCCAAACCTTGAAAGAACCCTAGGTGGATTCCTTGGGTTAATTCGAGTCTAGTGAGTCTTTCTAGATTGACGGCTGAGTCAAGAAAGACATCACTTGCTTATCGTGTCCGAGTCAAGCTAGTCTACCTAGATCGACGATTGAGTCAAGGTAGATAACACTTGTCGAAGACCAAGATTCGATCGATCGTTTGTCACAACGATCTCTCAAGGCCGCCTCGACGTCAGATTCACCCAACCGTCCGCCGCCACCGTCGACTTCAACCCCCATCGTCCATCCAAATCCTAGCAGATCCACGATCTTAATCCGACCTTGTGTCATCATTTGGTATCAGAGCCATTGGCTAGGTAAAACGCTCTTCTATTTAATTCTTTTGTTTTTACGTTTGTAGATTCAAGGAATTAAACCAGGTGTTCAAGGGATCTATCAAAGCCGAGCGTGAGAGACGGTGGAAATTTTTCTTAAGGCCCCTCATTATCCTTCGTGCGAGAGAGAGGTGAGAACCGTCACGTGGCTGGGCGCGAGCCGCCTAGGCCGCCGCCGGCGTGACTCGAGAAAGGAGAGAGAAAACCCTAACCCTAGCCGCCTTGCCTTGTCCAACAAGATAAAATCTTTTCAAAATTGCAATTAATTATTTGATAAGATCTTGTTGTTATATTTGTTAAGATTTGATATCTTGTAGGATATTTGAGTGATTGAGAAGATTTTCCTAACAACCAAATTAGGATAGAATCTTTAGATTTTGTTTTGCTTATCTTAGGTAAAAAAAAAAATTAATTTAATTAATTTCAAAATTCTGAATTTTCAGATTATTATTTTCGGAATTAATTGAAAAAAAAAAAGTTGAAAAAAAAAAGTTGGGAAAAAAGAAAAGACTAGCTGAAGAGAAACCCGGCTAGGGCAAAACCCTTTTCTACGCTAGTAGCCTTAGAACCAAGATTCAAGCGGACCCCGGTTAGTAACCGTGAGAAGTCCTAGGGCGCAAGTCAAGTGGTCCTGGGCTAGTAGCCCAATAGGACCCCGCTCGACAATTTCTTTAGAGGGCGTCCTATTTGTTTGTTGCATGCTTTGTTTTTCTCTTTATTGATAGATATAATGTTCTTTACTTGTATGAATCTTATTGTTAGTATATGGTCATGTGATCGCAATTCATGACGGATTAACGGTGCAAGAGCTGTTGATTTTTCGATGGGGAGTTGAAGGACGGGATCTTCTGCATAATATTTGAATCTGTTTAGACTAAGTCCTTTGTTCTTTGTGTCTTATATCATTTGTATATGTCAGAGTGTCAGACTTGCCATCATTGAGATTCTTTCTGAATGCCAAGTATCTTCATGAACAAGTTGAAGACTTAAACGGTCTTAAAGGTAATCAAAAGAATATCAGCGACAACATTTTTAAGGCAATCAATCTTTTTGAAACACAGGTACAAAGACACTTGCAATTAAGAATTGAAGGAAAATGAGTCTATTAGAGAAAGCTTAAGAGACAACAGGAAAATAGAATATTAATGCTCTTATCCTTGGTTAATACTTGTCACCAAAATTGTTTCTTGGTTAATAACAAGTTGTAGGACTTATCGAATCTTATTTTCATTCAAATTACAAGTTTTCTTGAACATGTGATCGGTGGTATTTTAGGCTGGTTTGATTTGCATATATTTTTCTTAAATATATGTTGCTCATTTTTATTTGTTGTAAATTAACTAACCTTGTAATAAGAAGTTGCAATTTATCAACATAAGTGCTAAACGTCTCCTGTTTTTTACTAATACGTCTTAAATATATGTTGCTCATTTTTATTTGTTGTAAATTAACTAACCTTGTAATAAGAAGTTGCAATTTATCAACATAAGTGCTAAACGTCTCCTGTTTTTTACTAATACGTCACCATATATACATTCTTTGACAGATTTACCCTTCTCCTCGAACAAACCATTGTGAGTTTGTGACCCTAAAACTTACACTTGCACAATTTGCATTTACACATGTGGACTCTTATCATCTATTTATTTAATTACCTATCTATTACTGATTATCAATTAGTAGGTACTCAGAATGATTTGCTTGCATATTCTTAGAAGAATTTTACTAATTTATAGCCCTAGAACCCTAAATCATCCATCAAATATCCGTTTTTTTAATGATATATCAATTATTTGAAATGATTCTTGTAAGCTTACTCATCGACAGACATAAAAGCAAATTGAAAAGAGGCAATGTTAGGATAACGAAAGATGGAACGGATCAAGGCTAATTCTACTTTATAATATATATTATTAAGGGTAAAATAGGAATTTTAAAATGGTGATGAATTTTTATGGTGATGTTTAGCACTACTCTTTATCAAAGTAGCCATTTGCTCAGTTTCATTTCTTACAGAAGTGTGATCTCTTAAAAATAGTGATCTCAACATGCATATAATATTTGCTATGACTATTAACTATACTCATATAGATTTGTGATATGACTCTGTAAATAATAAATTGTTTGTTTATATTAAGTTATGTATTTAAAACTTGAAAATGAGCTAATTCATTCATATAAATAAGTTGTATTAAAATTTCAGCATTACGTAAATTAAACAAAATTGTATTCATAGATTGAAAATAAAATATTAAAATATTGCACAATAATAATCTACAAAAAAAAAATTGAATTAACCAGTGCAAGGTACGGGCGTTACACTAGTTTTCGTTAAAATGAATGCAAGGCGCCAAATATTAGGGATAATCCGAAGACAAATGGAAGGTGGAGTTTTGGACGGGACAATCTTAAAATGGAGGTACACAATCGGAATATCTAAGCAACTTTGGGTTATACATGGAATTTTCGCAAAAGGAGGGTCAAAATACGTGATTCCGTCCATGGATAAATAAAATAAGGAGTATAAAAAACAATTATATTATTTATATCATCACAACTCAGCCCCGGCAACGCATCTGCCCCGCAGCATAAGAAGTATCGCCATTCATCTCAACTCTTTTCAGTGCTTCCTTCTTCTCCGTCGATCCCCTCGCTCCTTCGCCTTTGTTTCTCAGTTCGTCTAAAGAGCACCTGCTTAGATCTCTTCCGCTGCTCGAAGCTGTTTGCTTCACTTCTTCGCATTTCCCGATCTTCACGGTCAGTTCTCCAATTATATCGGATTTGTTCCGGATTTGGCTTCCTAGGGTTTAATTAAAACTCCTTTGTCTGCATCAGCTGGTTTAATTAGAACTCCCAGTAATTTCCATTGATAAAATGTTGTGGGCCTGAAAAAAGCCCATTTATTTTTGGTGTGGGCCTAGATCTTCTTCTTCGTAGCAGCGACCCCAATTCAATTTACCCCAGTTCTTCGTAGCAGCAGCCAACACGTATTCGTCTCCTCGATTCGACTCCTCCAGTTCTATTCCTTCTTCGTCCTCCTCTCAAGTCTCAACCCCAGTGAACAGGTTCTTCGTCTTCGTGTTCAGCATTTTTTAAGAGCCTTTACAAATTAATTTCTCTACTAAACGACTTAAAAAAGAGAAAGTTTTGTTCGAATTCTCCACTAAAAAAAGGGAAAGTCCCCTTTTTTTTTTTTTTTCTTTGCTACTGACAGCGGCCAACGCACGTCTACAGAAGCTGAACGATTCCTGTCTCAGGCAGAGACCTCAACAAGCTAAGGTAAGGCAATCTCTAATTGCACTTTTTGTAATAGCCTTTAGTGTCTGAAATATTAATCTGGTTCAAATTCTAGTAAACAAACTGATTATGAATATGAGAACTGGGTAGGCATTGAATCCTCTAATCATTTGAACTGGAAAATTAGCTCGTGATGATTGTAGAGTTATGGTATTTTTTGTATCTGACCCTCAATAATTTTTACTACAACGAGCTAGATTGATGGTCGTGATTGGTTTTTGTAACACTTCGTCGGTCTGTGTGGTTAAACCCAAAGCTGATGGTGCTTGCAAAAAGGTTTTTGCTATGGCTTCTTTTCCAGTGAAGAAAGCAATTGGTGGTGACGAACACAAAGAATTAAGTGGTGACTCTTTCATTCGAACCCATCTCAGAAACTTATCTCCCTACCAACCCATTTTGCCCTTTGAGGTTATCTCTGTCGTCCCCTTACTTGTGATCTTAGTACTGCCTATTCGTAATTGAATTGAATTTGACTTGCCTTGTATGAATTCAGAGAACTCATCCACATATAATGACGTCTAATTTTGTTGCTCAATAATTATAGGTTTTGTCCACTCGGCTTGGTAGAAAGCCTGAGGAGATCATCAAATTGGATGCAAACGAGAATCCATATGGTCCACCTCCAGAGGCAATCATTCTGTTATTCACGCTTTTATTTCATTTGGCTTTTTTGCTAATACGATTCTGTAACATCATAGCTTACTTACTGAGTGATGTTTTTTTAGGTGTGCTGTGCTTTTATTGCTTAAAAAAAAGAGATAATTATATGTTTTTTAATTATATACGAGAAGATTGTTTTGTAGGTCTTAGAAGCTTTGGGGAATATGCGATTTCCTTACATTTATCCAGATCCTGAGAGTCGTCAATTACGTGCTGCTCTTGCAGAAGACACGGGTCTAGGTGCTGAGCACATCCTAGTTGGATGTGGTGCTGATGAACTCATTGATCTTATTATGCGGTTAGATATTATGCATCTCTTCCTTCATGGTCAATGCAAACGTCGTTATATCTTATGATAGCTGTTTAAAGTTTTATTCTATTAGTTTGATTAATTTGTTTTGAAATAACATCTTAGTTCAGTTGTGTGCTCGATCCCGGTGATAAAATTGTAGATTGCCCTCCAACCTTCACAATGTATGAGTTTGATGCAAATGTGAATGGAGCAATTGTGCTTAAGGGTAGGGTCAATTTTGCTCAATAAATTGTTGTAGCTTAATATCATTAATATAATGTACCTTTTGTTACCATATCATTAATATCATAGACATAAAGATATTGTATTTTCACGTGTATTGCAGTATTGAGAAATCCAGATTTTAGCTTAGACGTTGAGAAAATTTCCGAGGTTGTGAAGCACGAGAAACCGAAATGCATATTTCTAACCTCTCCCAACAATCCAGATGGGAGGTAATTGTTACTACCCTTCTTAATTTTTTATGCTTACTGTGCTGTGAATGAAATTTTTGCTGATTTACACTTGATAAATACATCTGGTCTACTTTTATGACAGTATAATCAATGATGATGTGCTGTTGAAGATTCTTGAGTTACCCGTACTGGTAGTCTTGGATGAAGCTTACATTGAGTTTTCTGGACTCGAATCTAAAATGAAATGGGTGCAGAAGCACGAAAATCTTATTGTTCTTCGAACCTTTAGCAAGAGAGCAGGTATGTTGTGATTTAACAAAATGACAGAGGTGCATTATCTTCCATTTTGAAAAGGTGTTTTGGATATAGAATCTCATTATTTCATCTATGTTTGTAAATAGGTTTAGCTGGACTTAGGGTTGGATATGGTGCGTTTCCTTTGAGCATTATTGAGTACCTTTGGAGAGCCAAACAACCATATAATGTATCTGTTGCTGCTGAGTTAGCCGCCTGTGCAGCCTTGCAAAATCCTACCTACTTGGAAGTATGTTTTATTAATCTCTATTTTATTTTCATTAACCAAGTATTTCTTCCAATATTTCCATGTTCATTGTCAAATTAACTTCTTTAATGCTCTCTATTTATCAGAATGTGAAGAATGCACTGGTAAAAGAACGAGAGCGACTGTTCAAACTTCTCGAGGCAGTCCCATTTCTTAAACCATTTCCGAGCTACGCAAATTTCATTATTTGTGAGGTTACGGGCGGAATGGATGCTAAGAAGGTTAAGGTAAGTACACGATGCACTGAAATTTTAACAAGTGGATATTACTGCATTAATAACAGCCTAATGCATACATCACATATTCTGTCTAACATAGTCATGTCAATTTTTCTAAAATGTATGTAATTTTTTCAGTTTGTGCTCATAATATAAGCTTTTTTTGTGTGGAAATGATGCAGGACGATCTTGCGAAGATGGCTGTGATGATCCGCCATTACGACAAGAAGGAGCTCAAGGGATTTGTTCGTGTCTCTGTTGGTAAGCCCGAGCACACAGATGCATTAATGGAGGGCCTTAAAAGCTTACAGTGATTTATACACCCATCTAAAACAATCTGGATTTGCTTCAGGTTTAGATGAATTCTGAACAATTTGTATCATGTTGGTTAATTTGAGACCTTCTGTTTTCCTCAGCTCAAGTGAGCTCACCGAAGAATTGTAACTTGACATATTGTGTTAAATTCTTCTTTCCCATATTGTGTTAATTTAAATCTGGACATTATGCTGCGATTCTGAGTTTTGGGGTATAAAGTGTTAAAAACTCTTAAAATCTTGATTTCTGAACTTGCATTTTACCGATCTATATTTAAATATCAACTAGTGTAACCTCCTTGCCATGCACGGGTTATGTTACTGATGTACAATATAGTTTAATCAAAAGATAGCTATTTCACTAAGTTAGCCAATATCCAGTTTTGAATACACTTGAAGCAAAATAATAGAACTGTTTAACTTATTCATCACTTGTGAATTAGCTGCTGAAACTTGCATGAATAAAAACTCCAGTAAGCTTTACATTTGGTTAAAGAAACCCAAAATCGTAGCTCAACTTCAGCTCCTTGTTCAACCTACCTGTAACATAATTAATGCTCCGTACTAGACAACAATTCTCCATAATAGAATACACTGTATTTTGTATGACATATCAAAATCTTACATTGTTTGTTTTAGAACTTGGATCAAGCACATGTATTAACTGCAGGGGTATAAGAGATAAGGATAAACCATCATTGCATATGTACCTATATGGATCATCATTACAGATAAAAGGGTGTGGATGGAAAGAGATGTTTGGGTAACAAACCACTTCTTCTGAAAGGATATCATCACGGTTAAGATAATTTGACATAAAAAGAACAATGCTTCTGATGGGTCTTCAAATCAACTATGTTTGCCTGTACATAGTGTTTTAACAATAAAAACTAAAATTCCAACATGTCGTCGGAAAACAAAGTGTTGATGCCGGAGGAGACATTGGCGATCCGACCTTGAACACCAGTCTCCTTCGCAGTTTAAGTCATCTGACCTCAGATCCAATGAAACGGTATCCTTGAAAGCATGGACGCGTCTTGCTTCAGATTATACATGAGCAACTCTACACATTTTAAATGAAATAATAGAGCATTTGCATGCATGATTAAACAGATAAACAGACTTATACGTTATACACATGATATTGGTGATTTCAAATTAGAGTTGTCAGGCCGAGATATATTTTAATGGAACTGTTGTTTATACACATACTTGTCAGGTTCATACAGGATAAATAAGGAAATAATGATGTACCATGTTAAAAAGATATATTACTACCGCATTTGAGCCACATATAAGCACATGACACGAAGTATCAACTCACAACTAATGCTAACAACCAAAAATGCTCAAGAGAAATTCAACAATCCTAAGGCTTAACATTTTCAGCAAAAAACTAAATTCCATGTGGAAAATATATACCTGATGCAGCTTATAGTGCTTTGCTGCTTTCAGCACGGCCAAGGAAGTAGGAGAGTTGCTTAATATGGATCATGGATGTCAAACTTTTATTGGTGGTTTCCTCAATTTCTGCAACTGTATATGGTTCCTGTTTCAAAATCTCCTGACAAAATAGAAGGTCACATTAGTGTACAGAAATGCTACCTTGACAGAAAAGAAAGTTCAATATCATCAATTTTCCACTATTTCAATCTATTAATTATATGTATATAGTGATCAGCTAGCGTTGACTAAGCTGACTAGGACCCTTGTATATAACAGACACTTACGTGTCATCAATAATCAAGATGGCCCATTATTTACTTCTTGCTTTCTCTGTAATGTTCAGCTGAGAGCTTGAGCTATCTTCCATGACGTTCTTTCTGATTGTGCTCCAGATATTGTTCTTCTGCACAATTTGACATGGTATCAGAGCAAGCGGTGACGATCCTCTACTGCTGATCTCATATCGATCTTCCTTCATCTCTTTGATCGAAGATTACGGTGCTTTCTTGATTGATTCTCGCACTTATTCTTCCGCACTTCTTATTCCGATCTTCCATTATCTCAATCTTCTGCTACGACGATTGGCGATTATGATGGAAATTCCAGACCTAATTCCTCTGAAACAGATGCGTTTCTTGGAAATCCTCTTGCGATGTCCAATTCTGATCATCCAGGATCTAGGTTAACAGCAGATATCTTCGATGGATCGAACTTTCTTTCCTGGCGGCAGAGCGTTCGTATGGCTCTTGGTGCGAAGCGCAAACTTGGATTCATCGAAGGAGGAGTTGCGATGTCATAACCAGGATCCGCTGAATTTGATTCTTGGATTCGCAGTGATTATATGATCCGATGTTGGATCGTTAATTCGATGCAGAAATCTATTGCTCAGGGATTTGTCTATGTTGATTCTGCACGTCAACTCTGGTTAGAGCTTGAAGAGAGGTAAGGCCAAGCTAGTGGTCCACTTCTGTTTCAACTGCGCCGATCTCTTATCACAATCAACCAAGGTACTCTCTCAATTACTGAATATTACACCAAATTGAAGCAGGTTTGGGATGAGATACAGTGCCTTGAAGGTTTTCCACAATGTGATTGTGGAGCTATCGAGAATTGTTCCTGTAATTTGCTGAAAAGGATTCTTGACCTAGAAAATAGGAATAAACTGTTGCAGTTCTTGATTGGCTTGAATGAGTGCTACGAGAGTGTTCGTAGTCAGATTTTATCAACAGAACCATTGCCTACTGCAAATAAGGCTTTCTATTTGGTTCAACAAGTTGAGCGCCAAAGACAGATTACATGTGGATCAGGAATTCCTGCTGATTCTTTGGCCATGGCTGCCAAAACTGATAATAGACGCTGGATGAACAAACAGGATTACAAGAAGGCTAAAATGGAGCGCCAATGTTCTCATTGCAAGCAACGAGGACACACTACTGAACAGTGCTTCAAACTTATTGGAATTCCAGATTGGTTCAAAGACCTCAAAGAGAAGAAGTCTACCAATATTTCAGCTAATGTTGCAGATCTGAGTGACACACCTTTGGATTCAGGTGCCACTTCTGGCTCTTCTATGCATAATGACCTGGTGCATTCTGTTTTTCAGGAAGTACTCAAGGTTATGAAAGGGAAAGGACTGGTTGGAGAGACTAGTCAGTTTTCAGGTATTGCATCTGCCTCTAACACTAGTTTATCACCAGTCAATCAATGGATTATCGATACCGGAGCCTCAGATCATATGACTCGATTTGCCAACCTCTTATCTGATACAAGACTATTGCAGAAACCAGTACATATATGTTTACCTCATGGCAGTACTAATCTGGTTTCTAAAGTTGGTGATCTGCACTTTCCTAATTCTGTTATACTGAGGAATGTTTTGTTGACTCCGAATTTTCATCATAATCTGTTATCAGTGGGCAAGTTAGTTTCAGACAATGAGATTGTGGCAGTATTTGACAAGTCTCGTTGTTCTTTTCAGGACCTTAGGACAGGCCTGGAAATTCTTGCTGGAGAAAAGGTTGGTGGCCTGTACTGGTTGGTGTCTTTGGATATACCAGACATCTCTAAACAGACTTTGCGTGTTATTCAATTGAATAAGGAGCAATGCAGTTAGACCTGGGAAAAGGGTCGGGCAAGTCGGGTTCGGGTCAGAGTACATCGGGTTTAGTATATTTCGGGTCGGGTCATTTCAGGTTTAAAATTTACCGGGTCAAAACAGGTCGGGTTACGACGGGTTTATCTCCGGTTCGGATCAACCCATCGGGTCTGATTGCGCAATTCTTTAATTCCTTTTTATACTTATTTATAAATAAGTTTGCAATAGATAAACAAATCGTTGAACATTTATCTCTTCTTTATACTTTTTCAAGGAATATTTTGCCAAATTGGGCTTTTAAGCCTATTTAAGGTCTTTTAGCGCTTACGCATAGTTTCGAGTCTCGTTTTGTGTGAGCGAGACCTTATTGTGACTTTATATGCCTAATAAGACTAAGTTGTATAATGTTTTCAACAATAATCAACATCGATGTTTTAGACCATACATATTGTGACAAGTTAAAGAGTTATCACTAGTTTGGTTTTTACAAAGGAGGTGCAATTTGAAAAGTTAGAAGTTGTGATTAGAAGTTACCCACATGGCCTTTTAGCGTTTACCCATAGTTTCAGTATAAAATAAAATGACTTATTTTCTTATATTTGAACTTTGTGTCATGTTGTTCAAACTAATAGACATATAACAAAGTATAATGTTCAATCAATAACCATATAATTTCTTATGTAAGTATATAAAAGTATATTATATTTTATTAAATAATCATCCATAAATTATAGTCTCCAACATAAACTCTAGTTTATATATGTTCTTAATTATTAAAGAGTATTCCGTATAATAAAATTTATGCAAACACTAAACAATTATTAAACAATCCATACAAGCTATAATTATAGCTCACAATATCATTTAATACTGGGCTAGAATATTGTAAACTAGTGAATAGTGATGATGATTATACAAAATTTAAATATTTAAAAAATAACTAGAAGAAGTAATAAATCTCATTGTAATAAATCTCATTAAAAATTAAGGCTGCGTCTAAATGCACACATTTTTTTTGCTAAATGCACACTTTTCTGTGCGGTAAGAGTTACAGTACAGAACGGTGCGGTAACTGTTAACGCACCCGTTGTTCCAGGGGCAATTTTGGAATTTTTTTGAAAACGTATATCTGTGCGTTAAGATTTAACGCACAAGATTAATGAAAGATTAACTAAAAAAAATTAAAATTTTGATTAAATTTTTTTTTTTTAATTAATCGCGCAGATTTTATTTTAAATAAAATATATCTGTGCGGTAAATATAACCGCACAGATCTAATAATTATCGCTTCAGTCTCATTGCTCTAGTGGTAAGGCCTTGTGCATCATTTGTGAGGTCTCAGGTTCGAGTCTCAACTCCAACACTAAATCTTTTATTTTATTTGTGAAAAATAAATAAAAGAAGAGAGTGAGAAAGATTGAACTTGAGACCTTATGCACAAATATTTGGTGTGAAACCACAACACTAATGAGTTCTCATGATATGTTTGTAATTTTATTATTACATGTTACAATAGAACTTGGTTCCATCTTATTTTATTATTAATTTTTTTTTATCTTGGTCCCATATAATTATTGAATTAATTATAATAATAAATTCAAAAAAATATATTATTCAAATAATCAGATATTTTGTATTATTATTATTTAGCCTTTTTAATATATAGTATTATTTGAATATTTTTACTATTTTTCATGTTTTGATAAATCTTTTTATATAAAAATACTATATTTATAAAACAATAAAACCTATATTACTTTTTAAGATAAAAATATTATGATAATCAATATTGTTCTCAATTTAACCTTTCTATAAATTCTAGACTTGGCAAACGACCCAAACGATGTCAGAATGGTTTGAAACTTGGTTTCTATGACTGTTAGAGGTATTTGACCATGTGGGTTACTCTCAACCACCACTTTGTATTTTTCAAGTAACATGTCCTTTGTAATACCAAACATCTCTTACCTCTCTAACTTGTCGATATACATATTACGACAAGTTAGAGAGTTATCACTAGGTTGGTTTTTACAAAGGAGGTGCTCTTCGAAAAGTTAGAAGTTGTGATTGGAAGTTACCTACATGATCAAATATCTCTAATAGGCATTGAAACCAAGTTTCATTCCATTCCGACATCGTTTAGGCGTTGTTTTGCAAAGTTGGGCCTTAATCCCATTTAAGGTCTTTTAGCGTTTACGCATAATTTCGAGCCTCGTTTTGTGTGAGAGAGACCTTCTTGTGACTTTATATGCATAATAAGACTAAGTTGTATAATTTTTTCAAACATAATAATACATCGATGTTATTAATCATACCTATTGCGAAAAGATAGAGAGTGGTGACTAGTTTGATATTTATAAAGAAGGTGTCAGTTGAAAATGAAGAAGTTTTGATTGAGAGTTATCCAGTATAGTCAAATATCTCTAATATGCATTGAAACCAAGTTTCATTCCATTCCTACATCGTTTTGCCAAATTGGGCCTTAAGCCCATTTAAGGCCTTTTAGCGTTTACGTATAGTTTCGAGCCTCGTTTTGTTTGGGCGAGACCTTATTGGTACTTTATATGCCTAATAAGACTAAGTTGTATAATTTTGTCAACAATAATAATCATCAATGTTGTAGACCATACATATTGCGACAAGTTAGAGAGTTATCACTAGTTTGGTATTTACAAAGGAGGTGCTATTTGAAAAGTTAGAAGTTGTGATTGGAAGTTACCCACATGGTAAAATATCTCTAATAGGAATTGAAATCAAGTTTAATTCCATTCCGACATCGTTTGGGCGTCGTTTTGTCAAATTGGGCCTTAAGCCCATTTAAGGCCTTTTAAGGCCTTTTAGCGTTTACGTATAGTTTCGAGCCTCGTTTTGTTTGAACGAGACCTTATTGGTACTTTATATGCCTAATAAGACTAAGTTTTATAATTTTGTCAACAATAATCATCATCAATGTTGTAGACCATACATATTGCGACAAGTTAGAGAGTTATCACTAGTTTGATATTTATAAAGGAGATGCTATTTGAAAAGTTAGAAGTTGTGATTGAAAGTTACCCACATGGTCAAATATCTCTAATAGGCATTGAAATCAAGTTTCATTCCATTCCGACATCGTTTGGGCGTCGTTTTGTCAAATTGGGCCTTAAGCCCATTTAAGGCCTTTTAAGGCCTTTTAGCGTTTACGTATAGTTTCGAGCCTCGTTTTGTTTGAACAAGACCTTATTGGTACTTTATATGCCTAATAAGACTAAGTTTTATAATTTTGTCAACAATAATCATCATCAATGTTGTAGACCATACATATTGCGACAAGTTAGAGAGTTATCACTAGTTTGATATTTATAAAGGAGATGCTATTTGAAAAGTTAGAAGTTGTGATTGAAAATTACCTACATGGTAAAATATCACTAATAGGCATTGAAATAAAGTTTCATTCCATTCCGACATCGTTTGGGCGTCGTTTTGTCAAATTGGGCCTTAAGCCCATTTAAGGCCTTTTAAGGCCTTCTAGCGTTTACGTATAGTTTCGAGCCTCGTTTTGTTTGAGCGAGACCTTATTGGTACTTTATATGCCTAATAAGACTAAGTTTTATAATCTTGTCAACAATAATCATCATCGATGTTGTAGACCATACATATTGCGACAAGTTAGAGAGTTATCACTAGTTTGATATTTATAAAGGAGGTGCTATTTGAAAAGTTAGAAGTTGTGATTGGAAGTTACCCACATGGTCAAATATCTCTAATAGGCATTGAAATCAAGTTTCATTCCATTCCGACATCGTTTGGGCGTCGTTTTGTCAAATTGGGCCTTAAGCCCATTTAAGGCCTTTTAGCGTTTGAGTCGTTTGCCATGTCTAGAATTTATTGAAAGATTAAATTGAGATTAATATTGATTATCATACTTTTTTTATCTTAAAAAGTAATATAAGTTTTATTGTTTTATAATTGTAGTATTTTTATATAAAAAGATTTATCAAAACATGAAAAATAGTAAAAATATTCAAATAATAATATATATTAAAAAGGCTAAATAATAATAATACAAAATATCTGATTATTTGAATAATATTTTTTTTTGAATTTATTATTATAATTAATTCAATAATTATATGGGACCAAGATAAAAAAAAATTAATAATAAAATAAGATGGAACCAAGTTCTATTGTAACATGTAATAATAAAATTACAAACATATCATGAGAACTCAATAGTGTGGTGGTTTCACACCAAATATTTGTGCATAAGTCTCAAGTTCAATCATTCTCACCCTCTTCTTTTATTTATTTTTCACAAATAAAATAAAAGATTTAGTGTCGGAGTTGAGACTCGAACCTGAGACCTTACAAAGGATGCACAAGGCCTTACCACTAGAGCAATGAGACTGAAGCGATAATTATTAGATCTGTGCGGTTATATTTACCGCACAGATATATTTTATTTAAAAAAAATATGCGCGATTAATTAAAAAAAAAATCTGTGCGGTAAAGGTTACCGCACAAGAATTTTTTTAATCAAAATTTTAATTTTTTTTAGTTAATCTTTCCTTAATCTCGTGCGTTAAATCTTAACGCACACATCTGTGCGGTAAGAGTTAACGCACAAGATTAATATACGTTTTCAAAAAAATTCCAAAATTGCCCCTGGAACAACGGGTGCGTTAACAATTACCGCACCGTTCTGTACTGTAACGCTTACCGCACAGAAAAGTGTGCATTTAGCAAAAAAAACGTGTGCATTTAGACGCAGCCAAAATTAAGTGGTTGGTGACTCTATTTAAATTTGTATGTATAAAACTTGTCTACCCTCATTTCCCACACATTGAGGACTTGCAAATGGATCATTGTCACAATCTTCTATATAATCTTGCATTTTTTGCTACATAAATCGAATCCCTCCCACATCGACCAAATGGAAAAACATGAAGCTCTAAATGTGTATATAAGGTTGGTACAAGTTGTTGACTCCTTACAATTCAATTTGATATGTTTTCCTGATTGGACTTTTAAAATTAAAGCCTATAATAAGTAAAACAATATATTATTTAAGCCTAATCAACCTAATTTTTATTTTTAAGCTTGTTTTTATAAACAGAATTTATAACATAGCAGCAAAATATCATTTTTTTCCCTATCATTTTTTCAGTTTTTTCATATTTCTTTTCTATTGTTATTTTCTAGTTGTTTTTTTGTAAGAGTGTAAGACCCAACGGGTTGACCCGACCCAACCCGTTTTTGACCCAGCAAAATGTCGGGTCATCAGGTCAGGTCAAAATCGGGTTTCGGGTTTAATTTAACGGGTTAAGAGCACAAAAAATCGGGCGGGTTCGGGTCGGGTTTGCGGGTCGGGTCATATTTTCCCAGGTCTAAATGCAGTGCTGTTTCTAAACAGCCTAGCTATGAGATTTTACATGCTAGATTAGGTCACACTTCTAGTGATAAACTGAAACATATACTCCCTACTATTTGTATTCCAGATTCAGCTTGTGATACTTGCATTTGTGCAAAGCAACATCGATATCCTTTTGGTGTCAGTAATTCTATTGCTTTGAATATATTTGATCTTTTGCATGTGGATGTGTGGGGACCTTATAAGGTACCTTGTCTCAATGGTTCACAGTATTTTCTTACCATATTAGATGATCACCCAAGAGCGACCTGGACTCATCTATTCCATCACAAGCATCAGGTATTCAAGATTCTTAATGATTTTATCAGCTATGTGGAGACACAGTTTAGCACCAGGGTTAAATGTATAAGGAGTGACAATGGGACAGAGTTTGTGAACCGATAGTTTCAGAAATTCTACTCTTCCAAGGGTATATTACATCAGAAATCCACTCCTTACACACCACAACAAAACGGGAGAGTGGAAAGGAAGCATCGCCATATCATTGAAATGGCTCGAGCCCTAAGACTTCATGCTGGACTACCTCAGAGATTTTGGGGAGATTGTGTTCTTTCAGCCACTCACATAATCAATCTGCTGCCTTCCTCAGTTCTCAAATGGAAAACCCCTTATGAAATCCTGCATAAGAGACCTGCCTCATATGATCATTTGAGAACAGTTGGATGTCTATGCTATGCCTTAGACACAAACAGGAGCAAGGATAAATTTGCTTCGAGAACAAGGAAGTGCATCCTTATTGGCTTTCCCTTGGGTCAGAAAGCTTACAAACTTTTTGACATAGACAGTCAGCTGGTGTTGTATAGCAGAGATGTGCAATTCTCAGAAGATACCTTCCCTTACAAACACAAGGTATCCTCTCCTGAATCATCTCAAAATCCCATTTTACTTCCTCTTGTTAATCCTATTTCCAATCCCCTTTCCCAGTCTGATATTGCTCAGACTGATTCACCTGCTTCTGCTCCTATACCTGATATTGTTCAGGTCTCTTTACCAAACACATCTTCCCTGCCCATTGAACCTACCCAATCCATCATTCCCCTGCCCATTGAACCACAACATCCCACCTTTGTTCCTGACATTTTGGAACCACGCAGATCCCAAAGGCAGGTTAATATACCTCTTAGATTACATGATTATATCTGCCCTACTATACCTGCACCTTCCAGTTTTTCTGCTTACTTGGGAGATTTATCTCGTTACTCTCATGCCTATGTGAGTTCTTTGTCCAAAACTCTTGCAATCAAAGAACCACATACATATACACAAGCAAAATCTGATCAAAACTGGATTGATGCAATGGATAAGGAGCTACAGGCTCTTGATGATAATTCTACCTGGGAACTTACAACACTACCTCAAGGGAAACATTCTATCGGGTGTAAGTGGGTCTATAAAGTTAAATTTCGACCCGATGGCAGCGTTGAGCATTACAAAGCACGCCTAGTGGCGAAGGGTTACAACCAAATAAAAGGAAAGGATTTCAAGCACACCTTTTCCCCCGTAGCCAAATTCACTACTGTAAGGTTGGTTATTGCCTTAGCTACTGTCAGACAATGGGAAATACACCAGCTCGACGTGAACAACGCGTTCTTACACGGTTTTATTGATGAGGAGGTGTATATGGATATTCCTCCAGGTTATACAAAGGCCTCAAAAGGACAAGTTTGCCTACTACGTCGTTCTCTGTATGGACTTCGCCAAGCATCTCGTCAATGGAATTTGGAGTTGACCAAGTTCCTGAAATCACATGGATTTATTCAGTCCCACTATGATCATTCCCTCTTTATCAAGACTATCTCCTCGGGAATAATTGTTGCGCTCGTTTACGTGGATGACCTAATCATCACAGGAGATAATGTTGGTGAAATCTGTTCTGTAAAGACTTCTCTAGACAAAGCATTCACGATCAAAGACTTGGGACAAATCAGATATTTCCTGGGTCTTGAAGTGTCCAGATCTGCACAAGGCACTTTGCTCAATCAACGGAAATATATCATAGATCTTCTGGATGACTCCAATCTACTTGACTGCAAGGCATCTCCTTTCCCTTTGCCTCGTGGTCTTAAACTGTCTACTGAGAAGGGAGAACTCATGACAGAATCTGAGCAATATCGCAGGCTTGTTGGCAGACTCCTCTACCTAAATTTGTCCTGACCTGACATCTCATACTCGGTACAACACCTCAGCCAATTTATGCATACTCCAAGAGTGCCTCACTTTCAAGCAACACTTAATATACTGCGCTATCTCAGAGGCACCATTGATATGGGATTATTCTATCCCTCTTCTAGTCATCTTTCTCTAAAGGCTTACTGTGATGCTGATGGTGGAACATGTGAGTACTCTGCAAGAGTTGTCACTGGTTTTTGTGTTTTTCTGGGCAACTCGTTGATTTCCTGGAAGACTAAGAAGCAGAAAGTAGTTTCCAAATCTACTGCAGAGGCTGAGTACCGAAGCATGTCTCAGACCTCCAGCGAGCTCGTGTGGCTCGACAGCCTCCTCGCTAATTTGTTCGAACTTACAGAAGGCTTCCTTTCACCTTCTCATGTTCGAACTGGCTTGCAAATAGCAGATGTGCTTACTAAACCATTAGGAACTGAGTTACACAAATTCTTTGTGGGCAAGTTGGGTCTTGTGCACATTCCACCAGATCCAACTTGAAGGGAGAGTATTAATTATATGTATATAGTGATCAGCTAGCGTTGACTAAGCTGACTAGGACCCTTGTATATAACAGACACTTACGTGTCATCAATAATCAAGATGGTCCATTATTTACTTCTTGCTTTCTCTGTAATGTTCAGCTGAGAGCTTGAGCTATCTTCCATGGCGTTCTTTCCTGATTGTGCTCCAGATATTGTTCTTCTGCACAATTTGACACAATCTTCTTATGGTGGATATATACCATCACAGCAACTACTGGGCCAGAAGATCCAAGACTACTTGCATAAGTTAAACAAAGACCCTCAACATGTGAAAGAGTGTTCACGCTGGAGATAGCCTCTTGACGATTCATACCGAGTTTTATTGCTAAGACAATCTGAAACATCACCAAAGTGTTGTGACAAACAATGAAAAGTTAGTTATAATGTCAAACTTATCCCATGGACACTAAAGTCTTCATCATCAACAACTTCGTCACAAGAAAATGGTCGATATCCAATTGGCTTTTTGGGTTTCACAGCTGCACTCGAAGCGGCGACGGTCCTGCAGCGGGTCGGAAATCCAAGCGGCGCCTACGGAATTGATTGAATGTAGTGACTTAATTAAATAAAATATCGGGGTATCAAGAATCCAAAATAGCCACAAAAAGGAATGACTCCGAGGCTAAAAAAGAGTACAATTCTGAGATATGTGCTGGTGTTTATCAAGCTACACAATATAATAAATTTTCATCAGTGAGAGTAGCAGAAAAAATCCAAAATAGCCACAAAGCTATACAATATGAGTTCACTAGAATGAAAGGAACTCGAGTGGGATCAAGACTGGTGAGAATTCAGCAAAGCTCTGTAGACCATGTCAATAAATTGATTATCCTGTCATTCAATATAAGAAATAGTTAGTGACTTGTACTACTTAACATACACATTTCACATCATCAGCTCTCCTAATATGAAAACTGGCATACCTGGACAAGCATCAAAAGGGCCTCACGGACCTTATCTCGGTTGATTACTGGGCCATAGTTTTGGGTCGGAGTCAGAGATGATGGTGGTGTTGGAGGTGGAAATGGTTGCAGCATGGGCACACCGTATGGTCTTTGGAGGTTGTAGATGAAGGGGCAGGTGACATCATCAATGGTGATGGAGTGAAAAATGCAAGACAGAAGAAGCAACAAGGCAGATGAAGATCAGATCAGTTGCTGACATGATTGATCAGTTACTTGTAAGGAAAAGTTGCCAACCTGCAAATTAGGTTTTTAAGGAAGATTGAGGCCACAAAGAAGGTGCCAACCGCGAATGATGAGGAAGTTCTTGTTTTTCTGTAGGAGAAGAAAGATTAATTAAATTATCCAATTGATTCAGGAAGCTGCATTGATTTGGAAATGTACATATATACATACATAATTTGTTCAGAAAGCTGATGAAGGGGGAAACAGAAGCACAAAAAAGAGGGAAATAAAAAGAATTTGTTCAGAATTTTACCTAGCTTATGCCAATTGAAGTCCCGTAACTCCATCTGCTACTGCTTGCGTTCACATTTGTGTTGTTGCTGCTGCCTTGTAACCCTATTATGAATCCTAAATCAGTGCGACTGCTCAAATTTCTTCCTCAATTAAAGTGATCATGGGCTCGATTCAGTTGCAGATGCGACTGCTCAACTTATTCCTCCCACGATCCATTCCATAAGCGACTTCACAACTTAATCCTCAAATTTCTACTCGATTCAGAGTTGGGATAGGTTCGAATGATCCTGGATGGCGACTCGATTAAGAGATTTGACTGCTCCTGATGACTGCAGAAGAAGCCAGCGGAGACAAATTTCAGAGGATGATGAACAATGATAGCTTAAATTGACATCGGATTTATTGAACCATGGTTGGTCGCCGAATTTGGAAACTAAAGTGGATGATGGAGTCGGTGAATAGAAGGTCGCCGCCGTCTTCACGGGTATAACAATGACTGGTTCCGGTGAAGAAGATGTCGCCACCAGAAGGAGAGTGTGGCCAGGCGTCGCTCATAGGAGCAAACCCTAGAGTCCGGCGAGAGGAGATCGAGCGATGGAGGAATTGAGCACAGAGAAAAGACGGGGAATATTTTTTCAGGAGGTTGAAGAGGTCGACGGTTATGGAGCAATTTCGTTGGCTTGGTAGAAATCGAAGCTTTGCTTCCCTCAAATTCCGGTGGCTGACCGAAGCACTCCAGGATTTCGATTCGGTTGAAAAGAATTAGGGGAGAACTCACTAAAATCTATGCGTGATGCAGTTGAGAGAAGCAGTAGAAAGAAGAACGTGGTGGTTTTTTGAAGGAGTGGAGAATAGATCGTGGGAACAGCTTTGCAATGGAGAAGTCGGAGAGAAATTAGGGCTGATGTGTCAAGCAGATAGAGGCTATCCACATGTCAAATAAATAGGCCGTCAACTGACGCGTTTTTTAACATAGTTTCTATTTGACGCCCACCCTTTTTGCTATTTACCGCCCAGGTCATCCGTGCGTGACGCACGGATTGCACATTCCAGAAAACGCACGGATTGTATCCATGCGTGACGCACGGATACAATCCACGCGTGACACACGATAAAATCCCTGCATGACGCATGGATACAATCCGTACGTCATGCATGGATTTGCATATATGAATCTAGGGTTATTCAATGTATTTCTAGTTAAGTGTGCAAAGAAACACATTTTTAGTGTCTTTATAAAGGCGATAAAGCCCAATTCGACAAAAACGTCATCGAAACTTTATCGAAATGGAATGAAACTTTGTTTCAATCCTTATAATGTCTATTTGATCTTGTGTGTAACTTGAAATTTAAATTTATACCTTTGTAAGTGAAACATAGTTTGAAAACCGAACGAGGTCGCAATTTGTATGGCGCACCATATACAATTTGAGGTATAGTAAGGTTGAACATTCGTCAACATAACAACAATATAAGCATTCTAAATTTAGCAATAAGATTTTGCAACATAAAACCATGCGTCACGTGTGGAATGCATCCACACACCACGTATGGTTTTACACCATACGTGACGCATGGATTTCAATGTATTTTTTTGTTGCTTATGTGGTCCATGTCAATGTATTCAATGTATTTGTACTTATGTCACACAAAATAATTCATGTTCCGTGTTGTTTTTAAGGGCTTTAAAACCACAAATCGCCATAACGTCGTCGAAACATCATCGGAATGGAATGAAACTTGTTTACAATGCCTATTAGATATATTTAACCATGTCCGTAACTTTACATCAAAACCTTTTGCTTTTAGAGTAACACGCTCTTTGTAAAACATCAAACTACTCACTACAAGCTTAACTTGTTGTAATATATATGGTCGCAACATTGATGTTCACGTATGTTTGAAAAATTTATACAAAAATGTGTTATAAGGCATATAAAGTCCCAATAATGTCTCACATATACAAAACGGGATTCGAAATTATGCCAAAACACTAAAACCACTAAAAACGGCTTAAATGGACTTAAGGCGGTTTTTGGCGAAACGACACACGAACGATGTCCGAATGTAATGAAACTTGTTTTCAGTGGATATTATGGATATTTAACCATGTCGGTAACTCCCACTCACAACTTCTAACTTTTAAAGTACCGCCTCCTTTGTAAAAAACATACTAGTCGTAACTCTCTAACTTGTCGCAATATGTATATTCTACAACATTGACGGTGATTATTGTTGAAAATACTATACAACTTACTCTTATTAGGGATATTCAGTAGAAACAAGGTCTCGCTCACACGAAATGAGGCATGTAAACGCTAAAACCACTACAAACGCCTTAAATGGACTTAAGGCGGTTTTTGGCGAAACGACACTGAAACGATGTCCGAATGTAATGAAACTTGTTTTCAATGCCTATTAGGTATATTTAACCATGTGGGTAACTCCCAATAACACCTATTAACTTGTAAAGTAGCATATCCTTTGTTTGGACTTCTTACGTGGCTTAAATGTCCAACCTTTGACAATATGTAATTTTATTTTGATTGGAAATCATGCACACATCAGTGTTACTAAGAATCAAAGGGATCATGTGTCATTTTGTGCGTCACGCATGGAAGGGAACCCTGCGTCATGCACGGTTTATATCCACACGTGACGCGAGGATTAGATCCCATGCGTCACGCGTGGATAAACATTCATAGTTCATTTATACTGGTAAACAATCCATGCGTCAATGTATTTGTAGTTATGTCACGCAAAATAATTCATTTGTCGTGTTGTTTTTAACGGCTTTAAAACCACAATTCGCCATAACGTCGTCGAAACTTCATCGGAATGGAATGAAACTTGTTTACAATGCCTATTAGAGATATTTAACCATGTCGGTAACTTTGCATCAAAACCTTTTGCTTTTAGAGTAACACCCTCTTTGTAAAACATCAAACTACTCATCACAAGCTTAACTTGTTGCATTATATATGGTCGCAACATTGATGTTTTTGTATGTTTGAAAAATTTATACACAATTGTGTTATAAGACATATAAAGTCCCAATAAGGTCTCACACATACAAAACGGGACTCGAAACTATGCGTAAACGCTAAAAGGCCTAAAAAGGCCATAATGGACTTAAGGCCCAAATCAGCCAAACAACCCTCGAACGATGTCCGAATGGAATGAAACTTGTTTTCAATGACTAATATGGATATTTAACCATGTGGGTAACTCCCAATCACAACTTCTAACTTTTAAAGTACCACCTCCTTTGTAAAAAACAAACTAGTCGTATTTCTCTAACTTGTCGCAATATGTATATTCTACAACATTGACGTTGATTATTGTTGAAACTACTATACAAATTACTCTTTTAGGGATATTAAGTAGCAACAAGGTCTTGCACACACGAAATGAGGCACGTAAACGCTAAAAGGCCTAAATAGGCCTTAAATGGACTTAAGGCCCAATTTGACGAAACGACACTCAAACGATGTCCGAATGGAATGAAACTTGTTTTCAATGCCTATTAGGGATATTTAACCATGTGGGTAACTCCCAATAACAACTATTAACTTGTAAAGTAGCATATCCTTTGTTTGGACTTCTTACGTGGCCTAAATGTCCAACCTTTGACAATATGTAATTTTATTTTGATTGGAAATCGTGCACACATCAGTGTTACTAAGAATCAAAGGGATCATGTGCCATTTGACACGTCACGCATGGTTGCAAACCACACGTCACGCATGGTTGCAAACTACACGTCACGCATGGATAGAAACCATGCGTGACGCACGGATTTTCTTTTCAGAACTCATGCAGCAAGTACGTCTTGTCTCACCTACTGTAATAACTCCATTAATTTTTTTACTATTTCCGTAACACCTACATTAATCCCTATTATCTACCTTTCTTTCCATATTTCAAATGTCAAAACCCTTTTAACACCATTGTTGAACATTTTTGAGAGCAAAACACCATTTTTAACTATCTTCCTTTCTTTCTATATGGAGAATGAAGAGGAATGCACCAATGAAAGAGGTGGAGAAGCTCCATTTTCAAGTTACAACCTTAATAAGGTAACATTTCTTGTTCATAATAATATTTTTTAAGGTGTTGACTTGTTTTAGGGTTTGTATTAGTTAGGTTTAATGGATTTTACATGTTCAAGGTATTAGTTGTATGACTAAACATGTTGATTTGTGAATTTATGTTGATTTATGATATTTGAAATGTATTATAATATTACTTTTTAAGGTTTTGACTTGTTTTAGGGTTTGTATTAGTTAGGTTTAATGGATTTTACATGTTCAAGGTATTAGTTGTATGACTAAACATGTTGATTTGTGAATTTATGTTGATTTATGATATTTGAAATGTATTATAATATTACTTTTTAAGGTTTTGACTTGTTTTAGGGGTTTGTATTAGTTAGGTTTAATGGATTTTACATGTTCAAGGTATTAGTTGTATGGATTTATGGATTTTGACTTGTTTTGACTTGGTTTTAACTTGATTTAATGGATTTATGGATTTTATTGACTTTAGTGATTGTGATGTTTGAAATGTATTATAATGTATGCATTGTTCGTTAAGCGGGTTGAAATGTATGACTTATGGCAATTCCACACGTCACGCATGGTTCAAGACCGTGCGTGACGCATGGAATGGATCCACACGTGACGTGTGGATGTTCCATACAGAATCTTAACTGGTTTGTTATCTGTGTGTTTGTGCATAGATGAACTTTTCTGTTTTTACTGGATTAGACAAGATTACTCTTAATGACTGCCCACCTCCGTCATACCTCGACTACATACCTTCGTTTGATTTGGGCATTGATTTTACAACATCGGAGCAACCGCAATCACAGTTTGGTGATATCAACACTGGATCTTTTGGAACCGGTTACGGTTTGTCGCAATGGCCTTCGCATTTGATGAGGCCACTTTCAGACACAAGTAGCTTAATTGTGTTTCGTCCTTTGCGTACTGCACCACAATTTGATATTGAAGTTCAAGAAGAACAATATGTCTCTGTTGATTACTCAGAGTTGTTTGCAAATGACTTGGTATTCGCCTCTAGACAACAGGGAGTGAGTTGGGCCGTTAACATTGCACAAGCCAACAACTTTTGCATAGTCAATGGAAGGAGTAGAGCACCTACCGAAACAAAATCTGGAAAACTTCAGCTTATCTGTGATAGAGGACGAGTGAATTACTCAAAAGCTAAGGGAGTGAGGAAAAACATAAAGACGAAAAAATGTAGATGTTGGTTCGAATTAAAGCTTCGAGAGGAGCATAGAGGGGCTTGGAAACTTACTGTAATGTTAGGTACCCACAACCATCCTATTGGTAGTAGCTTGTTTGGGAATGCGTTTGCAGGCAGATTGACGCCTGATGAAGTGTGTACAGTAGTTGAAATGACTAGGGCTCATTGTAAACCAAATGAGATTTACACTATGCTCAACAAGTCTCCCAAGAACCTTACAAAAAAAAACAAGTTTACTCTTGGAAGCAACACGACAAACAGGTAATTTATCTATAATTGCACTTACACAACTATATTCAGTTTTCTGTGAATTTAAACAGTTTCTGTAAACTGCACTTTTATACATCACGCGTGGATTACATCCGTGCGTGATGCACTGATTTATTCCCTGCGTCACGCACGGATTTGTTCCATGCGTCACGCATGGATGTGCAGTTTACAGAAACAAGCACATTCCTGGTTGAACACCTTAATAAAAATGCAGAGTGGAAGGAGCGCATTCCTGTTTGAAGTCATATTTGAGTGGTGGACAAGGTAGGCTCGACACAGTGTTTGAGGAATACAGTGACATGGCACGAAACCAGCTGAAAGAGATATTGGGTTCATTTAACGAGAGCCTAACAAAGACGTATAGACTTGTTCACCAAACATCTTTGTTTGTACATTTGAAGTGCAAAGTTTCGTACAAGGCAATGGAGCTCTTGATTAAAGAATACGACAAAGGTGTACAAGGCATGTACAATCCACAATATTGCGATTGTGCAACCAAGGTCAGAGATGGGATGCTGTGTGTCCATGACCTTGCGACTTGTGTGAAGAAACAAATGCCAATTCAGCCCGTGTCTTTGCATCCTTTTTGGAGTACGTTGTCTTTGGAAGAAGTGGATACACAGTGTCATCTTGAAACTAAGAAAAACGTGGCAAGACGTTTATTTGATGAATTTTATGAAGAAACATGGAACACCTTGTCACCACATGATCAAGAGAAGTGTATTGAATCTGTCAGAAAGATAGCTAAAGTGGATACACCTCTCAAAGAGCCGCCTATTTCGAAACACACCGGTGGTCGTCCCCAAGGAGCTCCTAACAAAGTGCCTAGATCTACACAAAGAAAGAAGTCAGCATGGGAATACACCGACCAAGAGATGAGGTCTAGAGCTTTGGAAGAAACACCTCCCAAGAAGCAAAGGGTTCCTAAACCCTTTGGTGCACCTCCCGCTCCACAAAAAATGTATGCGCCTTCTAAGTACATTAGAAAGATACCAATGTGCATGCGACCATATGTGGAGGGTTGGTTTGACATCAGAGCCGATGGAAACTGCGGGTTTAGATCTATTTCTATGGAAACAGGTGACCGATATTATCTTCACTCTAATGTACACTTTATCCAAAATATTCCGTTACTCAATCTGTTTTTGAGAGTCATGTAACAGGTGGGACCCAAGAGCATTGGAAGTTCATACGAGAAGAGATGATAAGAAAGGCTAAAGAGATTTGGCATTTACTTAAAGGCACGTGGATTGGTGGAGAAGTAAATCCAACATTGGAGTCCGCTATACATCAACTTACATGGGAAAGCGATTACTACCCAGCTCCAAGGGATAAGTGGCTTACCGTACCAGAAATGGCATGTTTGGTGGCTTCGGCATGTAATTGTGTCTTTGTGTGTCTAGGCGAGCAAATTAAACAGACATTCCTACCTCTTAGACTTCCGACTTGGTATGGTCAACCTGGAGCCAAGATGCAAGTTGTTTGCCTATTACTACTCACACAGGAAGAACATTTCATCCCGGTATGTTTTTTTCAATTGCTATTTACCTAGTGCATTACATGTAAATTTAATTATGCAATTCCATAAAATCTATCTCAGATTCGCCTGAAGGATGGATGTCCATTACCACCTGTTTATAATCTTTGGGAGCGTAATTGTGAAGAATCTATTGCGGCCTTGTATGACGAAGTATGGCAAAGATGTGGGGCTTACACCCCCCCGAAAAGAGGAGGACATCAATCGTCCAAACAAAGCATCACAATTCCAGACGATGATGAAAACGATTACTAGTTCAAGAGTTATTGTCAGTCTAGACAATGTTGTAATGTGTATTTTATTTCGAGCTTCGAATGACCTTCTAATGTTGTAAGGTTGTATCTTTTGATGCACATTTTAGTCTTTATGTGGTATTTCTAGGTTACATTTCACGTGAAACAGGTGCTTTGCATCTCAAATGGAAATTCTGCATTCTGTAGGAAGAATGCAATTCCATGCGTCACGTGTGGAACACATCTGTGCGTGACGCACGGATTTGTTCCACACGTGACGCATGGAATTGCATTCTTCCTACAGAATGCAGAATTTCCATTTCAGCTTTACTTGTCAAAATCAACACTTTCGAATTGTTTTGTCAAAAGGAGACATATGAGTTGTCTTGTCAAAAGGAGACATATGAGTTTTCTTGTCAAAAGGAGACATATGAGTTGTCTTGTCAAAATGAGACATATGAGTAGTCTTATCAAAAGGAGACATCGGAATTACAACATAAAACAGATATATTACAACATAAAACAGATACGTTTCAACAAAAAACCGATACATTACAAAATAAAACAGATTCATTACAGCATAAAAAAGACTCATTCTTTCTCTTCGTTAAAGATTTCCAGTTTCGCTGCCATAGTCCGGTTTTCCTCCAACAATTTCTTCATGACACGGAGATGATGAGGGTCATATTCAGGATCAAGAAACACCCACCTGATAGGATTATTACATTCGCATGTAATAAACCTCCGGCCATACTGGTCTGGTCTCATCTTGTCATTAGCGCTGAAAACCGTGATAGACTTCCTACACCTCTTATTTGGACACTGAATGGTGCTGCCTTCTCGTGGTATTGAAGATGATGATGAGGATGATGCCATATTGGTTTCCAATCAGTAATACAATGTAAGAAAACAAGTGAGAAAGTAAGGAATAAGATGTGGAATATGGAGCTTGAATGAAGAACTTCAAAAATCAACTTACAGGCTGATGGAGTGAAAACGAGAGATTAACGAGAGATTTAATCCGTGCGTGACGCACGGATTGCACATTCCAGAAAACGCACGGATTGTATCCATGCGTGACGCACTGATACAATCCACGCGTGACACACGGATAAAATCCCTGCATGACGCATGGATACAATCCGTACGTCATGCATGGATTTGCATATATGAATCTAGGGTTATTCAATGTATTCAATGTATTTCTAGTTAAGTGTGCAAAGAAACACATTTTTAGTGTCTTTTTAAAGGCAATAAAGCCCAATTCGACAAAAACGTCATCGAAACTTTATCGAAATGGAATGAAACTTTGTTTCAATCCTTATAATGTCTATTTGATCTTGTGTGTAACTTGAAATTCAAATTTATACCTTTGTAAGTGAAACATAGTTTGAAAACCGAACGAGGTCGCAATTTGTATGGCGCACCATATACAATTTGACGTATAGTAAGGTTGAACATTCGTCAACATAACAACAATATAAGCATTCTAAATTTAGCAATAAGATTTTGCAACATAAAACCATGCGTCACGTGTGGAATGCATCCACACACCACGTATGGTTTTACACCATACGTGACGCATGGATTTCAATGTATTTTTTTGTTGCTTATGTGGTCCATGTCAATGTATTCAATGTATTTGTACTTATGTCACACAAAATAATTCATGTTCCGTGTTGTTTTTAAGGGCTTTAAAACCACAAATCGCCATAACGTCGTCGAAACATCATCGGAATGGAATGAAACTTGTTTACAATGCCTATTAGATATATTTAACCATGTCCGTAACTTTACATCAAAACCTTTTGCTTTTAGAGTAACACGCTCTTTGTAAAACATCAAACTACTCACTACAAGCTTAACTTGTTGTAATATATATGGTCGCAACATTGATGTTCACGTATGTTTGAAAAATTTATACAAAAATGTGTTATAAGGCATATAAAGTCCCAATAATGTCTCACATATACAAAACGGGATTCGAAATTATGCCAAAACACTAAAACCACTAAAAACGGCTTAAATGGACTTAAGGCGGTTTTTGGCGAAACGACACACGAACGATGTCCGAATGTAATGAAACTTGTTTTCAGTGGATATTATGGATATTTAACCATGTCGGTAACTCCCACTCACAACTTCTAACTTTTAAAGTACCGCCTCCTTTGTAAAAAACATACTAGTCGTAACTCTCTAACTTGTCGCAATATGTATATTCTACAACATTGACGGTGATTATTGTTGAAAATACTATACAACTTACTCTTATTAGGGATATTCAGTAGAAACAAGGTCTCGCTCACACGAAATGAGGCATGTAAACGCTAAAACCACTACAAACGCCTTAAATGGACTTAAGGCGGTTTTTGGCGAAACGACACTGAAACGATGTCCGAATGTAATGAAACTTGTTTTCAATGCCTATTAGGTATATTTAACCATGTGGGTAACTCCCAATAACACCTATTAACTTGTAAAGTAGCATATCCTTTGTTTGGACTTCTTACGTGGCTTAAATGTCCAACCTTTGACAATATGTAATTTTATTTTGATTGGAAATCATGCACACATCAGTGTTACTAAGAATCAAAGGGATCATGTGTCATTTTGTGCGTCACGCATGGAAGGGAACCCTGCGTCATGCACGGTTTATATCCACACGTGACGCGAGGATTAGATCCCATGCGTCACGCGTGGATAAACATTCATAGTTCATTTATACTGGTAAACAATCCATGCGTCAATGTATTTGTAGTTATGTCACGCAAAATAATTCATTTGTCGTGTTGTTTTTAACGGCTTTAAAACCACAATTCGCCATAACGTCGTCGAAACTTCATCGGAATGGAATGAAACTTGTTTACAATGCCTATTAGAGATATTTAACCATGTCGGTAACTTTGCATCAAAACCTTTTGCTTTTAGAGTAACACCCTCTTTGTAAAACATCAAACTACTCATCACAAGCTTAACTTGTTGCATTATATATGGTCGCAACATTGATGTTTTTGTATGTTTGAAAAATTTATACACAATTGTGTTATAAGACATATAAAGTCCCAATAAGGTCTCACACATACAAAACGGGACTCGAAACTATGCGTAAACGCTAAAAGGCCTAAAAAGGCCATAATGGACTTAAGGCCCAAATCAGCCAAACAACCCTCGAACGATGTCCGAATGGAATGAAACTTGTTTTCAATGACTAATATGGATATTTAACCATGTGGGTAACTCCCAATCACAACTTCTAACTTTTAAAGTACCACCTCCTTTGTAAAAAACAAACTAGTCGTATTTCTCTAACTTGTCGCAATATGTATATTCTACAACATTGACGTTGATTATTGTTGAAACTACTATACAAATTACTCTTTTAGGGATATTAAGTAGCAACAAGGTCTTGCACACACGAAATGAGGCACGTAAACGCTAAAAGGCCTAAATAGGCCTTAAATGGACTTAAGGCCCAATTTGACGAAACGACACTCAAACGATGTCCGAATGGAATGAAACTTGTTTTCAATGCCTATTAGGGATATTTAACCATGTGGGTAACTCCCAATAACAACTATTAACTTGTAAAGTAGCATATCCTTTGTTTGGACTTCTTACGTGGCCTAAATGTCCAACCTTTGACAATATGTAATTTTATTTTGATTGGAAATCGTGCACACATCAGTGTTACTAAGAATCAAAGGGATCATGTGCCATTTGACACGTCACGCATGGTTGCAAACCACACGTCACGCATGGTTGCAAACTACACGTCACGCATGGATAGAAACCATGCGTGACGCACGGATTTTCTTTTCAGAACTCATGCAGCAAGTACGTCTTGTCTCACCTACTGTAATAACTCCATTAATTTTTTTACTATTTCCGTAACACCTACATTAATCCCTATTATCTACCTTTCTTTCCATATTTCAAATGTCAAAACCCTTTTAACACCATTGTTGAACATTTTTGAGAGCAAAACACCATTTTTAACTATCTTCCTTTCTTTCTATATGGAGAATGAAGAGGAATGCACCAATGAAAGAGGTGGAGAAGCTCCATTTTCAAGTTACAACCTTAATAAGGTAACATTTCTTGTTCATAATAATATTTTTTAAGGTGTTGACTTGTTTTAGGGTTTGTATTAGTTAGGTTTAATGGATTTTACATGTTCAAGGTATTAGTTGTATGACTAAACATGTTGATTTGTGAATTTATGTTGATTTATGATATTTGAAATGTATTATAATATTACTTTTTAAGGTTTTGACTTGTTTTAGGGTTTGTATTAGTTAGGTTTAATGGATTTTACATGTTCAAGGTATTAGTTGTATGACTAAACATGTTGATTTGTGAATTTATGTTGATTTATGATATTTGAAATGTATTATAATATTACTTTTTAAGGTTTTGACTTGTTTTAGGGGTTTGTATTAGTTAGGTTTAATGGATTTTACATGTTCAAGGTATTAGTTGTATGGATTTATGGATTTTGACTTGTTTTGACTTGTTTTGACTTGGTTTTAACTTGATTTAATGGATTTATGGATTTTATTGACTTTAGTGATTGTGATGTTTGAAATGTATTATAATGTATGCGTTGTTCGTTAAGGGGGTTGAAATGTATGACTTATGGCAATTCCACACGTCACGCATGGTTCAAGACCGTGCGTGACGCATGGAATGGATCCACACGTGACGTGTGGATGTTCCATACAGAATCTTAACTGGTTTGTTATCTGTGTGTTTGTGCATAGATGAACTTTTCTGTTTTTACTGGATTAGACAAGATTACTCTTAATGACTGCCCACCTCCGTCATACCTCGACTACATACCTTCGTTTGATTTGGGCATTGATTTTACAACATCGGAGCAACCGCAATCACAGTTTGGTGATATCAACACTGGATCTTTTGGAACCGGTTACGGTTTGTCGCAATGGCCTTCGCATTTGATGAGGCCACTTTCAGACACAAGTAGCTTAATTGTGTTTCGTCCTTTGCGTACTGCACCACAATTTGATATTGAAGTTCAAGAAGAACAATATGTCTCTGTTGATTACTCAGAGTTGTTTGCAAATGACTTGGTATTCGCCTCTAGACAACAGGGAGTGAGTTGGGCCGTTAACATTGCACAAGCCAACAACTTTTGCATAGTCAATGGAAGGAGTAGAGCACCTACCGAAACAAAATCTGGAAAACTTCAGCTTATCTGTGATAGAGGACGAGTGAATTACTCAAAAGCTAAGGGAGTGAGGAAAAACATAAAGACGAAAAAATGTAGATGTTGGTTCGAATTAAAGCTTCGAGAGGAGCATAGAGGGGCTTGGAAACTTACTGTAATGTTAGGTACCCACAACCATCCTATTGGTAGTAGCTTGTTTGGGAATGCGTTTGCAGGCAGATTGACGCCTGATGAAGTGTGTACAGTAGTTGAAATGACTAGGGCTCATTGTAAACCAAATGAGATTTACACTATGCTCAACAAGTCTCCCAAGAACCTTACAAAAAAAAAACAAGTTTACTCTTGGAAGCAACACGACAAACAGGTAATTTATCTATAATTGCACTTACACAACTATATTCAGTTTTCTGTGAATTTAAACAGTTTCTGTAAACTGCACTTTTATACATCACGCGTGGATTACATCCGTGCGTGATGCACTGATTTATTCCCTGCGTCACGCATGGATGTGCAGTTTACAGAAACAAGCACATTCCTGGTTGAACACCTTAATAAAAATGCAGAGTGGAAGGAGCGCATTCCTGTTTGAAGTCATATTTGAGTGGTGGACAAGGTAGGCTCGACACAGTGTTTGAGGAATACAGTGACATGGCACGAAACCAGCTGAAAGAGATATTGGGTTCATTTAACGAGAGCCTAACAAAGACGTATAGACTTGTTCACCAAACATCTTTGTTTGTACATTTGAAGTGCAAAGTTTCGTACAAGGCAATGGAGCTCTTGATTAAAGAATACGACAAAGGTGTACAAGGCATGTACAATCCACAATATTGCGATTGTGCAACCAAGGTCAGAGATGGGATGCTGTGTGTCCATGACCTTGCGACTTGTGTGAAGAAACAAATGCCAATTCAGCCCGTGTCTTTGCATCCTTTTTGGAGTACGTTGTCTTTGGAAGAAGTGGATACACAGTGTCATCTTGAAACTAAGAAAAACGTGGCAAGACGTTTATTTGATGAATTTTATGAAGAAACATGGAACACCTTGTCACCACATGATCAAGAGAAGTGTATTGAATCTGTCAGAAAGATAGCTAAAGTGGATACACCTCTCAAAGAGCCGCCTATTTCGAAACACACCGGTGGTCGTCCCCAAGGAGCTCCTAACAAAGTGCCTAGATCTACACAAAGAAAGAAGTCAGCATGGGAATACACCGACCAAGAGATGAGGTCTAGAGCTTTGGAAGAAACACCTCCCAAGAAGCAAAGGGTTCCTAAACCCTTTGGTGCACCTCCCGCTCCACAAAAAATGTATGCGCCTTCTAAGTACATTAGAAAGATACCAATGTGCATGCGACCATATGTGGAGGGTTGGTTTGACATCAGAGCCGATGGAAACTGCGGGTTTAGATCTATTTCTATGGAAACAGGTGACCGATATTATCTTCACTCTAATGTACACTTTATCCAAAATATTCCGTTACTCAATCTGTTTTTGAGAGTCATGTAACAGGTGGGACCCAAGAGCATTGGAAGTTCATACGAGAAGAGATGATAAGAAAGGCTAAAGAGATTTGGCATTTACTTAAAGGCACGTGGATTGGTGGAGAAGTAAATCCAACATTGGAGTCCGCTATACATCAACTTACATGGGAAAGCGATTACTACCCAGCTCCAAGGGATAAGTGGCTTACCGTACCAGAAATGGCATGTTTGGTGGCTTCGGCATGTAATTGTGTCTTTGTGTGTCTAGGCGAGCAAATTAAACAGACATTCCTACCTCTTAGACTTCCGACTTGGTATGGTCAACCTGGAGCCAAGATGCAAGTTGTTTGCCTATTACTACTCACACAGGAAGAACATTTCATCCCGGTATGTTTTTTTCAATTGCTATTTACCTAGTGCATTACATGTAAATTTAATTATGCAATTCCATAAAATCTATCTCAGATTCGCCTGAAGGATGGATGTCCATTACCACCTGTTTATAATCTTTGGGAGCGTAATTGTGAAGAATCTGCTGCGGCCTTGTATGACGAAGTGTGGCAAAGATGTGGGGCTTACACCCCCCCGAAAAGAGGAGGACATCAATCGTCCAAACAAAGCATCACAATTCCAGACGATGATGAAAACGATTACTAGTTCAAGAGTTATTGTCAGTCCAGACAATGTTGTAATGTGTATTTTATTTCGAGCTTCGAATGACCTTCTAATGTTGTAAGGTTGTATCTTTTGATGCACATTTCAGTCTTTATGTGGTATTTCTAGGTTACATTTCACGTGAAACAGGTGCTTTGCATCTCAAATGGAAATTCTGCATTCTGTAGGAAGAATGCAATTCCATGCGTCAGGTGTGGAACACATCTGTGCGTGACGCACGGATTTGTTCCACACGTGACGCATGGAATTGCATTCTTCCTACAGAATGCAGAATTTCCATTTCAGCTTTACTTGTCAAAATCAACACTTTCGAATTGTTTTGTCAAAAGGAGACATATGAGTTGTCTTGTCAAAAGGAGACATATGAGTTTTCTTGTCAAAAGGAGACATATGAGTTGTCTTGTCAAAATGAGACATATGAGTAGTCTTATCAAAAGGAGACATCGGAATTACAACATAAAACAGATATATTACAACATAAAACAGATACGTTTCAACAAAAAACCGATACATTACAAAATAAAACAGATTCATTACAGCATAAAAAAGACTCATTCTTTCTCTTCGTTAAAGATTTCCAGTTTCGCTGCCATAGTCCGGTTTTCCTCCAACAATTTCTTCATGACACGGAGATGATGAGGGTCATATTCAGGATCAAGAAACACCCACCTGATAGGATTATTACATTCGCATGTAATAAACCTCCGGCCATACTGGTATGGTCTCATCTTGTCATTAGCGCTGAAAACCGTGATAGACTTCCTACACCTCTTATTTGGACACTGAATGGTGCTGCCTTCTCGTGGTATTGAAGATGATGATGAGGATGATGCCATATTGGTTTCCAATCAGTAATACAATGTAAGAAAACAAGTGAGAAAGTAAGGAATAAGATGTGGAATATGGAGCTTGAATGAAGAACTTCAAAAATCAACTTACAGGCTGATGGAGTGAAAACGAGAGATTAATGAGTGGAAATGGTATGCTGAGGGAGTCAATTTATAGGCGATTTCAAACTAGGTTAACAATTCCATGCGTCACGCATGGAAGCAAACCGTGCGTGACGCATGGAACGCATCTGTGCGTGACGCATGGTTCGACATTTGACCAACATAATGCAGATTTATGTCTTCTGCACCCTAAACAAATAATCCAACAAATTCAACAACGCTAACCAGAAATGAAAAGTTCAACAACGTCATAACAAACAATCCTTACGAAAAACGGACAATCCTGAAAATCTGAAAACAAACAGTTCATAAAAAACAAACAGTTCACCCCCGATGTTGTTGATACATAGTTGTCCACGGCTCAATATCTTGAAGGACCTCAGTTATGGCTCCATGCATTGCAGAAACATCATACGGATTAGGCAAGGTTGCATATGGTGACAAGTGATCATAGACCCTGTCAAAAACCTACAAATAAAATTAAATATTGAAATCAACTATTTGCATAATGTTTACCTTAAATCAAACTTAAAGAAAAATCAAGATCTCAAGTTACATGAGATAAATGTAATACCTGCTGTGCTTCCAAGCTAGCGTGTCTGCCGGGTATCAGAAATCGATGAGTGCGGGGGATGTACCACAGAAGATACTCCGGAGCTTCTTCAAAACCCGTCGCCGCAGGTGGTCCCATCTGCTCAAGGGTCGCCCTGTGGATATCCATCCCCTCCCAACTCCACGCCATTCTATCATAATTCACCACATATGACCTAGGGCTGATGAGCCTATGGGCTCTAAGGGGTGAAATTGGAGGCCTGGGAATCATCTGCACCCTACCAAACTGCCTAGGCGACCTATCGGGATGGTGGGGCTCGGTTATGTCCATGCAGCTCAACACCCCGAAAAAAAGAGCAGGAGCATAGGCAGGATCATTGAAGTCGATTTCACCATACGGGTTCCAATTAACCTAAAAACGATATCAACGTCTTGCATTACTCAAACAGTAATTTTACACCTTAAGGTCCAAAACAGAGGTAAAAAAAAGTCCTCAGTTTTTTTTGCAATTCCATGCGTGACGCATGGAATTGCAAAAAAAACTGAGGCTTAAAAATGTAAACAAAATGCAACACAAATACCTGATCCGCCCTCATTGCATCTAGTTCAGCTCTGTAGTTTCGTGCTTCAGGGTCGTAGTTCGGCAACGCTTCCTCTGGTAGAAACCGAAACGCATAAGGATGATCAACTGACCAACCAGGATTACGCCGAACACCAGCTGCTAAGGATGGGAAGTATGTGTATATCCAACCCTACCATTTAAAAAATATAGTTAGCATTAAAACCATAGAAATAAGTTATGATTGCTAAAAAATGTAGTTCCTAAATAATTAAAAACTTACTTGAAGGAGAGTGAAACAAAATGAGATCAAACCACAATTTTGGCGTGTAGCGATGCCCATTTGGCGATAGAAATATGCTAGCGCCGCAGATCCCCAAGACATACTTCTTGCCTCTTCAACACTCCCTAGAAATGCACCAAATCTCACCGGGAGCTTATGTTGTGACTTGTCAGTGAAGATTGTGGAAGCCAACAAGTGGAATATATATCCCATTCCATGAACTACGGGATCATTAAGGCCCTCAATGTGCGCCTTAAACTCTTTTGCTCTAATCCAATAACTATCGAGCTGTTCATTTTGAAGATGAAAATTTTGTCGTCCCTTTTCACCAAAATAGTTCTTGTTGGTAGTTCTCCCGACTGAAGCGGTGGGGTCGGTCACCATAGCTTTCCCCTGAATAGGAAGCAACATCAGCTTCTTGATGTCGAGCAACGTCACTGTCATCTCACCAAATGGCATGTGGAAGCTATTTGTTTCAGGATGCCACCTTTCTATAAAGGCGCAGATGAGCGGATAATCAATCACATCGTACATCAATACCCTGAGATGAGTCAGCTCCGTTGCAACTGCGTGATTACCCCATGGCAAGTCAGAATTAAGTTCCCAATCTTTCAGCTGCGATTGTCTAGTCTGGTAAGGGAGTACGCCTCTATCCTGTAAATTGATTACGTAACACAAATAATTTCAATAACGCATACATTATTTCCACAAACTGCAGAAACTTGACATTCTGTGTAATGCAATTCCATGCGTGACGCATGGTTCTGCTCCCCACGTCACGTATGGAACAGAAGCATGCGTGACGCATGGACATGAACCATGCGTCACGCATGGAATTGCATTACACAGAATGCAACCTTTCCAGTTTCTGCATTCTTTACAACACACCTTAACCAAATTTTCAACAAAACTACAAATAGTTCAACAAATAATCCATCAATTTAATGAAATCAATTCATACATTAACAAATTTAATATCACAACACATTTACAATTCATAAATTAAAATAAACATACTTTATCTTTCATATAATCAAATAATGAACTGAACGTAATTTTATCATTTTTTTCAACCATTTTCCTAACATTAAATTAGTTATGATAAGTATTGAATCTATAAACGAAATTCTAATTACATACCTTTCCTTTTTGCACAAAAAAGGTTGTATGAGCTTCAAAGCTTATGAGTAGCTCCGGAATTTGTGGACCTCCAGGAGTACCCCCCTCTAACTGAGGGACGTATATGTTTCTGACCGGAGGTTGTCGTCGTCGTCGTCTTCTGGGTTGTTCCTCTCGCTCCTCTTGCTCTTCCGCTTCTTCATGTTCTTCATGAACATTCTCATATGTCCGATCCTCTTCCTGACCCTGTTCCTCATGCTCATGCTCCTGCTCATAATCAGAATCAGAATCAGCATTTGCACCCCCAGCTGATGGCCCTGCACTGCTACAAGCAACCAGTGCGTACTGGTCATCACCCGTCTGAGGGTTCTGAAAGTTATGAGAACCAGTAGCTTGTCTCATCATCTCCACAAATGATGGCTCTTGTTGTGGATAGCCCGGATAGCCTGGAAACTGTGTTTGTTGTGGAAACAGTGTTTGATGTGGGATCAGAATGGGGGTGCCAGGAAAGTAATGAGGGGAACCCTGGGGATCGAAACTTGCAGCAGACAAAGCTAGCTGCTGATGTTGCTGTTGTTGTTGCTCTTGTATCTGTTGTTGTTGCATCTCACCAGAAAACTCTAAACGACGAGGAGGCGATTCTTGTCTATTGCTCTTCTTCCTTGGTTTTGGAACTATGGGATCTTTTTTCTTCAGTTCTCTGTTTCTTTGACGAGTATCGCGTCCAGGTCGACGACCACCATCCATATCTGCATCATAGAATGTGCAATTCCACAAAATTAATCAGTTTACTGAATTTAATCAGCATATCATCAAAAACTCAATCAGTATATCATCAAATCCAATTTGTAACTGCAGAAAAAAAATTCTGGAATGTGCAATTCCATGCGTCACGTATGGCTTCCATCCATGCGTGACGCATGGAATTGCACATTCCAGAAATTGCTCGTCAACAGATTTTCCATGTTTCAAACCCTAATCTCAATAGTTTTTCCAAAATTCTAACAGTTTTTCAATAATTTCATTAAAACCATACCAAATTTCAACAACCTAATTCATAACCCTAATTCACAAAACCCTAATTCAATATCAAAACCCTAATAAACTATATACACATCAAAATATGAAATTGGTCAATAAATTATCAACAAAGTACACAATCCATTCATATATTACAAGTTTAATCATTTCTAAACAACTAATTAACATACACATTGGATTTTGAAGTAAATATCATCAAAACAACATGAAAACCTCATATATACATCAATACCATACCATAACAATGAAATCTTAATGTTTACATACCTTATATGCAAAAAAGATGATGAGAATGATGGATTTTAGGTAAAATGGTGCGTTTGAGAGTGCAGCCGCCGTAAGTGAAATTGGAGATTGTGACAAAATGGTAGGGTTTGATGTTTTTGGGCTTTTATAGGTAAAAAATCCATGTGTGACGCATGGATGGTGTCCATGCGTCACGCATGGTTTTGTTCTGTGCGTGGCGTGTGGATTACAACCATGCGTCACGCACGGATTTAATCCATGCGTGACGCACGGATGACCTGGGCGGTAAATAGCAAAAAGGGTGGGCGTTAAATAGTAAGGGCCTTTTTTAACACAGACTTATTCTCTTCTTTAATATTTTAAGGCAGATATGTAGCGTTTAATCGGTGCATTTTACGGATGGCAATTTCACCCACGTATCCGATTGACACTCGATTCATCCGAAAAGACGGGTGAAAACAAGAGTAATGATGGGTGATGGGCAAGTATGGGTGGAAGTTTTTCACCCGAACCAATACACACAAGTATTTGAAATTTTATATACTTTTGACATAAAAATCACAATTATTTATACTTTATGTTTGCTAATTTGCATACATATAAAATCTCTTTTCGGTTGCGTGAGAATAATTATTATTGTGTGAATATGCGAATAAATGCACATTTAGGCCATTAACATGCACTTTCTTCAGTAATGACATGCACATGTAGGCTATTGACATGCACTCTGTGAGATTTTGCATGTCATTGATGATATGTGAAAAGTACATGCACACACCCCTAAAGCTTAAAAACCAATGAAACAATAAGCAACTTACTAGCAGCAACACAAGAAAAACAAAACAATGAGACCAAACATAAAGAGGTAAAATGATAGTGTGTTACATCTCTACGCTTAGAGATTACTAAATTAAAACTTGAATAACAGAAACATAGCAGAAAATATGCAAAATCAAATTAAACACCCAGGGAGCCTCTCAGGCAAGTTCATACACAAATAAATCAAGTTCTCCAAAGTTTAAACTCTCTAATATGTTCATATAAATACATAGCAAAGAATAGCACATCACTTAAATTTATTGTTCTTCAGCTGCAAACTCCTGATGAATTAATACAGCGTAGAAGGCCAAACAAGGCTCTCATTGTAGTGAAGAACTTTCGAGCAATGCCGCTGGTCAAAGACAGCAAGATCCTTAGTTTCTTCCTTACCACATAAACGGAGTGTATTATCGTAGTGTGCTGAAATAATCTCACCGTTTCTACCAAATCCATCTATGGATAATGAATCAGGTGGAGCCTTTACAATCGATTTCTCTATACCAAACAAATCCTTGCCTGCATCAAACCTTTTCAACTTCCTAATGTCAATCCATTCAACACATCCTGATTTCAATCCATACTTCCTAAACATTACAACAGGATCTTCCCCCATAGCTGCCAAGCTCTGATTCCAAAAATAACCAATATCAGGCATTGAAAGACGAGATAGATCACCAGAGTCAACATGCTGTAAAGGATGAAATGTGAAAGCCTCAGCTGATGCATCAAAACGAACAACAAGGTCTTGAAAACGATCCAATCCTATTTTGGAGTTGACATAGATCGCGTACCAATAGGGAACACCACTAAATACATCCCCGTCTTCTGATGGATTATATAACCGGGGGAAATGAACAGTATCCGTTGTTCTCCAAGTATTTGTTCCAGTGCTGTAGATTTCAACCCTAGCTACCTGGGGAACTTGTGAAATTGAACTTTCACAAGATAGTATTCTAACAATCTTGTAACAGTCTGTTTTCTTGTCATATGCAAACCCGAGAGAAGCACACTCTCCGCCTCTTACAATTAACTGAGGGTATGGGATCCGACATTGCTTCCTTGTTGCCGGATTCCACAGCACAGTGAATGTGGCTTCGGTGCAGACTCTCAAACAAACCAAGCCATTTATAGAACCCAACACGCGGATGTAGCCCCCAACGCCTTCAAGAGGGAATTCCATGCTTTTCATGATGGGTTTTTCAAATGCGTGTTGAAGAAAAAGAGAGAAGATTTTATTAGTCCATGTCCATAGAGACTGTTGGAATTGTTTGACGTGCACGAGTAAAGATAAAGAATCGGACATCTCATAAGAGGAGACAGCAATGTGAGTATGGTTTTGGATGAAGATGTGGCTATTGAAGAGATGATACCACGCCTTACAGACGGATTTGAAGCGGAGGATGGAGATAACAGGGAGCCTAACAAGGATTTGTATCATCAATTCTCCATACAGTTTCGTTGTTCCAACAGATCCTGGCAAGTCCCCCCACGTCACATCAACTACATCTCCTCGCAGGCTTGCAAAATTCATCACTGAAAACTGCTCAATCAATCATACGAAACAAACAACAAAACTAAGATGATTAAACTCAAAATTGAAGACGAAACTATGGAGCATGTGGGTTCATATGGAGCCCGAAAACAGTCTATGCCCACCACAGAACTAGTATAACATGGTTTGAGATAAATTATATTGAGCTTTGATCGAGTGATTCCTTGAAATTTGCTCATTCCATTTTAATTAAGAACAGATTAGAATAATCAAAGATGAAAACCTAACGAAACCCTAGAGAGTTAGAATCACTTAGCAAGCAGAAACGAGCAGATTCATCACCGAATTCAAATTTCTAGGGTTCGGAAATGTTGAAAAATAATTACAGAAGGAAAATATCGGGAGTATTGAACAGAATGTTTACCCGAGACGCTGGTCTGTAGAGGCGATTCCAGAACAGGGACGATTAAGGGTGGAATTAGGAATGTGATCCTTTGATTAAATATCTTACTTAGAGAAAAAAACTACAGTAGATCTGATGAAGTTCGTTCCTATTATTATTCTTCAAGTAGCTGTGTTCCTGAACGGCCGTCGCATGTAATAAATATTTTAATAATATATTTATATTTTTTACTATCAATTAATTTATAGATTGTAGTTTATACTTTATGGTTTATAATTTATCAATTATTGTTTATAGTTTACGATTTATGTTTTATAGTTTAAGTTCATAAATAACTTAAATTAATTAGATTGATAACATAATAATAGATAAAGATATATATGTAGGAAAAGTGTCATATAATAATACTTGTTAAAATGATAAATGAGAATGAATGTGGAGCCTTGGATCAAGAGAGATCCAAGAGTCCATATGATGACATGTGACACCTCTTGTCACCACCGCCGGACCTCCGTCGGACCTCCGCCGGACCACCTTTGGGCCTCGTCGGAATAAAATTGTCACAAAGATGTATAAAATTGTTCAAAAATATTACAAAATTATTTATTACTAAATGTTCATCACGTTGTTCATAAATGTTCATCACAATGTTCATAAATGTTCATTTGTACATACTCTACTGAATGTTCATCACATTATACTTAAAAGTTCACCAAGTGAATGTTCATCACAATCTACTTAAATGTTCACCAATTTTTGATGAAGATCAAGTGTTCATAAATGTTCATCACAATGTTCATAAATGTTCATTTGTACATACTCTACTGAATGTTCATCACATTATACTTAAAAGTTCACCAACTGAATGTTCACCTAAATGTTCATCATCTCATACTTCAATGTTCACAAGAATTTAATAAAATGTTCATTAGCCAAAGTTCATTACAATAGACTTAAATGTTCATCACGTTGTTCATAAATGTTCATCAAAATGTTGATAAATGTTCATCATCTCTTACTTAAATGTTCATCAAACATCACTTTAATATAATTTTGAGTAGAAAAACACTTGATCTTCACCAAAAATTACTTAAATGTTCATCATCTCATACTTAAATGTTCATCAAACATCCTTAAATGTTCACAAGCATTTAATAAAATGTTCATTACTCAAAAGTTCATTACAATTAGCTTAAATGTTCATCACGTTGTTCATACATATTCATCAAAATGTTTATAAACGTTCATTTTGATATACTCTACTGAATGTTCATCACATTTTAATTACATGTTCACCAACAGAATGTTCATCACATTATAATTAAATGTTCATCACATTATATTTAAATGTTCACAAAATTTGAATTAGACTTAAATTTTCATTTATTTTTATACTTTAACTTTTTCATTTATTATTGGACCACCGTCGGACCGTCGTCAGACCTCCGCCGGACCTCTACCGGACAACCACCAGGTGGTCGTCGGGAAGTCGTCGGGTGGTCGCCGGAAGGCCACCGGACCACCACAACTACCCCCACTACAAGTGGATGTAGCTAGTTTAATCTAAGCCATTGGATGCCTCTTATTTATCTCTATAAGAGAGTTTATTATGGGATTCACATCCATATATGTATATATAAGATAAAGATATAATATGATATAAGATAAAAATGGATATTTCTTTATGTTATATAACCTATTAGATATCTTTTTGATTTTTTTACTTATTTAATTCAAAGATATATATCAAAATATAAAGTGGAATGATGTGGAGGATGACATGGTGGATGATGTAGCATAACTTAGAAGTTCACACATAGGCGAATTGAATATAAGGGCGACAGGTGGCAAAACAACGTTCTGTTTTAGTATAGGTATAGATAGTAAATCGGTTTTGGTAACAGTTTTATTAATTTATTTCAAACCGATTCAAAAAATAATTTTAAAAATAAATATTACCGTAGAAAACCGGTTCATTATCAATCCGGGATGACGTAAGCAGTAAGTTCAGATTTTTTTTATTAATTTAAAATTTTTGTTACCGGTTGACTTCTGATCCAACTACACGACGTGTAGTTGGCTTCTAGTCCAACTTATTGATAGAAATCTCGATCTTATTAAATAAAATATGAGGGTATATTTGTAAATGTATAATTACTGAAGAAAAATATCGAGCTTATAAATAAAAATATCAGTGAGGTATAATTGCAAATATTAAAACAAGTATGTATTTTTGCAAATGAGATATTGAAATGGTATGAATGCAATTTCTAAATTTAAATTTTGTTAATTAACTTAACTATATATCCAAAAATAACTCTCTCGTATATTTGTAAATGTATAAAGTATTTAATACTTATTATAAAAGCTAACTACATTGCTAGGACAATGTACAAATACCTACTCCCTCCGTCCCTTAATGTTCTTCTCATTCTCTTCTGACACATTTGCCGAGACACGTTTTGTAACGTTAATATCTCCAAATATAGATTAATAAAAATTATAAAAAATTTATATTGTTAAAGTTCTCGTCGAGACGAATCAAACAAGATCTGATATTACAATGTTTTTTCTTATATATTAGACGATATATCGAAGATTTTCTTGTATTGTAAATAGTGTCAAAAGTTACAATGGGAAGAACATTTGGGGATAGTGGGAGTATTTTATTTTCTTAATGTACAATATATGTTCTTGAGTATATAGGATTAGAGTTTTTTTGGCAGTAATGCAGTTATATTTTGTTAGCTTAACTATTGTCCAAAAGCAATCCCATGCAATTCAAGTCTACGAAGACTTGTGTTTGAAAAAAGTGGTGTGATGATCAATGAATCAACTTTACATATAATTTCATTATTTGTCCCATGCAAAGATTTGAAATATAGTACGTGGAACATGCGTTCTACTAATACGCGTGGAGTACCCATGTAAATTAGCCTTAAATTAATCCTAGTTGTATCAAAACAAATGTTTGTGGCATGGTTTCATTGAGGGTATTAATTGTCTGTTTGTTCCCCTTGTAAATTCCGATCAATTTCCGTTGACTTACAAGTTTGACTATATTTTATCAACGTTATGATTCTTAAGAAAATCGGGAAGAAAAACTGAGAAAATCAATTAAATCGATCATGGAATTCGTCAAGTCATCAGCTAATTAGGATTTGGAAAAGTGTAGTTTTTACGTATGTTAGAAATTTAGTTAGTTTTACGAGCAGAAACTATTGAAGCTAGCTTGGCGTGTAGATGTCCTTGATTAGCACACAGCCACACATGCAATGCTTATTTAGGTGGCATTTAGGTTGTTATGTTCGTGTAGAGAGGATTAGATATTCTCTCAAAAATGTAGTTAGTTTTTGTAATTAATACAAAAATATTATTGTTAAAAACTTCTCAAAATAGTTATAATGACATAGTGCGGACAAGTCTTAACGTAAGAAAAACAAACAATTCACGTTCATAGATAATACATTAATGATACATATTCTGAATAGTAATGTTCATAAAATGGACCTGCAATTTTTTAAACGTTTTCAGTGAGAGAAACGAAAACATATTTATAACTACTGCAAACTTAATTTTTTTTATTTTCTCAAAATGATCTCAAAAAATTTCATCGTCCAGATTATGAGCATTACCTCTAAAATGATGAACATTAGCTTGTTATTTGTGAGCGCAAAAAAAATAAATCTTGTAAATACAATAATTTCAATAGATATCTAAATACAATAATTTCATATCTTCATATAACAATTTTTTTGAGTAAAAATTAGAAATCTTGTAAACTAAATTAAACATTCTTACATAGTTCCAATTCATACTTCAAATATACAAGAACAAGAAAGGCAGAGAAACAATTTTTTTCTTCTTGGGAGTTTATATAACCGCCGAACCCCACACAACACTTACATAGTTACATTACATAGTTTGTTAGCAAAGAAATGCAAATTAACAGTACAAGAAAAAAGCAAGAATATCATGACGTTATATATATATATTTTTACTGGTATCATTCACATGTACTAAACAATCAATTAGTATTGAATTTATAGCATGCCAACCGCAATTAACACGGTTCTTATATACAGCCCGGTACTTTATTCAAACGCAGCCTGGTTTCTCGCGTTACGCGAGGGACGTGCTTCTCGCGTTACGAGAGAATAACGCGAGATTAAAAGTTAATATTTTTGCTATTCTCGCGTAACGCGAGAAACACGTCCCTCGCGTAACGCGAGAAACCAGGCTGCGTTTGAATAAAGCACCGGGCTGTATTTAGTAATTGCCGCAATTAATGGCTTCAATTTCAAGGGTATTCGAGTTAGCTAGAATATGTTTCGAGTTATAATGTCTTCCGTTTGAAAGTCATTAACTTGTAAGAAACTTCAGGCTTGATAAGATGATCATCCAGTCAGACTCATGTGAATATTTTCAATAGTTGTTCCCATTCCCATTCATCGCCCATATTAACATCCATGCCAGAAATGTGCAAGTTTTTGCTGCCATCATATGGACTCGTCTGACGACTCGTATGGCTATAAGCATTTTGATCATTCTGATCATCTCCATTCATCGTCACCAATGAAGGATTTTGTTGAGTATATGATTCTATGGGTGGATGTTGATGATCAACCACCATTGATGATAGTGATGAATCTCGTCTTATAGGCTCAGGTGCAGAAGATGATGGTCGCCTATCGTATGACCGAATACACTTTGATCGTACGTAAACTCGACATAAACTGAAATCAAGTTTTAGCTGCAAAATTAGAGTAAAATAGATAAGTAGGCATGCTTGCATATTGTATGTAGTTCAAGCCATGCACGAGTTTGGAGTTTTCTAGGAATCAAATAGCGATAAAAGTTTCGGTAAGAAGAAGACTTAAAGTAGGAAAATACTTAAAGTAGGAAAAATGAAGTTTTTGCGTTCACAGATAACAAACTAATGTTTATAATTTGAGCGGTAATGTTCATAATCTCAACGTTAAATTTTTATGAGGTCATTTAGAGAAAAAAAAAAACAAAGTACCAATAATTACAAGTATGTCACCGCGTCCCTCAATGAAAAAGTTCAAAATTTTTATAGCCCAGATTGTGAACATAATTATCCAGAATATGAACATTGATGTATAATATGTGAATATGATCCGTTCGTTTTTCCTACATTAAGAGTATTCACACAATTGCACCGAAACTTTCCTCATCAAACAATTTAAGAAATTCATCTACGAATATGACTGAGGCATAATCAAGCACGTACGTACTGATGAGAGGATAGAAACCCTAACTCGAGATAATAAACATAGGTTATATAGTTGCATGGAAACGATTAAGATGAGGAAGTACGTACGACAAGATCGGCATGGGTGTGATCAATGGCTCTATACTCGTTCATCTTCCAATCAGTTTTGCTACCTGGGGCTCGGCCTTTGTAGAACACCATCGTCCTTCTTTCTCCGATGATGCGCTTATCGGACGAGTAAACATACGAGGGCGAACCGGTGGCTTTCCAGTAACCAATCGATGTGAGTCGGTTTGGTCTTCCTCCTCGCGCTTCTTTCTCCTGTCTCGGTATGAAGAAAAACCATTCTTGAAGCTGAGGATCTTGGCGACATTGAGCTCCTGATAACTCTGTAATATTAATTTAGGGTTTAGGGTTTATAGTTGTCTCTCGACAAGATAAATAAACTTCAACAGATGGGAGTCTTACTCGGCAGATCCCATGGACTGTAGTCATAGATGTCGAGAACTGGAATGACATGTTGAAGTTGATTATTCCTCCTACCTTGAAGCTTTTCGCGTAGATAGAACCCGACTAATTCTTCCTCCGTCGGGTAGAATCGATAACCCGGTGGCATCATCCCTTGTTCTTCCATTAGTTCCTTGGATTGCTAGCTTTATTAATTAGCTTGGAGGTTTTCAGGACAGCAGAAGAATGATATGACTTGTTATGATATTATTTTGGTGTTTGATATCATGATATGGCATGGTGATGTTTGGAAGTGGAGCTTTAGGTTTATATAGATCGAGTGGATGAATTATATATTGCTATGAATTAATGTAACGCGACATATAGATGGAGAAAGGTTGAAAACGATAAATATATCTAAACTTGGTAATATAATTTTTTTTTTTGCGGGGCTACCGCTAATGAATTGATCGATCAATATGAGAATGCAATATATGCATGATGGGACATACGTACACATCATTTAATTAGAGATTACTCTCTCCGTCCCGATATATAATTCTTGTTTCATTTTTGACACTATTCACCTTTTAATACATTTTGTCGTATAACTTTTAATATGTAAGAACAAACATAGTTATATGGGGTCTTGTTTGATTCGTCTTGATGAGTACTTTAACATATCAAAATTTTAGAATTTTTTATTAACATATGGTTAGAGATATTAACGATACAAAACGTGTCTCGACAAATGTGAAAAGTGAAAGAAGAATTATATTATGGGACGGAGGGAGTAGTTACTTTTAGGATTAAATTAATATAAAGTATTAAGGTTTCGTGTTTGATTGATGATTGATTGATACATAAAATTCCACGCGGTTGGATGTTAATGAAGAAGAATATTTCAATGCAGATCGACCTATCATGCAGCCAACGCGGTTGGAGGGACTACCATAGTATATACTCCCTCCGTCCCTAAATGATAGTCTTATTGTTGTTTTTGACACTATTCATAATTCAAGAGAATCTGGTAAATATCTTTCAATATATAAGAAAAAATATAGTCATGTGGGATCTTGTTTGATTCGTTTCAATGAGCACTACAATAATATCAAAATTTTATAATTTTTACCAACTTGTAGTTAGAGATATTAACGATACAAAACGTGCATCGACAAATGTGCCGGAGTGAAATGAGACTATCATTTAGGGACAGAGGGAGTACTATTTTGTACTCCGTATAATACATGAGCTTGTTGACAAATGTTACCTATGGCTGTTTAATAAGTATAACCGTACACCAGTGACTGGTTTTGGATTTTAGAATGAGTCAAATAAGTATATGCATAACTGACTTCACCAATCAATAATAAAAAGATATAAAAAATACTTTAATGTATCCTCGTATATTTGTATGACTCATACACAACAATATAAGGTATTAGAAACGAAAATATCTGGGATAAAGTTAGGATGTCTACAATTGTGATAAGTTGAGATAATCTATGATGGTTCGGACACCAACAACAGAGGTCCTATAGGGCGCCCATTCACGGATGTATGGATTGGTTTGCACCATCCAAAGGGCGATTAAAGAAGAGTTGGAGGAAACTCTATCTTTATAAAGGACTTTACTCTATTATCTCTAATCACACAAGATACCATATATGACACGTCGATAACTTGTGTGTTTTAGGTAGACCTGTCAAAAGTTGACCTGACCCGCTGGGTCGACCCAACCCGACCCGAAAATACTCGACCCAAACCCGACCTTAAAAGTGTTTGAACCCGTCTGGGTCAGATCCGTTTTCGACCCGAACCCGTTGGGTCGAACCCGGCTCGACCCGAACTTTTCGAAACTCATGGAGGGTCCTACTTTTCACATATTTTATTTAATTTAAATTAAAAAATAACAATATATTTTGTTAAATAATAATATATTATTATTATTTTATTATTATAATATTATTAAAATATTATTTTCTTTATTATAATAAAGAAAAACGAACATTTGAAACCCGCTGGGTCAACCTGGACCCGAACCCGTTCAAACCGAAAATTTTGTCAACCCGTTTTCGACCCGAGCCCGATTAACCCGAACCCAACCCGTTCGACCCGTTTGTCAGACCTAGTTTTAGGCATAGCTTAGGGCCTTTTGTGTTTCTTTTGAGTGTTTTTTCTTCTATTTTGCTTGGATACCTTTTTCTCTATTATGTACTCTCTTTTGTTCTTTCTTTTATTGTTTACTTTACCCATTTCGTACACCCGCCCAACTTATTCCGTCGACATAATGGATACATCTCGACTTCAAACACTGTTTAGGTGGAATTCGTATATATACACAACGCAATGGAATGGATCGAATATATAAATACATCTTTGAAGGACGTGCACGGTGCATGTGCATCTTTCAAGCGATGACTACCATATATTTTTCAAATCATCAACCAATATCAACTACTCCCTTCGTCCCTTAATATAAGGTCCATTTATTTTTTCGACACTATTCACAAACTGAGAAAATCTTATCGTTTTCTTCCAACATATAGAAATAAATATAGGCATGCGAGATCTCATTTGATTCGCCTCAATGAGTACTTTGACAATATAAAAAAATTATAATTTTTATCATCGTATATTTAGAGATATTAACGTTACAAAACGTGTCTCGACAAATATTTCAAAAGCAAATGGGAAGATCAATAGAGGACGGAGGGAGTACTCCTTAATACCTCGAAGTACTTGATTTCACTTGGACGAAGGCAAGTCCAATCAGACCAATAGTGTGATTAATGGGTACAATAAATCATGAAATCTTTCACCAAAAAAATAAAAATAAATCATGAAATCTTTGATTCAATAATAATTAACCCATTTTTTCAACCAATAACATTGAAGAAAGATAGAAAAGATGGGGTAGATAATTAACTTGATTGATAAAGAAGAATAATATAAATTAAATAAAGGATATTATAAGAATAAATCAATGAATAGAAATAGAAATAGAAAAAACTTTAGGGGATACCTAAAAAACAAATACTCCCTATGAAAAACTTAAAGAGAGGATATATTAGATCCAAGTAACCCATCTTTCAAGTAACACCTACCAATCCTACCATGCTTTTTTCCACATCACTAACTAATAATAACTAGATTCAATTCATACTCCCTCCGTCCTCCCTCCGTCCCCAAATGTTCTTCCCATCTCTTTTATGCACGTATGTCGATGTAAGTTTTGTATCGTTAATATCTCTAAATATATGTTAATAAAAATTATAAAATTTTGATATTCTTAAAGTTTTCGATGAGACGAATCAAACAAAACCCCACATCACTATGTTTGTTCTTATATATCGTAAGATAATTCGATTAATACGTGAATAGTGTAATTATTTATAATGGGAAGAACTTTTAGGAAATTTGAAGGTACCTAAAATCAAAGCTTATAATCTTACAACAAGAAAAGAGATGAGCCACCTGAACTTCACCATAACAGTAATTGGCAGATAAAGCCCGATAAAGCAAACCAGACACATTTTATTAAAAGTTCTGCAAGAAAAAAATGGAAACTGTAGCTACAAGTTCAAAGTTAATACATATCACCCAGAAACCAAAGAAACAAATAATTCAGGCGTTTTCAACTACACAGAGACATCCATAAAATCAACAATTGTATTTGTCTAAGGCAGCACGGATTAAGATGCCAGCAGATCAGACCAAAGATTCAAGCAAGCCTAGAAGGTGAAATAAGGCTTGCTGTGTATCCATAAACTTCCAAGAAACCCCAAGATCCACAACTAGGAAGCTCCTTAATCTGCTTAGGAAGAGGATCGTATATAAAAAGCGCCCCGTGTTTGTTCTCTGCTATAATCTCTCCATTTCTCCAGCACCCAATAACTCTTTCTAATCCTGAAACAGGCTCAACAGTCATAATCTTCTTCCAAAATAAATCCTGCTCCCCACCTTGGCCCTTATCCAGCCTCCATATCTCAACCTTCCCATTCTGTTGCATCTCAATTGGATAAACAATCACAATAGGATGATCTCCCATAACCCCTATACGCATTCTAAACCCAGAAGGATCATGGTAACATGGTAAAGGCTGGAATCTGAAAGAATCATCTGCTGCATCAAACCACGTCATGAGTTCTCTAAATATCGATCCTCGCTCCTGCAATTCGACCGCATACCAATACGGAGTCCCGCCAACGAGTGTAACACACGTTCTCTGAAAACATAACCAAGGAAAGCTGACAATCTGCACGTCTTTCCATACGTTGGTTTTGGTACTGTAGATTTCAACTCTGGCTGGACGCATTGTTCCGCTGAAATGCCTTGCATACAATATCCTGATGACTTTGTAGATATTTCTGATCTGATCATATGCAAACCCTAATGAAACACGCTCTTCATTTGCCAAGAGTAATTTAGGGTTTGGGATCTGAGAATGCTCTCTTGTTGCTGGATTCCATAGCACAATGGATGTGGCATCCCTGCAGATACTCAAACAGACCAGGCCGTTTATGGAACCCACAAGTTGTATTTCATCCATATCGCATTGGAGTGAAGGTTTGAGATTTTTCATGATGGGGTTATTGAAGGACTCGTCAAGCAATAGAGATATGATGTTATCTTTACTGTCAGTGCTTTGCGTGTGAATGATTAAAGACAACAGATTAGTCATCAATGCAGTTGAACCAGCAATGCGACAATGGTGTAGAGTGAAGATGGGATTTCTAAAAAGAGCATACCATGCTCTACAAACGGATTTGAAACGGAGAATTGATTCAACTGGAACCCTCCCGAGTATTTCAATCATCAGATCACCCGGTAATTCGGCAGTTCCTATAGCTCCCAACAAGTTTGTCCATCTCAAATTAGCTCTATTTCCCTGGATTGCCATTTCATTAAATTGAACCATCAGATCATCAGGTAATTCACCAGTTCCCATAGCTTCCAACAAGCTTGTCCTTCTCATATTAGCTTTATCTTCCTGGATTGTCATTTCATTAAACTGAACCATCAGATCACCAGGTAATTCGCCAGTTCCCATAGCTTCCAACCAGTTTGTCCTTCTCATACTAGCTTTATCTCCCTGGATTGCCATTTCATTCCACCTCACTCCTTATTTAGCTGAAACAAAACAAGCAATACAACTATGACGATTCAAATCAAACCCGAAGGGTTATCCTTAGTTGGTGTAAAACAAATTCAGATCAAACCGTGTCCAAAGATTTTCAATTTCTCATTAATTGTACACACCAAAGGACTGGGAGCTAAAATGAGATTAAACTCGCATTACTAAATAGCCACCAACACAACTTCCTTATCCTAATCGTACCACGCACAACGAACAAATCAACGAAATTGACACCCATAAAACATCCATATTCAACGCAATCATCAGAAGGAGACAGAAAACGACCCAGGCGCCCCGAAAGACTTGTAAACAAGCAAAAGACAACGACTGGCCAAACACAGCTCAAATTTAGGGTTTTCGATACATTGAAGATCATCCCAAATTAATCATTCATGCTTAAAATTTACAAAAAGTATATAGGTACATAGTGGAAAGGAGATCACGGGGAAGAAACGAGAGAGAGTACCGGAATCGTTGCGAGGTAATCGGCAGCAAATTTATCGATGTCGGCTTGAATTGAATTGTGGTGAAGGTGATCCGAAGCCAACAAAGAAGAGGGACAAGGATAGAGACCCACCGCTAGACATAGATGGTGACGAATTAATTTAGACTTTGGGCCGTCCAAAATAAAACTCGTTTTATACGGCCCAAAGTCATGTGTTTTTTATCTTTTTTCCGTCAATCTTTTTCTGTTATTTATTGGGCATTAATTTATGGGTCGAGATTTTTATGTTTTGGACCGAGTTTTTAAAACGCTATGTTGCAGCGTTTTTACAATTCCAGCCAAAATCAAAACACGCCACCACATAGAATTTAAAGAATTTAAAATATCGGTGCAAACTGTTATAAATTTGATTGAGTTTATGATGTTGAAACCAACAATATCACTTCTTGTATTATATATGATTTTGAGAGTGGAATGAAGTGTTTAACAAGGACTTGATCTTGTCTTGCTTAATTGCATTTTTCTTTGAACAAAACACCTCTTTATATAATAGAGGATTTACATGATATGATTGAAATTTGCCTAACTCTATTGAATGAAGGTGAATTATTCACCTAATACATGGTAGGCTAAATAAATGAGGTAATGTTCATTTACCTTCATGTAATAATAATTCATAACACTCCCCCTTGAATAATCACCTTTCATTATACTCATTTCTTCTAGAGTATATGTTGCCTCATTAAAACCTTGTCAGGAAAAACCCGATGGGATAAAAACCTGATCGAAGGAAAAAGAGTGCAACTATATATGAATCTTGATCGAAGGGAAAAAGAGTGCAGCGCGTAATATGCTCCTCCTGAGATCAATGTATCTCTCGAAATATGCACATTCCAATCTTGGATACCAACTCTGCAAATTTCTTTGGAGCCAAAGACTTTGTGAACATATCAGCCAAATTGTCATCTGATCGGATCTGTTGGACGTTGATTTCTCCGGCTTCTTCCAGTTCACGGGTTGAAAAGAACTTTGGAAGTATGTGCGGTCTCCTTTGATGTAGCCTTTCTTCATTTGAGCAACGCAAGCAGAGTTGTCTTCATACAATATTGTTGGATTGTCGGTGATGGGCTTCATCCCACATTCTTTCTGGATGAATTTGATCATTGCTCGTACAGCCACACATTCTCTTACAGCTTCATATAAAGCAATCGACTCAGCTTGATTTGATGATGTGGTAGTCACAGTCTGTTTTGTTGATCTCCAAGAGATAGATGTGCCTCCATATGTGAAAATGTATCCATTTTGTGACTTGGCTTTATGTGGATCTGATAAGTACCCTGCGTCTGCATAACCAACTAAGGTGACATCTTGTTGGTTACGGTACCTCAAACCAAGATCATGTGTGCCCCGAAGATAGCGGAATATATGTTTGATCCCATTCCAGTGTCTCCTTGTAGGTGCTGAGCTAAACCTGGATAATAGATTCACTGCAAAAGCAATATCTGGCCTTGTATTGTTAGTTAAATACATAAGGGCACCGATTGCACTTAGATATGGCACTTCGGGGGCAAGGACTTCTTCGTCCTCTTCTCTTGGGCGAAATTGATCCTTATCAACATTTAGGGATCGAACGTCCATAGGAGAACTTAAAGGGTGAGCTTTGTCCATATTAAACCTTCTTAGGATTTTCTCAGTATAATTTGACTGATGAATGAATATTCCATCCTTAAGGTGCTCAATTTGTAAACCTAAGCATAGCTTTGTTTTACCAAGATCTTTCATCTCAAATTCCTTCATCAGATATTTTGCAGTCTCTTGAAGCTCTCGTGGAGTTCCAATGATGTTCAAATCATCAACATAGACTGCAATTATAGCAAATCCATTCACGGATCGCTTGATAAAGACACATGGACACATTGCATTGTTCTTGTACCCTTCTTTCATAAGATATTCGTTGAGACTATTATACCACATTCGTCCTGATTGTTTTAATCCATATAATGATCTTTTCAGCTTTATGGAGAATAATTCTCGATGTTTGGCCTCTGGTATTTTTAGTCCTTCTGGGACCTTCATGTAGATGTCTGTATCAAGTGGCCCATATAAATATGCTGTCACGACATCCATTAGGCGAATTTGCAGCTTTTCGAACACAGTCATGCCAATTAGGAATCTCAATGTAGTTGCATCAACTACTGGAGAGTACGTTTCTTCGTAATCAATTCCAGGGACTTGAGAGAAACCTTGGGCCACAAGTCTTGCCTTGTACCTTACAATTTCATTTTTCTCGTTCCGTTTTCGGACAAAAACCCATTTGTAACCGACTGGTTTTACGCCCTTTGGTGTATAAGCTACAGGACCAAGACTTCTCGCTTTTCAAGCGATTTTAGTTCTGTCTGAATGGCATCTTTCCATTTTAGCCAATCTTTTCTTTGACAACATTCATCAACTGATTTTGGCTCAATATCATCATCTTCAACCACAATATCTATTGCCACTGTGTAGGCAAATACATCATCAACAATGATATCATTTCTATTCCATTGTACACTTGTGTAAACATAATTTGTGGAAATCTCAAAATTGTCGACATTCTGATCTTTATCCAAGATATCATTTTCTGTTGAGATGTTTTCATTTTTAATCCTTTTATCTTTATCATTTATTCCAGAAGCCATGGTGGCTTCTTCTGCTATACCCTTTAAGGTCTTTGTATTTCTTGGTTTCAAGTTCTTTGACCCCAACGGTCTCCCACACTTTCGACGTGTTGTAGACTCATTTGCAATAGACGCTTCTGGCTGTCCAATGGGTATTTCAATTCTTGCGGGGGCATTTGCCGCTGGTATATGTGATTTTGTTACCTTCTTTGTGTCTATGAATGCATCATGTAACTGATTTGCAATATTTTGCAAATGAATGATCTTTTGCACTTCTTGTTCACACACCTTTGTTCTTGGATCAAGGTGAGATAACGCTATTGCGTTCCATGTGATCTCTTTAGTATTTGGGTCCACCCTTTTCTTGTCTCCCCCTAAGTTTGGGAATGTATTTTCCTCAAAGTGGCAATCAACGAACCTGGCTGTGAATAAATCACATGTTGTAGGTTCGAGGTATTTTATGATCGATGGGGATTCAAAACCAACATATATTCCCAATCTTCTTTGTGGTCCCATCTTTGTGCGTTGAGGTGGAGCAATAGGAACATATACCTCACATCCAAATACCTTAAGATGTGAGATGTCCGGTTCCTTTCTAGATACTAATTGCAGTGGGGAATATATATGGTTTGCACTTGGTCTTAATCGAACCAATGTTGCAGCATGCAATATAGCATGCCCCCACGCGGATGGTGGTAATTTGGATTTCATTAATAATGGTCTAGCGATTAATTGTAATCACTTTATCAATGATTCATCAAGACCATTTTGTGTGTGAACATGAGCCACTGGATGCTCTACATCAATCCCAATCGACATAAAAAATCATTAAATATTTGGGATGTGAATTCTCCTGCATTATCAAGCCGAAGCTTCTTTATCGTATAATCCGGGAACTGTGCCCTTAATCGAATTATTTGTGCAAGGAGTTTAGCAAATGCAGCATTTCTAGTTGATAGTAGACTCACATGTGACCAACGTGTGGATGCATCTATTAGTACCATAAAATATCGAAATGGTCCACATGGTGGAGCAATTGGTCCACATATATCTCCTTGGATTCTTTCCAAGAATGCTGGCATTTCTCTTTCGATTTTGCCCTTTGAAGGCCTTATAATTAACTTCCCAAGTGAGCAAGAAGAGCAATTAAAATCACTGGACGACAGAACCTTAATGTTCTTTAATGGATGTCCAAGTGAGCCCTTTATAATTTTGTGCATCATTATTGTCCATGGGTGACCCAGACGCTCATGCCATAATGTAAATGAAACTTTGTCATTTGATTTTTTACTTATCAATGCTTTGACCTCAAGTGGATGAATATATGTATAATATAATCCATAGGTTTGGCTTGACATCCTTTCAAGGATCCTCTTGAAGCCAGGTTCATGTCTTATGATGCACAAATATTCTTTCCCGTTTTCATTCATGGTTTCCATATGAAACCCATTTTGACGCACATCCTTAAAACTCAATAAATTTCTTTGGGATTTACTCGAGTATAATGCGTCGTTTAACACTAATTTTGTCCCACCTGGCAGTAGAACAATTGCTCTTCCGGAGCCTTCAATGAGTTTTGACACACCCGATATTGTAGTTACATTGCCTTCATAGGGCCTTAGATGTGTAAAGTAAATTTTGTTTCTCAGAATGGTGTGCGTTGTTGCACTGTCTAGAAGACATTTCTCCTTCCCATCGATTTTCATTTTAGGCAGTTCCATGTTCACTATATAAAGGGAAATAAAATGAGAAGTAAAGTAATAAGAGGAAAGCTTCATATATATTACACAAGGATAGTCATATTATACAGGATACTCCAAAAATCAGAATGCAAGCACTTAAGGAATATGTTACAGAAAGAAAGCTATATTATAGAGGGTTCTACGAGATAATAAAGGAAATACATATTATACAATATTATACATCATAAGAGGCGACAGAGACATTTCGAGGGTAGTTCAAGCCTTCAAAAGCGAGGTCATCGCCATTGTCATAGTTGAGGAATGAAGTGGTACCCCCCCTCTTGGTTGAGGAATGCAGGGGTATCCATACTTGGCATTTTAGAGTTGCCAACATCCTAAACATAATTGGTTTCGGTAGCCTTTTCTTTGTTTTTCGCAGCTTCATACAACTTCACTAAGTGTGGAGCTGTACGGCATACCCTTGACCAATGACCAGTCATGCCACATCTATAGCAAGCATTTTTGGATTTCTGGGAGGGTCTAGTTTGTCCCGTGTGGACCTTTGGCTTTCCATCCCCCTTGTTGCCTTTGTTGCCCTGGTAGTTACCATGGCCTTTGTTATATCTCTGGCCACGACCTCTACCATAGCCACCACGACCTCCTCGGCCACGACCACCTCCACGGCCTCCGCGGCCACGACCACGACCATGATTATGTTGTTTATATTCATTGGAATTTCCTTCAGGGAGCCCTTTGTCTACAGCGTTTGCTTCAGGAACCGCTGTGGAACCAGTAAGCCTCATGTTGTGGTTTTTCATGAGGAGGTCATTGTTCTTCTCAGCAACCAACAAGACTTTTAGCAAGTCTGAGTATTTCTTGAAGCCTCTCTCCCTATATTGTTGTTGTAAGACAACATTGGAGGCATGCATTGTGGAGAATGTCCTCTCCAACATTTGTTCTTGAGTTATTATCTGACCACAAAGTCTCAGTTGAGATGTGATCCTATGTATAACACTATTATACTCAGATATGGACTTAAAGTCCTGGAACCTTAGGTTGCTCCATTCATAGAGTGCTTGTGGGAGAAGGACCTCATTTTGATGTCCATAGCGTTCATTCAAACTCTTTCACAATTCTCTTGGATCCTCAACAAACAAGTACTCAGTTTTGAGGCTCTCATGTATGTGGTGGCGGAGGAATACAATTGCTTTTGCCTTCCCTTGTGGCGTTGTGCTTTTATTTTCTACAATTGTTTGCTCAAGGCCATTTGCCTTGAGGTGAGTAAAGGCGTCTACCTTCCACTCAAGGTACTTTTGGCCCGACAACTCGAGAATGTCAAATTCCCTCTTAGCGATGCTTGCCATTGAATTACTACAAGTAAAGGTTGTAAAACATGAATTATTAAGATGCTCAACATTATGCGTGTATAAATTATGAGCCATGTATGAGACGTTATAGATGAACATTTAAGTCAAAAGAAAGTGTAACTATTTATTTTACCAAATTTAAATTTTGACAAAGTGATATAAATTTTACGTACATGCATTTGTGTTTTAATATCAGGGTAGTATGCATAATAGTAATATTGACTTATGAATAGAGTGCATAATAGTATTTGTATGCATTATGATGTGTAGGACTGTAGTATTATGCATGCAAATGTGAACTGATGCAACAAGGATAAATTTTATGCATGTGAAATAGACAATAATTTGATATTTTTACATCTAGTCTACAAATAGCTAGTCTAAAATGTCAAAGTTGGCATGAATAATGATGAAAAAATTAAATTGCAACGAACATGTTGTTGGATGCTATAGTATTACCTTTTAACAGATGATATCTATATAAAGCATGCAAAAGAATGAACATAAGTAAGTAAGCAATAAAAAATATGGATACGCCTCCGGGTTTTCTCGTATACCCGGTTATATTTTTCTCCTTTTATACCCCTTATCCATTTACCTTTACCATTCATCCATATCCCCTTCATCCTTATCCTCATCTCCCTCATCCTCTCGTTCCAACGCCCAATTTTCCGCTCACTCCTCCGGCTCCTCCTCCGACACCGGTTCACCATCCGTTTCCAGAATATCAAAGTCATGTCGGAAACCGATTTGGTTTTGCTAAAGATGGCTTTTAGCATGTCCATGATTATGGTTATTATCATAGCTTATGTCATGTGGGTCTCAAAGCATTGTCATTGCGATTAGGGGATGAAGCGAGATGGTCTGAGTACAAGTCCAAAGTAGTAAGGTGTTATGTCGTTTTCTTTCTTAAATCAGTTTGTAAAATAAGTAGATTTCTTAATCTACGTAGTGTCGTGTGTATGAACATTATGATTATGCAAGTTTTATATTTTGGTTCATATATCATGTTTGTATGCAAAGTTATAAAAATCTCTAAAATTTATGTTGATAGATATGATATTAAGTCGAAACAATAACAGAATAATTTTAGAGTTTCTGATGTAGAAGATCCCATAGATTTTGGGCAACTACAGAGCGTACTTATCAATAATAAAAATTGATTAAGTGTGTATGATTTATAAAATTAGCAAGATAATAGGAGGATAATTCCTTCAAAATGTTGAAGTTCAGTTGGATTTAGGCTCGTGCTGATAACGTGTTATAATTTGATTAAGTTTATGATGTTGAAACCAACAATATGACTTCTTGTATTATATATGATTTTGAGAGTGGAATGAAGTGTTTAGCAAGGACTTGATCTTGTCTTGCTTAATTGCATTTTTCTTTGAACAAAGCACCTCTTTATATAGTAGAGGATTTACATGATGATGATTGACATTTGCCTAACTCCATTCAATGAAGGTGAATTATTCACCTAATACATGGTAGGCTAAATAAATGAGGTAATGTTCATTTACCTTCATGTAATAATAATTCATAACACAAACAACTAATTCGTATTTAATAGAAGTTTTTTTGTGCCAAACGACTATTGTTTTGGCCGAATTTGCGCCAAACCATCCATATTTAACTTTTTGCAAGAAACCACCGTTTTGTGCCATTCCGTTAACATGGAGTCACCCTTCAATCAATTATGTTAGTTGCTCCGTTTAATTGTGTAAAATGTCTATTTTAACCCCACCTATTTTAAAAATTTGAGGGCAAAAATGAAATTTGATGTCTGATGAGATATTGACCAAATATAGCGATATTTGAAAAGAGATTTTGAGTTATCTCAGTTTAACCTAACACGATTTTTTTCACTCTCTCAAACTAATTCTCGAAGTGGCGTCTCGAACGGCGATTTCTCTCTGGCGAACTCGAAGGAGAGATAATGAGGATTAAGGGTTAAGGCGACGAGTTCTTTGGTGGAGGAGACGAAGACGAACCACCAGATATTGCTCGAAGAAGAACGTTTTATAGCAAAAGCAAGAGATTTCCCAGTGATTTTGGTTCAAGGTTTTTTTTATTTTGGGATTTTGATTCCACGGTTAGATATCGCAATTTCGGGGACTAGGGTTTTTATGGATTTCAAATCGCGATGTTTGGGTTTAGGCTTTGAAATCGAGTATTTGGGGATTAGGGTATTCAAATTTGGGGATTTCATTTCTGGGTTTGAAATCTGTAGATTAGATTTCGCAATTTGCGGATTTTGAAATCTGGGTTAGAAACCGAATTTGGGGATTGGGGTTTTACAATTTGGGGGTTTCTTGTTTTGATCTAGGAATTGAAATATTGTTGTTTACTAAAGCATGCTGATATTGTGCTAGAGTTTGGCAGGAAAAAGCTTGGAGGGAAGAATTTGGAAAGGTAAAGTTGGAAAGGTGAAGGCATGCCTCCTATTTAATTGAATTGCATTCAATATTTGACTGGTAGTTGATGGTAGTATATAATATGAAATCGTGATGAATTAAATATATTTGGGTGTTTTCTTTGAGAAACAGTAATGAATTGATTTTAATAGTTGTGATTGGATATTTTTGGTGTTTTTTTATAAGCTTGGCGTGTGAGGATATTTTGGTGTTATGATTAGATGACATCAATATATTCCCTTTTTATAACTCTTTTGACATGTATTGATGACATCAAAAGATTTTTTTTTTGTACTCCCTCGTCCCCTTATATAATTCTTGTTTTCCTAATCGGGTATCCCAAAAAATTATTCATACTTTTCCTTTATATCTTTTATCTTATTATACACATCACATCTAATTACCCTTTTTCTCTTTCTTTTTTACATCAAAAATCACATAAACTTACTTTTTATTTTCTCTCTCCTACATAAAAATCTACACAATCTCACATTCTCTCTCCTTCTCACTTTTTCTTTCCATAACCTTAATTTTCATCGATAACGACAAACGGAAATTATATAACGAGAGGGAGTGAGTAACTTATTTGTTTTTTATGTTAGTGGGAAGCATAAAATATTCTTTTTTTTATGTTGAAATATGTGCATAGATGAGTGTGACTTTGAGGTTCCTTTATGCTGAAAAGTTTTATTTGGCTTCTAATATAGTGCAAGATCGAGGGTCATATTAGGAGAAATCTAGTGCAACTTAAAGAAAAATGTGGACCCTGATTTGATTTCTAAGATAGAGTTGGAATTTAATGACCTGTTGGAACTTAAAAGAACCAAATTAATGACCTGTTGGAAAACGAAGCCAAATTAATGACCTGTTGGACCTTAAAACAACCAAATTTGACCAATTATTTTGGTAGGTGGTAGGTGGTAGGTGGAACCTGTTGGCAATGTATATATTAAAGTCGAGCATTAATGACCTGTGCATATCTGAGGGAGTATAAAAAATAGAGGTGAATAATACCAAAATTACATGCATTAATGTCAAAAGTTTACAAGCTTGACTATAATTTTGTGCGTATCCGGGATGAATTGAGCTACTGACTTTTGGGCTACTAAATTTCAGGCCTCTCAGTAATGGTTGCTGACTAATGGGCTCTTGACATGTGGCCTACTAAATTTTGGGCCTCTGACTATAGACTGATCCAAAATTGATGAAGGACTGATCTCATTTTCACCAATGACATACACATCAAGTATTTTGTCATTCCTCCTAAAGAGGAGAATTGGACTATATCTCTATCCTTCGTAATCTGTCTTAACCCTTGTGACAGTGTCTTGCCACCCAAACAATACCACAGTTCAATCACATTGGAAACATCCATATCCTCCTTTAGAAAAGTTTCTACCTCTCTATCTTAGAAATCAGATCAGGTCCTCATTTTTCTTTAAGTACACTAGATTTCTCCTATATGACACTCTATCTTGCACCATATTAGAAGCCAAATAAAACATTCCAACATAAAGGAACCTCAAAGTCACAATCATCTGTGCACATATTTCAACACAAAAAAAGAATATTTTAAGCTTCCCAGTAACATAAAAAAAACAAATAAGTTACAAAAAGGAAATCTTTTGATGTCATCATCACATGTCAAATGAGTTATAAAAAGGGAATATATTGATGTCATCCCATCATAACACCAAAATATCTTCACAAGCCACAGTTTATAAAAAAAACCACAAAAAATATTCAATCACAACTATTAAAATCAATTCATTACTATTTCTCAAAGAAAACACCTAAATATATTGAATTCATCACGATCTCATTTTATATACTTGTATTATCAATTACTAGTCAAATATTCAATGCAATTCAACTAAATAGGAGACATGCATTCACCTTTCCAACTTTACCTTTTCAAATTTTTCCCTCCAAACTCTTTCCAACCAAACTCTAGCACAATATCAACATAATTTAGTAAACATTAATTCACAATTTAAGATTTCAATCTCTAGATCAAAACCAGAAATCCCCAAATTGTATAACCCTAATCCCCAAAATCAGTTTCAAACCCAGATTTCAAAATCGCCAAATTGCAAAATCTAATCTACAAATTTCAAACCTAGAAATAAAAAACTCCAAATTTGAAAACCCTAATCCCCAAATACTCGATTTTAAACCCAAACTTCACGATTTGAAACCAAGATATCAAAAACCCTAGTCCCTAAAATTGTGATATCAAACTTTGGAATCAAAATCTCCAAAGTAAAAAAACCCTAGAACCAAAATCGCGACTTACCCAGGAAATCTCTTGCTTCTGCTACAAAATCTTCTTCTTCGAGCAATATCTGTTGGTTCGTCTTCGCCTCCTCCATCGAAGAACTCACCGCCTTAACCCTTAATCCCAATTATCGCCCCTTCGAGCTCGCGAGAGAGAAATCGTCGTTCGAGAAATCGCCACATCGGAAATTAGTTTGAGAGAGTGAAAAAAGTTGTGTTACGTTAAACTGGGATAACTCAAAATCTCTTTTCAAATATCGCGATATTTGGTCAATATCTCATCATACATCAAATTTCATTTTTCCCCTCAAATTTTTAAAATAAGTGGAGTTAAAATAAACATTTCACACTATTAAACGGAGCGACTAACAAAATTGATTGAAAGGTGGCTCCATGTTAACGGAATGACAAAAAAGGGTGATTTCTTGCAAAAAACAATTTTAAATAATGGGTGGTTCGGCGCAAATTCGGTCAAATAAGGGATGATTTAGCGTAAAAACCTCTATTTATTAACTTGATAATTCTATGTTAATTACTAATCTACATATCTTATCTTATACTATATTAAAGCTATCCCTTTGAGCATTAAAAGTGTTTTTAGTAAAGTTGTTAAGAAATTTAATTATTTAATTTGAATTTATCTAATAAGATTTTTAGTTTCTCTCTCTCAATACTCACCCAAAGTGGTGAACCATTGAGTATGCTCTAAAAGCATCTTTAGTGGTGTTACTCATATTGAGTAACAAAGCCTATTATTTTTATATTTATGAGTTTTACATCTACAATCATGTTATTCATACCAAATAACATGTATTTTATCTTTATTTTCATTATAAATTTAAATAATATATTATATAGTCAATATGGATGTCAATATGTAGATAGAAATAAATTAAAAATATTTAAAAAATAATTACAATAGAATTTCATGAATTGTGAATGTTATAAGACATTTACCATGGGTATTGAGTCTCCATCAATCAAAATCACTTACATTTTATTTTCATTTACCTTTAAAAAATATTCTATGTTACTTAGAGTAACATGGATGTAGATGCTCTAACATTTTCCCTTATCTCTTATTTTCTTTTATATTTGCCACTTTTTTCATTATTTTACATCAAATGCAGGAAGAAGTCATTCTAATTTAGTGTCACAATTCCTTTCAAAAAAAAAAAAAAAAATTTAGTGTCACAATTCTTTTAATCGATCAATTTGTAATACCATACAAATTACACTGTTTTTTTTTCTTGATCGATCAATTCCAATTCTAATACAAGAAACATCATTTTTGCCTATCAAATATCACTAGATAATCAAAATCAAGTTAGTTAACACATCAAAAATAAATTTGACAACTCGATGAAATTCAAACTCTTGGAATTGCCTTACGCTATGACTCAAGAGGATTCTAATTTTACGCTACGACTCTACGACTCAACATTAAATTACTCTCACTTTACTCAAGAGATTGAACTCTCTGGTGTATTTGTTTGTGTGAAAGGGAAAACATTTTGTGATGATGGTACCTTAGAGGCGGATAGAGTATTATGTACACAGACATTATAATTAATGAACACACGTTATAACTCATGCACATAGTATTTTGTGATGCACTACATTTATAACATTTGTGTGCATGCGTTATAACGTCTATGTGCATCATCATCAGTAGTGATCTAAGGATCTATTCTCACCGAAACCAAGCCCAAGTTGAAAAGGTCAAGTACTTAGGTCGGATAATATGATACGATCACGGTGCCACCTTAAAGTCGGGCCTTTAGCATTTGCGTTTTTGCAAATTGACTTGCAATTTACAACTCTATGCTAGTTTATTACTTGAGGATGTGACTCTTACACAATTAAACTCCAGACTTCTTCTCCACTACCGTGGATTTTGTGAAGCTTCAAAAACTAAGGACATCTTTAATAACAAGCTAAAAATGACATCTAAACAGGCAAAAAAGCTATTTTTGTCAAGCAAAACAACAATGAAAAAGTTTTTTTTATTAAATAAATCTCGTACTTTTTTTACACCTCGCTAAGTGGAACTCGTTGTTTTACTATTTGAAATGCTATTTTTGATTTTTTTACTTTAGCAAATAAGAAATCTCCAAAAGGCCAGGTTAATTACTCCTTAATCAACCAAAACCCAATGACCTCAGATGGAACGCGCCCCCACGCGTCAAAAAAAAACCCCCCAAATTAAGTCGATATGCAAGAACTTCAACCTAAACCCCAAATCGCCCCCCCCCCCCCCCCCCAAATTTCCTATCGTTTGCCTATAATCACCACTAGATCTATCCTCTCTGCTGCAAAGAACCACAGTAGTCAACGAACCCATGCCAACAGAAGCGACAGATGCAGTGATTCTAGTCGTCTAGGGTCCAAGCTAGGGCTTGTCGTTACCCATAACAAAAGCCACCCTAGTATCGAGGCTTGCTCTGAGGCGGTTCCTAGGGGGATCCCGAGGCAGCTGCTATGGAGGAGTATATCCATGAAGAAGAAGACAAGAATGTCGAAAAATCACAGATTGGAGCTCTGGAAGAAGATGAGAGAAATTACCCAAAAAAGAGTTAAGCGGAAAAGAGGAAGACCAGTGAGCCAGAAGACTGTTTACTGCTTTAGTACAACAAAGGCTTCGAGGAAGAAGAAGTCCCCCTTTTGGAGCCTTTCTCGGAATTAAGAACAACAATCGATGTGCTTCCGAGCATGCCAAAATAAGAAGACCAAGAACCATGACTGTTACAGGTTAGCAATCTCTACTCACGCCAAGTTAAATTATGTCAATAAATTATCAGCCTATGCATACCAATCCATTAGTCTTCCCATCTATAAATATTGGTATCTGGGAGCCCATAAATTCAATCAAACCTGGCGTGTTTCTAAGCTTAAAAACTCAGAAATTCTTAGTACTTACTTTCTGAAGCCTCTCTGGTTCAACAGTAATAATTTTTACCACAAAATCTCTGCAATGGAAGGGAAAAAATTGAGTTTTGCTGAAGTGCTATGCACGAAACCAAAATCAAACAACACCCATGGAAACAACACCAAAGTTGTCCATGGAAACCAAACAATAACCAATGAAACAAATAGCAATGCTGATATGAAAAACCAAACCAAACCAACTAGCCCAAACATAAATGAGAGAGTTGTGCCTAAGGAGTGTACTCCCACTGGAACAAATGAGGCTTCCTCCTCCAAAGGAAAGCAACCAGCTAAAGGGAAAAAGCCAGCTAGCTCATCAAGGAAACTAACTAGGGATGTGTCACCAAGGAATAAGGAGAGGAATAATGAGGGGATGAACAAGCCTGAGGAGAAGAACAAGTCTGAGGAGACACCAAAAAGCAGACAAAGGAAGAAGAGAGAATCCTCTTCTACCAACAAATCACCAAGCAATTCCCCACCAAACAAGCAGTCACTACCAAAAAATAAGGGTAAGTCCAAACTAACCATGGATACCTCTGCCTATCTTGCCAAGCTAAACAAAGTCATCAAAAAAACAGATCCAATAAGGGAATCTTCCCTTATGGGACTAATCCTAGGACAAAATGTAGAATTCCCAAAAATTGTCTCAAAACTAAGGGGGGAATGGAGGGATATCAAAGGAGAATTTGAAATCATTGATAGACAAAATCATTGGTTTGAAATTAGGTTCTCCAATCCCCTAGACAGAACTACTGTTTGGGCTAATAGGCCTTATCACATTTTTGGCCAGCTCCTGGTAATCAAAAATGGAGTCCTAGTTTCAATCCTGTGATTGAACCCTTAACAACTATTGACCTCTGGATTAGAATTCCTTGGCTCCCAAGTGAATTTCTTAATCCAGAGGCAATACAAATCATCCTAGATTGTCATGGGCTGGGGAATCTGCTCAGAATTGATCCCATGCCAGAAAAACAATCATGGGCAGTTTTTAATAGGATCTGCACAACAATCCAGTTCTCCAAGTGTATCAACACCTCTGTCATTATTCCCGATGAGGAACAAGGGTGGAAAGAGTATGTAGTATGGTTCGAGGACTTCCCTGTGGGGTGTGGGAATTGTGGGCTTAAAGACCACATTTTCAATAAATGTCCCCTCAAGAATCTCACACCAAAAAAGATTCAATTCCAGTTTAGGAAAAATAATATTCAACAAGACCAAGAGGAAAACTGGCAGGTTCTCAAACAAAGACACAACAGCAAGGTGGTTAGCTCCTCAAGATTTAATTTTGGAGTCAAGCCATACACTGATGGTAAAGGGGGGGTGTCTGTCTCCTACCAAACAGACACAGACCAGTCTAGTTCTAAGAGCTCTCTTTCAAGCTCAAAAAACACCTCAAATTCAGAGTGCTCTTCCCAGGAGATGGCCTTTGAAGAGCAACCTACAACTCATTACTCCCCAGAAGTAGCTCCTACAAACCCAAGCAGCCAGGTAGACCCTATAATATATCATTTAAATCCATCCCCACCCATGATTATTACTCCACCAAACCCACTTGCTGAAATCCCCCCTGAAACATACAACAAAAGTATGGGTGAAATCTTCTCAAACCATAGAAGTGATGGCCTCCCGAAGGACATGTTTCTGACCAAAGGACAAAAAAATGACTCCATAAGTCACCTACTCAATGAAAGTGATGAAGAGGGATGTTTGGAAGAAGATGATCCACTAGGGGATGATGATGACTTGCTGGTGGAGGACAACCTTTCTGAAAATGACTTCATGAGGCTCATGGAAACAGAAGTAGTACTAGCTGAACTCATTCCACCAAATAACTCTCAAAACTCATACCATACCACCCACACCACTGGCTCTATGGCATCAAAAATGGAAGATCTTGGAGTCACCAAAGATATGTCAACATCGGGCTCTAGCAAGAGAAAAGGCAATGAAGGTGATGAAGACACTGCCACCTCATACAACTGGGGTGCAAAAAAGCGAAGATTTAATGTGTAAGACAAGGATCATGGGAAGGTCACCAAAAACAATCCTCAACCAGGAAAAAATCTACCTCTTTGAGTGCTTAGACATTGGTCTACCATCTATAATAAAAGAATTAGTCCCTCTTGTATTAGGATTGAAACCTACCCTAAGATGTGATCAAACCACCAAATTAGCTAGTAATGACTCTTGTAGTAGAAAAATTAAGTACCTAAGAGCTAGAAGTGTTGCTACTTTCTGTATTGCTCTTGGAGCCTTTGTTCTGAAATTTATGAAATATGCTTGGTACTATTTGTTCTTCTGGCTGCAGTATTATTTTTCTAACAACTGTTATAATAATCTATGTGATTACAAGAATACAAACAATTTCAATTTAGGCTGGAATACTCAAAATAAGAATAATACCCTTTTTTATCATACCATCACCAAATGCAGGGATGTTATCTATGAGGCAGAACACTGGCCAAACAGAATAGTGCAAGATAATCAAATTATTAATAATTTCTACTGGGATAGTTGGGGGAGAACCAAAAGGATCATGCTTGAAACAGTACCAACAATTGTCTATCCCATGTGGTACAACAAGACTAACTTTACTTGTTTGTATTCTCATATTTCTAACCTTATAACTCACCAAGCTATTAATCAACTAACTAATGACTTATCAACAATTACAGGAATCAAAGGCAAAATCCAACAAGGTGCTGGAGGCAACACCAAACTTGGAAACAAGCGGAACAACAACACTACTCTTACAACAATGCACAAAGTGTTTCCACTAACATCTTCCTCATTTTGGCTACTTTTTCTGTTTCTTTGCTGCCTGTATAACAATGTGTGTATATGGACTGTTAAAGTGAACATGATTAGATGTGGTTTGGAGTGGTCTGATCATACTAAAACAGGTACCATCAAACATGGAATAACAAACGAAATACAAACAAGCCATGACAAAATTTTACAAAACATTAAGACCTTAGAAGCCAAACAAATAAACCCTTCTAAGGCATTTGTGCTAAGAAACAGATTGAAGAAACCGGCCCATTACCATAACAATGAAAACCCGAATAATACAAACAATAAAAATGAAGGAAAAACAATAAAGAAAGGAACAATGTATCCAGATAGGATAGGATCAAAAAATAACAGGGCAAGAACCAGTAGGAGAAAGCAAAAACGGTATGGCGAAACATACTCGAAGACCAGAGAAGAAATAAATGAGTCAAGCATAGGGTACAAACAAACCAGCACCAAGTTTAGCTGGAAAGATCAAAAAATTAAGATATGAAGATTAATCTGTGGAATGTACGAGGCATTAAACGAAAGAACGTTTGGACGGATATCGATTCGTTCTGTAAAATTCACCATATTCAAATGATGGGGCTTGTGGAAACTAAGTCGCCTAACAACCCAAATGAAAAAGAATGGAGAAAAGCGGGGTTCGACAACATTGTTATTTCTCCTGCGAGAGGATATGCATGAGGCATTATCATCTTATGGAAAGAATATCAACTTAGAAACGAAACTGTCACCCTACATACGATTGATGAAAGGTTCATAGCTTTCATCTATAAAAATCTAGAAATTAACATACAATTCTACATTATATTTGTATATGCCCCCCACAAGAAAAAGATAAAAATGAATTTTGGGAACAACTTAACTATTTCATCTCAGTTATCAATGAACCATTCATTATCATTGGCGATCTAAATGATATACTCATTAGTGAGGACAAGGAAGGAGGTATAGCTCGCAACAACAACAAATTACAAAGACTAAATAGATTTGTACAAAAACATGATCTATTTGACCCCCCGACTTTAGGGAACAGATTCACCTGGAGAAAGTCAAGAACTATTACCAATACAATAAAAGGAAAATTGGATAGAGCATTAATCCATCAACAAATAACAAATTGGTACCCAAACTTAACTACAACGAACCATGCCTTCACATCCTCAGACCATTGCCCAATATCGCTAGATATAACAAATGAAACAACATTCCAGGTTCAACCCTTCAAATTTGAAATGATGTGGACCAAACGAAAAGATATGAAAATTCTTGTTACACAAACTTGGAGGACTCAAATCCCTGGAACACTCCTATACCAAATTGTGAAAAAAACCAACTACTGAAATCAAAAATTAAGGAATGGAACAAAACAAGATTTGGGAACATCTTTGAACAGCTCAAAAAAGTAGAAGAAGAACTCATTTTAATCCAGAATATCCCTCTATCCTCTTGTCTTGAGAGTAATGTCATTAAACAAAATAATCTCATTAAAAAGAAACAAGGACTTCTATCATTCCAAAAAATCTACTGGAGACAAAGAGCTAAATTAAAGCATTTAAAAAATGTCGACTCCAATACCAAATATTTCCATAGGATTGCAACGGGAAGAAGAGCAAGGAGAAACATAAAGGGAATAACGACTAATGAAGGTACCCAGATCACTGGATATACCAACATTAAAAATGAAATTAAACGCGACTTTGAAAAAAGATTTACCAAACAACATATTAATGTTAGGAAAATGGAACAAGTGTGGGAAGGAATAGAACCAGGTATAACGAATGAAGACAACGACAAATTAATGGCCAATGTAACAAATAGTGAAATACTTTTAGCACTCAAAGACATTAAAGATGACAAAACACCAGGACCATATGGTATGCCAGCTGGATTCTATAAAAAATATTGGGATACCATTGGTCCTGATATCATCAAAGCAATTAAAAACTTTTTTCACTCAGGAAAATTACTAAAACAAATAAATCACACATTTATCACCCTTATACCAAAAAATGACAACCCTCAATCTACAAATCACTATAGACCCATTAGCTTATGTAACACAGTCTACAAGATAATCTCAAAAATCTTAACTAATAGACTTAAAGGTGTTATGGATAAAATAACACACCCATTGCAAGGCGCATTTGTTCAAAACAGGAGTATCCAAGATAATGTTCTAATTGCACATGAGATATTTCATTCATTCAAAAAGAAAGCAGTAAAAAATGGGTGGATAACACTCAAACTAGATATGGAGAAAACATATGATCGAGTTGATTGGACCTTTTTGCTGCTATCATTAAAGAAGTTTGGATTTGGTGAAAAATTTATCAACTAGATCAAAGAATGTATTCAAACAGTTTCCTTTTCTGTACTAGTTAACCAGGGACCAACAGATTTATTCTACCCAACTAGAGGCTTAAGACAGGGTGATCCCCTGTGTCCTTTCCTTTTCATTATCAGTGCAGAAATTCTCTCCAGAAGCCTCTAAAAGGCATCTGAAGTTAGACCAAACCCAATCGGTATCAAAATCACCAGAGGAGGTTCAAAAATCCCTTTTTTGGCCTTCGCTGATGACATAATTATCTTTGCTGAAACTAAGACTCTCATCTGCCAAAAAATTAAAACTATAATTGATAATTATTGTGAGGTTTCGGGACAACGGATAAACTTTGATAAATCAACGTTCCAAGTATCCAAAAATACTAGCAACAATGCAATCAACCAAATCAGCCAAATATTTCATATAAACCAATCAATGGCCATGGAAAAATACCTAGGATGCCCAATCATTACCGGAAAAGTAGATCACAACACCTTTTTCTCACTCATTGCAAAAACATCACAGCAACTCACAAAATGGAAAGCTGATACATTATCAATGGAGGGTAGGAAAGTCCTGATTAAAGCTAACCTTTCAGCCCAACCAAATTATATGATGCAAAATTTCATGCTACCCCCCAAAACACATAAAAAACTGGACAAAATTAACCGAATCTTTCTGTGGAATAAAGGAGAAGACTACAAACCAATGATAAAATGGGATGATATCTGTAAACCAATCCACCATGGTGGATTGGGGATTCGAAAGAGCAAAGACATGAACTCTGCACTACAAATGAAACTCATCTGGAAAATCCTAGAGGAACCAGATAACCTTTGGGTTAGACTAATAAGAGAAAAATACCTCAAACAAACTCATATCCTAGAATATGAGAAAAATCCAAAGAAAAGGGACTCGTGGCGATGGACCCAAATGTCAAAATTACTTCCACAATTCAGACAAGGCCTCCTCTGGAAAGTGGGAGATGGGCGAACTATTAAATTCTGGAAAGATAGGTGGTTTCCTATAATACTAAAAGATCATATAATTACACATGAACCTATTAATGAACAAACAACAGTCTCCTTCTTCCTAAATCTGGATAACTCATGGAATGAAGACAAGCTCAAAATCTACTTTAACAATACCATAATAGACAAACTTAAATCATATCCAATCCCAACAAATTATATTCAAGATAGACTTTATTGAGAACCTAGCAAGAATGAATGGTTCTCCACTAAAAGTGCAATGAATATGATTTATGATAAGCGTAATCTCCCGACATCAAACACTGATTGGATCTGGAAACTTGATCTAATACCAAAGATTAAGTCCTTCCTCTGGAGAATCACCAAAGATGGATTACCAACCAAGGCTAAACTCCAAAAGAGACAGATGGATATAACAACAGAATGCCTAGGGTGTAATTTTCCAACTGAAGATCTGAAACACCTGCTCTTTGAGTGCCCAAGAACCAACCGCATTATTAGAAACTTTGATAGAAAAATTCACGCTATTATCAACTCCCTAGTACCACAAAATAAGACAAATATTGAACTATTGAACGATATAAAAAGTAAAGTCACTAACAAAGAAATGGAGGATCTTGCTACCATTTGGTGGACGTTATGGTTTTATAGGAATAAACAAATTTTTGATATAGAAGAGCACAACCAACTACCGAACATTCATCACTTCATCAAAAATCAAATAAGAAATTGGCAATTGGCAAAATTGGAATAAAGAATGGGTTTAGACCCTGATATACCTGCTCCACAACAAACTAGAAGAAAGAGGAGAGCAATAAGATGGACAAAACCAAAACCTAACTTCCACAAAATAAACGTTGATGCTGCTTGCCCCTCTAATGGACCAACATCGTATGGGTTTATTATCCGAAATGAACAAGGTGAACCAGTTAAAATGGAGAACAGGTCCCTAGGTCCCGTCTCTCCACTCATGGCTGAAGCTCTCGCTATGCGTTATGGCATTAAGGAGGCAATTCGGCTGGGTCTCACTCATGTTGAGATCGAAGGCGATAATCTTCGCCTTATTAATGCCATAAACGGCGTTTGGGACTGCCCTTGGGAACTAGACTTGATTAAGACTGATATGTTAATGGATCTCCGATCCTTTGTGAAAAATCGAGTATCCCATATTTTTCGGGAAACAAATGGTGCAACTGACCTTATAGCTAAAATGTACTATTTAACACCCCATCCTGAATTCGCAGCCTGTCCAGATCTCTCGGATCTCATCCTTCGGGATGCCCTAGGGCGGTATCATTCTCGCTAAATGTGCCCTCTATACGCTTTCCTTATCAAAAAAAAAAAAAGAAATGTCCAAGAGAATATCCCCTCTTGGGTAATATTTAGGAACTTCTAGCTAGAAAGAGAAGATATCATTTTTTTAGCAAAAGCACACACCAATAGCTTGCTAAATATGACGAAAGGGTGGATATTCTCTTGAAGTTTATCAATTTATTATCCAAGTCAAAAGGCAAATGTAACATCCAAAATAGCAAAACTACAAGCTAAAGCATGTGATTTTTTTATAGCACGGGAATTTTAGGACCACAGGTTAGAAACACCAAAGTTTTAGCATTGATGTTGGTGTTGTTTGGCTTGGCAAAGATAGCTTTTGCTATAAGGTAAAAGCCCCCCAAGAAATAGAGGATAAATACAATACAAGAGATCCAGCCCCCCAAGAAACCATATATGTTAGGTGCCACAAAACTGCATTAAGCTTGCAAATCACAAATATACCAGAGAACGGCTAGAGGTTATACCTAAAATTAAGTACCACATAACTGCATTAAGCTTGTCATTATACCTGAGTACAGCTGGAGGTTACTTGTCACTCTCAAACGAGAAGATCGTAATGATTTGAGCCACTGTAGAGCAGCCTTACTGCTCCGTTTGGGCTTCCTTTTCCTGAACCTTTACAAAACTCAGCTCCATACTCTGCAATGGGAATGAACCCAGAAGCTGATACACTACCACTATGCTGCAACATAGAGGGCAAGTAATGGAATATCGTTATAAAAACAGATAAATTTAATACAAAGGTGAGATGAACTGTCACATTTTGAGGGCGCTTAAAACATATTAGGATAGCAGTTTCACTCGGCACAAATTGACACAACATAACATTTGAATCAAATAAATTTTAAAAAAATCTTATATAGTTTTGTCAAGCATCAATACTGACCTCATGTCCTGGTATGTAAACAACTATTGGCTGATGGCAGAGCTTCGATAAAACCTGACACGAGGCAAAAAATGAAAAGATTTGCAACATACTTTAGTAGAGATATCTGCTCACAAAGACAAGTGTGCCATTTATGGAACAAGAAAGATCAAAAGTTTTAACGAAAAGCATTGAGATTATTATTAGAGATAGCAGTTTAATACTTTAGTAGAGATAGCAGTTTAATACTTGAAGCTAGTCTGAACCAAAAGCAAAGCAGTTCAGGGAAAGCATTGAGATTATTATAGCTCTCATAAAAAAGAGAGTACTTACAAGCAACTCTGATTCTCCTCCCCAAAAGTCTGATCGTCTAATACGTTGGCAGTAACTGAAAACAAAAATCATTTGGGCCTATTTTATATTGACTTAGCCAAAAGGATTTTTTACGAACGATTTAACATCAGGGTTCTACCGTTTCAACGACTCCTCCACAGTTATAGCCACGATTGCCTCTTGATACTTGTGACTCTCATTCTGATCATCACATATAACCTCTTTTACAGCCATTCTCAACTCATCTGCATCATAAAACAAAATAATTCTCTCTACATCAATTTTTAACAACCATTTTTATAAAACCACAAATGTAACAGAACAGAAGTCATAACTCGTAATCATATCTCATGAAAACAAAGGCTCGTTAATGATTTTAAGAATATGTTTCCCAAAACTACAACAATTTGCATTTTCAAGAGTTATTACTTTTAAAGACGTCAACTGACTCATATTGGTGGTCTTATGAACTTTTAAGATCCTAGTTCAAAATCTGTGCAGTCTACTAAATACACAAAGGTCATATATAAACCATGTAAAATAAAAGGCATGAAAGGATACCAGCATTCTGTGTCTCTTGTCTTGGACTAAGACGCAGACCCTTGTTCATAGCCATTCCTTTGACCTGAGTTCATTAATCAGAACATGTTATTAAGGGCTGAGTAGAGATTGCTGCCTCATTTTTAATTTCAACATAAACATAGCAATGCCATCACCAAAGAAGAATATTAGACACGCAGGCTGGTGATATTGATTTTTTCTTTGCCTTTCAAGCATATACAATGCTTTAATATATATATGAAAAATTTCAGATTTAGCTAATGTTCGTTTATCATGTCTATTTGACCACGGTTATTTCAATTTTTTTTTTATCAATCTACTACAGTACACTACCTAGTTAAAACATGAAAATATGTACTGAAAACATTTTGGCCAGATCACTTATTCAACTTCACACTACCTTTTCGTCTGACGATACATATTCTTAGTATTTTATCCAGCTAAATTCTATAAACTAATAAGAAAATAAGAATGTATCTTGTAATTAGAAATCTTAATTCTTAAATCAATGTGCAACTTCAATCTCATTTCTATACCCTTAAAATGGAAACCAGACGGTGAAGAAAAACTAAAACTTCCATCAGTTCATACCGCATATACAATGTTATTCTGAATAACAGAAATGCTAAGAACAAACTCAAAAGACTAAAATAAAGATGAGGGGAGAGAGATACTAGAGCACGAAACATGCAGCGGCCATCACCAGTGACCCTATGGATCGAATACCGTTCAATCTTTTTCATGGCAGGAGTATGTCCACTGCTAAATGCAAACACAGTTAAAAATCTGTCAACAAAGCAGAGAAATGCTCTCTTTGCAGTTTGCACATATAATACTGAGCAAATCCAAAGCTTTACGTTAGGGAAAAAGTAAGGCCTTACGCAGGCGGCGCAATTCGTGCAAAGAATCGGCTGCTGGTGGTGCCTATCGATGGTCCTGCGAATGCATTAGAACCGGAAATCGAGCAAACGGGAGAGGATACAAGCACGAATTTAGCGGTTCCATTCCTTAGCTGCTCGAAAATGTTGTCTGAATAGAAATTTCGCGAATGTGAACAAATTGATTGGGAGAAGAAGGTAAAAGGAACTGAGAATACAAGCAGAAAGGCAGAGGGAGAATACCGTTGGTACGTTCGGACGTCGCCATTAAAGTAGTTCGACGCAGGAAGAGGAAGAAAGTCGATACTATCAAATCGACCGTATTAAACGAACGGAAATGTAAGTTATCGGATGAACGGGCGACGAATTTGGTGCAATTAGGGCTGAGTAGGTTAACCGAAATTTTGGATCCAACAACAAACAACACACACAACCCCACTGGAATTTTCCGCACATCACGTATCCGAACTTTTCATGAATGGTTTAACCAATACTCCTATTTTTATCAAGTAACTAGTGTTAGACCCGTACAAGGTAAGGGGTTATAATTTGATTACATAAATATAAAGTATAATAATAATTTTATTATTATAAAATCCAAACTACAATAAATGTATGAATGCAATTGTATGATAGATATTTTTATCAATGGCTCTAAATATGCCACATAAGCTAAAAATTATAATGAATGGCTGGGATTTCGTTTCAGATTTTTGGCTTTGTAACATAGCTTGGATTTCCGTAGCAATTACACAAAATGCCATTGAAATTCTTTGAATTTAAAAATTCACAGAAGGGTAATCCCGACTTTACACATTGCTTCCTTTCTTAACGCGTTTTCTGAAGAATGCTCCCTCCCTCCTCTCGCTCACATCTGAAACACACAGTTCCAAAGAAAACCCTTGCACTCTCCACCGACAATGACGTCCTCTGCTCCACCGATCCTTCCACTCTCCGTCCCTCAAGCTACCCCCGCCGCCGGTTCCTCCCCCGAATCGCAACTACCGATCGCCACTCCCGCGCTTCGATCCTTCGTCAACAACATCTCCTCTCAGGTTCGCGATGGACTGTCGCAGCGCCGTCCTTGGTCCGAGCTCGTCAATCGGTCCGCCTTCTCCCGCCCTGAGAATGTCTTCGACGCACTCGCTCGCGTCCGCCGCAACTACTCTTACTTCCGCGTCAATTACGTCGCCCTAATCGTTGTCGTACTCGCCTTCTCCCTCCTCACCAATCCTGGATCTCTCTTTCTCCTATTAGGTCTTCTCTGCGCTTGGATCTTCTGTTACCTCTTCAGGCCTTCAGATCAGCCCCTTGTCCTCTTCGGCCGATCCTTCTCCGAGCGTGAGACTCTTGAAGTCCTCTTCGTCGGTAGTGTCTTCATCATCTTCCTTACAAGCGTCAAATTTTCCCGATTGTTCTTCTAACTGTGCCCGAGCTTGCCGGAAAAGGCTCTTATGGTCGCCGGATGCAGTAAACTGCTAAAGATGTTGAGAGAATCGTCTAATTTGGTTTCGAGTTATGGATTCGGTTGTATTTATGTTCCCAAATCGAATCACTAAACCCAGTTGCACTTCAGCTAAGGTACTTCCTCATTATTCAATTTCCTAGGGTTTTTTGTACTTGAATTTTCATATAGGTTTGGTACCTTTTGGTGTTGATCTTTAGAAGTTTTTTTCTGAATTCATTGAATTGCATTAATGGTAGTTTTAAACTGGATTGACCTGCAAAGGCATGTGTTTTTGGATTGTTTCCATGTCATTAATCTCATATGTTCACTGAACTTCAGATCAGTGAATGAAAAGGCGACGCCTAGGCGCGCCCAGGCGCGACTAGGCGCGCCTCAGCCAGGCCAACGCCCAGGTAGCCCTAGGCGAGCTCCTTAAGGTTGGGCGAGCCCTAGGCGGCCTGGGCGGGACTAGGCGAGCCTAGGCAGTATGGTTGGGCGAGCCGCCTAGGGTTTCTGTCCTAATTTTAATGTGTTTTAAATTAAAATATCTATAATAAATGATTATGGAGTTACCAATACAGCTACACTGATATCTAATTAGGGTGATTATGGTTGCTACAACTTCCTAAATTGGATAATTAAAGATTTTATTTATGTTTTGTATCTTTTCAATGATCTTCTATTATATTTTGTATTTTTTCAATTATTTCTTTGATTCCTTCCTTATGTAAACGTATGATGTCTTCCTCCTTCCCCTCTACAGACTGCACCACACCCTCATCTCATCACTTCCTCCTCTGCAATCTAGATACTAGCTTACTAAGTATTGACACTTTTATGTTCTAGGCGACCCTAGGCGACCCTAGGCGCGCCTAGGCGCGACTAGGGGGGGTCACCGCCTAGGGTCGCCCAACGCCTTTTTATTCACTGCTTCAGATGATAACAAATTTGGTCTTGTGTTGCATAGATCTTAGATGTGATTAACAACATAAGTACCAAGTATACTCACTTGGTTCTAATTTAATTCGAACAAGGATAGCAGGATATAAGATAGTCAGGCTGCCATATGCCTTGTCATTGATAAATTAATATTTTCCATTCCGTTTGAAAGATGAAATAGGACCAACTTGGACCTTGTTGATATTGTTGTCTCAGGAAGGCTTGACTTCATGTATTGGGATTTAGTTATGAGTTTAAAAATCACTGCATGTTTTTGTTTGCAGGTGGTAGCCAATATTCCTTTCAACATCAGTAAGCATGTTGTAAAACAACTTCGTGACATATTTCAGAAGTTGTTCTGCTGCTTCAGGTTAGCTTATTAGCTATACAAATGGATGTTGTAGATGGTCTACAAATATACCTTCATTGCTCTGTAGCAAATAGTAATGTTTAATACTAAGAATTGTTTCATTGTCTATGGTAACATATTTTCTTAGGATGAAACTACATTGCGTTTGGCAGAACCATCTCTAAGATCATAGGAGTATCGACCCATAAGTATTTTTGTAAATTTTTATTCAGGTACGACCACGTCTCTAAAGTATTTGTATTTCATCATTAAATCCATCAATAATGGATTGTGGTTTTCAGTTTTTGCCTAAGAGAGGAACATGCTCTGCTGACAAAAGCACTGCTGTAAAAATCAAAATTGCCTTATTTGCAGTACCTTTGTTAATCTATCCTAGATTTTTCCATCACATGTTATCTTATGTACTTCTTTATTGTCACTTCAAACCATTTCGGGAACCTCTCTTGTTTGAGCTTCCTTCTAATATGTAGGTTTCTTGTTTTTCTTTTACAGAAGTTTAATGGGTTGATGTCTAATGTTGTTATTAATCTGATAATATGGGCTTGGTCTCTCAAAACCACCACTAAAACTGGTATAGATCTCTCTTTACTGTCAGTTTCTTTTGTTGTGTTGATAATGAAATTTGGGGATGATGAGATCTTGTTGATGCAGTGATTTCTGACCGTCCAATGATGAAGTTTAAGAGTTGGTACACGGTTGAGTCTGTGTTAGCTGGAAGCAAGATTGAGATTGAGCCTTACTCTGTGGAGGTTTTGCCCAGTGATGAGCTTCTGAGTTTGAACTACGCTAATAGTAATATATACATCTCTTCTTCCCTCTCTCAATGTAAGTATGGTTTGATTTTGATTCATTTTTGTTGTGTCGGAATAGAATTTGAGTCTTGTGTGATTTTGTGAACATAAAATATTCAGTTCCTTTGCTTAAGATACGTATTATGAACAATTAAAAAACATGTTTGATGCGTTATTTCCTGAGCTTATAATGTTGATGGAATTTGACTAGACTGCACTTTAAGTTGCTATCATGGAGGAAATTCTCCTTGAAGGAACTGCATTCAGCTACTAACAATTTCAAAGAGAATTTCCTCACATTTAACAGCCTTTGTTAAATGTGAATGACATATTTGCTAGACTGCACTTTAAGTTTCTTAAATTCTCTTTGAAATTGTTAGTAGCTGAATGGATATGTTTCTCCTTTTATTTGGATGCAACACGTGCTCCTTATGATAAAATTGATTCTTAAGCACCTTGATTTAGACTGAGACAAAATTCATTAATCATTAACAACTATACATACCCTAAAATTTTATAGGTTCGTGTGTGTGCAAACAGTGACAAGGACAGATTCATAGAAATGTCTCATAGACTTGGTTTTTGACATGAATTGAGTCAGACGTGATGTTAGACACTCATTTCCAAGCGGACTACCTTTTGCAAAGCCCGAGGGGTATGATTTCCGTGCAACAAACATCGTTCAAAGTGTGTCTCATCTTGGATCTACAATGCTGAAGCACCGTTTGACGCCTCCACCAAACGAGGCTAACAGTCTTCACCGTAAGTTGTCGGGTGCATTTCTTACTTGCATCAAATTAGGGGTTGTTGTGCCATGCAGGGGAATGCTGATGGATGTGTACAAGCAGTATAAATTTGATGATAATAGAGGTGATCTCTTATCAACTGTCTCACTTTCTTGATACACATATGTTTCTCCTTTTATTTGGATGCAACACGTGCTCCTTGTGATAAAATTGATTCTTAAGCACCTTGATTTAGGCTGAGACAAAATTCATTAATCATTAACAACTATACATACCCTAAAATTTTATAGGTTCGTGTGTGTGCAAACAACGACAAGGACAGATTCATAGAAATGTCTCATAGACTTGGTTTTTGACAGGAATTGAGTCAGACGTGATGTTAGACACTCATTTCCAAGCGGACTACCTTTTGCAAAGCTCGGGGGTATGATTTCCGTGCAACAAACATCGTTCAAAGTGTGTCTCATCTTGGATCTACAATGCTGAAGCACCGTTTGACGCCTTCACCAAACGAGGCTAACAGTCTTCACCGTAAATTGTCGGGTGCATTTCTTACTTGCGTCAAATTAGGGGTTGTTGTGCCATGCAGGGGAATGCTGATGGATGTGTACAAGCAGTATAAATTTGATGATAATGGAGGTGATCTCTTATCAACTGTCTCACTTTCTTGATACATATTCCACATATTTTTTTTGAAGTTTTCATCGCTCTTTTGGAGTTGGGAGTTAGTAATAAGAAAGATGACATCAAAAAACAAGGCTTTGGTGTAGTATGTGTTCAAAGAACACCCATTCATTAGTCTTATAGTTCATTTTTTGGGTATTAGAAGTATTGTTGTAGTATGTAACTGTCTCAGGCTTACGAAAAATAAAGATGAAAAACCGGTAAGTACCTTACAAATGTCCAAACTAATGAGCTGAATCATTTATCATTTTAAGTTGCACATAATGTTTGTGGATTCAATACAAAGGCTGTCATATATGACAGGAGATAGCACTTCGAATTGTAGGTTATCTAGATAAGTTAAATTGTATTTTTTATTTCTCAAAGTATTTTCAGTCTAGCTAATAAACATGATATATTTTGACATTCAATGATTCATGATTATTGATTGTGTATTTGTGTCTTATATGGACAACAATATTAGTTTAGATCAAGTCTGTTTGAATTCCACCATAATATCATTATAATAGTAAAATAGTCATTATAATGTCAAATTAGACATCAAAGGTTCCCAACTAGATATCCAAGGATGTTTTGAGTTCTCTTTAAAGGAACTAAAGTCATATTCCCTTTCTAAAGAAACTTAAAGTGCGGTCTAGCCAATTTGTCATTCACATTTAACAAAGGCTGTTAAATGTGAGGAAATTCTCTTTGAAGTGCAGTCATGGAGGAAACTCTCTTTGGGTTGGTTCACAGGTATTCAATTATCATATGCAACAGTTATTGTCTTAAATAAACACGATTTATGTATGTAATTCAATCAGTATATGAGAGAGTTGCATTTGCAGATTGCAGTGAAAAGAGTGAAGGTTTGGAGTGATGAAGCTGAATCTGAATTCTTCGTTGTGATAGAGAAACTGGGGCGAATTCGCCATATGTATCTGCTTTCTTAGCGTGGATACTGTTGTGAGGGGCAAGAATGTCTTATGAGTACATGCCAAACTAGAGCTGATTATCTCATCTTCATAAGCAAAACTCGAATGAATGTCTCCTTGATTGGTACATGTTTTACGTTGTACCTTAAAATATAGATACATGTTTTAGGTTGTACCTTAAAATATAGATTACTCGTAATCAATTATATTATCTCAATGATTAGATCAATATAGAATCGATCAGTATAGAATAGAGAGGAAAAGCTTGGGCAGTGCAGTTACTCTCTGTGGCATGTTTATCAATTGCAATAAAAATGTTGGAATCCGCCACAGAAACCAAGCTCTTACACGGTTGGAATCTTCACATCTCTTCTTCCCTCTCTCAACGTAAGTATGTTTTGATTTTGATTCATTTTTATTGTGTTGGAATAGAATTTGAGTGTTGTGTGATTTTGTGACCCTAAAATATCAGTTCCTTTGCTTAAGATCGTATTATGAACAATTAAATAACATGTTTGATGCGTTATTTCCCGAGTTTGATGGAGGCAAAGCTACAAAATTTTGAGTTTGAACTTAGTGTAAAGTCATAATAGCAAAGTTGTGCATAAGAAATATGAGTTATTTTGACCTTTCTTGTGTGTATATGGAAATTTTAATAGCAAACATATGTTGCTTGTCTTATCCTGCAGTCTAAGCTGTAAATTGTCTTGCTAAAGATTACTTCTTTGAGGAGATCAAAATTCTGTATATTTTCCATGAGTATCAGGCCTCTCATTTAGTTAATAAGCGTATATGTGGTCTGTAGAGATCGCGCTTATTTTACCAAATGCACCAACTAAATCAAAAGACATGACTTTGTTGCTTGCCTCAAAAACAATTTTTTAAAATCAAATTCCTTTTTTTCTTAATTGCAGTGAAAAAATTATTCATATTGGAATCAACTTTGTATTCCTTTCCTAAATCAATGATACTCCGTATTACTTATCTGTTGTAGTGCTTTAAAGATAGTGTAAGTCCTGAAAATTAGGGAGGTATGCACAAAAGAGTGGTGATCCAAGTGTTTTATACAGATAACTTTGTCTGCCTTAATGAATTTTATTGATGGATTATGGTCGAGCTGTGGGGACGAAAGAATTATCATCTTCACCACCAACCACAAAGAACGTCTTGATCCCGCTCTGCTAAGGCCCGTTCGAATGGATGTTCATATCCATGTCATATTGCACACCTTGTGGATTTAGAATAATAGCCTCAAACTATTTAAGGATAACTGACCACACTTTTTAAGGAAGCTGAACAACTTATTCCAGCTGCTAAAGTGACGCCTGCTGAGATCGGTGAGCAGCTAATGAAGGCAGAGGAGCTTGGGACTACACTGAGAGTGCTGGTAGAGTACCAAGTGAAGGGGGGAGGGGGGGATAATCCGAATGTTAATATTCAGGAAAAAAAGAATCAGAGGAAGGTAAATTAGTTGAGTCAGATGAGGTGAAGAGAAGCATTGTGGTAATTAATTGAAGTTAGCTAAAGTCATGTAGTGTGCATGATGGAAAATGATAGTTGCTGCTGAATAAATTTGGGCATTTTACCATCTTGATAAATGTAAACATTCCATATCTGTATCTTAGCTATAGAAAGATAGACGAACTTCTACATAAAGATATTATCAGTTCTTGGTATCACTATTTAATTAAGTTTCATGCAGCTAAAAATATTAAGTTGATAACCTCTTATACGGCCATCTTCATTTCAATTTTTTGATGTGGATCATAATCAACAAGTTTGAAGTCAGACGACAAAAGAATCTACATCCTTCTTTTCGGTATTGATCTTAGAATCTATTAAGGAACATATGGTTGAAGTTACTAAGGAGTACAATTACAAGGTTAAAGGAGATGGCATTAGAAAACAAGTAATTTGTACAAAAATGACACTTACAGGAAATGGCCTAGGTTGATTCTTAAGTTGTTCCGGAAGAGGGGGCGATATGAGTGGCATGAGTATCCCCAATAACGTGAACAATTCCCCTGGAATAAGATCTGCAGAAGAAAAAATATCATCAAAAAGAGTAATTATGTAAAATAATAATTATTCAAGCTCACGGTCACGGGACAAAAAGGCTCAATGGATCATTAGGGCATCCACAATGGAGGTTTTATGGGTTTCTAAAACTTGAAAAATAAAAGAAAATAAAAGAAATGTTAGAAAATTGCAGTAGAAACTCACCTTGAATCTAGAGTGGTTTCTCTAATAAGAAACTCATTTCTTAATAGGAAACCCATGAAAAACAATAAAAATAAGCTAAAAAATAAGTTAAGAAACCCATTGTGGGTTTCTCCATTGTGGATACTCTTAGATCAATTTCCTAAATCAATGATACTCTGTATTACTTTTCTAAATCTTGGGTCTGTCGACATTTTTTCCATGGTTGACATTTGGATCACCACTCTTTTGCATTGGAAGGTATGCATTAAAATTTTAAAACATATTTGTTATTTTCCCTTACCCATGGGTGGTCTGAGAGATTATTCCATATGTATTTTAAAATTATAATGTAGATCTCTCCGTTAATAAATAGTTGTCTTTCTAGCCTTAATCGTTAGTTATAAATTACTTGCATAGTTACATAATTTACTATTTCATTATAATGGATCGTTTCCACTTAATTGGAGACACGTCATGTATGAGGCGAAAGTCGTTGGTCATTTACATGCTAATCACTACAACGTTGAGTATTTAACACTCTACGATACTAAAACTTTCTAGAGAAAACGTGAGCTTTTTACCCTACTGCAAGATTTATGTACCTCCTACAACTCTATTTCAAGAGAGATATAGTCTGACTGATACGGTTGATGTTTGACATGACAAAGGTTGGTGGATAGGTCACGATACCCTGATCGAGTTTCAAAAGAAATATATGTGGTGTATCTTCCTTTTGGAAAGAAGATAGCTGCAACCAAGCGTTCTAAAATGCGCCCTTATTTAGAATAGGCACTTCGTGTTATGTTTGTATTTTTTATCTCGTTTGTGCATTCATTTTGTATGTGTAAAACGTAAAATGTAATTGTTGTGTTTGTCGTGTAATTACAAAAACTTTAATACAACTTTCATTTATTTCTAATATAAATTCATTCTTGTATTTAAAAAAACTGTATACCCCGTGCGAAGCACGGGGCCCGGACACTAGTATGTTTAAAACACGTGAACAACTATAGTTATTGAAATGGAAAAAATAAAATGAATAACAAATTTGTAACTAATAAAACATGTAGATCATATGTTTTGGAGTATTTGTTTATAAACCATATTTGTTGTGTGAGAGATCGTCTTTCCATTCTTGTCTAAGATCACCACCTTCAAACCATGCTTGTTACCCTTGATAACCCAACATAAAGCTGACCATGATTAAATACAGGTCTCAGAAGATAAACCCAACCTGAGATAAGGATTGTCCTTGACTTTTATTGATTGTCATGGAAAAAGACATAATTATAGGAATTTGCCGTCGTTGAAGAGCGAATGATAAGGTTGAATCTGATGGACTCAGTAGCATTCGACGAATGGGAACTATATGTCCAATATTACGCCCACTCGAATAGTTGTATTCTTCATTAATTTTCATTAAATATATAATTTTCATCAAATCTGTATTGTTCATGCCTAGTAGAAAATCTATCTAAACTGAAAAAGCTCCAAACAATTTAATTAGCAGAATTCAATTTTTTTAGCTGCTATTTAGGAACTACAGTAGACTTTTTTTTCAACAAAAATAGGAAATTTGAAGCATCTAGTTTGAAATCTCAGGAATTTGCCACAAGCTCTCGAATCTGAGCCATCTGTTTTCTAACACCACAAACATCATTATAACCAACCTCATCCAGTTTGTCCTCGTCTTCTCTTTTAACAGGCTCGCCTTCACAGAAGATTTCAGTTTCCGGGGCAACTACACAAAACTCTGGAGGATCTGTCTCAATAACCTTAAACTCCACACTCCTCATGCCTCCCCGCACAAGAAAAAGATCACCTTTGCGCATTGGACGATAAGCCTCCAGGAAAAAGGCTGAATCACAAGCAGGGAAAATTCATTTTAAGAGCTGACAGGAACTCACCAAAACCGGCTGCAGAAACATTGTTTTAGTCAACTTACAAACATAAGTAAGACTATTAAAGCATGTTATATGAATCTACACACAAGTATTCTAAAGCCGAAGATACAAAAAAACTTTCCTATACAATGCATTGCTTGTAGAATGACTGATCATGCAACTCAGAAGTTGTAAAGATAATCTCACACACAGGAATGCACAAATGAGATGAACCCAAGTATTTTCTTAGTTCACTTCAAACAGCATTAACCTATTTATGGTATAGAAATCTCAGGTTGTTCTAAAATTTTGGTTTTTGAAAAATATTTTTCATGAATTTCAATTTATGCCCCTGAAAAAAAGCTCTATAAATAGTTGAAAGAGTTATATTGGTTAAATGAGAAAATTAAGTACATATTTTACACCATCACAAGGAACAATGGTTCATTTTATATATTTGACCTCGTGTAAGAAACTGATGTCAGTCCGCCGTGAGTTTATCATAACTTTTCTTATTGATAAATTGTTTAGACTAAAAAATCTGTAGAACTGTCCATATATGCAGAATTCAAGAGAGAGGGACAACCATTTTTTCATATTGACAAATCAGTATCTTAAAACACTACACATAATTTGTTCTTACAACAAAAATGTACATGTATGGAGGGGAAAAAAATGCAAGAGATGACCTATATACTCACAAGCTAGAAAACACAAAGCTACATAAAATAAACCTACATAAATTGTATGCAGCATTTTTACGTTACCTAGATTATTTCTCAGTCCTGTGCTTTTGGTGTGCCCACCACAGTCAGTCTCAAAAGCCCGGGAATTGCAGCTTCATTTAGAATAAGCTCTCTATAAATAATTCTACAATTAAGGTATTATGAAGCAGTGATTAAGGGCTTGTTTGGCGCAGCAGTTCCTGGACAAAATTAAAAAGTCCAGGAAATCTGTTTAAAATTTGAATCTCAAATTTACTGAATGAAGATTCCTTAGTTGAAGTGTTCGAAAAGAGTTTGATTATTCAAAATTATTGAATGAAGATTAATGTGACTATATACAATCACTCTTTTTAATCTTCACTACTTATTACAACTACTGTTTTTTTTTCTTCTCTTTGGAAACAAATTTTAGATGTGTTTTTCCTGAAACATCAGCATTTTAGGTATGTACTCTGGATGAAAAACAAAAAGTTGTCATTCAATTTGTCACCTCTAAAGTTGATACTGATTCTGCTGATATTCTTTCTGTGAGTAACTTGCCAGAGAGAACAAATGATTCTACAACCCCGGCTATGGAATCTGTTCAAGAAGCTCTACATGTTCACCAAGAAAATACACCCGCTGTTGTTAATGAGAAATCCGAATCTGGAACTCTCAACCTTAGCATAATTCCTTGTAATTTTTCTCTCGTCCTGTAGTCTCCTTCCCCTAGTATCTCACCACGAGTAAGAAGCAGTGGCAGGAAAAGCCTCAAAACTTCTTCAATGTTGACTACTTCACAGCAAGAAGGCACATCAGAAAAAATGCTGCCCAAATTATTGGCTTTTCCTGTAATCATCTTTTCCATATTACTAAACTAATACTCACAAGAATGCTGCCCAAATTATTTGTATTCATATAAAATTATACGATGTTTGATGGAAAAGATGTTTGATGAAACGAAAGTCAATCATGATGTCCTGTCTTAGTAGCTAGCTAATACTCACAAGAATGCACCAACTACATTTGTCTTAGAACCTTTTAATGCCAAATTATTACCACTATGAAACATCAATGTTTGATGAAAATGCTTCCCAAATTTTCCTATAGCTTCTTGTGCTGTCAGAGACACACCCCATTGTACCAAATCATATTACTGATGAGATGACTGACAATGCAGAGTAATTGACTGACAATGCAGATCTACAATTAGGAGCAGACCTGAATATATAATCATCAAAAGAATTGATTTTATTTGTTGAAGGAGCTACGAGTGGTGGTTGCATTTCCTGCAATCATCGCCTCTCTCAGACGCTTCCTCGGAAACGGAAGAGCGACACTATTGTTGAACTTGAGGCCACTGTAGTCCTTCATCGCCGCATTTATCAATTGATTGTTCATCACAGGCATCAGAGCATTATCCGTCGACGGATTCAACATTTCTCTGTACAAAATCTGATTCCGTCAACATCAAAATAGGCAAGAAATAGGCGTGAGAGAAATGAAATTAAGAAATTACCTGGTGCAGAGGATATGAGAGGGGAAGAGGTTGAGAGCAGACCTACAAGTAGGAGCAGACCTACAAGTAGGAGCAGACCTGAATCCTCTGGTGCTGAATTGGAGGATTAAAACTTGATGAGGAGAACTTGTAGGAACATGGCTTGGGGAGCCTCGTCCATTCACTGGTGCTGAAGGAGTAGTATCAAATTCTTGGGTGGAGATGAATTGGAGGATTTAGAGGATTTGTTTGGAGAACTTTGTACCAAATTCTTGAGTGGAGGTGAATTGGACGATTTAGAGGACTGGAGAATTTACAGGAAAGAGGAGAGAGTGGAGGTGATTGGAGAATTTACAGGGAAGAGGGTGTTGAAGGGAGAAAAGGTAGGGTTTTTAGTTTCTTTTATCAACTTTCCACGATGGAAGTGGGAAAATTATTTTTCATTTTTTTTGCAAATATAAATATGTGTCGCTGAGGTGGCGACGACGTGGCGCAAATTTTTACATAGACATGGCTTCTCCCTTATATTGTAGTTAGGTAGATAATAATAAATCACTTTTAGCTTAATACATATGTGATGAATATATATAACAAATTAGCTGGTTTTGTTAATTAACCAAAGAGCACTAATGAATCATCTCATTATGGACACCTGGAATTATAACTTATCAAAATTTTATTTTAAATTAATTAATTTCCTAAGTAATTTTTCAAATTTCTAAGTACTTTTAATCATAACCATTAAATATCATATCTTTTCGTAATAATTTCATAAAAGTAACTACATTTTCGTTAAAATGAATGCAAGGCGCCAAATATTAGGGATAATCCGAAGACAAATGGAAGTTGGAGTTTTGGACGGGACAATCTTAAAATGGAGGTACACAATCGGAATATCTAAGCAACCTTGGGCTATACATGAAATTTTCGCAAAAAGAGGGTCAAAATACGTGATTCCGTCCATGGATAAATAAAATAAGGAGTCTAAAAAACAATTATATTATTTATGTCATCACAACTCAGCCCCGGCAACGCATCTGCCCCGCAGCATAAGAAGTATCGCCATTCATCTCAACTCTTTTCAGTGCTTCCTTCTTCTCCGTCGATCCCCTCGCTCCTTCGCCTTTGTTTCTCAGTTCGTCTAAAGAGCACCTGCTTAGATCTCTTCCGCTGCTCGAAGCTGTTTGCTTCACTTCTTCGCATTTCCCGATCTTCACGGTCAGTTCTCCAATTATATCGGATTTGTTCCGGATTTGGCTTCCTAGGGTTTAATTAAAACTCCTTTGTCTGCATCAGCTGGTTTCTGATTCTTTGTTGTTGAATTCCTGGTTTTACTTTCCGATCACTGTTTTTTTTACTCGAGCCGTTGGATTTTTGAAGGTGTTAAGTGTGTTGATTTGCGAGTAATGGCGCTAGTATCGCTTCCTCACTCTAAGGCTCTGTCTTCGGATAATCTCCGGAGTTCGAGCAGTTCGGTTTCCGGCGTTTCGTTGAAGGCCTGGGGAAAAGCGAGAGCTTTCGGCATTGCGAGGAGGGAATTCTCTGTGTCGGTGAAGTTGAGGCTTCCACGAAGGCAGCACGAGTATCCGTGGTCGGATAACTGTGATCCAAATGTGAAAGGTGGAGTTCTTACTCTTTTGTCGCCTTTCAAGCCCTCTAAGCAGCAGCCAAAGCCTGTTGTTCTCGACTTTGAGAAGCCACTGATGGATCTGCAAAGGAAGATTACTGATGTGAGCGGTGTTTAACTGGTTAAACCTTTTTTGCTTGTGCTCAAGTGTGGATATAGTCTGTGGATGATATTATGGTTGATTTTGAAGTTTTATAGGTAAGGAAAATGGCGTCTGAGACTGGTTTGGACTTCACCGATCAGATTATGTCGCTGGAGAACAAGTATCAGCAGGTAGTTATAAGCTATATTTGCTTCTTGTGCTCAAGTATTCTGTTTTTTTTTTTAATATTTTGTGTGATCCTGCTTACCTTTCCATCAAAGCAAAATCCCCTGTCATCAAAAAGCATATGGTATCTTGTCATTTTCACACTTGGTCCTTGGCCTTATTATTTTGTATCCAAGTCCTTTTATGTGAGATCACATTGTCAACTTGTCATAGCTTTCTGTGATAGCTCCCAAAGGCTCAACTTGTCTGAGATACTGAAGTGTATAAGAATCAAAACACCTATTATTTTCAGGTGATATGATTTGTAATGTCTTATATCAGAGTTATATTCATGATATAAAGTTTCATGGTCCCAGATGTTTGGTGCCTGCACAAGCTGATAGGCCTCTAAGGCTCAATTTGAAGATTGCATTAGAATTTACATGTCTAATTGTTTGGAACAAATAAAAAAGTGGCAAATATTATAACCTTTGCCTCTAGTTGTGAACCACGGTGTTAAACGATTCTCAGTGTCTCCAGATGTACTGATGGATTTGATACCATTTGATTTGCATCCACTAGGCGGGATTTCCACTAGGTGGTGGTGTTGATTTCATCACATGTATACCGTGGGGAAATGCAAAATGATTTGCATCTCCAGTAGACAGTGTCTTATTCCGCTTGTTCTTTTGAGGAGATGGTGGGGGATTTTTACTAGTTTCTGCTTAAATATTTGAACTTGTAGTTCCATTCTGTGACTACTGTTGGTAAAATATTTGCACGTTCACAAACAAGATTAATATTATAACTCTTCTCACAAGATGTTTTTGACTTGTATGCAGGCTTTAAAGGAGCTGTACCTGAATTTGACGCCGATTCAGCGTGTTACAATTGCTCGACATCCTAATCGGCCGACATTTCTTGACCATATCTTCAACATTACTGACAAGGTTTTTTACTAAGCCAGACTACATATCAAACACCTATCGTGTAGTACCCTTTATTTGATACATGAGTTGCTTGATATAGTAGAAAAGTAACTAGTTACCTCCTTGTAATACTGTATTGAGTAGTTTGTGGAGCTTCACGGAGACCGGGCTGGTTATGATGATCCTGCTATAGTTACTGGTATTGGGACCATAAATGGTAAACGCTACATGTTCATCGGCCATCAAAAAGGAAGAAATACAAAGGAGAACATTAAACGTAATTTTGGGATGCCTACTCCCCATGGGTATGCTCTTCTGAACTCCTTTAAGAATTCACACTAGCCGTAAGGAAGTGTGCATTACTAAATTAATGCATATTGAATATACGGATCTAAATGGAGGATCTTGTAGTTATTCATTATATGGTAGCTATTTGTACCTTTTTCTTAGAGGACTTGTTGCTGTCATCTTTGGTAACATTACCGACGGACCGTAATGCATAAAAACAGTCTTATAAGTGGAAAACGTCACTCTTGGAATGGAGGTCTGAAAATTTTAGTTTCTCTTTACACAATAATGCTTGGGCTGTGTTTGCAAAGCCATTTTAACTAGTTACTAGTTACAAATTCATTTAAACATGGTTTGGTAGACTAATTTTAACTAGTTACTAGTTACTAAACTAGTTTAAATGATAAACTAGAAAAAACAAGGGGTCAAACTAGTTTGTAGTAGTTACTTATAATTACTTGACAAAAATAACCCTATTTTCTAAAACAATTTACGTAACTAGTTAACAAATTACACTGTTGTGGTAACTAGTAACTAGTTAAAGCATTCCAAACGCAGTTTAATGTTTTTAGTAAGATAAACTCCTTTTGTAACTAGTTAAGCAACTTAAACTTAAACTATAACTCAAACTAGTTTAGCAAACACAGCCTTAATATGGAGTTTCTGCATACTTTAAAAGCTAATTTAGGTCTATGCTAGTTGTTATAGCAGTCATTTGAGTTACCCAAACCTAGCTTTCTATTGGATTATAGACTTGTGTGTTTGTGGAAGGCTGGATGCTGAGACGTTATTTTTCCCCTTTGTATATCTTAAGATAATTATCCCTTTTTTTAGACTCTAAAGTTCGATACTGAGACATTAATTTGTCCCCAAATTATGGAAGAAGTGCAGAAACATCTAGCTATTAGTAACGTGTTTACTTTCTTCAGATACCGAAAGGCTCTGCGTATGATGTACTATGCCGACCATCATGGCTTCCCTATTATTACTTTCATTGATACTCCAGGGGCTTTTGCAGATATAAAATCAGAGGCTCTAGGGCAGGTATACTTGAAAAGGAACCTACTTTCATGCTTTTGGCTTATCATCACTCTGTGTTGCTAACTTTATGCCTGTTCAGGGAGAAGCAATTGCGCACAATTTGAGGACTATGTTTGGGTTAAAGGTACCAATTGTCTCCTTAGTTATTGGTGAAGGTGGCTCTGGTGGTGCTTTAGCCATTGGCTGTGCCAACAAACTGCTGATGCTTGAAAATGCGGTTTTTTATGTAGCCAGGTGATCTTTTTTTTTACACTTACATTCCCTTCTATACACTAGTCTTAGCTTGACTCCAGGGGATTACTAGAGCACACTTTCACATGCAGCCCTTAAACGAAAATTTTGATGAAACCAGGGATTGTATTGGAGTGACGAGACTTAGGTTGCAGTGCATTATTCTTACGCACCCTTAGAATGCTGAATTTCTAGCCAACATCTATAAGTACACTCTCACAATAGAATTTAATCTCGCCAGACCATGAGCATCCTTTTAAACTTTGAAGTTTGTATTTATTGGTTGCCTGTCTTCCACTGTGCAGCCCAGAAGCATGTGCAGCCATCTTATGGAAGACTGCCAAAGCTTCTCCTAAGGTTTTGTCTAGTTTTTTCTTCTTCTGTAAAGCCTCTAGTATTATGCACTTCATATTTTGAGATTTCCATGGAATAAAGAATTTCTTCTTTTTACGGTCAGGCTGCAGAAAAGCTGAGAATAACTGCTACAGAGTTGACAAGACTACAAATTGCTGACGGGATCGTCCCTGTAATAATATATTCCCTTTCTTATTGTATCTTTTGTAATGGTATAATGATTTTTTAATCTTACCCCCAAAGAGATTATTGCAAATTCCACGCTTACCCATTTGTCAAATTACCTTCTTGCAGGAGCCACTTGGCGGAGCACATGCTGATCCAGCTTGGACATCACAGCAGATTAAGAAGGCAGTGATAGAGGCAATGGAAGTGAGATAATTTTCCTTACCATATCCTAACTATGTTGTGCATTAAGCTGTATTTTATTTCTTAAAACCGAGTTATGGCTTCTTCAGGAACTCGAGAAAATGGATACCAAGGAGCTGTTAAAGCACAGATCAGATAAATTCAGGAAAATTGGAGGCTTCCAAGAAGGCGTGCCAATAGAGCCTGAGAGAAAAAGAAATATGAAGTTAAAAGACGGACTTATTGGCCAGGCTTTGAACGAGGAGCTCGAACGTGAGGTCCAGAAACTTAAAGAGCAAGTTCTACAGGCCAATGATTCTTCTGAGGAAATCCCGAAACTAAACCTTGATGAAACTTTAGTCAAGCTTAAGAAGGAGGTTGACCGTGAACTGTCTGAAGCTCTAAAATCAGTGGGATTGGATGAGAGGCGTATTGCATTACTTAGAGAGATTGAAGAAGCAAGAAACTCACAGGACCAGTTTGCACAGTTAAATGTAGATGAAAAGTCAAAGAGGTTCAAGGAAGAGCTTGACCAACGCCTGCCTACCGCCCCTAATTATTCGAGCCTAAACAAGAAGCTTGATTTGCTCAAGGAGTTAACTAAGACTAAAAGCTTAAAAGAAACAAAAGTGAAGGAAGCTGCACTGAGACAACAAGCTGAATACAAATTGAAGGAGATTCAAGACCGCCCTGACATGAAGCAAAAGGTTGAAACCCTAAAAGCGGAGATAGAGAGATCCGGAGTCTCTGAATTCAAGGATTTAGATGATGGGCTAAAGGAGAGAGTTCTGGGTGTAAAAAAAGAAATAGAAACCGAGTTTGCAAGTTTCCTCAAGTCGTTGGATTTAGATGTCCAGATTGTCAAATCTGGTGCTAACGTCTTGACTGATGAGAGTGTGCCGGCTAACTTGAGAAGTAAGTTTGAAGAAGTGAATGATGAAATGCAGAGAACAATTGAGGAGACTGTGATGTCATCTGATCTGAAAAACAAGATGGAACTGCTCAAGTTACTGGTAAAAAATGCAGGCGATAGCCCCAGCACAGAAGACGAAAACAAAATTCAGACTTTGATGGAAGAAATAAAAGAAAGCCTCCAAGATGAATTGAGATCATCCGAAGCAGTTGTAAAGCTGGCAGAGCTGAAAGCCGAGGTTTCTGAAGAAAGCCAAAGCTTCAATTACGAATCTGCTGTCATTGGCTGATGTTGAAAGAATGGCAAAATGTTGAGCTTGGCATTGTTTCATCCAAAAATCTATGAACTAGGTTTGTGATAAATTGTGTTTCTGGAAATTGTTGCAGGATACCACCACCTCTCTTCTTCTATTTTTGGTTTAAGGACACCGCTACTTATATTGTTCTACCTTTTTGTTGTCATTCAGAATTTCACTACTTTTAGTTTGCAGAAAATTACAACAGTTGGATTTCTAGGGTTATATGTATAAGTGACAACATTGTCTTGTGAACTTTATCGTTTGTGCAAGTGTGTGTTCCCTTGAGCATTATTGTTAGCAAATATTGTGTTGTTCCATTATGAATTTAGTGATGTTAACATGTGGTTTCATATGCTGTTTCTTATTTACCCCAGTGTGGGCTACTTGATTTAATGACCCCCTCCTTAATCTTGCCATTATGCCATATTCTTACTTGATGATTTTATTACAAGCTGATTTTTAATAAGATCCTCACCAGGGTTTGGTAAATGTCATAATGTAACCGGTCATCCAACTTTTCACATGATCATATACACTAGCGCAAAGAAATAAGACAAAATAAGAGCACCTAACACAATCCTTGACAGATCACAATCAATGAATCAAGTGAGGTAATCAAAATCTGCTCAGGAACATTGTTACATGCCACACCTTATAACCAGCATATTTGTTATGAATGCGATATAATCTATAGTAACCTGCTACATTCCTTTTTAAGCCTCAGAAGAATGAAGAACAAAATCTGATCAATGGGTAAGCGAAACTGTCCTTTGAATAACATTGGACGCCACGTTAGAAAGCCGATCCAGAGTTTTTGGTTCTTCCTAACATCATGTCTTTTGCTTCATTTATCTTTGAGGCAAGATAATGGCTACCTCCGGCATCTGGATGGTTGGCAATCATCACCCTCCTATGTGCTTCCTTGACTTTTTCCTCCACTGCACTTTCCCTGCAAATTAGAATGTACAGGATGATGACTTTTATCCTCCAGTACAAAAACTAAAGGTAGGAGATAACACTTCCGCAGAGGATGATACAATCTGAAGTAGAAGAATCAAACACATCAATGACAGAGGTTCTTGTTGACCATGTCTGACTAATAGCTTTCACTATAGAGCCATTCATTTCACTTTGATCACAAATTCAATACATTTTGACTCATGAGACACCAAACCTGTGAAGAGATACTCACAGGGAAAGCTTAAACTATTTAAGCTTCATATGTGTAGGTAAATATTTCCAAAAAAACTGGTAGGCTCATAGCTTTAAAAAAAAGTTCATCAGTTCATTTTGATGAGTATACGAAGTCATTTGACAAATGAGAATATGAAGATGTATAAGTTATAAGCTAAATTTAATGCATGACCTTCACGTCAAGTTTTTTTTTTCCATTGACAGTACCAAGGAAGGAGGTTTTGACTTATTTGGTGTGTCGTACAAATCAGTTGAATCCTGGCTCACTAAGTAGAGCTTTCTTCAGATATGAATTATATAAACAAAGAAAAGTATCAATAAATTATCCTCCACTTGCTATCTAGCAGGTAAGTGATTGTTTCAACATTTTACTGATAGAAGTTCTTTGCAACAGGGATTGCTCAGAACACTTAAAAATCAATTACAGTCAACCATATGATCAAATTGTCACCCAAATAAACCAGCTACATTGATTTCATTGTACAAATGTGACAATAAGCCAATCAGCATCTAATTATGCACGAAATAGGTTTGTTAAGTCATGCAGAGTAACAGAGAATTCATCCAACATCACCAAAACACGAAAGACACGAAATTTCTTCATAGCAATGTGACAACAAATTCGAAGTTACCTGACGCCAAGAATCTTAGCAGCCTCTCGCCTGTTCATCTGTTGCTGAAACCCACCATCATAAAATTTCCTAATTCTGGCCGTAGGCGGTCTCGCTTTGAATGCTTGCCAAGCTCGAATGCCATATCTACCTGCAAATGCAGTCGCTGCTACTGCGAACGCCATAGCTGGAAGCGCCTTCAAAATTCCAGTCAAAACCAATAGAGTCAGACAATTGAGCCAACCATTTATAACCAATTAACGAGCACCTAGATTCCCAAACCCTAATTCATCCAATACAACGATCCAGAGACATCGCAGAGTAAAAACCCTAATTGTACATCGAAGGAAGCAGATAAAGCCTCTAAACAAGCGCAACATATAAACACAAGGCTTACCATCTCGGGTTGATGTTCAGCAGCAGAAGAGGACATTCGCAGATAATCCCTCTTTTTCTTCTCTCCGTACACACGAAGACCAAAGCTAATGTCTTTTGGGGTTGGTTTCAACAGAGAGGAGTTAGGGCTTCGTTTCAGAGATGAGTCGTGTGATTTTGAAGCTTACTGCAGGCGGCGAATTCCTTAGAAGGGGGCAATGGCGGTGTTTGTTTTGCTTGTACTTTATGTTTCTTCTTTTCCAAGACATTATTACACTTTATTTTTTTAATACGGATAAATTGTCATGAAGTTGTGAAACGTGAACTGCTCACAAACCCATCCTACAAATTTATTTACAGGTCTTTATTTGGCACATCCTAAAATTCTATTTGGCACACCCTTACTTTCGTCACGAAGGTATTTGGTCAGACTTTCGTCACGAAGGTATTTCAAAAGAGATTCGTCACGGATAATAAGGAAGATAGATGGATTGCTATGTGTGCATGACATTTACTAATATGTGAGGAAGCAAGAACCCATTCCACTTGAAGTTGTCCATGTCTTTTGGAGGCAATTGACTTTGGAAGAAGTAGAGACCGAACCCGAAAAAGAAGTGATGCGCCAAGTAGGAAGAAACTTGATGGATGAGTACAAATAATTTATATATCTCTTCAAAGGTTGGTGGCCTGGAGGATGGGATCGAACTTATGAGGGAAGGAACAACAATCCTACAGAATACTATAGCTGAACAACACGCCAAAATTTAAAACTCATGGAAGAAAATGCCACACTTGCAGCAGAAAATGCTGCATCTGTTCAAAATTATGGAGTCGGTTTCAAGCTAGTTTAGTGAATGGATGTGTTTTATGATTTAAGGTTGAATCTGTTCGATGTAGTATCGTTTTATGTTTTAAGGTTGAATATGTTCGATGTAGTATCGTTTTAGTGTTAAAAATAGAAAAGAATGCCCCAGTTTCACAAAAATAAGGACCTTCGTAACGGATAAACACTAGAGCCACGTCACGAAGGTCCACTGGAGACCCATTCGTCACGAAAAATTACCACTGCTACGTCACGAAGCTCCATCAGAAAACATTCATCACGAACAATGTTCATACCTTCATGACGGACCAAAAAAAAACATACCTCGAAATTTGAAATGCTCTAAGTTGAGATTCACATTTAGTTGCGTGTTTTGCTTCGTGACGGATGTGTTGTTTTGGTTCGTGACGGATGTGTTGTTTTGGTTCGTGACGGATGTGTTGTTTTGGTTCGTGACGTAGGTGTTGGAATTTGTGCGTCGTCACAATTCTGTTGTTCTGGTTTGTCACGAACGTCTGAATATTTGTTGTTCTGTGTAATTTTGTTGAGTTAAACTGAAAATTTTGCAAAAAAGGAAATCTTATGCATAAAAAGTTCTTCACAACCACAATCAATTCATCCAAACACAAAAAAATAAGTCTTTAAAACACAACCACAATCAAGTATTCCAAATACGAAGTCAAACTAAAGTGTTAAGAAAACATGAATCCAAACTAATCGAGGAATGGATAGAAGTCACCCAAAGTGTGTCACACAACGTTTTTTATTCTCTCAAATTGTTCCTCTTCCGCATCCCGATATGTCTCCAAATTGTAAGTTGATGTCTGAATTGCCTAGAGTCAAACAATGCTTAAATTTTAGAATTTTGCAAGACATTACAACTTGTTTAGAATGTGAAGATTAATGACATACCTGCAGGAGATGCTCACGAGTTGATGGAGAGATGAGTGGATGAGTATGAGCCGAGTACCACTCCAAGTAATCGTCATTGCACTGAGATGGAGGGTCTGATTCTACACTCATCTCCCATAAGCTTACAAAGTTGTTGTTCCTTTGTTCCCAACTCTAGTTGTTGGTATCATACTCCACAACATAGCAACACACATTTCAAGGCCTTATAGCTTTAATGGGCTGAATGGGAGGGATTGAGACACCTTGTACTCGACCAAATTGTCTTGCAACCCTTAGTGGCATGTGAGACTCGGTCTTATCTAGAACATGCAAGACCCCGTGAAATAAAGTCGGACGAAGTGCTTCGCTATGCAGATTAAGGCGTCCATATGGTTGTCACTCAACCAATTGTGCATGAATCAATTAAAAAAAATTAAATTAAAGTTAAGACATCAAATCAATAGATAAATAAAATAGAATCATACCCGTTCTACACTCATCATGTCTAGCTCCTCTTTATAGTTGCGTCGATTATCTGTTTTTTCAGACAAGTCAATTTTGTTGCATATGGCAGTGTGTCGTCCCACTCTTGGTTTGGGGGAGGGGCAAAGGCTGAAAAATACACCTTCAAACGCAATTAAGGAAAATACAAACAAAATTTCATATCAAAAATATAAATAAAGACCCACATACCATCAACAAAGTGTAACAAAAAGACATCGTTGCACATTCTTTGCGTGAGTATAAACCCAATTGTCTATACATGGAACACAAAGCGCATGAACCCCAAGACACACCATGGACATTTTCCATATCATTAACCCATTTATGATGAATCAACTTGATCATGTGTTGCGACTTGTCAGGAAACAATGTCGTTCCCAACAAGTATGTCATTCAACCCTTAGCAATTGAAACCTGACCCATAACAAAATTTTCCTCAAAATCCCCTCTCGTACATTGTGCCTTCAAAAGATCCAGTGAAAATTCAGCACCAACACTAGTGGAAAAAACACTTGTTGAAGCGCCCTTGTTGAGGCGTACATTATATTGTTCACTTCAACAGATGTTAGTTGAGGCGGGCAAAACTTTCCCCGCCTCAACAACCTCAAAAAATCGGACTTGTTGAGGCGAACACATTTTTGTTCGCCTCAACAGGGGTCTGTTGAGGCGGACAGAGTTTTGCCCGCCTCAACAGGTCTTGACTTTTTGAGGCGCACAAAAATATGTACGCCTCAATAAAGCCCTCTTAGAAATAAATAAAAATGCTAATTAATTTCTACCGTTGGTCAAATTAATCAACGATCACTACAACACCTGACCTATTCACCCGAAATGATATTTATCACCGTTGGATTAGATCTAAACTCAAATCCTCAATAACAAACCCTAAAAAAAATATCGCCTCAAATCTGGGATTCCATGAAGCCTCATATCCAAATCTTCTTGCCTTGTCCTCTTCCTGACCATTAACCCTAATCTACAAGAAGCCTCGATCCAAATCCAAATTCCCCCCCCCCCCCTCGTCACCTTTTTCAACCTCTTCTCTTCGTCTTTCTCCCTCGTCCCAACAAGTCTCGCCTCAACTTTAATGGCATACAAGACGCAGAGAAGAAGAAGTTGGTGTTCCTCCAAGGCTGCGCTTACGACTTTGAGGATTTGCTGATGGTCTTCCCTTGCCTCGTCTTCTTCAGCTCGTCTTCTTCCCGGAATCGCCTCGCTTGGTCTCGAAATCGCTCCGCAACTGGTGTAGCCTCGCCTGGTCTCAAAATCGCCTCACAGCTGGTGTCGGCTCGCAACTGGTGTAGCCTCACAACCCTAATCTAGATTTTCCGCCATTGATGGTTCAGATCTGTTTAGGTTTTTAATTAGTTTAGTCCATTTTCTCAGTTAAGTTCAATGTTTATTGACAGTGGAATAGATCTGTTTCGTCGATTGAGTTCAAAGTCTTGTTCGAAGTTGTTGAACAAATGTGTAAGAAATTGTGCAATTGTTGCTCAATTCCTGTTATTCTGATATATATTGTTCTTGTATTTTGATATAAGTGTTCTTGTTCTTCTTGCTCAATTTTATTTTGCAATATTTTTTTAATTATTTTGATCGAGGTTGCATTTTTTAGATCGATGTTGCCTAATATAATATTAGATCGATGTTGCAGCTTTTTTTGGCTGGCCCATGTGTTGTTGAGGCGGGCACATTCTATACACCTCAAAATTTTGAGACCTTTTGAGGCGGGCAATCAGTTTATTTAGGCGTGATTTTTGCCTACTTGTTGAGGCAGACACTATTTTGACCGCCTCAACAAGTGACTTGTTGAGGCGAACATTTGTACGCCTCAACAAGTATTGACTTGTTGCAGCGCCATCTGTTGCAACCCCCTTTGCATGCCTCAACAAGTGTTTTTTCTACTAGTGCAACTTTGACTCTTGGATTGGCTAAACTGAAACCAAAAGAGGTCTTTGCTCTGTTAATTATTGTGGTCTTCGTATCAGTTTTGCCAATTCTAATAATTACAATTCATGCCTTTAAAAATTCATGTAATTCATGCAATTAGCAATTCATTTATCAATTCATGCAATTAACAATTCATTTAATAATTCATGCAATTCATGCAATTAAAAATTCAAAAAGAGGTGATAGTATTACTTACATGGCCTTGTCAAACCAAATAAGAAATGTACCCGTTGAAACTATAGACCAAGTCTATCTCCTTAGGAACTCCAGGTACATAATGTTGTAGTATTGGGTAAATAGCTTCATTTTCATCACCATGTTCTTCAAGGTTCATCTTGAATTGTCCCCCAAACTGTCTTTCAACCCAGTTAACATTAGGATTGGATTGCCATTTCATTCCTTATTGACCAAAGTTCTGTTGATGGCCCAGTACTTCATCCCACGCTAGTTGCAGAGAAGGGGGAGGAACCCAAGTAGGCACTATAAAAAATAACTACATTAGTAAAATAGACAATTATAAAACATAATCTTTAAACCAAATTTCACACTTCTACTTACAACACTATACGAACTCCAAGTTGGATCATTTTCCTGGTAACTGATTGGAGTCATGGGATGATCCTGTTAAAATTAAATCACATAAATAAATTCACTAAATCATAATAAAAACACACTTATATAAGTAAATAATCAAATTACTAACCAAGTAACCATAGTCTCATAATTGCTCGGATACACATTAGGGTCACCAGACCCATACCCTTGTTGTGCATGCCAAGATGGGGTCTCTTGACTGTCGTGTACCCTCGTCTGCGGCTCTTTCGCGCCTCTTCCTCGGTTTGGGCTAGTAAGCGGCCTCAATTTCTTTTCTAGTCTGATTGCGGTTATTCTTCCGCGTACTTCTAAAAGACGGATGCATCTATAAAACAAGAACATTTTTTAGTCAATTTCATCTCCCGTAACAAACCACATAAAGAAAACAGAATTTGTAGAAAATATGCAAAATGGTCCGTCACGAAGCTCCAAACAAGATGATCTATCACGGATCATGGCCTTTACTCCGTCACAAAGACGATATTATCAAGAAGAATTATTCTAAGACTTTCATCACTTACAATAATAAGTGAGTTTATAAAGTATTTATCTACTTCAAGAGATAATAAATAAGTATATGCATTATATCTATTTTACAACTATATGCATGATTTCTTATTACAGACTTTAAAGGCGTAACTATTTTTTGTTTCATCCTCTTGAAGGGATAAATCACTACTTCAAGAGTGATATATAATTCACGCAAGTCATCCTCTTCGGGAGATGATTTTAATCGTCTCACTAAGACAAATACATATATATGATTTTATGAGTATCCACTTCGGGGGATCGATAAAAATCTATTAATATATAGATTAAACTTATCACCTTCATAATCAAATTTCTATATTCATTTAATACTCTCTGCACAAGATGTATATATTCAAAAAAAACTATTGCATGCAAACAAGAAAGAATCAAGTGATTAGATATATGGTAAATCAAGTACCTTTACCTCAACCAAACAAATTGCAGTGTTCCGACTTTCTCATGTTTGATCTGGTGGGCCTCCGGCGAAATTACATATTGATTGAGCAACTCGGGTTGATAACGTGTTATAAACTCAATAAGCATAGAGAGGTTGGGAAGTAACTCTTGTATATCCATTATCATCAACATACAAAGCCTTTTATAGGTCAATGCCTTAAGGTTACAAAAGGAAGAGTATAAATATAAGAATCTCAAAAGATAAATGTTACATCTATTATTAATATATTGTAACAAATTTTTACTTTTTCACTTTTAAAAAAAAATCTAAACTAGAATCGGACCCTCGCGCTTACGGTTTTTCCTCTCAAAATTGGATTGGCTAATTATATATTTACAACCTCTTTCGGGGCATAATTTTATCCAATTCAGGTCAAAGTAAATCTAACGTGCAGATCAAGACATCAACACAAAAATAAACGAACAATAGAAGTGATAAAAATAGCAAATTGATTGGTTCAATTACAAATTGACAATAACCATGAGTAACGGCGAAATACAATACGCATAAAAGTAACAACGACTTGATGGGAGAATTCAATACGAAATCCTAGTCGGAAGATCAAAAGTTGAAATCAGAAGAGAAATTCAATAGGCCACAAAGTAATGGCGATTTAATGACCATTCTAATCAAAGAAAGCCCTTTAAAGCTCGAAAATCAATATCCGGCTCATAGGCGACCCGATACCAATTGATATAACTTCTCAAAAACTAACAACTCTATATATCAGATATAGACTTTACGTGACACCGTGTTTGGATGGGAGGATTGGAAGGGTTTTTAAAGGGAGGGAAATGGGAGGGAACAAATTCTCATGTTTGGATAATTTTAAAGAGGGGAATGAGAGTGTTTTTAATAGAAAGGGGAGGAAAATTTAGAGGAGAAGAGATGGAAATTGAGGGGGAAATGAATCCGCCCAAAATGGTGGAATTTGGATGGAAAATGAAGTTGAACAACTGATCATCCTTCATTTTCGTCTCATTTCCTTCGTCAAAACCAAACAATGTAATTAATTTCCCTCGCTTTCATCCAAACAACAAATTAAAAAAATTCTCTCCTTCTCCCACTTCCTCTCTCTTTCTTTTCTTTCTCTTCCTTTTCTTTTATTTACCCTCCCCTTCCTTCCCTCTCATTGTCCAATATCCAAACACAACAAGAATGATGAACACACCGTGTCCTCCCTCCTGCGTATATAATCAATCAATAACCAGAGGCATTAGAGCCATTATCACGTACATCAATCAGTTTCCCTTTCAATTACCGAGCTATGAATTCCTAATTTTTTCGGCCACAAAGGATTCAATTTTGAAGGGGGAAGTAAATTGGTGCTTGGAAATTGAAGCATGGAACCTTCATAAGAGACCATTGCTGCACAATCCCCTTTCCAACTCCGCTTTATATTCTTATACCGTTTTAGTGGTTCAGAAATAGTGTTACTTGTATTTGGTAACAAGACAACAAAGGATGAAGATGGAACCATCGGGTGCAACGAAAGGGAATTTCGGGTTTGGGTTCAACGACATCGATTTCTCGGATCGTGTCCTCCACCTTGAGATAACACCAGATTTGCCTTCCAGCATAAAATATCTTAACTGGTTTTCGTCCCTTGATGATGCAAATACTTCAGAATGTGGTGCTAATGACTTGAAACTCAAAAAGTTGCACGTCAGTTCTCTCTTTCTAGCTGCAGAAAGTCCAATGAAGCAAGGTACAGGAATTGTTGAGGGGAAAGAGGCTCAAGTCTCGATCGTCCCTGCTCCCCAAAGACTTAAGAGGAAAAGAGAATTGATTTATTCGGAGGAGGGGGAGCACGAGACCGGGTCTCCACTTAAACGTTTTCATGCTGAGACTACGGAGAAGGGCACTCACGAAGGGACTGTGTTGATTGATAGTGATGAGACTGCCGAGGCTGAGAACATCGCGTCTATGGAGGATGCTGGGGGTAAAGCAAATGCTCGCGATGATGTGGTCGATAACGTCGATGATTACCTCAACATTCCTACGGGGCATGCCGACGATCAGATTTGATCCTTTTGTTTTTATGAACTTTTTCTATAAGTATTTGGGTATGTAATACGTACAATGGTTTATTTACTTTTGGTGGGTCGTGGACCATGTGTGGTCGCGAGCCCTTGAATTATATTTTGTCCTTGTGGAAGGCAAGACTTCTTTTCGTACTTGCTAATTTTATGCCCGTTGTTTCTTACTTCTGCGTTTAATTTTGTACTTGCTTTCGCATTTATTTCTCTACCTACTTTTACTTTCTCAACCACCTTTCCTCCCACCTACTTTTCTCATTAATGGTGGGTTGGGTGCTCCGTCCCCCTATATAATGGTTCTTTCTCCCTCTTCTTTGTTTCTGCCTTGTGCGAAAGAGTTTGTCATGGCCAGATGGAGATGGACTCGAGAGGGGACTCTCAGGGAAACCTTCACCATTCCGATGGATTCATCCACCATTTCAGAGGGTGCCAGCTTGGTAGGTGCTCTTTGAGTTTTCTACTCTTCATCGATGCATTCTGTGCCTTAGTTCTTTTCTTAAATGTGTGTAGCGCTTTCCAAAGGATCATTGTGACAGACATCTTAGCCACTTTGGAAAGGGGATTGCTGCACAATCCCCTTTCCAACTCCGCTTTATATTCTTATACCGTTTTAGTGGTTCAGAAATAGTGTTACTTGTATTTGGTAACAAGACAACAAAGGATGAAGATGGAACCATCAGGTGCAACGAAAGGGAATTTCGGGTTTGGGTTCAACGACATCGATTTCTCGGATCGTGTCCTCCACCTTGAGATAACACCAGATTTGCCTTCCAGCATAAAATATCTTAACTGGTTTTCATCCCTTGATGATGCAAATACTTCAGAATGTGGTGCTAATGACTTGAAACTCAAAAAGTTGCACATCAGTTCTCTCCTTCTAGCTGCAGAAAGTCCATTCTTTTACAAGGTATAAACTGTTAAGTATGCTTGTAATAAAGCTGTTAGAGCTAGTTGTTGTTAGTTAGTTAGTATGTTATGTGTATGACGTCAGCTTATGTCATTCTCTAACAGACTATATATTTTGTTTTTTCCCTCTTCTGTAAACTCATCTTTCAATGTTGATTTTTCCAGTTTGTGAGCCTTTGCTTTCTCTTCTCTTCTCTGAGTGAAATTTCTTGTGTGTTGATCATTTCTAATCAATCATCATGGTATCAGAGCACCAGATTGATTGGATTGATCTTGTTCTTCTGCGATTATAATCGCTTCTCTTAGGTTGGAATTCTCTCAGCAGATTCTCTACTATCCGTGTGTTGGAATTCTTGATCGGGATTGTTCTTGGAATTGTGCTTCAATTCCATCGCCAGGCATCTCTGTTGATCTGTCTTCTGGTTTGCGCTGAGAGAGTAGCTTTCTGTTTGAAGCTTCATCCATGGTGACACCAGAAGATCGCGCAGAGAGAAGAAGGGATTTTATCACCTCTGTTGATCTCCAAAATCCTCTTTTCATTCATCCTTCAGACAACTCTGGTATGATTCTTACCTCTATCCAACTTGATGGTGAGAATTATAGGAGATGGCGAAAATCTTTCATCAAAGCCTTATCTGTCAAAAATAAGGTTGGATTAGTGGAAGGCTCTATACCTAAAACTGATGAGAATGCTTCCCAATGGCTTAGATGTGATAATATGGTCAGTGGTTGGATTCTTAATACTGTGTCCAAGAACATTTATGCAACACTGGATGAAATTGATACAGCCAGGGAAATGTGGTGTGATTTGGAAGAAAGTTATGGTCAAAGAAATGGGCCATTAATCTTCCAGATCAAGAAAGAAATTCAAGACTGTCGTCAAGGAGACATGACAATCACTGAATATTTCACCAAGCTAAAAGGTTTTTGGAAACAGTTATCAGGATTAACTAATCCACCTAGGTGCAATTGTGGCAAGTGTGTGTGCAATCTAAATGAACAACTTGAAGCTACAGATAATGAGGATAAGTTGATGAAGTTCTTGATGGGACTTGGTGATCAGTTTAGTGCTCCCAGAAGACAATTTCTACTCTCAACTCCTATGCCCTCAGCAAGTCATGTACATTCTTTACTCTTGCAAGATGAGCTGAGCAAGAAACTTACTGATGTTAGTCTAAAACCAGATGCCACTGCTCTAGCTGCTAAGAGGCCCTATGACAAAAATGATAGGCCTAAGAAAGAATGTGAGCATTGTAAAGGAAATCACTCTGCTGAGAGGTGTTGGGAGATAATAGGCTATCCTAGTTGGCATTCCAAGAGTAAGTATAAGCCACAGAGTTCAGGCAGGTCTAGGAGCAAAGATCACCAAGGTTACAAGGCAAATGCTAGCCAACAACTCTCTGAGGACAATCAACAATTAATGGGTGCTTTCTTGAAGTTCATGGAGCAACAAAAAGGTACCCTATCTGAGGCACTTCTGGCAGGTAAGTTGTTATGTTGTAATGCTTCTCATTCTTCCTTATGGATTTTAGACAGTGGTGCTACGGATCACATGTCCTGTGACATAAATTTCTTTGATAAACATAAGCCAATCACTAAGCCTACATCCATTCATCTACCAAATGGTAATATATGTCCTATCTCTCATACTGGATCTATCAAAATATCTCATAATCTTACCTTACAGGATGTACTGTATGTCCCAAATTTCAAGTTCAACCTTATCTCTTTAAGTCGTCTCATAAAAGACATAAATTGCTTCATTTTTCTTACCTCAAACTATCTTGTGATTCAGGATCAAACCAGGAAGAAGGTGATTGCAGCTGGTAAGGAACTTGGGGGACTATGCTACCTCATACTTGAATCTGAGCTGGACTCCTTAATAACTACAGGAATGTATGACACTTTTTGTGCTACATCTCCATCTCTACCTATGTTTCTTCCTAGTCAGGACTTGTGTAAAGACAAGAATGTTCTCTGGCATCTTAGGTTAGGTCATGCACCTATTGAAAAACTTTCTCATGTTAGTTCCATCTCTTGTGACATAAATAAAACTATGGATTTTCATTGTTCTGTCTGTCCTCTTCCTAAACAATCTAGAAAATCTTTTCCTTCCAGTACATCACATGCTAACAAAATTTTTGAGCTTTTACATTGTGATTTTTGGGGACCTTATGATACTCCCACCTATACTGGTCACAAATTCTTTCTCACTATTGTTGATGATCATAGTAGAAGTGTAAGAGCTTATCTAATGAAGTCCAAAACTGAAACTAGTGCCTTCCTGCAACACTTTATCTCTCAAGTTGAAACTCAATTCTCTACAAAAGTAAAGACTGTGAGAACTGATCAAGGAACAAAAATTTTCAACTCTGAAACCATCTCTTATTTTCATACAAAAGGCATTGTGCAGGAAAGCTCTTGTACTGCCACTCCCCAACAAAATGGGAGGGTAGAAAGAAAACACAGATACATATTAGATATGGCCAGAGCCCTTAGATTTCACTCATCCATACCTATCAAATTTTGGGGGGACTGTGTGTTAACAGCCACTTATCTCATTAAAAGATTACCTTCACCTCTCCTTCATCAAAAATCACCCTATGAACTTATGTTCAATAAGAAACCAGATTACTCCTCTCTCAGAGTATTTGGCTGCCTATGCTACATTTCTACTTCTACTGTAGCTAGGAAGAAATTTGATCCCAAAGCTGATCCTTGCATATTTCTTGGTTACCCCTCTGGATTCAAAGGCTACAAAGTTTATGATGAGGCTAAAGTCGTAGTGTCAAATCAAAGAAATAAACTCTAAACACTAACTAGAGTATAGCAAGTAAGTAGAGGTCGAACCCAAGGGAATCAAAACACCAAATCAATGCAGTCAAGTGAAATATCAACTAGTGAACAAGTAACAAGTAACCAGGGGGGGTTTTGATTGTATGGAACACAAAAGTAACTATTATCAAGCAAAGAAGGTTTGGTTGTGAATATGATGAGAAGGGGTTTCACCTAGCAAGTATCCACACAACAGTCAATCAAGTTGATCATAGATTTATCTCAAGTTCTATTCAATCCTAGGGAATGTTCCTATTCCAATCTTTAATATATCAGCAGGCCAACCGGTCCTGATAATACTTACTATTCAACAATCAGGGAAACCTCTCAAGATTAGATGAAATAGCAGCAAAGGGCACATGAATCATAAGGATGCATGCAATAACTTACAACTGTCAAGTATTAACATGCAATCAATTCTCTTTCATAAAAGCAATCAACTACCAGATCATGCAGATATGAATGCTACAATGACAAGGAATTCCACCGTATATTCCTAGTCTAGCAATAGAAAATTATCAATCAAACTAGTTGATCAAGCTAGCAAAACTAATAGAAATCAATAGATGAAGAACAAGAGAATTAATACAAACTCATAGGAAAAGAACAAGAGTTTAGAAATCTCACAACTTAATAACTGAAGGTTTCAACCGCTAAGTAAAACAATGGAGATTAGTTCCTGCTCATGGTTGCAGAACTAAATTGTCTGATGGAAAGATGATATAAAAGATGATAGAACTAGGGTTCTTAAATAGAGACTAACCCTAAAAATATATGGTAAAAGATATATCCTAAAACTAATTAAGGAAAAAGGAAAAAAGAAAGAAATAAAACAAAAAGGAAAATAAGGTAAAGAAACCCGTAGCAAAGTGTGACTAATGTTGCTTGCTTCAAATAGCCAATTACGGTTGCAAGCTTCATATGTGGGCCCCATCTGCTTCTTCATTAAATGGGCCAGCAGATATCACGGCCCAGCTTCTTGCTTTAAATCCACGGCCCGTCTTGCGCACGAAGGGGAATCCAACATAATACCCGCGATCGCGGATATTAATCCGCGGTCGCGGATTTATTAAATATTCTCGGCTCCTCTCTGTTGCTCCACCGCGATCGCCGCTGATCCATGGCGATCGTCGTCGGTGATTTCTTCAAATCTTCAATATTCTTTGGTTCTGATCTTCAATTCTTCACTTCTTAATAAATATCTCAGAACATAACAATGGCTTGAAACACATATAATAATACTCCTAAACTAATGTAATAATCCCTAGTTACGCTATACAAAGTGCAGCGTATCAGTTTACAATATTAAAACTCAAAAGACTCAAGTTACTCGTGATGTACATTTTATTGAATCATGTTTTCCTTATGATAATCCTATGTCTGAGAAAGTTGATGCCACAAAACCTCAGTCTGTCACTGAATTCATAGAGGATGATATCTTGTCTACTACTCTTCCTCTTTTTCAACCTATTGAACCATTATACAATCCTGATGACACTTCACTTAATCCTCCTACTCATACTGAATCCTTGGCAGACTACTCTCCTAGCCCTGTACCTGCCATATTTGACCATGTTCCTCAAGAACTACCAACACCAAACCCTCCTCCTCTTAGACAATCCTCAAGAGTGTCCAGACCACCTCTTAGACTACAGGATTATGTGTGTATGACAACCAAGTTACCTACTGATGCAACATTTTCTTCTAAAGGTAAGAACTGTCTCTACCCTATGCATTGTTTCATGGCTTATGACAATATTTCCGCTGCCTACAAAGCCTTTATTAACAATGTAGTAGCATTGTCTGAACCTAAAACTGTTAAAGAAGCTTTGCAACTAGCACCTTGGTGTCAAGCTATGTTAACTGAGTTGCAGGCCCTTGAAAACAATCACACATGGAGGTTGGTGTCACGACCTCTTGATCAAGCTGTTGTTTCATGCAAATGGCTATTCAAGACTAAGCTCAAGGCTGATGGAAGCTTGGATAGGCACAAGGCACGACTTGTTGCTCGAGGATTTTCACAAATAGAGGGAATAGGTTATGCTGAAACATTTGCTCCAGTGGCTAAAATGATTTATGTGAGAACTTTGCTAGCTGTTGCTGCTATTAGAGGATGGAAGATCAGTCAGATGGATGTTACAAATGCTTTTCTTCATGGAGACTTAGAGGAAGAAGTGTTTATGGAACTACCTCCAGCCTATGACTTTCTCAAAGCCTATGATGATAGGACTCAGAGAACAGAAGACTCCAAGCATCATCAAGCAGAAGTCAAGTAAGAGAAATCCAAGCTGGTATGCAAACTTGACAAGTCTCTATATGGCCTAAAGCAAGCTCCAAGACAGTGGTTTGCAAAGTTTGCTCAAGTAATCAAAGAAGCTGGATTCACTCAATCCAAAGCAGATTATTCTCTATTCTACAAAAGCTCAGGGAAGTCTTATACTGCTCTTCTGGTCTATGTAGATGATATGTTGATAACAGGAGATAGTGAAGAAGAGATACAGAATCTCAAAGCACATCTATGCAAGAATTTCCCAATGAAGGATCTGGGGAACCTCATATATTTCCTTGGCATAGAAGTAGAGAGAACTGAAGAAGGCTTCCATCTGAATCAAAGGAAGTATGCCTTAGAGCTCCTGGATGAAGCAGGGATGACAGAAGCTAAGCCTGTAGCTACTCCATTTGATACTAGAGAGAAGTTAACTCTAAGTGGAACTAGAAATGAAGTTGATACAGTGGCATACAGGAAGCTGGTTGGGAAATTGATCTACTTAACAATCACTAGGCCAGACATATGCTATTCTGTGCAAGTGCTAAGTCAATTTATGCACAATCCTAGTGATGATCATTGGAGAGTTGCAAAGAGAGTGCTGAGGTATATCAAGAATGCTCCAGGGCAAGGCTTGCTCCTTTCAAGTAAAGCTGAGCTAAAACTCAAAGCTTTCTGTGATGCAGACTATCAGAGTTGTCCATGACCAGGAAGTCTCTCACAGGCTTCTGCATTTTATTGGGTACTTCTCTGATTTCACGGAGAACTAAGAAACAAGGGTATGTTGCATCCTCTACTGCAGAATCAGAATACAGAGCTATGGCTATGACCTCTTGTGAAGTAACTTGGCTTGTTAAGTTGCTTACTGATCTGGGAGTCTCATTAGGACCAGTAGAGATGTATAGTGACAATCAAGCCTCCATACATATTGCAAGGAACCCTGTCTTCCACGAGAGAACCAAGCACATTGAAGCTGATTGTCACCTGGTGAGGGACAAGGTGCTCAACAAAGAAATTGCCCTTAGCTACATCTCCTCCTATGCTCGACCAGCTGACATTTTCACCAAGGCTGTCACCAAGGACCAATATACAAGGAACTTGATCAAGCTTGGAGTTGTAAACATGTTTACAACTACAGCTTGAGAGGGAATGTTAAGTATGCAGTATGCTTGTAATAAAGCTGTTAGAGCTAGTTGTTGTTAGTTAGTTAGTCTGTTATGTGTATGACGTCAGCTTATGTCATTATCTAACAGACTATATATTCTGTTTTTTCCCTCTTCTGTAAACTCATCTTTCAATGTTGATTTTTCCAGTTTGTGAGCCTTTGCTTTCTCTTCTCTTCTCTGAGTGAAATTTCTTGTGTGTTGATCATTTCTAATCAATCATCTTCTAGTCAAGACTTGTGTACATTAACTAAGTTCTAACTTAATGGCATAGTTATTCAAAAATGGCATGAGAGAGTCACAACAGAGGCATGAAGTGACAATAAGAATCAATGCATCGGGTACATATGCCCCATCCTTAACTAACCACTTCTCAAGTTGAATCATTATTCATAATAAATTTGTTATGTGAGTAGAGGAAGCAGCTTTGATGGACTTGCTGAAGTTTATTTATGGCGAACCCATGAATGCAACTTCAAGGGAGGCTTTGGTAGATGTATTGATGGCTGCCGATAAGTTTGAGGTTACTTGTTGTATGAAACATTGTATTGAATTGTTGGCTAAGTTGCCCATGTCATTAGAATCTGCACCTTTTTATCTCGATCTTCCTTCTAGTGTTTTGGTGGGCCAATTAGTTAAGCCATTAATGGATGAAGCGAAGAAGTATCTTGCTCTACATTTTATGGATTTTACTGAGTAAGTAATCTGTCTCTAGCAATTTAATATGTGTAGTGGCCTTATCAATCTATTGCACAAAGGAACATTATTCAGCCATTTGCACTTCTTGACTACAATACATAGTACTTTCCTTACCTTAGCCTGTTATTAATCTCTTGAAGGTCTCAAGAAGAGGCGATGGGTTTGCCTCTTTGTGCAATAGAGGTTGTTCTCGATAGTGATGGCCTTCAAGTGGACTCAGAAGATGCCGTTTTGGACTTCATCTTGAAGTGGGCGCGTATACATTATCCCGAACTTGAAGAGCGACGAGAAATCCTTACTAATCGCTTGGCAGGGTTCGTATGCTTTGCATACATGAGTTGCTCAAAGTTGGAGGAAGTTGTAGATCTCACCGACTTTGAGCATGAGAAAATGTTGAAGCTCGTACTCAACTCCTTGTCTTCCAAGCTTGATGCTCCGTACGGGCAGCACCTGGATGCCACTACTCCCCGAAGGAGGGTCTACAAATTTGGGCTTATCAAGGTTGTGCAACTTCAGTTTGTGCGGCCTCGCTGTGTCGTCTACTTTGACCTAAGGAAAGAGGAGTGTGCAGAACTATACCCGTCAAAGACACTCTATTCTCAGACATTCTGGTTAGGTGGACAGTACTTGTCTCTGTTCGCAAAATGCAGCGGGTATTCGGACCTGCTTAACACATCCTGGAAGGACTTCATAAACGGAATCCTACATCTTCGAGCCGAGCTTACCCTCATCAACTAACACCCCTGCTTGTCACTTAGTTGCTCTAGCATTTTAATACTTCCTTTTATTTTACCCAGTGTAAGTAAGACCCAGCTCAATACCTTTAAAGATACAATTTGTAATGACAAGTGGAAGTAATTTCCATTTATTTGAACTTATGCAGGAGCACCCAAAATATAGTTTGAACCACCAATCCACTCGTCAGCTCATCTCAATCACCAGATATACTTGTTTGAGTAAACAGCAATTTGCCACTGCTGTCACAATAAGAAATGGATCTGCAGATAGACTCTAAAGAAGACTTCTCAGTCAAAAAGGACATCAATATTCTCCAGTCACCCTCAATCTAGTGTTTCCACCTTTTGTGGCGGAAAACAATGAACTCGCCTACTTTTAAACACATGATTCATCGGCATATTATTATCACATTGTATTTTGAATGCAACGGTAGCGAAGATATATATCAATGAAACTACAACAAAAACAAGGGTAATATAGAACAGCAGCAAAGCACCATTTTGTCAAATTAACAAACCACTTAACAGCTGAAATGTCAACAAACCACTTTAACCAAGTTCAGATATTCCAAGCACATCTTCAAACTTAATAAAAAAAAACATTCTACAAACATCCTCAAATATCACCACCACTTACATATCATCTTGAATCTCTTCTTCATCCTCATAGTCCTCCTCATCATCTGCAGTCGCATCCTGATACTGCTGATATTCAGAGACCAAATCGTTCATGTTGCTCTCAGCCTCAGTGAATTCCATCTCGTCCATACCCTCACCAGTGTACCAATGCAAGAAAGCCTTTCTCCTGAACATAGCAGTAAACTGCTCACTCACACGCCTAAACATCTCCTGGATCGAGGTTGAGTTACCCACGAATGTTGAAGCCATCTTCAAGCCAGTGGGTGGGATGTCACAAACGGTGGACTTGACATTGTTGGGGATCCACTCAACAAAGTATGAGGAGTTCTTGTTCTGCACATTCAACATCTGTTCATCAACCTCCTTGGTGCTCATCTTACCACGGAACATGGCAGAGGCAGTGAGGTATCGACCGTGACGAGGATCAGCAGCACACATCATGTTCTTGGCATCCCACATCTGTTGGGTGAGCTCTGGAACTGTAAGGGCACGGTACTGTTGGGACCCACGAGATGTGAGGGGAGCAAATCCAACCATGAAGAAATGGAGACGAGGGAATGGGATAAGGTTGACAGCAAGCTTTCTTAGGTCAGAGTTCAATTGACCAGGGAACCTCAAACAACAGGTGACTCCAGACATTGTTGCAGAAATCAGATGGTTCAAATCACCAACTGAAACAGGAAACAGAGCATAAGTTAGTGTCAAGTGTCAACATTACAAATATCTATTGAAGAAGGTTCAAGAATTAAGTAAATGCTTACAGCTAGGGGTTGTAAGCTTGAGGGTTCTGAAGCAGATGTCATAAAGAGCTTCGTTATCAAGAACCATGCACTCATCGGCATTCTCCACCAACTGATGAACAGACAAGGTAGCATTGTATGGCTCAACAACTGTGTCAGAAACCTTGGGGGATGGGAAGACTGAGAAGGTCAACATCATCCTGTCAGGGTACTCTTCTCTGATCTTTGAGATCAAGAGAGTTCCCATTCCCGATCCAGTACCTCCTCCAAGTGAATGGCAAACCTGGAAACCTGAACAAGTAAATACAAAGTTGGTATTAATGATCCATTAGCAATTCACAACAATGCAGCTTCACACTAGATCTAAATACAGATATACCAAAACAAATTAGAAGATGAAGTAAAACATATTCACATTAGACAGCACACAGTATGAAACAATTTTGCCATGAGAGTACAACATAAGCAAAAACAATTACAATTGCTCCACTAATGACAGATCTAGCCACAAAGTCTAACACAGTCAACAGTCAAAGGCAAAAGAATATCTAAAAAAACGTAAAACTAGGATCATCAAATCATTGAAGAGAGAGAAACATAGGTACTGAACAGATCTGATTCGAATTCCTTCAGATCTAGAAAAAAAAATGTTAAATCTATAGACAACACTACACCTCAATACTAGATCTAAAACTGATTCAAGCGATGCATAAGTACTACGCTCAGATCTAATTGAACTCAAGGATTAAACAAGATCAATAACCGCCTACTAAACAAGAACTCCGAATTACAGAACAACAAGCAAAACAGACAGATCCAGAACATTAAACAATAGATCCAAGCAAATAAAAGTGAGATCGGTATACCTTGCAAGCAATCGCAATTCTCAGCCTCCTTACGGACAACATCGAGCACAGCGTCAATTAACTCAGCACCTTCAGTGTAGTGACCTTTGGCCCAGTTATTTCCAGCACCAGACTGTCCAAAGACGAAGTTATCCGGTCGGAAAACCTGGCCGTAAGGTCCAGCTCTGATGCTATCCACAACACCAGGCTCAAGATCCATAAGCACCGCTCTTGGAACAAATCTCCCACAGCTAGCCTCATTGTAGTAGACATTGATCCTCTCAAGCTGCAGATCTGAATCTCCCTGGTACCTCCCGGTTGAATCAATGCCGTGCTCAGCACACACAACCTCCCAGAACTTTGCTCCGATCTGGTTACCGCACTGTCCACCTTGGATGTGAAGGATTTCCCTCATGTTTTGTGGTGGAGAAAAGAGAGTGGATCTAGGGTTTGAGAGAGAGTGAGTGAGGCGGTAGAAGAGAAAAGAGGCAATGAAGGAGTACTGGTTCTAGTGTTAGGGGGATTTTAAAGTAAAAGGTTAGGGATTTTGATTTTTTTTTTTCCTTTTTTTTTAATTGGAGGTAATTCCAAGGAGGCGCGGTTCATTTCTTATTTTGATTTTTGAATTGGTAACTAACGGCTTGAAATTACGATTTTCTTTTTTAAATACAGAGTACAGATTTAACGATTGGGTGTGGGTGGGTCCCTTTCGATTCCGACATAGACAGCTGGATACCACTAGGGGAGTTTGCTGTAAAATGCAGCGTTTTAGCTGTCAGGGCTTTTGAAATAATAAAACCCTCAAATAATTGATGTATCAAATTAAGTTTATTTACAAAACAGGGATAATCACTCAAAAATCCCGGTAATTTGGATGATTAACAGTCAATGTTGTTCAAATCACCCGTGTCACATTTATCGAGACAAATTTTATAACGTTAATATTTCTAAATATACGATGATAAAAATTATAATTTTTTAATATTCTCAAAGTACTCATTGAGACGAATCAAACGAGATCTTACATGCCTATATTTATTTCTATATATTGGAAGAAAACGAGAAGATTCTCTCGGTTTGTGAATAGTGTCGAAAAAGGAAATGAACATTATATTAGGGGACGGAGGAAGTACATAATATGTTTTTTTAAAGGGTTTAAACAATTAAAAGAGTAATGAATTTCATTAGAAAATGTAATATCTTTTTGTTGTGATGAATTTAGCCATTTTCTCATAATGGTGTAGGGCCTATATACTTCTTCTTTTAGTTGTAGATTGTATGCTCATGGGCACATATTAGATAAATCATTTTTTAAATATTGTGTGTTAGTATTAGAGATGTCGGATTATTACGTTAGTTTTAGTATGTAAAATTGTTGAGTGGGCATATAATGTCAGCGAAGTATTTCACGGGACTTGAACGGGTTGCGAGTTTTCATATTTAAGCCGATGATTTTGAACGCCATCAGGTGGCGTTTTTTAATTTTGGTCTATTTTATAAAATCGCCATATTACAGTATTTTAAATTTTTTTGAGGTCATTTTAAAAAAGAAAAAAATCAAAATATGTCCCCACTTCCCTCCCTTAAAACGTTCAAAAAGTTTCATGTCCTAAATTATAAACATTATTATTCAGAATATGAACATTGACGTATAATCTTTAAACATGGATCGATACCAACATTCGCATGTTAAGGGCTTGGGCTACGATTTTAGGTGAATTCGTTCATGGATTTGTTGCAAAAGAGATTTGAAATTCAGCTTTCCAAGCCGAACTTCTTGGAGTAGTGCACAAGTTATCATTTGTTAGAACATTGAAAGCGAGCAACAAGATTTTGGAATTTGTCACGGTTGTTGAGAGAGGAGAGAGTGTATTCCAATAACCTCTTCAAAGTTTTTAATTAGGAAAACTAGTCTTAAGTAGTTTTTTTTAAAGAAAACTAACATCTTGAGTTTCTCCTTTCCCCTTGGGGTAGGGGATTAGATCTAGATACATTCTCGGACCGGACCGAAAAACCGAACCGGACCGGATTGTACCACTCTGGACCGAAAAAACTAACGGATTGTACCACTCCGTCTCCAGTCCAAGACTTTTCCTTATTTCGGTTCCGGACAGGTCCAAACTCCGGAAAAAACGGATTGTACCGGTTTTGTTATTTTTCAATATTTGTAGTATAAATAATATATACTCCAATAATAGTAAATTTTATATTTTTAAGAAAAATAAATTAATATAATAATAATTATACTCCTTCTGTTTCCTTATAATTGTCATCATAGAATTTTTAAGACAAATTAAGAATTCAAATTTTCACTAAAGTACCCTTACTTAATTTTCTTGATTAGTAATGTCTAAAATGACAATTATTTAAGATTTCAAATCTAATATTAAACATATGGGCAAATTTAACAAAATCTGTCAAAATAGCTAATTTGCGATATTTATATTTATTTTTACATTATTTATGAAATTAATAGAATTATGACCCTAATTTGCTATGTCCCTCCTTTGGACCCTCAAAAGAGAGAAAAAGATTGCCTAGTCCTTATTAAGGTTATCTTAAATAATTTCCTATATAAAAGTAATGAAAAAGAAGAATCTGAAATTAACATTTGATCTAATAAACATCATACTCAAGTAGATGCCGTGTGTTCAACTCAAGTAAGTGACAAGTGAATCTTGCTACAAAAAAAAAGAGACAATGAACCCATTTGGAGGCTGGGAACTTGTGAGCAGACGAATTGTCTCTATCCCAACTCCAAATTACACTTAACCAACTACTGATTTGTCCTTCAATAAAATTATGGTTTATCGAATTAAAATTATTAATTATAGACTAACTCTAGTTTACTTAAATTGACCTGATATGAAACAGTTAAGGCTATCAGCAATGAAGATTGCATGATTTAGGTTGCATAGCTTATTTTTTGACATTTATTTTTATTTTTATGTACATAAAATTGAAAAACAATATTAAATTAACTATCAAAAAAAAAAGTGTGATGCAACTCTCATTTGAGTTGCATATCATGCAACCCAAGCATGAGTTGCATAACCCAAGCATGAGTTGCATAGCACGGTTGCATAGCAAAATGTATTTTTTCCTATGCAATCAATTATTAAAATAAGCTATGCAACTCCCAGAATAGTCTAAGAATGTATTTTAATTACGCCAATATATATACCGCACTCTACTTTAAGACTACGCAACACAAAAATTGTTGTATAAGGAAGAAAGAAGGTGGTGGCTTTTGCCATATTCATTTGATGGAGGTGGCCCAAAACTGGCACTACTGCAGTGTACCAATAGGAATGTAGAACAGAATATTCAATTTCCTTCATAGGAAAGAAATCCAAGTAAAAATGATCAATTCTATTTTATTTAAAATCTAAAAAAATTCCCGGTAAATGATTTAAGGAGTTGGATGAAATTGATTATCATACCAATAAACAAACTAATACATGCACACTTTTTTATATTTACATGGACAATTCTTATTCACATGCACACAAAGACATGTGCATGTATTTTTTCATACATTGTTAAAGACATGCACATATGTGTAAATGTGCATTTATTTATGTTTGAATGTGCATTTTAAATTTTTCATTCGTATATTCGTACAATAAAAAATCATTCTCATATGAATCTTTCTCAATGATCAATTCTATTTTAATAAAAACCTTAAAATTTGTAGTGTTTAGAGTTAAGCTGTGTACGATATATCAAACTGAAATTCAAATTGGAGGTGGATATATAAGTAGATGAAATTAGACTTGAAATTAAATGAGTACTTGAAGATGAAGCGGAAAATAGTGTTTAAAAAGCTATTTGAATATTTGATATTGTGAGTTAGATTTTTAATAGTAGTGGTAAAGTTAGAAAAAATATATTTTAATATATAATAAAAGAGATACTATCCTCCACGAAAGAGTTCTTCGGCTTCAACGGAGTTGAAGGGACTATCCTCCACAAGATTACTTGAGCCTTGGCGCCAATCGAAGAGCGCGCCAAAAAAGGTTGTGCACGCCGATCCAATAAGGATCCTTCGTCCTCGATGTGCACCTTGATTCTCGTCGGTTTCCTCTCTTCCTTGGTGTGCCAACATGACCAACGCCTTGCTTGCCAAGCTTGGCTCCACCTAAGCCTTGGCTTGATCCAACAGTAAAGGCCCTGAGGCATAATCCCCTATTTTACTCCTTTATGTTTGATTTGACATATTCTCTCATTTAAGTCTTAATTTGTTAGTTAATGCTTGATTTGCCTTGAGGAGTGCTCTTTCATTTGCAAGGTAAGACATCTTCCTCTATAAGCATTGACTCATTTGTAAGACACGTTGAATTGAAATACAAAGTTTTAGTTGAGAAAAACTTCTTCCTTTGTAATTTGGCGTCAAATACTATCTTTGGTAGTTCCAGTCCCCTTAGATCGATATCCCTCTTTTCTTGTGTGGTTCGAGTCCCTCAAGAAAAAACCACCAATCTTCTCAACCTCTTGAATCATCTTCAATGTCTCACTTATCCAAAGTCATCCGCCACTCTAACTTGAAGCACATCAAAGTTTCATTTACAAACACTTTTTCAAGAGCCTTCCACAACCTCTCAATTTCACGCCTTGTCCATTTCAAGGCCACACTCAACCTCATCTGAGGTCCATCATCTCCAAACTCGAGAAATGCTTATTATCTCGATCTAGATCCGTGCAAGAAGGCATCCTAGAGACGAGTATGCATCAACGGTCCATGCGTTTGTCAAAACAAAGCGATAATACAACACTTTCTTGGTCTACTAATAAGCCGAAAATACAAAGGGGTCCCTGGCTCATCCAATCCAAGTCAAGTTATCTCGGACCTTAAAAGTCTTTCAAAATATATGAATAATTCGATAGACAAAATGACGAGAATAATTATTGATCGATAATCATTAAGTTAAGAAAAATTAAACAATTAATTAATACTCTATCAGTCACTCATCTTTTTTTCATTATTAAATTGCTAATATATATATGTAGAAATTTAAGTTTGTGATTATTTTATTGCTCCTACAGAAAATAGATAACTAACATACATAAAAGCCATAATAAGGTTCTCTTCTCCGACACACTCTTATTCATGTTGAAATGATTATTATTGAGCAACTTTTTCCTCTCATGAATAGTACAACCGACTTGAGTGTTAGAGAGACGTAAAAGAAAACACGCTTTCTCTTTTTCTTCTTGTTGATTGCAGAACTATTATTAAAAGACGATTGAAGATTTCGAGAGACATTTGGATGTAGGTTCATTTGTTGATGAAGTTTTAACAAATCTATTGTCACCGATAATGTGGTACAAGTTTATATTACTAACCAAGAAAATAAAATTTACATAACCATATCAAATTCTTTATATTATTATCACAATCTTTACATTATTACAATATTCATAGGATAGTTATGGACGCAATTCTGGTGAGGACGCCCCCTTAGAGAAGGAATAAGGATCTACTCCATGCGAAAGATGGAGTAAGATCCAAGGGCCAGCAACTAAAGGAGGATTGTGGTGGGGCCCATTGATACATGCACTATATAAAGCTTGCTAGGGCTGTCATTCTCTATTTCACGCTAAAAAAATTGTCCGTCTTCTCCAAAAACCACCCCGGTTTTCTCTCTCGCTCGCAACTCTCGTACTCGATTTCTCTCTCGATCGACGACGATCTCTTGTTCTTTCACTCTCGCTCGATCACCTCCACTACAATCTCGCTTCCTCTTTCGAGTTCTCGAGCCGATTTCGCTCACAAACCCTAGAAGGAAGAAGAAGTCATTTCAACGCGATTCCAAGCAATTTCACGGAGATTTCAGCGATGACAACACAAATCAACAACAAAAACAAACAAAACAGCAACAATGAGGTCAAAAATAGCATCTGGAACCCTAGGTATAAACTCGACTTAAGAATTTTGGTTGTAAACTCCATTTGTTAATCACTTCATCATATGTTTATGGATTTTATACACTATGCATGAATAGATCTAGAATAACTGTGTATAGATCCTTGAAATTGCATGTGTTGTCACTTGATATAATGTTTATGCATTTTCTTTAACAGATATGAGGCTTTGATGCATCGAATGTGTTGTTGAAACATATAATTGGTTTTGGTGCATCATCCACTGTGTTTTGGTGCATCATCCAGTAGGTTTTGGTGCATCGTCCACTGTGTTTTGGTGCATCATCTAGTAGGTTTTGGTGCATCATCCACTGTGTTTTGGTGCATCATCCACTGTGTTTTGGTGCATCATCCACTTTGTTTTGATGCATCATCCACTGTGTTTTGGTGCATCGAATGTATTTTGTGCATGGTATGTGATGTACTGAATCAAATAGTTGTGTTGGTGCATTATTTAGTGTGTGTTGGAGCATGACACAAGAATATTTTTTATGTATAAAATGTAGGAAAAAAACAGGAGCTAAGATATAGAACACTAATCATTAAGTTATCCACCACATATAAACACTGGTACGTTTGTAGAAACGCATGTATAATTATTGTAAAATGCATGAGTGGTTGTTTATTGGTGCATGGGTTGATGTCTATTGGTACATTGATGCATAGGTATTGACTGTTATTTATTAATGATATATATGTCTATGGTTTAACAGTGGCAGAAGAAGAGGAAATACCATCAACTTCATCATAATATCATGGAGAAACAACTCCACTTGATGGTAAACACTAATCATTTTGCCATTTTTTTAATAATCTATGTGAGTTGGTGCATCACCCATTTGGTTTTGGTGCATCACCCTGTGGGTGTTGGTGCATCACCCATTGTTTGTTGGTGCATCACCTAGTAAGAGTTGGTGCATCAAGGATATATCTATTGTCTGCCATTTTATTAATTATATATGTGTTCTTTTTAATGATAACAGAAAATGGAGAAGAAGTTGACACATGCCAACAAGGGACGTGGACGGGGACGTGGACGTGCAAAGTAAAGAGTAGAAAGATGTAGGGATGAAATAGGAAGATGTGAACAATTTGGATGTTTGTAAACCGTTACGTTTGTAATAAGACATATTTGCTTTTAGAAAACAAGTTTGGTTTTTAGGTTGTAAGACAAGTTTGATTTTTAGGTATTTATGGTTTGCACATGAAAATGGTTTGTGGTTGTTGATGACTCACAATGACAGAAAATGCATGAGTAGTTGTTTGTTGGTGCATCACATGATGAAAATGATGCATCATAGAATCGAATTTGATTCATCACCGGATATATAGTTTGTGCATCACTTAATGAAATGTAGTGCATCACTTAATTGAAAATGGTGCATCACATAGTGATATTTGGTGCATCACTTAGTGATATTTGGTGCATCACTCAATGATAATCAGTGGATGAATAAGCTACAGAAAATGAATGGATAAAAAGTTGAAAAATAAAATCAAGACTAATTCAGTCAAGCAAACAAGGTGCTATGCATTGTTAATAAAAGTTGGTGCATCACTGAGATGCAATTGGTGCATAACCGAGATACAATTGGTGCATCAGCCATAAGTAATAGGTGCATTACCAAAATATCTGGTTAATAACTAATTACAATGAAAGCTCAGAGACACTAATGAACATATTGAGGACAAGTAGTAATGTTGTGTCCCGACCTCTTATAAATTTTACAAACCTTTTTTTTCTTCTTGGAATTTTCAATTCCAACTTCTTGGCCACCTTTAATACACATCTTCTTGAGCTTGTTCTTTGCCATTTCGGGAGGATGGATATTTACTTGATCAGGTAACGGGCCAACAAATTTCTCAAACTTGTAGTTTCTAGTTGATGTTAAGGAAGAAGGATCAACTACTTCAGATCTTGTGAATTCAGCCTTTTGATCCTTTAAAATAGCTAAAAAATCTTTCAATCTATCCATGTCATCACCAACAATGTCAACACAAGAATACATTTCTGTCATCACTTCGGCCAACAAACGCTTTCTTTCATCAATCTCAACACAAGAATCATACACTGCACCGTCTACTTAAGAAATTGGTTGTAGAATAGCTTGTTTGGTCAATCTTATAATTAGGTGCATCACATGCTGAAATAAGATGCATCAGTTAAAGCTAAAAGGTGCATCAACCAGTGAACATTAATGCACTATGCACATAAATCATCAATGTTTTCAACTGGTGCATCATAGCATATTATAAGGTGCATCAGTCAAAGGTAAAAGGTGCATCAACCAATGAACATTAATGCCTTATGCACACGAATCATTAAAATTCTCAACTGGTGCATCGTAGTCTATTAAAAGGTGCATCACTCAATTGTAAAAAAGTGCATGCATCACTCAATGGTAAAAGGTGCATCACTCAACCAAATCACGTACAAAAATCCAGAAATCTAAGACATTATATTGATACTGTAATGAAATGCAATATATATGCAGAAACAACAATCAAATCAAACACACAGTACAGATCTAAACCTAAATTAGGAGAAACATTGTCCATATCATGAAGGACATTAGATTTGGCCGGCGACAAACGCAAAAAGAGAAAACACAGTGGCGCGAGCACTGTCGAACACACTCTCGCCTAAGGAACACCAGGAACAGCCGAAGAACAACAATGGCGGTGAGTAAACGAGCAGAAGAAGGATTCGATGAGAAGAATACGATGACGGCGATGGAGGATGATTCTCCTCTAACGAATTTTCGCCGCTTTCCTTCTTCTATAGAGAACGAATTCGTCAAATTCGAGCGATGTGATGGAGAGATCTACGGAGGAGCAAGTCGGCGACAAGAAGAGGTTGGGAGAGAGCGACTGAATTTTATCGTTGAAAGAGAAAGGGAAAAACGGACGGACGAGATTAAAACGTGACGGACAGTGGAGATTGATCCTCACTCCTTCTTTGTAAAGACATCATCACCGGATCTTTTTGCTATAGTTATAACTCAAACATAATAGCAAATTTATTGTGCTATGTCCAAAAGGAAAATTAAGACCATATATCTTCTACACTTACGCGATGCTGAAGTTGAATACTTAATCAGGCAAGAATTGTACAAAACAAACATATATCTTGTTCATTTTGGACATGCCACAATTTGCTCTTATTGTGCAATGTATATTATTTATACAATAGAAGGTCTATCTTTTTGACTTTTTTTATATAAGAAAAGAAGGTTTAATTATGAAATAGAGCGAGTTGGTTTTTAATGGTTTTGGACAGAAAGAGAACAAGATTCCTAGTTTTAGTATATTCATTCAGTGTCTTAACAAGGATCATACATCAAAGATTCAAAACCTATATATATTTATACATAAATATACAATGATCAAAATGTAATGATTTACTCATACGATATTCCCTGTTAGAGTTTGACAGAGTATATGACTACCGTCAAAGCCATAGAAATGATTAATTAATAGGTTATATGAGGAATAAATGAAAGAGTACGTTATAGAAAAGCAATGATCCATGTTACAGTAGTATGTTACACAGATGTCACATGTGTGTGTCACATGGGGCACGTGATGATGCATGTGCGTTGCTTCAACTTTGCTGGCATTTCGGCAGGGAGCAATAAATTAGTCAATAGTAACAAAATGCAAGTACTCCATCGATCGATCGATCCAGTCGATCTTGAATATCTCGTTGATCTACTACTTATATGGTTTTATTACGTACTCTTCTAATTCACTTCTACACTAAATGCTTTCTAACCTTGACAACTTACATCTTCGGATAGTTAATTGAAAAAGATTCATATATATTAATAACGTATGAATGAAAAAATTGACATGCACATTTAGATATAAATACATGCACATTTGAAAAATTGTTCATGTCTTTGATAATATGTGAAAAGTTGTGTGAGAAATATGCATGTGAATGACTATATTTGTACATTCATACGTTAAATCATTCGCATTTGATCCGAACTCGTTTACATCCTGCATTTTTTTCCAATGTACAAGTAATTTGGATATATAGGGTTCGTTTGGATCTCCATAACAGTTACGTTGATCAGTGTTGAATATCAAGAATCATGCTCTTGGTATAAATCAGAATGTAGGGTTGTCTTTAAAACCTTTGAGAAAACTCGTTGCATCGCGATAAGGTAGTCACTGTCTTAGAAACGAATTCGTCCTGACTACCGGAGCTCAATCGGACATGCGTCTTGCCCCAAGGTTACCACAACGTCCTCTGATCACGGGCACTTGCCAACGAACGACTGGAATCCAAAACGTATGCTCAGAACATAAACAATGTTTTTGGAGGAGGAAGAATATCGTTTTTTCTTTCTTTCTGTGTATTCTGAAGAAGAAGGGCTCAATTTAAAGAAAACCGATATGCGGATTCAGATCACTAACTCCACATCATAAAGAGTGGGACTGAGGCAGTAAAATCAGGAGCAGTTACAAACAAATTAAGACAAAGTCAAATCAATTTAAAATTCGAATTTAAAAAAAATCAGAAGAATCTGATGCCCTATTAATTTACGTTCGAAGACTTCAAAAACCCAAAAATTAACGTGGCTCGCAATTAGTAAGACCCACCCAACCACACCGCGCACGTGCCACGAACACGGACCAAATCCGGGATGGACGGCGGCGGCGGTGCGCACAAAGGGAACTACTTTCTAACTCAACTAACCCTCTAAAGAAATACCAACTGTTCACTCAATCCCCCACATAACAGTGAATTGTTTTCCAAAGACAAAGTTTTAACACACATTTTGAGCATATGTAAGGTTTGAAGTTTAAGTGCATGTCTCTTACGACTTGAACCAACACATAGTGAAATCAAGTAATTCCTTTACGAGAAGAGTGGAAAAATCTGGAACTCTCTCGTTTTAGGATTGTTCTAAATAACACACCTGTTACCTAAAAACCATTTGATTCTGCACTAATTACTGAAAGATAGTCTATTTTTCCTTGGGATGTTAAAGAGTGCTCTAGAAGGATTACACGAATACTTTCATAGAAGGAGGCTAGCCCTTCACACTCTTGTAAGTGACTTCATCAAGTCCTCTCTCAAAAGGACCACCCTACATGGGTTATGAAGTCATTAAGAGTTAAATAACTCAACCTCTTGAATAAACGGTGAGCTCACCAAGTCCGTCTCAAATGACAACTCATATACTAGACTGAGTTCAATAAGAGCTAATGTTCATCCTCTACAGTTCACTCGTCATAGAATGGGATATAGTGTATAATCATATGAGTCTTTTCGGGGCTTTGTTTGACCACAATGTGAATCCACCTAGAATTCCTCATCTCACGGGTTTTATACCCTTTCCCTTCGACGTGCCAAAAACTAATCTTCTGCTTAGTCCCTTAGTCAAAGGATTTGCAATGTTTCTCTCTGATCTCACATATACTCCATTCGTGATCAATTGTCTCACAAACGCATGTCTAATCCGAATGTGTCGCTTCTTGTCTCACAAACGCAGCTTGTGAATCACAATGTAGAGATATAGGGGGATATGGGCTCCCCCACATTGGTAAATCAACCATTTAACTTCTTAACCACTCATCTTCTTGACTTGCTAAATCTAGAGGTATAAACTCAGACTTCCTAGTAGATCTAGCTATTAGGGATGCACAAAAAAGACCCGGACCGAAATTTTCCGGGTCGGTCCGTCCCCGGTCCACATATTTGAGAAATTCCGGGTTCCAGTCCGGTCCGGTCCATGAATTTTCCGGTCCAAGATCGGAAACCTGGATATTTTTTTTTTAAAAAAAATTATTAAAGAAAAATAAAGTTTTATAATTTTTATATATAGAGAAACCCGGTCCGGTCCAAAAATGCCCGAAAATTTCCGATCCGGTCCTCGGTCCATGGATTTGAAAAATTCCGGTCCACCGGTTTGGACCGACGCGGGAAATTCAGGTCCGGTCCCCGATCCAAGTGTCCGTCGGTCCGGTCCGGTCTGGACCGGTTGTGCAACCCTACTAGCTATACAAGTCTGTTTAGAAGACTTCCAAGAAATAGCACCACCACATAATGTAAACACATAGCCACTAGTGGAGTTAACTTCTTTATCATCGGTAACCCAATTTGCACACAGTATCCCTCTAACACTTTAGGATAATCAACATAATGTAAACCTCAATCCATAGTACCTTTCAGATATCTCAACAATCTGTTAAGTGCACTCCAATGATCTTTACTAGGGTTATGAGTATACCAACTAAGTCTACTAACAACATAAGCAATATCAGGCCGAGTGCAGTTCATCAAAAACATCAAACTTCCAATTACTTTAGCATACTCACTTTGTGAAACACTATCACCTTGGTTTTTCTTTAATTGCATGCTAGAGTCAAAAGGAGTTGTAACTGGCACCACAACAAATTGTTTAAACCATAGAGTGACTTCTTGAGTCTGCACACTTTGTTCTCCTAGCTTAGAACCACGCACCCTGGAGTTTGTTCCATATAAATCTACTCATTAAGACAACCATTTAAAAATGTAGTTTTAACATCCATCTGATGTATCAATAACTTATAGCTAGAAGCTAAAGCGAACAATGCATGTATGGTTGAAATCTTAGTAACAGGAGAATAAGTGTCAAAGAAGTCAATTCCATATTTTTTAGTGCAACCTTTAATAACTAGTATCACCTTATACCCTTCAATAGAACCATCCGTTTAAGTTTTCTCTTAAAGATTCACTTACAACCAATGACCTTGTTTCCCTTAGGCAAATCAACTAGTTATCATGTGTGATTAGACATGATAGATTATATTTCACTAGTAATTGCATCTTTCCAAAAACTAGCATCCAATGATCTCACAACTTCATCATATGTCTTAGGGTCATCCTTTAGCATATGCACACTAATGAATTTATCGTTCAACTCATCAAGATCATGGAGTTCAATCAAGAATGCAGTCATAAAAACCAGGACCAAAGCTAGTTTTTCTTTTCTGTCTCTTACTCTTCCTAGGTTTAATTTCATGAATAGGCATGGAAGATACAGTCTTAGAAGAAGATGTAACATTACTAGTCATAGAATCAACTTGCATGTTATTTTTCTTTAAAGGAGAAATATGCTCAAAAAATTCAGCATCTCGATATTCACACAATGAACGATCACTCAAAACCATAAATTGATAAGCTGCACTATTTCTAGCATAACCAATAAACACGACATCAAAAGTCTTAGATCCGATTGTATAAAATTTAAAAGCATGTAGTCCTACCTTAGTTAGACATCCCCCATACTATAAGAAATTTCAGATTAGGTGCATGTCCTCTCCATAATTAATAAGGTATTTTGTCTAGCTTTTTATGTGTAATTCTATTGAGAATATGATTGACAGTTAATACAGCTTCACCCCACATGTTGGCAGGCAAATTAGAACTCGAAAGTAAAACATTCATCATTTATTTCAAAGTTCTGTTTTTCCTTTTTGCTATACCATTTTGTCGTGGGCTGTATGGAGTTGTAAATTCATGAATTATGCCATTGTTCTCGCAAAATTTCTTCCAAGAGTTGGTGACGTATTCACCACCTCTATAATATCTAATCCTTTTGATTTTCCAGTTCAATTGATTTTCTACTTCTGCCTTATAAGTGTAAAACTCATTTTCAACTTCATCTTTGGATCTCAATAAATACAATTTGGTGTATTTAGAATGGTCATCTACAAAAGTGATAAATTGCGAAATTCTACTAAGTCTGAATGGACTAATTCTAACAACTCAATTTTCCTTTCATTGACAGAATTAAACGGCTTTCTCTTGAACATAGCCTCAATACATACACTACATGCTCCATGACCATCTTTTTCCAAATTCGTAATTAAATCTATTGCATGCAAACGATTAACAGATTTAACATTTAAATGTATAAGTCTAGCATGTCATAAATCCAAAGTCTCAACGATATAAGCAGAAGAAGCAACATTCTCATTATCACACTAGTGGAAAAAACACTTGTTGCAGCGCCCTTGTTGAGGCGTACATTATATTATTCGCCTCAACAGATGTTTGTTGAGGCGGACAAAACTTTGCCCGCCTCAACAACCTCAAAAAATCAGACTTGTTGAGGCGAAAGCCCGCTCTACCAGCAGAACTGGCGGAATCTGGTCCCAAATTCGCATTTCATCGTCTCCGTCCTATCTCTCTTGGTTTCGGCGTCGGCGTCTCAGTCTCTCCGTCCTATCTCTCTTGGCTTTGGCGTCGGCGTCTCCATCTCTCCGTCCTATCTCTCTTGGCTTCGGCTTCGACGTCTCCATCTCTCCGTCCTATCTCTCTTGGCTTCGGCTTCGGCGTCACCAGATCTGGATTTGTTCATCAAATCTAAAAGATTCGAGTTTAGGTTTTATTTAGGTTGTTGAGGATTTGTTGATCAGATCTGGATTTGTTGAAGATTAAGTTTAGTTTTTAGGTTTTGTTCATCAGATCTGGATTTTTGTACGTTTTTTAGGTTCATCAGATCTGTTCAATTTTTTGTAGTTTTTGTACTGATCATGAGATCGAATTTTTTATGATTGAAGTTTCTGCAAATTTTTTGTATTGAGATTGAAGATTTTAATAAATGCACTGCAAATTTTTTGTATCGAATATATTTGTTGTACTCAGGTCAAATGGGTTGTAAGTTTTTTTTTTTGTTCAGAGCCTTTTGAGGCGGGCACTTCGTGTTTGCCTCAACAATATCAATCATTTGAGGCGGGCAGTGGATCATCTGAGGCATAATTTCGGCTATTTGTTGAGGCGGGCGCCTTTGTGCCCGCCTCAACAAGTATTTACCTATTGCAGCCCCCTCTGTTGCAGCACCCCTTGCCCGCCTCAACAGGGGGGGTTTTGCCCACCTCAACTGGTGTTTTTTCCACTAGTGTCAATCAAAGTCTCAAGCACATACAAGTTTCCAGACCTATAGCGTTTTCCTACGAATTCACCATTCTTGGTTAAAACTATTTTACCAGATTCAATCACTTGTTTTATGCCAATTCCTACGCAAAGAAGGTACATATAAAACATTCTGCAGTGTAAGAGACTTCCTTGAAGTGAGCTTCAGGAACACCGACCCTTTTCCCATCACCAGAGAGATACTTGAATTTCCAATATAGACTTGATCGAATTCAACAACTCCTTGAAATTCAACAAATAGCTCCCTGTCACCACATAAGTGCTTAGTTTCTTCTCTGTCAATCAACCATTGGACGTTCTCAGCTACATGGTTGACTTCAACGGTTGTGATCATGGCAACCGGATCGTCAGATTCTTCAACAATGTTGGCTTGAGGCTTGTTTTTGTCTTTCTTGGGATTTGGTGCATCTTTCTGATTGTCAACTCGATCATAGCATTGATAGGCTCGATGTCCCATCTTGCCACATAAGAAACATCCTTGCTTGTTGTTCTTGGACTTCCCTTTCTTCTTGAAGTTGGGAGCCCTATTGTTCTGCACCTTGTCCTTCTTGAAATTCTCCCTTTTGTCCTTCTTCTTGAATCTGTCAGTATTTTCAGAAGACTCCACAAGATTAGCCTTAACTGAATTTTTCTGAAACTTTAGAAGCGGTCTTATCTTTGAGGCAGTTCACCTCTTTAATCTTCATGTGGTTGGCTAGTTTGAGAAGGGTTAAATCCTTCTTCTTGTGCTTCAGTTGGTTGCAACAATTGAACCAAGAATCTGAAAACTTCTTGATCAAGAAATTGGCATGCAGGACCTCACACATTTTTATCCCTTCACCCAAGATATCAGCCCCCAGATTCTCGTACTCATGGAGTTGAGCCATGATTGGTTTGTCATCCACCATCTTGAATTGCATGAATTTCCCGCAAACACATTTCTTTTTTTCCAGCATCATCAATGGAATACTTTGCCTCCAGGAGATTCCACACCACCTTTGCAGATTTGTGGGAAGCAAGTAGATCGGAGATCAGGTTGGTAACATGGTTGAGCATGTGACCACGAGCCGTCTTGTTGTCGGTTTCATTCTTCTTCATGGTTGCATCATCCACAAAGACTGATGTTGCGCCAGGAGACAGAGTACCATCCATTCCAGGAGTGTTCAAAAAGACAGTACCTTCGGCAACGAGAGGTTGTTGAAGAAGAACGTAGTCGACCTCCAATTGCTCGAAGAAAGTCAGCATCTTTTGAGACCGCCTCTTGTAATTCGTCCCGTCAAAAGGTTCGAGCTTTGAAAGATCCAACATCGACTTGAAGTACATAGCCATTATGATTTCCAAAATTCGCTTCTAAATTGTTGGTAGAAATTGGAATACAATGTAGGGCTGTGTTTAAAACCTTTGAAAAACAAGATCGAAAACTCATTGCGTCGCGGTAAGGTAGCCGCTGCCTTAGAAGTGAATTCGCCCTGACGACCGAAGATCAGTCGGAGATGTGTCACCCCCAAGGTTACCACAACGTCTTTCGATCGTGGGCTCTTTCCAACGAAGGACTGAAATCCAAAAGGTGAAGAAGATCATTTGTTTTCTTTCTGTGTATTTAGAAGAAGAAGAAGAAGGGCCCAATTTAAAGAAACCCGATCTGCAAATTCAGAGAACTAACTCTACCTCATAAAATGTGGGACTGAGGCAGCAAAATCTGAAGCAGTTACAAACAAATTAAGACAGAGTCAAATCAATTTAAAATTCAAATTTAAACCAAATTGGAATAATCTGTTCAAAAGCCCTGATAAGCGGTATTTTACATAGCGCTACTATAGGTTATTAGCTCATTTTGTATAGGATTTTCCTAGATGTTATGATGTATTCTGTAATCATGGAGTTTTGGAGAGTTGAGTTACACATGAGATTACAGAAGATGATGCGGAGAATTGAAGCATAAGAAGAGGAGTCGAAGCTGAAGAAGACCACATGTAGCATTGGAAGCAGCCGAAGACGAAGCCAAGGAAGCCACAGAAGCCAAATCTGCGACCGCGGGTCCCAAACCGCGATCGCGGAAAACCTACTGGACCAGCCTAGATCACAGAACACAATCCGCGATCGCGGGTCCCAAACTGCGATCGCGGAAATCCGCTAGAGAAGACTTTCTTCATTTTCCCGATTTAGTATGTTGTGTTAAGTTTTGTAACATTTTTATAATGTTTTTACCTTCAATTTGGGAGTTAGATTCTGCAAAAGACTTATATGTTTAGGTGTTGATGATCTTATATCATCTTACACATTCCATTTTCCAAGTTTTAGAGTTTTCTCCCAAGAACTTCATGAGTTGCTGAAGTTTCCATTGTTTTACTTGACATTTGAAGCTTTCGGATTGATTAAGTTGTGAGATTCCTTTCCTTTGTTCTATTCATATTGATTGTCTCTATTCTCTTGTGTGTATTGTTATTGAATTAGATTTGTTCATTTAGATTGGCCATCTAAGTAGTTTCATCTCATTCATATTGCTATTGTTTGGTTATTTCTAGTTGAAATATCATACTTGTTTGTAGTACACACAATTTGCATGAACTAGTTGTGAATGTCAATTGTGAAGAGAATTGAGTACATGTCGAGTATCTGACTAGTTGTCTATGGTATTGCATGTATCTATCCATTCCTGAACTTAAATCTGCTTTATTATTGAATCTTGATAGTTTCAAGGTTATAGTTGAGTAAGGGTTATTAGGACTAGTTGGACTAATAACTACATTAGAACAGGGATTAGAACGATCATATGAGTAATTCGACATAGGATTAAAAGGAGTTTATGATCAACTTGTTAATCTGTTAGTGGATAATTGTCGAGTGAAACACCTTCCATTGATATATTTAAGAACCAAATCAACCTTCGTTACTTTGTTATTAAAACATACCAACCCCCCCCCCTTTGGTTACTTACACTCGTTAATCATAATTGTTACTTTAAGAATCGATAACCTGATTCTCTTGGTATTCGACCCTTGCTTGCCTACTATACTTGTTAGTGAGCTTGTTAGGATTATTTGACTTGGCATACGACAATTCGCCTCGTCAAGCCCAAAAATTAATGTGACTCGAAAAAAGTAAGATCCACTACGCACGCGCCACGGACTGGATACGGAATGGACAGACGACGACGGCGGTGCATGCGAAGGGGACTATTTTCTAACTCAGCTAACCCTCTAAAGAAATACTCACTTTATATATTGTCCCAAGCATCTCTTTTTGGTCGATGTGCGCTAGCAAAACTATTTTACCGCTGTGAAACCGATTGTTCACTTACAGTATTTTGTGAACCATTTCAAAAGTAAATCATATTACGAATTAATGTGCACCATACTAAAATAAATAATTGTGCATCACTTAAATAAAATACAATAGTACACAGTTACATCAAAATATTGCGCACTATGCCTTAATTCTGAGTTTGATAGTCATTGTCATCACAATGCGAGATTCATGATGCCCTTGACTTGTTTTGCCACCCGATGAGATCGATCCATTTGGTCCTAAAGGGGATAGTGTTAATGTCATTAGGTTTACTGACAATGGTATTGTCAATTTCCCTTTATGATCATTAAAAAGAGACTAACAAAAATGGCAAAGTTCACCCTGCACCCCACTAGCAATCATCAACTCCTCCTTCACGAAAACGTTGATCTAGAAGTGTCTCTTCACGGTTAACCGCGACGAGTATCAACTTTAACACCAAAACATCAGTCGAAACAACAACATGATTATGAGAGAATGGCCAAATCAATAATTTGGTATCGAATTGAATCGTGTTAAACACGTTTCACGAATATTGTATTTCAATTCTCGGACCTCTCCTTCAAGGAGATACGAAAGCCTACAAACCAAATCAACCTTCGTTACTTTGTTCTTAAAACATACCAACCCCCCCCCCCCCCCTTTGGTTACTTACACTCGTTAATCATAATTGTTACTTTAAGAATCGGTAACCTAATTCCCTTGGGATTCGACCCTTGCTTGCCTACTATACTTGTTAGTGAGCTTGTTAGGATTACTTGACTTGGCATACGACAATTCGCCTCGTCAAATTTGGCGCCGTGGCCGGGGAACCAAATTTTCTTTTCTTTAAAGTTCTTGTTTTGATTAATCTTAGTGTTGACTAGTGAATGGTCAACACCCGTTCTACTAATCAGTCTCTTTTTATTCTTGATCCAGAAATCGAGAGGACTTTCCATCGAAATCAGAGTTGAGACTGATACAGGTGCAATGGAAGACGACCCGTTGTTGACTCCCGAGCAAAGAGCTCTTGCTGACACCAACGTCAATTGGCTGAAATTCAGTTAGTTGTTGATGCCCAACGGGAATTGCTTGAGGCAAGGCAAGATGCAAACGCTCTAAGAGACGGCGGTGTCGTCCGCACATTGAGGGAACGTACTACTCCCAATCTGACACAGCAACTTCAAGCTGTGATTCTTCCACCCCTTGCTCATGGGGTGACTTTTGAGCTCAAGTCAGGGGTGATCAATCTGCTTCCCACATTCCATGGTTTGCCTGGTGAGGATCCAATCATGCATTTGAATCAATTTCATGACACTTGCATGACAACCAAACCACCAAATGTCACTGAGGAGCAGATCAAGATGAGAGCCTTCGGGTTCACTTTGAAAGATGGTGCTAGGTCCTGGTACTATCTTTTGCCTACCGGTTCCGTAGATAGTTTGGAGAAACTGCACAAGGTGTTCTTGGGTAAGTATTTTCCAGTTAAAAAGGCAAATGCACTGAAGAAAGAAATTTCCCATGTGGAGCAAGGTGAAGATGAGACTCTCTATGATTACCTTGAGCATTTCAAGGGGTTGTGTGCTAGTTGCCCTTTTCATGGGTATGATACCGAGGACCTGGTCCTACATGTTTGCAATGGTCTCCTTAATCATGAAAGGAGAATGGTAGACGCTGCTTGTGGTGGGAGTATTCTCAACATGACACCAGAAGATGCCATGGAAAAGTTGCAAGACATGGCTGAGAGCACTAGGAGTTTTGGTAGGACATACACTAGGAAAGGAGTGAATGCCATAAGCTCAGGAGACCCCGCTCTTATGACTGAGCTCGTTGAGCTAAAGAAGATGATCTCTCAGCTGCACAAAGGACAACAACAGGTAAAAGCATGTGGTATTTGCTCTGACCCTTCTCATTGATGCGGGAGCATCTGAGCTATCATCAAGGACGCCCCGTCCTAAATCTAAAGATGTGCTAACCACTGGAGCTAGGTCTAAAGATCGCTATGAGTCATCATTCAAGTCATTGATAGTAGCCCGAGCTCGTATTGTAGCCATCCAAGCTCGTAGAGATCCGGTTCGAGTCAAGATGAGAAGTCAAGTACTGAAGATGAAACAAACTAGACTTCAAGACGAAATTCTAGGCTTTGGAATCGCTCAATTCCGACCTCGGACGAGAGAGAACGAGCTGTTTCAAAAAGAGCTGTCGGCGACATGTCTACAACCGCGCCCGCGGCTCCATAACCGCGCCCGCGGCTCATTCGCCAACCGCGCCCGCGGCTCAATAACCGCGCCCGCGGCTCATTCGCCAACCTCGCCCGCGGCTCAATAACCGCGCCCGCGGCTTATGCGCCGAGGCCTCTTTCAGAAACATTATTTTCGGATATTTATTTGTTTTCGGATTATTATTTTAGGATATACTTTTTATTGTTTATTTCTTTAGTTGGCATCCTTATGAACCCTATATAAGGTTGCCTTAGTTGTTGTTTTGCCCCCCCAGACTTTGATATTGAATACAACGTTTATCGTTTTTCCTCCCAAAAGAGAGAGCTTTTGTGAGCAGAGTGCCCCGTGTGCATTGTCGTTCAGTTGGCCCTAGTTGTGCTTGTGTGTGTCAATCTCCTCCATAAGGTTGGTGCTATCGGGACTCCATAGAGCAACCTCCAGGTGCCTTGACCCACCAAAGTCATTGTGTTTGGTTGTAATCATCCGTTGGGGTTTCTTCATCATTCGGTAAGGTTCTTGTTCTTAAGTTCAAGGGTTTTATCGTTGTTTGATTTGGTTCCAATTGGCCTATCATTCGACTTATCCTTCTTTCATCTCATTCTAATTCCGCCTTTCTTCTCTGTTCGAGTTCCTATTCGAGTTTGGTGTCTAGGTCGGCAACTGCGGCTTATCCCCGCATCAAATTGGTATTAGAGCCAGGTTGACACCATTCGTCTTCACAAGAACATCAAGAGACCCCCTATCCAGAAAATCACAAAAAGAGTCAGCTTTTATTTTCTTGTTTGTCAGTTTCTTTCAGAAATTGATTTTGAGTCTTCCATTGCTTTGATATTTCTTGTTGAGTCATTACAGGTTGTGTGCAAGAAGCTTGGATCGATTAGTGTTGGTGGAGATCGAAAGATTGGAGTTTGGAGCACCCTTGTTCCCAAAATCCATTCAGCCCTTCATCCATCACAAAATCTATCCATCCCTACCAAAACGCAGCCATCAGAAACCCTAAAGAATTGCTGGAATTTCTTTCCTTGAAGCCCAAACAAGATCTTCAAAAAAAGGAAATCTTATCTTTCTACAAGGGAATCTTATCTTTCTACAAGGGAAATCAAGTTAGTTGTTATTTTTATTTATTTTCAATTTTGTTGAGATTAATATCTCGTATCGAGTCTGGAATTCCTTTTGGTGAGAAAAAAAAATATTCAAAAAAAAAAGAAAAGAAAAGAGAAAAGAAATTCAAAAAAAAAAAAAGAAATCGAAAAGTCTCAAAGTCAGTAGTTTATTTTACGTTTTGTTGAGTCAAAGTCTAGTTTGATATTGTTTAAGTCGGATCTCAAGAACTCAAAGGAAATCGGGTTGAACGAGCCCGAACGGAAGCGAGAAACCACCAGGCCGCGACAGAAACCGCGCCCGCGGCCCAGCAGCCGCACCCGCGGTTCAAGCCGCGCCCGCGGAATTCAGGCCGCGCCCGCGGCTCTGCCTCAGAAGCCATTGTTCGAAAATCCGCGCCCGCGGACTTCAGACCGCGCCCGCGGACTTCAGACCGCGCCCGCGGAACCGTCACTGTTTGCCTTTCCATTCCTTTCAGATACGAGCCTCAATTATTACCTAACCCTCCCGACTCCATCTTCGATCCTTCAATCGACATCAGTCGGAACAAGTTAAGGTACGCTTCCTTTTGGCTCTTCTTGAAATTCGAAGCTTAACTTATATCTCTGTTTTGCATTCTCGTTCTTGCAAAACACCTTCGAGTCTTATTTTCTTTCTTTCATTGAGTCAGTCTCTTGTTTGAGTCAGAACCTTGAAGTTGAAACCCCGTCCCTACACTAGCCATCTCCATCTCTACCATCACTCATATTAGTGCTAGGAGCTTGTTAGTTTCAATCTATTGGGTTATTGGTACATACAAGGCAATTCATCAAGAAAAGCTGGTTGCAACGACAATTGAGAGAGAGTGCAGAGGAAAACATACGAGAGTAAACACTAGCGAGTTGTTTTCATTTACACTCACTTAACATTGTTCTGTGTTAGTCTTTTCTTTGATAATGGACAGGTTAGTTTCTCCCAAAAGGAGACCTCCAAGAGGATATCAGCAGGAGTACATAGAGAGTGAAGATTGGCAACCATACAAAGATGTCCAAAGAAGAAGAGGACGTGAGCTAGAGCAAATTGGTCTTGCCAAGATCAAGCTGAACATTCCAAGATTTGAAGGTTGGGACATGGATGAGTATATGGAATGGGAAGCCAAGGTTGAGCAGATTTGGAGTTGTCATAACTTCATGGAATTCCAAAAGGTAAGATTTGTTGTTCGTGAATTTACCGGCAATGCACTGAAATGGTGGAATAATCTTGAGGAAGAAAGGAGAAGAGCACTTGATCCATTTGTGAACACTTGGAGGCAAATGAAGACCTTAATGAGAGCTCGCTTTGTGCCTCCATATTTCGCGCGTAAGCTCAGGCAAAGTTTGGATAATTTGAGGCAAGGAACCATGTCAGCAGAGGAGACATACAATGCAATGAAGGCTGCTATGGTTCGAGCTAATGTGCATGAAAATGAGGAGACTACTATGAATAGGTATCTTCATATACTAAACTCTTATTTAGCTAACAAAGTATATTTGTATAGCTACTCCTCCATGGAAGAATTGTTGCACCTGGCCATCAAGATTGAGAGGAGAACAAAGGCCAAGAAGCAAAAAGAAATAGAGAAGGCTACAGAAGACTGGCAAGCGCGAGTGCAAGCGGTAGTGAAAAACAGCTTTGCTAAGTTAGAAGCCGAGCTTGAGCGTTGGAGTTGTCAAGTCAAAGAGGCTGCCAAGAAGAAGGAAAAGGATAAGAAGCCAGAAAGGAATCTAAGGCTTGCCTCTCCATCACAAGAAGTTAACCCAGGGAGCACTTCTAATCTATCTACTAAAATTGAAGATGTTTTGTGCTTAAACTGTCAAAGTAGAAATCATATGATTAATGATTGTCCTGATATGCTTAATCACCTAGAACAAATTGAGATTGAATATGAAATAGGTGATAGTATTGATGATGTTGTTTGTGTTGATGATCTTAAAACTGATTTAGATAATGACGTCGAAATTGATTATGAGCATGTTGATTCATTGGTTGATACGAAGGATTTGCATGTACAAACTGCTCATTGTGTTGAAATTCTAGGAGAAACTCATTGTCTATATAAAGTTGAGGATTGCAACATGATTATTGATGAAGGTAGTTGTGGTAATATTGCTAGCATGGAATTGAATACTAAATTGCAAATTGTTTCATTATGCTACCCTAGTCCTTTAAAACTGCATTGGATTAATGATTGTGTTGATTGGAATTTGAACAAGCATGCTAAGGAAGCCATGACATTAGAACATTATGATGATACTATTTCATGTGATGTTGTGCCTATGCAAGTTTGTCAAGTTTTATTAGATTATCCATGGCAGTATGATAAGAGAGTTGCCCATGATGGTTTTGTTAATCGTCATTCCTTACCCTCCCATGCTAGAATTGTTGTTCTTCCACCTATTATTCTTTCACAGGTCGCTGACGAGTATGACAAGAGGAAGGACAAGGATAAAAGAGCTAAAAGAATGAAGGAAGGCAAGGATTCCCCACAGCATCGAATTTGTTCCTCAAGGTGGAGCTATGCACTCAAGACATTCAAGAGGAAGTTGTGCATCAAAGAGGATGACGCCTATGAAGATCGTTCAATCATTCATGTCAAATATGATTCGAGGTCGAATCCTTTTCAAGAAAGGGAGAATGATGCGGGAGCATCTGAGCTATCATCAAGGACGCCCCGTCCTAAATCTAAAGATGTGCTAACCACTGGAGCTAGGTCTAAAGATCGCTATGAGTCATCATTCAAGTCATTGATAGTAGCCCGAGCTCGTATTGTAGCCATCCAAGCTCATAGAGATCCGGTTCGAGTCAAGATGAGAAGTCAAGTACTGAAGATGAAACAAACTAGACTTCAAGACGAAACTCTAGGCTTTGGAATCGCTCAATTCCGACCTCGGACGAGAGAGAACAAGCTGTTTCAAAAAGAGCTGTCGGCGACATGTCTACAACCGCGCCCGCGGCTCCATAACCGCGCCCGCGGCTCATTCGCCAACCGCGCCCGCGGCTCATTCGCCAACCTCGCCCGCGGCTCAATAACCGCGCCCGCGGCTTATGCGCCGAGGCCTCTTTCAGAAACATTATTTTCGGATATTTATTTGTTTTCGGATTATTATTTTAGGATATACTTTTTATTGTTTATTTCTTTAGTTGGCATCCTTATGAACCCTATATAAGGTTGCCTTAGTTGTTGTTTTGCCCCCCCAGACTTTGATATTGAATACAGCGTTTATCGTTTTTCCTCCCAAAAGAGAGAGCTTTTGTGAGCAGAGTGCCCCGTGTGCATTGTCGTTCAGTTGGCCCTAGTTGTGCTTGTGTGTGTCAATCTCCTCCATAAGGTTGGTGCTATCGGGACTCCATAGAGCAACCTCCAGGTGCCTTGACCCACCAAAGTCATTGTGTTTGGTTGTAATCATCCGTTGGGGTTTCTTCATCATTCGGTAAGGTTCTTGTTCTTAAGTTCAAGGGTTTTATCGTTGTTTGATTTGGTTCCAATTGGCCTATCATTCGACTTATCCTTCTTTCATCTCATTCTAATTCCGCCTTTCTTCTCTGTTCGAGTTCCTATTCGAGTTTGGTGTCTAGGTCGGCAACTGCGGCTTATCCCCGCATCACTCATTTTACAGACAATTTCCCTGAGCTTCAAGATGATGATATTGCTGAAGTCAATGCTGCTGGTGGATATGGACCTCCACGACCTCAAAATGATCAGCCGAACAACTATAATCCGAGGTATAGAGATCATCCAAATTTCAGATGGCGTGATCAGAATGAGCCCCAACCTCAAGCTCAAGCCCCACGACCCAATTCAGGACCTTCAACTGCAGATATGTTGACATCATTGACTCAGCATTTCACAACCCATGTCCAAACTACTGAGCCTAGTATCAAGAACATGGAGAAACAGATAGGGCAGTTGGCTGAAGCTGTGACCACTCTTGCACAACAAAAATCCAATTCTCTACCATCTCAGACGGTAGTGAATCCGACCAGAAATGTTAGTGTTGTGACAACAAGGAGTGGAAAAGTGTTGGAAAATGCTGCTGCTGAAAATGCAGATTTTGAAACAGGTGAAAATCCGCGACCGCGGGATGAGATCCGCGATCGCGGAATTCTGACTGAGGAAACAGGAACAAATCCGCGACCGCGGACTGACAGCCGCGATCGCGGAAATTCTCCTGGTGAATTGGTTTTGGAGGACTTTTCAAAAGATGCTGGAGCTGAGGTCGAGGACCGGGGCGACTTCCGGTTGAGGCAAGACGACTATGTCCGCCCTGACTACCCGCCTCTCAACTCAACCAAACCTCCTGCTCCTTTTCCCGATGCTTTGAAGGACACGAGGAGGCCGGAAAATGATAAGGAGCTATTCGAAACCTTCAGCAAATGTGAGGTAAATATCCCTTTACTCAAATTCATTAAAAGTATTCCTAGATATGCTAAGTTCTTGAAGGAACTCTGCACCATCAAGAGGAATCAAAAATTGAAGGGACAACAGAAGGTGACGGTAAGCGAGCGTGTCTCCGCTGTATTCCGAAGGCGAATGCCTAAGAAGTGCAGCGATCCGGGCATGGTAAGCATTCCTTGTCGTATAGGTGATACTCACTTTGAGAGAGCTATGCTTGATCTTGGTGCATCTATAAATGTTTTGCCTTACTCGTTGTATAAGATGCTTGGTTTAGGTCCTCTTCATGAAACCGGAATAATTATTCAACTAGCTGATAGGTTTACTGTTTATCCTAAAGGTGTAGTTGAGAATGTTTTGGTAATGGTTGATAATTTGTTCTTTCCTGCTGACTTCTTTGTGTTAGACATGGAACATGATGGTCAGGCTGCACCTATTTTGTTAGGAAGGCCTTTTATGAGAACCGCTAACACAAAGATTGATCTAGCTAGTGGGTCTCTTACTTTAGAGTTCGATGGGGAAGTTGTACAATTCAATATTTTTGATGCTATGAAGCACCCCATTGAAGATGCTGCTTCTATTTGTTCTATTGATGTGATTGATCCTATAGTTCAAGATACTTTTAATATCTTTGGCTTGGATGAATTGCAATGTGTTATGGAAAACAACATCATTCACCCACCACAAGTTAATCTCTCTCTTTCTCCTGATATTCATAGGGTTCTAGCTCAGCTAGACACGTCAGGTAGATCTTTGGCCGGCAGGCCCATGTTACTGACTTTGGAGAGCGAGAAGCTCCTCCCTTCTGTTTTGCAGGCACCAGTGATTGAGCTTAAGCAATTTCCAGAGCACCTGAAGTATGCTTTCCTTGGAAAGAATGATACCCTCCTGGTAATCATCTCTAGTAAGTTGTCAGGTGAGCAAGAGAAGAGATTGGTGATGGTGTTGAAAGAGCACATTACAGCTCTTGGGTGGACTATTGCCGACATCAAGGGAATTAGCCCTTCCACCTGCATGCACAAGATCCTACTTGAGGAAGGAGCTAAGCCCTCTAGGCAACCCCAAAGAAGATTAAACCCACCTATTATGGAGGTGGTCAAGAAGGAGGTGCTGAAACTTCTTCAAGCTGACATGATCTTTCCCATCTCGGATAGTCAATGGGTAAGTCCAACACAATGTGTCCCTAAGAAGGGGGGCATTACAGTTGTTGAGAATCAACATCGTGAGTTGGTTCCCACTAGAGCTCAAACAGGTTGGAGGGTATGCATTGACTACCGTAAGCTGAATGCGGTGACTCGAAAGGATCACTTGATGAGATGGCTCTCTAAGAGCCACGTGCTGATGATTGAGACCTGAGTAGGAAGTCGAGCCACGACTCTAACCAAGGCGTTGCTTGGGAGGCAACCCAAGGTATTTCTTTTCAATTTTATCTCATTTTATTTCTTTTTACTTGTTTTTGTTTTCTTTTGTTTACTAATCTGTAGGAATAAAGCACGGGAAGAAGACTGTCTTTTAGCTTTTACTGAAGGAATTGACGGTTTTCCTTTTCGTGTATAAAAAAAAGAGAAAAAAAAAGAAGAAGAAAGAGAGCTATAAAAAAAAAGACGAGAGAAAAAAAAAAAAAAAAAGCTGAAAAAAAATAGGTAAAAGTGAAAAACAAAAAAAGAAATCCAATTTCCATCTCCCAATTTCTCCCATCTCATCATCTCTCAAATTTCCCCCCACCAAACCAATTTCTCATCATCTCTACCATTTCTCACCAAAATCTCTTCAATTTCTCCTCTCCCAAATTTCTCCCCAAAATATCAATTTCTCCTCTCATCTCCCGCCTACTACCCCACCTTTCTTCTCTAACCCTACCTCCATACCATCTCTTTCTTCCCCAACACAACAAAACGTAGCAGCCTCTCACTCTCAATTCCCCATTCCCTTCAACCTTTCCCTTCAACCTTTCCCTCACCACTCTCCCTCACACCAGTCTCGCCGGATTCTCACCACCTCACCGGAGCCCAGTCACACCGCGCTCGCCAGGCATCAACCCCCACCGGGTAACCCGGATCAGTGAGCTACTCTTTTTTCTTCCTCATTTATTTTATATGTCTTTCACACCGAGGACATTGTGTACTTCAAGTATGGGGGAGAGAGATTTAGTTTACTGCTTATCTTTAGAGTAGTTTTCATTCGGTTGTTTGAATTCAGTTCGTATTTATTTAAAATAAAAAAATATAATAATAATAAACAGAAAAAGCCACAAAAATGTTAAAAAAGGCAAATGAAAATCCTGGGATGGGCTGAAAACCTAAAAGGGCGGTTCCATGCAAAAAGCAGGTAGTCTGGTCGGCAATAGGCTGAGGCAAAAGTGGACTTGAGAGATGTGAGCCAATTGTGAGTTATCTAGCAAAATGAAATGAGTGGCTAGGTGAGAACCCTTCGGGGCGCCTAGGCAGAATGAGTGAAATGAGTGTCTTAGGACCATTTGTTGCTGCTGGCGAGGTGTCATAAGAAGTGGTGATATAAGGAGAAAAGGGTAGGCCACTATGGAGGGATAATTAGCTAGATAGGAGCTAGGATTAGATTTATCTTTTGTACTCACTATGGTGTTTGGAGGCGAAGTGTGTTTGTAATTTGTAGTTCATTCTTTCTCTATACTTCCTGAGATCTATGTGTGCTGATTGTAAGGGTATGTTTCATTTAGCTTACTCGGGGACGAGCAAGGTCTAAGTATGGGGGAGTTTGATAAGCGGTATTTTACATTGCGCTACTATAGGTTATTAGCTCATTTTGTATAGGATTTTGTTAGATGTTATGATGTATTCTGTAATCATGGAGTTTTGGAGAGTTGAGTTACACATGAGATTACAGAAGATGATGCGGAGCATTGAAGCATAAGAAGAGGAGTCGAAGCTGAAGAAGACCACATGTAGCATTGGAAGCAGCCGAAGACGAAGCCAAGGAAGCCACATAAGCCAAATCCGCGACCGCGGGTCCCAAACCGCGATCGCGGAAAACCTACTGGACCAGCCCAGATCACATAACACAATCCGCGATCGCGGGTCCCAAACCGCGATCGCGAAAATCCGCCAGAGAAGACTTTCTTCATTTGCCCGATTTAGTATGTTGTGTTAAGTTTTGTAACGTTTTTATAACGTTTTTACCTTCAATTTGACAGTTAGATTCTGCAGAAGACTTATATGTTTAGGTGTTGATGATCTTATATCATCTTACACATTCCATTTTCCAAGTTTTAGAGTTTTCTCCCAAGAACTTCATGAGTTGCTGAAGTTTCCATTGTTTTGCTTGACATTTGAAACTTTCGGATTGATTAAGTTGTGAGATTCCTTTCCTTTGTTCTATTCATATTGATTGTCTCTATTCTCTTGTGTGTATTGTTATTGAATTAGATTTGCTCATTTAGATTGGTCATCTAAGTAGTTTCATCTCATTCATATTGCTATTGTTTGGTTATTTCTAGTTGAAATATCATACTTGTTTGTACCACACACAATTTGCATGAACTAGTTGTGAATGTCAATTGTGAAGAAAATTGAGTACATGTCGAGTATCTGACTAGTTGTCTATGGTATTGCATGTATCTATCCATTCCTGAACTTAAATCTGCTTTATTATTGAATCTTGATAGTTTCAAGGTTATAGTTGAGTAAGGGTTATTAGGACTAGTTGGACTAATAACTACATTAGAACAGGGATTAGAACGATCATATGAGTAATTCGACATAGGATTAAAAGGAGTTTATGATCAACTTGTTAATCTGTTAGTGGATAATTGTCGAGTGAAACACCTTCCATTGATATATTTACAAACCAAATCAACCTTCGTTACTTTGTTATTAAAACATACCAAACCCCCTCCCCCTTTGGTTACTTACACTCGTTAATCATAATTGTTACTTTAAGAATCGATAACCTGATTCTCTTGGGATTCGACCCTTGCTTGCCTACTATACTTGTTAGTGAGCTTGTTAGGATTATTTGACTTGGCATACGACAATTCGCCTCATCAAGCCCAAAAATTAATGTTACTCGAAAAAAGTAAGATCCACTACGCACGCGCCACGGACTGGATACGGAATGGACAGACGACGACGGCGGTGCATGCGAAGGGGACTATTTTCTAACTCAACTAACCCTCTAAAGAAATACTCACTTTATATATTGTCTCAAGCATCTCTTTTTGGTCGATGTGCGCTAGCAAAACTATTTTACCGTTGTGAAACCGATTGTTCACTTACAGTATTTTGTGAACCATTTCAAAAGTAAATCATATTACGAATTAATGTGCACCATACTAAAATAAATAATTGTGCATCACTTAAATAAAATACAATAGTACACAGTTACATCAAAATATTGCGCACTATGCCTTAATTCTGAGTTTGATAGTCATTGTCATCACAATGCGAGATTCATGATGCCCTTGACTTGTTTTGCCACCCGATGAGATCGATCCATTTGGTCCTAAAGAGGATAGTGTTAATGTCATTAGGTTTACTGACAATGGTATTGTCAATTTCCCTTTATGATCATTAAAAAGAGACTAACAAAAATGGCAAAGTTCACCCTGCACCCCACTAGCAATCATCAACTCCTCCTTCACGAAAACGTTGATCTAGAAGTGTCTCTTCACGGTTAACCGCGACGAGTATCAACTTTAACACCAAAACATCAGTCGAAACAACAACATGATTATGAGAGAATGGCCAAATCAATAATTTGGTATCGAATTGAATCGTGTTAAACACGTTTCACGAATATTGTATTTCAATTCTCGGACCTCTCCTTCAAGGAGATACGAAAGCCTACAAGGTTTCACGAAATCGATACGGGGATAAGATAACCAATCCGATCTTGTTCTAGCTAGGCTTCTTGAATCAAGATCAAATACTTTGAGAGTTTGAGATGACGTATGTTACACCATTCCGGAAAGGAAAAGGGAAACAAAACGAATGGTAGACAATCTTCATTATTGTTGTTTATGGATTAAAATATGTATTTTTATAAGAGTGATAATGGTTGTTTAAAAATAATCAAAGAGAGTACCCAACCACTAGAAGGCGAAGTATGTTTCATGGTTTTTGAAACCTCACACTATAATTGAGGGGCGTTTAACCCCGCACCCGAAAAATTATAACCCGCACCCGTTTTGGGCACATCCGTAACGCGCCCAAAAAACCCATAGGATGCGCCCAATTTTTTTTTTTCTTTTTTCCGTCACAATAGCCAAAAATCCGGTTTAAGTTGGGCGCATCCAGGATGCGCCCAAAACTGAACCGCGTTTTAAAAAAAATGTTTTGGACGCACCCGGGATGCGCCCAAAGTGGGTGCCAGTTATAAAAAATCGGGTGCTGGGTTTTTCTCCGAAAAGGAAACAAAATGGGTGAATCACTCCTCTCACTCTTCCCTTCCCCCTTAATATTATTATTTGTTTTTTAATCGTGATATTACATATTGTCTAGATACATTTTGTTTCTCTTTCCTTTTCTAGAGTGATGTAACAAACGCAACCTGAGTTTCTTGATTTTGAATGATGTAATCGATAAACAAGTATTAGATACTTCTTAATGTCAAAACTTAATAGAACATCATCCTTATATATGCCTAAAAATGGTTATTCACTAACTAGGACACTATCCAACAAATAATGTGAGTAAAAGTGGTTTACGCTAACTGACAAACTATACACTGGCACAATGCACTTTAAAGAACACTCGTGCAGTCCACACATTTTGTAACAAACTTACCTTCCTAAACATCAGTTCTCCTGCATCTTCGTTATGCGTATGCGAGCTGAACCCAATTTTCCAACTCTTGGATTCCAAGTTCCAACTACTGAAACTTGATCTCGGTTTTACATACTAGTGCATGCACTCCGGACCTCCGAGACTCGTCGTACAACAAATAAATTCCTCAAGCTTCAAGCAAACCTCGATCATAGTTAAACGACCGATGACACTAAAATCACCAATGAAAACGACAAATTATACAACGTTGGTATCAAAAGAAGACGACAAGTATAAAGATCACAAGCCTCAAAGCGAAAAGTGAAAGGAACTAGAATAATAGTAAGATCAACTTAACAACATAGTTTCTCCTTGAGAGATTTTTAGCTCATCACATATCGAGATTGCATCACAAGAGGTAAATCTCTCATAAAACATTATGTTGGCTCGTGATTTGAAAAGAATGGTTTCACATTGACGAATATCCATAATCTATGTTTAAATCCTTACAAAGTGTTCATCTCTTCAAAAGAACTAATAACAATACAAAGACAATCGGTCTATCAAAAACAATGCCAACCTTTGTGATGAATTTGATGATAAACACTTCATGATCGTTAGATTAAGCTCTGATGAAGGTTCAAGTAAAACAAGAATTAAGGTGAAACGAGTGTATTAATCAGGATCGTTAGAATAGATGTGATGGACGGTTGGATGAGTGTTCAAAATCTCCTTAAAAAAAAGAATTATTAGAAAAACAAAAAAAAAATATTAATTAAAGATATGAGAGATGATCGTTTCCTAATAAATAGACTATCTAACATCTTTTCTCTTCAATCCAGAATCAAACCAACGTTCTTCATCTTTAGCATCCTCCCCAGTTTATTTTTTGAATCCGTTGAATACGGAAAAAGTTTGTTTGTTCTTCTTGTATATTAGTCGATTATTAGTATATTGTTCTTCTACTTCGATTTTAAAATTGTGTTGAGTGAAATTGTATTCATATTCATGAACTCCAATTTGATATTCAAATGAATTGTTTTGATGTTGTGTAGATATTCGTTAATATTCTACTTCGATTTTATAGTTGTGTGTTTAATGAAATTGTATTGATATTCATGAACACCAATTGGATAATCAAACGAACTGTTTTGATTTTGCGAAGATATTCCTTAATATTAGGTAGATATCCGTCAACATATCTTTCTACTTTACAGACTTGAATAAATAGTAAACATGAAATATTGATATTCATGCATTATAGATGAATATTCAAACGAACTGTTTTGATGTTGCGTATGTATTCGTTAATATTAGGTAGATATTCGTCAACGTATTTTTTCTACTTTACATACTTGAATAAATATTAAACATGAAATACTAATATTCGTTGACTACAGATAATTCGTCAACGTATTTAATCTATCTATATCGTTAACCAAACACATATTCTCCAAATCCTCCTTATCATAAATCATATACTCATAGTTAATTTAAAAACAATGTATTTTGAAAATGTTGTCTTCAACTACAAATAATAATAGCTGGATGAGGTACTAATAACTACGGAGTAATTAAACTCCAATATAATTTCAATACTTAACCAAACGAGCACGATCACTAAGATAAAATTTATCATAATTCACCTATGTCAAATGAAGGACAAATAAGGAAAACATTTATCTTATATATTAAAGTTGAGCCTTTTTTAGCTCTTAAGTGAGTTTAGAAAAATTGTTAGGTTATTTATTTATTTTTTTAAAAACATTATTAACATGTTAACAAATTACATTAAGAAAAATAAAATCATTAATTTGGAGCAAATTATTTTCAAGGTTTAAGTAAAATTAATCTATCTAATTATTATTCATCTATTTTACTTTTGATATATAATGAAATTTGAAGTAGATATAAAACTATAAATATCTAACCATGTTAAAAAATAACAAGAACTTAATAAAACTCAATATCAATTATATTTTTAATTATTCACTAAAAATTTAATAGGTAACCAATGAAAAATACATAAAATATTTTATTTATTATAGATATTTATTGAGGTTATAACAATATAAAATGTTATAAATTATACTCCCTCTGTCCCGATTTGAATGTCCCAAATGGGACTTTGCACTTGGATTAAGGCTAAAAAAAAGGACAACAGAGGTATAAAAGGAGAGATAAAAAAATATTATTTTATTAAGAACCAATCAGAACAAAGCTGTAAATTTTTACAACCAATCAGAATGCTCCATTCAGAGCACACAGATCACCATTTTTCAGTACCCAAAATACCCTTACAACTATCTGCCTTTATTCCTGTACAGTCTCCATCTACTCACTTTCAGTTTACATTTTCACCATTACAAGTAAAAGCACAGTGCTTAAGTGAAAAACAGAGCATTCAATTTTAAGGTAGTTTCTGCATCATTGTCTGGTGGGGATGTCCTCAGCTTTCGATTTAAATGAAGCTCCAGATGATGACGTCATTAGAGAAGAAATGGAGGGAGAATGGTCACAAGACAGAGAAACAACTGGGGACAATGATCTACCATTTGATCTTAATTTCTCACCTGAGCATCACCATCCAGAACCAGAGGCAACAACAGAGGCATAAGGACATCATCAGACATCCACACGCAGGCTCAACAAGGATCAGAAATGGGTAATACTGAGTTATCTTCTGGAGAGGACATCATAGGGAAAGCTACCAAAAGGTGCCATCAATGAAGCTGCACAATATTTCAACACAACACGTAAGACAATAAGCAGATTATGGAATAAAGCTAAACAGACAGAGGAACATGAAGTCCCTAACCTGAGTACAAGATTTCACCAATGTGGCAGGAAAAGAGTTCAAGTAGAACCAAAGGTAGTCAAGGCAATAAGCATGGGGAATAGGACTTGTGTTAGAGACTAGCAAGTTCTCTATTTATATCCAAATCAGCATGTCATAGAATGATTAAAAAAAGGGACATGAAGCCACATTCAAATGCCCTGCATCCAGGACTGTCAGAAATACACAAGATCACAAGCTGAAATGGGTTCTAAGCCTACTTCAAGGGGACACAACAGACAACAAGAAGGAGTATTTTCCTATGTATGATTTCGTCCACATAGATGAGAAGTGGTTCTATCAAACAAGGAAAACACAGAAGTACTACATAGCCAGAAATGAGAAAGGTCAATACAGATCAGCTAGCTCATCAAAATTCATTCCAAAGGTAATGTTTACAGCAGCAGTTGCAAGACCAAGGTGGAACTCAGAGGGACATTGCACATTTGATGGGAAAATAGGAATATTTCCATTCACATATGAAGAGTCAGCAAAGAGAAAATAAAAAAACAGAGCAAAGGGGACAATGATCACCAAACTGGTGGAAAGAATCAACAAAAAGGAGACAAGAAATATGCTCATCAATCAAATTATTCCAGCAATCAAGGAAAAGTGGCCAGATGATGGAAATCATAAAACCATATTTATTCAGCAAGATAATGCAAGGCCTCATATAACTCAAGATGATCCTGAGTGGCAAGAGGTATATGAACAAGAAGATTTCACATTTATACTCATACAGCAGCCAACAAACAGTCCAGATGTTAATATTCTAGATCTTGGTTTCTTTAGGAGTATTCAGTCATTAATGCACAAGAAAATGCCAAAAACTGTAGATGACATGCTCATTGCAGTTATGGAAGCTTTCTATGAGTTGATCCTATTACACCCAGTGATGTATGGCATACAATGCAGTTTGTCATGAATGAAATTCTGAAATCAAAAGGAGGCAATGGCTATGACCTACCACATGCTAACAAGAGAAGGATGAGATCACAAGGTATGCTACCATCAGTAATTAAAGCACCAGAGTGGGCTGTGCAAGAATCATGGAATATTGTCCATGAAAGGGGACAAAGTAGCTTGCCAACAGAAACTCAAGAAGATCCAACAGAGAATCAAGATACTCAAGGAGCCTCAGAGAATCACCAAGAACCAACGGAAACTCAAGACCCACAAGAATCAGAAGAAGCAAACTGAAGGGGACACAACAGTTAAGATAAGTTTCTAAACTTCACATCACTAGACAGTCTTGTGAACTTAAGAAACTCTTTTGTATGCTAGTATTTGAAAATGAATGCTATGGAGGAATATAAGTTTTTGGATCTCAGTTGTCTCCAATCATCATAGAATCAAACCCAATTTCTGCCAACTCATAATACCAGATAAGCCTAGCAATTCAGTTACAAGTAACTGGTGGCTTATAGCACATTTAAGTTGGAAAAATCAGAGGATTATCATCTCAGATATAAGGATTCATCATCGATCAAATACCAAAAAAATAACTGATCAAAACATACCAGATAGGCATCTACTTAATTGCAAATTAATGATCCAATGGCAAATTAAGTTTGTGATCTTAGAAATGCATCTCACATTACAATTTCATCACAGATATTGAACAATATCTCAGTTACCATCAAACCCTCACAGATACACTGCTAATCACAACTTAAAATATCACACTGAAATCAGAAATATGCAAAAGAGTTCCTATAGCACATTAAGACAGTTTTTTCATGGTATATGTTTTTTATCCAACATAGCAAACACCTCCAAAAACAGAGCATCAAAAGAGTGCCTCAAAGAGCACAGAGACCATCACCAAAAGAGTGCCTCACAGAGCATGTGAAGATCATAACAACCTGTATGCACTACATTATGTTCAAAACAGAGCACATCGATCATCACAACCTGTTTGCAAACTCCTCCCAAAACAGAGCAGATAATCTGCAAAAAATAGAGCAGATAATCCACAAACCAATACCAAAACCACATAATCCACAAAAACCAACAGAATCCAACAATATCCACAAACAAACATCCAAAACAGAGTCCAACAATATCCGGGAACAACAGAAAATGTCCAGAAATACCAAAACAGAGTCCAAATTACAGAACAGAGGGGATATGAACAAGAGGGGACTTAGCTAGATCGAGAGGGGCTGTCAGAGATGACAATGAGCTCAGGGGACAGAGGCTCATCAAGATCCGGTGGCAGCAACTCCGCATCAACATCCATGGGCTCAGGTGTGGCGACGTCGGGGACCCTCAGCTCAGGAGTAGGTGTGTCGGGGATCACGATCACCTCCCGGGGCCGAGAGGTGGCTTCATTCTCTGAGAGTTCTGGCGACCATTGCATCTCCACCGACTGCCTCTCCGGGTAAGAGCCTAAGACTTCAGTAGGTGTCATCTCCGGGAGACTAAGGCTGAAAGAATGATTCCCATCGCACCGGGGACCCTTTTTGCAAGGAGGAGACAGATTGCAACCACCAGGGAGAGGGACGGAGAAGGATTGGTCGCCGGAATCCTTTTTCACCGCCGACTCCTCCTCCTCCTCCGTCGGCGAGGACTCTCGCATCAACGACGGGGTGCTGGAAGGCTCAGGTTCAGATGGTGGTTCGACTCCCCGCTCATAGGAGGGAGGAGAATCGCTTCTGGTGAAGCTTTGGGATGGGCGACTGAGTGAGGATTCAGACATGGCGAGCGAGAGTGAGGGAGAGGAAGAAAGGGAGGTTGTGAGATTAGGGTTGTGAGAATGAGGGAGAGAGGCGGGGAAGAGGGTATTTACAGAGGGAGAAGATTAGGGTTTGAGTTTTGGGCTGGGTATTGTTGGGCTGGGTATTTTTGGGCTAGATTAGGGTAATCGGGATTAGATTAGGGTAATTGGGTTTAGGGTGTGTTTAGCAGACCAGGTGTTAATTTGGGTTAAGGGTTTAATTTGGGTTTAGGTGTTAATTTGATTAATTATAAAATGGGTTAGGTAGATATTGAAGAAATTTAATGGAGTTGGGGTTAGTTGGATGAATTAATGGAGTAGAAATGTAATGGAGAAGATGATGTAGATGGTTGATTTGATTGATAAAGTGTTATTGAGAGTATAAATGAATAAAATTAGAAAGGAGTAAAATAATATGAGTAAGGATATTAAGGGAAGAAATCTATGTCCAAAAAAGGAAACAAGACAATAAAAAAGGGACGCCCGAAAAGGAAACGGGACAAACAAAATGGGACGGAGGGAGTATAAAATATATGTCAAAACCGATTTTAAAATTATTATGAAGTAATTATATAAACATTGCACGAAAGAAATTCAAATATATATACTCGAAGAGTTTGACTACGATTTGAGTTGGAAAGGATAGGCACTATCCGGATAAACCTCCGGGCGTTCTTAAACCCTACCAAGAATTCATCCATGGCGATTCATCTTCTCTCCTCATTATCTCATCCTCTCCCCTTCACTCCCATCAAACCCCATAACTTCGCATTCCCAATTTCCCTCAACCCAATCAAACCTAATCCCCCAATTACAGTTGCAGCAGCAACAAAACCACTAAGCAACAATGGCTCCTCTTCCACAACCCCACGCCCAGGCCGGAAGAAAAAGACGGTCCAAGAGCCAGAAAACGGGTCAATTACAACCAATACAGCCTCCAATTCGGATTCAGAGCTGGAGTTGGAAGATTTCGACGACGGAATGGAAGGTAAGCCCTATCCAGATCCGCCACTAGTATGCTGCTTCGGCGCGGCAAGAAAGGAGTTCGTTCCGACTGTTAGGGTTTCGGAGGTTCAGATGCATCCGGATATGTACTCGCAGTGGAAGATGCTCCAATGGAAGCCGCCGGAGTTCGCGCGTGCTCCTGGTGGACCGCCGTCTAATGTAGCTATCTCCCATGTCCGGCTCGGAGGGCGTGCGGCTTTCATGGGGAAAGTTGGGGATGATGAGTTTGGGGAGGAGATGGTTAATTTGATGAACAAGGAGAAGGTTCAGACTAGGGGAGTGAAATTGGATAAGAATTTGAAGTCCGCTTGTACTAAGATGAGGATCAAGTTTGATAAGGATAGCAGAATGAGGAGTGAGGTTGTGGAGGAGGCTGCTGAGGATTCTTTGCTTGGCTCTGAGCTCAATTTGTTTGTGCTTAAAGAGGTATTTGAATGTTCAGTGCTAGAGCATGGTTTTAGTTATGCTTTTGTTCATACAATGTTGTTCATTCTGAGAATCTATGGTGCTGTTTTGATTGCTCATTAAGTTGAATACTGGCATTTGGTGAATCTATTCGGGTTTTCGAGTTTTTTATTGCATTGTGTTGGTGATTGGATTGCTTTGACGACATGAGCATATTCAGTGATAGAAATTGATTAGTTACATATGTTCATATCATGTTGCTCATTATGGGAATCTGAGGTGATGATTGGATGCTGTTTTATTGCTGGTTAAGTTGAACATTGACATGTGTGTTGATTGCATTTAAGAGCTAGAGAGTGATAAATTGGAGATCTGAAGATGAAACAAAACCAGCAGAACACATCTTATTTCTGATTCTCCATGCCACTTTCTTATGTAGGAGAGATTGACTATATTAATTTAGATTCATGCTTAGCTTCTTTGGTTTAGAGTGTATCTTGGAATTCAAATGTTGCTGTGATGAAAGTTGTTATTAATTATATCTTTGCACTTTGCAGGCTAGGATCTTCCACTTCAACTCAGAGGTACTGACATCACACATAATGAGTTCCACTCTGTTCAAAGCAATCAAGCTATCCAAGAAATTTGGCGGGCTTATATTCTTCGACCTGAACCTTCCCTTACCTCTGTGGAAATCACGTCACGAGACAAGAAAGGTGATCAAAAGAGCCTGGGAAGAATCAAACATCATCGAGGTATCAAGGCAAGAGTTAGAGTTTCTGTTGGATGAAGATCATTACGAGAGGCAAAGAGAGTACAAGCCGCAATACTACTCTAATAACTACGAGCAAAGCAAGAATAGGCGAGATTGTTACCATTATACCCCTGAAGAGATATCCCCACTGTGGCACGACGGACTCAAGTTCTTGTTTGTGACAGATGGAACTCTCAGGATACATTACTACACCCCTTCGTTTGATGGTGTTATTGTGGGGACGGAGGATGTGCTTATAACGCCGTTCACTTGTGATCGAACGGGGTCTGGGGATGCCGTTGTGGCTGGAATTATGAGGAAGTTGACAACTCACCCTGAAATGTTTGAAGATCAAGATGTTCTTGAGAGGCAGCTTAGGTTTGCTGTAGCAGCTGGGATTATATCACAGTGGACAATTGGTGCGGTTAGAGGATTTCCTACAGAGAGTGCGACTCAGAATCTTAAAGAACAGGTTTATGTGCCTTCTATGTGGTAGTCATCAGCAACAACTGATCTGCAGAGATTTAGAACTGACTCACTTGTGAATGCAACCAATCCAAAGGTAAGTCATCAAATTTCGTTACTGCCTCTTATTTTCATGCATGTATCATGAGAGGTAGGTCAATGAGAAGATTTTGATATTTGTAGAGGCTGTGGGTGATGGTATCATGGTGATGAAGTAATTAGCCATTTTGGGTCTGTTTTCTCATATCAATTTGCTTAAATAGTTGGCTTCACAATCTCACATGGTTTAAACTTATATAAAATGGAAATGTAGAATGCATTCATCATACTTCATGTGAATCCAGTGGGTTCAGCCATCTAGTTACGTTTATACTCCATCCGATCGGATTTATAAAGGGTTAGAAGTTTTCACAAGAATTAAGAAATAGGTCTATTTGCTTTTCAAATACAATTATTACACCTCAGAAATGTGAAAAAATATGTTTTATGCGTTTGTATTGGTGGGTTGCTTATGTTGGTCCACCAATTGTTGATTGGTCATCTATTTTTATAGTGGAGGGTTTCTTTTTTTTAAAAGGGGTAAGGTCTATAATATATACTCCAATAACCAATAAGAGATAAAGAGTGAATCTCTATGATCTATCACTCCCCCTTTTTTTTAATCATTTCCTATGAAATTTTATATGATAACAAGGAAATAGAGTGTTTTTCTTTTTATGATAACAAGGAAATAGAGTCTAAAACACCTTATATTGTTGATCAAAGAATTGAGTATATCTGTTTATTATCACCTTGTATCATGTATGTATGATTCATGGATCGTTATACAATTAAATTTAACATCACTTGAATTTTTTGAACAAGAAACATCACGAGTAAAGAATACTATTGATGGGTTTGCCATTAATTATAAGAATCCGGATCAGGTGAGAATAATTAATTATTATTGTGCGAATATACGAATAAATGCGCATTTAGGCGATTGACATACATTTTTTTCAGTAATGACATGTACATTTGACAATTGACACGCACTCTGTCAGATTTGCATGTCATTGATAATTTGCCATTGACATCACTTTCGGGGTGTGTGCATGTACTTTTCACATATTATCAATGACATGCAAATCTGACTTAGTGCATGTCAATGGCCTAAATGTGCATGTCATTACTGAAGAAAGTGCATGTCAATGGCTAAAATGTGCATTCATTCGCATATTCACAAAATAATAATTATTCTCACATAAATCTTTTTCTAATTATAAATACATAATAATGCATCTTATACATATCATCACATCACACACCAGGCCCGTCATACTTTTGACATGCTACAACTCTCACCACATCTACTTCTCTCATAAGCCACACATTTTTCTCAGATCTAACATCTACAAACACAACCAACATTATTAAGAAAAACCCATCAACCAACATTATTAAGAAAAACCCATCAACCAACATTATTAAGAAAAACCCATCAACCAACATTATTAAGAAAAACCCATCAACCAAAATGGACGCTCAACCACTCTTTCCACCGATCTCAAACTGCAAACTTGAAGGCCGATCAATACACTCGGTAGCTTCGGATCTTGACGGAACCCTTCTCGTCTCGAGCAATGCGTTTCCTTTCTACTTTCTCGTTGCATTAGAAGCCGGAAGCCCTATACGAGCACTCCTTCTCCTCCTCTCCGCCCCCTTCGTCTACTTCACCTACCTCTTCGTGTCTGAATCCGTCGCTATCCAAACACTCGTCTTCATCACCTTCTCTGGCCTGAAGATCCGAGACATTGAGCTCGTGGCTCGATCTGTGCTCCCTCGGTTCTACGCGGAGGATGTACACCCGGGCAGTTGGAGGGTGTTTAGCTCGTGTAGGACGAGGTGTGTGGTCACGGCTAGCCCTAGGATCATGGTTGAGCATTTTGTCAAGGTTTATCTTGGTGCAACTAAGGTGCTTGGAACCGAGCTCGAGGTCACAGCTTCGGGTCGGGCTACTGGGATCCTTAAGAGGCCTGGGGTGCTTGTTGGAAGGCACAAACGGGCTGTCGTCTTGGAGGAGTTTGGGTCTGATGGCCCCGACGTCGGGCTTGGAGATAGGGAAACCGATCATGATTTCATGGCTATTTGCAAGGTAAAATATGTGAACATCTTATTTAATTTACATATCTTGCATTGCAAGCTATCAGTTGTTTCATAACTACTCCTTTGACTTGAACACTGATTAAGAAATTAAGTTCATGTCTATGAAGTGTGGGATTGTTCTTATACACATACCCCTTGAATTCAACTAAGAAATTATCAAATTTAGAGTAGTTTTATATCCAATTTTGAAAATTTAACTTCATTGGCTGCATCAGTACATTTTGTTATAATTACTCATCTGCAAAGCTATATACAACTCTTTATAAGCTACAGGTACATTATCACACAAGCAATTCCACTTAGTATTGAAATTTAAGTTGATTTACAATCTGAAATATACATGTTCTTCCATCTACCTCTTATATTATTTGATATATTCGTGCAGGAAGCATATATGGTGCAAGGAAAGAAGATCAAACCACTACCAAGAAATGAACTCCTAAGCCCATTGATTTTCCATGATGGGAGGTTAGTTAGGAGGCCAACATTCCTAATTGCCCTCTTAACCTTCTTATGGCTTCCCATAGGCTTCTTCCTTTCCCTCACAAGAGTATTTCTCAACCTACTTGTCCCCGAAAAAATCGTTCAGTTCAACTACAAGCTAATGGGCATGAGGCTAGTCGTCAAGGGCAATCCTCCTCCACCTCCCAAGAAAAACCAACCCGGTTTCCTCTTCGTGTGCAACCATAGGACAGTAGTCGACCCAGTTGTGATCGCGGTAGCCTTAGGGAGAAAGATTGTGTCCTTATCATCGAGGGAGAGGGAAAAAGACGCATCTAACATAAAACGTCTTCTGGAGGAAGGCGACTTGGTGATATTCCCTGAAGGGACGACTTGTAGGGAGCCTTACTTGTTGAGGTTTAGTGCTCTTTTTGCTGAGCTAACTGATAGGATTGTGCCTGTGGCGATCGATACTAAACCAAGCGTTTTCTTTGGGACTTCGGTGAGGGGATACAAGTTTTTGGACCCTTTTTTCGTGTACATGAATCCTTTGCCTAGGTACGAGATCACGTTCTTGGATTGCTTGCCGAGTGAGATGACTTGTGGGAGCGGAAAGTCGCCTAATGAAGTTGCGAACCACGTTCAGAGGATGATTGCAGGGGAGTTAGGTTATGAGTGTACTAACATGACTAGAAAGGACAAGTATGCAATGCTTGGAGAGACTGAGAGACGTGAAAAAGATAAGTAAAACAAAGTATTTCGAATGTATACAGATATTATTAATGCATGCTTAGAAGGAAATTTATGTGTTCCTTTCAAAAAAAAGAAGAAAATTTATGTGTCAAACATGAAACATCTCATCTGCAGTTCCCATCATCATCATCAATATGAACCTTGAACAAATATGTGAGATCGAATATTGACAGATCGAATTAAGAACACACACAACAGTAACAAAAATGAACACAGGAGATGTTAACGAGGTTCGGACTCAGCCTATTCCCCGTGGCCTCAAGATAAGAGCCAAATCCACTAAGTAAAGGTGAAGATCTTACAGAGAGCATACAACAACAACATATCTAAACTCACAAAGGCTTACAACTACAGAAACAAGAAGCAAGCAAGAGATAGAAGAACCCCCCTTTCACAGTCACCGGCAAGACTTCGAACCCTAGCCCGCTGAGCACCCGAGGTCACGATCTAGAGCTTCTCCACTAGCCAAGACCACCGTCTTCAAGCTTGGAACACCAACAGCAAGAGATTTGCTTCGGCGAAGAAGAAGAATCAAACCAACGTCGATCTCCCTCAAGAACACTCTCTCAGATCTCTCTCTCTCTCTCTCTCTCTCTCTCTCTCTCTCTCTCTCTCTCTCAGATGAACAGGTACGAGCAAAGGCAAGAAGTGCGGCGAGAAGAAGGGTTAGAAAGCTTATATACCAAGCTTCTAACTCACACGCGGAGCCCCGGTTTCCTCCAAGCGGGTCGGGTCAAGTCTTGGGCATCTGTTACAGATTTGGGCCTAATCTTCTACTGAACCAACATAAGGCCCAATACAACATAAACGAGTTTCCTAATAAGCCTAAGTACAAGATCTGTTAACAATGGCTAATTCCTTACAATATGCCCTCTTAATTTCCATCACCTTTACATTGCCTAACTCTAACTGTAGAACACAGCCATTGATCGAGATAGGAGCAGATTTGAAGCTACCAACCATCGTCGGCCAAAAACACACTTCAACAATCATCAAAGAACATCCAGAATGTGGAGAGAGTTCCTGCAAAATGCAAACTTATCAGTTGTTACAATTTTAGTACCATAATCAGTAGGATTAAGATCACCCTTAATCTTACTAACTATAATTTCCTTTTTCTCTACTTTGTCACGAATGAAATGGTGCCTTACATCTATGTGTTTAGACCTTTCATGATAAACAAGATCCTTATACAAATATAAAGCACTTTGACTATCAATATGCAGAGTAGGAATATATTTAACAAACTGAATCTCATTCAAAATCCCAGTCAACCAAGTGGCTTTTTTAGCTGCCTCAGTAGCTGCAATATACTCAGCTTCGGTAGAAGATAAAGCAACCACAGATTGTTGTTGAGATTTCCAAGTTACCGGCCCAAGTGTAGAAATAAGAGGTAGTAGACTTCCTAGTGTCTCTATTACTAGCAAAATTTGAATCTACAAATCCATATAATTCATCTCTACTAGTGTGCTCAGAAAACACTAATCCTAAGTCATTGGTACCACATATATATCTCAAAGTATACTTCATAGCAATCCAACGATCAGCACCAGGGTTTGACATGAATCTACTTAACACACTCACAGCAAATGCCAGATCAGGTCTGGTACATAGCATATCATACATAATAGAACCAACAACAACATCAAAAGGCACACTGGACATCTTATCAATCTCTTCTTGACTGGTAGGACAACTATCCTTACTGAGCTCTAAGTGACTTCCTAAGGGAATATAAGTAGGTTTAGAATCTTTCATGTTGAATCTATCTAAAACCTTGTTCAAGTAGTCTTTCTGAGATAACCACATTATTTTCTTCTTTCTATCCCTAAGAATCCTAACTCCTAGAATCATTTGAGTAGGACCAAGATCTTTCATATCAAAATGCATCTTAAGATCTCTTTTAACACCAGAAATAGTCACTTTAGAGTTACTCATCATAAGAATATCATCCACATAAAGCAGAACATACACAGGAGAGATAGAATTTACATTCTTAAAATATAAGCAAGTATCATAACTACTTCTGTGAAAACCCAGCTTTTTCATACAAGCATCAAATTTTAAATTCCACTGCCTAGGTGATTGTTTTAATCCATAAATGGATTTATTTAATAAGCAAGCATGATCAGGATTTTTCACATCAATAAAGCCCTTAGGCTGCTTCATATAAATTGTCTCATCTAAATCTCCATGTAAAAAGGCTGTTTTTACATCCATTTGTTCTAGTCCCCAGTCAAAGACAGCACACATAGCAAGTAATAATCTCATTGTCTTATACTTAACAACAGGTGCAAAGATGTCATTGTAATCCACCCCTTTCCTTTGGGTGAAGCCCTTAGCTACTAACCTAGCCTTAAATCTAGGTGGATCCATTTTACTGTTACCATCTTTGATCTTATAAATCCACTTGCAGTCAATAAGTTTGGCTTTGTCTGGTTTAGGGACAAGAGTCCAAGTCTTATTTACTGTCATGGATTCAATTTCTTCCTGCATAGCTTTAATCCATAAATTTGCATTTTTGCATTTCATAGCTTGCTCATAAGTGTGGTGTAAGAGTTGTCAATTACATTGGTTGTAATGAAAGCATAATCAACTAGGCCAACAACAACCAAGATAACATGCTCAACATTATTAGAAGCAAACTTCTTATTAGGTATCCTAACTCTAGAGACTCTATCTCTAGCTAATTGATAATTTTCTAGGTCATGCATTTCAGATAAAGGTTCAGACACTACATTATCAGTAATATTATGCATATCAGAAAACTTAAAATTATTAGTGCTAGAGGAGTGTAGAGAGTTCGAAGTTTCTTCCCTGTTTTCTCCTCCCCTTAATTGTTGTGCATTGTTATTTGCACCATCTCTCTCATCACTTTCTACTTCCTGCCCTCTTGAGTTGCTAACATTTGTCTCCCTTGAGCTAGGCATCTCTTCACTTGTGCCTCCATTTGACTCATCTTGACTGAGAGACAGCTGGCCAATGTCAAACTCTTCTTCATCTGGGGGCAGTGGCTCAATGGGAGTGTAGAAGTGCCTTGATGGAGCTTCATCTCCATCACCATCTTCTGAGGTACCTGTCACCTTGGTAGCAACAGTTAGATTATTTTTAAAATAAAAATCATTCTCATTAAAAGTAACACTCCTTGACACTATAACTTTTAGACCATGAGGTTGTAAAACAAGTAGCTTGTACCCTTTTACACCCTCTGGGTAACCTAACATAACACACTTAATTGCCCTAGGTTTTAGTTTACCTTGTGAAATTTGAGAGTAAGGTGTGCAACCAAAATTTTTAAATGTGATAGACTAGGTTTTCTACCCATCCACATCTCTTGTGGAGTTTTAAAGTCAATGACAGAGGAGGGAGACCTATTAATGAGATAGGAAGCAGTCATAACTACATCACCCCAGAATGAGTGTTTCATTCCTGAGCTAATTAGCATGCATCTAGTTTTCTCAAGCAATGTTCTATTCATCCTTTCTGCAGTACCATTTTGTTGAGGAGTTCCAGGCACAGTTAAGTGTTTTTTGACTCCCATTTGGTGACAGTAATTTTTGAACTCATGATTGCAAAATTCTAAACCATTGTCAGTCCTAAGACATCTAAGCTTCTTACCAGTTTGAGTTTCTACTGTTATTTTCCAGTTTTTAAAAGCATTAAAGGCCTCATCCTTAGTTCTAAGCAAATAAAGTCAAACTTTCCTAGAATAATGGTCAATAAAGGAGATAAAATACATCTTACCTCATACTGTGCTTACCTGGGCTGGACCCCATAGGTCAGAGTGTACATACTCAAGAGGAGCACTAGCAACAAATGTAGATCTAGCAAATGAGTCATTAGTCTTTTTACCAAAAATACAGTCTTCACAGAAACTCAAGTCACAAGGTTTTTATTAATTAAACCTAGCTTATGTAAATGGTTTAGGCCTTTATTACCAATGTGCCCCATTCTGCTGTGCCACACCTTAGTTTGATCTAAAGTAAGATTATTATTATCAAAGGAGAGATTTAATTCTGGTGAAATGACAACATGATACAAACCACCTTTCTTAATTCCCTTTAAAGAGTAGTCCCATTTTTAATAACTTCTCTTATTCCATTTTGAGTGAAAATCCTACACTTAAGGTCATCTAAGGCTGACTCAGATAACAGGTTTCTCCTAAGGTCAGGGACCCACCTGACATTCTGAAGGGTCCTAACAACACCATCATGCATACACAAGGGAACACTACCTACACCTCTAATTGTTAAGGCACTGTGATCACCTAACATCACCTTACCCCCATAAGACTCAACTAGGGAGCTAAAACAAGATTTATTAGGAGTAGCATGCATGGTACAACCAGAATCAAGGATCCAATCATTATCAAGAGGAGCATCAGAACACATCAGTAACTTACAATCATTGTATTCCTCAGATTCAAACACAGCAGCAGTGTTATCAATTCCAGATTTATTGGCATCATCCTTTTTCTTTTTATGGCAATCTTTGATAAAGTGTCCTACTTTACTACAATAGAAGCGGGTTTTATTCTTATCATTACTATTATTAGAGCCTAAGGATTCTTTCTTTTTATCCTTATTATACTGTTTAAAATTCTTCTTATGTTTGCCATTAACCATTAGAACCTCAGCTTTAGAGTCAATCTTCTTATCTGAGTTCTTACCCCTAAACACCTTTAGAGTTTCATTTTTTTCAGTCAAGGACTCAATGATCTTGTGTTTTGATAAAGATTCATTTCCAAACTGAATAACATCTTTAAAGTTGTCAAACTGAGCAGGCAAAGAGTTAAGGAGAATAACACCTTGGTGGTTATCTTCAATCTTTTCATTACATCTTTCTAAATCCTGAGTCATCCTAAGAAACTTATCTAGATTATCATTCAAGGTCAGATTCATATCCATTTTATAGGTAAATAATCTGCACAGTAAAGATATTCTAGAAGGCATGGATTTAGTTAAGTAAAGAGATTCTAAACCTTCCCATAGAGATTTAGTAGTCTTGAAGTTTACCACCTGTCGAGCAACATCATCAGAAAATCTGATCATGATCTCTGAATGAGCAATCTCATCCATCTCCAGCTGCCTAGCAGTTGAAGTCTCAGCCATGTAGTCACCCTTAATGGCTTTGGACACCTTTTCTTTGATCAATATGGCTTTCATCTTCACTTGCCACATTGCAAAATCAGTGGTTCCATCAAATGGCTTCATCCTTATGTTGTTATCTGACATGGTACCTGAATCAACACTCAAGTTAATCAGAGCACTTTTACAGTAGACAAAATCAAGGTAAAGCACTTCAGAGATTCTTGAAATTAACACAATAATCCAAGAAAACCTCAAGTAAAAACTCAGATAGCTTTGGTAATCACAGTATCACCAAGATATCCCGAGTTACAATGCAATCAGTTTAGATCTTACACAAAAGACCTAGACAGAACTACATGCAAGACAAGAAATGATCAGTCAACAAAAGTGAGCGAAAGCAAGATACCAGAAATCAGTCAAAGCACCAAAGATCCCTAGGGATGAACTTCTAAAATCACACAAGATCCAGAAAAGCACAAAACAAGGGAACCTGACTCTGATACCAATCTGTGAGATCGAATATTGACAGATCGAATCAAGAACACACACAACAGTAACAAAAATGGACACAAGAGATGTTAACGAGGTTCGGACTCAGCCTATTTCCCGTGGCCTCAAGATAAGAGCCAAATCCACTAAGTAAAGGTGAAGATCTTACAGAGATCATACAACAACAACAGATCTAAACTCACAAAGGCTTACAACTACAGAAACAAGAAGCAAGCAAGAGATAGAAGAACCCCCCTTTCACAGTCACCGACAAGACTTCGAACCCTAGCCCGCTGAGCACCTGAGGTCACGATCTAGAGCTTCTCCACTAGCCAAGACCACCGTCTTCAAGTTTGGAACACCAACAACAAGAGATTTGCTTCGGCGAAGAAGAAGAATCAAACCAACGTCGATCTCCCTCAAGAACACTCTCTCAGATCTCTCTCTCTCTCTCTCCGATGAACAGGTACGAGCAAAGGCAAGAAGTGCGGCGAGAAGAAGGGTTAGAAAGCTTATATACCAAGCTTCTAACTCACACGCGGAGCCCCGGTTTCCTCCAAGCGGGTCGGGTCGAGTCTTGGGCATCTGTTACAGATTTGGGCCTAATCTTCTACTGGACCAACATAAGGCCCAATACAACATAAACGAGTTTCCTAATAAGCCTAAGTACAAGATCTGTTAACAATGAGTAATTCCCAACAAATGGAAATTATCCTTACAAAATAAGTAGTAAGAAACAATTTCTAATGAACTAAGAGAGGTCTTCAGAAACAAGTAAAAACTTGTGAATATGGTCATATCAGAGCCCAAGCATGGCCAACATCCATCTCTCTGATCGTTGAAGATCTCCTCTGTTTTCTGAAGTTGTGTTTCTATTTAAGCATAGAAGAGCTGATACTGTAGCGCATGAGTTGGCTAGGTGTAGTTGTTTGTTTTTGAAGGTGAAAGTCCTCAACTAAGAGAAGAAATACCCATGCATATAGCCCAAAAAAGGGAAATATAACCAGAAACTCACCTTAGAAATAAGAATCTTGAGAAGATAAAAGCAATGGTAAGAGTAAAAGAAATATAAAGGGCATATGAAAGAAGACCAGGAGACTTGCTGTGTTAGAAAGGATTCCCACATCGGGTTTGAGTTATAAAGATTGCCCACTATATAAGTTAATGGATTACTCCCCCTATTGCCAATTGGTTTTAGGGTGGAACCCCGTTGGGCTTATCTATTGGGCCTAATGCGCATATGCGCTTGTGTTGTGCGCGCCCCCAGTCCAGTCCGTGGTTGTCCCTATGGGCCCACGAAGTTTCACATGCTGATCTTCTTGAGATGCTCTTTTATATATTCTCTTAAGGCTCTGAATTTCCTCTTCCAGGATGAATTCAGCCTGATTCGGCTTGCAAAGAATCGTGTAGGAGGAATCAAAGAAGAGAGGAATATCTGCAGAAGAAGTTGCCATCATTTTCCTTTGGATCCATAAACTTGTTGAAAGCTTGTTCTCATGGTGACACAAAAAGATTTTGGCTATTGTAATCTTCCACTCCTTGGGAATTAACAAGACAAAATGACTATTAATCTGTGTCACCTACAAACATTGACACAAAGAAATAATCAAGTTATACTTATAAAATATGTAAATTAATATAGAAAATTTGTGCCAAGGGATATAAACTAGCTAATGTTTCCTTTCAAAAAAAAAACTAGCTAATGTTTAAAGTCTTGAGTTTTTTTTTCTGATAGAGAGACTGCGCTCACAAATTTCATAGAAAGGACTACAAAGCGCAAAAACGGGGCATAGTCTTGCCCCTAATATCGTCCAAAAGGAAAGAATAGTGTGATGGAATTGCCCTTCATCGGGAGGATCATCTAACAAATGGATCCCTGATGGAAAATTAAAAGCAAGTTGTTGGATCGGTTAGTATAGTTACTTCCTAGGGAACAATAGGTATTGTTCCTCAGGAGGTATAGCAGCGGAATAATAATATGCAAGAAGTAAACTTTGACGCAAGATTTAGAGTGGAAACCTCAACCAATTTGTGTTGAGTAAAACCACTACCTTCAAGCTTCTCACTTGAAGGATTTAGAAAGGTGTACTTATCTTATTGATTTCTCGTTCGTTACAAAAGAGAGCTCGGATTACGATCACGAATCACTCCTCTCACTCGAGCCCGAACTCAACCTCTAAGCCTAAGGATCACCCTTCTTCTTCTTCTCTGAATCTCTCAGTCGTACAACTTCAATCAAAGCGTCCAACGTTTCTAAGTCTAAACACTTGCTTTTATACCTAGATCGTCTAGAATAAAACATGGAAATAAATCTCTAAGAAAATAATATCTTTTAGCAAAAGATAATATTTCCTTCCATAATATCTTTAACCGCCTAACCGCCGAGATCACAATCTTCCTTGAATATCTTTTCTTCGAGTATCTCTTCTTCGAATATCTTCTCTCAGATCTTTCCTTTAGAAACGCAATCCCTTGTCTTGCTCCCTTTTCGGTCTAGCTTTCCTAAGATAGAATACCGCTGTGTACCACTGTGTAACGTTCCTTTCTGAGTAGCGATCCTGAAACACTCAGTCATTTCATTAGTAGAATGTTTGTCTCCATTCAAAACCGAAGGAGCTTCAACAAATTCCCCCTTTTTGATGGTGACAAACATTCTTTTCTTTAAGGCATATAAACACTTTAGGATATAAGACATGAAAAGTATATTCACAGTAAACCTATAAATAGTTTCCCTTAGGATTGTTACTCGTAGAGAAAGGGTCTGATATTCCCCCTAAAACCTTGAACCTCCTTTATTTTCCCCCTTTTGGCATCATCAAAAAGCTGTACTTAATCATATAAGGACTTAAAGCAAGCGAAGTCAGGTTACAAAACAGTCATTCCATTGATTAATAGGCGTCTAAGTGGCCGACGCTTGTACATAGTGAAGCAGGGAAAGAAAACGCAAACAAAGCAAACAAACGAAGAACAAGTACATCAAGCAAAGGGTACAAAAAGCATAGAAGAGAAGAAGTTGATGTGCTAGGGAACAGAAAGTGTGGGTCAGATATAAGGAAGGAAGAGTGCAAGGCAGCGTCTTGATACTGCGAAGGGAACCTTACTGGTTTGATGTCGTCCATCGACGGATCTCATCCTTCAGAGCAGTGATCTCCTTAGTTAGCCTGTGTTGTTGTTCAGATAGGAGTCCAACAAGCGTGCACAATTCCTCCAACTTATCACTGTGATAGACCATAGTGGGCGCTTCATTCTGTTCCTCTTGAGGGTCTTCAGACAGGGCATCAATCTCAGTATTGTCCAAAGCCCTCACCCAAGCACCATCAGCGTTCTTGTCAAATCTCATCTTCTTCAAATTAGCCTCAGCAAGCTCTCGTGCATGTACAGCATCAGTAGGCCCAGACTCATACACCTTCAAATATTCCAGGACCTTTTTCACAACTCCAGGGAAAGGAAGACCATGCCTGTCATTCTTCCTGGCATGAGCCATGTGCAGCATGATGATTTTAGGCAGATTGATGGCTTTCCTGAGGAGCATTTTATCCATGATTAGAAAATCCTGGATCAGTATTGTGGTGCGCTTCTGCTCTCTGGGGGTAATGTTACTGATAACGTAACTGTGGAGCACACGATTCACAACTCCCATGGATGCTGTTGACATTTCGCCTACTACCTCAGTATTGAAGTCCTGAGAGACATTCTGAATAGCAGCCAAGCTCACCTCCTTAGGCCACTGACCTTTAACATATTCCTCAAACCCACAATGAGGGACGCCAAGAATTAAACCTAATTCAGTACTTGAGAAGACATGAGTTTCCTTACCCAGTTTGAAGGAGGCTTGCACGGCGTGAGGTTTTTCAGTGATTGTGAGGGAAGTGTAGAATTGACGGAGCAGATGAGCATTTACCTGTTCAGCGGAACAGAACAGTTTTCCCCAGCCTTGGAAGCGAACCATATCAACCAATGCTTCCATTCCATTGTTGATCAAGAATTGATCGTTGAATATTAAGTCCCTGATGATTACCCTCTTCCCCAGAGTTTTGCCTTCGGCAATCGTTTTTGGGGCTTTCTTGGCTTTGGGCGGTTTTGCAGCGAGACTTCGAGTGCGAGGGTGAGAGAGAGAGATTTCAACTTTTGCTCTTTTGAGGGAAGGCTCATCAGACTCCTCAGATACGACGGTTGACGACCGTCGAGGCGTAGATCGTGCCTTTCTTTTGATGATTGGTTCATCCTCATCTTCCATTGTCAGGTCTGTTACATCCAGACCCTTTTTCTTCTCCTCTTTTCTACTCTCTTCCTCTATTTCCTCAAGAACTCCTGTAACGCCCAGATCTGTTGGCGTTGTGGCGGAGGCGGTGCCTTCAGATGTGGCTTTTTGTGGGCTTGGTTCAGGCTCCGCTAATTTCGGAGCATTGATGGGTTCAGGGATAGAGCTAGGGTTCGACTTTTGTGGTGAAGGATCTGTGGAAGGAGATGGGCTGTGGAGCTTTACTGTGGGAGGGGTAGAGATTTTTTCTGTGGAGGTGTTGGAGGTGGTGTGAATAGGTGTGACAGGAGGAGTTTTGGATTTGGCTGGAGACGGTGTGGGTGTGGTTGTTTTGACTGGCTTTGGTGAGAGAGATTTTGATTTGGTTGGAGATGGAGATGGTGATTTTTCTTTGATTTGGGTTGAGGGAGTTGATTGGGTTTCTGCGGGATATTCGATGGCGACTCCAATGGCGGCCAGTATCCGTCTTATTGTTTCTGGGCTTTCTTTGCCTGTGAGAGAGATGGAGTTGGAGTTCACCATTGTTGAGAGCTTTGATGGGGATTGAGGATTTTAGGATTCTGGAGGTTAGTTCTTTGAGAGGATCTGAGGCGTGAAGAGGACGACTAAAGGAGATTCCTTTTATAATGAGACGTGTCCAGAACAAAAACTCTTCAAATTTCAAATCTTTGATTTTCCTTGTGTGAATTTGTTTCCATAAATTCACCAGTTGATTATTGCCGCAATTTTCTCCAATCAAAATTCTTCCCTTTTCATCATGAACCTTGGGAGTAAAACTGCCATTATTGGTCTGTACCTTCAGTCACTTCACTCGTCGCTAATACCCATGAGTTCCCACTTGCAGATTTCAGAACACTGCCTTTTCACTTTTCCTTCCTTATCTGATGTCGAAGGTGTGTGATGGTTGGGGTAATGTTACCAGAAGGAGTACAAAGAGAACATCACACAAAAATAGAATATATATAGCATGAATTTTAATAATTTTATATCATGGCGAGTGAGTCCAGTTGTGAATGAATAAACAGGGCTCATAGGACTATCATCCATGAAGGCTAAGGGTGGCTGTAGATTTCCTCTATCCTTTGGGCTTATATTGTGGGTTCAGTACATCAAGAGGAATCTTTTGGGCTGGAAATAAGACCTTTGCTCAAAATAACATGACCTCAATTGAATGCAATGAGTGGTAACTTTCCTAAGCATGTATAGTACTAGCATGCAGCACAAAAGACACGAATTCATATCATGGGAAATCAAGAGTGACCATGCTTCAAAAGATCAAGTACAAAATGAATAAATTAGCTAATTTCACCAATCATTGGGGGTTTTATAGAAGAGCAAGATCATTCGAGAGAGATCATACCTAACCCTAGTCGTAGCTTCTCGAAAGGGGCCTTATTTAGTGGCTTTGTGAATATGTCTGCGATTTGATCCTCAGACCGAACGTGCTCCATATAGACGATTCCCTTTTCCACACAATCACTTAGAAAGTGATGTCTAATATCAATGTGTTTGGTCCTTGAGTGCTGCACAGGATTTTTAGAGATATCAATAGCACTTGTATTGTCACATAGAATAGGAACGTTACCTAGGGTAATACCAAAATCACTTAGCTGTTGTTTGAGCCATATGAGTTGAGAGCAACAAGCAGCTGCGGCTACATACTCAGCTTCAGCGGTGGAGAGAGCTACTGTGGTTTGTTTCTTGGAAGCCCATGACACGAGACATGGACCGAGAAATTGAGCCATTCCAGAGGTGGATTTCCTGTCTGGTTTGTAACCATCGAAGTCTGCATCTGTATAGCCTAGTAGTTCAAGACTTCCTCCTCTTGGGTATCACAAGCAAAGATCATCTGTTCCTCTTAAGTACCTCAAGATTCTCTTCACTGCAGCAACATGTGTTTCTCTGGGGCTTGCTTGAAACCTAGCACAAAAACACACACTTTGCATAATATCAGGCCTACTGGCGGTTAAATAAAGCAATGAGCCTATCATTCCACGGTAGACTTTTTGATCAGCTTCTTTCTTGTCTGCATCAATTCCTATTGTGTCATTTGGAGACATAGGAGTGGAACAATCCTTGGCATCTGCCATCCCGAACTTTCTGATGCATTCCCTGAGGTACTTTTGTTGATGAACCTTTGTTCCTTCTTCAGTTTGTACCACTTGTAAACCCAGAAAAAACTTAAGTTCCCCCACCATGCTCATTTCAAATTCACTTTCCATCAGTTTAGTGAACTTTGTAACTAGTTGCTTGTTGGTGGAACCAAAGATAATGTCATCAACATACACTTGCACAACTAGAGTGTGCTTACCTTCCTTCAGTAGGAATAGAGTCCTGTCAACTTCCCCTCTGACATAACCATGGGATAAGAGAAACTGAGACAACCTTTCATACCATGCTCGAGGAGCCTGTTTGAGACCGTATAAAGCCTTATCAAGGATGAATACGTGATCTGGATTTGAAGGATCTGCAAAACCAGGTGTCTGCTCAACATATACCTCTTCTTTGAGAACACCATTCAAGAAGGCGGTCTTTACATTCATTTGTTGCAACTTAAAACCATGATGAGCAGAGTAAGCAATCAAAAGACGTATGGCTTCCAACCTTGCAACTGGAGCAAAAGTCTCATCATAATCAATTCCTTCTTGCTGGTTATACCCCTTTACAACCAGTCTAGCTTTGTTCCTGGTTACTTGTCCCTTGTCATCCATCTTGTTCCTAAAAACCCATTTGGTACCGATGACGGATCTGTCCTTAGGTCTGGGAACAAGTCTCCATACTTGGTTTCTCTCAAATTGATGAAGCTCTTCTTGCATAGCATTTACCCACTCAGGATCTCTTAGGGCTTCTTCAATTGTCTTTGGTTCCACTACAGAAACAAAAGCACAAAAGGCATGAAATATAGGATTTAAGGTAAGGATGGAACAATCCTTCAGATTAGGATCTGGTGATGCATCAGTCGTTGAAGCAGAAGCACAATTGCACACGTAGTCCATGAGTCTTGATGGAGGACCATGAATACGAGTACTTTGACGAGTTCCTCCTACCTGAGGTTCTTCAATACCTGTTTGTTCCTCGTTAGGGATATGTTCCCCCTGAGATCCAGATACTTCTTCCAGTACGTTTTCTGTCTGAGCTTGATCATTGTTTGTTTCTGTAGAGATATTTTCTTGTACTTGGTTGACTTCTTCATTTGGATTGTGTATATGATCTTCCAAGAGTTGAAAATGTTCCTTGTCATCTTCAGTTAATGGAAGAACATTTGAATCCTGGACAAGTGTACCAGCCATAATACTTTCATCAAAGACTACATGTATGCTTTCTTCAACCTTCTTGGTTCTCCTGTTGTACACTTTATAAGCTCTGCTCTGAGGTGAATATCCAACGAAGGTTCCTTCATCACTTCTTGGATCAAACTTTCCCAGACTTTCCTTCCCATTGTTGTGTACAAAGCATTTGCAACCAAAAACTCTAAGATGAGAAACATTTGGCTTTCTTCCCCTAAACAATTCATATGGAGTTTTCTCTATCATGGGCCTTAGCATTGCCCGGTTGAGTACATAGCAAGCAGCATTCAGTGCCTCAGCCCAGAAGTTCCTAGGAAGACCACTCGCAATCAGCATTGTTCTTGTCATGTCTTCCAGTGTTCTGTTTTTCCTCTCAACCACTCCATTTTGCTGTGGAGTTCTTGGAGCAGAGAAGTTATGATTAATTCCTTTGGTCCTGCACAGGGACAAGAACTGAGAGTTTTCGAACTCCGTTCCATGGTCAGTACGAATAGCCTTTAGGAGAAGACCTAACTGATTTTCAACAGCATGCAACCAATACTTAAACTCATCAAACACATCTTCCTTAGATGCAAGAAAGATTGTCCATGTGTACCTGGAGTAATCGTCCACTATGACAAACACATATTTGTTTCCTCCACGACTCTGAGTACGCATAGGCCCACACAGATCCATGTGGATGAGTTCCAGAGGTTTAGAAGTACTTACCTGCTTCTTCGATTTGAAGGATGATCTTACCTGTTTTCCTCTTGTACATGCTATGCACACCTCTTCAGCTAGACAGTCTATCTTTGGTAGACCTATCACTAGGTCCTTGTTGTGAAGTTTGGATAGTAGTCTGAGGCTAGCATGTGCGAATCTTTTGTGCCACAAGTTTGATTCCTCAGTTTGGACAGTTAGGCATAGTTCCTCTTCTGGGATGAAAGAGGGATCCACCTTATATAAATTGTTTTCAGTAATGCCTCTTAGAAGAACCTTTCCTGTCTTAACATTCTCAACCAAACATTCATCAGTGGTAAAGACAACCCTATTTTGACCATCCTGGCACATTTGACGTACGCTCAACAGATCAAAGGTAAGGTTGTCTACAAGAGTAACGTTATTCACAAAGAGTTTTTCAGAAATTCTTACCTTTCCTACTCCTACTACTTCACCCTTACTGTTGTTCCCAAAGGTTATAGAACCCTTGGTTTGTGGATGGAGAGATATGAACCAGTCTTTGTTCCCTGTCATGTGAATCGAGCAAGCACTATCTATATACCAAGAACATTTCTTCCCTCCATCCTGTAAGTGAAAGATTAGTTTTTACGCACCCAGGCAAGCTTAGGCTTACCTGGATTAGAAAATACTCTTCTATTTCTTGGTTCATTAAGTTCAATTTTTATCCTAGGAGTGTTCCTAACATTGGACTGTTGCCTAGAATGGTAAGCTCTTTCATCGTCTTCCCTTTTAAGGTTACAGTTCTGTTTGTAATGACCTGCTTTACCACAGTACCAACAGACTTTGTGATTCCATAGATTCACATACTTGCTTTGACTTGGCCAGATGGGTTTATTGTTAATCCTTGATTGGAAGTCAATTTGTACCGGCTTGATGTTCTGAACCTGTTTAAGCCACATGTGGTAAGCCTTTTGTCCATCGAACCATACCTTCTCCTCACGGACTTTGATCCTTTCTTTCCCCTTGGATCCACTGTGGGAGCAACCAGAGTTGGATCCACCACAATGTTCCTCGGAAGGAGAAGGACTTTGAGATCCGGAGGGAATGTTACTAGTTTGGGAATCTAAGGACTTACAGTAGCCGAGTCCAGTACGGGGTACAAATCGTGTGGAGAAGTCAACCTTCTCCTTTTCAATCTTGGAAGCAACATACTCATCCAGCCAAACCTTCTTTCTTTCTTCTTCACTTCCCTTAAGATCTACTGCTTCTTTCATTAGCTTAGAGTTACTCAGCCTTAACATAAGAATTTCTGATTCGAGCTTAGTAACTTTACTGTCAAGGAAGGTGATGGTAGATTGATAGGTAGGGCAGGATTTGCATATATCTGGGGACTGGAATGAAACTTTCTCGAGTTTGGTGACTTTTGAAACCCAAAGCTTGTTTTCTTCAACTAAGTTAGAGATAGTTTCATTCTTTTCTTCCAGAAGTAAATTTAGATTTCCATTTTCTTCCCCTAAGGACTTTATAGCTTTTATGATCTGAGATTTTGTTCTGGTAAGTAAAATAGAGTCGAGTTCAGAGTCAGTTACCTCATCTTCCGATTCTCCTCCAGCAGCCATAAGACACGTTTCCTTTGAGGTATATGTAGAGTCATCATCTGAGTCAGACGCACCCCATGCAGCTATCATGGCTTCCTTTCTTTCCCGAGCAGGGACAGGTGTTTCTCCTGCCTTCTTCTTGAAACAGTTCCTTGCAAAATGTCCTTTCCTTTGACAGTGATAGCAGACAATGTCTTTGGCATCTTTGTTCCCATCAGTGGAACGTTGCATGTTGCGACTTCCTCTCCAGACTTTGCGAAATGCCCGTGTGATAAGGGCAATTTCTTCATCACCATCTTCATCCTCATCATCTTCCTGAGCAAGATCGAAGGCCTTTTCAACCTTTAGAGCAATGCTTTGTGATTTTTCAGATTTTTCACTCTCTCTTCTAGAGACTTTGCTTTGTTGAATGCCTGCATTACTCTGAAGGCGAGCAACCAACTCCTCTAGAGTAATGTTCTTGACGTCATTTTGTGCCTGAAGAGCCAGAGAAAAGGCATCCCACTTTGCAGATAATCCCTGAAGAAATTGATGAGTGATCTTCCATTCAGGAATTGTTTCTCCTAGAAATTCCAGTTGACCTACATATCCCTGAAATCGAGAATGAAACTCATCAAGAGATTCATTCTTTCCTTGAACAGCGCTATCATATTCCTTAGTGAGTGCAAGAATCCTGTTCTTCTTGATATCTTCGTTTCCCTCATACATCCTTTTGAGTGCATTGAAGATATCATGGGCAGTTTTGTAGCGGAGGACTTTTCTTTGATCAGAAGGACCTAGAGCTGCAAGCATGACTTTCTTGGCTCGCATGTTGAGTTCGAGAACCTTGTAATCAGCGTCTTGATAGTCAGCCCTCGACTTTAGTTTGACTCCAGAGGGATCAGTAGGATCAAGAATTTTGATATCGCCAAACTCTACCACTTTCCACATCTGTCCATGGAGCGAACAGATATGTGACTCGATCTGTTCCACCCAATAAGAGAACTCTCCGAACTTGAGCACATGGGGTTTCCAGAACGAATCATTGATGGCAGTTTGTGAACTCATACTTCCTGCAAAGCTAACAAAAATCTAGAGACCAGGCTCTGATACCAATTGTTGGATCGGTTAGTATAGTTACTTCCTAGGGAACAATAGGTATTGTTCCTCAGGAGGTATAGCAGCGGAATAATAATATGCAAGAAGTAAACTTTGACGCAAGATTTAGAGTGGAAACCTCAACCAATTTGTGTTGAGTAAAACCACTACCTTCAAGCTTCTCACTTGAAGGATTTAGAAAGGTGTACTTATCTTATTGATTTCTCGTTCGTTACAAAAGAGAGCTCGGATTACGATCACGAATCACTCCTCTCACTCGAGCCCGAACTCAACCTCTAAGCCTAAGGATCACCCTTCTTCTTCTTCTCTGAATCTCTCAGTCGTACAACTTCAATCAAAGCGTCCAACGTTTCTAAGTCTAAACACTTGCTTTTATACCTAGATCGTCTAGAATAAAACATGGAAATAAATCTCTAAGAAAATAATATCTTTTAGCAAAAGATAATATTTCCTTCCATAATATCTTTAACCGCCTAACCGCCGAGATCACAATCTTCCTTGAATATCTTTTCTTCGAGTATCTCTTCTTCGAATATCTTCTCTCAGATCTTTCCTTTAGAAACGCAATCCCTTGTCTTGCTCCCTTTTCGGTCTAGCTTTCCTAAGATAGAATACCGCTGTGTACCACTGTGTAACGTTCCTTTCTGAGTAGCGATCCTGAAACACTCAGTCATTTCATTAGTAGAATGTTTGTCTCCATTCAAAACCGAAGGAGCTTCAACACAAGTGAAACAAGATAATCGGCGGCCACTGAAGATGTGACGAAATTGGCAAAATCAATACCTACCAATTGAGCAAAGTCTTTGAGTTGTAAAATTGGGAGAGGAATTGACAAATAGTAGCTCTAGTGATTCAGTTTAGGCTACTACTGATTCAACAGTACCAAAGTTGTGTCCATTTCTACCCCTGCATTTTGTTTCATTCTTCCAAAATGCACCAGTAAACACAAACCATAAACCATAAACCATTAAACTAAACTAGTACTAATAACTACAAACATCTATCTCATTAATTCCGTTGAATCTGCTGCGTTGAATGTGTTGATAGACTTCAGATTTGGATCTCAAATAGTACAACTGGTGGATAGCGTCGGAGGGTCAAAAGACGGTTGTCAGGATCGAGCCAGTTCCAATGAAGAAAGGAATTTCACGTTTTGTAACCTAGGAAGAGGTGAGAGGGTAGAGAGTTTTTTTTTGAAGTTATAATCATGCCATATATATTCAAGTAAATGAGTAAAAACGTGATTGTATTTGTATGCAAACCCCACCACATTTCATGGAAAGAACTCAAAGAAGTTAAATACTTGACAAAAAAGATAATACTTTCGGTTGACCAGTTTCCTTGAAACAAAGTTTAGAAATGGAAAGGTATTCATAGTTCACGGAATATAACTACTCTGCATCATGCAAATTCCAATGACTTACGTATAAACAAAGAGTAACGCCTGCCCTATTATATGCCCCTCCCTTTTTTCCTTCTAGCTGCATTAACAATGTGATCTTAGGCTTAATATATACTAAAGCACAATCAAATCTTCCTATTCATTTCTGTGTCAACATACAATATATGCCGATAGCCATGCCAAAGTTGGCCACATTAGCTCTGCATTGTTTCATTGTTTTGATTCTTGTGCTAATCCCCGTCTCTTGTATATCACAAGAGCGTTCGATCTACATAGTTCTGCTCGACGGGCAGAACTCACTAGCGTTTTCCCATGGCCTAGATCCTCTGGATGCAAGTAAAACACTTGATCCTAAAAGGTATTAATCAATCTTTATCTTTGATTTTCACTTCAATTAACTTTGAACATGAAAGACCTGCTTTCTTTTATAACTATTTTGGCATTACAATGTTTGTGATTCAAAAACTGTTGTATAAATGAATTGGCAGCATACTATACAACTCCCATGTAAAGAAGCTAGAGGACTTTCATGACCAATTTCTCCAAAGCACTCTACAAAATGAAACTTACAAGAAGCTCCATAGCTTCACACACCTTGTCAATGGCTTCTCCATCCACACCTCTCCCTCTCAGGTATTTCTTAACCACCTTTTAACAAACTTTACAATAGAAATAATCATGGAAATGGTTACTAAAGTGAGTCTTTCTACTCTTTTAGGCTGAAAAGTTGGGGAAGATGAAAGGGGTAAGAAAGGTGGAGAAAGATAGAGGAGCAAAGTTGATGAGTACTTACACTCCCCAATTTCTTGGGCTACCTCAAGGAGTGTGGTCTCAAGGGATAGGAGGAGAGAGCAATGCAGGAGAAGGGATTGTGATCGGTTTTGTGGATACCGGAATAAATCCGGTTCATCCAAGTTTTGCATTTGATAACTTTCCTCTCAATAATAGCCAAAGTACAATGTCCAACTTCTCTGGGGCGTGTCAGGAGGGTCCGCGCTTTCCAGCCACTTCTTGCAATGGCAAGATTGTGTCGGCTCGGTTCTTTGCAGCTGGAGCTCAGGCTGCTCTCAAGCTTAATGAGTCTATGGACTTTCTGTCTCCCTTTGATGCTGTTGGCCATGGCAGGTATAAAAGCTACATATTTATGTTTTCTGTTTACATTTTGTTCAGCAATTAATGAGATTGTGGTTCAGTCATGTGGCATCAGTTGCAGCTGGGAACTATGGTGTACCAGTTCAAGTGAATGGTTTCTTCTATGGATTCGCAAGTGGCATGGCGCCTCGCGCAAGGTATACTCGTGTTACTTCTATTCATCTTTGAATTTGAAAAAGAAGAGGAAAAATGAATTCTGAATGATGTGGTTGTTTTCATATACAAGAATTGCTGTGTACAAGGCTGCATATCCATCCATTGCTACTCTTACTGATGTGCTGGCTGCAATTGATCAGGTAAATAAATGAAGCAAATATACACCTTTATTCATGTCATTTATATTATGTTTACATTACATGGGTAAAAAGTATGTACCAAAAACAGGCAGTAAGAGATGGTGTGGACGTCTTGACATTATCAGTAGGACCAGATGAGCCACCAGAAGACACAATCACTTTCTTGAATGCTTTTGACATCTTCATGTTGTTGGCTCGTCGAGCCGGAGTGTTTGTGGTTCAAGCGGTCGGAAACAGTGGACCGAGCCCAAGCTCTGTGGTTTCATTTAGCCCTTGGGTTATGGGTGTGGCTGCTTGTAACACAAACAGGGTTTACCCTGCCACTCTTATCCTTGGAAATGGCCTAACAATTAGTGGTGTGGGCCTATCAGGTAATCAAATCTCCCTTGTCTTACTTTTGGTTTTGGATTACAATCCTAGGAGTTACTTGATTTGAATCATTATCTGTTCTAGCACCGACTCTCGGGTTTGGTGTAATGCAACATACACTGGTGTTGGCCAAGGATGCTGTCAAGGCTAATGGGACATTTCCAAGGACTTCAAAGGCATATACTGAGGAGTGTCAACACCCTGAAGCATTTGAACCTCACCTAGTGCAGGGAAGTATTGTGATATGCAACTTCTCTGATGGGTTCTACAACCAGACATCAACTGTTAATGCCATTATTGACACTGCAAAAGCCCTTGGCTTTGCTGGGTTTATCCTGGTTGCAAATCCTTCATTCGGGGACTTCATTGCTGAGCCGGTCCCGTTCTTGGTACCTGGGATCATGATCCCAACAACAGCTGATGCAAAGGTACAATAACTGAGCTCCCATTCCTTTCTGAATGCAAAATAAATGAACCACTATGAGAGAAAGTGAAAGGAATGAACCTATATCCATTCTCCTCACATTTGGAAGCATATTTCATAATAATAAGATGAGTTGAGTTGAGCTGTTTTCACAGGTGATATCAGAGTACTATGAGCAACAAACTGAGAGAGATAGACAAGGACAAGTGCTAACATACAGAGGAACAGCCGCTGTTGCAGAAGGAAGATTGGCTTATTTCAACGGATCCGCTCCTGTTGTTAGTCGATTCTCAGCAAGAGGACCTGACATTATAGACAACAGCAAGAAACCAACTGATGTTCTGAAGCCTGATATAGTCGCTCCTGGTCACCAAATCTGGGCTGCTTGGAGCCCCATGAGCGTTCAAGATCCCATTATTCAAGGTCTGACCATTTATTCTTATCTTCTCTGTTTTAATGCAAATGGAAACAAGAAGCTGATGAGGGAAATGATTATGTTTACAGGGAATGATTTTGCTCTCATGTCTGGAACAAGTATGGCAACACCCCATATAGCAGGAATTGCTGCCCTTTTAATACAACGTAACCCTCTATGGACTCCTTCTATGATACAATCTGCACTCTCTACTACAGCCACTCAATATGACAATCAAGGACAAGTCATACAAGCTGAAGGCTATCAAGCTGGAAGTTTGTCTCCTTCCACCCCTTTCGACATTGGAGCTGGTCTTGTCAATCCAAACAGAGCCTTAGACCCGGGACTCATAATTTCACCTGGTATGTCCACTTAATCATGCTCACGGTTTGGAAACCGTCGGTTCCGATTCTTAGAAATCCTTAACCGAAACTGAAATTGGTTAGTTTTGACGGTTTCAGTTTCGGTTTTAACCAGTACCTTATATCAAATTCAAACATAATAACAAGAATAAAAATAACACGAACATAAAACAATGCAACATTTACATTAATTATCTAATTTTTGTATTTTTTTCTTGTACAATAATTTCTTGGATAAACAAAAATTTAAAAATTGTATATGTATTAAAGGATTTGAACGGAATATTAAGTTGCATACGTTTTATTTTTTACGTACTAATAATGAAAAATAGGCTATATCCTTTAACGAGTATAAATTATATAGGTTACAATTGACGATAAAATATATAGGTTACAATTGACGGTTCCGAACCGGAAGAAATGTTGGTTTCACGACTCTATGAAATCAAGAACCGCAATCTAATCTAAACTGACCTTAGACAGTTGAAAACGGTTCCAATTCTGAGTACGGTTTGGTTCCGATTTCAAGCAGTTTTGGGCGGTTTCGGAACTGCCGGTTTCTCAATATAGCATCTATATGTCCACTCAAATATGCTACATATTTCTTCTATATTCATATCTCAATATTTTCACCAAAAACACCTCATGTTAACTTGCTACAGGAAAAGGTGACTACGTGAGATTCTTGTGCTCATTGTCAAATGTGACGTTCGAAACAGTGGACAGTTCAACCGGAGGATCATGCAATGATTCCTTTACACATCCTTCAGACTTGAACTTGCCCTCCATAACAATGACAAATTTGAATGGAAGTCAGATAGTGAGGAGAATGATGATGAGCATAGGGAGCCAAGTTGAGACTTATGTATGCTCAGTGGTTCCACCAGAAGGAGTAGCGGTTCAAGTAAGCCCATCATGGTTCACCATAGCTCCACTCGCCACCCAAGCTTTGGACGTAATGTTGAATGTAACTCAACCTATGTCTAACTTCACGTTTGGTGCGATTATCTTGACGGGAAGTTTGGATCACATTGTGAGGATTCCCTTGTCACTTCTGCACAATTAGAATGTGCAACAACTTTGAGGTTTCGGTTTGATTGGAAAACTTAATATAATTGAGCAGACTTCTGCCTTGAGCAAACTGTTTGAGAATCGACCCCTTCCTTGACTCTCGTATACTCACCAACATCCACCGAAATAAAGACGCAATATGTGAAAGCGACTTTGTGTTATATAACGAATATACAAAGAAAAATTACACAGATAGTTCAGTACACTCTTTATTTTATGTGACAACCCTCGTACAACTTCATCTAAAGTGAGCTCACATAATATTCTAGCTTAATCTAGATTATTATACGTGCTAATGAAACTCCAAGTAGCATCCACAAGCCATTATCCATAAGCTTGAATGGTAAGTGAGCTTAGCCCATTAGCTTGAATGGTAAGTGAGCTTAGCCCATTAGCTTGAATATGCCAAGCAAAACTTGAAACCTTAGTTAACAATGCCTTCAAATGAATTGAATAAAATGATTGTCCCCTTCAATTTCAATAAACTTGAAATCTTAGTTAACAACTTTTAAAGAACTTGAGAATGTGTAAACGTGTTTACTTGTTAATGTAATAATCTTGTTACAATTACTGGAAAACAGAGTAGTGGAATGGAGAAAGTGGGAATCAATCTTCATTAATCTCAATAGAGGCATGGGTATATATAGGTGCTGCACAACATGCTAGCTGTCCTATCCGTACAAGTCTAGAAGCACCTATCCCTAGGTAGTCGTTACATATATGTGTGTATTGTTATCCCCCTCGTTCCGAGCGTGGTGTAAACCAAGGTGGGAACGCATCTGATTAAAACGAGCTACTGTGAGAGGCTTCGTGAGAAGATCGGCTTTCTGATCTTGAGAGGTGACAAAGGCGACTTGTAGGGATTTGCATTGAACACGTTCGTGGGCAAAGTGATAGTCGAGATTAAGGCGTTTGATGCGATGATGCATAATTGGGTTGACCGCCAAAAATGTTGCTCCTATATTGTCACACCACAAGAGGGGAGGCTTGAGGAGTGGAATCTGCAACTCAGATAGTAAGGACTGAATCCAAAGTGACTCACAGGTGGCCAAGGCAACCGCACGGTATTCGGCTTCGGTGGTGGAACGAGAGACAGAGGACTGCTTCTTTGAAGTCCAAGAGATTAAGTTGGTGCCGAGGAAGATGCAGTACACACTCGTGGACCGTCCATCACAATGACTGCCACCCCAGTCGGCATCGGAGTAGGCTGACAGTTGAATGTTGCTGGATGCCGAGAGAAGTAATCGAAGTCCGATAGTGCCATTGAGATAGCGAAGAACTCGCTTTACGCCTTCCCAGTGGCGATCTTTAGGAGAATGCCTGTGATGACAGAGATGATTGACTGCGAAGGAGATGTCTGGACGGGTCAACGCCAAATACTGGAGACCACGAACTAGGCTTCTGTACTTGAAGACATCAGGGAACAGAGGAGAGAAGGATTTGTCGGACAAAAAATCATTTGCCATTGGAGTGTGGACTGGTTTGGATAGAGCCATGCCTCCCTTGATCACCAACTCTCGAATGTATTTGGATTGTGAAAGATAGATGCCAACTGAGTCTCTTTGTACTTCAATTCCCAAGAAGTAATGCAATGTACCTAAATCCTTGATAGGGAACTGTTTAGTTAAGGCAACAACAAATTGAGTAGCCAATAATGCAGTGGAAGAAATGACCAAAATATCATCAACATATACCAAGATGAAAACAGATTCGTCTCCTAAGCGATGGATAAACACTGAGGAATCGACTCTAGAAGGATGGAACCCCATTGTAACAAGGGAGTCACTGAGGCGAGAAAACCAAGCACAAGGTGCTTGCTTTAGGCCATAGAGTGATTTGTGCAATTTACAAATGTAAGAAGGAAAAGAGGGATCAACAAAACCTGGGGGTTGAGAGATGAACACCTCTTCATTCAAGGTTCCATGAAGGAAAGCATTGTGTATATCAAGTTGCCGAACCGACCACCCCTTCGAAGCCGCCAAGGAGAGGAGAAGACGAATGGTAGATGGCTTGACAACCGGGCTAAAAGTTTCCTCGTAATCAAGGCCATGAATTGGGTGATACCTTGCAACGAGACGAGTTTTACGTCTTTCAATTTCACCATGGCATGTCTCTTCGTCTTGAACACCCATTTGACACCAAGAACGTTGCTAGAGGCTGTGGCCGGAACCAGAGACCATGTTTTGGTCTGTTGTAGTGCCTGGAATTCATCACACATGGCTTGCCTCCAAGCAGCAAATTTGAGAGCCTCAGTTGTCGTTTTGGGTTCATCCGTAATAGACTCAGCAATGGAAGTAGATGGGGGCCAGAGTATTGTACCATCAGTGCGGGTTTTGGGTCGAAAAATATTGGACCGAGACCGAGTTGTGATGGTGGAGGGAGTTGATGTAGTTGGCAACGACTCAGGTTGAAAAGTGGACTGGGGGTTTGTGGAGGTGGGCTGAGGGGGAATTGGGTCGGTTTCATTTTGTGGACTGGGAGGTTGAGTTGAGGTGGAGGGCCCAATAGGTGGAGGAAGCGGAAGGTGAGATGGGCTGGGTAAGGGAATTGGATTTGGTGATGTAGAGGGCCCACCAGACGGAAAGGAGTAATCTGGGATGTGAATGGGGGGAAGAGTAATTGTGGAGGTGTCATCCGAGTGAGGTGATGATGTGGGATGAGAAAAAAGGAAGTCTTGCTCATGAAATGTGACATCCCGAGAAATGTAGACATGTTGCTTTTCCCAATCATAACAAAGGTATCCTTTATGTTGGGACCCATACCCGAGAAAGATGGTGGGTGTGGAGCGAAAGGAAAGTTTGTAGCGGTTGTTGTAGGGCCGAAGGTTCGGGAAGCAAAGACACCCAAAAACCCGGAGGAAGGAGTAGTCGGGAGGTTTGTTGAAGAGGAGTTCATGTGGACTTTTGTGATTTAGGAGGGGTGTGGGTAGGCGATTTATGAGGTACACGGCCGTTTCAAAAGCGTAGTCCCAAAATTTGAGGGGGAGTGAGGCGTGTTTGAGAAGAGTTAGGCCCATATCGACAATACGTCGATGTCGTGTCTCAACACTCCCATTTTGTTGGCGGGAATAAGGACAAGTGAGGCGGTGAGCAATGCCGAGGTTTTGGAAGAGAGTTTTGAGGGGCTTGAACTCGGTTCCATCGTCGGTTTGGATGTATTGGATTTTTGTGGAGAAAAATTTGGTGGCAAAGGTAATGAATGTAGTGACGATTTGGGGAACGAGATTTTTGGTGGAAAATGGAAATAGCCAAATGTGCTTGGAGAAATCATCAACAATAGATAGATAATAAGTGTTTCCTTTAATTGAAAGTGTTTGGGCTGGGCCCCATATATCTAGAAACAAAAGTGAAAAGGGTCGGTCTGAATGACTTGGGCTTGGAGGATGAGGCAACTGATGGGCCTTGGCCCATGAGCAATCAGTGCACAGATCAAGGCGAGCTGGGCCTTTTGTTGAAGAGGAAGCAACTAAACGATAAACTGAGTTGGTAACCCTAGAGGATGGGTGTCCCAGACGCCGGTGCCAGAGAATCGCCGGAGTAACGGTTGTGTGGTTGAGCTGTGGAGGCGGAGACAGAGAGGTGGTGGCCGGAAACTCGTACGAGCCGTCCCTAACGGTTCCCCGAAGAAGCGGCGCCAAAGTCTGCGCATCCTTTAACACAAAATAGTTAGCATGAAATTCGAAAAAGACAGTGTTATCAGCACAAAATTGTCTAACGTAAAGGAGATTTTTAGTGATTAATGGAGTATGTAAGAGATGGGACAATTTAAAGTGGTGATTTGAGGAGGAAAGAGTTGAAGAACCGTGGTGATGAACTGGGATCTGTGAACCATCGCCTAGAGAGACTTGGTCTGTTCCTTCATAGGGATAATTGTTGATGCGTAGATTGGCCAAGTCGGGGGTGAAATGGTGAGTCGCTGCGGTATCCGGAAACCATGGTCGGTGACTTGTGTTGTGGACTTGATAAGTAGGAGCAGGGGATGATGGCTGCGACTGGAATCCGGGAGGTGGTGGCGCCTGAAATGCTTGATCGAACCTATGCCAACACCTAAAGGCAGTGTGTCCGGGCTTGAGACAAACCTGACAAGTGGGGCGAGAGTCGGGTGCGCCAGTAAAGAGGGTGTTTGGCGTGCCCTGTTCGTGGCCATGAGAGCCATTGTGTCCATGTCCCCTTCCAGATCCTCCATGGGGACGTCCGAAGCCTCGTCCGGAGCCACGACCATTGTAGCGACCTCTCCCTCGTCCATGAAAACCAGTGGCGTTTGCCTCGAGCCTCACCTCTGTGTTGTTGACTGAAACAGATTGTTGCAGGGTTGTGGTTTGGCGTGGAAGGCGAGACTCATGGAGGAGGATATGGGAGAGAATCTAAGTGGTAGAGGGAAGAGCAAGTTGTGTGGATAGCGCCGTAACCACTAAGTCGTAGTCGCTGCCCAGACCAGCGAGCAAGAAGGTGACGAACTCAGCGTCGGAAATTGGTTGCCCGGCAGCAGTGAGCAACGAGGTGAGTCCTTTGGCTTTGGTGAAGAACTCAGTTATGCTCTCTCCTCCCTTCTTCAAGGATGCAAGTTGCAGCCTGGTTTGTACGACTTGGGCGTTGGACCTCGCCGAGAAGAGTTCTTGAAGACTGCTCCAGATCTGCGCCGCCGAAGTGCAGTCGATGACCTGTGCGAGCACAGACTCAGAGAGGGAGTCATTGATGATGGCCATGACGAGGTTGTCTCGATTTTCCCAGTCAAAGAAACTAGGGTTTGGAGCGCCATTTGCCAGAAGCAGAGGCGACTAAGGGTTTGAGCCGTCAACGATGTCGTAGAGAGAATGAGCTCTCAAATAGGGCGTAATCTGAGCACGCCATAGTGGAAAGTTTGTTTGATTTAGTTTGACGGTGATAAAATGGGTGAAAGAAGGTAGGGTTGCATTTGGTTTAGCTTGGGTTTCAGCAATGGCAGTTTCTTGTGGAGGAGCCATTGAAGAGAGCTTGAGGTTAGGGATGAAGGAGGAGAAGATATTTTGATTTTCAGGTTTCTTGGGTCAAGAGGACGTTTGTCCTTTCTGCTGCTCTGATACCATACTGGAAAACAGAGTAGTGGAATGGAGAAAGTGGGAATCAATCTTCATTAATCTCAACAGAGGCAATACATGGGTATATATAGGTGTTGCACAATATGCTAGCTGTCCTATCCGTACAAGTCTAGAAGCATCTATCCCTAGGTAGCCGTTACATATATGTTTGTATTGTTAACAATTACAAAGAATTACAGAGGGAAGGAGATGTTTATATACAAGAAATACATCGGTAAAGAGAAGTTTAAGGAAGCAATAAGGCTAAGACTAAAGATTACTCTCCTAATCAGATAGATAATAAGAATATTACCTTTGAGGAAAAGGAAAGCTAAATAATAGAGATATATACTGATGTTAACGTTTAATACTCCCCACTGAAGTAGAGTCAACTTGGATAAGAGACTAGAGAAGACCCTTGGATCGAGTGGCTTGCTAATCAAATCAGCAGGTTGATCACCTATTCAGATGTGCATAGTACGGACATGACCTTGTTGAACTTCTACATACCGGATGAAGTGACAATCAATTTCAATGTGTTTTGTACGTTCATGGAATATTGGATTTGATGCAACGTGGAGCATTGCCTTGTTGTTAGGGATAAATATTGGTTGGTTGCGAAACTTGGGTAGTGGTGGAAGATCAACGATAACATCTCATGTGTTTTTGAGTTGAATCGGTGACATCAAAGGAAGGTGGGAGGAGACAAACTCAACAATCCTTGGAGTCATAATGAACGTAAAAATCCTACAACAATGCTAAAATAATTTAGAGGTTTTTACCGAAAATCACTCGTAAAATACTGTACATTGCTCAAAACCACCCCATTAATCAAATATTACCGAAAACCACCCGAATAATACATTCCGTTAGCCAAACGTCACCTGTTTCTAAAATCCGTCTGAAATGCCGTCAACGCGTCACACGCGCGTGTTTTTACATTTCTTTATTATTTTCTTTCTCTATTTTTAATTAAAAAATAAAATAAATCTAAAAAAAAACACCACATGTATCATCTTCAACCTTTCTCTTTCTCTTAATTTTTACTTCTCTTCACTTCCTCCTGTGACAAAGAGAGCAAATAAAGAGCCACCTTCTCCACCGTCACTTTCCTCGTCGGCGACCACAAGCTCTGCGCCTCCATGCCCGACTTTACCTTCTCCATCGCCCCCTCCTTCCCCGGCCTCTCAATCGCTCTTGAGAAGCTCGATTCTGATTTTGATTTTGTCCGGTGTTTGAATTAAGCTCGATTTTGATTTTCTGGTTTTGGATTGTGGCAGGGCTTTAGGTTTCACTTCATGGACTCAGGTAGGGTTTTAGACAAGCTGTTGAAGCTACAGCTGAAGTAAAGTTCCTTCTGGTTTTGATGGTAACAAACATCTCTACTAATGTTTACTTGAGTGTTTCAGGATGTCTACTTGAGCAGGAACGTTACTCAACAGAGGCGAGCTAAATAAGGAAAGAAATGGCTGAGAGAGCACAACGAAGATATCACTGTTTTCTTTATGGAAAATACGGTTGAGCTGCAAAGATTTCATGAAGATCTTAAGGGAAAAGATATATTTAAAAGATGGAAATTATATCTTCTTATGCGAAAGATATATTTTCCATATTCTTGTTTTTCCTAGTTTAAACCTAGTTTTATCTTTGCTATATAAACTAGTCTTAGGCTTAGGAATTAGTGTGACGATTGAGAGAGTCTATACTTGTGCGAATCAAGTGTGATCGTCCAAAAGAAGAACAAGAAGAAAAGAGAGAAAAAGTGAGCAATACTTTGTCTTAGGCGTTGAGTTTGGGCTCGAGTGAAAGAAGAGATTCGTGATCGTAATCCTTGCTTTCTTTTGTAACAAACAAGAAATTAATAAGATAAGTATACTCATTCAAATCCTTCAAGTGAGAAGCTTGAAGGTAGTGGTTTTACTCAACTCTTAGTGGTTGAGGTTTCTACTCTAAATACTTGTGTTCTTCTATACTTCCTGCGTTAATATTCCGCTGCTACACCTCTGAAGGAACAATACACTTTGTTCCCTCGGAAGTAATTGAACTAACGATCCATCAATTGGTATCAGAGCCTGGTCTCTAGATTGTTACCCTTGCAGGAAGAATGTCAGGAACAGCCATCAACGACTCCTTTTGGAAGCCACCAATGCTCAAATCAGGAGAGTTCTCATACTGGGTGGAACAGATCGAATCACATATTTGTTCCCTGCATGGACAGATGTGGAAGATTGTGGAATTTGGAGATGTAAAAATTCTCGATCCCTCAGATGAGACTGGAGGAACACTCAAGAAAAGAGAAGATTATCAAGATGCTGATTACAAAGTCTTGGAGCTCAATATGAGAGCAAAGAAGGTCATACTCGCTGCCCTTGGTCCATCCGATCAAAGGAAGGTTCTAAAGTACAAGACTGCTCACGACATATTCAAATCCCTCAAAAGGATGTATGAGGGGAATGAAGACATCAAGAAAAATAGGATCTTGACTCTCATCAAGGAGTATGATAGTGCTGTTCAAGGAAAGAATGAGTCTTTGGATGACTACCATTCACGTTTCCAGGGATACGTAAGCCAACTCGAGTTCTTAGGGGAAACGATCCCTGAGTGGAAACTAACACATCAATTTCTTCAGGGATTGTCCTCTAAATGGGACGCGTTCTCTCTTGCACTCCAAGCTCAGAATGATATAAAAAACATCACCTTGGAGGAACTAGTTGCTCGTCTCCAGAGCAACGCGGGGATTCAACAGAGCAAGATGCTACGAAGGGAAGGAGAGAAGGCAGAGAAGTCCCAGAACATTGCTCTAAAAATCGAAAAAGCCTTCGATCTTGCTCAGGAAGAGGACGAAATTATTGATAAGGATGAAGAAGTTGCTCTCTTCACAAGAGCCTTTCGAAGAGTTTGGAAGGATAGCAGAGAAAAACAACGTCTCCCTGATGGGAACAAAGACATGAGTACTATCATCTGCTATCACTGCCAGAAGAAGGGACACTTCGCGGGAAATTGCTTCAAAAAGAAGGGAGGAGATGCAAATGTCCTTCAAAGGGAAAAGAAGGAAGCAATGATTGCAACATGGGGGACATCTGACTCCGAAGACGAATTTCTTTACACTCCCAAGGAAACGTGTCTAGTGGCTACAGGAGGGACTTCCGACTCCAAAGAAGAATCTCCCTACACATGTCTAATGGCTACAGGAGAAAAATCCGAAGATGAGGTAAACACTTCTGAATTTGACTCTTTCTTAGAAAACAAATCAAAAGCTCAGATTATTAGGTTCATTCACTCTCTAGGAAAGGAACAAAGTAATCTGAATTCTTTGATCGATGAGAAGGATGAAACCATTTCATGTCTAATTGAGGAAAACCAGCTTTGGGCTTCTAAGGTTGCTAGACTTGAAAAGGCTTCGTTCCCTTCGTCGGACTTGTGCAAATCCTGTCCTAAGTATGTGTCTGATATAGCTTCCCTGGAAAAGAAAATTGTCATTCTTGAATCTGAAATTAAAACTTTAACTGAGGAAAATTCAAAATTTGCTAAGAAAGTTGATGAATTTCTAATAGAGGAAGAAAACAAAAGGAAAATTTGGTTAGATGAATATATCACCTCTAAAATTGATAAGGAGAAGGCTGATTTCTCTAAACGCTTTGTACCACGTGCTGGATTAGGCTATGATAGCGCCTCTTGTTCACAAACTGCCATCTCGTCTCCTGGTATACAAAATTCCCTCTGTCATAAAGGACCCTGTGGAGGATCAATCACATATTGTTCCCACAATGGTTATGAAGATAAAGGGAAGAAAATTGCTCAGGAAGAGAAGGTGTGGTTTGATGGACAGAAGGCCTATAAGATATGGCAAAAACATGCCAAAAGCACCAAGCCAGTAGAGGTGGATTTTAGGTCTAGAATTGAAAACAAAACCATCTGGCCTGGACAAAGTAGGTATGTCAATCTGAAACACCACAGGGTTTGCTGGTACTGTGGTGAGTCAGGACATCATCAACAAGAGTGTTGGAAAAAATCAAGAGATGAGGAGATAGCCTACAATTATTGCAATAATTCTTCTGTTATGAACACTCCCAGGATCAAGGTTGTTTTAAAAGATAATGAGAATAGAAGATTGTTCTTCATCCCAGGTAAGCCTAGGCTTGCCTGGGTGCGCAAAAACTAATCCCTTACTTGCAGGATGGAAAGAAGAAGAGTTCCTGGTATATAGATAGCGCTTGCTCAATACACATGACTGGGAACAAAGCATGGTTTATATCTCTCCATCCTGAAAACAAAGGTTCTATAACCTTTGGGAACAACAGTAAAGGGGAAGTAATTGGCATGGGAAAGGTAAGGATCTCTGACAATCTTGTTGTGAATAATGTTACTTTAGTGGATAACCTAACCTTTGATCTATTGAGCGTACGTCAAATGTGCTAGGATGGTCAAAATAGGGTTATCTTTACTACTAATGAGTGTTTGGTTGAGAATGTTGAGACAGGGAAAGTTCTCCTCAGGGGAATCATAGAGAACAACCTATACAAAGTAGATCCATCCTTTATTCCTGAAGAGGAACTGTGCCTTTCTGCACAATCTGAGGAATCCAATCTATGGCATCAAAGGTTCTCTCATGCAAGCCTTAGACTTCTACACAAACTTCACAACAAAGACCTAGTTATTGGTTTACCAAAGATAGAGAGTCAATCTGAAGAGGTGTGCATTGCTTGCACAAGAGGAAAACAAGTAAGATCATCCTTCAAGTCCAAAAACCAGGTAAGTACCTCTGAACCCTTAGAGCTTATTCACATGGACTTGTGTGGGCCTATGCGCACACTTAGCCGTGGGGGAAACAAGTACGTGTTTGTCATTGTAGATGATTTCTCTAGGTTTACTTGGACTATTTTCATTGCTTCAAAGGAGGATGTGTTTGATGAGTTTGAATTTTGGTTACATGCTATTGAAAATCAATCTGGATTTCATCTAAGGGCTATACGCACTGACCATGGTACAGAGTTCGAGAACTCCCAGTTTCTTTCCTTGTGCAGGAACAAAGGCATAAATCATAATTTTTCTGCGCCAAGAACGCCTCAACAGAATGGAGTTGTTGAAAGAAAGAATAGGACTCTGGAGGATATGACAAGGACAATGCTAATTGCAAGTGGATTGCCAAGAAACTTCTGGGCTGAAGCACTCAACTCTGCTTGCTATGTACTGAACCGTGCCATGTTGAGACCTATGATTGAGAAGACACCATATGAGTTGTTCAGAGGAAGGAAGCCGAACATTTCTCATCTAAGGGTCTTTGGGTGCAAGTGCTTCGTCCACAACAATGGAAAGGACAATCTGGGCAAGTTCGATCCAAGAAGTGATGAAGGAACGTTTGTAGGTTATTCCACACATAGTAGGGCCTACAAAGTTTACAACAAGAGGACAAGGAAGGTGGAGGAAAGCATCCATGTGGTCTTTGATGAAAAGATCATGACAGGTAACGTTGTCCATGATCCAAACGTTCCTCCACTGACTGAAGCCGATAGGGAACAATTCATTCTCGCTGATGCTGAGGAATGCATCCCCACTACGGACATGAACGCAGAAGAAGAAGCAGTCCCTGATCAAGATGCAAGTGTACCTAATGAAGATTCTGGAACTCAGGGGGAACAATTATCCCCATCTCAGGAACAATCTGAAGAAGATACTCACCATGAAGAGGAAGAAACGCGACGCAGCACTCGTATCCATGGGCCCCCATCAAGACTCATGGACTACGTATGCAACTGTGCTTCGCTTCCCTCCTCCGATGTATCTCTAGAACCCAGCGACAAGGTTTGTTCCGTACTCACATTAGATCCTACATTTCATGCCTTCTGTGCCTTTGTCTCCACAGCTGAACCAAGAACAGTGAAAGATGCCCTAGAAGACCCAGAATGGGTCAATGCTATGCAAGAGGAACTTCATCAATTTGAGAGGAATAAAGTATGGAGACTAGTTCCCAGACCTAAGGATCGCTCCGTCATAGGTACCAAATGGGTGTTCAGGAACAAGATGGATGAAAGAGGACAAGTGATAAGGAACAAAGCAAGACTGGTAGTAAAAGGCTACAATCAACAAGAGGGAATTGACTATGATGAAACTTTTGCGCCAGTTGCAAGATTAGAAGCAATACGTCTCTTGATCGCCTACTCTGCCCACTATGGATTCAAGTTGCAACAAATGGACGTCAAGACAGCGTTCCTGAACGGGGTTCTAAAAGAAGAAGTTTATGTGGAACAAACGCCTGGATTCGAAGACTCTTCCTATCCTGACCACGTCTACATACTTGATAAGGCACTCTATGGTTTGAAGCAAGCTCCTCGCGCCTGGTATGAAAGACTTTCTCAATTCCTCTTATCTCATGGTTACGTAAGAGGGGAAGTAGACAGAACGCTATTTCTATTAAGAGAGGGAAAGCATACCTTAGTAGTACAAGTATATGTGGATGACATTATCTTTGGCTCCACCAACGAGCACTTAGTCACCAAGTTCACAAAGCTGATGGAGAGTGAATTTGAGATGAGTATGGTGGGCGAGCTTAAGTTCTTTCTAGGCCTACATGTTGTTCAAACAGAGGAAGGAACAAAGGTGCATCAACAAAAGTACCTACGAGAGTGCATCAAGAAGTTTGGTATGATGGATGCAAAGAATTATTCAACCCCTATGTCCCCAAATGATTCAATAGGAATGGATGTCGACAAGAAAGAAGCTGATCAAAAGGTCTATCGTGGAATGATAGGCTCATTGCTTTATCTAACCGCCAGTAGGCCTGATATCATGCAGAGTGTATGTTTTTGTGCTAGATTTCAAGCAAGTCCCAGAGAAACTCATGTCATTGCTGTGAAAAGGATCCTGCGTTACCTTAAGGGGACTGATGATCTATGTCTGTGGTACCCAAGAGGGGGGAGTCTTGAATTACTAGGGTACACAGATGCTGACTTTGATGGACACAAGCCAGATAGGAAATCAACATCTGGGATGGCTCAATTCCTTGGCCCTTGTCTTGTGTCTTGGGGATCAAAGAAACAAACCATTGTCGCCCTATCCACTGCCGAAGCTGAGTATGTCGCCGCCGCAGCTTGTTGTTCTCAACTCATATGGCTCAAACAACAGCTAAGTGACTTTGGCATCAATTCAGGTAACGTTCCTATACTTTGTGATAACACTAGTGCTATTGATATTTCTAAGAATCCTGTGCAGCACTCTAGGACTAAGCATATTGACATAAGACATCACTTCCTTCGTGATTGTGTGGAGAAAGGAATTGTCTCTATGGAACATGTCCGCTCTGAGGATCAAATCGCGGATATCTTCACAAAGCCACTAAACAAGGCTCCCTTTGAGAAATTACGTATGGGTCTAGGTATGATTTCTCTCAACTAATCTTGATCTTCCTTGAAACCCCCAATGATTGGTGAAATTAGTGAGTTTATTCATCTTGAGTATTAGTCCTTTAAGCATATTAATACCTGCTTTTCTATGAAATAAACTTGAGCCCTTTGAACTGCTTGCATGATCTATACGTGATTAGGAAAGATACCTTGCTAGAGATTGAAATTGATAAATGCATGATTCCTTAGGCAAAGGTCTTATTTTCTAACCCAAAAGATCCCTCTTGATGTACTGATCCCTCAATATAAGCCCAAAGGATAGAGGGAATCTACGGCCACCCTATAAACCTTCATGATCGATAGTCCTATGAGCCATGTTTTTCCATCCACAACTGGACTCCCTCATCATGATATAAAATATTTTAAATTCATATTATGTGAAACTTTTTCTATGTGATGTTCTTTTGTACCATCCCTGGTAAACATACCCCAAGCATCACAATACCTTCGATATCAGATTGAGAAAGGAAAGGATAAGGGTTGAGATTTGAAAAATTGCTGAGGGGATTAATAGCTCTGAGGTGATAGATACATGCATTCGGCAGGAGTCTAAAGGACTAGAGTAGGTTCTGGAACCTAGAAAGGTAATGATGGTTCTTGAGTATATCTGATTGGAGGAAAAAGCGGCATATTTATGGAAAACTGTTCAGATTTGGAAAAAGGATTTTTGAATTTGAAACGAGTGATCTGATGTTCAGATATGGAAAATTCGGCATCTACTTAAAGGCATTCTCCCAAAATCTCCATCACCACAACCTTCTCTTTACCCTCTCCTAAACACAAGCTTTCTCAGAAACCCTCCTTGCAACAATGGTGAACACCACCTCTGTATCTCTCACAGGAAACGAAAGCCCAGAAACACTAAGAAGCATCCTTGCTTCCTTAGGCATCCCCACAGAATCTCCAAAGCCACAATCTCCAGCCAAAGAACCCTCATCCTCTACAAAAGAAACTCATAAAGAACCTTCATCGTCTCCTAAAGAAACCCATCAAGAACCCTCGCCGGCAAAAGAAACAACACCGCCGGTCACACCCACCTTATCCCAGTCAAGTACCTCTACTGAGAAATTAGCCTCCCCTACCACTGAAAAAGTCCCAAGCCCCATCTCTCAAGAAAAAGCCCAAAAAGAAACCACCCCTAGACCTCCACACTCCTCTCCCCCACAAACAGACCTGATCCTTGCCGAAATCGAGGAGGAGAACTCGCCATTATTTAAGGGAAAGTTTCCTGAGATTCTAGATCTCAGTGAGGAAGACGACGAGCCTCAGGAACCAGTGCTCAAAAGAGCAAAAGTGGAGCCTTCCCTTTCTCGTCCACGAACAAGGAGCGCTGCAGCAAAGCCACCCAAAGGAAGGAAAGTTCCCAAACAAGTGGCTGCAGGAAAAGCCTTGGGGAAACGAACCATCATCAGAGATCTTCTGTTTGATGAGGAGTTTCTAGTCGCCAACAGGATGGATATCCTGGTGGACATCATCCGCCACCAAGGTTGGGAAAACCTGTTCTGCACAGCGCCAAAGGTAAATGAGGGAATGATAAAGCAGTTCTACAGCTCCTTCACCATCACTGAGAGGCCTCACGCCATACAAGCCTCCTTCGTCCTTGGGAAGGACACCCACGTGGTCTCAAGCACCGAACTGGGAGTCATACTCGGGGTACCTCACGAAGGTTTTGAAGAATACGTCAAAGGGCAGTGGCCAAAAGACATAGGGCTGGCTGCAATCCAAAGGGTTTCTCAGGACTACTCCACTGAAGTTGTTGGGGAAATGACCACCTCGTCCATGGGGGTAGCGAACCGGATTCTGCACAGCTATCTAATCAGTAACATTACCCCCAGAGAGCAGAAGCGCACTACCATCCTCATTCAGGACTGCCTTCTCATGGACAAGCTCCTCCTCAGGCAAGCCATAAACCTACCAAAAATCATCATGCTACACATGGCCCATGCTCGGAGGAACGATAGGCATGGTCTTCCCTTCCCAGGCGTAGTAAAGAAGATCCTAGAGTACCTGAGGGTGTATGAAGTTGGTCCTTCTGAGGTTGTCTTTGCTAGGGAGTTAGCTGAAGCAAATTTAAGGAAGATGAAATTTGAGAAGAATGAAGATGGAGATTGGGTCCGCTCTGCTGAGTTTTGTGAAACAGAGCATGTATCTGAGGACCCTCCACAGGAACAGAGTGAAGAACCAACTATGGTTTACCAACAACAGAGGATGGAAGAGCTGTGCTCACTGGTTTCAAATCTGGTGAATGAAGTTGCTGCCTTGAAGGCTGAGATACGTCGTTGGACGTCATCCAACTAGAGGTTCCCTTGGCAGTTTAACAGTCTCCTCTCCACACCTTTCCTCCTCTCTCTGACCCCCACTCTCTGTTCCTAGCACATCTATCTATCTTCTCTTGCGCTTATTGTACCCTTTGCTTAGGGTTTTATGTGTCTTCTTTTTATTTCTCTATGTTTGTGTTTTCTTTTCCTCGTCCAGTATATGTATCAGCGTCTGTTCTTATGATGCTTGTTTTAATCAATGATTTGCTTGCTTTGATGTGTTCTGAAGTTCTTTTATTTCAAGTGCATGTTTCGACTTACTTTTTGATGATGCCAAAAGGGGGAAGAAAGGAATGGTCAAGGTTTGAGGGGGAACATCTGTACTTAATCCTTATAAGTAACGTTCTCTTAGGAGAACTGTTTAGATGAGTTTTAGAAGTATTCAATGAGTATGTTTGTCACCATCAAAAAGGGGGAATTTGTTGAAGCTACAGCTGAAGTAAAGTTCCTTCTGGTTTTGATGGTAACAAACATCTCTACTAATGTTTACTTGAGTGTTTCAGGATGTCTACTTGAGCAGGAACGTTACTCAACAAAGGCGAGCTAAATAAGGAAAGAAATGGCTGAGAGAGCACAACGAAGATATCAATGTTTTCTTTATGGAAAATACGGTTGAGCTGCAAAGATTTCATGAAGATCTTAAGGGAAAAGATATATTTAAAAGATGGAAATTATATCTTCTTATGCGAAAGATATATTTTCCATATTCTTGTTTTTCCTAGTTTAAACCTAGTTTTATCTTTGCTATATAAACTAGTCTTAGGCTTAGGAATTAGTGTGACGATTGAGAGAGTCTATACTTGTGCGAATCAAGTGTGATCGTCCAAAAGAAGAACAAGAAGAAAAGAGAGAAAGAGTGAGCAATACTTTGTCTTAGGCGTTGAGTTTGGGCTCGAGTGAAAGAAGAGATTCGTGATCGTAATCCTTGCTTTCTTTTGTAACAAACAAGAAATTAATAAGATAAGTATACTCATTCAAATCCTTCAAGTGAGAAGCTTGAAGGTAGTGGTTTTACTCAACTCTTAGTGGTTGAGGTTTCCACTCTAAATACTTGTGTTCTTCTATACTTCCTGCGTTAATATTCCGCTGCTACACCTCTGAAGGAACAATACACTTTGTTCCCTCGGAAGTAATTGAACTAACGATCCATCACAAGCCTTCCACCACCTCCTTTGGCCAATACAAAAATTTCACCCCTAATTCAGATTTCCCCCAAATCATTTAGGGTTAGGGTTTTTTCAAATCCCGATTTGCTTGTTCTAGGTCGCTAAGCACGGCGCCGGCGTTTAATAGCGGGAGAAAAGTGACAGAGGAGGAAGGGATCAACAGATTTGATAGATACTTCTAATGGAATGACAGGACGGGTGGATCAACAAATTTGATGTATATAGCCTTCCACGTATTTTGAAGATGAACATGGAAGAGGTTGAAGATGAACATGGAAGAGGTCGAAAATTTGATGCACAAGTAGGGGCATTTTTGTCACTTAATGATTTTAAGAACTCAGAAAATATAAAAAATTATTTATCTATTTTACAATATTATTATATAAGGGTTAAAACGGTAATTTATAGGATTTGACAGAATTTTAAACGGAATGACAGGACGTGTGGCGTTTGGCTAACGAAATGTATTATTCGGGTGGTTTTCGGTAATATTTGATTAATGAGGTGATTTTGAACAATATACGATATTTTACGGGTGATTTTCGATAAAAATCTCGATAATTTATATCGTAATGGGTAAGCAATAAATTGTTTAATCTAAGTAGAACAGATGGGCAAGCCCAACTACACAAAGTCGGAACGCGTCCATAAAGAAAAATACGTACTATAAATAGAAGGCTAAAATAAAAAAGAACAGAAATAGCAGTAAGTAGATAAACAAAACATAATTGATGTTGACGCACTAGCTCTTTGACTAACGACTAGTCTGGTTACGAGTGATTGTGCGGCTTGATGATTTGTCCTGAGCGCATCCTTGTGATTTAGGACCATTCAAACGAAGGCTCATGACGCACTCCTCTTCTACCGTCATCACCAAGTACCTATTTAGTTGAGGAGATTTGAGGTTCAATTAATACGATCTCATTGAGGTGATCAATTGTTGTAACATCAAACTTAATACATCGAAACATGACTTCTCAACTCAAGGTGTTCACATGCATGCATGGTTTCTATACACTACTTTAATTCAATATGGGCCATCGGAAAACTATTAATTTATATGGACCAACAACAAAACCTACATTAACCCTTCACCGTTCAGGTAACTTGTACCAACTTGTCCTTAAAACTCATTCCTTATCTCTGCAAGAATTGGCTTGCTCGGTTCTTTAGGGATTGTAATAGCAAGTTCAGCAACCATATTAGCGAGAAAATTTCGAGTGCAAATAACTCTTAACGTAGGAAAAACGAACATATTGCATTTACAGATTACACGAAAATGTTCATATTCTGGATGGTAATGTTCATAATCTCGGTCATAAATTTTTTTGAACGTTTTAAGTGAGGGACGCGGTGACATACTTGTAATTACTCCGAACTTTGATTTTTCTTAATTATTTTTTCAAAATGACCTTAAAAAAAATTATCGCCTAGATTATGAACATTACCACTCAAATTATGAACATTAACTTGTTATCTGTGAACGCGAAAACTTCGTTTTTCCTACGTTAAGGCTTATTCTCACCTAAACTTTACTTCATCGGTCTTCATGTATAAATAGTAGTGATCTAATGTATTGCATGTTCTTGGAGAAATTCGGAAGAAAAAAATTACATTCAAAATGAGATATTTTTTTGTTGTGATGGTTTATCCCATTTTCCTAATTAAAAAGGGGATAGTTTGAATCCTCTAATTTTAAGGCGAGTATTAGACACATTAGAAAGACTCAAACTAGTATAATCGTAAATTTTTTTCTATTGTCTAATATGTCCCATGAACGCACAATAAACTACTCCCTCTGTCCCCTTTTATAAGCCCCATTTGATTTTTCAGCACTATTCACAATTCGAGAGAATCTTCTCGATTTCTTCCAATATATAATGAAAAATATGGTCATATGGGGTCTTGTTTGATTCGTCTCAATGATTACTTTAACAATATCAACTTTTTATATTTTTTACTAATAAATAATTAAAGATATTAACGAAACAAAACGTGCATCGGCATCCGCACCGATGTCAAATGGGGCTTATATTGAGGGACTGAGGGAGTATTAAAAAAGGAAAAATAAAGGTCGTTTCTAAGAGCATGTTTATCCATACATTTTTATTACGATAATGCCATTTGAGACCCAACTCATTTTTTACTCACTCATTCATGAGACTCATTGATATTTTATCTTAGTGATATGTAACATATATTGCATAAAATAAAAAATTATAAAATATATAGTCAATATGGATGTCTATGAATAGATGAAAATGAAACTAGAATAATGAATTTTTTATTTTATTTTATTTTTTAACTTACCAATTTTACATAAAAATCACTTTTAAGTTACTAATATTTAATTTACAACACTTTTGGACACGTGAATGAGAACTTGACATGTGGATCGAGTCTGGTGACAAATGTGATGTGTTTGATTAAACCACTCAAACGACGTCGTTTTGTACAGAATCAAACGCTGCTTAAGACAATTGGGCTTTTTCATGGTCTCAAGAATACTCAATTATATTCAAATAAAATTAATGACTCATTGATAAACATGCCCTAAATAACTTGATAAACTCATCACAACAAAAAGATATTACATTTTCAATGTAATTCTTTCGTCTTTTAAATGTTTATTGTGGTAACACATAAGAAAAGCCCTTAATGAAATATCAAACTCATATTTTGGGATTGACGTGATCCCTAATCTTATCAGCCGACATATCACATACTACACAAGCCACATTATTAAGCAAATCGTGGAAAACGAGAATGATTAAGTAGTATGTACTACGAATATTGTTGGCGTGTATAAGTTATCTATATACTTATGTCAAAGCATGCCCTTGATCTAAGTTGAGAATTAGTGCAAAACAGTAGTTACGATCTTGCTAACATTGATAATTGCATAAGTGATATCAATGGAAGGTACCCACCTTTCACATACTGACATATATATGTTTGTGATCTGCAAATGGTTAACACACAGACTAAGGTTGTTTTCAGTTAATGTAGCCATAATAAATACTCCGTCGTACTGTACAGTAGGTGAAGCTGTGGAAGATTCGAATATAGTTCATTTAATTCGGAGTATGACTTTAATTTGATAAGGTGAAAGACCTTAAATTGTTTGTGATCCACTTCTTTTCTTCTGGTAGGGTTTTCTCCATCAATGCCCCTTCAAAATAACACTGAGAATAATAATGATTCAAATAAAATTCCATGTAAATTGGTGGATTTCTTATAATTTTCAAAAGTTCTGATTTGGGGTCATGAAATCCGATTAACGAAACCTCCAGCGATCCATCAAGAGCACATAAATCGCATCGAGGGCTCTGGAAGTGGAATGTGGTGCTCAAGTATAGCCCTCGTATTGAAAATGAGGTGGCGGATTAGTTGGTCAAGTATATCCCTTGGTTGATTTTCTTTATTCATATAAATGTATTGGTTCTAATCAGAGGTGAGTACAATTTGATAAACATTTGAGTATAATTTAATGAATATTTATGTATATTTTGACGAACATCATTCATGCTCACATTTTCACTATAACCCTAAAAATTATTCTCACCCGAATCACAACCATTTAAATTTGATATCTATATATAATAAAAAAAATTGACCATTTGAGAAAGTAATTTTAATTGATATTGGGCCAAAATCGGGTCAGTCACTAATCAATTAGTGGAATTAGTTTACATTAAGACTTAATTAATATTAACTTATCCATTTTAGCCTCTAATTAATTCCAAATTTATTCAAGTTTTTTTATTAATTAATTATCTTATTCTAATATTTATTAAACCTAAATCATACTTCTAATCTGACCAAACGACGTATGAAATCCGTGATTGGTTCGCGCGGGGCGATTAAAGTATAAATAAAAATTATGTGGACTATAAATATGGCTACACAGAAACTCAATTATTTTTGGCAAAAACAATAACACTAGTAATGATCGAGCAAAAATAGCATTCATTCAATATAAAAACTGGGAACAAACACAATCACAATTAAAAGGACCCAAATTAAATAAACACATAAACAAGAACAAAAGTCTTAATAAAAAAATGGATAAAACCCCATCCTAATTGGGTTAAAATAAAGATGGATCCTACATTTCGTTAGACAAATGCTATATAGCTTGTATAGCTTGAGATAACTTTGTTAAAGTCTTGGATATTTTTAATTAGCATGTTAACTCTAAATTAATAATTGTAACAGAAGCTATGGCAACCTTATATACGGTAAAATTACCAGGAAAAAATAATTATAAAAACATCACGTTTGAAGGTGATAATCTAACTGTTATTAATTCTATTAAAAACTTTAGAAAAATTCCTTGGGAAATTATAAATACTTAAGGAAATCCAAAACAGTATGACCAATTTTGACAATTATCAATTTTTCTATTGTTTTAAAGAAGCCAATACAGTTGCTGATTTATTGGTTAATCCTAATATTAACACATATTTTATCAAAGCAATCATAGGATGCAATTAGGACTATATACTATTTGATGATTACTTCAAACTTATGAAACCAGTGTATCTCAAATTCAACCTTTTCCCGGGTATCGGATGGTCAAGAGTTGTCATCTGATTTTGAAACCCAGTACTTTGCCTTATTCAAAATAAATAAATATAAATGTAATATGTTATTGTCCTTAACTTGTACGGAGTATTAATTAGTTACTCGTATGAAAACATCAATTACAAGATCCAATTCCAATTAGCATAAATTTGTCCGATTAATATGCTAGATCTTTGTAATTAAACTAATGAACCAAATAATTATAACTACATTAAACAAATTAATAAATTGATGGGATTATTTTATTTTAAAAAATTATTAAGATAAATTTTTTTTTTTGATGAAGAAAGCATTTAGGGGGGTTTACCTAACAAAAATAAACCGCCCTAGAACATCCCGCAGGATGAGATCATAAAGATCTAAGAAGATGTTGCAAAATCAGGTAATGGTAGAAACGGGGTGAGAAAAAACAATAAGGTCTCCCCGCACCATTATCAACGTCAAAAAAGAACCTAGCAAATCGATGACTAAGCTCAGTACACCGAGATGGAGAGAGAATGGACACGAACACGGGTTGCACTATGGCCAAAACAAGCGTTGTGACACCGGAAGCAGAAAACAATCAATCTTCAAGTTGTGTGATGCACCTAGGCAAGTAACTAACTCTTGGAAGTGCTTCATCTCAAGCAGACAATCCAAACCACACAGCCATGACGGTAGTCTCATCCGGAACGACATTTCATCACGAGAGCCGGTATACAACTTTAGCCAAAAGAAATGAAAGTAATTTCAATGACTTGAAAGACAACAGAAAGACCAATTATTTTTTCTTTGGTGAAAACTTATATTTATTATGATGTGGGGTAATATCCAATTATTTTTTCTTTGGTAAAAACTTATATTTATTATGATGTGGGGTAATATGTATGTTGTATGGGGTAATATATAATGTCTGTTTTTCAATTAATTTACTAACTTCACATAGAAGATAACAAATTAATTAGCCCATTGGGCATAGAGGCCAATAAGAGGACACATGCCCAAACACACAACTGCATAGTGGTATAGGAGTAGATCTGGTTCTTTGTTTGACCTAACAGTCGCTTGTTCTTTCTTTCTTTTCTTTTTTTTTTCTTTTTTTGCGTACTGCTCAATTGTTTTTTATTACGAGGGTTGGTGACTTGGTGTTGATTCGAATGGAGCACAAGAATCTTGCAGCTCAAGAGCAAGACTGCTAAACTTTTTCAATTTGTTTTGAGATTTCAGATCTGAAATTTTTTGGAGAAAAGCGGGTGAATCAGATCTGGACAGAGATCAGAAACATGGATGAATCTGGTAGAGCGGTAAAGGTAGTAGGATTTCAAGATCACCTTGGTTACTTTGGAAGAAAATGTTGAAGCTACAGCTGAAGTAAAGTTCCTTCTGGTTTTGATGGTAACAAACATCTCTACTAATGTTTACTTGAGTGTTTCAGGATGTCTACTTGAGCAGGAACGTTACTCAACAGAGGCGAGCTAAATAAGGAAAGAAATGGCTGAGAGAGCACAACGAAGATATCAATGTTTTCTTTATGGAAAATACGGTTGAGCTGCAAAGATTTCATGAAGATCTTAAGGGAAAAGATATATTTAAAAGATGGAAATTATATCTTCTTATGCGAAAGATATATTTTCCATATTCTTGTTTTTCCTAGTTTAAACCTAGTTTTATCTTTGCTATATAAACTAGTCTTAGGCTTAGGAATTTGTGTGACGATTGAGAGAGTCTATACTTGTGCGAATCAAGTGTGATCGTCCAAAAGAAGAACAAGAAGAAAAGAGAGAAAGAGTGAGCAATACTTTGTCTTAGGCGTTGAGTTTGGGCTCGAGTGAAAGAAGAGATTCGTGATCGTAATCCTTGCTTTCTTTTGTAACAAACAAGAAATTAATAAGATAAGTATACTCATTCAAATCCTTCAAGTGAGAAGCTTGAAGGTAGTGGTTTTACTCAACTCTTAGTGGTTGAGGTTTCCACTCTAAATACTTGTGTTCTTCTATACTTCCTGCGTTAATATTCCGCTGCTACACCTCTGAAGGAACAATACACTTTGTTCCCTCGGAAGTAATTGAACTAACGATCCAACAGAAAAGCTGGCTTTTTTGTGAGTATAGACTAATGATTTATTAGTTAGAGGAGAGGTGGAGAACCTCTATTTTGTTTGTTGATATAGCAGAAGAGAAGTTACTACCAAAAAGAGAGACAAAAATTGGCTTCCTCTAGCTGCTGAGTAGTCATCAGTCATCAAGAGATGAAATCCCAAATATATCTGTTATTGATTATTTGATTTTGATGCTATGAATGTGTTTTATTGATTTTTGGGTTGTTTTGGGGTTGTGGTTGTTAGAGAGAAGGGACTCTTTCTTGTTTTTCTTCAGTTGATTTGTTGTTGTTGTTGGGGGCTGATTTGATTTATTGTTGTTCTTGGTTGAGTTGCTGAAGTTTTTTTTTGGATTTTGGGTATTTGGTTTTTAAAGAGAGGAGAGAGTGTTTGGTTTTTCACTTCTCTCTCCCGGGGCAGGGGCAGGGGCAGGAAATGGGCAAATTATTAAGATAATTGATTGAACTATTGAGGTGAGATCAAAGTAATTATTCTATAATAATTATTATTTAAACACAGACCGTGAGACCAATACTTGATAAATATATGAGGATTACTAGTCCTACTTTAATGAGTTAAGTTCCGGTGATGACGAGTGAAATAAAGACGATGAACACAAACATCATTGTGCATGAACACACACATTATAATGTATGAACACATTTTCGTCAATGAACACACAATGTGACATATAAACACACATTATGACATGCGCATACTCTGCCGTATAAACACATACGTTATGCCCGATGAACACGCACATTATAACACATGAACACAAAATGTCCTGAATCTAAACCTAATAACTTATCCTCTTTTTCCTACTTTAATATAGGTACTAGCCTAGTAGATTTGAGTTAAACTTATTAAAGATTTAAAATTAATTCAACTTCTATATAATTTTTTTAGTTTTGCATAATGTGGGGTGACATGATAAAACATAATAGAAAAAGAGTAAATAAATAGAAAATGTATCAAACGACAAAGAGAGTAAAGAAATTTAATTTAGAATGATAAATAGAATTACTTAATAAATTTGAGAAATAATGAGAAAAAGACACTTGAGCAAAGAAAGAGAATTTTGACACATGCTGAAATAAAAAATGACGACAATGGCAAAAGGTAGTTTTACTTTAATAAATATATTCCCCCTTCCGTCCCTTAATTAATTATGTTCTCATTTCCTTTTTTTGCACGGGAATTAAGGAGATGAGAAAAGAGAGATGAAAATAGGAGAGAGAGTGTATTGGATGAGAGAATGGTGAGAGATGAGAAATTAAAGGGTTAAGATTGAGTGAGAAAATAATGGGAGAGAGAAAAATTAAAGTGTATTTTGGATTGTTGTGGTTTTGGGGGAAATTAATGGGTTTTGATGAGGGTATATTGGTAAAGATTTGTGTTTAAAAATGGAAATGAGAACATCAAATTGGAACACCAAAAATGGAAAATGGGAATATAAAAAAGGGACGGAGGGAGTATAATAGATTAATTGATTAGTTCGCCAATTCCTTTTTAAAAATAGCTCAAATATAATTTTTAAACATAAGTTTCTTGACATAACTACACAAGTAAAATTGAAAATATCTAGTGAGGATGGGTTTTTAGATGAAGACTAAAGATAATATACACTAACGTTATAACTCATGCACACAGTATTTGGTGATGGACACCATTTGTGACTCATATTTACAATGTGTGCATGGATTATAACTTATAACATATAATATTTGTGTGCAACATTCTTAATACTCGTTTAAAGATCACTCTCACCGGAACTAGAACGTGGAGAAAACGGTCTTTCAAAGGGAGAAGTGAGCTAAACCATTCAAATAATTAAGGGTTTTTCTAATGTGTGGTCAATGAAAAACAATAAACAAATAATTGCAAAAATAAAATATATTGAAAACGTAATATCTTTTCATTATGATGAGTTTATCCATTTTCCTAAAAGAGTGTAAGATTTAGATCTTTCATTTTTAGTTGTTTGGCCACATATTTGACAAACCCAAAATCCTTTGTCCCTCCTCCTCTATATATTTCACCCTAAGTAACACATATCATCTGCACGCCAACTAAAATAACTAAGAAAAACCCATCAACCAAATGGACACTCAACCACTTTTCCCGCCCATCTCTATTAGGAGTGATATTGAGTTAGTTAAGGATGGTTAGTTTGTTACAATTCTGTTATTACAGTTGTCTATATAATGACAGCTCCTTTGTAATTTTTTATTAATTCAATCATAATCAACCTCCCTTTCTCTCTTTTCTCTCCTCATGATCATAAACACAAACATGGTATCATCACTACTACGATCCGTTTCTCGTTTCCGCAACAACAACAATTCTTTGTTTCTCGATTGAATTCCTTTGGATTCAATCAAACTCTGTTCATTACAATCGAAGTTTTCTTTGATTGCTTATGAGTTTTTTTCGATTCTTGATCATCTCGATCAAATTACAAAGTGAGATTCAGTTTCGATGGATGTTTCTGGAGCTCCGATTACGGATCTACATGATCCTTTGTATCTACATCCTTCTGATAATCCAGGGATGGTTTTAGTTTCTCAGAAGTTTGATGGGAAAGGTTTTCCGTCTTGGAAAAGGGCTGTGATGGTGGCGCTTAGCTGCAAGAACAAAATTGGATTTGTCGATGGCAGTTTCATGCGTTCTTCACAGATTGATCCTTATCGCCAAAGAATTTGGGATAGGTGCAACAACTTTGTCATTTCCTGGATAATTGGCTCTCTGGAAAAGAAGATCGCAGATAGCATTCTATTTGGCACATTTGCGCAGGCCATTTGGGAAGAATTGTGTGCAAGATATGGCAAATCAAATGGCGCACAAAAGTTTTATCTTCTTCAAGAAATTGCTTCACTATCGCAAGGAGTAGATGACATTACTGGTTATTTTACTCGAGTGAAGAAGATTTGGGATGATCTAGATGCTATGAGATCAACTCCTTCTTGCAGCTGCGGTTATGTGAGAGTTTTGCAGGAAGCTGATCAAGAGCAAAAACTCTTTCAGTTCTTGATGGGACTGAATGATTCATATCATTCTGTTAGAGGAGCAATCTTGATGATGACTCCTACACCAGATGTGAATCATGCTTATTCTTTGCTTATTCAAGAAGAACAACAAAGGCAAATCAAGCCAATTGTGCCCTTCAACACTGATGCGAGTTCCTTTGCTGTTTCAACAAACCAGAAATCAACATACAAAGGGAAAAATCCCAAAGTATGTACTCATTGCAAAAGACCAGGCCACCTGGTGGATAAGTGTTACAAAATCATTGGATATCCCAATGATTACAAGAATCAGAATGATTCAAAGAGGCCTAGTTCTTCTAATTGTGTTCAGAATTCTTCTACTGAAGAGAGTTCTTCTAATGCCTTCTCTGGTTTGTCCTCCAATGAATTAGCTCAGCTCAGAATGTTGCTCCGGCAACCACTTGTAATGAATTATCTAGCAACTTTGCTGGTAAGATCTCTAGGTCTTTTGCTGGTTTTGGTTCATCTTCTTTCAGTGATTTTTGGATCATAGACACAGGGGCAAGTGATCATATGTGCCACAGATTAGAAGATTTTCTGGATTATGAGTCTTTGCATCATTCAATGTTGATTAGATTGCCCAATAATCAGTCCATTTCAGTCAATCTTATTGGGAGAGTAAGAATTACCAAGGACATTATTCTGGAGGATGTTCTATTTGTTCCTGATTTTCAGTACAATTTATTGTCAATCACTAAGCTTGTCAAACAGTTGAAATGTCTGGCTATATTTTCTGATCAGTTTTGTGCATTGCAGGGGCTTGCTCTGACAAGGCCTCTAATCCTTGGTAAAGAGTCAAAAGGACTTTACTTGCTTGAGAAGCTCAATGGATTAGTTGCTTCAACTGTTTCTTCTTCTACAGATTGTTTCTCTAATTCTGTCATCAATAACTTTGTACTTCTTCATAGAAGATTAGGACATTTCCCTTTCTACAAATTACAGAAACTTTGTAATATAGATATTAAGAAAGCAAATGTACCAAATTGTATTGTTTGTGCTAAATCAAAGAAAACAAGGCTTCCTTTTCCTACTAGTTCCATATCTTCCGAGTCTATTTTTGATTTCATACATGTGGATACTTGGGGGCCATTTAAATCAAGAACTCATGATGGTTATAGGTTCTTTCTTACTATAGTTGATGACTTCTCGAGAGCAACCTGGATTCATTTATTAAAAGATAAAGGCAGCATCTTCTCTGTGTTAAGATCTTTCATCACTATGGTTAAAACTCAGTTTGGCAAGAGTGTGAAGATAGTCAGAAGTGATAATGCTCTTGAACTTGGTGGTTCTTCTCAGTCTGCTCAGTATTTTGAGGAAACAGGAATGGTACATCAGACATCTTGTGTGTACACACCTCAACAGAATGGCATTGTAGAGAGGAAGCACAGACATTTGCTTGAAGTGGCCATATCTCTTATGTTTGAGTCAAATCTTCCAATTCAATATTGGGGAGATTCTATTCTTACTGCATCTTTCTTAATTAACATATACCCTTCTTCTGTACTTGCAGGAAAGACTCTTTATGAAGTTTTATTTTCTAAAGCTCCTTCTGTTGATCACTTAAGGACCTTTGGATGCTTAGCTTTTGCTTCAACAATTAAACCAGGAAGAGATAAGTTCAAGGCAAGGGCAACAAAGTGTGTCTTTCTTGGTTATCCAACAACTAAGAAGGCCTACAAGCTTCTGTGCATGGATACAAAGGAGATTATATATTCTAGAGATGTTGTTTTTTATGAAAACATTCTGCCTTATTCAATTACAGTTCAAGCTCAACAACCCTTATTCCCAACAAACAATGAGCATTTCTGGGAGGATCAGGTCACAATAGAAGAACATTCAGCAAATCCTACAACAAATGTAAGCAATGAAGACACAGTGAGGAGATCTTCAAGGGTTTCTTCTAGACCTTCATACTTGAATGACTATATTTGCAATAATGCTCACTGCAACACTGTATTATCACACAATACACATCAACCATCTGATATTAATTTCACAGATCTTTTTCCAAGCAGTCAATCAATGGCAATGCAGGTCTATTATATGATAGAGCCTACTTGTTATGAAGCAGCTGTCTCATGTGAAGAATGGAAAGAAGCCATGGACAAAGAACTGGCTGCTCTGGATGCAAATCACACATGGGATTTGGTTCCACTTCCAAATGGCAAGAAACTTATTAGCTCTAAATGGGTTTACAAGATCAAGCTCAAATCAGATGGTACTCTTGAAAGACATACGGCTAGGCTTGTGATAAAGGGTTGTACTCAAAAGGAAGGGATAGATTACACTGAGACTTACTCACCAATAGTCAAGTTAACAACTATAAAGAGTTTAGTTGTTGTAGCTATCAAGAAAGGATGGTCATTATCACAACTTGATGTGAATAATGCTTTCCTTCATGGGGACTTACATGAAGAAGTCTACATGAAGATTCCATTAGGTCTTGAAGGTCCAAAAGGATATGCTTGCAGATTGAATAAATCCTTATATGGATTGAAACAAGCATCAAGGCAATGGCACTCAAAGTTATCAGAGGCACTATTCAGTCAGGGATATGAGCAATCACAAAATGACCACTCTTTGTTCATCAAGAGATCTTCACCATCTCAAGTGGTTTTCCTTGCTGTTTATGTAGATGACATTCTACTATCTGGCAATGATGAGGAAGGGATAAGCTCTATCAAACAGTTTCTGGACAATGAGTTTAAAATCAAAGACCTTGGAAGACTGAGTTATTTTCTTGGGATAGAGTTTCTACATTGTTCCAAAGGAATAATACTTTCTTAGAGAAAATTTATTTCAGAAGTGCTTGGTGATTTTGATACAGAGAATGTAGCTATTACTCACAGTCCTTTAGATCCTGCAATCAAACTCTCTTCTGCAACAAAAGATCTTCTACCAGATGCAACTCCTTATAGGAGGTTAGTTAGGAAACTCAACTTTATCTCCACAACAAGACCAGATATCAGTTTTGCTGTACAACATTTAAGTCAATTCATGCACAACCCTTCCATGATTCACTTCAAAGCTGCTATGCACACTCTGAGGTTTCTAAAAGGTACTCAGCACTCAGGCCTCCTACTATCTAACTATGGAGACTTTGGTTTACAAGCATACTGTGATTCAGATTGGGCCTCTTGTCTGTGCACAAGAAAATCAGTGAGTGGTTATTTTATAATGCTGGGATCTTCTCCTATTGTTTGGAAATCAAAGAAGCAGACAACCATCTCTCTTTCTTCAGCAGAGGCAGAGTACATATCATTAAGACGAGTCACTGCAGAATTAGCTTGGCTTACAAGACTACTAAGTGAAATGCAAGTTCAAAGCATCACACCAGTTCCAGTGAAGTGTGACAGCCAAGCAGCCATCCATATAGCAAAGAATCCTGTCTTCCACGAAAGAACAAAGCACATAGAGATAGACTGTCACTTTGTTAGATCCAAATTGTCAAAAGGTCTGATACAGCTTTCACACGTTCCCACCACTACTCAACTAGCATATATATTCACAAAACCACTCTTTGGACCACATCACTCCTCTGTAATGCCTAAGATAGGCCTAGAATTGCAAGCTGTGTCCAGTTTGAGGGGGATATTAGGAGTGATATTGAGTTAGTTAGGGATGGTTAGTTTGTTACAATTCTGTTATTACAGTTGTCTATATAATGATAGCTCCTTTGTAATTTTTTATTAATTCAATCATAATCAACCTCCCTTTCTCTCTTTTCTCTCCTCATGATCATAAACACAAACAATCTCAAACTGCAAACTAGAAGGCCGATCAACCCAATCCGTGGCGTTCGATCTCGACGGAACCCTACTCGTCTCGAGCAACGTGTTTCCTTACTACTTTCTCGTCGCATTAGAAGCCGGTAGTCTCCTACGAGCCCTCCTCCTCCTTCTTTCCGTCCCTTTCGTCTACTTCACCTATCTATTCCTCTCCGAAACCGTCGCTATCCAAACCCTAATTTTCATCACGTTTACTGGCCTAAAGGTACACGATATAGAGCTCGTGGCTCGTTCCGTCCTTCCTAGGTTCTATACCGAGGAGGTTCACCCACATGGTTGGGAGGTATTCAACTCTTGTGGGAGGCGGTGCGTGATCACGGCTAGCCCTAGGATTATGGTGGAGTACTTTGTCAAGACTTATCTTGGTGCATATAAGGTTCTCGGGAAGGAACTCGAGCTCACGAGGTGGGGTCGAGCCACCGGGTTTGTCAAGAGCCCGGGTGTGTTGGTTGGAAGCCATAAACGAGCCTTTGTTGTCAATGAGTTTGGGCATGACTTGCCCGACGTGGGGCTTGGGGACCGGACAAGTGATCATGATTTCATGTCTATTTGCAAGGTGACACATATATATGTGCATCCATTTTTAGGTTTAATTTAGACTATATATTTCTTAAAATTAGTCTTGAGATTTTTTACTTTCTTTTGGATGGGGTAATTTAATTATATTTATGAAGCTCCGGTGAAATATCGACACTATTCATATAGATTAGAGGTCATTTTAAATAAACCGTACTTTTAGGGTCCGTTTGGATTCCCTTGATAATGTCATTATAATGGCAAATTTAATATTATAATACCAAATTTAATGTCAAATTTGACATTATAATACCAAATTTAATGCTAAATTTGATATTATAATGACATTATTTGAGAATCCAACCGAACCCTTAGTTTAATGTTGTTTCTCTCTTTCTCGACGATATTAGAGGTATTGCTTTATCTCAAATAATTAGATTGTAATTTGTTTATGGTTTAAATTTCGAAAATGTCACATCTTCTTCTACCCACAAAATTAACGGAAGACTTGTATGAGCCATTTTTTCTATTTTTGAGTTAGAATATTTAAAACGACATGACGTAACGTTTTAAATTTTTGGCTAAAAAAAAACAGTTCAAAATTCAAAAGCCAAAAAATAATTATATGTTGCATGAATTGATCAGGAAGCGTACATGGTCCCACGAACCAAGATTGAACCGCTCCCAAGAAGCAAGCTACTAAGCCCGCTAGTCTTCCACGACGGGCGGCTAGTTCAAAGACCCACACCCATGGTTGCACTCTTGACCTTCTTTTGGCTACCCATTGGAGTCATCCTTTCCCTCATAAGAGTTTTTCTCAACATACAATTCCCACTAAGAATCACGAAGTTCAACTTCAAGATAATGGGAATCAGGCTAATTGCCAAGGGCACCCCTCCACCCCCACCCTTGAAGGGTCGACTCGGTACACTCTTCGTGTGCAACCACAAGTCCGTGTTAGACCCAATCATGGTTGGAGTGGCTCTCGGGAGAGACGTGACCACAGTCTCCTATAGTTTGAGTCGCTTCTCCGAGCTTATCTCTCCTGTCAAAGTCGTGTCCCTAGCGCGCGAGAGGGAGATAGACGCGATTAAAATCAAACACTTGCTTCAACAAGGCGATTTGGTGATATTCCCCGAGGGAACAACGTGTAGGGAGCCGTTCTTGCTAAGATTTAGTGCACTTTTTGCCGAGTTAACTGATAGGATTATGCCCGTGGCGATCAATACGAAGCAAGATGTGTTCTTTGGCACCTCCACGCGTACAAGCTATTTGATCCATTTTTTGTAAACATGAACCCTGTTTACACATATGAGATCACTTTTTTGAACAAATTGATGATTGAGTCGAGTTGTCAAGGAGGGAAGTCACCCATTGAGGTTGCCAACTACGTTCAAGGGGCTATTGCAACAACACTAGGATTTGAGTGCACCAACTTGACTAGGAAGGACAAGTATACAATACTTGCGGGAACGAATGGTCGAGTTCCTTTAAGAATTAAGAAAGAGGACGAGAAAGAGTTTACCAGTTTTTGGGTAAATACCCTTAAACTGTAATGTTTTTTAAGTTTTTGCATCACTTTTTTAAGTTATATGAAAATACCCCTTTGCTTACGTGACAATTATACCAGAGTTGTCAACAAAAGTTTTAACAGAGTTGTCAACAAAAATTTTAACTCAACAAAATATTTAACAGAGATGTCAACAAGAATAATAAACTGTCAACACGACTAAATAAGTTGTCAACCTAACTAAATAAATTGTTTACACGACTAATAAACGGTCAACAACATACAACACGAGTAATATTACAAAATTGTCAACATTGTCAACACTTTACAAAACTTGTCAACATACTAAATAAAATTGTCAACACATTTTAAAAACTATAAACACACTAAAAAACTGTCAACACATACTAAAAAGAAGTTGTCAACATATTAAATTAAATTGTCAACGTATTAAATTAATTTGTCAACACGATTAATAAGAGGTCAAACACCCTTATTAATCGTACTACAATATTTGCTGCCATGGTTGCTGCCAAGTTTGAACCATGTTTGGTTCCAAACCAAGCCTTCGTCACTTTGTGTACCATGTTTCTTGCCAAGCCAAATGACTCCAAAACCGATCACCACTACTGTCAACGTACTAAATCAACAAACAACAACAAAAAATACAGTAAAACTTAATGGAGGAAGTACAAATAAACAGATGCAATAAGCAGCAATGAAGAAACACTGTTCATCGGTTCACTTACAATCTCACGAGTTTCTTTATTAACAACTTTATACACATTTCCGCAGGTTCCATCTCCAAGCTCTTTTAATAGTTTATATCTGCAATAATGAAAGAGAATGACATTAACCATAAAAACAAAAATGTCATTTACTTGGTTCTTAATTTGCATCCTTATCAGTGCATTACAAATAAACAGCCCAACTTTAGTTAGAAATTCAAATTAGGTGAGAAAACATTTGTAACATGTAAATTCAAGGCAACATACCTATCCATTGTTGAATCATAAACGAAGTTCATGGCATATGCTCAGTGGATTTCAACAGCTTTGATGCAGAGATCTTCACATATGCAACATGGCTTCCTCTACTGTCAACATACTAAATTACTGATGAGACTAAATTAGCTTCCACCTCTGTTTACAGATCACAAGAAAAAAAATACAAAAAATCAGTCATGATCTTCTATTCCACAACTTGAGCTTCAAAGCAAGTATATAGGACGAATCACATTTAAAGCCAAATCAGAAGTTGTGCTACAAAAAATATTTAGAATTGAAGTCAACAAAACTACATCTAAAACTTCTCAGATCATCTGCAATCTGAGAGCATTGTAGTCAATTTCAAGATTCACTCATAAGCTAAAACGTCGGTATCAATTTGACCTCAATTGCAAGCCAACTGAATCAAGAATCAAGATCGAGCACTACACTATCAACAATCATCACATTGTAGGCAAAATCAGAACAATCCTGGTTATCAACAATCCAGATCTAAGACAAAACTATATGAACTAATGATCAATCGGAAGAAAGAGTACGCAAATAGAAAAGAAACAAACTCCAAACCTGGCAACGGAAATTCCTTGAAAGTATCCATCCTAATCTCCTTAACAAACTCTCTCAACTCATCGGTAACACCAAATGCCTCAAGCTCCTCTGCAGACAGCGTCTTCTCAGACGCCGAAGAGGAAGAATAGGGAGAATCAAGAATAGAGAGAGATTTGATCTGATCGGTGCACTTAAGAGCCTCAAGCTTGATGAGATCTGCGTGCTTGGAGGCTAACTCCATGGAAATCTGATGGCGATGTACATGAAGATTCTTAGAGGAGAGTATAAATGTCCGAAATGGACGTCTCCGGAGCTGAAATTGTTGATCTCACGCCTCCTGGACACGAATCCGGACACGAGAATCAGTATCGAAGGCGTAATCAGATATCCGTGGTTCAGGAAAGATCTGAACGAAGGTGAATTTCGCGGAAGTGAGATGGAAGGTTTGAAGCTGGAGGAGAGAGATCGATACATGAATGCATTCGATATTATTTGTTGTTCGTCTGGATTCAAGTCCGATTTCGCAGGGAGAGTGTCGCCAGTGAAGAGTCAGGAGGAGATGTTCTTGTCTGAAGAGGATCCATTGGAGATTGTGAGGAAGGTGGAGAGGGAGGTTAGGGAAGTGGAAGAAGAATGAACAAGGAGAGGAAAGGTGATTTGGGGGAGAGGAGGAGATCTAGATCTGAAAAAAGGTGAGTATTTATAGGTAGGGTATTTTATTAATGTTTAATTAGGAAGTGTAGTTGTTACAAATATAGTGCCCAATAAGGCATTGGACACAAATCCTTCTAGAAAGAGAAGGATAAAAATTGAGGGTCCACAAAATTATGTTACTTCTGTTTCTTAAGTGTGTATATTCCACTCATTCAATATGTTCTTATCATTGTACCAATGTACAAATAAGGTAAATAATACCAATTCTGTCATAGTCTTCCTAATCTAATAAAAAGTTAAATGTGTTTAATTCTTTATTTTAGGCTTTAGATTTTAGAAACTTTTTAGTACGCTTTGAGGTTGTTCGTGTTTAATTTTGATAACTATATCATAAACGTTTTCGTTTGTTTCCTATCATTTACGTTCATCTTCAAAAGTTAAGAGATCCTAGTAAGTTACTATATGTAATCTGTAAAGGAAAAACTTCACAGATAACTCCAAAAGAATGGACTTTTCTTTCCCATTTTTTTGGTAAATGTCCCAATATCACTGTTTTTCTTAGTTTTTTTTTAATAAATACCCCAAGCTGATGCGGAACCCTCTCCTCTCTGTCACAATTTATATGTGATCACTGAGCACATAATATGTGAAACACATATAACTAGCAACAACATTTTTTGCCGGTGATTCTTTTTTGTTCTCCTCTTGAGTTTTGAGGTCAACATATAAACAAATCGTAAATAAGCTCAACATATAGGGCGGGTGAGTCGTCCTATCTCGCTCGCTGCCAGCTCAGAATGCCTATCCGCCGCCGTAATAGTCGCTGGGATCCGCGGTTTTGAGCCAAGGAACTCATGAGGTTGAACCGACGAAAACATTGTGGAATTTTCGAACCCAAAGATTTGGCTGCAACTCGTGCAAGGTTATATCACATGCACAATTAAAACTATTTAAAATTGTCAACAAAATAAAATATATTGTCAACCCTAAGTATTTAACTTGTCAACACGAGGTTTTAACTTGTCAACAAGAGTATTTAATCTGTCAACGCAAATAATTAAATTGTCAACAAGAATAACTAAATTGTCAACACAACTAACTAAACTCGAAACACACACTAAATATCTGTCAACACACATTTAATAAACTGTCAACACAACACTCTTAAACAATGTCAACATACTTAAAAAACAGTCAACACACATAAAAAACTGCCAACAAACACTAAATAACTATCAACACACACTTAATAAAGTGTCAACATAACACTCTCAACAAACTTAAAAAACAGTCAACACACATAAAAAACTGTCAACACACATAAAAAACTGTCAACACAACACTCTTGAGACATCGTCAACACACTTCAAAAATACTGGAGAGGTGGAGGAGAAAAATCGAAGAGAGCGGGAGGGGAAAACTGGAGAGGCAGAGAGGAGACAACCAGAGAGAGGGGTAAAATCCGAGAGACGGAGAGACCACCGGATAGGCAGATGGAAAAACCGAAGCGCAGGAGGGTCAGGGGTGGTGTTGGGGTATAAACCAAAAACTTAATGGAAGAGGGTATAAACCTACACTAGGAGAGTAGGCACACATCTTTTCTTCCCTTAGTGCGATCAAGCCCAATGATAGGTTTATGGGCATGTGGCCCAAAGTAAATTTAATTGCATTTTCTTTTTCCTTTCTTCTACTAAAAAAAGAAAAATTGTTGACTTGAGCGACACAGTAAACAATGGAGGAACCGACGAACTCATCTCGAATCAAGCTCAACGTCGGCGGGCGTCTCTTCGAAACCACCACAAGCACCGCTCTCTCCGCCGGAACCGACTCTCTCCTCGCCGCCCTCTCCCTCAACGACCGCCACAACGATCCCATATTCATCGACCGCGACCCCGACATCTTCTCCTCCCTCCTCTCCATCCTCCGTTCATCCACTCTCCCTTCCTCCACCTTCTCCCTCCAACATCTTCTCGAAGAAGCCTCCTTCTATGGAGTCGAATCCTCCCTCAAATCCGCCCTCGCACCTCCTCCTCTCTCCGGAATCGACGCCTCTCTCGCCTCCAACCTCCTCCCCGCCTCCGACGCCTTCCTTTCCGCCTTCACCGCCTTCGACGAACAACAATCACTCTGGATGGCACACGGCGGCCAGATCTCCACCTACGACTCCTTGCTGATCCACTCCTCCACAATCAGAACACATCTGGACGAGATCTCCTCCATCTGCCGAGCTACGCCGAGTATCGCCGCAGTCGGATCTGAATACGCTTCCGGACTCCACTTCTACGGTACTTCTACCGGCTCTCTCACCGGATCTACTTTCTGGACCGACTCCTCCGATCCAAGGATATTCAAATCCACCGTCTCCGCCCTCTGCGAATCTCCTGGAGCCGCTATATTCGCCTCCTTCGAGTGTAGGCATGGAGAGAACGCGGTGATCGAGATCGATAAATCGACTCTCAAAATCGTCTCAGAGATCGGTCGCCAATCCGGAAACTCGTCCAAATCCGCCGCCGCCGCGAAGTTGAGATGGACTCCGTCCATGAATATCCTCGTCGGGAGCTCGGTGTCGTCAGGCGGATTCGGCTGCTCAGGCTACATCCGCATATGGGACCCGCGCTCAGGCGAAATGGTCTGGGAGGTCTGCGAGCCGGGATCTGGACGGAGCAGTCGATTCGGCGACGCGCTTGCTGATGCGGATGTTGACGTTGAAGAGTCGAAGCTATTCAAGGTGTGTTCGAGGTCTGGCGACTTAGGGATGGCGGATATGCGGCGTTTGGGAGACGATCCGTGGGTGTATTTGGAGGATTCGAGCCCGGTTTTGAGGGGGAAGGAAGGTGGATATGGGGATAGTGTGGTGCATTGCTATAGAAATCAAGTGTTTGTGGGGAGTGATGAGGGCTTGCAGGTGTGGTCGAAAGTTGATGGAGTTGGAAAATACAGGAGGAATTTTGTGGATAAGGTGGAGGATAAGGAAAGAGGGATGATTAGGAGGATTGAAGGAGGAGGTAACAGGTTGTTTATTTGCAGGGATAATGTGGAAGGGATTGAGGTTTGGGAGACCTCTCATCTCTCTGATTTGGTCTCTTGTATGTGATTACAGATCATGTTCTTGGTTAATGCCAATTCTATAGAGTTCAGAAAGAGAAATATCATTCTGTAGGGTGATCTGCTGATTTGTTGTTGTGTTATTGATGTTGGTATTATCTACATGTAAATGTACAGTTCAGATTACACTTTTTCCGCTATATTCATGGCGCCTTCACAAGATTCTATCATCCAGGTCTTGTTTTTGTGGTAATGGCCTTTAGTGCTCGAGTTGTTCTTTCTGTTGGTTCAGCAACAACTGAACTGAACTGAACTGCAGGAATTTAGAGCACTCTTGTTATCGCTATCACATATAACATCACTATTCACGGAGTAATTGGGCCCTGAGGCCCAATGAATTTGAAAATGGGCTTGCATGTTTCTTTGCCAGAGGGTTGGAGGCCCAAAGTAATTTTCTACAAAATTTTACCAAAAGCGAATAAATCCTACCGGCGCCGGCGAGTGATAAACCTCCCTTCTTCATTGATCGCCACTCTGTGTAACTGTCTGGAGTCTGCGATTGTCCAACTCCAAATTAATCCTGAATTGATTTCAATTCGTGCTTCAAAGAATCAAACGCAACAAAAGATTAAGCGAAGGGAGATGAAAAATGGAGGAGGATATTTGCGGGCATGTCTTCTGGCAAAATGGGGATATCCAGCTCTAATAACATCTCCTGCAAATCAAGGAGACCGTCTTCTGCGTCCTTTATCCTGTTTGACGCCCACTTCATGCTTCTCTTTTTACTCAACAGGTTTTGCTTCCTCTTTCTCATAAGATACTTATGTGTTTATTTGATTAGTACTGTCTTCTTGGTTTTCGTTTGATTTCATGTGCTTCAGTATTATGATTAGCTATGATTTGAAGAACTATTGACTTCCTTATGCCAGAAACTCAACCTCAGCCTGATTCTGCTATCACCATTGGTGGGAATCCACGAAATCGGAGGTGGGATCCGCTGCCGATTCCCCATGGTTCAATCCCTGAGCCGAACGGGCAGGACCTTGATTTTATCAACGTGGCTCATAGCCATTTGATACACTCTGATTGGGTGAAGCTGGACAAACTGGCCCAGAGCCTAACTACATATAGGATTAAGCACGTTTTACTGAGGGTTCAGAAGGATTATGTCCTTTCTCTTGAATTCTATAAGTGGGTTAACCAAAAACAACCTCATTTGCATAGCCTTGAAACCCATTCCATGATCCTCCATATTTTGACAAAGAATTTTAAATTCAAGTCTGCTGAAATGATTTTGAAGGGAGTTGTTGGCTCCGGTGACCTGCATCTCTCCTCTAGGCTGTTTGAGACATTGCTTTATTTATACCGGGTTTGTGATTCTTCTCCTCGTGTCTTTGATTTACTCTTCAAGACTTTCGCCCACATGAAGAAGCTTAGGTGTGCAACTGATGTATTTGATAAGATGAAGGATTACAGTTTTCTGCCCACCATTAAGTCTTGCAATGCATTTATGAGCTCCTTGCTTAGTTTAGATCGGGGAGATATCATCTTGTCGTTCTACCGGTCAATGCAAAGGTGTCACATCTCTCCCAACGATTATACTTTCAATATGGTTATTGCTGCCTATTGTAATTTGGGAAACATAGAGAAGGCTGTTGAGATATTTGATAGCATGGAAACTGTGGGTACTAGTCCTACAGTTGTTTCATATAATACATTGATTTCTGGGTATTGTGAGAAAGGCCTCATCACTGCAGCCCTGAAGCTTAAAAATACAATGGTCAAAAAAGGGATGCAGCCAACCGAGATTACTTTTAACACTCTCATCTATGAGCTCTGCAAAGAAGGGAAACTTTATGAAGCCAATAAGATATTTGGTGAAATGAAAGCGGCGGGCGTGGTCCCTAATGTTGTAACATTCAACATCTTAATCAATGGATATAGCCAAATGGGTAATACTGAGATAGCTCATAGGTTTCATGAGGAAATGGCACGAGCAGGAATCAAAGCTGATATAGTAACCTATAATGCCTTGATTTTGGGACTTTGTAAGGAGGGGAGGACTAAGAATGCTGCATCCTTGGTGAAGGAAATTGATAAAAAGGGTTTAGCTATTAATTCTTCTACTTTTGCAGCTCTTATCTATGGACAATGCATAAGAAAAAACTCAGAACGTGCTTTTGAGCTTTATAAAAGCATGATAAGGAACAATTTTCATCCAAACAACCATACCTGTGAGACTCTTATATCTTCCTTCTGTATGAATGAGGATTTTGATGGAGCCTTGCAAGTTTATAGAGACATGTTAATGAGGTGTATGATCCCTGTTCCCCATGTGCTATCTGAACTTTTTGATGGTCTATGTCAGAATGGAAAAGATGATTTGGCTGTGAAGTTGTATGAAGAGATCAAAACTACTTGTTCTAACTGGAATGAATATGAGAATTTCATAAGCTTTAGTTGCAAGCCAGTGAATGCCATGAAAGAATCTGTAAATTGAAAGTTTGTCACAGTTTCAGAAGCTTTTGATGCCTGATTTTACAGTTTACGAGGTATAACCTTAGCCTTTACGAGGTATGAACTGACCTAGTCCGCTTACCACATCATTATTGTTTCATCTTAGAGGATTTCTGCAGCAACGGATGAATATCGGAGATTTAGCATGAAATGGACGAAAACAAGCATCTTTGACGTTTCTGTGATCAGCTGTGCACGTCACACTGCTTAATGCTCCATGAACAGAGTTTTCTCAAAGTTGTACTTGGGCAGTTGATTCAGCCTTTTCGTTGCACTTTTTTTGTGTGCACCAAATGGGTAATGCAAGGGCTAATAAGGAGCTGAGGAAGCTTAGAAGTTCCATGGATCTTATTGCCAAGTTGAGGTTTAAACAAAAGGTATTTGCTTCTTTCACTATAGTCACTACTCAGGCCTTTTTGTTTATGTGGACATTCTTGTCTCTTAAGAGTAGCTATCTCTTAAAAATTATTTGTGAGCAACACATCCAAGTTTCTCTTAAGAATTATGTATGATTGCCCATTATAACTCAGGTTAAGAAAATTCTTGTCATAGTTTTCCTTTTTTTTTCTTCTCAGTTGCACTTTTCTAGCTTTCTTACTGTGTATATACCACACTTGTATTGTTTAACTATTGCATAAACTTCGCAATGCCAAAGGCATATTTAGTAATTCTTGTTTGTAGCAGATAATGTGATACGCCGTACATGTAACTTGCCCTTGTTTAAATGTAGGAGGTTTGCTAGTCTAAAAGCCTTAATTAGTGAATGTCCTGAAGATAGAGACCTGCTGAATTTGGCATCTGAGGAGAGCGATAGAAATTCTTGCAAAGTTTGCTATTGAAATCATTCCTTTCAAAGGATGATGCTGACGAAAAAGAGACTGTGTTCTGGAAGTAAGAGTAGGTAATCGAGCCTTCCTTGAGATTGCTATTCAACTTATAACCTTATTCTGTTTATGTTAAGTTCATTTGATAATTCTCTTGGAATCTAGCTGCCATTATTATTTTGAAAAGGATGAGAGCCATGCACATAAACTTGGCTGGAAGTTTGAACTGGTCGATATAGCAGAGTTTGATCTTAAGGAAGGCTAGTGTCAAATCGCCTTTATCACTGCCTTTTCTTTCCTTGAATAGATTGGAAGGGGCCAAGATTGTGGAAGGAGAGGGTTTAGAAGTTTCCATTGAAAATCAGATAACCGAAATATCGGTTAAGCGAAACACGGTTAAGGCCCATACCCACCCCTAAGTCTATATACCTTTAATGTAGATACAGGTTTTTAGTGTCATGGAATTTACTTGGAAGTCTCCTGAAGATGTACTTGTTGATATAAACGTTGATTTGAGTACATGGCAGTATAATATTAGTTCAAGCTATAATAGTATCATCGTGAGATTCTTTGTGGCTGGCACCCTCAAGTACATTGTTGAATTTGAGGACGTGTAAATGATGCAGAAACTAAGATGAAATGTACATCTCAATCTCATTGCCCGTTGAGTCAAACTTCTTGGCATTTTTGAAAGAGAATTTGCATGATTAATGCTGCTCCTGTGTGGTGCTGACAGTTGACTTCTGTCCAAGCTTCATCTGTCCCATAATATAATTCCTCTTTCACTTTTCACATTTGCCGAGACATGTTTTGTATCGTTAATATCTCTAACTATATGTTAATAAAAAATTCTAAAATTTTGATATGTTAAAGTACTCATCAAGACGAATTAAACAAGACTCCATATAACTATGTTTGTTCTTACATATTAAAAGTTATACGATAAAATGTATTAAACGGTGAATAGTGTCAAAAATAAAACAAGAATTATATACCGGGAGGGGGAGGGAGGGAGTAGCAAGCAAAATTCTACTGTAAGAGCTAGCTAGCACCACACAAGTAGATATAGGCGAAAATTTTCAATATTTTACGATATGTCTACATGTTTATCCAAGAAGTCTCCTTTTCCACTAAACAATAAAGAAGTACTCTTCCATCCTCTAATGTTCCTCTCATCTCCAACTTTTACACTATTCACAATTCAATACAATTCGCTAGATTATTCTCAATCTATAAGAACAAACATGGTCATGCGAGATCTTGTTTTATTCGTCTCATTGAGTACTTTAACAATATCAAAATTTTATAATTTTTAAAAAGATATAATAAGAGATATTAACGACGCAAAACGTGTCTCGACAAATGTGTCAAAATGAAATGGGAAGAACATTAAGGAACGGAGGGAGTACCAATCTTATCATTCGATGTACGTATTGACCCATAACTTAGTCGTCCTTAGTTAATTCTTTTTTTTTTGTTGCTACTGGAATCGAATATCTCTTAATCCATAAGTATAGCTTACATAACATACACAGAAGGTCCTCATCATCGAGGGTTGTCAAACGCATTGAAACCTTGTATTTTATTGGATGGAGGTGAAAGATCATAGTGTATGGCCGATCCTAGCTAGCTAGTCTCTTCGTCCCATTAAATAAGTAACATTTGAAACTCTAACACTATTTACAATTTAATACTAATCTTTATATTCATTCCAATATATAAGAAAACATACATTGATGATGAATTTTGTTTGATTCGTCTCGACGAGGACTTTAATAATATCAAAATTTTATAATTTTTATTACCATATAACTAGAAATATTAATGATGCAAAACGTGCATCAACATATATGTCTAAAACAAATGTTGTTTATATTGTGGGACAGAGGGAGTATTGGACTAATATCTCCACACAGTGACGGCCTCATTAATTTATATCAGTGGGTTTGCTTGAGTAATTTATTTTATTGGATATAAATTTAACATAATTTTAATCAAACATATACACAATCAAAATAGTAATTATCTCAATATTAATCGCATCAAGGGTCAAACATGCACAAATAAAATTAAACAACACATGAAAAAATGTAGTTTGTGACACTTCAATATGAAACAACACATGAAAAAACGTGTAAAGAACTAAAAAAAAGAAGACCTCGTACCGCGTCCTTGACCTCGAATAGTTCGGAACACGCCACCTTGATCGTCTAGTCTTGTATTGCGCCGGCGTGGTTTGCAACATACGAGAGTTTCGTATTTTGGGATTTCCAGGGGTTAAATGATGTCCAATTTGATTAATTTTATGTGCATGAACTCGTCTTAAAAAGATCTATAACTTCATTCATTTTTCCATGTCAGTGGAGGTCCGTCTCCCCATTAATCTCTCTGTAGGTCTGCCCCTGTCTCCACAAACATACTTTTATTATGGTTGTTTATAGGCGCACCCCTTAAATTTATAGCGCACCTGTCCTCAACGGAGTAGAGGACAAATCAATTGGATATTAAATTTGTCCTCAACCTTATGAAGGACAAATGTAAGGGATCCTTTTGATTCAACATAACCAAATATCAGATATTTTTCGGATAATTTATTGTCCGCTATAACGTAGAGGACAAAAATCGAATATTTTCTAATATTTTTATCCTCATCGTGATTGAGAACAAATACAAAATGTACAAATAAAATGGGTGCGTGAATATCTACGTTTTTTATTGGCTTGGTCTATATGCACACGTTTTTTGGGCTAAATGCACACTAATCTGTGCGGTAAGAGTTGCAGTACACTTCTGTGCGTTAAGGATTACCGCACCAAAGGGCTCTAGGGCATTGTTGGAATGTTTTCTGAAACGTATATGAATCTGGTGCGGTAAGAATTACCGCACAGATATGTGCGTTAACAATTAACGCACCACGTTAATACGAGATTAACAAATCAGATTTTGATTTACTTAAACACCTGTGCGGTAACACTTACCGCACATGATATATAAAATTTAAAAAAAAAACAAAATTAAAACCAGGAATTAAATAATGAATAAAACTGGTGCGGTAATTGTTACCGCACCGGTTTATTTTTAATAATTAGTTGAAAATAATTAAATTAAATTTTTAAGAAATTAATAAATATAATATGTGCGGTAACTCTTACCGCACAAGATTTTTTTGAAAAAATGCCCGTTGGAATTGTATGCCCGTTGGTGCGTTAATTATTACCGCACCAACGGGCATAAAATTCCAACGGACATTTTTTGGTTGTATATAGAGGTTGAGCTCTCTTGTTGAAGTTTTGCAATGCACACCACAATGTCTTATAATTATGAGAGTAGTGATGATGATGGTAACGACAATTGGATATCAGGGGTCGTGGAAGAAGAATACGAAGTCGATGAAGAAGAGGAAGTGGACGAAGAAGACGAAGAAGTCGATGAGGAAGTGGACGAAGAAGAGGAAGAAGGCGAAGCAAATGTATCAATTGCATTAGACGATTGGACTCCGTTACCGATTTTGGTTAGTATATTATGAATTTAAATTTTGTATTTAATTGCATGCGATTTAGGTTAATTAGTTAAAATTGCGTATCTAAGTAATGTAGTTTAATCAATATAGGAAGAAGACTTTAGACCACATTTTAGTACTGCGCAAATGTGGGATAGTAAGGAAGAGATGATGGAATGGACAAAACAGAGAGCAAGGGATTTAATGATAGTTTTGGTACATCGTACATCTAGCAAATATTGCGTTGATTTTGTATGCGATAGGTTTGGAAAACCTAGATCGGGTAGGCCGAAAGTGAATTTAAAAAATACAGAATTGCCGGTTCCGAGGCTTCGTGACCAAAAATCGAAGAAATGTGGTTGTACATTTGAGTTATATGGGGTTCGTATCAAAGAAGGGCCTTATAGTTATAAATGGACCGTGAATGTTGTAGAAGGTCGTCACAACCACACCCTTCCTACTAGTTTTCATGGGAATTCATTCGTAGGTAGAATGAGCAAAGAGGAGGAGAAAATAGCAAGGGAAGCGGGGGATGATCGCAAGACGCCAAAAAACATACTTATTCAGCTTAGGAAAAGAGACCCGCAAAATGTGACATCCATGAAGCAGATTGCCAATTTTTTGCAGAAGATCAATTTTGAAGATCGTGGTGAATTGTCAGTTACTCAGTGGTCTCTAAATTTTGAGAAAGAGAACAAGTATTTTTGTCAACCTTTGAGGAACACGAGGACGAATGAGGTTGAAGTCCTTTTTTTCGCTCACCCGGAGTCGATTCGTTTGTTCAGGAAGTTTCCTCACGTGATTATCATGGACGCCACATACAAGACAAATAGGTATGATATGACTTTAGTGGAGATGGTTAGTTTCACTTGCACGCACAAGACGTTCAACATCGCATATGCATTCATGGCTCAGGAGACAGTAATGCATTACAAGTTTGTGATGATGTGCGTTCATGAGTTGTGTCGAAATTTGGGAGTGATGCCGAAGGCTATAATGACCGACTGTGAGAAGGCTTTGTTGAGAGCAATCAAACTTGTGTTCAAAGACACTGATGTGAAGCAACTATTGTGTTGGGTGCACATTAAGCACAACATCCAGTCACACGCAGAAAAAGTGATTAAAAATACTAAAAGGGCGGAGAACTTTGTTACGCAATGTTGGGGGATATTTTGCTCGAGCACTGAAGAAATCTACGAAGAGAGGTTGAGAAAGCTGAGAGATTTATGGAAGAAGGGCATTGTTGGTTACGTTGAAAAGTACCGGTTTACTCCGTACAAGAAGTTCATAGTTAGAGCGTGGACGGACTACACACTTCACTTTCACACAAGGACTACAAACAAGTATCTTTGTTTGTTTAGTTGTTAATTTGGACCACCATATTATTTATGCTAATGATTAGAAATTGTGTTTATTTAGGGTCGAGGGGATGCATAAGGTGTTGAAAGAAATTGTGGGTTCTAGTAGAGGAGGCTTTAACAGAGTGATCGTGAGGATCCACCATGCGGTCATAGTTCAGATGGACCTGATTAGGGCGACGATGAACCAAGCACTTACCACTCGGCAAATGGTCTTTGATGACCCAACCTTTCCTCCTGGCATTCGAATGTTGTTTTCAAGGCTATTTTACCGAGTGTCAGATAGGTGTTTTCTGTTGTTGTTGGAAATGTACCAGCAAATATTGAAGGAGGAGTATTCAAATGTTTGTGATGATCATTGGGTTCGAGATTGTCTGGGGATGCCATAAGTACACGATCTTGCTAGGGAAATCATTTCAAAGACACCTCTTGTTCTGGATGATTTTCATGACTTCTGGAAGGAATTGAGATGGGAAGATGATGCAATAAATTTGTCCTTACCCGACGACAATCGTTCAATGTCTATTCCGGAGATCAAAATGCGTGAAATGTGGGCGGAATGGGAAAGTGGAGATTTGAGGGATGGAACTCTATTCAGATTAAGTGAGTTGTACATTGACTTGGAGCATGCGGAACAAAGTTCTTTGGTAGAGCCAACAAACTTGTTTAGGAAAGCAAAAGGAAGGCCGCCGGGATCAAAGAACAAGGAGAAGCAGCGAAATGGGAATTCTCCTCCGAGAGAAAAGAGGGAAAAGAGTTACCACGAGTACGTTACAGAAGACTTAACAAATACTGAGAATGCGCAAAAAGTCGCAAAAGAGAAGGCAAATAGGCAAAGTAAACGTCCAACTTGTCCTAAAAAGCAAGCAAGTCAAGTGTCGTTCGACTTCGGATCACAGTCCCAACCTGAACCATTGTTTTCAGAGACCATCAATTTAGAAGACGAAGACATGAATGCCGTGCCCCTAAGAACTTGCTATCCAGATCGAAACGAAACAGAGGAAGGAGAAGATGAAGAAGAGATTGAAGAAGCCATAAGTTATATGGGGGTGAAAAATATTGACTACTTTTGGCTTTCCTACATGACTTTTGTGAAAGATGTGCGTTCAGACGGACATTGTGGGTATCGGTCAATGGCTCTACTTACGGGTATGCAACAGAGTCAATATCGTATGATCCGTGCTGCGTTGGCAGCGGAGCTTCTTGGAAACAAAGAGACATGGGAGCCCATACGACGTGGACTACGAGTAGGAACATGGGATGATCTTATTGCTCAAGTTAACTAAATGAGAAGTCCTTGTGAGAGACCATTTTGGATGGACATGCCATTTATGGGTTTGGTGTTTGCCACAATGTATAATGTTGGTTTAGTGCAACTATCCTGGGATGCGCCATGTTTATGCTTTCCAATAAGGCAGTCTACAGTGAGCCCTGGTCCTCCACAGAAGATTTTTGGGATAGCTCTTGTCGGATGCAGTAATCACTGGATACCGGTAAGAATCTGTGGTAATCCAAACAAACGTCATGAAACGTCGAAATCATTTATACTTATTGATTAATTTTCTTTGTATATCTATGTTTGGCTCCGTGACGGGGCACCATTGCCACGTTGTTCCGGTTCGTGGAGAAGATTTGCAGATGACAACATCAAGTGGTGGGAAGGGATATATGCTGACCAAGTGGACTTGTTTCGACAATACCGCTTTACTGCTGGAAAGCGTATGGACTACATGACTTGATTTGTAATAGTTTAGTAGCCTTGATCTTTAGACTTCGATTGGAATTGATTTATAATATGTAATGACTTGTCTTGTCTGCTTTGAAATATGTAATGACTTGTCTTGTTTGCTTTAAAAGAGTTTTCAGTAGAGTTAGATGAGGTAGGTGAAACAGTGAAGTGAAATCAGTGAATCCATAAACTACAACACACTCAGCATAAATTAAAAAGACAACAGACTCATTAAGGAAAGACAACAGACTCATTCTTGAAATTTAAACTAAACACAGACTTAACAGAGATTCACTGATTTGATACCAAGATCCCTAATCGGAGTCACTGTCATAAAAACTAGGAACATGGTCATTGGGAAACCTCTGTTGTATCCAGTGTTTGGCTACTTCAATAATCTTAGCCTGGTGAAAATATACCAGCTTCAACTGCTGGTCAGCTATTTCCTTCAACAGTTTTGCAATGACTCGGAGATGATGACTGTCGTATTCTGGCTCAAGATACACGATCATGTAGTTACACTGACATGTGGTATACCTTCGTCCATACGTATGGGGATTGTTCTTGTCATTACCAGTGAACACCTTGATTGTTCTTGAGCACCTTCTACTCGGGCACTGGATCTCACTGCCTCTGCTGGAACTGGGGAGGATGAAGATGATGTCATGGTTGTTTGAATCTGTAATACAAAGTAAGAAAACATGTTAGAAACAATGAAGATATCTAACGAAATCAGTAAAAAATGAGACTTTTAATTGAAATACAGAGTAAGAACTTGAAACCTAATTATTTTACGGCGCAATGAGAATGAGATAATAGGGTTCACTGAGGTAGTGAATTTATAGCCGAGGTTTTACTAGGGTAACTTAGATTTGGGCCGATGTAGACAAAAGGTCCACAACAACAAAGGCCCAATAACGTAATTCGGTCATCCAAAAGTGACTTACAGCTGTGTGGTAGCTGTAACACACTCAAGCAAAATATGGTGGTGCGTTAGCAATAAACGCACAACTGATAACACAACTTCGTCAAGATCCAACAGAAAAATCCCAGCCCAACAAAGACGACCAACCCAACATTCAAGCCCAACCCAGATTCTAGTGCGTTAACAATTAACGCACAGAATCTGTGCGTTAATTGTTAACGCACCAACCCTTTTACCCAGAATCAAATGTTTCTGGTGTTTGTAGGGTTTAGGGTATTAGGGTTGGTGCGGTAATTGTTGTAGTACCAACCCTAATTACATAAAAATTCATTTTTTATGTTGTTTTCTTATACTATTTGATATTATAAAAAGTTTTATGACCCAAAGTAATGTTATACTACTGAAATATGTCGTTATTGAGAGTTTTGTGAATAATTTTATCAAGTTTTACTAATGTAATATGAGATTACGAAGAGTTATATGATAAAAAATCATATTATACTAATGAAATACGAGGTCAGTTGAGTTAAACGATAACAATTAAGTGTTAAACTAATGTTATATGATGAAATAAACACATTATATGAAGTTCATTTTAGTAACGAAGTGGTATCACATACATATGAGTATAACTATACAACTTATATACTTGAGAGTAGTAGCATATAGGTGAAAGTCTTCGTTTACATACTTCTAAGTGTTAAAGTTGTTAATTTCTTATAAAAACGATAGCGTTTGATTGGTAATGCTCAAATATTAATGTTACATTTCTTGACTTTTACGTTTTAAGTGCTTATTAAGCCGTTTTATGTCATTTTTTGTCGTTTTTTGTGTTTGGGCCTCATTCAAAATTCATTAGGTCTTATTAGGCCCGCTGACGTTTTCGATAATAATTTTTCGATTCCGAAAAATGAAAATAACTATTCGCCCTATTTGCTGTCATGTTACAATTTCAAAATTTCGATTTTCATCGTTTCAAGGCGTTAAAACGATATGGGCCCAAACTATACACATATCACATCCATTATCCATTACCCACTATCCATTATCCATTATCCATTATCCACTATCCATTATCCATTATCCATATTTCGATTTGGCTTGTTTTATATCGTTTTGAGTCGGGTTTTTTCGTTTCTTAGTCGTTTCGAGACGTTTTGAACCATTTTTATCAATATTTGACGTACTTGGTCGTTTTTCGCCTTTTTCAAAAAACTCAAGTTTTGCTAAGATTTGCTCAATTTGGCCATATTATGCCATCATTTTGGCCACATTTTTACACTTTTTTACAACTTGTTCGGAATTCCTTGAAATTTCGATTTGGCTTGTTTTATATCGTTTTGAGTCGATTTTTTTCGTTTCTTAGTCGTTTCGAGACGTTTTGAACCAATTTTAACAATATTTGATGTACTTGGTCGTTTTTCGCCTTTTTCAAAAAACACAAGTTCTGCTATCAATATTTGACACCACTCCAAGTCACGACCCTCATTCCCACTACCTTGCCCACTACCTTGGCCTTCCTCGTGGATTGAATGCCGAAAAAGCTGAGATTGACGAACCGGAGCTGGAGCCATCGGTGGAGCCCCGTCAGTCAAAACTCCAAGGAGACGCCTCATGAACTCATCGATATCTGCAGGCCTCCTCTCTGGTGGTGTCTCCAAGAAAGCTCGAATCTCACAAGTCACTAGCTGGGTCCGCTATATTAACAACATATCAAAACATTACAATCAAATATACTAATTGAATGAATATGACTAATAAAATTTATAATCGTACCGCAAAACTGTCAACCGAAGGTGGAATACGCAGCGGACCAACTGGACGATCGAGTCTACGTGATCTGGGATCCACCAGAGGATGAGAAAATCGATCATACCAATCGAGATAATCATCTGTGACTGCCCAATAGTACGTCGCTCGTGGCTCCCAAATCTGTATCAAAGGCTTGGGGTCCTGATCCCACACACCAAGCAGATCCTTCTCAAAGTGAACTAAATAATGCGTCAGCCTGTTGTTACGTGTCACCTGGATGGGCTCTGGGGGAGGATCTAGGATACCTTGCACATGTCCAAACTGTCGCAGCAGGCGACCTGGCTGATAGAGCTCCTCGATGTCCAGACAACGGAGAATGCCCTCAAACAAAGACGGGGCGTACCGCGGAAGTCTGAAATCCACATTTGAAAAGGGAAACCAGTTAACCTGCAACAAAACATTACAAAACAGTTAGTATAGTTTACATTCACACAATATAACGAAAGCATACATTCTTAAAATCCGACCTCCTCATAACGAACACGATCAAGCATGCCACGAATGGCAACCAAATGATTCGTGCTCTTCCCCTGTGGCACCTCTCTGGTCCATAGAAAGTGGATCTGTCACAAAATGTCCACGAAAATGTGGAAAATATGCCCAGATCCACGACTGCAAAAAAAGGATAATTAGAACTCGACTTCCTAAACATAGCCAATCGTATAGTTGTTTGCGTACTAACCCGCAAAAGAATGCCAGAACTCCCCATCCCCATAGCCAATCGCCTCGACGCCTGTCCAAGGTTACGATACAGATGAGATAACACTCCAGCTCCCCAAGCATATCGGCCAGTGCTGTCGTGGTCGGCCAAAAGAACTAACCACCAGTGCTTCACTGCTGTAGTCGACTTGTCCACTAGAACTGTAGTGCCGAGAAGCAACAGTAAGTACATAGACGCAATGAGGCTCTCATCTCTCTGTCCATCCTCCATCCGCATCATATCCTTCAATCTCTGCTGAAGATAACCCAAAGGAATGCCTCCATCCCTATACCAAGTCTTCACCAGTGCCTCCTCTACGTGAAGCATCTCAGCAACAAAAGTGAAGATCTTTTCCTTAATCAAAACTAAGCTACAACTCCTGCCATGTATAGGCAGCGACACAATCTCAACCACATCGTGAAGTGTAGGACCAATCTCTCCAAATGGCAAATGAAATGTGTTGGTTTCTGGGTGCCATCTCTTGAAGAAAGCAGAAACCAACACATGATCGACAGGACCGGACCCGATATAGCGTAGATCAGTCAATCCAGATCGCTCTGCAAGCTGGAACCACGAATCTGGACCAGGTCTCCTAAACGCCTCTAGTGGAGTGCAGTAGGCGGTGTGGAAGTGAACCTTGACGACCTTCCGTGTCTGAAAAAAAAGTAAAAAAATAACACAGTTACTTCTAAAGAATGCCAAAATATTTCACATATGAACATGATAGTTCAAATACATACCAAATCAAGAGGAGCCTCGCCTTTTGGAAGATCAGCAGGCTGTGGAAGATCAGCATGATCTGCAGCACGTCCACGTCCACGTCCTCGTCCTCCGCGTGGAGCGCGTCCACCTCGTGCTGGAGGATCAGCAGCGTCTTCATCAGCAACATCATCATCAGCCTGAGCTCCTCGGCCTCCTCGTTGTCTCTGTATAAATGGAGGAAGAGGACATGGGCCAACTGGAATCACAGGTGCGGGAGGATCAACAATTGTAAGCTCATAAATAGCCCTGGCGATGTGCGTCTCATAACTCTTCAGCAACTCATTTGTAAAAGGACCTCCGGGCATCCAAGGTACAACAGGAGGTGGTACAGTATCTGCATCGGGAGGTGGTACAGTCGGGGGAGGTGGTACATCTGGCTTAGGAGACGAAGGACCTAAATCTATAGGAGCTGGCGATGAAGGCCCCATACCAGCATGATCCTCTGAAATAATAGGAGGGTCGTCTCTCCTAAGGTGATCTGTCGGTATCTCGGGATGAGATACAATATAATCAGTACCTAAACCCTCACCGTCTCCCAACATATCATCATCCAAATCAACAGCTGTATCATCGACGTCCATATCCTCCTCCTCACTCTCACTGTAACCCTCATCATCAGCAGACGGATCAACATCTAGACCACAGTCCCTAACTGCCCCAGTATCAGTAAGTGCCCCAGTAACATCAGTGGGTGTCGAACTAGAAGCATTCAGCTGGTCTCGAGCAGTAGCAAAACTCTGACGTATGGACGCTGTAATCTTCGTCTTCCTAACACGCTCTGCAGCAACAGGAGCCCCCGGAACAAAACCACTAGAACCCGTCGTATCTCGCACCCCCTAATGTTGTTGTTATAGCGTAACGTTATTTTCATAACGTTACAAAAATAACGTCAAATTCAAAAACGTCTTTTCCATGACGTCGTAACGTTACAAACAGTTGTTGTAACGTCAATCCTAATCAAAATCATCTCTAATTTCTAAACATTTTGTTCATAACGTTACGAAATTAACGTTATAATTCGCCTAATTTCAATACTTTATATACTAATAATTCATAACGTTACAAAATAAGAGAAGAACAATGTCATATTTCATAAAATAATTAATTCATTAATTTTACAATATAGAATGTCATATTTTATAACATTATGAAATTATTATATTTCATAACGTTATAAAATTTCATTAATTTCATAACGTTACGAATAAATTAATTAATTTCATAATGTTACCAAATAATATAATTTTATAACGTTACGCAATAAATTACTTAATTTCATAACGTTACCATATAAATTAATTTCATAATGTTATAAAATAAATTAAATAAATTGATAACGTTACGAAATTTATTTAAAAATTTCATAACGTTATCAAATATTATTAAATTCATAACGTTATGAAATTAAATAACTAATTTCATAACGTTATAAATTTAATAAATTAAATAAATTGATAATGTTACGAAATTTATTTAAAAATTTCATAACGTTATCAAATATTATTAAATTCATAACGTTATGAAATTAAATAACTAATTTCATAACGTTATAAATTTAATAAATTTAATAAATTAAATAAATTGATAACGTTACAAAATTTATTAAAAAATTTCATAACGTTATCAAATATTAATAAATTCATAAAGTTATGAAATTGAATAACTAATTTCATAACGTTACGAAATAAAATAATTAAACTATTTAAAAACATTAAAAAAGTTATACAATATTTAATAAAAATACATACTTGATGTAGATCTACAGGAGTCGAAAAAGCTTCCGGTTGCGCCTCGGTTTGTGGATTCAACCTTCTATTTGCTCGAGTAGCGTACCCGGGACCAACGTTTTGGACGGGTCGCTTTCGGTTTCTTCGCCTCGGAGCGGGTTGGGGTGCGGGTATCGGGGCGGGTTGGGCTGCTGGTATCGGGGCGGGTTGGGCTGGTGGTATCGGATCGGGTCGGGCTACGGGTATCGGGTCGGGTCGGGCTAAGGGTATGGGATCGGGTCGGGTCGGGCTAAGGGTATGGGATCGGGTCGGGATCGGGATTTTGGCCGGTTCCGGGCACCACCACTGTAAATCAGTGGCACCTCGGCTTCCTCCTCGTCTTCATCCTCCATAGCCAGCCACAGAGTCGCCGCAGGAACGGCCGTCGTCGCCGCAGGAAGAGCTGTCGTCGGCGGGATGCTTGGACCCTCGTCTCCGGCCGGATTTTTGGGCCTAGTAGACGCGGCTTGCTCGGGGGAGCTCGAATCCATCATCAATTTGTGGATTTGGTGGCTTAATCGACGGGAAAATGGACGGAGGAAGAAGGACGGCGGCGGAGGAAAAGTTTGGAAGAAGGACGGAGGAAGAAAGGTCGGAGAGGGAAAAGTTTGGTTTACAAATAACCTATATTGGTGCGGCAAGTGTTACCGCACCGATTTATTATTTTTTAAATAGTTAAACCTGGTGCGGTAACGGTTACCGCACCATATTTTATATTATTTTTATATATTAAACCTGTGCGGTAACAACTACCGCACAGGATATTAGTATTTTAATACTTTTTTTTAAAAATTTATTAATTAAAAAAATAATAAATCTTGTGCGGTAAGAGTTACTGCACAGGTGTTTAAGTAAATCAAAATCTGATTTGTTAATCTCGTATTAACGTGGTGCGTTAATTGTTAACACACATATCTGTGCGGTAATTCTTACCGCACCAGATTCATATACGTTTCAGAAAACATTCCAACAATGCCCCGGAGCCCTTTGGTGCGGTAATCCTTAACGCACAGAAGTGTACTGCAACTCTTACCGCACAGATTAATGTGCATTTAGCCCAAAAAACGTGTGCATATAGACCAAGCCTTTTTTATTGGCATAGTTATACTTACAACTATCTGAACAATGAAATACTAATTACTCCCTCCGTCCCATAATGTTAGTCCCATTTCTTTTTGTGACACTATTCACAAACCGAGAGAATCTTGTAGATTTCTCCTAATGTATAAGAACAAACATAGCCATGTGGGGTCTTGTTTGATTCGTCTTAATGAGTACTTTAACAATATTAAAAAATTATAATTTTTATTAACATATAATTAGAGATATTTACGATACAAAACGTGTCTCGGCATATGTGAAAAAAGCAAATGGGACAAACAAAATGGGACAGAGGGAGTACGTAATTATAAGGCTAGAGTTGTTATTTATTTTTAAGTCATAGATAGGCAAGTCAACCATCTCCTTGTAAAGTCAATGACCTTAAAGTCATGAGAAACAAGTTGCAACACGTACAAACCGCGTCCTTTCTCTCTCTCTCTCTAGATGTTATATACTGTAGCTTTTGTGGAGCTTCCATTAATATCAAGCTTACACTACTCATTGGTACGTTGTAAAAAAATGGCGAGGAGTGAAACTGCAAAAATGTTTACTACGATGGCAGCCATGGGTACGCAATTAATTAAGTTGAAAATGAAGCCTTGATTTGATTTGATGTATGTTTTCATGCATTAAGCTGTGTTGTGTTATATGAATACATGCAGTTTTGATGTGGGCTGATTTTCTTGCTTACTACATTCTATGGATGACGATGACGTACCTGACGAATGTGTGGAAGATCAGCTTCACCTTCGCCGCTGCCATCATCAATCTCTGGAGCGGGGCATCACAGATGTTGCCGCTTTCACTCGCCCATCTTGCTGACGCCTTTGTCGGAAACTTCACCATTCTTCTTGTCTCCACCCTCTCTTACGCTGCTGTAAGTCATATACCCTTCAAATCTGATTGAATATTCCCCAGTGCAATGTTCTTTATTGAAACTGAGTAAACATCAATTATGGGAGAAATTTTAATTTAAAGGAAAATAAATTAAAGAACAAATGAAAGAAGTGAGATGAATAAATGAAAAAGGGATAAATTTTAATTTAAAGAAAAACAAATGAAAGAAGTGAGAGGAGGGAGATAAAAAAATGAAAAAAGGATAAATTTTAAATTAAATAAAAAACAAACGAAATAAGTAAGAGAAGGGAGATAAATAATTGGAAAAAGGAGTGGGAAGATCACTCAAATGAATTTCCAAAGTAATTTACTGCAATTCGGACACAGAAGAAGTTGTCCCGTCGAGATGGCAAGAGTTCTAGTGGAATCTGGTGGTAATTTGAAAGCTGGTTTCGGATGCCAAAATGGATAATGATAATCCCACCATTAACTTAACAATCACTACTTCATTTAGTTTATGAATTTCAAGGTGGACCAGGGTTGTGCACATCATGTGCACACAATACAAGCTCATAATGTTTCATACTAAAATCAATTGACAATAAGTGTGAGTTAGGTGGACCTAGAATCAAATAGGTAAACTTCACATTTGTGCAATGCAATGCAGGGGTTAGGATTATTAGCCATGTCAACACCACCAATGCTTTCCAAGCACTATGGAACATGCTCTGATTATAAGCCCGAATGCATAGGCAACGACCAAAAGCATCTCTTCTACATCGGCCTAGGACTCATATCCGTTGGAGCAGCAGGCCACATTACATCATTAGGTGCCTTTGCTGCTGATCAACTCGACGAAGAAGACCGCGAGAATGGAGGCTTAAACATTCAATCAAACTCATGCAACATGCAAGTTTGCGGCGTCTTACTTGGCATATTCGCCATGGTCATGATTCCACTCGCGGGAATCTTAGTGATCCCTTACGTCAAGCCATGGTCTGTTCGGTATGGGATTGCTGCCATATTCTCATTGGTGTCGCTTGTGATCTTCCTCTTAGGGTGTTGTTGGTACACTTATGTTGGACCTCAAGGGAGCCCTCTTACTACTATTGCTAGAGTGTTTGTGGCTTCCACAACCAAGTTGTTTTGTAGGACTCCCAAGAATGTGGATCAGTTGTATCACAGGACCGATCCTGATGATGAGGAATTGCCTCATACCAACAGCTTTTGGTATGTTCTTTATTGATCTTTATATGTTTCATTTCTTAGAAGTTGTAGAGTTAAAGATTGACCACTTAGTAAAGTGGGTATTAATTTAATTTTCTAGAATAACCTTGTCTTTGACTGATAATACCATATTTTTCTAAAATATGCCCTCAATACATAGGTTAAGTTTCCTTTTATAGAAAGATTTTCTAAATTTTGATTTAAGATCCTATTAACTTTTCTGTGTGGTGAGTGATTATTAACGTATGAACATACGAACCCTGAATATAATTGACATGTATATATGAAAAAATATATTAATTCACTAGCACACATATGAAAATATACGACATGCATGTTTGTAATGCAAATAGGGAGATTTGCGCACGCAAATGAGGGCGTTAATATATTCGTACATTAATAATCATTCGTACCAATTATTACCTTTGTAAAGTAGTCCTATGTCCATAGATTAGTACCTTATACATTTGAGAAACTAATATAAAATGGTTTGTTTATACTATCTTCATGATCAAGTTGTCTGGACAAGGCAGCAATCATCCTACAAACCCAACCACTAGAAGAACAAAAGAAGAACAGATGGAGACTCTGCAGCCTACCCGAAGTAGAAGACACCAAGATCTTCCTCCGCATGATCCCCATGTTCATCACCTTCATCGCATGCGGCCTCGTCTCCTCCGTCGGCAACACCTTCTTCCTCGAGCAAGCCAACCACACGAACCGAAAACTTGGTCGTCTAACTCTCCCTCTCCCTCTCCTCCTCGCCCTCTACGACTTCTCCAAGTCCCAATCCGCCAAGCTCTACTTCACCTTATTCGGCCGAGAAGGCGACGAAAAACCGAGCCGCTACGCACCCCCCATCGGGATCTCCATAAGCATGGTTTTATCCGTCCTTTGCTGCATCACCGCTGCAAAAGTCGAGGGTCGAAGGCTGGGTGTTAGCCATGGCTCACAAATGAGCGTTTTTTGGCTGGTGCCTCAGTTTATGTTGTTAGGGTTGCTCGATGGGATGTATGAGAATGGTATAGGGTGTTTTATTGTGGACCAAGTTGGGCCTTCGATGAGGAGGTATATGGGGCTTTTTGGTAGCGTTGTGTTTGGTTCGGGGGTGATGGGGAGCGCGGTTTCGGTTTATGTTGTGGGGAGGATTAGTGAGAGAGGAGGGAGGAGGAGTTGGTTTTCGAAGACGATAAACGAGTCGAGCTTGGATCGGTATTATTGGGTGCTTGCGGCGTTGAGTGCAGTTAATCTTGTGGTGTATGGAGTTGTGGCTTGTTTGTATAGGTATAGGGAGTCGAGATGTGAGGGTATGGAGGCGCCTGAGTATGAGGAGACGAATGGAGATCGGTTTGAAGATAATGCAAGGTGTTGTTGTTGAGTTCAAGATCGAGAGAGATTGCTTGGATTATTTGTTCAAATCGTTGATGGGTTTGTTATATGGCTTTAGTTTGAACATATGTGATACTTATATATGTGTCAAATTTGAGGGAAAATTGTGAGATTTTTTTTTCCTGAGCTTTTTTTTTAAACAATTTCCGATATAGGCTCGTTTGAAAACTTATTCCCACATATGCATTTTTTTTTGTGATTCGGAAAAAATATACGTTGAAGAGACCAGCGTTTCTCAACCGAACCATAATTTATTTTTTAAAACACTTATGTATAAGAGACGCTACACAAATTAAAATCAAAACAAAAATGAGGCATCTTCACCTACCCTTCACAAGTGTAAACTAGCACTTGCAATTCAATTTTGTAATTGAGCGAGGCTTTGTTTCCGGGACCCTTATGCAAATCAATTTTTTTTTTTAATTTTTCCGTGTCTTACACGGGGGAATTAAAAAAAAAGAATTATGCTTCGGTTGGGAGACGCTCGGTTGGGAATAAGTTTCAAAACGAGCCTAAATCGAGAATTTTTTTTGAAAAAAAGCCTACTTCAGAAAAAAATTCAAATTTTGATCAGTCTACAAAATCTCCAACTCTAGTAGAAGCTATGTTTTTACCGAAAACCACCCGTAAAAGTCGAAGCCTCGGGATAGCCCTTAGCATGGTCAACCACTTGAACCGAAAACTCGGCCGTCTCAATGTCCCTGGCCTTCTATGACTCCTCCAAGTACTTATCTTCCCTCCTCTACTATCACATCTCTGGCAAAGGCCAAAGTCGAAGCCCTTAGCATGGTCTTCGCTACCCTCTGTTGCATGACAGGTGCAAAAGTGGAGGCCCGGAGACTCGGTGTGGTCATTAGTCATGGCTTGGTTGATAAGCCAGACGAGAGGATACCGATGAGCATGTTTTGGCTTGTTCCTCAATTCATACTACTAGGGATGCTTCTTTCAGGATCAAGTGGGGCCTGCTATGAGGAGGTACATCAGTAGAGCCGTGGTTGGGTCCGGGATCATGGGGAGCGCGGTTTCGGTTTATGTCGTTGGTTCCAGAGTACGGCAAACGAGTCGAGGTTGGATCGGTATTATTGGGTGCTTGCGGCGTTGAGTGCAGTTAATCTTGTTGTGGCTTGTTTTTATAGGTATAGAGAATCCAGGTCTCAGGATTTAGAGGAACCTGGGTACGCGGTGGATACAGCTATAGTTGAGGGTGTAAGGGCACTCGGACAACCGGAGGAAGATCAGAACAACGCGTGATGCATCATGTTGTTGTTGGGATTTACGTTAATGAGTTTGTTGTTTGATGAATTATCTATAATGTTGATGTCTATAATTGGTTGGACTTTGCATGTATGTCAGATCTAATTTGCTAATTTGTACATTGACGGTTCTTGTGCTTGATCGAGATTTGAGAGTGTCATTTGCTAATTTGGAACATGCTTGATGTCAAGTTATGTTTTATAAAATTCCGGTGCGAACAACTCTTAACGTAGAACAAACGAACAATTTGCGTTTAGCAAATTACACGTCAATGTTCGTATTCTGGGTAATACTGTTCATAATCTTGGCCATGAATTTTTTTGAACATTTTCGGTGAAGGACGTGGTGACATACTTGTAATTATTGTGAACTTTAATTGTTTTTTTTTTCAAAATGACCTTAAAAAATCTCATTACACAAAATATGAACATTAGTTTGTTATCCGTGAACGCCAAAAACTTTGTTTTTCCTACTTTAATCTTTGTTCTCACCCGAATTTTTCTCTTCTGAGATTATATTGTCGATATTAACGTACATGTTTCATTTCCTTTTACTATAGAGATTAGTTTCCTTATCTCTTGTTTACATTAGGATATCGTATTTTTTGATATAGCCTAATTACATCCTTTCTTTCTTTTTCTTTTATCGTTAGACAACTTTGCATAAGACGTAGAATCTTCTTCTTCTTATTATAAGTTGAATACCATAAACTACATTGTTAACATTCAACCTATGCTTGTATTTACAAATTCTATATTCGGTAAAAAAAAAAAAAAGTTATTATTTGATAGGAGTCAGCGAGAGGTGTTAAGTATGATAAGAGGGATTCACATACAGAGGATTTCCCGAATCACTCGTGTTGTTGGAAGGATGACCAGAGACAAACCCATTTTCAACTCGATCAATGGTGATTTGAGCAAGAAATCAACAGATTAACCAAGAGAACGAATAATTGACCTTACCTAATTGATCAGAATCAAGAAGAAAACGATCGATTATTAAGCAGGGACCTGATTGGATCCAAAAATAAAGAAAGAGGCGATTAATTCATGTTGTGAGGAATCGAGAACGTGTGAAGAGAAAGAGAGTGAAAAACAAGTGATTTGCTCACATACCATCTTAGAATTCGATTGAAGTAAAAACAAAGAAAAAGTTTTGGTGAGAAGTTGATTTGTTAGATAGATTGTGAGAAACTCTTACAATAAGGATTATGAAATCATTACATTACAACTAAAAGCTCAAACTAACCGACTTCGACTTCTCTCCAATTATTTACATCTCATTGGACGTAGCTTTTTTCACATTAACAAAGCTTAACTTTTAACTCTATCTATTTCGGTAAAAAAAAATCAACTATATCTAGTAGTTGTTGAGTATTCGGTAAAAAAACTCAACTATCTTAACAAGCTTAATCTAAATTAAAATAGCTTAATGTAAATTAAAATAGATTAATATTTTAATGTGATATTCATGGACTAATGGAGTTTAACAAATTTAATTTAATTTTTAACTCAATATTACCACTAATTAATAAAGAATTTAAATAATTTGCATATCCTTTTTCATAATTTTACTACTATTATTAAAAATTCAGCGTGAAGTATTAAATATTCAATTAGTTTTTGTATCTTTTCGTAATAACTTTTTCGTTACAGACTAATGTAGTGACCCGTGCCATACACAGAAAATTTCATATTATTAGTATGAAAATTGTATATTCTTTTAATCGAGTTCGTCAAAAAATTAAGATTAACTTTTTTCTTGTAAATACTATTTATAAAAATATATTTTATTTCATGAAGGTTATGTACGTAGCTTGACTTGATTTTTATTATCGAAAATAATCCTAATTTTATCGTAAGAATATATATTAACTTTCAACATAATATTTATTCTCAAAAAAATAGCTTGTATATTTGTTGTTGAAAGGAATGATAATTTTTTAAGATTTATTTGTTAATATAATTATCCAATCTATTAATTATTGAAATTAAAATTAATAATAATTGTGTCACAAACTAAACCTAAAATCACACTAAAAGCTTTAAAATATTCAACTTTAATATATAAGATAGATTGATTTACCAAAAGGAGCCTAGCTGAATTTTAGTTGACATTTACGACATCTCTCTCATTGGCGATTTTTAGTTTGACAGGGGGATATTCTTCTCCGATCATTTTCTCTCTCTTTCATTTGAATAATAAAAAGTAGGGTTGTACATTTGTGGTGATCGGACCGAAATTATTCGGATCCAGTCCCCGTTCTAAGATTTTTCTTATTTAGTACCAGACAAATCCAATTTTGTTATTTTTAATATTTTTAAATTTAAATAATATACATAATAATATTAAAAGTTATATTTTAAGAAAACTAAACTAATATAATGAAAAATTATACAATATATTTATTGAATTATAAATAATACTATGTTTTTAATTATTAAAAAAAAGAACTAGAAATTTCAGTTAAAGACCGGACCGAATCGCACTAAGTCATCCGGTCTAATCGAATCTTCGGTACAAGTATTTAAAGAATCCGGTCTAGACCGAACTGGATGAACAACCCTAAAAAACTATAAAATTTGAGTCGTGTAATAATAATAGTTAGAGATTTTTGCGCCAAAACACCCTTCATTTGGCCGAAATTTACGCCAAACCACCCCTTATTACATTTTTTTTGTTGTTGTTGTTGTTGTTGTTGCAAGAAATCACATGTTTTTTTTTGCTATTCCGTTAACATGAAACCACCCCATTTTATTAAGTCTTCCGTTTATATACGTGAAATGTCTAATATACTCCCAATTATTTCAAAATTTTGAGGGCAAAATTGTGAGATTTAGGGCGAGATTTTAACGATAAATTGGACGAGATTTTAACGAGATATCTCAGCCCGATAAGCTTAACCCTAAATGGCATTCATCCGCCTCCATCCTTTCAAAATTTTGATATTCTATTCAACATCAACGACGTCCAAATCCAACAATGACATTCTAAATCCTACCATGGCTGATTACCTGGTCGATTCGGTGGGATTTTCTCAAGATGAAGCTTCCTCCATTATTACCAATGTCAGTCGTCACTTCAAATCGATTGTCTCCAATGCTAGTCAGTCGTCGCCGCACAAAAAGAAGAAGGAATTGGCTGTTGATTTTCTCAAGTACAGTGAATTTGAGGCAAGGCAAGTAAGGAAAGTAGTAAGTGCGTACCCGTTTGTGCTCCGTAACAATGTCGAGAAAACCCTAGAGCAAAAAATTAGGGCTTTCAGGATCTAGGATTGTGCGGGTAAGATTTAGTGTTGGAGGTATAGGAAATCGATCATCGCCATCTTACATTGTCACTTCGTTGCAAGAACACTGAAAATTTAAAGAAAGAAGTGGAACAAGTACACAAAGAGGCATAGAGGTTGGTTGTGGCTAGGCAAGAACTTGCGGATAAGGTTGAAAATGCCAAGAAGGAACTCAATAAGGCACAAACGGAGATTAAACAAGATGTGCTTCCTGTCATTTAGGGAGAGCCTAGGACAGAGCAACCTCGAAAAAGAAATAAAAATAAATCGAAACACAAACAATGGCGTAAACCACCACACGATTGGATAAAAATCACTTTCGATGGATTGCACAAGCCGAATTCAGAGTCACACATAGCCTCCGTTGTTCGAGATTGTCGGGGGTACAATTCTGGATGTCTATAACAAGACAGTTAGTGCAGGATCACCGTTACTTCTTGAAGCATTGACTTTCATAAATTCTGCTAAACTAGCTTTAAAATTTAAGTCCACAAATATCATTATTGAAGGAGACTGTCTCACACTAATTCATTATGCTAATAAAGTTTGGAAAGTACAGTGGGAAATTCGAAATATCCTAAAAGATGCTCATAATATTTTGCGGGATATTGCTAATGTTGAGTCTCACACTGTTTCAGAGAGGCTAATAAGGCTGCTGACTTCCAATCTCAGCCTCACATCAATGCCCATTTTGTTAAGATCATTCTTAACTGCAATGAGGATCGCTTGTTATCTGATGATTATATCAGAACAATTAGACCTACTCTCATGTCGTCTAGCCTGTTTGCTTCCTACAAGCCCTTTTTCCGAATCATCGCTTCTGATGGTCAGGGGTGTCATCCGTGTCTTGCCTTTTTCAAAAAAAAAAAAAAAAAATATGGGAGCTAGCAATCCGGACTTTTCAAACTCCTCAATACCATCCCCGTTATAATGTTCTAGTAAAAATCACTCATTTTTTCAAACTTTGAAATTTGCAATCGGTAGTAATGAACCAATTTCTCGTTACTATCGATTTGCAATCGGTATATAACTATAATCTCTATATAACTACTAAAGCAAAACACATTTCTCTAATTTTAGCTATGTCACGTGGCCTATTCTTCATTCAGATCATCCACTTGTCGTCATTCCATTGGTCACAATTTTTTACTTTTTATTTTAATTTTCTTAAAAAATTGATTAAATTTGAAAATCATGTGCAAAAATATCACAAAAAGATTGCTTAAGATCTTTTGGATTACAAAAAGATTTTTATGGATTAATTTTTTGGATTTTGACCTCCCAATATCCTCTTATGTTATTTTACAAATATGTAATTTTATTATTATGATATGACATATCACAAAAAGATTATTTTCTTAATAAAATGGAGAAAATATTATATTTTTGTATTATGGTAGTGTTTTGAATATATAGTTTTATATATGTTGAAATCAATTTATTTAAATTTGTTAAAAATTGACCTATGATAATTTGATTAAATAAGATTTTTGGTATAAAAACTCATTTATATTGGTTATTTATTATATTTAAAATTTTAAAACTTAATTATACATCAATACAATTTTAAGATATCAACTTTTTTTCATATAAAATAATATATTACATAATACTACTTATTAACTATATCGAGTTATATAAACCCGCGTATGGCGCGGGAACTAGGTTAGTTATGACTATCCGTCCCCGTTTATAATTCGTGTTTCACATTTTACACTATTCACACTTCAACACATTTTGTGACATATTTGACAAAGAAGGTGGACTCTAAAACGAAAGACGTCAAGATTCTGCAACCGACTATTGCTACGCAAAACGTGAGATTCTCAGAGGCGAATTCTTTGTACGAAATGGATAGGGCGACACAAGAAGTGATGAATGCTATTGTGGAGGCTCAATCTCGAGCAATGGGAGGGCCCTTAAATGGCGTTTTTTTGGGGCAGGGATTGCCAAGTGTGGACATGTCGAGACCGGTTGGACTACCCGAGATGCGGAGGTTGAGGAAGACGTTCATAAAATTGACGGGTCAGTCTAAGTTTAAGCGCTCGAGCGCCGCCTTGTGATGCAGAGAGTGCAAGGAGAATGTTTGTTGATTATCTGAATAGAGAGCTTGGAAGTGCTTGATTTGCAGTAGCTTGCATTCAGACCAGCACACAAAATGAAGTAATTGTTGGAACTGATTTTTGACTGGACTTCCGGGCACTTTTCTGGTGGGCTGCGGTCACCGGTTGTGCCGGATTATGGGAGCGTTGGCTTCGTCTCCGCGAGCACTACGCCGTAGTGTACTCACACGTCAAAATCGGGTTCCGTTTGAATGAGAAATGAAGGCTCAAAGTTGGTTGCTTGACTAAGTTCAAAGAACAATTTGGAGCTGATTTTTGACTAAGGGTTTTGTCCCACATCGAAAATTGGGGTGGGAATATGAAGGGTTTATATACCCCAAATCCCATACCCTTGGTAAGCCCTTGGGAGAGGTATGGAGAGAGGACACGGGGGGCCCTCGCGCGGTCCGTCCGTCCGTCCGGTCCTGGTCCGTGGTCCGTGGTCCGTGGTCTTGTGGAATGGGCCGTAGGCCCAAGCAGCTTAGCTTCTTTTTGAAGTGGGCTGGATCTGGAAGTTGGGCTTCCAGATTGGGCTGTGAACTGCCTCGTTGGGGACGCCCAACTGAGTCAGCAACAACCTCCACAACTGACTCCACCTCGTTGGTGTCGTCGGTTCCGAGATCTCCTCCTCCACTAACAGATCAGAAACTCCTTTTAAGAACCTCTCATTCTGGATATCCGAAATTACACAATCTCCCATCCCTTCTCCTTCTCTGAGAGTACGACACAAAAACTGGTTCGTTTGGCTTCTGCTTTTGATTGTGCAAACCAGAAGAATTCGTAGTTGTATCCTGGGATTCTCAACGCCGGTAACCGTCACATATACGGGGCGTTACAGAATTAAGGAAAGAGATTCTTTCTCGACTCTACGCACCAGATTCGTCAAGAACACTTCGGTATAATTTCTTCCTTAATTCTGTTCTTTAATAATTTCTTTACAGATTGTTATTCTGCGAAATACAGGTCCTACAGTAATCATATAGATCCATGACTACATTCATGACAACAATTTGTCTGGCTTCAAATTATTGTGCTGTAATAAATATCTTTGTAAGTGACAAGAAATTTAACTTTGAGTTTGAAAGGTTTTGATTAATTTATGTTTGCTGAGTGTTCATAATCACATTAAATTCTTCAATGTTTTCTCTCTATTTATTGCGTGTTTTTATATGAGTGGCGGGTGGGAGCAAGCTAAGCTGCTTTCATCTTTAATCATGTATTTAAGTGGGTGATTTTATAGCTATAAGAATACAGCAGTTCTTTGTCCACACGTATGCAATCAAGTTGATTGAGTATGCTGCATGGCGTGAATTATAGCAGGTGATTCAGAGAAATTGATGAAGAAGCTATCAAGAAGTGGGAGTATAAGGTTCTCCAAAATAACATGGATATTTTGATTGAAATTTTTACAAAAAAATGCTCAGTTAAACTATAAATAAATTAAGTGGACACGTACATGATTCAAGCTAAGCCCATCTATGAATACTGCTAGATTGTATCTGAACTGAACTCTACTTTCTGATTTCTGAAATCCATTGCTAAATTGTAACACTGAGCTCATCATCTACTATTGTAAGGGGAAGCTTACAATTAGCAATAGTGAATGCCCAGGTAAAATGACCAACAGGCACAGGCGCGCCAAATTACCCAGAAGCACTTCACCAGTTTGTTACATGGATGCTTCAGCAACAAGCTACTGTTACGCCCCGTATTGACAACATTATCATTCATGTTGACAAACTGATCACTAAATACTCAAATTAGGAGATGAGATCTCCACTGGTGTAACATGATATCTAATTAAACTGTTGATGGTTTTGTTGCTTGCAATTCACAATTCCTGAGTTTTTACAGAGAGGTACAAACTAAATCACAATAACTCGAACACCAGGTAACATGGTACCCAGACCATCCTGCAGAGGAGGGCAAAAATTTGATTTGGCTATTTAACACTAATCTACTAAGCGGCAACAATTTACTAAACACTTTTGACACAACTTACAGGTTCAAGTAGAATGCAAAGATCTGATATGATGAATACCAACCTGAACCACTATTCAGTTCTGGGATGCATCACTATTCAGTTCTGGACAACCTCTTACAAATAAGCCCACAACTCTTCTACCAAGTAACTATTGTATTAAAGCGTAAAACCTATCAGTTTGGTATTTACACTAATAGCAAGAGCCAAAAAGTAACAAAGTGAACTAAGATATACGGCAAATATTTCGAAAGGTAACAATTGTCTTCCAGGCTAGAAAGAACTAGGACGAAAGTTGGTACTTACTATATCGTTGCAGTCTATGTGGGATTCGAACCCACATCATGTGTAGTTACACATTGCTCCCCCTTCGAGCTAATAGACTAAATCTAAAACATACAAAACATACGTATAAAGCTATTAGCAGAATTTTAAGCATCGAAAAACACTAAAATTGCACAATACAAGCTGCTACTCAAAGAAATAGATAAAATATAACACTGTTATCTGCCTAAAGGCAATACGATCCATCATTCTAGCTATATTCAAGTGAAACACGTCCCAACAGCCAATCAAATCTCGCCATGTGTCATTTAACAAAATTAGGACTTGTAAAAGCCACAAAAATACTTCAGTTAAAAGATGGTATCAAAAGAAGATCCAGTGATAAAGAAGCTAATAACAAACAAAACTACTGTACTTGAATTTCTAACCTGTGTTTAAACACTAAGCTTAACTCAAAACTCTGGCAATGGAATCCATAATCAGATTTTCTTCTGTCGTCTCTCAACCTCCGCCTCAGCAGCAAGAACAAAGAACTCTGGTGCAAGCATATCATCTACATTGATATTGCGATCCATGGTCAAATCAACAAGGCTCATTATCGCATCTTTTGTGATACTGAAGCCCAGCTTAGACAACACTCGAACTGCATTTGCTATCCTGCATATTATCTCCCGGGTTTTCAACGGAGTTTGAGAACCTTCTTCTTCTTCTCCGTTACTTGGAATCATAGAATCTTCGTCCTCCTCCATCATGTTATCCTTGGCTTCAATACGTTCTCCCACCCAGATGAATCCATTACACCCGATGACCAGCATGACTGCGTATTCTTCTAGGTTGTAGAAATGATGCTTGCGTCTTCTTATCAAATAAGCAGAAACTTTGAGCAGATGACCACTTTCAAGCTTCAACACAAAAAATACAGAATCCAGTTATGTGAATAACCTTTTGCTAAACAGGAATAAATCACTAGTTTTTTTTTTGCCGTTTTGTAATACCTTGCCATACTTTTCACTTCTTGCCTGAAGCTGTATTGTGCCATCGTGCTGCAGATTACGAACTTCACCCTGAGAAAATTATATTTATGTTCAGCTGATGATAGAGATAAATGGAGAAATAAAATAGACAGCACGCGTGAGATAAAGAAACAGAACCACAATATCACTTACACAAATTACATCATTCTCGACAAAGATGTTTCGCATGTTCAGCTCATCTAAAGCAGTTCTCCTCCTCTAGCAATCATAAAAGTCACAAAATTAATTTTTGGCCCAACTTAGTTGTAAAAAGTTTCGATTGAAACGAGAACTTACAAAGGGAAAGCAAGTAAGAAAGTAAGGTATTTGGATTTCAATAATTCAACTAATGCCCTGCTAAATATATAAGATTGCATTAGTTCTCCCTTAAGGAAGTTCAGAAGAATTATCAAGGTGCATCGTAATGACATGAATAATGTAGAGGTCTGATCGAAAAATATGTCCCGACTCCGAAACCATAGCCTCAAGGCTCAAGCATTAAAAGAACTACAACTACAACAACAACAAAAATCTACCTGGATTCCATCGGGCATGTTGATTGAAGAAAGCAACAAAACAGCATCTTGGTTTGAATTTATCTCAATCCTCCAACTCTTCTGAGCAACCTGAAAACACAATAAAACCTTTTAGCCTTTGTAGCCAAAAAAATGTCAAGACCTTAGGACAAGAAATAGAGATAATCTGCCATAGCTGAGCTTGACAGGAGCGGGCAGAAGGTTTTTTTTAAGGAGCTTGACAAGAAATCTCAAGACCTTTTAGACTTGGTAATATTCATTGATAGCATTGGCTGAATGCGTACAAGCCTCTTATAGGCATTTAGGAACTTCACTCAAATATCATTTTAATCGCTCCTAATTACAACATATATCCATACCTACACAATCCTCCCAAAAAATCAGGCACATCCGCACAAGACAAAATATTGTGAATAGTGACAACCCAAAGACTAGATCAGACAGTGCATTCAGCAGATCAAAATTTTGAAAAAGTAAAGGAAGATAATTGCGGGGAAACATATTTATGAAATCTCAGGCACAAGACAATTACTTAACCAGCATTGCTAACTACGAGTACTACTTTATATGCATCGCCATTAGCCACGGGAAAATCTTTTGCTTTGGCTATATTTTACTGTTCCTCTTGAAAGCTGTGGACCAATATACATTGATAACCTCGATTTCATATGTACCCTAGTTTCAAATACCACTGAAAATATAATCTAGGAATAGGAAGGGAATTTCAGTTTGATCATGAGAAGATTGACATGTATTATCTAGGAATAGTAGAAACTTCCGGAATTTAAACAAAGGAATAACACAGCAAAACATACAACAAAGAACCCTAGACCAGGATTACTAGAACAAATTACCTCAATAACACGGCCTACAACGATATCTCCAGTCTCTGGTTTGTACCTTGACCTCAAGGATCGAACATAGACGAGCTTGTTAACTCGCTCTACGACTCCACAAGTGGTGGCCACCAATTGGCCATCACGCTCCACAGTTCCATGGCCTCTGCAAAGGGGAGAAATTAGACCCAATAACAGTAAAGAAAGATAACCATAGGGTGGGAGAAAGAGGGTCCAAAAGCAGTACTTGAGAATGGCGTCTTCGAGATTGACAGGAATGGAATCGCCGACGGCAACAACGGCATTGGAATTGGACTTAGTGGAAAGTGAACCGAGCTTGTCGAGAGCTCTTTGGTAGCGGAGCTTCTGGGTTTGAGTCAATTTCAGCTTGATTTCTCTCATAATCTCTATTCGATTCGCTGCTCCGACTTCTTCTGAGAAAAACCCTAAACCCTGTAGGGCAGAAATAGATTTCCTTTTTAATCTTATCTTGTCTTGTCTTATCTTATCTTATCTATATAAAGGTTGGCTGTTTGTTGTCAAAAGTAAATGAAATTGGTACGGGCCGTTCATTTAATTTACGGGTTTTGGGCTTGCTGCAGTAAGTTTTGCGTCTTCATGTCACCGACCTATTAGTTATCTCATCCTGAGCGTTACATTCTGAACCTAGCTTTAAGAACGTCCTTTCCCCTTCATTCTCTATTTACGCAGTAGAACTCGAGCCCTAAAATTGAAGGGGGTCTTCTTCTTCAACATAGCATTACAATCTTCTTCAACATGGACGGGGCGATTCTCCCGCCAGAAATGCTATCTCTCATCTCCAGCAACCTCCAAATCCCTAACGACGTTACTCGATTCTGTTGTGTATATCGTTCATGGCGATTCTCCACTTAATCGTTCCAAGCGTCTCACCATCAATACCAACTCCGTCTATTTTCTTCGTCCTCACTTCGATTCTTCAAAAGCCTGGCCTGTCTCTATGCAAGAGCCGGTAGCTGGAAACCTAATCGTTCGCCATGCTCTCAAGTACAGAGAAATTTCAAATCAGCTCGATTTGTCAGAGAAATTCTGGAGTGATGTGACTGAAATTGGTAAGTCGTACGCCATCAACATCTTCTGTGAGCCATTGTAATAGGTTTCCAATACTAGAATTGCACTTCTATAAGTCGTTGCAGCTTTGCATGGGGGGAGTGATTGAAAAATAATTATTGATAAAAAAAAATGGCGAGTTCCGTATCTATGTTTTGAATTGAAATTTTGTGTGCTTTATGACATTGTGCTCGATATATTGCTTCAACTTTTGTCACTGCCTCTAGCTTCACATCAAATAGATTTTGTTATGCGTATTTGATGGCTGAACTGGGAATGAAATTCTTTATTTGATATTGACTGTGTTCAACAGCGTCTGCTTGTAGTTGGTATGCTCTCCATCACATTTGGGAAAACTGGAGAAGTAGATAAACCGTCTTGGTCAGATGAACTATATCCAGGAGAAGTTGATGACTTGAGCACATGAAATATGTATACTAAAGAATCATATAGTCACGACTCTCCAAAAGTCAAGGGTTGTAGCTCTGAAACACCTGATCTTCGTTCTGATAATCTGCCAGACCGTGAGGTTTTGCAGGTATATGATCCACCTTTTCTAAAAACACTATTATCGAAGCGCTAAATGTCAATAGCCAATACCAGTTTCTTAAGTGAATTGTTAAAGGGAAAAATATGTAGAGCTACACAACTATATACCAATAGTTTTCTAATTAGAGAATAGAGATGTTCACATATTATTTTTACTCTTAATCTTAACTATTAATTTTATTCAGGTTTATCTCACAACATGGTTGGCAGAAGTAAATATAGATACGTATAGGTAAAATTATGTTTGCCTTGTTACAAACTCAATTTCATCACTTTAGCATAAACCACATTTTTTTTTTACTGAGATCCCTTGTTTTCTTAATCTCAGGATTGATGAGATTTTCGCAATGGTTGGGGGGGAAATGCGAGTAAGGTTTTGATTTAAGACGAGAAATCATGCAGCAATCTTACGATCTTATTTATTTGGTGAGTAACCCTCTCTCTATGCCCTCATATATACATATCTAGATACAATGACTTTGGATTATGAACAGAAATCCTGCAACCAACTTGAGGTTTTAAATTTTGTGGTCGCCTTAAAAGAATTTTAAGGAGCTGCAAAAGGGTCAATGCAATTGTAAGAGGTAAGTATTAAGTAGAAGAAACTGGTTTATTGATACAATACAAAATTCAGTCAGTCATTTTTGTATTCAATTACATGGTTAAAGATGACCTTAACCTTCTTCTACTAGCATGTTTCAGCGAGATCCTTGCCTGTAGTTTCGAATTTCGAATTTTAGAACTTAGGTTATTAGTAACAGTTCTGTAGTATAACTTTCATCAGTGTTAATAATGTGATTATGTACATAATCCTGGAATTGGCAGCTATTTGTTGTGTATAGTTTAGTAATTGAAATTGTGTATTGGGAGTATGCTGATATAGTATAGCTTGGAATTCGAAGTTTGTAGTGTTAAATTTTATACCTTGGGTAATTATACTTTTGCTTCAGCGTGATCATTTCCTGTAAATGGTCTGTAGTTCTGAGATTTAGTACTTGAATTAATAGACATTGTATGTTCGTTATAAGATATATGTTGAAACTATTTGGTGCAATCAATCACGAGTTCTTGCTTGAAAGGGATATGAGATCTTGAATCGAAAATTAATGATTTGTCAATTAACCTGTTTAATGTAACTTTGTTATTTGCAAAATTTGTTGTTGAAAGGGATTCTAAGAATATTAAATAATCTGGAAGTGGCAGCTATTTACTGTGTGTAGTTCAGAAATTGCACAGTTTCCAAATGCTAATGTGGATATCTTTTCTCTTAATCTGCAGAGGCTAAAAGACTGATCGGTTGACGCTTCAACGATGTTTTAGTACAAGCAGTCATTAGTATTACACACATAACTACGTAGACAAATTTGACTTGAAGTCCGATACTTCGGTAATATCAAGAAGCAGTCTTTAAGCCGTATTTGTGATTGTTGCAGTGAGTACTTGACGGTGAGTACTTTTTTGTGTATGAGTATTTCATATATCTTCTTATGGGTTATATGTTCATATGAATCAGTTGTTGCTAGAGACTTGTGGAGGCAAAGCTTGAATCAAATGCTCTCTACTGTGCTGATTTCAACATATTTTTTATTCGATTTACCCCCAAACTCACTTGGAACGATATGTTGGCTTTCATATTGTCCACATGACTGGGTTCTAATTAGCTTTATGCCTTTTACTAAGAGTTCCCTTCATGGCGGGAGAAATGGTTCCTTTTCAAGTGACCACTGAACTGAACTGTGTTACTTCTCTATTTTGGATTTGAACAACAAGACTATGTTGCTACAAGGTTGGCCATTATATGCATGTGCCTTCCTTTTAAACTGAACTGTCTTTTTCCAAGTTATGTGGGTCATTTTCTTCTAAGGGAAAGAATGTTGTTTCAATTTAATATTTCTGTAGATTATAGCATGTGCCTTCCTTTTAATATGTCGATCATAATATTGTTGTAGCGTCATCCTTCTCAATTTTCATTATGAATTTGTGTATTTTAAGATTATTGTAATGGTATGGGTAATTATTTTGTATTCAGTTTTTAAAAGCAATGGATGCATATCACTTGGGTCACATAGGAGATCAAAGGGAGTAGCCTTCACCTACAAGGATCTTGAATTGGCCAATGATAATTTCAATGAACATATATAATTTGTTTCTCGCTTCACTTTTTTGTTTTCTTAATCATTCTAAAGATTAATCTCTTTCTCGCTGAAGTTTATATAACTTCTCAATAATAAATTTAATGTTCATTGCATATACTAGAATTTGCCTGGGATCTACAGTAGGATGAGTCAAGTTTGATTTTGTGAAGGATAAATTTGCAGAGAGGGTGAAGAAAATGGAGCATTGGCAGTGGAATCTTAATACAGACGCTTGAGGAGTCAACTAAGCAATTCTACAAGGGGCAAGCGACGATCATTATTCAATGCAAGTGAGTTCTCTTCTTATTTCTTTTACTAAAAAAATCAATGAGATTAGATGATACAGAAGTAAGCCAACAATATAAACTCTAATCTGTTCAGAACTGAATACTGTAATTAATTTCTGTAACAGGGTGATTACAGATTTACAGGAATCGAGATTTGCAAACTTGAGCACATATGGTACTGTATATAGGCGCCTGTAAGTCTATTATTTGTAGAACCCTCTCGACCATTAATTGCCCTCCTTTTTCTCTCTACAACTTATCTGTATGCTGAAAAGATATAAAGGCAACTAGACTAGAAAAAGCAGAGAAGGGGAAGATTCAGACGAGGGAAGGTTAGGGTTGGCAAGATTTCACCGTCTCTCATGAATTATTTTCCTCCTCCTCCTCCTCCGAATGATCGTCCACTTCCTAAGTTAGGCCATTGGGGTCGACTTCCCTAGCTCAGCAGCCGGAAATTTGGCACCTACGGGGCTCGACGCTAGGACTCTGTGGGTCGCTTTCCCCTTCCAAGTGGTTGAAGCTTTTAGCTGTCGAGACATGCTTTACTTTTGACAATGGTACAAAATCCCAGCAGAGCTCAAACACGGGAAAATAGGGCTCCGTATATAGGCCATCGGGGGGAAAAGGAGAAGAGCAGGCGTTACAAATCATAGGTCTACGGCGGTGAAGCTTTTGATCACCATCAATACGGGAAAAAACTGCTAGAGTAAATGACGAAGGGGTTACTGAAGCGATATCCACAATGAAGGTGAAGAAGCATAGCAGTTATTTTCCTCCAATTTATGGCGATTCCATGGGTTTAATCACGGTCTTCCTCTGTCCTTACTGTCGGTATTAATTATCAACATTTAGATTTGGTGGCCCTTTCGTTCATCTTAATTTCGTCTCCTTTAATTTCCTTAGGTCGGTCGTTTTGCTCTGCACTATATATACTGGCTTCTCCGTTTGTTTCTTACTCATTCCCTCCTTCTATCTATCAATAGTTTCTATTTATTCAGATGAGGTTGTTGGTGATGTCAAATTCTTCTCTTCAGGTTTGTAATGCTGGTGTTGTTGGCGTTTCTGTTGGGACTTTCGTCGAACATTTAGCGGGCAATGATGATAACAAGTGGAGGAAAATCAGGAGTCAATGGTTGATGTAGAACTGGACAGGTTCGATTTCGATAAAGAATTTGATTCTACTCATCTACAGATGAAAGCTTTCCTTTCTCCGAGGTTGGAGGTTAAGGAGCTACAAGAGTTAGTGGATGAGGCAGGGTGATGCTATATGTGTTGTTGTTCACTGTATGCAGATTCGGAAGAACGAGGTTCGCTTCTGGGTTAGATTTTTCCCTTCGTTAATAAAAGCCTTTGGATGTGAAGTTCTCTGGTTAAGCAGGTGTGTCAAGAAGAACACAAATTGGGAAGTTTACTCACCGCAAAATCTTCCAGCTTACTATTCAAGCCCTCGGCCTCAGAGCAGCGAACACGACACATAAGGTTTATACATATAATTTCAATTGCTTTTGGCCTAATTGATGTTGTTTTTGATTGATTGTTGATGAATTTTGTTTGCTCTTGCTGGGTTGGGATTGGTTACTGATAGTTTGGGAAACTTGGTTTCAAAGTGTTGATCTATTTTTGATGAAACAAGGAGGAATTAAACCTCATAGCAGCCTCCTCTCTCCTACTTCTTTCCATCATTTTTTTTTGTCTGTGATGTTTGTTTGTATGAGACTCAAATTTTTGAAGGTGATAATCAATGGCGCTGAAATATATAGGAAGAGCAACAATTTTGGTTGTCACTAAAGCCAGAGGAATGGAGATAGCTGACGATGTTGACTTGCAATTTTGGTTGTTGTAATTTTATTTCAGTGCATCTGTAAAATCTTAAATAAATAATTCATTGAAATTGTGATTATGTAACGAAGTAGGAGCTTGTATTCCTGGAAATGGAGCCCGTATTATGTCTTTTTGGGGTGGTTCGTCCACAGAAGGGCCTGGTGCTGTAAGTTCTCTACCTAGCATTATTCCAGCTAATGGTTTTTGTGAACTATAGAATGCTCTTTTTCTATTCGTTTATATGTTTGTCTTCACTTTCTTGTATTTTTACATCCTCCTTATTTTTGTGTTGTATTAGTATATTTTAAAGGTTTTTGTAGAAACCTGTTTTGATATTGCGATACATATAAACTGGTGTCGTGTGATTAACCGATGTATTGACAAAGCTGATAGAGAAGATATAGTCAGGTTCCTGTCTGATGTAATACAACGTGCCTTACCACTGTCACAAGATTGCTACAAGTTTTATTATCCACATATATCTAATATAACCATTCAGAAGATTTCATATTATGCAAACAGTTTAAGGATTGGTTAGTAGTGTAACTTACTGAACAATTTTGATTGAGTAAATCTGTGTTTGATGACATGTCCAAATGTTGAAAATGGAGCTACAACGGGATGGTTTAGGGATTATTCATTGATCTTCATGGCATACTTCTGCTCTTACTGGCTCTATTTTGACAGTTTTTAGTGTTATCCCTTTCAAGATTGGAGGATGATAAATCACTAATAACCAATCCCTTTAAATGAAATCATTAAAAAATAAAGTATGATAGGATTGTCACTAATCATATGGTGATTTGGAAATCACCATGTCACTAAATCACCATATGATTAGTGACATATGAGGATATTCTTCTTAGCCTTCTCCCTGCCCAAAGGAAAAACAAAAATATAAGAAAGGTAACCCTAAGAACACAACAAATTTCTGTATTAGCATAAGCCAGAAAATCCAACAACATCAAACCTAATCCTCAATTAACATTGTCTCACCACTCTCCACTAATCCTCAAGATTTTAGTTCACAAATATATATATATATATATATATATATATATATATATATATATATATATATATATATATTGTAATCATTTATCCCTTTTTATTAGCTATCTGACAACTTTCTTATCGGGTCTGTACCTGATTGGATCATGAAAGCAGGTTTCAAGTAAGATTGGCTTTACTTTCAATCTAAGGCTTCAGAATTGTGTTTGAGAGATATCTGAATCACATGGTTTTTTTATGTCTTTCCTTCCAATTATATAGATCTCTCCTACAATGAATTCAACGAGAGTTCCTTACCATCTTCGTGTAATGAAGAAAACTTGTAAGCATATTACTTGAATGTTTATTGTACAAACAGTCAAACATTGACTATTTTTTTGAATATTGAGTTAGTCCATACTACATAATAATTCATCCATGTTCATGTTTATGGAATAGAAAAAAAATTACATAGAAAACATCAAATTTAGTCACACATGATTGACTAAATTGTTGATGTATATTGTAAGGTTTATCCATTTCCTGATGAACCGCCTGTTGACTCTGTTGATCCGGATGGCCCAAACATCTTCTGTCAACTTAACACGGAAAACGTAAAATTTATTTTATTTTAAGTAGAGATCATATCTTCTTGGATTTGACTATATAGGGTAGCAACAGACAATATGATATATACTACAAGATCAACAAATTTCTTCACAAGCAATAATTCGCAAAATTCTACTCCCTCTGTCCCATTTTGATAGTCCCATTAGATTTCGACACATATTCCGAGACACGTTTTGTATCGTTAATATCTCTAATTATATGTTACTAAAAATGATACTTTTTTAATATTGTTAAAGTACTCATTAAGACGAATCAAATAAGACCCCACACGACTATGTTCTTTTTTATATATTGGAAGAAATCTACAAGATTCTCTTGGTTCGTGAATAGTGTCACAAAATCAAATGGGACTATCAAATTGGGACGGAGGGAGTAATTATTATCTTAGTTGGTTTTCGTCTTAATGTCTAAAATAAAAAGTTGTCTCTTTTTCCGTTATCCTCCCCTGAGTTGAATAATTTATATCTACAAAAAATTGTTGGCATGTATGTACATAGCTCCATGTCTCTGTTGTATACTAATAATTAAGCTTGAGCGGATCAGCCCACAACAATGAAATGGAAGATGTCTATGTTATGCTAATTCTTCTTGCGGGCTGATTTGTCTACCCTTGTGACTCTAAGATGGTGGACGATGAAGAATGCAAAGAAAGAAACATGGATTAGCTTGGTCAAAACCTTCATAAACGAGGTACACATTTATCCATTTATCCACATGCAGAAAATTGTTAACTTACAATTACGATCAATTTTGTTCAATTTTGTGTTTCAGATTATCATCAAAATGCTCTTTGAGCTTATATTCTATAGCATGTGTGAATTGCTACCCTATTTGTGCTACAAGTACAACCTTCTCGATTGGGATTAATGATTGGAAATTATCAGTTGCTTTGTATTATTGATTGGTAAAAATAATTTTGTTGTATTGGAAGATTTTAAATAGAGATTTTGTTGTATTAAAAGGTTTTGAATAAAGATTTTGTGCTGCAAGTACAACCTTCTCGATTTTGTTTATGAAGATTTTGTTTATAAATTTTACTTCGTTGAGGCTACTTTTGTTATACTGGAAGGTTTTGAATACGACTAACGTCTCTAATTTTGAAACATATTTAAAGACATTAAACCGCATACGAAAATCCGTAATTTCCCTGCGCGTAGCGCGGGGGCCCGTATCTAGTCTATATAAAGGTTAGCTGACCGCTAAACGAATTGAATGAAATCGGTACCTATTTAATTCTAAATTCATTTATTTTTTTATTAATTAATTATCATTAATTCTAAATCTATTTAAGTTGTTAATTAATGATCTCTTAAATCTAATTAATTCTAACATCATTTAAGTTCTTTTTATTAATGTTAATTAATGATCATTGAAATCTAAATAATTTAAAATTCATTTAAGTTTTTTTTCTTAATTAATTAATTAATTTTAATTTAGTACGTATATCTTAGAATTATAGTAAAAAAAATAAATTACAGTATTATCTCCTTTATAAGGCCTCTGTGTTATGTTAGAAACTTGATTATAGTATTGAGTAAGTTTCTCTCATTACAACCTTATTCTATTATTATATTTCAAAACTACTTCAAACATAAATATAAAGAAATCGAAAATTCTTATAATTTCAAATATTAACAAATTTGATAACAACAACTAAAATATTAACAATAATGTGTAACTATATTAAATCAAATACGAAAACACGTAATTTTCTCGCGCGAAGCGCGAGTCCCATATCTGGTCTATATAAAGACCGGCTGTCTGTTGTCAAAATTGAATGAAATTGATAGCTATTAAATGCATTATTCGTTTTTCAATCACCTCTGTTATTTAGCAAGTCTTCCCATTGCCCGTTGCTCTTCCTCACCTCTTCTTCTCCTCCCTCATCGTTGTCTGAGACTCTACCTACAAACCTCTTCTTCGTCTTCTCCTCCCTCATCGTTGTCTGAGACTCTAGACCTACAAATTTGACCATACCCCGCCACATCAACTTCTACTCATTAATTTCAGGGCTCCAAAAATCGAAAGGGCAAAGTGGCAAACCTAAATTAAGGTTAATCAGAACTGGAGTTTTCTCAACCAATACGTGTGTGCATACTCCAGAGAAGTCTTATTTGCATTGTACTGGTACAATTTCTTAATCCTATACAAATTCAGCTCTTTATGTACAGTTGTGTGAGTTGCAATCTCTAAGAGTGCTACTGGGTGATTAAGATTGATACCAATTTGGAGTTGCACGCCAACTGTTTGATATATTGTCTCAAAGAAAATACTCAGCTCCGTTTAGCAGAATGCGAGCAAAGAGAACGCAGAAATCTCTTCTGGATAGCCTTTTATCCCTAGCTATTACCCCATTTTGGAATTCAAGTTACATGTTTGTTCAAGTAAAGCATAAAAAGTAGTAGTGTTGGTAGAAGACCCAAGAAGAAAATCTACTACAAAGTCCATGAACTGCAACTCAAGAACATTATCCAGTATTGTATCTCCGGATTGATGATCAAATTCAATGTCCAGGATCTTAATCCAACTACTGATAATCAAAGTGACATCAATGCTGTTGCAGCATCTTTAAAGGTTATACTAGACTTGATCCCATCTTTCCATTTGTTTTTGTGTTTAAATCTTGTAAGCATTCATGAATTGTATGACCCTCTCCAAAAGAATTACATAACAAAATGGAGGGAGTATATATAAAATTTTGTTGGAAGTCCAAAGTAATTGTGAACTCTACCTAATAACCCGGTTATTTAATCAAGGTACTGACTTACTTTCCAACTCCAATTTTGTGACCATACCTAAAAGCAAAACTTTGGCTCGCCATGTTTTCATAATTGACCATCAGACCATGCCTACGGATTTCATATTGCAGTAGATCACGTAAATCATGTTAAGTTTTGATTGAAATTTTAATTCTTGGGGTTGCAGCCTTGCAGGGATCTTCTGGTGTTGGATTGGGTAATTTTCAAGAGATAGGTCCACTGGATACTAATTTAAAGGCTAGGAGTTTCACATGGCTTAATGTTGCAGATCTTCTGTTTGTTGTAAGTTCCCTATCGTATCAAATTTAAATTATCAAATAAGTTAAGAAAAAACGCACGTGCACTTTCATCAAAACCTGTTTGTTTTAAAATTTTCACAACCATATAGATGTTAGATAAGATTTTTATTTACGAAAATGGCATTACCTGCTGCAGAACTACAAGTTTTGCTGGTTGAAGTAAAAAATGCAAAAAACCAGTTGGCAAGTTGCAGTGTTGGTTACAAGATTAACATCCTTGATTGTGGATTTCAAGTGAGTATAGCTTTTTTTAATGAACCATTTTAGTCTCTATTGGATGTAATTATGTTACAGTTGTTGAATTTGTTATATGAGTGAATAAACCTATATCCCTTGTGCAATGAAATAAAAATGCGTACAAACACGCTTCAAATAATATCTTACCTACTTCCCAATCAACTCAACATAGAAGGTTGGACATTATATTAAATGTCAGCAGGGCAACAAGCAGTCATATTGTATGAGTTTGATATACAGGATTAGGTTGGTGAATCAAGTTTCTGTCAGTAGTTTATTAATTTATGTATACTTTTTATGAAATAATTAATTCCCTAAGCTACATACTGAGTAATAGTCAATAATATAGGTATGAGGGGGTGAGAATATGCTAAGCTACCTGACTTTCAACCTTGGGCAAGTTTCATTTGATGTTGAGAGTATTAAGGATGCTCAAAATATTATATGTACTATGAATTGATCAATTTTAATATTATTCTTACTGTTGTCTGCTTTTTGTTGTTTTTTATTTGGCTACAACCAAATAACTATGACACATAAGAATCATGATTTTCTTTTTTCTAAAGGTTTATGATTGTACATATTGTTGTGCATATCTTATGTGGATCACTCTTATAAATGCATTTTTTGTTGGCTTCTCTTTTTCTAACTGAGACCTTATCTCCATGTAAGAATTTTCCATATAATGGTGACCAAAGTAGAGAAGTCTATCACAGTAAGAGAATGCAAGGCTATCTTAGACATAGCATTCAATTGGATTTGAGAAAAAACAGCTCATAATTCTCAATTTCCATTTGTGCAGGATATTTTGTGGCATGTACTACTGTGATGCTTTGTACGGAGTATAATATATCTGGAAGTGATGACACAAACCTTCTGCTTTGCAGCTTCTTCCAAGTGAATATATGAAGCACGAATACTATGAAATGTACTAAAATGTTGCAGGCATCTTCCAGAAGCGAAACGTTTTGTGAGGTAATTTTATTTGCAAGTGGTTGCACATGAATAAATTAGAGTAGCTATTGTGATCAATTCTATCATAAACAAATTCTACCAAAAACAAATTCTACCAAAACATCTAAATTCAAGTTCTACCACAAATAAAACCACAAATTAGTTTACAAAACTAATTTGTAGACTGAAGGTAACATATATTAGCGTCATATTCATGTTTGCGGTAAGGGCTTCTGTATGCAATCTAATCTCCAAATAATCGGTAAATGGCATGCAGGATAATGCATCTATCTCCCAGAGAAAGTAAAAAACACTTTTTTTTTATCCTGAGCAACTCAGGGAAGCCTATTTATTTCTAGGTTTTCATCTACAGTAGGTACATTAGGGAAGGATATAAAAAGTTAATTTTTGGGGATTCCAAACGAGGTAAATTAGCTTCTCTATATGGGTATTTGCAACTTGCAATGAAGCAAGGTACACTAGGCACGATTAACTACTCTGTGAATACACAAAGAATTTTCCTACCTATGAATCTCATTATAATGATGCTTTTGTTTTGTTATGTTGTAGGTATCAAACGGACCAACTGAATATGTTGTATAGACCCAACCCTCGAAACAAGATTTCAACCTGTTAAAGTGCCCGAACCCTCTATAGATGAAGCTACACAGATTCTAAGAGGACTTCGTGAGTGTTATGAGATTCACCACGAAGTCCGTTATCTAGATGAAGCCTTGGTCGCTGCAGCTTAATTATCTCATCAGTACATCAGGTGTGTATACATTTTGGCTGATGGGAAAAAAACCCTGCATGCACAACTTAAATTTCCTTAACTTTTATTATCATTCTGCTGTGTGTGTTTTTTTTTTGCAGAGAGGAGAAGGCTAAGAATTTGTTGAGTTTTGTAATTTGAATTCAAATATGCATTTTTTATATTGTGTTAAGAAAAAGAATTTGTTGATTCTAAACCATCCTAGGTTAGGGGCATGAAACATATTAGTGTTGTCCAAGCAGAATTTGATTTATTTGTTTTATTTTGCGATCAGCTCCATGCCGAAAATGTAACAATGGTTGATTCTGTAGGGTTGTTATGCTTCGATCCCAGAGTTGTGTCATCATGTCTTGCTATAGCATTTTTTACCCTTTCATCATTCTCTATAATGTTGATTTCATAACATCTAAAATTTATCATCTCATTATGTGTATAGTTCAATGTTTGACACCTGGACTGCCCAATCACAATGGAAAATAGAAAAATTCTTTTTCATCTGAGCAACTTACTATACAAAAAAAATTGGATATTCTTATGCATTATTATTTATATTATTTTGCTATGGAATGGAACTATGCAAGTCATGGAGCCAATAAAAACATTATACATTCATCTTCATTTCCTTATCCTCCTATATAGTTTTTTCCTGCATTTCTGTGGTCTATCCTATCTGTTTATTATCTTCACCCGTTTAAAATTTCCTGTCAAACTTAATGTGATTTCATTCTCTTAATGACAGCAGTTTCATCTGGCTTTTAATGTCATTTATCGCTGGAATTTACCCCCATTAATTATTTCTGACGGTTTCATTTTCTTGTGCTTCTAGGTCGGCAATGTTCTTCATTATTCCGTCCTATAAATTCGGTGTCCATCTCCCATTTCCCATAACGCTTCACACTGTGATTCTGAATTTTCTCTCCATTTTATTCTTTGTCCCTGTTTTATTCTCTGTCCCGTACATATTGGTTATTAAAATTTAAAAATTCTGCTGTCGATACTTGTATAGGAGGCGGGCTTGGAGTGGTTATGGGTTTGTTCTTTGGGGCACTGGATCGGCCTCTAATGACATGAAATTACGGGTACGCAACAATTCATTTATCAAACTAAACAAATGGGCCAAAGGAGTTGGAGCTCTTGCAAAGCCTTTGCTGTGATCGGAGCAGTTTTCGCTACTGTTGAGTGTGTTATTGAAAAGGTATAGTAGTTTCATTGTTTCCTCCAATATGTCCATACGGTGACTGTTTTGTATCAATGCTGCGTGAATAGCCCCCTGTTTTGTTTATCATAGCTTGCTGTAACGTGTTTTTGTTTGATTTTTCATTGCTTTTCTGTTAATTTGGCCTGGTTTAATCACTGCGTCACAAAGTTTATGGTTGTGCATAGTAGTGCTTGAAATATTTACTCTATTTCAGATTTAGTTGAGTAGTGTATGCGAAACACCATAATTTTTTTTAAACAGTCTCAGTCAATCAATCGATCGTCTCACAGCTCCTCCAAAATCCCCAAACAGCCAACCTCTTTGACCTAAATCTTCTCTTTGCAGAAACGCTTGAAGCAAAAGCAGTCTCAGTCAGATCAGTACTCGATTCTCACCTCGCTTTTGCAACAGAACGATTTTCTGGAATCATCTCTTCATCGATTCTCATACTCCGCGACGACTTTCTCACTCCGTCATGTGGCCACTCGGACGATCCAAATCCATTTCAGAGCTCATATGGTGCGAAGATCTAGGGCATTACGTACGTGAGCTTAAGGAGCTGGCCTCGATTAAATCCTCCCTCAATGTTCTCAAATCCTCTCTTTCCCTTCAGAAACGGATGGATTTCTTTTCACTTTCTCATGAAGTCCTGGATTTGATCATGCGGCTCGAATCTATCGAGGTAAACATCTCAATTCTTTCTCTCTCTGAAGTTTCTTTATTGATTTGTGGCTTCTGTTGTGTTTGTAGAGCTGTGATAGAATTATCGCAGGATTTCTTGCAATAAGAAAATCAAGTAATCAACCCTGCAACTAAACTTGCGGAAGTAGCAAATTGACATACCTCCGAGCATTTAACCGTTTATGGGACCTGTTGCCAACCTCCATCTTCCTCAAGGACCTGGCTATTAGCTAGATGGACGTCCTTGATCTCCATCGCCAAGTCGGCATGCTCTTTCAACTTCCTTCCCTCTTTGAAGGTTCGGAAATTATTTTCAATTTCAAATGATTGTCTGAAGAATTTAGAAAAGTATTAGTAACTGTGGAATATTTGGCTTTTGTACAAATGTTTTGATCAATTTTTTTTAAATTTTTTAGTGTTTGTATTCAACAACTTGCATAAGGAAGAAGATTGGGTTAATGAATGGAGGAAAACATATGAAATACATAATCGGGTCAAGGGACATGATTTAGTACTTCAACCAATGCATTGATTTGAATTGTATGTAGGCAGTTAGTGAAATTGGCATATTTGGCATTCATGCAGTGTGCATTCATGCAGTGTTATATAGAGAATCATCCTAGGAATTTCTCTTTTGAAATTGGTATAAAGGATACAGAAAGTGTGATATCCTATATATATAGTTAATTAGACAACTTAATTTTCAGTACGCGACTCTTTTGTTTTCGGTATAAAGATGTTAGAGTTCCACATAATTTAAGATACATTATGCACGATACATGATTTATTCCTTAGACTATATTAGACTTGGGATGAGTATTAACTAATATATATAGGCTGCGTCTATATGCACACGTTTTTTTTGCTAAATGCACACTATTCTGTGCGGTAACAATTGCAGTACAGAACTGTGCGTTAACTCTTACCGCATCAGAAGACTCAGGGGCATTGTTGGAATTTTTTCTGAAACCTATACGACGCTGGTGCGGTAAGAATTACCGCACAGATCTGTGCGTTAACAATTACCGCACCAGATTAATCCCAGATTAAGCAAAAAAAAAAACAGATTTTCATTAACTTAAACCCTGTGCGGTAACAATTACCGCACAGGAATATTATTTTTTTAAAAAGTATTAAAAAAGAATTAAAAAAATATTAAACCTGTGCGGTAACACTTACCGCACAGGTTTAATAATATATTAAACCTGTGCGGTAAGCGTTACCGCACAGGTTTAATATTTTTTTCGGTAACTATTTTTTTAAACCTGTGCGGTAAGTGTTACCGCACAGGTTTTTTTGAAAAAATGCCCGTTGGAATTTTATGCCCGTTGGTGCGGTAATAGTTAACGCACCAACGGGCATAAAATTCCAACGGGCATTTTTTGGTTGTATATATAGGTTGAGCTATCTTGTTGAAGTTTTGCAATGCACACTACAATGTCTTATAATTATGAGAGTAGTGAGGATGATGGTAACGACAATTGGATATCAGGGGTCGTGGAAGAAGAATACGAAGTCGATGAAGAAGAGGAAGTGGACGAAGAAGACGAAGAAGTCGATGAGGAAGTGGACGAAGAAGAGGAAGAAGGCGAAGCAAATGTATCAATTGCATTAGACGATTGGACTCCGTTACCGATTTTGGTTAGTATATTATCAATTTAAATTTTGTATTTAATTGCATGAGATTTAGGTTAATTAGTTAAAATTGCGTATCTAAGTAATGTAGTTTAATCAATATAGGAAGAAGACTTTAGACCACATTTTAGTACTGCGCAAATGTGGGATAGTAAAGAAGAGATGATGGAATGGACAAAACAGAGAGCAAGGGATTTAATGATAGTTTTGGTACATCGTACATCTAGCAAATATTGCGTTGATTTTGTATGCGATAGGTTTGGAAAACCTAGATCGGGTAGGCCGAAAGTGAATTTAAAAAATCCAGAATTGCCGGTTCCGAGGCTTCGTCACCGAAAATCGAAGAAATGTGGTTGTACATTTGAGTTATATGGGGTTCGTATAAAAGAAGGGCCTTATAGTTATAAATGGATCGTGAATGTTGTAGAAGGTCGTCACAACCACACTCTTCCTACTAGTTTTCATGGGAATTCATTCGTGGGTAGAATGAGCAAAGAGGAGGAGAAAATAGCAAGGGAAGCGGGGGATGATCGCAAGACGCCAAAAAACATACTTATTCAGCTTAGGAAAAGAGACCCGCAAAATGTGACATCCATGAAGCAGATTGCCAATTTTTTGCAGAAGATCAATTTTGAAGATCGTGGTGAATTGTCAGTTACTCAGTGGTCTCTAAATTTTCAGAAAGAGAACAAGTATTTTTGTCAACCTTTGAGGAACACGAGGACGAATGAGGTTGAAGTCCTTTTTTTCGCTCACCCGGAGTCGATTCGTTTGTTCAGGAAGTTTCCTCACGTGATTATCATGGACGCCACATACAAGACAAATAGGTATGATATGACTTTAGTGGAGATGGTTGGTTTCACTTGCACGCACAAGACGTTCAACATCGCATATGCATTCATGGCTCAGGAGACAGTAATGCATTACAAGTTTGTGATGATGTGCGTTCATGAGTTGTGTAGAAATTTGGGAGTGATGCCGAAGGCTATAATGACCGACTGTGAGAAGGCTTTGTTGAGAGCAATCAAACTTGTGTTCAAAGACACTGATGTGAAGCAACTATTGTGTTGGGTGCACATTAAGCACAACATCCAGTCACACGCAGAAAAAGTGATTAAAAATACTAAAAGGGCGGAGAACTTTGTTACGCAATGTTGGGGGATATTTTGCTCGAGCACCGAAGAAATCTACGAAGAGAGGTTAAGAAAGCTGAGAGATTCATGGAAGAAGGGCATTGTTGGTTACGTTGAAAAGTACTGGTTTACTCCGTACAAGGAGTTCATAGTTAGAGCGTGGACGGACTACACTCTTCACTTTCACACAAGGACTACAAACAGGTATCTTTGTTTGTTTAGTTGTTAATTTGGACCACCATATTATTAATGCTAATGATTAGAAATTGTGTTTATTTAGGGTGGAGGGGATGCATAAGGTGTTGAAAGAAATTGTGGGTTCTAGTAGAGGAGGCTTCAACAGAGTGATCGTGAGGATCCACCATGCGGTCATAGTTCAGATGGACCTGATTAGGGCGACGATGAACCAAGCACTTACCACTCGGCAAATGGTCTTTGATGACCCAACCTTTCCTCCTGGCATTCGAATGTTGTTTTCAAGGCTATTTTACCGAGTGTCAGATAGGTGTTTTCTGTTGTTGTTGGAAATGTACCAGCAAATATTGAAGGAGGAGTATTCAAATGTTTGTGATGATCATTGGGTTCGAGATTGTCTTGGGATGCCATGCGTACACGATCTTGCTAGGGCAATCATTTCAAAGACACCTCTTGTTCCGGATGATTTTCATGACTTCTGGAAGGAACTGAGATGGGAAGATGATGCAATAAATTTGTCCTTACCCGACGACAATCGTTCAATGTCTATTCCGGAGATCAGAATGCGTGAAATGTGGGCGAAATGGGAAAGTGGAGATTTGAGGGATGGAACTCTATTCAGATTAAGTGAGTTGTACATTGACTTGGAGCATCCGGAACAAAGTTCTTTGGTAGAGCCAACAAACTTGTTTAGGAAAGGAAAAGGAAGGCCGCCGGGATCAAAGAACAAGGAGAAGCAGCGAAATGGGAATTCTCCTCCGAGAGAAAAGAGGGAAAAGAGTTACCACGAGTACGTTAGAGAAGACTTAACAAATACTGAGAATGCGCAAAAAGTCGCAAAGGAGAAGGCAAATAGGCAAAGTGAACGACCAACTTGTCCTAAAAAGCAAGCAAGTCAAGTGTCGTTCGACTTCGGATCACAGTCCCAACCTGAACCATTGTTTTCAGAGACCATCGATTTAGAAGACGAAGACATGAATGCCGTGCCCCTAAGAGCTTGCTATCCAGATCGAAACGAAACAGAGGAAGGAGAAGATGAAGAAGAGATTGAAGAAGCCATAAGTTATATGGGGGTGAACTTGGGGGTGAAAAATATTGACTACTTTTGGCTTTCCTACATGACTTCTGTGAAAGATGTGCGTTCAGACGGACATTGTGGGTATCGGTCAATGGCTCTACTTACGGGTATGCAACAGAGTCAATATCGTATGATCCGTGCTGCGTTGGCAGCGGAGCTTCTTGGAAACAAAGAGACATGGGAGCCCATACGACGTGGACTACGGGTAGGAACATGGGATGATCTTATTGCTCAAGTTAACTACATGAGAAGTCCTTGTGAGAGACCATTTTGGATGGACATGCCATTTATGGGTTTGGTGTTTGCCACAGTGTATAATGTTGGTTTGGTGCAACTGTCCTGGGATGCGCCGTGTTTATGCTTGCCAATAAGGCAGTCTACAGTGAGCCCTGGTCCTCCACAGAAGATATTTGGGATAGCTCTTGTCGGATGCAGTAATCACTGGATACCGGTAAGAATCTGTGGTAATCTAAACAAACGTCATGAAACGTCGAAATCATTTATACTTATTGATTAATTTTCTTTGTATATCTAGGTTTGGCTCCGTGATGGGGCACCATTGCCACGTTGTTCCGGTTCGTGGAGAAGATTTGCAGATGACAACATCAAGTGGTGGGAAGGGATATATGCTGGCCAAGTGGACTTGTTTCGACAATACCGCTTCACTGCTGGAAAGCGTATGGACTACATGACTTGATTTGTAATAGTTTAGTAGCCTTGATCTTTAGACTTCGATTGGAATTGATTTATAATATGTAATGACTTGTCTTGTCTGCTTTGAAATATGTAATGACTTGTCTTGTTTGCTTTAAATAGTGTTTTCAGTAGAGTTAGATGAGGTAGGTGAAACAGTGAAGTGAAATCAGTGAATCCATAAACTACAACACACTCAGCATAAATTAAAAAGACAACAGACTCATTAAGGAAAGACAACAGACTCATTAAGGAAAGACAACAGACTCATTAAGGAAAGACAACATACTCATTCTTGAAATTTAAACTAAACACAGACTTAACGGAGATTCACTGATTTGATACCCAGATCCCTAATCGGAGTCACTGTCATAAAAACTAGGAACAAGGTCATTGGGAAACCTCTGTTGTATCCAGTGTTTGGCTGCTTCAATACTCTTAGCCTGGTGAAAATATACCAGCTTCAACTGCTGGTCAGCTATTTCCTTCAACAGTTTTGCAATGACTCGGAGATGATGACTGTCGTATTCTGGCTCAAGATACACGATCATGTAGTTACACTGACATGTGGTATACCTTCGTCCATACGTATGGGGATTGTTCTTGTCATTACCAGTGAACACCTTGATTGTTCTTGAGCACCTTCTACTCGGGCACTGGATCTCACTGCCTTCTGCTGGAACTGGGGAGGATGAAGATGATGCCATGGTTGTTTGAATCTGTAATACAAAGTAAGAAAACATGTTAGAAACAATGAAGATATCTAACGAAATCAGTAAAAAATGAGACTTTTAATTGAAATACAGAGTAAGAACTTGAAACCTAATTATTTGACGGCGCAGTGAGAATGAGATAATAGGGTTCACTGAGGCAGTGAATTTATAGCCGAGGTTTTACTAGGGTAACTTAGATTTGGGCCGATGTAGAAAAATCCCAGCCCAACAAAGACGACGCCCAACATTCAAGCCCAGCCCAGATTCTGGTGCGTTAACAATTAACGCACAGAATCTGTGCATTAATTGTTAACGCACCAGCCCTTTTACCCAGAATATTTGATTCTGGTGTTTGTAGGGTTTAGGGTATTAGGGTTGGTGCGGTAACTGTTGTAGTACCAACCCTAATTACATAAAAATTCATTTTTTATGTTGTTTTCTTATACTATTTGATATTATAAAAAGTTTTATTACCCAAAGTAATGTTATACTACTGAAATATGTCGTTATTGAGAGTTTTGTGAATAATTTTATCAAGTTTTACTAATGTAATATGAGATTACGAAGAGTTATATGATAAAAATTCATATTATACTAATGAAATACGAGGTCAGTTGAGTCAAACGATAACAATTAAGTGTTAAACTAATGTTATATGATGAAATAAACACATTATATGAAGTTCATTTTAGTAACGAAGTGGTATCACATACATATGAGTATAACTATACAACTTATATACTTGAGAGTAGTAGCATACAGGTGAAAGTCTTCGTTTACATACTTCTAAGTGTTAAAGTTGTTAATTTCTTATAAAAACGATAGCGTTTGATTGGTAATGCTCAAATATTAATGTTACATTTCTTGACTTTTACGTTTTAAGTGCTTATTAAGCCGTTTTATGTCATTTTTTGTCGTTTTTTGTGTTTGGGCCTCATTCAAATTTCATTAGGCCTTATTAGGCCCGTTGACATTTTCAATAATAATTTTTCGATTCCGCAAAATGAAAATAACTATTCGCCGTATTTGTTGTCATGTTACAATTTCAAAATTTTGATTTTCATCGTTTCAAGGCGTTAAAACGATATGGGCCCAAACTGTACACATATGACTTGTTTTATATCCATTATCCACTATCCATTATCCATTATCCACTATCCATTATCCATTATCCACTATCCATTATCCATTATCCATATTTCGATTTGGCTTGTTTTATATCGTTTTCAGTCGATTTTTTGCGTTTCTTAGTCGTTTCGACACGTTTTGAACCATTTTTATTAATATTTGACGTACTTGGTCGTTTTTCGCCTTTTCCAAAAAAGTCAAGTTTCGCTAAGCTTTGCTCATTTTGGCCATATTATGCCATCATTTTGGCCACATTTTTACACTTTTTTACAACTTGTTCGGAAATCCTCCATATTTCGATTTGGCTTGTTTTATATCGTTTTCAGTCGATTTTTTGCGTTTCTTAGTCGTTTCGACACGTTTTGAATCATTTATCAATATTTGACGTTTAGTAGTTTTTAATTATTTTTTGCGATTGTGACCATTTTCTCGCGTTTTTAAGAAAAGCCCAAAATAAATAAGCAAAAGTTAACCAAACATTACCAAAACATAGTATCCAAACAAACTATACATCACTCCAAGTCACGACCCTCATTCCCACTACGTTGCCCACTACCTTGCCCTTCCTCGTGGATTGAATGCCGAGAAAGCTGAGATTGACGAACCGGAGCTGGAGCCATCGGTGGAGCCTCGTCAGTCAAAACTCCAAGGAGACGCCTCATGAACTCATCCATATCTGCAGGCCTCCTCTCTGGTGGTGTCTCCAAGAAAGCTCGAATCTCACAAGTCACTAGCTGGGTCCGCTATATTAACAACATATCAAAACATTACTATCAAATATACTAATTGAATGAATATGACTAATAAAATTTATAATCGTACCGCAAAACTGTCAACCGAAGGTGGAATACGCAGCGGACCAACTGGACGATCGAGTCTACGTGATCTGGGATCCACTAGAGGATGAGAAACTCGATCATACCAATCGAGATAATCATCTGTGACTGCCCAATAGTACGTCACTCGTGGCTCCCGAATCTGTAACAAAGGCCTGGGGTCCTGATCCCACACACCAAGCAGATCCTCCGCAAAGTGAACTGAATAATGCGTCAGCCTGTTGTTACGTGTTACCTGGATGGGCTCTGGGGGAGGATCTGGGATACCCTGCACATGTCCAAACTGTCGCAGCAGGCGACCTGGCTGATAGAGCTCCTCGATGTCCAGACAACGGAGAATGCCCTCAAACAAAGACGGGGCGTACTGCGGAAGTCTGAAATCCACATTTGCAAAGGGAAACCAATTAACCTGCAACAAAACATTACAAAACAGTTAGTATAGTTTACATTCACACAATATAACGAAAGCATATAGTGATTAAAAATCTGACCTCCTCATAACGAACACGGTCAAGCATGCCACGAATGGCAACCAAACGATCCGTGCTCTTCCCCTGTGGCACCTCTCTGCCCTCCCTCATAGCAGCTGCGGCGTGGTCCATAGAAAGTCGATCTGTCACAAAATGTCCACGAAAATGTGGAAAATATGCCCAGATCCACGACTGCAAAAAAAAGATAATTAGAACTCGACTTCCTAAACATAGCCAATCCTATAGTTGTTTGCGTACTAACCCGCAAAAGAATGCCAGAACTCCCCATCCCCATAGCCAATCGCCTCGACGCCTGTCCAAGGTTGCGATACAGATGAGCTAACACTCCAGCTCCCCAAGCATATCGGCCAGTGCTGTCGTGGTCGGCCAAAAGAACTAACCACCAGTGCTTGACTGCTGTAGTCGACTTGTCCACTAGAACTGTAGTGCCGAGAAGCAACAGTAAGTACATAGACGCAATGAGGCTCTCATCTCTCTGTCCATCCTCCATCCGCATCATATCCTTCAATCTCTGCTGAAGATAACCCAAAGGAATGCCTCCATCCCTATACAAGGTCTTCACCAGTGCCTCCTCTACGTGAAGCATCTCAGCAGCAAAAGTGAAGATCTCCTCCCTGCTCAAAACTGAGCTACAACTCCTGCCATGTATAGGCAGCGACAGGATCTCAACCACATCGTGAAGTGTAGGACCAATCTCTCCAAATGGCAAATGAAATGTGTTGGTTTCTGGGTGCCATCTCTCGACGAAAGCAGAAACCAACACATGATCGACAGGACCGGACCCGATATAGCGTAGATCAGTCAATCCAGATCGCTCTGCAAGCTGAAACCACGAATCTGGACCAGGTCTCCTAAACGCCTCTAGTGGAGTGCAGTAGGCGGTGTGGAAGTGAACCTTGACGACCTTCCGTGTCTGGAAAAAAAGTAAAAAATTAACACAGTTACTTCTACAGAATGTCGTTCATATTTCACATATGAACATTATAGTTCAAATACATACCAAATCAAGAGGAGCCTCGCCTTCTGGAAGATCAGCAGGCTGTGGAAAATCAGCATGATCTGCAGCACGTCCACGTCCACGTCCACGTCCTCGTCCTCGTCCTCCGCGTGGACCGCGTCCACCTCGTGCTGGAGGATCAGCAGCGTCTGCATCAGCAACATCATCATCTGCCTGAGCTCCTCGGCCTCCTCGCTGTCTCTGTATAAATGGAGGAAGAGGACGGGGGCCAGCTGGAATCACAAGTGCGGGAGGATCAACAACTGTAAGCTCATAAATAGCCCTGGCGATGTGCGTCTCATAACTCTTCAGCAACTCCTTTGTAAAAGGACCTCCGGGCATCCAAGGTACAGCAGGAGGTGGTACATGAGGTGCAGCAGCCGGATGCGGTACATCATCAGTCGGCGGAGGTGGTACATCTGGCGTAGGAGACGAAGGACCTAAATCTGTAGGAGCTGGCGATGAAGGACCTAAATCTGTAGGAGGGTCGTCTCTCCTAAGCTGATCTGTCGGTATATCGAGATGAGATACAATATAATCTGTACCTAAACCCTCACCGTCTCCCAGCATATCATCATCCAAATCAGCAGCTGTATCATCGACGTCCATACCCTCCTCCTCACTCTCACTGTAACCCTCATCATCAGCACACGGATCAACATCCAGACCACAATCCCTAACTGCCCCAGTATCTGTAAGTGCACGAGCCTCGCCAGTGGGTGTCGAACTAGAAGCATTCAGCTGATCTCGAGCAGTAGCAAAACTCTGACGTATGGACGCTGTAATCTGCGTCCTCCTAACACGCTCTGCAGCAACAGGAGCCCCCGGAACAAAACCACTAGAGGCCATCGTATCTCGCACCCCCTAATGTTGTTGTTATAGCGTAACGTTATTTTCATAGCGTTACAAAAATAACGTCAAATTCAAAAACGTCTTTTCCATGACGTCGTAACGTTACAAACAGTTGTTGTAACGTCAATCCTAATCAAAATCATCTCTAATTTCTAAACATTTTGTTCATAACGTTACGAAATTAACGTTATAATTCGCCTAATTTCAATACTTTATATACTAATAGTTCATAACGTTACAAAATAAGAGAAGAACAATGTCATATTTCATAAAATAATTAATTCATTACTTTTACAATATAGAATGTCATATTTCATAACATTATGAAATTATTATATTTCATAACATTATGAAATTATTATATTTCATAACGTTATAAAATTTCATTAATTTCATAACGTTACGAATAAATTAATTAATTTCATAATGTTACCAAATAATATAATTTTATAACGTGACGCAATAAATTACTTAATTACGTTACGCAATAAATTACTTAATTTCATAACGTTACGCAATAAATTACTTAATTTCATAACGTTACCATATAAATTAATTTCATAATGTTATAAAATAAATTAAATAAATTGATAACGTTACGAAATTTATTTAAATATTTCATAACGTTATCAAATATTATTAAATTCATAACGTTACGAAATTAAATAACTAATTTCATAACATTATCAAATTAAATAAATTGATAACGTTATGAAATTAAATAACTAATTTCATAACGTTATAAATTTAATAAATTAATTAAATTAAATAAATTGATAACGTTACGAAATTTATTTAAAAATTTCATAACGTTATCAAATATTATTAAATTCATAACGTTATGAAATTAAATAACTAATTTCACAACGTTATAAATTTAATAAATTAATTAAATTAAATAAATTGATAACGTTACGAAATTTATTTAAAAATTTCATAACGTTATCAAATATTATTAAATTCATAACGTTATGAAATTACTTATTAAATAATTTCATAACGTTACGAAATAAAATAATTAAACTATTTAAAAACATTACAAAAATTATAGAATATTTAATAAAAATACATACTTGATGTAGATCTACGGGAGTCGAAAAAGCTTCCGGTTGCGCCTCGGTTTGAGAATTCAACCTTCTATTTGCTCGAGTAGCGTACCCGGGACCGACGTTTTGGACGGGTCGCTTTCGGTTTCTTCGCCTCGGAGCGGGTATTGGGGCGGGTTGGGCTGCTGGTATCGGGTCGGGTCGGGCTTCGGGAATCGGGTCGGGTCGGGCTTCGGGAATCGGGTCGGGTCGGGTCGGGTCGGGCACCACCGCAGTTCTCCGTCGGAGCTCTCTCCGGGCACCACCGCTGAACGTCAATGGAACCTCCTCTTCCTCTTCTTCTTCCTCCTCCATAGCAACCCAGCAAGCGTCGACGGCGCCTCCGCTGAACGAGGTCGACGGCGCTTCCGCCATTGTTGGCTGCTCCACGGTGGGGGGGACGACTCCGGCAGAAATTAAGGGCCCAGACGAACCACCATGGTCGGGGCAACTCGAATCCATCGTCGATTGAAGGTTTTGATGGGTTAATCGATGGTTTGAGGGGTGGCGATTTTTAGGGTTTCGGCGGTGCAATTTGCGCAGAGAGAGGAGGAAGAAGGTCGGGGGAGAAAGATTTTTTTTTTTAAAAGATGTAACGTGGTGCGGTAAGGGTTACCGCACCATTTTGTGCGGTAACGCTTACCGCACAGGTTTAAAAAAATATTAAACCTGTGCGGTAAGTGTTACCGCACAGGTTTAATATTTTTTTAATACTTTTTTAATACTTTTTTAAAAAAAAATATTAATTAAAAAAAATAATATTCCTGTGCGGTAATTGTTACCGCACAGGGTTTAAGTTAATGAAAATCTGTTTTTTTTTTGCTTAATCTGGGATTAATCTGGTGCGGTAATTGTTAACGCACAGAACTGTGCGGTAATTCTTACCGCACCAGCGTCGTATAGGTTTCAGAAAAAATTCCAACAATGCCCCTGAGTCTTCTGGTGCGGTAAGAGTTAACGCACAGTTCTGTACTGCAATTGTTACCGCACAGAATAGTGTGCATTTACTATTTATGAAAGGCTTCCTAGATAAGCTACCTTCATTTTTCCTTCTATGTTAAGGATATAGAACTCCCAGTACCTAGTCTAAACCCCTCCTTATATATATATCCCTCGTACGTGAGCTAAAACCTAAGAATCATCTAGAGAAGAAAAAGAGGAGGAGAAACTCTCTACTCTAATTTACTCCAAATCTCATTTTTCACTCGAACCAAATCGTTCAACTCTTTTAGGTATGATTGCGAACTTACTAGTTTCATTCTTTAATTGCAAGATGCGGGATTAGTACGGTAATGTTTTGATGAGCTAGATTTATATGGTTTGTTAATTAGATAAAGCTAATAGGGTATACAAGTTTAATTCCGTATTTTCTTCATGGGTTTACATATCTAGCTATTAGTAAGAGATTGAAGCATTTCATACTATATCTTTGACCAGTAGAAGCATGAAAATTTGTACTAAACATTGTTATTGTTTTTTATCGATTAATATGTGCTAATGTTTTGATATTAGTATACTACAACCATGGCATATTATACCTAGTTATCGATTTTTGTGAAATGGTTTGTAATTTTATAGAATGGAGATTAATGATAGGTCTTAAGGGGTTAGATATATATGTCTACGTGATTGATTATTAATGTGGATTGAACTAATCTTGTCATAAACGGTGTTTTACCATGTATTAAAGTGAGTTATCCTATGATATACGCGAAAATAATATTTTGGGATAACACTGGACAATTACTTTAGAGCTTCAAGAACTCCAGGCAAGTTTCTTTGACTTGCTCGGTTGCTGATTAGTTTGGTTTCTTATTATGTGTTCTTTTGTGTTGTTAGTAGAGCATGAATTCATATATATTATATGGTGGGGAACATAATGCATGATCGTTCCCATTATAAGCTATGGTAGGGGCCAATATACTGAGCGTGCCCCAAGGTAGGAGCCAATATATTGAGCGTGCTCCAAAGGTAGGGAACATATATATATATATATATATATATATATATATATGAGCGTTCCCAAAGCGGTAAATTCCAACGAGCGGGATTTACCCCTCTTCGCTTGCGAGTGAAGGGGTGGAAGTGGTACCATCTTCTTATTACTTGTGATATATTAGCTGACACATTTAGTTGCATTCTGAATTATATCAAGCAGTTGATGACAATCAGTTCTAATATCATTTATTGGTAAGCTTGTCTTGCTGTTGTGTTTATGCCTTAATGCTTCCACCTGAGAATGCCTAGTTTGATATCTTACTGATTTAGTGACTGACCCGTTGTGGCTGGCTCTGTCTTTGACATCCAGGTACTAGGGCTGCAGAGACACAGGAGCAACAAGGAGGGATTGGTGATCACCGACACTGACTAGATAGTTCGTTGAGTCTTTGTTCCTTTCCATGTATTTAGTTGGTGTTGTTATCTTTTGTCACTCTTTGTAAACCTTAGTATGCGCACATTACCCTAAAAGCGTGCTCTTTTTTATTTAAACTTTCGGTTTGATACCTATATTGCTTGTCGGTCACCTGTCTATATTTTCCTTTAGCCTTGTGGATTCTGGGTGGAATTCACGGCGCTGTAATGCCCTAGATAGGGGTGTTACAGAAGTTGGTATCAGAGCCTAGGTTGGAATTGAGTTTAGTATTATCAGCGTCGGTAGCCAATCTTCATTATTCTGCAGTTATGGAGCGTGGGGGTTCAGGAAGAGGTGATGGTGGTACAGTTGAGGGGCGACGAGGAAGGGGGCGACCTCGTAAAGTTGTTGGCCGTGGAGAAGCTGATGTGGATCTACATGCGGAGGAGACTGTTGAAAGTCAAGTAGCACCTCCTGTTAATGCTCAAGGTGGCGGAGCGCCGCAGGGTGTACCACCTATTGTGCCTATGGGACCACTTGTTTTTAATTCCCCAACTTTGGATGTTCCTGCAATGCAAGCAATGATACAAACCATAGTGACTCAAACAGTGCAAGCTGTACTGAACCAGACGCAACAGATTCCACCACAAGCTCAACCACCGCAACCAGTTCTTCCACCCCAACCGCCCATCCAGCAACCTGAGCCAGTGGAAGCAGGATTTGATAGGTATTTGACTGAGTTGCAGAAGATGAAACCACCAACTTTTGATGGCACTGGTGATCTCGATGACTGGTTGGCAGAGCACGAGATTTTGTTTGAGGGTATGAGGTGCCCTAATCAGAGAAAGGTGGAAGTGGTGCAATATTTATTAAAGGAGACTGTTGCCCAATGGTGGAGAGTCGTTAAACCAGAAGGGAGGGTTGTCCTTTGGGAGGAGTTCAAGGGTATGTTGCAAGAAGAATATTGTCCTGCACCTGTGTTATGTGTCCAATTTGATTCACAGCGAGGAGGAAAAGATTTATCATTTCGAGGCAAGGGTAAAGCCTGAAGTAGAGAAGTATGTTTCTGGATTCCAGTGCAGCACTTTAAGGGAGTACCAAGATAGGGCCCCAGCATTCGAGATGACACCTTCCACCAAAGATCTAGATCAGAGTAACAAGAAGCAGAAAACTCAGTCAATGCCTTCAGGAACATGGGATAATGCATTCAAGAAGTCAACTTTTACACCAACACAATCCGGGAAGACATATCCATCTTTGAGGAATGACCGTGAAGGGACACAACAACAATCTGAGTCAGTTACGAGAGGTAGACGTTGCTTTAACTGCAATAGTCCACGTCATATGAAGAACGAGTGTCCTAAGCCTCCTTCAAAGTGCTTTAAATGTCGTCGAGATGGTCATATTGCTATTCATTGTCGCCAGAGAACTGTTGCTCCGTCTCAAGCATCATCGCCAGCTCCAGACGGTAGAGGTTATTAGGGTAAGCATCCACTGACACAGTCACATCAAAAAAATTCCGGACCAGCTCGAGGTGGAGGTCGAGGTAACGGGATTAGTGCTTCTAGCACTGGAGCGGCCCCACACAGAGTGTTTGAGATGAGGAGGAACGATGAGCCTGACACCCCTACTACAGGTACACTATGGATATGCTCTCAACCTGTTAGCATACTTTTTGATACTGAGGCTACCCATTCGTTTATTTCTGATGCATGTTTAGAAAGGCTTGGTCTTAGTTGTACTCATAATTGTGAGCCATTTATTGTGGGTATGCCTGATGGTAGTAGGATAGTAGGGAACCAAGAATTCAGGAACTGTCCGATACAAATAGGTGATCGGGATTGGGCATGTAATTTGCTTGTCATGCCTTTGCACCATGAGGATATCATTCTTGGCATGGATTGGTTGTCAAGACACCAAGCGGTTATGGACCTGAAAGATAATACGGTTACAGTTACTTCAAATGATGGTACTAAACATGTATTCAAGGGCCACAAGCCGAATGAGTCCGAGAGGTTGATCAATGCAATAAAAGCTGTCAAGTTACTAAACCAAGGATGTGTTGGATATTGGTGCTACGCATTGTGTGAAGAGAAACCCAAGTCAAAAATATCAGATTTACCTATCGTGCAAGAATACATGGATGTATTTCCTGACGAGTTGCCTGGATTGCCACCTCGCCGAGAATTCGATTTCACTATTGACTTGGAACCTCGGCCGAGTGCGTCACCATGGAGAGCACCTGTTCTGTTTGTAAGGAAGAAGGATGGTACTATGCGACTATGCATCGACTATAGAGAACTAAATAAGATTACGGTGAAAAATAAGTATCCTCTTCCACGAATTGACGATTTGTTAGATCAACTACACGATGCCTCTGTTTTCTCTAAGATTGACTTGAGATCTGGTTATCATTATTTGAGGATCAAGGATGAAGATATTCCCAAGACTGCTTTTCGAACAAGATATGGACATTATGAGTTTGTGGTAATGCCTTTTGGTCTGACGAATGCCCCTGCTGTCTTCATGGAGTTGATGAACCGGGTGTTTATAGACTATTTAGACCGATTTGTTGTTGTCTTTATTGACGACATTCTGATATACTCTCGGAGTCGAGAAGAGCATGTTGAACATCTAAGATTTGTTTTGAGTCGACTTAGACTACACAAATTGTATGCCAAGCTTTCAAAGTGTGATTTTTGGATGTCAGAGGTTACTTTTCTCGGCCATGTCATTTCGGCAGAAGGTGTAAAGGTTGATCCCCAAAAGATTGAAGCGATCTCTGCATGGAAGCCTCCCAAGAATGTCAAGGAAGTTAGGAGTTTTCTTGGGTTGGCAGGGTACTACATAAGATTTGTAGAAGGGTTTTCTCGTATTGCCCAACCACTAACTAATTTACTACGCAAGTCCAAGAAATTCGAATGGGATGACGCTTGCATATTGAGTTTTGAGGAGCTTAAGAAAAGATTGACAACTGCACCGATTTTGGCTTTACCTCAGGGTATTGAAGGATTTTTTGTGTACAGTGACGCTTCTAGGCAAGGGTTAGGATGTGTATTAATGCAGCATGGGCGAGTCATTGCGTATGCTTCTCGTCAGTTGAAATCTCATGAGACCAACTATCCAACACACGACCTAGAGCTTGCAGCGGTCATTTTCGCGTTAAAGATTTGGCGTCACTACCTCTATGGGGTTACTTGCAAAATATATACTGATCATAAGAGTTTGAAGTATCTCTTCACACAGAAGGAGTTGAATATGACGCAACGAAGATGGTTGGAATGGATTAAGGATTATGGATTAAGGATTATGACCTAAGAATCATCTAGAGAAGAAAAAGAGGAGGAGAAACTCTCTACTCTAATTTATTCCAAATCTCATTTTTCACTCGAACCAAATCGTTCAACTCTTTTAGGTATGATTGCGAACTTACTAGTTTCATTCTTTAATTGCAAGATGCGGGATTAGTACGGTAATGTTTTGATGAGCTAGATTTATATGGTTTGTTAATTAGATAAAGCTAATAGGGTATACAAGTTTAATTCGGTATTTTCTTCATGGGTTTACATATCTAGCTATTAGTAAGAGATTGGAACATTTCATACTATATCTTTGACTAGTAGAAGCATGAAAATTTGTACTAAACATTGTTATTGTTTTTTATCGATTAATATGTGCTAATGTTTTGATATTAGTATACTACAACCATGGCATATTATACCTAGTTATCGATTTTTGTGAAATGGTTTGTAATTTTATAGAATGGAGATTAATGATAGGTCTTAAGGGGTTAGATATATATGTCTACGTGATTGATTATTAATGTGGATTGAACTAATCTTGTCATAAACAGTGTTTTACCATGTATTAAAGTGAGTTATCATATGATATAGGTGACAATAATATTTTGGGATAACACTGGACAATTACTCTAAGAGCTTCAGACAAGTTTCTTTGACTTGCTCGGTTGCTGATTAGTTTGGTTTCTTGTTATGTGTTCTTTTGTGTTGTTAGTAGAGCATGAATTCATATATATTATATGGTGGGGAACATAATGCATGAGCGTTCCCATTATAAGCTATGGTAGGGGCCAATATACTGAGCGTGCCCCAAGGTAGGAGCCAATATATTGAGCGTGCTCCAAAGGTTCCAACAAGCGGGATTTACCCCTCTTCGCTTGCGAGTGAAGGGGTGGAAGTGGTACCTTCTTATTACTTGTGATATATTAGCTGACACATTTAGTTGCATTCTGAATTATATCAAGCAGTTGATGACAATCAGTTCTAATATCATTTATTGGTAAGCTTGTCTTGCTGTTGTGTTTATGCCTTAATGCTTCCACCTGAGAATGCCTAGTTTGATATCTTACTGATTTAGTGACTGACCCGTTGTGGTTGGCTCTGTCTTTGACATCCAAGTACTGGGGCTGCACAGACACAGGAGCAACAAGGAGGGATTGGTGATCACCGACGCTGACTAGATAGTTCATTGAGTCTTTGTTCCTTTCCATGTATTTAGTTGGTCTTGTTATCTTTTGCCACTCTTTGTAAACCTTAGTATGCGCGCATTACCCTAAAAGCTTGCTTTTTTTATATATAAACTTTCGGTTTGATACCTATATTGCTTGTCGGTCACCTGTCTATATTTTCCTTTAGCCTTGTGGATTCTGGGTGGAATTCACGGCGCTGTAATGCCCTAGATAGGGGTGTTACAGAAAGCTCTTATTTTATATATAGATTTTTGCTAAATAATCAGTATGAAGTTTTATTGTTAACCATCCTGTCACGCAATTTAAGTAAAATCACTTATATCTTAGACTACTGTCTTGGTTTGTTTAGAAATTTGAGCTGTTGAGTAGCTTGGCTTTGACTGACTGGACTTGAATTGCAAACTGAGAGAGAGTGAGGAGGAAGATGTGTGTTCTTTCAGTTTTTTGCTATCTCCTTAATCCTCAAATTAGAAGAAAACAATTAAAAATAAGTTGATGGTCCGTATATAAATGTATATAATATATATGAATTTAGCAGAAGTTGTTTCTATTATCTATATTTCAGAAACTATTAAATTAAGGTATTATGAATTTTTCATTTATTCGGCTTGGTTTGGTTCCCACATATTCCAAGTTTTCTTTGCATGTGCAATTCTTTCTACTGGGGGCTTCCTTGATTGCATGGTAACCGGAGGAACTTCTGCAATTGGGATTGGTGTCATCCTTGGGGAGCTACACCAAAATTGTAGGTTTCTCTTTCCATTATACTGGACCTCTTATCATATTTAGATAGTTGAGGCATCACTACTTCCAGTTCTTCACCATACTTGCTAAAAATCTAAATAAAATGAAGCCAATATACTAGAAGAAATTGTTTGTTCCTCGACTAATTTAAGGGCAAAAATGGATTTTAAAGGCGAGGGTTCCTTTGATATCCATTTCAAAAAGGGGTATAGGATGCTTTTATTTAGATGAAGGTAGACGTCAACATTCCTGGCTTGCTGGCCGTGAATGCACAATTTATCTTGAATACAAATACAAGGATTATATATGCTGAAATAAGAACAAAACACTAATGAGGGGTAACTGTACATAAAGACCAACCTGCTGCTGAAGCTGTATGGATCCCGTAAAATGTAAATGTTTTATATGTGCACTTATTTAGTCTAAATCAAATGTGGAGTGGATCTGAGACGGGATTGATGCTTTCCGTTTGTTGCGTATGTTAATTTTAACCAATGATTTTACAAATTCCAGTTGTTTGATTTGTTAAGGTTTTCCTATCCTTATTTTTACTCTCTTTATGAGTTCAAGAGACCGCTAATATTTGCAAGTTTTTAGTCCTTATATATCATGATGTTTCATTTGGTAATCTTCATGGAAACTCAACATGATGCAATTTAAGTCTAACAAGATATTTCATTCATTTTGTATGACATTGTATCATTCATGTTATGTAATTAAAGTTGTAATTTGCTCGCCACAAATCCTAAAAACTGACGAGGCATTTTTGAACATGAAGAACAAATTGTAAAACGTTCATTTAGTCATCATGTAGAATGAAATCAATAAACCAACATGAATGTTGGTATATAGTTACCGTGTCACAATTAAAACTAATACAAACATCTGCAGATAAATGAATGTATGTCACCAGACGTCATCAATTATTTAAAATTACCATTTCCAATTGAACAAGAAGCAGATGGAGAAGAACATGAATTCTTTTACATACACTTTGTACTGTTTTTTTATAAGAGCGTGACTCTTGAACAAGTAGTTCTATTTTGGTTTGTCTTCTTTAATTGTCGGGCAACCTAATACTTAACTTATGGACAACCCCATTTTTTTTTTTTGGTAAAAGATAGGTGGGACTTTCTGAACTTTATTGAATAAAAGGCTAATTAGGAAATAGAACGGAGAAAAACCAATTCCCTTACATTAATCAGCTAACAACTGTTTAATAATAGTAGGAGGTTCCAACAGAAAATGAAAACTAAGAGAAAAAGAAAGAGCATGGTTAGCTAACCCATCAACAAGACGGTTAGCTTTTCGGTATACATGATTAAACCGGACTATCCAGTCCCTAGAAACAAAGTCATGGAACATACGTACCAAGAAAGAGAGAGGATGCGAGTGCACAACCCCTTTCTTGGTGAGCCCCACGACAATCTAAGAATCCACCTCGACCATGACGTTCCTAAACCTCAATTCCCAAGCATTGTGGAGACCATAGTTACACTTACATTAGGGGAAAAGCCAAGTCCCTTACATTATCATCTAACAACTGTTTAATAATAGTAGGAGGTTCCAGCAGAAAATGAAAACTAAGAGAAAGAGAATGAGCATGGTTAGCTAACCCATCAGAAGACGGTTAGCTTCCTGATACACATGATTAAACCGGACTATCCAGTCCCTAGAAACAAAATCATGAAACATACGTACCAGGAAAGAGAGAGGATGCGAGTGCACAACCCCTATCTTGGTGAAACCCACGACAATCTAAGAATCCACCTCGACCATGAGGTTCCTAAACCCTAACCCCACGACAATCTACATCCATTTAAGTCTTTTTGTTTTTCTTAATAGTTATCTTATTCTAATGCTAACCTAATCTAATATATCTTAGAACTAGAGTAAAAATTAATAAATTATATTATTAGCTCCTTTATAAGGTCTCTGCGTTATTTAAAAACTTAATTAAGTCACAAATTTAAATAAATGCATATTTTAATAATAGAAACATGAAGTATTAGCTCCTTTATAAGACTTCTCTGTTATGTTAGAAACTTGATTAAGTCACAAATTAAATTAATGTGTGAGCTTCTCTTATGACAACCTTATTCTAATATTATGTTTTAAAACTACTTCAAACATAAATATAAGGAAATCAAAAATACTTATAATTACAAATATTAATAAATTTGATAACAAAAAAATAATATTAACATGTAATATGTAACTATATTAAATCACATACGAAAATACATAATTTTCTCGCCCTCCGCGCGAGTCCCGTATCTAGTTGTAATTTTAAATGTAGGGAATGTCCGAAAACAATAAATACAATATATTTTAATAATGGATTACCCTTTTGGACCCTCATCCCCGCCTTTGCTAATCAGTGGCAGCTAGGGATGGAAATGGGTCAGGTGATGTCCGAGTGGACGACTTCCATCACCCGACCCATTCTGAATTTCGGTCACCTGCACCCGACAAAATTATCGCCCGCATCCAACCCACCCGATCACCCGCGGGTGATTTTCGGGTGGCCTTCATTATTCATTTATAATTTTATACTTTAAAATAAATACAAGTAACATAAAACCATAACAAACCAAAAAACATGCATTAAGTATCAACAAGAAAATCATAAAAAGTCTACAAGTTTTCGATATTGATTCAATATACTGACAATGAAATAAAACATTATAATCTAATTATAATCTAAGATATGTCTTCAATCATACAACTTCTTCTTCTTACTAAAAAATGGATCATGCAATATACAAAAAATGTCAACAATTCAAATTCAAGTTTACATGACATTTAAATGTAAAGAAAACTGTAAACATACATTGAAAACTTCACTAGTACAACAGCCTTAGTGATACTAATATTCCTACATTTACAAATTAATCAAACATAAACCGCCTTAGTGATATGAATAACAAATGAATCTAGCACAATTTCAATGGAACCCATGATTGAACAAACTAATATGAAAAGAAAGGAGATGTTGTTAACCAGTGGGCAGTAATACTAACATATATAAACCAGTAGGCAGTAATAGTAATATACGGAGTAGTCTTAATATATATAAAGGTTGTACATTGGTAATTCCTAAGACCTTAAATGTGTGGCATTGAATGTCAACTATTAATTTCTATATTTTTTCATTCAATCTTAGGCCTTCATTTTTACATTTTTCAAAGGTCTAATATAGAAAAGAAAATGTAATAGCATGAAAAAAACAAAAAATAAGGTGCATATAAAGTATACAATACAACTACAAAAATCATGTCCATATCGAACAAGACGTGCATATAGGCAACATTTATGTAACAAATTAAAAAACATAAAATTTACACCGTCGATCTACAAAGGAAACAAAACAATATCACTGCCACACACATATATAATCACATTGAAACTGTAATAAAACATCTTAAAAATTAGGGTTTTTTTTTTACCGAAAATCACTCGTATGATAGACTATATTGCCCAAAACCACCCGTATTTTTCATTATTACCGAAAATCACCCTTATAAGCCTCTCCGTCACTCAACAACCACCCCTCTCTAACTTCCGTTAAATATTTATGTCACGTGTCATATTAAATTATTAAATTATTCTAAATTATTGAAACCACCCCTTTAAAATTTTATAATGACATTTTTGGCATGCCTTCAAATCTTTGGACCGTTTATATAATTTAGGAAAAAGTAATCAAAACCCTAAAATTCACCATCTTTCCCCAAATTAAAATGTAAAAATTCTAAATTTCAAAACTCAACCCAAAAACTCAACCACAATCTAACTGAGAAGTAATAAACAAATTAACCCAAAAACACAACCCAAAATTAAAAAAAAAGACAGAAGAAGGAACGCACAATAGCGTTCTTTTCTCCATCATACTTCAGGAGCCCAAATTCTTCCCACACCCGACCACCACCAGTCACCTGGCCGCGCCTCTTCCCAGTTCCGATCTGTGTCGCCGGCGTTCCTGCTGCTTCCCGCAACCGTAGTTCGCCTGCTACTGCACCCTCTTCGCCTCCGACCCGCAGCCCTACCCGTAGTTCGCCACCACCGGCCACCTCGCGCGAGTCCTTCTCCACTCTCCTCATCTTTTACTTTCCCGAAATCTTAAGAGTCTAAGATATGTTCGTCGAAATGGGTTTTGTACTATCTTCTGCTCTGATTCTATTCTATTTCACCATAGTTGTCGCAACAGCAGCTTCCGCCGCCGCATCCCAATTGAACAAAGAGACGACCAATATTTCCAAGGGACCAATATTTACAGGGACCAATATTTCTCAACCTAAACTTGCTTTCGATGTTTTGAGGGTACGGGGTTGTACTGAAGCTGATATAAAGCGAATCTTCACTCCATTGTTGAGCAATGCTGATCTTCTTAATCTCGAATCCCAAATTGGATTACTGAACGAATTAGAGATTAAGATGTATGTTGACATGTATGCCCAATTTGGAATTGAATTGGCAAATCAAACCTAATTTGTTGCTTTTGTCTCACCCCACTCTTATCATTCGATCCAAATTGTATGAAGAGAAGATTGATTACATTAGCTAAAACGATCCAGAAGGAGCTGACGATTTATCAGCATTCTGGATTTTTTGAGGTCGAGATTCATAAAATAATTGGTTGTTCACCACTCCTGATGGTATTGTCGATTGATAAGTATATGAAATTTGCGGCGAGAAAAGAGTTGAAGAGGAGGTCGGAGGGTTGTGAGATTTAGGTAGAAAATTGTGTAAGATGGATTAGGGAATAGCATTGTCTCTTTAGTTGTTTAAAAGAATAAAATTTGTTGCCAACTCATTATTACATGTCACGTGCCATATAAGGTTACTGACATTAATTTAAGGTTCTAATAAACGAATAAATTCAGAAGTAGAAAGTATAATAGATTAGAGATTCAGTTGAAATGTTTTGAAGTGTAGGGACTGATAAGGAAAATGTTTGAAAGTTTGAGGGCCAATCGCGTAGTTTACCCAATTGTTTGAATATACGCTTCTTTTTCCTCTTTGCTTTGTTGTTTTAGGTTTTCTCTATTCATTACTCCTCAATTTCCTTCCTTCAATTAGTCATGGGCAAGGTTTGTGAACCTCCGGTTTAGGTTCATGAACCTCCGGTTCAAGGTTCAAGATTACCTTGAACCTTCAAGAGCCGGTTCGTCCGGGCCGGTTCAGGTTTAGGGCCGGTTCAGGTTCGAGAAGGTTTTTACAAGGTTTCCCGCCGGTTCAAATGTCGGTTCGGTTTAGGGCCGGTTCAGGTTCGAACCTTGATTTTAAAATAATAATAATAATATTTAAATTAACTTTGATTTATTAAATTACATTATTAAATTACAATACTAGACTCTTTTTAGTTCATACAAAGGGCGAATAAAAATAACTTCAAATTTTGTTCAACATGAAAAAGAAAAAAAATTAAAGGGCTTGCACCTAATATTTACCTACTTATTAAGTTGCCTACGTATCCTCTCGGGTACTCGGATAAGAGGAATCAAAGCCCACGTAGTTTTCTTACCTTTATATAAACCCACTATTCTATGTTCTAAGACGATTCCACGTTGAAAGAGTCAGTGTTGATCGTTGAAGCGTCTCCCATAAAATATTCACTAGATTTTTTTATAAACCTTGAACCTCCGGTTAACTTTTTGTAAAACCCCCGGTTCATGAACCTCCGGTTAACCTTCTTTGAACCTCCGGTTCGACGGTTCAATGGAGTGTTGAACCTTAACCTGAACCTTCCATAGGCCCGGTTCGCCAGGCCGGTTCAGGTTCATGGTCGGTTTAGGGTTTGACCGGTTTTGACCGGTCCGGTTCATAAGGTTTAGGTTCAATTTGCCCATGACTACCTTCAATTGAGAAGGCGGTTTCTCTGGTTAAATCATCGCCTTTCTAAATCACCAGTTATAATTCTACTATCGTTCATCATAGCCGGTTTGTTTTGTATAAATTGCCTCCATTTTCTCTCTTATCTTCGTCGACGCCTCTGTTTCCCTCAAATTCTTCCCTTACTTCCCTTACCCTAATTTTGTTGTCAGTGTCTTCCCCCTCTGTCACGGTCAAGACATAGTCATGTGGTTTGGAATCCCCTAACTTCGTTGTGAGCAATACGTTATTGGGCAAAAGGTCTGCTACTGATGTCAGTTTTCTTTGTCCCGTCATTTACACCCCTTTTACTGAGTTGTGCCTTAGAGTTGATGCACAGTCTGAGCCATGGAATGTCGATAATGGGATGCGATGAACAAAGAGGGCAATATTTGAGCTCTGAGTTTCTCCTCTTCGATGATAAGGTTTTGTTGTTTTTATATTTATTCAATTTTGTTGTATTTTTAGGTTTGTTGTCTATAGTTTCTCCTTGTGTTTGTTTTGCAAAGGTGGTATGAAGAGCGTAACCAATTAGAAAATCACATTGCCTCCAGGCGGTTTGCTATTGATGATGATAATTTGACTGACCTTCTTGCTCTGGAGCTTAGCAATACAATATAATGATATCAACCTCAAGGATGTTAAGAAGCTCAAAGAACAATATGCAACATGTCATGATGATGACCTTGCGTGTATGAAATCTCAGAACACATGCCCGAATGAACAACACACTCTTCGTGGTGGCCAGGTAAAGACATTTCTTACAAATTCTGCTTTAGACTTACTATGTTTCTTTGTGGCTATCAATACGCAACAAATTGAAATTTGACCGTATCAAAGTTGGTGCATTGTGTATCTAATGAGTGTTTTGTACTTTAACACCACTACACTTAGCACACATCAAAATCTATGAATTCCTCCAAAATAAATTTAATCAATCTTTATTTTCTAATATATAATTTTTTATGCAAGTTTTTTGTTAAAAAAAGTATTGAATTTTAATTAGTTAAAATGAATATATATTTATACTATATGCTCCATTCTAGGAGAATTGTTCTCACGAGATGCCTATGTGCTCTTATTTTATCGAGTGAAACTTTTTCTTAAGCCACGCTATTTATACTTTGGATTGTTAATGTGGTGTATTTATTGACTTAGTTCCATTGGAAATTTAATTATTTGTAGGTGATGAATATACTTTCTTTTATTGTTGGTTGGGTTGTCCTATATTTGGTTGGAACTATAATTTTTCGACACATTGTTTATTTTGTAAAACTATCAGTCTACCACTTGATGTGTATAATCCTTTCAAGACATGCTCTTTTTTTTACTAAGTTGATTTTGATTTTGATTTTCTTTTCCTTTTAATTAAAATTTATCATGTGTATATATTAAATATATCAATATACTCGGTGTTTCCCTGAATTATATACAACTTGATTATGAAGAATTTAAATTTTGTAATTTCACAAATAGAAAATGCAAAATAGTTAATTAAGATTACAATATCACACAGTTGCATATATAAATCATAGAGGACCAACACGTAGCGCAGGTATCCATACATACGGTTCAAAATATATTTGTAGATTAATCATTGGTATTATGAGCTCGGTTTTTTGACAACCTATTATTTTCTATTCTCTATGTAATTTAGTTTGGTTGAATTAGTGTCACTTAAGCTACAAGATGTTGTTGCTCTTAATCCCCAGAAGAAATTTTTATGGTTCTAAAATTGAAATTTTATAATTTTGCAGTTTAGGAAAGTATGACACCTATTATTTAAGTTCTCAATCGAAGTTAATTCTTAAATCACTATGGGGTCGTTTGTTTGTATACCTTGGGTATAGAGAATCGGTATGGGAATGAACTAAACCTGTTTTTGTGTTTGGTAGAATAGGTATGGGTATGTGGAATGAGTATGAGTCATTCCCATACCAACAAATTACACTAGATCTAATACCCAAATAAAAATGAAGCTATGACTTATACCTAAGTTTCTAATCCATCTCTCCCTCTACCAAACACTAAAGACTAAGAATCACTCAAACTCATTCCTCATATCCAACCCGATTCCTCATTCTAACCCGATTCCTACCTCGATACCAAACGAGCCCTATATATAGATGCCAATCGACTCGAGAGAGTCAAGAATACTTAAATCTTTATCTGTTGTGTATGGTCCGCCTAGATAATAGTTCGGTTCAGTCTTCTTAAGTATGATTTGATTTTCAATTTTCATTGAAAAGTAGATTATGAAATGTAGTTGAAATTGCTTAATTTGAGTGGGTTAGGATAAAGTATTTTAGATAAAAAAAAACTGTTTTTTTTATGGGACATAGGATTTTCGGAAATGGAATGTTGGATGATGCACACAGACAATGAGTGATACATATAATCGAACCATGGATTATAAGAGAGTTTCACACTATGTTGACTGGAATGATCCGGATTCTTCAATATTTGTTCATGATCCACTTCATTGTTTGTCTCGACATTTGAAAAGCCAAAAATTTCTTTAGATTTCCCTAATTCTCAAAATGATTTACTTGCCTCATTGCGAAGATTTTTGGATGGATGGACATATATGTTTTGGCACAAATTTAAGTATTTTCATAAATTTTCAGCAACATCTTAGTATCATATATCATTGTTGTCTCTGTGTGATCTAACAATTTCTCATAGGTTCTTATTTGTGGATTGTTGTCTATAAAATACTAAATGTTCTCTAGCATTCCTGCCATATATCAATTTGAATAAATAGAATATGTGTTTGATGTTTCTTTTTCATTGTTTTCCCATTTGTTAAGTAGTGCTTATTTGACTACGCATTGGTTGACAATGATATAGTTACATACCGTTTAATTCTTATGTGCCTATAAAAATGCAGTAGATAGGAATATGATTGTAAATGCATATGACTATCTTCATGAAAGATAAATTGCTTAAATTGTTGTATAAATGATTTTGACTAAGCTTTCATATGTTTTTGATTCCATTGTTTGTTCATATATTTTTGCAGGAAGCGTCATTACAATGTAGTTGATTATAAACATTCATAATCGAATTTTTCTATATACTGATCTTCGCCACATGTAGCTTGAGTGTGTAAGTTGCAATCTGCAAGCTTTAGGGTGTTTCAATGGACAAAAGGTGGATGTGGGTCAATATAATATCAAATATGGGCAGAATATGACTCACTTACAACCATGTAGATTATAATATTGCTATATATTCAATATTCAACGTGGTTTGTTCAACGTTGTAAACCCGATATGTGATTTATATTGTGGCTTTTGGACTTCCTAACATGCTAAACTAATAATTTGGGCATTTCCCTCAGATGGAGCTAGATCTTTAATGCCTTTCCAATCTCAACCTCAAATTCAAGAACTTTCCAGTTGTGTTATTTACCTTATAGATGGCATTATGATATTTACTGGTAATTCTGAAGCTTATTGTGTTCAAGACAGAAATAGAAACTTTTGTTGTTAATTTGTGAGTTTTTCACCTTAAGGGTTAAGCCATTGTGCAATATTATTTGTTCTTTGGTGGCTCAAAATGGTGTTACACATTGTTTTTATTTACATGAGTAACTAATACTCTTTGATCTTTGTTTCTGCAAGCCAACCTGATCAGCAAAGGGCTAAATTGACCGAGTTGTCCAAGTTTAGAAGGTCTAAGCTGAAGGTAATATCTCTTTAAAAAATATGTTGACATTCTTAAATAAAAAATCATCAAAATCCTCTCAATAAAGGTCACAAACTCATTGACATGCAATCTCGGGTAGTGTCATTATATTAAAATTCAAAATTAATTAATTTAGATTAACAAAACTGGCCTCAATCGCCATTTGTTGATTAGACTGCTTTTATGCTTTCACAAAAAAGATTGTGAGTAACAACTGTGACTCAGTCTTGAATCAATCTCTAAATTCTCTTTTTATTCCTGAGAGGAAGATTGCCTCCTCAAAGAGTTGCTTCGAATGCTGCAAATTAGGGTGAGCACCTCATGGATTCCAAGGTTCTTCTATTTTTCTTGGATTCTTAAATTGATTTTTGTCCATGTGGTTCAATTTAATGAGCTATATGCTCAGTTAAGAATTGAGACCAAAGTCGAGAAATTTTTTGAGAAGATAAGATTTCTCAAGAAAAAGCTTCAAATTTTCTAAATCCCAAACATTCCGGAGGAGTTAGAGGAATCAAGATCTTCTTCATTGGATAATAAATCAATCTTCTTGCATTTCATTTGTAGCCTTTACAAAGTAGCCACAACTAGAAGTCATTTTCCAATCTGATGAATTAGTTCTCAACAATTCATTGGATCAAACCTCTGAAAATACTTCGCCTTTAATTGGCAAGGGATCTGCAGACTCAGAAACTCTCCCTAAGTGTGTGTAACGTAAGCAAATCTTTTATTTTCAAAATTCAGTAAATTTTTTGTAATTTTTTAATGATAAACATATATTATAATATATAAAATATAATATATGCATTGCACGGGGTGCAAACACCTTTCCAGTAGTTGTTACATTTTCTTTTCAAATGAATATTTCTAATTATTTAAGTATACATTTTATGCATGACTAAAGACTGGAAGGTGAAGGAGCGAATTCAAATATACAGAGTATGTCAATGCTAATTCAAATGTATATACATTAAGCTCTTTGAACTCTTCTGCTCCACATGTTAATAATAATGTGCAATATGGATCGTTTAGCAAGATGAACTTGAAGCATATGATATTATGGTTTTGCTTCTATACTTGTCGTGTCATCTCATTTCTATTTTAGCTAAATGCTCCTGTTGATGAAAATAGCACTCTTGCACTCTGATGTCAAACATTACTCCATCTAAAAGGACTTATAGCCCAAACCGGTCATCGTGAGTATTTGATGGGATCCAACAAGGAAGATGTTAGTCATAGTAGACCCGCGTGAAGCGTAATTCTTGACTCTAGAAGAAGAAATGTCTCAAAAACCGAAAATGTATGCTAATTGAGAAATACTTTACCACCCATAAGTGGCTTACTTCAATTTGAGTGCGACATAGATTTTTTCAACACATTACACTAGACTCCCCCATGCAGTTATGGACAAAACCAGTGAGGCGGTCATATGACAAGATAGAGAAAGATGACAAAATACCCGGACAGGAAAAAAGCCTCCAGTTTCTCCTCAGAAAGATGACACGACAAGATGGAATGATTGAGAGCTTCTGCACGCTAGAGTTTGTGGGCAATAAACACGAACAAGATTCATGTACAAAATTAAATAAATAAAAAAATATTTTAGATACCCATATGAAGAAAACATTCGCAATTTATAATTTCAATACATATTTTCCCATGTTCGGTTTCCAGGGGCCAAATTGCAAAGAAATCAACTGATGACACTAATATGGTTTCGCGCAAGGCATATACGAAACAAAAAAAGTAAGGCCACGCTCTACAACATAATGTTGGAGATGCATAATGTTTTTAATACTGGTTTTGGCCCATGACTAACAGAGTCGCGCGGGAGACCTCCCAAACCAAAAAAAAACTAGGAGTTGCCCGTAATTCTTCAGGTGTGTATGAATAGTCTTTGAGTAATAAAGCTACGCATGTATAGCCGCACAACAATGTCTTTTGTAACCGGTTTAATGATGACACTTACAAGGGGATTAATACAATATGCGAAACTCGAATCATCGAGCTATGTTTGTCGTTTTGTGGGGACAAAATTTGGTTGGAAGAGAAGTCAAGTAAAGCCACATAATCTCAATTTACAACATCAATATGTTGTCAAGAAGGGAAGGTTGGGTTACCAAGGATACAAGAGACCCCCGAGTCGTTGAAAGGACTACTGAGTGGAACGAACCCATCATCGACTACATTTATGGACATCATACGGATTTACAACAACTTATTTTCATTATGTCGTTTAGGGCACGTTTTGAAAAAATAACAGGTCTAGAGGACCTTACACCTTCAGCGTATCTGGACAAAATTACCACTTCATTAGTTCATTGATTCCTGAGGCCCGAGAATCTTATGTATATGCTCAATTGTATTTCATTGAATCTGAAGCAGAACTAGCAAACAAAATGGGGTGTATGAATCTCACTAAATTAGACATCGACCCTGATATTGTCCAGATTCTGATAAGTATGCTTGACGAAACAAGTGTTTTTGCATAAGTCTTCAGAATGGCAAAGGAGTAATGAAACGACAGAATTCACCCTTCGGTTGATAGGTGAGAGGAAAAAGGATAAACCACAATACAACCTCCCATCATCAGGAAAGATTTGGCATGATTTTCGTGGACTTTGGAAAGGGAACAAAGCTAAGAGATATCTACATCAAGAGTAAAAATGGACGGCCTAGCCGGATATCATGGGGAGGATGGATACCATCTAAACATCCCGTACTTAGCAAATGCTGGAACAAGACAAACAACCTAGGGAACAGTCACATGAAAGAGTTCTCTTCATACAAAATGCAACATCGAAAATGTGATGCAAACACATTAATTTTGGGAGGACATTTGTACCACAATACATTGTAGATCTGTACACCTACATAAGAGAATCACGGTTGCATTGGATTAACAGTAATAAGACACAAATCAGATCAGACATGTACAACAACTTAGGTGATGTTGTTACAAAGGGGGATACAGAGGCAAAGTATGTTGGGCAGTGGATTGTTATTCCTTTAAGTTACACAGGAGACCCAAGATACATGATACAAAATTACCAAGATGATATGGCCGTCTGTAGGACATTCGGGAATCCATCAATGTTCATTAACATTTACAGTTAATCCGGTCGTGCGTAGCACGCCCTATAGACCACTAGTAATATTAAAGCTTGACACTTGCAATAAAATTGAAAAGAACACATCACATTATCACACTGATTTGTTTAACTGACTTGCAATAAAATTAAAAAGATGTTGAGCCTTATGCATTACTGTGATATTCATATGGCTTGAATTTTGGTTGCTTTTCTACCGGATCAAGTGGAGAGACACTAATTTGGTTAACAGAGAGTCGAATTACCCATTAGATTTAGAAAAATAGAAGATCTGGTTTAGCTAATAATAGACCGATTTCAAGTTTATCAATTTGATACTTAAATTTTCTGACTTTGTTTTCTTCTAAAATTCCAAAAGAAATTGATACTAAAATTGATGCAGTGAGATGGTAAACCTCGTAACGGACCTGAAAAACGCCGACGTTAGGGTTATAGTCGGACTCGATCGCTGGAGTCGCCGCTGCTCGCTACTTGGCTGGATTCGCTGCTGCTCGCTGGGATCGCAGCCCGCTGGAGTCGCAGCTCGATCGCAGGAGTTGCTGGTGAGTGGTAAGATTTGCCAAAAGGGAGAGCGGCTGAGACCTTGCTGCAATGTGAGGAAGAGCGGCTGAATCAGAGGGAGAGGGTTGGGTTTGCTGTGAATGTTGCTGCTTGTTGCTCAAATTTTAGCTTTTTTTTTTACATGGTTCTTATATACAGCCCGGTGCTTTATTCAAACAACGTCGGGTCACTCGCGTTCTGCGAGATACGTGACACTCGCGTTACGCGAGATTAGCAAAAAATTAGGTTAATTTCATGGATGCTAATCTCGCGTAACGCGAGTGTCACGTATCTCGCAGAACGCGAGTGACACGTCCCTCGCAGAACGCGAGATTAGCATGTCAGATGGACGTTGTTGTGCGCCATTACTACATGTCTTGTCTCCACCTAACTATAATAATTACCCCCTTATTTTAAGTAATCCGTAACACCTATTAACCCTACCCTAACACCTCTTTTTATCATCTTTCACCTCTTTCACCCTCCATTAAAACCCATTTTCAAAACCTTAAAACTTCAAAACACTCTAAAAACACCTAAAATAATGGAAGATGAAGAGGAATTCAATAAAGGAGGGAATGGAGATGGTGGTTCATCAAGTTACCATGCAAATGAGGTAATATTCTTACTTAATTTTTGAATTTTAATTTGTTTTGCACCATTAAGAGCTAAAATGAACTTATTATGTTGTATTTCATGTTAAATCTAGTAGTAGTAAGTGTTGAAGAGATGACTTTTGCATATAATGTCCAAAACTTAGACGTGTTCATGTTTTTAGGGTTTTTAATGTAGAAACTCAACAATTTATCATGTTATGTTAAATTATCCCGTTGAATGACTAGTTTCAGGAAATAGCAACTTCCTGCGTTCTGCGAGAGGAAGCCACTCGCGTCACGCGAGATGTGCCTCCCTCGCAGAACGCGAGAAGTTGCACATTACAGAGTATTAACAGAAGCATTGTGTATAGGTGAATTTTTCTTTGTTTACTGGATTGAATGCAATCCAGTTGAATGACTACAACTACCCCTCCCGGAATACAATGCCATGTTCGCCACCGTCATTTGATTTAGGGATTGACCACTTTGGATATTATCATCAACCATCTTCATATGAACAACATGTGCCATCTACTTATCAATTTCCTATGCCATCTACATATGAATTGTCCGTGCCATCTACTTATGAGTTGCCCGTGCCATCTACTTATGAATTGCCATGTACATATGAGGTGCCATCAAGCTATGATGCGTTTGATTCACAATTTGCTAACCCACCTACAAACGTAGGAGAGGAGATGTGTTTTCTTCCCTCTTTACGCACTGCACCAAAGTTTGATAGTCCCGTATGTGAGGAAGAGGTTGTTTCTAGGGATTATTCGGAATATTTCACTACGGAGCAAGTGTTTGCCTCTAAGGAGATTGGTCATTTGTGGGCTTTGAATGTTGCAAAGCAACACAAGTTTATGATCTCTATTGGAAGGAGTGTACCATCTAAACCGGGGCAAAGTGGTAAGGTTCAAATCATTTGTGAGAAAGGGGGAAGCCATATGCCTAAAGGTGTCGGTGTTAGATCAAACACAAAGAGCACGAAAACGGGGTGTAAATTTCAGCTGAAGCTCATGTAGAACCGGGTTGAAGAGAATTGGAGATTAGTGATTGTTTGTGGTTTGCACAACCATCCTATTGGAGATAGTTTGGTCGGGAATGCATTTGCCGGGAGGCCAACCCCGGATCAAAAGAAAAAGGTTCGTGAGATGGTACTTTCACATTATTCTCCAAATCAGATTTACACTGAGATAAACAAGGATCCCGGAAGTTGCACAAAGAAGAACCAAGTGTACAATTTGGTAAGACATATAAGGGAAGATGAAATGGAAGGTAGAACCGTGGTTCAAGAATTCTTTCACCAATGCAAAGAGAGCAACTACTTCATGGAGTATAGGCCAAGTGCAAAGAATCCTTCGATAATAGGCGACTTGTTCTTTGCTAGCCCCGAATCAATGAAACTCTTAAAGGCGTTTCCATATGTCCTTTTGGTGGACTCGACTTATAGCACAAACAAGTAAGTATTTATCATTCTGTTTTTATGTTGTATTTATCTTACTGTATTTTGGTTTAAGGTACAATGTTCCCTTCCTGGAGATAGTCGGTTTGACTTCTACATGGAAGAATTTTGTTGTGTGCGGGGTATGGTTAGAGGCTGAGAGCGAGGATAGTTATTTCTGGGCGTTGCAGCAGCTGCAGACGATGTATTTGAGAATAGGAGCATCGCCTACTTTCTTCGCCATTGACCGTGAGATGGCTCTTATGAATGCAACAGACAAGTTATGGCCAAATGCAAAGTTTCTCTTATGTAGACGACATATAAGGAAGAACATAGAGGCGAGAGCCAAGATAGCTATGGGCACACAAGCATTGGGGGTTCATATTTCAAATGATTATTATAACGTGTTCGAACAAACCACTGAAGAAGATTACAAGAGTACTTTGAAGAAACTTGAGGACGAATGGCGAGCTTATCCAACCCTTATTGAACTACGTGAGAAAGAATTGGCTAAACCGTTACAAAGAAAGACTTGTTTCAGCATGGACGGATAATGTCTTCACTCTCGGGAATAAAACGACAAACATGTATGTTCTCTAATTTATGTCTACCTTCTACATATGATAAAAAGAGCTTCTGTAATGCACAACTCGCAGAATGCGAGGTGTACACTCCTCGCAGAACGCGAGGAATGTCTTTGATTCAGTTTTGATGCATTTTCGAATGCAAAGATCCTGGAACAATGTATGAACTCGCAGAATGCGAGGTGTACACACCTCGCAGAACGCGAGATTTTGCACATTACAGAAGGATCCACAGGTTCTGATTTGTATTTGCATATTATTGTTTTTCGAACATTTTAGAGTTGAAGGAGCACATTCGTGTCTTAAGTCATACTTGTCAAGTGGAAATGCTAGGCTAGACACAATGTTCAAAGAATACAAAACAATGGCGGAGAACCAACTTAAGGAGATTAATGTGTCTTTCACCTTGAGTTTGAATAAGAGCTTCACAGTTGTTGAAGGGCCCGACTTGTTTAAAGTCTTGAAGTTCAAAGTCTCTTACAAATGCATAGAATTTTTGCTTAAGGAATACACGAAGGGGGAGAGATTAGGTGCGCACTTTAATATGTTTTGTAGTTGTGGGATCAAGATTAGAGATGGGTTGATGTGTGTTCATCAGATTGTAAGACATTGGAAGGAGCAAAGACCACTAAGAGTATCAGAGTTGCACCCTTTCTGGAGTACTTTGAGTTTGGAAGAAGTTGATGTTCCCGGCATACTCGAAGTTAAGAGTAAGGTGGCAAGGCGTCTTTTTCAAACTTTCTATGAGGAAACGTTTCCGAAGTTGTGCCCCCATGATCAAGAAAAGTGTGCACAAACTGTTTTAGACATTGGGAGAGTAAATACTCCTCTAAAAGAGCCGGCTATTTCAAAGCACACCGGGGGTCGTCCAGTCGGAGCTCCTAACAAGCAACCAAGGTCAACGCAAAGAAGACTGTCTGCATGGGAGCACACTAATGCTGAGATGGATGCTAGAGATTTGGAAGAAACACCCCCAAAGAAGCAAAGAAATGCTTCTAATTCTGAAACATTCAAGAAACCAAAGATTAAGGTGATTGGCAAGTACAAGTCTCAGATACCCGCGTTAATGCGCACCCATGTGAATGGTTGGTTTGAGGTAAATGGAGATGGAAATTGTGGATTTAGAGCAATAGCTCATGAATTGCATGACAACCAACACTTATGGAGGGAAGTAAGAGATTTGATGATAGCTAAGGTCAAAGAGATTTGGCACCTAGTTAAAGGAACTTGGATTGGACCTCCACAACAAGCAACTTTGGAGAGCGTTGTACACCAACTTACATGAGAAGGAATAGGAAGGGCTCCAGAAGATCACTGGCTAGATACCCCGGAAATGGGATGCCTTGTGGCATCCACATTCAACATAGTGTTCGTAATGGTGGGAAAAAATGCTAACTACACTTACCTTCCTCTACAACGTCCTACTTGGTTAGAAGATGGCGACACACTTCCGACATTCTGCTTATTCTATATTGAGAGTGAGAGACATTTTGTTCCGGTAAGTTTTTGGATCTTCTTATGAATTACTATCTAATATGCAACTTCCTAACGTTGTTGTTTTCTTTTAGTTGCGTCTTGAAGAAAACTGCCCATTACCTCATGTGTTTACTCCTTGGTGGCGAAACGCTAAAACATATGCTTTTTCATTGCACGATCTTGTGTCACATCGATGTGCCGCCTTTGAAATGTAATGTTGAAGTTATGTTTTATTCGCTGAATTTGTAATGTAATGTTGAACTGGAGATGGTTTTTAAATTCTTAAACAGGAACTCATGTCATGGACATTTTCCAAAAAATGTAATTCCTCACGTTCTGCGAACCACAGACCGTGCATCTCAACTGGGAGCACCCTGTTTCCTATAGGTTACACCTCGCGTTTTGCGAGGTTATGCAAAAACCGAACAGAATTGAAGCAACACCAACATATCCCTAAACATAATCCAACAAAATTATCCAAGCAACAAAACAGCTAAGAAAGCAATCCAAAACACAATCTAAAACACAATCCAAAACACAAAACGAAAGGGTACTCGTCTTCTCGTGGTCGGAAGGGAGCGAGATTTGACATACATAGTAGCATTTGGACGTGATATGAAGAAAATTCCTCTGGAGTGGCAAACCGATACCGGTACATGTCATTGTACACTCGGCCAATCACCTATACGCAAGTAAACATTCATTCTATGTTAATATTAGAGACAAACAAAGACTAGAAATGCAAGATAAACCAAAAATATTAATATTACCTGTCTCTCAGTAATCATCCCAGGGATTGCAGGACGGATATACCTATGGGTCCTCTTGATGTACCAATCCATGTAATCATGAGAGCATTCATGTGGTACAAAGGCAACTGGCCCCATATCATCGAGAGACATAGAGTGAACATCCCAAAGCCATTGGTTGGCGTCATAAAAAACACTATAACATCTAATGTTTTTCAACCTATGAGCTTTGAGCGGTTCGATGACTGGCCTAGGAATACGCTGCACTCTCCCAAATTGTCTCGGACACCGATCAGGCATGTGTGGTTCGGTGATGTCACAGCACGATAGCACCCCGTGAAATAGAGCGGGAGCAAGCTCAGGATCGGTGAAGTCTTGTGCTCCATACGGGTTCCAACATACCTAAAAAATGACAGCAGAAACTTAACAGCAGAAACTTAACAGAAAATGCAGACACTAGGAGAAAATGCAGAAACTTGCATTTTCTCGCGTTCTGCGAGAAAATGTTGCGTAATAAAAAAACTACAGAAAATGCAGAAACTTACCATCTCCGGCATAAGAATATCGAGCGCTCCTCTATAGTCCCTTCCGACTTGCCCCTTCTTCACCTTTACATTCTTAGGCATCCACGGGTAGACCCATGGTTGCTCCGCTCTCCACCGAGGACGTTCAGTAGGTCGAAAGTCTGGGAAGTAGTTGTAGATCCATGCCTAGGAAATACAAAGTACGTTAAATATGAAAATATATATAAGTACGTAAATTAAACGCTTAGAAAGTAAAATACCTGCAACAAGGTGTAACAAAAAGACATCTGGGCACAGCCCTGGCGTGTGCATATCCCCAGCTGCCTATACAGATGGGCCAAAGCAGCTGAACCCCACGATATGCCCGTAGCATGGGCATAAGTTTCCACAAAAGGCCCATATCTAAGCCGAATCAAGTTCTGTGACTTGTCGGGAAATAAGATCGAGGCAGCAGTATACAACAACCAACCTAAACCCTTTCACTCTGGACCTAGGGTTTCACAATGCCTTTTAAATCATTCAGCTTTCACCCTCCCAGAATCTAAAGTGTGAGGATCTATTCCAAAAATTTCCGCCCCCTTCCTACCATAGTATTTTAGAATCTCATCATGACTAAACTTGACACCCAGTTTCTTACATGTCGTCATTGCTTTCCCTTCTATAGGTAGGCCTAAAATCATATAGACATCAAGAAGACCAATAGTGATCTCACCACAAGGGAGGTGGAATGAATTTGTCTCCGGTTGCCATAGTTCGATGAACGCTTCAATCAAAGGAAAGTCGATTTCTTCGTACATCATGTCAGGGAGATCTGACAGTCCAACTGCACCGGGAATCTCTGACCAGTCATTGTTGTCCAATGGTCAATCACTGCTCTGCTTTGTCCGTTGTTGTGGCTTCATCGGACCTTTGAACTGCAGAAAAATACAAAAAATAGACTCTGCAGAACAAATTTTCAAAAAATACAGTTTCTGCAAAATTATCAGAAAATGCACATATTATGCATTTTCTGATAATTCTGCAGAATATGTGCAACGGATTGAAAATGCAGAATATGTGCAACGGATTGAAAATGCAGAATATGTGCAACGGATTGAAAATGCAAAAAATAAATAAATAATTCAATTACCTCCCCTTTCTGGATGTGGAACGCAACATGTGCTTCAAATCCCTTAAGCAACTCGGGATCTTTTGGACCTCCAGGTGTGTCATGAGTGAGCTCAGGATCATATTTTGGCTCTTCCTTCTTGGACTTCCTCTTTCTTTTTGGTTTCTGGACCACTTCTTCTTCTTCTTCTTCTTCTTCTTCTTCTTCTTCTTCAACATCATCACCTTCTTGTTCTTGTTCATGTTGTTCCTCTTCTTCATCCCCAAAAACTTCATCCTCGTTTTCTGCTTCCATCAGTTCTGGGGCTTGATTGTGAGAAGAAGAACCAGCTTGTCCACTTCCCTCGGCGTATCCACCGCCCCAACTTTGTCCAACCATCCATTCTCCACCGCCCCAACTGCCTCCCGCCCACCCCTGTCTGACTTCCATAAGTGCATTATGTTCAAGAAACTGGTCCCAGCAACCCGGTTGTCCAATAGAATAACTATCTTGGGAAACAAGGTCCCAGCCAACTGGGTATGACTCCCAACTAGTACGCGGTTGTCCAATTGAATAATTACCTTGGGACCAATTGGTATTGGGACGTTCTTCAACGTCGGGGAGTCCCTCTGGGAAGAGCTCTACGGGGTGAGTCTTCTTTTCTTTCCCCTTCCCCTTTGGTTTTTCAACCGGGGGTTCTTCCCTAACAACATCTCTGTTTCTCCGACGAGTCGAACGACCGGGACGATACATTACCTAAAACAATACAAAGTAAAATCAATCAATAAACGAATGCAGAAAATAAAAACAGAAAAGAGAACAAACAACCAAAAAAACACAAACATATGTTCTGCAGAAAACAGAATTGCCAGTTATGGCAACTCCTCGCGTTCTGCGAGAGTCATATCACTCGCGTTCTGCGAGGGACATGACTCTCGCGTTCTGCGAGGGATATGACTCTCGTGTTCTGCGAGGGATGTAGCGTTCTGCGAGGGATATGACTCTCGCGTTCTGCGAGGGATGTAGCGTTCTGCGTGAATTTGCACTTTCTTCAGTTTCCGGCAAAAATTCAATATTTTAGCTAAAATACCTATCAATTTAAGTAAATTATCAAATTAACATCAAAACCCTAAATAAAATCAACAACCCTAATAAAAAACCTTAACCCTAATGAATTTCAACCTATTCAACATAAAACAACATCCACTCATCAACCATAATTCAAAATCATCATCTTTCATCCATTATACAACCATTTCTAAATCAACATTCAATATCAAAACATCATATAATATGCAATTTTCTATACTAACAACATATATTCATCTAAAAACAACATTAGAAAGCATAAGAGTATTAGAAACATACCTTATATGGAGATTTGAATTGAAAAGGGGAAGAAGAAGTAGGTTGAAATTGAGAGATGGTAAAATGAGAAGAGAGCGGCGGATTTTTTTTATGGTGGCTGTAAAAATGGGCCGAGTAGGGTTTTTCTCCTTTTATAGGGGAAAAACTCTCTCGCGTTCTGCGAGGTGACGCTCCCTCGCGTAACGCGAGTATCCGGGCGTTATTTAGAAAACGCTCGGGCTGTATTTAGCAAGAGCCTTTTTTTATTAGGGGTTTTGGTTTTAAATAATAATAATAAAATAAATATATATATATATACTATATTGTTTTAAGTTTATCGAGTGGGAGTCAGGTGATTCGTCGGGTGGTTGGATTAGGGTGGTCGGTCGGGCGATCGGGTCGGGTGGTCGGGTGTAAAATGATCACCCGTAACTGACCCAGACCATCACTCGAACATCCATCCCCCGCTTTTCACCCATGTTTTTTTGGATTTTCGTCCATTTTTTCGGGTCGGTTTTTTCGGTTACCGTGAGTGAAATTGTCATCCCTAGTTACAATGAGATATAAATGTGATAAGATAAAAAACAAGAAACAAGATTACATCCAGTAATGTATTATAACAATTTTCATTTTTTTTGGTGAATTTTACAAGTTCAGCTCGAAATTCAGAAATACCAAAGAGAGCTGAATGAGAGAGCGACAATCGAGTGTACAGGAATATTTAAAAAACTGACTTTTCTTAGTTGGCACCTATAAAACGCATCTCCTGATACTCCGGATTTGCTCACTCCTGCTGCGTGCGATGAAGATGACAACGGAATCTTCACCGATCCCCTCCTTTGAAATCCAACAGGTTCATTTCCTATTTCTCTATCGCTCTCTTTCTTCCTCTTAGCAAAATTTACACTCTCACTGCTGCTTCCTTCTCTTCTTTAATTTCTGCTTCAACGAGGATATTACATCGCCAATACGTTTACCCTAATTTCCCCAACAATCTATTCTCTTTGATCCATTTCAGCGCTTCTGTGTTCTGTATCCGCTTCTCTTTCTCTGTAATTTCAGCTTTTCTGCCCAATTTCTCATTGTATCATGTCTTTCTGTTAGAATTAAAGTGACACTGATTGGAATCAGCAAAACGTGGAAGTTTTTTGAGCTTCTTCAGACCATCCTAACCTTCCGCATAAGCTTATTTAAGCTGATTATATTAAGCTGGCACGCTTAATGATTGATTATATTTATAACTATGATATACCAAAAGCTTGCGGGTCTTACTCATCTATTGACTCTACTCTTGGCACGTAAAAGATTATTTATGATTGAGGAGGAATGATGATATCATGTTCAAATTTTTTGTTTTCTTTGTGTGGTGAGGATCAAATTTTTGGGCGTTGGAGTTCTCCTATGCAGAAGCTATTAATGACTTTAGGAATTCATATGAATAAATCATTTTGGTATTTTGTCAATTTGAGATGGGGTGTGATGTTAGAAAGGATTCCCACGTCGGGTTTGAGTTATAAAGATTGCCCACTATATAAGCTAATGGATTATTCCCCCTATTGCCAATTGGTTTTAGGGTGGAACCCCATTGAGCTTATCTATTGGGCCTAATGCGCATATGCGCTTGTGTTGTGCGCGCCCCCAGTCCAGTCCGTGGTTGTCCCTATGGGCCCACGAAGTTTCACATTGGAATGTGACTGTTGCTTTCATCTTGCCAGCTAAGTCACGGCGTGCAGTGGCCATTTGTTATTTGTTTCATTTATTTGCCAGCTAAGTCACGGCGTGCAGTGGCCATTTGTTATTTGTTTCATTTATTTGCTTTCATTGAGGACTTTTATTTTGTTGACTAGCTGTGTATTCTAGGACCGATGAAAGCAACAGTCACATTCACAAAAATGTGAGTGAGGGCTTTTATATTCCTTATTTGCTTTTCTCCTGTTGGTTTTTGCTTGCTTCTCTAAAGTTTATTTTAGTAAGCTCTCCGACTTGAAACATTATGTCGCTATGTGTTTGACGTTCATTATCCTTATAGTGGCAAAACAGAAGTGCGTATTAACATGACTGAATCCCCTTTTAACGGGTTAATTTTTCATAGTACGTAGCTGTCATATATTGCTTTGATATGAATCTTCAGTTAAAGAAAGATTCCATTTACCATCTATTTTATACTTAAATTAGTTCATAATCTTGGGCTTCATATATACTCAGGCTCATGGTGGCTCCAATCACATGAAAATGGAGGAGGATCTTTACACCCAAGATGGCACTTTAACTGTCAATAAAAAACCTGCAAACAAGAACAAGACTGGAAAGTGGAAGGCCTGTCCATTTATTCTCGGTATGTATCTTACGCTTGTTTATATTTGCTTTGTACTGTGTAATGGCTTATACATACTAGCTTCATAATTGTAGTATTTGCTTTGTAGTGTGTAATGGTGGGTTAGGTCCAGGTTAGAGATGGCTAAAACTGTATATTTTTTGCATATGTTCAGGGAACGAATGCTGTGAGAGGCTGGCGTTTTATGGAATGAGTTTTAATCTGGTAAACTATCTTAAAACACAACTTAACCAGGGTAATGTTGCTGCATCCAGAAATGTAAACAATTGGTCAGGAACTTGTTACATCACGCCTTTACTCGGAGCCTTTTTGGCTGATGCCTACTGGGGAAGATACTGGACAGTTGCCATTTTCTCGATCATATATGTGTTTGTAAGTTTCTTATGGAAATATCGCTGTTTTTATCCTCTGTTTTTCCTTCAAAACCATCTTCATGAGAAAAAAGAAGGTTGTGCAAACCACCATTTGCTTGTGACGGTCTAGAAATGGATGCAAATTATCACAAAAAAGAGTCAGAATCAAGTAAAATATTGATAAACTGATGGCAGATCATTTTGAAAGTATTTTGTTACATGCTTCTATGAACGTCTAGGGATCATTGTGCCTAAGCTTGAGAAGGCTTATATTTTCCAGATTTCGTAGTTTTCTGTAGATGTGTATCTTGTAGAAGTTCACATTTAAATCTATACTACTGTTAAATAGAAGTTCTTAGCTTCCAGGTTCAATCTTTTCGAGAATCCTGCTTGGACCATACACATTATTCGGAACTACCTAATGCATGTGAATTTTGCAATTTGTAGACGACTAGTACTGTCTCTTCTGCTAAGATAACTGGCATTCTTGATGTTGTAGGGTATGACTCTGTTGACACTCTCTGCTTCGGTCCCTGGACTAAAGCCCACATGTAGTAACGGTGTATGCCAAGCTACATCAGGACAAGTTGCTGCTTGCTTTGCTGCTCTCTACTTGATCGCTCTTGGGACGGGCGGGATCAAACCATGTGTTTCGTCATTTGGTGCAGACCAATTCGACGAAAATGATGAAGACGAGAGGAAGAAAAAAAGCTCCTTTTTTAACTGGTTCTACTTCTCCATCAATATTGGTGCTCTTGTTGCTTCCTCTGTTTTGGTTTACATTCAAATGCACGTCGGCTGGGGATGGGGATTTGGCGTTCCTGCTGTCGCTATGGCCCTTGCAGTTGTCTCGTTCTTCTCGGGTAGTCGATTGTACCGTCTTCAGGCACCAGGAGGAAGCCCCCTCACTCGGATCCTCCAGGTCATCGTAGCATCTATCAGAAAATGCAGCGTCGAAGTTCCTAAAGATGAAACTACTTTGTATGAGACCATTGAAGAAGAATCCACCATTCTAGGAAGCCGAAAACTCGGTCACACAAACGAATTGAAGTACGTAGTTATTTTTCTGGCTATTGTTTTTGTGTTGGTCTTTGTTATTTGTTTGTTTTGAGTTTAGTTTCAATAATACTTTTAATCTCTTTTGTTAACGCTATTATTGTTTTGTATATAGAGTTGTCCTAGGTATATATAGTAGTGGGCTAAACTACTTGCCAAATTTTGCAGATTCTTTGACAAAGCAGCAGTGGAAACCGAGACCGACAAGGATCCGGAACCGAACCCATGGAGGCTGTGCACCGTCACTCAGGTAGAAGAGCTGAAGTCGGTAATCCGTCTTCTTCCCGTGTGGGCCTCTGGTATCATATTTGCAACAGTATACAGCCAAATGAGCACCATGTTTGTCCTCCAAGGAAACACCCTTGATCAACACATGGGCCCGAATTTCCAGATCCCATCGGCCTCTCTCTCGATATTCGACACGATCAGCGTTATCTTCTGGGCCCCGATATACGACCTGTTGATCGTCCCTTGGGTTAGGAAGTACACTAAAAATGAGAGGGGGTTCACACAACTCCAACGAATGGGCATTGGACTCTTCCTCTCCATCTTCTCTATGGTCACAGCTGCAGTTCTGGAGATAGTGAGGCTGAATATTGTGAGGAAGCATAACTATTATGACCTTAAGACGATACCATTGTCGATCTTCTGGCAGGTGCCTCAGTATTTTATCATAGGCTGTGCTGAGGTGTTTACATTCATAGGACAGCTGGAGTTTTTCTATGATCAAGCGCCCGACGCCATGAGGAGTTTGTGCTCTGCTTTGTCTTTGACGACCGTTGCATTAGGGAATTACTTGAGCAGTTTACTGGTTACTATTGTCGCGAATGTGACGACCAAGAATGGAAAGCCAGGGTGGATTCCAGATGAGAATCTGAACTTGGGACACTTGGACTACTTCTATTGGCTCCTTACTGTTCTCAGCGTGATCAACTTCTTAGTGTATCTCTGGATTGCTAAGATATACACCTACAAGAAGGTGGCTAAGTGACTTGTCCATAAATCATGATCATGGTAAAAGGGTTTTGATGCAAACACTCATCTTCTCCATCGGCATCAACTCGAGGTTGGATCGGTACTATTGGGTGTTGGCGGGGTCGAGTGCTGTGAATCTTGTGGTTTATGTTGTTGTGGTTTGTTTGTATAGGTATAAGAAGTCGAGTTCAGAGGTCCTATATGGCTATTACTTTAGAGTATTGAAGATCAGAATGGCTTAGTGAAATTACATTTTATAAACCAATTGGCGTTTATGTCGTTGTGGTTTGTTTGTATAGGTATAAGAAGTCGAGTTCAGAGGTCCTATATGGCTATTACTTTAGGGTATTGAAGATCAGAATGGCTTAGTGAAATTACATTTTATAAACCAATTGACGATAGGGCGGGAGTAACTCATAAACTTATCTTCCAACTTTTTTTGTGTGAAGTTATATGTAACACCGAGTGAGTTTGTGTATTTATCTTACTATTTGTATGACTTGTGTGAATGACTTGACCTCATACACAGAGAGGAAAAAAAGTTACAGTATGTTCCAAGGTTGTTTTCGAGATAAACCCAGTGCAACTAGTCTCACTTTGTATCTTACAACCTTAGTAGCTTTATTTCAGCGCAAAATTTATACAACGATTTTTATAATTATGTACTCCCTCCGTCCTCTAATATAAGGTCCATTTGCTTTTTCAACACTATTCACAAACCGAGAGAATCTTCTCGATTCTTCTAACTAGTGTAATCCCCGTGCCATACACGGGATGACACGAGTTAATGTATAAATAATTTACATTTATATAATTTAGTCCAAATTAGTTTTCTTATTAAGGGATTCAAAGATGATTCAGGGAACAAAAAGAAGATTAAGATGTTTGAACTGACACGGCTAGATTGTAAGAGTATAGCACATAATGCAACCAACTCTTTACATTTTCATATAACTCATATGATTGTAAGAGTATAGCACATAATGCAACCAACTCTTTACATTTTCATATATCTCATATTCACAATCGATACGACTAAGTAGATTATAAAAATAAACTTGTATAATATTTTTTCTATAATCAATTAGTTTTAAGATGAAATTTCACAAACTTATATATTGGATGCACATTATGCTAATCCATATTTTATGTCCCATTTATCTGGGCTTTACTCGTGACATTGCTCATGACCACATTGCTCATATGTATGAGCAATGACGCTAGTATGAGTTTATACTTTATATATATGTATGTTTCATACGAACAGATATTAAAACCCGAATTGAACTTGTACATTGACCAACATGTATGAAAATCACTAGTCAAAAGATCAGAGTGCATCTTTATTATCCGTATACATTTCATGTTACACTTTCATCTAAACATTGCAAGAAAAATGTGAGGCAGCAGCAGCAATGGTCACATGAAGAGCAGTACAACAGTTGCTATAAAAATAATCAATGACAGAATTTGCACCAATACAATACAAAAAGAGTGACATGAATAACACTTTTACTTGCATCTAGATGCAATGCAATGCGATCACTCCGGCACCTTGAAAGTGGCTTCATCTTCATTGTTGATCCACCCAAACTTGTCCATAAACGGACTAATAAAATTCTTTACCGGATAGTCAACAACACAATCAACCGGCACCCACCCTCGGTTTTTCCTCCCATTCAGAAAATCCAAAAAAAGAAACCCTTGTAATGAAAAATCCAAAAACCTGAAAACTTCAATTCTAAAAGGCATTAATCTGCGATTTCTGTAAGTGTTTTGTGAGTGCTACTGCTGCAAAAGATCAGACAAAAGCTTCATTTTTTGTCAACATAGACTACATAGTTAAATATGTCAAATTCTGATAGGAATCTCCTTGTAATGAAAAATCTCCTCATAGGCTCCTACATACCAAAAAGAAAAGAGATAGATATTCAAAAATTCCTTGATGCAGTAACCTACTCAGTATCAGCGTCAGAACAAACTGAAAGGTGTTTACATGTAAAAAAAAAATATCAAACAACGACGCAAAAAAGAGGAAAAAGCGAATTTCAGGATCAAAGATAAATAGAGAAAGAGATGCACCATATCTCATATGAAAACAGAATGAACCAGCAGATGTCCAGTAAAATTGCAGCAAAGAGTACAATGCCATAATGGCCACTAATGCAAATCAGTGCAATAGCTAAGTTTACCAGTAATACTCCATTGTATAATGCTCCAAGTGATCCAATCAATGAACATCCAATCTACAATCAACAATTCAATACAACAATGTAACCTAATTTTCATCAATAATGTCAATGCTCACATCAGTATTTTCTTAGCTCATTCCTTTTTCTTTTACCGGTTCTGAATTAAAAATACCTAGATGTAAATAAGGATTACAACAGATGCTTGGAGCTTATCATAATCACAAAGCCATAACTGCAATCGAGTTCTTTGAGGAGCGCAAACCATGATAACCTGATCCCCAATGTAAAACTCACAGTCGTTGTTCATATCTAAATATGTTCTTTGAAGAGCTTGGAGCTCATCATAATCAATGTCAAACTCACAGTCCTGAAACACTTCATATTTAAAAACTCAGAAACATATATGTGAAGTTAGGCAATAACCCGATCCCCAAAAAGATGCTCATAAACAATTTGAGATCAAGGAATAGAATTTCCTAATCGAAAACAAATGAAAATAACTTCAAATTTTCAAAAACCAACTTTGAAATTATTGTACTATTTTTCTTATTGCTCCCACTTTTTGATGAAAATACACAAATACCTATATAAATTTCTTTTCTACACATCATATTTTTTTATACAGCCATACTTATTAAGTATTTATAAACAAAAAAAAACTCTTTAGAAACTCTATCACCAAACAAACTCTTGGTTGAGAAAGAAAAATAACAGAACCCTGTTTTTTTTGTGTATGTAAAATGTGCATCTGTACTGTTCCAAGAGAGAACTTACCAAGCAGGAAAAGAGTCAGCAACAAAGCAATCATACGCTGGACAGATTGACTGACATGGAAATGCAATGGGTTCTGCATTTTTCTTTGAATCATGTGGTATCTGCAGAATGAATACCAAAACTCAAATTTGTAAGAACAATGTTAAAGCAAATACATCCTTCTTAGAGAGTTATTTCAGTTACTTAGATCTTTGACTTATTCTTAACACCTAGTGGAAAAAAGTCTATCCATTAATTTTCAAAATGCACAAATAAACAACTGAAGAAGAAGAAAATACCTCTATCTTCTTGTATTGCTTCGTCTTAACTTCAAGGAAGGTATCTGTAACATGACAGAAAGGACCTAACTTAATCACCATGACACTACTCATTTGAATACAGTGGATTTAGAAGCAAGCTAAAAACACTAAACAATGAGGAGAAATACTAAACAATATGGGAAGAAGTACACTTCAATAACTACATCACGCAAAATAGCAAATAGATTGTACATAAATTGAGAATCAAAGAAATACCCAATTTGAAGGAAACCTGACGAATGACGATTTGGTTGCTTCCACTGAAGATGACGGTTTACAACGGGATTGAAGAACGATCACAGGAAACAATGGGCGGAGATTGGGCGGTGCAAATGGAAGGAGCAAGAGAATAGTTGATTAAGAGTCAAGCAGGCAATGAAATACTTTTGGGCGCCACACCAGATTAAATGCTTTAGAGGCTTAGGAGAGGAAAAAGGGGGAAATGGGAGAGTCGTGACTATTGCAAAACGGCGAAAGTGGAGATATAGGATATAGTGGGGGAGATAATAGAGGAGATAGTGGGGTCAGTTAGAACGAATAGCTGAATAGCTGAATATGAGAAGATGTAGATTTTTTTAGGAAGATTTTTTTTTCTTTTTTTTTGGAAAATAAAATGACATGTCGTTGAAGTGGCGCTGAGATGACGCAAATTTTAACAAAGAGATGACTTCTCCCTTATATTGTAGTTAGGTAGATATATAGAAATAAATATAGGCATGTGAGATCTCGTTTGGTTCGTCTCAATGAGTACTTTGAGAATATTAAAAAATTATAATTTTTATCATCGTATATTTAGAGTATATAAACGTTACAAAATGTGTCTCGGCAAATGTGTCAAAAGCAAATGGGAAGATCATTAAGGGACGGAGGGAGTATATAATTTATAAACACATAGGGATAACAATAAATAACATTAATATAAACAAAATTTGTACAACCTTACTACCCTTACTAGTTTAAGACCCGTGCAATGCACGGGGGCTATAAATTACTTTATAAAAATTAAATGAATTTAAATTTCAAAATATATATTGATAAGTAATATTTTTTAAATTTTTCTTTTGAAATAAAGGTGAAGTGACGCCAATATATAATTAACAACAGTATTCCCAAAAACAAACTTAAAGATTTCTATTTCAAATTTTCAATCCATCATATCTTTATATAAAGATATATTAAATTATTAATGAAATGCCCCGTGAATTACTGGGTCTGAATATGTAGCGATATCGAGCTCGCTTACTATCAGAGACATATTGCAATATAATTAAGTCGACCTTGATTTATCCTTGGAAGCTTTCGGATTAATAGCTAGGTATTTCAGTTAGGAATTTTCGGGCTCTTGTCTATTCCAAATAATTGAGTTATTATCGATTATCGGCGTTTGCCTCGTTTTATCGGGATTTGTTAGAAAAACCCGACATATTTTATCTAATATTTCCACAAAGAAAATATACCCATAATTTAATCCATCCTTTCCGTCTAGAATTCTCTACAATCTTCTATTGGCCCCACCCCTTACCCTCATCCACGTTTTTTTTTACACTCTCTTCAACTCATTTCTTCCTCTTTGCTCCTCCATCTTCACTGCAGCCAGCAGCTCAGCCAGCCACCTGAGCACACCAACGCAGCAGCAGCTCAGCCAGCCACCTGAGCACACCAACGCAGCAACAGCTCAGCCGAGCTGCAGTGTTCGACTTGGCTATGCCCGCGCAGCAGCTGGTGCCTTTATCTTCCCTTCACGCAGCAGTTGTTCTTCCTCCTTTCTCTTGACTTCAGCTCACACACATCAGCTCAGCCAACAGCCTCTCGCTCAGCCTCGCGCAGCCCGACGTTGCTCGCGTCTCCTTCTTCCTCTGCGCAGCAGCTGTTCAGCAGGTCGTGTGCAGCAGGTCGTGTGACTACAGCTCACAGCCCAACAGCAGCTCGTCCGCAGCAGCTCGCGTCTGCTTCCTCTACGCAGCAGCTCTTGCCTCTTCTTTTGCCTTGGGTGAGTTTTTCCCCGAATTTATGAACCCTAGTTTTTCAATTTAGGGGTTTATGTTAAAATTGATGTTTGAACTGAAATTGGTGGAAGTAATGGATGATATATATAGGTTGTTTGAAGTTGAGATTTGGAGGAATAAGAAAGGATTTGAATTTTGGGCCATTGGGTAAACTTTCTGGAAAATCTGGGCAAAATTCGTAATTACTGGGAAGTTGTGGCTGAGGTTGTAAGGTGAGAAATCTCCCTACGAGTATGAGGAATTTTACGGTTTTCGATTTGGATGTATATGTGATGAGTTATGACGTTTTTCGTGAAGGTTCGACTCAGGTGAGCATTTCGTGAATCTTGCGACATCTTGTTACAACAAACAGATTAGTGGAGTTGATCGTCAACTAAGGCAAGTTATTTGTGAGCGTTTGTGTGTCATAGTCTAAGTCTAGAATAATAGATTATGCATGTCATCAAACCATCAATTCTGCATGCATATAACTATATCAAATTATAATGTTAGGAATTCATGTTCTTGTTATTGATTTGGTTGTCGTTGTTGATCTATTTCATGAATTGATGCATTGGTTATTGTTGAGGTGTTAGATCTTATCGTTCATGTTGACATCGTTGTTATTTTCGTTGCCTTGTTGTCTTTATTCGTTATGCGATGTTGTCATTGGATATGTTTGTTAAGTTTGGAAAATTGTTGTTATCGAGAAAATAGACGTTGTCGTTGCATATGTTGTTGGTTTGTGGTATTGATTCATTGTGCCTTGTGCCATGTTGTGTCGTTCTTGTTCGGCTTCTTATGGACATACATTGGTCGTGGAGATTCTTATTATGCTGAAAGTATTTATGCTTTATGAGCTCAGGTATAAGGGTTCATGTTTATAAATGGATATTAACGACATCATGCTGAGATATGATTAATCTTGAACATGAAAGCATGTATGCTTGTTATTGCATATAGACAAGGGCTATATGAAATTGGTGTGAACTTGTTGATTTGATCAAGGTTATGACGTGGTTATGGTGTTGACTCTTGCGGGTAAGGATCGTTCCGAGCCCCGCATTATATTATGATGGTTTTATCCGAGATATATCCCTCGATTAGGGCTCTTCCCGGAGTCCGGGCTGAGTGGGTCGTGGGAGTTTCTTTACCAATATTGGGAAGGCCGGGTCACCTAGCTAGTGAGGCCGTTTCCGACCCGTTGGTAAAGTTTTGATACCCATAATATGGGTGAGAAGGTACCTTCGGTTTCAAGACAGACTTGAACTTGTTTTCAAAACGTTTTTCGTATTTTGAATTTGGAATGGTTTTATTTAAATGGCTTGTTTATAGGTTGCTTGTGAATTGCTGTTTCCTTGTTTGGGAATTTGCAACTTGTCTGGAATTTGACTGACGAATAAGTGAAGTGTAATTGATTACTATATGATCATGATGAGTGTATATATCAAAATGTGCATATCGTTGGTGATGCTGTGTAGTTTTCGTTGTCTAAGCTACTACTATTATATAAAATGTTTATTAATATGATCTCATGTGTATCTGAAATGATGAAATTAGGACTAACATGCTAGAGGTTAACTTCTCTGTAAATCAACATGTTGGGTACCTAGACTTACTGTGTGTTTGCATATCTACATCTTCGCATTTCTGCACATCTGCATATATCTTAATTGCGTGTCTGTATGTTGCATGTCTTTACCGCATCGTTATATGTTTGTATTCGACTTTACAGTACGTCTATATATCTGCAAGTTGTGTATTGCATTATGCTTAGTCTATGATTTCTATACTTATACTATTACATGTTTACTGCTCATATAACTTGTTAGTCTGGTTGGAGACTAACCCCCATTTCGGTGGGGGACTGGCTGTGTTTGTCCATGGTCAGGTATTCATGCAGCTTCAGAGCATGGAGGAGGTCAAACGACTGATGCGTTGCTAGGATGGGTTATTAGTTGTGTTCATTATAATGTGGAAACGTTAGTTCTAGCAGAATCACACTACAAAGTCATCTCCATCATTGTTTTCTTAATTTCTAATTCACTCTCGAGTTTCAAATCTTATTGTTCCGCTAAAGTTAACCCCCTTTTGTTTTAAACTTGCTTCCGCTAACACATTGTTTTCTCATATCAATCTTTTCTCTTAACCGCCTGAGGGGATTCCTATCCAGGGATCCCTGGCACTGTAATACCCTCCATTTTGGGGCGTTACAATTAATTGTTAAAATTTCATGAGAATATCATTTGAGTAATTATGCCGCTCTTCCAAGAAATACGGTTGACACAAATTTAAAATTGTTAAAGAATTGTTTCTAATGATTTTTGAAGATATATTTACAAAGTCTTTATTTGGCACACCCTAAAAGTTTATTTAACACACCCATACATTCGTCACGAAGGTATTTGGTCAGACATTCGTCACGAAGGTATATGGCCAGACATCCGTCACGAAGGTTCGAAGGACATCCGTCACGAAGGTATTGGGGAGATCCGTCACGAAGGTATTGAGGAGATCTGTCACGAAGGTATTGGGGAGATCCGTGACGAATCTTTTTTTTTAAAAAAAATAAAAAAATTCAGAATCTTGTAGAGAATTTCAATACGAGTCCGTGCATATATAATACGTCCAAAACGACATCGTTTGCCCTTCCAAAAGCCCTAAAAACAAAACAGTCGTTTTTGTTAAGTTCGTAATATTTAAACATAATGCATAATTATACTTTATAAGTAATAAACTAGTGATATTAAATGATAATATACAATTATAGTATATAAATTTAATTGCATGATTTTTAACTATAACTAATAATTATATTATACAAATACTAAATTTATATAAGTTTTTGCTTTTACGAACTTAACGCATGCGACTATTTTGTTTTGGTGGCTTTTGGAAGGGCAAACGATGTCGGTTTTGGACGTATTTTATATGCACGGACTCGTATTGAAATTCTCTACAAGATTCTGAATTTTTTATTTTTTTTAAAAAAAATATTCTTCACGGATCTCTCCAATACCTTCGTGACGGATCTCCCCAATACCTTCGTGACGAATGTCTGGCAATATACCTTCGTGACGAATGTCTGACCAAATACCTTCGTGACGAATGTATGGGTGTGTTAAATAAACTTTTAGGGTGTTCCAAATAGTAAGCCCCTATATTTATACAGCAAGTTTGTAGTGATACAATATAAAAGTACATTTGTAATCTTAGTTATTATCAATATGAACCTTAATTTTGGATTTAAATTTGACTTCAAACCTTAATTTTAGTTCTAAAATTAATCAACCAATGACTGAGACAAAGGATAATTTTAGTTATAAATTAATATTTATTTGGTTGATTATTAATTGAATTATTAAATATATATGATTAATGTCGGTTGAGATTTTTTTGATTTTTTCTTTTAACAAATTATTAAGTTAATAATTGAATTATTGATGTGGGGCCAAAGTAATAATTTGTTAATTATTTTTTTTAATACGATGGTGAGGTGACACCAATAGCGGAAGAACATGTGGCAAAGAATGCTACGACTTTAGTTATTTTAATTGATTTGAGCCTTAATATTTTGTATATACTAGATTTTGATCACCGCACTTCGCGCGATGTTGTAGCGTATTAAAAAGTAATATTTATATATATGTAATACTCTTCGTCTTTTCCGAGTCTTATATAATAAGATATATATACGGTGTTTATGTTTAACTTTATTTTCATTGAGTGAATGTTAATCCGACCAAATAAAATTTTTAATATAGTGATCATAGTTGGCACGTTAGTAGATAATTACTAGGTAATTAAATAGTGTCATAGAAGTTGTTACATGTATTTGTTTCTTTTGGTTTGATATGGTTGTCAGGTGATTTTTATGTACTGTAATTAAATGTGTTAATCAGGTAAGTTAAGTTGCGATTGGATTGAGAATGAATTTGATCAATTTAGATTATTGGTCAAGACGGCTTAGGTCTATACGTGTGCAGTTGAGTCAATTTATTAAATTTGTTTTTGGTCAGAAGTCAATTTATTAATTAAATGTATTAAATAGTTATTTTTTTCATTAATGATATCAGATTTAGATTTATTGTGTTTGAATTAGGTTTCAATTTGACGCGATCATGTTGTTTTTACTCTGACGGTTGAGTTTTGACTACGGTCATCATCATTTAGAGAGATTAATATTAGCAAAAGTACTTAAAAGTTAAATTAGTTTTTTGGCACCATATTAATTGGTTTAACATTGATTAGGCGCCAATTACATTTACTTTCATCCAAGGCCAACCATTTTATTTATATTTTTATATATATATAAATATAGATTTGATATCATGAAGTTGAAGAATTCGAAGAGTGGTAGATATTAATTGTATTGCTCGCAAGTTGCAACTAAGAGAAGATAAAAGTTTTGAATTTAAAATTCATGAATGAGATTAAAAACAATTTGCTCATGCATTAAATAGGTACAATTTGTCATTACGTTCAGCCAAGACCAACCAACTTTTATATATACTAGTGGACTATAGGCCGTGCTACGCACGGCCGTAGTATCTTTAGTGTTTTTTCTGTTATGTCTTTGTATTGTTGATGGTTATGTTCGTAGTTGTTTTGTTTCTTATTTATCTATCCTTAGGTTTGTTCCCCGTTTTTTCTTTTGTTTGTAATTTTCTTCTTTCTAACACTTCTATTTAATCTTGGTCTAGCAGTTGCTACCCTTGCTATGGGCGGGGCACTGTCAACCAATCTACAAATTTCTGTTTGTTTAGTTTACATGTGTGGGTTATCTACTCTAATGCGTACAATCAACAACATCAGTAATTTATGTTGTTTGGCCAAGAATAGACTACTGATATTTGGTTACAATATTACGATTGTGTGTCTGCCAATTCATATGATATGTTACTGTATGTATAGAATTGGTTACACATTTTGTAGTAGAGGCACATAATTGTCCAACTCTTTAATAGTTAAAACCGCAATAGGTTAATATTGTGTTTCTTTTGTCTTCAAACTTATTTAATTCACCTCCACTTATCTTTTCGTTGCATTTCTATTTAGCCCATATATTGAAAATATGTGGTTATAACATAGGTTATGGCCATATGATTGTACATAGGTGATTGATTCTTTCGTCCAACTATTCTCAGGTTTCATTGTTCATAATGTTATGAAAATGTGTAAGTTTCTTATAATTTATAATAATAAATATCATCATATGTGTTTTCATTTGATTCTTTTAGACTATTATTTTGTATGTTAATGTTTCTTTTTCCAAAATATGAGTATGATTATTAACTATATGGAGTATGCCTCGTTATAGTTATTAAATAGAACTGCAAATAATAAAACGTGAGACTTGATCTTACTCTAGTCGGGAGGTGTCTATTTGTTGTATTTTGTGGACATCTCTATTTGCCAATGAAATTATGTTGTGGGTTTCAATATGTTGTTTTCCAAGTTTTTGATTCTTTAAAAATCGAAACATTATTAAATTATTTCATAGTTGTCTTACCCTCTTAGGTTCTGTATATAATAGTGTATATATGTATATTATTACTTTTGTAGCTTATCCTTGTGGAGATGCTTTAATTCTGTACTGAGTAGAGTATTCTACAACACCCCCAGCTCTGAGGGCAATAATTAGCGCACCTCATCTTTTATCCATCCCTTTTCAATTTTGTTTTCGTGTTCTTCTCCTAATGTGGGTTGTGATTTCCGAATTTGTGTACGGTATTACGGTTGCTAATTAAGGTTGAATGTGGAAGCTTGAGGCATGTACATACAACATTCATTTAGGTACTATAATACAGTGCATATAGTTGAATTCTTTAACTTATTTAGTGTTTTTATTTGAGTTTCGTTGGACTGAATTGGAATATAATCGTTTTTTGGAAATGGAAATTAAAAGTGGTTAAGTATTACTGTAGTATACTTGTTTGTTTCAAATTGGAATGTTTTGTTATTGTTATGTGTATATTTAATACAGTTGTTGTTGTTCCGCTGTAATTTTCATTTAAGAGATGATGGGTTTTAATTTCCATAAATAATAATTTGTTTTTACATGGCCCCGTTTTGGCCTCGCAATGGAAGTGGCCTAAGTGTTTTTTTTGTCCTTTTGCGAGCATTTGATTCTGCAATTCTATACGTAGAAAATTAAGGAAAGTAGGGGGGCTTCAATGTTCCACGCGTTTTTTTCTCTTGGCGGAGAAGAATTTCCTTTACTACGGGACATGTTGACGTTTTAGTTGTTCTGCAAAGCTTAGATTTTAGACGTAGTATTGAGTGGATTGTTCGTTTTTTTTGTGGGGTTGAACGTGAATTGACGTCCGCTGGTAGAATCCCTAATTTGCAGGGGTGGCATTGTCGGTGATCAATTTCACGCCCTATCTCCTCCTGCAAGTGGTCTTCCTTCATAATCTTTGTGAATGTCAGTTAATCTTTTTTGCTACACTTGTAATTTCTATTTCTTACCTGGATTTTGGTGTGGATAGGTTGAGTAGGATATATTTGGTTATATTCATGGACTTTGTTTGAGTTCAATGTAGCTATGTTTTGAATTTACTCCATGTACATCATTTGATTTTTTTCCTCTGGATCATTTTTCAGCTTGACCGTGCTGCTTCCATCCTATTGTAGTTGGGTTAATATGCAAATTCCGATGTCAGGGCTCTGTTTTCTCTGCTGAATTTGTTCCTGCAACCGAATGGGCCCACTAATCAGGTACAAATCAATGCCCCATTCTTTTGGTCTTTATGCTTTTGCAAGATCATGTGTCTATTAGTGTGTGCGGTTTATTTGGCTAATGTAATTCTTCAAACAGCAGCACAATGTAGTGTTGTAGGCAAGTATATGCACCTGTATTTGCCCACTTATGTGGTTGAATGATTCCTTGAAAACTATGTTCCTTGTATAGTTCTTAGGTTCTTTTCCATTGTGTAGAAGTAATATCTTCAATCTTTGTGGGACAATCACTCTAGATATTGCCACATATAGTTGTCTGTGGCAAAAAACTGGATTAGGCAGGTATAGTCCTAAGGGCTTCAGTGATTGGCCTTGGCTTTTATTGACTGTCATAGCAAAAAAAGGTTTGCGTGGGAAATGGCGTCTTTTGATGACCAAGGCCCATTTTGTTTGGGTAGAAGTTAATGAGATTCTTGGGATTAACACTTTATCTCTCACGCATGTTCCATTTATTATTTGGCTAGGACTTAAAAAAAATGCTATAATTGGTGGGATCTTACACGAATAGAAGTCAATGATGGTACTTCGTCACTCAATGATCATAGAATGACTTGACTCTTATATCGATCAATGATTTTTTACTGAAGTTATCTTTGAATTGAATATGTTCCTATTTCCTCATTTGTATCTTCTTTCCAAATCTTCTTTAACAACATGAACTTATCTCTTAAATAAGTGTTTGTCTTCTTTTCTTGATTCTTTTTTAATTGGTTTTTCAATCTGAGAAATAAATATGATCATTGTATTGAGAGTTTTGGTCCAGTATGCTATTGATAACTACCATTTTATTGGAGGAATGGTTAATGTCATAAGGCTATTAAGAATGCAAGATGATATGGAGAGTGTAATATATTGCTTTTTCCTTGCCTTATGAAAATTCTAATGAGGATTTGAGGAATCATTATAACTGCACTGTTGTTTTATAGTATTGTCCATACTCAATTATTCATTGTTGTTGTCATAAAATGAAAAATGATCATCTTTGAAACTTAACTATTTGTATACTCTATCAATACGTAACTCCTAACAGACTTTATAATCGTGCGACCAGCTCTCGTCCTCTCTCATGTGAATACAGATCATAATAGAAATCCTTAATATTCTACTTGTCGTGATTCTTACATCACACCAACATTTCAAAGTTTTCTCTTGATTTCTTCTTGACTTATGCCCTTTTCGTGTTTAAAAGTTGATAAAGCAAAACATGTAGTTGTTAAAGTTTCTATGTTTTTGAATTAGCTAAGCTTGTAGAAGTGTCTTTGTAAATTTTGTTTGTTTCTTTCAGAACTTGCCTTTCCTTCTTTTTTGCTGGCTTTTTGAGTCATTGTCACCTCTATTTCCCTTTGAGATTTATCCCCCTGCAATTGAAGCATTGGCAATATTGTGTTACTGGTAGTTGTTTTGTTGTTTTCAATTATGTTTTTTTTTTCTTTTGGAATGTTTAATATTCGGAGAACAACTATCCTTACCTGATTATGTCTCATTTAGTATGACGTTAGGTCATCTGTCAGAGTGTTTGTCCATGATTTTTTCCCCTCTTGTTGTCTAATGTATTCATGTTGTGTTGATTCTAAAACTGTTGCCATTTCAGTTATGTAAGCGCCGTGTATCCAACAGGTATGTTCGTTTTTGCTATACCCGGCTCGCTCGTCATATTCCAGAATTCCCATCTATTTGCATGTGTCCACGTAGCCCCCAAATTGTATTTCGTCCACTGTTTTTATGTTCTCAAATGATGTTGGTCCTCTTACTATATTCAGAAGCATGCGTAGACACTACTCTTCCCTGTTTACCTTGTTGACGCTGAGTATTCTTCCAACTATGTTATGGGTCTCTTCTGCTTTCCATGTTTCCGAAATTTCATTACATTTGTAGTGATTTGGTGTTTCATTGTATGTGTACCTTCTTGTTGCTGGTGTTGTTTTGTTCAGTTCTATCCAGGAAGTGAACATGGATAGTTTTGTTGTATTTTGGCGCATTATGGCATATTCTGTTCTGTCACGTGTGGGGTCAACATCTGTATTTGTTTGGATGTGGATGAACAACCTTATCACTTTTGGGGTGCATTTATGTGCTTTGATTCTGTATATGCGTAGGATTGTCTCTGTTGCAATCAGTTTCCTTGATTGTAAGTATGTTGTTATTTCATCCACCCTTGGTTCGTGACATTTGTATGTATCTTTTGGCGACTCATTGTTCTTGATCAGATTTATGATGTTTGCCACATTTCCCGTCATTGTGTGTCTTAGCAATAACTTTTTTGTCTTTGAATTACCGCCGCACTCTAAACTGATCTCAGTGTTGTATTTTTGCATCAGTGTTCTTTTATATTTTATCATGAACTGACGGTCCAATGATCCCCCTTTTTCCAGCCACATTAGTATCCGTGCTTCTGGGATGCCCATTGTGTTGATGTGTATTGTCTCCATACCTAGTGAAATGAATCAAACTGGTTAAATTTTTTTATATAAAAATATATAGAATGCGGTAATGTGTTTAACTTCCGAACTCACACGCGTTTGTGTCCCCTATGTTAGGATTTGTTTTGAGGTCTTCTATCAATTGGTCTAGTTTTATCTTGAACAACTTTACCAATACTTCAAGTCTTTCATCTGTTGTTTGTTCTGGTATGTTAGCAATGTAATCGTACATCTCTGCACAATCTTTATTAGTAGAAAAGGTGATTGATATTGTAGGGGTGCCATATTTCCCACAAATAGCTGTTGCGTCCATGTAATTTTGTATTGTTTTCCTCACCCCTCCGTCGAAAGTGGGTGGTAGAATTACCCTTGCGGCTAATGTTCTTCTAACATTGGCATGTCTAGTTAAGTTGTCATATACATTGTTGTACATTTGTTCTCGTATGATTTGTTGGTTGCTCTTTATCCATGTCATTTGTTGTGTTTCAATGGCAATGTATGCATCAATTATGTACTGGTGGTATAGTATTCCTCCTTGTATGAGTGAAGTTCCTTCCTCAGTTCTCTGTTGTAGCCTGGCTGAGTAGTATTGCCTTATATTCAACTTTTGTTGTTTAGTTTGGAGCACCCCTTTTTTCCTTAAGTAACTTGACCATGTGTTGTATCCATGGTCTCCATATGGGAGCAACAACGGGTACTGGAGTGACATGTACAATAGGTGTACCACATGTACCCTTACATAGCACGAATCGTTATATTAGAGGTTGATGTCATGGTTGTCATGTCTTTCTGTGTTGTCACCCATTATTAAGGATCCTATTTTTGTCACATTTGTTCCATTGTCTTCTACCACTTCCTCTAACCTTACACCATGTAGTTTTGAATGTGTATTCTTTTCCCGGGTTGTTTTTCGCCCACTCCTTGGCAATTTTGAACATATGAAGTGGTAAATTATTTGCCTGTAGCATATCGTTGATTTTTGTAGTTATGTCATTGTCCACTGCGTGGTTGTTGTTTTGTTGGATTATTAAATTTCTGGTCCATGTGTTCGTTTCGTTGTGACACTGGTTTTCATAATTGTTCTCCCATTTGTCATCCAGCAATAGTCGTGGTCTGCATATGTGGTAAAACTCACCATACGATTTTAACGTATGCATTGTATCGGTTTTCTGTTGTGGGTCTTGAAGCCAACCCTCACACCTGCTCATAGAAAACATCGAGTTATCCGTGCAGATGTTTTTTGTAATGACTTTGCCTGTTCGGATCGTCCCTGTAGTAGTTCATCAAGGATTGCTGGATTTGTTTTCATTTTTTGTAGGATAATCCCTCCATTGTTACAACATCTTGTTGGTGTGCTTCTTTCCTCATGTCACCCTTTTGCGCTACACCACTTGCATACTTTTGACATCTGCCAATTTAATATATAGTTTATGGTATAAGTTTCTTTGTCTTTTACCATTTTATTATTCTTTATCACTCACATTTTGCTTAGTTGCTATTGTTTTTGGTTTTGGTTCTTATGATGAAAATACAACTACATGTTGATATTATATCTCTGCTTTGGATTGTTATTGTATTTTCTATGTCGACTGTCATGTCTTCTTTCCTGGACTGTGTATTGTCGTCTTTGTAGTGACTTTGTGTGTCGTGACTCTGTGTCGTTGGTCATGTCTTCTTTCCTGGACTGTGATAGACATGAAATTACATTAAAATGTGAGTGATATGTTCTTCACCTTCGGTTTCTTGAGTTATGTACTCCTCTTTTTCCTTCGGTTTTTTTTATTCTGAGTTCTCGTAGTAATCATTTGTGTACAGTGAACTTGCATTTTATATGGGTGTATTTGCGTGTGGTCCACATTTGTCTTTAATGTTTCAATTTTCTCCAAAATTAATTTTCCTTTTGAAATTGGTATGAAACGTTTTTATTTATATGAGGTGTTATTGCACACTTTAATGTCATTATTTGTGTCGTTGGGTGTTTGGTAATAATGAAAAATTTATTCTTTATTAAGAGAAACCGTTATCTCTGTTGCGTTCATCCTTCAATCCCAAAATATCTTTTAAAGTTTTGTCCAAGGCCTCGAACGCATGTGCGTCATTGGTGCCTCATCCCATATAATCAGCTTCACCTCATGCAATAATTGCGCTAGGTGTGTAGTTTGTTGGATCCCATATGTACTGTTGTCAAGTACCTCGATTAGGATGAGGAACCTGCTATGAACTGTTCTTCCTCCTTGTAAACGAAGTGACGTTATTCTTGCACATCAATGTCACTTTGTATTAATTTAGTTAATTTTAATTGAGTTTTTTGCGTTGTTTATTAATAGTGTTTGTTTACCTAAGGATGCAACTACCAGGACAACATATTCTTTTGAATGTATTTGAGACATTATTGTCTTGTACATGAATATTTTCCCCGTACTTGTTGTGCTGTAGATAAAGAAAAACTCCCTTGTTCTATGGGTTACCGCGTGCATCACCTTAGCATATATGTGAAGTTGTTGAGCGTTTAGTTGGTTGTATAACATCTCATGCATCTCATTCATTTCACTGCAATTGTAAGATAGCTCCTCACGGAGCAACCTATTTTAAATGGTTGAAGCAAAGTCGGGTATGGTTTTGGTATAACTGGATAATCATCTAATGATTTCCCATTTTTAGATAGGATGTTTTCTATGCTCACCAGGCAGTAGTTCTGTACTTGGGTTTCGTTTAGCTCAAGATGTTGATACTGAAACTCTTTTTTTTCATATATTGTATGTCCTCTGATAGCGCCTCCCAATTTGTGTCCCACAGTTTATGAGGGCTGGCTACGTTGCAGAAGATGAGGATTGTGACAAATATCTCCATAAGATGCGATTTTGTTACCCATAGCCTTGCCTCTTGAATGGCATATGTCCACTCGTTGTCCTCTTTCAACATCCCACGGGCATAGCATGCTTCTCTAAATGTGTTGTTAACCCTCTCATTCATCCTTTTTATATCTTCATATGATAGCGGCCCCTTTACTACATTTAGTAGCATTCGAAGGTAGTAGGGCTCTCTGGCCGCTGAGCACCATTCTCCCTATTGGATTTAGGTGTCCTCGTGTGCTCCACACTTTGTCACTGACATCCCACACATATTTTCTAGGTATTTCACCATACGTGTATTGTCTTGCCTTCAGATCTACATTGTTTAGAGTGAACCACTTTGGGAACATTGTTTTTATAATACCGTCCTTTCTAACCAGATTTCCTAGCTGTTGTGAGTCTACTATTGTCACAAAGTTCTGTTCAGGCAAATGGTAGGTGAGCCGGATAACCGGTGGTTGGCTGTAGTGAATGTCAAAGTCGAAAATACGCCAAGCAGCTTCACAAGCGGACTTATATCTGCATTCTTGATATTGTTTTATCTCATTAATGACAACTGGGTGGCTTGAAACTTCTCCATCTTGACCCTTGTGATTCTCTACAAAAACAGCAGTTGCTCTATCTGGTCTCTTTGTAATATATTTGAATAAATACTTTATTTTTCTTACATTGTTGCACCATTCCACATTTATGTGGGAACCGTACTTAATCAGTAGGTACCGATTATAAGGAACAACATGACGGTTGTCAAACTTGACCTTCCTTTTGAGGACACTACGACTGTTGTTTCTCCGTCGGTAAACAGGGAACCCATCACCATCCAACGTTGTCTTTGCGTAGTATGTCTTTGGAAAGTGTTTTGTGCATTCACCCCCATTCATGCAATGCGAGGTTGGATGTGTCGGGCCGCATGGTCCGTGGAACATATGTTCCACCACAAGTCTATGGAATTATGGGTCTGTTTTCTCGCAAGAGCGCTCAGCATAGATGAAATCATCTATCTCTTTCCCTGTTTTTGCTTTGCTTGTTTCTTTCAGCCATAAGAGAATATGTGCATGTGGTAGGCCTAATTTCTGAAACTCAATTGTGTATATGGTTGTGGATGCAGAATATTAGTTCGTTGTATGGTCATCTCTTCTTGTTAATTTTGTCATCTATTCGTGCCCCAAAGGATGTAAATGAAAATAGGCTATTGTATATTCTTATCCTCTCCCTGAATGTACTTGATGTTGGGTTGATTCCACTAAGCAATCCTTTCAATGGTTCTGGTGTTTCTTTTATCAATGGCAGTATGACTTTCCCTTCCTGGCAACCTATGGACGTTGTAAATTGCGCTTCTGTTGCTTTTCCTGATTTCTCTTCTAACCACATTTTCGCCCCACAGAATTGACATACATATGTTGGTTCCCCAAGTTTTTCATAGGTTATTGAAGCTCCTGTCAGTATCATCACATCAGTCGGTCATTATGTGATACTTTGTTTGTTTGTTTGTTTTTTTAAATTGAATCCAACTGAAACACACCTGTTGAATTACGGGTTGCATGCTGTTTTTTTGGTTATGGTGGTCTCCCATGTTGCTCTGTACATGAAAACCGTTTTTTTTGTTATACAATAAAACCGAACGTTATTTAGTGACCCTTTGATCTTACTCTTTTGGTCGTTTGTTCCCTGTTTCGTTGATTGTGTTGTTTCCGTCATGTCTTTCATGTTTGTTACAAAAAAAGGTTGTAACATATACTTGTTTCCCAAAATTTATTTTGCTTTCTATCACCAATTAACGTGGTGTTTTTTTGTGGTACAATAATCAGTACCTTGTATATCTCTTGTTAGTACCAACGCGCAGAAGGTTACAACCCTTCCATCACCTCCTTTGATATATGTTTTGCGAAACTGGAGTGGGTATTACTTCCATGTTACTGATGTATCCCTACCTGTATGGTTTTAACATTTTAATGAACACCTTTGTTTGTATATAATTTTCATTGTTATTTGAGCACGTTTTTCCTTTTTACCAAAGTCGTCACTGTTTTGTACCTGATTCCGTGTTTACAACATCAAGGTGTATCCCGCAGAATGTCTGGAATTTCCCATCGGCCCGTATCACAGTCTTTTGGCGTAGCTCGATGGTTGTTGTTCTATCTTTGTTTCCTTTTGTTGGTCCTGTTGGTTTCAAATTAGCCGGGCGTACAACGGTCAAGAGATATTCAGCAAAAATGTGCCTTGACTGTGTGAGCTGGGTTACATGTCTCTTTATTTGGTCGCATTAAGCTTGTCATTTCAGAGACCTTTGTCCTACCCTCATCCTTGGTTTCTGATTAGTTTTTGTGAAAAAATGGTTGAGTAGGTGTTATTCCATGATCAAACCACAACATTGGAGTTAATCAAGGTTTGTTTTGTAATTACATTTTACCTGGATTTTGTGTTTCTTGCAGCATTGTCAGTGCACAAGAAAGGAGAAAAGGATTAATTTAATTATCTTTCCATAAGAAAGGAGAAAATGTATTCTAAATACATCCAGATATGCTCTGCAAATATAACATATAAATAACACGACAGTTGAAATCTTGAACGAAATTTCAAAAACAACGGTGGTGAAAAACAACAGAAACACAAAACGCAATATTGTGTGTAAGGCAAAACAATAAGACCATAATCTTCAAAACATTCTTCCGTACTTTTTCAAATAAGCCCTACACGAAACATCAAAATCTCTAGGTAAGAACAATATATCGTATGCCTCCCCAATTTCAATAACAACATTTGAAAGTGCCTGGGTAGCCTGAATTTTTGAAAAAACGGATTATATAGGGGACAGATAATTAATATCAACATTTGGAAAATGTGTGGAAAATTAAAAATTTTATGTCATCCATAAGATCTTTTGTTGTTTCTTTAGAAGTTGGAACCATTGCACCAAACAAATTCAGGTTAGCAAGGGCTTCTGCTTTCCACGCAAACGTAGAAGTCATTTGTTTATCTCCTTCAATTAACATTTGCCGTAGAACATGTCCCACTCCTTGAGTAATAAAATCGCATAAATAACACAACCAAAAAGCATGATCGACGACTAAAAAATATATCAAACAAACAACCATCATATCGATACTAACATACTTATCGGGAAAACACTCAGATAGGATCTGTTCCACTTTGACCATAATTTGTCAATAAATAAGAAACATATGTGAAATATATAATTATACAACAAAGATTTTGAAAAATAACCACAAAGGAAAACTAAATATTATTTCGGTTTATTTGGTGAGTTGGTGTTGAATATTTGTATATATATACCTAGATATATAGGTGAATTTATGTTATACCATGGCAATACGTTTTTATATTATTTGTGGGTAAAGTGTGTGTAAGTTTAATGTAGTAGTCAATTACATGACATTATGGAGTTTGATTTATCAAACATTTTATTTGAGCTAAGAGGATTCGTTCATCAATTGCGTATGTTTATTTTACGGGAGCCTTTAATACACCGATGGTTTTTGTTTTTGAGCCGTTCTATTGAAAACGCTATATTCCGGCGCTTTCGATTCCTTTTAGAAAAAAGATGAACGCTACTACATAGCGTTCGGGTATGCCGACTCAAAAATGAGATTTACAGGTCCAAATATTACCCCCTTTATTTTAGCTACATATTAATCTTTATGATTCCCTAATTGAATTCAAACATTCAATTGAAACGTACGTTTTTGCTAACGAAAATAGTTGATTCGATTTATCATAATTATAAAATATTATCAAGAATTCTTTACTTTTTAATTTGTTCTTGTATAACCCATTTTTAAATTTAAAAGGAAATAACACTATGCAAGATGGTTAAGATTATGCTCAGTAATAATCTTTCTAAAAATTGCAAACGAAGGAGCAATATATGAGATTTGTGTTTTCTAACGTACTTACATATGATTTGAAGGAGAATAATAAAACAATTTTCCATATTATAAAGTTCTAAAATTATTTTCCACTTGATCCCGGTCAATCCCGTGCAATATTAGAGAATTAATTTTACAATCCTAAGTGTTTTTCATTACGTTAAGAATAAAAGAGGAAATAAATAACCATCAAATATCTTTTTTTCTATTATAGTTAGGAGGAATGAGAGATATTGAATAAATTTAAACCCTTAATTAGCATTCAATGCCCCACATTTAAGGTCTTAGGAATTATCAATGAACAACCTTTATATATATTTAGATAGATAAGAAATTTCAATTGATTTATAATCTTGTATATTGATATGCATTTAGATAAGGAAATGATATCAATAGATTTAGGACAATGATCTTTGTATACATATTTTAATTATTTGTGTTCAAATAAGGAAATGATATCATTAGAATTAAGTTAATTATCTTCAAATATAAATATTTCATTTTTCATTTTGGAAAAAACTGCCATGTGTCTTTGATGATGTGACATAACTTACTGAAAAGTAGATGATGTGACATAGCTCATTGATGAGTATAATGTTTTGATTTAGTAGTTATATAAAGACTGCGTTCATCACATTTTTGTATGAACAACCACTTTAAGTTTGTTTGTAGCAAAAGAACCAACGTGTTAGAACTTAAGCAAGAATGTGGGTTTTGGATCAAACTGGATGACATGAACTCAACGGTGTAAAGATCACATGGTAAAAACCCGTACCTCTGTATTGCTTAGGGAAAAAACTTAGTTACAATGATAAATGAGTCATTTATACATAGGTTAACCGTAATTTTAGCTTTAAGGAAATAATAATATCTTTTTCCTTATCTCTAAATGACATAAACTAGATTTAGGGATATATTTCTTTGATATAATTTAATATCTCTTTACCATATAAAATACGAGTGCGGTTTCGGTGAGAACAATTTTTAAAATGAGAACGTGAGAATGACTAATGTACATCAAAATATGCTTAAATGTGCATCAAAATATCCTTAAATGTGCATCAATTTTTTTGATACACATCCTTTGAAAAAGTGATGCACATATATAATGTTTACCTGAATGTTCTTGAGTTTCTTAAAGTGTTCTTTAAAAAATAAATGTTCTTCAAATTTTGGATGTTTATAAGTTTGTCAACGAATGTGCACCAAATTAAGTACTAAATGTGCACCAATTTACTACTAATATGCATCATTCTCACGTTCGTATTTTAAAATGTATTTTCACCGGACACTTTCCCATAAAATATTCCTAAGATAAACAAATAATAAGGAAAGTAATATATTCACTAACAATAGTGTACGAAGCGATCGATAAACATCAAAACCAATATTCATGATCATGCAAAAAAAAATTTTTTTGAGCTGTGATCATGCAAAATAATGTTCATGTGTTGTTAGGTTATACCTAAGAGTCTAAGACGCGGTTATTACCGAACCTAGACCATTGGCATATAAATCATTAATCATACAACCTTTGTTCCTCTATACAACTGTAGTTTTAGAATATTTTTCTTCTTCATGTTTAATTGTTGTTTTAGCTATTTTGGTAAGATTTTGCCAACTTTACTCTATTTTTATTACTAAATTTAAAATCTTAGATATTTATCATTTTAGATATTACTAAGTATGGAATTAAATAATAATAATTCAGAAAATAACCTAAATTTTTAATTTGTCAGAAAAATCATAATTAAAAAAAGCACGGAGTGAGTATATTAGTCAAAGCACGGATCATCTATATATATATATAAAAGTTGGTTGGTCTTGGCCGAAAGGCCCGGTTCATTTACTCCTTCATTAATACATCTACTTTTATGTTGAATCACTAAATCAAATAGAACATTGATAGCTTATTTAATGATATTAACCGCAAACAAAAAACTGTAATTTCTCCGCGTTACGCTACGGATCTAGTCATACAAAAGACAAGGAAATCATTAATTGTTGGAAAGGGATGGAAGGAGAATGATTTTACACTAGTCTGCAAGCAAGAAAGCAAGAGTTTGGTAAATGGGCTATTGTATCAATATCGATCATAAGCAACTTGCCAATGATTATGGCACACAACACAAGGGAATCATCACCTAGTATTTTACCCCTCCGAATATAAGACTCATTTACTTTTTCGACATTATTCATAAATCGAGACAATCTTCTCGTCTTCTCTCAAATAACTTTATTCTTAAACCTACCAACCTTGTACGGCCACCTATCTTATCTATATAAAAGTTGGCTGTCCATTGCCAAAATTGAATGAAATTGATACAAATTTAATGCATTACTCATTTCTTAATCACCTCCTATTGGACTTTTGGGCATGTATTTAAATATCTTTCTTATATCTTTATGTTATATTTATTTATAGTTTACTTGATTAAGTCACAAATTAAATTAATGTGTGAGCTTCTCTTATGACAATGCAAACTTATTCTAATATTATGTTTTAAAACTACTTCAAACATAAATATAAGAAAATAAAAAATACTTATATTTACAAATATTAATAAATTTGATAACAACAACAACATATTAACAAATAATGTATAACTATATTAAATCACATACGAAAATCCGTAATTTTCTCGCGATCCCCGTATCTAGTCCACTAAATTAAAACTCGGTAGTTATGTTTAATCCAAAATGATAGGTCGGGCCTGAAATTGAATGATGATATATGTGGGTCATTAGTCATTACGTGATCCACCCACTTGGCACCTATATCACGAAGTAAACAATTTTCTTAATCTTAAATCTTTTGAAACTAGTTGAGAGTATAAAGTAGGGTTTTTTCTTTAATAAAAGTAATGTGTTAAAAATTGAATGAGGATTTACAAGTCATAGTAATCGAGAACCAAAATACTTATAACACATGTTCCTATGCCAATTTACATGAACAAAAATACTTATAACACAAGCAAAAGTCCAAAAGAGATGAAGCAGAAAATGGGCGCATGTTCCTCTGCCAATTTACATGGGAAAAATTGAACTCACCCCAGATGCAAACAAAGGGAAAATTCGTATTCATGTTTCTACAAAACTAATAAACAGAGAACTCGTATTCGCTCTAATCGACCTCAATCGTCCTAGATCCAGCAAAAGTGATAAAAGAAATTGAGTAAAAACAATTTGAACACAAGAATTGTTGACGCAGTTCAAATATAAATCCTACATTTGTGTAACTTGAGTGGGGGAGACTTGCCCAATCCAGTAAGCAACAAAAGGCAATGAACAAATTCGGTTACAGGCAAGCACACAGAAACAACAAAAACCAGAAAACAACAACTCATAGACGAACAAGGCGCACAAGCCAGAAAGAGAGCAAGTTATAGAAGAGAGAAGTCTCATGGATGGACAACCAGAAAACAACAACTCAGACCTGCAAGAGCCACAAGTTCCCTAATTTCTACCTAGTTGGTGTGCTTGCCATAAAATCAAGATATAATTTCTAGTTTTTATTACACTAATTAGAATTAGAATACACTAGCACCACTATAAAATAATTGAGCTAATGTAAAACAAAAAATTGTAATGGTGTTTTTCAGTGTTACAATAGGTCTTCTAGTGTAATGGTTCATAATCTAACGTAACACCGTTGTCTATTGTAATGCTTTATTAAATAAAGGTGACTGTTATACTAGATTGTTAAACCATTACAATAGGTCTAGGGCAAAGACACCTACTGCAACGATTTTTAACCTGACCTATTGTAATATTAGGTAGAAATTAGGTTGCATATAGTTTATAGTTTATAATTTATAATTTAAGTTAATTAGATTGTTAAAATTATAAATAAATAAAGGGATATATGAAAAAAGATATAATATAGTAAAAGATAAAAATAGATATTTAAATGCTAATATAGTTATTAGATGGCCTATTCATTTTTTCATTATTTAATCTTTTTTTTCAAACTGAATAAACATATAACAATACATATAGATCAAATTTATCAAGTACATTAATTTGTATTTGGATAATATTTACAAAGTAGATAAAAAATTTATGTAAAAGATAACAAATTAAATAAATCAATAAGTGTAGAGGAGAAATATAAACTGAATTAAATTATATTTAGATAGTGTGTACAAAAGTAGATAAAATTTGGGGTTTGATGTTTGGACCGATGTTTTTAATTTGGAGTCAAAAACAAAAAACGATATGATATTGCGTTTTAAAAAATAGACAAAAAAAACTGAACGACAACCACTACGTGCAAAAAATTTGGTGCAAACCATAAACTACCCAGCGCATACAAGACTTCCGTGAAATTTTAGGTAAAAGATGTGACATTTTTTTATTGGGTTTGTTCTAAGTCATCATGACATGGATAATGAGGTGACATAGCTTAGAGACCAACAACGCTTTGCTTTAGTATATGTATATGTATAGAAGATAGATATAACAACTAAAAATTCAATTTCGCCTAGACCTGTCAAAAGCTTACCCACCCCGTTGGGTCGACCCGATCCAAAAATTCATGAAACCCGCTTGTGTCAAACTCGGATCGATCTAAAATTCTCGAAACTCGTCTTGGGACCCACTTTCACATATTTTATTTTATTTTTTCAAAAATAAATAATTTATAAATTCAATTGTTTTACACACCGTTGTTCAAAACAAAACTCAACCTCTGTAAAATAAAAGATCGAATACTAATATTGATGGCGTGACCTTGAACAACACGTGTGACTCTAGATAAAAAATCGAGAGCATCACTTCCCAGCTCCCCAAAAGTGGAGAAGGCAAATATTGCTTAAATTTTATTAAAACATAATATTTTATTATAAAAATATTGCTTAAATTTAATTTTCTTTATTATAATAAAAAATCGAACATTCAAAACTTATTGGGTCGACTGGACCCGAACCCGACAAACCCACACATTTTATCGACCCACTTGACCTGAAACCGTTATCGACCCGACTCCGACCCCTTCGTCCGGTTTGCCATGTCTAGTTTTGGTCCAATGAGACCAGTTTTTGGACTGAAGTTTGATCAATTTTCACTCAATAACCCATTATTGCTCATCCCTATGAAAAATAGACGCTTCATTGGTGTTTTTAAATAATTTTTGTCCGAGAACAATAATATAAAAAAAAGTCAAAATTATCAATCGAGTCCAAAGAATTTCAAAAAAATTGACCTTTCTGAGTTGACAGCTATAAAACGTATCTTCTGGATACTCTCGATTTGCTCACTTCTCCTGCGTGCGATAAAGATGGCGACGGAATCTTCACCGATCCCCTCCTTCGAAATCCAACAGGTTCTTCTTTTCTTTCCCTCTCTTTCTTGCTTTTAGCGAAAGCTACACTATCACTAATGCTTCGTTCTCTTCTCTGATTTATGTTTCAAGGAGAATTTTACTTTATATGTTTTCTTCTTCGTTTACCCTAATTTTCTCAACAAACCATTCCCTTTGATGCATTTGAACGCTCTGTAGTCTGTATCCGTGTCTCTTTCTCTGTAATTTCAAGTTTTCTGCCTAACTTCTCATTGTTTCATTCTTTCGCTCAAAATTAAGTGATTATGATTGTAGTCAGTAAAACGTTTTTATTATTATTGCTTTTCGCTATTTCTTTTGAGTTCTAACTTCTAAGTACTGGATATCTTTTGTCCAGTCATTCATTCTCTTTTCTTGGCTAAACCTAATTATGGTTATATTTAATTAATTACTGAATATTGTAATACCTTAAATGCCAGGTTTGCTATCTCAGTTGTTAAATTTCCATATAAAATTATTTGTTTGGCTGGCAATCTTAAAGATAATATTTTGGGAATCTGAATTGTGGAGTGTGATGATCTTACTGATTACTTTAATACTTAAACCTTCCGCTTAAGCTTATTATATTATAAGCTGGCACGCTTAATGATTGATTATAATTGTAAGGGAAGTCTAATTGATCGACTTTGATAAACCAAAAGCTTGTGGGTTTACTTATCTATTGACTCTTGACCTGTAATTGAGGAATGATGATATCATGTTCAAATTTTTATATGTTTTTATATAGGGATAATAAAGATACCCATTCTTTTGACCTATAATAAAATTTTGATATGTTTGTATAGAATTTTGATATGTCTGTATATTAATGAAGTTGACGTCCTTTGCAGCTATTGATGACCATATGAATAAATCATTTTGGTATTTTTCTATTAAAGATGGGGTGTGAATGTGATTGTTGCTTCCATCTTGCCAGCTATTGATGGCCATTTGTTTTTTGTTCCCTTATTTGCTTTCATTTAGGGCTTTTAAATTGTTGGCTAGTTGAGTTTTCTGGGACTGAAACAAAAGTGTGTACTTCAAATTCATTTTCTCACCATCAGCTCTCTTCTATTGGTTTTGTTTGGTTCCCGGAAATTTCCCCTAGTAAGTTTTCGGTCTTGAAAACATTATGTTGCTGAATTATAGGGTTGTCACAGAAGAAGTATGAGTTTTTGTATAGTGTTATTTTGTTCCTTATCATAGACTTTATGAGTTTGTTGATTTTCCAGAGTAGCTTTGATAGGAATCTTCAGTTAAAGAAAGTTTCCTTTTGTCCTCTATTTTATACTTAAATCAGTTCTTAATCTTGGAGTTCATAAACTCAGGCACCTGGTGGCTCCAATCACTTAATGGAGGAGGATCTTTACACCCAAGATGGCACTTTAACTGTTGATAAAAAACCAGCACTTAAGAGCAAAACTGGAAGGTGGAAGGCCTGCCCATTTATCCTTGGTATGTATCCCAACCTTACTTTGTGCGTATTAAGGAATGAGTTTATCTGTCATGCTACCTTCACAACTGTAGAATTTGTTTTATTGTTAGAGATGGCTGAAAGTGGAACTATATGTTTTCTGCCTATGTTCAGGAAACGAATGCTGTGAGAGGCTGGCTTACTATGGAATGAGTACGAATCTGGTAAACTATCTTTTGACACAACTTAACCAGGGAAATGTCGCTGCATCCAGAAATGTAAACAATTGGTCAGGGACTTGTTACGTCATGCCTTTAATCGGAGCCTTTCTGGCTGATGCCTACTGGGGAAGATACTGGACAATTGCCATTTTCTCCATCATATATGTGGTTGTAAGTTTCTTAAGGAAACTATCGTCTGTTTTTCTTTCAAAACCATCTTTATGCACAAAAAGAATGATTCCAAAGGTGTGCAAACCACCATGTGCTTGTGCAAGTGAAATATTGATTAAACTTATTGCAAAGAATTGTGCAAGTTTGTTACATGCTCATGTGAAAGTGTCGGGATCATTGTACCTAATCTTGAGAAGGCTTACTTTGTCCAGCTTTCGTTTTCTGTCAATGTTTATCTAGTAAAAGTTCAGATTTAGCTCTACACTAAATAGAAGTATTAAGCTTACAGTTGTAATCTTTTTTAATTGCGATATGACAAAAGAGTAGCTCCTTTTGACTTCTTGTAAGGCTTCTGGCATTATATTCAAAATCCTGCTTGGAGTAAGCAAAAAATAATGCATATGAATTTTCCAGCATGCCCTAGACTACTAAAACTATATCTAGTGCTAAGATAATAGACATTTTTTATGCTGTAGGGAATGACTCTGTTGACACTCTCTGCTTCAGTCCCTGGACTAAGGCCTACATGCAGTGGTGGTGTATGCCAAGCCACATCAGGACAAGTTGCCGCTTGCTTTGTTGCTCTCTACTTGATCGCCCTTGGAACGGGTGGGATTAAGCCATGTGTTTCGTCCTTTGGTGCAGACCAATTTGACGAAAACGACGAAGATGAGAGGAAAAAGAAAAGCTCGTTCTTCAACTGGTTCTACTTTTCCATCAATGTTGGTGCTCTTGTTGCCTCCTCTGTGTTGGTTTACGTCCAAATGCACGTCGGTTGGGGATGGGGATTTGGCGTTCCTGCTGTTGCTATGGCCATTGCTGTCGTCTCCTTCTTCTCAGGAAGTCGGCTATACCGTCTTCAGACACCAGGAGGAAGCCCCCTCACTCGGATTCTCCAGGTCATTGTTGCATCCATCCGAAAACGTGGCGTCAAAGTTCCTAAAGATGGAACCACTTTGTATGAGACCGTTGATGAAGAATCCACCATTCTAGGAAGCCGAAAACTCGGTCACACAAACGAATTGAAGTACATAGTTTTAACTCTTTTCATTTCTTATCTCTATGCTTTCCTGTTCTTGGGCCAATTTTGATATTAAATTGTTGCCAAAATTTTCAGATTCTTTGACAGAGCAGCAGTGGAAACCGAGACTGACAAGGATCCAGAGCCGAACCCATGGAGGCTCTGCACCGTGACTCAGGTAGAAGAACTCAAGTCGGTAATCCGTCTTCTTCCAGTGTGGGCCTCTGGTATAATCTTTGCAGCAGTCTACAGCCAAATGAGCACCATGTTCGTCCTCCAAGGAAACACGCTCGATCAACACATGGGCCCGAATTTCCAGATCCCATCGGCCTCACTCTCGATATTCGACACGATCAGCGTTATCTTCTGGGCCCCGTTATACGACCTCTTGATCGTCCCTTTTGTGAGGAAGTTCACTAAAAACGAGAGAGGTTTCACACAGCTTCAAAGAATGGGAATTGGACTCTTTCTCTCCATCTTCTCCATGGTCACAGCTGCATTTCTGGAGATAGCGAGACTGAACATTGTGCGAAAGAATAACTACTATGATCTTAAGACGATCCCGTTGTCGATCTTCTGGCAGGTACCTCAGTATTTTTTCATAGGCTGTGCTGAGGTGTTTACATTTATAGGACAGCTGGAGTTTTTCTATGATCAAGCGCCCGACGCCATGAGGAGTTTGTGCTCTGCTTTGTCTTTGACGACCGTTGCATTAGGGAATTACTTGAGCAGTTTACTGGTTACTATTGTCGCGAAGATAACGACCAAGAATGGCAAGCCAGGGTGGATTCCAGATGAGAATTTGAACTTGGGACACTTAGACTACTTTTACTGGCTGCTCACTGTTCTTAGCGTGGTCAACTTCTTAGTGTATCTTTGGATTGCTAAGATATACACCTACAAGAAGGTGGCTAAGTGACGTGAAATCATGGTCATGGTTAAAGGGTTTCCATCCAAAAGGATAGGAGGTTTAAGTTTGTTTGGAATTCATGATTGGTTTGTTTTTTAGGATTTTGTTTTAGTTGGTTTCATGCATTTACAGGTGTTTTATGTTTATATCCATGTGTGCGTTGTTTAGTTTCAAATTTTGGAGTTGTCATATTTCATTTGAATTGTCGAGTCAATTAATTTTAGGAGAACGGGATGCGCCCAAAACATGTTTAAAAAAACTAATTTCAGTTTTGGGCTCACCGGCGCCCAAGTTAAACCGGTTTTTTTTAAATTTTGACGGAAAAAAGATGCGTTCAAGATTGACCCGGTTTAAAAAAAAAATTGGACGCACCCAGGATGCGCCCAAAGCGGGTGTCTGTTATAAAAAACCGGATGCGGGGTTAAACGACCATAATTTTTTTTACCATTTCAAATAGAGGATTTTGGTTTAAACCACCCGTTATTTACTGAAATTTACAAGAAATCACCCGTATTTCGCGTAATGATTTTAAACCACCCAAAAGAGTCCTTCCATTAACAAAGTACACCCAAACCTCCATTCGGTTAGTCTTACCGTCTAAGTTTGTGAAGTTACGAAATTACCCCTTTTAAATTTCTGAAATTACACAAATTAACCTTAAAAAAGGTCATCCCTAACACCTGACCTCCTCATCGTCTTCATTCTCTTCGACTCAGCCGATCAATTCAACGCCTAATTGATGGAATTGAACCTCTTTAGAATACCCGTTTTAATTCTATACGTTACCTTGAATATTTGGCTTTCATTGACCTTGATTTTGTGAGATTAATGGGTAAAATCCGATGTCACCCATTTAAGCCCTAGGTCGATTCGGGTTTTGACTCAAACACTCGATTTTCAACCTCTAAACACTCCCATTATGGTCTCTTTCTTCTCCTCTTTCATTGCCCTCAAGAATCTAGAGTTGTGGTGGCCGGAATCGTGAATTGCCATTGAAGGTCGAGCTCGGTCTCTTCCTTGTTCCTCCAATTTTTCTTCGTTTCTTGTTTCGGGGTTTTAATGCAGTGATTTGTAGGTACCCAATCAGCCAAGTTTGGCTCGTTTCGTCTCCGGGAAGTGAAGTCACCATTGAAGGTGAGGTTGAAGACTTCAGCCTGTTCTTGTTTCCCTCGGCAGCTCCGCTCCACACGAAGGCATGGGAGATCTCCACCTGGATCTCGACGAGGTCGCGAGATAGCCGGATCCGTGCCTCAATAGGCTAATGACCGCGGTGGACTATTCCTCCGACTTGTTCTATCGAGTTCTTCCTCTATCGAATTTTCAAACTTGTTTTTCCTCCTGTTATGACTTTTTTTAGGGTTAATTTGTGTAATTTCAGAAATTTAAAAGGAGTAATTTCGTAACTTCACAGACTTAGATGGTATGACTAACGGAATGGAGGTCTGGGCGTGACTTTGTTAACGGAATGACTCTTTTGAGTGGTTTAAAATCATTATACGAAATACGGGTAATTTCTTGCAAATTTCAATAAATAACGGGTTGTTTAAACTGAAAACCTCTTTCAAATATTGTGTTTTCATGGAGCACGTGCATCTTATGGAGGGAACTTGGAAAGACTGTGAAACAGGCAATCCGCACTATAGAAGGCTAATTGAAACCATATCCTAATAAGGCAAACAATACACCATATAAAGAGCCTCTTAAGACCTTATGAGACTATTTTTGTATGAAAAACAAAGACCTTATAAGCTATAAGGGATGCTTTAATCAATGAATAATGACATTAAACCTCTTTTAGATTCACAGAAGTCGAATGTTACATCTGGAATCAGGTTCAACAATAGAGCTTATAAGCTATAAAGGATGCTTACAGGCAGTGGCGTACGCAGGATTCGAACCCAGGAGAGACTAAATTATATATTAATTAAAATTAATCAAAACATTTCAGGTAGGACTATACGAAAAAAAACGCTAATTTTTACACTAAAAAAAATTGAGAATTTTTATTTCCGAGGGGGGATATAGCCCCTCCTCGGCCCAACGTGGATCCGCCCCTGCTTGCGGGTTCAAAAATAGACCTTAAAAGATAAGATGATGTGCTGCTACAACCTCAAAATGCAGGAGGAAGGAGCCATAAAAAGAGTGATGAACTGGCCTGTTCGGCAAACACATATTTTGCCTTCAAAATCCAAAAAATTAAGCTAGCTTATTCGACCAATAAGCTACCAATTCAACTGTTTTGTAATATTAAGCTAACACTTGTCTATCCAAATTCTCATGATTTCCTCTATAAGATGATGTGCTGCTACACCTCAAAATGCAGGAAGAAACTATAGAAAGAGTTTTGATGTTGCATAGATTTCCTCTATAACAAGAGTTTGATGTTGTATATCCAAATTTCCATGATTAAAATACAAAGGTGGAAAAAAAGATGATTTGCTCTGTGCTGCTCCACCTCAAAATGCATGGAAGAAGGATTTTTGTAAAAAAAAATTATGGGTCTGTTAGACAGCCATGCGACCACCTCAGGCTCGAGTGAACCTGAGGACGATCCTCTACAGCAAGGACCACGGCAAGAGAGCCATGGAGAGCCGTTAATCACGCTGAGATCGCATGGCCACGTGTCATCAACCAGACGTGGTTTCCTGTCTCCTTAGAACTCAAGGATACAGAGGTACGAGCCTATAGAACAAATCATGTTCAAGTAAGGTCGTGCCCAGTACTCTTTTCTTTCTAAATTTAACATATATATTATTTTGAAAAGTAAAACGATAACCAATAAGAAACCCACAAGTGGGTTGCTCTAATAAACGTTGCATACATACGTGACATAGCTAGAATGAGAAGAAACAATTTTGCTTTAGTAATTATATAGAGATTTTTGTAATTATATAGAGATGACAACTTATGGTTACAAATGATTACAATAATCCACTTTGCATGACGATGCCTTGTAGAGGAGAAACAAAAGGAGAGAATAAGATTGGATACATGATACGGAGTATTTGTTTGAGTTGAATTTTTTTTTTATCTTGGTATTTACTCCCTCCGTCCCTAAATTTCAATCACATTTTTTTTCCGGGTGTCTCCTAATTTGAGTCACATTTCCATTTCTATCCATTAATTTCTTCCCATTATACCCTTATTCAATTTATTTTATTCATATCCTAACATTACTTTATCAATCACACCAACCATCTACATCATCTTCTACATCTAATATTTCTCCATTAACTCACCAACCACCTAAAACTCCATTAAATTTCCTCCATTTTTACTTAGCTAACTTAACACAAATTAACTTAAAAACACAAAAAATCCCGGATAAATTTATAAACTCGGATTAGTGTCCTCTACTTAACATAATTAAACCCATTTAGCCCATAATTAAACCCATTACCCAGCCCAATAATCACACATATATATACTCCTAACCCTAATCTTCTTCTCTCATCTCTCTTCTCTGCAAACCCTAACCGCCTCCATTTTATCTCTCGATTCTTCTCTGCAAACCCTAACCGGCTCCACTATCTTCTCCCCTCAACGATCTTCTTCTCCGATGGACTCTTCCACGAACACTAGGCCCTCCCAAAGCTTTACCCATAGTGGCACCCCTCCACTGTCCATTGGCCATCATTCTCTCACTGTCTCAAACCCATTTTCTCCTTTGCCGGCGACTCCATCGATCTCCCCCGTGAACAACGACTCGGAGGTGGCTTTGGATCTTTTTTTCAAAGACGACTCTCCAGATCCTGATCAATCGACCACTTCCTCCGGTCCAGAAGGTTGTTCATTAGACCCTCTTGCAAGTGCGGTGTCAGTTGCGTTGGAGATCACACATGGACCACCCACCCGTCGGAGGACATCGATATTGACATGCTGTGGACGCCGGAGCAGAAGAATGAATCCATGGAGATGCAGCGATCGTCGGAGATGCAGGAGCTGTCGGAAAACGAAGGGCTCTCTCGTCCCCGGGAGATCATTGTCATTCCCGACACCCCGACGCCGAAGATTGCTCCTCCACTGTCCCCTGAGATCGTGGTCATCCCGGACTCACCCTCTGTCTCCCACTCCTACTGTGCCTCCAATTCCGAAGAAATCTAGCTAAGTCTTCTTGGGGCTTTGTTTATATTTTCTGTTATCTGACTTGATTATGAACAATGATAATTTTTTGCGTATGTGGAAGTCCTCGTGTGGACTGATTTTTGCCTATATGGAAGTCCTGATGTGGACTTGATATTTTGCGTATGTAAACTGGACTATGTATTTATGGGGTTATCTATTTTTGGTTTACTGGTTATTTAATCTGCTTGAACTGTGATTTTGGTTGCTACTGTGGTTGATCATTTGATGAACTGAGGTTCATTTGGTGATTTTGTCCCAAAATATGCTTCTGTGGTTGTTCATCTGATGAACTGAGGTTCATTTGGTGATTTTGTGTGAATGAAATGTTGTTGTTGTTCATCTGATGAACTGAGGTTCATTTGGTGATTTTGTGTGAATGAAATGTTGTTGTTGTTCATCTGATGAACTGAGGTTCATTTGGTGATTTTGTGTGCATGAACTGATGTGAGAATAATCTTTGTAGGCATTGGAAGTCTGATAAATAATCAGAGATTTCATGCATAAGAATAATCTTTGTCCCTTTTTTAATGTCTATGATGAAGTCTGTTTATCATGATCTGAGATTGCTTTTAATTTCCATTTCTTTTATGTACCATAGGAACACAGTAATTAGTGTCTTGTTGTGCCTATCTGGTATGTTTAGGTTAGTGTTTAGGGGTTTGATATCAATGAGGGAATGGGGACATCTGTTATATTCAATGATGAAAAATGTCAATGTTGAGATACAAGCCCTTAATTTCCACTGCCTGGATGTGCTATAGGAACACTAGATATTTCTTACTGACTGATGCCTATCTAGAATGTTAAGTCTTGGAATTAATTGTTAATCATGATGGTAATGGGAACACCTGAGACAAATTGGTTGCCTTAAACACTTGCATGACTTTCTGACTGATGCTGTTAAGGCTCCTTCATGTTTTGAATGGAAACAAACATTCTGCTCATGTATTGTCTGAGTGTTTCAGGATCGTTACTGAGAAAGGAACGCTACACAGCAGTGTTCTATTTTAGGGAAGCTCGATCGGAAAGAGAGCGAGATAAGGGAATGAGTTTTTAAGGAAAGATCTGATTGAAGATATATTCGAAGAAGATTGTAATCTTGGCAGTTGGGCGAATAAGTTTTTATGGAAGGAAATATTATCTTTTCTTAAAAGATATTATTTCCTTATAGATTTATTTCCTTGTTTTAACCTAGACTATCTTAGTATAAAAGCTAGGGTTTAGACATAAGAAAAAGTTGACGCATTGATTGAAGTTACACGGCTGAGAAATTCAGAGAAGAAGAAGAAGAGTGATCCTTAGGCTTAGCGGTTGAGTTCGGGCTCGAGTGAGAGGAGTGATTCGTGATCGTAATCCGAGCTCTCTTTTGTAACGAACAAGAAATCAATAAGATAAGTACACCCTTCTAAATCCTTCAAGTGAGAAGCTTGAAGGTGGTGGTTTTACTCAACACAAATCGGTTGAGGTTTCCACTCTAAATCTTGTGTCAAAGTTTACTTCTTGCATATTATTATTCCGCTGCTATACCTCCTGAGGAACAATACCTATTGTTCCCTAGGAAGTAACTGTGCTAACCGATCCAACAATTGGTATCAGAGCCTGGTCTCTAGATTTGTGTTAGCTTTGCAGGAAGTATGGGTTCACAAACTGCCATCAATGATTCGTTCTGGAAACCCCCGGTGCTCAAATTCGGAGAATTCTCTTATTGGGTGGAACAGATCGAGTCGCATATCTGTTCGCTTCATGGACAGATGTGGAAAGTGGTAGAGTTTGGTGATATCAAAATTCTTGATCCTACTGATCCCACTAGAGTCAAATTAAAGTCGAGGGCTGATTATCAAGATGCTGATTACAAGGTGTTGGAACTCAACATGCGAGCCAAGAAAGTCATGCTCGCAGCTCTAGGTCCTTCTGATCAAAGAAAGGTCCTCCGCTATAAAACTGCCCATGATATCTTCAATGCACTCAAAAGGATGTATGAGGGAAACAAAGATATCAAGAAGAACAGGATTCTCGCACTCATTAAGGAGTATGATAGCGCTGTTCAAGGAAAGAATGAATCTCTTGATGAGTTTCATTCTCGATTTCAGGGATATGTAGGTCAATTGGAGTTTCTAGGAGAAACAATTCCTGAATGGAAGATTACTCATCAATTTCTTCAGGGATTATCAGCAAAGTGGGATGCCTTTTCTCTGGCTCTTCAGGCACAAAACGACATTAAGAACATTACTCTGGAAGAGTTGGTTGCTCGACTTCAGAGCAATGCAGGCATTCAACAAAGCAAGGCCTCTAGAAGAGAAAGTGAAAAATTTGAAAAATCACAAAGCATTGCTTTAAAGGTTGAAAAGGCTTTCGATCTTGCTCAGGAAGATGATGAGGATGAAGATGGTGATGAAGAAATTGCCCTTATCACTCGGGCATTTCGCAAAGTCTGGAGAGGAAGTCGCAACATGCAACGTTCCACTGATGGGAACAAAGATGCCAAAGACATTGTCTGCTATCACTGCCAAAGGAAAGGACATTTTGCAAGGAACTGTTTCAAGAAGAAGACAGGAGAAGCACCTGTCCCTGCTCGGGAAAGAAAGGAAGCCATGATAGCTGCATGGGGTGCGTCTGACTCAGATGATGACTCTACATTTATCTCAAAGGAAACGTGTCTTATGGCCGTGATGAGGCTAAAGTCGTAGTGTCAAATCAAAGAAATAAACTCTAAACACTAACTAGAGTATAGCAAGTAAGTAGAGGTCGAACCCAAGGGAATCAAAACACCAAATCAATGCAGTCAAGTGAAATATCAACTAGTAACAAGTAACCAAGGGAGGGGGGGGGGGTTGATTGCAAGAACACACAAGTAACCAGTAATAAGCAGAGGAAGTTTGGGTGAGAATATGATGAGAAGGGGTTTCACCTAGCAAGTATCCACACAACAGTCAATCAAGTTGATCATAGATTTATCTCAAGTTCTTATCAATCCTAGGGAATGTTCCTATTCCAATCTTTAATATATTAGCAGGCCAACCGGTCCTGATAATACTTACTATTCAGCAATCAGGGAAACCTCTCAAGATTAGATGAAATAGCAGCAAAGGGCACAGGAATCATAAGGATGCATGCAATAACTTACAACCGTCAAGTATTAACATGCAATCAATTCTCTTTCATAAAAGCAATCAACTACCAGATCATGCAGATATGAGCGCTACAATGACAAGGAATTCCACCGTATATTCCTAGTCTAGCAATAGAAAACTATCAATCAAACTAGGTGATCAAGCTAGCAAAACCAATAGAAATCAATAGATGAAGAACAAGAGAATTAATACAAACCCATAGGAAAAGAACAAGAGTTTAGAAATCTCACAACTTAATAACTGAAGGTTTCAACCGCTAGGTAAAACAATGGAGATTAGTTCCTGCTCATGGTTGCAGAACTAAATTGTCTGATGGAAAAGATGATGCGAACTAGGGTTCTTAAATAGAGACTAACCCTAAAAATATATGGTAAAAGAAAATATCCTAAAACAAAATAAGGAAATAAGGAAATAAACTAAAAGAAATAAAACAAGAACAAGATAAAAGAAACAAGATCATCTCGGAAACACTGTTGGCGGTGACTCCAAGCTGCTTGCTTCCACAATTTCGGCCCAGTCCAACAAAGCAAGCCCAGTCCAATCCAGGCCCAACAGCTAGACGCTTGCATCAGCGTGATGTCACCATGACATCAGCGCACCACTTCCTTCACACTTCCTTCACGTGGCTTCTTTTGTCCAAAATGTGGGATGGCCTTTGCTTCTTCAATAATGGGCCCAACAACACAGCAGCCCATGCTTCCTCAATTTCTTCACCGATACGGGCCGGCCTTCTCCCTATCTTCGTGGGCTTCGTCTCAAATAATCATGGCCCAACTCTTCAATATATATTAACATGGCTTCTGCTGCCATCGCCATATAGCGATCGCCATCAAACCATGGCGAGCGCGGTCGCTCCTGATTCTAAACTCGTCTTTTCGTCTTCGACTCTTCTTCTTCGGTTCTGATCTTCATTTCTTCACTTCTTAATAAATATCTCAGAACATAATAATGACTCGAAACACATATGATAATACTCCTAAACTAATGTAATAATCCCTAGTTACGCTATACAAAGTGCAGCGTATCAGGCCGCTGGAGGAGAATCGGAAGATGAGGTAACTGATTCTGAACTCGACTCCATTTTACTTACCAAAACCAAATCTCAGATCATAAAAGCTATAAAGTCCTTAGGGAAAGAAAATGGAAATCTAAATTTACTTCTGGAAGAAAAGAATGAAACTATCTCTAACTTGGTTGAAGAAAGAAAGAAAGAATCAAAAATGGAAGTTCAAGACCAGGGTGTAGTGCATTTGTGTGTGCCTTTATTAAATTCATCTTCACCATTCTATGACAAACTGATTTGGGAATGTCTAGTTTGCTTGCTAAATCTCTGATACATGTTCTGTCCCCAATGCTTAGTGTTGTTATTGCTGCTTGATCAACATGAGTTCGCTTCCTTCCAGCATTGTGATGCATTGTGTTGATAGTGTAAGCTTGATTTGCCTCCTTCTGTCTCATTGCTACTGTCCAGATCCTACTAATAGTTCTTCTGTGCACTTTGAACAGTTCTGCAGCTTCATTCATGGCTCCATGTGGAAGTTTGTCCCCTGAAGATTTGTTGAGAAGGTGATTCAGAATGTGCATCTTCATGCAACTGTTGAGTCTGGGAGTTCGGGGCTGATGATGTTGGGTTGCCTCTCCATGATCCTCGGATTCTGATGGTGCAGGCTCTTGGTTCAGATCAAAAGAAAAAAACAGGTTTTGCTCCTAAGTCCCCCATCTCCTCATTATTTAATGAGTCGTCATCATCAGGATCTTGAGCCTCATTGTACATAAATGCTGAAGCCATCCTCTCCTTCGACAATGATGCAGCAGTAAATGCTCTGTTTTTTATTTTGCTCTCTGTTTTTTGCTCTGTTTTGTGTTTAGCAGCAATAAATTTTTTGCTTCTTCAATTATGGGTTTTATATTGTGTTAATGCTTTAGTGCAGCTGTGCACTTGTATACAGATTTTGTAAGGGTATTTTGGTCTTGTAAAAGTGGTAATCCGTGTGAATGAAATGCAGCATTCTGATTGGCTGTTAACTTTGTAAACTTTGTTTTAATTGGTTGAGAAATGAGTTTGGACACTCTTCCTTATGCAAATTTCTCTTTCTTCTTCTTCTTCTTAATATATGTGCAAAGTACCAAATGTGACTCAAATAAAGGGACAGAGGGAGTATGAGGTAAGGTAAAATTCGAGAGGTTTATCAATTTTAACCTATTTGTCACGGTACCTCTCAGGTTTATTTTTTTTCACCAAATGCCCTTTCATCTAGTATACAACAGAGCTGTTTAATCTCTATATAATTACTAAAACAAAACCCCTCCTCCCACCCCAGCTATGCCACATAAGATTCCTCTACTACAACCATCCACTTGTCACAATTCGACTGGGTAGAGTCTTTTACCATTTTTGAAAAATTTTCTGATATTAAATAGATTTCCTAATTCACAAAACGATTGTTTCCATTTTTATTTAAAAAATAATGCAAAAAATATCACAACAAGATTTCAGATCTTTCGGACTCCAAAATAATCTATATATATTATTTATATCTATATATTATTTATGTTTCATTTTGTTATTAATCCTAAAAATTAAATTATTATTTTTTGTATAATTTTGAAAAATCCTTACCTATAACTAATAGTTTGTTATGATTTACTGATTTAATATCCAACATAATTAAAAAAATTCATTTTTCAATGCAAATCGGTTATAAAATGAATTTTTAATGTATTTCTACTTTCACTTTCACACTATTTCATTCTTTAAAACTAATTTTTTAATATTTTATACTCCCTCCGTCCCATAATGTTTGCCCTGTTTCAAATTTTGACACTATTCACAAATCGAGAGAATCTTCTAAATATCTTTCAACATATAAGATAAAACATAGTCATGAGTGGTCTTGTTTGATTCATTTCGATTAGTACTTTAAGAATATTAAAAAATTATAATTTTTAATAACATGTAATTTGATATATTGACGATACAAAACGTGCATCGACAAGTGTGCCTAAGTCAAACAGGACAAACATTATGGGACGGAGGGAGTACTATGGTAGTGCTTTAATTTAAATTAATGTATTTATAAATTTGTCAAAAATTGCGACTTATGATAATTTGATCAAATAACGTTTCGGTATACAAGGTCATTTATATTTTGTTTATATTCAAAATTTTATAAGTATCGAGTAATTTTTGTTTATACAATTATATATGAGTCTCATTAGGCTACTGATTTTATAAAAAATAGTGTAGGCGATGGAGAGACCAAGAACACCTTGACCCGCGGCAAGATCCCTTTTTGCTCTCATTAGACATTTCGGCCCTCGACGGTATCCGTCGGCTAACTAACGTGTCAAGTGATCTCCTGAGGGCCGGACGGATACAAACAACCCTCTTACCACCCTTGTTATTATCTCCTTCTCCGCCTTCTCCTGCTACCTTCTACCTCCTTTCTCTCTTTCAGTTCTATGGCTTTGCTCGTCTTCATACTACCTTAATATGCAGATAAGGCTTGATGTTCACTCCATGCATACCCAAACAACATGTCCCCTGTTTGATGAACCAGTTTCAGCCAGCACTACCCAAGGAATTTGATGAACCAGTAATTGTGCAGCTGATTGAAATCCTGTCAAGGAAGTCGAAGCAAAACAAGTGCAATATGCAGCAGTGGGTGATGTCAAGCTGTACAGTGGATCCTATTACTGCTGATGAATGCATGGATGAAGTTGAAGTTGGCAACTCCAAGCAAGATTTCAAGGACTGACTACAACTTTTAGCCCAACACCACCACTAAGGATCTTACCCTGTCATCAATCAATGAAATATCTGTTAATAACATACCCAGATTTTTTTATGAAACTTTACAATGACTTTCCAGATTCACGTTCGTAAAAAACGTTTTGGTCCGGCCTAGAGTGTAGGAAGAAACTTTACAATGGATGTTTGAAATACAAAGCTGTAAAGATAGGATGAAGTGCACCTCAAAATGTAGGAAGAAGCTATAAAAAAGGTTTGATGTGCTTCTTCCAGGTTGAACTGTCAACAAAAAAAGATTTTGTGGGTCTGTCAGACAGCCATGCGACCACCTCGAGCCGAAAGTGAGCCAGAGGACGATCCTCTACAGCAAGGACCACGGCTTGAGCCATGAAGAGCCGTTAATCACGCTGAGATCGCATGGGCACGTGTCATCAACCAGACGTGGTTTCCTGTCTCCTTAGAACTCAAGGATACAGAGGTACGAGCCTATAGAACAGATCCTGTTCAAGTAAGGTCGTGCCCAGTAGTACTACTTGGCCTATTATATACCTATCTTTTCAACACAGGATTTCCGATGTGGGACATATGTCTCAGTCCTAGGCATCCACAAACATCTTATAACTGGGCTTATCTTCGCTATAGCCTTTTAAGGGCCATTATATCACAAGTTGGATTGAGTCGAACAAGCTATGGTTCAGGTTTTGATCTTGTATTATTCATCAGTTTTAGAAGTCTTGCAAACTCCTAACATTATTTTATATTGCTTCAATAAATTATTAAACGAACATATACTAATACTCCCTTCGAATCTCCGATCGGAAATAAAAGACGTGTTAGGTTGTGTTTGCTAAACGAGTTAATTAATTAGTTTAAGTTTTCATTACTCAACTAGTAAACAAAAGAGTTTATCTTATTAAAAAAAGAGTTTATATCTTATTAAAAAAAAGAGTTGAACGTTTAAACTAGTTTAGTAACTAGTTAAAATTAGTCTACCAAATCATATTTAATTAGATATGTAACTATTAACTAGTTATCTAAGTAGTTAAAATGACTTTGCAAACAACCTTAATATCATGTTCTTGATCACAAATAAATATCATTTTCCCATCTTTTAGGCAAATTTACAAACAGCCTAATTTCTTAATTTGTGTAGAAATTTCTAAAGCGTCTAACTAGTGTGGTCTAATGGATGAGTTTCTTGTGCGTCTACTTGGTGTAGAGAAGCACAAGAAACAGTCCATTATCTAGTAAGTGGAAGAATCGAAGATGGTTAAAACAAAGTTGAAAGGAAATTATCTCTCTTTAAAACATCTATTACCAAAGATTAGACAATACATTACATCTCAATTTTGCTACAAATATGGGTCTTGTGAACGCAGACACCGTATGAGAATCTACATGATGTTAAAATTGACCCCCAAAAAAATTAGCCAATAGATAGGCCAGTGAGAGTGAAAACTGTTTGTAAGGTGAAACAAGGATACATTAGATGAATCTATTCAATCCAAGATCTCAATGAATTTCTTGACAAAATTACAGTAGCAAGAATCATCCACCTAAGGCTCTAGGAGATTTTCTGAATACTGCCCATGTATATATCTACCTTGACTGGCACCAAGATCATCATCAACATTCTTGACATGAGAAGCTCATCTCTCAGCAACTAACCCAACTCTGGAATCTTTGGGGATGAAAAGGCGGAGTTCTGAGAAGATAAGGCGTGTCTTCGATTCTTCCACATTCTGGATCTTTCTTTGGGCTTAGTGTCATTGTGGAATACTAAATGTATTACTTACTGTGCATTGGCATCCTCTACAGCCCCTAGTTCTGAGCAGAAAAAACGGGATCAAATTTCTTGAATGAAAGATGCGTTTATCTTGACCTAATTCATAGAGGACGCCAATGCACAGTAAGGTGAACTTGAAGTATTCTGTAGAGGAATTCCAGGAATCCACAGGCCGAGTTTGTTGAAGTTCCTCGCATCTCTGACAGAAAAAATGGGGATGAGTATATTGTGAAAGTGATTTACTCTAAACTTCAAATTATTAAGCAGAACGTGGAAAATACTGCGAGAAAAATACAATAGTTTGAAAATTTTACACGAGGGAAAAAGAGGATTATATGGATGATATAGAATCATTTATAGACCCAAAGTGGTGTCTTGTTCTTTGGGTTTATACATGACGCCAATTATCTTTTGCGTCAGAGTAGCATATCTTGGTGATATTTCTGTGGCACCAAACCAAACTGAAACACCTAGGCGCTATCTGATGCACACTGATAGATTTATGGCATCAGAATATACAGAAACATAATGGTAAGTAAGAAAACTGAAATAATAGAAAACATATCAAATTGAAGGGACATGTAAAGAAGAAATCAATATCAGAAACAGAATAAAAGATTAATAAGGGATATATGGCGAAAAAACATCAGCATCATTAAACCATGGGAAAATCATAAAAGTACTTCAACTAAAAAACTGATGCTGCTAAAAAGTAGAATAAAGATTTAGCCTTGTGTGAAATATTTTTATGAAACGTGTTATAATGAATATAGCACCATTTAATAGACCCAAAGTGGAGCCTTATTCTTTGGGTTTGATATATCATGCCAATTAACTTTTGCGTCATTGAGCACATCTTGGTGATATTTCTACAATCACCAAAACCAAAACGTATCTGCAACGCGATCTGATGCTTAATGATAAAATAGAGCATCAATATACAGAAACAAGATGATGAAATAAAAATTGAAAAGACAAATTATGAGCTTTTAAATATACAATTATACAATCGGTGCCTTGAATATCAATATGATTATTTGAATTGTGAAAAATACTTTAACAAGAAGAAGAAAACTGGGGACCTAGTCGAGTGAGATGAGAAAGGTAAGATGGTGAGCAGCTCTTAGTGATGAAACATGTTAAAATAAATATAGCATCATTTAATAGACCCAAAGTCGTGCTTTACTCTTTGGGTTTGATATATCATGACAATCAACTTTTGCGTCTTTTAGCACATCTTGGTGATGTTCTAGAATCACCAAAACCAAAACGTATCTGCAACGCAGCTCTTAGTAATGAAACTTGTTAAAATAAATATAGCATCATTTAATAGACCCAAAGTCGTGCCTTACTCTTTGGGTTTGATATATCATGACAATCAACTTTTGCGTCTTTTAGCACATCTTGGTGATGTTCTAGAATCACCAAAACCAAAACGTATCTGCAACGCAGCTCTTAGTTATGAAACTTGTTAAAATAAATATAGCATCATTTAATAGACCCAAAGTCGTGCCTTACTCTTTGGGTTTGATATATCATGACAATTAACTTTTGCGTCCTTTAGCACATCTTGGTGATGTTCTAAAATCACCAAAACCAAAACGTATCTGCAACGCGATGCTTAGTGATAAAATTATAGCATCAAATATCCAGAAACAAAAAAATATAAAAAAATTCAAAAGTGGTGGCTTGATAATTAAAGGCCAAATCAGAAAAGAGTCTAGTTGAGTGAGATGACCAAGGTAAGATGGTGAAAAGTCATAGTAACGAAACTTGTAAAATGAGTATAGCGTCATTTAATAGACCCAAAGTGGTACCTTATTCTTTGGGTTTGATATATCATGACAATTAACTTTTGCGTCATTTAGCACATCTTGGTGATGTTTCTACAATCACCAAAACCAAAATGTATCTGCAACGCGATCTGATGCTTCCTCATAAAATTATAGCATCATCCAGAAACAAAAAAAAAGTATAAACGTTTGGAAAACTAGACTACAAAGCTTTTGAAAAATTTAAAATTTACAGTTTGAGCTTGATTATTTTATAAGGTAATAATTTTATTTTGTGATAATGAATCGTAAACGAAAGGCTGAATAAGCCACAACGGGGACCTAATTGAGTGAGATGGCGAAGGTAAGACACTAAGACTACACTGAGAAGTTCAGTGAGTATGTGAATATCCCAGAAAGATCGATCAAAAGGAAATAACGCCATAAGTAAGCAATTTTAAAAAGAGAATAAGTAATTAATAAGGGGAGTAATGGCAAAAGAAGTGTCATTTAACAAAAAAAATCGTAAACATGTAATACTGGCAAAAAAACACAAGCTTGGCGTACCTTAGAACCTCCTGACAGCAATATCAAACATGATGGGGTGACACATGGATGGAGCGTACCTGTAACAAATCAACAAAATGAAAAGAGAGTTCTAAGAAAAATAGAAACTAGAAAAGTTAATAGATACAACTTACAAGATATAGGAAAAATCTGTTTTATTAAACAAGATACATGAAATCCAAGACTTACATGGAGCATTGATGGGTGTGGATGTAGCCCCATTTGATGTCAACAGTCTATGTCAATTGAAGATCTTCCATGGAAACTCCTACCCACTTGCATCCAATGATTTTGGGAGCACACTGACAAACATATATTGTTCAACTTTATATATCTCTTGAAATGATAATAGAAAATACATTGATTTTTAGTGAGACTTAAACAAATAAATAAGCAATAGGAATACCTAACATCTGCCTCATATGACACCATCTCAGTGGAACAGCCTTCAACAATCACAGCTCTCACAAGGATGTTCCAAGTAACTATAGTTGGAATGATTCCCTTAGCTAATGCTTCATCTAAGAATCTTAAGGCATGGTCTGTTCTATTGAACGAGGATAATCCTTTGAAGATAATATTATAAGATATAATATCAGGATGCAGACCACTTTCTGAAATTAAGGTCCAAATCTCATACGCCTTTATGCAATCTCCAACTTTAAAGAATCCTTCCAATAGAGTGTTGTGTGTCACAAGATTAGGAATACAGTCTCTATCCTTCATTTTCAAATATAACACCAAAGCATCTTCTACTTTTCCAGCAGAGCAAAGACCATGAATTATGATATTATGCATAGTGATATCAGGCTTAATGCCCTGATTTAGGGCCTGATGCCATAATTTAATTGCCATTTCAGTGTTTTTGCTTTGAAAAAGGCCATCCATCAACACGCTGTATGTAACTATATCCGGTTGAAGGCATTTCTCTAGCATTTCTCTCACAAGTTTATAAGCATCTGCATACCTCTCTGCCTTGCACAACCCATGTATGATAGAGTTATAGGTGAAGCGACTTGGTAAGCAACCATCACCAACCATTTTTTCCAATATTTTAGTGGCACTCTCGATCCTCAAAGCCCCCATATAACCATTGATTATATCATTGAAAACATGAGAATTTGCTGTAATCCCTTTGTGAAGCATATGATTAAGCATGTTAACTGCTTCATCTAGTCGTCCTTCTTTACACAATCCATTAATCAATGAAGAGTATGCATAGATGTCAGAATGACCACTATGTTCAGCTTTTTCCAGGATGGACATTGCCAAATTCAGGTATCCATGCTTACACAAACCATGAATCACCACCCCAAAAGTCGTTGAATCTGCACGGCAATCACAACAAAGCAAGCATTCCCATACAGATATTGCTTTCTCCACCATTCCATTTTCAAATAACCCTCGAAGGAATATATTATAACTCACGGTATTGTAAACGTTATCATTCATCATCTTCTTCCACAGCTCAGAAGCCTCTTCGATTCTTCGAGCTTGGCAATACCCATTCAGCATTGCATTACAGACAACCGCATCTGGAGACACATTGTTCTCCACCATGGATACATACACTCGGTAAGCCTCGTCGAGATCCCCAGTTTTGCAGAGCCCATGTATCAAACTACTATAAGTATACGAATCTAACTCCCGCTCATTACTCTCCATCCGCTGCCACAGCTTCAAACCCTCTGTAATCTTCCCACATTTGCACAGCCCATTGATCATTGTATTATAAGTAACTACACTTGGATAAGCCAATGGATCCCTTACCAGCCTATCAAAAACCTCATTAGCATTATCAACATCCCCAACTTTGAAATACCCATCAATCAAAATATTATAACAAACAACATCAGGATTAAGACCTCTGTCAAACATTTCGTCGAACACCTCCAAGGCATCAGATACTTTCTTAAACCTAACAAACCCACTAATCAAAGTCCCATAAGTACAAACATCAGGACTCATCCCTTCATTCCACATCCGATGCAACAGCCTCTTGGCCTTATCAAACTGCCCTCTCTTACACGAAAGCTTCAACAAGATATTATAAGTCTCCAAATCAGGCCTCAAATCCAAACCCTCAAAGTACTTGAGAAAAGCCTCAGCCTTGTCCCACTGCCTCGACTCCACGAAGCAATTGAGCATGGAGTTGTGGGACCTCACACCAGGCTGACACCCAAACACCTCACTCATCTTCTTGAACACGTCGAGCGCCTGATCAGACATGGAGTTTTTAGAGTAGGCTTTAATGGCGGCCAATGCTACGTCTTCGGAGCAGTCGCAGTTCTGAGTTTGGATGAGTTGGAGGACGCGCGAGACGTGGACGACGAGTCTGGGCTCGGAGAGGCGGCGGAGGATGTAGTGGTAGACGTCGGGGGTGTGGGAGTAGGTGGAGGGGGGTTGGGTGGCGGCGTCGAAGAGGGAGAGAGCGGCGTGTGAGTTTTTCTGTGATTTGAGGAGCTTGAGGAGGCGCTTGGGAGAGAGAGGGTTGGGGAGGATAGCCATTGGAGCTTGGAGTTCATGGTTGGCGGCTATAGAGTTAGAGGTTGGAGATGAAGCTCCCAATTTGAAAGCATGCTATGGAAACCAAATCTCCTTTTTTTTTTTTGGAAAATGGAAACCAAATTTCCTTTGTCGAACCAAAATGGGGTCTTCACTATAACCTAATCTTTGCAGAAGCATCGTTCTGAATAATATATTAAGGATATTTTTAGTCCCTTATTATTTAGCACACCCAAACATTCGTCACGTAACTATTGCATACCTTCGTCACGTAACTATTGCATACATCCGTCACGAAGGTTCTATAAACATCCGTCACGAAGGTATGTAAAACATACGTGACGAAGGTTTTCCAAACCTTCGTGACGAAGGTTGCTCAGATATCCGTGACGAATGTATCAATTTTGCAGATATAAAAGAGATTTTTTACCCAACCCTAATGTAACTTCTTCTTCTCCATTATACTCGTTTTCGGCGCAGCTACAACAAAGCACAACACAATTCTCTACATTTCTTCATCTCTTTCACTACAATAATCAACAAATCAAGCAATAAGGTAATTTCTAACTCTCTTTTGCATTAATTTTCCATGTTTGATGAATATATGTCAAAACCATTGAAATGGGGTGATTAAATTAGATTGATATGTGTATTAAGCATGTTTGTTTTAGTTCAATTGGTGTTTGTTTATGTCTAATTGAGAGTTGTTTCAAATTTTAGATATAATCCCCAAAATTTATATTTGTTCATGAATTAGGGTAAATTTGATTTGATTAAGAAACTTATGGAATGAAATGATTTAGGGGCTAATGTGTTTGGATACCTTCATAAACTGTTTTTCTACTTCAAATTGTGCAAATTTTGTGCAAATTCATTCGTCAGCGGATATGTTGGCACTTCTGCGTTTTTGCAATTTTGCAAAAACCTTCGTCACGAAGGTTTACAGAAGATACGTCACGAAGGTCCAGTATACATTCGTGACGAATGTTTACTGGTTCTTCGTGACGGATGTTATACTGAGATCCGTCACGAAGGTTTAGTAAACATCCGTGACGAATGTATATTGGACCTTCGTGACGGATGTTTTTGTATTTTTGTGATGTTTTTTTGTTTTGTTTTGTTGGTTTGGTATGCGTAAATTTACAAAATATTATGTTACTGTAGATGCATCCGTCTTCTAGAAGTGCCCGGAAGAATGCCCGTAATCAAACTCGTGAAGAAATCGTGGCTGGAGGAAGGCCCGCTTATCAGCCCAAGCCGAGGAAGAGGCGTGGAAGAGCTGACGAGGGTACAAGTGCAAGTGAAGAGGTCCCACAACCTTCTTGGCATGAACAACAACAGCTAGCTGACCCTAGTGCATATTCGAACCTTTACGAGAACATGGTTAGTTAATCTGAAATTCACATTATATTACTGTTTTTTGTTTTTATTAAATTAATAATTTATGAAATTTATTTTATTACAACAGCAAATCCTGATGACTCCAACCTATGAGGCACATTATCCAACTTGGAGTCCGCAGAGTGCTGTAAGTATTAGTTTAAAATTTAATATATAGTCGATTATGAGTGAAAGTTGTACATTTTACTAATAACCAATTTTTTTTGTAATAGATCCCTACATGGGTTCCCCCCTCTTCTCCACAAGTCGCATGGGATGAAGCAGTAGGACGTCAACAGGCCTTTCAGCCAGAAACACCAGAATGGCAATCTGGTCCAACTGCTTCCTGGGCTGAAGGACAGTTTGAGGGCCATTACGGGGGGGTCGATCTTAATGAACATGGCGATGAGAAAGACGAAATTTACCCGAAGTTACAGTGGGCTGTGTCTGGAGGTCCTAAGGATATAGACTTGCTGCATAGCTTCAGCGGGCACACTGCTTATATGGTTTGGCAAGGACATGTAAGTAAATCTATCACCTTTGGTTGAATTGTTAATTGCGTAATTTCCATGCTTCGTTAATTTAGACATGATTTGTTAATTGATTTAAATGTACTTAAAAAAAAATTGAAATATGATAAATAGGAGAGACCGCAATTGAGAAATACGGTCAGAAAAGAAGGTTTGAAAAAATGGAAGTTACAGGGCGACTATCCTTGGGTTTCGTTGGCTAGGGCTTCTGGTTTGTCACATTTGCAGACCCTCATGTATCCCAACCACGACCAAGGGTTGATCAATGCATTTGTTGAGCGCTGGCAGCCAGAAACAAATTCATTTCACTTGCCATTTGCTGAAATGACAATCACCCTATTAGATGTGCACAAGATTTTGGGTATCCCTATAAACGGAAAGGGCATGGGATTTCGCACATCTGCTGATGGAGTTGGCAAAGCTGACACGAAGGTTGTAATGGTCAACAGAGCAAAGAAGGCTTTTGGTATAGATTTACTTGACGCAAGAGTCAAAGCTGGTAATGAAGTTTCACCGGAGCTTTTGAGGGAACAATGCATGGCAGTGGATAATGAGGGGAACTTTGAAATGGATCAAGTCTCAATCGCTAAGGGTTGGTTGACATACTTGTTGGGAATGACATTGTTTCCTGACAAGTCGTCGTACATGATCAAGTTGATTCACCATGAATGACTTAATGATATGGCAAATATCCATGGTGTGTCTTGGGGTTCGGGCGCTTTGTGTGCTTTGTACGGACAACTGGGTAAATACTCCCGCAGAGATTGTGCAACGATGTCTTTCTGTTACACCTTGTTGATGGTATGTTTGTCTTTAATTAATTGTTTTGATTTGAATACTGTTTCTTTTGTTTTCCTTAGTTTTGTTTGATGATGTAGGGTTGGATCTATTTGTACTTTCCTGCTTTTGCCCCTCCACAAAACTATGAGTGGGATGAGACAATGCCATATGCAGCCAAATTTGATTTGTCTGAAAGACCAGACAATCGTCGCAACTACAGAGAGGAGCTAGACAATATGAGCGTAGAAGGGGTATGATTATTTTTTCATTAGCTGTTAATTTGTTATTGTACTTTTTGAACTTGTTTTAATGATTTATGTACAACAGGTTGAGTGGCAACCATATGGACGCCTAGATTTTCGTAGGGAAGAACTTCGGCCGGCTTTGTTTCATGGATCCTGCATGTTTTGGACAAGACCGAGCCTCACATGCCACTTCGAGTTTGCAGACAATTTGGTCGAGTTCAAGGTGTGCCAATCCCTCTCATTCAACCAATTAAAGCTAGAAGGTGTGGAAACAATCGTAAGTACGTAGTGGAGTATGATCCCACCAACTGGAGTTGGGAGCAAAGGGAGAACAACTCTGTAAGCTTATGGGAAATGGGTGTAGAAGCAGATCCTCCATCTCTCTGCACTGATGATTACTTGGAGTGGTACTTGGCTCATACTCATCCAATAATCTCTCCTTATACTAAGGAGAAACTCCTGCAGGTATGTAATTAATCTTCAATTTCTATAAATGTAAAACATAATCAATTTTTGACTTAATTTTTTTTGCACTTCACTGTAGGCAATTCGAACTTCTGTGTACAATCTGGAGCCGTATCGGGATGCAGATAATGAGGAGCAGTATTCCCGTATGAAAGACGCTGTTTGTCACACTTTGGATGGGTTCTATCCTTTCCTTGAGTAGGTTGGATTGATGTTGGTTTTGGATTTAGTTTGTGCTTGAGTTTTAAGAACATGCCTTGTAGTGTTTGAACGAATTACTTGTTATTTGGTTTGTTTGCAATTGTCTTATCCAAATCAATGTCCGGCCCAAAACGCCATTATCTAATCCAAATCAATATCCGGCCCATCAAATGTAGATCAGAAGATGGTGGGTTACAGCTGATAGCATCCAATTCATATACGTGTTTGGTGTGTATTGGATGATATCTTGCAACAGGGGAGCTAAAGGACTCGACGAGGGACGCAACGAGCGAGGAAAAGAAGAAAGATGGTTCTGCACGGTTTGTAGCAAACCGTGCATGATTGCTGCAAACCGTGCAGATCAGCAGAAGATGTTGAAGACGTCCAGTGAAGCGGCACAGTTTGCTACAAACCGTGCAGGATTGCTGCAGACCGTGCAGATCAGCAGAAGATGTTGATCTGCACGGTTTTTGTCCTATCAACAGCTGTAACACACTCAGGACAAGTAAGTGTGTTACAGCTGTTGCTAGCTGTAACTCACTTACTTGTTGTAAGTGAGTTACAACTGTTGCAAGTTGTAACCCATTTACCTTCAACTCTATATACAGGACGTTTCAACATGGAATAAGCAACACATTTCAAATTCGTACAGGAAAAAAATTATGGATCCAGGAGGGAAGCTTTGTTGGTGCAACAAAGTGCCAACTGAACAGACTTGTACTGAGCAATTCAATCATGATAAGGTGAACTACGGGAGAAGATATTGGGGATGCCCTGATAGGACGTGGAACTCGATTGATGAAGATGGTGGGTGCAAATACAGGCATTGGATCAACCGTCCATACTCAGGTCGAGCAAGGGTGGTTATAGAACAGCTGAATGAGGATAATTTGTTTCACTCTACAGAGGCCGGTGGACTGCAAGAGCTAACTGAAATGTTGAGGGCAATGTCAAAAAGCCTAAACGACGAGGTAACTGAACTTCAGGAGAAAAATGCTGAGCTCATGGATGAAAATGCTGCACTTGCCGCGGAGAAGCAGGCCTTAGTTGATGAGAAGTTTGGAGCAAGTTCCAGTGGGACTAAGTAGTTTCAGTTGTTGTCTGTTTAAGTTGTTGTTTGTTTAAGTTCGATCACTTTCCAGTTTCTTGTATCTAACTACTTCTTTGAGCCATTCCAAATACATGCAAACATTAAAAATCTTAGTCATTACAAATCCTAAACAATCCATTTCGACTGAATCTTAAACGCTAAGATTAATTACGTTGTTGCCTTTCTTGTTTCTTGCTGGGGCTCTAGGCCTTCTGTACGCCGCTAGTTGCTCAGTAAAAGGGTCTATCAAGGAGCGAGATGTCGGTGAACAGTGACGATGCCACATATGATAAACTTCAGGTAATGGAGAGTCATCGGCAATTGGCATCTACAATAAGGCAAATGATTTACAATACTAATGTACGAGGTATTGATTTAAAAATATAAACACCAAATTGATAGAGTGAGTTAGAAATTACCGAAATGAAGTGTCTTTCATCTTCAACAAGGGCAATGCAACATATGGGCAATTTCTCTCCCGGAGCGATGTTGTCGTCCAATACTATAGGCAAATATGTTTGCCAAATTGATTTCGCAAGCACAACTAATGCACAATTGAAAGTCGTAGCTACTACACACCACATCGCCGGGACTTGTAACCATGTCTCTTCGGGTGCCATCTCTCCTGGTCCAGTCCAAGCTAGGTTTGTAACTGCTATCAAAACATCAGGCGTTTCAACTGGCAATACCCAACAAGCTTGCAACCCATTATACCAATGTGCAAATGTCGTTTGAGCCATTTCAGATCTAACTCTCCTCCAATTATCTTGGTCCCACCCTAATTGTTGTGCTATAGCTCTGTATCCACAATTTCCATCAGCGACAATGGGATACCAACCTTGCACGTAGGGACGCATGCATGGAGGTACGAGAGCATTATACTTTGTAAGCTTCTGCAAAGCCCACTGACCACTCTTACCCTTCCCGTATGAAGTCGGTTTTTGCTTCTTTGGAGGCGTTTCTTCAAGTGTTGCATCAGTGTGCTCCCAATGTGAAGGTTGTCTTTTCATTGGATTGTACTCTTTGTTTGGAGCTCCTGGAGGTCGTCCCTTCCCCCTTTTCACACGAGCTGGCTCCTGTAGGTTGGTCATTTGGGGGTTACCTATTGCCAAACACTTCATTGCACACTCGTGTTGGTCATAAGGTGACATTCCCTCCCATTGCTCAGCCATAAACTCATCCATCAAGTTTCTGGCTACTACCCTCCGCACTTGTAATTGGTCTTCAGTCTCTACTTCTTTCAAAGTCAATGTCCTCCAAAAGGCATGAACCGCTTCAACTGGAATTGGTTCTTGACGCCTCACATATTCATAAATGTCATGCACACATAGCAATCCATCTCTCTTCCTTATTACGCATTCACAATGATCAAGATGCATGCCGTATTCCCCTTTCTTGTATTCAGTTAGCAAGCGACTCAAACAAGTATAAGACACTCTGTATTTAAGAAGCTTGAAGAGATCAACGTCTGTAATGTTACTTACAGTCTTTTGCTGACTTTCATTGAAAGTACCCAAGATCTCCTTGAACTGATTGCGCATCTTCGCATTGTATCTTTGAAACACAGTGTCTATCTTCTGGCTTGGCAGTGACAAATAATTTTTGAAGCTAGAATGTTCACTTTCAACCCTGCATAATAAAAACAATTTTTTATAACAACAAATATAAAGCTAACATAATTTGCAAAACAATCTCAAACGTAATCACATTACTAACCTGTTTGTGGTGTTGGAGCCTAATGTAAAGATTTTATCCACATAGATCGAAAGAAATCTATTGCCGTAGGGGTTTAGCCAATTCTTCTTCAGGTACCTAATCTCAGATGGATATGCAGCCCAATCTTGTTCAATACGCCCCAGCTGAATGTTGTATGCCAAATCTGTCGACTGTTTGAATAAGTTAAGACAGTCACTTGCAAAATGGGTCCCCCTTGCTTGTGACCGCATTGCTAGCTTAGCATGGTCCTCAATGTTCTTTTGGATGTGCCGCCTACAGAGGAGGAAAGTAGAATCTGGAAAGATCCTATCCAAAGCGTTCATCAAAGCTTTCTCTCGATCTGTGACTAGGCAAGTTGGCGTCATCTTAACAACCCTAAACAACTCAGCCAATTGATACATGCACCACGCATAGTTTTCTTCTTTCTCTTCTGACACAAAAGCCCCAGCAACGACATAGTTCTTCCACGTTGATGTTATTCCAACAATCTCTATGAAGGGCATGTTGTACCTTTGCAAGATAATACATTACTATAAGAATTTATAGAGTAAAAACAAACATCAGACTTTTTAACTTAATTATACTTACTGAATTGTACTGTATGTTGCGTCAATCAACATTACGTATGGAAACGCCTTAAGCAGTTTCATCGACTCTGGGCTTGCGAAGAACACATCTGTGATCTTATTTGTCACTTCGTCGCTCTTGTGTCTTACGAAGTAGTTCAACTCCTTCGAACGATAGAAGAATTCTTGGACCACAGTTCTTCCCTCCATCCTCTCTGTTCTGAACTTGTTACAAAAGCTGTAGACTTGTGACTTCTTAGTCATGTTGTCAGGAGATTCATTGAGCCTTGTGTACATCTGTATTGGTCTAGCATTTCCCTTCCTCGTGTAAGGATTCACCAATAATATGGTTGTGAGTTCCATGATCAACCCTTATGATCCATTCCTCATTTTCAGTCTCTCTACATGCAATCTGAAATTTGCAACCACATTTCTTTGTGTGGGTGAATTTCCTAGTTCTCCCAACTGAATCAGGAATGTAATGTCCATTACGCTCGCATTTAAGCCAAGACCTTCCTAACTTCCCTTTCAAGTCAGTTCTACCAACCTTCAACATGAAGTTATGAGTTTTTCCAATATCTCTTGCCCACTGTTCTGCTTCTGCTCTTGAGCTGAAGATCTTATCAGTGACGAAAACTTCTGAATAATCTGATGATATATGTGGGTCCTCATAAGGCACAACACTGTCAAACTGTGGTATTGTCTTCAATTTCGGGAAATACTCAATGTCTTGATATGGTTGCGATAAAGATTGGTATTCAGGAACATTAGACCAATCAGTTTGATAAGAATGATATGGAGGAGGATCAAGCTGAGAGACTATTGGCGGAATATCAAAATCCAAACCAAGATCAAAAGAAGACACTCCATCACGTCCCAAAGGAATATCGGCATTGATCGATAAGTTCCTTAAACAATTGAACATTGGACTATTATTCTGTAAAAACAACAAAATACAGAAAACAACACTCAAAAACCTGTTTTTCCTACCTTCGTCACGAATAAACTGTTAACATTCGTCACGGATAAAAGCAATAGTTGCGTGACGAAGAAAATTGCACATTTCTTGTGCAAATACCTTCGTCACGAATGTCTAGCAAACTTCCGTCACGAATGTTTTACTTAGTTCCGTGACGAATGTCATATTTACCCCATTTCAAATTTTTTTTACACTTTTTTACCCCTAAATTCGAATCAACCCCTAAATTCCAACACAAACACAAATTTTCACACAAACCCTAACTTCAACTTCATATTACAATTTTCACACAAACACAAATCATGCTCCTTGTATGTAACACCTAAAATAAACATATTTTCTACCAAACTCTATATTACAACATGATTTTCACACAATCAACACAAACAACTAACTTCAAACTATTCAATTTCATAAAAAAAACATATATTTTACCTACAAACCCTAACATTAACATTATTAAAAAGAACTATAACATACCTTATTGTAGTTCCCCCATGATGGACCATTTTCATCAACATTTTGGTGTATGTAATCATCCCAATTTGACATTTTCAATTGAATTTTGAGTTTGAATGAGAGTGTTTTAGGGTTTGAAGTGTTAAAAGATGAAGTATTTCGGGTTGAAGATGAAGTTTGCTGGATTGAATGAAGGTAATTAAATGTGGTTGGTGTGGATTAGACATAATAGCTTCATTTTTGCAGATGTAGCTACATTCGTCACGAAGGTTTAGTGTTTCTTCGTCACGAAGGTATGTAAAACATACGTGACGAAGGTTTGGATGTTTATAGAACCTTCGTGACGGATGTATGCAATAGTTACGTGACGAATGTTTGGATGTGCTAAATAAAATTTTAGGATGTGCTAAATAAAGGCTTGTTATTTTTATGAATAAAAAATAATATTCATTAGCCTGCGTATCATCCCATTCCCATATCTGCTTTGTTACCTTCTTCCTCGCTCTCAAATACTAAATTCCACGCCCTGATCCATCTTGTTCCTCTAATTGCTTCGATCATCTCATTCAATCTCCAGCTCATAGCGTTGTTAATCGAAATAGTGGGATGCAATCTTGAGAACCAAATAGTAAGAATTGGGGCCTGCTTGTTGCGAAGTTGACGTCCGAGGAGGAAGGTCAGTTAGCTTTCCTCATCCTCTCTCTTTACTCTTTCCTCTCGACCTGCTCAGATTTTCTCATTGAATTACAATTTCTGAGTTCTATGTGATTCGTTACTCATTGAATTCATATCTAGGTTTTGTACACTGAATATCTGATGATCTTAGTTTTGATGAAATTGCTTGCTGCTTTGGTCCAGTCTGTGCTGATAAATTTAATCTTCCGACCTTAGAGAATGTCAATCTCATGGATCGTCAGTTTTTTAGGCTAAATTATGTTTGATTAATTTCTTCGGATCATAGTTGAGAGAGACAACGAGTAGTACAGAGAATTGTTGGTTTGGGGAGGAATAGAGTACAGTATATTGATGTAACGACTGATTAGCTCGAGTACTACTTACTAATCTCAATTTCAATTTGATATCCTTTTCTTGCAGCTCCTCGCACTAAATAACAAACACAAGAAACTCAAAGTCCCGATTTTTGGCACTCAAAGTGCTTGATTAAATGCTAATGAGAGTATAAGAATATAGGGACAAGGGTTTGTATCTGAAAACTTCAATCTTGCTTTGTGTTGAATTTGTTTTATGATCAACCATTTTCTTTTTTTCTAATTGGTTTTAATCTAAAAGAATGTGGAAATTTGGCATTTAGTACTACCAAAGCTTGGTTTTAAAAATTTGAATGGCACCACTCTTAAATCCTACACTTAGAAGAATTCCCTTTCTTTAACTATTTAAAAAGTATTTGTGGAGTATATATATTTGTGTTTATGTATTTGTTTGGAATAGTTTCTGTTTTTACTTTGAATAGATGATTAATCATGATTAAATTTTGTATTACCTTGTTTGATAAATTGAGAAAAATATCTCAGATTTTCAAATGCAGCTTTTATCTTTTTAATGGTGTGATTTGGGGATAGGACATTAATTTGGCATCAGTTTTGTAGATTATAGTCACTTGAAGCCAAGTTGTTATCAAGTCTTCTTCAGTGGAAAATAATAAACTACCCTAGATTTTCTTAAGTGATCAAGTATGGATCTCAGTCTGCAATGTGTATGAATATTTGCAGATTTAACTAAAGTGATGAAACTGAGATAAACCTGCAAGTGAAGAGTGTCGGCCAGTGACATTCTTTTCATGTGGGGTGTGCTTAGAAGTTGAGAAGGGGTCTACCTAAAGTAAGCAATCTGATCTTGAATGGCATGTTGCTGTAGCTTTTCAACAAAGAAATAAAATAAAATAAAAAACAGAGAACTGTCATCTCAACTGCAATATATCACAAAGAGAATTATATTACCTACTGGATCAGTAAGTTTGTCAATATCAACTGCTCCTTCATAGGTGACATAAAAGAAAACATTATTCGCAGCTACAGCTTCTTTTCCTCGTTGCTTATACCTGAATCATTTCAGCGACTTGAGTTTGATGTAAGGAATAAAATTAGTGGGTGCAAAAAGGTGCATCAGACAAAGGAAATTTTTCAGACTTACCCAAATATCAAATCTGTCCACTCATGCAAATGAGCAGATACGTGCTCACTTTCAAGAGCCATTCTATGCTAATGAACAAAATCAACAGGATTTTTGGCCCATGGAGGAACCATCTATGACAGGAAGAAAAGAAACTGAAAAAAAACTATTTAGTGCTGTAGTAAATTATTCTTGAGAACATGTAAAACTACGAAAAAAATAGATACCAAGCTTTTCCCCAAGCTGTGTTGTTCCAAAATCAAGCTCATTCTTGTTGGTCAATGTCTCAGGCAGGTAAAACAGTTCTGGAACTTCCAGTGTGCAAGTAAATGAGTATGTACGTATAGGAGCATAAATAAGACACCACATCACTGTAAAATACTAATGATAAGTGAGTAAATGGATGAAAATATTGTACCAATTCCTTTACATCACTCATATCTTTGAGAACACCATTCCATGTTGCAGCAATATCCAAAAACCCTTTTTTTATGCGAATGAGAAAAGGGAAGTTTTGCTAAATAGCCCTTTTATTTCAGCTCACTTCTTATTCTTTATATCCTTGCTGTATTAGATTGGGTGTTTGTTACTTTTTGTTCTTCAGTTTTTTTCCTACTTAAAATTTTGTTGGGTGTGGAAGTCTGAAGGATTTCAATCTCTTATGTCCCATGAGGACATCATTTCACTCTGAAGAATTCCCCTACGCTATTTCACTAGTTTATGTATGTGTGTATGAAATTGTTTGGAAATATGTATACATATATTTCAATATGATTTGATGATTTATTATGATAATTTTTTGAATTTATCTTGTTTGATATATTATGAGAAATTTAAATGCAAAAAAGCCTAGATACTCAGTAATTGCTCTTTTTGTATCTATAGCTGTGAAATTGTAGACAGGTGGTTGCAATTCAATTGCCACCGTGTAGGTATTTAAGCTACTATCTCTGTTTATGTTGGTAATACTTTGATTGTTGATAATTTTCATACTGTATTGTGTGTAATTTACCATTGAACTTCTGCAGTTGAAACTTTACACATCTGACTCCCTACTTCCTAGGATTTAACTTTTCTAGTGATATCTTAGAAAGTGTTGTGAAAGAACTTTGTTACATGTGGCGATCAAATTGTATACCAGTGCATTTTTTGTTGTCAGCTAAATACACCGTATTGGCCACAATGGAGAGCTATCAATCTAAGTTACATTCTACTGTTTCTGTTGTCTACTGTCTTTGAACTAGCTGTTTAGCGAATTATAAAAAGTGCAAGTCTTCAAATGGATGAGGTGGTCAAAGCTGTTGAAGAGGTTAAAAAAGAATGGGGTGACACTTGGGTTGGTACTCAAGAACATATTAAGGCAATAGAACAGTATGGGAAATCAAGAAATGCAGATGGAGAGAAGAGCTCTCTTCCTAGATTGAATGCTTTGGTTCAGGATGGGTTAGCAATGCTCGATTCTTTGCAGTTTAAGATGGACGTGTTTGCGCCACAACTTCCAACCTATGATGAGGTTGAGTCTGCTCAATCTTTGCTGGAGAGTTGGAAGCAGCAATCTCATAGGTGTGTAACATAATTTACTTTGGTCTCATTAATCAGTCTTCTGGATTGTGGAATGACATAGTATAGGAAAAAGAAAAAGAAATGTAGGACATGTAAATGATATTGAATCCACTTTCAGTGATAACAAACTTTTTGGTCTTGTTCGAAACAATTCCAAAAGCGTAATACAGGAATTTTGCTTCCTAGTTTGCGTGTTTCTTTTAGGAAGGCAAATCTTCAAGCCAAGACAAACATGAGGAAAGCTGCTCAAGAAGAGGTAATAAACTTGCTTGTTTTACCCATCAAATTCCCCCAAAGTCTATGGCACCTAAGACTACTTACAGTTTGTTCATTTTATAAACTCAACATTCAAATTAGCCCCTTGCTCTTCTCTTTTGTGACTGAGTTCCCCGGCGTAATTTTATATATGCTGCTGATTGCTGCAGAGAGAACTGCTTCTGGGTGGTGGAAGTGAGTCCACAGCTCGCCGGCGTAATCTGCAGTATGTTCTCTAAGACAGAAAAGAGCCTTGGGTGTTTTGGGGATTTTTTTTTAATGAGATGAATGTTCTAGATTAACATTCCACTTCACATTGTGCTTGTGAAGGACAAAGGCTGGAATGACATCTGCAGCAGAAAGCATTACTGAGAGCCTCAGGCGCACTCGTCAGTTGATGGTCCAGGTCAGTGTTGGCTTTATCATGATAGTCTTTGACCATGATTACAATAGTTCTTCTTTGTTTTAGGCTTTGTTTGGGAAATCGCTTATAAATATTGCAAATTCAAAAACTACTGTTCCATTAAAAACACATTATAAACAAAAGTGTTTATATCTTCCTCTACCAAACAAACCCTTACATGTTCCTATTTTTGTAGGAGGTGGAGAGGAGTGCAAGTACACTATCGACATTTGGTATGTTGAACACTAACACCTCTATAATAATGAACGTAACACGATCTCAATGATTACTTAAACGAAGAGTTGTTCATTTGAATTTGTAGAGGAATCAACTGGAGTGCTGAAAAGAGCTGAAACAGAATACAAAGGGCAACGCTCATTGCTGATGCGTACCCGTAATCTTCTATCCACAATGCAGCGACAAGATGTTATTGACAGGTTAGTGATTTCGTCCAAAAAACTCAATACTTCATATTATGTGAAACTGAAATGGTTTTTGCTTCTATTCTATTGGCAGGATAATAATCACAGTGGGATTTTTGCTGTTTACTCTTGCCGTTCTCTATGTTGTTTCGAAGCGCATTGGGTTATTGATGCTGCAGCGTAAAGTCACTGCATTGATCAAAGCTGGTATGGGTAAAAATGGTGGTGGTGAAAGTGGAAACTCTGTAAATCATCTTGTTCGTGACGAGCTCTGATACTTCATACTTGTATGTTTACCTTCTCATTTTGTTTTAAATACCGAGTGTAGCAGAATTGGTCAACGTAAGGCTAACAAAATCTACGGTCTCATTTGCTTGAAGCATCATCATTATCGGTTCATATACTATATACTCCGTATTATGTTTTGTTCATATTCGATCTTCTATATGATTATTATTATTTCATTAAAAAAAGAGAAAAAATCCTCATTAAACTACAATAAAGTGAGAGCAAGGGACACGTGGAAAGGGAAGGAGCGGAACGCGTGGCACATGCAACTGAAACGTGGCTGTAACTTTCTTTTCGGAGTACTTGCTTGTAACTTGCGTGTTCTAGTTCAACACAATTACAGGGGTTTGTTTGCAAGAACTCACAACAGATAAGATCGAGTAGTCGAAGGCTGATAGAAAACTGAATTGATCGAAAAATGGGTTCAGAGACGTTCATAGAAGTCATCCTCGCAATCCTCCTCCCTCCCGTCGGAGTCTTCCTTCGTTACGGTTGCGGCGTACGTTTATATATATTCTCATCCCTTTTCTCTCTTAATTTCGTACTATATAATTATGTTGGTCGATTACGGATTCGGTTGGATTACATTGTTTTTTTATGGGTTATGATGGAGATCAATTCAAGGTTTTGATGTTTGATGTATTTGTTCTGTCAGGTGGAATTTTGGATCTGTTTGTTGCTCACCATACTGGGATACATACCTGGAATCATATACGCTCTCTATGTTCTCGTTGCTTAAGATCATGTCTACTTTATAATTTGGCTGTTTTCAATTTCTTACTTTCTCTTTCGTCATTCACAATTCCTAGTGTAAAACCGAATTAGAACTTGTTCTATGTAGAATTCTGAAACATTCCTTTTATATGTAGTTTGGATTCTTCCTCTGTTTTTATATTTCCTTGATTCTATTATCTTTTTATCCTTCAATTTGTGCATAGCACGTCCAGGAGAATTTGAGGATAGATCAGCTATATCTACACTGAACATTCACAATCATAATAAAGTAATCAGTGACTTGGTCATGAGAAATCTCTGCCAATATAAAATTGACAGACAAATCTTCAAAATTAGTAAGTGTAAGCCACGTCTATGCACATCAGTTAGTTCCCCAACACCATAACTCCTCGATCATGACTGATTAATTGCATATTTGCATTGCATTTCCCTGATCGAATTGAGAGAAGCTATGCCGAGTAAGCTGCAGAAGGCGATCGCGGCGGTCAAGGACCAGACGAGCATAAGCCTCGCGAAGGTGAAGACGACGACGACGAGCACACCCGCTGCACTCGAGGTGGCCATCCTGAAGGCGACCACCCATGACGACATCCCGACAAACGAGCAACACGTGCAGCTGATCCTGCTAATGACGTCTTCGAGTAGGGCCCACGCCTCGGCTTGTGCGCGCGCTCTTGGACGCCGCATCACCCGAACACGTAACTACGCGGTCGCCCTGAAATCGCTCCTCCTCGTCCTCCGCCTCTTCCAAGACGGTGACCCCCATTTCCCGAAAGAGGTCCTCTCGGCCATGAAACGGGGTTACAGAATCCTAAACCTCTCGTCGTTCTCGGCCCCCGGATCCGACAGCTGGCACTTCACCGCGTTTGTTCGCACGTTCGCCCTCTACCTCGACGACCGCCTCCACTGCTTCCTCACGGGGAGGCTCGTACATCGCCGCCTCACCTCCTCCTCCGTCCCCAACAAGCCCCCGCTCGACATGAAGCCTCCTCTCCTCCTCGACCGCCTCTCCCACTGGCAGAGGCTCCTCGACAGGGCGGTGGGGACTCGTCCCACGGGTCCTGCTAAGTCCAACCGCCTCGTTCACACGTGCCTCTATGCCGTCGTCAACGAGAGCTTCGACCTCTACCGCGACATCTCCAACGGCGTCGCTCTCCTTCTCGACGGCTTCTTCCACCTTGAATACCCGTCGTCCGCACGCGCCTACCAGGCCTTCCTCAAGGCCGAGAAACAATTCTCCGAGCTCGGTGTTTTCTACGAGTTCTGCAAGACGGTTGGAGTCGGGGGACGTAGCTGTGACTACCCGTCCGTCACGGGCATGTCGCGGGATCTTCTTGACACCCTCCATGACTTTCTCAAAGACCACCAACAACAGCCGAACTCGACCGCCTCACCTTCCACAACCGCCTTTCGAGGCCGTGCACGTGGTACTTCCTTGGGGGATCTCATTGGCGATATCTCGTCTGATGCTCCGCTTGAATTGGCGCCCTCGTGTCGTTCGGATCCTGGAGATGATGACAAGGCTGTAGCGTCTGATGATTTGGATTTGGCCTCGGTCATGTCGGATCCTACCTCCACCAGTTTCTCTGCTCCCGACTTTCTCGAGGTTGACGACGATGAAATTGAGTTTGAAGGCGTATCGGGAACCGGATGGGAGTTGGCGTTGATGGATGGCTCGAACGATTGTGGAGTCGGGGTGGAGTTCGATGGCGATCCGTCGTCTTCCCACCAGTACAACCCCTTCTTGCATGATCACCTCTTCTTCGACGTGCCTCCAACAAGTGGCGTTGATTTTTTTGGGACATTTGAAGGAAGCGAAGTTAATGGTAATTCTGGACATGTGTTGGAACAGTTTCACAGTGGCCAAGCTAATTCCATTCAGGGGAGTCTCGAGAATTGTAATTCGGAAACCATTTCGAATCCAATCGGGACGTCATCGCCATTTGATCTGTTTGCCAGTCTCAGAATTAGAAGCACAGAAGCATAACCTAGCGTTTCTTTGCCTTTTAATTTTACTCAAGTTGCTACGGTAAAAAAAGATCGATGTGCTTGGTCGAAAGTTCAACTTGCAATTCATTAACTTGTTCATTTACATCCATACAAAGATTTTACACCCAGCAACTGCGCAACACCAGGATTTACCCCGCACACACCCTTTCCGTGACGTGACAACCATAGGAATTTAAATCCGGTTTAATATATAACCGGTTTATTAATTCATTAAATTAAAAATTATTTTGAACCGGTTTTTTTAAACCCGACGACATCCGGTGCGTCCCCATGTGACGTCTTCCCGTCGGACAGTTCCATCGTCACGACGTGTAGATGAGATTAGATTTTTAAAATTTGAAAATCTCATCTACACGTGGTGTAGGCCTAGAATCCATCTTCACCACGTGTATATGGATTCTGGGTCATTTTTTACATTGCCTAATGATTGATCTCGAAAATTAGATAAGATGATTTTTGCGTTGTCTAATGATATCCCTTCAAGCTTAATCTTAATCTTATATTATCTTATCTTATTTTATCTTAATATACTATAAAAATCGTGGATTGTCGTATAAAGATATTCCAAGAATATATTATACGTCATACTTATTTCCTAATTTATAACAATCTCTATGGCTTTCAAGTTAACCTAATTAACTCGAGATTTACCAAATATTACATAGACAATATTACAACCAACTCTAGCAATATCCTAACAAGGAAAAGATCTCCTACACGATCTTCTCGGCTCGCCGCCCACGCTAGGGTTAGAAACAACACGGATGTAACGCAGTTCCTTCAGACCTCCCTTAATACTTCATCAGTCTTCAAATCTTCAATCTTTTCATCTGAAATATCAAGATAAACTATACCATAGTATATGCTAAGGTTGTCATCGTCAAAACATAGAGTAATAGTGGAAAGAAACCTATTGAAGAACCAGTGTTCCTCAGGTCCCTATTCCAACAATATCTTGATTACAATAGAACTTGGATCACTCACCTAGACGTCCTAGCTAGATCTCGGATCACTCTTCTCACTTGAATCTCAATCTCACACACGTAGAACAACTCTAAACCGAGTATTAGGTTTTCTCTCTTCAAAGTCTTACTAAGCTATGCAATTCCCATGCAATATATAGCATACTAAATACCTCAAACCTAACTACCAATCTAGCCGTTCTAATATTACCATAAATCTCACAATATCTTTCTAAAAGGAAATCACTTCCCAATTCTTCATTCACAAGGAAATCTCTTCCTAAGAATATTTCCTTTCGTGTGACATTCCAACTTGTTCTCCAAGTAGTCACCTTGGGCCTTACACTTCGGCGCGCCACCTTGAACAAATAAGGAAACAATAGTGTATAAGGAAATATTCCTTCCGTGTAATATTTCCTTATTCCTTTGGCACTTCTTCACACGCGCATCCAATGCCCATCCTTGCCGAGTTGCCACTTTTCTTATTTGCCAAGATCTTCTTTTCCTTCTTTAACAAGATCTTCTTTCCTTCTTTGAAATGCAACTCTTCCATAATTCTTCAAGTCCATTCTTCAAGATATCTTCGACCAATAATCTTCTTCCGGATGAACTTATTCTTCACAACTGTCTTCCATTCGTCGTAACCTTACGTCTCATGGATTACAGCAAGACTTCCCTCGTACCTGCTTGTACTTCCTTTGTTCCTGTCTACGCACAAGTAGACTTCCTTCGTTCCTGTCTACACAAGTAGACTTCCTTCGTTCCTGCACACACACTAGTAACAATACCTACGCACTCAAGTAAAACATTAGTGGATGTTTGTCATTCAATCAAAACTTCATCATATCTCAACAGAAGTGATGGTTGAGAGTAATCCACATGGTCAAATACCTCTAATAGTCATTGAAGTCAAGTTTCAATCCACATCGGTTGGTCGTCGTTTTGCCAATTTGGTTGTTAGTGGCCCATTAGCGTCTTTTTGCATTTACGAAACGCTTCGAGCCTAATTTTTGGTGAAAGAGACTTTGTTGGGACTTCATGTGCCTAATAATACTTAGTTTGTATGTGTTCAAACAGAATCAACCGTCGATGGTGTTGGCCATACGTAAAAAGACAATTTGGAGAATTAAGAGTTTTTTGGTATTACAAAGGAGGTGTTACTTGAAAAGTACAAAGTGGTAGTTGAAACCAACACACATGATAAAATACCTCTAATAGTCATTGAAATCAAGTTACATTCAATTTCGACATCGTTTAGTCGTCGTTTTGGCAATTTGGGCCCTAATGGACCTTAAGGCCCATTTAGCGTCTTTTTGTGATTACGGACCGCTTCGAGCCTAATTCTGGGTGAGTGAGACCTTGTTGGGACTTCATAAGACTAAGTTGTATATGTTTTTCGAATGTATTTTTGATTTCATATTTATCTTTACTTTTCAGTTTTAATTTTTTTATATTCTCAAAATAAAAAAGGCAAACTAAAAAAAATTCTATATATATATATCTAAAAATAGTTTTCTTCGAGACGTGTAGATGGAAATCCCATCTACACGACAATATATTTGTAAAGATCCATAGTTCGATTTAAGAATAATGCATAATTATGCCTTATAAATATTAAATTTGTGATGTTATAAGGTGAAAGTAGCCTTATAAAGATGGTGATTTGTGTGCTCTTAATACTGCATTTTGATTGGCTGATGTAAATTGTAAATCATTCTCTTATTGGCTAATGGATTAATTTATTATTTCATTTTCATCATTTTCAATGCTCACCTCTTGCCTTAATCCAAGATATTTTTTAACAATAAGACTAACATAGTGGGACAGAGGGAGTAGTTGTCCAATGAACCGACCTCTGTAAACCTAAACATGACATATTGACATCTAATAAAGTTGTAAAAGTTAGTATAAAGTTTACTAATAAAAACCTCATCTACCTTTCGGGCTTAAAAAATAGGACGATCCACTCAAAGAAAAGTTTTGATTCTTTCCAATTTCCATTAGACAGACAAATGTTATTTATTTGCAAGACTCAAAGTGAATAAAATACTAACAATAAATTTAGAAATTCAAAAAACTAAATAATGTCGCATACGAATAATTTATTCCAGTCACTATCGTGTCTCTCTCTTTCTCTCTCGCAAGCGTGGTTAATAAAATCTCCCCTTCTTTTTCAACTGTCTCTCCGTGTTCAACTCGCGTTCAAGCTACCAAGCCTCGTCGACGAATCCAATATTTTTAGAGAGAGAAGGGAACAAATTCACACAAAGAGACGTACAGATCTATAGTTCGATTTCTCTATCAATCGCGTTTCGTCTTGTAGAAAGTTCTAGGAGCAGAAAATCCTTTTCCTTCCTCCAGTTATTTTGCCAAAAATTGCTATCATACGGATCGAAGCGGTTAGGGTTTCATATTTTCGAATTCATTTCTCGTGTTTGTGTTGTTGATCGCGTTAGATTGGCTTCCTGTGAAGACTGCGATCTGCGGCGGAGATTTCGAAGTCAGCTGTTGTTGATTGTTTGTCGATTCGAGCGGTGATCGGAACTGCTGTCAAATTTGTGTACCTTATTGGGGATAGGAAAAGGAGTAAGAGCTGGACGAGGAAAAATTGCTTGTTTTGGTATTTTGATTCGAAAAGAGATGTTGTTGACCTTAGCTGGTAATGCGTGAAGTAGTATGGCATTAGTTGCTTGTCGTGAAGAACATGTCGCTTTACATAGGTCGCGAGGCTTCAAAGGTTTCTTTTCTTTCTGTTCATGATTGTTTCTTGTAATGCCAGTAATTTTATTATTGTTGATTTGGTTCTTTGTGTTTGGTGATGAAGCTGTGGAAAAGACTCTGCGCGGAAATATCAACAGAACTCCAGCTGCTTTTCGAGAAATGGAAGTATATTCTTGCAGGAGTTATTTTCCAGGTCTGGTGTCTTTTCCAGCTTATATGCCTGATTTTCAATAAGAATAAGCTTCATAAATTTTTGGTTTAATGTAGAATCACTGTGATCTAACTCTAGCGTGTTAACTGTTAAGTTACTGCTATTTAAGAAAACTGATTATTGCATTTATGGGCTCAGTGGCCTTTTCAGTAACTTTTGAATGAATCAAGGTAAATTAGATCTTAGGCCATCCATTCACTGCTTCAACAATATCTCAGGCTTTTTAGCCATTCTCTACATCTGAACTATGCGCATGCTTCTTCTATATATTATCTGGTTTATCCTTAAGGAGTTAAGACTGTTGGGGTGAGGTATTTACAATTGTAAATGCAATCGTTTCTCTTACTGGGAGTTGTAGATTGTTTTAGTTCTAGTTCTTGACTTTGAAGCATTTCTTACTGCAGTATATTCATGGATTGGCGGCTCACGGCGTTCATTATTTACATAGACCAGGACCAACACTCCAGGATACTGGCTTTTTTCTACTTCCGGTATGCTTGAAAGAAGTAGCGCATTACTTCAATATCCTTTTTATACTCTTCCATTTTCTAAACTCTCGTTGGTGCAATGAAGGAACTTGGACTAGACAAGGCGTACATTAGTGAATCTGTGTTCACCAGCGTATTTTTGTCATTCTTCCTGGTAAGTTACACCCCGCTTCTCCTCCCAATGTAGACTGGTTTTGTGGCTCTTATTTTTCTTTGTCCATGCTCTGTTAAGAAAGTGTGAATGTGTGATAGACCCGTCCAGATTTTTTTTTCGAGCTTGATTTCTGGAGTGTCCAATACGGTTGGTAAAATAAGAGCTAGGATGTTCTTATCAATTGTCATCATTGATGGACATGTTTTCTTGAGATCCTAGTCTTAAGGTTACATAAAATTGCTTATAGGTGGCTTCTCCCTGTATATAGTTTTACTGAATCTGATTGGCTTTCATAGAGTTATGTTAATCCTTTTTCTGTCAATTGTTTTTTTAATTACTTTCTAAATGTTCTTACATTTAATGTATCTGATATGCTGTATTGTAGTGGACTTTTCATCCTTTTATCTTCAAAAGCAAAAGAATTTATACAGTTCTACTCTGGTGCCGGGTCCTTGCTTTCTTAGTGGTACGTTCTGAACCTTTTTTTGTAACATTCCGGTGTATTTGACTATTTGAGTATGTTTTCTAGTTCATGAATTTTCTTGATTGAAACATATGATTATGTTAGTAGTACCCTGATCAGAACCTGAATTTTTAAGAGAAATATCTGCAATTTGATAGAATTTACTAATATCAGAAATTCCGAATGGTAGATTTATTGTCTAATATTTAATTTAGTACTGACTTAAACTTGCTTCCAGGCTTCGCAGATACTCCGGATCATAACATTCTACTCTACCCAGCTTCCTGGTCCAAACTATCATTGCCGTGAGGTAAAGCTCTAGTGTATTGTATTTTCAGATAAATAAGCATCTTTGTTGGTTCAGTACTTGCCCAATTAAACCAAAAACATTGAAGTCTTTTACCTAATTAAAATTTAAACTCACCATCTGTCTAACCATGAGATGATGTATGTTTATCTGTGCAGGGTTCAAAACTTGCCAGGCTGCCTCGGCCACAGAACTTGCTTGAGATTTTTCTAATTAAGCGTGAGCTCCTAGTTTCTGTTATTGGGCTATTGTGTATCCATTCTATCAACTACTCTAGACTAATAGTTCTGATAAAATGTTTGTTTGTATGCAGCTAGTGGAATACTATTTGGTTGTGGTGATCTCATATTTTCCTCTCACATGATCTTCACACTCGTGTTTGTGCGGACTTACCATAAATACGGAACAAAGAGGTAAACTGCATTCCTCTCCTTGCATGAGACATATTCTTATGTCTGCTGACCGGTGCTTAAACTGAGGGGCTAATGTCTTAATAGTTTAAGCTTTGTATGGCAAAGAGAAGAGAAATTACATTGTTCCATATCAGAATGTAACTATGAAAGTAATAAGACAATGTTACAGATGGGATAGATATTTAGATCCATCACATGATCTGCTTTACTGATAATCAATTCGATCATTTGACTTGCAGGTGGATTAAACAATTGGGTTGGTTGATCGCTATTATCCAGAGTTTACTGATTATAGCATCACGCAAACATTACACAGTGGATATTGTTGTAGCATGGTATGAGCCATATCATATCATAAAGTTTTGAAGGTTTCTCCCTAAATTTGCTCAAAAATCAACCAACACTATCATCCATTCTTTTGCACTCTTGTGTTGCAGGTATACTGTTAATCTGGTCGTCTTCTTTGTTGACAAGCAACTACCAGGTTTTTTTTCCAAATCCTCTCTACTGCACTGGTTAATGTTCTAATTTAATTGCTCTCAGTTACTCATTCTATTTTTAACAGAAATGCCCGAACGGTCAACTGGAGTTGCATCAATGCTTTTACCATTGAGCAACAAAGAGAAGGAAGCAAAGAGCAAAGAGGAGACCCACAAGCTGTTGAATGGAAACTCTGGAGATTCAGTGGATCGGGTATGCAAAGAAACACTATCCTTATTTTAATCAAACTGTTTTTTCTAGAGATTTAGGATGATTTACATTTATGACCTCTGATTTTTCTTACAGAGGCAGAGGACTCAAATGAATGGCAAGATTATGGACGATGTCCACAACGGCCATCCTGATTCAGCTATGAACGGCGTGTAGATGTAATAAAATGTCACACACTGGATTAATTCCCGATCTTCACAGACACGTCCAGGTAACTCATTGGTTTCTGACAAAAAGCAAAGAAATCATCTTCAATGTTTGATTTAGTTGAAATGAAATTTTGGTTTAAAATCTTTCTGATTTTGTTATTTCCCCTCCATCAATCGTCTTGTTTACTAAACCTGTAGTTCTTCCAGTCTAGCGTCTAAATTCTGTTAAGAAGCACTACTAGGTATATAAGTTGCAGCTCTTGTGAAGCAAAGGCTTTCACATTAGTGCATTTGGCTGATATGGAACGTTTGGTTGGTGGTCCATGTTGTATCAGAAAAAAACATTTAAAAATATGAAGATTCTCTTTATTTTAATTCATTTCTTATCTTTTGAATTTGAATCCCATTGTTAGAATATAGCCTCTGCCATGAACATGATCTACACTCTGCAGTGATTTTCTGTAGGGTTTGGTAGATTCACATGGTTTGTGGACTCTGGACCTGTATAGCTGTCATCCTCCTGTCATGAGTTGTTGGCATGTGCTGTTGCTGTTTTGTCTCACTGGATTCTCAACTGGCTTTTTTTGGATACAAGAATTGTTCAGCTTTTTCGGTTCATAATATCTTCCGAGTAATTTGTTGGTTCAGATGTGGGTGTCCTGTTGAGTCCTAACCTGCAGTAAAAATGTGGCGAGCTGATATTTTGAAGTCTATTTTAGCTAGTGTAGCATTAATATATAAACAATTGGGGCAGGGAAAATAAACAATCTTTTTAACAAAGGAATCGAATAAACTGAAAAATGGGTGTGTAACGCGCTCAAATAAACCAGGCCGGTTTTAGGCGCATCATTAACGCGCTCAAACAAATCAGGTCGGATTTTTTTTGCCTTTAAAATGCTTAAAAACCCGGTCTATTTTTGGACTCATCATTATTGCTCCCAAGAGTGGGTGTGGGTTATAATTTTTCGAATGCCGGGTTTTTCTCGGAAAATCATTGAATGAAGTTGAAAAGTCACTTGCAAACTAACTAAAAATATAAAAGGGAGCCTGGCTCCCTCATTTACACCAAATAAATAAATAAAATGAAGTCGATACTGAAAAGAGTCTTGTGCATGCATGATTTATCAGATGTTGCTTGATTCTGGCAAATTTGTAGGACTCACAGGTATTTACGAGATCAAGCGATTCAATTGTACGTGGATATAACTCGTAGGGTTGAAGATCTCTTCCCGAGCCTGCAGGCTTGAAGACCCTCCTCCCGACCCTCCAATCCTCCACCACCGTCTTCCCGTTGATCGTCTGGTCCCAAAACAACGCCTCTGACGTCGAGTTCCACCCGCAGTGGGACCAGAACCCGTCCACTGCCGGGTGGCTCAGAACCCTACCATTAGGATAAGATATTTGTGTAGCTTTTCATGGTAGCTAAAATATAATTATACAAAAGATATACCTAAGATATACAAAGTTATGACGGCTAGTCGAACGTCTAGATAGATAGATACATAAAAATGATTACAGTGATGACATGAGATTTAGTTACTTTTTTATTGTTTTATTTTACAGATTTTAATCAAAACATGAACATACATGATCATCAGATTATGAACATTACCGCCTAAATTATGAACAGTAGCTTGTTATCTATAAACGCGAACATTTCGCACCGTAAAGTTTATTCTTACCGAAACCTTTTATCCTTTTATTTTGGAGTCTAACCAAAATCTCTTTCATCTAGTCGTGTTCTAGGAAGATCCGAGTCGGAGGCCGGATGTCCGCCTATAGCCTAGTCGGCCTAGTAGATTTTTAGAACACTTTAAATATACATTATTATGAATATTTAAAGCTTTCTTTGGCTAGTTTGTTAAGTTTCTTATTCAACTTGATATTATCCTATTTTATGTCTTTTTCACGACAATTTATTCGTCCATTTGAGTGTTTCGCACCATAATGTTTATTCTCACTGAAACTGTATCTTGTAGTCTAACCAAAACCTCTTTCATCTAGTCGTGTTCTAGGAAGATCCTAGGCGGAGGATGTCCGTCTATAGCCTAGCGCCCTAGTCGGCCTAGTCTGGGATTTGTAGAACACTTTAAATATACATTATTTTCAATAACTAAATCTTTCTTTTGACTAGTTTGTTAGTTTCTTATTCGACTTGATAGTATCGTATTTTATGTCCTTTTCACCACAATTTATTCATCTATTGGGTGTTTCACGGCCTATCTAAAGTATAATACCTGAGCTGGTGGCACCACCGTACCAAAAACCCTCTTTCACCCCCAATGAGCCCAAGAGTGTTGTCATCACCACGCGTCACCCAGAGATGGCGGACACCACTATCGGCTATTCCAGCAACAATCTCGGCGGTCAGGTCAACGGAAGCTTCCCATGGAGATATATAAGGTTGAGAGTCGAGCCATTGGAGATAGTCGTTTTCGGAGTAAGGTATTAAGGGGCCGATATGGAGGACGGAGGTGGTGGGGAATTTGCATTGGAGGGCGGGTGATTCGAGCTCAGAGACGGAGGTGAGGACGAGGAATTGAGTGTTGGAGATGGCGGGGACGAGTTGAAGGACACTTTCGATGATTTCAGCACCGTCGCCATGGAAGACTGTTGGGAGGTCGGATATGGATGTTGGTGGTAAGCCTCGGATGTACTCCACTACCTCGCTTCCTCTTTCTGCCATGCAACAAACATGACTACAATGTTTAACTTCAAACTAAAGTTGAAATTTCATTCTTCTATCACATTGGGATCTTAATCCAGGTGACAACCCGACAGCTAAAGCCTACTTTAGTGATTGAGCCCAACTCATAAGCTAAGCTAATGAGGTTTCATCCTAAAATCAATTAGCAATAGAAGGAGTAATTCATGAGTTTATATAGTGAACAACTTATATCCCAACTCCCGATATAAATCTCTGTTTAACACTTGTATATGCATTTTGTATAATCTATTTGTATGTTAATAATCATTTTTACATGAATTTCTCTCTCTAAGTTTACAGAAAGAGAATTGAATACACTACTAGAGAAATGCCTTTTAGTGTAAACAACGGATTGTGACAAAACCGCGAGCACACCTGCCTACACTAGCGTACAACGCGCATCACACACTTGTTAGTATACTCACGAGTATAAACCATAGAGCTATGGTCTTGGAGAGAGGACACGATATGTTGGAGTGGTAACTGTAATTTTGGCCAAAAGTGTTTTGTGTTAGCTAGAAACATGCATATCCTTCAAGACTTTTTCCTCACTAACATGTGACAATCATATAAAAACTTCATGACATGTGGAACAAAAAAAAGCAAAGAGCAACAAATGTCATGTGAATCTCTCTCCTCTTGCTTTTATAATTAGGGGAAAATGTGTAATTTTATAGTACTTCACACTTGTAAAAGTAGCTTCCGAGAAAGATGGTGAACCATTCCGTCTTTTTGAGTATCAATGTATCATTTTACTTAATCCCACGATTGGGTTTTACTATATGTGGTCGACGAATGCAAAAGCATAAAAGAAAAACCTCTTCCGTTGATGGATCTCATAAGGACGTCCCCTTTTCATTATCATTCTTCTTCATGATGTTGTTGTAAGAGCCGACTCAAATCAAGAGTAGACACCTATCGACTTGGAAAATATTACAGCCTACAACTAAAATTGATTTTTAGCTTGGAAAGCATCACCCTAAACATTAACACATATAGATTCAGATTTAGTGGATTATTAATTTTAGTTTATAAAAGAAATAAATTTTAATGGGTTTATTGATTTTAACTGCTTCAAAACAAGGGGGTTTTGCAGCCTATATTACTGATTTTATAGAAGGGTGTTGAGTAGATTATATTATTGATTTTAATTACTACAAAAAAGACATGTCTAATAATCCGGATTTTAGAGATAAAAGAGATTGTGGATGATACATCATTCAAAAGAGACGACTATAGATTTATCATTGATATTTTGTTTCAGCCATTCTTTAGCCCTTACGAAAAAACAAGAAGCTGGGAAGAGCGCAAACATATTGAAACGACGACTCTCTTGAAGAAATGAGTAATCAGAGCGAGTAACCAAAGAGGAAGCGATAACACTCGCCGACAAACTGCTAATTTGAAGTTAATGGGCGAAATACTACCGATTTTCATAATTGTAAACAAATATTGTAAAAAATATTTCTATATATCGAGATTAATTTTAGTTTTCAAATTATTGCTCAATCGGCTAAATTAATGGTAAATAAAGAATTAAAAATCTGAAAACCAACAATTGAAAACAAATATTTAAAATTATAAAATCAAATATACATTGACTGTAAATTAATTCAAACCGTGAATACTGAGAAGTGAGAAGTTGTACCATACCAGAAACTTGTAGAGGAAAATGGCCATTCTCGACAAGCAAATCAAAGTGAGAAAAGAAGGTAAGCATGGAAGCCGATCCCGGCGACATGCCCGCCACCGGTATATTCCTCCGTCTCCCCACCCCACCGCCCAAAACAAGTAAATATCATACACCAACGCAGTAGGCGGCGGATCGAGCCGCCTCAAACGCCGATCAACCGGCTTCTCCAGCTTCGTGAAAACCGCTTCCACGAACTGAGGAAACGCTGCAGCTCGGCCCACCGCCGATGGCACAACCTGATTCAGGGGAGGATTTTAGCAGAATATAATAGTTATATGATTTTGTTTGCTCGGTACTTTTTGATAGACTATGAAACTAAGACTTTAACTATCGGCTTAAAGTTTTTATTGAGTTGGTCATTTAATATGATATGAGAACCAAAGCGACACAGAGGAGGCCCATGCTGCATCCACACTTTAAGCCAAAATGCTTTTATGTGAAGGGGCGTGACAGAGTATGAAACTAATCTTGAGAATTTAACTATCGGCTTAAGATTTTGGTTGAGTTGGTCCTTTGACACGGTAATAGAGTCACATGACACAGAGGAGGCTCATGTTGCATCCATACTTCAAGCCAAAAGACTTTTATGTGAAGGGGTGTGATATAGTATGAAACTAATCTTGAAACTTTAACTATCGGCTTAAGCTTTTGGTTGAGTTGGTCCTTTGACACGGTAATAGAGTCATGACACAGAGGAGGCCCATGCTGCATCCACACTTCAAGCCAAAGGGCTTTCATGTAAGGGGCGTGACAAAGTATGAAACTAATCTTGAGACTTTAAGTACCGACTTAAGCTTTTGGTTGAGTTGATCTTTTAACATGGTAATAGAGTCACATGACACAGAGGAGGCTCATGCTGCATCCACACTTCTAGCCAAAGGGCTTTCATGTGAGAGGGTTGTGACAGAGTATGGAACTAATCTTGAGACTTCAACTATCGGCTTAAACTTTTGGTTGAGTTGGTCATTTGACAATTTTACGAAAAAATCTAGATTATATATGTTGGATTATAACTACGCAATATTTTATCCCTTCCTGAAGTAAAATCCTGCAGACGTGACTGACCTGATCGACAGCGGCGAGCCTCAAGTTGGGTGGAAGATCGGGTTCGGAGGAGTCGGTCAAGAAGACGCGCCACTCATCTGTTACGACGAGGGTGATGAGGAGGGTGGAGGATTTGGTGGCGATTAGTTTGCAGAGGTTTAGCATCGGGTTTATGTGGCCCCTTCCTGGGTAGGATATTGCCACTAGGTGGCCGGCGAGGAATGATGGACTCATTGATTTGGTTAGATTGGTGTGTGTCTTTTGTTTGGGTTTGTGATCGATCGAGTGTTTGGAGTAGGAGGATAAATATTTGGTGGTGGGTGAGGGTGATTTTGACTGCTAATGGATTTGGTTTGGTATTGATGGAACTAGCCTACCATATGGACTGATTCCAAGGGATCGATCATGTCATTGTCTGCATTGAAGTAAGGTTTTGAAATCATGCAAGTTTCACGTCAAGTTGCTTAGAAATGATTCAAGGATATCCGAAATTTATCCGGCTATATATGATTTTAGTTGAATAGAAGATCAATCAACTAATATGGAAAATAGCCAATGGGCTTGTAGCGGTAAGGGGAAGTCTGTGAAGTATACTCACTACCGGCATCTAACCCCAACATTAGCTGGGTAGGGGCCCGTCTGATAAAGGGGTCTCGGTCCTTGCCTAAACCCAAAAAGAAAAAACTTATATGGATACAAGTTAGAGGGGGAAGTTCGATTACACCATAAAAATTAAAAGTGTGAAATTTTTCGCGTTCATAGATAAAAAGAAATTAATGTTTATAATTTTGATTATAGAAAACAATTAAAATTCGCAATATTTACAAGTATGTCACTGTGTCCCTCACTGACTCAAAACTTGTAATGACCCAGATTATGAACATTACGATTATAAATATTGACGTGTAATCTATAAATACGAATTGTTCACACTTCGCATTTTAAGACTTGTCCGCAACGACCGCACCAAGTGCATGTACTTTTGATCTTATATTTAATATTATAATATGTTTATTTTTGGTAGCAACAAGTGCATGTACTTTTTAATTATTTATAAACTGTTACGACTTATAAACAATTTATTTAAAAAACGTTAATCTTGAGAGTTGAGAATCGTGTATAAGGAGGCTTTTGTGGGTTAAGATTTTTTTTCCTTAAAACAATTTTTTTAAGTAGGTATTAACTACTAATATATACCCAAATTTAGGGTAAGTAACCCTTTTTGTACTTTGAATTGTATTTTCTAACCCTAAAAATTTCTAGTGTGGTAACTAACCTTTTTGTGTTGATGACGGTTTGTGTTGATGACAGTTTGAGTTGATGACAGTTTGTGTTGATGACCGTAATTTCGGTTGATGACAATAATTTTGGTTGATGACAGTCATTTCGGTTGATGATAATAATTTTTGTTGATGACAATAATTTGTATTAATGACACTGATATTATGACAGCTTGAGTTAATAGCATATTTTTATCATATTTGATTACATTTTTTTGTCATCACGACTACTAATATTGTCCTCCAAAATAAATTGTAATAAGTGAGTACTAAATTAATGGAAAAAATTCATATTCAATCAATTTTTGGTAAAAATGTCAAATTAAATTGTCGTCATTACGATTGAAGTGTCATCCACCTCATAAACATGTCACAAAATTTCAGATGACAATCAAAGAGTAAAATTAAACATTTGTAGACAAGATTTGTCATCTTAAATACCATAAGTTATACAATACCAGTTTTTTGGGCAAAATTGTCATCTTATAGGCAAGATGACAATCCTAAAAATAGAGGTCGACAATGAAAATGATGAATGTAATCAATAAGTAGGATTTATACAATGAATGTATTGTCATCCTCACTATAAAATCAAAATTAAAGCCTTATAAAGAAGAAGAATTCTAAAACTCAACTAATAGATATTGTCATCAACAAACACTTTCAACTTTCTGGACATATTGTCATCAACGAGCAATACAATGAACAACTTACTAAATCATTCAGAATAAATGCAAGACATACTAACAAATGTTATTAATCTGAATACACTGCAAGGTGACCATAGGGAATACAGACAACAAGAATGCAGGATTATGTTTATGAGTCTGCTATTATGTTCTCGACCTCAACACCAGGTTCCATGGTGATCCGCTTTACCTCATCAACATACAACCAAATATTACTCTGATGAACACAAAAATTCAAACTTCGCAAGCCAGCTAACCATGAACTTCGACGAACTCAAACAGAGAACGAAAGTGAGGTTAACTGATAAAGCGAAACAGAGGAAGAAATGGATCAACGAGAGCACTCACCAGCAATTCAAGCTCTGACGGAGATGGCAAAGCGAAAAATTCTTTGTGGCGCTGCCTATTCCCGACGAATCGAGACAAGATAGACGCGAGATCTGGATTGCAGAGAAGACAACGCGAAGAATCGTCGTGGCGCTGGCTCTTCTCGACGAATCGAGACAAGGAAGACAAGGAAATCTGGATTGTAGAGACGGCAACGCAAGAAATCTCTTGGCGCTGGCTCTTCTCGACTGATCGAGACAAGGTAGACGACGGGATCTAGACTGCATAGGTCGGAATCGACACGGTGCTCGACGCTTGCCTCAAGCAGATCCCGAAAGCAAAGGTGTGATGTAGTGGTAGACAAAGACGATGAAGGTGAAGGAGGAGCTCGAAACGATGGTCGTCGGAGATAGGATCGATGAAGAAAGTGGAGTAGTTCGGATGTGAAGGAGGAAGTAGGAGAAGGCAGACAACTGGGGTGGAGGCGGAAGGAGAAGAGAATAAGAGCGTAGAAATTATATTAGGGTTAGGAGGTTAGTTTCCTCACATTAAATAAACTAAGATTAGAAACTCCTCCTACTGTGTAATTAGGGGCAAAGGACCCCGTTTTGCGCACAAAATCCTAACGTTTGCATAATTTCATGATTGTTTCAAAGGTCCATTTATCATAACGAAGGACATATTAGATGTTTCAAAATCCTACCTTGTCATGATTGTTTCAAAGGTCCATTTATCATAACAAGGAAATCTGGATTGTAGAGACGGCAACGCAAGAAATCTCTTGGCGATGGCTCTTCTCGACTGATCGAGACAAGGTAGACGACGGGATCTAGACTGCATAGGTCGGAATCGACACGGTGCTCGACGCCTGCCTCAAGCAGATCCCGAAAGCAAAGGTGTGATGTAGTGGTAGACAAAGACGATGAAGGTGAAGGAGGAGCTCGAAACGACGGTCGTCGGAGATAGGATCGATGAAGAAAGTGGAGTAGTTCGGATGTGAAGGAGGAAGTAGGAGAAGGCAAACAAATGGGGTGGAGGGGGAAGGAGAAGAGAATAAGAGCGTAGAAATTATATTAGGGTTAGGAGGTTAGTTTCCTCACATTAAATAAACTAAGATTAGAAACTCCTCTTACTGTGTAATTAGGGGCAAAGGGCCCCGTTTTGCGCACAAAATCCTAACGTTTGCATAATTTCATGATTGTTTCAAAGGTCCATCTATCATAACGAAGGACATATTAGATGTTTTTTTTAACAAGCAAATAAAAGACAAAAGACTCGTTGCTAAACGCAACTCAAGCCTAAATCATCTTTGCGGATGATCTTGAAAAATTCCTTCAGCATACACCTTCCAGAAGTCGGCATAGAGAGGAATTGTCGTAAAGAAATCAAGCCTTCTCTTGTCATTGGAGCATTCCATTTGATGATAGTCTCTCGCAAATCATCAATATTGAAGTTCTTTGAGGCTAAAAGATCTGCAGCTCTATTCAGCTTCCGTCGAACGTGGAAGAAGCTAAATTCTTCAAATGACCTGCACAAAAATTTAATATCCTGTACAATTGTGTTAACTTCCCAGGGAGGTGATTTATTGAAACGAAGATAACTGGATAAAAGATTCATTATCACTCTCAATAATAAGTCGCCTAATATTAATACGACTAACAGCTTTAACTCCTTCGAGGATTGCAGCTGCTTCTGTAACTAAAACCGAGGAGCAGGGGATACCCCCTGCTCAACAAATATCTAAAAAGTGATGATTTGGCAATATCCTCAACAACTAAAGCACTAGGGCTAGAACTGCTCCTAAAAATCCGGTTATTACTCCTAGAATTCCAAAGGGTCCACCAAATAAAGAAGCCAATTAGCAAACGAATTGTCTTTACAAAAAGACGAAAAAGACTCTTCAAAATCATTTAAGAAGTTGATTTTTAGATCATAGGGGTCTAATAGGTTGATGCAATTGAACACTTGAAGAGTAACCGGACAATCAAAGAAGAAATGATTTTTGTCTTCATTGACACTATTACACAAACTGCATGTAGGATAAACTTTATGAAAATGTCTGTTTAATCTTTTTGTAGTAGGGAGACAGTCCGAAAATGATTTCCAGAGAAAGTTTTGAATTTTAGGTGGGATTTTGGAGTTCCAAAATAAATTTAAGTCTAACTCTGGTTGACTAATAGGGTTTATTAATCTATAAGCAGATTTAACTGAGAACTCACCATCTATGGCAGAGGTCCAGATAAGGTGATCCTCTAGCTGAGAAACCGGGATACGCACAGACAAGCTTTTATCAATAATATGGGTCGGGAGGATATTGGACAGAGTCAATGTGTCCCAATTGTTATCCTGAGTAATAAAATCATTGAATTTTTGGGAGATAGGATTATTAAGACGAAAAGACGAAAGAGAGCAATGTGGAATCCATTTATTAGTCCAGAAATGGATATTCCGACTATTTCCCAGTTGCGAGAAAATTCCTTTTTTAAAATCTTTGGCTAGAGAAAGCAGTGTGCTGCATTGCCAAGATTGATTGAATTTTCTATCAAGACTAAGGAAGTCTGTATTGGGAAGTATTTCTCTTTAACGGTAGCAACCGAAGCAACCGAAGGACATATTAGATGTTGAATTATAGTCAGATTTTGGTCGCGAAAAACTTTACATAATCTCTCTGATTTGGCATTGATAAGTTGTCCGAGAGAATGAGCTCGAAGAACGAAGATTGCTTGCGACTCAAGAATTCTCCTCTTCCTTTTTTTGCTTTCGTTTGTATCTTCTTTCTTTGTCTTTTTGTATCTCTCTAAGAACAATGATTAATCTCTTGTACTTGAATTACACAATGAATTTGAGTCTCCATCTTTAGAATTTAGAGTCGAATCTTGTAAATTCAGGAAATTCCTTGGGCTTATTAGGATGTCTTTTATTGTCCTTATATAATAGAAATATGTATCTCATTTCCCATACGGATTAATTCACAATTGTATGTTATAAAAAATTGTTTTTATAAAAAACTGTCTACCACCAAAAAATAAAACTTGTACCACAATTGCCATGATAAATGAGCCATTACGAAGAACAGTTGTCCTTGTTGGTTGCATCAAAATGCAACTACTGCTTATGTAATTCAACATACTTTTTGCCTATTAATTATACAAAGCCTTTATTTAGCACACCCTCAAAATTTATTTAGCACACCAATACATTCGTCACGGATGTATTACGTAGGATCTTCGTCACGAATGTATAACGTCAGACCTTCGTCACGAATGTATTTGGCCATACCTTCGTCACGTATGTATTTGGGACCTTCGGGACGAAGGTATAGGTGACTTTCGTGACGAAGAAACCTAAGAGATCCGTGACGAATGTAGCTATATCTGCAAAAGTGAAGTTATTATGTCTAATCCACACCAACTACATTTAATTACCATCACATATCCGCAACCAACTTCATCTTCTACATTTTCACCTTCATTTTACCCCCATTTCACCCTAAACACTCTCATTCAAACACAATATTCAATTGAAAATGTCAAATTGGGATGATTACATACACCAAAATGTTGATGAAGATGGTCCATCATGGGGGAACTACAATAAGGTATGTTATAGTTGTTTTTAATAATGTTCATGTTAGGGTTTGTAGGTAAAATATATGTTTTTGTATGAAATTGAATAGTTTGAAGTTAGTTATTTGTGTTGATTGTGTGAAAATCATGTTGTAATATAGGGTTGGATAGAAAATATGTGTATTTTAGGTGTTACATATAAGGAGCATGATTTGTGTTTGTGTGGAAATTGTAATATAATGTTGAAGTTAGGGTTTGTGTTGGAATTTAGGGTTTGATTCGAATTTAGGGGTAAAAAAGTGTAAAAAAACAATCTGAAATGGGGTAAATAGGACATTCGTGACGGAACAAATTGAGACTTTCGTGACGGAAGTTATGCATACATTCGTGACGAATGTATTTGCACAAGAAATGTGCAAATTTTTTCGTCACGCAATTATTGCTTCTATCCGTGACGAAGGTTAATACTTTATTCGTGACGAAGGTAGGAAAAACAGGTTTTTGAGTGTAGTTTTGTTGTTTTTACAGAATAATAGTCCAATGTTCAATCGTTTAAGAAACTTATCGATCAATGCCGATATTCCTTTGGGACCTGATGGAGTGCCTTCGTTTGATCTTGGTTTGGATTTTGATATTCCGCCAATAGTCTCTCAGCTTGATCCTCCTCCATATCATTCCCATCAAACTGATTGGTCTAATGTTCCTCAATACCAATCTTTATCGCAACCATATCAAGACATTGAGTATTTCCCGAAATTGAAGACAGTACCACAGTTTGACAGTGTTGTGCCTTATGAGGACCCACATATATCATCAGATTATTCAGAAATTTTCGTCACTGATAAGATCTTCAGCTCAAGAGCAGAAGCAGAACAGTGGGCAAGAGATATTGGAAAAGCTCATAACTTCATGTTGAAGGTTGGTAGAACTGACTTCAAAGGGAAGTTAGGAAGATCTTGGCTTAAATGCGAGCGCAGTGGACATTATATTCCTGATTCAGTTGGGAGAACTAGGAAATTCACCCACACAAAGAAATGTGGTTGCAAATTTCAGATTGCATGTAGAGAGACTGAAAAAGGGGAATGGATCATAAGGGTTGATCATGGAACTCACAACCATATTATTGGTCAATCCTTACACGGTAATGCATTTGCTGGAAGACTTACACCTGAGGAGGAAAAGGTGTTACTAGACATGAGGAAGGGAAATGCTAGACCAATACAGATGTACACAAGGCTCAATGAATCTCCTGACAACATGACTAAGAAGTCACAAGTCTACAACTTTTGTAACAAGTTCAGAACAGAGAGGATGGAGGGAAGAACTGTGGTCCAAGAATTCTTCTATCGTTCGAAGGAGCTGAACTACTTCGTAAGACACAAGAGCGACGAAGTGACAAATAAGATCACAGATGTGTTCTTCGCAAGCCCAGAGTCGCTGAAACTGCTTAAGGCGTTTCCATACGTAATGTTGATTGACGCAACATACAACACAATTCAGTAAGTATAATTAAGTTAAAAAGTCTGATGTTTGTTTTTTAAATACAGAGTGTCTTATACTTGTTTGAGTCGCTTGCTAACTGAATACAAGAAAGGGGAATATGGCATGCATCTTGAACATTGTGAATGCATAATAAGGAAGAGAGATGGATTGCTATGTGTGCATGACATTTATGAATATGTGAGGCGTCAAGAACTAATTCCAGTTGAAGCCGTTCATGCCTTTTGGAGGACATTGACTTTGAAAGAAGTAGAGACTAAAGACGAATTACAAGTGCGGAGGGTAATAGCAAGAAACTTACAAAGTTTGCACATTGGAATAATGAAGTGTGGATACAGAGCTATAACACAACAATTAGGGTGGGACCAAGATAATTGGAGGAGAGTTAGATCTGAAATGGCTCAAACGACATTTGCACATTGGAATAATGGGTTGCAAGCTTGTTGGGTATCCCATTGTCGCTGATGGAAATTGTGGATACAGAGCTATAGCACAACAATTAGGGTGGGACCAAGATAATTGGAGGAGAGTTAGATCTGAAATGGCTCAAACGACATTTGCACATTGGAATAATGGGTTGCAAGCTTGTTGGGTATTGCCAGTTCAAACGCCTACTGTTCAGATAGCAGTTACAAACCTAGATTGGACTGGACCAGGACAGATGGCACCCGAAGAGACATGGTTACAAGTCCCGGCGATGGGGTGTGTAGTTGCTACGACTTTCAATTGTGCATTAGTTGTGCTTGCGAAATCAATTTGGCAAACATATTTGCCTATAGTATTGGACGACAACATCGCTCTGGGAGAGAAATTGCCCATATGTTGCATTGGCCTTGTTTATCATATGTGGCATCGTCACTGTTCACCGGCAGCTCGCTCCTTGAACAAACATTAAACTACTTGGATCAGACAATTGCAAACAAACCAAATAGCAAGTAATTCGTTCAAACACTACAAATCATGTTCTTAAAACTCAAGCACAAACCAAATCCAAAACCAACATCAATCCAAACTACTCAAGGAAAGGATAGAACCCATCCAAAGTGTGACAAACATCGTCTTTCATACGGGAATACTTCTCCTCATTATCTGCATCCCGATACGGCTCCAAATTGTACACAGAAGTCCGAATTGCCTACAGTGAAGTACAAAATAAATTAAGGCAAACATTGATTATGTTATAGATTTATAGAATTTGAAGATTAATTACATACCTGCAGGAGTTGCTCCTTAGTATAAGGAGAGATTATTGGATGAGTATGAGCCAAGTACCACTCCAAGTAATCATCAGTGCAGAGAGATGGAGGATCTGCTTCTACACCCATGTCCCATAAGCTTACAGAGTTGTTCTCCCTTTGGTCCCAACTCCAGTTGGTGGGATCATACTCCACTACGTACTTACGATTGTTTCCACACCTTCTAGCTTTAATTGGTTGAATGGGAGGGATTGGCACACCTTGAACTCGACCAAATTGTCTGCAAACTCGAAGTGGCATGTGAGGCTCGGTCTTGTCCAAAACATGAAGGATCCCATGAAAGAAAGCCGGCCGAAGATCTTCCCTACGAAAATCTAGGCGTCCATATGGTTGCCACTCAACCTGTTGTACATAAATCAATAAAACAAGTTCAAATTACAATAAAAAATTAACAGATAATGAAAATATAATCATACCCCTTCTACGCTCATATTGTCTAGCTCCTCTCTGTAGTTGCGACGATTGTCCGGTCTTTCAGACAAATCAAATTTGGCTGCATATGGCATTGTCTCATCCCACTCATAGTTTTGTGGAGGGGCAAAAGCAGGAAAGTACAAATAGATCCAACCCTACATCATCAAACAAAACTAAGGAAAACAAAAGGAAAATTATTAAAATCGAAACATTTAATTAAAGACAAACATACCATCAACAAGGTGTAACAGATAGACATCGTTGCACAATCTCTGCGGGAGTATTTACCCAGTTGTCCATACAAAGCACACAACGCACCCGAACCCCAAGACACACCATGGATATTTGCCATATCATTAAGCCATTCATGGTGAATCAACTTGATCATGTACGACGACTTGTCAGGAAACAATGTCATTCCCAACAAGTATGTCAACCAACCCTTAGCGATTGAGACTTGATCCATTTCAAAGTTCCCCTCATTATCCACTGTCATGCATTGTTCCTTCAAAAGCTCCGGTGAAACTTCATTACCAGCTTTGACTCTTGCGTCAAGTAAATCTATACCAAAAGCCTTCTTTGCTCTGTTGACCATTACAGCCTTCATGTCAGCTTTGCCAACTCCATCAGCAGATGTGCGAAATCCCATGCCCTTTCCGTTTATAGGGATACCCAAAATCTTGTGCACATCTAATAGGGTGATTGTCATTTCAGCAAATGGCAAGTGAAATGAATTTGTTTCTGGCTGCCAGCACTCAACAAATGCATTGATCAACGCTTGGTCGTGGTTGGGATACATGAGGGTTTGCAAATGTGACAAACCAGAAGCCCTAGCCAACGAAACCCAAGGATAGTCGCCCTCTAACTTCCATTTTTTCAAACCTTCTTTTCTGATCGTATTTCTCAATTGCGGTCTCTCCTATTTATCATATTTCAAGTTTTTTAAGTACATTTAAATCAATTAACAAAGCATGGAAATTACACAATTAACAATTCAACCAAAGGTGATAGCTTTACTTACAAGTCCTTGCCAAACCATATAAGCAGTGTGCCCACTGAAGCAATGCAGCAAGTCTATCTCCTTAGGACCTCCAGGCACAGGCCACTGTAACTTCGGGTAAATGTCGTCTTTTTCATCGTCATGTTCATTAAGATCGATCCCCCCGTAATGGCCCTCAAACTGTCCTTCAACCCAGGAAGCAGTTGGACCAGATTGTCATTCTGGTGCTTCTGGCTGAAAGGCCTGTTGACGGCCTACTGCTTCATCCCATGCTACTTGTGGAGAAGAGGGGGGAACCCATGTAGGGATCTATTACAAAAAAAATGGTTATTAGTAAAATGTACAACTTTCACTCATAATCGTCTATAAATTAAATTTTAAACTAATACTTACAGCACTCTGCGGACTCCAAGTTGGATAATGTGCCTCATAGGTTGGAGTCATCGGGATTTGCTGTTGTAATCAAATAAATTTCAGAAATTATTAATTTAATAATAACAAAAAACAGTAATATAATGTGAATTTCAAATTAACTAACCATGTTCTCGTAAAGGTTCGAATATGCACTAGGGTCAGCTAGCTGTTGTTGTTCATGCCAAAAAGGTTGCGGGACCTCTTGACTTGCACTTGTACCCTCGTCAGCTCTTCCGCGCCTCTTCCTCGGCTTCGGCTGATAAGCGGGCCTCTCTCCAGCCTCGATTTCTTCTCGAGTTTGATTACGGGCATTCTTCCGGGCACTTCTAGAAGACGGATGCATCTAAACAAACATAATATTTTGTGAATTTACGCATACCAAACCAACAAAACAAAAAAAACACCAAAAATATGCATAAACATCCGTCACGAAGGTCCAGTACAGTTCTCTCACGGAACTCTCCTCAACCTTCGTCACGGATCTCACCATAACCTCCGTCACGAAGGTCCAGTGGACTTCCGTCACGAAGGTTTTTCTAACCTTCGTCGCGGATCTACTTATTACCTTCGTGACGAAGGATTTGGGGATTATATTTAAAACATCCGCTGACGAATGAATTTGCTTCAGATTTCCACAATTTCAAGCACAAAAAACAGTATTTAATCTATCCAATTGAATTAGCCCCTACATCATTTCATACCATATCTTTCTTAATCAAAATGTGAAACCCTAATTCATAAGTTCATCAATTTGGGGATTATATTTAAAATTTGAAACTATTCTCAATTAAACATAAACAAACAACATTTTAACTAAAAAACATGCTTAATACACATATCAATCTATTTTAATCACACCATTTCAATGGTTTTGACATATCTTCATCAAACATGGAAAATTAATCCAAAAGAGAGTTAGAAATTACCTTATCACTTGATTTGTTGATTATTGTAGTGCAAGAGATGAAGAAATGTAGAGAATGGTAGAGAATGGTGTTGTGGTGTGCTGTTGCTGCGCCGAAACTATGAGGAATGTAGAGGAAGAAGTTACATTAGGGTTGGGTAAAAAATCTCTTTTATAACTGCAAAATCGGACCTTCGTCACGGATATCTGAGGTTTCTTCGTCACAGATGTTTTGAAGACCTTCGTCACGGATGTTTTGGATACCTTCGTGACGGAACTTTAAAAAACCTTCGTGACGGATGTATGAAATAGTTCTGTGACGAATGTGTGGGTGTGCTAAATAAAATTTAAGGGTGTGCTAAATAGTAAGCCCCTAATTATATGAATGAGTTGGAAATATCTCATATGAGAATACGTATTTTTCATCATAAATGTTTATTATTTTTGAATTTTTTATCAATAAATGTTCAAGACTTTATTATATCTAATCACTAATGTATAAACCCGTGTCATGCACAGATACACTTATAATAATTATTTTATAATTACTTTAGTAAATTACTAACATAGGAATTGATATTTTCATTATAACTTATTAAACTACTAATGACTTTATATTGATTTATGATTTTATAAAAAAACCTAAAGAAAAACAAGTATATATCAAATGATATAAAATCTCTCATTTAAAAGAAATTCATGAACCAAATCGAGTAAACAAAGCTCATAGTTATATAACATAAATACTAATAAATAATAAATTTTTATGCAACTTCAAAAAACTTATATCCATAGAAATAGGCTTCGTCTATATGCACACGTTTTTTGGGCTAAATGCACACTATTCTGTGCGGTAACATTAGTAGCACACTGCTGTGCGGTAACAATTAACGCACCAATGGGTTCCGGGGCATTGTTGAAAATTTTTCTGAAACCTATACGAAGCTGGTGCGGTAATAATTAACGCACAGATCTGTGCGTTAACATTTACCGCACCCGCTTAATCCCAGATTAGCAAAAAACAAATTAAACTTTTGATTAACTTTAAATCTGTGCGGTATGATTTACCGCAAAGGAATTTTTATTTTTAAAAAGAAAATTAAATTTTAAAAATAAATTAAAAAATATATAATCATGTGCGGTAACAGTTACCGCACAAAATATAAATTGGATTATATAATCATATTAAAAAAAATTCCGTTTCCCCGACCCCTTCTTCTTCCCCCTTTCCTCTGTCTGCGATTTCCGCCGCGAAACCCTAAAAATCGCTGGCCGATTTTCTCCCTTTTCCCACCGATTAACCCACCAAAAACTTCAATTGATAATGGATTCGACCTTCCCCGACCATGGCGCTTCTTCTGGACCCCAAAATCCGGCCGGAGTCGTCCCCGCAACAGTTCCGGCCAATGTGGAGCTTCCGGCGGCTGTGGAGGTTCCGTCGACGACGACGCCATGGGTTGCTCTGGAGGAAGAAGAAGAGGAAGAAGAGGAGGTTCCATTGAGGTATAGTGGTGGTGCCCGGAACCGCCCCGATACCCGACCAAGAACCGCCCCGATACCCGATCCGTTTTCAGTCGGATCCGATTCGATACCCGCAGCCCAACCCGTCCCGATACCCGCAGCCCAACCCGCCCCGATACCCGCATCCCAACCCGCCCCGAGAGTTATCCGAAGAAATCGAAAGCGACCCGCCCAAAACCCCGGTCCCCGCCCTGCTACTCGAGCAAGTGTAAGGTGAACACACAAACCGAGGCGCAACCAGAAGCTTTTGAGACTCTCGTAGATCTACACCAAGTATGTATTTTTTATTAAATATTTTTTAACGTTTTTAATGCTATTAAATTATTAAATTATTATATTTCGTAACGTTATGAAATTAATTATATCTGGTAACGTTATGAAATTTTTTAATAAATTCCGTAACATTATGAATTTAATTATTTTATTTCGTAACGTTATGAATTTAATTATTTTAATTCATAACGTTACGAAATATAATTTATTTATTTCGTAACGTTATGAAATTATTTTATTTCATAACGTTATGAATTTAATTATTTTATTTCATAACGTTATGAATTTAATTATTTTAATTCATAACGTTACGAAATATAATTTATTTATTTCGTAACGTTATGAAATTATTTTATTTCATAACGTTATGAAATTTATTATATTTGGTAACGTTATGAAATTAATTAATTTATTTCGTAACGTTATGAAATTATTTTATTTTGTAACGTTATGAAATAAAATAATTTCTGTAACGTTATGAAATATAAGAATATATATAAAGTATTGAAATTAGGCGAATTATAACGTTATTTTCGTAACGTTATGTAAAAAAGGTTACGAAAATGATGTTTCGAAATTAGAGATTATTTTGATTAGGATTGACGTTACGACAACTTTCTGTAACGTTACGACGTCATTAAAAAAGACGTTTTGAAATTCGACGTTGTTTTTGTAACGCTATGAAAATAATGTTACGCTATAACAACAACATTAGGGTGTGCGAGATACGATGGCTTCTAGTGGGTTTGTCCCGGGGGCTCCTGTTGCTACAGAGCGTGTTAGGAGGACGCTGATTACAACGTCCATACGTCAGAGTTTTGCTACTGTGCGAGACCAGCTGATAGCTTCTAGTTCGACACCCATTGTTGTTATTGGGGCAGTTACAGATATTGGTTCTGGGGCAGTTACAGTACTGGGGCAGTTAGGGATTCAGGTCTAGCTGTTGATCCGTCTGCTGATGATGAGGGTTACAGTGACAGTGAGGAGGAGGATATGGACGTTGATGATACAACTGTTGATTTGGATGATGATATGTTGGGCGACGGTGAGGGTTTAGGTACAGATTATATTGTATCTTTTCCCGAGATACCGACAGATCAGCTTAGGAGAGACGACTCTCCTATTATTTCGGATGACCATGCTGGTATGGGCCCTTCATCGCCAGTTGTTACTGATTTAGCTCCTTCGGCTCCTACGCCAGATGTACCACCTCCCCCGACTGATGATGTACCGCATCCGGCTCCAACCGTTGCTGCTGCTGCACCTCATGTACTACCTCTAGCTGCAGATCCTGTACCACCTCCCGATGCACCTTGGATGAGAGGAGGTCCTGTTACAAATGATTTGTTGACGAGTTATGAGACGCACATCGCGAGGGCTATTTATGAGCTTACAATTGTTTATCTTCCCCCACCAGAGATTCCACCTGGCCCCCGTCCTCTTCCCCCATTTAGACAGAGACAACACAGAGGCCGAGGAGGCCGAGGAGCTCAGGCAGATCATGATGTTGCTGATGCAGACGTAGCTGATCCTCCAGCACGAGGTGGACGCGCTCGAAGCGGAGGACGAGGACGTGGACGTGCTCCAGCGCCTGCTGATCTTCCAGAGCCTGGTGATCTTCTAGAGGCCGCTGATCTTGCCATTCGTGGCATGCTTGACCGTGTTCGCTATGAGAAGGTCAGATATTAAGAATGTGTGCTTTATATTATGTGAATGTAATCTATACTAACTATGTTGTAATGTTTTGTTGCAGGTTAACTGGTTTCCATTTCCAAATTTGGATTTCAGACTTCCAGAGTACGCCCCATCTTTGTTCGAGGGCATTCTCCGTTGTATGGACATCGAGGAGCTCTATCAGCCAGGACGCATGCTGCGACAGTTTGGACATGTGCATGGTATCCCGGATCCTCCCCCGGAGCCCATCCAAGTGACACGTAACAACAGACTGACACATTATTCAGTTCACTTTGCCAAGGATCTGCTTGGTGTGTGGGATCAGGAGCTCAAGCCTTTGTTACAAATTTGGGAGCCACGAGCGACCTACTATTGGGCAGTCACAGATGATTATCTCGATTGGTATGATCGAGTTTCTCATCCTCTGGTGGATCCCAGATCAGTTAGACTCGATCGTCCACTTGGCCCGCTGCGTATCCCACCTTCGGTTGATAGTTTTGCGGTACGATTATAACTTTGATTAGTCATATTCATTTTTAAATTCGTATATTTTACTAACATGTTGATATGTTGTTAATATAGCGGAGCCAGCTCGTGACTTGCGAGATCCGAGCTTTCTTGGAGACACCACCGGAGAGGAGGCCTGCAGATATTGATGAGTTCATGAGGTGTCTCCTTGGAGTTTTGACTGACGAGGCTCCACCGATGGCTCCAGCTCCGGTTCGTCAATCTCAGCTTTTCCGGGATTCAGTCCACGAGGAAGGGCAAGGTAGTGGGAATCAGGGTCGTGACTTGGAGTGATATATAGTTTGTTTGGGTAATGTTTGGTTCACTTTTGCTTATTTATTTTGGGCTTTTCTTAAAAACGCGATAAAACGGTCACAAACGCAAAAAACAATAAAAACGACTAAACGTGACCAATAACGACAAATAACGACTCAAAACGGAAGAAAACCACCAACTATAGATCGAAATGACTAAAAACGACCAAGTACGTCAAACATTGATAAAATTGGTTCAAAACGTCTCAGAAACGAAAAAACCGACTCAAAACATTATAAAACAAGCCAATATGAATTTTGAAGCAATTATGAAAAAGTGGCCAAAATGATGCCATAATATGGCCAAAATGAGCAAAACTTAAGATTTTTGAAAACGACTAAAACGATCAAGTACATCAAATATTGAAAAAAAATGGTTCAAAACGACTCAGAAACGAAAAAAACCGACTCAAAACATTATAAAACAAGCCAAAATGAATTTTGAAGCAATTCTGAAAAAGTTGCCAAAATGTGTCGAAATGTGGCCAAAATGATGCCATAATATGGCCAAAATGAGCAAAACTTGGCAAAACTTGAGAATTATGAAAACGACTAAAAACGACCAAGTACGTCAAATATTGAAAAAAATGGTTCAAAACGTCTCGAAACGACTCAGAAACGAAAAAACCGACTCAAAACATTATAAAGGCCCGAAAGTCGAGTAAAACCGACTTAAAATGAGTCAAGGCGCGAAAATCGAGTAAAAACGCCTCTACTAGAACCCACAATATCTTTTAACACCTTATGCATCCCCTCGACCCTAAATAAACACAATTTCTACATGTTAGCAGGAATAATATGGTGGTCCAAATTAACAACTAAACAAACAAACATACCTGTTTGTAGTCCTTGTGTGAAAGTGAAGAGTGTAGTCTGTCCACGCTCTAACTATGAACTTCTTGTATGGAGTAAACCAGTACTTTTCAACGTAACCAACAATGCCCCTCTTCCATGAATCTCTCAGCTTACTCAGCCTTTTCTTCGTAGATTTGTTCAGTGCTCGAGCAAAATATTCCCCAACATTGCGTAACAAAGTTCTCCGCCCTTTTAGTATTTTTTATCACTTTTTCTGCATGTGACTGGATGTTATGCTTAATGTGCACCCAACACAATAGTTGCTTGACTTCAGTTTCTTTGAACACAAGTTTGATTGCTTTCAACAAAGCCTTCTCACAGTCGGTCATTATACCCTTCGGCATCACTCCCAAATTTCGACACAACTCATGAACGCACATCATCACAAACTTGTAATGCATTACTGTTTCCTGAACCATGAATGCATATGCAATGTTGAACGTCTTGTGCGTGCAAGTGAAACCAACCATCTCCACTAAAGCCATATCATACATATTTGTCTTGTATGTGACGTCCATGATAATCACATGAGGAAACTTCCTGAACAACCGCATTGACTCCGGGTGGGCAAAAAAAAGGACTTCAACCTCATTCGTCTTCGTGTTCCTCAGAGGTTGACAAAAATACTTGTTCTCTTTCAGAAAATTTAGAGACCACTGAGTAACTGACAATTCACCACGATCTTCAAAATTGATCTTCTGCAAAAAATTGGCAATGTGCTTCATGGATGTCACATTTTGCGGGTCTCTTTTCCTAAGCTGAATAAGTATGTTTTTTGGCGTCTTGAGATCATCGCCCGCTTCCCTTGCTATTTTCTCCTCCTCTTTGCTCATTCTACCCACGAATGAATTCCCATGAAAACTAGTAGGAAGAGTGTGGTTGTGACGACCTTCTACAACATTCACGATCCATTTATAACTATAAGGCCCTTCTTTTATACGAACCCCATATAACTCAAATGTACAACCACATTTCTTCGATTTTCGGTCACGAAGCCTCGGAACCGGCAATTCTGGATTTTTTAAATTCACTTTCAGCCTACCCGATCTAGAAAAATGTGTGCATATAGACCAAGCCTAGAAATATTAGTTTAGAAGTTAGTTTAACAAATTTTACAAGCGATTCTCATATAGTTTTTGTTGAAATGTTCTCATACGTTAGGTTTATTCTTTGTTGGAAAACTCGGTTTTTTTAAACCACAAGATAAAATATTAAAAAATCATCTTAGAGACTTAAAAATCGATAACAAATCAAGTAGCCAAATCGTATTTGTTAAAAAACATTTAGAAAAGGTTAAAGATATATTGGTTTAATAACAAAATGAGTAAATGACACATAGAATTGATGGAGCTATTAAATACATTTTCTTTAATATTTTTTAAGCACCCTTTTATTTAATATAAATGTATAGATATTAGATAGATATATAAAATAGATTAAGATTATTTTTTAAATTGATATATATATATATTTATTAAACAATAAGCTAAGTAAAGAATAATCTTTAAATCAAATTATCATCATTCAGTTTACGATTTGTTAGTATATTTAGAATTATTATTATTTAACCGAGTAACAACGTGTATTTTTTTAAAACCAATGAGATATATACCGACTTAAAGGTGAAAAATTGCGGCTTTAAACTCAATTCTCTATTTTTTTCCATATTAACCTTATGTCTGAATGTTCATTTCCTTATTTCTGTATGTGCCTTTTCGAGCCACCCAAAAGTGGTCTTGCTCGGATGAGCTCGTTCGGGATACATACGCGGGTTCGGGTGACTCGTATGAGCTCATTTGGAATCGGAATCGAGCGAGACCAGTTTTGTTGGGTCCGTATCGATCCCAGCTTTCACCAGATATGTGTCTCGTCGTGTGGTATAGATGAACAAATTTGTAAAGCTCCATTTACAGTAGAAGGTACGTATGTGATTTACGCGGGTTCAGGTGGCTCGTTTGGGATCGTTCAGAATCGGAATCGAGGTAGACCGGTTTCGTTAGGTTCCTATCGATCACAACTTTCACCAGATATGTCTCTCGCTCGATTCCGATTCCGAAAGAGTCCATACGAGCCACCTGAACCTGCGTATATATTCCAAATACAAAAAAAAATTGAAAAGTAAGTGGACGTTCGTGTATATAATGTTGTAGTATTGAATTTTGTTGCTTTTAAAACAAGGAAACAAGAGGCGCTCCTCTTGTGTATAATTTTTTTTTTAAAAAAAAAGTGAACGAGAGGCGCCGTCTCGGACAATTATAATTCTTTTTTTCAATATTTCAGCTTTGGACAGAGGCGCCGTCCTCTCCTTCTTTGTCAATTTCCGAACCTAAAAAAATGGCTATTTCGGGAATTAGTTTTAAAAGACGCCTAAAAGGAGAATTAATTTAAAAATATTGTCCATTTCAGAAAAAAAATCTTAAAATCTCGATAAAGGTTTTGTTCAGTTAATAACTAAATATATTAATAAAAATTATAAATTTTGATATAGTTAAAATAGTGAGATGAATCGAACAAACTAAAGATGAAATCTATAAAATTCTAGAGAAGTGGGAATACTATGAATTATGAAATGAGAGAGGGATGTACCGTGTACGATGTGTCGTACAACTTTGTTCGTAGAAAACACAAGCCCACATGGGCATAAAAACCTTCATACGCATTCTCAGTTTCTCACCTTTCATCTGATTAGTGATCGAGTTTGTCTACATGAAACTAATTAATCGTGAATTAATTTTACACCAAAATCAAAACATAAGTTACGGGGTACTACGAGTATAAGCATGTGGTCGGGTGGTAAGGGACCCCAACCACCCAACATGAGATCTCGAGTTCGAGACTTGGTGGAGTTTAAAAATTATTTGTTGGGAGAGTCACCCACGCAGCTCGAACTCTAGATGTAAGGGTAGTAGGAGAGTCCCCTAACCGCTGAACTAGAGTGGGAAACCAAAAAAAAAAAAAAGTGGGCCAGAATCCGTTGGGAAAATTAAAACAGGGAGGCATCAAATAGCATCTTCTACACCTAATTGTGTAGCCTTTTATGTGCCAAAATAAAAAGAGATTTTTTTAATATTACTTTAGGGTTTATAATTTATTGTTTAGGGTTTGGGGTTTATTTTTTTTATTTAGGGTGTAGGGTTTTATGATGTTGAGATAGGGTTTATAGTCATTTTATAATAAAATAAAATTATAGTTAGGCACACATTTAACTATATACATGCTGTAGAAGATTTGATCCGGGGAGGCATGGCTGAGCAGGACTCTGTAGTGTACTACACCAAAATTAAATGCATGTTTCCAACTCAACATTCATATTACTCAACAACTGATCTGTCATTTGACGGTGTCATTATAAAAGAAACTAGATCCGGAATCCCGCGCTTCGCGCGGGGAAATTACGGTTTTTCAGTTGCGGTTAGTCATTAAATAGGCCTTAAATTCAAAATGAGTGAACGATGATATAATACAATTCTACAAACTCGTAAAATGCAAATACAACTATTGTAACAGTCGGTTACAACCGAAATCTGCAACATAAAGTATTTATATGATGTTCATGTTTTACTGAGGCCAATGTTGTTTGGCGTGTTACATGTTTTGGCGCATATGAATCAATCTTATGTATTGTCAATATATAGATAAAACTATCTAGTTAATCCAGATTATTTTTTAATCGGGCAAGAAGGGGCGTCAGAATGAAACGAAGGAATTGATAAACGGGTAGAGGAAGGAGACGAAGTTGGTGCTTTCTTAGTTGATGATGAAATTAACATTTAATATAATAGGTAATTAGAATAAAGATTTAAAATATTGAAGTAGCATTTATTAGGTACATGTTGTTTTTACTTCTTCAAACTCATCAACTTTTATATATAGATAGATACTCCTTCTATTAAATCGAGCTAATAAAAAATGGATAGAATAACAATTAATGGTGTATATAATTCATTCATAAATGGACAGTTAACGTAAGGTGATCAAACGACTTGTGTTATGTAATAGTTATAGATAGGAAGTATGACATCGGTAACTTTGTTAGAAAAATAGTATTTGATTCCGATGAGTAATCTATGCTAGTAATGTGTGATTGTCGTTTTACTAAATTTCCCAAGCAAAAGAGTCTTCGTTGTTGGAGTTCGAGACGAGCCAGACCTGGGCGAAGACGAAGATGAAGATTCAGGCAGACACAAAACCGTGACCGTGGCCATCCGCGTCCTCGTCCATTTATGTTTGCGTTCTTTTATTCTCGAAAAGCCGTAGCCTTAGGGATAAAGTCGCGACCGAGTTTTCTGGAGCGCAACCACGTTTACGTACCTGAAGACTTTCCGAGATTTGTTCGTGTTTTTTTACTTTCGAGGTTATTTCTTGTAAGTCGTTTTTTTCATTTTAGGAAATACTTTTATTTAGTTATTTCATTTTATTTGACAACCTTATGAACCATATATAAGGTTTGCCTTAACTATTGTTTTAGGTTATCAGACTCTATTTATTGAATATAGACTTACATAACCTTATGTTGGTGTTATCGAGTCTTCATAGAGCATCCTCCACGTGTCTTGGTCTTCCATAACCATTGTGTTTGATTGTAATTCTTTGGGGTCTCCTCGTCATTCGGTAAGGTTCTTGTTCCCAAGTTCAAGGATTTTATCGTAGTGATTTGGTTTCATTTGACATAACCTTCGATTATGTTCTACCATCTACTCCCTCTGTCCCAATAAGTTAGTCTCATTTCAATCGGGCACATATGCCGAGACACGTTTTGTATCGTTATTATCTCTAATCATATGTTAATAAAAAAAATAATTTTTTAATATTGTTAAAGTGCTCATTAAGACGAATCAAACAAGACCCCGCATGACTATATTTTCTCTTATATATTAGAAGAAATCTACAAGATTCTCTCGATTTATGAATAGTATCGCGAAATGAAATGGGACTAACATTTTGGGACGGAGGAAGTATTTTCTAATTCACCTATCTTCTTTGTTCGAGTCTCTGTTCAAGGTTTGATATCTAGATCGTCGTCAACGACTTATCCCTACATCATTCTATTACAGAAAATCGTATTTGATTCGATGAGTAATCTATGCTAGTAATGCGTGATTGTATGAGATAGTATGAGATAAAGTAACGTATTAAGAAGGTAAGTGGAGAGGAAATACGTATTTAAAAGTGTTGGGGCTCACACCCTATAAATGCACGGATGTTATATATAGCCCGGTCAAATTATCAAATCAGCCCGGTCTCTCGCGTTGCGCGAGAAGCACGTCTCTCGCGTTGCGTGAGAAACACGTCTCTCGCGTAACGCGAGATTAGCAAAAAATATTTAAAATTTAAAATTTTAATGTCGCGTTACGCGAGGGACGTGCTTCTCGCATAACGCGAGAGACCGGGCTGTATTTGGTAATTTGACAGGAGTGTATTTAATAAGGGCCTATAAATGCTGGAACCAGCCGTTTCAACAGCGAAAGCCTCCATCTTCTTCTCCCATGCCTTACGCCCTTCACTCTCCTTAATCTTTTTATATAACATCACATTATATTTCGCCATTCATATCCATCCAAATTCATGAAGAAGTTCAGCTCCACCATTGTCGTCCTCGTCTTCGTCCTCCTCCTCTCATCTCGTCTTACACTCAGTATAAGTAAATACCCCTTTTTCATACCCTCCTCGCTCGTCTAGTCTTACACCGACTACTTAATAGAACTTTTTTTTTTTGCTTTTTCGTAGGAGGATTCGGACCGAGGATTTCGGATCCGGGTTCTGAGGTGTACGATATCGACTACAGAGGACCGGAGACGCACTCTCATCTTCCTCCGCCGAATCGACTTCGAAGGAATCCGTTTATTAGCCATGGAGGTGCCAAATCTAAAAATGCAGTTAAGCATTCTCAAACAAATGTGAGTTGTTAAGTGTTGTTACTTGTGATTTTTAATATCTTTTACAGACTGAGTTTAGAGAAAAGTTCGAGTGAGAATATTGTTTAACGTAGGAAAAACAAAGTTTTCCGCGTTTACAAATAATAAGTTAATGTTCATAATTTGCGCGGTAATGTTCATAATCTGGGCGATGAGATTTTTTGAGGTCATTTTGAGAGAGAAAATAATCAAAGTTCGCAGTAATTACAAATATGTCACCGCGTCCCTCACTGAAAACGTTCAAAAAATTTCATAATCCAGATTATGAACATTACTATCTAAAATATATGAACATTGACGTATAAGTGATCGTTTTTCCTACATTAAGAGTTGTTGTATCGAAGTTTCCTCTTGACTTTAACTTAGCGGATGAAACAATTATTTAATCAACTTGATATATTCGCAGGGAAAATGATTATTGGGAGGAAGTTTGCAGAAGATGGTTTCCAATTTAGTTTTTTTGCTTCCTTTTCTTGATGTAAAAAGAGAGAGATTATGAGGATTTGTTAGTAGTGTTTCAATATTTGTATCCAATTATTAGTTTATCTCTTTATATATGTAGTCATCAATATATATTTAAATCAATTTGCCAAAGGTGTATTAGTGTTTTTGTAATTCATCATGTGGTACATTTTAATGCATGTAAGCCTAATATAAGATTCTTGTATCATGGTACATTACTACAGTATATTCTGTCTATGCATGGTGGAGTATATACTAGATCTGTTTTATAATAGGGTTTGTTCAGTCTATGGCAATCAGTCCATGGATACATCCTTAGTCTCGAACTCTTAATGCGTCACGAAAGAAAAATTGATTAATGAGACAGCTGGTCGAATAAATGTAGGATGCATGTATGGCTATAAACTAAAATGTGAATGAGGCCACCAAAGTATTAAGGCCACCAAAGTATTACGGAGTAATATGGTTGTAGGTTATAGATATTAATGCAATCAACCTAAATTTTCGAATTATTCAGCAACAATAATGCACGTAATAATAACTAGATCCGTCCCCCCGCGCTCCGCGCGGGTAAATCATGATTTTTCGTGAACGCTATTAAATAGGCCCTAAACTTGGAGTAGGCGAATCATATTCACAACCTTTCAATGGAGAAATGTAGCTCCAAAAAGTAAAATTTATAAATAGGATCAATCAAGAAAATGAAAGAAGTAGACACTTTCAGTAGAAAGAAAGAAGTCACTCTAGCCTTTATAAATACATCAATATTCATATGTAATTTCTTACCTTAATATAAATGGCTAAGTTGTTGTATTCGAATAAACCAAGCCACATAAACTACTAATGACCTTATCATTCTCACATAATATAATACAATTCTACAAACTCGTAAAATAGAAATACAACTATTCAACCTACATTGATATGATCAATAATTTTATAAGCGTGTTTGCAAGACACCTACAAAATCTCATATTAAATCTATTAAAGTGGAGATATTCAACATTGATATTTTAGGCTAGTGATATTTTAGGCTAAATTAAGATAGTTTATAGGCTAGTTTATAAGCTAGTTTATTGTAACAATAAGCTACAACTTCAACATTAGTGTAAACTTAAGCTAGCAACTTAAATTTCAATATGCCGAACAGGATATTAGTATTACGCACACGGGTCATATTTTATGTGGAGTGTGCATGTGTCCTTAAGTTGGTTCTTTTACCAAACTCAAATTCTAGGTACTTGAGCTCATTTTTGCATTGCCATTTTATGTTGTAAAAAACTTACATTAATTAGTATCACATAGAAATAAGCGATTGTACTCAATCTCAACCACTAAAGATCATAGGTTAATTTGAGCAAATATTTCACTTGATCTCTTTGACAACAACACATTACTCTTAGCCTGTAAAGCCAAATCAATATTAATTTTAGTTTGGCCATACCAGCAAGAAATGGTGTGTTTACTGATTCATCTACACATCATCTTTACTTTTTTTTTTCGAGCACATGTATGTGTGCTACAATACAGTCATAAACCAACTCATTATAGACTGGATGGACACACTGAAATCAATAATATTCTAATTCTGCCAAAAATCCTTACAAAATCTCCACAACTTTCAAATGGTCATACATTGTATACACTATGGATTCCTATGCAGTCGAACAATTTTCCAAAATGCCATTTATGATCCTCAAGATTGAGGCAAAAGATAAGCAAAATTGCTACCAATGACCAGGAAATCCAAGTAGAAAGAAAGAGCAAAAGAAATTACTTGAGCAACCACAATAACAGGTTGCTTAACTTCCTTAATCTCATTACAGTTATGCTGACCCGTGACAGAATTAGCCCTATTTGCAAGGGGTTGAAATGGTAGAGAGATCATATCAATCTCATTAGACGTTGAAGTAGTCGACCTCAATCTTATAGACGTTAACACATGCATTAAAAATCAAGTTTTATTCATATGTCAACAAAAAAATCTACTTAAACCAATTGATATAAAAATGCTAATGCATTTCCTACAAATCTACTTAAACCACTTGATAACGACCCAGAAAAATCCCTTGTTGCTCACCTTACAATTGCTTGATGTTTGGCTTATGTCTCTACACTGTTTTTAAAGCATTAGTAATCTAGATATGCATAGCCAAAGTCATAACAAAGATAAACCGTTTCATACCCGCGCGAAGCGCGGGTTTCCGCTTCTAGTATATTATAATTGTTATTCACTTCCTTTCGATATGGTCGGAAAATAAATACATACGTCTAGATCAGAAAATGGAAACATACTAGACGAATTGTTGTTTTGGTAGGAGCAAACTCTACATCTAGCTTAACAAAAGTGAAAGGACAAAGCTAGCTCATAACATGATTACACAAGAATATTATGTGTTTCGTCAGCTTGGCTAATAAACAAAAACAACTACAATCTTTTTGTTGATATACTCATCTAAATATCTTAGCCTACTTCTTCTTAACTTGATCAATCAAGATTCATGAGTAGAACCTATATGTAGATGAATCTGCAATGATGTTCCTAAGCCCTCCAATCGTCGATGCAAACAGGATGAAAACTCCAATGAATATGCACACCTGCAACAAAACAAACCAAACCCAGATGTTGAATTTAATCATGAACTAATTCTCTGTCATGGAGATGAAATTGGTAAAATTTTGGTTACCTAGTTGATGATCCATGAGAGACTGAATCTCTTTGGTTTCTTTATGATAAGCCATATAATGCTTGGAAGCTGCAAATAAAGGGAATACATATGTTTAAACATGAGTTCATTATACTTAAGATTGTTATTTGAGTTGTAAGAGAGTTTGTGAGAATTTTACAAAGTAAGAAGTTGGAGCAAAGCCAAATCCTCCAAAAAATCCGAGCAGATCGCCAAAGAAAGGAAATGTGACAGCCAAGAACAGTGTCAAAGTTGCACCATGCTTAATATGTAGATAATGCAACAAGTCAGTAAACAATATTGTTGGTATTGAGATTTTTGTGCATCAAGCTAGCTGTTATAGAATTTACTAACCCACATAAGCAGACCGACAGATTATCCGAAGAGCGATTCCTGGAGGAAGGTTCAGCTTTGTTGTCAATGTTTCCTCCATCAAGGCGAAAACTGGCATTGCGAAAACCTGCACAAAATTATTTCTTCATCATATACTCTGTACACAAAGCATCAATTGCCACTTTTTTAACACATTATGACGGCAACACAGTGACCCTTCGGCCTTGTAGAATCTGCCTTGTCAAAGTCGAAAGGGGTCGCATTTACTGATGTATTTCTCCATGCATCATAGCGCTCCTCCGAATCCATGTCCATAGAATCTCCTAATTTCTGGGATGTAATAAAAAAACAATCATTATATCAAAGCACGAATATAAAGGATAACTTATAAGTTTTTATTTATTAATTCGATAATGAGGAATTTGCCATAGAGTACCTGCAACCTGAGCACCTGGTATGTTTACTTCTGCTATCTACTCTGTAACAGGATGCTCCACCTGTAATAACAACATTTACAAAAGGGAAAATGCAACAAGCTGTTCAATTTTCATTCAGATAAATGCATAAATGAAAAAAGAAACACAATAAAGAACAGAACAAACCTGCAGTCTAGGATTAAGCTCTAGGAAAAAGAACTCTCTAGTTTCCATACTGAATAAATACTCAATGGTAGCTTCTCCTACATAGTTAACACATTTAGCCAGCCTTCTTGTTGACTGTTCCAATATCCGAAACAGATGCCAACTCACATAGCCTTCTCGTATCCATCCTCATGAATTTCTCATCGAAGGACTTCCTCTCCTACAACAAGGTAGACACGCAACTAAATATTATGCTACATAGTAGGCCAGTGATTAAAAACAGGGTCAAAATACTGAATCTTGACTACTAACAACATTATATCAGTTACAGTCTCTTTGCTGAACGGATTTCATGGCAAATGAATGGGCAAAACATTGCAATTGACTGTTGAACAATGCAATTTTCCACCAAATGCAATCAAATTCGAAGTTATTAAACCGACAGTATACAGCATTTGACATAATGTAATTGAAGTGAGAAGATACAACAATCAAATTGAACAAACGAACAAATTGTGGAGGTCATACCTGTCAGAGAAACTATAGTTTTTTCATTGAAACATGGTCAGATAAGCAATTCTTGCAGATAATAAAAACTGATCAGATAAGAACAATGCATGAAAGCAAAACAGTTCAAGAAATGAAAGTATAGATAGCTCCTGATGAAACCAGTCAATGTATATACAAAAATTTAGATGAAAAAAACATAAATTAATCAGATGTCTAACATATTCAAAAAGATACAACTGTACAGAGAAGGAGGGTGAATAAAGAATAGCAATATGAAGAACATATGAGAACAAACATCAAAAAGGAAACCCTTTGTTCAAATCATTTTTTGAGCTTACTGCCAATCTTTTAACACCTTGAGCATTCCTGTAGAACTCCTGGCTAATCTCTGGAGGATGGCATGAGATATACACCTTCATAAACCGCGTATCCTCCATCCTTAATACCGTCAAAATTTGCTAAATTTTCTAAATTCCAATAAGCACAAAAACAAAGTAACCAACAGATAAATAGCAACACTGCTAAATTTTCTAATGCATATAGTTGATAGACCCACACAAGCCAACCAGTATTGCTAAACGTATGAAACACCAAGCACCGTTCCTTTCCATCCTTCTCTGATTCCGTCAACCATGCAACAATGTCATTCACAAGCCGTTCAATTCGATTCTCAACACTCCTCCCAAGATCGAACCACAGCATCTCGGAAACCGGCACCACAAAGTTAAGCGTATCCATCCCTCTCGCGGCGTAAATCTCGGCGTATCTCTTCAATTTCCTCGGATCAGCGCCTAACCAGCCAAGCAGCACCGCCGTTACCAGACGGTTACCGTCGCGGGAGACGAATCCTCCTCCGTTAAGCGGACAGAAATCTCCATCCGATTTGAAGAAATTGACATTCTCGAGGAACCCTAGGGCTACGGAATTCGTGAATCGGAGTGGTAGAGAGGCCAGCGCCAGAGCCTGAGTTGAAGGATTTGGATCCGACGACGAAGAGTTACACGCTGCGAGGGCTGCGTATGGAATGTGGATTACAGACGGGATGGTGAAAGATAAAAAATAAGAGGGCAGCCCATTAAGAGAAGGAGGCCCATTCTGATTTCACCATTAAAACACAGGATGTCTTGAGGCCCGGAAAATTTAATGAGTGGCCCGGAACCGACCGGTACCGATTTCATTCAATTTTGGCTATGGACAGCCAGCCATTATATAGATAAGATGATGTGATGGATCAACTAAACCTGCTCTGAGCTTGTATATACATACTTATATCATATATACTAGACCTTATGGGTCCGCGCTACGCGCGAGTTTTACAATCAATAAAACTCCACACCTTCCGAAATCGAAGAGTAAAAGATGATGATAAGTTTCACACAAATCCACTACAGACATATGATGGTGGGTCAAAATCTTCATTTGAGTGACATATTCGTAAACGTAAGAAAGAAATGAGAAAAGAAAAAAATAAAGAAATTACATAAATTAGAAACAAAGCATTAAATGCAGTGTGATTAATTGGAGGAATCCCTAATTTTATAGTATACTAGCATTTTGAGGCTCGCGCTACGCGCGAGTCTAATACACAGGTCTTAAAATTTAGATATAAACGTTATTGATGTGTGTAAATACTTTACATTTTGATTTTTGTAGTAATATATTTTGGGTCCGTCTATATGCACACGTTTTTTTTGCTAAATGCACACTAATCTGTGCGGTAAGAGTTGCAGTACACTTCTGTGCGTTAAGGATTACCGCACAAAAGGGCTCCGGGGCATTGTTGGAATGTTTTCTGAAACGTATATGAATCTGGTGCGGTAATTCTTACCGCACAGATATGTGCGTTAACAATTAACGCACCACGTTAATACGAGATTAACAGAAAAAAAAAAACAGATTTTGATTAACTTAAACACCTGTGCGGTAACTCTTACCGCACAGGATATATAAAATTAAAAAAAAAACATAATATGTGCGGTAACTGTTACCGCACCGGGTTTTTTTAATAATTATTTGAAAATAATTAAATTAAATTTTTAAGAAAATAATAAGTATAATCTGTGCGGTAACTGTTACCGCACAGGTTTTTTTTGAAAAAATGCCCGTTGGAATTTTATGCCCGTTGGTGCGTTAACTATTACCGCACCAACGGGCATAAAATTCCAACGGGCATTTTTTGGTTGTATATAGAGGTTGAGCTCTCTTGTTGAAGTTTTGCAATGCACACCACAATGTCTTATAATTATGAGAGTAGTGAGGATGATGGTAACGACAATTGGATATCAGGGGTCGTGGAAGAAAAATACGAAGTCGATGAAGAAGAGGAAGTGGACGAAGAAGACGAAGAAGTCGATGAGGAAGTGGACGAAGAAGAGGAAGAAGGCGAAGCAAATGTATCAATTGCATTAGACGATTGGACTCCGTTACCGATTTTGGTTAGTATATTATGAATTTAAATTTTGTATTTAATTGCATGAGATTTAGGTTAATTAGTTAAAATTGCGTATCTAAGTAATGTAGTTTAATCAATATAGGAAGAAGACTTTAGACCACATTTTAGTACTGCGCAAATGTGGGATAGTAAAGAAGAGATGATGGAATGGACAAAACAGAGAGCAAGGGATTTAATGATAGTTTTGGTACATCGTACATCTAGCAAATTTTGCGTTGATTTTGTATGCGATAGGTTTGGAAAACCTAGATCGGGTAGGCTGAAAGTGAATTTAAAAAATCCAGAATTGCCGGTTCCAAGGCTTTGTGACCGAAAATCGAAGAAATGTGGTTGTACATTTGAGTTATATGGGGTTCGTATAAAAGAAGGGCCTTATGGTTATAAATGGATCGTGAATGTTGTAGAAGGTCATCACAACCACACCCTTCCTACTAGTTTTCATGGGAATTCATTCGTGGGTAGAATGAGCAAAGAGGAGGAGAAAATAACAAGGGAAGCGGGGGATGATCGCAAGACGCCAAAAAACATACTTATTCAGCTTAGGAAAAGAGACCCGCAAAATGTGACATCCATGAAGCAGATTGCCAATTTTTTGCAGAAGATCAATTTTGAAGATCGTGGTGAATTGTCAGTTACTCAGTGGTCTCTAAATTTTCAGAAAGAGAACAAGTATTTTTGTCAACCTTTGAGGAACACGAGGACGAATGAGGTTGAAGTCCTTTTTTTCGCTCACCCGGAGTCGATTCGTTTGTTCAGGAAGTTTTCTCACGTGATTATCATGGACGCCACATACAAGACAAATAGGTATGATATGACTTTAGTGGAGATGGTTGGTTTCACTTGCACGCACAAGACGTTCAACATCGCATATGCATTCATGGCTCAGGAGACAGTAATGCATTACAAGTTTGTGATGATGTGCGTTCATGAGTTGTGTAGAAATTTGGGAGTGATGCCGAAGGCTATAATGACCGACTGTGAAAAGGCTTTGTTGAGAGCAATCAAACTTGTGTTCAAAGACACTGATGTGAAGCAACTATTGTGTTGGGTGCACATTAAGCACAACATCCAGTCACACGCGGAAAAAGTGATTAAAAATACTAAAAGGGCGGAGAACTTTGTTACGCAATGTTGGGGGATATTTTTCTCGAGCACCGAAGAAATCTACGAAGAGAGGTTGAGAAAGCTGAGAGATTCATGGAAGAAGGGCATTGTTGGTTACGTTGAAAAGAAATGGTTTACTCCGTACAAGAAGTTCATAGTTAGAGCGTGGACGGACTACACTCTTCACTTTCACACAAGGACTACAAACAGGTATCTTTGTTTGTTTAGTTGTTAATTTGGACCACCATATTATTTATGCTAATGATTAGAAATTGTGTTTATTTAGGGTGGACGGGATGCATAAGGTGTTGAAAGAAATTGTGGGTTCTAGTAGAGGAGGCTTCAACAGAGTGATCGTGAGGATCCACCATGCGGTCATAGTTCAGATGGACCTGATTAGGGCGACGATGAACCAAGCACTTACCACTCGGCAAATGGTCTTTGATGACCCAACCTTTCCTCCTGGAATTCGAATGTTGTTTTCAAGGCTATTTTACCGAGTGTCAGATAGGTGTTTTCTGTTGTTGTTGGAAATGTACCAGCAAATATTGAAGGAGGAGTATTCAAATGTTTGTGATGATCATTGGGTTCGAGATTGTCTTGGGATGCCATGTGTACACGATCTTGCTAGGGCAATCATTTCAAAGACACCTCTTGTTCCGGATGATTTTCATGACTTCTGGAAGGAACTGAGATGGAAAGATGATGCAATAAATTTGTCCTTACCCGACGACAATCGTTCAATGTCTATTCCGGAGATCAGAATGCGTGAAATGTGGGCGAAATGGGAAAGTGGAGATTTGAGGGATGGAACTCTATTCAGATTAAGTGAGTTGTACATTGACTTGGAGCATCCGGAACAAAGTTCTTTGGTAGAGCCAACAAACTTGTTTAGGAAAGGAAAAGGAAGGCCGCCGGGATCAAAGAACAAGGAGAAGCAGCGAAATGGGAATTCTCCTCCGAGAGAAAAGAGGGAAAAGAGTTACCACGAGTACGTTAGAGAAAACTTAACAAATACTGAGAATGCGCAAAAAGTCGCAAAGGAGAAGGCAAATAGGCAAAGTGAACGACCAACTTGTCCTAAAAAGAAAGCAAGTCAAGTGTCGTATGAAAGATGTGCGGATACCCACAATATTTTGGCCTTCCTAGATGACTTCTGTGAAAGATGTGCGTTCAGACGGACATTGTGGGTATCGGTCAATGGCTCTACTTACGGGTATGCAACAGAGTCAATATCGTATGATCCGTGCTGCGTTGGCAGCGGAGCTTCTTGGAAACAAAGAGACATGGGAGCCCATACGACGTGGACTACGGGTAGGAACATGGGATGATCTTATTGCTCAAGTTAACTACATGAGAAGTCCTTGTGAGAGACCATTTTGGATGGACATGCCATTTATGGGTTTGGTGTTTGCCACAGTGTATAATGTTGGTTTAGTGCAACTATCCTGGGATGCGCCGTGTTTATGCTTGCCAATAAGGCAGTCTACAGTGAGCCCTGGTCCTCCACAGAAGATTTTTGGGATAGCTCTTGTCGGATGCAGTAATCACTGGATACCGGTAAGAATCTGTGGTAATCTAAACAAACGTCATGAAACGTCGAAATCATTTATACTTATTGATTAATTTTCTTTGTATATCTAGGTTTGGCTCCGTGATGGGGCACCATTGCCACGTTGTTCCGGTTCGTGGAGAAGATTTGCAGATGACAAAATCAAGTGGTGGGAAGGGATATATGCTGGCCAAGTGGACTTGTTTCGACAATACCGCTTCACTGCTGGAAAGCGTATGGACTACATGACTTGATTTGTAATAGTTTAGTAGCCTTGATCTTTAGACTTCTATTGGAATTGATTTATAATATGTAATGAATTGTCTTGTCTGCTTTGAAATATGTAATGACTTGTCTTGTTTGCTTTAAATAGTGTTTTCAGTAGAGTTAGATGAGGTAGGTGAAACAGTGAAGTGAAATCAATGAATCCATAAACTACAACACACTCAGCATAAATTAAAAAGACAACAGACTCATTAAGGAAAGACAACAGACTCATTCTTGAAATTTAAACTAAACACAGACTTAACAGAGATTCACTTATTTGATACCAAGATCCCTAATCGGAGTCACTGTCATAAAAACTAGGAACAGGGTCATTGGGAAACCTCTGTTGTATCCAGTGTTTGGCTACTTCAATACTCTTAGCCTGGTGAAAATATACCAGCTTCAACTGCTGGTCAACTATTTCCTTCAACAGTTTTGCAATGACTCGGAGATGATGACTGTCGTATTCTGGCTCAAGATACACGATCATGTACTTACACTGACATGTGGTATACCTTCGTCCATACGTATGGGGATTGTTCTTGTCATTACCAGTGAACACCTTGATTGTTCTTGAGCACCTTCTACTCGGGCACTGGATCTCACTGCCTTCTGCTGGAACTGGGGAGGATGAAGATGATGCCATGGTTGTTTGAATCTGTAATACAAAGTAAGAAAACATGTTAGAAACAATGAAGATATCTAACGAAATCAGTAAAAAATGAGACTTTTAATTGAAATACAAAGTAAGAACTTGAAACCTAATTATTTTACGGCGCAGTGAGAATGAGATAATAGGGTTCACTGAGGCAGTGAATTTATAGCCGAGGTTTTACTAGGGTAACTTAGATTTGGGCCGATGTAGACAAAAGGTCCACAACAACAAAGGCCCAATAACGTAATTCGGTCATCCAAAAGTGACTTACAGCTGTGTGGTAGCTGTAACACACTCAAGCAAAATATGGTGGTGCGTTAGCAATAAACGCACAAATGATAACACAACTTCGTCAAGATCCAACAGAAAAATCCCAGCCCAACAAAGACGATCAGCCCAACATTCAAGCCCAGTGCGTTAACAATTAACGCACAGATTCTGTGCGTTAATTGTTAACGCACAGATACTGGTGCGTTAACACTTAACGCACAGATTCTGTGCGTTAATTGTTAACGCATCAACCCTTTTACCCAGAATCAAATGTTTCTGGTGTTTGTAGGGTTTAAGGTATTAGGGTTGGTGCGGTAACTGTTGTAGTACCAACCCTAATTACATAAAAATTCATTTTTTATGTTGTTTTCTTATACTATTTGATATTATAAAAAGTTTTATGACCCAAAGTAATGTTATACTACTGAAATATGTCGTTATTGAGAGTTTTGTGAATAATTTTATCAAGTTTTACTAATGTAATATGAGATTACGAAGAGTTATATGATAAAAAATCATATTATACTAATGAAATACGAGGTCAGTTGAGTCAAACGATAACAATTAAGTGTTAAACTAATGTTATATGATGAAATAAACACATTATATGAAGTTCATTTTAGTAACGAAGTGGTATCACATACATATGAGTATAACTATACAACTTATATACTTGAGAGTAGTAGCATACATGTGAAAGTCTTCGTTTACATACTTCTAAGTGTTAAAGTTGTTAATTTCTTATAAAAAACGATAGCGTTTGATTGGTAATGCTCAAATATTAATGTTACATTTCTTGACTTTTACGTTTTAAGTGCTTATTAAGCCGTTTTATGTCATTTTTTGTCGTTTTTTGTGTTTGGGCCTCATTCAAAATTCATTAGGCCTTATTAGGCCCGTTGACGTTTTCGATAATAATTTTTCGATTCCGAAAAATGAAAATAACTATTTGCCCTATTTGCTGTCATGTTACAATTTCAAAATTTCGATTTTCATCGTTTCAAGGCGTTAAAACGATATGGGCCCAAACTATACACATATGACATCCATTATCCATTACCCACTATCCATTATCCATTATCCATATTTCGATTTGGCTTGTTTTATATCGTTTTGAGTCGATTTTTTTCGTTTCTTAGTCGTTTCGAGACGTTTTGAACCATTTTTATCAATATTTGATGTACTTGGTCGTTTTTCGCCTTTTTCAAAAAACACAAGTTCTGCTATCAATATTTGACATCACTCCAAGTCACGACCCTCATTCCCACTACCTTGCCCACTACCTTGGCCTTCCTCGTGGATTGAATGCCGAAAAAGCTGAGATTGACGAACCGGAGCTGGAGCCATCGGTGGAGCCCCGTCAGTCAAAACTCCAAGGAGACGCCTCATGAACTCATCGATATCTGCAGGCCTCCTCTCTGGTGGTGTCTCCAAGAAAGCTCGAATCTCACAAGTCACTAGCTGGGTCCGCTATATTAACAACATATCAAAACATTACAATCAAATATACTAATTGAATGAATATGACTAATAAAATTTATAATCGTACCGCAAAACTGTCAACCGAAGGTGGAATACGCAGCGGACCAACTGGACGATCGAGTCTACGTGATCTGGGATCCACCAGAGGATGAGAAACTCGATCATACCAATCGAGATAATCATCTGTGACTGCCCAATAGTACGTCGCTCGTGGCTCCCGAATCTGTATCAAAGGCCTGGGGTCCTGATCCCACACACCAAGAAGATCTTTCTCAAAGTGAACTGAATAATGCGTCAGCCTGTTGTTACGTGTCACCTGGATGGGCTCTGGGGGAGGATCTGGAATACCCTGCACATGTCCAAACTGTCGCAGCAGGCGACCTGGCTGATAGAGCTCCTCGATGTCCAGACAACGAAGAATGCCCTCAAACAAAGACGGGGCGTACTGCGGAAGTCTGAAATCCACATTTGAAAAGGGAAACCAGTTAACCTGCAACAAAACATTACAAAACAGTTAGTATAGTTCACATTCACACAATATAACGAAAGCATACATTCTTAAAATCTGACCTCCTCATAACGAACACGGTCAAGCATGCCACGAATGGCAACCAAACGATCTGTGCTCTTCCCCTGTGGCACCTCTCTGCCCTCCCTCATAGCAGCTGCGGCGTGGTCCATAGAAAGTGGATCTGTCACAAAATGTCCACGAAAATGTGGAAAATATGCCCAGATCCACGACTGTAAAAAAAAGGACAATTAGAACTCGACTTCCTAAACATAGCCAATCGTATAGTTGTTTGCGTACTAACCCGCAAAAGAATGCCAGAACTCCCCATCCCCATAGCCAATCGCCTCGACGCCTGTCCAAGGTTGCGATACAGATGAGCAAACACTCCAGCTCCCCAAGCATATCGGCCAGTGCTGTTGTGGTCGGCCAAAATAACTAACCACCAGTGCTTGACTGCTGTAGTCGACTTGTCCACTAGAACTGTAGTGCCGAGAAGCAACAGTAAGTACATAGACGCAATGAGGCTCTCATCTCTCTGTCCATCCTCCATCCGCATCATATCCTTCAATCTCTGCTGAAGATAACCCAAAGGAATGCCTCCATCCCTATACCAATTCTTCACCAGTGCCTCCTCTACGTGAAGCATCTCAGCAACAAAAGTGAAGATCTCCTCCTTAATCAAAACTGAGCTACAACTCCTGCCATGTATAGGCAGCGACAGGATCTCAACCACATCGTGAAGTGTAGGACCAATCTCTCCAAATGGCAAATGAAATGTGTTGGTTTCTGGGTGCCATCTCTCGACGAAAGCAGAAACCAACACATGATCGACAGGACCGGACCCGATATAGCGTAGATCAGTCAATCCAGATCGCTCTGCAAGCTGAAACCACGAATCTGGACCAGGTCTCCTAAACGCCTCTAGTGGAGTGCAGTAGGCGGTGTGGAAGTGAACCTTGACGACCTTCCGTGTCTGAAAAAAAAGTAAAAAAATAACACAGTTACTTCTACAGAATGCCAAAATATTTCACATATGAACATTATAGTTCAAATACATACCAAATCAAGAGGAGCCTCGCCTTCTGGAAGATCAGCAGGCTGTGGAAGATCAGCATGATCTGCAGCACGTCCACGTCCACGTCCACGTCCTCGTCCTCCGCGTGGAGCGCGTCCACCTCGTGCTGGAGGATCAGCAGCGTCTGCATCAGCAACATCATCATCAGCCTGAGCTCCTCGGCCTCCTCGCTGTCTCTGTATAAATGGAGGAAGAGGACGGGGCCCAGCTGGAATCACAGGTGCGGGAGGATCAACAACTGTAAGCTCATAAATAGCCCTGGCGATGTGCGTCTCATAACTCTTCAGCAACTCATTTGTAAAAGGACCTCCGGGCATCCAAGGTACAGCAGGAGGTGGTACAGGATCTGCATCGGGAGGTGGTACAGTCGGGGGAGGTGGTACATCTGGCGTAGGAGACGAAGGACATAAATCTGTAGGAGCTGGCGATGAAGGCCCCATACCAGCATGATCCTCTGAAATAATAGGAGGGTCGTCTCTCCTAAGCTGATCTCTCGGTATCTCAATGAGATACAATATAATCTGTACCTAAACCCTCACCCTCTCCCAGCATATCATCATCCAAATCAACAGATGTATCATCGACGTCCATATCCTCCTCCTCACTCTCACTGTAACCCTCATCATCAGCAGACGGATCAACATCTAGACCACAATCCCTAACTGCCCCAGTATCTGTAAGTGCCCCAGTAACATCAGTGGGTGTCGAACTAGAAGCATTCAGCTGGTCTCGAGCAGTAGCAAAACTCTGACGTATGGACGCTGTAATCTTCGTCCTCCTAACACGCTCTGCAACAACAGGAGCCCCCGGAACAAAACCACTAGAAGCCATCGTATCCCGCACCCCCTAATGTTTTTTTTTTTGGTTTAAAGAGGGACGCTGTTGTTGTTATAGCGTAACGTTATTTTCATAGCGTTACAAAAATAACGTCAAATTCAAAAACGTCTTTTCCATGACGTCGTAACGTTACAAACAGTTGTTGTAACATCAATCCTAATCAAAATCATCTCTAATTTCTAAACATTTTGTTCATAACGTTACGAAATTAACGTTATAATTCGCCTAATTTCAATACTTTATATACTAATAATTCATAACGTTACAAGATAAGAGAAGAACAATGTCATATTTCATAAAATAATTAATTCATTAATTTTACAATATAGAATGTCATATTTCATAACATTATGAAATTATTATATTTCATAACGTTATAAAATTTCATTAATTTCATAACGTTACGAATAAATTAATTAATTTCATAATGTTACCAAATAATATAATTTTATAATGTTACGCAATAAATTACTTAATTTCATAACGTTACGCAATAAATTACTTAATTTCATAACGTTACCATATAAATTTAATTCATAGAGTTATAAAATAAATTAAATAAATTGATAACGTTACGAAATTAAATAACTAATTTCATAACGTTATAAATTTAATAAATTAATTAAATTAAATAAATTGATAACGTTACGAAATTTATTTAAATATTTTATAACGTTATCAAATATTATTAAATTCATAACGTTATGAAATTAAATAACTAATTTCATAACGTTATAAATTTAATAAATTAATCAAATTAAATAAATTGATAACGTTATGAAATTTATTTAAAAATTTCATAACGTTATCAAATATTATTAAATTCATAACATTATGAAATTAAATAACTAATTTCACAACGTTATAAATTTAATAAATTTATTAAATTAAATAAATTGATAACGTTACGAAATTTATTTAAAAATTTCATAACGTTATCAAATATTATTAAATTCATAACGTTATGAAATTGAATAACTAATTTCATAACGTTACGAAATAAAATAATTAAACTATTTAAAAACATTACAAAAGTTATAGAATATTTAATAAAAATACATACTTGATGTAGATCTACGGGAGTCGAAAAAACTTCCGGTTGCGCCTCGGTTTGTGGATTCAACCTTCTATTTGCTCGAGTAGCGTACCCGGGACCGACGTTTTGGACGGGTCGCTTTCGGTTTCTTGGCCTCGGAGCGGGTTCGGGTGCGGGTATCGGGGCGGGTTGGGCTGCTGGTATCGGGTCGGGTCGGGCAACGGGTATCGGGTCGGGTCGGGCAACGGGTATCGGGTCGGGTCGGGCTCGAGATTTTGGCCGGTTTCGGGCACCACCACTGTAAATCAGTGGCACCTCGGCTTCCTCCTCGTCTTCATCCTCCACAGCCAGCCACGGAGTCGCCGCAGGAACGGCCGTCGTCGCCGCAGGAAGAGCTGCCATCGGCGGGAAGCTTGGACCCTCGTCTCTGGCCGGATTTTTGGGCCCAGAAGATGCGGCTTGCTCGGGGGAGCTCGAATCCATCATCAATTTGTGGATTTGGTGGCTTAATCGACGGGAAAATGGACGGAGGAAGAAGGACGGCGGCGGCGGAGTGAAAAGAGAAGAAGGACGGAGGACGAAAGGTCGGGGAGGGAAAATTTTGGTTTACAAATAACCTAAATTGGTGCGGTAATTGTTACCGCACAGATTTATTATTTTTTAAATAGATAAAATTGGTGCGGTAACGATTACCGCACCATATTTTATATTTTTTTTATATATTAAACCTGTGCGGTAACAATTACCGCACAAGATATTATTATTTAAATACTTTTTTTAAAAAATTTATTAATTAAAAAAATAACAAATCCTGTGCGGTAAGAGTTACCGCACAGGTGTTTAAGTTAATCAAAATCTGTTTTTTTTTCTGTTAATCTCGTATTAACGTGGTGCGTTAATTGTTAACGCACATATCTGTGCGGTAAGAATTACCGCACCAGATTCATATACGTTTCAGAAAACATTCCAACAATGCCCCGGAGCCCTTTTGTGCGGTAATCCTTAATGCACAGAAGTGTACTGCAACTCTTACCGCACAGATTAGTGTGCATTTAGCAAAAAAAACGTGTGCATATAGACGGAGCCTATATTTTATGGTTGGAGACTATTTTAACATGTGAATGTTGCAAGGTGGAATATTGGAAATGTGTATGTATAAATATAATAAATAAACATTTGTTTTGTCCACCTTTTGCATTACATATGTTTATGAAGTCAAAAGAGAGTCTCCATTAACTTCTGGATAATCTATTGTATACTAATAATCTCATAACAATTTTACGGTTACAATTTATCTAATTAATTTGTATAAATTTATTTTTAAAAAACATAAGGACATGTTAGAACATTTTACTATGATGGGCTTGACAAACAACAACTATGAATTGGGTCTGCAACAATGAGTCACAACACATACATATGGCTTCATAAATCGTAAGCTTTATTGAAATATGGAATTGGAGTCATTTATGGAGAAACCAATCAAAACACTTCAAAATTGAATGCGAAACTTTTATTTTCTCTCTCCGTAATTTATATCAGTGGCACCTCGGCTTCCTCCTCGTCTTTAGTGTTTTTCTTGTTATGTCTTTGTATTGTTGATGGTTATGTTCGTATTTGTTTTGTTTCTTATTTATCTTTCCATAGGTTTGTTTCCCGTGTTTTCTTGTGTTTGTAATTTTCTTCTTTCTAACACTTCAATTTAATCTCAGTCTAGCAGTTGCTACCCTTGTTATGGGCGGGGCACTGCCAACCAATTTATGAATTTTTGTTTGTTTAGTTTACATGTGTGGGTTGTCTACTCTGATGTGTACATTCAACAACATCAGTAATTTATGTTGTTTGGACAAGAATAGACTACTGATATTTGGTTACGATATTACGATTGTGTGTCTGCCAATTCATATGATATGTTACTGTATTTATAGAATTGGTTACACATTTTGTAGTAGAGGCACATAATTGTCCAACTCTTTAATAGTTAAAACCGCAATAGGTTAATATTGTGTTTCTTTTGTCTTCAAACTTATTTAATTCACCTCTACTTATCTTTTCGTTGCATTTCTATTTAGCTCATATATTGAAAATATGTGGTTATAACATAGGTTATGACCATATGTTATCGTACATAGGTGATTGATTCTTTCGTCCAACTATTCTCAGGTTTCATTGTTCATAATGTTATGGAAATGTGTCAGTTTCTTATAATTTATAATAATAAATGTCATCATATGTGTTTTCATTTGATTCATTTAGACTATTATTTTCGTATGTTAATGTTTCTTTTTCCAAAATATGAGTATGATTATTAACTATATGGAGTATGCCTCGTTATAGTTATTAAATAGAATTGCAAATAATAAACGTGGCGTCTATACGCACTACATTTTCTCTCTAGCCACACTACAAAACGATACGCACATAATGAGCGTACGCTCAAAACGGGCGGACAGTGTAAAAATTGGATAATACGTTTGTATACGTATACGTATTCTTATACGTATACAATTTTGTAAAAAATACAAAATACATCTTGTACGCTAGAAACGGGCGTACGCCCATTTCGAGCGTACCGTAATGATAATTTTTTCCCCAAATAAATGAAAAATTAAAAAAAATTAAAAAATTCCGTACGCTGGAAATGGGCGTACGCCCATTTCCAACGTATAACATTTTTTTTCGAATTTTTTTTTATTACGTTTTAAAAAAAAAAAAAATAATTACGTTAGTATATAATAACAATAATATGTCATATATCACATCTGCCTCTTTGCTCTAGTGGTAACGAGCTCCATAGATTGCCTAGGGGTTTTGAGTTCGAATCTCAACACTAACATCTCACATTTTTTATTTTTTGGTAAAAATTGATGGAAAGAGAGGTGAGGGGAGTCGAACTTGAGACCTCATGGACATGTAATGAAGTAAAACCACTAGACTAATGAATCATATTGATATATTTGTAATATTAATAGTACAAGTTACAATCAAATTTGGGTTCACCTCACTATGTTATTAGAATAACAGTTTTTTTTTATTTTGGTCTCATATATCAATAGAATTAATTATTTTAATAATTTCGAGAAAAAATATTTATTTAAATAATAATGTGTATCTTATTGATATTATTTATAATATTAATACTACAAGTGATGATCGAACTAGAATCTACCTCATTTTTTATTAGAAAAATAGATTTTTTATTTTTGTCCCACATATTTATTGATTTAATTACTTTAATAATTTTGAGGGAAAAAAATTATTCAAATAAGCAGGTGTGTAAGCTTTTTTATATTTATAATATATTTTAAGATAAAAAACTAGAATTTTTTTCTGAAATAAGCATTTTACCCGAAAAAATCCCCGACGTAGGCTCTTTTCAAAACAATTTCCCAAAATAGGCACTTATTTCAGCTTCGGAAATTTTTTACGTGTGAGAGACGCTGGTAGAACCAACGTCTCTCCTCCGAAGCTGAAGCTATTTTTTTTTTTTTTTATGTATACACGTTAGTTTTTTAACATTCTTTCCAAATTTTTTTGTAGTTTTTAATTTTTTTTTAAGGCAATGTATAAGAGACGCTGGTTCGACCAGCGTCTCTTATACGGTGAAACATAAAAAAAAAATGTATATGAGACGCTGGTTCGACCAGCGTCTCTTATACAATTTTTAATTAAAAAAAAATGTGATGTGTAAGAGACGCTGGTCGAACCAGCGTCTCTTACACATGTGCAATTAAAAAAAAAATGTGTTGTGTAAGAGACGCTGGTTCGCCCAGCGTCTCTTACACTAAACCCTAATTCCGAAAACCAGCCGCTGTTTCGGTTTGAACGGGTTTGAAATTCAAAGTGAAATTGAATGCGTGTGGTTGGGAGATAGCAGTTACAGCAACAGCCTTTAAATTCAATTCATCTTCCTCTTCTTCTTTCACGTTTTTACTGCCATCCTTCTTCTACTGCCATCCTTCTTCTTCTTGTTTTTTTTTCAGTCGTTCCAGCCAACCTCTTCTTCTTCTTGTTTTCTTTTCATTCGTTCCAACAACAACAGCAATGCAATAGACGGGTGATCCAGCAATCGAAGGTAAGTCTTCATTTCTTTTTCTCTTCTTAAAAATTTTTGGATTCATTTAAACAGTGTAATTCCATTTCTTCTTCTCTTAATTAATTTTGTTCATTGTTATTTTATTGTCATACCAGCAACAATCTTCGTTCCAAAATCAGCAAGAAACAGACTGGGTGAACGGACGAGCGGACGTGAACGAGCGGGTGAACGTTTTTCAACAGAGAAAACGTAAGAAAATTTCTGCACTCATTTTATTTATGAATCTATGAATATGTTTCAGAAAAAAGGTTTTAGAAAATAGTTTTATAGAAGTAGGGTTAAAAACGAATTTTAAAATGATAATAGGGTTAAAAACCAATTTTATATGATAATAGGTTTAGGTATTTTTTTAAGAATTTTTTAATTATAATAGAATTGAAAACGAAATTTATATTATAATAGGTTTAAAAACGAATTTTATAATTATACTAGGGTTAAAAACGAATTTTATATGATAATAGGTTTAAGTATTTTTGTTAGGAATTTTTAATGATAATAGGATTAAAAACGAATTTTATATTATAATAGGTTTAAGAATTTTTTTATGAATTTTGTAATGGTAATAGACTTAAAAACGAATGTTATATGAAAATAGGTTTAAAAATAAGTAGTTGAAAATAGTTGGCTTCACTTGAATGTGGTTTGATTTGATATTATAATAGGTTTAAAAAACGATTTTTTTTATGATAATATGTGGCTTCACTTGAATGTGGTTTGATTTGGCTTGAATTTTATGATAAAATGTGGCAATCAAAGTAAGTAGTTGAAAATAGTTGGAAATAGTTGAAAATAGTAATTATGTATAAACAATCAAAGTAATTAGGTTTAAAAAGATTTAAACCACAATTACTTTAAATTTAAAGATAAAATAATTTTATGATAAAATTTTCCTTGACATTTTAGAATGGAAGGTGGATACAACCCCCAGTGTGAAACCTCATTCACCAGATTACTCTCAAATGTTCAATCTGGAGTAATGAGTGGATCACAAATGGTAGTACATGGAGAGGGAAACAATGATCACGAGGATGCGTTTGTCGATGCGTTTGGTCTTGATCACAATGATGACATCGATCAATCGTCAGAGGACGAGGATGTCAATGAAGCTGATATAGCTAGGGTTAACATGATTAGAGAAGCAGCGCAAATCACCCCGAGTTGGAATATGACTGGAGAACCTGATCCAGCATTGATGAACTCATGGCAAACTTGGATTGGAATGGATCCACTGCCAAATGAAGATGAATTTTGCAAAGGACAACTTTTTAGTTCACTCGAGCAGTTGAAAAGAAGAATTGTAGTGTACTCAGCATCCAAGGGGAAGGAGTATAAGGTGAAAAAGGTCAGAGATCGATGGTACACGGTTGTCTGCGTGCAAAAAGACGAAGGATGCACATGGAAACTATCGGCTCATAAAGTCGGTGAGCTTGACAATGTGTGGAAGATAAGCACATACAAAGGTCCTCATGTCCCTAGCTGCGTAAGAGATGTCATGCATATGGATAATCGTAATATCTCGCAAAAGTTCATCGCTGAAGAAATAGTTTCGCTTATCCGAGTTGACAAAGCATTGAAGCCCAAGACCATTATGCAGATAATACAGAATTCGTATCAGGTCTCCATTACGTACAAAAGAGCATGGGGTGGAAAACAAAAGGCAATAGCTTCCATTTTCGGTGATTGGGAGGAATCATATGCTATTTTGCCTCGGTTTATGGCTGCAGTTGTACAGTCCAATCCTGGTACTGTTGTCGAATGGAGTACGGTACCAAGTGCTGATGGGAGTGGATTCATCTTCCGACGTGTTTTTTGGTCATTTGGACAAAGCATCCAAGGTTTCCAACATTGTCGGCCTTTGATTACTATTGATGGAACTCACATGTATGGAAAGTACAAAGGTACTTTACTTATAGCAATGGTTGTGGATGCAAATCAACAGATTTTTCCTATTGCGTTTGCTGTTGTTGAGAGTGAGAATGGTCACAGTTGGTCTTGGTTCATGGATTTAATTGGTCGTCGAGTAACAGACCGCACTGGTATATGTGTTATATCGGACAGGCATCCGGGTATCCTGAAGGCTATGAGAGAGCTACAGCGTTGGAGAGCTCCAAATGCATATCACAGGTTTTGTGTTCGCCATATTGTTTCAAATTTCAACACAGCTGTTGGAAACAAGCACTTGAAGCGATTACTTGGTGCAACAACATACAAACATGAAGAGGTGGAATTTGATGTTGGGTACTCTACTTTGTGCTCCAAAAATGTAACGGCAAAAACTTATTTGGAGAACATAGAAAAGGAAAAATGGTCCTTATGTCATGATGGCGGTTCCAGGTATGGAGTGATGACAACCAACATGTCTGAGTGTTTTAATGGGGTGATGAAGGGTTCCAGAAATTTACCTATCACAGGTCTTGTCCAATCGACATTCTATAGACTTAATTCGTACTTTGTAGAGCGTCTTGGAAAGGCAACATAACGTAATGTGGCAGGGCAACGATACACTAATGCAGTGGAAACGTTGATTGAGCACAATGTTACAATAGCTCGTCGTGCACAAGTAATCTCATTCAACGCATTAAGACATGTATATGAAGTGCATGTTCCACCCGTCCAGGAATACGGCCAGCGCTTACAATACGTCGTGGATTTGACTAGTAGGACATGTACTTGTCAAAGATGGAAGAATTATAAGATACCTTGCCCTCACGTCTTAGCAGTGTGTCGCCACAAGAGCTTCTCGTATGTTGAATATGTTGATCCACTTTACTCCATAGAGGCTCTGATGAGGACATATCAGACAGCCTTTTATCCAGTAGGAGATATTTTAGATTGGCCTGTGATTGAGGGACCAACATTGAAGCCAGATCCGAATGATCTTCGTGACGTTGGTAGACCAGGAAGGAGGAAAGAGTCCCGATTCCATAATGAGATGGACATTGTTAGTGCTCCAGGGAAAAGCAACTGCAAACTATGTGGGCAAGAGGGACACAACAGGAGGACATGTGCATCACGAGCTAGCAGTTCTGGACAACATAACTAGCTTTACCTAGTTTTCATTGTTGTACTTTATTTGTAGTTGTTGTTTATGAAGACATTTGTAATGATTGTTGTTGTTGTTTATTAAGACATTTGTAATGATTGTTGTTGTTGTTGTTGTTTATGAAGTTGATTGTATTCATGTGTGTTTATGATTGTTGTTTCAATGGCTAGTACATGGAGATTAACCCTGGTCCATTATCGTCTGAGGTGCTTAGTCAGCAAGAACAACACAGATCTTCGGATGTGTGGAACAATGCCGCTTATGTAAGTGTACATTACATGCTTAAATATCGATTTTCACTAGTTAGTTTGTACATTGCATGCTTAAATATCTCTAATTTTCCCTTTCTTTTGTATAGACAATGACACCCTTAGAAACTAGAGTGCATCTGCGACATTGGTTCGATCCCCATCCTAGGGTCTTAGAATACATTCGTCTTGCTGGATTTTATTGCGTATCCCGTCTAGGATCCAAATTCAAACTAGACAAGGAGCTTATTACAGCATTAGTGGAGAGATGGAGACCTGAGACACATACATTTCACTTGCCCGTGGGTGAGGCAACAATCACACTCCAAGATGTTGCTGTGTTGTTTGGACTATGTGTGGATGGCTATGCTGTATCAGGCACTGCAGGTCACCATTGGAGATCAGAAGTCATCCGTCTGCTCGGTAAAGATCCAAGTCGATCACTCGGCGGCTCAGCATTGAAGCTTTCATGGCTACGAACAAACTTTAGTGAATTGCCGGATAATGCGGATGAGGAGACGATCAAGTGTTATGCAAGGGCATACATCTTGATGGTAATGGGTGGCCTCCTTTTCTCAGATTACAGTGGAGGCGAAATACAAGTAGTGTATTTGCCGTTGCTGGAGAATCTAGAGTCTGCGGCATACTACAGCTGGGGAAGTGCTACTTTGGCATATCTTTACCGCAACCTATGCAAAGCCTCAGAGAAACATCACTCTCAAATAGGCGGTCCACTGATCTTACTTCAGGTATATAATATAACTTATTGAATTTAAAGTTATCGGTTTTCAGTGGTTAATTAATGTCATGATTGTAGTTATGGGCATGGCAACGCATGCCGATTGGGAGGCCAAGGTTTATCGGGGTCTCAGACCCGGAGCAAGATCACCTAGCGAGGAGGAGAGATAGAAGGAGGAGAGCTAAGGCTGCCCTATCTGAAGGGTCACAACCTCCACCACTTGATGACCAATTTCTGAATGGTCAAGATTCACTTGCATTGAGGTAACATTCACCATTACTGCATATACATATATCTCGGGCGAGTTTTTATCAATCTCTTTTTTTATTTAGGTGGTTGAAGTGTGATTTCGTATATGATGGTAAAAGTCATGATCTTATGTATTATCGAGATGCATTGGATAGGCTAAGGAGCGATCAGGTTTGTATTTTTTTTAATGTATAATTACATAATACATATATTCAACATACTTAAGGTCATTTTATTTTATATTTAGTTTGCATGGGATCCCTACACACCAAGTGAACTAGGGAGGCTTGGTAGAATTTGTTTTTTAGGATGCAATGTGTGGAGGACCCAAGCCCCTATGATTTGTTTTGACATAGTTGAGTGACATCGACCCGACCGTGTGATGCGTCAATTCGGATTTCCACAACATGTGCCGGGTGCATGTGAAAACTATGTTGAGTTGCATTTAGTTAACAGAAGGGGGAAGCATGAGACAGACTGGAGCATATTTCACAAGCAATTTATAGAGTTGTGGAACAGACGTGCGGATTGGATTGATATGCCTCTGGATGACCCATGTCCTTCAACAGTGGAAGAACGGTATATGCGCTGGTACCGATCAATTACTCGTAGATTTATTAGTCCACATATTAGGCCGCCAGCAGGACAATATCAACCATTGTCTCAAGACTTGTATATGGTGGTGAGTATGAAATATAACATATCAGTTTATATAATATTTACACTGAATATTTCAAACATACTTATGATTTTTTTTTCCAGGGACAACAGGTGACGACGCAAGGGATTGATGTTCTTAACCAATTGTCTGTAGATCGATCATTCTTCTATAGCCAACAAGATCCTCCAATGACTATGTCACCTCCCTATATTCCGCCAGCGTCAGCTTCAGCGTCTACGCCACCAATGTCTTATCCAACAGCGTTGACCATAGTCTCTCCAACACATCCGCCCTATTATACTTCCTTTCAAGATTTTCCTAGTTCTTCAATCCCGCAACCGTCGTTCTCAGATCTCGGTGAATGTGGATGGAGTTCCTCGTCTCATTATTCATACATGACATCATCAATGCATGCACCAAGTTCATTTATGTCCAGTAGTGCTTCAAGTGTATTTATTTCTCCCACCAGGCCAATTTCTAGAGATGAACGTAATATATGTGGGTGGGGATACGAGCCTACGTTAGCACCCGTCCAAGAGCCAAGTAGAGAAGAAGATGATGGTCACACAGAGAGTGAAGATGAAGATTAGAATTATTACATATTTGTTGATTTAAAATTTTATGTTAAACTCTATGATTTTTTATCAGATTTATTACACAACAATTTCATATTTACATTATTATTTCAAATTATTATAAAAAAACATTACGGTATAAGAGACGCTGGTCCAACCAGCGTCTCTTATACATGTGCAAATAAAAAAAAACATCGTTGTATATGAGACGCTGGGCAACATATACATTTTTTTTTATGTTTGAACGTATACATGTGCAAATAAAAAAAAACATCGGTGTATATGAGACACTGGGTAACATATACATTTTTTTTTATGTTTCAACGTATAAGAGACGCTGGTTCGACCAACGTCTCTTATACATGTGCAAATAAAAAAAAAAACATCTCTGCGTAAGAGACGCTGGTTCGACCAGCGTCTCTTACACATCACATTTTTTTTATTTGCAGATGTATAAGAGACGCTGGTCGAACCAGCGTCTCTTATACATCACTTTTTTTTTAATTAAATCTGTATAAGAGACGCTGGTTCGACCAGCGTCTCTTATACATCTGCAAATAAAAAAAAAACTTCTCTGTATATGAGACGCTGGTCGAACCAGCGTCTCATATACATTTTTTTTTATGTTTCACCGTATAAGAGATGCTGGTCGAACCAGCGTCTCTTATACATTGCCTTAAAAAAAAAAAAAACTACAAAAAAATTTGGAAAGAATGTTAAAAAACTAACGTGTATAAGAGACGCTGGCTGGGCCAGCGTCTCTTATACATAAAAAAAAAAAAAAATAGCATCAACTTCGGAGGAGAGACGCTGGTTCTACCAGCGTCTCTCACACGTAAAAAATTTCCGAAGCTGAAATAAGTGCCTATTTTGGGAAATTGTTTTGAAAAGAGCCTACGTCGGGAATTTTTTCGGGTAAAATGCTTATTTCAGAAAAAAAATTCTAAAAAACTATGATAATCCATATCATTCCCAAAATATTTTCTTTGTATTTCTAATATTATTATTTAAATAATATATATTAATAAATAAATTCTTATTCAATATAAAACAAAATATATTTCAACAAAAACTACAAAATTTATACAATATATGACAAATGATAAATTATGTTTGAAAAAATATGTTTGAAAAATTCCAACACAAACTTGGATTAAAAAAAACAACACCATCGATGGTTAATTATGTTTGAAAAAATATAAAACTTAGTCTTATTAAGATAAAGTCCAAATAAAGTCTCTCTCACCAGAAATCGGACTCGAAACGGTGTGTAAATCGAGAAAAACCGACTTAAAACGAGTAATATCGTGAAAATCGAGAAAAACCTACTTAGAACGACTAATGGCGTGAAAATAGAGAAAAATGGACTTAAAACGGGAACGACGCGAAAATCGAGTAAAACAAACTTAAAACGAGTTGGCGCGAAAATCGAGTAAAACGGACAAAAACCAGTTGGCGCGAAAATCGAGTAAACACACTTAAAACGAGTAATGGCACAAAAAATCGAGTAAAACGGACTTAAAACGAGTTGGCGCGAAAATCGAGTAAAACGGACTTAAAATGAGTTGGCGGAAAAATCGAGTTAAACCGACTTAAAACGAGCAAATCCGACTTAGGGTATAGGGTATAGGGTATAGGATAGTGGATAGTGGATGTGGATAGTGAATGTGGATAGTGGATATTGAATGTGGAGAGTGAATGTGTTAAATGGATAGTTTGGGCCCAATTCGTTTAAACGCCCTAAAACGATAAAAATCAAATTTCCGAAATTGTAACATGATAGAAAATAAAGCCCATAGTCGTTATCAATTCTCAGAATCGAAAAAAAATCATTGAAAACATCAATGGGCCTAATAAGGCCGAATTGAGATTTAGTGAGGCCCATTATCAAAAAACGACATAAAACGGCTTAATAAGACCTTAAACCGCAAAAAAATTGAAATGTAAAAGTTGTATTTGAGCATTACCAATATGAAGGTTTCGTTTTTATAAGAAAATAACAAAATGAACACTTCGAAATATCTAAACAAGCACTTTCACCTAGTAACGAGTTAATCTCAAGTATATAAGTCGTATAGTTTTACTCATATGTGTGTGATATCACTTCGTTACTTAAATAAACTTTACATAAAACTTTCATTAAATATTATAAAACACTCAAATAATCTAAAATAACGACATTTCACATCTTCGTATTGTCGTTATTGTTTGTTTAATCATACATGTATGCGTATTTCATTAAAACTTTCACTAAATATCGAGTAATCAATCAATAACGACAATACAAAGATGTGAAATGTCCTTATTTTGGATTATTTGAGTGTTTCATAACATTTAATGAAAGTTTTATATAAAGTTTATTTGAGTAACGAAGTGATATCACACACATATGAGTAAAACTATACGACTTATATACTTGAGATTAACTCGTTACTAGGTGAAAGTGCTTGTTTAGATATTTCAAAGTGTTGATTTTTTTATTTTCTTATAAAAACGAAACCGTCATATTGGTAATGCTCAAATACAACTTTTACAATTTTTTTTGCGGTTTAAGGTCTTATTAAGCCGTTTTATGTCGTTTTTTGATAATGGGCCTCACTAAATCTCAATTCGGCCTTATTAGGCCCATTGACGTTTTCAATGATTTTTTTTCGATTCTGAGAATTGATAACGACTATGGGCTTTATTTTCTATAATGTTACAATTTTGAAATTTTAATTTTTATCGTTTTAGGGCGTTTAAACGAATTGGACCCAAACTATCCATTTAACACATCCACTATCCACATTCAATATCCACTATCCACATTCACTATCCACTATCCACTATCCACTATCCACTATCCACATTCACTATCCACTATCCACATCCAATATCCTATACCCTAAACCCTATATACTAAACCCTATACCCTATACCCTAAGTCAGTTTTGCTCGTTTAAGTCGGTTTTACTCGATTTTTGCGTCATTACTCGTCTTAGCTCTATTTAAGTCAGTTTTACTCAATTTTCGCGCCATTACTCGTTTTAAGTCGATTTTACTCGATTTTAGGGTCTTAGTCGTTTTAAGTCGGTTTTACTCGATTTTCGTGTCATTACTCGTCTTAGCTCGTTTTAAGTCGATTTTCCTCTATTTTCGCGTCATTACTCGTATTAGGTCATTTTCAGTCGATTTTCCTCGATTTTTGCGTCATTACTCGTCTTAGCTCGTTTTACGTCGGTTTTCCTCGATTTTTGCGTCATTACTCGTCTTAGCTCGTTTTATTCTTATCTTGTCGACAATTCGTTAGAATCCTATCTTGCCACCATATCAATTTATTAGATGTGCTATATGAAAATATTTTTTAAACTGATATGAAATCATCCTATAAATACAATAATTAAAGCATTGCTTTCTCTCACAATTTCAACGACAATTTCAGGTAGGTTTGTTTCTACCAAGACCAGTTTTGCTCATGGCCATATGTTGACAAAATAGGTAGACCACAAAGTACAACCTTGAACGTCTTAGATAAAAAGTGTTTTCAAAATATTTTATAAATATTAAAAAAGCTTACACATGTGATTATTTAAATAATTATTATTTTATTCAAAAGTATTTAAGTAATTAATTCAATAAATATTCGGGACAAAAATAAAAGAAAATTGTTTTTCTAATAAATAATGAGGTAGATTCAAGTTCAATCATCACTTGTAGTATTAATATTACAAATATGTCAATAAGATACACCTTATTATTTAAATAATTATTTTTTTAGAAATTATTAAAATAATTAATAGTCTATAGATATAGATATTTGAGACCAAGATTAAAAAAACTGTTATTCTAATAAAATAGTGAGGTGAGCCCAAATTTGATTGTAACTTGTAGTATTAATATTACAAATATATCAATATGATTCATTAGCCTAGTGGTTTCACTTCATTACATGCCCATGAGGTCTCAAGTTCGACTCCCCCTCCTCTCTTTTCATTATTTTTTATCCAAAAATAAAAAAGGTGAGATGTTAGTGTTGAGATTCGAACTCAAATCCTCTAAGCAATCTATACAGCTCTTTACCACTAGAGAGGCAGATGTGATATATGACCTATTATTGTTATTATATACTAACGTAATTAATTAATTTTAAAAAAAAAATCGTAGTAAAAAAACATTTCGAAAAAAAATGTACGCCCATTTCCAGCGTACGGAATTTTTTAATTTTTCATTTATTTGGGGAAAAAATTATCATTAAGGTACGTTCGAAATGGGCGTACGCCCGTTTCTAGCGTACAAGATGTATTTTGTATTCTTTACAAAATTGTATACGTATAAGAAAACTTATACGTATACCAAATTTTTTTGTCTGTACGCCCATTATGGGCGTATGGAAATGTAGTGTGGATGGAAAAAAAATGTAGTGCGTATAGATTTTGCCATAATAAAACATGAGACTTGATCTTACTCTATTCGGGAGGTGTCTATTTGTTGTATTTTGTCGACATCTCTATTTGCCGATGAAATTATGTTGTGGGTTTCAATATGTTGTTTTCCAAGTTTTTCATTCTTTAAAAATCGAAACATTATTAAATAATTTCGTAGCTGTCTCACCCTCTTAGGTTCTGTATATAATAGTGTATATATGTATATTATTACTTTTGTAGCTTATCCTTGTGGAGATGCTTTAATTCTGTACTGAGTAGAGTATTCTACAACACCCACAACTCCGAGGGCAATAATTAGCGCACCTCATCTTTATCCATCCCTTTTCAATTTTGTTTTCGTGTTCTTCTCCTAATGTGGTTGTGATTTCCGAATTTGTGTACGGTATTACGGTTGCTAATTAAAGTTGAATGTGGAAGTTTGAGGCATGTACATACAACATTCATTTAGCTACTATAATACAGTGGGGATAGTTGAATTCTTTAACCTATTTAGTGTTTTTATTTGAGTTTCGTTGGGCTGAATTGGAATATAATCGTTTTTTGGAAATGGAAATTAAAATAGGTTAAGTATTACTGTAGTAAACTTGTTTGTTTCAAATTGGAACGTTTTGTTATTGTTATGTGTATATTTAATACAGTAGTTGTTGTTCCACTGTTATTTGCATTTAAGAGGGGATGAATTTTAATTTCCATAAAATATAATTTGTTTTTACATGGCCCCGTTTTGGCCTCGCAATGGAAGTGGCCTCAGTGTTTTTTTTGTCCTTTTGCGAGCATTTGATTCTGCAATTCTATGCGTAGAAAATTAAGGAAAGTAGGGGGGCTTCAATGTTCCACGCATTTTTTCTCCTGGCGGAGAAGAATTTCCTTTACTACGGGGCATGTTGACGTTTTAGTTGTTCTGCAAAGCTTAGATTTTAGACGTAGTGTTGAATGGATTGTTCATTTCTGTTGTGGGATTGAACGTGAATTGGCGTCCGTTGGTAGAATCCCTAATTTGCAGGGGTGGCGTTGTCGGTGATTAATTCCACACCCTATCTCCTCCTGCAAGTGGTCTTCCTTCATAATCTTTGTGAATGTCGGTTAATCTTTTTTGCTACACTTGTAATTTCTATTTCTTACCTGGATTTTGGTGTGGATAGGTTGAGTAGGATATATTTGGTTATATTCGTGGACTTTGTTTGAGTTCAATGTAGCTATGTTTTGAATTTACTCCATGCACATCATTTGATTTTTTCCCTCTGGATCATTTTTCAGCTTGACCGTGTTGCTTCCATCCTATTGTAGTTGGGTTAATATGCAAATTTCGATGTCAGGGCTCTGTTTTCTCTGCTGAATTTGTTCCTGCAACCGAATGGGCCCACTAATCAGGTACAAATCAATGCCCCATTCTTGTGGTCTTTATGCTTTTGCAGGATTATGTGCCTATTAGTGTGTGCAGTTTATTTGGCTAATGTAATTCTTCAAATAGCAGCAAACAATGTAGTGTTGTAGGCAAGTATATGCACCTGTATTTGCCCACTTATGTGGTTGAATGATTCCTTGAAAACTATGTTCCTTGTATAGTTCTTAGGTTCTTTTCCATTGCGTAGAAGTAGTATCTTCAATCTTTGTGGGTCAGTCACTCTAGATATTGCCACGTATAGTTGTCTGTGGCAAAAAACTGGATTAGGCAGGTATAGTCCTACGGGCTTTAGTGATTGGCCTTGGCTTTTATTGACTGTCATAGGAAAAAAAGGTTTGCGTTTGAAATGACCCCTTTTGATGACCAACGCCCATTTTGTTTGGGTAGAAGTTAATGAGATTCTTGGGATTAACACTTTATCTCCCAAGCATGTTCCGGTTATTATTTGGATAGGACTTAAAAAAAATGCTATAATTTGTGGGATCTTACACGAATAGAAGTCAACGATGGTACTTCGTCACTCAATGATCATAGAATGACTTGACTCTTATATCAATCAATGATTTTTTTACTGAAGTTATCTTTGAATTGAATATGTTCCTATTTCCTCATCTGTATCTTCTTTCCAAATCTTCTTTAACAACATAAACTTATCTCTCAAATAAGTGTTTGTCTTCTTTTCTTGATTCTTTTTTAATTGGTTTTTCAATCTGAGAAATAAATATGATCATTGTATTGAGAGTTTTGGTCCAGTATGCTATTGATAACTACCATTTTATTGGAGGAATGGTTAATGTCATAAGGCTATTAAGAATGCAAGATGATATGGAGAGTGTAATATATTGCTTTTTCCTTGCCTTATGAAAATTCTAATGAGGATTTGAGGAATCATTATAACTGCACTGCTGTTTTATAGTATTGTGCATACTCAATTATTCCTTGTTGTTGTCATAAAATGAAAAATGATCATCTTTGAAACTTAACTATTTGTATATTCTATCAATAGGTAACTCCTAACAGACTTTATAGTCGTGCGACCAACTCTCGTCCTCTCTCATGTGAATACAGATCATAATAGAAATCCTTAGTATTCTACTTGTCGTGATTCTTACATCACATCAACATTTCAAAGTTTTCTCTTGATTTCTTCTTAACTTATGCCCTTTTCGTGTTTAAAAGTTGATAAAGTAAAACATGTAGCTGTTAAAGTTTCTATGTTTTTGAATTAGCTAAGCTTGTAGAAGTGTCTTTGTAATTTTTGTTTGTTTCTTTGAGAACTTGACATTCCTTCTTTTTTGCTGGCTTTTTGCGTCATTGTCACCTTTGTTTCCCTTTGAGATTTATCCCCCTGCAATTGAAGCATTGGTAATATTTGTGTTAGTGGTAGTTGTTTTGTTGTTTTCAATTATGTTTTTTTTTCCTTTTGGAATGTTTAATATTCAAAGAACAACTATCCTTACCTGATTATGTCTCATTTAGTATGACGTTAGGTCATCTGTCAGAGTGTTTGTCCATGATTTTTTCCCCTCTTGTTGTCTAATGTATTGATGTTGTGTTGATTCTAGAACTGTTGCCATTTTAGCTATGTGATCGTCGTGTATCCAACAGGTATGTTCGTTTTTGCTATACCCGGCTCCCTCGTCATATTCCAGAATTCCCATCTATATGCATGTGTCCTCGTAGCTCCCAAATTGTATTCCGTCCACTGTTTTTATGTCCTCAAATGATGTCGACCCTCTTACTATATTCAGAAGCATGCGTAGACAGTACTCTTCCCTGTTTACCTTGTTGACGCTGAGTATTCTTCCAACTATGTTATGGGTCTCTTCTGCTTTCCATGTTTCCGAAATTTCATTACATTTGTAGTGATTTGGTGTCATTGTATGTGCACCTTCTTGCTGCTGGTGTTGTTCTGTTCAGTTCTAGCCAGGAAGTGAACATGGATAGTTGTGTTGTATTTTGGCGCATTATGGCATATTCTGTTCCGTCACGTGTGGGGTCAACATTCATTGGCGTGTCTAGTTAAGTTGTCATATTCATTGTTGTACATTTGTTCTCGTATGATTTGTTGGTTGCTCTTTATCCATGTCATTTGTTGTGTTTCAATGGCAATGTATGCATCAATTATGTACTTGTGGTATAGTAGTCCTCCTTGTATGAGTGAAGTTTATTCCCCAGTTCTCTGTTGTAGCCTGGCTGAGTAGTATTGCCTTATATTCAACTTATGTTGTTGAGTTTGGAGCACCCCTTTTTCCCTTAAGTAACTTGACCATGTGTTGTATCCATCGTCTTCATACGGGAGCAACAACGGGTACTGGAGTGACATGTACAGTAGGTGTATCACATGCACCCTTACATAGCACGAATCGTTATATTAGAGGTTGATGTCATGGTTGTCATGTCTCTCTATGTTGTCACCCGTTATTAGGGATCCTATTTTTTTCACATATGTTCCATTGTCTTCTACCACTTCTTCTAACCTTACACCATGTAGTTTTGAATGTGTATTCTTTTCTCGGGTTGTTTTTCACCCACTCCTTGGCAGTTTTGAACATCTGCAGTGGTAAATTATTTGCTTGTAGCATATCGTTGATTTTTGTAGTTATGTCATTGTCCACTGCATGGTTGTTGTTTTGTTGGATTATTAAGTTTCTGGTCCATGTGTTCGTTTCGTTGTGACACTAGTCTTCAGCATTGTTCTCCCATTCGTCATCCAGCAATAGTTGTGGTCTGCATATGTGGTAAAACTCGCCATACGATTTTAACGTATGCATTGTATTGGTTTTCTGTGGTGGGTCTTGAAGCCAACCCTCACACCTGCTCATAGAAAACATCGAGTTATACGTACAGATGTTTTTTTGAATGACTTTGCCTGTTCGGATCGTCCCTGTAGTAGTTCATCAAGGATTGTTGGATTTGTTTTCATTTTTTGCAGGATAATCCCTCCATTGTTACAACATCTTGTTGGTGTGTTTCTTTCCTCATGCCACCCTTTTGCGCTACACCACTTGCATACTTTTGATATCTGCCAATTTAATATATAGTTTATGGTATAAGTTTCTCTGTCTTTTACCATTTTATTATTCTTTATCACTCACATTTTGCTTAGTTGTTATTGTTTTTGGTTTTGGTTCTTATGATGAAAATACAACTACATGTTGATATTATATCTCTGCTTCGGGTTGTTATTGTATTTTTTGTGTCGTCTGTCATGTCTTCTTTCCTGGACTGTGTATTGTCTTCTTTGTAGTGACTCTGTGTCGTTGGTCATGTCTTCTTCCCTGGACTGTGATAGACATGAAATTACATTAAAATGTGAGTGATATGTTCTTCACCTTCGGTTTCTTGAGTTATGTACTCCTCTTTTTACTTCGTTTTTTTTATTCTGAGTCCCCGTAGCAATCATTTGTGTACAATGAACTTGCATTTTATATGGGTGTATTTGCGTGTGGTCCACATTTGTCTTTAATGTTTCAGTTTTCTCCGAAATTAATTTTCCTTTTGAAATTGGTATGAAACGTTTTTATTTATATGAGGTGTTATTGCACACTTTAATGCCATTATTTGTGTCGTTGGATGTTTGGTAATAATAAAAAATTTATTCTTTATTCAGAGAAACCGTTATCTCTGTTGCGTTCATCCTTCAATCCCAAAATATCTTGTAAAGTTATGTTCAAGGCCTCGAACGCATGTGCGTCATTGGTGCCTCATCCCATATAATCAGCTTCACCTCATGCAATAATTGCGCTAGGTGTGTATTTTGTTTGATCCCACATGTATTGTTGTCAAGTACCTCGATTAGGATGAGGAACCTGCTATGAGCCGTTCTTCCTCCTTGTAAACGAAGTGACGTTATTCTTGTAAATCAATGTCACTTTGTATAAATTTAGTTAATTTTAATTGAGTTTTTTGTGTTGTTTATTAATAGTGTTTGTTTACCAGAGGATGCAATTGCTAGGACCATATCTTCTTTTGAACGTATTTGAGACATTATTGTCTTGTACATGAATATTCTCCCCGAACCTGCTGTGTTGTAGATAAAGAAAAACTCCCTTGTTCTATGGGTTACCGCGTGCATCACCTTAGCATATATGTGAAGTTGTTGAGCGTTTAGTTGGTTGTATAACATCTCATGCATCTCATTCATTTCACTGCAATTGTAAGATAGCTCCTCACGGAGCAACCTATTTTAAATGGTTGAAGCAAAGTCGGGTCTGGTTTTGGTATAACTGGATAATCATCTAATGATTTCCCATTTTTAGATAGGATGTTTTCTATGCTCACCAGGCAGTAGTTCCGTACTTGGGTTTTGTTTAGCTCAAGATGTTGATACTGGAACTCTTTTTTTTTCATATATTATATGTCCTCTGATAGCGCCTCCCAGTTTGTGTCCCACAGTTTATGAGGGTTGGCTACGTCGCAGAAGATGAGGATTGTGACAAATATCTCCATAAGATGCGCTCCTGTTACCCATAACCTTGCCTCCTGAATGGCATATGTCCACTCGTTGTCCTCTTCCAACATCCCACGAGCATAGCATGCTTCTCTAAATATGTTGTTAACCCTCTCATTCACCCTTTTTATATCTTCATATGATAGCGGCCCCTTTACTACATTTAGTAGCATTCGAAGGTAGTTGGGCACCATTCTCCCTATTGGATTTAGGTGTCCTCGTGTGCTCCACACTTTGTCACTGACATCCCACACGTATTTTCTAGGTATTTCACCATACGTGAATTGTCTTGCCTTCAGATCTACATTGTTTAGAGTGAACCACTTTGTGAACATTGTTTTTGTAATGTCGTCCTTTCTAACCAGATTTCCTAGCTGTTGTGAGTCTGCTATTGTCACGAAGTTCTGTTCAGGCAAATGGTAGGTGAGCCGGATAACCGGTGGCTGGCTGTAGTGAATGTCAAAGTCGAAAATACGTCAAGCACCTTCACAAGAGGACTTCTATCTGCATTCTAGATATTGTTTTATCTCATTCATGACAATTGGGTGGCTTGAAACTTCTCCATCTTGACCCTTGTGATTCTCTACAAAAACAACAGTTGCTCTATCTGGTCTCTTTGTAATATATTTGAATAAATACTTTATTGCTCTTATATTGTTGCACCATTCCACATTTATGTGGGAACCGTACTTAATCAGTAGGTACCGATTATAAGGAACAACATGACGGTTGTCAAACTTGACCTTCCTTTTGAGGACACTACGCCTGTTGTTTCTCCCTCGGTAAACAGGGAACCCATCACCATCCAACGTTGTCTCTGCGTAGTATGTCTTTGGAAAGTGTTTTGTGCATTCACTCCCATTCATGCAATGCGAGGTTGGTGTAAGGCCCACGCCTTAGAAGCGCTATCCCCATGTCAACGTGGGAACTTCCCAGGAGGTCACCCATCCCAAGACTACTCCCACCCTAGCACGCTTAACTTCCTAGTTCTCTGTCCTCACTCGAACCAGGAAAAGGAAGAGCTCTTGTTGACATGGGTAGCAATCTAATCCTTATAATGGATTACAAACACGGGGTGTTACAGTTGGATGTGTCGGGCCGCATGGTTCGTGGAACATATGTTCCACCACAAGTCTATGGCATTATGGGTCTGTTTTCTCGCAAGGAAGCTCAGCATAGATGAAATCATCTATCTCTTTCCCTGTTTTTGCTTTGCTGGTTTCTTTCAGCCATAAGAGAATATGTGCATGTGGTAGGCCTCGTTTCTGAAACTCAATTTTGTATATGGTTGTGGACGCAAAATATTAGTTCGTTGTTATTTTAAATGTAAACACACTCAAGAGTTTTATGTCTCTGTTTCTCCTTTGCTTCTGGCCATTTAGGGTTGGCTGTAAATGTGATGAATAGTGATGGATTTCCAAAAGTACTACATAAGGTCATTGCATCTTGGTAATTTTGTATCATGTATCTTTGTCCACCTATGTAAATTGAAGGGAGAACAATTCTTTGTCCAACTGTTTTTGCGTCTGTATCTCCCTTTGTAACAGCATCATATCGGTTGCTGTATAGTTCTGATCCCATTTGTCTTTGATTACTGTTAATCCACCGCAAACGGGAATCTTCTATGGAACTGTACGTGTCCACAATGTACTTGTGGTACAAACGTCCGCCTCTTATCAATATGTTTGCTTCACAGTCCTGATGTTGCATTCTTTCTGAGTAGAACTCTTTCATAGTAACCACTCCCCTTTTTGTTTGTCTTGGTCCAAAATTGACATTATACAGGATGTTTATATGGAACCCATCCTCACCATGTGGAAACAATAATGGGTATTGTAGTGACATATATAATAGGTGTATTTCTGATATCCGGCTAGGGCGCCCTTTTTTGCTTTGGATGTAGACATCGCGTGGCTCTGTTCCTTTTCCAAAATCCCCAACAATTAGGCTTGCTATCTCTTCTGTTGTTGGTAGGTCGTATTGTTGTTTTTCTTTATTCTTTCTCCTATTAGCCGAAGTGTGAAATCAGTAGTTTCAGTATTGTGTGCCCAATCCCTTGTCATCCTAAACACTTTTGCAACAACGCTGGTTTAATCCAACATACTTATCAGGATGTTCACAATGTCAGGGTTGATGTCTGATTTTGTCAGATTTATACACCCCATTCTGTTCTGCAGTTCTGTGTCAGACTCACTGAAATACAGTTGAGCATATCTACGTGGGGCGCTTTCCTCTGGTATCAGTAATTCGATTAGATGGTAATTTTGACCAGATATTCTGAAGGTGTATGGTCATCTCTTCTTGTTAATTTTGTCATCTATTCGTGTCCCAAAGGATGTAAATGAAAATAGGCTATTGTATATTCTTATCCTATCCCTGAATGTACTTGATGTTGAGTTGGTTCCACTAAGCAATCCTTTCAATGGTTCTGGTATTTCTTTTATCAATGGCAGTATGACTTTCCCTTCCTGGCAACCTATGGACGTTATAAATTGCGCTTTTGTTGCTTTTCCTGATTTCTCTTCTAACCACATTTTCGCCCCACAGAATCGACATACATATGTTGGTCCCCCAAGTTTTTCATCGGTTATTGAAGCCCCTGTCACTATCATCACATCAGTCGGTCATTATGTGATACTTTGTGTGTTTGTTTTTTTAAATGGAATCCAACTGAAACACACCTGTTGAATTATGGGTTGCATGTTGTTTTTTTGGTTATGGTGGTCTCCCAAGTTGCTTTGTACATAAAAACCATTTTTTTGTTATACAATAAAACTGAACGTTATTCGGTGACCCTTTGATCTTACTCTTTTGGTCGTTTGTTCCCTGGTTTCGTTGATTGTGTTGTTTCTGTCGTGTCTTTCATGTTTGTTACAAAAAAGGTTGTAACATATACTTGTTTCCTAAAATTTATTTTTATCGAAATTTATTCTGCTTTCTATCACCAATTAACGTGGTGTTTTTTTTATGGTACAATAATCAGTACCTTGTATATCTCTTGTTAGTACCAACGCGCAGAAGGCTACAACCCTTCCATCTCGTCCTTTGATATATGTTTTGCGAAACTGGAGGGGGTATGACTACCATGTTACTGATGTATCCCTACCTGTATGGTTTTAACATTTTAATGCACACCTTTGTTTGTATATAATTTTCACTGTTATTTGAGCACGTTTTTCCTTTTTTCCAAAGTCGTCACTGTTTTGTACCTGATTCTGTGTTTACAACATCAAGGTGTATCCCGCAGAATGTCTGGTATATCCCATCGGCCCGTATCACAGTCTCTTGGCGTAGCTCGATGGTTGTTGTTCTATCTTTGTTTCCTTTTGTTGGTCCTGTTGGTTCCAAATTAGCCGGACGTACAACGGTCAAGAGATATTCAACAAAAATGTGCCTTGACTATGTCAGCTGAGTTACCTGTCTCTTTATTTGGTCTCATTAAGCTTGTCATTTCAGAGACCTTTGTCCTACCCTCATCCTTGGTTTCTGATTAGTTTTTGTGAAAAAAATGGTTGAGTAGGTGTTATTCCATGATCAAACCAAAACATTGGAGTTAATCAAGGTTTGTTTTGTAATTACATTTTACCTGGATTTTGTGTTTCTTGCAGCATTGCCAGTGCACAAGAAAGGAGAAAAAGATTAATTTAATTATCTTTCCACAAGGAAGGAGAAAAGGTATTCTAAAAACATCCAGAGATGCCCTGCAAATATAACATATAAATAACACGACAGTTGAAATCTTGAACGAAATTTCAAAAACAACGGTGGTGAAGAACAACAGAAACACAAAACGCAGTATTGTGTAAGGCAAAACAATAAGACCATAATCTTCATAATATTCTTCCGTACTTTTTCAAATAAGCCCTACACGAAACATCAAAATCTCTAGCTAAGAACAACATATCGTATGCCTCCCCAATTCCAATAACAACATTTGAAAGTGCCTGGGTAGCCTGAATTTTTGAAAAAACGGATTATATAGGGACAGATAATATCAACATTAGGAAAATGTTGGAAAATTAAAAAAATTATGTCATCCATAAGATCTTTTGTTGTTTCTTTAGAAGTTGGAACCATTGCACCAAACAAATTCAGGTTAGCAAGGGCTTCTTCTTTCAACGCAAACGTAGAAGTCATTTGTTTATCTCCTTGAGTTAACATTTGCCGTAGAACACGTCCCGCTCCTTGAGTAATAAAATCGCATAAATAACACAACCAAAAAGCATGATCGACGACTAAAAAATATATCTAACAAACAACCATCATATCGGTATTAACATACTTAGCGGGAATACACTCAGATAGGATCTGTTCCACTTTGACCATAATCTGTCAATAAATAAGAAACATATGCGAGATATATAATTATACAACAAAGATTTTGAAAAATAACCACAAAGGAAAACTAAATATTATTTCGGTTTATTTGGTCAGTTGGTGTTGAATATTTGTATATATGTACCTAGATATATAGGTGAATTTATGTTATACCATGGCAATACGTTTTTATATTATTTGTGGGTAAAGTGTGTGTAAGTTTAATGTAGTAGTCAATTACATGACATTATGGAGTTTGATTTATCAAACATTTTATTTGGGTTGCGTCTAAATGCACACATTTTTTTTTTGCTAAATGCACACTTTTTTGTGCGGTAAGAGTTATAGTACAGAACGGTGCGGTAACTGTTAACGCACCCGTTGTTCCAGGGGCAATTTTGGAATTTTTTTGAAAACGTATATTAATCTTGTGCGTTAACTCTTACCGCACAGATCTGTGCGTTAAGATTTAACGCACGAGATTAAGGAAAGATTAACTAAAAAAAATTAAAATTTTGATTTTTTAATTAATCGCGCAGATTTTTTTTTAAATAAAATATATCTGTGCAGTAAATATAACCGCACAGATCTAATAATTATCGCTTCAGTTTCATTGCTCTAGTGGTAAGGCCTTGTGCATCATTTGTAAGGTCTCAGGTTCGAGTCTCAAATCCAACACTAAATCTTTTATTTTATCTTGGTCCCATATAATTATTGAATTAATTATAATAATAAATTCAAAAAAAATATTATTCAAATAATCAGATGTTTAATATTTTATTATTATTATTTTAGGCCTTGTTTTAATATATTTATTATTATTTGAATATTTTTACTATTTTTTATGTTTTGATAAATCTTTTTATATAAAAATACTATAATTATAAAACAATAAAACCTATATTACTTTTTAACATAAAAATATTATGATAATCAATATTGTTCTCAATTTAACCTTTCTATAAATTCTAGACTTGACAAACGACCCAAACGATGTCAGAATGGTTTAAAACTTGGTTTCTATGACTGTTAGAGGTATTTGACCATGTGGATTTCTCTCAACCACCACTTCGTATTTTTCAAGTAACACGTCCTTTGTAATACCAAACATCTCTTACCTCTCTAACTTGTCGATATACATATTGCGACAAGTTAGAGAGTTATCACTAGTTTAGGCGTTGTTTTGCAAAGTTGGGCCTTAATCCCATTTAAGGTCTTTTAGCGTTTACGCATAATTTTGAGCCTCGTTTTGTGTGAGAGAGACCTTCTTGTGACTTTATATGCATAATAAGACTAAGTTGTATAATTTTTTCAAACATAATAATACATCGATGTTATTAATCATACCTATTGCGAAAAGATAGAAAGTGGTGACTAGTTTGATGTTTATAAAGAAGGTGTCAGTTGAAAATGAAGAAGTTTTGATTGAGAGTTATCCAGTATGGTCAAATATCTCTAATATGCATTGAAACCAAGTTTCATTCCATTCCTACATCGTTTGAGCGTCGTTTTTCCAAATTGGGCCTTAAGCCCATTTAAGGCCTTTTAGCGTTTACGTATAGTTTCGAGTCTCGTTTTGTTTGGGCGAGACCTTATTGGTACTTTATATGCCTAATAAGACTAAGTTGTATAATTTTGTCAACAATAATAATCACCAATGTTGTAGACCATACATATTGCGACAAGTTAGAGAGTTATCACTAGTTTGGTATTTACAAAGGAGGCGCTATTTGAAAAGTTAGAAGTTGTGATTGGAAGTTACCCACAAGGTCAAATATCTCGAATAGGCATTGAAATCAAGTTTCATTCCATTCCGACATCGTTTGGGCGTCGTTTTGTCAAATTGGGCCTTAAGCCCATTTAAGGCCTTTTAGCGTTTACGTATAGTTTCGAGCCTCGTTTTGTTCAAGTGAGACCTTATTGGTACTTTATATGCCTAATAAGACTAAGTTTTATAATTTTGGCAACAATAATCACCATCAATGTTGTAGACCATACATATTGCGACAAGTTAGAGAGTTAGCACTAGTTTGATATTTATAAAGGAGATGCTATTTGAAAAGTTAGAAGTTGTGATTGGAAGTTATTCACATGGTCAAATATCTCTAATAGGCATTTAAATCAAGTTTCATTCCATTCCGACATCGTTTGGGCGTCGTTTTGTCAAATTGGGCCCTAAGCCCATTTAAGGCCTTTTAGCGTTTACGTATAGTTTCGAGCCTCGTTTTGTTTAAGCGAGACTTTATTGGTACTTTATATGCCTAATAAGACTAAGTTTTATAATTTTGTCAACAATAATCATCATCAATGTTGTAGACCATACATATTGCGACAAGTTAGAGAGTTATCACTAGTTTGATATTTATAAAGGAGATGCTATTTGAAAAGTTAGAAGTTGTGATTGGAAGTTACTCACATGGTCAAATATCACTAATAGGCATTGAAATCAAGTTTCATTCCATTCCGACATCGTTTGGGCGTCGTTTTGTCAAATTGGGCCCTAAGCCCATTTAAGGCCTTTTAGCGTTTACGTATAGTTTCGAGCCTCGTTTTGTTTGAGCGAGACCTTATTGGTACTTTATATGCCTAATAAGACTAAGTTTTATAATTTTGTCAACAATAATCATCATCGATGTTGTAGACCATACATATTGCGACAAGTTAGAGAGTTATCACTAGTTTGATATTTATAAAGGAGGTGCTATTTGAAAAGTTAGAAGTTGTGATTGGAAGTTACCCACATGGTCAAATATCTCTAATAGGCATTGAAATCAAGTTTCATTCCATTCCGACATCGTTTGGGCGTCGTTTTGTCAAATTGGGCTAGGCCCATTTAAGGTCTCTCAGCGTTTGGGTCGTTTGCCATGTCTAGAATTTATTGAAAGATTAAATTGAGATTAATATTGATTATAATTAATTCAATAATTATATGGGACCAAGATTAAAAAAAAATTAATAATAAAATAAGATGGAACCAAGTTCTATTGTAACATGTAATAATAAAATTACAAACATATCCTGAGAACTCATTAGTGTGGTGGTTTCACACCAAATATTTGTGCATAAGGTGTCAGTATGGTCAAATATCTCTAGTGTGGTGGTCTCACTCTCTTCTTTTATTTATTTTTCACAAATAAAATAAAAGATTTAGTGTTGGAGTTGAGACTCGAACCTGAGACCTTACAAATGATGCACAAGGCCTTACCACTAGAGCAATGAGACTGAAGCGATAATTATTAGATCTGTGCGGTTATATTTACCGCACAGATATATTTTATTTTAAAAACAATCCGCGCGATTAATTTAAAAAAATATTAAAAAATTAAAAAAAAATCTGTGCGGTAAAAGTTACCGCACAAGAATTTTTTTAATCAAAATTTTAATTTTTTTAGTTAATCTTTCCTTAATCTTGGCGTTAAATCTTAACGCACAGATGTGTGCGGTAAGAGTTAACGCACAAGATTAATATACGTTTTCAAAAAAATTCCAAAATTGCCCCTCGAACAACGGGTGCGTTAACAGTTACCGCACCGTTCTGTACTACAACTCTTACCGCACAGAAAAGTGTGCATTTAGCAAAAAAAAACGTGTGCATTTAGACGCAGCCTTTATTTGAGGTAAGAGGATTCGTTCATCAATTGCGTATGTTTATTTTACGGGAGCCTTTAATACACCGATGGTTTTTCTTTTTGAGCCGTTCTATTGAAAACGCTATATTTCGGCGCTTTCGATTCCTTTTAGAAAAAGATGAACGCTACTACATAGAGTTCGGGTATGCCGGCTCAAAAATGAGATTTACCGGTCCAAATATTAACCCCTTTATTTTAGCAAAATATTAATCTTTATGATTCCCTAATTGAATTCAAACATTCAGTTGACCCCAACGTACGTTTTTGCTAACGAAAAGAGTTGATTCGATTTATCATAATTATAAAATATTATCAAGATTTCTTTACTTTTTAATTTGTTCTTGTATAACCCATTTTTAAATTTAAAAGAAAATAACACTATTCAAGATGGTTAAGATTATGCTCAATAATAATCTTTCTAAAAATTGCAAACGAAAGAGCAATATATGATATTTGTGTTTTCTAACGTACTTACATAAGATTTGAAGGAGAATAATAAAACAATTTTCCATATTATAAAGTTATAAAATTATTTTTCACTTGATCCCGGTCAATCCCGTGCAAGATTAGAGAATTAATTTTATAATCCTAAGTGTTTTTCATTACGTTAAGAATAAAAGAGGAAATAAATAACCATCAAATATCCTTTTTTCTATTATATATAGTTAGGAGGAATGAGATATATTGAATAAATTTAAACCCTTAATTAGTATTCAATGCCCCACATTTAAGGTGTAAGGAATTACCAATGGACAACCTTTATATATATTTAGATAGTAGATTAGAAGATTAAGATTAAGATGAGTTATCATTCTTGTTTCACAATAAAACTAGTGTAATACCCGTGCCAAGCACGGGGTTCAATATAAAAATATGTTTTGTAAAAGTATTTTTCTATTATAACATAAATAGGTAATGTTTTATTATAGATTAAATTATTTTTATATTTAAAATGAAGATATCAAGTAATTTATACTTTATACGTATAAGTTTTTATAGTAGAAACATATTGAGATGATTTTAAAAATTTCTTTATTTATTGAATAAATTGTTGGAATTGTATAAACTATGTATAATTTTCAAATACTAAAGTTTCAAATTGATATTAATAATCTGAACAAAATTTCAAACATAATTATTCTTTAATTCCAATCATCTTAAGGATGAATTTAAAATTTTATTAGATAAAAGTTATACTGTATATCTAACTTTATTAACAATATTTTTAAAAATTTACAATTGATTTTGTTTAATAAATTACAAATCTAACAACTCACTTCTAAAAACACTCTTAGAGCTTGAAAAAGCTTAGCTTTAATATATAAGATAGATATGTTTTCAACATACCTAATAACTAGTGTAGTGACCCGTGCCATGCACGAGATATTTCATATTATTCGTATGAAAATTGTATATCATTTTAATCGAGTTCGTCAAAAAATTAAGATTAACTTTTTTCTTGTAATTATAAAAAAATATTTTATTTCATAAAGGTTATGTATGTAGCTTGACTTAATTTTTATTATCGAAAATAATCTAAATTTTAACGTAAGAATATATATTAACCTTTAACATAATATTTATTCTTAATAAAATAGCTTGTATATTTGTTGTTAAAAGGAATGATAATTTTTAAAGATTTATTTGTTAATATAATTATCTAACCCTTTGCTTTCTTTTTTCTTTTTCTTTTTATTATATATTTTGAAGAGGTTACATAAAGTTGGATGGAAGTCGAGAAACAAGTTGCGCTCCCACACCTTTCTGAATACAAAAACTCAATCTGTGAAAGATAAATGTCTCAATCCTAGTATTGTTAGAGTGACTAATAGAGAGGGTCTTGATACGTGAAAGTGTGTCCAATGCCTCTTTGTCCAACTCTCCAAAGGTGGAGAGAGAAAATTGGATGAACTTGTACTCATTCTCCTCACACTTAGATGCATACTTCCTTTTCTTTTTCTCCACCGCATTGTGCAAAGCCACACCAAGAGCCCAGGAACTCACACCCATGCCAACAAAGGGAGAGATACCAGTCACATCCAAACAAGCATCCTTACCCTGAAACCAATTAAACAGTAAAAGGTCTGCAGGCCTAAGATCCTTCCCTACATCTGAAAGAAACCCCATGGGGGCCTCCTTGCGTACTGCGATCCCAACTTTGGAGCAAATATCAACAAGGATGTCACGCACCAAATTATGTCTGAACTTCACACCCACCTCACTAGAACAATGAACAGCGTGATCTCCCCAACAATCCATCTTGGGGGCATTGCAACTAGGGCAAAAACTACCTTCAGAGAACAAAGGTATAGTGAGTCTGTAGCACAACACAGAACGAAATTGGCGGTGGTTCATCCGCTGCCCCAAGCCATCAATAGGAATAGTAAACAGATAATCTTGAGCATGCGGGGCACGAATAGGACTAAGAACAACAACCTGCCTTGGACTAAGCATGAATTTGGCAACGAGATTTTTCTCAATAACACCAAAGTAACACTCTGCCAGGGTTTTCATCATTTGGGGGCAGCGGTACCAATAGTGAGAGAGAGAGCATCAACGTTGCAAAAGGCATTGAAATCATCAAGAGCATGCTGAAAAGAAGAGCCAGAAGAGACAATACCCGTGTTGACCAGAATCTTGGCCTGCAGTGAACTCGTTTGGATGCGAGAAGCAAGAAAAGCATAGCGCATTACATCCTCTGCAGATAAGATACCAAGACCGCCCAACTTAATTGGGAGAATGGCAAGCCGCCATTGCCAATCCCCAAAGCCCGACCTTGAAGCAGTGACAATCTTCTCCAAGGAGATGCGCAAAGCTTGATCAAAATGAGCTTGAGCATCCAAGAAAGATAAGGGTGAACAAGTTCTCAAAGCATAAGACAGTTTAGCAACCCCGGCACAATTACGAAGTAGGAGAAGCTCACACTGGGGATCATTAAGTTTGTTGACCGCCTCCATTAGGTCAATAGTTTTGGAGACCCTTTTCAAAGCTAGATCACAACCAACGTCCAAACTGACGGAACCACCAAGAAGTTTAACACCATCGTGTGGGCGAGAGATATTTTCTGGAAAAACACCCTCCATCCTGCTTCTAGGGTCCTCAATGGGCCAGAAAAGTTCTGTCTTGTCAACATTTAGGAACAAGCCATGAGCTGGACCATCAACCTTGATGATATCCAACGCCTTGGCGACCATAAGGGTGTCACCCACAATAGTACCATCATCAAGGTACCAAGCCTGAAGGGCAAGCTCACAAACACGATTAATGGTCTGAACCAAAAGATTCAAAGTCAGGGCAAACAACAGAGGACCCAAGGGATCACCTTGTTGAACTCCTTGACAAGACCATAGGATAGCATCATCGTAATAGAGTCTAGCGGTTGAGAATAGCAAAACTCAACCCACGGAGCAATAGATGGGCACCGCATCCTTGTTTCCTAAAGCATAACAGTCCTACCGACAAGGTTGAAAGCATTCTTAAAATCCACCAAAAGCATTGAAAGCCCAACTACGCCCCCCTTAGATTCAATGAGTCTGTTCACGGAATGCAGAACAGCTTCACAACCCCCAGGAACACCCACACCAAACTGAAAATCTTACAGGTAATTATTTATTGTATTTCCAACAGAAGAAGAAGCGACCTTGGAGACAAGCCTCCTCCACACCGTGCCAACAACAATAGGGCGTATACCACCTCCTGGCTTAGCCAAGGGAGTCAAAGGTGCACTAGCAATAAACTCCCCTAACTGGGAGGGGCACTTTCCACTGAGGAACAGGTTGACAACCCCAGTGATGGAACCCAACAAATCATTGGCAACAGCAAATGCAACACCACCCAACATATCAACAAAATGTTGGGCACAAAGCCCGTCACGGCCGCACGAAGTACCTTTGAGGAAAAAATAATTGAGCTCTAAAAATAATAATTGAAATTAAACTAATCCTAGCATCACTAATCCTAACATCACTCTAAGAGCTCTAAAAGGCTCAACTTTAATATATAAGATAGATTAGCCAATTTCGTGTCTTTATAAAAAAAATAACAAAAACAAAAAAAACTGCTTAAACTAGTGTTTTTTAAATGCTAACTAGCGTAGTCCTCGCGCCATGCCCGAGTGGTTGTATTGTTGTTTATTTATAATGTAATTTATATGATATAATTTTTGATATTATGAATTTTTAAATCTTACTTGTATCAATTTTCTTACATTAAAGTTCAAATTTGTTTTTTTTATTGATAAAATTTAGATATAAATTATAAATTTCAAAAAATAAAAACTTCTAGAATAATGATGAAATAAATCAACCCTCCAAATTTATTTAAATATAGATGATGTAAATATATTAAAAATATATAAAAAAACATACATAGAAAGCATTTTCAAGAATTCAATTATTATAAAGGGGTATATATGCAAATCCGTGTATATTTTTTGAGTTTTGCATTCAAAAGGTTATATATTGGAAATCTTTATATTATTGATTATTAATCAAAAAAATATTTAAATGACATATGTAGAGTTTGTATTTTATATAATTATAATTATATATTTATTAAATTCAATCACAAAAACTAAAGGATTCTTTTCTTGGCATGTGATTTAATTTATTGATTTTTTTAACCCATGTCTTAAGGAATAAACATAATGAGAAATTGAGAATAGTTAAATATGTTAAGTTGAGAAGATTATAATGAAAATAGTAAAATATGTTAAGTGGATATTACAATTTTTATTATAATTTTTTTTATGTAGAAAATTAGTTTCCTAAAAAAATAAACTTAACCTATGTCTTAGGACATAGGTTGAAAAAACTCTTATTATATTAATAGCTAGGTGGACAAACTCAAGAAGAAAGCTTTAAAGTTTTAATTTTCTTGGGACAATATCAACTTCTAGTTTAATATATTTTTGAATATTTTTTGATAGATACTACATCCGTTCGCTAAAGTATGTCATTTTAGAATTTGCACAATAGCCAAGGAATTCAATAATTAGTCTATACTTTTATTACTTTTTTCTAAAATTCATAACTCACCTCATTTGTAACCAATCAAAAATCACAATTTGCATCAAAAGAGTAAAAAATTACAAGTTCCAATAACAAATCTCGTAACTCACTACCTAAATATCTAAAATGACAATCTTTTCTTAACAAGAAAGGGAGGCTAAAATGATATTCTTTAGTGATTGGAGGGAGTAAATGGTAGTAATGTTCCCGCTTATAGTTGGTTAGTTACTTAGTTATAACTGATTTATTGTTGTTAATCTCGCGTTACGCGAGAGACGTATTTCTCTCTTAACGCGAGTGACCGAACAATGTTTGATAATTTAGGTGGTTCTATATAAAAACCGGAACAAAATCTCAAACTCGGTGATGCTCTATCTCAAACTCGGTGATGCTCTCCTCCATAGTGATGTGCGGAGTTGCCCTTCCGAACTAATCCTATTTCCCTTCCGAACTACAATTAGAGGCGTTGTCGGTTCGAAAACCACCGGTTCCGGTTCATGAACCGTCGATTCAAGGTTCAACATATGCTTAAACCTGAACCTAAACCGACAAGGGGACGGTTCAGCCGGGCCGGTTCGGGCTTTGACCGGAAAACCGCCGTTTGTTTAGCCGGTTCCGGTTCGACGCTGAACTGGAAAGATTTTTAAAAATATATGAAATTTATATTTTAAAATTTTACTATATTTTTTTAATGAGCTCAAATATTTAAGTCTAATCAAGAAATTGAGTCAAACTTGTAAGTAATTTGTTGTTTTTATATACACAATCATGAGGGTGTTTTTTTTCTTTTAAATTCCAATGTCGGAAACTGTTTTATTACCAACATAAAACATTTATAAACTTCTGACATTGAAAACTATTTGAGAGGTTGAAATCTATATATTAAAATATGAAATTCTTTATCCTCCACTCAATTTTTTATGTATATATTTTTATATTTTTTGGTGTGAATTGACGGTTAATCGGACGGTTTAGATTTCAGACCGATTTGTCGGTTTAATCTTCATTAAAACCGCAGGTTCAAGGTTGCGTAATGTCGTCAGTTTAGTTAGTCAGACTGTTTAGCCGGTCCGCTCTAACTACAAGTCTACAATGCTTGGATCTCCGGCGCCCCCTTCTCCTCTTCCTCGCTTCAGCAATGCCGAGATCGTCTCTTCCGCGCTCTCCACCTCTCCTCCGAGTTCTCTCAATTCTTTTCGTCTGATTACCTCAGCGCCGACACCCGTACTTCCAAGATCCATCTTGATTCGCCTAATTCCGCCATCTTCCGCTCTATATCTGAGGGAGAATGCGAATCATCTTCGTTTTTTGCTCCACTGAACCACGACGATCGGTGTAATTTGTCCATTTCGAATTCTTTTTCTGTTGTCATTCTTCCCGACTGTCTGCCTCTGGAAATAATGTAAATAGTGATTTTGTTGGTAATAATAGCAGTGTTGATGTTGGAGATGTTGTTTTCGGTGCTGAAAATACGGATGGCGGTGGTAGCTCTGGTGAGGATGAGGTAAGAGAAGATGGGATGTGGGAGAAGTTGAGGGAGGTTGGGACTGGAAGGCAATTGGCCATGGAAGAATTCGAGATTGTTGTTGGACAGTCTTCCGTTGTCCAAGAGTTGATGAGGCGGCAGAACGTGGAAGAACAGGGGAATGATAAATCAGATGCAAATGGTGAGATTGGAATAAGAGCAAAGAAGAAGGTGGGCTGGTTTAAGAGTATTAAGAATGCAGCTGGTAATGTTACTGGACATAAAGAGAGGGTGCAATAGTGATGAGAGGGATACATCATATGAGAAAGGAGAGAGAAGGTCAAGTTCTGCCACAGATGATAGCCAAGATAGCTCGTTTAGCGGGCTAACTTTTGAGGTTCATAATTTTTATATTAAGGGTTCATGGGTTAAATCCCGCAGGTTCATAATTTTTCCAGGTTCATGTGTAGGCAATTGATAAGATGAGAATGATAAGATGATTACTCTAGAGGATATTAAAATCCAAATGCACTTTCAACAAAAAGATGATTATCTGAACTTAGCATTTTAGTTTTTTTTTCAGGTTCATAATGTTTTAAGGTTTTTGAACCACATTCTAAATATATGAACCTAGCATTATAATTATATGAACTTAGCATAGATGACATCATTTTGTTGCAGTGAGAGCAATAATCCTCCAGAGTAATTTTTACTTCCTTACTAGTCTCTTCGGTGAGTTTAGATTTGGGATGGGCGTGTGTTCTTCTGCGCCTGTTATAGCATGTTTGGTTATGTAGGTGTTTCATTGTTACTCTTATTCAAAATATTCATTGAAATGGATCTTAACAACCTTCACCATGATATATACAAAGGGTGAGTTTAGATTTTGGCGGTAGTATTGATTTCAGTTTTACTTGACAGGTGCGCTTGGATGCATCAATGATGCTCTCTTAACAGGGTTGCAATTCATTGACGGATTTGAGAGCTATTTTTTGCGTCAAGGTGGACAGAAGCATTGTGTGGAAGCATTCCTAAAGAGTATGACTTGAAGTCATCTAAAGAGGTACAAGCTTATTTATTACAATAGATAGAACTTTTAAAATGCTAAGCTGACTTTATCTATTCATTATTAATTTATGCTAATGTGAGTTCTTACGTGTTAAGATTGTTTAGAAATTTTGTGTTTGTTGCTGAACAAAAACGGTGGATTGGCTATCCCTTGATTAGATTATGTGTAACGTGTTAAGATTGTTTAGAAATTTTGTGGTTGTTGCTGAAAAAAACAGTGGATTTGCTGTTAATTCTGTCTTTTTAGATTCAGGTTCACTAAGTTCAAGTATTGGTGCACCTGAATGATTAGGATGATGCACCTTTAGGTTCAGGTTCACTAAGTTCAAGTTAATTTTCAGAATGACTAAGTTAAGTTGAGATCAAAATAGAATTATTAATCTTGATTCAGGATGTTGATTTATTAGCTTCTAAGTTCGTTATTTTGCACATTTTTACAAAGTACCTCAAAAATACATTGATGTCTATTTAACCCTTGTATAAAGGATGATACCTAGTCCCTCAAAATCTTATCTTATGATATAAGAAATTCAAATAGGACAAAGTGGAATTGATGTTAGTAAGTTACTGCACCAAAGGATTTATGATAATCATTTTATTTTTCGGGGAAAAGCCTTTAGATGTACAAGTTATACAACTTCAGTAGACATTTGTTGGACTTCTAATCTAATCAAGGAATAGCCAATTAAAATAAAGAGCTTATGAAATGAGGATATTGTATCTTGTTCAATCACTGTCTACAAGATTGGGAATCGATAATATGTAGAGATTCTTGCTCAGTTTAAAGAACTCATCTGAATGATAAGAAGAGATGAACTTATGGTGTTTGATGGCTCCTCCTATGATACCTTGATACACTCTGATACCTAGTTGTTATTCTCTTATGTAAAAGTGTAAACAATAGTTTTTGCCCAACCATATATTTTTCTGTCATACAGTTTAACATGGTAACGTCACTACAAAGACAATAAAGTGAGTTCCAAATAGAAAGGTGATAAGGATATTGTAGGACAATGCTTATCAAGTTTCCAGGTTCTTTTTATCACAAGTATGTGCTTAGTGCTATTTGAGTTGGATTTAATGGCTAGGTAGGTTGTTTGTTAAAATAATAAGTTTCTTGAACCTAGCTCTAACTCATATCTAGTGTTCATGAACCTACAATGACAAATCATGAACCTATATACTAGTGTTCATGAAATTAGCTCTAGCTCATATCTATAAATTTATGCTCTGTTGCACCTTTATTTACAATTTTATGAACCTTTATTCTGCTTGTTCGTTCCAGAAACAAGTTGTCTTGGATATGCTTTTGGTTTGATGGTTGACCTCAAGACTTCAGAATCTTTGGTTCCTAACTTCAAAAAGAAGTTGGGGCTGGGCCGGCTGGCTCTCAGAAACTTCCTTTCATGTCAGCAATGTATTTAAAGATGACAAGTACATATTGTATGAAGATGGGGGTTGCCTCTAAGAAACTGAAAATTGAAGATGATAGGCTGCACTGGGACTTGAATGTAGTGATGGATGCATGGGATCAGCCTTCTGATAATCTGGACAGAACAATACTGAAAACCATAATTTGGTAAATGAACTTGAATTTTCCATGTGTGGTGACAAAAAGAAGTTGCTACTTGATGAGCCTAGAAAATCACTTGATCAAGTCTCTCATTGGTGAATGGACTATGCTTTTTTCTTGTTGTCAGACTTTGGATCTTGTTGCCACTACTCACCATGGATTTTAACAGAAACTTCATGTAGGATGGTAGTTTGACTAAATTTATCTCTTACATTGGATTTATTGCACTTTGGAGAATTATAGTTGTATGGATGGAACTTAGTCTTACAAGTCTGTTTCTACCTGTTTCTAGTGTGTATTATAATGGATTTACTTGTTTAACTCTTCCCTGCATGACTATGTGATGCAGTTTAGTTGATTTGTAGAAAATCTGAAACTTGTAATGTAGTGCTCGATTTGATTTATATGTGTCTCTTTCAGGGTGGGGCCATATTATCTCATTGGTCGTTCCCTTGGTCCTGAGTTGGAGTTAGCATTGAGCTATGCTTCTTTTTTGGGACTTCAGTTAACTGGAGCTCTGTGAGTGTATACTGATCAGGTTTGTTGATATTAATTATATAAATCAGATAGTTAGCATGTGCAGCATGTCCGTTTCTTCCGAGAACAAGAATGAACCTTATGGTGAGAATGTACATTTCAGTCCTCTCATCACAGATCAAAGAAATTTCTCTGTTTAATCTGTTCTTGACGGAAACTGTACTTTAACATATGTAGGTGCTGCTATAGCGAAAAATGCAACTGTTTCTGTGATTGATAGTTAGCATGTGCTACTGTTTCTGGTATTAACTCATTTCATTCGATTCTTATTTTTAGTAACTTCTCTTTATCATGTTTTAGGCACTAAACCACAACGGTCTTCGAGTTGTTCTCAATGTAGTCCACAATCATCTAGCAGCTAGTGGCCCTTATGATGAAAGCTCTTTTCTAGACAATATTGTTCTTGGTTATTACTTAAGAAGGAATCATGATGGCTTATTGAAAATAGTGCAGCTGGTAACAACACAGAGCATTATATGGTTGAACGACTAAATAGATTTTTTTTCTTACTAATTAAATAGATTTATTTTCCTTAATGGTTCGTAAACTTTTCTTAGAGGTTCATGAATTATATATTATAGGTCCATGAACTTTATATTGTAGGTTCATAATTTGTCATGTTCTTACGGAGCTGTGGATGGTCTGCAGGAGAAATCCAACTCAGGGTTTTCTGTTTAATGTTGTCATAATTCGTCCGATTGGAGTATATATGATGGAAATTTGATGTTAATCAATGTTGTTGATGTTATTGGTTTCTGTCGATATCTAGAATCAGAGAAAGGAAGCCAGATGTTAAGAGGTTTCCAATATACACCGTGACCAAGACAATACATCGGAGGGCAGACACGAGAGAGATGCCTGGTTGGAGGCCATAAATGTAGCCAAGGAATAATTTCAAACTTAACTGCATTTATGGCCTATATCGAAAATTAGTTTTAAAACGCGCCTATAATAATGTCATTTAAAAAAAATCGGAAAAATCAAGCATCTGGGAGCTAGCCAACCTAGCACTTGTGTAACAATATTACTCTGCCTCCCTGGAGAGAACTCAAGTGTTATATGCTGATTGTATACATTATTTTCATTATAATTTTCTGTATGGGATTCAGACAGCTGAACTCGTAACGTAAGCCACAGAGGGAGCTAACGACATTTGCAAGCGTGATCTTTGACATTAATTGGTGCACAACTCTCAGCATACTCTTTTATCTTTTTTTTGAAGATCAAGTATCATTATTTAGGAACGAAACGATCAAACCCCTATCAATTGCGTCAAGTTGGTAGACAAATTCAGCAATCAGCACATGATTGTGTTGAGCTAGACGCATAGGGAGCTGGATTCAAATTAAACTCTGAAATCTTGCATACAGAAAGTGATGAAAGGATCATGTCTTAGTCTTAAAACATGTATTAACAAAATCAGGCATCACGAAACCAGATATTGTTAACTGAATTTGAACACCCTTAATCCCTTGCACAGTTGCACTAAATACCAACAACGAGCTCTGCTCTTGAAACGCTTTTCGCCTTACGGAATTGGTTGCTTAAGCCAAAATGCAGCATCAACAGCCGCACCAAAGTGACGAGCTCTCCTCCTTTACTCAACTGCATGACATGAACACTAGCTGGGCTTTGAGCTGCAGTGTAGCTTAGAAGCTCCACCCATATTTGGCTTGTAAATCTCCACTGATCTACCTCGTTTGTGTTCAACTCCTTGAGTTTTTTAGCTAGCCGACATGCCTCGAATAGCACTGACTTGCTTGTGCCTTTAATATAGCTTCCTGGAAAGTCAGTAGACACTTCCAAGACTCTTTTACAAGCTTCTTTGTGCACCTCTTTCCTCTTTTCCTTGTCCTGTGCATTTGGCAAACTGGATGGCATCACCTCGTGAAAGAATCGTCTAGCTTGTTCAGAAGTGTCATTGAAGATAATGTCGGCTATGGGTGCCATTTCATACATCAATAAGGGCTGCCGGAGGAGGAGATATAGACAGTAATCCGAAAGAATCTTGCTGAATCTACGATACTCATTCTCATCATTTCCTGATTCATCAGTTTCATAGCACAGCTCCGTAGCAATGTGCCAGATCAACAAACTCTCGTCGAACTCCACACCCATAATCCATGGGTGAAAAACGGTTGGATCCAAATCGCAGCTAGCATTATAACGCAATATCCAACTACCTCTAGAGGAGCTTACTTCCATCCCGATGCTGAGATCTTTGGCCACAATGGCTTTGCTTTTGAGTTCCTCGAAGATAAAGTCTCTAAGATCATTTGTCAACCAAACCTCGGACACGTACCACCACCCGTCCATCATGTCCTTGGCTCCGACCGCACTAAATAGACTGTTTTGCCATTCAGGGCGCTCATAAATGCAGTAATCTATAAAGTTAAACTGTGAAATGGATTCTGACCACTGGCGGAAGAGGTTTCTCAGGGTTTTTTGGGAGCATGGTGTTTCTTTTTCGGGGGTATCCCCCCATCGACGCCTTCTGGTGAACAGTAGTGGACGAGAAAGACAAGGAAGCCAGGAACAGGATGATGCTGAGGCTGTATTGCCGATGTTCCAATCGGAGCCACAGTACCTGATTATTGCAAGCACATCAATCGAAATGGCACCTATGATTAAAACGTAAGTGATCTTAACATCAATCGGCCGAAAAGGATGCTTGTCCTGTAACAACCACAGAACTAGAGCAAGCAGCTGAAGGATGAAGGAAATCCAACGGGAAAGTTTGGGTAGGTGTAAGGAAATGAAAGGGGTCTTGGTGTAGAAAGCTTCATAAGCGAGCTTCATCTCGGTTTCGAGAACTCGGTAGGCATCTTCAGGGGTTAAGCGGAGGAACAAACCCCTGCTGTGTTTCCGATCATGGCAGCAAAACACCATGTCAACATACATTCCCCTGAACTTGTCGAAGAAATGAGAGGCTTCTATCACCACTTGGGCATCGTTTAGCTTGGCAGTAGTGCTTTTAGTAGTAAGAGCTTCCGGCGGGGGATCCAATTCGGCCTCCTCGAACTTCACTGGAACACCTGTCTTTTGGTACAAATCGTGCTCCTCGACTATGGCGGCATAGTCAGGCCCGGGATTGGGACTCATTTCAATGAGAGACCATTCAAATCGATTAAAGCTGGCATTGGCGAGGGACATAACCTTTTCAGCCGACTTGAGAATTCCTGCGACCAGAATCAAGAGTGCGGACAAGTAAATCTTTGGCCACAATAACAGCGTTGATAAGGGCACCGCCTGCACAGCAAAAAAAGTAGTCCCTATCTGCGCGAGGAAGTTAAGCCAGCTTCGACGCCAAAACTTATTGTCCTCGACAGCCAAGGCGGTGATGGTGTCGGGTCCGCCGAAATGAAGCAGCAAGAAGACGGACCATAAGCTGTAGAGATCTACGAGCTCCGCCCGGTTAGGTTTCTGTTTGTTGGCGGAGAGGATGAGGGCGAGGCTACGATCTATGGCCGTACTGACAAGCAGGTATGCCAGCCAAATCAACACCACTAGATACAAATTGGTGGTCTTCTTCCGGAACGGGGATGCGACAAAGAGGAAGATCTGGAGACAGAGGCTGAACAGGACGAAGCCGTGGATGCTCCATGTTTTCCACAGCAGGATTATGCTTCCAATTGCTTCATGCCTCGCCATCATCCAACTTACAATAATTTTATGTCCGGGAGAAAATCTCACGACCCTCTCCCCATTCTCAATCCAATTTGGATCTTCTAGCTGCAAACACAGCAGCTCCTTAAAAAGAAGAAAATATATACAGCAACTCCTTACGCGGGTTCGAGTGCCTCGTCAAGGTTCGTTCAGAATCGGAATCCAGTGCGAGAGATATCTTGTGAAAGTTGAGATCGATACGGACACAACGAAACTGGTCTCACTCGATTCTGATTCTGAACGATACCAAACGAGTCACCCGAACCCGCGTAAGTCTTGCGTAGGTATGCCAAAAGAACAAAAAAAGACAAAAAAATAAATAAATAGGCGTTGTTTATAGGCAATTTCTTTTTGCGTTCGTATAAGGCGTTGTCCATACCAACGCCTAGAAGGCTTATTTTTTAAAAAAAAAGGTTCGGAAGAGCGCGGTCCTCCTTCGTTACAAATTTACAAACCTGAAAAAATACCTACATTGAAAATTTGTTTCAAACTCTGGAATTTGTTCCAAAAAAATATCAATTTCATAAAAAAAAAAAATCTACATTACCTACTTTAGTTTGAATACACTTTTATTCGGAAGGGAGATGAGTGGTGCTAATAAAAAAGAGGAGATGAGATGAGATGCATTTATTTTATTTTTGATTAAATAAAGGAGATGAGATTCAGAAGTTTGAATCTTATACTGTACAACGTAAGACATTTGTGTACTTCAATGAGAAAAAATGAGCTGTGTACGCATTAAAAAATTCTGTAGATTCTTTTCCCACCATTATTGTCGTTGAAAAGGACTCTTTTAGAGTAAGTTTTTCTATTGAAAATATAAAGGTGCATATGGTAGGGTGTAGATGCGGGGTGATGCTGCTGGGCAGCTTCCTTTAGCTAAGGCTCCTTTTGCCCAACAACTTGTCAACTTAACTCCTCCGTGTTCTTTTTACAGAATATATTTAACTATTACTATCATTTTGGCCGATCATGCGACTGCCATTAGAGGCAGTGGACAAGCTGCTGTTCCCTGCTAAGAAAATTGTTGCAGCCGTAGGTAGCATAGTATGTCGACACCCGCTGCCACAAGCCCTGAAAGTTCGCAGATAGGGTTAAGAAGTATAACTCTGGAGGGGTTCGTCCTTTTCAGCCTGATAATGCAATTTATGCTTGTGATTGTTGCCCCTTGGAGAAAGAATCACAAGCTGAATATCATGTTGCTAGTTGTTCGGGTAGGATATCTGCTGAATTCTTGGTCTGCTAACTTTGCAATGGGGTTGATACCGGGCAGTACAGGCAGGGTCCATAGTGGACGTACAGAGGAGCTGGGGATATTTTGGGCATCCTTCCTCATCTTCAACCTAGGCGGCCCAAGCAGCATTATTGGTCTCTCCATGTCCGATAATGACCTCTGGCTTCGTTACGCCGTCCGTCTCTTCCCCCTATCTTATACATTTGGCCGAGTCTTTCTCCGTTTTTTCCTCAAGAAAGACGTTTGGGTTCCCACCGCAATCATGTTCTTCGCCGGCGCTATCAGGTACATCGAGAAGGTAATTTGCCGTTTTCTAGCCCGTCAAACTAAATTTCGAGACTCCACGCTGCCAAAGCCAGATCCCGGTGTGAACTACGCCAGGCTCGCACACTTGGAGATGTCTGCTCGTAGTCCAGATCGTACTACGGATGAACATATTCCCAGATCCGGGCCCGTTCAACCTGATTCCAAAATCAAGCTAAGCCAAGTTCAAATCGTGAAAGAGGGTTACAGGTTCTTTGATACCTTCCGGGGCTTATTTGTCAATTCCGTCTACACCTACGACCAACGAGACGAAAGCAGGCGGTATTTTCTCAGCAGGGACGCGGAAGATGCTTTCGCAATTTGTGAGGTAGAGCTCAGCTTCGCTTATGATGTTTTCTACACAAAATCCATCTTAAATGACAAGCCCCTTGTATTGCGATACCTCAACTTTGTCTCCTTTCTTCTTCAACTGGTGTCTGCTATTCTCTGGATTCGGATTGACAAGACTAGTTTCCATAGGTCTAGTGTCCTTGTCACTGATGCTCTCGTATATGGCTCCATATTGCTGGACCTCATCTCCCTTTTCATATTCGCCACGTCGGATTGGGTGATTGCGTCGGTGAACCACAACACGCAGTGGATCGAGAGCTTTTATGAGAAGCTGCTCAAGTTTAAGAAGCGTGTCCGTGAGAAGCAACGTCGAGCTAAGTTTTGGAGGGTATTTTATCGTTGGTCAGAATTAATTTCACAAGTTAATCTCCTTAGAACTTGCCTTTGGAAATCATCCAAACCTGAATATGAACGAAAGTGGACTAAAAAGTATATCATCCCAGTTGTGCCATTTCTTAATTTGTTACGCTTTACATCAGGGGTTAGGCGTAGAACTAGGACACTTACCATCCCACTTAGGAACTTCATCTTCAGTGAGCTGCTAACCAGAGCTGCTCATTGCAAACATCCTATAGATGTGGAGGAGTTATGCTCCAGCAGGGGGTTGTGGGCGCTCAACCTACTGTCTCAAACGCACCCAGGCTTGAAAGTTGACACATTAAGACAATGGATAACCGATGTGGATTATGAAGAGAGTGTGATACTCTGGCATATTGCTACCACTCTATGCTATTACACACAAGAAGATGAAGAAAATCAAGAAGATCAAGATGATGCTGATACAGAGAACCGCAAATGCAGCAAAATATTAGGGGATTACATGTTGGATCTCTTGACCCGGGTAAGAGGAGAAATGATGCCCAAGTCAGTAGTGATTCTTGGCCGGAATATTTTCATCAACACCTGGGCTGATGGTAAGCGTTTCTTGGACAAGAAGCTTGCCCCTCGCAGCAAAAAGGATGTGGAGCGGGAACTACTTGTGCAGGCCTGTAAGAAGATTCTGCAAGTGAACACGGATGTGATCCCGCCCAGGAGAATCAGGGGAGACAAGAGCAAGTCAGTGTTGTTTGATGGGTGCCTGCTCGCAAAGGAGCTTCAAAGGCTTAATCAGGAGACAGAGATCAACATATGGGAGATCATTAGCAAAGTGTGGGCAGAGATGCTATTTTACACTGCAGCTCAGACCAATGCAACAATGCATCTCCACAGGCTTAACTTCGGGGGTGAGCTTCTAACGCTGGTCTGGCTGCTCATGGCACATCTTGGATTAGGGAAAAACCACTTCCGCAACTCTTAGCACTAGAATTACCCAGATTTTATTTTTGTGAAATGGACATTTTTTTTTAACAAATCTCCTAGGCGTAGTTTGAAACAAATTCTCAATATAGACACCTTTTTAGGGTTCGGAAATTTGTAACAAAGGAGAGGCGCAGTTATGAACACCACCTCTTTTCGAACCTATTTTTTTTTTTTAAAAATAAGCCTTCGTATGAGGCGATGTTATGCGGGGGGAGTTTTGGCTATAAAAGGCGATGTATAGTCCTGGCCAAACTCGGGCTAGCCCGCCCGGCCCGGCCCGCCCGACCCTTTATCCGGGCGGGCTTGGACACTAGGTAAAGCCCTGTCGGGCCGCTAAGCCCGGCCCGTAAGGGTACGAGGGCCGGGTACGGTATAGACCGCAAGCCCTTAAGGGCCGATAGGTCCGGCCCGTATTATATATTAATTTTTAAAAATAATAATATATATATATATATATATATACTATCTAAAAATAGTCTAACCTAGGTTTTGTTTCCTCATCCTTGCGCCTCCGCATCCTTTTCTTTCACTCGGTCTCACTCTTTACCTAGGTCACAATTCACAAACTCACAGAGACTTCTCAGCGCCGCCTCGCCGTCGATCGGTGCCCGCCTCGCCTCTCCTTTTCGCCATCGACTGATTCATTTATGCAGTATTTTATTCATCTTTTTTCTTTAAAAATCATTAAAAAACAGATTTCACATAACCGGGGCTACCCGGCCCGGATAGAGGGCCGGGTATGGGCACTATTACAGGCCCTCAGACCGGGCCTCGGGCTAGCCCGGCCCGGAAATATGGGCTGGAAATTGATGTCATGCCCGGCCCTGGCCCGGCCCGAGCCCGGGTATGGCCAGGTCTAGCGATGTACATGACAACGCCTATATTTATTTTTTGTTTTTTTTAACATTTGGTATACTTACGCGGGTTCGAGTGACTCGTTTGAGATCGTTTGGAATCAGAATCGAGCGAGACGAGTTCACCCCTAGTCCGTGGTCCGTGGTTTCTTGACCCCGCTCACCCCTAGTCCGGACAAGAAATAACCCGCACAAGGCTGATTTAAAATTTGTAAAAGGAAAGGACTCAACATGTAATGAGTTTGAATCAAAGAAGAGGAACAATACTTTACCAAAAAAAAAGAGGAACAATATTAACGGGTAAAATCTATACGCACTACATTTTGCAACTTTCCACACTACATTCTCGTACGCCCATAATGGGCGTACGCTCGTTTTCAGCGGACAGTGCAAAAATTCCAACATCGATTGTGAAGCAAAATACAGAATATGCTCGTCTGTATACGCCCAAAATCTGCGTAAAATCTAAATTTGAATAATATAGCCGTTAGAAAATAACCGTTGGAGAATTTAAATTTAATAATTTTTACCTCGTACGCCAGCCCTAACGGCTATTTTTCCAATTCAAAATTTAAAAAAGTAGCCGTTGGGGTATATTTTGCTTGTACGCCCATAATGGTCGTTCTCCCATTATGGGCGTACAGTTGTTTTTATCCCAACGACTATTTTTTCAGAATATGACCGTTTGGGATGTAGTTTGTGTATAAATGTAGGAACTTCGGATGGATGTTCAAGTAAAAAATGTCAAATAGGAGAGTTACAAATTTGAGTGATGGTGAGGAGTTTGAATATGTGACGGAGATTGAGTATGCGAGCGGTGAAGAGAACGAGTATGTTGAAGAGAACGAGCATGAGAGTGACGAAGACGATGCGATCGTGGATGAGAAAGAGTATTTTAGTGAACCCGACGACGGGATGTGGGACGACGATACCGACGAAGAAGGAGGAGACTTCGACGCCGGAGATTTTTTGGTTAGTAATTAATTTGAATCGTTTCGTATTTATTTACGTTATTTAGTTGCAAATAATTTGTAGAAGTGATAGTTTAGATTGATGTGGACTCGTAGTTTTAAGTTTTAGTTGTGATAAATATGGTAGTTTTTATTAATTATAGGGTATGGATTACTATGATTCGTTTGATACCGAAGAAACGTTTCCTACTAAGGAACACTTGAGGCGTTGGGTTCAGAGTATTGGTAGACAACTTATGATGGTATTAGTGACTCGCCATAGCAATGAGCGTCAAATGAATATAATGTGCTCGCATGCTGGAGTGTATAGATCAGGGAAAAAGAAAAGAGAGGATGGAGAAACAGAGGAGGTTGTTAATACAGAGCGGGATAGTAGGGATAAGAAGTCGGATTGCAAGTTTGAGATCCGAGGATATAGGTTCAGGGCGAGGGATGCGAGAGATGGATGGTATGTGAAGGTAAAATACGGACAACACAATCATAAGCTTTCCACTAGCTTCATTGGCCATCCGTACATGGGTCGAATGACGCCGAATGAGGTGAAATTTGTGACGGTATGTGCGAACAGCTTGACTACGCCGTCTGTTATTGCTACTCAGTTGAGTGCGGCCTTTCCAGGGAATACAACATCCACAAAACAAATCGCCAACTTTATTCAGAAGTTGCATTTTGAGGATCGTGGAGATTTGACTGTTACACAATGGACCTTGAAGTGTTTGAAGGACCGCAGCTATGTAGTGCATCCCCTCTGCAAGAAGAAATCAAACGAGGTGGAAATCTTGTTTTTTGCCCATCAAGACTTGTTGAAGATGTTTCCGTACGTCGTGGTTATTGACGCCACATACAAGACGAATAGGTACATAATAGTTGTATATCAATTTTTTTTTGTTTAAATATATTGCATATGCCTCTTCCTTCATTATTTAAATATATTATGCAGGTATAAAATGCCTCTTGTGGAGATTGTCGGTTTCACTTGCACGCATAAGACATTCAACATTGCATATGCATTCACGGGTAAGGAGGAAACAATGCACTACTTGTGGATAATTCAGAGGCTTAGAAAGTTGTTTGAGGATGCCGGAGTAATGACGACTGCAATAATGACCGATCGAGAACTAGCTCTCATCACTGCAATCAAATATGTGTTCAAAGATCTTCCGGTTCAACACCTCTTGTGTTGGGTTCATATCAAGCACAACATCGAGGTAAACGCTACCAGAATTTTGAGAAACAAGGAATCGATGAAAAGGTTGTGCTCGCAAGTATGGAGACTTTTTCTATCAAGAACGGAGGAACAATACGAGGAAAGACTGCTAGGATTGAGAACATCTTGGAGAAGCGGCGTCGTCGGATACATTGAAAAGGTGTGGCTTATCCCTTACAAGACAAACATTGTTTGCGCATGGACGGAACACAATCTTCACTTCTTCACGAGGACCTCAAACAGGTAATTTTTTTTAACTTACTTAAACATTTTCGATTTATTTATTAGTTTATTGTTTAATAGTTGTTTTACTTAAACGCGACATTGAATGAATAAAACATAGGGTTGAGGGAATGCATAAGGTGTTGAAGAAAATAGTCGGTTCAAGTATAGGCGGTTTTAATCGAATGGTTGTGAGGATCCATGCAGCCATCGAGGGCCAGATTGTGAAGGTGAGGGCCACCATAGAAGAGGATCGGATCAAGACACCCGGGGTTTTCAGACGAATGAATCCACAAGTGAAATTGATATTTCAGCATCTATTCCATAATGTGTCTGATAGAGCGTTGCATAAGTTGTGGGATATATGGGAGGATATAAAGGCGAAGAATTATGAGGAACATTGCGAAGATTACTGGATGCGAGAATGTCAGGGCCTACCGTGCATCCACGAGATGGTGCAACATATTATTCACAAGAAGCCATTCAAGCTCAATCAGATTCACAGATTCTGGAGGCAGCTAGAATGGGATAGGATTGAACTTGATAACGGGGAGGTAGAGATTGGTGTACCTCAGACCATGCGGGAGTTGAGATTCATTGAGCTCAACGATAGATGGCAAAAGGGGGAACTTCCAGAAAGTCAGTGGTCTCAGATAGCGGACTTGTACACAATGTTGGAGTATCCACATCAAAGTCTTGCGGTGGAGCCGACGGGAATCAAGGATCCTGGCAGACCAAGAGGAGCGGTAGGAAAGAAGTGGGGAACCGAGAGAGAGAAGAGCGCGTTTGAGTACGCAAGGGAAGAATTAGAGAAAAATGATGCTGCGAAGGCGAAGAATAAGACGGTTAGAGGAAAGGGAAAGGGAAAAGCAACGGCGGCACAACCTACTTTCAACGAGCCTACTATAATGAGGGAGTTTGAAGTTGCTGGGTGCACTGCGGCAGAGGCGTTTGGTCATTCAAGTGGCACTGGTGGAGAGGGGTTCGGATTATCAGGTTGCACTCTTACAGATGAGTTCCCTCAGCCAGCAATGACGAAATGTGGGGTAGACTTCGGGGTTGACAATGTTGATCTCTTCATGTTTCCGTACATTGTAGATGCACAAGACGTAAGGGCGGATGGACACTGTGGATATCGGTCACTAGCCATGTTGTTGGGGCATCACCAACAAGAATATCCTCGCATTCGCATGGAACTGACTACAGAGCTGTTAGAGAACAGTGATATCTACAGACGAGTCATGACCAAACTACGCCCGAATTTGGCAAACAACTTTGACGCTCTTGTTCAAGAGGTCAACTATAGCAGATCACCATGTCCCAAAAGATACTGGATGAGTATGCCCATGATTGGATTAACATTTGCCACTAAGTTTCAGGTTGGTTTGATATACTTATCCAAAGTCCGATCATATTTGTGCTTACCGATGAAGGTGTATCAACAAAGCTCCAGTCATGGTTTGAAAATTTATGCAATGGCTCGTGTGGGCTTAGCAAACCACTACATACCGGTATGATTTTCACTAAAGTATTTGTGATTTTCACTCAATTTTCTTAATGCTTAACATGGTATTTATGTTTTATAATTTAGGTGTGCCTTAGAGAAGACTGTCTTGTACCATCTGTACCTGGAGTTTGGCGCATGTTCAAGGATCCTAGTGCAAATGGATTGGATCGCGGGTTCGCGCTGAGGATGCAGCAATGGAAGGACTATCGCATTAGTTATGGTAGTATAGATGTTGATCTGTAGTGAATTCGAATGTGTTGAATGTTTCACCTTTTGTAACTTTACAGGACTTGCCCTTGTATGCTTTTGAGATTGTAGTTGATGACTTCTGTTGTATGTCTGTTATGCTTTTAATATCTTGACTCCTTTTTTATAGTATTGTCTTGTCTGTTATTTTTTAATGTTTTAGATGGGTTAAATGAAACAAGTTCTAAATTCACTACAAGGGATTACTTGTTAAATTAAAACAGACACTCCAGAAACTACAACAGACTTAGCTTAAATTAAAAACAGACACTCTAGAAACTACAACAGACTTAGCTTAAATTAAAACAGACACTCCAGAAAGGCTAAAAGACTCAGCATAAATTGAAACAGACTCATTAGAAAATAAAACAGACTTAACAAAGACGTAACAACTTTCAAGACACATAACAACATTACATCCTAATCGGAATCAGGGGAAGGAGGACCACGGCCATATTCATTGGGAAACACAACTCCAAGGTGGAATAAGGCTGATTCTTTGTCCCACCTGTGAAAAATGCGAAGTTTGAGCTCCATGTCAGCGTGTTCCTTCAACAGTTTGGCCATGACTCGGAGATGATGAGGGTTGTATTTTGGCTCCAGATACACGATCCTCCAGTTACAATCACATGTAACAAACCTTCGTCCATACGTATGGGGATTGTCCTTGTTATTAGCAGATAACACGGTGAGTGTCTTTGAGCACCTTCTACTCGGGCACTGGATCTGAGTGCCTTCAGCTGGAACTAGGGAGGATGAAGATGATGCCATGCTTGTTTGAATCTATAATACAAAGTAAGAAAACATGTTAGAAACAATGAAGATATATATCCAAATCAGTAAAAAAATGAGACTTACAGAGTAAGAACTTGAAACAATGAAGATTTTACGGCGGAGTGAGAATGTGATGAAAGGGTTCACTGAGGCAGTGAATTTATAGTCGAAGTTTTACTAGGGTTAGGGAAAAATTGGGCTGGTGTAGACAAAAGGCCCACAACAACAAAGGCCCAATAACTTAATTCTGTCATCCAGCTGTGACTTATAGATGTGTAGTAGCTGTAACACACTCATTTTCATATAAGTGACATCCAGCTGTATGTTAGATGTAGAATTCATCCCAACAATTCAAAGATGAAAAACGGGCAAAGACGAGAATTTGTGCGAAAACCGATGAAAAACGACTTAAAACGGGCTAAGATGAGAATTTGTGCGAAAACCGAGGAAAAACGACTTAAACGGGCTACGACGAGAATTTGTGCGAAAACCGATGAAAAACGACTTAAAACGGGCTAAGATGAGAATTTGTGCGAAAACCGAGGAAAAACGACTTAAAACGGGCTAGGGTATAGGGTTTGGAGAGTGGATAGTGGATAGTGAATGTGGATAGTTGTGTTTGAAATGGATAGTTTGGGCCCAGTTCGTTTAAACGCCTTAGAACGCTAAAACTCAAAATTTCAAAATTGTAACATGATAGAAAATGAAGTATTTAGTCGTTATCTATTCTCGGAATCGAAAAAAAATCAACGAAAATGTCAACGGGCCTAATAAGGCCGAATTGAGATTTGGTGAGGCCCATTACCTAAAAACGACATAAAACGGGTTAATAAGACCTTAAACATTGAAAAACTTGAAATGTAAAAGTTGTATTTGCGCATTACCAATATGACGGTTTCATTTTTATAAGAAAATAACAAAATGAACACTTTGAAATATCTAAACAATCACTTTCACCTAGTAACGAGTTAATCTCAAGTATATAAGTCGTATGGTTTTACTCATATGTGTGTGATATCAATTCGTTACTCAAATAAACTTTACATAAAACTTTCATTAAATGTTATGAAACACTCAAATACTCCAAAATAACGACATTTCACATCTTCGTAACGCCCATATTGCTTGATTAATCATAATTTTATGCGTATTTCATTAAATATAGAGTAATCAAGCAATATGGACAATACGAAGATGTGAAATGTCGTTATTTTGGAGTATTTGAGTGTTTCATAACATTTAATGTAAGTTTTATGTAAAGTTTATTTGAGTAACGAATTGATATCACACACATATGAGTAAAACTATACGACTTATATACTTGAGATTAACTCGTTACTAGGTGAAAGTGATTGTTTAGATATTTCGAAGTGTTCATTTTGTTATTTCCTTATAAAAACGAAACCGTCATATTGGTAATGCGCAAATACAACTTTTACATTTCAAGTTTTTCAATGTTTAAGGTCTTATTAACCCGTTTTATGTCGTTTTTAGGTAATGGGCCTCACCAAATCTCAATTCGGCCTTATTAGGCCCGTTGATATTTTCGTTGATTTTTTTTCGATTCCGAGAATAGATAACGACTAAAGACTTCATTTTCTATCATGTTACAATTTTGAAATTTTGAGTTTTAGCGTTCTAAGGCGTTTAAACGAACTGGGCCCAAACTATCCATTTCAAACACAACTATCCACATTCAATATCCACTATCCACTATCCACTCTCCAAACCCTATACCCTAAACCCTATACCCTAGCTCGTTTTAAGTCGTTTTTCCTCGGTTTTCGCACAAATTCTCATCTTAGCCCGTTTTAAGTCGTTTTTCATCGGTTTTCGCACAAATTCTCGTCGTAGCCCGTTTTAAGTCGTTTTTCATCGGTTTTCGCACAAATTTTCATCTTAGCCCGTTTTAAGTCGTTTTTCATCGGTTTTCGCACAAATTCTCGTCTTAGCCCGTTTTAAGTTGGTTTTCATCGGTTTTCGCACAAATTCTCGTCTTAGCCCGTTTTAAGTTGAAAATCCTAATAATATATAAATCCATGAAAACTACGACATCCAAAATATAATACCGACAACAAAATATACATCACACAAACATCCAAAATATAATACTGGACACAAACATATCATTGCACAGGCCCATCCTCCTCTGGTACTACATCACCAGTCCATATGCTGATCTACCCCCCTCATCATCCTCGCTTGTCCTGGAGGCAGAGTGTCACCATATGCACGTAGGAAACTAGATATCTCAGAGGCGAGTATGTTGCCCCGCTACATTTTCAAAATGTAAATATAAGTAGAATAAAATAGATTATAATTATAACTTGAGCGATATTGACTAAAATACGTACCACAACTACAGAGGTTGTCGCAGGTATCTGTATGTGCTCGACACGGTGGTCAAACGGTGCACGTGGGTTCTGCCTGGGTGATCTGGAATCAACATAAGGATGTGACATGGCATTAAACCATGTCAGATATCCATCCTTGCAATCCCATGCATACTCTCGAAGTCCTCGTCGATCCTGCTCGTCTAAGGTGATCAATCGATCCGGCAGGGTCTCTGGGGCCCAAGTGCAGTCCTCATCCCCGAATGTGACAGTGTACCCCGATGCAGAATCATTTCTGATCGCAGTAGGTGATGTAATCGGGGGTTCGGGTATGCCTTGCACATACCCGAACTGTCGCAGACATCAGTCAGGATGGTGCGACTTCCTGACCTCAAAGGACTCTAGAGGCCCCTGAAATAGACCTAACCTATACTTGGGGTCGTTGAGATCCAACTTGCCCCAGGGGTTCCACTGAACCTATGTTTTTTTTAAATGACAAAGGTATTTTTAAAAATAACAATTGCATAACATATGATGAAATTACTCATTAAATAGTACTTACCTCTGCATATGTGATCTGGTCAAGGACCCGTCTGAGGGAAACTAGTCGAGCAGGATCCTTATGGTACTTGACTTTGTTGTTTTCCCGGATAGCCGTCGCCGAGGCATTCATGGATGCCAAGTCCTGCGTAGCATGACCCCGAAGACCATGGAAATACGCCCATATCCAAGCCTACAAATACCACAATTTCATAATGTTTTAAACATAAGCAAAATATACACGAAAATAAAACAAACATTAAACGAATACTACCTTCAGAAGGAGCGGACAGCCAGCAAACCCCTTGGATTGAGCACGGGAGGCCTGACCCAACTGTCTGTATAGTTCAGCCAAGACGGCTGTCCCCCAAGCATAGGACCCTTTCTCATTGTGATCTACGAGGATACTAAGGTATTTCTGCTTCACCTTCATCCGAGACTTGTCTACAAATGTCGTAGTGCCTAACAGGGACATCAAGTAGAGCGAAGGAATATCACTCTCTTGCTGAGGAGTCCTGCAATTAATAACAAAAAATGAATTAGTAACGTTAATCGAGAAATTATGAGAAATTCTTATAATATACGATAATTTACTTGTCCTGTATATCAAACATCTCTAATAGTCGGGTGTGGATCGTGGTGATGCCTCTCTTGCCGTGGATGTTCAAACCCCCATCTGATAATTTATCACGGATTATAAATATTTAATTGAATCAACTAAAAAATGGAATCAAATATAAATAATAAAATAAACTCTACGTACGTAAGCATAGCGCAACAGCCTCCTCGATCGTAGCAAACCCGAACATCCGCTGCACAAACCCATCTATGTCTGCCTCAGCAGATCTGACATCTCGTCCATGGATCGGAAGCTCCAGAATCTTCAGCACGTCTAACAAGGTAGGAGCAATCTCACCAAATGCAAAGTGAAACGTGTTGGTTTCTGGATACCAACGCTCCACAAATGCAGAAATCAGAATCGGATCGATGTTGTTGTACTCGAGTTGGGGATCTGCAAGGACCTGTAAGTGGCTTCGCTGAACGAGCTGCCACCATGACCAAAGCACATTAGATTTATGCCTATCATACTCCCTGAAGAAGTCCTTGCGGGTGTATATATCCAACACCCTCTTCAGCTGATGTACGAAAGAGAAATTAATGAATTAGAAAAGCGTGTGGATCGTTTTACCTCACAAATTCATTTAGAAAACAAAGCATACCTTCGATGAGGGCGGTATCACATAAGCCGGGTCATGCTCAATACGCTCTGCAAGAGACGACGTCTCAGTCCATATCACCGGAGCAATGTGGGTGTTGTAATCCACCAAAAGCCGTGAACTGAGAGGACCTCCAGGATGCCCCACATAATCTGCATCCCCTGGAACCGGTACAGCTAGGCCCGGATCAATGTGCTGAACAGGCTCCTGAACAGGGTCCTGAATGGGCTCTTGGAGGTCTGGCTGATCCTGATCGAAATCATGAACATGCTCCTGAATCTCCTGCTGATGATCCTTTGCAGAAGGCGACAATGATCCAGCTGGAGATGGCTCACGCACAGGTGATCCCTCATAGTAATCAGCATGCATCTGCGCCTCCAAATCTCCTAGATCTACATCTGGCTGATCTGCAACCTCTGACTGATCTGCAACCTCTGGCTGATCTGCAATCTCTGGCTGATCTGCAACCTCGGTCGCCTCCGTCAACTCCTCTGTAAACTCCTCCTCCTCACTAACATCCAAATCATCCATCAGAGCTTTCCCTGTATCTCCTATATGAACTCTTGGAATGTCTGGAGGAGATCCACGACGTCGGGAAGCTGTGATCCCGCGTGCGCTAGGGTGACGAGGGCCATTTTTCTTCTTTCTTACAGAACAACCCGTAAGAGTAATAGCCCTCTCTAAAGCCTATTTTCATATTTACGAATTATTATTTTATATTATTTGACGTTTTTCTTTTAAATATTTAATAATGTATTAATTACTAATTTTTTCTTAGGTACGACTAATTAATAATTTATTAACACGCTATTTAATAATGTATTAATTACTAATTTATTCATTTCTTAATAAATAACGACTAATTAATATTATATTAATAAATATTATTTAATATTAAATTTTATCGTTTTAATCGTTATTTATCGAATAACGTGAAACGTCCAGCGACCTCGACCCCGACCCCGACCACCACCTGCTTCACCTCCAGCCACCTCGCCGGCGCCACCAACCTCCTCCCCTCCACCTCCAGACCCCTCGCCAGCTCCAATGACCACTTCCGAAACCACCGCAGCACCACCACAAGCCCTTCTACATTTCGCCGGCTTCGTCTTCGGCCCAGGCGCAGCTCCTCCACCTCGAACTCTTGCGCCTCCAGCACTCCGCCGGACGGGAGGGAGAACAGAACTAGCCGTCGTCGCCTCCACCGTCGCCGGAGTGGATTTTGAAATTTTCCCCATTTCTTCGGATTGCATGATTCCGAGTGGAATTGATGAAATTTATTGAGGGATTTGGATTCTATGAGAAAAACGAGTCCAATAGGATCGATTTGGGGAAGAAAACGAGTGAAATGAGAGGGAATTTTGACGTCGGCGCAAATTAGGGTTTCCGGTGAATAGTACTATCGAGAAAGAGAAAATGAGAGGAGGAAGAAGAAGAAAGCGAGGCGGATTTTTATATCCGCCTCCCTTTTGGGCGTACGGACCATTTTTTCAATTTTTTTTACGTATACATACGTATACCCGAGAAATTGCAATATACGCCGATTTTGGGCGTACGGAAATGTAGTTTAGAAAGTTACAGAATGCAGTGCGTATAGACTCTTCGTATTAATGAGGTAACAAATCTTTTAGGAGTTTTCATTTTTCCAAACACCTTCCAGGTCACAATCTGGGGGGAATTGTAGCTTGGGGCATTCTTGCATCTCCAGATATGACAAATCTGGAAATAGACTCATTAACTCTTCCCAGCTCATCTCCAAATTGGGTAGAAAGCGGAGGCGCAGTATCTTCACATTCCATTTATTTCCCTCTGCACCTCCACTACCATGATTGTAGTTTAGGTGATTTATATACTCTGCCCCTCTAAGATAGAGTTTGTGCAATCTTGGAAGCCTTCCTGGAGCAAGAAAGTTTGGTGCTGCGTAATTTGGAGTGCACCACAGATCCAATTTCTCAAGCTTCTCATGATTTAATTGTAGCACTTGTTCAGATGGCGGGTTCTGAACTGGATGATCGGCATTTCCTGGGGCGCTCTCGCTCACCTCGGCTGCTGCAGGATTCTCAGGATTTAATTGTAGTTCATGTTCAGATTGTGAGTTTTGAACCGGATGATCAACATCTCCTGCGACGCCCTCACTCTCATCGGTTGCTGCAGGATTCTCATGACTTAATTGTAGCTCTTGTTCAGATGGTGGGTTTTGAACTATATGATCGGCATCCCCTGGGGCGCCCTCGCTCTCCTCGGTTGCTGCAGGACTCTCACGACATGGGGCGCCCATGGTTTCCTCGGTTGCTGCAGGATTCCATACTATCTTCAGTTTGACAAGCTCCGTAATGTTGGCCAGAGCTAGCATGTCCTGACGGCTTGGGAAATCCTTCCTTATAACAAAAAGGCTCAGCTTGTGCAGCTTGTTTAGCAACCTTAACTTGTGGAGAATGCAGCCTCTCGTATCATGCCCGATAACGACACCCTTGAGCACCTCAAGCTTGGAAAGCCTTCTTATTTCATGAGGTATTTGGAGTAGAAGGTGGCATCCCGACATGTCCAGGTGCCTGAGGTTTTTCATATACAATATCCTCCAATTAAGGGATTCCAGAGCTCGACAAGCTCTGAGGTCGAGTACCATGAGCTTCGACAGCGAGTAAACCGAGCTCGGAAGTTCTTTGAGCGACGAAATTCCCTGAAAGCTTAGCAGCCTCAGCTGCTTCATCTTTTTCAGACCTTTCGTAATCAGTTCAAGGCTCTTCAGTTGGATCTTGAACTCCTGGGTGACTAGGGATCTTCCTAGATGAAGAACTGTTAAATTTTTCATTGAAGCCAGGGTCTTAGCTTCGTCTTCTCCTATTGTAGGCTTATTAATGTTGAAAACTGTTAGAACCGGATTCACCATACCGTCCAGACTACCGACTCGAAGACGAGATTTCAGCAGCATCGCCTCTCCATCCAAGATCCTCCGATGTAAGTCGAATAACTTGTCGCCCTTCATCTTTGAAGTTAGGAATGACCGAACGGATGGATCCATCCGCCAACTGTCGGATCCTCGCCTTTTCTTTTCGACCTGCTCGATCAGTTGCTTCGTCTGTAGCAGATCAAGTAGTTCTTCGGCCTCTAGCTCTAGTTTCATTGCTCGTCCTGTACTAGATCTACCAGTAAGCAGCCCCTCTCCTATCCACCAGTTGATCAGCACCCTCTTCTTGATCTCTTCATTTTCCGGGAAAACCAAACAACACCACAAGCATTTCTTCTGCTGGAGGGGAAGATTGTTGTACTCCATTTCTATTCCGATTGGATTGTCATCTGCAGCAGGAGGATGGTTGTGGTAGTATTCTCTGGGGAACTGGTAGTATGATGCGGATGGGAGCTGTTTCTTGAGCTGCTGTGCAGCGCGGGCGAGCTGGTGGTAGTTACGGGGCTCGTTGATTCCGACCATTGAAGCACTTACAAGCTCACCGCCGGCTGTGCCCAAATCTTGCTCAAACTTGATCAGCTTTTTTAACGACTTCTGAATATATAATACATCCTTTTTCAGCTCCTCAAGCTGATTGGAAGCTTCATCACATAGATCGCATCCCGAATTCGCATCTGCGGGATTGGAACAACATGGCTGCGGGATTTTTTCAAGAAGCACAAAAAGACGTGAGAACGCCGAGTGTGGAGTGCTTAAGCTGGAGGATGTTTGGTCAGCCATGGTCAACGGTTTCAATTTGCGTCGCAGATCCGGCGGCGGCAGCTCCCCTTTCTTCTAGTGAGAGAGGGAAGATGGAGATCAAAGTTCTGTCAAAAAAGAGTATAACACCCAAATTGCTTTGAATGAGGGATAAATAATGGAACAAATAGATAGATAGAATAATAACCTTAATCGAACTAGTTCATTCTGCCTGCGTCGCGGGCCTAACATATTTACTTTTATTGTATTTATATATTTTGTATTATTTTCATATATGTATTTATGTTATAACTTTTATTAAAAAATAGATTTTTTTAATTAATTAAATATATAAATTTAACATATTGATTAGTAACGGAATCTGAAAAGTATAATTACTAATTAGTGATATTTTAATATTATTATCTACATAATAACATGTTGAAAGAAAATCTCTAAAAGACAACCAACATGTTGAAAAAGAATCTCAAAAAGACAACCAACATGTCCAAGAAGAATCGCAAAAGACATACGAATATGAAAGGTATAATTACTAATTAGTGATAGTTTAATATTATTATCTACATAATAACAACATGTTGAAAAAGAATCTCAAAAAGACAATCAACATGTCCAAGAAGAATCGCAAAAGATATACGCATGGAACATATAAAAATCAATGACGGAAATACGATATAGAAACGAACATACGAACATACACTCAAAAACATAACTAAACGACCAAAATTAGGAGATTAAATGAAAGGAAGAGCAATTGGCAGAAACGAACAGAGGTAAGACGACTATTGTAGGAGCCTAATTAAATATGATAATTTTTTTTATGTATTAACTCAATGCATTAACCTTTTAAAAAGAATTTTATGCATTAAGTAATTACCATTACTTCATCAAACACAACAATTTTTATATAGATACTAGATTCGGACCCCCACGATACGCGCGGGTCAATAACGGATTTTTGTATACGGTATAATGTTGTCAATAGGTGATTTAGGGTGTAGATAGGCAGCGGGCATCAGTAGAGATGAAGATAAGATGGAGATCTTCAAACGAATGAGAGTGACGATGAGTTACCTTTTAAAATTTTTAATATTTTTCTTTTCATTTATTATATTAAAAATTTGGCACGTATCCGAAACAACAATTATGTATATATGGCTAAATTACAACGTCTCATCTCACATTCTTACTAATTCGATATAGATATATTTTGTTACACTAATTTTTATTATTAAATACTAAATTTTTTATTATTATGATGATGGTTAACTAAATCTGATATTATGGGGTTGGAAAATATGAAGAAATGTAGATATTTATTGTATTCCTTGCAGCTAAGAGAAGATGGAGATTTTGGATTAAAATTCATGAATGATAAGAGAAGTATTTTGTTTCTGCATTGAATGGGTAGCGGTTGACATTACTTCATCAAGTACAAAGCATTTAAGAAATTTCAAGAGCCATAATGACATAATGGTCATTTGTTTGAAAGAATGTTCGTATACTTCTTTCCGTTGTGTATACCTATCATAGTCAGGTGTTATATTTTTCTTGCTCTTACCGCTTCAACGATGAGAGAAGAATGGAATCGACGACTGAGAAATAACGTCACAGTGTATGGACCCAAAGACATCTTTCAGACTTCAATGAGTAATATGAGAAATTCACATAATTTTACATTACCACCCTAAGACCAAATCTGCTTAATCACATTTTAGCCTTCATTTCACATTTACTTTTAAATGCGAATTTCAAATTTATCTCCAGCCCGAGGGCAAACATTGACTTGTTCTCATTCAGACAATGCCAACATCAATGGACATGAAAGGCAAGCAATCAAAATTCACTATCTAACTTATCAAATAAATTTGAATAAACCTCATTTTGATGAACCTCTTTTCAGTCCTCTACTTGAATTAGTCAAGAGCAGCTCACAACTATAAGATGTAAGCACTCAAATTTTTATGTAATTTTCTACCCTGTTACACTAAGTAATTTTAATTCTAGATGAATTTCACTCCCTAACAAAAAGAAGAGCACAAACTAAAATTGCGATTGCAGGACAAATCTACGGAAAGGACAATAGATGCACTCCAAGTAAACATCTACATTCAAATAGTGATGCCATCGCAAGCGGTGGCGGCGTAGGAGAAGTGTGGCCTTTGTAGCTCAACGCACTCTAATCTTTAAGGCATATATGCTATCAGTAAGCTCTGAAAGTCTATCAAATTGCTCGATCTTCAACTATTAAACTAAACTCCATGGTCAAGCAACGGCATAAAAGAAATACCCAGATCAACCAATATAGAAATACAATTCCAGAAGAAGGAAAACGATTAGGTTTCAATTTCATCAAGTTTAGATTTAGAAATAGAAGAACTTGTTGTTGCTTGGCAACTTCACAATAAATCTCATGCACACAAATAAATCACAACATACTACATTCCAAAATTCATATGTATACAAATCTGAGTTCATAAATTTCACATCAGTAGACTAATGGAGGAAAACATTACAGAGATTGCAAAGGCCTTTATAAGTTATATAAAATGCTTCATTAGTTTACTGTTAAAATGCAGAGAGGTGTTTCTTTTCTGGGTAATTTGCAACCACTGAAACCTAGTTGATTCAAAATGAAAGTGAAGGCTTTCTTCAACAGACTTATACTCCAAGTAAAGGAAGGCGAAGATGATGAAAACGCCAACCAAGTAGAAGCCTTAAATTGCGAGAGACAGCTCAACGAAGAACCTCAATTTGAACTTGAACCTGTGAGAGGAATCAATAAATATTTTCATTGATTGAAATTTCTTGCCGCCTACAATCTGACATTAAAATCTTATCATAATATTTTAATAAACAATTATGATAAAAGAAGGGAAGTACCTGTAGACATACTTCCTCTATGGGCATTCTTTTTATTTCAGGAATCTGAAACCGTTGAAAACCTTCAGATCAACTTGTCTGTTGCAGCCCATGAAGCTCTTCATGTGCCAAAACTAAGCCCTACCCCTAAATAAACCAATAAACCCCAAACTACCCTTTTTTAACTATTAAAATAATATTATTTTTCCTTATTTTTCACTTGGCATAAGAGCTGCTGCATTTGCAGCTCTAGAATATCCGAGTTGGAAAACCTTCAGCTTGTAGTTTGGAGTATAGATGGTAACAAACACCTGGTTGGTTACAGCCTGAATGTCTGACACGATGCTTTGCACTTGCTTTTGAAACCCAAGAAGATTGTTAAGTTGATACATTACTATATGAGTCATAACTCTTTTCCAACCTGCCACTGTCTATAGCATAGTTGGCATCATCAACTGTAACTGCAATCTCCACAACCAGGAGGTGGGCGATTAAAGACTTTATTTTGATCAGCTAATGGAACCATTTAAAGTAGGTGTAGTATCAAAATTTTTGAAGGATCCTTGTAAAATTGATTGGCTAGTAAATTACCCGTTGGATATATACCCAGTGTGACATGTCATTAAATTTATCCACCTAAGCTGCTGATTTGGGCATAAATTAAAAAAATCAAAAAGATAAAAATTGAAGAAAGCTAACGCTCTCCCGCCTCCCTCGGTAATTGTTGACCCATAACCCAAAATGCACTTCTTTTTCAAAAATTTCATCTCCAACCTTTAATCTTCCATTCCTTTACAATTTCTCTGCATCAACGTACTCTTACTCTTCCCTCTCCTTTTCCAATTCATCCTCCTCCATAACTATACTCTCAATTTCCCTACAATTCCAAGCTAAACGGGTTAGTTTCTATAAAAGACCAAGAGTACTGATGTTTCAATTATTTATGGTGTCTCTCTTATATATATAATTTTTCGATGTTTATATATTCTGTTGCTTGCTGGTGTGCACCACATAAACAAAGTCTTAAGCTTGCTGCTCTGCACATGGTCGATACAATACAGCCATAGTTATTTAGTTAGTTATTTCTTTGTAATCTTGTGCAGCAGTTATAGGAAGTTATTAGTTAGTTATATATGTTTTTGTCATGTCTGTCTTTTGTGCTTATATCTTCTGTCTTCCATCTATATATAAACACTTCTGGATCAATCAATAAAGGCATTTCATTTTGGACATATTCCTCCCTCGTAAATTCTGTTTTAGTTTCTACACTGTCGATCGAAGTAGCATTGATATCCATGAAACTATATTGATTTCGATCTTGGCTAGCATGTACTTTATGTTTATGACTACCTTTATTTCGATCGAACAACTTAAACGAAGCACTAAGGGATTATGTAGAGCTAGATTGTTGAGTTAGCTTATAGTTTATTTGAAGAATTTTACTCCTACACTAATGCTAATATTTATACTGGTTTGAGTATGTGCAGGCTGATTTGCAAAGTAGTGAATTCTTGACTTTAGCTTGACCAATGAATCATCCAATTCCGATCGATTTGAATATGGACTATTCTACCGAAGGTGAGATATATTTATAGTATTGTGAATGTTATATTTTTATTTTTATACTAACTTTTAATAATGTTGTTTTTCATTTAGGTGATGATTCCGAAAAAGAGATTGATTTAAATGACGATTCGCCGCTTTCTCTTGGAGATGAGCTAGATATAGAAGATGTTGCTGCAGAAGGGGATTTAATTTCCCGTGAAGCTGAGGCACTTGCTTCTGGAGTAGATAGTGAGGTTGTTGTTGATAGGGAGCATGTGGTTGCTCCATTTGTTGGCATGACATTTGCATCATCAGACGATCTAAAATCTCATTGTCATGACTACGGAAAGAGCATGGGATTTCAAATAAAAACTCGGAGTTCTGAAAGGGTAAAAGTTGATGAATTAGGTGAATCAGCGCATTCAGATGTTTACAAGAGGTTGAGATTGATGTGCTCAAAGGGAGGGAAGTTTGTGGCAAAGTCAAAGAATCCAGGAAAAGGAGCTAAAACTAGTGTGACGGAATGTCCTTTCAGGGTCAATGGATCCCTTCAATCTGATGGAGTTTGGAAACTTAGTAAAGTTTTATTAGAGCATAATCATCCTTGTGTGCCTGAAAGTTTCAGGTTCCTTCCAAACTACAGATTCATCAGTGAACAAAACAGAAGAAGAATTTTAGAAAATGATAGAGCTGGTGTGCCGATTGCAAAAACCTATAGTTCATTTGTTGTTCAATATGGTGGTCATGATAAGGTTCCCTTTGATGAGAGGGATTGTCCGAATTTAATCAGCAACTCTAGACGGTTGCAGTTGCAACGTGGTGACTTTGTTGCAATGAGAAATTACTTTGATATCATAATAATATTATACCAACAACAAGCTCCCAATCTCTTTAGAATGAATTTATGATTTTGAATTTATTCTAATATAAGCTCGATGATACAATCTTATCGTATAAACTTGAGTTAGTAAGCAAAATTTTAAAATTGGCTAGACAAAGACTTAAATGGGGTGGGGATGTGCTGCAGAATTAAAAATTAGCCTTGGAAAATCACACAAAGAAAGTGAAGCGTTGCAATTAAAGCATATTGCACGCGGACCTCTTCTTAACACAGAAGCATCTATCTAATATAAAACTAGTGTTTGTCCCGTACGACGTACGAGTGATGATACAATTTATTAATCAATAAAAGTTTAGAGAAATTTTAAAGACTGTAGAGAAATTTGAATGGGTGTTTCTCCTATGTCATATCCATATAAGATGAAGAAAGGATGTAGAGAAATTTAAAAGGCTCAATACATGCTCTTTTGATTTTTGATAATGAATTTTGGTGGGTGGGCTAATGGATTATTTTAGTGTTTGAGATAATGGGATATTGAAATATATGGGTTAGGTTATGGGCAAAAATATGAATTAGTGGAGTAGGTGGTTTAATATTGTGGTTGACTGGGTTTTATTCAATGAATATGAGTTAGGTTATGGGCAAAAATATGAATAAGTGGAGTAAGTGGTTTAGCATTGTGGTTGACTGAGTTTTATTCAATGAAAATAATAAAAAACAATTAAACATGTCTTCACTCAAATTGTATCAAGACATGTTTACCCAGTTTCAAAAAAGTTAGAAAACAGTCAGGAATATGAGATGACTGGAGTAAACTTATATACATAGTCGTCAACTCATGAGTGTCATTACTAACCAGTAATAGCTTCAATGCCCTAGAGAAAGTCTCCTCTGCATCATTTGAAAACTTCATGTATATGGGTGTTACTCCACGATAAAGCGATAGTCTTTGCTTGACCCTTGGCCTGGAATACAAAATTATAAATTAATTACATAAAGATTAATCTCTGCAAGGAGTATAGATACAAAAAGATTGAAATAAAATATGAAAACTTACTCGGTGGTGAATGCATAGATTCGAGATGATGGCTGATAATGGCTTAAAAGGACAACCATTGATCCTGTTGTTGTAAAAACAATGATGGGAGTACCAAGTGTGTTCGCCATTGTAGTGGCGTGGAATGCAAAGATTATATCCATATGATTCTGTAAAATTAATAACAGTATCAACAATCAATAATCAATTTCCACAAGCAAATTTCATGATACAAATTGCAAATTATATACCATATTTGCAGCAGAATGTAGTGGATCACTTATGTATGTAGGCTTTAAGCTTGACTCAGTTCTGAGTGCAACAGTGTGCATTACTTTGACAGCTTTCAGAGGATATCTAGTGGAAATTCATAAATTAAGAAACATTTAAGGTTACTAATTGAATTCTGGAATTGAGATTATAACTTACTTGCCATGAGCAGTTTCACCAGAGAGCATAACTGCATCAGAACCTTCTCGAACAGCAATTGCAATGTCGGAAACTTCTGCCCGTGTAGGTGTTGGATGATTAATCATACTTTCAAGCATATTTGTTGCCACAATTACTGGCTTCTGCATGCTGTGACACCGTCTAATAATTTCTTCCTGATAAAACACCCACACAAGAATGTCGAAATCTTAAAATAATAAGTTGAATTACCTGTAGCAGAGGGACATCCTCAATAGGAAGCTCAGTGGGTTAGTTATGGGCAAAAATATGTATTAGTGGAGTAGGTGGTTTAGTATCGTGGGTGAGTGGGTTTTATTCAATGAAAAGTAATGACAAAAATTTACACATGTCTCCACTCAAATTGTGCCAAGTGGCGCAATTTTTTGTGAAGACATGACTTCAAGTTTAACATTGTATATAGTAGATTGTAGGTTCTTTCAAAATCCATTCAATGCATTTACTTTTTTTATTTTGATTGGTTAATATTCATCTCATTTATTGTCCCCTCTTAAGTATTTGTGAAGATGTGAGACCTAATCTACCGCCCAATACGAAACTAATAGACACAATCACAACACAAATCAAATTGTCATTGTCATCGTAATCTGTAACTTATATCCACATAATAGAAGACTTGAAGGTCGTCTACGACAGTTCGACTCTTTAACGTATACGATTATACCGCCCATTAAAACAAACAATTATAATCGATGCTCCATCTTTAATTATGTTTCGTTGGCGCAATTAAGTCCGCGCGGGCCTTCTTACTAGTTATTCTATATAAACCTCCCATCTCATTCTTTTTTATTCCTGCATACCATCTCTATATACCAATTACCAAACAAAAGCCCGATGACCTCGAGGAAGATGGAGAAAAGCCCGATGATCTCGAATGTTCAAGTTGCCACACGAAGCGAAGCCAATTTGCAAATGTTGTTATGATATGACAGTGGCTAAGCATAGCTCCATGAAGGATGAGATATGCAGCCTTATCCACCGTCTCATGTACAAGGGAGACGGGCCTCTCATAAGAGCAACCATGTTGGAGGACTCCCCTCTCTTTGAGGTGCTTCTCTTATTTGAAGACGAGGCACGTGCCTTTCAAGTGGCTCGTGATACACCTGAGAAGCCATCCAAGAAACAATTGAACATGACGGTGACTCCGAAATCAAACAAAAATAAGAAGAGTGTTATTGATCCTTCTTCTCCAATTATTCGTATTGATTAAGTATGGTGATACGTTGCACTTTGTATAGCGTAACTAGAGATTATTACATTGTATTAGGAGTGATTTTATGTGAGTTTAGAGACATTTCTATGTTATGGGTCATTGGAGTTATTATGAAGACTTAGAAGATATAAAGTGAAGAATTGGAATCAAGAAGAGTTGAAGACATTCTAATAAAGGCTACCGGAGCGAAACCGCGATCTCCATGTCACAACAGAAGAAAAGAGTACGAAATAAAGACCGACCGCGATCGCCATGGTGAAGCTGGCGATCGCTACATTACATAAATGGTGGCCCGTGTGGAAATAAGAATGTTGCTGCTGAGCGTGGGCTGGCCCATTTAATCAAGAAGCAAGCAGCTCAAATCTTAAAGTCGAGCGCCGCCTTTTGTTACGTTTCTTTTGCTTCTTTTGTTTTGTTTTATTTCCTTTTTCCTTTTATTATTATTTCGTTTAAGATATATCTTTTACCATATATTTTTAGGGTTAGTCTCTATTTAAGAACCCTAGTTCTTTCTATTGTTATCATCATCTTTTCCATCAGACAATTTAGTTTTGCAACCATGAGCAGGAACTAAACTCCATTGTTTTACTTAGCGGTTGAAACCTTCAGTTATTAAGTTGTGAGATTTCTAAACTCTTGTTCTTTTCCTATGGGTTTGTATTAATTCTCTTGTTCTTCATCTATTGATTTCTATTAGTTTTGTTAGCTTGATCACTTAGTTTGATTGATAGTTTTCTATTGCTAGACTAGGAATATACAGTGGAATTCCTTGTCATTGTAGCACTCATATCTGCATGATCTGGTAGTTGATTGCTTTTATGAAAGAGAATTGATTGCATGTTAATACTTGACGGTTGTAAGTTATTGCATGCATCCTTATGATTCTTGTGCTCTTTGCTGCTATTTCATCTAATCTTGAAAGGTTTCCCTGATTGTTGAATAATAAGTATTATCAGGACCGGTTGGCCTGCTAATATATTAAAGTTTGGAATAGGAACATTCCCTAGGATTGATAAGAACCTGAGATAATCTATGATCAACTTGATTGACTGTTGCGTGGATACTTGCTAGGTGAAACCATTTCTCAATATATTCACAACCAAACCTTCTTTGCTTGATACTTGTTACTTTTGTGTTCCATACAATCAAAACCCCCCCTTGATTACTTGTTACTTGTTCGTTAGTTGGTATTTCGCTTGACTGCATAGTGATTGGTGTTTTGATTTCCTTGGGTTCGACCTCTACTTGCTTGCTATACTTTAGTTAGTGTTTAGAGTTTTCTTTGATTTGGCACTACGACTTTAGCCTTATCAAATTTGGCGCCGTTGCCGGGGAATTGAATTATTCCAATTTTGTGCTAATTGTGACTTATCAACTGTTTGGTGTGAACCTTTATGGTTCAGACCCGTGCTACTGATTCATCTCTTGTTGCCTTTGACCCAGAGATTGAAAGGACGTTCCTTCGGAACCAAAGAGCAGCTCTGAACCAAGATAACGAGATGGGTGATCGACATGGACTGCCATTGCCTACTATGAGGCAACTCACTGCCCCAGACTTAAACCAACAACCTTTGGCAGTGAGGTTTCCTGAGATTGAAGAAGGTGTGAACTTTGAACTAAAAGCTGATTTAATTAATGAGCTACCACACTTCCACGGCTTAGCAGGAGAAGATCCCAACAAACACTTGGCTCAATTCCATGCCATATGTTCTAGTATGAAGCCAAGAGGTGTTACTGAGGAGTAGGTCATGCTGAGAGCTTTCAGATTTACTCTGAAAGACGCTGCGAATGATTGGCTCTATTATCAAGCTCCAGGGAGTATTGATACTTGGGCTAAGATGAAAAATGTCTTTTTAGAGAAATATTTTCCAGCTACAAAACTGAGCAGCTTGAAGAAGGAGATTACGAATCTTCAGCAACACTCAACTGAGAGTCTCTATGAATATTATGAGAGATTCAAGAAGCTCTGCTCAAGCTGCTCATTCCATAGTTATACTGACCAAGATCTCCTTATGTACTTATTTAGTAGCCTGATTGATGAGGATCGTCGAATGGTGAATGCATCCTGTGGAGGTAACTTTTTAAGATTGACTATACCTCAGGCTACTGAAATGTTTGAGGAATTAGCTGAGAGCTCAAGACAGTTTGGTAGCAGACAAAGAACACAATCAGTAAGTTCACTTGATCCCGCTAAAATTCAAAGTGATATGATGAAGTCTTTTATGCTGCAAAGTGGTGGTCAACAACTCCAAGAGCCGAATGCTGAGGTAAACGCTGTTGGTGGATGGCAACCAAGGCCAAGGTATGATTCTCATAATATTAATTATCAGCAACCTAGACCTCATAATTCTATGACTGTTGAAGATATGATCAAGTCCTTAGCTCAAACTGTGATGCAACAAAATGCTAGAACAGAATCAAGTATCCAAAATCTTGAAAATCAGTTAGGACAGATTGCTCAAGCTGTGAGTAAATTAGAGGCCAGGGAACCGGTAAGAAACCCGAGAGAGAACGTCAGTGCAATGTTCTTGAGGAGCAGAAAAACTTATGACGACTGTTCTGTGCCAAAACCGCGATCGTCAGATCTGAGTGACGATCGCCATGAGATTACAGAGAGCAAAACAGGGTCTGCATCCCGACCGCGATCGCCATATGGCGATGGCGATCGCCATGCCATTCCAGAAGCTGAGGTGCAAAATTATCCGCGACCGCGATCGCCAAGAGCTGACGGCGATCGCCGGGAGACCCCTGAGTACATTGATGATTATGTTCGCCCGAATTTTCCGTCTCTGTTCTCTCAGAAGCATGTTGCTCCCTTTCCTGAGGCGTTGAAGGATACTCGAAGGCTGGATGACGACAACGAAATCTTCGAAACCTTTACTAGGTGTGAGGTAAACATTCCTTTGCTCAAACTTGTTAAGAGTATTCCTAGATTTGCTAAGTTTTTAAAAGAAGTTTGCACTATCCAGAGAAATCAAAAACTGAAAGGAAAGAAGAAAGTTGAAATAAGTGAACAAGTTTCTGCTGTGTTTCAAAAACGCATGCCTAAGAAATGTGGTGATCCAGGCATATTTAGCATTCCATGTGTGATTGGTGAAACTAAATTTGACAAAGCCATGCTAGATTTAGGTGCATCAATCAATGTTTTGCCTTACTCTTTGTATGAATCACTAGGCTTAGGACCTTTGCATAAAACAGGAACTGTTATTCAACTTGCTGATAGGTCTTCTGTATACTCGAAATGGGTTGTTGAGGATGTTCTTGTTATGGTTGGTGATCTGATTTTTCCTGCTGATTTCTTTGTGTTAGATATGGAGCATGCTAATAATTTCACACTTATACTGTTAGGTAGACCTTTCATGAAAACTGCACAAACGAAAATTGATGTTAATAGTGGGACTCTCTCTATGGAGTTTGATGGGGATAAGGTAGAATATAATATTTATGACATGGATCCCATTGATAAGAATTCTCTATGTGCTATTGATGTGATTAAGCCTATTTGTAAGGATGAATTACAACCTGTTTTAGAGAATCTCTTAGAGCCCCCCAAAGTAGATACTATTTTGTCTACTAACATGTAGGAGTGTCAGGCTAAGCCAGAGCCTAAAGGTAAGCTCTCTTCACATCCTTTGGGCAATCGCCCTCCATTACTCACCTCGCCAGGCGAGATACCATTGATGTCTAGTGTGCAGACACTTGACATTGAGCTTAAACAGCCGCCTGATACGGTCAAGGAGGAGAAAGTGAATGAAACCACCTTCATTGCTAAAGACAAGGTGGTCAAGGTAAGAGGGGCGAGATTTAAGGCGTTCCATGAGTGGTTCAAGAGAGAATTCAGACAAGAGATGGTTTTCACAAAGCCAAATGACGTTAGTTAAATCTCTTGAGTTTCATGTCGAGCCACGACATAAAATAAGGCGCTGCTCGGGAGGCAACCCGAGGTTTGAGTTTGTTTTCATTTGTTTTTGTTCGGTTTAATTTTCTTTTTAGTTTTTCTATGGACAGGAGGAAATCACCGAAGCTTAGGGTCAGCTACAGTCAGTAGCCAATCTCTCGCTGTAAGTCTTCTCTCCCGTCTCAAAAAAAAAAAAAAATCCGAAAATCTGAAAATCATTCCGAGAAAAAAATAATATATCGGATTAAAAAAAAATAGAGTGCAGAAAAAAAAAATATGAGAGAAAAGAAAGTAAGGAGTTGTATTACATCAAGTTTGGTTTCATTAGTACTATCATTCTAGATCTACATTCGCTGGAGCTTAGCTTGTTGGTGACCATGTTCTTTGCAAGGAGTTGATTTGTTTGGGTCACCTTCTACATTGGAGATATTCTTTCTTTTGCTTTAGATGAGCTATGCATTATTCGATTACATTTAGTGCTCATCTAGTTTCTCATTCTACCACACTTTGAGTCTTCTGTCTCCTTTCCTGGGTTCGTTTTTATGTCTTCCATTTCATTGAGGACAATGCAATGTTTAAGTATGGGGGAGGAGAATGTATTCACATATAATTATTTGGGTGTTGGTTGTATCTGCATGAGCTTATTGAATATATATTGTATGAAAAAGCCATAAAAATTGAAAAAAAAACATACAAAATCCTTGAGTGATGTGAGTTTTGTGAGCCTGGAACAAGAAGGTGGCTTGACCGGCATTAGGCTGGGGCAAAAATAAGTCTTGAGTGATGTGAGTTTTGTGAGCCTGGAACAATTATTGAGTGGTTGAGATGAAAATCCGAAAGGGCGCCTAAGCAAGATGAGTGCATATAAAAAAATTGAGTGTTTTAGGATTTTTATCATCTTGGCGTATGAAGACATAAGAAGGAGGCGTATAGGAGGATTCAGGTAGGGCACTTGGAGGAATAAGGTGTAGTTCTGGGTATGTGCTTATTTTATCACATTGTTCTTGATTATTGTTGTTGTGTTTTGTGTGTTTTGGAGGAGTTTATTGAGTATGTAATCACTAGGAAATATTCTTGTACTTCCTGAGGCTTTGAGCATTTTATTGTAAGGATAGCTTTTCTGTAAGTTACTCGGGACGAGTAAAAGTCCAAGTATGGGGGTATTTGATACGCTGCACTTTGTATAGCGTAACTAGGGATTATTACATTGTATTAGGAGTGATTTCATGTGAGTTTAGAGACATTTCTATGTTACGGGTCATTGGAGTTATTATGAAGACTTAGAAGATATAAAGTGAAGAATTGGAATCAAGAAGAGTTGAAGACATTCTAATAAAGGCTACTGGAGCGAAACCGCGATCGCCATCTAAATCCCGCGATCTCCATGTCACAACAGAAGAAAAGAGTACGAAATAAAGACCGACCGCGATCGCCATGGTGAAGCTGGCGATCGCTACATTACATAAATGGTGGCCCGTGTGGAAATAAGAATGTTGCTGCTGAGCGTGGGCTGGCCCATTTAATCAAGAAGCAAGCAGCTCAAATCTTAAAGTCGAGCGCCGCCTTTTGTTACGTTTCTTTTGCTTCTTTTGTTTTGTTTTATTTCCTTTTTCCTTTTATTATTATTTCGTTTAAGATATATCTTTTACCATATATTTTTAGGGTTAGTCTCTATTTAAGAACTCTAGTTCTTTCTATTGTTATCATCATCTTTTTCATCAGACAATTTAGTTTTGCAACCATGAGCAGGAACTAAACTCCATTGTTTTACTTAGCGGTTGAAACCTTCAGTTATTAAGTTGTGAGATTTCTAAACTCTTGTTCTTTTCCTATGGGTTTGTATTAATTCTCTTGTTCTTCATCTATTGATTTCTATTAGTTTTGCTAGCTTGATCACCTAGTTTGATTGATAGTTTTCTATTGCTAGACTAGGAATATACGGTGGAATTCCTTGTCATTGTAGCACTCATATCTGCATGATCTGGTAGTTGATTGCTTTTATGAAAGAGAATTGATTGCATATTAATACTTGACGGTTGTAAGTTATTGCATGCATCCTTATGATTCTTGTGCTCTTTGCTGCTATTTCATCTAATCTTGAGAGGTTTCCCTGATTGTTGAATAATAAGTATTATCAGGACCGGTTGGCCTGCTAATATATTAAAGTTTGGAATAGGAACATTCCCTAGGATTGATAAGAACCTGAGATAATCTATGATCAACTTGATTGACTGTTGCGTGGATACTTGCTAGGTGAAACCATTTCTCAATATATTCACAACCAAACCTTCTTTGCTTGATACTTGTTACTTTTGTATTTCATACAATCAAACCCCCCCTTGGTTACTTGTTACTTGTTCGTTAGTTGGTATTTCGCTTGACTGCATAGTGATTGGTGTTTTGATTCCCTTGGGTTCGACCTCTACTTGCTTGCTATACTTTAATTAGTGTTTAGAGTTTTCTTTGATTTGACACTACGACTTTAGCCTTATCATATGGTGCTGAGTTATTCTTGCAAGGTTTTGTTTAAGGTCAAGTTGTTGAGTCTTTTATTTTTGTGTTGAGTCATGTTTGAAGTCTTTTTCGCAGTCTTGTTTTAGGTCATTTCGATTCTCAGTTAAGTTGTTTGAGTCTACTGTTATGGAAGTCTTGGTGTAGGTCATTTGAATTTCACACCTACGTTGTTTGAGTCTATTGTTATGCAAGTCTTGTTTTAGGTCATTTCAATTTCACAACTAAGTTGTTGAGTCTATTGTCATTTGAGTTTTTTGAACCCAAGTTCTATTTTTATAATTTAGGTTTTTAACATGAAAAAATCTATTGAATACAAAACAACTTACCTGATCACTTCTGTACTCCATAGCTGAATCACCACATGACCAAAAATGACTCTCAAGAAAGAAAGGTATCAATGTGAATAAGCATCCAACAAGAATTCATTGTAGCAGTATAAAAAAAAGTCCACAATAGCCCATTTGCATATTCTTTTTGAGAATCAAAACCCACTTTAATTAAGCCAAGTCAAGTGACAGTAATGACAAAAGTTCAGCAGGGAAAACTGCAGAGTAAAAACAAATAAAAGAAGCATCATGCCTCACACCAGCAAGATAGTGTGCAAGGTTGTTTGCTTGACGACAGACATGTGACCAGGAGCAAGAAGAGAAGTTGGACTGCAGAGCCCATATTTGCATATAGGTTGAACAACAATGCATCAATTTGGAATTAATAATGCTACCCATAATACAAGTACTACATCCAATAATTATAAAAAATTGAGAACTAATTTATTTGACATGATACAGTGAAGATAAGAGCTTAACATGGAAACATGCATCAACCAAGCACATGAACACATATCTCTGTTTGTGACCTAATCTGATAACAAAAGAAACTGAGATTTCTAAGCATAAAGAAAGAATCAACCAATTTATAAGCTAGGTTCCACTCTCATCAAGACATTAATTTTTTGAATAGGTCACAAACAAGTAATGGAAAACAATAGAAAAGTTCTCACATGGATTTCCATTGCTTACTTTTACTACATGTATTATATATATAGAAGACATCAGCAAACCTTGAATCAGATATAGGGATTTCATCTCTTTTGGAAACACCGGTGCTCAAAACCTTCTTCTGTTAGTTTCGTTTTCCTCCTCTTCAAATTCCTCTGGCTCCATCCTGTGAAACCCATAGTCGTAAAAGTGCTCGGCACCCTCGGTTTGGAAACATTTTCCCATCTGGTATATGAAACATTTTCCCTGTTTATATCATCCCAACCAGAAAGAAAAACCAGAATAGCCCCACTTTCTCAATAAGTTGAGGATTGACATTGGACAAATACTCGTCAACTTATGATTATCCTTGGAATTCGAAGAGACGTTAGACATGTGTCTACTTATGGGGAGGCTAAATGCACTCGAATTGACGGATGGACGGGGCGAATGACTACTTTTTTCCGGCGGAGCTGACCGCCGCGCGGAGCTTAGCTCCGCGCGCTTTCGTAACATCGCCCCGTACCTCACGAATTCTGAAATCGTGAGGTTTGCTTGAACTTTTCTTCCGACCGGTTTAAATAAATAAAATATATATGAGGCGACCGGTTCAGTAATTAATTTTTCGGAAAACCGGTTTAAAAATGATAATCCGGTCTAGCATGTACAGACATCACGAATGCTGAATTCGTGAGGTGTTAGAACAAACCTCACGAATTCATAATTCGGGAGTTTGTACGTAATGAATTCCCAGTTTCGTCAGGAATCTAGGGCAGGGATATGATCGGTTTTCCGAGGAAAAAGGCTCGAAGACCTCGCGAATTTAGAATTCGGCTACTTTACATGCCCTAATTGATTTAGTCGGGTATATATATAGTGTACGTGATGATGAGGTTGGGAGAAGAAGAAGGAAGAGAGTAGGAGAAGAAGAGGAAGGAAAATCGACATTATTTCAAATAAGAGATTCGAAGAAAGAAAATAAGACAATTATGGTAAGTTACATAATGTACTTGTAATTTAATTGTTTCAGTCAATATTTTAGTTTTGTGAATGTATATATATATAAATACATTGTATGTTAGAATACGTATCCAAGATTACAATTTTTTAAGAGTGTAAAACGTCATGATGTGTACGTACATATTGTACTGTAATTTAGAGGTGGTGAAGCTAATATTTGCGTACTATATTTTTAGAAATGGAGTTAGAAAGTAAACTGTTGTAGATGAATTTGAAGTAAAATATGAATCCCGAATTGAGGATTCGGGAGTATGAATTGTGCCTTGCGAATTTAGGATTCGCGAGGTAGTTAAGAATACACATTGTTCTGTTTTAGCATTATTTATGTTATTTTAACTGAATTATTTAATAAAGCGGAGTACATAGTTCATGAGTTATATTGCACATCGTTATTTGTAGGAAGACTACACATGGTTATTTGAAAACGATTATGTGTGGAATAACAAAGAAGATGTGTTATGTTGGGCACGTGGAATCGGTACAGAGAACAACATGGTCTTAATAATTGACCGTTCAGGAGAGAAGTATGTGAAGCTTACATGTGAGAAATATGGGGCTTATCGTGGGGTAAAAAATTTGTTGATTCGCAACCCGAGGTCCAAAAAAAGTATGTGTCCGTTTCGCCTCCATTGTCACTGTGAGGATAACGAATGGACATTGAGAGTGGTGTGCGGGTGTCACAATCACCCCCTCCCAGAAAGACTGGTGGGTCATGCATATGCCGGAAGAATGAACGAGGAACAGAAAAGGGATATCATTTCTCTGATAAAAGCGCATGTGAAGCCGGCGAAGATTTTTTTATTTTTGGCAGCGAAGCATGGTGGATGGGGGATGATTACGTCGAAGACTCAAATTAAAAATATGTGTTACACTCTACGTCTTAAGGAGATGGATGGAAAAGATGTAACAGAGTTTACACGAAGTTGGTTGTTGGAGAGGGGTTATATGGTACGATCCCGTGCTATGTCACACGACAACGACATAATTCAAGATTTTTTTTGGGCAAACCCGAAGTCGTTGTTTTTGTTGCGGTTATTCCCATATGTCATCATCATGGACGCTACGTACAAGACGAACAAGTATGATAAGTGTATATGTTTTTGTTTAATTTGAATAATTTGTTAGAAAGTGTGTAGTAATAAATATTATGTGAAAATGCAGGTACAATATGGCGTTGTTGGAGATTGTAGGGTTTACTTGCACCGGGCAGACGTTCAACGTTGCGTACTCGTTCATGGCACGAGAGAACTTTGACCACTACAGGTGGACTCTCTTGAAGGTGAAGGAAATGTACGATCACATTGGACAAAGTCCTGGAGCGATTGTGACGGATCGTGATATGGCGGAGATTAAGGCAATTGCTGAGGTATTTCCTAATGCAAAACACCTATTGTGTTGGTTTCATATATTGTGTAACTGCAAGGCACAAGTAAAAACAGCAACGGGAAATCATAATTTTGCTGAAGCGTTTGGGAATAGTTGTAGAGGTGTATTCAACTCTAAATCAGTAGAAACGTATAATAGCCGTGTCGCTGAGATAAGGAAGAAGTATCCAGGCTTTTATCCTTATTTAAACGAGACGTGGTTGTCTCCTTACAAAGAGCGCATTGTACGGGCATGGACGGACAATATATTCCATTTGCTTACGAGGACAACGAATAGGTATTACTGTTGTTATTTATGTATGTGTTGAATTTGTATATATAATCATGTCTTACCATCATTGATAGTAATTATTAATCTGTATTGTAGAGTTGAAGGTGCTCACTCGAGGTTGAAAAATTTCATAGACAACAGTGTTGGTTCGTTTAACACCATAGCACAAGAGATCCACTCAACTATCTTAATTCAGATTCTGGGTATTCAGCGGAAAATGGAAATGGATGTCAATACCATACTCTCCAAAGTAATTCGCATGGAAGGAACTGGGCGGTATACATATTATGTGGAGCTCGTAAATAAGGTTTCAATTGACTGTATGAATATACTTATGGAGACCATGGATAGGATCGAGAATCCTTCCAAGGGTTTCCACCCTCATTCGTGCAGCGATAGATGGTGGAGAAATGTAAGAGGCCTTCCTTGTGCACATGATTTGTACAGCTACATGAGTATGGGTGTGCCAATTCCTTTAGGGGAAATTCACGACTTCTGGAAACAAATTGTCTGGCATAAACCACCAGAAGGATATACAGTCCCCCTAGATGAGGAAAATGAGGTGAACAATGGTTGCAGACGTCCTTTGCAAGAGCCGCCACCGGGATATAATAAAAAAAAGGCAGGCCACGTATGACTGAACCTGAGAAGAGGGAGCAAACTTGGTATGAGCATGTATCAGGCAATGATAATATAGGTCGGAGGAGGTACAGAAGGCCAAAAGGGGAGATATTTGTGGAATCCGACGAAGAATTTGAGGACGAGGACGAGGATGACTTGGAAGACGATGCTGATGATGAGCAGTCAGGTGTAAGTCAGGGTATTGATTATAAGAAAGTGTTTGGCCAAAACCAGATAGATCATTTCATGTTTGGTTACATTACGAACTACAAAACCGTAAGGGGAGATGGTCATTGTGGGTACCGATCTCTTGCATGGCTTCTTGGTTTAGAAGACGAGGATTCATGGAAACATGTGCGCACAACAATGGTGAACGAGGTTCAAGAGAACTACAACTTTTACAACAACATTGGTTACACATTCACAAGATTACATGTATTGGTCCAGCGTATAGGTTGGTTAGGGCAATGTACAAACCGAGAGTTTTGGATGGAGATGCCTGCTTGTGGATTTATAGCTGCTACAACATTCCAAAAAGTTATTGTGTTGTTATCATGGGGCGGTTCACATACTACGCTCCCATTCTACTCCAAGGGTAGCCCCGTAGAGCCGAAAGACGTAATTGTCATTGCTTTGGTGGGAAATCAAGATCATTACATACCGGTTAGTAAAATGTGATGTACTTTAATTATTTTTCGAAATCGTATTACTTGGAATATTTTTGACATTATATTTATGTTTTATGCAGGTCAAGTTATCAGATAACGCTCCTATTCCTCCGGTTGCTTATAATTGGACCCACCACCATCATTCGAGCGTAAGCGGTTGGGAACATCAATTTCAGGATCGTATAAACCATTTCCAATATTTACGACAGCTACACAGCAGACCTTTAGCGTAGTCGATGCGTATGTTCATTATTCAATCCGTTTGTTGGTATGTTTATGTAGTATTTATTTTGACTGTTGTAGTGAATATGGTAAGAATTTTTGAAACGATACGAACCAATATAATTTCGTAAAATAAGACATATTCCGTTAACGAGATTCATCATAACTTCTTACTGAAAATAACAACTGCCTTGCATAAACAAACAAAGTACGACCCCCCCCCCCCCCCCCCTCTAATGCCTCGAAAAGCCGTAGCTGCAGCGCCCGGTTCGCTCGGTCGGCCTAGAATACTCACGGGACATCAAAATCATCATTACAACAAGAAGGATAAACGTAAGAGTTTTAGCATATCTATTGCTTTGAACTGAATTTGCGTATGGCATGGCAGGAGCTTGAAGAACCTCTTTCGGGTATACCTCCCCCGAACTCAACATTTTCTTATGGTCCTCGTACTTCTCCTTATACCAAGACAATTCGAATTCCAAATCATCGATTGTCATTAGAAGTTGACTATTTTTTTCGTTACCCGCATCTAAACGCTTCTTCAATATGTTTACTTGGTCCGGGTAGTCGCAAACCTGTATTTACAAACACAATCAGTTATGCACATTCAAATTTTCGACCACATATACGTAAGAAATACAAGTTGGAAGCAGTATACCCCTAAATAATCGTAAAATCTGTCAACTTCGGGAACCGAGCGAGAGGAGTTGCTAGAACCTTGACTGACCATATTTCTTTTGGTGTTTGGTTTAGATGAAAATTTATTCGTTGCACATGGCCATATATATAGGGAAACAAAACCTCACGAATCCATGCTTCGTCAGGTGATGCATTGGTGAGGTTTACGGTGTTTTGAGGATAGAGCAATATGTCAGGAATCTAAGGTTTTGGGAATTTGTAAATTCCACCCTCCCAAATTCTGAATTCGGGACCTATTCACCTTCACGAATTCTGAATTCGGGACCTATTCACCCTCACGAATTCTGAATTCGGGACCTATTCACCCTCACGAATTCTGAATTCGGGATCTATTCCGGATAGGATTCCCTTAATTTTTCAGCAGATATGGCAGAGGTTTGTACTGCGCAGGGAAACGTATATTCCAGACCTCGCGAATTCACGATTCGGGCACTATTCCAGAAAAGAGTTGATAACTTTTCAGAACCTAGGGCAGAGCAGAGTAGTCTGGATTTTTGTAAAAAGTAGATTCCACACCTCGCGAATTCACAATTCGGGAACTGTAAGAAAAGACTTCATAACTTTTCAGAATCTAGCGCAGAGTAGTCTTCATTTCTGGTAAAAGTAGATTACAAATGTTATGGACGACTCCAAATGTGCCAATGCACTACGTCTATAAATGGACGACTCCAAATCAAGGTGGGACAACAGATAGTTTTGACTCTGTGTAGCTGTAAGCTATTGAAATCATGTCCGAACTCAGCTCATCTGGAAGCAGCAAAGTACAAATGTGCCAATGCAATAAGGCAGCCGTAATGGCGGAGTCGGAATCGAGGAGAAACTTAGGCAGGAAGTTATGGTCGTGCCCTGGCACCGGTTATACCATGTGCTACTTCACTGAGTGGATCGATCCTCCTCATCCCGAGTACTCGCAAAACGCCATAAGAAAACTACTGCAGCGTATTTCTTCGTTGGAACATGAAGTCTCTACTCTAAGGGAGACCATGGCTCCTAACGACCGTGCCGACTAGGCTTTACTATTTGAAACTGTAAGTGTGAACTTCTGTGTTCGTCTCAGAACTACGTACCCCTTTGTTTTCCAATGTTTTCAGATTTACCATGGTTGTAATGTTTTAATTGCGTGATTGTTGTTATATTGTTGTTTCACCAATGTTGTGATGTTTGAGTTGTATTAATGTTGTAACGTACGTGTGAAATCCAACTTTCAAAATGCGATTGTCGATTTGGACGTACGGATCTGAGTCCCTCAAATTCTTCCATATCTAAAAGTCACACTCCATCTCCATGTATTTGATGCGGAATGAGTCATAAAACACGGTTATTACGTTGAAACGCATGAATTCATCGTAAGCCGTACTTAAGTTCTTTCGTAGAACTGAACGACGCATATCTGGAGGTAGTTCTGCACTTAAAATGAATTTGACTTTGCTACAATTCAACCCTCACGAATTCACAATTGGGGCCCTTTTCCAGATATGATTCCATTACTTTTTCAGAAGATGTGGTACAGGTTTGTACTGAGAAGGGGTGGATTAGACGCCAAATCCTCACGAATCCACAATTCGGTTGCCTCACAACAAAATAATCGAAAACTATGAAAAGCTTTCATAACAGGACGAAATGCAGAATTGAAAACAAACGTTCGGAATAGAGCATGCATGATGTCTGTCATGCGTCATTCAATACCCAGATGTATGGCCTGTATCATAACCGTCGAAATAGTTCGTAGTTGGCTCTCTGGACGGGGGAGAACCATAACTTCGGCTACTGCCTAAACCAGTTGCACTTGGTGTTCTGAAATCTGCAAAACCATAACCTTGACTTCGATGTTGTTCGGTCAAATTGAAGGGTTGAAAGGATGATTCAGGTTGGCTGTATGAACCGGGCATGTACGAGCTAGGTCTGGGATTCCCGAGATTGTACGTTCCAAAGGTTTGCCCGCCGCTATATCTTCGGGGTGATCCGTCCTGTAACGTTTCGGCATCTGAGTCCAACCGCTCTGCCCTTGTTCTTTGGGAAGAACCAACACCTGTATTACGGAATACCTCTGGAAGACCTGGAGTCATGACCGACCCTATTACTTGCATTATAATTTTTTTCAGTGGATCGTCATCTGCATAACCTCGAAGTACTTCCACATTCTCCAGAATAATTGATTCAATGTGGTTGAGGCGCTGTTCAAGTAACCAGATGGTTGGAGTTAGTATTTGTCACACTGCTACAAGTAGTTTTAAAAAAATGATAGGTTATATGAATTTTACTTACACGGACAGCTTGCAGTGCTAATGGCATGGGTTGTTCGTCAAGTTCAGCGACTAGTTTCGCTGACTCTGCATCGTTGTAAGGATGAGAGTGTTGTCTATACCAGTCCATATAATCGCTTGAAGTTTCCCAAACTTGATCATTGGGAAGTACGCCCATATCCAACTCTCAAATGAATTACAGTTAATTACTTCGTCATTTCAGTAGTAAAAACAAATCAACTTTAGTTAGAAAATAAATACCTGTAAAAGTAAAGGGGATCCACTAAATTGTGCAACATATCGTCGACTAGCCATTCCCAATTCGCGATAAAGGTATGCTAACGTTGCAGCTCCCCAAGCGTACCTTTGCGTGTTGGTGTGGTCTAGCAACGGATGAAAATTCCGAATATTCATTTTTGTTCCACTCTTGTCTTGGAACAAAAGGGAAGACGTAATGATTGCGAGGTACACAGAGGCAATGGTGTGTTGCTGATCTTCATGTACGACTCTTTCTGTCATCATTTCACGTAAGGTTGCAAGGGTAAAACCTTTGTTTTTTTTGTACACATACACTTCCTCAACGTCCATGCCAAACATTTTGGCTACTTCGTTGAACAACTCTTTGTCCGTCATTGAAGGGGCTACCGGCAGTCCAACAACTTTAAGTCCAAGCAGTTGATACACATCATGCAATGAGGGCGCCATTTCTCCCCACGGAAAATGAAACGTATTTGTTTCGGGGTGCCACCTCTCTATGAACGCCGAAATGAGGGCCGAATCAAATGTAGTGTGAGGAATCTGCAGTAATTTAGTTAAACCGCTTGTTTCAGCTATTCCCCTCCAAGCCCCATTGGGCATTGAATCCCACTCCGACACTCCTTTACTACGAGCATGCACTCTCACGACCTTTTTCATCTATATGACATCAATCATTTAGCATCAACGGTAAATCTATGTAGTAGTAAGAGGAATGAAGTGACCTTGTAAAAATATTTTCATTGACATACCACTGCGTCGTTTGTATTGTTCCATAAGAAACGTGCAAAATGCGTGTTGAAATCGCGCAATAACGAACTGTCTGCAGGGCCTCCAGGGTACTCAGTTTGCCGCATTTCATCAGCGTCTAACTGAACGTGACTTGCACTAGTAGATCTTTGCATTGTAGGTCCACGACTTTGGGGAGTGTCTGCAACAGCAGAACAACTCCTCCTTGCTCTTACAGTAACTGGGGTACTGCTTCCCATCATAACAGTGTCTTCGTGAGGTAACGGAGCTTCATTTACGGTGCTACGTGATGGAGGGTTGTTCATGTTCCGACGGGAATCTGTAGACGACCCCGCTCTGCTAAATAGGTTACGCGTTGAATCCTGAAACGTCATATGAATACATACACGAAATTTACATCCACACAGATTTCTTATATTTAAATTAAGTGAACTACATAGGGACTCCATATTACTTAGCCATAACCGAGTTCGAACACTAGATCGTTCATTTCTACGAGGAGGTGGACCAGGGCCATCATGCCTTCTTGCCATCTTCTAATATGTTCAGAATATTTTTCTACACTTCGGGACTACATTTATAACCATGCAGTTACACAATTCTATATATACGATTTTGTTTACCTCAGAATGTTATCCCGAATCCTGAATTCGTGTAAAAAAGGAGAATATCCGACACCGTCTTTTCAGTGATTTCAGATGTTGCCATGCCTCGATAACGGATAAAGCACAAAGTTGCCGAATCCTGGATTCGGCAACTTTGGCCATCGAAGCAGAATGTTGCCGAATCCAGGATTCGGCAACATGTTGCTTTTTCCGCAACATGGTGCTTTTTCTGCAAGTCAGGAAAAGTCAGGCATCTCTGCAGGTCAGGAATAGCTGCATGCTCTCTCACGAGTTCAGAATTCGTTGGCTCCAATGATATCTTATAAAGAACCCTACGAGTTGTGAATTCGGGAGGTTTCATGTGAATTACCCTTACCCTACGAGTTGTGAATTCGGGAGATGTCATATTCATTGGAGCCTATTAATACGCCTTAGATTGTAGTTAGTATACTCACAATCACCCCAACATTAGTTTTTCCAAAACACTTTCTGAAACGCATTTATAATGACTTTGAGGTACGGAAGCAGCAACGGTCATGCAACGGTAATTACCTAAGTTCGTTTTACTTACCTAATTTTTTTCTGAACTTCGTTTTCCGTCAAGTTTTTTTTTAAAAAAAATACTTGACACATTCAATTCGCAGGACGACATTCCTTTTAGTTGCCCTTACACCGAATGCTCGTTTTTCGGCCCACATAATGACTTGTACAACCACTTACACTTCGTGCATGGAGACGCTAAGTATGATCTTACCCGACACTTCCAGTTTGTGATGAGAAGAACCGATGCTTTTGTTGTGTTCCTTGACGAGGACGAAGATTCCAATATCTTCGTACTTGACACCAAAACTATGGAAATTAGTTCAATTGCTGACATGAACAACGTAGCTGACCCTCCCACATGGCTTGGTACCTTAGTTATTAAACGAACCTTTGGTGCGTTTTGGTATTGTCCACTTACGAACTACATTCGGTGTAATTCTGAGCTTTTCTGGGAAGGTGGTTCAATCCATACAGGTGACAGTGTAGCTAGGTCACAGATCCTAGCCCTATTATATGATGAGTATGAATGTTTGTTTGTGGAACATGTCCCCGGGGAAAACTAAAGCAATTTTACATCTTGCTTAAGAAGTTTCTAACACACTTTCCTTGTATTTCAGTTACTAATCTTATGTAGCAGCTAATTTTTTATTTACTACCCATGTACAAAGGTTTTTTTAAATACTAAACTTACCCACGAATGCAGAATTTGCTGGGTATCACGAATGCACAATTCGGGATATCTAGGTTCATTATGCATTTTCAGAAACACTTTCTTTTTTTACGTAGTGTATTTAAGTAATTTAAGTTGAATAATAAGAACTCATCTACGAACAACTGCTGTTTCAAACACCGTTAACAGTAATGAAGAAATTTTATTTAAGTACTTCAATTTGTAACAGACAATGTTTGTAACGAACATAACGTTTTACCGAGAAACGCAAATACCGTGTTCAACACCAAAATGTGACGTACTAATACATCAAATGCAATACGTATCATCAAATAAACCATGTCTTATCAAACAAAAAAGTTAAATGTCTAAAACCAGGAACATACAAAAAACAAGTAGCCATAAACATCAGACAATAAAAACATGAAAACCGTCAGACATCATCATCAAGGCCTGCATCATTAAGATCTTCCTCGGGGTCTGCCCCACCTGCTGCCTCGGCTGCAGCGCGCTCCTCCGCCATACGAGACGACTCCCCTCGCTCAAATATAGATGGAATGCCGGGTCCGGCTGTCGAAGAAGTCCCGGGATCCATCTGTGTCGCCCTAACAAGAGGAACATCATCGGTGGCAAGTTGCAAAATATTTCTCAACTGTTCCTTGCAACAAGGAGAGACTATCTGCAGCTGTCTCTCGACGTAGGACGTAATAAGAGCAAGACGATGTAATTAAAGAACAATAAGTACGTAAGTAGATGTAAACTGTATAATAAAATATTGTAACGCATGATACTAAAACAAACTTACCCGATGAGTGTCAATAAACGGCGAAGGAACAACATCGGGAGGGGCCTGCCTCTGTGAGAACCGACTGACATATGGATGTGATATCTGGAGGTACCAGTCTAAGTATGCAGGATCCACCGACCAAGGAGGAGAAGCTACGGGGCTCTCCAAAATGTACGGACAGAGATGGTCTTGCATCCTCTCCCAACGATCCCACTCCTCAGCAAACTCCACAATATACTTGTTCTTCCCACGTTTATTAATTGGCCGACAGACCCGTGATGGTGGAATAGGATCTAGTGGTCTGCTCTGCTGTCGTCCGAACTGACGTACCACCCTATCCGGCATATAGGGCTCCTGAATATCGAGGAACCTCAACGTTCCTCGATATGTAGAGGCCCTAAACCGGTCAATAAAATCTAGTTGCCCGTAAGGCATCCAACATATCTACAAGATTACAATGCAAATGTAAAAAGTTAACAATTTGCCAAGTTCAAATAATGTACGTATACAACTAGTCGTTAAACAATACTTACATCCTCTGGTCGATACTCATCCAGAATCCGCCTGTAAACATGGGGGCTCAACTCGTGATGCGTAGCAGTCCTGTCGGTGTGGTAAAGGGATGCGCGTCTCTCATCATCACCTGCCATATCACGCTGGAAGTTCGGGTTCCCCGGGAAGTAAATGAAGTACATCCATATCCAAATCTGATACAATTAATGCAAATCGTTAACGTCAGACAACTTTACAAGTGTATATCACTTCTACTATTACTACGAACCTGTAAAAGATAAGGACAACCGCCGAAACCAACCACTCCACTCCTAGATGCCTCGCCTAATTCCCGATACAGATTTGCGAGGACAGCAGCGCCCCAAGCCGTATCGACTACTCTCGTCGGATCGTCAAATAATGGCAACAAGCGGGTCTGCAGAAGGGTGGTGCTCTTGTCCACAAACAAACTACTGGACATAAGATACCACAAATATCCAGCGGCAATGCAATCAGGATCATCCTCGTCCTCAATCATCCGCAACACGTGGGGCCAAAAACTACAAGCCCTTACCCGACCCTGCCTCAGAGGCCCTGTCATGTTCCACTTATCTAGTGGGGACACATAACTGGGATCAACTCCGAACATGTACCCAAACAGATCATTACAATACCTCCTCTCTTGCATGGCATTAGCAAATGGACCTGTAGTCGCAGGTAATCCCTCAATAGAAAGGCCCAAAATCATTGCTACATCATGCAGCGTAATCGTGATCTCTCCCCAAGGAAAATGGAAGTTGTTCGTCTCCGGGTGCCAATGCTCAATGAACGCTCCAATAAGGTTGTGATTCACAAACCCATACTGCAAATCCCTGTTACGTGTTAACCTCGTCTGCTCAGCGATCCGGAACCAAGAACCAGGAGGAGGATCATGTGGTAAGTACGGCCTAAAACGTCCGAAATCAGTGGGCCAGGTGTAGCATCGGGTTCTCCGTGTGAACTCCCGTGGGGGATTGCCTGCTAGTTCCTCATTTGCAATCTTATGAGCAATGTGCGCCTCGAAACTATGCAAAACAGGATCGGCCAGAACGGGAGGAGGAGGTGGTGTATCAACTGGTGCAGAAGGTTGGGGGTCAGCTCTAGGAGGAGACTGAAGAACAGGACGTTCATCATCAAACCCAATCGGTGATCCATCCACAATACGCGGGGACTGTGACTGCAACTCAACAGGTGCAGTGGAAGTAGAGGGCTCAACTGAAGCAGGAGGCACGCTCATAAAGGGTACTACTGGAGGCTATGAAAAAGACGGGTCGACATTACAAATATCATCTAAGTCAAGGCCTACTGATGACTGCACCTGATCAGAAGCGACAGGCCTACCCCTACCGCGACCTCTACGCCCCCGGGATGAACCAACACCCCCTCTAGACCCACCTCTCTTGCGGCCCGAAGCCGTGACTATACGCTCGGAAACTCTTCTTCCACCCGCAGTCATTCTCCTAATTTTACCAGCTATGGCCTAACATTTTCACATTTCTTATACTAATTAGTTATTTAAACACACACATGTCTATTAATATAACATTCTGTACTAACGTCTTTAATATCTTTTTACATGCAATCAATTCAACTTAACGTTTTAATCTCTTTTCAAATGCAACTTATGTTGTTACTAGTTTTCCTTCTTACAACACTATAAATTAAATGCTCAATAATTACATTTAACGATTTTGCTTCATACCTACATAATTACACTATTTTTACAATTTTTTCAATATTTACAATTTTTACCGTTTTTAAAACTTCATAATTAAATGCTACATAATTTTTACAACTTTTCATTACACTATTTATACTGTTACTTACACTATTTATACTTTAATTACTATTTTATATCATGCCAAATATATACATTTACTATTTTATATCATGCTAAATAATTACAACTTTTATGCCATGCCAAATATTTACATTTACTATTTTTAATAACATTTCAATTACTACTTTAATTATTACGATAAAACATTTAAAACTTTTTAATTTTACATACCTCGTCGGAAATCCGTCGGGCTCTTTTCGGAGGAGGGGGATCAACAATTAATTCTTCCGCAATCTTCACCGCCTCTGCTCCGACCCTTGCTGCAATGCTTATTGGGTCACCTTCAGATTCGCTTTCCTCAGAGCTCCCGAATTCTGGATTCGGGTGCCTCTGCCCATACTCATCTTCTACCTCCCCTACCGCAGCCTTCCCCTTCCTCCTTTCTTCCTCAACCACTTCGTCTTCAACCTCCATATTTCCGCCTCCATCCTCTTCCTCCGCCACCGCCGCACCCAAAGATCCACATCTCGCAAAAACATTCCCGGATTCCGCCTCTGCTTCACGCCGCTCCTCTTGCCTCAGACAAACTCCTCCGGCCAAACCCGCCACCCATTCCATCGAAACCGCCGGATCTACTCCTCCCACCAAACCCGCCTCCAACGCCTCAGTAACTTCTCCCACCGACCCGGGCTCCATCGCCTCCTCCCGATTCGGGCCAACTGTCGGATCTACATCCGACCCTCCTCCTCTACTCGGATCTGCAACTTCTTCTCCAGCCACCGTATCACCGCCTCCGTTCATCTCTCTCGATTGCCTCATCACCTCTTCAACAGAAATTTCCGAAGGCGATGCATCGAAAAAATTGTCGGCCAATATTTCAGACCACCAGTTGTTCTCCATTATTTTTTTGGGATGATGAAAACACGGCGAGTTCACGATTCGGATGGTTACTTATAGGAATTTCACCGTTTTTTTTAATCTATTCCAAACTCTCCCGAATTCACAATTCGGGAGTTTCAAATACAAATTTCAACCTCTCCCGAATTCACAATTCGGGAGGTTAAAATACAAATTTCAAATTCCAAGGTCAAACTTGCATTTACGAGGCAGATCCAATTTCCGAGATTTTTTACTGTTGTTACCATCTCAAGAATGCAAGATTCGTGAGGGAAATACATATTTCAAACGCGCCCGCATTCACAATTCGGGAGGTTAAAATACAAATTTCAAATTCTAAGTTCCAAGGTCAAACTTGCAATTTACGAGGCAGATCCAATTTCCGAGATTTTTTACTGTTGTTACCATCTCACGAATGCAAGATTCGTGAGGTTTCCTTTCCGAAGGTTTTTTGTCAGGATTTTATCTGTTTTTTTTAACTACGTTTCATTCCTCCCGAATCCACAATTCGTGAGCTTGTAATTCAAATTTTAAGGTCAAACTTGTTCTGACGTGGCAGTTACAATTTCCGAGATTTTTTCGATTGTTACTACCTCACGAATGCTCAAATCGTGATGTGTGGTTTCAAATTTTTATCTTCCAAACCCGGTTCAATACCCGATTTCTCAATTGCCCAAACAGGTTTACTAGATCGGGTTCACTATTTGCGGTTCACTATATCCGGTTCCCTAATTCTGAACCGGTTTGTTTATTTTTCTATTTCCCACGCTCACGAATTCTGAATTCGGGAAACGTCTATGAATACTTTAAGCTCACGAATTCTGAATTCGAGAACTTCTATTACTATTTATGTTTCGCGCGGCGCCCAGCGCCGCGCGGCGCCCAGCTCCGCGCGGAATTTAAACCCTGACACACTGCTGTGTCAGGAGTGCAATAAGCCTTATTGCTACTTATAGCTTCAACAACTTCAGTTTTTCAGCACGTTTGGCCCAATCCAGTGCTTTCAGAAGGCAATCTGCACCTAAAGATATCATCAACTCTCCCTTTTGCAGCAAACACCATAAAAGACTGCGAGAAAAACAGTGCAATGGAAATGCGAGCCACACAGTGGAGGACATCACCCTGCGTGGAAGTAGTAGTACACAATTACAGACATAAGTGTAGAAGGCGGAAAAATGAACAGGCAAGAGAAAAAACCTTGTCATATTAATTTAAAGGAAAACAAAAAGCAACAAAAAATAAGGAAGAATAAGAAGAACTAACAACACTGTCATAGATATTAAATTTCAAAAAATCTGCAATAATGTCGTCTATTCACCATGTGATTCTAATTATATGTACATAATCAAGCGTTGACCAAATAAATTGATCTTGTTATCTCTAAGTTTTTAATACTGTCATACATCTAAGTAATACATTCTGAAAGAATAACTTATATCTTCCCACCTTCAGGTCATGATTCAAGGAATCTACCTAATGATTATTTCAAATTAATCCATAGTTCCTATTGTTGGAGCCCAGATATTCGCGATCTCGCAATCAACACCTCGCGAGATCTGGCCGTCTGTGAATCTTCAAATGCTGGAGACCTTCCTCACACAATCTGGAGCAACAACTTGCGACTCATCTTTGTCCGGATCAAAATGTACTATCCTCCTCTGTTCTTTATGTTCTTCAATCCTCAAGGTACCTGCACAACGAAACCGGAAGGTTGGACCCCCTGATTTGGCTCTCCGACGCTCAAGTCAGTAATAGCTATAGATAAATGAACACGATGCCTCAAACAACAATAGAATGAAGTAAAACAGAGAGAAGATAACGATCGAAGTAATGACCAAAACATCGTGAGCCAACTCAATGAAACAGTAAATGATGAAACTCAACCAATCATGATGAATTACACCTCAAAAGCACGATAACGATACCGAGATCCAGAATCCAGGTACCGATCATCCGATTTCCTACTAAAAGAGGTGAATCGGGATCAAAGAGACGAGCTCGGAAAATGAGTAATCGCCTTATGTGTTTGTCTCTCTCTCTTTCTAGAGGGGAAGGAAGATGCTCTTCATCGCCTGCCCTTCTCTCTCCTTGCCGTTAGGATTTATAATCGGACGTTGGGTCCCACATAATCTGGTGTTGCTCCCTTTACCTATTGGGCTTCTTAATGGGCCTCTCGTTCTTGATTTAGTTATTCGACCTTATGGGCTCGCGGTCTATTTCTCAGTCGCGGACCGGGTTTATGTCACGACTCGCGAGAACCGGGTCCAACAGCCAGCCCCCCAAGTCCTTGCCTTCGCGAAGGTAAGGCTTGGGTAATAATTGAAGCCGGGTTCTCGGGGAGTCCCTTGAAGATTATTTGTTCGCGACTCCTTCTCATTCCATCGCGCTTGTTTTGAATTTTGAATTAAATTCGAGACGCTTCGTCTTCCCGCGCTCTGACACCTTTCAACACGTGGTGGTCTTTTGGGATTTTTTCCACCTTCCTATATAAGGCTGTCAGATCACATTCTTCCCTTCTTCTTTACTTCAACTGTTCGTGTTCCTCTGTAAAATCCCATTTTCAATAAAATTTCGAGAAAACTTCACTTGTTCAGACAATCTTCAGATTTACAAATGGCTGGTAAGTTCTATTTCGAATTCGCTCTGTATTTGTTGTTTTCTTCCATAATTTCGGTATTTTTATATCTCCGCTGTTTCGTATTCTTTCGAAGCTTTCACTGGTTTTCATGGCGGTCAGGCGGGTTTTCTCCGTACCTTTACTAGTTATTTACTGGGCGGTGCCCCTTTTTCCTTCTTCTGTTCGATGGGCGCTCTTCTTTCCTTAAAAAGTCATTTTAGGCTTGTAGGAATTCTCACCGTTCTTTAAAATCAGTTTTTCCCTCATGGCCTCTGAACTGCTCCTCTCCCCATTCCTGTGCCTGCCTGGAATCTGTTTGATTCCCTCTTAGATCTTTTATTTCTCGTTTTCCAGGGTTTTCTTTGTTTTTCATCCCCATGGCTCGCGAGGCTTCCCTCTAGCCTTCGCGTTTCGTACTTTTGCCTTGGAAAACTAACTTTTAATCTTTTTCTTCTTAATCATCCACAGGGAATTCTGTTAGAAATAATGGCGATGAAGTTCCTTCTACCTCGCGACCAGATGCGGGTTATGGTAATAAAGATCTTCCTCAGGAATCTGAGGATGTAATAATCGATCGTGAGGACTATGAGAAGTTTTACTCCTGGCGAGGCGATCTTCCTCGTTTGGAGATCGAAGATATTTTCAATAGTCCGGCGGGTCGCGTACAGATTTTGACTCGCCGCGTTCGTTATAAAAAGGTCAAGAACCTCGGGAACCCGTTTACGACCCTTTCTTCTGATCTTACCATTCGCGATCTTTTCACCATCGCAGATGCTTATCCCTTCCCAGAAGGTACAATTTTTGCCCTTCCATCTTCGGGCGGAACTTCCCTTGATGAGTATGACACTTTCTTTCCTTTGAGTATATCGTCTCTCAAACTAGGCTTTAGGCTTCCTTTCTCAAACTTTACTAAAATGCTCCTGAGAGAGCTGACCTACAGCCCAGCTCAGATGCATCCTAACTTCTGGAGGGCCTTGGTTATTTATGTGATGAGGTGTCAAGATATCGGGGTAAAACCCAATCCTTGTCATTTTCTCCTTATGTTCTCCACGCGAAGGGCTCCTGAGGAGATGGGGATGTTTACAGCTGTAAAGAATGGTAAGTCGGAGTGGGATGGTCCTCCCCGAATACCGAAGTGGAAGGTCGATTGGTTTTTGGTACGTCCTCCTCCGGGTTCTGGGATCTCGACCAAGATATCGATGCTCGCGACCCAACCCAAATCTGGTGACTGGTCTCAGCCTAAAAAAGATTGTCTTTCCCGTAAATTCCACAATTTCCCTGATCTCGTCTCGACGCGCATATTCCTGAAGTGTATTACCCACGAGGTGCTAGCCCAGCGTGGACTTAGTCTTAAGCACCATTATGGTATCCCTTACGTCTTTCGTCTAATGATTTTCTTGCATGTTGTTATTATCATTTTTTTTATTGTTTATTTTGGTTACCGCCTCGCGATTTCATATTCTTATGGATTTTTCTCGTCTTTCAGAGACAAGATACTTTTCTCGTCTCCCGACCATTGAGGGCTCTGATGATTCTTTTGACGAAGAGCCTATTGACGAACAGGCTCCTGCCCCACAAAAGAGCAAACGCCGAAAACAACTTGCAAACAAGAACAAAGCTCCCTCTAAAAAGAAGAAAACCTCTGCTGGTGGTATTAACATCTGTGAGTCCGTGCCTCAAGCTGTGGAGACCGAGATTCGTGTGCCAGAGCCTCTAGACGACCAATCCCCGATTGGTCCGACAATCCCCTTAGGGGCCGGCGGGACTCCTACTTCGCACCGAGCAACCCCTGCAGAGAGGGCCTCGGAGACTGCCAAGGGTAAACAGCCTATGACCCTTGAAGGTGGCCAAGATACCCCTTCTCAGGGTCTGGCTGAGCTCTTTCCCGAGGAAGAGGTGGTGAGGACGTTCTTTCGTCGCGATCGACCAAGCTTCCCAGAGATGCCTGAATTCTTAGAGGGCATCGCTCGGGGTAGAGTAGGGCTCTCGCGACTTAATTTGGCGGTGGGTTTCCCTCCTTTTCTTTCTTAGTGGTTTTCTTCCTTCTTACTGATAGCTAATTTTAATCAGTATATTTTGCTTATTGTAGTCGATTCTTCTTAACGAGGCATCAGGGCAATATGCCATTGCCCTTGAAGATGGCTACGTACAGATGGAGGGGGACTACAACCAGATGGTCGATTTTGCTAACAAAGCCCAAGACGTCAAGGAGGTCGTGAAGAAGAAACTAAGAGAGGAGAAAGAGAGGAATGTTGCTTTGGAGAACAGGGTAAACGAGTTGACGGCGAAAATAAGTGATTTGGAGCTTTCGGCCAGGACTATGAAGCGCAATCATAATACAGAGTTAGGTTTGCTTCGTCAAGAGAAAGACCAAGCTTTTGACAAGGGTCGTCGCAAAGGTGCTAAGCAGTATGCTTCTAGCTATCGCGAGAAGTGTCGTATTGATTTTATCAGCTTGGCTCGTGACACACTGGTGATCACCGCACTCAAGCGTCAGCTCAGGAAACACAAAGTGGCTAACTTTCCTTATGATCCTACGGATCTTTGTGGCCTTCCTGCCGAGCTCCCCGCGTATACCTCTCCTCCTCTTGGGACCTTTATTGATGACGACGCGAGCCTTCTTGAAGGTTGGGTCGTCGAACCCTTCTTGCCTAAAGGCGAAGGGGTCGTTAGAGGAATGGAGTCTCAGATTCCTTTAGTCCCGGCTCCTAAAGTGCCTAAAAGAGTAATTTACTCGGAGGAAAGGATGAAGAAGACAGCGGACTCTTCGACTCGCTCTTGTGCTAGATCGTCTGATGTGGATGCTGGGGACGATGTTGTGAATATTGACAGCGAGCAGACTGCTGCTGAAGAAAACATCACGTCGGCCAAAGACGTTGGTAGTGCGGGAGGGGCTCGCGATTCAGCGCTGGTTGAGGCTGATGGCTATCTGGATCTTCCTGATGAAGTTTAACTGCTTTTCATGCGTTGTCTGCAAACTCTTGGGGTGGTGTTATATATAATTTGTTATTTGGTTCTGTGGCCCGTGGATCGGAATGTGATCGCGAGTCTAAGTGTGGGTTAGACGATTTTCTTTGGGTCTCATGAGGAGACCGTACAATTATTTCCCTGCATGTCTTTTGTGTTTATTACCTTTGTTCTCCCAACTACTTTTCTGCCTTAATCATTTAATGCATTAACTGCGGGTTAGGTGTATTTCTTTTATAAATAGCGTTTCCTGCTTTCTCCTTCCTTGTCTGCCTTTTTTCAAAGAATACCGACATGGCCAGGACACGACGAACTCGAGAGGGGTCTCTGGATGAGTCTTTCACTATTACTATGGATTCTTCTGCCATTACTGGTAGATGCTTGGTAAATATCCTTTTTACTTTGCCTTTCTCTGCTTGTTCGTTTCTTAGACTCCTCTTCTCTACGTATAGCGTTTCCCGAAGGAACACTGTGATCAACACCTTAGCCATTTCGGTGGTAAGAGTCTTGTCCTTTGCGTTAATTTCGAACCTTGGGACGTGACTCTGGACAAGGCTGGGAGTTCTTACTTTCTGGGCGAAGGTTGGAGCGAGTTTGCGTATGAGAATGATCTTCGTGTGGGAGATGAGGTGACTTTCACCATGTGGCGTGCTAATCCACCTGAAGTTCCCGTTCGGACTGTGGTGTATCAAGTGAAGGTCGTCGTTCCTCTCTAGGCTTAGTGCTTTTTAATGTTTCTTTATTCTGTGTTTGTATGGTGATTTCTCCTCCTCTTCCCCTCCCCCCATAGTGCTTGCGAGGATGTTTACAGTCTCGCGAGCGCTATGTGTTAAAAAAGGAGGGAGAATGAACGAGGGTTTATGAATAAATTAGACTGGGATTATCGGAAAAACTTTGGGACTTAAAAATGTAATGTGCACCTCTGTGCCATCACGATTAAAAGTATGTGTCTCACCAATAGACTTTAGAACTTAAAAATGTTTCCGAAACGAGAATACTTAATATCATAAATAGGACACTCTTCAACATCTTTCGTCAGGAAAGATTCTTCTGTTGGTCTTACGAAAAACCCTGCGAGAAAATCGATCGCGTAAGTATAGATTATTCATATGTCATGATCTGTGATGCGATAAAGAGTGTGTTCTTACCTGACTACTGCATTCGTATGAGCCAGTAGTAGGGTTTTTCGTGCGCCTATTAGTGTCTTTGTGTTTGAGAATGTGATTTCCTAAAAGAATTGGAATCAGATTCTTCGTTCTTGTGACAAAACAAAGTAGCTCGCGTGTTTATCTCATCATACCTTAGCTAAGGTATTCTTGATGCCTTGGGAAATCCATGTTCGCGGATAATTGGAGTTTTAGCGCCAATTTCCTCACAAACTGCCATTTTCTGTTTCGTTCGCGGTCATGCCTATGATCGTTCGTTTCTTTAGTGCAGGAGTGTCTGTCAAAACAGATGGGGATTCATTAGCGTTTTGTATTGCATATTTCCATGCTAAGTATATAGTTTCATGATTGGCTTTTTTCAGGAGTGTCACTCGCTGAGCTCCGTGCCTTGGTGGGTTGCTATCCCATCAAGGTCAGGACTTCGTGGTCAAGGTGAGGAGGACGAATGTCGTTACTCACTCTCGGACGGTCACGAATTCGCGACCTGGGTGGGTGCTCTTGGCCCCAGCCAAGCGTCACGGCTTCGCGACCTGGGTGGGTGCTCTTGGCCCCAGCCCAGCGTCACGGCTTCGCGGCCTGGGTGGGTGCTCTTGGCCCCAGCCCAGCGTCACGGCTTCGCGGCCTGGGTGGGTGCTCTTGGCCCCAGCCCAGCGTCACGGCTTCGCGGCCTGGGTGGGTGCTCTTGGCCCCAGCCCAGCGTCACGGCTTCGCGGCCTGGGTGGGTGCTCTTGGCCCCAGCCCAGCGTCACGGCTTCGCGACCTGGGTGGGTGCTCTTGGCCCCAGCCCAGCGTCACGGCTTCGCGACCTGGGTGGGTGCTCTTGGCCCCAGCCCAGCGTCACGGGATTTATGCGACATCCTGAATTCTCGAGATGTGCACGTACCTTTTATTCTGAGATCACGTCTCCCTTTGTGGCGAAAGTATTTATTCCTCTGGTAACCCGATGATAGATTCTTGCTAATGTTTAGTTTCAATCGGTCCTTTCGCCTGCATATAGCTTGTTAAAACGTCTTATATCGCAATCTTATCGCTTTCTATGAAATATTCATCTGAGGTATGCAGACATGTTATGAAAACGTGGGAATTCATACCTGTGTGGGGGAGTAGGCTAGGCGTAATAGCGGCGTAGTCGCATCACGTTCCAGGAATTTGCAACGTGATTGCCAGAGCTATCCTTCAGTCGATAGGCCCCTGGTGCGACCTCGCGATCCACTATATACGGCCCCTCCCAGTTGGGATCGAGTTTTCCTCCCTCTGTCTTTCTCACGACCAGATCTCCCTTCACGAATCCTCTTTCTTTGACATGCTTGTTATAATACTTCGCGACACCCGCTTTGTAAGCGGCCGCCCGGATAACCGCCATTTCTTGTGTTTCTTCGCGAAGCTGGAGCTCCATCCTCATCTTTTCGTCATTGGTATCCGAGTCATAGTGAAGGAGTCTTTCGTTTGGGAACAAGATTTCTACTGGAACCACGGCCTCCACTCCATACGCGAGGGCGAAAGGACTCTCCCCTGTTGCTTTTTTCACCGTGGTTCGATTGGCCCAGAGAGTAAGTGGCAGGACCTCCGCCCATCTGCCCTTGGCGCTATCTAGTCTTTTCTTAAGATCCGTGACAATGCTTTTATTGACGGCTTCTACCTGCCCATTGCAGTGTGGATGTGCAACTGAAGCAATTTTCAAATTAACTCCCAGATCGTTGCACCATGCAATCAGCTGGGGCGAGTTAAATTGAGGGCCACGATCGGTAACAATCTCGCGTGGCAACCCATAGCGACAGATAATGTTCTTCCAAAGGAATTTTTTCACTACAGGTATTGTTGTCGACGCGAGTGCTTCCGCTTCAATCCATTTTGTGAAATAGTCGACTGCGACAATGATATACTCGAGCTAACCCGGGGCCTTTGGTTTAAAAGGGCCAAGAAGATCCAACCCCCACATCGCGAAGGGGATGGGGCTTCCCATGATCTGAAGCTGGACCCCTGGTTGGTGAGAGGCAGGGGCGAAATACTGGCATGCCTGACAAGCTCGCGTCATCGTTTGAGCATCTTGTTTCATTGTGGGCCAGAAATGCCCTTGGCGCAAAGCCTTGTACACCAGGGGTCTCCACCCTGCGTGTGTCCCACACAGCCCAGCATGCAGCTCTTCGAGGTAGGCCTTTGTCTCGTAGTGGCCCATACACTTCAGTTCACAAGGGTCACCTCCTCTTTTGTAAAGCTCACCTCTGCTGATATAAAAGCGTCCAGCCTTTCTTTTCAATTGCATGAGCTCTTTTGGGTCAGTCGGACCGCGACCATATCTGAGGTAGTCTATGAATGGGCGACGCCAATCTTCGGACGAAGTGTCGATTGCCATCATCTCAATTTCGCGACTGATGGCGCTTTCTTCTTTCACAAAAAACAGATATTTCGGGGGGCCCCCTTTGATACCATGAACCCTGATCTTCGCTCGCGTTCTTCTTTGGGACCTTCCCAACTGGCTCCCATCTTCGCGAGCTCATCTGCTTTCTTATTCAATTCGCTCGGGATTGCCTTGATTTCGAAATGCATGAAAAGCGAGGTCAATGTCGCGACCCTGGCATGGTATTGTGGGAGGTTCCCTGTTCGCGCTTCGTAAAGCCCCTGTACCTGCTTTACTACAATTTCTGAATCGCAACAACATGATAGCACAGAGATTGAAAGGCCAATGGCCAATTCTAGCCCTGCGATCAAGGCCTCATACTCAGCCTCATTGTTCGTGGGTTTGAACTTTAGTGCGATGGCGTGACTTATCTCATCTCCCGGAGGCGACGTGAGAATCACACCCATGCCACACCCCTCGTCATTCACGGCCCCATCAGTGTGCATTATCCACATCATCTGCTCGCCATACGGATTCACCACTTCCCCCTCTCTGAAACTCGTTTCGACAATGAAGTCAGCAAGCGCTTGTGCCTTGATAGCTGGCCTGGGCCGATATACCACATCGAATTCTGACATCTCGATGACCCATTTTGTGAGCCTCCCTGCTACAGTTGGTTTTGTCATGAAGCTATTCAGTGGTAAGTCCGTTAGGGTTTCAATCGGGTGTGCATGAAAATAGGGTCTTAGTTTGCGAGCAGCCGTTATCAGCGCAAGCACAGACTTCTCAACCGGAGAATACCTTGTCTCCGCTGGCAATAAAGCTCGGCTGACAAAATATACCGGCTTTTCTGACTCGCGAACAAGGACTGCGCTTACCGCCCTTGAGCTGGATGCGAGATACAACTGGAGAGTTTCTCCCGGAACCGGGGAAGATAAGATCAGGAGCCTTGTCAGATGCTCTTTGAGGCTCGCGAAAGCTTGACCGCATTCCTCAGTCCACTCAAAATTCTTTGGTTTTTTCAGAATCTCGAAGAAGGGGAGGTTTCGTTCGGCCAACTTGGCACAAAATCTCCCCAAATAATTCACTCGGCCTACAAACCGTTGGACCTCATGGGTAGACCGTGGTGGTTCAAGATCGAGAAAAGCTTTGACTTTATCGGGATTTACCTCGACACCGCGAGCACTAATCATGAAGCCCAAGAATTTTCCTTCTGTGACCCCGAACACGCACTTGTCCTGGTTTAGACTCATTCCGTACTTTCTGAGCGTTGCGAAGACCTCCGCCAGGTCGCGAGCATGATCACTCTGTTCCTTGCTTTTTACCACAATGTCATCAACGTAGGCCTCAACTGTATCCCCTATCTGATCACTGAAGATGCGGTCCACCAATCTATGGAAAGTGGCCCCCGCGTTCTTAAGGCCAAAAGGCATCACTTTGTAGCAGAAAGTTCCCTTATTTGTTATGAAAGAGGTATGCTCTGAGTCAAGGGGGTTCATCATGACTTGGTTGTATCCCGAGTACGCATCTAAAAAGCTGAGAGCCTCATGCCCTGCGGTGGAGTCTACAAGCTGATCAATAGAAGGCAGTGGGTAGCTGTCTTTCGGGCAAGCTTTGTTTAAGTCTGTGAAGTCCACACACATCCTCCATTTTCCCGTTCCTTTCTTCGCGACCATGACGACATTAGCCAACCAAGCCGGGTACTGTACTGGTCTAACAAACCCAGCTTTTAGGAGTTTCGCGAGCTCCGCGGCCGCGGCCTCGTTCTTCGGGCCTGCCTGCTTTCTCTTTCTCTGTCTTTTAGGAATGATATCGTTGCTAATATTTAGAGAGTGAGTGATCACCGATGGGGGAATTCCTTTCAAGTCTTTGGGGGACCAAGCGAAGACATCTCGCGATTCTGATAGCAAGTTTTCAATCTCCACCATCACCATAGGGTCAAGGTTACCCCCCACTGATAACTTCTCTTCTTTGTTTGCAAAGGGAGTGACCTCCTGCGTTTTAAATCCGGAAAATTTTGCTCTGTCCACCTCTCCCTCAGAATTTTGATATCTAGGGGGCTCGCGAACATCTAACTCAGCTTCCTCCTCAACATTAGGCATGCCCGGGACAAGGCGAGCAGAGGCGTTTCTTCTCCCTTTTCAGACTTGATGTAACAAGAGATGCTCTCCTTCTCCACACCCGTCGCGATTCCAGTTCCGGATGGTGTGGGAAACTTTATGCAGAAATGGCTCATGGATACTACTGCATCAAACTTGCACAATGTGCCTCTCCCGATGATTGCGTTATACGAAGAGCTTGTCGGGATGATGACGAAATCAATCTTTTCTGACCTCCACGGCCCTGTCTCATCTCCCATCACTACATCTAAACTCACCACTCCTAGAGCAGTGACCCTCTCTCCCGCGAAGCCTACCAAGGTGGTTCGCGTCGGCCTCTTCATCCGTGGATCAACCCCTAGTTTTTCGAAGGCATCCAGATATATTATGTCGGTAGAGCTGCCAGTGTCTACTAGAATACGACTGACTAGTTTCGTGCCAATCTGTAGATGTATAACTAACGGGTCACCAGAAGAGACCGCCCACTCGTTGATCTCCTCGTTAGAAAAAACAAGTTGATATGGTTCCCTGGGAAGGGGCTTCGCGATGCTCATAACTGGGAGCCCGCGAGGGAGCGGTGCGTTAATCATCTTTCGTTGTTCACGCCTGTTTGGGGGTATAGGGATATGTTTCCCGGCTATGGTCCCTACATGACCGTCTGGTCGCGGGAAATCTTGGTTGCGTTGAGGTGGATGAGGATCGTTCGCGTTCTGCTGATTGCGTCCCCTTCCTCGCCCACCATTGTTGTTTCCCCCTCTGAATGGCCCCCGGCCAGGGTTTCTAGCACCCCTGCCTTGATTGTTTCCTCCACCTCTCTGATTCATGAGGACGACTCTCTGTTCGGGTTCATTGTTCATTCTTGGGCCGCTCCTGCACTCATCCGTGTTGTGAGTAGTGGAGTTGTGGTTGGCGCACCACATTCCATCGCGACCTCGACCTCGGCCTCCATTTCCTCGGCCGCGACCTCTGTAGCCGGAGTTGTCATCCCTCTGGTTCATCAAATTATGTTCCTGGAACTGGTTCTGGTCCGTATTCTGTCTGTAATCCTGATATTGATCCCGATTCTGACGCTGAGTTACTAAACCTGGAGCTCGTGAATCACCCTGTCCCTGGTCAAACTGTTGTATTTTGTTCCCCCAATTCTGATTACCTTTTCTAGAGCTCTGGTTTTGGTTTTGGTTCTGTTTGTTCTGACCTCCACCCCCCGCGGGTGTGCTTGAGTGAGTTTCAACTTGAATTTCGACATAAGCTCTTTCCAACATGGCCTGATAGGACCCTTCCTGCTTTCTGTATAGGTGCTTTTTGAACTCACTCCCGTCGGCCAGCCCATTTAAGAACGCGACCCTGGCGGTTTTATCATCGAAGTCATCAGCTTCTAAAACCATCAGCGAGAATCTTTTTACGTACTCTTCCAGACTTTCACCTGTTTTCTGCTTGATCCCGACCACTTCTTGCATGGTGATCTTCCTCTTCTTCGAAGAGCCAAAATGCAACAAGAATCCCCTTTCAATATCTGCAAAACAAGAGATGCTCCCGGGTGGCTGATTTAACATCCATGTCATGGCGGTGTCCGCGAGCGTTCCTGGGAATCCCTTGCACAGGGTGGCCTCATCCGGACCCCTCACGATCATGGCGTACTTATATCGGGTAAGATGCTCCTTAGGGTCTCCCTTACCAATGTATTCCTTGATAGTTGGGAATCTAAAATCTGGTAGCGGAGGGGCCCTGATGATGTGCTCTGCAAAAGCTGTGGGGCCAAACATTGTTGAAAAGTCGAGAGGAGGGTTCTGGGATGTCTCGCGATTATAGTGGGGTGCTCCCTGACGTTCGCGCTGGTCTTGCACATGATAGTATGCTCGGCCCCTCTCGTCATAACGAACGTCGTGTTGAGAGTTGTAGTGCTCTTGATGACTCATTGGGGCCTGGTTCAAGTCGAACCTTCCCTGACCCACGTCGCGAGTACCATTTCTCTCCCTCGGCCTTCTAGAAACCGATGCTCTGTCATCCGGGACAATTTCAGCTACTTCTTCCTCTCGATTAATCTCTCTCGCGTCGCGATTGGTCTGGTCGTTAAGAGGTTCGACCCTTTGGTTAGCTGTATTTGGGGCGACCGGGGCGCCTTGCGCTATCCAGGCGGCAAAAAGCTCATTCTGCTCCCGAGGGATAGTGATAAGCTCGGGGACTTCCTCCTCGACGCGAGGGAGTGGTGGGGGATTGAGAGTGTTTTGATTGATGTGTGACGTGGTGGCGTTTACTGTTCCGCTTCTGCCAGTTTCGACCATAATGCTGTCCTTCGCGAACTGACTCTCGAGATTTCAAAGGGAGCTAGCTGCCCGAGGAGGTCCCCACGGTCGGCGCCAGTGTTGGAGCCCAGATATTCGCGATCTCGCAATCAACACCTCGCGAGATCTGGCCGTCTGTGAATCTTCAAATGCTGGAGACCTTCCTCACACAATCTGGAGCAACAACTTGCGACTCATCTTTGTCCGGATCAAAATGTACTATCCTCCTCTGTTCTTTATGTTCTTCAATCCTCAAGGTACCTGCACAACGAAACCGGAAGGTTGGACCCCCTGATTTGGCTCTCCGACGCTCAAGTCAGTAATAGCTGTAGATAAATGAACACGATGCCTCAAACAACAATAGAATGAAGTAAAATAGAGAGAAGATAACGATCGAAGTAATGACCAAAACAATGGAACCTCGTGAGCCAACTCAATGAAACAGTAAATGATGAAACTCAACCAATCATGATGAATTACACCTCAAAAGCACGATAACGATACCGAGAGCCAGAATCCAGGTACCGATCATTCGATTTCCTACTAAAAGAGGTGAATCGGGATCAAAGAGACGAGCTCGGAAAATGAGTAATCGCCTTATGTGTTTGTCTCTCTCTCTTTCTAGAGGGGAAGGAAGATGCTCTTCATCGCCTGCCCTTCTCTCTCCTTGCCGTTAGGATTTATAATCGGACGTTGGGTCCCACATAATCTGATGTTGCTCCCTTTACCTATTGGGCTTCTTAATGGGCCTCTCGTTCTTGATTTAGTTATTCGACCTTATGGGCTCGCGGTCTATTTCTCAGTCGCGGACCGGGTTTATGTCACGACTCGCGAGAACCGGGTCCAACACCTATAGCCCATATTCTCCAAATGGTGTTCCTCTCCTAAGGACTCCTCGTCGCTTGAGCCTTAAATGGAAGAAAACAAAGACCCATCATTCCAAGTTCAATAAATTTACAGATTAAAGAAATGAGTAAAGAAGGAAAAAGAAAAAAGATTAACCCTTGACCCAAGAGCGATGGAGATCAGTTTTGTCATAGCCAGAAATGGCCTATTTCTTGTAGCCAAGGGGCTTGAACTCATGCACTTCCTTGAAATCATCCATGACTTCACCCAAACCTGGCTACGTAAACCTTCTTCTTGCCTCCAGAGTGATGTAGTGCATTTAACAGCTACCACTTTAACATTCATAGCCATGGTTTTACGAAAGTGAATTCACCTTGACATCCATGCACTCAATTCCAGCAGTAGTCCCTTCCACAATAGTATATTAAACAAAACCAAAACATTTTGAGTACCAAGTCACACAATCAGTCAGCAAAAGTGTTGCAATAAATTTGACATGTTTAATAGATATTCATTAATGTTGCATAGATATTCAACATTGTATTAACGTATTTACCATATTTGATATTCATGTACATAAATTTGACATTCAAACAAACTATTTTGACGTTGTGTAGATATTCGTTAAGATGAGTAGATATTCGTCACTATCATTGGATATTATGGTCTTGTTGTTCATTGGTTTTTGTAGATATTTTGCCCCACTAGGTTTGAATGACTTTAATTATAAATCCATCATATTTTGAAATTTGATTCTGAATTGAATTTGTGTAGTAGGTCCAGTTTTTTATGGGGAACATTCTCACCCTATTCAACAGTCTTAAATCATGCACAAATCCTAGAATCAAGACAAATGAATCTTAATTAGAAAAAGTATCAAATTAATGATTTCTACCACCCAAGCACTTGAAGAGCAATTATATACAACTCTCTAATGTCAGAATTGTACAAGAAAATGACAATTTTACCTACTTTTTCTTGGGAAATAGAATACAAAATCACAGTTTCTTCTGCCATGAAAATTGAATGTCAAGGTTTATGATATCAAAAAATTTCTTTACCTTTTCAATAGATTCGAATTTTCTATTGAAACTTGATAACACCTGCCTTTGTGAATGAAGAACAATCGATGAAGTTGGTCTTCAATTTTCATTGAATTTTTTTCTTCATGAGTTGGTTGCTCAACGTTTTTTTAGAGAAAGAGAATACTAATTTACACAATATGGAGAATGAATGGAAAGAGGAAGATTACGTAATCAAATCTTCCATAAATTTAGGATATAAATCTTTCAAATAATTAACCTTGTATCTTCCAGTGTAGTGTATTTGAAGAATTTTGTTACCTTGTTTTTGTTAAATCAAGACCGTCTATTCTATATCATCCAACATTTCACAGTGATACTACAGTTTCACCATAATACTATGTTTCACTAGAAACTAAATCATTTAAATTTATCCTTACCATTACACCACATTTCCACCACTCTAATACCCTATCTCAATGCCTTTTAGCTCCCTCTCTCTTTTGATCCTCTTTTTATCTCATTTTGACGACTTCTAATGTTGGGCGTGGAGTGTCCACCCAAGGGGGGAATTCCCTTTGGGTTTTCAGGTGAAGAAGAGGTCATCCCAGACGGAAGAGAGCTTGGAGAGGAGGAGACGAGAGCTTCAAACCCCACACTTAATTTTTTTTTAAATTTTTTCGGTTCCCAACGGCTCCGGTTCAAAAAATTAATTAATTTAATAAATAATTACGAACCGGTTATATAATTATGCGAACCGGTTCAAATCTCTTTCGGAACATAGTTCCGAACGACCCCTCTATCCCATACACAAGAATTGGAGTAAATTGACATTTCACGGTCTATAGAAGACATGATTAAACACTTGAATTAATGAGGAAGGGGATGAAGCTGCAAAATTTATAGTGAAGTTACGGCATCCACAATCGAGTTTCTAAAACTTGAAAAATTAAAGAAAATAAAAAAAGTTAAAAATTAAGTTAAGAATTTCTAATTTATGACAAGACGTGGAGTTCACTAAATTGATGGCTAGAAATTGACGGCTAGAATTGGATACTGCAAAAATTGTGACGTCATACTCATACAAGGCCAACAACTACCAAAAATTGATGGCTAAAAAAGTAAAAAAATACATTGAATGAAGAAAAACTCGTTTTACTCTCAAAACAAAGTACAACCTGTGAAATTCCTTGGTCCCTTCAATCTTTTCCGGGACCTCCAAACGGCCCGTTCGGAACGGGTGTGAGATTCCGAGATTCGGAACAGGAAAATCCGGTTTTAAAAAAATACATAAAATGTATTTTTTAACTCGGTTTCCCGAACGGCCCTAAAAGTTTAAAAAAAAATAAAAACACTCGTTCGGGATGTAGTTCCGAACGGGAGGGGTGTGTCAGGCGTAAAAAAGGGCAAAATCTATACGCACTACATTTTTCGCCCATCCACACTACATTTCAATACGCCCATAATGAGCGTACGCTCAAAACCAGCGGATAGTGCAAATTGAAAACTTCGATCGTGAAGCGGAATACAGAATACGGAAGAAAGTATACGCTCAGAACGAGCGTACGCTCAATATGGGCGTATAGTTCAAATTTGAAAAATATAGCCGTTAGGAAAATAGTCGTTGGGAAAATAGGCGTTGGGGAAAAAATGCCCGTACGCCCATGCGAGCGGTGAAGAGAACGGAGATTGAATATGTGACGGAGATTGAATATGCGACGGAGATTGAGTATGCGAGCGGTGAAGAGAACGAGCATGCGAGTGACGAAGACGATGCGATCGTTGAGGAGAAAGAGTATTTCAGTGAATCCGAAGACAGGATGTGGGACGACGATAGCGGCGAAGAAGAAGGAGACTTCGACGCCGGAGATTTTTCGGTTAGTAATTTATTTTAATCGTTTCGTTTTTCTTTAGGTGTAAATAATTTGTAGAATTGATAGTTTAGATTGATGTGGATTAGTAGTTTTAGTTCTGATAAATATGGTAGTTTGTATTAATTATAGGGTATGGATTACTCTGATTCGTTTGATACCGAAGAAACGTTTCCTACTAAGGAACGTTTGAGGTTTTGGGTTCAGAGTATTGGTAGACAACTTATGATGGTATTAGTGACTCGCCATAGCAATGAGCGTCAAATGAATATAATGTGCGAGCATGCTGGAGTGTATAGATCAGGGAAAAAGAAAAGAGAGGATAGCGAAACAGCGGAGGTTGTTAAGACAGAGCGAGATAATAGGGATGTGAAGTCGGATTGCAAGTTTGAGATCCGAGGTTATCAGCTCAAGGCGAGGGATGACAGAGATGGATGGTATGTCAAGGTAAAATACGGACAACACAATCATAAGCTTTGCACTAGCTTCATTGGCCATCCGTACATGGGTCGAATGACGCCGGATGAGGTGAAATTTGTGACGAATTGTGCGAACAGCTTGACTACGCCTACTCTTATTGCTCTTCAGTTGAAAACGGCCTTTCCTGGGAATGTAACATCCACAAAACAAATCGCCAACTTCGTGCAAAAGTTGCATTTTGAGGATCGTGGGGATTTGAGTGTTACACAATGGACCTTGAAGTTTTTGAAGGAGCGCAGCTATGTAGTGCATCCCCTTTGCAAGAAGAAATCACACGAGGTGGACATCTTGTTTTTTGCCCATCAAGACACGTTGCACTTGTTGAAGATGTTTCCGTACGTCGTGGTTATTATTGACGCCACATACAAGACGAATAGGTATATAATAGTAGTATACCAAAATATTTTTGTTTAATGTCCTCTTCCGTCATTATTTAAATATATTATCCAGGTATAAGATGCCTCTTGTGGAGATTGTCGGGTTCACTTGCACGCATAAGACATTCAACATTGCATATGCATTCACGGGTAAGGAGGAAACAATGCACTACTTGTTCATAATGCAGAGGCTGAAAAAGTTGTTTGATGATGCTGGATAATGTCGACTGCCATAATGACCGGTCGAGAACAAGCTCTTATCGCTGCAATCAAGATAGTGTTCAAAGATCTCCCGGTTCAACACCTCTTGTCTTGGGTGCATATCAAGCACAACATCGAAATAAATGCTACCAAAATCTTGAAAAACAAAGAGTCGGTGAAAATGTTGTGCGGGCAAGTATGGAGACTTTTTCTATCAAGAATGGAGGCTCAATACGAGGAGAGGCTGCTACGATTGAGAACATCTTGGAGAAGCGGAATCGTTGGATACTTTGATAAGGTCTGGCTTATCCCTTACAAGACAAACATTGTTTACGCCTGGACGGAACACAATCTTCACTTCTTCACGAGGACCTCAAACAAGTATTTTATACGTAAATATTTCAGATTTCTTTATTATTTGATTAGTTAATAGTTGTTTTACATAAACACGACATTGAATGAATAAAACATAGGGTTGAAGGAATGCATAAGGTGTTGAAGAAAATAGTCGGTTCAAGTATAAGCGGTTTTAATCAAATGGTTGTGAGGATCCATGCAGCCATCGAGGGCCAGATTGTGAAGGTGAGGGCCACCATGCAAGAGGATCGGATCAAGACACCCGGGATTTTCAGACGAATGAATCCACAAGTGAAATTGATCTTTCGGCATCTATTCCATAATGTGTCTGATAGAGTGTTGCATAAGTTGTGGGATATATGGGAGGATATAAAGGCGAAGAATTATGAGGAACATTGCGATGATTACTGAATGCGAGAATGTCAGGGCCTACCGTGCATCCACGAGATGGTGCAACATATTATTGACAAGAATCCATTCAAGCTCAATCAGATTCACAGATTCTGGAGGCAGCTAGAATGTGATAGGATTGAACTTGATAACGGGGAGATAGAGATTGTACCGAAGACCATGCGGGAGTTGAGATTCATTGAGCTCAACGAGAGATGGCAAAAGGGGGAACTTCCGGAAAGTCAGTGGTCTCACATAGCGGACCTGTACACAATGTTGGAGTATCCACATCAAAGTCTTGCGGTGGAGCCGACGGGCATCAAGGATCCTGGCAGACCAAGAGGAGCAATAGGAAAGAAGTGGGGAACCGAGAGAGAGAAGAGCGGGTTTGAGTACGCAAGGGAAGAATTAAAGAAAAACGATGCGGCGAAGGCGAAGAATAAGGCAGTTAGGGGAAAGGGAAAGGGAAAAGCAACGGCGACACAACCTACTTTCACTGAGCCTACTATAATTGGGGAGTTTGAAGCTGCTGGGTGCACTGCGGGAGAGGCGTTCGGTTATTCAAGTGGCACTGCTGGAGAGGGGTTCAGATTATCAGGTTGCACTCTTACAGATGAGTTCCCTCAACCAACAATGACGAAATGTGGGGTAGACTTCGGGGTTGACAATGTTGATCTCTTCATGTTTCCATACATTGTAGATGCGAAAGACGTAAGGGCGGATGGACATTGTGGATATCTGTCACTAGCTGTGTTGTTGGGGTCTGACCAGCAAGAGTATCCTCGCATTCGCATTGAAGTGGCTTCAGAGCTGTTACAGAACAATGATATCTACAGACAAGTCATGACCAGACTACGCCCGGATTTGGCAAAGAACTTTGAAGCTCTTGTTCAAGAGGTCAACTATATCAGGTCACCTTGTCCCGAAAGATACTGGATGAGTATGCCCATGATTGGATTAGCATTTGCCACTCGGTTACAGGTTGGTTTGATATACTTATCCAAAGTCCGGTCCTATTTGTGCTTACCGATGAGGGTGTATCAACAAAGCTTCAGTCAGGGTTTGAAGATTTATGCAATGGCTCGTGTGGGCTTAGCAAACCACTACATACCGGTATGATTTTGACTAAAGTATTTGTGTTTTCACTCAATTTTATTAATGCTTAACATGGTATTTATGTTTTAACATTTAGGTGTGTCTTAGAGAAGACTGTCTGGTACCATCTGTACCTGGAGTTTGGCGCATGTTCAAGGATCCTAGTGCGAATGGATTGGATTGTGGGTTCGCGCTGAGGATGCAGCATTGGAAGGACTATCGCATTAGTTATGGTAGTATAGATGTTGATCTCTAGTGAATTCAGATGTGTTGAATGTTTCACCTTTTGTAACTTTAGAGGACTTGTCTTGTATGCTTTTGAGATTGTAGTTGTTGACTTCTGTTGTATGTCTGTTCTGCTTTTAATGACTTGTCTCCTTTCGGCAGAGGTATTGTCTTGTCTGTTATTTTTTAATGTTTTAGATGGGTTAAATGAAACAAATTCTGATAAACTACAAGGGATTACTCGTTAAATTAAAACATACAATCCAGAAACTACAACAAACTTAGCATAAATTGAAACAGACACTCAAGAAACTTCAACAGACTCAGCATAAATTAAAACATACACTCAAGAAACTTCAACAGACTCAACATAAATTGAAACAAACTCATTAGAAAATAAAACAGACTAATTCTTGAAATTGAAACTAAACACAGACTTAACAAAGACTAAACAGCTTTCAAGACACATAACAACATTACATCCTAATCGGAATCAGGGGAAGGAGGACCATGACCATATTCATTGGGAAAGTTCACTCCAAGGTGGAATTTGGCTGATTCCATACTCGAACACATGTTATAAATATGTAGTTTAAGCTCCATGTCAGCGTGTTCCTTCAACAGTTTTGCCATGACTCGGAGATGATGACCGTCGTATCCTGGCTCAAGATACACGATCCTAAAGTTACAATCGCATGTACAATACCTTCGTCCATACGTATGGGGATTTTTCTTGTCATTAGCAGTGAACACCTTGATTGTTTTTAGGCACCTTCTACTCGGGCACTGGATCTCACTGCCTTCTGCTGGAACTGACGAGGATGAAGATGATGCCATGGTTGTTTGAATCTGTAATACAAAGCAAGAAAACATGTTAGAAACTATCAAGATATCAAACAAAATCAGTAAAAATGGGAGTTTTAACTGAAATACACACTAAGAACTTCAAACCACATTCACTATCCACATCCACATTCACTATTCACATCTAAGTCGGTTTTACTCGATTTTCGCGCGATTAGTCGTTTTAAATCGGTTTTACTCGATTTTCGCGCCATTAGTCGTTTTAAGTCGGTTTTACTCGATTTTTGCGCCATTAGTCGTTCTAAGTCGGTTTTACTCGATTTTCGCGCCATGAGTCGTTCTAAGTCGGTTTTACTCGATTTTCGCGTCGTTAGTCGTTCTAAGTCGGTTTTACTCGATTTTCGCGCCATTAGTCGTTCTGAGTCGATTTTACTCGTTTTTCGCGCCATTAGTCGTTCTAAGTCAGTTTTACTCGATTTTTGCGCCATTAGTCGTTCTAAGTCGGTTTTACTCGATTTTTGCGCCATTAGTCGTTTTAAGTCGGTTTTCGCGCCATTAGTCGTTTTAAGTCGGTTTTACTTGAAACTTCTAATAATATATAAATCCATGAAAACTATGAAGTCCAAAATATAATACCAACCACAAAATAATCATACAACAACATACTACTGCACCGGCTCATCCTCTGCTGATCCACCAGTCCAAATGTTGATCCACCCCCTCATCATACTCGCTTGTCCTGGAGCCAGAGTGTCACCATAGGCGCGTAGGAAACCAGAAATCTCAGAGGCGAGCAAGTTGCCCCGCTACATTTTTTAAATGTAAATATAATTAGAATCAAATATATTAAAATTATAACGTAAAGGCTTAAAGTGATCGATATTGACTGAAATACGTACCACAACTACAAAGGCTGTCGCAGGTACCTGGATGGGCTCGGCACGGTGCTCAAACGGTGCACGTGGGTCCTGCCTGGGCGATCTCGAATCGAGATAAGGATGTGACATGACATTAAACCATGCCAGATATCCATCCTTGCAGTCCCATGTATAATCTCTAAGTCTGCGTCGATCCCGCTCGTCTAAGGCGATCAATCGACCCGGCAAGTGTAATGTCTCCCAAATGCAGTCCCCATCCCCGAATGTGACGATATACCCCGATGCAGAATTCTTTCTGATCGCAGTAGGTGGTGTAATCGGGGGTTCGGGTATGCCTTGGACATACCCGAACTGTCGTACACATCGGTCAAGATGGTGCACCTCCCGAATATCGAAGGCCTCTAGAGGCCCACGAAAATGACCTAACATGTACTGGGGGTCATTGAGATCCAACTTGCCCCAGGGGTTCCACTGAACCTATGTTGATTTTTTAAAAGGACAAACGTAATTTAAAAATAATTGCATAACATATGATTAAATGACTTGCTAAATAGTACTTACCTCTGCAAATGTGATCTGATCAAGAACTCGTCTGAGGGAAACTAGTCGAGTGGGATCCTTGTGGTACTTGACTTTGGTGTTATCACGGATAGCCGCCGCCGGGGCATTCATGGCTGCCAAGTCCTGTGTAGCATGACCTCGAAGACCATGAAAATATGCCCATATCCAAGCCTACAAATACCAGAATGTTAGAATGTTTTAAAAATAAGCAACATATTTTTTAAACAAAAAGAACATGAAACGAATATTACCTTGAGAAGGAGCGGACAACCAGCAAACCCTTTGGATTGTGAACGGGAGGCCTGACCCAACTGTCGGTACAGTTCAGCCAAGATGGTTGTCCCCCAAGCATAGGACCCTATCTGGTCGTGGTCCACGAGGATGCTAAGGTATTTGTGCTTCACCTTCATCCGAGACTTGTCTATCAGAGTCGTACTGCCTAACACGAACAACAAGTAGAGCGAAGCAATATCACTCTCCTGCTGAGGAGTCCTGCAATTAATAGACGAAAAATGAATTAGTAACGTTAATCGAGAAATTATGAGAAGTTCTTATACTAAGCGATAATTTACCTGTCCTGGAGAAGAAACATCTCCTCTAGCCGGGTGTAGATCGTGGTGAGGCCAGCGCTGCCGTGGATGTTCAAGCCCCCATCTGATAATTTATCACGCATTATAAACGTTTAATCAAATCGACTAAATAATGGAATCAAATATAAATAATAAAATAAATTCTACGTACGTAAGCATAGCGCAACAACCTCCTCGACCGTATCAAACCCGAACATCCGTTGAATGTGAACGTGCACAAACGCATCTATGTCCGCCTCAGCAGATCTGACAACTCGTCCATGGATCGGAAGCTCCAGAATCTTCAGCACGTCTATCAAGGTAGGAGCAATCTCACCAAATGCAAAGTGAAACGTGTTGGTTTCTGGATACCAACGCTCCACAAATGCAGAAATCAAAATCGGATCGATACTCTTGTACTCGAGTCGGGGATATGCAAGGATGTGTAAGTGGCTCTGCTGAACGAGCTGCCACTATGACCCAGGCGCATCAGATTTATGCCGATCAAAATCTCTGAAGAAGTCCTTGCGGGTGTATATACTCAACACCTTCTTCAGCTGATGTACGAAACAGAAACATAAATTTATGAATTAGAAAAGCCTTTGATCATTTTTCCACACGAATTCATTTAGAAAGCAACGCATACCGGCGATAAGGGCGAGATCACATAAGCTGGGCCACGCTCAATATGCTCTGCAAGCTGCTGAGTATGAGTCCATATCACCGGAGCAATGTGGGTGTTGTAGTCCACCAGAAGCCGTGAACTGAGAGGACCTCCAGGCTCCCCCACATAATCTGCATCCCCTGGAGCCGGTCCAGCGAGGCCTGGATCGACATGCTGAGCGGGCTGCTGAACGGGCTCCTGAATGGGCTCCTCATGATGTGGGAGATCTTGATCAAAATCCTGAACTGGCTCCTGAATCTCTTGTTGATGCTCCTCTGCAGGCGGCGACAAAGATCCACCTGGAGATGGTTGACGCACTGGCGATCCCTCATAATAATCAGTCTGCATCTGCGCCTCCAAATCTCCTACATCAAACTCTAGCTGATCTGCAACCTCTGTCTCATCCGTAAACTCCTCCTCCTCCTCCTCCTCACTAACATCTAACTCCTGCATTAGAGCTTTCCCAGTATCTCCTATATGAACTCCTGGAATGTCTACAGGAGATCCACGACGACGGGAGGCAGTGATCCCCCGCGCGCTGGGATTACGGGGGCCCTTCTTCCTCTTTCTTACAGAAGAACCCGCGGGAGTAATAGCCTTCTCTACAGCCTATTTTCATATTTACGAAATATTATTATTTCTATTATTTAACTAATTATAATTAATAATTATACGGCCTTAATTATAAAACTATTATTTATCGAATAACGTGAAACGTTAAACGATAAATAACGACTAATTAATAAATAATTATTTTATTAATAAATCTTTTTCTTTTAAATAATTTATTATTAATAAATCTTTTTCTTTTAATCGTTATTTATCGTTTCACGACTAATTAATAAATAATTATTTTATTAATAAATATTTTTCTTTTAACGACTAATTAATAATTTATTAATTTATTAATAATTAATATTCTAATAAATAATTAATTTATTAATAAATCTTTTTCTTTTAACGGTGGCGGCGATTGTGATCGACGGCGGCGGACGGTTGGGTGAATCTGATGTCGAGGCGGCTTCGAGCGATCGTTGTGACAGACGATCGATCGAATCGACAAGTGTTATCTACCATGACTTAGTCGTCGATCTAGGTAGACTAGCTTGACTCGGACACGATAAGCAAGTGACGTCTTTCTTGACTCAACATCTGCTTGGCTCGACATGACGTACTCTTCTCTTCATTGCCCCATATTCTCCATGATGTGCATTGCCTTTTGTAAGGAAGTGACGTCTTTCTTGACTCAACAGCTGCTTGGCTCGACATGACGTACTCTTCTCTTCCTTGCCCCATATTCTCCATGATGTGCATTCCCTCTCGACTAGCTCGACATGACGTACTCTTCTCTTCCTTGCCCCATATTCTCCATGATGTGCATTCCCTTTCGTAAGGCGATCAACAATTGCTTGGCTCGACTCCGAGTAATGGCTCCTAGTCTGTCTGAATTCTCATCTTCGTCAGCCCGACGTCTAGCACGTGTCATTGGTGGTCCTGGTATGTCTGAGCTAGTTCCTTGAGTAAGTATAGGTGTACTTACATCATCCTCCCTCTCTTGAAAAGGATTCGACCTCGAATCCATGGGTAAGTCGTCCTCAAGCTCATCTACAAGAAAAGGAGAAAGGTCTGACACATTATGGACTTCATACGTACGTGGGAGGTCTATCTTGTAAGCATTGTCATTGATCTTTTCGAGCACTTCAAAAGGTCCATCTCCCCTAGGCTTGAGTTTGGAGTCCCGTTGTTTAGGGAAACGATCTTTTCGCAGATGAACCCACAAGAGATCCCCTGGCTCTAGAAGCAGCTCCTTGCGCCCTTTGTTCGCTTGTTTCTGATACTGAGTTGTTCTGGTCTCCAGACGATCGCAGGTGCTCTGGTGAAGATCCCTTATGTGATCCTCTTGATCCAATCCTTCTTGGATCTCTCGCTCCTTGATAGTGTACGGAATCATATCTAGAGGTGTAAGAGGATTCCGTCCGTACACTACCTCTAAGGGTGTCTTCTTTGTTGCTAAGTGTATGGCCCTATTATAAGCAAATTCAACAAAAGGCAAGCATTCTTCCCATTTACTGAGGTTAGTACTTAACAATGAACGCAGTAAAGCACCGAGAGTTCTATTAACCACCTCAGTTTGCCCATCTGTTTGAGGGTGGCAAGAGGTAGAAAACAACAACTTTGTACCCATCTTAGACCAAAGAGTTTTCCAGAAGTAGCTTAGAAATTTGGCATCCCTATCAGACACTATGGTTTTGGGCACCCCATGTAGTCGAACTACTCCTTCGAAGAAGAGATCGGCTACATGTGATGTGAAGCATCATCAGTTTTGCAGCAAGCAATAAAATGAGCCATTTTAGAAAACTTGTCAACCACTGCAAAAATGGAATCCCTCCCTCTCTTAGACCGAGGTAATCCCAAGACAAAATCCACGGAGACATCTTCCCAGGGATTACTCGGTATAGGTATAGGTGTGTAGAGGCCGTTAGGGTTCAACTTAGACTTAGCCCTTAGGCAGACAACACAAGAAGGACAAAAACGAGTAACATCCCTTTGCATGTTTGACCAGTAAAAATGTTCCTTAAGGGTTCCTAGAGTCTTGTCAATACCAAAATGCCCCATGAGTCCCCCTCCGTGGGCTTCCTGTATAAAGAGTCTGCGGGATGATCCGTTTGGAATACACAACTTGGATACCCTGAACAAATACCCATCATGAAAATAGAACTTGCCTACCCCACCCCTAACTTGGCATGCATTAAACTGGTCCTTAAAATCATCATCCAAAACATACAAGTTACGCATGAAAGAGAATCCTAACATTCTAGCATCAAGGGAAGATAACAGAGAATACCTACGAGACAGTGCATCGGCTACGACATTGTGCTTCCCCTTCTTGTGTCGGATGACATAAGGGAATGTCTCGATAAACTCTATCCACTTGGCATGCCGCTTGTTCAGTTTTTTCTGACCCTTGAGATACTTCAATGCTTCGTGGTCAGAATGTATGACAAACTCCTTTGGAAGGAGGTAATGTTGCCAAGTATGAAGGCACCTAACCAGAGCGTACAGTTCCTTGTCATATGTCGGGTAGTTGAGTTCAGCACCACTCAACTTTTCGCTAAAGTAGGCTATGGGTTTGCCTTCTTGCATCAATACTCCCCCTAGCCCTATTCCTGAAGCGTCACACTCAATTTCAAAGGTTTTGCTGAAGTCTGGGAGTATCAACAATGGTGAGTGAGTCAGCTTGTCCTTGAGCTTCCGGAAGGCAGCCTCCTATGGCTCTCCCTAGTGAAATATAGTCTTTGTCTTGGTCAGCTCCGTCAATGGCATGGCAATGGAGCTGAAATCCTTCACAAGCCTTCGGTAGAAACTGGCCAGACCCAGAAAGCTCCGGACTTGAGTCTGAGTTGTCGGTGTTGGCCAGTCCTGGATGGCCTTAACTTTCTCCTCATCCACCTTTAGACCTGTGCTGCATACTACAAATCCAAGAAACACAACATGGTCCGAACAAAACTCACATTTCTTTAGGTTAGCATAAAGTTTCTCTTTTCGAAGGACCTCTAGTACCTGTCGAAGATGTTTTGCATACTCACTAACAGATGGACTATAGACAAGAATGTCATCAAAGTAGACTACTATAAACTTTCCTAGAAATGTACGTAAAGCATGATTCATTAGACGCATGAAAGTACTAGGAGCGTTGGTTAGACCGAAGGGCATTACCATCCATTCATAGAGTCCGTACTTCGTCTTGAAGGCAGTCTTCCATTCATCGCCCTCCTTCATCCTTATCTGGTGATACCCACTCTTCAGATCGATCTTAGAAAACACTTGAGCTCCATGCAGTTCGTCTAACATATCGTCCAATCTGGGGATGGGATGACGGTACTTGATAGTGATGTTGTTTATGGCTCTACAGTCCATACACATACGCCAACTCCCGTCCTTCTTGGGAACTAAAATCACTGGAACTGCGCATGGACTCAAACTTTCCCGTATGTGTCCCTTATCTATGAGCTCTTGCACCTGTCTCTGTAGCTCCTTGGTTTCTTCTGGGTTCGTACGGTAGGCGGCTCGATTGGGAAGAGTCGCTCCCAGAATGAAATCAATTTGATGCTCAATTCCTCTAACAGGTGGCAGTCTTGGGGATTCTTCCTGGAACATATCCTTGTATTCCTGTAACAACGATGAAATAGAAAAAGGCGGATCAAGTGTATCTGGAGTAGTATGCAGAGAATAAGTGGGAACAAGTAAGAAACAAGGAAGACTTCCCTGGATTGCTGATAACAGCAATTTGTCGTAAGAATTACTACTATGCAAGTATCCAAACCTACTCAAAACTATAGTCTTTAGTAAGCAAGGGTCGAATCCACATGGAGACAGATTTATGCCTTTTAGTATGAGCTTTATGTCAATCTTAAGTAACAAAGGGGGGTTTGGTTTGTTTTAGATCCTAAGCATGCAATAACTAACAAAGTGAAGTTTGTAAATACGATTTGGGAAATAGCTTAGCCAAACAAGTATCCACTATTCGTTTGATAAGTTGATCCTAGATAATCATTCAAGACATCATGCCATGGAAATCCCAATTCCTTTTCTAAAGTAACTAATAGCACAACCAGACACTATTAGAACTAACTAATTAAACAACCATGAAACTATCAAGATTCAGTTTAACCGTAGCAATAAGGATAGGAATATGATAGGATACAATTCTAGCATAAAACAACCAGCTTTTATCCTAGAATGTAAATCGATTCTCTCTACATATGACTAGCACAACCAGATACTAGTTTGATGCAATTGCTACTTTGAAATAGATATGCTCAACCAATAACAATCTAAATCTGCAATAGATTCATAGAGACAATATCTAGTTGTGCAAGCTAGAAACTATCAATATTAACCATAGGCAATTCAAGCAAGAGAATATATAAAATCCATGCAATAGATAAGGAATGAAAAACTCACAACTTGTTTCAATACGAAAGCTTCAACGGTCTGACTAAGCAATGGTGGCTTAGTTCTCCATGGAAATGGTGTAAAAACTAGATGACAAATGGAAAGTGAGGTTAGAGAGGAAACAAACCTCCTCTCTAACCCTAAATACTAAAACAAAACGTGTATAATCAAGTTTGAAAACTGAAATCAACATAAATGCTCAAATAAAAACGTAATAAGGCAGAAATGGAAAAAACTTCGGCTGACTTCGACGCAGGCGGCGGGCGCTGCCCCGGCGGCGGGCGCTGCCTCGGCGGCGGGTGCTACCTTCCAGAATCTTCAACATCTTCGTTTCTTCAGCTCCAAGAACTCCTATAATGCGTCTTCAGCCACTCCTCGCCAATGCTCCATAACACCTCAAATGCATCCTAAAACACCACTAAAACAATGCTAAAACCCCGTCTATATACACAACATGATCGTGTATATCAATTGCAGTGTCAACCTCCTTAACAGTAGCTAAGAGAATGTGGTTTCCAGCTCCCGAGTTCTGACCTAAGGTCATCTTCTTTGCCTTGGTCAAGTTCTTTTCCTTCTCTTTAGCTGCTCTTCGCTGCTCGTCCTCCATATGCGCCGTCATGATTTCGGTTGGTGTCATAGGAAGTAGTGTATAACGCTTCCCTTCCATAAAGAATGAGTAGAACGCTCATGACCCTCTCTCGCACAGGAGATGACGGTCCTAGAAAAATTTCTAGCGGCTCTCGCTCTCGGTTTGGGTAGATCCCGTAACAACCCGGTTTAATTTTTCTTGAATTCAACACGTAAGCGTAAAAATTAAACAGAAGAGCGTTTTTACCTAGCGTTGGCTCTGATACCAAATGATGACACAAGGTCGGAATAAGATCATGGATCTGCTAGGATTTGGATGGACGATGGGGGTTGAAGTCGACGGTGGCGGCGATTGTGGTCGACGGCGGCAGACGGTTGGGTGAATCTGATGTCGAGGCGGCTTCAAGCGATCGTTGTGACAGACGATCGATCGAATCTTGCTCTTCAACAAGTGTTATCTACCTTGACTCAGTCGTCAATCTAGGTAGACTAGCTTGACTCGGACACGATAAGCAAGTGACGTCTTTCTTGACTCATCCGTCAATCTATAAAGACTCACTAGACTCGAATTAACCCAAGGAATCCACCTAGGGTTCTTTCAAGGTTTGGAGGTCGAAATATGTGTAAACAACAGATCGATCTCACAGGCCAATATCAAACCAAGCGTTGACTTCTTGCAATTCAATATCAAACCCAGACCAATATCAAACCAAGCGTTGACTTCTTGCAATTCAATATCAAACCCAGGCCAATATCAAACCAAGCGTTGACTTCTTGCAATTCAATATCAAACCAAGCTACAGCTAAACAACGTCAAAACCTAAAAGGAAGAGTAATTCTCAATTTGTCAAAGTCTGCCTAAAACCCTAGAAACTTATCTATTTATAGTCTTAAAAATAGCAAATACTCCAAAGGGAAAAGTCCAACTCAAATTGGGCCTTGGGCCCAATTCCTTCTCTTCTCTTCTTGACCGGTCGGCCCCTTCTTCTCCATGCAGCTTGGCTGCCCCTCTTCTGCTTGAATCGACATGACGTACTCTTCTCTTCCTTGCCCCATATTCTCCATGACGTGCATTCCCTTTCGTAAGGCGATCAACAACTGCTTGGCTCGACTCCGAGTAATGGCTCCTGGTCTGTCTGAATCCTCATCTTCTTCAGCCCGACGTCTAGCACGTGTCATTGGTGGTCCTAGTATGTCTGAGCTAGTTCCTTGAGTAAGTATAGGTGTACTTACATCACTTTCGACTTTGGGCCTCACACGTTCATGGGCCGCTTCCGTCCGTATGCGCCGGTCTTGAGTTTATCATGGGTCGCGTGCTTCAATTGGGCTTGATTCTCTTGGGCCTCGCGAGGGCCCCGAGAACCGGCTCCAACATCCAGCCCCCCAAGCTCTTATGTTGCATAACCTAAGGCTTGGGTTTGTCTTATTGAAGTCAGGTTCTCATTTTTAGTTTCCTCTTTTACCCTCACGAGGTGCGTTCGCGTGTAACGTTTTTCGAATTTTCGGCGGGCGACGATTCGAATTCGAAACCTTTTCGTTTTCCCGCGCCCGGTGCATGTCGTCCACGTGTCGCCCTCTAGTTGCCTTCTACTTTTTCCGCTTTTCCCTATATATATAACTTCGTCTTCCTCCTTCTACTCTTTTCCGATTCTCTGTTTCTTCTCCAAAGGTTCCTGTATATTCTCAGAATAAAGCTCTCCGTCGGCGACTTTCTTCACCGCTCAATAATTTCCAATGACAGGTCAGTTTTCCACTTCTGCTTAGCTTGTTCTTTATTCGTTCTCCTTTTGCCCGATTTCATCGTTTATCCCAATTGCTTCGTTGTTCTCTCTTTCTGATTTCGTTTTGTCAAAATTCGGGTTTTAAAGGCTTCGTCTTTCTTCATTTCGACTCCTTTCCTGGCTAATTTATGCTTCATTGGTCACCTATTTCTGCTCTAAACATTTGTCTATTCGCCTCCTAACTGCCACTTTCTCCGTTTTTCTTGAGGACGAATTAGGGTTTTGTTTCCACCATGGGTGCTCTTCGAGTTCTTCGAAGGACTCATTCTGTTCTTGGACCAAAATTACTTGTGTCTTTTCAACTTATTTTTCGATCTTTTGGGTTTCAGTTTTCCAGGGATTTCGTGTTTTTTTCTTTTTCCACTCCCTCGCGTGTTCTTACCTCGCGTGGGTTCCTAGTCCTTCCTACCCTGGAAAACTAATTCTGTCAGCCTCGTGTTTCAGGCGGCGACGAATACTCAGGTCGTACTACCTCGGGTTCTGAGCAAGGCTCTGATGGATGTGAGCCCAGCTCTCAACCACATAGGCGCGCAAGGGTTTCCCGGAAACCTAAGAAAGTTAGGACACATAAGTCCGAAAAAACCTCTAAAACTGTACCGTCTCGCGTGCTTCGGGAGCAGGCGGAATGCGACTATGGAGCGTTTGCATCTTTCTTTTCTTACATCGGGCCTCTTCCATACATAGTAATAGAGAAGCCTTTTCTCGCCGAACCTGGCAAAATAACAATTTTAACGCGACGAATAAAACACACTCCCGCTCCTTTTAATACCTCCGCTCAGAGGAGCGTTCTTTCTCTTGGGAGCCTCCGTTCCATCGCCCGCAAGTATCCTTTTCCTGAAGGGACTGTATTCGCGTTGCCAGATCATGAGGGTACTTCCTTAGATCAGTATGGCTCTTTTTTTTCTCTGTGTCGTCAGTCTCTAGAAGGCGGGTTTCGTCTTCCTTGGACTTCTTTTCAATCTGAGGTGATGAAGGAGCTTGGCTTTAGTCCTTCGTAGATGCATCCTAATTTCTGGAGTTCTCTTGTCATTTATACCATGCGAGCTCAAGATATTGGGATAATCCCTAATACGCCTCATCATTCTCTGATTAATTCTCTTAAAAGGAATGCTCGCGAGGTTGACATGTATACTGCCAAGACAAAGGTCACGAGCTCTTGGAGTCTTCCAGGGAAGATTGACGGGTGGAAGACTGATTGGTTCTTGATTCGTCCTCCTCTTGGTTCCGATATCTTTGTGCAAGTCTGTGAGCAAAATAAGAGGAAAAATGTTTGTTTCTTTCCAAAAGAGACGCGTGAGAAATTCGTTAGAGACTACGAGGATTTTCCTGTTAAGGGTGTTCAACAGATATTTCTAAGTACAGTTAGCACTAGCCTCCTCGCGTCTCGGGGATTAAGTCTGAAGCCTTATAGTAAAGGTTGAGGGGACGTGGGGTGTTTTTGGCGTTCTATTTGCTTTTGTTTGTTTCTTTGCTTTACTGATTTGATCATTTCTTACAGATGACGATTGTTTCATGGAGCTCCCCGACCTTGATGACGTTGTTTTTGACGATGGGGCCTCATCTCGCGTTGCTCCTCCCTTGCCTACACCGATTCCTACTGGTGACAATCGGGGCTCTCCTATCTTGGAGTCCACTCAAATGCCTCGCTCTTCGCGTCCTCCGCAAGCCGCGGCGCTCACCATTGGGGAACCTAGGGACAAGGCTGCCGAGAAGGAAGACGCCCGTAGCCGCACCTTTCGCGACAAGGGAAAAAGGTACTCCTCGGTCAGTAAGTCTCGCGACAAGGGGAAAGGACCTTCCTCAGCTAGTAAATCTCAAGATAAGGGGAAAGGTAAAGAGGTTGTCACGTCGCCGGAGACTGATGAAGCTGAGCCGGAGAGATCTCCTCCTATGATCTGCAGCCTTACGAGTACGCGCAACTTTTTTGAGATGGCAAAAGGCATGTTCCCTCCACCTCCTTGGATTTACGAGCACGTGTTAGATCGACATGGCGGCATGGCCAAGATTCTTTTCATGGTAAGGGTCGTGATGCGACTTTCGTTGTTCTTTTACTTTGTGGTTTCTAAGGTCTTGTTTTGTAGGTGATGTTGGCTTTGGCGGATGCTGGAAGGAAATCTTTGGAAAACGATGACAAACTCAAGGATTCGGATGCTGATGACGAGAGTGTTCGTGAAGCTAACCGGGATTTCAAGATTCGTGTTACGGAAGAGAAGAATGTGCTGGAGAGGAAGGTTTCTGAGCTGCAGGAGCTTTTGGATTCTCAGAAGGCACAGATTAAGGACATGGAAATGCAACTGCAAGCTGAGAAGGTTGCCCACTCTGCTGACGTTGAGGCTTTGAATCTTCAAGTAGAGAGTCTTGTCTTGGAGAATAGTAAGGCAAGCGAGCAGATGTTTGTAAGGGTCGCGAGCGAGCGTCAATAAGCTGTGGAGGAATATTGCGCTGGACATCGACTTCGTGCTCGTGTGGACTTCTACAGCCTTGCTCGCAACGTGCTGCTCATCTATCTGGTTAAAGCTCAAATGCTTAAGTACAACATCAAGAACTTCCCCTTCAACCCTAAGGACTTGTGTGGGTTCTCTACTGACTTTCCAGATTATGAACCTCCGGCTCCCGGGACCTTTGTTGATGATGGTGATGCACCTCTTGAGGCGTAGGGAGTGAAAAAGCTTGCCAAGAAGAAGGGAATTACTGAGGGTCGCGAGCATCAGGTTGCTAAGGTCCCTGCCCCTAAGAAAGCACCTCCGCCACCACCTGAATTGGCAAGTCCCTCTCCTTCAGCCTCTCCCCATCTTCCTAAGAGAAGGGTGCTCATGAGTGAGGAGCGTCTTGACTCGTATCAACCTGACTTCAAGCGACAATGTGTCGGGCAATCTGAGGAGCATGTGTCGAATGTGCCTATCGACACTGATGAGGTTGTTGATTTAGAGGTTGATCGCGAGGTGGATGTTGAGGGGGATGTTCAGGGCTAGCATGGCAATCTGGTTCCACTACCTGTACTTATCATTTCATGGTGATTTCTTTCATGAGTTTCTTCTGATAAAAAGATCATGATAGGAAAGAAAGATTTTTGTAACGTTTACGAGCCATACCTGGGTTTTTTGGGAGGATTAGGCGTAGAAGCGACGAAGTCGCATCACATTCCAAGAGTTGGCAACGTGATTCCCGGAGTGATATTTGAGGCGATATGCTCCGGGTGCGACCTCGCGATCTATGATGTAAGGTCCTTCCCAGTTGGGGTCGAGTTTTCTCCCTTCTGTCTTGCGGAGTACAAGATCTCCCTTGACAAATCCCCTCACCTTGACGTGTTTGTTATAGTACTTCGCGACACTGGCTTTATGATTTGAAGCTCTGATTGTGGCTAGGTCACGAGTCACTTCTCTCATTTGTAATTCTAATTGCATTCTTTCGTCGTTATCAGCCAGATCGTAGTGAATGACGCGATCAGAGGGGATAATGAACTCAACTGGCACCGTGGCCTCCACGCCATAGGCGAGAGCAAAAGGTGTTTCTCCGTTGGCTTTTTTTACTGTGGTTCTGTTAGCCCAAAGCACCAGGGGTAGCACTTCGGCCCATTTGCCTTTAGAACCCTCTAGTCGTCTTTTCAGATCCATCACAATGCTCTTGTTCACTGCCTCCACCTGGCCATTACAATGCGGATGAGCTACTGACGCGATCTTTAATGCAATTCCCATGTCATTGCACCACGTGAGCAACTGGGGCGAGTTAAACTGTGGACCCCTGTCTGTTATTATCTCGTGAGGGAGCCCGTACCTGCAGATTATATTTTTCCACAAGAATTTTTTAACAGCTGGAACCATGGTGTTCGCAAGTGCTTCTACTTCAATCCACTTGGTGAAATAATCACGTGATATCTGGGGAGATTGCCCGTCCGGGCCTCATAAGTCCCTTGAATCTGATTCACGACAATTTGTGAGTCACAACAACACTTTACGACGTTGATATTCGCATTGATCGCGATCTCCAACCCTGCGATCAACGCTTCATACTCTGCCTCATTGTTGGTGACCTTGAATTTCAACGCGATGGTGTGATCGACCTTGTCCCCTGTTGGGGAGGTTAACACAACTCCCACACCGCAACCGTCTGTATTCGCTGCTCCATCGATATGCATGACCCACGCGGGGTCCTCTGGAGCTATGTCATTTCTTTTTAGTTCTCGGAAGCTGGTCTCTACAATGAAATCAGCCAGAGCCTGTGCTTTGATGGTTCGACGAGGTCTGTACACCACGTCAAACTCTGTCATTTCAATTACCCACCTTGCGAGCCTTCCTGATGTCGTTGGCTTATTCATGAAGGACGGAAGGGGTAGATCTGTCAATACCTCGACAGGATGAGCGTGAAAATATGGCCTGAGCTTGCGAGCAGCAGTTACCAACGCGAGGACAGCCTTCTCAATAGGTGAGTACCTGGTTTCTGCTGACAAGAGTGCCTTACTGACAAAGTAGACAGGAATCTGTTGCTCTCTGACCAAAACTGCACTAACAGATCGTGTGCCTGCTGCAAGATACAAGTGTAGATTCTCTCCGGGAATCGGTGACACAAGAGTGGGGAGCTTAGATAGGTGTTCCTTGAGGCTCACGAATGTTTTCTCACACTCTTCAGTCCACTCAAAGTTCTTGGGTTTCCTTAATATATCGAAGAAAGGGAGGTTTCGCTCCGCGAGCTTTGCGCATAATCTCCCGAGATAATTGACCCTCCCTACAAATCTTTGAACATCATGTGTAGACCTTGGTGGTTTCAAGTCTATCACAGCCTGGACCTTGTCATGATTTACCTCGACCCCGCGAGCACTGATTTGAAAGCCTAGGAACTTACCCTTTGTGACCCCGAATACACATTTCTCGGGATTGAGGCTCATGCCGTATTTTCTTAATGTCTCAAACACTTCAGCCAGGTCGCGAGCATGATCTGTTTGCTTCTTGCTCTTAACAACTATGTCATCGACATAAGCTTCCACAGTGTCACCCCTCTGGTCACTGAAGATCATGTCGACCAACCTTTGGAACGTGGCTCCTGCTTTCTTTAAGCCGAATGGCATGACCTTGTAATAGAAAGTCCCCTTGTCTGTGATGAAAGCCGTGTGTCCTGAGTCAGCTGGATTCACATGACCTGATTATACCCAGAATACGCGTCTAAAAAGCTTAAAGCCTCGTGACCTGCGGTTGAGTCGACCAACTGATCGATAGAAGGGAGTGGATAGCAGTCCTTGGGGCACGCTTTGTTGAGGCCGGTGAAGTCCACGCACATGCGCCACTTCCCTGTCCCTTTTGGGTTTTTCTCAACCATTACGACGTTCGAGAGCCAAGTTGGGTACTGAACTGGCTTCACAAACCCTGCCTTCAATAACTTCGCGAGCTCAACTGCCGCAACCGCGTTCTTTGGACCCACTTGCTTTCACTTTTTCTGTCTGCGTGGCTTGATGTCTGAACTGATATTCAAAGAGTGGGTCATCACACTCGCGGGTATTCCTTTCAAATCTTTTGGAGTCCAGGCGAAGACATCTCGCGAGCCCGTGAGCAAAGTCTCGATATCTTGCATGTCCTTCTGGTCTAACCTCCCCCCTACATACAATTTTTCTTCCTTGTTGAGGAAAGGAGTGATTGTCTGCTTGTCAAATCCATCAAAATGTGGTTTGTGCCCCTCTTCTTCTTCATCTGCATCTCGCGATCTCGGAGATGCACGTACTTCTAACTCTGCTTCCCCAATTACGTGGGGCAACCCCGGGATGAACAACTGATTAGCAAATAAAGCTTTGGTACTGCCTTTCTCAGACGATACATAACAAATTCGACTTTCTTCTCGATTCCCTCTCGCGATCCCTACTCCCGACTGCGTCGGGAATTTAAGGCAGAAATGGAAGATCGACACAACTGCCTCGAACTTGCAAAGGGTCTCGCGTCCTAGGATCGCGTTATAGGAGGATGAAATCGGTATTACCACGAAATCTATTTTTTCTGACTTTCTCAGTCCGGCCTCTTCACCAAGGATGAGGTCCAAAGTCACAACGCCTAGGGCCTTCACCCTGTCACCTGCGAAGCCCGCCAGAGTAGTTTTAGTCGGTTTGAGAGTTGACGCATCAATACCCATTTTCTCAAACGCGTCCCAATACAGTATATCAGCCGAACTCCCAGTGTCGACAAGGATTCTTTTCACCAGCTTGGTCCCGATCTGAGCATGGATGACAAGCGGATCCGCGGCCTCGACAACCCAGCTGTCTTTGTCATTGAAAACGAGCGTGTAGGGTTCTGACTTCGGCCTCGCGATGCTATACACGGGGAGACCTTGAGGTTTAGGTGCATTGCTTATAAGTCTTTGCTCTCGTTTACTTGGGGGAATAGGTACATGCCTGCCCGCGATGGTGCCCACATGGCCGTCCAGGCGAGGAAAATTCTGATTTTGATTGCGATTAGAACCTTGGTTCTGGTCATTTCTCCCTGGGGTTTGTTGCCTCGCGTCGGCTTGATTCCTACCTCTACCTCTTCCCCTAGCACCTCCTCTCGGGTTACCTCGGCCCGTGTTGTCATTTCCTCTCTGAGCTGTTAACACCTCTTGCTCTCGTGGGTGGTGTGGTCGCGACCTACACTCTTCTGTAGGGTGAGTATCCACCCGGTGGTAATCACACCACACGGCTGGTGCGTTGCGTCCTCGACCACGACCACCTCCCCTATGACCCTCGCGGCCATTATCTTGTTCGGATACAAAGTTCTGCGAGCGAAACTGATTCTGATCATGGTTTTGACTTCTGAACTGATTCTGATCCTGAATCTGCAACCCTGGCGCTCGTGAGTCATTCTGATCCTTACCCTGACTGTTCTGATGTCCTTATTACCCCAGCTTTGATTATCTTTCTTCTGATTCTGAGTGGCTTTACTCTGTCTATTACCTTTTGTCGCGAGGCTAGTGTGAGCCTCGACATGTATCTCTGTATATGCTCTTTCGAGCATACTCTGGTAATCTAACTCCTTCTTGCGATAAAGATATTGCTTGAAGGAACTCCCATCTGAAAGACCATCTAAGAACGCGACTTTGGCGGTCTTATCGTGAAAATCCTCTGCTTCCAGAATCTTTTCAGAAAATCTCTTGACATAGCTCTCGAGTGACTCGTTAGGGCCCTGCTTGACACCCACTACTTCTTGCATAGTTATCTTTCTTTTCTTAGAAGAGCCAAAGTGTAAGAGAAAGCTCCTCTCCAAGTCTGCGAACGAAGCGATGCTCCCTGAGGTTGATTAAGTATCCATGTCATAGCCGCATCCGCGAGAGTGCCCGGGAAACCTTTACACATTGTGGCCTCGTCCGGACACCTCGCGAGCATGGCGTATTTATAGCGTGCCAAGTGTTCGCTTGGGTCTCCTTTACCATTATACTCTTTGATCACCGGGAACCTGAAGTCTGGTAGAGGGACTGACCTGACAATGTGATCAGGGAAAGCGGTTGGGCCAAAAAGAGTTGGAGGATTGATAGGGCGGTAAGCCTCGTAAGCTTGGTGCGGATAGGTTGCCTGAGGGTAGTAGGGCTCGCCTTCATAATGATAGCGGGAAGGCTCGCGTTCTGCTCGAGTCCCATAGCCCCTTGCGTCGGGCCTTCCCCTGTTTGATTGATGCTCTTGATAGCTCGCGGGGGCCTGATTCAGATCGAATCTATTGGGGTGGCTAGCTCTCTCATGCCTTTCGACCCCAGGCCTGCGTGACACAGAGACTCTGTCGTCAGGCACATGCTCGGCACTCTCTTCTGCAACGACTTGCTCCTGATTACCCTGATTCTGTCCTACCTCGCGTGACACGGCTCTCGGCTGTTCCTGACCCTGAACCCTGAGCCCTTCCTGCGCTTTTCTCTCGCGACTGCAGGAATGCGCGATACTAAATCAGAGGCTCTCCTGTGAGGACAATTTCATCTTCATCTACGCGAGGAAGTGGTGCCCGCAAGTTGTTCACCTCTTGTTGTGTTCTCGTCTGAAAGAGGGTGTTGTTGACGACACCACTTCCCTCGCCACCGGTGTTCATTTTCAACTTCTTTGTACCGTCACGAATCTCACGAGACTTCGTTGGATGCCTTACTTGCGCGAGGAGGTCCCCACGGTCGGCGCCAGTGTTGGAGCCCAGAATTTGAACCCTCGCGAGGAACGGGGGAACAAATCTTCAAACAAATGCCGAGGACCTCTTCCACACTTCTGGACAAACAACTTAGTGAATACGTCTCGCTCGATCAAACTCCACTTCTTACTATCTTCTCCATGAGCAAACCGCTTGTTCTTGAGCTTCGTAACACCTGCACAACCAAACCAAGAGGGGGAGGCTCCGGATTTGGCTCTCCGACGCCCAACTCAGTAAATGTGTGAAAGAGCAACAAAGGACAAAGCAAAATGACACAAGCAAGGAGTAAATAGAGTATGAAAGGAGGATGAATGCTAATGCTCAAAACTCCATAAACAAGCTTCTCAAGCTCAACTTACACAATACCCAAAACACTTCAGAAATCACTCATTCTCATCACAAAAGCTTGATTACGGCACCGAGAGTCGAAATCCAAGTGTCGATCGTCCAAACGCCTCGGAAATAAGGTCGTTTGGGTGAAATGAAGCAATGGAGAACTTCTGTGTTTTTGTGCTCTCGGGAGGAAGAAGGAGAAGAAGATTTTCTAGTAATGATGCTCTGTCTCTTCTCTCTCCTTTCAGTTAGGATTTTATACCTTCATCTGGGCCCCACGCGAGTTATTTCTGATTTTACCCTTCTAATCTGATCTTATCGAACTTTCTGATGACACAAGGTCGGATTAAGATCGTGGATCTGCTAGGATTTGGATGGACGATGGGGGTTAAAGTCAACGGTGGCGGCGATTGTGATCGACGGCGGCGGACGGTTGGGTGAATCTGATGTCGAGGCGGCTTCGAGCGATCGTTGTGACAGACGATCGATCGAATCTTGGTCTTCGACAAGTGTTATCTACCTTGACTTAGTCGTCGATCTAGGTAGACTAGCTTGACTCGGACACGATAAGCAAGTGACGTCTTTCTTGACTCAACATCTGTTTGGCTCGACATGACGTACTCTTCTCTTCCTTGCCCCATATTCTCCATGATGTGCATTCCCTTTCGTAAGGCGATCAACAACTGCTTGGCTCGACTCCGAGTAATGGCTCCTAGTCTGTCTGAATCCTCATCTTTCTCAGCCCGACGTCTAGCACGTGTCATTGGTGGTCCTGGTATGTCTGAGCTAGTTCCTTGAGTAAGTATAGGTGTACTTACATCATCCTCCCTCTCTTGAAAAGGATTCGACCTCAAATCCATGGATAAGTCGTCCTCAAGCTCATCTACAAGAAAAGGAGAAAGGTCTGACACATTAAAAACATTATGGACTTCATACGTACCTGGGAGGTCTATCTTGTAAGCATTGTCATTGATCTTTTCGAGCACTTCAAAAGGTCCATCTCCCCTAGGCTTGAGTTTGGAGTTCCGTTGTTTAGGGAAACGATCTTTTCGCAGATGAACCCACAAGAGATCCCCTGGCTCTAGAAGCAGCTCCTTGCGCCCTTTGTTCGCTTGTTTCTGATACTGAGTTGTTCTGGTCTCCAGACGATCGCAGGTGCTCTGGTGAAGATCCCTTATGTGATCCGCTTGATCCAATCCTTCTTGGCTCTCTCGCTCCTTGATAGTGTACGGAATCATATCTAGAAGTGTAAGAGGATTCCGTCCGTACACTACCTCGAAGGGTGTCTTCTTTGTTGCCGAGTGTATGGCCCTATTATAAGCAAATTCAACAAAAGGCAAGCATTCTTCTCATTTAGTGAGGTTAGTACTTAACAATGAACGCAGTAAAGCACCGAGAGTTCTATTAACCACCTCAGTTTGCCCATCTGTTTGAGGGTGGCAAGAGGTAGAAAACAACAACTTTCTTCCCATCTTAGACCAAAGAGTTTTCCAGAAGTAGCTTAGAAATTTGGCATCCCTATCAGACACTATGGTTTTGGGCACCCCATGTAGTCGATCTACTCCTTCGAAGAAGAGATCGGCTACATGTGAAGCAGCATCAGTTTTGCAACAAGCAATAAAATGAGCCATTTTAGAAAACCTATCAACCACTACAGTTAGGATTTTATACCTTCATCTGGGCCCCACGCGAGTTATTTCCGATTTTACCCTTGTATAATCTGATCTTATCGGACTTTCCACTTTGGACCTCACACGTTCATGGACCGCTTTCGTCCGTATGGGCTGGTCTTGAGTTTATCATGGATCGCGTGCTTCAATTGGGCTTGATTCTCTTGGGGGTCGCGAGGGCCCGGAGAACCGGCTCCAACAATCAATATCGTCCTGTCTGGTGAAATCCAACTGTTACTCCTCACTCAGTTCAACCTTCATCGTTGACATACTAAAAATCCCAACCCCAATCCTTCTTGTGTTTCCGTTGTTCATCCTCATTCTAACATGGCTGACCAACCTTCTTCTAGTTCCGCTCCTCACTTGGTCTTATCGGATCTCCTCAGCATTCGGAATCCAAATTGCAGAGTCGCTGCCGAGACTGCTTGTTCGGAATGCGATTGCTGTCAATCTGCAGTTCTACTTCACAAGCTCAAGGCCGACGTCTCCGATATCATTTCTTCACTGGAACATCTGAACATCTTCGGACTGGATTTGGGCAGGCACATGGAACCCCTGGCACATCACGTAAATGAGGGAAACATCCGACCCGAACACGTCTACGACTTGCTTAAGGTACCGCACTTCATGGAGCTAAACCGCGCTGTAAAGCATTTCAAGCTTCAGCTTCCCTGGACACCCTACTGCGATGTCCCGGATGGAAACCCTAGATCCATCAATGGGGAAAGCGATCATCACGCCCGCGCCGACGTGTCGGAAGTGCTAATTAGTCAATTGAGGAACGAATACGACAATCTCACCGATACTCAGAAGAAATGTCTGTGCTGTTGCTCGGTTTTCGATTCTGAGATTAAGAAGAGGGTGTTAATCAATTGGTGGATCGGAGAGGGATTGCTTCAGGATCCGACTGCGGAATCCGATGGACAAGTCAACAAGTTTGAGCAAGCTGGCGAGGGCTTACTCGAACTGCTGGAGCAGAAACAGTTCATCAATCGCGTTTACAAGAAAAGGCGGGCTACAGATGATTGGTGGATGGAGCCACGTGTTCGAGTGTTCGTAAGATCGAAAGCAAAAGACAGCAAGCTCTTCGACTTTGATAGTAAGATCATGTCGGAAGAAGTTATGCTGCTGAAATCTGACAATCAAATTGATGATCTTCTTAATAGCAGTAAGACAAAGAAGGTCAAGACTGTGTTTAATGTGGACAGGGTTCGGATCGGGGAGAATGAAGCTAGAATCATGACTTTAATGGAAAGTTTAAGAGTGCTTCACCTAGGAAGATCCCGGATCAGATCTAAACAGCACATCCGAGTGAACAACCTCAATTTGATCATGAAAAGGTTGAAGAAAATGAAGGAGCTGAGGCTTTTAAGCCTTGAGGGGATATCGTCCATCACGGAGCTACTGGACTCTGTTTGTGATTTGAAGGGCCTCTTGGTACTCAATCTAAGAGCATGCCAAGCTCTGGAGTCGCTTCCCTCAGGAATAGGGAATCTGAATAGCCTTGTCCACTTGGATATGTCAGGATGCTACATGTTGATGTCGTTGCCCAAGGAAGTAAGCTTGCTGGTAAATCTTGAGGTGCTCAAGGGGTTTGTGATTGGAGAAGATGAACCCATTGGAACAAGAAAAGGCTGCACCCTTAGTTATTTGCGGATGATAAAGAAGCTGCACAAGTTGAGCATTTACGTTTTGAGTAAGAATTTCCCACAACGAGAGGACCTCAAAGATCTGGCCAACATTAAGGGTCTTGTCAAACTTAAGATAGTATGGAAGCCTGTAACATCCGAGCTGAACCAAGATAATGCAGTAGTAACAGAGAGTAGTACTCATGATCAGAACGGGCAGGTCCCAAATGATGCTAACCAAGCTCTGAATTCAGCAGCAGCTGAGATTTCAAGGCATTGGATGCCCACAATGTTCACTCGCTGCTGCAGAACGACCCATGTGGAGGAGGAAAACAACTCAGAAATTATGGAGAAGCTTGAGAAATTGGATTTGTGGTACGCGCCAGATGAGGCAGCACGAATGCTGCTGTCTCCTAAAAACTTCACTACTACACTGAAGAAGCTCTATATCAGATATGCCAAGATTCAGCATCTAAAAAATAATCATGCTGCAGAGGATAAATGGAGTGTCAATATGCTCCGCCTGTTGTATCTACCCAATTTGGAGATGGGCTGGGCAGAGTTGAAGGACGGTCGATTTCCAAAGCTGTCGTATCTGGAGCTACATGATTGCCCCAAGCTCCAATTTTCCCAGCACTTTGCCGACGGTGTTTGGATTGAGCAACGCTGCTAGAATATTCTTTTGTCAAAAATTTTCATACAGAATGCTATATTGTTTCTTTACATTTCTATGTCAACCCATTGAAACAAGCATTTGTTTTCCGGAAGTTGGGATTATACAAATAACTTGTAAGAAAGGAAACATTCTCCCAAACGACCCAAAGTGACGACTGTTACTAGCTAGTTGGCTGACTAAACAAGTTTGGAATGTGTTGCCATGTTATCTGAAATTGGATCATTCTTCTGCAGGTTGTATCCAGTCATTTAAGATACAAGCATAATGAAAAGCATCTTGCTAATGAGTCATCTCATGAGTCATGGCTTGATTTTGTTGTTCTTTAGTGAAAACCAAACCTGAATTCTTAATTTCCACTAAGCTGGTAAATTACCAACAGCTCCAACAAGGATCATAAACTTGAAGTTCAACCAGAATTTTGCTGTACATTACGGAGTGATATATGTAGTTGTCCACATCAGGAGGTGACCAAGCTCAAGAACTGGAGCTGCGAAGGTCAGGTATCAAATGAGGAATACAAATCCAACCTTAATGGTTTTGGGAGAAAAGGATGAACATGATAAATTAGAGATAGATCCAAGGTGTAAATTTGTGTATGTATCCATCTTTTTCCCAATACATGTACTCCCTCTGGTACAAGAATTAATAAAAAGTGAGATTAGTGAAGAGAAGAAGAAAAATGAAGTTGAGTAATGGTTGATTTGATTGATAAAGTGTTTTTAGATAAAAAAAGAAAAATAAAATATTGAGTAAATATATTAATGGTAAAAAATAGCTAGAAAAGATGTGGTTGATTTGATTGATAAAGTGTTTTTAGATAAAAAAAAAAGAAGAATAAAATATTGAGTAAATGTATTAATGGTAAAAAAATACGGAGTAGATAGAAAAGATGATATAGATGGTTGATTTGATTGATAAAGTGTTGTTAAGATATGAATAAACTAAATAAAGTAAGGGTATTATGAGGAAAAATTAATGGATAGAAAAAAAATGTTGCAAACATTTTGGGACGCCGAAAACGGAAATGTTGCAAACATTAAGGGACGGAGAGAGTATGATATATGAAAATTAGCAATCTTTACACATCGGCAAAAAGCTAACCCAATTTCGACTTATTTTTCCTACTCCAACGCCAACTTCAGGGTGAAACTCAGTATCAATCTTATAAATTAAAGCTCAACTCTTTTAGAGATTTTAGATTGATTTTAGGGTTACTGGTGTAATCCCCGCGCCATGCGCGAGTTTATACATCTTATAACTTGTAACTGATTTACCGTATGATATTTTAACCGGAAATTTAATTGACAGTATTAAAATGATGTTATTTTGAAATGACATTGCTTTTCTCGACCGAGATATAATTGTGCTAATATATTAATACGGTTTGCAATATAAACAAAACGAAAAAGTGGAGTATTGATCATTTAATATAAATAGATTACAAAACACACACAAAATTATAGATTTTTGGATTAAAGTTGAAGCCTACAAAATTGGTAACTAATTGGTAACTATTATTTGTTGTTGGGAATTTTTAAAATAAAAACTATTAATGATTTAATTTTAGAGAATTAACCACAAAATGCCACATATGAAAGATAAAGCTAAAATTAAGGAGAGAGCTCTAATTCATTCTCCTTTAATATATATATATAGATATATAGATGTTGTTAAACTATTATTACTTTTTATTTTAATTATTAATATATTGAATAATTACATTACCCATAAATTTTAAAAAACAATCAATTCTTCCAACAACCAAATTACAAGTTATCCCTCTAAGAATAGAATTTACATTTAAAAGTTAATATATATTTATTCTAAATTTAATTATGATATAATACAATGAGATATTAAAGTTATTATACTTAAAGTCAAGTAATGTATATACCATTCGTGAAATAAAATATGTATTTTATTATCTCCATTGGCATTGAATGTAAAAACAGGTTAACATCCATACAAAAGTATTTTATGCTAATTCGCGCTTACTTATAATGCTTATATAAATTATAGTTAACCTATTTATGAAGGGGTTGAGTTTTATGACTTTCTCTCTATATGATTTCCTCCATCGGGTCATCACCTATTGCAGAAAGTCTTGGAACGTTTTTAGAAAGGGAGTGTGTCACATTGACTCCGTTGAAATTTTAATGAAGAAAGTTATTATATTCAAAGGAGTTGTTTTTCTTATAAAAAGGTACACATTGTCATTTACCCAACTCATTGTGTTTTAGAGCCATTGACTTCTTAAAATCATTGTCAATGATACCAAAAAGCTATTTAAGACAAACCGCAATGCAATCAATAATCTTAGACTTTCTCTCTAGATGATGATCGATGTGATCACATAATCCTCGCCTTTCTATTGATCGAGGGTAATCTTAGACTTTGTTGACTTGAATCTCTATATGATTTCCTCCATTGAGTCATCACCCATTGCTTTCACTCTCGGAAAGTTTCTAAAACTATTCGTTTATTAAAATCATCTTATAAGCTTGTTGAAGAAATCAATGCAATCAGTATACGGTATTAAGCCAATGTATTGATTTTTATGGGGCATGAGGGGAAAGGGTAAGGGTAGGGTTAGTAGCTTTGTTTGGGTATAATAGTACGCCTAATGTTGGAATTATGAGGCGTTGTTGGTATATTTTTCTTTTTTAAATAAAATTGGCTTCGGATAGAGGCATTGTGACCACATTGATCATAACAAGGCCTTTCCATCATAAAATTATTCCGAAGTTGGAAAGAGTGTCTAGTGTTAGAATTATGTTCAAAACGTAACTGAGAAATTTTTCCGAAAAAGTGCCTACATAGGAAACAAAAAATTCTATTACGAGACAGTGTAATTTAATCAAGGCATGTCGTATTGTTGGTGTATTGATGTTTAGCGATTTATAGATCTCGTATTAAAGTGATTTGAACATCAAGGATGACTTGATTTTTTTCCACTCTTTAACAGTCATTTACCCCTCCTATGTTTTCTAAGTGTGTGGCAATAACAACTGCTGAGTTTGTTGGAGTGGCTGAAATCAAGAATTAAGACCAAACAATTATGAAATATAACAGGTCCATGAAATGTATAAAAATGTTCACATATCAACAACACTGAACGAGCTGAAGATATGTGGGAGAAGCTGCCATTAAAGGAGAATGATAGTGCAATTCGTACAAAATCAATGAAATTTGAGGTTTTTGGGCCAAACCACCCTTTATTTAGCCGAATTTGCGCCGAACCACCCCTTATTTAACTTTTTGCAAGAAACCATCCCTTTGTGTCATTCCGTTAACATGAAGGCACCCTTCAATCAGTTCCGTTATTTGCTCCGTTTAGTAGTGTGAAATGTCTATTTTAACCCCACTTATTTTAAAAATTTAAGGGTAAAAATGGAATTTGATGGTTTATGAGATATTGACCAAATATAGCGATATTTGATGTCTAAGAGTCTCTTGATTTCTGTTACTGCGTGGAGGACCATTGCCGATCTTCTCTGTGTTCTTCATATTGTGTTGAAGTTTCGTACCGCTTTCATTTCGCTGAGCTCGAGGGTTTTCGGTAGAGGTGAGTTGGTCATGGATCCGACTGAGATCGCTCATCGGTATCTTAAAGTCGGATTTCGTCGTCGATTTCTCTGCCTGCCTCCCTCTTCCTCAGGTATAAATTGGTTCAGATATAATCGCTACACCTCGACGCCGCTATCACGGACCCCGTCTGTAAGGCTGAAGCGGAGCGGAAGCTTCCCATCGAGATGTACAGTACGGATCTTGGAGTTTGAGAATCGAGCCGTTTGATGTAGGAGTGAGAATCAGAGACGGAAGATGAGAGGTTGGTGTATGGAATCACAGAGGGTGGTGGTGGAGCAGAATTTCGCTTCGAGGGCTTCAGATCCTTCAATGGAGGATGCTTCGAGCTCTTGAGTGGAGGAAGGAGAAGGAACTTGTCAATATCTCTTTCAAAATATCACGATATTTGGTCAATATCTCATCAGACATTAAATTTCAAATTTTTGCCCTCAAGTTTTTAAAATAAATGGGGTTAAAATAGACATTTCACACTATTAAACGGAGCAACTAACGGAATTGATTGAAGGGTGGCTCAATGTTAACGGAATGACACAAAGGGGTGGTTTCTCGCAAAAAATTAAATAAGGGGTGATTCGGCGCAAATTCGACTAAATAAAGGGTGATTTGACGCAAAAACCTCATGAAATTTTGCTCCTTGGTGAAATTTCTTCACATTGATTCAATAAATAACACAAACACAATTTAAGATGAAAGAAGGATATATATATATATATACTATAAATACATGCTCAAAAGTCCAATAGGAGGTGATTAAGAAATGAGTAATGCATTAAATTGGTACCAATTTCATTCAATTTTGGCAATGGACAGCCAACTTTTATATAGATAAGACTAGATACGGGCCTCACGCTTCGCGCGAGAAAATTACGGATTTTCGTATGTGATTTAATATAGTTATACATTATTTGTTAATATGTTGTTGTTGTTATCAAATTTATTAATATTTGTAAATATAAGTATTTTTTATTTCCTTATATTTATGTTTGAAGTAGTTTTAAAACATAATATTAGAATAAGTTTGCATTGTCATAAGAGAAGCTCACACATTAATTTAATTTGTGACTTAATCAAGTAGACTATAAATAAATACTCCCTCCGTCCCTAAATTTCAGTCACATTTCCTTTTCGGATGTCCCCTAATTTGAGTCACATTTCTATTTCTATCCATTAATTTATTCTCATAATACCCTTATTCAATTTACTTTATTCACACCCAACAATACTTTTTAGGGGTAAAGTTGTCTTTACATCGTAATAAGTTTTCTATTGGTTGAATTTTATGGTTTTTTGTGCCATTATTTACACTTTTACCTTGATTAGACTTCTCTTAATATTTGTGTAAAGTACCAAATGTGACTCAAATTTAGGGACGGAGGGAGTATAACATAGAGATATAATAAAGATATTTAAATACATGCCCAAAAGTCCAATAGGAGGTGATTAAGAAATAAATAATGCATTAAATTGGTACCAATTTCATTCAATTTTAGCAATGGACAGCCAACTTTTATATAGATAAGATATCAAATCAGATTGATAAACTATGAAATCTAAAGAAAATACTATCATAAGTCATAGAAGTTGAAGACGAAGGCCCGCAAAAATTGATCCGAATTGACTGTTAGATTTTTAAGGATTGAAGCAAATTTATGTCGATCAAGATGTTGAAACGAAGCAACAATTTTAAATAAGGTTGTGTTCGGCATCAACCTGATTATGGCTTATAATAGATTATAATATATTATAATTAATAATATGAGTTCGGCTTTTTGTCTAAAATCAGTACGGAGTTGAGAGAACACGGCCTTTTGATTTTCTTTCGATATATAAAAACAAATATAGACATATGAAATCTTGTTTGATTTGTCTTAACGAGTACTTTGATAATATTAAAAAAATATAATTTTTGTCATCGTATATTTAGAGATATTAACGTTACAATACGTGTCTCGACAAATGTGACAAAAACAAAGGTCTCTTATATTATGGGACAGGGGAGTACTATTTATCCTTTTGATTTGAAATTCCATTATTGCCCTTAAAATCTGCTTTTGAGTTTTAAACCATCATAATGTGTTTTGGGAAGCAGCCGAACACGGCCTAAGTCACGTCAGATCTAAGCCATTAGATTTGAGATCGGACGGTGTGTCTGGAGTCAAATTGTTGCGTCGTCCTCCTGAAGTCTTAATTAGACGGGAAATCTAATCAGCTGTCACCGACAATCTTCTCCGAAACGCTGTCCTTCTCCGTCACTAAAAAACTCTTCTTTTCCACATTCGTATTCCCTTTCCTTTTCTTCTCTGTCGACTCCAATCTTTCAGAGTTAGGTGATCCTTTCAACTCTGGATCATACCGCCAATTTCGCTTTGGATTTCGTCAATCAACCATTAATGGCGCCCGACAGAAACAACCACGACCTCAACAACGATGAATCCAGTCCTTTCCTCGCGAATCAGGAACCATCCAACGGAGAATTCAAATCCTCCGACCTTCACCCGTTCTCGCGTCCTTCTACTCCGGCTCCGCCTCCACCTTTGTGCTATCCATCGCTACCATTGCAGCCCGAGGCATACGGATGGACTGCCGACGGAGTTCCGTTGGGCTTAGTGAGGCGCACTCCATGGGACACCGGCCTTACTCATTGTCTTGGACGACAGGATGAGTTTTGTAGCAGTGATCTTGAAGTTTGTGAGTCTTTTTGTATTTGAATTATGTGCAATTTGCTCCCTATTTTGTCAATACTCTCCTTTTAATTCGTTCCTCTATTGCAATCGACTGTTGCTGGATCTGAATCCTGGGATAGTTTTAACTTTTAAGTATAACTATCCTGGCGCACTCCATCGACGGTAAACAGAAGAGGATTGCTCTGGTCTGTGATTTGGCCATCGACGAAACCAAGCTTGTTCTTGGCTGAAAGTGCAATCACCATGGATTGACGCCAAGCATAGAAACCAGATCCTTCGAATAGCTTGTTGACAAGAATCAACCCGGGGCCATCAGATGGATGCAAGAAGAGAGGATCATTGAAATCTGATCCAGGAATTTGCCATGGATTCTGATTAGGCAAATTCGGAAACCCGGTATTGTTCTGGCGATTAGGAGTGAACGCCATGAAGAACAATGAAGAATCAGGGATTCAGAAAAGCGGAAGAAGATGATCAGAAGAATCGATCAAGGCCTGATACCATGTGAGGAAACAAGGCCAGAGAGAGAACAGAGAAAGAGAGGAAGAAAGTTTGTTATGATTGTATTGAATCTGTTACTTGTCATCTATTACAGTTGTGGTATATATAGTGCTTACAAAGTCTTCATGTTTGCACAGTTATTATTGACCCTAGGGTTACTCTAGCGGTCACTGCTTCAGATTTTGGAAACAATTTGCTACTTCTGTTGCAAGATGTGATGGAGAACGGATACTCTGTAGGTGATAAGGATAAGGTGCTCAGTGTGAGCTGGCAACTTATGCTTCTCTAGGAATTGAAGTAAATGGTTTGATCTTGACTGGAAGAAAAATGTTAATCATGATCAGATGTCGAGAGTAATGAGCTGCTTCAGTTTGTGTGGCTATTTTGCAACTCATAGAGACTGGATGTTCCTTGATGAGTAGAAAGAATGATTGAATCTAGTAGTTATACTGAATTCTCTTCCCCAGAGATTTCAGTATATAGGATTTCAAATCTTTTTCTGGATTTAGCTGGGCAACTGCTATTATATTTCTGTAGTATGCTGTATGCCATCTTTTGACCTCAACTAGCTCCTATTTTTTTTTTGTATTAAGGTCCTGCATCTGATTATTTCCATCTTCTTTCATCTGTCTAGTATTCTTCTCGAAGTTCTCTTTGTGTAAACCAAGTGTTTTCTTGTTCAAATTACTCTCTTTTTCCCGGTTGATATTCCAACTTCTTATGTTATGAACTAGGCTTCTTATCCTGTCTCCTGCATAGGATTACTATGGTATGTAAATATTAACTTTGAGCAATTTTTCAGGTCTGCTCGGTTGTGTGGCCCCTTGTGTCCTATATGGAAGCAATGTTGAGAGACTTGGCTCGGGCCCCAGGGCTTTTACAACCCATTGTATGGCCTATTCAGCTTTGTGCCTGATTGGAAATTCTTTCTTTGGTTCGAACTGTCTAGCGCCCTGGTTTTCATATAACAACCGTACCAATCTTCGTCGGATGTTAAACCTACAAGTAAGAAATATTTCGTATTATGTTTTCACGTCACCATGTGTTAAATGCATGTTTTCTCTAGGAAGGTTTATTATATAGAATTCATGAACTAAGAGTTATAACCTAACTTATGCATGACCCGAATGCATCTTTTCTACTTTTACTCTCTAGCTTTCTATTTTTTTGCACAATAGAACCAGACATAGAAAGAGAACAATTTTGAATCCGACAAAGGACTCTTAACTGATGTTGTGATGAGAATGATATTATCTGGATTTCTGAATGTTTGAAGTTATCTGGAAACAGGGGACGTTTGAGTCAGTGACACGATCACTTGGGTTTTGTGAGAGTTTTGTGGAAGACGAGGTGCAGCGTGAGCAATGTGAGATGGCATGTGACTTTGCTACTCATGTTTTATGCCACCCGTGTGCTCTTTGCCAAGAAGGGAGGGAGATACGTCGAAGGCTTCCTCATCCAGGATTCATTAATCAGACAGCCATTGTCATGCATCATCCACCCACAGACCAGATCATGGTACGTGAAATGCCATGAGTTGGAATCCGGAACCCGGCATGATGGATTCGTGATTTCACTGAAGTTTCTGTCACCACTCTGTAGTTCTTGTCAAGTGATTGCAACATGAAGTGTATTTATTTTCTTACATAAACGACGTCTCCATTACTATGTTAGCATGTGTATAAGACCATACTGGAACTCTCTTCTGACATTTAGTTGGTGAATAATTGCATCTGGTGGCTCTATGGCATCTGGTGGCTCTATGGCATCTGGCTACATCTCTCTCGTTAAATTATTATTCTGACATTTTTTGGGTTTGGGTTATTTGATTTAAAATCTTGTTCTTAAACTGGTTAAACCAATAAGTTGGCATTGCTAAAGCTAAACGGTGACCTTATAATGGATCATTTGTTAAAAGTTACATAAAGCTTGTGAACCATAGCTGGATAGGTCAGGATATGTATCTGTGAAATGCTACATAGAATATCAGTATCAGGGTATGCAAAGTTGGAAGAGAATATAAGAAGCAATGGAAATACTGATCTGTTGTGAATTTCTCCATGCTTGGCTTGCGACTAAAAAGTTTAAAAGTGAACCAGAAAAACAACTCAGGGTTATTGCATGAGTTAGATGTAGAAACATGGGCTAATTTTTCACATCTGGTGTTTGGGAATGTTTTTAACTGCCAGCCATCTAATAAACATCCTTGTGAATTCGGAAAAATATTGAAATTAAGCAACATTGTCGAATATTATAGAATCGAGGATGGGGTTCACATCCAAATTACCAGCAACCTTGGTGAGAATAACCTCCCATGACTTACTGTCGATTCTTCCACCCATGTTTACAATCACTGAAAGCAACCTATCAATTTCAGTTTCCAACCCTAAAGAAGTTAGCCTTTCAATTAGTAACGAGTAGATTGATTCGTTTGGCAAACAACCTTTTCCCAGCATCTCCTCAAAGAGCCTCAAACCCTCTTTAGGATTGTCTGCCACACAGAACCCTTTAATCAGAATATCGTAAGTGAAAGAGTTGGGAATACATTTCTTCCCACACATATCATCCAGCAACCTTACAGCTTCAGACAACTCCCCCGCCTCGCACATCACTGCAATAAGTTCATTATAGGTGATCAAGTTTGGAATTGAACCACCCTCCACATCGCCAAATAGCTTCTTCGCTTCCCAAACCTTTCCCTTTTTACAGAGCCAATGAATAAGCGTGCAGGAAATAGCAGCGTCGGGACAAACATTCTTGTTCAATAGCTTCTCCCAAAGAGTACAAGCATCCTCTACCTTCTCTTCATGACATAAAGTATCAATCACCTTACAAGAAAGTGTCAAATCAGGCACATGATCCTGATTCAGCATATCAATAATCAAATTCACCGCCTCTCCCGATTTCCTCTCCTTACAGTAAGCCTCGATTATTACCGAGTACGTGACACCATTAGGCCGAACACCATTTTCTTCCATTTCATCCATAGTCTTCACTGCATCATCCAACCTGCCCTTCTTACAGTAACCATCTATCATAATGGTGTAAGTAGTCACGTCTGGCGCTAAACCTTTATCTAATATCTGCTCAAAGAATCTCTTAGCCGTCTCCAAATCACTGCCCCTAACATATGCACCTAGAAGAGTAGTGTATGTTACCAAATCAGGAACAACCCCCAACGCTGGCATTTCATCGAGCACCTTCAGAGCACCATCAATATCACCCTTCCCACAAAGGGCTTGAACCAGTATATTACAGGTAATCACATTAGGCATGAAACAAAACTTCTTCTTGTAACTCTTAAAGAGTACATAAACCAAATCGTACTGTTTATTCTTAACCAGAACACTCAGCAAACAATTAAGCGATCGAACAGTTCTCTCCACCCTAAAATCCACCATCCTCAAGAAAGTTTTTAAGGCGTCCTTGGGGCGATGAGCCATACCGTAGTTCCGCATAAGGCTGATGAACATCCCTTCTCCGTAGCAGATTATGCCAGAGGTCTGCATTTGGGAAAGTAGGGTTTCAGCTCGGTCGAAATGGCGGGCACGTCCAAGGCGTGTGATGAGAGCGGCGTAGGTTTGATCGGTGTGGTTGAATCCAGGGTGGAACTTTCCAGCGTAATCGAAGGCTCGAAAGGCGAGATCGAGGGGCTGGCTATTGATTATGGATATGAGGCGGTTGGTGTGGAGCTTCTTTGGCCATGGAGAAAGAGGGGGAGGGATGAAGTGATTGCTGAGGAGCTCATCTGTAGAGGTTGAGGATGAAGTTGCTTCGGTTGAGAAAGCGGCGACTATAGCAGGATGATAGAGCTTTTTGGCATGGTAGAGGCTCAACATTTTCTTCAACTGTGTGCAGAATCTGAACCCTGTAATAGTGAATTTGTCAGAATAGATGCAAACAATCTTCATCAGTAACCATTTTAATCCTCCATAACTAAGCTCAACTCAAGATCGGTATAATCCATCATCAACAACCACCTTCGAGTCTGATTGTGGCGAAATGTCTAGTGCGAAACCGACGCTGGCAGTTTCGGAAATTTGCGAAAGAACCAGGGGTAAAGTTGGAAGAGTGATGGTGTGAGAAATAAAAAAGCCCCTTCATCAACAACTACGATTTTGGAGGTTGCTTTGTCTCAGTTTCCAGTTTTCACTGCCTTCTACGCAAACGCTGATGCAATGGACAATAGAAATGTCGTCGTCTGCGACAATGGCACCGGGGTACTTCCTCTTTCCTCTACTATGCAATTCATCTGGATCCGATGTGTAATCTGAAACTTGCTGATCATGGAAAGATTTGATGTCAGATAATTAGATTAAATTTCACAAATTAGCTTTTCTGATGCTTCATATTTGTTACATTTCTGTTGTTCGGCTCTATTTAATTCAGTTGGAACTCTTTTGAGATGATTGATGTTCCCATAGCACGGCTTTAATTTTTATTGGTGGTCTTGGAGTACTTTCTGTATAAACTCAAGGGTTCGCTTATACTTTCTAATGAACAAATTCTCCAAAATATTCTTGTTCCCTTGATTTAGGTCGTGGATGGGAGAGGTTTGAGTGATTGGATTAAGCTTATGGAAGAATACGTTGGTTTGGACAGAACATTCTTCATGTAAACAGCAGGCAGATGTGTGGTCAATGGTAGGATTCTATGATATTAGGTTTAGAACATGTTTTGATCTTTGACTCTCAGAACATGAAAAGCTATCAATAGTTAGATTATGAGTTATATCATTCATTAAATATGCAAGTGCTTTCATGCTTATTCGACTTGTTCAATATCCGACTACGCAGCCATTTGGCTAGTCCATTATCCTGTCAAAGTTCCATGGCTGGACTTCTTGGGATGCATATGATTTCCTCATTTGGGATGAGTGCTGGATGAAAACCATTCATGAACAGGAGTAACTTCCAGGTTGTTGAACTAGTGATAGTAATGTTACCTCAATTAAAGGAGAGAGGGAGAGCATACTCAAATGGAACTTTGCTGCAAATTTCTAATTTCTTGAGGGTTATAGACATGTGGTAGGTTTCACTATATAGGTGACTATTTAATATTTTGATAATTTCTATGATCAGGATGCTAAAATTAGATAGATGAAGATGATTAAGATAACTTCATAATATATGGGATATGGAGTTGTAACATCCTATGAAATTTTGGAGCATGCCAAAAAAAATTCAAACATCTGGTTAGAATATGAATTATCATTGAGAATCACTCATACTTGAAATTTCACAAGAAGTAAGATTTGTATTATTCATTTGTAGTTAATGTTTGAAATAATTCAAGAAAAGATTACAAATTGTTAATAATGTGCTCAATTTTTTATTTACCTAAAGTAGAGGAAGTGTGTCACGTTGCTCCTGATCCTTACACATTCTTAATTGTTTGGGTCCATACAGTATGTCAAGTGCGGCTTTGCAGGAGAGAATTTTCCTACCTCAGTATTTCCATGCGTAGTGGGAAAGCCTATGTTGCGATATGAGGAATCAATAATGGAGCAAGAAATCCAGGTAAAACTTGAGCTATTAAATTCTTTGCAATGGAACTGAGTGTGATGTCACTGATGTACCAATGAACTGCAATACATAAATATGAATCACTTGCAATTGCATTCCATAAGAAATAGAAGCAGAAAGCCTCACATAATGTAAAAGTGGATATGTAATTGCCTATGTCTATCAATCACATGGAGGAAATTCAATGTATATTTGAAATGAACATATATATGCTATAAGTAAAAAGCAAAGTTCAAAAGAACATAAAGATGGAGCATTAAGTTAAGAGATGGACTCCCTGGAGTTAAAATGACAAGGCAACATAAACCCAATGAAGAGGTGATTGTCTATATAGCCGCACTTGGTGTTAGGGGAATGTCCCGATGATGTTCCTTTTATAGGAAGGTTAATGGCATAATAGCTGAAACTGCTGATGTGCATTCTTGACAGAAGGCTTTCCACTTTGTTTTGCAGGATATTATTGTTGGCCAGGCGTGTGCAAAGTGGAGAAATCAACTAGATGTTTCTTATCCCGTCAGTAATGGTATAATACAAAATTGGGATGATATGTGTCATGTTTGGGATCATGCCTTCCATGATGAGCTAAAAGTAAGATTTTGATACTTCTAAGAAATTATTCTCTCTTCTGGTCTCAGTTTTTTTTATCTTCTTAAGGCATTAATTATCTCTTTACACAGATAGATCCTACAGAGTGTAAAATCCTACTCACAGACCCACCCCTAAATCCATCAAAAAACCGTGAACAGATGGTAAGCATCTTCCATTATAGTTGTCATTATTACCTAAACTCTGTAAGAGTAAACCTCATTCTTTGTTTGCCAATGTAGGTCGAAACAATGTTTGAGAGATACAACTTTTCTGGTGTCTTTATTCAAATCCAAGCTGTATTGACACTTTATGCTCAAGGTTCTAATACGAAATGTAACTCTGAAATAATTTTCTGAAATGAACATAATTTACTTCCTAAGATGGAGGTTCATGAACCTCCATAAATGGTTAGTTTCGTTTAATTTTGATTTGAGAGGATGTCCATGTGTCCTCTGTATTGTTTCAGATATAAGAGTGTACATTTCCTAATTTTTAATTTTTTTCTTCTTATAAAAAACTAATGCTGGCTTCTCACAGGTTTGCTAACTGGACTAGTTATTGATTCTGGTGATGGTGTCACACACGTGGTAAATGTCAAAGACACTATTCTCATTTCTGAGAGTTTTATTTGTGAATCAACATGTTTTATCTGTGATTAATAAATTATTTCCTCATACTGTAAGTTCCATGCCATAATTATCTTTCCAGTGATGCACTAACTGTCTCAATGGCATTAGAAACATAGTCATGTCTTCATTTATAATGGATAAATGACTTCCATCGCGATGAAGTTCGATGCCATCAAATATAATTAGACCGAGTAATAACTGAAGCATATTATTTTGTTCCTTCAATTTTATGTGGCAATTTAAAAATTAATGTTAAAAAAGGTAGAATTGTTTAGTTTCAGCTGAAAATTTATTCTAAAAAACGTAGAACTATACCCTCCCTATTAGATGTCTTACCCTCAACAAGCCTGCCTTGTACCTTGTGAATAACAAGGTTAATTCAAGGGATTTCAAGCAGATACATCATTGACATATCTACAAAAGATGAATTGGTTGTGAGCTTGCAAGTAAAATAAATTTACAAGATAGCTTCTTGTAAGTTCCTATCATGAGACTAGAACAAGGGTTCCTCCGCAAGGTTCGTCCACGGAGGGTATCCGTGTTCTCAAAGCTAATTTACTATCATCTCATAATCACATGTCAGTTTTAAGGTGGTTATGTAAAATGCAAAGCTTATGCATCTTCTAAAATCAGTTGTGCTATACTTTAACTTCTCATGCATGTTTTAACATTGTGTGCCAGGTTCCAGTTGTTGATGGCTATTCGTTTCCACATTTGACAAAGCGAATGAATGTTGCTGGGAGACATATTACATCTTATTTGGTAGATTTGCTCATGCGGAGAGGGTGAGGATTAATTTTATGTATGATGATGCAATTATGTATCTTCTTCCTCTTACTTCATTTAGGTACCTATCATGTTTTCTTGCCATTTGTCCTTGATAGGTATGCAATGAACAAAACTGCTGATTTTGAAACTGTGAGGGAAATCAAAGAGAAGCTTTGCTATATAAGGTGTAAGCATGAAATCACGTTAGAAGAAAATTTACGAACATAGAATATTATAACATGTCTAATATTAGATTGTTTTACATGCAGTTATGACTACAAACGAGAGTATCAATTGGGGCTTGACACCACCATTCTGGTTAAAAAATACACAGTAAGTTGATACATCGGAAATCTGGACCTCACTTAGTGAAAGCTTTTGCATTTTTTTAGGTTCAATTACTAATTAATATTATCCTATATCCTGCTTTCCTTAGCTAAATACATAATGTGATCACATTAGACCAAACTTCTGGTTATATACTTCAATTGCCTTTTTCCATACCTACTTATTGGAGAAATAAATAGTTGATTTATGTAGTTGCCAGATGGACGAGTTATTAAAGTCGGTACTGAAAGGTTCCAGGCTCCTGAAGCTCTTTTCACCCCTGTAAGCAGCTATTTTCTGTAGTTCAATGCATTAATAATTTGAGTTGTTTCTTTGATTTTGACTGTTGATACTTACAACTTTTAGAGCCTGATTTATTAACGTGGCCTCTTGTAGTAGTGATAGAGATAGGAATTACACAAATTTTCAACGTGGGAAAAAAAAGAGATTATTGGAGAACACAAAGCAAATGTCTTGGTTACTGAAATCTATTAACAGAGTTAAGTTCCATCTTGCAAGAGCCAAGAAGTAGATTTTTCCCTAGGGTAACTGCTGTGGGAAGCTCTAGTTTCCAGGATAGCTCTTATCCTACTCAACCTTATTTATTTACCCACTCCTGCGAACTGAGTTGAGACAACACCTAGTAAAGTTTACCCTGGCCTAAAAAGCAGAATAGGATATTATTCCTCCCTTGTCATCTGTCTACAGCTGTTCCCATTCGGTGTTCTCCTTCTGTTCCTGATTTTTTTTAACAAGTACTTTGCAAGAGCTCAAGTACTTCTTCTAGTCATTGCTGCTGCAATTTAGAACTTGAAGAGCTAAAAAGATGCAGTTACTTAACTTTCTAGAATTTATGACTTTTTAATTAGGTCCATATGTCTCAATAGGTTATCAGGTTTCAGTATTTTACTTCCTCAAAGTAATGAGAAACTTATTTTATGCTTTATCATCAGACCAAACATACATCTTATAGCTGGCAAATATCATGGTTCTTTCTGCAGGAACTTATAGATGTAGAAGGTGATGGACTGGCTGACATGGTGTTTCGCTGCATTCAAGAAATGGATATTGATAACAGAATGATGGTATTTCTATTTCTCCTTGGTATCAGTGTGTTCTTACTTCTTTTTGTAAGGATGGGGCATTTGTTTTTACATCTTTTTGTACTGCTTAGGTAGGATGAGGGTTGGAGGAGTAGAAGGTAGATTCATTAAGCACAATGAAAATAGTCTCCTAAAATTGATTATTGTTTCAGAAACAAATGATATTGCTGTTGTATGACAGCCCTGCATATTGGTGTTCCCATTGTTGCCACAAATATACAATTCGTAGATAAGACATGACAGGGAAGATGGCATTTAGGCTTTTGTGATACCTAGCATATTTTAAGGGTATTGTAATCATTCATTCACTCAAATACTTCTTGAATTTATCTTTCTCCTCCTGTTTTATCAGTCGGGTTTTATTTATATATCAGGTTGTGAGAAATTAATAGCTGTCTTCACTCAAATGATCTGTACGTGATACTAAGAATTGGGGAAACTAGTTTTCATTTCCCTTTTTTTGAGGGAATTGCGGAAACTAGTTTTCATACCTACTTAGACTTTTCAGTGGGTCTTACATGAATGCTGTACATTTCAGCATCAACTGGAATTGTGATACTCTGTGTCTGTTTCTATTAGTTTCATTTTTCTCGGATCATTAAAAGATGTGTTTCTATCAATTGTCGGGTACTGACATGGACTACATTTGATTATACACTTTTTACACCTTTATTCTCCCACCTAAAATTTGAGATAGAGTAATTTGATAATATGTTAGGAAAACGAAAATAATCAACTTTGATGTGATACAAGCATAGGATATTGCAGTGATTGGAGATTCAATTTTCTCTTAGAGAGGCTTGCATCCAAAATCAAGCTGAAAAGCATACAATATCGATGCTCCATAAGACCATTTTGGTTGTGACTTTTCAAGGAAGTGGTTGGCTCTAGCTTTAGTTAAGTTTCTTACTTGATCCAGTTCGGCTTTTTGCCTCCAGCTTGATATGGTTCCTTCTTGATGATCTAGGTTTTTCTATATTAAGTATTAGTTAATTGCAAACTTCATAATCGTCGTACCTTAGAAAACGATCCTGATTTGGGTATTTAGAGTCAATCCGATTAACTTGGCTTGCCTCTATATCATTGAGCAAAATGTATTAATACACTGATTTCCAATATTCTTTACAGCTGTTTCACTCTTAGGAATTATATACCTCTATGTCACTTCGGAAGCTGTTTTTTTTTTAAAAAAAAACATAAATCTGTGGATACTGGATTGGCTATAAATGTACAATATGAGAGTTGCAGAAAGCCAGTCTTAACATAGAAATAATGATTTTTTAAAATGATTCATCTCCTTGAATTATAGATTGATCTAACTCATCATTGAAATTCTTGTATGGCAGCTCTACCAGCATATTGTTCTAAGTGGAGGGAGTACAATGTATCCAGGACTACCCAGTAGGTATTAAACCTCACCTCTTGCGTAATGGAAAATCATGCAATTGGGCAAGCTTTATTTTTTGTTTATAGCATAGACTATGCTCTATGGATTTGGCTTTTCTACAAAATATGTTACTCCTACTAGAGAATTGCAATATTTTCTGTTTCCAACACTACAAATTACTTTTGATGTGATGAGTCCAATGTAAGCGTTATGGTCTGTAGGTTTGATCAAATTCACATAATTGTATATCTTTCATGTGTGGTAGGTGTCTAGGTGATAGCTTTCTGACATCTGTTATTATTGGGTCATGTGGAAATACCTGTGTGTGTTATATTGATATATTGCTGAATGGGCTTTAAACATTTTCCTGTCGTTTGTTGTTTAAACTGAACGTTTGAACTTTGAATGACTTTGATAGGCTTGAAAAGGAAATACTGGATCGGTACCTTGATGTCGTCCTTAAGGGAAATAAGGACGGATTGAAGGTAAGTTTAATTCTTGATGTGGATTGCACAGTAAATAATCATATTTTGTACTGGGTGATTTTTATCTGATATACAAACTGTTCATTACCCACTATAAATTTTCCAGGTTGGTTCCTGGGCCAAAAAAGTGATATAGGAAAAATGTACCAATAGTTCATTACCCACTATAGATTTTCCTTTACAGTAAACTGTTTTGCCTGAAGGATGATTCATATACCTTGTCAACAATGAAAAAGTTTGTAAGAACAAATGGTTAATCCACACTGCATGAAGGTTGTAAGAACGTTTAGTTAATCCACAACTGTCACTTTAAAGAGACAATAATGTAGTTTATTCATGAATTTTCTGATTGCAAATGACTAGTGGACCCTCAAATATAGTTTTCATTTAGATTTTACAAACACTATGCAAAGCAGCAGACGAAATGGCAAATTTCCCATGTAATGGCTTTTGGCCAGTGTACGAGTTCCAAGGGCCTGAGCCCCCAAATTAGTGTTACTGCATATAAGCATTCACATTTATGTCCCCTTATACCCTTTGTTCCTGTGTTGATCATGTTTTTGATTTGGACGCACAGAAACTGAGATTACGCATAGAAGACCCCCCAAGAAGAAAGCATATGGTGTACCTTGGAGGTGCAGTTCTTGCAGGAATAATGAAGGTCTAATACGAACTCTTTTCCTTTTTATTCTGTCCTAACGCGTAATAATTATTATGATATTGAATTAGAGTACTGCAGCTTTATCTTAAATTATAGTAAAAGAACAATTGAGTTAAAATAACAGTGGGTTTACTGAATCCTATGCCCTAGTCCTCCAGATTCAAATTGCATGTTACTTCTTATTGGGATAACATTTTCAAAATGATGGGAAATATCCAGATTGGGAGAAACTCTTAAGCTCTTATTTTCTTCAACTAGTACATCTTTTCCTTCTGTATTTTAGCTAGCTTCACACTAACAGATTGTAGATCCGTAAATGCGGATTGTTTTTGTCATATTTTTCCATTTCACACTCATTTGTAATGTGTGGCATAATTTTCTTACAAAAACCTATCTGTATTTTCTCATCATCTTAGATTTCATTGTCTTTCCCTATATAGATATTCTTCTTTCATTTTAGTCTGTACAGCAGAGAATGAAACCTTTTGAGGAAGAATTTTCATCACACACTAGACGAAGGTATAGTAACATTGATGTTGATGCAGGATGCTCCTGAGTTTTGGATCAGTAGAGAAGACTATTTGGAGGAAGGGCTTGCCTGTTTGAGCAAGTGTGGCCAAGCATAACTAACTTTGTAGATGATGTGCATTTGTTTTAACTTGTTGAAATGGACCTTGCAATTGAGACTTTGTACCTTGTGCTTGTTTAAGTTTGTATTGTGTTTATCAGTGAACCAAACAGGACAGTTGAAGAGCAAGTATAGGAAAAGAAAGAATAGAAGCATTTTCAATCTTCTACGAAAAGAAATGTCGGTCTTGATGAAAAATCTCATTGTATTTGGAGTTACTATAGTTCGAGTGAGAATAATTTTTAGGCTGATAATGTATGAATAACATATGTTAATCAAAATATCAAAATATACTCAAATGTTCTGTACAGTTTCTTAATAAATGTTAAGTGATCTCAATAACTTAACAAACTAAACACGTGATCAACGCCGACAACACATGATCGACTATCCTAACGCGTTAGCATTTTAAAATTCATTAACATCCAACATTTTTCAATAAAGAACGGAGATTAACGACTTAACAGAATGTGACCAATCTTGGTTTGCAAACATTGACTGAAGTACTGAACTACTCCGTACATAAAACTTAACATGTGATCCACTAGTACAGGCTGTACAGCTGCTAAGAGAATCAGGCATATCACACTTGACCAAAGATATATTATGCATAAATAATGGATATGGTCAACATAATATGAACGAATTTTTTTTCTGAAATGGGCTTTTTTTCAAAAAAAATTCCCGACGTAGGCTCTTTTCAAAAGAAATTCCCAATATAGGCACTTATGCCAGCTTCGGATTTTTTTATGTGTGAGAGACGCTTTCTCGTCCGAAGTTGGTTCTCCCATTTTTGAATTTTTTATGTATAAGAGACGCTGGCCCGACCAGCGTCTCTTATACGTTAAAACAGTCTCATATAAATGGTCCTTTTTTTTTTATTTGAACATGTATAAGAGACGCTGGTCTAACCAGCGTCTCTTATACATATTTTTTTTTTCATTCCCCCGTGTAAGAGACACTGGTCGAACCAGCGTCTCTTACACGTAAAATGTTTTTTAAAAAAAAAGCCCATGTGTATACAAGCATTTTGTTTAATTCTTTTTTTTTTCAAAGTTTATATATATATTATTATATATGACTTACTCGTGTTTGGATGACTCGTATGAGCTCGTTTGAAATCGGAATCGATCACGACCGATTTCGTTGGGTCCGTATTGATCCCAGCTTTCACCAGATATGTCTCTCGCTCGATTATGATTTCGAACGACCCCATACGAGCCACCCGAACAAGCGTAAGTCTCGTGCGTACCTTCTACTGTAATTGGATATTTACAAATCCGTTCCTCCATATCAGGCGATGAGAGACATATCTGGTGAAAGCTGGGATCAATACGGACCCAACGAAACTGGTCGTGATCAATTCCGATTCCGAACTAGTGAAAGAAGGTATGCACGAGATTTACGCTTGTTCGGATGGCTCGTATGGGCTTGTTCGGAATCGGAATCGACCACGACTAGTTCTGGTGAAAGCTGGGATCAATACGGACCCAACGAAATCGGTCGTGATCGATTCCGATTTCAAACGAGCTCATACGAGTCATCCAAACACGAGTAAGTCATATATAATAATATATATATATAAACTTTGAAAAAAAAAGAGAATTAAACAAAATGCTTGTATAAGGCGCTGGTATACACATGGGCTTTTTTTTTTAAAAACATTTTACGTGTAAGAGACGCTGGTTCTCTTACACGGGGGAATTAAAAAAAAAAATATGTATAAGAGACGCTGGTTAGACCATCATCTCTTATACATGTTCAAATAAAAAAAAAAGACCATTTATATGAGACGCTGGTTCGACCAGCGTCTCATATAATTTTTTTAATTTTTTTATGTTTTAACGTATAAGAGACGTTGTTCGGGCCAACGTCTCTTATACATAAAAAATTCAAAAATGGGAGAACCAGCTTCGGACGAGAGACGCTGGTAGAACCAGCTTCGGACGAGAGACGCTGGTTCTACCAGCGTCTCTCACACATAAAAAAATCCGAAGCTGGCATAAGTGCCTATATTGGAAATTTCTTTTGAAAAGAGCCTACGTCGGAATTTTTTTTGAAAAAAAGCTCATTTCAGAAAAAAAATTCGAATATGTACAGCTGAAAGAAGATACTGATTCACACTTTTATTTCAAGCCAATCATACAACTATTTAAGAATGTGATGTCATTAGCTACGTAGTATCAATGTAGAAAAAACATTATGATATCAAATAATGCATTAATACGTTATTCAAACACACCCTAATATCTATTTTTAGCCATTATAAAAGGGCATCTCTAAGCTTCAACGGTGGCATTAAACCCGGAGTATAACTGTATAAGTTACCCCGTCCGGTATTTGCAATTGTTTTTGCCAAAAATAATCTTGTTAGCGAAACATCTATATCTATATATACACGATTCTTATATACAGTCCGGTACTTTATTCAAACAACGCCGGGTCACTCGCGTTCTGCGAGGACACGTACACTCGCGTTCTGCGAGATTAGCAAAAAATTAGGTTAATTACATGCATGCTAATCTCGCGTTCTGCGAGTGTACGTGTCCTCGCAGAACGCGAGTGTACGTGTCCTCGCAGAACGCGAGTGACGCGGCCCTCGCAGAACGCGAGATTAGCATGTCAGATGGACGTTGTTGTGCGCCATTACTACATGTCTTGTCCCCACCTAACTATAATAACTACCTCCTTATTTTAAGTATTCCGTAACACCTATTAACCCTACCCTAACACCTCTTTTTATCATCTTTCACCTCTTTCACCCTCCATTAAAACCCATTTTCAAAACCTTAAAACTTCAAAACACTCTAAAAACACCTAAATAATGGAAGATGAAGAGGAATTCAACAAAGGAGGGAATGAAGATGATGGTTCATCAAGTTATCATTCAAATGAGGTAATGTTCTTACTTAATTTTTGAATTTTAATTTGTTTTGCACCATTAAGAGCTAAAATGAACTTATTATGTTGTATTTCATGTTAAATCTAGTAGTAGTAGTAAGTGTTGAAGAGATGACTTTTGCATATAATGTCAAAAACTTAGATGTGTTCATGTTTTTAGGGTTTTTATGGTTTTTAATGTAGAAACTCATGTTATGTTAAAATATCCCGTTGAAGGACTAGTTTTAGGAATTAGCAACTTCTCGCGTTCTGCGAGAGGAAGCCCCTCGCGTCACGCGAGAAGTGCCTCCCTCGCAGAACGCGAGAAGTGCGTCCCTCGCAGAACGCGAGAAGTTGCACATTACAGAGTATTAACAGAAGCATTGTTATAGGTGAATTTTTCTTTGTTCACTGGATTGAATGCAATCCAGTTGAATGACTACACCTACCCCTCGCGGAATACGGTGCCCGTTTCGCCACCGTCATTTGATTTAGGGATTGACGACTTTGGATATTATCATCAACCATCTTTATATGAACAACATGTGCCATCTACATATGAATTGCATGTGCCATCTACTTATGAGTTGCCCGTGCCATCTACTTATTCCATGCCATGTACATATGAGGTGCCATCAAGCTATGATGCGTTTGATTCACAATTTGTTAACCCACCAACAAACGTAGGAGAGGAGATGTGTTTTCTTCCCTCTTTACGCACTGCACCAAAGTTTGATAGTCCCGTATGTGAGGAAGAGGTTGTTTCTAGGGATTATTCGGAATATTTCACTACGGAGCAAGTGTTTGCCTCTAAGGAGATCGGTCATTTGTGGGCTTTGAATGTTGCAAAGCAACACAAGTTTATGATCTCTATTGGAAGGAGTGTACCATCTAAACCGGGGCAAAGTGGTAAGATTCAAATCATTTGTGAGAAAGGAGGAAGCCATAGGCCTAAAGGTGTCGGTGTTAGATCAAACACAAAGAGCAAGAAAACGGGGTGTAAATTTCAGTTGAAGCTCATGGAGAACCGGGTTGAAGAGAATTGGAGATTAGTGGTTGTTTGTGGTTTGCACAACCATCCTATTGGAGATAGTTTGGTCGGGAATGCATTTGCCGGGAGGCCAACCCCGGATCAAAAGAAAAAGGTTCGTGAGATGGTACTTTCACATTGTTCTCCAAATCAGATTTACACTGAGATAAACAAGGATCCCGGAAGTTGCACAAAGAAGAACCAAGTGTACAATTTGGTAAGACATATAAGGGAAGAGGAAATGGAAGGTAGAACCGTGGTTCAAGAATTCTTTCACCAATGCAAAGAGAGCAACTACTTCATGGAGTATAGGCCAAGTGCAACGAACCCTTCGATAATAGGCGACTTGTTCTTTGCTAGCCCCGAATCAATGAAACTCTTAAAGGCGTTTTCATATGTCCTTTTGATGGACTCGACTTATAGCACGAACAGGTAAGTATTTATCATTCTGTTTTTATGTTGTATTTATCTTACTGTATTTTGGTTCCAGGTACAATGTTCCCTTCCTGGAGATAGTCGGTTTGACTTCTACATGGAAGAATTTTGTTGTGTGCGGGGTATGGTTAGAGGCTGAGAGCGAGGATAGTTATTTATGGGCGTTGCAGCAGCTGCAGACGATGTATTTGAGAATAGGAGCATCGCCTACTTGCTTCGTCACTGACCGTGAGATGGCTCTTATGAATGCAACAGACAAGTTATGGCCAAATGCAAAGTTTCTCTTATGTAGGCGACATGTAAGGAAGAACATAGAGGCGAGAGCCAAGATAGCTATGGGCACACAAGCATTGGGGGTTCATATTTCAAATGATTATTATAACGTGTTCGAACAAACCACTGAAGAAGATTACAAGAGTACTTTGAAGAAACTTGAGGACGAATGGCGAGCTTATCCAGCCGTATTGAAGTATGTGAGAACGAATTGGCTAAACCGTTACAAAGAAAGACTTGTTTCAGCATGGACGGATAATGTCTTCACTCTCGGGAATAACACGACAAACAGGTATGTTCTGTTATTTATGTCTACCTTCTACATATGATAAAAAGAGCTTCTGTAATGCACACCTCGCAGAACGCGAGGGCATACCACCTCGCAGAACGCGAGTAAATTCCTTGATTCAGTGTTGACGCATTTTCGAATGCAAAGATCCTGGAACAATCAATGAACTCGCAGAACGCGAGGTGTACAGACCTCGCAGAACGCGAGGATTTGCACATTACAGAAGGATCCACAGGTTCTGATTTGTATTTGCATTTTATTGTTTTTCGAACATTTTAGAGTTGAAGGAGCACATTCATGTCTTAAGTCATACTTGTCAAGTGGAAATGCTAGGCTAGACACAATGTTCAAAGAATACAAAACAATGGCGGAGAACCAACTTAAGGAGATTACTGTGTCTTTCACCGAGAGTTTGAATAAGAGCTTCACAGTTGTTGAAGGGGCCGACTTGTTTAAAGTCTTGATGTTCAAAGTCTCTTACAAATGCATAGAATTTTTGCTTAAGGAATACACGAAGGGGGAGAGATTAGGTGCGCACTTTAATATGTTTTGTAGTTGCGGGATCAAGATTAGAGATGGGTTGATGTGTGTTCATCAGATTGTAAGACATTGGAAGGAGCAAAGACCACTAAGAGTATCAGAGTTGCACCCTTTCTGGAGTACTTTGAGTTTGGAAGAAGTTGATGTTCCCGGCATACTGGAAGTTAAGAGTAAGGTGGCAAGGCGTCTTTTTCAGACTTTCTATGAGGAAACGTTTCCGAAATTGTGCCCCCATGATCAAGAAAAGTGTGCACAAACTGTTTTAGACATTGGGAAAGTAAATACTCCTCTAAAAGAGCCGGCTATTTCAAAGCACACCGGAGGTCGTCCAGTCGGAGCTCCTAACAAACAACCTAGGTCAACGCAAAGAAGACCGTCTGCATGGGAGCACACTAATGTTGAGATGGATGCTAGAGATTTGGAAGAAACACCCCCAAAGAAGCAAAAAAATGCTTCTAATTCTGAAACATTCAAGAAACCAAAGATTAAGGTGATTGGCAAGTACAAGTCTCACATACCCGCGTCAATGCGCACCCATGTGAATGGTTGGTTTGAGGTAAATGGAGATGGAAATTGTGGATTTAGAGCAATAGCTCATGAATTGCATGACAACCAACACTTATGGAGGGAAGTAAGAGATTTGATGATAGCTAAGGTCAAAGAGATTTGGCACCTAGTTCAAGGAACTTGGATTGGACCTCCACAACAACCAACTTTGGAGAGCGCTTTACACCAACTTACATGGGAAGGAATAGGAAGGGCTCCAGAAGATCACTGGCTAGCTACCCCGGAAATGGGATGCCTTGTGGCATCCACATTCAACATAGTGTTCGTAACGGTGGGAAAAAATGCTAACTACACTTACCTTCCTCTACAACGTCCTACTTGGTTAGAAGATGGTGACACACTTCCGACGTTCTGCTTATTCTATATTCAGAGTGAGAGACATTTTGTTCCGGTAAGTTTTTGGATCTACTTATGAATTACTATCTAATATGCAACTTCCTAACGTTGTTGTTTTCTTGTAGTTGCGTCTTGAAGAAAACTGCCCATTACCTCATCGGACCTTTCAACTGCAGAAAAATACAAAATTACACACTGCAGGCCAAATTTACAAAAAATACAGTTTCTGCAGAATTATCAGCTTCTGCAGAAACCAAGCATTTTCTCGCGTTCTGCGAAGAGTAACACCCTCGCGTTCTGCGAGTATGCCACTCCTCGCGTTCTGCGAGAAAATGCACAGAAATTGCATTTTCTGATAATTCTGCAGAATTTCTGTTAATGTATTAAAAATGCAGAAAATCAATAAATTAGTAAATTACCTCCCCTTTCTGGATGTGGAACGCCACATGTGCTTCAAATCCCTTAAGCAACTCGGGATCTTCTGGACCGCCAGGTGTGGCATGAGTGAGCTCAGGATCATACTTTGGCTCATTCTTCTTGGACTTCCTCTTTCTTTTTGGTTTCTGGACCAATTCTTCTTCTTCTTCTTCTTCTTCTTCTTCATCATCATCATCATCATCATCATCACCTTCTTCTTCGTGTTCTTCCCCAACACCTTCATCCTGGTACTCTTGTTCCATCGGTTCTGGTTGAGGATTGTAAGAAGAAGAACAAGCTTGTCCACTTCCTTGACCCATGTCTTCAGGAACACTTCCCTCACCAAATCCACCTCCCCAACATTGTCCACCGACCCAACTTTGTCCACCCCACCCTTGTCCAACTTCCACTACAGCATACTGAGGAATGAAATTGTCCCAGCTACCCGATTGTTCATATGGAGTTGATTGTGGTGCCCATTGAGTTGACGGTTGTGCACATGAAACTGACTCTTGAGAATAAAGGTCCCAATCATCATTTCGATACCCTTGATATGTATCTGCTCGTTCTATCCCACTAGGCACAAAACAGTCTTCCCCGGCATAACTATGGACACCACTGTACCGCTCTATGGCGCGATAATCAACGTCGGGGAGCCCCTCGGGGAAGAGCTCTACCGGTGTTGTATTCTTTGCTCGTTCTCTCACAGCGTTCCTATTTCTTCGACGGGTTGAACGTCCAGGACGATCCATTACCTACAAAAATGTAAAGTAGAATCAGTATATAAATATAACAGTATATAAAGTAAAATCAGTATATAAATATGTATCTGCAGAAGAGGAAAGAATTTCCTCTTATGTCAATTCCTCGCGTTCTGCGAGTAGCATGACACTCGCGTTCTGTGAGTACCATGACCCTCGCGTTCTGCGAGTACCATGACCCTCGCGTTCTGCGAGTATACTACACCCCTCGCGTTCTGCGTCAATTTGCACAATCATGAGTTTCCGGCAACAGTTTCCGGCGAGATTTTCCGACGAAAATTCAATATTTTAGCTAAAATACCTATCAATTTAAGTAAATTACCAAATAAACATCAAAACCCTAAATAAAATCAACAACTCTAATCAAAAACCCTAACCCTAATGAATTTCAACATAAAACAACATCCACTCATCCACCATAATTCAAAATCATCATCTTTCATCCATTATACAACCATTTCTAAATCAACATTCAATATCAAAACATCATATAATATGCAATTTTCTATACTAACAACATATATTCATCTAAAAACAACATTAAAAAGCATAAGAATATTAGAAACATACCTTATATGGAGATTTGAATTGAAAAGAGGAAGAAGAAGTAGGTTGAAATTGAGAGAGATGGTAAAATGAGAAGAGAGCGGCGGAATTTTTTTATGGTGGTTGTAAAAATGGGCCGAGTAGGGTTTTTCCCCTTTTATAGGGAAAAAACACCCTCGCGTTCTGCGAGGTGACGCACTCTCGCGTTCTGCGAGGGGACGCACTCTCGCGTTCTGCGAGGGGACGCACTCTCGCGTTCTGCGAGGATGCGCTTCCTCGCAGAACGCGAGGGCCCGGGCGTTATTTAGAAAACGCCCGGGCTGTATTTAGCAAGGGCCTATATATATATATAAAAAAGTTGGTTGGTCTTAGCCGAAAGTAAATGAAACCGATACCTATTTAATACATGAACAAAACCTTTCTCTTCTCATCATAAATATTTAATCCAAAACTGAAAACTCTCATATTCTCTTAGTTGTAAGCTATACAATCTACTATATAACTACTAAAGCAGAATGCCTTACTCTCACCTTAGCTATGCCACGTGGCTAGAAGGCTTTTCAGCCTATCCACGTGTCCGCCACGTGTCGTTATGCAATTCGTTGATTTTTTTCCTTTTTCAGAAAAACTTATTATAACACAGCTGTGTTTTCATATCTATGGCAAGTGTACAACTCCAAATCACGTTTTTCTATGGTAAATTTTATGGAAACTGGTGTGAAACTTTTTAGCTAATTTATTTTTTAACCAATTGCTTTAAACCTATAATGCAAAAAAAATAACTACAACACACGAAAAATGAAGACATAATTACATATTAACCTAGCTAAAGACCTGATACGAAATTACATAAATTACACAAAGATGAACACATCATTACAATTCTTCTGCATAAATAAAAACTGAACCCTAAATCTGGAAGTGCACAAGATCCTTCGCCATGCCTGAAAAAGGAAATTAAAAATACATAAGAAAAGGTATACTATTAAAATTTCGGACAGAAAAGACATTCAAAAAAATACATAAGCAAATCTGTAAAGCAAGAAAGGAAAGACCTTTAAAAAATGTACACAATTTACTAAAAACTTGCCAGCATATCTTCTTGCCTGATTCCATTTTAACACCTTCAAAACCCTAATTACTGCAATCAAAGTGGCCAAAAAATCTGTAAAGCAAAAAAAAGGAAAGACAACTCAATGTAATGTACACAATTTACTAAAATTATGGCAAGAAATTGCAATTTTCGTCTCTGCAAAAAAAGAGGCAGCAGTATTATGCACAAAATGAAACCCTAATGTTTCATTATAAAATGAAACCCTAATGTTTTCACGTTCTTCCCTATTCTCACTTTCTTATCATAAACCTACTCTCATTCTTCCAATCATACACCATGGATAATATTCACATATTATCGATATTACATCTTCAAAACACAATTTTACTAAGAAGGTTAGATGCATACGAATGTTCAAAGTTCCTATGAAGGCAGATCCCTCTAAAAATGTAAAAATAGTCTTCTCTACAACACTCTTTTCTTCAAAAGACACTCAAACAATGAAGGTTAGATGCATAAGAATGATCTAAGATCCTACGAAGGCAGATCTCTCTACTTTCGCCAGCACCAACATTATTCATGGATGAAAAGGTAGATATATTATTATTTTTACATTTTTCTCTTTCTATATTTCTCTATCTAACTATAACTATTCAGCACATATTTTTGATGAAAGAAAGAGACAGAATTCACTACAGGAGAATAGTCATTATATTTTGTAATATAAATTAAATCAGCACATATTTTTGTTACATATTATCATAACCATCTGTTTTGTTAATTTTAATTACTCTGGTAGATCTTATCGAGATGTTGGTTGGAATTGGTGATGTTCTGAATTGATCAGGGAGAAAACCATGAAGTTAATGGATACAAGGTGTGCGAAAAAACACATTTTTCTTTAGAACCATTTAAAATTCTGCAAAAATATAGTTTTTCTTAGATTCTGCAAATAATAAAGTTTTTCTTATAGATTCTGCAAATAATGTAGTTTTTCAGTTTGTTCAGTAATTTGTTCAAAAAATGAAAACCCTAAAGCAAAAAACTGAACAAACTATTGAAACAAGAAAATAAAACCCCGTTTTGTTATATAGTAGACTCACCAGGAAAACCCCATTTTTCTTTGGACCCATTTAATATTCTTTTGGTTCTCATATTGTATTTAGTATTCCTTTAGAACACTAGATTGCCCCAAATCATCCATACCAACCAAAGAACTTCAAAGCAACTAAGTTAATTTCCTTACTTGGTTTTTAGAACACTAAAAAATTCAAATCTAACATTAAAAATGTAGATATAGTTAATAGAACGCCAAAGGATATCAACTTATTTTTTAGAACACTAAAAAATGTGGGGATGAGTAACTAAGTTAATTTCCTTACTTGGTTTTCTTAAGAACTTCAACTTCTTCTTCAGTGGGAAAACCATGACCACTGCCAGGGGACATCCTTTGGCGTTTTACTTTTTCTCCGTTGCTCTTTCTCCGTTGCTCTGCTCTTTCAGACCTTCCTCTTTAGATCTGAGTTCTTCCTCTTCTCTAAATTCAAATCTTATTTTTGTGTCTGCCAATTAGAATTATTGATTAGTTTTTTAATGATTAATACATTGTTCATCTTTATGAAAGTTACTTCTCCTTCCTAAGCAGTCGTTTATCACAATAAATATTGCACATAGCTGATGCAAAACAAATATGAACATGCTTTAACAAACAAAGGACTACTAAGCTTGACATTTGTTGCATTCTCCTATTCTAAATTTCCATCAAGTATATTAGTGCATAAATAAATTAAGAATATTTTTTGGTAAATAACTATTTTATTCTTCTGCCCATGTGACAGAGAAATGGTATTTTAAGTGTGACGAAGCAAAGCATATACACCTATAGACATGAGTAAATACTAATATGCAATATCACAATACTAATGCATAACAAACATGCTTTGACAAAGAATCATTAACCAATATTTGTACTAATAAAAAAGAAAAATTTGAGAAGTAGGGATACCTGTTCATTGTTGCTTTTACAAAACTGTAATTTCTTGCATTCTCTCATCTAGCAACTAAAGATGAAAAATCATTCAAAACCAGAAAAATATAAAAAGAATAGAAGAAAGTAAGGATCAAAATATCATCATGTCTGTTTCGATTTGCTAAATGACACAGAATAAGAATTCAATTTTTTTGTAAAATCCTGTAAATAGATTGGATATGATAAAATAAATGCAGAGAAATAATAGTTTAAGAGCTTGGAAGGAAGTTCTATGTTATTTAATCCTAAATAAACTTTTTCTTTCGAGGTATGTTATTCAGATTAAGATTGCGTACCAAAATAGAATTGAAGTTAAATTCCCAGCATCCCTATATTGTAAAACAAAAACATTATGTAAGAAACGAGATAAAAAACACACACACATTGCAACTAAGCTTTCAAGATCAGAAAACACACACAGAAGCAAAGAGGAAATCCGTACCCAATTGAAAGCAAGCAGTCAAGTTGCCAAGACCCATAGAAAATAGCATATCATATAAATTCATGAAGCACTAAGGGAATTATTAAGAAGAAACTTACACGGGATGAAATGCCATGACATTGACAGGGTAGACAATATCCCTACCGTCTTCTGATTTCCGGTGACATTTGAAAGTATACCTGGAAAGAGAATACAACAATTTGAGAAGTAACTTTCAATGTATTAATCATTATAGAGCACCAATTTATAATTTGGAATGTAGTTTCCACATGAGCAGCTTCATTACAAATCAATCAAAGTTCACATTAACAACAAAGTAGGAAAGGAACATTGAAGACCATAAACTTGATAGGTTGCAGAAAAGAAATTTCCTGTTAGACAAAGATCTTTTACAAAGCTAATACTTTGTGGATAAAAGTAAACCTCATTCTCTTCCATGAAGTACATCACCACTAAAAAAAGAGCAGTAGATACAAGTTGAGTGGTTTCTGGACGATAAAACCCTAAAAAAAGAGCAAAGACTGAGATTGGAGATTGGAGATTGGAATCAAGTTGAAGAGTGGAGTCGCATAGAAAAGAGCAGTAGCAGCACAAAAACAGTGAAGAAGAGAGTGGCGGTGGAGAGAAGCATACCTCAAGAAATGGATCTTCAATCGACATAAGAAAAGCTGAGGTAGTGAGCTCAAATCTGGAGGAGGAAACCCTAGAAAAGGAAGCGGTGATTGAGATTGGAGATGAAGATGGAGAAAAGAGGGACAGTGAAGAAAGCTTGCAACTAATTCTTTTAGCTCAGATCTGAATTTGTTTAGCTCAGATGTGGAAGGTAGAAATGGAGAGTGATAGTGGTGTGGCTAGGGTTTGTAATAGTGTGGCTGCAACAAAATCACGTTTCTCAGCTTTGTTATATTGGGCTAAGTAATTGGGCTGAGTAATGCTGAAATAAAAGTTTGAGTTGGGCTGTTCGGACAAGGACACCTCAAGTATTAAATTATTGAAACAGATCCAACGACACACGTATTCCTTTTTGTAGGCCTCCCCTTATATAACAACCCCTAAACCACAAATATTTACTTGAAATGCCAGACATGTAAAATCTAGATCTTAAAACTTTATTTTCAAGATATTTTCAATTTAATGTGTTCATCCAAGCTGGTGAATCACCCGAATTACCAGAATTTTGAAGACAAATTCCGTGATTATTCATTCATTTAATTAATTTCTTTACCCTACAAAGTGATCATGCACACACAATTTGACTATATATTACAGTAAGAAAACAGTAGCAACAAGAGGGGCTGCAGAAAAGTTGGTGATTTTGGGATTGAAGTATAAATTTGGGCCCTATACATTCAGATACATCAATAAAAAAATTATTTATAGAGATTATATAGAAAATGAAAAAAAATGTACTATTTCAGGTTAGAGTTGTATATATATATTTTCTAAATACTTCTTATTTTATATGTTATTCAGTGATTAGAGCATGGATGACTTATTGCAAAATGGTAAAATGATGTAAAAGGATAAATTTCGAGAAAATGAATAATTATATATTAATAAAATAACAAAATAGTTTAAGTAGATATTTCTTATTCTAAGGGATTTTAACATTTTTTATTAAACTTAATATAACAAAATAGTTTAAGTAGATAATTATATATTAGTGAAATATATGCAAGATATACTACAACAACTATACTATACAAAGAAGTTTTTCGCAATTTGTAGGAAACTTAAATATCTTACTATATTTTTTCTTTTTAAATTTCTATTTATTGTTTGAATAATTTAATTTTTAATGTATTAGTACTTTAATTTTAGATATTGTAAGGGAGTTGACAATACTATCTTAAGTTATACGGAGTATGTGTTTTTTAATAATCTATAAAGATGCTAAACACGAATATATTTATTTTAATTATTTTATTAGTCTTTTTAGTAGAATAAAATAATAAAAAAATTCCCGTGCATGGCACGGGTACTGATCTAGTTAATGTCTACAAGTCTTTAAATTCTTCATCTCAATGATATCAAATTTAGCTAATGAATGCACTAAATTAATAATTCTTAATACTAAAAAATACAACACACATTGGATGTTGTATATTTCGGAACATACATCGAATGTTGTTGTATATTTTAGGACATACATTAGTTGTAATTGTAAAATGGAAATGATCATGATCTTCAATGTTATTAATCAATAATAAGTAAATATAATTAATAATATAAATCTCTATATATAAATTGGTTCGTATTGTCCAAAGTAAGGACAGTTGAGACTCTTTAAATGTCTAATAAGACCATAACTATGTGCTTATCGTTGATATTTCTACCATTTCATCTTTTTTTCGCTTTTCGCCTCCAATCCGTATGGCGATGAAGAGCAATTCAAGCATCGTCAACGACTGTGTGATTTGGTACATATATAAGAGATATTATTTTCTATTAAAAATTACTCCAAAAATACATATATGTAAATAATATCTTAAGTATACAAATATCAACAAAAATAAAACGCCTTTGGCCCGCGCGAATCGCGGGGAAATAACCTAATGTCTATAATATAATACAGTTCATCCAAAACATGTCTATAATATACTTTTGACAAAAAAAACGCCATAATACTAAATTTCCAATGTGAAAACATTAAGAATTCAATTAAAAACTAGGTGGTGTTTGTCGGATACGGAAAAAAAAAAACGAATCAAGTCCATTTTAAAGAATTGATTCATCGATCAAAATAACAATGTTGGGCTCCTCAACTCTTAAAGTTCAAAATCAAATTGATTAAATAAATTTGCGTTTTTTTGGACTAAAAAAACCCAAAAAAACGCACCCTAAGTATAATATATTTTTTTTTATGTATATATGTTCAATACTAGAAAGAAAACTATGTATAAGCAAATGTTGTATATTTTCTGAAATACTAAATTAATATGGCTTCCGACAACGAAATCAAACAAGAAGTGCTCGTGATTCATTTGAACTCCTGATTCCGGGATATTGTTTGTGCTTGACAACCCGAGATAAGAAGACTTAACAACCAAAGATTTATTAATACATATCATTGGTTTCTTTCATTCAAAGTATATGTAACAAAACACACAACATTTCAATATTTCATGTTAATTGAGCAATTCTTTATGCAATTGCTCAAGTTTCTTGTACATCACAAACCATATACATTAACTAATCAGAATTCACAAACCGGCAATCCTTCCTTATCTCACCCTGATCCCCGGTGAGCGGATTGTTCTCGGACAACAAGACGATGGCTCTCGAGAATTGGTCACGAAAGTAGTCATTGTCATCGGCCATTTTTTGGACATAGGGCAAAGTGTCCGGATCAGAAGCGAGTTGTTGGTCAATGGAAAGCAGACCCATGTTGGTTAACAAGTGTTTGTAGTACATGTTGTCTAGGATCATGGGTGTGTCTCGGTCGTTTCTTGAGTACTCGACTTCATTCGGGTCTGGGGTTGGACTCGGACATCGAGCCTTGAGGTATTTGGCGTAGTCTGGGTCGAGGGTCGAGTCCACTTCAGGGTATAGTCTTCCCACTAGGTTTGTGCAATGAACTCTGCCTACTGAATGTGCCCCTGCTCAATCAAATCCTCAGCATAAGTAAATAACAATACAACTATACAAGTATTGGAGAAAGTATGGATCCTACTTTTTTTTTTAACGTTTGCAATAAGAGACGCGGCTGCATACTTATAATTATTACATACTTTTTTTTCTCAAAATGTCCTCAAATTTTTTTTGTCGTCCAGATTATGAACATTAATTTATTATCTGTGAACGCAAAAAACTTTGTTTTTCCTACACTAAGTCTTGTTCTCACCGAAACTTTTATCTACAAGCATACCACTAACATAGGTTAAGAAAATTCGATACAGTCATTACAAGACAAGTATATAAGCTATATTTAAATATTCTATTCTTATCATATAGATATGCACTACATTAATTGTTACTTGTATACTTATATTTTGATCATACATGGAACAATGGATGTCGATCTAATCCATATTAGAACAAATTGTCATCATCGTTAGCTAGTCAATAGTAATGAGTTAATGATGAACCAAATAATTGGTACATACGTATAGTAGTATCCCATAATTGATTTTGGAAATGAATTAAAATCTCATAATAACAAATAATCTTAGATTTAGTCAAATCATAAGTAGTGTAGATATATATGAATCTGGTTCAGATGAAGATGAGTTATTAGATAGAGAATAAGAATGATGTATATGTATGTTATAATTCATGCATACAGATATTATAACTCATTTTCATCACCAAATAATACAGATATTATAACTCATTTTCATCACCAAATATTGTGTGCATGAGTTATAACGTCTTTGTACATGATATGTAGTCTTTATGTAAGGATTCATCCTCACGAGATTTTTGTCGTATATTACCAAGAATGGCGACGGTTGCTTCAACGTCGAGTCCAAGCGATTGAAATCGGGAGAGAACGAGGGAGATGGAGTCGTTGTGATTGGGAATGAACTCTTCTATCACCGATGCAAAGCTTTCACGACTATCTCTTCTCCCCGTCTTCATCTCTACGTGGGGGCCTCTCAACTATATTCAAATTCCAAAACTATATTATTAACTAATTCCATCATATAATATTCAAAGATAGATCAAATTCATGCATGAAGAAGGTACCATTTCGATCCCATCACGCGCAGAAAGAGCGACGATATCGGCACAAGAGACGGTGCCGGGGCATTCATCCTCGACGGCTTTCTTGATGACTTGAACGTATTTGAAGTTCCTCATTCCGAAGCTCCGAGGAGCTGCTTGCTCCGTTTCCACTCCGTTAGTCGCATCCAACAACAACGATGCGTCGCATGACTAAGAGATTTATTGTATCAGAAATATGATTTACGTGATCGATTATATTTGGAGAGGAAATTAAGTTATTACTGTAACAAAAACGAACAGATCGCGTTTAGAGATTACACGTCATTGTTCATATTCTAGATTATACGTTAAACCCATGTATCCGGGGAATTATATATGGAGTATCGTATGTTCATACCTTAACCATGCAATCATGGAAGAGATTTCTGACCCAAGAAACAGCAGTGTTTCCATGTTTCTCGTACAACTTGCTTACTTGGTCCTGGATGATTTTCTCCGCATTTGGACAGCTTGTTGCGTAATAGTTGGATTGCAACTGACTTAAACCTATACAATCCGATCATACATAACTTATAATTAAAAAAAAAAAAAAAAACGCGTATGAATTACGTGAACAACTCATGCACACGTGTATAAGTTAAATTCTCGCTAATATACACAAATAAATACATGCATTTTTTTATTTTAGTTTGTATATTCATGTTTTTATATTTGTGTGTCGTACCAATTGAGTTATTCATAATTCATACGTACCGGTGTAAATAATTGATCTGTCGAGGAAAGTTTCGGTGTAAATAACTCTTAACACAGGAAAAACGAACAGATCGCGTTCACGGATATTATACGTCAATGTATATATTCTAGATGGTAATGTTCATAAACTGGGCCATAAAATTTTTTAAACCTTTTCAGTGAGCGACGCGGTGACATACTTGTAATTACTGTAAACTTTGTTTTTGTTCTTCTCAAAAAAAAAATCGCCCAAATTATGAATTTTACCGCTCAAACTCAAATTATGAGTTTTACTGCTTAAATTCTAGATGGTTATGTTCTAGAAAATATAGATATATAACATCAAAATTAAGATGGAAACGTACCAAGATGAAATTGTAGGAGAAGCACTGAAGCTAGGACTACTAAGGGAAGGAGTTGAGAAGGCTTCTTCTTCGTATAGGTTATTGCCATTTCTTCACCTCAAAATATTGTTGATCAATGTTCTCATATCATCCATTATATACTACTCGTGATGGCTTTAATTTATTTTTGTTGCTTCCTGAATAAGCCAAAGTTTGGATTAATGAGTACCCCCACAGCAATTGACAATATTGCAAATTGGAATTAAAATAAAATAAAAAATTGATGAATGGGAAGGTCCCAAACCCTCCATTATAGACCCACTATGTGTGAGTTTGACCTTTCGGCTGAAGTTAGCTCACGCTTCCTTGGACGGCGTAATATCATATGTCATTCATATGTATTTTTTTAAGAAAAGTTTTGATATGATAATAACACTTAATTTGGGCGGAAAAAAAAATTGAGGTCATTTTGAGGAAAAAAAAAATCAAAGTTCGCAGTAATTAAAGTTATGTCACCGCGTTCCTCATTGAAAACGTTCAAAACTTTAATGGTCCTAATTATGAACATTATAATCAAGGATATGAACATTAACATGTAATCTGTGAACGCGATTTTTTCGTTTTTTCCTACGTTAAGAGTTATTTACAACAATACTTTTCTCGTGGTTTTAAGGCATAAGTAATCGGGATAATCATCGCAGCGTGGACTCTAGTTAGCTACGGTGACATTTGATTTAAACCACTTGTATTATAAGATTAGGACAAGAGTTGTCACTTGGAGTCTCACTATCAAATTTTTAATTGTTATATAACCATTACGAACGATCATACACTACTAGAGAAATGGCTTTTCCTGACATATCCTTACCGACGTATAACAGTGTAGGAGGCGTATCGATAAATAGTTTTGTCACTATTTCCCTCATATTTAGCTTCAGACACTTCCCGACACTCCTGATTGTCAGGTCAAATTTCTGACGATAGTTGAACGACGTCTTTTAACGTCGATAGAGTATCGACAGGTAAAATTATCGGTATAACTAACGGAATTATTTCCTGACGCTAACTTACCGACCCCTTCTAACGTCGATAAATCACCTATAGATAAAATTGTCGGAATAGGTTACGAAATCACTTCTCGATACATATTATTGTCGGCACAAGAGACCCAAAAGTCTGACCAAATATTTTGTTTTTTTGAGTTTACTCCCTTCTCACAGGAAGCGACCAAATATTAATTAGAGGAAGGATGCTCAGCTCGCCTGCGCTCGATCGACTTATTTCCCTCTTTTGCTTGCTTCTCCACCGACGAGACGACCCACAAGCAGCCACCACCGCTCGAGTCGGCCTCCTCCGCTCCGTCCAGCAGGTAATTTCACTTCGCCTGTTGTTCTCCTCCTCCTCGATCGGCTCCTCCTCTTCTACTCTCTTTTCGCCCAACAAATTTGCTTTGCTTGCTTAAGTTTCCAGATTTGCTTTCCTTGTTTATGTGTTCAGATTTGCTTTGTGTGCTTAAGTGTTCAGATTTATTTTCTGTTCTCGATGTTGATATTTTTTGCTTAGTTATTTGATAAGTTTGCACTCCAACTGCTCGATGAAATGCTTGTGTGGGAAAAATTTTGTTTTACTAAGAAAAATCTACGTCAAACCATCAAGCCAGTTCGATTTTATTTCATGGCGCCTCCAACCTTTGCTTCAAGTGTGAACTTGGACCACTTCCATCCAAGTGATTCAATAGAACGGGTTCGACACCAAAACTCAACAGATGAGTCAATTCAGCAGTGGGGAAGATGGGCGGTAATTGAGCGCGGGTAAATTTTCTTAATTTTTTCTCTAAAAATTATGTAATTAACATGTATATAAGCCAATTTGAGACTTGGGTAGAGCAGTTGCTCCATCAGATTTCTCATTCTTCTCCTCTCCTCTCTCAGTTGGTTACTATGAATTCAGGACAGAGAATGGCCTCTCGTGTCCGGGCTCCTTCTCGCAGCACACACGGCACTGGAATTGAAGCCAACGCCTCTGTATTTGCGATGAGCTCACCTGCCTTTGTTCAGGGCCAAAACTCAGCACATGAAGAGGAGATGGAACATGAAATCCAAAGAAATGAACAAGTGGAAGAGGAGATCCAAGTTACCGGAGTTCCACGTGTGGATTTTGACTTAGACAACTCTGGAGATGAACTAGAAAAGGATGCAAGCGGCAGACAGAGAATTCGTCCAAAGGGTGAAGCGTAAGTATCTTAATCTTTTTTCTTTTTAGTAAGAATGAACATGTGAAACACTTAAACACCAACTTCAATTTCTTAATCACAGGTTTCAAGACCATGATGAAAAAGCTGTAAGGGTTATCACTAGCAACAAACAGAAACGTTTTGAAGGAGCATGGACTTCGTGGAGGAAAGTGTCTGATTCTCAAAGAGAAATATGGTGGGGAGAGTTTAAAGTAAGTATATTATCAATACTTCATCTATGACTTCAGATTTTACAGTGACTTATACTGTGGTGAATGCTTTTGTGTGTGCATAATGTCATCATTTGGTTGTTGACATGATTAAATATGTGTGTAGAAACATTTCTATTGGAAAGATCGTCATGCAACAAAGGTAAAAGCCATTTGGCGATCAAAGTGTAGTCAATCTATTAGGAATGCATTTTGTGATGCTCGAAAAGATAAGAAAAAACCCCCATGGCTTGATGCTGTATTCTGGGATCAATTGTTAAAACATTGGGAGGAAGATGACGATTTCAAACGCATGAGTGTTACTACTAAGCGTAGCCGAGCAACTGAACGACCTGATGGCTTTTCTAACTATGCGGGAGGATCTGTATCTGTGGTTAATAATGTGGAAAAAATTGTAAGTACATTATTTACTTTATGTTTCTCTTGTATTATGTTAATACGATTTGTTTAATATTCAAGTTTTGTGCATTTTAGGAGAAAGATAGCGGTAGAAGAATGACCCAAGAGGAACTTGTTATGGCGATGTATCATAGCAAAAAGAAAGGAAAGTACACGAGTGATCGACCTCAAAAGACAATGGTAAGTATGTTAATGATATTTGAGATTTTGGTTAATTAGTTAGTTTGGTTGGCTGCACTTTTGAATCTGATGGGTATGAGTTGTTTTTTGTTAGGTAGTGTAAGTTATTGTGTATGTGTCTGCTAATGTTGACCACTCAAGTTATTGTGTATGTGTCTTGCTCTGAAGAGGAATTTTGTTGTAGTTCTTTTAATTTTAATCAAATCATGATGTGTTTTGATTTTTTCTGGTTTAAATGGAAGGTTGATACAGGTTATGTTGTTTAATTGGCCATTTATTTTGTTCATATAGTCATATAAATACTACTATACTAAGTTTTCATTACAGCATTATGCTCGTTTGTTTATCACGGTATCAAGGCATTTGCTTCTGATTTTAAGTAAGAAATAGTTCGTGATGGTAGCTGTAAGTTTCGATTTGGATTAGAGTCTTTAAACCTTATTAACTTGGGGCTTCTTCTTCTTTTGTTTCTAAAATTAAGTGTTGATGTATCTAATAGTTCAAACAATTATCTTTGTTACCTAAAGGAATTTGAGAGAAAATTTTGCTTTAGAAAGTGGCATTAAATATGACCTTATGTATCTGCTTATATGGAGAAATTACCATGTTGATTATGTGTGGATTGGTCATCAGTTATTCTGCTGTAATCTATTTTAAACAAGCTGCGTTCTTATTTTTCTGTTTCATCAACGAGTGTTGTATCTCGTTGGCTATGACAAAAATAGGATATGGTTTGATAGCAAGGGTTATCAGTAAAATACTTTGGTTCCTTTAAGTTTTCCCATAGATTCCCCATGATGACAGACACTACAGCTGGAGTACGTGACAACTTGTTCTTATAATCTACAATGGGGCATGTTGTACACATTCTGATTTCTGAATTAGGTCTTTCAAGGTCCTTCAATTTGTATGCTTTATCTTATGCTATGAGATCTGAGAGTATTTACTGTGATTAAAAATACTTCCTTCCCTTTATTATCCTGCAAAACCATATGCCATTTCAATCTCTCTTGAACTCTCCTGGACCCGGTCCGAGTGGGTACGGAGAACACCCCACTGGTGCATACTATGGTGGAACACACGTGAACGAAGATGATCTACACTACTAGAAGACTATCAAAGAAAGCAGCTTGTTCTACTTAGTAATTAGTAAGTGCTGTTTGGTTTGTTCCTTTGGTTTGCTTGTTATTTGGTTTGTTTTGGATTGTGTACTCAACAACAAAGTACTGTTTGGTTTGTTCCTTTGGTTTGTTTGTTTTGGATTGTGTATTAAGCAAGTACGTACTGTGCTTGCTTGGTTTGTTTGACTGTAGTACGGTTTGTTTGATTTAATATAGTGTTGGTTTGCTCATATCAAATTTTCTTATTATATTATAAATTATATATTATTATTGTATATATTAATTTATTATATTTGTGATTTTAGTTTTTTAAATAATTAATTAGAATAGAGTATAGAGAATTTTATACCGACAAATATAGGTGTTCATGTGTGTGACTATAATAAATGTCGGGTTGTTATTACCAACAAATATACTTATCTTGACGACCGACAACTATAATCGTTAAGAGTATAATGCTGACAAATATTGTCGTTTCTCTATCTGATAAATAAAATTGTCAGAAGCTTGATACCGATAAACACATTCGTCCACATCATCGACAATTATAGATGTCAGAATTAGTTATTGACGAAAAAAAACGTCGGTGTAGTTTTTTATGCGACCGACGATTATATTTGTTGGGAATTACTTACCAACAACTATGGTTGCCACTATAATTGACAAATATAATCGTCAGAAACTTTACCAACAAATGAAACCATCGGTTATATTTCTACAATTTTATACGTCGGTATTATAGATGTGACAATCAAATCTGTCGGGAAATTTCTATCGACAAATAAAATTGTCGGTGATTGTGATATCCATAAGTGTCGGTATCAACCACACCGATTATTCCGACGTTTGAGACCCTATCAATATTTCCGACGAAACTCAAAATTGTGTCGCCAGTTGTGATGGATTCAACTATCACTAAAAGGCATTTCTCTAGTAGTGATATCTAGTTTTGAGAGTTAATGGCATCCTAGCATATAGTCGATCACTAGATGATTGGCTTTCGCAGTGTGCATTGAGTTTTCTTATTAATATAAGATTACTTAAAGATAAATATTACTAATTTTATAATTTATGATTTATTTATTTTATTATTGGCTTCCTAATTTTCATTTAAGATACATGTAGTAGCTAAAAAATTAATAAATACACATTGGAAAACCCTATTTTTTATACCGTTTATCTTAGAAATGTATATAGATGATATTTCAATAGAAAGTGATACTAATTCTAAAACTAACTACATAATGTTTCTAATTATGGAAAAATAAATTTGACTATCTACTGGAAGAAAAACAAAGATTGTTTCCTCTTTCGTGTATGAAGGATTTTAGGATGAGAATGGAATAAGTAAATTTACAAGCTAATTCAAATGTTAGAATAAGACTAAGACAGACCAATTATTTTGTTAGAATAAGTTGTCATTGATTTTTGTGTAGTTTCTTCTTGAAGAACTGTATTTCTCTTACAAATCTCTTACACATAAAGCAAATTGATCAATTATTTTCTTTCTTTTTTATTTTTAACATAAATGTTTCTTATAACTATTATTATTTAATCTTTGAGTGATGTAATTATGACAAGTAAAGAAACTTTAGATCAATTTCTCCATTATGGATAAAATTTATATATAGTTTCTTTTACTTATGTAGAAAAAAAGTAAAACTCTAAAATAACATAAGAAACTCTTCTCCATTTTGAATGACCAAAATATCTTACATGCTTTTAGTATTGCTTGGTTTTTTACTATGAAGTGGATTTGGGTGCATTCGCTAAAATCCCATTGTTGGGCTCTTCTCTAATTTAGGGAGTGACACTGGCCTAACTTGTTTGGATGAGAAAGGCCCACCAAAGAGAAGATTCTATATCTCGATTAATAAGAAGAAAAATCTAGAAATGAGGTCGGATCTTGTGAGAATGATTTATATGGTGCGAATATACGAATGAAAAATTCGCATGCACAACCTTTAATATTCACATGCACAACCTTTTATATTCACATTCGCATGTACACGCAGGCATGTGCATGTATTTTTCATATATTGTCAAAAACATGTGTGGATGTGCATGTGAATGTACAGGAATATGCATGCGAATATAGAAGTTGTGCACGTGAATTTTCCATTCGTACAATAAAAATTCATTATCAGCTCAATCTTTTCCACATAGAGAAGGTTGAGATAAATTCTTGTAGTTAGAATATTTTAAGAAAAGGCTAATCTTAATCCTAATATACTATAAAGTTAAATACTTAGGGTAATAAATTCTAATCCCTGTCTTAATATCTAGCATAATTGAATCTGAAAATAATGGGCTGAATTTAGGCTTATTTTCACTTACGGGAACTGAAATGGGCCTCATCCTCACCCTAATCTGCAAAAGGCTCCATTGCACCTATGACGAAATTTTGTTGGAGAAGCATACGTTGACATAGACGAAGACGAACACGGAGTTGGCGGCCAAGACGAAGTTGAAACCCTTACCCCCTGCCTTCACATGCTTGTTATCGATATGAAGCTTGATGTCCGAGTTGTTAAGGACTCGTTGGACTTGTTGTTTCGTGTTCCTAGATTAAGGTCGAAGATTCTGGCCGTGGAGATGCGTCATCCACTGCTTGAATCGAGGGATCCAAATATTTTATTGCTTTGAAACAAGTATTTTGTTCTCCTATATTATTTATCAAGTCGTCCTTATCGTCTCTCCACTCTGTAGAAATTGCTCTCAGTTTTCTTTGTCTACTTATTGTTTTAGGGGTTTCAAAACAAGTGTTAAGCTAGTGAGATTGTGTGTACATTTCTCGAAGCCTATAATTCATTGAGGATATAGCAGCTTTCAGGATACAAGCGGCGTACCAAATCCGAAACAATGGCCTAAGGTCCTCATTGTGTGCCTAAGTTAAGTGTTTTTCAAAAATGTTAAACATTGTGCGCCTAAGTTAAGTGTGCAATGTTTGTGTATTTCCTAGATATTGTCATTTTTTCCTGCATTTTCCCCTGGTCTTTCTTGTACGCCTAATATAGGCGAGTTATTTGACGTGGAAATAACATGCATCAACACCATGCTCATATGTGAAAGGGAATGCATCAACACCATGTGTCTCTATGAGGATCCTCGCATTGGTGGTGATTGTTCTACCATTGGGTCCTATAGCCACCAAGGAGGGGGTTGCGCCATGAACATCGAATCTACGAGAGAGAAAGTACCCCCTAACATCATAGAGCGGCAAAGCCAACCATGGCATGCTTGACAAATTCTCATCGAAGACGGCTTGATCTAGCACTGGGTCACATGATATAAATATGACCTCAAATGCACTTTCTTTGGCCTTAATTTCATGGTATACTTGTACTAGCTTTTGAGTGAAATCGCGGGAGCAAGGACACCAATGAGATGAGAAGTACATTAATACATGCTTCCCTACCATATCAGAAACTGGAACCTGGATTTGTGTAACTAATCATTATAAATCAGGGAAAAGACTCAGGTACGAATGATTTTTATTGTACGAATGGAAAATTTATGTGCACAATTCTTCACATTGACATGCACATTCGTAGATGTGTGCATGTCTTTGACAATATATGAAAATACATGCGTTTGCATGTGAATGTGAAGAAATGTGCATGTGAATATTGAAGAATGTACATGTTTCGTATATTCGTACAATAAGTCATTTGTATCTTATCTTTTTGCTATATATACTATGTTCTAATGAATATGTTTGTGTGTGTACCTTGCAACCACTTTTGTCAATGACAAAATCAGTTTCCTTGGTGACAAGTAGTGACTCGATCGTTCTCGCCATCTCAACTTCAACAACCTTTGCTGGTGTGAACGGGTAGGCTCCTATGTCGAATTCTTCAATAGCCTTGGTGGCGTCAGTGTTCAAAGTCTTCCCATTCGAGCCAATAATGACGACACGATGGAAGCTATCCATCATTTCAATGTGCCTAGAAAGCTTCCTAGAGGTGGCCTTGTCCTTAAATGGCACAGATAGCCATGGCATCCCCGCGAATGCTTGATTGAATATTTCTTCATCATTCCTCAAATATATCATCACAACTTCGAAACCCTCACCCTTTCCTCTAAGATTGTTGTAGACTTCAACAAGTGCGAGCTCGAGGTAAGGAGGGAAGGGGTAGCCCATAGTCAAGTAAAGGGCAACCATCTTCCCTTCGATCTCAGTCACCGGAACCTAAAACAATAGAAATGAGTAGATATTATTGTGGGTTCATAGTTCATACCATTCTAAGACAATTGACAATAATAATGATAATTCACCAACTTCTATTAGTTTTGGTGCGAACAACTTTTAATATAGGAAAAACAAACAGTTCGTATTCACAGATTAAATCTCAATGTCCATATTCTAGATAGTAATGTTCATAATCTTACTTTTTTGTCATCATTTGTGATCAAGTAATCCCGGGAATCTGAAACCAAGAGCGACCTCAACGTTTGGTTTCGCCTAGCCGACTCGTCTTCCTCCTTCAACTGCTCTATTCTCTCAGATGTAAAGGGATATGCATCTGAGCCGTAATCATGGACGAGTCTTCCTCCTTCAGTACTCAGCAAATTCCCCTCTCCATCAAAAAAGACGAGTAAAGGGAGGCCGCATATATTGAAATCGGCTTCACGTCTTATAAAGCGATCAGAAAATGGGATTGCTAACCAGGGCATCTTGGAGATTCTCTCTTCGTGCGACTCTTTGTTTCGATCGAAGGAGTTGTATACAATCTCGAAAACTGTGTTTAAGGATATAAGTTGCCCTTATAAATTTCGGCTAAGTCCGGGGTGAAATCTTGAGGACCCCGTGAGGAGGCAGAGAAGTAAACCCCAACGGTCTTACCGCTTAGTTCATTCACATTAACCTGAGAATCATCGTCATATAGTTAATCATTCTGAAGTACAGAGGGAGGTTCCACTAAAACGATTTTTATAGTAAAACGGTGAAACGACTTTTATGCAGAACTCGTTAACGCATATGCATTATACTATAAATGATATGCACTACTCGTCAAGGCATATGCACTATATTATAGACAATATGCAAAACTTACTAAAGCATATGCACTATGCTATAGACAATATGCAGAACTCACTAAAGCATATGCACTATGTTATAGACGATATGCAAAATTCACTAAAGCATATGCACTATGTTATAGACGATATGCATAACTCACTAAGGCATATGGACTATATTATAGACAATGTGCAAAACTCGCTAAGCCATACACACTATACTATAGACGATATGCAGAACTAGCTAAAGCATATGCACCAGACGATATGCAAAACTCGCTAAGGCATATGCACTTTATTATAGACAAAATGCAGAACTCGCTAAGCCATACGCACTATACTATTGATGATATGATGAACTCGCTAAAGCATATGCATTATACTATAGACGATATGCAAAACTCGCTAAGTCATACGCACTATACTATATATTATATTATAGACGAAATGCAAAACTCGCTAAAGCATATGCGCTATACTATAAACGATGTGCAAAACTCGCTAAGGCCCTGAGAAGTCATAAATTGAAGCCACAAATTCAGCTCATAAATCAAGGCCGCAAATTTTACGATTTATTTGATTTCCTTGATATAATTTTGTTCCATCTCATCCATCCATCTAACTAAATCTAACATTTACAAATAATTTCATTGTTTTCCATAAGACGTGGTTTTACAGAAGCCTAAATCCGAAAGTATATACCATAGACAAATATTAAACAAAGAAGGAAAGTTGATTTATTAAGATTGTTATGTCTTACATGATCGCCGTTGTTACGGACAAGGAAGTCTCTGCTTTTTGAGCTTAGTGACGAGGCGAATTTGTCGTATGCCAAGTCAAGTAATCCTAACAAGCTCACTAACAAGTATAGTAGGTAAGCAAAGGGTCGAATCCCAAGGGAATCAGGTTATCGATTCTTAAAATTATAATAATGATTAACGAGTGTAAGTAACCAAAGGGTTTTTTTTTGTATGTTTTAAGAACAAAGTAACGAAGGTTGATTTGGATTGTAAATATATCAATGGAAGGTGTTTCACTTGACAATTATCCACTAACAGATTAACAAGTTGATCATAAACTCCTTTTAATCCTATGTCGAATTACTCATATGATCGTTCTAATCCCTGTTCTAATTTAGTTATTAGTCCAACTAGTCCTAATAACCCTTACTCAACTATAACCTTGAAACTATCAAGATTCAATAATAAAACAACTTTAAGTTCAGGAATGGATAGATACATGCAATACCATAGACAACTAGTCAGATACTTGACATGTACTCAATTCTCTTCACAATTGACATTCACAACTAGTTCATGCAAATTGTGTGTGCTACAAACAAGTATGGTATTTCAACTAGAAATAACCAAACAATAGCAATATGAATGAGATGAAACTACTTAGATGGCCAATCTATATGAGCAAATCTAATTCAATAACAATACACACAAGAGAATAGAGACAATCATAAGAGTAGAACAAAGGAAAGAAATCTTACAACTTAATCAATCCGAAAGCTTCAAATGTCAAGCAAAACAAATGGACTTAGCAACTCATGAAGGTCTTGAGGAAAAACTCTCAAAACATGGAAATGGAATGTAGAAGATCCTCCCAGATCACCAACCCCTAAAACCTATATGTATCTGCAGAATTAAACTGACAAATTGAAGCTAAAAACGTTATAAAAACGTTACAAAACTTAACACAACATACTAAATCGGGCAAATGAAGAAAGTCTTCTCTGGCGGATTTCCGCGATCGCGGATTTCCGCGATCGCGGATTTTGTTCTGTAATCTGGCTTCTTCAGATGGCATTTCCGCGATCGCGGTTTGGGACCCGCGGCCGCGGAATTTCTTCTGTGATCTTGGCTGGTCCAGTAGGTTTTCCGCGATCGCAGATTTTCCCTCTGTGGCTTCCTTGGCTTCGTCTTCAGCTACTTCCAATGCTACCTGTGGTCTTCTTCAGCTTCGACTCTTCTTCTTATGCTTCAACGCTCCGCATCATCTTCTGTAATCTCATGTGTAACTCAACTCTCCAAAACTCCATAATTACAGAATACATCATAACATCTAGCATAATCCTATACAAAATGAGCTAATAACCTATAGTAGCGCTATGTAAAATATCGCTTATCAAACTCCCCCATACTTAGACCTTGCTCGTCTCCGAGTAAGCTAAATGAAACTTACCCTTACCATCAGCACACAAAGATCTCAGAAAGTATAGAAAAAGAATGAACTACAAGTTACAAGCACACTTCGCCTCCAAACACCATAGTGAGTACAAAAGATAAATCTAATCCTAGCTCCTATCTAGCACCTTATTCCTCCATAGTGGCCTACCCTTTCCTCCTTATATCACCACTTCTTATGACACCTCGCCAGCAGCAACAAATGGTCCTAAGACACTCATTTCACTCATTCTGCCTAGGCGCCCCGAAGGGTTTTCACCTAGCCACTCATTTCATTTTGCTAGATAACTCACCAATGGTTCACATCTCTCAAGTCTACTTTTGCCTCAGCCTATTGCCGACCAGACTACCTGCTTATTGCATGGAACCGCCCTTTTGGATTTTCAGCCCATCCTAGGATTTTCATTTGCCTTTTTTTGTTTTGTTTTTTCTCTTCTTTTTTTTTTAAAAGAAATATGAACTGAATTCAAATAACCGAATGAAAACTACTCTAAAGATAAGCAGTAAACTAAATCCCTCTCCCCCATACTTGAAGTACACAATGTCCTCAGTGTGAAAGACATAGAAAATAAATGAGGAAGAGAAAGGAGTAGCTCACTGATCCGGGTTACTCGGTGGTGGAAGATCGGGGTTCTGATGGAACAAAGAACGACGAACTTCCTCTCTCCAGCCCTGAAATTCCAGCTGCATCCCACTCATCGACTGCTGCAAACCGCGCATATCAGCAACATAAGACGACCTGAAGGAGTCAAACTCAGAGTAGAACTGAGTGTAACTCTGCTGCATCCCCTGCATCTGATCAAACAACCTCTGTTCCCAGGGGATACTGTAGCTATTAGCAGCTCCACCAGACGTACCGACGCCAAACTGTGCCTGAGCATCAGGCATCATCTCATCATCATCATCATCGGCGTCATCAACAGCCATAACCGGCTCTCGAATGGTGATCCCACCCCGTGCACGACGTCTAGCGGGGGCACGAGGTGCAACGGGAACAGGCGCCAGCCGGAAAGTCTCAGCAGGACCGTAGACAAAAGGATGAGGCATGGCGATCTCAGGCTCACCAACCCATACCCACGCTTTAGGACTACCCCGCAACAGATGGACGGTGGACCGGAGGAACCGCATATCATACTCAAAAGGCCCTACAGAAGGGTCAGGACTACCCTCCACATCAAGATCTTCAAAGTCGTCAACTACCGCCTGCACAATCAAAGTGATCATGCCTCCCAAGGCAATCTTTCCCTTTGCTTTGTTCTGGGCGGCTTTACAAGAAGCAACAAAGAACCAAACCCAATCGGGGGTAAGCTCACACTCCGACATGAGACTAAAGAGATACTTGAGCACATAAGCAGGAACCTTGTTGAGCTCAGTCATGCCAAAGAAGGCCATGGCTAACACCTTGTGTGTCAGCCTGAGACAAGGATGGGAGAGCTGATAATTGTAATCGTTGCCATTAGCATCCCTTGGAACACCTGTCCAAGTTTGCCACATATAAATGTGGCGATCACCCACACCTTCCTCATAGTTATCCGAGGGACCACGTGTGATCCCCAAGATATCTCTCAGCTGCTCGGCAGAAACAGTATATTGCTGCCTCTTGTAGATGAAAGTAATAGCAGCAATTGTATCATCTTGGGTCCTTGTCTTCAAGGTGGAAAGAAACTGACTGGACAAGTCCACGTGGGAGGGCGCGGAAAGTGCCATGAACCCGCCCAACCCAGCATGGTCGAGCATAGCTTGAGTACATTCCGCCATACCCAAATCCTCAAGGGTAGGGACATGGAAGAACCGAGTCGCAAGTGACTTTTTTCCCTTAAGAGTGGCAGCATACGATTTCACCTGTTTTTGCCCCTCAGCATCATTCTTATGAGAGCGCGACCTTTTCAACTGAGCAAATAACAAATTCCACAATCCAACAACCAACGCACACAAATTCGAAAACAATCCACAACAGCATCAACAACAGCATAGAAGCCCTCCCCGAGGCGAAACAAGCAACAAACAATAATCCGGAGCCGAGAAGAGAGACTTACAGAACCGAGCAAGGAAGTCGGACAGAAGAAAATCCGCGATCGCGGGTAGATTTCCGCGGTCGCAGAAAAGCTATTGTCGTCTGGTTGTTCTGAGTCCAAATTCGCGGTCGCGGGGCTCTTTCCGCGGTCGCGGAAATCGTGACTGAAGTGTTGTTGCCCTGTAGGCAAATCCGCGGTCGCGGGTATGAGACGCGGTCGCGGGCGACGACTGCGAAGTGAATCCGGGAGGGTGGTAGTGCGTTTTGGGTGGCGGTGGTCGACGACGAGAGGGTTTCCGGCGAGGAGATGGGTTGGTGGTGGAGGAGGGTTTTGGTGAGGGAATTTGTGAGGAAAGTGGGAATGGGGGGGAATTTGGAGGAGGTTTGATGGTGGTTATGGGCGGCCGGCGAGAGTGGCGAGGAGATGGCTCCGGCGAGGGGTTTTAGTGGTGGAGGAGGGTTTTGATGAGAGAGATGGGAGATTGAAGAGATGGATGCGGGAGAAGTGTTTTAGAAGGGGATGGGTTAGGGGTTTGAGTGGTGGGAGATGGAGATAGAAGAGAATTTGGGGTGAGATGAGAAATTGGAGAGATGGAGAGATTTTGAGGAAAAATTGGTGAGATGGAGAGAAATTGAGATGTGGGGTTTGGTGGGGGAGAAATTGAGAGGAAAATGGGAGAAATTGGGGAGATATTGGGTTTTTGATTTTTTTTTTTTTTCAAAACACGAAAGAGAATAACCGTCAATTCCTTTAGTAACAGCGAGACGTTGGGCGTCCAAAGAATACCGACAATTCCCATGCTTTATTCCTACAGGTTAGTAAAAAAAAGAAAACAAAACAAGCAAAAATAAATAAAATAAAATAAAGTCGAAAAGAAATACCTTGGGTTGCCTCCCAAGCAACGCCTTGGTTAGAGTCGTGGCTCGACTTGAAACTACGTTCTCAATTTTCAACACTTGGCTCTTCTAGAGCCATCTCATCCAAAGATTCCTTGGTGAACCCTTCATGGTAAGGTTTTAACCTTTGACCATTCACCTTGAAAACATTGTGGTTGTCTTTGTCAAACAACTCCACGGCGCCATGAGGAAAGATGTGAGCTACAACATAGGGTCCATTCCAACGGGATCTCAGCTTCCCAAGGAAAAGTTGAAGGCGAGACTGATAGAGTAAGACTTTATCTCCCACTTTGAAGTCTTTTCTCAATATATTCTTGTGACCCACGATCGCGGATTTTGTTCTGTAATCTGGCTTCTTCATATGGCATTTCCGCGATCGCGGTTTGGGACCCGCGGTCGCGGAATTTCTTCTGTGATCTTGGCTGGTCCAGTAGGTTTTCCGCGATCGCGGTTTGGGACCCGCGATCGCGGATTTTCCCTCTGTGGCTTCCTTGGCTTCGTCTTCAGCTGCTTCCAATGCTACCTGTGGTCTTCTTCAGCTTCGACTCTTCTTCTTATGCTTCAACGCTCCGCATCATCTTCTGTAATCTCATGTGTAACTCAACTCTCCAAAACTCCATGATTACAGAATACATCATAACATCTAGCATAATCCTATACAAAATGAGCTAATAACCTATAGTAGCGCTATGTAAAATACCGCTTATTTCTTAGCATCGATTGAAGGTCAACGCTTTTCATCTCTACCATTTTATTTAACTGGATTCCTATTTGTGATGATTAACTCTCTTGTGTTCTGTTTACTATACCTTAACCATGCTTCAATATGTGAGATCGAATATTGACAGATCGAATCAAGAACACACACAACAGTAACTGTAATGGACACATGAGATGTTAACAAGGTTCGGACTCAGCCTATTCCCCATGGCCTCAAGATAAGAGCCAAATCCACTAAGTAAAGGTTAAGGTCTTACAGAGAGCATACAACAACAACAGATCTAAACTCACAAAGGCTTACAACTACATAAACAAGAAGCAAGCAAGAGATAGAAGAACCCTCTTTCACAGTCACCGACAAGACTTCGAACCCTAGCCCCGCTGAGCACCCGAGGTCGCGATCTAGAGCTTCTCCACTAGTCAAGACCACCGTCTTCAAGCTTGGAACACCAACAGCAAGAGATTTGCTTCGGCGAAGAAGAAGAATCAAACCAACGTCGATCTCCCTCAAGAACTCTCTCTCTCAGATCTCTTTCTCTTCTCTCGGATGAACAGGTATGAACAAAGGCAAGAAGTGAGGCGAGAAGAAGGATTAAAAGCTTATATACCAAGCTTCTAACTCGCACGCGGAGCCCCGGTTTCCTCCAAGCGGGTCGGGTCGAGTCATGGGCATATGTTACAGATTTGGGTCTAATCTTCTACTAGACCAACATAAGGCCCATTACAGCATAAACGAGTTTCCTAATAAGCCTAAGTACAAGATCTGTTAACAATGGCTAATTCCCAACAAATGGAAATTATCCTTACAATATGCCCTCTTAATTTCCATCACCTTTACATTGCCTAACTCTAACTGTAGAACACAACCATTGATCGAGATAGGAGCAAATTTGAAGCTACCAACCATCGTCGGCCAAAAACACACTTCAACAATCATCAAAGAACATCCAGAATGTGGAGAGAGTTCCTGCAAAATGCAAACTTATCAGCTGTTACAATTTTAGTACCATAATCAATAGGATTAAGATCACCCTTAATCTTACTAACTATAATTTCCTTTTTCTCTACTTTGTCACGAATGAAATGGTGCCTTACATCTATGTGTTTAGACCTTTCATGATAAACAGGATCCTTACACAAATATAAAGCACTTTGACTATCAATATGCAGAGTAGGAATATATTTAACAAACTGAATCTCATTCAAAATCCCAGTCAACCAAGTGGCTTTTTTAGCTGCCTCAGATTGTTGTTGAGATTTCCAAGATATGCAGTTTCCAGCCCAAGTGTAGAAATAAGAGGTAGTAGACTTCCTAGTGTCTTTATTACTAGCAAAATCTGAATCTACAAATCCATGTAACTCATCTCTACTAGTATGCTCAGAGAACACTAATCCTAAGTCCTTGGTACCACATATATATCTCAAAGTATACTTCATAGCAATCCAGTGATCAACACCAGGATTTGACATGAATCTACTTAATACACTCACAGCAAAGGCCAGATCAGGTCTGGTACACAGCATAGCATACATAATAGAACCAACAGCAACATCATAGGGCACACTGGACATCTTATCAATTTCTTCTTGACTGGTAGGGCAACTATCCTTATTGAGTTCTAAGTGACTTCCTAAGGGAATAGAAGTAGGTTTAGAATTTTCCATGTTAAATCTATCTAAGACCTTTTTCAAGTAGTCTTTCTGAGATAACCACATCATTTTCTTCTTTCTATCCCTAAGAATCCTAACTCCTAGAATCATTTGAGCAGGACCAAGATCTTTCATATCAAAATGCATCTTAAGATCTCTTTTAACACCAGAAATAGTCACTTTAGAGTTACTCATCATAAGAATATCATCCACATAAAGCAAAACATACACATGAGAGATAGAATTCACATTCTTAAAATATAAGCAAGTATCATAACTACTTCTGTGAAAACCCAGCTTTCTCATACAAGCATCAAATTTTAAATTCCACTGCCTAGGTGATTGTTTTAATCCATAAATGGATTTATTTAATAAGCAAGCATGATCAGGATTTTTCACATCAGTAAAGCCCTTGGGCTGCTTCATATAAATTGTCTCATCTAAATCTCCATGTAAAAAGGTTGTCTTTACATCCATTTGTTCTAGTTCCCAGTCAAAAACAGCACACATAGCAAGTAATAATCTCATTGTCTTATACTTAACTACAGGTGCAAAGATGTCATTGTAATCCACCCCTTCCCTTTGGGTGAAGCCCTTAGCTACTAACCTAGCCTTAAATCTAGGTGGATCCATTTTACTATTACCATCTTTGATCTTATAAATCCACTTGCAGTCAATAAGTTTGGCTTTGTCTGGTTTAGGGACAAGAGTCCAAGTCTTATTTACTGTCATGGATTCAATTTCTTCCTGCATAGCTTTAATCCATAAATTTGCATTTTTGCATTTTATAGCTTGCTCATAAGTGTCAGGGGTGTAGGAGTTGTCAATTACATTTGCAGTAATGAAAGCATAATCAACTAGGCCAACAACAGCCAAGATAACATGCTCAACATTATTAGAAGCAAACTTCTTATTAGGTATCTTAACTCTAGGGACTCTATCTCTAGCTAATTGATAATTTTCTAGGTCATGCATTTCAGATAAAGGTTCAGACACTACATTAATATTATGCATATCAGAAGACTTCAAATTATTAGAGCTAGAGGAGTGTAGAGAGTTCGAAGTTTCTTCCCTGTTTTCTCCTCCCCTTAATTGTTGTGCATTGTTATTTGCACCATCTCTCTCATCACTTTCTACTTCCTGCCCTCTTGAGTTGCTGACATTTGTCTCTCTTGAGCTAGGCATCTCTTCACTTGTGCCTCCATTTGACTCATCTTGACTGAGAGACAGCTGGCCAATGTCAAACTCTTCTTCATCTGGGGGCAGTGGCTCAGTGGGAGTGTAGAAGTGCCTTGATGGAGCTTCATCTCCGTCACCACCTTCTGAGGTACCTGTCACCTTGGTAGTAGCAGTTAGATTATTTTTAAAATAAAAATCATTCTCATTAAAAAGGACACTCCTTGACACTATAACTTTTAGACCATGAGGTTGTAAAACAAGTAGCTTGTACCCTTTTACACCCTCTGGGTAACCTAGCATAACACACTTAATTGCCCTAGGTTTTAGTTTACCTTGAGAAATTTGAGAGTAAGTTGTGAAACCAAAAGTTTTTAAATGTGATAGACTAGGTTTTCTACCCATCCACATCTCTTGTGGAGTTTTAAAGTCAATGACAGAGGAGGGAGACCTATTAATGAGATAGGCAGCAGTCATAACTGCATCACCCCAGAATGAGTGTTTCATTCTTGAGCTAATTAGCATGCATCTAGTTTTCTCAAGCAATGTTCTATTCATCCTTTCTGCAGTACCATTTTGTTGAGGAGTTTTAGGCACAGTTAAGTGTCTTTTGACTCCCATTTGGTGACAGTAATTATTGAACTCATGATTGCAAAATTCTAAACCATTGTCAGTCCTAAGACATCTAAGTTTCTTACCAGTTTGAGTTTCTACTGTTATTTTCCAGTTTTTGAAAGCATTAAAGGCCTCATCCTTAGTTCTAAGAAAATAAAGCCAAACTTTCCTAGAATAATGGTCAATAAAGGAGATAAAATACCTCTTACCTCCTACTGTGCTTACCTGTGCTGGACCCCATAGGTCAGAGTGTACATACTCAAGAGGAGCACTAGCAACAAATGTAGATCTAGCAAATGAGTCATTAGTCTTTTTACCAAAATACAGTCTTCACAGAAACTCAAGTCACAAGGTTTTTTATTAATTAAACCTAGCTTATGTAAATGGTTTAGGCCTTTATTACCAATGTGCCCCATTCTGCTATGCCACACCTTAGTTTGATCTAAAGTAAGATTATTATTATCAAAGGAGAGATTTAATTCTGGTAAAATGACAACATGATACAAACCACCTTTCTTAATTCCCTTTATAAGAGTAGTCCCATTTTTAATAACTTCCCTTATTCCATTTTGAGTAACAATCTTACACTTAAGGTCATCTAAGACTGACTCAGATAACAGGTTTCTCCTAAGGTCAGGGACCCACCTAACATTCTGTAGGGTCCTAACAACACCATCATGCATACACAAGGGAACACTACCTACACCTCTAATGATTAAGGCACTGTGATCACCTAACATTACCTTACCCCCATAAGACTCAACTAGGGAGCTAAAACAAGATTTATTAGGAGTAGCATGCATGGTACAACCAGAATCAAGGATCCAACCATCATCTAGAGGAGCATCAGAACACATCAGTAATCTACAATCATTGTATTCCTCATATTCAAACACAGCAGCAGTGTTATCAATTCCAGATTTATTGGCATCATCCTTTTTCTTTTTATGGCAATCTTTGATAAAGTGTCCTACTTTACTACAATAAAAGCAGGTTTTCTTCTTATCATTACCATTATTAGATCCTAAGGACTCTTTTCTTTTATCCTTATTATACTGTTTAAAATTCTTCTTAGGTTTGCCATTAACCATAAGAACCTCAGCTTTAGAGTCAATCTTCTTATATGAGTTCTTACCCCTAAACACCTTTAGAGTTTCATTCTTTTCAGTCAAGGACTAAATGATCTTGTGTTTTGTTAAAGATTCATTTCCAAATTGAATAACATCTTTAAAGTTGTCAAACTGAGCAGGCAAAGAGTTAAGGAGAATAACAGCTTGGTGGTTATCTTCAATCTTTTCATTACATCTTTCTAAATCCTGAGTCATCCTAAGAAACTTATCTAGATTATCATTCAAGGTCAGATTCATATCCATTTTATAGGTAAATAATCTGCACAGTAAAGATATTCTAGAAGGCATGGATTTAGTTAAGTAAAGAGATTCTAAACCTTCCCATAGAGATTTAGTAGTCTTGAAGTTTACCACCTGTCGAGCAACATCATCAGACAATCTGATCATGATCTCTGAATGAGCAATCTCATCCATCTCCAGCTGCCTAGCAGTTGAAGTCTCAGCCATGTAGTCACCCTTAATGGCTTTGGACACCTTTTCTTTGATCAATATGGCTTTCATCTTCACTTGCCACATTGCAAAATCAGTGGTTCCATCAAATGGCTTCATCCTTATGTTGTTATCTGTCATGGTACCTGAACCAACACTCAAGTTAATCAGTGCACGTTTATAACAGACAAAAAAGGATAAAGCACTACAGAGATTCTTGAAGTTAACACAATAATCCAAGAAATCCTCAAGTAACAACTCAGATAGCTTTGGTAATCACAGTATCACCAAGATATCCCGAGTTACAATGCAAGCAGTTTAGATCTTACACAAAAGACCTAGACAGAACTACATGCAAGACAAGAAATGATCAGTCAACAAAAGTGAGCGGAAGCAAGATACCAGAAATCAGTCAAAGCACCAAAGATCCCTAGAGATGAACTTCTAAAATCACACAAGATCCAGAAAAGCACAAAACAAGGGAACCTGGCTCTGATACCAATCTGTGAGATTGAATATTGACATATCGAATCAAGAACACACACAACAGTAACTGTAATGGACACAGGAGATGTTAACGAGGTTCGGACTCAGCCTATTCCCCGTGGCCTCAAGATAAGAGCCAAATCCACTAAGTAAAGGTTAAGGTCTTACAGAGAGCATACAACAACAACAGATCTAAACTCACAAAGGCTTACAACTACAGAAACAAGAAGCAAGCAAGAGATAGAAGAACCCCCTTTCACAGTCACCGGCAAGACTTCGAACCCTAGCCCCGCTGAGCACTTCGAACCCTAGCCCCACTGAGCACCCGAGGTCGCGATCTAGAGCTTCTCCACTAGTCAAGACCACCGTCTTCAAGCTTGGAACACCAACAACAAGAGATTTTCTTCGGCGAAGAAGAAGAATCAAACCAACGTCGATCTCCCTCAAGAACTCTCTCTCTCTCAGATCTCTTTCTCTTCTCTCGGATGAACAGGTATGAGCAAAGGCAAGAAGTGAGGCGAGAAGACGGATTAGAAGCTTATATACCAAGCTTCTAACTCACACGCGGAGCCCCGGTTTCCTCCAAGCGGGTCGGGTCGAGTCATGGGCATCTGTTACAGATTTGGGCCTAATCTTCTACTGGACCAACATAAGGCCCATTACAACATAAACGAGTTTCCTAATAAGCCTAAGTACAAGATTTGTTAACAATGGCTAATTTCCAACAAAATGGAAATTATCCTTACACAATATATACAAGGGATGCAGAAATTATGCTAGGCATTGAGCACCACTATTCCAGGTGTTAACAGGTTTGAGATCCAGATTTGAGATTAATCAACTGCTAGTAGTTTATAGAAAAAAGTTCAATAATCAGCTATGTAAATAATTAGCACATGGCACAAGGAGCAATAGTTAGCTATGTAAATGAGATAAAAATTCGACATCAAATAAATTAAGAAATGTTAGAGCAAATACACCTTTAGATTATGACAAAAAAAGTCCTTTTCCTTTTTTAATTAAATACTCCCTATTAAATTAAAGAGAAAATATACTCGATTTTTTTTTGAAATGTGCAATATTTTGGAAATAATTTTCGAAATGAGAGTCTTTTGAAACTAATTTTCGAAATGTGCACTTTCTCTAGCTTCATAAAAGGGAAAAAAGAGAGACGTTGTTTAAAACAACGCCTCTATCCGAAGCTAATATTATTTAAAAAAATATATATATACGAGAGGTGTTGTTTCAAACAATGCATCTCGTTCACTAACCAGCTTCAAAGTCGTTGTTTATAACAACGACTTACTTCCCCCTTCTTCTTGCATTAGGGAGACTTACACGGGTTCGGGTGGCTCATCTGGGCTTGTTCGAAATCGAAATCAAGCAAGAGACATATCTGGTGAAAGTTGGGATCGATGCAGACCCAAGGAAACTGGTCTCGCTCGATTCTGATTCTAAACGATCCCAAACGAACCACCCGAACTCGCGTAAGTATAGTGCATACATCTACTGTAAATGGAGATTTACATATTTGTTCCTCAATATCATACGACAAGACACATATCTGGTGAAAGCTGGGATCGATATGGACCTAAGAAATTGGTTCCACTCGATTCTGAGTCCGAACCATCCCAAAGGAGCCACCCGAACTCGCATAAGTCTCATGCATACGTGCTACTATAAATGGATATTTACATATTTTTTCCTCCATATCAGACGACAAGACACATATATGGTGAAAGATGGGATCGATACAGACCCAACGAAACTAGTCTCGCTCGATTCCAATTTCGTATGAGCCCATACGAGGCACCCAAACCCTTCCACAACCTTAAGAAGTTTCATTATGTTGACGAGATCGGATTCCGAAGGCTCGTTTTGGATAGTTCGGAATCGGAATCGAGCGAGACCGGTTTCGTTGGGTTCGTAGCGATCCCATCTTTCACCAGATATGTCTCTTGCTCGATTCCGAATCCAAAAGAACAACCCAAACCCGTGTAAGTATCCCTAATGCAAGAAGAAGGAGGAAGTAAGTCGTTATAATAAACAACAACTTTGAACCTGAATGTTTTTAAAAACAAATCAGTGAACGAGAGGCGTTGTTTGAATAATATTAGCTTCAGATACAGGCATTGTTGAAAACAGTCTCTCTCCTTCTTTACCCATTTACCGAGCTACATAAATTGTCTATTTCGGAAATTAGTTTCAAAAGACGCCTACAATGAAAAAACTTTCCAAAATAATGCCTATTTCAGGAAAGAAAAAAAATCAATATACGCATTCCCAACCTCATTTCCGATTCCAACCTGATTCTTACTATCATACCAAACGACCCCTAAATAGATTAAGTGGATTATAATTTGTGTTTCCTCGACCTAGACTTGGATTGTTTTGGAATGGGGGTCGTTTACCCAGTTTTTACAAAATGTCCCCAAACTAAATCGTTTTGTTGGTTTTTACCCTAAATACATCTCCCTGCTGATATAACGATGATGTGGAGTGGTCCCTCCTTCCCATTCCATTACACGCTGATATTAACCATTTATTATTGTCAACCTAGCTAAACTATTAATAAAACTAATTATATTTTCAGCATGACTAACTAAACCGTTAATAAGATCTTTAAGATGTCAACACGATTACCTAAATTGTCAACAACATTAATACAATAGTCAACAACACTAAATAAAATTGTCAACGAAAACTAAAATTGTCAACAAGAAAAATAAAATTGTCAACGACATTTACACTAAATTAAAGACCCTAATAATATTGTAAACAACACTAATAAGATTTTCAATACACTAATAATCTGTCATAAAACATTAAATAAAACTAACAAGATAATAAAATTGCATACGCACTAAATACATTTGTCAACAAGACATTAAATAAAAGTGTCAAAAAGACACTCAATAAAATTGTCAGCACACTAAGTAAATTGTCTACAAGACACTAAATAAAATTGTCAACAAGATAATAAAATTTACAACGCGCTAAATAAACTGTCAACAAGACACTAAATAGATCTTTATTTTAAAACCATTATAAAATATCAACATGATTAATAAATTTTCAACATGAATAATAAACCGACAACATGATTAATTAAATTTTCAACAAGACTATTAAACCGACAACACGTCTATTAAACTGTCAACACGACTAATTAAACTATCAACAACACAAAATAAATTGTCAACAATACTAAATAAAATTGTCAATAACACAAAATGAAACTGTCAACACCATTAATAAATTGTCAACAACATAGAAAAGTATAAAGAACTGTCAACATTGTAACTAAAATTGTCAACAATTAAAAGAAGTTGACTAATAATTATTCCGTTCAATTTTCAAACTCTATCAACAATAAGTGGCTACCTAACTAATTAATGTTAAGTAAACACCAACAAGATCATCATAAAAAAAGTTTCAACTTCAATGGAATGCAAATCGCAAAGTTTTAAGATACAACAATAAGAAACCATAAGTATTTTCCTCCGATCAAACTCTCCTCTGAAAAATTCCTCCTATCAAATTCAACTCTATCAACAACTAGGTTATTTCCGCGCTTCGCGCGAGCCAAATACGTTTTATTTTTATCGATATTTGTATACTTAAGATATTATTTTCATATATGTATTTTTGAAGTAATTTTTAATAGAAAATAATATCTCTTATATATGTACCAAATCACACAGTCGTTGACGATGCTTGAATTGTTTTTCATCGCCATACGGATTGGAGGCGAAAAGCGAAAAAAAGATGAAAATGGTAGAAATATCAACGAATTAAGCACATAGTTATGGTCTTATTAGACATTTAAAGAGTCTCAAGTGTCATTACTTTGGACCATACCAACCAATTTATATATAGCGATTTATATTATTAATTATATTTACTTATTATTGATTAATAACATTGAAGATCATGATCATTTCCATTTTACAATTACAACTAATATATGTCCTAAAATATACAACAACATTTGATGTATGTTCCGAAATATACAACAACATCCAATGTGTGTTGTATTTTTTAGTATTAAGAATTATTAATTTAATCATTAGCTGAATTTGATATCATTGAGTTGAAGAATTTAAAGACCTGTAGACATTAATTGTATAGCTTAAAACTAAGAGAATATGAGAGTTTTGGATGAAATATTTATGATGAGAGGAGAAGGATTTTGTTCATACATTAAATAGGTACCGGTTTCATTTACTTTCGGTCAAGACCAACCAACTTTTATATATATATATATATATATAAGATACGTGGAGGAGGTAATTCCCGAAATTGTCAACATGTGTTTCTTTCTCGTGTCTTCCTCTGTAGCTTCATGGAGTAATCCATACATGATTAAACAATAAGAAACCATAAGTATGTTACTCTGATCAAACTCTCCTCTGAGCTCAAAGTCCCCACCCCTTACTGTACAAGAACCTGAAAAATTCCCTCTCTCACAGAAACCTTCCCGCCGCGACCTCCATTGACGTCTGATCTACCTCCTCCTCAGATGAGGTAGAAGCAACATTGGGAAATACTTTGGAATTTGTTTTGTTTTTTTACTTTGAAAGAAGAAAGGTTTGTGTTTGTGATTGCCCTAGGGTTTTCAACAACTTGAGGAGTTATGCAGGAAGATGGTATAGATATTAATTGGCCTCCACTTGGGCTTTTATGCAAGCAAAATTTCTAAGTCCACTAAAGTATTTGGACTGTCATCACCCAGTTATATCACATAAACTTATAATATGTTTTCTTTCCTATCAGTTAAACACAAATATAAAGTGGATCCAAACATACAAAACCGGAGCTCAAAAACTCCTTCAATCCCCCCCCCCCCCCCCCTCAATGAACTGTTGTACTTCTATCTTAGAAATGTAATATGAGTCAACTTCTTGTCCAATGTTAAACAATTCACTATAGCAAAGAATAACAGATTCATCTTTATTAAATTAAACATTCCCTGATACAAAAAAAACAAATATTCAGTAACCTCATATGTCACAATAAATTAACTAACATATTAAACCAATAAACAATTATATCCATTCACGTTTAATCAATTGTCTTTTTCCTAGCAACAGAAAAATACATATAGAAACATGCTCACATGTGCAAAGTTTAGTCAACAACTCATTCATAATTGTGCAAGCAAGTATAAAAAGCAACAAAACACAACCATGTTATAGTAGTTTTTTATAAAAAGGAACCATATTTCTATGCAAAAACAAAGACAGCCTAACCCATTGAATGATTTCATCAAACATCTCAAATAAAAAGAGATCCACATTCAAAACCCTAGATTAGTGAAAAGATTGCGTCTACAAAGTAACCGAACAAAGACAGCCTAACCCATTGAATGATTTCATCAAACATCTCAAATAAAAAGAGATCCACATTCAAAACCCTAGATTTTTCAAGTTGGGAAGAAAAACTTACCTTAGCAACTATCGAAACCCTCAAACCATGTCACTTTTTTTATCGTTGTTTGATTTGGTTCAATTGCCTATCATTCGACTTTCTTTCTATCATCTCATTCTAATTTCGCTTATTATCTTTGTTCGAGTTTTCGTTCGAGTTTTAGTGTCTGGATCGTTATCAGCAGTTTATCCCCGCATCATAATCAAATTCAGAGAAAAAGGGACTTCTTCCTCTTTATAACATTTGAGATTATTTAGAATACAAAGAGTAGAGAGAAAAGGAAAGAAATGGATGTCTGACTTCCTTCTTCATCCTACCCAATTTATTCTTCTAGTGGAGAATCAGATGATTAGTACTTGAATTTCGAATATCGGTACTAAAATCGTGCTTTAGAGATTGAAATCAGCTAAATCGGAGCTGATTTGAGTATGTTGTGATCGATTTTATGAATGTGTTCTTGAGCTCTTATTTCACTTGCTTAAAACTCTCTCATTCTCTTAATCTTGTGCTTTGATTATGAGTTTCTAACTCAATTACTTGTGCACGTTTACTGACTCGGGCGTCAGAGAGTCAAATCTACCAAACTAGAACAATGAACTACAAGATCACATCATTGGTTCACCCACCTCACTAGAACAATGAACTGCAGGAAAATGATTCATATACCTAGTGGGTCAATATCCTCATGAGGTATACGGTCCTTGATTGCTCATATCCTTTAGAGTGAAGGATTTACCTTTTTCTAAAGGATTAAAGTTTATATTAAAAAAACTTTCAATAATAAAAATGAATGGAAAGATACCTACTACTCCCTCTGTCCCATTTTGTTAGTCTCATTTGCTTTTTTTACATATGCCGAGACACGTTTTGTATCGTAAATAACTCTAATTATATGTTAATAAAAATTATAATTTTTTAATATTGTTAAAGTACTTATTAAAACGAATCAAACAAGACCCCACATGACTATGTTTGTTCTTATACATTAGGAGAAATCTACAAGATTCTCTCGGTTTGTAAATAGTGTCACAAAAAACAATGGGACTAACAAAATGGGACGGAGGGAGTAGTTACCTAAATCACTCCTATGAACTGCATGAGAACTGCATGATCACATTATTGGTTTCAGCTCAAACAAATGACACCTTAAAAGAACAAATAGACAGTGAGTCAAAATCTCGTTGTTAATTCTTTGTCCAAGGCCATCATAAAGATAGTGAAAAAAATGTCATCAATAGTTCTTACACACGGAGTACCAATGGAAATGAAAACGACAACGAGATTTTTCACAATTACACCAAAATACTCCCTCTGACCTTTTATTTCTTTCTTGTTTCACTCGGACACGTATGACGATGTGCGTTTTGTTTTATCAATATCTCTAATTATAAATTAGTAAAAATTATAAAATTTGAATATTATTAAAATACTCGATAAGACGAATAAAACAATACCACACATAACTATGTTTTTATCTATATATTGGTCAAAATGACGAAGATTTTCTTAATGTGTGAATAGTGTCAGAATATAGCGGGAAGGAGGGAGAGTAGCACTCTATTTTATCAGTTGGGGGAAAGAGGTACCATTAGTGAGATTGCAGTGGTATTTCTGTTTGATGATTGTAACCTAGCTGCTGTCTCTGGATTCTCATATAAACATCGAATTGTTTCTTTGGGAGGTATGGTTACCAGTTACCGATTCATACAATATTCAAGAACAACCTTGACCCCAAAAAATATAAAATTCAAGAACAACACTTCAAAGATATTCCGATTGCAGTTTATAACTATTATCTCGTGATCACTATAGTTTACCTATAACAATGTAAGAGTTCGAATTGTTTAATGTCAAATCTTTAATCGAGCGGAAATTATTGCTTGTCATTCTGAATTATTTGCTTGTCATTCTGAATTATTTGAGTTATGCTTTCTGATTTATTTGGGTTCGCCTATGAACTGTTAGCAGGTTGATGTTAATTCAACAATAAGTCAGTCCTCTCATCTATTTGGTCAGAAAAAAGTATCTTCGACAGGTTCATCAAGCTAAATGGTCGAAAATATAAGATGAGAACCAGGTAAATACGAGTGTAGAGTCCAGATGAAGCTCAAATAACTACGGAAAAAAAAAAAGAATTATTGGGCAACGATGGACACTGACAAGAAAAATCAACAAGAGTGATAAGAAACCCTATCACTCTCATCTCCTTCTCCATATTTGATTTACCAGACAAGTAACGGCGCCCACCAATTCGAAATATAAATATTTTGGAACGGGCCCCTGACTTATGTCTGGCTTCCAGATTCAATCAAATTTACCAGAAATTTAGAGTCCTTATGTACCCCGGATGATAGTAAATATTCATCACCGGGCAACGAAAGACACCATTCAATATTCCAGACAATCAACGGTCTTACTCCATTGATATAAACAAGCAGACACCTGCCTATGTCTGGAGATTGGATCTCAAATCCAAATCAAAACAAGGCTTAAGAGCTGAACAAATTAAAATAGAGGAAAGAAAAGTTGAAAGTTGGAAAGAAACAGGCAATCTACGGAATGGAGGAGGAATAATGGTGATGGCTGCGATGATGACAAGAGAAAGATGCATAAATAGGGCTGGCTAGTTCAGGAAGATTTCAGAAAACCCTAGTGGGCTTCGTGGACCACAAATCAATCTGCGCCCATTAACATTTAAGCCCATTACCTAATTCGAAGCTGAGCCCAAATATTCGAAGCTCAAACTTGCTCTCTCCTTTGCAGCATTCTTTTAGCATTTCTTTTACACCTATGGTACGTGGAAACTCAGGTAGGTTTCCGACACGGAAACGTTCCGGACACTGGCAACTATCTTGGGGTACCAACAACCATTGGACGTATGACTAAAGAGCGTTACCAATTCCTGCTTGACAAAGTGACCGATCGTCTGAGCGGTTGGAAGGCTAAAACTTTGTCTCTCGCAGGATGGGTGACTCTTGCCACATCAGTCTTAACGAGTATCCCTTTATACACCATGCAATCTAACATGGTCCCGAGAGGAATTTATGATTCAATCGACCAGTTGATCTGTGGCTTCGTATGGGGTTCGACCTCTGAGAGAAAGCACATTCATCCGCTCCACCGAGATACTATCTCTAAGCCGAAATCTCAGGGCGGCTTGGGAATCAGACCAATGAGAGATATGAACTCCTCTCTCCTTGCTAAACTCGGTTGGCGAACTCTGCAAGAACCAAATACTTTGTGGTCTAGAGTGATTCTGGGTAAATACTGTAATGGCCGTTTGGACAGAGATATATTTGTCAAGCAAAAGGGCCCTTCTTGCCAATGGTTGGGTCTCTGTTATGGCGTTGAAACTTTGTGTAAAGGCCTCCGAACTACGATCAGAAACGGGCGATCCACCCTGTTCTGGCAACACGCTTGGTTAGAAGATAAATCGTTGGCCGACTTGGTTTCATGCCCTTTGCCCGACGATCTGAGTGATTGTACTGTTGCTGAGCTCTGGACACCAGTTGGGTGGAACTGGGCGATAATCAATCAGTTTTTAGAGCCACTTGTTCTCCATAAGCTTCCAAGCATCAGGTTATCTCTAAGTTTGGAAGCATGTAACAAACTATGTTGGAATACCACAAGTTCGGGCCTCTTCACGTCAAAATCTGCGATGCGCATCCTTCGAAATGATAGTGGACCGCTTGCAACCTCGCTTTGGAGAAAAATCTGGAAAATCCCGGTTCAACAGCGAGCACGACAATTCGTTACATGATCGTCAATGAAGGTGTACTGTGTAATAGTGACCGCGTACGTCGTCACATTGTGATGAGCTCTCACTTGAGTGCTCAAGCCCATCAAGTCACAAGAACTCCCAACTATCTCAAGACAAGTGGAGGTTCAATGCCAAATTCAGGACCCCGGAGCCATTCACTATTCATCCCCGAGCCAAACCTCAATTGGCGCCTACCAAAACACAACATGGCGCGCCACTAGTCAAACCATCACACTTGGCCCGAGCACTATCTATCCCAATGGCCTCAAAATGTCCCAAGGATTCCATCAAGACCAAAAACACTCGGCCCAAACCTCCACAACTTCAAAGTGACCAAGTCAAGCCTCGACGCCAAGCGCCGACAAGCCCAAATGACGTCCTTTCGTGCGTCCGAGCCCTTAGAGCCATTTCTACCAGGCGTTCTTCATTCCATTGGTCCTAAATGGCCCAAAAGAGTCCAGACAAGGGAAGAACGCGCGCCAAACAACACTTTGACCCGGGAGAACCAAGATCCCCCTAATTTCGCCATCAACATTAATGAGGATCAAGCAAATCACTCCAATCTGATTCAAATCAGATTGCCAAGTCATCAATCCGTGGGATAGGCACATGGATCACCATTTTCAGCCATTAGATCGTTCATCTTAAGTTCCAACACAATCCCACCATTTTCTCCTTTTGATTATGCATTTACTTCCTTAATTTTAGCCTCTTTTATGTTGATTGGAAGAGTGATTCTTTGGTTGCAGCCTAAGGACGTCTTCACTAGTATAAAAAGGCCTCTCAAGGTTCATTGTAAGCACGTTGAATTTGAATACAAAGCTTAAGTTGAGAGCCTCTCCTTCCTTTGTAATTTCGGCGTCAAAAACACTATCTTTCCCTTTGTTTCTTGAGTGGTTCGAGTCCCTCTCTAAACACAAACCTCCAACCCTTCTCAAGCTTTTGAATCACCTTCAAAGTCTTGCTTATCCAAAGTCTTCTGCTTACACCAACTATCCACCAAATTCCGCCAACACTCAACCTTGTCCAAGGTCCCGTCCATAGTCAAACAAGAAAACTTCACACCTTGAATCTAGATCCGAGAGCGTCTTAGCATCCACGAGGAGGCTGAGTTAACATTTGGTATCGAGAGCATCAGGGATTCAAGTAAGTCATCTTGTTTTTCATTCAAGCACTTATCACCTTTCCATCTCGTTTTTGGCTAAAACTCCATTGTTGAAGCCTTAAGCATTCGATCACCATCACCATCGTCAAAATAAGTCAAGATCCACAAAATTCGCCCCATTTAAACCCGCCCTTCCCGCCCATGAAACACATCTTGACCGATCCACCAATCACTCCATCAATCCCACAAATTTCGTCATCTTATCCTTGATTAAATTGCTGAAATTTTTTCTTTGTAAGATCGATTTAAAGTGCATTTTAATCTTGAATTTCTTTGTGAGATTATAGTGGATTGAATTATTGCATGAAATTGATTAGGATTAACTAGTAAGACGAGATCCCTTTGTCTAACTATTTCTTCTCGCATCAATAGTATTGCATGCTTATCTTTGCTCACGTTCAAGTTTAGTATAGCTCTCGACTTTGAGCACAAAAATCAAAAGAAAAAAATAGAAATCTGTAAATTTGAGAGGGGAAAAGTCAAAATAAGGCAAGTCTTCTTTCTAGTCAAGACCATAGCCAAAATAAGGTAACGTACTTGACATTCACTTGAGCATTCTTCCATTTTCCTATCTCTCATCATCTAGTTCTCACTTGCAAAGTTGTTCTTTTCATTTGATTGCATGATAATTGAAGCTTTTCAATCTTAGAAGTTCAATATTGCATGCAACTTTGAGTTAATTTTGCAAAAGAAATCTTTGATGGCAATTGAACTTGGATTTGATAAACACTTGACCAAAATCACTAAAATCAACCTTATACCCTAAGTGCTTGTTTGATTCTCAAGTGTGTCTTATCTTGTTTTCTTGCCATACTCTTGCATATTTCTTGTGCGCTCCTCGTGCATGACCCATATCACAATAGGTACCATGTCCAATTTGGAGGAAGAAAGAGAGGAGCCAAGACAAGTTGCACCTCCACAATTTGCACCCATGTCTCTAGTGGAAAAGCTCATGGCGGAGATAGAGCAACTAAAGGCCGCCGATAATGCAAGGACGCAGGCTGAAAGGGTGGCAACGGGACCACCAACACACTCAGTCCGCCAAGCGCCAAGCAATCCCAAGGAGCCATCCACCGGGCTCGGCATAAGGGTGCAAGACAAGGGCAAAGGGGTAATGCCTTCAACATCTCAAAACCCCAAGTTTCAGAAGCTACCCTCGATCTAGGAGAGTTACCTTGACAATAGGAGAGCCCTAGAAAAGAAGCAGACTCGTGTGCGCCGACAACATTCACCTTCAAGCACCGACGAAAGGGAGGAAGGCTACTCCACCGGGCGCTCTTCACCGTCCACCGGCGCACATCGATCCAGGCACCATCATAGGCCAACAAAAGAAGAAGAAGACAGGGAGCGCTGGGAAATTGTGCTCGAACAAGCCCAAAAACAGCAGCGAGATGCGCTCCGACACCTTCGCCGAAGCCATCGCTCAAAGGAGCATACTAGGCGTCCATCACGCCACCATTCTCACCATAGAGAGGTAAGTCCTATTCCTTTTAATGTAGAGGATCATTTGCATCAACAAAGTCCACTAAGCCCTATACAAGATGACTCCTTTGGTATGTCGTTACATAATCCTCTCGACGACGACCAAGTGGAGTTCGATGAGTTTGATCTAGAAGGAATGGAGAACGTGGGGTTGCCTAATCCTCACAACATGATGCCACTCCAAGATCCAATTGAGCTTCAAAACAGACCAAGTGATTGGATCCTGGCGCCATGACCACCATTGAATGAGAATGACAATGTCTGGGCGCCAAGACAACAACAAAACGCCAACAACCATGTTGAAAGGCGTCAAAGAAATGCCCCGGCTATGCCTCAAGAGCATCCACAACGCTACAACTCGCGTCGAGATATCAAGGTACGTATCGAACCCTTTGAAGGTTTATATGACGTTGCTTTGTTTCTTGAATGGGTGCAAGGTACCGAGCATGTCCTCAACCATTGCCACTACGAAGAGCATGAAAAAGTGGAGATCGTAACCATACACTTTGTGGGAGCGGCAAGGAGTTGGTGGCATAGACTTGTTGCCGATAGAAGAAGGTGTAATGAACCACCTATTGTACGTTGGAACCAACTTCTCCATGTCATGACAAACAAGTACATTCCAAAGAACTACAAGGACAAGATGCGCTATGAAATAGCCACGGCAAAACAAGGTACATCCAACCCTCAAGAGTTTTTTGCAAAGCTTGAAGATATGTACTACAAAGCAGGAGTAGGTGTATGTCCCGCTTCATTAAGGATAAGGTTTTTAAGTGGTCTCAATAGTTCTATTCGAGATCAATTAGAAATCCTTCCTATCACCGACATCAACAGTCTTGTGCATACGGCAATGCAATTGCACAATCAAGTGTTGAGGAAGCGCACTACACCTTGGTCATCATCATCCAACTCAAGGTACAATCCTAACCCTTCTAAACCTTTGTCTACTAATACTTCTACTCCAAGTGTTCAAGAAAAAACAGGCAATGCGTCTAGTTTAAGGGCCCTAAACAATCCAAAAGACACAACTCATGAGAATTCAAGGCAAAGGATAAGCGACTTGGAATGCTACAAATGCGGCGGCCATGGCCACATGCAAAGAGACTGCGTCAACCCCAAGCGTGTACTTTTCTCACAAAATGAAGGTTTTATCTCGGAGGAAGAAGAGGAAGAGCATGACCCTCCAAGTGACGAGATCATTCCCACCAATGCTCCTGCCGACGGAGGAGGCACTTTGGCTTTGATGCAACGCCATGTGCTTGTGCAAAAGGAGGAACCCAACATGGCACAAAGGCACAACTTGTTCCAAAGCAAGTGTAAGGTAAGAACGGCTACACTTAGGTTGATTATTGATGGAGGAAGTTGCTCCAACATAGTCAACAAAAAGGTAGTCACTCATTTCAATCTTCCTACCACTCCTCATCCATCTCCATATGGTCTTCTCGGTATCAACTCTGATGATGGTAACCACGTCACTCATCAATGCATTATTTTGTTTTCTATTGGTGATTACAAAGATGATGTATTGTGTGATGTTGTTGCAATGGACACCACCCATATTCTACTTGGGCGTCCATGGATTTTTGACCGACGAGTTCTCCATGATGGGTATCTAAATACCTATTTATTGACCCACCATGGACAACGAGCCAAGATCTTACCCATGTCTCCAAGTGAAATTGCGCAGGATGATAGGGACATGGCGGCAAGAAAGGCAATGCAAGAGGCCAAGACGGCACAAAAGCTAGGCGAGGACACACTCATGCCCAAGCAAAGCTTAATGGCCACCAAAATGGTCCTCACCATTCTGCCTCAACAACTACAAGAAAAGAAGCTAGGAGACAAGTCCGGACCGCCTTGGTCAATGCCTCATTCTTTGGCAACCAAAGTGGAGCTCCCTTGTGTCCCCAAGCCAAGACCAAGCTTCGAAGAATGGCTACAAGGACTACCATCCATAGGGGCTGGAAACTGCGTGGATGGTTGGCTATGCAAGCTACCATTTTGCGCCTCAAGAGCCCAGGATCAAGCCCTCAAGAGGTACACAAGCACACGCCATGAAGTCTTCAAGCGCCCCAACAAGAAGAGCCATGGTCCACAACTCGGATCTCCGACAACAAGGTCCTTCTCCTCGGCGCACCCAAGCCAGAAATGCCTTACTTAGGCATCCAAAGAAGTGCTCATCATCAAGACATTCCCCATGGCAACAACGCTCGGCCAATCTACAACAACATAGGCCCATTCCGAGCGCAAGAAAGCCATCTGAGTCACTTCACCAATTTGGCTCATTTGCACGGCGCCAACTACACCAATGTTCATAAAATTGGCGTCCCTGAAGTGCATCAACAAAGAGCCTACTTCAATGCCCAAGGCGCGCGGTCAAGACCGGGAGCGCCAACTTCTTCCTCGGCTTTCAACCACTTCATCGACACACCATGTCTCCAATCATTTTCCCTCGGCGTCGATCATTTATATCCCACAAAGGAAGCAATTCAAGACCCCAGGGAGCTTAGTGTCCGAGGTATTTCTACTCATTATCCTTTTGACACTCACTCTTCTCTCCACCCCGACATGCTATCAAGGGTCTCAAACAAAGGTGAGACGGGGACGTCTCACAACAAGTGGGGGGTAATGATGAGCTCTCACTTGAGTGCTCAAGCCCATCAAGTCACAAGAACTCCCAACTATCTCAAGACAAGTGGAGGTTCAATGCCAAATTCAAGACCCCGGAGCCATTCACTATTCATCCCAGAGCCAAACCTCAACTGGCGCCTACCAAAACACAACATGGCGCGCCACTGGTCAAACCATCACACTTGGCCCGAGCACTATCTATCCCAATGGCCTCAAAATGTCCCAAGGAGTCCATCAAGACCAAAAATGCTCGGCCCAAACCTCCACAACTTCAAAGTGACCAAGTCAAGCCTCGACGCCAAGCGCCGACAAGCCCAAATGAGGTCCTTCCGTGCGTCCGAGCCCTTAGAGCCATGAAGGTTATGTACGTAGCTTGACTCAATTTTTATTATCGAAAATAATCCAAATTTTATCATAAGAATATATATTAAACTCCAACATAATATTTATTCTCAATAAAATAGCTTATATATTTGTTATTGAAAGGAATGATAATTTTTTAAGATTTATTTGTTAATATAATTATGCAATCTATTAATAATTGAAATTAAAGATAAAAAATAATAATTATGTAACAAACTAAGTCTAAAATCACTCTGAAAGCTCTAAAATGCTCAACTTTAATATATAAGATAGATAAGTATTATCAAAATTTTATCAATAGTAGATACGGAGTATATATGTTAGCTCCATTTTCTCGATTCGGGAAGCCTCACCAACATATTACGGAGTAGAAAATAAAGAATATGATGAAAGATTTATTTTTCCGAAAAATACATGCAATGCATACATTATATAGGGTGCGGTTCCGGTGAGAATAGTTTTAAAAATGAGAACGTGAGAATGACTAATGTGCACCAAAATATACTTAAATGTGCATCAAAATATACTTAAATGTGCATCAAAATTTTTGATGCACATCTTTTAAAAAAGTGATGCACATATACAATTTTTGTCTACATGTTCTTTAATTTCTTAAATGTTCTTTAAAAATGAATGTTCTTCAAATTTTGGATGTTTTTAAGTTTGTCAGCGAATGTGCACCAAATTAGTACTAAATGTGCACCAATTTACAACTAATGTGTATCATTCTCACGTTCGTATTTTAAAAGTTATTCTCACCGGACACTTTCCTTTACATATATACTACTTATATGATATATGTGTACGCAAGTACATGTGAATAAATTTCATGGATGTTAGGGAGGTAATTAACTAGCTAATCATGTGAATATGAGATCCTATGTTCGCGTTTTCAACATTTTTAATCAAGAAAAAGAGAGCTTAACGAACGTCGGTGGTCACCGTTGAACTATATATTCAAGACAAGATTTCAAGCTAACTTGCACGAAACTAACTCCCCCGCATATGATATATGTGACTTGATAATCCTAGCAAAATCTAAAATGGAATATCTTTTATGGATATATAATATATGTGATCGAGCTAGAATCAACTCGGACTAACAAGACTATTATACTAGTTTTCTCAATAATAAAAAAATCACTATTAATATATGAATTATAAAAAAGATTTTAGCGTGTTTGGCGATAACCAAAGTCATAATATATATATCTAGCGGTATCGCTTATAAAAAGTTTTGGCAGATAACAATCTAATTTTCATATTTGGGCGGAGCAATGAATTTTTTAAGGTCATTTTGAGATAGATAAAGAAATAAAAGTTCGGAGCAATGTCTCCGCAGCTCTCACTGAAAACGTTTAAAAAAATCCGCGTCTCTCACTTATACGGAGTTTTGTGTGACAATGAAGTCTTTTAAAGATATTTTTTTGTTAGATGATGATCAGACCAACGCTGACTATGAAGAAGAATGTTGGCCAATTACTCGAGCTCAGAAGCAACATATTATGGTAGATGAGATGCCATGCTACGTTAAATGTATGGTCATACTCGATTGAATAAGGTTTTTAATGAAGTAAATTCGAGACAAAGTCGGAGTAGCTAGTATAAAGATAAGTTGTGATAATCTAGATTTCAGTGGTTTGGGCAAGTTCAGAGGAGGTCACTTTAACCCATTTCGAAGTTCTGCCGTTGGGGACTTGGGGACTATCGTGTGTCATGGTAGAGATTGAGCGCTCAAAGAAGAGTTGGATGAAAGTCATACAAAAACACCTCGCGATTTTAGTGCTTTCATTGGACGTTACTCAGGACAAAGCTTTGTGGAGAGATAAGATTTGGGGTACAAGAGCTTAAGTTGGTGTTCCTCTTATTTTCGTGCTGGGAGCCTTGTTCTAGTTTCTTTGTATTCTTATTAGGGAGTGTTCGTGTGGTTTTGTTTTTGGCCTTTTTGTGTGTGCGTAGATTTTGTTCTATGCTGCTTTTAGATCATATCGATTACTTACTTTTAACTTGTTAGGGTAAAGAAATGTCAATTCCAACCCGAAAGACCTCGTTTATCATAATATAATAAGACATGTTGTTGTTGTCCATGTCAAGTAGTTTTTTTAATCTTGAATTGTAAAACTGTTGAACAACATAACCTGCAGCTTTACAATTCGTTATGAATCCTAAATTTGATTCTGTAGGTAGAATTTGTTAGATAACGAGTATTTTTGGAGCCATCTCCTCAACTGTTATCCCAAATGAAAACCAAGTAAAATGCAGTATCATATTGTTGGTTGCACCAATCAAACATAGTATTATACTGTATATGATCTTCTAATTTTCCAAGAGTTGACTATTCTAATTTGCGTCGAATCATATTTGGTTTGTAGGCAAAGGAAAGGATTTATCGACAACTCACTTTACCTAATCGAACACAAGTATAAAACGGGTGGCTACCTAATTATTGAGACCAAGACAATTTTATTTAGGGTTTAATTAAGCCACATATAGACTCGGTATAGGACTGCTCGATCAGCTCATGTTCTAGAGAAAGACATCTCATCAATAATCCAAAATATGAAATGAAAAAGGGAGAATTATGATAAAAGAAGTAATTTGATATCATTAAGATTAATGCATGATGTACGTTATATAACTGATATGTAAGATTTAATTAGGTGATTTACGGTCAACTAAAATTTTGAGGTTTCATTACAAACCAAAAATAAAATATCAAGGTAGTTACGCTGTACTGTAGCTAGCTTTGTCATTTCATTGGATAATCATATATTCACACATAGCCACCTCATCCACACCTAATTCTGATAATAACTCTAGAATGACTAAGTTCCGAATGTCGACTGTCCAAGTAATTGCAAATTACTAATCTGTGTATCTATTAAACTAAAAATTTCTAAATTACCATTAACTATGTCATTTGACATTATCAAATGAAAGTATGAAACCATTCGGTTATTACTTCAGCATAGTATTATAAGATTATAGGAATTATCAGACTATCAGGTACACATTTTTTAGAATTTTTTTCTGAAATAAGCATTTTACCCGAAAAAATTTCCGACGTAGGCTCTTTTCAAAACAATTTCCCAAAATAGGCACTTATTTCAGCTTCGGAATTTTTTTACGTGTGAGAGTCTCTCCTCCGAAGCTGAAGCTATTTTTTTTTGATTTTTTTATGTATAAGAGACGCTGGCCGAACCAGCGTCTCTTATACATATTTTTTTTTAATTCCCCGTGTAAGAGACGCTGGTCGAACCAGCGTCTCTTACACGTAAAAAGTTTTAAAAAAATAATTTATTTCGCCTTATACAAACCTTTTGTTAATTTATTTTTTTTCAAAGTTTATATATATATATATTATTATACATGACTTACTCGTGTTTGGATGGCTCGTATGGGCTCGTTTGAAATCAGAATCGATCACGACCGATTTCGTTGGGTCCGTATTGATCCCAACTTTCACCAGATATGTCTCTCGCTCGATTCTGATTTCGAACGACCCCATACGAGCCACCCGAACAAGCGTAAGTCTCGTGCGTACCTTCTACTCCGAAGCTGAAGCTATTTTTTTTTTGATTTTTTTATGTATAAGAGACACTGGCCGAACCAGCGTCTCTTATACATATTTTTTTTTTAATTCCCCGTGTAAGAGACGCTCGTCGAACCAGCGTCTCTTACACGTAAGCCTTTCATTGAAAATCAATTACTAATTACTAAAGTCGGAGCAATAGTTGCCACGTGTTAATTAACTATTTGTGCCACCTAAGCCTTTCTTAATTAAGATCATTAGTTGATTTCAATTAATTCATCCTACATGGAATATATAATCAAATTTTAATAAATAATTAATTTAGTTAGGATCTTGCTTGATTTGTTCAAATTCAAAACCAATATATCTTTTATGTTGTTATTTTATTCATTTTTTCAAAAACAAATTGTAAGTAACGCGTAGATAATTTTTTTTACTAAACCTATACAAGGCTTTTTCTTACATATCTTGGAGTATACCAAACACAATTCATTTATATATATTTTTCTTTAATTATTTTTAATGTTGCCTTTTGTTACATTTTTACTTTGGTAGTTAATGATATTATAATCATCATAATTAACAATATCATGATTTATATATCTGTACCAAAACTTCTTAATTTTATTGTTATATAAATATAATAAAATGAGTGAACTAAAGTTTTTATGATTAAAGTGAATATATTTAAGTATGAAGCAATAAAAATAATTAATTGAAAAAGAATGGGCAAACATATAGTTAGGGAATAAGTTCGGTAAATTAATCATTAGAGAACAAGAAAATATTTTAAAAATTAATGAAATTTATTGAGAAATTGGGAGGACATTTACATATATATTTATCATTTTTCAAAGAATGTGAATCAAAACTTAATGAAAATTTTGTTAAACATTAAAGTACATTTTGATAACATTGAACGTAAAATACAACAAACTACGTATATACATATTAGCCGAGTCCTTATATTATTACACAATTTCTTTCTTAACTCTTCTACAAGACAATAAAATTTATAGTACTATTAATACTTATAATTTAAATTTATTTAGTTATTAACCAAACACCATTACAACTAATAATTAATGCTTTAGATTATAATATTTATTAAAAATATAATATATTTTAATAAAAAAAAAAATGCAGCTCCCGTGCTTGGTACGGATCAATCTACTAGTTGAAAAATATTCACGCACCGAATCGTTAATTTTCTTAACAAGCTAAGTTTTGAATAATACTACTACGTATATGTAATTAATTTTTTCTTACGTCAGATGATCAATTATTTTTAGGTTCTTACATTTAGTTTTAACTTTTAAGTGAAAAGAAAAAACCCAAGTCGAAAGTATTTTAGATGAAGATTGACTTTCACCAAAAAAGTATTTACCATTCTAAGTTACGTGTTGACTACTACTCCCTCCGTCCGTCCCTAAATGTTCTTCCTGTCCTGAATTTTATAATATCTTCGACATATCTTTCAATATATAAGAAAAAATATAGTAATATGAGATCTTGTTAGATTCGTCTCATTGAGAACTTTAACAATATTAAAATTTTATAATTTTTATTAACGTGTATTTAAAGATATTAACGTTACAAAACGTGTCTCGACAAATGTGTCGAATGGAGATGAAAAGAACATTAAGGGATGGAGGGAGTATAATTTTTCCAATAGGCTAAAAAAACAAGTAAACAACGACCCACATAGCATCTGAAAAACTTCTGGAAAGAGCAATATTCATGCATATCCCTAACTAATCATCATTACTTTATTAACCTGTTGTCTAGCGTATAATTAAAACAGAGAAAATTAAAACTTATGATCTCACTGTAATGAAACTGATCGAGGAGAGCCAGTAGGAAGAAGTCGATGGCCAACTTTCTAAAAGGATTTCGAGCTAGTTTCGTTAGCTCAAATATATAACGACCCACTTCAGCAGATACGTAATCGATCTACTCCATCTTTTATAGTTAATGTCAACGTACGCGCTCTTTCTTAATTTTCCAAACTTGAATATTTTTCATATTATATCACAAATCATGCACACCATTCTTGTATATATATCCATCTTGAATGCATTGCAAGGAACTCAACAATAACAACAACACCTTGAGCTAGATTCTTACTAGCTAACTAAACTAAATTTAGTTGTTAATATATGATGGGGCGAGTTTCGTTGATGGCGGCCTGCGTTTCTGCTCTTTTTCTTCTTCTTGCTTCTTCTGCAACCTTGGCTTCTGCTGCTACTATGGAGCACACCTTCTTAGTGAGAATTCTTCTCTTCTACCTAGATCATCTTAATCACGCTTTGGCAAAAGATTTTTCATTGTCATCTTACGTTGAATGATGCTTTTTATGTGCATCATTTATAAGCAATCAACTGGAAAGTGTATAATGGTATTTTTGTGCACCAAACATGCATGCATGTAGTTACCCATACAATAGTTTTGTTTATTTGTATCTAAATTAGGGTTAGGCTATTGATCATTTGAATACATATATAGCTAGGACTAGGAAGACATGTACTTCTCTTAAAAATGTATACCTAGTATACACATAATTCAAGGATAACTGCATGAGTTTGAAAGTAGAAACATACAGTTCACAATTTGAATACGTTCGAATATACTTGCTGGTAGGTCATTTTCGCGAGTCAGCAAGATCATAATATATATTTTAAATACACTTCATGTATGCTCTAATTAATTATTTTCACTTTGGAAAATTGACTATCTAGCTAAAGGAGTGATGCTTGGTCGGTCTAGATATGTATGGGGGGCATTTTGTGGAGACACATGCATTTATATATTGCTAGCTATAATATCTTAATTAAGTAATTAAGTTATTTGTTCTAAATGGATGTGTATTTTTTTTTCTCTTAAAATGAAAGGTTAAAAATTTGACGGTAACAAAGCTGTGCGAGACAAGGGTAATTACAGCGGTGAACGACACTAGCCCGGGCCCACTGATCCACGTTCATGAGGGCGATACCCTTGTTGTTCATGTCGTTAACAGATCACCCTACAATATGACTATTCATTGGTACGTACAATTAATATTATACTGTATATGCTAATATCTTACGGAGTATTTTTGACGTGACAATAAATAGACAACAATTTGACAAGAAGGCGTTTTTGTTACATCAAACATATTTTCATTTATAGCTTAAACTTATAATATATGTATGTGATAACTAATACTAATTTACTTGTGTGCGTTATACATAACAAGCACACGACAAAACCTTGATTAAAAATCCTACATGAAATGGAGTATTTATCCAATTTGAATTGTATTACTTTAATCAGAAAGAGAGGTGTCGATTTTCTTTCACCAACCCAGCAGAATATTGAATGACTTTGGATTTGGAGAGTAGACACGATCGTGGTATTCATACGTAATGCATATAGTTTATTTTATTTACTGCTTAATTAATTTGTTTACGATTGGATATAGGCATGGGATATTTCAGATTCTGAGTTCATGGGCCGATGGCCCATCATACGTGACCCAATGTCCGATCCAGCCCGGTCAAACCTTCACTTACAGATTCAACGTTACCGGTCAGGAAGGCACTCTCTGGTGGCACGCGCACGTGCAATGGCTACGCGCCACCGTCTATGGTGGTCTCATTATTTACCCTAGAAAGGGTCAAACTTACCCCTTCCCTAAGCCCCATGAAGAATTCCCCATCATTCTAGGTATAATAACTCATTATTATATACTTTGAAATTGAGTTTACAACATTAATTAATTGGAGTTGTTGGTTTGGAAATTAAGTAAGTAGAATGAATTTGCAGGAGAGTGGTGGAATGCAAATGTGGTGGATGTTGAAAATGAGGGGTTGAGAACTGGTGGTGCACCCAACAACTCTGATGGTTATTTGATCAATGGACAGCCTGGTCATCTTTACAATTGCTCTAGGAATAGTAAGTTTTAATCACAACACGACTGTCTCATGTTTGGGGTCTGGCTTGATTGTATTATTAATTGAATACTTGGGTTTGGTGTGTTAGGCATACACAAGATAGAGGTGGTGAAGGGAAAGACGTACCTCCTCCGCATTGTCAACGCTGCACTCAACAACCAACTCTTCTTCAAAATAGCCGAACACAAGTTCACCGTGGTAGCCATCGACGCGTCCTACACGAAGCCCTACAAAACCGACGTGGTCCTAGTCGCCCCTGGCCAAACCACAGACGTCCTTCTTACAGCCAACCAAGTAACTGCCTCCTACTACATGGCCGCAAAACCCTACGCAAGCGCAGCAGGCGTCTCCTTCGACAACACCACCGCCACCGCCATCCTCGCCTACCGAGGCGCCTCCACCTCTGCCGCCCCGAAAATGCCTCCCATGCCGCCCTTCAACGACACCCCAACGGCCCACAAGTTCAACACAAACATAACTGGCCTTGCTAATGGGCCCTTCTGGCACAAAGTCCCACTTCAAGTCGACGACCACATGTTCATGACCATTGGGCTCGGCCTAGTCTCTTGCGGGTCCAACTCAACATGCGCCGGCCCATTGGGCATGAGATTTGCCGCCTCCATGAACAACCTCTCCTTCCAACTTCCAACTACCACATCCTTGCTCGAGGCCTTCGTTGGGGGAGTCAACGGGGTCTACAATGCCACCTTTCCCGACGCACCGCTGCTGCCTTTCGACTACACGAACGCTAGCAACTCGTTTAATACGAGCCTCGTGGTGACACAAAAGTCCACTACTGTGAAGAAGCTCAAGTATAATGCCGTGGTTGAGATTGTTTTCCAGGATACAGCTTTGGTTGGGATTGAGAATCACCCTATCCATATTCATGGATTCAACTTCCACGTACTCGCGCAAGGGTTTGGAAATTACAATCCCGCCACTGATCGGAGGAAGTTCAACCTTGTGAACCCGCAAGTGAGGAACACCATCGGAGTTCCTGTAGGAGGATGGGCTGCCATCAGATTTCAGGCCAATAATCCAGGTAAGTAGTTTTTCTACCCCAATTTAGATTATATGAACATGTATAACTATAATAACACATACCAATGCCTCAGTGGCCTGGTGGTAGGTGCTTTGTCCCTTGTACCACAGGTGGAGTGTATGACCCTAATTTAGTAAATTGTGGGTAGGGGCTGCCTTTTTAGGAAGGAGTCCGGTGTTTGCCTAAAATCAAAAAAAAAAAAAACTATAATAACACATTCTGAATTTGTATGAATATACAGGAGCATGGATAATGCATTGTCACTTGGACGTACACTTACCGTGGGGTCTAGCCACGGTTTTCTTGGTGGGGAACGGTGGAACTCCGTCAACAACGCTTCCTCCGCCACCAGCAGATCTGCCAAAGTGTTAGGAGTCCATTCATTGCCTTGTCAACCTAGAAGAAGGCAACAATAACATATCCTGGTCGCTCATTGCGATTTTGTATTTTCTATCTGGTTTCATAATGCATTTTATTTTTCCGAATTGGGTGAGCATTAAGTGTGTGGGTGATTTTTTCCCTAGGAGGGTATTCATTTAGTGTGTATAATACCATGTAAGTTCGATTCTTTCTTGATCATGTAAGTTTATTTTTGTAATGATAATCCAAAGTTTGTTACCTGTGAATTTTGATGTTCAATATGTCTTATGCTTGCAATGTCATAACAGAAAGAAACTACTGTCATAAACTCATAGTCATGTTCCTGCAGAGCTTTTAGAATTTTCAGACGTATAAAAAATTGTATGTATTTAACTAATCTTCATTCTACAACATTTTCTTAAACCTCACAGTTCCTTGTAGTTTATACATAAGAACTAAGGGGGGAAATAGTTCAGAACTCCAAAAACCAAAATGATTCGATAAGACCATTTCAGAACTAAAATATCAAGGACTAAAGTGACAAACTGAAAGGATACCGTAAGAAAATGCTCAGAATTTTCAAGTATCAAAATAAGATTGCAATTGAAACATGAAATGCTTTCCACGTTTGTATACAGCAAACGAATTTGAACAAGCTAAACTAAAATGCCCCCCTGCATTTCCATGGAAGTCGCAGAAAAGAAAATGTTACAAATACAGCTGATCATGGGCAAAAAGCCTCATTAAATCAAACCTAAAAGAATGAACTAAATCCATTTCCACAAGCAATACCATCCCAAAACAGTGGGGTCTAGTGCATTTCAACACCCAACAATCACCCAGAAAAGAATGAGCTGTACAGAACAGAAATAAATATTGTACATTGTACAAGAGGGGATGGTATTACCAGAAATGTGGTTCAAGAGCTTCCTTCTGTCTTGAGAAATGCCATTCTCTGGGACCTTGAATGTCCTTGCCTATCACTTAAGATATTTATGTAAGTCCGGAGCCTAAACCGATCCGAATTAGTAAGAGAGAATGGAGGATTAAGAAGTAATGATGGGGCGTCCACTAATAGGAAAACTAAGAGTTGTGTGGCTTTCGAATAAGACAGTTCTGCATTATCCATGTCGCCCATAAGCTCATCCACCTGGCAAATCACCACACCGATATTACTTGGCGATCACACATGTTTTGCAACCAGATAGAAAGAAATAACACGACAGTTGACAAAGGACGACATTTTCAAGATCTCCGAAGATGCAATAAAGCCAATCCACGTCTTGACAAAACTAGATGACAAATAAATACTCTGCTTATCTGTTATTTTCCACCCACATAATAAATTGAAAAAAAATAGATGTTGCTCAATCTATGTCTTGCAGCAGATAATCGGTTGTGAGGTAGTTACTATTACACGGTGGTTCAGGAAGGTACTTACCGCACCATTTCTTCCCACAGCAAGAGCAGATTGATATATAGTCTCCATTGCATCAGGCATATCAGTATTTCCTGCAGAATACATAATTAGATTCACTGAAGCATTACCATTTGCAAGAAACAAAGAACAGTTGTCAAAGATCACTGGGACAAGTTGGAAAATAAAGATTTGAGAGGAAATACACTCGAGAAAATAAAGATCCTTATTCGGAAATGTTCAATAAAATAATTTCACAACTTTCACATAAGAGAAGTAGTAGCTCAGTGAAATTGGCATTTAATACAACCAAGAAGTATTAAATGCCAATTAAAGGGAGAAAGATCAATAAGCCAGAAAAGATGAGTTACAATGACATTACATTAAAGAGACATCTAGGGCAGAAGAAAAAATTCACTAGGCCAGGCTGTGTTTCACATTAAGTTGCTTCCATAAACTCGTTGATAATTTAACATATAAAAAGAGGTTCAAAAAATATGTGCTTCCCACAAATGGACGTCTGAAGATGACAGCAACCATCAGCATAGCATATAAATGGACATACATGGGTCATAGCAAAGCCACTAAAACAAACCTGGTTCTATGAATTTAGACAATTCTTCGGCATGCCCCACTTCTTTAAAAAAGTCCCTCTTGATCTCAGATGATACATCCTCCAGATCTCTGGAGCTGCCGATATCAAGACATTCATTGCTATCAGGGGTGTAATGTTTGTACTCTGTATTATTTTTTGTGGGTCCAGCAGAGGGACTTCCTTCCCTAGACGACACAGCTTGTGCATGGCATATATGCAGAGCCTGCTTCCAAATTGCAAGGATGACAAGTTGAATGGAGAATGCTTCTAAATATTTTCCTGCCTCCATCTGAGAAAGAGGCCAAAACCAAAATCACAAACCGGCATATCAGTAAAAATGTTTTCTTTCATGTACTTTCTTTCAGTGATACCTTTTCATCAACCAATTCCTTAATTGTGGTGGCACACTTCTGGAATGACTTGATCCTTGTCAAGAGGTCAGCTGATTGCTGCTCTGAGGTATCAGTGGAACCCAGCGAAGTTCCAGGAGGATCAGAGCACTGACTTTCTAAGCTTCCAATGGGACATGGATCCCTGGTCGATGCACCAAAAATCAGCATAGGGGCGCTGGCATTGGAACCTCGTACACTAGTAGATTGTGGATTATTAGGAGATTGCCTTGTCTTAGAAATACCCACTGAGGAAGATGGAATATCCGTAACGGGTTCAGATACGAGAACATAATCTTGATCAATCAACTCTAATGCTTCTCCAGCTGTATATTGTACGAACAGATGAGAGTGCTTAACAGGTATGCAAAAATATCTACACGTTTCAAGAAAAAAAGAAAAATGTAACAACACCAGAGAGCATTTCATTACCTCTTGCAAGAGAACTCATCACTCGCTGTTCCATTTGTCTTGCAGGAAATTTAGTATTTATGTCCAAAGCTCTGTTGTCTATCCTAAAGCCACTATTTTTCACATGTGGTGCTATGGTGCTGGATCTAGAACTTATACCACTATTTTTGGAAGCATTATAAATTGCATCTCTTCTGGTTTGAGGAGAGAATCCAGAAGGCTTAATGGATGACCTCCTAAAATGAGATGGGCTTCCGTCAGGACCACTCAAATCATCATCTAATAGGAAGGGTAAACAATCATCTGGAGAACTTCCTTCAATGCTCTTTGAGGAACTGCATTCAGGTAGAGGAAAATTATCAGACGGCATTGACAAGTGTCTGCTCCAGCAAGCAACAGTGTAGTGTCATTTAGCACAAAGATGTGAAGTGCTACGAGATAATTGAAAAAAGAAAGGAAAACCTCACTTCTTTATACCTGTATATTTCATCTGGCTGAATGTTGGATAAAAAAGGATGGTTAAAGAACTCATCAAAAGTTAGCCGTTCCACTGCAGAAACATAACATGATTCGTATGATTGTATCAGAAGAGATGACATGTAAATTGCATTATATAAATTCTGAAGTGTAGCAAACCAGTTGGTGTGTAGAACATATAAGAACATTTTGCATAAGCAGCAGAGATTAACATTTAACAGTCTGATAGTAGTAAATCATTTCAACTAGTACGCTTGGATTGCATAAGCCACATAGCAGATCATGAATTGACTTAGAAGAACTCAAGTATTTGCCAAGTTACTACAGATGTGGAAATGTCCATTTCAGGCACTTAACTATATTCCCAGACAAATATACACAATACACTCACTCATACAGCTTCAGGTAAAAATGTAAGTCCTATATTTTCAGTTTGATTGGCTGACACATTCAATAGCAACTTGCACAGAACTTATTTACAAGCTTAAACCATCGATTACATCAAGTCCAGCGATTTATACACACAATAAGATCCTGAGCCATGAAGGGATCAAAACTGCCTCTCATGATTGAAACAAAATTGTGAAATGACACCAGCTCAGACAAACATCAAATCCTTCTTATATATGCCAAAATAGCAGCTTATTATCATCCATATCCCATAATACCTGGATTTCGCCGCAACAATTTCTTGCACAAGTCCATGCACTGAGGACTCAAATTCATAATATCTGCAGGGAACCGCAACTCTGTAGATCTGATGATGTTTTGAAGCAACTGGGAATAAAAAAAAGAAAATAATGATATAGAAATAAATAAAATTATACCAAAACAACAGTATTTTTATTTTACTTTAGCTTTCTTAGTTTTTACAAAATAGAAAAAGAACTAATAGCAGTATTCACAATCTACTTCTAGTTGAGGAAGCTTTCTTACTTTTCGGGTTGGAAGCTTTCTATATCTTTCATATGCCACAAACTCTTTGGATCTATGCAATCCTATTTTCACCCATATGTAATTCTTAGCAAAATACTAAAGAAAAGGTTAAAACAAAGAATAGAAAGAGCCTGAGGGCTAAGAGTATGATATAAAATCTTCCGATTTTCCCATCTCCTTTCTGCTTGTTCTGTGAAAGTACAAAAGAAGGTATAAAGGGAGTATTACAAGAAACATTTATCCACTACCCCCCTTTTTTGCAGAATCTGCTGTAGGTTCAAACTTTTAGTACTAGGAGGACTCTTAAATATAGACTGTATAGTACAATAATAATATAATATGCTGAAAAAATCAACATGCTTGGTGGATTTATAACTCGCCACATTTATGTTACTAAAGAACACATAGTAACCATCTAGGTTTACATAAAAACGAAAAGAAATCATCTTTGAAGCAAACATCACCAAAGCATCCAGTTTGGTGTGAATGAAACCATTGAAAATTTAATGTTAAGCTTTACTTTTAGGTTTCTTCCTGCAGTTCCGGAAATAATTCAGCTCTACAGTGCCAGGAAGTGGTAATGACACTTCCTACTATAGAATTAGCTATTCATGACACATAACACAAGCTAACCTGAATTTGGTTGTTTCCTGTGAATGGAGTTACCCCAGTCACTAGCTGAAACAGAATTGCACCTACACTCCAGAGATCTGCCTGCATAATCAGTTGAGAATTAGCCGCAGAAGACTATAATGAGCCAATACGACGAAAAGTTAAAGAGTAGATTTCACCTTTGCATCATACTTCTGCAGTTGCATGATTTCTGGAGCCATATAAAGTGGAGAGCCACACATAGTTTCTGCAAGACCCCTAGGCTGGAGAGATCTAGGAGATAATATTTCCACAATGAAGTAAGTAAAACTAATTAGTGAACTATTGGCAAATAGCACTGAAAGTCAGATGTAACATATTTGAATGGTTCACATCAAACCAAAAACACTATATTATAGGTCTCTGTCTGAAAACCGGGTAATTTCACCAGAAACTTGAATATAAATTGAAGATTTAATATGAGAAAGTTACCTGGCAAATCCAAAATCTGCAATCTTCAGAACTGAATTCTCATCGTTTGAGGAGAGTAAGAGATTCTGTTACACAAAGAAGAGTTAAAATGTCATTCATTATAAAAATTTCTCCTTTGAATCCCTTGATGTAAACCATAGTAATGATATTCCTTCTCCTTTAATCTAATCCAGTGCAAAGTGGCTGAAGAAATCAGTTCAGCTGATTGTAGTCCCAGCGATTCTAGTTCTTTCAACTTATTCACAAACCAGGTTACAGTGCACAGCTTCTCGAGAAGAATTAATCTAATCTATAGATTATAGTTTATCTCTTGAGGAATTTTTAATCTGATCATTTGGTCAAATAAGCATAGTATAAACTCACAAAAGAAACCCAATACACAAATGATGCAAAATGATCAGTAATGATCTTTAGTAAATCTAGAGGTAGAAAAGGATCCACGGACTAACTATATGCTTCAACAAGTGCATGATCATGTATATGATCGGCAACGAGTAAGTAACTTTAATTTATTGCTAAAAGTAGAATTTTTTTAGCACATGTCACTAGATCAAATACTTGTGCACTTAGAAGATACTATCGAACACAATATGGGACTTAAGCCTTAAAAGGAGCGTTTGTGATCTGTATTTGAGTCAGAAATATGATTAAAATCTCAGATTTAGTTTGCAGAGACTAACTATTACTCCTTAAAATTCATACTTGTTCTTTTGGGATACATATCATGTGCTAAACAAGATCAGTTTAACGTTCTAAAAAAAGTCAAAACATACCTGTGGTTTCAAGTCTCGATGGATAAGATTATTCTCACGAAGGATTTTCAAACCAGCCGCTGTAAGAAGAATTATAATTAAAACTGTCAGAGAACCTGTACATTCGAGGAGCTGAGCGAAGGTCTTCTGTGCAACAGAAACTGAAAAAAGTCAAGATATACCTAACTGTAGCATAAAGTGCTTTGCAGTAGCCTCAGGAACTCTTTTATGGCGTTGTATATACATGTATAGATCACCACCACGACAATACTCCAATACAAGATGGATCCTTCCAGAAGCCTGCAGGCTCAGTTAAGGATAAGAGAAGTGAAGTTTGATATTAGCAACCAAGGTTTTGAATCTAATGAACATAGATTAAGTGGATTTAAGAGGCAATTTAGGTAAGTAATTTCCAAAAAACCATTTTCTCCAGACAAGTCCAAAATCTTCCTTGACTACTTATCATCTTTTTCATAATCACATTCTGTTGAAATACACTTACTTTTTCTATGCTGCTTCAATATAAGCTTCTGAGGAATTTCTGAACGATAAGAATAGATACTGCTTAATTCCCGTATATTATCAATCATTTGTCAATTGTCACTAGCTATTTTTTTATATTTATGTGATAAGAAGTGCTTTGAAATTCATGTCTAAAATTCAGCATGTTCATATTTTTTTCTTTGTCCTATAATTAATTTGTTCTTTAGAATATTACTGCAAGTATTTTACTGCTTTGCATTGTGTAATCCTGTATTTGTTACAAGAGTATGGCTTGCCATATTGCTTTAATGTTGTTGTTGTTGTTGATGAAGAACAAGTCCAGTAGCCAAATAAATGGAAAAAAAAACTCATACCTGCAATAGTGCTTATATGCACCACTCATGTAAAACAATATTTGATTGGATAACAACTAAAGATTAGATTATAATAGACTAGTGTAGAAGTTTTCCCAGTACAAGAGAGAAAAAATCATCTATACAACCTCCTTGAGAGACACAACTCGTCTTAGACACCACTCCCCCTCATCTATACAACATTCTTTGGGCAAACAAGTTTACTTATTTATCTATGAACCAAGAAGATCATCTATAAAACCTATTGAACATGTAATAAGCCAATTGCAGGACACAAGACGAACATGCCAATCCAGAAAAGACATCAGAAGTATTCAAACTAAGCAACTGAGGAAGTGAAAAATCTAGAACAGTCCCCTCGAGAAATTCAACCTAGAGCACGAGCAAGACAAAAATTCCAATTCTCCAATGGGACAATCTGAAACCACATAACCAAATTATTACAGCTAACAAAACGTCATTGCAATAAAATGGAAGACGATACAATGGGATTGAATTTTCTAAGATAAGTCTTCAGGTAGCCCATCCATTTTCAAGACAGCAATATTTACGAAAAGAAAGACCAATTATACTCATCCAGACTCCATGCCCCCACTTAACTAAGAAATTCAGCAGTTGCATATCCATAATTCACTAAGCATTCATCCAAATAGAGTGTTAGAAACAAAAACGAGTGAGCAGAAGCGTTAGGCACCTCAATGATATCATGCAATTGAATAATGTTGGGATGATTGATCTGCTTGAGAATGAAAATCTCCGACTTAAGACTCTCTTGAAGCTTCTTGTTCAAGCGATCCATGGCTATCTCCTTTATGGCCACCTCTGTGCCATGAACTCTGTGCCTGCCGTGCCAGACAACGGAGAAAGAACCGGAGCCGAGTTGCCTCCCAACGGAATAGTCTCCGATCACTCGACCTGGTCCTCTTCCAGTGGATTGATCCATCTCGTCCACCGAAACCGAAACCCTAATCACGGATAACAGAAGCAACTCGATGAGGAGGAGGAGAAAGAAGAAGAGGATAACTATTCAGTTCAAGAGAAGTCGCCTGATTAAGATTCCACCGAAATTTGAAGATCCGGATGAATGATAAGGATTAGTTAGTTTGAAAGTAAACCATAGGGAATCTGATTTAAACAGGTGATGATTGAGATTATAATAAGTGGCGTTTTCAAATTGATTGCAATGGCGAGTTAGAGGGAGGAGAGAGATTCAGAACTGGCTATCGATGAACTTTGACGATGCAATTTTTCTTTTTCTTTTCTTTTCTTTTCTTTTCTTTTCTTTTCTTTTCGTCCGAGAGAAATGAGGGAAAAGCCACTTGAGTTGCCCATTTCAGGAAGTTTTTTTGAATTTATATTTTTGATGAAATTAAAAACTTTTAACCTATGAAAGACATAAAAAAATATCAAAATTGAGATTACAGAACCTTGAACCAGCGGTTTTAATGAAGGTTAACCGAGTAAACCGGCCCGGAATCTAAACCGTCCGGTTAACCGTCAATTCACACAAAAAAATATCAAAATATATACATAAAAATTAAGTGGATGATGGAGAATTTCATTTTTTAATATATAGAATTCAACCTGTCACGTAGTTTTTAATGTGGGAAGTTTCTAAATGTTTTATGTTTGTAATAAAATAGTGTTCGACATTCGAATTTAGAAGAAGAAAAAAACACCCTCATGTAGAGATGGCCGGACCGGCGGTTCGAACCGGAACCGGACCGGGTCAAAACCGGGACCGGTATGAACCGGTTTTGACCCGGTCCGGTTCCGGTTCGGGAAATTACAATTTCCGAACCGGCGGTTAACCGCCGGTTTTTTATTTTTTTTTTAACCGCCGGTTAACCGGTTTAACCGGTTAACCGGCGGTTTTAAAAAAAAAAATGTTAAAATAAACCAACCGGTTAACCGCCGGTTAAAAAAAATTTTAAAAAAAAATACAAAACCGGCGGTTAACCGGGAAAACCGGTTAACCGCCGGTTATAACGGCTAGTAAACTAGCCGTTGCCGGTTAACCGGCGGTCCTAACGGCTAGGAGCCGTTAGGAAATTAAAAAAAAATAAAAAAATACATTTTTAAATATTAAAAAATCCATATCCAACCCCTATAAATACCATACCATACAATCTTCAAATCACACATCCAACAACAACAATCTCTCTTCTCTTTCTCAAATCTCAATCTCATAATCTCTCAAATTCCATCAACAATCTCTCTTAATCTCTTCCTTTCTTAATCTTCCTTTTAATTAGCATTTGTCTTTCAATATTTTATTGCTTTTACATTTTTAATCACATTATTATATTGTTCTAAGTTTTATTGTTTTAATTGTTTTTAATTGATTTTAATCATATTATTTAATTGTTCTTAATCATATTATGGCGGATCATTTTGACACCCAAGAGAGTGATAATGTCACTTCTCCCACTCCCACTCCCACCTCCCAAGTTAGGTCCTCCGCTAGGGGTAGGACCGCTAGGCCTCAAGGGCAAGCTAGCGGTTCGAGGCCGGCTAGGGGTAGGGGGGGGAGGACCGTTCCCGGGTCCTCCGGGAACCAATCCCGGAAACTAACATCTTCTGTTTTTACAAAGTGGTTTACTAAATTAGAACCCGGTATCGAGGAACTCGAGGCCGAGGATTATGATCCCGGACTAATTATTGTTTCTTGTAACTTTTGCGAGGCGACATTCCAATGGAAGAAAAGTGGAGGATATGGAACCCTTCAACGACACATGGAGCACAGACACGTCGCCGAGATGGGAATGCTAGGGGGACAAACGCAAATTTCCGGCGGATTTGCATCTTCTACTAGCGGTAACCCTTTATTTCATTTTGATCATGAAGCTAATAGTGTAGCATTAGCCGAAGCTATTTGTGTTGATCATTTAGCATTTCGATTTAGTGAAAATGTAGGATTTAATGAGTATATTAAAGAGCATACACAACCCGCTTTTAAATCCGTATCTAGGAAAGTGATTAAGAAAAACGTAATTAAGGCTTATAAAAGACACAAGCACGAATTAGTTTCTTATTTTTCGCAAAATGATATGAATGTTTCTATTTGTAGTGATATATGGAGTGATAATACTCAAACCCATTCTTACATGGGTGTTACATGTCATTTTGTAGATCATCATTTTACAATGCAAAAACGTTTATTGGCATTTAGAGTCTTTGATGATTCACATACCGCACAAAATATTGCTATGATGATTCGTACAATTTTAGAAGAATATAGACTACTTAATAGAGTTTTTTCAATTGGATTCGACAATGCATCTGCTAACACCGCATCTATTAGAGATTTACAAGAAATGTGTCAACCTTTATTTGGTGGGAGATTTTTTCATATTCGATGTGTTTGTCATATTTTAAACTTATGTGTTCAAGATGGTTTACGTGCTATGAGTTTTCATTTTGAGCCAATTAAGAACGTTATTAAGTATATTTGGGGGCATCATAAAGTTACAAGAGATTGGATGACCTTTTGTAAAACTAACGGGGTGCACCCAAAACGTTTTTCAAAAGATGTGGGTACCCGATGGAGCTCTACTTACATATTACTATGTGAATGTATAGAATATAGACAAGTTTTAACGTCTTTTGTTTCTCAAAACCTTTCTGGCTCTACTTTCTATTTTAGCGAATCAGGTTGGGAAATATGTCAAAGTATTGCAACGTTTTTAAAATGTTTTAGTGATGCAACAAAGAGATTTAGTCATGTTTATATACCAAGTAGTAATGTTTTTGTCTTGGAAGCTTGTAATGTTATGGCTGGTTTAAGTGAGGGAGCTAAAATTCCCGGCATTGAGGAATCCGTTGCAAGCATGAGGAGTAAGTGGTTGCAATACTATAGATATATTCCCGATTGTTTTCTTGTTGCTTGTGTTTTAGATCCTAGACTTAAATTAGGAGTTTTACACGCTCTTTTAGATGACTATTATGGATATATTTTAGCCGACGGTGAACTAGAGGATATTTTAGATATGGTTTCTAGAACTAGAACATACATTGAAACTTTATTTACTCATTTTTCGGATTCTCCGACTCCTTCACAATTACCTCCGGCTTCTTCGAGCTCTAGTAGCTTGGGGGCCTTTGGAGCTAAGTATTTTAGTAAAAGACCAAGAGTTACAAACACGAATGCGGAAATTGATAACTATCTTAACACCAACTTTGAGTTTGTTAGTTGTGAAGCTTTAGATGTTTTGAAGTGGTGGGAGGATCATAGGAGCATGTTTCCAACGCTTGCGAAGATTGCGGCTCAAGTTCTTGCCGTCCCCGCTTCAACCGTGGCGGTGGAACAAACTTTTAGTGCAGGAGGCAACACTTTAACGAGGAAGAGATCAAATTTGGCACCGGAGTCATTGGAGGCGCAATGTTGTGTTTGCGATTGGAAGAGAGCCGCAATGAGGCAACAACGTAACATTAACGAGTCATCGGAAGACGAGTGGATTGGAGATTCTACTACGATACGCACCGATTCATCCGCCGAAGATTCGACTTAGGTAACGGGTTTTGAAAAAAGGTAAAGAACTACGTGGGCTTAGATTCCTCTAACCCGAGAGGATACGTAGGCAACTTAACAAGTAAGTCACTGTTAAGTGCAAGCCCAATTTTTTTTAATTTTTTTGTTCCTTCATATTTAATTTAAAAAACTTAAAAAAAATGATTATAAAAAAACGCTATTAAAAAGAATGTTTTACAAAACATTCTTTTTAATAGCGTTTTTTTATAATCATTTTTTTTAAGTTTTTTAAACATAATTTTTAAACTTAAAAACAATGACAAAACATTCTTTTTTAATAGCGTTTTTTTATAATCATTTTTTTAAAGTTTTTTAAACATAATTTTTAAACTTAAAAACAATGACAAAACATTCTTTTTTAATAGCGTTTTTTTATAATTATTTTTTTTAAGTTTAAAAATTATTTTTATATTTTTTTATTTATTTTTTTAAAAAAATTATTTTTTTTAAAAAAACCGGACCGAACCGGGTGAACCGGTATGAACCGGAACCGGACCGGAACCGGATTGAACCGGACCGGACCGGAACCGGTGGAACCGGTTTAAACCGGTTCCGGTTCCGGTTCCGGATTCCGGAGGACCGGAACCGCCGGTTCCGAACCGGAACCGGACCGGACCGGACCGGGAGCCATCCCTACCCTCATGATTGTGTATATAAAAACAACAAATTACTTACAAATTGAAGGCCTTTAATGACTCAATTTCTTGATTACACTTAGATATTTGAGCTCATTAAAAAAATATAGTAAAATTTTAAAATATAAATTTCATATATATTTTTTATCTTTTTAAAATTATTGCGGTTCAGGATCGAACCGGAACCGGCTAAAAAACCGGTGGTTTTTTGGTCAAACCCGGTCAAAACCGGAACCGGCCCGGTTGAACCGTCCCCTTAAAGATTTAGGTTCAGGTTCAAGCATACGTTGAACCTTGAACCGGCGGTTCATGAGCCGACAACACCTCTAAATTTAGGTACGAAAAGAGGTATTTGGGACAATATTTTCATGACATATATCATTAGATTATTCTAAAAATTCAACGCATAGGACTGATCTATTACGGAGTATTTCCCTTGTGCTTCAAGCTGTCAACCACTCTGATCCCGTAACTAGTGTTAATTTTTCAATATAATATTTTTACAAATTCTTTATTTGACACACCCTAAGATTCTATTTGGCACACCCTTACTTTCGTCACGAAGGTATTTGGTCAGACTTTCGTCACGAATGTATTTTAAAAGAGATTCGTCACGGAGAAACGAAGGACTTTCGTCACGAAGGTTGCCAGGAGTTCCGTCACGAAGGTATTGTGGAGTTCCGTCACGAATCTTTTTTTTGAAAAAAAATAAAAAATTCAGAATGTTGTAGAGAATTTCAATACGAGTCCGTGCATATAAAATACGTCCAAAACGGACATCGTTTGCCCTTCCAAAAGCCCTAAAAACAAAACAGTCGTTTTCGTTAAGTTCGTAATATTTAAACATAATGCATAATTGTACTTTATAAGTAATAAACTAGTGATATTAAATGATAATATATAATTATAGTATATAAATTTAATTGCATGATTTTTAACTATAATTAATAATTATATAAGTTTTTGTTTTTACGAACTTAACGCATGCGACTGTTTTGTTTTTAGGGCTTTTGGAAGGGCAAACGATGTCCGTTTTGGACGTATTTTATATGCACGGACTCGTGTTGAAATTCTCTACAACATTCTGAATTTTTTATTTTTTTTCAAAAAAAGTTTCGTAACGGAACTCCCCAATACCTTCGTGACGGAACTCCTGAAAACCTTCGTGACGGAACTCCTGAAAACCTTCGTGACGGAAGTCCTCCTTTTCTCCGTGACGAATCTCTTGTGAAATACATTCGTGACGAAAGTCTGACCAAATACATTCGTGACGAAAGTAAGGGTGTGCCAAATAGTAAGGCCCTATTTTTATTCATGTAACCTACAACCTGAATGAACTCCATATATATGAACACACTACACACATAATAAGCAGTATCAACACTTTTTAAGCAGCTTCGTAATCCTTTCTTCGTTAACAATTTGGTCAACACCATGAAAATGCAGCTTCCCGTACCCATACTGACAACACTTATCATTCTTTTCTTCACAAGCCCTTCATCAACCTCTGCTCAAGCCAGCAGCTACACAGATCAACAAGCTCTCATCGCTTTCAGATCCTCGATCACCTCAGATCCTTATGGAGTTCTCGATAATTGGAACACTTCTGTTTCATTTTGCTGATACTGTAAATCGAATAGGAATGTTTAAGCCTAAGCCTAAAGATTAACAATGGAATCTGATGTTCATGAAACAACAAACTCACTGTGATTCAATGCGGAATTCACGAAGAAGAATAGAATTCGGGCAAGAGAATCTGAGTGGAAGCCATGGAAGGTAGAGTAGAGAATTGAGGGAGAAAGATTGGGAATTTCATTACATTGAACGGATTACAAGAGGGGTATTTATACAGACAGTGATCTCAAGCTACTAACTGTCTAACAAACTTCCTAACAGAATCGCGTGGCTACACGCGCCCCTAAATGATACTCAAATCATTTTATCCGTATCAAATCTTCCCTTCCCAGAGAAACTTGACCTCAAGTTTCGAACTCAGGATACTTCTTACAAAAGTCAAGGTAGAATTCCCAAGTTGCCTCATCTTCTGGTTGATGAAGCCATTTGACTAATACCTGAGTTGCAGCTGTGCCTTGACGATTAACCATCCTTCTTTGTAAAATTTCTTCTGGTTCCTTTAAAACCACACCAGGAAGGATAGATGGCAATTGATTTGCAGTGACAGCATCTCCTATATGTTCTTTGAGCTGAGAAACATGGAAGGTGTTGTGAATCTTCGAGCTGGCAGGCAAATCCAACTTGTATGCCACTGCTCCACAAGTGTCAATTACCTTATATGGGCCAAAGTACTTTGGAGCTAACTTGTTGGAAGTCCTTTGAGCCACACTTTGTTGCCTATAGGGTTGGAGTTTGACATACACCCAATCCCCTATAGAGAATACTCTCTCAGATCTATGCTTGTTTGCCACTTGAACCATTCTGTTTTGTGCTCTGAGCAAATGAAATTTCAACAGTTCAATCATGTCTTGTCTTTCCTGCATACTCCTTGCCACCACTTCTACTTTGGATTCACCAGGGAGATAAGGAAGGTAAGCTGGTGGAGTCTGGCCATATACTAACTCATAAGGGGTTTTCTGTGCAGCTGAATGAAATGTGGTATTATACCAGAACTCTGCCAAGGGAAGCCATTTACTCCACATCTTAGGTTGCTCACTACTCATACATCTAAGATAAGTTTCCAGACATCTATTAACTACTTTTGTCTGCCCATCTGTCTGAGGATGATAAGCAGTTGAGTAGTTAAGCTGCACTCCATGGAGATTGAACAACTCTTTCCAAAAATCACTGAGAAAAATGGCATCTCTATCACTAGTGATTGTTTTAGGGAACCCATGGAGCTTGTATATGTTGTCCAAGAAACATTGTGCTACTGAGGAGGCAGTGTAGGGATGTGCAAGGGCCATGAAATGGGCTGCTTTACTGAGTCTGTCTACTACCACAAAAACCACTGTCTTTCCAAAGGACAGAGGTAAGCCATCAATAAAGTCCATGGAGATGTCACTCCAAATGGTTTCTGGTATAGGCAAAGGTTGGATGAGGCCAGGGTAAGCACTGTGGTCATATTTGCTTTGTTGACAAACCACACAACTCCTTATAAAGATCTGGACATCCTTAGTAAGTCCCTTCCAATAAAAAATGGATTTGACCCTTTGAGAAGTAGCTTCTCTTCCTGAGTGACCTCCCACGCTGGAGCAATGAAGCCACTGTAAGATGACATTCTTCAAAGTTGAATCAGCTGGTATAACCAACTTATTCTTCCTTCTTAAGATGTCATCCTTCCAACTATAATGCTTCTTGGCATTAGCATCACCCTTAAGTGAGTCAATGATCTCCATAGTTGCTGCATCTGAAGAATATGCAGCTTGTATTTGCTTTAACAAGTCACTCTGAAGGGTTGAAAGAGTCAATGTCAACAACTCAGAGCCTTGAACTCTAGACAGTGCATCAGCCACTAGATTTTCCTTGCCCTGCTTGTATTGAATCTCATAGTCAAACTCTAAGAGTTTAGGAAGCCACTGTTGTTGTATGGGAGTGTTAAGCCTTTGCTCAAGAAGATACTTCAAACTCCTTTGATCTGTCTTGATCACAAAATGCTTGTGCAACAGATAATGCCTCCATTTTTTGACAGAAAAAATCACAGCCAATAGCTCCTTCTCATAGATTGATAACTGCAACTCCTTGCCTCTCAAATGCCTGCTAATATATGCCAATGGATGCCCTTCTTGCATAAGCACAGCCCCTATACCATAGCCACAAGCATCAGTTTCCACTACAAAATCCTTGGAGAAATCTGGCAATGCCAATACTGGTGCTTGACATAGAGCTACTTTCAATTCTTCAAAGGCCGTTGCAGCTTCCTCATTCCACAGAAAGGAATTCTTTTTGAGCAATTGATTAAGTGGTCTGGCAATCACCCCAAATCCTTGCACAAATCTTCTGTAATAACCAGCTAAGCCCAAGAATCCTCTTAGTTCCTTAAGATTCTTAGGTATAGGCCACTCTCGGACAGCTTTTAGCTTGTTAGGATCAGTGGACCTTCTGCTGAAATAAAATGCCCCAAATACTCAACTTTATCCACTGCAAAATCACACTTGCTCTCCTTAGCAAACAATTGGTTCCTTCTCATTTCCTGGAACACCAACCTTAAATGCTTGACATGATCTGCCAGGGAAGAACTATAAATGAGAATATCATCAAAAAAGATAAGCACAAATTTTCTCAAAAACTCCCTGAACACTGTATTCATCAAGTGTTGGAATGTAGCTGGTGCATTTGTCAAACCAAAAGGCATGACTACATATTCATAATGGCCATTGTGTGTCTTGAAGGAAGTTTTGTGAATATCCTCCCCATTCATCCTTACTTGATGATAACCAGCCCTGAGATCAATCTTGGAGTAAATCTGAGAACCTCCCAATTCATCCATTAAATCCTCAATTAATGGAATTGGAAATCTATCTTTGATAGTAGCTTCATTAAGCCTTCTGTAATCTACACACATTCTCCATGTGCCATCTTTCTTCTTGACAAGTACAATTGGAGAAGCATAAGGGCTAGAAGAGTTTTGAATGACTCCACTGCTTAACATCTCTTTGATCATTTTGTCAATCTCATCCTTCTGGGAATTGGCATATCTGTAGGGTCTTTGGTTAATAGGATTTGTGTTGTTTAAGAGGGGTATTTTGTGGTCATGGTTAGGCCTTTGTGGTGGTAATGTGGTAGGTTCCAAGAATATATCTTGATATTCAAGGAGAAAGTTATGTAATTTTGTGGGGTAAGGAACTTTTGTGGGTTTATCAATGGCTTGTAGGGCTATAGGGTCTGGTAAAGAGTGAACACAAATCATGGACAGTTGTAGTTCCTCAGATCTGGATTTATTAAGGCTTTTAGCCTTTGCCTCTCTTACTGAACCAGCTTGCATACCATGTAATATCATTCTCCTCTGATCAACTTTGAATTCCATAGTGAGCTGTTTGAAATCCCACACAACTGGCCCTAAGGTTTGCAACCACTGTATTCCCAACACCATGTCACAACTTCCTAGAGGTAGCACCATGGCATCTGTGGTAAAAGGTACTCCTTGGAAGGTCCAAGAAAATCCATCTACCTTTGAAATAACATCCAAAGAACTGTCATCAGCCACTGTCACCTTAGTCAATCCCATAGGGCTAATGACACAACCAAGGATATCTGCCATCCTCTTATCTAAAAAATTGTGAGTGCTTCCTGAATCAATGAGAATGAAGAGGCTCTTCTTCCCTTGCATCCCTTTGACTCTCATTGTTCTGTACCCAGTCATCCCTGCCATTGCATTTACAGAAATCTCCACTTTTTCTGCATTCTCCTCAGGCATGATTTCCTCAGTATCCATAGACTCCTCAGTCTCTTCTTCAATAGCATCCATCAAGAATATCTAAGTCTTCTTGTGCTTCAAATAATGCTCTGGTGTATACTTCTCATCACAGAAGTAACATAGCCCCTTAGACCTCCTCTCACTCATTTCTTCCTGAGTCAAGAACTTCCTTCCCCTAGATTCGAATCTTCTCTGAAGTGGCTTGCTCTCAGTATTTCCATCTTTCCTGGGAAAACTAGAGTTTCTGGTTGGAAAGGTGGAATTTGCAGGCTTATGTGGATGCACAAAATTGGAGTTCTTCCTTGGATGAGCAGCCTCATATAATTTCCCCAACAAAAAACAATGTCTCACAGTCTTAGGCTAAAACATCCTCACATGCATCTGTGTATCATTCCTAAGGCCAGCTAAGTAAACACTCAACAAGTATTCCTCAGATAGAGTAACTCTGGCTCTAATACTCTCGAACTTCTCATGGTAAGCAAGAATACCTTCACTTTCTTGCAGATTCTTAAGCTCGGCCATTGGATCATCTATGATCTCTCCAAACCTCTCTAACAACAACAGTTTATACTCATTCCAAGATCCATTGAATCTGAACTCAGACAACACCACAGATTGATGCCAATTAGCAACAATATCCTCAAAATGCAAAGAAGCTAATTGAATCTTAAGCTCACAAGGAGTCTTGTCAATTAAAAAGAATTGCTCACACTTAAACAACCATTCTTTTACCTTATCACCATTGAATCTAGGAAAATCAAGGCGAGAAAGGCGAGTGAGACCTGAATAGGATTGTGGAGGAAAGCTCACTCGATTGGAAGAGGAATCTTGAGGATTAGTTGGTGGCTGAGCCAAGATTGGACTACTGTTCCTGCTTTGCCCCATCAATCTCATAGTTTCGCAGAGATCCACCAGTTCTTGCTTGCGATCCAGACTCATCTTCTCCAATTCCGCCTTGCGCTCTTGCGCCAATTGATCAAATCTGGAATCAAGAAGAGCTGAGAATTTCGAAGACAGAGAATCTTCAATTTCTCTGATTGTGGAGTCACGCAGGGCTGCTTGCGATCGAGTGTCTGCCATGGAAGCTGAATCGGCCAAGTCGCAGGCTCTGATACCTTTGATACTGTAAATCGAATAGGAATGTTTAAGCCTAAGCCTGAAGATTAACAATGGAATCTGATGTTCATGAAACAACAAACTCACTGTGATTCAATGCGGAATTCACGAAGAAGAATAGAATTCGGGCAAGAGAATCTGAGTGGAAGCCATGGAAGGTAGAGTAGAGAATTGAGGGAGAAAGATTGGGAATTTCATTACATTGAACGGATTACAAGAGGGGTATTTATAAAGACAGTGATCTCAAGCTACTAACTGTCTAACAAACTTCCTAACAGAATCGCGTGGCTACACGCGCCCCTAAATGATACTCAAATCATTTTATCCGTATCATTTGCAAATGGAAAGGAGTATCCTGCAATCTTACAAAGCAAAGGGTAACTGCTCTCAACCTCGCCAACTTCACTCTAGTTGGCTCAATCCCGCCTCATTTAGGTAACCTCTCGTTTCTTCATGCCTTAATCCTAAACAACAATCTCTTCTCTGGCCAAATCCCGACTGAGCTTGGAAAACTCTTCCGCCTTACAATCTTGAATCTTGGCTCAAACCAACTTCAAGGATCCATACCGGTGTCCTTAAGCGTGTGCCTAAAGCTTACATATCTTGACCTGTCACACAATGGACTAATAAAAAGCATTCCATCTGAGCTTGGTAGTCTTTCAAGACTTGATGTCTTACTTGCTTCATATAACAATCTTACAGGTCCAATCCCGCCTTCACTTGGGAATCTATCATTGGTCACAAATATAATTCTAAGCAACAATAAACTTCAAGGGAAGATCCCCAAAACTTTAGGAGATATACCTTTTCTTGTAAATCTTGATCTTGGCATCAACTTCCTAGATGGTGAAGTGCCTTCTTCAATATTCAACATATCCTCATTGATGCAGTTGATGTTGGTTGGAAACAGGTTTTCGGGTACCCTTCCTTCAGATATGTTCTCTAAGTTAAGTAGCTTAACTTACCTCTCTTTAGGTGGAAATAAGTTCTCTGGACCCTTGCCTGTTTCTTTGGGGAATGCTTCAAATTTGCTCAAAGCTGATTTTTCAGTAAACCGGTTCAGTGGCCAAATTCCTCTGCTATGGAACCTCCCTGTGATCCAATTTCTGAACTTGGGGTCAAACGAATTTGTGAGTGATGGCCTTAGGGGCTGGGATTTCCTTGAATCATTAGCGAACTCGACACAGCTGCAAGTGTTTGCTCTAGACACCAATCAATTGACGGGTCAGTTGCCTTCTTTTGTCGGCAATCTCTCACAACAGCTCTATATGTTTCTCTTGGATGGGAATCAAATAGAGGGGCGTTTGCCTGTTGAAATCAGTAACTTGGTCGGCTTAAATATGCTCTCCTTAGAACACAACAGATTCAGTGGTGAAATTCCTGACTCTATAGGAAACTTGCCTTACTTGCAGAGCCTTTATTTGCACAACAACAATTTATCAGGGGAGATACCATCATCACTTGGAAACTTGACCTTTCTGTTTGACTTAACCTTAAAAGCCAACCGTCTTAGAGGTCGAATTCCTTCTAACCTTGGGAAGCTTAGCCATCTTCAAGTGCTAGATCTTTCTGTTAATGAACTCAATGAGACAATACCAGTAGAGATTTTGAATAACCCGAGCTTTAGCAAACTACTCAACCTTTCTTTTAATTCGTTAACCGGCCATATTCCGTTCGAAATCGGGATTCTGAAAATGATTCAAGCAATAGATGTGTCCAGTAACCAACTGTCAGGTGACATTCCCTCTACTCTAGGAGAATGCTCAAACATTCTGTACCTTAACATGTAGCATAACACTTTACAAGGCTCAATACCGACTACTCTTGATGATCTTAGAGGTATTCTGTCCATTGACCTCATACAACAACCTCTCGGGTTTAATACCTTCATCTCTGCAAAATCTCAAGGTTCTGCAGTATTGACCTCTCTGTAAACCAGCTACAAGGTAGCGTGCCAACTAAAGGTGTGTTTTCAGACAAGTCAAAAGCATTGCTTGATGGGAATCCTGGACTCTGTGGTGGCATAACTGAGCTTTCTTTACCAAAATGCAGCACTCCAACCACAAGAAGACCTGCTAAGTTGAAAACAAAGCTCGTTTCAAGCCTGGTAGTAGGATTTGTAGTAGTCTTTGCTGTCTTAGCGTCTCTTCTGTTATTGTTTCTCATCAGAAAACGTCGACAGTCACAATCAGCTGGACATGATCGCGCCTCTCCAGATGTGGTGGGTCAATACAAGCTGTATAAATATTATGATATAAAAGCTGCTACCGGAAACTTTAGCATCAAAAACATGATTGGTGAAGGCAGTTTTGGGAAGGTCTATAAAGGCGAGTTCAGGAATGGAAGCCAAGCAGCCATCAAGGTTTTCAACATGGAGAACAGTAAAGCATCCAAGAGCTTTCTTGCTGAGTGTGAAGCTCTAAGAAACATTAGGCATAGGAACCTAATGAAAATACTCGGCGTGTGTTCAAATCCTGATTTTAAGGCGCTTGTTCTCCCTTACATGCCAAACAGTAGTTTGGAGATGTGGTTGCACCCGTCAAGCGAGCTGAAGCTAGCAAGGAACGGAGGTTTAAATGTGAAACAAAGACTAGAAATTGCCAAGGATGTGGCATCTGCACTGGAGTACTTACACCATGATTGTGGAACACCAGTGGTTCACTGTGACCTCAAGCCAAGTAACGTTCTTCTTGACAAAGACTTCTGTGCACATGTTGCAGATTTTGGCATTGCAAGGATTCTTAACAACAACATCAACAATAGTCAATACAGCAACACTCTAGGCCTGAAGGGATCCATAGGCTACATAGCACCGGGTATGTAATTTTGTGTTCCTCTACTTAGTCATATGTTGTTTATAAGTTCATCAAGTTGAATAACCTGTCAAAAAAAGACCTTAATGTCAACCACTTATGCAGAATATGGAGAAGGAAGTGAAGTATCAACAAAAGGAGATGTTTATAGTTACGGCATCATGTTGCTTGAAATGTTTACTGGGAAGAGACCTACGCATGAGACATTTACTGATGAGCTGGACTTGCGAGGATGGGTGTCACACGGATTAGCTGGTTGGGTTATGGATATACTGGATCCGGAACTGAGGAGTCAATTCAAGCTGAAGGATGATCAGTGCATGGCTATGGTCTTTGAGATCGGTTTGCATTGTTCAATGACATCTCTGAATGAAAGACCCACCATGAGAGAGGTGTGTTGCTTGATCAGGAATGCCATTAACGAGTCTTCCTGTCAAGTTTAGTGGGTTATGTTTCATTAATTTCATAGTCAAGAAGAAACAGATCATAGTCAACTTGGTAAACAAAATAGGTCACAAATTTTACAAACGAAGACCAAGACCTATGAAGTGAACATGGATGTATCATGTATGTCAAGTTCCAATAATTTTCTTCCCCAAATTTTATAAAGAGATGGACAATGTTGACCATCCAACAGATGCATGTGATTGATAGTGGCATGTTTAATTATGTCACGTCCAAATCACAAGTTTGGACCACAAACAACTCTGAGAAAGGGGTGACTTACAAGTTACAAGTATAATTATTTTATTTATGTATCCCATAATAACATAGAATTGATAGTTTAAGGTAGTTATGTCATACACCAAAGTATTATATACGACAGCTAACATCATTGCTTTGGTAACTAGAATATACACTAAAAACAGTCCAAAAAAGAAAAATCTTTCAAGGGAAAAAAAGGTAGAATGATAAGTAGTAGAGACACCATGGCTATTATTCCACATTATATTCCAGAAATTCAACTAAATATGATGCAAACTGATGACCAAATATGAAGGATGACAACAACCGACACCTCCGGTCCCTGAATTTAAAGGTGCATTAACGCGCTCGAGAGCTAAGGAAGTCCAACAAGAGCTAGACAAGTTAGTAGCGTTCTTCAGTTCCAAGGAGTTGAATACAGACGAAGAACCACCATTGAAGACTGTTCTAATGATCGAGGTTCGAGAACGAGCAGAGGACGACAGCGAAGAACCGCGCCCGCGACTCCATAACAGCGTCCGCGGCCAGGAGGCAAGAACCGCGCCCGCGGCTCCATAACCGCATCCGCGGCCAGGAGGCAAGAACCGCACCCGCGGCTCTATAACCGCACCCGCGGCCAGGACCTCGGCGAAGTGTCTCTGAAACATTATTTTCGGATATTTATTTGTTTTTCGGATTATTATTTTAGGATATACTTTTTATTGTTTATTTCTTTAGTTGGCATCCTTATGAACCCTATATAAGGTTGCCTTAGTTGTTGTTTTGCCCCCCCAGACTTTAATATTGAATACAACGTTTATCGTTTTTCCTTCCAAAAGAGAGCTTTTGTGAGAAGAGTGCCCCGTGTGCATTGTCGTTCAGTTGGCCCTAGTTGTGCTTGTGTGTGTCAATCTCCTCCATAAGGTTGGTGCTATCGGGACTCCATAGAGCAACCTCCAGGTGCCTTGACCCACCAAAGTCATTGTGTTTGGTTGTAATCATCCGTTGGGGTTTCTTCATCATTCGGTAAGGTTCTTGTTCTTAAGTTCAAGGGTTTTATCGTTGTTTGATTTGGTTCCAATTGGCCTATCATTCGACTTATCCTTCTTTCATATCATTCTAATTCCGCCTTTCTTCTCTGTTCGAGTTCCTATTCGAGTTTGGTGTCTAGGTCGGCAACTGCGGCTTTATCCCCGCATCAAATTGGTATCAGAGCGAGGTTGACACCATTCGTCTTCACAAGAACATCAAGAGACCCCCTATCCAGAAAATCACAAAAAGAGTCAGCTTTTATTTTCTTGTTCTTAAGTTCAAGGGTTTTATCGTTGTTTGATTTGGTTCCAATTGGCCTATCATTCGACTTATCCTTCTTTCATATCATTCTAATTCCGCCTTTCTTCTCTGTTCGAGTTCCTATTCGAGTTTGGTGTCTAGGTCGGCAACTGCGGCTTTATCCCCGCATCAAAATACTTGCAATAATTCATTTTAAACGGCAACTCAACTTATTTTTCAATATGTCCTAGTAAACATCATTTCAAAGGTCAAACTTCAGAAACACGAGTGTTGAAATGTCAAAGAAGGATGAAGAGCTTACCCACAGAATAAATGATAAAGCTGGGAACTGAGAAAGCCACCTATGGCTTCCAGGAACTCCTTTCTCCTCCTCTTTCTCCTCCTTGCCTTCCAATCCGAACAATCAGCTTCGCAGAACACGACAATCATCTACAATGGCTTCAAATCAGCCAATCTAACCCTCGACGGCATAGCAACCATCAAGCCAAATGGCCTACTAATGCTCACCAATGACACCAAACAAGAGAAAGCCCATGCCTTCTATCCCGACCCTATCCCGTTCAAGCAGTCCCCAAATAGCTCAGTTCTCTCCTTCTCAACTACCTTCGTCTTTGCTATCATTTCTCAGTATCCCACCCTTAGTGGTCATGGCATAACATTCATCATCACCCCAACTAGAGGCCTTCCCTACTCACTCGCTAGCCAATACCTTGGTCTCTTCAATAAATCCAACAATGGAAACACCACAAACCATGTGGTTGCAATAGAGCTCGACACCATTCAGAGCAGCGAGTTTCAAGACATAAATGATAATCACGTGGGAATCGACATCAACAGCCTGCAATCTTCAATATCCGAACCTGCAAGCTATTTCAACAGCCCCTCCTCCTATGTAAATGTTTCCTTATACAGCGGAAAGCCGATGCAAGTTTGGATCGAATATGATGGATCCAAGAAACAGATGAATGTCACCTTAGGTCTAATCAACAGAGAAAAACCTTCAATCCCTTTACTATCCTTATCTATTGATCTCTCCTCTGTTCTCAATGAATCCATGTATATCGGCTTCTCCTCTGCCACAGGTTCAGTTCTCACCTCTCACTATCTCCTTGGATGGAGCTTTGCTCTCAATGGAGCAGCTCCAGCTCTCGATATCTCCAGCCTCCCCAAACTTCCGAAAATTAAAAACAAGCATGTCTCCAAGATCCTCATGATCAGCTTACCTATTATAGCAGCATTCATAACAGTAGGGGCCTATTATGGAGTTATATATTTTATCCAAAGAAAGAAGAAATATGCAGAGGAGATGGAGGATTGGGAGTCGCAGTACGGACCACAACGATTCAAATACAAACATCTGTATGTTGCGACCAAGGGATTCCGAGACAAAGAACTCCTAGGCAGTGGTGGATTCGGGAGAGTTTACAGAGGAATCCTCCCAAAATCGAAACTCGAGGTCGCAGTGAAGAAGGTATCGCATGAATCCAGGCAAGGGATGAGGGAATTCGTGGCGGAGATCGCTAGCATGGGGCGGCTGCGTCACCGTAACCTCGTCCAGCTCCTCGGATACTGCCGACGGAAAGGAGAGCTTCTCCTCGTCTACGACTACATGCCTAATGGAAGCCTAGACAAACTCCTGTACGGAAACCCTAACCCTGACTTGACGTTGAATTGGAAGCAGAGATTCAAGATCATCAAAGGAGTGGCGTCGGGACTGTTGTATCTGCACGAAGGATGGGAGCAGATCGTGGTTCACCGTGACATCAAGGCGAGCAATGTTCTCCTGGACGGCGAGCTCAACGGCCGATTAGGCGATTTCGGCCTGGCTAGGCTATACGACCACGGAACCGATCCTCAGACGACGCACGTGGTCGGAACCCTAGGCTATCTAGCGCCGGAGCACACGAGAACAGGAAGAGCGACTCGTAGCAGCGACGTGTTCTCGTTCGGGGCGTTTCTTCTGGAGGTGATCTGCGGACGGAGACCGATCGAGCTCCAGGCGGCGACGGAGGAGATGGTGCTGGTGGATTTGGTGTTCGGTGTGTGGAAGAGAGGGGAGATCCTGAGGGCGGTGGATAGGAGATTGGGAGGAGAGTATGTGGAGGAGGAGGCGGAAATGGTGTTGAAGATGGGGCTGATGTGCTCGAATGTGGAGGCGGAGGAGAGGCCGACGATGAGGGAGGTGGTGGCGTACCTGGATGGGGTGGCGAAAATGCCGGATCTGAGAGGATTGGAGTTGAATTCTGGAGGAGTGTGTTTCGGTCGGCGAGGGGAGATGGTGGCGGGATGGGCGGCTGCGGCGGCGGGGAGGGAAGGGTTCAGCGATTTCGCGGTGTCGTATCCATCGACGTTCACGCACTCTGGCTCCGTCACCGAGTCTCATCTGTCTGAGGGCCGCTGAAACACTGCAAGTTTGAAGTTTGAAGTTTTTGAGAATTGATTTGTAATTACGTGGATAGATTCAAATAAGATAATTTAAGATATTTATTGGGATTATTATATAGGTTTTTGTGTGTCGTTGGCACACAATCTTCTATACATATACTAAAATAGAGCGGTGATTTGTCACATGTCGTCCTTATATTCAATTCGCATACGTGTCGATCTCTAAGTTATGTTACATCATTCACCATGTCATCCTCCACATCATCTGACTCTTTATTTTGATATATATCTTTGAATTAAATAAGTAAAAAAAATAAAAAAGATATCTAATAGGTTATATTACAAAAAAAATGACCTTCCGGTGGTTGTCCGGCGGAGGTCCGACGACGGTCCGGCGGAGGTCCGGAGACGGTCCGACGGTGGTCCAATAATAAATGAAAAAGAAGTATAAAAATAAATGAAAATTTAAGTCTAATTCAAATTGGTGAACATTTAAATATAATGTGATGAACATTCTGTTGGTGAACATGTAAGTAACATGTGATGAACATTCAGTAGAATATATTAAAATGAACGTTTATCAACATTTTGATGAACATTTATAAACAACGTGATGAATATTTAAGCTAATTGTAATAAACTTTTGAGTAATGAACATTTTATTAAATGTCCGTGAACATTTAAGAATGTTTGATGAACATTTAAGTATGAGATGATGAACATTTAAGTAATTTTTGATGAAGATCAAGTGTTTTTTTATTCGAAATTATATTAAAGTGGTGTTCCAAATAAGTGGTGGTCCGACGGTGGCTTGATGGTGGGTTAGTGGTGGTGCGGTCGTGGTGGTCTGGTGGTGGTCCGCCGTTTGTCCAAATAACATAACCATTTAAGTGTTATAAACTTGGTGAACATTTAAAAATAATTTGATCAACATTCAGTTGATGAACATTTAAGTATAATATGATGAACATTCAGTTGGTGAACATTTAAGTATAATGTGATGAACATTCAGTAGAGTATATCAAATAAACATTTATCAACATTTTGATGAACATTTATGACCAACGTGATGAACATTTAAGCCAATTGTAATGAACTTTGAGTAATGAACATTTTATTAAATTCTTGTGAACATGAAGTATGAGATGATGAACATTTAAGTATGAGATGATGAACATTTAAGTATGAGATGATGAACATTTAGGTGATTTTTGTTGAAAATTAAGTGTGTTTTTAAAAGAAATTATATTAAAGTGGTGTTCCACATAAGTGGTGGTCCGGTGGTGGATTGATGGTGGGTCAGTGGTGGTGCGGTGGTGGTCCGGTGGTGGTCCGGTGGTGGTTCGTCGTTTGTCCAAATAACATAAACATATAAGTGTAATAAACTTGATGAACATTTAACTATAATGTCATGAACATTCATTTGGTGAACGTTTAAGTATAATATGATGAATATTCAAATGGTGAACATTTAAGTAGAATGTGATGAACATTCAGTTGGTGAACATGTAAGTAACATGTGATGAACATTCAGTAGAATATATACAAATGAACTTTTATGAACATTGTGATGAACATTTATGAACAACATGATGAACATTTAGTAATAAATAATTTTGAAATATTTGTGAACAATTTTATACATCTTTATCACAATTTTATTCCGGCAAGGCCCAAAGGTGGTCCGGCGGTGGTCGGATGTGGTTGGCGATGGTCGGAGGTGGTCCGGATGTCCGGCGGTGGTCCGACGAAGGTGACAAGGCATGACAAGGTGTGACACGCGTCATCATATGTGCTCTTAGATCTCTCTTGATCCAAGGGTCTACAATTATTCTCATTTATCATTTTAACAAGTATTATTACATGACACTTTTCTATATATATATATATATATATATATATAGAGGCCGGTTCCGGTGTAACGGATTTTGTGGTGTAACAAGGGGATTAATTAGGAGCGTTGGATGGGATAAAATCAATGGCTTGGATTAATGGTGGAAAAAAAAAAGAAAAAAAAATTAATAGGAGAGAGAGTATGTAATTGTTAGCAGTTAACGTATTTGTAGGATTTTGTGATTTTTTCATTTAAATTTTAAACGTTAAACATGAGAGAGAAAGAGATAGAAAATTTATAAACAGAGAGATATAATCGATCAGGTTTTCTCCATTGCAGCCTCATGTTCACAACATTAACGCTCTTGCTCTTCTTCCAGATCTTCATTCTTCTTGAAGTTTTAAATTCTTTTTCCATTGACGCATGAATTTACAATGTCTACGGAAGAAGTTGATCGTAAAGGTTAGTTCTTGAGAATTAGGGTTTCTTAGTATTCAGTTATGGTTACTTTGCTGTTCGACGAAATCTGCAAAAATCAATGGCTTATGTTGCGCAAGAGATATTCGATTTTGATTAATCGATATTCATGTTTACAGTACAGTTTGTGTATTCGTGTTCTTATGTGAGATATTCATCTTCTCCGGGTGTTCTAATAGTTATATATTAGCCACTGGGGTTTCCATTACGAAAATAGACGGTATTCTAATATTCATCTTTGGTATTCGTGTTCTTCACCTGAAGTATTAGGTTTTAGGTTTTCCATTACGAAAGAAGACGGTATTCCAATATTAAGAAGACGATATTCTGTTGTTCATCTTTGTTATTCGTGTTCGACTGTAGAATATTCAGTACAAATAGTGATATATTAGGTTTTAGGGTTTCCATTACGATAGAAGACGGTATTTTGTTATTCAACTTTGTTATTCGGTTCTTCCTGTATTTGTATTAGGTTTTAGGTTTTCCATTACGAAAGACTTTTATTCCAATATTAAGAAGACGATATTCCGTTGTTCATCTTTGTTATTCGTGTTCGACTGTAGAATATTCAGTTATAGGAGTTCCATTATGAAAGAAATTAATGAAAACATAAAGAAGACGATATTCTGATGTTTATCTTTTTTATTCGTGTTCGACTGTAGAATATTCGTGTTCCAATAGTGATATATTAGGTTTTAGGGTTTCCATTACGAAAGAAGACGATATTCCGATATTCAACCTTGTTATTCGTGGTATACTGTTGAATATTCAGTTATAAGTGTTCTACTTTTTTCCCAGGTAAAAAAGTGGTCGATGAATGGTCAAGTGATGATTTGGTGACTGACAATTCAGGAGATGATATGGAGGTTTGCGAAACTGGAATAACAGACGTTGATGAAGAGGAAGAAGCTGAATTCGATTATGGAACCGATTGTATTGTTCATCCCGATGACCGTAATTCAAAGTGTTGGATACCTAGGTTTCCAAGTCAAGAAAAACCCTTTATGGGGAGAAAATTTAAATCCCTAATAGAAGCTGAGGAATTCTATTACGAATATGCCAAGGCGGCGGGATTTGACGTTCGAAAGGGCACTCTTCATAGGTTCAAGGATACAACAACGGCATCGCATAGGTACTTATATTGCAACCGCAAAGGAGAGAAAAATACAACCAATAGTACCGGGAAGCGTAAGACAACAACCAACCGTGTTGAATGCGGGGCTATGATCAAATTTCTTTGGAAGGTTGGTGATGTTTACGTTGTTAGTAGGCTCATCGAGCATCACAATCATGATATGGTGCCTAAAATAACAAGGCACTTGCTGAAGTGTAACAGGAAGTTGGATATTGGACACCAAAAGTTCATGCTCAGTTGTGCAAGGGCAAATTTAGGACCGGTCAAATCTTACAAGCTTCTAAAAGAGATGGTTGGCGGTTTTGCACACATCAATGCATTGGCTATAGATTTCAAAAACTTCAAGAGGGATTTAATGAAAGGCATAGATGCAGCGGATGCACAAATGGTCATTGATAGGTTCAAAAAGAAGAAGGAACAATGTAGTGGATTCTATTTTGAGTATTTTCTTGATAAAGAGAATCGGTTGACTAGGTTATTTTGGGCAGATCCAATCTCAAGGAGAAATTTTGCAGCTTTTGGTGATGTAGTATCGTTTGACTCTACCTATAGAACGAACAGGTGATTGTTTTATGAAGTGTTCGAATTGTTGACTATGATATTCAATCTGTGATGTTACAGTGTTCATATATTGTCTCTATGATGATTTTCGGTATTTAACTTAATAATCTGTATATTCAGGTACTATATGGTGTTTGCGCCGTTCACTGGGATTGATAATCATAAAAAGAGTCTAACCTTCGGAGCTGGTTTGGTGATGAAGGAAGACACAACTGGTTACAAATGGCTCTTTGAGCAGTTTGTGGAGGCAATGGGCCATGCACCCTTAGTGATAGTAACAGACCAAGACCCGGCCATGAAGATTGCAATTGAAGAATCATTGCCAAACACAAGGCACAGATTATGCATGTGGCACATAATGGAGAAAGTATCGACAAAAGTGGGTGCTAAGAAAATAAACTCAAAAGATTTTAGGAAGCGATTAGGTAGGTTGGTCTGGGATGATAGACTGACCATTGAGGAATTCGAAACTGGGTGGCAGCAGTTCATGAACGATGAGGATCTTAGAGACAAAGCAAGGGACTGGTTCAGGGATATGTATAACCTTCGGCGCTTCTGGATACCTGCGTATTTCAAAGACATTGTGCTTGGTGGGCTTGTTCGCACAACATCCATTTCAGAGTCGCAAAACAGTTTCTTTGGTGCGTATACAAACAGAGATTTCAGCTTGGTTGAGTTGATGATGCATTTTGACAGTGCAATGGAAACACAACGCCATACACAACTGCGCAACGACTTTGATTCGGATACAAGGTCTCATCAATTAAAGACTCCTTTGCCGATGGAAAAGCATGCATCTGAAGTTTATACATTAAAGATGTTCATTCTAGTGCAGGAAGAAATAGAGTCCGCCTGTTTTTTCTGTAATCTGACACCAGTCAAACCAGGTAATGTCGTTATTTGAATTATTCATATTCTGTTTACTACGTATTCATATATTGTTCAGTAATATTCGAAAGTTACTGTTTTATAAATGTGATGTATTTGTAGGTCGTAAGGCAGATGCTAATGTAGTACACTACAAGATTACAGTTGGAGAAGAAGATTTTAACCAGCTTCTTACGCTTGGTTGCAACCTTCTTTGGTGAGATCTTGAGTTTCCTGAAATTACATTAATAATGTTCAGTGGTCTGCGTACATCTAAAGCATAGTAATGTAGATAGACTGCTCCTAGTTATATATTAGGGTCATCTTAGGAACTAGTTCCTGGAAATATATAAGCTTTAAGCTTGACAAAGAGAGAAACATCAGGAACAAATGTTCACTTCTGTTTCTGTCATCAACATTCATACAAAATGCAAACAAATGAAACCAGGAAATGTCAGGTCAAGTCAATCCAATCATCAGCCACACACAATTTTCCGAAGCACAACGGTAATGAAGACTAGACACAGACTCAAATAGAGCTGTAAAATTCTGGTTTGCAAAGTATACAAATATTCTAATACCATTCTACTAAAGCATAGTAATGTAGATAGACTGCTCCTAGTTATATATTAGGGTCATCTTAGGAACTAGTGCTGAAGAACACTGTAACCTTCTAAGCATTCCAGTAATCTGCATTTTGATTCATGTATAGGATGAAGATTATAATTATAGTCTTTAAAAAATAAGCTTTTAACAAAATATTTTTGGAAACTTAAATCTAAGATAATGTCACACTTGTCAGCACCACCATTCTCCTTACACTTACACCACCAAAAAACTAAAGTAAACCAAGAGTCATTACTTACTGATTTATGGTACAAATATCTAAAACAGTACAATTCTTTAATAATATCAGTAGAGAGGGTGTTAATGATCAGCATCCATTTGTAGAATCGGAAATTCAACCAAAACTGCTTAAGCTTGAAACAGCAGTACAAACTTATTTATACTTTGATTGACACATAATGATAAGTATACCAAGTGACAGCCTCAAGGCACACACATTTGTTCTGATAATAGTTATTACTCAAGTCTATATCCCAATTTGACATGATCTTCAACTTCCATACATTTAAAGCTCCCAAATATTTACTGTCACAAATATAAGAATTTGAGAAGCACAGTTTTAACCAGCTATCCCAGTAAACATAAACATTGAAATAAAATCTTGAGTTCCCCAAATCTTCTTGATCCTGCAAAATATGTTCAGATACTACACAAGCCCAAACATGAAAATATTTAAACAGGATAAGAGGATACCATAAGAGAACACCAACACCAAAACTATTTTTATCCTTACTGTGACCATTAATGAGTACCCCAGTGCCTTCTATTACAATAAAACAATGATTGCACATATATTTCTCATGAAGTAAAACACATACTCCAACTGCCTCACATATGAAGCTAAAATCAATCAGATAAGATATACAATGGCTCCAGACATAGTGATCAAGAAAAACCATGTAGAACTCATCAAAATGATAACTCAACCCACACCAGTGGTTGAAATTATCCTCAGTTGTGTTCAGCAAAGATAAGTTTTGAGAATTCCAAATATAAGGTTTGTTATAACCATCCAATTCCAAATACATAAGAATGACAAACCCATTGGTATCATAATCTCATATGTAACAAGCTATGTTTCTATCCTACTCCGACAAGATGTTCATATATATGTGTCACAATTACTTCGGTAAACTTGTGTCCACTGTGTTGGATTCTCTTTGACAGAAGATATCTCGTAAATAGACTTGTAGCAACGAAAAAGACTACAATCAAACATGCAATGGGTGAATCGATGAGGAAGACGAAGAAAACGTACCACTTCGAAATTTAGGGTTTAAACAAATTGGGGAAAACAAAAATTCATACAAACTTACATTCTCTGGGGTGAATCGAGGAGGAAGACGAAGATAACGCCGACACTAGGGCAATATCAACGACGCAACACCTTCTGTCTCTTCGCATGCGAGTTCGGGGTTGAGTTCGAGGGGGTGAGAGAGTTCGAGGTTGGAATCGTCTGCGACAGAGAGGGTGAGAGAGCGATTGTGAATCGGGAGAGAGGATGTGCTGGGATTTGGAAAGCTTGACCGAGAAGATGAAGGGAGGGGGGGAGATTTTGAGCGAGAACGGTGAGGATGAAGGGAGGGGGGGGGGAGATTTTGAGCGAGAACGGTGAGAGAAGGAGAAGATTATGAGGGTTTTTAGATTTTGTTGATTAATTTGGGAATGAATTTTATTTTCAAATCCCAGCAATTTCGGGAGGGAGTGGGATCTGGTGTATGCAAGCCTATAATGCTATATGTACCATCCGAGGTTAAATCTAGGCCATAGATTTAGAGAAGATCCAACGCTCCTAATGAATCCCTTTGTTACACCATAAAAGCCTATTACACTTGAACCTAAATCTATATATATATATATATATCTTTATCAATTATTATGTTATCAATCTAATTAAATTGAGTTATTAATGAACTTAAACTATAAAACATAAATCGTAAACTATAAACTATAATAATCTATAAATTATAAACCATAAAGTATAAACTGTAATCTATAAACTAATTAATAGTATTAAACATAAATATATTATTAAAATATTTATTACATACGACCCCGTACATGGTACGGAAATACACGCTAGTAAAACAACTAAAATAGGAAGGTATTACATTGAAAAAGTAATATCTTTTTATTTTTTATTGTGATGGGTTTATCTCAATTTTCTAGGAGTGTAGGGCCTAATTTTTTTTTTCCTCTTTTAGTTACTTAATGTGTGTCCATGGAGACGCACTAAACAAAACTCTTGAATTAAGGAGAAAAAAAGTACATAAGTTTATGGGAAATGATGAATGAAAAATAATATAATAATTTGGCTAATAGGAAGACGAGTTACAAAATTCAACAATCAATCAGAAGGATCTATTAAGAGCACACAGATCAACCTAATTTGTTTACAAACATTTCTAGATTTACCCCTAAAAGGACTAAACCCATGGCAGTAGCAAACACAACTTTTTTAACCGTTCAGAACCTATAAATCCACCAATTAAGCAAAAAAACAGAGCATTTACATCTAACACCAAAAAATAAGCAAAGAGAAAACAGAAGAAGGTATGAGATTCTTCCTGCATCATTGCCCACTGGATGATGTCTTCAGCTTTAGACTGAATGAAGTGTCATTCTTGGATGACGAAGGCTTCAATGAGGAAGAAATGGTAGATTATGAGACCCAGTCAGAGGAGCCACTTGGGGACATAGAAGGAGGATTTCCTTTTGATCTTAATTTTAAGCCAAACAATCATCAATCAGAAACACAACTTCCAACTTCCAACCAATTGCATCCTGAGGCACCAACCACTAGGCTCAGCAGTCAGAGAAGAACGGAGATCTTGAGTGCTTTGCTTCAGAAATCACAAGAGGGAAGGCTTTCATATGGCGGCATCAAAGCAATTGCACAACAATTCAATATGTCAACCAGAACAACTGGAAGGATATGGAGCCAATCAAAACAACAAGCACAACAGAATGACATCTATGATGTAAGTACAAAATTCCATAACTGTGGTAGGAAAAGAATTCAAGTAGATCAACAAGTAATTCAACATATTTCCCATGTTCTCATCAACTCAGCAGAGAATTAATCAACTCAGCAGATGATTCATTCACTCAGAAGATAATTAATGAACTCAACAGAGTTCTCATAAACTCAGCAGAGAATTAATCAACTCAAGAAAGAACTAAGAAGAGATAACAAACCAGCTAGTCCAAATCCAAATACCAATAATCCATAAACACCATAATCCCGCAAAATCAAAACAGTGTCCAACAAAGAGTAAAATAGAGTCCAATAACAGAGTACAACAAAGAGCAAAATATCATAGTCCAACAGAAATACATAAATAGAGTATTCATTCCAGAGAAGAGGTACTTAGCTATATAGTGTCGGAGCGAGAGGGACTGTTCGATATGTTGATAATTCAGGAGACATCGGCTCTTCTATCTTCGACGTCGATATCTCTGCCGAAGGGAACTCAAACTCCATTTCATCATCATCAGGGAGCACGAGCTCAGGTGTTGGCACATCTGGAATGTGGAGCTCAGGTGTAGGCGTGTCAGGGATTACGATCACCTCTCGGGGACGAGATATTGCCTCATTCTCTAAGATTTTGGGTGACCATTTCATATTGACATAGATTTTCTCCGGCTCCCACCATTTCAGATCGGACGACGTTTTCTGTCGGCGTTGGGGACTAAAGGTGTGTCTTCCATCGCAGAAAGTACCCCTTTTGCAAGGCACAAACAAAGAGCAACCGGGACAAGGGGCAAATAGGATTCCGCCGCCGATAACCGTCTTTGCAGCTGACTCAATTTCTTCTTCTTCCTCCTCCGTTAGAGAGTTCTTGAAGAAGCTCAGAGTATTGGATGGCTCCTCTTCAGATGGGGGCTTGAAATTTCCCTCATACGAAGGAGGAGATTGGCTTTTGCTGAAGGATTGAGAGGAACGAGACATTGAAGAAGAATACATCGCAGGGAAGAGAAGAGAGGAGAGGACTGAGAGTCGTATGAAATCTAGGGTTTGCAAAGAGAGAGAGGAGAGGCAGAGAGTTAGGGTTTGCAGATGGTGAGAATGAGATGTGAGAGATAGAGTTTGGAGCTTATATCAGGGGAGGTTATGGGTTGGACTCTGTTATTAGGTTGAGTTTTTGTTAGGGTTAGATTAATCGAGATTAATCAATTAAATATGGATTTGGGCTTTGTTAATCTGAATTAAAAAACAATTGATATGGGTTGTTTAGAAATTTTTAATGTTAATGAAGATATAGATTAGGTATAAATTTGGGCTGCGTCTAAATGCACACGTTTTTTTTGCTAAATGCACACTTTTCTGTGCGGTAAAAGTTACAGTACAGAACGGTGCGGTAACTGTTAACGCACCCGTTGTTCCAGGGGCAATTTTGGAATTTTTTTGAAAACGTATATTAATCTTGTGCGTTAACTCTTACCGCACAGATCTTTGCGTTAAGATTTAACGCACGAGATTAAGGGAAGATTAACTAAAAAAAATTAAAATTTTGATTAAAAAAATTCCTGAGCGGTAACCTTTACCGCACAGATTTTTTTTTAATTTTTTAATTTTTTTTTAATTAATCGCGCAGATTTTTTTAAAATAAAATATATCTGTGCGGTAAATATAACCGCACAGATCTAATAATTATCACTTCAGTCTCATTGCTCTAGTGGTAAGGCCTTGTGCATCCTTTGTAAGGTCTCAGGTTCGAGTCTCAACTCCAACACTAAATCTTTTATTTTATTTGTGAAAAATAAATAAAAGAAGAGGGTGAGAAGGATTGAACTTGAGACGTACAAATATTTGGTGTGAAACCACCACACTAATGAGTTCTCATGATATGTTTGTAATTTTATTATTACATGTTACAATAGAACTTGGTTCCATCTTATTTTATTATTAATTGTTTTTTTATCTTGGTCCCATCTTATTTTATTATTAATTTTTTTTTATCTTGATCCCATATAATTATTGAATTAATTATAATAATAAATTCAAAAAAAAATATTATTCAAATAATCAGATGTTTAATATTTTATTATTATTATTTTAGGCCTTGTTTTAATATATTTATTATTATTTGAATATTTTTACTATTTTTCATGTTTTGATAAATCTTTTTATATAAAAATACTATAATTATAAAACAATAAAACCTATATTACTTTTTAAGATAAAAATATTATGATAATCAATATTGTTCTCAATTTAACCTTTCTATAAATTCTAGTATTTTTTTTGAAAGATTAAATTGAGATTAATATTGATTATCATACTTTTTTTTATCTTAAAAAGTAATATAAGTTTTATTGTTTTATAATTGTAGTATTTTTATATAAAAAGATTTATCAAAACATGAAAAATAATAAAAATATTCAAATAATAATATATATTAAAAAAGCTAAATAATAATAATACAAAATATCTGATTATTTGAATAATTTTTTTTTTTGAATTTATTATTATAATTAATTCAATAATTATATGGGACCAAGATAAAAAAAAATTAATAATAAAATAAGATGGAACCAAGTTCTATTGTAACATGTAATAATAAAATTACAAAAATAAACTCAAGTTCAATTCTTCTCACCCTCTTCTTTTATTTATTTTTCACAAATAAAATAAAAGGTTTAGTGTTGGAGTTGAGACTCGAACATGAGACCTTACAAAGGATGCACAAAGCCTTACCACTAGAGCAATGAGACTGAAGCAATAATTATTAGATTTGTGCGGTTATATTTACCGCACAAATATATTTTATTTAAAAAAAAATCAGAGCGATTAATTAAAAAAAAATTAAAAATTTAAAAAAAAATATGTGCGGTAACCTTTACCGCACAGGAATTTTTTTAATCAAAATTTTAATTTTTTTTAGTTAATCTTCCCTTAATCTCGTGCGTTAAATCTTAACGCACAGATCTGTGCGGTAAGAGTTAACGCACAAGATTAATATACGTTTTCAAAAAAAATCTAAAATTGCCCCTGGATCAACGGGTGCGTTAACAGTTACCGCACCGTTCTGTACTGCAACTCTTACCGCACAGAAAAGTGTGCATTTAGCAAAAAAAAACGTGTGCATTTAGACGCAGCCTAAATTTGAAGAAATTTAATGGAGTTGAAGGTGGTTGATGATATTTACGGGTTGAATTCGGCTCGGGTTGTTGCTGGTTGCGTACGGGTTCGGCTCGACCCACCGGGTCGAGAGCGCGCAGTCAAATTTGATCGAGATAATTATTAAATAATATTTTCATTAAAGAAAAATAAATATATATATTTTTATAATATTTTAATCAATATTATTTTTCTAAAATCAAGATAGTTATGTCGAAATAACGGATTTGTGGATTGTGTCGGATCGGATTTTGACTCAAAAATAATCCACAATCTCGGATCCAACTTGTCGAGTCAATTCGGATCGAATTAAAATATTCTCGGAGTCTTGTCAACAAAAATACGGTTCGGGTCCGATCGAGTTTGTGGACCGTTGAGTCGACCGGTCTAATTGGACTCGAGAGAAACTTGAGATTCAGAGGGTTGTCGTTTCGGATTTGCGAGTATTGCTGTTCACGGAATCACGGGGAAGCTACTGAATTTCTAGAACTTGATACTGGAAAGGATGCCTGTTAGAGTTACAGAGACCACTACCCCTTCTCGAGTATTAGGTAATCTCACTCCCCGCCTTCACACACTTTCATAATTCTCCCGCGTTTACGTTTGTTTGAAACCCTACTTCAATTGCTGTATCCGCTTGCTGAACTAGGTCGTCTTTGTCTTTCAAATTTGATAATTTTAGGGTTCGCCTCTTCTGTGTTGTCGAAGTGTCGTAATTGCCGATTGCTTCCTCCGTGTGAAGCTAGTTTATTGGTGTTCATTCAAGTGTCGATGGATTTGAATGATAAATAGGTCTTGACAGAATTTTCATCAGAGCCAAATAAAAGTTAGAATGCATATAGTTGATCAATAACAAGTTTCCGGAAATTGCAACCTTAAGGAGATATAGAAAAATTGTGACCTTCTTATTTCTCCTCTGAAAAGATTGCTAGACTCATTTATTTATATTTCTCTGAATGTTAATTCAAAATTACAATTGAATATCTTAAGACAATCAGAAGCTTCATTATCAACTCGAGTGACCTCGCTAATCCGTTCACCATGTTACATCCCTTGGAGGATACAAATCCAAGCATTCCTAATTGGTTATGATCTTTAAAAGTTTATGGATGGCTCACGTAGAGCTCTGTCACCCATAATTATTAACAACAACTAATCTTGGTCCAACCCGGCGTATATGTATGCACCAGGATTTATTACTGGTTGAGCCTCTGGTCCGGATGCTCTTTGCTAAAGTTGCTCTTGTTGTTACTTAGGCTAGGACTGTCAGTGAGGTGGAATCTTCTTGCTCAAACCTGTGACGTACCTTTTCGAATTAGTTGGCACATCAGGCAAATTAAGGAAAAACCCGAGTCTCTAGAGAAAAGTAATCAATCTGTTACAAAGTACATGCACTTTTTGCGTGGATCAACTTGCTTCTTTTGGCAAACCACTAGATCAAAAAAATGTATCCCACGGTTTACTACGTTGTGCAAGGTCTCTAAATCATAGAGATGTCAGCATCTTGTTTGAGAAACTTCACGATAAACTGATTATGAAGGAACTCAAGAGGGTGTGGGCTTTTGACCAATACTCACAGCCATGGATGCAGCCTCCTCTTTCTCCTCAAAACTGCAATGAAAATCCCAATCTTCTCCCTCATATTCTCTTCAGCCCTCATCTCAAACTGGTTATCACCCACCTTATAAACCTTTGGGGCAAGTTCCAGTGGGGCCATAACAAGGGGCATGTTGTAAGTCAATGCTTGTCTTATGTGTTCCCAAAATCTGAAAAAGTATCCAATAAATTCTGCTGCTGATTAATACATCAAATTAATCATCTTGAGGTACAAGGGGTCAAATAAACTATATCTATGGTGTGAAGTCAAGTAGTCAGCAGGTGCCTAAATGTTAATAAGTATTAAGTTCATCGTTCTTTAACTGCTAATGTTGTGACGTTGGGTCATATAATTGGGTTTCATGTGGATTGCTCTAATTTTGCTTTCCGCAGGTAATAGTTCTGGACAGACTACACCACCTGCGTGTACACTTCTAAGTGTTGGGCAGGTAATTCTTCTTTCATGTTTCGTGCACTACACTTATCAATGTTTTTTTTTTTATCAAACTGTGCTTCTCTATGTATAATTTTCTAGTGCCATATTGCTACACATCTTATGCATAGACCTTATAAGATGCATTGGCCATTGATTTATCTAAGAGATACGTAGTATGTAAGATCTGTAAATTTGTTATATACTTCTATTAGTTCTTTCTTATTCTTTTCGATTTTCATGGATATCTGTTCTTCTTGCAATGTGTTGCATCTTTGCTACTGGGTTTCTTATCTTTAATTCAGTAGTATAATGGCTTACATCCTGTTCACAAGTTACATCCATTAGACTAATTTCTAATTTCAAAAACAATTATGGGAAACAGTTACTTTTCTTTCCTCTAACTTTTTAGTCTTCCCATAAGTTACTAATAGCAGATCCATTACCAGGCTTGTTGGAATGTCAGAAACCATTTTCTTGAAGGAACTATATGTAAAAAAATAAAGGAGCGATTACTTTCATGCAGCAACATAAATGTGTACCTTTGTCATTTTTATATCTGTTTTCTGGGAACTGTAGATCTCATTATCTTGACATTGAGTAGCATATTAGCATATTTGGATTTGTTGGATGATATAGGTATTCTATGTGGAGGAGACTAAGAGAGTCAAATTATGAAATGTATAGTTCAATAAAGTACATGAGAAGGTATATAAATACGAAATATTTGGTAATTTACTCTTTTTCTACACATTATAGCTGGTGTCAACACAATAGTAACTGCAACACTTGCTAAGAAGTCGTATAAATGGAACCTCTTCTGTGTGTGAATTGGGGGGGATGATTCTACCATTCTGCTAAAAAAAAATGAAGTTGCAGAACCTCACCGTGTGACCTGTTATTTAGGCTTTTTCTGGAACTCAAAATGTATCAAGTGTCCAAAAGGATGAAGCTTGGAGAGTCAATGTCAGAATCCAAGGTGTTGACCTTGATCATGGTTATCTATGCGGCACAATGGAAGCTCTTAATGTTCCAATGGCTGATACGCCAGTAAGCATCTTTCCTGTGACCCTATTGGGTATATATTGTTATCTTTTGTTTCGGCTTAGTACTTGTAAAAAGAGTGTTGTAAGTACGGCATGGAATGGGTTACTTGTCCAGAGTTTTCTTCAAATTGTTGCTGTCCGTACTTTGAGCTGAAGACCCTGACTATTTTATTATGTTTTCTTATGTCAAACCCCTGTGCAAATTGTTTGGTTATAATCATCCTTACTGCTCAGCGTTTCATACTTTCAGAGGAATATTTCCCTTTTTTCATGATCTGTAACTATATTGTATTTCAATTTCCTAATCGATGATTGATGAGGGGAAGATATTTTCTGAAGCAACTTTTTGAGAAAATCATGCTTGATAGAGGAGAAGTTAGAGCAATTTTCCACTGGGGCTAATACCATTAAATCAATGCATACCAAACTTGGATTTTTTTGTTATCTAATTGCAAATAATTTGTGCATTTGTCTATTACAGGTAGTAACTTTCTGGGAAGGTGAAATTGTTGATACGAAGAACCATACCTTCTTCACTGGAAAATGGGAAGCATCGTAAGTCGGCAATCATTCTTCATTTTCTTTCTGTTGTCAAATGTCAAATTATGTTGCTATTTCATAGTTGGGCTTTTGAAATGAAATTTATCGTTTATTGAAATCAAAGGATATCGAGTTGAAAGTAATAGTCTGGCTTATATTTGTGGAAATTGTACACAGGCCAGAGGATGATATCAGACACTGGACCAAGTTTTCATCTTTTTCACCCCTTTCGGTGAGAAACTTTTAGCATTTGCTTTTTCACTTGAAGATATGATTGCCGAGATCTATATTCTCATGCAGAGTCAAGTGGAGAATGATGGAGGCAAGTCATTAGACTTGAGTAATTACCGATACATATTTATGGTTAGTTAGTCTAGAAACCTGAGTACCTCTTTTTTTTATATGGCAATATAGCAGACTAAAGCTAATATGCTTTCTACTTCCATGGTCGTACATATGAACACAGAGATGGAAAGAACAGTACTTTGTTAATGTCGGAACAGATTGTGGATTAACCATAGCTGGATTCTACTACGTATGTTTCTCCTGTAGTGATGGCTCTATCAATGGATTCTACTATGACCCAAATAGCAGGTATACTCTTCTAGCCTTCTTCTTCACTTAGCCAGAGAATACACTAAACCCGATTCAGCTTACTCAACTTCTTGTCCAACTTTTATTGCACAGTCCGTTTCAGAAGCTTGAGTTGAAATCCACAAACGAAGGCAGGAATGGCTTCAGCTTTTCATCGTATGAGCTGCAATAACTGATGATGATAACAAAATAATTGACAATCCCAGGGTTAGTCAGTTCGGCATATTGGGTTATAGTCTGAACCTCACAATATAGCAAGAACTCCAGGATCTGGAAGGTGACTTTGGTGAATCTGCATCCATTAGATGCTCACAACAAGTATGTGCTAGACACAGTTTTTTCACAGGAATGTTGTCACAAGTGTGCTACTATTGTTGGAACTGGGATATATATCAAATATAATTATATAGGTTGTACTGGATTTTGGATTAAGATGAAATGACTTTTTTCCCTTGTTTTTAAAATGAATCATCTTCTTAATCCTGTTTCTCAAGTGATTAAGCAGTCTCTGGATCAAATGATCACCTTGACATTCTACGTGAAGGTGATTGTAGACTGTCAATCTAATCGAACCGACCGGACCATTATCTTATCTATATAAAGATTGGCTATCCAATGTCAAAATTGAATAAAATTGGTACCTCATAAATGTTGCTCCCTCCATTGATAAATTTAGGATTTCACTAAATAAATTTACATCAACATTTTTTCTAATTTAAAAAGATGTCTAACAGATCAAAACGAAGCGTTTTGCTAAAAAATTAAACACCCTCCTTTTTTTTCTTTCATTAGATCCGTGGTAAAACTGTACAACGGTTAAAATTTTCCAAACTAGAGATTCAACTGTTTCAAATTTTAAGTAAAACTGTGATATACTGATTATACTCTTCTGGTTTAATATCATATAAGTAGTTAGCTTTTTAAAATATTTTTTTTAAATTCAATTTACACAACGGTAATTAATTACTAAGTAATTAATAGAATTACATGAAGTTGGTTTGATTTTATTTTTCATCTAATATAACGTAAGTCATTTTAGCCTTTTAATTTTATACACAAACTAGACTAGGTCTCGCGCCATGCGCGAGTTTATATAACTCGATATAGTGAATTAGTAGTAAGGAGTATTATGTAATATAAAATTTTATATGAAAATAACTTTATATCTTAAAATGATATTTATATATAATTAAGTTTTTACATTTTAAATATAATAAACAACGAATATACATGAATTTTTAATACCAAAAATCTTATTTGATCAAATTATCATGGGTCAATTTTTAACAAATTTAAATAAATTTATTTCAACATATATAAAAATATATAATTGAAAACACTACAATAACACAAAAATATAATTATTTCTCTTATTTATTAAGAAATCAATCTTTTTGTGATACGTCATATCATAAAAATAAAATATATATTTGTAAAATAAAATAATTGGATATTGGGAGGTCAAAATCTAGACAATTAACACATAAAAATCTTTTTTTAATCTGAAAGATCTTAAGCAATCTTTTTGTAATAGTTTTGCACACGATTTTCCAAATTTAATTAATTTTTTTTGAGAAAATTACAATAAATTATAAAAAATCGTGACCAATGAAATGACGACAAGTGGATGGCCTGAATGAAGAGTATGCCACGTGACATAGCTAGAATTGAAGAAATGTAATTTGCTTTAGTAGTTATATAGAGATTTTTTCTATTTTATTCTTGAATTTTGGTATGAAAAGTAAGAGGTGTGTTAAATAGAGAAACATGATTATTAAAAATGTAAGGAAACTAAATGTAATTTTTACATACAGAGATTTATATTTTTAATATCTATCAAACCCATTAAATATCGATAATATTAGAGAAAAAGAATAACTTTTATATGATATTTCTATGTACAAGATATTTATTTGATACAAGAATAAAAAGTAGAAGAATATTTATTATTGATTTTACCACAAATAAATTAAATTAATTTAAAATTTAAATGTGGGTTAATATTATATTGAATATGTTTAAATCAAATTGATAATACTCAAGAAAAAGAGAACATAATTTATAATCTTAATTCTAATACGAGCCCCCACGGTAGAAATTTTCTAGATCCGCCACTGCCGATAACCCTCAATTCCTCGATCCCCACTCTCCCTTTCAAATTCACCGATCAACCTCAATTTTGACTGTGGTAATTTTCTTCTTACATAGATGACAATGAATGATGTCTACTTGTCTTTTCTCCCTCTCGCGCACATACTTGACCGTATGATTGTGGGGAAAAATCCCGCACTCGAAAAATTTTAACTGGCACCCCAAACCTTTTTTTTAAAACCCGGTTAAGTTTTGGGCGCAACTAAAATGCGCCCAAAACTAGATCGAGTTTTTGAGCATTTTGAAGGCAATAATAAAAAGAAATTCCATGACAATCACTCTTGTACACATGAAATTCAATGCCTTAACATCACTCAATGTTGTATGTTTTCATTGACTCTTTTTTTCATGACCTCTTGTAATTAAGATTAGTCAAATTAATTTGAGTTTCTGATTTCAAAAACTGAATTCTATCAGTTTGTGTTTTCAGATCGAATATAAATATAAAATGCAAAGAAAGATGTTTGGACAAGAAGGTTGTGATCACATGAGATGGGCTGCTAACATTGTTGTTGGATTAGATATTGGTGTTCCATGGTTAATGTGCAAGGAAGATGACTCTCTTGATCCCGTTATAAGTTCCAGTGTTCTTGTTGACAATCTTAATTCTTTTCAAAATAATTTTTTTTAATAGTTAATGATCTTATTGTGACAGATTATACCTGCAACGACTTTTACTGTTATGTGTTTACTAAAACAGACCTTACAAACCTCTCATGCGGACAGAGGTTTGGAGTGGATGGTATGATTTTGCAGTAATTGACTTTATCATTAGATTAATAAAGTAAAAAGTAAAAAGTCAGATCAATAACTTTTTTCAAAGGTACACATGAAGGCTTTAGTAAATTATACTCCCTCCGTCCCAAAATATGAGTCCCATTTTCCTTTTTGGGCGTCCCGAAATATTAGTCTCATTTCTATTTTTGTCCATAAACTTCTTTCAATTATACCCTTACTCATATTATTTTAATATTTTACATTCATCATTTCTAATGCACTTATGTACTTTTCATTTGTAAACTCTTCTCCCATTGGTTAATGAATTATTTTAATATTTTACATTCATCATTTCCAATGCACCTATGTACGTTAAAGCATTTGCCTTAATCCAAGATATTTTTGTACAATGAGACTCATATTTTGGGACGGATGGAGTATATATATATATACAAATAATATGCAGGTTTACAGAGTTTAGAGGACCGACTTACCAAAGAATCTAAATTCCCTATATTCAATTCATGTATCATGTGTCTTTGTAAAATGATTTAACTTTTGCAATTACTAAATTTATACAAAGAGGGAGATCTGTTGTGAACTATATGGTATGCATTTTTTCCTCTTTCAATTTCTTTGTGCTTGAAGTGTTTACTTTTTACTTATCCTAAACTACATTTTTTGTCATTAGTACCAAACTTTGAGCCCTTATCGGAGGCCGTTTGCATCTAATTTTAGTAATTGTAAACAATATTACATATTGCCATATGCTAGCATGTTGTTTTCAAACATTTACACTCAATTTCCAACAAGCATGATAATTTAGTAAACACGTCAAAAATGTATACAATGGGGAAATGACATTTAATAACCGGTCCTCGAGTTTATTCAATTGTAATGAGTTATAAGACAGAAAAATAGATCATATATTCACCAACTTGGCTATTAATAAATCAAAATAGATTACCTTATTTTATATACCAAAATCTGTGGAGTTGGTAATAATACTGCAAACAAGACTTGAACAAAAATTTAGCATATAGAGCATTGAAGAAATTGCATACGCAAATAACATATATTTAAAATCTTTTGTCGTGTACATTACAAGAATATTAAAAATCATATTTTTAAAAACTTATGTCCCGTATATTACAATAATATTACAAAATGATATAACAATTTGGTGAATTGAGAGAAGAGGTACAAATCATCAAACTCATTTGATTATATGATATAATATCATTTCAATATCTATTATGAAACATTTAAGAAATTATAATTACGCAAGACCCGTATGCGGGTTTCAGTCTGTTGATTTAAGCCCTAATAAAATAGGAACACCAATACACGAGCTAATTTTTTGGCAAAAAAAAAGCACCCGAGCTAATTAGGTAATGTGATGATTTTAAAGGGAGAGACGGATTCATAGGTAGTTGTGTGTCAATTGCTAAAATGATTAATAAAACATTCAGGAAAAACATAATCAGTAATTAAACTTTATTTTTTTCTTTTTGATAGAACAAAGATTAGAGACTGTTTTGTCGAGGTTAGATTCTATATCACAAAGGGTTGTGAATATGATTAGCCCAATCTAATTTTAGGACGCCTATTAAACAACGTTAAATCATATTAAAAACTGTAATTTCCCCGCGCGTAGCGCGGAGGCCCGTTTCTAGTTACGTACGTTCGTTAATACAGTACGAAGTATAAAGTACTGTAATTTAGTGCAAGTTTTGTTGCTTGCAGTTTGGCGGTGAAACCAAGTAAGATTTGCGGAATGACAATGAAGCCTTCTTCTGTAATCGAGTTTGCCAGCCTAATAAGCCGTTCCCTCATCTCCACCTCCCGCAACTCCGTCCCGGAAAAATGGACGCACACTCTCGAACAGACCCTTCATCGTCTCCAATGTCGTGAGTCTCTTTCCCCACCTCTCGTCGCCATGGTCATCGATCCTCACCTCCTCCACTACCCTTCTCTTTCTATCGGATTCTTCAACTGGGCATCTCAACAACCCAAGTTCTCCCACTCCTGCATCTCCTACCACTCAATTCTCAAATCCCTCTCCGCTTCCCTTCAGTTTAGTGCCTTAGAAAAGATCCTGAAACAAGCTAGATGTCATGGGATTCCTGTTGATCCTTCCATTTATGGTTCTGTTATTGTTTCCCGCGTCAAATCTGGGCAAACGTTTGAAGCATTTCTGCTCTTCACTGAAGTTGCTCCGTGTATTAAAGATGTGGGTGCTGCCCCATGTAACTCACTTCTTGCTGCTCTAGCATCGGATGGGTATGTTGAAAATGCTGTCAAGGTGTTCGATGAAATGCTTGTGAGGGGTGTGGGTTTTAGTACTCTGGGTTTTGGGGGGTTTATATGGAGGTTTTGCAGGGAGGCTGATTTGGATAGAGTTTTGGGTCTGTGGAACGCTGTTAGGAATGGTGTATGTGAGATTAATGATCCGATTGCTGCTGTTTTACTTGTTCATGGGCTTTGCCTGGTAGGTAAAGTGTTGGATGCTCAGTTTGCTTTAGAGGAGTTGAGAAATAGAGGCTGCAAACCTGATTTTATGGCATATAGAGTTGTTGCAGTGGGTTTGAGATCAATGGGGTATTTGGCTGAAGTAGAGATAGTACTTAAGGAAAAACGGAAGCTTGGAGTGGCACCTCGGTCAAATGAATATAAGGAATTTATATTCGGTTTGATTTCCGAAGGACGCCTTGAGCTAGCAAAAGAACTGGGACGAGTCATTGTAGATGGTGATTTTCCAATCGAGGATGATGTTCTTGATGCATTGGCATCATCTGTTTCAAGCATTGATCCATCTTCTGCTTTGTTTTTTCTTCAATATATGATTGCTAAAGAAAGAATGCCGAATCTTCATGCCCTGAGCAACTTTGGTAAAAATCTTTGTAATCATGGGAAAGCTGAGGAGTTAGTGGAGATTTTGCAGAGATTGTCTTCCTGTGGCTACTTCACGGATCTAGAGGCTTACAATGTCATGGTTTCACTTTTGTGCAAGGCCGGGAAATTGAGAGAAGCTTATGGTGTTCTTCGAGAGATGAGAAAGAACGGGATATACCCCGATATCTCGTCGTATAATGACCTCATGGAAGCATTGTGTCGAGATGATCTTTTGCGTCCGGCCAGGAAACTATGGGATGAGATGTTTGCCAGCGGAGTTAATGGAAATGTGCAAACTTATTCTATCCTTATTAAGAAGTTCTCTGAAGTAGGTCAAGTTGAAGAAGCATTGGTTCTCCTTAACCACATGCTGGATAAAGGGTTAATGCCTGATGTAGTTACTTATAGGTCACTTCTTGAGAGTCTTTGTCAAGACGGAAAGATTGAAGCTGCAACTCAAATATTCCAGAAGGACCAAACCCTCCCAGGGATGTTATTGACTCCCTTGGTTATTTCTCTTTGTAAAGGAGGTATGTGAGTGTCTTCTTCTTAGACTCTGGTTTTATGTTGTCTTCATCAGTTCATTGCCTATATAACACATTCTTCCATCTTAAATATTAGTGAAGGCTTAATTTTATATGCGTATTTACTGGTGCAGGTCATTTTCTATCTGGGTCTAGGCTGCTCTGTGCTCTCAACAGCAATGATTTACTTGTAGAGCCACATGTGATTCTGCTGAAATATTTAGCTGATGCTGGGCAAATTTCCTTGGCTGTTGAACACATAAAACAGATCAAGATCAATTCAGTAGTTTTGCTGCAAAGCATATCGAGTGAACTTTTGTCATTGGTTTCTTCATCTCCAAATCCGGATCCTATCCTGCAGTTGCTTCAGGAAATTTATGCAAACAATATCCAGTATGATGGCCAATTTCCTTGGAGGTTCTTACAAAACTCTGTTTGATTCTAAAGAAGCAGTGATGGTATTAAGCGGAATGCGGAATACCTTCTTGATAAATGCAGTTGTTCTTAAGGTCATGAAAGTTATGAAAGGCAAGCTGACGGTGGATGAATGGACTAGCAAAGGATCAATGAATTCCATCAACTTTGCAGGTAATTTCCGGACTTGCTCTCGTGAACATGCATCCAGTTCTTATTCAACATCCGTTATGTGAAAGATAAAAATAATTTTTTGGTGAATAATAATGGAAACTGTATACAGGCCAGAGGATGATATTAGACACTGGCTCTACTAATGGGTTCTGCTATGATCCAAATAGCAGGTATGCTCTTCTAGTCATCTTCCTCTTTTTAGTCTGATCACACAATATATTCAATCCAGTTTACTCCACTTACTATCCAACTGTTGCTATACAGACTGTTTCAGAAGAAGCTTTTGTTGAAATCCATAAAGGAAGGCTAGAACAGTTTCAGCTTTTCATCGTATGAGCTGCAATAACTTGCAAATCATCCTGATTTGATGATAACAAAATAATTGACAATCCGAGGTTCAGTAATTTTGACATTATTGGCATCTGGGTTTTCTCATAAACTCTTGCTAAATCAAATATTTGTTTGAACCTCGCCAATAGCAAGAACTCTACTACTTAGGAAGCTGGCTTTGGTAAATCTGCATTCTTATCTTTGGCTCATAAGTATGTTCGACACTAGTTTTTTGACAGAACTCTTGTCACAAGTGTGCTACTCCTATTGTGGGAACTGGATACTCGTAAACAATTTCTAACATCAAACGAAAATTACATGAATTTTAAACCATATGAAGTACATATCTATGTTTTTCTTTGTGTGTGTATGTTTTAATTCTGATGATGGAAACTTGTATTGGATATGGAGTTACATGAAGCGACATTAGTTCATTCTGTAAAATGATAGTGGACTCTCTTAAAAAACACCCTTTTACAGAAGATGGTATTGCTTTCTTCATCCACTTACAAAATTTGACAATTTTTTTTTTCTTCATTAGCTATGACTGTGAAGATGATCTAAACAACAGAAGATCCGTATTACAAGTTTAGTTGAGCAGAACCCATAAATCATTATTTGTAATCTTAATTAATTCCACTTGTTTCCCCTGCAAAAAGTGAACGCGTGGCAGAACTATATGCACAAATATATTCCTTACAGATAAGCTTTCTTTCCCTCTGATTCACAACCAGAGCAAGAGGATTCTCAGAAAGGAGGAAGAAAATTGTTGTGACGCAGAGAAAGAGAAGAGATGGCAAGCAGTTGTTTCTCAACGGCTCTCCTCCCTTTCAAATCTTCCCACCAAACCCAACTTCTCTCTTCATCTTCCTCCTCCTCTTCCATCGGGGTTTCTTCTAGCAATGTCATCAACAACAACAACAGGAGCAAGAAAATGCAATCATCTTTCTCTGTTAAAGCTGCAAAAGTGCCAGCTGGGGTATTCTTTCTCTCTACTCACCAATTTCAACTTCAATTTTTCGTTTTGATGCCTGATTTTATTTTGGGGTGCAAGCGAAGGTGGAAATGCCAAAAGTGCAGCCCAAGTTCAATCCACCATTTGCAGGCTTCACAAAGGTTGCTGAGACATGGAATTCAAGAGCCTGCATGATTGGACTCATTGGCACTTTCATTGTTGAGCTTGTTAGTTTTTTCTTCTCTCTATTTTTTTGTCTTCTGGTGATTTATTTATTTGATGGTAATTACTAATTGGTGTCTTCTTCATTGTGTATAACCAGATACTGAACAAAGGGATATTACAGATGATTGGGGTGGATATTGGCAAGGGTCTTGATCTCCCTCTTTGAAACAACCCATTCTCTTCCCTTAATGTTGTATGCTAAATTCCATATACAACTCAATTTGTATATTGATCATTGCTCTTTGAGAAAGTTTTAGTAGATGGTGATTTTGTGCTTTCTTGTAGAGTTCTTTTTATAAAACTTGCACCAGATACCAACTGTATTCAATCACTAATGCTTATGTTATCAGATAGAAGATGATTAGTGTATTCGATCCGTCCAAACGTAAAAACCGCAGCAAGGGAGTGTCATGTTAGAATGAATCTGCATTGCACGATCATCATTAGGAATATACTCATTTTCAATCACATATGTATTCAATCTTATGTGCATAAGAGAAGGACAATACTAGCAACAAATCAGTTTTCAAAAGTTTTTTAGTGTGAAAGTCTTCCATTTTTTTCCCCAAAGATGGTTGACAATTCACCATACATATATCTTAGATTCTCCACATGTCTATTTTGGACATGGCCTAAATTAATCTTCAGATTTGTTGGATTGAAATGAAAACAAGAAACCATAACCTATAAAAAGAAAAGATTCAGTGAGCAGCTATTGGGGGACAACTTACTCTGAATTTCAATGGTAAACAAACAAGACTAAAAAAACAAGACAAGTCACAAACCAAAACCCACTAAAAAAAAATCTGATCTTGATTGTAAAAACTACTGCATTTTTTAATCCTTAATGTTTATAACAATCCCTTACTGTGTTTTCTTCTGTTCTTAGAAATAATATCTGGTCTCATGCAGAATACTATTTTGCCATTGAACATTTCAAAGCAAACACAAATTTAAATAACAACAAGAAACAAAGAGAATGAGACTATCAGAGGATTTTGATCATGATCGTGACCGACAGATCGATTTTCTAACGGATGATGAAGATAATGAGGCGGAAAGATCCTTGAGACATGATGGCCAAAGCAGTGATTCTGACTTGGTTGTTACACCTTCAAGAAATTCTTCACATCTTGATGTTCCAAAGGATTCTAACTCCAATCCCTGGCCTCAAAGTTACAGGTGCATAATGGTCTCTGAACACCAAATTTCCCTTCATCAATCATTATCATTATCATAATCATATCATAAATATGTTTTTTCTAATTTTATGCATTTTTTCTTTGATGTAACATGACAGGGAATCAATGAACAAGTATGCAGTCTCAGTGAGTCCTTCCATTGAACACGACTCTTCTTTGACAAGTAGGCTCATAACGAATGGAGTCTCCAACGAAGAAGAAGATCCATCCTCACCAACCCTTCCTCCAAGCTCACTTTCATACCACAACATTGATCTAAAACCAACCCAACAGTGTACATTTTCCCAAGCAGTGCTAAATGGTAACTCAATTAACAAAATAAAAAACTCGTCTCATTACATTATTATCTTAGCATATGTCTTTAATTTTGTCTACTTTTGTCAATATTTCTGCAGGATTAAACATTCTGTTTGGAATAGGCTTGCTTGCAGTACCTTATGCTGTAAAGCAAGGTGGATGGTTAAGCCTTTCGTTGCTTGTGTTATTCTGTTGTGTTAGTTGCTACACAGGAATCTTGTTGAAGCGGTGTCTAGAGAGCTCTCCTGGGTTGCAAACATATCCTGATATCGGTCAGGCTGCTTTTGGAGCAGCTGGTCGTATTGGCATAGCAGTAAGTTTACATGACACTTCTATTTGACAATATAGTAACTCATTCATACTTATTCCATCTAACACTTTGGCTTAATAATGAATGCAGATCATCCTATATACAGAATTGTATGTAAGTGGTTATCCATTTCCTTTCAAGTACTAGTCTTATTGTCCTTATACACATGAATAAGGAAAAACAAGTTTGTTTTTATAGGCCATTTCTGTAGAGTTCATTGTCATGATGGGTGACAATTTGGCGACCATTTTCCCCAACGCCTCTTGTGACATCTTTGGAGCGACACTTGCTTCTGACAAAATCTTTGCCATCATATCGACACTCGTTGTGCTCCCAACCGTCTGGCTTCGAGATCTAAGCTTGCTCTCATACATTTCAGGTCCATAAGATAACAATACCCTTAGAATTATTATTATGAGGAATATATCTATCTTATAGCTCAGTATTCTATTACTGTAACAACTTACCTATAATACAAGTCTTCTTACCTCTATAAAGTATCATTTGATTTCTTCAGCTTCTGATATGTAGCATTCCATGATCAGCTGGAGGAATATTAGCTTCCATTCTAGTATTGCTTTGTCTTTTATGGATCGGCGTGGTTGATGACATAGGAATTCATCCCTCCGGGTCGACAACTCTAAACCTCCAAAAGCTTCCTATTGCAATCGGTCTATATTCCTTCTGCTTCAGCGGGCATTCGACTTTCCCGAGCCAATACTCATCCATGAAAAACCCATCACAGTTTCCTACTGTTCTTTTCATCAGGTAGGACAAACAAAGCATATATCTAAGATATAACTTCATAATTTAGCTAATCATATGCTTACCCTTTTTCTCTCGTTGCAGCTTCTTTATATCCGGAGTTTTGTACGTTGGAGTGGCAATTGGTGCATATTTGATGTTTGGTGATGCAACACAATCCCAGTTCACATTAAGCATGCCTCCAATGTATATGGCTACCAAAATTGCTGTTTGGACCACAGTATGTAAAGAACTGATTCATCAGCTAAGGCTAAAATGATCAAATAATTATCCTCTTAATTTGTTGTTTTTGGACTAATTATAGGCTGTAAGCCCGGTTACAAAGTACGCCTTGGTTATAACTCCAGTGGCCATGGGTCTTGAGGAACTCCTGCCTTCTTCTCATCTCAGATACTCTTTTGTGCCTCTTCTCTTGAGAACAGCTTTGGTGCTTTCAGCTCTAGTTGTAGCCTTGACATTTCAACACTTTGGTAATAATACATAATAAAAAACTGATCTATTACTCCTCTGTTTGGTAATAGATGTAGTTTAAGCTTTCAATTTTTTTTATATAAAAAAAATAGTTGTTAAAAATTGTATTTATTGACATTTTTTATGCAAATTCTCTTTACTAGCTTATTGATTAGAATTGAGATGGATAATTATTCCTTTAAAAATTTAGGAAAAAGTTTGTAGGGTCTTAGATTAATGATTAGATGGCATCGATTACTCAATGGAGGGGAGGGAGTACTAAACTAATCAGTCATGTTTACTAATCAAGATCTTGACTGTTAATGCAGCTTTGATCATGGCACTAATTGGAAACCTCCTTGCAACACTCATTGTAAGTTCTATCCATTACAAATTACAGTAGTTTGAAAATGTACATCTCCGTAATATTGATACCTTATTCTGTAACTTGTACTGCAGACCTTCATCTTTCCTTGTGCGTCCTTCCTCAGCATATACCGAGATAGAGTACAGAAGAATGAGGTAACAAATTCAATCATTGAATCAAGGTGTTTATTCCACTTTAATGAGATCAAAGCCTCTTTTTTTGTCAGGTTATATTATGTAAGTTCATCATAGTCATGGCTGTGTTCTGCGCCTTCATTGGCACGTATTCAGTGATGACGAGCGTTTCTTCGGATTTCCATTAAAGCACGATACAAGACGAAAAGATCCACAAGCAAGACGATTCACTTGCAATGGTTGATGATCATGTGAAAATTTAACCAGATTCATAGCGTTGTTTTGTACATAATTAGCTGAAAGTTTGCCATATTCTTCCTCATGTATAGTAACATAGACTGCTAGTTTACATAGAATCAATACAAGTAGAGATTGATAACGAATGAATAGAGTATTTTGTAACCAAATGTATATGACTTTGTCAAGGAGAATTTAATCACAGCTAGATCAAATTTGGAATTGAATTTCAGTTTAAAAGTTTATCAGTTTCATTGTTTTCTACTGAAAGGTACAATTTCTTGACACCCTGATCTTCAGTACTTCAGTCTTCATCTTCAACTAATAAATAGAAGGGGAGGAAAATCCCTTATGCAAACTGGATCTTCCCAAAGGTCTGAAAGCATAATTGTACATTTCAAAAATCTGTTAATAATTGAAACAACAATGTTTTCAAAATTTTATTTGCTTACACCGCTTGACATTTAGTACTGTAGTAGCATAGTGACTTGGTGAGTGTATTGTGTATCTAATGTAGCAAGTACAAGTCATTATAATAGCATATCCTTCAACATTGTTTATGATTCACTTTGTTTAGGATGTGATTTTTTATTCAGTAATTTGTACTCCGTTCCAAAATACAAGGGACATTTTGTTTTGTGACACTATTTACCGGTTAAGAGAATCTTCTCATTTTCTTCTAATGTGTATGAACAAATATAGGCATGTGAGATCTTATTTGATTCGTCTCAACGAATATATATATTTATAGATATTAACGTTATAAAACGCTATAAACATGGTTCCCGAAACATCGATGACACTTGCACTTGCACAATATCTGCACTGAATTACCCTGTACTGCACATGATGGAGCTACGAACGCTGTGCCCATACCCGGCGCAGGAGATTCATCCTATTCTCATTCTCATCTCTCCCGTGAATTCCACGCTCTTTCAATCCTTTTTTCCTTTTCTTATCCACCGAATCACATCTAGACACCTTCCATGCCAGACAGCTATAAAGTACGGAGTAGATGCTAACACAAACAAATATCAAAGCTGATAATAGCAGCAGCATATACTATCCTCCTCCTTCCCAGATTCAGTGGCAGCTTCAGAAAATGGAGGTCGATGGGGACTACCCACAAGAAATTTCCAGGTTTACATTTCTGGGTCTTGTTCAATTTCTCCTTCCTTGACCTTTATAATTGATGTCACCTGCTTACTCAGTAGTCGGTGGAAGAAGCCCTAGTTTTTGTTTAGAGAGTCTGAATTGGGGATTTCATGTGTATTTGGTAATAGATTTGATCCAATGGATGGATGAATGTTTATTAATTAAACAAAAGTTATTTATAGGGAAATAGAGATATTATCTAACAACATCCTAACATATCTCCATTCTAACTACTAACTTAATTGAGTAACATAATGGGATTGGGAACGTGGACTAATGCTAGAGAAATACAGGATTAATTCAATTTACTAACATTCTCCCTCAAGTTAATCGTCCGATGGGAAAGATTCAACTTGAAAGTTTGTTTGGTTTGAATCGATTTTGATTTTGTTGAATTCGGGTTGCACCGATCTTGAGTTTGTTGGAGTCGGGTTGCACCGATCTTGACTTTGTTGGAGTCGGGTTGAACCGTTGTTGAAGTTGTTGAAGTCGGGTTGCCGATCTTGTGGCTGTTGAAGTCGGGTTGCCGATCTTGGGGTTGTTGGAGTTGTGGAGGTCGGTTTAGCCTTGTTGTATGAACAAGGAGGGTTAAAACCGATGTTGAGGTTGTTGAAGTCGGACTAGGCCGATCTCGAGTTTGTTAGAGTCGGATGAAACCGCTCTTGAGTAATGTTGGAGTTGTGGAGGTTGGTCTAGCCTTGTTGTATGAACAAGGAGGGTTAAGACTGAGTAAGGTATGATTTGTAACCATAATTTTGTATGAAAGAAAAGAGAGACAAGTTTGTGTGGTTGATTAAGGCGGAAGCATAAAATGGTTGTTGATGGATTGTGGAGGTGTGAGCGTACAATGCTCATGAAATTGGTCTAAGACAATTGACGAGACTTTTAGAAGAAGTCGTTGTAAGCGGGTTTAAGAGAAGCGGGAGTTCTGCTAATCTTTGGTTTTGTTAGCCTCATTTCTCCATGAAAAGAAAGGATAGGAAGAAGGGGGGAAAGATGTAGGTTTTGTGGGAGGAAGAGAAGGTTTTATGGCCTAGAATCTTAAGGCTCATGATACCATAATAGATTTGATCCAATGAATGGATGAATGTTTATTAATTAAACAAAAACTATTTATAGGGAAAGAGAGATATCATCTAACAACATCCTAAGATATCTCCATTCTAACCACTAACTTAATTGAGTAACATAATGGGATTGGGAACGTGGACTAATGCTAGAGAAATACAAGGAGGATTAATTCAATTTACTAACATTTGGGTATTGCCTTGAATGGAGGTTGTCATTTATGATAGGTGATTGTGATTCTAAACTGGTGGGTCTGAAACAAATCTCGACTGTTATTGACTTTTACTGTTTGAAGATTATTCTGAAAGCACTTCTTCTTTTGGTTTTACCTGTTTAGTGTTTTCTGCAGACAAAAAGTTTAGATCTGGAATATTCATGTTGCAGATACACCTATTTGAATCACTGTATAAGAGTCCTTGATTGAGTCTCTGTAGGAAAGATTTTTTTATTTGTGATCAATCCATTTGACACTTGCTGAAAGTTGGTCTCTTAAGATCATTGATCCTGTTGCAATGATCTGAGCTCATTTCCAAGATATCCTTAGGGCTTGACCTTATATAACACTTGCAAGTGTAACTATGTAATCAAATAGTATTAATTTTAGACATCCTGATTATATCCAGAATGGTATATTGTGATTCAAGACAAAAGCTGATGTGTTATACTTTCATACCACTTTTCATGAAATGAGACTTGTTCTTGCTGCAGTTGTTTGATTCATTTCACAGTTCATAGTTTCTTTCTTTCTTTGTTTTCTGTTGGCTTACACTTGTTGTGTTAATTTCAGTTTCCATGTAAGCCAAGCACGAACCCGTGATCTTCTCAGCCCTGTCAAAAAAAGAAAGTTTCTTGCTGAAACGAAGGAGCAACACAGTTTGCAAGTGTCAAAATTTATGTGTCGAGAATCACTTATCGAACGGGATCCATTCTCCAACCAATCCCTACAAGATAAAGTCTTTTATACACACATAAGGGAAGGGAAAGCGCCTTTACAGGAGGTGGCTGATTATTCTACACATAATAATCAAGAAGAGTCTACACAAGACAGCAACAGTACCAATGGAGACTCTCAATGCTCTGATAATAAATCTAACGTCTATCATCCTAAACCGAGTTTGTATGACGAATCCTCTTCGTCGTCTTCTCACTCGGGTGCAGACGGCTTTTGTTCCATGACTAGCACAATGGTGGATGGATTCGGTCCCGGTGATGATGAAGTTGAAGGAGATAGGTTTTGTGAAGACAAAAATGTTGATGAATTCGGGCATTGCTTGGAGTATCTTGTGTCGGCCTGTGATGGTGAAGAAGAGACGGATGAAGAGCTTCAAAATTGCTTGTACTCAAATGGGATGATTCCTAGGTCATGCCTTATATCACCTGAAAGTTTAACAGCTGAAGGTATGAATAGTGGTGATTCTTTCTTTCATTGAAATTCTTGCTGCTTGTAAAAAAAATAAAGTTGATTCTTGTGGATGCAGCTTCTCAGATAAACAAGGGCAAAGCGACGATAGATCAAGAGTTTGAGCAGTACTTTTCGATGCTTATGCTGTAAGGATTTGTTCTAACGGGCACGAATGGCTCCTCTTGTTACTAACTCATGCTTTGTAAGTATGCACAAAATATCTTTTGGAATGTATAATACTAACTTGCTACAAAGAAGCCTTAAATATGGCCTCGTGAGTTATCTATGTTGATGACAATGATCAAATTCATTGCTTCTTATCCAACTTTGCAGAAGGATTTTGTACATATTATCTATCAAATTTGGAAGTTTTAAGCAAATTTAATCCGGGAATATAGAAATGGATGTGTGCACTGTGTACTGCATCATTTTGTAAGGGTGAAGAACAAACAAATCGAACACAAGAAAGTGATTAATCTGCACAGAATTTGTCTATTATATAAGTTGTGAAAGTTAAAAATAAATATTTTTTGTAAATAAAGGCTTTATATAGTGTTTATCAAACAAAATAGGTGTTAATGAAATGTGATCAACCTGAAACATCAAGGCGAACCTTCAGAAACCGTAGCTGAAACATCAATTGTGAGAGACATCTTTTTTTTTCTCTGGAATTTCTCATATCTGGAACAAATTGTTACCTTCATCCAAAACTATAACCATTTCTTTTCCCTCTTCTTAATCATTACCTTTCTCTTTTCATTTCATAGTAACCAAACGCCATCTAAAATTAGAATGTTCTAATAAAAACATACACATTGGTTATTTATCCGATTCACCGAACATCGGTCAATTTAAAAAAAAGAACAAAAAATGTGTCATACTATTTGATAAAATCAATGTCATGAGTAGAGAGAAGTGTTACTTATCCACCAAGTATCACTTAAACAAATTTACCAAGTGGTTTTACTATTACTTGTAAATAGACTCTACCACTAAATCAACAATTCAATAAATCCACAATTTTTATCAAAAAAGAAATATAGATATATGAAACTTGAGTTGAATAACACCATTATAAGATTTAGAGTAACAAAAATTAATTTTTTAAAAGGAAAAGATTCAGGTGAGAATAATTATTATTGTGCGAATATGCGAATAAATGCACATTTAGGCCATTGACATGCACTTTCTTCAGTAATGACATGCACATTTAGGCCATTGACATGCACTCTGTCAGATTTGCATGTCATTGATAATTTGCCATTGACATGCACTTTCGGGGTGTGTGCATGTACTTTTCACATATTATCAATGACATGCAAATCTGACAGAGTGCATGTCAATGACCTAAATGTGCATGTCATTACTGAAGAAAGTGCATGTCAATGGCCTAAATGTGCATGTCATTACTGAAGAAAGTGCATGTCAATGGCCTAAATGTGCATTCATTCGCATATTCGCACAATAAAAATTATTCTCACCTGATCCAGATTCTTTTTTAAAACACTAGCTATATTATTCAAAATGAATAACAACGATGACCTAAACTCCCATGTCAATATCAAACTTATCTATGAGCCCAAGCGAGTTGGGCCGCGTCTGCTTTATTCCTGCAGCCATGTGGTGATCCAGGTATCATATACTGTTCGTAAAACGGGGCCCTTTGCCCCTAATTACACTCTTGAAGTGTAATATAACATCCCTTTTAATCTACCCTTTTAATCTAGAGTGCTAACTAACCCTCCCCATTTTTTAATTAATTTTTAAAAAAAAAAAATATATACCCTCTAAAATTAAATTCAGACCTCTTCCCATTCCATTTTCTTTCTTCCCGTTACTTTCCTCTTTCTCTCGTTCTTCACTCCTCCTTCCTCTCCCAAGCATTCCGCGCGATTTCCATTTGATTTCTTCTTGTTTCTCGTGGAATTCGAGCTCCTTTGCTCTCGCCGATCTCCAGGTAATGTTTTTTCTTGGTTTTTTGTTGATTTCTGTAGAAATTAGGGTTTTGATCGATGTTTTGTTGTTTTTCTGTAATGCAGTTTTCTCCTCTTGTTTCTGTTTGGATTTCGACCAAATTTCACCCACAATCAGTCACAGGTAAGTATTTAATTCAGTTTTTTGCTTTTGTTTTGTGTTTTTAGGTTTTACGGTTTGATTTTGAGTGCGATTTTGCTTTTTTCGATCTGATTACAGTGTTGTTTTGTGTGTTTTTCTTGCGAATTGCATTTTTTTTACAGTATCTCTTTGATTTTTACTTGTCTGTCCTTTTGCATGTGTTGATTACAGTTTTATTTGTTTCATTTTTGTATTTGTCATCATATTTATGGTATTTTAGTTTTTTTTTGTTCTTTCTTGTTGTTGTTTGCGTGTAATTGATGTTAGTTTTGTAGTTTCGATGACAGTTAGTTTGCTTAGACATCTGGTTTTTGTTTTGATGACAATGTGTTTGTTTGTGTTTTATGTTGAGGACAATTTATTTAGGGCTTGGTCTATATGCACACGTTTTTTTTGCTAAATGCACACTATTCTGTGCGGTAAGAGTTGCAGTACACTTCTGTGCGTTAAGGATTACCGCACCAAAGGACTCCAGGGCATTGTTGGAAATTTTTCTGAAACCTATACGACTGTGGTGCGGTAACAATTACTGCACAGATATGTGCGTTAACAATTAACGCACCACGTTAATACGAGATTAACAAAAAAAAAACAGATTTTGATTAACTTAAACCCTGTGCGGTAACAATTACCGCACAAGATATTTTTTTTTTTATAAATAAAACAGATGCGGTAAGAGTTACCGCACCGTATTTGATTGTTTTTTTTTAAAATAAAACTGGTGCGGTAAACGTTACCGCACCAGGTTTACATATTGAAAACCCCCAGATTTCCCTCCCCCGACCTTCTTCTTCGTCTGTTCTTCCCCAAAACCGCCGCCGCCGCTAACCCTAATTTCCGCCGCCCACTTTCCCGGCGTTTACCCCTACCAAGAAGCAAAATTGACCATGGAATCGAGTTGCCCCGGCCAAGGCGGTTCTTCTGGGCCCATAATTTTGGCCGGAGTCGTCCCCCCCCCCACTGTGGAGCAGCCAACAATGGCGGAAGCGCCGTCGACGGTGGCTTGCTGGGTTGCTATGGAGGAGGAAGAAGAGGAGGAAGAGGAGGTTCCATTGACGTTCAGCGGTGGTGTCCGGAGAGAGCTCCGACGAAGAACAACGGTGGTGCCCGATCCAGTTTCAATCGGATCGGATCTGATCCGCCCTCAGCCCGACCCGACCCGATTCCCGAAGCCCGACCCGACACCAGCAGCCCAACCCGCCCCGAGGCCAAGAAACCGAAAGCGACCCGTCCAAAGCGTCGGTCCCGGGTACGCTACTCGAGCAAATAGAAGGTTGAATTCTCAAACCGAGGCGCAACCGGAAGCTTTTTCGACTCCCGTAGATCTACATCAAGTATGTATTTTTATTAAATATTCTATAACTTTTGTAATGTTTTTAAATAGTTTAATTATTTTATTTCGTAACGTTATGAAATTTTTAAATAAATTTCGTAACGTTATCAATTTATTTAATTTAATTAATTTAATTAATTTATTAAATTTATAACGTTGTGAAATTAGTTATTTAATTTTATAACGTTATGAATTTAATAATATTTGATAACGTTATGAAATTTTTAAATAAATTTCGTAACGTTATCAATTTATTTAATTTAATTAATTTATTAAATTTATAACGTTATGAAATTAGTTATTTAATTTCATAACGTTATCAATTTATTTAATTTGATTAATTTATTAAATTGATAACGTTATGAAATTAGTTATTTAATTTCATAACGTTATGAATTTAATAATATTTGATAACGTTATGAAATTTTTAAATAAATTTCGTAACGTTATCAATTTATTTAATTTAATTAATTGATTAAATTTATAACGTTATGAAATTAGTTATTTAATTTCGTAACGTTATAAATTTATTTAATTTATTTTATAACATTATGAAATTAATTTATATGGTAACGTTATGAAATTAAGTAATTTATATGGTAACGTTATGAAATTATGTAATTTATTGCGTAACGTTATAAAATTATATTATTTGGTAACATTATGAAATTAATTAATTTATTCGTAACGTTATGAAATATAATAATTTCATAATGTTATGAAATATGACATTCTATATTGTAAACTTAATGAATTAGTTATTTTATGAAATATGACATTGTTCTTCTCTTATTTTGTAACGTTATGAATTATTAGTATATAAAGTATTGAAATTAGGCGAATTATAACGTTAATTTCGTAACGTTATGAACAAAATGTTTAGAAATTAGAGATGATTTTGATTAGGATTGACGTTACAACAACTGTTTGTAACGTTACGACGTCATGGAAAAGACGTTTTTGAATTTGACGTTATTTTTGTAACGCTATGAAAATAACTTTACGCTATAACAACAACATTAGGGGGTGCGAGATACGATGGCTTCTAGTGGTTTTGTTCCGGGGGCTCCTGTTGCTGCAGAGCGTGTTAGGAGGACGGAGATTACATCGTCCATACGTCAGAGTTTTGCTACTGCTCGAGACCAGCTGAATGCTTCTAGTTCGACACCCACTGATGTTACTGGCGCACTTACAGATACTGGGGTAGTTAGGGATTGTGGTCTAGATGTTGATCCGTCTGCTGATGATGAGGGTTACAGTGAGAGTGAGGAGGAGGATATGGACGTCGATGATACAACTGTTGATTTGGATGATGATATGCTGGGAGACGGTGAGGGTTTAGGTACAGATTATATTGTATCTCATCCCGAGATACCGACAGATCAGCTTAGGAGAGACGACCCTCCTATTATTTCAGAGGATCATGCTGGTATGGGGCCTTCATCGCCAGCTCCTTCGTCTCCTACGCCAGATGTACCACCTCCCCCGACTGTACCACCTCCCGATGCAGATCCTGTACCACCTCCTGCTGTACCTTGGATGCCCGGAGGTCCTTTTACAAATGAGTTGCTGAAGAGTTATGAGACGCACATCACCAGGGCTATTTATGAGCTTACAGTTGTTGATCCTCCCGCACCTGTGATTCCAGCTGGCCCCCGTCCTCTTCCTCCATTTATACAGAGACAGCGAGGAGGCCGAGGAGCTCAGGCAGATGATGATGTTGCTGATGCAGACGCTGCTGATCCTCCAGCACGAGGTGGACGCGCTCCACGCGGAGGACGAGGACGTGGATGTTGACGTGGACGTGCTGCAGATCATGCTGATTTTCCACAGCCTGTTGATCTTCCAGAAGGCGAGGCTCCTCTTGATTTGGTATGTATTTGAACTATAATGTTCATATGTGAAATATGAACGGCATTCTGTAGAAGTAACTGTGTTATTTTTTTACTTTTTTTCCAGACACGGAAGGTCGTCAAAGTTCACTTCCACACCGCCTACTGCACTCCACTAGAGGCGTTTAGGAGACCTGGTCCAGATTCGTGGTTTCAGCTTGCAGAGCGATCTGGATTGACTGATCTACGCTATATCGGGTCCGGTCCTGTCGATCATGTGTTGGTTTCTGCTTTCGTCGAGAGATGGCACCCAGAAACCAACACATTTCATTTGCCATTTGGAGAGATTGGTCCTACACTTCACGATGTGGTTGAGATCCTGTCGCTGCCTATACATGGCAGGAGTTGTAGCTCAGTTTTGAGCAAGGAGGAGATCTTCACTTTTGTTGCTGAGATGCTTCATGTAGAGGAGGCACTGGTGAAGACTTGGTATAGGGATGGAGGCATTCCTTTGGGTTATCTTCAGCAGAGATTGAAGGATATGATGCGGATGGAGGATGGAGGATGGACAGAGAGATGAGAGCCTCATTGCGTCTATGTACTTACTGTTGCTTCTCGGCACTACAGTTCTAGTGGACAAGTCGACTACAGCAGTCAAGCACTGGTGGTTAGTTCTTTTGGCCGACCACGACAGCACTGGCCGATATGCTTGGGGAGCTGGAGTGTTAGCTCATCTGTATCGCAACCTTGGACATGCGTCGAGGCGATTGGCTATGGGGATGGGGAGTTCTGGCATTCTTTTGCGGGTTAGTACGCAAACAACTATACGATTGGCTATGTTTAGGAAGTCGAGTTCTAATTATCCTTTTTTTGCAGTCGTGGATCTGGGCATATTTTCCACATTTTCGTGGACATTTTGTGACAGATCCACTTTCTATGGACCACGCCGCAGCTGCTATGAGGGAGGGCAGAGAGGTGCCACAGGGGAAGAGCACAAATCGTTTGGTTGCCATTCGTGGCATGCTTGACCGTGTTCGTTATGAGGAGGTCAGATTTTAAGAATGTATGCTTTCGTTATATTGTGTGAATGTAAACTATACTAACTGTTTTGTAATGTTTTGTTGCAGGTTAACTGGTTTCCCTTTTCAAATGTGGATTTCAGACTTCCGCAGTACGCTCCGTCTTTGTTTGAGGGCATTCTCCGTTGTTTGGACATCGAGGAGCTCTATCAGCCAGGTCGCCTGCTGCGACAATTTGGACATGTGCAGGGTATCCCAGAGCCCATCCAAGTGACACGTAACAACAGGCTGACGCATTATTCAGTTCACTTTGAGAAGGATCTGCTTGGTGTGTGGGATCAGGACCCCAGGCCTTTGATAATGATTCGGGAGCCACGAGCGACGTACTATTGGGCAGTCACAGATGATTATCTCGATTGGTATGATCGAGTTTCTCATCCTCTGGTGGATCCCAGATCACGTAGACTCGATCGTCCAGTTGTTCCGCTGCGTATTCCACCTTCGGTTGACAGTTTTGCGGTACGATTATAAATTTTATTAGTCATATTCATTCAATTAGTATATTTGATTGTAATGTTTTGATATGTTGTTAATATAGCGGACCCAGCTAGTGACTTGTGAGATTCGAGCTTTCTTGGACACACCACCAGAGAGAAGGCCTGCAGATATCGATGAGTTCATGAGGCGTCTCCTTGGAGTTTTGACTGACGGGGCTCCACCGATGGCTCCAGCTCCGGTTCGTCAATCTCAGCTTTTTCGGCATTCAATCCACGAGGAAGGCCAAGGTAGTGGGCAAGGTAGTGGGAATGAGGGTCGTGACTTGGAGTGATGTCAAATATTGATAGCAAAACTTGAGTTTTTTGAAAAAGGCAAAAAACGACCAAGTACATCAAATATTGATAAAAATGGTTCAAAACGTCTCGAAACGACTAAGAAACGAAAAAAATCGACTCAAAACGATATAAAACAAGTCAAATCGAAATTTGAAGGAATTCCGAACAAGTTGTAAAAAAGTGTAAAAATGTGGCCAAAATGATGGCATAATATGGCCAAATTGAGCAATTGATAGCAAAACGTGAGTTTTTTGAAAAAGGCGAAAAATGACCAAGTACGTCAAATATTGATAAAAATGGTTCAAAACGTCTCGAAACGACTAAGAAACGAAAAAAATCGACTCAAAACGATATAAAACAAGCCAAATCGAAATTTGAAGGAATTCCGAACAAGTTGTAAAAAAGTGTAAAAATGTGGCCAAAATGATGGCATAATATGGCCAAATTGAGCAAATTTTAGCAAAACTTGAGTTTTTTGAAAAAGGCAAAAAACGACCAAGTACGTCAAATATTGATAAAAATGGTTCAAAACGTCTTGAAACGACTAAGAAACGAAAAAAATCGACTCAAAACGATATAAAACAAGCCAAATCGAAATATGGATAATGGATAGTGGATAATGGATAGTGGATAGTGGATAATGGATAATGGATAATGGATAGTGGGTAATGGATAATGGATGTCATATGTGTATAGTTTGGGCCCATATCGTTTTAACGCCTTGAAACGATGAAAATCGAAATTTTGAAATTGTAACATGACAACAAATACGGCGAATAGTTATTTTCATTTTTCGGAATCGAAAAATTATTATCGAAAACGTCAACGGGCCTAATAAGGCCTAATGAATTTTGAATGAGGCCCGAACACAAAAAACGACAAAAAATGACATAAAACGGCTTAATAAGCACTTAAAACGTAAAAGTCAAGAAATGTAACATTAATATTTGAGCATTACCAATCAAACGCTATCGTTTTTATAAGAAATTAACAACTTTAACACTTAAAAGTATGTAAACGAAGACTTTCACCTGTATGCTACTACTCTCAAGTATATAAGTTGTATAGTTATACTCATATGTATGTGATACCACTTCGTTACTAAAATGAACTTCATATAATGTGTTTATTTCATCATATAACATTAGTTTAACACTTAATTGTTATCGTTTGACTCAACTGACCTCGTATTTCATTAGTATAATATGATTTTTTATCATATAACTCTTCGTAATCTCATATTACATTAGTAAAACTTGATAAAATTATTCACAAAACTCTCAATAACGACATATTTCAGTAGTATAACATTACTTTGGGTCATAAAACTTTTTATAATATCAAATAGTATAAGAAAACAACATAAAAAATGAATTTTTATGTAATTAGGGTTGGTACTACAACAGTTACCGCACCAACCCTAATACCCTAAACCCTACAAACACCAGAAACATTTGATTCTGGGTAAAAGGGTTGGTGCGTTAACAATTAACGCACAGATTCTGTGCGTTAATTGTTAACGCACCAGAATCTGGGCTGGGCTGGTCGTCTTTGTTGGGCTGGGATTTTTCTGTTGGATCTTGACGAAGTTCTGTTATCAGTTGTGCGTTTATTGCTAACGCACCACCATATTTTGCTTGAGTGTGTTACAGCTACCACACAGCTGTAAGTCACCTTTGGATGACCGAATTACGTTATTGGGCCTTTGTTGTTGTGGACCTTTTGTCTACATCGGCCCAAATCTAAGTTACCCTAGTAAAACCTCGGCTATAAATTTACTGCCTCAGTGAACCCTATTATCTCATTCTCACTGCGCCGTAAAATAATTAGGTTTCAAGCTCTTACTCTGTATTTCAATTAAAAGTCTCATTTTTTTACTGATTTCGTTAGATATCTTCATTGTTTCTAACATGTTTTCTTACTTTGTATTACAGATTCAAACAACCATGGCATCATCTTCATCCTCCCCAGTTCCAGCAGAAGGCAGTGAGATCCAGTGCCCGAGTAGAAGGTGCTCAAGAATAATCAAGGTGTTCACTGGTAATGACAAGAACAATCCTCATACGTATGGACGAAGGTATACCACATGTCAGTGTAACTACATGATCGTGTATCTTGAGCCAGAATACGACAGTCATCATCTCCGAGTCATTGCAAAACTGTTGAAGGAAATAGCTGACCAGCAGTTGAAGCTGGTATATTTTCACCAGGCTAAGAGTATTGAGGTAGCCAAACACTGGATACAACAGAGGTTTCCCAATGACCCTGTTCCTAGTTTTTATGACAGTGACTCCGATTAGGGATCTTGGTATCAAATCAGTGAATCTCTGTTAAGTCTGTGTTTAGTTTAAATTTCAAGAATGAGTCTGTTGTCTTTCCTTAATGAGTCTGTTGCCTTTTTAATTTATGCTGAGTGTGTTGTAGTTTATGGATTCACTGATTTCACTTCACTGTTTCACCTACCTCATCTAACTCTACTGAAAACACTATTTAAAGCAAACAAGACAAGTCATTACATATTTCAAAGCAGACAAGACAAGTCATTACATATTATAAATCAATTCCAATCGAAGTCTAAAGATCAAGGCTACTAAACTATTACAAATCAAGTCATGTAGTCCATACGCTTTCCAGCAGTAAAGCGGTATTGTCGAAACAAGTCCACTTGGCCAGCATATATCCCTTCCCACCACTTGATGTTGTCATCTGCGAATCTTCTCCACGAACCGGAACAACGTGGCAATGGTGCCCCATCACGGAGCCAAACCTAGATATACAAAGAAAATTAATCAATAAGTATAAATGATTTCGACGTTTCATGACGTTTGTTTAGATTACCACAGATTCTTACCGGTATCCAGTGATTACTGCATCCGACAAGAGCTATCCCAAAAATCTTCTGTGGAGGACCAGGTGATAAGCGGTGTTTTACATACCGCAACTATGGATTATTAGCTAGTTTTTTATAGGATTATGTTATTTGTTTCTATGTAATCTGTATCATGGAGCTGTTCGAGAGAAGATTTACATACGAGATTCCAAGAGATGATACAAGCATTGGAAGCATTGAAGCATAAGGAAGAAGCTGCTGAAGACGAAGACGAAGACGAAGACTCGAAGAAATCAGCAGGTTCTGCCTCAGACAACAAAGCCGCACCCGCGGGTCTCAAGCCGCACCCGCGGGTTTCATCCTCAGACAATGATTCGAGAAAGCTCAAGCCGCACCCGCGGGTATAAAGCCGCACCCGCGGGTTTCACCTTCAGCCAAGTTTTTCCAGAAAGCTCAAGCCGCGCCCGCGGGTCTCAAACCGCGCCCGCGGCCCTCTGCCATCCTGAGAATCTGAAGAAACCCAAAACCGCGCCCGCGGCTCTCAACCCGCGGGTGCGGTTCCTCGACAGAAGAATCAAATTGATGTCTTTGCCATTTGAAGTAATTTGTGTTTAATTTTGTAACTTTCCATACGTTTTTTAGTACCTTAATTCGGCTGTTACATTAGTTGATACTATATAGGTAGTGGATGATCATCCTTGATCATCTAACCTTGGTTTTAACCTTGGTTCAGAACCTTTGATCGAACCTTTGTTTTTGCTTAAGTTTTTGGAAGAGTTTTCACAAACTTATGAGTTGCTAAAGTTCCTTTGTTTCACTTGGCGTTTGAAGCTTTTGGATTCAACAAGTTCTGAGTTTATCCTTCCCTTTTGTCTACTCTTTGATTGTCTCAACTCTCTTGTTTGTATTGTCGATGAACTAGATTTACTACTTTAGATTGATCACCTAAGTTAGTTGTGTCTTGTTCATATTGCTAGAGTTTGATACTTCTAGTTGAATTATCATACTTGTTGTGTAGCACAATCTATTTGCATGAACTAGTTGTGATTGTTATTAGAGAAGAGAATTGAGTACATGTCGAGTATCCGACTAGTTGTCCATGATATTGCATGTATCTATCTATTCCTGAATGCATTGCTACTTTGTTATTGAACTTTGATAGTTTCGAGGTTATAATCGAGTAAGGGTTATTAGGACTAGTTGGACTAATAACTATTCAAGAACAGGAATTAGAACGATCACTTGAGAACTTGACATAGGGATAAAAAGGATTTTCAGATCAACTTGTTAATCTAATTGTGGATAATCGCTAAGTGGGACACTTCGCTTAATCTTTTTATAACCAAGTTGACATTCGATACTTCGTATCAAAACCACAAAAAAACCCCTTTGGTTACGTTTTTTGGTTAGTCATTGTGATAACTTAAGAATTTGATAAACTGATTCTCTTGGGATTCGACCCTTACTTGCGCACTATATTACTTAGTTTGCATGTTAGGATTACTTGACTTGGCACACGACAAATTAGCCTCGTCAAATTTGGCGCCGTTGCCGGGGAATCAAAGTTTCTTATTTTTAAGTTCTTATTTTGACTAACTTTTGTGTGGACTAGTGAACGGTCAACACCCGTTCTACTAAAGGAATTGACGGTTCTTCTTTTCGTTTATCCAAAAAAAAAGAGAAAAAAGAAAAGAAAAGGAATTGACGGTTCTACTTCTACCCTTCTCCATCTCAGATTTCATCTTCTACCCTTCTCCATCTCATATTTCATTTTCTACCCCATCTACGTACCCCACAACCACACTCTCCCACCTCCCTCTTCCGCAACCGCACCCGCGGCTCCACAACCGCGCCCGCGGCTCCCCCCCCTCGCCAGAAATCAGACAAAAGCAAAAACCGCACCCGCGGCTCCCAACCCGCGCCCGCGGCTTTCGCCTCTGTCGTCCATTGTTTGTTGATTTCAGTAAGTTGTTCTGACAACCGCACTCATCGTTGTTGATTTTCTTACGCCTCGGGGCGGGCTTTTGCTATTGTGTTGCTGCTGCTGCTTGGTATTTTTGTGTGCGGATTTGTGGTAGCATTTGGTTTGTGTATACATTTGATGGCTGCAGCAGGGACGTCTCGAGGCCACAAAAATGGTTTGTGGCAACAACAGGTTCAGACGGTGAACCAAAATGTTAAGAGGCTGCAACAGTCGGTGGATGACTTATGGCTCGACATGCATGCTCGTTGGCCCGAATATCCAAACCGGGATGACCCGGATCAGTGAGCTTCTTTCTCTAGACTTAGCCTTAAGACACTCCAAACATCTTTTCAAACAATGCTCAACATCCCTAAGCATATGGGGCCAATAAAAATGAGTATGCAACATATGATATGTCTTGTCTCTACCAAAGTGTCCCATTAATCCACCCTTATGGGCTTCTTCAACAAGCAATAATCTCAAAGAACACTTAGGTATGCACACTTTACTAGCCCTAAACAAGAAACCATCAAACAAGTAAAACTTATCCAAAGTTCCTTTCTCTAAACATTGCTTATAAATAGCACCAAAGTCAGCATCATTACGATATAACTCCTTGATGTAAACAAAGCCTAACACCTTAGAGTCAAGTTGAACAATTAAAGCATGCCTCCTAGATAGTGCATCAGCAACAACATTGTCCTTTCCCTTCTTGTATTTGATGATATAAGGGAAAGTCTCAATAAATTCCATCCATCTACCATGCCTCCTATCAAGTTTGTCTTGGCTCCTAAAATGTTTCAAAGATTCATGATCGGTATGCAAAACAAACTCTCTAGGCCATAGGTAGTGTTGCCAAGTCTTAAGTACTCTATATAACGCATACAATTCCTTATCATAAGTAGAGTAATTTAGACTTGCACCTTTCAACTTTTCAGAAAAGAAGGCAATAGGCTTACCTTCTTGCATGAGGACTCCTCCAATGCCAACTCCGGAAGCATCACATTCCACTTCGAACGGCCTAGTGAAGTCGGGAAGCACAAGCAAAGGTGCCTCGGTCAATCTGCGTTTTAGCTCCTCAAACGCCCTTTCTTGAGCCTCCTTCCAAACAAATGTTGAGTGCTTCTTAGTTACCTCAGTCAGCGGTGCAGCAATGGTGCTGAAATCCTTCACAAAACGCCGATAGAAGCTTGCTAACCCGTGGAAACTGCGTACCTGGCTGCTGGTCGTGGGTGTCGGCCATTCCTGAATGGCTTTAATCTTCTCCTCGTCCACCTGTAATCCCTGGGAGCTCACTACAAAACCAAGAAATATAACTCTATCAGTGCAAAAATCACACTTCTTCAGATTAGCATATAGTCGTTGTATACTAAGAGTAACGAGTACTTCCCTGAGATGTCGCTCATGCTCTCCTAGGGACCTGCTGTAAATCAGAATATCATCGAAATAAACTACAACAAACTTCCCTATAAACTTCCTCAAAACATGGTTCATAAGCCTCATAAAGGTAGAGGGGGCATTAGTAAGTCCAAATGGCATAACAAGCCACTCATATAGACCAAATTTGGTCTTGAAGGCGGTCTTCCACTCATCGCCTTCCCTCATTCGGATTTGATGGTAGCCACTCCTCAGATCAATCTTGGTGAAGTTTGTGGCACCGTGAAGCTCATCCAACATGTCATCCAGCCTTGGTATAGGATGACGATACTTGACAGTTATGTTGTTGATAGCTCGGCAATCAACACACATCCGCCAAGAATTGTCTTTCTTAGGCACAAGTAAGACCGGAACTGCACAAGGACTAAGACTTTCTCGAACATACCCTTTATCTACAAGCTCCTGCACCTGCTTCTGAATCTCTTGACACTCCTGAGGGTTCATTCTGTAAGCTGGCCGGTTAGATAAAGAAGCTCCTGGAATAAGATCAATTTGATGCTCAATGCCCCTAAAGGGCGGTAAGCCCGGTGGAATCTCATCCGGAAACACCTCAGCAAACTCATCAAGAATAGCTTGAATGCTAAGGGGTAGATCAAGTCGAGAATCGGTACCTGTCAACACAAATCTCTTGCAAAGCATCATTAAAGTAGTATCGAAGGGTAAATACTCACCTTCCAGCTCGGCTTTGGACGACAATAGGGCCCGATTCGTCACTGCAGGAACCAGTGCGCCAGAAGGATGACCCGCGGGCGCGGCTGAATCACCGCGGGCGCGGTTTGGCGAGTGAGCCGCGGGTGCGGCCTCGGGGCCGCGGGTGCGGTTCTCGTGCTGGCCCTTCTGTGGCGATCTATCGTGAGCCGCAGGTGCGGCATCTGAACCGCGGGTGCGGTTTTTGGTCGCTGCTGTGGTTGCTTCGGTTCCGTCAGAAGCCTTTTCCTTGCCTTTGCTCTTTTCGTAAGCTTCTGCTATATGCGCTGGAGTCATAGGTTTAAGAGTAATAGGCTTACCATTAAAGATGAATGTATGACGGTTAGTATGACCATCATGAGTAACCCTTCGATCGTATTGCCATGGTCTTCCTAACAATATATGACAAGCTTGCATAGGAACTACATCACATAAAACCGTATCCGTATATTTTCCTAAGGTGAATGTTATCTCAGCTTGTTTTAGAACTTTTAATTCTCCACATTCATTCATCCAATGCAATTTATAAGGTCTAGGGTGGAAAATAGTAGTAAACTGCAATTTAGTGATCAATTCAGTGCTAACAATATTGCAACAACTTCCACCATCAATAATCATATTGCAGACCTTTCCTTGAACTAAACACCTAGTGTGAAATAAATTTTCTCTTTGATTATCTTCACAAGGGGCGGGTTGTACATGTAAATTTCTTTTACAAATCAAAGAATCACCATGTTCATAACCAATTTCATCACTAAGATCATCCTCATCATGCATATCACCTAGGTTCTCTTCTTTTTCACTTTCACTTTCAAGTTCTCCTAGTTGATTAACAATTAATACTCTAGAATTAGGACAATCTTTCATCATATGACCCTTTCCTCTACATTTAAAACATTCAATATCCCTAGCTCTAGAAGTAGAGTTAGAAGTACTCCCTCGGGGTGGATTAGAAGGGCCAAGTGTTGTCTTGGAGGGCACTTGAGTAGTGGGTGGCGGATTCCTTCGAGAACCGCTGTCTTCCTTGTTAGGGACCTCTCGAGTTGAAGGATAGGAGTTCCTTCCTTGCTGATTTTTCCAACCACCTGCGTTTTTGCTCCCTTGGCTCCTAATTTTGGTCTTTCTCTCCACCTTGATAGCCAAATGTAGCAACTCAGTCATTGAGTTGTAAGGGAACATCTCAATCTCACTAGACACATAGGGGTGAAGGATACGAAGATATCTAGCCATGGTTGTCTCCTCATCCTCCACCAAATTAGCTCGCACCATCGCTATTTGCATAGCATTGTAAGTCTCTTCGACTCCCATTGATCCTTGCTTCAGATTCTCGAGTCGCTGAATAAGTTCCCTAGTGTAATGTCGGGGAATAAATCGAGCTCTCATCATCCTCTTCATAAGTTCCCAAGTAGTGACAGGATAATCTCCATTGGCAACTCTTCCTCTGATCAAGCTATCCCACCAAACTAACGCGTAGCCACTAAACTCCAAAGATGCCAGCTGCACCTTTTTGGCTTCAGGAAAGTTGTGACAATTCCAGACTTGTTCAATCTTGGTCTCCCACTCCATATATATGTCTGGATCACACTTTCCCTCAAAACTCGGGATCTTAACCTTTATCTTTCCCACTCCATCTTGCTCAGGCTCTCTTCGCCTTCCTTGGTAACCTCCTTGGGGACGATGTGGTCGCCATCCCGCCTCATCTTCTTCGTCAGGCTCCTCTTCGTCATCATTATCACCTAGGTCCTGAAATGCATCATCAAAACGGTTAGCAGCATTGTATCTATTAAAGTGAGGTATAGGAGAGTTACGAAAGCGTCCTCTCCGAGCTTGTGGGGGATCGTCCCGGGGTGTAGGCCTACGTCTGGGTTCCCGACCCATGCGGGCAGCCTCGTAGGCATCTTGCTGAGGAGGCAGGGGCCTCCGATTGTCGACTGGAGCATCATAGGAGGTCCCGATGTGCTCTCGAACCCTTGGGGACGGGGTGGATCGCTGCTGCCGCTCTATGGCGGTGGTAATGGCCGACGTCATCTCCCGAAACATGTTGGTCATAAATTCCGGGGTAAGGGCGCGGGTCTCCGGGGCTTCTTGCCTCCCATGGGGAGAAACTGACCTGCTCATCACTAAAGAAAAGACTAACACAGAACAATATTAAGGTAAGTGTAAATGAAAACAACTCGCTAGTGTTTACTCTCGTATGTTTTCCTCTGCACTCTCTCTCAATTGTCGTTGCAATCAGCTTTTCTTTGATGAATTGGCTTGTATGGATCAATAACCCACTAAGTTGAAACTACCGAGCTCCTAGCAATATATGAATGATGGTAGAGATGGAGATGGCTAGCGTAGTGCGGGGTTTCGACTGTAAGGTTCTGACTCAAACAAGAGACTGACTCAATGAAAGAAAGACAATAAGACTCGAAGGTGTTTTGCAAGAATGAGAATGCAAAACAGAGATATGATTAAGCCTCGAATTTCAAGAAGAGCCAAAAGGAAGCGTACCTTAACTTGTTCTGACTGATGTCGATTGAAGGATCGAAGATGGAGTCGGGAGGGTTAGGTAATAGTTGAGGCTCGTATCGGAAAGGAATGGAAAAGGCAAACAGTGACGGTTCCGCGGGCGCGGTCTGAAGTCCGCGGGCGCGGATTTTCGAACTGTGGCTTTTGAGGCGAAGCCGCGGGCGCGGCCTGAATCCCGCGGGTGCGGTTTGAACCGCGGGTGCGGCTAAGGGTCCGCGGGCGCGGTTTCTGGCGCGGCCTGTGGTTTCTCACTTCCGTTCGGGCTCGTTCAACCCGATTTCCTTTGAGTTCTTGAGATCCGATTTAAACAATACCAATCAAACTAGACTTGACTCGACAAAACGTAAAATAAAACTACTGACTTTGAGACTTTTCGGTTCTTTTTTTTTTGTATATTTTTTTTTTGATTTTTTTTTTGACTCAACTAAACAAAACGAAATTACAGACTTGATCTGAGATACTATCTCAGAAAATTCGAATTTTGAAATAAAAGAAACTACTAACCACCTTGATTTCCTTGTAGAGAAGATAAGATTTCCTTCCTTGAAGATCTTGGCTTGGGGTGTAAGGACTGAAATTTTCAGCAACTCTTCTAGGGTTTTGACGGCTGCGTTTTGGGTAGGGATGGATAGATTTTGTGATGGATGAAGGGCTGAATGGATTTTGGGAACAAGGGTGCTCCAAACTCCAATCTTTCGATCTCCACCAACACTAATCGATCCAAGCTTCTTGCACACAACCTGTAATGACTCAACAAGAAATATCAAAGCAATGGAAGACTCAAAATCAATTTCTGAAAGAAACTGACAAACAAGAAAATAAAAGCTGACTCTTTTTGTGATTTTCTGGATAAGGGGTCTCTTGATGTTCTTGTGAAGACGAATGGTGTCAACACAGCTCTGATACCAATTTGATGCGGGGATAAGCCGCAGTTGCCGACCTAGACACCAAACTCGAATAGGAACTCGAACAGAGAAGAAAGGTGGAATTAGAATGAGATGAAAGAAGGATAATTCGAATGATAGGCCAATTGGAACCAAATCAAACAACGATAAAACCCTTGAACTTAAGAACAAGAACCATACCGAATGATGAAGAAACCCCAACGGATGATTACAACCAAACACAATGACTTTGGTGGGTCAAGGCACCTGGAGGTTGCTCTATGGAGTCCCGATAGCACCAACCTTATGGAGGAGATTGACACACACAAGCACAACTAGGGCCAACTGAACGACAATGCACACGGGGCACTCTTCTCACAAAAGCTCTCTCTTTTGGGAGGAAAAACGATAAACGCTGTATTCAATATCAAAGTCTGGGGGGGGCTAAACAATAACTAAGGCAACCTTATATAGGGTTCATAAGGATGCCAACTAAAGAAATAAACAATAAAAAGTATATCCGAAAAACAAATAAATATCCGAAAATAATGTTTCAGAAGGATTCGCCGAGTTTCCTGGCCGCGGTCGCGGCTATGGAGCCGCGGGCGCGGTTCTTGCCTCCTGGCCGCGGGCGCGGTTATGGAGCCGCGGGCGCGGTTTGCGGGTGAGCCGCGGGCGCGGTTTCCAGCCGCGGGCGCGGTTTCCAGCCGCGGGCGCGGTTTCCAGCCGCGGTCGCGGTTCTTCGCTGTCGTCCTCTGCTCGTTCTCGAACCTCGATCATTAGAACAGTCTTCAATGGTGGTTCTTCGTCTGTATTCAACTCCTTGGAACTGAAGAACGCTACTAACTTATCTAGCTCTTGTTGGACTTCCTTAGCTCTCGAGCGCGTCAATGCACCTTCAAATTCAGGGACCGGAGGTGTCGGTTGCTGTCCAGATGATCCTTCATCACCAGGGCTCACTGTAGACTGCCTTATTGGCAAGCATAAACACGGCGCATCCCAGGATAGTTGCACTAAACCAACATTATACACTGTGGCAAACACCAAACCCATAAATGGCATGTCCATCCAAAATGGTCTCTCACAAGGACTTCTCATGTATTTAACTTGAGCAATAAGATCATCCCATGTTCCTACCCGTAGTCCACGTCGTATGGGCTCCCATGTCTCTTTGTTTCCAAGAAGCTCCGCTGCCAACGCAGCACGGATCATACAATATTGACTCTGTTGCATACCCGTAAGTAGAGCCATTGAAAGATACCCACAATGTCCGTCTGAACGCACATCTTTCACAGAAGTCATGTAGGAAAGCCAAAAGTAGTCAATATTTTTCACCCCCAAGTTCACCCCCATATAACTTATGGCTTCTTCAATCTCTTCTTCATCTTCTCCTTCCTCTGTTTCGTTTCGATCTGGATAGCAAGCTCTTAGGGGCACGACATTCATGTCTTCGTCTTCTAAATCGATGGTCTCTGAAAACAATGGTTCAGGTTGGGACTGTGATCCGAAGTCGAACGACACTTGACTTGCTTGCTTTTTAGGACAAGTTCGTCGTTCACTTTGCCTATTTGCCTTCTCCTTTGCGACTTTTTGCGCATTCTCAGTATTTGTTAAGTCTTCTCTAACGTACTCGTGGTAACACTTTTCCCTCTTTTCTCTCGGAGGAGAATTCCCATTTCGCTGCTTCTCCTTGTTCTTTGATCCCGGCGGCCTTCCTTTTCCTTTCCTAAACAAGTTTGTTGGCTCTACCAAAGAACTTTGTTCCGGATGCTCCAAGTCAATGTACAACTCACTTAATCTGAATAGAGTTCCATCCCTCAAATCTCCACTTTCCCATTTCGCCCACATTTCACGCATTCTGATCTCCGGAATAGACATTGAACGATTGTCGTCGGGTAAGGACAAATTTATTGCATCATCTTCCCATCTCAGTTCCTTCGAGAAGTCATGAAAATCATCCGGAACAAGAGGTGTCTTTGAAATGATTGCCCTAGCAAGATCGTGTACGCATGGCATCCCAAGACAATCTCGAACCCAATGATCATCACAAACATTTGAATACTCCTCCTTCAATATTTGCTGGTACATTTCCAACAACAACAGAAAACACCTATCTGACACTCGGTAAAATAGCCTTGAAAACAACATTCGAATGCCAGGAGGAAAGGTTGGGTCATCAAAGACCATTTGTCGAGTGGTAAGTGCTTGGTTCATCGTCGCCCTAATCAGGTCCATCTGAACTATGACCGCATGGTGGATCCTCACGATCACTCTGTTGAAGCCTCCTCTACTAGATCCCACAATTTCTTTCAACACCTTATGCATCCCCTCCACCCTAAATAAACACAATTTCTAATCATTAGCATAAATAATATGGTGGTCCAAATTAACAACTAAACAAACAAAGATACCTGTTTGTAGTCCTTGTGTGAAAGTGAAGAGTGTAGTCCGTCCACGCTCTAACTATGAACTTCTTGTACGGAGTAAACCAGTACTTTTCAACGTAACCAACAATGCCCTTCTTCAATGAATCTCTCAGCTTTCTCAACCTCTCTTCGTAGATTTCTTCGGTGCTCGAGCAAAATATCCCCCAACATTGCGTAACAAAGTTCTCCGCCCTTTTAGTATTTTTAATCACTTTTTCTGCGTGTGACTGGATGTTGTGCTTAATGTGCACCCAACACAATAGTTGCTTCACATCAGTGTCTTTGAACACAAGTTTGATTGCTCTCAACAAAGCCTTCTCACAGTCGGTCATTATAGCCTTCGGCATCACTCCCAAATTTCTACACAACTCATGAACGCACATCATCACAAACTTGTAATGCATTACTGTCTCCTGAGCCATGAATGCATATGCGATGTTGAACGTCTTGTGCGTTCAAGTGAAACCAACCATCTCCACTAAAGTCATATCATACCTATTTGTCTTGTATGTGGCGTCCATGATAATCACGTGAGGAAACTTCCTGAACAAACGAATCGACTCCGGGTGAGCGAAAAAAAGGACTTCAACCTCATTCGTCCTCGTGTTCCTCAAAGGTTGACAAAAATACTTGTTCTCTTTCTGAAAATTTAGAGACCACTGAGTAACTGACAATTCACCACGATCTTCAAAATTGATCTTCTGCAAAAAATTGGCAATCTGCTTCATGGATGTCACATTTTGTGGGTCTCTTTTCCTAAGCTGAATAAGTATGTTTTTTGGCGTCTTGCGATCATCCCCCGCTTCCCTTGCTATTTTCTCCTCCTCTTTGCTCATTCTAACCACGAATGAATTCCCATGAAAACTAGTAGGAAGGGTGTGGTTGTGACGACCTTCTACAACATTCACGATTCATTTATAACTATAAGACCCTTCTTTTATACGAACCCCATATAACTCAAATGTACAACCACATTTCTTCGATTTTCGGTGACGAAGCCTCGGAACCGGCAATTCTGGATTTTTTAAATTCACTTTCAGCCTACCCGATCTAGGTTTTCCAAACCTATCGCATACAAAATCAACGCAATATTTGCTAGATGTACGATGTACCAAAACTATCATTAAATCCCTTGCTCTCTGTTTTGTCCATTCCATCATCTCTTCTATACTATCCCACATTTGCGCAGTACTAAAATGTGGTCTAAAGTCTTCTTCCTATATTGATTAAACTACATTACTTAGATACGCAATTTTAACTAATTAACCTAAATCTCATGCAATTAAATACAAAATTTAAATTCATAATATACTAACCAAAATCGGTAACAGAGTCCAATCGTCTAATGCAATTGATACATTTGCTTCGCCTTCTTCCTCTTCTTCGTCCACTTCCTCATCGACTTCTTCGTCTTCTTCGTCCACTTCCTCTTCTTCATCGACTTCGTATTCTTCTTCCACGACCCCTGATATCCAATTGTCGTTACCATCATCCTCACTACTCTCATAATTATAAGACATTGTGGTGTGCATTGCAAAACTTCAACAAGAGAGCTCAACCTATATATACAACCAAAAAATGCCCGTTGGAATTTTATGCCCATTGGTGCGGTAATAGTTAACGCACCAACGGGCATAAAATTCCAACGGGCATTTTTTCAAAAAAAACATGTGCGGTAACAGTTACCGCACAGATTATATTTATTATTTTATTTAATTATTTTCAAATAATTATTAAAAAAACCGGTGCGGTAACAAATACCGCACCCGGTTTATTCATTATTTAAAGTGGTGCGGTAAAAGTTACCGCACCACTTTATTGTTTTTTTAATATATTTATTCATATTTTAATTATTATTTTTTAAATTTATTTATTTTAAAAAAAAAATCATGTGCGGTAATTGTTACCGCACAGATCTGTGCGGTAATTGTTACCGCACCACCGTCGTATAGGTTTCAGAAAAATTTCCAACAATGCCCTGGAGTCCTTTGGTACGGTAATCCTTAACGCACAGAAGTGTACTGCAACTCTTACCGCACAGAATAGTGTGCATTTAGCAAAAAAAACGTGTGCATATAGACCAAGCCTTTATTTAGTGAGATGTCATTGTTATACTATTATGGATGACAATATGTTTGTCATCGAGATGCTTTTCCCTTGAATATTCTACTATTTTAGAGGACAATTATATATTCTGATGTTGATGACAGTTAGTTTGCTTAGTTATCTGTTTTTTGGTTCGATGACAATGTATTTGTTTGTGTTTTATGTTGAGGACAATTTGTTTAGTGAGATCTCAGTATTATACTATTGTGGATGACAATGTGTTTGTCATCGAGATGGTTTTCCCTTGATTATAGTGTTCTTTGCTCTATTTGATTTTTTGTGCATTACAATATGGATGACAGTGTGTTTTGTTCAAATGTGGATGACAATGTGTTTTGTTCAAATACAGTTTTTTAGGACTCTTTGATGACAGTGTTTTTGCTCTATTTGATTTTTGTTTTGAAGGTTGATGACAGTAGTTATCTAAAAGTTTTTGAGATTTGATTACAATATCTTCTATATTAGGATTTGTTTGTCTATTTCTTCTTGTTGATGACAATGTTGATTTGTCATCAAATTTCTATCATGTTTGTTCTAATAAATTTTATTAGGTCTCTCTGATGACAGTTTAGTGCTCTATATTTGATTTTTTTGTTGAATTTGATGACAGTAGTTATCTAAGGTTTTTGAGATTTGATTACAGTATCTTGTATGTCGTATTAAAGTTTTGGTTCTGTTTTTCTTTGTTAGGTTGAGATGGATATTTCCAAAGTTGAGTATGTTTGCCCGTAATCCATGAATATGTCATCTCAGGTGAATATGTTTGCGCATTGGGACCTCTTTTGCATTATTGATGAGCATCTTGGCGCTGATGAACTCCATGAAATAAGGAATGGAATTTTTGCCCCTATTGTTATCTGGGCCGACCAATTGAAGGTTTCATCTCAGCTGCTCTACTATTTCATCCTTCATCAAGTCAGGACGAAGAAATCTCATGAAATGTGGTTCAACATCAAAGGCCATATGTGCCGGTTCGGTCTCCCGGAGTTTGCAGCTGTAACCGGGCTGGATTGCCATGGTAGTACCAACTATGAAATCCCGGATGCAAATATCTTTGATGAATTTGGGGTTAGAAGCTGTAAATTTACTGAGTTGTTAGCATACTTTGCTATCGAGGCCAATCCAGCTAGGAAGCTGAGTTTGGCATATTTGCTTATTGTTGAGGGCATTCTCCTTCCTCAACGACCAAATCAGCCTATTAGGTCTGAATTCTACAAGCTGTCTACTAATATGGATGAATTTCGGAAGTATCCATGGGGGAGGCTAGTGTACTCTACAACAATCGGGCATTTGATGAAGGCAGCTAGTGTGGGGCGGCCAGTGAAAGGTGAGCGTCCTCATCACACCAGAGTTACAATTTACTTGCATGGATTTCTCATAGCTTTTAAGGTATTTTTTAAACTGATCTCATATCCTATTTAGTTTTTCCATCAGTTCATTCTGTCATCATCTCTTTCAATTAGCCTATTTATATTTTTTGCTCACATGTTTCTTTACTATATCTTGTATTACTGAGTTACGCATACAACTGTCATCAATTATGGTTTTTAAGTATGTCATGACATGTTTGTTTATACTATATGTTTTTTGCATTTCTGAGTTTCATAAACACCTGTCATCACTACCTCTTTTGTTCATCATGTCATGATCCTATCAATATTGTCATCTAAATTGAATGATCCATACTTATTATCCTCTCATATTTCTTACATTCATTAATTTTTTCTCGTCTGTCATATTATTTGTTTAAATCTTTTTTATATCATGCTGTCATCATCTATCGTATCTGCATCTAATTTTACTTTTTATTAGTTATTAGTTATTTCTTCTTTTAACTATGATATTTGTCATCAACTATTGTATATGTCATCAACTATGGTATTTGTCATCAACTATGGTATCTGTCATCAACTATGTTATTTGCATCTCATTTCACATTCATTAGTTTTTTGTCATCAGTCATATTATATGTTTAAGTCTTTTTTATATCATTTTGTCATCAACTATGTTATTTGCATCTCATTTTACTTTTTATTCGTTATTTTCTTCTTTTAACCTGCTTATACTTTTTTTTCTATCTGTTTAGGTTTGGATTCTTGAAACGTTCCCTTAGTTTCGGGATATTGTACAATGTACTACAACTGGTGCAAGACAGATCCCTTACTGCCTTCGTTGGTTCAACAAGGAAGTTAGTAGTTTTTGGTTCAGCGCAATTAAGAAACAAGTGAACGAAACTAAACTGGTATATATTTCTTCCTTTCATCTTTTCAGTTTGGTTTTATATATTGTCTTCTGATACTTTTTCAAAATATTATATATCTAATTTTTGTCTTCATGTGTGTTCAGTATTGTAGATATCCGCCTTACTCAGAGCATGAAAGGTTTCAGCATTTGAATTTTCTGGATGAAAGCGACGACCCACTGTTTGATGGATTTGCCGAGCACATTCTCAATGTGGCGAAAGAGAAGGCTGGTAAAGAAGCTTCCTTCAACACTGAGATTGCGGCTACTATTCCAAAGGCTAAAGTGTATACACGCAAAAGGAAGAATGAGACCGTCAATCAGGCGTTAGCTGTAAGGGTTACTAGGGCACGCAAGGTGGACGCTAACCCATCTCTGAAGATAAAGTTGAAGGTAGCGAAGTCTGATAAGCCATCTCCCCGCTTATTGAAGACAGTTGCAACCAAGAAGATTTCTCCCAAAAAGACTCTTCAATTAGAACAAGCTCCAAAGGGCAAGAAGGTTTCCAATCCAAACTCAACAATGGTGTTGAGAACTTCTCCAAGGAAGAGATCAGTTATTCTAACAGATAAGCCAATTCCTACTACTGCTCTTCCTATGAGGGATCCAGTGAAGAATGTAGATGCTGCGGTTGACAGTGTTCTTCAGAGTTTGAATTCTAAGTTGTCTAGAGGCAGTTCATCAAAGGTTGTGTCCTCAAATACCAAAGGATCAGCTTCCTCATCATCTAGTGCTAAAACCAAGACAGATTCAAGAAGGTTTGATCCCAAGAGTGTTCGCTTTGATCCAAACTCCCCAGCATTTCAAGGCAACTCAAGCGTTCCTCAAGGTTCGAACAATAATGACTTCCCTGATAAGGTTTCTGATCTGAGTAAAAAAGTTGATCACATGTGCAATGTGATGGCTGATGTTCAAGGCACTGTTACTGGTCACACCTTGAAGCTAGAGGATGTCTTCAAAAAGTTAGTTGACATCGGGAGCCTCATTGAGACATTAATATCTTCAACAAGAGCCAACCAAGCTGAATCAACTCCTCTTCCAACCGATCCAATCCTCAACAATCTTAAAGTGTTGGAGGAAGCTTGTGGATTTGTTGATGCTTCTGCGAGGATTATTGGTGGAAATAATGTGGAGGACAGTGTTGGAAAGGTTGTGCTTCACTCTGCCACTGTTGAGCTTAATCTTAAGGACAGTAAGCAGGACGACAGTGTTGGTGGGCCATCTACTCTCCCTGTTCAGAAAGATGGTCCCAAGGAGGACAAATCCACAAGCTTTGCCAACAAGCGTAGCCATTCAAATAAAGGTGTAGACAGTAATGGTGGAGGTACTGAAAAACTTGTGTTTTCTTCATCTGAAAAGTCCAAATCCCATTGCAAGCCTATCTCTTCTTCACTAAGGCACTCTGAAGATATTGCCAAGGAGGACAGTGTGGGTGAGTGTAATATTCCACTATCTCTTGGTGTCAGCTCACCTTCCCTGAAGCAATCTCTGGATAGCCCCAAGGATTCAAAGCAACAAGAGTTACATGTTGTAGTTGATGACGGTAAATCAGATTGCAACAACGTCGACTTATTTGTTGGTGAAAGTGATGCTGGATTTCTAGTTATTCCATCTGGTTCCCAAAATGCATCCCTTACACCTCCTATTGTACTTGAACCAGAAATTGGTGATGGAATGGTTGTTGATGACAACTTGGTCAACACAGAGGAGGAGTTTGAAGTTGGTATGGTTGATGATGAAAACTTGGTCAATACAGAGGAGGATTTTGAAGTTGTTGATCCTGTGGCAGTTGGGGAAGTTGTTGATATTGCTAACATGGAATCTGAAGACAATGTGGCACCTGATGACAACTTGCCTAGGAAGTCTTCTAGGGTAGGTCATCCTAGCCCTGTCCTTCTGAGTCCCTTCACAGTGCCACCTAAACCGATAGGTATGCCTCCAATACCAGCGTACTCTTTCTACGAATACGACGATCGCTTGGTCTTCTATTCATGGCTAAAAGACGGGTATGTTCTATTTGTTTTAACTTATAATTTTCTAATCATTATTTTGTCATCAAATCTATATTCTGTCATATCTATTATATTTTTTTAATTCTTATCTTAACTTTGTCATTAATACATTATTTTTGTGTTAGAGTAACTCAGATATTCATTCAATTCTTATCTTAACTTTGTCATCAAATCTTTTATTTCATGGCTTAAGTGCATTTTTATGTTTATATCTCATGAAGCGTGCGTAGCACGCTTCATTTTGTCTCCAAGAGTGCTTGATGCAATCTTGTCATCAAACACTTTTAGGATTAATGCCAATCCTGTCATCAATCTTGTCATCAAGCACTTTATTATTTAAGCTATCAAAACATTGTCATCAAATTTTCTATGTTCAATTATCATAATTGTTGTCGTCAACATTTTTTGTTAGACCTATTATACATCTGTCATCAAGCACTCTATTATATATATTTTTATATGATGACATTTTATATTTTGTGTTTTGTCCTCTTCTTTTTTTGCAGGAAGGAAGAAGCCACTATAAAAGGGAATGATATTAGCCTCTCTAAGACTTTCTTCCGGAAGCTGATTAAGAAGAATTGTTGGTTTGATGACGTGGTAAGTGTTTGATCATTGAAACCATTTATTTATATTTATTATTTATATATTTGTATATAAATGCTAGAATTCTTTTCTGTTTTCCAGCATTTATCTGAGGTCCTATATTTCATGAGGAAAAGAATATTTGATGAGGGAGATAAATTCAAGGATGTAGTTATTCTGGACTGGGTTTGGTTCAGTAGGTTGAACCCCCAGTGTCTTGAGAAGGTGTTGTCTGGTATAGATTACAACTTTAATTTCCATCTTGATTACTTTTCTGGTGCTCATCCACCAGCCTATGGAAAATCGTGGGCTAATGGCTTCTCAAGGGTTTACTCACCGTTTAATATCAATCAAGAACATTGGGTTGCTCTAGAGATAGACTTGGTTAAGAAGAATATTACTGTTATGGACTGTTTATATACCCCAGAATCGAGAGCTAGTTTCTACAAGGATGAATTCATTATTGAATCTCTTCATCCTCTTTGCAAATTACTCTCTGTTTTGTTAAACAGAAGTGGGATGTTCAATCACCTGGGGAACCTAGACAATGATTACACTCTCAGTAGACATCCTTCTCTCCCCCAAGATATAGGGTATGTATTCATTATTCCTTTTTCTAGCATTTTATTTTTAACTTATTGTAATTTCTGTTGTGTTTATTTTTTCTCAATCTTACACTGCATAACCCTTTTTATTTTTGTGTTTCTTTGGTTTCAGTGGTAATTGTGGTGTCTATACATTAAAGTACATTGAAGCTTTTGCATTTGGGAGTTCCTTGGATGAGCTGGATGACGATCATGTGAGGGCAATTAGGGAGAAGATGGCCATTGAACTATTTCACCAAGAGATTGTGTGGAAGCCTCTACCTCTTAATCGTACCAAGCCCAAGAAGTGATTCATCTTTTTTTTTCACTTTCATCAAAACTTGTTAATAGTGTTATCATGGATGACAGTGTTTGTTTCACTTGTGTAAGACAATTTGGGATAATGTGTGCCTTGTACTCCTCGAGTGTTTGTAAGGATGACAGTTTGTTTTGAAATCTAATTTTAGTGATGACAAATTATATAAAGTGTTTTTTGTTTGTCCCCTATATATATTTTTTAATGATTGTGATTCTGTCATAAGTTTTATTACACTGTCACTATTTTTGTCCCTATTTTACTCTAGATCATTGTCATCAATGATTGTTGTCTTTTAATACTCATCTTTATGAAGCACGCTAAGCGTGCTTCATTTGCCTCTCACTCAGTGTGTCAATGTTTGATGACAGTTCTATGTTCATTTAATAAATTGTCATCAACTGTCATCTTTCATTAAGTGTATCAATTTTTGATGACAGATCTATCTTCTTTTAATAAATTCTCATCAACTGTCATCTTTCATAAAGTATGTCAATGTTTGATGACAGATCTTTGTTATTTAATAATTGTCATCATCTATCATCACCCATTTATTATTTTATTTTAACATTTGATTAGAATATTTTTAATTCTTCTCCATTATGTAAATTTTGTAATTGTCATCAACTCTTAGTATTATTTTTATTCTTTATTCCTATCATCATAGTACTAAATCTTATAAATTGTATTTTTTTCTTCATCCAATTTGTTCTCCTCCTCATCAATTTTTTTTATAATTCTTTGATGACAGTTATTTACACTCGAAAATATTTCTGTCATCAGCCTTCATCTGTCATCATCATTCAGGCATCCTTTATTTTGGGCTTTTTTTTTTGTTTTTTCTGGTGAACTCCAATGCATGTTATTTTCAAATTTCGAAACCAACATGCATTGGTGAGCTGAATTCAAAGTTGAGTATGTGTGTTGGTCACCTAACCAACAATAGCATTAAATGTGTGTTTGACCAATTTAATGTATTCTATGCAACCCTAACTCCTTTCCTATATATATCATCATCTTCCATTCCAGAGATCCCACACTCTCCCTTTTGATCTGGTTTTTGTATATTTCCACATATCAAATCGTTTACAAGGCAAGTACTTTCCTCACAATGGCAGATGAAATCAACTGGGAAGAGACTTTTCTTGTTGAGATGCAGAGGTCAATGGTGGAAAATGATTGTAGATTGGTAAAAATCTCCATCCTATGTTATTGCCTAATCTCTTTTTCAGTTTTCTTTCAAATTTTAATATGATTCAGTTTTATATATTTCAACCAATCCCTTTTGACCACGCCAATGAATATCTCAAGGAGTTCAAAGATAAGGAAATCATCTTGGTTGTGGAAGATAAAGAACAAATTTGGGAAGTAATGGTGAAATTCAGTGACCATGGGAATCCAAACAATTGCTATAGGTTTGGTAAAGGTTGGAGGAAGTTTGTTGCAGACAATAAAATAAAGAAGGATCGAGGTCTCCTATTTGAAGTGATGGGGAGAAGTGCTAGTTTGCTTGTGTACCTGGTTAGGGTTGTTAAAAGAGCTTAACATTTTTATGTGTCTCTGTCATCTACCTATGGAATTTTATGGTTTTTATGGCTTATCCGAGTGTTGTTGTGTCCTTTTGCTATGAGATTAGTATTTTTTCTTTATGATCTTTTATCAATGTAACTTCACTTTATGTGTCGAACTTATCCAATAAAAGAATGTTTTTTTCAATCTATTCCTATTTTGGTTTTGATGACAGATATTGATATTGTCATTTATTTTTTCATCTGTAATCAAATGTTCTAAATTTTTGAATCTTTTAAATCCATGTGTTATTAATATGTTATGATTTCATATACTTGTCATCATGGATGACAGAGTTATCGTTTAGTCTTATAGACCAATTATCTAAATTGTCATCAACTGTTTAATCAGATTTCTTTTTGCATTCTGTCATCTATCATCATTTGTTTTATAATTTTTGTATTTATCTTATGAAGCACGCTACGTGTGCTTCATTTCACTTCTTCATAGTTTTGTGATAGAGCTTGATGACAATTTTATGGGTTGATGATTGTTCAACTGTCATCAACTGTCATCTGTCATCTAGCTCCATCAGTGTGCTTTTTCTCATGCAAACAAATTAGGATTTAGTATATTCATCCAATAGTTCAACAATTTTTATTTATTGCAATGACCATGTGCATTGACATCCAAAATCCTTGTTCAAATCAATTCAAAAATGACAGTAATGCAAGCTATATATGTGTAATAGTATTTTTTTGTAATCAAACTATTCAAGAACAAATGGAGAACTTCTGGCTTCTGGGGTTTTGTTCATGCAAGATGTTCTGTTGTGTCCAGTGGATCCACATATACTGCATCTTGCGGGTCTTCTTGGTCCACACCTCCTCTTGCTGTGATTTGGGAACTCACCAATTGACGGTATTCTTTTCGTCTTAAGTTTCCCTGTTCGTGCCTCTAGCTTGGGAGGTAGGCATTGTATGTTCATGATCTCCTCTGGAATCATTTCTTCAGTTCGCCTAGGCACAGGATATATGGTCTCCTTGTAAGAATTGATCCAATTCTCAAATCTGTAATAGTCACTCACGAATCATGTCACCTTCACCTTTGCTTTCTGCATTGCCGCTATTCCATGTACCACTAGTGGAAAAAACACCTGTTGAGGCGGTCAAAAACCCCCCTGTTGAGGCGGTCAGGGGTCGCTGCAACAGGGGGGGCTGCAACAGGTCATGAGCTGTTGAGGCGGTTGGGAGGGTGACCGCCTCAACAGATGCAACGTTTTCTACCTCTGTTGAGGCGGGCAGAAGGGCGACCGCCTCAACAGAGGGGGTCTGTTGAGGCGGGCAGAAAGGCGACCGCCTCAACAGAGGGGGTCTGTTGAGGCGGTCAAAATGGTGCCCGCCTCAAGAAATGATGCATGTTGAGGCGGACGAGCATGTGCCCGCCTCTAATATCTGCTGGGCTGAAATAATTACGATTGAAATAATTAAATGATGCTTGTTGAAAGCTTTAGCTCATTTTCCAAACCAAACTGAAATAAGTGCGAACAAATAAATCAACGAACAACTTCAAGTAAACAAATTTGTCGATTAACCGATTGAAATAATACATGAACATATCGATCTGATAATTTACAAGAATATGACTATATAAATAATTTAATGAAATAAATAAACAAATCAAAATAAAATAATACAAGAGTATCAGCTTCAATGGAGCTTCAATGGAGCTTCGATACATATTGCATATTTGAACTTGGATCTGAGGCGATGTGAGTCGATTTCGAGACTCCGACGCTCGGATCTGAGGCGATGTGAGTCTCCGCCCTCGATTCTTTCAGATCTGGCTCGTCTCCGCTCATTTCCATCCTGAATTCTTCCAGATCTGGCTCGCCTCTGAACCTCTTTCAGATTCAGCTCTTCTAGGAACCATTGACTCGCCTCCGAGATTGCCTCCGTCCTCCGTCCTCCGAGATCGCCTCAGATCTGACTCGTCTCCGTCTGCTCAGTGCCTTTAGACAAAAAAATCGCCTCCGTCCTGCGCTTTTCTCCGGGATTTGAGAGGAAGAAGAACCCGGATAGTAGCGAGAGGGATTTGAGAGGATGGGAGGAGGGGATGAGATTGAGAGGATGGGAGGAGGGGATGAGATTGAGAGGATGAGAGGAGGCAACGAGAGAATGAGATGGGATGGGAGATTGACGAAGATGAGAGGAGGACGTGGGTGGAGGGGACGGAGGAGAAGAGCACCGCGAGGGTGTTGGAGTCGTTGATGTCGGCCTGTGCAGCGAGATGTTGTGGAAGGAGAGGCTGCAGGCGTTGAACGAGGGAGGAAGAAGGAGACGATGGGAGGAGAGACGTTGACAGGAGAAGGATGTTGTGGAAGGAGAGGCTGCAGGCGTTGAACGAGGGAGGAAGAAAGCACAAATTATTTTAAGCCGTCAGATTAAAACATTTAGACCTAATCAACGCCTCAAAATGATGATCCGTGCGAACAAATAAATCAGGCGTTTTTTGAAGCATTTTTTGAGGCGGGCGCATGACTGCCCGCCTCTAATGGTTTTTACGCAGCATCTGTTGAGGCGGGCGCCTGACTGCCCGCCTCTAATTGTTGTTATATTTTGAGGCGGGCGCATGACTGCCCGCCTCTAATTGTTTTTACGCATCTGTTGAGGCGGGCGTCTTACTGCCCGCCTCTAATGTTTGGGCTCTGTTGAGGCGGGCGCATTACTGACCGCCTCAATAAGTCAAAAACAAAAATATTATTTGAGGCGAACGGATATTTGTCCGCCTCTAAAGTACCTGTTGCAGCGAACTAAACGACTGACCGCCTCAACAGATAGTAGAATAAGACTTTTTGCGTCGGTTTTTAAGGTGACCGCCTCAACAGGGGGGCTGCAACAGGTGTTTTTTCTACTAGTGTACACAAGGAATATGGTCTAGATCAAACACTCTGCAAGTGCAGCTTCTTTTCGCCAAATCCACAACTCCATAGAAATTTCCTCCAATCACTTGGTATTGGAATCCATTCAATGCCCTCACTTCATATTTCTTGGACAACTTATGTCTCTTCTGAAGTATTTCTTCAATGTTTGGTGGCACCACTTTCCTCAGGGTTTCTTCTGTTTTGTTGCGCCTTTCAATGAACCACCTTATCAGCATTTCTAAAACACACTCCAATAGGGCAACAACCTGAAATGACCTAGCCTCTAGTAGGACCTTATTAATGGTCTCTAAATTGTTTGTAGTCATTATGTTGTATCGGTCTCCTTTGTAGTGTGATCTTTCCCATTTCTCAAATTTGGAAATAACCAAGTAATCCCCCATTTTCTGATTTATTGCACATATCTTCTTGAAGTTCTCCTCAAATTCCCTTCTTGTATAACTGTTTGCAGCCAAAGTGAAGAGTTTGTGCACACCCCTTTCCTTATACCTTTGCTTGAGGTTTTGATGAACATGTCTTCTACACACACAATGCTTTGCTGATGTATATATGGTCTCCACAGCCTTTATAATACTTTGATGCCTATCAGACACAATCACCAACTCCTATGAACTAGGGATCACTGTAATAAGCTGTTGGAAGAAGAATGTCCAAGATCCGTCATTTTCTGAATCAACAATTGCATACGCCATGGGATAAATTTGTTGGTTCGCATCTTGCGCTTTGTGTGCAAATGCGTTCCATCCACCATGATTACCTTCAAAAGAAAAGTATTTTGTCATCAACACTCATTTCTCATATTTTGTTTTCAAACCCATTGAAATATAGAATTATTCATTGTAATTTTTTATATTCTTCATACACTGTTATTATCATGCACCCTTCAAGAATTCTGTCATCAAATAATACTTTCATACAAAACTGTCATCATGCATCCTTCAACACATTCTGAGCAATACACATTTAAAGATTTTTTTTAATAATATTGTCATCAAATACTGTCCTCATTAATATTTTTCAAACACTGTCATCCTTCCATCCTTCCATGCTATATCTTATTTTAGAATTATGTCATCAAAACATATTCACAACACATATTGTCATCCATATTCCAACTATTGTAAGTTGTCATCTTTTTTATATTTCTTATGAAGCGCGCTTCGCGCGCTTCATTTCACTTACATCAAAAGTTTGTTATAAAGCAAAATCTATATCTTGTAGAATGTTATTGTATCAAAATTGTCATCATTTGTTTTATATGCCAAATTTTTCAGAATATAGTGTAATAATATTATCTAATATATTTCTATTTAATCATCATCATTATCTGTCATCAAGTGCAACAATATATGTCTACATACCTTTCTCATTTGTTTGAATCCTCTTATTGGAGCTCCTAGTGCTATGAAGACATATTTGAAGCGATTTTCCTCATCAACTTCAAGCTTTGTGTATGTGCCTATGTTGACTTGTTTGATCATGTGGCAATAGATCGGCAACATTTCATAATTTTCTTCCGGTGTTCCTCTAATCAAATTTTGTGCCCATTCCTTTGCCTTCAAAGCCTTCCAACAGCTCACATCCATACAATGTTCTTTCCTCATGTCGTTCTGGATACTTTTAGGGTTCGGTCCAGTTTTCACCCCTTCATACCTATACACACAATAAAACAACCAAACTGTCATCTTGCAATATTAATGTGTTTGTATAAAACCATAACTTTTTGCATATTTTTTTGTTACCTTGTTTTTATCTGCTCTCCAACCATCTTGTATGTTGGCTTGCACTGGTTTTCACACCTAAAGTCAAAAGAGCATGTGTGTTCTTCTCTATACTTTCTTATCTCAAAGAAATGTGTCTTTCAATACCATTGCCCTCAGCCCCCAGTTGCAGTTCTCATCTGCACACTTGACAGTAAATAAATCAGGGGTTGACTTGTAGACTTTGTACACAAAGTTCTCCCGCATAGTGACTTTCTTAAGTGCAACTTTCAGCATCTCCTTTGAGTCAAAAATTTGTCCAATATGGATGAACCCTATGTTGTCCTCATGACTAGGACTATCACCCTCCATAAGTTCTCCACATTCAATATTTTTGTCCCTTGATTCACAACCAATTACCTCACTCCCACCTTCCATCTCAATCATTCTGAAATGGAACAAGGCTGTTTTTTTCACTCACTACCGTTGTTTTAGTTGTCTTCTTCTTCTTTCTCTCTGTCACATACAATGGCGCACTCCATTGCACCTTCTCTGATTTGTTGATGTCAATGAAACACTTGAAGTCATCCTCCGTGTCCACAATATATGGTATCTGAATTTTCTGGAAAGGGTTCAAGTGCGACAACTCAATTTCATGTCCTAGTGTCTTCAAATTAAACCTTTGAATAATTGTATCCTTGGCACCGTCCAGTCCTATGTTTATGTCGATTACAAATGCTTTTGAAACCAATGTCCCAACATAAGCATTCAAACCATCTTTCATCTTCCATTCTCCCCCAACATACGGTTAGAATATTCATTTGTACCTGCATAGAACAAGTTATTGTGTTCATAAACATTCTGTCATCACTGTACAATTCCTGAATTGTAATGAATCTAATTTTCAATCTGTCATCACACCTAATATTCTAAATCTAAGTTCCAAATCCTGTCATCAACTTCTTTCCTTAAACAACAACACTGTCTTCGTATTATATTTGTCTTCATGTTTATAATTCATAGCATCATCCTATATTTCATCGCAATACTGTCATCCAACACACATCAACTATGAAATAATAAATCCAAATTTAACATTTAGCATATCATCAAATAAAAATTTATCATAATCATATTTCTCTTAAAAAATGTTATGTCATCAAAATTACATTATGTCTAACCATTGGTTTGTTATCTAAATCCATCTACATTCTGTCATCATTGTTCAATTACTGAATTATAATGAATCTAATTATCAATTTGTCATCACACTTAATAAATCTAAGTTCAAAATCTTGTCATCGGCTTCTTTTCTTAAACAACAATAATGTCATCAAAATTACATTACCATTAGTTTGTCATCTAAATCCATCAACATTATGCCATCACTGTTCAATTCCTTAATTTTAATGAATCTAATTATCAATCTGTCATCAAACTTAATATTCTAAATCTAATTTCATAATCCTGTCATCAACTTTCCAATCTTTTAGTCTAATATTTTGTCCTCAAAAATATAATTTTGTCATCAAAATTATAGTATGTCTAATTATTATTTTGTCATCAAAAAAATAATTTTGTCCTGAATTGAAATGAATCTATTTATCAAACTATCATCACATTTACAATTTTAAATCTAAGTTCAATATCATGTCATCAACTTTCCAAACCTAATCCAATATTTTGTCCTCAAAATTATAATTATGTACAACATCTTTGTTTATTCAACATTTTCTCATTCAACTTTCTATATCTAATCAGTATTCCATATGAGCAATATATTGTCATCAGGATCAACATTCATCATTATCATTCTATATTCATCAACACTCTGTCATCCAGTTTCCATTATTTTATTCAATCATTGTTCTTCATCTTATTCGTCCATCAAAATCCTTTTTTTAACAACATTTTGTCATCAGAAATACAGAAAGTCTTTAAAATCACTGTTTATTTAATTATTTCATGTGTTTGAGCATTCACATTCATGGAATTATATGATGACAAATTGAATCTTACCTCGAATTCGAATTTGTAGCAGGAAGTTTCTTATATCGCGACGACAGATTGATGCTTTGTTAGTTTGATGAAGTCAAACCTTGAATTTCATCCCAGAAGCTACCCCGAGAGAGTTCTTATGAAGCGCGTGAAGCGTGCTTCATTAATCTTACCAGAAAAGTCGATGTGAGCCACCAAATCCAGTTGATGGGAGCCAGACGAGGCGTGGCTTCGAGTTTTCTGGTGGAGGCGCTTCGCTGCGAGTCGGAGGATTTGACAGCACCGGGAAGGAACGAGCTTTTTCGCTCGGAATGAAGAGGAACGAGCTTTTCCACAAACGTCCACTCGGGTCAAGTAGAACCCGTTGACTAAGTTAATTTGTACCACCTCTATGTATGCTGCGATCCAAAAATCGCCCCCCTGGATTGCCCATCTCTCCATAATCTCATAATCTTATCGCATTTCAAAGTTTGTGTAACGTCAACTTTTTTAATTTATTTTGTCTCTATGTTTCAACCCTGCATCCCCTTTTTTTTGTTTTGTTTTAAAAGTCAAATCTATTTCCCAACAAATTTCTCAAACTTTCAGACAATGACTCCTCGTTTAGTAACTACCCAATGCTTTGATGCCCATGTTTTGGGAGGGAGTATAACCCAAGGATAGTTCCTCAATGACTATAATTTTAAAAACTAAGTAAAATGTTTGGTTTCAAATCTAATAACTTGAGAAGAAAGTTGAAAAACTAATTAGAAGAAACATTTCATTAGGGCAACTGCTCCATTCGCACTATGTACTAATTTTATGAATATAGTTCCTCAATGATTAACTAAGTATATGAAGTGTCGACTATCTGATTTCGTTTGTCCAAAGTATTTGTCAAGTACGTAATTGTTGTAGATTCGTAGTGAACTTAGTGGTTGACTTAATGCACATTCTTTTTTTAATATGTTTGGTTGAGTGTTTTTGAACTTTTTCTACATAGAATTATTACCTCTTTTTTTATCAGACAAATAATTATAACACCAAATGCAATGAATATAAAATAATATATAAAGTCAACATGTCACCAAATATCATAGAAACTGTTTTCTTACAAAGAAAAAATACAAACTCAATTGTTTTCATATACGTTTCTTATTCTATACCCTAATGTTAGAAAAATAGATAATAATTTTGGAAAGAAAATTGATACATCCGTGTGTAAGTTGTATGTATAAATACACTCTAAGTCTAAGCCCTCTAACCTTCCAAACAAACACAAAAATACTCTCTCTAACACAAAATACAGATATATGGATGCAACATTCAACACGACCTCTCCAAATCCAAATCCTATGCCCGAGGATGGCGAAAGTACGGCGAGTTGCTCACCACTGAACGATGACAATTCTGACCATCCGATGACGTTTGACCGCCTTATCTCCACCGTCTTCTCCGGGCCCACACTATTGGATATCCACAATGCTCTCTTTCTCACAAAAGCTCACTCATCTGCTACAACTCATGATGTCTGCTTGGATGTGCCCAGGTTTTATTTCTTTTTTTCTTTCTTTTTGTGTATAATTGTCAATAAATGAAAACATATATAGTAGTTAATTGAAGTGAATGGAAATTTCTAAGGTGTAATCGGTGTTATTATTTTTTGTAGGATGGTGACAAGGGAGAAGGAGATGAACAAAGTAGAGAGCAAGTATACGTTGAAGATGAAGTGTAACGGGAATGGAGCTGCAGATGATGGCTATAAGTGGAGAAAATATGGCCAAAAATCAATCAAGAATAGCCCAAATCCCAGGTAATTTATCATTATTTTACTTGAAGAAAATTTCAAGCTACCTCTGTTTTGTATATAGTATTAAATGAAAGTAAAATGATCAAAAGTAATTTCAATTTTCACTTTATGAATAGATAGTACAAACTATTTTTTTCAATTAAATTTTCATTTAATTTGATAATAGGATGAAGTCTTAGAACAAATATAGTATATTTTAAAAACAATTACTATGCCGATTTATAAAAAACTTACGAGTATACATCATCGAGTTAATCAAAATTTTAACCGAAAAAGTCATCTGAACCATATTTTGTTCATATAAATTAAAATTTGGATTATTTGTTGTCAGTTTTTATAAACGATATTATTAATTTCATAGATGGTACATGCACTATTTTAGAGTTTTAGACTTTTAGTCCCTTCAAAAATCTTTTCAACTTGATTTTCTCATCCTAAATCATTGTACATTTAAAAACACAGGAGCTACTACAAGTGCACGAATCCGAAGTGCGGGGCAAAAAAGCATGTGGAAAGGTCATCAGAGGATTCTGAAACCCTAATTATAACCTACGAGGGTCTCCATCTCCATTTCGCTTTCCCTCAACTCTTCTCCGACGAACACCTTTACCATCACCATGATGATTCTCCTTCTCCTAAGAAGCTTAGGAGAGCACCACATGAAGAAGATAAAAGCACACACATTACAAAATCGGATAACCAACAAACACAAGTAGAAAAAGAAGAGAAAGAGATGAATCTAGTCCATGAGTATATGGGCCTCATATACGAAAGCCCAACTACCCATAGCCCAATTTCGGAATTGGATGGAGTTGGGCCATTGGGCTTGCTAGAAGATGTGGTGCCCATCAATGTTTTGAACCCGTCGTCATCTCCTACGTCATCATTTTCAGAGAATAGCTATTCTTCTCCTCCGTATGCAGCTTCGGCTTCAGCTTCTTCGTTGTCATGGTCTCCTGCTGATTCTACACTCTTCTTTGATTTTGATACAAACCGAACTTTTATTTTAGACGTTGGTAAGTAAAAGTGAAACATGTTGTGTTAGGCTAATAAATCATTCATGCTTATTGTATTCCTTTTGTCTGCTGAGTTTGTTATTAGACGTGTGCCTACGTCACTCTCTTTTCCTTAGCTATAAGTAGCTGTAACAAACTTCGGAGCCTCTTGTGGGTTTCATTTGCAATCAGAAACTCTCACCATTTTCTCTGCTCTTCAAGAGCATTCTCTTTCCGCTATTGTTTTCATGGTATCAGAGCACCGGTGTTAGATCTGGTGTTTCTTCTCCCTGATTTCGGTGTTTCAACCTTCACCTCCGATGACGATCAATCCTCAGCCAGGCGACAATTCTTCAGGTCAGAACAACGATCCTCTCTGGCTTCATTCTAGTGACCATCCTGGTCTGTCACTAGTTACAGATGTGTTCGATGGCTCCAATTTCGGAGAATGGAGGATGAGCATGAGAATCGCTCTTTCTGCGAAGAACAAACTCGATTTCGTTTCTGGAAATCTCCCTATGCCGAAACCGGATGATCCTCTTCTAGCTCGCTGGCAACGTTGCAACGATATGGTCAGGGCTTGGCTTCTGAATGGCCTCACGAAAGAGATTCGTCGCAGCGTGTTGTACTCCGACACCGCCAAGGAAATTTGGGATGAGCTTCAGATGCGTTTTGGCCAGCTAAGTGGAGCTCAGTTATACTCTGTGAAGAAGGATCTGAATGCTTTGCAGCAAGGATCAGGTTCGATTTCTACCTATTACACTGCTATGAAGGTTTTATGGGACGAATTGCATAGTCTTCGTCGATTTCCTGCTTGTACTTGTGGATCTGTGAAGGAATTCTGTAAGTTTGAGGATGATGAACGCCTTGTGCATTTTTTGATGGGCTTAAACGATGTTTATACATCTGTTCGTGGTAGCATCTTACTTATGAAGCCATTACCTAGCGTCACACAGGCATACTCTATGCTGTTGCAAGAAGAAAAGCAAAGAGAGTTGCAGCCTTCTAGTGTGATGCAGAATGACAGTGCTGCTATGAATGCAGTGGCCTACAAATCTGTCAATTCTAAACCTAAATCTGATAGGAAACCATTGTTTTGCACTAATTGTAAGAAGACTAATCATACGGTGGATAAGTGCTTCTTTCTACATGGTTTTCCTGAACATTATAGAGATAAGGATAAGAAGAAGGAAGGGAAGTTTGCAGGGGCAGCCTTATCTGACTTGACTACTGAACAGATTTCCCATCTTCTCAGCTTGGTTTCACCTTCTTCATCCAAGCATACCACTCAAGACACAGATGACTTTGCAGGCTTCGCAGGTACATCTTCTTTTCAATCTCATGTGTTTAGCAAGAACACTTGGATTCTTGATACTGGTGCAAGTTGCCACATGACCTGTGATGCTAGTTTGTTTAGTTCAGTAAGCACTCTTGTGTCACCCTTTGCTATCAGTTTGCCTAATGGTACAAGTGTTTCAGTAACTCAGTCTGGTTCAGTGAAAGTTCTGCCTGAAATTGTGTTGTCTGATGTGTTGTTAGTGCCTGTTTTTCGTTGCAATCTGTTGTCTGTTGGAAAGTTGGTAAGGGATATGTATTGCAGGATCTTATTCACACCTGTGAATTGTTTGCTACAGGCGCCTTTTATGAAGAGGACACTGAAGATTGGTAGACCTTACAAGAATTTATATCTTCTGGATACAACTTTGGACAGCAAATCAGATTTGAGTTCACCTTTTGTTGCAGCAGCACATCATCAACTAGATGCTAAGCTATGGCATTCTAGACTAGGACACTTACCTACATATAAACTTAAGACTCTTAGTTTTGTTGAGTTTTCAGATAGTTCTTTGCAAGATTTGGAGACTTGTGTGGTTTGTGCACAGTCTCGTCAAACTAGAGCTCCATTTCCCTTAAGCACTATTACTACTTCTTTGCCTTTTGAACTCATACATGTAGATGTTTGGGGTCCTTACAAGACTTCTACATTTAATGGCTATAGATATTTTCTTACTATTGTGGATGATTTTACTCGTTGCACTTGGGTACATCTCATGTCTAGTAAGAGTAATGCTTTTACATTGCTTAAGAGCTTCATTTCCCTAGCTTTGAGACAGTTTGGCAGGGCAGTGAAGATTGTGAGAAGTGACAATGCCTTTGAACTTGGGGCTAGCAAAGAGAATTCTGCTTATCTGTCTGGACAGGGTATTGTGCATCAAACATCATGTGTAGCAACGCCTCAGCAGAATGGCATCGTAGAGAGAAAACATCGCCATTTGCTTGAGGTTGCTAGATCCTTTCTTTTCCACTCCAAGTTACCAAAGAAGTTTTGGGGTGAGAGTGTTTTGACAGCTGCTCATGTGATAAATAGATTGCCCTCTAAGCTGCTCAAAAACAGGTCACCATTTGAGATTTTATATCACAAGGTACCAAACTATTCTCACCTAAGGAATTTTGGATGCCTTTGTTTTGTCTCTACATTGAAGTCTGGTAGAGATAAGTTTGAAGCAAGGGCAGAGCCCTGTATCTTTTTAGGCTATCCCCTAGGAAAGAAAGCATATAAGGTTTACAATCTGGTCACACATCAGGTTTTACAGTCTCGTGATGTTAAATTCCATGAGCAAGTCTTTCCCTTCCATGAGCTAGCACCTTCTTCCACACCTGCTTTTACTGATGTTGTTTTACCAGATGAAACTTCTGAGGTAGTACCTCCCTCTCCTACAGCTTTGCCTAGTGTTTCTCCAGTTCCTGTTGGTAGGCCTGTTCGCAGCATTCGACAGCCAGCCTATTTACAAGACTATGTCTGCAGTCTCGCTGTTTCTGAGCCTTGTGTTTGCTGTCACACATTGACTTCTACAATAGCCTTTTCCACAGACACACCAGCCTTGTCAACACGCCCTGAGGTAGAACCCTTCTCCTATTCTCAAGCTTGTCAATATGAAGTTTGGCGTGAAGCTATGGCTACTGAATTTGCTGCATTGGATCTGAATCATACTTGGGATGTTGTGGATTTGCCCAAGGGAAAGAAGGCAATCGGGTGTCGATGGGTTTATAAAATCAAGCGTCTTGCAGATGGCTCTATAGAACGATATAAGGCACGTTTGGTTGTGCGAGGCTTCACACAACAAGAAGGGGTGGACTATACGGAGACCTTCTCCCCAGTCATTAAAATGACAATTGTTTGAGCTTTGATATCAGTGGCTTTGAAACAGAAATGGACAATCTTTCAATTAGATGTCAACAACGCTTTTTTACATGGCGATTTAGATGAAGAGGTGTTTATGAAGCTACCACCTGGGTTGGCAACTAATGATGAGTCTAAGGTTTGTCTCCTTAAGAAGTCATTGTATGGCTTAAAACAAGCCTCTCGGCCATGGTATGCTAAGCTCTCTCACTTCCTTCGTCTTAATGGCTATGTTCAAAGTCTGAATGATTACTCCTTATTCTCTAAACAAACTTCTACATCCAAGGTTTTCGTGGCTGTCTACGTGGATGATATACTGATTACAGGGGATAATACAGAGGAGATGCTTACTTTGAAACAATCTCTTCATGATACATTTAAAATCAAGGATTTGGGAGCATTGCATTTATTCTTGGGCATAGAGTTTATTCCCACTTCAGAGGGCTGTTTGCTCAGTCAAAGAAGGTTCATTTCCAGTATGCTTGATGAGTTTGACATTTGTGCTCTTCGTGATGTTGCAAGTCCATTGGATCTTCGCCTCAAACTTCTCCCTGATGTTGGAGACTTGCTTCCAGATCCCTTGCAGTATAGGAGGCTGATTGGTAAGCTTAATTTCCTTGTCAATACACGCCCAGACTTGGCCTTTGCAGTGCAGTTTCTGAGTCAGTTTAATAAGGCTCCTCGGGTGCCTCATTGGGAAGCAGCTCTTCACGTTTTGGCTTATGTTCGTGGTACACGCCATAAGGCTTTGCTTCTGAATTCCCTGCCAGACACTCATCTTCTTGCTTACTGCGACGCAGATTGGGCAACATGCCCTGTTTCCAGACGTTCCGTGAGTGGTTTTGTGATCTTCCTCGGTGGATCATTGATATCTTGGAAGTCAAAGAAACAACAAAGCGTTTCTTTGTCTTCTGCAGAAGCCGAATACCGCTCTTTGCGCCGTGTTTGTACTGAGCTAGCTTGGCTAAGTCGCCTTCTTTCTGAGTTAGGAGTTGATGGTATTGCACCCATTCCGGTTAAGTGTGATAACCAATCCGCTATCTACATCGCTCGCAACCCCGTATTTCATGAACGGACGAAGCACATCGAGTTGGACTGCCATTATGCTCGAGAGAAACTACTTGAAGGTCTCATCTCTTTGTCACATGTGCCTACTCATGCTCAGTTAGCAGATTTTCTCACCAAGTCCTTGCCTGGAGTGAAGCTTCATGATTTATTTGGCAAGCTTGGCATGGTTGAGCATCCTCAAGCTTGAGGGGGGGTGTTAGGCTAATAAATCATTCATGCTTATTGTATTCCTTTTGTCTGCTGAGTTTGTTATTAGACGTGTGCCTACGTCACTCTCTTTTCCTTAGCTATAAGTAGCTGTAACAAACTTCGGAGCCTCTTGTGGGTTTCATTTGCAATCAGAAACTCTCACCATTTTCTCTGCTCTTCAAGAGCATTCTCTTTCCGCTATTGTTTTCATGTTGTAAATTATTGAATAATTAATGGTTGTTAATTTTCTTACATATCTCACATCTCTACGTTATTGTACCTAACTAAATTAGATTAGTCGTGATTATACGAACTAATACATTTTGGCTATGTTTTTTGATGACTTTTAGTGTTTCTCGATTTCGCGATGATTATGTTGATCACATAACCAAAGAAAAAAGTGCTTCTGTCATTTTTTGGTAAAATGAAAGGCAACATTCTCTGAGCTTCATAAATCAAAAATCAAAACAGATTGCATGGGAATCCAACATGGACATGTGGTGTACAAACACCTCTAGGTTCATCAATAAGTAAAGAAACAATCAAAGGGTGATATTTAAAACAGAAAAACTAAGCAAAAAAGAAAAGCTAGAAAAAACAACGCAATCATCAACAAAATTCACTTTAAAATGTCATATTCATGGTATATCAATGAAGTCATGCACTAAATTCCATTTCTTTTGTAAGTTCAGTGCATGATTCAGGCTTTTTAGCCAAGTGATAAGGATTCGGACCGTGTTAAAACAAAAATTACAAAAGAAATGGAGTTTACCGAATGTACTCAATGAGTCAATGTAGTATTCTTTCATTTTACTAATACGACGTCGTTGCCACTACCTTCTTCAGTATTACCATCTTCTTGTTCAGTTACGGCTTATCTTAGCCTAGCCTTCTCTGTCTGTCGACAATGGCGACAGTAATCTGCATGAATTCCCTTAACATACGCTCTTCTTCTTCCTTCAATTTCAATGTAACCCTAAATCCTACATCCAAAACTCATCAATTCTTCAAACCCCCTATCCAAAGCTCTCCAATTCATTGCTCAAACCCTAAAAACCCTAACCCTAATTCAGAAGACAAGGCCGATGACGCTGGAGTTAAAATCGCCCTCTCCATGATCAAGTTCTACAAGAGTGAGTACAATTTCCAAACTCCATACTCTCTTATCGGGCCATTTTCGGACTGAATTAGTACCACCAGTTTATGATTGGCTAATTAGGGGAGATTTCTCCGGTGCTGCCTAAGAGTTGCCGGTATATGCCAACGTGCAGCGAATACTCCATGATTGCTTACAAGAAGTATGGGTTCGTCAAGGGCAGTGTCCTCACTGCCTGGCGCATTTGCCGTTGCAATCCTTTAGGTATGTATGAATCATTTTGCTAGTTCAGTCATCTGCTATCCCTATTTGATTGGAAATTGAAACTTTACTGATAAACTATAGACAACCTTTTGGTGTGCATGATTTTGCTAGTTTATTCATCAACTAATCCAATTTGAATGAAGATTGAAGCTTTACGAAAATGATTGTATCTCATCTGTGTGCTAAGCTGCGCTTCATGCTACATGATATCTAAACATTGTATACACATTTCTGATGCTGTAAACTTTCTTGCCTAGACTCAGTTTTAAGTTTCTTTTGAGCAAGAAAGCAGTTTTTAAAGTGTGAAAAGCCATTTCTTTTTCATGTCTTTTGATTATAGATTGATAATTGCTTCATTCAAGTGCCAGAGTATTAAAATATATGATGTAAGATGTGAGTTTGTGGGTTGCTTTGTTAATTTGATTATATAGCATAATAAGCAAGTTGTAAGATTTTAACGTCTCTTTAGTTTCAAAGAAAGATTTTGCTATATTGCTAATGCGGTATAATAATACATTACATATATCATTAATGCCACCAGGTGGATCGGGATTTGATCCTCCACGTTGGTTTGACGAGGAGAGCCCACCAGAGGAGTGAAAACCGTGCATTTCTGCTGCCCTCCAACACTAGGTATTGTTTCCAATCAACCTTTGTACATAAATAAGCTTTCTTTTCGTGGTCTTAGATTCCTGTCAACCACTGGCCAATTCTGTGGAGTTCCGATCTGGCATTTTCGAATGATTCTTGCATCATTTAGCCGGGGAATAGAAAAACACAATTTTTGGACATACTATCTAGTATTTGTTGCTCATTCATCTTTTAACAATTTTTATCGGTTCATAACTCCAAACAAAGCTAACTTGATTTTTTCCTATTGAACAGAGCCAGTTTCCTTTAGTCCCCTTTTGGTCTGAATATACTGCACAAAGAATTTGTAGCAGATAAGGTTATGAGTTATTGGTTAAGTATGTCATTCTCTTGGTGCAATCAGATAAGGTTACTGCCAATAACTTGCAAATGCAATCAGACTAGATATTTGTGGTGTCACACTCACATTTTCGTATGTGTTTTGCATTCACTTATTGGAGTGTGAAATATGTCTATCTTGTATATTTCTCTTTTCAATCCTTTCTTCTGATTCCTAGAGAATGTTATTTTCTGATTATTAGTCAAAATTTAAAGTATAACTATTTAATATTTAAAAGTTTTAATAAAATAATTTAACTGACCCGATTTTTAGTCTTTTACGGTCTGTTATACTCTATCCATTTGTTAATTTGTTATTAAGTTTACGGAGTATGCATTAGCAAAGAAAGAATCAAATATATTTATGAACTAATAATATAAATGCAAAAAACGATCATGGGTCTCGATCATCTATTTATTTAAGAAATATTCTATTTTTTCAATTCTAAAAAAATAGATATTAGATGTTTTACATGAATAAAATATAAATATGTAATTTAAATATTTTTTACATAAATTAGAAATTTACCATTGGCAAATTTCAAGTAATCTACCTAATCTATCTTATATATAAATGTTGAGCTTTTTAGAGCTCTTAGAGTGATTTTAGGCTTAGTTTGTTACACAATTATTATTTTTTATCTTTAATTTCAATTATTAATAGATTGGATAATTATATTAACAAATAAATTTTAAAAAATTAACATTTCTTTCAACAACAAATATACAAGCTATTTCATTGAGAATAAATATTATGTTGAAGGTTAATATATTTTCTTACGATAAAATTAGGATTATTTTTTATAATAAATATTAAGTCGAGCTACGTACATAACCTTCATGAAATAAAATATATTTTTATAAATAGTCTTTACAAGAATAAAGTTAATCTTAATTTTTTGACGAACTCGATTAAAAGGATATACAATTTTCATACGGATTATATGAAATTTCACATGCATGGCACGGGTCACTACACTAGTCACGTCATCATTTTTAATAAATAAAAAAGTAAATAATTAATTAATTAAATTTTTAAATAAAAAACTCATTTTTCCACAATCTTCCACCTCTTCATTATCTCCTACAAATATGCAAATTAAGTCACATATTCAAAAAAATTGGTCATTTATAAATCATGTTTAGGAGGAACATACAATAACCTTTGGTCATTTCTAAAATTAAACTCCTTAAATAAGAGGTTAATTTTAAAAATTTATGAATAAGTGTTACCATATTTTACTTATTAAATGTTGTCGATCATTTTAGTGAATTTGTTTTTATAAAGGGGTTAATAATTTACTTGTAGGGATAGTTTCTTATTTAAGTATGTTTATCTTATACCGTAAGTTAGAAAAATCGATCATTGAACTCAAAAGTTCAAGCTTTAGAGAGTATGATATAGAACGATTATGTTTGATGTATTATTTTGTTGATAGCATGATCATTATTTTATGCTTAGATAAGACTATCTAATTGAGTTTTGATTGACTATACGATGTCGGTGTATATTATATTGGAGGTTGATCATTCGGTGTTTTTCACTCTTTTTTTACATAAATATATTTTACAATGAAAACATGTATTAATATTTTTATTATTATTTATCTTTCACAAAAATAACTATAACTTATTTATTATTTTAATAATGTTTATATAAAAATTATAAACATTCTATAAATATTAATCCCGTGATATTCACGGGACTTACACTAGTTTTTTTTTTGTTTATATGCCATTCTGTAATAGAATTTCAATTTTTAACATCCGGATTTTTATTTTATGATCTTAGGACATAATAGGATTTCGAACGTTTAAAAGAAAACCCAATGCCTTATCCAACTAGACCAACAACGATTGGTTAGGAAAAAAAATATTCTAGAATGGATTTTTATTGCAAAGATCTTTTAAAGATGATCTGAAATGTGATGAATTGGGAGCTGTCCTTTACATAAGGAGGAGTCTTGTATTTTGCTTGTAACAAGAAAGCAAACTTTCTCTCCTATCACTACAATTTATACTGAACTCTTCTCAAAGAAAAACAATTTACTGAAGTTTGACTTGTACAATAACATTAATACACAAGGGCACAAAGCAAAGGATTGGACCACAGTCCCCACAGAGTGAAGTACAACCACATGAAGAATTTGATCTGTTTTTTTTTCCCCAAGGCATGGCTTCGGATAATACTAGACGAAGCTAAGACAAAAAGCAAGTGTAAACGTACAATCACACCGACTCAAAAACTGTTTGTATAAATCATACAACAAACACTTGTAATTATTTGATCACTCAGATTCCAAAGACATCAACAAAAGTGGTGGTCCTTCTAAGATGAGCATCAATCATGTCTTTTCTTACAACACAATACATGTTCCACTTTCAATCCCTTTGATGATTCCCTCCTTTTATCTCTTCAACTTTTCCCTCCTAGAAAATATCATTTCGATATAGTGCCAAACCCAACAAGCACAAAAGGACCACCTTCAATGTACGCGTGTCAAAATGTTCGTACTAAACGAGCATGATGATATAACCATATCCTAATTGTTTCTTATGTCTAGCAAGGAGCATTTGATTGTTACATCTTGACTAACTAAGAAGAACTACCAACTATAACACATTACTAAGAACATGATTGATCCCAAAGGGAAAAATTGGAAAATAAGAAAAGCAGTACCTCATTTTCGTGCAAGGTTAGACGGTTTAGCCCGGTTTCCAAGTCGAAAGGGCGTGTATTATTCTCCCTTTCCAACCCAACAATAGCCACTGACTATCTTCATCAATCACAAAATCCTTATGGTAAGCACTAATCCTGAGCTTTGCTCGATCCTTAACCTCTCGGTCTAGAGGAAGAGGAACAAAACCCGCCTTTTTCGCACGGGCCTGCCATTGACGATACGTTTCCGGCCTCTCGACTCTCTCCCATCCCTCACAAGCCACCACATTTAGGGCTTCTCTCCCGAGAATATCTCTTTCGAGCAACATTCTCTCCTCGTAGTCACGTGGGACTACAGTTTCGAGCATGTCAAAGAGTGATGAGAAATGGAAAAGCGCCTCTTTGAACCGCGTGACAAAGAACGGGGCATTGTAGGCGCCGTTTATTACACCTTGAATGAAGATTGCAGGGTTTATCTTCCTTATCATGTTGAGCACTGTGTTTCTTGAGCTGTCTACCACCATTGTTTCATCAGGCAGATTCTTCATCCTGTCAATGCAATTCACTATAACCAACTCGTCTTTATCGAGCTTAAGATCTTCGATCTGAATCGTTTCCCATCTCTTTGCTATAGGATTGAACTCAAACGGAACCCTAAACTCCTTAGCATAATGTGCTAGCCTACGCCCCGTCTCTTCGACCCTTTCAGCCGGCCTAAACCCCGGTTGAGGAAAATCAATTCCTGTGATTCGGATCTTTGGGGGCCCACCGACTCTCTGCGCCTGACGTTGAATAAAAGTCGGCCACTGAAATCCATAGAGGATACCGAAATCTATAATGTGGATCCTTGGTGCATCACGAGTTAGCTTTGAGACCGTCCTGTTGGAAAAGAAATTTGAGATTTTTTTGAATGGACATGCAGCTAGATACAAAAGGTAAGCTTTCAACACATCAGAAGCAGATATCCTTTTGCTAATAAGAGCTCTATAAATCTGAGTTCCAGTTCCTGCCAAACGAGCCTCAAGGCCGTTAGCAAAACAATGAGCCAATCTCTGATTCCCGTCACCGAAAGGAGAAGAATGTTGCCTTATCTGCTTTAGCAGGTCGTTTGCGGTTGTTCGGTTGTCAACAGAAACAGCTTGTGCACAGCTAATTAAAAGGGTTCTGAAATCAACTACATCCTTTTTCCCGCTTTGTTTTCTTCCTCGCCCTCGTCCACCACCGAATCCCTTTGATTGTGCAATCTGCTGAGTTTTTTTCATAGCTTCACTCTGCAACGTCTCTCGCAAGGAAATTATGGCCTTGTTTTTGTCTCCTGCATGATGGAGGAGAACCTCATCAAAAATATCTGAATGTACATTAGGGTCAGAATACACAGCCGCCTGCTTGCTACTCCTCTGTTGCTCCTCAGAATACGTATTGTAATCATATGGATTCTTTTTCACCTTCAGCTGATTATTATAGAATTCACCACTCTCGTTCATCCTCTGTGAAATAGCTTGCTTACGCCATTGACCCTCAGGGTTTTTGGGCATCTCGGTTGCTTGTGAACTAACAGTGAAGCTATCAAAATTCGGTATAAATTTGCTCGCTTCTTTGACCCCTTTTATAAAAGAAGAAACGGACTGACTCTCGTTACACAGATCAGGATTTTCAAGATTGCTCCTCGGAGACTCGATCAGGCCATCTGCAAAACTGCTTTGACTATTCACAGAGCCTGTGGTAGAGTATGGAGTCTGGTAAACTGGCTGAAATCCAAACGAGTCAGGAACCTGATAGGGATCAACTAAAACACTCCTAACAGAATCTCCACCATCAGAATATGCAGGAAAATCATTGGAAAATCCATCATTCGGGTGGCCATGATCCCAACTAGAATACTCAAAGCTTGGATCTGGTGATGGTGGGTACTTTTCTCCAATGGCATCATACAAAGATTTCTCAGCCACTTGGAGCTCCAGTGATTCCTGAAGCATACAATCCTTATCTTCAACATCCTCCTCCATAAGAATCTTGCTTACATACCTCAAAATCTCGTCTGAGAAATCATAATCCTCATGCAGATCGTCTTCATTGGTAAAATCAGAAACCGAGGGCAAATCATTCACAACGGTTGGACCAGGAATCTCAGATGTGGGTGATACCCCATTGATGAAACTCTGACCCAAATAAATTGGAACGGGTAATTCGCCGAATTTGACTTCCTTCATCATAGCAGAATGTCTACTTCCTCTTGGATCCATTGGTACCTAGTAGTATCAAACAGTTCAAATCTGAAATCCCACAACACTCGATCCTCAACAAATTGGTTCCTCGGAAAAATCTGCTAACCCTAGAATTTAACCAATCGAGTGGACCAACGGAAGTCAATGATTAAAAGAAGAAAAGGGTATGTTGGTTTCAGGAGAAAAGAAATTAATCCAAAATTTCAGAGATTCTGCTACCATTTTTCTAGAACAGGAAAAGAAAAATACTGAGTTATATATTATTACTTCTGCATACTGATTCAATAAGAATGGAATACAAAAATTTGTCTTTTTTATCTTAGATTCTGTTTTCAAGGTTTCCACTGATCTAGAGATGGAAGATGAAGAAATACTGGTATAAATCACAGGAAGACAGCAAGATGAAAGGAGGAAGAGCGAGACCTTGAGAAAACGGTGGCAAGCTGAGACTGATGCTGATGCAAGGGAGAGTGAGGGAGACGAATTGAATTTATGAAGCAACAGACGAAATGGGAAGAGGAGCAATAACCAAGGTGTTTTGAGCCATAAATAGGAGAAGCTTTACCTCATTTTTTTATTGTTTTTTTTGTACTATTAAGAAAAATAAACATAGGTATTCGAAGCAAGTCAGCAACGGAAAAAAGGTGTTCCCAGTTCTCTTTTCTTTTTTTGTTTTATTATCAACATCACATCAAATTACACATTATTTCCTCTCTTTTTATATCAAAACTCACACTAATTTACTTTTTATCTTCTCTCTCCTACATAAAAATCAACACTCACTCACAATCTCTCTCTTCTCCACTTTTCTTTTCACTTTTCTTAATTTAGGTAAAATCTATACGCATTACATTTTCTCTCTTTCCACGCTACATTTTCATACGCCCATAATGGGCGTACGCTCGTTTCGGGCGGACAGGCAAAAAAATTTGATATACGTATAAGAACTTATACGTATACAATTTTGTAAAAAATACAAAATACATCTTGTATACTAGAAACGGGCGTACGCCCATTTCGAAAATTCTTTTTATTACGATTTTTTAAAAAAAATTAATAAATTACGTTAGTATATAATAACAATAATAGGTCAAATTTCACATCTGCCTCTTTGCCCTCTAGTGGTAAAGAGCTGTATATATTGCTCAGAGGTTTTGAGTTCGAATCTCAACACTAACATCTCATCTTTTTTATTTTTGGGTAAAAAATAATGGAAATAGAGGAGGGGGGAGTCGAACTTGAGACCTCATGGAGATGTAATGAAGGACATGTAATGAAGTGAAACCATTAGGCTAATGAATCATATTGATATATTTGTAATATTAATACTACAAGTTACAATCGAATTTGGGTTCACCTCATTATTTTATTACAATAACAATTTTTTTAATATTGGTCTCAAATATCTATATCTATAGACTATTAATTATTTTAATAATTTCTAAAATATAATTATTTAAATAATAAGGTGTATCTTATTGACATATATGTAATATTAATACTACAAGTGATGATCGAACTTGAATCTACCTCATTATTTATTAGAAAAACAATTTTCTTTTATTTTTGTCTCAAATATTTATTGAATTAATTACTTAATTAATTTTGAATAAAATAATAATTATTTAAATAATCACATATGTAAGCTTTTTTAATATTTATAAAATATTTTGAAAACACTTTTTATATAAGACGTTCAAGGTTGTACTTTGTGGTCTACCTATTTTGTCAACATATGGTCATGAGCAAAAACTGGTCTTGGTAGAAACAAACCTACCTGAAATTGTGAGAGAAAACAATGCTTTAATTATTGTATTTATAGGTATTTCATATCGGTTTAAAAAATATTTTCAAATAGCACATCTAAAAAATTGATATAGTGCCAAGATAGGATTCTAACGAATTGTCGACAAGATAAAGATAAGATCTTGCATATAACACATCTAACAACCAATCTTGCATAATAGTTTTACGTATTTTCGATTCAAAATAGTTATGCAAGATGAATAAAATCTTGCATAATACTTAACGTACAAATAGTTATGCAAGAAATGGCGCGAAAATCGAGTAAAACGGGATTAAAACGGAAAATGACGCGAAAATCGAGTAAAACCGACTTAGAACGACTAACGGCGCAAAAATCGAGTAAAACCGACTTAGAACGACTAATGGCGCGAAAATCGAAAAATGTGGATAGAGTATAGGGTATAGGGTATAAGGTAGGGTATAGGATATAGTGGATAGTGAATGTGGATATATAGTGGATAGTGAATGTGATAAGTGGTTAGTTTGGGCCCAATTCGTTTAAACGCCTTAAAACGATAAAAATCAAAATTTCAAAATTGTAACATGATATAAAATAAAGCCCATAGTCGTTATCAATTCTCAAAATCGGAAAAAATAATCGAAAACGTCAACGGGCCTAATAAGGCCGAATTGAGATTTAGTGAGGCCCATTATCAAAAAACGACATAAAACGGCTTAATAAGACCTTAAACCGCAAAAAAATTGAAATGTAAAAGTTGTATTTGAGCATTACCAATATGACGGTTTCGTTTTTATAAGAAAATAACAAAATGAACACTTCGAAATATCTAAACAAGCACTTTCACCTAGTAACGAGTTAATCTCAGATATATAAGTCGTATAGTTTTACTCATATGTGTGTGATATCACTTCGTTACTCAAATAAAATTTATATAAAACTTTCATTAAATGTTACGAAACACTCAAATAATCCAAAATAATGACATTTCACATCTCTGTATTGTCGTTATTGATTGATTACTCTATATTTAATGAAAGTTTTAATGAAATACGCATACATATATGATTAAACAAGCAATAACGACAATACGAAGATGTGAAATGTCGTTATTTTAGATTATTTGAGTGTTTTATAATATTTAATGAAAGTTTTATGTAAAGTTTATTTGAGTAACGAAGTGATATCACACACATATGAGTAAAACTATACGACTTATATACTTGAGATTAACTCGTTACTAGGTGAAAGTGCTTGTTTAGATATTTCGAAGTGTTCATTTTGTTATTTTCTTATAAAAACGAAACCGTCGAATTGGTAATGCTCAAATACAACTTTTACACTTCAATTTTTTTGCGGTTTAAGGTCTTATTAAGCCGTTTTATGTCGTTTTTTGATAATGGACCTCACTAAATCTCAATTCGGCCTTATTAGGCCCGTTGACGTTTTCTATGATTTTTTTTCGATTCTGAGAATTGATTACGACTATGGCCTTTATTTTCTATCATGTTACAATTTTGAAATTTTAATTTTTATCGTTTTAGGGCGTTTAAACGAATTGGGCCCAAACTATCCATTTAACACATCCACTATCCACATTCAATATCAACTATCCACATTCACTATCCACTATCCACTATCCACTATCCACTATCCTATACCCTATATCTTAAGTCGGATTTGCTCGTTTTAAGTCGGTTTTACTCGATTTTTCCGCCAACTCAATTTAAGTCTGTTTTACTCGATTTTCGTGCCAACTCGTTTTAAGTCTGTTTTACTCGATTTTTTGTGCCGTTACTCGTTTTAAGTGTGTTTTACTTGATTTTCGCGCCAACTGGTTTTTGTCCGTTTTACTCGATTTTTGCGCCAACTCGTTTTACGTATGTTTTACTCGATTTTCGCGTACTTCCCGTTTTAAGTCCATTTTTCTCTATTTTCGCACCATTAGTCGTTCTACGTCGGTTTTTCTCGATTTTCACGATATTACTCGTTTAAAGTCGGTTTTTCTCGATTTACACACCGTTTCGAGTCCGATTTCCGGTGAGAGAGACTTTATTTGGATTTTATCTTAATAAGACTAAGTTTTATATTTTTCAAACATAATTAACCATCGATGGTGTTGATATCTTTAATCCAAGTTTGTGTTGAAAATTTTCAAACATAATTTATCATTTGTAATATATTGTATAAATTTTGTAGTTTTTGTTGAAATATATTTTGTTTTATATTGAATAAGAATTTATTTATTAATATATATTATTTAAATAACAATATTAGAAATACAAAGAAAATATTTTGGGAATGATATGGATTATCATAGTTTTTTATCTTAAAATATATTATAAATATAAAAAAGCTTACACACCTACTTATTTGAATAATTCTTTTTCCTCAAAATTATTAAAATAATTAAATCAATAAATATGTGGGAAAAAAATAAAAAATCTATTTTTCTAACAAAAAATGAGGTAGATTCAAGTTCGATCATCACTTGTAGTATTAATATTATAAATAATACCAATAAGATACAGATTATTATTTAAATAAATATTTTTTCTCAAAATTATTAAAATAATTAATTTTATTGATATATGAGACTTGTACTATTAATATTACAAATAGATCAAAAAATCTGTTATTCTAATAAAATAGTGAGGTGAACCCAAATTTGATTGTAACTTGTACTATTAATATTACAAATATATCAATATGATTCCTTAGTCTAGTGGTTTCACTTCATTATATGCTCATGAGGTCTCAAGTTCGACTCTCCTCCACCTCTCTTTTCATCAATTTTTACCAAAAATAAAAAAGGTGAGATGTTAGTGTTGAGATTCGAACTCAAAACCTCTAGACAATCAATGGAGCTCTTTACCACTAGAGCAAAGAGGCAGATGTGATATATGACCTATTATTGTTATTATATACTAACGTAATTAATTAATTTTAAAAACAAATCGTAATAAAAAAAAAAATCGAAAAAAAATGTTGTACGTTGGAAATGGGCCAGCGTACGGAATTTTTTAATTGTTTTTTAATTTTTCATTTATTTGGGGAAAAAAATTATCATTACGATACGTTAGAAATGGGCGTACGCCCGTTTCTAGCGTACAAGATGTATTTTGTATTTTTTACAAAATTGTATACGTATAAGTTCTTATACGTATATCAAATTTTTTTGCCTGTCCGCCCGAAACGAGCGTACGCCCATTATGGGCGTATGGAAATGTAGTGTGGAAAGAGAGAAAATGTAGTGCGTATAGACGCCACGTTAATTTACCTCGATAATGACAAACGAGAACTATAAACGGGGACAGAGGGAGTAACATGGTATTGACCAAGTTTTCAAAATGATATGAACCTAAATCAAGATTAAGGTGAATTGAGTCAATTGACACTTAACAACAACTATGAGGTGCTTTTAGCAACGTACTTAAATGCCCAAACACGCAAGGTTAGAGCATCTTTACTCATGTAACACTTACTTGTTTTTAAAGATAAACAACAACAACATCAAATCTCATTTATCCCGAAAAACGGGGTATGGGGTGGTCGGGATTGGTATTTCCTTACCCCAACAGGTTGGGAGGAAGTAACCGATATGACCTAACAATACATGGGAATACCACAAGAGCTAAAAACCGAAAACAGAAAGGTCAAAACAGAGAAAAAGATTATACGGCTCCAAGCCCGAGTAAAAGGATACACCACTCCATGAATCCCAGATCAAGCTTCTGTAACTCGAATCCTTTCCCTCCACAAAGCTCTGTCTTGAGCCACGTCAACTGAAAGCTCCAGAGCGGCGAGGTCCTTGCGGATGACCTCCATCCAACTCTTCTTTGGTCGCCCTCTACCCCGGCGGTAGTCCCCCAACGCCAGAACTTCACAACTGCGAACTGGTGCACCAAGTGGCCTCCTCTGAACGTGGCCAAACCATCGAAGTCTAGATTCTCGCAACTTATCTTTAATACTAGACACTCCGACTTTTCCTCGAATAACTTCATTCCGAACTCTATCCAATCTAGTATGACCATACATCCAGCGTAGCATCCGCATCTCAGCTACCATAATCTGTTGCTCATGAGCCACAGTAACTGCCCAACATTCGCCCTCATAGATCATTGCTGGTCTAACTACCACCCTATAAAATTTACCTTTCAGCCTAAGGGGGACTTTCTTGTCACACAAAACTCCAGAAGCCTGTCTCCAATGATACCAACCTATCTGAATCCTGGACTTGATGTCCTCATCCACTCCTCCATCTCTCTGCAAGATAGAGCCTAAGTACTTAAAGGAGTCTCTCACGCACACAGAAGATTCTCCAAGCAACAGCCCCACATCCCTGTCTGACGAAACTCCAAAATCAAATTCCACATACTCGGTCTTGGCTCCACTCAGTCTAAGGCCCTTTGGTTCTAAAGCTGCTCTCCACTCTTCCAATCTGTTACTGACACCCTCCTTGGACTCGTCAACCAACACAATATCATCTACGAACAACATGCGCCATGGGACCTCCCCTTGCAAGTCACCTGTAAGCACGTCCATCAGAACCGTGAAAAGGAAAGGAGTTGATCCTTGGTGCAGCCCAATCCGCACCCCAAAGTAATCTGTGTCTCCACTCGGTGTGCAGACGCTTGACTTCGCATCCTCGTACATATCCCTCAGAATTCTAATGTACGTCTCTGACACACCTTTTGCTTCCAAGCACTCCCAAAGCAGCTCCCTAGGTACACTGTCATAAGCCTTTTCTAGATTAATGAAAACCATGTGTAGACTCTTCTTCCTCTCTCTGTAACTCTCAATGAGGCGCCTCATCACATGAATAGCTTCCACGGAAGACCTACATGAAGATAAATGAAATTAAAATGTCAGATTTTTTGTTTGAATCAAGGCAAAAGTAACAACTCTTTGTTACTCTTTATGACACAAATCACATTAGTCATTCAATCATTTAGTAACATGTGGATTATTTGGCACAATAGAAAAATTACATTACTAAGCTATTGATTAAATATCTTATATCATTTATATTACATAAAATTTTATTGTAATTATTTTTTAACTAATTTTAATTTATTTTTATCTATATATAGACATCCATATTGACTATATAATATATTATTTATATATATAATAAAAATAAAGATAAAATACTTGTTGTTTGATGTGAGTAACATGATTGTGGATACAAAACTTATTTATATTAAAATAATAAGCTATGTTACTCATGTTGAGTAACATGAATGTAGATGCTCTTAGTGGTAATGGTGTTTTTTTTTTTTTTTTTTTTGAATGAGGTAAACATCGGAGTTTCACCAGGGTGCTGGTGACAACTCCTGATCATCCTGACGAATGATCCTTAAAAAGTCAGAGCAGGATTGTGCCGCATCTGACTGAAGTATAATCGGCCTAATTATTCTGATATAATCATCAGATATAACATCCCTTTGATTACAATTAAGGACTGTCTTTATTATATGCAAGCTGATATTAGATTTTGATAAAAAAATCAACTGTCTTATTTGCATCTCTGAAACAATGGATTATTTTAGAATCATGAAAAGTTGTAAGTAGATTTTGAATATCAACAATAATATTCCGAATTTCCCAAGGAATTTTCCAAATATTTTTTATTGAACTGATAACCGTTAAGTTGTCACCTTCAATTATTACATTGTTGGTTTTAATTTAATCGCTAATTTGACTGCATGTAAAGCCGCCAAAGTTTCTGAAACCAAAGCTGAAGACGAATTAATCTCTTTCATATAGATATCTATGACCTTCCCACTATTATCTCTAGCTAAACATTCAATACTAGATTTTTGGATCGACAAAAAAGATGCATCAAAATTGATTCTAATCCAGTCTTTACTAGGTTTTATCCACCGTTGGTTAGAATATTTATTTCTATTTCTTCTAGTTTTTTGCTTAGGCCCTTTTATATTATTTTGTGTTGACTCCCAAAATTTAAATTGCTCATAGGCTGAACGCGCTATTTCTTTTTTGTTGAAGTTGTTATTCCGAAACACTATCACATTTCTATATAGCCATAACGAATATCAAAGGAAAATTAAAGCTTCAATTTTGTTTGTTTTGTTTTGATATGCTTGTATGATATTCTGTAATGTTTGGTTAAATGTTGTGCTTGGATGCATGTCAAAGGAAGTATTACATAATTTCTCATAAATTTGTAATTGTGTTCTAGTATAGTGCCATTCAAAGAAAAGGTGCTCTCTTGATTCCTAAACACCATTACACAAAGAACATTGGGATGAAACCCTATTATAATACTTATTTAATCTTTGACTAGTTGGTAGATTATCTGAAATAGCTTTCCAAAGAAAATTTTGGTATCTTGGGGGAATCTTAAGCTTCCAAACCCAATTATATAATTCATTCTTATGCTGTGGTACATTATTCGTATTAAATTTTCTAGCAGAAGATGTACTAAAATGACTAGATTTGTCTGGCAGCCAAATAACCTTGTCTTCAATGTTTGTGTTTGGAATAAATATGCTCTGTATTTGTGTAATCTTATTAGTGGGCAATACTACTTGTAATTTGTCTATATTCCATTCCTTTGAATCAGTAATGAAGAATGCTACTTTGGTATTAATGTCCGGAACCGTAGGATCAAAGAAAGAAACTAAAGGCCCATCCTTAACCCAATTATTCGTCCAGAAATTGATATTATTACCATTACCTAATTCCCACCCTATTCCTTAATGAAATTGTTCTCGAAGGTGTAATAATCTGGAAAACTGCCAAGATTGTTTTTTCTTATTTGTATAGTCAAAGAGACTAGAATTTTGTAAATACTTCTGATTAATTAGTCTAACCCAAATATTATCTCTATCCGTTATAAGTTTCCAAAGTAATTTATGTTGCAATGCTATGTTTAAATCCATTGTCTTATGTAAGCCCAATCCACCTTCATCTTTTGGTTTACATATGGAATTCCATGAAGTAATTGCATGATAATTTGGATTATTATTGTTCCAGAAAAAATCTCTATTAATTTTGTCAAACTGGTCACAAATACCTTGTGGTAAGGAAAAACACTGCATCAAGTGATTAGCAGAAGACATAATATTTGATTGTATAAGGATAGCTCGTCCTGCTTGTGAAATTGTGTTTGCTTTCCATTTTGAAAGTTGTTTCTGCATTTTGTGAACCGCATATTGAAATACATCATTCTTAACCCTTCTCCTTACGATTGGAATTCCCAAATATTTCTCCATAGAATTAGTCATATGTAAATTTAACACGGCAGCCAAGGCTTGTCTTTGGGTTGGGCTAATATTAGGAGTTGTCTGAAATGAGCTTTTATGATAATTAATGGTTAGTCCTGATAACTCTGTAAATTTCTGTAAGAATTTCTTAATGAAGTTCATATTGTTCATATTTGCGTTTGCAAAAATTATAGTATCATTTGCAAAACACAAAAAAGGAATTCGCATTCCATTTCTAGTGAGTTGAATCCCTACTTTATGGTTTGTTTTTTCCGACTCTTGTTGTAGAGTTCTAGAAAGATATTCCATGACTATTATAAAGATAAATGGAGGTATTGGATCACCTTGTCGTAAGCCACATTTTGGTTTGAACACCGGACCGGACTCATTATTGACTAGAACTGAATAACTAGCCGAAGTTATGCATGCCATTAACCTATCAATCCACTGTTTATGAAATCCAAAAGATTGTAATATCTTAATTATAAAAGGCCATTGGACTTTGTCATACGTGTTTTCCATGTCGAGTTTCAATGCCATCCATCCCCTTTTTTCTTTCTTCTTCTGGTGGAAAGAGTGGAAAATTTCATGAGATATTAATATATTATCAAAAATAGAATGATCTTGTACAAAGGCTGCTTGACATGGATGAATTATTTTAGGAAGAAGTGTTTGCAAACGGTTCGCCATAATTTTTGTGAGAATCTTATAAATAGTTGAACATAAACTTATAGGACGATCATTTAAAACAAAACCGGAATGAAAAAAGGACGATCATTTGAACATAAACTTAATGAAATAGTTGAACATAATTTTTGAGACAGGGGAATCAACTTTTGGTATTAAAGCCACATCCTTTGAGCACATTCATTTAAAACAAAACCGGAATGAAAAAAGGCTTGTATAGCATGAATTACTGAATCACCAACAATATGCCAATAATGTTGGTAAAATTCCGCATTAAAGCCATCAGGACCAAGCGTTTTATTATGGGGTAATTCTTTAACCACATTCTTAATTTCTAAAGGTGTTGGTTGTAATAACAAAAAATTGTTATCGCTTTCATCTTATCTATATAAAAGTTGGTTGTCCATTGCCAAAATTGAATGAAATTGGTACCAATTTAATGCATTACTCATTTCTTAATCACCTCTTATTGGACTTTTAGGCATGTATTTAAATATTTTTCTTATATCCCTATGTTATATTTATTTATAGTCTACTTGATTAAGTCACAAATTAAATTAATGTGTGAGCTTCTCTTATGACAATGCAAACTTATTCTAATATTATGTTTTAAAACTACTTCAAACATAAATATAAGGAAATAAAAAATACTTATATTTACAAATATTAATAAATTTGATAACAACAACAACATATTAACAAATAATGTATAACTATATTAAATCACATACGAAAATCCATAATTTTTTCGCGCGGAGCGCGAGGCCCGTATCCAGTTAATTAAATTAGGAATGATAATAAAATCTCTATCTGATAAAGGAATAGAATGTAATGGTTGAAACCTTGATTGTAAGTCGACCGAAATAGCTGATTTAATCTCCTCTTTATTAAAATATTTTTGTTTGTTAAGTGATTCATAGTAGTTAATCTTTTGTTTATACATCCTTATTTTAACTGTTGTATGGAAATACTTTGTATTTTTATCCATCTCTCTTATATTCTTTTGTTTTGCTCTTTGTTTCCAATAAGTATGTTGAAATTCTAATAATTTGTTATATTTCAGAACCATATTATGATATAATGGAATTTTATTAATATTTTGATTTTGGAAACATTCAGTCTGTAACTGTTGTAATGTTTTTTCCGTATTAGTAAGTTGTTCTTTAATGTTATTAATATTCTTCTTAACCCAATCTTTAGTTTTATTCTTAAGATTTATTTGTTTCATAAAAAGTTTAAACATAGCCGATCCATTATACTTGTAATTCCAAATTTTTGCAACTAAATTCCTACAACTTTCCTTGTGAAGCCAAGTATTTTCAAACCTAAAAGGGTAATGTTTGCGAATATTTTCATCACCAATTCGAAGTGTAATACAACAATGATCGGATGTGGTAAAAGGCAAATGAGCTAACCTAATGTTATTGTAAAGGTTTAGAATGTCATGATGTAATAAGGCACGGTCCAATCTTACCAAAATAGTAGTATTGGTAAACTTGTTTGTACGTTTCCATGGAAACGGTAAACCTTCAGGAGCAGTATCTAACAACCCATGATTTACGCTAAAATTAATCAATCTTGTAAATTATTATTAGTTGGTTCTAAACCTCCTGACTTGTCAGAGGCATGTAGGATGTCATTAAAATCTCCTATAACAATGGGCGGAAGATTATAATCATTGATAAAATTTGAAATGAACTCCCAAAATTCATTCTTTAAGCTTTCCTTACTAGGGGCATAGATGAAGATAATTAAAAACTTAATATCATTCTCTTCATATTTAAGAATAATAGTGTTAAGATCATTAAAAATAATACTACAATATTCAACCTTTTGAAACTTAGTACATAAGAGCCATACTCCTCCTTTAGTTCCATCATCTGGTGAAATAAAAACATTATTAAACCCCATTTTAGATAAGAATTGAGAACTAGGGGTGTCATTATACTTAGTTTCAGCCAAACAGAAAAGATCAATATTATGAGTACGTTTAATATGTGAAATTTCAGTCCAAAAATGGTGTCAACGCACCCCCTACAATTCCAATAAGCAATTTTCATTTGATAATATCTTTAAAGGAGAACATTGCAATAACTTTTTTGTGTACCACTATCGTAATTAAAAGTGTCATTATACTCAATTAACTTCCCATTGATCTGGCAGATTGTTGAATTATAAATTCCATTTATGCTAATAATACCCTTATTAATACAACCATTATGCTTACAACAATCTTCAGTAATTACAAAATCAGTTCCCCTGGCTATACAATTGACAATTCTTTTGAGTAATAATCATAGTAATAGGGGTTATGACATTCCCATTACCCTTAATGCCAAAGCAGCTAGCTATATAATCCTGACAATAGGTCATTTTCTGAAATATATACATAAGACAGTACCTAAGTTTAGGATTATAATTATTATTAGTATTAAACACTATAATGCTCATCATCTTATAGAAGTATAATGCAAGGTCATAAGCACTAGTCATACCAGTATTAGATTTCATAAAGGAAAACCAAATGTTATAATGACTAGTATCAAAAATATTCCTCCTAACATAAATATTCTGACGATCCACCTTACACTGGAAAATTTTGACACATATTATATTAAACTGAATATGACCCATGCTAAGATTAAATCGTTTGTCTATAAGTATAGGCCACATACGTATATTGTCGTCATTAAACCGTGTAATAAAGTATATTAGAACATAAAATTTTCTACCATTGTTTTTTATACGAACCATATTAATGTTTTCAATGGTATGATACATATTTAACCACCGATTGCTGTGAGTATTATTCCTGTGTTGAAAATTCGCAGCATACCAATGGTAAGTACAAATTCTAAAATATTCATTGACAAACAGGTCCAAATTAAAATTGGAACTAAAACTGTAATCACAGACTGAATCGATCACCACTGTCATTTGCTCAGATTTGAAAATCGTCAAAATAGCAAACTCATTCAAACCAAATGTAAAATCTGATTTATCTTTGACATAGGTAATGTAATGAGCTAAGAATCATATCCATATTTTCAAAGGTTGAAATAGTAATAATGAACCTGTAAATGAAGTCAAAGACAGGAAATCCCAGCAAACAACCATTCAACTTACTAGTAGCAACATAGTAGGGCAAAGAGACCCATAAGTTCTTATAGTGGTAATGGTGTTTAGAGTTGGTCAACACTCAACAGGGATGAAGTACATTTACTCCATCAATAATGCTGTATTTGTGACTCACTTTTAGATTTTCTTTATTATCTTTTTTGTGTGTCAAGAAACAAACTAAGCCTCTACAACTCTACAAGCAATATTTGCCATTTTAGCATTTTACACATTTATTGAAAAAACACTATAAACAACTACAACAACATATCCTATTATATCCCAGTAGACGAGGTTTACGGGGGTCGAGATTGATATTTCCTTACCAACAACAAGTTAGAAGAAAGTAACCTATATGACCCAAAAATCCTAAACATTTATAGCAGAACCTAACACATGAAACATAAAAAGACTGAACCCACCACCCAAACTTAACCGACAGAAACCAGACAAATCATGTTCCCAAGAGAGAAAAACAAAAGACAAGGAACCAGAAACACTGATCCTAGCTCGAACGAACAATATTAGCTTAGCCTTGTGTAACCCGGATCTTCTCCCTCCATAAAGCTCTGACCTTGGTCAAATCCTCTCAGAGTGCCAAAACATAGAGATCTTTCCAAATGACTTTCATCCAACTCTTTTTTTATCTTCTTGTGCCACAACGATACGTCTACGAAAAAAGAGTTGGATGGAAACACAATTATTAAGAAACTCAATCATAAACCAAAAAACCTACTAACTTTTTTCTCAAATTTACAAAACATTATCACCCACCTCATTTTCTACCAATTAATGAAAAAGACTTTGTATAAATTACGTTGTGTAACTTCCAATACTAAATCATTACCTACAACTTTAAAACGACATAAATTTCTTACCAAAAAATCTAAATCTAAAATGACTTGAGAAATAGAGTCTTGAGCTAAAACTCTCAAAATACAATCAGTTAGAAATCAAACACATGGACAGAACCATTCAAAGAATAACTAAAATTAACAAGGGGTCTGACAACCTGTTCACACTTATTGTAGATGATATATAGATTCGATAAAGCATATGCACTAGACTATAGACGATATGCAGAACTCGTTAAGACATACACACTATACTATAAACGATATGCAGAACTCGATATGACATATACACTATACTATAAATGATATGCAGAACTCGATAAGGCATACACACTAGACTATAAACGATATGCAAAACTCGCTAAGGCATACACACTATACTATAAACGATATGCAAAACTCGATAAGGCATATGCATTATATTATAGACGATATGCATAACTCGATAAAGCATATGCACTATACTATAGATGATGTGCATAACTCACTAAGGTACTAAGAGATCATAAATCGAGGCCACAAATTTAGCCCATAAATCAAGACCACACATTTTACGATTTGGTTAATTTGTTTATTCCGTCTCATCCGTCTATCTAACTAAATTCAACACTTACAAATAGTTTCACTGTTTCATCATAAGAGGTTGTTTAACGAGAGCCGACGAATATATATAGATATAATAAGAAAATGAGGTACTGCATTAAAAATACAATTTTTGTAAGCAATGCAATTTGTAATCCAATTTGTATTGGCAGTTTGTTAGACTTTTTAAACGAACGAGGGTAAAGATGTGCATTTCTTCGTGATGAAATGTCTTGGACCGAATTAAACACATTGATCGAAGAGAAAAAAAAGGAAGAGAAGATTATAAAATCCTGCAACTTCATTTAACATTTGCCCACGTTGAAGAAGCAACTCTGTCACTAACCTTCACAAGCTCAAGACTGAAGAAAATGTGGCCCAATCCCGAAGAAGCATTTATGAATTTTTGTTGTTAGACAAGAAAGATAATATTAAAGGCAAGCAGTAGCTTATTAATATTGCTACACAAATCAAGATAGAGGGCAAAGATCAACCATGGCTAAGCATAAAAAATTCTCTTCACATTTCTTCAGATTGATCCTGCCTCATACCCTTCAAAATCGCAGTCTTGTAAGCTTTTCCCTCCTTTTCTAACTCGTATGCTAAATCATGCATAAACATCATTGTAAATTCTGACAGGCTCTTCCAAGAGATTTTGTGAAGAAGCATGGGAAAAGCTTGGACAAGTATGCTCATCTTCAACTCCCAACTGGTGCAGAATCGAAAATGGAGCTCAAGATTTGTAACAACCGAGCTTGGCTACAACAAGGATGGCCAGATTTTGTTGACAAATACTCAATCCAACTTCATTACTTTCTAGTGTTTAGATACAAATGCAAATCTCGTTTCAGTGTCCGGATTTATGATCCGACTACTTCAGAGATTGAGTATCCAGTCATCAAGGAGGAGCCTCTTAGTGATGAAGATGAAAATATTGCAAACCAGTCTAGTAAGTAACATTGCATTTTTTTCCCCATCATGCAGTTATGTTTAAAAACAAGTGATCATATAGTTTTGTATTGTAGGGAAGATAGTTGCCTTTCGGAGCTCGAATCTTCGTTTCACAGTCCCCATGAGACCAGCTTATGTTTCTGCTAATGCTCATTTGGTATGTTTTATCTACAATATGCATGATTTTTTGAGAGATGTATACATGAAAATGTTTTTCATTTTGTACAGTACATCCCGTCGGATCCTGCAAGAAGCCCTATTTTCAAGGAGAGAAATAACAATGACATACAACTTAAGCTCAATGGAAGAACTTGGTGCATGAAGTATTCTATTGGAACGCCTCCGCGGTGTAGAGTGAGTTTCCATTTGGGTTGGTGTACATTTTCAAGAGAAAATCATCTACAAGATGGAGATATATGCACCTTTGACCTGGTCAATGCTGAGCCCATCGTATTCAAAGTCTATGTATCTCGAATTTCTGATGAAAAAGTTGATAAGAGAATAGCTGATTTCACCAAAAGAAAGAACAAATCTGTGCCCTGTCTTCCTTCTGGTACACCAATTTCTGTTATTCTGTTTTTATCATAACTTGAGCTATTATTAGTAACATGGTTAATATATTTATCTTTCATAACTCGCAGGGATGAAAGAATCTGATGAGGAATCTAGAGCCATAAAAAGGGCTAAAGATTATGAATGCAATGAGTCCTCATTCAAAGTTCTGATGAGGAAACCAAATGTTCAAGATTGGTTTAGGCTGGTATAATTCAGTTTCCTTCAATAATATATCTGATTCACTGACTGCTAATTGTATAAAAATATGAAGTGAAGTTTTTGTTTTGTAGCGCATACCGAATGCTCATCATTCGAGATACCTTGTGGGACAACATGGAAAACAAGCATTCCTCCATGGGCTTGATGACGAAGCTTGGCCTGTTAGCGTCTATGTTGGTAAAGAGGCAAGATTCTCATCTGGTTGGAAGGATTTTGTATTGGATAATAATTTGAAACCAGGGGATGCTTGTGTGTTTGAGCTTCTTAGTCAACTGCAAAATCACTACAAAGTCACCATATTTCGCAACGCTGAACCAAATTAGATTTCCTGCAAGAAACAGCAGGCGTACATTTTGGATTTGTTGTGTTATAAAGTATGTGGGAACTTTGCTGTTTTAAACTACAACTGAACCTAGCTCTATTATGAATGAGATTCTGAACCAGCAGCTTCAGCTAAGTTATCTTTCACTATTATTATTATTCAAAAGGATCTGTTTTTGTGCAGCTAAACTACTGAATGTTGGTTGATTAGCTGTTTTTGTGCAGCATTTTATCCCACATCGGTTAGGATAGGGAGATGGAAGTTTTGGAGTTGGTATAAGTTATTGAATGAAATGTTGAGCAATTCATACCTTTCTCGGCCTTTTGGCTAAGATCAAGTGTAGTATCTGTTCTTATCAGTTTAATATCTGATATGTGGGCCATCGGCCCACTTTGATATTAAATTTATTTTTTAAGGGGAAGGCCCATCAGAGTAGCTTGCTACTTGGGCCTTTACATGTCGCCCATGTCTTGCACTATTGCATGGGCCTGACCCACCCCATCAATTCAGAGTTTAATCTTAAAATTTGTACTAGTTGAATTACTCCGTATAATCCGGACCTTGCTAGAGATATATTAAGGCCCCGTTCGGCTTGGATGAAGTTTATAAAAAAACTGGTTGAAGTTGAAGATTTTGGTGAATTGAAGTGTTTTTCACCTGTTCGGCAAAGATGAAGCACAAAAGTGCTTTTGGTTGAAGCTGGTTGAAGGAAATGACTAACTTCAACCCAACAATAGCCATTTCAATAATTTAGCCCCCAGATGAAGCAAATTGCTTCAACTTCAACCCGTATGAAGGTGCCAAAATTCCAACAAGTACCCTTGGGGTATGCCTTGTTATCACTGTCGATCGAATTCTTCCTGGTATGCCTTGCTCTCATTTTTACGAAGAACAATCGCCTCTTCTCTTCACTTCTCTGAACCCTAAATTTTCTTCACTTATTTTGCAGCGCCAAATCGAAAGGAAGAGCATCCAACATTCGTTTCAGATTTATCAAGGTATGTGTACCCTCAATTTTGATTTTGCTTAAGCCCTTACTTGCTTAATTTCGATATCTACTGAACCCTAAAATTCCCAAATGTGAAATTTCTTCAATGTCTGTTGTAATTGCAAAGCTTTGGGTGTAATGATTGTCGATTAGGATGCTGTAATTTCTGCTGAACCCTAATACGAATTTTGTATTGTGAATTATAGACATTTGTAGTTGTGCACTCCATGTGTATGATGAAATGCCAAACACATGGATGATGGCTTGATGAGTGTTTTCTCGGTATGTCCTCACTGTGATAACTTCGATCAATTCTGAGGTAGTAATACTAATGCATTTTTATCACAGTGATGACATGTGATGACATATAGTGAATTACTACCATCTTAAGTTGTCACCAATGAAGCTTAACATGAAAGAAGTTAGTGAACATGTGAAAGAACTAGTTGTGAAAGAAGTTATAGATTCATTATCTGTTACAATAATTGAATCGACTTCTTCCTCCTCTATTCTTCAGGTATTTCTCTGAACTCTAATTTTAGAAGTGCTTTGAATCCTAATTTCAGAGTTTGAAGCTTGATTTTGAGTTTGGTCTAAATATCGATTATTCTTCAAAAAAAATTACATTTTCTTAAACTTTGGTGTAAATATTGTTGATTTGGGCATTGTCTATGGTTGATATACATACAAACTGGACTAAAATTCATTCTTTAATTGTGTTTTATTGACTTTGCTAGATGTGCACTCCATGTGTTTGTTGAAATGCCCATTTTTGTTGGCTGCTGTAAATTCAAAGGAGAGAAGCATACAATTTGTAAGATTGTTGATTGTTGTTCATCTAGATGGTAGGAGTGCCAACAACTAGCAAAGTCACTTGTATAATGTGAATTTGTTCTTCTTGACATTAAGAAAATGAACTAGAGGTTTTTTTTATCTATAGGTTGCTACTTGACACTAGACAAAAACTGTTCATATCTTATTCACATATGCTTGTTGATGAACATGTACTGAACTAGTCTCCGTAAATCAGGTATACTTAGGTAACAAAGAAAAATTCCTTATGAGGTTGCAAGTATATATTGAGAAAAGGAAAGGAAAGAAAGAACAAGAGAAGAAGACATCAATCACAATGGTCCAAGGTCCTAAGCCATGAAAACCTACAGACCTTTCCAGGAGGAGACATATATTTGTGAAGCTTAAACATTCACTTCCAGCCCACATGATTCCTCCTCCACTACTGAGAGCCACAAAGGAAGGCAAGACTGCAAAAGAAGTTCAGGTAAATGGTTCCTCACCACCTAATGAGACCTGAGACCTTTCCTAGATGAAGTTGTTGAGCAGCTTGCAAGTATTCCTCCTCCTCCACTACTCAGAATGAAGTTGTTGAGCAAACTGAGACCTTTCCTAGATGAGGTATATATTTGTTTCCCGAATGAGAACAATTAAGTATAGGTTTATGCCATTTTCTTGCCTTCGAAGGTATTGTATTATTATTGTTCTATTTGTATAAGTGGCTTATTATTTTTTTGTTAGTTCTGCACCAAGTAGCTTTTCTGCTAATATTGTGCAGCTTGTGTATATAAGCATATACTTATCTATGGTTAAGTCTTATAAAGTCTATTAGCTCAATCGGGAGAGCAATGTGATATACACATAGATGTGGGTTCGAATTCCACATAGACTTATGTATATGGTTAAATCTTATAAATATAAATAAATGTATTAGAATCTAAATTATAATATTTTAAAGTTATATATATAAGCATATGAAATGTGTTATATGGCCTATTGTTTTTCTTTTATGTATATGGTTATTTTAGTATTCAATTATATCTAGAACAAAATATTTATTGAATTTAATAAAATTAAGTATTTTATTTATGATTTAAAATATTTTAAATTTTAACTTTGAATTAATAAACTATTTTAAATATTAACTTTGAATTATTAAATTAAATAACTACATTTCATACAAACAAAACACAAATATAACACATAAACATTTTAATCTAAAATTCATTTACAAAATTATATCCATACCCCCCTTTTGGTAATTTCACTTCACAATCACTCAACTTCAACTACCATTTTTTTCTTTATCGAACACCACTTTTTCCAACTTCAACCCAAAAAGCAACTTCAGCTACTAACTTCAGCTTCAACTACTTACTTCAGCTTCAACTACCTTCAGCTTCAACTACTTACTTCAGCTTCAGCTACCTTCAGCTTCAACTACTTACTTCAGCTTCAGCTACTTTCAGCTTCAACTACCTTCAACCCCAAAAAACTTCATCTTCACCGAACGGGGCCTAAGTATAAAGTAGTGTAAACCTCTTTTGATTGCCACATGTAAAAAAAAAGATGGGTAGTAAAAAGAGTTTTGAAGTCACACCATCAAAAGTTGTGTAAATTTTATCTTATTTATATTTAGGCCCCGTTCGGTAAAGATGAAGGTTTTTGGGGTTAAAGGTAGCTGAAGCTGAAGTAAGTAGTTGAAGGAAGCTGAAGCTGAAGTTAGTAGCTGAAGTTGCTTTTTGGGTTGAAGTTGGAAAAAGTGGTGTTCGGTAAAGATGAAAAAAATGGTAGTTGAAGTTGAGTGATTGTAGAGTGAAATTACCAAAAGGGGTATGGATATAATTTTATAAATGAATTTTAGATTAAAGTGTTTGTGTTTTGTTTGTATGAGATTTGGTTATTTAATTTAATAATTCGAACTTAATATTTAAAATAGTTTATTAAAATTTAAAAATTCATATAAACTACGGAGTATATTTTAGATTATAAATAAAATACGTAATTTATTAAATTCAATAAACATTTGATGCATATATATATAACTTTAAAATTTTATAATACAATATTAATACATTTATTTATATTTATAAGACTTCACCATATATACATAAGTCTATGTGGGATTCGAACCCACATCGATGTGTATATCACATTGCTCTCCCAATTGAGCTAATAGACTTCTTCGACATGATAGAAGATACAGATTCATTACACCACAACACCAGCAAAACGAAGAAAGTACCCGACTCTATGAAACATAATTCATTAGAATGATCAGTGCCCCAACGATTACAAAATCATAGTCTGAAGTACTGTATCTAGATTATAGATCAAAGTATATGAGATGGGCAATGTTAACTCTATACATGGACAATTCAGAAGCTATGATGGAAAGCCAAACATTGATATGCTTTATATATGAAGATACATCATATATACATGGTCATATGCCGTGCCCCAAGCAGCCTTCATCTCGGCTGACCACATCTCAGGAACTGCCTCCTTTATTGTCTCCACTAGTGGATACCTTACAACCTGAGATTAGGATTAGTTAAAACCGACTCTAGCACTTTACTCCAAATCTTGTTTTTACATGCCATTAGATAGAGTCTGAGAATGGGAAGTTACCTCATAATGCTCATCAACAACTCCGTATTTGAAGTGGGTTGAACAGAGACACTTTAGGCTTGACTCTCTAACCGTCACTTTCCCTGTCTTCCTTAGCTGAATTGCTGATTCACAAGTCTGACAAACAATGTGTGTTTCTTGAGTTTACACATGAAAAACACATACATATATATATATATATTATTGCATTAGAGGTACGAGAAAAAAGAAGAGAGAGTGACCATGATGAGGACAGTCATCGCATGGGTCTTGAGCTTGGGATTCTTCTCAACAGGCACCTCTGAATTCTTCAGGAATGAGAACATCTTCTTTGTTGCTGGAGCTATCTCAAATACTCTGCAGTTCATGCCAAATCAACAATAATAGGGATGATCACTGAGATTGAAAAAGAGAGCCAAGTTTGATTGTTGCTACTTACTTCAAGAACGTGAAAAACTTATTGTCTCCTATGGATTCAACATAAGGAATATTGTCTCCAACTCACACCAGCCATCTCCAACTTACACCATCATTTGTATCTCCAAATTGTACTGAACAACAACTCAAGCCAAGTCCAACAATTTTACAAATGTTGCATCCTACTGCAAATGTTAAGTTATGCTTCATTCCATGGATTTTACAACAATAAAAAAAATTGGCATTTCAACAAACACATGGAGTGCACAACTAGCAAAGTCAATAAAACCCAATAAGGAATGAATTTCAATCCAGTTTGTATGAATATCAACCATATATAATGCCAAATCAACAATATTTACACCAAAACTGAAGCAAATGTAAATTATTTTGAAGAATAATCGAAATTTAGCCACTCCATGTAATGGCATGCAGCAGTGCAGCAAAATAGATGAATTCCCAATCAAAAGAAAGAAAAAGGGCAAAATACCTGAATCGTGTACATAGAACAAGCCAATCTAATGGAACTTGAGTTGGAGAATCAAGCTTCAAACTCAGAAATTAGGGTTAAAGTTTATCAAAATCAGAAAGTGAAAAGGGTGAAGAGAAATACTTTGAATCGGAATGGAAGAGGAGTAGAGAAATCACAAGGGCATTTGATGGAATATTACCAGCTTCAACTGGGTTGAAGTTGAAGCATTTGCTTCATCTTGGGGGGGCTAGATGAAGGAAAATTGCACTATTTGGTTGAAGTTACCCATTTCCTTCAACCACCTTCAACCAGCTTCATACAAATCTGCTTTTTTGCTTCATCTTTGCCGAACAGGTGAAATTTGCTTCAACCAACCAAATTCTTCAACTTCATACCGTTTTTTGTGTAACTTCATCTAATCCGAACGGGCCCTTACTCTCCCTCCGTCCCTTAATGTTCTTCCAATTTACTTTTGACACATTTGTCGAGACACGTTTTGTAACGTTAATATCTCCAAATATACGTTAATAAAAATTATAAAATGTGAGTCCGTGGAAACGTCCACCGAAACCGAAAACAGTCAGGACCCAGATGAGTTCATCGCCGAGTTCACTTGTCACCTGGCTCAGTCCGCGTTCACGAGAGAGCTACCAAACCACAGCAGCACCACCCCCACCTCAAGAGTTACACAGCAGCACCACCACCACCATGCGAGTTCCTCATTGACGACGACCCATTTCTATTTTTCCACCAAGATGAGCTGCAACGGGAAGACAAGAAGGTCTAGGCATTAAATATATCAAAGTAGTCTCCCTACTTTATCATTTCACTTCACAAGGAATAGAGAAGAAATAAATAAAAACACTCATTTCTGGAGGTGTAGCAGGAGTAATTACTTTTTCTATTCTCGTTTAGTAAGAATTTATAAAAACGAGGTTTACACAACAATATACTGAGTGTATCTTTAGATTTGTTGCCGTCAAGACACCCACCAAGCTATAAATAACATCAAATCTTGAACTGCTAAAGCATAAACCTCATTGAATTTCTCAGCAATCACAGTTGCCCATTTCCAAAGAAGCAATTATGATTTTTGTGTGGTTAAACCAGGAAAATAAAGTTGAAGGGAAAATGCAATTCAGCAGTTGCTTATTAATGATAGTGGTGGTATCCATTCTAGCTAGGGGTGACCAAAAATATCCGATCCGGCCGATCCGATCCTTAAAACTCCGCATTCGAAAATATCCGATTAAGTTTTATTCGAATCCGGTCCGATCCGGGAGAATTTTTCGGATATTTGGACCGGATACGGATCGGGATATTTAGCTTACGGATATCCGAAAATATCCGGTACTATTATTTTAATATATAAATATATTTTTATAGAACTAAAATATACTTTTATAAGTGTAGATGATTCAATAATTATTTTTATACATTTTTAAACAATAGGATATATTCTCTCAACACAAAAATTCCCTTGTATATAACATAAATTTTATTGTTGTTCTCAAAATTTAATTTTTAATTGCTTATTTAAATTGTTGATTCGCTAAATGAATCAAATATATTAATTTTCACATCTTAATTCCTCTATATAATATATATAATTATATATTTAACATTTATTTTATATTTTGTGAATTTTAATTTTAATAAAAATAAAAAGTTTAATTTAAATTTCATATACCTTCTAGAAATCGGATAATTCGGATATCCGAGTCAAATATCCGATCCGATCCGGACAATATTTACCGGATATCCGCTCCAAAACGGACCGGATACCGGATCGGATCGGATAATCCGATTGCTCAGCCCTAATTCTAGCTGCTCTATACATATTCCTACACATCTGATTTCTAAGCGGTTGGACAGGTTCTTGATGAATATGCAGGGTTGTCTTCGTTGGCATAATGCGGTGGTTCGCCATCTTCCCAAATTTGGCTCGGACCATACCCCGCTCCTTCTCCGTTTGGCGCCTAGGGTCGTTTTTGACAGAAATCGAAGGCCTTTCCGCTTTGAAGCTGCTTCGACCTCTCATCCTCATTTTCTTGCTTTTATTAAGGAGTCTTGGAATCGTGAGTGCCCGACTAATATTTCTCTTGCCAACCTCAAGACGGCTCTCTTAGAGTGGAACAAATCTTGTTTCGGTAATATCTTTGAGAAGAAAAGGAGGCTTCTCGAATTACTGGACAAGACTCAAGTTGAGTTGGCGGCTAGACCGACGGATGAGCTTATTAGAGTGGAAAACTGTGTTGCCAAGGATCTTGATGAGGTTATTAGTCAGGAAGAAACTTTGTGGAGACATAAATCTAGGGAGACTTGGCTCTTGGAGGGCGATCGCAACACGGCTTTCTTTCACGCCTCCACTATTGTCAGACGTAAGAGAAACCGTGTGAAAATGCTTTTGGACTCCCATGGTGAGTGGATCGAGGAAAATGCGGCTTTAGAAGACTTGGTTGTTGGGTTTTTTCAGTCCTTGTATACCCTTCCTTGTCAGGAATTCTTTCCTATCTCGACTTTCCATGGCGGCTTCCCTGTTTTGGATCAGTCGAGATGGACAAAGCTTTGCACTGTTTTCTGGGATGAGGAGATTCTTTCGGCCATCAAGTGTATGGGTAGCCTGAAGGCGCCCGGGCCGGACGGCTTCCAACCTCTGTTCTTCCAAAAGTGTTGGTCGACGGTGGGTGCTTTTGTCATCAAGATGGTTAAGGAGTTTTTCTGTACGAGTAAGCTTCCGGCTGGCTTGAACGACACTCTTATTACTCTCATCCCTAAGGTGCCTAATCCCGATAAGGTTAGTCTTTTCCGGCCCATTAGTCTCTATAATGTTACTTACAAAACTATCACGAAAGTGCTTGTGAGTAGATTGAGATGGGATTTCATTGTGGACACCCTCCATGATGCGAGTTTCGATGATACCTGGATTGGCTGGATTTCTGAGTGTATCTCTTCAATTTATTTGAATGTTCTCTGGAACGGAGAGCGAACGAGGGATATTGTGCCCACTCGGGTTATCCGCCAGGGAGACTCTATATCCCCTTATCTTTTTGTTTTGTGCATCGAGAGATTAAGTCATATGATTCTTAATGCTGTTGATGATCGCATGTGGACTCCGATTCAGCTCTCGCGGGGTGGGCCGAGGTTGTCTCACCTGTTGTTTGCTGATGATATTCTCCTGGTTGCTGAAGCTTCTGTGGAGCAGATTGGTGTTATCCAAAGCATCTTAGACAGATTCTGTGATTCTTCTGGGCAAAGGGTGAACCGTGATAAGTCGAAGCTCTTCATTTCCCCGAATGTTGAGCAGAGTATGGTCGACGATATTCAGAGGGCTTGTGGATTCTCTCTCACCACTGATCTTGGCATTTATCTTGGCATGCCTCTCCTCCACAAGCCGATTAACAAGAATACTTTTGATCCCCTTCTTGAGAAGATCTGTAGTCGTCTTATGGGTTGGAAGAGTAGACGCCTCAGCTTTGCGGGCCGTGTTACTCTTGCTAAGTCTGTTCTGCATTCTCTCCCGGTGTATTCTATGGCGTCAATCAATCTTCCGGCCTCTACTTGTGAGAAAATTGACCAAATCACTCGCTCTTTTGTTTGGGGAAGCTGGGGTGAGCAGAAGAAGATCCATCTTCTTCACTGGGAGGAAATCTCTAAACCCAAAGAGTGTGGTGGTTTGGGCTTGAAGAGTATGGAGGATATGAATCTGGCGCTCACGGGAAAACTCACTTGGCGCTTTCTTAAAGACGAGTCCAGCCTTTGGGGCAACGTTTTGAGAGCCAAGTACATCCGTCCTTCTCGGGCTGTCCATGGGCATCCTTCACCGGCTTGGAGAAGTATTCTGAAAGCTAATACGATTGTCATTGCTCCCGGCTCTAAATGGCTGGTTGGTAATGGTAAGAGAATCAGGTTCTGGAAAGACAAGTGGTTACTGGATGTCGAGCTGCGGCAGGTTGCTTTGAGCCCTATTCTGGGTTCTCATGAGGATGTGTTGGTTGAACACTTTTGGACCCATAATGAGGGGTGGTGCTGGAATCCTCTAGATAGGCTGTTACCGCCTGGGGTTCTTCTGAAGCTTGCTGCTGTTGTGGTGTCTAATGAGACGGAGCATGATGATGTGCAGGCTTGGGGTCTGTCGAGTGATGGGAACTTCAGCGTGTCGTCGGCGTACTCTCTTATTCATTCTAGGAGTTCGTTGATTGACTTGGATGCCCCGGTTTTCAAAGCCATTTGGAGTTTGGGTGTACAGGAAAGAGTGAAGCATTTTTCTTGGCTGGTTTTCAGGGGTGGGGTCATGACTAATATGGAGAGAGTTAGGCGTCATATCAGTTCCTGTGATGTGTGCCCCCTTTGTCGTTCTGCTCCGGAGTCCCTACTGCATCTTTTTAAGGACTGCCCTGCTGTTCAGAGAGTTTGGTCGGTCCTCCAACCGCCGTTTGCTTGGGACGAGTTTTTTGGTTGGAATTGGGCGCAATGGGTGCGTCTCAATTTTTTGGCTAAGACAGTCCTGTCTAGTGGTCTGCGATGGGCGTGCATCTTTGCTAATGCCCTTTGGAGTAATTAGAAATGGCGTAACGATTGGGTTTTCAACAAGATTGTTTTTGGAGGAGATAAAGCGACCCATATTTTGAAGTTATCCGAGGAGTTTGTGATTGCTTCCAGACGGAATCAGACGAAGGTTGTCAGAATCCTGGATACGGTTTGGGTTCATTGGTCCCCTCCGGATGCGTCTTGGGTTAAAGTTAACACTGATGGTTCGGTGGTGGATGGCTTGGCTACGGCTGCTGGTGTCATTCGGGACAATAAGGGTGGTTGGCTTGGAGGATTTGTGTTGAATATTGGCATGTGCTCTGTCCCTATGGCTGAGCTCTGGGGTATAATTTCGGGTCTCAGGCTTGCCTGAGAGAGGGGTTATAAGAGGGTTGTTTTGGAAACGGACTCGCAACTTGCGGTTCAGCTTCTCAATAAACCTATGGATCGTTGTCACCCTCTTTTCAGCCTCGTCTCAACGGCGCTAGGCTTCATTCGTAGAGACTGGGATATCCAGTTTCAGCACATTTTTCGTGAGGCTAATTCGGTGGCTGACCGGCTTGCTTCTTTTGCTTTTCATTTTCCGCGTGGTTTTCATTTTCTTGTTGTTCCGCCCGATTGGGTGTCTCTTTGTATCTCGGACGATGTTAGGGGTTTTGCTACACCCCGCCTGGTGACAAAATATGATTTTTATATAAAATTCTCGAGAGTGGTGCCTCTCTTTTTACCAAAAAAAAAAGAAAAAGGAAAGTGGGTAACAATGGAGAAGTCTCCACCAATGTCTTCATATTTCTTCAGGATAATTTTTCCGCACATCCTTCAAAATGGCACGCTTGTAAGTCCCCCCCCCCCTCCATTCTTACTCTTATGCATATACTTCTGATTTTAGAGCTCTGGGTTATAAAACATTGAAGATGTTAGCAAGATTTCTAGGCAGAAATCTCCAAGAATATTGATGCTATACTTAACTGGTCATTCATATACTTCACTGTAAATTCTGACAGCCCCTTCCAAGAGATTTTGTGAAGAAGCATGGGAAAAGCTTGGGCAAATATGCTCGTATCAAACTCCCAACTGGTGCAGAATCGAAAATGGAGGTCAAGATGTGTAACAACCGCGCTTGGCTACAACAAGGATGGCCAGATTTTGTTGAGAAATACTCAATCCAACTTCATTACTTTCTAGAGTTCAGATACAAAGGCAAATCTCGTTTCAGTGTCCGGATTTATGATGATGTCACTACTTCAGAAATTGAGTATCCAGTCATCCATTCAAAATCTTCTGACAAACCCATCCAGATCAAGGATGAACTTCTTAGTGATGATGATGATGAAGATGTTGCAAACCAGTCTAGTAAGTAGTAATTAATTGCTTAGTTTTTTCAAGCATGATGCACCATGTTTATAAATAAGTGTTCATGTAATCATCAATTGTAGGGAACAAAGTTTTGCAAAGAGAAAAGGCCTTTCAGAGCTCGAATCTTCATTTTATAGTCGCCATGACACCATTTTATGTTTCTGGGTCTTATTTGGTATGTTTTATCTTCAGTTTGCAATAACACTGACCAAGATTGCTATCCTAGAGAGGTAATATATGAAAAAGTTTTTCGTGTTGTGCAGCATGTGCCGGCGGGTTCTGCAACAAACTATATTCGCAGCAAGGGGAAAAGCAACAACATAAAACTTTACTACAATGGAAGAAGTTGGTGCATGAAGTATGCCATTGGAGCCCCACCACCGCATAGAGTGAGATTTTGTTGGGGATGGCGTATATTTTCCCAAGAAAATCATCTACAACAAGGCGATATATGCGCATTTGAACTGGTCAATACTGAGGCCTTGGCATTCAAGGTCACTATTTTCCACATTAAAGACGAACAAGTTGACAAAAGGCCCTTCAAAGAAGCAGATCTTCTTGAAAAGGATTTCATGAAAAGGAAGAACAATTCATCATCTTCCAGTAAGATATGAATGAAAATATATATATGCATCCATCTATTTGTATATTGATGGATTTTGTATAACTTGCATTTGCAGGAATGAAAGAAACTCCAAATGAAACTAAAAACAGAAAAAGGAAGTGCAGTGATTCTCCGGAGGAATCTGTTGAGAATCATGATCGAACCAGAGAGAAGAGAATGAGAGAGTTTGAGGAAGAAAGAGTTGATTGATTGATTGAGTTTGTTACAGAAGATGAAAGCAATTAAGTAGTGAACCAGCAAGCTACACTAACAAACTAACCACTTTCTAACAACATTAAGCCTACGTGGCATCCACTAAACCGGGTAAACCAACAGCCCCCCTCAAGTTGGAGGGTAGATTGTCAACTAAACCCAACTTGGGAACTGCAATGGAATGCATAGGTCCAGACAAAGGTTTAGTAAACACATCTGCAAGTTGATAAGGAGTAGGAATGTGTGTCAAGGTGATCATGCCTTCAAGCAGCTTCGAGCGAACAAAATGACAGTCCAAATCAATGTGTTTGGTACGCTCGTGGTAGACAGTGTTCCTGGCAATGTATATGGCAGCCTGGATGTCACACTGAACTGGGATAGGTTGCACATTTGGAATGGTAAGCTCATGAAGCAACCTGCTCAACCAAGCAAGTTCTGCAGTGACTCTTCTAATGGCTCTATATTCAGCTTCAGCTGAAGAGAGACTCACTGTGACTTGCTTCTTGGATTTCCATGAGAGAGGAGCAGTCCCAAGACTTATATAATAGCCACTTACAGATCTTCTAGTAGTGGGGCAAGCAGCCCAATCAGAGTCACAATAAGCTTGAAGATCAAATGTAGTTGTGGAGCTAAGGAGAAGTCCAAGAGAGGCATTGTGTTGGACAAACTGCAATGTGTGAAGAGCTGCTTCCCAATGAATGGAAGTTGGGGCATGCATAAACTGACTTAAGTGTTGAATTGCAAATGCCAGATCAGGCCTGGTGTTCACCAGGAAATTAAGCTTTTCTACAAGGACTCTGTAAGGAGTTGGATCTGAGAGAACAACACCTTGAGTTGGCTCCAATTTAACAGCTGGATCCAGAGGACTATGAAAGACCTTAGAAGGTGGAGAGAAGTCCTTGATCATTTCCTGGATGAACTTGCGTTGAGTCATTATAATTCCCTGAGGTGTCTTGAGAAATTCAATACCAAGGAAGTAGTGAAGGGGACCCAAATCCTTGATACTGAATGTGGCATGTAAATAATTCTTCAACTGGAGAATTTGAGCCTCATCATTCCCAGTGATGAGAATGTCATCCACATAAATGACTAGAAAGACCATAGACTGCTCAAATTTCTTATGGAACAATGAGTAGTCATTTAAGGATTGTGTAAATCCTTGGGAAATAAGAGATTCAGAGAGTTTGTTGTACCATTGTCTCGAGGCCTGCTTGAGTCCATAGAGGGACTTGTTGAGTCTACAAACTTTCTGATGATGATGGAGATGTCTCAGCCTAAGAGGAAGTTTCATGTAAACTTCAGTGTCAATCTCACCATGTAAGAAAGCATTGTTAATGTCCAATTGGGAGAGAGACCAGCCTTTCTTTATGGCAGTAATGATAAGAGCTCTGATTGTGGTTATCTTCACCACTGGAGAGAAAGTTTCCTGGTAGTCAATGCCTGCCTTCTGAGTACATCCTCTTATAACCAATCGTGCCTTGTGTCTCTCAAGACTACCATCTGCCTTGAGTTTGATCTTGTATACCCACTTAGAGCTAATTGGCTTCTTGCCTTTGGGGAGATCTACTATGTCCCAAGTGCTGTTGGAATCCAAGGCTGCAAGTTCTTGGTTCATAGTTGTTTGCCAATCAGGAGATTGAACTGCTTCTTCATAAGAACCTGGTTCATGAAGAGAATGTAAAACAGATAAGACATTCTTGTCAGTTTCAGTAAGAGCATTGAAACAAAAGGCAGCTCCAGGGGACTCATTTTGATCTGTGCACACATAATTGCAGAAGTAATCCTCAAGATAAGGTGGAGGATTGACACTCCTGGTAGATCTTCTTGGAGCAATAGGAGGAGCAACAATAGGAGAGGGTGTATTTTGTGGAGGAGAGGGAATATTTTGTGGAGGAGAGGATGTATTTTGTGGTAATATTGGATGAGGAGAGGAGGGAATAAATGAAGGTAAGATATCTGTATCATCAAGTATGGTAGTTTGAGGAGGAGTGGAGAAGGGAAAGGGAGAGGAGTCAAGAGAAAAGGGATAGATGGTTTCATGAAAGGTTACATATCTGGATATGAAAACAGACTTGGTTTCCAGATTGAGAAGAGTGTACCCTTTGATGCCAAAAGGGTAACCAAGGAATACACACTTCACAGCTCTAGCCATCAGCTTAGTCTTGCCAACTTTAATAGAGGAAGCATAAGCAAGGCAACCAAAATTCCTGATGTGTGCATAAGAAGGAGGTATGTTGAATAGCTTCTCATAGGGAGAAAGGTTGCCAAGAACTTTAGTAGGAAACCTGTTAATGAGATAAGTAGCTGTCAACAAGCAATGACCCCAGTAGAGCATAGGAACTTTGGTTTGAAATAAAAGAGCTCGAGCTGTTTCTAATAAGTGCTTGTGCTTGCGTTCCACTACTCCATTTTGTTGTGGAGTGTACACACAACTTCTTTGATGGATACTGCCTTTGGAAGCAAAATAAGAAGTCCCTGCATGACTGACACCAAGCTCAAGAGCATTATCAGATCTTATGATCTTAACAGATTTCTGGAACTGAGTTTCAATGAGTTGAATGAAGGCCTGAAGAAGAGAGAAAGCATTACTCTTGGTCTTCATCAAGTGAGTCCAAGTGAGTCTTGTGTAATCATCTACAATGGTGATAAAATATTTGTGGCCATCATATGTAGTGGTATTATAAGGGCCCCATGTATCCACATGTATCATTTCAAAAGCATAAGTAGTGCTAATAGAACCGGAGGGAAAAATTTTTCTTTGATGTCTAGCCTTTGCACAAATTTCACAGGCAGAAAGCAAATCTTTATTGAAATCACAGTTCAATATGGAACTCAGTTTATACAAAGGTATATGGCCCAACCTATGGTGCCAAAGAATTACATCTTTTGTCTTAGAAACACAGTTTGAAGCTAAGACATGATTACTAGAAGGACTAGAAACATGAACATCCTTAGGAGAATCCGAATTCTGGGAAATTGAGACTCCTTGTCTTGAAGCATGAACTTGAAGAACATACAGTCTGTTGCACACCTTACCAAGCACCAGTGCTTGACTCAGAGAAGGGCCCTGCATCCATGAAGACTCAGAATCGAAGCAAGCAATACAATTAAATTGCTTAACAAGTCTCTGTACTGCTAACAGACTAAACTTGAAGTGTGGTACAAATAACACATCATGTAAGACCAAAGCTGGTGAGATGACAACAGTTCCAGACATCTTAACCACAACCTTTTGACCATTAGGTAAATAAATTGAGATAGGTTGTTGGAGAACAATTAGCTCACTGAACAAATCCAGATTGAAGGTCATATGATCACTAGCACCTGAATCAATAATCCAAGTAGTACTAGGAAAAGAAGACAAACTAGAGTTCATAGAGTAGAAACAAGAAGTACCAGCAAGATTAGCATTAGCACTGGAGGACTCAGATTGAGAATTGTTGAGAAGAGATAGAAGCTGAGCATACTGATTGGATGTCAATCCTGGAACAAGATTAGAGTCTGAGGGAAGACTAGTATCAGTAGCTGAATTGGCATTGCCAGATGATCTTGGTGGGAAACCAATGATCTTGTAGCATTTCTCAACATAATGACCAGGTTTCTTGCAATTAGTGCAAAATGGACGTTTGCCTCTGGAAGATCCATTAGAGCTAGAAGGTTGATTTCTGGACTGAGCAGATGCATTCAAGGAAGAAAATTCAAGAATGAGGCGATAAGTGGAATGAGTGATCTCACGCTGCCTTTCTTCCTAAATAAGAAGAGAATAAGCTTGATGGATTGATGGCGGAGGATGCATCATAAGAATGGTGCCTCAGACAACAGAGAAAGTGTCATTAAGCCCCATGAGAAGTTGGAGAAGACGTTGCTCGGCTTCATGCTTATGAACTGCCTCTGCAAGACCACAAGAACAGGGAGGAAACTCCTTCATGGAATCTTGTTCATCCCATAGACGTTTGAGGCGAGTGAAATAGTCTGAAATGCCATCATTGCCTTGAGAAATGTTGGAAATCTCCTTCTCAATGGCATACTTCTGTGCACTGCTAGTCTGAGAATAGCGATCGTTGAGATCAAGCCAAATCTGGCGAGCATCTCCAGAAATCAAGAATGTGTCTGCAATAGATTTGATCATGGCATTGAGAAGCCAAGATATTATCATGTGATTGCATCTTTCCCAGCGGCGAAAATGAGGATCCGTTCTTGCAGGTTTAGGGATTTCACCATCAACAAATCCAACCTTATTCTTTGCGGAAAGAGTAATGATCACAAATTGTTTCCATGCGAAGAAACCAGATCCATCGAATATCTTCGAAGTCAATTGAAGATAGGGACCATCGGAAGGATGAAGGTACAGTGGATCATTATGATCCTGAGGAATCTGCCATGGATTGGGCGGATTCGGCTGAAAACCACGCGTCTGAGGAGACTGAGGCATGATCGGAGAAGCGTAAGAGGATGAGAGCCTGATACCATGTTGAGAATCATGATCGAACCAGAGAGAAGAGAATGAGAGAGTGATACGTTGCACTTTGTATAGCGTAACTAGGGATTATTACATTGTATTAGGAGTATATTCGTATGAGTTTAGGGACATTTCTATGTTATGGATAATTGGAGTTATTATGAAGACTTAGAAGGTATGAAGTGAAGAAGTGGAGTAAAGAAGAGTCGAAGACGCAGTTGAGAAAGCTACTGGAGCGAAACCGCGATCGCCATCTAATTACCGCGATCGCCATGTCACAACAGAAAGAAAAGAGTCAAAAATAATGCCGACCGCGATCGCCATGGTGAATCTGGCGATCGCTACATTACACTTGAAGAAAAGAAAGCCCACGTGATGCAGCTGCTTTGCCGGATTGAAGATTGGGCCTAATTAATTCAAGCAAGCTGCTGGGCCGATTTATGGAGCAAGTGGGCCGATGGACTTATCGAATTATTTGAAGAAAGCAGCTCAAATTTGAAGAAGCAAGCCGACTTGGCTTTCGTTGGATTTATTTATTTCCTATTTCTTTTGCTTTATTTCTTTTTTTCTTTCTTTTATTATTTCGTTTAGGATATATCTTTTACCATATATTTTTAGGGTTAGTCTCTATTTAAGAACCCTAGTTCTTTCTATTATCATCATCATCTTTATTATCATCTTTTCCATCAGACAATTTAGTTTTGCAACCATGAGCAGGAACTAATCTCCATTGTTTTACTTAGCGGTTGAAACCTTCAGTTATTAAGTTGTGAGATTTCTAACTCTTGTTCTTTTCCTATGAGTTTGTATTAATTCTCTTGTTCTTCATCTATTGATTTCTATTAGTTTTGCTAGCTTGATCACCTAGTTTGATTAATAGTTTTCTATTGCTAGACTAGGAATATACGGTGGAATTCCTTGTCATTGTAGCATTCATATCTGCATGATCTGGTAGTTGATTGCTTTTATGAAAGAGAATTGATTGCATGTTAATACTTGACGGTTGTAAGTTATTGCATGCATCCTTATAATTCCTCTGCCCTTTGCTGCTATTTCATCTAATCTTGAGAGGTTTCCCTGATTGCTTAATAGTAAGTATTATCAGGACCGGTTGACCTGCTGATATATTAAAGATTGGAATAGAAACATTCCCTAGGATTGAATAGAACTTGAGATAAATCTATGATCAACTTGATTGACTGTTGTGTGGATACTTGCTAGGTAAAACCCCTTCGCATAATATTCTCACTCAAACTTCCTCTGCTTGTTACTGGTTACTTGTGTGTTCTTGCAATCAAACCCCCCCCCCCTTTGGTTACTTGTTACTAGTTGATATTTCACTTGACTGCATTGATTTGGTGTTTTGATTCCCTTGGGTTCGACCTCTACTTACTTGCTATACTCTATTTAGTGTTTAGGGTTTTCTTTGATTTGGCACTACGACTTTAGCCTCATCAAATTTGGCGCCGTTGCCGGGGAATTGAAATTTTTCTGATTCTGTGTTAATTGTGAAATTATCAACTGTTTGGTGTGAACCTTTATGGTTCAGACCCGTGCTACTGATTCATCTCTTGTTTCCTTTGACCCAGAGATTGAAAGGACGTTCCTTCGGAACCAAAGAGCAGCTCTGAACCAAGATAACGAGATGGGTGATCGACATAGACCGCCATTGCCTACTATGAGGCAACTCACTGCCCCAGACTTAAACCAACAACCTTTGGCAGTAAGGTTTCCTAAGATTGAAGAAGGTGTGAATTTTGAATTAAAAGATGGTTTAATTCATGAGCTACCACACTTCCATGGCTTAGCAGGAGAAGATCCCAACAAACACTTGGCTCAGTTCCATGCCATATGTTCTAGTATGAAGCCAAGAGGTGTCACTGAGGAGCAGGTCATGCTGAGAGCTTTCAGATTTACTCTGAAAGACGCTGCGAATGATTGGCTCTATTATCAAGCTTCAGGGAGTATTGATACATGGGCTAAGATGAAAAAGGTCTTTTTAGAGAAATATTTTCCAGCTATAAAACTGAGCAGCTTGAAGAAGGAGATCACGAATCTTCAACAACACTCAACTGAGAGTCTCTATGAGTATTATGAGAGATTCAAGAAGCTTTGCTCAAGCTGCCCATTCCATAGTTATACTGACCAAGATCTCCTTATGTACTTATTTAGTGGCCTGATTGATGAGGATCGTCGAATGGTGAATGCATCTTGTGGAAGTAATTTTCTGAAACTGACTATACCTCAGGCCACTGAAATGTTTGAAGAGCTAGCTGAGAGTTCAAGGCAGTTTGGCAGTAGACAGGGATCCCACTCAGTCAAAGCAATTAATTCAGATCAATTACAGACTGACATGAATGAACTGAAAGATATGATGAAGTCCTTTATGCTGCAAAGTGGTGGTCAACAACTCCAAGAGCCGAATGCTGAGGTAAAAGTTGTTGGTGGATGACAACCAAAGCCAAGGTATGACTCTCATAATAATAATTATTAGCAACCTAGACCTCAGAATTCTATGACTGTTGAAGATATGATCAAGTCCTTAGCTCAGACTGTGATGCAACAAAACGCTAAGACGGAATCAAGTATCCAAAATCTTGAAAATCAGTTAGGATAGATTGCTCAAGCTGTGAGTAAATTAGAGGCCAGGGAACCAGTAAGAAACCCGAGAGAGATCGTCAATGCAGTGTTCTTGAGGAGCGGAAAAACTTATGACGACTGTTCTGTACCAAAACCGCGATGGCCAGATCTGAGTGGCAATCGCCATGAGATTACAGAGAGCAACACAAGATCTGCATCCCGACCGCGATCGCCATACCACTCCAGAATGCCCAGATTTGCTCGTCACAAATCCGCGATCGCGGATGATGATCCGCGATCGCGGGTCTCCTACAGAACCCCAATTTGTGGGACCGCGATCGCCAGTTGTTGATGGCGATCGCCTGGAGTCCCCTGAATATGTAGACGATTATGTTCGTCCAAATTTTCCGCCTCTGTTCTCTCAGAAGCCTGTAGCCCCCTTTCCCGAGGCATTGAAGGATACTCGAAGGCTGGAGAACGACAACGAAATCTTCGAAACCTTTACTAGGTGTGAGGTAAACATTCCTTTGCTCAAACTTGTTAAGAGTATTCCTAGATTTGCTAAGTTTTTGAAAGAAGTTTGCACTATCAAGAGAAATCAAAAATTGAAAGGAAAGAAGAAAGTTGAAATAAGTGAACAAGTTTCTGCTGTGTTTCAAAAACGCATGCCTAAGAAATGTGGTGGTCCAGGCATATTTAGCATTCCATGTGTGATTGGTCAAACTAAATTTGACAAAGCCATGCTAGATTTAGGTGCATCAATCAATGTTTTGCCTTACTCTTTGTATGAATCACTAGGCTTAGGACCTTTGCATAAAACAGGAACTGTTATTCAACTTGCTGATAGGTCTACTGTATACCCAAAAGGGGTTGTTGAGGATGTTCTTGTTATGGTTGGTGATCTGATTTTTCCTGCTGATTTCTTTGTGTTGGATATGGAGCATGCTAATAATGTCACACCTATACTGTTAGGTAGACCTTTTATGAAAACAGCACAAACGAAAATTAATGTTAATAGTGGGACTCTCTCTATGGAGTTTGATGGGGATAAGGTAGAGTATAATATTTATGACATGGATCACATTGATAAGAATTCTCTATGTGCTATTGATGTGATTAAGCCTACTTGTAAGGATGAATTGCAACCTGTTTTAGAGAATCTCTTAGAGCCCCCAAAAGTAGATGATGTTTTATCTACTAACATGCAGGAGTGTCAGGCTAAGCTAGAGCCTAAAGGTAAGCTCTCTTCACATCCTTTGGGCAATCGCCCTCCATTACTGACCTCGCCAGGCGAGATACCATTGATGTCTAGTGTGCAGGCACTTGACATTGAGCTTAAACAGCCGCCTGATACGGTCAAGGAGGAGAAAGTGAATGAAACCACCTTCATTGCTAAAGACAAGGTGGTCAAGGTAAGAGGGACGAGATTCAAGGCGTTCCATGAGTGGTTCAAGAGAGAATTCAGACAAGAGACGGTTTTCACAAAGCCAAATGGCGTTAGTTAAATCTCTTGAGTTTCATGTCGAGCCACGACATAAAATAAGGCGCTACTCGGGAGGCAACCCGAGGTTTGAGTTTGTTTTTATTTGTTTTTGTTCGGTTTAATTTTCTTTTTAGTTTTTCTATGGACAGGAGGAAATCACCGAAGCTTAGGGTCAGCTACAGTCAGTAGCCAATCTCGCTGTAAGTCTTCTCTTCCGTCAAAAAAAAAAACCGAAAATCATTCCGAGAAAAAAATATATCGGATTAAAAAAAAAATAGAGTGCAGAAAAAAAAAATATGAGAGAAAAGAAAGTAAGGAGCTGTATTACATAAAGTTTGGTTTCATTAGTACTATCATTCTAGATCTACATTCGGTGGAGCTTAGCTTGTTGGTGATCATGTTCTTTGCAAGAAGTTGATTTGTTTGGGTCACCTTCTACATTAGAGGTATTCTTTCTTTTGCTTTAGATGAGCTATGCATTATTGGATTACATTTAGTGCTCATCTAGGTTCTCATTCTACCACACTTTGAGTTTTATTGGAGGAAGGTCATCCGACCTTGTATGTGAGTCTTCTGTCTCCTTCCCTGGGTTCGTTTTTCTGTCTTCCATTTCATTGAGGACAATGCAATGTTAGTATGGGGGAGGAGAATGTATTCACATGTAATTATTTGGGTGTTGGTTGTATCTGCATGAGCTTATTGAATATATATATTGTATGAAAAAGCCACAAAAATTGAAAAAAGGCATACAAAATCCTTGGATAGCAAGATCTATGCAATAAGAAGGTGGCTTGACCGGCATTAGGCTGGGGCAAAAATAAGTCTTGAGTGATGTGAGTTTTGTGAGCCTGAAACAATTATTGAGTGGTTGGGATGAAAACCCGAAAGGGCGCCCAAGCAAGATGAGTGCATATAAAAAATTTGAGTGTTTTAGGATCTTTATCATCTTGACGTATGGAGACATAAGAAGGAGGCGTATAGGAGGATTCGGGTAGGCCACTTGGAGGAATAAGGTGTAGTTCTGGGTATGTGCTTATTATATCACATTGTTCTTGATTGTTGTTGTTGTGTTTTGGAGGAGTTTATTGAGTATGTAATCACTAGGAGATATTCTAGTACTTCCTGAGGCTTTGAGTATTTTATTGTATAGGTAGCTTTTCTTTAAGTTACTCGGGACGAGTAAAAGTCTAAGTATGAGGGTATTTGATACGTTGCACTTTGTATAGCATAACTAGGGATTATTACATTGTATTAGGAGTATATTCGTATGAGTTTAGGGAAATTTCTATGTTATGGATCATTGGAGTTATTATGAAGACTTAGAAGGTATGAAGTGAAGAAGTGGAGTAAAGAAGAGTCGAAGACGCAGTTGAGAAAGCTACTGGAGCGAAACCGAGATCGCCATCTAATTACCGCGATCGCCATGTCACAACAGAAAGAAAAGAGTCAAAAATAATGCCGACCGCGATCGCCATGGTGAATCTGGCAATCGCTACATTACACTTGAAGAAAAGAAAGCCCACGTGATGCAGCTGCTTTGCCGGATTGAAGATTGGGCCTAATTAATTCAAGCAAGCTGCTGGGCCGATTTATGGAGCAAGTGGGCCGATGGACTTATCGAATTATTTGAAGCAAGCAGCTCAAATTTGAAGAAGCAAGCCGACTTGGCTTACGTTGGATTTATTTATTTCCTATTTCTTTTGCTTTATTTCTTTTTTTCTTTCTTTTATTATTTCGTTTAGGATATATCTTTTACCATATATTTTTAGGGTTAGTCTCTATTTAAGAACCCTAGTTCTTTCTATTATCATCATCTTTATCATCATCTTTTCCATCAGACAATTTAGTTTTGCAACCATGAGCAGGAACTAATCTCCATTGTTTTACTTAGCGGTTGAAACCTTCAGTTATTAAGTTGTGAGATTTCTAACTCTTGTTCTTTTCCTATGGGTTTGTATTAATTCTCTTGTTCTTCATCTATTGATTTCTATTAGTTTTGCTAGCTTGATCACCTAGTTTGATTAATAGTTTTCTATTGCTAGACTAGGAATATACGGTGGAATTCTTTGTCATTGTAGCATTCATATCTACATGATCTGGTAGTTGATTGCTTTTATGAAAGAGAATTGATTGCATGTTAATACTTGACGGTTGTAAGTTATTGCATGCATCCTTATAATTCATGTGCCCTTTGCTGCTATTTCATCTAATCTTGAGAGGTTTCTCTTATTGCTGAATAGTAAGTATTATCAGGACTGGTTGGCCTGCTGATATATTAAAGATTGGAATAGGAACATTCCCTAGGATTGAATAGAACTTGAGATAAATCTATGATCAACTTGATTGACTGTTGTGTGGATACTTGCTAGGTGAAACCCCTTCGCATAATATTCTCACTCAAACTTCCTCTGCTTGTTACTGGTTACTTGTGTGTTCTTGCAATCAACCCCCCCCCCCCCCCTTTTGGTTACTTGTTACTAGTTGATATTTCACTTGACTGCATTGATTTGGTGTTTTGATTCCCTTGGGTTCGACCTCTACTTACTTGCTATACTCTAGTTAGTGTTTAGGGTTTTCTTTGATTTGGCACTACGTCGGTGGATGAGGAGGTTGATTTGTCTGCGCCGGTAGATGATACATATTTCCAAGTAAGTACCTATAAACCTTTTTTTATAGCATTTCATTAGAATTTATTTTATTCATATGATATGTATTGAAATTTGAGTAATTTTAAATAGAGATACTGTAGTGATGAGGAATATTTAAAAATCGACTATAGTGCCCATTTTACGACTAGTGAGAGATTTCCTACTATGAATCTTCTGAGAGAGTGGGTTAGGAAGGTCGGTTAAGAGTTATGTATGGTTATCACCACGAAATCATCAATGGCCAACAAGAGGATATTTCTGCACTGTGAGCAATCTGGTAGTTATAGAAAACATCGAAAGAAGATTAATCTTGAAGGTGATGTAGCAGAACCATCGTCGCAACGTAGCAATCTTAGTAGGTTAAGGAAGAACAATTGTCCTTTTATGTTGAGAGGATATTATCGACGAGCAACTCTTGCTGAGCCGGCTGGGTGGATACTAAAAGTTGAGAAGGCATGTCATAACCACTGTCTTTCCAGCAGCTTGATTGGCCATGCATTTGCTTCGAGGATGACGGGAGAGCAAAGACGAAAAATAATGATTGTATCAGCGGACGGGGCAATGCCGAAGGTTATTTATACACAGTTGCTTCAAGAAAATCCGACTTCCACAATATCAAGGAGGCAAGTGTACACTGTGAGGGAAAAGGAGAGGAAGAAAGCATTGGCAAATCTAACCGTGACCCAGTGGTCATTAGATTTTCTCCATCAAAGACGTTATCATAAAGACATTGACTACGAGACGAATCCAGAGACCGGGGAGAAAACGTTGTCAGCGTTTTTCATATCTCATCCGGATTGTCAGCATTTGTTGAGAATGTTCCCTCGGGTGGTGATCATGGACGCGACGTACAAGACCAATAGGTACACTAAATTTCATTATTATGACTTCATTCACCGTTTTTGAATTATAATTATTAAATTTGAAATTGATAGGTATGGTTGGTCGTTACTTCAGTTTGTTGGTTTCAATTGCACCAACTATACATATTGTATTGCACTAGCGTTCATTTGTCGTGAGTCAGCCCCATACTATGCATGGGCATTGAAACGGCTGAAGTATTTGTTTGCTGCACTCAGAGGACCGGATTGCATCATGTCTGATCGAGAGCTGGCAACAATTAAGGCGGTTGACCATGTATTTCCTGGTGTGCGTCATATGCTTTGCCATGTCTACGTTGATCGGAATGTTAAGGCATTTGCTAAATTGAACAACCTGGACGAAAAAAGTGCATCGGATAGCGTTCGACGGGTGATGCGGTCTCACACAGAGAAGCAGTATGAGGAGAGACTTGATCACTTTCGGAAAACATGGAGGAATGGTCATCTTGTACAATATGCTGAGAGCACATGGTTTACTCCCCACAAGAAAAAACTTATAGCTGCGTATTGCGATGATATACACCATTTTAGCACAAGAACGTCTAACAGGTAAGATATTTGAATTTGTTTTTAACGAGAATGATCATGACATTTGGTTGGCTAAATGTTTAACATGTACAATGTTGTTGTCAGGGTTGAAGGTCAACACTCGATGTTGAAGCATATGTTTGATTCAGCTGTTGGAGGGTTTGACACTTTAGTGCAACACATTGACAATATGTTTGTTGATCAGCAACGTCGAATACGGGCCGAGATGGAAATGTCCAACCACACTAGCCCGAAGGAGATACAAGACGGGTCTCGGTGGATCAAGACTATTTTCATGCACATATTGAGGAAGTGCTCCGACAAATGTTTGAGAATGCTATTGAAAGAAGTTATTAAGGCAAATGAGGGAAATATATGTGGCCCATGTGAGGATCCTTGGTGGGAATCAACACTTGGATTGCCTTGCCCACACAGGATTAAGGTGTTTGTAGAGGAAGGAACTCCATTGTTGCCGAGCGACATTGATATCTTCTGGAAGCAGATCAAGTGGGAAGGAGTGGAATTGAAAGACTTCGACTCTGACGACGACGTGCAATTGACTGCATATAAGGTTCTTATGGATGATTTCTTTGAAGGGGTATTTTCCAGTAACGTTGATGATTTCGATATGAAGAGGATGGTTGATAAGTGGCGTGAGTGCAAGGATCCTTCTTCAGTTGATGTCCAGAACCCCCCTTGGGGAGAGACGAGGAGAGGAAGGCATAAGATTCATGCGAAGAAGACGGGTACAAAGCGAGATCCGGGTTGGGATGAGAGGGCTCAAGCTAAGAAGGATAAGGAGAAGGCAGAAGCAAGGAAAAAGGGGATGAAAGAGGAAGAGGGTGCAACTGTGCCACCGAAAGCCGATTCACAAAAGAAATCGTCGGTTGCATCCAACAGAGCTTCAAGCGGGGCCACGACCGGAAAACAGAGTGCAACTAAACCACCGAGGGCCAGAGGAAATGCCAAAGCGAAATGTGGCGCTGCGAATTCATTCATTTATCTAGACTTCGACTGGGGGATAGATAATATAGACCTTTTCATGCTCGCATACATATCTAGTGTGGAGAAAGTAGGTGATGACGGTCATTGTGCTTATCGGTCCCTTGCGCGCTTAATTGGTAAGCCAGAGCAACAATATTGGGAAGTCTGATTAGATCTTTCGAGGCACCTCCAAGCAAACGGGCATAGATATGAAGAGATGCTAGAGGGTTTCAAGACTATCCCGCAACTCATTCGAGAAGTGAATTACATTCGATCGCCCTGCTCTAGTGAATTCTGGATGTGCACACCTACAATGGGATTGGTCTTTGCCACGAGATTTCAAGTTGCACTAGTGGTGTTATCATGGTTTGGTCCTTGTACATGTCTTCCGATGTTTGCTCCTCCCGGTTCAGAGCCTCCCACCACGGTGTTCGCTATTGCACATGTAGGCACCCGCAACCATTACGTACCGGTATGCATTGCTATTTATTTTTCGCTCTTGTTTCTTATTTTACATGTGTTTTTTAGTATACAATAACAAGATTTTTTTGACAGATTTGGTTGGTTGATGACAATTGTCCAATTCCACCCCCTCCAAGGCAGTGGATAATCTTCAAAGATCCATCGGTGGACGGATGGGAACATGGCTTTCAGATAAGATTCGAGAACTACGTAACTGAGAGACGGTTTCATGGTGGCGATCCAATAATGACCTAAGCATGTTTTGGTTAACTTGATTAATGTTAGTCGGATGATATATGTATCAGTTTGTTTATGAAACATCTTGGATCAATTTGTTTGTTTTATATGTTTAAGATTGGTTCTTTTTGAATGTCGTAAACATAATCATAGAAACAATATTGAAACAACAACTGTTATAACATAACTGAAAAACAACAGGAACAATGCAACACAGAAAGTAAACAACTAACGATACAAGAAAGTAAAAGCACTGAATTTTCTATTTCTTAAGTGTTGATGCCAATTCTGCAGCAAGTGCAACGTTTTCCTCCATGAGCTCGGCGTTTTTGGCTTTCAGTTCATCTATTTCTGCGCTCCATTCTTTTGTTCCAATCCTCAGCAGCTCAAGCCCATCGTCCAGCCCTCCAGCCTTTGCCCAGTTACACAAGTTGTCTGCATTTAGTTCTTCAATAATGACCCTTGCACGACCTGTGTATGGTGGATCGATCCAATGTCTGTATTTGCACCCTGGTTCCTCTTCAAGGGAATCCCAACACCTATCCGGGCATCCCCAATATCTTCTGTCGTAATTGACCTTGTCGTCACCTAGTTGTTCGGTACACATCTGCACATTGGGTTTTTTCTCACACCAACACACTTTCCCATCGGGATCCATTGTCGAGGAAGAGGCAGGAAATAGAGATGGACGATTCGGATACATATCGAAATTTGAGGAAGGAAATTTGAGAGAAAATCAAAATAATGGAATGATAGTGAATGTGTGTTTGAAATGGTTTGTGTTGGAGGTATTTATAGGAAAAAGGAAGATGTTTTTCTCCCAAATGTCCGACACGGTCCCACAAGGGCCGTTCGGAATCCATTCCGAACGGCCCTTGTGGGACTGGGTCGGACATTTGGCAGAAAAACAGGTGAACGGGTCGGACATTTGGCAGCCATGCGGGAGAAGGTGAGTCCCAGATTTCCAACCATTCATCTATATATATGTCCCGGATTTGTTTAACGTCATAACCTTACAAACCAATGTCGCCTCTAAATATTAACCTGATACCCTAAGATGACGATGATGACGATCATGTAGTTGAAGAAGGCGAAGAAGATGGTGGGGAATATGACGAAGATGAAGATGAAGACGAATACGAAGGTGAAGACGAAGGTGAAGACGAATCGGAAGAAGAACAAGAAGACGATGAAGATGATGAATATCATTTAGACGAAGACGATGAAGAAGATGGTGGGGAAGAAGATGATGATGATTAATGCTCACGTTTATCTACTTTGTAATACTTTCGTTATGCATAATTAATGTGTTGAATTTCACCTTCATACGTCTTTATAACATTAAATCTAAACGTAAGCAAACCAAATACATAAAACATAATATCCATTAAAACTTAAACAACAAAAACATAATATCCATAACACACAAGCGTGATCTGTAAAACATAAACCAACCAAATCCTACATTTAGAGAACAACAAATACATTGTATCAAAGTCGTCAATAACTGTCCGACTCGTGACTCAAGTTAGCATCCCATTCAGGGCTATGCCCGGCTTGTTGTTCCGGATACCCTTGTCCCGCACCCATCCTTGCCTGCTCCCATATAGAATGTCCGGCTCTCTCTTCTGCACTCCTGGACGACTCTTCTCGTGACATTCGTTGTGTGACCTCCTCAGCTGTAGGCGGATCGTCGATAGTGAGCATCCGAATGTAGTTCTCCAAATTCTCCAGAGTTGCAACCCCCTGTTGTCGATGTGTCCGCATAATACCGATTGTCGTCGATACACGCTGCAAAATTTAAACCTCGTAATTAGGAGATGGGTTATAGAAAACACAATACCAACAAATAAAATAAAATAAGAATTACCCTGTTGAAATCGAGGGAAAGGATCGGGTTACGTGTCGGTCCACGTTGTGTCGGGGCGTTTGGGCTCACATATGGATGTGAGACTTGAGCATACCAATCGAGGTAAGCATCGTCAACATCCCAGGGGAGAAGAGCTGGTGGACTGGACATGATGTACTGACACAGGTTGTCATAACGTTGTTCCCATCTATCCCATTCCGGGCCATACTCTACAGTGTATTCCCGGCTCCCACCTCGCATTGATTTTGGCGGACAATAATATTCGACTGGCTCGGGGACATCCAAAGGCCTGGTCTGACAGCGTCCAAACTGTCTGCAAAACCGGTCCGGGTTGTACATCTCCATTATGTCAAAGCACCGGATCCCACCACGATAAGTGGCCACTCTATGACGCCCTCCCGGTCCAACGTCCAAATCCGGATACGGCATCCAACACACCTACAAAAGTAGCTTATAACAATTAATTACAATATTGAAAACAAACAACTTGGAATAAAATTTAGACGAATGACTTACATCTTTTGGGGCGTACTCATCCAAGATGCGCATGTATTGTTGTAGAGTCCTGGTCTTCCTCAACGGGGCCCGTCCAGTGGAATAGCGGGACATACGAGCAATAGCTTCAGCTGAGCCCTTCTCCAGGTTTGGGTTTCCAGGAAAATACGGGAAATAAGTCCAAATCCAAACCTCAAGAAGCCTGACGCAGCCAGATAATTGCGCGCATTTGGCCCTAGATGCTATACCCAGCTGCCTGTACAGCAATGCCAAACAAGTTGTACCCCATGCATACTCATGTATCCTGCTCGGATCCTCTAGCAGCGACAGGAAGCATGTGTCTAACAGGTTCGTGGTCTTGTTCACGAACAGAGATTGCTGAATGAGGTGCCACAAAAAGCCAGTTGCACAGGACCCAACATCCGAGTTTCCACGAATCATCGAAACCACGTGGAAAAAGAATTCCGCTCGCCGACTTTCCCCCTATTTATGAACTTCACCATCTCTTGCTACTCAACGTCAAACGGGTTGTCCAGGTCAACGCCAAACAAATAAGAGAACAACTGGGCACACTCCGCTGAATCTGTATCTACACCCAAATGTGTCCAAGGGGTGACGACAACACGTCCGTCAATAGGCAGCTTTAGAATCTCCAAAACGTCCTGGAGACCGATTCCAACCTCTCCAACCGGCAGATGAAATGTGTTCGTCTTCGGGTGCCACTTTTCCACAAATGCAGACAGGAGGTTGTGGTCCACATTCCAAAACTGACCCTCCAAGATGTGAAGCAGCCCCGAATCATTGGCAATAGCAAACCAGGAATCTCGCTCCGGGTCGGAAGGAACGTAAGGCAACCATAGGTGGAACGCCTTCTGCCTTGTCTGCGCCTTCAGTTGACGGACATGTTCATCGGGATTCGGATCTATCCAAATCTGATGAGCAATGTGTTGCTCATAACGAGTCAATATAGACCCCTCGTTGAGTCCTGGAAGAGGAGGAGTCGCAACAGCTTCTGACTGCATCGGAACAGGAGATGGGTTCCTAACCCGCGCAGAACCTGACTGCCGAGGTCTATCCCCCCGAGATCCTGACTGTTGAGGTCTATCACCCCGAGATATTCTATCCCCCCTCCTCTCAGAAGCAGTCACTCGCCTATTATCCGGGTTTCTGTGTTCTCCTACTCTGGATCGGATATTTCTAACGACATCCTAGTTTTAACGAAATATATACAAATTTAGCATGGATTATAACTAAAGCCTATAAATGCGATTTTAAGTAATATTGAGCGTTTTCCACTATTTCTAAAAAGTGTAGATGCGATTTCAGCATGCATTAAACTAATTCTTATAAACTAAATTTCACCATGAATTTAATACTTATAGACTAAATTTCACCATTAATTTTAAGTCCAATTGTGCGTACGGATATATTTCCTAACTTTACAGTTTCTAACCTATCTTTTTACCATGCATTGCAATTAATATTGAAATTAAGCGTTTTCCACTATTTTCTAATTTTAGCATGCATTTGAAGTAATATTGAGCGTTTTGCACTATTTCTACAAAATTAAGCGTATTTACGGTTGTTAGAAATATTAACCGACTCAGTGTTCCGTCGTCTCCGTGGTGCTCGGACCTCCTCCTGCACTTGCTCCGGCTCCGGCTCGGGTGCTGCTCTGCCTACAAGATTTGGATCCCAGAACATGTGTTGTTGATGCCTTTCGAGGTCACTGTAACTGGGGATGGGGATGTTGTAACTACTACTAGATGGTCCGGCGATGTTGGAACCACTACCAGAAGGACCAGAGTTGTTTGCATTCGGCCCATAAGTTCGCCACCAGTCGTCTCCTACGTAGATTGCTCCGTCTGCAGCCGTCGGATCAGTAAACCAAGGATCAGGAGTTCCAGACATAATGGAATTGAAAGAGAGTGTTTTTTGAAATATTCAGAAGGGAGCATTTTTTGAAAGATCGAGAAGAGAGTGAATTCGAGTGTGGTTCGGAATGGCATTCCGAACAAGTATATATAGTGCTTTTTGAGCAGCTAGCCGTTGGACCCCAACGACTATTTTTTTTTAAACCCGTTCGGAATGGCTCTTTCGGGATGGCATTCCGAACGGCTTTTTAATTTAATTTTAATTATGACGTCATAAAAAAAATTAATTAATTTTTTCTCGTTCGGAATATCAATAATACATTTTTTGTATTATTTTGAACCCGGAATCATAAACCAATTTGAACCCGGTTACGGCCGTTCGGGGTTCCGAACGGCCCTATTTTAAAAAAAAATATTAACAAACCCGTTCGGAACGGGGGGTGTGCCCGGCGCAAAATGGGTGCTGCCCGGTTGCAACCCGTATAAGTAGGGACTCTGCTGTTTGTGGTACCTAGACTACAGCTGAACCTAGGTCTATTATGCAAGAAATTTTGAAGTGAACCAGCAGCTTCAGCTAACTTAATCTTTCACTATTGTTATTATTCAAAAAGTATCAGCATTTGACTATTTGTGCATCTAAATATTTTGCAAGTAGTGACAGCAGTTTTTTAAGCCTTCAGGCGTCAGTTTTTGTGCAGTATTTTATACCACATCGGTTAGGATATGGAGATGAGAGGTTTGGAGTTGGTATAAGTGATTGAATGGAATGATGAACAATTCATACCTTTCTCGGCCTTTTGGCTAAGATCAAGTGTAGTATCTGTTCTTATCAGTTTAATATCTGATATGTGGGCCATCGGCCCACTTTGATATTAAATTTATTTTTTAAGGGGAAAGGCCCATCAGTGTAGCTTGCTACTTGGGCCTTTACATGTCGCCCATGTCTTGCACTATTACATGGGCCTGGCCCACCCCATCAATCCTAAGTTTAATAATTCAATTATCAATTTCATGATTCAGTAATCACAAGATTATTCAGCCACATTCAAAATTTCTTGTGTGCATCTATTCTAGCAAAAGTGTTTCAAAATGCTGTCATATTTGGATCAGGAATGTGGAGAAGAGCAAAACACAAAACGAAGAACTCAATCAAAATCAATCAACACTCTGCCATTTGATGGAACTGAGCATAACATTGACCGATCAGAAAATAATTGCCCTTGAACCTTTTGCAGCTCGTTCAAATTTTACTTTGTCAGAAAATCTAAAATATACAAAACCCTCCAACTTCATTTACATTACCAACAAGACTGGCCCAATTACGAAGAAGCAAATTCTAATTTCTAATTGTTACACAAGAAAATTAAAGTTGAAGGGAAAATGCAACTTATATAAGCTGCTGGATACTTGCTGCTACATCTCCAACAATGGCTAAGCGTGGAAAAAACCCTTCAACATTCTTCAGGGTCATTTTTCCCCACATCCTTCAAAAATACTCTCTTGTAAGCTTTCTCCTCTTGTGCATGCAGATTTGATTTTATGTTAGCTAGTTAACAAATATGATCCTACTTAACTTTTAACAGGAACTGCCAAGAAATTTTACCAAGGAATATGGGAAAGGCTTTAAGTATGTTTTTCTCGAACTCCCAACGGGTGCAGAGTCGAAAATGGAGATCAAGAGGCGTAAAAACCGCGCTTGGCTGCACAAAGGATGGTCAGATTTTGTTGAAAAATACTCAATCCAAGGTGGAGATTTCTTAGTATTTGAATACAAAGGCAAGTCCCGTTTCAGTGTCAAAATTTATGATTGGAGTACTTGGGGGATTCAGTATCCAGTCATCAATGCAAAAACTCCTGATAAAGTCATCGAGGTCAAGGAAGAACTTGTCAGTGATGATGACCATGAAAATGTTGCAAATCTATCTAGTAAGTAGAAATGCATATAATTTTTTCATGCATGATTTTAGGCCTTTGGATTTGATACTGTATTGTAGGGAATGGAGTTTTGCAAAAAGCAAATGCCTTTAGGACCTCGAGTCTTGGTTTTAAAGTCGCCATGACACCAGCTTATGTTGGTAGAAGTGCTTATTTGGTATGTTTCATCTACAATTATATGGACTAAAACTGAACAACATTGTGATATTACAGAGAGAGATATGAAAAAGTTTTTCATCTTGTTGCAGCATGTGCCAGCGGGTCCTGCAAGAAGCTATATCCTCAAGAAAGGGAAAAACAAAAGCATACAATTTAACCTCAATGGAAGAACTTGGTCTATAAAGTACAGGATTGGATCCCCTTCACGGAATGGAGTGAGGTTTAAATGCGGTTGGCATATATTTTCAAGAGAGAATCATCTACAACAAGGCGATATATGCGCCTTTGAGCTCGTTAATGGCGGCGATCCCATCGTATTTAAAGTCACCATTAAAAGAAAGAACAAATCATTGCCTTGTCATTCTTCTGGTACTGTTTTATGCACCATACACTACCTCAGTATCTACATTTCTATATATTAGTGGATTTTCATAAGTTGCAGGAACGAAAGAAACTCGAGATCAGACGAAAATCAGAAAGAGAAAGTGCAATGATTCTCCGAAGGAATCTAGACCGCGAAAAAGGACTAAAGATGTGCAACCCAACGAGTCCTCTTTCAGTGTTGTGATGAGAAAATCATCTGTTCACAAACTTTGGTCAAAGCTGGTAAGATTCAGCTCTCTTCACCAGTCTAATTCATTGACTGCTTGAATAAAAATTATGAAGTGAAGTTTATTTTTATTGTAGCCCATACCAGCTTATCATTCTTCGAGATACCTTATGGATCAGCATGGAAATGAAGCTTTCCTCCATGGGCATGGTGATAAAATTTGGCCTGTTAACATCTACGTTGGTGGCTCGTTAGGGACAAAATTCTCGTCTGGTTGGAAGAATTTTGTTGTGGATAATAATTTGCAGCAAGGGGATACTTGTGTATTCAAGCTTCTTAGTCAACTGCCAAATCACTACAAAGTTACCATACGCCGCGTTGCTGCCTAACAAGTTTCTATATGTATCAAAAAGAATTACATTTTGGATCTATGGTATGATACAGTATTTAGGAGCTTTGCTGTTTGTGGCACCTAAACTCCAGCTGAATCTAGCTCTATTATGTAAGATATGCAGTCACCAGGTTTCATATGCTTTTTATCCAACATCACTCTAAGCCTTAAGGGTTCAGTTTTTGTGCAGCATTTTAATCCCACATCGCTTAGGATAGGAAGATGGGAGATTTGGAGTTGGTATAATTGAATGAATGAAATGATGAACAAATCATACCTTTCTCGGCCTTTTGGCTAAGATCAAGTGTCCGGTTTTTGGGTAAATATCCTGTTATGTTTTTTAAGTTTTTGCATCACTTTTTTAAGTTATAAGAAAATACCTCATTTGCTGTCAACACAATTTTTAACAAAGCTGTCAACAAATTTTTTTACAGAGCTGTTAACAAATTTTTTAACAAAGTTGTCAACAAATTATTTAACACAGTTGTCAACAAAAAATTTTAACAACAAAATTTATAACAGAGTTGTCAACAAAAAATTTAATAGAGTTGTCAACAAGAATAATAATTTGTCAACACGACTAAATAAGTTGTCGACACGACTAAATAAGTTGTCAACAAGAATAACAAGTTGTCAACAAGAATAATAAGTTGTCAACACGACTAGATAAGTTGTCAACATGACTAAATAAGTTGTCAACACGATTAAATAAGTTGTCAACATGACTAAATAAGTTGTCAACGCGACTAAATAAGTTGTCAACACGACTAAATAAGTTGTCAACACGACTAAATAAGTTGTCAACACGACTAATTTACGGTCAAGAACATACAACACGAGTAATATTACAAAATTGTCAACACTTTAAAAAAATTGTCAACATACTAAATAAAATTGTCAGCACATTTTAAAAACTATAAACACACTAAAAAATTGTCAACACATACTAAAAAAGAAGTTGTCTAACACATTGAAGGATTGAGAAGATCCATTTTGAGGCATTCATCTCTTCTTTTTTTTCTTCAAGCACCAGTACTCTAATTTGTCACTCGTAAAGTTGGTTCCACTCGCAAAGTTTATACACCTTTCCTTTCAAGAAAAGAAAATCAACTCAATCAAAGCAAAATTGGTCACTCGCAAAGTCACAATACTCCAGATAAATTTCACTCTACTGCTTCCACACGAAATCAAAATCATCATAGTTCCAATTTACAATTAATCCTCTTAGGGTTAACTTAATCGCAAAGGAGCAGCACACAAATACACCATCAAAAGAAGACAACAGAAATCAAAAGAAGAAATTAGCGACCACAAACAAATCGAGTGGTACCTGAAGCGGCGACAAAGACGGAGTAAGGACGACAGAGTAAGGACGACGACGGAGCAAAGGCCGACGACGGAGTAAGGACGACGGAGTAAGGCCGACGGAGTAAGGACGACGAAGCAAGGCCGACGACGGAGGCGGAGTCGATGGAAGCAGCAACAATGGAGGTGAGATCGGAGGCATGGCGATGATCAAGGAACCTCCGATTGCATCTGAGCGGCGCGGAGACAGGAGAAAGAGGAGACTTAGAGCCGAATCTTGCAGTTGTCAAGCACAGGGACTGCATTTTTGTTGAGAGAATTGAAGAATGGGAAGAAGAAAGAACCAGGAGAGGATTTGGGAGTGAGCAGGAAGAAGAAAGAACTACCAGATCTAGATCTGAAAAGAGAGAGATATTTATAGATAGGATACTTTATTAATGTTTAATTAAGAAGTGTAGTTGTTATAATTATAGTGCCCAATAGGGCATTGGGCACAAATCCTTCATCAAGTGTAGTATCTGTTCTTATCAGTTTAATATCTGATATGTGGGCCATCGGCCCACTTCGATATTAAATTTATTTTTTAAGGGGGAAGGCCCATCAAAATAGCTTGCTATTTGGGCTTTCAAGCGTCGCCCATGTCTTGCACTATTGCATGGGTCTGGCGCACCCCATCAATCCTAAGTTTTATCTTCTAAATTTGCTGCTTATCATAATCAAAGTTTTTTTTTATAATCCTCCATAGATCAGATGGAAGATACAAACCCAGATTAAGTATACTAAAACAATAAAGGGGCACTACAATTTACTCCAAACAGCAAAAATACCCTGCATTGATGGAATCTCTCAGTTCTCTTTAAAGAGTATCAATTCACTCAAACCATCAAAACATCTACGAATCAATCTACATAAATGACAATAAGTGTGTATGACTATGACTTATTAGGGGGAAGAGGTGTCACCATCACAGGACACACATTAATCTTTCTAGAACTTTCATTTTGATTAATCCTTCGAGAATGTTGCGTAACTTGGAGAATTTCGAGCTCTTTGACCACTTCATCCATGGTGGGTCTTGGTCTTGGATCATGAGAAAGACACTTCATAGAAAGGATACACGCTCTCAGAGCCTGATCCATGGAGTACTGCCCTCCTATACGTTGATCAAGAATTTGAAATATCCGCCTTTTGCTGCTCAGGTATGGTAAAGCCCATTCAACTAGCTTATGCTCACCAGGTGGTCGGTTCTTGTCTATGGCTCGCTTTCCACAGATGATCTCCAAGAGAACTACCCCGAAACTGTAAACGTCGCTCTTTGGGGTCAAATGACCTATAACATTGGTAAAACAACGTTTAGCAGTGAGCTGGAAACAATATTGCAGCAACAGAAACCAAATGTATCCACAAAACATGCTTTGCTTTCTTGTTAATATACTGTATGTAACACCTTATATGCATGATACATTTCAAGAAGTCTGAGTTTTGGTCATTCAAGTTGTGAAAAGTTTTTTACATATAACTAGAAATATGGCAAGTATAAGAAGCACAACACTGATAGTTCTAAGATTTCAATTTCTCTCAAACTAATATAACATAGTTAACATTCTGAGTGCCAATGGCCCAATGAGGAACACATTCGCTACTCGAGTGAGACAAAGAGGAATCTAGAGAGGAAATTAAGATGGTAAATTTGCAAAAGTTGGATTTGATAGACCGCGGAAAAAAGCTCAAGGAATTCATTTAATGATCATGAGAGACAGCAATAAAATAGATTGGTAATAATACCTGTGGCAAGGTATTCGGGTGCAGCATAACCTTGTGTTCCCATCACTCTGGTGGATACGTAGCTCTTATCACCAGTGGGTCCATCCCTTGCTAACCCGAAATCAGACAGCTTTGCATTGTAATTCTGGTAATTCACACCATCAAATGCAGGTTTTAATAAGTGATGAAAATATAGCTAAAGTTTAATACTTTGTCAAAAAAATCTTCAAATTCGGGGATAGATTACCAAATCAAGTAAGATATTTGATGTTTTGAAATCTCTGTATATAACTTTGGCTTCATCACTATGGAGAAAAGCAAGGCCCTTTGCAGAGCCAAGAGCCACCTTCATCCTGACTGCCCAAGAAAGAGGCTGAAAGTGTGAACTCCCTGTTAAGAAAATGATTTTTTGTTAATAATTATTGATTCAACTACTTGAAAGACTTTACAAGATACTTGGATAATGTTAGAATAGTCAAAACATGAGACTCACTTCTGAAAAGATGATTATCCATACTGCCACGAGGCATAAACTCGTATACTAGCAGACGGTGCTCATCTTCTAAGCAGTAACCAATCAGTTTCACAAGATTTGGATGATGCAATTGCCCGAGAAAGTTTATTTCTGCCTGTAGTGCATCATCAATTCAAAAGAATTAACTAGTGTCCATGTAAGAATATGATCATGAAGCTAAGCAAATCATAATTACAAATCAAACTGGCAAACTGTAAGTCTCTAGCCTTCTATGATTTATGATACATAAATACTTTAAGCAAATTTCCGAATTAATGGCTGTCTGAATCACAGCAGCATGATATTGATTCAACTTACCAACCATTCTTTATGACCCTGTAAGCCTTCTTGATTAAGCCTTTTTGCTGCAATGACCATGCCGGTTCCGGGCCTTGTGGGTGCAAGTGTTTGCTCATCAATCCAGCCTTTAAATACAGCACCAAATCCACCCTCTCCTACGACACTATCAGGGCGGAAATTTCTGGTTGCAGTTCTAAGCTCACTGAAATTAAAGCTCTTCAACTTGGAAGACTGCAAAATCTCACCCTCACTTCGAGGAGTTGCAGGGGTTGAACCTGATGAGAGCTTACTAACCGACTTCAGACCATCTCTGCTTACACTCTTGGAGCTGAACTCTGTATAAAGAAAAAGAAACAAATGCAAATGATAAACAAACATATTTTTGGAAAGAATTCGTCCATTCAATATACCAAAAAAATGAAACGGGGAAAAGAGGCTAGACCATGGTAAAGAAGACACCAGGCTAGAACATGGAAACTTCATGGAAAGAGAAAATGATGAGCTAGCAGCTTGAAAACTAGAATCTGGAATTCAGCCAGAAAGAAGAAAATGACTGGCCAGGAAACTCAAGTGGTTTTCTGGCAGGAAAATAAAAACACTATAGAGGGTGAATAAGAGGAAAACTAACACACATCAGGAACTACTGTACGAGAGCTAAACGTCAACCAAATTTAGATTCAAGAGGTATCTGATTACTCAATGGCACAGACAATTTTGTATCTCCCCAATGTTTATGTTAAGGCTGAACACTTACGTAAAGACATTAGGGTATCTCTCTTCAAACCAAAAGGAATTATTCATCAACAAAATTAAAACTGAGCCATAAAGGCAGACATGGAAGGACAAACAAAACACACTCAATCAAACAATTCATACTGCAAAAGAGATCTTTGTGGAGATTCATATGGGTAAGCCTTGGAGCTAATTAAAAAACATTGATAAAATCCTGACCTACAAGAAAATTTCACTACTGCAACTAGTAAGAGAAAAGTTTACCATTGTTAAAAGGGGATTCAGCCTTGATTCGGTTACTGAAGCAAGCACCCATTGCAACTAAACAGAAATATCCAAAACCTTAAACTCCTGTTACAGGAAATATATAAGCAATTGAAGATAAGAGACCTCCAGAAGCAAGTTGAAAGCAATAGGTCCAAACCCACTACAGAATAATAAGATAATCCATGATTCAATGAACTGAAATATCATACTCCAACCCAAAAAGGGTCAGGCAGATCTGGTGCTAAATCACCAGGATTTCTGATATTATTTTCCAATAAAGTTAGGCATCCTATCTATCTATCTCTCTTGCAACGATGTTGACAAAGCAAATAAAAACACAAAGAAGCATTCACATAAGGTATAAACACAATCAAGATCATGGATTACACACAAAAAAAGGCGAAACCTGCTCAAACAAAGATTAAAATATGCGCACTTTTTACCCTTTTGTCTGCTGATTGTAAGAACTCTTCCTCGGAATTTCAGAAGGATGAATAAGAAAAAGCTTCTTCCTTTTCTAATTTTCTGACTGAAGTGGGAAAGCAGGAGGAGCTTGCTTTGCTGCTTCTGCGCTGTGGAGTAATGGCTTCGCTTGAAAAAAAAAATTGGATTGTATTTGTAAATGCGCGACTTTTCTTTCCCACCCGAGGGAAGCTGCTGATTGGAAATTTGATCATTTTGGACTTGGGGAAAAATGACCCCACACACCTTTTTTACAAAAGAATTCCAATTTGGGTGTCGAGAAAAATGATTTCTTAACTTTTCGACCAAAAAAAAAAAATGATTTCTTAACTTTTTTGTAAGTATTAAAATCACTCGAGTACTTACAAGTTGCACCCAAAAGATATTTACTCGAGTACATTAAGGTATGAAATGTATGTCCTACAATGGCTTTTACTAGAAAAAGTTGGATAATGTCAACACTTCAATTATTTCTACCTACAATTCATATATGAAATCATGAAATTGTGTATGCATTTTACTTCGTCATATGTCTACAAAAGCAGTCAAGCTAGAAATTGTCAAAATGGTATATGAATCATAAGAAAGTTGTAACATCTATATGTGAAGAAAATTGATCCGAAACTGTACTATGAGCAATTAAGGATTAGCTCAAAAAATAAAATCTTGTACGAATCTATTCATTATATTTGCTAAAAATTACATCAAATATCTATTCAGTGTAAATTCTGAAGAATCATAATCTAAAAATATTGAAGAATGGGATATGGTTAGGCTATTAACTATAGAAACTAGAAAGTATATCTACAAATCATCAATTCCAATTTATTTATTATAAAGTTCAATTAAATTCCCAAGCTACAAATGATTTTGTAACCTATGCCCGAATAATCAGCTTAAAATAAAAATAAATACATATTTTTTTAATTATGAGTTATATTTTTTGTTGTGATGGATTTATATTAAACAATAAACTTAGTATGTGTCGTTAAGGCATATGTTACAAAAATAGAATTTATATATATATATAGGAAGTGGTTCAGGTGAGAACCCTTCCCAAGGAGAGAACAAATGTTAGTGTGAGAACCAATCTCAGCCATTGAATCTAAAATAATCGGACGGTGTACGTTATAACTTATTTGACTGAGATCTTCATCTTCTCGCCTAACTCTCTCGTCTGCTTTGATTCTCCTCCGCCAACTTCATCACTCTCGCTCTGTCGCCGACGGGCAAAGAACCCTCAGCCTCAGCTTCTCCGTCCTCCACCTGACACCGTCCTTCTCCTCACTACCCCTCCCTTCCTGCTTCTGCCTCACCGACACCACACCTCATGATGATCCTCCATCTCTGGTGTCACTTTTCTCTGAACGAAGTCGAGATTTCCGTTTTGCCTCTGCAGGTATGTAGATTCAATCATAGAAGGGATTTAAGTGCATTGAAGTGTCTTAGAAGGTTTGTTGATTCCAGATTTTAAGGATTTATGAATTTGGGGCTTTTTTATGCATCTAAGGTATATTTCTGAATTTTTGGATTTGAGGATCCATTAGAGATTAGATTTCGAAGATTGTTGAACTCATCAGATACTTACTCTTTTAGGCTAGCTACCTCTAACTCAACAATTGTTCGACATTATTCACATTCTTCTTTCCTTTTTCTAAGCACTTAGATAGTGTTTTTCTCTTGAGATAATGCAACAATAGCCTCTGTAAATTTCTCATTTTTTTAGCAGTGTTGGATTGAATGGAACGTATAGTGAAATTACAATAGTATGTTGAGGCCAAATTCAAGGAGGTTTCTGAAGCTTATGATGTATGTTTCCTTCTTCTTATTCTCATGTTTCGGTTTATCTGCTTTGATGACTACTTTTCACATCAAGCTTAGTAGTTTTGGTTGGTTGTTGTTTAATCTTCTTTCCAATTGATGAAAAGGTGCTCTGTGTTTGTTTAGGGATAGGCTGAATCCAATCAAGGTTTGGAGTGTCAAATTTCAAATTAGGGAAACAGTATTTGATCATAAACAAACTTGTTTCCACTTGGAGAGGCTTTTGGTGTTGAACTAATGAAAAGCCCAAGTAATGGTTTCTTGTCTGCTATATTTTTCTTGTTGTAAAATTTCCCAGTTTTGACTGTTAATTGAAACTTGGATTTGGAAGATTGGAATGGGACGAACAAAGCAACAGATATGCCTCTTATCAGAAGGAACAATAGTGGGTTCGGGAGTTGATCTAGTAATCAGAATAGGACTGTTTACTGATTCTTCAGTTGCTTTTGGTGATGCTCTAGCTGTTTCATGTTATGTTGTTGTTAGAGAAATAGGTGTTATCAGTCAAGTTGACGGGTAGAATGTCGTTGCAGGTTAGGCTTATACAAAGTAACATTAGTGTACTTGAAACAACTGGTAGTGTTGGTCTAAATGCATTAATTCATAACAATATTTTGTTGAGTTCAATTATGGTTTGTATGAGCCTGTAGTTATTGTAGTATATCAAGTTTTAGTTGTGCAACAATATCCACAAGGACATTTAGATTTTTTATTTCTGTATTTAGTCGGGATAACCTAGTTGTTCTATTTTAACTTGCTATCATATATCTATTGCAAGAGTCTCCAGGCAGTTCAGGGTACTTGTTACTGGTGTTTCTACTTAAACTTATGGCATCTTTGAAGTGTTCACCAACATGAACTTGCTACCTGTTGTTGCTAGAGGAGGGTGGTAGTGGCAAGGGAACTTGGGGAAGTTACTTGATACGATGGTGAGTCTCCCCTTGACCATAACAACCCTAACTAATGACAGTGACAACGTATTAACACTGAAATTGATTGCTAAGAGTAATTTCTTATGGATTCTTGTCTTTGTTTAAGTTTTGTGAAATAACTTAACCATCTCTGATTTCCTCAGGATTCGTATTAGCTCGTTGGTGCAAGCATCTCAGATCTCTTGGATGATTACAAGAAAGCAGTGGTGCCCAACCATAGGATGTATTGGCCCCATGATTCATGTAAGTGAAGCAGTTCCTAACTCAAATGGATGACACTGATAATGAGTTAAGTTCTTCCTTTGCAAGTAAAAGTGTTGAGTAGTCTGACCTTCAACAACCTTCTTAACGGCTTCACTCAGCTAGAAAGGTATGATTACTCTTCTTTATTGACTAGAAGTATTGCACTTGAAATTTGGTATCTTGCAGTAATTGACATAAAATTTTTAGACAATTTCCTTTTCACAGTCTCCCCAGATTCTCAACAAAAGCTATACAGGGCTATGACATTTACATTCACAGTTTCACTATTTTACACAATTGTCTTTTGTAGTAAGTTTATAAGACCCATTTGAATGTTTTTCCCCGTATGAACCAGAATGACACAAATAATAAGATTTTTTATGAATATCTTTCTAGACTGAAATGATTAGGATCATAGTACTATATACTGTTCAAATTTATTCTTGCATATATGTGTAATTTTCCGGAAAGCTTGTTATTGGTTGTGCAGTCCTAGTCGTAGAACTTGTTCGATGTTTAGGAGTGAGTAATGGTACCATCTGCTTTTAATCTCAATTTTTTTCCTTATTCAATCTGGTGATAAGCTTACTGTTTTTTCCTTTCCAAGGTGTAAACAGAAACTTTGTTTTGAGAAACAAGCAGCAAATGCAAATATAAACTCAGATGTTGGTATGGATCAACTCACTACGAGGTCTACATCGCCTGAGCAGTCAAACACAGCTGATACCTCACCAAATTTTGAGCAAAAAAAAAGATAGAAGGATAGAAAACGTTTTCGTGTAGTAATGTTGGTTTTATTCTTTACAATTAGTTAGCATTTGATTGTGATCCTATTTAGTTTGGATCCCAAAATATAATGAAGCTGTTTGATGCCTTGACTTTTATATAACAACATCAATTCCTTACTCAACTGCTCTACCCTCTTCTCAACCATTTCTAATTATTCTCTTTAATTCCACCTTTCTTCTTGTTCATGGACCCCCACACTTCAAAGTGGTTGTTGTATTGAATTTGTGGTGTTATTTAGTGTTGGTACGTTATAGTAGTATTGGACTAGTATATTTACTGGTGGATCATGTCATGTCTCATGTATATTCTTCTGTATATGGACAGATATATATTTGTCCAAGTGAATTTTGAATTACTAGAAATTAGAAAGTAAATTTTGAATTGCATACTAATTATTTTGTGAATTGCATTACAAGGTGTTTTCTGGATTGCATAATAAGTGATTTTTGAAATGCATAATAAGTGATTTCTGAATTGCATATCAAGTGTTTTCTCAATTGCGTTCTAAGTGAGTTCTGAATTGCATATCAAGTGTTTTCTTATTTGCATACTAATTGAATTATAAAATGCATACTAATTGATTTGCAAATTGCATATCAAGTGTTTCCCGAATTGCATATTAAGTGAATTTTGAATTGCATACTAAGCTATTTTTGAATTGCAGACCAAGTGTTTTCTGAATTGCATACTAAGTAAAATTTGAATTACATACTAAGTTATTTGTAAATTGCATACCAAGTGTTTTCTAGATTGCATACTAAGTGATTTCTGAATTGCATATCAAGTGTTTTCTGAATTGCATACTAAGTGATTTCTGAATTGCATATCAAGTGTTTTCTGAATTGCATACTAAGTGATTTCTGAATTCCATACCAAGTGTTTTCTGAATTGTGTATTAATTGAATTATGAATTGCATACCAAGTGTTTTCTGAATTGCGTACTAATTGAATTATGAATTGCATACTCACTTATTTATGAATTGCATACTGGCTTATTTGTATTCTATTCCCGAGCATCCAATGTGCATCTCCTAATCCCCCTCACGTGCTACTCTCGAACCTTCCATGTGCTAATCATTGAACCACCCTACGTGCTTTTCGCAAACAACTCAACGTGCTTCTCGCAAACCACCCTACGTGCTTTTCTTGAAGCTCCATACATGCTACTCTAGAAGCACCCTACGCACTTCTTTCGAAGAATCTTACATGTTTTTCTATAAGCTCGATATGTGCTTCTTGCAAAGCACCTTACGTGCTTTTTTATGCCCCGTATGTGATACTCTAGAGCACCATATGTGAATTGCATACTTCATTATTTTTAATTGCATACTTGGTTATTTGTAAATTGCATAATCAATTTTTGTGAATTGCATACTCAATTTTTGGTGAATTGCATACTCAGTTTTTGTGAATTGCATACTCAGTTTTTGTGAATTGCATACTCAGTTTTTGTGAATTGCATACTCAATTTTTGGGAGTTGCTTACTTAGTTATTTATAGGGCATGTCATGTGCTTTTCGTAGCCATATCTTCCAAGTCACGTCATGTGTTTCTCGAAGTCAAGAAACGTGCTTTTCTTAGCCTCACTTCGAGCTTCTTCGAGCCACATCACCCGCTTTTAGGAGCCACGCCATGTGCATCTTCTAAGGCACACTACGTGCTTTTTCAAGGTGTGCATGTGCTTCTTTGGGCTACGCCACATGCTTTACAAGGGCACACCACGTGCTTTTATGCTCTTTTCTTGAAACTCCATACATGCTACTCTAGAAGCGCCCTACGTGATTCTCGCGAAGCACCATACATGATTTTCTTTAAGTTCCATATATTTGCTTCTTATGAAACACCTTAAGTGCTACTCTAGAGCACCATACGTGAATTGCATACTCATTTATTTATGAATTGCATACTCAATTTTTGTGAATTGCATTCTTTTTTATTTATGAATTGCATACTTAACTCTTGTGAATTGCATACTCATTTATTTATGAATTGCATACTCATTTATTTATGAATTGCATACTCAATTTTTGCGAATTGCATACTTATTTATTTTTGAATTGCATACTCAGTTCTTTTGAATTGCATACTCATTTGTTTATGAATTGCATACTAAGTTTTTGTGAATTGCATATTCAGTTTTTGTGAATTGCATACTCAGTTTTTGTGAATTGCATACTCAGTTTTTTTGAATTGCATACTCATGTGTTTATGAATTGCATACTAAGTTTTTGTGAATTGCATATTCAGTTTTTGTGAATTGCATACTCAGTTTTTGTGAATTGCATACTCAGTTTTTTTGAATTGTATACTCAGTTATTTGTGAATTGCATACTCAGTTATTTGTGAATTACATTGCCTGTTTTTGTGAATTTCATACTCAGGTATTTGTGAATTGCATACTCGATTTTTGTGAATTTCATACTCAGGTATTTGTGAATTGCATACTCGATTTTTGTGAATTGCATACTCAGTGTTTTTGAATTGCATACTTAGTTATTTGCGAATTGCATATTTAGTTATTTGTTAATTGCATATTCAGTATTTTTTAATTACATATTCAGTTATTTGTATACTAAGTTATTTTCGAATTGCATACTATATATTTTCTGAATTGCATACTAAGTGATTTCTGAATTGCATACTAATTGAATTGTGAAGTGCATACTAATTGTTAATTACTTTTTGTGAATTTCTTACAGAGTGTTAACCAAACCAGAAAATACTAGCTACATGTGGATTTGGTTGGAAAAAATGCAAGTCACTAGTATGAACAAAACTCGTATCCTCTATTATAACGTAGCTAATAAAATAAAAGCTTAAAAGAATTGTGGCTCACAGAAAATTGGCCTGCACCATACATCTTACTTTTAATGGAATGAAAATTGGCTTACAGTAAACAAAGAGATAATTGTATAGAGGTTCTGAGACACTGCTTAAGCTGCTCAAAACATAAGGCATGAAGCTTACTTCCTCAATCAATTTTTTCTTCAAGACTATAGAAAGTGGGCCTAAAATCATAATCATAAGCACGATAATAATAAAGAAAAACAGATTTCATTAAAAAACTCATTAATCGCAGATAATGCATAAAAAATCAGATTATTGGCGCTAGAGGTTATTAGTACTGAAAGTTCAGTAATCAGTATAGTATGTTCTTGATAAGAGAAGAAAAATTGGATACAAGTGCAAAATGAAGAAGCAGTATCCAACTTTAGCAATTATAGTATACATAATCGAAACAGTAAACAAAGAGATAATTGGATTAAAAAAACAAGGAAAACCTACGTTGGAGATATGAAGAGAGCAAAATAGAGAAGATTTCCTGCAAAAAAGAATGAGATGATCAAATTATAAGCATAAGCCATAAGGCCACAACTCAAACACACGATCATGAAATACAGACTGAAAATCGACTCAGCGTTGAGATAGCAAACATGACGAAAACACAAGCCAAACTTTTGTGTAAATCAAACGAAATTAATCAGCTGACCGTGCAAATATAACCATGTGATCAAAGATATTGACAATTGAAAAGCGATTTCAATTAAAATCAACGCGTAGACTGAAGAAAATCTTTGCACAAAGAAGATAAAATCCATACTAGATAGTATATGAAGAGATTTTTACCTATGCAAGATGCACATACAGCTGAGCCAGCAACGACAAGATCCACCTCCATTGCAACTCCAAAGCTACTGTCACCTTTATCATCAATTAATTTAATCTTTCTTCTCAAAATCTCAGACATCAATCCACTTTTCCTGCTAAGAAAAATAGCCTGAACACTTTCCTCACAGCTCAATAGCTCAGTTGCCAACTCCAACATATACAAAGGAGCACCGTTGCACCAGTCATTGAAAGCTCATGAAATATCAACAGAAATTTCCTAGACCAGACAAGTTCTACAAATGAACCACTTATTCGCCGTCTTCCTTGTTTCTTTTAATCCCCTTTCGATCTGAACCACTTCATCATCACTCCTTGACCACGCTCAGCCAAAGAACGAAGACCACGCTCAGCGTATTTCCCGATTATAGAATGGACCTTTTCCCTCATATCTTGTTTTCAGTTACATAGGTCTATTATCTGCTATGAAAAAACATACACACACAACTAGTAAGAGCAAATAATTAATAGAAGTTTGTAGACAACACTATTCTCAATTCCTGTATTGTTGAAGAACCAGAGGAGTTCTCACTAACAAAGAAAAGTAGCAATATCATTTGGCAAAAGCAGAGAGTCTTAACTTCACCAACACATCTATCCTGAGTATAGAGCTTCGATTCAGTTTCCAAAATCTCTTGATCAGATCAGCAGTTAATAGAAGTTTTTATCACCTAAAAATTCTACATCAACACTAGAAACCCTAACTAGACAACCACTTCCTTTAATTTCTCGCCCAAAGTAATCTCAGACAGAAATCATACCTTCGTCCTCAGGAAGGGTTTTCCTTCATTGTTATCGTCCCCGTACGTAGCTCCTTGACTTAATCGCACTACAATCAGCAATTGATTCTTGGTTTTCGTCAAAGAGCGAGAGGGTCGGAATAAGGGTGACTCCATACTCCTAAGTTGTAGATCTAGACAACGAAATCAAGGGGACGACGAAGCTGGATTTGGCCGATCACTTCGTCGGCGATCGACGCTCAGCGGAATTGACGCCGTCGTCATCGTTGGTTTTGTGCGGCGGTCTCATGGAGAACGCCGTCGTCATCCTTGGCATCGGAATCGAAGACGAAGAAGACGCCGACGGTGAAGGAGGGAGTTGCTGCGTACTGCAACCGACCTGAGGTTGTCATCGCGGGAGGGAGGGATAGCGGGGCCGGCGGTGAAGTGGAGTGCAACGTCGAGGGATCGGGGAGAGAGATGTCTGTGTTGGAGAGAACGATGTGCTGGGCAGCTGGAGCGAGATTTTTTATCTTAGATTAATCTCAACACTTCAAATAAATCAATGACCGAGATTCGTTCTCACCTGGGAGTCCGTTCTCACCAGATCTCAACCCTATATATATATATATATATATATATATATATATATATATTAAAGGAAAGCTTTTTTCTGGCTTATGAGTCATTTTGTTGTTAATCCTCTAAAAATATTTTTTTTAAGTGCTCAATAAATAGTAGTTTGTTAACTATTTTATAGGCTCCAAATTTAATCTCAAACATTGTAATTATAAGTCCAATACTTGTAATATGTTATTTCATGATTTGTATACTAAGACATGTTTACTTAGCTTGTTTCAAAACAAATTTAAAATTTATCTAATAGTAAAAAATCACTTTGAACTTTAATACAAGTGAAATTAATTTTTTTAATAATATTATAAATTGTCGCATATAAACTATCCTAATCTAATAAAAATATTCAATGTTGTGCCAAAGAAGTAAATAAAACTTTAATTTGAGACATTATTTAAAAGTCTCTTCATCTTCTTTCGTAGTTAATTCTCAAAAGTTAATATTTTCATAATATTTTTTAATCATTTTTTCCATTTTTTCACTTAAAAAATTGGACTTCGAAATTGGATTGCGTGAAACAATATTCATTTTCATTAGGGTGACCTTTATATAAAACATCAACATACAGTTATAGACAACTATTTAGAATCAACATATAACATCAGATTGTGATCGATCAATCTTATTAACTATATAACTTATCAGTCATATTGCAATTAAAGCAAGACATAAATTATACAACAACATATTATCACTTCAATGCGTTCGTTTAACCAAGTTACAAATTAAATTTGATTTTCACGAGTAACATTATTCTCACGAGTAACATTCTATGGATAACAATTCTATCTTATGACAAAAAAAGCATAAGAAAGCGAGCGATTGATGTCGAACGTGGTTTGATTAACAACCCGTTAGATTAACTTAGGTAATTCTGGTGAGCCCAACTGTTGATGATATTGTGTTTAAAAGAACTTTGATAAATATTCATCAACCAAACTTACCTGTTTATTATATGAGAAATTTCGATACTCAATTACAACAAGTTGGTTGGATTGCTTGTTTATTTTTTTTTTATGAGAACCATTCATTTGAATGGTTTGGGACGGTCTTTCACTCGGGAAGGAGCCTAAGCTCTTACATGAGAATAAAAATTAATTAATTTAGGTAAGCACGTTTACCATGACTTGTTTTATCATAATTTCTTAATTAAGTATCTTTTCGGGGAAGAATGAGGATCGTGGCGTTTGGCAAGAATGTTTTACAGCCGTTGGATCAGGCCACAAAAGAATGATTTGTCCTCTTCATCTGAATTTTCTTTCATGTTTCGTGTGTGCTGCAAATCAACAAAGTACGTGGATGTGAAATTGCTGTGAGTAGGCAAATGAAATTTGGTCTAAAGTTTTTATTAAGAAACTAACCCCTTTAAAACTAACTCTCTTTATCAAGTTTCTCTTACAAGTTTTTAATTATTTTAATAATATTTTTTTAGTGACATTGTCTGACTAATGACACTTTTATACTAATAACACTTATTTTTTAATGACACTTTTATACTAATGACACTTATTTTGTAATGACACTTTATACACACTTTTACACTAATGACATTTTTAAATTAATTACACTTTTAAATTAATTACACTTTTAAATTAACAAATCAAATTAATGACACTCTCAAACTTATAACACTTTTATATTGCTTTCATATAAAAAGTGTTTTAAATTAATTACACTTTTAAAAAGTCTCACTGTATTTGTAAAACCACATAAAAAGGCAAAAGCTATACGCACTACATTTTGCAACTTTCCACACTACATTGTCGTACGCCCAAAATGGGCGTACGCTGGTTTTGGGCGGACAGTGCAAAATCCCAACATCGAATGTGAGGCAAAATACAAAATACGGTATTATGTATACGCCCAAAATGGGCGTACAGTATAAATTTTAATAATATAGCCGTTGGGGAAATACAATTTTTTACTCGTACGCCCGAGTAAAAAATTTGGTGTAACGGCTATTTGTCCAAATTCAGAAGTGACCGTTGGGGTATATTTTGCCTGTACGCCCATTATGGGCGTACGCCCATAATGGGCGTACGATTGTTTTTATCCCAACGGCTATTTTTTCAGAATATGACCGTTTGGGATGTAGTATGTGTATAAATGTAGGAACTTCGGATGGATGTTGAAGTCAAAAATGTCAAATAGGAGAGTTACAAATTTGAGTGATGGTGAGGAGTTTGAATATGTGACGGAGATTGAGTATGGGAGCGGTGAAGAGAACGAGTATGTTGAAGAGAACGAGCATGGGAGTGACGAAGACGATGCGATCGTGGATGAGAAAGAGTATTTTAGTGAACCCGACGACGGGATGTGGGACGACGATACCGACGAAGAAGGAGGAGACTTCGACGCCGGAGATTTTTCGGTTAGTAATTAATTAGAATCGTTTCGTATTTATTTACGTTATTTAGTTGCAAATAATTTGTAGAAGTGATAGTTTAGATTGATGTGGACTCGTAGTTTTAAGTTTTAGTTGTGATAAATATGGTAGTTTTTATTAATTATAGGGTATGGATTACTATGATTCGTTTGATACCGAAGAAACGTTTCCTACTAAGGAACACTTGAGGCGTTGGGTTCAGAGTATTGGTAGACAACTTATGATGGTATTAGTGACTCGCCATAGCAATGAGCGTCAAATGAATATAATGTGCTCGCATGCTGGAGTGTATAGATCAGGGAAAAAGAAAAGAGAGGATGGCGAAACAGAGGAGGTTGTTAATACAGAGCGGGATAGTAGGGATAAGAAGTCGGATTGCAAGTTTGAGATCCGAGGATATAGGTTCAGGGCGAGGGATGCGAGAGATGGATGGTATGTGAAGGTAAAATACGGACAACACAATCATAAGCTTTGCACTAGCTTCATTGGCCATCCGTACATGGGTCGAATGACGCCGAATGAGGTGAAATTTGTGACGGTATGTGCGAACAGCTTGACTACGCCGTCTGTTATTGCTACTCAGTTGAGTGCGGCCTTTCCAGGGAATACAACATCCACAAAACAAATCGCCAACTTTATTCAGAAGATGCATTTTGAGGATCGTGGAGATTTGACTGTTACACAATGGACCTTGAAGTTTTTGAAGGAGCGCAGCTATGTAGTGCATCCCCTGTGCAAGAAGAAATCAAACGAGGTGGAAATCTTGTTTTTTGCCCATAAAGACTCGTTGCACTTGTTGAAGATGTTTCCGTACGTCGTGGTTATTGACGCCACATACAAGACGAATAGGTACATAATAGTTGTATATCAAAAAAAATTTGTTTAAATATATTGCATATGCCTCTTCCTTCATTATTTAAATATATTATGCAGGTATAAAATGCCTCTTGTGGAGATTGTCGGTTTCACTTGCACGCATAAGACATTCAACATTGCATATGCATTCACGGGTAAGGAGGAAACAATGCACTACTTGTGGATAATTCAGAGGCTTAGAAAGTTGTTTGAGGATGCCGGAGTAATGCCGACTGCAATAATGACCGATCGAGAACTAGCTCTCATCACTGCAATCAAATATGTGTTCAAAGATCTTCCGGTTCAACACCTCTTGTGTTGGGTTCATATCAAGCACAACATCGAGGTAAACGCTACCAGAATTTTGAAAAATAAGGAATCGGTGAAAAGGTTGTGCTCGCAAGTATGGAGACTTTTTCTATCAAGAACGGAGGAACGATACGAGGAAAGACTGCTAGGATTGAGAACATCTTGGAGAAGCGGCGTCGTCGGATACATTGAAAAGGTGTGGCTTATCCCTTACAAGACAAACATTGTTTGCGCATGGACGGAACACAATCTTCACTTCTTCACGAGGACCTCAAACAGGTAATTTTTTTTTAACTTACTTAAACGTTTACGATTTTTTTATTAGTTTATTATGTAATAGTTGTTTTACTTAAACGCGACATTGAATGAATAAAACATAGGGTTGAGGGAATGCATAAGGTGTTGAAGAAAATAATCGGTTCAAGTATAGGCGGTTTTAATCGAATGGTTGTGAGGATCCATGCAGCCATCGAGGGCCAGATTGTGAAGGTGAGGGCCACCATGGAAGAGGATCGGATCAAGACACCCGGGGTTTTCAGACGAATGAATCCACAAGTGAAATTGATATTTCGGCATCTATTCCATAATGTGTCTGATAGAGCGTTGCATAAGTTGTGGGATATATGGGAGGATATAAAGGCGAAGAATTATGAGGAACATTGCGAAGATTACTGGATGCGAGAATGTCAAGGCCTACCGTGCATCCACGAGATGGTGCAACATATTATTCAGAAGAAGCCATTCAAGCTCAATCAGATTCACAGATTCTGGAGGCAGCTACAATGGGATAGGATTGAACTTGATAACGGGGAGGTAGAGATTGGTGTACCTCAGACCATGCGGGAGTTGAGATTCATTGAGCTCAACGATAGATGGCAAAAGGGGGAACTTCCTGAAAGTCAGTGGTCTCAGATAGCGGACTTGTACACAATGTTGGAGTATCCACATCAAAGTCTTGCGTTGGAGCCGACGGGAATCAAGGATCCTGGCAGACCAAGAGGAGCGGTAGGAAAGAAGTGGGGAACCGAGAGAGAGATGAGCGCGTTTGAGTACGCAAGGGAAGAATTAGAGAAAAATGATGCTGCGAAGGCGAAGAATAAGACGGTTAGAGGAAAGGGAAAGGGAAAAGCAACGGCGGCACAACCTACTTTCAACGAGCCTACTATAATGAGGGAGTTTGAAGTTGCTGGGTGCACTGCGGCAGAGGCGTTTGGTCATTCAAGTGGCACTGGTGGAGAGGGGTTCGGATTATCAGGTTGCACTCTTACAGATGAGTTCCCTCAGCCAACAATGACGAAATGTGGGGTAGACTTCGGGGTTGACAATGTTGATCTCTTCATGTTTCCATACATTGTAGATGCACAAGACGTAAGGGCGGATGGACACTGTGGATATCGGTCACTAGCCATGTTGTTGGGGCATCACCAACAAGAATATCCTCGCATTCGCATGGAACTGACTACGGAGCTGTTAGAGAACAGTGATATCTACAGACGAGTCATGACCAGACTACGCCCGGATTTGGCAAACAACTTCGACGCTCTTGTTCAAGAGGTCAACTATAGCAGATCACCATGTCCTGAAAGATACTGGATGAGTATGCCCATGATTGGATTAGCATTTGCCACTAAGTTTCAGGTTGGTTTGATATACTTATCCAAAGTCCGATCATATTTGTGCTTACCGATGAAGGTGTATCAACAATGCTCCAGTCATGGTTTGAAAATTTATGCAATGGCTCGTGTGGGCTTAGCAAACCACTACATACCGGTATGATTTTCACTAAAGTATTTGTGATTTTCACTTAATTTTCTTAATGCTTAACATGGTATTTATGTTTTGTAATTTAGGTGTGCCTTAGAGAAGACTGTCCGGTACCATCTGTACCTGGAGTTTGGCGCATGTTCAAGGATCCTAGTGCGAATGAATTGGATCGCGGGTTCGCGCTGAGGATGCAGCAATGGAAGGACTATCGCATTAATTATGGTAGTATAGATGTTGATCTGTAGTGAATTCGGATGTGTTGAATGTTTCACCTTTTGAAATTCTAGTTGATGACTTCTGTTGTATGTCTGTTATGCTTTTAATATCTTGACTCCTTTTTTATAGTATTGTCTTGTCTGTTATTTTTTAATGTTTTAGATGGGTTAAATGAAACAAGTTCTGAATTCACTACAAGGGATTACTTGTTAAATTAAAACAAACACTCCAGAAACTACAACAGACTTAGCAAAGACGTAACAACTTTCAAGACACATAACAACATTACATCCTAATCGGAATCAGGGGAAGGAGGACCACGACCATATTCATTGGGAAACAGAACTCCAAGGTGGAATAAGGCTGATTCTTTGTCCCACCTGTGAAAAATACGAAGTTTGAGCTCCATGTCAGCATGTTCCTTCAACAGTTTGGCCATGACTCGGAGATGATGAGGGTCGTATTCTGGCTCCAGATACACGATCCTCCAGTTAAAACTTTCATTAAATATCGAGTAATCAAACAATATGGACAATACGAAGATGTGAAATGTCGTTATTTTGGAGTATTTGAGTGTTTCATAACATTTAATGAAAGTTTTATGTAAAGTTTATTTGAGTAACGAATTGATATCACACACATATGAGTAAAACTATACGACTTATATACTTGAGATTAACTCGTTACAAGGTGAAAGTGACTGTTTAGATATTTCGAAGTGTTCATTTTGTTATTTTATTATAAAAACGAAACCGTCATATTGGTAATGCTCAAATACAACTTTTACATTTCAAGTTTTTCAATGTTTAAGGTCTTATTAACCCGTTTTATGTCGTTTTTAGGTAATGGGCCTCACCAAATCTCAATTCGGCCTTATTAGGCCCGTTGACGTTTTCGTTGATTGTTTTTCGATTCCGAGAATTGATAACGACTAAAGACTTCATTTTCTATCATGTTACAATTTTCAAATTTTGAGTTTTAGCGTTCTAAGGCGTTTAAACGAACTGGGCCCAAACTATCCATTTCAAACACAACTATCCACATTCACTATCCACTATCCACATTCACTATCTACTATCCACTATCCACATTCAATATCCACTATCCACTCTCCAAACCCTATACCCTAAACCCTATACCCTAAACCCTATACCCTAGCTAGGTTTTCCTCGGTTTCCGCGTCATTTCTCGTCTTAGCCCGTTTTAAGTCGTTTTTTCTCGGTTTTCGCACAAATTCTCGTCTTAGCCCATTTTAAGTCGTCTTTCATCGTTTTTCGCACAAATTCTCGTCTTAGCCCGTTTTAAGTCGTTTTTCATCGGTTTTCGCACAGATTCTCGTCTTAGCCCGTTTTAAGTCGTTTTTCATCGTTTTTTGCACAAATTCTCGTCTTAGCCCGTTTTAAGTTGGTTTTATTCGGTTTTCGCACAAATTCTCGTCTTAGCCCGTTTTAAGTCGTTTTTCATCGTTTTTTGCACAAATTCTCGTCTTAGCCCGTTTTAAGTTGGTTTTCATCGGTTTTCGCACAAATTCTCGTCTTAGCCCGTTTTAAGTCGTTTTTCCTCGATTTCCGTGTCATTTCTCGTCTTGGCCCGTTTTTAGTCATTTTTCCTCGATTTCCGTGTCATTTCTCGTCTTAGCCCGTTTTAAGTGTGAAAATCCTAATAATATACATCAAAATATACATCAAACAAACATCCAAAATATAATACTGAACACAATCATATCATTGCACAGGCCCATCCTCCTCTGGTACTACATCACCAGTCCATATGCTTATCCACCCCCTCATCATCCTCGCTTGTCCTGGAGGCAGAGTGTCACCATATGCACGTAGGAAACTGGATATCTCAGAGGCGAGTATGTTGCCCCGCTACATTTTCAAAATGTAAATATAAGTAGAATAAAATAGATTATAATTATTACTTGAGCGATATTGACTGAAATACGTACCACAACTACAGAGGCTGTCGCAGGTATCTGTATGTGCTCGGCACGGTGGTCAAACGGTGCCCGTGGGTCCTGCCTGGGTGATCTGGAATCAACATAAGGATGTGACATGGCATTAAACCATGTCCGGTATCCATCCTTGCAATCCCATGCATACTCTCGAAGTCCTCGTCGATCCTGCTCGTCTAAGGTGATCAATCGATCTGACAGGGTCTCTGGGGCCCAAGTGCAGTCCTCATCCCCGAATGTGACAGTGTACCCCGATGCAGAATCATTTCTGATCGCAGTAGGTGGTGTAATCGGGGGTTCGGGTATGCCTTGCACATACCCGAACTGTCGCAAACATCGGTCAGGATGGTGCGACTCCCTGACCTCAAAGGACTCTAGAGGCCCCCGAAATAGACCTAACCTATACTGGGGGTCGTTGAGATCCAACTTGCCCCAGGGGTTCCACTGAACCTATGTTTTTTTTAAATGACAAACGTATTTTTAAAAATAATAATTGCATAACATATGATGAAATTACTAATTAAATAGTACTTACCTCTGCATATGTGATCTGGTCAAGAACCAGTCTGAGGGAAACTAGTCGAGCAGGATCCTTATGGTATCTGACTTTGTTGTTTTCCCGGATAGCCGCCGCTGAGGCATTCATGGATGTCAAGTCCTGCGTAGCATGACCCCGAAGACCATGGAAATACGCCCATATCCAAGCCTACAAATACCAGAATTTCATAATGTTTTATACATAAGCAAAATATACACGAAAAAAAAAAAAACATTAAACGAAAACTACCTTCAGCAGGAGCGGACAACCAGCAAACCCCTTCGATTGAGCACGGGAGGCCTGACCCAACTGTCTGTACAGTTCAGCCAAGACGGCTGTCCCCCAAGCATAGGACCCTGTCTCATTGTGATCTACGAGGATGCTAAGGTATTTGTGCTTCACCTTCATCCGAGACTTGTCGACAAATGTCGTACTGCCTAACAGAGACAACAAGTAGAGCGAAGCAATATCACTCTCTTGCTGAGGAGTCCTGCAATTAATAACAACAAATGAATTAGTAACGTTAATCGAGAAATTATGAGAAATTCTTATAATATACGATAATTTACCTGTCCCGTATATCAAACATCTGTAATAGTCGGGTGTGGATCGTCGTGATGCCTATCTTGCCGTGGATGTTCAAACCCCCATCTGATAATTTATCACGGATTATAAATATTTAATTGAATCAACTAAAAAATGGAATCAAATATAAATAATAAAATAGACTCTACGTACGTAAGCATAGCGCAGCAGCCTCCTCGATCGTAGCAAACCCGAACATCCGTTGCACATGAGGATGCACAAACCCATCTATGTCTGCCTCAGCAGATCTGACAGCTCGTCCATGGATCGGAAGCTCCAGAATCTTCAGCACGTCTAACAAGGTAGGAGCAATCTCACCAAATGCAAAGTGAAACGTGTTGGTTTCTGGATACCAAATAATATTATATTAATAAATATTATTTATTAATATAATATTATTTTCTTTTAGCTAAACGATAAATAACGACTAACTAATATTATATTAATAAATATTATTTACTAATTAATTTTATTCTTTAAATCGTTATTTATCGATTAACGTAAAACGTGAAACGATAAATAACGACCAATTAATAATATATTAATAAATATTATTTATTAATATAATATTATTTTCTTTTACCTAAACGATAAATAACGACTAACTAATATTATATTAATAAATATTATTTACTAATTAATCTTATTCTTTAAATCGTTAATTATCGATTAACGTGAAACGTTAAACGATAAATAACGACCAAATAATATTATATTAATAAATATTATTTATTAATATAATATTATTTTCTTTTAGCTAAACGATAAATAACGACTAACTAATATTATATTAATAAATATTATTTACTAATTAATCTTATTCTTTAAATCGTTATTTATCGATTAACGTGAAACGTTAAACGATAAATAACGACCAATTAATATTATATTAATAATTCATTAATAAATCTTTTTTTAATCGTTATTTAAACGTTAAACGATAAATAACGACTAATTAATAATTTATTAATAAATAACAAATAATATTAACGTACCTCGTGGATCGAGAGCGTCTTCTCCGGCGATATCGAACGGGCCCGTTTTTCCGCACCGCCCCGATCACGACCACCCCGAGCTCCACCCCGACCACCACCCCGACCACCAGCTCCACCAGCGACACCTCCAGCGACCTCGACGGCGCCACCAACCTCCTCCCCTCCACCACCAGAGCCCTCGCCAGCGCCAGCGCCACCGACCACCGCAGCTCCACCACCCCCCGTTTTCTTTTTCGCCGGATTCCTCTTCCGCCCTACTCCTCCACCTCGCACCCTTGCGCCACCAGCACAAATACGGACGGGAGGGAGAACAGACGAAGCCGCAGCCTCCACCGTCGCCTCCACCACCGCCGCAGCCTCCACCGTCGCCGGATTCGAAGTTTTCGCCATTTCTTCGGATTGCATGATTCCGAGTGAAATTGAAGAAATTGATTGAGGGATTTGGATTGTATGAGAAAAACGAGTCGAATGGGATAGATTTGGGGAAGAAAACGAGTGAAATAGGAGAAGAATGGACGGCGGCGATTTTTTAGGTTACGATGGGAACAGTAATCTTCAGACGAGAGGAGGAAGAAGAAGCTCGCTGGAGTTTTAAATCCTGGGCGTACGCCCAGGATTTAAAACTCCAGCCCCCTTCTTCCTCCTCTCGTCTGAAGTGCTACGCCCATTTTGGGCGTACATACCATTTTTCAGTTTTCCACCGTATACGTATACGTATACGTATGTTCGACAAAATTGCACGGTACGCCCAAAATGGGCGTACGAGAATGTAGTTTAAAAAGTTTCAAAAATGTAGTGCGTATAGTCTCTTCGCATAAAAAGTGTCACTTTAGATTTTTGGTTGAGAAAGCACTAGCAAATGAGTTCACAAGTTGGTCTTCAAGCGATGCACTCACACTTTTAAACTTCTTTGCCATAGCTGCAACTATAATTGTTGTTGCTGTTCCAGAAGGCCTACCACTAGCAGTGACTCTGAGCCTTGCTTTTGCAATGAAAAAATTGATGAGGGACAGAGCACTAGTAAGACATCTTTCTGCGTGTGAGACAATGGGATCTGCTAGCTGCATTTGCACTGATAAGACGGATACAGTCACTAAGATATGGGTGTCTGGAAAACATGAAGATATTGATGTAAATAAAGATAAAGCTTCCTTTAGATCAAACATATTTGTCTCTTTGAACAATGCATCCATAATTCTCTGCTGCATACTGCCTAACCAGCCTCTGCAGAGCTGAATTTGGCACCCATTCCAAGTTTTGGAGCCTCTTGCCGGTTGTTGGACAGCTCGGATTGCCTGCCTTGAACCATTTCGAGATGGAATCACGATCATAGGTGTGGCATGTTCATATAGTCACTGGATCACTCATGATCTCTAGTGAAATAGGGCATCTCAAATCCTCCTCATTCAAGTAGCTTAAGACATCATCTTTTCTCTCACAGACATTACTTCGAACACCTTCTGTGCACAATTTAGAAAACACTACACAACAACAATATGTCATGAACCCTAACAGACCAGTGACTATATCAACAGACCACACTTATGAGATTAGTCGGATCAGGAATCGCCCCTCTTTCAAACCCCTTCATGACACTATCTACAAGATTCAACCTTCAAGAAGCACCCGAATCAGCCACAGACCCCAATCTCCTGGCTTGTCTAGCCACAAACCCAACGCAATCTTTCGACTCATTAGATAAATCAATCAAACTCACCGGGAATATCTCCAAGGCGGTAGCAAAGTTCCTTCCCACCACTCTGAACTGATTCGCCACCTCGTCAGACTTCACCAGCATCAACAATCGCTCGTCTGTGAGAGCGGAGAGAAACAGAAAGGCGAGCAAGACCGAAATTAAATCGGAGCAGTGGATGAGGTGCGACGTCGACGACGAAGAACCAGATCCCACGCCATGGAAGTTGAGGAGAGAGAATCAAATTTGGAAGAGAGATTGAAGGAGGAAGGAGGCGGTGACCTGATTTGGGGCCGGAAAAAACGATGAAAATTAATTAGTATATATTGAGGCTATAGGAAACTAATAAAAATGATAAGAGATCGATTTTTTTAATTAAAAACTTCAAGGGGCCACACTTACTTTTGTTAAATTGTGTGTTTGTCTACCGGAACTTGTGGTCTCTTAGGAGTTAGGATGGCTAAGCACGGGCCGATCCACTTAATTATTTTTTTACGAAGCCCTTGTGATAAACAAATTAATCTAATCTTTATTTATTAGAGTAAGGAAAAATGTTATTTAATAAAAATTGTTAAAATAATAAATGAGAATGATTGTGGAGTATTGTATCAATAAAGATTTAAGAGCCTATATGATAACACGTGACATCACTTGTCACCATCGTCGGGCCTCCGACCACCGCTGACCACGCCAGACCACCTTTGGGCCTCGTCGGAATAAAATTGTCACAAAGATGTATAAAATTGTTCACAAATATTACAAAATTATTTATTACTCAAAAGTTCATTACAACTGGCTTAAATGTTCATCACATTGTTCATAAATGTTCATCACAATGTTCATTTGTATATACTATACTAAATGTTCATTACATTATACTTAAATGTTCATCAAAATTATATTTAAATATTGATCAAGTTTATTACACTTTTCTTACACTAGAGATTGATCAGAGCACCCAATAGTGGGCAAAAATCATTGCAGTGATGTTGGGGTACCTCAAATGAGAATATAACTAGGCAAATTTTTATTAGTTTTTGTTAAAGTAAACTAACTCGGTTTCTCTCTTCCTCTTAGGTAAGGAGTTTGTTTCTAAATGAGTAATTTTCCTAATAAAAACGTAAAAAAAGTTATTTACCTAATTCACCGGTTAATTTCTCAATAAAAACGTTGTTTATAGGTCATTTATCTAACTCGTCGGCTTATTGTAGTGTGGCTTGGGGCCAGACGAGATCACATCACATATATGTCATAAACTTTCCCACGTGTTATTAATTGATCTATTTGCAAGAATTTTTTTTTCTTGAAGTAGGCTTTTTTTAAAAAAAAAATCGATTTGGGCTCTTTTTTAAACTTATTTCTAATATAAGCGCTCTCATGTGGTTTGAAAATATTTTACGTTGGAGAGGCTGACAAAACAGTTTTTTTTTTTTAATTTCCAAGTATAAGAGACTCTCTTACACATAATTTTTTTAAAAAAAATTATGTTTGTATTATACAAAGGGCTTTTTTCAAAAAAAAATTCAAATGTTTCTTATATATATTATTATATAAGACTTACGCGTGCTCGGATGGCTCGTATGGGCTTGTTTGAAATCGGAATCGATCACGACCAATTTCGTTGGGTCCGTATTGATCCTAGCTTTCACCAGATATGTCTCTCGCTCGATTATGATTTCGAACGACCCCATACGAGCCACCCGAACACGCGTAAGTCTCGTGCGTACCTTCTACTATAAATGGATATTTACAAATTCGTTCCTCCATGTCAGACGATGAGAGACATATCTGGTGAAAGCTGAGATCAATACGGACCCAACGAAACTGGTCGTGATCGATTCCGAACAAGCCCATACGAGCCATCCGAGCACGCGTAAATCTCGTGCATACCTTCTTTCACCAGTTCGGAATCGGAATCGATCATGACCAGTCTCCTTGGGTCCGTATTGATCTCAACTTTCACCTGATATGTATCTCATCGTCTCATATGGAGAAACGAATTTGTAAATCTTCATTTATAGAAGAAGGTACGTACGAGACTTACGCGTGTTCGGGTGGCTCGTATGGGGTCGTTCGAAATCAGAATTGAGTGAGAGACATATCTGGTGAAAGCTGGGATCAATACGGACCCAACGAAATTGGTCGTGATCGATTCCGATTTCAAACGAGCCCATACAATCCATCCGAAAACGCGTAAGTCTAATGCAATAATATATATATAAAACATTTGATTTTTTTTTTAAAAAAAAGCCCTTTGTATAAGGCTGGTTTTGCCGGCACCTTATAAAAATCCAATTTTGTTAAAATTTTTTTATGTGTAGAGACACTGGTTTTGCCAACGTCTTTTACACGTGTGAAATAAAAAAAAACTGCTTCGGTTGAGAGACGCTAGATGTGAAATTTTTCTGAACCACATGAGAGCGCCTACATTGGGAATAAGTTTCAAAACTAGCCCAAATCGAGATTTTTTTTTGAAAAAAAACCTACTTTACAAAAAAGAATTATATTTGTAACATACCTATCGCAAAGTTAATCACCTTTTCGATACCTTAACAAACCATGAGTTTATCATGTTGTTGGTTTACTTAGTGTTCAAGAAAGAGCTAAAACATCTCTTAGTGAGATGGGCGTGGAAACAGAATACCATCACAATTCACAAACCAACAATAATCATCTACTAAAACATTAAAGCCAGCCCCCTGAAAGGCTCTATCTTGAATCCACGTGTCAAGCTATTACACGCCCAAATCCAAATTTAAAACCAATAATTTCAGCCCATTTTCAGCCCTTTTTTCATCCATTCTCTCTCGGTTTCTCATAAAAACCGCCTCCCTGACTCTCCCCACGTTCCCGAATTCCACAATCTAAAAACCCTCCTCTCCCTCTTTCTCAGATAACCGCTCCTACCCAAAATGGACAACCTCCACACCGCCGCCGCAATCCCGTCCGACTCTCTCCCGGCGACTGAGCCGTCAATTTCTCCTCCGGAAACCACTGCGATTCCGTGGACAATCGCAAGCGCGACGACGAAGAAGTAGACAAGACCTCTTCCCAGCATCCTCTCTACAAGACCAGCCTCTGCGCGTTCTACCGTCGCCAACAGAAGGGAGAATGCAGTCACGGCGACATCTGCCGCTTCGCCCACAGCGAGTCCGAGCTCCTCCCCCAAGCCCGACGTTCTGCTAACAATAATACGCTTCTTCCTCAAATATGCAATGGTGTAGTCGCACCCTCTTTAATCGGATTTTCGACTTAGGCAAATGAGATATCAAGATACCTATTTTGGGTCCCAAGAACTCTATTAGAGGAGAATGTCAACCATAGCAGCTTCTCCTTCTAATTGTCCAGTTAATTTGTTGAAGAAACCTTCCAATTCCAGCGTTTGTTCTTCGCTCAATCAATGGAGATTCCGTCGAATTCGTTCCAGGTAACACCTTATTGTGCTTTTCCGGTTACGATGGAAGAGAACGGAAATTATAGGGGACTTTAATTTTTTCATTTTGGTGTGTTGTCTTCAGTACATGTATTACTCTTTATGGGTTTAAATCATGATGAGTTGGCACTATAAATAAATTGATAATCCCATGTATCTTTTTTCAGTTAAGGAAGATTACATTTACACGGTCAAATGTTGTTGGAAAGATTTTAATAAGAGGATCAGTTGACAGTGTAAAGAAGGTATTGATAGTTATCATTTATACAGACGTAACACTTGGGTGTGATTGCAGAATTTAACATTGCCATTTGTGTAATTAGGTTTCACTTAAGTATTTGATGATTCTGATGTGGAGGTGGCAGTCAAAGGAGCTGTAAGTCACTGCAGTAGAAAATAAGGTATACATTTGTCTTAAAAATTCCATAGAGTGCCTACAGGTTTTTGGCTTGCATAAAACTGATGTCTTGTCTTCTTGATTAGTTTAACAGCGAGTGTTAGTTTTTTGCTCAGTAAAAGGTCAACGTAATACTGCTAATTGGATTCCTGGTGCGGGGTCAAATTTCTACAATCGCTGGCAAGAGATCGAATATGTCATGTGCAATTTCCACCGAAATTTGCAGTTTATATAACATCGAATCGAGCACTTCAAATTGGGGGATGTATGCGGAGGAGCTAGCGGTTGACACTTTGACAGGTACGAAATAAAGAGTTTCTGGACACTAGCTAATGGTGTCGCCCTTTCTTGCTTTCCTCTGATTTTTCATTTTCCAAGCTCAAGCAGAAGCAGGAATTGAAGTCATTGGCCACTCCTCCATCCATGATTTCTCTGTCAAAGTAAGATTCTGACAACCTCTTCACATATGTTCTTACTGCGCTTCACTGTAATTCTGGAACTATATTCATTTGTTTAGCTAGGGCAATTTTTAGGGTGATGTAATGTTTTGGTTATTTTGATTTTTTTTGATGGATTTGGAATTATCATACAGGATATTGATGGAAAAGATGTTTCTCTCAACTAATCTAAGGGGAACCACTGTTGATGGTAAATGGTGCCTCAAATGATACTCTTCTTTGCTAAATAGTTTCGATATATATTAAAGATAAGATAAGATGTCAATACCACTCTCATGTGTTGTATACTATTTTTTTTTTTAGTTTCAGTGGGCTGACATCATCAAACTATAAAGAACTATCTCAACTGCATGACAGGTATAAATCTTAAGGTAATGAGTTTGTTTGAAGGATTCTCCATTCTAGCCAACTGCTACCACACACCATCATCTTCTTTTTCAATTCATAAGAATGAAAGGGCAAACCGAATGTTTCTTCTTTTCAAATCTTGACTTCTTCTTGTGCTTTTCATCCTCCTCGATTTCTTTGATCACCTTCTTAACAATGAAAATGATTTGGACTTGGCCCTTTCTTTAGAAAAAAAATTCACCTTTGTTGCTGGTGTGGTACTCATACCTGTTAAATTCACCTTAGTAAGTTTGGCTGAGAGCTGGAGGAATTCTTATTGACTGATTTAATGTTTGTTAGGAATTGTGGGTCTATTTAGTAAACAGAGGAAGGAAATGAAACGGGTGTACTGATTCTATGCCAGAAGAAAGCTTATGTTGCCTTCTTTTGGAGCGCTAGATCTAGCTATAGGTAAACACTCCATATGAATCATAATATTAGCATATGATAATGTTACCGCAGTTCATGACGATGGAGGAGCTGATTCGAGGAAGATCTGTATTGCAAATGCAGCAAGCCTAAGACAAAGTATTGATGTTGTTGTTCAACTTCTAAATCTGTAGCACATATTTTTTATGCTTCTTAGTATCTAGCTAATGCATAATAAATAAATGGATTGATTTTAGTAATACAGATTTATATATGACATCATTATGCTTATCAGTACACTATGTGTTTTTCTGCTATTCTGATCCAGTTTTTGTATTTTATATTTTTTTTGGAGGGTTGAAACATTTAGTATTAGTTATATTGAAATGGTTTCAATTTTAAGAAAGTATTATATAAACGGGGTTCTCCTATTCATGGCACACTTCTTTACGGGTAAAAATTAAACTTAGTCCATCATGAATTTGTAGCTCTCTTAAGTTTTGGTACAAGCTCTGTCAGGTTATGATGAACATGATTATTATAAAGACTCTCATGAGGTAAAGTGCCCGTCTAGCAGGAACTTTGATGTGCATTTTTATAATAAGAGAGGAAGATGATATGATCTGCCTGTGTCGTTTCTACATGCTCAAGTTTAGCTTAGAACTTAAAGTAAGTGGTCTGTCTCAATTAGTTGTTAATCTATAGGTTTAAAATTGACCATTCATCTCAGTTTGTTATTATGTTTTGTGTTTTTTCATATCCTGCAATTCTACCATGTAAAGCTGCTAAACTCCTTTTGCCTTTGTGTTTATTGGTGATCTTTCAAATTTCGATACCGTGCTTTGTTTGATTTGTAGCTTTGACCTTTCAAATTGAAAGACAGATCATTCTAAAATTTTCAAATTTGATGTCTGTGCAGATAGCATACAATCTATTTGAGGAACAAGAAGGACGACCTATATCTGAGATTGAGTACATTTCATTTGTTGATCTACTTGCAGATAGTCGCTACTGTGGTAATAATGCCTTCATTATTCATATATACTTTTTATCATCAATGTGCTAATATACTTTCTATTTAATATAAATTGCATGCCTTCTCTTTTCCAGTACTAGATATCTTGTACATGGCTACAAGAATAATAAATTTATATTTATCGAAATTTAAGGGTAAAATTATAGAGTTCACTTGTGGAGAAAAAAATGCTCTATGATAATTGTAGAAGCTGCACATTGAGTGCATTCTATAATTTGTGGTATATAAATGTCAATGTTGCATGGTCATCTGGTATATAGATGTCAATGTTGCATGGTCACATCTTTTTTGGCTCAAGTTTAGATTCTTCTGCATATAAAAAGTAGCAAAAAAAATAGTATTTTTAAACTTCTGATTCAAGGTATATGAACTGAGAATGAGTGGATTAGTCTTAAAATTTTGACAAATGAATGTAAATGCTGAAATGCATTCTGAGAGTTTCATCTTCAAAATTAGATTTGTGAATAACAATGGAGAAGATGAAGTACTCATCTCTGTAACATCTAGCCCATTTGTTAATTTATGACTTGTATTACCTTGGTAGACACTTAACAATATATTTTTATTATGTGCTTGACAGATGCACATGCTGAGATTAAGCTCAAGGAGCTTGGGGATGACATTCCTGGTGGTGTGGCTCATGAGTTGCCTTTGTACTGTTGGTGATTGATAAAAATTTAGCTTAATCGTGTTTGGTTTCAATCCCGTGAAAGGATTGAACATAATTCGAGCAAAACACCGTAGCTTTCCTCAACCTTCATTTCGGGTCCTCTGTAACATTCAACGGCTCCTTCTGTAAGTCTTAGAGAGAGGTTAATTTTTTCAGTAAAGGCGGAGGACAAAACTCTTTGGGATTCTGGGTCTGTCTCCTTACTTCATTTGTTCCTGAAGTGTGAATGATATGCCATACTAGATACATTCCTATTGACAAAATGCTTCTTTTATACGGTATTAGATAAGGCTTCAAGATTGTTTTGTTATCAGGTGAATTTGGATGTTGGTATCAGGTGAATTTGGATGTTGGTAAAGATATGACAACTGCATATGCTGACTGCACATTTAGCTTTCCATTGCTTCATCATATCAACGACCTCATGAATTGTGATGCCAACTACAAATTGCTATATGAAGCAATTGTTCAAAATTGTCTAGGAGTTATTTGTTAATTGTGTCTATGCGTCTGGTAGGAATAGGCACTCCCCAAGGCACGGGACCGTCACGACCCTCCATCGACACCGTCGGCCGCTTCAATCTCAGGTACGATACTCTCTATCTCTTTCCCTTCCTTAAGTGTTGTTGAACCGCTGACTTTTACAACTGTTGATTTTGCAACTGTTGCTTCAATTAATCGCCTCTCTACCTCACTTTCCTTTCAGCAAAATAAAATTATGCTCAATAGTTAGGGTTCAGTTTACAAGCTTCCAGTTACTTACATCTGATTAGTTAGGGTTAAGTTTATAAGCTTCCAATTACTTATTTTGTTGATTGTGTATAATGGAGACTTTGATGACTTAACAGACCCTCAATTGATGGTTCCTATTAACAACATGAGATATATACAGGAGGGTTGAGGCAGTTGCAGCTTATGTACGACATTCGACTTCTAAGAAGTCACAAAGTGAGGCATGTAAATTTAACAATATCATTGTTTGTAGCCACTTGAAGCTAAGACTGTTCTTTTCATGTTGAGAATCGTGTCTTACAATCTGATTTCTTAACATTATGATATACCTTTTTGTATGCTAACACTTTAATAGTTTGTCAGTTTTAGAGATTGGTTTGCTACTAATGTGCAACTGAATGTTGAATTTAACAAGCAGAAAGTTAAGCTTGAATTTAACAATCATGTGTATTAAGATATTTATTCTAAAAGTTTGGTTGTTTCTTCGATAAAGCATAAGGCGAGATAGAAAAGTGAACAAGGGAAAATGATTAATATGTCTAATACTTTTTCTCTACAAAATTAGTAAGTAGAATAAAATCATGAAATAAGGGAGTATGATTTCTAAACGGAAGGAAACAATAGTCTTGCAAGCAAATTGTTGTAACGAATGAACATAGATATCGGCTTAAGGTATATTGGAATTAGAAGTTATTCCACTAAATCACCAACTATTATTTGTCACTTTTTTTTTATAGAATGTCACTCGTATTTATTTTAAACGACTCAAAAAACCGGAACCAGGCACATAAATGGGAATTCTAAGGGAGTATTAATAACATTGTCTTTTGAAACTTAACAAAGGTTATTCTAGGATTTTGGGTTCAATTCGATCGCCTTTTACCTTTATGGGAATTCTAGGAGATGCTTTGCTTGAGAATGGAAGAAGAAAGGTTAGAGTTTAGCTTCAATTCTAAATTTATATTTTGCCACTAGGTAATGTCTCCGTTACTAAAATCTTTATCCCACATGTTTCTTTTTTTCCACACTTCTTTCTCTAATTTTTAGATTTTTATATGTTTTCTAATTACATTACTATACAAAGGAAAATGGTTCTGCCATAATTGTGCTCGAAAGAGGAAGCATCGATTACATGTAAATATAGAATATTTTGATTACATATAAATGTATAGTATCTAATATCATATCTCGAATCACCTTGATAAGTAATACAAAATGTTAAAATATTAAAGAATCTTTCAAGTAGTTGTAACAGATAAGTTTTTATATAAAAACAAAAAGATATCAAGAGATTTAATTTTTGAATTTTAAAAGTTTGTTATCATATACTGTTTATTGCTTAATGATCATATGATATAATATGAAAATCATACGTTTTATGGAAGATGTTTCCAAAGTTGGTTGTAAAAGTTTATACGGGTATTATATTCGTTCTAAAACACTGGATTGTGCAGGATCCTATTTGTGAAATTTTATACAACCGTGTAACATGCTGGATTTTCCATGCCACTTTCCTCTTTGTGAAATTTTATACGACCGTAGAACATGCTGTATTTTTCATTTGTCTTTCTTAAAATTTCGACCACATACTTAAAGCAATTACCCTCCCCTCTCTTTATCTCTCTAAAACATAAATTCCCTTCAAGCCTCTTCCCTTACTCTCCCCTTCCTCCTTGAAGGTCGCCGTGTAGATCCACCTCGGCTCCCTTCCTCACGACCACCCCTCGGCGTGCCACCGACAAGCTCGACGTTTCACATCCAAATTCCGGTAACATATTCTCCTCTCCTCCCTCAACTATGTTACTTTAGGGATTTCGATGCACATCTTCTCCTCTCCTTCTTCTCTTCCTGAACTCCTTATTCTCTTCCTGAATTTAGGGATTTCGTATCTCATTTGTGATAATGAATTCAAAGACTTGTAATTGTTTATTAGATTAGGTTTTACCAGTTCTTCAATGAAACTTCAGTTTGGGAACTTCCTGAGGAGATATGAAACTGAAAAAATTAAATTTCGGATTGATATGCATATGTTTGATGTTGGAATTGGTTGTACACGTAACAGTTAGGAGTTACTATTTCATTTCCATTTTCACGTGAGTAAGAAGTACTTGAAGAAGCACAATGTCAGGGATTGTCCAACACTTTGTCTGGGAGAGGATTAGGAATTTATAAGTCATATTTGTTTCTTTGTTGGCATATAAGAGGATTAGGAATTTATAAGTCATATTTGTTTCTTTGTTGGCATATAAGAGATTTAGTTGTTATCTTTTGTTTAAGATTTTGCCGTATCTGTTCAGACTTGGCCTTTTCTGAGGAAGAGTCTAAACTCAGACATTGTGTTTTAATACAATTGACAGGTTCAGCTATGGGGAGAAAAGGTATGCCAACAAGATCAACAAATAAGGACAATGCACCTTTGAAAGCCAACACTTCAAGCAAAGCTAAAACGAAAGTGACAAAGAAAGCGACAACGAAACCTGCAAGTAAAACAAACTGCTAGCAAGGCTTCTAAACAAGATAAAGGCAAGGGTGTCGCTACTAGCTCAAAAAACCGCAAGAGTGCAGAAAAACACCTTTACCGCGTTATGAAGATGATTACCATGTGACATTTCGAGATACGTGAAAGCCCGGGGACTGACCGCTCAGGATCGTCCAGATGTCGTTGTCAAGATGTTCAAGATCAAGCTTGATCAACTGATTAACGATTTGATGAAAAACAATATCTTCGGAGAAGTTAAAGCACGTAAGATCCTCTACCTATTCATTGTTATGTTTAATGTTTTTACTTCGTATTGCAATAAATATCAATTATATGCTATTAAATTTCGTATTACAACTGTTGGTTTGACAAATATTGTCATCTCTCAGCACGTTTATGGCCATAAATTTTCATAAATTGATGTAATGCTTGATCCAACTGCATAATCGTCATGAACGTTATGGAGATCTACAACTTTCCGGCGAGCAGTTGCAAAACTATGTTCTCGCCAAAATTGATAAACTATTGGAAAGGAATGGAAGTAGCCTCAGGTGGCGTGTAAAGATTATCTAGATTTGAGTTTAGTGTACAAAATGTTGTTTAAATGTAACATTTAGTAGATAAATTTATTTAATGTGATTATATTTTGTTGCAAAAATGTATACAGGTGTATAATTAATTACTGTCAAGTTATGAATATTTTAATTATATTGAACAACATTGCATCCAAGGGTATAACTACAAAACATCATTGTTCCAAATTTCTCATATACACATGCATACAATAATTTACACTAAACAGTTGTTTTGGTCTTGATGTTTCCGCAAGAGTTTTGTTAAATTTGATTCCATTGTCTCGTGATCAATCGTTGACTCATCCGAACTTTAATCTACTTCGAAGTTGTCCATATTTTCCAAGTGCTTTTGAAACTATGTGTTTTTGCTGAATTCTCAAACAAATGATATTTTAAATGTTTTGTGAACTTTTTAGACAAATGATTTTCGTAAAACATACAATTTAAATCTCCGCGGGACGAACAGTAGTTCTTATACACACCAAACCAAAGAAAGCCGCCATGGAAACAGACCTTACAAGGCTTCTGAATATAGCCGTTATTCCAACGCAATGATAACCACTACAACTCTGTTTATTCCTTTCTAACAGACACAAATTCCTCACTTGCAGTTGCAGGGGTCGCATTTGCAGTCGGATCCGCACTTACATCCTCCATTCTCCGCCACCTCTACTCCCATCTCTGCTCCCTCAAATTGCCTAATCCAACAATTACAAATCAAAATCAGATCCAACAAAACAAAAACATGATTAATTAATTCGAATTGAATCCGCTTACGCCTTCTGAGGAGCGACGCCACAGATGAGGCTTCCGGTTGGGGCTGCGTTCTCGGTTGAGCTGAGATCATCATACTTCTTGCACCTATAGAAACAACAATAATTCAATTGCAAATTGAGATCTGATAAAGTATTATGATGAGTTGAATTACCCTCCGCAGGCGGTTCCGCACTTGCAATCAGGGCCACAACCACAGTTTCCACCACAGCAAGACATTTTAGGTGAAGATGGAGAGAATTGAGAGAGGAAGAAGAAGAAGTGGATGGGAATAAAGTAGTATGATCAGTTGAAGAAATCCGTTTTAATGGGAGGAGAAGATCAGCATTGCAGAGTTTATAACAGAATTATAGCTGTTTCTGTTTCATCATCCACATATATCGCTGACTTTATTTTTTATGTTTGCATTTTTCTGGTTTTTATCAGATCATTCTTTCTTCTTTTGATCGGAATGCAATTTGGTGTACAAACAGTTATTTTATAAATTTGATACATTGATGTTGTCTTTTGTTTTTAAGGTGTGCATTCGTTAAAAATTATGTGCATATTCTCATGTTCGAATATGGAGTTATACTCTCGTTTGACTCATTTCCAATGTTTATGTATAATTGGTCACAATTTCAATCCAAATCTAATGTATGCACCTTTCCGATGGGCAGAACAATAAAGAAGCTAATTGAAAAGGACGATGATATTTAATCTGTGTGCAGGAGCATTTGCATTTTGCAAGCAAGCACAAACAGAAATCACTCAATATATATCAGCACAATCTCTACAAAAGTAAGTCTCACAACAACAACAAAAACTGACAAATAATCCCAAAAAATTAAGGTTGGTCGAACGGGAGAGGTGTGAAGCAGCTCAAAAACATGGAGCTGCTATGAATAAACTCAATGATGAAAGAATCAAATGTATGAAAATTGCAATGACAAATGTAAAAACAAAACACTTGCTGCATATATCTTGTTCGCGATTAGAAACACTTCCTGTGAACGATCGAAGGGCCGGACTCATCATACTCCGCCTTAGCAATCCACATCTGCAATTATCACACAAAAACGAAGTATTTAGCCACAACAACAAGAAAAAAAGAATTCAAATTTCAACCAAACATTGAGAAATATTGTACATACCTGCTGGAAAGTACTCAGAGAAGCCAAAATGGAGCCACCAATCCAGACACTGTACTTTCTCTCCGGTGGAGCAACCACCTTAATTTTCATGCTGCTCGGGGCTAATGCCGTAATTTCCTTGCTCATTCTGTCAGCAATACCAGCAAACATAGTAGTTCCACCACTGAGAACAATGTTTCCGTACAGGTCTTTCCTAATATCCACATCACACTTCATTATGGAGTTGTAGGTCGTTTCATGGATTCCAGCAGCTTCCATTCCGATCATGGAAGGTTGGAAAAGGACTTCTGGGCATCTGAAACGCTCAGCTCCAATGGTGATGACCTGTCCATCAGGAAGCTCGTAGTTCTTCTCAACAGAGGAGCTTGTGTTTGATGTCTCGAGTTCTTGTTCGTAGTCCAGAGCAATGTATGATAATTTCTCCTTGATGTCCCTTACAATTTCACGCTCTGCTGAAGTGGTGAATGAGTACCCACGCTCAGTTAAGATCTTCATCAGATGGTCGGTCAGATCACGTCCTGCAAGATCAAGACGCAGAATGGCGTGGGGGAGAGCATATCCTTCATAGATTGGGACTGTGTGGCTGACACCATCCCCAGAATCCAGAACAATACCTGCAAGAAAAATGGAATAAGCAAATTGGCTTAATATTTTGATCCTTCCAACTAAATCACTCAGTGATGACACAAAGGCAAGACAGATATTAAAGCTTGGGTCATTTTCTTGATAAAATACCCAAGTCACAAAAAAAAGCTTGATAATATAGCACCACAAACATTTTATGAAAAACAGGAAAAAATAGCCAAATCTTTGTATTTTATATCCACAAACTTATAGACAGATAAATATGATGTTAATGAAATAGGAAAGAGCTAACCTGTTGTACGACCACTAGCATAGAGGGAGAGAACAGCCTGAATGGCAACATACATAGCTGGGGCGTTGAAAGTTTCAAACATGATTTGTGTCATTTTTTCACGATTGGCCTTGGGGTTAAGAGGAGCCTCAGTGAGAAGAACTGGGTGTTCTTCAGGAGCCACACGAAGTTCATTGTAGAATGTGTGATGCCAAATCTTCTCCATGTCATCCCAGTTGCTCACAATACCATGCTCAATAGGATACTTCAATGTTAAGATACCACGCTTTGACTGAGCCTCATCCCCAACATAGGCATCCTTTTGACCCATGCCAACCATGACTCCAGTGTGACGTGGACGTCCAACAATGCTAGGAAATACAGCTCTAGGGGCGTCATCTCCAGCAAATCCAGCCTGTAAATAAATTCAAACAGGGTAAAATAATTAAACACTGATTGTTCCAAAAAGAACTTCTAGGAGGGGATTGTCGATGCAGTAAAGAGCATAATGATTGCATATAATACCTTGACCATTCCAGTTCCATTGTCACAGACGAGAGGTTGGATATCTTCAGCATCAGCCATATTCTCTTTCCTGTCACGAATTCAGAAAATTCAAAGAGAGTAAATACATATTGTTTGGTATCAGTATCACGAACAGTAGATTGTTAATCTATAACTGAAATCATCACAGTTTCATACACTATGGAAGAACATCACAATCATAATGGGGGGTTGGTTACCGTACAACATACCTTATATAACATAGGTCAAATTGTTCAAATATATAGGCTACTTTCAAGAAAAGGCAGTATTTGTAAGACAACACTTTTCTAAGGTTATCTCAAGAAGCTAGGGACTCCTAACGTCTGATAATGAGACAACAAACAAAACTCTAGGAGAAAGCAGTCTTACACCTTATTTGTCAAAATCGTCCAACAAAAAATCATACATTAGTTATCTATGGATTATGGAGAGAATATATAAGTCCCAATTATGCTGCAAAGTGGAATTAACCCCAAATAAAAGTGTAAATTACATGTAGACTCCAATCCAATACAATGGTCAATGGGTAAGCCTAAACTAGACAAAAGTAAATCAGCTTTGCTGGATCTAGTTAGAAAAATGGATGGTCCCCTAGAATGGGCCAAAGCGGTCACATGCTAGCAACTGGTGGATCACATATTGATTTATTCTGATACAACAGTTAGGAAATAAGTAGCTACAGCAAAGAAATTAAATCTCATAAAATAATTGGAAAAACGGACTGTTACATAGTATGTTCAGCGAAAGGGATCAATTGGTGGATCAAATTTCAATAAAGTGTTCACGAAACAATTAGCCTGAGTAAAGAAACTAAGTCTCACTAATATGACCATAGAAGAAGACAGTACTTGACATGAAGACATTATAAGGAGAATCTAGGACATTTGCATCACGTTAATAACCATTGACCAATCATCAAATGGACCTGTCTCTACAAACATTTCTAAATGCTTATCTTATCACAGCAAGCCTGAGGGAGAGAACCTATAAGGTGAGGAATGAAATTATGCTAGGCATACACCTAATGCATTAAGTTTTCTAAGATATCAAATTCTAGAGTTGAGAATACAAAAACTGGTCAAACAAAACAAAGGAGGCAGATAACAACAATGTCAGAATCTGCTTTACAATAATGATGACTGTCATATCCAAATAAGCTTCAGAAATCTGGATCAAAGCCAAGACAGAAGAAATCTAAATGGCATCATAATTCATAACACAGAGGCCAAAGCGAACAGTGTATGAAAGAGAATGCGTCTGTGGAAATGGAGCGTATCGGAAATAATGCGAGTAATTTTTTTCAAATCCATCACACAGATCATGTAAAAGAAATTGAACAAAAGACAACAATGCAGGATCCGCAAACCCTAGAAGACCCGATCTAGATCAATCTCGGATAAAAATTAAGAGAAATCGACGGATATACAACCGAATTGATGAAGGCAGTCGAAAACGATCCCGATTTAAACAACCATCAGCAGTAATAACATCAATAATATGCATCTGTAAAGCGAAAGGGATCGAATTGGGGGAGGATCTTACCTTTTTTCTCTTCTGCGATGTACGGAATCTAGAGACAGAGGATGAGAGGAGGGAAGCTGCTTTTGGGAAATTAGAGGAAGAAGGGGATGAATGAAATGTAAAATAGCCGAAGCAAGCGAAGAGAGGAAAATGCGGACCACTCTCCTTCCCAACTTTCTAATTCCATCGGATAATCACAGCCGTTTAATATTATTATTGTATCGGATGGTTGAGTTCAAGTTGTCACGATCATCAAGCTTTTCATATTTTACGGTTATTATTCTCTCCACTTTTTTTTTTTTTATTATTGCTATTTCCGACCATTCTCTTTTTAATAATTAAGGAAAAATAGCATGCTCTCGCGATTTTATTAATTAAATTGCATTTATCTAAACTAGTCTTGTGCTACCAACATTCAATTGGTCTAGTGGTTTGACACTAAATTCTCTTAAGTGTTCTATTCAGAGGTCTCGAGTTCGAGTCTTGCTGGAGTCATGTATGGGGAAATTGATGTTGAGAAAGGTCTATGGTCTACCCTAGACCTGGCCAAACTAGGGCCGGCCCTCCCAGCCCGCCCTAAAATATGGAAGGATCTGGGTAGGAGATTTAGCCCATAAGGGCCGGCCCTGTCCGGCCCTTTTTTAAAGTGGGAGGATATGGGATCGGAGTAGGGCCCTGGGGGCCGGCCCTACCCGGCCCATATTATATATATAATATAATATTAAAGTTATGAGGATTTAGATGCGAGTACTATTACCACAACATAATTTTTATATTGTGTTTTTGGATTTTTTTTGTTGAATCGGTTATGAGGATTGTTATTTAAGCATGCATTTTGGACCTTTTTAACATGCGTTTTTGGATGGTGAATTGTTTGTAAGCACTAAAAAGGTTTTGAATGTTTTAGTAACACCATTTAGCTCGGTTGTAAGTAGTCGAGGGCCGCCCTGAGGGCCGCCCTTAGGGCCCTTATGGGAGGATATGGGTAGAGGAATTGGCCCATTTTAAATGGGAGGGCTTGGCCCGGCCCTGGTAAATGGGTAGAATTTGGAATTTGGCCCTGCCCTGGCCCGGCCCAAGCCCTAGTTTGGCCAGGTCTAGTCTACCCCTTGTGAGCCAACAGTACCTCGACTCATTAAACTGGGTCAATGACAAAAAAAACTAGTACCATGCAGTCCTTGAAGCCATCTAGTGAACCACACCCCTCAGCGGGAAAACACAACTCAACTCCTTTTGGTCACGCAATATCGCACACATAGCGTGCAAGCACGAACTCAGGAACATTAGAAGGAGACCCTTCCCCGAAATCCTCTCCTTCCATGGCACTAACGCGTTCCTCTACTACGCGAGGAATATGGCAACTTTCCAAGCGCGTTGCCACTTGAGGTGAAGAAGAGCTAGATGGAGACGAAGACTCACCCTCGTTCCCTGACTTCGAAACCGTCCTCTCAGAATCATCCCCAGGCCAACCCTCCTCTAACGACGCGATCTCCATCGCGTGGGCCACCTTGCGACCATTTCCTGTTTCCTCTCCTGCCTCCATTAGAGCTTCAGAAAAACCCATATAAGTCTTTAGGGTAATTGGCCAGGGACACACACCCATTTAAACCCAAAAAAAACTCACTCGCCATCCCTACTCCAAACCCCAGACACAAAAAGAACCCCAAAACCAACTACAAAAGCAATAACTAGAGGAATCCTAGGGTTTCAACCGCTGCCACAACTGACGCTCACCCCCTCCAATCGACCTCAACCCCAAACGCGTGCAAAGCAAAAAAAAGAACCGACAAAAAGAAAAAGAGAAGCAACTGCCCTAGAAGAGGAAGAGTAAAAGAAGACGAAGACCGAAATCGATAGGAGAAGGGATTAGAAGGTTTACCTTGATGAAGACGATGTTGGCTAGAGAAGACTAGGGCGATTACTCCGATAGAACAAGACATTAGAAAGCTCTGAAGAGGCGCCGACAATTCACTCCCTCAACTTCTCTCTCTCCCTCTTTGTGAGGCGTCGTTTCAAGTTCCAACAAAAGAAGAATGAAGAAGATGAAGGAATCCCTCCCGCCGCCTGCCTTTTATAAAGGTTTGATGAGTTTGGGCCCAAATGTGAAACATTTTGGGCCCGAGCCAAGGCCCAACAACAAAACTCCGCTCCACTGGAAAGAAAGAAGATTTGACAAAGGAAGATGTACGCACTCATTGACAAACGCGATAGCTAGAGATGCCCCTTTCCAAAAGTTAAAGATGTGCAACCACAAGCTAGAATAGATGGATCCTCAAGAAGGAAATGAAGAATGCCTACAAGAATATCACCTACCAGCCACAAAGTGTGTTGAATCATCGCTTGACCAAAACAAAAGCAGCAGAAGAAGCAAACATGTGTTGAATCTCGGTCACCATTATGAATAATCCACTCGTGACGCATTCACAGGTGGACCATGGGGCTGTGATGGTACCTCGTTTGACACACTTGCTTCTGACCCTCAACCGCATTCTTGTCAAGGGAGTTACCTAGGGAAGCAGTGACGCAATGCATTAAGGCGTTAACCAACCTACAAAGGGCGGTAGAAGAGATCGAGATGCAACCTACTAAAACAAGACCCTGGAGGACCTCTAGTGATGGAGGATGGGGGAAATTCAGGTGGTGGAAATATTGGGAGACGGGAAAGTTCAGATGGTAGTTCCAAAACTGAAGTTGATGGTGGCGTCATCGCGCTAAAGGCTGTGTTGCTCGGCAAGGCGTCGAGAGTTGGACATCGAATTAGACCATAAGATTGAGGCATGAAACCATGTTCTGAACATCGAGTTCGTAGAGAGAGATAGTTGCTTATCATTCATCACGCCACCCACATCAACGCAACCGGTCTTCAAACATCTGCCTGGATCTCTTGCTACAATTCACTAGAGCTACCACATGCTTACTCCAAACACCTACATGATGACACATACATTCCAGGAGAGTTTAAGTTACCAAGCACTATAGGCCTAATACTTTTATTTAAGCACCTCAAATAACGTGTACCCTCACTAGCTTCTCTCGCTATAGAATTGCACCCTCTTCTTCTTCTTTTTTGTCAAGGAAGGTTTACATAGATGAGTTGAAACATATAGTAGAATAAGTAGATATTAAGGCACTTCATTTATGAAAATGTCTCCAAGAAATAGTTCGCAAATTTGACAAAACAAATTATAAATCGTATAATCGAAATGAGTAATAAAAAACGGAGATCATCTTCGTTCCGTCGGATATCATAGAATCCAACAACTTACACTAATCGAAAACATAATAACTAGTCAACAACATACTAATACAACATCATCACGGTTCACCAAAACAAATAGAGTTTTACTTGGTAACAAAAAAATTAGAAAATTCATATAACATCACCAAACCTGCAAAACGGAGATCAATCTATGTTGTAGGGTTCAACTAGAAAATCTTATCTGTCTTCATTGGTGTACTTTGATCTCACAATAGTTGAGATACAACCTAATTTAACACAAGGTCATTCAATTGTGAAATCATAGAAAATCATGAATGTACAAGTGCCATAGGTTCAAACTATGTCAATTAGGTTCCCATTTCACAGGAAATCATGAATTTACACAAAGTATCACCAAATGCATCATTAAAATTCAGAAAACGTGACTAACAAAGTCCTTCTATGAATCCATCTCAGTCAAAAGACTGCTTAAAGCCATGATATTAAAACATTGAAAATCGAAGGGAGGAAGGAGAAGTGAAACCCTTCCATGAATCCATCTCGGTCTTTAAATTCCTAAATTCTTCTCCTCCACCGTAGGAATCACCACTATTATTTTAGAAGGTGACATATTAGGGTTGAAATTCAGAGCGCACTTTGGGTTCAAATTCGTGGAGAATCTATTGCTGAGAGAGTTGGAGGGAGGAAGGAGAAGTGAAACCCGGCGACGTCTTCGTTGGTCGGTAGTGATTGGCTTCGTTGGGACTGGCTTCGAGGCAGTACCGGTCCATACATGTCTGTGCCTCTGTGGCCCATGACAAAATTGAATTTTTGGGGCTCAAATTCACCCTAAAACTGTTATGTTTTTTAAGTTTCTGCTTCACTTTTTTAAGTTATAAGAAAATACCTCATTTGCTGTCATCAAAATTTTTAACAGAGCTGTCAACAAATTTTTCTACAAACCTGTCAATAAATTTTTTAACAGAGTTGTCAACAAATTTTTTTAACAGAGTTGTCAACAAAATTTTAACAGAGCTGTCAACAAAATTTATAATAGAGTTGTCAACAAAATTTATAATAGAGTTGTCAACAAATTTTTTAATAGTGTTGTCAACAAGAATAATAAGTAGTCAACAAGAATAATAAGTTGTCAACACGACTAAATAAGTTGTCAACCCAACTAAATAAATTGTTTACACGACTAATAACGGTCAACAACATACAACACGAGTAATATTACAAAATTGTCAACATTAACAACACTTTACAAAACTTGTCAACAATATCAACACCACTAAATCACATTGTCAAATCCTATTGATGAAGCGGATAAGAGATTTACTTTTATCCTTTTGTTCATCAATCTGTTCATATCTATTCTCCGCCATTTCATGGAGTCGTTTCACCATTTTAAAGCAATCAGGATACACACGGTTTGCTTTTGACAATGTCGCTTCCATGATTCTTATTCTCTGAAATGCACTGCAAACACAAACACGATTAAAATAGATGAAACACATCAAATGGATTATGAACACGATTAAAATATATGAAACACGGTTTGATTAGAGTTGACAGCAAACTGGAAATTTTTGTTGACAGCAAAGGGTTTTCTGATCAGAGTTGTATATGAAGGAGAGCATACCAGATTCAGTTTACTGATTGTTGTCATCAATATCCTGATCCGTCTCTGTTTCTTCTATTGCGTTTGCTAGGGACAAGTTCCGGAAGTCAATCAAGGAGAACTTTCCTGATAACAAATCCATCGCTACTGTGAGATCCAAAAATAATTTCTGTCTGCGGCATTCTTCACTTGTTGTTTGGAACGTTTCTGACGCAAATAGATCTGTGGCTTTTATTTCAGGTTGGAAACGCTGCTGGTGAGAAATGGAAATCTATGAGCGAGCAGGTGAGATTTCGTATAAGCGCTCCTAATCGAAGCCAGAAGAAGCACTATGATTACACAGGGGAAGTGCTCCGCCATGGATTTGCATGCTCCGATATCACAATTTCTCTCTGATTTTAGTATTTTCAACCGAATCAATATGAAACAGAGACGAATCAATATGACAGTTCAATAACTCCACTGAGCAATCAAACATGAAATTACTCCATACCTGCTCAATAGATCTAAGTTTCAACGAATCAATATGACAGTGATACCGAATCATACCTGCTCGAGCACTCGCCGGAGTCTCGACGGGAGTCTTTACGCATCAGAGAATGGTAGAACTCCACCACCTCCGGTACTCGCCTCACTTTCGCCGGTAAAGCTTTCGACGATTTCGCGGGCGGAGGGGGAGAAGGAGGAGGCGCAGATTTCGCTGACGGAGGAGGAGGCGCAGATTTCGCTGACGGAGGAGGAGGTGGTGGACGAGGAAGAGCACTACCATTTACTACTCTCACTGGATTTGCAGTCAAGAAGAAATCCTTGATGGAGGAGGTTTAGGAAAGGGAGGTGTGAGATCTGCGGCTTGTGTGATCTGCGGCTTGATAGAGAGAACAAATCTGAAAAGAGGTGTATATTTATATTAGGGCATTTTATTAACACTTAGTTTGAGAGTGTAGTTGTTACAAATATAGTGTCCAATAGGGCATTGGGCACAAATCCTTCCTCAAATTCACTATCAAATTTGGCTAGATTTTATTTTGGACCTTTTTCTCTATACTGGGCTAAAAAAAATTTCGTGGGCCCTAGACCGTCGCCCAGACCACCCTTGCTTCTGGGCCGGCCCTGCTTCGAGGGAGAAGAATGAGTTATGGTTGATTCGAATCGGGGATTAAGGAATCGCCAAGGGTGGCTTTCGCAGGAGAATGTTGAAACAAATGACGAGGGCACGAAAGTCATTTTTGAAAAATGTTGGAGTTATTACAAATTATGCCACCACGTTTCTAAATAAGTGCGCGTGCGATACAACAAAATATTTCTCTCGTTTAATCTGAAAGGTTAATTTCTTGATCTAAGGGTTGAGAAGTGTCTGCATGTGGACCTCACCCAATCACATGCCATCACTTGAACCCTCCTCATCTCGTATAGGTTTAAATATATTTTGTAACATAATTTTTTACATATAAAGTCTTGTACATTTCCATTCATTTTTTTTCACACATCTCATTATTTAGATAGATAAGATAAGATGAAGTATATATGTGCAAATTCAGAAGTCAATAAAGAAGTGATTGAATCGGGAAAAACCGAAAGAATGTTAAATGTAACCTTTAAATTATTAAAAAATGACGAGTACGTAAAAAGTAATATTCATCAACTATTTAGCTAGCAATTAAAAGATTCTCTATCATCAAATAAGAAACCAAATAATTTCAACCAAACTCTTACAAATATACATCAAATATGTCATGAGATGTCGTGGAGATTTGGTCAACGTTATCACAATGATATCTCTTGATTGTTGGAGATCGCGAATGTTTCAAGGTCTCCATTTCAAGGTCTTCTTCAAATAGGTTAATGATGCCGTGAAGTTTCTACTACATGGTAGATTAGAGACATTTATTGTCCGACTCTGCTATGACGCATATAATATTGCACTAATGCAAGTACATGCATGCTTTGGGTTCAAGGGAAGTTGTTTGCATGGATTTGAGAGAGATAGTGACAAGTGAGAAAAAATTTCCTGTAAAAAGGACTATCATTGATTGTATATATGGATTCGAGCAAGAGAATGTGATGAACACACACATTATGTAGATCACCTCTCGGGTCTCCTCTCAAGAGTAGGGGGGGATGAACACACACATGGGGTTTTGATTTTTCATAGGAATTAATTTTACATGAATTTCAATTTCTCTATTTAACCAAACAAGTAATTGAAAAGAATAAGAAATCAATCTCAACTTTTTATTTTAATATTTGATATTTCTTATAAAAGTATTTTATTTTCCCAATTGAGAAACATAAACCGTGATTAGCTCAAAATCGTTAAAAATGGAATTCAGAAATTAACTGTACAACCAAACGAAACCGTCCGTCCAAGTCCCCAACAGAACCCGCGTTGAGTCCAAATCCATCAAAGTCCATCCCTTTTACCGACCCACCTCCTTCCCACAAACCATACCGCTTTACCCTTAAACCTACGCTAATTATTTCACCCTACCAAATTCGATCGTATTATTACATCCATCTTCACATTTTATTTCTTCCATCTTCACTATTCTTTCTGCTAACCATCATGACCGTACTGCCATACATATATAAGTTCTGCATGCAAGTAGTTACAATCTTGATATATTCACTGTATACGGCAACGTTCTTCCACCCGATCATAGCTTGTCGAGCTATATTATAAACTTCTAACTTAAAAATACTACAAAATGCAACGTTTTATATAATAATCCACCGAAATTCTAATACTGATGATTGATACGTAGTTGTAATGTATAAAAGGTAGACGACGTGAAGACATGTTCACTCCAATTTCAAACCATTCAAGTCTTCTTCCCCGGCCTCATCAAAATTAAAATCTCCCACCAACCGAAATTCTCCCTTGATTATCTCCCTCCCTCTTTCTTTCCATTTGCAAAAATAATCCCCCCGATATCTTTTTTTTTTCTTTTTCTTTTTGGATTTTATTAAACAGAGAGGGTAAGAAATCCATAATTCGACCACCGATAAGGGAAATCGATCGATAGAAATTACAGGAAGCAAATGAGCAGTGACAATGGCGGCCGACACGGCGGTGAAGCGCACGGTGACCATGACCTGGGACGGCCTGGGATACAACACTGACGACGAATCCGACGATCACTTCTTCGAATCCAGCAACCGAATCTCCTCCGTCTCCGTCAACGCCTCCCCTCTCCTCGATTGCTTCTCTTCCGATGACGACGACGATGACCAATTCGACGACAGCCGGGCCTCCTTCGCTTCCGCCGTCTCCTCCTCCTCCGCTTTCACCGTCCTCTCTCAGCCCTCCCCGTCTCCGATGGGAAGCTACGATGTCTGGATGGAAGCGCCAGGCTCAATCAAGGAGCGGCGCAAGCGATTGCTGCAAGGAATGGGGCTTAATAGCGCCAAGGACTTCTTCCGCGTCGCCACAATGCGTCTCTCCAAGAAATTCGAGGAGAAACCTAAACCATTACCGCCTCCAACTCCAATCCCCAAAATCGCCGCTAAGGAAGAATTACCGCCAGAGATTCCTCCTCCCGAATTGCCTGATGCCTTGCCTTCGCCTTCGTCGCATCAGGCGGTGCTGTACAGGTCGAGATCTGACGGCGACGTGGAGCTCGATTCGTTCTATACGAAGAGTCGGCGAGACGAGATAATCGGCTGTAACGTCTCCAAGCAGCGGTTGGTTAGAACGGCGTCTACGCAGGCGCCGTTCGTAGGGATGTGCAGGTTGAGCGTCGATGCCACGCGGATCGCGAGGCGGAATCAGGATGGAGAAGTCGTCGGAGGAGGAGGAGACGCAGTCGAAGGAATCGGGGACCGGGAAGGCGAGACGTCGGTGGTTCCGGCTTCGTCTTCGTCTACGAGCGCGAATCAACTTACTGCGTTTTTTCTGATCAAGAATTTGGATACGGGGAAGGAGTTTATTGTGAAGGAATTCGATCAGCATGGGATGTGGAATCGGCTCAGAGATCTTCAGACTGGGAAGCAATTGACGATGGAGGAGTTCGAAAGGACGGTTGGTCATTCTCCTGTTGTGAAGGAGCTCATGAGAAGGCAGAATGCCGATAATGGAGGACATATCGATGGCGAGAGGAAGCTTAGCTCTATCTCCAGACGCTTCAGGTATCAATCTCGTCCTTGAATTGTTCAACAAGTCAATACGACATTTCTCACCAAAATCTCGCGGTTGTGTTGCATTATATTAGGAGTTGCAACTATTACAAATGAAGATCGATTTCATTTCTTCGTAATTTTAGGCTGAATTTTGATTTTATGATTACTTGCTACAGAATTCTCCTCATTAAATGAATATTGGTTTGTTTAACATTTTTCAGCTTGTAGTGAATTGATGTTGTCTAGGACCGAACTGATGAGCTTTTTTGCTTTGTGTGACATGAAACAACATCAGATTTAGCAAGAAAAGGGGAGCATCCCTGTTCAAAAATCTTAGGAGTTCAGTAACATCAGGGTTTAATGCAGAGAAGGAAATTGCAGCAATGGTGCAACAACACCAGAAATCATCGATTCCTTCTCTAACAGCCTCTCCCTCAAGAAGCGGTGCCCCTTCAACAGATTGGATCAAGGTTAGGCAACAGGGGAAAGCAATGAAGGAGCTAACAGCATTGAGGCTATCCCAAGAGATTCAGGCGCATGAAGGGTCAATTTGGACCATGAAATTCAACTTAGATGGACGATACCTTGCATCCGCCGGAGAAGACAGGGTTATTCGTGTGTGGGAGGTACAAGAGTGTGAGATTGCATCTTCAAGGCTTGGGGAAGACGGGATCTGCCCATCTCCTGATCGGAATCTGGGTCCGGATTTCACATCTGGGCCTTTGGATAAAAAGAAGAAGTGGAAATTAGCTAGTAAAAAGGGAGGCATGATACCTGATTATGTCCAGTTGCCTGATACTGTGTTTGCTTTGTCTGAGAAGCCCTATTGCTCTTTGATAGGTCATCTCGATGATGTCCTCGACCTTTCTTGGTCCAGATCTCAGGTAAGAATTTGATACTTTGTGTGATTGAATGGTTTATGTAGATCATACAGTTCAAATTTTCTTCTATTGCAGTTTCAGTTGTTGTCATCTTCCATGGACAAGACTGTAAGGCTATGGGACTTGGAAACGACAACATGTCTAGGGCTGTTTGCTCACAATGATTATGGTGAGAAACGTAATTGTTGTCATTCCTTCCCTTCATTCATACTCAATGATGTGATCCTGATTTTGTGACCTTCTTTTCAGTGACCTGCATACAATTCAATCCTGTGGATGACGATTATTTCATCAGTGGCTCACTTGATGCTAAGATTCGGATATGGAACATCCCTGGACGACGCGTTGTTGACTGGGACCATATTCATGAGATGGTCACAGCTGCTTGTTATAGCCCTGATGGCCAGGTTCATCTCTGCTATATGCTTGTGTCACCAACTTACACAAAATTTGAATTAATCATCTAAATTGGCTTCTTTATTCTTACCGTTTCTTCTTGTGTTTTTTCTGGTGATTGAAGACTGCTGCTGTTGGTTCGCATAAAGGAAGTTGTCGAATGTACAGCACTGCAGGTATAAACTTTACATCTACATATACTTTAACAAAGTTAATCAAATTTGTTGATTTATTATATCTTACTAGGTATTTTTCAACACTGGTAATTGCAGATAGGAAACTTACCCAAATAAGCCATTTTGATCTTCCAAACAAGAAGAAAAAGACGGCCAAGATAACCGGCTTCGAGTTCACCCCGGGCAACCCATCCGAAGTCCTAATAACGTCAGCAGACTCCCGTATAAGAATCTATGATGGCACAGATTTGGTCCAAAAATTCATGGGTCAGTTGAATTCTTAACTCATCTTTACAAATTCATCTCATAAAACACAAAAAGATTCATTAGAGAATGATTATCAAGTTACTAATATACGAATGAATTATTCACAATCCTTTCACATTCACATACAAGTGTAAATATACATTAATAATTACAGGGTTTCGGAACACAAGCAGCCAGATTGCGGCCTCGTACAGCCCAAGCGGAAAACACGTGATCTGCGCGAGCGAAGACTCGCACGTATACGTCTGGAAGCGAGACATCGCTGCCAAACCGAAGACCTACGTGAACATCCGAGGATACGAGCAGTTCATGTGCAAGGATGTTTCGGTCGCCGTTTCTTGGCCAGGAAGTAACAAGCTCGAGCCTCCGATGATCCCTCTAAGCCAACTAAAGAAGGGGTCGAAACGATTCTCGCAGCCATTAAGTGCCACGGGATCGCCCACGAAAGCCGAGGCCGCTTCAAGACGGCAGCACCTTCCGCCTCTGCCTCGAAAACCGAGAAAGACGGAACCGGAAAACGAGAGCCCAGAGGAGGAGGGAGAGAGGGTGGGGAGGACAGAGTCAGGGGAGTCGTCGACGTTCGGGTCGAGTGTCGTTGGGGATTCGCCGAGGGGGTTGTCGGGGTCGGGGATTTGGACGGACGGAGGGGAGATGATGGCGGCCACGGGGTGGGGACTGGTGATTGTAACGGCCGGGCTAGGGGGAGAGATCAGGGCTTACCAGAATATTGGGTTGCCCGTTAGAGTTGGGCGTCGTTGATATAGAGTGTAGTGAATATAATCCTCCTTCAGGTCATTTTTTGGTGTGAAACCACAAGTTTTCTACGTTCATTGATCAGATGCGGATTAATGTATTTTGTCTTCGGATAGCTGATTCGTAAGTATAGATTGTCGAAGAATAGTTCTTGACTAGTTAAGCTGTTGGTGTGTCCTTGTCTTTTATCCAAGCTTAGAAAGAGCATTAATACCTGATTTCTAATGTCCAAACTTCAATGAACAAAAAAGTATACCAATGATGAAGCAAGACTAATTAAATTATACTTGAAGAGATTTGTGCCGCCTTTTTCTGCTCACGTAATATGGAAAATCACAGGCTAAACAAAATGGAGTACCAATTTGTATTTGTAAGTAACGAAGAAAACTTTCTACCAAAAAAAAGTAACGAAGAAAACTGATCAGGAAATAAAATTGATTAGTTTATGGATACACATTTGGTACATGCACATCTCTTTACATCTAAAGATTTTAAATATCTTTATTTACATTTAAACTTATACATTAAGGCAAAAAATTAAATGAGAAATTAATGTTAACATGAGAAATGATAACTAATCCTAGCAAGGGATTGACTTTGACTAGATGTTGACCGGCGTTGACCGGACGTTCACTATTTTTTTTTTTTTTTGTTTAGGCAAAAAAAATATTTTTTTTAGGCCGGATTTTGTAATTACAAAATCAAGTGTTTCAAAATGCCTGAAATGTGCTACTATATTGTTGAAATGTGCTATGATATATTAAACCAAAATTTGAACTTGCAAAGTATGTACTACCACAAGTGTTACGTGCTTCTATATTACTGTAATATGCTACGTTATTTGCCCATATGTGCTTCTATATGGCTAGCTGAATTGTGCTACGATATTGCATATATGTGTTTCTCTATGCTTGGTGAAATGTGCTACACTTTTTGCCTAAATGTGCTACACTTTTCACCTATATGTGATTTTCCTATGTCTTTCTCTATGCTAGGTGAAATGTGCTACGATTTTTCCTATATATGCTTCTCTATGCTAGGTGAAATGTGCTACGTTTTTTTCTAGATGTGCTTCTTTATTGTTGAAATATGCTACGCTTTTCGCTTATATGTGCTTCTTTATTGCTAGCTGAATTGTGCTACACTTTTGCCTATATATGATTCTCTATGGCTGCAATGTGCTACACTTTTCGCCTATATAGGTTTCTCTATGGCTGAAATGTGCTACACTTTTCGCCTATATGTGCTTCGTTATGGCTGCAATGTGCTACACTTTTCGCCTATATGTGCTTCGTTATGGCTGCAATGTGCTACACTTCTCACCTATACGTGCTTCTCTATAGCTAGCTGAAGTGTGCTACACTTTTTGCCTATATGTGCTTCTCTATGCTAGATGAAATGTGTTACGCTTTTGCCTCGAAAAATATAGCACTTTTACTTACAAAGCATATCACTTTTTCTTACAAACAATAGCACACAAAATTGGTAGAAAAAACATAGCATTTTTACTTACAAATCATAGCACAAAAAAAACTGAAACGGAAAAAGTCCGAAAAAAAAACGACATTTTTTTTTAAAAAAAGTCAACGGCCGGTCATCAGGTGGTCAACGGCCGGTCATTGAGTGGTCAACGGCCGGTCAACGGGTGGTCAACTCAAGGAGGGAGGAGGTAGGAGGAAGGAGCTTCCCCCTTGCTTCAAATTTTGGCCTAATATATCATAGCACATTTCAAGCATTTTGAAGCACTTGATTTTGTAAGTACAATATCCGGCCTAAAAAAATATTTTTTTGGCCTAAAAAAAGAAAAGAAAAAGTCAACGCCGGTCAACGGGTGATCAACGCCGGTCAACGGGTGATCAACGCCGGTTAACGGGGTGGTCAACTCCAAGGAGGGAGGAGGGAGGAGGGAGGAGGAAGGAGCTTCCTCCTTCCTTCTTATTTCTCATCTTAAGGGACATTTTTCATGAAATTTGGACTCATACATTAAATATGTATGCCTATTTTTTCATACAGTTTTACAGTTTTAAATATTGGTACACTATTTTTTTTCGATAAGGAAAGAGTTCCACATATCCTATCCATAGATAGGGTACATCTAAAGGCCGACAAATCGGCGTCGATACAACCGGACATAAAGAACAATAACTCAAACCTGAAAAATTACAATAAGATAAATGACAAGTCAATATAACCTAGAGCGGACGGTGAGCAAAGCATGATCAATCGAAAAGTGCAACCGAAATCGAGTTAGAAAAGAGCAATCCCGCGGAAGTGCTGAATGGACTATCACAACAGTGCACTAGGAGTGATATTTAAGAGCCTCAACTATGACGCTGCTCTTGAAACACAAGGATCTTCATTGAGCCACATAACGACCATGATCATGACCGAAAACTAAAGCCGAACCCGAGTTTAACTTTTCAGCTGAAGTGAAGAATTTGCATTCAAGTTTGAATAACTGAACGGCAAACAAATGAGTTTTTTTTAAAAAAGAATTCTCGTTATAAGCTCGTTTTGAAACTAATTCCCAACATAGACGCTTTTATGTGGTTCGGAAAAAATACATGTTGTCTCCCAACCGAACCATAATATTTTTTTTTAAACAATTATGTATAAGAGTCTCTTATACTGTTTTCAATATTAGAAATTAAAAAAAAAACAAATTTTAGGCATGAGCAACGGCTCATCACCTTTTTTTTATTTTTATTTTTTCAAATCCTTAATTAATATATATACTACAATTACCCGACTTCGGACGGCTCGTATGTGCTCGTTCGAAATCGGAATCGAGCAAGATCAGTTTCTTTGGGTTCTTTAGATATGTCTCTCGCTCAAATCCCTAGATCTCTTTGATTGAGCGCTAATATTTTACCGAGTCAGGTCAACCAAATCTCTTGGCGATTAAACCGGGCAGCACCCTTTTTACACCAGGCACCCCCCCTCGTTCGGAACCCCGTTCCGAACGAGTTATGTATTTTTTTTTTATTTAAATATTCTCGTTCGGAACACCGTTCCGAACGAGGTTATCTGTGAACCCGGTCAGTGAACCGGGTTTTATTTAATACAAAAAAAAACCCGTTTTAAAAAATTATTCTCGTTCGGAACCCCATTCCGAACGAGAATAATTTTTTAATGACGTCATTTTTTGTTGTTGTTTAAATCTGTATGATGACGTCATCATACAGATTTAAACAACAAAAATGATGACGTCAGCTAGCCGTTGGACCGTAACGGCTAGCTGACGTCATCATTCTCGTTCGGAATGGTATTCCGAACGAGAATAATTTTTTTAAAAAAATGCTGACGTCAGCTAGCCGTTGGACCGTAACGGCTAGCTGACGTCAGCATTGCCTATATATATTTCGTTCGGGATGCCACTCCGAACCACACTCGAATTCGCTCTCTTCCCAATCTTACAAAAAAACGCTCCCTTCTAAATCTTTCAAAAAACGCTTTCTCTCATCTCGATAATGGCTGGAACTCCTCCTAATCCTTTTTTTCCTGATCCGACGGCTGCAGATGAAGAAGTTTACGTAGGAAACGAATGGTGGTCGGGTTATGGTGTTCCGAATTCAAGTTACGGTGGTCCTGTTGGTAGTGATTTTTTCAACATAGACGGAGCAAGTAGTAGTACTTACAACCTCCCCACCCCCACTTTGAGTGATCTTCAAAGGCATCAACAACACATGTTCTGGGATGCAACTGTTACAGGCGGAGCAACACCTCAGCCGGAGCAAGCGGAGGAGGATGTCCGAGCACCACGTCGGAGACGAAACACTGAGTCGGTTAGTATTTCTAAAAACCTGAAATACGGTTAATTTTGTAGAAATAGTGGAAAATGCTCAATTGTATTTCAAATGCATGCTAAAATTAGTTTATAGTGGAAAACGCTTCATTTCAATATTAACTGCAATGCATGGTAAAAAGAATTAGTTTAATGCATGTGGAAAGCGTATCAACACTTTTTAGAAAATACCAAAAATGTTGAAAACTACTTAAAATCGCATATATGGACTTTAGTTATAATAATCGATGGTAAATTTGTATGTATTTCGTTAAAACTAGGAGGTAGTTAGAAACATCCGATCCAGAGTAGGAGAAGACAAAAATCTGGGTGATAGGCGAATCACTGCTTCTGAGAGAAGGGGGGATAGAAGATCGCGTGGTGATAGACCGCAACAGTCAGGTTCTCGGGGGTCAAGTGCTGCGGGGGTTAGGAACCCAGATGTTCCGAGTGGGTCAGGTTCTTCGCGGGGTAGATCCCGACAGACTCGGCAGTCAGGTCCTGCTCCGATGCAGTCAGAAGCTGCTGCGGCTCCTCCTCTTCCAGGACTCAACGAGGGTACTATATTGACTCGTTATGGGCAACACATTGCTCATGAGATTTGGATACATCTGAATCCCGATGAAAGTGTCCCCCGTCAGCTAAAGGCGCAGACAAGGCAAAAGTGTTTCGAGCTATGGTTTCCTAGAATTCCTACCGACCCGGAGCCAGAATCATGGTTTGCTCTTGCCCAGGAGTCGGGGCTGCTTCACATCCTTAAGGGTCAATTTTGGAATGTGGACCACAACCTCCTTTCTGCATTCATGGAAAGGTGACACCCTGAGACGAACACATTTCATCTGAACTTTGGGGAGCTTGGAATCGGTCTCCATGACGTTTTGGAGATTCTGGAGCTGCCTATTGACGGGGGTGCTGTCACCACGCCATGGACACATTTGGGTCTAGATGCAGATTCAGCGCAGTGTGCCCAATTGTTCTCCTATTTGTTTGGCGTTGACCTGGACAACCCGTTTGACGCTGAGGAGGAAGCGATGGTCAAGTTCATAGGTAGGGGGAAAGTCGGCGAGCGGGAATTCTTTTGCCACGTTGTCTCGATGATCAACTCTAGAAGATCCGATCCAGGATCTATTGCAACAGGCTTTTTGTGGCACCTAATTCAGCAGTCTCTGTTCGTGAACAAGACCTCGAACCTGTTAGACACATGCTTCCTGCCGCTACTAGAGGATCCGAGCAGGATACATGAGTACGCATGGGGTACAGGTTGTTTGGCATTGCTGTACATGCAGCTGGGTATAGCATCCAGGGCGAAATGCGTGCAATTTTCTGGTTGCGTAAGGCTTCTTGAGATTTGGATTTGGTTACATTTCCCGTATTTTCCTGGGAACCCAAACCTGGATGTCAGCTCCCAAGAAGTTACTGCTCGTGTGTCCCGTTATTCCACTGGACGAGCCCCGCTGAGGCAAAAAAGGACACTGCAACAGTACAGACGCATCTTGGATGAGTATGCACCGGAAGATGTAAGTGAATCGTCTAAATGTCATTCCAAGTTGTTATTAATATTGTTATTAATTGTTATAAGCTAATTCTGTAGGTGTGTTGGATGCCGTATCCGGATTTGGACGTGGGACCGCAAGGGCGTCATAGAGTGGCCACTTATCGTGGTGGGATCCGGTGCTTTGACATTATGGAGATGTACAACCCTGATCGGTTTTGCAGACAGTTCGGTCGCCGTCAGTCCCGGCCTTTGGATGTCCCCGAGCAAGTGGAGTATTATTGTCCGCCAAAATCAATGCGAGGTGGCCGGGAATACACTGTACGGTATGGCCCGGAATGGGATAGATGGGACCAACGTTATCACAACCTGTGTCCGTACATCCTGTCCAGCCCCCCAGCTCTTATCCCTTGGGATGCTGAGGATGCTTACCTCGATTGGTTTGCTCAAGTCTCACCGATGGCTGTTTGTAGATACTCCACTGCCTTGGAGGGGGTGGAATTGGACAATTGTCATCAACCAACCAAATCTGTCAACACAAAATTGTTATTGTATGCTAAAAAAACATATGTGAAATAAGGTACAAGAGCGGAAAATATCGATGCGTGCCGGTACGTAATGGTTGCGTCTGCCTACATGTGCAATGGCGAACACCGTGGTAGGAGGCTCTGAACCGGGAGGAGCAAACATCGGAAGACATGTACAAGGACCAAACCATGATAACACCACTAGTGCAACTTGATACCTCGTGGCAAATACCAATCCCATTGTAGGTGTACACATCCAGAATTCAGGAGAGCATGGCGATCGAATGTGATTCACTTCTCGAATGAGTTGCGGGATAGTCTTGAAACCCTCTAGCATCTCATGATACATATGCCCGTTTTGTTGGAGGTGCTTCGAAAGATCAAATCGGATTTCAACGTACTGTTGCTCTGGTTTACCTAGTAAGCGAGCGAGGGATCGATAACCACAATGACCGTCATCACCTACTTTCTCCACAGCAGCTATGTATGCGAGCATGAAAAGGTCTATATTATCTATCCCCCAGTCGAAGTCGAGATAAATGATTGAATTGCCACCGCTACATTTCGATCTAGCATTTCCTCTTGCCCTCGGTGGTTTAGTTGCACTCCCTTTTACGGTCGTCGCCCCGCTTGAAGCTCTGTTGGATGCAACAGACGATTTCTTTTGTGAATCGGCTTTCGGTGGCACAGTTGCACCCTCTTCCTCTTTCATCCCCTTTTTCCTTGCTTCTGCCTTCTCCTTATCCTTCTTAGCTTGAGCCCTCTCATCCCAACCCGGATCTCGCTTTGTACCCGTCTTCTTCGCATGAATCTTAGGCCTTCCTCTCTTCGTCTCTCCCCGAGGGGGGTCCTGGACATCAACTGAAGAAGGATCCTTGCACTCACGCCACTTATCAGCCATCCTCTTCATATCGAAATCATCAACGTTACCGGTAAACACCCCTTCAAAGAAATCATCCATAAGAACCTTATCTGCAGTCAATTGCACGTCGTCGTCAGAGTCAAAGTCTTTCAATTCCACTCCTTCCCACTTGATATGCTTCCAGGAGATATCAATGTCGCTAGGCAACAATGGCGTTCCTTCTTCTACAAACACCTTAATCCTGTGTGGGCAAGGCAATCCGAGTGTTGATTCCCACCAAGGATCCTCACATGGGCCACATATCTTTCCCTCCTTTGCCTTAAGGACTTCTTTCAGTAGCATTCTCAAACACTTGTCGGAGCACTTCCTCAATATGCGCATGAAAATAGTCTTGATCCACCGAGGCCCGTCTTGTATCTCCTTCGGGCTAGTATGGTTGGACATTTCCATCTCGGCCCGGATTCGACGGTGCTGATCGACAAACATATTGTCAATGTGTTGCACTAAAGTGTCGAACCCTCCAACAGCTGAATCAAACATATGCTTCAACATCGAGTGTTGACCTTCAACCCTGACAACAACATTGTACATGTTAAACATCGAGTGTCATGATCATTCTCGTTAAAAAAAAATTCAAATATCTTACCTGTTAGACGTTCTTGTGCTAAAATGGCGTATATCATCGCAATACGCAGCTATAAGTTTTTCTTTATGGGGAGTAAACCATGTGCTCTTAGCATATTGTACAAGATGACCATTCCTCCATGTTTTCCGGAAGTGATCAAGTCTCTCCTCATACTGCTTCTCTGTGTGAGACCGCATCACCCGTCGAACGCTAGCAGATGCACTTTTTTCGTCCAGGTTGTTCAATTTAGCAAATGCCTTAACATTCCGATCAACGTGGACATGGCAAAGCATATGACGCACACTAGGAAATACATGGTCAACCGCCTTAATTGTTGCCAGCTCTCGATCAGACATGATGCAATCCGGTCCTTCGAGTGCACGAAACAAATACTTGACCCGTTTCAATGCCCATGCATAGTATGGGACTGTCTCACAACAGATGAACGCTAGCGCAATACAATATGTATAGTTGGTGCAATTGAATCCAACAAACTGAAGTAACGGCCAACCATACCTATCAACGAGGGTATATTAATAATTATAATTCTATAACGGTATTTGAAGTCATAATAATGAATTTTAGTGTACCTATTAGTCTTGTACGTCGCGTCCATGATCACCACCCGAGGGAACATTCTCAACAAATGTTGACAATCCGGATGAGATATGAAAAACGCTGCCAACTTTTTCTCCCCCGTCTCCGGATTCGTCTCGTAGTGAATGTCTTTACGATAAGCTCTATGATGGAGGAAATCTAATGACCACTGGGTCACGGTTAGATTTGCCAATGCTTTCTTCCTCTCCTTTTCCCTCACAGTGTACACTTGCCTTCTTGATATTGTGGAAGTCGGATTTTCCTGAAGCAGCTGTGTATAAATAACCTTCGGCATTGCCCCGACCGCTGATGCAATCATTATTTTTCGTCTCTGCTCTCCCGTCATCCTCGAAGCAAATGCATGGCCAATCAAGCTGCTGGAAAGACAGTGGTTGTGACATGCCTTCTCAACTTTTAGTATCCACCCAGGCGGCTCAACAAGAGTTGCTCGTCGATAATATCCTCTTAACATAAAAGGACAATTGTACTTCCTTAACCTACTAAGGTTGCTACGCTGCGACGATGGTTCTGCTACATCTCCTTCAAGATTAATGTTCTTTCCATGTTTTCTATAACTACCGGATTGCTCACAGTGCAAAAATATCCTCTTGTTGGCCATTGATGATTTCGTGGTGATAACCATACACAAGGCATAACCGACCTTCCTAACCCACTCTCTCAGAAGATCCATAGTAAGAAATCTCTCACTAGTCGTAAAATGGGCACTATAGTCGATTTTTAAATATTCCTCATCACTACAGTATCCCTATTTAAAATTACTCAAATTTCAATACTACTATACCAATAAAATAAATTATAATGAAACGCTATAAAAAAAGGTTTACATGTACTTACATGGAAATATGTATCATCTACCGGCGCAGACAAATCAACCTCCTCCTCCACCGACGTCTCACTAGAAGAACACTCCCGTCTTTCTTTCCAACTACCCTCCCTTGAAGAATTAGTTGAATCGCTTTCAGACGTCATTTTTTGTGCTTCTTCCGATTTGGTTTGATAATTTGGTCATACAACTCCGATTTTATAGACTCCGTCAATATAGCCGTTCGCATTTTCAAAAAATATAGCCGAATCTCGTTCGGAATGGGGTTCCGAACGGGTAATCTCGTTCGGAACCCCATTCCGAACGAGATATGACGTCATATTAAAAAAAAATTATTCCTCGTTCGGAATGGGGTTCCGAACGAGGAATAAATAAATAAAAAAATTATTCCTCGTTCGGAACCCCATTCCGAACGAGGTGTGACGTCATATTAAAAAAAAAAATATTTCTCGTTCGGAATGGGGTTCCGAACGAGTGTCGAACCGGTTCGCATATTGCGAACCGGTTTGTCATTTATTTAAATAGACCGTTCTTGTTCGGAACCCCGTTCCGAACGAGAAACAAAATTAAAAAAAAATAATAATTTTTCCCCTCGTTCGGAATGGGGTTCTGAACGAGAGGGTGCTGCCGGGCGCAAAAAAGGTGCTGCCCGGTTGCAACCCGAATCTCTTTGATTGAGGGTTATTTTACACGATTCTTATATACAGCCCGATACTTTATTCAAACAACGCCGGGTCCCTCGCGTTCTGCGAGGGACCGTACACTCGCGTTACGCGAGATTAGCAAAAAATTAGGTTAATTTCATGCATGCTAATCTCGCGTTCCGCGAGTGTACGTGTCCTCGCAGAACGCGAGTGTCACGTCCCTCGCAGAACGCGAGATTAGCATGTCAGATGGACGTTGTTGTGCGCCATTACTACATGTCTTGTCCCCACCTAACTATAATAACTACCCCCTTATTTTAAGTATTCCGTAACACCTATTAACCATACCCTAACACCTCTTTTTATCATCTTTCACCTCTTTCACCCTCCATTAAAACCCATTTTCAAAACCTTAAAACTTCAAAACACTCTAAAAACACTTAAAATAATGGAAGATGAAGAGGATTTCAACAAAGGAGGGGATGGAGATGATGATTCATCAAGTTACCATTCAAATGAGGTAATGTTCTTACTTAATTTTTGAATTTTAATTTGTTTTGCACCATTAAGAGCTAAAATGAAGTTATTATGTTGTATTTCATGTTAAATGTAGTAGTAGTAAGTGTTGAAGAGATGACTTTTGCATATAATGTCAAAAACTTAGATGTGTTCATGTTTTTAGGGTTTTTAATGTAGAAACTCATGTGATGAGACGAACACGTTGAATGACTAGTTTCAGGAAATAACAACTTCTCGCGTTCTGCGAGAGGAAGACCCTCGCGTTACGCGAGATGTGCCTCCCTCGCAGAACGCGAGAAATTGCACATTACAGAGTATTAACAGAAGCATTGTGTATAGGTGAATTTTTCTTTGTTCACTGGATTGAATGCAATCCAGTTGAATGACTACAACTACCCCTCCCGGAATACAAGGCCATGTTCGCCACCATCATTTGATTTAGGGATTGACCACTTTGGTGATTATCATCAACCATCTTTATATGAACAACATGTGCCATCTACATATGAATTGCCTGTGCCATCTACTTATGAGTTGCCCGTGCCATCTACTTATGAGTTGCCCGTGCCATCTACTTATGAATTGCCATGTACATATGAGGTGCCATCAAGCTATGATGCGTTTGATTCACAATTTGCTAACCCACCAACAAACGTAGGAGAGGAGATGTGTTTTCTTCCCTCTTTACGCACTGCACCAAAGTTTGATAGTCCCGTATGTGAGGAAGAGATTGTTTCTAGGGATTATTCGGAATATTTCACTACGGAGCAAGTGTTTGCCTCTAAGGAGATTGGTCATTTGTGGGCTTTGAATGTTGCAAAGCAACACAAGTTTATGATCTCTATTGGAAGGAGTGTACCATCTAAACCGGGGCAAAGTGGTAAGATTCAAATCATTTGTGAGAAAGGGGGAAGCCATAGGCCTAAAGGTGTCGGTGTTAGATCAAACACAAAGAGCAAGAAAACGGGGTGTAAATTTCAGTTGAAGCTCATGGAGAACCGGGTTGAAGAGAATTGGAGATTAGTGGTTGTTTGTGGTTTGCACAACCATCCTATTGGAGATAGTTTGGTCGGGAATGCATTTGCCGGGAGGCCAACCCCGGATCAAAAGAAAAAGGTTCGTGAGATGGTACTTTCACATTGTTCTCCAAATCAGATTTACACTGAGATAAACAAGGATCCCGGAAGTTGCACAAAGAAGAACCAAGTGTACAATTTGGTAAGACATATAAGGGAAGAGGAAATGGAAGGTAGAACCGTGGTTCAAGAATTCTTTCACCAATGCAAAGAGAGCAACTACTTCATGGAGTATAGGCCAAGTGCAACGAATCCTTCGATAATAGGCGACTTGTTCTTTGCTAGCCCCGAATCAATGAAACTCTTAAAGGCGTTTCCATATGTCCTTTTGATGGACTCGACTTATAGCACGAACAGGTAAGTATTTATCATTCTGTTTTTATGTTGTATTTATCTTACTGTTTTTTGGTTTAAGGTACAATGTTCCCTTCCTGGAGATAGTCGGTTTGACTTCTACATGGAAGAATTTTGTTGTGTGCGGGGTATGGTTAGAGGCTGAGAGCGAGGATAGTTATTTCTGGGCGTTGCAGCAGCTGCAGACGATGTATTTGAGAATAGGAGCATCGCCTACTTGCTTCGTCACTGACCGTGAGATGGCTCTTATGAATGCAACAGACAAGTTATGGCCAAATGCAAAGTTTATCTTATGTAGGCGACATGTAAGGAAGAACATAGAGGCGAGAGCGAACATAGCTATGGGCACACAAGCATTGGGGGTTCATATTTCAAATGATTATTATAACGTGTTCGAACAAACCACTGAAGAAGATTACAAGAGTACTTTGAAGAAACTTGAGGCCGAATGGCGAGCTTATCCAACCGTATTGAAGTACGTGAGAACGAATTGGCTAAACCGTTACAAAGAAAGACTTGTTTCAGCATGGACGAATAATGTCTTCACTCTCGGGAATAACACGACAAACAGGTATGGTCTGTTATTTATGTCTACCTTCTACATATGATAAAAAGAGCTTCTGTAATGCACACCTCGCAGAACGCGAGGGCATACCACCTCGCAGAACGCGAGTAAATTCCTTGATTCAGTGTTGATGCATTTTCGAATGCAAAGATCCTGGAACAATCAATGAACTCGCAGAACGCGAGGTGTACACTCCTCGCAGAACGCGAGAATTTGCACATTACAGAAGGATCCACAGGTTCTGATTTGTATTTGCATATTATTGTTTTTCGAACATTTTAGAGTTGAAGGAGCACATTCATGTCTTAAGTCATACTTGTCAAGTGGAAATGCTAGGCTAGACACAATGTTCAAAGAATACAAAACAATGGCGGAGAACCAACTTAAGGAGATTACTGTGTCTTTCACCGAGAGTTTGAATAAGAGCTTCACAGTTGTTGAAGGGGCGGACTTGTTTAAAGTCTTGAAGTTCAAAGTCTCTTACAAATGCATAGAATTTTTGCTTGAGGAATACACGAAGGGGGAGAGATTAGGTGCGCACTTTAATATGTTTTGTAGCTGCGGGATCAAGATTAGAGATGGGTTGATGTGTGTTCATCAGATTGTAAGACATTGGAAGGAGCAAAGACCACTAAGAGTATCAGAGTTGCACCCTTTCTGGAGTACTTTGAGTTTGGAAGAAGTTGATGTTCCCGGCATACTGGAAGTTAAGAGTAAGGTGGCAAGGCGTCTTTTTCAGACTTTCTATGAGGAAACGTTTCCGAAATTGTGCCTCCATGATCAAGAAAAGTGTGCACAAACTGTTTTAGACATTGGGAAAGTAAATACTCCTCTAAAAGAGCCGGCTATTTCAAAGCACACCGGAGGTCGTCCATTCGGAGCTCCTAACAAACAACCTAGGTCAACGCAAAGAAGACCGTCTGCATGGGAGCACACTAATGTTGAGATGGATGCTAGAGATTTGGAAGAAACACCCCCAAAGAAGCAAAGAAATGCTTCTAATTCTGAAACATTCAAGAAACCAAGGATTAAGGTGATTGGCAAGTACAAGTCTCACATACCCGCGTCAATGCGCACCCATGTGAATGGTTGGTTTGAGGTAAATGGAGATGGAAATTGTGGATTTAGAGCAATAGCTCATGAATTGCATGACAACCAACACTTATGGAGGGAAGTAAGAGATTTGATGATAGCTAAGGTCAAAGAGATTTGGCACCTAGTTCAAGGAACTTGGATTGGACCTCCACAACAACCAACTTTGGAGAGCGCTTTACACCAACTTACATGGGAAGGAATAGGAAGGGCTCCAGAAGATCACTGGCTAGCTACCCCGGAAATGGGATGCCTTGTGGCATCCACATTCAACATAGTGTTCGTTACGGTGGGAAAAAATGCTAACTACACTTACCTTCCTCTACAACGTCCTACTTGGTTAGAAGATGGTGACACACTTCCGACGTTCTGCTTATTCTATATTCAGAGTGAGAGACATTTTGTTCCGGTAAGTTTTTGGATCTACTTATGAATTACTATCTAATATGCAACTTCCTAACGTTGTTGTTTTCTTGTAGTTGCGTCTTGAAGAAAACTGCCCATTACCTCATGTGTTTACTCCTTGGTGGCGAAACGCTGAAAGAGATGCTTTTTCTTTGCACGATCTTGTGTCACATCGATGTGCCGCCTTTGAAATGTAATGTTGAAGTTATGTTTTATTCGCTGAATTTGTAATGTAATGTTGAACTGGAGATGGTTTTTTAAATTCTTAAACAGGAGGAATGACATTCCTCACGTTCTGCGAGGTAGGTGTCACTCGCGTTCCGCGAGTGACACCAACCGTGCCACAGACCGTGCATCTCAACTGGGAGCACCCTGTATCCTATAGGTTCGTCTCGCGTTCTGCGAGTGGTGTACACCTCGCGTTCTGCGAGGTTATGCAAAAACCGAACAGAATTGAAAACACAAAACAAAATTATCCAAGCAACAAAATTATCCAAGCAACAAAATTATCCAAGCAACAAAATTATCCAAAACACAAATCAAAAGGCTACTCGTCTTCTCGTGGTCGGAAGGGAGCGAGATTTGACATGCATAGTAGCATTTGGGCGTGATATGAAGAAAATTCGTCTGGAGTGGCAAACCGATACCGGTCCATGTCATTGTACACCCGGCCAATCACCTATACGCAAGTAAACATTCATTCTATGTTAATATTAGAGACAAACAAAGACTAGAAACGCAAGATAAACCAAAACAATTAATATTACCTGTCTCTCGGTAATCATCCCAGGGATTGCAGGACGGATATACCTATGGGTCCTCTTGATGTACCAATCCATGTAATCATGGGAGCATTCATGTGGTGCATAGGCAACTGGCCCCATATCATCGAGAGACAAAGAGTGAACATCTCTTGACTCCCAAAGCCATTGGTTGGCGTCATAAAAAATAGTATAACACCTAATGTTTTTCAACCTATGAGCTTTGAGCGGTTCGATGACTGGCATAGGAATACGCTGCACTCTCCCAAATTGTCTGGGACACCTATCAGGCATGTGTGGTTCGGTGATGTCACAGCAGGATAGCACCCCGTGAAATAGAGCGGGAGCAAGCTCAGGATCGCTGAAGTCTTGTGCTCCATACGGGTTCCAACATACCTAAAAAAATGCAGAAATTAGGACAAAATGCAGAAACTAGGACAAAATGCAGAAACTAGGACAAAATGCAGAAAGCCCAGAAAATGCAGAAACTTACCATCTCCGACATAAGAATATCGAGCGCTCCCCTATAGTCCCTTCCGACTTGCCCCTTCTTCAGCTTTACATTCTTAGGCATCCACCGGTATGCCCATGGTTGCCCCGCTCTCCACCGAGGACGTTCAGTAGGTCGAAAGTGTGGGAAGTAGTTGTAGATCCATGCCTAAGAAATACAAAGTACGTTAAATATGAAAATATATATAAGTATGTAAATTAAACGCTTAGAAAGTATAATACCTGCAACAAGGTGTAACAGAAAGACATATGGGCACAACCCTGTCGTGTGCACATCCCCAGCTGCCTATACAGATGGGCCAAAGCAGCTGAACCCCACGATATGCCCGTAGCATGGGCATAGGTTTCCAAAAAAGGCCCATATCTAAGCCGAATCAAGTTCTGTGACTTGTCCGGAAATAAGAGCGAGGAAGCAGTATACAACACCCAACCTAAACCCTTTCGCTCTGGACCTAGGTTTTCACAATGCCTTCTAAGCCAATCAGCTTTCACCCTCCCAGAATCTAAAGTATGAGGATCTACTCCAAAAATTTCCGCCCCCTTCCTACCATAGTATTTTATAATCTCATCATGACTAAACTTGGCACCCAGTTTCTTACAAGTCGTCATTGCTTTCCCTTCTATAGGTAGGCCTAAAATCATATGTACATCTAGAAGGCCAATAGTGATCTCACCACAAGGGAGGTGGAATGAATTTGTCTCCGGTTGCCATCGTTCGATGAACGCTTCAATCAACGGATAGTCGATTTCTTCGTACATCATGTCAGGTAGATCTGACAGTCCAACTGCACCGGGAATCTCTGACCAGTCATCGTTGTCCAATGGCCAATCACTGCTTTGCTTTGTCTGTTGTTGTGGCTTCATCGGACCTTTCAACTGCAGAAAAATACAAAAATTACACACTGCAGACCAAATTTTCAAAAAATACAGTTTCTGCAGAATTATCAGTTTCTGCAGAATTGTGCATTTTCTCGCGTTCTGCGAGGAGTGACACCCTCGCGTTCTGCGAGTGTTCCACTCCTCGCGTTCTGCGAGAAAATGCACATAACTTGCATTTTCTGATAATTCTGCAGAATATGTGCAATGTATTAAAAATGCAGAAAATCAATAAATAATTAAATTACCTCCCCTTTCTGGATGTGGAACGCCACATGTGCTTCAAATCCCTTAAGCAGCTCGGAATCTTCTGGACCGCCAGGTGTGGCATGAGTGAGCTCAGGATCATACTTTGGCTCATTCTTCTTGGACTTCCTCTTTCTTTTGGGTTTCTCGACCACTTCTTCTTCTTCTTCTTCTTCTACAACATCATCACCTCCTTGTTCTTGTTCCTCTTCTTCATCCCCAAAAAATTCATCCTCCATTTCTGCTTCCATCGGTTCTGGGGCTTGATTGTATGAAGAAGAACCAGCTTGTCCACTTCCCTCGACATATCCACCGCCCCAACTTTGTCCAGCCATCCCTTCTCCACCGCCCCAACTGCCTCCCGCCCACCCCTGTCCGACATCCATAAGTGCATTATGTTCAAAAAACTGGTCCCAGCAACCCGGTTGTCCAGTAGAATAACTATCCTGGGAAACAAGATCCCAGCCAACTGGGTATGACTCCCAACTATCTCGCGGTTGTCCAGTTGAATAACTTCCTTGGGACCAATTGGGATTGGGACGTTCTTCAACGTCGGGGAGTCCCTCGGGGAAGAGTTGTACGGGGTGACTCTTCTTTGCTTTCCCCTTCCCCTTTGGTTTTTCAACCGGGGGATCTTCCCTAACAGCATCTCTGTTTCTCCGACGAGTCGAACGACCAGGACGATACATTGCCTAAAACAATACAAAGTAAAATCAATAAATAAACGAACGCAGAAAATAAAATCAGAAAACAGAACAAACAACCAAAAAACACAAACATATATTCTGCAGAACAAACAGAATTGCCAAACAGAACAAACAACCAACTCCTCGCGTTCTGCGAAGGACATGCCTCTCGCAGAACGCGAGGGACATGGCTCTCGCAGAACGCGAGGGTTGTAGCGTTCTGCGTGAATTTGCACTTTCTTCAGTTTCCGGCGACAGTTTCCGGCGAGAATTTCCGGCGGAATTTCAATATTTTAGCTAAAATACCTATCAATTTAAGTAAATTACAAAATAAACATCTCAATAAAATCAACAACCCTAATCAAAAACCCTAACCCTAATGAATTTCAACATAAAACAACATCCACTCATCAACCATAATTCAAAATCATCATCTTTCATCCATTATACAACCATTTGTAAATCAACATTCAATATCAAAACATCATATAATATGCAATTTTCTATACTAACAACATATATTCATCTAAAAACAACATTAGAAAGCATAAGAGTATTAGAAACATACCTTATATGGAGATTTGAATTGAAAAGAGGAAGAAGAAGTAGGTTGAAATTGAGAGAGATGGTGAGAGGCGGCGGTAGAAAATTGTGTGTGATGTAAAAAATGGGCCGAGTAGGGTTTTTCCCCTTTTATAGGGAAAAAACACCCTCGCGTTCTGCGAGGTGAGGCACCCTCGCGTTCTGCGAGGATACGCTCCCTCGCGTAACGCGAGGGTGCGTTATTTAGGAAACGCGAGGATGCACATTAAAGCGTATTAACAGAAGCATTGTAGTTAAGTGTGCAAAATAACACATTTTTAGTGTCTTTTTTAAGGCGATAAAGCCCAATTCGGCAAAAACGTCATCGAAACTTTATCGAAATGGAATGAAACTTTGTTTCAATCCTTATAATGTCTATTTGATCATGTGTGTAACTTGAAATTAAGATTTCTTCCTTTGGAAGTGAAACCTAGTTTGAAAACCGAACGAGGTCGCAATATGTATGACACACCATATAAATAAAGAAATATAATAAGGTTCAACATTTGTCAACATAATAACAAAATAGACACTATTAAGAAAAACAAGTAGTTCTTGCAACATAATAAGGTTCAACACTTCAAAGGTTCAACATAATAAGTAATTCTAAACAAACAACATTAAAAGGAACAAGCAAACAAAGAAGGTCGATAAATTTTCAACAGAAAGATCTAACGACGAGGGTTGAACGGCCTGAAGAGGTTCCTGTATTCTCGTGCGGTCATCCTTGGTCTAGTGGATGGTTCCCCTCTCTCCCTTTGACGTTCTTGTCTCTCCCGTTCACGTCGCTCACGTTCTTGTCTCTCCCGTTCACGTCTCTCCCGTTCAAGCATATCAAAGTTGTCTCCCATGCTAGACACCGTACTAATATCAGAAATATCAGATTCTTGATTGGAATAGGACATCTGTATAATCACAAACCTGACCAAATTATAGTTACATACTCAATCAAATTCATAATCTATACAAACAACAACAATGCTTATAATCATAGTAGTCTTGATCTGCGACAGCATGACGCTCGCGTTCTGCGAGAGTCATGACCTCGCGTTCTGCGAGTATCATGACTCTCGCGTTCTGCGAGGGGTGTAGCGTTCTACGTCAATTTGCATTATCATGAGTTTCCGGCAACAGTTTCCGGCGAGAATTTCAGGCGAAAATTCAAAATCAACATCCACTCATCCACCATAATTCAAAATCATCATCTTTCATCCATTATACAACCATTTGTAAATCAACATTCAATATCAAAACATCATATAATATGCAATTTTCTATACTAACAACATATATTCATCTAAAAACAACATTAGAAAGCATAAGAGTATAAGAAACATACCTTATATGGAGATTTGTAGTGAAAAGAGGAAGAAAAACTAGTTTGAACCGAGAGAGATGGTGAGAGGCGGCGGTAGAAAATTGTGTGTGATGTAAAAAATGGGCTGAGTAGGGTTTTTCCCCTTTTATAGGGAAAAAACACTATCGCGTTCTGCGAGATGACGCACCCTCGCGTTCTGCGAGGAGACGCTCCCTCGCGTAACGCGAGGGCCCGGGCTGTATTTAGCAAGGGCCTTATTTTAGGCAATATATTAGCGCTCAAAAAAAGATACTCGGTAAAAGTAGTAAAATTGTGGCGAAGCCTTTAAAATTAGGAAAAAAGATTTGGTTGACCTGACTCGTGACACGAAACGCAGAACGAACTATCTCCTCCTCCATGGACTTGGGTGCAAAGAAAAAGGGCGTCCTCTGAATTTCTCCCCTCTTCTTCGATCGCCCCCTTTTCTCTCTTTCTCCATCTCTAATAATTCCCTTTCCTCTTTTACCCAATCCAAATCCCTAAATCCGATTCCACATTCAACCCCCACCACCACCTCCTCCGATCCGTTCCGATGGCCGGGGCGTCAAGGCGTCTAAGAGATCTCCAATCTCAACCCGGCAACAACATCTGCGTCGACTGCTCCCAAAAGAATCCCCAATGGGCCTCCGTCTCCTACGGCATTTTCATGTGCCTCGAGTGCTCAGGCAAGCACCGCGGCCTCGGCGTCCACATCAGTTTCGTCCGATCCGTCACCATGGACTCTTGGTCCGATCTCCAGCTCAATAAAATGGACTCCGGCGCCGGAAACGACAATCTCAACCGATTCCTCTCCAACTACGGCATCTCAAAGGACACAGCCATTCTCGCTAAGTACAACTCCCATGCCGCCTCTGTCTACCGTGATCGAGTCCAGGCGCTCGCCGAAGGCAGGCCATGGCGCGATCCTCCCGTTCTCAAACAATCTAATGGTTGGGATAGCTGGGAGAATGACGACTCGGGGTCTATCAGGAGGAATCAGTCGGCCGAGGAGGTCAGGAGTAACGGTGGTGGTGGGGGCCCGATGAGGTCGAAATCCACGGAGAGTATGTATTCTAGGTCACAATTGGAGGCTTCGGCCGCTAATAAGGAGAGCTATTTTGCTAGGAAGATGGCGGAGAATGATCATAGGCCGGAGGGGCTTCCTCCTTCGCAGGGAGGGAAGTATGTTGGCTTCGGTTCCAGTCCTGGACCTGTCAGGAGGAATGAGAACCCGCAGGATGATGTGTTTTCCGTCGTATCTATGGTGAGTTTTTGTTGATTTCGCTGAAATTGTGCACTGCTAATTGTTTGGTTTTGTTGGAATTGTTGTTATCACAGGGTCTTGGAAAGCTGTCTTTGGTTGCACAATCAGCTGCTAATGTCGTTCAAGCCGGGACTAAAGAGATTACTTCCAAGGTACAGTGCTCATTTCATTTTGCCATACTATTCAGAATTCAACGAGAGATTTTCGATTTCAGTCCAATGATTATTTGAATTGCTGAATTGCTTATGTTCATATGTATTGATGAGCTTCCTGTGTGTCCTTGTCGTTCCATTTCACTGGCTTTTTGTCAAACACAGGTGGCTAACAAATCGGCTTAAATTTATGAACATGGTGAATCTAGCATGTCAAATCTCTTCTTTTTTTTGTTTATTTGTTGATGAACAATGTGTGAAGGATTAAATTTAACTAGAAATGTTGGCTCATGTTGGTCTATTCGGGGTTTAAGTAATATATGATGCATCAATAGTTCACATAATCATTTCAATCATGTCATTAACAATCCGTCCCTTTGAATTCATAAAGGAAGGTACTTCTACTTAGGCTTTTCTCTCATTTTGATTGAGTTTAATTGTGATGTTGGGCCTGTTGGAACATGACATTAGTGTGGTTGCCATTTGTGACTGATATTTGTTTGAATCTTCACTTCAGTATTCTCTATACTGAGGTTCAATAATAAATTTGGCATTTGATCACTGATTCCTGGTTTTTATGTGCTTCAGTCCAAAGGTTCTTTTTCAGTTTATTTGTAGTCTTTTGCCTGATTTAGTTTCAAGTATCATACACCTTGCACGAAACCTGAAACTTACTTTTCACGTTTCCTGCTCCATATTGTGCTATTGTAATTTGATGCAATCTACGGAGTATTTCTTTGGCAACACAATCTTTTTCTTTTATATAAAGACCTCTGTCAATTATGCAACAGGTTAGAGAGGGAGGCTATGACTATAAGGTAAATGAAACCGTCAGTGTTGTGACTAACAAAACAACTGAAATCGGTGCAAGAACATGGGGGATCATGAAAGGGGTGATGGCAATGGCAACCCAGACAATTGAGGAGTTAGCCAAGGAGACTAGTGATGACGCCCCTAGCAATTTTCATTCTAATAATGACAACAACAACAATGCAAATGGATGGAACTCATCCTCATCTACCAGGCATCAACCTAATTCAGTTAGCTCGTCTTCTTGGGATGACTGGGACGTAAAAGATAACACGAAAGAATCTCCTGTTAAAAAACCCGGACCAGGTGGTTTGGATGACTGGGCTGGTTGGGACGATGACAAGGATGACAGAGTTGACAGCTCACCGTACAAGGCTGCCTCTAATAGGAAACAAACCGGTCAGAACAGGGCATCAGACACCGCGTGGACTGACGGTGGTTTTCTCTGACGCTGTAAGTCTTAGATGTGAAAATTGTTTTGTCAAGTGCATTTTTTTTTGTCTCAGTCATGAAACTTTTTTGCCTTGACTATTCTTTAAAATTATGGGAAAGAGATGAATTTAACTCGATTCTTTGACTGCTATACGGTTTTTAATCTTGTAATGTTTATGGTACTTCCCTTTTGGTGATGTATACTTTTTGTGAACTGGTTTATAAAAGAAGACAGTGAACAAGCTCTAATACAAAGCAAGAAAACCATGGCTTTTCATTTCTTTATTCATCTCATGTTGATCTGGATTATACAATCCTTATTTCATTTCGCCAATTATTTCAAAGGATTCAGCTAGTGTTTTAGTAGATGCTCCCTCGTCGTGCCATGAAAGGACCTTCGACCGGAACATTAAGGTAACTAGCCTGCTCATTGCTAAGCCTCGTCAGTCTCCCACCAAGCGTGGCAAGTTGAATCCTCGCCACCTTTTCATCCAAGTGTCTTGGAAACTCATAAACCCTTTTTTGAAACCTGGACGAAGCTCGCTCCCTCCAAAGCTCGAGTTGAGCCATCACATGATTAGTCAACGAGCATGACCTCAAAAAGCTGGGTTGGCCCGATGCCAAAGCAGAGCTAATCCTCCTTCCTTCAACAAGGACAATAATACTCTTGTTGGACCCGGAAAAGGTGAACCGGTCCGATATCAAGGGCTTAATCGCGACCCTCCTAACACCACGGAAAGCCTTGAGGCCCTCGACATCAATCTCGTTCTCAAATTGTCCCACATTCAAGACAATGGCGTCGTTTTTCATCTGCTTCATGTGTTGCACCGTGATGACGTCCCTGTTCATAGTGGCCGAGACAAAGAAGTCGGCTTGTGACACGACATCATCTAGGGTTCGAACTAGAAACCCTTCCATAACGGCTTCTAGTGCCCTGCTTGGGTCGATTTCTGTGACAAAAACTTGAGCTCCGACTCTTCTGAGACTAGATGCGCAACCTCTACCAACATCTCCAAATCCTAATACAACAACGACACTGCCAGGAATAGTGGCGTAATCAGTGGCTCTTAGAAGACCCTCGAGGAAGGATTGGTTGCTTCCATGGATGCTTTCAATCTGCATTACCAAAACATGAACATACCACAAAAATTAATTTTAATTATTATAAAATATTTGTTCATGCTTCATAATTCTCTACGTACCCTTCTTAAGGCAGAATCGTTGACATTAATTGCGGGAAACAAGAGAGTTTCGTTAGTTTGCAACTGGTGCAACCTTCTAATACCAAAGCTAGTGTGTTCCGACACACCAACTAAGGCTTCTTTGATACCCCTAAACCTCCTTGGGTTAAGCTTGATCGAATCCCTAATAACTTGTTGCATTATCCTGTGTCTTTCGTTCTCGGCACTCAACAAATCGGGGAATCTCCCGGACTTCTCGAATTCTTGCTCAATCCTCACCCCCTCATGGATGAAAAGGGTGACGTCTCCACCTTCGTCTACCAACAAGTTTGGCCCGCCCTCGCGGCCCCAATCTAGAGCTCTGTCTAGAGACCACCAGTAATCCTAAATTCATACAAAAAGTATGATTAAAATCATAATACAATATAGTCATACCAAACAATGGTGTTCTGTTTTAGTATATGAATAGTATATGAATAGCGTATGTTCTAACCTCAAGGGATTGACCCTTCCATGCAAAGACGGAGGCGGAGTCACGTGCAATGGTGGCTGCAGCGTGGTCCTCGGTGGAGAAGGGGTCGGAGGAGCACCACCGAACGGAGGCTCCCAAGGCCGTTAGAGTCTCGATCATGACCGCAGTTTGGGTGGTCACGTGGAGGCTCCCCGTGATCCTCGTGCCCTTAAGAGGTTGCGAGACACTGAACTCAGACCGACAAGCGGTCAAGCCGGGCATCCTCGACTCCGCCAACTGGATCTGGACCCGGCCATAGTCGGCTAAGGACGTGTCTCGAACCCTAAATTCCCTCCCACTTGATGTCTTCTCGATGACTCGAGTGATTCTTGCTAGGGCGGAAGCGGTTGGAAAAGACATGTTTATACTATAAGGATTGTTTTAGTGATTTTTGTGCTTGTGTTTGTATGCTCTTGAATGAGAGTGTTGTGTGGAGAATGAAGTGAAATAAAAGGGTATATATAGGTCAAGGATGCGAAGAAAAGACATTGTTTTGATATGGGAAGTTTATGAAAAATGATGAGATTTCTTTTCTTGTGGTGCATTGTTACCTTATAAAAAACAATATGAAGAGATAAGGATGGAGTAACCTCTTCCGTTTAAAAAGTAGATGGAATCAAGTTTGTTGTAGAAGGATATATATATATACATATAATGAAGCAAATATGATCAAGTAACTTACCTGAAATTGTATAGATTTGCACTTTGGCAAGGAGGGTTTAACTTCAACAAATGAAATGGCTTCTAATTTCAGTATTATGTAAATATATAAAAATATCCATGAATAAAAGCTAAAAGTGGAATTATACAAACAAGATGAACTTGGTGACATTTATCATCAACTTGGTGACACTTAAATCAGTCAGTGTCTTAATGACATAAACACTGGCTATTAACTTCTTGACAATGAAAATTGTATTCAAATACACTAAACTAAATTTTGTTTAGGGTTTTAGATATACTATTGTTTTAGGAAAAGAGAGTATTGGGACTATACCTGTCAAACGGGTCATGCGGGTCGGGTTCGGGTTTAGTCCCTCTTTGGTCGGGTCATTTCTTGGTCACTATTTACGGGTTGAATTCAGGTGGGTCGTTGAAGGTCGAGTACGGGTTCGGCACCACCCACCGGGTCGAGAGCGTCAAGTCAAATTTACTCGAGATAATTATTAAATAATATTTTCATTAAAGGAAAATATATAAACATAATTTTTATAATATTTTAATCATAAAATACATTATTTTACTCAATATATATTAAAAACACAAAAACAAGATAATTAAGTCAAAATAAAGGATTTGCGGATCGGGTCGGATTTTGATCCGCAAATGGCCCACAATATTGGGTCAATTCGGATCGAATTAAAATATTCTCCGGATCTTGACCACAAAAATGCGGGTTAGATCGAGTTTGTGGGTCGGGTCAACTTTTGACCGGTCTAATTGGAACTCCTTTCCATTTTGTGTAGCAACTAGTTTCAAAGATAACAAATCTTGCCCCAAAAAAGTAAGTACATTATAGTATTAGAATTTTATTTAATTATTATAGTAAGTATTCTATAATATTATAGTATTTTTAAACTATTGAAGTATTACAAATACAGAGATGTAGTTGTTGCATAATTCCAGCAAAAGAGATGTCGATTATATTTTTAGTCACTGTATATTTTAACTTTTCACACAATATTTTTATATGTTCAAAATGGATGTACGCTCAAAATAAACAGACATGCAAAACTCAAAAAAAAATTACGTAAGCAGAATACGTGACATGTATACGCTCATTGCCATCATACGATGGTTTCCAACGTACACATTATAATTCAAAAAATATTGGTTGTGATAGCCAATTCAAAAAATTAGTTGTTGGAGAAAATTTATTTTGTATGTTGGAAATGGAATATTTTTTCGGAAAGACATCTTTCGTAAAAATATTCTCGATGTAGGCTCGTTTTAAACTTAATTCTCAATCTAGGCACTGTTTTTAGGTTTGCAAAAAATACACGAAAGAGAAACGCTGTTTTAAACAACGTCTCTTCCCGAACCTGATTTTTATTTTAAAAAAAACATTCAAGAGACGTTGTCCAACGTGTCATATGCTTCTTCAAAAAAAGGGGTCCACTAACATTAATCCCCGCTTCTTCAAAATAATTGGTTTAATTGATTTGATTCGACGTGTCTGGCGCTCATGCTCATAACATAGGAGCCACGTTTTATAAAAGAAGACAGATGAGAAAAGAACTCAAATACAAAGCAACAAAATTAACCATGGCTCTCCATTTCTTTATTCATCTCATATTGAACTGGACTATACAATCCTTATTTCATCTCGCCATTTTATTCAAAGAGTTTGGCAAATGGATTACATAATCCATGCCACCAATTATTTTAAAGGATTCAACTACTAATTTACGCAATATGGCGCCTTACTACAAAAGGACCATCGACCGAAACATTAAGGTAACTAGCCTGCTCATTGCTAAGCCTCGTCAGTCTCCCACCAAGCGCGGCAAGTTGAATCCTCGCCACCTTTTCATCCAAGTGTCTTGGAAACTCATAAACCCTTTTTTGAAATCTGGACGAAGCTCGCTCCCTCCAAAGCTCGAGTTGAGCCATCACATGATTAGTCAACGAGCATGACCTCAAAAAGTTGGGTTGGCCCGATGCCAAAGCAGAGCTAATCCTCCTTCCTTCAGCAAGGACAATAATACTCTTGTTGGATCCGGAAAAGGTGAACCGGTCCGATATCAAGGGCTTAATCGCGACCCTCCTAACACCACGAAAAGCCTTGAGGCCCTCGACATCAATCTCGTTCTCAAATTGTCCCACATTCAAGACAATGGCGTCGTTTTTCATTCGCTTCATGTGTTGCACCGTGATGACGTCCCTGTTCATAGTGCTCGAGACAAAGAAGTCGGCTTGTGACACGACATCATCTAGGGTTCGAACCGGAAACCCTTCCATAACGGCTTCTAGTGCCCTGCTTGGGTCGATTTCAGTGACAAAAACTTGAGCTCCGACTCTTCTGAGACTAGATGCGCAACCTCTACCAACATCTCCAAATCCTAATACAACAGCGACACTGCCAGGAATAGTGGCGTAATCAGTGGCTCTTAGAAGACCCTCGAGGAAGGATTGGTTGCTTCCATAGATGCTTTCAATCTGCATTACAAAAGCATGAACATACCACAAAAATTAATTCTAATTATAATAAAATATGTGTTCATGCTTCATAATTCTCTACGTACCCTTCTTAAGGCAGAATCGTTGACATTAATTGCGGGAAACAAGAGAGTTTCGTTAGTTTGCAACTGGTGCAACCTTCTAATACCAAAGCTAGTGTGTTCCGACACACCAACTAAGGCTTCCTTGATACTCCTAAACCTCCTTGGGTTAAGCTTGATCGAATCCCTAATAACTTGTTGCATTATCCTGTGTCTTTCGTTCTCGGCACTCAACGAATCTGGGAATCTCCCGGACTTCTCGAATTCTTGCTCAATCCTCACCCCCTCATGGATGAAAAGGGTGGCGTCTCCACCTTCGTCTACCAACAAGTTTGGCCCGCCCTCGCGGCCCCAATCTAGAGCTCTGTCTAGAGACCACCAGTAATCCTAAATTCATACAAAAAGTATGATTAAAATCATAATACAATATAGTCATACCAAACAATGGTGTTCTGTTTTAGTATATGAATAGTATATGAATAGCGTATGTTCTAACCTCAAGGGATTGACCCTTCCATGCAAAGATGGAGGTAGAGTCACGTGCAATGGTGGCTGCAGCGTGGTCCTCGGTGGAGAAGGGGTCGGAGGAGCACCACCGCACGGAGGCTCCCAAGGCCGTTAGAGTCTCGATCATGACCGCAGTTTGGGTGGTCACGTGGAGGCTCCCCGTGATCCTCGTGCCCTTAAGAGGTTGCGAGACACCGAACTCAGACCGACAAGCGGTCAAGCCGGGCATCCTCGACTCCGCCAACTGGATCTGGACCCGGCCACAGTCGGCTAAGGACGTGTCTCGAACCCTAAATTCCCGCCCACTTGATGTCTTCTCGATGACTCGAGTGATTCTTGCTAGGGCGGAAGCGGTTGGGAAAGACATGTTTAGACTATAAGGATTGTTTTAGTGATTTTTGTGCTTGTGTTTGTATGCTCTTGAATGAGAGTGTTGTGTGGAGAATGAAGTGAAATAAAAGGGTTTATATAGGTCAAGGATGCGAAGAAACGACGTTGTTTTGATATGGGAAGTTTATGAAAAATGCTGAGATTTCTTTTCTTGTGGTGCATTGTTACCTTATAAAAAACAATACTAAGAGATAAGGATGGAGTAACCTCTTCTGTTTAAAAAGTAGATGGAATCAAGTTTGTTGTAGAAGGATATACATATAATGTAGCAAATATGATCAAGTAACTTACCTGAAATTGTATACAATTGCACTTTGGCAAGGAGCGTTTAACTTCAAAAAATGAAATGGCTTCTAATTTCAGTATTATGTAAATAAATAAAAATATCCATGAATGAATAAAAGCTAAAAGTGGAATTATACAAACAAGATGAACTTGGTGACATTTATCATCAACTTGGTGACACTTCAATCAGTTAGTGTCTTGATGACATAAACACTTGCTATTAACATTTTTGACAATGAAAATTGTATCCAAATACACTAAACTAAATTACACTAAACTAAATTTTGTTTAGTGTTTTAGATATACTACTATTTTAGGAAAAGAGAGTATTGAGACTATATATACCTGTCAAACGGGTCATGCGGGTCAGGTTTGGGTTTGGTCCCTCTTGGGCCGGGTCATTTATGGGTCACGATTTACGGGCTGAATTCAGCTGGGTCGTTGAAGGTCGAGTACGGATTCGGCGTGACCCACCGGGTTGAGAGCGTCCAGTCAAATTTACTCGTAATAATTATTAAATAATATTTTCATTAAAGATAAATTTATAAACATAATTTTTATAATATTTTAATCATAAAATATATTATTTTACTCAATATATATTACTCCCTCCGTCCCATAATGTTTGTCCTGTTTGACTTTGGCACACTTGTCGATGCACGTTTTGTATCGTCAATATATCAAATTATATGTTATTAAAAATTATAATTTTTTAATATTCTTAAAGTACTAATCGAAACGAATCAAACAAGACCACTCATGACTATGTTTTATCTTATATATTGAAAGATATTTAGAAAATTCTATCGATTAGTGAATAGTGTCAAAATTTGAAACAGGACAAACATTATGGGACAGAGGGAGTATAAAACAAGAAAAATAAGATAATTAAGTCGAAATAAAGGATTTGCGGGTCGGGTCAGATTTTGATCCGCAAATTGCCCACGATAATTGAATGACTCATACCTATTTTAGGGTTGAGTTAAGGTATAGGAATGAATCTCATTCAAAGGTATGACTTATTCCAACTTTTTACACTAATCTCATACCCATATTCAAATTCAAATATGACTCATATCTATTTTTGTTCTATTTTCCCTTCTTTAAAATTACACCAAACACAAAGCCATGAGAATCATCCAATTAACCCCGATCCTCATACCCAACTCCATTTTTCATTCCAACCCACGATACAAAACGAGCCCTTAGTGTCATGGAAAAATATTTGTAAACCTAAAGAAGAGGACTTGGTATTAGAAAGGGACTTAGTGCTTGGCAAGCACTTAATGTACCATTAGTCGCGTTTTTTTTGCAAGAAAACAACAGGGTTGTGGCTAGTCATTACAACACTAGGGTGAAAGAAATTGATTTTGTGAAATATACCGAATGGAGTCTATATATTGAAATGGAATAGTAGTTGAAGCTAGATAAGTAGTTGAAACTGGAGCTTAATGAATAATTGAAGTTGAAGATGTAAATGTCGTTTAAAAAGCTACTTGAATGTTCGGTAATTCTAGCTGAATTTGTAATCTTAATATACTATAAAGTTAGGGGTTCCCCAAATTAATCACACTGCATTGAATGTTTTGTTTATAATTTATCATTTTCTTTATTTTTTTTCCTATTCTCGTTTCTTTCCTACGTTTACGAATATGTCGCCCAAATGATGATTTAGACTCATCAACACATGTCTATAATGGAACATATCATCATCTTCTACTCTTCGATTCCGCAACGCCTTATTATGAAGTTTTATAGGCCGTAAAACCCGCGCGTAGCGCGGGCCCAAAAAGTCTAGTAATAATAGTAAAATTACGATAAAAAGATATTATGAATTATTTAAATCTTTATTGATAAAGGGTAATAAAACTTTAAAAATTAAATTATTCTTGTTAAGCTCCATTAATCTAGGGGGTGTAACATTAACAAATTAAGCTACTTTAATCTACATTAATCTTGTTAATCCCAAACGAACCACCTGAATCGGAAAAGAAGTTGGGATCGGTACGCACGAGACTTACGCGGGTTCGGGTGGCTCGTTTGAAATGGTTCAGAATCAGAATCAAGCAAAACTTGTTTCATTGGGTCCGTATCGATCTCAACTTTCACCGTATATGTGTTTGTCATCTGATAATGAGGCATGAATCTTTAAAAATCCATTTACAGTAGCATGTACGCACCAGACTTATGCGGGTTCGGGTGGCTCGTTTGGGATCGTTCGGAATCGGAATCGAGCGAGACCAGTTTTGTTGGGCCCGGATATGTCTCTCACTCAATTCTGATTCTGAACGAGCTTGAAGATCCCTCGGAATCCGACATCGTCAACTTAATGAAGCTTGTTTTGGTAGTGGAAGGGTTGGGGTGGCTTGTTGGGGATTGTTCGGAATCAGAATTGAGTGAGACTATTTTCGTTGGGTCCGTACCGATCCCAACTGTCACCAGATATGTGTCTCGTTGTCTGATATTGAGGAATGAATTTGTAAATCTCCATTTACAGTAGCGAGATGTACGCGGGTTCGAGTGGCTCGTCAGAGCTCGTTTGGAATCGGAATCCAGTGCGAGACATATATGGTGAAAGCTGAGATCGATACAGACACAACGAAACTGGTCTCGCTTGATTCTAATTTTGAACAATCTCAAATCAGCCACCCAAACCCGCGTAATTCTTGTGTAGGTATGCCAAATCAACCACCTGTTATTTGTCGGAATTTGCAGGTAACCACCCGCTATTAACGTATTTATTCCAAACCACCCAAATTGTATCATTTTCTTACAATTCACCACCCTTCGACTGTTTCTGTTAAATGATCCGTTAAAACTTGAGAAATTACACTTTTACCCCTCCATTTTTTACAGAAAATAACAATTTTGAATGTTATGGGGCAGTTTTTGTAATTTCCTCAAAATGGGTTGAAACCCTAGTTCGGATTGTTCTTCCCCAAATCTCAATCTCCTCCTTCAGCCAACCCCCACTCCCCTTTCAAATGTTTGATTTTATGGATCCGTTTCGTAGGTGCTCTCTGAACTAATTCCTTTCTCAATCATCTAATTCCTTTCTCAATCTCTCTTTTGTAACTCCAATTCCATGGGCGTCGTTGTCCTAACTCTGGAGAATTGTCTCAACTGCCACCACATCTCCTCTCCTCGCTTGAAACCTCGTCGTAGATCCGATCACAGGAAGCCGAAGAAGACTCAATCAACCTCTCCTCTGATTGCGCCTTTGATTTATGTTGGATCTGCTTTCTTCACCTCGCCACCGCCGAGCTCTGTTCCGATGTCGGTGTTCTGTACAAAGAATATTGACGCTGCTACTTTTGAGTTGAAGAGGATTCTCCGCCTTGATTAGTGGTTGGTAACAAGATGTATGTGTTATCTGCATGTTCTGAAGTTGTGTTAGGTTGATTATTTATGTGTTTCCTTCATTGATTTCAGTTTGATTCCTCTATTTTTTCAAAAGGAAAGGATTGAACGATGGGGCTTGGTATTTGGGGGTTGGCTGAAGGAGGAGATTGAGATTTGGGGAAGAACAATTTGAACCAGGGTTTCAATCCTTTTTTAGAAAATTACAAAAACTGCCCCATAACTTTCAAATTGTTATTTTCTTTAAAAATGGAGGGGTAAAAGTGTAATTTTTCAAGTTTTAACGGAATATCTAACAGAAAAAGTCAAGGGGTGGTGAATTGTAAGAAAGTGATACAATTTGGGTGGTTTAGAATAAATACGTTAATAGCGGGTGGTTACCTGCAAATTTCGACAAATAACGGATGATTTCCTGCAAAAACCCTAAAAAAAAATGATTCAAACAAGACCCCGTTTCAAAATAATCACCCGTTTAACTTCAGTCCATTTATTACCATCGTAATTTTCGCTCATAAATCAAATCCAATCTTCAGAGTATTAATGGGCAAAGTTTGACTGTTTAGGCCAAATTAATTGGATTCTGTATAATGACTTGCGTTGAACGTTTTGGTTTTTTATCTTCCTAGTAACGGTTACAGCAATTACATTAATATTTATAGGTTACGTGTCTTCGTTTGATCAATAGAATTAATCCTCTATAAAACGCTCAATCTTGATTGTATCATCCTTATTCTCTGTTCTATCTTCTTCCCCCTCAAATTTGTTTCTCAAATCCATCACACAATGTCAGATTACATTCCGGAAGAGCATGTAGTAATGATACTGAAGACGTTGCCCAAGAAATCTCTAATGCGATGCCGATGCGTGTGCAAATTCTGGAAGCAACTCATCGATTCCTTCAAGTCGTCCATCATTGTTAATTGTGGAGAACTGGAGTTTCTCTCTATCGATCCACGTACTTCTTCACCCATAATCGAGACTTTATCCCGACCCATCGAAGACGAAACCATCGAGTTTCGACTTGTGGGAACCCTTCACGGATTAGTCTGTCTCTACACTAATCTGCATTACTTCCTTTTATGGAACCCTTTTATCGATAGAGTCTCGAGTCATCTCCACCTCCCAGAAACTGTTGCTGATTCGAAAAATCCTAGGCCTTCAGAAATTTGCTCAGCTTTCTGGTTTGATCCTTCCACCAAAGATGTGAAGATCTTACATGATTTATCTGATTTGTTCTGTACCAACTATAGTAGAGCCTCCCACTGGGTTCTTTACTCATCAACTGAACAATCTTGGTCCAGACTTTCAGCTGTCGAAATGTTGCCATACGATTATTTTCATGAAGGGCCGCCTCTTATGATAGACGGAGTTGCTTACTGGAGAGCCCGTCCAGAGGATCGTGAAATCTATCTGCCTTTGAGAGTCTCTATTGTTTGCTTTGATTTTGTGCAGGAAAGATTTGATGTCATTGGTAGTGCCCCGTATTTATACGGGCAAAAACCGGATTGGGAAGCACCAGTACTCTGCAATTGGAAAGAGGATCTTGCACTTGTGTATTGGCAGGTTGGTGAGCCATATAGATGTAACATATTCTTGAGGAAAGGAGAAGAAGGTAAGTGGATTAACATGTTTGGCTTCAATCATTCGCTTGGCGTTTTTCGTGTTTTGTGGGTGTCGGGGAAATCCGAAGAACGGTTCAGAGTTGTGGCGAAACGAGGAGAAGATTTGGTGTTATATGACACTCGAGATGGGTGTGTTGTTTTGAAGAGTGGATTTGTGAGCTGTACAAGTGCAGTTGCTGATGAGTTGGTGGAAAGGGATTTTTTTCCTTGATGCTTTTAAGTTTTCCGTATGTTAGTTACTTCAATGTTTAGCTATTTGCAGTTTATATTTGAATTATGAGTATGATTTGCAGTTCACTATGCTGTTTAGTTAAGAGTATCAAAACCTGTGTGGCCTGGTTTTATATTCAAGGAATGAAAAATCTTCTTGTTATGAGTTGCTAACCTTCATTATTTAGAATTGGTTTGATTCTCTAAATCCAGTGTTGTTCTAACAAGATAATAGCTCCATCTGATATTTATATTGATCAAATAAATATCCATCTCCAATAACTCCAGCAGCCTCTGCCATCTGTAACACAAAAATTACAGCCATAGCTTCAGCAATTTCAGCGTTCCTAACAACAGACAGATTACGCTAATAGACCAGCGCCTGAATTTGAATTGTGAAAATCTGGCGGTGGTGGCTACCAAATTGAAGGACCAACCCTACTATGTTACAATTCACTGATTTAGAAGGGGAAAATTAACACACTGCCTGCACCATAGATGAGGTACTTTCTGTTTTGGAACCCTTTGATCTATAGTCTTGAGTCTTGGTCTTCCTGAAAGTGTTATTGATTGTGATAACAATAGGCTTTTGAATATGTTGGTTTACCCGGTTTAGTGTGATGTTTGTAATAGTACCACGTAGGCAGAGGTTGTTAGAAGTTGTTAGAGTACTTTACTACTTAACAGATTGTCCTGCTGTAATGCTCAATCAATGAAACACATTCTTCTTCCTCAATCTTTCTCCTCTCTTTTCTCTTTGTTTCTGGTTCGATCATGAATCTCAACATGGTATCAGGCTCTTGATCGACCGATTCCGGTCGTTCTCATCGACGATCCTCCTCCTCTTCCGCTTCACACTCCATGGCTCACTCTCCTCAAAATCGAGAGTTTCCTCCTCCGCAGAATCTATGGCAGCTACCTCAAACTCAGGATCACAACGATCCACTCTATCTTCATCCTTCTGATGGTCCTAATCTTCAATTGACATCAAAAGTGTTTGATGGATCAGGGTTCTTTGCCTGGAAACAATCTGTGATCATTGCTCTTTCCGCAAAGAATAAGGTAGGGTTTGTGGATGGTGAAATTCCCAAACCTGCAAGAACGGGTCCTCAGTTTCGCCGCTGGGAAAGATGCAATCACATGATCATTTTTTGGCTTCTCAATGCCATGATCAAACCGATCGCAGACACGTTCTTACTTTCTGGTGATGCTCGCCAGATTTGGCTCGATCTTAATGATCGTTATTCTCAGACTAGCAGTGCTCAGAAGTATGCTATTGAGAAAGAGATTTCCAACATTTCTCAAGGTCATGACTGCATTTCAGACTATTTCACTCGCCTCAAACGTCTCTGGGATGAGCAAGACTCCATGAAGGGGTTTTGTCCTTGTTCCTGTGGCCTAGCAGAAGTTGTTCACAAGCACGAAGCAGAGCAACGTCTCCTCCAACTTCTGATGGGACTCAATGATACCTTTTCTGTTGTGCGAGGCAGTATTCTCATGATGCATCCACTGCCTTCAATTCATCAAGCATATTCTCTTCTTATTCAAGAAGAAAGACAGCGTGAGATTACTCATTCTACTTCTCGCCTAATTATTGAATCTTCCTCTCTAAATGCTTCTGCTCAGTTCAGGAATGCTCCATCTAGTTCCAATGGTTCATCAAGAGGAAAACGACCTTTTTGCACTAACTGTAAGAAACCAGGTCATTATGTTCAGAAATGCTACAAGATCATTGGCTTTCCACCAAGATCTTCTGGAAATGCTCATTATGTTACAGACACCAGTACTCCGCAAGATTCTTCTCTTGTTCAAGGATTGACTTCTGCTTAGTATGCTCAACTCCTTTCTCTCCTCAACAATTCTCAGCCTGAATCTTCCACTGCCAATGCTAATCTTGCTGGTACTTCTTGCTTCTATTCTATGAATTCTAGTCTGTCTTCATTTCCTAGTAACACTTGGATAATTGACACGGGGGCTATTGATCACATGACATTCAATTTGGATTTGTTCAGTGAGTTGGTTGTTCTTCAACAACCTATCTTGATTTCATTACCTAGTGGTCAAAAGGTTGTCGTTAAGATGCCTGGCACAATCATCATATCTCCAATGTTGGTCTTGCATAATGTTTTATTTGTGCCACACTTCAAGTTTAGTCTGTTAACAGTGTAGAGACTTGTTAAGCAGTTTAATTGTGTTGCTTGCTTCGATTCTGAAACTTCATGGATGCAGGGCCCTTCTCTGAGTCAGCCACTAGTGCTTGGTAAAGTGTGCAACAGATTATATGTCCTTCAAGCTCCTGCCTCAAGACAAGAAGTCTGAGTCTCTCCTATTCCTGCTTCTCATAAAGTTGATCATGTTTTTAGTTTTTCTAGTGATCATGTCTTAGCTTCTAGCTATGTTTCTAAGACCCAGGATATAACTCCTTGGCACCATAGGTTGGGTCATATGCCCTTGTATAAAATGAGTTCAGTTTTGAACTATGAAATAAATAATGATTTGCTATCTGCTCACTACTACAATAACGAACTAATGCAGCGGTCAGAAACCGCTACAATATATCTAATGCAGCGGTTTTTGACCGCTTCATCTGCTCGCGTTGCATTAGGGCTGTTGCAGCGGTTTTAAAAGCTATTGCAGCGGTTTTAAAAGCTATTGCAGCGGTTTGTACATTCAAAATAAAAACCGCTGCATTATAATATTTTTTGTAGCGGTCAGTTGCAGCGGTTTGGTTTTACTGTTGTAGCGGTTTGTTCTTACTTTTGCAACGGTTGATATACTTTTTGCAGCGGTTTGAATCATTTTTACATGATTTTATTTTACTTTATGCAGCGGCTTTAAATGCATTTGGAAGCTGAATTCATATTTGAATAATATCTATGCTTAAAAGTAAACAAGTAATACAATATTGCACCAATGGCATCATTCATTGATTACAAACTTGCATGTTTTCATTGCAAGTTCTGAGATGTAACTATACCAAAATTAATCCCTAAAATTCATGTTTCATCACCTCAAAAGTGGTATAATTACTCCTACCAAACATCAACTCCAAAACTTGTAAAACCACTTCATCTGCTTCACAAAAGTATCATCACATTCAAAAATAGTTACTTACTGCAATAGGTCCAAATTAAGCCTGCAAAAAAGATGAGAAACAACCAAGATCAATAGCTTGACAAAGGGGAAATCCAGCTACACGGAGTCCATAAAAACATGCAAATCTCTAATCTGTCATCATGCGTGTTCTGCAAAATGGAAAAGCTTTCATTACAAAATCCAACTGAGCAAGGCATCATCAACAACTTCCTACAACTAAAGGAAAAGAATCCGCAAATTTGAAAACTCACCAGCTTTCAACACATCAGCTTAAAACCATTTAAGAATTAATCATATACTAGGAGAAGTAAGCTTTCATCTCATTAGCTTTTGTAATGAACAAAAATTCATCAACATGATCCATTATGAATGAGCAATCAACTTGAAAATTCATTAACTTTTGTAATGAACAAAAATCTTACCAACAAAATACTTGAAATCCTCGTTCTCTCTACATGTCTCCCAGGAAACTCACATAGCTTTTGTACCATCAAATACATGTCCCTAAAAAACAACACAAACACATAAGAAAAAGTACCCAACTGAGGCAATCAACATGGTCCCAACCTTATTGTATTTGATCATAATTTTTGCTTTATACACCCCTCCCTTTTTCATTCACATTGCTCAAAACATACTTCAAATATGAATTTTCTCTAAACACAAACATATAGGTTATGGTATAATTACTATAATTGCAACCAGTTGGAAGAAGAAGACAAAGACATGTAATATATCCTTTGATTTCCTCTACAAATAACATTTTCTTGATATCTACCAATAATCAGCCAATTTTCATAAATAAGGTGTGCAATTTCCTGCCAAAGAAAGAAGGTCATAGACAATAATCTAAGTTTGCATAGAACAAAGATTACCTCAATTTCCTGCCAAAATGTTACTAAATAAACACACCTTCCTTCCTTGTTGTTTCTTTATCGTAACCACTTCAATTTTCTCATTTGGGGGTTCAATTTTCTTGCTCAAATTCTGAAATATAAGAAACAAGCACAATGAGAACTATAACATTACATGCAATTAAGTCCAGCAAAGAATCCAAAATCAAGTAGCTTAAAACCATAATATGTGACTAACAAAGCAAAAGAATCCAAAACCAAAATCTACATTGTCAAGTTAGATAAATTTAAGGCTCCCAATGACCTCATATGCAAAAGTTGGTTCACAGTTACAAGAGAGGAGCCAAGTCAGGTAGACATTGCAATAGAAACTCGTACTAGAGTTGTCGATCTCTGGGTCAAGTTGAAAAAAATAGTAGAAGCCTTAAAATGACAAATAGTTAATTTGTCAAGCATATATGTGGGAGGAAGAGAGCATACCCTTGATTATAGCTCCACGGCTTGAGCAATTAATTAAGACAAGAGAATGATTCAAATCATAAATATTACTAAGGTGTGCGTGTACACTGGTTGGAATATATGTTTGCGTGTCCATATGTATATAAAGAAAATGGTTATATATAAATACAAGTTGTTATATAGTGAGAAACCGAGTGGGAGTATAGGAAAGTAGTGATAATTTCCTTATCCAAGTAAAATATGGAATTAGATTGTAGACTTTGAAAAGACTATTTCTAAATGAAAACTTGCACTAAATAAAAGTTCAGATTAAGATTCCTAAAACTACAGTAAAACATAACTGTACAGAGCCTAAAATGGAATTAGCACGAGTCATGTACTAATTGACCCTACCATGAAAGATATAAAAAACACCATGAAAGCATGAGTGCTTAATTTTAGCACACAAACAATGTTTAATTTTTCCCCTCCAATGGAAAGAAATATAATGAATGATTGAGAATTGTAAGAAATTTAAGCACACAAAATACTACTCAACACAAATAAAAAGAAACATTATGTGCATAGTAAGCAAAATTCTAAAATATTTATAGAAGGATAAATCAAAGAAACATCAAAAGTACTAACCCCAAAATTCTAATGAATGACCCTCACTTGATGGGAATCTCAAATTTAGATATGCACAGTTGCACTTATCTCTTTGCTTAATAAAGATAAACATAGTTCAATCTTCAATATGTTTATTTCCATAGTCAAATAAACATACAAAGTAGTTCAGAAACCATTGAATACATACATCAAATAGCAACTCAGTTGAAACTTGGAAGAAAGTATAAAAATGAATTTTTTTTTTCTTGCAAAGTAGTCAACAAAGCCACCAAAAGCAGAAAATAATTCCACATGAACAACAGCTCAGTAGAACTAAAAATTCCACATCTCGCAGTAGCCAGCAAGTAGCAACACCACGGTACAAGAGGCAAGACTCATGAACACATCGATTTCAACAGTGGATTCAAATACATCAAGTAGAAACAAACAATTCACGACATTCATACAAACTAGTCCATCATATCTACTGATTTCAACAAACCATTCATACAAACAAGACCTCATCCTAACCAGATTTTAACAAAACCAAAATCCTTGAGTACATGGTTTGTGAGTTGGTGCAACCTGAAATCCACTACTCCTCCCACACAATAAGTTGGGACAAAATTTAACACAACATTGTACACGTCATATAATGTACCACATCAAACTTTGGGGAAAAGGCAGCATCAAGACAAAGGGATAAGCCAAATAACAGAAACGAAGTTTTAAAAACTAAAATCAGAGAACCAGTAAGAACTTGTTTGGCCGGAGACTGTAAATCTGAACGTCGATGTAGCATAGGCTTGTTGCTCGAAGTCGCGTCTCCCTTGAAATCGCCGGCAACTACTCCCACAAAATCAAAGCGGAATTTTAGCAGACTTAACCCTAACCCCAAATTAGAAAAATCGTAGAACCCTAACACCAAATTAGAAGCCCAGAACCCTAACCTCTTATCACATCTCCTTCAATTTTCAAAAGCTTGAGTTGTTTCAAAGCCCTAATTTCTGATTTCCTTACCAAAAGATAAGTGAAAAGCAAAGCGGGCGATTTTAGTTAGCACCACATACCTCCGTTCTTTTACTTCTTTATTTTCGTAGACAAACCGCTGCATTATAGCATACAAAACCGCTCCAAAATAAATTTTATAAACAAACCGCCGCAAAAACCACTGCAAAACAGCCAAATGATATTAAACCGCTTCCAAAACCGCTGCAATATCTAAACCGCTGCAAATAACCGCTGCCTTAGACAAAACCGCTGCAAATGACCGTTGCATCTGCTCGTTATTGTAGTAGTGGCTTGTGAAATTTGTGCCAAGGCTCGACATCAAAGGAATTCTTTTCCCTCAAGCTCTATTAGCACAACTTCTGCATTTGAGATGATTCATGTGGACACATGGGGTCCTTACAATACCACCACTTATGATGGCCATCGATACTTCATCACAATTGTGGATGACTACACCAGACTTACCTGGACTCACTTGATGAAGACAAAGAGTAGTGCTTTCTCTCTACTTCAGGCTTTCATTTAGTTGATAGAAACTCAGTTTCAGAAGTTCATCAAGATTATCATATCTGACAATGCTCTTAAGCTTGGCCTTAGTCATACAGGAATCTAATATTTTGCTTCCAAGGGTATTGTTCATCAGAAAAGTTGTGTCTATACTCCATAACAAAATGGAGTGGTGGAACGTAAGCACAAGCACTTGTTGGAAACAACTCGAGCTCTCTTATTTCAATCTAAGCTTCATATGCTTTACTAGGGTCATTGTTTGTTGACGGCAACATATCTCATCAACAGATTTCCAACTAAAGTTCTTGACAACTTTTCTCCCTATGAAAAGTTATTCAATAAGCCTCCTTATACACATCTCAAGAACTTTGGTTGTCTTGCTTTTGCTTCCTCTCTCAAGGTTGGCATGACTAAACTCATGGCTAGAGTTGTCAAATGTGTATTCTTAGGGTAGCCTTTTGGCATTAAAGGGTACACCCTACTTAATCTTGAGAACAAATTTGTTTTCATATCCAGAGATGTGACCTTTCATGAGAACATTTATCCATCTTCCCTTGATCCTTCTCCATTCATCAACCTCATTCCTAACCCACTCCCTATTTTTGATGACCCTGAAACACATCCCACACTATCCTCACCAGCTCCTTCTACTCCCACTCCCATTACTCCTACTGGTTCACCACAAAATGCTCCTACCTCTTCTCCACCTATTGTTGATCTTCCTGTTGCTCCCAGAAGAACCACAAGAACTATTCATCCTCCATCATACCTTGAGGATTATTTCTCTGCAACCATGTTTGCACTGACACAGATGAATCTCCTGGAGCTACCTTTTGTTTTAATGCTCTTACTGAGACTGACAAACAAGTTTTCTTTGTTCTCCATTCTCTTCATTAACCAGGCTCTAGGCAGTTCAATCCCCAGACTAGCAAGCTGCTATGAACCTTGAACTTGCAGCCTTCGACTCTAATAGCACTTGGGATATTGTGGACCTACCTAAAGGCAAGAAACATATAAGTTCTAAGTGGGTGTACAAGTTGAAACTCAAGGCAGATGGGAGCCTAGAGGGACATAAGGCAAGGTTAGTCATGAGAGGTTGTACTCAGGAAGCAGGAATTGATTATCAGGAAACCTTCACTCCAGTAGTTAAAATAACTACAATAAGAGCTCTCATAATCACAACCATCAAGAAGGGTTGGTCTCTTTCTCAACTGGATATAAATAATGCATTCTTACATGGTGAGATTGATACTGAAGTCTACATGAAGCTTCCTCTTGGTTTGAGACATCTTCATCATCCCCAGAAAGTTTGTAGACTCAACAAATCCCTTAATGGTCTCAAGCAAGCTTCACGTCAATGGTACAACAAACTCTCTGAATCTCTTATTTCACAGGGTTTTATTCAGTCTTTGAATGACTATTCTCTATTCCACAAGAAAACTGAGAAGTCTACGGTCTTCCTAGTCATTTATGTGGATGATATTCTAATAACTGGGAATGATGAGGCTCAAATTCTTCAGTTAAAGAATTTCCTACATTCTACCTTTAGTATCAAGGATCTAGGTCCACTTCATTACTTCCTTGGTATTGAATTCCTAAAGACCTCTCAAGGCATCATCATGATTCAACACAAGTTCATTGAGGAAATGATCAAAGATTTTTCTCCACCAGCAAAAGTCGTCCACATCCCTCTGGATCCAGCTGTTAAATTGAAGCCAACTCAAGGAATTCTCCTCTCATATCCAACTTCTTACAGGGTTCTTGTAGGAAAGCTCAACTTTCTGGTGAACACTAGGCCTGATTTAGCTTTTGCTATTCAACATTTGAGTCAATTCATGCATGCTCCAACCTCCATACAATGGGAAGCTGCTTTACACACATTCCAGTATGTCCAACACACTGCATCACTCTGACTGGGCTGCCTGTCCAACCACTAGAAGATCTGTAAGTGGCTACTACATTAGCCTAGGCAATGCATCTCTCTCTTGGAAATCAAAGAAGCAAGTCACAGTTAGTCTTTCTTCAGCTGAGGCCGAATATAGAGCAATTAGACGAGTTACTGCAGAACTTGTCTGGCTAAGCAGACTCCTTCATAAGCTCACCATTCCTAATGTGCAACCTATTCTTGTTCACTGTGATAGTCAGGCTGCCATCTACATAGCCAAGAATCCAGTCTATCACGAGCGTACTAAACACATAGACCTGGATTGCCATTTTATTCGCTCAAAGTTACTTGAAGGCATGATCACACTCACACATATCCCCACTGCTTATCAACTTGTTGACGTCTTTACTAAACCTCTGTCTGGACCTATGCATTCTATTGTTGTACCCAAGTTGGGTTTGGTTGATCACCTCACATCCAACTTGAGGGGGGCTGTTGGTTTACCCGGGTTAGTGTAATGTATGTAATAGTGCCACGTAGGCAGAGGTTGTTAGAAGTTGTTAGAGTACTTTACTTCTTAACAGATTGTGCTGCTGTAATGCTCAATCAATTAAACACATTCTTCTTCCTCAATCTTTCTCCTCTCTTTTCTCTCTGTTTCTGGTTCGATCATGAATCTCAACTGAATACTTACTCTGCTTTCTGGATTTATCCTACAAGTTGACATATTGAGTCTTGCTTATGTTAATGTTTATCAAGAAAAATGTCAAATTTTGAGATAGTAGATAAAATCTTGTGGATCATAAGAAAATTTTACAAGGAACCACGGTTTTAAGAATCTAGATGTCATAAACAAACGGAGAAAAACCCCGCACCCGGAAATTTATAACTGGCACCCGCTCTTGGGCGCATCCTGGGTGCGTCCAAAGCCATTTTCAAAAAAGCCGGTTCAGTTTTTTTTGGGGGCGCATCCAGGGTGCGCCCAGGATTGACCCAGTTTATTTGGACGCACCCATGATGCGCCCAAGAACGGGTGCCGGTTATAAATTTCCGGGTGCGGGGTTAAATGCCCTAAACAAATGTGACTTTGACAGATTGTTAAGAACTACTTTTGGTATTCCAACATTTGCACAGGCCAACTATGAACTTATATTGGACATTTAGAAGAGCAGGAAGTGGAGGAGAAAACTGTACCTACAATGTTGATGAGACAGTTGTCAGATTTGATACTCCTGGAGGGAAGAAGTCACAGGGAGTGGCTCACTGGATAATCCAATATGAGTTTGTAGTTGTGGAACAAACATGGTTTGACAATTGTTTATTAGCTTTTACTGCACTAGTTTTTTAGTTTCTCCGTTCATTCAAACAAGACCAATGCAAAAGTGTAGGAACTTTAAAGAGTACGTGTAAATCTCAATCTGAATACACAATGCTACTGTCACATAATATCACAGTAAATCTGAATACATGAACATTTGTAAATCTGAAAACATGAACATTAATCTCAGTCAAACCAACAAGTGTAGATCAAATCAATTAATATTCCAATTCTAGTAAGCTTAAGAAAATACTTGTCACGTAAAGTTGAGTGCATTATATATCATGCAGCCTAAAAACAACCTTCTTCCACATTCAAATGCTCTTTACCTTGTTTCCTCGTCTTGCGCCAACAATCCTAGTCCTCCCCCAAATTTTATGCGGTATGACTTTAACCTCATCCTTGTTGATATCATACCAATACAAAGTCCCGTCATGCTGACATACAAACAACACAAGCTTTCTTCCATCTTGGCATTCATGTACTATCACCGGCTTTATCATCATTTCATTACCAGGGGTGCGCCTTATCCTTGACTCACCGATACTCAACAACTTTGTCCAAGACTCTCCAACCCCATAAATCGAGACTTTAAAGGCTATAAACCCGAAACAATACATGATCCTCATCCCGGGCCGTGTGGTGTTCAGGTGAATACTCGTAGACCACCATCTTTTTATAATCGTTGTCGAAAACGTCATACCTGAATCTGTAACAGAACCATGGGATGTGTTTTCTAGCAGCATAATTTGGCAGTGGGGCATCAGTTACAGCATTAGAGACACATTAGACAAACTCATTTTTTATAGCAGCATAATTTTGCTTTGTCCCAAGTGCATTTTTTTCCAATAGTTTTGTCTATCAATCATGAAACTTTTGTGTTAGGATATAATTGTAGGGCGTGTGCCCTTAACAATAAACAACTAAAAAGGGGAAGTTAGTACATTTAAAATGTAATAACATTTTTGTTGCGATAGATTTATCCATTTTTCTAGAGGGGTAGGGGCGTAGGGCCTAGATCTTTTCTTTTTTAGTGGTTTATTGTGTGTTCATGGACACACATTAGACAAAACTCATAATTGTAATAAATTAGTCAAGTTAGTTTTTTTGGTGCAATGTTAAGTTAGTTAGACAAGTTGTTATTTCTGTTTGTTCTGTCTATATAAGAGAATACTCACTCAATGTAATTCATAACTTTGATTCATTCAATGTAGAAAGCTCTTCCCAAATTCTCTCTTTATGTTCTCAGATTGATCACCAACAACATGGTATCAGAGCATTTATGATAAATTCGATTTTGCAAATTCTCGTTTCTTCACTCCATTGATAATCATATCAACTTTAGCCTTCAAAACCTCATAATTCTTGATTTTGTCGTTCAAATGGCGAATTATAGCACTCTTTGTTCATCCTTTGGATAGCAGAGAGATGGTTCTTACTGCCACAAAATTCAATGGTAGATGATATCTGTCATGGCACAAAGATGTTCTTGTGTCTTTGAGCGCAAAGAACAAAGTACAGTTCATCGATGGAACTTTTTTCGCACTATCATCAGTGATTATCCGGCGAAACTGTGACTTTGGGATAGGTGCAATGACCTTGTGGTCTCATGGCTAATTGTTTCCCTAGAGAAAGTCAATAGTTTATTGTTTGCTCCAACTGTTTATGTGATCTGGAATCAATTCCATTCTAGGTTTGGTCGCGCTAATGGTGCACAAAAGTTTGCAATTCAGAAAGAAATCGCCTCGATTTCACAAGGTAAATATGATATTTCTTCCTATTTCACTAGAACCAATAATCTTTGGGATGAGTTGGATTCAGTTAGATCTATTCATGTTTGTATTTGTGCTTCTACACCTGTTATGCGAGTCTATATATGAAGAGGAACAAAGGCTTTATTAGTTTCTAATGGGATTAACTAAATCATATGTTATGGTTCGTGGTAATATCTTGATGATTACTCCTCTTGATGTGGACACTTCTTATTCTCTTTGGGTTCAAGAAGAACAACAAAGAGACATCAAGTCTCATCAGCAACCATATGTTGATGCTATCTCTTTTCATATTAATGCTCAGAAGTCCAATTGTAAGGGGGAGAATCTAAAGATATGCAACCATTGCAAGAAACTAAGGGATTTGTTTGATTCCTTTTACAAGAATGTAGGATGTCCTCCAAACTATGGCAAGGATGGCAACAAGAATTCTTCAGAAACAGTTGCACATTGTGCTCAGCCATCTGATCATCCTTCTCAGTCTACATGAGCAGTCCCTAATTTTACTACATCGGAGCTAGCTCAGTTGAGAATGTTGTTGCAGAACACGACAAGTTCTTCCAATACTCAGTCTTACTGCAACATGGATGGTATATCATCTTTCTCTTTTGCTAGTTTAGGCACATCTGTTTCTAATCATATTTGGATAATAGATACAGGCGCCACTGATCATATATGTTTTGATTTAGTGGTTTTTCATACCTATTTTTGTCGGATTACCTAATGGTCTCTCTTTTGGATAATTTGATTGGCAGAGTTAAGCTTACTACAATGATCATCATTGAGGATGTGCTACATGTTCTAAGTTTCAGATTTAATCTGCTTTCTGTCAAAAGGCAAGTTGGTCAACTACATTATCATGCTATATTCACCGATGAGTTATGTGCATTATAAGGGCAGAGTCTGACATAGCCTTTAGTCCTTGGTAAAGCATATTGTGGCTTATATGTGCTTGAACAACTAAATGCATTATCAAAGGCAAGACTAACGTTTGCATATGTTAATGCAATTGCATCTACTCAAGCACATAGACTTACTCTGTTGCATAGAAGATTAGGTCATTTGCTTTATTCTAAGCTAAAAACTCTTTGTCAGCTTCATATAAATAAGGATGGTGCTCCATCTTGCATTGTATGTGCTAAAGCTAGACAACACATATTACCTTTTCGTAGTAGTTCAATTTCATCTAAATCTGTTTTTTAGTTGATTCATGTATTATAGACACCCGGGGTTCCTTTTAAGGCCAAGATTTATAAGGATATAAGTACTTTTTGACTATTGTAGATGTTATTTCTAGAGCTACTTGGGTACACCTATTGAAGGATAAAGCTAGTTCCTTCACTACATTACAACTTTTTATTGCTACTAGATCCGGAATCCCGCGCTTCGCGCGTCAACTTTTGGAAACTTCCAACTATCCAACTTCGGGGAAATTACGGTTTTCCGTTTGCGGTTAGTCATTAAATAGACCATAAATTTAAAATGAGTGAAAGATGATATAATAAAATTCTACAAACTCGTAAGATGCAATACAACTATTGCAACGGTGGTTACAACCGAAATCAAGAATGAAAAACTCGAGAAGACGTTTGGATACTTTAAAAGGCAAGACATATTTATACCGAAAAAACCCTAAGTAAAATCATCCTTCAATTCAGCAATCAAGTGAGAAGATGAAAGGGAAGGGTTGAATATCAACGGAAGAAATAAAGCCTAATCGATAAATCAAATTTAACCCAATAAACCAATTAGGCCTGATGGATTAAATACGGTGGCCCGATACGGATTGACATTACTTTGTAAAATTCATCAATTTCTATATAGATATAAATATATAATATATAGATAGATTAAAATATCTAATTAACCCATATTCATTTTTAACCGAAGAAGGAGGGCGTGTCAGGATAAAACGAATGGATTGACGAACGGGATTAGCATTTAAGAGGATAGATAATTAGGATAAAGATTTAACATATTAGCATTTATTAGGTACAAATTGCCATTACTTTATCAAATCCAACAATTTATATATATATATATATAGATAGATGGTGCATACTCAGTTTAATGCCAATGTTAAAATTGTCAGAAGTGACAATGCTTGTGAGCTTGGCACAAGCAATATAACTTCTCAATATTTTGTTGATAAGGGTATCATTCATCAAAATCATGTGTGCACACAACTCAACCAAATAGAGTAGTGGAAAGGAAGCATAGGACTTGTTGGAGGTTGTCAGAGCACTACTCTTTGATGATAGTTTGCCATTAAAATTTTGGGGTGATTTAGTTCTTACAACATGATTTCTAATAAATAGATATCCTTCATTTGTTTTAAATGGAAAATCACTTTATGAATCACTATTTTCTAGCTTCCAGATATAGAGTTTCTTGCCTTGCTTTTGCATCTACTATTAAAGCAGGTTAAGCCAAATTTATGTCAAGATCTATTCCTTGTGTCTTTATTGATTATCCATCAACTAAGAAAGCCTATAAGCTATTTAATTTGGAAACTAGAGAAGTTTTCTACTCAAGGGATGTAATTTTTCATGAAGATGTTCATCCTTCTGTTGGAAAGACGGATTAGAGCGACATTATTTTTCCAACAACACCGGATATTGTTGTTCATGATGAGGATGCACACTATGAAGCAAGCATTCCACCATCTAATCATGTTAAGTAGTCACATATTCCTGTAAGAATATCTTCTAGAACTCGTACACCTCCTCATCTAGAAGATTATATTTGCAATAATGTCTCTTGCAATAGTATTCTAACTTCTTCTATTTCACATATTTTGTATTTTTCTGATATTTCTGGTCTAAGTCAGTCCATGGTGGAAAATGTGATTGTCACTCCACCTACAAAACCTACTTCATTTGATGTATCTAACACTTATCCAGAATGGCAAGAGGCTATGCAAAAGGAGCTTGGTGCATTAGATGTTAATCACACATGGGACTTAGTTTATCTACCACCAAGAAAGAAGCCAATAAGTTCTAAATGGGTCTATAAACTCAAGTATAGCGTAGAAGGCACATTGTAAAGACACAGACAAGGTTGGTGATCAAGACTTGCACACAGAAACATGGGATAGACTATACAGAAACTTTTCACCAGTGGTGAAAATGACTACTATTAGGAGCTTAATTGATGTGGTAGTGAAGAAAGATTGACATCTGTGTCAACTAGATGTCAACAATGCCTTCCTTCATGGGGGTCTAATGGAATAAGTATACATGAAGATACCATTAGGACAACAAGAAAGGTATGTAGACTTAACAAGTCTCTATATGGTTTAAAACAAGCATCCAGACAGTGACATTCAAAATTATCACAAGCTCTCATCTCATAGGATTTTATCCAATCTCCTAATGATCATTCACTATTTACAAGAAGAAGAAAGGGTCAGTGATCTTTCTTGCAGTGTACATGGATGAAATCCTAGTAACTGGTGATGATCTTGATGTTATTCAAAGCATCAAGAAATTCATTGACAACATATTCAAAATCAAGAATTTAGGGACACTCACCTATTTTTTGGGAATATAGTTCTTGCATTCCAGTCAGGGAGTTGTGATGATACAAAGGAAGTTGATTATGGATGTTCTTAAAGACTTTGATGACCCTAATCTACATGTTGCTACTAGTCCTATAGACCCATCCATTAAGCTTACTAGACCTTCAAAATATTACATGCCAGATGCAACTTCTTAGCCAGTTTATGCACAGTCCTACACATCTTCACTTCAAAGTTGATCGGCATACTTTGAGGTATCTAAGAGGTACCGTTTCTACTTGTCTTCTTCTTTCAAACAAAGATGGTATATTTCAAGTTGCAAGCATACTGTGATGCAGATTGGGTAGCTTGCAATTGTTCCAAAGACTCAGTGAGTGGTTATGTAATTCTTCTTGGCTCTTCACCCATGTCTTGGAAGTCGAAGAAACAAACAACCGTCTCTTTTTCATTTGCAGAGGCAGAGTGTAGGTTAGTTAGGAGAGTACCTGCTGAACTTGCTTGGTTAAAAAGGATTCTTCATGAGTTAGAGGTATTAGATGTCAATCTTGTGCCCATAAAATGTGATAGCCAAGGAATCATATACATAGCTCGCAATCATGTCTTGCATGAGAGGACAAAACATATTGAGATAGATTGTCACTATGTGAGTTAAGTCAAGGGACGATTAAACTGTCTCACGTACCAACTCAATCTCAACTTGCAGATGTACTAATTAAGTCACTAAGTGGTCCAGTTCATCAACCCTTTCTTCCCAAAGTGACATTATAAATGTTATTAGTTAGGCAAGTTTTTATTTGTGTTTGTTATGTCTATATAAAAGAAAACTCACTCAATGTAATTCATAACTTCAATTCATTCAATATAGAAAGCTCTTCCAAAATTCTCTCTTTATGTTCGTGGATTGAATGATATACAGTTTTTCAATCTTGTAATGTCTATGGTACTTCCCTTTTGGAGATATTTACTTTTTGTGAACTGATTTATAAAAGAAAACAACGAACAAGCTTTAATACAAAGCAAGAAAACCATGGCTTTTCATTTCTTTATTCATCTCATGTCGATTTGGATACAATCCTTATTTCATTTCGCCAATTATTTCAAAGGATTCAGCTGATATTTTAGAAGATTGACCCTCGTCGTGCCATGAAAGGACCTTCGACCGGAACATTAAGGTAACTAGCCTGCTCGTTGCTAAGTCTCGTGAGTCTCCCACCAAGCGTGGCAAGTTGAATCCTCGCCACCTTTTCATCCAAGTGTCTTGGAAACTCATAAACCCTTTTCTGAAACCTAGACGAAGCTCGCTCCCTCCAAAGCTCGAGTTGAGCCATCACATGATTAGTCAATGAGCATGACCTCAAAAAGCTGGGTTGGCCCGATGCCAAAGCAGAGCTAATCCTCCTTCCTTCAGCAAGGACAATAATACTCTTGTTGGACCCAGAAAAGGTGAACTGGTCCGATATCAAGGGCTTAATCGCGACCCTCCTAACACCATGGAAAGCCTTGAGGCCTTCGACATCAATCTCGTTCTCAAATTGTCCCACATTCAAGACTATGGCGTCGTTTTTCATCTGCTTCATGTGTTGCACCGTGATGACGTCTCTATTCATAGTGGCGGAGACAAAGAAGTCGGCTTGTGACACGACATCATCTAGGGTTCGAACCGGAAATCCTTCCATGACGGCTTCTAGTGCTCGACTTGGGTCGATTTCGGTGACGAAAACTTGAGCTCCGGCTCTTCTGAGACTAGATGCGCAACCTCTACCAACATCTCCAAAGCCTAATACAACAGCAACATTGCCAGGAATAGTGGCGTAATCAGTGGCTCTTAGAAGACCCTCGAGGAAGGATTGGTTGCTTCCATAGATGCTTTCAATCTGCATTACAAAAACATGAACATACCACAAAAATTAATTCTAATTATAATAAAATAAGTGTTCATGCTTCATAATTTTCTACGTACCCTTCTTAAGGCAGAATCGTTGACATTAATTGCGGGAAACAAGAGAGTTTCGTTAGTTTGCAACTGGTGCAACCTTCTAATACCAAAGCTAGTGTGTTCCGACACACCAACTAAGGTTTCGTTGATACTCCTAAACCTCCTTGGGTTACGCTTGATCGAATCCCTAATAACTTGTTGCATTATCCTCTGTCTTTCGTTCTCGGCACTCAACGATTCGGGGAATCTCCCGGACTTCTCGAACTCTTGCTCAATCCTCACCCCCTCATGGATGAAAAGGGTGGCGTCTCCACCTTCATCTACCAACAAGTTTGGCCCGCCCTCACGACCCCAATCCAAAGCGTTGTCTAGAGACCACCAATAATCCTAAACTCATACAAAAGTTATGATTATAATCAAAACACAACTTTGTTTTACTATATGAATAGATTGATGTTGTAAGTAGGGGAAAAGAAATTAACCTCAAGGGATTGACCCTTCCATGCAAAGACGGAGGCGGAGTCACGTGCAATGGTAGCTGCAGCGTGGTCCTCGGTGGAGAAGGGGTCGGAGGAGCACCACCGAACGGAGGCTCCCAAGGCCGTTAGAGTCTCGATCATGACGGCCGTTTGGGTGGTCATGTGGAGGCTCCCCGTGATCCTCGTGCCCTTAAGAGGTTGTGAGACACCGAACTCAGACCGACAAGCGGTCAAGCCGGGCATCCTCGACTCCGCCAACTGGATCTGGACCCGGCCATAGTCCGCTAAAGACATGTCTCGAACCCTAAATTCCCGCCCACTTAATGTCTTCTCGATGACTGGAGTGACTCTTGCTAGGGCAGAAGCGGTTGAGAGGTTGATGAAAGACATTTTTGTTGTTGTGTTTGTTTGATGTACGTTGAATTGAAGGTTCTGAGGTGTGTGGAGAATGGAGTGAAATGAAGAGGTATATATAGGTCGAGGACGTGAGGAAACGAAGCTGTTTTGTTTTGGAAAAATTATTTAAATACTGACATTTTCTTTTCTTCCGGTGCATTGCTACCATATAAAAATAATAAACTTATCAAGTTATAGATGAACAGATATAGATGAAATAGCTTTTTCTGTTTAAGAGGAATCAAAGTTGTTGTAGAGTAGGATAAGATCAAGAAAGTTATCACAAGCTATAAGAATTTTTTATGATACTCTAACCGACAAGTAGTGTTTACATCAAAAATAAAATGCATGTTTATTTTAAAATAGGGTAAGAGTAACATTTATCAATTCTAGAAATTGGAAATACATTTCAAATATATAAAAATGAATATATACACTTGCGTTTAAGGGTTATAGGAGGTTCGGTTTTGGATGGTGTAAAATTTCCAAATCTTGAAGTTTTCCATTTTGGATATATGATGCAAAAAAATAGATGATCAAGGTAAATCAATCTAGAAGAAGACATAAAGTTTTCGGTTATAGATGATGTGATGTTCCCAAGCCTTAGATTTGTTATCAAAGGCCAAAACTTGTTCTACTCTAGTCTACGGGTTGTAATCACATAACACTTGTTTTTAAACCGGGCACTCTATAATTTTCGATACGGTGTGTCGAAAGGTATGGGGTGATTCAATTTTTAAACGTGTTAAAGTTTTCGCTTTTAATTTTTTTTTGAACCCGGTCTAAGCCTTTCGATACGCCGTATCCAAAGGTATGGAGTGAGGTGTGTTGAAAGGGCGTTTGTTTGAAATTTCATGGCTTTCGATACACCCTCTCGAAAGGGAGTGCCAAAAAAGCCATTTAAGACTTTCAACATGGGGTGTCGAAAGCCTTCACTTTATATATGGATTTCACCAATTTTTTTATCCATTGTTGTCGAAAGCTTTCAAAACGCTCTCAATTCTCAGATCTGATTATTGTTGACGGGGCCTGGATGGCGAACTTTGTGGAGAACAACAATCCCATCGAATTAGGTCCTCGTTTTGAAGACATCCCCGTAGGCGATTTCATGGACGGGTTGACTGAGGAGGAGCGCGGTGGTGCTGTCAGGGGAGAGATGCCCAGTGCCGGAGAAGGTGGAGCACTAGACGCCCGCAAAGAAGAGGAGAAGGTGGGCCCTACCTTCCCTCATAGATGAACTCGAGGAACTCGAAACACGACTATAGAGGTTAGAATTTCTTAAAACGCTAAATTATAATTTATTAATATATGATTTTATGGAATTTAGGAAATATTGGAAAACGCTTAATTTGAATAGTTTAATACTTATTAGAAATTACAAATTAGAAAAGATTATTGAAAAATATATGATTATGAGAAATATATTTGATTTTGTGGAATTTAGGAAATATTGGAAAACGTTTAATTTGAATATATTTTAATATTTATTAGAAATTACAAATTAGAAAAGATTATTGAAAATTATATGATTTTAGAATATATTTGATTTGTGGAATTTAGGAAATATTAGAAAACACTTAATATGAATATTTTAATATTTATTAGAACTTACAAATTAGAAAAGATTATTGAAAAATATATGATATATTATATTTGATTTTGTGGAATTTATAAAATACTGGAAAACTCTTTACTTTATTCAAAGCCATAATATGATTATTTGAATATATGATTATTTGAATTCATTTGAATTATATATGATTATTTAGATCAAAATAGGAAAGCGGTAAATTTCAATAATGATGCATGCTGAAACTTCATATATATTGTGTAAAAAATAGGAAGCATTTACAAACGTCAGTCACAGAGTTGGTTCAGATTGAAAAGCATCTCTTCGGGGAGTTACTGCATCTATTAGGACGGGAGATAGACCTCCTCAGTCAGATGCAGAGGGGGTCAGATTCGACGATCATATTCTTATGTCTAGTCCATCACCCATCCCCGCACCCTCTTCTTGACCCACTCCTCCTCCTCCTCAATACGAGTCAATATTGACTCGTTTTGACACACACATTGCCAAGACAATTTGGAAGGCTGATGATTCCGATGCTTGTTTCCGGTTGTTGAGGGTCCAGACACGAATTGCACAATGGGCTCCTATCACACCTAGAGACCCGGAGCCAGGATCTTGGTATTCTATAGTTGCAGAGACGGGGTTGACTTCTTTGATGGATTTCCAGTTTCACTATGTCGACCACAACCCCATCTCTGCATTTGTAGAGCGGTGGCACCCAGAGACGAACACAATTCATCATCCGGTTGGAGAGATTGGCCTCTTTCTACACGAAGTTTGGAGATTATGGGTTTGCCTTTTGATGGGGATGTTGTCGTCAACCCTTTTATGTCGTTGGGTGTTGATGTAGAGAGGAAAGAGTGTGCATAATTGTTCTCTTACATATTCGGCATTGACACAGATTACAGCTTCTACCCGGATGACGTACATATGTTGAAGTTTCTGAAGAAGGGGAGGGTGGCGGAGTTTCAGATGTGGAGAAACGTAACTCGGATGATAGAGGATGGGGATGATAATGCGTGCATTGCAGCTGGGTTCTTATGGCACGCCATGACATGTTCTTTGTTCGTGAACAAGACCACGAATCATCTTCTGACTTGCTTTTTTCCGCTTTTGGAGGATCTGAGCCGCTTGAGGGATATTGCTTGGGGTACCGGTGTTTTGACTTATTTTCCATATTTTCCTGGAAACTCAAACCTGAAGGAAGGCTCATATGATGATCTCTATCGATGTGGACGGTATTACACCAGACGGACCTCGCTGAGGAGTGGCAGGTCCATTGTGGATTACATGCGCATCTTGGACGAGTACCGGCCAGAGGATGTAAGTCATTTATTCATTTTTATTTCCATTAATTTTAAATTTTTATAGTTATTAATGTTTGTAGGTACGTTGTATGTCGTATCAACGACTTGTCTTCGGACCGGGAGGGCGTCATAGAGTGTCCGCTTATCGTGCTGGTATCCGGTGTTTCGATGTTCTTGAGATGTACAACGACAGATTGTATGCCGTCAGAGCAGGGCTGCTACCATTACCTTTGGATGTAGAAATTGGAGTTTCAATTAAGCTTCCTATGACGTCCACTAGTTTCTTGAACACATCTCAAGCTTTAAGCTAGTTCCAATAACAGTACCTTGAACGTCGGCCATCACACTGCACATCTGATCGACTTAATTACTCAGAACAACAATCTTTCCAACCAACTCATTGCAATATCCTTCTGGAACACTAGAATTTCCATGAAATTCTTCAGACCAACATTTCTGGAATTAGTAATAGTCTTAGCACTGGAAGAAGATGAAGATGAATCTTTCCCCATTGAAGACACCTCCTTTAATGCTTTATCTCTACTAAACTCAACATTAATGTCATTAATAACCTTGCCCATTGTAGTCTCCACAGTGATAACATGAACTTTAAAAGGAAGAACACTAGGAGTGTTGGGCTTCTTGGGAACTAGAGTTCAAGCTCTTTCCTTAGGAGAAATCCTTAAGACAAGAAATGAACTGGGGTTAGACAATCTCTTTCTTGTCCTTAGGAAGCCGCTTTTTCTGAGGAGATTTCTTCAAAGGACTCTTCTTCTTTGCAATAGTCTTCATCACACGAGGAGTTTGCTTCACAGAAGGATCCTGTTTGACCTCAACATGTTATTTTCCCTATAAGTTCCTAGTCCTAGTTACTCTTACAACAACACTTTGATTAAAAAAGCTCATTCTTCCTTTTACGACTAACAGGCTTCCTCGGTATTGAAATCGCAACAACATAATTATAAGAAGATTTTTGCTCAGTTTTCCTTTGCACATAAAGAATGTGCTAAGAAAATGCATCAAACATTGGATCCTCAGCTTCATCAAGGAAATTAAGATGACGAAACCTTTCATGCTCTGAATAAGGGGAAAACCTACAATAATGGAAAACATGTGGATGAGAAAAAAATGTTAGATATATAGAAGTAGTAAAAGTATAAATAGAAAATAAATAAAATTAATACAAAGATGAAGAAGAGATATACAAGATTAATACTAGTATTAACCTACTTCACAATGGTGTTGAACCAAAAGAATTTCACTTCGTGATTGAACCAACAAAGGTAATTAATAAGGAATTTCTCTTGCACTAGACGTAGGACACTTCACAATGTCACAAAATTGAAGGGATATTTCAAGTATTCAGACCTAGAATGAAAAATAATATAAACAAGTTAGATAACAAAATAACCCATAAATGTACAATGGGATGCAAATTTTCTTTATTGATGACAGAATGATTTAAAAAATTAATCACAAATAGGATGCTAAATGACGGATTTTTATTGGATGTGAAATGAAGCGTGTTGTGCGCGCTTCATAAGAAATTTATATAAGATGAAAGTATAGATTAAATAAGATAATGGTGACAATATGTTTTCAACTTAAAAAAAGGTAAGATACATGATGACAATTTTTATAACTAGATACATGTATAAGACGACAAAAAGATTGGTTAGTGTCTTTATGACAACATGTATTAAACTCAAAGAACTAAAAGTATGATGAATGATGACAAGTTTAATATTTTTCATACATATTTCATCATCACTAAATTACAAAGAATAAATTTGTTTACATGACCCAGTAATTCAAAAAACAATAAAAATTGTGATATGTGCAATAGATAGGCTCATTGAAAGTGTTGATGACAAAATGATGGGATGCAAAAAAAAAAAGGACTAATACATTACTTTAGCATACCTTAAAAGTTGCATGATATCCATGCAAATAGATAGTAACTTTACTCTCAAAAGACTCAACACCTTCCATAGACTTCCCTATTCTACTTCCCTTCATGAGATGTTCAATCATAGTTGAGTACACTAATCTTCCCCAAGGAAACTTGACAAACTGTGTCATATCAGTAGATAATCTGTAGAACCAGATCTGATAAATTTGTTATTACGTTGAGGAAGCAAAATACCCTCAATAACAAGCAAATAAGCAAGACTTAACTTCCTTACGAGATTAGTCTCAATAGCAACAAAAAAAAAATCTTTCAACTTGTAACTTCAGACTCCAACTCATCGTACATGCTTGCTTCTGGAATCACATAATTTGTGTTACCATGACAATCCAAGCCAGTAATAACAACAAACTCTGGAAGACCAAATTTGCAGACATTGCTTTTAACGTTGAACCACATCTCGTGTTTCTTCTGAGTTTGAACTTCTTGAAGTAACATTAAGTAGATAAGCTAGTTATGATGACAATTTCAATGTGTCAGCCCAAATGACAATGGGAGCAAAGATTCCATGAGTAAACTCATGAAACTTTGCATGACCAAGATGCTCTTGAATTATCCCAAGTAGATCCCAGTTTGTAAACATGTTTAATTGCGATGACATCTGCATTTCTTGTGGAGCAACATACTCTAGCTTTGACACATCCATTATAACCTGGAAAAAAGGCCAAAATAAACGATAAATTGTCATCATAACAAAAAAAAATTATTATATTCAATAAGGTAGAACTACAATATAGTCATAAACAACAAGGAAAAGACATAAAATGGTGAATTACTACAAAACAAGATATTGTAATCAACAACATATAAGTTATAATAACAATTGTCATCATACACTATTGTCACGCACAATTAAATCAATATTTGTCATAAAAAGAAAGGAAAAGTAATAAAGGATGATTGACTAAAAAAAGAACATTGTCATCAAAAGAACCCTGTCATCTTGGTGCGGGGACTAGTCTTATCATCCTCATCCCATTATGATCTCCATCCTCATCCCATTACGATCTCCATCCCCCCTACAGTTTCACTCCATCTCCGCCTCCATTGGGGAATCCCCATCCTCATTAATATTCCTCATTTATTTTTTCTAATGAAGAATTTTCATTCTCGTTAAAATTTATAATTCATATATATGTATAAATAAAGCTATCAAAATCTAAGAAAATTTCATTTATAACCAAAGTCTAAAAATATTTTAGGATTTTCCAACGGAAAACTTTTCGAGAATCTCAATAAGGATTGATATGTTAATCCCGATGGATGTAATTTCCTCATCACCATCTCCATCCCGTATAAAAAAGGTCGTTTAACCCCGCTAAACCTTGTTAAAAAGGCTGGTCCGGTCCGGTTCCGGGCCGGTTCCGGTTAACCTTTTAACACCTCTAATCCTGGGTGCGCCCAAAACTAAACCAGGTTTTTTTAAAAATGTTTTGGACGCATCCGAGATGCCCCCAAGGCGGGTGCCAGTTATAAAAAAATGGGTGCGGGGTTTTTCTCCGATAAAAAAACCCCGTTTTCATAACGGGATGATTCTCCGTTGGGGATAGGGATTTCCCGCCCAATCTACTATATAACCACTAAAGCAGAATGCCTTACTCTCATCTTAGCTATGCCACGTGGCAAGAAGGCTTTTCAGCCTATCCACCTGTCTGCCACGTGGCACAATATAATTGGTTGCTTTTTTGTCCTTTTTTTTGCCAATTTTTTTTGTGACATTGCTGTCTAATCTTGACCGAATTTATTTAGAAGAATTTTAGGAAATCTTTTGTAATTTCAGTATCAAAAATATATTTCTTTTTTTTGCCAATTCACTAATGATATAAAGTAATTCCCTAATTTACCTAAACATAATCTTTATGTTATTAACCTAAAATCAATATAAAACTAACATGTAAAACAAGCCACTTTTCAGTTCAATGATATAAACCTGTGAAACAAAGAAAATTAAACCTGTAATGCCAATAAAATGAAACCCAAACGCAAACAACTGAAAAACCATTATTAAATTTCACCCTAGACCAAAACTGATATGAACCTGCATAAAAACTGATATGAAACCCTAAAGAAAAAATATAACATTATTACAACTCTTTCTGCATAAAAAACTGAAACCCTAAATGAATATGCAACAATATAATGAAAAGGATACTATTGCCAAAAATTATGGACTGAAATTTGGACAAACCTGTAAAGCAAGAAAAAGAAAATTAATAATACATAACATAAAATATGTAATTACTGCATTCCAACAGCCCAGAAAATCTGTAAAGCAAGAAAAAGGAAAGACAACTCAAAAAAATGTACACAATCTGCAAGCTGTATTACTGCATTTACCTAAAAGATTTTGAAAACCTTTAAAATCGTACACAATCTGCAAAGCAAGAAAAAGAAAGACAACTCAAAAGGCAATAAACACAATCTGCAAGCTGCATTACTGCATTTACCTAAAAGATTTTGAACACCTTTAAAACAGTACACAATCTGCAAAGAAAGAAAAGGAAAGACAAAAATAATCTACCTTTCTAAGATCTTCCAAATAAAACATATCGAAAACTAGCACAAAAATAATTATTACAATTAACTTGCTGCTGCAAATGATAAACGTACAAGCACTAATAATTAAACAAGATGAGAAATTATAACACATCAACCTCTTGCTGCAAAGAAGAAATTTCCATTAAACCTGTACATGAAGTAACATTACTATACATGTGCATTCTGCATAAAAAAGCTAGAAGCAGCCTGTAAGAAAACTTTTGAGTAACGTTACCTGTGAGAAAAAAATATGCAGAAGCTGCAAAACTCATCAACTCCTTGCTGTTGGACCAACCAAAATATGTACTTTCCTAAAATAATAAAATCACAGGATCATTATTGCCGTGTAAGATATTATCATAGGGCAAAAGATGGTTTACAAGATTTACAAAATATTATCACATACCTAGATATCTCTTCCTAAAACATTGTTATAATGATTTTATTCCATCAATACAAAAGATTCGATTCTATTAATTATTATTTGCCTACTTTAAAACTTTGTTCTTCAGTATAAAAGCACACATTCATTCATTCTTCCCCTACAACACATGCTCATTCATTCTTCTCACGTCTAAGGTCTAAGGTCTGCTCAACTTCGAATCATTAGAATGTATTCTTATGGTTGGCATGCAAGATAGTTTTTTTTAAATACATTTTTCAGTTTTTATGTTTTTTCATCTAACTATATAACTATTCTTATCTATTCAGGAAGATAGGATCCTGATTTTCCACTCTTGAAGGAAGGAGATGGCTATTTCATCTCAAAATAAGGAGTGGCGGTAAATGATACAGTTTTCACATTCACTATTCACAAGTTTAAGCTGATGTTTTCATGTTTTACTTCTGTAAAGACAAGAAAAAGGGAATTACTAGAACAATATGCAATCTGCAACTGTTTAAACCAAGGAGAATATATCATACATGAATCGAATCATGGCTGATATTTTTTACCTAAATTATAACTATTTAGTTCCAGAAATACAAAAATTTGATTCTGCACATAATTAATAACCTAATGTTTCATTATAAAAATAAAGTTTCGTTTCTATCATCGATCTTCCTACTAGAAACCACCCGACTCTCATCTTCCTATCATAAACCTAAAGCCATTCTTCCTATCATACACCATGGATAATATTCATCTTCAAAACCTAACTGTTCTGTTGATAATTCAGATCTTATTGGGCTGTTGGCTGGAATTGGAGATATTGTCAATTGGTCTGCTAAAAAACCTGATGGAAAAAGGCTACTGTTGAAGTTAATGGATACAAGGTATGGTTTTGTATTAATATAGTGCAGATCTACAATTTTAACATAAACTGCAGAATGTTTCTGCAGATCGACAATTTTAACTGCATCTGCAAAATATTTCTGCAAATATACAGTTTAAACTGTTTCTACATAAAGATTATGCAGATCTACAGTTTTAACTGTTTCTGCATAAACATTATGCAGATCTGCAGTTCCTAATAAACCATTATTCTTCTTATAATATATATTTTAAAATCATTTTCTTTACATGTATTTTATAGGAACAATACCATAGACATTACACTATGGGATGCTTATGATGGATTTCCTAAATAATAAAACAATTGACTAATAGGAAAATAAAAAACTATTGAAGTTAATGTTTTCTGTTAAATTATTGCAGAACAACTATTGCTTTTTATTTTTTGCAGGATTTCAGAATTTACTAGATCGAATCCATGCACTAATCAAAGAGCCCCAATGATCAATACATGCACCATTTCACCATTGTGGAATACATTTTCTTATGCAAACTGATGTAATAAATAGAAAGAATAATATTCGGTTAGCATAGAAATATGAATGAAGGATAGTAGAAATCACCTTGATTGTTGCACAAGCAGTTTAAGAAATATACAGGATCACAAGTGAAATGAGTTGAATGATAAGGTAAATTCTAAGTTAATCTTTTTTATTTTAAAATTTAATATTCTATAATAAATTTGCATTCCAGGTTTTTTTTTAAATTCAAATACTAAGAATGAAGAATGTTAAATGCTAATTTAAATTTTAGCAACTATTTCCCCCCATGGATCAATTATCAAAGAGTCCCCACAACTTTCATGAAACATGATAGAGCTTCCATGAAATAAAAATTCAAATCTTTATATGAACAACAACAAAAATTCAAAATCTGAAAATAAAACCATATATGATCACCATGGTTAGTATGTATGGAGAGACCATATTAATATATGTATACCTGATTTTTAAGGATGAGTTAAGGTTAAAATCTTGCTGATGCCACTGAGCTGGCGTGGTTACTGCATTTTCCTTTTCCTTCTCCTTCACTTATGATTCATGATTGGAAATAAAAAAATGATGTCAGCAAAGTATTCTAGGGTTAATTTTAATTTTGACATGAAACTTTGATACCAACATTTTTTGTAAGAACATTGTTTTCCCCCTCAAGTGATTTAGCCTGCCACATCAAAGACAGCTATTAGACATGGATTGATAATTCTGCCTGACATAAGATGATCACCATGATTATAAATTTTAGTGGTTTACCTTTTTTTTGAAGCTCAGCAATTGATTCATGCATCACTTGGTTCTGCAATAAACAAGGAAAGATTATTCACATTGTGTCCAGTGACATCTAATTAATACATCAAAAGATAAAATGTTTTTGCACTGATCAGATATTCAGATATACAAATATAGAGGATGCAGGTTTGCATGAAAACTATAATGTTTTACCTTTTAACATAAATGTTTGATGTTTTACCTTTTTATTTCTAATCTGCTTAAGAGCATTGTCAAGCTGATGCTCAACACTCTGAAACTCCTTAAGACTCGAGTTATCAAGATAGATCTTACTTCTGATTCTTCTGCATGAGTTCCATCCTGGCTTGGAGCTTTGAGTGCTCCATTGTGTAGCTTCCCTTGATACAAATGTATTCATTAAAAATCTTGGGTTATACTTATACTATTGATTATTTTTTTAAATTGACATGTTATGAAAAGATATGCATTACATATGATGAAATATCTGTAGGCAGAATGAGTTGCTTCTCTGAGCAAGAGTATCTCTCATATCTTTCCAGATCCTCTCCACGCTGCTCATGAAAAACAGTCATTAGCAAAAAAAAAAAAATCAATATAATTGATACATAGAACACTCATACGAATATCGATATATATGATCGATATTCGATATCTTATATATTTGTATCAATACCTTTACATAATCCATTTCCTATGAACAAAACAAGCATAAACCAAATTCACCACCATTAACATATGTTTTCAAACTAAACAATAATTTACCACCAACCCATATCTTTTTAGAAAATAGTTATCAAGAAAGTCATAAAACAGGGAAACACAATAATATGAATCGGAAACATGTTAGAGTCTCAAATCAAATAAAAATAGAACACTGGAAGATTACGGTTTCTAATTTAAGTTGTTTGTCTATATCAGTGAGAAAGAGAACATGTGTGTCAACTGTGGATCTTGCGGGATGAGTTTGTTGAATCGCAAGCTACTCCACGGCTCATCCCAAATTGAAGATTAAATCGTTCAACCAAACCATCTGTTGTTCCCAATATAGCAAAAATTCGAACATTGATGGTGTAATATTGTAAAGACAGAGAGAGAGAGAGAGAGAGAGAATGAGGAACAAATGGAAGAGAGAATGAGGAACAAATGGAAGAGAGCTTTCCTCAGTTTTTCTCATTCACAAATCTGAAAGATAAACAAGTTGAAAAAAATCAAAAGAAGAGAATCACACCTTAAGAAAGGGATCTTCAATCGACATGTGAATCGTAGGAAAAGCTCAATCTTAGATCTTCTCCTCTATGTTTCTTCAAGAGATTTCTCAAAATATTATTAAGAGAAGTGGAGGTGAGGGCTGGGGTTAGAGAAACGATTGCTCAGATCTGAAAATGGAGGTGGGGCGAGGGTTTTCTCAGATTTGGAATGTAGAACTAGAGGAGGGAGGACTAGGGTTTGTGGAGTGTGGCTGTGTGAGTGTGGAGGCGCAGATAGATAGCAGATAGGGTTTCACTGTGTATAGAATTAAAATAAATGTTTTTTATTTTTATTTTTAATTTATAAAATGAAAAGCTCTCTTTTTTATTAAAGGAGTCCTTTAGGAAAAATCTCATTTCGGATAACTCAGTTATTAGTAATATTTTTCAATCAAATGAAATATATAAATAGTACTTAAAGTTTGAGTTGTACATGTGTAATCTAATTATAATTGATTTTTAATTTATTTTAATTTTATATGTTATTCAGTGATTATAATATAGTGTATAGTATGAGGATAAATTGTGAGAAAATGGACAACGAATGAAATAAAATCGATTAGGTAATCAATTAAAGGATTTTAACATTTTTATTCCAAATTGATATAACGGTCTTTCTAAGGGCATAAGTTAAGTTTACTTGAAAAGGAAATTGTAATCCCAAGAAGGAAAATATAAACCCATCACAATAAAGGATTTAATAAAATCTAGCATAAATCTACCAAGTCTTTCTACATTATAGACTCTTATCCTATCATATCCTATGTTTGATCTTTGTTTAAAAAAAAATCAGTATTTCCTTATGTTTTTATTGTAAAATGTTATACTTCAAATACGTTTATTGAATAATGTAGTGTATCGGCATGTTACACCGATATGTTTACAAATTTCTGTACAAGATCCAATCTCTCATACTTCAATTTTACCTGGTGGCGTCAAAAAATAAACCCAATGATACAACTTTCTATTTTTATATTTTGTAATTGTTGTCTCCTATGTAAATTATATTGAATATCATACATCAATTTTTATTTTTTTAATTTGAAAATATTAATCCTTTTTGCTTGAAGATTCTTTGTTTTTTGGCGTTTTTTAGGATTAGGACATTGTTTATTATTTTTTAATTTTATAAGTTTTTTAATAAATATAAAATATAAAAACATCCCGTGCAGGGCACGGGTACTAATCTAGTGCCATCCCTAACCCTGAGTCCTGACCCTTGGCGTCGCACGGACTCGAACCGGACCCCTTTGATGTGTTTCGGATGACGTAATAAACAGAAGGAAAAAAACATTTCTTATAAAACTCCTGTATTCCGCTTCTTGTCTTCCCTGCAAATTTCAAAGCCCTAATTTGGCCGTCTCTTCGCCCTAATTGCAAATTCCAGATCTAGCTCCCGCAAAGATGTCAAACGCCATGGACATGTCTCTCGAAGATCTCATCAAGAAGAACAAGTCGTCCAAGTCCTCAAGAGGCGGCCGTGGTGGTGGTGCCGGCCGTGCATCTCGACCTTCTTCCTCCGCTCCCGGCGGCCCCACCCGCCGCGACTTCAAGCGCAGAGGAAACCGCCCAACTCCTTACTCAGCTGATAAGGTTCCCTCCCAATCAATCCGCTACTACATCTGCGAATTCAGATCTATATTCATGTCATGTCAGGATTTGTAAATATCGGAGGTTCCGGAATTTCGCAGGTACAGGCGCCCGATGGAACCTGGGGCCACGATATGTTCGCAGATAACACCGCTGCTTATCCTGCTCAGGAAGCCGGGTCTCGCCCTTCCGGTATTGAGACCGGCACTAAGCTCTACATCTCCAATCTCGAATATGGAGTCTCCAACGAAGATATAAAGGTCTCATTTTTAACCCTAATTCTCTTCCTTTGAATTTGTTGATCCACTCTATGCTAGGTCTTTAGGTTTGGTGTGTTACGAAGATATTCCTATGTTGTTACTGTTAAAAAACTTAAAATCTATTGAAATAGAGATTTATAAACCCGAGGCTGTTCTTTGTCAGTGTATGATATGTGCTGTGCTTCATAGGGTCATTCTGGAATAGCTGTTTGGTGTACATACTTATTTTGTGAATTAGAGTATTAAATTGTGTCCATAAATGATGATGTATTGCTGAACCTTAATTTAAAAAGGTCAATTTAGTGTTCTAATCTCAATGCTGTTAACTTCAGGAACTATTTTCTGAGGTGGGTGACTTGAAGAGATTTGGCGTTCATTATGATAGGAGTGGAAGATCAAAGGTACCTCTCTTGTTTGGCATGTGTGCTCCTTGGCAACCTACTTTGTGGCATATTGTTGAAGAGTTGTTATCCCCCTTCTTTGCAATAGGGAACAGCAGATGTAGTTTATGCACGGAGATCTGATGCTATGGCAGCTGTCAAGAGATACAATAATGTTCAACTTGATGGGAAGCCTATGAAAATTGATATTGTTGGAACAAACATGCCAACTCCAGGAGCTGCTGCTATAGCTCCTGTTGGCATGACTGCAAACAGACTCGGCCCTTTGAGAAGGTATGTCCTATACTATTGGTACTTTCCTTCCTCAGTCATGCGTGTAGGAAATAGTGATATATCTGTTTGTAACTAAAATTATACCTCTCTTAATAGACTGTTTTGGTAAAAAAACAACGAAAGATTATGGGATTGTTTATACTTTGAAGCTAGGCTGCGGAGGATTAGGACTTTATTTTTCATTTGAACAAGCTAATTCATTCTAAAATATTGTCGTCATGGTTAGAGATACCTCACTCTCACAGTACCATGATGATATCTGTACTTAGGTATCTGTTTTAGTATGGTTTAGCTTTCCTTTGTAGTATTTCTTTTGCGTTATTATTGTGTTTGTCTATTTATTTAGTTTCAAAATATAAGAAGCCTAGTCGATTGAGAATATCTTGTATTCATATTTACATTCTCTTGGTTTAGAGTGATTTCTTTGTCTAATTGTAAAGTTCACAATTCTTTTCGAACAATGTTTATAGATGCATAAGACTATTGAAATTCCTTTTAATTTTATGGAATTGTTATGGTTTGACCATATTTAGCAGTGGGCAAGGAAGGGGAAGAGCTCGTGGGCCAGGAGGACGTGGTGCAGGAAGGGGGGGCCGTGGACGTGGCAGGGGAAGTCGTGATGAAAAGGTGGTGTCTTCTGTTGATCTTGATGCTGATTTGGAGAAGTATCATTCAGAAGCAATGCAAACCAACTAAACACATGGCCAACTCAGCCAGCCACAACGCTTCTTATTTACATCATCAGTTGAGATTTAAGTAATTTGTCTCTGCTTTGACACTTGCGTGCTTCAATGCTTGTTCTCGAGATGATGGAGGGCTGCATCATAGTATTTGTTGTATGTATGTTTCAGCCTTGATATCACTGTTGCTTTCCCTTGGAGGTTTTGAACCGCTGATGGTATACAAACTGTATGCATTGTACTATGCTTTTATCCCTTCAAGTTGTTGTTTTGCTGCTTTCTGTTTCCTCCTCATCTCATCTGTCCATTGAAGCTACAACTGGGAAAAGACGTGCAGCGACTGTTGGTGTGGAACTGAGCTCCTGCTAATACGATGAATGGTTTGAAGTGGGTGAAGGAAGAGCCATTCCATTTGTAACACTTTAATTTTTTTTTTTCACTAGATGCCTTGTTGGGCTGGCTTGACTTGTTTTTTCTGAAGCTTTAGCACCAATCTTCATGCCTTGATGCCTTGTATTCTGTTTTATATTGAGATTTGAGACCCCCTTCCTCAAAGATCATGAAATTATCCTACCCTTGAAAATTGAAAGCCAAACTGATAAATTTGTTAGTGAATTTCTGCAGGCTTGCTTTCTTTTTGTTAATTGAGTGCCTAGCTAACAATTTTCACAATGTAAAAACTTACACGCGTATTTCGAGCTTATTATAATGATAAGTCGAAAAACTGCACATACTTTTGTATCATTTTTAGTTCGACTGTTCTGATAATTTTGAATTTTTAATCACGAGGAAAGCGAACGTGCAAATAGTTAAGACTTAATATACTCCCTCCATTCCTTAATATAAAGCTCATTTGCTTTTTCGACACTATTTACAAACCGAGAGAATTTTCTCGTTTTCTTCCAATATATAGAAATAAATATAGGCATGCGAGATCTCGTTTGATTCGTCTCAATGAGTACTTTGTATATTTAGAGATATTAACGTTACAAAACATATCTCGACAAATCTATCTTATCTATATAAAAGTTGGCTGTCCATTGCCAAAATTGAATGAAATTGGTACCAATTTAATGCATTACTCATTTCTTAATCACCTCCTATTGGACTTTTGGGCATGTATTTAAATATCTTTCTTATATCCCTATATTATATTTATTTATAGTCTACTTGATTAAGTCACAAATTAAATTAATGTGTGAGCTTCTCTTATGACAATGCAAACTTATTCTAATATTATGTTTTAAAACTACTTCAAACATAAATATAAGGAAATAAAAAATACTTATATTTACAAATATTAATAAATTTGATAACAACAACAACATATTAACAAATAATGTATAACTATATTAAATCACATACGAAAATCCGTAATTTTCTCGCGCGGAGCGTGAGGCCCGTATCTAGTATATATATAAAAATTGTTGGGTTTGATGAAGTAATGTCAATTTGTACCTAATAAATGCTAATATTTTAAAATTTTATCTTGATTATGTATTCTCTAAAATGCCAATTTCATCACTAACTATTTAACTAAAAACGCATCGTCTTCGTCTCCTTCCTCTACCACAACCTCCAATCTCATTCTCATCTAATCCCGTTCGTCAATCCATTCGTTTTATCCTGATGCCCCTTCCTTCTTTTGTTAAAAACTAATATGGGTTAATTAGATATTTTAATCTATCTGTATATTATATATCTATAATTATGCAGCTAAGAGCAATTACAACTGCTGAGGTGACATCAAGATAACTACGAGAAGGGGTAACGACCACTTAATTTTGTATGGGGATATACTTCTATAATAGGACAATTTTGAAATGTTAAAAGAATTGGTAAACTGAACTATTTGTATTTAACATCAAAAAATTGTGTTTGCCTCACTTCAACATTTTTAATATCTTTTATTTACGGAGGCTAAAATTACTTCTTTTTATCCGCTGAAAGAAGTCGGCATGTCCTCTGTCGTTATGTTGATTGAATTGATTCAAGTTGTTTATAAATTTTACTTTGTTAGGGTTAAATTTCTTTAATTGAAGAGATTGTGAATATGATTAGTCCGATCAAACTGCGAGACGTCTATGAAACAACGTTAAAGTGTTAAACCATATAAAAAAAACCGTAATTGACCCGTGCGTAGCGCGGGGGGTCCAGTTCTAGTGTGTCAAAAACAAATAGGAAGATCAATATGAGACTGAGGGAGTAGTAATATAATAGTGCAAGATGGCACGGAGATATGTTTTTTTTTTTTTTTTTTTGGTCAAACGGAGATATGTTTGTATATGCTTGGGTTCACGCAGTTTGAGCTGAAGTATATGGTGGTTTGGTAGTTGATACCCGTTCGAATCTCAACAACTCAATTTTCCCTATCTGCGTTTCTTTTACATGAACAAAACCCCAAAAAGCCCTAAATTCGTCATCGTCCCTAACGGAACCTCACCTCCGCTGTTCACTTTTCCGCGATTACGCCGCCGTTATCTGCTAGTCTGCTTCCGACGGCCATGAATTCATGGTAATTTCCTCTCTCCATTCCAATTTCGAAACCCTAGTTCGTCCCTACTCTCACCCAATCGCTACCGACCTGCGCTGCCCGCACTTGAATCTCATCTGTAAGTTCTGTTCTCGAAATTTCATTTGATTGTATTCGTACAGTGAAAATTAGTTTAATCGAAAGTTGATCTCTGTAATTTTGATTTGATGTGTCCTTAAGCCCGAAATCGAATCCATCTCAATTGCACTATGCAAGAAATTTTTCTTGATTTAATATCCGGAAGTTTTGTAATTGAATCAGTATACGAAAGTTTTGGTTTGTAGTTATGAATGTTACTTTGACTTTCTGTGTGGTATTGTTACTCATTAGAGATGAAATTGGACTTTCTGTGTTGTATTGTTACTCATTAGAGATGAAATTGGACTTCGTGAGCTCAGGTTAACTTTGTTTGATCTGTTACAGTTTAGCTTGAAGTTTCAATTTTGTGGCTGTAGTGTTGGTTGTGGTTGTCGTTTCATCAGGGTTAGAGTGACGTAAGGGTTAAAATGGCGTAATTGTTCCCTTTATCATATAAATGGGAGACTTGTCAGATGGGAGTTTCTGAAGTTCTTATGTGTCAAACGGTTGAAAGTTGCATTTGACACATTAATTCCAGAAGTTTTCTTTGAAATGAAAAACCAATGCATGGCATATGTTCAATCCTAAAATCTGGGATATAAGATTTTCTCATGTGTGCTAATTTTTTTCAAGATTGATCATTTCCCGCAAGTTTGTTGCACTGTTCTACAACTTTGATTATTTGAATGTTTGTTTGACTTTGGCATTTTTAGAAGTTATATCTGATGGTGAAGGGGAAGCTCATTCTGATATGCCACTATGGAGGTGAGTTTAATAGAAGCGATGAGGGCTATTCCTCATACGAGGGAGGAGAAGCTAATGCTGTGAACATCAGTAGTGATACTGTATTTGATGATCTTAAGCTAAAATTAGCTGAGATGTGCAATTTTGAACACAAATCTGTTTCTGTGAAGTATTTTCTTCCTGGAAACAGCCGCAGTCTCATCAACTTGGGGAATAATAAAGACCTGATGAGGATGCTCAGCTTTCATGAGAATTCAGTGACAGCCGATATATACATCTTTGGAAAAGAAGGTTTCGACAGTGGTACTACGAAGGTGAATGCTGGAAGGTATATAATATTTATTCGAATTCTGTGGGACTTACAAAATGTGAGAGAAACTAGAAACCATTGACTGCAGCACTGGCGCTAAATGCTGACTGCTCATAATAATAATTATAATATGATATGCTGTAAGAGTTTCTTGCTCTTGGTATGTTTTTAATCATGTATTGAGATCTCACTTAGTATTTTTATTATCTGCAGAGTAAGTGGAGTCAAAGTTGCTGAGACTGTCGACCATGGCACTGCTGGTGATGTGTTATCTGCAGATACCTCAGACAGCAGTGATTCCAAGACTACGTCTAGCTTTGAGCCTTCTGATGACTCGTCTGATTCTTATACTCCAAAAAATACTAAATATAAGCGTTATGTTCCTGAAACCTCTGTCATGAGTCCAAATTCTACTGGTTTGGACGGTAAAGAAGTTACAGACAACTGTACCGCAGTTCGTATGGTGTCCACACCAGCTGATACTGTAAAAAAGAGAAGGCGTGCAGCAGCCTCCAGAGGCTTTGGTTCTGATTTTGTAACTGCTGCAGATGATACTGAGAAAAGGGAGTCTGTAACAAGGAAAAAGAGGCCCCGCAGAAGTGCAGCTGATATGGCTGATGAGATTGCTGCTTTACCCAGTGACAGTGACAGTGATCCTGAAGACTCGTATGCTCCTTCAAATTTAGATAATGTTGCACCTGGGCAAGTAGTTGCTTCTTGGAAAAAGGCAATCACTAGTGTGGGGCAGGAGTTCAAAAACGTGGATGAATTTCGTGAAGCACTTCGAAGATATGCAGTTGCACATCAGTTTGCATATAAGTTAAAAAAAAGTGATGCCACTCGAGTCAGTTGCAAATGTGCAGATGAGGATTGCCCTTGGAGAATTTATGCCTCCAAGGTGCAAGCTGGCAAAGCATTCAGAATAAAGAAGATGATCAAGTCCCACACATGTGGAGGTGAATCTCGAAAGAGTGCCCAACCAACAAGGAGGTGGCTTGTGAGCGTTGTCAAGGAAATACTGCAAGATGTCCCACATATTAAACCCAAAAACATAGCTAGAAGAATTATTGATGATTTTGGGATACAGGTGAAAATGTATCTAGTAAGGAGAGCAATTGAGGATGTTAAAGTGGAAATGATGGGTTCACAAGCAGAAGCATATGATGACCTGCCTAAGTTTTGTAAGAGAGTAGCCGAGGTAAACCCTGGTACTCTGGTCAACCTTGTTACTGGTGATGACAAAAGGTTTCAGCGCCTTTTCTTGTGCTTTCATGCCTTGGCATGTGGTTTCCAGAACGGGTGTCGCCCTCTTCTTCTCCTTGATTCAACATCACTGAGATCCAAATATCACGAGTCCTTGTTAGTAGCTGTTGCAATAGATGGCAATGATAGACTTTTTCCATTAGCAATTGCGGTTGTGGATGTGGAGAATGAAGCTAGCTGGATTTGGTTTTTGGAGCAGGTGAAGGCTGCAATTTCTTCTTCTATGATCCTGACATTGGTTTGTGATAGAGAGAAACTGCAAAAGGAATCTATTTTGAAGGTATTTGAAAATTCACATATTGGTTACTCTTTGCGCCATCTCATTAGTAGTTTTAACATAAACATGAAGGGTCCATTTTCTGGAGAGGGAAGGGGTTTTCTCGCACAAAGCCTAAGTAATGCTGCTCATGCAACTCGGCTTGATGTTTTCCTGAAGTACATGGAAGAGATCAAACAAATATCTCCATCATCTTATGAGTGGATCCAACAAACAGGGCCGGAACATTGGGCAAGTGCATTGTTTGCTGGTGAGCTATACAACCAGATTACAGAGAACCCCTTAGAGCTTCTGGATAAGTTGCTTGAAGAAGAGAAGGCATTTCCCATAACCCATAAAATAGAAGCAATTGTCAACTTGATGTCGGAGCTGATAATTGATCGTCAAACAGAATCAAGTGGGTGGTCTACGAAACTAACTCCATCCAAGGACAGTATCCTGCGCAACCGAATCTTGAAATCACAGAAACTTAGAGTTTTGTTCTCCAATGAATTACTTTTTGAGGTTCGTGATGACTACACCAATGCTGTCAATGTTTTCAACATTACAACCATGGAATGCAGTTGTGGAGTATGGAGAATTACAGGAATACCGTGCTGCCACGCCATAGCAGTCTTCAAGTGCACTGGCAGGGATGCATATGACTATTGTTCCCCATTCTTCACAGTTGATCGCTATACAATGACTTATTCCTTGTCAATAACTCCTCTTCTTGAAAATGACAATGAAAATACATCTGAGGTTGGGGAGGTCATTGAGCGTTTGTTTTTAAATATTCCTGTCAATGAGTGTTCCTCTGAAAATGTAGCGGGCAGCAACCCTTTGTCTGAAAATGTAAATGGCAATGACCATTCTTCTGGAAATGTGGGAGGCAACGAGCATCCCTCTGAAAATATTGGGGGCCATGAGCAGCTCTACGAAATTGTGCTAGGCAGTGTAAATCCCTTGGAAATTTTGGTGGGCAACGATCATCCTGAAATTGTGGAGGGCAATGAGCATCTTTCTGGTAATGTGGAGGGCAATGAGCATCCCTCTGATAATATGCAGTGCAATCAGCATCCCTCTGACTATGCGGAAGACAACCAGCATCCCTCTAATTCTATAGAAGGCAACCAGTGTCCCTCTATCATTGTGGAGGGAAACGAGCGTCCCTGTGAAATTGCAGGGGAAAACGAGCCCACCTCTGAAGTTGTAGAAGTGAACCACCGTCTCTTTGAAATTGTGGCAGGACTCGAGGGTTCTTCTGAAAAAGCGGAGGGAAAAGAGCGTTCCTCGGAAACTGTGGAGGAGAAAGGGGTTTCTTCAGAAAATGTGGAGGGAAAAGAGTCTTCAACCTTGAAGGGAAACAAGCGCTCTAAAGAAGTGGAGGTACTTCCTCCAAGTTCTTGTCGGCGCTCTGAACAAGACAAGCTAAAGCAAACCAAGCCACTGGACCCAAGTAAGAGAACGGTTATTTGCACGAGATGCCTGGGTGCTGGTCATAACAAGAAGACATGCAAGGTGACTCTTGATTGAATCCAGTTCAGGTTTGCTTGTACAACATAGCAATGTAAAGTTAGAATCTCTTCCGGAGTCTTTCCCTTTATGTTTTTCTCTAGTGCTAAACATAGGATGCAGAAAACCAAGGACGAGAAGATCACGCCAGTATCCTTAGCTATCGCATCTTTGTACTTTTCTACATTGAGCTTTGCATTTATGTTTTAGCTTTGGAGCTTCATTTTGACAAGCTAGCTGTATTTATTCTTGCCGACTTTTAATGAAAAAGCTTTTGGTGCATACATTCAATCTATTTCACTTCTTTTCCGGTCTCATCTGTAGGTGCAGGTTATTATTGCTTGTTTTCCCTGTAAACATGTTCATTTTCAGTGACAAACAAGGAATGTACATTCCAGTTGCCATCTCTCCCGAAGTGGCATCCACATTGCCTTGACCAGCTGCCAATCTTCTGATGTTTAAAAATGAAGTAAAATATATATTTATTTTCATCTCTTGTGCATTAGGATTCAGGAACATAGAATTCATTCTCACCGAAACATGACGTAAATTTTGTCTTTGTGAATTGTGATATCAATTTATTTTTTGTTGTCAGTCATATAATGAGATGTAAATAGTATGAATGATTTGTTTGTGTAGCTGGTTACGTTATAATTTCAACAGATCCAAGTCTCATGTATTGGCTAATCCTCTTGCTTGTTGAGAGTGATCAAAATTATACCTAAACTTATTGGCAAAATTTACTCTTTGTGAACTTGTATTTATTATCTGGAAGCTTATTGTTTCTTTCTTTGGAATTTCGTAAGCCGTGTGATCACAAAGCTGATGCTATATCTTTTTCAGTTGACAATGACATTGGCATATTGAAATTTATTGAATTGTACAAGCAGTACTGGAAGTTCAATTATAACAGTAGTCATGTATCTCCTATGATGATTTATTCTTTGTTTCACATCTTTTTTGCTTCTGTTAAACTTTGAGAAAATCATCTTCTGTAAAATCCAAAACCACAACAACCTGGAACTTAATTAGTAATACATTCTACTATATACTGTCCATGACTCAAGTGGATATACAAACCTCAAAGTATGATTAGTTTTGTTCAATTAAGTGGTGTCCCTCATTTAAATTGCTTTAGTAAAAAGCACAAGTAGAATCTCAAAATATGCTTCAACTTACTTTCAACCGAATCTTGAAATCAATGTACGATGAAGCAAAGTGTTGGATGCGTTATGGTATTAGAGAGACTATTCAGCTTGGTCTCAAGCATGATAATCTTTGCCTTGTTAATGCCATAAACGGCGTTTGAGATTGGTCATGGAAAATTGACTTGATCTGCCATATCCTAATGAATTTACGCTTCTTCTCTGATAGTCGAATATCCCATATTTTTGGGGAGATTAATGGTGTAGCAGATCTGATAGCTAAAATGCACCATTTGACACCACAACCTGATTTTGCAGACTTTTCAGATCTTTCGGATCTCATCCTTCGGTATGCTATAGGACGGTATCGTTCTCGCTAGATGTACCCCTAAACGCTTTCCTCGTCGAAAGAATAAAATAAAATAAAAATAAATAAGATGCAACAAGTAAATGGAGTAAGTGTAACTGTGTAAGTGTGTTAATTTATGAATAGACATATAAACTTTGTAATAATAATTAGAAACGGATTTAATGAATAACACAAGAGAATGTTGATTTGCCCACAGTCAAGAGTGATGGTGATAGCTACACATAATTGTGTTAAGGTAAAGTGTGGCTATACGGACTGTGGATAAATAGTAAACATTTAGAAGTGTGGAAAACACCTATACTAATAAATGTAGAGAAAAAGTTACAAAATTAAGTGTTGAAAAATCCAACACTTCAACATAATATTAAACTATTATTAATTAATAATTAATATGTAAAATAGGTGTCAATAATGCATAAATAAAAAGATATAATGCATTATATATATATTATATTATATTATATTATGTACATGTCTTTTATCTTTTTATATGCCTAAAGTGAGTGTGATAATTCAAATTATAACTAAATCAATTATAGTAAGAATGAAATTGAATGACATATTCTTTTCTTGAAGATTACAACAAAATACAACATGATTACATCGTAGAGTAGCTATAGTTACAGATTTAGTCATTAAATTGAAATAGGAAACTTTAGAGGTGTTTCTTTGAGTGATGTACATAGTTTCGGGCAAGCATTCTCCTTGAAACCGACAAACGCCTCACCTCCGCCCTGTTCGGCTGCAGACGAACACCAAGCCTTATCCTAACCTCCTTCAAACCGGCTTTGATTCGGTTCTCATCGGGCCTTCCTCACCTAATGAAAGGAAGACCAACTGGCGGAAACGTACAGACGTGAGACGACTAATGTAGGACCCTAATTAAATGTGATGTTTTTTTAATGTTTTAACTCAATGCATTAACCTTTAAAAAAAAAAAAAATCAATGCATTAACTAAGTACCAATTCTCATAACTTCACCAAATCCAACAACTTTTATATATATATATAGATGGGCCTGGAGTAATGTGTAAATGAACTCAACGCATCGAAGACAAGGCAAGACTTAGTATATTGGAGTTTGATACATGCATATATATACCTCTAGGATAAGCACTCACAAGTGGGGTAACGTACATGCATGATTGCATGTGATACTTCAATTGAATTTGGTACACACCACTTCACTCTATACTTAGTTATATATATTAACATACAACTTCAATTGAATTTGGTACACACCACTTCACTCTATACTTAGTTATATATATTAACATACAAACTTTGTGTTACTATACCCGTAAATCCAAGTTCCAAGTTGAAAATAAAAACAATAATGAAACGACAAATCTCCAATTGAATGTACATTCAATTCCAAATAACCCAAATGGGGGAATCTGTGAACAAATAATGGGGAGAAAAAACTGTGAACCAATAATACCCCTAAACTCCATAAATGATGTACAGATCAACTTTATAGGTATATATTAGACTTTTTAAGCCCGTGCGACCTATAAAACTTCACAATAAAGCGTTGCGGAATTGAAGAGTAAAAGATGATGATATATATGTTCCATACAAATCCATTATAGACATGTGTTGATGAGTCAAAATCTTCATTTAGGCGATATATATTTGTAAATATAGGAAAGAAATGGAAAAGAAAAAAAGAAAAAAATGATAAATTAAAAACAAAGCATTAAATGCAGTGTGTTTAATTTGGGGAACCCCTAATTTTATAGTATATTAAGATTAAGATTAAGATTAAGATATTAGACTTTTTGGGTCCGCGCTACGCGCGAGTTTTACGGTGTATAAAACTTCACTCCTTGCGAAACCGAAGGGTAAAAGATGATGATAAGTTTCATACAAATCTACTATAGACATATGTTGGTGGGTCAAAATATTCATTTGAGTGACATTCGTAAACGTAAGAAAGAAATATGAAAATAAAAAAAATCAAGAAAATAAATAAATTAGAAACGAAACATTAAATGCCTTGTGATTAAATGGAGGAACCCCTAATTTTATAGTATATTAAGATTAAGATTAAGACTAGACTTTTTGGGATCCGTTAATCTTAGACTTTTTGGGATCCGTTAATTTTATCTTAATATATAATATAAAATTAGGGGTTCCTCCAATTAATCACACTGCATTTAATGCTTTGTTTCTAATTTACATATTTTCTTGATTTTTTTCTTTTTCCATTTCTTTCCTACGTTTACGAATGTCACTCAAATGAAGATTTTGACCCACCAACATATGTCTATAGTGAATCTTTATGAAACTTATCATCATCTTCTACTCTTCGGTTCCGCAAGTGTGATGTTTTTTAGGCCTTAAAACTCGCGCGTAGCGCGGGCCAAAAAGGTCTAGTCTTCTACAAAATTAGGGGTTCCTCCTATTAATCACAATGCATTTAATGCTTTGTATCTAATTTATGTATTTTCTTGATTTTTTTTCTTTTTCTATTTTTCCCTACATTTACGAATATGTCACTCAAATGAAGATTTTGACCCACCAACATATGTCTATAATGGATCTGTATGAAAATTATCATCATTTTCTACTCTTCGGTTCCGCAAGGTGTGAAGTTTTATAGGCCGTAAAACCCGCGCGTAGCGCGAGCCTAAAAAGTCTAGTATACTATAATATTAGGGGTTACTCCAATTAATCACAATGCATTTAATGCTTTGTTTCTAATTTATGTATTTTCTTGATTTTTTTTATTTTCTCATTTCTGTCCTACATTTACGAATATGTCACTCAAATGAAGATTTTGACCCACCAACATATGTCCATAGTGGATATGTATGAAACTTATCATCATCTTCTACTATTCGGTTCCGCAGTTTTATAGGCCGTAAAACCCGCGCGTAGTGCGGGCCCAAAAAGTCTATTTGATAATAGAGAAAAGTTGAGGTGAAAATAAATCTTACATATAAAGTGTGAAGTGTTTGATTTTACAAATAACAAGTTAATGTTGTTCGTAATTTAAAGATCCTATTCGAGAATTTTTTTTTTTTTTTTTTTTGCATAAGGCAAGAGACGGGGTGTCATCTACGACGAGATGACCACCCCTGACCATCTTCAGCGATGATACCAAAGAACGGTTTATATAGGTTATATAGATCCGAAGCCAGCAGGTGTGGCCTAATACTGTTGAGATAATCAACAGAAATTGTGGAGCTCGGGTTGCATTTCAAAATAACTTTAATGAAATGCGGGCTTATGTTTGGGCATGCAATGAAATCTCCTGCCCTGTTTACTTCTCTGAAGCAATGAATGAATTTTATAAATTTTATAGAATTAAGATTCTGGATTGCATCATGAATTATATTATCAATATCCCACGGAATTTTCCATGTTTTGTTAGCAGAATTAATAACCGTTAAATTATCGCCTTCAAAGATTATTTTATTATGTTTTAATGTTAAATATTAAGCTTAATATTTAAGCTTTCAAGTTTTGAATCTTGTATAATAGTAGTTAATGAATTTTCGAAATTATCTTGAACTATAATGGGGAATTTTGTACTAGTAAGTAATTCATATTTAGTAATTTGGGATTTATTATAAATACATTCAAGAAATAAATGTGTTCTTGATTCATTATTATGGCCACATAGGGAACAATTCGAAGGTACCCTATTATAATATTTATTAAGTATGTTTGTAGTGGGAAGATTATCGGACACTATTTTCCAAAGAAAATTTTGAATTCTAGGTGGCACTTTTAAGTTCCATATCCAATCAAATAATTCACTATTGTTATTAGGTATATTATTTTGATATGTTTTTCTTGCTGACGAAGTATTGAATTCACCGTCTGATGTTAAGTTCCGGATAATTTTATCTTTTTGTCATGGTAGGGTATATAGATATTCATGATATGTGATACTATATGATTAGGTAGAACATTTCTAAGTTTGTCAATATTTCATTTTTTATCTATAGTTATATAGTCAGCAACTAGATCATTGATATTGCTTTTGTGTTCATCAAAATATTCTACAATATTTGAATCTAAAATCCACCTGTCTGTCCAAAATTTAACACATTGACCATTTCCAATTTTCCATTTTATACCTTTTTCAAAATCATTTCTTAAATGAAGGAGCCTAGAAAATTGTCATGATTGTTTAGTTTTCTTTTTGTAATCAAAAATTGATTTTTCCTTAAGGTATTTTTGAGTAATTAATTTTGTCCAAATATTGTTCTTGTTAGTAGCAAGTTTCCATAAAAATTTCTGTTGTAGAGCTTTATTCAGATCTTCCATTCTGTGTAACCCAAGTCCGCCTTGTGCCTTGGGCTTACAAATATTATTCCAGTTTGTGATTGGTCTATATCCAGGATTTGAATTATTCCAAAAGAAATTTTTGTTTATTTTATCCATTTGTTCACATACACCTTTTGGTAGATAAAAACATTGCATTAGATGATTTGCTTTTGACTGTAAATTAGATTGAATTAGTACCGTCGTACCTGCTTGTGATATCGAATTTGATTTCCATTTTGATAATTGATTATGCATACTCTGTATAGCATATTCAAATGTGTCATTTCGAACTCTTCCTCTTACAATGGGAATACCCAAATATTTTTCCATTTCATTAGTAGTTTGTAAATTCATAATTGAAGCTAAAGCTTGTCTTTGAACATTAGAAATATTTGCAGATGTTTGGAAAGTGCTTTTATTATAGTTAATAGCCAACCCAGACAAATCTGTAAATTTCTCGAGCATCTTCTTAATATATATCATATTCTTCAAATTAGCATTTGCTAATACGAAGTATAATGCTGTCATCAGCAAAACAGAGAAACGGGATACGCATCCCATTTTGCGTTAATTGAATTCTTACTCTATGATTAGATTTATCTGATTCAATTTGTAGTGTTCGGGCTAAATATTTCATTGCTAGGATGAAAATAAAAGGAGCTATTGAATCTCCCTGCCTAAGCCCACATTTAAGTTTAAAAGTTGGTCTAGGTTCATTATTAATTAAAACCGAAAATGATGCAGATTGGATACAACTCATTATTAGGTTTATCCACTTTTTATCAAACCCAAAAGATTTTAAAACTTTAATAATAAATGGCCATTGAATTTTATCTCTATCCCTTAATTCTATTGAATGAAGTGGTTGATATCTTGTTTGGAGATCCAATTTAATATTAGTTTTAATTTCCTCTTGTTTAAAGTATTTAATATTTTGTAACGACTCGTAACAAATAATTTTTTGTTTAAACTAGGTAAGAGGCGCTGCGCACGCGACAATGAGAAATGTTCACTTTGCTTGTTATTTCACCAAATCATACGAAGGATTGTAGTTCAAACCAATGATGCATGACTAATGACATTACAATATCATGATCTACTTTCTATTAGGTAAATCTTCGATGCCTTGACTTTGTGTTGATGCATTTTTTCTCCTTACAAGTCTTCTCATTATATTTGGCTTCTTCAACAGCTGTTTGTGACTTATGTCCCTTGTCCCTCTGAACAACAATTAAATGATCATCTAGTTCATGTCAAACTACATGAATGGCGCCTTCATTATATAGACTTGGAATAAAAACTAATAAACACTCTTCAAAAGTAGTGGTACTTACAAAATACTTTGTTAGCACTAAGCATTATAATTTGCAAAAAACACAAAAATGCCTCTCAAAACACCAAAGAAGTAGACAAAAGTGTTGCAATAAAAAAAAAGTTCTCCCTCTATTACCAAAACATACATTTAATTAACTTTTAGTACGTAACTAGTGTGATTGCCCCGTGGTTCGCACGGGGTATATAAATTTTTAATTTGATGAGCATTTGTATCGAAGGTGTATTATACTATTATATGTAGGTCACACATGTACTGACTCGACGCTTATAATGCGCGCCACACCCATAGTATGGGAAAAATGGCAATGAAAATATATAGGAAGTATAAATACAACAATCGCACAACATTTATTGTTATTGTAAAAAGCGCTTAAAAACATATCATTTTTTCGCAACATCTATGTGGATTTTGTTAACATAGCACCAAACAACAATACGATATAATTACTACGCTAAACAGGCAAAATGCCTGATTTGTACAAAATATCAAACGAAACTACATTTGTTACAGACATAGGAGCCTCGAGACGCTACTCTGGTCGCTGCACAAACACAGTCAATTTTGTCCTCCTGCGTGCACGAGAAAAAGCAACATACAACTGGCCATGTGAGAAGCACGAACGTAGAAGATAGACACCAACGCGGGTAAGTGTTTGTCCCTGAGCCTTGTTTATTGTCATAGCAAAACAGAGTTTTATAGGAAATTGTATTCTCTGAAACTTAAACGGGAATTTCATAGACTACGACGGGCTCAATGTGATACGTGGAATGAAGACCTGATCACCCTTGCAATGACCGCTTGCTATCTCGCACACAATAACATGTTTGTGAAAAGCCTTGCACACGAGTCGAGTGCCATTGCACAACCCATTGGCCGGATCCAAATTGCGTAGTAAAATCACTGGTGAATTCACTTTAAGTACCAATGTGTGCAAACTCATGCCGGACGGGCAAAGGGTATTTAGAAACTCTGGAGTACACAACCCACAATTGTCGTCGACCAACGTATCTATGCCAATATATGTGTAGCTTTCTCCAGAAATGCGACCGATCATGTGTTCATTAATGGAGTCAACACAATCGTTGGTAGGTGTTAGTATCGCACGCTCACTGAAAATACTTGGATCCCATTCTGGCTGATTGATTTCCGGGAATACTGCATCCACTATTTGATCGACACTATCAGGATTAATATCAACACACTTGATCATGTCAGTGGGTGGGAAAAGCGCTGATATCTCTTCTGTCTGGTACGTGCCGTTGCCCAGTTGGAGCAGAAAATCACAGAATTTTGGATCGTCACGAGCTCTAACATTGTCTATAAGGGCGGATTTATGTAAAGATGGCCAAATATATGAACTTACCAAACTCGCACTTACTGCTTCGTTTTGAGATTTATTAGGGAGCACAGGCAACACTTGGCGAAAATCGCCTCCGAACACAACGACCTTCCCTCCAAACAAACTCTTGGTGTCGCACATGTCTTGTAACAAAACATCTAATGCTTCAATGTCTTCTTTCTTTGCCATAGATGCTTCATCCCAAATAATGAGAGATGTCGCACGGAGAAGTTGTGCAAGACTACTCTGCTTCGAAACACTGCATGTATACGAGCCATCAACATCTATAGGGATCTTGAAACGGGAATGTGCAGTCCGACCAGTCGGTAAGTTAGAAGCTGCGATACCAGATGTTGCTGTGGGCAAAACAATTTTCCCGCGCTTTCGAAGCTCTGCGTACAATGTGCAATAAAGGAAAGTCTTACCAGTACCGCCCAGACCATCAATAAAAAAAGCTCCAGGTTTATCCTGTAAGACAGCATCCATAATGCTTGCATATGCTACTCACTGTAAGTTATTTAATTGGTCAACTGAATCAAAGTAAGCATTTGGAACAGAAGCCGTCAACGCATCACTAATATCCCTTGTCATGTTAACATCCACTGCATCATCATGAAATGGGTTAGGGATGTTATAGTCACCAATATTCTTGCCCATTGTCGCTATATATTTCCCAACTTCTGTATACGTCAGGCAAGCAACCTTGTATGTGTCCCCTGGGTATGCATATGCCAGATCATCGGATAAATGTGAATAGAATTTAGTGCACATATCTGCTGCATCAATGCCATCTGCAAAGTTTAACAGAACTGCAAAAAGACGACGCAGGGCAGATGGCATATGTACCGCAGACGTCTCTGTCATGCATGCATATGCATAGTCATCGCGTGCAAGTAGCCCGCGCATATCACATGCCTCCTTAAACGTTGCACATAGAACACCGTCAATGGTCCTAAGATGGTCATACGAGGTTGCGTCCCGCACATTACAAAGTAAAAGGCGGAGATAGTATCTCTCTCCCTCCGCTGGACTTGCATAAGTTAATCTGCCAATTGTACTGGTCTTGTATATCCGCTTTGTCCAAGCTTTCAAGTTGGTGTTCCACGTGTAATATTGTGGGAATTCATGGTACAAAAGGCGGGCGTTGTCGGGGACTGTAGCGTTGCATTCAAAATAAGCAGTAAGCATCGTCGTCTGTCTCTTTTCATCGTCAGCAACATCCTCGAGCACCTCATCAGGTGCAAATGTAACCATATGCATGTCAGGAAGGTGAACTTGAAGAGGGATAACAGCCGGGTACAAGTCGTATAGATCAAATGCAATGATTCGCCAAGCAGCCTCTAGAGAAGACACCCAACGGCCTGACTGGAAAGTCTGAACTTCATCTGCAAAGTCTCCATCATGTTGGGCAAGTCTAAAGCAAACACGGTCATGACCCTTATACACGTACTTGTAGATATACTTAACCGCCTGAACCGTGGAACATATCTCAACATTAATATGACAATCAAACTCCATAAGTAAATAGGGATTATATGGGATGACCCATCGATTATCTAACTCCTTTCCCCTTATTGTAACCATATCTCCATTGTTCCGACGACGATAAATTGGGTACGCATCCGAGGTGCAAGTGGTATAATCCGCATATGCCTTGGGATACTTAGAACAACATTTCCTCACCGTACCCTTTGTTTTCATACAACTACAATTCGGGCCAAGCTCCCTGCACGGCCCATGCATCATATGATTAAGAACAAGACGACGCAACTCAGTGTGATCCTCATCAGGAATCTCAGCCGAGACGTATTGGTCATACAATGAAGGGTTTACCAACTTATCAGGGTGTGCCAAGATAACGAGCATATGAATGTGAGGTAAACCACGCTTCTGAAACTCAATCACATCCACTCTTTCAGCAATGCTCCCAAATATATGTTGTTTGCAAATCAGATGTTTAAGTCGTTGAACCTTTGCTCGGAACACACGTGTTATAATATCAGGACGAAGATGCGGTTGTTCCCACTTCTTCAATTCTTTAGTAATCTCGGGCCAGTACGGGTTGCACGTCATGGTGATAAAAAGATCTGGCTTACCAAAATTTTGGACAAGTGTCATGGCATTAAGGTACCGACATTTCATATCTCTCGGACCGCCAATAAAGGAAGAAGGCAATATTACGCGACGTCCAATTTCTGAAGCACCTTCGACCCCTGCATTTACGCTATCAACGATACCCCGATATAGCTCACTACGCAGTTTGGCCTGATGGTTTTTAATATAATCAAGCCGCGTGTTCTCGATCTTGACATACATGTCAACGATGTATTGGAGGAAGTTGCGACCCATATTAACGAGCGAGAATTTTGGGCGGATCTGAAAGCGACAAGCATAATATGCGCGACATGACATTCTATTTTCATTCTTACGACGACGTTTGCGGATAGCTGTTTACATGAACATGAACATGAGAATAGTATAAGCTTCTTTTAAAAAAATGAACATGAGGGAGAAAGAAAGCAAAGAACACATAATTAGCCAACGCACCTGCATGCTCGGTGTCAAATAAATCACTTGCAGACTGGGAGTAATCACCAGAAATCGGAAATCGAGCATTTTGAGACACGTGGATGTGGCCATCTCGAGTTAGTTCAAGGCCTTCGTGCCATCCACACTCCCCTCGATCTATTTAGCAAGAGGGGGTATTGTAACACCCAAAGTAGTGCAAAACGCGATGAGTATGGTTGCCATGTGCATGAACCACGATACTCGGACTGCGGAGCGAATTGGCTGAGGAACCTTCAATGAAGATTGCAGCCACGTCGTCGGATGAAGGGGCGTTGTAGACGCGCTGGTCTAACACTGGATTTTGAGATATCTTTATTTTTAAAGTTGGAGTAATAACGTCCTGACGGAGAGAACGAAAGAAGCGGGCATACTGGTTCATTTCGCTAAGACCCATTAGTAGCTGAATGATTTCTGGTTTTAGCTGCTCAAATTAACTTTTACCCACGCACAGAAGTGCACTCTCATATGCAAAGAGTTTAGCATTGCACCGTGGGCAAAGACGCATGGGAGGAAGTTGAAAGGCAGACGTACCCACATGAGCCATGCCAAGGGCCCTTTTGGTGTCGGCCCAGCAGTTCTGACAGAGGATGATGATCTACGGGGTGCACTTTCCGGGGTCGGAAGAGGTGCTGCAAGAGATGGAGTACGGTTGGCATCTGATCGCCCACGAGATCCGCAACCGCGATTCGATGTGGGCAGCCAGGACGGAGGGAGTGCCATAGATGACGAAGCACGGTTAGTCAAAAGAGCAACAACTTCAAAAAAGCGATTAAATTAAAGGAAAGGCTAATAGCAAGCAAATATTCAGCTATCACTGCATGTATGAATGTGCTATATGCATGAGAATTATATACATAAAATCATAACTTCAGTGCACACACATAAAAAGAAACAAGACAGAGATAGTTAAGGATTGGAAGCAAATTGGACATGATCTAGAATATTTTATATAGAGTAAAATGTGATATAGTACTATATATACATATAGGTATCGTTATACATAGACATATCAATGCAAGCATCTATATATAATCTGTTAATATATATTCGAATGCACAAAATTTGTCATATGAAGCACAACGGCCGAAGATCTTGCGGGGGCACCAATAGATGGATCTGAACTGCTCCAAATATATTAAAGACCTCATAAAATATATCCCATGATCTTGTAAAAACGAAAAAACGGGGGTGAGGACCATTGGAAAAGTCCGACCATGTTTAATCCAGCGAAAAAGGCCCTGTTTCTGCACAAATCGATATCAAGAAAAAGACAAGCTTAAACATTAGCACATATAGGAAGTGGCTGGCTGAATGGAAAACGACACGAGGAGGGTATACAGCGGGTGTCTTCTTTGCAAAGACGAGGAAAAGCATATCCGTGATGAGCTCAGAAGGGCGGGTCTCTGCATTGAGCTTGAAATTGAAGTACAGTCTGCAAGCAAGAGAACAAAGTGTTGGAGCCCAGATGTTCGCGATCTCGCAATCAACACCTCGCGAGATCTGACCTTCAGTGAATCTTCGAATACTGGAGACCTTCCTTACGCAAACTGGAGCCACAACTTACGACTCATCTTCATCCAGATCAAAATGTGCTATTCTCCTCTGTTCTTTGTGTTCTTCAACCCTTAAGGTACCTGCACAACCAAACCGGAAGGTTGGACCCCCTGATTTGGCTCTCCGACGCTCAAGTCAGTAATAGCAACAGATAAATGAACACAATGCCTCAAACAACAATAGAATGAAGTAAAACAGAGAGAAGATAACGATCGAAGTAATGACCAAATCAATGAAACCTCGTGAACCAACTCAATGAAACAGTAAATGATGAAACTCAATCAATCGTGATGATTCACACCTCGAAAGCACGATAACGATACCGAGAGTCAGAATCCAGGTACCGATCATCCGATTTCCTACTAAAAGAGGTGAATCGGGATCAAAAAAACGAGCTCGAAAATGAGTAATCGCCCCGTGTGTTTATCTCTCTCTTTCAAGAGGGGAAGGAAGATGCTCTTTATCACCTTCATTTCTCTCTCCTTGCCGTTAGGATTTATAATCGGACGTTGGGTCCCACACAATCTGGTGTTGCTCCCTTTACCTATTGGGCTTCTTAATGGGTCTCTCGTTCTTGATTTAGTTATTCGACCTTATGGGCTCGCGGTCTGTTTCTCAGTCGCGGACCGGGTTCGTATCACAAATCGCGAGAACTGGGTTTGTGTCACGACTCGCGAGAACCGGGTCCAACAGCCAGCCCCCCAAGTCTTTGCCTTCGCGAAGGTAAGGCTTGGGTAATAATTGAAGTCGGGTTCTCGGAGAGTCCCTTGAAGATAATTTGTTCGCGACACCTTCTCATTCCATCGCGCTTGTTTTGAATTTTGAATTTTTTTTTAAATTCGAGACGCTTCGTCTTCCCGCGCTCTCACACCTTTCAACACGTGGTGACCTTTTGGGATTTTTTCCACCTTCCTATATAAGGCTGTCAAATCATATTCTTCCCTTCCTCTTTACTTCAACTGTTCGTGTTCCTCTGTAAAATCCTATTTCTAATAAAATTTCGAGAAACCTTCACTCGTTCAGACAATCTTCAGATTTACAAATGGCTGGTAAGTTCTATTTCGAATTCGCTCTTTATTTGTTGTTTTCGTCAATTACTTTTATACATGATTTCGGTATTTTTATATCTCCACTGTTTTGTGTTCTTTCGAAGCTTTCACTGGTTTTCATGGCGGTCAGGCGGGTTTTCTCCGCACCTTTTCTGGTTATTTACTGGGCGGTGCCCCTTTTTCCTTCTCCTGTTTGATGGGCGCTCTTCTTTCCTTAAAAAGCCATTTTAGGCTGTCGGAATTCTCATCATTCTTTAAAGTCAGTTTTTCTCTCATGGCTTCTGAACTACTCATCTCGCCATTCCTTAGAGTGCCCGCCTGGAGTCTGCTTGATTCCCACTTAGATCTTATATTTCTCGTTTTCCAGGGTTTTCTTTGTTTTTCATTCCCATGGCTCGCGAAGCTTCTCTCTAGCCTTCGCGTTTCGTACTCTTGCCCTGGAAAACTAACTCTCAATCTTTTTCTTCTTGATCATCCACAGGGAACCCTGTTAGAAATAATGGCGATGAAGTTCCTTCTACCTCGCGACCAGATGCGGGTTATGGTAATAAAGATCTTCTTCCTCAGGAATCTGAGGATGTAATAATCGGTCGTGAGGACTATGAGAAGTTTTACTCCTGGCGAGGCGATCTTCCTCGCTTGGAGATCGAATATATTTTCAATAATCCGGCGGGTCGCGTACAGATTTTGACTCGCCGCGTCCGTTATAAAAAGGTCAAGAACCTCGGGAACCCGTTTACGGCCCTTCCTTCTGATCTTACCCTTCGCGATCTTTTCACCATCGCAGATGCTTATCCCTTCCCAGAAGGTACAATTTTTCGCCTCCATGTCTTTGGAGAACTAATTTCCTTTGTTTCGCCTGATGATTGAAGCATTTGGATGTTTGGTTGTGAGACTCTAGACTCTAATTCGTTTTCTATTAATTGTATTGATTCTCATTCTCTTAGTCGTACTAAATCTTATTGATTCATCTAGCCTGATCATCTAGGTTTATTAGTGTTGTTTGTAGTGATAGGGTCTCGTAATTTCGGGTTGGAATTCTTTATTTAGTAGCAAACACATGTTTACATGAGCGGATTTTAGTGTTTATTTGTGAATGAGAATTGATTGCATGCTTATCTGACGGGTTGTCTGAGTTTCATGTATTCTGCTATATTCCTTTGCTTAATGCTTCTATTGAATTGAATCTTGAAGGTCTTCGGGTTTGTTTAATTGGAAGTTTTATCAGGGAGGGTTGCGCTGATATCTATATTTGACCAGGAATAGGAACATCAATAGGATTGTCTGAATTGGAGATATCTATAATCAACCTTGTATGTCATTGTGTGGATATTTGTTAGGTGGAACGCTTTCCTAATCATGTTTACCACAACTCTTGCTACTTGTTACTTTTATTTGTCTTTAGTTTTAGAGAAAACAACTCCCCCCTTTTTGTTCGTTCGTTGGTAGTGATTACTTGCTTAAGAATAGACTACTTAATTCTCTTGGGTTTGCCCTTATTTTCCTGCTATACTAGTTGGTTAAGTTATGTACTCTTTGGTAGACATCAACGATTTTAGCTCTGTCAAATTTGGCGTTGTTGCTGAGGAATCAAATTTTCTATTTTTGTGTGTTTAATTGCTACCAGCCTTGTGTGGACCTGTTATATGGTCCACACTCGTTCTATTGACTCACTTTTTGTTGCCTTTGACTCAGAGATTGAAAGAACTTTTCGTCGCAACCGAAGAGCAACTCGTGAGATTGAAATGGCTGAACCACAAACTTTGAGGCAGATGACTGCTCCAAACTTGGAGCAACAACCTATGGCAGTGACCATTCCTGAACTGGGAGATGGTGTGAATTTCGAGCTGAAGGCCGGATTGATCCACGAATTGCCACATTTTCATGGCTTGGCCGGAGAAGATCCAAATAAGCACTTAGCCCAATTTCATGCTATTTGCTCTAGTATGAAGCCGAGGGGTATCACTGATGATCAGATAATGCTAAGGGCCTTTGGTTTTTCTTTGAAAGATGAAGCAAGTGATTGGCTCTACTATCTCGCCCCGGGAAGTATTAATACATGGCCTAAGATGAAGAAAGCGTTTTTGGAACAGTACTTCCCAGCTACGAAGCTAAATAGCCTGAAGAAGAGTATTGCCAACACTGAACAACAGGTTGCTGAGACCTTATATGAGTACTATGAGAGGTTCAAGAGGCTATATTCAAGTTGCCCATTCCATGGGTACACAGATCAGGATCTCATCCTTTACATATTCAACGGTCTACTTGATGATGAGCGTCGAATGGTGAATGCAGCTTGTGGGGGAAACATCCTGAATAAGACCCCAACACAAGCATTTGAGATGTTCTCTGAGTTGTCTGAAGGCTCAAGACAGTTCAGCAAAAGGGAAAGTTTCAACGCAGTAGACTCTCTGTCCTCCGAGATGAGAGAGTTGAAGGAGATGATGAAATGTTTGATGGTGAATAGTGGTGCTCAACAACAAGTGAAAGCATGTGGAGTTTGCACTGATGTAGGACATCCTACAGATGCTTGTCCACAACTTCATAATCCAAACGCTGAGGTGAACGTTGTAGGAGGATGGGAAGAGAGACCGAGATATGATCCTTTTGCCAACACTTACAATCCAGGGACGAGAGATCATCCAAATCTCAGGTGGGGAAATCAACAAGATGTGCAAAACTCCCACCTCTTGCACCAACCACAACCACAACCACAACAAGCTCAAGGTTCATCTTATTTTCTTCAACAAATGGTTGAGAAGCTTGTTACAGGCCAAGTGGAGTTGCAGCAGAACTGTATGCAGTTTCAAAAGGATACTAAATCAAGTATTCAAAATCTTGAAGTGCAGTTTGGACAAATGGCTCACGCATTCAATGAGTTTAAAGCGAGAGATTCGGGAAAATTACCATCTCAGACGGTAATAAACCCGAGAGAAAATGTCAGTGTTGTGACGTTGAGAAGTGGTAAGCAGTTGGAGTTTATGCCTACAACTGAAAAAGGCAAGAAACTAGAGGAAAAATGTGTTGAGAATGAGGATGTTTCAAAAGGAGAAAACCCGCGATTGTGGACTGAAATTTGCGCCCGCGGTTGTCTTACAGAGGATGAGATTGAGGACTCAGTAGAGAATTTTCCTTGCCTGCGGACTGAAATTCGTGTCCGCGGATCTGACCCAGAATCTGACGGTGATTTTTCCGAAAATCCACGCCCACGGCTAGATGTTTGCGCCCGTGGAACAGTTGCAGAAAAAGGGGATTCTTATGCTCTTCCAGATCTACCTCCTCTCAGCTCGTTGAAACCACCAACACTTTTCCCTAAGGCATTAAAGGACACTAGAAGGTCGGGGAAAGACAAGGAAATCTTCGAAACCTTCAGCAAATGTGAGGTAAACATTCCTTTACTCAAACTTGTTAAGCGCATTCCTCGTTATGCTGCATTTCCGAAAGAATTGTGCACTATCAAAAGAAATCAGAAAATGAAAGGAAAACATAAGATTATGGTGAGCGAACATGTGTCTGTTGTGTTTCAGAGACGTATGCCTAAGAAATGTGGTGACCCTGGCATGTTTAGTATTCCTTGCATTATAGGTGACACTAAATTTGATAAAGCTATGCTAGACTTAGGTGCATCAATTAATGTCCTACCTTATTCTTTATATAAGTCACTAGGATGAGGATCATTGCATGAAACAGGAATAGTCGTTCAATTAGCTGATAGATCTAATGTGTACCCCAAAGGGGTAGTTGAAGATGTTCTCGTGATGGTTGATAATCTTATTTTTCCTGCGGATTTCTTTGTTTTGGACATGGATCATGACAAGCATGCAACCCCTATTCTGTTAGGTAGACCATTTTTGAAAACTGCCCAAACTAAGATTGATGTAAGTAATGGAACCCTTACTATGGAATTTGATGGGGAGAAGGTGAAATATAACATTTATGATGCTATGAAACACCCCATTGATGACCATTCTCGTTGCTCTGTTGATGTGATTGATCCTATTGTGCAAGATTTTTTTGATGTTGAGTATGAGGATAAGTTGCATGCTAGTTTAGAGGATGATGTGGTTGATCCACATATAGATTGTGTTCCATGTGCTTACCTGCAGGAAGTTGTGGCTGAGTCGAATGGAAAAGGTAAGCTATCCATTTATCCATTGGGCAGTGGTCCCACGTTACTGACTACTTCGAGCGAGGAGCGTGTTTCTTCTGTTGTGCGGGCACTGAAGGTTGAAATGAAGCAATTGCCCAATCACCTTAAGTATGCCTTTCTTGGGAAAGATGACACATTATCGGTCATTATTTATAGCATTTTTTCTAAGGAGCAAGAAGAAAAGTTAGTGAAGGTGCTCGAGGAGCACAAGACGACTTTAGGATGGACTATTGCACACATAAAAGGGATTAGTCCCACTACCTATATGCATAGGATTTTGCTTGAAGAAGAAGCCAAGCCGTCTAGACAACCACAAAGGAGACTAAATCCACCATTGATGGACGTGGAGAAGAAGGAAGTCTTGAAACTCCTTCAAGCAAGTATGATTTCTCCTATCTCTGATAACAAATGGGTGAGTCCTACGCAGGTTGTCCCTAAGAAGGGAGGCATTAAAGTAGTGGAAAATCAACAAGGAGAGTTGGTTCCTACACGACGGACAACAGAATGGAGGGTATGCATTGACTACCGTAAGCTAAATGTGGTAACTAGAAAGGACCATTTTCCTCTACCATTCATTGACCAAATGCTTGAGAGGCTTGCTGGACACTCATACTATTGCTTTCTAGATGGATACTCAAGATACTTTCAAGTACCCATTGCACCAGAGGACCAAGAAAAGATGACGTTTACATGTCCTTTTTTTGCATATCGCAGGATGTCGTTTGAATTGTGTAACGCACCCGGTAAATTTCAAAGGTGTATGGTAAGCATATTTTCTAAGTATATTGAGGAGTTTATGGATGATTTCAAAGTTCATGGTGATACTTATGATGCATGTTTAGACCGCTTAACACTTGTGCTTACAAGATGTGTAGAAACCAATTTGGTTCTAAATTCTGAAAAGTGTCATTTCATGGTTCAACAAGGCATTGTACTAGGACATATAGTTTCGTCTAAGCGTATTGAGGTCGATAAGGCTAAGATTGATGTAATTCAGTCTTTGCCTTATCCTACTAATGTTCGTGAAGTGCGTTCATTCTTAGGCCATGCAGGTTTCTACCGACGGTTTATCAAGGACTTTTATAAGATATCATCCCCTTTGTGTGAGTTGCTGAAAAAAGAGGTGAATTTTGAGTTGAATGATGAATGCAAAAAGGTGTTTGATGAGTTGAAATCTCGCTTCAGTGCACCAATCATCCAAGCACCTAATTGGTCTCTTCCTTTTGAGATCATGTGTGATGCTAGTAACTATGATGTTGGAGCGGTTCTTGGAAAAAAGGACGCAAGAGCCTCCCATGTGATTCATTATGCCTCCATGATGCTGAATAGAGCACAAATGAACTACTCCACCACTGAGAAGGAGTTGCTAGCTATTATGTTTGCCTTGGAGAAGTTTAGACAAACTTTACTTGGCACCAAAAAGATTATCTATATAGATAATGTAACTATTCGTTATCTCTTGACGAAGAAAGAGGTCAAACCAAGGTTGATACGGTGGGTATTGCTTTTTAATGAATTTGATGTGGAAATCAGAGATAGGAAGGGAGATGAGAACTTAGTAGCTGACAATTTGAGAAGAATTGTGCAAGAAGAAGGCACCCCAGAGAAAATCAGGCAGATCCAAGGAGAATTTCCGGACGAAACACTTTGTTCGGTGAAAACAGTGGAAAATCCGCGCCCGTGGATGGGAATCCGCACCCGCGGATGTTCAACTGTTGAAAACTTTGAATCCGAAAGTGAAGCAAATCTTTTCGGGATTTGTTCCCCCAAGCCATGGTATGCAGATCTAGTGAATTATCTTGTTAGAGAAAAGTTCCCACCAAACTTTACTAAAGCTCAAAAAGACAAGATCAAGCGGGAATCCAGGTTCTATGTGTGGGATGATCCATATCTTTGGAGGCACTGTGTAGAACAGGTTCGGCGATGTCTCTCGGGTAATGAGGTACAATTTGTCTTATCTTTTTGTCATTCTTCTGCATGTGGGGGGTATTTCGGTGCCAATAAGACAACTATGAAGGAATTGGACGCATGATTTAATTGGCCACACATCTTTCTGGATGCCTATGCCTTTTGTAAATCTTGTGATCGATGTCAAAGGGTCGGGAGTATCTCTCGTAGAAACGAGATGTCGCAATCCTCACTAATCTTTTGCAAGATTTTTTATGTTTGGGGCATTGATTTCATGGGACCTTATCCTAGCTCTTTCGGGAACTTGTATATTTTGCTTGCGGTGGACTACGTTTCCAAGTGGGTGGAAGCGAAGGCCACCATGAAATGTGATTCTAAAGTTGTGGCAGGTTTCTTGAAAGAAAACATCTTTTCTAGATTTGGTATCCTTAGAGCGTTGATAAGTGATAAGGGAGCTCATTTCTGTAACAATACGGTGACTGCACTGCTGAAGAAATATGGTGTCACCCAACGAGTTTCTACTTCCTACCATCCACAAACCAATGGTCAAGCTGAAGTGTCAAATAGAGAGATAAAAACCATTCTTGAGAAGACAGTATCCCTGAATCGAAAGGATTGGAGCCTGAGATTACATGATGCTTTGTGGGATTATCGTACAACCTACAAGACTCCTATAGGGATGTGCCCTTACAGATTGATATTTGGAAAAGCTTGTCATCTCCATGTGGAACTTGAGCACAAGGCTCTATGGGCTGTGAAGAAGTGCAATTTGCAAATGGATGAAGTTGGAGAATTTAGGAAATTGCAATTGCAAGAGCTTGAGGAGATTCGACTTGATGTGTATGAAAATGAAGTGATTAACATGGAGAAGACTAAGGCTTGGCATTGCAAGAACATTTTGAGAAAGCAGTTCAAAGCAGGTAACAAATGTCTTTTTCTTCCAATCTCGTCTGAAACTATTCCGAGGAAAGCCCAGGTCAAGATCGTTGGGCCCATATGTTGTTCATCGCGTCTTTCCACATGGAGAAGTGGAGTTATATGAGCCATCATATCATACAACCTTCAAAGTGAATGGTCAAAGGCTAAAACTCTACCATGAGGGGTTCAACACCGACCCAATAGACGAGGTGGCACTTACACCTCCCATTGAGAATTGATTGGGCATTTAGTCGAGCCAACGACACTAAACAAGGCGCTGCTCGGGAGGCAACCCGGGGTGAGTAGATTTCATTCTTTAGCTTTCTTTTAGTTGTTAATTCTTTTTTTAGTTTTGTTGTTGCGAACTAAGCTGCGGAAAAAGAGGAAGAGGTGGCCCATACAAAATCCGCGCCTGCAGAAGGATTATCCGCGCCCGCATATGGAGTATCCCCTCCTGCAGATTATTACATGTAAGTCCCCTCCTTCTCAGACAAAAATAGAAAAAAAAATTGCTGAAAAAGTAAAATAAAAAAATCAAAAGAAAAAACGGCACATTTTTTTTTCTTCCCCATCGAAATTCCCTACCATTCCCTTGAGAAACGAGAAGTCTTGGTTACGAAATCCTATGATGTCTGGACTTTAGATTTCTTTGAGATGCTTGAATGTATAAAACAAATGATTGTGCATGGAGGATTAGGTGATTTTATTTCAAAGAATGCCCCGACTAGTCCTAACTTGACTATGGAGTTTTTGGCGAGTGTTAAAGCTGAAAAGAATGACGATGGCTCAGTAAAATTTATCAAGTTTATTTGGAATGAGAGGGAATATGTTGTGACTGCTGAATAGTTGAGAACTATCTTTGGGGTGATTGTTGGTCCTACTGGAAACTGGGACAATGAAAATGCCTATCATGAACGACATCAACAATTCTGGGTTGCAACGACACGGTCCGTTTTCAAGGCGAAGGGCGAGTACAACTCCAAGCTTACACACCTTTGTCTGCGCCTTGCACATAAGGTTCTAGCTTCTGCATTCTTCGAGTCAGGAGAGCTCAATAAACTCTATGCTCGTGATTTTAAGTATTCATGGTGTTTGACGACGGATAGTGATGTGATCCCGAATTGGGTGACCTTGTGGGTTGATGTATGCATCAAGACTAGGGTAAATCCTCAGGCAAGATTGGTATGGGAAGTATGATATCTCTTGTTGTTGAAAGTGTTGGAGATCCCTGAGAACTTGTTTAGTCAGCTTCCTTATTTTTATGATAAGCATAATTTGATACGAGCCAAATTCCTACACAAGGAGTTTGTTGATGGTGAGGATGTCTTCACTTGGATTTATTTGACTGGCGGTTTGCACATCTTGAACCTTCCTCGGGACTACATGCCTTTTGGTCCCAATGTTGAGGATTTTTACTTAGAGTCAGATGCAGTTGTTCCATCAGCTTGTGAGAATGAGCAGATGCATGATGATGAGGAGATGTCGTGAGTCGTGACCCATGGTTCCTGTTGTGTCCAGGTTTTGATGTTGGTTCGTCTAGTGGGGAAGGCGCCCAACAGGAGGAGAGTTCAGGGCAAGCTGCAATGTTGGCTGAGATGCGTCAGTTGTCAGTGCATAACCAGGAGTTTTCAGCTGATCAAAGTTGCTTTGATGAAGAGCATGCTCATCTTTTGCTAGGCAGGATCATTTTATGGAGGAGCAGTTTTCTATGAGGAGGATGGTGGAGGAGATGCAGAAGCAACAAATGGAGTTCTATAAACCACCACCCGAGTGAGTATGTTTCTTCTTCCACTTACATTTTTAGGTCCTTTTCTATATCATTGAAGACAATGCTTAATTCAAGTATGGGGGAGGGATATTACTTGTTAGGGATTGTAAATTGTTTGATTTAGTTTGCTTTCATTTGACATTTCAGAATTGCTTTGTAATTTCGCATTATCAAAAATAAAAAATCGAAAAAGCCAAAAAATATAAAATAAGGCAGATAAATCCTGGGATAACAATGACTGTGCAATAAGCAGGTAACCTGGACCAACACTAGGTTGGGGTAACAAGAGGTTTCGAGTGATGTGAGTTTGGTGAGCCCATGGAACAATTGATGAGTGGTTATGATGAAAACCTGAAAGGGCGCCTAAACAAAATGAGCGTAAAAAAATAGAGTGATATAGGAATTGTTCTTGCTTGGCGTTTTAGAGACATAAGAAGAGGAGTTTAGGAGGATGTCGGGTAGGACCACTTGGGAGTCATAAGGAGTAGATTGAGTTGTGTTTTGTTGATCATATTACTCTTGGACGTCTTGGTGTTGTTGTATTGCTATAGTCGTTTGCTTTGAGGATTTTGAAGTCGATGTTGGATTTTGTAATCACTAGGCAAGTTTCTTTGTACTTCCCGAGACTTTTGTGCATTAGATTGAGAGTATGTTTTTCTTAGCTTACTCGGGATGAGCAAGGTCGTATGGGGGAATTTGATGCGTAGCATTTCATATGTATTATCTAATGGTTATTAGCATAGTTTAGGGATCATTGGGAGTTATTTTATATGTAATTACACGATTTGGAGTTGAAGAGAAGAAGTGAAGAATCACGGAGAATTATGAAGATGAAGACGTCTTTTGAAAGACTTGAAGACAAGAAGACGTTGTAGAGAAGATCCACAGGTAAGCCGCGAGTAACCTAGATATTTGCGCAGAGAAGACAAGAAGACGCCTAAAAACACTTTAGTTTTAGGTTAAGTTTGTTTTTAATATTATTTCATGGGGAATCCTAGTTTTTCGCCTCCTTGTCTTTGAAGAACTAATTTTCCTTGTTTTGTTTGACGATTGAAGCCTTTGACAGTTTGGTTGTAGGATTCTAGACTCTAACTCGTTTTCTATTATTGTGTGTCCTCCCTTGAATGGAATCATTAGTTCCTCCGAGATCACGTTTATTAAATCGACCGGACATTACGATAGCTTATAAAAGCTCACCTTTTATTTTCAAAACCATTTGGTTCAATATTTATTTTTGATTTTCATATCTTTTGATTGGCTACTAGCTTAACTCCCGTCCTCCGCACGAAATTGTTGAACATTAAATTAATATTTTAAAATAATAAATTAATTTATATTAAATTATAAAGATAAGTTTTGTTATTCAATAACACAATTTATTATAGTTAGAAAAACGATCATTTTAGATCCATTAGTATAAAATAAGCAATATAGTAAATATCTATAAAAAAAATATTATCGTTAGAGGTTTTTGCGCCAAACCACCTCTTATTTGGCCGAACTTGCGCCGAACTTCCCCTTATTTCACTTTTTGCAAGGAGCCACCTTTTTTTTTGCTATTCCGTTAACATGGAACCACCCCTCTCTCCAATCGGTTAAATATACATACCCCTCTGTCCAATCCGTTAACATGGAACCAACCCTTTTTTTTGCTTATGTAAAATGATTAATATATACCGCCACTTATTTCTAATTTTGAGGGCAAAAATATAATTCACATGTTCATCCTCTTCTTCCTCTCTCCCTCGCTGAGAACTTCAATGCTTAAGCAGTTGATGTCCGTGTTGATGCAAAAATCTCCCTCGTTAGTCGATTAGCCTGATGAGAATTAAATCGGTTAATTAGAAGAAAGAAAAACTTGCCAAACATGGGTTAGGATTAATTGTTCCAGAAACCTGATGAACATAAATTTAGGGTTACAATGAATTGCAAACCTGAAGGGGATGAAGGGGGGTCTGATCGATTTGCTTCTTAAACGAGAAAACATAAATCCAGCAAAGGAGACAGCCAAAGCAACCCCAAATTTCAACAGCAACGGGTTTATGTCTTTGTTTTCTTTTCTTGACATAATAATCACTCAAATTTTATATATTCTCCGAAAAATGAACTGTAAAAACTTTCTCCAAAAAACGGAAAGGGGGAAAATAAACAAAACCCACAAAACTAATCAAAATTTGAAGAAGCAAAGATCATGGGTCGTCGACATCATCGTCCTCCATCTAAAAAATCACACAAATTAAATAAGCAAAAGAAATAGGAGTTTGCTCATCAGACCCACATAGCAAAACTCAGCTTCAAATACATAATCAGATCATAGTGAGCCTGTAGAGGTCAATTACCTGGGGTTTGACAGCGATTTGATCTGGTTGGTTTCCTGAATTTCAAATTGAAGAATTCCTTTCAAGTTTTCAAAATTTCAACTTTGTAAATAGCTGTTACAAATTTGTGTGCAGAATTAAGATGTGGGTTTAACTTTATGGGTTCCAAATAAAGAAGAACGGAACAATTTTGCCTCATGTCATGGTGTCAATGATGAAAAAAATATTAAATAATATGAAGGAGAAAATGTTGTTGGTGTTTGGACGGTTTTTTTTTTTGGAAATTTTCTGTTACGTTTTAGAAATGAAGGAAGGATATACAAGCCCAAGTTTGATTACAAAAGTGAAACGGAAGGAACACTAGGAACACAAAAGAGGAGAAACAGAGTAAGAGACTAATTGAGCATACTTCTCCAAGCCAAAAGATCCTTGTTCATGGTCCAATTTGCAGCAGTGAATTGTTTCATGGATTGTTTGATGAGCGCAGTGCATGGTATTTGGACGGTTGATACGAAGGTTAGATTAGAGTCGTAGAGAAGAGGAATCAGATCTTCAATAACTAACTACCAAGTGAGAAGAGGAGGAAGATGCTCAAATAAAGAAACCAGGAGAAAGCTGACAAGTTTTTCTTTCTAACCCATGTTTGGCAAGTTTTTCTTTCTTCTAATTAACAGATTTAATTCTCATCAGGCTAATCGACTAACGAGGAAGATTTTTGCGTCCACACGGACATCAGCTATTGTTCTCATCGACTAACGAGGGAGAGAGGAAGAAGAAGATGAACATATAAATTACATTTTTGTCTTCGAAAATTGGAAATAAGTGGGGATATTAGTCATTTCACATACACAAACGGATTATTGAACGGATTGGACGGAGGGGTAGTTTCATGTTAACGGAATAACAAATATGGGTGATTCCTTGTAAAAAGTGAAATAAGGGGTGGTTCGACGCAAATTCGACTAAATAAGAGGTGGTTTGACGCAAAAAAGTCATTGGTTTACATACTATAAAATTCTTAATTAAAATGGGTCCATGTTAACAACCTCTTATCGTTAATTCATTTGGGTTAGATACTATAAAATTCGTCCCGAAAGGGTCATTGGCCCAGTATTTAAGATATTTGTTATTATGGACCACTAACCACTGTTTATCTGGGTAATGCCTTTGACAAAAGATCACAATGTCTCACTTAAATATTTTATTAAAGCATGTAGGCTACACACACATAAATAGTAAATAGCTAACTATATTAAGCACTTTAGTAATTAAGAGCTAATTAAGTTAAGCTACAAGTTAATACTAATGGTGTGTTGAAGAGAGGCAATTCATAACACACCAACAATAAGAACTTATGCATGTAGGATTTCCTTTAGGTGGATATTCTATATAAGCGCAAGCATCTCTGCAGTTGTCGTCACTTTTGCAAATTCTCGAGTAATCCATAGCACGCTTAAAGCACAATTTCTGACATTCATAACCTGCATGTACATACATATGTACGTACGTTAGATACTATGGGATTAATTATGCTGTATTAGAGAGAGCTAAAGTGAAGATTTATGTATGTACCTTGGATTAAGGAGAGAGCAACAAGGAGGATGAAGACGGTGCAAAGGCCCTTCATTGTTAAGTCCTCAATCAAACAATGTAAAAACGGTGTTAATTATATAGAGGCTCGACATATTAATCCATTAAGGCAATGAATCGATCGGTAATTCATTTTTAGTTATACCTAATCAAAGAAATATATAGTTTCCTTTTCTCAACGAATTTATATGGAAATTCTCATTCCATAAAGAATCAAAGATCTCTTAAGAATATTTTTAAGGAAATAAATATCTTGAATTAAGATTATACATTCTAAATTGTGATTTGTATGCCTGCAGAAAAATATTACTCCGTATGACAATATGTAACGTTGTTTTGTTAAACTTAGTGAAACTTGTTGCCCAAACAAGGCGCTAAGTATTAAACGTGACTTCCGAGTTAAGTTTTCCTAACTTATAAACCCTAGCTTACGACACATTCTGGAATTGGGTGAATTCTCGGCAAATTCCTTCCTCATCCTCTCCTAAACGACGACCTCCTTAGGTAAGTCGGCTGGAGGAGTTTGCCGAGAAAAGTTGAGGGCGATTCAGAATGTGTAATTAGCTAGGGTTTTTGAATTAGGAAATTTAGTAATTAAGATCATAACATTCGTTAATGCTTTGGATCTAAGTTTTTTTTGCTAGAAAGCTAACTAGTTTGAATCTAAAGGTAAGACTAATATTTTTTTGAATTTTCCGGTAAATATATTGAAGAAAAGGGAGGTTCATTACAGCAAGAGCAAAAACTGAAGCAGAGGAGGAAAGAAAAAACAGCCAAAAAACAGGAGAAGCAATCACGCCTCAGATCATTACCATACTTAGTTTAGTTCTCGTTCCTCACACGAGTTTATAAAAATAATAAATTATAATTTAGTCTAGTTTTAGTTATTAGATTTTATAATTTTATAATTCAGTTTTTCTATTAAAATGATTTTATTTAATCTAAAAATATAATATGATAATATAATAAAATAAATCATTAAAACAACAACTATTATAATACAAATTTATATAATAGTTAGTAATAGAGATAATATTTCAATAAATAATTTTGAATAAAATCATAGTCTAATTAGGAAAGAGAATCAAAATAGAGAAATTGTGTAATACGGAGTAGATAAGATAATAAGAAACCCAACATGAGGTCTCGAGTTCGAGACCTGGTGGAGGTTAAATATTGTTTGTTGAGAGAGTCACTCACGCAGCTCGAACTCTAGATGTAAGGGTAGTAGGGGAGTCCCCTAACCGGTGAACTGGAGTTAGAAAAAAAAAATGAAAGGAGGATTGTTTTAATATATATATTGAGGGAGGCTCCGGTAAGACCACTTTTATAGTAAAACGGTGTTAACGAATAGGAGCCATAGGATGAGATTAGATGAAGGGCTAGATTAGAAGTCTTATAATTAAAAGAAAATAAGGAAAAAATAGCATAACCCCTTCCTTAATTCACGCTGCCTCTCTCTCTCTTCCATCAATTCACGTTGCCTCTCTCTCTTCCATCAATTCACGCTGCCTCTCTTCCATCGTCATTCACGTCCAGTTTTTTCTTCCCGACAGTAACAATAGTTGATTGATACAACACCACTCAAATATCCATGGAAGAAGGTTAGTATTGAGATATGCATCAAATTTGTTTACTTAAATCGACTTTGGTATAATAGATTCATAGGACTTGATTAGGGTTTTATTAGGGTTTGAGTATATTCGACTTTGATTTATGCATCAAACTAGGGTTAAACAGGGTTTCGTTCTGATATGCGACAACACCAAAACGATATGCATGTGACATTCGGCGGTATGGAGTAGCAGTTTAGGGTTTCACATTAATTTTGTTATGCAGTAAAACTGTAGTCGTATGCGTTTCGGAATACATGTTATGCAATTGGATATAATTGATATGCAGTATATACGTTTTGATTCTAACAATAACATTCGCCTATCAAATCGAATTATTAGCCAAGTGGATGTGACATTCGACTTTCACATTATATTTTTGAGGTTATGCACTCTGATTTATTTGGTATTCCATTGTTCTAAATGAATGTGCATTTACGGTTCACTGATATGCACAAAACTGTATCAGGTATGCAGGAGAACCGACCTGATGATGTGATATATTCTTCCTCAGACGATGGTGTTGATTTTATGTCATATGGTGATGAAGAAGCATTATATGGCACCGAAGGTGTTATTGACGCGAAAGACACAAACGAAAAGTATTGGGTTCATGAACAAGCAGCTATGTAGGGTTTCACATGATTTTTATTATGCAGTATTAAGTTGTCATATGCAGTTCCTTTTCGACGTTATGCAATCCGATGCACTAGATATGCATTAATTTTTGTATTGTTGCCTTGAAAGAATCCTTTAGTTGATGTTAATGCAATTTAATTTTTAGAGATATTAGAATTAGAGTTAATTTTTGGTATTATGTAAACTTGGATTTTAGAGATATTGAATTTTATATGTAGTTTAATTAAGAGATAAGTGCTAATGTACTTTCCAAGGTTTACAACTTTTTAGTTGAGATGCAACACATATCTATAGATATGCACTAAATCTGTAGCGATATGCACTACATATGTATGGATATGCACCAAAACCGCAGCGATATGCACCAAATCTGAAGCGTTATGCACCAAATCTATATAGATATGAACCAAATTCGTAGCGATATGCACTAAATTCGTATAGATATGCACCACATCCGTAACGATATGCACAAAATCATTGTTCATCAAATTCATCATATTAAGAATGCACTTCAAAAACACTCTATTCGATTTGCATAATGTAAAAAGTAGTGTACACATCACACACATATCAACACACTATATGTGAATATTATACTCATGTAGCTGCATATCGTATAAAGTGTTTTTTTTTACATCTACACATGTCAATGGGAATACTAAACTCATTAAATAAAATAAAATGAAAGAATGGGTTTAACAAACACATCATATGAAGTTTCATATCCGAGTGTTGCCAAAGGGGTCTTGATATACATAATCCATAATGGGTTTATGTATTTACTACTTTGTGAAGTGACTAGCTGGGACTTTATCTACTACTTTATGAAGTGCCCGTTTCAGTAAGAAGCTTGTGTTGCTCAAGCTCCCATTGTTCAGCAAGGTCTCTAGGTCTCCTCCATGGACAAAAATGCAGCCTTGGATCTCTAAGCATGGTGTCCCAGTTTCCTCTGCCGTGTCTTCTGACACCAATCCACAAAAAGTCTAGCTCGTCTTCTGTCCAAGCGATTTGAGAGGCTTCAACTTTGACACCGCTTGCTCGTCTTCTGTGGATGATTTCTGGTGCCCGTTGCTTCAGCAGACTCTATTGTCTTAAGTGACATCGGCTGCCCACATGCTGGACTATCAACATCCAGTTTTTTGGAAGACACCTACTCTCAAAACAATATCACATATAGTCAATATAAATGCCAATTTCACACATGGAGAATAAACATATTCAAGGAACTCATACAATAGTAAGATATCTTTATATTTGTGTCTAATGACCAACAACATCTAACTTCCTAGCACCACTACCCAAAAACGTGGTGCTCCATTGACCAACTTCTTTCTTTTGTCAACTAACCAAGGAGTAGGCTCAGTACATAAAAGCATATAGCAAAGATGAACAAATGGATGCATGGCTTAATTCTATACACTAAGACCTTCATTCTCTCTTTATATCCCCTCAATGATATGAAACATCCCCATGGAGAAACGGAAAAGCATAGGACTCAGTACGTAAAGCATACCAAAGATGGACAAATTACAAGATAATGAAAAATATAATGGAAGCAAATAAATTAAGGTTCCATGCCGAAAATTAAGAGTAGGCTCTTCTCTGATTGCATATTTAAAATTGAAGTACAATGAAAGGGTTTCGACTTTGCTTATTAGGACATCAATGTGCAAATCTGACCTAAAGACGCACCTCCTATTTAGTAAAACCTAATCAAAAGACTTAGAAAAGGTTGAAGAGGGATATGTTCATACCGGCGCCGATTTTGACTATGGACGGAGGCAACTGACGGAGTCGCGACGATGACGGTGACCTTTAGCGACCAGAGGTCCGTGTCTATGGCGAGAAAATGTGAAGGAGGCGAACGAGGCGAAGATGGAGACAGTTGGTAAATGAGGTCGACGCCGACGCAAAAGATGGATGTGGTGGGTGTTGACGCTAGCACAAAAGATTGATGTGGTGGGTGTCGACGCCGGTTGGTGATTGAAGAGGAGGGATCTAGGATTTTGATTGAAGATGGCGGTCAGATCTAGTATAAGAGAAGAGGAAAGTATAAAAGAGAAGAGGAAAGTAGACAAAGGAAGAATCGGTAAAAAATTATAGGAGAGAGACTCTTTAAATAATTAAATCCCTAAAATTTAGCTAGTGATCTAGGATTGAATCAGAATCATTCATCTAAATTTGATCGAATGGATAAAAATTGTTAACTTGGTTTCACTCTAAGTGGTTATTTTTCAGGAGCCTAAACATATATATATATATATAGAGAGAGAGAGAGAGAGAGGGGGGCTCCAGTAAGACCACTTTTGTAGTAAAACGGAGTTAACGAATAGAAGCCATAGGATGAGATTAGATGAAGGGCTAGATTAGAAGTCTTGTAATTAAAAGAAAATAAGGAAAAAAAATACCATAACCCCTTCCTTAATTCACGCTGCCTCTCTCTCTCTCTCTCTCTTCCATCAATTCACGCTGCCTCTCTTTCATCGTCATTCACGTCTAGTTTTTTCTTCCCGACAGTAACAATGGTTGATTGATACAACACCTCTCAAATCTCCATGGAAGAAGGTTAGTATTGAGATATGCATCAAATTTGTTTACTTAAATCGACTTTGGTATAATAGATTCATAGGACTTGATTAGGGTTTTATTAGGGTTTGAGTATATTCGACTTTGATTTATGCATCAAACTAGGGTTAAACAGGGTTTCGTTCTGATATGCGACAACACCAAAACGATATGCATGTGACATTCGGCGGTATGGAGTAGCAGTTTAGGGTTTCACATTAATTTTGTTATGCAGTAAAACTGTAGTCGTATGCGTTTCGGAATACCTCTTATGCAATTGGATATAATTGATATGCAGTAGATACGTTTTGATTCTAACAATAACATTCGCCTATCAAATCGAATTATTAGTCAAGTGGATGTGACATTCGACTTTCATATTAGATTCACAAGATACTTTCATGTAAATCGTCCCTAAGTTATATTTTTTAGGTTACGCAATCTGATTTATTTGGTATGCAGTTGTTCTAAATGAATGTGCATTTACGGTTCATTGATATGCACAAAACTGTATCAGGTATGCAGGAGAACCGACCTAATGATGTGATCTATTCTTCCTCAGACGATGGTGTATTGTATGTCAGATGATGATTGATACAACATCACACAAATCTCCATGGAAGAAGGTTAGTATCGAGATATTCATAGGAATTAGATTAGGGTTTTATTAGGATTTGATTAGGGTTTGATTAAACGCCGACTTTGATATATGCATCAAATTAACTAGGGTTAAATAAGGTTTCGTTCTGATATGCGGCAACAATAAAACGATATGCATCAGATGATTCGGTGGTATGCAGTAGCAATGTAGGGTTTCACATGAATTCTGTTATGCGGTAAAATGGTTGTCGTATGCGTTTTGTAATCACTGTTATGCAGCCGAATATACTTGATATGCAGTAGATACGTTTTGATTCTAACAATGGTTTTCGCCTCTCAAATCGAATTCTTAGCCAAGTGAATGTGACATTCGACTTTCATATTAGATTCATAAGATTCTTTCATGTAAATTGACGGTCATGAGGGTGAGAAATTTGATTTACCTATTGAATTTTGTATACCTATTTAAATTTTACGATAGATTGCTAGGGTGAGATTTGAAATGCCATAAAGTAAATCAATATTCAGTTCGTAATCTCCGTTATGCAGTACTTATGTTGGCTTTTTCCTTAAGTTATTTTTTCGCGGCTATGCAATCTGATTTTTTTGGTATGCACTTAATCTTAATGAATATGCATTTACGGTTCATTGATATGCACAAAACTGTATAAGATATGCAGAAGAACCGACCTGATGATGTGATTTTCAAGGTTTTTATCATTTTCATGTTTGTTCGTATTCATCATTATGCATTTTGATTTACTTGATATGCACTCAATATGTATTGATATGCAGTTCATAGGTTGGTGTATGCAAAAGAACTCAAAGGACGATGTCATGTAGAATTCCTCGGATGATGATATCGATGTATCTATTGAGGTGTGTCAGACAAAGAAGAAGAATTAATATATGGTATCGAATGTGTTACTGACACCGAAGACAAACACATAAAGCATTGGGTTCGATATGCCTGAAGTAGTAATTAATTTTTGTCTCGTTGTTGTAGGGTTTCATATTGCCTTGATATGCCGATATGCAAAAAATCTGAATTGATATGCATTATAATTAACCATATTGTTTCCTTGATTGAATCCTTTAGTTGATGTTAATACGCAATTTATTTTTTTAGCGATATTGGAATTAGAGTTAATTTTTGGTATTACGTAAATTTGGGTTTTAAGATATTGAAATTATATTCGGTTTAATTTAAGAGATAAGTGCTTATGTGTTCTCCAAGGTTTACAACTTTCTAGTTAATATGCAACACATATCTATAGATATGCACAAAATCTGCAGGGATATGCACCAAATCTATATAGATATGAACCAAATTCGTAACAATATGCACAAAATCTGTATAGATATGCACCAAATCTGCAATGATATGCACCAAATCTGCAACGATATGCACCAAACCGTTGTCATCAAACTCGTTAAGGCTTACTCGATTGACTTGATATCAAGGATTGATATGCAAAAACGATGAATCGATATGCAGAACTCATTAATGCATATGCACTAAATATTTATATTCATTGTTCACTGATATTAAGGATTGCAGTACGTTAAACAAGTTCATGAATATCTCAATATACAATTTGCATAACATAACTAATCAAATGGCTAAAGCCCTCCAAGAACGCATTGATTTGAGGACGGATGGGGATTTTGGCACAGAAAATGTTGTGGTCTTCGTAGATGGTTTTCCTTGCAATTTATTATCTAATTTTCTGCAATCTTAACAGGCCGTATCTCATTCAGGCTCTATGATTGGAGTCCTGCTGAATTTCCGGAGTGTCTTTGCTTGACCCAGTCTTGAGTCTGATCAATTGTTAGTTTATATCTTAATATGGTATACAGGTTGTTTGATTCTGTGTGCCTTTCTTTTGTTGGTTATTGGGGCAATAAGAAAATTCGATCAAGTTCTATTCAATGAACTCTACATTTCTTTTTCTTGTTCTAGTTGTGGATGTGGTATATCGTGGAGAGCAGTAGTGTCGTTTAGAAGTGTCTGAAGCTTAGTCTCGAGAGTGTCGGAACAGATCTGACCCATCATGGAGTAAAAGGACACCATATCCGATAGCTGTTCTATCGACATCTTCCCGATGATTGCCCTTGCCATAATCTCCCTCTCCTCGTTCATCTTCAGCCTCCGCCTGTAAGCCGAATTGTTTCTGACAGTCGCCCCCACCTGCTTAAGCCTCTGCTCCTGCTGAGCGCTCAGTGCAGTGTTCTGCTCCAAGAATACAGCTCCTGGTTCGAGATCTGAATCCTGAAAACGACCCGAATCCCTCCCTGCTGAATACATGTTCTTGGCAATAGAAAAGCTTTTCACGATCATCTTCCTCTTATTCTCCATTTCTTCATCCAGCTTCTTTGGAGCCCTTGGGATAAACCCGCTTATTTTCTTCTCATAAGCTATTACTGCCTTGACAAACTCCTGCACACATCAAAAGTCAACCAAATCTTAATAAAAAAAATCACAAGCAGAAGCAGAGAGCAACTCGAGTAAGCACTACTTGCCTTATATGCAAAGGGGCAGCCTGGATAGTCAAACTCATCAGTGTTACCATGTCGCATTCGCTCGGGATGAAACTGCAGCCCCATAATAAACTTACCCTCTTGAGGATTATATGCATCAAGATCATAAAAGCCTTCGATCAATCCATCAGGTGAAAAGGCCATGGGAACAAACCTCTGAGCTAGCCTCTTGACACCTTGGTGATGGTAGCTATTCACCAGGATCTCCATTTTGTGATCATCAAGAGAATCCTTAAACCAATGATGCAATGGGGTGTCACTTTGAATGGTAACAGGATGCCTATGGTCGTCGTAGTCATCGTAGTTGATAGATAGCGGATGGAGACTATGAGGACGAATTTAGAGCTTGATCCGACTTTGACAATGGAGGTGAAAGATTTTGGGAAGAGGATGAAGCAATGAAGAAGCGGTGAATAGGGTTTCCCAAAATATTGAAAGAGAGAGGGCGTGAAAAAAGGAAACTAGAGAAATAAAATCCCTATAATTATGCAATTTTTTATTTTACCATTTTTCATTTAATCTGGTCCATTTATCTATATTTGATCCAACGTCTATAGATCGTTAACTCCGTTTCACTCTAAGAGCTGGTTTCTCAGGAGCCTAATATATATATATATATATATATATATATATATATATATATATATATATAGGTTTAGGCTCCTGAAAAACAACCACTTAGAGTGAAACCAAGTTAACAATTTTTATCCATTCGATCAAATTTAGATGAATGATTCTGATTCAATCCTAGATCACTAGCTAAATTTTAGGGATTTAATTATTTAAAGAGTCTCTCTCCTATAATTTTTTACCGATTCTTCCTTTGTCTACTTTCCTCTTCTCTTTTATACTTTCCTCTTCTCTTATACTAGATCTGACCGCCATCTTCAATCAAAATCCTAGATCCCTCCTCTTCAATCACCAACCGGTGTCGACACCCACCACATCAATCTTTTGCGCTAGCGTCAACACCCACCACATCCATCTTTTGCGTCGGCGTCGACCTCATTTACCAACTGTCTCCATCTTCGCCTCGTTCGCCTCCTTCACATTTTCTCGCCATAGACACGGACCTCTGGTCGCTAAAGGTCACCGTCATCGTCGCGACTCCGTCAGTTGCCTCCGTCCATAGTCAAAATCGGCGCCGGTATGAACATATCCCTCTTCAACCTTTTCTAAGTCTTTTGATTAGGTTTTACTAAATAGGAGGTGCGTCTTTAGGTCAGATTTGCACATTGATGTCCTAATAAGCAAAGTCGAAACCCTTTCATTGTACTTCAATTTTAAATATGCAATCAGAGAAGAGCCTACTCTTAATTTTCGGCATGGAACCTTAATTTATTTGCTTCCATTATATTTTTCATTATCTTGTAATTTGTCCATCTTTGGTATGCTTTACGTACTGAGTCCTATGCTTTTCCGTTTCTCCATGGGGATGTTTCATATCATTGAGGGGATATAAAGAGAGAATGAAGGTCTTAGTGTATAGAATTAAGCCATGCATCCATTTGTTCATCTTTGCTATATGCTTTTATGTACTGAGCCTACTCCTTGGTTAGTTGACAAAAGAAAGAAGTTGGTCAATGGAGCACCACGTTTTTGGGTAGTGGTGCTAGGAAGTTAGATGTTGTTGGTCATTAGACACAAATATAAAGATATCTTACTATTGTATGAGTTCCTTGAATATGTTTATTCTCCATGTGTGAAATTGGCATTTATATTGACTATATGTGATATTGTTTTGAGAGTAGGTGTCTTCCAAAAAACTGGATGTTGATAGTCCAGCATGTGGGCAGCCGATGTCACTTAAGACAATAGAGTCTGCTGAAGCAACGGGCACCAGAAATCATCCACAGAAGACGAGCAAGCGGTGTCAAAGTTGAAGCCTCTCAAATCGCTTGGACAGAAGACGAGCTAGACTTTTTGTGGATTGGTGTCAGAAGACACGGCAGAGGAAACTGGGACACCATGCTTAGAGATCCAAGGCTGCATTTTTGTCCATGGAGGAGACCTAGAGACCTTGCTGAACAATGGGAGCTTGAGCAACACAAGCTTCTTACTGAAACGGGCACTTCATAAAGTAGTAGATAAAGTCGCAGCTAGTCACTTCACAAAGTAGTAAATACATAAACCCATTATGGATTATGTATATCAAGACCCCTTTGGCAACACTCGGATATGAAACTTCATATGATGTGTTTGTTAAACCCATTCTTTCATTTTATTTTATTTAATGAGTTTAGTATTCCCATTGACATGTGTAGATGTAAAAAAAAACACTTTATACGATATGCAGCTACATGAGTATAATATTCACATATAGTGTGTTGATATGTGTGTGATGTGTACACTACTTTTTACATTATGCAAATCGAATAGAGTGTTTTTGAAGTGCATTCTTAATATGATGAATTTGATGAACAATGATTTTGTGCATATCGTTACGGATGTGGTGCATATCTATACGAATTTAGTGCATATCGCTACGAATTTGGTTCATATCTATATAGATTTGGTGCATAACGCTTCAGATTTGGTGCATATCGCTGCGGTTTTGGTGCATATCCATACATATGTAGTGCATATCGCTACAGATTTAGTGCATATCTATAGATATGTGTTGCATCTCAACTAAAAAGTTGTAAACCTTGGAAAGTACATTAGCACTTATCTCTTAATTAAACTACATATAAAATTCAATATCTCTAAAATCCAAGTTTACATAATACCAAAAATTAACTCTAATTCTAATATCTCTAAAAATTAAATTGCATTAACATCAACTAAAGGATTCTTTCAAGGCAACAATACAAAAATTAATGCATATCTAGTGCATCGGATTGCATAACGTCGAAAAGGAACTGCATATGACAACTTAATACTGCATAATAAAAATCATGTGAAACCCTACATAGCTGCTTGTTCATGAACCCAATACTTTTCGTTTGTGTCTTTCGCGTCAATAACACCTTCGGTGCCATATAATGCTTCTTCATCACCATATGACATAAAATCAACACCATCGTCTGAGGAAGAATATATCACATCATCAGGTCGGTTCTCCTGCATACCTGATACAGTTTTGTGCATATCAGTGAACCGTAAATGCACATTCATTTAGAACAATGGAATACCAAATAAATCAGAGTGCATAACCTCAAAAATATAATGTGAAAGTCGAATGTCACATCCACTTGGCTAATAATTCGATTTGATAGGCGAATGTTATTGTTAGAATCAAAACGTATATACTGCATATCAATTATATCCAATTGCATAACATGTATTCCGAAACGCATACGACTACAGTTTTACTGCATAACAAAATTAATGTGAAACCCTAAACTGCTACTCCATACCGCCGAATGTCACATGCATATCGTTTTGGTGTTGTCGCATATCAGAACGAAACCCTGTTTAACCCTAGTTTGATGCATAAATCAAAGTCGAATATACTCAAACCCTAATAAAACCCTAATCAAGTCCTATGAATCTATTATACCAAAGTCGATTTAAGTAAACAAATTTGATGCATATCTCAATACTAACCTTCTTCCATGGATATTTGAGTGGTGTTGTATCAATCAACTATTGTTACTGTCGGGAAGAAAAAACTGGACGTGAATGACGATGGAAGAGAGGCAGCGTGAATTGATGGAAGAGAGAGAGAGGCAACGTGAATTGATGGAAGAGAGAGAGAGGCAGCGTGAATTAAGGAAGGGGTTATGCTATTTTTTCCTTATTTTCTTTTAATTATAAGACTTCTAATCTAGCCCTTCATCTAATCTCATCCTATGGCTCCTATTCGTTAACACCGTTTTACTATAAAAGTGGTCTTACCGGAGCCTCCCTCCATATATATATATAAGATTGCGGAGAAAAGACAAAGTTGAAGGAGAGGAATATGTAGTTTTAGCAGAAGCTGTTCCCAAAATAAGGTTGATGATCCGCCGCGTGCAAGCTTTTGACATTAGGAGGAAGATAGCTTCATTTGTAGTAGACCAAATGATGTAGACGAAGGTGGTGATGATGACAACAAGATGAAGGCGGTGATGAAGGTTGGTGCGAGTTTTGAGAAGGCACCTCCAACTCCAGTTGTCGGCATCTCTGCCGGTGACATTTCAGATTGAGAAGTCCGGTGGACGGGAAGCCAAGATCCATCTTGGTGGTGCTAGTAGGTCCTCTGGTGATAGGTTTTTTTTTTCGGTTTCTCTTTCTCTATGTCTAATGATTTTTTTTTTAATTGTGATAGGGAGTAAATCTTTAAAACCTATCAAAATCATTGACTTTGATTGCATTACTTATTATGTGACTTCATTTCTAAAACCTAGCAAAATCATTGATTTTGATTGCATTACTTATGTGACTTCATTATTGTTGGGATGTCTCTTGCCAGCCTATTTACTCTCTCATGTTTGGTGTATGTTTCCTTGCCTGCTATTACAATGGTTTTCCTTTGTATGTCTCTCAAATGCCATGTGTTATTGGCTTGTGATCCATACTTTATTATCCTCTAATATGTCTAATCTAATGTAAATCTATTCTATTCTAATATACTTATGAAGCTAGGGGTAGGGAAAATTAATCACATTGCATTTGATGCGTGATTTTTAGTTTTTTATTTTGCCATTTTTTTTCCTATGTTTAAGGATATGTAATAAATTGAAGATTTATATATGCCCAACAACACATATACATAGTGGATCCATAAGAAATGTACTATTATCTCCTACTCTTCGATATCTCAACGCTCTGCTGTGAAACTTTACAAAACCATAAAACGGAACCCACACGTAGCGCAGGTCCAAAACTCCTAGTAAAAGCAAAAAAAGATGAGGTTGTAAAGTTAAGGATTTTAAAAGTAGACTCTATCATGATTAAGAAAAAAGAGTCTAGAATAAATAACTCATTTGATACATAATTGGATGAAAAAAGCTTTTTCACTTCTCCTCCTTCTATATTCAATCAACCTATCCACAAAGAACTAAATAGTCTCTCCTCCTTCTCTTCAATCAATTTGTCTCTTATCCATTTTTTCTCCCTCTTTGTGTCACCATCGCGCCCCATTATGTGACAACCCTTATGTGACAGGATTAGTTAATTATGTTAGACCTAAAGTATCTTACACGACTAGTTACATAATTAGACCATAAATTAATTTACACGAACTTACAAAAATTACAAAAATCGACGACGTAGGTTTCATAATCAGCTTTCACGATTAGGTGACAAAATTAGCTTATAAGATTAGGTTACATAATTAGCTTTAACGAATATGTTATATAATCAGTTGACACATTAAATTAAGTAACAAACTTAGTTACTCAGTTAGCGCCAAATTATGTTACACAATTAGTTACTCAAATAGATCTAAAATAACTTACACGATAATTAGTTGAGGTTTTTGCGCCAAACCACCCCTTATGTGGGCCAATTTGCGCCAAACCACCATTTATTACAAATTTTGCAAGGAACCACCCAAAAGTGTCACTCTGTTAACACCGAGCCACCCCTCGTTCAATTCCGTTTATTTCTCCGTCATAACGCGTGAAATGTCAATTTTGCCCTCATTTTTTTCAGATATTTAAGGGCAAATTTGGAATTTCATCAGCTGATGATATATTGCCAAAATATCGCGAGAAATTGTTTTTACCGTGATATTTTGTTTTTACCCCCATCTGAAATTACCATAAAACTCCATTTATCTCTCTCAGAAGGCGACGACGATTCTGCGAGGTCAAGCTCATAAGGGCGATTCTGCGAGGTGAAGCTCGAAGACGAAGGCGAACGAGGAAGGAAGAAGAGCAAGGACAGTCGACGACGACGAGCAAGGACAGTCGGCGAGCAAAGTCGGGTAGGCTTTCCGAGTTTGGAGGAGAAGAGGAGGTGCGAACCAATTTAGGGTTCTTCGTTTTGGGGCTTTTTTGAATTGACAAGGGAAGAGCAACTATTAGGTAAGGAGGTATGTCTTAAAATTCTTCTGTGTCTTAATCGAGTTAGGGTTCGTTTAATTGGGGTTGAATTTGGTGGTTTTGACTTTTAGGGTTCGAAATTGATTCGATACCAATTTGTAGGAAATGTCAACTGGATCTTCAATCTATTCTAATGAGGGCTTACTTTGTCAATGTGGATTAACGCCAATCATAAACACTGCTCGCACAGCAACAAACTTTGGAAGGAGATTTATTGGTTGTTCATTATATACACCTAATGTCTATAAAGGATGTCGTTTTTTTCGATGGATTGATCCTCCATTTCAATCAGATGCAGCAAGTATTATAAAGGAATTGGTTATTGAAAAGAAGGAGCTTTTAGCCAAAAACATGAACCTTGAAGCAGCATTGAAAGCAAAAGATTTGGAGTTAGTTAGTGCACAATCTAGATCGAGGATAGAATTTGTTGTTGTTGTTTCTCTATTTGTGTTTGGTGTGGTTGTTGTCAAAGGATTGGCACATTAGGAAGTGTAAGTTGGTAGACATCAGTAGTTGTTGTTGTGGATGCTGTCATAAAAAACCAGGAAGTGTAAACCAGTGTTTTTCTATGAAAGTGTTTAGTATTGCAGTGTGCCCTGGTGTGCTATATTTTGTCCTTTGTAAACAGTTTTTGTATGCAATGAGGAAGTTGAGAATATGATGCATAAAACACCAAGTTAAATAACTTAAAAAGAGTACATAGCAACAGACGACAAAATGGAAAAACAAAACAGCAAGTTCAACACACTAATTAGATAAAAACAGCAAGTTCAAATACCCTTTTAGTACCTAGTTCCTCATGATAAGGATGCCGTAGACTATACCATTACCATTGGAACCGTCTTCTTCAAGTTCAAAGATTAATTCATCTTTAACCTTCAGTCCATGATGATCAACAAACGCCCTCCACCCCTTTCCGAAGCGGTATTGGTTTTGGCTATGTTTGAGAACAACATCAAATTCCTTTTTGGCAGCATTCTTGACCTTGATTGTGTGGTTCTTGAACTGAGACAAATACTTGTCTCCATGTGCTGCGGGAAGAATCTACATCATAAAATCCAAAAAATTAAAATGTAAATATTGGTTTAAAGACGATAGTTACGAGTAGGGACATTACGAGTCTACAGTCACCCTCCACGTAGGACTTCCTCATCTCGACAGAAAAGACCTTTGAGACTGGAAATCCTGAGAAGAACTCCGATGGACCGCTGTCGGAATCGGAGGATGAGTCATGAACAACAATGTAATTCTTGTTGGCAGCCATGGTAAAAATCGAGAGTTGAGAGTTGAGAGTTGAGAGTTGAGAGTTGAGAGTTGAGAGTTGAGAGTTGAGAGTTGAGAGTTGAGAGAGTTGAGAGAGTTGAGAGAGTTGAGAGAGTTGAGAGAGTTGAGATGGCCATGTATTTATGCCAGGTTATTAAGCATTGTGTTCAACTAACCTAATTTGTAGCATTGAATTCTCAGCAATGCATGTTGGAAACAATGTTCAAGTAATGCAGCAGATACAGAAATTCGGACCAATGCATTTAATGAAAATCTGTGTGTTCAATGGAAAAAACGAGTGAAATTCGGACCAATGCAGATACAGAAAATGCATCAGAGTTTGACCAATGCATTTAATGAAAAAACAGGAGTCCAATGCATCAGATTTCGGACCAATGCATCAGACACCTATTACCAATACATCACACACCTGTTCCAAAAAACGAGTCAAAAAAGAGCAAAATTTGAGCAACATATTAAATGGGCTCACATAACAGCCAAACATACCAAATACTCCAATAACAGCCAAACAACATATTAAATGGGCTGATTTTGGTTGGTAGCTGATTTTACCTGTTCCTGAAAACTACTCCAATAACAGCCAAACAACATATTAAATGGGCTCACATGTTTAGACCCATATACCAGCCCAGTTGAGGGACTTTTGTTTAGATACATACCAAATACTTACCCTTAACCAAAATGACCAAAAAACTTTACCAAAATGACAGTTTAGGAGCACTGTCAGGCTACATCCTGAGCCCTGTAGAAGTGCTTGGTTTTTGTCTAGTACAATACCTCTTAGAGCTTGTGGGCCTGAAGCTGCGAGAGTTTGATGCCTGATTAACCTGCACAAGAAATCAATAAATTAGAAATCAATAAAAAGATAACAAATATTTTTGCAATACAACTGAAGTTGTGATAATTACCACATTGGAAGCTTGTGACGCTTGTGACAGATGTGATACAATCACATTCTCATGGGCAATCATTGATTCCTATACAAAAGATAACAAATCATATCACTAGTGGAAAAAACACCTGTTGAGGCGGGCAAAAACCCCCCTGTTGAGGCGGACAAGGGTCGCTGCAACAGGGGGGGCTGCAACAAGTAAATACTTGTTGAGGCGGGCATTTGTTCGCCTCAACAAGTGGTCTTTTGAGGCGGGCAAAAGTGTGCCCGCCTCAACAAGTAGGCAAATATTGTCGTCTAAAAACTTTCTGCCCGCCTCTAATAACATTGCTTTTTGAGGCGGACAATTGTTTGCCCGCCTCAACAAAGCTCAGTAAAATTAAAAAATCGATGGTGCTTTAATGGAGGCCTTCAACAATATTTCCATTAACAATCTTCAACTTTTGATTTCGTATGACAACACACATTGATTTCGTATTAGCAAAATCTTTACATTAATCAATTCTGAAAATGATGACTTACAAGATAAAATAAAATCACTAAAGACCCCAATCTTCACATTAGCAAAATCTTCACATTGAGGCGGAGGAGGAATAGAGGAGAGAAGTTGGATCTGCATCTAGAAAAATCACAGCACTCGATTCAACCCCAATCCAACACTTCCAAGAACCAGAAATGGAGCATTCAACTCAGGAATCGCATCTCCGAAACGAAAGCTTAGTCACATACGAATCCCCTTACCCTCTGTACGCCATGTCGTTCTCCTCCACCGCCGCACCACCCGCTCCTCCATCGCAGTCAGAAGCTTCATCGAAGAGTTCAACAACCAGGTCGACATTCTTACATTCGACGAAGAAGCCCTAACCCTAACCCCCAATCCATCTCTCTCCTTCTCCCACCCTTACCCTCCAACAAAACTCATGTTCAATCCCCACCCTTCCTCCCCCTCCTTACTCGCCTCCTCCGCCGACGACCTCCGCCGACTACCTCCGCCGACTACCTCCGCCTCTACAATCTCGACTCCTCCACAGTCGAGCCTGTCGCCGTCCTCAACAACTCCAAATCCAGCGAGTTCTGCACCCCGCTCAACTCCTTCGACTGGAACGACATCGTCCCCTCCCGAATCGGCACCTCCAGCATCGACAAAGAGGAGGATTTGAGAGTGATGGATCCGGTGAGCTTTTATTTCTGAAGTGGGAAGAGGCGGAGGAGGAGTAGAGGAGATCGTCGGGGGAAGAGGAGGAGGAGGAGAGAAGGAGGCGGAGGAGGAATATCTGAGCAGCAGCTGGGAAGAGAGAGGTGGGTTTGGGAAGAGGTGGGAAGAAATGGGTTTGGGAAGAAATGGGTTTGGGAGATAGAACGTGGGAGGAAATGGGTTTGGGAAGAAATGGGTTTGGTTTGGGAAGAAATGGGTCTGGGAAGAAAGGAAAGGGAGCAGCAGCTGCAGGCCTGCAGAGGGAATAAATGGGTTTGGGAAATAACAAAAAAATTGGGGTAAAAAGGACAAGTTTTGAGGCGGGCAAAACTCTGCCCGCCTCTAATTTTTGTGTTATTTTGAGGCGGGCGTCTTACTGCCCGCCTCTAATATCTTCGTCGCATCATTTGAGGCGGGCGCTTTACTGCCCGCCTCTAATTTTTGGGCTCTGTTGAGGCGGGCGCCTTACTGACCGCCTCAACAAGTAAAAAACACAAATATTATTTGAGGCGAACGGATATTTGCCCGCCTCTAAAGTACCTGTTGCAGCGAACTAAACGACTGACCGCCTCAACAGATAGTAGAATAAGACTTTTTGCGTCGGTTTTTAAGGTGACCGCCTCAACAGGGGGGCTGCAACAGATGTTTTTTCTACTAGTGTATTAAAGAAGCTATACTAATCAATGAATAACTATTAAATTTAAGAGCAACACATACAACATCATAATCTGGTTCTGTTGCCATTTGTACAGTCTCACTAGCTTCTTGGTCAGCTGTTGCAAATATCCACACCTAAAACATAAATAAATGACACTCAATCCCAGATTTGTATATAATGAAAAAGATGAGTTTAGGAGCATTGAGACATACCTGTTTCCTAACATATTTTCTCTTCTTAGGTTGTTCTGGCATTGTTTTCTTACTTGGTGGTCTTCCACCTTTGTTTGGCTGACTTGGTGCCTCTTTTGCCTTAGTTGGATTTTTGCAGGATTTCCTGATATGGCCTTCTTGCCCACAGTTTCCACATTTGTTTTTGCCCGTCCTATTTCTTGTCTTCTTGCTGGATTCAACTTCTCCCGGTTCCTTTCTTCTTGCATTTTTTTTTGGTCTCCCAGCTTGAATAAGCATTTTAGGTGGCAATAAGGGTGGTAGTCCTGTTTTTTCCCATTGGTCCTGGCCAGGCATAGGTGTAACATCAAGTTTATATGCTCTCAAATAGGTTTCTTTGTGGTAGAACTGATGCACAAAATCTTCAACCTTCAGCCTTCTCTTTAGAATGCAACTAATTGCATGAGTGCATGGCACTCCAGTCAGATCCCAGACATTACACCCACAACTCCATTTTTTCAGATCCACTACATATGTTTTCCCAGCATTATCAACCTCATAAGTGTCTCCATCCCCAAAGCAAGAGCATTGAGACACACTCTCAGTCCTTCTTTCATTTATCTTCTTGGTGACTTCTGGGGTAAGGATGCCCTGGTGTGCTCTCATTTTATTTCTTTTGCTCACAAACATTTTCATCAGTTTCCTCCTTATCCACTCACACATAGCCAAAATAGGCATCTCCCTGGCCTCTAAGATACAGCTATTGAAAGACTCACAACAATTATTCAAGAGCATGTCAGACTTCGTGTAGTACTTGAATCCATGTAGAGACCATTTAGTGGGATCTCTTTTCATTAGCCAGGCTACTGCTTCTGGAGACATCTCATTGAGCACCTTCATTGCATCATCAAAGTCTGCCTTATTTGTAGCTCTTGCTGCTGCCCAAACTGCATCCTTGTATGACTGCCCAGACCACTTCTTCGTGAAGTTATTAAGCATGTGCCTAACACAATGTCTCACATCTGAATGAGGTGCAACCAAGTCCAATGCTTCTATCAAACCCTGCAGATTAATAACCACATTGTGAGTGTCAAATTAAAACTGTGCAGAATATGAAGTTCAAAATAAGAGGTTTTACCTTGCATCTGTCAGACATGAATGTCAATGGTTGTCCTCCTATATCTCGAAGCAATAAATCTATGAACCAACACCAGGTTTCCTTAGTTTCTGACTCTGCCACTGCAAAAGCTATTGGGTAGATGTTTTCATTCCCATCTTGTGCAACTGCAGCCAATACTTGACCAGTGTATGCCCCCTTCAAATGACATGCATCAAGACCCACAATTGGCCTGCATCCTTCAATGAAACCTTGCTTACATGCCTTCAGACAGACATACATCCTTTGGAAAAGAGGCCTCTCTGGATGCTCTTGTTTGACATAAACTGCACTTCCCACATTATGCTTCATCACAGTAGCTGCATAATCCCTCACCCTGGCATATTGTTCTGGAGCATACCCTTGTGTCATGTAGATTGCCCTCATCCTAGCCCTCCAAGCTTGGTGGTATGATATGTCAACCTTGTGCTCCCTTCTAACTGTTAGAATGAAGCTTTTTATCCTCCAATGAGGGTCATCCCTATAATGCTCCAAATACTTTTGAGCTAGCCAAATTGAACTCATCTTTGTGTTTTTATCCTGCCATCCACACTGATGTTCTGGAAAAAAGGATTTCAGCTGGAAGCTTCCATCTTCACCCATCCTTCTTGCAGTTGCCTTGAACCCACAAAGTGTTTTCTTGCAATGACACTTTTTCCTGCCGTGTTTGAACTCACAATCACACCTGTTCATACAATAAGCAGAAACCTTTCTCTTATCATTGTGAAGGTAGTAGAAGTCAAAACCATTCTCTACTCCAAACTGCCTCAAAGCTTGTCTGAAAACCTCATTAGATGCAAATCTCATGCCAACCTTCAAACATATCTTGTTTTTAAAATCCACAAGGGGGTTGAATTCAGGATACCTTACTCCCTTCTTAGCTTCATCTGAGCCACTGTAGCTTCTGTAATCTTCAGATTCAACTCTTATGTCGAACACATCAACAATATTTGGATCACCATCCTCATTCTCCAAATTCTCATCAATGACATCTCTATCAACATGCTCTTCAAATTCTGCATCATCATCACCATCTGTGGACTCACCATCTGTAGACTCCCCAAAAACAACAGAAGGAGGCACTACTACTTCATCCTCTGATTCAGTGTCTGTTTCTGAGAAATTAATTTCCCCACTGTAATCTGAAAAATCTTCATCATCTATTGGAAGATTGTAAGAGACTGAGGAGGGTTGTGAGGATGATTTGGTCGAAACCCTAGATATGCCTTTAGCTTTGGCTTTATAAGTTGGCTGAGATAGGCTTCCAGGTGAGGTTTTTTTAATTTTGGGCTTGTAAGTGGCTGGTCTACTTGGTTTTGGGCTGATCAATGGTGGGCCTTCAAGAAGTAGTTGGCTGCTGACTATTGGGCTACTGAATTTTGGGCCTCTAACTGTAGACTGACCCAAGATTGAAGAAGGACTTATATCATTTTCCAGAATCACATATACATCAAACTGTTTCTCTATACCTCCTAAACAGCAGAACTGAATGACATCTCTATCCACCTTAATCTGTCTTAACCCCTGAGACAGTGTCTTGCCAGCCAAACAATACCACAGTTCTATGACATTGCAAACACCCACATCCTCCCTTAAAAATGTTTCCAAGTCTATCATAGAAAGCAGATCAGAGTCCACTTTTTCCTTTAAGTGCACTAAATTTCTCCTATATGAAACTCTATCTTGCACCATATTTTCTGCCAAATAAAACCTTCCCCCATAAAGAAATCTCAAAGTTACACTCATCTGTGCACATATATCAACAAAAAAAAAACATATATAAATTAAGCTTCCCACTAACATAATAAAACATTTAAGTTACAAAAAAAAGGAATCTTTTTGATGACATCATCACATGCCACTATATCATACAAAACATTAGTAAACAATTCTTCACTCATTCAAGTCAAATAAAACCCTCAGTAGTTCAACATTAGTAAACCATATTTTCTGCCAAATAAAACCTTCCCCCATTCAAGTCAAGTATTCAATGGCAGAAAAAGAGCATTACCTTCACTTTTCCAACAATTCTTCCCTCCTTCTCTTTAGTCTCGCCCAACACTTGCTTCTTTTTCCACACCCTAGCAATATCAAACATTAGTAAACAATACGCAGCAACCTCCCACAAATCAGAAATACACAAACTGAAAACCCTAATCCCCAAATTTTCGATTACAAACCCAGAAATCAGAAATCCCCAATTTTAAAACCCTAATCCTGAAATACTCAATTTCAAACCCAGAAACCCAAAATCCCCAATTTTGAAAAACCTAATCCCCAAAATATCGATTTCAAACCCAGAAATCATAAATCCCCAATTTTAAAACCCTAATCCCCAATTTAAACCCAGAAATCCAAAATCCCCAAATTTTGAAAACCCTAGTACCAAAAATCCCCAATTTCGAAAACCCTAATATCAAAAAACTCGATTTCAAACCCTAAACCCCAAATACACGATTACAAACCCAGATATCAAAAAGCCTAGAATCGCGACACTTACCCGGGAAATCTCTTGCCTCTGCTACATCTGGTGCTTCGTCTTCGTGCTTCGTCTTCGTCTTCGCCTGCTTCGTCTTCGCCTTCACCAAAGAATCGCCACCATCGTCTTCGTCTTCGAGCTCGACTACGCACAATCGCCCTTCCACAATCGCCCTTCGCAGAATCGCCCTTCGAGAGAGAAAAATGGACTTCTGTGATGGTAATTTCAGATGGGGGTAAAAACAAAATATCACGGTAAAAACAATTTCTCGCGATATTTTGGCAATATATCATCAGCTGATGAAATTCCAAATTTGCCCTTAAATATCTGAAAAAAATGAGGGCAAAATTGACATTTCACGCGTTATGACGGAGAAATAAACGGAATTGAACGAGGGGTGGCTCGGTGTTAACAGAGTGACACTTTTGGGTGGTTCCTTGCAAAATTTGTAATAAAGGGTGGTTTGGCGCAAATTGGCCCACATAAGGGGTGGTTTGGCGCAAAAACCTCTAATTAGTTTCATAATTAGACACTAAACTAGCCTACACAAACTTACACAAATTGATGTAGTTTACATAATCAGCTTCGCAATTAGGTTATATAACTAGCCTAGTTCCCGCGCCATGCGCGGGTTTATATAACTCGATATAGTTAATAAGTAGTACGAAGTATTATGTAATATATAATTTTATATGAAAATAAGTTGATATCTTAAATGATATTGATATATAATTAAGTTTTAAAATTTAAATATAATAAACAACGAATATTGATGAATTATTATAACAAAAATCTTATTTGATCAAATTATCATAGGTTAATTTTTAACAAATTTAAATAAATAAATTTCAACATATATAAAACTATATAATTTAAAATATTACCATAACACAAAAATATAATATTTTCTCTTATTTATTAAAAAATCAAACTTTTTGTGATATGTCATATCATAAAAATCTTATATACTATAAAAATCTTATATACTATAAAAATCGCGCTTTGCTCAAATTAAAGGCTCTGCAATAAATTTTACTTCGGTTTGATTGGTTTTTTTCCATACGGCTTAATTGCGGGTTTGATTTGTAATGTGTTTGTAATTTAGACGATGGCCCATGGTTGCAGTTTGAAGCTAGGGGCCCAATAAGAATAGGAATATAATCCAAACGCTCACAGAGGAGTTCAGACGAAACAAATCAGCATTTCCCTCGATTTAATTCCTCAACGCCTGTCTTGAATTCGTATATTCATGGCTCAATTTAATTCCTCAACGTTTGTCTTGAATTCTCCGGTTGAAGTAGACAATTTAGGTCCTTGCCGTTTTCTCTCAAATAGGACGGAGTTACACACGGTTTTCCTTCTACGGCTTCCTTCTTGCTAGGCTGGTAAGATAACTTTTTCCTCCTCACTTTGTTTTTGTGCAATCCATTGAATCTGATAATTTCTTCGTCCTTCGGCCTTAGTACTCCTCCACCGCTCATACAAATTTCCTTTTCTATTCTCCTCCTTCGAGCGGCCAAATCGATGACTCGACTCGCCGATGATTCATGTTCGAGCGATAGCCATTTCGATGAGTTCGATCTCTACAAATCTGAGTACGTGCTCTAACTCTTTACTCTTCTCAATTTCGTTTTTATGGATGCGACTCGCTAAAATTCTTAGAATGTAATTGTCTTTTTGCCTGGTTGAATTGAGTTGGAATTAGGGTTTTGGGATCAAACCCTAATTTCTGAAATCTTGACCTTTTGATGATAAATTGCAGTATACAGGGGCTTTACACTTCCATTGTTGATGAGTCGGCGTTTCCCTTGATAGAGAAATTTGTGTGTGTGATGTGAGTCGGAGTTGAAATTCCTAATGGGTATCAAACCCTTTTTCTGTTGCTTATGTGATATATGATTTATTACAACTTCTTTCAATTACATTATTGTGGGTTAATCTTTCTGAATATAACATATTGTCTTCTGATGTAGGTTAATGACATCGATCTCGGAAAATAGTTGTATAAAAATGTACAGGGCAGGGCGTAGACCCGGCAGAAATTAACCCGACCCAACCCGATTTTTCTGGGTCATAACCCGTCAAATTGAACCCGTGACCCGTTTTCGACCCAACCCGATTGACCCGATTTTTTTTGGGTCAAAAATGGGTTGACCCGCCCCAACCCGTTTTTGACCCGAAAATTTGGCCAAAAAGATAAAAGTAATAAAGAAGCGGAAATTGTAAATTTTACCCAAAAAATTGTCAACACACTAGATAACTATTGTCAACAACATTAATAAACTGTCAACACGTTGGACAAATTGTCAACACACTAGATAATAAATTGCAAACATGACTAATTAATTAGTCAACACAATTAAATAAACTGTCACTAAGACTAATCAACTGTCAATATGGATAATTAAACTTTTAGAGAACTAGTAAAGTAAACTGTCAACATGGCTAATTAAATTGTCAACAAGACTAAATAAACTGTCAACAGGACTGGTTAAATTGTCAACACGACTAATTAAACTGTCAACGAGACCAATAGACTGCCAACATGGCTAGTTAAGTTGTCAACACGGCTAACTAAATTGTCAACATCATTAATACTTTGTCAACAACACTAATAATCTATCAATAACACTACTAAAATGAAGTGCCAATACCATTAATGTACAACTTAGTCTTATTAGGCATATAAAGTAAGGTCTCGCTTATTAGGCATATAAAGTAAGGTCTCGCTTATTAGGCATATAAAGTACCAATAATGTACAACTTAGTCTTATTATACAAAACGAGGCTCGAAACTATGTGTAAACACTAAAAGGCCTTAAATGAGATTAAGGTCCAATTTGGCAAAACGATGTCTGAATGGATTGAAACTTGATTTCAATGTCTATTAGAGATATTTGACCATGTGGGTAACTCTCAATCAAAACTTCTTCATGTTCAAGTAACACCTCCTTTTCTAAACATCAAACTAGTCATCACTCTCTAACTTGTGGCAATATGTATGGTCAACAACATCGATGTATTATTATGATTGAAAAAATTATACAACTTATTCTTATTAGGCATATAAAGTCCCATTAAGGTCTCGCTTACACTAAACGAGGCTTGAAACTATGCGTAAACGCTCAAAGACCTTTAAAGGCCTTAAATGGGCTTAAGGCCAATTTGGAAAAACGACGCCCAAACGATGTCGGAATGGAATGAAACTTGGTTTCAATGCTTATTAGAGATATTTGACCATGTGGGTAACTCTCAATCAAAACTTCTTCATGTTCAAGTAACACCTCCTTTTCTAAACATCAAACTAGTCATCACTCTCTAACTTGTGGCAATATGTATGGTCAACAACATCGATGTATTATTATGATTGAAAAAATTATACAACTTATTCTTATTAGGCATATAAAGTCCCATTAAGGTCTCGCTTACACTAAACGAGGCTTGAAATTATGCGTAAACGCTCAAAGACCTTTAAAGGCCTTAAATGGGCTTAAGGCCAATTTGGAAAAACGACGCCCAAACGATGTCGGAATGAAATGAAACTTGGTTTCAATGCTTATTAGAGATATTTGACCATGTGGGTAACTCTCAATCAAAACTTCTTCATGTTCAAGTAACACCTCCTTTTCTAAACATCAAACTAGTCATCACTCTCTAACTTGTGGCAATATGTATGGTCAACAACATCGATGTATTATTATAATTGAAAAAATTATACAACTTATTCTTATTAGGCATATAAAGTCCCATTAAGGTCTCGCTTACACTAAACGAGGCTTGAAACTATGCGTAAAAGCTAAAAGACCTTAAAAGGCCTTAAATGGACTTAAGGCCAATTTGGAAAAACGACGCCCAAACGATGTCGGAATGGAATGAAACTTGGTTTCAATGCTTATTAGAGATATTTAACCATGTGGGTAACTTCCAATCACAACTTCTAACATTTCAAATAACACCTCCTTTGTAAAACCAAACTAGTGATAACTGTATAACTTGGCGCAATATGTATGGTCTACAACATCGATGTTGATTATTGTTCGAAAAATTATACAAGTTAGTCTTATTAGGCATATAAAATATCAATAAGGTCTCGCTCATACAAAACGAGGCTCAGAACTATGCGTAAACGCTAAAAAGCCTTAAATGGGCTTAAAACCCAATTTGACAAAAAGATGCCCAAATGATGTCGGAATGAAATGAAACTTGATTTTAATGTCTATTAAAGACATTTAACCATATGAATATAATTTAATCAAAATTTCTAACTTTTCAAATTACACCATCCTTGTAAAATTTAATCATTTAATCAAAATTATTTTTATAATTTCCAACTAGGGTTTTGTTTGGTGAGCTGTTGAGCAGCTCTCACTTTCTTATGTTCAATTTGACGGCGCCCCCATTGAGCAGCTCGTCTCCTTCACGCAGCAGCTCGTCTTGCCAAATTGAGCAGCTCGTCTCCCTTTCATGTTCATCTCCTTCACGCAGCAGCTCGTCTTGCCAAATTGAGCAGCTCGTCTTGCCAAATTGAGCAGCTCGTCTTCGCGCAGCCGAGCTCGTCTTCACGCAGCAGCTCGATTTGTTTTTCTTCCAGATCTGGCAATTAGTTTCCGGTGAACCGCAGAAAAAAATTCCACTCTATTACTCAATTCCTGTGTATCCGTCTTCTCCATCTTCTGCCTCCCCACACTTTCGACGGCTTCACTTTCCCTTGCTCATACCAACCATGGTGAGAACTCCTCCTTTTCCTCTTCGTCTCTCTTACTCAATTCCTGCATTACTGAAACTGATGTTTCCTTCTCTAATTCATTTGTCAGATCATCATAGAGAAGAACCGTAGGGAAATCTGCAAGTACCTCTTCCAAGGTTTTCATCTGCTTTCTCCCAATTCATAAACAGTTTACTCTAAATTTAATATTTGTCTTCGAATTGGACTGCTAACAACTGATTCTGTGTGTTCCCATTCTATCTGTTTGGGCTTAAAATATGATGTCATAAGATTATGATCAAAGCTTAGTAAGATGCGAATGTGACCTCCTGTTTAGCTACTTGGTTCTATAACTAAATGCACGCGGAGTAGCATAATATAACTCATTTGTGTGATGATTAATACACTAAGCTATTGAAATGTTAGCTAGGTGATTCAACTTATTAGACCTTTTCTTCATTGCATTGATGCTTATATACTTCAGTTGATATGAATAAGCATTGACACAATGCTGTATTGGTTTTGGTTATTCAAATCCTTGTATTTATACTTGTAAACTGCTTCTTTTTGTTTTGAGTTATTTTATGTCTAAGCATTGACTGCATTTGGTTATTTTCATATGCTCATTACAAGGTTCTTAAACACATGTTGCTCAATTCAAATCGTTGACTTGGCTCCTTGTGTTTGTTTTTATGCAGTTTGCAGCAGCTCGTCTTCAGCCTAGCTCGTCGAACCTGATTACGGACCAGAGAAGTCGATTCTGCCCAGAGAAGTCGTCTTCACGCAGCAGCTCTTCACACAACATTTATACATTCCTAGGTTAATATATTTATTCGTGAGTTTTTCCCAAATTAAATGACCCTTTAAGCTTTACAGTGACAGATTATGTAACTAATATTTGGTTTTTTTAATATTAGGACATGTCGCCACGAAAAAGAAGTCGAAAGTCCAATAAAAAAGATCGACCTCCATTGCCGTACCGGAAAGAAAGTTCTATCTCGGCATCTGGACCTACATCTACATCTGCCTCTGCATCTGCCTCTGTGTCTGTCTCTATACCTGCATCATTATCAGCATCATCACCCACTCTAATTTCCGGTATTTTTCATTCTTTCTTATCTATATATCGTAACCTTAATTAATTATGTATTGAGAATATTATTATAACTTTTTTGGAATAATTATATTTATTTTCTTTCGTTTAGAAACTCCTTCCCCACCTATACAAAAGTCAAGAGGTTGGAATGCTGATATATGGCAACATTATGAGAAACATGAGGGGTATGAGTTTGATGATAATGTGCCAAAAGCTCTTTGTTTGTATTGTGGTGGTGGACCCATTAATGCTCCTGCTAGTAAAGGTACCTCTAACTTCACTCGACATCATATTAAGTGTACAGCTAGAATTATTGGTGCGAAGGGTAATGGTGAAGTTATTATGGGAAGTGATGGAAAATTGACACGTAAAGTTGATCAAGTTGTTTTCAAGGAAATGGTTGCTCTTTCAGTTATTAGACACAGTTATCCTTTCAACTATGTTGAGCATGAAGGAACTAGGGATGTTCATAGATTCTTAAATGAAGATTGCAAAGCATTTTCTAGAAACACAGTGAAGACATATGTGCTGAAAATTCATAAAAGAGAGAAGGACAAACTTAGAGAATTAATGGTGAAGAATTCTGGAAAAATCTGTTTGACTTCTGATATGTGGACTTCTTGTGTGGATCAAGGCTTCATGTCTCTTACTGCTCATTTTGTTGACGATGAATGGAAATTGCATTGTAAGATTCTCAACTTTTGTCATGTAAAACCACCTCACACTGCATCAGTTTTACATGACACTGTGTTTGATCTTCTGAAAGGTTGGGGAATTCATCAGAAAGTGTTTACTATCACTCTAGATAATGCAAGATGCAATGATAATATGCAGTCCATGCTAAGTAATAGCCTTGCTATGCATTCTTCTTTGCCCGGTGGTGGTAAATATTTTCATGTGCGTTGTAGTGCTCATGTTTTGAATTTGGTTGTTGATGAAGGCCTAAAACTAGTTGATATCGGGCTTAAAAAGGTTAAGAAGATGGTGTCTTTTATTGGTTCTTCAGAGCGTAGAACTTTGAAGTTTAAGGAAATTGCTTCGTCTCTTGGCCTGGATTGCTCAAAAAATCTGCGCATTAATTGTCCTACAAGATGGAATTCCACCTTTACCATGCTTGATAGGGCATTGATTTATCGTGTGGCTTTTTCAAGTGGAAGAATGAGTGGAGTTGATCCTTGCTTTCCAGAAATTCCAACAGATGAGGAATGGAATAGAATTGAGAAGATTTGTGAACTTTTGAAGCCTTTTGATGAGCTTACTACTCTTATGTCGGGAAGGAAGTATCCAACATCCAACTTGTACTTCAAATGTGTATGGAAAGTTGAGCTTCTGTTATTGAAATATGCTGATTGTGGGGATACATTTCTGATGGATATGACAAAGAGGATGAAGAAGAAGTTTGATAAGTATTGGAGCTCTTACAGTTTGATTCTTTCATTTGCCATCATGTTGGATCCTCGTTACAAGTTTCAGCTCATCCATCATTGTTTCGAGAAGTTGGATATTGAAAGGGCTCCATTGAAATCCAAACATGTGAAAGACGAATTTCTGAAGTTCTATCAAGAGTATGTTTCAAACAGTAATGACACGACTTCTACTCTTAATCCGATGGACCCTGGAGAGTTTGAGGTAAATTAAATAAATAATATAAGTTACTTTTATCATATTTCAGCATGTTTTACCTATGTTTATTTTGTGTCTAGGGATTTGCTTCCTCTTATGATGTTTCTACAGAAAAATCAGAAATTGAGCTATATTTGGATGAAACTCTGGAAAAATTAGTTAAAGATCTAGATGTGCTTGACTGGTGGAGGAAAAATGCTCATAGATATCCTAGTGTCTCTAGGATGGCAAGAGATATTCTAGCCATTCCTATAACAACCGTGTCATCCGAATCTGCATTTAGCATGGGAAGTAGAGTTATTACAAGGTGGAGATCTTCTCTTAATAAGGATTCCGCCGAAGCTCTTTTGACGACTCGTTCATGGCTTTATGGACTAGACCTTGAAGAAGGTAAGCAGTTAGTTTGTTTCACATTATTATGATATTTTAGATCTTATATATATGAGTTTAATTCACAGTTTTAATTATACAGCTCCCGAAGATGATTTAGAAGAAGGATTAGAAATCCAATTTACAAGAATGGACATCAACAATGACACTGAAGATAGTCCAATGTCAATGGACATGGAAGATTGACAAGAATATGAAGAACATGTTTTACTTTCTAAGTTATGAGATTGTTATTTTTTTGCAGTTTGAATTATGTGACTAAGTTGACAGATTGTTTTCATTTTAATACTCTATCTATCTTGAGTTGCATTAAACGATGGATTGATTATGGTTGTGAAGATGTGTTTTGATTTTGAGCAACATATCAGGTCTTTATTTGTCGTCGCATTGAACCTACCGTGTTTTATTTAGTCGATGGTTATTGACTTGTCCATAGGTTGTAAATTGTAATTTATAAATGTTTTCATTCGTTTTTTTTCCAAATATTAGCTAATCTACTAAAAGTTACTATGCCAAACTTATTCAAATAAATGAAAAGAAGGTAATGTAGTGGTGTTGCTATCGAAGCATACATTAAAATTTGCAATTAAGATTGACCCAAATTTAACATCAATATTTCGTAACGACTCAAATTGTTATGTCTCGGTAAGTTTTTACTCAAAGCGACTCGATCTGACAATAAATCCGTAACAAACGACTTGTTTGACTCCAAAATTTTCGACCCAAACCCGACCCGCCTATAAACCCGTAACAACCCGACCTGTTTGACCCGGTAATTTTAGACTCGAACCCGACCCGACCCGCCTATAAACCCGTAACAACCCGACCTGTTTGACCCGGTAATTTTAGACCCGAACCCGAACCCGACCCGCCTATAAACCCGTAACAACCCGACCTGTTTTGATCCGGTAATTTTAGACCCGAAATGACCCGACCCGAAAAAGACCCGACCCGGAGCACCCTTAACCCGAACCCGACCGACCCGACCCGATTGCCAGGTCTAACAGGGCGGGATGTTTTAATATGTGCACGTTGAAATAGGTTATGTCTGCTATTTTTCATTTCGGAGAATGCCATTCCTCATCTTTATTCCACTATACTGATTGATTTTTATCTTGCATAGATCCGTAGGTGCAAAGTTCGTGTCTAGAAAATGATATGCCTTTTGTCAAGATTTGTTGACCACAAGATTGTTCATCAAGTTGCTGACATGCTGCATCTAGCTCTTACATTTATGTTGCTGAAGTATAAAGTATGAACTTCTACGTTTCAAATCATTCTAGCATAGTTGTGTTGCTTAAGAAATCCAACTCTCGCCTCAAGTCACGCGCACAAATTGCTACTGAAGTCTAAATTATGCGCTTCTGATATTTTTGTCTGAATTATGCACTTAGGTTATAATGGAATGAAGCGAAATCAGAGGTTTCATGTTTAAATACAGAGGCTTTCTGTGCAGACATGTCATGATTGTTCTTTGATCAGGTTTTTTAATAATCAATATGATTTCTAAGCTGATTATATATTTCTTGCATATTAATTTAATTTAATGGAACTGTCTCATGATAGTTACTATGTTAGTCAAGGGCTGGTATGTTATGATTGTCATAACATGACAACTTATAATGAAATCAGATCCCTCACACTAATTTGGGTGGATTAAATGCAGTTTTCTCTTTAGGCAGTTTTTTTTGGAATAATATACCATTGAGTTGTATTTGTTGTTGGACCATTCACCTAAATGTCTATTGATAGCATGCATTTAGACTAGTTTAGGCCACGTCTATTTCTGCCATTTTGATTTGTTTCGTTGATTTTTCCTTTAGTTTTATTTGGTTTTAGTAGTCTAGGAGTGTTCGGAGTCTACTCTTGCGCTCTTCTCATTTCAGGATCTTTTGGAGGCGTTTTTTGGAGAATGGTGGCCTTGATATGAAGATGTTCGAGTAGAGGACACGTTGGAATGGCGCCAACGACAAGTGTGCGGATGATAAGAAGAAGGCAGGACCAAGGCCGAGTAAGGAGAGAGTCCGGAACTGGAGCCAAAGGAGGAAACCGTGCCAAACCCGGCCAAGTCTCACCCCGTGTCGTGGAAGGCCAGGCAGACTTCAACTGGGAGTAACCCGGTCATGACCCGACCGGGTTTGTGACCGGGTCAGCAAGCGAGTTGTCACCTGAGTGTAACCCGGCCATGACCCGGCCGAGTTTCTGACCGGGTCGGGCCGCTGTTTCATTTCCGACTCATTTAATCCCCGGGCGTTTTGTCTTCTATTCGGAGGGGGTATAAAAGCCTTGTTAGAACTGCTATTCCATCATCTTGTAACTGTTTTAGATGTTTCAAAAACTCTCAAGAACCCTAGGGAAAACTTGGAGATTTTACTAGATTTGATTGTTGGAATTTCGTATCTCTTTGGAGAAGACAATTGGTATGTTGTTTCTTTCAATGAAATTGATTTCTCTTTCTCTCATGTCTAGCTAAATCCTCCTTTCTAAGGTTGGGTGAACCCAATGGTGATTTGATAGATTTGATTGGTAGTGTTTGGTTGTATGTATATGTAAATGTGAATTGATTCTATCCTAGGTTGCTTAATAACCTGATTGCTTTGTAATTGGGATTTCTAATTAGAATTTGAGACCGACCGGAGATAATGATAATTGGAGGTTGATTTAAATGGATCCCTAGGATAGAACTCGTGGGTTAATTGCGTGACCATCGATTTAACCCCTTGTGGCACTTGACTATCGATTAGATCCTTGGATGAGTAGATTCCGCTGAGCACAACAAGTGGATGTTGTTTCCACTTGTCCATTGATCTATGTAGAGCTTAATGGATCTAAATTAGATTGGCTTGCGCGAAAGTGATTGCTAATCTCATTTAGGTACACACACTATTGTCTGACCATGAAGTAGTGTTGACATTAGATAGCGAGTCCTTCAATTTACATTTGCATTGAAATACAATCCAATATTGCTTAAAACCTATTGTATCACCATTGTGGGGAGCCTAACCTTGGAAGCCTTTTTTTTTCCCTTGATTAATAATCTTGTTTGCTTGATATTTGTTACCATTGAAACCAAACCGAATTACAACCTTTTCTTGTTTACGACTTAATCTATTAGTTGAATTGACAATTGGTACTACATAGTCCCAGAGTTCGACACCTTGGTACTACACCCGAACCCGTACACTTGCGGGGTAGGATTTGGACCTATCATCTATTCATCCTGATGCATTCAGGTCAAGCATATTTTATGCCAAAGTTGGGATTGCTCTCAGTAGCAACTTCATTATGATAATGAGTGGGGGTATTGCTTGACATCCAGCCGTAGGTACATTAATGAATTAGTCGTATCCGATAGTCTTCTATACAAAAGGTATTCTTGATTGTATGATATGCTTGGTGTAGACATGTACCAAGCATGCAAATATTTAACGCCTACCCGTCACATTTTTGTAATTTACATGCCTTTGTTTATAGTTAACATAATTGAGAGAAATGTCTATTATCATCCCATGGAGATCCTAATATAATTAATGAAGATGTGGGTTGACAGAGGTCCATAAGAATTGAGGTCTATGGTGCCAACGTAATGTGTCTTGGACTTGCATATTCCGGAGGTGCTCCAGATAATGAAGTTGGCGTTGAACTTCCAGCAGTTTCATATAGTAAAATTTCTACACTCATTATGGACATATAAAAGCATTTTTTATTTTCACAAATAAGTGATACTTCTTAAGGCAATCCTCTACATAAGAAATGGTTATAAGTCAATAATACTTCTATCTCACTATCATCATGATTACACAAATGTTTACTTTTTAGTATTTCGTATGTTTACATTGTGTACCAATCATTTACGAATTATTTGCAAAAACAACTTCATACAATAGCTAATTTCCTAAACAACACTTCCAAAAAAATAGACAAATCATGTGTATATAAATTTTTTCTCTAAACTATCAGTCTTTGTATCTGATTTGTATTCCATATTATGGTAACAATCAAGATAAAGTGATGAGATAATTGTCTTAAAACCATCTAAAATAAATAAAATACACCAAAGTAATCACACCAAACGTGAAACACCAAGGGCAAAAGGCGCCCCTCTTCCTAGTAAAATTATAAATTTGTAAAATAACATAATAAGATATTGGAAGGTCAAAGTCTAAAAAAAATAACACAAATTTTTTTTTGTAATCTGAAAGATCTTATGCAATTTTTTTGTGATATTTTTGCATATGATTTTTCAAGTATAATCATTTTTTTAAGAAAATTACAATAAATAGTAAAAATCGTGACCAATGAAATAGCGTAAAGTGAATGGCTTGAATGAAGAGTATGTCATGTGGCATAGCTAGAATTGGAGGAAGGTGATTTGCTGTAGTAATTATATAGAGATTAGCTTACGTGATTATGTTACACAATTAATTTTAAACTAACTTATACGATAATCCAGCTACACAAACTTACACAATATTCAACTTACACAAATTGATCTGCACCAAAAAAAAAACTTACACAAATTGATCTAGCTTACATATATATAAGTAGTTTACATGATTAGGTTATTTCATTAGCCTTCGCAATTAGTTAGGATACATAAATATCTTTCACGATTAGGTTACATAATTAATTCTCACTGTTATGCTATATAATAGCTATCACGATTCGTGGATTCAAACCCAGTTTCTCCAAATGCTCAAGATTTCTTCCTGAAAGTGGAAGATGGATTTTCCCATACAAGAGCAATTCCATAACAACACTTCCTTAATTATAAGACCACCTACTTTTTTTCTCATGACACACAATTTTCCAGGCAACCAAAAATCTTCTACCTTTCTCTTTTCCCGTCCACATGAAACTCATGGTGAGCAATTCAATCTTGTTAATCACTTCCTAGGGAGTGCAAATATATTACACCAGTAAGTGTTGAGGCACTCCAAGACAGAGGTGATGAGTTGTAACCTGCCGACATAAGAAAGGGCGCGAGCTTGCCAATTTTATTAGTGCATTGACAACATTATTAATGTCATTGACAAATTATTAATATTATTGTTGACAATTTTATTAGTCTCATTGACAGTTTTAATGATGTTGACCGTTTCATTAGTGTTGTTGTTGACAGTTTATTAATCGTTGACAATTTATTAGTCATTGACAGTATATTAGTCGTTGATAGTTTTATTAGTGTTGTTGACAATTTTATTAGTGTCGTTGACAAGTTTATTTTTGTTGTCGACAAATAATTAGTGTCGTAGTTGACAGTTTTATTAGTGTTGACACTAAATTAATCATCTTGATACTGTAACTACTCGTGTTGACAGTTTATTTTGGTGTGTTGACAATATAATTAGTGATGATACCCATTTTATTAGTCATGTTGATAGCTGAATAAGTGTTATTGATAGTATATTGTTGACATTATATAAATGTTGCTGACAATTGTATAAGTGTTTTTGACAATAAATTAGTGTCATATGGTTGCGTTGACAATTTGTTTAGTCATGTTGAAAATTTTATTAGTCATGTTGTTGACAGTTTATTAGTGTTGTATAAGTGTGTTGACAATTTATGTAGTCATGTCAACAAATTTAACTAGTCATGTCGTTGACAGTTTAATTACACATGTTGACAGTTTGATTACTCATGTTGACAGTTTGAATAGTTTTGTTAACAATTTGATTAATTTTGTTGACAATTTATTTATCTGAGTGACAGTTTATTCTGTTGTGTTCACAGTTGAATTAATCGTGTTGACAATTTAATAAACTATGATACACATTTTATTAGTCGTGTTCATAGGTGTACATATAAGTGTTATTGACAGTATATAAATGTTGCTGACAAGTGTACAAATGTTGTTTACAGTTGTATAAGTGTTGTTGACAATTATATAAGTGTTGTTGACAATTTTTTATTACTATTGTTGATAGGTATTGAATGTGTAGTGGGGTCACTCGAATTAGTAATGAAGCTTCTGACTGTCTTAGGAAATGTAATTTTGTATTCACATGTAGACAGATATATATATATATATATAATGATAAAGAAGGGAAAAATTTCCTTTTGACTTTTGTCCTATAAATTGAGCCACTCCTACTCTCCTAGTGGTGTGAGCCCACTGTATTACTCCCTCTGTCCCAATTTATTAGTCTCATTTCAATCCGACACATATGCCGAGACACGTTTTGTATCGTTAATATCTTTAGTTACATGTTAATAAAAAATTATAATTTTTTAATATTGTTAAAAGGCTTATTGAGACGAATCAAACAAGACCCCACATGACAATGTTTTTTATTATATATTAGAAGATATCTACAAGATTCTCTCGATTTGTGAATAGTGTCAAAAAATGAAATGAGACTAACATTATGGGACGGAGAGAGTATTTTGCAAGTTGCATAGGTTGCATAATTTGAGTAGCCTTAAATTCTATTTTATTTCTTGTTAAGGTATGGTGCACCATTCATATATCTGTAACTCTTTATGTTGAACATTTGTTACCTTTTGCTTTGTTAACTTTGTTCTTGACACTGTTTTGGTTGTTGCAAATGGATGAACAATGTCATGTCTTTTATTGATTCTGTTCACATTTGCGTCATATTCATGGATTTTAACAGTAAGCTAAATCACAACCTTTCAACAATGTTTAGGTTACTAAGCAACCAGTCAATAGGGCCGGTCGCAAAGAACAAGGAAATAGAATCAAGGTGAATGAGCACCAACACTTTAGCCTTAGTGAAATCCTGAAATATAGGTGGAGCAAGAATTCTGGTTGGTCGGGGCATATCATACATTTAGGCCCTTGCTAAATACAGCCCGGGCGTTTTCTAAATAACGCCCGGGCCCTCGCGTTCTGCGAGGAAGCGCATCCTCGCAGAACGCGAGAGTGCGTCCCCTCGCAGAACGCGAGGGTGCGTCACCTCGCAGAACGCGAGGGTGTTTTTTCCCTATAAAAGGGGAAAAACCCTACTCGGCCCATTTTTACAGCCACCATAAAAAAATTCCGCCGCTCTCTTCTCATTTTACCATCTCTCTCAATTTCAACCTACTTCTTCTTCCTCTTTTCAATTCAAATCTCCATATAAGGTATGTTTCTAATACTCTTATGCTTTTTAATGTTGTTTTTAGATGAATATATGTTGTTAGTATAGAAAATTGCATATTATATGATGTTTTGATATTGAATGTTGATTTAGAAATGGTTGTATAATGGATGAAAGATGATGATTTTGAATTATGGTGGATGAGTGGATGTTGTTTTATGTTGAAATTCATTAGGGTTAGGGTTTTTTATTAGGGTTGTTGATTTTATTTAGGGTTTTGATGTTTATTTGGTAATTTACTTAAATTGATAGGTATTTTAGCTAAAATATTGAATTTTCGTCGGAAAATCTCGCCGGAAACTGTTGCCGGAAACTCATGATAGTGCAAATTGACGCAGAACGCGAGGGGTGTAGTATACTCGCAGAACGCGAGGGTCATGGTACTCGCAGAACGCGAGGGTCATGGTACTCGCAGAACGCGAGTGTCATGCTACTCGCAGAACGCGAGGAATTGACATAAGAGGAAATTCTTTCCTCTTCTGCAGATACATATTTATATACTGATTTTACTTTATATACTGTTATATTTATATACTGATTCTACTTTACATTTTTTTAGGTAATGGATCGTCCTGGACGTTCAACCCGTCGAAGAAATAGGAACGCTGTGAGAGAACGAGCAAAGAATAACACACCGGTAGAGCTCTTCCCCGAGGGGCTCCCCGACGTTGATTATCGCGCCATAGAGCGGTACAGTGGTGTCCATAGTTATGCCGGGGAAGACTGTTCTGTGCCTAGTGGGATAGAACGAGCAGATACATATCAAGGGTATCGAAATGATGATTGGGACCTTTATTCTCAAGAGTCAGTTTCATGTGCACAACCGTCAACTCAATGGGCACCACAATCAACTCCATATGAACAATCGGGTAGCTGGGACAATTTCATTCCTCAGTATGCTGTAGTGGAAGTTGGACAAGGGTGGGGTGGACAAAGTTGGGTCGGTGGACAATGTTGGGGAGGTGGATTTGGTGAGGGAAGTGTTCCTGAAGACATGGGTCAAGGAAGTGGACAAGCTTGTTCTTCTTCTTACAATCCTCAACCAGAACCGATGGAACAAGAGTACCAGGATGAAGGTGTTGGGGAAGAACACGAAGAAGAAGGTGATGATGATGATGATGATGATGAAGAAGAAGAAGAAGAAGAAGAATTGGTCCAGAAACCAAAAAGAAAGAGGAAGTCCAAGAAGAATGAGCCAAAGTATGATCCTGAGCTCACTCATTCCACACCTGGCGGTCCAGAAGATCCCGAGTTGCTTAAGGGATTTGAAGCACATGTGGCGTTCCACATCCAGAAAGGGGAGGTAATTTACTAATTTATTGATTTTCTGCATTTTTAATACATTAACAGAAATTCTGCAGAATGCACAGAAAATGCAATTTCTGTGCATTTTCTCGCAGAACGCGAGGAGTGGCATACTCGCAGAACGCGAGGGTGTTACACTTCGCAGAACGCGAGAAAATGCTTGGTTTCTGCAGAAGCTGATAATTCTGCAGAAACTGTATTTTTTGTAAATTTGGCCTGCAGTGTGTAATTTTGTATTTTTCTGCAGTTGAAAGGTCCGATGAAGCCACAACAACGGACAAAGCAAAGCAGTGATTGGCCATTGGACAACGATGACTGGTCAGAGATTCCCGGTGCTGTTGGATTGTCAGATCTACCTGACATGATGTACGAAGCAATCGACTATCCGTTGATTGAAGCGTTCATCGAACGATGGCAACCGGAGACTAACTCATTCCACCTCCCTTGTGGTGAGATCACTACTGGCCTTCTGGATGTACATATGATTTTAGGCCTACCTATAGAAGGGAAAGCAATGACTACTTGTAAGAAACTGGGTGCCAAGTTTAGTCATGATGAGATTATAAAATACTATGGTAGGAAGGGGGCGGAAATTTTTGGAGTAGATCCGCACACTTTAGATTCTGGGAGGGTGAAAGCTGATTGGTTTAGAAGGCATTGTGAAAACCTAGGTCCAGAGCGAAAGGGTTTAGGATGGGTTTTGTATACTGCTTCCTCACTCTTATTTCCGGACAAGTCACAGAACTTGATTCGGCTTAGATATGGGCCTTATTTGGAAACCTATGCCCATGCTACGGGCATATCGTGGGGTTCAGCTGCTTTGGCCCATCTGTATAGGCAGCTGGGGGTATGCACACGACAGGGTTGTGCCCAGATGTCTTTCTGTTACACCTTGTTGCAGGTATTATACTTTCTAAGCGTTTAATTTACATACTTATATATATTTTCATATTTAACGTACTTTGTATTTCTTAGGCATGGATCTACAACTACTTCCCACACTTCCGACCTACTGAACGTCCTCGGTGGAGAGCGGAGCAACCATGGGCATACCGGTGGATGCCTAAGAATGTAAAGCTGAAGAAGGGGCAAGTCGGAAGGGACTATAGGGGAGCGCTCGATATTCTTATGCCGGAGATGGTAAGTTTCTGCATTTTCTGGGATTTCTGCATTTTTTTAGTACGCAGCAGTAATTTGTTTGATTATGCAACATTTTCTCGCAGAACGCGAGTCTGTGGCTTCTTGCAGAACGCGAGGATGCACACACTCGCAGAACGCGAGAAAATGCAAGTTTCTGCATTTTGTCCTAGTTTCAGCAGTTTCTGGTGTTTTACAGACTTCACCATGCATTTTTCTGTCATTTTGTTAGGTATGTTGGAACCCGTATGGAGCACAAGACTTCACCGATCCTGAGCTTGCTCCCGCTCTATTTCACGGGGTGCTATCTTGCTGTGACATCACCGAACCACACATGCCTGATAGGTGTCCCAGACAATTTGGGAGAGTGCAGCGTATTCCTAGGCCAGTCATCGAACCGCTCAAAGCTCATAGGTTGAAAAACATTATGTGTTATAGTGTTTTTTATGACGCCAACCAATGGCTTTGGGAGTCAAGAGATGTTCACTCTTTGTCTCTCGATGATATGGGGCCAGTTGCCTATGCACCACATGAATGCTCCCATGATTACATGGATTGGTACATCAAGAGGACCCATAGGTATATCCGTCCTGCAATCCCTGGGATGATTACTGAGAGACAGGTGATTGGCCGGGTGTACAATGACATGGACCGGTATCGGTTTGCCACTCCAGAGGATTTTGATTCATATCACGCCCAAATGCTACTATGTATGTCAAATCTCGCTCCCTTCCGACCACGAGAAGACGAGTAGCCTTTCGTTTTGTGTTTTGGATTGTGTTTTGGATTGCTTTCTTAGGTGTTTTGTTGCGTGGATAATTTTGTTGGATTATGTTTAGGGATATGTTGGCGTTTTTTCAATTCTGTTGGATTGTGTTTTTTGCATAACCTCGCAGAACGCGAGGTGTACCCTCCTCGCAGAACGCGAGGTGTACATTCCTCGCAGAACGCGAGGAATTACATTTTCTGGAAAATGTCCATTACATGAGTTCCTGTTTAAGAATTTAAAAAACCATCTCCAGTTCAACATTACATTACAAATTCAGCGAATAAAACATAACTTCAACATTACATTTCAAAGGCGGCACATCGATGTGACACAAGATCGTGCAAAGAAAAAGCATCTCTTTCAGCGTTTCGCCACCAAGGAGTAAACACATGAGGTAATGGGCAGTTTTCTTCAAGACGCAACTACAAGAAAACAACAACGTTAGGAAGTTGCATATTAGATAGTAATTCATAAGTAGATCCAAAAACTTACCGGAACAAAATGTCTCTCACTCTGAATATAGAATAAGCAGAACGTCGGAAGTGTGTCACCATCTTCTAACCAAGTAGGACGTTGTAGAGGAAGGTAAGTGTAGTTAGCACTTTTTCCCACCGTTACGAACACTATGTTGAATGTGGATGCCACAAGGCATCCCATTTCCGGGGTAGCTAGCCAGTGATCTTCTGGAGCCCTTCCTATTCCTTCCCATGTAAGTTGGTGTAAAGCGCTCTCCAAAGTTGGTTGTTGTGGAGGTCCAATCCAAGTTCCTTGAACTAGGTGCCAAATCTGTTTGACCTTAGCTATCATCAAATCTCTTACTTCCCTCCATAAGTGTTGGTTGTCATGCAATTCATGAGCTATTGCTCTAAATCCACAATTTCCATCTCCATTTACCTCAAACCAACCATTCACATGGGTGCGCATTGACGCGGGTATGTGAGACTTGTACTTGCCAATCACCTTAATCTTTGGTTTCTTGAATGTTTCAGAATTAGAAGCATTTTTTTGCTTCTTTGGGGGTGTTTCTTCCAAATCTCTAGCATCCATCTCAACATTAGTGTGCTCCCATGCAGACGGTCTTCTTTGCGTTGACCTAGGTTGTTTGTTAGGAGCTCCGACTGGACGACCTCCGGTGTGCTTTGAAATAGCCGGCTCTTTTAGAGGAGTATTTACTTTCCCAATGTCTAAAACAGTTTGTGCACACTTTTCTTGATCATGGGGGCACAATTTCGGAAACGTTTCCTCATAGAAAGTCTGAAAAAGACGTCTTGCCACCTTACTCTTAACTTCCAGTATGCCGGGAACATCAACTTCTTCCAAACTCAAAGTACTCCAGAAAGGGTGCAACTCTGATACTCTTAGTGGTCTTTGCTCCTTCCAATGTCTTACAATCTGATGAACACACATCAACCCATCTCTAATCTTGATCCCGCAGCTACAAAACATATTAAAGTGCGCACCTAATCTCTCCCCCTTCGTGTATTCCTTAAGCAAAAATTCTATGCATTTGTAAGAGACTTTGAACTTCAAGACTTTAAACAAGTCCGCCCCTTCAACAACTGTGAAGCTCTTATTCAAACTCTCGGTGAAAGACACAGTAATCTCCTTAAGTTGGTTCTCCGCCATTGTTTTGTATTCTTTGAACATTGTGTCTAGCCTAGCATTTCCACTTGACAAGTATGACTTAAGACATGAATGTGCTCCTTCAACTCTAAAATGTTCGAAAAACAATAAAATGCAAATACAAATCAGAACCTGTGGATCCTTCTGTAATGTGTAACTCCTCGCGTTCTGCGAGGTGTGTACACCTCGCGTTCTGCGAGTTCATACATTGTTCCAGGATCTTTGCATTCGAAAATGCGTCAACACTGAATCAAGGAATTTACTCGCGTTCTGCGAGATGGTATGCCCTCGCGTTCTGCGAGGTGTGCATTACAGAAGCTCTTTTTATCATATGTAGAAGGTGGACATAAATAACAGAACATACCTTTTTGTCGTGTTATTCCCGAGAGTGAAGACATTATCCGTCCATGCTGAAACAAGTCTTTCTTTGTAACGGTTTAGCCAATTCGTTCTCACGTACTTCAATACGGCTGGATAAGCTCGCCATTCGTCCTCAAGTTTCTTCAAAGTACTGTTGTAATCTTCTTCAGTGGTTTGTTCGAACACGTTATAATAATCATTTGAAATATGAACCCCCAATGCTTGTGTGCCCATAGCTATCTTGGCTCTCGCCTCTATGTTCTTCCTTACATGTCGCCTACATAAGAGAAACTTTGCATTTGGCCATAACTTGTCTGTTGCATTCATAAGAGCCATCTCACGGTCAGTGACGAAGCAAGTAGGCGATGCTCCTATTCTCAAATACATCGTCTGCAGCTGCTGCAACGCCCATAAATAACTATCCTCGCTCTCAGCCTCTAACCATACCCCGCACACAACAAAATTCTTCCATGTAGAAGTCAAACCGACTATCTCCAGGAAGGGAACATTGTACCTGGAACCAAAATACAGTAAGATAAATACAACATAAAAACAGAATGATAAATACTTACCTGTTCGTGCTATAAGTCGAGTCCATCAAAATGACATATGGAAACGCCTTTAAGAGTTTCATTGATTCGGGGCTAGCAAAGAACAAGTCGCCTATTATCGAAGGGTTCGTTGCACTTGGCCTATACTCCATGAAGTAGTTGCTCTCTTTGCATTGGTGAAAGAATTCTTGAACCACGGTTCTACCTTCCATTTCCTCTTCCCTTATATGTCTTACCAAATTGTACACTTGGTTCTTCTTTGTGCAACTTCCGGGATCCTTGTTTATCTCAGTGTAAATCTGATTTGGAGAACAATGTGAAAGTACCATCTCACGAACCTTTTTCTTTTGATCCGGGGTTGGCCTCCCGGCAAATGCATTCCCGACCAAACTATCTCCAATAGGATGGTTGTGCAAACCACAAACAACCACTAATCTCCAATTCTCTTCAACCCGGTTCTCCATGAGCTTCAACTGAAATTTACACCCCGTTTTCTTGCTCTTTGTGTTTGATCTAACACCGACACCTTTAGGCCTATGGCTTCCCCCTTTCTCACAAATGATTTGAATCTTACCACTTTGCCCCGGTTTAGATGGTACACTCCTTCCAATAGAGATCATAAACTTGTGTTGCTTTGCAACATTCAAAGCCCACAAATGAGCGATCTCCTTAGAGGCAAACACTTGCTCCGTAGTGAAATATTCCGAATAATCCCTAGAAACAACCTCTTCCTCACATACGGGACTATCAAACTTTGGTGCAGTGCGTAAAGAGGGAAGAAAACACATCTCCTCTCCTACGTTTGTTGGTGGGTTAGCAAATTGTGAATCAAACGCATCATAGCTTGATGGCACCTCATATGTACATGGCATGGAATAAGTAGATGGCACGGGCAACTCATAAGTAGATGGCACATGCAATTCATATGCAGATGGCACATGTTGTTCATATAAAGATGGTTGATGATAATATCCAAAGTCGTCAATCCCTAAATCAAATGACGGTGGCGAAACGGGCACCGTATTCCGCGAGGGGTAGGTGTAGTCATTCAACTGGATTGCATTCAATCCAGTGAACAAAGAAAAATTCACCTATAACAATGCTTCTGTTAATACTCTGTAATGTGCAACTTCTCGCGTTCTGCGAGGGACGCCCTTCTCGCGTTCTGCGAGGGAGGCACTTCTCGCGTGACGCGAGGGGCTTCCTCTCGCAGAACGCGAGAAGTTGCTAATTCCTAAAACTAGTCCTTCAACGGGATATTTTAACATAACATGAGTTTCTACATTAAAAACCATAAAAACCCTAAAAACATGAACACATCTAAGTTTTTGACATTATATGCAAAAGTCATCTCTTCAACACTTACTACTACTAGATTTAACATGAAATACAACATAATAAGTTCATTTTAGCTCTTAATGGTGCAAAACAAATTAAAATTCAAAAATTAAGTAAGAACATTACCTCATTTGAATGGTAACTTGATGAACCATCATCTCCATTCCCTCCTTTGTTGAATTCCTCTTCATCTTCCATTATTTAGGTGTTTTTAGAGTGTTTTGAAGTTTTAAGGTTTTGAAAATGGGTTTTAATGGAGGGTGAAAGAGGTGAAAGATGATAAAAAGAGGTGTTAGGGTAGGGTTAATAGGTGTTACGGAATACTTAAAATAAGGAGGTAGTTATTATAGTTAGGTGGGGACAAGACATGTAGTAATGGCGCACAACAACGTCCATCTGACATGCTAATCTCGCGTTCTGCGAGTACCCATACACTCGCGTTCTGCGAGGACACGTACACTCGCAGAACGCGAGATTAGCATGCATGTAATTAACCTAATTTTTTGCTAATCTCGCAGAACGCGAGTGTACGTGTCCTCGCAGAACGCGAGTGACCCGGCGTTGTTTGAATAAAGCACCGGGCTGTATATAAGAATCGTGTACATTTAGGCCCTTGCTAAATACAGCCCGGGCGTTTTCTAAATAACGCCCGGGCCCTCGCGTTCTGCGAGGAAGCGCATCCTCGCAGAACGCGAGAGTGCGTCCCCTCGCAGAACGCGAGAGTGCGTCCCCTTGCAGAACGCGAGGGTGCGTCACCTCGCAGAACGCGAGGGTGTTTTTTCCCTATAAAAGGGGAAAAACCTTACTCGGCCCATTTTTACAGCCACCATAAAAAAATTCCGCCACTCTCTTCTCATTTTACCATCTCTCTCAATTTCAACCTACTTCTTCTTCCTCTTTTCAATTCAAATCTCCATATAAGGTATGTTTCTAATACTCTTATGTTTTTTAATGTTGTTTATAGATGAATATATGTTGTTAGTATAGAAAATTGCATATTATATGATGTTTTGATATTGAATGTTGATTTAGAAATGGTTGTATAATGGATGAAAGATGATGATTTTGAATTATGGTGGATGAGTGGATGTTGTTTTATGTTGAAATTCATTAGGGTTAGGGTTTTTTATTAGGGTTGTTGATTTTATTTAGGGTTTTGATGTTTATTTGGTAATTTACTTAAATTGATAGGTATTTTAGCTAAAATATTGAATTTTCGTCGGAAAATCTCGCCGGAAACTGTTGCCGGAAACTCATGATAGTGCAAATTGACGCAGAACGCGAGGGGTGTAGTATACTCGCAGAACGCGAGGGTCATGGTACTCGCAGAACGCGAGGGTCATGGTACTCGCAGAACGCGAGTGTCATGCTACTCGCAGAACGCGAGGAATTGACATAAGAGGAAATTCTTTCCTCTTCTGCAGATACATATTTATATACTGATTTTACTTTATATACTGTTATATTTATATACTGATTCTACTTTACATTTTTTTAGGTAATGGATCGTCCTGGACGTTCAACCCGTCGAAGAAATAGGAACGCTGTGAGAGAACGAGCAAAGAATACAACACCGGTAGAGCTCTTCCCCGAAGGGCTCCCCGACGTTGATTATCGCGCCATAGAGCGGTACAGTGGTGTCCATAGTTATGCCGGGGAAGACTGTTCTGTGCCTAGTGGGATAGAACGAGCAGATACATATCAAGGGTATCGAAATGATGATTGGGACCTTTATTCTCAAGAGTCAGTTTCATGTGCACAACCGTCAACTCAATGGGCACCACAATCAACTCCATATGAACAATCGGGTAGCTGGGACAATTTCATTCCTCAGTATGCTGTAGTGGAAGTTGGACAAGGGTGGGGTGGACAAAGTTGGGTCGGTGGACAATGTTGGGGAGGTGGATTTGGTGAGGGAAGTGTTCCTGAAGACATGGGTCAAGGAAGTGGACAAGCTTGTTCTTCTTCTTACAATCCTCAACCAGAACCGATGGAACAAGAGTACCAGGATGAAGGTGTTGGGGAAGAACACGAAGAAGAAGGTGATGATGATGATGATGATGATGATGATGAAGAAGAAGAAGAAGAAGAATTGGTCCAGAAACCAAAAAGAAAGAGGAAGTCCAAGAAGAATGAGCCAAAGTATGATCCTGAGCTCACTCATGCCACACTTGGCGGTCCAGAAGATCCCGAGTTGCTTAAGGGATTTGAAGCACATGTGGCGTTCCACATCCAGAAAGGGGAGGTAATTTACTAATTTATTGATTTTCTGCATTTTTAATACATTAACAGAAATTCTGCAGAATTATCAGAAAATGCAATTTCTGTGCATTTTCTCGCAGAACCATCTCACGAACCTTTTTCTTTTGATCCGGGGTTGGCCTCCCGGCAAATGCATTCCCGACCAAACTATCTCCAATAGGATGGTTGTGCAAACCACAAACAACCACTAATCTCCAATTCTCTTCAACCCGGTTCTCCATCAGCTTCAACTGAAATTTACACCCCGTTTTCTTGCTCTTTGTGTTTGATCTAACACCGACACCTTTAGGCCTATGGCTTCCCCCTTTCTCACAAATGATTTGAATCTTACCACTTTGCCCCGGTTTAGATGGTACACTCCTTCCAATAGAGATCATAAACTTGTGTTGCTTTGCAACATTCAAAGCCCACAAATGAGCGATCTCCTTAGAGGCAAACACTTGTTCCGTAGTGAAATATTCCGAATAATCCCTAGAAACAACCTCTTCCTCACATACGGGACTATCAAACTTTGGTGCAGTGCGTAAAGAGGGAAGAAAACACATCTCCTCTCCTACGTTTGTTGGTGGGTTAGCAAATTGTGAATCAAACGCATCATAGCTTGATGGCACCTCATATGTACATGGCATGGAATAAGTAGATGGCACGGGCAACTCATAAGTAGATGGCACATGCAATTCATATGTAGATGGCACATGTTGTTCATATAAAGATGGTTGATGATAATATCCAAAGTCGTCAATCCCTAAATCAAATGACGGTGGCGAAACGGGCACCGTATTCCGCGAGGGGTAGGTGTAGTCATTCAACTGGATTGCATTCAATCCAGTGAACAAAGAAAAATTCACCTATAACAATGCTTCTGTTAATACTCTGTAGGAGGCACTTCTCGCGTTCTGCGAGGGAGGCACTTCTCGCGTTCTGCGAGGGAGGCACTTCTCGCGTTCTGCGAGGGAGGCACTTCTCGCGTAACGCGAGGGGCTTCCTCTCGCAGAACGCGAGAAGTTGCTATTTCCTGAAACTAGTCATTCAACGGGATATTTTAACATAACATGAGTTTCTACATTAAAAACCATAAAAACCCTAAAAACATGAACACATCTAAGTTTTTGACATTATATGCAAAAGTCATCTCTTCAACACTTACTACTACTACTAGATTTAACATGAAATACAACATAATAAGTTCATTTTAGCTCTTAATGGTGCAAAACAAATTAAAATTCAAAAATTAAGTAAGAACATTACCTCATTTGAATGGTAACTTGATGAACCATCATCTCCATTCCCTCCTTTGTTGAATTCCTCTTCATCTTCCATTATTTTAGGTGTTTTTAGAGTGTTTTGAAGTTTTAAGGTTTTGAAAATGAGTTTTAATGGAGGGTGAAAGAGGTGAAAGATGATAAAAAGAGGTGTTAGGGTAGGGTTAATAGGTGTTACGGAATACTTAAAATAAGGAGGTAGTTATTATAGTTAGGTGGGGACAAGACATGTAGTAATGGCGCACAACAACGTCCATCTGACATGCTAATCTCGCGTTCTGCGAGGGACGTGACACTCGCGTTCTGCGAGATTAGCATGCATGTAATTAACCTAATTTTTTGCTAATCTCGCAGAACGCGAGAGGCCGTGTCCTCGCAGAACGCGAGTGATCCGGCGTTGTTTGAATAAAGCACCGGGCTGTATATAAGAACCGTGTACATTTATCCAACGAGAGAGATACCGATGAAATCTCTCACAAGTAGAGAGCAAAAAGAAACACTGATCACTTTCAAAGTGTGGATATATCGGGTCCAAACCGACATTTTATTTACCGATTCCTATCTTGTTACCAACGAGATATGGATCTACAACCATAAAATTTATATTAAATATCATATTTTTGTGACATCATATAATAATATATATCTATATGTTAAACATACTTAATATGAATATCAATATTTTATAAATTTATTTTAATTGATAAGTTAATAGAGTTGGAAAATATAATTTCAATATCCAAGTCATTACTATTTTATCATTGATACATGTGTCATATCTTCGTTGAACTAAAATAAAGGTGAAGTTTCAATTGTGTCACATTGAGTTTCTAAAACCCAAACTCAATAATTACCAAAGTTTGACAATTACTATGAAACTTGAGGTTTCATCAATGAAGATAGTCTTATTAATAGTCTTCGTAAGCAAAAAAGTTGAACTTAATCTGTTATTTGGTGAAAGTAAACTTAATTGTAGACAAATTCGGATTACATATGACTGACGAATAATCTGAAAAACCCGTACATGGCGCGGACCACTTAGTTTTAGAACAATTTAACATTCAAATTAGCATTTTTATTGACTGAAAATAGTGTCTTTGAAATGGACTACCGACATATAATTTTTATTAAAACTCCATTAACTTAAAATAAAAATGTTGGGAGCGTGTATTGGTACTTAGTCTAACAATCAGTTGCTATCTTGCCTTAAAACGCGTAGACTAAAGTTTTGTTCAAACATAGCAAAAAAACGTGACAAGTGATCTCGACCCTGCGCTGAGCCACATCCACGGCTAAGATTCATCAACTTTACACATAGAAGCTTCTCGAACGACAAATTAAAAAGCGAAAATAAGGGGCGGCCAAAACCCTAGTTGTCTTCCCTTCATAAGCTGCCTCTTAGCCTTCACTTGAATTCCTCTTTCGTTCGCTCCTCGAAGCTATTTCCTCTTCCCTTCTCTCTCTTTCCTCTCGAACTTCATCTGTAATCAGTAATGGCAGGCAAGGGAGAGGGACCGGCTATCGGTATCGATCTCGGTACCACCTATTCTTGTGTTGGTGTATGGCAACATGATCGCGTTGAGATCATAGCCAATGATCAGGGTAACAGGACGACTCCGTCTTACGTTGGATTCACTGATAGTGAAAGGCTAATTGGTGATGCTGCCAAGAATCAGGTTGCCATGAACCCCATCAACACTGTATTCGGTTAGTTAAATCTCTTAAACCTTGTCTTTCGCTTGTAGTTATGGATCTGGACTGTTATTTGTTTGCTGAAGTCTGCAAGCTAAGGTTTTGGTTTGATTTCATTGTATTCTGGCTTGAATCCGTTTTCGATCTGGCATACTTGAGTATTCGTTGTTTCGCTTGCGCCTGTTATAACGACACTGAGATATGCTTAGGCTGCGATGATGGCAGAACTTTGTCCTGAACCTTTAGAATAGGCTGCGCTTTGCCTTAATTTCAAATAAAAACAACCAATTTGTTTCGGTCTGTATTAATGTTGTAGATGTGGGAGTTAACTGGCTTGCTGATTTAGAAGTATTCTTTATCATGTGGGAATGTTATCTACGGAGTATTGAAGTATCATTGTTGTGATAATTTGAGGCTTTCTTTTTTGCGTTTACACAATACAATACAGTATTCTGATTTTGTATTTTGATTTTCAGATGCCAAGAGGTTGATTGGTAGGAGGTTTAGTGATGCTTCCGTTCAAAGTGACATCAAATTGTGGCCATTCAAGCTGACCCCCGGACCTGCTGACAAGCCCATGATTTCTGTCAACTACAAGGGCGAGGAGAAGCAGTTTGCTGCTGAGGAGATTTCTTCTATGGTCCTCATTAAGATGCGGGAGATTGCTGAGGCTTATCTTGGCTCTTCAGTGAAGAACGCAGTCGTCACAGTCCCTGCATACTTCAATGACTCTCAGCGACAGGCCACCAAGGATGCTGGTGTCATTGCCGGTCTAAACGTCATGCGTATCATCAATGAGCCCACAGCTGCTGCTATTGCCTACGGTCTTGACAAGAAGGCCACCAGTGTTGGAGAGAAGAATGTTCTCATCTTTGATCTTGGAGGTGGTACCTTTGATGTCTCTCTTCTCACCATTGAAGAGGGTATCTTTGAGGTGAAAGCCACTGCTGGAGACACCCATCTTGGAGGAGAAGATTTTGATAACAGAATGGTCAACCACTTCGTCCAGGAATTCAAGAGGAAGAGCAAGAAGGACATCACTGGCAACCCCAGAGCTCTAAGAAGGTTGAGGACTTCATGTGAGAGGGCAAAGAGAACTCTCTCATCCACTGCCCAGACCACAATCGAGATTGACTCCTTGTTTGAAGGAATCGACTTCTACTCCACCATCACCCGTGCCCGTTTTGAGGAGCTTAACATGGACCTCTTCAGAAAGTGCATGGAGCCAGTTGAGAAGTGTCTAAGAGATGCCAAGATGGACAAGAGCACCGTTCACGATGTTGTTCTTGTTGGTGGTTCTACTAGAATTCCCAAGGTCCAGCAACTCCTACAAGACTTCTTCAATGGCAAGGAGCTTTGCAAGAGCATCAACCCAGATGAGGCTGTTGCCTATGGTGCTGCTGTTCAAGCTGCTATCTTGAGTGGTGAGGGCAATGAGAAGGTACAAGATCTTCTTCTGCTTGATGTCACTCCTCTCTCCCTTGGTTTGGAAACTGCTGGAGGTGTCATGACAGTCCTTATCCCAAGAAACACCACAATCCCGACCAAGAAGGAGCAAGTCTTCTCCACCTACTCTGACAACCAGCCAGGTGTGTTGATCCAAGTATACGAAGGTGAACGTGCTAGAACAAAGGACAACAACCTGCTCGGGAAATTCGAGCTCTCTGGAATCCCCCCAGCCCCACGTGGTGTTCCTCAGATCACTGTTTGCTTTGACATTGATGCCAACGGTATCTTGAACGTCTCAGCTGAAGACAAGACCACAGGGCAGAAGAACAAGATCACCATCACCAACGACAAGGGGCGTCTTTCCAAGGACGAGATTGAAAGAATGGTTCAGGAGGCAGAGAAGTACAAGTCGGAGGACGAGGAGCACAAGAAGAAGGTTGAGTCCAAGAACGCCCTTGAGAACTATGCTTACAACATGAGGAACACTGTGAAGGACGAGAAGATCAGTGGGAAGTTGGGCCCAGATGACAAGAAGAAGATTGAGGATGCCATTGATGAAGCAATCACATGGCTGGACAACAACCAGCTGGCTGAGGCTGATGAGTTTGAAGACAAGATGAAGGAGCTTGAGAGCATCTGCAACCCAATCATTGCCAAGATGTACCAGGGTGCAGGTGGTGAGGGTGCTCCCATGGATGATGAAGCTCCACCAGCTGCTGGCGGTCCAGGCCCTAAGATCGAGGAGGTCGACTAAGTTTTTTAGTTTTTCTATTAACTCAGTATGAATGCTTATGGATTTCTCTTGCGTTTTGGTGTGTTCTTTTGATGACTGGGTACCAATTATATCTTTCTCAGACCTTGTGTTTGAGATGGAACTCAATTGCGTTTCACCGTTTCTCCCTATGTTGCCATTATATATATTTCAGTAGAAGAGTTGTGTTACAAATTTACAATTTATTGTGCGATTTGCTTGATGAATGATAATTCTTGAGTTGAGGAGTTGCAATGCTAGAGTTTGGTTCGTGAGATACCTATGGAGTATATTGTTTCTCTGATGATAAAATACCACTCCCTTCCATTTACAATATTGGATTATGCTTCAAGGGTAGGAACTTAGTCATTAACAAAGTTCCTTCCAATATGAATAGGTTGTAAAACATCCATCTAAAAACGGGTTAAGTAATCCTTTTTGCATTTTAAATTGTATTTTCTAACCCTAAAAATTTCTAGTGTGGTAACTAACTTCTTGGATTTATGACAACTTGGGTTGATGACAGTATTATTTTTTTATGACAGTTTGGGTTGATTACAGTAATATTTTTTGATGACAGTTTGGGTTGATGACAATAATATTTTTTGATGACATTATTTTTTTTTATGACAGTGATTTTCGTTGATGACAGTAATTTTTTTGATGACAATAATTTTAGTTGGTAATTCGCATCGAAGACAGTAATTCGCATTGACGACAATTTTAGTTGATGACAGATTTGGTTGATGAAATTTGTGATGAAAGTATAGGTTAATAACATTTTTAATAATATTAAATGTGAGATGGAATGTCATCCACAAAATATTTAGTGTCATCAAAACTACAAAACTGTCATAGGAAGGAAATAACTTCTGCAAATTGAAATTCTCAAACACAATAACTTGCATACACACATTCACAAACACAAATTTACTGTCATCAACTTGTTATTGTCACCAAAAAACTTCCTTTGCTCCTCCATTTTTCGGCCATGAACTGTCATCAACTTCAGGTTATCAGCCAAAAAGCACAAAAGGATGCAAACATCAACCACCTGCGAACATCACTGACAAACTTCACTACACCAAATAAACTGATTCATTGAGATGAAAATATCTTATAACTATAAACTTAATCACTATTAAAATGTCATCATCTTCTTTATTAAATCAATTTGTAGTTAAAGATGAAAAATAACTAAAGAAATATCAAATTTGATGTAATACTCCTTGGAAAGATCCAGCTATTCGATTAGACAACATATAAATTGTCATCAAACTAATAGAAGTCTGTCATCAAGCCAAATTACAAACTTGTTGTCTCAATATATAATATAAGAAATCATCTAATTTCCTACAAATACCACGTATCATGAAAACCACACCATTCAAATTAATTTAGAAAGGTTGAGATGGAGGATATCACCTGCAAGGCTGCAACAGTTCATCATACATAACAGAGGGAGTGGACATAGGAAGAGATGGATCAACAAGAGCTTGTCGCAACCAAAACAATCCTTCGTCCGCAGGCGGAGCTTCTTCGGATCTGATGACCGATAACAGAGATTCCGATGACAGAGGTGGATTTGACGACAGGCGGAGCTTCGGTCCTCGTTGATGACAGTCTGGCCTCGAGAAGTGCTCCCATAGGAACGACCGATAACAGAGGTGAATCTGATGACAGAAGCAGAGCTACTGTCCTCGCCGATGAGAGAGGTGGATCTGAAGGCTTCTTCGGATCGTTTATGGAGAAGAGATTACCGCTAAGTCTTCAACTTGTTATTGTTCAATCGTTTATGGGAAGAGATTCCGATAGAGGCGAGAGCATACCTAGTTTCCTCGGGCGATGAGTCAGATCCCATGGTGACGAGCTCGGTGGCGCTGATCCGGTCGTCGTAGTCTTGAAAAGGAGCACTTCTCGAGGACAGAGGTCGGTCTTCCAAGCACACTCACCTTCGGCGGAGGATCTTCAGTCGACGGTTAAGATCGTTGTCGATCGAATCATGTCTCCTTTCATGGCGGTGAAGAGATCTACTGCCGCAAAGCTGCGTTGTTCGCGAATGCGCTAATTCACGTTGATGAGGCGTTGATGAGGCATTGATGAGCCTAGCGATGGTGGACGACATCGATGATGGCCGACGCTTCCTCGGCAGGGAGGTTGGATCTGAATCTGAAGAGATTGGGTAGAGGCTGTGGAGAGAATGAGATGGGAAGGAGAATAGAACAATTATATACTAGGTTAAAAATAGAGTTAGTTTCCTTACCTTATATGAAATCTCATTAGAAACTCCTCTAATTATTGAATAAGGGGCAAAGGGCCCCTTATTGCTAACATCCAATGCTACATAAACCCAGCATACACTAAAATTGTCTACTCGATATAAGCCCAACAAATGAGAAATGGAGGATCGGAAAATATGGCCCAACAAATGAGAAATGGGGGATCGGAAAATATGACCCAACTGTTATGAACTAATTAAAATGAAAGAAGGTAACATTTATCACATGGTATTTGAATTATTCATCCTTTTCACCTTCTTCTTTTAAAACTTAAATTAACAGTAGTAAATCCATGCACCAACAAAACAGCAATAATACATCTTTAAAGTTCTTGTTCTCTCCCCCCTCTTCGTATACTTACAATGGTTTTAAGTGTCGCTTTATAAAGATCAAGTGGTTTGTCATAATCATTTTATAACAAGTTATTACTGTAGTATGAAGGGTGAGCCTTATCCATATTAAACATTCTTAGGATTTTCTTAGTATGATTGGACTGAGGGATAAAGATACACGGATTCTATATGTCGCTCCCTCAAATTCCCCTTTGTCGCTCACCTCAATGCGTAACGCATGGGACATGTCTGCGCATTATCGAAAAAACAATTCATATATGCATGGACCATATGTGTTACGTATGAACTTGTAAACAATTTCAATACGAACGCGTGCATATAAAATTCGTCCAAAACGGAAATCGCTTGTCCCTTCAAAATCCCAAGTAACAAAAATATATCGACAATTATGCTTAAGTACGTGTAACGAATCTATTACTTATACAATATAGTTATGGGTTAAATTTTAGTATTAAAAACGTATCACCAAGATAAAATAGCAATTTATCATGATCAAATGTTACGGATTTGGTATTTATAAAGAACAGTGTAAGTTTTAATGCACACTTGTTGATGCAAACAATTATATATGATGTATTTGTTTTTTGACATTTTGAATGGGCAAACAATATCTGTTTTGGAAGAATTTTATACCCACGCATTCGTATTGAAATTGTCTACAAGATTATGATTTTTTTTTAAACATTCATGTGTAACGCATGGACAATAATGGTGCGTAACGCATGAACTATATTGCAATTAGTCTATAACGCACGAACCTGTTCCATGTGTTACGCACCAAGGTGGGCGATTAAAGGGAATTTGAGTGAGCTACATATAGTAAGGGCCTAAAGTTACCATCCTTGAGATGCTCAATTTGTAAGCAGCTTAGTCGTCTTACCGAGATTTTCCCTCTCAACTTCTTTCATTAGGTACTTCACAGTCGCTTGCAACTCTTTAGAAGTTCCAACAATGATCAAATCGTTAACATAGACTGCGATAATAGTGAAACCATTTTTGGATTGCTTGATGAAGACACATGGACATGTGACATTGTTCTTGTACCCCTCTTTGAGAAGATATTCAGTGAGGATATTGTACCATATTACCCTGATTGTTTTAAGCCATAAAATGACCTCCTTAGTTTTATAGGAAATATTACTCGAGGTTTGGAGTTCTTACAATCAAGTAGTTTTTAGTCCTATTAGTGCTCTTATATATTTAACTAACAATACATGATCATATATTGCTTTTGATGTGAATTTATTGTCCAGGTTTAGCTCTGCCTACGAGGAGGCATTGTTATAGAATCAACCATATATTCCGTCACCTTCGCGACACACATGATCTTGTCTTATTTTATTGTAGCCAAAATGATGCCACATGGATCGAATATGCAGATGCACGATACTTGTCAGGCCCACATAAAGCCAAGTCACAAAACGATTATGTATCACATATGGAGTCACAATGTTAGAGCAAATTGTCATAGTACAAATCAAAGAAAACCCTATAATACCAACTAGAGTATAACAAGTAAGTAAAGGTCAAACCCAAGGGAATAAAAAATCAATTTCTATGCAACAAGAAATCTATCAACTAACAAACACCTATGGGGTTGATTGTTTTTGAACTAACTAATAAAAAGAAACAAAGCAATGCAATAATGGTTGAGAATATGATTATGAAGGGTTTCATCACCTAACAAGTATCCACACAACAATTAGACAAGTTGATCATTGATTATCTCAAGTTCTTATCAATCCTAGGGACTGTTCTTATTTCGATCTTAATTATATCAGCAGATCAACCGGTCCTGATAATACTTACCATTGAATATCCTAAAAGACCTCCTTGGTTGAATCAAATAGCATCAAAGAGTATAGGAGTCAAAATGATGCATGCAACAACTTAACAACCACAAAGTATTGAGCATGCAATCAGAGAATTGTATGGGGGAATTTGATACGGTGTACTTTGTAGGGCGTAACTAGGGATTATTACTACATATTTAGAGTTTGGATCTGAGCTAAAGTGAAGATATGCAAGGAATTACAGATGATTTAAGACGGTGTTTTGGAGCTGATCAAAGTTGAAGACGAAGATACCGGAGAAGAATCGCGATCGTGTTAATGAAGGACACGCCTGCGGTTTTGGAGCAGAATTAGGCAGAAACTATAGAAGTAAACCGTGACCTACCATAGCCATTGTGTTTGGTTGTAATCCATTGGAGTTTCTTCATCATTCGGTAAGGTTCTTATTCTTAAATTCAAGGGTTTTATCGTTGTTTGATTTGATTCCAATTAGTATATCATTCAACTTATCCTTCTTTGATCTCATTCTAATTACGCTTATCTTCTCTGTTCGAGTTTCTGTCTGAGGTTTAGTGTCTAGATCAGGCAACATCGGCTTATCCTGGCATCAACAAGAAAGTCTTTCTATCGAATTTCTAAGAGACCAGACACATACTTGGACTATCTAAATGATGAATCTGTAATGGATCGCCAAGATCAGCCACAGTCAGAACAATTGTCATAGTTGATGATGAAAATCACACAAGGTCTTGCGAAAAACGCAATTTAAAAAGAATATCGATAAACATGGTCTAGAAATTTTGATCGGAAAAAACTGATCGAAGAAGATCAGAGAAGCATGCAATTGAAAAAAGAATGAATCAATTTCAAGGATGCAAAAGTGTAAAAGATCGAATCATCTCTACGATGACACCATGTTCGTGTAAGAGAATGAACAAGAGAAAAAAGAGAGAAAATAACACATTGGCTTTTCGCATCAACTAAATGAATATGATTTACATCAGAATCCTATTTATACAAGAGCTAACATAATAAAATGTACATCAGTAATGCTAAGCCTTACATAATACATACATCTATTACTACCAACATTAAAGAGGATAAAAGAACATCAGCATTCCATAGTAAGGGAAAAAGCTACATTTGGTCGGGATACTGCTATAGACTCGGCAGTAGTCCCCACTCGAAATAAAGCAACCAAGAGATAACTTTTATGCTATAAATTCCTAAACTTTATACTCTCCTTTAAGAAATACTGGTTCCTAGAGCAATTTTAGGGAAAATTTATTGATTAAAATTTTAGACAAATATATCTTTCATAATTTAAGTAATGACATAGAGAATAAAGAAAAGAATAGTGAGAGAATAAAGAAAAGAATAAATAACAATTGGGGAAATTTGGGAAAAAATGTGTAAAATTATGTTAAAAGACAAGCTATGTAGCACGAAAACCTCTCCTAGGGTTTGAAGCGGGGTGTCGGAAACCTGGCAACGCCTAGAAGCGCCCGGAAATGCCGGGAAACGGCTGGAAACGGTCAAGGAAACGCCGGGAAACGGACAACATTTTGGAAACGCCGGGAAACGTCTGAGGAAACGGGAGGAAACGGGAGGAAACGTCTGAGGAAACGTTTTGATGAGCTAAAAATTAGAAAATTATATATTTTTTTTAATAAATTAAAGAAAATTAGAAAATAGAAAAATTTAACCTTAATCCTTCATTTGTTTCACGTTTTCAACCCTCACATTTGATTTAGGTTTTAGACTTAGTTTTCAATGCTTCTGCCAGATTCGGTTTTTATAAATTATTATTATGTTACAAACTTAGAATTACTTATATTTTATTTGTCTCTTAGTGATATTAATGTATTGAATTAGGTTCTAGTGTAATAGGTTTTTATGGTGTAACAAAGGGATTAATTAGGAGCGTTGGATCTTCTCTAAATCAATGGCTTAGAATTAATCCCGGAAGGTACATGGAACTCTATAGACTTGCACACACTATATACCCCCTCTTTACCGAAATTGCTGCAAAATAAAAACAAAACAAATTCCAAAATTATTCGCAGATCAAATCACCCTCAAAAAAAAATCTCCTCCCTCTCTCTCCTCAGATTCTCGCTCACCAATCTATTCATCTTCTCCCGTCTCCATTCTCCATTCTTCATCTCGGAGCAATCTCCTTCTCCATTCTTCTCACTCACACTCCGATTTCCATCAACCCATTTCTCCGTCCGTGAATCTCGAACTCCCGCTTCCCAGTCTCCATTCCGCCATTCTTCATCTCGGAGCAAAGGGAGTCGGAGTCGACGAAGACGAAGACCCGACGAAGACCCGACGAAGACGAAGACCCGTCTCGGCTATGCTAATCCAAAGGTTCGTTTTCACTTTTTGATTTCGAGTTGATATAGTTCAGTTGGATCTGATTGTGTTTTTTGTAAACTTCGGCTTGGTTAGTGCAGTATGGAGATGGCAGCCAAGCAGATCTTAAAAGACGAGCACTCGCCGCAGCGCATCCTCTTCCCTTTGGCACATCACTCAGGATTTGTAATCACTCTGCAAGTACTCACAACAATCACTTGAACAATTCACGTTGCTGGTTTTCAGGAATTGGTCCACGCAACTTTACAGGCTCGATTGGAGGAGAGGGTAAAGATTGTTCAACAACTGGAGTAGTTGAAGCTTCAAATGGATGGACAGTAAGAGTTTCTTCCTCCATCGGTATATCTTTCTTTTTAGTCCTTTCAAACAGGTAGCCTACAAATTAAGAGAAGATCATGTAAGAACACATCACAGACCACTGATAAATGAAATACAAACCTCCCTTCTGATGCTTTTGCTTGTTGGAATTACTCTTGATTTGTAACTGGTAATGAATTCAATTTGTGTTTGCATTCTGATTAATGCTCGAATAGCCTTCAAACTGTAATTCCAAGTGTAATTGAATCTATCATGAATTCGGTTTTTATCTGCTAAATTGATGCCCCAAACTTTTGCTTTGCTCCTGCTATTTCGAGTCATGCTGCACTTCCTGATTTCCAGGAGTCAGAAAACGCCTTAATCGTTTCAAGCAATTGATTTAGGGTTTGCGTTCTTCTAGACTTGTGTTTGACGGGCGCCATATTGAAATGTGAAAGGAAACCATCAATAATTTGATTTTTGTTGTGCATATTCCTAAATCACTATATCTTCTTCCAACCTTAACGTTCGGATGCTCGGTTCTGTTTTGATCAAATGTGTCTCTATTCTTGATAGGCAAGGTTATCTTGGATGCAGCAATCTTGACTGTTGTTGTTGTCATCAGTCTCACACTCTACACATTCTGGGCAGGTCGTAGAGGCCATGATTTCAACTTCCTGGGTCCCTTCTTGTTCGGTGATTTCATCGTCTTGATTCTCTTTGGTCTTATTCAAGTAAGAAAAACTTTCCTACTTTCAACATTGGCTCAATTTTCATGCTCCCATAATCTACAATTTTACACTGAAGATATTACTTTTTTAGGTGTTGCTTCCATTGAGGAAATTATCTGTCATGATCTAGGGCTTATTGGCTTCTATTATCTTCTATGGATACATCATATACGACACAGTCAACATCATCAAGCACTACTCTTATGATGAGTACATCTGGGTTGTTGTTGCACTGTATCTCGACGTGATCAACCTCTTCCTATCCCTCCTAACCGTTTTCAGAGTCGTTGATTAGCTAAAATCAAGATCCATCCACGCCTCAGGTTTCACGTTCATTTGATTGACATTAATCCCTTATGCTCAAAATGATACTTGTATTCTTGTACATATAGCTAGTTGAAGAACAAACCAAGAAAAATTTGAAGTTCAGTTCAGAACAACTAAAAATGGTATTCATTTTGTGTTTTTGTTCATGCACTCTAAAAAGCAAAATTGAATGAAATGTTTACTAGCTCATTGCTTTAAATATGAGATATATGCACCCAATATGAATTATGACATAAACTTTACAGGTTCAGCAAATGGGTGTCTGTGAACTTGGCCATTTTTTGGCTTTAGAATTACTGTGGCTGGTTCAAGGGCTTTTTGTTTTGCATGACTTGATGAGATTTGGATTATAGACCATTTGTGCCTCTGTAGGTGAGTTTACTAGCTCATTGCAGGTTAATGGTTTTTATTCTGCAAATGTCTTTTTGCTTGGCAAAAAATCAAGCTACACAGTTGCTGAATGTGTGCGGACTTTTTACAATTTTTGCAAGTTCTGATATTGTAAGAACAAGTTTAGATGACTTGCAAAATAATGATGTGAAACTAAGTAACTTTTACTTCCTTACTAGTCTCTTCAGGAATCCTAATTTTTAATTTCTTATAATTGTTGTGATTCTTCATGTATCAAGTTCTTGCTTTTTTGCCTTAGGTTCATGGTAAAATTACTATAGGTTCATGATGGTTTTCATACAGGTTCATGGTGGAGAAATTTTGAGCAATGGGCTAAAATATATTCATTTTCTATATATTTTTGTTTTTGTTACAGAATGAGTATTCTGAGCAATGAACTCTGGCATGTGGAGAACTCTGTCATGATAGGAAATACTGTGTTAAAAATGCTTACTGAACATGGTTTCATTTGTAGGAAGCAGTGAACAAGCATTCAGATTCAGGTGAAACCTGAGGTGATATTCGAGAATATAAAGATGGGTGGAAGACAATCGAGAATATAAAGATGGGTGGAAGACAGATTGCTGTAAATAGTGTTTGCGTTTTTATTAGGTGATATTCACGTTTCTATTAGGTGATATTCTTGTTTAAGTGTAATATTATTAGGTGATATTATCGTTTTATTAGGTGATATTCACGTTTCTATTAGGTGATATTCACGTTTCTGTAAATACTGTTCGCCTTTCACAATGGAATCCCCTATAACAGAATATATCAACAGTAGAACACGAATAACAAAGATGCACATCAGAATATTGTCTTCTTTATGTAGGCACAAAAGTCTTTCGTAATGGAATCCCTATAACTGAATATTCAACAGTAGAACACGAATAACAAAGAAGAACATTAGAATATCGTCTTCTTTATGTTTTTTATTAATTACTTTCATAATGGAACCCTTATAACTGAATATTCAAGAGTAGAACACGAATAACAAAGATGAACATCAAAATATCGTCTTCTTTATGTAGGCACAAAAGTCTTTCGTAATGGAATCCCTATAACTGAATATTCAACAGTAGAACATGAATAACAAAGAAGAACATCAGAATATCGTCTTCTTTACGTAGGAATAAAAGTCTTTCGTAATGGAAACCCTAGAACATAATATATTACCACTAGAACACGAATAGCCAAGATGAACATCAGAATATCGTCTTCTTTATGATATTCGTTAATTACTTTCATAATAAAACCCCTATAACTGAATATTCCACAGTAGAACACGAATAACAAAGATGAACATCAGAATATCGTCTTCTATATATAGGAACAAAAAGTCTTTCGTAATGGAAACCCTAGAACCTAATATGTCACGAGTAGAACAAAACTACGGAAGATGAATATCTCACATTAGAATACGAATACACACAAAGCGCAAAAACATGAATATTTCTTACATGATATTGAATATTAAAACGATAAACTCGAATACGATTTCCTAGAACTCCAGTTTTTGTTTTGCAGAAGTAGATAAAATAGTAAAAACGAATTTAAATTAAAAGGAGTAATTTAAGGACTCTCTCTCCAATCTTTTAATACTTTCCAAATTTGCTTAAATGGATTAATTATAAAACACCACGAAACCACCTGCTTCCTATTATGTAGGATTTTAATTTTTTTTCTCCCTTTTTTCTTTATTTAAATCAAGCCATCCAATTTATCCAATCTGACGCTCCACATTTGTCCACTCTAGAGTTTGGATCTGAGCTAAAGTGAAGATATGCAAGGAATTACAGATGATTTAAGACGGTGTTTTGGAGCTGATCAAAGTTGAAGACGAAGATACCGGAGAAGAATCGCGATCGTGTTAATGAAGGACACGCCTGCGGTTTTGGAGCAGAATTAGGCAGAAACTATAGAAGTAAACCGTGACCTACCATAGCCATTGTGTTTGGTTGTAATCCATTGGAGTTTCTTCATCATTCGGTAAGGTTCTTATTCTTAAATTCAAGGGTTTTATCGTTTTTTGATTTGATTCCAATTAGTATATCATTCAACTTATCCTTCTTTGATCTCATTCTAATTACGCTTATCTTCTCTGTTCGAGTTTCTGTCTGAGGTTTAGTGTCTAGATCAGGCAACATCGGCTTATCCTGGCATCAACAAGAAAGTCTTTCTATCGAATTTCTAAGAGACCAGACACATACTTGGACTATCTAAATGATGAATCTGTAATGGATCGCCAAGATCAGCCACAGTCAGAACAATTGTCATAGTTGATGATGAAAATCACACAAGGTCTTGCGAAAAACGCAATTTAAAAAGAATATCGATAAACATGGTCTAGAAATTTTGATCGGAAAAAACTGATCGAAGAAGATCAGAGAAGCATGCAATTGAAAAAAGAATGGATCAATTTCAAGGATGCAAAAGTGTAAAAGATCGAATCATCTCTACGATGACACCATGTTCGTGTAAGAGAATGAACAAGAGAAAAAAGAGAGAAAATAACACATTGGCTTTTCGCATCAACTAAATGAATATGATTTACATCAGAATCCTATTTATACAAGAGCTAACATAATAAAATGTACATCAGTAATGCTAAGCCTTACATAATACATACATCTATTACTACCAACATTAAAGAGGATAAAAGAACATCAGCATTCCATAGTAAGGGAAAAAGCTACATTTGGTCGGGATACTGCTATAGACTCGGCAGTAGTCCCCACTCGAAATAAAGCAACCAAGAGATAACTTTTATGCTATAAATTCCTAAACTTTATACTCTCCTTTAAGAAATACTGGTTCCTAGAGCAATTTTAGGGAAAATTTATTGATTAAAATTTTAGACAAATATATCTTTCATAATTTAAGTAATGACATAGAGAATAAAGAAAAAAATAGTGAGAGAATAAAGAAAAGAATAAATAACAATTGGGGAAATTTGGGAAAAAATGTGTAAAATTATGTTAAAAGACAAGCTATGTAGCACGAAAACCTCTCCTAGGGTTTGAAGCGGGGTGTCGGAAACCTGGCAACGCCTAGAAGCGCCCGGAAATGCCGGGAAACGGCTGGAAACGGTCAAGGAAACGCCGGGAAACGGACAACATTTTGGAAACGCCGGGAAACGTCTGAGGAAACGGGAGGAAACTTCTGAGGAAACGTTTTGATGAGCTAAAAATTACTCCCTCCGTCCCTGTTTGTTCGTCCTGTTTCAAATTTTGACACTATTCACTAATCGAGAGAATCTTCTAAATATCTTTCAATATATAAGATAAAACATAGTCATGAGTGGTCTTGTTTGATTCGTTTCGATTAGTACTTTAAGAATATTAAAAAATTATAATTTTTAATAACATATAATTTGATATATTGACGATATAAAACGTGCATCGGCAAGTGTGCCAAAGTCAAACAGGACAAACAAAGTGGGACGGAGGGAGTAGAAAATTATATATTTTTTTTAATAAATTAAAGAAAATTAGAAAATAGAAAAATTTAACCTTAATCCTTCATTTGTTTCACGTTTTCAACCCTCACATTTGATTTAGGTTTTAGACTTAGTTTTCAATGCTTCTGCCAGATTCGGTTTTTATAAATTATTATTATGTTACAAACTTAGAATTACTTATATTTTATTTGTCTCTTAGTGATATTAATGTATTATTCATTACAATAGTTTTAAAATGATATATAATATTAAAATATATCGACGTTTCCAGCCGTTTCCTATATTTGTTTATTTTAGATTTGCCGCTTTCCGATATCCTGCCGTTTCCCGTTTCCAACTGCCGTTTCCGTTTCCGTGCAACATAGAAGACACGTAATTTTTAACAAATGATTTGGACTCTGGACAAGTAATTCTTAACGGAGGGAGTAGTAATTTTCCAATCAAAAGAATATAACAAACTATATTAACATTCAAGGATGGAATAACTAATTTATATATTGCATGTACTTAATTAGATAATTATAATCATTATGTTATGTGCATAAAAGGTAAATGGTGTCTGAAGGATCATGACTGAGCACAGTGGCCGGCTTGAACATCCAGACTAAGGAAGACGACCACTTTTTCATGCAACTTAAAGAGGGCCACTCTGTTTTCTTTCTTTATATATATTATTCCAATTTTATACAGTATATCACAGTTAGTTCTACACACTCCAGATAGATGGAGGCCACAGGAGCCATACAAAGCTTATAGATTAAGGAACAATTATTTGTACTATATGAACGTGTTTTTATCAATTTCAGGGCACATATATTAAGTCTAAAACTAAAATTAATGTCTTAAAATGGAAATAATAAACACGACTTGAAAGAATTTAATATTATGATCACAATATATATCAAGATAAGTTAAATATCAATATATGTTTGTGCATATTTGAATTATTTTTTATCCTATCTCATAGCGGGAGTGGATTTTCTATAACGTCTCTTTAGGATTTTCCGCAATGAAGCATGTAGCATATTATGTACTCAAGCGTAAAATTAATTAATTTTAATTTTTATAAACCTTAGATACTAGTCCCTATCCCCTAAACCCTACCCTATAAATCATTAAGTATAAATCTTAAACCTTAAACCTTAAACAATAAACCCTAGGAAAATTCTTTCTTGATCGGTCGCAACATTAGTTCTATAGTAGGATGGGAGTTTTGGGAGTTTGACAATGCCATTTTGTTGGGGAGTGTATGTCGTACTCCTTTGATGCACAAGGCCTAAATCAGCAAACAAACTGTGGCATTCCCAATTAACTATATCAGTTCCATTGTCTAATATGATCTTCTTTGGTACTACACCAAATTGGTTTTGATGTAAGCAAAAAATGTTGGAACCGAATTTTCCGGGCACCGTTGGTGTCGGATAATGGGAGCGTTGACTTCGTCTCCACGAGCACTATTCAGTAGTATGCTCATACGTATAATTCGGGTTCCGTTTGAATGAGAAATGGAGGTCCAAAGTGGCTTACTTGAAGTGCACTAAGTGACAAATGTGGAGGGTTAAATTGATCAAATATTACCATATCAAACTTGATTTGGTTTTGAATAGGTTGATCTTCCAAATAAGGTACCATATCAAACTTGATTTGGTTTTGAATAGGTTGATCTTCCAAATAAGGTACCATATCAAACTTGATTTGGTTTTGAATAGGTTGATCTTCCAAATAAGGTTGGTCAAAGATTCGGTTTTAATGGGTTGCATTAAACCGGGATCCTCCTTGAAAGGCTATAAAAGGGAGCCTTCTCCTCCTCATTTCATATACACAAATACGAACAACTGTTGAACATTCCTATTCTCCTTCCCCCACAGTTTTCAGTCTCTATTCATCTTTTCTTCTTCTCTTGTTCGAGTCTGAGAGTACACACAGTTCTAGAGTTCGTTGGCTTTTTCTTTTGGGTTGTGCAAAGCAGAAGTGATATTGGTTTTATCCTGGGATTCGGAACGCCGATAACCGTCACACTACGGGGCGTTTTCAGAATTAAGGAAAGAGATAATATCTCGACTCCGTTCAAGTTCTACCGTTCGACTTCGGTAGTGGTTTATTTGTTTTCTTACCTTAATTCTTGTTTATTCTTGTATTTTATACAAATTTATAAGTTGTAGAAAATAGGATTCCTACAATCTTAATTCTGAGAAAAAAAAAAATTCTACGTTTCTACGACTAACAAATTTGTTTTTTGAGTAAACAGGTTAAGGCGAAGTCGGTGAAAAAAAAATAGTCTCGTTTATACGAGAAAACTCCGGAAAAATAAATAATATTTTTTATCAATTTGTAGAATCGAGGTTCTACAGTTCTTTCAACATCATGTTCTACATTTTGTTCAAATCAAACGAACATGTAGTATTTTTGTATGAGATTATATAGGGGTTGTCATTACTTATATATACTACTATGATCATTTTGGTATTTGTTAAATTGTGTTTGACTGATTTGATGAAGGTATAAAGTTGTAGAGTTGTAGAGTTGTAGGGTATACATGTATGCTCACGTGCTTTGCTATAAAGTTGTAGAGTCTACATCTATATACATAGACTATAACGTATATGTGATGATAACATACGTTTTTAATATTCTAGTTTTACGATTACATGTATATATATATATATGATGATACAAGGTCAACGCATATTCCAAATTATATGAGCTGATTTGGTCTTAAATGTTTTGTGCTATTAATTTTGATACTCTAATTGGTATTAAGATTAGTAATTTAATGGTGGATCTTTAAGGATAGATTTTATGTTGACCATGCATCATATATTGGTATGAGTGGTTGTTCAATTTTGTGGTATTGTTTTGGTATTAGATTCATCTTTCATTACCAATTAAATCAATTAACTAAAATGCATGTTTTCTGTCTATTATGGCAACTCATTAGTTCGAGTGAACGGGGTAATCTTCCATGTTGATATAGTCAATATCAGGCATTAAGTTGGCGGTTTATGTGTTGCATGTAATTTTATTCATCACTATATTATCTGATTAGAATTTGAAAAGTCAAATTTTAGATAATTGCATGTTGTGTGTAACTTATTAATTAATTGCAAAAATTTAATTTATTTAATACGCATATGACCATGTGTTATGATTAATTTTTTATTATCATGTTTATAATCTATTAGTAGATTTATAGGCATGAACATGTTCTCAAAATATAAGTTTTGAAACATGGCCAACGACAATGTTGTGGATGCTACCGCTACAACTAAGAGTGGTGAGTCGACACTCCAAATTCAGTTTGGAGATGGTCTGCCACCTGTGACTCTGGATCAGAATCAGGTTGAGAACCCTGAAACGACTACGGTCAATGACCAGCCTTCAGTCGATAACCAGGCTCGGGGAGTACCGAAACCAGTTGGACAGTCTCAAACAAGCCATCCATTGGACTTGTCGGATGTTCAAATGCGCCATGTGAGGGTATCGGAACGGTCGTACATGGCTAGCATGCCAAGTGCATTTCGTGCTGGAGTTCTACCTGATAAGTTCGACGAGAAAGGATTCAGGATATGGTCTCAGAAGATGCATTTCTTCCTGAGCACGTTGAATCTGGACAAATATCTGAAAAAGGATAAGCCGATCATATCTCTGGATGATGCGGATGTAGAGAGGACAATCGAACCTCTAAGATAATTCACACTGATTTATGTGATTTAAAGTTTGTGCAAACTAGAGGAGGTAAAAATTATTTTGTGACCTTCATAGATGTTTGCACAAGATGTTGCTATGTTTGATTGTTACGTAGCAAAGATGAAGCTTTAGAAAAGTTCAAAGAGTACAAGTTGGAAGTTGAGAACCAACTTAGTAAAACGATCAAAATCGTAATAAGTGATAGAGGAGGTGAGTATAGTGAACCTTTTAATGTGTTCTGTAGAGAACATGGCATTGTTCACCAAACTACCGCTCCTTATTCGCCAGAATCCAACGGAGTAGCGGAACGAAAGAACCGAACTCTAAAGGAAATGATGAATGCAATGTTGCAAGAATCTGGGTTAGCCCAGAACATGTGGGGGGAAGCGTTGCCTACCTCAAATTACATTCTCAACAAAATACCACATAAGGTGACTGGAAAGACGCCTTATGAGTTGTGGAAAGGTAACGTACCTTCGTACAAATACCTCAAAGTGTGGGGGTGCCTAGCAAAAGTAGCAGTACCACCTCCTAAAAAGGTCTCAATTGGACCAAAAACTGTTGATTGTATTTTCATCGGGTATGCACATAATAGTAGTGCATATCGTTTCTTGGTATACAAGTCAGATATACCGGATATACATGCTAATACAATAATGGAGTCAAGAAACGCATCTTTCTTTGAAAATGTGTTTCCTTGCAAGGATAAAGAATATCCTAAAAGGACTCGTGAACAACGAGATGCAAATAAATGTGTTCAAGAAGCAATCACTTCTATGCAAATAGTGAGCACTTTTGTCCAAGAAACAGGAGAAGATAATGATGAACCTAGACGGAGCAAGAGAGCTCGAAAGGAAAAATCATTTGGCTCAGATTTCACAATGGCGTTTCTTCTAGAAAACGAACCTCGAACGTTTAAAGAAGCCATGTCAATGCCAGACGCACCTTCATGGAAGGAAGCAGTCAAAAGTGAAATAGACTTCATTATGCAAAATCATACATGAGAGTTAGCTGATTTAACCCCAGGAACAAAAGCGCTGGGATGTAAATGGATTTTCAAACGAAAGTTGAAAACCGATGTCTCAATAGAGAAGTACAAGGCAAGGCTTGTAGTACAAGGATTTAGACAAAAAGAAGGTCTAGATTTCTTTGATACTTATTCACCGGTAACGAGAATTACTTCTATTCGAGTACTAATAGCGATTGTGGCTCTACGTAATCTAGAAATACATCAAATGGATGTAAAAACGGCCTTTCTAAACGGAGAGTTAGAAGAGGAAATTTATATGAAACAACCCGAGGGATATGTTGTGTCTGGACAGGAACACAAAGTGTGTAGACTTGTGAAATCTTTATATGGATTAAAACAAGCACCTAAACAATGGCATGAGAAATTTGACAGTGTGATGATGTCCAATGGTTTCAATATAAATGAATGTGACAAATGTATTTATGTCAAAAAAACTCCAAAAGGATATATCTTGTTGTGCCTATATGTTGATGACATGCTCATTATTGGTAGTAACAAAGATATGATCCAACAAACTAAGAACATGCTTAGTGGGAAGTTTGACATGAAAGATTTGAGACTAGCGGATGTGATTCTAGGAATAAAAGTCATAAGACATTCTGTAGGAATCATTTTAACTCAACATCATTACGCTGATAAGGTACTTGAACGTTTCAAGAAATACACAAGCGGTAGTACAAAGAGTCTCGTGGACCCTCACCTCGACTTAAAGAAAAATTCGGGTGATGGCATATCTCAAGTAGAGTATGCAAGAGTGATTGGAAGTATAATGTACTTAACAAATTGTACAAGACTAGATTTAGCACATGCGGTGAACGTTTTAAGTCGTTACACTAGTAATCCAGGACATGGTCACTGGAAAGGAATAACAAGGGTATTGAACTACTTGCGATATACTCGAAATTATGGATTACACTATGGACGATATCCAGCAGTGATGGAAGGCTATAGTGATGCTAATTGGATGTCAGACTCCAAGAACTCAAAATCCACAAGCGGGTATGTTTTTACTCTAGGTGGTGCGGCTATATCATGGAAATCCTCCAAACAAACTCTACTGGCTAGATCCACAATGGAATCTGAATTCATTGCCTTGGACAAAGCAGCAGAAGAAGCAGAATGACTTCGAAACTTTCTGGAGGATATACCAATGTGGGAAAAACCGGTGCCGGCTATGAGTCTCCATTGCGATAGTCAATCGGCAATAGCTCGAGCACTAAGTTCAATGTATAATGGTAAGTCTCGTCATATTAGAAGACGACATAAAACCATAAGACAATTGCTCTCAAACGGAGTGATCAATGTTAATTACATCCGATCGGCTGACAACCTAGCGGATCCGTTTACTAAAGGTTTGTCTCGAGAGCAAGTTGTGAAATCATCAAGAGGAATGGGTTTAAAGCCTATGACATAAGATGAAGTTTGATGGTAACCCTACTTACGTGATTGGAGATCTCAAGATGTAAGTTCAAAGGGACAACAAAATCAAGCTAAATCTAAAGAGCACTTGGAGATTAACATCTTCTCCCAGTTCCTAGGATGATAATAATGCGTTGGTAAACTATAGGTTAAGTCATAAAGTGATGGCTTTTAATGATTCCATAAGCTTTGAAAAGCAAAGTGAAGTATAATGGTATACTACTTATGATAAAATCACCTATGAGTGTGAAATGGGGCCGTTTCTAGGAGAATTAACCGAGTCTGACTTCTCTAAGCTCACTCATGAATAACCAGGGATGTTCAAGACCAAAATAAACACAATCAGAGAACCTAGTTCTGTGAGAAGATGAAACAAGTAAGATCATATTAGCTCCATCAATGGAGGTTTTCTACCAAAGAGAATTAAGTTACACAAAGTGTTCAGGGAAAAAAGTAATGACAATACTGAACAGAAACAATTTATACTAGCCACTTATTCTAACTCTTAATCCATAAGCTCAAACTCTTCAATCCAAGTCCCACGTCTTTGTTTGTTGACTCCGACTATATAGACAATTGTCAACACTGGATTGGTTGCATCAACCTGGCGTTTGGACGAGTGGAACAGAGTTTCAACTTAGAAAAAGTTTATTTTTAAATTCTATATCAAAGCTAGATTCCCTTAGAGCTAGGTCATTTTCGTTACAATATGTGAATTTTGCGGAACAACTTCAACGACATCACTTCGGACGCTATTACGTTCATGCATTAGATCGAGGAATTAAGAACTATGCCATTACTAACAAAAGGTACACTGCTAGACTAATTAGTACCTTAACTCCCTTAATTGGTTATTAGCCATTTTGGTCAAACAGGTCATCTGCACAGTGGCATTTGATACACCATGGAAAGTTGATTCTCACTCGTATTTGTTTTTTGTTTTTTTAACTTCTCATGTATTTTAGTGAACATTTAACAAAATAACAATCGAATTAGACTGATCGGGTGAGACATTCTACTTGACACTTGAGTATATGGGTTCAAGTGAGCATCTCAACCTTTTTATAAATCCAATTAACCCAAAAAATTAACCTAAAATCAAATGAAGTTGGATCGGGTGAGACATTCTTCTATATTCTTTTATATTCATAGGACCTTATATTACGAATATACGAATATGTGCACATTCTTCTATATTCATATACACGTACATGCATTCACGTGCATATATGTAGTCTTCATATATTGTCGAAGACATGCACACATCTGCAAATATGCATGTAAATGTAAAAAAATGTGCATGTAGATATAGAAGAATGTGCATGTATTCGCAATTCGTAGGATATAAATCATTCTCACGTGAATCTTTTCCAAATCAAATAGGCTACATTGAGACCATATTTTAAAATTAACTAGGCATAAAATTATGTCCCAACCTTGAATGCATAAAACAAATAAAAACATGTATATTCTTTTAATGACGTAAAAAGTTTGCAATATTTGTTGTATTTGTATAGAAACAAAAAAGTATATTTTGTATGATTGGGTTAGAATGAGTGAGTAGTCTAAACTTGAGAAGATATGTAAAGAAGTAAAACAAAAGGAAAGGTGTTTTAAATTGTATTGTGTTGATATATATGGATGATGGATCCAATCCTCCCCACTCCTCTCCTTTTGCTTTCTTCCTCCTCTCTTTTTCTCATCTCATCCCATTCATCTTTAACTCCACAAAAAACAAACAAACAAACCTCCCGCCGGTGCTATTCTTCATCTTCTCCTCCTCCACACATTAATTGAACTTTCCTTTTCCAAAACACAAACCCTAACTTCAAAAGAAAATGGTGTTTTCTTCCATGCCTTCTTATCTTGATTCTTCAAACTGGCACCACCACCACCAACAACAGCAGCAACAACAACAACTACTTCAACTACAACACCAGGTGAGAGCTAGCATCTACTTCTTGTTGTTCTAGATCTTTTACTCTTTTTTTGTTGTAAAAAAGGACACTTATTCTCTAACCCTCCTTTCCCTTTTCATCTTTATCTTTTTAAATTTACGGGAAAAAAACTGCATCCGAAAAATTATAATCCGCACTCACTCTTGAACTCAATAATGATGCACCCAAACCTTTTTTTTAAAACTCAGTTTAGTTTTGGGCGCACCTAGAATGCAATCAAAACTAGATCGGATTTCTTGGGCACATCCAGGGTGCTCTCAGAACCGACTTGTTAGAATGCTCCCAAAACGGATGCGGGGTTATGAAAAATCATATTCTTGATTGAATATACTCCATTCCATTCATTCTTGTTTTCTTAAATGGTCACATATGTGTAATGAATTTACAGCAAAATCAAGGAGGTTTTCAGCATGGAATAAGCCTCGTCACAAACCCTAACCCACTCCTTCCACCACCCCCACTCCCACCGCCACAAAACCCACCTCCTCAAGCGGGCCCGATGTTGGTCCAACCGGGGTCAATAAGGCCCGGGTCGATGGCAGAGCGGGCCCGCATGGCGAACATCCCGATGCCCGAAACGGCCCTAAAATGCCCTAGATGTGAGTCCACCAACACCAAATTCTGCTACTTCAACAACTACAGCCTCTCGCAGCCCCGCCACTTCTGCAAGACCTGCCGCCGCTACTGGACACGTGGCGGCGCCTTACGCACCGTCCCGGTCGGTGGCGGCTGTCGTCGTAACAAACGCTCCTCCAAGTCGTCTTCCTCCTCCAAGTCAGCCGCCACCTCATCAAATGCCGCCACCTCATCCGCCACGTCACACGCCAGCGTGGCGGAGATGATGGGGCTCTCGCCTTTGAGGTTCATGAGCCCTCTACACCACATGACGTCAGAGTTTGGTGAGCAATTAGGGTTGAGTGGATACAATGAGATCCCGGGTCCGTTTCTCGGGTCGGGTCTTTTCGGAAACCCGTTTGAGGCGGTCGAGTTCTCGAGGTTGAAGGCGGAGGTGGTCAAGGAGGAGGGGATGAGTTTAGTCAGGAGGTTTAACAATAATGGTAATATTAATGATGGTAATCAAGGAAGTAATGTTGGAGAAGAGAATTATAATTGGGTAGGAGGAAGTGGGAATGTTGCATGGACTGATCATCTCAATTCAGCACTACTCAACAACAACAACAACAACTCATCATGTTCAAACTCAAGTGCCTTATAAGGTGATCACCGTCAATTTTATTATGATGATGACGCAAGATCCACAAGATCATATGTTGTATTAGATTTGAAGCCCTAGAAGAAGAAGAAGAAGAAGAAGAAGAAACAGTAAGTTTTTATATTTGTTTTGTGGTGTTTTTATTTTTCAGTTTTAGTTTAATTTGTAGGGTTCTTGGTTTAATTGGTGTGGGGTGTTTCTTTGAAAACTATTGCTTGGAAGATCTAGTTGCTCGCCTTATATAAGTTATGTATGAACTGCATGTTTTAATTTATATAATCAAATTAACTACCGGGCTGGTAGATTAATATCATTTCAGCTATTGTTCATTAATTTCTTCTATTTGTGATTCAATTTTTTTCCTACATATGCTTAGTTAATGTGTAAGTTAATATATGGTATGTCATATCATGATGATTCATGAAATGTGACTATGTGAGAAAAGAGAGCATCACATTACAAAAGTGAGATATTGATTTTAAGTGTATAATCCTGAAATGTGCAAATCTGGGTGTGACTTTTGAATATCAAATGTATGTATATACTGTGTAATACTTGAATCTCGATCTATTTACTTGGAGTATCCAATGGATAAAGTATCGGATGAGAATTAACTTTAAAATACAAACGTGAGAATGATGAACATCACAAACGTAAAAACATTTTATTGAGAAACTCTAAAACAGTTTGACAAAAATCGTATATGCATCATTTTTTCAAAGTATTCGTGTGCGTAAAATATTATGATGAACATTTATGTATATTTCAATAAACATCAGTCATTTTCACGTTCTCACCCTAAAAATTATTCTCATCTGAACCACACCCTTCTTATTCGACCCAAATTGCCCTAATATACAATAAACCATTTTATGAAATATAAACAAGCTTGACCAATATTGATTTGAAGTTAAATTATGGGTATATATACACCATGTTATATAATTTTCCAAATAATAATATACAAGGAGTATAATATTTTAAAGCTCTTAATTGGTCATTTGGCATAATTCAAGTGATAAATGTAGTGGATTCAATATTAACTCTCTTGATTGCTTAATGAAGCTCTTATTTTCATTTTATTTCATATTTTGTAAAACACTGTATTTTAGAATATCAAGAACTTTTAATAAATAAAAAAATTATGAAAATTAAATTACATGCATTAGTTTAGTGGACCACAACAAAATTTATTAGAATTAAAGTTTGGATAGTTACTTGTAAATTGTAATAATAGATTTAAATTAAGAAAATAAAAAACTAGTATCTTAACAAATTGCATCTACAATCCCTTTTAAGACTTGAAAAACATTAGCTTTAATATATAAGATAGATAGAAAACAAAACTAAAAAAAATCAAATTTTATGTACAACAAAGTGATGTACGGTAAATTAGGCTCCGTTTGGTATATTAAGCTGGAATAGTAGCTGGAGCTGAAAAAATAGCTCAACCTGAAGATGAAGATGTTGTTTAAAAAGCTACTTGAATGTTTGGTACTTCTAAGTGGATTTGTAATAATAATAATAAAATTACGAAAATAGATATAATGAATTATTTAAATCTTTATTGATAAAGAGTAATAGTTATTCGTTGGTAAGGCATTATGTTAATGACATTTGTCATCCGCACTATTGTCTTGATAAAAATGTCAAAATATCCATGATTTAGTAGACATGCAATTTATTGATTTTAGTTTTCGTTCATTAAATTTTTGTTAGTGTCATGAACACTTGTGTAGATCGGTTCATGAGATTTATTTTTTTGATCATTGTTGTGAACATATAATTAACACTGATTTTAAGAATCATGAACATATGTTCGTGAACATAAATACCAAAAGGCGTTCATGATCATGACTAATAATGTTTAGAGGGTTATTAGGTGGTTACCTAAGAATGGCCAGTGAAACCTAATCCTATGTTTTTGTGATCTATGTCCTTGTGACCTAGATTACGAGCCGATTATAAAAATTAACCTAAAGAATCAAATATATGTGGGTTATGAGCTTATATATTTTGGAAACATTGTGTGATAAAAAAAAGCAGCCTCAGTAACTATGTCTGGCTTTTCAGTTTGCCCTCTGGGTTCAACCTGCACTTAAAAGTTCAGGCTAAAATACTTTTATTCTTGTAGAATATACAAAAACTCTTGCAATAAGGAAAAGAATAAGTCTATTAATCATATTGGAGTAAGTATCAACTTGTATATTCTAAAAGTTAACAAATGTTGGTTTTCAGTATGCATTACCCAAAAGCAGCTGGTCCAGCAAAAAATATATAGGATTATAATTAATTTAATATAACCAAATGCAAAAAATTCCCCTCCACAAAGATCTTCTCCGGCATCATAAAAACTCAGTCTTTAACGGGTCTTTTTAGGAAGGAAGAAAGCAAGGAAAGCAAAGCAATAAGATTGAGAAGCTAGAAAGTGTATTAAAGAATGACCAAAAACATAAGAGTATCATTCATCATCATCATCATCATCACAACTCCTGGTAGTTCTACGTAAACGCTCTCGAGTTATTTCAGTAAAAGACCAAAAATGTAAAAGAAAAGAAAAGAAAGATAGGAAGAATATGAAATTATAGAATTTGAGCAAAGTTGTCTCGTTTTCATCAACTTGCAAGAGAGTGGAGGTGATGACCAGTTTAGAAACTGTACGTTTCTGTGCTTGTGTGATTTTTGGCATATGCTTTTCCTTTAGTTTTGCCCTTTTAGCTGTGCAAGCAAATATAACTGATGTGTTTTTTTGACCAAAAAATGGATAATATAATGCTACAGTATATAACCTGTTAAGGGTCTGTTTGTTTGCTCTTTTGAGGATTTTTCCCTCAAGCTGCTGATGATTGAAAATCCAATGATTTTGGTCATGACAGAATTGAATGAACTGCTTTTAAGAATCCTGATAGTAGTTTTGATTTTGAGTCTTTTAAAAGACGTGCTGTGATAGATATGTAAGAGAGCTGCTCGGTTTCGCCGTTGAACCGTTTTCTCCCCTTCTATATCTTTTTCAAAACGAAGACCCTAAAGAACAACAATGTGGCGTGAAATTTAGAGAAATCATAACTTAGATCACTTTAAACCTCCTAAAACATTAACAATTTTTCTAATCTATATTCTAATGTATATCAACTTTTCTAAATGTACTTAGGTCATTGAAATCCGGATTGAAAACTGTTAAATTACACAGGGAAACTAAGATCAGGAAACACATGTAAATATATCTATATCTAATCTTTCATAAAATTATACTAGGTTCCTCCAAAATCCACTAAATGCATTTATTCTCTTTATTTTGATTGGTTAGTTTTGATCTCATTTATTATACGTGTTTTTTACTGCGTTATTCTTTGTGTTGGTGATGGTGTGAGAAGGATTTGTGTCCAATGTCCTATTGGCACTATAGTTGTAACAAGTGTACTCCCAAACTAAGTCTTTAGTTTCTACCCCTACCCTACCCCCACCCAAACCCACACGCTGCTTTATTATTTTTCAAAATACCCGCTGCTATTCATTTCTTCTCCTTCCCCCCCCCCCCTCATTCACTCCCAAAATCAAAAAAGCAAACCGTTTATCTTCTCCTCTCGCTCTCGATTTCGCCGCGATTTTCTTCCTCCCTGCATCCGTCGTCGTCCTCTCGCCTTCGCTTCAGTTTCTTTGCTCGAGTTCTCTCCCGATTTCTCTCTGATTTCGTCTTCTCGCAGTCTCAACAGTTTCATCTTGTTTTTTTGGCTTTTCAGGCGGTTTTTCAGATCAAATCAGGTATCCAGCTCCCTCGTTCTTCTATTTGTTGTTATATTTGTTTAGCTTTTATGATTTCTGGGATTCTGTGTTCGTTCCCCTGTTTCAAGTCGAAATCGAGTTCGTTTTGGTTCAAAACCTAGATTTTGAAGGCGGTGTTTAGTTGCATGCGTCTTTATCTGTGTGTTTTTTAGGTTTTTCATTTTTGTTACTGTCTATGTTTGCTTTTGTTGTTGTTATAAACTGTTTTTAAGTTTGTTGACAGATTCAGAGCATTTGCACTGTGCAAATGTGTGTTGAATATGTCATGTTGTGTTTTATTTTGAATATTTCACTTTATTTGTTGATTCTTTGCTGTTTTTTAGTTTCTGTTGTTGAATTTGTCATGGGGGACAACTTGTTGTGTCTGTAGATGTAATTGTTGACTGCTTGTTCATGTTTATGTTCTTGAATATGGGATGCTGACAGCTTTTTGTGTCTGGAGATTTTATTGTTGGCATTTTTGTCATGTTTATGTTGTGAATATGGCATGCTGACAGCTTGATTGTGTCTTGAGATATTATTTGTTGTCATCTTGTTCATGTTGACATCTTGAATATGGCGTGCTGACAACTTGTTGTGTCTCGAGAGCTTATTGTTGACAGCTTGTTCATATTTACATCTTTGAATATGGTATGCTGACAGCTTTTGGTGTCTGGAGATTTTATTGTTGACAACTTGTTCAGATTTCCAACATCTTTTTTTTTTATGGTTGACACCTTGCTCTGCTCTTATCTCTTTTTGTGATATATTTTTTGACACTCTGTATGTGGTTTTTTTTGTTGACAGGGTGTCATGGATGTGTCTAAGTTACAGTTTTTGGCTTCCAATGATTTGTTTGTGGCTCCCAAGGTTACAACATACCACAAATTTTCTGTAATTGATCAGATTGAGGGGCAGTTTGATGATGTTAGTAACTTGTTGTTTTCTACTGGTGTCTTCAAAACCATCTTAAGCATGACATCGCAGCTCAACTATTCGCACGTCATAGTTCATTACGCTTTAATGCGTGCAGTTAAGACAGAGAAGAAGTACGAAATGTGGTTTAATATGCAAGGCAATGTGCTGTCTTTTTCCCTTCAAGACTTTGCTGCAATCACGGGTTTGAAGTGCACTGATTTTGAAGGCCACGTCATCCCAGATGATGTCTTTCAGTGTTCTCTTGGAACCAAAATCAAGGTCACTCTTGACGACATTATTGCAGAGTTTGCCATTTCGACTGGTGAGCGCAAGATGGTTCTAGAACACCTTATTATTCTTGAAGGTGTGCTGATGCCTCAGGGGAAAGGGTCTGCTGTAAGATTGAAGTTTCTAAAGCTTGCTAGCAACTTTGAAGCTTTTGTGAACTACCCTTGGGGTAGGGAAGTATATCTAGAGACTATCCGGGCTTTTCAAGATGCTCCAGTCAATGCAAAACGTACAGGAGGTGGTTCTTCTAACGATAGAGTTTGGTATACTTTGCATGGTTATCCTCTTGCTTTTCAGGTATTTATTTTATTTATCATTTCTCTATCTCAATTAGTTGTTTGAAGACACTCTTATCCCTTTTCCTTTTTAATCTTTAATTTCTTTTTTGTAGGTTTGGGTGCTTGAACATTTCCATCAGTTTCGCGATTTTGTTGGAGCTGCTACTGCGTCTCTTAAGACTATTCCATATGGCGATCGTTGGTTCTCAAGAGATAATTCCAAGCTTGCTTGGTATCATTCTGTCTCAGATCATTTTGATCTCATCCTTTGGTATTATTCTATATCTTATTATACATTTTTTTGTCTTGTCTGTTTTATTTTTGTATTTAACTCTTTTTGTTGACAGCATATTTATATAACTCTTTTGTTTTGTTTTCTTTATTTTAGTTATGCAGACCGTCTCCATACTCTGAACATTCTACATTCCGGCACCTCAACTTTGTCGACGAGGTCGAAGATCCTTTGTTTGATGCATATGCTGAAAAAGTTCTTGTCACTGCTCGTGAGAATTCAGAGCAAGCTATTTCTGACACGGTAATATCTGAGCGACCAGATAAGACTGTCAAGAAGGTTGCGTCTAAGCCAGTGAAGACTGCCCCCAAAAGGAATGTGAAGAAGCCAATTCAGAAGGAGGCGAAGGTTGTCCAAGTTGTCAACAAAGAGAAGGAAGCTGTCAGCAGCTTAGTTCATAATGCTGCAGAGGTTGACAAAGCTGATGGCAAATAGAAGAAAGCTGTCAACAATCCAGTTTCTAATGTGTCAAATGCTGGCAAAGCTGCTGTTAAGAAGAAGCAAGCTGTCAGCACTCCAGGTATGTTATGTTTGGCAATTTTTTACACTGTTGACATGTTGTTTGTTTTTTCTATTTCATATGTTTTGTTTTGTTGACATTTTTTTTCCTGTTTTTTTACAGTTCTTTATACTTTGTTGATAGATTCCCCTCTAGTTGTCAGAACTTATACACGTAGGCTCACCAAACAAAATCGAAAAATCCTTCTTTCTGAACACTCTCCAAGAAAATCTCCAAGATTATGTAAAGGTGAGAGCAATCAGCCCGACAAGCACAAAGTTGTTGTTTCTGAACACTCTCCAAGAAAATCTCCAAGATTATGTAAAGGTGAGAGCAATCAGCCCGACAAGCACAAAGTTGTTGTTTCTAAGGTGCCTATTGGTGTTTCTTCAGTCCCTGCAAATTCTTCTCGTAAAAGAACATCAATGTCTCCTGAGAAGGTTGGAGATGGAAAGCATTCTGCTGGTGTTTCTGTTGTCCCTTCACATCTGTCTCCCAGAAGAGCAACAAGATCTGCTGGTAAGGTTGAAGATGAACAACATTCTGCTAATCTCAAAGTTGTAATGAAGAAGAGGAAGTCTCTGCCTGCTGCTTTCCCCAAGGTCATTTTCAAAGTTAGTGGTTCTAAGCCAGAATTGAAGAAGGCAAAGCAGGAATCTGTGAAGACCCTTGTTGTGTACGACCCTGTCAAAGTTGATGTTGACAACATAATCAGAAAGCTGAGGTTAGACATCCCAGATCTAGCTGCCCAAGATGCCCCACCTATTGTTCAATTCCCGTCCTCATCTGAGAGTGGTAAGCCATCATCTGTTCAACCTCCATCTTCTTCTTTTCATGTTGACATGGAAACAAATGCAGTTGGCCCTGCATCTGATTCTATTGACAGTGAGAGGACAGCGTCTGTTCATCCCTCAGCTGACATAGAAGGAAACGATGCTGCTTGGGTTGGACGGTTTGAAGTTTTGAGCCAAAAAATTGAACTTTTGTGCGATGCCATGTCCGAAGTTAAATCTTCCACCAAAGAACATGGCTCGATGTTGGTTCAAGTGGCAAATAAGCTGCACGACCTCTCTAGTCTGATGTAGAGCAACATCAAGGCCTCGTTCCAAGATAAGAGCACGCAATATGAATCTGAAGATTTTGTAGATGTCAGCACACATGAGAATGTTGACAGCTTGGTGACTTCTTCAATATTTGATGGAACTGACCGATCTGAGAAGGTAGATAGAGCTCCAGAGAAGCATGGGGACCTGGGTGAAGCTGGAGGTGTTCAAAGTCCTTTAATGTCTGATGTTGTAGTTGGTGGATGTGCTGTGGGGAAAGATGGGGATGTCAAAGTTGACAGTGATGAATATCTGCCAGTAGCTGAATCTGTAGAGCCCAATGAAGACATTGCTGACACTCCTTCAAATGCCAAAGATGTTGACAACATTGAAGTTGACAACATTAAAGTTGACAGCAATGCATTGGGACAAGATGTTGACAACTTGACAGTGGGGAAAGATGTTGACAGCATGAAAGTGGTGCAAGATGCTGACAACATGACACTAGGGCCAGATGTTGACAGCTTACCTGATGCACAAGGTGTTGACACTTCTGATGTTGTGTGTTCTTCTAGTCAATATCTTGATGACAATGGCTGTATTGATCAGTATCTTGACAGCATCCCTGAATTTTTAGAGAAGGATCCTATACTCATCTCTTCTGGAATCAGTCTTTCTCAAGACACTTTGGATTCAGTGCTTCCTGCTTCTCAGAACAATGTTGAGTCAGAAGAGCAACTGAGGAAGTCTCCTAAAAATATTGTTGATGTTGGAGAACAAGTGAGGAAGTCTTCCAGGGTCCCAACCCCTAGTGTTCTTGTTCAAAGCCCTTTCACTGTTGAGAAGAAGAAGAAAATTTCCATGCCTAGTCGTCCACCTTATTCATTCTATGGAATCGATGATCGCAGTGGTAAGAAGGCGGTTATTAGGCGTAAGAAACATGATATTTCTGATTCTATGGAATCGATGATCGCAGTCGTCCACCTTATTCATTCCATGCCTAGACGTATGTTTATATTTCTGATTTATTTTATTTTCTATATTTTTCATATTTGTGTTTACTAATTTTCTTCTTTTTGTTGCAGTGGTAAGAAGGCGGTTATTAGGCGTAAGAAACATGATTTTGACTTCACCAAGGACTTCTTTAACAAATTGTTGTTGAAAAACACAAGTTCTGTTGGAAAAGCCAAGTGGCTAAATGATTGTGAAAGTTAATTATTTTGTATATGTCATGTCAACATTTTAAAAGTTTTGAATATTTGTTGTCCTGTATTTAATCAGTCATATTTGTGTTTGTCAGTCTTGTATTATTTCTTCTACTTTCAGTTTGCAAATTTTTATTATTTGCCTGTTATTGTATAGTTTTATTTTATTTTTTATTTCTCTTTTAACTTTATTCTTTTTCTTTTGTTTTTTGTTATGTAGCACATCTCTGAAGCATTATTTTTTCTTCCGGAAGCATATAAACCAAAACTTACAAGTTCAAGGATGTTGTGATCATGGATTGGATCTAGTATGGGCATTTCAATCCAGATAAGGAAGCTCTTATTCAGAAAGATGATGAAAAGGAGCTTCTCTTTTTCCAGAAGTACTTCATAGGTCTCTATCCAAAACATGAGGGGAGGTGTTGGTCTGAATCTGTGACAAGGGTGTATACCCCCTTCAACTTTGAAAATGAGCATTGGGTTGCCTTGGAGATAGACCTAGTTAAGTGGCATGTCACTGTGTTTGATTCCAGCCTGCAGATCAACAATGATGTTTATTGTGGAAATAGAATTAAAAGTTTATGCCGTATCCTCCCTCTTGTTATGAAAAAGTCCAACTTGTTTGGCCATCTTAATTCTTTGGACAAGGATTTCTCATGCTCAAGGCGCAAAGATGTTCCTCATGATGGGATGATGTAAGTATATGATTTTTTTTAGATTTTTCTATCTTTATTGTTCCTCTATTATTCATTTCCTGATTCCTCTCTGTTTTTTTTTTGGTTGATTTTCAGTGGGAATTGTGGTGTATATTGTATCAAGTTCATCGAGTCTTTGACCATTGGCACCAGTTGGGATGATCTGGATGACGAACACATGAGGGCTCATCGGGAGAAGATGATGATTGACTTGTTTAATGAGAAATGGGAGTTCAAGCCATTGCCATCTGAGAAGGACACACCTGAAGCTTGAACTTGAATGTTAAATTTTAATGTAATATGTGTGTTGTTACTATGTGGGTTTGACAGTGATTTTATTCAGACTTAATGGTTTTTTTAGGACAACTTTTGGTTTCAGCTGTGTAAGACAGTTTCCATTCCACTTTTTGTAATACAGTTTCTGTTTACCACAACAGTTTGTGGTGAATGCAGTTTGTTGCAAGCCAATTTGTGTGCAAGTCAGTTTTTGTGCAGCTTTTGTGTTATTTTTGCCTATGGTTAAATTACATTTTCTCTCTGTCTGTCAACAATGCTCACTCAGGTGCAACGAAGTGCTCAGCGCGCTTTGTAATTTGCGCGCCTCGTTAAGATACCTAACTGTTAAATAACTTGTTACAACCTGTCAGCATAACTTGTCAACATTCCAAATCTTTGTCATCACAATATGTCAACATTTCACCTCTGTAATAAACTTTTTATCGTCTCAACTCAATCTGTCAATATTACACACCTGTTACCATTTGGTTTGCGTGTCAACACATTTCTATCATCACAATATTACAAGCTGTCAACAAATCTATAAACACAATGTTGTCAACATTTTTTTATCACAATGTCAACTTCTCAACATTAACCTGTATACATCATTCTCAGAATTAGAATTTTTGACATTATCTCAAAACCCAAAATAGTTTTGTGTGTAAAACCTGTTTACAGTATGAATATCAATGTTGACAAGATATACAACTATTATTCCTCTGAATTAAAGTAAAAAATTAAAAATTAAAATCCTAAAATGTTGTCCACACTGATAACTCTGTCCCGATCTTGTCAGCAAAGTTTTTTTTGGCAAGAAGTCTTGTTGTGTCCCATATTACCACAGAGGCTGCATTTTTCTGGCTTTCTTGTTCCTTTTCTCTTCTTGCTTCTGTTTGGGAACTCACCTTCAGATGGGTATCTTTTCTTTTTTCTTCTCCCCTTATCTGTCTGCACAATCGGTGGCATGCAGATTGTATCCGTTACATCTTTCGGTACACTGTTTTCAGTCTTTTCAATCTCTCTTTCGGTACACTGTTTTCAGTCGCTCACAAAATCTGTCACTGTTGCTTTTGCTTTCTGTATTGCAGCTATAGCGTGTACACACGGGATGTGGTCCACATCAAAGACTTTGCAAGTGCATTTCCTTTCTAGTAGATTGACCACCCCAAAGAAATCTCCACCAAATATATGATATTGAGCTTTAGCTTTCTCACCTCATACCCCTTTGACATTTGGTACCTAGACTCCAGTATTTTCCCGATATTTGGTGTCACCTTGCTATTGTTTTTTTCAGCCTTTGTGCGCCTCTCATTAAACCACCTTGACAGCACATCTCGCAGAAACTCTAGTAGAGCGACGACAACTTGGAAAGACCTATCAACATCAAATTTCAACAGTGTCAACAACTTTTAAAATATCTTTGACACTTCATAGTTGGTAAAGTGTCATCATATCTATAATTTTGTCATACCTTGCTTCCAGTATTACTGAATTTATTGTCTCTGAGTTGTTCGTTGTCATTATGTTGTATCTATTCCCTTTGCAATGTGCTCTTGCCCATTTTTTAAATCCTACTGTTTCCAAGTATTCGCCCATCTCCTTATTTATCTCACAAATTTTCCCATAATTCTCTTGGAACTCCTTTAGGGTGTATGCATCAGCAGCTAGAGAGAATAGTTTGTGCACCCCCTTATCCTTGAATCTTGTCTTCAGATTTTGCTTTAAATGTCTCCTGCACACAACATGAGTTGCTGTTGTGTACACCCTTTGAATGGCGTTGGCAATGCTGAGATGTCTATCTGACACTATTACCAAATCTTCTGTACATGGTATGACTTTCAGAAGCTGTGTAAAAAAGAATGTCCACGATATGTCATTTTCACTATCAACTACAGCATATGCAAGTGGATAGATCTGATGGTTTGCATCTTGAGTTGTAGCAATAAGCATATGTCCTTTGTGTTTTATATGCAAGTGAGTCCCATCTACCATGATTACCTGTCAAAACCAATCGAATGTATTATTTTATAATTCAAATATATATTTATGTCAACACTGTAATAAGTTGTTCCATCTTTTTATCTTAGATTTCTAATTTATTAATGTATGTTGTCAACAACAATTAAAATGTCAAAAGCAGACCTAATGTTTACATTTTCTATTCTCTCATCATATGTTTAATTTAATTTGGCAACAATAAATCATTGTATTAATCAATATGTCATTTAATTTATGTTTACTCAGCGGTTATAAACTGGCATATCTTTCTCATTATTTGGAATCCTCTTGTGCATGCTCCAATAGATACAAACACGAATATGAAGTCGTCATGCTCACCAACTTCTAGGCATGTGTATGATCCTATATTGACTTCTTTGAGCATGTGGCAGTACATGGGCAAGAGTGCATAGTTTTCTTCTGGTGTTCCTCGTATTAGATCTTGTGCATGTTCTCTTGCTTTCCATGCCTTCCAATAGCTAACATCCATGTAATGTTCCTTCCTCATATCATTGCAAATGCTCTTTGGTATTGGTCCATTTTTAACACCTTCAAACCTGCATGTTTATCATATTAATATTAGTTCTCTGTTTTGGTTCAAGCAATTAATATATTGATATTATGATACATAAACTTTTATACACATTACCTGGTCTTTATTTGCTCCCCAATCATTTTGTATGCTGGTTTGCACTCATGTTGACATCTAAAGTGAAAGGAACATGTATGTTCTCTTTGAATTTTTCTCACCTCAAAGAATGGAGTGTCTTGTAATGCAATTGCCCTCAATCTCCATTTGCAGCTTGTATCTGTGCACATCACTGTTAGAAGCTTTTGATCTGATTTTTTAACTTTGTAAGCAAAGTTCTCAGTCATTGCCAACTTTTTCAAAGCTTCGATCAACTTCTTTTTTGTGTCAAATAGCTTTCTCACATGGACAAAGTCTGCATCTGTTCCACTGTGACTCATTTCATCCTCCCCTGTTTTTTTTACTGTCATTATCTTGCTTGCAGATTCACAATCCATAATTTCGCTATTCCCTTGTGTTGGCACTTCATATTCCATAGGTAGAAACATGTCTTCATCCATGTTAACTGCCACTAACTGCATCCATTCTCTCTTGCTATCTTTTGTTCATAAATCTTGTATTCCCTTGATACATATAGTGGACAAGTCCATTCCACTTGTGTTGTGTCATTAATTTCCATGAATGACGCAAGATCATCATCTGTCTGAACACTATATTTGACTTTGATCTTCTGGAACGGATTAAGATGGCAGAATTGGAGATTCATTTCCTCTGTTTCTAGTTTGAACCGTTGTATAATCTAGGATTTCATTGCTTGTAGAGTAATGTTCTTATCAACTAAAAATGCTTTCGATATGATTCCCTCATCAGACACCATAACACCATCTCTGATTTGTATTTCTTCACCATAGGAGACTGTCAGAATGTGCATTTTTATCTGCAAATATATTAGAATCATGATTAGTAATATCTGACAACAATACATTGTCAAAACTTGTCAAAAAAAGCTGTGTTTCTTAATCCTTGATGGAATATCCAAACAATTCATAAAAGTCCTAATGTAATTCATTCTATCTCATCAAACTATATATGTATATCATAATCTGTCAACAAAATAAGTGCTATATCATTATTAACATTATTTTACCTCTTGTTCGATGGATTTGCTGGTGTCGTTTACAGATTCGGCGCTTAGCATTGTGTTTGCAGATCCTATTTGTTGTAGATATGCCTCTTTTTGTATATGTTTCCAGAGAATCGATTGCGTTTTTTTGTCTGCCTCTGTTTTTGATCTCTCTTCTTTGTTCATTTTCGTTTCCTGAATTGAATCTCCTTCTCTCTGGATTTTGTGTTCTTGAAATTAGGTTTTCCTATTTGATGGACAGTAGGAAGAAGATAAATCTTCTTGCGATGGAGGTGCTGAGAAGCATCTTGCGATGGAGGTTGGAGACACCGACGGTGTTGTGAAGCTTCTTGCGATGGAGGCGCCGACAACTTGTGGGAGAATCTCTGAGAATCACCGGAGAATTTTTGCAGACGAAAGCAGCGAAGTTGGAGGAGGCGGGAGAGAATTGTCGGCGGTTGTGTTTTTGGGAAGAAGCATAATGAAGAAGGAAGTTGGGATTTAATTTTTTTTACTGTTTATATAGTAGGGTATTTACTTATGATTTAAAAAGGTGATGCACAAACTTAAAAAACATTGGAGTTTTGGGGTACTTACCCAAAAACTGGGATGATGTGAGGCCTGAGTTACGGGCCTGATTTGTGGCCCATTGCAAAAATATATATATTTATAAATACATAAAATCAAAGTACAAATCTAATCGTCATCCTCATCTATAACTTATTTTCACGTAGTAGAAGATTAGAAGGTCATCTTCAATGGTTCAATTCTTTAACAACATTTCGTCGATGTAATTAAGGTCGTGCATCGTGCGGGCGCCTTTTTCCTAGTATATGTACATAGCTTAGGGTGTGAAGTATATTTAATTTCATTTATATAAGTAACTTTATAGAAAGGCTAGACTACTAAAGCTTAAAAATAACACCTAGCCATACAAGTTGATCACATGCTAAGTTGCATGGGTGATTAATTCATCAATTTCACTAAATTGTCAATCGTAGGATAGGGCTTTAAATTCTCCATGTTGGTATTTATGGATTTGGTTAAGGCCCGTCTCTATGAATGCTATTTAATACAACTATATTTCACTCGAAGGTTGCATGGTTAAAAGAACTATAAAATGAAAAGGTTGCATATGGTTAAGGACTTAATTAGGGTCATCAATTTCAGTCGAAGATGAATGGTTTATTCAATACTTAGTTATAGAGATGGAACCAAGATTTTCAACCTACTACAATACGAACCATAACCAGCTGCAAGCTAAACTAGAGAACGCCACGATAGAGATAAGAAGAGGGGCGAAATAATTATCAAGCTTGACGAGATGGTCTAGATATTTAGAGCCAAAAGTGTGAGCTCTATTTATATAGTGAGGGAGATTTCCACGTGTTGACTTCTGATTGGTCGGGAAAGGTGGCATGCAAAGAGAAGGTGTGTATTCAGGATTGGACAAACTGAAGCAGGTGATGCTGCTTCCTGTCTTTATCGCGTGATCTGTTCAACATGATAGTCTAATGTTACAACTAACGCACTATCTTGATAAAGTCCCTAGATCTTTGAAACTAACCCAATCCCTTTCACTGGTCATACTTTATTCACTTGGTTGTTTGATCCCGAGTCTGCGACATATCACAACCCTCCTATTATGAAATAGAGCTCCATCAAATACATCTTTGAAATAGAGCTCCATCTTTGAAACTAACTTCATGATACTCGATGACCATAAACCCCAAGGATTCAGGATCTGTTGGATAAGACCTGAGCCGACCCGAACGACCCAAGATCCATCAAGGGACCCATTTTTACATATTTGACTCATTTAAATTAAAAAATAATAATATTTAAGTTTTAGTTTTTTTTATTATAATAAAAAAATGAAAATTTGAAACTCGTCGATCCAAACACGCCCGATTACATCTGCAGGCTTGGTTTGTTAAAATGGTTTAGTTATTTTAACAAGTCTTATTAATATATCTGATTTGTTCCGATTCAGTACTACATTTCTAAGAATCGGGTTCACTTATAAACCCTGGTCTAAAGCCTTGTTTGACACATCATTTATAAAGACTTTTTTAACCATAAAGAGCTTTATTTTAATTAAATCTTTTTTAAGCTTAGGAATGTGTGCCAAAAACCCCTCACATCTTACTATAAAACGTCATTATAACTTTCTTTTACCAAACACTATTATACTATAAAAAGCCTTTATTTATAAAAAGTCTTTTATAATGTAATTGCCAAACACATTCTAAATCCCTATATGTAATCTTTCAGCTCTATGAGCCAAGGTAATCAAATACAAAAACAAATTTCCCAAACCTCAAACTCTCTCTTTACACACATGAAATCCAGACCCCTCTCCGGACTCTCGGTGAGTTCCTAGTTGGGATTATCACCTATCTCGGTTCGTAGATGGAATTCTCATCTCATATCATAGATCAGCGAAAAACTTTCAGGGACCAAAAGAAAACATGATAAACTATCCAATCATTCAAGATAACCAACAAAGGGACCAAGGACCCGCTTATTTTGAACTCGTGAAAACGATAACAGAAAAGAAACGAACTTACACCACTTTGTTCACATTACAAGCCCTATGGGCCTTACGGGGCTCCATTTCTCCATCTTTTGACACATAATTCTAGACCACATAGCCAAAATGACAAATTTGGTAAGTGTGCAACAACATCAAGGTGGTCTAGTTTCGTTTCCTTTCCCATTACCGTTTCCACAAGAGGACCCTAAGAAACAATCAAGTATATACAGATCACAGATGCACTACTAGTATTAAGTGGTAACCCTTTCATAGCATATCAAGCAACAGGAATGTAAGTGTCATAGAAGGATGAGCATTCACACGCAATTAGGGTTTCAAGTTTGGCAAGGAAGAGGAACAATTACAATCCATAAAGAGTCAAGCACCTTGTTTTACATTAGCTTGTAGATATTGAACTACAAATAGTAATAGCTTCTTCAAATTCCAGTATAAATAGATGGCATATTAGTTTTCTTGGAGATGAATATCATATGTATCCAAGTTATACCATTTTTTGCAGACTAAATATTACGCCCAATAGCACAAGGATCAAGGAAAACCTGGTCAAAATGATTATGAAGCCACTGCTTAGTACACTCGGCTCTTAATCACATCAAGTCCCATTTCAGTTGGATCAGTTGCCTGCAACTCAACCTGAATTCCATCCAGCTCCCTCTTGAATCGGTCCTTAGAGCTAGCATAGATCATCTTGCTTCTTACCCTTGCCGTGTCAGGAGACCTTCACAAAGACATCATTATTTTTCAATTTGAGAAATATAGAGGTTCATTTTATTTTTACAGAGCAGAGCATGTAGTGAAATAAACATACCATGCAATGAAGAAAATCTTGCTTTTCTGGCAGTTTTCTTCTGTCACAAAGTCAAAATCATACACAGCATAACGGCATTCATCAGCAGGAAGGCTTGCAGCAAAGTCTTCATAACTTTCGGTTGGCTCACCCAACTTTTCAACAACTGTCTGCTTTAGCTTCTCCTCTATCTTGTAAACAATAAAACGGAAGGTTCTTTTTGCCTTCAATTCCATGAACCTGAGTTTGCAGTCATCATGCACAGCCATCCCTGATGCAGCATTGGCCTGTTGAACCCGTAACAGATGACAGTGGGCATTTAAGTTGTTTTTATATGACAGTACATAGTGAGGCTCTTAGTCTCATGCCTAAGCATCGACATGGACCTCTTTGATTACCACACATTCTCAAGAGGAATCGGAGTAATTCGAGTTGCAAATGCATTTCAGTATTAGAAATATTTGAATAATGAACTGATACAACTTAAGTTCTAGTACTGTTGAGCAAACAAGAGTCACCCTCCTACCTTACACAAAGCATTTAAGCGTCACAAACACATGTACCAACCATGATTTATAAGCACTCAGTTTCCAAAAATTCAAAAGGTAAACACGGAAACCCAATCTACACACCATATCATGTTTGAGTGAGTACCCTTGAGCAAACAAAAAGGACAGAAATTTAGATTTCAATGCTACTTGAAGAATTACTTGAGCTACAACATATATGTAGCATCACTAACAAAGATGAAGTTGATAAGTCACATCTTATATCATATATGTAACCCTAACCTCCGAAGTCCTAAATGATTTATCCAAAGCAGCTCTCTGAAACACAACTACTGTGCAACAGCAGAAATCTAAAGACAACAAACCAAAAATCAAAGCCTTAATTTTGTTGAACAAAGCATAAACCTCATGACTTCATGATCGATAGGACAATACATGCAATCAGCAGCCTGAAATACTTCATCGAACACAAATAGATCAATTTACAGCTTCAAATCCCCAACTGATAACAAATTCCAGTTCAGCAAATAGAAACCGGAGAAAACTCTAGAACAGCCTCAAAGAGTAGTTTCGTTCAAAGATTACAGCAATCGGGCACAGATCAAGCAAAATACCCCACAGAAAGGCCGAAGATCAGTAGAGTGAAATGAAAACCCTAAGAGCAGAAACCAAAAGGTAAGGAAACAGAAAAGTCACCATTTTAGCACAAGTCGGAAGCGGAAACGAAGGGATTGCTAGATCTAGATAGAGATGAAGAAGAGGTTGTGATGAGATGAGAATATGAGGGAGAGAGTAGAGAATGGAATTTTGTGTCGCAATTGGGAATTCTTTTGCGCTGGAAATTGTGTGGCGTCTCTGGTTTGGTTTGGTTTGGTTTGGTTTGGTGGGTGGGTATAATTTTCTTTTCTTTTCTGGAATTCGAAGAGAATCGTATGATTCGTATCTATTGCGGACCGTACAGACCGGATTGAATTAAACTGAACCGGCTTAAGCCTTTCATACTCACAATTCACAAAGTCACAAGTCACAACGGTTTGCAAACATCCCGTTAGTTCATTGTTATGTCGTTTAGTGTGCAGCACATGAATCTCGCCCTCATGTTCGTCTATGAGCTCCCCGCATCTCTTGACCATGTAAAAAAAGTCTATGAGTGGAAAGGTGGTTGTCCTGCATAAGTTTGATGGCTTCTAAGGAGTCAGCTTCAATCTGCAATTTGTCCACCTCCAGTGAAGCAGCAATTTCCAGCCCATGAACAATAGTCTGCACCTCCGCTTCCAGAGCATTACCATTGCATTTTTTAAACACAAAAGCATGTAAAAATAACCCATTGCTGTCACGGAAAATACCCCCACCCCCCGATTCTCTGGGATGACCACGACAAGCACCGTCGGTATTTAATTTCACCCACCCGATGGGTGGCCGTGACCAATGGACTGCAGTGGCCGTAGACGAAGAGGTTTGCGCAACAGCAACACGATCATTACGCACAACTGAAGTTTTGTAAAGGATATATTGAGAGACGACAACCGCTGAGAGGGTACTCACCTTGTCAACTCCTTCAAAGACTAGCAGGTTGCGAGTTTTCCAAGCAAACCAAACCATAATTGCAAATTGGCTCATCCAACCCGTGCTCTGCTCCAGCGAAGAAAAAATCCAGTCCTTAGGCGTTGCTGCAGTCCAGAAAGTCGGCAGTAACTGGTTGCCTGACAGAGCTTGCCACACCTCTCTAATTTTAACACAGTCCCGCAGCGCGTGAAGTAATGTTTCCTCTCTTCCACATCTCGGGCACGCAACAGAATTAGCAATGTGACGACGTACCCGCTCAGCGTTACAGAGTACCCCCCCCCCCCCCCCCCCATTGACTATCATATACAGAAACTGACGGGCTCTCTGTTGTGCTTTTACTCTTCAGAGCATCCTCCATTTATCAGAATGTTCAACCTCAGGTTCATTCCGTTCAAGACGCAAGGCAGTTTTTGCTGAAAAAATTCCAGAACTAGTTCTATTCCAGAAGAGTTTGTCATGGGCGTCATCGTCTTGCACCAAGCGAACTCCAGCCAACATGTTGCAAACTGAAGGTGGAAGATAGTTGTTTATTATGTTCCAATTCCAACCAACCGGGGACCAAAGCTCACGGACAGAAGTCGCTGTAAGTTCTGCTGGGACAGTCGTCGTGGTTAAGTCCAACAATGGCTTGTCCATGATCCAAGGATGTTGCCAAAACAGAGTGGACACCCCATTCCCAACAGCAGATCGTAAACCTTTGCAAAGAAGATCAGCTCCGTGGCAAATTCCATCCCATTCCCTAGAGTCTCCTTTACGTTTGCAAAACATATCTCTGTCAAGTCTCCCGTTACAGTACTTGCTTCTTATAACACGGGACCATAATGAAGCCGGTTCCTGTAAAGTTCTCCAACCCAGTATAGCCAATAACACTTTGTTCATTTCCCTCATCGGTCGTAATCCTAACCCGCCTTCGGATCTTGGCTGCGCAATTGTTTCCCACTTAAGTGGATGAATACGTCGACGCTCGGAAGTTGAACCCCAAACGAAACCATGGATTGACTGGTCAATCGAGTCACATATACCTTTAGGAACCTGGTTAGATTGCATGGTGTATAAGGCCAAACTTGACAGAACCGACGTTGCTAGTGTTACTCTGCCGGCAAGAGACAAGGTTTTCGCCTTCCATCCATACAAACGGTTGGTGACCTTATCCAACAAAAACGGATACCGGTCGTTAGTCATGCGTCCAACAGCAGTGGGAATGCCCAAATAGTTGCCAAACTCCTCAGAAACGAGCATCGCAAGCAAACTAATGATCACTTGCTGCATAGGCTCCTGAACATGCTTTGAGAAAAGGATAATGCTTTTATTGTAATTTACCTGTTCCCCTGACATGTCGCAGAACGTCTTCAAGCACTTTTTAATGACGAGAGCATTTCTTGCATCCCCACGTGCAAATAACACAAGGTCATCCGCGAAAAAGAGATGCGAAAGATGAACCGAACCAATGGTGATTGGTTCCCAGCTGCCTGCGTTCACTACATCTTGAATTATATGAGATAGCCGCTCCATACAGAGTACGAATAGATATGGGGAAAGGGGGTCTCCCTGTCGTATACCGCGGGAACCCTTAAAAGAGCCCGCCAAAGAGCCATTCCACAGCACTTTTGTAGCTCCTTTAGTTTGACAGAGCATGATCGTGCGAATCAGATGTGGGGGTAAACCCACCTGACGAAGCACATCGTGTAGGAATTCCCATCTTATACGATCGTATGCCTTTGCAAGATCGACTTTAATGATCATCCACTTGTTAGACGTAGAGGCGTTCAGCGAATGCAAAGCTTCTTGCACAATTACGACGTTATCAATTATTTGTCGACTTGGGATGAACGCAGCCTGAGATGGCAACACGAGAGAAGAGAGAACGGGCTTGAGCCTATTAACTATTGCTTTCGTTGCCGCTTTAAAAACCACATTCAACAAGGAGATTGGCCTGAGGTGAGCTGGATGAGTTGGGTATGAGAGGAGAAAAAGGAATATACATGTCATTAGGAGTGGGTGAAATAGGACTTAAGTGGGAAGTATTGTATCATGGAAATCCATAGCAGGATTTACCAAAGGAATTTGTGGAGTAGGTGGTGAAATAATGATATCGGTACTTTTTAATTTGAAAGGAAAAATTTGCTCATGAAAATGACATGCCTAGTGGTAAAAAAAAATTGATTCAAGGTCATAGACAGTGTAGGCTTTTTTATTAGGAGGATAACCAAGAAAAACACATTCTTGGCTTTAGGTGAAATTTGTCCCTTGATTTTTGTATGTTTAAAGCAAATTACATACAACCTATGACTCGTAAATGTCCATAAGAAGGAGGAGTATGAAATAAAAGATGGAAAGGAGTTTGTCATTGAAGCACTGAAGATGGGAGCCTATTGATTAGAAAAGTGGCTTCAAGAATGAAGTGACCCAAAAAACAAATAGGCAAGAAAGCGGGAAGGCGAATTGCTCGAGCAGTTTCCACAAGATGGCGATGCTTACGTTCAACCCTACCATTCTGCTCAGGAACTCTAGGAGCAGACCTTTGATGGAGAATTCCATTCTTGAGAAACAACTCAGAACATAAGTGATGTGTAAACTCTGTTCCATTATCAATTCTAATGATTTTGATAGAAGTACTAAACTAATTCTCTACCATTGTTACAAAACTCTCAATCACCTTGTATACTTGAGTTTTTATCTGTAGCAAGTAAGTCCATGAACATCTAGAACAACCATCCAAGATTGTGAGAAAGTATCTAGATCCATCCAGTGCAGGTGTCCTATATGGGCCCCATAGATCCATATGCACTAGCTCAAAAACAGATGCAACTAAAGAATTACTCTTAACAAAGAGCAATTTGTGATTCTTAACTAAACAATAACTTTCATAGAAAAAACTTTAACATCCAAACAATTGCATACATCCATATGCTTCATTTTAGAAAGAGAAGTGGCGAAGTCTAGCATGTTTTTACACACATGTAATGAAGTGTTTTGCTTATTTGACTTATGAATAAACTCTAAAGTGTCAGTATGAATTTTTAGATTTAATAGCTCATTTTTGGTGCTTGATTCAACTCCTCTGAGATTCGATGTAGCGAAAAATCTCTGCTTCTCGAAACGAAACTCGATGATGCAGGAATTCTATCTCAAGTAGAATTTCTTACTCCTGGTTATGTGACTGAAACTGAATATGTGACTCAAACTGAATGCACCACCAATCATACTCTCCCGGCTTCAGCATTGAGGGTTTCCAGAACGAATCGTTGATTGCATTGTTGGATGACATTTTTTCCTGCAAAGCTAATTGAAACAATCTAGAGACCAGGCTCTGATACCAATTGTTGGATCGATTAGCGTATAAAAACTCAAGGAACAAAAGTTATTGTTCCTTGACAAGTAGATAATGTAGAAAGACAAACAATAATGTAAACCAAACCTGGACACGATGATATATAGTGGAAACACCCCAAGTACCAATAAGTCCTCAAGGCGAAAAACCACTCCTCTCTAGTGAAAAAAACCACTCCTCTCTAGCTTTCACTAGAGAGAGTTTGAACGGGTCTACTTGTTGTATTGATATCTTGATTACAATAGAACTTGGATCACTCACCTAGACGTCCTAGCTAGATCTTAGATCACTCTTCTCGCTTGAATCTCAATCTCACACACGTAGAACAACTCTAAACCGAGTATTAGGTTTTCGCTCTTCAAAGTCTTACTAAGCTATGCAATTCCAATGCAATATATAGCACACTAAATAGCTCAAACTTAACTACCAATCTAGCCGTTCTAATATTACCATAAATCTCACAATATCTTTCTAAAAGGAAATCGCTTCCTAATTCTTCATTCACAAGGAAATCTCTTCCTAAGAATATTTCCTTCCGTGTGACATTCCAACTTGTTCTCCAAGTAGTCACCATGGGCCTTACACTTCAGCGCGCCGCCTAGAACAAATAAGGAAACAATAGCGTATAAGGAAATATTCCTTCCGCGTAATATTTTCTTATTCCTTTGGCGCTTCTTCACACGCGCGTCCAATGCCCATCCTTGCCGAGTTGCCACTTTCCTTATTTGCCAAGATCTTCTTTTCCTTCTTTGACAAGATCTTCTTTCCTTCTTTGAAGTGCAACTCTTCCATAATTCTTCAAGTCCATTCTTCAAGATATCTTCGACCAATAATCTTCTTCCGGATGAACTTATTCTTCACAACTGTCTTCCATTTGTCGTAACCTTACGTCTCATGGATTCCAGCAAGATTTCCTTCGTACCTGCTTGTACTTCCTTTGTTCCTGTCTACGCACAAGTAGACTTCCTTCGTTTCTGTCTACACACAAGTAGACTTCCTTCGTTCCTGCACACACACTAGTAACAATACCTACGCACTCAAGTAAACTATTAGTGGATGTTTGTCATTATATTCAATCAAAACTTCATCACATCTCAACAGATACAACCAACAGGAGGGGATAGACTACGACGAAACCTTTGCTCCAGTGGCCAGATTGGAAGCTATAAGATTACTAATCGCCTACTCAGCATATCATGGGTTCAAGCTCCAACAAATGGACGTAAAGACTGCCTTCCTCAACGGGGAACTCAAGGAAGTGGTCTTTGTGGAACAAACTCCTGGGTTTGTTGATTCAACTCATCCAGACCACGTCTATGTACTGGACAAAGCTCTTTATGGTCTCAAACAAGCCCCTCGAGCATGGTACGAAAGACTATCTCTCCATTTACTGTCCAATGGGTATGTTCGTGGAGAAGTAGACAAAACCTTGTTTCTCTTGAGGGAAGGAAAGGACACCCTGGTTGTGCAAGTCTATGTGGACGACATCATCTTTGGGTCCACAAACAACAAACTGGTGGAGAGATTTGTCAAACTCATGGAAAGTGAATTTGAGATGAGCATGGTGGGTGAACTTAAATTCTTTCTCGGACTACAAGTAATACAAGGAGATGATGGAACTAGAGTCCATCAACAAAAGTACCTCAGAGAAGTAGTCAAGAAGTTTGGAATTGCAAATTCCAAGCCATACCCCAATCTCTCGGAACGACTCGTTGGGCAAAGAAGCTCAATCTCTCTACAGGGGAATGATTGGATCCCTACTCTACTTAACTGCCAGCCGACCTGACATAATGTACAGTGTGTGCCTATGTGCAAGATTTCAAGTTGATCCAAGGGAATCACACACCGTTGTTGTCAAAAGGATCCTGAGGTACCTAAGGGGAACAGATGATCTGTGCCTATGGTATCCCAGGGGAGGAAGCATGAGCCTTGTAGGATATACAGACGCAGACTTCGCAGGGAACATAGTAGATCGCAAGTCTACATCTGGCATGGCTCAGTTTTTAGGACCATGTCTTGTCTCATGGGGATCAAAGAAGCAGACCACGGTGGCCCTCTCCACAGCTGAAGCTGAATACATAGCAGCCGCAACCTGTTGCTCACAACTCTTATGGCTCAAACAACAGCTAAGTGATTTCGGTATCAATCTCAATTCAGTACCTATTCTTTGTGATAATTCTAGTGCTATAAATATTGCTAAGAATCTTGTGCAGCATTCTAGAACAAAACATATTGAGATTAGACACCACTTTCTAAGAGCCTGCGTTGAAAAGGGGCTAGTAACAATGGAATTCGTTCGCACTGAGGAACAAATCGCAGACATCTTCACCAAGGCACTAAACAAGGAACCTTTTTAAAGGCTGCGTCTAGAACTTGGTATGATTTCTCTCGAATAATTCTGTCTATTCCTAAGAACCTCCCATGACTGGTTGAAGTCTGAGTGATAATTGGTCGTTATCTATAGGATTATATGAACATGTGATAGTATTTCGTTGGTGTGAGTTATTTGTTTCTTCTTGGCTTGATTAATCTCTATAGTCTTGAAATCTATTTGAATTCGAAATGCTAGCACCATAATTTATTTACATGAGAAGGTCTTATTTGTTGCCCAAAAGAGTCCTCTTGATGATTTGAAACCTCATTATAAGCCCAAAGGATAGAGGATCTCTACAGTTGTCCCTGAAGCCTTGTCATGATTGCACATTCCTATGAGCCCCTTTTATTCATCTACATCTGGAATCTCTCATCATGACTCAATAAATTTCCATTTTCATCTATGATTTTCGTATAATGTTCTATTGTACCATCTTTGGTAACTCACCCCCGCATTATACTATTCTATTCTTTTTGGAAAAATTGTGAAAGTGAAATGAATGTTCTGGTCCTCAAGAAGGAAAGGAGGCGAGATCTCAGGATGGCATGAAAAGAAGTTTCCGTGTGTTTTTGGTAAGTTACTCAAGTAAGCGGTGTTGTCTTGGAGAAGGTGAAGCGGTACTCAAAACCCTAAGATCTTATCAATTTGGAAAAGGATCTCTTTCTTTCCAAATTGACACGATGTTCATTCATTATACATACCCCTCCCTCAAACTACCAAGACCACCTTCTCAAAATCATTGACCCTCTCTCATGCATCTCAACTTCGTAAGTGTCATTCACTCATCACCGCCCTCCTCCATATTCAACCCTACAACCGCCCTCATCACCCTCTCTTCAACAACATCCATCAATCTATTCCGCTTCAGAAAATAACCCAACAAGTAAGGTTGCTAAAGGATCGCCCAATGATGTTTCCAAGATTGTGATGACTAAGGATGAAGATTACAAATTGGAAGAATGGTTACTAAAGAAGGAAGTCTTCAGAGTACAGAAATCGGGTAGGTTTGATACCCTCATACAAGCAACAGAGACATTCAAAGAAGGTCGTGTACAGTGAAAAGCTGGGCCGGTTCAATGGCTTCAGTTACAGTTGTCTCTAAAAGAACAACATGAAGAAGCAGGTGAAAAAGTTAACAAGACAAGTTGGGTTCCGATATCCTGGTTAGGAAAATTTGAAAAGTCGCCACTACAGAGTAATCTGGTCTCATTCTTCAAAAGGAACAGAACATCTCTAACTACTTTCCAATTACTCCAACCCCACTCTTCTTTCCCAGCCGCATTATTCCTCTTCTCTTTGATCTTATTGTACACTTTCTCATGACTTATTATTTTTGGTTGCTAGCATGTCGATTCTCATCTCTTTTCTCGATATTGTGATTTCTTGAGCATTGAAGTTCTTATAAGTTATTACCTCGGTTGCCTTCTTGTGCTTTGTATATTTCCTATCTATGACTTCTGATTTCATTCTTTTTAATGATGCCAAAAGGGGGAAATTAGAGGATAGCAGGATTTGAGGGGGAATTCATGGCTTAGTTATAGTTCGTTGCTTTTTTAAGGGGGAATTTTTTAGTGCTTTGTTAGTCTTTGTTCCTTAGCTAGTATATATGTCTCTTGTTTATACTCTTATTGTTAGGGATGTTTGTCATCATCAAAAAGGGGGAAATTGTTGAGATGTGATGAAGTTTTGATTGAATGACAAACATCCACTAATGGTTTACTTGAGTGCGTAGGTATTGTTACTAGCGTGTGTGCAGGAACGAAGGAAGTCTACTTGTGTGTAGACAGGAATGAAGGAAGTCTACTTGTGCGTAGACAGGAACAAAGGAAGTACAAGCAAGTACGAATAAAGTCTTGCTGGAATCCATGAGACGTAAGGTTACGACGAATGGAAGACAATTGTGAAGAATAAGTTCATCCGGAAGAAGATTATTGGTCGAAGATATCTTGAAGAATGGACTTGAAGAATTATGGAAGAGTTGCATTTCAAAGAAGGAAAAGAAGATCTCGGCAAATAAGGAAAGTGGCAACTCGGCAAGGATGGGCATTGGACGCGCGTGTGAAGAAGCGCCAAAGGAATAAGGAAATATTACGCGCAAGGAATATTTCCTTATGCGCTTTGTTTCCTTATTTGTTCTAGGCGGCGCGCCGAAGTGTAAGGCCCAAGGTGACTACTTGGAGAACAAGTTGGAATGTCACACGAAAGGAAATATTCTTAGGAAGATATTTCCTTGTGAATGAAGAATTAGGAAGCGATTTCCTTTTAGAAAGATATTGTGAGATTTATGGTAATATTAGAACGGCTAGATTGGTAGTTAGGTTTGAGCTATTTAGTGTGTTATATATTGAATGAGAATTGCATAGCTTAGTAAGACTTTGAAGAGCGAAAACCTAATACTCGGTTTAGAGTTGTTCTACGTGTGTGAGATTGAGATTCAAGTGAGAAGAGTGATCCAAGATCTAGCTAGGACGTCTAGGTGAGTGATCCAAGTTCTATTGTAATCAAGATATCAATACAACAAGTAGACCCGTTCAAACTCTCTCTTGGTGAAAGCTAGAGAATAGTGGTTTTTCGCCTCAAGGACTTATTGATACTTGGGGTGTTTCCACTATATATCATCGTGTCCAAGTTTGGTTTACATTATTGTTTGTCTTTCTGCATTATCTACTTGTCAAGGAACAATAGCTTTTGTTTGTTAAGTTTTTATACGCTAATCGATCCAACGGTCGTTGTCATCGCTATTTAAATGAAGGTCCTAAAACTAAATCATTAGTTTGGTCTGTTAGTATCATCCCCTGTTTCAACTAGACCTAGCTAGTCTCCACCGATAAATCAAACCAATTATTTACAACGCCGGTTAATGGTCATGCTGCGAAGAACTCTCCGGGATCTCCTCTCAATTTTCATAGCAAGCTTCTAAATAAGTTATTTTCCCATACTTGTGCTCTATTTTATTTCTTAGTTCAATTATCTTTTTCTCTTTAAATACTTACTTTTTTAAATAACAAAATCAGATTTAGTAAAATTTTGATCTTTGTTAATCTTCCACCAAAATTGTTCATCCCATGATACCAAATATGTTAATTAAAATCCCGATAAAATAACGCGATATGGGCCTGTTGAGTGCGTACGTGCCACAAAACCATGAAATATTGAATGACGGTAGAGCATATATGACAATAGAAAGAGTAATCTATTAAATTAATTGCGTAATTGGACACAAAACCGAAGCAGGAAAAACACCTTTTAACCCAGGAACATTGGTCGATAAATGTAATTTACTACGTTATATACTACATTTGATTAGTTTTGTATACTTTGGTTTGGTTTGAAACTCAAAAAAACAAAAGGATAATATAAACTCACACATTGATGAATCTCATCCAAAATGAACGAGTAGAACCATCTTGAACATAGAAAAAGAGATAAAAATTACAATACAATGACATGCATTGAGAATTTGAGATAGAGAATTAAACTTGGAGTACAACTAAAGCTTTCTACTTAACCATCACATGTCTACTTTAGTCTCTACCTCTTGCATCACCATAACGGCCACCTCCGACGAAGGGCGAGTGGGACCGCTTGGACCAGACGTCGGAGGTGCGACTTGACGAACGGAGGAGGCATTGGCGGTGGACGGAGGCGGGATTGAGATATTGTCAAGAGAGAAAAGAAAAGTGCTTTGTGAAGGCCTTCTTTGGTGCCTACCCACCCTTTGAGGTTGTTGCTTGGTTGCAGTTGCAGTTTCCATAGTTTTGGGTAATGTATACTATATGGGGTGCTGCATCTTCATTTATATAGGGAGAGATGAGGATTTCGAATTTATATTTATTTAGGATATATGCATGATTTTACCACCTAATCTCCACTCTTTAGACATTATTATTGATTTATTGACTTAGTGGAACTAGGTAACACCTAGTAAGGTCACTTGCTATAAATTATTACACTACGTAAGACACTTCCAATACGTTTGGTATCTAAGATTATTAAATCGCGTGATTACTTTAAGCATATGCTATGTTAGTATGTTGTATCAGTCATTAACTCTGACAATTATTAACTAAAAATAGAAAATTTAAGAAGAGCTAAACCATATAAACGTCACAATATGTAGGATAACTTAATATGCCACATAATATATGTATGATAACTTAGCGTATTAATCGATCTGTTTCATCTCAAGAAGACTAGTAATGACTTCAATATACATCAATTCCAATTAGAGTTGTCAATAATCCAAAACATGAACCTCATTGACCCGCTCTTAAAGCTTGATGCAATCGAAAGTGCTTAACCAGAATGATCAAATCTGAATTTAACACCGAGAATCCATTAAAACGTCCTATCCAAGGACGTATATATGCATGGTAAATGTATTAAATTATCATAGCGAGCAAAATCATACTGTAGGGCCTCATCTTTTAAGAGTAGAAAAACGTACTACGTACTGAACTTAGGATTATACCCCGTAGTAAAACAATCATTCAGCATCACTCTGAAAAGCGCAGTACGTTAATTAATAGTTTATGACAACAAATGCCTTCATCTAGATAAGTTATGTTGTAACATTATCATAATGATGATCGTGCAGCCATTATTTAGTTTTTGTGTACCGATAAACCCTAAGCTCAAATTCTTAGTTTTTTAAGCATAATAATATATATAGAAGGGAAGTGGGAAACACATGAAAAGAAGATCAGATGTAGAGTGGGTGAATTAAGTGCAGTGCATTGCATCTTCCTCTCCGGTTTCTCCGGCGATCTCTCCTCTCCGGTCCCCTTAAAATTTAGATTCCTCTTTATCTTTTCACGTCTCATCTTTCTTTCTGTATACTGTATTAATTCTTGTAAATATGAAATGTTTTTTTTCTGGTAATTGCCTAATTGGTAATGGGCAATAATAATAAGATAATATAGAGAGAGAGAGAGTACGTAGGATTTGGAGTGCATGCGGTCCCGTACAGGACTAGGTACGGTGCACCATCAACATCACATGCTATCTCCACAAGTTTTCGTGGCCACGGGGTTGCTAACCACTGCACCTTCGCTTAACCGGTATTTCATATTTCGGTTAACCGTCAGTTTCGATACGCCTAATCAAATAACCATAATACAAACTCTAATAATAATGAATTGAACGAATGTTAATCATATGTATGCAATGAAAGAATGAATTGAACGAGGCTAAGGTGATCGCCCATGTATCCATAAATAACATCGGAATAATAAACGTCATACTTAACGATTTAATTATATTCTAATAATAAACGTACTTTAAAAATGACAATGTAGTCTTACTAATCAACTTAAACCGTTCTAAATTTATGATGACTCCGAGTTGATTTGTTATCTAAATAAACTCAACTAGTTCTCAATCTGATCATCTCCTCCTTAGCCTACTGGGGTGGGACTTGTCCCTCTATCCCATAGGTCTCGGGTTCGAGTCTTGATACCGCTCTCCTTGTGGGTGTTGGGATTATTCTGATTGTATGGATCTCTTTCTTTGCTTTTCAAAAAAAAAAACCAAAAACAAATTAATTGACCCTTTAAAGTTTTAACAACTCTACTACTCCCTCCGTCCAATAATGTTAGTCTCATTTTTTTTCGTGACACTATTCACAAACCGAGAGAATATTGTAGATTTTTCCTAATATATAAGAAAAAACATAGTCATGTGTGGTCTTGTTTGATTCGTCTTAATGAGTACTTTAACAATATTAAAAAATTATAATTTTTATTAACATATAACTAGAGATATTAACGATGCAAAACATGTCTCGGCATATGTGCCTGATTGAAATGGGACTAACAAAATGGGACAAATGGGACAGAGGGAGTATGATATGCTTAAAAAAAAATACAAAGACACAAATTTATTCCAAAACATAATCTCACTCACATAGTCACATGTATCCCCATTTTTAACGTATTTCTTGGGATAGGCTGTATTGGGGTGATACAGATTAAAATACAAGAGATAATGATGTTGACATTCGAACCTTTTATTGCTCTCCACTTTGCCCATTGCTTGCGATCATCAAGCATGAAAAGGACTCGCTATTTGAATCTTGTAAAAAATTGTACTAATAAATGTAGAAAATCTTTACCCTTACGAATAAATCGTACTAATTATTGTACTAATAAACGCAGAAAAATGCATGTGATAATGATCATTAACGTACGAATTACAAATACATGCACAACCTTCTATATTCGCATGCACATTTGTATGTGTGCATGTCTTTGACAATATATGAAAAATACATATATATGTCTGCGTGTACATGTGAATGTGAACGTTGTGCATGTCAATATAGAAGGTTGTGCATATATTCGTATATTCGTAAGATAAAGATTAGATCATTTTCGCCGGATCCGAACTCTTTACTTAATAGTTAAAATTAATTGTTAGGTTTACGTCTGAGTTCATAAAAAAAACATCCTTTTATTCTATTAATTTTTTACCCAACATGTTTCTATAATTTGTATAAAATTTCACCATTTTATCATCTATTTTCTCATTGAGTCTAATCAATTTAAATTTTGTAACTTTTGTTTCAAAGAGTTTATACAAGTGAAATTTTTAAAAAATACTCATAAATATCATAAGATATCGCTTATAAATCTATAAATTTTAAATCACCACACATGCCCAGGGGCACCTTAGGGTTGCATTTTGATGGTGATTTTGGACAATAAAGCTTATTGAACGAGTGATTTTCGATAATTGACCAAACTATATATATATATACACATTGACGAGAAGTTATCTTAACAAATCATTTAAAACACAGAAAAATAAAGTGTATTATATCCTTTTTTCTTTGAACTAACTCTTGAACACTTTTGAATTATGAACATCGTCATATGGACATCGAGTATCCTCTTGTTGCATGTTTTTTACCTAAAAAATTTGGTAGGTAAAAACATTTTCGTCACAGATGAAAGAACTTTTGTCACTGGAAGATATGGGCGACGAAAAAGCATTCGTCACAAAAAGCAAAGGGCGATGAAAAGATTTCGTCACAAAAGATATGAGCGACGCCGACAATAGCAATTTCGTCAGAATAGACATGGGCGACGAAAGAATTTCCGTCACTGTAGGATTTATTTTGGCTACGACAAGATTTTATGTAGCCCAATCTTTGTGCAACAGACTAGCTATTCCTTCCATCACAGAAGGTATTAGGCGACGAAAATGCTGGTTTTGTTGTAGTGAAATATGATCAATCTTGTAATCTTATGATCAAGGTTTCTTGATGTTTGGTATTAGATAATATAACATAAATCAAATAATTCACATTCAAGAAGTGAAGTAATAAGATTCCAAGGTGTAACAACATGGCATTTTTAGCATTAAAGGGTGGAATGCATCCACAAAAGAAGTACATTGATAAAGCCACCTCTGCAGATAAGAAACTAAAGATCACTAACATCTGGCATTGTATTTACAGTAAGGAAGAAGGTTCAAGTCCAAAAGGTTGTTAGTAATGCACAAAAATGCATCATCTAGCCCTACCGAATTGCACCCTCCTGCTAAAACGGTTCTATGCAAAATTACATTGAACTATGATAAAAAATGCAAACGATTTAATTTCTCTGACCAGATTCTGGTATGGAGCATCTTAATAACAATGTGGTCCTTCATCTTTAGTCCTTGCCATAAATGCGCTGAAGCTCGCGGGTTGCAGCCAAGAAAGATTCTGGGATGGTTAAAAAGAAAGTATGAGAGAAATTTACGGCTAATTATTTAAAATTTTGACAGCTACAATTGAAGAAACTATTTTAGTACCTTTCCATAGACGGAAGGATTTCTGATTGATGGGCGAACCAGTGATTGTTTGAATCACATCAAACAACATGTTCTGTGGTGTGCTCCTCAGCTCCTGAACAATTCCATAAATGGTCTTTCCATTCTCAAAAAATATGTGATTGTTTGGATGCTTTGTTTTGCATCCAGCATGGCGCTCAAATTCATATGCATTAATGACCTACAAAAACAATGGAATATTGTTCTCATTAATACAAAATCTCAATTCACAAAGTTCAGCAGCTACACATTTTATTCTGACTAACCTTGCCCATGTTACATGGTTGGCAACCACATAAATATCCAGAGCCTCTTATTATAGCAGGAAGCTCCTTCTACACAAAGAAACAACAATTTATATTCAAATAAAATACGTAGCATAAACTAATTTTTTCCAAGAAAAATATATATAGCAAAAACTACCTCTCGCGACCAAGCAATATATTTCACTGGCACTCCATCAAGTATACCAGTAGATAATAAGCTCCTGACATTTGAAGGGAAATTATTGGATGACGGCTTCTTTAATGATTTCTGTACATCCTTCTTTTTAGATCCATCCAGCCCAGATGCACTTAAAGTTGAAGTCACTACTGCACTAGCATCGGATAAAAGTAAATCTGAACCTTGAACAGAGGGCTGAGCCATCAGCAAGTCATAATTGGAAATGAGTCGCCCAGAAACATTTGCATCATCATCATCATTGAAGCTGCCAAAGGATATGATATTACTCTCTCCCTTCTCAAAAGCATGGCCCATAGACAAATTATTGGTATCAACTTTGTTGTAATTATCATTCATCCTATTGTAGCTTTGACTCATAGATATCATGTTGTCATTCCCTTTTGTGAAGGCTTGACTCAAGGAAATAATACTACTGTCGTCTTTACTGAAGCTTTGAACGGCACTGAGAAGAGAATTATCAGCTTTGTTGAAGGAATTAGACAGCAACATAGTATTATTGTTGTCACCCTTGTAGTTGTGTCCCACAGATAGCGTATTATCTCCTCCATTACATGACTGATTCATAGATATGAAAGCATCAGCTTCCCTGCTGAAGGAATCACCCATGCTAATTACATTATCGTCCCCTCGGCTATAAGCCAGAGCTGTGGATGCTGTACAGCCTTCGCTGACCTTGTTAAAATCATCAGCTATTGGTACAGAAAGCACGTTCTCAGAGTCCTTTACTTGGCTTACTTTGACCTTCCTAATCGATCCATAATTAAGGCCTGATCTGGAATCATCTAAAGTATTAGAGATTGATAAGCCAAAAGGGGCATCACTAAATACAGAATCCATAGCCTTTCTCCCCATCAGCAAATTCATAGGACTAAGTGATGGGATATTTCTCTCATCAAAGCTCATTGCTCTGGTTGTTTCAGGATCGAATAGTCGGTCGTTATAGTGAGAAGGGACTGGGCTGAAACTGGGAACATTTACCCAAGGAGAAAGAGATGTGTTCTGGATTCCAGAAAATGAGCTATTGGTTGGAACGTCTACTGCTTGCTTTTTATTTGGAAATAGCTCAGCTTCATCCCCATCCATGAACCACTGATGTGCACGCTTGGACTCAATTCTTGAAGAATTATCATAAGCCATTTCCCCATCAGGTAAACACGGAGCATCTTTCGGAATCCAAAACCCCTTGCTCTGGAAAGACTGCCAACAGAATCATTTTAATATTCTTATAGTTAAAACACACATGAGGTGGCAAGTAAAGATTTTCCACAGTAAGAAAGCAGTACTTAATAGGATACCACAAAACGAGCACCGATCCAGATTAACACTACAGACCAATAGATCATTTGAATGGTAATTTAACTAATGAGGCACAAGTTATCCTAAAGCAGATCCTGAAAGTTCTACGTCGGTCTCACATTTCATTATGATAAAATTAACTAATGAGGCCCAAAAAAATTAGCATCTCACTTCACTTTAGAAGTACTTCTATATACTAGCATCAAGCTTCGCATGTTCCATCTGTCCCATTCTGTTACATACTTCAACCAGATTTAGTTTCAAATATTCTAATGACAAGTTAGCACCCTAATATCACCTAAATATTAACTTTGCTGAACAAAAAAAGTATACAAGGTGTGTTCCAAAGTACATGTGATACCCTACACATTGCATTTTTGTTTCTAGAATGATCCCCAAGTACCTGTTGTATATAATAAAGGGAAGATAGGAATGTTGATTAACAGAATTTAATGTAGTTAATATCATTTGCTAATGTATCAAAAAAGATTGAACATAAACATATACATCATGGCAAAGATCCAAAATAATCGGGAATTTTCAAAAAAGACAGCAGTTGTATAATCGAATATTTACAAGATATATTTCTCATGTCTAGTAATTTATTATACGTGTAAGTGGGACATAAACTATGTCTGACTCCAGTTTAACTTTGGATCTTCAAGGCAAGATAGGTTGCTTTCCTACTGGTTTTGAGAGTAACTACCCTCTACCTCTGTTTTATTTTCTATGTTTGTTTGTGCTTTTCCCCTAGATCCTTTTCCTGACTATAGTATTCACCATTAAAAAAATACCGAAAGAGGGGAAATGCCGCAGCTTTCTGAAGAGAAGCAATGTCAGAAACGGATTATATGTAACATGGCATAAACTTTATTATTCAGTAATATATTGGCATATGATAACTTGTAAAAGACTTCGCGTTAACAAATGGCATGTTTTAGAAGCGAAAAAACTAAGTTTAGAAAAATGAATAAACAAAAAGCTAAAGCTAAATGGTTAATCCAATACCCAAGGCCGCCAAAGGAAGAAGGACATAAACAGAAGCCCAGACTCAAAAGTAACCCAAATTAAACCAATCCCGCAAGACCTACTACAAATACACTTCATCGGTTTTTCGACCAATTTTCCATTTTATTAACATGAAATTGTAAATCAGAGATTGAGGCATGAAGAATTTTAAACCATAGATCTATCTAGACTATCAGATGATCTGAGCAACAACAACCTAGTAAGATATAGGTTTTAGATTCCATGTACTGAAAAGGCATGGACATCCAATCTAGGGTTTGTTAGTCCATTCCTAATCATCATTTTCCACTATGATATTTTCAGCTAAGTTAAGTTAGTATAACGAGGTCCGTGATACATGTTTCAGTTCTTTAAATGCGTCGGAATACCGATTTCTAGGCTACAGATATGAACAATCTTTAAATTTAGGGAATGAAGGCCAGCAACACATTCATTTATTGCTTTAGGGCAATTCCAGTAGGTATTAAGGGTTGAGGACCAATTAATTACCGAGAATCTGGTTAAAAGTCGGGAAGATTCGCTCAACTCTTGACAAGTATGGTTAGTTTTTCGAGGGAGCCGGAATGTGTTGGATAAACATAAGTTATGGTTTTTACTCCTTTTTCTGTATAAGTTTATTCATCTTAAAACCTACTTCAAAACATTCCAAAGATCAAAGCTACATCAATTCAACTAACTATTGAATACTAACATGCATGAAAACCCTTATTCCATATTGCCAACAACAGTTCAGACTCACTAATCCACAGAAGTGCTCCTCAATTTCACATGGTCAATAAAAGTACAGAGTTATATCCCCATTAGCCTGTACCACCAGATGTCTAGATGAGAGTAAAATGACATGTTGAATCCATCTGAAACCCCAATTTGTAATCGGTAATACATTAACTAGCCCAAGTTAGAAAAGTAGATTAGTAATGTCTGTAGCAAGAAGCATCCTTCACAGTCCACGATTAAATAAACAAAAGCAATAACGTTTGGATGAAATTATTATAAGTGGTGGAACACTAGAAAGCAGAGAATAGATCAATGGTTGAAAAACCTGGGCGATCGACAACAGATCGAAGAGCGATGATGGAGATAAAAAACCCTAGGAAGAGAAAGTGGAATGTAAAAGGGAAAGGGAAGACTGACCATTATTGCATTACTTGGATTGAAGCAGGCGAGGCGATTGGAAGAGCAGATCTGGAGATGGAGCAGAGATCGGAGATGGGAGTTTATTGAGAGAGAAGAACGTGTGTGGGTTTTTGAAAACCAGGAAAAAAGGAAGAGAGAGAGAGAGAGAGAGAGAGAGAGAGAGAGAGAGAGAGAGAGAGAGAGAGAGAGAGAGAGAGAGAGAGATGTTGGTGGGTAAGACTAAGATGTGTCTGTCTGTGATGTGCGTATGCGTTGCACGCTGTAGCGGCTGACAGTATTGAGTCCAATTACAGGGAAAGTGCATTCCAGTACAAGAGAGAAAACATATGTACGTAGTTCATTACAAAAACAACTACTATGGGATTTTGATCTCAATTTGACAATGACATGGTCATCATTGTATGTTGCATAAATAAACTTTATAATGGTTAGGAGTTTGACTTAGGACCCCATGAATTATTGGTTAATATATAAGGCTACTAATTGAATTTATTTCGTTATTCAAACTGCTATTTACCGTTAGAGATAGCAACCAAATGAAAGATCTATAATCATGAAGAAGAAAAAAGATCAATAAAAGACAAAACATGAAGAAGACTACAACTACGACCTAGGAGGAGGGTTTCTCTGATGTGCATGAATGGTTTCTTTCATTGATTGCTTGATAAGCAGGTTGCAATCCTCTGACGAGATAGATTCGCCTCCAAAAATTTTCTTGTTTCTAGCTTGCCAAGTATAGTAGACCAGGGTAGCACAATGCTTCTCCATTTGTGCTCAGAAGAGGAGTAGTTATAAGCATTTTTCAGCCAAAGCGCCCATTCCATGAAGTCTACAAAGGTAGAGCTAACGGTTTTGTCATTGCATTGTGTGCTAGAAAACAATATTCACACAATTACACTACAACCATAAATGAGTTTCAGATTCCGGGGCAGCTACTGACAAGTCGAGTCAGAAAGGATGCCCCATAAGTTGAAGTCGAGAAAAAAACATGTAATTTTTTTTTACAGAATGTGAGGGTGGGTGGTTATTTGATGACGAAGTGCATTATGTGGGTGGTTTTAGGTAAGTAGTGGTTATACGGGTAGTTTCTAACAAAATGCCCTATTGTACGGCCCTATTGTTAATAGATAGTGCACACTTGGACAATACTCATAGTAGAGTTTCCTCACTTTTCTATCTAGATTTTCATCAGTTTTTATACACGCATATCCATCATTTTTCGCTACTAACATACTTTTTATGTTCATCACTTTTACCTATAGATATTCATCACTTATATCTATACATGCGAATCAATTTTCACTACAAACTTATTCATCATGACATCTATGCATGTTGTGCATACTTCTTTATGCGTGCATGTTCATCGGTTTCCTGATTCCTCATATAGGTTCATCATATTTCGTGAATATAAATGTGCATCATAAAACTTATGCAAGAGGAGAAAAAACTAGCTTTTACTTGCTTTAAACTTGATTTCATATCGAAGATTATTAATAGTGTCATATAAACATACTCGGTGATTCTTAAAACAATTCATAGGGAGCAACCAGCTGAAAGTTCTTATGAGAAAACATTCAGACTTTCTTTCTGCTGCTTTTCTTCAACATGTTACCTGGGGAAAAAGTGCATGCTCTTCATATATAGTAGCAAAGAAGCTACACAAATTCACAGCTCCAGATATGGCACAAGGATGATGAACTATTGAACTGAGACTAACGCCTCAACGTCTCGACGATGTAGCTGCAGTATAGATCCCTGCAGATAAATGTAAAAATTGAGACCATATTTTCGGGATCTTGATCATGATAACGAAGAATAACACTAGCAAACTAAACAAATAGTGCAAGTCACAGGTGAGATCTTACATCACTGTCGCTATAGTACTACTGACATATACTGGCTACAATATACTCCGTATAATAAAATTCCCATTTTTGAGCTTGTTAAGGAGGAAGACTGTCTACCCTAATCAAGGATGTAATTATGAAGTACATTATCAGAAGCAATGTTAGTCAATTCCCAATTCAATTGTCAGTGACAATAACTGTATGCCGACATACAAAAATAAGTAAATAACTATTCTATGAAGTTGCTACTGAGCAGTAATTTCTAGAGTATACATTAACAATAGTTTTTTAGGCCACATCATACCAGCTGGCAAGAAGTCTATTTAATAGGTTTACTGTATGTGAAATATCAAATATTAAATCTAAAGGACAATGACAGCATACTTGATCATATTGATATTTAATATTTAATATTCCCCTAAATGAAGGAAATGACATAAGAATTGCATAAAAGTCTGAATCCTGACAAGATCTATCAACAATTAAGTGACCTATAGACCCCACAACCATTCACATGATTCCTAGTACACATAGCAATAATAAAATCTAAACTAAACCGTGTAGCAACATCAATGAATCTATGATCATTCCATGATCATTTGATCACAAATAAGAACGCAGTTGACCAGACAAGTAGTAAAGTACGAAACTGGAGATAAAAACATACACGGAATGTTGGATTGCATCAACAGCAGCATCTGCTGGAAGGAAGTCATCCACAGCAACCTTCTTGTTTTCATTCATCTTGTCTGGCCGAGAAGAAAGTAGGCACGTAGAATTAATAAAACTCGGCAAAAACGACAAGCGCATGCAATATAAATGTTATTACTCTTAAAGAATCATACATTCTTCAAAGAAACGTCGAATTTCAGTTAAACGATGAGGGGGAAGCTCCTTGATATCATTGTAATGTCGGTACTCAGGATCATCAGCACATACAGCAATTATCTTGTCATCTTTCTCTCCCTGTAAATTAGAAATTAGCTGTTGCCTGATGTTGTGACAGGTTTGATTACAAATAGTATATGTAGTTGTATACCTGATCAATCATAGGCATAAGTCCTATAGCTTTAGCTCTCAAAAAACAACCAGGAAGAACAGGTTCCTATAAGTTTTATGAGAACAGAATTAGCAGGGAAACAGCAGTCAGCAGATTCCATGGAAAAGATTATAAAGTTTGAGACATAGCCATAAAAATACTAATGGAAATTTTCTCCAAACTCTAAGCTATACAAAGAACACAAACCTCTCAATCAAATACCTAAAAATCCCAAACACTGGTTGAGGTCTCAAGAAAGCTCACCTAATACATGATTGAATAAAATGTCTGTATAGTGTTAAAGTAGAATACCTGCATGATGACCAAGACATCCATAGGGTCATTGTCTTCACACAGTGTTCGAGGGATGAAGCCATAGTTGTGTGGGTATACAACTGATGAGTACAGGATACGATCAACCTGTAATGGATAGAATCTTTCACAGCCAATAATGCATGTGCATGGTAATGGCCTGTCACAGCAATGCACATTTCATTACCTTAATGAGTCCTGACTTTTTGTCAAGTTCATATTTCACCTTGCTACCTTTAGATATTTCAATCACCTGCAAATGAACAAAGATTTAGGATCTAAACTCAGCCGTTTTTCCTATTTACTAGCTTAGGTTATCACTCTTAATTTACATTAAGCTACTGCAAAAAGGAAGTGGACAAAGACAACTATTTCTCTATAAGTTCTTGAGTTAAGCACTGCAGCGATAAAATGTGTCATTTAGGTCCACGTACTCCTCATATCTAAAGTTTTGATGGAAATAGATGATATAAGGACTTCTGTAATATATGAACATTCTACAAAGCAGCTACATACATCAGATCAATGAGGTTTCAACAAATCAACACAGAAAGAAAACAATTCAGAGAGTATAAGGATCCTTACACAGTTGAAAATTGCTGGAGCTCCAGGTCCTGCACCATTCAACAAAACAAAAAAAAAGGTTAACTGCACAAATGTTGTCTTATTACAACATAGCATGATTTTAAGGTCACACGCAATTACCTATCTCAAGATCATGCCAAGGGTGTGCAGCTGTAGAGTTGTGGGTCATGGATGACAGAATCCTTTCATTCAAAGGTGGTCGTGAGGTGTTTTTTGTCTCCTTTTCCGGGGTTTCATTTGGTGTTGCCATGTTTACTCCCTAAACTAGCAACAAAAATCAGACATCAGATAGAATAAATGAATAATCATCAAACTGTTATTCAAGCTTAAACTCGGAAATATTGCACTGCAACAAGATCTACTATCTGCCTCACTCTATATTATATACATAAGATCCCTAAGACCTTGCAGTTTGTGGAACTCTAGTAACAGTGAGAAATACAAGTGACATATAAAGACCGTTTTTTAGCATTTGGACAGTAATTAAACAAAGCAAGTGATTAAAACACGAAATTGCAAGGGGAATCATCAACTGGTAACTCAGAATAAGAGTACAGCAGAACACACGGTATAGATTATTCAGTTTGTTCGTATAATCTCCCAACACCTTGACAAATTAGCACACGGAAAAAGAAAAAACAACATCTTCCTTCCACCAGAAAACACACACTGCATAGATTGGAATTGAAATTAAACTTAGGCACAATCGAAAGAACAAAAGAAACGAAGTAGCATCAGATCCAGGAGCGAAGGAACAACGAAAAATGGAGACATACCAGAATTACGGAAAGAAGGAAAACTGAGAGAGGGAGAGGAAACGCAGATCTCGAGAAGGAGATGAAGATAGAGTTTGAGAGGGGGAAGGGGATACAGAGAATGATTAGAGAGAAAGAGGGAGATACAGATACCCTACAAGACTATAGAGGTGGAAGGAAGCACGTTCCCGCTCTCTGCCGTTGCCGTCACTGCCATTTAAAGCTAACTCCAATACACACTCCACAATCACAAAATTCGTAACTCACTCAACCTAATTTGGTGTGACATTGTGACTCCAATAGTCCAATTTACCCTATCGTAATACCCGTGTTTGATTTAATATAAAAATATATTTTTCAAAAGTAATTTCCTATTATAATATAAATAAGATAATGTTTTATTATAAATTAAATTATTTTTATATTTAAAATGAAAATTTCAAGTAGTTTATATACGTATAAGGTTTTATAGTAGAAACATATTGAGATGATTTTAAAAATATATTTATTTATTAAAATCAATTGTTTAAACTATGTATAATTTTCAAATACTAAAGATCCAAATTGATATTAATAAACCCGACTCGTTCGATCCGTTCGTGAGGCCTACATACTTTTTTTGTCATAAAATGGGTGAGGGATCCAAATCAACAATAAACAATTGTTCAAAGCACGAGAGGAAATAAAAGAAAGTTGGGCGAACCAATCCGCCAAGGCATTGTTGCTTCGTCGCGTAGGCAGAGCTACACGATCCACGAATTTTCATCCATAATTTTCCAGCAGTTCTCAATGGCAAAGAAATCACTGTGTCATCGGATGTATTTGCTAAAGAAGATGGAAAGCCTCGAACGAATCATATATTGTGATGATAAGGTTTCGTATATTGTCATTCACTACCATTTTTTGAATGTCAATCCTTAGAACCTTAATCTCAAGAGTGAGTGCAACACCATAGCCCTTAAAGAAGGAGTAGGCTTTCAAGAACAACCCACCAACATGTCTGAAAACTCCTCCTCCACCAGACATTCCGGGATTGCCTCTTGAAGCGCCATCATCGATATTCAATTTTGTCCATCCCATAGGCGGTCTTTGCCAAGTTGACGAACTGCACTGTTGTTGCCTTGTAGAGCTGGTGTTGAGTGCAAACAATTTTGGACAAGGTGTCAACAGTGTCGTTCTTGTCAAACACGAGTTTGTTGCGGGTTTTCCAGGTGAACCACACTATACTCGCAAACATCCAAGTCCAATTGAGCTCACCCTTGACATTCATGAGAATCCAGGTTGCGATATCATTGCCTGAAAGAGCTTCACATACAGGTTTAATTGCAGAATTTGCAGCACAGTAAGCATGTGCAAAGGGATTTCAACAGCGCCACACCTTGGGTAAGAAGGGTATGATGCCAAGTGACGACGCACTCTGTTTGAATTGCACTATACCCCATTGTGCGTTGCTACATATAGGAAACAACGGGTCCGTTCTCGTGTAGGAATTTGCCCCCTGCATCATACTTGTTATGGAGCCTTATATTCCTCAGTTGAGAGCAAATATTTCCAGGAAGGACTCTGACAATACTTCCCACGCAGCACTCTTGACCATAGTTGGATGGTTCGACAATTGAGTTTAGCAAGCAAGGTTGTATTAGTTTCTCTAATATGACGAATGCCCAACCCACCTTCGTTTTTAGGCTTTGCAATTGTCTCCCAACCCAAATTATGAATACGCCTCCTTTCAGAGCTTCAACCCCATATGAATCCTCTTGTCAGAGCATCCACCTTATCGCAAACAGATTTAGGCAGAAAATCTGATTGCATAGGAATAGAATAGACCGACATAACTCGAAAGAACCGAATTAGCCAAAGTTACACGACCTGCAAGTGATAGATGTCTCGCCTTCCAACCTGAAAGCCTTTTCGTAATCTTATCAAGAACAAATTGATAGTGATATTTCGTCATTCTCCCTATAGCAGTAGGAACCCCCAAATAGTTACCAAAAACATTTGTTCCAGGCATGCCTAAGATATCACTAATAACATTCTTCATCTGAGCATTCACGGAATTTGGTGAAGAGAATGGTGCTTTTGTCAAAATTGATCTTCTCTCCCGAGCTAGAACAGAAGCGATCAAGACATGACTTTATGACAAGGGCTTAGCAGGAAATAGTCGGAGCTATGGCGTCTCCTCCGCCGCCGTCAACCCCATGATTCTTCGATCCCTTAAGGACCACTATCTTGAAGTTTCCAAAATCTTCCTGTACACTTTTCTTCTCCTTTTTTTGGGTTTAGGGTTTTAGCTAAATCAAACAAATTTCTGGTTCTGAGCTAACAATTAGGGATTTGTTTTTCTGCAGAAAGTGAACCCTCCGGCGCCATTCACGGTAGTCAAGGACGCGCTCGATTCAGATGGTCCGGTGCTGAAGCGAACATACAACAACGAGGAGATATGAGAGGGGTGGGGTTGTGAACTGCAGCAATCAGATTTGAGAATAAATAAAGAGGAGGCGGTGGATGGATCCAAAAACCATGGATGAATGGTTTTACTTGTGTGGAGTCGTGGTACAAGAATGAAACACGGTCAAATATTTTTTTCCAATTCTGCAATGGTGTAGTGAGGTGTAAAATATATTGGGTGAGGTGTATTAAAATTTTGACAAGTCATCTTTTGGGTGCCACAATATCAAATCCTGTTAATTTCTAACCGGAAGATAAACTTATACCATTTTAGGTTAATGGTGTAATAGTTTGAGTATATTTTTGTTATTTTTAAAGTTCATATTATTTTGGATTGAAAGTTAATAGTTTGTATTATTTAAAGTTATTTTCCAGTGTTATACTAGTACTACTATTAAGTTTAATATCTTGAGTTGTCTAAATATTTTAATTATCAATCTATCAATCTAATTAAGTTGAGTTATTAATAAACTTAAACTATATAACATAAATCGTAAACTATAAACTATAATCTATAAATTATAAACCATAAAGTATAAACTACAATCTATAAATTAATTAATAGTATAAAATATAAATATATCATTAAAATATCTATTATATGCAATCTCATACATGGTACGAGAACAAACGCTATTTGAAAAGCTGAGAGTTAACAATTTTACAAGCAAATAATTTTGAAGAAAGAAAACTTTACCTAACGCCTATATACACGCGACTTTTTCAATATATGCACGCCAATATGTGCGCAGTTCTTATGCGCATAAGTCTATGCACAGTTGTTAAGCGCACGAGGGTATTTTGGGAATAAAAGGAAATTGTTGGCGTCGTCTGACAAATTAATGTGCTGATGACACGCGTTTAAAAAGAACCTGTGTGCAAAACATCTACGCACAACGTTTCGAATTCTAAAACCTTATGCGCAGACGTTTTGCGCATAAGATCTGTGCGCAGATACTCTGCACACAGGTTCTTTTTAACCTAACATGGCGTCTTCTTCTTCTTCTTTCTCCTTCTTCTTCTCCGTTTTCCACTCCCGACGGCGGCCTACGTTTTTTCTCTCTTTCCGATCGATTCCAACGATCATATTTTAACGGTCTTCAACCGTGCGCTTAACACCTGCGCACAAGAAGTTGTGCGTACTCGAAATGCGCATAGAAATGTGTGCGCAGACCCAATGCGCATATAAGGCCTCCAAGGCGTTTTTGTGTTTTCGCGTATTTTCGATCAACTTTTTGTGAAGGGGAGACTTTATACACACTTTATATGCCTAATAACACATAATTGTATAAGTTTTTGAAACATAATCAACATCGATGTACTAGACCCTTCATATCTCAACTACTTCAACTATTTCGAAGAATGAAAGACTAGTGAAGGTTTACAAAGGAGGTGTTACTCGAAGAGTTCGAGTTTTTTACTTGAAGTTACCGACAAGGTTAAATAGCTATAATATGCATTGAAAACAAGTTTCATTGCATTCCGACGTCGTTTGGGCATCGAACAGCCTATTCTCGACCTTAACAGGTCATCAGCACCGATAAGGCGTTTTTGCGTATTTTCGATCAACTTTTTGTGAAGGGGAGACCTTATACACACTTTATATGCCTAATAACACATAATTGTATAAGTTTTTGAAACATAATCAACATCGATGTACTAGACCCTTCATATCTCAACTATTTCAAACCGGATTTCATCCATGCGCCAAGGTTATGCGCACCTATTCTGTAAATTTTTCAATCTGTAACTTATTGTGCGCTGTTGTAAAGCGCACAATAAGTTACCGTTAAATCCGTGTGCGCAGATATATCACTACAGAACATATATCATATCCGAACTAAATATCGACCAAGGTATTGTAGAGACTTACTTGTTTGTCTTGTACGTCGCATCGATAATTACCACGTACGGGTACTTCTTCAACAAACGCAACGACTCTTGGTTAGTAAAAAATAATATTGCAACCTCGCCGTTTGTCGTGTCTCTATGTGGGTGAACTACGTAGTCGTGGTCTCGCAAAAACTTAAGCGACCACTGTGTCACGTTTAGCTCTCCGCGGTCTTCGTAATTCACCTTCTGCAAAAAGTTTGCAACTTGTCTCCTTGAAGTAACATTACCAGGGTACTTCTCCCTCAATTTAGAGATAATTTCTTTTGGCGTCTTGCGTCCAGTTCCATCTCCCCACCGCCTAGCACAAAGCTCTTGCTCCTCCGTCATTCGACCCATGAATGCATTCCCATGAAAACTAGCAAGTAGCACATGGTTATGCCGACCTTCTATCACACCTAAAATCCATTTTTCTCATGCGACCCCGGGAATATTGTTTTTCTTTCGCACTGCCAGTAGCTGAAATCTACACTCACACTTCTTAGACTTCGACTTTCTAAGCCTAGGAACAGGCAACTCTAGATTCTCTTTGTTCACCTTTGGCCTCTCAGATCTTGGTTTTCCAAATCTATCGCACACAATACTTATTTGGTACGGACTTGAATTACGCGTTACCAAAGCTATCACTAACTCCTTTCCTCTATCTCTCGCCCACTCGTACAATTCTTGCGGAGTATCCCAATATTGTGCGGTTCTAAAATAATCCGAATAATCTTTCCCCTATACGTAATTGTAGAGTGACAATTACACTACTACCAAAATAACAAGGCAAAATACGAATCATTACTTTAAACTAATTAGGCTATCATAAGAAACTAATTACGCTAGCATATGAAACTAATTAGGCTAGCATATGAAACTAATTAGGCCATCATATGAAACTAATTAGGCTAGCATAAGAAACTAATTAGGCTAGCATAAGAAACTAATAACGCTAGCATAAGAAACTAATTACGCTAGCATATGAAACTAATTACGCTAGCATATGAAACTAATTTGAAACTAATTACGCTACCATATAAAACTAATTATAACATATTATACTAACCACAAATTCACCACTCGGATCCCAGTCGCCGAACTCTTCGTCTTCTAAGAAACCATCCAACCATTCGTCGTCGTTCGGGTCGTCTTCCTCTTCTTGTGATCCGCTATCCCAATCGTGTTCTTCATCACTATCTTCACAACTTTGATTAATCAACTCTAACATACGAGAGTTTTGATTACGACAATACATTTTGAATGAATTTGTTGGAAAACGAAGAGGTTTTGAATGAATTTGTTGGAAACGAAGAGATTCTGGCTTTATATAGGCACATTTATGACCGTTGTGGTCCAAATGGATGGATCCGAAACTGTAAAGACTCGTGCGCTAACCATCCGCGCACAAACCCAAACCCTAAAGCACCTGTTCGCAGAACCTAAGCGCACAGTTTTACATTTAACGACTACTTTTTTCAAAAATTTCAACGGCTACTATGTTTGAACAGTGCGCAGAAACACGGCGCACAGATTTTCAACCTGTGCGCAGTAGTTAGGCGCACAAGTTGTTACAGACTCTGAAAATTTACGAAAAGTACTCGTAATACCCCGTAAAACACGTATGCGCATAAGATCTGCGCACAGATGCGTGAGCATAAGTTGCGCGCACAGAATCGCGTGCATATATGCCTCGATTCGCGTGCATATAGCCATTAACATAAAAGATTTGGTGAGGTCGAAGTAATATAAGTAAAATAAAATGTCAAAATTAATTATTAAAATATTATCAATTAATTTTATAAACATATCTTCGTTTATTATGATGTGGGGCACTACGTAAGTATACTCATACAACTTGGTAAACTATTATGCCTAATGAATTCGTATTTTATGCTTTATGTTTAATGACTATTCATACTCCAAAATCTCATCCAAAATATAAAACCCATCAAATTTGATAAACCAACCCCACTTTCGTATACAATCAATCATACATACAATACAACTTAGCTTTCCATCATCTATCATAGATCTCTCTATATTTCTCCAACGTCAACGGTTGCCTTTTTAGGGTTTCTTAGATTTTCCTCGATAGATTTTTCATTCAATAGACCGTAGAAGAGCAGAACCCATGGCTGCTCCACCTGCTAGAGCTAGGGCCGATTATGACTATCTTATCAAACTCCTCCTCATCGGCGACAGCGGTAAGCACTCTATTCTTTATCGATACGACCTATGTCTTCGAGTAGCTTGATTTTGTTTTTGAGCCATTTTCATTTTGATCTCGTTGCATTTTCTAGGTTTTGTTTCTTAAAGCTCTAGGGTTAATCTAGCTCCTCAGTCCTCGGATCGGGACTCTGTGTTTGAAATTTTGATTTCTAGGACTCTTATCTTAAAGTCATATGGTTCCACTGAGAATTTTTTGGTTTTTGTGATAATATCCTTTACTAGCGTACATTTCTAATCATAGCTGGATCTGCATTTTGGAGATTTGCTACAATTTTTAGATGTGTATTAAGATAGACGATCAATTCGATTTGGTTGTGAGATTATACAAGTTAAGCGGCCCTAGAATGACCAGCATTCCATAAGATCTATAGCTAAATTTTGTAAATCTAAGTGTGAGGATGCTAGTCTACTGTATCTTCAGAGTATTCAGTGACTCTGGTATCAACATATTGGTGTCTTCTATTTTTTTAAAGAGCTACGATTGACCTAATTCAAACATTGTTTAATATATTGGAGCTTTTGCTTTTATTATAGAATATATACAGGCTCCTGGACTTTCTTGTTTATTACTCTTGTTCAGCATTAAAAGTTCATTTACCAAGTTCAATCCTGTCTTAATTGGGTGTAGTTACACTCTTACACTTACACCCACACGTTTGCCTCCCACTATCTCATGCCTGTTAGAGGAAGTTTTTTGTATGATGAAATTTTGAAAGCCTTTCTCACTCTTCATGATTACTTCTGCAATAGGAGAAGGATGAGTCATACTCTCTAGACTCTTTTTTTCTGCACCTCTAACAAACTTGATAATCCATGGGAATGCATGTACTTCATCATCAACATTGGTTTGGCCAAACACCACCAGTCCACCACTATGGGGTGGGGGCCTTTGTTACTCTTAGTTAATAATGGCTAATTTTTATCTATGTCAAACCCGCGGAGTGTTTCAATAATCATGACCCAAAGTCCCAAACCATGTTTCATGTTATTTGTTTTATATGAAGTTAATGGATGATTTCATTCTAGGCTGATGCTTTGAACACGTAAATAGAAAAAAGTGTTTAGGAAACTAATGTGAACGGTACAATTTTGTCTTCCAATGTATTAGTTATGGATCCACGTCTTGTGGTACAAGTATGCCATGGTTTGCAACTTAATGGGAGTTTGACATTATAACTGAATTTGGAGTTGGGAAAATTTTAATGGTGGAAACTGGAAATACTATTTGGAGTCTCTTATCTTTACTCTAATCTTGAGAGCTGAATCCTGTGGATGTTTTCCTTGTTCTACTTAACTTATTACGACGATTGAACTCTTTGTTTGAAGTAATATATGGAAAGGTCTAGAGGTCATTTCTATTCTGCCACCATGACTCGGATTGTGTAAATTGTGTTTGTGGCCTTGTGAGTGATAATGCTGTATTTGACTTACCTGCTTTCTATATGCTTCATTTGTATGACTTGTGATATGGGGTAGTATTGAGATCAATGAAAATTGGTGGAAAGGGAGGGAATAATGTCTATTGTTTACAAATATAAAACTAGAATTTGGGGTAAAGGATAGGGTAAGAAATATTCCATCCAATTATATGATTCATTCTTGGGATTGATTTTCTTACTATTCTGATCTTACCCTGCATTACACAATTTTTAATCCTTGGTAGATTATAAATCTCTATTAGTAATGAAGTAAGATACCTTCATTTTTCTTTCATTCGTATTCAAACATCACAGCTTACCCCTCCCCTCCATTTAAAACTTGTTCACTGTCTTTGTTTAGTGGCTAAACTCTACTTTTATTCTTCTTCTTTTCAATCCAGATTGTTAGTGTTAAATTATTTGCCTTGTTACTGAGATTATAGCTTCAACCATGTGCAATAGGTGTGGGTAAGAGTTGCCTTCTGTTGCGTTTCTCTGATGGATCCTTCACTACAAGCTTCATCACAACTATTGGGTAAGACCTTTTATATATATAAATGATTGTATGAGTTGTATACTTAATATGAGATATGTATCATATTCCTCTTTAAAATTACTTTCACAGCATTGATTTTAAGATAAGGACCATTGAGCTTGATGGGAAGAGAATTAAGCTACAAATTTGGGACACTGCTGGACAGGAGCGGTTTCGAACAATTACAACAGGTAGTCATCATCTCATGCTTATTTTTACAGTACCATTCACGCAAAAATCTAAAACACAGGAAAAATCTGAAATATGTGTAAACTTAAAGTAGAACACTGTTAATTTATATCCTGTACCAGTTGTTCTTTTGTGCTGCCAAGTCTTGTATTTCCCATTTGAATGCTCAATTTGGCGCGTTTCGGTTTAGTATTTGTCAGTTTCTATGTTCCGCCAAGTGGTAAATTGTATATAAGGTTGGGAATAAGGCCCAACGTCCTGTTTCTCTGTTATGTTCATCATAATCATGCTAATCTGTTCTTTCAGCATATGATTTAGATCTCTTAATGTAAATTCTTAAATGACATTGTAAAGATGGTCGGATCAGGATATACTCATAAAGATTTTTACAAGAGTGGCGTTGTTTGTATCACTTATCTCAAGGCAAACTATGCTGTGCTGTTTTAAGACAAAGCAGCCATTAACTTTGTCCAATGTCTTCTATAAGTTTAAATGTCATGATCTGATAGCTATTCTGACCCCCCTTCCATGTGTAGTACTAGACACGTCAGAATTTGTCGTTGAAGTTGAAAAGCTCATCAATGTAGGCCATTAAGTTTATTTATATAGATTTCAAGGTCTTGATATGCATCCGTACTATGAGTCTGGAAATAGTCTTATTGTACTTTTTGCTGGTTGTGTACCCTGATGTATAGCTGCACTATGGTCTGTTACTTCTTTGTTGCCTTTTCTGTTTGATTCTTCTGTCTTTCCGGCATTATAATCCTTTTACTTCTGCTGCAGCTTATTACCGTGGAGCTATGGGTATTCTCCTGGTGTACGATGTTACTGATGAGTCGTCATTTAACAGTAACTTCTTCGTATCACCTCTTGTGTTTTTTTTGTTTTTTTTAGACTTTTAGTATAACTAACTATAAATGAATTTCTTGTGGATTCTATTTGTTGCAGATTGCATTATTTGATTTTTCTTAGTAATTTCCTGTAAGACAAGAATATATTGTTAATGTGTAGATTCTTCGATCTGAAATTAAAGTGCTGATTTTCTATTATTCATCTCATCTCTCGTGTAGATATAAGGAATTGGATTCGTAATATTGAGCAGCATGCATCTGATAACGTTAACAAGATTCTTGTGGGCAACAAGGCAGACATGGATGAAAGCAAAAGGGTAATCTCAAATTTTAAGTGTGTTCATATTTCAACCAGTGATGGTGTTTGTGTATTTATTGATGATTTTTTCTGCAGGCTGTTCCTACTTCAAAAGGTCAAGCTCTTGCTGATGAGTATGGGATAAAATTCTTTGAAACGGTTAAGTGAATTCCTCATGTTGGTAAATTGCATAAACCATTCTTGGCTTGGCAAATTTTGCTCAAAGTATGATATTTTACAGAGTGCTAAGACGAACTTGAATGTGGAAGATGTCTTCTTTTCAATTGCTAAGGACATCAAGCAAAGACTCGCAGAAACTGACTCAAGAGCTGAGGTATAGCTGTTGCCATATTTTTCTGTTACTTTATATTCTCTTGCATATACATGTATTGAAGCCGCGACAGAGCTGTTCAATTTTCTTCTTAGCTATTACTTTACCTACCTATCTCGTGGTTTAATATATTGATTTTTGTGAAGAACCATAAACCCGATTTAACCACATTGGTTTAGTTTGGGTAGGAGCTCTGCCGGTATGATATAAATTTCAAATCAATTGGAAGAATTCTTTGATATTCTAAGTTATTGGAGTCCCTTGAATACGGGCTCTGTTTTTGCTTACATGTACAGCTGAAAGACTAACTTCATACGATTTGAACTTCTGATGAACTTAAGAAAGTGATCTGGTAATGAGTAGACTATAGAATCTTCCTATGTCATAGTCAAAAACATATTCGTCACAAATGTGAATTTATAATGACTACATAGGAAACATCCAACTTATTGTGTTCCTCTTTCCTTGATTCTTGTTTTATTCAACCAGATCCCTGCACGAAATATCAATGTTGGCATGAAATGCGTTTATGTGTTCCTAGATTCTTACTTCATGCAACTCTGATGGGCATTCTGACAGATTATTCTTACACTCATATTTTTTGTTACAGCAACCCACTGCTCTCAAGATCAATCAACAAGATTCTGCTGCAAGTGGCTCCCAAGCTTCACAGAGATCTGCATGTTGTGGTTCCTGAAGGTGCTTGTATTCTGATCATAGCGCCATTAATTTCTTCATCTACTTCTAAATTCAAGTGTGAATGGTAGCTCTCACTCTATGAGAAATCTATATTCTCTCTCCATTTTAGCCTCCTTGTGACTCTGATTGTGGAGAATTTCTTCGTTCTCATTTAGAAAAAAGAGTGCTAATTTCTTTCCTGCAATTGCTCAAAGCTAGTTTTATTTTTTTTGATTTTAATGGTGTTGTATCATGGGAGTTTCATTTGTGTCGGTTGTTCATATTATATATAAAATTGCCAGATATATATTTTACATGCTGTCGTTTTATTTCTGTTTGAATATACAACCTTTCATTAGCGTCTGATAAGTCAATTTAGCTGATGAGATAAAAGCATGGTTGTTTTGTTCACGTCATTTTAGGCTCGAATATTCAGATTTTGGCATAAATTCTGGGAAAAGATTATGTACGAATATATATGAATGAACCTGTAAACTACAAAAGCTTTTATTTGCTACACATGCTAAAATCAAATACGCATGTATTTACATGTCAATATCGAATATGCATTTATTTTTATTTGTATATGCTTGCGAATTTCAATTACACGGATGTGCATGATCATGTATTTATGTTACAATTCTTTTCCCAATATCCAATAAACTGATGATTTAGATTTGTGGCTTCAACCCTCCTTAACAAATTCAATGTGTTATCAGTTTCAAGTCCCTTTCTATACTAAATCAGTACATATACAATGTCGTCACGCTTCAAAACCAAAAAATAGCTAAGCAAATTAAATGACCTCAACCTTTTCATTTTCCATTTTTAGATGTTTCCACCTTCCAAGATTTTCTTGCTTGTCATCATTTGAACACGGTGACACATAAAGAGATTTAGATTACAAACCTGCGCTTTTAGTCATCAGTGACCGCTAATCTTCGTGTTCAAAACTCAGCCAATACTGTTGTGTTTGGTAAAAAAAAATAAGTTCAAAAACTAGTTAAAGTTGGACCTGCTGTTTTTTTTAGTTTAGCATAGTTTTTCAGCTAGCAATTGGCTAAATAAAAGTATTGAACACTCTTTAAATTGATTGCAAACACCGCCTAATCTTGTTATAATCATTCTCATACTTAAACTTAAAGGGGGTCTAGTTTTATAATGTCAGAAAATCTGCCTTGCACTTATTGCATCATACTAGTTTGTGTAGAAACATTATTGTTAGCTTGCAAGACATGAAAACTTCGTGGTATCAAGCAAAATATCAAAGCAACCATCCCTCATTTCTTTTCTTATTATCCTTCTCGAATTCACATATAACTCTCTTCCTACTCAGATTCTTCATCTTCTTCGAGTGACAGACACCTCAGCATAAAAACCCTCCAAAGAAAACAGAAGAAGCCTTTAGTGAATCATTGATTTCTTAGCTTCAACAATTTACAGAGACGAAGATGAAAGCTGGAGAAATGCTCAAGAAATCAAAGCCTTTCCTAGCCGTGATCTTCTTACAACTCGGGCTTGCTGGGATGGACGTCATCTCTAAAGTCGCTCTTGATCGTGGCATGAACAATTCTGCGTTTATTACCTATCGTCATGCTGTTGCTACCGTGTTCATTGCACCTTTCGCCCTCATTTTTGAAAAGTATGTCAAATAAATCTCCTATTTTTCTCTAAAATTTGAGGCAACTAACCTCCATTGACATTGATCATGTCCCCGCTTGAAACTTTGAAGCAGGAAGGTACGGCCGAAGATGACTATGTTGATCTTCACCAAGATTGTGCTGCTCAGCATATTAGAGTAAGTCCTCCTAATTCCTTGCATCTTGATTTTTTTTTCAGTGTTATCATTTTTTTCCCTTTCAGAATCAGTTAAGCTTGTCTAAAAATGTCAGGCCAGTGATTGACCAGAACTTATACTTTCTTGGTATGAAATACACATCAGCGACATTCGCAGCTTCCATGTACAACATTCTTCCTGCTGTCACCTTCCTTATAGCCTGCATTTTCGGGTACATTACATATATCATTTTAATAAAAAAGAAAGAGATCAAAGATGAAAATATGTTAATCTCTGTTTTAATTTGACAGGCTTGAAAGACTACAAATAAGGAGCGTCCAAAGCCAAGCAAAGCTGCTCGGAACGTGCATCACAGTTGGAGGAGCCATGATCATGACGCTTGTACGTGGGCCCTTGATCATCCATGGATGGTCTAATCAGACTAGTATTGTCCATTTAAGTCAAATAAGCAAAATAAGTGTACATGATACCATAAAAGGCTCTATTCTGATCAGCCTCAGTTGCTTAGGTTGTGCGGCTTTTATGATCTTGCAGGTAAACTTTAATTTAACCCTTACATATTCAACCATTACCTTTTCTTGGACTGATCAATTTTATGATATTTTTATTTCTTGATGTGAATTTAAGGCCATTACTCTGAAAACATACCCTGCTGAGCTCTCTCTCACAGCTTTGGTATGCCTACTAGGCACAATTTGGAATGCAATTATCGGTTTCATGGTTGAAGGCGCGACATCGAGTGTATGGTCTATACATTTCGACGTCAAGTTGTTAGCAGCGACTTATAGCGTAAGTGGCTCTGCTCATAGTCCTTGCATTTCCTTCTTCAATAATACGCCGTTTGAACTTTTGACACAATTATTTAGAAATACAATCATTAAGAAATACAACCAATAAGCAAGGAGAATTTGCATCAAAAGTGTCAATCAATACAACTTTCAATAACATACCTCGTAACTCACCAATTGAACGGTGGGAGTAATGTTTAAGTTTTCAAATGTGTCTGTTACTTCTGACAATGGTGAAAATGGAAAAGTACAGGGGATATTCTGCTCGGGTTTGGCGTACTATGTCCAAGGACTGGTAATGCAGGACAGAGGGCCGGTTTTCATAGCCGTGTTTAGCCCTCTTTGTATGGTATTTGTTGCAGTCATCAGCTTCTTTATCTTGGCTGAGCAAGTCAACTTGGGAAGGTACAAATATTTCAGAAACTCTTCACAGAAATTTTACAATATATAGGTCTAAACTTGTTAATATTCTTGCAGATTGATTGGTTCTATAGTCATAGTTGCTGGTTTATATCTTGTTGTATGGGGAAAGGCAAGAGATAACGATGATTCTATGAGCTTGGCCTCGATTGACGAGGAAAATGGCGCAGTAGCGCAAACAGAGCTTCTGGATTACAATCTTGCAAACCAACAAGTCAAGGAGGGTAATGCAGAAATTTGAGCTAATTCCTGCAGCAACTCGTTTGTGTAATACTTGAGTTCTTTTCTTGTGATTTATTGAGCTTGTAGGAAAGAATAGACTGTAATTTCAGATTTTTAATTTGTTTTGTAAAATTACAGAAATTTGCTTTTTTGTAAACAAATTTGTTCCAATGCTAAGAAACTGATATCCAAAGAAAGTAAGGATCAATTTAAAATAATAATTAGTTTAAAAAGAGAGTTAAAAATAATAACTAACTTCAACCTAAAGATGTTCTAGAACCAACTCAACTGTCTCTAAGAGTGGTCCATGAACTGATTTTTAAAATTCAGAAACATGCTTATTACATGATAAACCAACATTTTGATACTTTCTGGTGATGAGTTCTATACACGTGAAATTCCCTCTTCGGGGTAAGTAACCCTTTTTGCACACGCATTTGTATTTTCTAACCCTAAAATATTTTTAGTGTGTTAAGTAACTTTTTTATATATGATTACATTGTGTTGATGACGATTTCGGTTTGTATTGATGACAATTTCAGTTGATGACGGATTGTGTCGATGACAGTTTCACTTGATGACATATTTTGATTGGTTAGTTTATTTAGCCCAAATATAAAAGGGTTATAAACTCTTCCTATTGTCCAAAATAGTTTATTGGGTTTAGTAATTCCCGTGAAATTATGATGGCTCTGTTGAATAACAAGTCTTTAAACTGATTTTTATACATGTTTTAGGTATAAGGATAACATTTTTCCAAAAATAAACAATTTCTACATTAAAAATAGACATACTAGATGTTATATAAATAAAAACTTTTTCACAAAATGGGAAGTAGAGCAAGGAAGAAACATGGTTCTCCAAATTTTTTAAAACTCACCACTAAAATTCCCCAGGCTAGAAAAAAAATTAAAAAAATACTACTATAATAATCTACATATCTGTATACTGTTACCCATCTACAGAAACTCAAAACACTATGAAGGCCCAAATTCAAAAAGGTCCATAATCAACAGAGCCCAATCCAAAAAGAAGCCCAATTTCAAACTCAGACCAATGTGCCTCCAATAACGGCCCATTTCTACAGATCCAACATGATTTGCTTAAGCTAGTTTCCCTTGTTGATCATATACCAATGCGGCTTTGTATTAAAATCTCCTCAGCTTGGATCTTGGCTTTGCAGGCGGCTGCAGCGGTGGGACCCGCTGCTAGCGACGGGAGAGCGGTGGATTTTATGGCGGGAAATCGGTTCGAACGAGCATCGACTAAAACGGAGAAGAGAGAGTGGACTGGCCTGTGATCTGAGAACTTTGAATCATCTCTTAAATACCACAATTGCTTTAGCCCTTCTCCTTTCCATAATATCCTATCACACCTGCAATTTAATCAATGAAAATAATGTTAATTAAGGCTAACTACCCCATTTAATCAATGAAGGTATAGTATAAGTACATGATTTTTATTCAAGTCATACATGTATGTAATATGCAAAACTCAAATGCTTCACATGCACATACTTAATTAGAACATGTTTAATTAAGTCAAAGTATGAAAATTGATTTCTGTACTTATTATTCACGACAAAATATTTATCATAAATTCCATTATAATGACACTGTTGACATTTTTCCGCGTCAAACTACGACAATCAACTTGCTTCGAAATGTTTGCAACAAGCTAAGTTTTGCGAGTCAAAGATCACCGACCATATATAATATCTAAACATTAAACTCTATGTATGAATAAAAACAAGAAGAATTATATTCATTTTAGTGAACATTATACTTCATATTCATACTTGATGGTGGTGCTTAACCTTGCTGATTGACTTCAAACTTTATACTGTTTAGCTAAAGTAAATAATCGTAGTCGGTAACTCAATTGACTTTAAACTTTATATAGTCTATATTAAGTAAATAAGATCAATTCTTTGGACAAAAAGTAATACTTATATTACTACAAAAAAAACGCATACTAACAAAGAAGAGTAGGTTCATTTTAACGTATTACATAACTTTGAAGGAGCATAACTTAAGCAAGTGATTAAACTAATTAAGACACGGTAACCGGCCAACGAATTATATGATCTTTCATTAGATATAATTTATACTAATTACTGATTTAACCAATGATACTAAGCTGGCGAGTTTGATCTATTGGGTACCTACTTTAAGTAGTTATCCTGATTACTCATAAGATTATTTCGATAATAAATAGCATCTCCACTCTTGACCGCTCATTAAAAATATATACTGTAGTGCTTTAAGATTTGATGAAGTCATGTATAACTTTTAAAACTACAACTTGAAATTTTATAATATCAAGGTTGTCAAACAATTACTGGTCTTCATGAGAATATTTTACATAGTTGTTACGATAATGATGCTGTATATACTTGTTGTAGTTGGGTTGTTATACCGCTCAAGATCAAGAAACAAAACAAAAGGAACAAAACATTCACATAGCTTATTAATCATAAGATTAGGGCAAGAAATAAGAATTGTTACCATGCAGGGGTTCGACGCTTCTCTTTAGACTTAATATTTTGGGCGGCATAATCATCTGAGTTGGTCATATATTTGTATGTCGGACCAAAACATATCATCCCTTCTTCCCAGTCTTTGAATATCCTCCCAGCTCTTTGTTCTAGTCCCAACTATAAACATATGAACCTAACTCATTAACTTCATCTTCTCAAATAGTACATGTATCATTTGGTAACAAATTTAAACATATAGTTCTACCTGATCTTTATCCAACAATGCTTGCCAATCTTGCTTCTCCAAGAGCTCGAATACGTCCTCACTAGCGGATGATGATAGTCGATAGTTTAAATCTCCCAACCAAATTACCTTGCTATTACATACAACAATACATTAGCATAACGTGCGAAACAAAACGTAAATCAATTTTACAATCGACACTTACTCGTGTTCCAATATGGTCTCGGGAGGCAATGAGCGCGCTACAACCATCCTACACGTACGAGAAAATCTTGTTCTTTTCAAGATCTCCATCACATCTGAGTTCCTTCTGATCTCATCCCCTTCTTTCTCCCCAGACGTCAAGTGTGTGCATACGAAACAAAATGTGGTACGATATAATGTCATACTAATCGATACCGACCCCTACAATGAAAGGTTACTACACATTAAAAAGAAGAAAGTTATGCACTATGTATAACATATGTGTAGTTATTTATTTACCTTATTGCCAAGGTATCCCATGATTCCGGTTCCAACACACGAAACTCGCAAATTACTAACGTGTTTGTAAAGATCAGCTCGAACCCAAACGCACAAGAAGAGTCCTACCATCTGCTTGCTAGCAGCTAGGCAGTAGCGACGATCCTTGACTTTGGAATTACTAATTTGCCCTCCTCGCCACGACATGCATTTAGGGTTTTGGTTAATGTTTCGACTGACGGTTGAAGAAGGGTTCGAATCTGAGTTCATGAAAGGGTCAAAATCTCCCTTTTTCGAGAAGTCGTCTTCGAGCGAGATGAGATCGGAGAAGCTCATCCTTGGATTGGCCGTGTAATTTTGGTCATTTTTAGGGTTAATTTTGTAATTATCAGGGTTTAGAGCCTGACGAATCAGGGTTAGCCACTTGGCAGCTGGAGTGTAGTCTTCTGCTCCTAGAACGTTGCCTGCGTTTAGTGGGACAATCTCTTGAAACCTGAATTTGAGATTAATTTTAGTAAACTAACATTGATTTTATACAGAAAATATCAAATTTGGAAGAATTGTTTTTTACCCAAGAACGTAGATGTCTGCTGGAGCGGAAGTGTTTAACCAATCTTGTACGTTTAATTCTTGGTTGGGTGATTTCCCGCCCACATTCCATGTGCCCACCAACATCCTAACATATCCCCCACAAATATACAAATTAATAACTACGTACTATAAACTTAGTAACTCAAAACCAAGTTATTGGCATTTCATTTAAAAATTAATGGTAACGTAAAAAAAAAAATGAAGGAAGAGCAAGTGGAGGTATTAATTAAGATTTTAAGAAAATATCTACAAAAATATAGTAAATAAATAACTAAACATATTTAACTTAATTGACCATCAACTTGTGATTATAATTGAGGTTAGGATCAATAATCATTCATGCAGGATTAAGAAGCATCTTCTTATATAAAAAGTCCGTCAGAATGGTGGTTTTGGTGCTAATCTTCTAAAATACTACAAGATAACTGATTAAGTGCACCAGTACCCCAATCATTTCGTTAATCATTCCGTTAACGATACAATCATTAAGTTTAAAATGGCTCCCATGTTAATACTTATTCATAAACGGAGTTTTTATATTCAACCAATAAGATGATATAAGAAGTGTACAAAGAATATAGGCTTTATGCAGCGGACACCACTTATTTTTTTTTAATGGTTATAACCTAGCTAGCTTGCAGGTGCTGATCGAACGTGACAATTAATGATAATACGGAATACTAATATCAAATAATTTAAATATATGATAATGATCGTACCATTTTAAGATCGAGTTGAAGAGAATGATCGAGATCGATATACAGGCCTATGAGTACTCATTACTCACCTAAGATTGGGATTATCAGACGACGCAGTTTTGGGTCGTTTTGATCCATCTGCAGTGTCCTTCACCCATCCTATTTTAAAAACATACCAACTTAATATTAGAATGTTTACGTTTCGTACAAGAAGAACAGTAGGCGATCGAATATAGGGAAAGAAACAAGAGATTTGCATGGAAAATGACATAGTGTTCATGGTATGGATTGACAAAACCGGCCCCGCCCAGATCGATTCTTTCTAAAGCAGTAACTACTGTTACACTAATACAGTATTTTAAAGGCCAAAATTATTTATTTCATTTTGTACAAAATTAAATTACATGAAAATTACCTTCTGGAGGTACGTCGTGCACATAAGAATCTCCATCCGAACAACTTTTCCTTCTATCCGAGTTTCCCTCCAAATCTTTTTTAAAAAGAAATTACGAACTTAGGAAACAAAATAAATTGCAGCTTACAATAAGAAAAGTAGTTCAAAGCATACACGGCACATACACCGTATTTGTCATACTTAGCCTCGGCGAAATCGATCGCATACCATATTTAGGCATTAACTATGTCTATATTTTAAATTAAATTAGCAAATCCTATAAAATTTTGGAAGTTTCCCGTATGAGGACATGGCTTTGAGTTAATCTAAATATCTGTTTCCAAACAAATACTTTTTTTTTAATGGTACATATGGAAGTTAATTAATTACCTGTTGAAGAGTAATCAGAGTAAAATTCATGAGCGCCATTCTTGATATTCAACCATTTCTTCACAACGGTTTTGGGCCAAAAGACCTGCGTAGTAATTAATGGTGTGAGAAAAATTGGTGAACTCATATAATATAATTGCAGGTTATGATGTTACCTTTGAGCCATGGGGGATTTCTGTCTTCATTGTCAGAAACTCTCCAAGTTACAAACTTGTGACTGTAAAATAAGGCAAGAGATAGAAGATATGTTCATGAGTCAGATATTAAACTGGATTTGATGAATAATATATAATAAAATTACATGGTAGGAAACGAATTGGGTTAAATTAGGATTAAATAAGGAAAACGTTGAAGTTAGTGGGCAAGTTGAGGATTCATTAATTGTGAGAGGTATGGAAGCAACAATTTGGTGCTAAAATTTGAGGTGATGGTGGAACGTCATTGGTGTGGATTAAAGCTAAGTTATACTGTAGTAGTTTACTGCTGCAAAGGTGAAATCTTTAATTGTAATCTTGAAATTAGTGAAGGGAGCTAAAATTGAGAAACTGAATTGGAGGAAGAACGGTTTGTTAAAGTTGAAAGAGGGGAATTGACTTACAATGGAGGAAAGTAGAGATTGTCGTTTTGCATGAAAGAGCGATTAAAACGATGCGTATCAGACGGAGTGATCTTGATCTTGATGTTGTTGGTCGAGTTGTGATGGTGGCAGTAGGGTGGTGGATGAAATTAGGTGGGGGAAGTACTCCGTAAATGAGAAGAAGGAAAACAGCGGTTTATTTTTGTGTGTATTTTTTAGAGCATTTGGTTGCTTATTTAGGCTTCATTTATAAAGAGAGAGATGAAGGGGTCCCCCACTCGGGAAGTGGAGAGAGTCATGCTTCTAAATATGATCCACACCCTAATAAATTAATGTTGATAATTTTGTCCGCGATAAAAAGTTTGAGGTCATTTTGAGAAAAAAATAAAATAAAAACCAAAGTTACGTGAGGATGGAGGATGATGCATACAAATGTTGTAACTCCTGTACACAATATTTAGTGATGCACATCATTAGTGACACATGAACACGAGATATAACATCTTGGTGTATGAGTTATTGAATTATCACGTTTGTGTGCATCATCATCAGTTCTCGTCTAAGGATGTATCTCACAGAACCACACTCAATGTTGAAATAACGTTCTAGAAAAGTAATATGGGAAATAAGAATTTAAAAAGCTTTTGTTTTTTATCGTTCTTAATCGTTCATACATGTATACATCATCCTCCATCCTCGCGTAACTCTTTTATAGTCTTGTAAGACTTGAGTGTAACTAGCATCACCCTAAAATTAGACCGCATAGTTCTCTTATTTTTATCGCGAATCCTCCCTTACTTGTCAGGATCTGGCTAAATTCCTTGAATCTTCATTTACTTGTTAGTCCGTTTTCTAGTGTGTTCATTATTGTTAAATGATTTGTGAAGTGTTACTTTGTTTCATATAATACTTTTGTTAACAATATATTTATTTTAATAACGTGCGGGAGTATTGCCTCTGTTACCACGGAAAAATATTGATCGGTTAGTTGAGTAGATGGGGTGAAACTAATATTTTAGATAAATATTTAATTACATAAAAAATACAAAAAATTAACACAAATCTTATCTCATCTCTCAATCTCGGTAAGAAGAACGTCACTGGCCCATCCCGCATCAAATCCGGATCTCCACCTCACCATCCTTTTTTGTCGATCTTTTCCTTGACTTCTTGACTTGTGACATTTTTTTTACCGAAGCAACAATAGAATGAAGGAGATGAAAGAACAATTTAATGAACGACAAACTGAAGCAGGCAGTCAGAAACCCCACAGAATAACATTTCTAAGAAGAATTATGGGAGGAAACAACACAACAAAGTTAACACAAAAACCAAAAGTTTAACGGTTTAAATTGATAAAAAATGAAATCAAACCCAAAAGGAGAAATCGATGTTGTTGGAGCCCAGAAATTGTAGTCTCGCGAGACACAGGGAGTCAAATCTTCAAAGGAATTCTGAGGACCTCTTCCGCAATTCTGGACAAACAACTTGTATGTTGTACTTCACTCGATCAAACTTGGCTCTTCGTCAACTTCTCCCTAAGAACCAAACTTGTTCTTGAGCCCTGAGGTACCTGCGCAACCAAACCAGGAGGGGGTGGCTCCGGATTTGGCTCTCCGACGCTCAAGTTAGCAAATGTGCAAATAAGCAATCAAAGACAATGCAATTTGACACAAGCAAGAGAGAATAGGAAGAAGTAAGCCAATGAAAAGGGAAACTCAAAACACCACTTGAAGCTTATCAAGCTCTTTGCTACAAGCACCCAAATAATCTCAGAAATCACTCATTTCAACATCAAAAGCTCGATTGCAACACCGATAGTCATAATCCAAGTGCTGATCGTCCAAACGCCTCAAGGAGAAGGTCGTTTAGGAAGATTGAAGCTCAAGATCGCTTTTGTGTTTTTAGCTCTCGAGAGGAAGAAGAAAGGAGAATCTTTCCGGTAAAATGATGCTCTGTCCTCTCTCTCTATTCGGTTACGCTCTTATACTCTCGCCAGGGGCCCACGCGAGTCAATTACCATTTTGTCCCTCCGATACCTGATTTCGTCGGATTCCCTTTTTGGGCTCCGTATGCTTATGGGCCGCTTTCGTTCTTCTGGGCTGACTTCATGGGCCGTCCTTGGTCACGTCTTATGGACCTGATTCGATTCTCTTTGGGTTTCGTGAGCCCATCGAGAACCGGCTCCAACATCCATTCCCCCAAGCTTTTATGCTGAATAGCCTAAGGCTTGGGTTTGTCTCCTTGAGGTCGCGTTCTCGATATGATCCCTTCTTTCGACTTGGCATGATCACATCGCGTATACAAGTCTCGTGCGTGCTGGCTAAATTTCTCGGAGCGACGTTTCGAATTCGAAAACCCTTACGAATTCCCGCGCTGGGCGCATGTTGTCCACGTGTCGTCTTCTGATTTCATCTTCTTTTTCCGATTTTTCTTTATAAACACCCATCTTCGTCTTTCTCCTCTCAATCCGTCATAACCCCTCTTTGCTCTCTGTAAAATTTCGAATAAAACACTCCGCCGGTGTTCTCCTTTCTTCTCTACCGTCGTCCTCGCCGCCGTTCTCACCCGATTTCTGATGGCAGGTTAGTCTATCGCTCTTCTTTTTCTTTTCTTCTTCGCAAAAGTTTGTTTTTAGTTTGATTTTAGGGTTTTTTACAGATTCGACATTCGTGTTCTTCGTACTTGATAATTGAGTCTTTGCTAGGGCTCCTCATTTTGTCAGATCTCCCTTAGAGATTGTTTGCCCATTGGATGCTTCTTGTGCCAGATTCTCTTTCTGACTCTTATTTTTCGGGACCTTGTCCAGAAAAATACACTTTTTTTCGATCAATTTTGCCATTTCAGACCTTCACAAGATTCTCCGTGTTCTTGGGCCTGGTTCATTTTGACGTCGTTTTAACTTCTCCTTTGATCTTCCGAGTTTCAGTTTTTCCAGGGATTTCTTGTTTGTCCACTTCCCATCGCCTCGCGTTAATTCCCATAGCCTCGCGTTGTTCTCCCCTTGTTTTCTCTTTCCATCCCTGGAAAACTGAATCTTACTTTGCCTATGCTTTCAGGTAGTGACGATTTCTTTGAACGTTCAGCTCAGGCTGAGTATTCGGGGCGCACGACGTCTGGCTCCGAGCGGGGTTCTGGTGGTTGCGAGCCTAGTTCTCGTAGACGATCTCGCGTGACCGGCAAATCCAAACAGAGTAAGGCGAAGAAGTCCAAGAAATCCAAAACCAGGCTCCCGTCTCGCGTGATTCAGGAGCGAGCCGAGACCGATTATGGTCAATTTGCTCGTTTCTTCTCCCATAAGGGGTCCTTACCCCCACATAATAATAGAGAAGCCCTTCCCCGCGGATCCGGGCCGAATAAGTATTCTAACGAAGAGAATAAAACACACTCGCACCTTAATTCCTAACACGGCCCATCGCAGCAGTCTTGGCTTTGACGATCTTCACTATTTCGCTATGCGGTACCCTTTTCCTAAAGGAACTATTTTTGCCCTTCCTGACCACGAGGGCACTTCTCTCGACCAATACAGACCCTTTTTTGCTTTAAGCAGGCAATCTTTAGAAGCTGGCTTCCGTCTCCCGTGGACATCCTTTCAGAATGAAGTGATGGCGGATTTAGGTTTCAGTCCTTCACAGATGCATCCAAACTTCTGGAGTTCGTTGATCGTATACACCATGCGATGTCAGGATATTGGGATAGTCCCCAATACGCCTCACTATGCTCTTATTAATTCATATAAGAAGAACTCTCGCGAGGATGGGTTTTATACCGCTCAAGCCAAGACTCCTAGTGCCTTTCGATTGCCTTCGAAGATTGATGGGTGGAAAACGTGTTGGTTCTTAGTTCGTCCCCCGCTTGGTTCCGACATTTCTGTTCAAGTTCGTGAGCCTCATGCGAGAAAGGCTCCTTGCTTCTTTCAAAAGGAGACTCGCGATAAATTCATTCGTGATTACAAGGATTATCCTGACAAAGCTGTTCAAAAGCGATTTGAGCTGACAATCTCGGATGCCTTACTGGTTGCCAGGGGACTTAGCCTTAAAGCCCATGCCAGAGGTTCCTGTTCGTGTTTGCTCTTAGCGCTTGCGTTTTTAGTATGCTTACTTGTGTGGTTGTTTTTTGCAGACGCTGACATGTTCTCCGATCTCCCGAATTTGGATGGGTTGGTTTTCGATGAGACCGGATCCCTTACGCTCGCGACTCCTTCTCACAACATTCCTTCTGTTCCCGGCGTGACTATCGCTTCTCCTCCTCCTGCTGTATTGGAGTCGCCGGTTGAGGTCGCGACTACCATTTCTGAGGAGGTCGCTCGGTCCAAGAGACCTCTCCCTGCTTCAGACAAGGTGAGAGAAAAAACCACTGGGCCAGAGTCGTCACGCGACTGCCCGTCTCGCGATAAGGGGAAACAAAAAGTGTCTGAGAGAAGTCGCAAAAGGACGACGGAAGTGGAGTTTGTTTCGTCTCCAGAGCCTACTGATTCTCCTGTCGTGAATCCTACTTTCATTCATGGTTTATCTACCACGCGTGCCTTCTTTGCCTCAATTCCAACTACTTTTCCCCCTGAACCTAGCCTTTACGAGGAAGTCTCGGATAGACCTGGCGGTTTGTCTAAGTTACTCTTTGCGGTAAGTTTCGCGTTTTTATTTACTTCTTGTTTCTTTGGGGTCTTTTTAATCCTGAAGTTGGTCGTTTTGCAGGGGATGAGTATTATTGCGAGTGCAAGTCGGAGGGTGCTTGCGGCTGAGGATAAAATTAAAGAGTTGATGGAGGAGGACCAGTCGATCTGCGATGCTAATAAAGCGGCTAAGTCTCGTCTTATAGGAGAAAAGAAAGCTTTGGAGGTGGAACTTTCGAAGGCTAATGCGCTATTGGAATCAAAGGACGCGAAGATAAAAGAGCTGGAGGTACAACTTGCGTATGAGAGGTCTACCCACGACAACATCGTCACTGAATATAACACGCAAGTGAACGATCTCAAACAAGAGAATGAGAAACTTCACGCGACGATGTCCGAGAGAATTGCCTATGAGAGAAATATGGCAGTGGAAGAGTATTGTGGCGGTTACCGTCAACGCGCTCGCGTGGATTTTTACAAGAATGCTGTCAACACGCTTCTCCTTTGCATGGTGAAGGTTCAGATGCGGAAGTACAAAGTCAAAGATTTCCCCTTCAGTGCCCAAGATCTATGTGGTTTTTCCACCGACCTTCCTAAGTATGAGCCCCCGGTGCCGGGAACCTTTATTGATGATGGGGATGCTCCACTCGAGGCTTGGGGTGTAACTCATCTTGCGCCTAAGAAAGGTATCGTTAAAGGTAAAGAGAACCAAGTGCCCAAGCCTCCTCTTCCGAAGATGGTCACTCCGCCTCCGCCCGAAAGCTTGGAATCTATTCCTCATGCGTTGCCGAGTCCTCCATCTCCGGCCCTCTCTCCTCGTAAGAGAAAGGTATTCGCGCCCGATGCTCTTCTTGACACCATTCAACCCTTCCCGAAGCGTTCATGCTTAGATCAGGCGGGGGGGTCAGGCTCGCGGGCGGTTGATGCTCAGGACGTCGTTGTGGATTTGGAGGCGGATCGCGTAGAGGATACCGAGGCTGCTCCTGAGACTGCCGCGAAGTGATGCTTATTATTTCTGCTCTTGTCCTATGTTTCAAACTTTCTGACACTCATGGCCTGGTGGTCTTTCAAACAATATATGTTTTTGGTGCAACTATTGCGAGCTTAGGCTCTTATGTAATTATACTTTTTAATGCGGCGGTGTTGGTCGCGAGCTATATGCTCTTGTGCTTTCTATTTTGAGTTCTATTTATCCGTCTGCTTGTTTTGTTCACACTTATCTCGCCTCATTCCCCTCTTTTTATGTTTCGGAAAAGGGCAGTAATTTTGCGAAAAATACAACGTAAGAGATAAGCGTTTCATAACTACGATCCCTCTTATATAATAAAAGATGAAACTGACGGTGTTACATAAGTTTTTGTGAAACAATCATAAAGTATTGCAAACCATCCTCCTGTTAGCTATCACACGAACTTTCCACGCGAGTCCTGTAAGGCAATGAGAGGGCCATGTACGCGTGGTTAGGTTACAAATATTATCAGTGTAACTGAGGGGTTTTTATTTTCTGTCTACTTACCTGATCACTACGTTTGCTCTAGCTGGTGATAGGGCTTCGCGCTTTAGCTCTTTGTTGTTTTTGACACTCGCGAGGGTTGTCCTGTATTGGTATGCCCTTTGTGGGTTATTTTTGCGTTTTGATAACACTTCTAAACATCTGACAAAGCGAAGCTTTTTACCTGAGCTCTTATAGTCGCGAAGCCTCAGGACATCTCTTGAGTTTTCCTTCTGGATGGTTGTTGCAGAAAACTTTTTGACTTCGTAGAGATGATCTGGGTATGAAGTGGTCGCCAATTTTGAATTTCTTCTGCGACGTGGGCTTCCTTTAGGTTCATTGCGGAGGACATTAAGCACTGCACATGTAGAGAGGCTTTTAGTACTTGGTCTTTACTCTTTAGGTAGTTTAGAACTTTTAAAGGACGCGTGAGTCATGATGTGAATGGAGTTTGCTGGGTGAAGGCCCTTGGCTCTCAGCCCAGCGAACTGCCTTTGCGAGGAAAGTGGGATTTTTCGCCCCCCCCTCCCATCGCTTTTATCTCACTACGTGGGTTGGTGTGTGTGCACCAGCCAGCGTTCACGTCTTTTCGCGACCTGGGGGGGGGGGGGTTAGCCCAGCCCAGTGAAGCGGACTCATGGCGGGTGAGCTCGTTGGCGTAAACCCGTCCATGCTTTCACGACAAAGGAGAGTTTTTTAGCTCAACCTTGGAAGCTGGACACGCGTCCTGGGTTTTTTTTTTAGCCCAGCCCAGTGAAGCGGACTCATGGCGGGTGAGCTCGTTGGCATAAACTCGTCCATGCTTTCGCGACAAAGGAGAGTTTTTTAGCTCAACCTTGGAAGCTGGACACGCGACCTGGGTTTTTTTTTAGCCCAGCCCAGTGAAGCGGACTCATGGCGGGTGAGATCGTTGGCGTAAACCCGTCCATGCTTTCGCGACAAAGGAGAGTTTTTTAGCTCAACCTTGGAAGCTGGACACGCGACCTGGGGGAGTTTTTTAGCCCAGCCCAGTGAAGCGGACTCATGGCAGGTGAGCTCGTTGGCGTAAACCCGTCCATGCTTTCGCGACAAAGGAGAGTTTTTTAGCTCAACCTTGGAAGCTGGACACGCGACCTGGGGTTTTTTTTAGCCCAACCCAGTGAAGCAGACTCATGGCGGGTGAGCTCGTTGGCGTAAACCCGTCCATGCTTTCGCGACAAAGGAGAGTTTTTTAGCTCAACCTTGGAAGCTGGACACGTGACCTGGGGGGGTGTTTTAGCCTGCCCAGTGAAGCGGACTCATGGCGGGTGAGCTCGTTGGCGTAAACCCGTCCATGCTTTCGGGACAAAGGAGAGTTTTTTAGCTCAACCTTGGAAGCTGGACACGCGACCTGGAGGGTTTTTTTAGCCCAGCCCAGTGAAGCGGACTCATGGCGGGTGAGCTCATTGGCGTAAACCCGTCCATGCTTTCGCGACAAAGGAGAGTTTTTTAGCTCAACCTTGGAAGTTGGACACGCGACCTGGGGGGGTTTTAAGCCTGCCCAGTGAAGCGGACTCATGGCGGGTGAGCTCGTTGGCGTAAAGCCGTCCATGCTTTCGCGACAAAGGAGAGTTTTTTTGTTTTTTAGCTCAACCTTGGAAGCTGGACACGCGACTTGGAGGGTTTTTTTAGCCCAGCCCAGTGAAGAGGTCTTGACGACTTTTTGTCTTTTTGAGTTGAAGCGCTACCTTTTTAGGTGGATGAGCGTTGGTCGACCAGGCTGTGATACTTATTCTTTGGTAACCCAGACTCGCGTGTTAACGAATTGCTGGTTCCAGAACCTGTACTTATCATGCCATAGTGATCGACTGTTTTAGTGTCTTAAGGTGATAAGAATTGTGATCAGGGATAAGAAAAATTCTGCTAAAATTTGCTAAGCGTACCTGGGTTTTATGGGAGGACTAGGCATAGAAGCGACGAAGTCGCATCACGTTCCAAGAGTTGGCAATGTGATTCTCGGAGTGATCCTTCAGACGATATGCCCCGGGTGCGACTTCGTGATCTATAATATAGGGTCCTTCCCAGTTGGGGTCGAGCTTTCCTCCTTCTGTCTTGCGGAGCACAAGGTCTCCTCTGGCAAACCCCCTTATCTTAACGTGCTTGTTATAATATTTCGCGACGCTGGCTTTATGATTGGCCACTCTTATAGTTGCCAGGTCGCGAGTTTCTTCCCGTATCTGCAACTCTAGCTGCATTTTTTCGTCATTGTTGATCGGGTTATACTGAATGACACGGTCCATGGGCACAATGAACTCGACTGGCACTGTGGCTTCTACTCCATAAGCGAGAGCAAAAGGAGTTTCCCCGGTTGCTTTTTTTACTGTGGTCCTGTTTGCCCAGAGTATTAGAGGTAATACTTCGGCCCACTTGCCTTTGGAGCCTTCTAACCGCCTTTTCAGGTCCGAGACAATACTTTTGTTCACAACCTCTACTTGGCCATTGCAATGCGGGTGAGCGACTGGCGCGATTTTTAAGGCGATCCCCATGTCATTACACCACGTGAGTAGCTGTGGCGAATTGAATTGTGGTCCTCTGTCGGTTACGATCTCGTGAGGGAGGCCGTATCTGCAGATGATATTCCTCCACAGGAACCTTTTAACTGTCGGGACGGTAGTACTCGCGAGAGCCTCGACTTCGATCCATTTGGTGAAATAATCAACTCCTACAATGATGTACTCCAGTTGACCAGGTGCTTTTGGCTTGAAAGGTCCTAACAGATCTAGCCCCCACATCGCGAAGGGACAGGGGCTAGACATTATCTGTAACTATACACCTGGTTGATGGGAAGCTGGGGCAAAATACTGACATGGCTTATAGTTCTGCGACTCGCGTTGTGCGTCTTGTTTCATGGTGGGCCAGAAACTCCCTTGTCTTAATGCTTTGTAGACCATAGGTCTCTAGCCTGCGTGGGTTTCGCACAACCCCGCGTGCATCTCTCTTATAAGAACGTCGCTATATCTCTTTGACAAACACCTCAGCTCGCGTGGCCCATACCCTCTTTTATAGAGTCTCCCGCGACACATGTAGAAACGCGCAGCCATAGAGACAAGTTTTCTCATTTCTTTTGGATCCGAGGGTCCGGCTCCGTTTGCAAGATATTGAATTATAGGGGTGCGCCAGTCACTTACTGGCTTGTCTATCTCCATCAGCTCCACCTGATTACAAACGGCGCTCTCAGACTTCACCAACCAGAAGTATTGGCTCTTTCCATCCTTGAAAATGACAGTAGAATTCCCATCGAGATGTTCCATATTCGCGTACTGAGCTTGGGAACCTCGCTTCGCGAGTTCATCTGCTCGCGTGTTTTCCTCCCTCGCGATTGCTTCAATCTCGAAATGCGTGAATAATGAAATCAAGGTAGTAGCCCTTGCGTGATATCTGGGGAGATTGTCTGGCCGAGCTTCGTAGGTCCCCTTGATCTGATTCACAACAATCTGAGAGTCGCAAAGACACTTCACCACGTGAATGCTCGCGTGGATCGCAATTTCCAATCCTGCGATGAGCGCTTCATATTCTGCTTCGTTATTAGTGGCTTTGAATTTTAATGCGATCGCGTGGTCGACCCTATCCCCGGCTAGGGATGTCAAGACGACCCCCGCCCCGCAACCATTTACATTTACCGCCTCGTCAATGTGCATAACCCACGCGGGCTCCTCTGGAGCTATAACATTCCTTTCTAACTCTCTGAAACTTGTCTCAACAATGAAATCAGCCAAAGCTTGCGCTTTGATGGTGGGTCGCGGTCTATATACTACGTCAAATTCGGTCATCTCAATCACCCACTTTGCGAGCCTTCCGGAGGTTGTTGGTTTACTCATGAAAGATGGGAGTGGTAAATCCGTCAACACCTCGATGGGGTGAGCGTGAAAATAAGGTCGGAGCTTACGAGCGGATGTTATCAACGCGAGTACTGCTTTCTCAACGGGTGAATATTTTGTCTAGGCCGACAGAAGTGCTTTACTGACGAAATAGACAGGGACCTGCTGTTCCCTTACCAATACTGCGCTAACAGCACGCGTACTCGCCGCGAGGTACAGCTGTAAGCCTTCACCAGGCACTGGTGACACAAGTGTTGGGAGCCTAGCCAGGTGTTCTTTGAGGCTTATAAACGCCCTTTCGCACTCCTCAGTCCATTCGAAGTTTTTCGGTTTCCTTAATATGTCAAAGAAAGGGAGGTTGCGTTCCGCGAGTTTGGCGCAAAACCTCCCGAGGTAGTTGACCTTCCCTACAAACCTTTGGACGTCGTGAGTGGATCTTGGCGGTTGTAGATCTATTACGGCTTGGACCTTGTCTGGATTGACCTCGACGCCGCGTGCGCTGATATGAAATCCCAGGAATTTGCCCTCGGTGACCCCGAAGACACATTTCTCGGGATTCAGGCTCATACCGTACCTTCTCAGAGTTTCAAAAACTTCTGTCAGATCGCGAGCGTGATCTGCCTGCTTCTTGCTCTTAACTACTATATCATCAACATAGGCCTCCACGGTGTCACCCCTTTGCTCGCTAAAGATCATGTCCACCAGCCTCTGGAATGTGGCTCCCGCGTTCTTCAAGCCAAATGACATTACTTTATAGTAGAAGGTTCCCTTGTCTTTTATAAAAGCCGTGTGCCCCGAGTCGGTTGGATTCATCATGACCTGGTTATACCCCGAGTACGCGTCCAGAAAACTTAGAGCTTCATGACATGCGGTGGAGTCCACCAACTGGTCGATAGAAGGTAACGGGTAGCTGTCTTTGGGGCATGCCTTATTGAGACCAGTGAAATCTACGCACATGCACCATTTTCCTGTCCCCTTAGGATTTTTCTCTACCATTACTACGTTTGACAACCACGTCGGGTATTGTACTGGCTTAACAAACCCTGATTTTAACAACTTCACGAGTTCTATAGCAGCGGACGCGTTCTTTGGTCCTGCCTGCTTTCGCTTTTTCTGTCTACGCGGCTTAACCTCTGGACTGATGTTCAGGGAGTGAGTCATTACGCTCGCAGGAATCCCTTTCAAATCTTTTGGCGTCCACGCGAACACATCCTGGGAGCGGGCGAGCAAGGTCTCAATTTCTTGCACAACTTTCTGGTCCAGTCTTCCCCCTACATAGAGTTTCTCCTCTTTGTTGAGGAATGGAGTGATCGTCTGCTTTTCAAACCCATCAAAATGTGGTTTGTGTCCCTCTTCTTCTTCACCAGTATCTCGCGACCTCGGAGAGGCACGTACCTCCAACTCGGCTTCCTCAACCACGTGAGGCAACCCTGGAATAAATAACTGGTTGGCGAACAAGGCCTTGGTGCCGCCCTTTTCGGATGATGCGTAGCAGATGCAGCTCTCCTCTTTGTTTCCCCTCGCGACTCCTACTCCGGACGACGTTGGGAACTTAAGGCAAAAATGACAGATTGACACGAATGCTTCGAACTTGCACAGAGTCTCGCGTCCCAGTATCGCATTGTAGGAGGATGTTATCGGGATTACCACGAAGTCTATTTTTTCTGATCTTCTTGACCCGGTCTCTTCACCCAGGATGAGATCTAGGGTGACGCCGCCCAGGGCCCTCACTCTGTCCCCCACGAAACCTACCAGCGTGGTTTTAGTAGGCCTGAGTGTAGACTGATCAATACCCATTTTCTCTAACGCGTCCCAGTATAGTATATCGGCCGAGCTCCCCGTGTCAACAAGAATCCTCTTCACAAGTTTGGTTCTGATTTGAGCATGAATGACTAGTGGGTCAGCGGCCTCGACGGCCCAGGCATCTACCTCCTTGTCGCTGAAGACAAGCGTGTAAGGCTCAGATTGCGGTCTCGCGATGCTATAGACTGACTTTCCCTGAGGCTTGGGTGCATTGTTTATGAGCCTTTGCTCTCGTTTGCCTAGGGGAACGGGTTCATGGCGGCCTGTGATTGTTCCTACATGGCCATCCAGGCGAGGGAAGTTCTGGTTTGGGTGGCGATTGGGACCCTGATTCTGGTCATTCCTCGCGGGGGTTTGTTGCCTTATCTCATTCTGATTTCTACCTCCGCCTCTACCTCTTGTCCCCCCCTCTTGGGTTGCCGCGACCCCTGTCACCATTTCCTCTCTGAGCAGTCAAGACTTCCTGTTCTCTCGGGTGGGGAGGTCGCGACCGGCATTCTTCTGTAGGGTGAGTATCCACCCTGTGGTACTCACACCACATTGCTGGCGTGTGGCCACCGCGGCCGCGATCGCCCCCCCCCCCCCCCTCTGACCCTCGCGACGGTTATCCTGCTCGGCTACGAAATTCTACGAGTGAAACTGATTCTGATCATGGTTCTGGCCTCTGAATTGTTTCTGACCCTGACCCTGATCTTGAATCTGTAAACCGGGCACTCGCGAGTCGCTCTGTTCCTTTCCCTGATTACCCTGATGGCGCTTGTTACTCCAGCTCTGGTTGTCTTTCTTTTGACCTTGAGCAGACTTATTCTGATTGTTTCCTTTCGACGCTGAACCTGAGTGTGCTTCCACGTTGATTTCTGTATACGCTCTCTCGAGCATGCCCTGGTAATCTAAATCTTTCTTGCGGTATAAGTATTGCTTGAAGGAGCTTCCATCTGTGAGACCGTCCAGGAATGCGACCCGAGCAGTTTTGTCATGAAAATATTCGGCCTCCAAGATCTTTTCTGAGAACCTCTTGACATAACCCTCTAGTGATTCGTTTGGTCCTTGTTTGATACCCACTACTTCTTGCATAGTCACTTTTCTTTTCTTTGAGGACCCAAAGTGCAACAAGAAACTCTTTTCTAGATCAGCGAAAGAATGGATACTCCCTGACGTTTGGTTAAGCATCCAGGTCATGGCGGGACCCGCGAGGGTGCCTGGGAAGCCTTTGCACATCGTGGCCTCATCAGGGCACCTCGCGAGCATAGCATATTTGTAGCGTGCCAGGTGCTCGTTGGGATCTTTTTTGCCGTTGTATTCTTTGATAACAGGGAATCTGAAATCAGGTAGAGGAACTGACCTGACTATGTGGTCCGCGAAAGCAGTTGGGCCGAACAAGGTTGACGGATTAACGGATGGATAGGCCTCGTAAGCCTGTGGTGGATAGGCTGCCTGATTGTAATAAGGTCCCCCCTCATACTGGTAGCGAGAAGGTCCCCGCTCGGCTCGAATCTCATACCCCCTCGTCTCGGTTCTTCCCCTGTAAGATTGGTTCTCTATGTAGCTCGCGGGAGCTTGATTCAAATCAAACCTACTAGGGTGACTAGCCCTCTCGCGTCTCTCGACCCCGGGTCTACGCGATACAGAGATCCTGTCGTCGGGTATGTGCTCATCACTCTCCTCTGCGACAGGTGGCTCCCGATTACCCTGATTCTGCTCTTGCTCGCTGATGAGGCTAAAGTCGTAGTGCCAAATCAAAGAAATAAACTCTAAACACTAACTAGAGTATAGCTAGTAAGTAGAGGTCGAACCCAAGGGAATCAAAACACCAAATCAATGCAGTCAAGTGAAATATCAACTAGTGAACAAGTAACAAGTAACCAGGGGTTTTTTTGATTGTATGAAACACAAAAGTAACAAGTATCAAACAAAGGGAGTTTGGGTGAGAATATGATGAGAAGGGGTTTCACCTAGCAAGTATCCACACAACAGTCAATCAAGTTGATCATAGATTTATCTCAAGTTCTATTCAATCCTAGGGAATGTTCCTATTCCAATCTTTAATATATCAGCAGGCCAACCGGTCCTGATAATACTTACTATTCAACAATCAGGGAAACCTCTCAAGATTAGATGAAATAGCAGCAAAGAGCACAAGAATCATAAGGATGCATGCAATTACTTACAGCCGTCAAGTATTAACATGCAATCAATTCTCTTTCATAAAAGGAATCAACTACCAGATCATGCAGATATGAGCGCTACAATGACAAGGAATTCCACCGTATATTCCTAGTCTAGCAATAGAAAACTATCAATCAAACTAGGTGATCAAGCTAGCAAAACTAATAGAAATCAATAGATGAAGAAAAAGAGAATTAATACAAACCCATAGGAAAAGAACAAGAGTTTAGAAATCTCACAACTTAATAACTGAAGGTTTCAACCGCTAAGTAAAACAATGGAGATTAGTTCCTGCTCATGGTTGCAGAACTAAATTGTCTGATGGAAAAGATGATGATAGAAAAGATGATGCGAACTAGGGTTCTTAAATAGAGACTAACCCTAAAACATATGGTAAAAGAAATATCCTAAAACTAATTAAGGAAAATAAGAAAAGAAATAAAACAAAATAAGGAAAATAAGGAAAGTCCGGAATATCTTCGGTCTTGTTGTGGCGATCGCCATAGATGCCTGGCGATCGCCATATTCATTTAAATCTCTGCCGTGTCTCTGTTGCCCCATGGCGATCGCCGTAGATTCATGGCGATCGCCATGATCTCTCGAACTCACATAACTCTTCTGTTGTAGAATGGCGATCGCCTGGATGGTAGTGGCGATCGCCGCTGCTCCGCAGAATATCTTCAAGTCTTCATGTCTTCAATCTTTGATCTCTTCTTCTTCGGTTCTGATCTTCATTTCTTCACTTCTTAATAAATATCTCAGAACATAATAATGACTCGAAACACATATGATAATACTCCTAAACTAATGTAATAATCCCTAGTTACGCTATACAAAGTGCAGCGTATCAAATACCCCCATACTTAGACTTTTACTCGTCCCGAGTAACTTACAGAAAAAGCTACCCATACAATAAAATACTCAAAGCCTCAGGAAGTACACGAATATCTCCTAGTGATTACATAACCAAACATAACACAACAATCAAGAAAAATGTGATAAAATAAGCACATACCCAGAACTACACCTTATTCCTCCAAGTGGCCTACCCGAATCCTCCTATACGCCTCCTTCTTATGTCTCCATACCGCCAAGATGATAATGATCCTAAAACACTCAATTTTTATTTTTTTAGACACTCATCTTGCTTGGGCGCCCTTTCGGGTTTTCATCCCAACCACTCAATAATTGTTCCATGCTCACAAAACTCACATCACTCAAGACTTATTTTTTGCCCCAGCCTAATGCCGGCCAAGCCACCTTCTTATTGCATAGATCTTGCTATCCAAGGATTTTGTATGCCTTTTTTCAATTTTTGTGGCTTTTTCATACAATATATATTCAATAAGCTCATGCAGATACAACCAACACTCAAATAGTTACATGTGAATACATTCTCCTCCCCCATACTTAAACATTGCATTGTCCTCAATGAAATGGAAGACATAAAAACGAACCCAGGGAAAGAGACAGAAGACTCACATACAAGGTCGGATGACCTTCCTCCAATAAAACTCAAAGTGTGGTAGAATGAGAACCTAGATGAGCACTAAATGTAATCCAATAATGCATAGCTCATCTAAAGCAAAAGAAAGAATACCTCCAATGTAGAAAGTGACCAAACAAATCAACTCCTTGCAAAGAACATGGTCACCAACAAGCTAAGCTCCAACGAATGTAGATCTAGAATGATAGTACTAATGAAACCGAACTTGATGTAATACAACTCCTTACTTTCTTTTCTCTCATATTTTTTTTCTGCACTCTATTTTTTTTTAATCCGATATATTATTTTTTCTCAGAATGATTTTCGGTTTTTTTTTTTTTTTTTTTTATACGAACGGGAGAGAAGACTTACAGCGAGATTGGCTACTGATTGTAGCGGACCCTAAGCTTCGGTGATTTCTTCCTGTCCATAGAAAAACTAAAAAGAAAATTAAACCGAACAAAAACAAATAAAAACAAACTCAAACCTCGGGTTGCCTCCCGAGTAGCGCCTTATTTTATGTCGTGGCTCGACATGAAATTCAAGAGATTTAACTAACGCCATTTGGTTTTGTGAAAACCGTCTCTTGTCTGAATTCTCTCTTGAACCACTCATGGAACGCTTTGAATCTCGTCCCTCTTACCTTGACCACCTTGTCTTTAGCAATGAAGGTGGTTTCATTCACTTTCTCCTCCTTGACCGTATCAGGCGGTTGTTTAAGCTCAATGTCAAGTGCCTGCACACTAGACATCAATGGCATCTCGCCTGGTGAGGTCAGTAATGGAGGGCGATTGCCCAACGGATGTGGAGAGAGCTTACCTTTAGGCTCTGGCTTAGCATGGCACTCCTGCATGTTAGTAGACAAAACAATATCTACTTTTGGGGGCTCTAAGAGATTCTCTAAAACAGGTTGCAATTCATCCTTATAAGTAGGCTTAATCACATCAATAGCACATAGAGAATTCTTATCAATGGGATCCATGTCATAAATATTATATTCTACCTTATCCCCATCAAACTCCATAGAGAGAGTCCCACTATTAACATCAATTTTCGTTTGTGCAGTTTTCATGAAAGGTCTACCTAACAGTATAGGTGTGACATTATTAGCATGCTCCATATCCAACACAAAGAAATCAGCAGGAAAAATCAGATCACCAACCATAACAAGAACATCCTCAACAACCCCTTTCGGGTACACAGTGGACCTATCAACAAGTTGGATAACAGTTTCTGTTTTATGCAAGGGTCCTAAGCCTAGTGATTCATACAAAGAGTAAGGCAAAACATTGATTGATGCACCTAAATCTAGCTTGGCTTTGTCAAATTTAGTTTCACCAATCACACATGGAATGCTAAATATGCCTGGATCACCACATTTCTTTGGCATGCGTTTTTGAAACACAACAGAAACTTGTTCACTTACTTCAACTTTCTTCTTTCCTTTCAGTTTTTGATTTCTCTTGATAGTGCAAACTTCTTTCAAAAACTTAGCAAATCTAGGAATACTCTTAACAAGTTTGAGCAAAGCAATGTTTACCTCACACCTACTAAAGGTTTCGAAGATTTCTTTGTCGTTCTCTGGCCTTCGAGTGTCCTTCAATGCCTCGGGAAAGGGAGCAACAGGCTTCTGAGAGAATAGAGGTGGAAAATTCGGGCGAACATAATCGTCAATGTACTCTGGGGACTCTTGGCGATCGCCATCAACTCTCGGCGATCGCGGTCGCGGATGATTTTGCACCTCAGCTTCTGGAATGGAATGGCGATCGCCATCGCTATATGGCGATCGCGGTCGGGATGCAGATCCTGTTTCGCTCTCTGTAATCTCATGGCGATCGCCACTCAGATCTGGCGATCGCGGTTTTGGCACAGAACAGTCATTTAAAGTTTTTCCGCTCCTCAAGAACACTGCACTGACGTTCTCTCTCGGGTTTCTTACCGGTTCCCTGGCCTCTAATTTACTCACAACTTGAGCAATTTGTCCTAACTGATTTTCAAGATTTTGGATACTCGATTCCGTTCTAGCATTTTGTTGCATCACAGGTTGAGCTAAGGACTTGATCATATCTTCAACAGTCATGGAATTCTGAGGTCTAGGTTGCTGATAATTAAAATTATGAGAATCATACCTTGGCCTTGGTTGCCATCCACCAACAGACCTCAGCATTCGGCTCTTGGAGTTGTTGACCACCACTTTGCAGCATAAAAGCCTTCATCATATCTTTCAATTCATTCATATCACTTTGAATTTTAGCGGGATCAAGTGAACTTACTGACTGTGTTCTTTGCCTGCTACCAAACTGCCTTGAGCTCTCAGCTAATTCCTCAAACATTTCAGTAGCCTGAGGTATAGTCAATCTTAAAAAGTTACCTCCACAGGATGCATTCACCATTCGACGATCCTCATCAATCAGGCCACTAAATAAGTACATAAGGAGATCTTGGTCAGTATAACTATGGAATGGGCAGCTTGAGCAGAGCTTCTTGAATCTCTCATAATATTCATAGAGACTCTCAGTTGAGTGTTGTTGAAGATTCGTGATCTCCTTCTTCAAGCTGCTCAGTTTTGTAGCTGGAAAATATTTCTCTAAAAAGACCTTTTTCATCTTAGCCCATGTATCAATATTCCCTGGAGCTTGATAATAGAGCCAATCATTCGCAGCGTCTTTCAGAGTAAATCCGAAAGCTCTCAGCATGACCTGCTCCTCAGTAACACCTCTTGGCTTCATACTAGAACATATGGCATGGAATTGAGCCAAGTGTTTGTTGGGATCTTCTCCTGCTAAGCCATGGAAATGTGGTAGCTCATGGATTAAACCAGCTTTTAATTCAAAATTCACACCTTCTTCAATCTCAGGAAACCTCACTGCCAAAGGTTGTTGGTTTAAGTCTGGGGCAGTGAGTTGCCTCATAGTAGGCAATGGCGGTCCATGTCGATCACCCATCTCGTTCTCTTGGTTCAGAGCTGCTCTTTGGTTCCGAAGGAACGTCCTTTCAATCTCTGGGTCAAAGGAAACAAGAGATGAATCAGTAGCACGGGTCTGAACCATAAAGGTTCACACCAAACAGTTGATAATTTCACAATTAGCACAAAATTGGAATAATTCAATTCCCCGGCAACGGCGCCAAATTTGATGAGGCTAAAGTCGTAGTGCCAAATCAAAGAAATAAACTCTAAACACTAACTAGAGTATAGCAAGTAAGTAGAGGTCGAACCCAAGGGAATCAAAACACCAAATCAATGCAGTCAAGTGAAATATCAACTAGTGAACAAGTAACAAGTAACCAGGGGGGGTTTTGATTGTATGAAACACAAAAGTAACAAGTATCAAACAAAGGGAGTTTGGGTGAGAATATGATGAGAAGGGGTTTCACCTAACAAGTATCCACGCAACAGTCAATCAAGTTGATCATAGATTTATCTCAAGTTCTATTCAATCCTAGAGAATGTTCCTATTCCAATCTTTAATATATCAGCAGGCCAACCGGTCCTGATAATACTTACTATTCAACAATCAGGGAAACCTCTCAAGATTAGATGAAATAGCAGCAAAGAGCACAAGAATCATAAGGATGCATGCAATTACTTACAGCCGTCAAGTATTAACATGCAATCAATTCTCTTTCATAAAAGGAATCAACTACCAGATCATGCAGATATGAGCGCTACAATGACAAGGAATTTCACCGTATATTCCTAGTCTAGCAATAGAAAACTATTAATCAAACTAGGTGATCAAGCTAGCAAAACTAATAGAAATCAATAGATGAAGAACAAGAGAATTAATACAAACCCATAGGAAAAGAACAAGAGTTTAGAAATCTCACAACTTAATAACTGAAGGTTTCAACCGCTAAGTAAAACAATGGAGATTAGTTCCTGCTCATGGTTGCAGAACTAAATTGTCTGATGGAAAAGATGATGATAGAAAAGATGATGCGAACTAGGGTTCTTAAATAGAGACTAACCCTAAAAACATATGGTAAAAGAAATATCCTAAAACTAATTAAGGAAAATAAGAAAAGAAATAAAACAAAATAAGGAAAATAAGGAAAGTCCGGAATATCTTCGGTCTTGTTGTGGCGATCGCCATAGATGCCTGGCGATCGCCATATTCATTTAAATCTCTGCCGTGTCTCTGTTGCCCCATGGCGATCGCCGTAGATTCATGGCGATCGCCATGATCTCTCGAACTCACATAACTCTTCTGTTGTAGAATGGCGATCGCCTGGATGGTAGTGGCGATCGCCGCTGCTCCGCAGAATATCTTCAAGTCTTCATGTCTTCAATCTTTGATCTCTTCTTCTTCGGTTCTGATCTTCATTTCTTCACTTCTTAATAAATATCTCAGAACATAATAATGACTCGAAACACATATGATAATACTCCTAAACTAACGTAATAATCCCTAGTTACGCTATACAAAGTGCAGCGTATCACTCGCGGGCCTCAGCCCTTGGTTTCTCTTGGTTTTGACCCCCGCCCGTGCTTTGTCCCAACGCCTGAAGGAATGCGCGATATTGAACTAGCGCGGGTCCTACCAGAACAATCTCTTCCTCGTCTACGCGTGGAAGGGGTGCCCGCAAGTTGTTTACCTCTTGCCGCGTTCTTGTCTGGAGAGGGGTGTTATTAACGGCACCACTTCCCTCACCACCAGTATTCATCCTCAGTCTATCAGCTAAATATCAAAAACACGCGGAACTTTGTAGTAAGCCTTACTTGCGCGAGGAGGTCCCCACGGTCGGCGCCAGTGTTGGAGCCCAAAAATTGTAGTCTCGCGACACAACACCTCGCGAGACACAGGGAGTCAAATCTTTGAAGGAATTCTGAGGACCTCTTCCGCAATTCTGGACAAACAACTTGTATGCTGTACTTCACTCGATCAAACTTGGCTCTTCGTCAACTTCTCCCTAAGAACCAAACTTGTTCTTGAGCCATGAGGTACCTGCGCAACCAAACCAGGAGGGGGTGGCTCCGGATTTGGCTCTCTGACGCTCAAGTTAGCAAATGTGCAAATAAGCAATCAAAGACAATGCAATTTGACAAAAGCAAGAGAGAATAGGAAGAATTAAGCCAATGAAAAGGAGAACTCAAAACACCACTTGAAGCTTATCAAGCTCTTTGCTACAAGCACCCAAATAATCTCAGAAATCACTCATTTCAACATCAAAAGCTCGATTGCAACACCGAGAGTCATAATCCAAGTGTTGATCGTCAAAACGTCTCAAGGAGAAGGTCGTTTAGGAAGATTGAAGCTCAAGATCGCTTCTGTGTTTTTAGCTCTCGAGAGGAAGAAGAAAGGAGAATCTTTCCGGTAAAATGATGCTCTGTCCTCTCTCTCTATTCGGTTACGCTCTTATACTCTCGCCAGGGGCCCACGCGAGTCAATTACCATTTTGTCCCTCCGATACCCGATTTCGTCGGATTCCCTTTTTGGGCTCCGTATGCTTATGGGACGCTTTCGTTCTTCTGGGCTGACTTCATGTGCCGTCCTTGGTCGCGTCTTATGGACCTGATTCGATTCTCTTTGGGTTTCGCGAGCCCATCGAGAACCGGCTCCAACAGATGTAATTGATCCAATTAGTATTGCATTGATTTTTGTAAAATGTGTACAATATTTAAGTATAGGATAGCTATATGATCATTAACACAGAAACATAAAAGGAAAATGAAAGTAACGTTCATGGAATTAATCATCATAACTATAGCTTATATAAGCAACCTTTTATTGGAAAATTCGCGAGCAAAAACTATATGTACGTATCTTTCAAAGCTTAACCAATCGACAAATCATGCATGACACTTGTCGTGCAAAATTAATTAACACCACTCGTCATCCTCTCCCTAAGAATAAAGGAAAACCCTAACTAGTCAATTAAGTGGTGTACATACGTACAAAATGAAACTAAAGTCAAATATGTGATACGAACGTGGCTAATTGTATTACTATTTAAATCAGAAAAAACATTTCTTTTCACCATAAGTTGAGAACACATTATTTCAGCAGATCCGATCGGATCCGGTTCGGGTGAGCTAAACAGCCAGGTGTCCATGCATTGTGATTATTTGTGAATGAACTCTACAAGAATGTCAAAACTTATGTAGTTTTATAAATGTGTAAAAGTGCAATTAAGTATAATACAAAAATAGTCCTTTTATGATGTAATTTATTTTTTCCAGCCTTTTTACACGTGTCTTCTAAAAATCGTGCTACATACGTGCTTGTGGGGGATTAATCTTTTTATAATTAAGATAATAAAAAATATAAGTTTTATTACAAAAAATAAATCCAGAATGGATAACGTTTATATCTGTCGGATACTGCATTTTCATGTTGGAAGTAAGCCAACAGATCAGTGTGTCACTGATGAAAAAGACTATATTTTTTATCAAATCCATACATATGTAATACATCCTTAACTGAGATTAATAAATTAACTTTCATTGGATTTTGATACTAACTTGTAAATTAATTTATCGATTTTTTGTATCAAAACTGATGTTGAATGAGCTCATGGTGATTGCACAAATGACCTTTTGGATCATGAAGAGATTTTGATATATAAAGTCAAAAAAACACTTCCATATATGCCACATATATATATAGCTAGGGTTAGATATAATGTACGTACGTATACTTGACATTCCTTTCAAAAAAAAGAAATTCAATGCTAATTCAAATAGATATGTATATATTTTAATTTGAGTCGATCTTTAGCTATTTTGCGCCTTACTTCTATTAATATATCATAAGAACATTTTCAATCATAACACTTCGACCAGAATTTGTACTTGGTATAATCCATACAGTTATAATATTTTCATTGAAATTAAAACCAGGTTTCCAAAATTAGAGGGAGTATGTAATATTATTAGTGATGCGGGCAGTTGCCGACCTAGACACCAAACTCGAATAGGAACTCGAACAGAGAAGAAAAGCGGAATTAGATATGAGATGAAAGAAAGGGAAGTTGAAGGGTAGGCCAATTGGAACCAAATCAATCAACGATAAAACCCTTGAACTTTAGAACAAGAACCTTACCGAATGTTGAAGAAACCCCAACGGATGATTACAACCAAACACAATGACTTTGGTGGGTCAAGGCACCTGGAGGTTGCTCTATGGAGTCCCGATAGCACCAACCTTATGGAAGAGATTGACACACACAAGCACAACTAGGGTCAGCTCAACGACAATGCACACGAGGCACTCTTCTCACAAAAGCTCTCTTTTGGGAGGAAAAACGATAAACACTGTATTCAATATCAAAGTCTGGGGGGCGATAAAACAACAACTAAGGCAGCCTTATATAGGGTTCATAAGGATGCCAACTAAAGAAATTAAACAATAAAAAGTATATCCTAAAGTAATAATCCGAAAAACAATTAAACATCCGAAAATAATGTTTCAAAAGGAAGCCTCGACGAAGTTAATGAACTCGCCGAGTTTCCTGGCCGTAGGCGCGGTTGGCGAATGAGCCGCGGGCACGGTTTCCAGCCGCGGTCGCGGTTCTTCTCTGCAGTCCTCTGCTCGTTCTCGAACCTCGATCATTAGAACAGTCTTCAATGGTGGTTCTTCGTCTGTATTCAACTCCTTGGACCTGAAGAACGCTACTAACTTGTCTAGCTCTTGTTGGACTTCTTTAGCTCTCGAGCGAGTCAATGCACCTTCAAACTCGGGGACCAGAGGTGTCGGTTGTTGTCCAGATGATCCTTCATCATCCTCCCCTTCTTAAAAAGGATTCGACCTCGAATCATCCAGCTCCTCTTCTTCTTCACCCTCAAATAAAGTCAAGTCTTGCACATTGAAGGTAGCACTCACTTGATAGTCACCGGGAAGCTCCAAGACATAAGAATTATCTCCAATCTTCTTGAGCACCTTGAATGGTCCAGCGCCTCTTGGGGACAGCTTTGAGTGGCGTTTGCTGGGGAAACGCTCTCTCCTAAAGTGGACCCACACGAGGTCTCCCTCCTTGAAGATGACCTTCTTCCTCTTCCTATTTGCCTTGCTAGCATTTGTAGCAGCTACTTCTAGCAATTTAGCTCTTGTCCTCTCATGAATCTCCTTGATGTGATCAACCTGTTTTCCTGCATTGAAATCCACTCGCTCCTTCGTAGGTAACGGCATAAGATCAAAAGGGGTTAGTGGATTCAAACCATACACACATTCAAAGGGACTCAGCGAGGTTGAGGAATGGATGGCTCTATTGTAGGCAAACTCAACATGGGGTAAGGCTTCTTCCCAAGCCTTCAAATTCTTCTTAAGGATGGCTCTCAAAAGGGTTCCTAAGGTCCTATTGGTTACTTCAGTTTGACCATCAGTTTGAGGATGACTAGATGTAGAGAATAGTAGTTTAGTCCCTAGTTTTCCCCAAAGAGTTTTCCAAAAGTAACTTAGAAATTTCACATCTCTATCACTCACAATAGTCTTTGGTACTCCATGTAACCTAACAACTCCGGTAAAGAACAAGTCAGCCACATGATGAGCATCATCAGTCTTGTTGCAAGCAATAAAATGAGCCATTTTAGAAAATCTATCAACAACCACAAAAATAGAATCTCTCCCCTTCTTAGTCCTAGGCAACCCTACAATAAAATCCATACTAATGTCTACCCATGGGGTCGTAGGAATAGGCAAAGGAGTATACAATTCATGTGGTTTAACTCTAGACTTAGCCTTAAGACACTCCAAGCATCTTTTCAAACAATGCTCAACATCCCTAAGCATATGGGGCCAATAAAAATGAGTATGCAACATATGATATGTCTTATCTCTACCAAAGTGTCCCATTAATCCACCCTTATGGGCTTCTTCAACAAGCAATAATCTCAAAGAACACTTAGGTATGCACACTTTACTAGCCCTAAACAAGAAACCATCAAACAAGTAAAACTTATCCAAAGTTCCTTTATCTAAACATTGCTTATAAATAGCACCAAAATCAGCATCATTACGATATAACTCCTTGATGTAAACAAAGCCTAACACCTTAGAGTCAAGTTGAACAATTAAAGCATGCCTCCTAGATAGTGCATCAGCAACCACATTGTCTTTTCCTTTCTTGTATTTGATAATATAAGGGAAAGTCTCAATAAATTCCATCCATCTACCATGCCTCCTATCAAGTTTGTCTTGGCTCCTAAAATGTTTCAAAGATTCATGATCGGTATGCAAAACAAACTCTCTAGGCCATAGGTAGTGTTGCCACGTCTTAAGTACTCTATATAATGCATACAATTCCTTGTCATAAGTAGAGTAATTTAGACTGGCACCTTTCAACTTTTCAGAAAAGAAAGCAATAGGCTTACCTTCTTGCATGAGTACTCCTCCAATGCCAACTCCGGAAGCATCACATTCCACTTCGAAAGGCCTAGTGAAGTCGGGAAGCACAAGCAAAGGTGCCTCGGTCAATCTGCGTTTTAGCTCCTCAAACGCCCTTTCTTGAGCCTCCTTCCAAACAAATGTTGAATGCTTCTTAGTTACCTCAGTCAGCGGTGCAACAATGGTGCTGAAATCCTTCACAAAGCGCCGATAGAAGCTTGCTAACCCGTGGAAACTGCGTACCTGGCTGCTGGTCGTGGGTGTCGGCCATTCCTAAATGGCTTTAATCTTCTCTTCATCAACCTGTAATCCCTGGGAGCTCACTACAAAACCAAGAAATATAACTCTATCAGTGCAAAAATCACACTTCTTTAAGTTAGCATATAGTCGATGTATACTAAGAGTAACGAGTACTTCCCTGAGATGTTGCTCATGCTCCCCTAGGGACCTGCTGTAAATCAAGATATCATCGAAATAAACTACAACAAACTTCCCTATAAACTTCCTCAAGACATGGTTCATAAGCCTCATAAAAGTAGAGGGAGCATTAGTAAGTCCAAATGGCATAACAAGCCACTCATATAGACCAAATTTGGTCTTGAAGGCGGTCTTCCACTCATCGCCTTCCCTCATTCGGATTTGATGGTAGCCACTCCTAAGATCAATCTTGGTGAAGTTTATGGCACCATGAAGCTCATCCAACATGTCATCCAGCCTTGGTATAGGATGATGATACTTGACAGTTATGTTGTTGATAGCTCGGCAATCAACACACATCCGCCAAGAATTGTCTTTCTTAGGCACAAGTAAGACCGGAACTGCACAAGGACTAAGACTTTCTCGAACATACCCCTTATCTACAAGCTCCTGCACCTGCTTTTGAATCTCTTGACACTCCTGAGGGTTCATTCTGTAAGCTGGCCGGTTAGGTAAAGAAGCTCCTGGAATAAGATCAATTTGATGCTCAATGCCCCTAAAGGGCGGTAAGCCCGGTGGAATCTCATCCGGAAACACCTCAGCAAACTCATCAAGAATAACTTGAATGCTAGGGGGTAGATCAACTCGAGAATCGGTACCTGTCAACACAAATCTCTTGCAAAGCATCATTAAGGTAGTATCAAAGGGTAAATACTCACCTTCCAGCTCGGCTTTGGACAACAATAGGGCTCGATTCGTCAATGCAGGAACCAGCATCGCGCCAGAAGAAGGATCCGCGGGCGCGGCTGAATTACCGCGGGCGCGGTTAGGCGAGTGCGGCGCGGGCGCGTCCTCGGGACCGCGGGCGCGGTTCTCGTGCTGGTCCTTTTGTTGCGATCTGTCGTGAGCCGCGAGTGCGACATCTGAACCGCGGGTGCGGTTTTTGGTCGCTGCTTTTGTTGCTTCGGTTCTGTCCGAAGCCTTTTCCTTGCCTTTGCTCTTTTCGTAAACTTCTGCTATCTGCGCTGGAATCATAGGTTTAAGAGTAATAGGCTTATCATTAAAGATGAATGTATGACGATTAGTATGACCATCATGAGTAACCTTTCGATCGTATTGCCATGGTCTTCCTAACAATATATGACAAGCTTGCATAGGAACTACATCACATAAAACCGTATCCGTATATTTTCCTAAGGTGAATGTTATCTCAGCTTGTTTTAGAACTTTTAATTCACCACATTCATTCATCCAATGCAATTTATAAGGTCTAGGATGGAAAATAGTAGCAAAATGCAATTTAGTGATCAATTCAGTACTTACAATATTGCAACAACTTCCACCATCAATAATCATATTGCATACCTTTCCTTGAACTAAACACCTAGTGTGAAATAAATTTTCTCTTTGATTATCTTCACAAGGGGCGGGTTGTACATGTAAATTTCTTTTACAAATCAAAGAATCACCATGTTCATAACCAATTTCATCACTAAGATCATCCTCATCATGCATATCACCTAGGTTCTCTTTTTTTTCACTTTCACTTTCAAGTTCTCCTAGTTGATTAACAATTAATACTCTAGAATTAGGACAATCTTTCATCATATGACCCTTTCCTCTACATTTAAAACATTCAATATCCCTAGCTCTAGAAGTAGGGTTAGAAGTACTCCCTCGGGGTGGATTAGAAGGGCCAAGTGTTGTCTTGGAGGGCACTTGAGTAGTGGGTGGCGGATTCCTTCGAGAACCACTGTCTTCCTTGTTAGGGACCTCTCGGGTTGAAGGATAGGAGTTCCTTCCTTGCTGATTTTTCCAGCCACCTGCGTTTTTGCTCCCTTGGCTCCTAATTTTGGTCTTTCTTTCCACCTTGATAGCCAAATGTAGCAACTCAGTCATTGAGTTGTAAGGGAACATCTCAATCTCACTAGACACATATGGGTGAAGGATACAAAGATATCTAGCCATGGTTGTCTCCTCATCCTCCACCAAATTAGCTCGAACTATCGCTATTTGCATAGCATTGTAAGTCTCTTCGACTCCCATTGATCCTTGCTTCAAATTCTCGAGCCGCTGAATAAGTTCCCTAGTGTAATGTGGGGGAACAAATCGAGCTCTCATCATCCTCTTCATGAGTTCCCAAGTAGTGACAGGGTAATCTCCATTGGCAACTCTCCCTCTGATCAAGCTATCCCACCAAACTAAAGCGTAGCCACTAAACTCCAAAGATGCCAGCTGCACCTTTTTGGCTTCAAGAAAGTTGTGACAATTCCGGATTTGTTCAATCTTGGTCTCCCACTCCATATATATGTCTGGATCACACTTTCCCTCAAAACTCGGGATCTTAACCTTTATCTTTCCCACTCCATCTTGCTCATGCTCTCTTCGCCTTCCTTGGTAACCTCCTTGGGGACGATGGGGTCGCCATCCCGCCTCATCTTCTTCTTCAGGCTCTTCTTCGTCATCATTATCACCTAGGTCCTGAAATGCATCATCAAAACGGTTAGCAGCATTGTATCTATTAAAGTGAGGTATAGGAGAGTTACGAAAGCGTCCCCTCCGAGCTTGTGGGAGATCGTCTCGGGGTGTAGGCCTGCGTCTGGGTTCCCGACCCGTGCGGGCAGCCTCATAGGCTTCTTGCTGAGGGGGCAGGGGCCTCCGATTGTCGACTGGAGCATCATAGGAGGTCCCGATGTGCTCTAGAACCCTTGGGGACGGGGTGGATCGCTGCTGCCGCTCTATGGCGGTGGTAATGGCCGACGTCATCTCCCGAAACATGTTGGTCATAAATTCCGGGGTAATGGCGCGGGTCTCCGGGGCTTCTTGCCTCCCATGGGGAGAAACTGACCTGCTCATCACTAAAGAAAAGACTAACACAGAACAATATTAAGGTAAGTATAAATGAAAACAACTCGCTAGTGTTTACTCTCGTATGTTTTCCTCTGCACTCTCTCTCAATTTTCATTGCAACCAGCTTTTCTTTGATGAATTGACTTGTATGGATCAATAACCCACTAAGTTGAACCTACCTACTCCTAGCAATATATGAATGCTGGTAGAGATGGAGATGGCTAGCGTAGTGCGGGGTTTCGACTGTAAGGTTCTGACTCAAACAAGAGACTGACTCAATGAAAGAAAGAAAATAATACTCGAAGGCGTTTTGCAAGAATGATAATGCAAAACAGAGATATGAGTTAAGCTTCGAATTTCAAGAAGAGCCAAAAGAAAGCGTACCTTAACTTGTTCCGACTGATGTCGATTGAAGGATCGAAGACGGAGTCGGGAGGGTTAGGTAATAATTGAGGCTCGTATCTGAAAGGAATGGAAAGGCAAACAGTGACGGTTCCGCGGGCGCGGATTTCGAACAGTGGATTCTGAGGCGGAGCCGCGGGCGCGGCCTGAATTCCGTGGGTGCGGCTTGAACCGCGGGTGCGGCTACTGGGCCGCGGGCGCGGTTTCTGTCGCGGCCTGGTGGTTTCTCGCTTCCGTTCGGGCTCGTTCAACCCGATTTCCTTTGAGTTCTTGAGATCCGACTTAAACAATATCAAACTAGACTTTGACTCAACAAAACGTAAAACAAACTACTGACTTTGAGACTTTTCGATTTTTATTTTTTTTTTTGAATTTTTTTTGTCTCAACTAAACAAAACGAAATTACAGACTTGATTTGAGATACTATCTCAGAAAATTCGAATTTTAAAATAAAAGAAACTACTAACCACCTTGATTTCCTTGTAGAGAAGATAAGATTTCCTTCCTTGAAGATCTTGGCTTGGGGTGCAAGGACTGGAATTTTCAGCAACTCTTCTAGGGTTTTGACGGCTGCGTTTTGGGTAGGGATGGATAGATTTTGTGATGGATGAAGGGCTGAATGGATTTTGGGAACAAGGGTGCTCCAAACTCCAATCTTTCGATCTCCACCAACACTAATCGATCCAAGCTTCTTGCACACAACCTGTAATGACTCAACAAGAAATATCAAAGCAATGGAAGACTCAAAATCAATTTCTGAAAGAAACTGACAAACAAGAAAATAAAAGCTGACTCTTTTTGTGATTTTCTGGATAGGGGGTCTCTTGATGTTCTTGTGAAGACGAATGGTGTCAACACAGCTCTGATACCAATTTGATGCGGGGATAAGCCGCAGTTGCCGACCTAGACACCAAACTCGAATAGGAACTCGAACAGAGAAGAAAAGCGGAATTAGATATGAGATGAAAGAAAGGGAAGTTGAAGGATAGGCCAATTGGAACCAAATCAATCAACGATAAAACCCTTGAACTTTAGAACAAGAACCTTACCGAATGTTGAAGAAACCCCATTGGATGATTACAACCAAACACAATGACTTTGGTGGGTCAAGGCACCTGGAGGTTGCTCTATGGAGTCCCGATAGCACCAACCTTATGGAAGAGATTGACACACACAAGCACAACTAGGGCCAGCTCAACGACAATGCACACGGGGCACTCTTCTCACAAAAGCTCTCTTTTGGGAGGAAAAATGATAAACGTTGTATTCAATATCAAAGTCTGGGGGGTGATAAAACAACAACTAAGGCAACCTTATATAGGGTTCATAAGGATGTCAACTAAAGAAATTAAACAATAAAAAGTATATCCTAAAGTAATAATCCGAAAAACAATTAAACATCCGAAAATAATGTTTCAAAAGGAAGCCTCGGCGAAGTTAATGAACTCGCCGAGTTTCCTGGCCGCGGGCGCGGTTGGCGAATGAGCCGCGGGCGCGGTTTCCAGCCGCGGTCGCGGTTCTTCTCTGCAGTCCTCTGCTCGTTCTCGAACCTCGATCATTAGAACAGTCTTCAATGGTGGTTCTTCGTCTGTATTCAACTCCTTGGACCTGAAGAACGCTACTAACTTGTCTAGCTCTTGTTGGACTTCTTTAGCTCTCGAGCGAGTCAATGCACCTTCAAACTCGGGGACCGGAGGTGTCGGTTGCTGTCCAGATGATCCTTCATCAATTAGCCCCTTGAAAACTAACTTGTTGAGAGATTAGTTTACTACTTATATATGAACGTCTTAAGAACATTTATTACTTATGTATGAACGTCTTAAGAATATCCCTTAAAACAATTAAAGGAGTGTGTCATATATATATAAGTTGTGATATATCTTTAATGAACATCTACTACTTATATATGAACGTTTTAAGAATATCACTCATGAGTCATTTTAAAAATGAAAATAAAATTAAACACTTTGTTTTCCAATGTGTTTGATCTAAAAAGTTATCTCAATGTTCATATATAAGCATTAGATGTTTATTATTTATGAAAGAAGGTTAACATATAACTATAAACATTGACATATCCGAACCTTTAATACTAAATAATGAACATCTATTACTTAATTATGAACGTCTAAAAATCACTTAGAATCATCGGAAACGAAAAACTTTCATTTTGTTTTTGTAACTCTAGATATTTTGTGTATATTGTAGTTATGAAAAATATCACCGCGACATCCCATTTATCACACATCAAAAAATTCTCTCTCACTTTTACAGTCCAATGAAATGTGTGTAAAACTTAACAGAGGTATATACCTAATTTTAACTTCAGTAGAAATCGTTAGAGACTCGTTACAGTAACAAACTCTAATTAAATATGCAGTATAGCATCCAGTCATTGTTGAACCGGCCGGGCCCATATAACTGAGTTTGTGGCGGCCGGTTTAGCTTTATATTGGATTAGGCTACGAGGAATTAGTAATCCAGTTAATATCAGGTAGGCAGGATATACAACCTAATCCCATGCAACTATATTATAAACTAATATAATTAAGGAATACTTTTTGTAATTAGTAGCCACATCACAACAAATTTAAGGTGGCTAGCCAATGTGATGTTGCGAACTGTCCCGATTGGAATATATGTATCCAATTATACTGGCCAAAGACCATTAGTATATATATGTATCCAATTAATTGATCATGCTGGCCAAACCTAATCCTAAAAGTTTTTGACTAAACCACCATGTTCTGATCGATTAATTAATGTAAAATTTGCAATTAGGAAGGACACCTTATAAGGAAGGCACGTACAGATATTAGTTTAATAAACAAATCCAGCTAGCATTAGTTAGCTGGCTAATAGTACTCCATATTTGCTAAGCAATGCTATGTAGGTGAAAGAAAATGACTCACAGAATTACTTTTCGGTAGGAGTACATTTATTATTGAAAGTATTAGAGTATAATATTTATATCGAAAGTAACACATACAGAGTAATAGATATCGTATATAATTAAGTTAATAACAAAAATATACGAAGAAATTCACGTGCTGCACATACAGACATAAATTTTTGCATATTCGCATATGTATACATGAATTTGATAATATATGAAGAATATATCAACGTGCTTGTGTGTGAATGTGAATGTAAAACAAGGCCCTTACAAATTAATACCGTCCGGGTAATTAAAATTTTCAATATTCGCATATGTATACATGAATTTGATAATATATGAAGAATATATCAACGTGATTGTGTGTGAATGTCAATGTAAAACAAGGCCCTTACAAATTAATACCGTCCGGGTAAAATTTTCAATATTCGCATATTCGCATATGTATGCATGAATTTGATAATATATGAAGAATATATCAACGTGTTTGTGTGTGAATGTGAATGTGAATGTAAAACAAGCCCCTTACAAATTAATATTGTCCGGGTAAAATTTTCAAACACTGCCAGGGTTTTCGCGTAACGCGAGAGATCATGTTTTGCGTTACGCGAGAAATGACTTATTATAAATATGTCAAAACCCTATTTCGGCCCTCATTTACAGTTTTACAGCGTCGTGAAAAGAATTCTGCACCTCCAAATCTCCTTCTTCACTCTAATCATCCATAATCCATCAATTAAGGTATGTTTTTTATTGTGTTATAAATTGCTATGTTGATAATTTTTTATAGTTTTGCACTAGTACAAAAGTGAGATTCGGCAACCGGGGTAATTTTATTGAATACTTACCCCAGTTTTTAATACGCCCACAACAATACCTCGGTTTACTCAAAACCGTGACAAATAAGTACTTTTATTAGCGTATATTTGCCTCGGTTCAAACTTTTCACCACGGCTATTTAGAGAACGCGGTAAAACTATCTAGTAAATTTACTCCGCTTCAGGTTTTACCACGGTTTATATAGAACCGGGGCAATATGGTTGACCGAATTTTATTTTACGTGGTAATTATTTATTGTTAATAACCAAACCAGCGCGAGGAAGAATTATTTCCCGGCCTCATCCCTATTTCCTATCCTTCCTTAGCCGCTTCTTCCTCCATTATAGATCGAGCAACAAAGTGCTAGTGATGTAGAGAAGATCTTCAACCTTTGGTGGCACATGTCATCTCCGTCTTCTTTTCTTTTGCACAAGGGCAATGTCGAATCAAACTCTCCATTTCTACAAAGGAGTAGCAACCCTAAACCATCTCTTGTCCTCCCTCTTTGATGAATTCGCAGGTTCATGTACAATCTTCCGCTCATTCAAACCCCGCCGACCTTCAATCACAAACTCTCCCGGCGATCTGCACAAATCAAGGTGATTTTTTCCCCAAAACTAGACCTTATTCCTTTATGCACACCACATGTTCGACAAATTTCCTAATAGAATGCATCCTCTCTTTTCATCTTTCATCAATCAGAATCACTTACTATGTACCTTGATTTGCTAGTGTCTAGGTTTCTGACTGCTTCTAGGTTCCGGTTGCGTTGTTCAACTCCTTTTGCTCTGTCGTTGCACGGCGCTGCCATCGTCATCCGTTGAGGTGCTTCCATAATCAACCTCTGCGACACTACATTCTCCAAGTGTTTCTTCATCCTTCTCTTCTGAGTAACCTAATAGTGAGTCCTAATGAACCATTCTTCTATAAATTTCATAATCGATTTACACAATTAGTACATGAGCGAACCCTAACTTTGTTATGATTTGACTTGATATTACTTGAAAACTGAATTAAAGAAAGTCTAGCTGTACACTGCTTGATAACTATTTAGAATGGAATTCCTTAGATACTTCACTTGAAACTACTACTGTTAGTTCTCTTAGTGACAAACAAGTTACTTTATTCAATTTTATATTAGTTATTCATATGTGGTTATTGTGAGATGATAACTGGATGAACTATATGTACTGTAGTCAATAACTTAGTAGCATAATATAGAGATTAAGAACAAACAGACAAGTAATGGTTATAGATTGTGTTTGCCAATTGCTTAAACTTGAGATGAGTTATAGTTTTGGTTTGCCTATTGCTTAAAATTTGAGATGAAATATCTTGAGGACATAGTTTATTTTTCTATTTTTATCGTTTGATCAATCTTGATGTGTAATCTTTAGTGATTAAACTAGACAAGTTTTAGTTTAAACTCATTGTTTCTATTTATAAACAAGTACATTTAATCTTCAATAGCTAAAACCGTAAACCTTTAGCTATCAAATATGTGCAGATTTGTTTCAAAAGGCTATTTATTAGTCTAAAAGAATATGATGAAGTTTTGTCAAAGCTTCTTTTGAGACTTTCTATAATTCATTTGAAGAATAGAACTTGTAATTCTGCTCTTATATTAAGGTAGCATGATCCTCTTAAAGACCAGTAACTAGTAGAATAGAATTGTCACACATGTTAAAACTCTCTTCATATATGTTGAATTGGGTCATTGAAGTTAAAGACTTTGAATAACATATATACTTTGATCCTAAAAGGTTTGTATGATAAGACTCCTATTGATACTTCATTCTCTCTCTGGGTTAATCATTAGTTTTATTTTTGGGGTTGTACATTGTCGATAAGTATATTAATACATACACACTTCACATTTTTCAAATGAGTTGGTCGAAGATTAATTCAAGCTCAAGTTCCATTTCATGTAGGTCATTCCACTACTCGTAGGCTGTTAGCCAAGTAGGTCGCTGATAGAGTAAATAAACAGGGTATATATTGTAGTCGGCTTACTAGACAGGAAAAGACGAGGGTTAATTTCTCTAATCATATATCTTGTACAGTTACGATGGTTGGGACAAATGAGTTTTAGGAAGTTGTTGTTATTGATGAGATTTAATCCTATACTTTGTTTGTTTGGCTGTCTGATATACAAATACTACAAATATTTCCCACCTTAAATTTGTGTGCAGGTGAAATAATTGGTTGTTGATGCAAAAGAAGGGGGTTCCATTGAATGTACCAGGAAATCTCTCTAGTCCAAATGCTTCGTCTAGCAGTGCAATACCACCCATGTTTCCTGCTGGAAGTGTGCCTCCACTCTCACTAAGAAGTTAATCTAGTTCGCGTTGTATTATGAATCAAAGTCTAGGCCTTGAAAGTACTGCAAACAAAAAAGGAGTTGATTCACAAGTAAGAAACTTATGTGTTTATTTCTCATGGTGCACCCAGCTATGCTTTAAATAGATCATGTTTTTCGTGTCCAGAGTGGGGGATGCAAATAACCGGTAAGACATATTTTTCATGTAGAAGCTCAGTACAATGACTGATTCCTGAATGGATTTCCAACCTGTGATGATTCATCTCTATATAATTTCTTTGGATGGAACCCTTGTTGGTGTGCAAGGATTTGAGTGTGTATGGTGTCAATACAGGGTGAAATGTTTGTTTAACATTCAATTTTTTTTAAAAAAGCATTAGTGTTTACCTCGGTTATTTTACAAAACCGTTGTAATAAGTTTTCAAATTTTTTAGCAATAAAGGGCATATTTACCCCGGTTACATGTTTACCGCGTTTCACGAACCGTGGTAAAGTATCAAAGTAAATATAGAAATGAGCACATTTACCCCAGTTAACATTACATCGGTTCATGAACCGCTGTAAAAGAGCAACCGTGGTAAATATAAAACCCGAGGTGAACATGTTTACCGCGGACATATTTGCCACGATTGCACAACCGGGGTTTTATTTGCAAAAAAAAACCGTGGTTAAAAGCTATTTTTCTACTAGTGTTGATAATGAGTGGTTTGATAATGAATGTTTATATAGAGATTGATTTATTTGGAATTACTAGATACGGGCCTCGCGCTCCGCGCGAGAAAATTACGGATTTTCGTATGTGATTTAATATAGTTATACATTATTTGTTAATATGTTGTTGTTGTTATCAAATTTATTAATATTTGTAAATATAAGTATTTTTTATTTCCTTATATTTATGTTTGAAGTAGTTTTAAAACATAATATTAGAATAAGTTTGCATTGTCATAAGAGAAGCTCACACATTAATTTAATTTGTGACTTAATCAAGTAGACTATAAATAAATATAACATAGAGATATAAGAAAAATATTTAAATACATGCCCAAAAGTCCAATAGGAAGTGATTAAGAAATGAGTAATGCATTAAATTGGTATCAATTTCATTCAATTTTGGCAATGGACAACCAACTTTTATATAGATATAAGAGATGTTTGAAGTAGTTTTAAAACATAATATTAGAATAAGTTTGCATTGTCATAAGAGAAGCTCACACATTAATTTAATTTGTGACTTAATCAAGTAGACTATAAATAAATATAACATAGAGATATAAGAAAAATATTTAAATACATGCCCAAAAGTCCAATAGGAAGTGATTAAGAAATGAGTAATGCATTAAATTGGTATCAATTTCATTCAATTTTGGCAATGGACAACCAACTTTTATATAGATATAAGAGATGTTTGAAGTAGTTTTAAAACATAATATTAGAATAAGTTTGCATTGTCATAAGAGAAGCTCACACATTAATTTAATTTGTGACTTAATCAAGTAGACTATAAATAAATATAACATAGAGATATAAGAAAGATATTTAAATACATGCCCAAAAGTCCAATAGGAGGTGATTAAGAAATGAGTAATGCATTAAATTGGTACCAATTTCATTCAATTTTGGCAATAGACAACCAACTTTTATATAGATAAGATGTTGTTTGGAATGGAGGAAAGAATTGAATATTTTTTATATATAAACCAGAATCACATAGTCGTTGACGGTGCTCAGAGTGCTCTTCATCGCCATACATATTGGAGGTGAAGAGCGAAGAGAAGAAAAAAAATGAAAAGAGAGGAAATACTAATCAATTAAATACATAGTTATGGTTTTATTAGACATTAATAAATCTCAATTATCTTTGGATAACTAGAATGAACCCTCACGCGTAGCTAATACTTCATGTTTCTAATATTGGAATACACATTTATTTAAATTTATGACTTAATCAAGTTTCTAATATAACACAGAGGCCTTACAAAAGAGCTAATACTTTATTTTATTATTTTTACTATAATTCTAAGATAAGATATTAGATTAGATTAGAATAAGAATAAGATAATTAATTAAGAAAAACACACTGACTTAATTTATTTAGAATGAATTAGGTCTCGAATATAATTAATTAATAAAAAAGATTTAAATAAATTTAGAATTAATGATAATTAATTAAAAAAATTTAAAAAAATTTAAAATTAAATAGATACCAATTATATTCAATTCGTTCAACTATCACCTATCTTTTATATATACAAAATTTTAGAATGATTAGCTTCGACGAAGTGCCTTAATTATGAACTCCATTATCTATACGTCAGATATTATTTTATTGATAATAAGTTGAAGAATTATGGTGCAATTGATATTATAAATGTTACTAGTTCATTCCCCACGCTTTGCGCGGGCCTAATACATCTACTTTTATCGTATTTATATATTTTGTGTTATTTTCACATATGTATTTATATAGAATTTTTTTTAAAAAGACGTTTTTAATTAATTAAATATATAAATTTTAACATATTGATTAGTAACGGAATCTGAAAGGTATAATTACTAATTAGTGATATTTTAAAGTCATTATCTAAATAATAACAATCTGCTGAAAGAGAATCTCAAAAGACAACCAACATGTCCAAAGTGAATCTCAAAAGACATACGCATGAAACATATAAAAATCGATGATGAAAATACGATTCATAAACGAACATACCAACATACACTCAAAACATAACTAAAAGACCCAAATTAGGAGATTAAATGAAAGGAATAACAACTGGCAGAAACGAACAAACGTGAAACGACTACTATAGGAGTCTAATTAAATATGATATTTTTTAATGTATTAATTCAATACATAAACCTTTCAAAAAAAATTCAATACTGAGAACAAATTATCATTACTTAAGTGAAAAAAATGCCAGGCCAAATACTATGCATGATGGCATCCAAGTTGTGCGTTGCTAATGAATTTGCGTGATTAATTTGTATTTAGCATTTTGGATCACTAAGTATTTTTTATGCCATGTGCCATGGCGAAAGAATGCTCCACATGCAATCTATCTCTATATATACCGAGTTCTTATTATATTATAAGTACGTATAGCGTACTGAATATATGTATTAATCATTACATAATAATGACATTTGATACCTCAATATCATATGATAGTGTTTTTTTTTTTTTTTTTTTTTTTTGTAACAAGCAAACAAAAGACTCAATGTTTACAAACAAGACAAGCCTAGATCATCGTTACAGATGATTTTAAAGAAGAATTGAGAGTTTCTAGTGAAGAGTATCCTCTGAATGTTCACCGTATCTTCACAAGATCTTGTATTGTTGGTCTTGATAAGAATCTCTCGTAATGCTTCAATGGAGAAGCTTTGAGTTGCCAAGAAATTTGCTGCTCTGTTGCAGTGGCGTTTGATGAAGGAGAACCTGCAGGAGTCAAAATTAGCAGCAAGGTTTAAAATATCAACAATAATTGAACTGATTTCCCACGGCGGATCACAATGCTTGTTGATACAATTAATGATGGAAAGACTATCACTTTCAATCAGAATATGTCGAATATTAAGTCTAATAGCAGCTTTTATGCCTTCAAGAATGACAAAAACTTCAGTAATAAGAACAGAAGAAGGAGGAATATTAAGATGTTCAACAAAGGACGGTTGACCATTCGAATTTGATAATTTTCATTGTGATTATAAGTTTTTTAGTTTGTTCATGAAGCCCAAATAGGCAAGCTTTTCCAACCCCTTTTTATTTGGGCCTGTTTTTTCCTGTCGTTTGTTTTTTGTTTTACGATTGGGCCTTTGCTATCGTTGTTTGGTTTTGGCTTCTTGTTTGTTCTAGTTGACATCAATCTTCTTATGGCATTTTTCTCCACTAATCTATATATTGTACGGAGTATATATATATATTAAAGGAGATTTATTTCAAGATCTCTTTTTAATTTTAGCTTTTAGTTGCTTAGATGTCATTTTGTTGTTAATCCTCTAAAAATAAATCATTTTTAATTTTTAATTTTCTAGTAATCCTCAAAAAATAGTAGTTTGTTAACTATTTTGTAGGCATCAAATTTAATTCAAAATATATAAACTATAAGTCTAATATATATTACTCTTTTATTTCATGGTTTTTATACTAAGAAATATTTACTTTGCATGTTTTTTTTTTGAAATTTATGTCTAAATATTTCATTATAAAAAAATCACTTATAAACTTTAGTTGAAGAAATTGATTGTGAGATTATTTCTTTTATAAATCATAGATTGTTGCATACAAACTATATTATATATAAACGCTAAGTAATTAACCGCGCATGGGACTATACTAGTTTGAAGCTGATTTTCTATAGATTTTGAGTGTTCTAATCGTGTTTGTATTTGAGGCTCTCGAAGATCCCTTATCCTGGAAATGTTAAGTTTGTGTAGACTCTTGATCTCTCACGATGGAAGCTTGATGATTGCTCCTTAGTCATTTAGGTTTTCGTAACTTGTAGTTTGGTCTCCACTTAGTGAGACTGACTAGTCTTCAAGGGTGATGTGTTCCATCGTGATTGCCCATTCACTAAACTCGAACCGACAACCTCTTGAAACTTCCAAGAGACCTTCACCATCAAGAATGGTTACTCCTTACTAGAGGTGTGGATCTTGAAAGACATAAATCCGAATTTACAATATCAAGATGCTCTTCTAATTATGTCTCATAACCAAATTGTTAATAATCAATCGTGTGGAATCGGGTAGGTACGATGCGGGTGATGTTTACGTCTGGTGCGGGTCGGTTCAGATGATCATGACTTAAGCATGAATTCGGCGATAAAAGTCATGTACCTAACATCGCTTTGTCCACTGTCATCCCAACTTATAACAACGTATTAGTATCATATCACATGTCAATCAGAAAATATTTGTGGATTAAAGATTGTTCAGCCTGTAATTTGGAGGACTATTAATTATTGGTCCTTGATTTCTATTGTAGGTCTGACAAGTCCTAAGCCTATATTACGTAGGCGTTTTAGGCCCTAACAAATGTCGTCGTTTTTAAAATAGCTCTCACACCTTTCTTCTTCGGCTCACAAATCACGCTAGGCCATTAGCACACGGGAAAGTATAATCATGCAGATAAAATACATAATCAGTTCTTTTTTTCTCCTTCTGAATTACACAAGACATCTGAAGTGGATGATGAACTCAGATCATCCAAATAAAGATAAAGGATTGAATTGTGTCAAATGAAAAGCGATCTTTCAGTTTTCTCATTCAAAATCGAGCGTCCAAAGAAAGCCTAATGACACGTGGAAGGCAAACCATTATCTGCCATCGATGATCACCTCCTCTCCACCAATGGCTGCTTAATTCCCACGTGGGATTCACTGGCTGGGCTCACACTCACGATATAGCTTACGACTTTTAATTTAATAAAGAAGGTGTGTTATACTATTATTTAAGATTTTAATCAAAAATACTACTCCTTCCATCCCATTATACTTCATCCGTTAAAAATTACTTGTCTTTGAAGTCCAAATCCTGTGTTAAAAATTATTTGTTTTTTAACATAATTTACCCTTCTTTTTTTTCCAAATTTACCCTAGTGTTATTGATTTTTTCATTTATTCTCTCACTATTTTTTCCTTTATTCTCTATGTCATTACTTAAACTATGAAGGGTAATTGTCTAAAATTTTGATCAATAAATTCTCCCTAAAATTGCTCCATAGACAAGTATAGTGCCTGCTTTTTTTAATTGGCGTTCAGAATGTTATGTCTGTTTCCATTTATATATTTCGTTTTGTTACCCACATCAAAACACTTTTTCTAAAAATCCGCACTCAACTACATTTTCTCTCCTTCCTTTTTGCATCAATTTCCCAACTACATTCTCTCTCACATCTCTCTCTCTTTCATTTTTTATTTCTCACTTCCTTAATTTTTCTCGAAAACCGCAAACGGACACTTAATATTAAGGGAGTATTATTAAGATTTTATAAATATTTAATTATGATGGATTTATCTTTTCTATTTTAGGATTTAGCTTTCATTAGACATAAATCTCTCTAAAAAAAAACTATTCCTCCTTTTCTCTTGTTCTTCTATACTTGATTCATAAATTTTGGGCTATCGATGATACGCTTTAAATTTATAAGTTTGCTTCTAGTTAGTATTGTTGTAAGTAGTTTTTATAGTTTCTCCTTTTATGAGAGGTTTCACTCTCTCTAATAGTGGGTGGTTTTCTGTCTCTTTTTATGCGCGGTGGTTTGGAGTCCTATATTAGAAGAGATGCAAACACTGGACTACAACGTACGTCCGTTTCTCTTATTCTATCTGGTGAATCATATCATCTTTCTCTTAAAGACTATGATGAATTGATAGACCCCTTCATAAATGGTATATATATGTCTTAAAATGAAAACGTGTGAACTACTCCCTCCGTCCCTTAATATAAGGTCCATTTGTTTTTTCGACACTATTCACAAACCGAGAGAATCTTCTCGTTTTCTTCCAATATATAGAAATAATTAAATACAAACATGCGAAATCTCGTTTGATTTGTCTCAATTAGTACTTTGACAATATAAAAAAATTATAATTTTTATCATAGTATATTTAGAAATATTAACGTTACAAAACGTGTCTCGATAAATGTGTCAAAAGGAAATAGAAAAATCAATAGGGGACAGAGAGACTAGTCTATCTTATATATTAAAATTGAGCCATTTTGAGCTCTTAGAGTGAATTTAGAAAAATTGTTAGGCTATTTATTTTATTTTTTTTAAAAACATTTTTAACATATTAACAAATTACATAAAAAAACATCAATTTGGAGCAAATTATTTTCTAGGTTTAAGTAAACTTAATCTATCTAATTATTATTCATCTATTTTAGTTTTGATATATAATGAAATTTAAAGCAAATATAAAACTATAAATATCTAACCATGTTAAAAAATAACAAGAACTTAATAAAACTCAATATTAATTTATATTTTTAATTATCCACTGAAAATTTGATAGTTAATCAATGAAAAAATACATAAATATATTTTATTTATTATAGATATTTTTTGAGGTTATAGCAATAAAAAATATTATAAATTATATAAAACGTATGTCAAAATCGATTATAAAATTATTATTAAGTAATTATATAAACATATCCCCGTGCATGGAACGGGTCTTGCACTAGTAATTATGATTATTGAGTAAAAAATCTATTATAATGGAATTAAGATGAAGAATTCGGTATAAGAAAAAAGGTTAGTAATGTTCTCCTAGGTATCATCGTCGTCGTGTTACTGTATAATCTTCTTGCTTCTTCTTCTACATCCTGTTTTTTCAGCCACCCAACTCCATTCACAGCTACCTAGCTAAGATCGATCGAGAAGGACTTCTCGTGCATGTCCATGGCTGAATCTTCTTCTTCGTATATTCGACTGGTATTCATCTACTTCTTATTCAATTTATTAATTTGTCTCTTCAAGCAACGATTCATTGATCATTTCTACATGCATAATCAAATTTCTTCAGATCTTATGAGTTAGCCTATAATATTATGCACATAAACCATGGCTAATTGGCATTCTAGATCTTTGCTTATATAGTTAGGATGCGGTTCTTATAAAATATTAGGTGACGTTTATTTAGATTATTAAAAAGAGAAACGAAAAGTAAATGAACCTAGTTTATTTTAATTGAATTGTTCATAGTTAGGATATTTGTTAATCCAATTTTGAAGTGAGTTTCAAAATTCCTCGTCAACTCATCTCTCCTGTCTTCCCTCTTTTTCCTCTATTGGTACAAATTCAATTTTGAAGTGAGTTTCAAAATCACTCGTCAACTCATCTCTCCTATCTTCCCTCTTTTTTACTCTATTGGTACACATTTTAGAATCCAAAATTAAATTGTCAATATATAATCAATTAATAATTATCTAGATTTATTTACACGTCTTTTCCGTTTCCTAACACTACAAACAACCCTTGATATACTAATGTTCAATTGAGAATCTTTTGTGATTTCAATGGACTAGCTAGAATTAGACCTGGCCAAATGCGGGCCCGGGCCGGGCGTAGGTCGTTTTTTCAGCCCATTTTCACGGGTCGGGCTAGCCTGAGGCTTGGATGTAGGGCCTAACACCTTGTCCATACCCGGCCCTCTATCCGGGCCGGGGAGTCTGACCCGGTTTTTAAAATGAAATTTAAAGAAAAAATTAATTAAAAATGCTTTAAAACAATGCAATAAACTTATCTAAAATACTGTAGTGAGAGTGAAGCGAAAGAGACGGAAGAAAAGTGATTCAATTAAGTTAGACTCAAAATGACGCTTGTACTAAATTTTTATTTTTTTGGCTAGAATTTTGGTATATATATTTTTTAATTAATTTTTATTTAACTATATATAATACGGGTCGGGCCTACCGACTCTCCAGAGCCTAGAGTCTATACCGTATCCGGTCCTCGTACCCTTATAGGCCGGGCTTAGCAGACCGATGGGTCTTTACCTAGTGTCCAAGCCCGCGAAGCTAGAGGGCCGGGCCGGGCAGGGCGGGGGAGCCCGAGTTTGGCCAGGACTAGCTAGAATGTACTATGTGAAGTAAATTCTAGCTGTAGTTACCCCTAAAAAGGCAAGTATATATGAGCACAACAAGGAGGACCCTTTTTAGTGTAAATACACGAGAATAATTAATGATATTTTAATTAAGGATCCCTCGATTAAAATTTGAGGGTTTATGAACAAGGTTTATGATATGTTCTGTAACTTGGTAGGCTCATGGTCAATTTATATTGTGTGAGCTATGGTTATGTAGGACCCGGAACATGGATAAACGCAACATGTATATTCAGCCTAACAAATAAGTCAATGAGATTTTATCCCAAATTTTTTTGGCAATAGGAGTAATTAAGTAGTTTATATAGTAGTCAATTTATTCCCCTACTTCAGATATGTGACTCTGTTTAACATGTACAACCGGCGTTTGATGCGCATTAAAACATACGTGAATGTTTATCAAAATGTTCTTAAATATACATCATTTGAGAAGTGTTACACTTATACCCACACATTTTTAAATTTGTCTGAATCTTCTTCTTTTTTTGAAATTAATGAAAACAATAATATATAGTGTAACAAATTTGGATTTATGATATTAATTGGTAAGCGTAGGTGCAACACCTAATAGAGGAGTGCATAGTGTTGAAGATGAGCAAAGAAGAGTGCGTGGAAGCTATCTCTAAGCATGCTCACATTGACCCTGTCATCACTTCCACGGGTACTATTTCAATTCAAATACATATACAAGGAATTATTGGTGGTTGGATTGGATGGTGTTTTAATAATAACTAGTATAGTTCCCGCGCCATGCGCGGGTTTATATTAGATAACTTATGATAACGATAAGACAATTATTTATAAATAATTTATCCAATAATTAATTTGCAGTTTTGAATTGACATTTTTATAAATAGTTTACAAAATTAAGTTAAAACTTCGAGTATTACTTAATAAACAATGAAAAATAGAAAATAGCAAATTTGAATCAGTTGAACAAAGACGAAATTAACGTCTCCATAGAAAACGAACACTTTAAACGTGGTAGATTAACCTAACCCGACAAGATGACAAGAATAATTATACGACCCGTCTACCGAACATGTTTGTTATCCAATATATTGTCCGACATATTTATTGAAAAAATCTACATATTTTCAATTTACTAATCAGGAACCTACGTCCTTACTAAAAATATATGCTAATCTTGGTATAAGAAAATATATAGAGATTTATTAATACAATTATAATTTTAAAATTTATTAATTTTATTAGGACTCCTTTACTGCTTTATTGATATTTTGTACATACTATTCTTTTTCTTAAAGAATTTTTGACATTTATTGGGAATTCAAATCAGTTTAATAAATATTACGTATAAATTAGGTTTGACAACTTAAATTAGCGTAAACTGAAAATATTAATTCTTGACATGTTAAACCACCTAAATATTTGATGTTATATTGTGTCTATTTTACGGTAGTTGGATATATATATATATATATATATATTAAAATTATATTATATTCCTTGTGCTTTGAAAAAGTTTCGTAAATTTCTTACTATGAGATTTGATATACATGCCAGAAGGAGTTCTTCAAGGATTATGCGAAAGAGACCAGCCGAGGAGGACATTCATAATCAAACACGACGTAAAAATCCAAAACAAGCATTCGGATTTCGGTAGTCAGTCCCTACTTCTTAGAATACGACGTCGTACTTTGCAGTTTTCGTTTTCTAAGTTCCCATCCATAATGTATCCCATTAATAATTTCGTGTGAGTTGGATTCGATGAGAATGAATATATGAATAAATGCACTAAATTCATGGGAAATTAATTAACTGAAATTAAATTAATGTGATTTGTAATATGAGAGTTTTGAACAAAACGTGTTTGGTAAAAATTTACAATAGATAAATTGAAATGGAGAATTTAAGATTTCATGTGAAAAGATGGGGGAATTTTTTTCTGAAATGAGCATTTTTTCAAAAAAATTCTCATTTTAGGTTCGATTTGAAACATATTCCCAACATAGACACAAATTTTTGGTTCGGAATATTTACCCGTTGGAGAGTCATCCGAAGCACATTTTTTTTTTTTTATTTCTCACGTGTAAGAGACGCTCTTCTTCTTTTTTTATTTCCCGTCTCTTACACGTAAACTTAAAAAAAAAAACATGTATAATGGGCAATGGCATGGCAGGCATTGAGCACGATATGAAGGCCCACTTATTTCAACAGCAACAAGCAATTTACTAAGCACATGTGTCTTATGCAATTAATTTTTATTTTTTTTTAAAGTTTGTCAGTGTCTCTTACACGTGGGAAATAAAAAAAAAAGAATGTGCTTCGGATGAGAGACGACGTGAAAAATTTCCGAGCCTCTCCAGAGTGTCTATGTTGAAAATTAATTTCACATTGGGTATTTTTTTTAAAAAAAGCCTACTTAAGAAAAAAAATCAAAAATGGGGAAATGAAATTACTAGGCGAGAACCAAGTAAGATCAATTCTCACGTAAGGAAGAAATTGAAAATCTCAGGAAATCGAAATCGAATGATTTTAGCAGAATTTTTTTCAACCAAACATGTGTATTAATTTTCATTTCCTACCGATTTATTCTGGGCTAAGGATAAAACCAAAGGACTAATCCCAGACATTCTTCCTCATGGATCAGTATCTAAGAATGATAGGCTCATACTTGTGAATGCACTCTATTTCAAGGGAATGTGGCCTCACGGAACCTTCAAGTATCAAACACTAAAAACTATGATTTCCGCCTTCTTGATGGAGATTCAGTTGTTTCGGCGCCTTTCATGAAACCCAGCTATTATCGCGAACAAATTGGCACTTTCGACGACTTCAAAGTTCTTCGTCTCGAGTACGAGCAAGGAGACGACGAAACCCTCCAGTTTTCCATGTACATTCTCCTTCCGGATTCAGTCGACGGATTAGCATCCCTAGTGGAAAGAGTCGCCTCAGAGCCCGACTTCTTAGACCGTCATTTGTCTAATCTTCCATCGGTTGTTGTCAATGATGTTAGAATCCCCAAGTTCAAGATTTCATTTGGGTTTGAAGCTTTAAAGCAATTGGAGGTGACATTGCCTTTCGAAAGTGGAGCACTAAGTGAGATGGTGGATTTGAATGAGGAGAGTCGAGAGTTGTTTTTATCGGGTATATATCAGACACTAGTGGAAAAAACACCTGTTGAGGCGGTCAAAAACCCCCCTGTTGAGGCGGTCAGGGGTCGCTGCAACAGGGGGGGCTGCAACAGGTCATGATCTGTTGAGGCGGTCGGGAGGGTGACCGCCTCAACAGATGGCACGTTTTCTACCTCTGTTGAGGCGGGCAGAAGGGCGACCGCCTCAACAGAGGGTGTCTGTTGAGGCGGGCAGAAGGGCGACCGCCTCAACAGAGGGGGTCTGTTGAGGCGGGCAGAAGGGCGACCGCCTCAACAGAGGTAGAAAACGTGCCATCTGTTGAGGCGGTCACCCTCCCGACCGCCTCAACAAGTGTTTTTTTTTTTAAAATATTCGGTTTGAATTTACAGTAACCAGCCTGTACAGAGGTACGTAGAAAACCTGTTTCAATCATTCTGAACGTCTAGTTCCACTTGCAGATACATTTCACAAACAATATGTGTTCAGTTTCAACAGAATATATGCAATTCAAGTACAAAACCTATTGTTCAAATATCCAAAACATACAGCTTAAACTATAATAGATATTTGGTTGTAAAGAACTTAGCCCATTGCTCACGAACAACATCGAGTTCCTCACTTGTATAAGGCGCACTCCTCTGAACATAGACCTTCAAAAACATATAGTACATCGTCTTAGTCAAGTAATTAACATGAAAAAAATTAGATTTTACATATATGAAATGAAAGGATAACTACCTTATCTAGTGAAAACGTATATAATCTGTGATATGTATAACTTGAAAGGATAACTACCTTATCTAGGATAACTACCTTATCTAGGATAACTTAGATAAAAATTGAAAACGTTATAAGAATATATCACGATTTATAAACTCAGACGTTGTGAAAGATGTATATAATCTGTGATATGTATAACTTGCAATACATGCATATTGTGTAAAGTAACTACCTTATCTAGTCGCTCATTAGACTCTTGATATGTCGTGACAATCTCCAACATGAACTTCATAACGTAATATCCACACTCGGTTCCGCCACTTTGTTGAGCGCACTAAAATAACAATATAATACATCGTCTTAGTTTTAAGATCAATAAATATAAAAAATAAAGAAAAAGGTAATTTATGTTGGTATACCTCTATATGAATGGGTCTCCAAGACTTGAAATTAGTCGTTTTACTCGGACGCACCCCACCATTAAACTTATACACTTGGTATGTCCTATAAAATAAACAACATACAAGTCAAAAATTCTGATTTTGTAAATATTTGAAAAGACAATTTTTAAGTAAAAAACTTACAAACTCAAGATGCCCCATACATCATACTCTTTGCGTGCTGCTTTGAGAGGATCGAAAATATACACAAGGCCTTTACGTAGGTCTAGTACATATAGAATCCAATGATTTCTGCGTCATTTATAAAAGATATTGTATAACATCAGAAAACAAGTCAAAAAATGTAGTCAGAACAAGAAAGAAGGATTGCTATATCACACTTACTCTTGATTATATGGAAGCAAAAACCATTTGGTTATGCTAGGATCATTCATCTTCTCCTTTTGAATTTCAGCAACGAAAATCTTTTTTAAATACTCTGTTGGGACATTAGGATCAGCCTTGATTCTTGTGCTTGACATCGTCTCAGGACATAAGAATCCAATCTTAGACGACATTTCAAATGCCCAGCTGTGATCATGCAATAAATACCTACAAAATATGCAAGATTACACTATTAGTATCTGTAAAGTAAAAATCTCACAGATAGAATAATTAACAACTAAAACATAAAGATTGATGAAAATGTTTACAGTATGTAGACTTGGATCACTGAAATGTTTAAGCACGCCCCTCTAAGGAACTCTTCAACATCAGACTCAGTTACGTATGTATCTTGATCTTGCGAATAATGCCAAATCGAAGCATCCAACTTGATGGGAGTACTATCGTATATTTCGCCGGGAGCTGAAGAGATGAAAAAATGCAAATATTTGCATTGCGGGCCAAGACCTTGAATTGCATCGTTTGCAAAATTCGCTTTCTTGCTTTTGGCGGCTGACTCTTGAGTTTTACGATCACAACTACCCACCACCTCTTTGTTTGACTTAGACTTCATTGCATATGAAAATAATAACAAAATGTAAGAACAAAAATATACCTGGAGTGACTTAGACTTAGACTTCTTTATCATAACTAATAAACAAGAAAAATTGCAAATAGAACATATGTCATGAATAACTGTAACAACAATGCAGAAAAATAAGAACAACATTCAGCAGTGCATTACCATAACTAATAAACACGCCAGAAGCTGCAAATAGAACATATGTCATGAATTAAAAATACAAGTTCTAGCTAATCATATACCTGGAGTGACTTAGACTTAGACTTCTTTATCAGGCGTGGAGTGAACTCCTACAAAAATATTACATGAGCAAGATTGAGTAGACAATTAGATGTAGCAAATGCTTGCATTATCATATTCGTTCAAAACATTCATACCTCGTCGTCTTCGAAAATCACTAAGTGGATTGGCCATTGTACAAAACTACCCTGAGCACCGCCTAAGTTAGTTAAACCATCTCCAGTAGGTACCGGAAGAATATCATCAACATGCCCTTCGTAAACAAAATCAATTTGGACTTTATAGTGACCAGGCTTCATTAATCTAAAATGTTGGGTCAATGCACCATCTGAGGGTTGTACCATACCATCCGCCACAATGACTTTGTTACCGGAAACTTCATCCTCAAGGGCAAGATGACATGGAACCCTTTCCTGCATAAATAATGAAATTGATGCAAATATATGAGTCATTACATTTTAAACACATTATTTTTTGAAAAGCTAAACGTTGTTTCAGATGCTATTTTTTATGTTTATAAACATGCTCATGTTATCTCAAGACTGTAAACCAAGAGTAGAAAAAATAAATCAATGACAAGTTTTTTTACATAACACCAAATAAAAAAATATGACAGGTATTGCCAATTAGGTAGAACTGTAGAAGTAATAAGAGTGTAAATTATGTTGATGAGTTGGTAAAACTCAATTAATCTTGAAATTGAGGTCCACGACGTTACCAAATTCTATTGTCTTTATCCTTGTCAAGGAAGAGAAATTGGTATGTAGTTCTTATATATGCCTTATACAGGAGATGACATTAGTGCTTGGATTTTGCGCTTCAACATGTTGGGATCAAATCTTCTTACTTCAAAGTATATATGTAGACCCAGACTTTATACAACGTATAAAATAAATATAAGTTAACTCCATGCTCTAGTCATATATAAAATACGTAAGCACCAAGGCTTATATATTATGGGTCAATTTTGAGCTTAGTCCTATATACATACTGCATGAGTATACAAATTAAACCCTTTGACATACTTTTTAGAAATTTAAATAGCACAATCCCATGCATGTGAACGAGATTGTGTAATCAAAATTCCTTTCCTTTCCTATGGCCATATATATTGTATATTAAGGTAATATATATATGGTTCTGATTTTCACTCATGAGTATATATGAAATCAATTGCCTTCTCCCATATCTTCGTGCATAATCTACGACAGCATATTGCCTTATGTATGCAATTTCAATTTTTTATTTGCCCAATATAAATCATCATCATTCAAATATACATGAATGACATAAATTGTACCTTTAGCTCGCGTGGTTGAGGGGCAGAATCATGTTCAGCATGTCCATAGAAATCATGTACAGGGTTGGAAGTGGAGGCATACTGGCCCATATGTCCCATGGCGGCTAGTTGCTTTTGGAGGGCCTCTTGCACTCTTTTCTCCACTATTCTATCTAGGTCGTCTTCAAACTCCTTTCTCATTGAAGCTCTAATTGATTCAATTACATCTGAAGAAGCTTCACTATGAGCAAATTTATTTTGTCTCTTTCTCGGACCAAAAGCAACTGTATGACAAACATTTCCACCCATTGCCTTGACACGCCCACGATGATCTTTTTTCCCCATAGCTTTGGTGAGGGCATCCTCTTGATCTTCAAAAACAAGATTACCTTTTTCTTCTTCTTCAATGTACTCCATCTATGTCAATTAGAAAAGTAAGAATTAGTTCATAATTTATAATCAAAGAAAATAAACATTACTTAGATATCACTTCTTACAGTTTTTTTGGCAATTTCTGCAATTTCCTTATCATTTGGGTCAATTTCCCACTCTCCATCTTTATTTAGAACTTGATGAGCCAATATCCACTCCTTTGATCTAAATTTCTTAACTCTAGCTAGCGTTGAGGTGACAGAAGAGTTCACCGAGGAACTACTTGAGAAAGTTAATGCTGCTTCTGGTGGAAGTCGTCCATCATCTATCCATTCAGGTCGTTTTCTGATATAACCCTTCTGGCCAGTGCGATGATGGCTTTTGTTGAATGACGCACTGTTCCTTGCCTTTTCACTACGAGCCTGTCAAAAAGGATGTTAAAGATGCACATAAAAATTATGAACAATACACACAGATGCACATAAAAATTATAATTCATTTACAAAGAGTTACTCAATATGCATATCACTAAAATTATATGTATGAATCAAACTTGTGATCTATTATGCTCATCTGTCATGGATCACATAACTATTAACAAGTAACCAAGCTATATTACCATACAAGAGATTAGGGGCATTAAAACAAGCTTTAAAAAATACGACAAAATTATGCAAAACACAAATGAGGTGATCGAAGGCAAGTGAAAGTATGAAAGGGACAACACCTCAACGTCAGAATCATTGCCAGCACAGATTGAATTACAACCATGCATCTCATTTTCTGATAAATACATTTTAACCCCCATATTCCCACTAATTTATGGTTTTGGGTCCTTCTTTCTACCTTGTACACTTGTTCAAACATGCATGAATGTTTACTTCTTAGCACACGTATAGTTTATGAACTACCCTTTTCATGCACTTAATTAACCCTATGCATGTCCTTTTCTAGATATATCCTTACGTTATTACCAATGATGCATAAGAAACCATTTGTACATGATGCATAAGAAACCATTTGTATAAAAAACAATAACTTACCAATGACTCCGGCATGAAGTATTGTTGAACAAATGTGTTCCAATCTTCCTCTGTGATGTGGTCATAGACTTCCCAAGGCATCTTGGATGACTGTGTCTTCGGCATCCTTTCTTTTTTAGTGATCCATCGACGCACCAACTTACTCTTGAAATCTCGAAATCGTTTTGCCACACCATGGTGAAAATATTTTTCCCTTGAATTACTCGAATCATCATAAATGTGGAACAAAAGCTGCCAATTTTCAGAAACTGTTAAATTATGAACATAGTATATATTAAAAACATGTGAAATCATATCCAACGTTTTACCTTGGTCTCCTCCCAAAACCCCTTCCTTGTTTGCTCATCTATCTTTCGGTATTCTTTCTCATTAATATTAATTCTAGCAGCACAAGTTCCAACTTGCTTCCCGTATTCCGCCGACCACTTTCCATCAGGGATATTAAGCTCATTATACTCAAGGAACATAGCTTTTTTTGCCTTGACTCCTTTGGATCGACCACGGACAATCTTTGTAATCGTGCTAGCATCCAGTGATTCGTCACCTGTTGTAGGAGGAATAACTGGATCACTGTCACCTTCCGAATCACTTCCAGCAACAAATTGGTTATGCATTTTAACACTGACAAATACACTCCTGCATCATAAGCAAGAAAACAATGAGTATACATAAAGATTAAAGATACTAAATATACATTAAAGATTCTAGCAGCACAACATATTTCAATGATAGATAAGATGGGAAACAAACCAGAATCAAGGGAAGAACCGAAGAAAAACTGAAGCACGCCAGAAGCAAATCAGAATCATACCAGAATCATATCAGAATCATATCAAAATCAGATCAGAACCGAAGAAAAACTGAAGCACGCCAGAAGCAAATCATAATCATATCAGAATCATATCAGAATCATATCAAAATCAGATCAGAACCAAAGAAAAACTGAAGCACGCCAGAAGCAAATCAGAATCATACCAGAATCATATCAGAATCATATCAAAATCAGATCAGAACCGAAGAAAAACTGAAGCACGCCATAAGCAAATCATAATCATATCAGAATCAGATCAGAAGCAAACCGGAATCAGATCAGAAGCAGAGTCATCTTATTCATTTGCGCTTTGAAACCCATATTCCTTCCCTATGATCTGTGCGCATGTGATTAGTATTATTTGCATCTTCCTCCTCTGGTAATGGTTGAACAACAGTTGATAACAGGGGTGAGTCATCGTAGTTGTCATACTCATCTTCATCCAGAACATCATCAATACCGAGAATATGCCTTTTCCCTTGTGCAACTGCACGCCATCTAGGATCAACATTGTCTACGATATAGAAAATTTGCTTAGCTTGTGACGCTAGAATGAATGGCTCGTCACTCTCACTTAATCGGTCAAAGTTTACCAACGTTAAACCCGGGTAAATATCATCTTGTTTCACCCCATTATGGTTGTTGGCCCACTTGCACCGGAAAACAGGAATCACAAAACTGCTGTAATCAAGCTCCCATATTTCTTCGATTACACCGTAATACGATTGTGTCGCATCAACCGGTCTTTTATCCTTAGCGCTTGCATAGACCCTAGATGATGCAACAACCTTCACTCCACTATTCTGCACCACACTCTTTTCATCTTGTCTTGACGTGTAGAATGTGAACCCATTGATATCATACCCTTCATAAGACCGAACACATAGACGAGGACCTCGAGCTAACCACTTGACTGTATCAGAAACATCATGCCCTTTCTTTAGTTCCTCAGCTACTTCCTTCTTAAACCAATCAACGAATGAGCGATTATGTTCCCGCATCAATGCCCTTTCATTAAATTTAGGATTATTATGTTGCAATTCAAGCACATGCTTATCTACGTAAGGAATGACCTCTGTAAGATGCTGCAACACACAAAGATGTGCCTTATTCTTCCTTTCAGAAGGAGGCGAGATTACTTTTTTACCAATTACTCCCACCCCTTCAAGCCTCCCTACATGACGAGATTTCGGAAGGCCTATTGGCTCAAGCCTCGACAAAAATTCAGCTACGTATTCACATATCTCTTCATGAAAGATTCCCCGAATTATACTACCCTCTGGATTCGCCGGATTCTTTGCTTTGTCTTTTAAAGACCCAAAATATCTCTCAAAGGGATACATCCATCTTAAGAACACCGGGCCACATAACTTGATTTCTCGCACTAAATGGACAATTAAATGCACCATTATATCAAAGAAAGAGGGCGGAAAGTACATTTCAAATCGACACAAAGTTTCAACGATATCATCTTGCAGACTATCCAGTTTCTCTGGATCAATCACCTTAGCACATATCGAACTGAAAAACACACACAGTTTTGTTATAACATGCCTCACGTGTTTCGGCAATATCCCACGAAGTGCAATTGGCAAGAAAACATTAAGCAGTACATGACAATCATGAGACTTCATACCGATCAACCTCAGGTCTGAGAGAGAAACTAGACGTTTTACATTAGATGAATATCCCGATGGCACCTTAATGCCATGTAAGCACTCGCAAAACGTCTTTTTCTCCTTTCTTGACATTGTGTAACACGCCGGAGGAAGAAAAGTCCTTTTACCATCCTTTTTTTTCACGGGCCACAAATCTGGACGCATATTCCTCTCTTTCATATCTTTCCGAACTTTCTTATTGTCCTTAGTCCTTCCGGGAATGTGTAGCAAAGTCCCAATAATAGCATCACACACATTTTTTTCAATGTGCATCACATCGAGACAATGACGAACCGACAAATCTTTCCAATAAGGAAGATCCCATAGTGAAGATAATTTCTTCCATAAAACACCCTTTTTAGACTTGGGCTTCATGAACTTGCCATATTTGGTTTCAACATTTTTAATACGTTCATAAACCTGCGATCCCGTTAAAGGTGCACGAGCCACTCCTTCCTCGGTGTGACCATTGAACTCTTTCTTCTTCTTACGATAAGGGTGATACCGACTAAGGAACTTCCTGTACTTTACAAACACATTTTTCTTGTAATGTTTCAAGTATGTGGGTTCCATGTCTTCTTCACATATTGGGCATGCTTGTTCTCCTTTGGTTTTGTACCCAGACAAGTTTCCATATGCTGGAAAATCATTTATGGTACAAAAAACCATAGCTCGCAGTGTGAAGTCTGAGTTGGTGTGTGCATCGTACATTGAAACACCTTCATTCCACAATAATTTCAAATCCTCTATGAGTGGCGCTAGATACACATCTATGTCATTTCCAGGTTGCTTAGGCCCCGAGATGAGGAGTGATAACATGATATTCTTGCGCTTCATACACAACCATGGAGGAAGATTATAAATCGCAAGAAGAACCGGCCATGTGCTGTGCTGAGTGCTTAGAGTGCCATAAGGATTCACACCATCTGTACACAGAGCAAGTCTCAGATTTCTAACCTCCTTGCCAAATTCAGGATATTTCTTATCGATATTTCTCCATTGAGGAGAATCAGCAGGATGTCTAAGGAGTCCATCTTTCTTCCTCCCTTCTGCATGCCATCTCAGATTTTTTGCTTGTTTCTTTAATGAAAACAAACGCTTAAATCTATCTATGATTGGAAGATACCACATAACTTTAGCCGGCGGCCCCTTCTTAGCGGAATTTACCCCTTTACGCTTGTAACGAGATACACCGCACTTTGGACACTCATCCAAATTTTCATGGTCTTTTCTGTAAAGAACACAATCGTTTGGACAAGCATCTATTTTGACAACCTCTAAGCCAAAGGGACACATCACTTTCCTGGCATAATAGGTAGAGGTGGGCAACTCATTGCCTTCCGGCAAAACTTCACTTAACCACTCCAATAAGGTCGTGAAACTCGAATCAGTCCAGCCACTCTTCGATTTCAAGTTGTATAGCATTGACAAAGCTTCTAACTTGGTAAATTTTGTACACCCAGGATACAAAGGCGTCTCAGCAGCCTTTGTTAGTTGTTCTAACACCTTAGGTCGTTCATCCAAGCGATCTCTCACCCCATCCATCATCTCATTCATTTCATCCTCTTGCTCATCATCATCATCATCATCCATCTCATAATTCTCAGAAATGTTATCATCACTCTCATCACTGTCTACCTGAAGATCAAATTCGTTTACACTAGAACTTGGACGATCAGGTATTTTTTCTCCATGCCAAAACCAAACATGATAATCTTGCTTAAACCCACGACGAAATAAATGATCCTCAATCTCATCAATGTCTGCTAACCTCCTTACATTGTTACAATCACGGCAGGGGCAATAGATTTTTTCGGCTTTTGTACTCTGTTGGTTGGCTAAAGCACATCTAATAAACTCCCCAACCCCACTCAAATATTCAGCTGTAGTATGATCACCGTACATCCAACGACGACTCATTTCTAATAACTAGAGAAAACTGTAGAAAGACCAATACATACATAACATTGAAAACACTCATTGAAATAAAATAAAATTATTTGGATATCTAGCTAACAAAACAATATCTCATGCAAAACTCATTAAAATCATTCATCGACATATTTCATTTGCTTTCCTACAATTTTGTATAAAGACAAGGGAATGAATTTCACACTATCCACCTAAATCCAGAGAGAGAATTAATTCTATAAGAAGAACTTTTTTCACCATACAAGACATCTAATTCAATGATTAAAATCAAGGTCCTTTTTTCACCAACATAGCATCAGGATCAATTTCACATTGTACTGAATTAAACCAAAGTCTCAACTCAAAACAACAGTAAAAGCATTGCTAACATGAAAGGTATTAACAAGAACTAGTAAAATTGACAAGATTAAGATTAAATTTTCGTTTAGGCATTTTACCGAACACTTGGAGTGCATCAAAATTTCCTAAAGAACCAAAACAACATAATCAATCAAAATTCCACCAAATAAGGGACTAATCACCCACAACAACAAAAATCAACCATTCATACCACAAAAGGAATCAACTCATGCACACACTACAAGAGAAATCCAAGATACCCACACACGAATTCTCTACACTTTCAAGTATTGGATAGATTTCCCACATTTTTTTGAGTTGAGCTTGACAAATGATACTTTTAAGTGTTGCTTGAGTGTGGCAAATTTCACATTATGTATTTCGACAATTTAAACTGTAGATAGTAAATCTACCCACACTAAATATCCATTCTTGAATTTGTCAATAATTAACCCACTCATTATTTTATTAGATATTTATAACACCGCCATTTTTAACAAATAGTCCAGAGATCATTTATAATAATTTTACATAAATATCATCTTATATTGTAACAAATCATACATATATCATTATATTTTTTTAGCACTGCTATTTTTATGATATGAGATTCAAATAACATTATATTGCCTAATTGGCCTACTTTTTTTCTACTGTTATATAATATTTATTTAGATCAACTCAAAATATATTAATGAGTAATAGTATACAAGTATAACATATAATATAATTCATACTTATAAAAGCATTATCTTAAGTTGATACGTTAAGAATATACATCCTATTAATTTAACTTGTTATTTTCTTTTCTTTTATTATTAACTTTTCCTATGTAACTGCTTTTGTGATTTAAAAAATTATATTATTTGTGACACTAACCCACGATCTACCCAACACCCCGAAATCAACCGCTCTTAATTACTCTCCTTTATATTGCACTAATTAATTACTTTCTTCGTTCCTTTTCCGAAGAAGAAGTCGTTCCTTTTCCGAAGAAGAAGAGACGAATCTTCAACACCGGCCACTCATGCCTACGCCGCCGGTGCTAGGGAGTTTCCCCTCTCGCGCCTACGAAACAGTTGGATAGGCTTTAGTTGCAGACCTGCTCGTCGGAGTTGCAGAACAGTGTCGTCAAATCCTCCGGGAACGTCTCCCCCTTCATCACCACCTCAACCAACAAGTTCTACAACAACTGCGGCTCAAGTATTTTCGTTCAAGGCTTTAGTTGCAGACGATGCTGGTCGGCGGAGCACAGAGTGGCTCAGATTCATCCTTTGTGATCGATTTAACCAGGCGCTTATTCTTTGGTGCCTTGCTTTACCTTGTTTCTTGTTCATGGCTTCCTGAGGTTTTTCAGTACTAATATTTTGGTGCTTTGATCAGTTTACAACTCAATGTTGATGAATTTTGGATACAATGGGAGTGGATGTTTGATTTAGGTCGAAAACGAGAGGCAGACGCGATCAAGCCGTCGACGGAGGACGGCTCTAGACCTTGACTTATGTTTGTGTTGGTGACCCGACATGCGGCAGGGCGCAGGAGGCCGACGTCGAAGATCTTAGAGAAATGGAAGATGGAACCGTTACCAACTACTAAGAGCTCCTCCTCACCTAAACATTTAGAAAACACCTCTAAAATCTAAATTACTGTATTCTAATTTGATGTCACACGTCTAGGAGTAAGTATACTCCTGCATCATGTTGTAATTTTATTCTAGTGTATAATATTTTTATTGTATGTGTTATTAAATTTATTGTTAGAATAACTATTTTAATTACAATCTCAATTATCATTATAAAAGGGTAAGAAAGACATTTATAATATAGAAAAAATTAAAAGAAGAAGTATTTATGTATTAATGACAACTCCATTATATATATTTATTAATTTATGAAAATTGAATATTATAATAAGTTGTGGAAATTTGCAACAGTAAATGTTGTAACTTTCTAACCACATATAAAAGTGTGGATGTCTTCCACAATTATAAATGTTGTTTAATTATCGATAGTCCATATAGCCACACTCCTTGTTAACAAGTTTAAGTGTAGGTTTTAGCAACACTTAATCAAAAGATGTAGCAAATATTTGCACTTACAACTATGGGTATATTGAAGTTCTCTTGTAGTGACATCAAAATCCGAAAACAATTTGCAAAGGAGGAAGTTTCACCTACCTCGATGACTCGAAGGACGAAAGCTGGAGGAGGAGGAGGAGGCGGCGAGGCGAGGAGGAGGCGGTGAGTTGGAGGAGGTGGCGAGACGTGGAGGAAGCGGCGAGGAGGAGGCTGCGAAGAGGAGGAGGAAGCTGCTGCGCAGTCGACTGAAAACGAAGGAAATGAAGGCAGTTCGCGCTAATTAATTTCAGAAGGAAATGAAAGCAGTTGAGGCGGGCAGTCATGCGCCCGCCTCTAATTTTTTTTAACACTCTGTTGAGGCGGGCGCATGACTGCCCGCCTCTAATGTGTTTTACGCAGCCTCTGTTGAGGCGGGCGCATGACTGCCCGCCTCTAATTGTTGTTATATTTTGAGGCGGGCGCATGACTGCCCGCCTCTAATTGTTTTTACGCATCTGTTGAGGCGGGCGTCTTACTGCCCGCCTCTAATGTTTGGGCTCTGTTGAGGCGGGCGCCTGACTGACCGCCTCAACAAGTCAAAAACACAAATATTATTTGAGGCGAACGGATATTTGCCCGCCTCTAAAGTACCTGTTGCAGCGAACTAAACGACTGACCGCCTCAACAGATAGTAGAATAAGACTTTTTGCGTCGGTTTTTAAGGTGACCGCCTCAACAGGGGGGCTGCAACAGGTGTTTTTTCTACTAGTGAGAAGTCGTTTATTGAAGTGGATGAAGAAGGGACTAGAGCTGCTGCTTGTTCAGGAGGTGTGATACGTGTGTCTGCACCTCCCCTTAAAAAGGTCGATTTCGTGGCTGATCATCCATTCATTTTCGTGATCCGAGTTGTGCTCTTCTTTGGTCATATTCTGAACCCTCTCAAGCATTAGTAGGTTAGATATATATATATATATATATATACGAGCTCATTAGGTTAGATATGCAAGTGAAACTACGGTATCATACGCTTGTTTTGGTTATATACATTACTAAGTGATCACTTTTTCAAAAATAATTCTGATTTTACGCTCGTTTCAATCTTAATTCATGTTATAAGAACTACATCTGCAACTTCAGGTAAAAAAACTAAGGAGGAGAGGCGTTGTTTTAGACAACCCCTCACCCCGAAACTATTGTTCATTACAAAACAAGAATTATGAGAGACACTGTTTCAAACAGCTCACCTCATGTCGAGGAAGACGATAACTGATTTCTGTGTTTTAAGATTAGCAATTTATTGCTGAGGTGGATTAAGCAAGATCTTTATTCTTGTCCTTCCACACGACACGCCATGAACGAAGCATATCAGGCGAGGTGACGACTCAGATGTTGGCCGATATCGTAAGGCGGCCCTCGACTCGGATATTGAGAGAAAAAAGGTTACATGAAGGGAGGTGCAACATGCTGCAGAACTAAACCAAACCCAAAAGCATGCTTATACTAAAACTCTACCTAAAGGAAGAAAGAGTTTCAACTTATAAGCAATGCCACAATTTTTAATATGAATAATAATACTTCTAGAGCAAGAACGAGCACACCAAGAGAAAGTAGATGAAGGTAGAGAGAGCAACAACAAGAAGATCCGAGAGGGCACGATTCTGATGATGGAAATGATAGATCCATTCAAACCAATTGTGAATGTTGCGTTTGTTGGAACCGAATTTTCCGGACACCGTTGGTGTCGGATAATGAGAGCGTTGGCTTCGTCTCCGCGAGCACTATTTCGTAGTATGCTCATTTGTATAATTCGGGTTCCGTTTGAATGAGAAATAAGAGAGTTACATTTAATGTAACTAAGTTGAATTTTGAGGATTAATGTGTATCTCACATTGATTAGGAGGAGAAAAACTCACTAGTATATAAACTAGGAGTGGATTGTAATGGATGTGATTGGGCCAGAGGAGGCTATCCTGGTGGGCTTGGGCCCTGGGAAACCACACGCGCGCGGTTCGGTTTGGATCGGCTCGGCTCGTGGCTCGTGAGCTCCTTGGTCTCCTTGGATGGGGCGTTTTCAGAATTAAGGAAAAAGATTCATTCTCGACTCTGCTTAATCTCGACAGTACGGTTTGGTATTGTTACATTTGTTTTCTCTTCTCCTTAATACAGATTTATTCTTGTATTTTATACATATTTATAAGTTGTAGAAAATAGGATTCCTACAGCGTTCACGGTGAGAAATCTACAGCCAATCGAGGATATCACCCCAGAAAACGCAAGGTGACTAAGAAGAGAAGACAAGCAACGAGGATGCCAATTAAATGAAGGGTAATTGGAGAGCGTAGAAAGCATACAACTAAGATATTCCATGACGAGAACAAAGATGTAAAGTGACAAAGGGTCCCCCTGCCTACTGCCACGCTTACCATCGAAAAACACATGCATCTCTCCGTTGATACACACAGAGAAAGAAGTGGAGGAAAGACAGGTCATGGTCCACTTCACCAACTTCCCAGGGAAGCCAAAAAAATAGAGAACATGTTCAATGAATCTCCATTCAACCATATCAATTGCCTTTCTGAAATAAATTTTGATAGCACAACTAGGAGACAAGTTGCGACGCCCGTAAGGCTTGAACAACTTCTGACACATAAGAATATTGTGACAGATGGAGCGATGAGGGACAAAGCCCCCCTGAAAATCAGACATAAGATGAGGATGAACATCCCGAATACGGTCGACAATAATGTTGAAAGATTTTGACTCACATGTGAGTTCCTCGGCATACGATTTGTCTCTAACTCATCATAATCAGCTGATTCCCCATGACAATTCCAATAATAGTAATAATGAGTGAAACCTTTTCGATATACGTGTTCTTTGATGGTTTCTACCTTCTGAAATCTTTTATTTGCACATTGACAACATGGACATCTAATTTCACTTCCAAGGTCTTGAGACAATACAAAATTCAAAAACTCGTTAATCCCATCAAAAATTTCATTCCTAACTCCGGCATATCGAGGCAAATTTTTCTTATAAACTTTTGCTCCTGTGGATATGTATGTTTTCACAAAATAATGTGCATAACACTAATTTTAGTTTTTGTGTTTATTTTTTTTTATACATAAATACATGTATGCATCTAATAAAAATGCCAATTAAATAGAAAAATAGGAAAATCAACAACAAATTGTAATACTATTGTATAGTGTAGTAAGAAATTACCTCTAATCCTATTGTTTAATATATTATGGATTGTGTAAAAAAGAGTTAACCAAAAAATTGTAATCAAACATATATAACAATAATTTAGATACATCACTAAAATAAAATTTAAATCATACCGAGTGAAAGCTCAATACCGAGTGAAAGCTCAAAGCTCACACCTCTTTTACTTTTTATATAAAATGGAAGCTTCATCATCCTTTTTCCTCTCCTCTCTAAACCACAAATTTTTGTGAGATTAGTAAAAACTTCAAATGTGAAAATGTTGACATTGTAGAAGATGACCAAAACACTCTCTCATAAATGAATTAATGAGATATAACAACTAATCAATTATGACTTCAATTATCCTTTATTTTTATTTCTTAGAATTATAGTCAAAGTAGTCATGTCCCTCCTGTGGTGAAATGTTATAGCTAATTATTTAGCCACACAACAACAGTTGATACAAGTCATTTCTAAATTAGCCACGACACATCTGTGGCTATATATTTATAGCTAGAATTCAGCCACGTTAGCAATGACATATCCGTGACTATATATCTATGGCTAGAATTCAGCCACATCCATTCTGTGGCAGAACATCGTCTCCTCTTTATCCGGACATGACTTACCTTTTTCGTCCCGAGTTTCATGCCCATTTAGCTATATATGTACTGTGGCCCTAAATTCCATGCCTATACTAGATTTCTTTTTGTAGTGATATAACGATGTAGTTGATTGATAATGAGGTGACAATGTCATAGCAGGCCGGGTTCACGATTATATTGTGGTGTCAGTATCATAACACAAGTGCTGAAGTGCATGTTACACTTACACCTTGCACTACCGCAGTTAGGGTAGTTAGCTAGAAAGAAAGATAAGCATTTAGATACATTATGTTCAAATTATGACAACTCTTATGTAATACGAACTATAAAGCTGATCGGAGGGAGTAGAATTTTGGAGGAAAGATAAACAATATCAAAAAAAAAATGGGCATTCTCTTCACCATGATGAAAGAAATGAGGATTCACCTAAATTTAAAAAGGTCGCTCTCGGTGCACCCCTCTAATTACTTCAGCGCACCTCTTTTGCACCTTTATTGACTTAATTACCCTCACAGTAAATTAAAGACAATAAAAGTACAAAGGCTTTATTTGGCACACCCATTTTCTTTATTTAGCACACCCGGAGATTCGTCACGAAGGTATTACAGCTGATCTTCGTCACGAAGGTATTACATAATAGATTCGTCACGAAGATAAACAAGAGATTCGTCACGAAGGTAAACAAGAGATTCGTCACGAAGGTAAACAAGAGATTCGTCACGAAGGTAAACAAGAGATTCGTCACGAAGGTAAACAAGAGATTCGTGACGAAGGTAAAATATTTTTTTAAATATTTTTTCAGATTCTTGTAGAGAATTTCAATACGAGTCCGTGCATATAAAATACGTTCAAAACGGACATCGTTTGCACTTCCAAAAGCTCTAAAAACAAAACAGTCATTTCCGTTAAGTTCGTAATATTTAAACATAATGCATAATTATACTTTGTAAGTAATAAATTAGTGATATTAAATGATAATATATAATTATAGTATATAATTTTAATGGCATGATTTTTAACTATAATAAATAATTATATTATACAATTAATAAATTTATATAAGTTTTTGTTTTACGAACTTAACGCATGCGACTATTTTGTTTTGGAGGCTTTTGGAAGGGCAAACGATGTCCGTTTTGGACGTATTTTATATGCACGGACTCGTATTGAAATTCTCTACAAGAATCTGAAAAAAAATCTAAAAAAATATTTTACCTTCGTCACGAATCTCTTGTTTACCTTCGTGACGAATCTCTTGTTTACCTTCGTGACGGAACTCCCGTTTACCTTCGTGACGAATCTATTATGTAATACCTTCGTGAAGAAGATCGGCTGTAATACCTTCGTGACGAATCTCCGGATGTGCTAAATAAAGAAAATGGGTGTGACAAATAGTAAGACCCTAAAAGTATCCCTCGGTGCCCAATAACCCAATTTTCCCTATAGCCTAGACTCAAGTTAAAAAATAATAATTACTGTGCCAACGATATATTGGAATTTCCTTTTATTCTTACATTAATTAGCAAAAGATTCAGGTGAGAATAATTATTATTGTGCGAATATGCGAATAAATGCACATTTAGGCGATTGACATGCACTTTCTTCAGTAATAACATGCATATTTAGGTCATTGACATGCACTCGGTCAGATTTGCATGTCATTGATAATATGTGAAAAGTACATGCACACACCCCGAAAGTGCATGTCAATGGCAAATTATCAATGACATGCAAATGGACAGAGTGCATGTCAATGACCTAAATGTGCATGTCATTACTGAAGAAAGTGCATGTTGATCGCCTAAATGTGCATCCATTCGCACATTCGCACAATAATAAATAATAATTATTCTCACCTGAATCTTTTTCACTAAAAAAATGTACAATCATTGAGTATAATCTTACTAAAAGTTGATCGAGGATAATATCGACAAGTCAAAAGAAGAGACCGTTGTTGTCGTGGTGCTAAGCCAGGAATGTGGTGTTACACCAAACATGCAACTTTTGTTTTATCGACATGGCTTCACCTACATATATTAGTATATCTTAAAACCGCCTTTCATTCAAATATCAAAAGATTCCTATCTTTGTTTGGCTCATGTCCTTGTCATTGACGAAATTTTTTTGGTCATCTCGTATTGTATTTCTCTTTCCGAAGGCATTCATTGTTATGCCTCTCATTAACCAAAAAATAAATAATAATTTTTTTTTTTTTTTTTTTTTGATAAAAGTAAATATATTATCAAAAGGGACAAATCTTTATAGAAGACTATCCTAACCAATAATGTGTTGTTAATTGTTATAGACTTTAATTTTTGTATCACAATGAATAATGCTATTTACAATCATCAACCTCACATATCTAATGCTCTCAGCTTTGATGTTTTCTCCAAAGCCATACCTACATATATTAAAGACTATCTAAAATAATTTTAAAGTGTTATAATTTGTTATTAAGAGGTTTTTATCAAAAAAAATGACCTTGGATGTCTTTTAATTATCTTATAACTCCCTTATATCACAACCTCAAGCATCACCCTCTACTCACAAGAGTCATCATATATGATTAACCGATCAATGACTGATCCATGAAAGAGTTCTTTCAAATCTTTCATATAATAATATTTTAATTTATAAAAAATTCAATTTTAAAATTTCTTATGCTTAGCGTTGAATGTATGAATATTAAAATTGAATTTATGAAGGTGAGCAAAACAATAATTGAGCAAGGTGGTAGGAAGGCAAAGCAATCTAGGTTTGGAGAAGGCAGAAGGAAGGGTGAAGAAGACTGGAGAAAACAGAGAGGTCGATCGGATCCGACACGTGGCATGCGTAGAGATCGGACGGTGAGGATGAGTTGCCCGCCCTAGGGGTCAGGTGGTCTTTGCTTGGTCAGATGATTTCAAATACTGATTGAAATACGGAATACTCCTTCTCCCCTTTCACTTTCTTCCTGAGCTGCTAGACTGTCTGAAACTGGGAGGAAAGAGAAATTCAATCCCCACACCTCCTCCAACGTTCCGCCATTAATGCTCACCTTCTCTTACCACCACTCCCGCATCTTATCTCCTCCTCACTCCCTCTCAATTCGCTCTATTCCTCTCCATTTCCGCCAACTCTCTCTGCTATACTCTAGGGTTTCAGTTCGCCGCTTGCTTAAATGATCGATAATGGAGCAGTTTCGGCGCAAGAAATCGCACTCTGCTAGGGCTCCCTCGAACCTGATCGCCTCTGGTCGACCTTATAGAGGTAGCATTCCGTCTCTACTTTCGTAACTTCTTTCTATCCTTCGGATTTGCTGTTTCCTGAAACTGTAACACAAACTCAAATGAAAACGGTCTCGTTTGTGGGGTAAAATGGTGGGACGGGGGTTCAATTGGCGTTGATTACCTTTGCTGTAGTGGAAACCGCCATCATTTCTCCTGCTTTAGGAGTCAATTCTTAACTAGCCCGTTTTACACTATTTCTACTGCTAAATGTCTGAGTTAGTTTGTACATTTGACCTAGAAATTGCACTGGACCAGATTCTATTTAGTTTATTCCATAAATATCTAGCTAGTGCTTCTCTATAGCAGCTTCTGCATTGTCTAGTTAAGTTAGAATTATGGCCTTTTTTCAGGCTTTCTGCTAACATTACTTGTAGTTTTTGTAGCTGTCAAGGTTAGATGCTTCTGTTAATGTTCTTTGTATATGTCTTTTTTGCAGGAAGCAATCAGACTGCAAGACACAATTCTCCGAAAGTAGAATCTGATTCTAGGTCTTCTGATTGTGATATGATTGCAGACAAACATAGGGTAACTTGGTTTCCTTGCTTTATATAGCTACAATTATTGCTGATAAGTGATAAATGTTGCGCGGTGTAAAGATATAGTTCGCTTTTGTTAACGGCTTATTTATTACTTTCCCTTTACAGATTGAGTTTGAATCAGCGCAAAGAACTTCGAAGCGGCCAGTTGGCACCCCAATGAAGAGTTTATTAGCTGATGAGATGTCGAAAGAAACTGAATATACTACGCGAGCTCCCGGTGTGATTGCAAAGCTGATGGGCCTTGATGGGATGCCTTCCCAACAGAGCTCTTATAAGCAAGCTAAAGGATCCTCTGATGGATTCCATCATAAAACTGTATCAGCTGGATCAATTAGACATCGGAAAGCTTCTAATAACCAATCCTGTAATAAGATTGCGCGAGAACAGTACAAGGATGTTTATGAAGTCAGAGAGTGTTCAAGGTATCAAACAACTGGCTTAAAATATGAAATGCCTCCGAACATGACACGTGCTGAATATGAGATGGAAAATATAAGGCAGACGTTCATTGATGCAAAGCGTCTTTCTACTGATGAAAAGCTTATTGATTCCGAGGAATTTCATGGTGAAACTGAGGTTTCCGATCCTAACAACTATCTCTTCCAGCAATTCCTCCGGGATCCTGATATATTGTTGGCAAAGCATTTACATAGCCTGCATGCTTCTCAGGAATCTCACTGTAAATATGTTCGAAATATGAGATTGTCAAATAGGACGAGAAGTAAATTCAAGGCGGGACACCTGGCAGACATAAAAGATTCAAACAAGATTAATACTAGCTTCTCTAATGAGTATCAGGTGGGTCTCCATCATCATGCATCTCGTAAAGGAAGAAAAGATTCAGATTTAGATAAATCTGCAGCTTTTCGCACTGAAGCCAATGAATTGGCAAGAGATGCCTCAACCAATATCGTTGTTTTGAAACCAAATCTAGAGGGGTCAAGGAAAAGTGCCAAACTTAGTTCATCTTCTAGGTCTTCTTATGAGCTTTTATCTGATGGTGACACACATATCAGTGGTGGTATTATAAGGTTACCCACCTTGGACATATCTTCCGATAAATCTCGAGAATCTAAAGAGTTAGCAAAGGAAATTACTCGGCAAATGAGAAATAAGTTGGGTGAGACTTCCTTCAATGTGTCTTTGTCAGGATGTAGAGGATATTCTGCAGATGAGAGTTCTCATGATCTGTCTGGTATTGACTCATCTTACGAGTCATATGCAACATTTCTGACCTCCCGTACATCTGCGCGTGCAAGTTTCCATAGAAATTCCTCAGCATCGCGTTATGCCGAGTCATCAGTTAGTAAAGAAGCCAAGAAAAGGCTGTCAGAGAGGTGGAGGATGTCTCACAGATCTGAGGTATTTAGCTTGGGTGCTAAGGGTGGTACATTGGGTCAAATGCTTTCTGTCTATGATGCAGATGTGAGGTTGCCTAATTTGTCTGGAGAAACGACCCGAGCTAATTCTCCATTGAGCTTTAGTAGAAATAGCAAGTTGTCAGGAGCTGTTGAACCTTTGGGTATCAGCAGTAAAGATGGCTGGAGGGATGACCGTATTGAAACTTTGTCAAGACGTGAATCTCGTCGGACTGCTTATGATCATATTGGATATCCTGAAACTCGTGTTAGATATGGCGCTTGTGGCACGGAAACGTTCTTAATACCTAATGAAGATTATGATAGTGGCAGAGATGGTAGGAAAGTAGGATTAAGGAAAGATTATAGTTGGGGTTACGGTTCCTCAACTGAAAATGTAACCTTGCGTGATAAAAAGATAAATGATGCACATGGATCTCAAGAGAGAAGAAAAGGAAAGAAGAGCATTACTGAAGCAAAGAACTCACTGGTACAGGAACCAGTAGTTCTGGAATCACCAATTCGCCGGCCAGACACCATGTTGACCCTTGATTCAGAAACCGTGACTGAACATGTGATTATTCCTGGTGATAATGTAATGCATGCATCGGAGTTCACAAGTTATCAAGTAAAAAACTATTCAAGTAATGGCGAGTTGCCTGGAACTACTCAGGTTTGCTACTCTTCTCTCTGTGTGATACACTGTTTTCTTATAGTCCAACTGAGGGATAAAGAATGGAAGGCTTTATATGCTTTGTTATTCTTGTACAACCAGATCTTAGATTTCTTGCCTGTTTGGCAAAACCGATCTTTGTGTCTGTCTGATGGGAGATATAATTCCTCTTGTTTCTGCAGCATTATTTGTCCTTATTCATCCTTAGGGTTAATATCAGCGTCACTTACAATCACACTCTCATAATCATATTATTCCATTTCAATGACATTTTAGGAGCAATCACAGACATGCCATATTGACAGTTCACAGTATCGTGGTGCTCAACCTGAATTTTCCGCTACCAATAGGGAGGCGGACCACCCTAGTCCAGTTTCCATACTTGACACTCCGTTCATGGAAGATCTTTCATCTGGCTCTGAATGTTTTGAAAGAGTCAGTGCTGAACTTCACGGTACTCCCCCTTTATTCAACTTTTAGAAGTATCTGCATTTGATTTTCTGTTTCCCATGTACTACTTGAAAGATTGTATATGAAATATCACAGGCTGCTAACTGCCTTCTAAATTCCAATATTTATTTGAATTCTAAATCTGATGTTTATTTGCTGTTAAAAAACAACTAGTCACTGTAAGCTGTTTGAAGTTAACCTTTTACTTCGATGTGTTGGAACTTCTTTCATTCATATACATTTTAAATTGAGAAACTACGATTATCCTGAGCTTGTTGTCCCCTCCCTATTTTGCAGGTCTGAGAATGCAACTTCAACTTCTAAAAATGGAAACTGGATCAGCATCGGTTCAGGTTTCTAGTGACGAGGATGAACTCACTCCTTGTTCCTCAGAAGAAGTCAGTTCCAAGAACTGGGAGGCCTCATACATGGTTGACATGCTGGCCGACTATGAATTTGATGACAACAATCCCGACTCCTTCGTTGCCACATGGCATTCCCTAGAAAGCCCAGTGGGGCCCAACATCTTTGAGAAGCTAGAGAAAAAGTACAGCTATCCAACAACTAGTAGCTCAAGATCAGATAGGAGACTTCTCTTCGACCACATCAACTCTAGCATAGTAGAAATTGGTCAACGCATCACTGATCCATCTTCATTTGTGAAACCTAGCAAGGCCTGGTTTGAAGATGAGCTGTGCAAAGTGCTGGAGGCTGCAATTAAGGTGGAGAAAGCAGATGTTGAGGATAATGAGATGATATTTCAGGAGAGCAAAACCGAGTGGATGAACCTGGGGAAGTCGATTGAAGATATAGGATGTGATATTGCGAAGATGTTGCTTGACGAGCTCGTATCTGAGGCCTTGACAATATAGAGATGCTTCAAAGCAAGGTAAAGTAGAAGACTAGTTAATTTGTAGTCAAGAAACCTTTCTATAACATTGAAATAAGTCTAGCTGTGCCAAGAATCCTTTCTATAACCTCTAAGTGCAAATATATTGAAACTTAGCCAGTTGTTTCTTAGGCCAAAAATAACATCTACTGTTTTTTTTTTCTTCTTGGACCCAGTTTAAGGGTCGAGGTATTGTTGGCCTACAAATTGGTAGATCTCTCCCAATGTCTCCATACATAACTTGAGACTGCTGTTCTTTTAAAACTAGAATATTACAGATACATACATTTTATGCCTCTAATATTGTTTGGGTCTGCTCCATTAGTCCGTATTTAGGCCTCTAATATTGTTTGGGTCTGCTCCATTAGTCTTACGGCCCAGCTTAACTGCCCAAGATACTAAGGAGAATCCCATAGTATCTTGTCAAAATGAATACAAAAATTTTAATGGACTCAATCACCGAACCAAATCCATAAATCATTATTGCTATTCTAAATTTTCCAATGAATAAATTCACAGGATAATCATCATAATAATGTAAAGATTTATTACTATTCTGTCTTATTTTGTTCCGTTTTTGCACCATATTTTCAGAGTTTGCACTATAAAACCATAATATGATGAGAATTAGTAAATCTGCAGAGCTCATACAATTAAACTAAAAACATTTGAATACAATAGAAGAGAGCCCTGCAATGAGGAGGCCTGGAGTTGCACTTGTATTCCTGTTTGTTGCGTTATCATCTTCCAACTTATTGGGAGTTTTGGCACGTGACAATGCAGATCTGATCAAGCCGACTCGCGCTATACCGCCTACTGGACCTAACCTTCAACCACAAGCTGATCAAGCCATCTACGAGCCGAATCATGATGTGACGTCTGGACCGAGCACAGGTGGCAACCCACACTCGAGCAAAATTGTGTACAAACCGGCTCATGATGTGCCGTCTGGACCGAGCACAGGTGGCAACTCACACTCGAGCCAAATTGTATACAAACCGGCTCATGATGTGCCGTCTCGACCGATCACAGGTGGCAACCCACACTCGAGCCAAATTGTGTACAAACCGGCTCATGATGTGCCGTCTGGACCGAGCACGGGTGGCAACCCACACTCGAGCCAAATTGTATGCAAACCGGCTCATGGTGTGCCATCTGGACCGAACCCAGGCGGCCCACCACACTCGAGCAAAATTGTGTACAAACCGGCTCATGATGTGCCGTCTGGACCGAACCCAGGTGGCCCACCACACCCCAGGAAAATCCTCGGTTTAAATCACTAGATTGTACTAGTTCATGTCATGGTCTGCTGGATGAGAATACATATCGAGAAAACAATCTTTGTTAAGATGTTGATGTATTATGAATCCCGATGTCTATGTCTTTTATCAATGCACTTTTGTGTCTAAGACCCATCCCGGCTGTTTATTTTCTTTTTGGTACAAGAATATGAATGGTATCGCAAAGATATCCTTGCAACATCAATGGTTCGAAGTTTTTGTCATATTTAATCTGCAATATTAATCTCATCGCTTTGTTATTCTCAAATTTACAATTTACGGACAAACGACTAAGGAATTACGAGACATCTTACCTACGGCTACGTTATTGTGTTGTAGCACTTAATACCCCGGAATTTTCAGAACTGTGGTATAAAGTCACGATTTTAAAAATCAAAAGTTAAATGTCAAATTATAGCGTTTTTTATTCGGAATAAAGTAGTATGCTTTTTAACGGTTTTATGTTTCTTCCTCTTTTAGATTCTCTTGAAGCTAGTGACTTGGGATTCTCCTTAACTAAATTGTTATATATGTTACCCTAACTAAACATCAATGATTCGCGCACTCGGACGTTTGTACTCAATCAGGGTGAGGACAAAAGTATCCGAAAAATATCCGACATTTGTCCTTCGCATGGTAGCGAACAATAAATTATTCGAAAATTCTAAATTCAATATCCGGTTGAATCAAAACGAGCCCTTACATTTGTCATTGGTTTTTTCTATTGTGTGCCTCCACTAGTACAAAATGTCAATTTTAGGACATATTTTTACTACGGTTCTGCTTTTTTGTGTAGTAAATTTGTAATAATGTTTAAATTATTACGGTTTTTTCTTTGACTGTCATAATTTATGACCTATTTTACTACGGGTTTTCAAGAACCGTAATAAAATATTGACCCAAACATTACGGTTATTACATATTGGGTCATTTTATTATGGTTTATTACGAACCGACGTAAAAGACTTACAAATTTACTACGGTTCACTATAAAAATTTATTTAATTAACTTTTTTATTACGGTTAAATAAGAACCGTAGTAAAATGACTTTGCGAAAACCGTAGTAAACAGACTCGCTTAGAACCGTAGTAAACAGACTCGCTTAGAACCGTGGTAAAAATGCCTCAGTTTGAACCGTAGGAAAAATATCGCGGGAATTTTTCCAAATATTAAAATGTATCTTTTAAAATAAGTTCTATCTTCAACTTCAAAATTTTTCCCTAAAATACAGAAGTCGCTCTTCCGATCTCCAAGCGCTCTCCAACCCGTCGCCTCCAAGCCCTCGCCTCCATCCCGTCGCCTCCAAGCCCTCTTTTCCAGGTTTGATTTCATTCTTCCATGCTTCTCGTTATCGATTTAGGGTTACTCCATTCATATGTTTCCCGATTCTGTCTTCAACTTCTTCTTGTTATGGATTTAGGGTTATGGATTTAGTATGTGAACCTGGTGTGATGTGATTAGGGTTTTTCTTCATGTGCTGGCTTTCAACTTTATTGTACTTGTTTTTGTAAATCGGTGAGAGTATTTAGCTGCAGATGATGGCTTATTTTCGCCTTGGTTCTGCTGTGATTCCATCTTCTGAGACATATATTAATAAGATTTCAATCACATGACATTAAGTGCCTGAAAATTCTTTTTCCCATCAATTAAATCAACAGGACTACACAAAGTTGTGCAACCATTCTAATAAGTATAATACTTAGCATTAACCTTGTATCTTGGGAGATAGAAGAATCTGATAGATTTGATGTGTACATTTGGGATGAAGATATATGGATGAATCTTATGGTGTTTAAGCTTCCTCTAAATCTAGATACTCATGTTTTATGGGTGCTGGATGAAACCGAAAACACGTGCAAGGTTATAGCTGATAATGATGAAGATTTGGTCGTGTTTGATGACCTATATATGTATGACCAGTTGAAGAGTGGGCTTAGGAAATCTTCTAAAATCTATGTGGCTTATGACTTTGTCGAAAGTCTTCTTTTCCCTTAGAAGTCCCATGTTGGCAGTAGAGATGGCTGAAGTTGTTTTTTGTTGAATGGCTTGCTTTGTTCTTAGGCACATCTCTTATTAGTTAGTTTGTTGACCATGTTGATCAGTATGATCTACTATTATTAGTGTCATATTTTGAAAGCTCTGTTTAACTTGTACAAGTAGTAGATTTTAGATATCCTGTTGTTTTGAAAGCTCTGTTTATTGAATGAAGGTCATTTACTTGTTTTACAGGTTATGATGAAACTCAAATGATATGTATGGTCCATTTGAAATCAGAAACTTAAATGCAGTAACATTGAGAATTGAATTATTTAATGTGTTCAAGATAAGGAGTATAGAAAGTAGCTAGTGTTGGTGGATAAGGCAATTGAGAAAGAGTAGGTAGAAGAATGTAGAGCTGTTAAGCATTTAGTAAAAGAAAACAACCCAATTAGATTATTGATATGCCAATGATAAAATTGTCATCCTTCTAATCTCATTCATAAACATTACACATGGTTGCCACACTAAGAATGCATTACACTTTTGGTGCACATGAAAAGAATACTTAGAGTTGGTTGATATCCATTTTGTTTTTTTAGAATTGCCTAATTTTTTCTTGTTGAAATCTTTGCTGCAACCGTAACGTTCATGGTAGTATTGGTATTCAAACATTTCAGTTTATTTAATTAGCATGCTGTATTTTGGAAATTTATGGACTTTATTGGATTTTATGCTCGTGTGTATGATTTATACTATACATGTCTTCAAGTTTGATTTCTGTTCTTCCTTCTTGTAGAATAAATTATCCTTGTCAGTTTTCATCCCTATCATATTATTTATCATACCTTAAGGAGTTGACACTCTCTATTATGCTCTTTTCACGTTTATGGCTGATATTTTGTATTTGCAATGTTTAGGCAAAATTGTTAATCACAACTCAAGGAAGGTCTCAAGCCGATTGATTTCTATTTTCTAGTTGACAAGAACTAAGGTATGTTACACATGAAAATTATCCACTGTAATTCCTTTTCAATCTATGATCATGTTAGTATGCCTTATGAATTATCTAGTTTTTTTGTTTAAAATTAAAAAGAACAATTTTGTATGTGCTCAATATCTATCTGTTACATGTATAGGAAGTGGTTTTTTGTCATGGATAGAAAATGGATGTCTTCAAATAATCGAACATCAAAAGATTATATAAATGGAGTTGAAGAATTTATGAATCAAGCAATTTTATTTCATGGGGTAGTTGGGAAAATGCCATGTCCTTGTGTTATGTGTGGCAACCATGTGCACGGTACTCATACTGAAGTAAAATCAGATTTGTTTTCGTATGGGATTGATAAAAGTTACACTCGATGGTTATTTCATGGTGAGAAAGAGGATGTTGACTTGCACGGTAGTAAGGAAGATGGGGACTACGAGGGTGATAGATTAGAAGATATGATTCGTGATGCTCAAGACAATTTACATGATGCACCTAGGGGAATTGATGACTTGTTGAGTGATGCAGAGGTGCCACTATATACTAGTTGCTCTAAGTATAGCAAATTATCTACTGTTGTGAAGCTGTATAACATCAAAGCGGGTAATGGATGGAGTGATAAGAGTTTTACGTCTCTATTAGAACTTTTGAAAGATATTCTTCCTGATGATAACGTTCTCCCGAGCCGTACTTATGAAGCCAAAAAGACGTTGTCCCATATGGGAATGTCCTACGAGAAGATACATGGTTGTCCCAATGACTGTGTGCTGTACCAGAAGGAATATGCCTCCCTACAGAGTTGTCCGAGTTGCAATGCTTCCAGATATAAGAAAGAAAAGGTCCCTGCTAAAGTGCTTTGGTATTTTCCAATCATACGCAGATTTAAGCGTATGTTTTCAATCCCAGTGATGCGAAGAATTTGATTTGGCATGAGACAAAAAGGTTAAAGGATGGTAAGCTTAGACATCCGGCAGATTCTCCTCAATGGCGGTATATAGACGCTAAATATCCTGATTTTTCCAGAGATGGCAGAAACCTACGCCTTGCACTATCCGCTGATGGAGTGTGTCTGCATGATAATTTTGGTAGCTCTTATAGAATGTGGCCCGTCCTTTTGTCAAGCTATAACCTGCCTCCATCACTATGCATGAAGCACAAGTATATCATGTTATCATGTTGATTTCAGGACCAAAACAACCTGGGAATGACATAGATATATATTTGGCACCACTGATTAAGGATTTGAAATTATTGTGGAAAGACGGAGTTGAAGCATTTGATGCATATAAGCAGGAAACATTTAACTTGAGCGCACTTCTGTTTTGCACCATAAATGATTTTCCAGCTTATGAGAATCTTTCTGGATATACTACAAAAGGCCATCCATGCTTGCACAAGTTGTGAGATGAATACCCATCATATGCAGCTTCCAGTTACTAACAAGACGGTGTATATGGGCAGCCGTACTTTTCTCGCAGAGGATCATCCCTATCGTAGGCAGCGAAAAAAATTCAATGGAGAAGTAGAGGAAAAGATTGATCCAATGCCCATAACGAGTCAACAAGTGTATGAGAGGGTGAAAGATATAGAATTAACATTCGGGAAGAGGCATCCGTTTGGAAAGAAGAGGAAAATTGAAGCCGTCAATGGGTAGAAAAAGAACTCTATATTTTTCTCCCTTCCTTATTGGAGATTCTTATTTGTTAGGCATTGCCTAGATGTGATGCATATAGAAAAGAACGTATGTGATAGTAGCTGAATGATCTAGGGAAGACAAAAGATGGCGTCAAATCCAGGGGAGATTTAGCTGCCATGGGAATCAGACCGAAATTAAAAGTAGAAAAAAGGGAAATCGGAATTATTTGCCTCCAACATGTTATACACTTAGTAAGAAGGAGAAATCTGATTTTATTGAGTTTCTTTCTGGAATAAAAGTTCCAAGTGGATACTCGTCTAACATCAAGAATCTTGTTTCAACCACTGATTTGAAGTTAGTTGGCCTGAAGTCTCACGATTGTCATATTTTGATGCAAGAGTTGTTGCCAATTGCCATACGCAACATTTTGCCGAAGCGTGTTCGATTTGCAATCTCTAGATTGTGTTTTTTCTTCAAGGCAATTTGTAGCAAAGTAATTGATCCCAAAGATCTGGATTCTTTACAGAGTGGGGTTGTTCTCACTTTGTGCGAGCTTGAGATGTATTTTCCACTATCTTTCTTTGATATCATGGTTCATCTGGTGCTTCACCTAGTTAGAGAGGTGAGATTATGTGGTCCAGTCTATTTGAGATGGATGTACCCTTTTGAAAGGTTCATGAAAGTGCTTAAGAGGTATATATTGAACAAATATCGTCCGGAAGGCTCGATCGTTGAACGATATATTACTGAAGAAGCAATTGAATTTTGTGCTGAGTATTTGCCTGATATACAACTCATTGGTATTCCTGCAGCTGCACGGATTTACACAACAGAAGGAGAGGGAATTTCAGGAGCAAATCTAATGAGCATGTCACATGAGGATAGTAAAAAAGCCCACCTTTACGTTCTTCGTAATACAGATGAAGTTGAACCTTATATAGAAACGCATATGAATATTCTGAGAAGCTTGAATCGAAGAAGAAATGAGGCTTGGATTTTGAATGAGCACATCCGCACTTTTACTGAATGGTTCAAACAGAAGGTGTCAACCGAATTAGAAAATTCGGAAGAGGTGTCCGAGAAGCTGAAATGGTTATCTTATGGCCCAAGGATGGAAGCGTTTCATTTCAGTGCATATAGTATTAATGGGTATACATTCTGCACGAAGGTTCGTGATGCAAAAAGCCCAATGCAAAACAGTGGTGTCACTCTCATAGCTCAAGCTCTCCATATTTCGAGTTCTAAAGATAAAAATCCAGTTATTGCAAACATGCAATATTATGGAGTGATCGAGCATATTTTGGAGTTGGATTACACTGATTTTAAGGTTCCTATGTTCTCTTGCAATTGGGTTGACAACAATAGTGCTCTTACAGTTGATGGCTTAGGATTTACTCTTGTGGACCTCCTCAACAAGTTCGGTCATAAAGCAGATCCATTCTTTTTTGCATCACATGCAAAACAAGTGTTCTTTGTATCCGATCCAGCGGACAAGAAACTGTCAATTGTTCTATCAGCAAGAAAGAGGTTTCCTATTGATGAGCTCGAAAATGACATAGGCGATATTGTTGAAGGAACTATTTGCTCTAAAGTTCCGGTTGAGGATGATAATAGTGTTGAAGAATTGTATGTTAGAGATGATCACAGTGAAGGCACATATGTCAGGGATACGAGTGGATCTGTAACTGCTCCATCAAAGAAAAAAATAAAAAATAAAAAGAGGATAATGCGCCACCAGATAATACACAGAAGAGGAAAACACAGGCTAATCCTAAATCCAACCCTAAAAAGAAAAAGAAAAACAATAACTAATAGGAGTTTTTTAGTGTTTACGTCGTAGTTTTTAATTTATAGGGAAACAATTATTTTAGTTTATTGATTTCGTTGGAGCCTTAACATTTGTGTTTGTTAATGGAGTAGTGGACCATGCAGTTTTTGTTATGTTTGAATATGATTTCTTGTCGCGTTAATTTTTCTTTTTGTTATGTTTGAATTTGATTTGTGAACGGTGTTTGATTTAAATAGAATAACTATTCAAACCTAGATAATGTACGTACAATGATAGCTTGAACTAACTATTCTGTACAACATGACATCATTTTTCCCAGCCTTGGATTAATAACGTCCCTCAACACTTTCAAAATCATATTGGTCTTTACCAAATATTTGTGTACCACAAAATTCCATCAAGTAAATCATTGTCGTTAAAAATGCATACCTGAATGGTAGCCAAAGCTACTATGTTTACCGTGTTCTAATAATGGTGTGGAATTAAGACTTTCATGAAGACATGATATTAACGTACGTACGTACAGTTTAATTAAATTAACTAGATGTAATTATTTTAATAATACTGTTGTAATTTTTTGTAGATTGATGGGATCCTCTAACAAAGAAGAAGACACAAGGTCAGATGGAAGTCCTCAAAAAAAGAAGAAAATTAAACGAGGGTGCGGTCTCTTAGCAAAGTGTAATAAAATGAGAGGTGACAAGAAAAAATTCAAGGTGGAATGGAATACAAAAGGACATCCAATTGGGATAACTCGTGTAAACCTGATGAGCTACATTGGTAAAGCTACACGTTCTCCAGTCAACATTAATATTCCAAGATGGGATAAAGTTCCTATGCATATTAAAGAAGCCATATGGAAAGATGTTTCGGTAAGGACACAATGAACTTTTTTCCTTGATTATTTTGCTAGGGTTGTTGACAAATTTAACTTCTACCTATAGGGTACACAAGTTGAAGTGGCTTATTACCACAACCAGTGAACGGTTCAGGCATTTTAAATCAGACTTGACATGCAATAAATTGAAGGATGAGAAAGGAAACATAAAACCTCATCCTCCTTCGTCCTGTACGTTCATTGATCAAGAGTCATGGGATAACTTCACGGCAACGAGGCAAAGTAAAATTTTCATGGTATATCTCAGCTTAAGTAATAATGTTCAATTCTCTTGTTTGATTTATAATCTTTCAATTACATTATGTTTTAACACCCATGAATATATAGGAGGAAAGTGAGAAAAAACGTGCTCTTGCCAAGAAGAATGAAAGTTTATCTAATACCTTTCGTTTAGGATATGATGGCCTTGAAGAAATTCTGGTAAGCTAGTGATTTTTTTACTTGCTTGTTTATATGGTAATAAAATATAATATTATTGATGCAGATTGAAAAAAGTCAGCAGGGACACGAGGATTCTCAAGGGCCTCATTTAACTGCATCATCGATTAGCATACCACGACATGATTTGTGGCTAGCTGCTCGAACACGTCCAGATGGAAGTATGAACAATTCAGTTAGAAAAATAGCAGATAAAATGGTAATTTTATATTCTAGTCCGATAAAGCTTTTATATGATATTGATTGTGTGCAATGAGCTCATTGACTAAATGCTACTCTATTCTGAAGCTTTATAAGATAGATTTAATTATCAGAATATGGATTATGCACTTTCAAAAACCTATTCATCAAGGTTTTATTATAATATCACTGCATCATTCTCAAGCTACATAAGAACAAAGTTACACCATCTCAAAAGTTCAACATATCGTTAGGATTACTCTTTTGTGTGTTTACTTCAATTTAATCGTTTCACGTCAAGACTTCCTATCATGCCAAGCCTCTCAAGGTGAAGTTGAAGTTAATCTAAGTGAGCGACATGATATATTAGCTACAGTTTTGGAAAAGAAAGAACACCCAGGTCGTGTTAGGGCAGCGGGAGCAGGAGCGTATTAGTAATTACTTTGAAAAAAATAAAAAAGAAGAAAAAGAGAAAAAAATGCAAGCTAGAATATCATACTTGGAGCGGGAGCTAGCAGTAGTGAAAAAGAAGGTCAGTGACCCACATCATGGAGAAGACAAAATTCCAAATAAAAGTGAAAATGTTCAAGATATAGATTTTCCAGAGGTAAATTTCTTAATTTTATTTGGATTCTACTTATAAGTTTATTAAGTGGTTCGTCAGTTAGTCAGCTTGCAAATATACATTGGCAAGCTGAGAGTCCAGGATCAAACTCACGTGTATCTTAGTCTTCGCTTTCAGTTTTTAGTGTTCTTGATCTCATCTGTATTGTCTCTTCTGTATTGAGTTATGAGAATTTCGACGTTCTCTTTCAGAAATAGCAGCTATTGATTTTCAATAATCTTAATTTGATGACCAATCATAACAAATTCTAAATCTTTTAATGTAAACGGTACTCATGTTGTAACTTGTAATTGATTGTCTTGTAAGGTAATCATAGGTTAATAATGTGCCATAGGGATACTTTATATGATAGATGCATTTATACCAAACAAGGCCTAAATCTCAATCCCTAAATGCAGATCCATTGTCTGATGCAAATTCTTGGCATATGGGGTCTATGAAATTTACTCTATTCTTATTAATTTGGGATCTAGAACATATATAAAGGATGTGATTAGTGTAAACGGTACTCATGTTGTAACTTGTAACTGATTGCCTTGTAAGGTAATCATAGATTCTTTTATCTTATATTTTTCACTTGTCAGTACTAGGCAGGTTGCGCGTGCGCTTGCGCACGCGATTTGATCATTTAACATTTAGCACACTCGGGTTTGATCGTTTAACATTTGTTGACAGAGAATCATTGTTTACAGCAATGCATCACCCTTTTCGGGTTTCACTGCAAATGCCACCAGCAATATCAAACGTGTGAAAAAGAAGACACAAATAAAGGGTCAGATCTAAGATTTAACCCTGCGAATATGAGCAAATGCATGAGAAGATAACCATGATAGTACAAATGCAAATAGATGTAGTGGTGCCTTCGCCTCAGGATTTGAGTGAAATATATTTCAATTCTCAAAGGATATTTGCATATTAGAACTTATCAAGCCTGAAAATCATTAGTCAATCACTCTTATAAGATTTGCTCTTTAAGAACGAGCATGGGTAACTTACATGTATTATATCAAAACATATACTAAAATTTCAGAATTTATAAGGTCATTAATCACTCTCCTCTAGACGATAGATCCTTTGCATTTGCACCTTGCTTTGTTATGGCAGCCGAAGTCCTGTTTAGCCAAAAAAGCATTTATAGCAAAACAGGATAATCTGTATCCAATATCCCACGTTTATAGGTGTATTCTAACATGAAACATTGCACAGTTTTGAGTAGTTTCTTTTGTAGATCCAATTTTCAGAAACTTTACAGTTAAACCATAAATAGTAAATAAAAAACAAAAAAAATGAATTAACTTGTCAGATTTATTGAAGATGAGATTTCGGTTTCATAAGCAGCATTTTCCAACAAGTGAATACCTCCATTTTATGCTTTCCATTGACTGCCTCCAATGCTGTAAGAGCCTGGTCCTTCGTCCCATACTTCAGGAATGCACACCCTGAAAGTTAGAAAGATTAATGGAATGTCTCGAATTTATTGCACCTCTCATGAGACCAGCCCACCATATTACAAACTACAGTTGATTGTTGACTATAATTTTCTTCCAATAAGAAAGTTTTGCCATGCACCAAAAAGTTATTCATTACCTGCTCGCGATAATTAACTCTTGTGCCTTCATTATTATTGAAGTAGTTTGCAAAGTTCACTAAAGGAAAAACGAATGTCGCTCTCCCTATCAACACGAGTGGCAAAAAATTTGAGCTGACAGCAAGTGATATTTAAGCTCTAAATTTACAAGTCTTGCAAAAAAATTTGTGTTCTTGTATAGGAATTCTGTATAAAGAAAAAAATACAAAGCAGTAGTGTTACCCTGCATTGCTTGCTTTCCATTGATCAAGATCCAATGCATCCATACCAACATACAAGAAGATGAAAGCTTCTGCAAGGAATGACATTGTTGCAACGTGTGCCTGAAATTGTAAATGCACAACTTATAAAATAACCTAATGTTATAATATGAAATTGATGTATCTTAGTTGAGAGATGTTTCTGACTTGGTTGTAGTTCTTGAACTATGAGTAATGTTGTGCCATGTATAATGTGACATGACAATGCCACAGAAGAAGACTGTCAGGATTCCACTCAGAGACATAAGCTACAAATTCTCACAACAAATCAGTGACAAATCAAAAGTAATTGCATTCATGTAAGCTAAACTTTTTCTGTCGTTTCTATACCTTAGCACTCATGTAAGATAAATAAGCCATGATTATCATAATTGCGATTTCGCGATCTGTTGATTGTCTGTATGTAAATATATAGAGACGGTCAAGCATATATACGAAAATAGGACGCCGAGAATGTACAAAATTTGATTTTGGTACCTTTCAATGTAGAGTGTCTTTATGATGTAAGCACTTAGGAGACCAACCTGTGTTTTTTTAAATTAACCACTTAGATTAGTAGACGAGTGTTAATGATAATCAAAGCATAATACAACATGCAAGTTACAAGATTTACCAAAATACCAAGAAGAGTGCTGGTGAAGAAGAGGTAGAAAAAGGTCCCACTGAGGCTCAATGCAGTCATGCCATTGACATTGCTGAAATCGATTGACTGAACCGCATTGAGAAGCACAATTGATGTGGCATCATTAACTACACCCTCCCCCAAACACTATGCTGTAAAGATATGGTGTTTCATCTTGATTCGGAATTTGTAGATTATCCGGAAATTAACAAATTAAACTATATTCGACCTAGCATTTATATATCATAGGGAAACATTATATTGTACCTGCAAGGTACAAGCTGAATCTCTTGCTGATAATATTGCACCAATAGATGCAGATTTTTCGACAATCAATTAGTCCACATATACGGTAAGCAGATTGATAAAAGTAGAAAAGTTTTAAAGACCATAATTACGAATTACCCAAATAGTCATGCACATCCAGTTGTGTCACACCAATCCATTTGAACAATAGAAATGCACCTGAAAGTTTGTAGGAGAGCATACTATTTTTAGCAATTCTTTTGTTGTTTGGCTGTTTATGTTAAAGAAATTAAGATTAAGAATCACAGGAAGGCAGTAAGATTGCACATATTACCAAGTGATATAAGGCAGAAGGAAATTATGGTCCCAACTCCCAAGTATTCCAAACAATAGAATCATAGAGAAATTCTTAAAGAATTGTTTTTTCTTGGCCTCAAAACTGCAAAGGAGTTAGCAGCATTTAAAGAAAGAGATTACAAATGCTCAACAAAAAAAGAAAGAGATTACAAATTACACATGTAAACGAAATCGATTTACCCTGCATTGAAAATGATAGGAGGAAGCAAATAAATTAAGAAGAGCTCCTCACTAAACACTAGAATCTTCGAGCTGTCGCCTTTACTCCATAGCAATACAACTGCTCCAGAGATCAAACCCTTAATGCACAATCACAATAATGTTTAGGAACACATTTGATCAAAGATGATTGGATTAAAACTAAAAGCAGTGTGTGGTGTACCAAAACAAGGGCGATGATGGATTCGTTAGCCCATCGATTCTCCTAGAGCAAATGTCCAATGACGAAGCATCCACAGAGGACCGAGAAGAACACGGTTATGGCTATGACTCTATCACTGAGAGAAATAGTATGTTGAACATATTGAAAAGCCCTTTGTTTCAGAGAGTTGCGCCTCTAAGTAAGGAGGCGAGGCTTAAATCACCTGTGTTGGATAAGAAGAGCTCGAACCTTTCAAGTGGACCAGGACTGCAACACCAATTTCTCTCGGCCGAGAGCTATGGTTGCTCCAAGCAGTTGAAGCGGTGCAGGCCAAAATACGACCTCGGTGGCCAGATCCGAAAGCATTTGGGAGGGAGAAGGAAATGAGAGTGAGAGAGAGAGAGAGTCGTTTAAAAGAGTTCAACAATGGAAGAGAAGGGTGGCGGAATTCTAGAGTTTAGTCAAATGGAAAGAGATGAAGAAAGATATGACAAATAAATTAATGGGTTGGGCCAAGATAGTGAATTATGTTAATAAAGCCCGATCCAGCAGGCAGATGCTGCCAAAATAAGAGTACTGTTCATTAAGAGGGTTTTGGACTGAATGTTTACTGGCTTCACTAGAACCTGGTCATCCAATTGTTGCTATCGAAAGTGTATATAATACTCTTGATATTCAGAGTGTCATGATTCATAGCAAGCCACTACAACCTGGAAACTTGAAAGTTGAAGTCACTGAGGCTAAGGTGGGAGAAGCTCCTTTGCCAGTACCTGGAGGGGAGTTTACTATTGTATTTGATGCAGTAAATACTATGTTGAGTGGCAAAAAACACTCATTTCCTCATTTTCTTGAAGAAGGTAAAAGTTAAAAATATTTTAGACACCAGAACTCTTTATTAATTGCTAAGTGTTTTAATAAGGTTTTTTAATGTTGAATGAGCTACAGGGTACAAGTGAAGAAAATAAAAAAAGAAAGAGGTGTAACATAGACTTCGACAATCAATCAGAGCCATCTAACACTATCAAAACAGGTTAACCAAAAAAAGTGTTGAATGAGTTGGTGTTGACCCCGGTACCAAAAAAAGTGGATTACTTCAATTGATATTTCAAGAACAAATTCAGGCTACACATGTATCTGCGTATATCGGGTAAGTTACTTTTATGTTTAACATATATATATTATGTATCATCGTTATTATGTATAATCGTTTTTCTGCTTTGATTAAACCTTGTAGGTTTTTGCTAGCTGCTCAAAGTGAAATGCTTTCTGATGCACATGGATTTTTTTTGTCCATTTCAAATTGTTGAATTGTCATTGAAATTCAAGAAAGATCGACCAAAAGATAAACTTGTACTTGGAGAAGTTAGAGTGACACAACGAGCACAATATATTGCAGATGTAATGAAAAATGATAAGAAACATCAGTTGTTTTTTGCTCCATATAACGCCAAGTAAGTTAAGCAATATCTTATTTTATTTGAAATATTACACATGCAAAATGTTATATTTTACTTGGTTTATTGTTAATATATAAGAACCATTGGATGTTATGTGTTATTCATCCTTTCAAAGATATGGTATATTGGTTTGATCCCCTTGGGTTTACACTAAGAGATGACATCAAAAGGGTAGTTGAAACATACGTAAGGATTTCTTTACTACTTTCGAAATCTACTAGCTCTAAATTAAATTGTAATTAATTTACTTACTTATAAACAGGGGTATGAAAATGTGGATTGCGCATAGTAATTTGAACAAATTTAAGAAGTCTATAAAGTGGACAGAAGTGAAGGTTAGTTTTATTTTATGTAATCTTCTTCATATCTTGATTTTTACCGCTTATATAATGCAAGAGTTTTCTTCATATTATTTAAATCTGATTAATGATATTGTCATGTGAACTGAGTTATTTGTTTTCCTTGTAGTGTCCTCGTCAAACAAATAATATAGATTGTGGGTATTACATTCTTCGATATATGCTAGATATTATGAGAAGAAAAAAAGACTCTACTCCTGTGAAACTAAAATTTGCAAGCTACTTTCTCTATTAAAATTGGATTTCAACTTAAGTAAAATATAATCTTTGAAATGCAGTGTTATCCAGAACCAAATGGGTCGAAACCACTTACAGCAAAGCAGATAGATCAAGTTCGAGACGAGTGGATTTCTTTTGTGCAGAGTTTCATGGATTTAGGTACACAAATTTAATTCAGATTAGGAGTAGGTTATAGTATATTGATGATTTCTTTCATTACTATTTTTTTGAAGATCAAGCTTGGTATACTTTATTTTATATGATGAATTTGGTAAACGTTATTTGATTAGTTATATATGAAGGATTGTTGGATGTTCATTGGAATTTACTACGGTTATAACAGGATTACTATATATACATTTACTACGGTTATAATAAGATTATTACATACACATTTACTACGGTTGTAACAAGATTACTACATACACATTTACTACGGTTGTAACAAGATTACTACATACACATTTACTACGGTTGTAACAAGATTACTACATACACATTTACTACAGTTATAACAAAATTACTACATACAGATTTACTACGGTTTTTAATGAGAGTAAAAAATATGCATTTTTACTATGGTTACTCATTTATTATGGTTTGAAAAACCGTAGTAAATATGAGAACCGTAGTAAACAGAAAGACTACAACCATTTTTGCTACGGTTCTGAACCGTAGTAAAACATGTATTTGAACCGTAGTAAAATTGCCATTTTGTACTAGTGCTCACAATAAACGACTAAAAAGGGAAGGTAATACATTGGAAATGTAAGAAGATGGGTTTACCCATTTTCCTCGATGGGTAGGGCCTAAATCTTTCCTCTTTTAGTTGTTTATTGTGTGTCTATGGACACACATTAGACAAACTTTTTGTCCTTTATGGGATTGAGGACAAATCCGATATCCGGTTGATTTGCACTCTATTAAGTTGAGGACAAAAAAAAAAAATTTTTTTTGTTGAAATTTTTTTTTCTCCTCATATCAATTTTACGGGTGCTGCGGACAAATACGCTATCAATTTATATCAATTTTACGGGTGCTGCGGACAAATACGTTATCAATTTTACGGGTGCTGCGGACAAATACGTTATCAATTTTACGGGTGCGCCTATAAAGATCCTTAACTAAAATAAATAAATAAGTGATCGTAACTGCAATATATGAGCATTACTCGGTGAAAGGGAAGAACACTGCTCACTTCCCTGGACCATTGATCTCTTCTTCTTTTTTTTTGGTCAAATGGACCATTGATCTATGATCCTTTTTGTTGAACTATTTGTGTCCAATACACCTTTCTCAATTAAAGACTAAGCTTCTACACTACATAACTAAACATTAATAAATTACCCTAGTATAAATACTCCCCTCTTTCTTCCCAGATCTAATCTCCTCGTCTCTTCCGCCTCCCTCTTCCTTCCGCCTCTGTCTTCCAGATCGCAATCCCGACCTCCAAATGCACAACCGAACAAGCCGCATCCCTTGGAATCCCTCTCTCCATCGTCGACGATTATCCGCTCTCCTACTCCTTCTCAGCAATCTCCGGTGCCTTGCATCTGGCCTCATCGAACGCGACAACAACCTCCATAGCCCCATCTCTCCTTCATTCTCTCCTTCTTCATCTAAACTTTGAAGTTTCTCCTGCTGCGAGGGTTGGTGGAATCAAAAGAGGGGAGATGAACATCAGCCGGCCGTCGGTGCATCCGGTTGAAGCGCCGCCACTAACAGACGGCGGTAAGCACCACGGTCTGATGGTGAGGATGAAGGACATTCAAGGGATGTCGAGAACTACTGGAAGTCTAATCCTCCGAATTTTCCAGCCCGTCTTCTCCGTCGTCTCTTTATCTGTCATGGCTACCACAAGCGATTTCTCCACCGCCACTGCTTTCATGTTAGATTCTTCTCTCTCACTTATTCATCTGATTGGAAAATGTTTTTGCTGTCAACATTCCAGTTCGTCTTCTCCGGGAACTACTGGATGATTTTTTATGTTTCTGATTGGAAAATCTGAATAGCGTGATTGTTGATGTTGAGATGAACTATTTTTGTTGTTTCATTTAAAGTTTTTGCTCACGAGCTGTTATATATGTATGACAGTTGGATGATTTTTTATGTTTCTAATTGGAAAGTTTGTATAGCATGATTGTTGATGTTGAGATGAACTGTTTTTGTTGTGAACAAATATCTGGTTGTTGCTGTTGGCATACAAAGTTTTAGATGTAGTTTTGTTGAAGTTTTAGATGTTTTTGCTGTCAACAGATATCTGGTTGCTGCTGTATAGCATGATTGTTGATGTATGACAGTGAATCTTGAAGTTGACTGCAATGCTCTCAGATTGCAGATGATCTGAGAAGTTTTAGATGTAGTTTTGTTGACTTCAATTTTTCATATTTTTTGTAGCACAACTTATTTAATTGATTTGCAATGAACCTGCAAAGCTTGAATAGTGAACCTGCCTTGACAAATTAATGAACTTGTGCAGGACTGTGTATTCAATTGGTCTTGTTTCACTGCAGTTCTTGTTATAAAAAATAGAAGTTGTTTGCTGACTTTGAATTAATTGCAGCTTAAACTGATCAACTGATCAACTGCAAGGCGCTGTAACGTGTTGACATCAGCTTCAACCGGTTTCAAGGCGAGTTACCGTGTGAGAATGCCTCATGCTGAACTGCACATTCCTATGCTGAACTGCACATTCCTCGCGTTGTAACGTGTTGACACCTTCTTTTTAGTATGTGTTGACAAATTTTTAGTGTGTTTATAGTTTTTAAAAGGTGTTGACAATGTAATTTAGTGGTGTTGACAAGCTTTGTAAAGTGTTGATAATTTTGTAATATAACTAGTGTTGTATGTTGTTGACCGTTTATTAGTCGTGTAAACAATTTATTTAGTTGGGTTGACAACTTATTTAGTCGTGTTGACAACTTATTTAGTTGTGTTGACAACTTTTAATCGTGTTGACAACTTATTTAGTCGTGTTGACAACTTATTATTCTTGTTGACAGCTCTATTAAAATATTTGTTGACAGCTCTGTTATAAATTTTGTTCTGTAAAAAATTTGTTGACAACTCTGTTAAAAATTTGTTGACAACTTTGTTAAAAAAATTGTTGACAGCTCTGTAAAAAAAAATTGTTGACAACTCTGGTAAAAAATTTGTTGACAACAAATGGGGTACTTTCTTATAACTTAAAAAAGTGATGCAAAAACTTAAAAAACATAACAGTTTTAGGGTATTTACCCAAAAACCGACCTTTTTGTTTTGGCTGATTTGTGGGATTGTGTTGATGAAACTATAACTATATATATATCATTTATTCTGGCCCTATCTATTCTACGTGTCAATCTCTTATTAAAACTCTTTTTTTTTCTAACCAATTTTTAAAAAATAAAAAAATCAGCCCATTATCAATAGTGTAGATTCGATTAACCATTAACCATACTTAACCTATTTTTTTCTAACCAATTTTAAAAAAATAAAAAAATCAGCCCATTATCAATATTGTAGATTCGATTAACCATTAACCATACTTAACCTATTTTTCTGCATTATACTATTTTACTCTTCCCGTGATTCACTGCCATTGAAAATTTGAAATCGTCATTTTAGGAACTAGGAAGACCTTATCTCCTTCATCTTTACTACTGAGTCAAAATTGAAGTTTTCTTCTTCAAGTTTCAAGCCTCACCACATCTATTCTTCTCGACCTTTTACCCTTTCACCGTTTGACTTTCATCTATCTTCCCTTGGACCTTTCGATGCAGCAGTTCATCCACCTTCATCTCCTCCATTTTCTTAGTCCACGCTTTTGTCTGGATGCCAATTTCATGGTAAGCAATATCTGATACATCTACTATTTACTTCCATCTTTGTGTTTTTCACTTTCATTATCTTTTAGACTAAATTGTTTTTGGGTTATAGTTGAATCCTTTAATGCAATTTAATTTATGAATATAATCATGCTCAACAGGTGTTCGATGAAATAACTCATTGAATTTTTTCCCTTACTACTCACTCTGTTTTCGTTGTCAATCGATACAAACTTTTGCCCGATTGAAATTGTGTTTGAGTTGACCAAATATGTTTTTTGTAATTTTAGTTATCCAAATCTTAATTTCAAAACCAATTGGTAATGTAGGTTTCCCTAGATTGAAAGGTAGATGGAAAAGATAGAAGAATCAGCTAAGCTGAAACGTAAATTTCCATTAAAACTCCTATTATGCTCGTATATGTTCTGGTATGTCTTTAATAATGCTTGATATACTTCCTTAGAATATACTGTAGAACTTATATTGTCTTGGTTTGGATTTGCATCAATTAACAGTTTGCATCAATTAATAGTTTGCATCTATTAATCTAATCTTGTGCAGAATTCTTATGCATTTTTTGTTTCATTGCTTTCCTGAGATTTTTACTCATTCATCAAGCCTCTTTAGCAGAATTGTCCATTAGGCATTGACTCATTAATTGCTTCCAAAATTTCAGGTGGCAGGTATAGACCCCTTGTGCACTATAATTTTTAAATCTGTCCAAAGGGTTCCTTTCTCTTAGCGCACTCCTTGGATGCCATCAGAATGCCTTCCACTTGAAGATGGATTGAATGCGTAAGATTCGTATTTTCACCATTCCATATTGCCCTTTTAATACATGTCACTCAGTGTCTTCTTTAGAATAAAATGTGATGCTTCGTTTGAGGTTGAAGGATATGCATGTCAATGAACCAAAATCAAATTGTGAAACCCAACGTATCCACTGTTTATTAATTCAAGCTTCTATCCAAATGAACTTCGTGTGTTTGAGATACTGCTATGGACAAATATTTTATTCAATTTAGACTGCACGTGTTGAGATTCATGTTTAAATCTGTCCAAAGGTTTGTTGACTCTGTTCAGCTTTTCCTTCAGTTTTAGTGGATGAAATTTCCATGAATATACTTATGTATCATTGTTTTCTTTAATTCATGTGGAATGACCCAGATTGTGAACAAAGTACGAGAAATTAACCTTTGAGATTGAATTTCTCAAGTACTTGCAATTTTTGTGAAATTCAAAAATGATTGCATTTGTTTTTTTATTTTTGTTTTTGTATCAATTTGAATGCATATCATGATTCTAATTCTATAGAGTTGTGGTTTATCTTTTGTACTTCAATAGAATTATCTCTTTGATGTTTTTTCAATGCAGTGAACAACCAAATAACAGTGAATATCATAAGGAAAATAGAATGGCAAGAAAACTGAAAATGATGCAGAAAAGAAACAGAAGTGTTCATCAGATTCAAAATGCAGGTATTTGTTATTTTCTATGTTGCTTGTATTTTTCATTTATTATAAGTAGGTGATAGTTGTCTACTATAATAATATTATTGGTTGCTTGTGTAATGGCACAAGGTTAGTGGTCATCAAGTTAATGACACACCCCATTGAGGTTGAGATTATTTCTGGTGCCAACATCGGATTTAGGGTTATCATTCCTCGCTTGCTACTCACTCTGTCAGATGTCACGTTGCCTTTCAGGTTGAGACGCAGACATTTTTCTCTCAGTGTTTGTTTTGCAATAACTATCAACAAAAGTCAAGGGCAATCCCTATCTCGAGTTGGTTTATTTCGTCCAAGACTTGTATTTACTCAGGGCGATTGTATGTTGCGTTTTCAAGGGTTACAAGCTGAATGTACTGATATGTGATAAAAACAATTGCACATATAGTGAAACAATTAATTTGGTTTATAAGGTGTTTAATAATGTGATGTAAACTTAGCTAATTGGATATTTTCGACATTAGACAGTGAATGATTTATTTGAATAAATTTCTACATTTTAGTCTTGTTGAATTTCATTTATTTTTTATGTTTATACTTATTTTATATATCCCGTGCCATGCACGGGTATTACACTAGTGTAGATAATTTTGTGTTGTAAATTTGTCCCTCCGTTCAATATACGGAGATTTTCCAAAATAAAAACTATCTAAAAATCAAATTACAAAAAATCAAATTTAAGAATAATTAAAATTTCAAATCTAGCTATCTTAGCTATCATATATATTAAACCTATCCTTTTAAAGCAGAGTGATTTTAGATTTAATTTGTTAAATAATTACTATTTTATCTTTAATTTTAATTATTAATAGATAATGTAATTACATTAAAAATAAATCTTAAAAAATTATATATATGATTCCTTTCAATAACAAAAATAAGCTATAAATTTCTAAAATAAAATTAGGATGATTTTTGATAATAAAAATTAAGTCAAGCTACATAACTTTCATGAAATAAAATATATTTTTATAAATAGTATTAAAAAAAATAATTTAATTTTCTTATTTGATAAAAGTTAATTAATTTAATTTTTTGGATGAATACAAATCAAAAAACATAAATTTTCTAATGAATAATATGAAGATTGCTCTAGCATTATGTTTAACGCAAACTCAATTGATTAATTGAAACAAAAACAACACAAGTTGCAAGACACAACATAGTGTCATACAACAATAACATAAGACCAACCTAATTTAACACACTAAAATCAAGTTGCAAGACGCAACATATATAGTGTCATAAAACAATAACATAACCCTAATTTGTGAAGGAGTTGTTTCACATAAACCTAATTAGAAGACCATAGCTAAAGATCAAAAGGACCCTCGGGATCAAGCTGCCTGCAAATGGACAAATAAGCCAAATAGAGAAGCCTATCCTTAGCTGCAGTCCGGTGGTGACCGTTGTGCTTACAGAAATACTTCAACTGATCTCCCGTGCAACATCCAAGCATCTGACCGAGGAAGAGGAAGAGCCAGTTAGTGTTCTTCTTCTTCCCCTCCACCTCCGGCTTAACCGCGTTTTCCTGCCCACATTGTCGACATGCTGGCAAAATCGGGTTCAGCCACTTATCCGGTGCTCGGTGACACAACTCCTCCCCGTTCAGTATTATGTAATTAGCTAACTCTATGAACTTCTCGTCTAGCTCCAACTCCATCTCGTATGCCTGCTCACACTTCCTGAACATACAATAGTAGTCTTGCAAGTTATCTAAAGGGGACCCGTGTCTTGCCTGAACAAAAAAAAAAAAGAAAAAAAGATTGATTAGTACCTGCACTTGACTTTCCCCGTGATGGAAACGATTCCGCGGCTTTTGAGAATGTTGGAGGAAAAGACCTCACATCGCTTGTTCGTAGACCAAGGATAGGGTTGCGGGATCGTCTTGCTCTTCTTCTTTTTAGAAGAAGAGGGTCGGCTTTGTTTTTGTTGGTTTTGTTCTTGACGTTGTTGGTCGGTATCAGCAACCGACTCAACAACAGACTCTGGAGGATTTGGAGCCGTCTGAAAAGATTCGTTTGTTAATGTCAGAACCGGTGGTGTTGGAGGTTCTGAAACCGCCTGAACAGACTCGACGTTTTTTATTGTGAGTGACAACGTAGGCGCCGCCTGAGTGACAATCGTTGAGTCATCGTTTGTCGGTGTCAGAACCTGAAAGACGAAAGGCTGCAAATCACGTTTAGGTTGGTTTTGTTGGGGGGAGGAGGAGCATGAAGGTTGAGGGTCATTGTCGTAAGAAGAGGAGATGGCTAAGGTGAGTCGGAGTTGGTCATCGTTGCCGATGTTTCTGTCGAGACAAGGAGTTGGATCAGAAGCCATTGAAGATGTATGAAATTGAACAAGGAGAAGTTGGATCGATCAAGTATAAAGTTGTTTAGTTAAAAAGAAATCTTAACCACTTTGATATCTTGTAAGATTCTCTAATTGTTTATTCTAAAACTCAGTGAAAATTAAATCATATTCCTCTAAGATTAAAACTCAGTGTCCTATCTTTATGGTGTAATTGTTGATAATTTATTTATTTTGATATGATACTTTTGAACACAATTTACTACAATAAAAAATGTTTAATTAACATTATTATAATTAGTACACCCGTATGTTTTCACTTTTCACCTCTTTTATGCATAAATAGATTGTTCGAACTTTTTGTATTTTGTGGGTTTAATTAGAGCGCAAAAAGATTGAAATTGGAAAATAAAAAACTATTAAAAGATTAAAGATCCGAAGTTACAATGTTCTGTTGTAATTTTCTCTTTTCTGATTGGTGTGCTTAGGAGAGTTACAATTAGTTACAAAAATTTACGCGGAGAATAGTTTCATTCTTATATATCTAACAGAAAAACTGATGGCGTGGTGTCTTACATAAATTAAAATACTTGTAATTTAATCCTCGTAAACTAGAGTGTAAGCTTATGAAGTTATTACTACTACCGATTCTAACTTCTAAGACATTTTACTTGTATATAAATTAACCAAACAACATTAAAAATACTAATGTATTTGTTATTCTTAGGTCATATATGTATTTCGGGGGAATGGGTGTCACACTTATTGTTTTTTAATCGGTAAAGATGTTTGTTTAGATATGATCGGGTTTTTTTTTAATAATGATAAGGTATATTGAAGAGAAGGAGAGTTACCGGACAATAAGAAAGGAATAGCAACAAAGCAACAAAGCAACAAAGAGAGGAAAAGAGGTACAACGTGCTCAGTACAGAAAACTCTACCAAGGAGAATGGAGTTTCAAGTCCTGAGCAACAAGGCAATTTTTAATGTGTCCAATAATCAATCTAGCACAAAATCTGGGGAGTGGTTGTATTGTTGAAGACAACATAATAACGGTATCGCCAAACGAAGTAGATGAAAGCGGAGAATATCATATCGACTGTTTTGAAGCGAGAATCTTCATGGAGATGATGGCCTATCCACTCGAACCAAGCATAGATAGAGGACTAGCGGTGGGTGATGCGCATCCAATCAAGAAGATCCGAGAGCACCGCGCGCGAGAAAGAATACTCATTCCAAGGAGATGGCCGGACTCCACAACAACACCACAGAGATAGCAGCGAGAATCGGTGATGTGAAGCCAGCGGCAAATGCGATCCAACGTGGGGAGAGACGATTACGAAGGCACATCCACGTGATAAAGGAGCATTTAGGAGTGTGGATGTCATTCCAAAATAGAGGAGCTCCAAATTCAGGGAGGGAGACGGTGCCGAAGAAGATTGTAAGAATTGGAGGCGGAGAAGGAACTGTCGCATGAAGAGATGTTTTGGAGAGTGAGGGCTCTGGAGGAGATCATCTCAAAGGGAGAGAATGCAGCGCCATCCCCAACTATCAGTTTGACGGGGGAACAATAGACCAAATGGACTAGCCAAGTAGGAGATTAGATAGAACCCAGTTGGCCCAAACATTATCAGCACCAGCAGACAGATCATGGATCATGAATAGAGCTCCCTTTGTTGGCATGGGTTTGAGTTCTTGAGCTTCTAGTGTGGCTTTTAGTGAAAGAAGAAGAAATATGTGTTAAAGAAGTGCATATCTTCATTCTATTTGCTTTCTCTATATATGAGGCATATATAGGGTAAGTCTGTTCATTTGGCATCGTCATGGTGCATCTATTATAGTGTACATGGTACATCTGAGTTGGGGTTCAAATCTATTCATTTGGAATCGTCATGGTGCGTTTGATACACCTGAAACTGTTATGGTGCGTCTGATATATCTGTGTGGGAAGGATTTAAATTAAGGTGTAGATTTTTCGAAGTTGGGCTTTTTGGGCCAAATTGGACATTGTCTAGGTTTTGTGTTTGAAAAGAGTATTATATAAACTCCATATTGTCTCATAACCTAGTAGAGTATTATCCCTATTGTCTCACAATCTAGTAGAGAGAAAGAGAGGGTTTTGATATTGACATATCTGAATTGGTGAGAGAGAAAAGATGAGATGAATGGTCATTACACTTGCCAAGTATGGCTTATAAAGGTCGCCATTGCTTACAACTAAGTCCAATACATCGGCCTTTGGGCCATGACATTCCTACCTCGTAATTACAAATTCCTTCCCACTAAAACATGTCTTGCCCTCAAGACGATAACCGTAAGTCGGGAAACTGATAAATAATATGGTCAGCGGGTTCCCATGTGGCTCCGAGGGATCAAAATTTTCCCAGCGAATCAATCATGCTGTCGAGGGATCCCCGAAAGCTGAATAACGAACACGTATACAAGCTCTCTATTGCGTTCCTGCATCTATAGCGTTCTGTATGCATGTGGATGTGTTTTCCTTACTGAAATATAATATGATATATGTATACATGTGGATGTACCCAACACAACATTGGTGAAATGACTCTTACACTTTTGAGAACACTATTAAGTAAAGATGTGACATCGCTTGTTAGTAGACCAAGAAAAGGCTAGAATATCGTCTTGGTCTTCTCTTTAAAAGAGGGTCAACCTTGTTTTTGTCGGTTTTGTTGTCGATGTTGTTGGCTCATTGCATCGACAACTAGTACCGCTCTTGTGGCGTTAGCAATGGAGGCAATGGAGGCAATGGAGGATTTGGAGTCGCCTTAAAAGGGTCAACATTTGTGTTGTCAAGACTTGACAATTTACTGTAAAAGGGTCAACATGGACGTGGTTTTGTTGAACGGAGAAGGATTAATACACGTGTCATATCCTTAGCAATGTTATTGTTTCAGCTTGAAATTAGAAATGTTGAACATATTATATAATAGATTTACATTATTTAAATTATTAGTAAAATATATTTTTCAGTGTCCACCTCTTTGATATCTGTTTCAGTTTCAGACGAATTTAGACCCAGCGACCCGAATTCGTTAAATTGTGGGGTAAAGATAATTAATAAATATCGATCAATCATATAGCAAATATTATTGAATAAAAACGAGAATGATGACTAATCGTTAGGTCAAGGTGACAAGAGTAAGTAGAGCAATGGTACATAAATATATAACGAAATTATTATGATGAATATTGAAGTGATACGAATGAACAAGAAAAAGAACTTATCTATCGATAATCCAAAGGATAAGAACATATAGTCTAGTATTACTCATGATCAGACCAGCACAATACAATGAACCGTGATATTATTGCTTTAGATTGAGAGAATGATGACTAATCGTTAGATCAAGGTGGCAAGAGTAAGTAGAGCAGTGATACATGAATATAACGGAATTATTACGATGAATATTGAATTGATACGAATGAACAAGAAATAGAACTTAGCTATCGATAATCCAAAGGATAAGACATCTAGTATAATATTATTGATTATAAGAGCAACACAATACAATGAATCGAGGTGTTATTGCGTTAGATTGAGAGTGTATAACCTTAGAGAGAGCTTGTAAGCTTGGGCTATAAATCTTAATATGTCTATTTATATTAAGTATCCAATTTTTTGGAGGTCGGTCCAATATTTATGGTCGGATAACTGTTGAGCTGGCCAATTTTCACTTACGGTCCAATTGTGATAAAGTCCGGTGGGCCGATAAACACGAGAGTCGTGTATAGTAGCGCATATGCGCATTGGGCCCACAAGCCCATGGGGTTCCATCCTAAAACCAATTGACAATAGGAGGAGTAATTCATGGTATTATATAATGGACTATTATCAACTCTCTTCCGATGTGGGAAGCCTATTCTCACAAATTGTGTATTAAATTGGTTATTAATTTTAGAGGCATTCTAACATTAATCATAGTAGGATCTATTTTTGGATTTCTTAATTGAAAAGGTCTATAATATCTTCTCCTCGAGATTTATACCGGTGGAATACTGAATTGCCCACTTTATAACTGCCAATGAAAGTTCAAATAACAAAGCTTGGTTCAATATCAGGTCACACTACTACTAAACTAGGAACCTGATGAAGTTGCCTTTGCTGGTGGATTGGGAATCAAAGAGATACTTGCTTGGAATAACGCTTGCATTGCAAGATAAATTTTTAAACTTTAGGATAAAAAGGTGTATTTTTAAACCAGATGGTTCCGGTAGAGGCGCTATTTAAAACAAGTTCTCTCCATCTTTGAGTTTTTTCAAACCGCTTATTCTGTAAAGTAAATAAAAAACGAGCATAGATTGAGAATTATTTTCGAAAAGTGTCTACGAAAAAATTCTATTTTTTTCCGATTATAACTTAGGTACGATTTCAACACTTTGGTGATCTTTTCCCATTTCTATCTTCCGAAAAAGTTCCCAAGAAAAAAGAGTTTTTATTTTGGGAACTTTTTATAACCATGTCTTATCACAATGATGAGGATTGAGGAGATCATAATCAAACCTGAGTATTGTCATTCTTGATTAGTAATTGAGAAGGCACTTGATCAGTTGGGCATGGAATACACTGCCATCCAACACACTGCATGATCACATCCTTCATCGACTCGCTAGCTTCCTGAACCGTCCATTTGTCGTAGTACTCGTTCGGATGGAAAACGCTCTCTTCGTTGGGTAATGCTCGTAGTCCAGATTGAGTGTCTTTGATGAACAAGTCTCCTTCCGATCTTATGCATCCTGTTGCCTCTTCCTCCTTATCTGCTGCCTTCTCAGAGTAGTACGCGAAGGCTACTTTCTTCTCTCCAGCTTCATATATGTTGCATTGAGAGAATATCTGATCATACAACATATATATCAGTCGGTCATTTTTGTTTTTTTAATAAGGAACCAAGATTAATTGTTACAATTGAAAGTGTATTGACCTGAGATTCTACACTGGCGCAGGCAGCATAGACGCCCCAGTTTCTAGTGTAGTTGTTGTACAAATGCACCTTGCCAAATCTAACTCGAGGATGCCTTTGTCGACTCCCGTCGAAGAAGCAATGGTGAATCGTGACTCGAATGCATCTATCGCCAACATGAGAAGGGTCTGCTCCAATCAGCATCGTCTTATCGTGATCTCCGAAATGACATCTAAAACAACCAATTCAAAATATAATGCATTAAACAAAGTCTCGTATAGACAAGTTGTCTACTATATAAACCCATGTAATTATTTCTTTTATTGTCAATTGATTTTAGGATTGAACCTCATGGGTTTGTATGGTGTACACAATCTGCACGTTGCCCTTATCCATGTCCAGGGTCCCACTTAATTAGGATCTAACCCCGGACAGTCTATAGTTGTCACATGACCCACCCAATGTGAATTAACCATGGGGCCCACGAAGTTTCACATGGTATCAGAGCCACCCACGAACCTGGTTGGCCAAGTGTCGGGTCTCACCCAGTTACACTTGCGATAAGGTGTTAAACAAACTCACATATCGGAAGGGATCTCACCCTGTTACACTTGCGGGAGGGTGTTAAACAAACTCTCACATCAGGAGTTGGGAGGTTTTAGGATGGAACCCCATATGGTGGATCTAATGCGCACGTTGCGCTTATCATGTTCCGGATCCCACTTAACTGGGTCTTAGTCATGATGAGCCTAATGTGCACATTGCGCTTATCATGTTTCGGGTTTTACTTAACCGAGTCTTAACCCTAGATAGTTTGTGGTTGGCCCATGACCCACATAGTGCGGATTGACCATGGGCCCACTAGGTTTTTGTTAGATTAGACGCATGATAAGCATGTAATACAAATTGTACGTTGTAATATCATAGTCTTTTAATGGTGACGATATATCAAACTTTGAGTTTGAGAGGTAAGTGACCTTGAAACCGTAATGTCAGTGCTTCCCCGGGTGATGTCGATGAGCCCATCATCATAATCAACGAAAGTGCAACGATCGATCCAAATATTATTGGAATTGGGCTTGATTTGAACTCCATCTACATCATGTCCCCTTCCTCCTTCAAACTCGAGGTTGCATATAATAACATGCTCACATTCCTTGAGCCTCAAACCCTTGTCTACAAACTTGATCCTTTGTCCGCGCCCGTCGATTGTCTTATAAGACGACACACTCAAAAAGGATTTGAGGTGAATGGTACCCGATACGTCAAAGATGATCCATAAAGGCCCCTTTTCTCGACATGCTTCTCGAAGTGATCCTGGCCCATCATCTAACCAACACCATGCAATAAATCCGTATAAATCATTAAGATCCGTAGAAAGGGGAATTTAAGTTTAATTTGATGCAGGTATAAACCATTAAGAGTTTTGACGATGTGAACGGGGCCGTGGAGGCCACCAACCGAGTGGCGACCGAAGCCCTCAGCCTGGCCGGAGAGGGAGCGTAGGGAGGAATCGGTGTTAGAGTAAGGCAACAAATCGGTCATGACGATATATGTTTGTTTGTAATCAAGATTTGTTGTTTGTTGTTTGTTGTTTGATGTATAAATATGGAGGCATCCACGGATTTGTAGGGTGAAATGGACGTTTTATAGGAGCATGAGAGATTTTAGCTGTTTTTAATGATAGAAATTCATATTCACCATAGTCTAAGTTGAGAACCTATGTCTATATATAAAGAGAATATATCAAATACATATGAATGCTTTCATCCGGTGCACATATTATGTGTAGTACATGTGTTTGAGCCTTTGAGGTGCATATGTAACTTCCATGAACGTCGTAAAAAACCTTTTGAACCATCAGTCACAAGAAACTAAAGAAAATATATAGTTTATTTGCGAAATTATTAACCAATTTTCATCTCGACGATTGCCCTAATATATATATATTCGAATTTTTTTCTAAAATGGGCTTTTTTCAATAAAAATTCCCGACGTAGGCTCTTTTAAAAAGAAATTCCCAATATAGGCACTTATGCCAGCTTCAGATTTTTTTTATGTGTGCGGTAGAACCAGCGTCTCTCGTCCGAAGCTGGTAATTTTTTTTTTGAATTTTTTATGTATAAGAGACGCTGGCCGAACCAGCGCCTCTTATACATATTTTTTTTTAATTCCCCCGTGTAAGAGACGCTAAATTTTTTTTAAAAAAAAATTTATTCACAAAGCTTTTGTTAATTTTTTTTTTTTCAAAGTTTATATATATATATATTATTATACATGACTTACTCGTGTTTGGATGGCTCGTATGGGCTCGTTTGAAATCGGAATCGATCACGACCGATTTCGTTGGGTCCGTATTGATCCCAGCTTTCACCAGATATGTCTCTCGCTCGATTCTGATTTCGAACGACCCCATACGAGCCACCCGAACAAGCGTAAGTCTCGTGCGTACCTTCTACTGTAAATGGATATTTACAAATCCGTTCCTCCATATCACGCGATGAGAGACATATCTGGTGAAAGCTTGGATCAATACGGACCCAACGAAACTGGTCGTGGTCAATTCCGATTCCGAACAAGCCCATACGAGCCATCCGAACAAGCGTAAATCTCGTGCATACCTTCTTTCACCAGTTCGGAATCGGAATTGATCACGACCAGTTTCGTTGGGTCCGTATTGATCCCAACTTTCACCAGATATGTCTCTCATCGCGTGATATGGAGGAACGGATTTGTAAATATCCATTTACAGTAGAAGGTACGCACGAGACTTACGCTTGTTCGGGTGGCTCGTATGGGGTCGTTCGAAATCAGAATCGAGCGAGAGACATATCTGGTGAAAGCTGGGATCAATACGGACCCAACGAATTCGTTCGTGATCGATTCCGATTTCAAACGAGCCCATACGAGCCACCCGAACAAGCGTAAGTCTCGTGCGTACCTTCTACTGTAAATGGATATTCACAAATCCGTTCCTCCATATCACGCGATGAGAGACATATCTGGTGAAAGCTGGGATCAATACGGACCCAACAAAACTGGTCGTGATCAATTCCGATTCCGAACTGGTGAAAGAAGGTATGCACGAGATTTACGCTTGTTCGGATGGCTCGTATGGGCTTGTTCGGAATCAGAATTGACCACGACCAGTTTCGTTGGGTCCGTATTGATCCAAGCTTCCACCAGATATGTCTCTCATCGCGTGATATGGAGGAACGGATTTGTAAATATCCATTTACAGTAGAAGGTACGCACGAGACTTACGCTTGTTCGGGTGGCTCGTATGGGCTCGTTTGAAATCGGAATCGATCACGACCAATTTCGTTGGGTCCGTATTGATCCCAACTTTCACCAGATATGTCTCTCGCTCGATTCTGATTTCGAACGACCCCATACGAGCCACCCGAACAAGCGTAAGTCTCGTGCGTACCTTCTACTGTAAATGGATATTTACAAATCTGTTCCTCCATATCACGCGATGAGAGACATATCTGGTGAAAGCTGAGATCAATACGGACCCAACGAAACTGGTCGTGATCAATTCCGATTCCGAACTGGTGAAAGAAGGTATGCACGAGATTTACGCTTGTTCGGATGGCTCGTATGGGCTTGTTCGGAATCGGAATTGACCACGACCAGTTTCGTTGTGTCCGTATTGATCCAAGCTTTCACCAGATATGTCTCTCATCGCGTGATATGGAGGAACGGATTTGTAAATATCCATTTACAGTAGAAGGTACGCACGAGACTTACGCTTGTTCGGGTGGCTCGTATGGGGTCGTTCGAAATCAGAATCGAGCGAGAGACATATCTGGTGAAAGCTGGGATCAATACGGACCCAACGAAATCGGTCGTGATCGATTCCAATTTTAAACGAGCCGATACGAGCCATCCAAACACGAGTAAGTCATGTATAATAATATATATATATAAACTTTGAAAAAAAAAAAATTAACAAAAGCTTTGTATAAGGTGCTGGTTTATACAAAGAAATTTTTTTTTAAAATTTTTTTACGTCTCTTACACGGGGGAATTAAAAAAAAATGTATAAGAGACGCTGGTTCGGCCAACGTCTCTTATACATAAAAAATTCAAAAAAAAAATTACCAGCTTCGGACGAGAGACGCTGGTTCTACCAGCGTCTCTCACACATAAAAAAAATCCGGGAATTTTTTTTGAAAAAAAGCCCATTTTAGAAAAAAAATTCTATATATTCCGGTGTAAAAGCCTCTTACGGTATAACGAGTATTCACCCTCAATGGTATTCGGGTTTGTTAAGGTCGATATTCAACTTAATTTACCTATACTAATATAGGGTTAATATTCAACTAAATAAACATGAATAAATAGTCGTAAAATATTGAATATAGAGGCACAAACATATGAGAATGCGATTAGTGCATATATAACCTAAATCTATATAAAGTTGAATATCAACCTTAACAAACCCGAATACCATTGAAGGTAAATACTCGTTATACCACAATACTCGTTACACCGGAACTCACCTCTCTCTCTCCATATATATATATATATATATATATATATATATGAATGTATAATGTAGAAGGAGGTTCCAGTAGGAAATAACAGGTAGTTCAAAACGCTCACGTTTACAATTTCACGTCAATGTTCATATTATGAATGATATGTTCATAATCTGAGTGGTGGTAGTTTTAAACATTTTAAGTGAGTCATGCGGCGAGAATTTTGTAATGTTTTTAAACTTTGTTTTTTTTGAAAGTGATGATCACCAAATTATGAATATGACCGTTCAAATTTTTTATATTAACAGTGAACGAAAGCACTTCGCACTTCGTACCGTAAGGTTTGTTCTCACAGGAACTTTTTCCATATAATATATGCATTAACAAATTTATGGAAAAGATTCAGAGACAAATAATTTTTATTGTACGAATGTATGAATGGAAAATTCACGTGCATAATTCTTCACATTGACATGCTTATACAGATGTAAATACATGAATATTTGCAGAGAATTAAGCTCTAGTGAAACAGAATCTTGTGGTAAAACGAGTGTAATGTTAAAAGCCTTTAGAATAGATTTTTTCAATGGTGTAGATCTATAGTAAAAGGAGGGATAAAATATTTTTTTTAAATAAATTCACTAGATAATATCAATTAGAGATATATGGACCTTGTATTCTTTACATTTATCATCAACAACTTTAAGTGCTAGCCTTGCACCACAACCTACTCTATTAGAGGTTGTCGTACGCACACCTTTACTGTTAGAAGTGTTCTTGAAGCCTTGCTTGTTGTAGATTTAGTACTTGAATTTTGCAAGGGTTGATCTCCAATACTTATGAGTAGTGGTTGCTCTGACTACAAAACCAACCATAGACTCATAATCACTGTAGAATTTTGTTCCCTCTTCAAAGGAAGCAAAACTCATACCAATTGTTGGTCTACACTGCTGAGGACATTGCGGTACCAAATACTTTGAGTTTCTGTCTTCTAGGTCAACAATACACTCTCTCCAAAGTGAAATTCAGTTTCTTCTTCATTGTTATGTTCATCATCAGATACATCAATATCTTCTCCAAAGCTACCAAAGTATTATACGCTGACTAATATCTAACCAAAATTAACGAATATCATTACCATATTAATATAGTTTGTTTGAATATCAGTTGAGTATCCATGAATATCGGTGAAATTTCGTTCAAGCACACACAAATTCATAATCAAACTTCAAAATATGGTGCACTCATAATTAAATCACTCAAACCTACTATGACCAAATATGTACAAGAAAATAATGAACAACAACAACATAATGAATATTAAACCATAATGCTAATAGCGTATTGAATAACTATAATAAATTGATCATCACAAAACTGAAGTTATTCACTATATCATGTATGTTATGCATTCGAGCTTGTAAAAAAAAAAACAATACCCTAACGAATATTTACCAATCATAATGAATATCTACGCAACATTAAAACAGATCGTTTAAATATCAAATTTGTGTTCATGAATATCAAACCAATATGTGTTTTAATTTTCGAAATCGAAGTAGAATATTAACGAATATCTACGCAACATCAAAACAGTTTGTGTGAATATCAAATTGGTGTAGATGAATATCGAATATGGTAATACATTAATGCGTTTCTAAATATCTATGAAACATTATCACTGCTCTTACGAATATCAGATGATTATATATGAATATCACCAAAGTTTCGTCAGTTTACAAACTAAATTTGATTTGAACAAAGAAACCCTAGAATATGGTGCGAACATGCTAACTCATACTAAAAAATCAAGAATGCAACACAAACTAAGATTATAAATGGAATCAAAATCGAGCAAGAAGTGTAGGAAGAATAATCAAACCTTTTTCCATATTCAATGAACAAAGCTTGAACAACTACACCATGAATATTCATGACTTATCACTAGTACAAAAAGGGACGTATACCGTACTATTTTCCCCGCGCATTAAAACCGCGGTAAACAAGACACGTTGACGACGCTTAAATTAAATAATGCGGTCTACAATGGTTTTTTATTTGAATTAATGAAACTCGAACCACGGTTTATTATAAGCGAGGTTAAATTTAAACTGGGTCCGCGGTTTTAGGTTTTTTTTGCGGTCCATGTTTTAATCCGGACCACGGTTATGAATAGATCGCGGTAATTTTAATTTTGACCGACTTGTAAACCGGGTCAATTTCTTTCTATGGAGATCGACGCTCTCCTCCTTATCTTCTTCCCAAGCTTTTCTTCGTCCTCATCTTTATCTCGTGGAGCACCACCGTTCCTCCGCTGTCGTCTCCGGGAAACGAGCCCTTAGGTTTTACTGTCGATTGAAGAAGAAATATGTAAGCACAATTTTAGGGTTTTGGTTTGTTAAATTTTAGGATTCTAGTAATTTGAGCGCATTCAACCCGAAGTCGGAAGTCGGAACTCGCACTTGTTATGAAGCTTGTTATCTTCATTTCACTGGCTTTAGAAGGGAGATTTCATCATCGTCGTCATTGGATCCGGATTGTGTGATGACATATGAATCCTTTATCTGGAATCTTCTGGCGCCCTAAAATGATTTTCCTTCCATCTTGATTTGTTGCAGATAGAAAGGTGAAAAGAAGAATAAGGGATTGTGCCTACTGGCGGTGGTTACAGAGTTTCAAGTCATAACGCTAAGAAGGATTTGCCTCTGGATAAGCTTGTTGAGCTTTCGAAGGTCGATCCCTAGCTCGCAAATGATGTCAAAGCCTGAGCAGTTTGATGTCATGGTAAGCGCACAACTTACTGCTGACTTTAGATTTCTGGCCAAGACATGTTTTACATTTATAATAAAATGTTGTCTTCTATCAATCTCCAGAAGCAATTTTTGGGGGATGAGATGTTTAATGAACCTATATTCACAGGTTGGCCATGTCAATGGATTGATTATTGGTTTTGGGTTGAGTTTTAAGGACTACATCAACTAGAGGTTTTATGAACCTATAAATTATGATTGTTTGTTGCATTTTTCAGTTAGCAGACTAGGGTATTGTTAACAAGTGCTGTGTGGATCTATTTGAAGAAAGGTGACATCAAAATGGCCATGTCAATGGATTTTTCTTAGGCGCGCTATTAGTCTAATTTGAAATTGTGGGATGGAATAGAACGGTAATTAAGGCAGCCCCATAGCAAAGATAGTTTACATTGGCAATGGAGGTGTTTAACTGTTTGAAGATTATTTTTGGTTTTGCTGTTTTGACTTACTGAGATTCTTCTTTGAACCTTGTTGAGTGAAGCCTTAGCACATTCAAATAATTTTCTATTTTCAGAAATGTTATTAGCTGTTGCCATGTAAATTGGTTGAGTTTACAATCAAACTTTATGTTTTCTTAGAAATGATTTTATACCATTGTCTTTCCGTTTTCTAATCTTGTTTTTTATAATTACTTAAAATGAGATGATCATTCATGTGTTCATCTAAAAATTAAGATAGTGATTGTCGGGGATGATCTAATTCACAAGATGGCAAGAATGAGGTAGAACTTACTTGGTGAACCTACATTCAGATACACGTTTTCGTTTTAAGTAGATATAATGGGTAAAGCAAGTGATGCTAATAGTTAGCAAAAGATTCAGTGATTTACATGATGTATATCAAATAGAAGGGATGTGATTATGTGACTTTCAAACTTAGGTTTAGGGTTAATCATCTTTCATCCCACAACTCTAAACTACAAGAACTATCATAACCTTAGCTCTAAGTTGCCACCTAGTTTTGAACGACCAAATTTTGTTGACAGGTGCTTCTCTTATATAGTTGCACAACATATCTGTTTAGCCTCATCTTACCTCAATATATGGGTGTTTGTTTACCTTTTTTGGTACTTATCTTTTATGTTCACTGTTCCTTGTGTGAGCATAGACAAAACATGACATGTTTGAACTGGAATTTTTTATGTATATTTTTTTCGTTGTGCAGGTATACGTTTTTCTGGCTTCTTGTTCTTGGCTGCAAGTTTGTGTTTGCGTACTTTATCCAGGCAAGCTGATCAGTTCTGTTCATGTTATTATTTTGATGCTAAATATGCATTCTCTTATTTGGAAAACTGTGCTCATCATGATGGTTGGGCAGGTTCATCCACTGGTTGAACCTACTAGGATCATAGTAGAGCAAAATAATCTGGAGTATTCATGGCATGATCTCGTATCACGAAGTAAGTGACTGTTATTGTATTATAGTTGATCTGCTGCTGCTGATATTGTGAAATCTGCATGAGATAATAATCTGTATGAGGTTTTCTCAGTATTGGTTCTGTTTTATATCAAGTTTTAGGGAGTTCAGTTTACAGGCTATTATTTAATACGTTGTGATGTTTCCAGGTCCTTTTCCTATAAATTTACAGCATTGTGGCTGATAGGTTGCTTACCAGTTTGTTGCTTCACTAAATTGAAGTTTTCCTCTTTGCTTCTTGGTGTTTTTGACCTTCATCATATATTTAAAATTTCGCCTATAAGCTTGCTCAAGATGTTTACTTTTATGATTTTTTTACAAGAATTCTAGTGTGTATTGAAAGCTCACTCTGTAATTTGCTGCATATGTGCATTGGAGATCTTTTACTAACGTCTTCGGGATTGTAAATTACAGTATATGAAATATCAAATAGAACACAATGCACCTCTTTCTCTTATAAGATTTCAGCCTTTATATTATAATGTGTGTATCTTTCTCTTATAAGATTTCAGCCTTTATATTATAAGGTGTGTATCTATCTGATATGGAATACAACTAAAAATCTAGCTTTGTTCTCTTTTTCATAACAGCAAATCCTGTGATGAAGGTTTATCTTCCTGGGGTTGGAATTTGAGTGGTCAGCATTCCTCATACCAGCATTCCTTAACTGTAATAATGCCTCTAGACACAAGTCTTACTCATAAATCTCAGATGCCTTACTCCATCGTGTAGGTGAGCCGGACCCTGATCTTTAGGTGTCCTGTCGTCAAATATCATCGTTTATTCCACATAATTATCGTGATAGCAGCCTCCCAGCTGCAGTATTTGTTTATACGGTATGCTGGTTTTTTTATCCGGAACATGATTATTTAGGAAGCAAATTTCTCTTATCACAATATTTATGATGTTTTAGTTGGTCAACACTGGAAAGGAGAGAGCAAGGGTCAGCCTTCTTCTCACCTGTGCTGTAAGTTCTTGTTTCATAATGACTTCTAGGTGACTTATAATTTACAAACTATGAACTGTTAGTTTTTCTTTCTTCATTTAATTAATTTTCATTCAGAATTCAATAGGCGGGATCTCACATCAATCAGGATATCATGTAAATGACCCATTTATGTAAGCATTTTGCTGCTCCCTGCTATAAATATTCTTGGTTCTGCAGCAAGCTAAGTCTTGTCTTCTGTATATTTGTCTTGATAGAGGCGAAGATGTATCAAACCCTTATAGCTACATATGAATTTTTCTTTCCCTTCAAAAAATAAGAAGCTGGAGCTATGCTTCTTTTTCAAATGAAACACATCATGTTTTTAGCATGATTATTATATCGAGCCAAATACTCCGTTTGAGATTGCTACACAATTGCTCAAGATATCTTCACTGTGAAAAATGGTTGATTTTGCACTTGATATGATTCTTATCTGGATTTCATTCTATGTGCAACTTAGTAGTTTTTTTTTACATGAATAAGGTTTACATTGCATTTTAAATTCTTTTTTTTATAGGACTGCAAAAAAGAACCCACCTGTCACCTTTGCTGTTGCTGCCTGTGAGACTCAGAATGTCAATGTGACTGTCTGCCCGAGCTTTGGCTTAATTGAGGGAAGTTATCCGACAGCCAAGGATGTGGAATACAATGAATCAGGTAATGACAAGCCTGCACTAGGTTATGTAAACATGTGTTGCTCCTAATTTTTCTGACATTTTTGATGTACAACACAGTTTAGAAATAGAGATGATTTTGTAATTTCTAATTATTGTATGGGGTATACTGTCTTTCTAATTATCTCATTAAAAAAATTCATTTTGATCTATGTCAAATCCTTCCATCTTGATCTATAATTTAGAGAGCTTCTTGAGTTAAGTAAGAATTTTTGCATGTTCATTTTACTCGATCATGCTATGTTTAATTTGTTATCCTCTGTCCGTTGAATCTTCTTGATTTTGGTGAGAGAAATTGAGTAAGAAGTTGTTTTGGTGAACTAGAGACTGTCCAACAGAAAGATACAAAGAATTTGAAATAGGAACCACGGTTCAGAACAAGAACCGTGGTCTTTTATTTTTTTAAACCGGAAAAGACCGCGGTCCTACTATATCAAATCACGATTTAAATAACCGCGGTCCGGATGTTTTAAGCCCATGAAATTTTTAACCGCGCGGTCCGACAAATACCGCGGACACTCAGTTACGTGGTGCGAAAGCCGGACCGCTCCGAGCGAGACCGCGCATAGAAAACCGCGGTCCCATGTGTTAAAAAACTGCGGTCTACCCCTATAATATGTACTAGTGTATGCACGAATATCGTATTGACTGGCCAAATTAAGTTGATCATGACAAACCGAAATTATTTAATATACCATATATGTTATTCATCCGACCTTGTAAAAAACAGTAAAACGTTAACGAATATCTTCGCCTATGAATGAATATCTACCCATTACTAAAACAGTTCTTACGAATATCACCGAAGTTTCGACGGTGAACAAACTAAATTTAATTTTCACGAAGAAACCCTAAAATATGGTGTGAATATGCTGATTCATAATTTCTACTAAACTTGCTAATTCAAAATATAACCTCAAAATAGTTTCGATTCTCAATTATAATAACTCGGACCTACTGTGACCGAATATATTCAAGAAAATAATGAAAAACAACACCATGAATATTCAAGAATAATGCACGAATATCGTATTGACTGGCCAAAATAAGTTGATCATCACAAACTGAAGTTATTCAATATATCATACTCCCTCTGTCCCTATATTTCCTTCCTGTTTTACTCGGGCACGTATGCCGATGCGCGTTTTGTTTTATCGATATCTCTAATTATACATTAGTAAAAATTATAAAATTTGAATATTATTAAAGTACTCGATAAGACGAATAAAACAAGACCACACATGACTATGTTTTTATCTATATATTGGTCGAAATTACGAAGATTCTCTTGATGTGTGAATAGTGTCAAAAACAGAATCAAGAACGAAAAAAGGGGACGGAGGGAGTATATGTTATTCATCTGACCTTCTAAAAAAACAGTAAAACCCTAACGAATATCTTTGCCTATGAATGAATATCTACGCAATACTAAAACAGATCTTACGAATATCACCGAAGTTTCTACGGTGAAGAAACTAAATTTGATTTGAACAAAGAAACCCTAAAATATGATTCGAACATGCTGATTCATAATAAAAAATCGATTATGCAACACAAACTAAGATTATAAATGAAAGCAAAATCGAGTAAGAAGTGTAGGAAGAATAATCAAACATTTTTCCATATTCATTGAACAATCCTTGAATAAAAAACTGAAAATGAAGATCGTCTGATGAGAATGAAGATGCTAAGAGAAGACATAACCGTAGAGAGAAGACAGAGAGAGAAGACGAAGAGAGAGAAAAATAAGAGAGAGAGAGAGCGTGAGATATTTTTGTAACAACTTTATCTCTCTCTTTTTGATAGCTGATAAAAATCTTTTTTTTTTTTTTTCTTTAATATTTATCTTGTGCATCATCCAACCGTCAATCAAATATAATCTAACGACTCTCATTGATACACTCATTTCACCATAAATCTTGTTTTACCTGAACCTTCGATGTGTACTTGTCTTTGTCAATATTTAAAAATATTTGCGTGTATATGTGAATGTGAATAAACGTGCATGTGAATATTGAAAATGTACATGTATATTCATACCATTTTTTGTCCTTAATTTATTGACTAGTCATAATAATAAAAACAAATTATAATTGTCCTCGACTTTATGGTAAATTAATGTTTTGGAAAATCCTTGAGCTTGATAAGCGGTAGAAAAATTTATTAAATCCAATATTCAACCTAAGTATATTTTCAGGTTAGATAGGATAATGGTTTTTGAGGCATTTTTGATAATGTTTTGGAAAATCCTTAAGCTCGATAAGAGCTTTCGTTGGCTATGAATATCTCGAAATTCCAGTTTGCCTATCGTTATTAAGACATGTCTAATGGTATGCTAACAATGATTATAATAAATTTATAGCAAAATTATTCTCCAATAGCAAGTTAAAAATGAAGAAATGAAGAATATTCTCATAGAGATTCTCCATTTCTCCAACTTAAAAGCTAAATATAGCATTTCAAATAACATTTCATATAGCATTTTTGATGATATGTCAAAAAAGTATTGGATTTATTTAATAAATAAAATTAACATAGAATGACAAGTTTGAGAATTAGGCAAATAAATAGTAAATTATAACATTTGTTGTTGGTGTTGTCTTTGTGATAAAAATAGCATTTGCTAAAAAAGAACTATATATTTCAACTTGCTATAATTCTAGGTGACATGATATTTTTATCTCTACATTGGAGATGCCCTTAAAGGAAGATACGACATAACAATTTTCGCTAATAAAGGAAGATACGATAAAGGCATCGGAAACGAAGCAGAGATCGGTACACACGAGACTTACGAGGGTTCATGTGGCTAATTTGGGATCGTTCGGATTCGGAATCGAGTGACACCAGTTTCGTTGGGTCCGTATCGATCCCATCTTTCACCAGATATGTCTTTTACTCGATTCTGATTTCTAACGACCCCTGACGAGTCACCCGGACCCGCGTAAGTATGTGAAATATAAAAAAGAAGAAGGCTAAAGGCGTTGTCCATGGCAACGCCTTTCAAGCTGAATTTTTTTTCCTTTGTATAAGGCACTGTCCATAGCAACGCCTTATACGAAGCCGGTAGGGATGGCAATGGGGCGGGAAATACTCCTACCATCCCCATCCCCGTTTTTTCCTAAAATATCTCCCCATCTCCGTTAATTTTCCCCATTTAATTTCCCCAATGGAGATTTCGTATCCCCATTAAAATTTCATTATTCATATACATGCATAAATAAAAATAATTAAATAAAAAATATTTTAAATAGAAAGTATATCAAAGTTTAAGCATATTTAATATGAGGATGAGATCCTCAATGGTGACAGAAATGGGGATCCCCAACATGGATGAGGACTGGGACGGAAATGAAGATCCTCAATGGTGACGAAAATGAGGATCCCCAACAGGGATAAGGACGAGGATCCCCAACGGGGACGGGAATGGGGATCCCCAATGGGGATGGGACGGGGACCCCTATCCCCATCCCCGTGCGAGGATATTATTTTTCCCCATCCCCATCCTCGTCCCCTACCCAAAAAAAATCTTTATCCCCATTCCCGTGTGGGGATTCTCCGCTGGTATTGGGGATTCCCCGCACCATCCCTATAAGAAGGCTTATTTTTTTGTAAAGCAAATTTGGTTCGGGGAGAGGCGCTGTCATGGACAACGCCTCTCCTCGATACAAATTTCCAAACCTAATAAAAGTGCATATATTGGGTTTTTGCGCCAAATCACCCCTTATTTGGGCCAATTTGCGCCAAACCACCCCTTATTTGACTTTTTGCAAGGAACCACCCATTTGTGTCATTTTGTTAACATGGAACCACCCTTCGTCAATTCCGTTAACTCTTCTGTTTATTTATGTGAAATGTCTAAAATACCCCCACTTATTTCAAAATTTTAAGGGCAAAAATGTCTATTATCAATCAGACGATATTTTGCTTCATTTCACGAGATATTCACGATATTTTTCCCCTTTGTAGTCGATTTCGATACGTCAATTGGAGCTCCGAACACTTTGTGTGTCACTATTTGATTCATCTGATTCCGAATTTGTAGGGGAAGAAGAGAGACTCAGAGACAAGATGGGGAAGAAAGTAGTGATCGGCGCCGCGGTGGTTTGCACGGCCGCGTTATGCGCCGCCTCAGCGCTTGTCATTCGGCAACGGATGAAGAGCTCCGACCGCTGGGCCAAGGCGACGACGATTGTGAGGGAGCTGGAGGAGAAGAGCGCCACTCCGCTCTCTAAGCTTCGACAGGTGGTCGACGCAATGACCATTGAGATGCACGCTGGACTCGCTTCTGAAGGTGGATCCAAGCTCAAGATGCTCAATTGGAGGTCGGAAGGGATTAGGCCTTGGAGGAGGTTATTGGAGAGGTTGAGGAGGGCTAGGTTTTGGAGGAGGCGAAGTTGGGTCGGGATTGGGGATGAGATTTGGTTAGAGGAGAGGTATAGGGTTTGGAGGTTGGAGCAATTGCAGTTGTAAGGGGAGATTGAGCCAGAGAGGGAGAGGTTTGGGAGGCTGATTTTGAAGATCCGGCCGTTGTTGCAGGTTGCGCCACGGAGATGGGAGTCGGAGTCGCCGCAGGGGGTTGCGAGGTTGGTTGTTGTTCAGTTTATGAGGCTGTTGGTTGGATATTGGAGGGAGGCGTGGAGGTGTGTGAGGCATGAGATGTCGTCGGGATCGGCGGAGGAAAAGGAAAAGAGGAGGAGGAGGAGGAGTGTTGTTGCAGGTTACAGCCATGGCGGTGGTAGTGGTGTTCTCATCGGAGAAGAAGATGAGTTTATTTGAAACTAGGGAGAAAAAGGGAAGGGAGAAAGTGATTTCATGGAGCAAAATATTGTGAATATCTCGTGAAATGAAGCAAAATATCGTCTGATTGATAATAGACATTTTTCCCCTTAAAATTTTGAAATAAGTGGGGGTATTTTAAACATTTCACATAAATAAATGGAAGAGTTAACGGAATTGACGAAGGGTGGTTTCATGTTAACAAAATGACACAAATGGGTGGTTCTTTGCAAAAAGTCAAATAAGGGGTGGTTTGGCGCAAATTGGCCCAATTAAGGGGTGGTTTGGCGCAAAAACCTCTTTTTTTAAACTACATTTACAACGAGAATTTATTTCAAAGAAATGCTAATTTTAGAAAAAAATCTAATATATGTTATTTAAGGATCTTCCATAAAAATACTCCATTTTCTTTGATAAAGGCTATTGAACAGATTTGGTACATAGTATAAAAAGTAAAGCGATCTATGAGAACGTCGAGTTGATCCTTGTATGTTGAATATTGTCCTTGTTTGTTGAATAATGTCGAATTACATTTGCCAAGACTTAGTGGTTATGATTCTGAGGAGGCTGCCTACGAAAGCCCTATTGCGTTTTCGATGTGTTTGCAAAGCGTGGAAGAAAGTAATAGTGATCCTCGAGAAAACTGAACCATCTGCTCATAACATGGAGCCACTCTACAAAATAATAGTCTCATCCTTCACCTCGCAATAGCAAGACTCATCGTCGGAGCCATCCGGCAAATTTTAAGGTGGTGCTTGAAGTTGCAAATACGGAGAAGAACTAGCTTGTGTTCCCGCACCATGCACGGGTCGCGTGTATTAAATATTAATTTTTAATAATATAATTATATATGTATTGTTACATAATTTATGTCAGTAGTTTATAATTGATAGTTTATGGTTTATTAGTTAAGTTCTAATCAGATTAATAGTAAATATATAGTTTAAGTCTAATTAGATTGACTGTAAAATAAATAAATAACGATATATATATAACAAAAGATATAATATGGTAAAAAATAAAAGGAAAAATGTCATGTAATAATATTTGTTAAAATGATAAATGAGAATGATCGTGGACCATTGGATCAAGAGAGATCCAAGAGCCCATATGATGACACGTGGCACCCCTTGTCATGCCTTGTCACCTTCGCCGGACCACCGCCGGACCACCTTAGGGCCTTGCCGGAATAAAATTGCCGCAAAGATGTATAAAATTGTTCACAAATACTTCAAAATTATTTATTACTAAATGTTCATCACGTTGTTCATAAATGTTCATCACAATGTTCATAAATGTTCATTTGTATATACTCTACTGAATGTTCATCACATTAGACTTTATAGTTCACCAACTGGATATTCATCACATTCTACTTAAATGTTCACCAATTGAATGTTCATCATATTATACTTAAATGTTCACCAACCGAATGTTCATCACATTATACTTAAATGTTCATCAACTGAATGTTCATCAAATTATATTTAAATGTTCACCAAGTTTATTACACTTAAATGTTTATGTTATTTGGACAAACGGCGAACTGCCGAACCACCACCGCACCACCATCAAGCCACCACCGGACCACCACTTATGTGGAACACCACTTTAATATAATTTCTTTTAAAAACACACTTATTTTTCAACAAAAATCACCTAAATGTTCATCATCTCATACTTAAATGTTCATCATCTCATACTTCAATGTGCACAAGAATTTAATAAAATGTTCATTACTCAAAGTTCATTACAATCAGCTTAAATGTTCATCACGTTGGTCATAAATGCTCATCAAAATGTTGATTAATGTTCATCAAAATGTTGATAAATGTTCATTTGATATACTCTACTGAATGTTCATCACATTATACTTAAATATTCACTAACTGAATGTTCATCGTCTCATACTTAAATGTTCATCAAACATTCTTAAATGTTCACGAACATTTAATAAAATGTTCAATATTCAAAAGTTTATTACAATTAGCTTAAATGTTCATCAAAATGTTGATAAACGTTCATTTTGATATACTCTACTGAATGTTCATCACATGTTAGTTACATGTTCACCAACAGAATGTTCATCACATTATAACTAAATGTTCATCACATTATACTTAAATGTTCACCAATTTGAATTAGACTTAAATTTTCATTTATTTTTATACTTAACTTTTTCATTTATTATTGGACCACCGCCGGACCTTCACCGGACCACGCCGGACCACCGCCGGAGCTCCACCGGACTGTCGCTAGACCTCCACCGGACCTTTACCGGACAACCATCGGGTGGTCGCCGGAAAGTCGTCGGGTGGTCTCCGGGAGGTCGCCAGACCACCACAACTACCCCCACTTGTAGTGGGGGTAACTAATTTAATCTAAGTCATTGGATGCCTTCTTATTTATCTCTATCAGAGATTTTATTATGGGATTCTCACCCAAAATAAAAAAGATAATATAATTTCTTTGATATCTTTTTTATTTTTATAAATTGATAAAAGATAAAAAGTATATAATTTATTAGATATCATTTTAATTTCCTTATTAATCTAATTTGACAAATTTATATATGAAAAGGATAAAAACGAATGACGTGACAGTGATATGTAAGATGAGGTGACATAACTCAGAGGCCGACACATAGGCCAATTGAACTTAAGAGCGACATGTGGCAAAACATCGTTCTATTTTAGTATATGTATAGAAGATTTTGAAGGTTAGTTTTTATCTTTTTAATCGTTACTCTTACTCCAAACCCTAGCTCATTGCAAAAATAAAACCCTAGTTGTCCAGAAGTTAGTTCATCCTTCGTTTGATCAATCATGTCAGATTATATTACACCAAAAAAGATAAACATATCACATTACACTAGCCACTATCAAAACCCTAATGCGATTCTGATGTATGTGCAAATCGTGGAAGGAAGTTATTGACTCAACGCAGGGCCGACACAGAAGTAAGGACGGTCTGGGCGACGGCCTAGAGCCTCCGAAATTTTTGTTGGCCCAGTAAAGAGAAAAATCCTCTAAAAAAATTCAGTCAAATTTAACAGTAAAATTTCAATTTTACAATGGGCCCTTATAATGTAGAGATCGGTACGGACTCAACCTTGTTCATTCAACAACACCTCGCCATCAAAAAGCCTCATCTTATAACACTAACTACGGCCTTGAACCGTCTAATTTGTGTTTAGACGGTTCAAGGCCAAATGGTATTACTTTAATGTATTTAGTGAACACCGTTTTTGCTCGGTTCATGGCGTGAATTGTGTCCAAGATACTACCCGCCGGTTGGTTGTCATTTGGAACCCTTCAATTTGTACGCCTATTTCGAACGTACGGTAATGATAATTTTTTCCCCAAATAAATTAAAAAATTAAAAAATTCCGCGTACAACTTTTTTTTTCGAAAATTCTTTTTATTACGATTTTTTTTTAAAAAAATAATAAATTACGTTAGTATATAATAACAATAATAGATCATATTTCACATCTGCCTCTTTGCTCTAGTGGTAAAGAGCTGCATATATTGCTCAGAGGTTTTGAGTTCGAATCTCAACACTAACTTCTCACCTTTTTTATTTTTGGGTAAAAAATAATGGAAAGAGAGAGGAGGGAGAGTCGAACTTGAGACCAAATAGTTTTCTACCTCATTATTTATTAGAAAAACAGTTTTCTTTTATTTTTGTCCCAAATATTTATTGAATTAATTACTTAAATAATTTTGAATAAAATAATAATTATTTAAATAATCACATACCTAAGCTTTTTTAATATTTATAAAATATTTTGAAAACACTTTTTATATAAGACGTTCAAGGTTGTACTTTGTGGTAGAGATGGCTCGACCGGGACCGGACCGGCGGTTCGAACCGGAACCGGACCGGGTCAAAACCGGGACCGGACCGAAACCGGTAGGAACCGGTTTTGACCCGGTCCGGTTCCGGTTCGGGAAATTGCGTTTTTCGAACCGGCGGTTAACCGCTGGTTATTTATTTATTTTTTAAATTTTTTTTTAACCGGCGGTTTTTTTAAAAAAATATTAAACCCGGTTAACCGGCGGTCCTAACGGCTCCTAGCCGTTAGGAAATTAAAAAAAAATAAAAAAATACATTTTTAAATATTAAAAAATTTATATCAAACCCCTATAAATACCATACCATACAATCTTCAAATCACACATCCAACAACAACAATCTCTCTTCTCTTTCTCAAATCTCAATCTCATAATCTCTCAAATTCCATCAACAATCTCTCTTAATCTCTTCCTTTCTTAATCTTCCTTTTAATTAGCTTTTGTCTTTCAATATTTTATTGCTTTTACATTTTTAATCACATTATTATATTGTTCTAAGTTTTATTGTTTTTAATTGCTTTTAATCATATTATTTAATTGTTCTTAATCATATTATGGCGGATCATTTTGACACCCAAGAGAGTGATAATGTCACTTCTCCCACTCCCACTCCCACCTCCCAAGTTAGGTCCTCCGCTAGGGGTAGGACCTCTAGGCCTCAAGGGCAAGCTAGCTTTTCGAGGCCGGCTAGGGGTAGGGGGGGGAGGACCGGGACCGGGTCCTCCTCCGGGAACCAATCCCGGAAACTAACATCTCCTGTTTTTACAAAGTGGTTTACTAAATTAGAACCCGGTATCGAGGAACTCGAGGCCGAGGATTATGATCCCGGACTAATTATTGTTTCTTGTAACTTTTGCGAGGCGACATTCCAATGGAAGAAAAGTGGAGGATATGGAACCCTTCAACGACACATGGAGCACAAACACGTCGCCGAGATGGGAATGCTAGGGGGACAAACGCAAATTTCCGGCGGATTTGCATCTTCTACTAGCGGTAACCCTTTATTTCGTTTTGATCATGAAGCTAATAGTGTAGCATTAGCCGAAGCTATTTGTGTTGATCATTTAGCATTTCGATTTAGTGAAAATGTAGGATTTAATGAGTATATTAAAGAGCATACACAACCCGCTTTTAAATCCGTATCTAGGAAAGTGATTAAGAAAAACGTAATTAAGGCTTATAAAAGACACAAGCACGAATTAGTTTCTTATTTTTCGCAAAATGATATGAATGTTTCTATTTGTAGTGATATATGGAGTGATAATACTCAAACCCATTCTTACATGGGTGTTACATGTCATTTTGTAGATCATCATTTTACAATGCAAAAACGTTTATTGGCATTTAGAGTCTTTGATGATTCACATACCGCACAAAATATTGCTATGATGATTCGTACAATTTTAGAAGAATATAGACTACTTAATAGAGTTTTTTCAATTGGATTCGACAATGCATCTGCTAACACCGCATCTATTAGAGATTTACAAGAAATGTGTCAACCTTTATTTGGTGGGAGATTTTTTCATATTCGATGTGCTTGTCATATTTTAAACTTATGTGTTCAAGATGGTTTACGTGCTATGAGTTATCATTTTGATCCAATTAAGAACGTTATTAAGTATATTTGGGGGCATCCTAAAGTTACAAGAGATTGGATGACCTTTTGTAAAACTAACGGGGTGCACCCAAAACGTTTTTCAAAAGATGTGGGTACCCGATGGAACTCTACTTACATATTACTATGTGAATGTATAGAATATAGACAAGTTTTAACGTCTTTTGTTTCTCAAAACCTTTCTGGCTCTACTTTCTATTTTAGCGAATCAGGTTGGGAAATATGTCAAAGTATTGCAACGTTTTTAAAATGTTTTAGTGATGCAACAAAGAGATTTAGTCATGTTGATATACCAAGTAGTAATGTTTTTGTCTTGGAAGCTTGTAATGTTATGGCTGGTTTAAGTGAGGGAGCTAAAATTCCCGGCATTGAGGAATCCGTTGCAAGCATGAGGAGTAAGTGGTTGCAATACTATAGATATATTCCCGATTGTTTTCTTGTTGCTTGTGTTTTAGATCCTAGACTTAAATTAGGAGTTTTACACGCTCTTTTAGATGACTATTATGGATATATTTTAGCCGACGGTGAACTAGAGGATATTTTAGGTATGGTTTCTAGAACTAGAACATACATTGAAACTTTATTTACTCATTTTTCGGATTCTCCGACTCCTTCACAATTACCTCCGGCTTCTTCGAGCTCTAGTAGCTTGGGGGCCTTTGGAGCTAAGTATTTTAGTAAAAGACCAAGAGTTACAAACACGAATGCGGAAATTGATAACTATCTTAACACCAACTTTGAGTTTGTTAGTTGTGAAGCTTTAGATGTTTTGAAGTGGTGGGAGGATCATAGGAGCATGTTTCCAACGCTTGCGAAGATTGCGGCTCAAGTTCTTGCCGTCCCCGCTTCAACCGTGGCGGTGGAACAAACTTTTAGTGCAGGAGGCAACACTTTAACGAGGAAGAGATCAAATTTGGCACCGGAGTCATTGGAGGCGCAATGTTGTGTTTGCGATTGGAAGAGAGCCGCAATGAGGCAACAACGTAACATTAATGAGTCATCGGAAGACGAGTGGATTGGAGATTCTACTACGATACGCACCGATTCATCCGCCGAAGATTCGACTTAGGTAACGGGTTTTGAAAAAAGGTAAAGAACTACGTGGACTTTGATTCCTCTAACCCGAGAGGATACGTAGGCAACTTAACAAGTAAGTCACTGTTAAGTGCAAGCCCAATTTTTTTTAATTTTTTTGTTCCTTCATATTTAATTTAAAAAACTTAAAAAAAATGATTATAAAAAAACGCTATTAAAAAGAATGTTTTACAAAACATTCTTTTTAATAGCGTTTTTTTATAATCATTTTTTTAAAGTTTTTTAAACATAATTTTTAAACTTAAAAACAATGACAAAACATTCTTTTTTAATAGCGTTTTTTTATAATCATTTTTTTTAAACATAATTTTTAAACTTAAAAACAATGACAAAACATTCTTTTTTAATAGCGTTTTTTTATAATTATTTTTTTTAAGTTTAAAAATTATTTTTATATTTTTTTAAATTTTTTTTTTTTTTTAAAAACCGGTCTGAACCGGATGAACCGGTATGAACCGGAACCGGACCGGAACCGGTCCGGAACCGGATTGAACCGGACCGGACCGGAACCGGACCGGACCGGACCGGGAGCCAACTCTACTTTGTGGTCTACCTATTTTGTCAACGTATGGCCATGAGCAAAAACTGGTCTTGGTAGAAACAAACCTACCTGAAATTGTGAGAGAAAACAATGCTTTAATTATTGTATTTATAGGTATTTCATATCAGTTTAAAAAATATTTTCAAATAGCACATCTAATAAATTGATATAGTGGCAAGATAAGATTGACGTCATTCAATCGTTGCCTTATCCTACTAATGTGCGTGAAGTGCGTTCTTTCCTAGGCCATGCAGGTTTTTATCGCAGGTTTATCAAGGACTTCTCTAAGATCTCCACGCCCCTATGTGAGCTTTTGAAAAAGGAAGCTACTTTTGACATGTCGAATGTGTGCAAGAAGGCATTCGACACTCTGAAAGCCCACCTCACCGAAGCACCAATCATCCAAGTACCCGATTGGTCTCTACCCTTTGAGATCATGTGTGATGCTAGTGATTATGCGGTGGGAGCCGTTCTTGGTCAAAAAGTCGGAAGAGCAATGCGCGTCATCTACTATGCTTCCACGACTTTGAACGGAGCTCAGAGGAATTACTCCACCACGGAAAAGGAGTTGCTAGCCGTGGTGTTTGCCCTTGAAAAATTTCGGCAATATCTTTTGGGCACGAAGGTGATTATCCACACGGACCACGCTGCTCTTCGTTATCTCATGACGAAGAAGGAATCAAAGCCAAGACTCATCCGATGGGTTTTGCTCTTAAGCGAGTTCAATGTGGAAATCCGGGACAAGAAGGGAGTCGAAAATTCCGTAGCTGATCATTTGAGCCGGATTGTAGCAGAGGACGGTAAATTACAGGTTCAAATTCAAGGTACGTTCCCGGACGAAAACTTGTATCAAATTAATTCTGCAAGTTCTGTTTCTGCTGAGTACGAGCCGCACCCGCGGCTAGGTAACCGCACCCGCGGTTTATGCTCTCACGAACTTCCGGAAAAGAGAGAGCCGCACCCGCGGTTTGTGTTTGCCAGAAATCTGTCTACAAGGAGAGCCGCGACCGCGTCTCAATAACCGCGATCGCGGTTTTCTTACAGCCGAGTATGCAGAAATTGACCCCGAATACAAGCTTTTCGCCCTCCGGTCTTTCAAACCATGGTTTGCCGATATCGTGAACTACCTGGTTCGCGAAGAATTCCCGCCGAACTACACCAAAGCTCAAAAAGATAGGATCAAGCGGGAATCACGTTTCTACGTTTGGGATGACCCCTACCTTTGGAGACATTGTGTTGACAAGGTAATCCGACGATGCCTCCCGGATAACGAGGTACAGTCTGTCCTTACTTTTTGTCATTCTCATGCATGTGGGGGGCATTTTGGGGCTAATAAAACGGCTAGGAAGGTATTGGACGCCGGCTTCTATTGGCCACACATCTTTCGGGATGCGTTTGCCTTTTGCAAAGCTTGCGACCGATGCCAAAGGGTCGGGAAAATTTCTAAACGAAATGAGATGCCACAAACACCATTAGTCTTTTGTGAGATTTTTGATGTTTGGGGTATTGATTTCATGGGACCCTTTCCTAGTTCGTTTGGGAATTTATACATTTTACTTGCGGTGGACTACGTTTCCAAATGGGTGGAAGCGAAGGCCACCAGAACTGATGATTCCCGAGTGGTAGCAGGTTTCTTGAAGGAGAATATTTTTTCTCGTTTTGGGATTCCAAAGGCTCTTATAAGTGACCAAGGTACTCACTTTTTCAATAAGACAGTGAGTGCACTTTTAAAGAAGTACCATGTCACTCAACGAGTCTCAACTGCTTATCACCCCCAATCCAATGGACAAGCTGAGGTGTCCAATAGGCAAATCAAGGGGATTCTGGAAAAGACGGTGGCTCCTAATCGAAAGGATTGGAGTTTAAGGTTGGATGATGCACTTTGGGCATATAGGACTGCCTATAAAACTCCAATAGGAATGTCCCCATATCGACTTGTGTTTGGAAAGGCTTGTCACCTTCCGGTAGAGTTAGAACACAAGGCGTGGTGGGCGGTGCAAAAATGCAACATGGAGTTGGATGAGGTAGGCGACTTTAGGAAGTTGCAAATCCAAGAGCTTGAAGAGATACGCCGGGATGCGTATGAGAATGCGGTGATTTACAAGGAAAAGACGAAGGCTTGGCATGACAAGAACATCTTGAGGAAAGATTTCAAGGTGGGAGACAAGGTCTTGCTCTACCAATCTCGTCTTCAACTTTTTCCGGGTAAGTTGCGATCCCGGTGGAATGGCCCGTATGTTGTCGCTCGCGTCTTTCCTCATGGCGCCGTGGAGTTGTTTGACAAAGACAACCACAACGTCTTCAAGGTGAATGGTCAAAGGTTAAAACCTTACCATGAGGGATTCACCAAATTGTCTTTCGATGAAATGGCTCTAAAAGAGCCAACTTTTGAAAATTGAAGACGGGAAACCAAGTCGAGCCACGACTCTAACCAAGGCGCTGCTTGGGAGGCAACCCAGGGTATTCTTCTTTTTTTCCCTTGAATTTCATTTTCTTTTTAATTGTTTTGTTTTCTATTTTCTAGGAAGTCAAGACGAGAAGACGATGGTCGTTTGCTATTAAAGGAATTGACGGTTCTTCTTTTCGTTTATGAAAAAGAAAAAAAAAAAAAAAAAAAAAGAAAAAGAAAAAAGGAATTGACGGTTCATCTTCTACCCTTCCCCATATCAAATTTCATTTTCTACCCCCCTCCATATCAAATTTCATTCTCTACCCCCACCCCCACATAAAACTCTCTCACTTCCCCCTTCCCTCATACCCTACCTCTCAAACATCAAAAACCTCCCACCAAACCCTCCTCTCTCCCAACACCAACACATTTCCACCAAATCCTCCACCGCACCCGCACACGCACCCGCACCCGCGCCGGAATCCAACCGCAACCGCGGCTCAAAAGCTACCACCCGCACCCGCACCCTCTCCCTGCCCAGAAATTCTGTCTAGACGAAACCGCACCCGCGGCTACAAACCCGCACCCGCGGCCTCGCCCTGTCAAGAATTCTCCAGCTCGCACAAACCGCACCCGCGGCTCCCTCCTCGCCAGAAATCAGACGAAGCAATAACCGCACCCGCGGCTCAACAACCGCACCCGCGGTTTTCACCTCTGTCGTCCATTGCTGATTTCAGTAAGTTTTTTTTTGACAACCGCCTTCATCGTTGTTGATTTTCTTACGCCTCGGGGAGGGCTTTTTGCTATTGTGCTGCTGCTGCTGCTTGGTATATTTGTTGTGTGCGGATTTGTGGTAGCATTTGTTTTGCGTATACACTTTGATGGCTGCAGCAGGAACATCCCGAGGCCACAAAAATGATTTGTGGCAACAACAGGTTCAGACCAACTTAGCTTATTTAAGGGCTAAGCAGTGTGTAGCCACGAGATTTTTTCATCCACGTACTCTCGATGATTTGGGTATGACTGCATGCACTGAGGCCATGCTTGAGCACGCAGGGCTGCAGGGTTTCTTGTACAGGTCAGCCCCCACTCATGCCGAGGCTACCTATCAGTTTCTGGCAAGCCTCAAGACCAAGACCGTCTCGGAGACCACCTTCATCTCGACCATCCAGTTCATTTACAATGGACGGTCCTTTACAGTTCAGGCCGAACAGCTGCGCCACATCTTGGGAATCTCTCAGGTTCCCTCTGCAGATTATGACACTACAGTCGGCGACAGCCCGACACAGGTCTGGTACACATGGACGGGACAAGTTCGGGACACCCATGGTAATGACTACAATGCTAAGATGTCTCATCCATGTCTCCGCCTGACACATCGAGCCCTCTCTATGGCCTTCTTTGGGCTTTCTGAGGTGAACAAGGTGCCTGCCTACCAGCTGAAGTATCTGTATGCTCTTATGCCGGAATGTCCGGTAATTCCGGATTGGCTCTCACTTTTTGTTCACTCCTGTAAGATAGCCCGCTCAAAACCAAGGGGGCAGATTGCTTTGGGTGGCATGATCACCCTCATCTTAGAGGCTGTCGTCCCCGACTGGGAGACGCTTGACTGCGTAGGTAGTCCGGACCCCTCAATGGGTCCCTATTTGCTGGATACCACGTTTCTGCAAACCCGACTTAGGTGGCTCAAGTCGGTTACAGTAAATGAAGACGAGCGGATGTGGGTTTGGCTCGGTCCTCCCGAGATTGCTCTAACCGAGGATTTTGCTTATGGGCCAGCCCATACTTTTAGGCTCAACCCAGCACCCGCTCCCCCTCGTGCAGCTGCTCGACGACGAGCTCGCGGTGGGATCAGCATCCAGGAGCCGGTTCCGCAGCTGGATCAGCAGCCAGCTGACCTTGAGGATGATGATGATGATGACTTCCAGGAGCCTGCCCCTCGTTTTCAGCCTCAGAGGCAATGGGGCGAAGGCTCATCATCTGCAGCTCATGCTAACATACCTTGGGAGCAGCGTCTTTTCGAGCGGATTGAGTATGTCTACCAGTCGGTTCAGACGGTGAACCAGAATGTTGAGAGGCTGCAGCAGTCGGTGTATGACTTACGGCTCGACATGCATGCAAAATTATTCTAATATTATGTTTTAAAACTACTTCAAACATAAATATTAGAAAATAAAAAATACTTATATTTACAAATATTAATAAATTTGATAACAACATCAACATATTAACAAATAATGTATAACTATATTAAATCACATACGAAAATCCGTAATTTTTCGCGCGGAGCGCGAAGCCCGTATCTAGTATTCTAATAAAGATAAGGAAGATCAAAACAACTTCCAAAGTGGTACAATAAATGATTTGTTTTTAATATTCACACTATCTTCTACTATAATCTTCTTGATTTTCTCAATTTCTAAACCTTACTCTTCCTCTCTTCATCTGTATCAAACAGATTTATACGTTCTTGGTTCCTCCCCCTATATCTTCCCCCTCCTCAAGTTCACATGCTCAAAGATAGGCGACCCCCCAGGGGTCTCACCGTCTAGAGTCGCCTAAAGCCTTTTTATTCACCGGAAAACACACAATATTTAGGTGTATTAAATTAAACAATTAACGTTTTAATCATCACTTGAAAAAAATTGATAATTGTATCATATTAATTGAAAAGTTTGAATTTGTGTAAATTGAGCTCATGATCAAATTTGTTACGATCTTAATATGTTAAATGTAAAAAGGTTATTCACACTTTGAAGCTGTTATTCTAACCACTTTTGTTTATCTCATCTAGTCCTCCCGAAATGAAGATATCTTCAAGAACATATGTCATTCCGTACAAAATTGTGCCATGCGTATCAAGTGCCACATCAAGGTTGTCGTACTCGCTAGATGCGGGAGCTCACAACCCCGTAACATTGCCATGAATGATCTCATACGGCGACTTTCTCTTTAGGCTTTGTAATTGGGCTTTGAGCATTTTAATTAGCTCACTGTTTAAAATTTATTTTCCTGAGTATTGTATGAACTTGGTGTTGCGCCATTTTGTAAATCCTTCTCTATATATATTTACCTTATTAAAAGAGAAATATAGAGCTAGACGTAAGAAGTCCCAACAAATCCAAGTTTAATTGTTCAGTTATCTTTTTACTTAGTTAAATATGTTTTGAGATTGTAATATGCCACTGGTTATAGTGGACTTTGTGCATACAAATGTGAGCATTGATAGAAGATGAGTCAAGTGATTGCCCGTCTAATGTCAAGCTTTGCCACGTTGATCGAACATATGTCCTAAAAAACTTCTAATGGAAAGAATTATATAATTTAATTTTTTGTTATATTTTTTTATTACGATGGGTTTAAATTTTTTCTATGTAATGAATAAGTTTTTATTAGAAGTAAATTTGGGGTATAGACAACTTAAAAATACTTCTTACTATCATCAAGCAGAATTTATTGGTTGCTATTGGATATTTGGATGTACGGTTTTTCTACTGTTGAGCACATATACTAACAATGATTAAACTTTCTAATTAGTGAAAACATTAATTTTCTAATTAATTTGTAGTTTAACCTCTCGCTTTTTTGGTGCAGGTATAACATGGATTTACTTGTTTTCATTTAGGAAATAAATTAGGAAAAACTCCCTATTCGAGCACCGAGAATATGCATTGAAATACCAAATTTGAACACATATACTAACAATGACAACAACCGACATGATCATACCATGTCAATAATCGAGATCGGGATTGGAAATAAGATGATCAAGCTGGATTGAAGATACGAATGGAGCAAAGAGGAAAATGAACGAGAAAGAAATTGAGAAATTTCTGTTTTGTAATAAAGTTGTTCAGTCTGTAAAAGGGAGCAGATCAGACAATATTGGATTCAGTGTTTGTGCCGACATTTAAGCTCATCTAGAGATGAAAAATTAAAGGTGTTTTATTATTTATTTATTTTGCTGGTGGTTGTGGATAACCAATTAAGCTAGGGTGATAGGGAAAAAGATGAGGAGGTGAAGGATCTTCGTGACCTCCTTGTCAATTGTTGAGACAAAGGGAAGAATGTTTGTTTAGATGTTACAAATGTTTCTCCTTTTGCTGGTGCCGAAGTTGGTTCTTTTCCCCCTAGAGCTATTGTTTCTAATGCAGTTGTCAGGAAGAGAAAAAAATATAAATCTAACTGCATTGACAATGGGTACCGTTTTATCGCTTTTGCTTTTTCCACTTTCAGAGAGCTGCAGGTTGATGCTCTCGAGTTCTTGTCCAAGGTTGCTCAGAGTCATGCAACCAATGCTAATATTCTATTATTTATTTTTCAGAGGTTGTGTTTCCTTTGAACAAGGTGTCAGAGCTTAGTTAATTGCTAGGTTTTCGACCAACTTTTCGTAAATTGAGAATATTATAAATCCATTCAATTAGGAATGCTATTAATTTTCGACAAAAAAGTAAAATTCTTTTTTGGTGGAAAAAGTTTGGGGAGAGCTGACGGTGCTCCAACCGAAGATCAATGAACATGCGACCTATCAGCTCCGATTTCTGTCATTTACGGCAAAAAAGTAATTATATTAGTATTGTACGCGACACATTTTTTATCAGAATTTTATTAGTTGTTGAATGACGAGATTTGAAACCAAAGAAGTGATCATATTTAAAGATGTTGTCACTGAAGCAGATCCAACTAAAATTACTGACGAAAACATTCATAAAAAAATTTACTTTGAAGTTGGTTGGAGTTTTTTTTTCTTCACGAAGATTGACTAACTGAACCAGTATGTACATTAGCTATGCCACATAACCTACGTCGAAAGACTAGGTATGGTGAAACTGCGACAAACCCAAAGACGAGTTCTCAATTGAACTCCATAATCGAAAAATAAGAAGACGCCAATGAAGAGCCACTCAGTTAATAAACAAACATCTACGATTGTAAATGTAGACTACTCGAACTTCTCTAAATTCTTGACGAGTCTTCATTATTTCGCGGGAGCATTAATTAGCATCAGGCGCGCCATTTTCTTTTTTTAGTAAGAAGAATAGGGTTATAACCGTTTATTCATAAATTAACGACGACGCAATCATTCAGTTGTCAAGAATCAAATTAACTGGTGCCATTCACTATAACATAACATAATCGTTATACTCACATACATATATTTCCAAGATAATAGTTCAACGTGCTCACTCATCTAAATAAACAAAAAAAAAAGTCAGCATTTTATTTTTTTTTATTTTGAAAATAGTTGACCTCTAAACCTCATAATAGACGTTGAAACAATTCAAGCGGTCCAGATGTTGAACCACGTCGGAGAAGTGAGCGCATGAGTTTCATTTCCCAATCCCAGTCACGTTGTTTCCTAATCGATCTGAGTGGAGTAGTATAAATTCATACTAATCAGAAACCCTAATCTTACAAATCACTGAAACCCTTGCAGCAGCAGCTCCTTTCTGAGCGGCTGACAAACACCAAATCTCCATTTCTCAATCCGATGATGAAATCATCAAAAATGGTGGAGTACATCACCCCAGACTTATGGTATCTGATCCTGGTATGTCTTCCCGTCACAACCCTCTTGCGTTGCCGTTGCATCTGCAAATCCTGGAAGCAAATGATCGATTCAACAAAGTTCAAACTCAATCAACTCGTCTTCCAAATTCCAGGTATACTCGTACAACACAAGAGCTTAAAGTTTCATCCATTGAATCCTGGTTGTCGCACTTTATACGACACTTACGAACCTCCCCATGATTATAAAAAGCCTGAAAATGGTGCTCCCGCTCCTCTCTCTAGCTCTCATGGTGTAGTTTGTCTCGCTGATACCGACAATATCTTTCTCTGGAATCCCACCATTCGACGCTCCCTCACAATTCCTCTCCCTGATCGCGATTTCGTGTTTCGTAATTTGCCCGAGAATCCGACGAGGGCTCACGAGTTTGTGTTTCATGCAGTGTGGATTGATCCTTCCACCAACGAGTTCAAGATTGTGATGCTTAACTTCTATAAACGGAGTGTTTTGCTTTTCACATCCACGAAGAAGACATGGGAGGAAAAAGAATCTTTTGAGGAAGAATTATGGAAAGATAATCAGGCTAGCCCAGTCTTGATCCATGGACTGACTTATTGGCTTGTGTCTGATGAGGAGCCCTACATGGGCGGTCATGCTGTAATGTTTTTTAATTTTGCAGCGGAGGAGATTTCAAGGCTTAGTTTACCGGAGAGCTTCGATTCTGGTTCTGATTCTGGTTCTGGTTCCGATTCTGGTTCTGGTTCTGATTCAGATTTGCCTGTATGGAGTCTTGCGAACACCAATCTCTGTAAGTGGAAAAACGACTTTCTTGGATTATTACATTGGGACACTGAGATTGAGGTGTGTTATTTCTGGGTGTTGGAGAATGGGGCGTACGGACCGAAGGAGTCATGGGCTAAGATGTATAGTTTTAGTCCTGACAACAACATTTCTAGAGTGTTGTGGTTGTGGGAAGAGTGGGGATGGATGGTAGCAGCAACTGATGAACAGCTTATCTTGTATGATACTGATGATTGCCTTCCTCTCGACTTCCAAATGAGCGATTTTCAATCCTATTTCGAGTATGTTGAAAGCCTTGTATTTCCAGATGGAAAATGCATTTCTGAGGGCTCAGTGTAAGTTGGAGTCGACTGTAGCTTGAAATTACTCATGTTGTTTACTACTGTATTGTCTTTCTATTATTACCTCAGAGGTGCTGTAATGTTTCAGTACTCTCAGATGTTGTTATCTTAATTTGTAATGGAGATCATACATTTCGAAATTTTAATTGTTCAACCATTTTTATTTAATTTGCTGGGTTTTATTATTCAATCTGCTATATAGTTGTCATATGGCTATATATATAAGATGTGGATATCTTATTTTATTCTTTCCATCCCAATTACACTCAAATCCCCAATCCTTCCGTATGATTTTATGGATACCTGTGTTTATTTATGCTTACATAACCTTGGGCGATAAAAATTTGTGACTTCATTTTAAAAAAACAAATAATACAAACAAAGTTTCCAGTAATTACAAGTATGTCATCGCGTCCTCACTAAAAACGTTCAATATTTTTATGTCTCAGATTATGAATATTACCATCTAAAATATGAACACTGACGTGTAATCTGTAAACCCGATCTTTTCGTTTTTCCTACGTTAAGAGTTATTTGTCCCCGAACTTTATCCTTATTAATTTTTAAGTATATTTATCATAATTTATATCTCTTTGAAAGGCCCACAAAACCTGGCACCCATAAATTTATATTTCATACCCCGGTTTTAACCGCATTTGAAAGTTGAAACAGGAGTAAATGAAACAAGCCTAGTCTGGACGCACTCTAGCAACCACAACCTGCGAGCTTTTCTGGCTTCAACAAGTGCTATATGAAATTGGGGTTTATTTACCTACACCTGGGTGTGACAACCTAGACGTCACGTATTTTGCTGCCAATCCGATCTTCCATAACCGGATCAAGCATCTTGACATTAACTATCATATAATCCATGAACGGGTTCAAAACAAGTCTCTGCATGTCGCCTTTGCGTCCACTAAAGATCAGTTATGCAGATGCTCTCACAAAACCGCTTCCTAGTGACAGATTCACAGGGCTTCAATCGGTCCAAGCTTCGGCTTCGGCCGCTTCTCTCGAGGAGGGACAGTAGTGTATAGCCTACATTTACATATATGCGCTTAGACTTATGCCAAGTAGACCCATGTCCTTCGTGTGTAAATCTCCACAATCCATACCCAAAAAAACACGATCCATATGTTTTTACAGCAGTTACCGCAAAGCCCGCTCCATTAGGAAGCGTTTCAATTTGACTCGCGGAAAACACGCAAAACCCTAACCGCGCAAGTTGAAACACTAAAGCCTTCTTCTCCCTCCATTCATTCAAGTAGTAGCCTTTTCACTATCTCTTCTCCAACCTCCAATGTCTGACTACGTTACCCCAGATTTACTCTATCTGATTCTCAAACCCTTACGCATCAAAGACATACTCAAATGCCGTTCCGTCTGCAAATCATGGAAAGAAGCCGTTGACTCAAAACCCTTCATCGTTGACCACCTCGCCCTCCAAAGACGTCGCCTCATCGCTCAAAGCCATGATCTCAAGTACCTCATTATTGATCCTCGGAATCCTCGCTACTACTTCCCTATTTTCAGTCGCTTATTTGGTCCAGATCCATATGAAAACACTCCCAATCTCTCTGTTGTTGCCACCTCAAATGGAGTAATCTGTCTCTACAACAATCAAAACATTCTTCTCCTTTGGAACCCTTCAATCCGCCGCCAATTGAGGCTCCCTCTCCCTAGAATTTATCATGACTCTGATAAGTTCAAAGGCTCTGGCTTCTGGATTAATCCTTCCACCAATGACTTCAAAGTTGTCATCTTTTACTTTGCAGATAGAAAAATTGCAGTTTTCTCGTCTTCCAAAAAGACATGGACTGAAATGGCTATGGAGAAGAATCCTCGATTGGGAGAAAGAACGGATCCGCAGATTCTTATACAAGAAATGGGGTACTGGAAGTGCCATGCTCGTTGGGGAAATGGGTTGATTGTTTCGTTTGATTTCATGCAGGACAAGTTCGGAACGATTGAGTTCCCTGAAGTACTCGAAAAGGAAAAGGTGGAGGAAAAGGATCACTACATTGGGCTTGTTAAGTGGCGAGACTGTGTTTCGTTTATTCATTCGCGGGTTGAATATCTTCATGATTGTGATTTATGGGCGATGCAAAACGGATCATGGAGTAAGGTGTTCAGTTTTCACATTACTGATCCTGTAACAGCAGTTTTATATGTGGGGGATAATTATGAAAGTGTGGTAACGAAGCCTTCCTTATATTGTCCTCTTGTGATACACTATACTGGTGGTGATCAAGATCAGTGGTGGTTGCAGCACAACGAATATAAAATGTCTGGCTATGTTTCTTGGGTTTATGACTTTGTAAAAAGCCTTGTTTTCCCAGACGAAAGTTGTATTGCTGTTTAGAGTTACTATATCTGCAGGTTTACATTAGTTTTAAAGTTTACTAGTCTTATTTTGTGACTATGTTTGATGAACTGTGATTGAATCAGAGTTGCTCTTTCACTTTAAACAATTTAAAACTTCAGTTTCATTACTCTGTTATGTTTATCAGTTTAAGTGTTTGTAGATGTAATTTGACTTGACTATCTGTTTAGCTGTACAAAAATTGGTCAAGACTAAGTGTCTAAGTTACTTGTGCATATTGTTGAAGATTGATTCATAACTTAGGCTGCAAGATTCAGTTTAGTTTGATCGAGTTTTATGACAGCAAGTTTGCTGATGTTTTCTTAATTAAATCAGCCTTTTTGGAGCAGTTGAAATAGTAGTCTTTTGTAGTGGTTGTAATAGTGTGTAGGAGATCTTTTGTGAAGATCGTGTGTAGTAGTAGCTTGGCAAGCTACTTGTGGCATCCTAGCTATATAATGTCTTGTATTGTGTTTGCTGTATTGTTAGAATGAAAGATCAGAACTTTTGAGTAGAAAACTATCTCTCTCTCGTTGTCCTTCATTCTTTTTTGTTCTTGCACTGAGTTGTAGTGAACACTTCTTGGCCTTTGCTGTTTGTTTTGGCATTGGTTTTTGCCAACAAATTGGTATCAGAGCGCATCTGGGTTTCGATCCCAGGAGATCAATTGAGTGTGTGAGGAATTCATTCACAAGATATTGAAGATGCAGAACAATGGAGGCAATGGAAATGGTGGGGCTCAGTTGCCTATCTTCAAGGGTACGAAGTACCAGTTCTGGGGTCTCAAGATGAAGACCCTCTTCAGGTCTCACGAGATGTGGGGACTTGTCGAAGAAGGATTCGAAGATGATGGAACAGAGACACCGGATCAGGCCTTGAAAGAGAAAAGGAAAAGAGATGCGAAGGCTTTGTTCATGATACAACAAGCACTCGATGATGAGATCTTTCCTAGAATCGCCTCAGCAACAACATCCAAGGAGGCTTGGGACATCCTGAAGAAGGAATATCTAGGTGATAAGAAGGTGATTACTGTGAGGATGCAATCTTTAAGAAGAGAATTCGAGACTTCTCTTATGAAAGATAAGGAGAAGGTGCAGGATTACTTATCCAGGATATCAGGCATTGTTCAACAGATGAGATCTTATGGAGAGAAGATCTCTGACCAACATGTCGTTGGGAAGGTGCTGAGAAGTCTTACCAGTAGGTATGACCACATAGTGACAACCATCGAGGAGTCTAAAGACATGGATGAGTATTCATGTGATGAGCTCATGGGATCACTGCAAGCTCATGAGGAAAGGTTGAGTAGATCAAATGAACAACGAGAAGAAAAGGCTTTCATGAGCTCAAATGAAAGCAAAGAAAGAAGTCGTTATCACTCCAACAGAGGAACAGGAAGGACTAGCTTCAGAGGAAGAGGAAGAGGAAGGTCTAGTCATGGCAGTGAGAGTTCTGACTCACAGAAGAAGGTGATCAAATGCTATTACTGCAAGAAGTCTGGTCACAAGGAAGCTCAATGCTGGACAAAGGAGAAAGATAAAGGCAAAGGTGTGCAACAGGAGGATCAGAAACTGAACTTTGCTGATCAAGAGGAGAAGCTCTTCTATGCTGAACTCGAGGAGTATGAAGGATGCTTGTTTCTGGCTGAGATAGAGGAACCAGAAAGAAAACTCTTGTTGTCACAGAACTCACAAGGCAGATGTGCTGGAGGAGCATGGTATGTTGACAGTGGCTGCTCTAATCACATGACAAGTGAGAGGGAGCTATTCAAAGATCTCGATGAATCAAGAAAGAACCATGTCAGATTGGGCAATGGTGTCAAAATTGAGGTTGAAGGAAGAGGTACAGTTGCCATGATGACTGAGAAAGGTATTGTCAAGCTCATTTATGATGTTCAATATGTGCCAAAGTTAGCTCATAACCTGCTCAGTGTAGGACAACTGTTGTGTACTGGTTTCTATGTTCTGTTTGATGATCTGTCTTGCTTCATCAGAGATAAGAAATCAGATGAGTTGGTAGTAAGAACTGCTATGGGAAAGAATAAGGTCTTTCCCCTTCAGCTGTCATCTAAAGCAGGGAAGGCAATGATGGCTAAGAAGGCTGATGAAACACAGCTTTGGCATGACAGATATGGACACATAAATCTGCAAAGCTTAAAGTTGTTGCAAGCTAAGGAGATGGTGTCAGGTTTGCCAAAGATTGGTGAACTAGAAGTGTGTGAGGGCTGTATTTATGGTAAACAGTCCAAGGAGTCATTTCCTAAAGGCAAGGCATGGAGAGCAAGTGAGATACTCGAGCTACTCCATGCTGACTTGTGTGGTCCAATGCAAACTGAGTCTATAGGAGGAAGCAAATACTTCTTTATGATCACTGATGATCATAGTAGGATGAGCTGGACATACTTTCTGAAAGCAAAGTCTGAAGCATTTGAGAACTTTAAGAAATTCAAAGTTCTAATGGAAAATCAAAGCAACAAGAGAATCAAAGCTTTGAGAACAGACAGAGGAGGAGAATTTATGTCAGCAAAGTTTGCTGAATTCTGTGATGAGCATGGAATTAAAAGGGAGTTGACAGCACCATACACTCCTGAGCAAAATGGGGTGGCCGAGAGAAAGAACAGGACAGTTGTAGAAATGGCAAGAAGTATGCTGAAAGCAAGAGATATGCCTAATGAGTTCTGGGGTGAAGCTGTAAGTGCTGCTGTCTACATTCTGAACATCTCTCCAACAAAAGCAGTGATGAACAAGACTCCCTATGAAGCTTGGAGTGGAAAGAAACCAGATGTAAGTCACCTAAGAGTATTTGGGAGCATTGCTTATTCAATGGTGAATGTGAGAGCAAAGCTAGATGACAAAAGCATCAAATGTGTGTTTATTGGATATGCTTTACAGTCTAAGGCATATAGACTTTATGATCCTATAGCTGAGAAGGTAATCATAAGTAGAAATGTTGAATTTGATGAAGGGTCTAAATGGGACTGGAATTTGAAGCATGCTGTAACAATACAGAAAGAGGTGATTGTAATCACTGAGTCTGAAGGAGCTGCAACAGAGACAGCTGAACAAGAGCAAGGCTTCAATACAGGGAATGGTCAGTCAAGCCCCTCTCTCTCACATTCATCAGGAAGCTCAAGTCAGTCAAGTGAAGGAGTGAGTAGCCCAAGCACAGGATCTGACAACTCAGGATCAAGCTCCTCAAGTGAATCTGGGCCAAGGAGATATAGATCTCTTGAAGATTTGTATGAGAATTGTGATGTTGCTTTGAGTGTAACAGAACCAAATTGCTATGAGGAAGCTGCAAGTAAGTCAGAATGGCAGCAAGCTATGGCAGAAGAGATCCAATCAATTGAGAAGAATGAGACTTGGAAGTTAACTGAACTTCCAGATGGAAAGAATGTGATTGGTTTGAAGTGGGTGTTCAGAACCAAGTATAAACCAGATGGGAGTGTTCAGAAGTACAAGGCAAGGTTGGTTGCCAAGGGATATGCTCAGAAAGAAGGCATAGACTTTGAAGAAACTTTCTCACCAGTAGCCAGATTTGAAACTGTGAGATTGGTGTTGGCAATTGCAGCTCAGAAACAAATTCCTGTGTATCAATTCGATGTTAAATCAGCATTTCTCAATGGGGAACTTCAAGAAGAAGTGTTTGTGGAGCAACCTGAAGGTTTCATCAAGAAAGGAGAAGAGAGGAAAGTGCTGAAGCTACACAAAGCACTCTATGGGCTAAAACAGGCCCCTAGAGCATGGTATAGCAGGATAGATGAATTCTTCACAAGAAATGGCTTTGAAAGGAGTGAGAATGAGCCAACTCTCTATGTAAAGAGGGAAGGAGATCAAAGCTTCATTGTGGTGTGTCTATATGTAGATGACATTGTCTATTTCAGCAACTCAGAAAGGTACTTGATTGAGTTTCAAGGTGTGATGAAATCTGAGTTTGAGATGACAGATCTTGGTGTACTTCAATACTTTCTTGGTTTGGAGGTAAAGCAGAATGAGAAGGGGATCTTTCTATGCCAAGAAAAATATGCCAGAGATATGGTAAAGAAATTCCATATGGAGAGGAGTGATGGAGCAATTACTCCAATGAACACAAATGACAAGCTTCAGAGAGTTGATGGAACTGAGAATGGTGATGAGAAGTTGTTCAGGAGCTTAGTTGGAGGCCTTAACTATCTTACACACACGAGACCTGACATAGCTTACAGTGTAAGTGTGGTATCAAGGTTTATGCACTCACCATCAAGACAACATCTTGGAGCTGCAAGAAGGATTCTGAGATATGTATCTGGTACAATTGATAGAGGAATTCTGTATGAAGGCAAGAAAGAGATAAAGCTTGAAGGGTTCACAGATAGTGATTGGGCAGGCAGTCTAGATGATAGAAGGAGTACTTCTGGGTCAGTTTTCAACCTGGGTTCAGGAGCTGTTACTTGGAGCTCGAAGAAGCAGGAAACTATAGCTCTATCATCCAGTGAGGCAGAGTATGTAGCTGCTTGTGCTGCTGCAAGACAAGCTGTATGGCTAAGGAAAATGCTAGGAGATCTATGATGTGAACAGAAGGAAGCAACATTGATTTGGTGTGACAATCAATCGGCAATTGCAATGGCAAAGAACCCTGCATTTCATGCCAGAACCAAACACATTGAGATCAAGTATCACTACATCAGAAAGTTGGTAGCAGATGAAGTCATAACACTTAGATTATGTGGAACAAACGACCAGGATGCAGACTTGTTTACCAAGGCTTTATGTCAAGTGAAACATGAGTTCTTCTCAAGGAAGATTGGAATGATGAAGTTAGAATCAAGGGAAGGTGTTGAAGATTGATTCATAACTTAGGCTGCAAGATTCAGTTTAGTTTGATCGAGTTTTATGACAGCAAGTTTGCTGATGTTTTCTTAATTAAATCAGCCTTTTTGGAGCAGTTGAAATAGTAGTCTTTTATAGTGGTTGTAATAGTGTGTAGGAGATCTTTTGTGAAGATCGTGTGTAGTAGTAGCTTGGCAAGCTACTTGTGGCATCCTAGCTATATAATGTCTTGTATTGTGTTTGCTGTATTGTTAGAATGAAAGATCAGAACTTTTGAGTAGAAAACTATCTCTCTCGTTGACCTTCATTCTTTTTTGTTTTTGCACTGAGTTGTAGTGAACACTTCTTGGCCTTTGCTGTTTGTTTTGGCATTGGTTTTTGCCAACACATATCCCAAAAGTTGACTTGTATAAGACAGTGTAAGAACCATATCAGGCCATGTTATGTAGACAAATATCTTTGGAGGCACTCTTTTAGCAATCTTTATGTTAGTGAGTCTGTATATAACCGTTCCTAATAATAGAAATTTGATTCAATCACCTAGTAAATTATGTGACGCTCATTCTCTGACCATGGTAACCGGAGCTGCAACCTTTCTTTGTTGGGAGTGGCAGAGAATTAGTCAATTTATCTCCCCTCTCTCCTCCGAATCTGTGAATGCATGGTTTTAAATAAAGTTTCCAGCAAAAGAAAATTTAGAAACAAAAACTTGAAGATGGAGATGACGAAGATTGCAGCATTGTTGATTGCGATGGCGCTGGTGGTGACAATTTGTTCGGCCGATCAGCTAGCGGCGGGCGAAGGCAGCTCAATGGCTAATTCTAGAGCCAAGCATAGATTCTTTAAGAAACCATTCATCCCGGGATTGAGTAGGTCAGTATAATTAATTATTCATTACTTCTAAAAAGGAAAAGATTCAGTGACAAATGATTTTTATTTTACGAATGAAAAATTCATGTACACAATTCTTTACATTGGCATGCACATACAGATGTAAATACATGAACACTCGCAGATGTGTAAATGTCTTTGGCAATATATGAAAATATCTGCGTGTGCATGTAAATGTGAAGGAATCTGCGTGTGAATATTGAAGAATGTGCATGTATTCGTATATTCGTACAATAAGTCATTCGTACCTAATCGTTGTCCTTCTAAAAAAGTTGGATAGACAATGTGTGCAGCAAATGATAGTATCTGTTGATGATCAGATTGATAGGCAAAGGTGATGGGGAATCAAAGCCAAAAACGACGATGACCACCTCCGAGAAGACTTCGAAACCAGACTCTAATCCAGAGGAAAAGGCTACTGCTGGTGCTCACAGGAGGAATGGACCCGTTGAACTATGAGATTTCATTCCATGATCATGAATTGAATCTTAATTATATTATAAATCATCTATTCACTAGCACACATAAGCTTAAATACATGCAAATAAGATGTGTGTACTATGTGTGTTATCGAATTTCACTTCTTCAGGTGTGCATAATTTTTAGTCCTATATGCACGTGTATTTATAATTATTCATCTAGCGAAATGATATTTGTATGTTCGAATTAGACAAAGTGATCTTATTTGAATCTTTCCATATAACAATGCAAGGTTACAATCACAAACATAAACAACCTCTTACTTTGGAACCCTTCGATCCATCGCCATTTGAGGATTTCTGGATGGATCCTTGCACAAAAAAGTTGTTTTCTATTAGAACAATAAATGGCGGGAATTTTCCAAGGATGAAATGGATGATTTCAGTGATGATTACAGGGTCTTGTTTAAACCAATTTTTTTTTGTTTTTACACCGAAATAAAAACGTTATCATGTAGCGCTTAACTTTTTATTTTAAAAAATTTGATTTTATACCACGGTTATGAAATTTCCGGGATATAAAGTATTAAAATACCACGTCGTCGCATTTTAAAATCAACTTTATACTCCGGATTTCAAACAGTTCTAGGACTTTGTAACCCAGAGTTTTACAGAACCGATGTAAAATGTATACCTTAGAACCCCGATTTCACAGAACCGTGATATAAAGTCAATATTTAAATTCTACAACGTTATTTTATAACGGTTACCTAAATTTTAGCCAAAAATATAACATCTCTTCGATTTGGCTTTGTAGTTTGTTTTTTATTTTTTAAATTTAAATTTTTCCTTTTTTGTATTCTTTTATTGCAAAGTCATAGTCAAATTGACAAGAGTTTGTTCAAGTAGTAAATTCTCAAACGCTCTCTAGGATGCCGTCGTCGGAAAGCCAGTCGCACGTCCCAGAAACTCAAGATTCAGATGAGGTCATGGCAGAAGAAGACAGTAGCAACATTGCTAAGGGGGGTCCCCCGGATACTCGAAAGACATGGGCGGAACGGGTTTCACAAGGAAGACGAGGTGGGATGCCTTGCCCAGAACAGGTCCTATCTGATGAGTTGTTCTATCCATAATGAATCTGCAGCAGCCTAATGGAGTTGACGGGGAGGCAGAAATTACCATTGATGAAGAAGTGCTTACAGCCATGGGAGGGTTGTGGAATCAATGCATTTTTGTCAAAGTCCCGGGCAAAGTGGTAGATTTTACTACACTTGATCGTAAACTAAGGGAACTTTGGAGACCTCAGGGTACGATGAATATAGTAGATCTTCCAAGACGCTTCTTTCTGGTTCGATTTGGTTCAGAAGTTGATTGTACACGAGTTCTTACGGGGGGCATGGAGAGTTTTCGGAAATTACCTTCTCGTCCAAGATTGGTCCTCAGATTTCGATCCGGCTATTGATGATATTGTTACAACACCGGTATGGATTAGAATTGCTAACACTCCTATGATTTTTTTATCATCGACAGATTTTGTTAGGTATTGCTGCCGGAATTGGGAAACCTCTTAAGGTAGACATGACTACCCTTAATTTTGAACGTGGGAGATTTGCTCGGGTGTGTGTGCAAGTGAATATTAAGAATCCATTGAAGGGCAATGTTCTGGTTAATGGTCATCGGTATTTCGTCAAATACGAGGGGATGTGCTCTACATGTGGTAGATTTGGCCACATTGTAGCTAATTGTCTGAGTCGTAGCAGAGAGGAAGTACGTGGGAACCATCACAGTAACGTGAATCAGGAAAAAAACGGATGGAGGGCCCGAGGTGGAGACTGAGATACGGACGGAAGGGCAGGCGGTGACTGTTCCGGTGATCGATAAGGTCAAGACGGTGGGCAGTTGGGTGGGCCATCAATGGCAAACTCGAAAAGGAAAAGGAAAAGGAAAAGGAAAAGGAAAGGCTAAGATCATGGGAGATTCTCAGAAGATTGCGCCCAAAATTGTTACTAAAAATAGTTTTGCTGAGTTGGAGGAAGATCAGAACGATAGAGTTGTGGCCAATAATACCAGGAATATCCCACATTAAAGGAAAATATTGACCCTGTGAAAATCCATGAGAAATCAGTTGCCCCGATCAAGCCATCTGGGATTTCAGTTGCTCCTAATAAGTCGGCTGGAAATATTTTGGGGGCTAGTACAAAACAAAACGTAAATAAGGAAATTGTGGTTTTTAAGGCTGGAGATAAATTGGCCCAGAAGCAGGCAATCCAGTCCGGTGGGAAACAAAGGGACCAGGCCCAAAACAGCATCCTGGCGTTAAAAGATAAGGAGGATGCAGGAGATAAAATTACGGGTAAGAGGCCGAGAATTGACAATAGAAACATGGGCCGTGAGAATTGTGATCAGATTCTGGTTCGTAATGATGTTTTGGGCTGCATTGAATATGGGCAAAACTCGAAGATTTCTGAGATTCCTAAAGACTGGGAGGTAGTTATGCAGGAAAGACTTATGGCTGCATACGAACAGGGGAGAAGAGATGCTGAGCTCGCTTCTCTGGAGGGTCGTAGAGACGGCAGCTGCCATGCTGAGGCCTAATATTGGTCCCCGGTTCTTCTACATATCAAGTGTTTAATTATGAATTGCACACTTTGGAATTGTCGGGGGACAAATAAACCTAATTTTAGAAGATCTATTCGCTATCTAGCTAAGAAGTTTGAGTCTGATGTGATTGGTTTGTTTGAAACACATGCTGCAGGTGTTAACGCCGAGCGCATCTGTCGTAATATTGGTTATCCGAATAGCTTCCGGGTTGATGCGGTTGGATAAAGTGGTGGTGTTTGGCTCTTATGGAAAGACTGTGCTTTTACGGTTACTGTTAAAAAATCTGACTCACAGTTTATTCATGCTATGTTTGAATCCGACGAGGATCGTTTCCATTTGATCATTGTGTACGCGGCTCCGACGCCGGCTAGAAGAAGTAACCTGTGGGCGGAGCTGAAAGTTGTGGTTGCCTCTATTTCTGAATCCGTTTTTATTGGCGGGGACTTTAATACTATCGTTAGGTTGGACGAGAGAGAAGGCGGGAATGGGAGATTATCGCCTGATTCGCTTGTGTTCGGCAACTGGATCAATGAACTTGGCCTCGTTGATATGGGTTTTCAGGGGAACAGATTCACCTGGATTCGGGGTAAACAGCCGGCTGGGAGAGTTCAGAAAGGCTTGATAGGGTGTTCTGTAATGCTCAGGGCGGGATCGAATGGCAAGAAGCTCGGGTTTTGCATCTTCCGTTCATGTGTTCAGATCACGCGCCTCTTTATTTGCAACTGAAGCCGAAACGAAACTGTGACCCATCCCGACAACCATTCAGATTTTTGGCCAGTTGGATGTCCCATCCTGAGTTCAAAGAGTTAGTTAGAGCGTCTTGGGATCAAGCTTTATCTACCCCGGATGCTTTGAACCTTCTTAGAACTGCGCTGAAGAAGTGGAACAGAAAAGTCTTTGGGAAAATTCATGTTAGAAAGGATGAGATTGTTAACAGGCTGCAGATCGTTCAGAATTTGATCTCGGGAAATGATAGTTTGGCTTTACTTGAGGAGGAGGAAAAACTTCAGAAGGAACTTGAGTTGACCTTGGAGCAGGAAGAACTTTTGTGGTTTCAGAAATCGAGAGAGAAATGGGTTGGGTTGGGAGACCGTAACACCAATTTCTTTCACACGTCTACGATTATCCGAAGACGTAAAAATCATATTGAAGCGCTGCATAGGGAGGATGATAGTTGGGAGACGGATCCTGAAAAACTTGAAGAGTTGGCGGGAAGGTATTATAAGAATCTGTTTGTTCTTGATCAGTCGGATATTACGCAGCAAAGTTTACCGAGAGAGGGTTTCCAAACACTCTCAGATGTTGAGGTGAGAGATCTGAACAGTTCTTTTGATAACCTTGAGATAAAACAGGCCATTATGGAGATGGGTGCCTTTAAGGCGCCGGGGCCGAACGGATTCCAAACAGTGTTCTATCAGAATTGCTGGGATTTGGTTGGTGAGTCGACTACGAAGTTCATTATGGACTTCTTTGCTAGTGGTAGTCTTCCTCCTCATACGAATGATGCTTTCTTGGTTCTCATTGCAAAAGTAAATAAGCCGGAAAGGATTGAGCAGTTCCGCCCGATTAGCCTCTGTAACGTTTTGTTTAAGGCAATCATGAAGACGCTTGTGAATCGTATGAAGAAGATCATTGCTAAACTGGTGGGGCCGGCCCAAAGTAGTTTTATCCCCGGGAGGTTAAGTACGGATAATATTGTCATTGTTCAGAAAGATATGCATTCGATGAGAAGAAAGAAGGGGAAGAAAGGTTGGATGCTCCTTAAGATGGATCTCGAAAAAGCTTATGACAGAGTTCGATGGGATTTCCTGGAAGATACTTTGATCGCTGCAGGTTTCTCTAGGACTTGGATTGACTGGATTTTGGCCTGTGTTAAATCACCGGGCATGCGTATTATATGGAATGGTGAGCTCACTGATGCCTTTGTCCCACAGAGGGGCCTTAGACAGGGAGATCCGCTTTCGCCTTACCTCTTTGTCCTGTGTATGGAAAGATTGTGTCATTTGATCGAGCGTTCTGTGGAGATGATACGCTGCACTTTGTATAGCGTAACTAGGGATTATTACATTATATTAAGAGTATATTCATATGAGTTTAGAGACATTTCTATATTATGGATCATTGGAGTTATTATAAAGACTTAGAAGATATAAAATGAAGAATTGGAGTTAAGAAGAGTCGAAGACGAAAGGACGAGTTTAGAATCAGGAGCGACCGCGATCGCCATGGTTTGATGGCGATCGCTACCTTATTTGAGCAGAAGCCACGTTAATTGAAGAGTTGGGCCATGATTATTTGAGCAGAAGCCCACGAAGATAGGGAGAAGGCCGGCCCGTATCGGTGAAGAAATTGAGGAAGCGTGGACTGCTGTGTTGTTGGGCCCATTATTGAAGAAGCAAAGGCCAGCCCACATTTTGAGGATGGAGCCCACATTGAAGCAAGCTGCTGAGCAGATGAGCTGCACAAGTTGATGAAGCAAGCAATGGCCCCACTTATTCACGTGAATTAATTCACGTAGGCATTAAGTTGATATGAGAACGGAACCGACTTCGGTTACGTTAATATTTGTTTTATTTGCTTTCTTTTATTTCCTTATTAGTTTTAGGATATTTATCTTTTACCATATATTTTTAGGGTTAGACTCTATTTAAGAACCCTAGTTCTATCTTTTCTATCATCATCTTTTCCATCAGACAATTTAGTTCTGCAACCATGAGCAGGAACTAATCTCCATTGTTTTACCTAGCGGTTGAAACCTTCAGTTATTAAGTTGTGAGATTTCTAAACTCTTGTTCTTTTCCTATGGGTTTGTATTAATTCTCTTGTTCTTCATCTATTGATTTCTATTAGTTTTGCTAGCTTGATCACCTAGTTTGATTGATAGTTTTCTATTGCTAGACTAGGAATATACGGTGGAATTCCTTGTCATTGTAGCATTCATGTCTACATGATCTAATAGTTGATTGCTTTTATGAAAGAGAATTGATTGCATGTTAATACTTGACGGTTGTAAGTTATTGCATGCATCCTTATGATTCTTGTGCCCTTTGCTGCTATTTCATCTAATCTTGTGAGGTTTCCCTGATTGTTGAATAGTAAGTATTATCAGGACCGGTTGGCCTGCTAATATATTAAAGATTGAAATAGGAACATTCCCTAGGATTGATAAGAACTTGAGATAAATCTATGATCAACTTGAATGACTGTTGTGTGGATACTTGCTAGGTGAAACCCCTTCGCATAATATTCTCACCCAAACTTCTTTGCTTGATACTTGTTACTTTTGTGTTTCATACAATCAAAACCCCCCTTGGTTACTTGTTACTTGTTTGTTAGTTGGTATTTCGCTTGACTGCATAGCGATTGGTGTTTTGATTCCCTTGGGTTCGACCTCTACTTACTTGCTATACTTTAGTTAGTGTTTAGAGTTTTTTTCTTTGATTTGGCACTACGACTTTAGCCTCATCAAATTTGGCCCCGTTGCCGGGGAATTGAAATTTTTCTGATTCTGTGTTAATTGTGAAATTATCAACTGTTTGGTGTGAACCTTTATGGTTCAGACCCGTGCTACTGATTCATCTCTTGTTGCCTTTGACCCAGAGATTGAAAGGACGTTCCTTCGGAACCAAAGAGCAGCTCTGAACCAAGACAACGAGATGGGTGATCGAAATGGACAGCCACTGCCTACTATGAGGCAGCTCACTGCCCCGAACTTAGATCAACAACCTCTGGCAGTGAGGTTTCCTGAGATAGCTGAGGGTGTAAATTTTGAGCTAAAAGCTGGATTGATTCATGAGCTTCCACACTTCCATGGCTTAACAGGTGAGGATCCAAACAAACATTTGGCTCGGTTTCATGCCATATGTTCTAGCATGAAGCCGAGGGGTGTCACTGAGGAACAGGTAATGTTAAGAGCTTTTGGATTTACTCTGAAAGACGTTGCGAATGATTGGCTCTATTATCAAGCTCCAGGGAGTATTGATACATGGGCTAAAATGAAAAAGGTCTTTTTAGAGAAATATTTTCCAGCTACAAAACTGAGCAGCTTGAAGAAGGAGATCACGAATCTTCAACAACACTCAACTGAGAGTCTCTATGAGTATTATGAGAGATTCAAGAAGCTTTGCTCAAGCTGCCCATTCCATAGTTATACTGACCATGATCTTCTTATGTACTTATTCAGTGGACTGATTGATGAGGATCGTCGAATGGTAAACGCATCTTGTGGAGGTAATTTTCTGAAACTAACTATACCTCAAGCCACTGAAATGTTTGAAGAGCTAGCTGAGAGTTCAAGGCAGTTTAGTAGTAGACAGGGATCCCACTCAGTCAAAGCAATTAATTCAGATCAATTACAGACTGACATGAATGAGTTGAAAGAGATGGTCAAAGATTTGATGCTGAAAAATGCTTCCCTTCATGATCCCAATGCTGAGGTAAACGCTGTTGGTGGATGGCAACCAAGGCCAAGGTATGACTCTTCTAATATTAATTATCAGCAACCTAGACCTCAGAATTCTATGACTGCTGAAGATATGATCAAGTCCTTAGCTCAAACTGTGATGCAACAAAATGCTAAAACGGAATCGAGTATCCAAAATCTTGAAAATCAGTTAGGACAGATTGCTCAAGCTGTGTGTAAATTAGAGGCCAGGGAACCGGTAAGAAACCCGAGAGAAAACGTCAGTGCAGTGTTCCTGAGGAGCGGAAAAACTTTAAATGACTGTTCTGTGCCAAAACCGCGATCGCTAGATCTGAGTGGCGATCGCCATGAGATTACAGAGAGCAAAACAGGATCTGCATCACGACCACGATCGCCATATGGCAATGGCGATCGCCATTCCATTCCAGAAGCTGAGGTGAAAGATTATTCGCGACCGCGATCGCCGAGAGTTGATGGCGATCGCCAAGAGTCCCCAGAGTACATTGACGATTATGTTCGCCCGAATTTTCCACCTCTATTCTCTCAGAAGCCTGTTGCTCCCTTTCCTGAGGCGTTGAAAGACACTCGAAGGCTGGAGAACGACAACGAAATCTTCGAAACCTTTAGTAGGTGTGAGGTAAACATTCCTTTGCTTAAACTTGTTAAGAGTATTCCTAGATTTGCTAAGTTTTTGAAAGAAGTTTACACTATCAAAAGAAATCAAAAACTGAAAGGAAAGAAAAAAGTTGAAGTAAGTGAACAAGTTTCTGCAGTGTTTCAAAAACGCATGCCTAAGAAATGTGGTGATCCAGGCATATTTAGCATTCCATGTGTGATTGGTGAGACTAAATTTGACAAAGCCATGCTAGATTTAGGTGCATCAATCAATGTTTTGCCTTACTCTTTGTATGAATCACTAGGCTTAGGACCTTTGCATAAAACAGGAACTGTTATTCTACTTGCTGATAGGTCTACTGTATACCCGAAAGGGGTTGTTGAGGATGTTCTTGTTATGGTTGGTGATCTGATTTTTCCTGCTGATTTCTTTGTGTTGGATATGGAGCATGCTAATAATGTCACACCTATACTGTTAGGTAGACCTTTCATGAAAACAGCATAAACGAAAATTGATGTTAATAGTGAGACTCTCTCTATGGAGTTCGATGGAGATAAGGTAGAATATAATATTTATGACATGGATCCCATTGATAAGAATTCTCTATGTGCTATTGATGTGATTAAGCCTACTTGTAAGGATGAATTACAACCTGTTTTAGAGAGTATCTTAGAGCCCCCAAAAGTAGATGTTGTTTTGTCTACTAACATGCAGGAGTGTCAGGCTAAGCCAGAGCCTAAAGGTAAGCTCTCTTCACATCCTTTGGGCAATCGCCCTCCATTACTGACCTCGCCAGGCGAGATACCATTGATGTCTAGTGTGCAGGCACTTGATATTGAGCTTAAACAGCCGCCTGATACGGTCAAGGAGGAGAAAGTAAATGGAACCACCTTCATTGCTAGAGACAAGGTGGTCAAGGTAAGTGGGATGAGATTTAAGGCGTTCCATGAATGGTTCAAGAGAGAATTCAGACAAGAGACGGTTTTCACAAAGCCAAATGGCGTTAGTTAAATCTCTTGAGTTTCATGTCGAGCCACGACATAAAATAAGGCGTTGCTCGGGAGGCAACCCGAGGTTTGAATTTGTTTTTGTTTATTTTTTTCGGTTTAATTTTCTTTTTAGTTTTTCTATGGACAGGAGGAAATCACCGAAGCTTAGGGTCAGCTACAGTCAGTAGCCAATCTCGCTGTAAGTCTTCTCTCCTGTCCGTAAAAAAAAAAAAAAAAAAAAAAAAAAAAAATCCGAAAATCATTCCGAGAAAAAAATAATATATCGGATTAAAAAAAAATAGAGTGCAGAAAAAAAAAATATGAGAGAAAAGAAAGTAAGGAGTTGTATTACCTCAAGTTTGGTTTCATTAGTACTATCATTCTAGATCTACATTCGCTGGAGCTTAGCTTGTTGGTGACCATATTCTTTGCAAGAAGTTGATTTGTTTGGGTCACTTTCTACATTGGAAGTATTCTTTCTTTTGCTTTAGATGAGCTATGCATTATTGGATTGCATTTAGTGCTCATCTAGTTTCTCATTCTACCACACTTTGAGTTTTATTGGAGGAAGGTCATCCGACCTTGTATGTGAGTCTTCTGTCTCCTTCCCTGGGTTCGTTTTTATGTCTTCCATTTCATTGAGGACAATGCAATGTTTAAGTATGGGGGAGGAGAATGTATTCACATGTATTTATTTGGGTGTTGGTTGTATCTGCATGAGCTTATTGAATATATATTGTATGAAAAAGCCACAAAAATTGAAAAAAGGCATACAAAATCCTTGGATAGCAAGATCTATGCAATAAGAAGGTGGCTTGACCGGCATTAGGCTGGGGCAAAAATAAGTCTTGAGTGATGTGAGTTTTGTGAGCCTGGAACAATTATTGAGTGGTTGGGATGAAAACCTGAAAAGGCGCCCAAGCAAGATGAGTGTTATTAAAAAAAAAATTGAGTGTTTTAGGATCATTATCATATTGGCGTTATGGTGACATAAGAAGGAGGCGTATAGGAGGATTCGGGTAGACCACTTGGAGGAATAAGGTGTAGTTCTGGGTATGTGCTTATTTTATCACATTGTTCTTGATTATTGTTGTTGTGTTTTGTGTTTTTTGGAGGAGTTTATTGGTTATGTAATAACTAGGAGATATTCTTGTACTTCCTGAGGCTTTGAGCATTTCATTGTATGAGTAGCTTTTCTGTAAGTTACTCGGGACGAGTAAAAGTCTAAGTATGGGGGTATTTGATACGCTGCACTTTGTATAGCGTAACTAGGGATTATTACATTATATTAAGAGTATATTCATATGAGTTTAGAGACATTTCTATATTATGGATCATTGGAGTTATTATAAAGACTTAGAAGATATAAAATGAAGAATTGGAGTTAAGAAGAGTCGAAGACGAAAGGACGAGTTTAGAATCAGGAGCGACCGCGATCGCCATGGTTTGATGGCGATCGCTACCTTATTTGAGCAAAAGCCACGTTAATTGAAGAGTTGGGCCATGATTATTTGAGCAGAAGCCCACGAAGATAGGGAGAAGGCCGGCCCGTATCGGTGAAGAAATTGAGGAAGCGTGGACTGTTGTGTTGTTGGGCCCATTATTGAAGAAGCAAAGGCCAGCCCACATTTTGAGGATGGAGCCCACGTTGAAGCAAGCTGCTGAGCAGATGAGCTGCACAAGTTGATGAAGCAAGCAATGGCCCACTTATTCACGTGAATTAATTCACGTAGGCATTAAGTTGATATGAGAACGGAACCGACTTCGGTTACGTTAATATTTGTTTTATTTGCTTTCTTTTATTTCCTTATTAGTTTTAGGATATTTATCTTACCATATATTTTTAGGGTTAGACTCTATTTAAGAACCCTAGTTCTATCTTTTCTATCATCATCTTTTCAATCAGACAATTTAGTTCTGCAACCATGAGCAGGAACTAATCTCCATTGTTTTACCTAGCGGTTGAAACCTTCAGTTATTAAGTTGTGAGATTTCTAAACTCTTGTTCTTTTCCTATGAGTTTGTATTAATTCTCTTGTTCTTCATCTATTGATTTCTATTAGTTTTGCTAGCTTGATCACCTAGTTTGATTGATAGTTTTCTATTGCTAGACTAGGAATATAAGGTGGAATTCCTTGTCATTGTAGCATTCATATCTGCATGATCTGGTAGTTGGTTGCTTTTATGAAAGAGAATTGATTGCATGTTAATACTTGACGGTTGTAAGTTATTGCATGCATCCTTATGATTCCTGTGCCCTTTGCTGCTATTTCATCTAATCTTGAGAGGTTTCCCTGATTGTTGAATAGTAAGTATTATCAGGACCGGTTGGCCTGCTAATATATTAAAGATTGGAATAGGAACATTCCCTAGGATTGATAAGAACTTGAGATAAATCTATGATCAACTTGAATGACTGTTGTGTGGATACTTGCTAGGTGAAACCCCTTCGCATAATATTCTCACTCAAACTTCTTTGCTTGATACTTGTTACTTTTGTGTTTCATACAATCAAAACCCCCCTTGGTTACTTGTTACTTGTTTGTTAGTTGGTATTTCGCTTGACTGCATAGCGATTGGTGTTTTGATTCCCTTGGGTTCGACCTCTACTTACTTGCTATACTCTAGTTAGTGTTTAGAGTTTATTTCTTTGATTTGGCACTACGACTTTAGCCTCATCAGGAGAAGAGGGAGTGGAAACCAATCAGCCTTTCTCGTTCAGGCCCTAAGTTGTTGCATATCTGTTTTGCGGATGATTTGATCCTCTTTGCAGAAGCGTTGGTTGCTCAAATTCAGGTGGTTAGGAGAGTTCCGAGTGACTTTTGTAATTCCTCGGGACAGAAGGTGAGTCTTGCTAACTCCAAAATTTTCTTCTCTAAGAATGTTGATAGAGATTTATGCGTTAGAATCAGCGAGGAAAGCGGTATTCCTTATACCACAGATCTTGGCCGATACTTAGGCATGCCTATTTTACAAAAACGTATCAATAAGGATACTTTTATAAGTATTGTCGAGAGGGTGAACTCTAGACTCGCGGGATGGAAGGGTAGAAGTTTGAGTCTCGCGGGGAGGATCACTCTCACTAAATCGGTTCTTTCTACTATCCCTATTCATCCGATGGGATCTGTGATTTTGCCAGCTAACACTGTGAAGAAGCTTGACAAAATTAGTAGAAGTTTCGTGTGGGGAAGCACAGAGGATAAGAGAAGAATGCAGTTGCTCTCTTGGAAAACTGTTTGCGAGCCAAAGAGAAAAGGAGGTCTGGGAATCAGAAAGCCGAAATGTATGAATCTTGCTATGATTGGGAAACTGAGTTGGCGGCTCCTGCTGGACGATGACAGTCTTTGGGCCCGAGTGTTGAGAAGCAAATATGACCTGGGTAATATCCATAACTTAGGGAGTTTGAAAGCCAAACCGGGAGCGTCGGTAGTGTGGAGAGCTATTATTACAGGGTTTAGAGAGGTGATTTCTCGCGGTATTGCGTGGGTGCCGGGGAACGGACATGATATCTGTTTTTGGAGAGACGCTTGGCTTGCTGCTTATCCTCTTGAACAAGTCAAGCTCGATGATATGCAGCAGGGTGATGGCGAGAGTAAAGTATATGAGTACTGGACAAATGGTGTCGGGTGGAATTTCGAGGCGCTGCAGGCGTGCTTGGATGAGGAGCATCGCTTGCGCCTGGCTGCTGCTGCATTGGACGGCCTCCCGGGATCAGTGGACCGCATCTCTTGGGCTGGTACCACAAATGGTAAGTATACTGTCAAATCTTCCTATAAACTCATTTATGATGAAAGCATGGTTGGACATCAGTGGGATAATGTTTTTGATAATGTGTGGAAGATAAATGCTCCTGAACGGGTACACACTTTTGCTTGGTTGGTCGCTCATCAGCGCATTCTTACGAATAAGGAGTGGGCAAGACGAAAATTATGTAGTACTGATACTTTTGCAGTTTGTATGCTTGAGGAGGAAAGCATTGTTCATGTGCTTCGAGACTGCAGAGAGATAGAGTGGATATGGAGAAGTCTCATTGACCCGGGCAAGGCTGGTGAATTTTTCGCACTCCCGCTTACTGAATGGCTGTATTTGAACATTACTGGCGACTTTGGGAGTGAGTCGGATGGTAAGTGGGGAACTATTTTTGCTATTGTTGTTTGGTGGGCTTGGAAGTGGAGGAACGAAAAGATTTTTCGGGAGACAAGCTTCATGAGAGATAAGGTGGAGTTCATTAAAAAAACGGCTAAGGAGTATTGGGAGGGCCAAATGAAAGCTAAACAAGGCAGGAAAGGTAGCGACAGAACCGAGAGGCTTATTCATTGGGTTTGTCCGAGGGATGGATGGGTTACGCTGAATATTGATGGCGCGTCTAAGGGGAACCCGGGTATAGCTGCTGCGGGTGGAGCGATCAGAGGGGAGATGGGAGAATGGAGAGGAGGTTTCGCCTTGAACATCGGGATATGCACTGCGCCTGTTGCGGAACTTTGGGGAGTGTACTATGGGCTCCATACTGCTTGGGAGTTGGGGTGTCGTCGGATTAACATGGAGATTGACTCGAAGTTGGTTGTTGGTTTACTTAGATCTGGGGTTGTTGATTCGCATCCCCTCTCTTTCCTGGTACGTATGTGTCATGTGTATAGGGAGGCTAATCGTCTGGCTGACGGATTAGCTAACTATGTTTTTTCGCTTTCTCTTGGTTTTCATTATTTACAAACTGTTCCTAGTACTGTTAGTTCCATTTTGTTAGATGATGTGAGGGGTCATATTATTCCCCGACTTGTTTTGAAATAGTATTTTTTCTTCTTTCTAATAAAATGCCAGAGTACTGTCTCTCTTTCCCCCAAAAAAAAAGTCATAGTCAAACATATAAGTAAGTTATATAATTACCGAATCTGTTTTATTTTCTCCATGTGTTCAATTTAAAAAATTCCGCTCAAATATTTTTTAGAGAAATTATATTATTATTAAAAATGTTATTTTTAGGCGAAACTTTTCTCATATATAAATCTAATGCATAATATTGATTAAGATATTCATTTTCAATATCTTTATCCAACTTTTGAAATGACTTTATATATACTTTATACTAATTATTTTTTAATTAATTAAAATTAAATTCTTATACATATCTCATGACAGTATGACACGGAGACTACCGTACAACTTCAAAACCGAAAGTCCTACTACGGCTAAAACCATGTTCACTCTGTCCGTTAATGTTGACTGTTAAGGGAATCAAACAATATTTAAGAAAAGTGAGATGTATTAAGGGAATCAAATAATATTTAAGAAAAGTGAGATGAGTTTAGAGAAGAAGAAAAAAGAAGTTGAGTATATGGTTGATTTGATTGATAAAGTGTTAAAAGAAGAATAAAATATTGAGTAAAAGTATTAATGGTGGAAATTAGATAGAAAAAATAATATAGATGATTGATTTGATTGATAAATTGTTGTTAGGATATGAATAAAATAAATAAAGTTAGGGTATTATTATGTGGAAAAATTAATTGATAGAAAATGAATGTTGCAAACCTTTTGAAACGCCCGAAAAGAAAATGTTGCAAACATTAAGGGACGGAGGGAGTAGTAACTTATTTGAGTCAATACAGCTTGTGATATAATGGGCCCTTAAAAGGGCTTTTGCCAATACAAGCCGAGTAATAAAATGTTTGTGAGTTGAAATTTGGAATTTTTTTCTTAAATAGGTTTTTTTTTTTTTTAAATATTCGATATAGGATCGTTTTGAAATTAATTCTCAACATAGGCAATCTGAAGAGGCTTTCCCAGCGTTTCTCATCCGAAGCACATTTTTTTTTATTTCCCATGTGTAAGAGACGCTTACGTATAAACTTAAAAAAAAAAATTGCTCCTTATACGTGTGCTCAGTAAATTGCTTATTGTTTTTGAAATAAGTGGGCCTTCAGATCGTGCTCAATGCTGCCATGTCATTGCCCATTACACATTTTTTTTTTTTTTTTAGTTTAAGGGTATCTCTTACACGTGGAAAATTAAATAAAAAAGAATGTGCTTCGGATGAGAGACGTTGGGAAAAGTTTCTCTCCAACGGGTAAATATTTCTAACTAGTTTAAACGTTCAACTAGTTACTAGTAGGTAGCTATAATTATGACAAAAATAACCCTACTTTTTAAAATAAATTATACTGTTCTAGTACCTAGTAACTAGTTAATGTATTTCAAAGACAGTTTACTCTTTTTTTTAATAAGATATAAACTCTTTTTTAATAAGATAAACTCTTTTGTTTACTAGTTGAGTAATGAAAACTTAAGCTAATTAATTAACTCGTTTAGCAAACACAACCTGACACGTCTTCTATTTCTGATCAGAGATTCGAAGGGAGTATTAGTATATGTTCGTTTAATAATTTATTGAAGCAATATAAAATAATGTTAGGAGTTTGCAAGACTTCTAAAACTGATGAATAATACAAGATCAAAACCTGAACCATAGCTTGTTCGACTCAATCCAACTTGTGATATAATGGCCCTTAAAAGGCTATAGCGAAGATAAGCCCAGTTATAAGATGTTTGTGGATGCCTAGGACTGAGACATATGTCCCACATCGGAAATCCTGTGTTGAAAAGATAGGTATATAATAGGCCAAGTAGTACTACTGGGCACGACCTTACTTGAACAGGATCTGTTCTATAGGCTCGTACCTCTGTATCCTTGAGTTCTAAGGAGACAGGAAACCACGTCTGGTTGATGACACGTGCCCATGCGATCTCAGCGTGATTAACGGCTCTTCATGGCTCAAGCCGTGGTCCTTGCTGTAGAGGATCGTCCTCTGGCTCACTTTCGGCTCGAGGTGGTCGCATGGCTGTCTGACAGACCCACAAAATCTTTTTTTGTTGACAGTTCAACCTGGAAGAAGCACATCAAACCTTTTTTATAGCTTCTTCCTACATTTTGAGGTGCACTTCATCCTATCTTTACAGCTTTGTATTTCAAACATCCATTGTAAAGTTTCTTCCTACACTCTAGGCCGGACCAAAACGTTTTTTACGAACGTGAATCTGGAAAGTCATTGTAAAGTTTCATAAAAAAATCTGGGTATGTTATTAACAGATATTTCATTGATTGATGACAGGGTAAGATCCTTAGTGGTGGTGTTGGGCTAAAAGTTGTAGTCAGTCCTTGAAATCTTGCTTGGAGTTGCCAACTTCAACTTCATCCATGCATTCATCAGCAGTAATAGGATCCACTGTACAGCTTGACATCACCCACTGCTGCATATTGCACTTGTTTTGCTTCGACTTCCTTGACAGGATTTGCACTCAGCTGCACAATTACTGGTTCATCAAATTCCTTGGGTAGTGCTGGCTGAAACTGGTTCATCAAACAGGGGACATGTTGTTTGGGTATGCATGGAGTGAACATCAAGCCTTATCTGCATATTAAGGTAGTATGAAGACGAGCAAAGCCATAGAACTGAAAGAGAGAAAGGAGGTAGAAGGTAGCAGGAGAAGGCGGAGAAGGAGATAATAACAAGGGTGGTAAGAGGGTTGTTTGTATCCGTCCGGCCCTCAGGAGATCACTTGACACGTTAGTTAGCCGACGGATACCGTCGAGGGCCGAAATGTCTAATGAGAGCAAAAAGGGATCTTGCCGCGGGTCAAGGTGTTCTTGGTCTCTCCATCGCCTACACTATTTTTTATAAAATCAGTAGCCTAATGAGACTCATATATAATTGTATAAACAAAAATTACTCGATACTTATAAAATTTTGAATATAAACAAAATATAAATGACCTTGTATACCGAAACGTTATTTGATCAAATTATCATAAGTCGCAATTTTTGACAAATTTATAAATACATTAATTTAAATTAAAGCACTACCATAGTACTCCCTCCGTCCCATAATGTTTGTCCTGTTTGACTTAGGCACACTTGTCGATGCACGTTTTGTATCGTCAATATATCAAATTACATGTTATTAAAAATTATAATTTTTTAATATTCTTAAAGTACTAATCGAAATGAATCAAACAAGACCACTCATGACTATGTTCTATCTTATATATTGAAAGATATTTAGAAGATTCTCTCGATTTGTGAATAGTGTCAAAATTTGAAACAGGGCAAACATTATGGGACGGAGGGAGTATAAAATATTAAAAAATTTGTTTTAAAGAATGAAATAGTGTGAAAGTGAAAGTAGAAATACATTAAAAATTCATTTTATAACCAATTTGCATTGAAAAATGAATTTTTTTAATTATGTTGGATATTAAATCAGTAAATCATAACAAACTATTAGTTATAGGTAAGGATTTTTCAAAATTATACAAAAAATAATAATTTAATTTTTAGGATTAATAACAAAATGAAACATAAATAATATATAGATATAAATAATATATATAGATAATTTTGGAGTCTGAAAGATCTGAAATCTTGTTGTGATATTTTTTGCATTATTTTTTAAATAAAAATGAAAACAATCGTTTTGTGAATTAGGAGATCAATTTAATATCAGAAAAATTTTCATTTTATAATCGATTTGCATTGAAAAAAGAAAAAAAATTATTAATTTTGTTGGATACTAAATCAGTAAATCGTAACAAACTATTTGTTTTAGGTAAAGATTTTTCAAACTTAAACAAAGATTAATAATTTAATTTTTAGGATTAATAACAAAAAGACACATAAATAATACTCCCTCCGTCCCTTTAAGTTAGTCCCGTTTTCTTTTTAGGCGTCCCCTAAAGTTAGTCTCATTTCCATTTCTATCAATTGAATTTTGCTCATAATACCCTTATTTTATTTATTTTATTCATATCTTTACAACACTTTATCAATCAAATCAACATTTTTCATCTAATAAATTTTCCATTGGTTGGATTTTATGATTTAACGTGCAATCACTTACACTCTTGTTTTGATTAGACTTGCCTTAATCGAAGTGCAAAGGACACAATGAGACTAACTTAAAGGGACGGAAGGAGTATATAGATATAAATAATATATATATTAATAATATAATTTATTTATTTTTACTATAATTCTAATATATATTAGATTAGGTTAGAATTAGAATAAGAGAATTAATTAAGAAAAATAAAAAGACTTAAGTGAATTTAGAATTAATGATAATTAATTAATAAAAAAATTAAATGAATTTAGAATTAAATAGATACCGATTTTATTTAATTAGTTCAACCATCAACCAACTTTTATATAGATAAGATATTTTTTTATCCTGGGAAATTTGAGCCAATCAGAATATGACTTAGTACCATATGTAGGTACTTCCATTTGGATACATTACAAACTGCAAATATGAATACTTGAGCAAATAGAAAAAGAAAATCAGAAACCTTTCTTGACCAATGAATGAATGAGAAATCAATAAATAAGGACAATATCAGTTAGTTGTAGAATTTGGTTAAATTGCAATATTGAGAAACCAATAAATAACTTTTTTAGCTTATTCCTTACTCCGATACAATTAATTCACTCAGACCCATGAAATTATAATAACTAAACATACTCTTCAATCATAAACTATAACTACCGCAATGTGACAACGAAAAGAGAAAAATAAGGTCAAAACAGCATAAGGATGAGCTTTATCAAGAAGAGGATATAACAAAGTAAGATTAAGCAGATTCCAATTGGAATCGAGCTTAATAAAATTAAAAGGCAATAGTAGGAAGCATCAGCAGAGATGAAAAAGAGATGAAAAGGGGAGTGAAGAAGAATTAACCTTTTGTTGGGGGAAGCAGAATCGATAGACGATGGAGAAGAGAGAAACTCACGTAAAGCCCCACCATACCTATTTGTAGCTCTTGCGTATAAAATCCCTAAACAAAGGGAGAATGAAATTAGGTGAGTTTCAACACAACAAACAGAAGAAGAGAAGAATAAATGTCGAAGCAATAATAAGAAAATTTCATCACCAAATCCGAGCAATTCGAGGGTTTTCACATTCTAAACATGATCGGCTTTCACATTCTAAACATGATCACGAGTTCTTTTAGAGAAAAAGTCAAATACGTATTTCAAGACAACAAACATGCAACCTTTGGAATGCAAAATGAAAAAATATTTCCATGTCTATGAGTTCCAAAATATGTCACAATTTCAAGTAACTGCTTCATTACTACAATTGAACCTTCCATCCGAAGAATAGTTCATGAAGCGCCCATTTTTTTAAGGATATGCCATCTTAAAAAACATCTAATTACATGTTCACGTATACGCTTTATTGTTGCATCTATTAGGAAAACAACTCATCCATGTTAGTTTGTAAGTGGTATCATCCTTGTTTGATATATGTATTGGTTGGTGCATAAGACAAACGATGTTTAATGGTTTTTGTTAGGTGAGAATTATATGATTTGAGTTTTTATTTTAGTTTCAGGTTAGATCATTTTGTGATAGTGGAAGACAAAAAGGTAGGGTTGGATCATTCAGTGATAGAGGTAAACAAGAAGGTAACCAAGGTGAAAAGGAAGCACATCACAAAATCCTATCGATTTTGTCATCTCAACTTCAAGCAAGTAAGCCACTTCCCTTTTTGTTTTGTTTTTCTCTTCTTTTTTTCCTTTTCTGATTTTGAATCGCGAGACAGAAGTAACTGACGACGCTGCATGTTCCCGTGTAAGATGAAGAATGTAGAAGTTACATTCTGAAATTAGAATATCAGAAAGTCAAGGGAAAAGTGACTAAACTTACAACATTGATGAAAGACTTAAAGTAGACAAAACCTCCAGCATGCCTGTTGTACTTTAGATAAAAACCAATGACTTGCTCAATCAATTTATCATATCAAGCCCGAAAATGATAACAAATTGCAATATTTTACAAAGTCCATATTTTCACGATGTATAGTCTCATTTCACTATGTCCTAATAATCTTATAATATAAAATATTAAGATAGACCTCAGGTGTTAGAAGTGAGTGCATGCAACTCACCCATGTATTGATCATCCTGCTTTCGAAAGCAGACATAGAAAACAATGAAAATGTCAAGAGCCAAGCAAATGAAATGCTTCAGACACCGAACCTATACAGAGATCATAAACAACGCGAGTCAATCATTTCTATTTCTATCACTAATTTTAACTTTTTGCATCTGCAAGTTCCAGCATCAGAATCTTCAATTGCTCAGTTTCGTTATTCAAAAGTAGTTTCGTTATTCAAGTAGTTTATATACGTTGATAAAAAAGATGATGGAACCAAGCTGGAAGGAGTCATCTAAGATGGAGAGTTCTAATTATATTTTACATTGGGTAAAAAAAGACCTGGTCCACTATTAGAGTTGATCACAAGAACTTTCACAATCTGATCTAAAGAGTCTACATTAATTTCAGCTGCACTTCTGTGCCTATACAGAATACACATGCGGATAATTTTCCAGTTAACCATATATGTAAATAAAAAAGAATGAAAGATTTACAAAATGAAAGATAAAATATGATAACTATGCGAGTAGCATTTGTAGAGTACAACTCAGCTAAAAACATGTATCTATCGAAATTATACAAGCTGGCTTAAAAGGGGGACACACATGGATTGAATTTTACAATGGCAGAATATTGTCAAAACACTACACTTAATCCAATCACGTAAGTCCAGAGCGTCAAATACAATGATATTGAACTACATGACAAATAAAAAGCAGTCTAAATTATACCTTCCTGTTGTTTAGAATGAACTGCATGATAAAAGAAGTGTTATATTTGCAATTTCGTTTTTCCTAGTACATAAGGTATTTACTCAAGACATTTTCCTTCATCAATGTTCAACTTTTGAATAGGTAACCTTATATACTGATTTAATTTCATCTTTATAGGATCAAATTGTTCACTACTAACTTTTACTTCATATTATGACTAATCCCTTAAACATGGTTTATGTAAATGCAATCTTGTAGGATATTGTGATATTGACCTATTATACCATCTCACCCGGGTATGTTAATAAGGTATGTATCAATGCCATGACACTGGTAAACAATTATGACATTATCCTCAAACAATAGTATTATTCTTTGTGCTTTAGGAAAGTTAATAAATCGAGATGGTGTAGGATTTTGAGGTAGAAGTAGTTGAAATCGTAGACCAAAAATCCAAAATCAAACAGAAAAATCAGATAATCAACAAGGAGATCAATTGCTAGGAAAAAACAATCCCCAAATTAACAATTAGATTACCCAAAATGGTGAGCAAATGCATGGGCCGCTTCCGAACCTTATAAACCAGTTATCGAGATCGCATTCCCCTCTAAATCGAGTGCTTTGATGTCTTCAAAAGCTTCAAACACGGCCTAACCAACTCCTGTATGAGAATTCAGACAATTAGAACCAGCAAGAGGCAAGCAACCCTAACTCTTCTCCCACTCCATTTCTGCATAGTCATAGATGTCATGGTTAATGTGGCTATTCAATTGATAGATCTAATGTGGAAATCATGTCGATCAGAAAGAATCTTAAACTTACACAAATCCAAAAATATACAACCAACAATGAAGAGAAGGTTGTAATAGAAACTCTATATACATCGGTGTTAAACTGTATAGATGAAATTGATGAATAAAAAGAGCAAGGAAACTTTGGGTAACTTTGCCTGAAAAAATATGAAGCCCTAAGTTGCCGCCAAGCAAGAGGCAAAAGTTGAAGGGTCATCTGAGCATAGATTTCATTTGTGTCCATGTCCACCTGAAAATTCAAAACAAATCAACTTAAACATTAGCCTATACTCATTTCACCAGCAAAGTAGCAAACATTGGCAATAAAAATCATTTTAAAATAGGATTAGCATTTAATTGAAACAACAGGCTATCAGCACATACAATCATTGTGACATTGTGAAGTTGGCTGGTCAACTGCGGAGGCAGATTCAGGTAATTGGGAATGTGGAAACTAACATCTTTATTAGTCGTAGCAACAACCTGGAAGCTAAACATCCAATATTACAAACTGAAACTTCAAGCATGATAATTCCTTAAGGACCATAGAAGAAGAAACAAGAACATTTTAAGCTTTGAGATAGACATGTTCACTATGACCTGAGGAAACTAAACCACCTGGCTTCCTGCAGTTGGGAAGACACACCAGTGGCCCAACACAAGCATGCTATAGTTCAGAATTCAGACACTTTTTATCCCCGCCTGGTACAATTTGAACAACATGTAGTGAATAAAACACGCGAATTTAATTCTTTAAAGCTAAGAACACAGATTATATTCCAAAAATGCTTGAGCATAAATTAAATAATGTACCTTTGTCTGAGCATTAGTGCATATACAACATATCAAAAATTAAATGGATATGGGGCATCATCAGTCATCCATGTGAAAGAGACTTATAAATCATTTCAAGTGATAAGTCAAAAGTACCAATATTTAGTAAAAGAAAAATTAGGTTAGGAGCCAATCCAAATGAAAGAGCTTCAATTGTAAGAAGAATTTTAGGAGCATTGTTTCACTACAACATACATGCTAAAGTGGGTATCTGATAAAGCTAAAGGGGCATGGAGCATAAAATTGGTCATAATTTGTAGATGAAACACAAATAAACATGTAGAGAAGGAATAGATCAGTCTAGCAAGTGCTTTTCTTAGGAAGTAGAGACTTGAGAGAACTCTTAAAATTTATATCTAAAATACACGCATCTAACTTGGATGCATGTCTCTAGAGAAGTTTGCAAAATAAACAAATTGAGCTCCACTGAAAGTTGTTTCTTGAGATAGGTATCAGTTATTTTCCTCAAAACCTACTTATTACAAATAGATAAAGATGAGGGTATTAATTAATCCAAGAAACAATACACACCTTATGTTTTTCCTCGAGTCAAGTGGCACAAAAGAACTTCGGAGGCTGGTCATATAGGACAGTGGCACTATGTATTCAACAAAGAGACAAAACAATGTAGAAGAATCAGCACTGGATCCAAAAAGAGCAAATGAAGAATATATAATATCTATTTTGACACTCTTACTTGATTTCCTAGTTCTGCTGCAATTCGTTCTGAATTGCCCTCGTCCCACATAAAGCACCATCTACCATTTTGCCATAACGTTTCAAAATCATGCAAGAGAAAAAAATGCAAGTTAACAAAAAGATTATATGAAGCTGAATGCATATTTAGACATTCAGGATTCATTAATGCCTTACCAGTGATAGGCTGCTACAAATCGGCTTCGTCTCCGACTTTGCCCGCAGAGTCTAACCAAAGTTGTGCCAGTCCACAATGAAAGTCGATCTTCTTAGCCAACTTTCCCATCTAACAACTACTAAAGTTGGTACATAAGGTGGATTCTGATAAGTCTAACCAAGTGACTATCATCTAATTGGTTGTTCTCATAATCAGAAGACAATCGATCGGAAAAAATAAAATTCCAGAACCTACAAGATCTTCAACAAAGAAAAATAACCAAAATATTGCTTCATTTTGTTGACTGGTCAGGTTAACCCATCAGAGTTGTACAGTCCACCTGATCAGAATAGGAATGTAACTGAGATGTTCAAGAGGATGATTGATATATAGAGAGGTGTGAATAGTAGATAACAATAATTTTCATAAATTTAATTATAGTACTAATATGTCTTGTGTTTTGCTGTTCAAAGCATTGGGAGATGACAGGAGATCCTTTAGCTACTACAAAGGAATCCCGGTTATTGAAAAGCTGCCTTTTAAGATAGAGAGTGCTGATCAGATCAAGCACTTACCTGCAATTGGAAAGCCTTTGCGAGATCATGTAGGTATATTTTGATAAAAGGAATAATAAGCGATTTTAGTAATCAATTTTGAATATAGAATGGACAGATGAACTACACACAAACTCAAAAACGGTGAACAAAAAGGGTGAAGTAGTGACTTAATACCTCTGGAGCGAGATCATATCCAATAGCATTAGTCCCCACACCAGACAACAACAATGGATGATTCCTAGGCAGTGCCTATCACATTATCCAAATTCCACTGCCTCTTCATCGAAAAACCGTTTGAAGCAGAATCTTCTATATATGGTACCATAATTGAAACCATGTTTTATTCATTGCATATTCCAAAAATACAGCTTTGTATTCACCTCCACTTACACCACCGCCTTGACTTACTCATCCTCCACCGCTTTGGCGTCGCCCTGATACGGAGGTGGGGGAACTGCAGAAGAAAGTAATAATCTCCCGCTCTATATGCACTTAGAAAGTAGGCCTCCTCTCTTTTCGTTGTTGGCTAGGGCAAGTAAAAGGCCTTCAACAGAGCCACGAAGGAGGCAAAATTGCAAATAAAGAGAGCTTGAAGCCAAACAGGATTTCTGAGAGGCTTGATACTCAAACGATGAATTAGAAACCATGACAAACAACAGTTAGGAGACAGGCTAAGATGGAAATCAAAATCAACCGATCGATCAAATAATGGTAGACTCATATGATAAAAATTTCAATTGAATTCAATAAAACTTCAACTAAATTAGTTTCAACAAACCTCGTGCTTATGTCGAACCGACCCTTACAGGACTTCGAACTCCTGAGAGCCTTACCGGTGGCATAGATTTGAATAGATGAATGAGAAACCATGGCAAAAGCAGTAGCGAGAAAGGCTAAAATGTAAATCGAAATCACTTAGAGGCGTTAGAGGAAAATGCAAGAGGAAATCAAATTTTACAGAGAACACCAGTAAGTAATGGCGGAAATTGATGTCGACAATCAATGTCAGAAATTGATGGCCACAATCAATGTCAGAAATTGATGGCCACAATCAATGTCAGAAATTGATGGCCACAATCAATGTCAGAAATTGATGGCGACGACCCTATGACTACGAGTTCTAATTCTCGTACTTCGAAGTTTCGGCAAAATGAATTTGCTCGACGAACTGCAAATAGAATTGGAAGAGGTAGTTGTTGGAGAGAGCCCCGCTTCCGTTTCCCTCTAATCCATTGCCTCCTTGGATTTTAACTGTGAGCGCCCAAAGTAAGAGGGTGGAGGAGCCGGAGAAGAAACGAAAGCAACGGACAACGTAATTATTAAAAATGCGTGAACTGGAGAGGAATGATAGCAGGGAAAAATTAGGTTAGCATTAAACTCAAAGAAGAAACACTTAATCCTAATTCAATGTCCAAGAGCCCGAAAAAGCCCGAACGATTAATGACGGGCCGATACCGATTTCATTCAATTTTGGCATTGAACAGCCAATCTTTATATAGATATAAGATAAGATAAGATATGAAATTTGATGGCCTTGAGAAAGTAATGGTAACCGGTACCGAGTTAATGCAATGAGTTAATGTATTTTAAAAAGTTGATATTGAAGAAGGGTTTGACATAAATCATAGGAAATCAATGAACCGAAAATGGTCCCAACTTTCACTTATAAACCGAAAATAATCTTAACTTTCATATTGGCAAAAAATAATCTCAACTTTTAATTTATCAACAAAAAATGGTCCAAATGACTTTTTCGATTGAAATTTTGCTTAACTTGATGTTGTCTACTAGAGATTTTTTCATAATTGGTCATAGTAAACAAATTATGCATGAAATGTATTCATATCTCTTATTTAGAAAGGATAGAGTAACTCAAAATTCATTTATCATTTTCGCCCTCCTCTTCCAAATCATCTCGCCACACAAAAGCCTCGTATCCTCCTACAGAAACAGAATTTTGAGTATCTTCTCTTGGATGCCGACAATCGGCCTGTATACGACACTCTAACTGGCCCAAATGGGATTGATCTAGGATCTCAATCATCTCATCTTCATGCAGTCTGCACCGTTCATGGTGTTATATGTCTATATGACAACGGTGATAACCTCATTCTTTGGAACCCTTCGATCCGTCGCCATTTGAGGATTCCTCTGCCTCCTTCTGATTTGTCAGCTTGCAGGAACACTGTTTGGCACAAGCAGTGTGGTTTCTGGATCGATCCTTGCACCAGAGAGTTTAAAGTTGTAATCTTTTATGTAGCTCATTCCTATGATGAATCAGGTGAACAAGGTGCTTCAGTTTTCTCGTCAAAGGACAAGACATGGCGGGAGATTTCAAAGATTGAGATGGATAAATTCTGTGGCAATTATGGGACGGTCTGTCACTCTGTACAGGTGCTGATTGATGGAGTGGCATATTGGACTGCTTCTCATCTGATGGATTACTATGGTGGTTTGATAGTTTACTTTGATTTCGGGCGGGAAAGATTAGGGAAAATCGAGCTACCCAAAATCGTCAGGGATTGGGGTTGGAACATATATGTATCCAAGTGGAATGGTTTGCTTTCGATTGTAGATTCAGAAGGGTATTACGTACCTACAAGGGAATTTGACTAATGGGTATTGCAGAATGGATCATGGAGTAAAATGGTGCGGTTTGACCTGATCGGAGAGATGGGAGAAGCTTTGTGTGTGTTGGATATGACGAATTATTGCACGGCTTTAGCGGCGACAAGAGATGGAGAGCTGGTGTTATTCGACAGTGAATATGACGATGGGTGTCTCCTTCCTTTGCGCTCAAGAAAAGACGGGTACATCCCTCTGAGTTTCATGTATGGGAAACCTCCTGTATTCTCATTTACTTGTGACTTTGTCGAGAGTCTTGTTTTTCCTGATGAAACTGCATTTCTGATGTTCAATTCTTGTACTTGGTAAATACTTTTGATGAATCTGGGTATTAGATGTCTGTATTGTAGACCTTGATTCTACTTAATTTCTGGTTGATTATGGATCTTAAATTCTTAATGCTTTCACTTTGAAAACATATACTCCCTCCGTCCCCATCTCCAATTTGTACACTATTCACAATTCATTACAATTCGCTAGATTATTCTCAATCTATAAGAACAAACATGGTCATGCGGGATCTTGTTTTGTTCGTCTCATTAAGTACTTTAATAATATTAAAATTTTATAATTTTTAGAAAGATATAATAAGAGATATTAACGACGCAAAACATGTATCGGCAAATGTGACAAAATGAAATGGGAAGAACATTATGAGACGGAGGGAGTATTGTTTGCCGGATTTTCATGAAGGTCATTATCCATTTAAGTATATGTCTTCAGTTTTATTGTTGATCAACCTTAGCAAGCTAGTGCTGATCACATGGGTATGCTCTGCTGTTGTAGCACAAGGAAATGCTGTTGCCTTATCTGGTTTGATTCTAACTAAGGACTTCTGTGTTTTAAACAATTACCTCATAACAAAACGCCTGGTCCTGATGGCTTTAATGCGGAATTTTATCAACATTATTGGCACAAGACTCAGTAATTCAAGCTGTACAAGCCTTTTTTCATTCTGGTGTGCTTTGAAATGAGTGTGCACAATCATTTGTTGCTTTAATACCAAAAGTTGATTCGCCAATATCCATTAATCATTATCGTCCTATAAGCTTGTGTTCTACTATTTATAAGATCATTACGAAGCTTATGGCAAATCGTTTGCAAACTCTTTTACCCAAATTCATTCACCCATGCCAAGCGGCCTTTGTACAAGATCGTTCAATTTTTGATAACATATTTATATCACACGAAATATTTCATTCTTTTCACCAAAAAAAGAAGGGCAAAAGAGGATGGATGACATTAAAACTTGATATGGAAAAAGCGTACGACAAAGTTCAATGGCCTTTTATAATTAAGATACTACAATCTTTTGGATTCCATCAACAATGGATTGATAGATTGATGGAATGTATTACTTCGGCTAGTTATTCAGTTCTAGTTAACAATGAGCTGGGTCCGGTATTCAAACCAAAATGTGGTCTAAGACAAGGTGATCCAATAGCTCCGTTTATTTTTATATTAGTTATGGAGTACCTATCTAGAACTCTTCAACAAGAATCGGAAAAAACAAACCATAAAGTAGGGATTCAGCTTACTAGAAATTGAATGCGTATTCCTTTTTTGTGCTTTGCAGATGACACCATAATTTTTGCAAATGCTAATATGAATAATATGAATTATATTAAGAAGTTCTTATAGAAGTTTACTGATCTTTCAGGACTGGCTATCAATTACCACAAAAGCTCATTTCAAACTACCCCTAATATTAGCCCAACTCAAAGACAAGCCTTGGCTTCTGTGTTAAATTTACAAATGACTAACTCTATGGAAAAATATTTAGGAATTCCAATCGTAAGAGGAAGGGTTAAGAATGATGTATTTCAATATGCGGTTCATAAAATGCAAAAACAACTATTAAAATGGAAGGCAAATACAATTTCACAGGCAGGTAGGGCTATTCTTATACAATCAAATATTATGTCCTCAGCTAATCACTTGATGCAGTGTTTTTCATTACCTAAAGGAATTTGCGATCAATTTGATAAGATTAATAAAGATTTTTTCTAGAATAATAGTAACCCAAATTACCGTGCAATCACCTCCTGGAATTCTATATGCAAACCAAAATATGAGGGTGGTTTGGGATTACATAAGGCAACGGATTTAAACATTGCATTACAACATAAATTACTTTGGAAGTTAATAACAAATCGTGATAATATATGGGTTAGATTAATTAATCAAAAATATTTACAAAATTCCAGTCTTTTTGAATTTACAAAAAAGAAGAAACAATCCTGACAGTTTTCAAGATTATTACATCTACGGAAACAATTTCATAAAGGAATTGGGTGGGAATTAGGAAATGGCAATAATATTAATTTCTGGACAGACAACTGGATCAAAGAAGGACCTTTAACCTCACATTTTGACCCAAATTTATCGGATATAAATATCAAAGTAGCCTTCTTTATCACAGATTCAAGGGGATGGAATTTAGATAAATTGCATGAAGTTCCACCATCTAACAAGGTCACCCAAATACAGAGTATTTATATCCCAAACACAAATATAGAAGATAGAGTTATTTGGCTACCAGATAGATCTGGTCATTTTAGTACTGCTTCTGCAAGAAAATTTAATATGAGTAATCTACCACAACATAAAAATGAATTATATAACTGGGTTTGGAATCTCAAAATTCCTCCTAGATACCAAAATTTCCTCTGGAAAGCCATTTATGATAACCTCCCTACAACTCAAAGACTAAATAAGTATTATAACAGGGTCCCTTATCAGTGTTCTGTGTGTAACGAACCACAGGAAACCAGAGAACACTTTTTCTTTGAATGCCGTTATACTAGATCTCAATTACAAAAATATGAGAAATTAATGGATACTTTGTTTGATATACCCAAAGATACATCCTGTAATCAGACACTACAAAATATCATTCATGCGTGTCAAAATAAAAAGTACAAAATCAAAGCTTTAATTTTTCTTTGGTATTCGTTGTGGTTGCACAGAAACGCAATGGTATTCAAAAACAATAGCCATGTACAAAAAGAAACAACATATTCAGCCTTTGAACAATTTAAGTTTTGGGAATCTACGCAAAATAAGTTGAAAGGACCAAAATTGAAAAATAAAAGAAATACAAACAAAAACACTAAATTGAGATGGATCAAACCACCAGTAAACTGGGTTAAAATTAACTTCGATGCATCTTTTTCAACTATGCAACGAACAAGTATTGGATGTGTAGCTAGAAATAGTAATGGAAAGGTGTTAGATTTATATATGAAGGACATTTCATCATCTTCTCCGTTAATATCAGAAGCATTAGGTGCACTATACGCGGTTAAATTAGCCATTAAAGTTAAAGCTAAAAATATTATCATTGAAGGCGATAATCTTACGGTTATTAATTCCATTAAAAATATTTGGAAAATCCCATGGGAAATTAGAAACATTATTATTGACATTCAGAATATTTTAAAGCTATTTGATGATTATAAAAATTTTCATTGTTTTAGAGAAGCAAATCGAGCTGATTTTTTGTCTAAAACAAAAATCAGCTCACATATAATTAAACTGGTCCTTAATTGTGACCAGAAGGATATTGTATCTGATAAATATATCAGAACTATAAGACCAGTTCTTATTCGGTTAGGCTTGGTGCAGTCCTGCTCTGACTTCCTAAGGATCATTCGTCAGGATGATCAGGAGTTGTCGCCAGTCTTCTGGTGAAACTCCGGTTCTTGCCTAAAAAAAAATGTGGTACCTTGAGATAGCACTGATCCAAACACAATCGTGACATATGATTCTAACTTGTGATTTACCTTACTTAAAAACTAATAGGGTTGTACAGAATTGGCCCGGACCGGAAAACTGGACCGGACCGGATCGAAATAACCCGAACCGGACTGGACCGACACTATTCCGGTCTGGTCCACAATATTTCCTTATTTCGGTTCCGCTCCGGTCCAAAACCCGGAAAAGACCGGTTTGGACAAGATCGAACCGATTTTGTATATTTTAATGTTTTTTATATAAATAATAAATATAATAGTTATATTTTAGAAAAATTAATTAATATAATGTAAAACTATAAATATATAAATCAAAATATAAATAAAATTAATTTTTTAATTATTAAAATAGTATAAAATAAAAGAATGAAAATTCCGGTCCAAACCGGTCCAAGACCGTCGGAAAACATGAAGAAAGAGGGACCAAGAACAATTCAACATGGAGAAAAAACATTATGAGATTCCTTCTATTATGCGTCAAAACACATTTGACTCATCAAAAATGTCATGACCCAATTAAATATGTTCCGTCTACAATTGTATAACTTTGGGTCCCGCAGCTAGATAAGTTCTAGAACTTTTTATTTTCCAAAAATTTCAGTTTCCAAAAAGAACGTCATTTTTCAATTTCTATATATTTATTAAAATTATATTTATCGAATACAAAAATATTACTTATACCTGTCCGATATCTTATAAGTCATACCCATATTTTAATGGAAAAGTGTCATGTAATAATATTTGTTAAAATGATAAATGAGAATGAATGTGGAGTCTTGGATCAAGAGAGATCCAATAGCCCATATGATGACATGTGACACCCCTTGTCACCACCGCTGGACCACCTCCGACCACCACTGGACCACCTTCGACCACCGCCGGACCATCTTTGGGCCTCGCCGGAATAAAATTGTCACAAAGATGTATAAAATTGTTCACAAATATTACAAAATTATTTATTACTAAATGTTCATCACGTTGTTCATAAATGTTCATCACAATGTTCATAAATGTTCATTTGTACATACTCTACTGAATGTTCATCACATTATACTTAAAAGTTCATCAACTGAATGTTCATCACATTCTACTTAAATGTTCATCAATTTTTGATGAAGATCAAATGTTTATAAATGTTCATCACAATGTTCATAAATGTTCATTTATACATACTCTACTGAATGTTCATCACATTATACTTAAAAGTTCACCAACTGAATGTTCACCTAAATGTTCATCATCTCATACTTCAATGTTCACAAGAATTTAATAAAATGTTCATTAGCCAAAGTTCATTACAATCGACTTAAATGTTCATCATCTCTTACTTAAATGGTCATCAAACATCACTTTAATATAATTTCGAGTAGAAAAAAACTTGATCTTCATCAAAAATTACCTGAATGTTCATCACCTCATACTTAAATGTTCATCAAACATCCTTAAATGTTCACAAGCATTTAATAAAATGTTCATTACTCAAAAGTTCATTACAATTAGCTTAAATGTTCATCAAAATGTTTATAAACGTTCATTTTGATATACTATACTGAATGTTCATCACATTATAATTAAATGTTCATCACATTATATTTAAATGTTCACCAATTTGAATTAGACTTAAATTTTTATTTATTTTTGTACTTTAACTTTTTCATTTATTATTGGACCACCGCCGGACCTCCACCGGACCTCCGTCGAACCGTCGCCGGACCTCCGCCGGACAACCACCGGGTGGTCACCGGGAAGTCGTCGGGTGGTCGCCGGAAAGCCGCCGGACCACCACAACTACCCTCACTACAAGTGGAGGTAGCTAGTTTAATCTAAGCCATTGGATGTCAAGACATACAATGGCTTAGATTCATTCTTATTTATCTCTATAAGAGGGTTTATTATGAGATTCACACCCTATTTTAATATCTAGATATAATATCAAAATAGTCTTGAACTATATCATATTATTCTTATTTTTAATTACAGTTAAATTTATATTATATTTTCCAATTTAAATTAAAAATCAAAGTTTACAAATCAATTAGAAATATTACAAACCGAATACAAATCTCATATAATCTAATACTATTGATCTGAGAATCCATTTAATACATATAATTATATTATAAATCTTTATTTATGCTAATATTATTGGACGCAATTCCGGTGAGGACGGCCCCTTAGAGAAGGAATAAGGATCTACTTCATCCGAAGGATGGAGTAAGAACCAAGGGCCAGCAACTAAGGAGGATAGTGGTGGGCCCATTTATCACGCGCGGTATATAAACCTCGAAACAACCGCCATTCTCACATTCTCACTCAAAAAAACCGTCCATCTTCTCCAAAAACCTCCATCGCTCTCGCTCTCGCTTTCTCTGCCGATCGGAGGCGAAATTTGTTCATTCTCTCTCGCTTTCTCTCGCTCTCGCTCTTGCTCTCACTCTCGCTCTCGCTCTCTCTTTCCATTCTCGAGCATATTCCACTCAAAAACCCTAGAACGAAGACAAAGCAATTTCCAGTAATCGAAGGGCGATTGGAATGAGATTTCGGCGTCAACATCACAAATCAACAACAACAACAAACAAAAAAGCAACAATGAGGTCTAAAATTGCATCTGGAACCCAAGGTATAGATTCAACTTAAGAATTTTGGTTGTAAACTCCATTTGTTAATCACTACACCGTTGTTTATGGATTTTTATACAGTATGGATAAATAGATCTAGAATCACTGCCTCAAATGTGTTTTGGTGCATGTTTTGTCATTTGATATAGTGTTTAAGCATTTTCTTTAACAGATATGAGGTGTTAGTGCATCGAATATGTTGTTGAAATATATACAGTGATTTGGTGCATCATCCACAGTGCTTTGGTGCCTCATGCATAGTGTTTTGTGCATCATCCACTGTGTTTTTGGTGCATCATCCAGTAGGTTTTGGTGCATCATCTAGTAGGTTTTGGTGCATCATCCAGTAGGTTTTGGTGTATCTTCCAGTAGGTTTTGGTGCATCAACCACTGTGTTTTTGGTGCATCATCCACTGTGTTTTGGTGCATCATCCAGTAGGGTTTGGTGCATCATCCAGTAGATTTTGGTGCATCATCCAGTAGGTTTTGGTGCATCATCCAGTAAATTTTGGTGCATCAACCACTGTGTTTTTGGTGCATCATCCACTGTGTTTTGGTGCATCCACTAGTGGAAAAAACACCTGTTGAGGCGGGCAAAAAACCCCCTGTTGAGGCGGACAGGGGTCGCTGCAACAGGGGGCTGCAACAAGTGACTTATTGAGGCGGTCACTCTATTGCCCGCCTCAACAGATAGGCAAAATTATGCCTTAAATTTCAAGTGCCCGCCTCAAAATTTATCGCCCGCCTCTAATTTCAGCAAATGGCCCGCCTCAAAATTTATCGAAGCTCCAATTTACCATATTTATTTGCTGAAGATTTAATTTCAATAGTTTATGCTCAAATATACAATAATCATTTGCTCAGAATCTCAGATTGCCTCAGGATTTAAACTCGTATTTATTTGAAGAATTTACAAATTTGCAAACTCAGATTTATAACCCAAATAAAAGACGAAACCAAAATCATCCTAAATCTGAACGACAGATTTACAAACTAACAAACTAATCTACTCAGATTTACAAACTAATCTCGATTTACATAAAAAAAAAATCGACATAAACAGAATGACTTAGAACCCTAAATCTGAACGACTTAGAACCCTAAATCTGCATAAACAAAAAAAAACCCTAACTCAATCCTCCTGCGCCGCCACCGAGAACGAATCTATCAACCGCCTTCATTCCAACTCAATCGACGACCAGCAGCAAGACGCCATGGAAATCTGCCTAAAAAATCACTAGATCTGACACCACATACCTCATCCTTCTTCCATAGTTACGACACTCTGGAATAGCGAGCTTCTCCGACTGGAATCCTGGCCGCAATCAGTCCAGATCTGGGCGGAGACGATGAAGGAGAACGTAATGCTTCTTCGTTTTTCACAGATTGATGAAGAGGTGCGATCGAGAGGAACAGAAGAAGAAGGAAACCAGAGGGAGATGTAGATCTGTGGAGGAAGTGAACGAGATGTAGATCTGTGGAGGAATGAATAAGAGATCGAAGAGGAAGGAGGAGGAGAAAAAGATCGAGAATGTATATGTTGGATACGAGATCTGGGAGTTTAGAGGAAGAGGAAGAAATGAGGAGGGGAGAGAATTTTTTTTTGATATGTCGTCAGATATGGGAGATATGGGAGAGGAAACACAATTGTTTTAATTCGTTGGATCTATTACCTAATCAACGGTTGTAAATGGTGATCCGTGGGACATGTATTAATTAAATTTTTATTTATTTATAAGGGGCTTGACTTGTTGAGGCGCACAAAAATATGTACGCCTCAGTAGGATCTGTTGAGGCTGGCAAAGTTTAGCCCGCCTCAAAAAGTCAAGACCTGTTGAGGCGAACAAAAATTTGTTCGCCTCAACAAGTCCGATTTTTTGAGGTTGTTGAGGCGGGCAAAGTTTTGCCCGCCTCAACAAGGGCGCTGCAACAAGTGTTTTTTTCACTAGTGATCATCCAGTAGGGTTTGGTGCATCATCCAGTAGGTTTTGGTGCATCATCCAATGTGTTTTGGTGCATCATCCAATGTGTTTTGATGCATCATCCAATGTTTTTTATGTATAAAATGTAGGAAAGAAACAGAATGATAATGCAATAGTCAAGGAGCTAAGATATGGAACACTAATCATTAGTGATCCCCCACATATTAACACTGGTATGAGTGATTGTTTAGTTGTGCATGAGCTAATGTATTGGTTACTAGTTATTCATGATATATGTCTTTGTTTTAACAGAGGAAGTAGAAGTGGAAATCCCAACCACATCATCTGATTATCATGGTGAAACAACTCCAATTGATAGTAAACACTAATCATTTTTGCATGTTTATTAATAATATGTTTGAGTTGGTGCATCACCCAATGAGAGTTGGTGCATCATCCAGTGGGTGTTGGTGCATCACCTAATTAATAATGGTCAATCAATGATACAATAATTGTCTGCCATTTTATTAATTATCTCTATTTTATTTTTATTCATAACAGAAAGTGGAGAAGAACTTGAGGCATCCCAACAAGGGAAGAGAAAGAAATCAGTAGCTGTTGGGAAGAAAACTTCAAAAAAATAAAAGCTAATGCCGGAAGAAGACTCTGACTATGAAGAAGATATGGAGGCTGAGAGGTTGGTAAAGCTCGAAAGGGAAGCATTAGAAAAGGGGACAGGGAATAAGGATGTAGACAGAAAGGGAAAGAAGAAGATGGAAAAGACTAATCCTAAGAAGGGGGAGAAGGTCTTTGTAATGAAGTCCAAACTGCAAAAGCCCGGGAACAAAAAGGGTATTATGAAGTTAAGAGATGATTTTCCAAAATTGAAGTGCAGAACATCACTCGCCCTATTCAGAAACTAGATTAGATCAAGCATATACAATGTCAGCCATAGGCTCGTTGTGGAGGAAATGGGATTTAAAAGTGTCACTTCCTGGGATATCAAGGAAACGCCAGGACGGCTAGGACATTATGTGTGCAACAATTTCCACCCATTGAATTCTACAATCAAACTAAAGGCCGGAAGGAAGATTGTTGTTACAGAAAATGATGCGCATGAATACTTGGGAATTCCAATAGGTGAAGTTGAAATTGTTGAGCCTAAAAAACTCACAAATCCAGGGATGAAGCAGAAACTGCAGGAAGATTTCCCTGGGAAAGATTTAAACAAAATCTCAGCAGGTGATATTTTTGAAAAAATGATATCTCTTGATGGATGCTCATGGTACAAAAGATATTTCATTCTTCTGTTTGTCAACACAATGGTACAATCCTATGGGAGTGGGTACGTCAAAACATCCATTCTTGAATTGCTTGAAGATGTTGATAAAATAAGGGACTTCAACTGGAGCTCATACCTATACAAGACCCTTATTGACTGTGCACTTGTGTGGGGGAACAAACAAGCTTCTAGTTTCAACGGGAGCATGCTCTTACTTGAGGTAAAATATATATTCCTTTTTCTGCCATTTTAGTTGAATTAGTGCATCACCCAGTGGGTGTTGGTGCATCACCCACTGTGGGTGATGGTGCATCACCCAATGGGTTTTGGTGCATCTCCCACTGTTTGTTGGTGCATCACCCAGTGGGTTTTGGTGCATCACCCAGTGGGTTTTGGTGCATCACCCAGTTGGTTTTGGTGCATCAACCACTGTGTGTTGGTCCTTCTAGTAGTTAGGTTTGCTACATCATCTAATTAAACTAATTCACTCTATTTTTGTTATACACAGTTAATATATGTAGACAGATTGAGATGGAAAGGTCAAACTGTACCAAGGAAGTATCCCATTATGTACAACTGGACCACCAAGATTCTTAAAGATAGGGAGGATGACGAAATAATGCATGGTGGGTTTGGTAATGGGATACTTCTGGGCCGACCAAGCTTCAGCACGTGTGTCAATGTGAGGGAAGAGGAACATGAAGAAGAAGAAGCTGACATCCAATCGAGCCTGCAGTGGATACAGATGACGAGTTGAGATCATACATGGCTCGCTAGATGACAAGAATTGAGAATATTGCTCAGAATGTGAGGGAGCTGTTGTTGCAAAAGGAACAAATGCCCCAAAGGATGAAGAGAAGTGCAACATTAAAATCTGTGAACCACGAGGCTCAGAAAATTATTAATGTCAAACTGGAGCAAGAAGTTATGGATGAGGAGGATGAAGAACAACAACAATCCCAGAACACAGAGTTTTGGGATTTAGCTGTGAAGTGTATGGAGGAAGTTGAGAAAACAATTGCTCAACAATAAGAACACAACAACACGGACATGCCGGGATTTTCATATTTGCTCCATCAAATCTCAAAAGATGCTGAGATTTTGGGAGTAGCTAGTTCCAGCAGTCCCGCAAAACAAGATGCAAAAAAACCTGCAAAACTACCTGCAAAACAACCTGCAAAGACTACTATTTACACAAGGAGAAGGAATGTAAGTGATTTTAAAAGTTAATGTGGTAAACAATAATTATTTTTCCATTTTTTTAATAATGTGTTTGAGTTGGTGCATCACCCAGTGGGTGTTGGTGCATCATCCACTGTGTGTTGGTACAACACCCACTGTGTGTTGGTGCATCACCCACTGTTTGTTGGTGCACCATCCAGTGGGTGTTGGTGCACCATCCAGTGGGTGTTAGTGCATCACCAAGAGGGTTTTGGTGCACCATCCAGTGGGTGTTGGTACATCACCCAATGAGATTTGGTGCATCACCCAGGAGATTTATCTTAGGTTGTTGATTTTGCCATCAACTAATAATTGGTGATACGCTGCACTTTGTATAGAGTAACTAGGGATTATTACATTGATTTAGGAGTATTATTATATGTGTTTCGAGTCATTGTTATGTTCTGAGATATTTATTAAGAAGTGAAGAAATAGATATCAGAACCGATTAAGAGTTGAAGACTTGAAGAAATCACCGACGGCGATCGCGGATTGATTAGGGGCGATCGCGGGTAGGTTGTTGTTGGAATGTTGAGCAGATGGGCCGGCCCATGAAGAAGCATGCAGCTGGTTATGTTGGTGGGCCATGAAAGAAGAAGCCCATGAAAGAAGAAGCCCATGAAGGAAAAGAAGCCCACGTGAAGGAAATGGTGCGCTGATGTCATCGTGACATCACGCTGATGCAAGCGTCTGGAGTTGGGCCTGGATTGGAGCTGGGCCGTGTGAAGTTAAGATTGGGCCATGCGTAATGGGCCGTGAAGAAATCAAGCAAGCAGCTGAACAATTCTTCAAGCTGCTTACGAGATTAACTTCTTGTTCCTTTTATTTAATTTGTTTTCCTTTTCTTTGTTTTCCTTATTTTCCTTTTATTATTTTTAGGATATATCTTTTACCATATATTTTTAGGGTTAGTCTCTATTTAAGAACCCTAGTTCTTTCTATCTTTTATCATCTTTTCCATCAGACAATTTAGTTCTGCAACCATGAGCGGGAACTAAACTCCATTGTTTTACTTAGCGGTTGAAACCTTCAGTTATTAAGTTGTGAGATTTCTAAACTCTTGTTCTTTTCCTATGGGTTTGTATTAATTCTCTTGTTCTTCATCTATTGATTTCTATTAGTTTTGCTAGCTTGATCACCTAGTTTGATTGATAGTTTTCTATTGGTAGACTAGGAATATACGGTGGAATTCCTTGTCATTGTAGCATTCATATCTGCATGATCTGGTAGTTGATTGCTTTTATGAAAGAGAATTGATTGCATGTTAATACTTGACGGTTGTAAGTTATTGCATGCATCCTTATGATTCCTGTGCCCTTTGCTGCTATTTCATCTAATCTTGAGAGGTTTCCCTGATTGTTGAATAGTAAGTATTATCAGGACCGGTTGGCCTTCTGATATATTAAAGATTGGAATAGGAACATTCCCTAGGATTGAATAGAACTTGAGATAAATCTATGTTCAACTTGATTGACTGTTGTGTGGATACTTGCTAGGTGAAACCCCTTCTCATCATATTCTCACCCAAACTTTCTTTGCTTGATACTTGTTACTTTTGTGTTTCATACAATCAAACCCCCCCCCTTTGGTTACTTGTTACTTGTTACTAGTTGATATTTCACTTGACTACATTGATTTGGTGTTTTGATTCCCTTGGGTTCGACCTCTACTTACTTGCTATACTCTAGTTAGTGTTTAGAGTTTATTTCTTTGATTTGGCACTACGACTTTAGCCTCATCAAATTTGGCGCCGTTGCCGGGGAATTGAATTATTCCAATTTTGTGCTAATTGTGAAATTATCAACTGTTTGGTGTGAACCTTTATGGTTCAGACCCGTGCTACTGATTCATCTCTTGTTTTTTTTTGACCCAGAGATTGAAAGGACGTTTCTTCGGAACCAAAGAGCAGCTCTGAACAAAGAGAACGAGATGGGTGATCGACATGGACCGCCACTGCCTACTATGAGGCAACTCACTGCCCCATACTTAAACCAACAACCTTTAGCAGTGAGGTTTCCTGAGATTGAAGAAGGTGTGAATTTTGAATTAAAAGCTGGTTTAATTCATGAGCTACCACACTTCCATGGCTTAGCAGGAGAAGATCCCAACAAATACTTGGCTCAATTCCATGCCATATGTTCTAGTATGAAGCCAAGAGGTGTTACTGAGGAGCAGGTCATGCTGAGAGCTTTCGGATTTACTCTGAAAGACGCTGTGAATGATTGGCTCTATTATCAAGCTCCAAGGAGTATTGATACCTGGGCTAAGATGAAGAAGTTCTTTTTAGAGAAATATTTTCCAGCCACAAAACTGAGCAGTTTGAAGAAGGAAATCACAACCATTCAACAACACTCAACTGAGAGTCTCTATGAGTATTATGAGAGATTCAAGAAGCTTTGCTCAAGCTGCCCATTCCATAGTTATACTGACCATGATCTTCTTATGTACTTATTTAGTGACCTGATTGATGAGGATCGTCGAATGGTAAACGCATCTTGTGGAGGTAATTTTCTGAAACTAACTATACCTCAAGCCACTGAAATGTTTAAAGAGCTAGCTGAGAGTTCAAGGCAGTTTAGCAGTAGACAGGGATCCCACTCAGTCAAAACAATTAATTCAGATCAATTACAGACTGACATGAATGAGTTGAAAGAGATGGTCAAGGCTTTGATGCTGAAAAATGCTTCCCTTCATGATCCCAATGCTGAGGTAAACGCTGTTTGTGGATGGCAACCAAGGCCAAGGTATGACTCTTCTAATATTAATTATCAGCAACCTAGACCTCAGAATTCTATGACTGCTGAAGATATGATTAAGTCATTAGCTCAGACTGTGATGCAACAAAACGCTAAGACGGAATCAAGCATCCAAAATCTTGAAAATCAGTTAGGACAGATTGCTCAAGCTGTGAGTAAATTAGAGGCCAGGGAACCGGTAAGAAACCCGAGAGAGAACGTCAGTGCAGTGTTCTTGAGGAGCGGAAAAACATTAAATGACTGTTCTGTGCCAAAACCGCGATCGCCAGATCTGAGTGGCGATCGCCATGAGATTACAGAGAGCAAAACAGGATCTGCATCCCGACCGCGATCGCCATGACATTCCAGAAGATGAGGTGCAAAATCATCCGCGACCGCGATTGCCAGTTGTTGATGGCGATCGCCGGGAGCCCCCTGAGTACATTGACGATTATGTTCGCCCGAATTTTCCACCTCTATTCTCTCAGAAGCATGTTGCTCCCTTTCCTGAGGCATTGAAGGATACTCGAAGGCTGGAGAACGACAACGAAATCTTCGAAACCTTTAGTAGGTGTGAGGTAAACATTCCTTTGCTCAAACTTGTTAAGAGTATTCCTAGATTTGCTAAGTTTTTGAAAGAAGTTTGCACTATCAAGAGAAATCAAAAACTGAAAGGAAAGAAGAAAGTTGAAGTAAGTGAACAAGTTTCTGCTGTATTTCAAAAACGCATGCCTAAGAAATGTGGTGATCCAGGCATATTTAGCATTCCATGTGTGATTGGTGAAACTAAATTTGACAAAGCCATGCTAGATTTAGGTGCATCAATCAATGTGTTGCCTTACTCTTTGTATGAATCACTAGGCTTAGGACCCTTGCATAAAACAGGAACTGTTATTCAACTTGCTGATAGGTCTACTGTGTACCTGAAAGGGGTTGTTGAGGATGTCCTTGTTATGGTTGGTGATCTGATTTTTCCTGCTGATTTCTTTGTGTTAGATATGGAGCATGCTAATAATGTCACACCTATACTGTTAGGTAGACCTTTCATGAAAACTGCACAAACGAAAATTGATGTTAATAGTGGGACTCTCTCTATGGAGTTTGATGGGGATAAGGTGGAGTATAATATTTATGACATGGATCCCATTGATAAGAATTCTCTATGTGCTATTGATGTAATTAAGCCTACTTGTAAGGATAAATTACAACCTGTTTTAGAGAATATCTTAGAGCCCCCAAAAGTAGATGTTGTTTTATCTACTAACATGCAGGAGTGTCAGGCTAAGCCAGAGCCTAAAGGTAAGCTCTCTCCACATCCTTTGGGCAATCGCCCTCCATTACTGACCTCGCCAGGCGAGATACCATTGAGGTCTAGTGTGCATGCACTTGACATTGAGCTTAAACAGCAGCCTGATACGGTCAAGGAGGAGAAAGTGAATGAAACCACCTTCATTGCTAAAGACAAGGTGGTCAAGGTAAGTGGGACGAGATTTAAGGCGTTCCATGAGTGGTTCAAGAGAGAATTCAGACAAAAGAGACGGTTTTCACAAAGCCAAATGGCGTTAGTTAAATCTCTTGAGTTTCATGTCGAGCCACGACATAAAATAAGTCGCTACTCGGGAGGCAACCCGAGGTTTGAGTTTGTTTTTATTTGATTTTGTTCGGTTTAATTTTCTTTTCAGTTTTTCTATGGACAGGAGGAAATCACCGAAGCTTAGGGTCAGCTACAGTCAGTAGCCAATCTCGCTGTAAGTCTTCTCTCCCGTCTAAAAAAAAAAAAAAAAAAGCTTCTAACTATCATTCCGAAAATCATTCCGAGAAAAAAATAATATATCGGATTAAAAAAAATATAGAGTGCAGAAAAAAAAAATATGAGAGAAAAGAAAGTAAGGAGTTGTATTACATCAAGTTTGGTTTCATTGGTACTATCATTCTAGATCTACATTCGTTGGAGCTTAGCTTGTTGGTGACCATGTTCATTGCAATGAGTTGATTTGCTTGGGTCACCTTCTACATTGGAGGTATTCTTTCTTTTGCTTTAGATGAGCTATGCATATTTGGATTACATTTAGTGCTCATCTGGTTTCTCATTCTACCACACTTTGAGTTTTATTAGAGGAAGGTCATCCGACCTTGTATGTGAGTCTTCTGTCTCCTTCCCTGGGTTCGTTTTTATGTCTTCCATTTCATTGAGGACAATGCAATGTTTAAGTATGGGGAAGGAGAATGTATTCACATGTAATTATTTGGGTGTTGGTTGTATCTGCATGAGCTTATTGAATATATATTGTATGAAAAAGCCACAAAAATTGAAAAAAGGCATACAAAATCCTTGGATAGCAAGATCTATGCAATAAGAAGGTGGCTTGACCGGCATTAGGCTGGGGCAAAAATAAGTTTTGAGTGATGTGAGTTTTGTGAGCCTGGAACAATTATTGAGTGGTTGGGATGAAAACCCGAAAGGGCGCCCAAGCAAGATGAGTGTTATAAAAAATCAAAATTGAGTGTTTTAGGATCGTTATCATCTTGGCGTATGGAGACATAAGAAAGAGGCGTATAGGAGGATTCAGGTAGGCCACTTGGAGGAATAAGGTGTAGTTCTGGGTTTGTGCTTATTTTATCACATTGAATGTTGTTGTTGTGTTTTGTATGTTTGGAGGAGCTTATTGAGTATGTAATCACTAGGAGATATTCTTGTACTTCCTGAGACTTTGAGTATTTTATTGTATGGGTAGCTTTTCTGTAAGTTACTCGGGACGAGTAAAAGTCTAAGTATGGGGGTATTTGATACACTGCACTTTGTATAGCGTAACTAGGGATTATTACATTGATTTAGGAGTATTATTATATGTGTTTCGCGTCATTGTTATGTTCTGATAAATTTATTAAAAAGTGAAGAAATAGAGATCAGAACCGATTAAGAGTTGAAGACTTGAAGAAATCACCGACGGCGATCGCGGATTGATTAGCGGCGATCGCGGGTAGGTTGTTGTTGGAATGTTGAGCAGATGGGCCGGCCCATGAAGAAGCATGCAGCTGGTTATGTTGGCGGGCCATGAAAGAAGAAGCCCATGAAAGAAGAAGCCCATGAAGGAAAAGAAGCCCACGTGAAGGAAATGGTGCGCTGATGTCATCGTGACATCACGCTGATGCAAGCGTCGGGAGTTGGGCCTGGATTGGAGCTGGGCCATGTGAAGTGAAGATTGGGCCATGCGTAATGGGCCGTGAAGAAATCAAGCAAGTAGCTGAACAATTCTTCAAGCTGCTTACGAGATTAACTTCTTGTTCCTTTTATTTAATTTGTTTTCCTTTTCTTTGTTTTCCTTATTTTCCTTTTATTATTTTTAGGATATATCTTTTACCATATATTTTTAGGGTTAGTCTCTATTTAAGAACCCTAGTTCTTTCTATCTTTTATCATCTTTTCCATCAGACAATTTAGTTCTGCAACCATGAGCGGGAACTAAACTCCATTGTTTTACTTAGCGGTTGAAACCTTCAATTATTAATTTGTGAGATTTCTAAACTCTTGTTCTTTTCCTATGGGTTTGTATTAATTCTCTTGTTCTTCATCTATTGATTTCTATTAGTTTTGCTAGCTTGATCACCTAGGTTGATTGATAGTTTTCTATTGGTAGACTAGGAATATACGGTGGAATTCCTTGTCATTGTAGCATTCATATCTGCATGATCTGGTAGTTGATTGCTTTTATGAAAGAGAATTGATTGCATGTTAATACTTGACGGTTGTAAGTTATTGCATGCATCCTTATGATTCATGTGCCCTTTGCTGCTATTTCATCTAATCTTGAGAGGTTTCCCTGATTGTTGAATAGTAAGTATTATCAGGACCGGTTGGCCTGCTGATATATTAAAGATTGGAATAGGAACATTCCCTAGGATTGAATAGAACTTGAGATAAATCTATGATCAACTTGATTGACTGTTGTGTGGATACTTGCTAGGTGAAACCCCTTCTCATCATATTCTCACCCAAACTTTCTTTGCTTGATACTTGTTACTTTTGTGTTTCATACAATCAAACCCCCCCCCTTTGGTTACTTGTTACTTGTTGATATTTCACTTGACTACATTGATTTGGTGTTTTGATTCCCTTGGGTTCGACCTCTACTTACTTGCTATACTCTAGTTAGTGTTTAGAGTTTATTTCTTTGATTTGGCACTACGACTTTAGCCTTATCAACTGGTTTTTTTTCTTTATAATTACAGATTGGTCCAAAAATTCCTAGTTTTGACCTAGGCTTATCACCCTTGAGATCGGAAGCTACAACAAATGTTGAGGGATCTTCTGTGGAGGTGCAGGATGCAGCTGGGAGTGTTCTTGAGAAGGAAGACACAGTCACTGAAAAAGAGAAGGAGCAGGAATTACACAAGGAAGATGAGACTGTTGAAAAGGATGGGACTACCAAAGCGAATGTTAAAAAGGATGCGGAACATGTTCAAGAACACATTGAAGAGGGACCAACTGAGAAGGAGCAAAAAACAACTGAGGATGTTCTTGAAACTGAAGCAACAGACAATCAGCATCAAGTACAACAACAACAACAATAAGAAAAGGGAGTGGAAGAAGAAGCTGAGAAGGAAGGAAATAACAAGGAAGCAAAAGAGGTGACAGACAAAGGGGACAATGTCCCAGAAAAAGAGAAGGAGGTTTCTGAAGGAGGAGAGGACATAACTGAACAACAAAAGGAACCTGTGACTGGGACGGAAGTGGAGGTTGTTGAACATTTTCAAATAGATGTTGCAACTGATAAAGGAAAGGGGGTAGATAAGGAAATGGAGGATGAAGATCAGATGGAGGTGGATACAACTGAGCAAGACAAATCTGCCCAACCAAAAAAGGTATAAAAATTCAAATATTGTTTATGTTGGTGCATCACCTAGTGGGTTATGGTGCATCACCCACTGGGTTTTGGTGCATCATCCAGTGGATGCTGGTGCATCACCCAGTGAATTTTGGTGCATCACCCAGTGTGTTTGGTGCATCACCCAGTGGGGTTTTGATGCATCACCTACTGGATGTTAGTGAATCATCTAATACTTCTATTTGTCAGGTAAGATTTACATTCAAACCAGATGCAGAGGCTGACGCTAAGAGGGAGAGACTTCCTTCAGCAAGCACAGTCTCGCCTTTTAAGGAAAGACAATGTAACATTTCAGCTGCACTTACAAGTAGACCTGGGAAACGGGTCGGGCGAGTCGGGTTCGGGTCAGAGTACATCGGGTTTAGTATATTTCGGGTCGGGTCATTTTAGGTTTAAAATTTACCGGGTCAAAACAGGTCGGGTTACGATGGGTTTATCTCCGGTTCGGATCAACCCATCGAGTCTGATTGCGCAATTTTTTTATTCCTTTTTATACTTATTTATAAATAAGTTTGCAATGGATAAACAAATCGTTGAACATTTATCTCTTCTTTATACTTTTTCAAGGAATATTTTGCCAAATTGGGCTTTTAAGCCTATTTAAGGTCTTTTAGCGTTTACGCATAGTTTCGAGTCTCGTTTTGTGTGAGCGAGACCTTATTGTGACTTTATATGCCTAATAAGACTAAGTTGTATAATGTTTTAAACAATAATCAACATCGATGTTTTAGACCATACATATTGTGACAAGTTAAAGAGTTATCACTAGTTTGGTTTTTACAAAGGAGGTGCAATTTGAAAAGTTAGAAGTTGTGATTAGAAGTTATCCACATGGCCTTTTAGCGTTTAGGCATAGTTTCAGTATAAAATAAAATGACTTATTTTCTTATATTTGAACTTTGTGTCATGTTGTTCAAACTAATAGGCATATAACAAAGTATAATGTTCAATCAATAACCATATAATTTCTTATGTAAGTTTATAAAAGTATATTATATTTTATTAAATAATCATCCATAAATTATAGTCTCCAACATAAACTCTAGTTTATATATGTTCTTAATTATTAAAGAGTATTCCGTATAATAAAATTTATGTAAACACTAAACAATTATTAAACAATCCATACAAGCTGGAATTATTGCTCACAATATCATTTAATATTGTGCTAGAATATTGTAAACTAGTGAATAGTGATGATGATTATACAAAATTTAAACATTTAAAAAATAACTAGAAGAAGTAATAAATCTCATTGTAATAAATCTCATTAAAAATTAAGTGGTTGGTGGCTCTATTTAAATTTGTATGTATAAAACTTGTCTACCCTCATTTCCCACACATCGAGGACTTGCAAATGGATCATTGTCACAATCTTCTATATAATCTTGCATTTTTTGCTACATAAATCGAATCCCTCCCATATCGACCAAATGGAAAAACATGAAGCTCTAAATGTGTATATAAGGTTGGTACAAGTTGTTGACTCCTTACAATTCAATTTGGTATGTTTTCCTGATTTGACTTTTAAAATTAAAGCCCATAATAAGTAAAACAATATATTATTTAAGCCTAATCAACCTAATTTTTATTTTTAAGCTTGTTTTTATAAACAGAATTTATAACATAGCAACAAAATATCATTTTTTCCCCCTATCATTTTTTCAGTTTTTTCATATTTCTTTCCTATTGTTATTTTCTATTTGTTTTTTGGTAAGAGTGTAAGACCCAACGGTTTGACCCGACCCAACCCGTTTTTGACCCAGCAAAATTTCGGGTCATCAGGTCGGGTCAAAATCGGGTTTCGGGTTTAATTTAACGGGTTAAGAGCACAAAAAATCGGGCGGGTTCGGGTCGGGTCATATTTTCCCAAGTCTACTTACAAGCAATGAAAAAAATCTTTACAACTGGTTGACCAGTGAAGAAGGAATGATAGGTAACATGCATATTTACCTTAGTATTAAATTTTTTTCTATAATATGAAGGAAGTTAACAAATTGTTTTTTTTTGTTATACAGCAAAGAGTATCTTTTCCATATACACAGTACAAGTCTAAAGAAAAGCAACTTCCAGTGCATGAAGAAAGATGCAGAGCTAGACAATGACATGGTGGATTCTTTCATTTTATTGTTTAATGAAAATGAAGAATTCAGATCCCCACAATCACCATTGAGATTCTTTATACCTTGCATTGCGACTGTAAGTCAATATATTAGAACAACATATTCAGATTATTATTTTTGCAAAATATTTATCTCAAATATTATATTTTGACAGGGTTTTCTTATAGACACTGAGATGAGTGATTACAGTTTGGAAGAAAGATATAATCTATTCGCCCAAACTGCCAAGGAAATTTTTAACAATGTCAAAGCCTTTAACAAGAGAGGATACAAGCTTAGCGACGTTGATGTGGTAAGACACTGATATTTCTACTGTGTTGGTTGGTGCATCATCCAGTGTTGGTTGGTGCATCACCATTGATTTGTGTAATTATTAACTTATAAACTGATTTTTCTCTCTTGCACAGTTTTTCTTGCCAATTCTCAAAGAGCAGCACTATTATTTGATATCCATTAATGTCAACAAGCCAAGTTTGGAGATCCTCGATAACTCATCAAACAGGGAGATGGATAAATATGCTCATGTACCAAATACCATCGTAAGTCCACTTTTAAAAATATAATTGATGCATCAATGTAAAGTCATTGGTGCACCATTGAACTATAAGTGCTGCATCACTTATGTGATTGTTTATTCATGCAGAGGACAGTGATGATCAACTTCTTCAGGGAGAATGGAATGGAATCCAAAGCTGCCTTGATTACAGACGTGCCGTTTGAAAGACTCGAAATGAGTTGAAGGGACGACAAAAACAAAAAATATTGTGGAGTCTTTCTACTACGGCACATGGAGACATACAAAGGCAATGGGCTGGCTACTTGGAATACAAACTTGAAGAAGAAGGACTTGAAACAGTTGGCCAAGCTTAGAGTAAGATACTGCCATTTACTTCTCACAAGCAGCTTCAATTCAGCAAGCAAAAGAATTGAAGAGTTATTAGATGTACTGAAATTTATGAAAGCACAAGAAGCAGTTGAGAAGGAAGCGACTTCTGGACGTGGGCGTGGGCGGGCACGTGGAAAGTAAAAGGCAGAAAGCAATAGGAAATATTTGGTTGTGAACAATTTCAATGTTTGTAAACACTTTGGTTTTTAGCAAGACATATTTGGTTTAGAAACAAGTTTGGTTTTTTAGGTTGTAAGACAAGTTTGAGTTATAAGGTATTTGTGGTTTGCACATGAAAATGCATGAAGTCCAAATTGGTGCAACACCCAGTGGTGCATCACCCAGTGGATGTTGGTGCATCACTTGATGAAAAATGATGCATCACATAATCGAAATTGTTGCATCACTTAAAAAAAATCAGTGCATGAATAAGCTTAATTGAAATGGTGCACCACTTAGTGATAATTGGTGCATCACGTAGCCATATTTGGTGCATCACTCAGGGATAATAAGTGCATGAATAAGCTACAGAAAAGAAATCAACAAAAAACTTGAAAAATAAAATCAAAGCTAATTCAGTCAAGCAAACATGGTGCATCACTAAGTGATAATTGGTGCATCATGTGGCCATATTTGGTGCATCACTAAGTCATAATTGGTGCATCACGTAGCCATATTTGGTGCATCACTCAAAGATAATCAGTGCATGAATAAACTACAGATAAGAAATCAACAAAAGGTGCATTGTTAATTAAAGTTGGTGCATCATTGAGAAGCAATTAGTGCATCACTGAGATGCAATTGGTGCATCAGTCATTAATAAAAGGTGCATTACTAAAATATCTGGTTAAAAACTCATTACAATGAAAAGCTCAGAGAAACTAATGGACATATTGAGGACAAGTAGTGATGTTGTGTCCCGACCTCTTACAAATTTTACAAACCCTTTTCTTCTTCTTGAAATTTTCAATTCCAACTTCTTGACCACCTTTAATACGCCTTTTCTTGAACTTGTTCTTTTCCATTTCCGGAGGATGGATATTTACTTGATCAGGTAACGGTCCTACAAATTTCTCAAACTTGTAGTTTCTAGCTGGTGTTAAGGAAGAAGGATCCACTACTCCAGATCTTGTAAATGCAACCTTTTGATCCCTTAAAATAGATAAAAACTCTTTCAATCTATCCATGTCATCACCAACAACGTCAACACATGAATACATTTATGTCATCACTTCGGCCAACAGACGCTTTCTCTCATCAATCTCAACACTAGCATCATACACTGCACCATATACTTCAAAAATTGGTTGTAGAATAGCTTGCTTGGTCCAACGAGTGTTAATGAGGCTAGGAGGCAAATTAGTAACATGGGAATTCTTTAAGGCAAAGAAAATGTGTCGGCAAGGAAACCCCAATTTTTGAAAATTGTTGCAAGAACAAACATACTCATTCCTTGCAACAACATGTTGTACATCACAGATTCTACCAAATTCATCTTGAACCCTAAAGTGATGAGTATCAGACTCTTTTCGCAGTTCATCAAGGGTGCAGTGATACGTACCACTTACAAACGCCTCTTGGACATCATAAAAGGCATTGATAGTGTAGATGGCTGCAAGATTCTTTTCAAACTGATAAGGCGTCTTCGTACGTGGAGTGGAAGTACAAGAATCCATATCACACTTTTTCTGACTGTGCCGCTGAGAATCAATGTCACTACTATACTGCATCATGAAAAGAACAAGGCTAGATTGAGAACCTAGAAAATTTCCATAAAAACTGTTTTGACTCTCAGACCTTGATGTCGTCCTCAATAAGGATGACATTCTCACATCTTGGAAAAAAGCTGGGATCCAATAACGTCGTAGTTCAAACATTACTCCTAGCCATTCATGCCCTTCCAAACCATAATCTCCAAGAACCGAAAACCACTCATTTTCAAATTCAATAGGAGTAAGTTCATCATCCCAAACAATATTCTTGAACTTCTTTTGGAACGCATCAAAGAAGGAAGGATTTGAATCTGGAGGGAATTTAACCTTGCTAGAAACCTTCATCATTATATGTCACATGCACAACCAGTGGACAAAATGAGAAAACACTCGTTCAACAACAGTCTTGACGGACGCAACTTGATCGGTGATAATGACATGCGGTTCATGCCCCATCGCCTTCGTGAAATTCTCAAATAACCACACATAAGACTCAATATCCTCATGCAAAAGGAGAGCAGCAGCGAATGTTATAGACCTTTTATGATTATCCACTCCAGTAAATGGCACAAAGACCATATTATATCTGCAATAATAGAGTACAATAGTTTAGCATTAGATGCATCACTGGAAGAGGATTGGTGCATCACCAGTAGAGGATTGGTGCATCACTAGTGGAAGATAAGTGCATAAGAGGTATAAGATATGTGAATGAGTAGTAAGACTAAAAGGTGCATCATCCACAACTAAAAGGTGCATCATCCACAACTAAAAGGTGCATCATCCATAACTAAAAGGTGCATCATCCATAACTAAAAGGTGCATCAGTTGTAGAGGATAGGTGCATGACTGAAAAAACATAAGTGCATGAATTAGTAAAGGTACATATGATTTACCTGATTAATTGATATGTAGCCTCAGCCGACACCACATCACCAAAATAAGAGAAACTCTTGCGATTTATAGGATCACACCAAAACAACTGACAAAGCTGGCCCTCCTTGTTTAGATCATAATCAAAGTAATATGCACTACAACATTCTTTCTTCTTAACAAAGTCATTGATAACCATTTGAGCATCACTACCTTCCATGTATGAGTTCAACCCCCTCATAAAGTTCCTAAAGTCAACAACAGCGGCGCCTACATTAGCATACGGACCAACTAGATTCTTATAAACTTTGAAACTCTTACTCACACCAATATTGGATTTAATACAGTTCATCATGAGTTCTTGATGGAATGGAGTAACTTGTCTCTTCCCTTTTGAAAATACCATATGGGACATCTCCAACATAGAATGCGTGTGACCATACTCAAGTTTCGTAACGCGGTAACCATCCATACCTTCATACTTGAGCCAAAACTTAGCTTCACATCCACATCTATTAGAGATTCTCCTCCTCTTCACAACATCTCCATCTGTTGGGACATCATGGTTGAACTCAGAATATGGGGATACAACTTTATATCCTTCTCTGTTACAACAAAGGTACTTCCAGAGAACAACTGGTGGTACACTTTTCTTATCTCTCTTGGTCGAACAACAACGAATAGTGAAACCACATGCCAGTGCATAAGCTTCATAAAAGGTGATGGCATCATGAAGAGTTGGGAAAAGCTGACCAAGATAGGGCTTCAATGAATCATTTCACTCAAGAATGATATAGTCAGCATTAATGCTTGGAGAAATGGATATAATAGTAGGGATATTCTGACTACCACTCCCTGACAAAAATGAAATAAGGTGCATCATTTAAAGTAAAAAGGTGCATCAACAAGTGAACATTAATGCACTATGCACACAAATCATCAATGTTTCTCAACTGGTGCACCAGTCAAAGGTAAAAGGTGCATCAGTCAAAGCTAAAAGATGCATCATTCAAAACTAAAAGGTGTCTCAACCAATTAACATTAATGCATTATGAATACGAATCATTAAAATTCTCAAGTGGTGCATCACTCAATATTAAACGGTGCATCACTCAATGATAAAAAGTGCACCACTCAATGATAAAAGGTGAATCACTCAATGGTAAACGGTGCATCACTCAATGATTAAAGGAGCATCACAGTACCCGATTATTAAACAAAAATAGATGCACGTACCTAATTCAAACTAACACATATCTAAATCAACCAAATCACATACAGAAATCCAGAAATCTGAGATAATATATTGATATTGTAATGAAAACAACAATGAAATCAAACACACAGATCTATACCTAAATTAGGAGAAGCATTAGCCATATCACGGAGGACACTGGATTTGGCCGGCACAAACGTAAAAACAGAAGGAATAAGGACGCAACACCACTGTCGAACACAATGACGGCTCGGAAACACCAGGAACAGCCACAAAACAACAACGGCGGCGAGTAAAATGAGCAGAAGAAAGATCCGATGAGAAGAAGAAAATGCGGCGAGTGAACGATGAGAAGAAGCAATGGCGGCGAATCTGTTTTGGAGAAGAAGGCTTCTGTTATATCGAACAAAGAGCCGAAAAAAAAGGAAAAAAGAAAGGAAAGGGAACGACCAGGATTAAATGACTATGGAAAAAATGAGCGCACAAGATTCATCCTCATTCCTTCTCCATAAACTCATCCTCACCGGATCTTTTTTCAATATTATTAAGGAAATTTCGTGCACAATATAGCATTAAGCTAGCAGACACTGTAACTCGAAGGAGGAAAAAATGGGTAAAAAAAACATGAAAAGTAAATAATTTTTCAAGGATGTGACAAAGAGAATAAAAAAAGTTCCTAAATTAGTGATCTTGAACAGTAGATGAAGATGCTGGACTGGTCCTCATTCACTCATAAATAAACCTACAATATCACATTCACAATTAATTTCATCTTAGGTACAGACAAAATTGAAAAAAATCAGCATCTTTGCTATGTCTAATTTGCCTATCACCAATACATCGTTTTCCCTTACTTCTATGGAAACTTCAATCGGGTAGCTTTATCTTTCAGGTCTCCAATTTTATCTTAGATTAATTGAATTTTAGTTCACTGTTGATTAGTTTATTCTTCACTACCTCAGCAAGAATCTAGGCCTTTGCTAATGGAGATTGTGTTTTGCTGTGGTGGTTGTATTAAAGTTTGCTTTCTCTTTTCTTGTTTTCTAATATAATATTCCTCATTTAATAATATGCTGTGGCACTGTCATTATCTAACTTACTTCATGTTGATGATGATGGTGTGTAGTGGTGGAGAGAGCCTGGACAAAATTATACACACATCAACAATTAATCAATCAATCTGTTTTTAATTTATTTATTAAAAAATCACAAAATATAAACAAATCAATAATCCATTGCGAGTGTAGACAGAATGTTGTGGGAGTCAGGAATCCAAAAAACCGCCTATTCCCTTTTATCCCATGTGCTAATTCATCTTCTTCATCTGTTCTTCCTCTTTGGTTTTTTTTCTTTGTCATAGAATTGGATCCAGTTCATATTTCCACCATGGAAGCTCCAGCAAGACAGCAAAGCTTCAGGCAGCAAATGTTCAAGCAGCAAAGCTTCAGACAACAGAGTTTCAGGCTAAAGAAGATCCATAAGCAACTGACTGCTAAACGGGGTGACACCCCTTTGCATTCAGCCATAAGATCTGGAAATTACAGAGAAGTGTTGAGGATTCTTGGCGGCTCCAATGATGAAGAAGAAGAGCTCAAGAGATTGCTTATTAGCCTGAATCAGGTTGGTGAGACACCACTGTATGTGGCTTCTGAGAGTGGATGTGTGGAAATGGTCAAAGAATTGATCAAGTATTATGATATTGGAACAGCTAGTATTAAGGCGAAAAGCGGCTATGACGCCTTCCATATCGCTGCCAAACAAGGTGACCTAGGTAATTGGATGTAAGCACACTATGTTTCTCCCAATTCACATTTGTGTGTTTTGCTAATTAGTTGTTTCTGTGGATTCAATTAGGGAACCGAGGATAGTATTTAAGTAGATGGGTTACTTTTCCTATTATCAATTGGTTTTAGAATGGAACTCCGAGTTTATATATGTTGAGCTTGACACTTGGGTTCATACAGATCTCTCTTTGCAAGTAGAATATGTAATGGATTCTGAAATATGTCCTTGTGTGGAATTTGCCTAATGTCTGAAGAATTTGATGGTTTCTAGGTGTTAATTATAGAAATTTAAATGAAATGTTATCTAATTTGTTGGTGCAGAGATTTTGAAAGTGTTGACTGAGGCTCTCCCTGAGCTTTTAATGACTACTGATACGACGAACACGACTGCACTCCACACAGCAGCATCACAAGGCCATGCTGAAGTGGTGAGTTTCCTTTTGGAGAAAAACATTAGTCTAGCTGGAATTGCAAGGAACAATGGGAAGACGGCCTTGCATTCTGCAGCACGAAACGGGCATTTGGAGGTGGTTGAAGCAATTATGGATAAAGATGCCAGCATTGTGAGGATTGTTGATAAGAAGGGTCAAACACCCCTTCATATGGCGGTTAAAGGACATAGCCTTGAGCTTGTTGTGGCAATGGTGAAGCCGGACCCTTGTTTGATTAATATGGTTGATTCTAAGGGTAATACTGCATTGCATATTGCTGCAAGAAAGGGCCGAGCTCAGGTTAGTTGCTCTTTTTGTCAAAATCTACTAAAGATGCTTCGGTTACTTTACACTTCTCTGGCGGTTTTGTTGATTTTAGGAAAATATGGAATGACTGGTTTTTAGCAATGTTATTGATATTGATTGTGGTGAAATAAATGAACATTTTTCTTGACCTTATTTAGCTTAATTTGAACAAGGAACTTTGATTACTGTGTAGTCCATGTCAATCTGTTGGCTAATTACTCATTGCACAACCAACCTCTTTGACGCGATTGAATACATGATATGATCTTGCACTGCAAATATTTATATTTTTGTATCCGTTCGATGTTAGTCTGGTGATCTTCTTGATTTTAGCCAAATGTTGACTGACTGGTTTTTAGCAATGGTGTTGATATTTAATATTTGATGAAAGAAATGGACAGTATGCTTCACCTTATATTGCAAAGATACAATTGAGAAATTTGATGCTTTATGAACTGCAGAGTCCAAGTCAATCTGATGGCCAAATTCCAAATTTCACAATAAAACTCTCCAGCATGAATGCATGATATGATCTTGCACTTGGTCTATTCATGTTTTTGTCTGAATTTCCAGGAAAAGTCTTAAAACATAAACTGATCAGTTGGTTCTTACTTAAGTTAGTAAAGTAATAAAGCAATGTCTGTCCAGTTCCTTATGAAAATTGGTACTGTCATTTGCAGATTGTTCATAAGCTACTAGAATACAAAGAAACCAACAAAGAAGCCATCAACAGATACGAAGAAACAGCATTTGATGCCGCTGAGAAGAGCAGCCACCTAAAAATTTCAGAGCTTTTAAGAAACAACGGAGTCCGAGCAGCCAAATTGATCACACCTCCAAAGGCACCCAACCCAGGAAGAGAGCTGAAGCAAACTGTGAGCGACATAAAACACGAGGTTCATGACCAGATACAACGAACCCGAAAAACAGGAAGACGAATGCATCACATAGCAAAGAGACTCAACAAGATGCATAGAGAAGGGATCAACAATGCCATCAACTCATCCACTGTTGTTGCTGTCCTCATTGCCACTGTCGCCTTTGCTGCCATTTTTACCGTGCCAGGTCAATACGTTGATGACCCACAAAAAATACCCCATGGATTTTCCCTTGGAGAGGCCAAAATTGCATCAACATCCGAGTTCTTGATTTTCTTTATCTCTGATTCCTTTGCCCTCTTCATATCCTTAGCAGTTGTAGTGGTTCAGACTTCTGTTGTGATCATAGAGAGGAAGGCTAAGAAGCAAATGATGGCTATCATCAACAAGCTGATGTGGCTTGCCTGTGTGTTTATAACCGTGGCATTTCTTGCACTCTCATTCCTCGTTGTTGGGAAAACTGACATTTGGTTGGCGGTTGCTGTTACAATGTTGGGAACAGGTATAATGGCCAGTACTTTGGGAGTCATGTGCTATTGGGTGGTTAGGCATAAGATGGAGGCGTCTAAGATAAGAAACCTAAGGAAATCTTCTATGAGTAGCAGGTCACGTTCTCGTTCTATGTCTATGATTTCAGAAGCAGAGATTTTGGATAATGAGTATAAGAAGCTTTATGCAGTTTGATCAGAGCATTTGAATCAAATATATGACATCTTGTCATCGGATGTAAATAACCGTGGATCCTCTCATCTCGATGTAGCTGGTGGCTGAAGATAGATATTCGTCCAAATAGAATGAGTTGTATAGAAAGCGAGCGAGAGGAAGTTTTACATCCTCCCATTCCTTTGCTTTGTCTTTCTTTGTAAATAGGTCCTTAGCTTCTGAATGCCACTTCCTGCAACAAATCGTCACACATATACATATATGCATGTTATTTTCCTGTAAGACTGGAATGCTATGCATCTAGTTTTTTCACATGAGAAGGGAAGGTCAATACAGAAGTGAAGCTTGTTCCAGGTATTCATGATTTCCTTCAATTAGTGTTTCCAACTTGTTTTTCGTTCATACAATCTTATACTGTATGATTTAAGAAAAAATGTGTTACTTTTTTACCCTGCATTAAATTTTCTCACTTGAAACAATCAAAATGGATGTTACTATTTCTGTTGTGGATGGAACAAAATCTGTTCTAAAAGATAAGAACAATGGACTAGATGCTCACTATGTCCCTTGATTTCTTTCTGGACTATGGGAAGATTACAAACAGATCTTGTTCAATACCAAACATTCACCAAGTACAGATTTGCGAGTTCAGCTAGATACATTTAATGATATTGTAACTTCAATAATCTTAACCTTTTCTCTGACACAACACCACTTTTTACACAAGGAAGAAAACATAATCTCTGTCTCTCTTCATATCTATGCTCAGAACACAGAATTTAGTGCAAGAACAAGAGATGGGCTATCCCTGTGAGTAATGTCAACTGTTGTGGCCTTACCTTCAGCTGACATTATCCACATGTTTTCCTGCATAAACAGGCCCCATCAAACGGCCCTAAATTGATTCACTGATCTTAAATAAGAAGTTCAATCTTTGTACTTTTGATTGGCTAAAAAAGGCAATGAAGTCTTTTTTGTGGGCTTGTATTCCTAAAGGCTAAAAAATGAATGGAGGATATGATAATAGCTAGAAAAGAGAGATATCATCAAGCTCTATGATTGTACCTACAGAATTTCATGCAGCATCATATGAATTTTACATCAACCTAGAGGCTAGAGATATCTAACTTGTTCGGGTTAGTCGGATTTGGGTGGGGTCATTTTATTTCTTGGATGATGGCAATGAGCTTATGGTAGGGAGATACTTACATGGCTTAACTGGTTTTACATAAGCTTTCTAGCTACACTTCAGTGCAGTGAAAAACAGAAGTTTGTTATTTTGACTGTAAAAATTGACAATCCTATGAAGAGTTCATGAAAAGGGTAAGAAATCACTTCTGTTTACTGCCAATTCTTTTTGAAGCTTTGTAACGCAGTGTCTATTTGCACTGCTTTTCGTTGCAGACCTAAATTCGCGCGGAGCTAGGGGTTGCGCGGAGTTACGGTATGGGCGGATTTATAACCCGCCAGAATACTTGAAAATTTTGTAAAAAATTAGGCTGAAAAGCTGACAAATCCTAAATCCGCCCGCTTTTTAGCTTTGAAAAGCGAGCGGAAAAGAATACTGCTTCGCTTCAGCTTTACCCAAAATGTAGAGAGGGGAAATTATGGTCCTCACTCTCATGGTGCAGTAAAAAGTGAAACCCATATGTCTGTGCACAGTCCTTTGCAGAAAAATGGGTGGGGGTGAAAAAGCCTGAGCTTAAAGGTGTAGTTGAGTAGAAGAATCTGGTTCAGATGAAAAAAATGACAACCATAAACATACTGTTGACATGGGCCGAATCAGCAAGTCTTTTGTCCAATTTCTTAAGAGTTCAAACTTTGTTTCTATCATTAGCAAATTTGTAAATTTATACTGTCATAGAAATATGATCTTAAGGCATTACTTACGTAGTAAAATACTATGCATATGTGTAAAGTTTGCTGAGCAAATGATGCTAGTGGATGGAAGGCACGTGACGGCTCAGGTCAAACCAATTAACCATTTCAAAGAAGACTAGAAAAAAAGTGGGACCCTTAGCCTTCAAATTTGGATCAGAACACTCAAAGCTCACTTTGATGATGGAGATATGGAGTGGCTTTGACCATTATGACTAACAAACAGTGATAAAGAAATCAGTAAGCCTGCAGATAAACAATCAGCAACCTACTCATTTACATCTGAGGAAGTAGATAATCATGCAAAATAAAAATAAAAAATCAAACTCATCAAAGAGATTATTTTTCTTCTTCTTCTTCTTCTTCTCTTTACATTTTTACTTTTCTGAATTATTAATGTCATGAACAATCAAATTCTGCTAATCTCAGGCCTTCCATTGTCCCCACCACAAACTGCAGCTCTTGAAGCTGATGATGCCAAACACCTCTTAACTTCAATCTTTGTCTGCGAATTGTCATGTCTCAGCTGCGACTTCTTGCAGTGAGCAATTGCACCTTCAATTGCATTCTCTACCTCTGAATTATCACTGACACTCTTCTTCTTCAGGCATATCTCATAGAACCCGTTTGAAGATTTCATTGAAAAGGAAGAAGATGAAGAAGAGCAGTTGGATGATGATGTGGATGAAGATGAATAACACTTGCTTGTACAATGCCTCTTTATAGCCTCAGAGAAAGAATTCCTGTGACAAGTAAAACTGATCTGATCATCCATTTCCTTTTCAAGAATGCTCTTCATAGTACAAGAGGGAGCTTGCTGAGGATGATGCCTCTCATTCTCCACTTGCCCAAATGGATTCCTCTTCACTATCTTAATTTGTTTGGTCACATAATCCTTGACCTTTGACACATTGCATTCTTCTTCTTCATCTGAAGAGGCAGATTTCAAGAACAAGGACCTAAGATAAGCCCTTGAAGATTTGAGCTTCTTGGTAAGTGAGGAATGCTTGATCAGCCTCATTTTTTTGCACCATGGCTTCTTTAAAAGATGGGTCTCTCCACCACAGCCAATGAAACCACTCACCTCAGTTGACCATTTGAAAAAGTACTCATCTGTGTTTAGCTCACAGCTTCCCCTACAAGACTCTGATGGTGAGATATTGCAGGACTCTAGAGAAGTGCTAAATCTTGAGCTAGCAACAGTGGCAGCTGTGCTGCATTCTTCTTCAAAGGCCAGGTTTTGAGTGACATGAAAAGTTGGAGAAATGGAGTAATGGAGGAGATTCTGAAGAGGGAGGAGCTTGCCTTTGTAGAAGAGCTCATCAGCTGGGGAAACTGATTTAGTTTCCTTCTCATGAGAGGATGAACACAGTTGAAACTCAAACTCTCTGCTATTTGGAAGGCCCACCTCTATGTCTATGAAGTCTTCTTCAACTTGATCTGCTTTACTTGATCCCATGTCATACATTTTTATTCCTCTTTGCGTATGTGGTTGATTCAGAAGAGATGAGCTTAGAAATGAAGGGGAGTTGAGGAGGGGAAATGGGAAAGGGCAGAGCATGGTTTGAAGGAACTGTCACAAATGTATATGAATAGAGTATAAGTATGAGCATATTATATAACTTCAGAAAATCAGAAGGAATTGTCACAAGTGTGTTCTCCAAAAGAAAATAGGGTAAATTATAAAGTTGAATGCTTCCAAAATTCAAAAGGTGAAGATAACAAAGCATAAGATTTTACTCTGCTGGTGACCCAGAAAACCATATGCAAAGCCTTCTCCAATTTCTCTTATAAAAGTACAGCAGGAATTTTTCTAGTGGTAGTTACTATCATTACCAGAAATCTTTTTCATTCTCTTTTCTAAGTGATGATTCTTTTTTCTTTTTTACCTTTTCAGTTTATGCCCTTAAATTAAACAACTATTATTAGAGATCTTGAATCCATCGTCAATTAGAAAGATCAAGATTAGTAAAATGTCAGCTGGTTAAATAAATATTTTACATATGAAAAGATTTATGTGAGAATGATTTTTATCCTACGAATTACAGATACATGCACACCCTTTTATATTTACATGCACATTCATTTACATTCACATTCACATTCACATTCACAGATGTGAGCATGTCTTTGACAAAAATTCATTCACATGTCTGCGTGTGCGTGTGAATGTGAAGGAATGTGCATGTTGATATAGAAGGGTATGCATTTATTCGTATATTCGTAGGATAAGACCATTCTCACCGGATCCAACTTCTTTTACATATAGTGAATCTAATATATAGATATTAAATCAAAGGGCATTAATGCTACAATGTTGAGACTTGTAGGTGATTAAGGCAGGGATATGATTTAGGTGAATTTTCATATATCTGACTCTAGGACATGTTGATTAAAAAATTGATAACAGGTTTAATAATCTAAACTTTTCTGATGTATGACAAAATATTTGTGTATATTGAACATTTATCATTTAATATCACACTGAAATAGCTTATTTCTGCAGAAAAAAAAAAAGATCCAAACCAAATCATATATTACTACATTAACAAAATATACTAACAGCAGAAAATCACCACACTTACAGAAACATAAAATTTACCTGGAAGGGCTGAGTGTTTAATTTGATACTTTGTTGTCTATAAGAGTTTCTTGTTTGTGGATTACTTTCAAATGGCAATGCAAAGAAAATTGTTGGTTTTTTCATTAAGGCTTTTTCCCCCTTCATTTTAGTCCGACATGCTGTATGGTTTTGCACAACTCTATTTCAATAAATGAGTGATTTTGTACAGACAAATATATTTTCCTGAAACAACTAGTATAATTTATCAAATCAAGGGATGAGAAAGTTTAGCCTTCCAGCAAAAGGTGAAGATTGCACAACAAATGAAGAGAAGGCTTTTGTTCTATTGAAAAGTATAGACATGAAAGAGGTGAGGCGATCAAATGTTGTCATAGGAGATTTTATATTAATAACGAGACACTCAAAATCCAACAACCTAAACTATTAATAGGCCCTTGCTAAATACAGCCCGGGCGTTTTCTAAATAACGCCCGGGCCCTCGCGTTCTGCGAGGAAGCGCATCCTCGCAGAACGCGAGAGTGCGTCCCCTCGCAGAACGCGAGGGTGCGTCCCCTCGCAGAACGCGAGGGTGCGTCACCTCGCAGAACGCGAGGGTGTTTTTTCCCTATAAAAGGGGAAAAACCCTACTCGGCCCATTTTTACAGCCACCATAAAAAAATTCCGCCGCTCTCTTCTCATTTTACCATCTCTCTCAATTTCAACCTACTTCTTCTTCCTCTTTTCAATTCAAATCTCCATATAAGGTATGTTTCTAATACTCTTATGCTTTTTAATGTTGTTTTTAGATGAATATATGTTGTTAGTATAGAAAATTGCATATTATATGATGTTTTGATATTGAATGTTGATTTAGAAATGGTTGTATAATGGATGAAAGATGATGATTTTGAATTATGGTGGATGAGTGGATGTTGTTTTATGTTGAAATTCATTAGGGTTAGGGTTTTTGATTAGGGTTGTTGATTTTATTTAGGGTTTTGATGTTTATTTGGTAATTTACTTAAATTGATAGGTATTTTAGCTAAAATATTGAATTTTCGTCGGAAAATCTCGCCGGAAACTGTTGCCGGAAACTCATGATTGTGCAAATTGACGCAGAACGCGAGGGGTGTAGTATACTCGCAGAACGCGAGGGTCATGGTACTCGCAGAACGCGAGGGTCATGGTACTCGCAGAACGCGAGGAATTGACATAAGAGGAAATTCTTTCCTCTTCTGCAGATACATATTTATATACTGATTTTACTTTATATACTGTTATATTTATATACTGATTCTACTTTACATTTTTTTAGGTAATGGATCGTCCTGGACGTTCAATCCGTCGAAGAAATAGGAACGCTGTGAGAGAACGAGCAAAGAATACAACACCGGTAGAGCTCTTCCCCGAGGGGCTCCCCGACGTTGATTATCGCGCCATAGAGCGGTACAGTGGTGTCCATAGTTATGCCGGGGAAGACTGTTCTGTGCCTAGTGGGATAGAACGAGCAGATACATATCAAGGGTATCGAAATGATGATTGGGACCTTTATTCTCAAGAGTCAGTTTCATGTGCACAACCGTCAACTCAATGGGCACCACAATCAACTCCATATGAACAATCGGGTAGCTGGGACAATTTCATTCCTCAGTATGTTGTAGTGGAAGTTGGACAAGGGTGGGGTGGACAAAGTTGGGTCGGTGGACAATGCTGGGGAGGTGGATTTGGTGAGGGAAGTGTTCCTGAAGACATGGGTCAAGGAAGTGGACAAGCTTGTTCTTCTTCTTACAATCCTCAACCAGAACCGATGGAACAAGAGTACCAGGATGAAGGTGTTGGGGAAGAACACGAAGAAGAAGGTGATGATGATGATGATGATGATGAAGAAGAAGAAGAAGAAGAAGAAGAATTGGTCCAGAAACCAAAAAGAAAGAGGAAGTCCAAGAAGAATGAGCCAAAGTATGATCCTGAGCTCACTCATGCCACACCTGGCGGTCTAGAAGATCCCGAGTTGCTTAAGGGATTTGAAGCACATGTGGCGTTCCACATCCAGAAAGGGGAGGTAATTTACTAATTTATTGATTTTCTGCATTTTTAATACATTAACAGAAATTCTGCAGAATTATCAGAAAATGCAATTTCTGTGCATTTTCTCGCAGAACGCGAGGAGTGGCATACTCGCAGAACGCGAGGGTGTTACTCTTCGCAGAACGCGAGAAAATGCTTGGTTTCTGCAGAAGCTGATAATTCTGCAGAAACTGTATTTTTTGTAAATTTGGCCTGCAGTGTGTAATTTTGTATTTTTCTGCAGTTGAAAGGTCCGATGAAGCCACAACAACGGACAAAGCAAAGCAGTGATTGGCCATTGGACAACGATGACTGGTCAGAGATTCCCGGTGCTGTTGGATTGTCAGATCTACCTGACATGATGTACGAAGCAATCGACTATCCGTTGATTGAAGCGTTCATCGAACGATGGCAACCGGAGACTAACTCATTCCACCTCCCTTGTGGTGAGATCACTATTGGCCTTCTGGATGTACATATGATTTTAGGCCTACCTATAGAAGGGAAAGCAATGACTACTTGTAAGAAACTGGGTGCCAAGTTTAGTCATGATGAGATTATAAAATACTATGGTAGGAAGGGGGCGGAAATTTTTGGAGTAGATCCGCACACTTTAGATTCTGGGAGGGTGAAAGCTGATTGGTTTAGAAGGCATTGTGAAAACCTAGGTCCAGAGCGAAAGGGTTTAGGATGGGTGTTGTATACTGCTTCCTCGCTCTTATTTCCGGACAAGTCACAGAACTTGATTCGGCTTAGATATGGGCCTTATTTGGAAACCTATGCCCATGCTACGGGCATATCGTGGGGTTCAGCTGCTTTGGCCCATCTGTATAGGCAGCTGGGGGTATGCACACGACAGGGTTGTGCCCAGATGTCTTTCTGTTACACCTTGTTGCAGGTATTATACTTTCTAAGCGTTTAATTTACATACTTATATATATTTTCATATTTAACGTACTTTGTATTTCTTAGGCATGGATCTACAACTACTTCCCACACTTCCGACCTACTGAACGTCCTCGGTGGAGAGCGGAGCAACCATGGGCATACCGGTGGATGCCTAAGAATGTAAAGCTGAAGAAGGGGCAAGTCGGAAGGGACTATAGGGGAGCGCTCGATATTCTTATGCCGGAGATGGTAAGTTTCTGCATTTTCTGGGATTTCTGCATTTTTTGAGTACGCAGCAGTCATTAGGTGTAACTTGCATTTTCTCGCAGAACGCGAGTTTGTGCATCCTCGCAGAACGCGAGGATGCACACACTCGCAGAACGCGAGAAAATGCAAGTTTCTGCATTTTGTCCTAGTTTCTGCAGTTTCTGGTGTTTTACAGACTTCACCATGCGTTTTTCTGTCATTTTGTTAGGTATGTTGGAACCCGTATGGAGCACAAGACTTCACCGATCCTGAGCTTGCTCCCGCTCTATTTCACGGGGTGCTATCTTGCTGTGACATCACCGAACCACACATGCCTGATAGGTGTCCCAGACAATTTGGGAGAGTGCAGCGTATTCCTAGGCCAGTCATCGAACCGCTCAAAGCTCATAGGTTGAAAAACATTAGGTGTTATAGTGTTTTTTATGACGCCAACCAATGGCTTTGGGAGTCAAGAGATGTTCACTCTTTGTCTCTCGATGATATGGGGCCAGTTGCCTATGCACCACATGAATGCTCCCATGATTACATGGATTGGTACATCAAGAGGACCCATAGGTATATCCGTCCTGCAATCCCTGGGATGATGACTGAGAGACAGGTAATATTAATTGTTTTGGTTTATCTTGCGTTTCTAGTCTTTGTTTGTCTCGAATATTAACATAGAATGAATGTTTACTTGCGTATAGGTGATTGGCCGGGTGTACAATGACATGGACCGGTATCGGTTTGCCACTCCAGAGGATTTTGATTCATATCACGCCCAAATGCTACTAAGTATGTCAAATCTCGCTCCCTTCCGACCACGAGAAGACGAGTAGCCTTTCGTTTTGTGTTTTGGATTGTGTTTTGGATTGCTTTCTTAGGTGTTTTGTTGATTGGATAATTTTGTTGGATTATGTTTAGGGATATGTTGGTGTTGCTTCAAATTTGTTCGTTTTTTGCATAACCTCGCAGAACGCGAGGTGTACACCACTCGCAGAACGCGAGTCTGCCCTATAGGAAACAGGGTGCTCTCAGTTGATATGCACGGTCTGTGGCACGGTTGGTGTCACTCGCGTTCTGCGAGTGACACCTATCTCGCAGAACGCGAGGAATGACATTTTCTGGAAAATGTCATTCCTCGCGTTTAAGAATTTCCATTTATTCATCTTCCCCAATGCATGCCAGTCAAATTTCATGGCAATTCATTAAGAATGGAGTAAAAGGGGAAATAAAAGTAAGTCATCCCAGCCGACCAGTGTACGGTCATCTCAGCTTGTCAAATTGTCATTTATTCAGCGAATAAAACATAACTTCAACATTACATTTCAAAGGCGGTACATCGATGTGACACAAGATCGTGCAAAGAAAAAGCATCTCTTTCAGCGTTTCGCCACCAAGGAGTAAACACATGAGGTAATGGGCAGTTTTCTTCAAGACGCAACTACAAGAAAACAACAACGTTAGGAAGTTGCATATTAGATAGTAATTCATAAGTAGATCCAAAAACTTACCGGAACAAAATGTCTCTCACTCTGAATATAGAATAAGCAGAACGTCGGAAGTGTGTCACCATCTTCTAACCAAGTAGGACGTTGTAGAGGAAGGTAAGTGTAGTTAGCATTTTTTCCCACCGTTACGAACACTATGTTGAATGTGGATGCCACAAGGCATCCCATTTCCGGGGTAGCTAGCCAGTGATCTTCTGGAGCCCTTCCTATTCCTTCCCATGTAAGTTGGTGTAAAGCGCTCTCCAAAGTTGGTTGTTGTGGAGGTCCAATCCAAGTTCCTTGAACTAGGTGCCAAATCTCTTTGACCTTAGCTATCATCAAATCTCTTACTTCCCTCCATAAGTGTTGGTTGTCATGCAATTCATGAGCTATTGCTCTAAATCCACAATTTCCATCTCCATTTACCTCAAACCAACCATTCACATGGGTGCGCATTGACGCGGGTATGTGAGACTTGTACTTGCCAATCACCTTAATCTTTGGTTTCTTGAATGTTTCAGAATTAGAAGCATTTTTTTGCTTCTTTGGGGGTGTTTCTTCCAAATCTCTAGCATCCATCTCAACATTAGTGTGCTCCCATGCAGACGGTCTTCTTTGCGTTGACCTAGGTTGTTTGTTAGGAGCTCCGACTGGACGACCTCCGGTGTGCTTTGAAATAGCCGGCTCTTTTAGAGGAGTATTTACTTTCCCAATGTCTAAAACAGTTTGTGCACACTTTTCTTGATCATGGGGGCACAATTTCGGAAACGTTTCCTCATAGAAAGTCTGAAAAAGACGCCTTGCCACCTTACTCTTAACTTCCAGTATGCCGGGAACATCAACTTCTTCCAAACTCAAAGTACTCCAGAAAGGGTGCAACTCTGATACTCTTAGTGGTCTTTGCTCCTTCCAATGTCCTACAATCTGATGAACACACATCAACCCATCTCTAATCTTGATCCCGCAGCTACAAAACATATTAAAGTGCGCACCTAATCTCTCCCCCTTCGTGTATTCCGTAAGCAAAAATTCTATGCATTTGTAAGAGACTTTGAACTTCAAGACTTTAAACAAGTCGGCCCCTTCAACAACTGTGAAGCTCTTATTCAAACTCTCGGTGAAAGACACAGTAATCTCCTTAAGTTGGTTCTCCGCCATTGTTTTGTATTCTTTGAACATTGTGTCTAGCCTAGCATTTCCACTTCGAAAAACAATAAAATGCAAATACAAATCAGAACCTGTGGATCCTTCTGTAATGTGCAAATCCTCGCGTTCTGCGAGGTCTGTACACCTCGCGTTCTGCGAGTTCATTGATTGTTCCAGGATCTTTGCATTCGAAAATGCGTCAACACTGAATGAAGGAATTTACTCGCGTTCTGCGAGGTGGTATGCCCTCGCGTTCTGCGAGGTGTGCGTTACAGAAGCTCTTTTTATCATATGTAGAAGGTAGACATAAATAACAGAACATACCTGTTTGTCGTGTTATTCCCGAGAGTGAAGACATTATCCGTCCATGCTGAAACAAGTCTTTCTTTGTAACGGTTTAGCCAATTCGTTCTCACGTACTTCAATACGGCTGGATAAGCTCGCCATTCGTCCTCAAGTTTCTTCAAAGTACTGTTGTAATCTTCTTCAGTGGTTTGTTCGAACACGTTATAATAATCATTTGAAATATGAACCCCCAATGCTTGTGTGCCCATAGCTATCTTGGCTCTCGCCTCTATGTTCTTCCTTACATGTCGCCTACATAAGAGAAACTTTGCATTTGGCCATAACTTGTCTGTTGCATTCATAAGAGCCATCTCACGGTCAGTGACGAAGCAAGTAGGCGATGCTCCTATTCTCAAATACATCGTCTGCAGCTGCTGCAACGCCCATAAATAACTATCCTCGCTCTCAGCCTCTAACCATACCCCGCACACAACAAAATTCTTCCATGTAGAAGTCAAACCGACTATCTCCAGGAAGGGAACATTGTACCTGGAACCAAAATACAGTAAGATAAATACAACATAAAAACAGAATGATAAATACTTACCTGTTCGTGCTATAAGTCGAGTCCATCAAATTGACATATGGAAACGCCTTTAAGAGTTTCATTGATTCGGGGCTAGCAAAGAACAAGTCGCCTATTATCGAAGGGTTCGTTGCACTTGGCCTATACTCCATGAAGTAGTTGCTCTCTTTGCATTGGTGAAAGAATTCTTGAACCACGGTTCTACCTTCCATTTCCTCTTCCCTTATATGTCTTACCAAATTGTACACTTGGTTCTTCTTTGTGCAACTTCCGGGATCCTTGTTTATCTCAGTGTAAATCTGATTTGGAGAACAATGTGAAAGTACCATCTCACGAACCTTTTTCTTTTGATCCGGGGTTGGCCTCCCGGCAAATGCATTCCCGACCAAACTATCTCCAATAGGATGGTTGTGCAAACCACAAACAACCACTAATCTCCAATTCTCTTCAACCCGGTTCTCCATGAGCTTCAACTGAAATTTACACCCCGTTTTCTTGCTCTTTGTGTTTGATCTAACACCGACACCTTTAGGCCTATGGCTTCCCCCTTTCTCACAAATGATTTGAATCTTACCACTTTGCCCCGGTTTAGATGGTACACTCCTTCCAATAGAGATCATAAACTTGTGTTGCTTTGCAACATTCAAAGCCCACAAATGAGCGATCTCCTTAGAGGCAAACACTTGCTCCGTAGTGAAATATTCCGAATAATCCCTAGAAACAACCTCTTCCTCACATACGGGACTATCAAACTTTGGTGCAGTGCGTAAAGAGGGAAGAAAACACATCTCCTCTCCTACGTTTGTTGGTGGGTTAGCAAATTGTGAATCAAACGCATCATAGCTTGATGGCACCTCATATGTACATGGCATGGAATAAGTAGATGGCACGGGCAACTCATAAGTAGATGGCACATGCAATTCATATGTAGATGGCACATGTTGTTCATATAAAGATGGTTGATGATAATATCCAAAGTCGTCAATCCCTAAATCAAATGACGGTGGCGAAACGGGCACCGTATTCCGCGAGGGGTAGGTGTAGTCATTCAACTGGATTGCATTCAATCCAGTGAACAAAGAAAAATTCACCTATAACAATGCTTCTGTTAATACTCTGTAATGTGCAACTTCTCGCGTTCTGCGAGGGACGCACTTCTCGCGTTCTGCGAGGGAGGCACTTCTCGCGTGACGCGAGGGGCTTCCTCTCGCAGAACGCGAGAAGTTGCTAATTCCTAAAACTAGTCCTTCAACGGGATATTTTAACATAACATGAGTTTCTACATTAAAAACCATAAAAACCCTAAAAACATGAACACATCTAAGTTTTTGACATTATATGCAAAAGTCATCTCTTCAACACTTACTACTACTACTAGATTTAACATGAAATACAACATAATAAGTTCATTTTAGCTCTTAATGGTGCAAAACAAATTAAAATTCAAAAATTAAGTAAGAACATTACCTCATTTGAATGGTAACTTGATGAACCATCATCTTCATTCCCTCCTTTGTTGAATTCCTCTTCATCTTCCATTATTTTAGGTGTTTTTAGAGTGTTTTGAAGTTTTAAGGTTTTGAAAATGGGTTTTAATGGAGGGTGAAAGAGGTGAAAGATGATAAAAAGAGGTGTTAGGGTAGGGTTAATAGGTGTTACGGAATACTTAAAATAAGGAGGTAGTTATTATAGTTAGGTGGGGACAAGACATGTAGTAATGGCGCACAACAACGTCCATCTGACATGCTAATCTCGCGTTCTGCGAGGGCCGCGTCACTCGCGTTCTGCGAGGACACGTACACTCGCAGAACGCGAGATTAGCATGCATGTAATTAACCTAATTTTTTGCTAATCTCGCAGAACGCGAGTGTACGTGTCCTCGCAGAACGCGAGTGACCCGGCGTTGTTTGAATAAAACACCGGGCTGTATATAAGAACCGTGTATTAATAGTGCCAACAATATAATAGCTTCAACACTCAAGCATTCCATAACTAAAACTGAGATCATACTCACAGGATACAACTCAGCCCTCTCTTCATAGTCAACAAAGAGAAAAAGCAATGTCTAAGACAAAGAAACATTACAAAAAAAACTAAGCCATCTATAGTTACAACAAAGTCAGAGCTTCAACACAAGGCTAATCCACCAATGCTCCTCCTGCTACTGCAATTGCCAAATTACCATTTAAAATGGGATAAATTACGCCATTAATCCCTAAATTTTCAAAATGTTATTTCATTACTCTCTAAACTTTCAGCTATACTATATTTGTTCTTAAACTATCACCATTTATATGGCATCTACCCTTCTGCTCATCAAAGGTCGTTCAACCCTGCAATCCCAGTTTTTATTTCGCGGACACCCCTTTTTAACGAACTAGTTTAGGTACAACAATTTTTTAGAGGTTTTTATCGAAAATCATGCGTATAAGTGTCTATATTGCTCTAAACCACCCCTTTATTTGGATATTACCGGAAACCACCCGTGTAACCACTTCCGTTAGCGATTAACCACCTGTTGTCAACTTCTGTCATGTTTGTCCGTTAAGTTTGATATCACGCGCCATTATATTATAAAATAATGTTTTTATTTAATTTACCTTTTTTAATCTACATTTAAAAAATTTACCCAATTTTTTTTTAACTTTTACGATTTGGTAGGTGAAAATTGAAAACGGGAAATCGAATTGGGGATCTGGGAACCCTAGGCGATTTTCTTCGACAGATTTGGGAGACATCTAGGGAGGGATTGAAACACATCTGGGAAGGGATTGAAACCGTAGGCGGCGGCGAAGTTTTAGGGTTCGAGATTGGAAGGCGACTGCGAAGGCGATTGGTGGAGCGATTGCGAAGGCGATTGCGAAGAAGGCGGTGACGAAGGCGATTCGAAGGGCGATTCGAAGATTGAAAGGCCGATTCGAAAGGCGATAGGAAGGGCGATTCGAAGGTCGAAGGAAAAAGAGGGCTTTCTGGGCTAATCCCCCCGATTTCAGGTATGTCTGAACTGGAAAATTAGGGTTTGAATTGATAAGGTTCTGATTTGAAAAATTAGGGTTTGAATTGAAAAATTAGGGTTTCAATTAAGAAATTAGGGTTTTCTAGATTTGGGGGAAATGGTTTTAAATTCTCTTTCGAGATGATACACTAGTGGAAAAAACACCTGTTGAGGCGGGCAAAAACCCCCCTGTTGAGGCGGACAAGGGTCGCTGCAACAGGGGGGGCTGCAACAAGTAAATACTTGTTGAGGCGGGCATTTGTTCGCCTCAACAAGTGGTCTTTTGAGGCGGGCAAAAGTGTGCCCGCCTCAACAAGTAGGCAAATATTGTCATCTAAAAACTTTCTGCCCGCCTCTAATAACATTGCTTTTTGAGGCGGACAATTGTTTGCCCGCCTCAACAAAGCTCAGTAAAATAAAAAAATCGATGGTGCTTTAATGGAGGCCTTCAACAATATTTCCATTAACAATCTTCAACTTTTGATTTCGTATGACAACACACATTGATTTCGTATTAGCAAAATCTTTACATTAATCAATTCTGAAAATGATGACTTACAAGATAAAATAAAATCACTAAAGACCCCAATCTTCACATTAGCAAAATCTTCACATTGAGGCGGAGGAGGAATAGAGGAGAGAAGTTGGATCTGCATCTAGAAAAAACAGTAAGTAGGTAGCTAAGATGAAAGTCATAGTTGCAACCACCACAGTCGTCCTCCTCCTTGCATTAGCCGTAACCACCATAGGAAGCGAGCACTACCTCCTGAGCTGTGGCGCCCCCTCGTCCATCTCCAACGCCCCCTCGACCTACGACGGTCAGACGTGGCACACCGATAAGAACTCGAGCTTCTCGTCGTCCTTCTCCTCAACCACGACGACCACCTCCACCTCGTTCAACGTCGAGCGAATCCCGTTCTGGACGGCTCGAATCTTCTCCTCCAACTTCACCTACTCCTTCCCTGTCTCCCCCGGCCCGGTCTTCCTCCGCCTCTTCTTCTCCCCCACCGACACCGACTCCTTCCTCACCGTGACTTCAAACTCCGGGCACCTCCTCCTCCACAACTTCAGCTCCACCCTAGGCCTCTTCAAGGAGTTCTACCTCCACATCAGCACCCCCTCCCTCCAACTGACCTTCTCCCCGACCCCGCCCTCGAAACGCGCCAGCCCCTCTACGTCGCCCAGCCAGGGGTCGACTTCGACGTAACCAACGACACCGCCTACCGCCTACCGCCTCAACGTCGCCCGAATCGGCACCTCCAGCATCGACAAAGAGAGGGGTGGGCTTGGGAAGAGGTGGGAAGGAGGAGAGAAGGAGGCGGAGGAGGAATATCTGGGTTTGGGAGGAGGAGAGAAGGAGGCGGAGGAGGAGAGAAGGAGGCGGAGGCGGAGAAGGAGTGGGAAGAGAGGGGTGGGTTTGGGAAGAGGTGGGAAGAAATGGGTTTGGGAAGAAATGGGTTTGGGAGATAGAACGTGGGAGGAGGTGGGAAGAAATGGGTTTGGGAAGAAATGAAAGGGAGCAGCAGCTGCAGGCCTGCAGCAGAGGTAATAAATGGGTTTGGGAAATAACAAAAAAATTTGGGTAAAAAGGACAAGTTTTGAGGCGGGCAAAACTCTGCCCGCCTCTAATTTTTGTGTTATTTTGAGGCGGGCGCCTTACTGCCCGCCTCTAATATCTTCGTTGCATCATTTGAGGCGGGCGCCTTACTGCCCGCCTCTAATTTTTGGGCTCTGTTGAGGCGGGCGCCTTACTGACCGCCTCAACAAGTCAAAAACACAAATATTATTTGAGGCGAACGGATATTTGCCCGCCTCTAAAGTACCTGTTGCAGCGAACTAAACGACTGACCGCCTCAACAGATAGTAGAATAAGACTTTTTGCGTCGGTTTTTAAGGTGACCGCCTCAACAGGGGGGCTGCAACAGGTGTTTTTTCTACTAGTGATAGAACAAGATTGATAAGGGTTTGAATTGAAACGGCTGTTAACAATTTCGATTGAATTGAAAAATTAGGGTTTTTTCTTGATTTGGGGGAAAAGGATTGGATGCTCTCTCGAGATTCTGCATGCACAAAACTGACATTATTCTTGTCTATATGTGGATGGAATCTGCTTTAGTTGGTAAAGGATAAATTTTTGGACAAAATTTATTGCAAGTGGGTGGGGACAATATTATATGCTTAGTTTATCCCTTCACATGCTAATAGTTTATTTTTTTTGAAGCTTTATTGTTTCCTTGTTGGCAGATATGAACATTCATATCAGAGTGATGTATGATGGGTTGTTTTATTGTGGAGATAGTGGTAAAATATTGTACAAAAAGGGAAAGTGCAATACTATAGGGACTATGATCCAGATATGTTGTCCAAAGTAGTACTTGAGTCTATGTTGGCAGAAGATGTTGGGTTAGATGACATAAGGGAGATCTGGTTTTTAAAAGCTGGGTTGAATATTGATAAGGGGCTTAGACTAATAGAAAATGACAGGGTCATTATGGAGTGTGTGAACTCGGTTGGTAAGGATAACATGATGCATGTGTATGCTGTAAGATATGGGGAGGTGAGTCCAACTTCACTTAAAAACCAAAGCCCAACATCTCAGCCCATCTCTGAATCTGGGATAACTATTCACCCTTCCTCAAATAGTTGTCGAACCCTATCAATCTGCCCACCACCATCATCATATCCCATAAACTCATCTCCAGAAAATAGTGAAAATGAGGTGGATCCAGAAGATGATGATCCACCAATAGTGTTTGAGGATTTTGGATCTGAAGGTGATGTTGTAGGGAGTGAGAGTTCAGAGTGTGAGGAATGGTTCTCTGAAAGTGAAGATGAAGATGAAGATGAAGATGATGATTTGTTTAAGGAGAATGTGGATCCAGAAGTTGTAGATGTCAGGTTTGGATCTGGGTTAAGAGATGGTTGTTTGAATCTGGGAGGAGACAAGGAATCTGTGTTTGTGGATGAGGATGAGGTGCTAGTTGATGATTCTGATGAATTGAAGAGTCTTAGTGAATCTGATGGGAAAGGGGGCACCAAGAAGAGATATCCAGAGTTCAATCAATTGGTTGATTTCAATAAAAAGATAGTCTTGAAACCTGGTATGATCTTTACTTCAAATGATATCTTTAGGAAAGCATTAAGGCAGTACTCTATTGAAAATGGTGGGGATTATTACTACTTGCACAATGATAAGACTAAGGTATCTGCATATTGTAAGAAGAAATGTGATTGTAGTATGAGTCACTCTAGGAAACAGTGTGTTTGCAAGAAGTTGTATTGTCAGTTTAGAGCTTGTGCAAGGAAGATGGAGAGTGATGGTACATTTCAGTTGAAGTCTTTTAGGGGTAATCATGAGTGTGGATGGCAGCATGAGAATTCAAAGTTGACATCAACATGGTTAGCAGAGAGATATCTGGAGCACTATAGGGATGATCCAACTTGGAATTTGATTGCATTTATGTCTGCAATGAAGAGAGACCACAATGTGCAAATATCCTACAACCAAGCATGGAAAGGAAGGCTTAGGGCAATGCTAATGACTCAAGGTGATTCTAAGGAGCAATATGCAAGAGTCTGGGATTATGCAGCAACTCTTAAAAAGTGGAATCCATGATCTTCTAGCTTTGTGAAGGTTGATTTAGGGGATCCTGAGAAGCCTCTATTTCAAAGGTTGTATGTCTGCTTTGATGCTTGTAAAAAGGGGTTTATGAAAGGGTGTAGGCCAATAGTAGGACTTGATGGTTGCCATCTGAAAGGTGCATACACTGGACAGTTATTTGTTGCAGTAGGAAAAGATGGGAATGACAACCTTTATCCCATAACATTTGCAGTTGTAGAAGAGAGGAAAGAGACATGGGCTTGGTTCATTGATATTCTCTACAGAGAAATAGGAGCATGTAATCCTACTTTCATGTCTGACAGACAAAAGGTTAGGCTTATACTAGAGTCTTGTAATTATTTACTCTGTTTTTATTAACATACTAATGTGAAGTTATTGTATTTGTAGGGATTAATTGAGGTTTTGGATGAGATAGCTCCTATGGCTGATAAAAGGGTCTGTGTGAGGCATATGTACAACAACTTCAAGAAGATGTGGGTTGGAAAGACATACAAGGATGCCATCTGGGCAGCTGCAAGGGCTTTCACTGAGCCAGATTTCTTGGTTGCAATAGAAGAGGTCAAGAAAGCCAACATGGATGCTTATGACTACCTCATCAAGGCAAATCCAAAGACTTGGTCCAGACACGGGTTCAGTTTCTACACAAAATCAGACATGTTACTGAACAATGTGTGTGAGAGGTTCAACTCAATGTTACTGCCTGCTAGAGAGAAGCCAGTACTCTCAATGTGTGAGTGGATTAGAAGAATGTTAATGAAGAGGTTTGTTGCTAAGTGCCAAGGAATGGTGAAGTATGAAGGAAGGTTCACACCAAAGGAAAATAAACTAATAGAGTTGTCCAAGGAAGAAGGCACAAGAAACTGTGTGTCATGGTGGGGTGGAGGAGATACATTTGAGGTTGATCACTTTGGCAAGACTTTTGTGGTTGACATGAAGAACAAGAGCTGTGGATGCAACAAGTGGGACCTAACAGGAATACCATGCCCACATGCCATGTGTTGCATAGTCAAGGAAAGACTTAAGGTAGAAGATTATGTGCATCACTACTACACCAAAGAGGCATACCTGTTGTCTTACAGTGAGATCATCAACCCAATGCCAGGAGAATCTCAGTGGGAGAAGACTGTGCATACTCCACCAGGCCCTCCCAAGTATGTGGTTCAGTCTGGAAGGCCTAGGAAATTGAGAAGGAAAGAACCTGGAGAAGTACCATCTAAGAGTGGCAACCCCAAGAGAATAAGGGTTGTATCAAAAGTTACCTGCTCAAATTGTGGACTTAATGGACACTACAAGACAAGTTGTAAAAATGTTAGAAGAGGTCCACAGCCACCCAAGGAGCATAACACTGGTGGAAGACCTAAGAGTGATAGAACTGTTCCTATTGGGTCTCAAAAAAGGAAGTACACTAGGAAGGTATAATGTCACCATTATTTCTCATGTTATGCCTCATCTTTTCCATTCACTTAAGCTTGTCTTTTTTTTATGTCTTCAGGTTCCAACTTTTCCAAGTGCTAGTGGGGTGTCTCAAGTTCAACAAAGTGTTCACAATGTGGCTCAAGACCATTCTGCAGGTGGAAGTAATTTCAGACCTTCTCAAGCATCATCTCAGGTTTGCCTCATCATATTGCTTCAGTTTAATCCAAGTCTAATGATTCCACACTCTAATACTAGTTTTTTGTGCACTTTCTTCACAGCCCACCATGAATATGACTCAAGGGGCTTGCGGCCAATCTAATCCAAGTGTAATTATCCCAGAAAGGCAATCAAAGAGGAAGATCACTGCAACAAGAAAGGTATTGGAGCAAGTTCTGAGAAGATCACCAAGGAAGAAAACCAAAAACTAAGCAATATGTCTTTAGTTTGGATTATGTTTAGTTTATTATGTGTCCAAATGTAATGGTCTGTAAAATATTGTGTGTGAACAAGTTTGGGTGTTAAGACGGGTTTGTTAAGACAGGTTTGGACAAGTTTGGTTGTTATGGAGGTTGGACAAGTTTGGATTATGTGTATGTTTGGTTTTGTAATGTGTATGCAGGTTTTATTGGTCAAATTCAACTGTTTTCTTCGATTTATTGTTTCCCAAAATGCAATGAATCACAGTGCATGTTGCAGTTTGACCATCTCGTAACTCCAAACTCACCTACTCTGCTTAAATGCTAGAAAACATTTACAATTCTGCACCATAATCTCAGCCTATATATATACCTCCTCTCCTTCCCTACATTCCCACATTCATCCTCTCACAACCCTCATCTCGGCCTAGAAAAATTTTACAATGGATAATGAAGTGATTGAGATTAGCTCTACCATTTACACCACCTCCGATACCAGTAACAACACAAGCACTTACGCCACCACTTACACCACCACTAACACAAGTGCATCTGTTGAAGTTAGCTCTGGCAGTGTTGCCACAGTTGAAATACCAAGACTCTCTGCATTTGAAAGAGCTATTAAGTGTCCATGTAACAAGCCGAGAAGCTTTATTGTAGAAATGCACAAATCATTTGTCGAGGGCGATTGTCGCATTGTAAGTTAACTCTTAACAACATATGTTAATCTTCAATATTGTCACTTATATCTTCCTTACTTGCAGCTTCTACCATCCCCACATTGCAACAAGTATTTGAGGCGTTTCATCAATGAGCAAATCACACTTATTTTCAGAAACCAAGAATGGCCAGTACTTCTGAAATACAGTGGGAACTCATACAAGTTTGTAAAAGGGTGGAGAGCTTTTGTAGATGCTCATGGAATCAATGTTAATGATGCATGCCTATTTGAGGTGTATCATCTTGGATTTGCTGAAGCTTCCTATAGGGTTATGCTATTCAAGGCTTGATTCAAGTATGCTGGTGTTTTGTTCAAGTCCTTTGCTTCAATCAGTTTCCTGGTGTGTTTTGCTGATGTTTTTTTTTCAAGTTTACTGGTGTATCTTTGCACTTTCCTTATCTTTGCAGTTTCCTGGTGTGTTTTAATGATGCACTTTCCTTATCTTTGCACTTTCAAGTTTACTGATGTTCCCATTTTGCCACATATGATCTCAAATCACAACTCTTGATCTCAAATGATAGAACTGATTTCATTCATCAAATCAACAAGCTTACATTAACCACTGTCTACTTTGATAACATAACAACAACTCCAACATTGATAAACATGAAAAACACCATAAAAACTATAAGTGCAATAACCAAACCATAATCACGATCCTTAGCTTTCCTAATCATTGCTTCTGAAGCAGCTATGCACCCTTCCTTCTCCATCTGAGCAGCTTTAAAGGACTCAAGAAGCTTCACATTTTCCACTTCCAGATTTTTTTTCTCTTTCACCAATTTCGTAATCACTTGGATGACATTGTGACTGTATTCATCATCCCTCCACATAAAAAAGTTGCATTTTGCATTTGATTGGTACATAGGACAACCCCAGAATCTCCTTCCATAGTTAACATGGGTGTGTGCAGTCGATTCCTTAGCCAAAAGACCACACTTGCAAAGTATCTGTTGCATCTTCGAATTTTTGCTTGAAGAGCTTGAATTTGACATACTCGACATTGTTCTTGAACAATATCAAACTAAAAACCTACGAATGAAGAAGAAAAAGGGAGATTAAATGAATCTGGAAAATTAGGGTTCTTCACGGTTTCAAGCAAAATCGCAAAATACCTTTCTTCCTTCAAGAATCGAGACTTCAGCCTTCAAATAACAATGGAATGACCCTCTAATTTCCCCAATTTGAGTTCGATTTCGCCAAATCGAAGAATTCGCAAATTAGGGTTCTTGCCCCTTTTCGATTTAGGGTTGCAATTTCTGAGAAGGAAAAAAATTCGGGTAAATTATGTTATATAAACAGATGTTAAACAATGCCCACTCGCGTTATAGACGCGTGGAGTACAAACATGACAGAAGTTGACGACGGGTGGTTAATCGCTAACGGAAGTGGTTACACGGGTGGTTTCCGGTAATACCCAAATAAAGGGGTGGTTTAGAGCAATATAAGCACTTATACGGGTGATTTTCGGTAAAAACCTCATTTTTTTAAACCGGGTTTAAAGTTGTAACGAAAGTGTTGAGGTACAAGTATGTGTCGGTAAACCAATTTAAATACATAATCAGGTTTAATAAACGAATCCGGATCAGGTGAGAATTTTTATTGTACGAATATGTCAGCGACATGCACTTTCTTCAATAATGACATTCACACGCGGGGTGTGTGCATGTACTTTTCACATATTATCAATGACATGCAAATCTGTCAATAGTGTGTGTCGCTGGCTTAAATGTGCATGTCATTACTGAAGAAAATGCATGTCAATGGCTTAAATGTGTATTCATTCGCATATTCGCAGTGTAATAATTATTCTCACTTGAATCTTTTCCTTAATAAACGGGATCTTGTTTGAACCGATTTTTTTTTGTTTTTACACCGAAATAAAAAGGCTACTAAATGACGTTTAACTTTTGATTTTTTTTAAAATTGATTTTATACCACGATTTTGAAATTTCCGAGGTATAAAAAAAATCAACTTTATAACCCGGATTTCAAACCGTTCAGGACTTTATAACCTGGAGTTTTTCATAACCGAGGTAAAAAGTATACTTATAACCCGGATTTCAGATAGCTGTGATATAAAGTCAATTTTTTATACTCCACGTTGTGGCGTTTTAAACCGGTGCGAAACTCAATTTTTTCGGCTCAAAAATTTATCCCCTTAATAAATGAAAAATAATTTCTAAACCAAATTTTTTGATCCGGTTGATTAAAATCGGATTTAGTTTAACAAGTTTAAAAAAGTTATCGTGGACGGGGAATTTCCCGCCAAAAATAATGTGAATGGCGAAAATGTTGTTGTACCGAAATGTTTTGTGTACACGTTTTGGGCGGAAGACTTCAAGTGAGTAATTTGGGTTATTTCTCATCATAATGCAATTCATATGCAACTTATGAAATATGTTCATATACGACATATGAAATTGGGCGGTAAATAGCAAAATGGGTGTGCGGTGAATAGAAACCATGTAAAAAAACTACGGCAAAAAACCCCGCACCCGATTTTTTATAATTGGCACCATGCGTCCAAATCTTTTTTTTAAAATCCGGTTCAGTTTTGGGCGCTTCTAGGATGCGCCCAAAATCAGATCGGGTTTTTGAGCAGTTTGAAGTCAAAAAAGTTTTTTGGACGCGTTACGGATCCGCCCAAATCGGATGCGGGTTATAATTTTTCGGGTGCGGGGTTAAACGCCCAAAAACTAATGATTTTTAGCTTGCGTTTTGAGTCTCCGTACATACTATCTCATTTGTGTACATTATAATTTGCCATACAATAAGTTTCTCTGTTTTCACGTTTAAGTATTCTATTCTATTCTATTCTATGAAGAAAGAAATGTTATAGAAATACTTATAATAAACTGTCGATCGGCTATAAAAATATGAACCAATTAAGGAGGTGATTAATATATACTCCCTCCGTCCCCATTTTTCGTTCTTGATTCTGTTTTTGACACTATTCACACATCAAGAGAATCTTCGTAATTTCGACCAATATATAGATAAAAACATAGTCATGTGTGGTCTTGTTTTATTCGTCTTATCGAGTACTTTAATAATATTCAAATTTTATAATTTTTACTAATGTATAATTAGAGATATCGATAAAACAAAACGTACATCGACATACGTGCCCGAGTGAAAGAGGAAGGAAATATAGGGACAGAGGGATTACTTAATAACATGTTTGACTGGTGATTTAACCAGAAACTGATAATGGAATCCCAAAATGTTGCACTCATTGTCACAAGTCAAATACAGGGGATATATATAAAAACTATTTGGAGCTTACTTTTGAAAGTGTCATAAGTAAGATCATGGGCGTCACGTCCTCCACCTCCCATTTTCACTTCATGATCATGCCATTTCCGTGACGTTTAGACAAGATCCTTGCTACCTTCTTTTTTCATGAAACAGAGGAATTAAGAGTTGGAGTGTTGATGTTCCACCGCCATGACATTCCGATCGAGCTATATATATATATATATATATAACAATAACAATGCCAAGCTAGCAATATTTGAAAGATAATGAAGTTTGAGGAGTTCTTGATACAACCCAATGAAGGACGTCGAAGAAGGCTGGCTCTCCAACAAGAAGTTGATGAGCTTCATGAAATTCTGAATGGAGAGCTAAGATTGAACCATGTGTTGAGTACTAACCTGCTTCTTGCTGAGCTGACAATGGTGGAGGAGGAGATCACGTGGCTAGAGCGTAAACTCCGCAAGCTCAGAAACAACCTCCAAATCATCAGCCCAAGGGCTATACACGACTGCGCAACTCTTGAAGATCCAAATAGAATCTCTGAAGATCTTTTGAGCTCTCTCATAACCATGTTTTTGAAGATGAGCAAAGCATCAGAGCAACTGGAAACAGCAGGGGAAGGATCTAGTGCTACTAAGAACACGCTTTCGTGCATCACCTGTAAAGCTAGGCCTTCCATCAACCGCGAGATGATGATCCAGAGCGTTGATTCTTGGGATGCTGTTGCATACAAGGGATACACCCAGATTACTCGAACCTCCTTGAGCAAAGGCGTCTTGGATTGCGACACTATCATGCCAAGAATAAGGTATGTCAGAAATCATAATAAGAATTAATTAATTCCAACTTTATATTTTAAGGATTGAAATGATTAATTGCTTGTTCCAGTGTTTTGCTGAAGAAAATATGCCATGTTGATTTGGCATTCTTGAACTACAAGCACAAGTTAGCATTCTGGATTAATGTGTACAACGCTTGCATTATGAATGTACTGTAACTACTGCAGTAAGACCTGCAACTTATAGGCCATATATACAACAGCATATCTACTAATGTCGTCAATCTTTTCATATATCCTCTGGTTATTGTTGTTTTATCAGGCATACTTGCAACATGGCTTACCCTCCACCCAGGAAAAGATGTTATCACTCATGAACAAGGTATTTTAGATGCATCATATATGCACTGAATTTCATGTACTACCAGGTAATTAATCTTGTTCTTTTGACAATAGTATTTGTGCATGATCGGTCTGTAGGCTGCACTGAATGTTGGTGGGATAGTGTTGAATGCTCTCGCCATCGAGCATTACATTCTTCGTCAACCACACGACTCAAAACAAGTAAGTAGAGTCACTAAAAGACCCTATACATCACTGCTAGCTCTATGTAGCTAAAGATCATCTAATTTAAACATCTTTTTTCCCCTTAAAAACAAAGGATGTAGAAGATGAGAAGGAAATCTTGCTACGACGTGCATATGGATTGCGGTATCCTGAACCAAATGTCACATTCGCCCTTTGCAGAGGCAATTGGTCCTCACCAGCAGTGAGTACTACTAGTTTTCCTTAACTAAGAAGATCTAGTCTACGATTATGTTTTGTTCATATGAGATTCTGCATGTAGTTGAAGGTATACAGCGTAGAGGAAGTGGTAAACGAGCTGGAGAGGGCAAAAGTGGAATACTTGGAGGCTTGGGTAGGAGTAAGAAGTAAGAAGAAGAAGATTTTGGTGCCAAAGCTTGTTCGATGGCATATGCGTGATTTTGCAGATGATTTGGAGTCGCTCATCGAATGGATTTACAGCCAGCTTCCTCATAAGGGGTTGCTCAAGAGAAGAATCATGGAGTGCCTTAATTCAGAAGTGAATCCCATAAGGAACATGGTAGAGATCCTTCCCTACGAGTATGATTTTCGTTATCTTATAGCTTCACCACTTCATACAGGACACAACTAGAGCTCAGATTATCATGAGGATGCAATATATTCATGGACATGGTTTCATGGTTTCATCTAAGACATAAAAAAATACAATGAATAGCTATTTGACATGAATATATAATCTGAATTGGACCATTGACAAAGAAACAAAGTTATGTCTAAGGCAAAGCAAACCCTGCAGCAAACAGAACAGCTGAGCAATTTTTTCGGTGCCAATATAGTAGCACCTTTCGAAGGGAAAAGAAGACATTCCACAAAGTCATAAGCTACTTCAATATCAAAGCTAATATCATCCACCAAAGGAACGTATCCAACTTCAGTGTCATACAAGCCCAGTTTATCATGATATCGACAACTTCCTTCCACCATTTGCATACACATCGAAAACGTACTAAACTTCTCACAGGCAAGTGCTTCATAATCTGAAATAGAGCATCTTTGGAAGTGATGTAATCTGACATTGTAGATCTGAGTTCCCTTATTCACAGATTGAGTAAAAACAGGGCTTTTCTGTCAAGGATGAGAAGTCTCAAGGAGTTAACAGTCACCTGCAAATATTAATAGCATGCGTTGCTAAGTTCATGTTACAGTAACAATGACAAACAATTAGAAGAAAAGTGCATACCTTGTCAAATGAGCCAAGTTGCAGAATTCCACTAGGTAAGAGAGGGGATAGCAAAATATTCTGCACAAGCATTTAAAACAAGTTAAACTGTGATTCAGAAAGAGAAAAACATCCAAACAAATATACTAAAGTTTGAGCTAGATAGAGGCAAATAAACTGATAATCATGATTCAGACAGAGGATTCAAGTTGATCACATAGCGAAGCATTCCTTGTTTCCCCTCTCAGCGAAAAATCCTGGACAAGTTACTGCTTTTAGGCTTGAAGTTGTACTAATAGTACTGTCATAAAGGTGTAACTCATACATTTATTGTAATATTATCATTCTCACAATGCCCGGATACATGATTCAAACAAAATATAGTGTCTATCCTCCATTATTTAAGGAACAACATAGGAGTAAGACATAAATATAGTTCAAGGAGTCCTGCATGATGTATCATGAACAAGAGAATGAAAAGAGCTTGTCGGAACGGAAATATTATCATCAATCATCAATATCATATACTTTGAATGAAACCTTTAAATATTCTGCAGTTGCACAAAATATCATCTTGATATGATGCTAATTGTTAAAAGCTGAACATGTGTCTAGCTTGGTCAATCATTATTACACCAAGAAAGAAGTTAGGTAACCACTACAACAAAATATAACTCACCAGTCAACATGACATGAAATAGTAATATAGATCCATACATGATTTCAAGTCGCATACATGAAAGCAGAAGGTGAGGAGGAACGTGTGTTCAGATTTCAGAAGCCAAAGCACCAAAGAATATCAAATTCGGTAGTTATAGGTCGAACTAGGGAAGTGATCAAAGCCTCTGGGTAAACTGATAAAGAGTAAATTAGATCATCAGCTCTAGAAGAACTAGAAGCAATTAATATTAGCAGTATCTAGGAAAACCTCGAACAATCTCTAATAATTACAATGACTTGTCAACTAGTCAGAAATACACACGCAAAATGAAAGTAAGCGATTCATCCATAACATGAACAACATCCTCCAATAAATACAAACTCGTCCTATATGCTGAAATAGAGAAAGAAACACCACCTAATCAGATAGTGCATCATGGCGACTAGAGATTGAAAAGAACACCCAAATCAGCAACTTACGAGAACAATGCTAATAGAGACTCAAAACATAACCTAATTCAGCAAACGATATGAATCAAAGCCGGGGAGAATTGAAACTTGATTTTAGGGCAAAGCGAGAAGAATCGAAACCCTAATATAAAGACGAAGGACTAGTGGCGAATTGAATGTCCAGTATCTCCATACTAAACGTGGCCCCTCGATTCGTCATCATAAGCGAGCAAGCCGAGAGGAATGGTTTGGTGACGTTTAAAGGAGGGTAGGCCACTTACGACATCATATTGAGTCGATAATAATAGCAATCGGAGTATATATTACGGCTAATTTTAGTTTTTTTTTAGGCCCTTACTATTCACAGCCCACTCAAATTGCTATTTACCGCCCAGTTTTTGTGCGTCACGTATCGCGCACGAATTTTTTTTTCAAAAAAATTCATGCGTCACGCATGGATTAAAACCGTACGCCACGTATGGATTTTTTTATTTTTTGCTTGTTTTTTTTCCATAATCTTGTAGATAATTTCAATACGATCGCGTGCATATAAAATTCGTCCAAAACGGACATCGTTTGCCCCTTCAAAAGGCCAAAATACAAATTTATCACACGTAATTTCTTGTATCAACAAGTCCGTTAAAACTCAACACACTATTTTTCAATTTTTTTATAATAGGGTAGATAACTTGCCAAATATTTTATTTAGTGATGGTAATACTTAATTTCTTTGTCGAGATGTAGTGTTCAGTGTTTAAAGATCGAAAAAAAGTTTTTTCTTCTTTAAGTAAGTTAGTTGATCGAGGAACCTCCGCCCAATAGAGCAACGCCCGAGAGACGAGTTCTCCAATGTAGACCGAAAGGGTCTCGCGAAAATAGGGCTTTCGGAGACCTTCTTCCGTCTACCCTTCGCCTAGCGGCTAAGCTCGGAGAGCAAAATTCGACTAAGCGCTTTGAGACGGCCTAAGAGAATGAGTGGCTTAACGCTCTAACGGCCGGGACAAAGCCATATCTTTCAATCTCGTATCTGACGGAAGTGCCTAAACTCTTTCTTTGGTTCGGAGAAAATCCACAACGATGTCCGTTTTTACACTTAATCATAATTACTCCACTGTTCTTTGTTTTTTTACTCTTTGAAGGGGCAAACGATGTCCTTTTGAACGAATTTTATATGCACGCGATCGTATTGAAATTATCTACAAGATTATGGAAAAAAACAAGCAAAAAAATAAAAAAATCCATACGTGACTTATGGTTATAATCCATGCGTGACGCTGCGTGACGTATGGTTTTAATCCATGCGTGACGCACAAAAACTGGGCGGTAAATAGCAATTTGAGTGGGCGGTGAATAGAAACTATGTTTTTTTACTCGAATAATCCCGCATACGCATTTGGGGATCGTGAAAAAGTAAATGATTATCCAAAAAAATAAAAAAATAAAAAATAATTGAACTTTTGTCCCACACACATATTGCGAGAGTGTGACTATTTTTTAAAATAAAATAAAATATTTAATTTAATTTAAAAACTGGAAGATGGGAAAAAATGCGGGAGCGTGACAAAAATTTTATTTTTTTTATTTTTTTCGGTTATCCGTTTACTCTTTCACGATCCCGCAACGCGTGTACGAGACTCCTTTACGGTCCCACAATACGTGTACGGGGCTACCTAAGTGAAAAAGTCTAAAATTTGAGTGGATTTAGGAAAAAAACAGAGTGTCGAAAATGATAGGTATATCAAGAAGGGAACGATAATGTTTCGAAACATACCTTCTATGGACGTAAGCTTGTACAAAGTGATAGGTAAGAGTAATGTCCTCCATTCGAGAGTAAAAAACGGGATTTGTACTTAAGTAGGTGGCACCAAGATTATCGTAGTAGATCACCGGTGAAGTAGGTAAACGAACGCAAAGCTCCTGGAGTAGTGGCAAAACACATAGTAGCCTGAATGAAGTATTTACCGAGCGCTGAGTTTGAGAACCCCATGAGATAGGAGAAGCGTGAAGAAAGAGTATAGAGCATGTGCTAGAGAAGTAATTTTTCTTGTCACCTCTCTCTCAATCCGCATATGAAATGAGGAGCTGAGGAGACGAAGAGCTTATATGAATACCATGAGTTAGAATTCCTGAGGGATAGCGAATAAGGTGTTTGAGGGCAGCCTAGTATTTGAGAGTTGCATGGTTTGAGCTAGATTGTGGCTTAAGCTAGCCGTTCAGACATTCTAACTTGAACAATTTATAATATAAACTTGTTTATAATAAGGTCCAAGTGTACACGTTCAAGTGTAAGTCTAACCCTAGGCCCAAGTCCAAGAAAATGCTAGAAAAAGTAGAAGTTAAGATTGTCCTAGAAGATGGTAGAAAACTAAGAAAATCCCGGATAATGTTGTAGTCATGTAGTGGTTGGTAGAACCATTTAATGTGTTACTTGGAAGTTGTATGAAGTGGATTGCTCTCACTATAAAAGAAACCATCCATTGAGTTGTAATCATCATTTGTGACAAAAAAATCCTCCTTCAAAACACAAGAGTCTTTAGAGTGAGTTGTTCAAGAATTAGAGTTGTGCATCATTTTTAATCTCCAACAGAATGGACCGATACTCACCTCCATCTTCGGAACGAACACACTTGAGTTTTTGGCCCGTCTCTCGTTCTACTCAGGCTATGAACTCCTTGAAAGCATCAAGAACTTGATCTTTGGATTTCAGCAAATGCACCCAAATCTTTCTTGAGTGGTCATCTATGAAGGTGACGAAGTATGATGCACCACCAATAGATTTCTCTGACATGGAGCACACGTCGGTGTGCACGAGATCAAGGATGCACTTTCTTCTTGTAGGTGTGGAAGATCTTTGGAAAACTACTCTGTGTTGTTTTCCAGCTAAGCAGTGAGAGCATGGTTCAAGGAACGTACCTTTCATATGAGGGAGGAGTCACTTCCGAGCGAGGATATGAAGACCCTTCTCTCTCATATGCCTGAGCCTTCGGTGTCCTATCGCCATGATAGTACTAGCAAGATTCACCTCCTCCTTACAGAGCTTAGCATGTGTCACGTATAGTGACCCGTCTTTTCTTCCTCGAGCCATGACCAAGCTTCCTTTGGTGAGCTTCCACTTTCCATTACCAAAGTGGTTCTCTAGACCAACATCATCAAGCTTTCCAGTTGATATGAGATTGAGGCTGATAACAGGTAACCCTAGTGCGTGACTTGATCGACCTCGAGATTGATCTCGGCCTTGACTTTTTAGTACGCCCACGCGTATCATCTCTACCTCGATCGGTTGTCTATGACATTCGCCTCCGTCTGAGTGTCTATACCTCGTTCCTTCCTCCTGGCTTCTTCGTTTAGAAGGCTAACACTGACGGTATCCATGGTAAGATTTCCCTTTGGTGCCGAGTTGTTGATAGTAACAACCAACGTGTCCCAACTCTCTGGCAGGGAGCTAAGGAGTAGAAGGGATAACATCTCGCCTTCGACCTTCATGTCGACTTTAGTGAGCTGATTTGCAAACTCATTGAAAGTGTTCAAGTGTACAATCATGCTTTTGTCATCCTTATACTCCAACTTTATCAACCGTCGAACAAGGTGGGCCTTGTCACAAGGTGTTTTCTTTTGAATCATGGACTCGAGTTTTGTCCATAATTCAAAAGCATTTGTATAAGTTTGTCGACTCAAACGATCACTCTATGGACTCAAACAGGCTAATCACCAATGAAATATTGAGCTCACTAAGCATTTGTTGGGATTTGGGCTTAGTTCCGCCGTCTATTTTTCTCTAGCTTAGTGTAAGTAACCCAAGTGTACAAATAGTCGCTTACGAAAGTATAATCACATAACAGAAAGTTCCCATATTCCTTTCTCTCACGCTTTTTCCTTTCTCTCGATCTCGTCATTTACTTCGATCGATTCTACTTTTCTCGCTAGATGATATTCAGTTATGGACTAAGATCAATGATCAGGAGCTCTATTTGAACTTCCGAGTGGAAGTTTACAAATGTCTTCCTATCAATTTTAAGACGATTTGTGCATGTAAAATTTAGACATTTATACCCTTGTAAAATTAGGTTGTTTTTTGAGAGATTTAAGAATGAGATAATAATAAAAATAAGTAAATATGTATTATAAAATTATTTTGGTAGAAAGGATACCAAAATATCTAAAATGATATTTAATACTTCACAAATGACTAGAAAGACATGTATTGATAAATGAAGGGGTAATCATATAAGTCTAACCTCAAAAATGGCAAGAATATATACGTGGCGTTGAATTGAAGAAATAGTGTTATATCAAACGTTACAATAACATTTAAGGGTATTTGTATGCATGAATGTATTCAATGCGAAACGCCTGGGCGCCCTTAACATTAAATCTTACCCGAATTCAACTTGTAAATAGTGATATGGAGACGACCCGACCCGACCCAACCCAAGATGGAAAAAACCTTAACCCGGCCCACCCGACCCATTTGACAGGTCTAGTTACCATATAAGTCTAACCCTAAAAATGGCAAGAATATATTCGTGGCGCTGGATCGAAGAAATAGTGTTATACAAACGTTTCAATAACATTTAAGGATATTTGTATACATGAATGTATTCAATGCGAAACGCCTGGGCGCCCTAAACATTAAATCCTAAATCACATTAATTTTGACAGATAATCTACTAGTTTCGACTATCTTCACCTTGAACTCACTTATAAAGCGTAAGATCCTTCCCAACCTCAGAACAAAAACCCATCGGCGCTTCTTACACATAACAAGTCCCGCTTTGAAGTAGATGTCCACCAAAATGTCACGCATGGTCTAAGTTTTTGCATCTAAAAAGGTATGAGGAGGCAACTTATACTACCTTCTTGTAAGTGTTAGTGTTTCTTCCATACGTAAATTATAATATATTTGATTGATTAATGGGGATTTTAACTTACATTAGAATTGTGAATTATGAAAATGTTATCAGTAGTTTCAGTCTTCTCTTTTTTTTAAACGCTTTTCCCGCTCATTGTCTATTACTAATTAATTTGATATGAACTCACTCCGGATTCCCTGCTTGAAGATTTGTTCTTGAAGATTTGCATAGGCAATGGAGTACATTCCAGAAGAGATTTTGAAGTGGTTTCCCACGAAAACCTTAATCCAATCTCGATGCGTTTGCAAATGGTGGAAAGAGATCATCGACTCTCCATTGTTTATGCAACAACATCTGGCAGTCCAGAATAGTCGAATCATCGTCAAGTGCGCAGAACAGGATCATCTTCTGGTTCTTGATCCCATCTCTCTCCCATCGATTGAAACTCTGAGTCTCCCCTCAACCTTCCTTAATATTCTCGCTCAAGCCTCATCCTTCCTTCGTTTCTCCGAGTATAAGGAAACCGATTCACCTCCCTTCGAATATGTATCCGAACCTCGCCTCGTTGGAACTCTCCATGGAGTTGTTTGTGTCTATGACAACTTCTACGACTTCCACATTTGGAACCCTTCAATTCATAAGTCCACCACTATCCATGCTCCTGCTTTGGAGTTTGATTGGGATGATGATACTATTGAAGAGCTTCCTTACTTTGGTTTCTGGATTGATCCTTTGGATAGGAATTTCAAAATCATTGTGTTTAAATTGGTGTATGCTGAGGACACCAATGGGCTCGTCGACGCGGTTCTGTATTCATCAATCAATCACAAATGGAAGTCACTTCCTCTGGATCAGCTCAAAGATTTGAGGCCTTATGCAGAAAGTCCACCTGTCATTATTGATGGAGTGGCTTATTGGAGAGCCAATTATGAGGAAACTGATGAAGAAGGAGATGTGTTCCTGCAATTCATAGTATTTTCATTTGATTTTGTTGATGAATGTTTTGACATCATTAAGGTTCCAGGTCATTTGCACTACAATGGGAGATTTTACCCAATCCTCTGCAGTGTGCGAAACACTCTCGCACTCGTGTACTGGGAGCTTAAAGAATCTGATAGATCATGTGTTGTACACATTTGGAAGAAAGCTGTATGGGTTAAAACTATGACCTTTGAGCTTTCTTTAGCTCCTGAATTTCGTGTTTTGTGGGTGCTGGGAGAAACTGAAAGAAAGTGCAGAGTTATAGCCGAAAATGGTGGAGAGTTGGTGCTATATGATACGCGCAAAAATAACATCGATGTTATGAAGAGTGGACTTAGAAATTCTGCTACTATGTATCTGGCTTATGGCTTCATTGAAAGTCTTCTTTTTCCTGAGATATCAGACCACACTTCTAGTTCTAGTTCTGACTCTGAGGCAACGACAGAGACAGAGTAAGTGTGTTGATAACCATGACTTTGCTGGTACTAGGGATGACTATTTTTTTGTTGCTGAATGAGTTGCTTTGTGTTAGAATCTTAGGCTCTTAGTCACAATTCTTGTAAGTCTGTGGACAATGTGAGATTAGTTACCATTATTATCAAACAGATCCTTAGTGAAAGACTTCTTTCAGTTCTTTGTACTCTTTGACTCATTGTTTTGAAATCAGTTCTTCTACTTTAGTTATATGTTTATGCATTCCATCTTACATAACCAGGATATGAAAACTGTTCTGAAACTCTTTTATCTGGTGACATCAGGAAAATATGGTTGAATACCTTGTCTGATCTGTGTGCTGTACAGTCATCTATTATGTCAAGTAGCAATTCATTTTGTCTATTTTTTTTTTCAAGCTGAGATGTGCGACATTCAACATGCCTTTGCTAACAAAGAAATATATAAAGTCGGCAAAGTGTCCCCAAGAAAAACCAATACAGAAGTTTAAATTTTGCATTAAAGAGTGGTGGTTCGTATTATTAAACCAGAAAAGAGAAACGAGTTAAACCTTTGCTCTAACCACCTCCTTGCTACCAACTGTCGCATCATGATTTGGTGGAATCCCAACGCACTCTCCCTAAACCCGACCTTCACCACTGACCAAATCATCCATACTGTCATCACCCCCGTCGGTGGTCATCCACCCTACGCCGCCACCTTTGTCTATGCTAGTAACTCGGCCACGGTTAGACGTCAGCTTTGGACTGACATTGCCCACATCAGATCCTTCACCACCTCCGCTTGGTCAGACCATGGGAGACTTCAACACTCAGCTTGATCCCACTGAGAAAGTTATTGGCGATGCCTATCACCCCATCATCGCCCCCACCGAGCTTGCTGACTGCTTCAGAGCGAATGATCTCCATGATCTGCCCTACACTGGCTGCCGTTATACCTGGAATAACCGACAGGTCGCTTGCAACAGGATCTGGGCTAAACTTGACAGAATTATTGTTAATCAGGCTTGGGATTCGGTCTTCCCTGACTCCTCTGCTTCCTTCCTTACCCCCGACATCTTCGACCACTCCCCAGCCATCTTGCACCTCAACCCCATCACCCATAACACCCGAAAGCCGTTCTGCTTCTACAACTCTTGGAGTAAACACGAGCTCTTCAGTAGCTCCATAGCCTCGAAATGGAACATCCCGATCTCTGGAAACCCCATGTTCAGGATCTTTTGCAAGCTGAAAGCCATTAAAACTGTCTTCCACAGATTTGAGAGCCTCTCTGTTGAGGATCTGCACACTACTGTCAATCTTCACCGCAAATCGCTGCAGGATATCCAGGCTGAGCTACAAAGTAACCCGCTATCCCATGAACTCATTGCTAAAGAAGACTCCATCCTCAACAGTTTGAAAACTAGCATGGGTAATCTCCACTCCTCTGCTAGCCAGCTGGGTAAACTGAATTGGCTCAAGTTCTCGGACCACTGTTCATCTTACTTTTACAACAGAATCAAAGGTCGCAAATGCTCTTCTAAAATCATTTTTATTGAGGATTCTAATGGTAACATCACTCATGATCCGAGCCTCATCATCAGTGAGATTGTAGCGCACTTCACTCGCATCCTTGGTACTCCTGAACGCACCACCCCGCTGATCACTTCTTTCTTTGCCATGGGGAACCTTCTGCCTCTGAATGCCTCACTTAATCTGATTGGAGGGTTCAGTGGCGACGACATTAGGCGGGCCTTCTTCTCTATTGGTAAGAACAAAGCACCGGGGCCTGATGGTTATGGGTCTTTCTTCTTCAAGAAAAGCTGGAACATTACTGGTGTTGATGTCATTGCAGATACTATGGACTTCTTTATCCAGGGGGAAATGCTTAAACAAGCTAACCACACAGCCATTACCCTCATCCCCAAAATTACAGCTCCCGCCTCCATCACCCACTTCAGACCCATTTCCTGCTGCACCACCATTTACAAAGCCATTGCTAAGCTGATTGCGGGTCGCCTGAAGGAAGTCCTCCCTTCCCTCATTGCCAAAAACCAAAGCGCCTTCATTCCGGGGAAGGTCGATTCGGCACAACTCTTTGCTTTGCCAAGAGATCCTTAACCACTATGGCAGGAAGTATATCTCCCCCATATGCGCAATAAAGATTGAATGGCAGCGCGCCTTTGACTCCATTAGTGACTCCTTCATTATCCACGCCCTTCACTCCCTCGGCTTCCCTCCCACCTTTGTCCACTGGATCAAGCAATGTATCTCCACTGCACATTTCTCCATCTCCATCAATGAAGCCAACCACGGCTTCTTCAAAGGCCATCGAGGGCTCAGACAAGGGTGTCCGCTTTCACCCTACCTTTTCGTCATTGGCATTGACTACCTATCCTGAATCCTTGCCTCAAAAACCAGCAACCCCAACTTCAAATTCCACCCCTCTTGCCATCGCCTCGCACTAACGCATCTCTACTTTGCAGATGATTTATTTCTTTTTTGCAGGGGTGACGAAGATTCGATCCGCATCCTCTGTAATGCGCTTGATCTCTTTGGCGACATTTTTGGTCTTCGGCGCAATCCCGACAAATCCAACATCTTCTTTGGTGGTCTGCCTTTGGATGAACAAAACCGCCTCGCAAATGTCTTCAACATCCCCATCGGCTCCCTCCCTATGAAGTACCTTGGTCTCCCGATGAGCTCCAAGAGTCTGAAGATCTCGCAGTATTCGGACTTTATCAACAAGATTATTGGGCGCATTCAGTCTTGGTCGTCCAAATGTCTCTCCTACGCCGGGCGTCTCGAGCTCATTCGGAGCACTCTCTTCAGCATGAACACCTACTGGTGCAACATCTTCCTCATTCCTAGCTCTGTTCTTAGCATGATCGAGGGTTCTCTCCGCAGTTTCTTATGGTCCGGGAAGCACTCCAGTAACAAGCACCCGATCTCCTGGGATTCCATCTGTAACTCAACTGGTTCTGGTGGCCTCGACTTCAAAGAACTGTTGTCCTGGAACAAAGCTTGCCTCGCCCGCTCCCTCTTTGAGATTATTCATGACCGCCCTAGCATCTGGCTCGATTGGATCAAGCTTTACAAGACTCACCGCCACAACATTTGGGCTGTCTCCCCCAAGGACTCAGACAGCTACTCTTGGAAGTCTACTCTCAAGATTAGGGACAAACTCACTGCAAAGAAACCCGCCCCGACCATTTCTACAATGATGCTCAGCCACAATGACAAATATGCTACCGCTGAAATCTATTATCTCCTCAAACCCCCGCAACCGATCATTCCTTACTTCACTCGTATTTGGGGCGGGTACTGTTCTCCCCGCAGCAGCTTCATCTCTTGGCTTGCCTTCCATCAACGCCTCACTACCCTTGATAAACTTCATAGGTGGGGCCTCACCTCTTCTCCTACTTGTATTCTTTGCAACCAGTCCTCTGAAACTGAGGAACATCTGTGGATCTCTTGTTCCTACACCCAATCCGTCCTCCATCTGGTTCTTCTTTGGTTGCGCATCACAGTCCGGTTTGCAACTCTCCACGCCTGGTCTGACTGGTTGGGCATCAACAACAACGGAAATCTCCCAATCGACAAATTACGCAGGTCTTGTCTCACTCTCTTCATCTACTACACCTGGAAGAGCAGAAACCTGAAGCTCTACCAAGCTTCTTCTATTAACCCGGAGGTGTGCGCAAATTGGATTATTTCTGATATGAAGGATTTTGTTAATATCTACTCGAAAGATCGTACTAACAGTTGGAGGAACATCTTGGCACCTTGATTAGTCACTTTTGTTGGCTTTTGGCACCTTTGGGTCTTGCTAGGCTGTACCTGTTTTTTATGTCTAGCTGCTTGTTTTTGATGCCCTTTGCTGCTCTTTTTGTTGACTGGAGCCATGTTGGCTGCCATTTTGGTTGTGACTAAGCTAGGTGCCCTTTTGTACTGTATATTCCCCATCTCCATTCAATGAAGAAAAAATTTCAAAAAAAAAAAAGATCGAAGGTAGACAAGACAACCCATGTGTTGGATCGTTAGTTCAATTACTTCTGAGGGAACAAAGTGTATTGTTCCTTCAGAGGTGTAGCAGCGGAATATTAACGCAGGAAGTATAGAAGAACACAAGTATTTAGAGTGGAAACCTCAACCACTAAGAGTTGAGTAAAACCACTACCTTCAAGCTTCTCACTTGAAGGATTTGAATGAGTATACTTATCTTATTAATCTCTTGTTTGTTACAAAAGAAAGCAAGGATTACGATCACGAATCTCTTCTTTCACTCGAGCCCAAACTCAACGCCTAAGACAAAGTATTGCTCACTCTTTCTCTCTTTTCTTCTTGTTCTTCTTTTGGACGATCACACTTGATTCGCACAAGCATAAACTCTCTCAATCGTCACACTTATTCCTAAGCCTAAGACTAGTTTATATAGCAAAGATAAAACTAGGTTTAAACTAGGGAACAAATAAGAATATGGAAAAAATATCTTTCGCATAAGAAGATATTATTTCCATCTTTTAAATATATCTATTTCCTTAAGATCTTCATGATATCTTTTTAGCTCAACCGTATTTTCCATAAAGGAAACAAGATATCTTCATTGCGCTCTCTCAGCCATTTCTTTCCTTATTTAGCTCGCCTCTGTTGAGTAACGTTCCTGCTCAAGTAGACATCCTGAAACACTCAAGTATACATTAGTAGGAATGTTTGTTACCATCAAAACCAGAAGGAACTTTACTTCAGCTGTAGCTTCAACAAATTCCCCCTTTTTGATGGTGACAAACATACTCATTGAATACTTCTAAAACTCATCTAAACAGTTCTCCTAAGGGAACGTTACTTATAAGGTTGAAGTACAGATGTTCCCCCTCAAACCTTGACCATTCCTTTCTTCCCCCTTTTGGCATCATCAAAAAGTAAGTCTAAACATGCACTTGAAATAAAAGAACTCCAGAACACATCAAAACAAGCCAATCATAGATTAAAACAAGCGCCATAAGAACAGACGCTGATACATATACTAGATGGGGAATAGAAAACACAAACATAGAGAAATTAAAAGAAGACACATAAAACCCTAAGCAAAGGGTACAATAAGCGCAAGAGAAGATAGATAGATGTGCTAGGAACAGAGAGTGGGGGTCAGAGAGAGGAGGAAGGGTGTGGAGAAGAGACTTTTAAACTGCCAAGGGAACCTCTAGTTGGATGACGTCCAACGACGTATCTCAGCCTTCAAGGCAGCAACTTCATTCACCAGATTGGCAACCAGTGAGCACAGCTCTTCCATCCTCTGTTGTTGGTAGACCATAGTTGGTTCTTCACTCTGTTCTTGTGGAGGGTCCTCAGATACATGCTCTGTTTCACAAAACTCAGCAGAGCGGACCCAATCTCCATCTTCATTCTTCTCAAATTTCATCTTCCTTAAATTTGCTTCAGCTAACTCCCTAGCAAAGACAACCTCAGAAGGACCAGCTTCATAAACCCTCAGATACTCTAGGATCTTCTTTACTACGCCTGGGAAGGGAAGACCGTGCCTATCGTTCCTTCGGGCATGGGCCATGTGTAGCATGATGATCTTTGGTAGGTTTATGGCTTGCCTGAGGAGGAGCTTGTCCATGAGAAGGCAGTCCTGAATGAGGATGGTAGTGCGCTTCTGCTCTCTGGGGGTAATGTTACTGATTAGGTAGCTGTGCAGGATCCGGTTCGCTACCCCCATGGACGAGGTGGTCATCTCCCCAACAATTTTAGTGGAGTAGTCCTGAGATACCCTTTGGATCGCAGCCAGCCCTATGTCTTTTGGCCACTGCCCTTTGACGTATTCTTCAAAACCTTCGTGAGGTACCCCGAGTATGACTCCCAGTTCGGTGCTTGAGACCACGTGGGTGTCCTTCCCAAGGACGAAGGAGGCTTGTATGGCGTGAGGCCTCTCAGTGATGGTGAAGGAGCTATAGAACTGCTTTATCATTCCCTCATTTACCTTTGGCGCTGTGCAGAACAAGTTTTCCCAACCTTGGTGGCGGATGATGTCAACCAGGATATCCATCTTGTTGGCGAATAGAAACTCCTCATCAAACAGAAGATCTCTGATGATGGTTCGTTTCCCCAAGGCTTTTCCTGCAGCCACTTGTTTGGGAACTTTCCTTCCTTTGGGTGGCTTTGCTGCAGCACTCCTTGTTCGTGGAAGAGAAAGGGAAGGCTCCACTTTTGCTCTTTTGAGCACTGGTTCCTGAGGCTCGTCGTCTTCCTCACTGAGATCCAGAATCTCAGGGAACTTTCCCTTAGATAATGGCGAGTTCTCTTCCTCGATTTCGGCGAGGATCAGGTCTGTTTGTGGGGGAGAGGAATGTGGAGGGCTAGGGGTGGTCTCTATTTGGGCTTTTTCTTGAGAGATTGGGCTTGGGATCTTTTCAGAGGTAGGGGAGGCCAATTTCTCAGTAGAGGTGCTTGACTGGGAAAGGACAGGTGTGACCGGCGGTGTTGTTTCTTTTGCCGGCGAGGGTTCTTGATGGGTTTCTTTTGAAGGCGATGAGGGTTCTTTGGCTGGGGATTGTGGCTTTGGAGATTCTGTGGGGATGCCTAAGGAAGCAAGGATGCTTCTTAGTGTCTCCGGGCTTTCGTTTCCTGTGAGAGATACAGAGGTGGTGTTCACCATTTTTGCAGGGAGGGTTTCTGAGAAAGCTTGTGTTTAGGAGAGGGTAAAGAGAAGGTTGTGGTGATAGAGATCTGGGAAAATGTCTTTAAGTAGTTGCCGAATTTTCCATATCTGAACATCAGATCACTCGTTTCAAATTCAAAATTTCTTTTTCCAAATCTGAACAGCTTTCCATAAATGTGCCGCTTTTTCCTCCAATCAAATATACTCAAAAACCATCATTACCTTTCTCGGTTCCAGAACCTACTCTAGTCCTTTAGACTCCTGCCGAATGCATGTATCTGTCACCTCAGAGCTATTAATCCCCTCATCAATTTTTCAAATCTCAACCCTTATCCTTTCCTTTCTCAATCTGATATCGAAGGTATTGTGATGCTTGGGGTATGTTTACCAGGGATGGTACAAAAGAACATCACATAGAAAAAATTTCACATAGTATGAGTTTAAAATATTTTATATCATGATGAGGGAGTCCAGTTGTGGATGGAAAAACATGGCTCATAGGACTATCGATCATGAAGTTTTAGGGTGGCCGTAGATTCCCTCTATCCTTTGGGCTTGTATTGAGGGATCAGTACATCAAGAGAGATCTTTTGGGTTAGAAAATAAGACCTTTGCCTAAGGAATCATGCATTTATCAATTTCAATCTCTAGCAAGGTATCTTTCCTAATCACGTATAGATCATGCAAGCAGTTCAAAAGACTCAAGTTTATTTCATAGAAAAGCAGGTATGAATATGCTTAAAGGACTAATACTCAAGATGAATAAACTCACTAATTTCACCAATCATTGGGGGTTTCAAGGAAGATCAAGATTAGTTGAGAGAAATCATACCTAGACCCATACGTAATTTTTCAAAGGGAGCCTTGTTTAGTGGCTTTGTGAAGATATCCGCGATTTGTTCCTCAGAGCGGACATGTTCCATAGAGACAATCCCTTTCTCCACGCAATCACGAAGGAAGTGATGTCTTATGTCAATATGCTTAGTCCTAGAGTGCTGCACAGGATTCTTAGAGATATCAATAGCACTAGTGTTATCACAGAGTATAGGAACGTTACCTGAAATGATGCCAAAGTCACTTAGCTGTTGTTTGAGCCATATGAGTTGAGAACAACAAGCTGCGGCGGCGACATACTCAGCTTCGGCGGTGGATAGGGCGACAGTGGTTTGTTTCTTTGATCCCCAAGACACAAGACAAGGGCCAAGGAATTGAGCCATCCCAGATGTTGATTTCCTATCTGGCTTGTGTCCATCAAAGTCAGCATCTGTGTACCCTAGTAATTCAAGACTTCCCCCTCTTGGGTACCACAGACATAGATCATCAGTCCCCTTAAGGTAACGCAGGATCCTTTTCACAGCAATGACATGAGTTTCTCTAGGACTTGCTTGAAATCTAGCACAAAAACATACACTTTGCATGATATCAGGCCTACTGGCGGTTAGATAAAGCAATGAGCCTATCATTCCACGATAGACCTTTTGATCAGCTTCTTTCTTGTCAACATCCATTCCTATTGAATCATTTGGGGACATAGGGGTTGAATAATTCTTTGCATCCATCATACCAAACTTCTTGATGCACTCTCGTAGGTACTTTTGTTGATGCACCTTTGTTCCTTCCTCTGTTTGAACAACATGTAGGCCTAGAAAGAACTTAAGCTCGCCCACCATACTCATCTCAAATTCACTCTCCATCAGCTTTGTGAACTTGGTAACTAAGTGCTCGTTGGTGGAGCCAAAGATTATGTCATCCACATATACTTGTACTACTAAGGTATGCTTTCCCTCTCTTAATAGAAATAACGTTTTGTCTACTTCCCCTCTTACGTAACCATGAGATAAGAGGAATTGAGAAAGCCTTTCATACCAGGCGCGAGGAGCTTGCTTCAGACCATAGAGTGCCTTATCAAGTATGTAAACGTGGTCAGGATAGGAAGAATCTTCGAATCCAGGCGTTTGTTCCACATAAACTTCTTCCTTTAGAACCCCGTTCAGGAACGCTGTCTTGACGTCCATTTGTTGCAACTTGAATCCATAGTGAGCAGAGTAGGCGATCAAGAGGCGTATTGCTTCTAATCTTGCAACTGGCGCAAATGTTTCATCATAGTCAATTCCCTCTTGTTGATTGTAGCCTTTTACTCCCAGTCTTGCTTTGTTCCTTATCACTTGTCCTCTTTCATCCATCTTGTTCTTGAACACCCATTTGGTACCTATGACGGAGCGATCCTTAGGTCTGGGAACTAGTCTCCATACTTTATTCCTCTCAAATTGGTGAAGTTCCTCTTGCGTAGCATTGACCCATTCTGGGTCTTCTAGGGCATCTTTCACTGTTCTTGGTTCAGCTGTGGAGACAAAAGCACAGAAGGCATGAAATGTAGGATCTAATGTGAGTACGGAACAGTCCTTCTCGCTGGGTTCTAGAGATGCATCAGAGGAGGGAAGCGAAGCACAGTTGCATACGTAGTCCAAGAGTCTTGATGGGGGCCCATGGATACGAGTGCTGCGTCGCGTTTCTTTCTCTTCATGGTGAGTATCTTCTTCAGATTGTTCCTGAGATGGGGATTGTTCCTGAGATGGGGATAATTGTTCCCCCTGAGTTCCGGAATCTCCATTTGGTACACTTGCATCTTGATCTGGGGATGCTTCTTCTTCTGTGTTCATGTCCGTAGTGGGGATGAATTCCTCAGCATCAGCGAGAATGAATTGTTCCCTGTCGGCTTCAGTCAGTGGAGGAACGTTTGGATCATGGACAGCGTTATCTGCCATGATCTTTTCATCAAAGACCACATGGATGCTTTCCTCCACCTTCCTTGTCCTTTTGTTGTAAACTTTGTAGGCCCTACTATAAGTGGAATAACCAACAAACGTTTCTTCATCACTTCGTGGATCGAACTTGCCCAGATTGTCCTTTCCATTGTTGTGGACGAAGCACTTGCACCCAAAGACCCTTAGATGAGAGATGTTCGGCTTCCTTCCTCTGAACAGCTCATATGGTGTTTTCTCAATCATAGGTCTCAACATGGCACGGTTCAGTACATAGCAAGCAGAGTTGAGTGCTTCAGCCCAGAAGTTTCTTGGCAATCCACTCGCAATTAGCATTGTCCTTGTCATATCCTCCAGAGTCCTATTATTCCTTTCAACAACTCCATTCTGTTGAGGCGTTCTTGGCGCAGAAAAATTATGATTTATGCCTTTGTTCCTGCACAAGGAAAGAAACCGGGAGTTCTCGAACTCTGTACCATGGTCAGTGCGTATAGCCCTTAGATGAAATCCAGATTGATTTTCAATAGCATATAACCAAAATTCAAACTCATCAAACACATCCTCCTTTGAAGCAATGAAAATAGTCCAAGTAAACCTAGAGAAATCATCTACAATGACAAACACGTACTTGTTTCCCCCACGGCTAAGTGTGCGCATAGGCCCACATAAGTCCATGTGAATAAGCTCTAAGGGTTCAGAGGTACTTACCTGATTTTTGGACTTAAAGGATGATCTTACTTGTTTTCCTCTTGTGCAAGCAATGCACACCTCTTCAGATTGACTCTCTATATTTGGTAAACCAATAACTAGGTCTTTGTTGTGAAGTTTGTGTAGAAGTCTGAGGCTTGCATGAGAGAACCTTTGATGCCATAGATTGGATTCCTCAGATTGTGCAGAAAGGCACAGTTCCTCTTCAGGGATAAAAGATGGATCTACTTTGTATAGGTTGTTCTCTATGAGTCCCCTGAGGAGAACTTTTCATGTCTCAACATTCTCAACCAAACACTCATTAGTAGTAAAGATAACCCTATTTTGACCATCCTGGCACATTTGACGTACGCTCAATAGATCGAAGGTTAGGTTATCCACTAAAGTGACGTTATTCACAACAAGATTGTCAGAGATCCTTACCTTTCCCATGCCAATTACTTCCCCTTTACTGTTGTTCCCAAAGGTTATAGAACCTTTGTTTTCAGGATGGAGAGATATAAACCATGCTTTGTTCCCAGTCATGTGTATTGAGCAAGCGCTATCTATATACCAGGAACTCTTCTTCTTTCCATCCTCATCTTCGGATTTTTCCCCTGTAGCCATTAGACATGTGTAGGGAAATTCTTCTTTGGAGTCGGAAGTCCCTCCTGTAGCCATTAGACACGTTTCCTTGGGAGTGTAGAGAAATTCGTCTTCAGAGTCAGATGTCCCCCATGTTGCAATCATTGCTTCCTTCTTTTCCCTTTGAGGGACATTTGCTTATCCTCCCTTCTTTTTGAAGCAATTTCTCGCGAAGTGTCCCTTCTTCTGGCAGTGATAGCAGATGATAGTACTCATGTCTTTGTTCCCATCAGGGAGACGTTGTTTTTCTCTGCTATCCTTCCAAACTCTTCGAAAGGCTCTTGTGAAGAGAGCAACTTCTTCATCCTTATCAACAATTTCGTCCTCTTCCTGAGCAAGATCGAAGGCTTTTTCGATTTTTAGAGCAATGTTCTGGGACTTCTTTGCCTTCTCTCCTTCCCTTCGTAGCATCTTGCTCTGTTGAATCCCCGCGTTGCTCTGGAGACGAGCAACTAGTTCCTCCAAGGTGATGTTTTTGATATCATTCTGAGCTTGGAGTGCAAGAGAGAACGCGTCCCATTTAGAGGACAATCCCTGAAGAAATTGATGCGTCAGTTTCCACTCAGGGATCGTTTCTCCTAAGAACTCGAGTTGGCCTACGTATCCCTGGAAACGTGAATGGTAGTCATCCAAAGACTCATTCTTTCCTTGAACAACACTATCATACTCCTTGATGAGAGTCAAGATCCTGTTTTTCTTGATGTCTTCATTCCCCTCATACATCCTTTTGAGGGATTTGAATATGTCGTGAGCAGTCTTGTACTTTAAAACCTTCCTTTGATCGGATGGACCAAGGGCAGCGAGTATGACCTTCTTTGCTCTCATGTTGAGCTCCAAGACTTTGTAATCAGCATCTTGATAATCTTCTCTTTTCTTGAGTGTTCCTCCAGTCTCATCTGAGGGATCGAGAATCTTTACATCTCCAAATTCCACAATCTTCCACATCTGTCCATGCAGGGAACAGATATGTGATTCGATCTGTTCCACCCAGTATGAGAACTCTCCTGATTTGAGCATTGGTGGCTTCCAAAAGGAGTCGTTGATGGCTGTTCCTGACATTCTTCCTGCAAGGGTAACAATCTAGAGACCAGGCTCTGATACCAATTGTTGGATCGTTAGTTCAATTACTTCTGAGGGAACAAAGTGTATTGTTCCTTCAGAGGTGTAGCAGCGGAATATTAACGCAGGAAGTATAGAAGAACACAAGTATTTAGAGTGGAAACCTCAATCACTAAGAGTTGAGTAAAACCACTACCTTCAAGCTTCTCACTTGAAGGATTTGAATGAGTATACTTATCTTATTAATCTCTTGTTTGTTACAAAAGAAAGCAAGGATTACGATCACGAATCTCTTCTTTCACTCGAGCCCAAACTCAACGCCTAAGACAAAGTATTGCTCACTCTTTCTCTCTTTTCTTCTTGTTCTTCTTTTGGACGATCACACTTGATTCGCACAAGCATAAACTCTCTCAATCGTCACACTTATTCCTAAGCCTAAGACTAGTTTATATAGCAAAGATAAAACTAGGTTTAAACTAGAGAACAAATAAGAATATGGAAAAAATATTTTTCGCATAAGAAGATATTATTTCCATCTTTTAAATATATCTCTTTCCTTAAGATCTTCATGATATCTTTTTAGCTCAACCGTATTTTCCATAAAGGAAACAAGATATCTTCATTGCGCTCTCTCAGCCATTTCTTTCCTTATTTAGCTCGCCTCTGTTGAGTAACGTTCCTGCTCAAGTAGACATCCTGAAACACTCAAGTATACATTAGTAGAAATGTTTGTTACCATCAAAACCAGAAGAAACTTTACTTCAGCTGTAGCTTCAACACCATGAATCTCCTTGTCTCGAGCATATTTCATAACACAATAGGGCAAGCATATTTTGCCAATGACAAAGAGTAGAGACATGCTTGTTTGGTGTGTCAATTAACTCAAAACTTTCGAGTTTGAAGTCAAAGGACAATATGGACATACCTCCTTGGTCGTGTCCTTGCAAGTCAAACAACTCATAAAGGCATAAAGGCCTAACCAGTAACCCACTTCTCCTATCATTACAAGTCTACACTCACCACCAAGGGTCAGCCAAGATGGCAACTTCTCAGGTAATATTTTCCTCCAATCGTTTCGGATTGATGAGTAAACAACGACATCCATCGTGTCACTGACATCTTGCTCATAATCGTCCGAAAAATGAAGATACATCAATAGGACTTTGAATTCCTTGGTGGAACGATCTACCCAGAAACCATAAGTCGGATTTGTACTGCTTAGCCACGGAACATCATAAGAGGGATTGGGAGTGAAGGACTTACGAATGGAGGGGTTCCAAATAAGCAACTTCCTTGTCCGTTCATCGAGTAGACAAACGACACCGTGATGGGTGTTGGAACTCAGAAAACGCAGCTCGCGACACAACACCTCGCGAGTCTGGCCAGCCAACTTGTATACAGCACTTCACCTCGTCTTCTCCCCGTCGTTCAACCTAGTTCTTGACACCTACTATTCTAACGCAACCGAACTAGGAGAGGGTATCTCCGGATTTGACTCTCCGGCGTTCAAATTAGCAAACGTGTAAAAATGCAACTAAGAACTACACAATCTGCCGCAAGAGCTAGAGTAGATAGAAAGAGGTAAGAGTAATGATAAAAGGAACTTAAAATGCTATTTAAAACGTTTCAAGTTCTTCGTTACCAACAAACCGAACAGCCCTAGAAAACACCTATCGCAGCATTTAAAGCTTAATAGGAACTCCGGGAGTTACAAACTAAGTGATGTTCTTTCTAACACCTCTAGGAGAAAGAGATTTTGGAAGATTGAGGTTTTGGTTTACTCTTGTGTTTTTCTTACTCGGGAGAGGGAGACGAAGCGTTTTTCTTCTAGTCGTGATCCCCTCCTCTATCCATTGAGTTGCGTTCTTATACTCTTGTCAGGGGCCCACGCGAGTCAATTACTAATTTGCCCCTTGATACTTAATCTCGTCGGATCCTCCTTCTGGGCTTCGTCTGCTTATGGGCCGCTTTCGTCCTTCTGGGCTGACTGCATGGACCGATCCGGCTCGCGTCCTATGGGCCTAACCCAATTCGTTTTGGGCCTCGAGCCCATCGAGAACCGGCTCCAACAATGGGTGCCAACAATGCTAATCTCCCCCGTTCCAAATCGGAAATTCAGTACATCAACACAGGTGGGGCGAATGTGGGGATCAACAATAAGATATTCAGGGCCTTTGCAATTGACAAAGAAACATGGATTTCGGAGAGAGAGATGACCTTGCAAGAATGATGAGGAGTCGATGATTTCTTTCCATCCTTTGCATACGCATCGAAATCGTAGTAATGGTTGCACCGGCAAGTGCTTGGGAATCTGAATGATAGTATCTTCAGAGATGTAATCGGACATGATTAGGGTTTTAAGGATGTGGATGGAGAAGTTTAAATTTTTGAAACAGGGATGAGATTAACAAGTATGAGGAGAGAGGAAGAACCTTTTCATATATAAGTGAATTCCCAAGAAGACCAACGGTCACCGGCAATGCCGCCCACTGCATTTGTGATTGTAATTTTCGATAATTGCTTTCCCGAAGAAGATCAACGGTAACCTGATTCTTGATTTAATCGAAGTTTAATGCAACTCTTAGGTCTGTTCCGATGACACTTATTTGCTACTATTTATTATTAGTTTCTATTTACCGCCCCTGAGTATTGTTATTTACCGCCCAGGTCATCCGTGTGTCATGTGTGGTTATAATTCATGCGTCACGCACGGATTGCCCACTCCAGAAAACGCATGGATTGTTTTCATGCGTCACGCATGGTTTGTGTTCATGCGTCACACATGGTTTGTGTTTATGCGTGACGCATGGATAATAACCATGCGTGACGTGTGGATTTGCATATATAGATCTACACATATTCAATGTATTGAATGTATTTGTAGTTAAGTGTGTAAAATAACACATTTTAGTGTCTTTTTTTAAGGCGATAAAGCCCAATTCGGCAAAAACGTCGTCAAAACTTTATCGAAATGGAATGAAACTTTGTATCAATCCTTATAATGTCTATTTGATCATGTGTGTAACTTGAAATTAAGATTTCTTCCTTTAGAAGTGAAACCTAGTTTCAAAACCGAACGAGGTCGCAATATGTATGGCGCACCATATAAAATTTGAAATATAATAAGGTTCAACATTTGTCAACATAACAACAAAATAAGCATTCTAAATATAACAATAAGTTTTTGCAATATACAACCATGTGTCACGCATGGAACGCATCCACACTTCACGTATGGTCTTAAACCATGCTTGACGTGTGGAATTTCATATGTTTTTTTTGCTTATGTGATTCATGTCAATGTATTAAATGTATTTGTACTTATGTCACACAAAATAATTCATTTTCCGTGTTGTTTTAAAGGCTTTAAAACCACAATTCGTCATAACGTCGTCGAAACTTCATCGGAATGGAATGAAACTTATTTACAATGCCTATTAGAGATATTTAACAATGTAGGTAACTTTGCATCAAAACCTTTTGCTTTTAGAGTAACACCCTCTTTGTAAAACATCAAACTACTCATCACAAGCTTAACTTGTTGCAATATATATGGTCGCAACATTGATGTTTTCGTATGTTTGAAAAATTTATACACAATTGTGTTATAACACATATTAAGTCCCAATAAGGTCTCACACATACAAAACAGGACTCGAAACTATGCGTAAACGCTAAAAGGCCTACAAAGGCCTTAATGGACTTAAGGCCCAAATAAGCCAAACGACCCTCGAACGATGTCCGAATGGAATGAAACTTGTTTTCAATGGCTATTATGGATATTTAACCATGTGGGTAACTCTCAATCATAACTTCTAACTTTTAAAGTACCGCCTCATTTGTAAAAAACATACTAGTCGTAACTCTCTAACTTGTCGCAATATGTATATTCTACAACATTGACGTTGATTATTGTTGAAAATACCATACAACTTACTCTTATTACGGATATTAAGTATTAACAAGGTCCCGCTCACACGAAATGAGGCACGTAAACGCTAAAAGGCCTAAAAAGGCCTTATATGGACTTAAGGCCCAATTTGACTAAACGAGACTCAAACGATGTCCGAATGGAATGAAACTTATTTTCAATGCCTATTAGGGATATTTAACCATGTGGGTAACTCCCAATAACAACTACTAACTTGTAAAGTAGCATATCCTTTGTTTTGACTTCTTACGTGGCTTGACTGTCCAACCTTTGACAATATGTAATTTTATTTTGTTTGAAAATCATAGACACATAAGTGTTACTAAGGATCAAAGGGATCATGTGCCATTTGACACGTCACGCATGGTAGGACCACACGTGACGCATGGTTGAGGACCACACGTGACGCATGGATGGCAACCATGCGTGACGTGTGGTTTTACATATGTTATTGAGATTTCTTCCTTTTAACCATGTGTGTAACTTCAAATCAAGATTTCTTCCTTTTAAAGTGAAACCTAGTTTGAAAGTGAAACGAGTCGCAATATGTATGGCGCACCATATAACAAAGAAATATAACAAGGCTCGACATGTTTCAACATACCAACAAAATAGACACTCTTAAGAAAAACAAGTAGTTCTTGCAACAAAATAAGGTTCAACACTTCAAAGGTGCAACATAATAAGGTTCAACATAATAAGTAGTTCTAAACAAACAACATTCAAAGGAACAAGCAAACAAAGAAGGTTGATAAATTTTCAAAAGAAAGATCTAACTACGAGGGTTGAACGACTTGAAGAGGTTCTTGTATTCTCGTGCGGTCATCCTTGGCCTAGTGGATGGTTCCCCTCTCTCCCTTTGACGTTCTTGTCTCTCCCGTTCACGTCGCTCACGTTCTTGTCTCTCCCGTTCACGTCGCTCACGTTCTTGTCTCTCCCGTTCACGTCTCTCCCGTTCAAGCATATCAAAGTTGTCTGCCACGCTAGACGCCGTACTAATATCAGAAATATCTGATTCTTGATCGGAATAGGACATATGTATAACCACAAACATAACCAAATTATAGTTACATACTCAATTAACTTCTGCATAGTCCTGAAGTTCTGAATGTGGCAATTCCACGCGTGACGTGTGGATAGCAACCATGCGTGGAATTGCCACTTTCAGAACTTCAGTATTGCTTTCGAATCTATTCTCAAACCCTAATCTCAACATTTTTTCTGAAATTCAACAGTTTGTCAATAATATTATTAAAACCATACCATATCAAATTTCAACACCCTCATTCAACACCCTAATTCACAAAACCCAAATGTAAACACTATCTACACATGAAAATATCAAATTCAACAAGAAACTATCAACAAAGTACACAATCCATTCATATATTACAAGTTTAATCCCTTATAATCAAAGTATAACATACACATTGGATCTACATATGTAAATATTATCAAAACAACATCAAAACCTCATATATACATCAACATCTTAGCATAACAATGAAATCTTACTTTGTACTTACCTTTATATGCAAAGAGTTGTTGAAAATGGTTGATTTTGGGGTAAATCCGTGCGTTTGTGCTGCTGCTGCGCCGTCAAGAGAATGAGGAAGGGAACAAAATGGTAGGGTTTTGATGTTGGGCCTTTTATAGGCAAAAAATTCCATGCGTCACATGTGGATAGTGACCATGCGTCACGCATGGAATGTGTGCATACGTGACGCATGGATTTCGAAGTATATGTTTTTGCTTATGTAATCAATTTCAATGTATTCAATGTATTTGTAGTTATGTCACGCAAAATAATTCATTTGTCGTGTTGTTTTTAACGGCTTTAAAACCACAATTCGCCATAACGTCGTCAAAACTTCATCGGAATGGAATGAAACTTGTTTACAATGCCTATTAGAGATATTTAACCATGTCGGTAACTTTGCATCAAAACATTTTGCTTTTAGAGTAACACCCTCTTTGTAAAACATCAAACTACTCATCACGACCTTAACTTGTTGCAACATATATGGTCGCAACATTGATGTTATCGTATGTCTGAAAAATTTATACACAAATGTGTTATAAGGCATATAAAGTCCCAATAAGGTCTCACACATACAAAACGGGACTCGAAACTATGCGTAAACGCTAAAAGGCCTACAAAGGCCTTAATGGACTTAAGGCCCAAATCAGCCAAACGACCCTCGAACGATGTCCGAATGGAATGAAACTTGTTTTCAATGGCTATTATGAATATTTAACCATGTGGCTAACTCCCAATCACAACTTTTAACTTTTAAAGTACCGCCTCGTTTGTAAAAAACATACTAGTCGTATTTCTCTAACTTGTCGCAATATGTATATTCTACAACATTGACTTTGATTATTGTTGAAACTACTATACAACTTACTCTTATTAGGGATATTCAGTAGAAACAAGGTCTCACTCACACGAAAGGAGGCACGTAAACGCTAAAAGGCCTAAAAAGGCCTTACATGGACTTAAGGCCCAATTTGGCAAAACGACACTCAAACGATGTCCGAATGGAATGAAACTTGTTTTCAATGCCTATTAGGGATATTTAACCATGTGGGTAACTCCCAATAACAACTACTAACTTGTAAAGTAGCATATCCTGTGTTTTGACTTCTTACGTGGCTTAACTGTCCAACCTTTGACAAAATGTAATTTTATTTTGTTTGAAAATCATATACACATCCATGCGTCACGCGTGGAATTTCATTTCACAGAATGTCCAGAAACCAGTTTCTGCATTCTGGACAGAACACCATAACCAAATTTTCAACAAAACTACAAATAGTTCAACAAATAATCCATCAATTTAATCAAATCAATTCATAGATTAGAAAATTTAATATCACAACACAAAGTGGTCATACATACATAAAAATAAACATACTTCATCTTTCATATAATCAAATAATGAACTAAATGTATTTTTTTCATTTATTTCAACCATTTATCCTAACATTAAATTCATATTAATTTAGTTATGATAAGTATTGAATCTAAAAACCAAATTCTAATTACATACCTTTCCTTTTTGCACAAAAAAGGTTGTATGAGAAGGAAAGTTATGAGCAGCTCCGGAATTTGTGGACCTCCGGGAACACCCTCCTTTAAGTAAGGAACGTATACTTCTTTGACCGGAGGTTGTCGTTGTGGTCGTCGTCGTCTGGGTTGTTCCTCTTCCTCTTCCTCTTGCTCTCCCTCTTCTTGATGTTCTTCATGAACATTCTCATGTGTCTGATCGTCTTCCTCTTCCTCACCCTCTTTCTCATGCTCATAATCAGAATCAGAATCAGCATTTGCACATCCAGCTGATGGCCCTGCACTGCTAGAAGCAACCGTTAGTGCGTAGCGGTCACCACCCAACTGAGGGTTCTCAAAGTTATGAGAACCAGTAGCCACTCTCATCATCTCCACAAATGATTCCTCTTGTTGTGGAGGCACAACAGGATAGCCCGTGAACTGTGTTTGTTGTGGAGGCTCATGATGATAACCCGGGAACTGTGTTTGGTGTGGATAGCCCGGAACTTGTGAGAACATAATGGAGGTGCCAGGAAAATAATGAGGGGAGCCCTGGGGCATGAAGCTTCCAGCAAACAAACCTTGTTGTTGTTGTTGCTGCTGTTGTTGCCTCTCATCAGAAAACTCTAAACGACGAGGAGGGGATTCTTGTCTATTCTTCTTCCTCCTTGGTTTTGGAACTATGGGATCTTTTTTCTTCGCTTCTCTAATTTTTTGGCGAGTATCGCGTCCAGGTCGACGACCACCATCCATATCTGCATCACAAAATGTGCAATTCCACAAAATTAATCAGTTTACCGAATTTAATCAGAATATCATCAAAAACTCAATCAGTATATCATCAAATTCAATCTGAAACTGCAGAACACAAGTTCTGGAATGTGCAATTCCACACGTCACGCATGGTTGCCATCCGTGCGTGACGCATGACTTCAATCCATGCGTGACGTGTGGAATTGCACATTCCAGAGCCCTAATTTCTTCGTTTCTGCACTCCGACTGTTTTAAAATCCTAATCTCAACATTTTTTCCAAAATTCAACAGTTTTTCAATAATTTCATTAAAACCATACCAAATTTCAACAACCTAAGTCATAACCCTAATTCACAAAACCCTAATTCAATATCAAAACCCTAATAACACTATATACACAACAAAATATCAAATTCAACAAGAAACTCTCAACAACCTACATACAATCCACTCATATATTACAAGTTTAATCCTTTCTAATCAACTAATTAACATACACATTGGATTTTGAAGTAAATATCATCAAAACAACATTAAAACCTCATATATACATCAATATCATACCATAACAATGAAATCTTAATGTTTACATACCTTATATGCAAAAAGATGATGAAAATGATTGTTTTTTGGGGTAAAATGGTGCGTTGAGGGCTGCAGCCGCCGTGGGGTAATGTTGAGGAAGATGATAAAATGGTAGGGTTTTGGTTTTGGGCCTTTTATAGGTAAAAAAATCCATGCGTGACGCATGGTTTGTGTCTGTGCTTCGCGCGTGGATTTATTTTGTGCGTGGCGTGTGGATTTAAACCATGCGTGACGCATGGATATAATCCATACGTGACGCACAGAGCTTGGGCGATAAATAGCAAAAAGGGTGGGCGTTAAATAGTACGGGCCTATTTATTATCGTGGAGGAACCTTCACCCGAAAATTTATAATCTGTACCCAGTTTTGGACGCAATAGAATTGCGTCCAAGTTTTTTTTTCTAAATCCGACTTTGATTTTTAAGCGCAGTACGAATGCGTCCAAAATAAACTTGGTTCTTTTGAAAAAATATGAAATTTGGAGGGAATTTGTTTTATTTAGAGTAACTAGGGTGCACCTAGAATTGACCCAGTTCATTTAGACGCATTAAGGATGCGTATAAAACGGGTGTGAGGTATAAAAAATGGAGGCATAGTGTAACCGCGTTTAATTATTTGAAATCACTTGCTTAATTTTGGTGTGTGAAATAAGCACCCATGGCATGTTGGGATTTTCTTGGTACGAGTTACTTCCAAGCTTAAATTTTTACTTTAAATGCTTAGAGTACCCGTAAAAAAGAGGAGATTTTATAAGCCGTGTGAGAAGTCGAAGCTTCCGTCCTGTAACACCAAAATTCCATTCAGTATCCTTCTTTTGTTTCTGTACGTTTACACACAGTTAGAAGGATCGATTGACAATCAAACATAAGAAATGCCACTAAGCTACTGAACAACAACTATTAGAGGTTATGATCTTACAATTACACTTTATTATTAGCATATTATTATGGGTGCGGTTCCGGTGAGAACAGTTTTTAAAATGAGAACGTGAGAATGACTAATGTGCATCAAAATATCCTTAAATGTGCATCAATTTTTTTGATGCACATCTTTTGAAAAAGTGATGCACATATACAGTGGTTACTTGAATGTTCTTGAGTTTCTTAAAATGTTCTTTAAAAAATAATTTTTCTTCAAATTTTGGATGTTTTTAAATTTGTCAACGACTGTGCAACAAATTAGTATTAAGTGTGCATCAATTTACTACTAATGTGCATCATTCTCACGTTTGTATTTTAAAATGTATTCTCACCGGACACTTTCCCTATTATTATTATTTTTATTAGGCTATTATTGTTTGTAATTAGCCTTTTCTTCCTCCACTCACTTCTCATGACCGTTGCTTCTTCTTTGTATAAAGGTTATGTCTTCTTATGTAATATCATTAATTCAATCAATACAATACAATACAACTTCATTCACTAGTTCCATATTCTCTTGTTTTATATGGTATCAGAGCTTCTTAGGTTTAATCAATCGATTCTCACACAGTCACACTTATTCCTCATGTCGATCAACCCATCTACACGTAAAGATGGTACACGATCCAAGCCATGGGAGAAACTCAATCGTTCAACACATGAATTCCAACATACGAATTCACGAAATGGCTCCACAGTGAGTAATCGCCAACGAGTACAACATAAGCCCGACTCAAATCAATTTGGTGCCTCAACAATAGATCAATCATCTCCTTCAGACCATCAACAAATGATGATCTTGCTCAGGCGAATAACTCAACACATCATGGCCTCACAACATCCCTCGGCCTCGACTCATTCCATCCAATACACTTCCGCAAACCAAGTCGGTAAATCCTCTCAAAATCAGCACTTTTCAGGTAATATCCAACCTCACCCTTCTTATCCTCCAGATTCATGGATTTTGGATAGTGGAGCGAGTGACCACATTACTTATAATACTCGTTTTTTTATTACTCTTATCAACCTACTACAAATCGTTTTGTTCGTTTACCTGATGACAAATCTTATACCGTTTCACATATCGGAACAATAACTTTTACATCTCAATTAAGAATATCGCATGTCCTTTGCGTTCCTGGTTTTTCCGTTAACCTTCTTTCAATTAGTAAATTGGCCTATGATTATTTCTATGCTACTATATATCTAAGAAGAATTTGTGTGATTCAAGACCTCCTCACGGGGAAGATGATTACGAATGGATATGAACGAGATGGTCTATACTACCTCAACTCCCAGCCACAAATCACTTCATGTAATGTCACCATTTCAGCCTCCCTATGGCATCAACGCGTTGGACATCCATCGCAACAAGTATCTTCCCTTCTTCCTGTTTTTCAAAACAAAAGTTCACTTGAACATTCTTGTCTAATTTGCCCTTAGGCCAAACAAACTCGAATGCCTTTTCCACTTCATACTTCTACAAGTTCTTCATGTTTTGATCTTATTCATATGGATATTTGGGGAGGTTACCATGTTCCTTCTTTAATAGGGGCACGCTATTTCTTAACTATTGTAGACGACTTTTCAAAATTTACATGGATTTATTTTATGAAAAGCAAAGAAGAAACCCTGCCTATTATCATCCAATTTCTTACACTCATCGAAAATCAATTTGATAGACGTGTAAAAATCGTTCGAAGTGATAATGGACCAGAATTCAAAATGTTTTGATTTTTACTCCTCCAAAGGGATTTTACATCAAACTAGTTGCATCAATACACCTCAACAAAATGGTGTGGCTGAACGCAAACACCGTCATTTATTGAACGTTGCTCGTGCACTCCTTTTTCAATCTCATTTACCAAAATGTTTTTGGGGGCGATGTCATTCTTACCGCCACTTATTTAATCAACTGTATGCCAAGTCATACTTTGCAAAATAAAACTCCTTTTGAAATACTCTTTTCAAAATCTCCTAATTACTCTCATTTACGTGTTTTTGGTTGTCGTTGTTTTTCTTCCACACATCCTCTCCGCCCCCACCAAATTTGAACCTCGCTCAATGGAGTGTGTTTTTATTGGATACCCCCCGGTATCAAAGGTTACAAAGTCTATGATTTTACTCATAAGAAAATCATTATTTCACGTGATGTAATTTTTCATGAAACTGAATTTCCTTACCTCAATATTTCCAACATTTCTCAAAACCATAATGATTTTTCTCTTCCGAATTTTACATCGCCATCTGTTTTTTGGGATTACACATTGCCTATACAAACTCATACACCCGTACCACCTACTGCAAATACCTTACCACCACAAATCTCCGCACATGTACAAACTTCTACGGCTGTACTGACTGCTGCAAATCCTTTACCACCACAAATCTCCCCACCCGTACAAACTTCTACGGCTGTACCGACTACTGTAAACCCCACACCACCACAAATCTCTGCACCCGTACAAACTTCTACGGCTGTAACGACTGCTACAAATCCCACACCACCACAAATCTCTTCACCCGCACAAACTTCTACGGCTGTACCACCTGCTGCAAATTCCACACCACCACAAATCTCTGCACCCGTACAAACTTCTACGGCTGTACCGACTACTGCAAACCCCACACCACCATAAATCTCTGTACCCGTACACACTTCTACGGGTGTACCGACTGCTGCAAATCTCACACCACCATAAATCTTCGCACCCGTACAAACTTCTACGACCGTATCCACTACACCAAATTCCACATTACCACCTTTGCCCCCGTCTGCACCTCGTCGCATCTCTTGACCTACTAAACCATCCACTCTTCTACGTAATTTCCATGTTGAGGCAAATCTACCCTCTCGTTCATCGACTCAACCATCTTCCTCGCACAACATTACCTCGGGTAAGCCTTTTCCTTTAGAAAAAGTTTTATCTTATGAGAAGCTTTCCGATAATTATAGACATTTTGTTTCTAACATTATGCTTGAGAAAAAACCAAGGAATTTCACGCAGGCTAATCGATCCCCACAATGGAGAGATGCTATGGCCAACGAAATAAAGGCTCTTGAAGACAACAAAACATGGAGTCTAGTTCCGCCACCACCCAACAAACGTCCCATCGGGTGTAAATGGGTGTACAAAATCAAATATAATCCTGATGGGACAGTCGAGCGATATAAGGCATGCCTTGTTGCAAAAGGATATAACCAAATCGAAGGTGTCGATTACCGTGAGACGTTTGCACCCGTAGCCAAACTCACCACAGTTCGAGTCCTTATTGGCATGGCTGCCATACATGGTTGGCACTTGCACCAACTAGATGTCAACAAAGCCTTCCTCAATGGAGATCTCATGGAAGATGTGAAGTTGCCACCCGGATTTCACCGCAAGGGGGAGACGAGAGTTTGTAAGCTCCATAAGTCTCTCTATGGACTCAACCAAGCCTCTCGCCAATGGTTTTTAAAGCTATCCACTTCTCTCAAACAAGCTGGATTTAGACAATCATGGGCCGACTACTCTCTCTTCATTCGACAACACAAAGGTATGTTCACTGTCCTTTTGATTTATGTTGATGATGTTATCATTATCGGAACTAACTTGCAGGACATCAAAGACACCAAAGTTTTTCTAGCTAATCAGTTCAAACTCAAAGATATGGGCCCACTAAAGTTCTTTCTTGGCATTGAAGTAGCACGATCGCAGCGCAGAATCACTCTTTGTCAGCGGAAATACGCCCTGGAGATTCTTGATGACACTGGGTTCCTCGGCGCCAAACCGACCAAAGTTCCACTAGACGAGAACATAGTACTAAATAAGACTGATGGTGATCTTCTGCTTGACTCTTCCATCTATCGGCGACTCGTGGGACGACTCATCTACCTCACCATCACTCGTCCGGATCTAGTTTACGCAGTCCACATCCTGAGCCAATACATGTCCAACCCAAGGCAACCACATCTCAACGCCGCACACCAAGTTCTTCGCTATATTAAAGCCACACCAGGTCAAGGTATTTTTCTCCCGAGCAGCGGAACTCTTCAATTAACGTCATATTGCGATTCCGACTGGGCACGTTGTCGGGACACTCGTCGCTCCACCACCGGCTACATTGTCTTCTTAGGTGGTGCCCCGATCTCATGGAAGACACGCAAACAAGGAACGGTTTCTAGATCAAGTGCAGAAGCAGAATACTGTCGATGGCCACCACCTGCTGTGAACTAACATGGCTCCGCACACTCCTAAATGATCTCAACGTCCCTCACTCCCAACCAGCCAACCTCTATTGTGACAACAAATCAGCCATCCACATTGCATCCAATGCAACCCGGTGTTTCAAGAAACGAACAAAGCATATTGATATTGATTGTCATGTTATTCGAGAGAAAATTCAGCAAGGTCACATCCGCACAAAGTGGTGGCAATCGGGCAGATCAGGCGGGTTTCGGGCGGGTTATTTCAGGTTCGGGTCATTTCGGATTCGGGTCATGTACGTGCATGATACAACATCAAGTCAGTTCGGGCCGGGTCGGATCAGACCGGATTATAAGTTAGTCGGGTAAGTCGGGTTATCGGGTCAAATCGGTCGGATTTTTTCAGATTTCGGTCTAATCGGGTTTCGGTCCCTTCGGTTTTTGGTTGAGCCTGATTTTTCCATTTCGGGTTAAATCGGGTTTCGGGTTAAATCAGATTTTGGGCTAGTTGAAATTCGGGCCAATCGTGTTCAGACGCTGAGACTGATTTTAGTTATATCGAATTTTGATTGATTTTCGATTTTTCCAATTCGGGTCGAATTGGATTTCGGCATGTGACCAGTTTCAAGTCGGGTTATCGGGTCAAATTGGAATTCGAATAAATACGATTTTGCAAACTAAAGCCTGAGACACCTCGAAAACTAAATGCTTTTTTTATAACAAAATTAAAATGAAATACCGTCATTTGTCCATTTTCAACCCGGAACCTCAATGTTTTTTTTAATTCTTTTTTTTTTAAGCTATAGGAGTACTAAATAATTGACAATACTACAAACAATAAATACAAAAAAATGTTAACACAACTACTACAAAATCAAATGCTTGTTCAGTTGCTCACCGCCCAATATAATATATGTACTAAGAGGCCTAATTAAATTTTGACACTTCCAAGTCTTTATATAGACTTGAACTTGTCACATATTTTTACCAACATTCGATGTGGGAATAGAAATCCAATTTCATTCCTTTATATACACATCAACAAGCTCTGTTTTTTTTTTAACATGTCGATGTGGGAAGAAAATATTTACAAGGAACTCATGAACATTTATCTATATCTATATAATAATTCATGGGTTTGCAAAAGTAATGGTAAATTGTACCGGACTCAAACATTCAATTTCGGGCCTGATAATGGTAATGGGCTCATAAGTTCAGTCTTGTCTTCACCCGCTTCTTCTCCCCCATTTACTTCTGTTTGACAATTTCTCCTGTATACGGGCCAACAATTAAAAATTCGGGCCAGACTTAATTAGCATTATTACTTATTTAATGTTGCATATCGGTTACACATACGTTCCTTTTCCTCTTCCACCCCTAAATTCTAAACCTACCCACAGCCAGTCAACCTCCATTTCACATCTCGCCTCTCTTCCCTCCCGCCAGAAGTGAGCTCTGCAAGACGATCGAAGCCGCAGTAGAGTACTATCGTTGTCCCCGAGCGACGTCAGGCAGTCTCTCGGCCCTCTTTCATCCTTCTTCTCAGGCAACGCCTTTCTCAGATGAGTCATGATTTCGATTTTCATCTGTTTACTGGATTAGAATGACATTGTTGGTGTTTAGACGAGCAGTCACTGTTTTGATTTTCTGATTTGCTAGAGACATTGAGTTAGTGAATTGGTTTAGGGTTTTAGGGTTCGCTTTTCTGATTTTCATGAATTGGTGAATTTCTAGACATTGTGTGGGACATTGAGTTGAGTTCGATTTTCATGAATTGATGAGTTTGATTTTCTGATTTTCTGATTGTTGCTGTTTGGATGAGACTAGGGCACTTAGGAACAAAGGCATGGTTTGTCAAACATGTATGGTCCAAGCACTTTTTTGCACGTTGAGTTACCCTGAGGACTTGGTTTTGTTCTTAAAAATGCAAATTTTGATTTTGCATTACAAATTGAGTCTTATTGTTGGACACAAAATATAGAGCTCCAATGAAATTTTGTGAAACCATAAAGTCTGACTATATTTTTTCTAGATAAAATCTCGAAGCTTGGCAATCATTAATACCAAATCATGGAGTTTGGAATTCTCTTGCCTTTTAGATCAGAAAATCGGTGGATTTAGGGTCTAGTTTTCAATACTTAGTTTAGAGAAAGCTTTAAATTTTGTTTTTTTCGTACCCCAAATCTTAATGTCATGAAATATGGTTTGTAATGCATAATTGGTAGATCTGTTTTGTATTTTCAAGAATTTGGACAATTTTTACAAAATTTAATCCTGGAATTTGATTTGTTGATTGTTTCCTTGCATGTGAGATACTAGCGTGCAGTGAAGATAGCAAGGGAAGAAGATCTGAAATGGAGAATTCAGAGGATAGTTCATGGAGGAATACATGTAGTGAAGTCAAATGACTCCATTGGCTACCTCAGAGTTTTCCCCCCTTCTAATAGCAGACTACATGAATGAAAAACTTTGACCAAGAATAGGATTAAGAGGAATTTCTATTAGTAGTGTTTGCCTTGGTAATACCTTCAGTGGGGTGGCTGCTTATATTGGTGGATGCATTCGTCATGCATCAAAGATGGAAACTCTTAGTATTGTAGCTATATCAGCTTATCTTAAAGAGGTATTTTGTACATTATAGTTTAACATTTGCAATTGATTACACTGTTGTTGGATGAATTGATGGAGAAATGATTTTTTTAAATGAATTGTTTTTAAAATTAAAAACCATTGTATGAATGCATTAAGTCCATGTGTTATTATACGACTGTGTTTCTTATTAGTATGATGCATTAACAAAAAGTTTTATGATTAGTCGAATTTTAATGCATCGCCACTGTGCATAAGCTCATTGGATGTCAGTGGTGATTAGTTGAATATGTGACTTTAACTTTTTGTAGATGGATAGTGAAGCTTCAGTATTTAATGAATACACTTCCAACAAATATCTTCAAATTTCCCTAGACAGTTACTGTGCGTACAAGTTCGTTATAAATTAGTGATGAGTCATGTTTACAAAAGACATTTTATATCTACTTCAATTGTGTAATTGCGATACGAAGTTTTGTGAAGTGCCTTGAGTTTGGATTGTTGCGCATCCTGCATATTATTGTTAAGTAATTAGGAATCACCTGTCAGTGTTTTGAGATTTTATGGTTCTACAAGAACAAACATGTTTTGTTGAGTGGGTGAGATTATCTTATTCGTATTCACCTTGACGTCTAAGAATGGGTTGATTTTGTTGAGAAGTCAGAGTTTGGCAAAAATCTGCCAGAAACTCCGATCTTCAGTTTGTATTACAACTGTCACTCCAAGAAGATCATAATGAATGTAATATTGCATTTTCCTCAACTATACATGAATTGTTTAAAATTTTATTGGAAGCTGAAGTATCCACCAATTTGCAGATAAGTTATAAATGATCTCATACATATCTTCTCATCCTTGCAGTTCCTCGGATCTCATCCAAGGGGTTCATTATCAGAATTGGAGACTGTTAGACAACATTACTGTGAAGATAGTTGGGATAGTCTAAAATCTGAGCACCAAGACGTTGATGATGTGGATTTGTCCAGATACTGCTTCTCCCATGCTTACACAATCGCTCTGTTACACGATAATCTTGGAATTCCTTTTGAAAACAAGTGGTACACATTTTCTCTTTGCACCAACCTCAGATTTCTTTTTCTCTTCCTTTTTGCCCTTCAAATTACTTTTTATAAAGTTGAGAGCTTACAAACATCTTTGTTACTAGGGTTAAGTTGAAAAGTGACGCTACTAGCATCCCAATTGACTGGACTTTTGGAGTATTCATCCACCTCTTGACAACAGAAGAATCCCTTGAAAAGTTGAGGGCTGAAGAGGAATTTTAGGATCGAATTGTTGGGAACGAGGCAGTGAGATACTTCTTCATGTTTGCAGTACTATTAATTGGTGTGTTGCTGGCTGCATTCTTTGTAATGAAATTGCGAAAACCGCAACTGAAGACAATATACGATCTGGAGAAGGGGCAGTATATAATCACCCGTGTACCCAAATGACATTGTTAAACTTTTAAATCTTCCAGGAGTTTGCTAGAGCATGTACAAAATGCCATTTTTATTCTTCTCTTCATATTTGACAACTACAAACATTTTGATCTGAGGAGGATTTTCTCTTTTTTCAATCCTCTATTAACCTTTTCTAGATTTTATTTCCCTCTAATTTGTTGGTTCTCCCTTTCTAGATTTTATTCCCCCAATATTTCGTATGGATGATGAATATAAAGTTTCCACGTAATAGGTTGTAGAAAGATGACTTTTTATTTCAAATGTATCCTTTGAGATCAAGTATAAGACTGATAAAATGTCCATGGTGTAGAAGTTTTAGTCCAAATACATATACTGTATCTATTTTTACTTGCTGGATGTAGGAGATGTAACTAGAAAATTATGATATTTTATCTATTGTACTAACATAGTTTATTCTGGTGCCAAGCAGTCAATAATCGAGTGTTTCTTCTTTCTACTAATGAGAAGACAATTTAATTTTGGATGGTAGAGAGATTCTAAACAACTTTCTACTAATGAGAAGACAATTTAATTTTGGATGGTAGAGAGATTCTAAACAAGAACTGAAGAACATACTACTATTTCATTTATGTTGTTTAAGCGTGATCTACATCACAAAATAGATGCTTTGGTTCATTCCCTGCTTCATATTCCCCTCTATCTTGACTATTTCCCCTATGACTTATAGGCTATATCGACCCATAATTTGTATATATATTGAATTGAATTCCAAAATAATGTTTCTTGAATGCAGAACCGTTATATAACCCGTACCTATTCAATGTATGGACTAATTCATTCTCATTCATGAATTTTAATCAAAACCCTTCATCTTCTCTTAGTTGCAACTAATACAATTAATATCTACATTTCTTCATATTCTTCAACTCCATAATATCAAATATAGTTAATGAATACACTAAATTAATAAATTTTAAACACTAAAAAATTGTTAGTATTTATTAATAAAAATTAGTGTAACAAAATATATCTATATCGAATTGGTGAGATTGTGAGGTGAGAAGATGTAATTTAGCCACATACATAATTGTTGTTTTGTATATGTGTCATATTTTTATTAAAATAAATGAAAAGAAAAAAAATTAAAGAAAAAGGTCGTTCATAGTCACCCTCCTTCGTCTGAAGATCTCCGTCTTCTCTTCATCTCCACTGTCGTTCGCCGCCTATCTACACCCTAAACCGCCTATTTACAACATTATACCGTATACAAAAATCCGTAATTGCCAGCGCGGGGGTCCAAATCTAGTGCTATCAATATTACTTCATTTTTTTGGTCTTACCCTTACATTATTAATAATGCAGTAAGTAAATTAATTTCTTTTATAATGTAGTGTCAAGGTAAGTATATTAACAACTGTTTAGACTATCAATATATATTCTTTCCATTATTAATTACATTTTGAGTCTAGTAGTATACTGTATATTTATATGTGTATTTTTTTGAATTAGATTAAAGGTTCCTATATAGACAATGTGTATTTTAAATTCTTTTGAAGCCTATATTGATCATTCTTTCTTCAGATTTCACTTTAGAAGAGGCTCTATACCGAATGGGCCCTTGTCATCAGATTAAGAGAACTCAGAAAAAAAAATTAGAACCTTAGGCGATCAAGATTAGCAAAGCATGTAATATTATCATTCGTATGAAAGCATGAATTCTGCAATATTTCTTAATTAGGGTATTGAAACCAAGGTTGCAATTTTAAATTGACTACTTAGTTTATTCGAGATTATAATGTGGGAGAAAGTAAAAACTAAAATTTATAGTGAAAAAGAACATCAATAAGGATGTCCGATTTGAAATTTGCATGGTGCATTTTTATATACTAATTTGCTTTACATAAGAAACGTTTTAGTATAATTAAAACTTGTATTATTCAAGTTCAATCTGTCTATTAAGTATTTTTCATGTTTTGTTTTTGATGCTATCAAATAGAGTAGAGATGGACCAGATGGTCTGGAAGATGATGTGGTCGCTTTTGTAGATCGTTAATTCATTTTCCTAGACTCCTAGTGTCTAGAATCTAGAATTTAGACTTTTTTAAGAGCGTTTTTAGACTTTTTACGTGTGTTACTTTGGCTTTGTACTCTTCGTAACTCCTATCTGCAGTATGCTTGATTATATATATACTCTAGTTTAATTTTAATTTAATTAGTTAATGAAGTGGTGCTACTAGCATTATATATGAAATATTTTATTTACCTCTAGTTAATTGTAATCTGGTTTGGGTGGTTTCGGGTTCAGGTCGTCCCTGATTTATGTCTATTCGGGTTTGGGTCAATCCGGGTTCAGGTCGATTCAGGTTCGGGTCAATTCGGGTTCGGGTTGATTTGGGTGCGGGTTTATTCGGGTTCAGGTCGTTGTCGGGTTCAGGTTGTTCGGGTTTCGGGTTGGCATCAGACGAGCCTATTCGGATACAAGCGGGTTCGGTCCATTTTTAAATCGGGTTTTTTTCCTGTTCGGGTCAAATCGGATCGAGTCAGATCGGTTTCAGATTTATTTTTATTTTTATTTTTCGGATAACAGTTAGGTCTGGGTTCGAGCAGGTCGGAGGGTTTTTTCGGATCATGTCAGATTTTGCCAGGTCTACGCACAATGCATATCCTCACAAAGGAACAACCAGCTGACTTATTCACAAAACCTCTCGGTCCGACGATATTCTCTAAACTCTTATCCAAGTTGAGTGTCATAAACATATACTCCACTTGAGAGGGAGTATTAGAGGTTATGATCTTACAATTATAGAAGTTTATTATCCTTATATTATTATTATCCTTATTAGGCTATTATTGCTTGTAATTAGCCTTTTCTTCCTCCACTCACTTCTCATGACCGTTGCTTCTTCTTTGTATAAAGGTTATGCCTTCTTATGTAATATCATTAATTCAATCAATACAATACAATACAACTTCATTCACTCAACTTCATTCACTCGTTCCATATTCTCTTGTTCTATAGCAACATCTAACCGCTGGTTCTTGAAGAAAAAAATAGACAAAATGAATTGCTACTTGACATAATAGATGATTGTACAACACACAGATCAGACAAGGCATTCGACCATATTTTCCTGATGTCACCAGATAAAAGAGTTTCAGAACATCTTTCATATCCTGGTTATGTAAGATGGAATGCATACACATATAACTAAAGTAGAAGAACTGATTTCAAAACAATGAGTCAAAGAGTACAAAGAACTGAAAGAAGTCTTTCACTAAGGATCTGTTTGATAATAATGGTAACTAATCTCACATTGTCCACAGACTTACACGAATTGTGACTAAGAGTCTAAGATTCTAACACAAAGCAACTCATTCAGCAACAAAAAAATAGTCATTACCAGCAAAATCATTGTTTTCAACACACTTACTCTGTCTCTGTCGTTGCCTCAGAGTCAGAACTAGAACTAGAAGTGTGGTCTGATATCTCAGGAAAAAGAAGACTTTCAATGAAGCCATAAGCCAGATACATAGTAGCAGAATTTCTAAGTCCACTCTTCATAACATCGATGTTATTTTTGCGCGTATCATATAGCACCAACTCTCCACCATTTTCGGCTATAACTCTGCACTTTCTTTCAGTTTCTCCCAGCACCCACAAGACACGAAATTCAGGAGCTAAAGAAAGCTCAAAGGTCATAGTTTTAACCCATACAGCTTTCTTCCAAATGTGTACAACACATGATCTATCAGATTCTTTAAGCTCCCAGTACACGAGTGCGAGAGTGTTTCGCACACTGCAGAGGATTGGGTAAAATCTCCCATTGTAGTGCAAATGACCTGGAACCTTAATGATGTCAAAACATTCATCAACAAAATCAAATGAAAATACTATGAATTGCAGGAACACATCTCCTTCTTCATCAGTTTCCTCATAATTGGCTCTCCAATAAGCCACTCCATCAATAATGACAGGTGGACTTTCTGCATAAGGCCTCAAATCTTTGAGCTGATCCAGAGGAAGTGACTTCCATTTGTGATTGATTGATGAATACAGAACCGCGTCGACGAGCCCATTGGTGTCCTCAGCATACACCAATTTAAACACAATGATTTTGAAATTCCTATCCAAAGGATCAATCCAGAAACCAAAGTAAGGAAGCTCTTCAATAGTATCATCATCCCAATCAAACTCCAAAGCAGGAGCATGGATAGTGGTGGACTTATGAATTGAAGGGTTCCAAATGTGGAAGTCGTAGAAGTTGTCATAGACACAAACAACTCCATGGAGAGTTCCAACGAGGCGAGGTTCGGATACATATTCGAAGGGAGGTGAATCGGTTTCCTTATACTCGGAGAAACGAAGGAAGGATGAGGCTTGAGCGAGAATATTAAGGAAGGTTGAGGGGAGACTCAGAGTTTCAATCGATGGGAGAGAGATGGGATCAAGAACCAGAAGATGATCCTGTTCTGCGCACTTGACGATGATTCGACTATTCTGGACTGCCAGATGTTGTTGCATAAACAATGGAGAGTCGATGATCTCTTTCCACCATTTGCAAACGCATCGAGATTGGATTAAGGTTTTCGTGGGAAACCACTTCAAAATCTCTTCTGGAATGTACTCCATTGCCTATGCAAATCTTCAAGAACAAATCTTCAAGCAGGGAATCCGGAGTGAGTTCATATCAAATTAATTAGTAATAGACAATGAGCGGGAAAAGCGTTTAAAAAAAAGAGAAGACTGAAACTACTGATAACATTTTCATAATTCACAATTCTAATGTAAGTTAAAATCCCCATTAATCAATCAAATATATTATAATTTACGTATGGAAGAAACACTAACACTTACAAGAAGGTAGTATAAGTTGCCGCCTCATACCTTTTTAGATGCAAAAACTTAGACCATGCGTGACATTTTGGTGGACATCTACTTCAAAGCGGGACTTGTTATGTGTAAGAAGCGCCGATGGGATTTTGTTCTGAGGTTGGGAAGGATCTTACGCTCGCTTTATAAGTGAGTTCAAGGTGAAGATAGTCGAAACTAGTAGATTATCTGTCAAAATTAATGTGATTTAGGATTTAATGTTTAGGGCGCCCAGGCGTTTCGCATTGAATACATTCATGTATACAAATATCCTTAAATGTTATTGAAACGTTTGTATAACTCTATTTCTTCGATCCAGCGCCACGAATATATTCTTGCCATTTTTAGGGTTAGACTTATATGGTAACTAGACCTGTCAAATGGGTCGGACGGGCCGGGTTAAGGTTTTTTCCCTCTTGGGTCGGGTCGTCTCCATATCACCATTTACAAGTTGAATTCGGGTAGGATCGTTGTAGGCCGGGTTCGGGTTGACCCACCGAGTCGAGAGTTACTCAATATATATTATAAAACACAAAAACAAGATAGTTAAGTCGAAATAACGAATTTGCGGGTCGGTTCGTGTCAGGTTTTGACACGAAAATGACCGACAATTTCGGGTCCAATGAGTCATGTCAATTCGGATCGAATTAAAATATTCTTCGGATCTGACTCACAAAAATGTGGTTCGGGTTGGGTGGGGTTTGCGGGTTGATCAACTTTTGACATGTCTAATGGTAACCCCTCCATTTGTCAAAACATGTCATTCTAGTCATCATCCTTTGTGAAGAATTAAATATCATTTTAGATATTTTGGTATCTATTCTACTAAGTTAACTTTATAATAGGAAATTATTTATTTTGATATTTTATCTCATTCTTAAATCTCTAAAAAATAGCATAATTTTACAAGGGAATAAATTATAAAATTTACATAATTAATCTTAGTCCATAATTCAAGTACAAATAGAGCTCGCGATCATTGATCTTAGTCCATAATTGAAGTTCATTTAGCGATAAAAGTAGAATCAATCGAAGTAATTGACGAGATCGAGAGCAAGGGAAAGGCAAAAGAGAAAGGAATATGGGAACTTTCTGTTATGTGATTATACTCTCGTAAGCGACAATCTGTACACTTGGGTTACTTATACTAACCTAGAGGAAAATAGACGGCTAAACTAAGCCCAAGTCTCAACATTTTGGTGGACATCTACTTCAAAGCGGGACTTGTTATGTGTAAGAAGCGCCGATGGGTTTTTGTTCTGAGGTTGGGAAGGATCTTACGCTCGCTTTATAAGTGAGTTCAAGGTGAAGATAGTCGAAACTAGTAGATTATCTGTCAAAATTAATGTGATTTAGGATTTAATGTTTAGGGCGCCCAGGCGTTTCGCATTGAATACATTCATGTATACAAATATCCTTAAATGTTATTGAAACGTTTGTATAACTCTATTTCTTCGATCCAGCGCCACGAATATATTCTTGCCATTTTTAGGGTTAGACTTATATGGTAACTAGACCTGTCAAATGGGTCGGACGGGCCGGGTTAAGGTTTTTTCCCTCTTGGGTCGGGTCGTCTCCATATCACCATTTACAAGTTGAATTCGGGTAGGATCGTTGTAGGCCGGGTTCGGGTTGACCCACCGAGTCGAGAGTTACTCAATATATATTATAAAACACAAAAACAAGATAGTTAAGTCGAAATAACGAATTTGCGGGTCGGTTCGTGTCAGGTTTTGACACGAAAATGACCGACAATTTCGGGTCCAATGAGTCATGTCAATTCGGATCGAATTAAAATATTCTTCGGATCTGACTCACAAAAATGTGGTTCGGGTTGGGTGGGGTTTGCGGGTTGATCAACTTTTGACATGTCTAATGGTAACCCCTCCATTTGTCAAAACATGTCATTCTAGTCATCATCCTTTGTGAAGAATTAAATATCATTTTAGATATTTTGGTATCTATTCTACTAAGTTAACTTTATAATAGGAAATTATTTATTTTGATATTTTATCTCATTCTTAAATCTCTAAAAAATAGCATAATTTTACAAGGGAATAAATTATAAAATTTACATAATTAATCTTAGTCCATAATTCAAGTACAAATAGAGCTCGCGATCATTGATCTTAGTCCATAATTGAAGTTCATTTAGCGATAAAAGTAGAATCAATCGAAGTAATTGACGAGATCGAGAGCAAGGGAAAGGCAAAAGAGAAAGGAATATGGGAACTTTCTGTTATGTGATTATACTCTCGTAAGCGACAATCTGTACACTTGGGTTACTTATACTAACCTAGAGGAAAATAGACGGCTAAACTAAGCCCAAGTCCCAACAATGTTTAGGGAGCTCAATATTTCATTTGACGATTAGCCTGTTTGAGTCCATATAGTGATCGTTTGAGCCGACAAACCTGACAAGGAGAAGCATTGGAACAACCCAAAGGAGGTTTTATCAAAAAAAAAACCAAAGGATGAATCATATAGACCTCTTCGTCTAGATATCCATGTAAAAATGCATTTTTATGTCTAATTGATGCAAAGGCCAATTATATGCAACTACCAAGACCATCAACCTTAGTGTAGTGAATTTAGTCATTGAAGAAAATATATATTTATAGTCTTTACTCTTGATTTGATTATATCCTTTAGTCACAGGTCTAACTTTAAGTCTCTCAACTTGTCCATTAGGTAAGAGCTTAACTTTGTAAACCCATTTTTATCCAATAGCACGTTTCGCACGTTTCCCAAGTGGTAGATTGGTCAATTCCAAGCATCATTCAACTCCAAAGCATCTTGACTCTTTGTTCATGGTTGATATCAGCCCCCAATCTTGCGAAGCTTGAGCAAAGGTAGTAGGTTTTGTCACCGTGAACACATCAAATAAAGACAGCATAATCTGGTGAATAAGCTTGAAGATCATCTAGTGACACTACACGAAAAGCCTGTGAGAGAGAGTCAGGTCCTCTTGAAGTTGAAGTGGGAAGCTTTGTGCACTCATAAACTTGCAATTTTCTATCATAATCTAAATTATTCTACTACCTTCACTAAGCTCCAGTAACCTCTCACATAATCCGGAGAATTCTCAAACTCTCAGCCTTCCGTCTAGGTTTGTTTTGGGCAAGGCGAATTATCATTTTAGCAGCCCATCATTTCCATTTATACTTCAAAATACTAATTAGCCCAATAATACTTACTTCATACTTAGTTCTGACATGTCACTTTAAATTTCATTCTTGTTGCATGTTATTTTGTATTTTTCAAATCTCAAACAAAACTATACGGACTTGATTAATTCCTAATATATTATGCTTAAATCATTCACATATTATATGATTTCTAATTAAAAAAACGCTATTAAAAAGCGTCTTCCATACGTATATTTTTCTTTAAAAAAATATGTGACAACGCCTCTTGTTCATTATTAAATTCGAGTGCCTTATTTCTTCAAACCAAAAATTAATACTTATTGAGAATTACGTTTGTTGAATGGCCATACAAGAATTAGTTGTAAGAAATTCTTAATTCAAGAAAAATTCCCATTTGACCCAACTCTGTTTTATTTGATGTGTTGTCCTGCTATGCATTCAATGCTTTGAGAGTGAAACTGTTCCTTGCTTGTGTTTTGCATACTTGCAAGTTGCAACGCGTTAATCTCTGTCACTCAATTGGAGTGTTGTATTAATGATTGAAATTTAGGTGTGGTAAATTATACAGCCTCAATCAAGAGTCAAAGACTAGACATTTGCTTTGTTCACTATAATAATAACTACCATTTGGAGTTGGAATTCAGACGATATAATTGTAGTTGTCTTGGAGCAATTGGCGTACGAGGAGTTGATAGGTGTGTTGTGAGGGATGAAAACCATCCCAGAAGACGTAGTCATTGGCGTCTGCACAGGTACCGGGATCATACTTGGTGCATAACACAGATGTCTCAATCACTCCTGTTCCGCAACACCCTTTGTTTGCAACCACAAACCCTGAAAAACATTTTTAATTGAGGGTCGAGATCTTCTTCAGAGTCATAGTTTCAAAAAGGGTAACGTAATGAAAAAACAAGCCTAGCTAAACCCTTTTTATCGTCATGTTCATAGATAAATTAAGGGTTAATCTTTTTCTAAGTCAATCTGATAAACGTTAGGTAGTGGTCTAGATTCGTTTCCATTTGTCTATTGTACCATTACGTACCTTGGCTGGATGGGTTGTTTATAAGACGAAGCAGGGGCTCGTAGATGTCGAGGTAGATGAGACTGATTCCGGGAAGGGTAGCGTTGAGGGAGTTTATTGCATCTCGGAGCTTCGCGTTGTAGATTTGCGCTGCTCGATTGTATTCTAAGACGCATTCCCTGTCGGGGCCTCCCGCTAGAGTTCTCTGAGACGGGAGACATCCAACAGGGGGTGCGCTCAGAATACCCATTTTTCTCCCTCCTTGCTCGTACACGTTACGAAAGAAGGTAGACGCGTACGACACAATGAGATCTGCGTACGAGTTGATGTCGTAGTAGGGACGTCGCAATGAAGTCAAGTAGTAGGTGTTGGTGATGTCGTTGCTTCCTGCAGCCACTAAGTAGAAGCTACGCGACACGATGGACGCGGCTTTGTCATCCCCTGTTATTGCTCTAAGCTTCTCCTTGTAGTCCTTGAAGAGTTCAATCTGATCACTTAGTGACAATGCTTCCTGCCCAACAAATGCATATAAAGATGATTAGTTTGGATGTTATTGTTGAAAATTAGGTTAAATGGAGATTGAGTGAGTGACGTACGGCGAGTTGGGAAGAGAGGGGGTCGTATCCGGCTGCTCCGGATGCGAAGCTCACTCCCGTTAGGAGCTCCGATGGTTCGAGGCTCGGGTCTAGATACGGCGGTATTAGTTGCTTTATGCCTAGTGTTTCAGCTGCATCACCATATGCAAGGATGATTTATCAATACATCTTTTTTACAACTTACAACATCATGTTATATAGATTGCCCTTCATGCATCCTAGATTCCTAGCTAGTTTAGTGTAATTGAAATAGCTTTAAATCATGACAAAGCCTATATGCAAGATATATTACACTTATATCTACTCTATTTCGTGTGCGCACCAGACTAGATAATGAAATCGGTGCGCGGACAATATGCGCCAGATTATGAACATTACCGTTCAAACTATGAACGTTAACTTATTATCTGTGAATGCGAAAATTTCGTTTTTCTTACGTTAAGTCTTTTTCTCATTATAACTTTTCCCTTCGTCCTTATGCGAATTACTTAAATAAACATAAAATATGCTCCTAAGTTACGCAAACATATTCCCGTGATTTTAGACCAAGAAAAAAAAGAAAAAGAAAAAAGAGGCGGGCATTTAATACAGTTTCGCAAATTAATTGGTAGACTTTTTTTCAGCAATGTTGTGTTGATGATAATTTCTAGCCTCACCAACGCCTCCACCTAACTCATAAATGCACACACAGTAGTGTTTGGTAGCTACTTATGAGCCAACTTTGATCGAGCTTAACTAGAATTTGTTTCCCATCGTATGGCTGGGTTTTCTCCCGACACTCGACTTGTGTAAATCTTTTTGCCATTAATAAATCTTCAACACTTCCAAAAATATATGGTCGACCACTCGACCTTTACACTCTTACATTCTTGACATATGTGTTTAATACTTTTCATAACAAAGCGTACGTCTCGTTGCATTTATTAGCGTCTTTCAAAATATATATCAACACCACCATCTAAATAGCTAATTGGTACTAGCTCTTTGGGGTTGATTCTTAAGAGCTAGATAGTAGTATTTGAAGTTAATGTGGTAGGGACGTACCCATAAGATCAGAGGGGACTCTGCCATTGCTGAATCTTCCGGTAGGGAGGGAGGCCTCAAAATCTCTTCCGTAGGGAGGAAAATTACACTTTGCAATGGTGGGCAAGTAGTTGTTGTTTCCTGGATCCACAATCGAGTCCCCAAATACTATCAGAGCCGGAAATTTCTGAAGAGCGACTGCTTCTCCGATGATCAGCAACAACATCAGCAGCCATACTCTCATCTTCAAACTTCCTTTTTTTCTTTGAGCGGCTGTTATGTTGCACATGTATATATATATATATACTTGATGGATCGATTGGGGTAAATTGAATATGTATGGTGGTTGTGCCGGTTGGGTAATAAATGCGTGCACATGAGGTTATGGAGCGAGCTAGTTGAAGCAATTAAGTAAGGTCATATTGTTGATTATGCGGCTAGCTAGCTGACACCCCACGTTTCATCAAATTCTACTCTTTTTCTGCCCGTGCTACGCATGCGCCAAAGTCAAAACAAAACAAAAATTATATATTATTAAATAATAACTTCATATTATTGTAAAACGGATTATTATTAATATTAAATAAAAGAAAGACAAAGTAAATATAAGTTAACGAGGTTCTTAATATCGTTGATCTCAGTATATTAGTTAATGTAGTTCTTGGGCTGAACAACTTTTCTTAATTAGCACGCACTGCATATTGAGTCACTCACTGATTTAAAAAATTACTAAGAAATTGTATATATGTGCAAATTCTAGGTGGCATCAAATAATGAATACGTACAACAAAATAATAAAGCGCTTTGGTTACACTAAATTCAATCATTTTTTCTCCTCTACTTTCCTCTTTGCTTCACGATCTCCTCTTCACTGTTGCTTTTCTCATACCGTGTTTTTGTTGTAGCCCGCCCGCGTTAATCTTCGTCTGATCGACCGCCACTCTTCACTTCACTGTCAATTCTCTATTGAATGAAGCGGACAACTTTCAAAATTAATTCTTGCGTACTAAGGATACCTTTGATTGGAGTTGCTAGAGAAAAAAATGTTAAAGGAGGCGGTCTCGATTATTCCAGTTCTTGAGAACGAACACCCGGTTACCCTCTTTGTCCTCCTCTGATCCGAAATGAGTTGGAGATTCTGATGCATTTAAGATGTTTGACAAAATGCCGCTAAGAAAGTTGGGGTGAGTTGATTTTCTTGGCATTTGATTAAGTGCTATGGAAAATATTACCCCGTGATTGGAGTTTCTGATAAGTTTAGGTTCTTTTGCACATTTTTTTGTGTGGCCTTGATATCAATTTTTCAGTCCCTTGCAGCAAATGCAGGACCAAGAGATGGTTCATCATTTTCACCTCCTTTTCGGTGATGATGCTTCTTGTCTTTCTTACGACTCCCTTGTGAGTTGGTCTTGCTTTCCTGTTTCCCCTTCGCATATTTTGTGTTGCTCCTATCTGATGGTGTGATGTTTCTCTTTGTTAGATGTGATACAGAAGATGGTGGAGGATCATACACATCAGGAGCTCATGACACGTACAGATCCCTTGGAGGTAACCCTTCTTTCTCACAGCCTCCTTTCATGGATAAGATGACCTTTCGTGCCACCTTCCATGCTTTAGAACTCTTTGAGCTTAAGCAAAATGAAAGAGATTGATACAAAGTACACCCAAAAGGCATACAAATTATCTTAATCTCTCCGCAAAAAGACATCAGATACACAAAAGTGATGACAATCATATTGGAGTTGGATTGGATTTTCCAGTAAAGTTTCATTGTTTAGGAAATAATACCGGAAAGTGATCTCTTTGAGCTGACACTCAACAATGTGCTTCATGTGCCAGACATTCGAAAGAATATGATTTCGGGGACTCTTCTCAGCAAGAATGGGTTCTGCATCAAGTTTGTGTCTGACAAGTTAGTTCTTTCTAAGAATGGGATTTATGTAGGGAAGGGTTATGTGAAGGATGGGCTGATCAAAATGAATGTAATGACAGTCCTTCCGAAAACGATTGTAACTGATGGTTCAGTGAATGAGAATAATCCTATTGCTTATGTCGTTGAGTCTTTTAATATTTGACATGAAAGATTGAGACATGTTAATTATAAATCTATAAGTAGACTAATAAGTATGAACATGATTCCAAAATGAAAAACAAGTAAAGACAAATGTGAAGTATGCGTACAAGCGAAACTCATAAAAACGCCATCACCCCATGTAGAGAGAACAACCGAACCTCTAGGACTAATTCACACTGATTTATGTGATTTAAAGTTTGTGCAAACTAGAGGCGGTAAGAAGTACTTTGTGACCTTCATAGACGATTGCACACGATATTGTTATGTATATTTGTTACATAGAAAAGATGAAACTTTGGAAAAGTTTAAAGAATACAAGTTGGAAGTTGAGAACCAACTTAGTAAAAAGATTAAAATGATCCGAAGTGATAGAGGAGGAGAGTATAATGAACCATTTAATGCATTCTGTAGAGAACATGGAATAGTTCATCAAACTACTGCGCCTTACTCACCTAAGTCTAACGGGGTTGCGGAACGAAAGAACCGAACTCTCAAAGAAATGATGAATGCAATGCTGCAAGAATCTGGGTTATCCCAGAACATGTGGGGGGAAGTGTTGCTAACCTCCAACTACATTCTCAACAAAATACCGCATAAGGTGACTGGAAAGACGCCTTATAAGTTGTGGAAAGGTAATGTACCTTCGTACAAATACCTCAAAGTGTGGGGGTGCCTAGCAAAAGTGGCGGTGCCACCCCCTAAGAAGGTCTCAATAGGACCAAAAACCATTGATTGTATCTTCATCGGGTATGCACACAATACCAGTGCATATCGTTTCTTGGTATACAAGTCTGATATACCAGACATACATGCAAATACAATAATGGAATCAAGAAATGCATCCTTCTTCGAAAACATGTTTCCGTGTAAGGATAAAGAAAATCCGAAACGGACTCGTGAAGAAGGTGAAGCAAGCACTTATGTTCAACCAACAGAAGAGGACAATGATGAACCTCGACGTAGCAAAAGAGCAAGAAAGGAAAAATCATTCGGTCCTGAATTTGAAATGGCTTATCTTTTGGAAAATGAACCTAGAACATTCAAAGAAGCCATGTCAACACCAGATGCACCTGCTTGGAAGGAAGCGGTGAAAAGTGAAATCGACTCCATTATGCAAAATCATACATGGGAGTTAGCTGAGTTGCCATCAGGCTCGAAAGCTCTTGGGAGCAAATGGATTTTCAAAAGAAAATTGAAAACCGTTGGCTCGATAGATAAGTACAAGGCTAGGCTTGTGGTGCAAGGATTTAGGCAAAAAGAAGGCTTGGATTTCTTTGACACCTATTCTCCAGTAACGAGAATAACTTCAATAAGAATGCTAATAGCCATTGCAGCTATACGCAATCTAGAAATACATCAAATGGATGTAAAAACAGCTTTTCTGAATGGAGAGATAGAAGAGGAAATTTATATGAAACAACCCGAGGGTTATGTCGTCCCTGGACAGGAACACAAAGTGTGTAGACTTGTGAAATCTCTATATGGACTAAAGCAAGCTCCTAAGCAGTGGCACGAAAAATTTGACCAAGTAATGATGTCAAATGGTTTCAAAATAAATGAATGTGACAAGTGTATCTATGTCAAGGAAACTCCACAAGGATACATTCTGTTGTGCCTATATGTGGATGACATACTCATCATAGGTAGCAACAATGACATGATCAAACAAACCAAGAACATGCTCAATGGAAAGTTTGACATGAAAGATTTGGGACTAGCGGATGTGATCTTAGGGATCAAAATCTTTAGACATTCAGAGGGAATAGTCTTTTCTCAACAACATTACGCCGAGACGGTACTTGAGCAATTCAAGAACTATTCAAATGAGATTGCAAAAAGTCCGGTGGACCCGAATCTCAAACTAAAGAGAAACTCGAGTAATGGCATATCACAGTTAGAGTACGCTCGTGTGATCGGAAGTCTTATGTACTTGACAAACTGTACAAGACCAGACTTAGCACATGTTGTCAACGTACTAAGTAGATATACCAGTAATCCAGGAAATAATCACTGGAAAGCGATAACTCGCGTATTAAACTACTTGCGACATACTCGGAGTTACGGGCTGCACTATGGAAGATATCCAGCCACTCTGGAAGGCTATAGCGATGCTAACTGGATATCAGATTCAAAGAACTCAAAATCCACCAGTGGGTATATATTTACGTTGGGTGGTGCAGCTATATCATGGAAATCCTCAAAACAAACGTTATTGGCCAGATCCACAATGGAATCTGAGTTCATTGCTTTAGACAAAGCAGCTGAATGGCTTCGAAACTTTATGGAGGATATTCCTTTGTGGGAAAAACCAGTGCCAGCTTTAGGTGTACACTGTGATAGTCAAGCGGCTATCTCTCGGGCACTGAACACAATATACAATGGTAAGTCTCGTCACATAAGACGACGACATAAAACCATAAGACAATTGCTCTCACTGGTGTAATCTCAATAGATTATATCAAGTCAGCCGACAACCTAGCAGATCCATTCACTAAGGGATTGTCAAGAGAGCAAGTTGTAAAGTCATCTAGAGGAATGGGTTTAAAGCCTATGACTAAAGAGGATGCTTGATGGGAACCCTACCTAAATGATTGGAGATCCCAAGAAATAAGTTCAAGGGGAAAACAAATTCAAGTCGAATCTAGAAGAGCACTTGGAGATATTATATCTTCTTCCCCAGTTCCTAGGATGATAAAAGTGTGATGGCAAAGTAGAGGTTAAGCATTTGCTTTTAATGATTCCATAAACTTTGAAGAACAAAGTACGGTATAAGTAATACCACTTATGGTCAATCACCTTATGAGTGTGAAATGGGGCCGTTTCTAGGAGAAAGAAGAGAGGCTGCTTTCTCCAAGTTTACTCATGAATAACCAGGGATGTTCACGGCCAAAATGAACACAATCAGAGAACCTAGTTCTGTGAGAAGATGAAACTGTGTGATAGTTATTGTCTAGGTTTACGTCAAAGCCCGGGTGGTTCAACACATCATGTTCACTACCTAGTCGAGTAAATTCGATAGTTACTCACAATGGGTGGTTCAAGGCTGAAAAACGCCACCAGCTCAAATGCAGTGATTCTTCGCCCGTACTCTCAAAAAAATTCCTGTCTTGTCTAAGCACGTGTAATAGAATCATTTCTATTCATGTGGGGGATTGTTGGAACTGAATTTCGACTGAACTTCCGGGCACTTTTCCGGTGGGCTGCGGTCACCGGTTGTGCCGGATTATGGGAGAGTTGGCTTCGTCTCCGCGAGCACTACGCCGTAGTGTACTCACACGTCGAAATCAGGTTCCGTTTGAATGAGAAATGAGGGCTCAAAGTTGGTTGCTTGTCTAAGTGTAAGTGATATTTTTGAGCTGAATTTATGTGGGGTTTTGTCCCACATCGAAAATTGGGGAGGAAGATGAAGGGTTTATATAACCCAAACCCCCTACCCTTGGTAAGACCTTGGGAGAGGTATGGAGAGAGGACCCGGGGGTCCCCTCGCGCGGTCCGTCCGTCTGGTCCGGCCCGTGGCTCGCGGTCCGTGGTCCGTGGTCCATGGCTCATGGCTCGGCCGTAGGCCCAAGAAGCAGCTAAGCTTCTCTTTTTGCTGAAGTGGGCTGGATCCGAATGTTGGGCTTCCAGATTGGTTTTTTGAACTGCCTCGTTGGGGACGCCCAACTGAGTCAGCAACAACCTCCACGATCTGCTCCACTCCTCCACAACTGACTCCACCTCGTTGGTGTCGTCAGTTCCGAGATCTCCTCCTCCACTAACAGATCAGAAAGTCTTTTTAAGGAGAGTTCTGCCTCTCATTCTGGACATCCGAAAAAATCACAACAATCTCTTCTCTTCTCTTCTTCTCTGAGAGTACAGCACAGTAACTGGTTCGTTGGCTTCTGATTTTGATTGTGCAAACCAGAAGAGCTTGCAGTTGTATCCTGTGATTCTCAACGCCGGTAACCATCACATATACGGGGCGTTACAGAATTAAGGACATAGATTATTTCTCGCCTCTGCAGGTCAATTTCGTGACAGATCATCGGTATAATTCTTCTTAATTCTGTTCTTCTAGTTATTCACTTTACAAATTGTTCGAATCGTGGATTACAGGTCCTATAATCCTTTCCAATGAGCAACTTCTTTTATCATCACAGGTGGTAGAGGCACACCTGTGTGATATGGCCTCCATTCGTTTTCCAGCTTCTCAGGAGGAATTACGATCCAATCACTTCGAATTGACGAATAAAGATACCACTTTACAGAAATGGGATCGTCAGACATCAATGCTAGTATAATTTTGAAATGTTTGGTGGAAGGGTCAATCTAGAAGCCATAGCAATGATCATATGCATTTTCAAAAGCCGAATTGAAATCCGAAGGGAGAGGAATACTCGAAAACTTACAGATGGAAGGGTTCCAAAGCCAAATTTGCTCCCAGTCGTACAAACAAACTACACCATGAAGGGTTCCGAAAATGGAAAACTCTTGTTTCTCAATAGGGTTTCTTATTGTACTGTACGAGGGAACGGAGAGAGGATCAATGACGACAAAATCAGGCTCTGCAGAGAAGACGAGGGTAAGGGGCTTATGGACGGCGATGAAGGAATTGTGTCCTTTAATCAAAGGTGCAATTACTAATTATGAAATAGGACTATTTATGGAGATTAATAATCCAGATATTTTAGGAGTCGCATGCTATTGCTAGTGGCCAATACGACTTATGGATTAATCAAGTTAAGCCCATAGCTAGAATAACTGGGTCCTATGAGGTCACACATTTAGAGTTTATGGACTGGATCAAGCGAATCCGCAGGCCCGGTAAGCCTATTGGATTTGAAGTACTTGGGAGAATTAAAGATATAGATTGATTATCAAGTAAAAGATAATGGTTATCTATTACTTATTGATAGAAGGATATATATCTTGAGAGATATATGGTATAAGATAATATATATATATTAGATATATATTTCAAGAAGTTGAAAGATATTATATACCAAATATATAAAACTACTTAATGCAAGATTATGGATTGATCTATATATATATATATATATGTACGTGGGTTTTAGGGAAAAAGGATCAAGCCGTAATTGGTGAGTTCAAATACAAGATTTGTAGAGACAAATCTTTGTACGAGAGTTTGATGAAACCTAGAGAACAAGTTCTCTTCACGTCCGCGTATCTTCTCCCTCATTTCAAGGTTATACTTTTGAGTTGCTCGGTCTAGCAGAAGAGACTTAAAGGTGATCCAGTTTATTGCTCGTGTGGACTAATTAGAGGAGTCACACTTGGGGCTCTAATCTCTCCATTTCAGCGAGATTCAAATACGCATCAAGAGGTATTTATTCTTTCCTATGTACGATCTATTTAGTTTATGCATGAGATCCTTGGTTAGATGTTAGGAAAACGTTTCCTGAAATTCCGCTTTAAGCATCTAAAATCCCTACAGTGGTATCAGTTGCCTCTTGCATAAATTGATTAGATCAAATTTAAAAGTTTAAATTTTGATGCATGTTCATGGTTTATGTCGATTCAATTATGTAGAAATTGTTTGTATGGATTAATTTGCATGACTGAAACGAAAAATTTGATTTTTCTAGCCATAGAATTCATGAACTACATGTAGGGTAAGTTGCTGATTTTTTTTTGAAAATTATGCATGATTTTGCCCTAAAGTTGATTCTTTTGATTAGTTTATGCAATCTGTTGTATATGTTTTGAACATACATGTTAAAATATGATTTTTCATGTTAAAACTATGAATCAAGAAGCCTGAATTTTATGAAAATTCATTACCATAAATTTTCCAATCAAGAGTTGTAAAAGTTACAAACTTTAAGTGGGAGAAACACTGTTAAGAACGGAAAAGATGGTACAGGCTGGACATGCGCGGCAACAGCACTACCCCGGTGGTTGTGCTGTGGTGGCCGTCGGTGGCCCACTAACGATCCCAAGGATATTATTTACCAAGATAAGATATGATATGTGATATTCTATCTTAATAAATTAGATTTATTTTAATTAATAAGATATTTGATATTTTATTTGGTAAATAAATATTTAGTTAAATGTTACAAGATATTTTGATATCTTATTTGGTAAATTTTGAGTTACCATATTAACTGTTATTTTTGAATATTAGATTCATCATTTTTAGCAAATTAATGATTAATATATGATATTAATTCCATGCACAATTTAAATTGAATTAACATAATTAGAAATCAGTTTCTATATTAAATAATTAATTTGATTAATTTTTTTTTTTTTTTTGAATTTGGATTAATAGCATATTTTATTTAGATGAAATTTTATATGTTATTATTGCGTGCGGGTTTAATATTATGATATTATTGCATGCGGTGACTAGTATGGCCCACATTAGGATAGATAAATACGATCTGCGTATCGTTATGTTTTTCTTGTACACGATCTGCGTATCGTTATGTATTTTTGTAATTTAAATTTCTGCAAGAGAGTTTATTTCAATTATATGTAAATCAAGAGAATGAGATCCTAATGAGGCTAAGGATGGAGATCCAAGAAGAGGTGATTCAAGGATGAAGATCCATGAAGGACCACAAACTTGAAGATTAGATCTTTATTTGGTTTTTAGGGGCCATACTAGGATCACAATTTTTATTTATTTATTGCATTACTTGAATGCTTTAATATTTTCCCACTTTGCATGCTTGCTTGTCTATTTATGTTATTTAGTTCACTTGTAGATAGACAACATTGCATGCTTAGGTCCCTTAAAAGAATATTGAGATATTGCCTTTCCATATCATAACCCATGAGGCCCTTAGAATTTGTTGGATAGTTTTCGCCTTAGCGAGGTGTCCTTCTTTGACTTTGGGATAGTGCGGGCATGTCTAATAGGGGCATGTAAATCTTGATACGGTTATACTCAACAAGAGACCAAAAGACTTAGTTTTGGATCTTGAGGCATAAGGATGAGTTTAACATAAGATGTGACCATCAACCAAGAGTTATAAAGGGTTATAATTAGTAAAGAGTTTACTTACCTTGATTACATGAGATTTGGGGAAGTGCCTAAGTACGCTCAAGTTTCATTTAAGATAGGATCTTGGAATCATTTTACTCAGGAAGGGACAATTTTTAATTGAGTAGAATGCGCAATACCTTAATTTTTATATCTTGTCTAAATTTTAAGATATTGCATGTCAAGCATAATTTATCTGCATTTTTTTTTTATTCTGTTTTTGTACTTACTACGTCTTCTGAACACCTCAAAATCAATCTCCACTCAATTGTTGAGAAAAATAAGTTGAACGACACAAATTTCTTTGATTGGGAAATAAAATGAGAAATGTTCTCAGAACTGAGGGTCAACAGGATCAAGAAAGGATTTACGTTACTGAAATCTTAACAACTAACTCCAATGATTGGGTATTAGATACCGGTTGTGGTTCTCACATTATTTCGAATGTGCATGGACTAAGAAATAGGAGAAGGTTGCAGAAGGGTGAGATAGATCTCCGTGTTGGAAATGGAGCAACTGTTGCTGCAATTGAAATTGGAGAGTATAGTCTATCTTTACCTTCTGGCTTAGTTTTAGAACTTAATAATTGTTATTTTGTTCCTTCCATAACTAAGAACTTGATTTCATTTTCGGTTTTGCATCGTGAGGGTTATAAATTTGTTGTTGATGATGGTTTTTCCATTTATAAGAATGACATTTTTTATGCCCAGACACATATGACTAGTACTGGATTATACAAATTAGTGCTCAAATCCGATGTATATAACGTGGATACTAAAAGGCAAAAGTCGAATGATATAAGTGAAGCCAATCTATGGCATTGTCGCTTGGGCCACATTAGCATCAAACGCATGAAGGAACTCCAAAATGTTGGACGTCTAAAGTCATTTGATTTTGAATCATTTGAAACATGTGAATCATGTCACATGGGCAAGATGACAAGGTCGCCTTTCACTGGTACAAGTGAGAGGACTACTGAGCTGTTAGCTCTCATACATACCGATGTGTGTGGACCTATGAGCACAGAAGCTAGGAGAGGCTATCGATACTTTATTACTTTTACTGATGATTTTAGTAGATATGGGTATATCTACTTAATGAAGCATAAATCTGAATCCTTTGAAATGTTCAAAGAATTTCAGAATGAAGTAGAGAAACAAACAGGCAAAAAGATAAAGGCACTTCGATCAGATCGAGGGGGTGAATATCTGAGCCACGAATTCGACCATCATTTGAGGAGTTGTGGGATTCTAACACAATTGACTCCACCGGGTACACCACAGCTGAATGTTGTATCTGAGAGAAGAAACAGGACATTGTTAGACATGGTCCGCTCAATGATGAGTTTTGCTAAGCTTCCTACATCCTTTTGGGGTTATGCCCTCACTACCGCTGCATTCACACTAAATAGGACTCCGTCACGATCAATTGACAAGACACCACATGAGATATGGTTTGGGAAGCCACCCAGCTTGTCATTTCTGAAGGTCTGGGGATGTGAGGCTTATGTAAAGCGTTTACTATATGATAAGCTCGCACCCAAATCAGAAAAATGCTTTTTTTTATAGGTTACCCCAAGGAAACGAGGGGTTATTATTTCTACAATCCCGTTGAGAACAAAGTGTTTTTTGCTCGGGATAGTGTCTTTTTGGAAAAGGATTTCTTTTCCAAGAAGTCAAGTGGGAGAAATGTTCAGCTTGATGAGATTCAAGCAGAGCAACAAACTCCACAGCATGAGGATATAGAAGATATGTCAGAGGAACTTGATTTTGGAGGCATACCTTCACAAAGGGAAACCACCCTGATTCAAGATGCAATTCCTCAAGTAGATGAAGCACCCGAGGTCCCACATATTGATGTGGTCAATCCTCCCGCTGAAGAGGTCCCACATACTGATGTGGTCGATCCTCTGGCTGATATCTCTCCAGCTGTGGGACCACTTTGGAGATCAAACAGGCCAAGGCGGCAACCTAGACGATATGAGGATTTTGTCTTGACTGCTGATGTTCTACTTTTAGAGAATGATGAGCCTGCTACCTATAAACAACCAATGGCGGACCTCGACTCCGAAAAATGGCTTGGAGCCATGAGATCCGAAATGGACTCCATGTCTGAAAATCAAGTTTGGGACTTGATAGATTTGCCTGATGGGGTAAAACCCATTGGATGCAAATGGGTCTTCAAGATCAAAACAGACAAGGATGGAAATGTTTCTGTCTATAAGGCAAGATTAGTTGCAAAAGGATTTAGACAAGTTCATGGTATTGACTATGATGAAACGTTCTCACCGGTTGTTATGATCAGGTCCATTAGGATAATCCTAGCCATTGCCGCTTATTATGATTATGAGATATGGCAAATGGATGTCAAGACCGCTTTTCTAAATGGTTTTCTAGAAGAGAATGTATACATGATGCAGCCAGAAGGTTTTGAGGATCCAGAGAATCCTAGGAAAGTATGCAAGCTTAAGAAGTCTATCTATGGACTTAAGCAAGCATCTAGGAGTTGGAATCTTCGTTTTAATGAAGTGGTCAAAAAGTTTGATTTCATCAGATGCGAAGAAGAACCCTGTGTTTACAAGAAATTTAGTGGAAGCAAAGTGACCTTCCTGGTTCTATATGTGGATGACATATTACTCATTGGAAATGATATTCCTATGCTGGAGGCAGTGAAGGAATGGCTTAAGAAGAATTTTTCAATGAAGGACCTAGGAGAGGCAGAGTACATATTAGGCATTAAGATCTATAGAGATAGGTCTAAGAGGCTTATTGGTCTAAATCAAGAAACTTATATAGATAAGGTCCTTGCTAGATTTAATATGGTGAATTCTAAGAAAGGATTCCTTCCTATGCAACATGGCTTACGTCTCAGTAAAACCCAGTGTCCTAAGACACCTGGTGAAATTGAGAGAATGAGTAGGATTCCTTATGCCTCAGCCATATGATCCATCATGTATGCTATGACTTGTACTCGTCCAGATGTTGCGCACGCTTTGAGTGTGTGCAGCAGATACCAATCAAACCCTGGAGAGGCACATTGGTGTGCAGCCAAGAACATTCTAAAGTACTTGAGAAGGACTAAGGATAATGTCTTGGTGTATGGAGGTGATGACGAATTGGTCGTCAAGGGCTATACTGATGCGAGTTTCCAGACAGACAAAGATGGTTTTGAGTCTCAGTCTGAATATGTCTTCATTCTGAATGGAGGAGTTGTCATCTCGAAGAGCTCGAAGTAAAAGAGATTTTCCTAGTTTTATATGTGGATGAAATATTACTCATTAGAAATGACATCCATATGTTGGAGACATTTAAGTACTGACTTAAGAAGGATTTCTAAATGAAGGACTTGGGAAATGTTGAGTACATACTAGGCATTAAAGTCTATGGAGATAGACATACGAGACCTACTGGTCTGAGAAAGAGTTAGTGTCAATGGTGTATAAGAAAGAACATCCTATGGTACTTAAGAAGGACTAAGGATGAATTCTTGGTTTATGGAGATAATGACGAGTTAGTCGTCCAGACAAGTACTATGAAAGTGCCACATGATTCAATACTATGTTGATAGAGGAGACATGAGGTTGTGAACATTGCACAGACGATAACATTGCAGATATTTTAACCAAGCCTATGTCTAGACCCAAGTGTGACAGTCACATTCGAGTCAAGGGGCTCAAACACATTAGAGAGTTCCTTTGAGACTTTGTTTGTTTTATGATAAATCTTGTTTATTGTTATCACAAACATTTATGCTTGACATATATATGAGTTTCATATTATTATTTAATCACTGCTTGAGATTAGATAAAGTATCCAAACAATTTAATAGTTAACAAATGGGTTCATCAAAACTGTTTTGGTGAATGAAACCCCATTAAGTGAACTGAAATTATAAAATTGTTAGAAGTCCATGGTCTGAGTCATTAATTTGGATACAAATGACTTTATTAAAGACCATATTGTGAGATTGATTGATAACACCGGGTTTCATGTGTTATAGGGACATAGTGATGTCTAATCAATTACATAGATGTGTATAGCGATACATGTCGGACAGACCAATCTTAGGATTCTTCAGGACATTACTGCAGAGTTCTAGGAATATTCATGATTAGTGAGTTCCTTAGACATGAGTATGATATAGTTATCATTTGGCTGCTGGTATGTCTTTGACGCTGTTAAACGCTGACCGTAACAGGCAGTTATAAAGGCAGTGATTGGGATTGCCAAAAGTTGAGTGGGAGCTATAGTCGTACAAGATTGGATTGTCCTCCTATTCCATCTATACCATGATACATTTGGAAAGGGTTGGTGTCTCGGCCACTTGAAGAGTGAGAACTGTGAAAACGCATGGCCATGCTCAGATGGATTATAAGTAATCATCTGTATTGACAGTTCGATCTCAGGAGTTCAAGAAACATATTTGACGGTAAAGATGAGTTTCATCATATAGTCAAATAAGACATTAAGTGACAAAGGAATTTTAACATTGCACACTTGTTATAAGGACAAGTGGGAGATTGAAGGAATTGTGTCCTTTAATCAAAGGTGCAATTACTAATTATGAAATATGACTATTTATGGAGATTAATAATCCAGATATTTTAGGAGTCGCATGCTATTGCTAGTGGCCAATACGACTTATGGATTAATCAAGTTAAGCCCATAGCTAGAATAACTGGGTCCTATGAGGTCACACACTTAGAGTTTATGGACTGGATCAAGCGAATCCGCAGGCCCGGTAAGCCTATTGGATTTGAAGTACTTGGGAGAATTAAAGATATAGATTGATTATCAAGTAAAAGATAATGGTTATCTATTACTTATTGATAGAAGGATATATATCTTGAGAGATATATGGTATAAGATAATATATATATTTCAAGAAGTTGAAAGATATTATATACCAAATATATAAAACTACTTAATGCAAGATTATGGATTGATCTATATATATATATATATATATATATATATATATAGATATATATACGTGGGTTTTAGGGAAAAAGGATCAAGCCGTAATTGGTGAGTTCAAATACAAGATTTGTAGAGACAAATCTTTGTACGAGAGTTTGATGAAACCTAGAGAACAAGTTCTCTTCACGTCCGCGTATCTTCTCCCTCGTTTCAAGGTTATACTTTTGAGTTGCTCGGTCTAGCAGAAGAGACTTAAAGGTGATCCAGTTTATTGCTCGTGTGGACTAATTAGAGTAGTCACACTTGGGGCTCTAATCTCTCCATTTCAGCGAGATTCAAATACGCATCAAGAGGTATTTATTCTTTCCTATGTACGATCTATTTAGTTTATGCATGAGATCCTTGGTTAGATGTTAGGAAAACGTTTCCTGAAATTCCGCTTTAAGCATCTAAAATCCCTACAGGCGAGGTGGTCTAGCATTAATGTTGGAGAGTCGATGATATGTTTCCACTGTTTGCAAACGCATCGAAATCGCAATAAGGTTTTCGCGGGCAGCAGATTCAGAATCTGAGATAGAATCGCTTCGGGAATGTAGTCCGACATTGTCGAACTGGAATTCGATCGAACAAGTGCAGCAGGAGGGATGAGGGTTTTGTTTTGAGGAACAGAGCTAGGGTTTTTGTTTACAGAGTAGTATCGGTATGAACAAAATGGAGGGATGATGCAAGGAAAGGCAAACTGAAGGATTCGCTTTTGCCTTGAATACTTATATATTGAGTATTACAGAATTGTAGACAACAACCGACCTTAGCTCAGTTGGTAGAGCGGAAGACTGTAGTTGTTATCAAACAGGCATCTTTAGGTCGCTGGTTCGATTCCGGCAGGTCGGACTTTTTTTTTGGATTTTGTTTCCTTGTTCAGTTTACATGAGGCCCGGTCTAAGGGTTTGTGACAGTGTCCATACCAGGCCCGGGTAGCCTGGTTATGTTAAATTATTTTTTTTTAATAATTTTTAAAGAAAAAAATAAAATAAAATACTGCAAAATCATATTCTTCATATCATGATAACGAGGCGGGCACCGGTCAACGACGAGAGGCGAGGTGCGCTGAGGTGTGTAAGGGTGAGTATGTGAGATAAATTTTTTGAAAAGTCTCTGTTAGTTTGTGAATTGTGACCTAGATTAGAGAAAGAGTGAGACCAAGTGAAAGAAAAGGAGATGGAGGCGCAATTATGAGGAAACAAAATCTAGGTTAGATTATTTTAAGATAGTATATATATACATACATATATTTTTTAATTAATATATAATACGAGCCGGGCCTATCGGCCCTTAAGGGCCTGAGATCTATACCTATACCGTACCCGGCCCTCGTACCCTTACGGGCCGGGCTTAACAGCCCGACAAGGCTTTATCTAGTGCCCAAGCCCACCCGGATAGAGGGCCGGGCGGGCCGGGCCGGGTTTGGCCAGGACTATTTAACACTAAAGATCTGTTTCAATTTGGTAAACATGTTCGTTTGTCAGTTTTTTAAACGGAGAAAAACCCCACACTCGGTTTTTTATAACTGACACCCACTTTGGGCGCATCCCGGGTGCATCCAATATTTTTGTAGGGTTTAGGGTTTTAAACTGGATTTTTGAGTAATTTGACGGCAATTTTTTTTTATTTTTGGACCCACCCAGGATGCGCCCAAAAGCCGGTGTCGGTTATAATTTTCCGGGGCGGAGTTAAACGCCATTTTTTAAATGATCATTGAGCTTCTCTGTCCAAACTATTATGTTTGTTAGAACTATAATGATACCTTACCAAACATCTAGTGTAAAAGGATATTTGGTGTAATTGAATTGGACAAGTCTTGGGCTCGATCTATAAACCCAATAATATTAATAGAATACAAATTACAATCGATATGTATGAAAGGATCTTGTGTCATTTACAAGTAGAAATTTCTAGCTAATACTTTTACTGATAAGTGTTGTACGTACATGATCATTTCAATAAACCGACAAGATTCCATTTCCAGAAAGATTGCTACATACTAAAATGTTGGTGGCACTCTTATTAGAACACTGATCCTTGGAAATTGAAGAGGTGATTTTTTTTTCTTGAGATCAAATATAGTTGAGGATTTTATGCTCTGAGCTTTGTTTTGTGAACTTTAAGCTAATTATTGTTGGTAGAAATCAATGTAGGGCTACTTCGAAAAAACCTTTGTAAAAACAGAACCGAAAAAACTTGTTGCGTCGCGGTATGTAAGTCGCTGCCTTAGAAGCGAATTCGCCCTGACCACCAGAGCTCAGTCAGACAGGCGTTGCCCCCCAAGGTTATCACAGCCTCATCCGATCGCGGGCTCTCGCCAACGAAGGACTGGAATCAGACGGGTATGCTCAGAACGAAAGAGTTTTTTGGAGGAAGAATGCGTATTTTCTGTGTGTGTTTTCAGCAGAATGAAACTCAATTTAAAGAGATAAAACTGCAAATCTTGAGCACTAACTCCATATCACAAAACGTGGAAAATGGCATTAAACCAGGGGCAGTTTGAAAGATCAAAGAGACACAACAAAACCGCATGTTTATTGTTGGAATGAGAACCTAAGGAAATTTAGTTTCCTAAGTGTTCTCTTCCTCAATTTCTCTAGTTTTGAAGATGACAACTATATTATAAATAATGACAAGTATTATTATGAAGTTTGAGGTGAAAAGGATATAAGAAATCAAGAAGTTAAAGTTTATGTGTCTCTAAAGCTGCCAAAACTAGACCTAACGTGGGAAACAAAGAGAAGAAGACATCATGAAGATTTTGTTCCTTATTTATGTTATTAGATTCATGTATAGGTTGTAATGTTAAACTGACTTTCCACAAAGTTGTATGAATCAATATTATAATATAATCAACTTATAAAAGGACTAACTATGTGTACTATATGAAGTGCTAACAAAAATGTGTACTATATGAACGAATGTAATTTTAAAAATTATATAAATTATACGGGTAAGGATCGGATCGTGGGTTAGATTAACCTCAATCAATATTCGTTTCATGATCTATCCATCAACCTATTACTCTAGTACTATATGTTTATCTTAAATTTTCTATCGGTATAATTAAATCGGATTCACGGATGAATTAAATACCGGCACACAATTTTCATCCCTATTCTCCCCAGACGCAGGTACATACATGTGACCATGTCCATTCAACAATTGGGTTTCCGTAAGTTAGACTCCGTATTGTTATATCCGATTTGTTGTCCTAATAGTACTCCGAAATCTTTCCCTAGAAAAAGCTAGAGTATGAACTTGGCCGGTAGCTCACACAAATAATCTGTCACTCTCTTTGTCAGTTTTCCCGCATGACCCTTCACAAACACACTGACTTTCCCCCACACAATCCGTCCGAGCTCCAGTGGAGATTTTAGTCCCCAAATAGTTTTGCAGAGTTCGAAACTTTCAATCAGTATGTTAGATGTAATTCTTGTTATTTTTGTTAATCAATTGGTTAGCCTGGGTTATGTTTGAATTATTTTCCACTGAAATGATTCCTCTATCTCATGTATCTAACAAGTGAATTTGAATCCGCCATGTCGGATTACATCTCCGATGATAATTGTTGTTGATCTTCAAGTACTTGCTTGTTGAATCCTTGCAGCGATTTCGTTGCGTGTGTAAAGGGTGGAAGAAACTCATCGAATCTCCAAGTTTGGTGCAAGACCACCTCTTTTTTCAAAATCAAAACCCAAGATTCATCGTTGATTATGCAGGCTTGTACGATATTGTTGATCCTCATCTCCTCCCTTTGGTCCATGCCATAAGAAAACCCATTGAAAACAAGGATTTTATACTCGTAGGCACCCTCCACGGTGTAGTTTGTCTCTGTAAACCATTCTCATACATGGTGATTTGGAACCCCTCACTCCATAAGTTTTTTAGTCTTCCTTTGGGTAATTTTAGATGTCAATTTGTGAATTTGAGGACAAATATCATTCTTCCTATGGTTTCTGGATCGAACCTTCCACAAAAGAGTTTAAAATCATTTTGCTACAAACAAGTGTTATCCTTCAAGAGTATAATGAATTGCCATCTTTACTCGTCAGTCGAACATGACTGGAGTGTGATTTCTACAGAGAATATGGGGAATTGGAAGTCTTGTAAGCAAGGTCCACCCGTTATGATTGGAGGAGTGGCTCACTGGGGAGGTTGTTTGGATGAGTCCAAATATGACTTTGACAATCATGTGGACATGTACACAAGCATAAAGTCATTCTATCGTTTGACTTTGTGCACGAAAGTTTTGATGTCATTGAGATGCCAGAGGGTCTGATGTATGCAAACACTACACCTTGTCGTTGGGAAGGCGAACTTTCACTTGTAGTTGTAAGCTGGGATGTGATGCTTCTTCCTAAGATTGAGATATACTTGAGGCAAGAAGATTCATGGATTCAAATGTGTTGCTTTGAGTCTAAAGAGGGCATTAGACATGTTTTCTGGGCGATGGAGGACACATATGAAAAAACGAGTTGGGGAACACCGAAAAGAATGATAGAAGGTGTCAGAATTCTAGCTACAATTGTAACTCGCATTAAAACATGCACAAGTGCCTTGATCATAGAAGGCACAACCAGTGGATCTAAATTTGTAAAAGGAGGTATTGTGGATTATGACAAAGTCATTATAGCTTACGACTTTGTGGACAGACTTATTTTTCCTTAGTTGTGTGGTAAACTCCTCGACAAAAGCTGTAAGGAAGCACCCTCCTCCCTCTATTTTGTCTACCATGCATATTATTATTTCAATATGTAGAAATTGTCAGTTTATTGTTGATCGTCACTAGCCAATACTCCAATATCTACCTAACTACAATATAAGGGAGAAGCCAAGTCTTCATAAAAAATTGCGCCACCTCAGCGCCACGTCATCATTTTTTTTTTAAAGTGAATAATTAATTAATCAAATTTTTAAATAAAACCTCATTATCAAACAATCTTCCACCTCCTCCATTATCTCCTACAAATATGTCAATAAAAAAGCTTTGGTCATTTATAAACCATGTTTAGGAGGAACATACAATAGGAAAGATACAATAAGCTTTGGTCATTTCTAAAATTAGAAACACCGATCATTGAACTCAAAAGTTCAAACTTCAGAGAGTATGATGTTGAACGATTATGTTTGCAGTATTATTTTGTTGGTAGTCTGATCATTATGTTATGCTTATATATTTTACAATGAAAACATGTATTAACATTTTTATTATTATTTATCTTTCACAAATATAACTATAACTAAATTATTATATTAACAATGTTTTTGTAAAAGTTATAATCATTCTATAAAAGTGTTAATGTAGATTATAATCCCGTGATATTCAAAGGGCCTACACTAGTTTGCTTCTTATCACAAGAGATTATTAACTGTTAGAATAGTTAGAATAGGTTTTACGTGTATATCTTGTATTTAACATTTTCTCTATTTTCTCTATCTTGTAATCCTATATAAGGCTTAATAATACATGAGGCAACCCAAGTGGGTATTATCTTTCTCTCACATGGTATCAGGCTCTCCTCTCTTTTCTCCAAAATTTTAACGATCCTCTTCCTTTTCTCTCCACCAGTAACCACCTACCATCACCACCACTCTTCCGCCCCAAAATCATGTCAGACCATTCCTCCGACAACGAATCTGAGCGAACCATCTCTTCTTCTCCCAAAGACAAAGGCAAGCAATCTGCCAATGTTAACCCTACTGCCAACATAGCCTCATCCTCCTCTTCTCTCTCCCCGGCTGCGATCGCCGTCCAACAAGCACTCCACGTTGGATCCATCGGCAATCATGTTCGCGTCGTTCTCAAACGATCCCCTTCCAACTACACCCTCTGGCGTCATGTTTTCCTTATCACTCTTGGAAAATTCAATCTCTTCTCTCATGTTGATGGCACTCCGCCCTCTAATGATGAAAGTTGGCCAATCCTGGACTTTACTGTCGTGTCCTGGATCTATGCAACGATCACCGAAGAAATCTGCGCCCTAATCATGAAAATTGATGCTCCTGCCTTCGATGTCTGGAAGGCCATTGAGAATCTCTTTCGAGATAACAAAAAGGCGCGCGCGATCCAACTCGAATCCGAGTTTCGCGGCCTTCGTCAGGGATCTTTGTTGATCAACGACTACTGCCGGCAACTGAAAGAACTCGCTGATGGTCTCGCCGATGTCGACAACCCGGTGTCTGATGAGAACCTTGCCCTGCAAACAATCAGCGGTCTGAACGAATCCTTCTCCAACATTCGAAGCTTGATTCAATTTCAGCGCCCATTCCCTTCGTTTCAAGAGGTACGTAGCAGCCTAATTCTTGAAGAAACTTGTCGTGCAAATACAGCAGCGCCATCCACGGCCCTTACTGTCACCGCCGACTCCTCTTCCCAGCCACCCTCCTCTGGCGGATCCCCTTCACCGGCACCTCCTGTTGCACTCCCGCAGCACCCACCGCAGAACAACCACAACAACTACTTCGGGCGTAGCCAACGTCGGCTCCGTGGCGGCGGCCGCGGCCGTGGACGTGGGAATTTTCAACAACAACTTTGGCAATTTTTGAATGGCCAATCTCAGTGGAACCAACCTTGGAATAATCAAGGTATTCTTGGCCCCCGTCCAAATCAGCCTCAGCAAGCCATGTATTCTCAGCAATCGGCTCCTTCGTGGGATCAACAAAGCCTCGTCAATGCTATGAACGCCATGACGGTTCAGCAACAACGTCCCTTCGATCCATCTTGGTTCCTGGATACCGGTGCATCCTCTCATATGAGCCCTAATGCAGGTAATCTCTTTCCTATTTTTAATCCGGCTAAACATTCTTCTTCACATATCATAGTGGGTAATGGACAACTTCTCCCTGTTACAAACATTGGCCACAAAACATTAAGCAGTAATCCACCTCTCCATCTTAACAATGTTTTAGTTACCCCTAATCTTATTAAAAATCTGATTTCTGTGCGAAAGTTTACTAAGGATAATAATTGCTCTGTTGAATTTGACCCATTTGGTTTTTCTATTAAGGATCTTTCCAGCAAGACCGTAATCCATCGGCGCAATAGTCGAGGAGACCTCTACCCGTTTGTCCACTCTTCAACCGCCTCAAACTCCCTTCATGCCCTCTCGTCCGAAGTTCACACACCACTATCAATATGGCATTGTAGATTGGCACATCCGGGTCCCACAACTCTCAATCATCTCATTCAAAATAAATTTGTTCATTCCAATAAAGCAGACTCCTCTATATGTCGTGCATGTCAACTTGGGAAACACTTTAGATTACCTTTTGTTTCTGAAACAGGTTCGGATATAAATTGGGATACAGATGAAAACCCTCCTCCCATAATAAATCCAGCCGGCCCTAATTCCTAAAAAATTCCCTTAAAAAGCCCACCATCCCCTCAACAGACGGGCCCCACCTCCCCTCTCTCTCCACAAATTGCCTTGTTTCCCACGTCCAAATCCCATCAAAATCGTCCTTCCTCGGATTGTAGTGGACCCACACAATCTTCACCAATTCAAACTCCCTTCTCCACTATCCCATATTTCTAGTGGTCCCACCACCTCTAATTCCTCACCCCCTACCCAACTCCCATCTACTTCCCCAAAGTCACCCGCCGTCACCCATACCCAACCCTAGTGCTCCACAAAACTCGACCACTACCCATAACATGGTCACACGTCGCAAGTCTGGAATTTCTAAGCCAACAACGCCTGGATTTTGAAGAGACTTTCTCCCCCGTTGTGAAACCAACAACCGTACGCACCATTCTATCTCTTGCGGTTGCCAAAGGATGGAATGTGAAAAATGCTTTTCTTCATGCTCATCTCAATGAAACTGTTTATTGTCACCAACCTCCCGGGGTTTGTTCATCCTCAATTCCCACACCATGTATGTAAACTCAGAAAGGCGTTGTATGGCTTGAAGCAAGCCCCAAGGGCGTGGTATCAACGGTTCGCCACGTACATCACCCGTCTTGGCTTTTCCAGTTGTCGGTCCAACACATCTCTCTTTGTGTTCAAATCCGGCAGCCTTCAAGCACATCTACTCGTGTACGTGGATGACATTATTTTGACAGCTTCATCAACCGAGTTCCTGAACAGAATCATTGCAGCCCTCAGTTCAGAATTTGCCATGACTGACCTTGGCCAACTTCACTATTTTTTGGGAATTGCTGTCACTCAGCACAAGTCCGGGATTCATCTCAGTCAGGAAAAATATGCACTGGACATTCTTCAAAAGTCAGGTATGGCTTCTTGTAATCCCTGTAAGACACCAATGGACACGAACGCCAAACTCAGTGCATCAGCAAGCCCTCCGATTCAAGATCCAACAGAATACAGATCTATTGTCGGCGCTCTTCAATACTTGACATTCACTCGTCCAGATATTAGCTATGTTGTCCAACAATGCTGTCTTCACATGCATGATCCACGAGAAGAACATCTCCTTGCTATTAAACGAATCCTTCGATACATAAAAGGTACATCATCCCTCGGTCTCAACATCCTTGGAGATCCCTCTGATCAGTTGACAGTATACTCAGATGCTGACTGGGCGGGCTGCCCCGACTCTCGCCGCTCCACATCAGGTTATTGCATGTTCCTCGGCCCAAACCTCATTTCATGGTCGTCTAAACGCCAACCCACTGTCTCCCGTTCCAGCGCCGAGGCCGAGTACAGGGCCGTCGCTAATGCAATAGCGGAGTCTTGCTGGATTCGTAGTCTTTTGCAGGAACTGCATGCACCAACTTCACGAGCCACCATAGTCTTCTGTGACAATGTCAGCTCCGTCTACATGTCCTCCAATCCGGTCCAACATCAGCGAACTAAGCACATTGAAATTGACATTCACTTTGTGCGTGAGAAGGTTGCCTTATGACAAGCTCGTGTCTTCCATGTTCCCACCACCAGTCAGTTCGCTGATATCATGACAAAAGGGTTGCCTTCACCACTCTTCTTGGATTTCAGATACAGCCTCTGCCTCCGAGATCCTCCGGCTTCGACTGCGGGGGCTGTTAGAATAGTTAGAATAGGTTTTACGTGTATATCTTGTATTTAACATTTTCTCTATTTTCTCTATCTTGTAATCCTATATAAGGCTTAATAATACATGAGGCAACCCAAGTGGGTATTATCTTTCTCTCGCATTAACTTTGGCTTATTTGCAGCCAAAACATATTAACTTTGGCTTATTAAAAAAAAAAGTTCTTTTTCGAGGAAGGAAAAAGCCTAGTAGTAGGCTAGTAGCATAGTTTCTTCGTCAGTTTTCTCAGCTGACCTTCAAAATATAGAGAGACTCAACTCCGGGTTCAACCAATAATCCGAGTTCCATTGGAGATTCCATCGGTATGCACGCTTGATTTCTGTACTGTAATTTGTTCAATCGAGTACTCAGTTTTCGTTCGTACTAAAACTTGCATCTTCAAGATTACCCATTTCTTCGTTTCAGCCACCATCGACGGACAAGGACAAGCCGATCGCATCTCAAGATTCAAGACACCATTTGGTAGTCTAAAGGTGAAATCTTTCATTGGTATGTGGACGATGTGGTTGTTCGCAGTAGCCCACTGGGGTTTTAGATCCTTGGGTTTTAGATCTAAAGGTGAAATCTTTGGGTTTTAGATGGCAGCACGGGGACAAGTTTCGTTCTACCTATGGTTTCTGGATAGACCCTTCCACCAAACAGTTCAAAATCGTTGTTGTAATATTGGTTTCAATCCGAAGATTCACGCACGTTTGATGAACAAAAAAGAAAGCAAGAGACACAAGAGAATTGTTACGCAGTTCGGAGAATAACTCCTACGTCTGCGAGCCTCAGGACGAGAACCAAATCCACTATGCAAGGTTCGAACAAATTACAGGAACAAACCAACAACAACACAGGCTAGCAATCTGAACAATCAACAAGCAATCTAAACCAAAAACCAGAAGAGAAGAAACAAGACTCCCTTCTTCTGCCTACGACTAGAGTCACCAGCAAGATCCACCGTCAAGCTCTCAGCGCTTCAACGTCGCCAGGAATAGATCACAACCCACCAGACTCAAGCAACGAACCACCGTCGTCACACAAGACTTCTCAGGCAAGAGATTTGCCAGAGAGACACTCACACTCAAGAATCACCAAGGATCTCTCAGGAGCGGCGCAGCCAACACAGAGAGGAGAAATAAGAATAGTAGGTTAGAGCTCAGCTCTTAAAGAGCTTAAATACTCAGCCCTATTCACCAACGCGGAGCCCCGAGAGAGAAACGGGTCGGATCCTGAGCATCTCTAGCCCAGTTACAGATTGCACACATATTGGGCCGAGGCCCATTACAGATATAAGCCAGCCTGCTTACAACACTTAGAAAATTACATCCTAACAATTTGCCCTCCTAATTTTCTAAACCTTGCATTACTCTATCCTAGCTGTAGAACACAACCATATCTTGGACAGAGAGTGGAATTTGATCTTCACCATCGTCGGACCATCTTGGCTGTTTCCTTCATTAGGGGACGTCCCAAACATGGAGAAAATCCCTGCAGAAAGCAAACTTATCAGATGTGACTATCTTAGTTCCAAAATCAGCAGGGTTGTTGTCACCTTTAACCTTCTTAACAATGATCTATTTTGAATCAACCAGATCACGTATGAAATGCAATCTGACATCTATATGCTTAGATCTTTCATGATATACAGGATCTTTGCAAAGGTATAAGGCACTCTGACTATCAATGTGCAAAACAGGAACATAATTGACACTCTGAATTTCATTAAGCAAACCTGTCAACCATATTGCTTCTTTAGCAGCCTCAGTAGCTGCTATATATTCTGCTTCAGTACTAGAAAGAGCCACCACAGATTGTGACTATGATTTCCATGAAATACAATTACCAGCACAAGTATATACATACGAAGTAGTAGATTTCCTAGTATCTTTATTACTAGCATAATCACTATCAACAAAACCAAACAACTCTTTTTCACTTGAGTGATTAGAGTAGCACAAACACAAGTTTTTAGTACCACACAGATATCTCAAGGCATACTTCATAGCAGTCCAATGTAGTTCACCAGGATTAGACATAAATCGACTTAAAACACTAATAGCAAAAGCAAGATCAGGTCTAGTACATATCATAGCATACATAACAGACCCAACTGCCACATCATAAGGGAACTTAGACATCCTATCAGTTTCTTCTTGAGTTTTAGGACATTTATCTTTGGTCAACTCTAGATGCCCTCCTAAGGGTATAGTAGTAGGTTTAGAATCATTCATGTTAAACTTGTCAATGACTTTCTGAACATAGTCTTTTTGAGATAACCACATAAGTTTCTTAGACCTATTTCTAATAATTCTCACACCTAGAATCATCTGAGCAGGACCAAGGTCCTTCATGTCAAAATGCATCTTAAGATCTCTTTTAACACCAGCAATGCAAACCTTAGAGTCACACATTATCAGTATGTCATCAACATATAATAACACATACAAGGGAAATGCAGTTTTAACATTTTTAAAATACAGACATGTATCATAACTGCTTCTATGGAAACCCAATTTTTTCATACAAGCATCAAATTTCAAGTTCCATTGCCTAGGAGACTGTTTAAGTCCATAAATGGATTTATTCAATAAACAAGCATAATCAGATTTAGACTTGTCAATAAAACCTTTAGGCTGAGCCATGTAAATAGTTTCATTCAAGTCACCATGTAGAAAAGCAGTTTTAACATCCATCTGTTCTAATTCCCAATCATAAACAGTGCACATAGCTAACAAGAGTCTCATAGTCTTGTATTTAACAACAGGAGCAAATATGTCATTGTAATCTACTCCTTCTCTTTGAGTAAAACATTTTGCTACTAACCTAGCTTTGAACCTAGGTGGATCCTTGACACTATTTCCTTCTTTCAACTTATACACCCATTTACAGTCAATAAGCTTAGCCTCTCTAGGTCTGGGAACCAAAGTCCAAGTTTTATTAATGTACATGGATTCAAGTTCAGACTTCATAGCACTCAACCATTCTTTAGCATGTCTACAGCTTATTGCAGTCTCATAGGTGTCAGGGACAGGAATGAGGGCATTATTAACCTCTGTAGCAGTGGTAAAGGCATATTCAACAGTATTCATAACACGTTCAACATTATTAATGGAAGAAAACCTCTTATTTGGTATTCTAGTTCTGGGTTCTCTATCTCTAGTGAGTTGGTAATTATGTATACTATCCTGCTCACTAACATGTTCAGAGATAGAATCAGAATTTAAAGAAGAATTTAAAGGAGAGAGAGGTTCTTCCCTGTTTACTCCCCTTAATGATGAGCCAATGTTATCTGTTGCAGCTCCTTCAATTTCAGTATTTACCACTTCCCTTGAAGCCTCAGTTTCTGCCCTGGGTTCAGTTGTGGATTCACTTTGATCTTGTGAAGAAGGAGCAAGATCAAACTCCTCATCATGTGGAAGTTGCTGCCCTGCTACTTCCTCTGGTTGTCTAGATGAACTCACTCCAATGGTGTCATCTTCAGTTGTACCTGTCACCTCATTCACCCTTGTTAGTTTTGTCTTAAAATATAAGTTCTTTTCATCAAAGGTTACACTTCTAGAAGTAATAACCCTGAGACCATGAGGTTGAATTACAAGAAGTCTATATCCTTTGACTCCTTCAGGATAACCCAACATGACACACTTTATAGCCCTTGGTTCAAGTTTACCTTGAGAAATTTTTGAATATCACCTCATTCACCCTTGTTAGTTTTGTCTTAAAATATAAGTTCTTTTCATCAAAGGTTACACTTCTAGAAGTAATAACCCTGAGACCATGAGGTTGAATTACAAGAAGTCTATATCCTTTGACTCCTTCAGGATAACCCAACATGACACACTTTATAGCCCTTGGTTCAAGTTTACCTTGAGAAATTTTTGAATATGCAACACATCCAAAAATTCTAAGATAACTCAAATCAGGTTTGTGTCCAGTCCATAATTCCTGAGGTGTTTTGAACTCAATAGTAGAACTGGGAGATCTATTTATCAAGTAACACGCAGTAATTACAGCTTCACCCCAGAAAACATGTTTAAGGCCAGAACTTATGAGCATGCATCTTGTCTTTTCTAAGAGAGTTCTATTCATTCTCTCAGCCACACCATTCTGCTGGGGAGTCCCAGGAACAGTTAGGTGCCTCTTTGTCTTGCCAAACAGGTCCACCTGTAATGATTGGAGGAGTGGTTCACTGGCTAGGCGTCTCAGATGAGTCTGAGGCTATCGTTTCGTTTGACTTTCTGCAGGAAAGATTTGATGTCATTAAGACGCCTGTTGAACTTGTGAAGTATAACATAACACCTTTTCGTTGGAAAGGCTTGCTTTCACTTGTTTGTTGGGATAACGAGCTTCCTCATGGATGTAAGATATACTCGTGGCAACAAGATTCATGGGTTCAAATGTGTAGCTTTGAGTGTCGCGACCAACTTGGATTTATTTACTGGGCATTAGAAGACGATTGTGATGTTGTAGGAGAAACAAAAGAAGGCGTGAGGTTTCTAGCTACAATAATGCATAAAGAAAATGGACCAATGCGAGTTGAGTTGCGCTTAGAAGGCGCAAAAACTGGCTCTAAATTAGTGATTACAACACCACTTGGACATTATGGGTTTTTTGATCTCAGTTATGACTATGTGGAGACTCTTCTTTTCCCTTAGTACGTTGTGGTAAACGATCCAATTGAAGATCCACCTGAAAACATTGTTTCATCCAGAATGGTGCATGTTGCTGATAGGAGCTTGTTAATCAGGTATGTTGTTTTTTAAAAGTATTTATAGGTATTATCATGTTGTTGTTGTTGATCACCAGTACTCTAATTATTGTTTGTTGGCACCAGAGATTATAAGTTGTTTTTGTTTCTTAATATCTCCAGTACTCTATCAATTTATTGCTTGTATGCATTATTATAGCAAGGAGATTTTTTTTTACTTAAATATCTAAGTGATTAATTGTTGCTCTCTCTAGAGCATCACAATCTCTCGGCGTAGAATTTACAATAGGATTCACAAAATGTGCAGATTATCAGTCAGCAAATAAGGTGTGATAAATGATCCTAGCTAGAACTGCATGCCCCTTGTTTTCAAAGAGTAATTGCCTGATGTCCGCATTTTAATATAGTGCACAAAAACTCCCTAATTTTATCTGATTACTTCATACTAGGTTTTCCACTAAATAGTGTGCATGAGATACTATTAGCATATCGTAGCATCAGCAATATATATATATGGAGTAATGGAGAAGTTCTCTTGCCACTAATATCTGAGTTACTCTTTGAAAACATACTCAATTGAACTACCATCCCTCACCTTTAGAAACCCTAACCGACTAGGCGACCATTATAAACCCTAACCGATGACGCGATTATAAATCCTAACTGACGACAGAACATAAATTACCATTATAAACCCTAGCTAGCTGACAACGAGACATAAATCGCCATTATAAACCCTAACCAACGATGCGACACAAATCGCCGTTATAAACTCTAACCGACGACACGACATAATAAACCTTCTCCGACGACGCTACAATAATTGCCGTTATAAATCCTAGCGGACGTGACATAATCGCGCGTCGTTATAAATCCTAACGGACGACCGGACATAAACGAGTGAAATATACTATGCATAAACGAGTGAAATATACTATACTTAAAAAACAATAACATACTATTTCAAGAAGAACACCAGCTACATCTTCATTATCACTTTAAGGACGACATTATATAAATTAATTTAGACTTATGATTTTGGGAGTACACAGAAAGAATACATGTATTGCCATGTTTATTGAAGACAAATATTAGTGTATTTTTTTCATTTTTTGTATATAAAGGATGATGGCAAAACTCTAATTCTAGGGGGAAAAAGCGTCAGTATAAAACTGAGTCGGGCAAATAGGGTATTCCGGCCGATGATGCAACATTTAGTGGCGCACTTACCAATATCATAATTAATTAATCAATCAATAAAACCGAGCGATTTCTTTCCGTTGGATGAAAGAAGTTTGTGTAGTCGTAACGTAAGAAGAGAGATATCCACAGCTGTAAAAATACATGCATTAATTAAAAACCCAGCAGCCCACACAATCAGATCAGTGATATATGTAGGGTTGGTGATTTTAGTAAATCAACGTTCGTTCGTTATAGTGTATTGAGACTCTTATATTGCTAACGGGATATCAAGTCGTTAGAACGTGGGTTAGGAGTGTGTGGAGTACACACCCATGTAAACGAACTTGGATTCCAGATTCATATTTTGGAGTGTAAGGTTGGAGCATATGATCCGAGATATTAATCGGGTTGGAAGAGTTATGAGTTATTTATGTGCTAGAGGAACAAGGGCTTATAACCCGGTCCTGTCAGTCGGGATAAAATCCTGTGCTGAAAATAACTCCTTCAGAATATACTCCGGATAAGAGAAGATCAGGGTTATAAAGTGTCAGCGTGGGATATTCCACAAATATGCTCTTTTGGCGGTTGTAACCGTTTTTAACCGCCATTTTGTCTTCTCCAAGACATGAGGGACGACCCATACTCTATATATAGAGTTATTTGGGTGTTGGCAAGGGTTACGAACTTAATCAATCGACACTATCAATCCCATTCAAAACCATCCCGATTTTGCTCTTATTGGCACCCATCACGGTGTAGTTTGTCTTTATCGACACTATGGCCATTTCGTTTTGTGGAATCCGTCGATCCACAAGTTTTCGAGCTATCGTTTGAACAATGTTTGGTATCATCCTGAAAAATCTAGAGCTTCCTTTGGTTTCTGGATAAACCCATCTACCAAAGAATTTAAAATCATTCTATTAATCCGAATGTTTAGTAATGAACTCAATGTGATTTATGATGATTGCCATTTGTACTCATCAATTCGGCTTGGTTGGAGTAAGATTCCTACAGGGAATTTGGGGAATTGGTTGTCTTGCCAAACAGGTCCACCTGTAATGATTGGAGGAGTGGTTCACTGGCTAGGCATCTCAGATGAGTCTGAGGCTATCGTTTCGTTTGACTTTCTGCAGGAAAGATTTGATGTCATTAAGACGCCTGTTGAACTTGTGAAGTATAACATAACACCTTTTCGTTGGAAAGGCTTGCTTTCACTTGTTTGTTGGGATAACGAGCTTCCTCATGGATGTAAGATATACTCGTGGCAACAAGATTCATGGGTTCAAATGTGTAGCTTTGAGTCTCGCGACCAACTTGGATTTATTTACTGGGCATTAGAAGACGATTGTGATGTTGTAGGAGAAACAAAAGAAGGCGTGAGGTTTCTAGCTACAATAATGCATAAAGAAAATCGATTTTACGTAATCAAAGTCACAAGTACAAAACACATGTAAACTTCAAGTGTTTCTAGTTGATTGCCTTGATCTTCTAGAGTTTGTAATGTCTTATCCCACTCCAAATTTCGTGTAACCCAAAGGCAAGTGAATAGGGTCGAAATATTGGTTTCGAAAAAGTGCGCTTAGCATGATTCGTTTGCGTATCCAAGCACCAAGATTGATCAACGACAACTCCTTATACAACATTCGAAACCAATATTTTAACGTTGATCATTTCTCGACGGTATTGGAGTGATTGAAGAAACCAATCTCCAAGGTATTTGGATAAAAAATCCAAAACCATGTACATCGTACACACTCATGATTTTCATCATGTACGTGTACATAACTCATTTGGCACAATGCTCATTACATCTCAGGATTTTGGATTTTGACGGTATTGGAGTGATTGAATGATTTTGGATTTTTCGTTGGTTTAAGCGAAAGATGGAAGAACGGCACTATTGTTCGGATTTAGTCTCAAGAGACTAAGGATAAGTCTCTCATGAACTATTTGAGGTCTTATGAAATTGATATACTTCGTATAGACTACTCATGATTCTAGATTACTTGATTCAAGTCTACTAGATTGACTATACTACCTCGTGTTTACTAGCTAGTCATGCGATGCCCTACAATATTCTTGTACCGATTGACTTTTGTTGACTAGATTACTTTTAAGTCTACTAGTCGATCATGTGATGCCCTACAATACTTGTTTGTTGATTGGCTATGATTGACCCTACTATACTTTGTATAGATTGGTCGATAATTTATAAATGTTATTTATGTTGTATTATATATGAAATGTTATTTATATGGTAATATTATATTGTTGTATATTTTATAATGGATACTAAACAATTGATGGTATATGTTTGACCCTGTGTTACTCTATGAAGAAGATCTTGATCATGAATGGAACACTTGTTATGGTGGGATGTAGTACGTTTTTGATTTATTTCAATTCCTAAGGTTATGATCCATGTCATATTGCTCGGAAAAGATTAGGCACATGATATGTATATAAATGTCGAGTTGTGCCTAGTCGAGCAATGATGTGTGCTAAGAGTATACATGTATAGAAATGGTCTTTTCTATGTTTTCTTACTCTAAGAGTAAAGTGATAAATATGGGTGGAGTCATATTTTGGCTTTATATTGATAAAATATAGTCCATATAAATGGAATATATTAGGCCCATGTAAAATTTGGTATAAAGGTGACATAGTCTAAATGATATTAGATGTATGGTAATCATAGGTTTGCCCTAGCCCAAGTGAAATATTTTGGGTGGTAAAGGTAATGATTACAAATGTTAGACATTGTGAAATGTTCTAAATGAAGCTCTAATGATAGAACTTAATGACTCGGTTGAGGTGTTTACACATTTGAGTCATGCGGTGTAATAATGAAAGCACCTAGCTTTTTAAAATGCCTAAACCAAATGGCTTTGTACTAATGTAAATTAGATCAAGGTTAAAGATGATTTGGGTGTGATACCCATTTGAGATTAGTCACTTGGATCCGTGAGGAAAAGAATGTAATGTCATTTGATTCTAATGTCCGTGTGATTTGGTAAAGGATCAAGGATTGACATGAGTTATTTATATGGATTCTCCACCAAGGTGGTTAGCTTATGAGCTATGAAAGTACATTTAACAAATAAGATGAATGTTTTTGGCAAAAGATAAAGTTTTTAAAAGTGTTGGAACTAGGACCAATTTTGGATAATCAAGGTTTATATCCATGGGTCGGTTACTCGGATCTCTAAAAGTGGAAAAGGCTAATGAGTAAACCGTGAGTTTCCTATATTGAAAATAAGGGAAATTAAGGTGCATGTTGATCAAGTGTTATAAGAGTTAATGTGATTTCCATGTCAATGAAATTGTATAGTGAAACTTTAGTCAAAACTAAAGGTGAAATATGTCTATATAAAGGTTGATGATACATGTTATGAGTCGTCTGAACATTGTCTTGTGACATGTTGGTGTTTCATAAAGCACATGTTTATTAATTGAGATATACTTGTAATAGGAAAACCATAAAGGACATGGGGGAGATGTGTGAGATCCTTGATAATAGGATATGGGGGAGGTGCGTGTAGAGGTACATAAGAAACGCTCCCTCATAAGCACACTCAAGTTGTGAGCTTGAAAGTTTATACCTAATAATGGTGTAATGACATCTTAAGCTCGGATATTCATGGTTAAATGGATATTTTTACTAGTGTTATCTAATGATTTATTTAAGGTGGATATGCCTTGAGAAAGACCATTGATTATGGGCTTTGGTATTGTCATTTTCTCTCGGTATTAGAGAGATTTATGGATGCTAGATGATTGCATAATAAGTGTGACAATGAAATGAAATTCCTAGTATTGGTCAATGCCGGTATAGAGGTGGTTATAAAACAAGATTATCCAAGTTTCGTTGTTGATGTGCACATAATGACTTGGGCTACTTCTGAGCCAAGTGAGCAATGAAAGGAAAAACTCCTTTGGTGTTGGAGGATTAATTGTGGTAAGACGATTACTCAAGAGTTGAGTTGTTTTAAGTTTGTACGTTGATAAGCGGTGTTTTACATACCGCAACTATGGATTATTAGCTAGTTTTGTATAGGATTATGTTATTTGTTTCTATGTAATCTGTATCATGGAGCTGTTCGAGAGAAGATTTACATACGAGATTCCAAGAGATGATACGAAGCATTGGAAGCATTGAAGCATAAGGAAGAAGCTGCTGAAGACGAAGACGAAGACTTCAAGAAATCAGTAGCTGCTACCTCAGACAACATAGCCGCACCCGCGGGTCTCAAGCCGCACCCGTGGGTTTCATCCTCAGCCAAGGATCCGAGAGAGCTCAAGCCACGCCCGCGGGTCCCAAACCACGCCCGCGGCCCTCTGCCATCCTGAAAATCTGGAGAATCCAAAACCGCGCCCGCGGCTATCAACCCGCGGGTGCGGTTCCTCGACAGAAGAATCAAATTGATGTCTTTGCCATTTGAAGTAATTTGTGTTCAATTCTGCAACTTTCTACACGTTTTGTTAACCTTAATTCGGCTGTTACAATAGCTGAATGCTATTTAAGTTGTGGATGATCATCCTTGATCATCTTACCTTTTGTTTTGCATAAGTTTTTGGAGAGTTTTTCACAAACTTATGAGTTGCTAAAGTTCTTTGTTTCACTTGGCGTTTGAAGCTTTTGGATTCAACAAGTTGTGAGTTTATCCTTTCCCTTTGTCTACTCTTTGATTGTCTCAACTCTCTTGTTTGTATTGTCGATGAACTAGATTTACTACTTTAGATTGATCACCTAAGTTAGTTTTATCTTATTCATATTGCTAGAGTTTGATACTTCTAGTTGAATTATCATACTTGTTGTGTAGCACAATCTATTTGCATGAACTAGTTGTGATTGTTATTAGAGAAGAGAGTTGAGTACATGTCGAGTATCCGACTAGTTGTCCATGATATTGCATGTATCTATCTATTCCTGAATGCATTGCTACTTTGTTATTGAACTTTGATAGTTTCAAAGTTATAATCGAGTAAGGGTTGTTAGGACTAGTTGGACTAATAACTATTCAAGAACAGGAATTAGAACGATCACTTGAGAACTTGACATAGGGATGAAAAGGATTCTAAGATCAACTTGTTAATCTAATTGTGGATAATCGCTAAGTGGAACACTTCGCTTAATATTGTTATAACCAAGTTGACATTCGATACTTCGTATCAAAACCATAAAAACCCCCCTTTTGGTTACGTTTATTGGTTAGTCATTGTGATAACTTAAGAATTTGATAAACTGATTCTCTTGGGATTCGACCCTTGCTTGCGCACTATATTACTCAGTTTGCATGTTAGGATTACTTGACTTGGCACACGACAAATTCGCCTCGTCATACGTACATGTTATGTCAAGTTGACCTCTTGTTGATAGGGGTTAGCTAGGGACTTGGTTGACAAGTCGGATTTAGGGATGGGTTAAGCCCGTTTGAAATCTCTAATGGTGGGACACCCAATTCCCCTCTAATACGACGTTAGGGGCTGAATTCAATGTGGAAAGCCCACACTTAGAGATTGGAGCACATGATATATGTATCATCCCAAAGTTGTGCTCGTACCTGCAACATTGAGTTAGGATGAAGTTCTCTTCTTAATGGACCTTTTGAAAAAGTGCATTTGCGGGTGCATGATTGAAAAGCGTCCACCTATATGAGTGTGAAGTGGTGCCGCTTCAATTAGCATGGGCTTGAATTTGTATGCACTCATGAATGGATTAGGACACATGGCCGTAAAAGTGTCAAGTAGCACTTGGAGTAGTGTGGAGACTTATGTGTGTTGTATCTTCAAGTACTCAAAATGGGTTGAAGGGTTCAATCCGTAGGACTCCCCGATTCTCGAGTATTTGGAATGTGTATGACACTAATGTGGAAATTCAATCCTAAGGACATTTTCATTTATGCATGAGTCTGGTACAAAGACTTGTTTTGAAAGGTGTGAGTCAAGGATTATACTAAAATGGGGGAGGAATGTTGGTGATTTTAGTAAATCAACGTTCGTTTTAGTGTATCGGGACTCTCATATTGCTAACGGGATATCGAGTCGTTAGAACGTGGGTTAGGAGTGTGTGGAGTACACACCCATGTAAACGAACTTGGATTCCAGATTCATATTTTGGAGTGTAAGGTTGGAGCATATGATCCGAGATATTAATCGGGTTGGAAGAGTTATGAACATGTTATTTGATATTAAGATAATATGTTAAAGTAAGGTATATAACCCGGACAAGGTCTGTCCGTGTTATTTATGTGCTAGAGGAACAAGGGCTTATAACCCGGTCCTCTCAGTCGGGATAAAATCCTGTGCTGAAAATAACTGCTTCAGAATATACTCCGGATAAGAGAAGATCAGGGTTATAAAGTGTCAGCGTGGGATATTCCACAAATATGCTCTTTTGGCGGTTGTAACCGTTTTTAACCGCCATTTTGTCTTCTCCAAGACATGAGGGACGACCCATACTCTATATATAGAGTCATTTGGGTGTTGGTAAGAGTTACGAACTTAATCAATCGATTTTACGTAATCAAAGTCACAAGTACAAAACACAAGTAAACTTCAAGTGTTTTTAGTTGATTGCCTTGATCTTCTAGAGTTTGTAATGTCTTATCCCACTCCAAATTTCGTGTAACCCAAAGGCAAGTGAATAGGGTCGAAATATTGGTTTCGTAAAGTGCATTTAACATGATTCGTTTGCGTATCCAAGCACCAAGATTGATCAACGACAACCCCTTATACAACATGTACTACTGCACATGGTTTGATTATTTCAGTTTCAGTTTTGAGCTCCAGTCAGAATACGAACTCTGTTTAACTCTGTTTAATCAATAAAACTATAATGTTGTAATCTGTTATGACTATGTGGAAAGTCTTCTTTTCCCTTAGTATTGGCCGTTTAACCGCGCACTCAACGTTTTTACACCGTACACTCTCTTGGGGACTACACGACGTGCAGTTGGAAATTTTTTTGGTTCACTCCAACTACACCGACGTGTAGTTGGAAACCAGTTCAAATTTTAATTTTTAATATAATTTTAATAAAATAAATAAATAAACCGGTTCGGTCCGGACCGGTTCGGGTTAAGGGTAAACCGATTTGGGTAACTTAGTTGGATCGGTGCCAACTACACGCCATGTAGTTGGATCGGAGCCAACTACACGCCATGTAGTTGGATCGAAGCCAACTACACGTCGTGTAGTTGGACTTATATTGTTAAAATGGTTAAGTGTAGGTCAACTACACGTCGTGTAGTTGGACGTCATCATGCTCACGTTAACAACAACGACTAAATTTTTTTGAAATTTGAATTTGATGACGTCATTAATGTATTGAAAAAAATAAAAAAAATTATATATGACGTCGCTGATGACGTCATCTCGAATTTTAACCGAACCGGTTTTCAAAAATATAATTAATTATTTAATTTATATACTGAACCGGTTTACAATTAATTACTAAACCGGTTATCAAAACCGGTTTAGTAATGAACCGGTTCAAGCCAACTACACGACGTGTAGTCCCGGGTTGAGTGTATGGTGTAAAAACAACGAGTGCGCGGTTTTTCTCGGTTAGTGTTTAAGCTGTAGAACAAGAAAAGAGTAGCTTGTTCAGACCAAGAACTTAAACAGCAAGAGATCAGGTAAATTATTTCAGTATTTAGGTACTGCAATGTTAGAGCTGATCCTTTGTAGTCTAATATTTGTTTGTAACTTAATATTCTCCAATATGCTTAGCTATTACAATTAAGGAGGCTTTTTATTGCTTGGATGTTACCTATTTGTTACTTCATCCGTAGTCTGATATCATTTTCTTGAGTGTGTAAATCATTTCGTGGTATTGCTGTTTGTTGGGTTTTCTATATTAGTGGCCAGTTCGCTCGTTTGTTTCTTTTAGAATCAACACTTTGTTTTTTCAAAAATCCAATCCACCACTCATGTGCCAGCAAGAACTAAAGTCTTCAAGGTTTTGAATATATGGCTTCAAACTTCTTTGTTTCCTAAACAAGCTCAAATTTACAAGAAATGAGAACCATATCTAACTAGGCTACATGAGTAATAAACAACATGAGAAAATGCACCACATATGTTTTCCATGTTGAAATGTGATTCAAACATCATCAAGTTAAGCTATTATTCTAAGTATTTTAGCATGTACTTTTGGTGAGGAATTTCAGCAATGTAATGCTGACTTTTTAGAGTGTACTTGAAGCTACTGTATTGTTTTGTTTTGTTGCCCATGCTCCTAGGAAGTGTGTTAGGTATGAAGTAGGTATGTAGGATAGTTGTTGAGTGTGTTTTATATATCCTTGTATTGCTTTCTATTCTAAGTTAATGAAGTAAGTTTGTTCACTGCAGAACACTCTTCATTCTTCTTCTTTCTCTGTCTTTGTGTTCAACAAGCATTGTTTTGCTGAACTTTTGCTAACAATTGGTATCAGAGCTCTCTGGGTTTCGATCCTAGAGAAGTTTGTGAGTGTTGTGAGAGTAAACACAAGGGAAACAAGGGACAAAGAGAGTCATGCAGAATCTGGGAACACACAATAATGGGACTTCACAGTTGCCCATTTTCAAGGGTGTGAAATATCAGTTTTGGAGCTTGAAGATGATGACTTTGTTCAAGTCTCATGAGCTATGGAATCTAGTGGAAGCTGGGTATGAAGATGATGGCACAGAGGAGCCAGATCAAGCTCTAAGGGAGAAGAGAAAGAAGGATGCAAAGGCTTTGTTTATGTTACAACAAGCCTTGGATGATGAGATTTTTCCAAGGATAGCTTCAGCCACAACCTCTAATGAAGCTTGGGACACCCTGAAGAATGAATATCTTGGAGACAAAAAGGTCATCACAGTAAGGTTGCAGTCCTTGAGAAGAGAATTTGAAACTTCTCTCATGAAAGACAAGGAACCAGTGCAGGAGTACTTGTCTAGGATTTCGGGTGTTGTGCAGCAGATGAGAGCTTATCGAGAAGAAATGAGCAATCAACATGTTGTTGGTAAGGTACTTAGAAGTCTTACTAACAAGTATGATCATATAGTTGCTGCTATAGAGGAGTCAAAAGACATGGAAACCTATTCCTTTGATGAACTCATGGGCTCTTTACAAGCTCATGAAGAGAGGTTGAACAGAACTGGAGATCAGAAAGAAGAAAAGGCTTTCATGGGAAGAAATGAAAGCAGAGAAGGATCCAGCCATTATAGCCAAAGAGGAAAAGGTAGAGGAGGCTTTAGAGGAAGAGGTCGAGGCAGGTTTGGCCAAAACAGTGAAGGCAAAGAGCATGGCCAAAACAAAAGCATGCTCAAGTGCTACTACTGTAAAAAACCTGGACACAAGGAGGCTCAGTGTTGGAAGAAAGAGAGAGAACATGTTCAGGGAGAGCAGAAGAATGACCAAAGATCAAACTTTGTTGAGCAAGGAGACAACTTGTTCCTAGCCAAGCAAGAAGAGAAAGAAGATCAAGAAGAGAGGATGCTCATAGCACAAGATCCTGAAGGAAAAAATGCAAGTGAGGTTTGGTATGTTGACAGTGGTTGCTCAAACCATATGTCAGGAGCCAAACACATGTTTAAGGAGCTTGACTTGTCAAAGAAGAGCACTGTGAGGCTTGGTGATGACAAGCAACTTGAAGTTAAAGGCAAAGGTGTTGTTTCTGTCAAGACTGTACAAGGCAAAACAAAGTTGCTTCATGAGGTTCAGTATGTGCCTCAACTTGCTCATAATTTGCTAAGTGTAGGCCAGTTGATGGTTTCTGGGTATTCTTTGTTGTTTGAAGGAGATATGTGTATAATCAAGGACAAAAAGTCCAAGGAGACAATCATGAGAGTTGGCCTGGGAAAGAACAAGGTTTTCCCTCTAGTGTTGCCAAGAAAAGATAGCAAAGTCTTGCTTGTCAGAGGAGAGGAGAATGCAAGGCTTTGGCATCTAAGGTATGGACATCTGAATGTCCAAGGTCTCAAGCTGCTAGAGACTAAGGAAATGGTGAGTGGGCTTCCTAAGATAGGAGAGCTTGAACTATGTGAAGGCTGCATCTATGGGAAGCAAGCCAAAGGGTCATTTCCAAAGGGAATAGCATGGAGAGCAAGTCAGTGTCTTGAGTTGTTACATGCTGACTTGGGTGGGCCAATGAGAACAGATTCTCTTGGAGGAAGCAAGTATTTCTTCCTTATTACTGATGACTACAACAGAATGAGTTGGGTCTATTTCTTGAAGGCTAAGTCTGAGGCCTTTGACAACTTCAAAAGGTTCAAGGAATTGGTGGAGAATCAATGTGACAAGAAGATAAAGGCCTTAAGAAAAGATAGAGGTGGGGAGTTCATGTCAAGAGAGTTCAATGAGTTTTGTGATGAACATGACATAAGAAGAGATCTTACAGCTCCCTACACTCCAGAGCAGAATGGTGTTGCAGAAAGGAAGAATAGGCCAATTGTGAAGATGGCTAGAAGCATGTTAAAAGCCAAAGGAATTCCCAATGAATTTTGGAGTGAAGCAGTGGCCACAGCTGTGTACATCCTAAACATCTCTCCTACAAAGGCAGTGATGAACAAGACCCCTTTTGAAGCATAGAGAGGAAAGGCTCCAAATGTGAGTCATTTGAGAGTGTTTGGCTGCATTGCATACACCATGATCAATATAAGAGGAAAACTTGATGAGAAGTCAGAAAAGGTGATCTTCATTGGATACTCTTCACAGTCAAAAGCTTACAGGTTGTATAATCCTGTAACAAGAAGAGTGATCATTGGAAGAAATGTGGTGTTTGATGAGGAAGGAACTTGGGACTGGAATGTTGTTGTAGACAAGGAAGATAGCAAAGGGAAGACTGTTGTATTTGAACCTTTAGAGGAGAATGCTCAGCCTATGAATGAACTTGAGAGTCCTTCAAGCTCACCTTCATCATCATCATCAAGTGGGAGTGTGACTTCTTCAAGCACATCAAGCTCATCAAGTGGAACACCACCTAGAGGTATGAGATCTCTAACTGAATTGTATGAGACTTGTGACTTTGCCTTGATTGTCACAGAGCCTGTAAGCTTCAGTGAAGCTGTGACAAAGAAAGAATGGCAAGCAGCCATGTAGGATGAGATGAATGCAATTGTTAAAAACAAGACATGGGAGCTTGTTGAGCCTACTGCAGAGAAGAATGTCATAGGCTTGAAGTGGATCTTTAGAATCAAGTGCAACTCAGATGGAAGTGTTCAGAAGCACAAAGCAAGGTTGGTTGCCAAGGGCTATGCACAAAGAGAAGGGATTGACTTTGAAGAAACCTTCTCACCAGTGGCAAGGTTTGAAACAGTGAGAGTGATCTTGGCCTTGGCTGCTCAACAAGGCTTGCCAGTGTTTCAACTTGATGTCAAGTCTGCATTTTTAAATGGAGAGCTGCAAGAAGAAGTCTTTGTGGAGCAGCCTGAAGGTTTTGTCAAAGCTGGAGAAGAGCACAAAGTCTACAAGCTGGTCAAGGCTCTGTATGGATTGAAGCAGGCTCCAAGAGCTTGGTATAACAAGATAGACACTTTCTTCATCAACAAGGAGTTCACAAGGAGTGACAATGAACCTACCTTGTATGTTAAAAGGCAAGGGAAGGAGGAGTTCATAGTGTTGATGACATTATCTACTTTAGCTCATCACAAAAGTTGTTGGAGGAATTCAAACAAGCCATGACAACTGAGTTTGAGATGACAGACTTGGGTTTGCTACAATACTTTCTTGGGTTAGAGGTGAAGCAAAGAAGATATGGAATCTTTGTATGCCAGAAGAAGTATGCTTGTGACCTGCTAAAGAGGTTTCATGCGGACGAGAAGAGTGAAGCTGCAATCACTCCTATGAATGCCAATGAAAAGCTTCAAAGAGAAGATGGAACTGGAAGAGGAGATGAGAGGATATTTAGAAGCCTTGTAGGAGGTCTTAACTACCTCACTCATACAAGGCCAGACATTGCACATAGTGTAAGTGTGGTGTCAAGGTATATACACAATCCGAGCAAGCAACATCTTGGAGCTGCCAAAAGGATTTTAAAGTACATCTTAGGGACTTCAAAGTATCGTCTTTGGTATGAGAAGACTAATGTTTTCAAGCTTGTAGGACACACAGATAGTGACTGGGCAGGGTGCATTGGTGACAGGAAAAGTTGCTCAGGATCTGTGTTTAATCTAGGCTCAGGTGCAGTTACATGGAGCACAAAGAAACAAGAGACAGTTGCATTGTCTTCTTCAGAGGCTGAATATGTTGCTGCTGGTGCTGCTGCAAGGCAAGTGATGTGGCTTAGGAAGTTGCTGAATGACCTGTGTTGTAAGCAAGAGGAAGCTACAGAGATTTGGTGTGACAACAAATCTGCTATAGCCATGACCAAGAATCCAGCCTTTCATGCAAGAACAAAGCACATTGAAGTGCAACATCATTACATAAGGAAGCTTGTTGTAGAGGAGAAATTGGTGCTCAAGTTCTGTGGCACTAATGAGCAAAATGCAGACCTATTCACTAAGGCTCTCAACCAAGGCAAGCACAAGTTCTTTAAGGATAGAATTGGCATGAGGAAGTTTGAATCAAGAAGGGGAGTTGAAATGTGATTCAAACATCATCAAGTTAAGCTATTATTCTAAGTGTTTTAGCATGTACTTTTGGTGAGGAATTTCAGCAATGTAATGCTGACTTTTTAGAGTGTACTTGAAGTTGTTGTACTGTTTTGTTTTGTTGCCCATGCTCCTAGGAAGTGTGTTAGGTATGGAGTAGGTATGTAGGATAGTTGTTGAGTGTGTTTTATATATCCTTGTATTGCTTTCTATTCTAAGTTAATGAAGTAAGTTTGTTCACTGCAGAACACTCTTCATTCTTCTTCTTTCTTTGTCTTTGTGTTCAACAAGCATTGTTTTGCTGAACTTTTGCTAACATTCCATACGATATTTATGAAACTAAACCTTAGTTCGGTTCTTGGATGAAGGAACCATAAGCCTAATTAGAACTTCAAGGGCTGATGGAGACGCCAACTGCTCACTCTTTCTAAAAGTTCCACTTAAAAGAAATTTTGGAGCTTTTGGTGAGGAAAGAAAATTCTATACATAAGAAAGAGATAAAAGAGCATAAGAGGAGAGCTTGGAAAATTAAATAAGGGATGATATATTGAAATACTGACTACCTCTATCCCAACTGCAAGACCAAGTTCTTGTGTATGGAGTTGATTTGTCACTTGGCACCTACACATAAATCTCCTTGGAATACCTGCAGATTAGACTTCATCATTTTATTGATAGAAGATTTTGATGCTTCTAGCTAGGAAGAGTGGAAGACGATTCTTCTAAAAAATATACCGAGAAAGTGAGAAACCAGCCATACATTCAACGAAAGGATGTTTTGTGCGAAGTATTTCGGACATTCCTTCAATAAGAAAGAGGTTGATACACATGTGAGGATATGTTCACACCGTTATTGCCACAGTCACAAAGATGGAAACCTGCACTAGTAGGAAAAGGGAATTTTACCACAGTCCAAGGAAACCGTGGTATTATAATATCATTGGCATTTGTACCACGGTTTTCAGAAAACTCGTGGTGTTTATAGTAATCTTTTACCCCGCATATTTTTAAATTGTATATTTACAACGGGTTGTTTTCCATCCGGTGTAATTTTTCTCATTATTTACCCCGATTTTTGTTGTATTTTTATATTAACGACGGTTTACTTAGGCATCGTGGTGTAAAACAATGCTGATTTACCCCGGTTTTCCTACCTCGATAAATTGACCACGATTTGGAACTATAACCGTGTTAAATGTAATTAGGTTTTTTAAAAAAAATTCAGAAATTGAAACCGCTAGGTTAGCCTTCCTCCACTTTCTTATATCCGTGAAGCGCCTCGCCAGATCGACAATTCTTATCATCTTTTATTCCTGCCTCACCCATGGTGATGGAGAATCTAGTTGGTAAAGTACTGATCTCAAAAACCCTCCAAGAGCGAGGTACTATGTGTGAGAATAGGATTCTCACATCGGAAGTTGGGTTAATAATACTCCGTAGTTCACTATATAATACCATGGATTACTCTTTCTATTTTCAATTGGTTTTAGGATGGAACCTCATGAGCTTGTACTGTGCGTCCAATGCGCATATGAGCTAATATACACGACCCCCGTTATCACTATGCCTCCCGCTTTTGAAAACCTAACCACATCGGTTATGTCGTCCCCGCTACAAGATAAGTCACATCAGGCCTCCGGTGCCAGATATGAAGCTGTGAATTCGATCAATGGGAAACAAATAATATCGAGAGAAGAAGATTCGTTGTGCATAGAGGTATGAGTGCTTCATCAGTTGTCTGAATTGGAAAAACGAAATTCTAGGGTGTGATGTATTCAAGAGGTTTTTCTTTAGGGCTTTGTTTACTTTTCTTGGGTTACAGATATAGGTGTTTGATACAACCGTTGTTGTTCATCCAAGATTTTGACTCCTTTTTCATTGCTTCCGTTACTATAATGATAATTTTGTGTTAATATGAGGATTTTCTTTCTTGCTAATATCAGGTCTACAAAGCAATTTAGTGGTCGGGGATTTTTGTTGTATTAGGCAAAACAAACGCTACCTAATTGTGGTGCCTAAAGAGAATTACTCTATACATTTTTCATCTACTGCACCATGTTTATTAGTTATCAGTATCCTATTTAAAGCAATTAGCTTAAAATTCAACCTTACTATCCTATTCATCTCTTTTACTAAAGTCTTTGGTTTGAAAATTTATTATTCTTATTGATCTAAAGTTCAAAAATTGGTACATTTATAAAGAAACATGCAGTGGGTTGAGGACCAAGTTGATAATGCTAAGAAGAGAGCTATGCTAATGGCAATAAAGTATCTAAAGTTGCTTCAGATGAAGCTTATACTCATTTGGACCTTCATTCCTTGCAGTAAGTTTTTCATCTTCGCTATTAACGCTTTCCTTTATGTAAGTAATTTCGTAAGTAAATATAATATCTCTACAATTACATAAGTTTTCTACATGATATTAGAGGCATTTGAAACTCATCGTGTTGTTAGAATTATGATAAACTAAGATGCATCCAATGGACTACTTATTCACACATTATTCATCAATAATCTTTAGCATAAGGAATCTCGATGGTGTGCATATGCCCAATCTTCCAATAACATGCTAAATGTTGTTTGTGTAAGAGCATAAACATTCATGATATTAGACTTTTTACTCTTTTTATTTTTGTTGAAGACCATTCCAGATCTTTGTCGGGAATTGTCTCAACTTCAATACATGTATATTTTTCAAGGTCCCTTTAATGCAGGTTGCACTCTCTGTTTCTGTTTTTTACTTTTGTGATTTAACTACCTATTTTATATTCATATTTATTGGTTTCAGGGGATTATGATATTTTTGTCATGCACCGGAAATTTACATCCAGACAAAAAATGGTAATAGTAGAAGTCTTGATGCCTATTGTCCCTCACTTAATCCTCTAACTTGTCCTGCCTTTTCTTTTTATCTCTCCTTGCTCACTAGATTGGCTTTTCTACTGAATAATTCATTGATTGCTTCTCCCAGATTAAAGCCTTAAGCATCAACACACGTATGAGATGAAATCTCAATGGTCAAAGCCTATGACCGCGTTAAATTGGCTTTCACTTGTAACATGTGAGAGTTATTCTTTTCCTATATTATGGCATGAAATCATGTAAGAAATAGGACTTCTTAAAGGGAGAAATGATCTATCGCTCCCTATTTAGAAGTTTTTTCTTTTTGCACTTCATAAGGTCAATTTACCGTTGTGGTTTTCTTTGAAATATGATATATCACTATTGACATTAAGACATTTATATGGTATCAGGTAATTAAGGATGATGAAGAGTACAAGGTTGGGTGGAGGAGGTGATGGCTAAGCTAAAAGACTTATGATTAAAGCAAGAAGAGTAGAAAAAGAATTGGAAGAAGCAACATTTGTTCAAAGTTTCATATAATAGTTAGTATTTACATTATATATTTCATACTTTATTTAGTTAATAAATGTAAAATTCATGTTTTAGTATAGAGTATTTTTCAGACTTGTTTGGAGTTATTGAAATTATCTTAATACAATGATGTCTGGCTCAATGTATTTATGACTAGATTTGTGTTTATTTTATTTTGTGTCTGGTGTTATGATATACAATATGTTATAATTTAGGTATTAAAAAGGTTGCTCAAGTTTATCATGGATTAATTACTTTTACTACGACCGTAAACTACTTTGAAAGAATAAAGTCTTACTACAGATTTAGACTACTTTAAATTGGTGCATTTTTACCACGGTTACCTTATTTACCACAGTTCATCAACTGTAGTAAATATACAACCGTGGTAAACAAGTTAACCACGGTTACCTGCTGAAGTTGCATTTCTGTTTTTTTTAGGTGTCAGTTTTTGACATTGTTCAAGTTGAGGGGTAACTTTGATATGTCTAACCTTCTTACTTCACACTTTTGTTTTTCTGGTTTCAGAATTTTTTTTCATTTAAATAGTCGTAGTGTCTGGTTAATCGCTGAAGTTTATGCTAATGTTGTCAAATGGGTTTCACTAGAACTTAGTGGTTGCACCTTTTATTTCAGATGAATTTGTATGGGAATTAAAGATCATTCTTTTTTAGGGTAAGCTTCTTCGATGTGTTCGTCGAGACTTTATCCCGGAAGTTGTAGGATTTGATGTTAGATTTGGGGTCCTTGACTTCTGTAGTTGGTCGTTTGACAGACGGATTTCCCGCCCACCCTCACTCGAAATGCCTCCCTCGGCCGCGTTGGCGCCTTCTCCACCACCAAGAAGAACCATAACGTCACCACCTTGCACAAACGATAATCACAGAGGTTGTGGATGATGAAATAAGGTTTAGGTTCCCGACCCCTGCTTCTCTTACTCTTTCATATTCCCCACAACAACTTGCCTGACATTCTTCTTGCCTTAATCGGGCGCCTTCCCTTGCGGTAACTTCTTTCCTTCTTCTTCTTCTCTCTTTGTTATTGTATTTAGCCTATATTGAGGAATTACAAATAGAATTACACATAAGGTATCTTCATTTGCCCTGTTTCGCTTTCATCCATAGTATGTATGTGAGCATCGAAGACACTCGATAAGAGCAATTCTTGAACTTTTGAATTTGTTATTCTTCTTTTCTTACTCTTTAATTGATTTATTTCCATTTTATAGTGTAATGACGATGAACAAAGGAGGAGAGGCACTACTTACACATTTTGGTTTTGCAAATAAAATATCACATATGGGAATGTAGTCATCAAAGATTTTTAGGTTTTTTGTAACCCCTTGCATTTATTTTTACCGAATTGTTGACAAATTTAGAAACATATTTTTATTTTTGATTTATGCTATCGAATGTAATCAAATTTCGTTGCATTTTTTATACTATGTTGCATCTTTTATTAGTCTTTTGTGATTACTATGATTTTGAATTGGATATTTGTGAACATATTGAATTTAGAAGTCAACATAATAAATAATTTATTTTTAATATTTTTGGTGGATGATTGAAAATTCAAGTAAGAGTAATATAAATGATACATCGGATGAACATGACCGAAAATCACATCTAAAGTAGACACACTTACCTCATAGCGGAATGTAAAGTTGTATCACCATGTGTATCTCTATCAATTTGTTGATCGATTCTGTTTATAAAACTTAACTTCAAAGGCTACAATGTTGTATTAACCTCAAACAATTTTGGTACGTCTATCTAATAATATTAAACCGTATACAAAAATGGTAGGTAAGCGCGCGGTCACGAATCTAGTACAAATAGTACTCCCTCCGATCGTAATTGTATTTCGTTAAAGCCCAAGACACATGGATTAAGAAAATTCTAATGTAACCTTTAATCACATTAAATTCCATAAAAAGCAAGAGACATTAGTGTTGGTTGAAGTGCAATTTTACCTATACCTTATGTGGCATATGGTGCTTGGTTAATCTAATATGGAAAACATGAGAGAGAAACTACACCATTAATTAGAAGAGGCTTGAAAATTGAACTAACATTTAAAATTGTCTAAAACTAACTATAATTATGTTCATGAGAAGAAGTCCAAAACGAACTATAATTATGATCAGAGAGAGTAATAAACATGATGAAAAGACTTTGTGCAATGCTTCATATTAAGTAAGGTCTTGCTAGAAATATACTAAGTATAAAGTATTGCTAGAAATATACTAAGTATAAAGTAGTTTATACCTCTTTTTTATAAATTTTGCAACTTGTCATAAATTTTGAAAATACTAAAAAAGATTTTAAAAATAGTGAAAAGAGTAACTCTGACATCTCTATTTAATGGGGCCCATTACAATTACTTTCCTCATCTTGTATCTCAATTTTCTCTCCTTCACCGTCGTTAATAGAAAAGACTACATTTACATGCTCCGTTCGTCCCAATTTGATAGTGTAATTTGATTTTCTGACACTATTTACGAACCGAGACACTACTAGAAAATGCGTGTATTTTCGACGCTTTAGGTTCGACGCTTTGTAAAAGCGTCGAGCGAATCTAGCTCCGCGCCTCAATTTCCGACACTTTTTCTCGACGCTTATTATTGTCGACCCTGCTGACGCTTAAATACGTCGATATGGATAAATAAGCGTCGAAATTTTTACCAGATTATTAATTTTAAAAATAAACTACTTTAATCCCTAAGAAGTAAAAACCCTTTCATCTACTCCGCTGTGCCGAAAATTGTGATCCCGCTATGTTCATCTACTCTCCCTCTCCCTCTTCCTGAGCCCTTGCCGCTATTTCCATGTCCTTCATTCTCTTTACTCCTCCATCGCCAAAACCTCTCTTTCCCGCCTTTTATGGCCGCCAATTCCAGTGCTACCAGGGGAGTCGCAACCTTCGGAAAGCGAATCGTCAACCGCGCTGCTTCTGTCGCTCCTTCTCTTGCTGCTTTCAGGTTCGATCATCCTCTTCAATTTCTACTTATTCCGTTCTGATTTAGCTCTAATTGAAGTTCCATAAGTAGTTAATCTGCTCATATTGCGTCAGTTCATTGAGGATGTGTTGATTATTGTATTCTGGAAATCGCTCTGTTGTTCTGTTTGTGAGTAGACAAAGAGGCCTTACTGCTTATCATTCTATCTTCTTCTTTAATTCCATTTTCGGTGGTAGGTAGATCATCTACCCAAACCTACCGTCTGATCTTGATGCTGCATTTTCCAACTGGATTCATGATTGTGTGTTTTAAACAATTGGATGGGGGAAGAAATCGTTAATTTAAAATTAAAATATAATCTAGGTGATATATTCTGCAACAATATGTTAGCATTTAGGGTCAACCTTACCATATGGTATTATTTATATGCTCGAAAGCATTCAGTTAAGAACTTTAAAAACTCTTTCATAGGTGCTCAACATAGACACCAATACTGAAGAAGGAAGATTGAGAAAGGCTTTAGCAGGTGGATTAAATAAACATGCGAAAAGAATTAAAGTCTTTATGATCAATGGGTATAAATTTCGTACTGTCGATCGAGAAGAATTTTTGAAAACTCAAAACTCCGGAGTAATGGTTGAAGCAGATGGAGCAACATATTACGGGAAAATCACTGACATATATGAGTTAGATTATTTTGGAGAATATAAAGTTGTTGTCTTCCGTTGTTCATGGGTTGATATAGATAAAGGCTTGATAACATATGCTAACGGGGGAGCTTGTGTTAACTTCTCTAAGCTGATGCATACTGGAAAATTATTGCGAGATGATCCTTTCATATTTTCTTCCCAAGCTAAGCAAGTCATGTACGTTGAGGATGAGCTAAGGAAGGGATGGTTTCATGTTATTAGGACTAAGCCTAGAGATTTGTTTGATTTGGGCAGTGCTATGTCATAGTTGGAACTATTTTACTCTTTACAGTTTAAGTCACTTTTACTTTGAGTTTCTGCTGGATTTTGAGCTCTGAGTTTTTGCTGGATTTTGAGTACTTAGTTTTTGCTGGTGTTCAGTTCTGAGTTTCTTCTTGAGTTTCTCCTTTTTGGATGTTGTTATGTTTTTCTGGAATTGTTCTGAGTACTTAGTTTTTGCTAGTGTTCAGTTAAAATGTTTATTTGCAGGGATAATTTTTTGTTGTGTTATTGATGTTGGTATTATCGACATGTAAATGTACAGTTCATATTAAACTTTTTCTGCTATTTTCATGGGGCCTTCACAACTAAACTGAACTGCAGGAACTGAACTGAACTGCAGGAATTTGTTATTGTGTTCTTCGTATTGGTTCAGCAAAAACTGAACAGAACTGCAACAATTTAGAGCTGGGTGCTGCAGATCATTGCTAGTTCAGCTCTAGTTGAACTCTAACCTTTCCCTTTCTACTTTTTCTTTCTCTTTTCTTTCTTTTTTTCTTAGATTCTTTGCTCATGCATTTTTTTTATAGGAGACTCAAAAAGATGAGTTATAGAAGTAAACGGACAAGAACAAATGATGATCAATCTATGCGGAGTACTGCATCTTCCCCTGTGAGATCATCTCTCCTATCAACCCATCATCCTTCTCTACAGCTAGAAGAAAGGCATCCTTTGAGGAAAAAACAGCTTGGGCTAGCAAAGCCTCATGTAGCTGCTCCAACAATACCCAAGCCTTTAGCGAAAAGACCTAGAGTTTCATCCTCAAATTTAGATGCAAACATACGACCAACTGAAGGAGTAACAGCACATGTGGAACAGAGACCCCACCCTACCAATGGCAAACAACAATATGCATATCCACCACATCTGGATCCGAACTATATTAGGAGGAAGTTGCATAAGTCTAGAGCTCCCGTTTCAGCTGATATCACCAATGTGGGGGAGAGATGTCATCCGACAAAAGTGCCACAAACATCATATGAACCACCACTTCTTGAGAGATCTCAAGTAAGAGCTGAAACACAAGACTTGGATGATCATACGCAAGAAGAGAATGAGCAGTTTGATGACCTATTTGATTATCAAGTAAATGAGCAGCCTAGTGAGCAAGTGAATGAGCAAGCCACTCAGGAAGATAACTTTGATGTTGATACATTGCAACAAAGGAATGAGCCAGCAAGTGTGAAGCAAGTAACGTCAACTAGACCTCGAAAGATGACGAAAAGGACGGTGGTACCTGATTGGGTTACTCCATCAAACTATAATCCAAAGGAAGATGTTCTAACCATTGGTAATATTTCTCAAGTTGTTTTTTAATGCTCTCATTTAATGTTTTTTTGTTTAACATTGATATACTTTTATATGTATAGATGTTGAAGAGAATCAAGAAATTTTAACTGGGTCGATACAACCCCAAGATGTTGATAATCTTAAAGATAATGTCAGATGCCTAGTCCATTTCAATGATCTCAACCAACCAATTCGGCGAGCTGGAAATGTTTTAGCAAGATACCTTGGCTGGATGGTGAAGTATGAGAAATATTGTCCAATTGGAGTGAAAAGTTGGCATGAGGTTAACAACCAATTCAAAGCTGACATAATTAAAAGAGTTCGAGTAAGTATTCTGTAACATCTTTTCTTTTTCGGAATTCATTGTACTAATGATAACTATTTCAATATGCATTTTTTATGAACAGGCTAAATTTGTAATTCCAGATGGATCTTTATATGATAAAGCAATCCTGATGCGGGCTGGCAAGAATTGGAGGAACTATAGATTTGAGTTGAAGAAGGAGTATTTTCATCCAGACAAGATGACAAAAGAACAAATCATAAATAAAGGACCTGATGGACATACAAAAGACAATTGGATTCGCTTGATTGAGTATTGGTATTCTGAGAAAAGTGAGGTAAAACCATTTTAATAACTCATCTACATATATATCCATGTAATTCTTAATTAATTAAAAGAACTTTTTTCATGAATACAGTCATTAGCCAAAATTGGTAAGCAGGCACGTAAATCCCAATCCCATGTTCATACCACTGGTGCGAGAAGCTATGCTAATTTACGGGCTGATTATGTAAGATTTTTTAATAGATTGCATTGTCGGTTTCCTACATTTTCAGTTTGCTGTTAGTTTATCTATAGCTGGTTAATTACAGTACTGTTTAAACTTTTTATGGTCTGGTACTGTTGGACAATTGTTTTGTTCTTTCTGTTGGTTCAGCAAAGCAACAACTGAACTGAACTACAACAATTTAGAGTTGGGTGTTGCAGATTATTGCTAGTTGAACTCTACACTTACTGAACTTCATTACTTCATTACTTTTTATGGTCTGGTACTGTTAGAAATCTTTTTATGGTGTGGTACTATTAGAAATCTTTTTATGGTCTTGTACTGTTGTGTTCTTTTTATGGTCTGGTGTTGCAGATTTCTGTTGTATTTTGTTTACTATTGTACTGTATTTTGTTTACTTCCTAGAGGCTATTATTGTAGAGTGGCTGGGGTTTTAAAAAATGAATCTTGGGTTGTTTGATTCTGTGTTGTGGAATGTGAAAAATATAGAAGAAAAAGCGAGCCCCGTTTCCGTTGGGTTGGATTTACAGGGGACAGTAAAAGTGAAGGAGAGGGAGCAATTGCCTCAAATACTTCATTTGATATTTAATTTACTACAGAAGCTATGGCTAACTAAGTTTATAATGATGAAATATGACTATGTTTGATGGATAAACTGTCACCTTTCACTCCAGTTGTTATCTTCTCCCGAAATTGACAATTTTAGTTCATGGCTTAGGGAAAAAGAAAGAGAGCTACTTGTGGATTAGTCAAAGTCCAGTCTATTGATTGATAGACTTTAGTTTTCAATCTCATTTATTATTCACTTTTAGTGTTTCTTTACGGAAAAACAGTAAAGAAGACATAAAAAGAATAAGGAAAAGAAGGTTGGATCACATAGTTAGGAGATTCTCTGTTAGAAATCTTATTATTGTTGACAATTTTTTTAATTTTAATCAGGTTGATTCTAACAATGGAGAAGAGCCCAGCCATCTAACATTCTTTAAGATGTCTCACACGAAAAGTACAGGAGGCTTTGTTGATAATACACTATCTGCTGAATTTTTGGTATAAACTTACATATCTATCTTACTTGTTTATTGATTTGTATTATATTCATGTGACTATATATTTTATATTTTGTTTGTATCAACACAGGAAGAAGCAAACCTCAAAGTTCAAGAACTAATCAAGCAATCTTCACCGTCAAAGCATGTTGCTGAAATTGAAAATGAGGTATTTGATAGTCTAATGTATGAGAATGATCATCCTAAGAGACCAATTGGTTATGGGCACGGTGTCAAACAAACCCAAATCTTTGGAGTACAAGGCATCTTGAAGAAAGGAGGATATAGATCTTCTATGACACCCAACAACTCTAGTCAGCTAGAAATCATGAAAGCACAATTGTCAGATATGGAAAAAGAAAATCAGGAGCTTAGGAGTAAGATTGATCAAAGTAATGACAGAGTTGATCAAAGTAATCAAGTATTGCTTCAAACACTTCAAGCATTCCGTAGCGGAAAGATCTCTGATGAGGTTTTTAATACTCTTCAAGCAGCATTATCTAGGCCTAATTCGCAGGTATGTATTTATTTTCATTTACTAAGACTCTATTTCTTGATTATCTTTCTTAGCAATTTTGTTATGAAGAACTTATAAATTTATAAACCAGGTTCAAAGTTAAACCAAGTTCTGTTTAGCAACATTTGCTTGAATGACTTGCTGTATTTTGTGCTCCTGATTTCCTGGAATGTTTTTGTAGTTATTTGAATGTGCAGGTCGCTTACTTTGTTCATTTACATTGATGTGCAGGTCGCTTCAGCAGCAAGTGGTAATAGTACTCGCATGGATTAGATGATCTCTTCAAGTAAATCATGAAACCGAATGTTTCGATTCTATCGGCTTAGAACATTAACTGAATGCAAGTTCGAATATTAGTACTTTTTAGACTATTTCGCCTTTGAATACGCTATTGTGTTGCGCGATGACATTGGTTAATATATGATTGTCTTTTGATTTAAGAGCTTGATGTATTGTATATATCTAGATTTTTGGTGAAATAGAGGTGATTTTTTGTGAAATACATGGATGAGCAGGTCGTTCGACGCTTTATAATCAAAGCGTCGACAATGTTAAATTTCCCGACACTTTTTTGCGTCGAATACCAATTATCTACTCGCGGAAAACATAATTTGTGTCAGAATAAAGCGTCGACACTTATCGACGCTTTATATTGTCGAGAACTCAACGCAGATAAACTGTTTCCCTAAAAGCGTCGAGAAGATATCTCGACAATGTAAAGCGTCGGCTTTTTAAACGTCCTCGACGCTTTAAAATGTCGAAAAAACGTCAATAAAAAAATAACACAAAGCGCCGGTAACAATTTATCGACAACAAAAAGCGTCGACCCTGTCGTCGTAATAAAGCGTCGATAAAAAAGCGTCGAGGTTGCAATTACTGACGCTGAAAATCTCGTCGCTTTTTTGAAGCGCCAGGATGTTTATTATCGACGCTTTTAGGCGTCGAAAACCCATCAAAAAAGCGTCGCAAATCGACGCGTTTTCTAGTAGTGAGAGAATTTTATAGATTTTCTCCAATAAAAAAAAAAATAGTTGTGTGGGGTCTTATTTGATTCGTCTTAACGAGTACTTTAACAATAATAAAAAATTATAATTTTTAGTAACATACAATTAGAGTTATTAACGATACAAAACGTGTCTCGACATATGTGTCGAAATATAATGGGACTATTAAAATGGGAGAGAGAGTAATAAAAGATTCTTTTACACACGAGTATTGAGGTAATTTCATACGACAAAACAAGTAACTCAAAGCCGACCGTACTCTTTAGTCTTTACTCTTCATCTTCAGCCTTCTCTCCTCCCCCAATTTTCGGATTAGATATTCTTCCTCTCTCTTTCAATTGTACAACCACCATCTTCATCTTCAACATTCGTCATGTTCGTCTTCCACCATGGACAAACAAATGGAGCCCCATTTCATCGGCACAAGCGAAGGTCAAGCGTCGCCGGTGAAGGTCGAACGTCGTCGATGAAGATGGATAATTAATTGATGATTGAAGTCCCATCTAAAAAATGGGCATCTAGATCTGAAGTTGGGAAAACATTTCAAAACCCTAAAAACAAAAAAATTGGGCAAATTAGCTTTGCGAAGAGGCGTTGAATCATGAATGCTTGGGGTTGATGGCTGGGGAAGAAAATTTGGGACGGTGGGGCTGGTTTAAAATTTAAAGGGTAACTAGCTGGTTCAATTTTTTTATAAGTGAAATAGTAATATTTATAAGCAAACGTTAAGTGAGACAAAGTGTTAATCAAAGTGAGATCTGAAAACTCTCATACATTCATTTGATTGTCTTATGTAAGTAATACATAAAACTAAGGTTCTGTTTGCTAAACTAGTTTAAGTTACATAACTAGTTACTAAACTAGTTTAAATTGTTAAAAAATGATAAACTGCGTTTGAAAGCTTTTAACTAGTTACAAGTTACTTGGATTAAAATTTTAGTCTATTTTCATTTGTTATTCGAGTGGCCCTTTCCGAATGGCCCATTTTCCAGGCTCTGCTCGTGGTGAAATCGTGTTAAACACCAACGTAAACCCTATTAATTTGAACAAATTATTATACCAATGTTTCTTCATGTATAAGTGCGTTAGACCTATTCATTTTATTAGCTTACAAAATTGTGAGGCATCGTATACACCAACTTGGTTCTTTACTGCATTTCTTTTCAGACTCATTCGTAAAATCAGTAGCATCAAGGTTCCAACTGAAGTGTGAGCCCTTTGTTAAGCTTTGCGAACTTTGTGAACTTTGTGAATCCATTTCGTATTGATAAACTTCTATTCTATTAAAATAACAATGTATAAATAACTCTCTAACTTCTATTTTTTATGGTTCAATTACGAACGGAAATGGATTGATTAATTTTAATCATGTTCCTAATTCAAATTCAAATTTTATATATTATGTCATTTGTAAATTGTTAAAGAAAGTAGGGTTATTTTTGTCAATAAAAAGTGAGTAATTAGGAGAAACTAGTTTGACCCTTTTTTTTTTAGTTTATGCTTTAAACTAGTTTAGTAACTAGTAACTAGTTAAAATTGACCCACCAAACAATGTTTAATTCAATAAGTAACTAGTAACTAATTAAATAACTAGTTTATGTGGCTCTCCAAACACAACCTTTAAGTGTACGAAGGCATAAAAGCTAGTGTCTAATAACAACTATTTCGATGCATAAAGATGACGGGAGAAGCGGTTAAAAATTAGCGACAACAAATATTGATGGTGGTGATTGCACGTCAATTGAACCCTACTCTTTTTTTGTTGTCTTTTTATTTTAAGAATTTTATTACCCTGTCAAAAATATCATATTAAGGGCTATGTAACTAATGAGATGAATCTATCTACTAACCAATATGCAATTCATATGTTGCTGACACGCAATATGAAATACTTCAGATTTTTGAGATAACATGAGAAGTTTGAATATCATCACGATAACCTACGATAACCTATTGACGTTACAAAAACAATTACAATAAAAGTTATGAATATTTTTTCTTTGTCAGCAGAAATGGTTAAGAATATAGAAACTCAATAAACCTTTTTCACATGCACTCTAATTGAACCTTTTTCATTTATAATGGAATAGAAAGGATATAAATAGATATATAATAAACAAACCTAATAATCTTACCTTACGGCCTCACCTACTCTTACTCACCAGTCTGGATTCCCTGTAACAAAATTAGGGCTGGGCACGGGTTGGGTAAACCCGAAACCCAAACCGGATTGAACCGAAAAAACCGGACCGAACCCGGACCGAAGTAATTTCGGGTCGGTTTTCGGGTTCAGTTATATGAAATTTCGGTTTTCGGTTTGGGTTGGGTTCGGGTTCGGGTAAACCGAACTATTTGGGTAAACCGAATCGGACATTCTCTGGCACGTTCTTTCGCCGGCCATGACTGCCTTGTGGTCGCCACCTCCCGATCTCTGGACTCCATGTCCGACCTCGCTTCCGACTCCCGCTTCTTCCTCCAACAACTCGACGTTTCATCCGACAATAGCGTCACCCAAGCCATCTCCACTATCCTCCACAACTTCGGCCGGATCGATATTCTCGTCAATAACGCCGGCGTTCAATGCGTCGGCCCTCTTGCTGAGATCCCTCTTTCTCAAGTCAACCTCACCTTCAACACTAACGTTTTCGGTAAAACCCTAATTTCCTATGCTTGTTTGTTCATTTTCTGCAGTTGACCAATCTAGATCTATCTTCAATTTCGGTTTTTTATTGGACCGGACCGAACCGACCCAAACCCGGACCAACCCAACCCGAAAGATTTCGGTTCGGTTTTCGGTCCAGATTTTTTGGAAATTTCGGGTTTCGGTTTTTCGGGTTCGGTTCGGTTCGGTTCGGTTTTTGACCCATGCCCAGCCCTAAACAAAATATGTGACGCGATAGTGTCGAAGCACAATTTTCAATTTTCATTTTTTTAAAAATTATAAATTCTACCTCTACACCATAAACCCTACACTCGAACCTTAAATAATGAACTTTAAATCCTAAAAAATTAACAATTGTTTATGTTTTGGAACATGGCTAGGTGCACCATCCATTGTAGGTTATCATGTTTGCTTACTCAGCAGAAAGTAAACTTAATGTACTTACACCAAGTTGTTTAATTGCATGTTGCAAGATGGAAAAAAGGGAGTTAGTTAAGGAAACTCTTTTTTGGATCATATGTTTTATATTACATGATTAAAACGGGTGACGCTTCCTGCATGTGAATTGTACATCTTAGAAAATATTGTGTAGTCCCATACTTCATGTGTTAGACCAAATGAATTAACTTCCTGTTTTGTTGCATCAGGGAGCATCAAAATATGCGACCATTCATTCACGAGTACATGGTATTCAACTATTCATGAGTAACACATGTTCATTGAGGTTGAGAATATTAACATCATTTTTATGATTCAAGATAAATTCTAGAGGATGAAAAGTACGTTATGTAACTCAGAATCCTTAGAATATTGGGCATCTCCCTTTCCATTTACTAAGAGAAGCAACTGACGAAAATATTCCTCACATAGATATACGAAACGCCTATATACACGCGACTTTTTAACTATATGCACGCCAATATGTGCGCAGTTCTTATGCGCAGTTGTTAAGCACACGGGGGTATTTTGGGAATAAAATGAAATTGCTGGCGTCGTCTGACAAATTAATGCGCTGATGACACGCGTTTAAAAAGAACTTGTGCGCAAAACATCTGCGCACAGCGTTTCGAATTCTAAAACCTTATGCGCAGACGTTTTGCGCATAAGATCTGTGCGCAACGTATCTGCGCAGAGGTTCTTTTTAACCTAACCCGACGTCTTCTTCTTCTTCTTCTTTCTCCTTCTTCTTCTCCGTATTCCACTCCCGACGGCGGCCTTCGTTTTTTCTCTCTTTCCGATCGATTCTCTCACCTAAACACAATTTCATCAATGGATTCGCAACCCCCACATCCTTTCGCTCCCGAAGAAACCACTTTCGTCCCGATCCCGACACCTCCGGCGACCTCCGTCACAACGGAGCCACCTCCGGCGACCTTGTCCGACGATGAAGCCTTGGTGGATGGAGGCGGCCGGCGGTATGCGACTCGAGCGGCGTTGGCAGCGACAAATGCTCCTCCGGCGAATATTCTGGCGAGGGCTAGGGTTCCGGCGGGTGCTCCGGCGGCTGGTAGGGTTCCGGCGACGACTACGGATCCGGTGACACCGCACGAGCTTTATTCGGTATATAATTTCTAAACCCGCTTTTTTCAAATTTTAATCGTATTTAATTTTGGAAATTTAATCGTAATGTTTTTAGTAATAATTACGATTAAATTTCAGTTTTTTTATGAATTAAATATTAGAATTCGTATTAATCGTAATTTTTCATAATTACGATTAAATTTCAGTTTTTTATGAATTAAATATTAGAATTCGTATTAATCATAATTTAATCGTAATTTTTCTTAATTACGATTAAATTTCAGATTATTATGAATTAAATATTAGAATTCTTATTAATCGTAATTTTTTATAATTACGATTAAGTTTCAGATTATTATGCATTAAAGAGAATTATTATGAATTCATATTAATCTTAATTTTTTAGTAATAGTAGTGATTATTATTTCGTATTAGTTGAGATGTTTATTTTTTAGTAATTATGAATTAAATATTAGAAACTTATGAGCCATAACTAGTTATGACTTAATTGTTAAGTTTCTAACAATTCCTATTAAAACATTTAGTTTTCGTAGATATAAAGACTCGAATTTGATTACGAAGTTGCAAATTATTTCCGAATATTTTAGTATGAATTAGTCATACTAAAAATGTAAAAACATGTAGACTATACAAGCCGTCATGGATCAGACCGTCAACACGATGCCCGCACCAGTAGCGGAACGACTTCCACGTCGACATGATGTGGCAGCCGGTGTGCGACTAGAGTTTGAGGCCCTCGAACGATTTTTCGGCACCGGATCACCTGAGCGTCGTGAGCCAGAGAATGAGTACGACGAGGCACAGCTGCAGCAGCAGGAGATAGATGGTTCGCATATGGAGATAGATGGACAGACAGGAGATTTCCATGACGACGTAGATTATCCTGGTCGATATCTTACTGCGTTCGACCCTATTGAGCCCACACCAGTACAGGCGCAGGTGACCACAGATGACTATGATATCCACGACGCACCTCTATGTCAGGATGTTGTACCTCCCAGTTCAGAGCATACAGAGCAGGATTTACCTCTAGTGACAGATACAGCAGCGTCGACATCTTCTCCTCCTACAGTCGCATTTGCAGAGCCAGTTGCATCTTCAGAGCCAGTGTCGGGAGATTTAGACGACGATGACCATGCCGTACCGACCTATTTTCCTTGGCTCGGGGACTCGATGCAAGACATTTGTCGTCCACGTGCGCCTCACCTACTATGTTCTTATGAGACGCATATAGCGAGATGGATATGGTCGCGTGGTCCTCTTCCAGGGCCCGCTCCCGATGTACCATTGGTGCCCCCGGTGCAGGTTAGGAAGCGTGCCCGTGCGGGGGAAGCTATAGGCCGAGGCAGAGGCCGAGGTGGTGGCAGAGGGAGAGGTAAAGGGAGAGGGAGAGGGAGAGGCCAGGAGGGTGCTGAGGGAGTTGGTGGTGAGGGTGCTGCTGCTGAGGGAGTCGCTGAGGGGGCTGCAGTTGAGGAGATTGTTGTTGAGGAGGTTGCGGCTCCAGTTAGAGGTGGTCGTCGTCCCAGGCAGAGACGACGAGTAGCAGATATTCAGCCACCTCAGGTTGTTGCTGTTGTGCAGCCAGAGGATGAGCCAGAGGATGGGGACGGGGATGAGGCCGAGGCTGATGCGGCTCCGTTAGATCCGGTATGTTCAATAACATTGATCTGAATGCTTATAATAACTTATACGTTTCATATTTACTAATCGGAGGCAATTTTTTTTTCTGTACTTATTTAGGCTAGGAAGCTCCTGAGGGTGATGTACAGATCTCCACAGGTTCATGATTATGAGCATCATATTTCAGCTGAGGAGGGTACATGGTTCAGGCTTGCTGAGCATTCTTGGCTGACAGAGCTGCGCCGAGTGGGCATAGCGTCTCAGATCGATGCTGCACTGATTTCTGCTTTTGTGGAGAGGTGCCATCGAGAGACCAACACATTCCACATGCCATTTGCTGAGATGACCATCTGCCTACATGACGTGATGCAGATCCTCAGAGTCCGTATACATGGTCGTAGCTGCAATTCACCTATGACAGATGGCCAGATCTATGCGGCGCTTGCGGATGCTATGGGTCAGGAGGCTGATGACATGAAGGCATGTTATAGCTCAGGTGGCATTCATTTCGGTGCCCTCAATGCTCGGTTGGAAGTTTTGTTTGATGCGCCAGTCAAGAATGAGAGTCACATTGCCACTCTGAGATATTTATTAAGAAGTGAATAAATGAAGACCAGAACCGAAGAAGAAGAGGATCAAAGATTGAAGACATGAAGACGAAGACATTCTGCGGAGCAGCGACGATCGCCACTACCATCCAGGCGATCGCCATTCTACAACAGAAGCTCTTCATAAGTTCGAGAGATCATGGCGATCGCCATGGGGCGACAGAGACACGACAGAGATTTAAATGAAGACCGCGATCGCCAGGCATCTATGGCGATCGCCATGGGTATACTGAGAGGTTTCCCTGATTGTTGAATAGTAAGTATTATCAGGACCGGTTGGCCTGCTGATATATTAAAGATTGGAATAGGAACATTCCCTAGGATTGAATAGAACTTGAGATAAATCTATGATCAACTTGATTGACTGTTGTGTGGATACTTGCTAGGTGAAACCCCTTCTCATCATATTCACAACCAAACCTTCTCTGCTTGTTACTGGTTACTTTTGTGTTTCATACAATCAAACCCCCCCCCTTTGGTTACTTGTTACTAGTTGATATTTCACTTGACTGCATTGATTTGGTGTTTTGATTCCCTTGGGTTCGACCTCTACTTACTTGCTATACTCTAGTTAGTGTTTAGAGTTTATTTTTTTGATTTGGCACTACGACTTTAGCCTCATCAAATTTGGCGCCGTTGCCGGGGAATTGAATTATTCCAATTTTGTGCTAATTGTGAAATTATCAACTGTTTGGTGTGAACCTTTATGGTTCAGACCCGTGCTACTGATTCATCTCTTGTTTCCTTTGACCCAGAGATTGAAAGGACATTCCTTCGGAACCAAAGAACAGCTCTGAACAAAGATAACGAGATGGGTGATCGACATGGACCGCCATTGCCTACTATGAGGCAACTCACTGCCCCAGACTTAAACCAACAACCTTTAGCAGTGAGGTTTCCTGAGATTGAAGAAGGTGTGAACTTTGAATTAAAAGCTGGTTTAATTCATGAGCTACCACACTTCCATGACTTAGCAGGAGAAGATCCCAACAAACACTTGGCTCAATTCCATGCCATATGTTCTAGTATGAAGCCAAGAGGTGTTACAGGGGAGCAGGTCATGCTGAGAGCTTTCGGATTTACTCTGAAAGACGTTGCGAATGATTGGCTTTATTATCAAGCTCCGGGGAGTATTGATACCTGGGCTAAGATGAAGAAAGTCTTCTTGGAGAAATATTTTCCAGCCACAAAACTGAGCAGCTTGAAGAAGGAGATCACGAATCTTCAACAACATTCAACTGAGAGTCTCTATGAATATTATGAGAGATTCAAGAAGCTTTGCTCAAGCTGTCCATTCCATAGTTATACTGACCAAGATCTCCTTATGTACTTATTTAGTGGCCTGATTGATGAGGATCGTCGAATGGTGAATGCATCCTGCGGAGGTAACTTTTTTAAGATTGACTATACCTCAGGCTACTGAAATGTTTGAGGAATTAGCTGAGAGCTCAAGGCAGTTTGGTAGCAGCCAAAGAACACAGTCAGTAAGTTCACTTGATCCCGCTAAAATTCAAAGTGATATGAATGAACTGAAAGATATGATGAAGTCTTTTATGCTGCAAAGTGGTGGTCAACAACTCCAAGAGCCGAATGTTGAGGTAAACGTTGTTGGTGGATGGCAACCAAGGCCAAGGTATGATTCTCATAATTTTAATTATCAGCAACCTAGACCTCAGAATTCTATGACTGTTGAAGATATGATCAAGTCCTTAGCTCAGACTGTGATGCAACAAAATGCTAGAACGGAATCAAGCATCCAAAATCTTGAAAATCAGTTAGGACAGATTGCTCAAGCTGTGAGTAAATTAGAGGCCAGGGAACCGGTAAGAAACCCGAGAGAGAACGTCAGTGCAGTGTTCTTGAGTAGCGGAAAAACTTTAAATGACTGTTCTGTGCCAAAACCGCGATCGCCAGATCTGAGTGGCGATCGCCATGAGATTACAGAGAGGAAAACAGGATCTGCATCGCGACCGCGATCGCCATTCCATTCCAGAAGTTGAGGTGCAAAATCATCCGCGACCGCGATCGCCAGTTGTTGATGGCGATCGCCAGGAGCCCCCTGAGTACATTGACGATTATGTTCGCCCGAATTTTCCACCTCTATTCTCTCAGAAGCCTGTTGCCCCCTTTCCTAAGGCGTTGAAGGATACTCGAAGGCTGGAGAACGACAACGAAATCTTCGAAACCTTTAGTAGGTGTGAGGTAATCATTCCTTTACTCAAACTTGTTAAGATTATTCCTAGATTTGCTAAGTTTTTGAAAGAAGTTTGCACTATCAAGAGAAATCAAAAACTGAAAGGAAAGAAGAAAGTTGAAATAGGTGAACAAGTTTCTGTTGTGTTTCAAAAACGCATGCCTAAGAAATGTGGTGATCCGGGCATATTTAGCATTCCATGTGTGATTGGTGAAACTAAATTTGACAAAGCCATGCTAGATTTAGGTGCATCAATCAATGTTTTGCCTTACTCTTTGTATGAATCACTAGGCTTAGGACCTTTGCATAAAACAGGAACTGTTATTTAACTTGCTGATAGGTCTACTGTATACCCGAAGGGGGTTGTTGAAGATGTTCTTGTTATGGTTGGTGATCTTATTTTTCCTGCTGATTTCTTTGTGTTGGATATGGAGCATGCTAATAATGTCACACCTATACTGTTAGGTAGACCTTTCATGAAAACTGCCCAAACGAAAATTGATGTTAATAGTGGGACTCTCTCTATGGAGTTTGAAGGGGATAAGGTAGAATATAATATTTATGACATGGATCCCATTGATAAGAATTCTCTATGTGCTATTGATGTGATTAAGCCTACTTGTAAGGATAAATTGCAACCTGTTTTAGAGAATCCCTTAGAGCCCCCAAAAGTAGATATTGTTTTGTCTACTAACATGCAGGAGTGCCATGCTAAGTCAGAGCCTAAAGGTAAGCTCTCTTCACATCCTTTGCGCAATCGCCCTCCATTACTGACCTCGTCAGGCGAGATACCATTGATGTCTAGTGTACAGACACTTGACATTGAGCTTAAACAGCCGCCTGATACGGTCAAGGAGGAGAAAGTGAATGAAACCACCTTCATTGCTAGAGACAAGGTGGTCAAGGTAAGAGGGACGAGATTCAAGGCGTTCCATGAGTGGTTCAAGAGAGAATTCAGACAAGAGACTGTTTTTACAAAGCCAAATGGCGTTAGTTAAATCTCTTGAGTTTCATGTCGAGCCACGACATAAAATAAGGCGCTACTTGGGAGGCAACCCGAGGTTTGAGTTTGTTTTTATTTGTTTTTGTTCGGTTTAATTTTCTTTTTAGTTTTTCTATGGACAGGAGGAAATCACCGAAGCTTAGGGTCAGCTACAGTCAGTAGCCAATCCCGCTGTAAGTCTTCTCTCCCGTCTAAAAAAAAAAAAAAAAAAATCCGAAAATCATTCCGAAAAAACAAATATATATCGGATTAAAAAAAAAAATAGAGTGCAGAAAAAAAAAAATATGAGAGAAAAAAAAGTAAGGAGTTGTATTACATCAAGTTTGGTTTCATAAGTACTATCATTTTAGATCTACATTCGTTGGAGCTTAGCTTGTTGGTGACCATGTTCTTTGCAAGGAGTTGATTTATTTGGGTCACTTTCTACATTGGAGGTATTCTTTCTTTTGCTTTAGATGAGCTATGCATTATTGGATTACATTTAGTGCTCATCTAGTTTCTCATTCTACCACACTTTGAGTTTTATTGGAGGAAGGTCATATGACCTTGTATGTGAGTCTTCTGTCTCTTTCCCTGGGTTCGATTTTTTCTGTCTTCCATTTCATTGAGGACAATGCAATGTTTAAGTATGGGGGAGGAGAATGTATTCACATGTAATTATTTGGGTGTTGGTTGTATCTGCATGAGCTTATTGATTATATATATTGTATGAAAAAGCCCCAAAAATTGAAAAAAGGCATACAAAATCCTTGGATAGCAAGTTCTATGCAATAAGAAGGTGGCTTGACCGGCATTAGGCTGGGGCAAAAATAAGTCTTGAGTGATGTGAGTTTTGTGAGCCTGGAACAATTATTGAGTGGTTGGGATGAAAACCTGAAAGGGCGCCCAAGCAAGATGAGTGTTATAAAAATAAAAAAATTGAGTGTTTTAGGATTTTTATCATCTTGGCGTATGGAGACATAAGAAGGAGGCGTATAGGAGGATTCGGGTAGGCCACTTGGAGGAATAAGGTGTAGTTCTGGGTATGTGCTTATTGTATCACATTTGTTCTTGATTATTGTTGTTGTGTTTTGTGCGTTTTGGAGGAGCTTATTGGTTATGTAATCACTAGGAGATATTCTTGTACTTCCTGAGGCTTTGAGTATTTTATTGTATGGGTAGTTTTTCTATAAGTTACTCGGGACGAGTAAAAGTCTAAGTATGGGGGTATTTGATACGCTGCACTTTGTATAGCGTAACTAGGGATTATTACATTAGTTTAGGAGTATTATCATATGTGTTTCGAGTCATTATTATGTTCTGAGATATTTATTAAGAAGTGAAGAAATGAAGACCAGAACCGAAGAAGAAGAGGATCAAAGATTGAAGACATGAAGACGAAGACATTCTGCGGAGCAGCGGCGATCGCCACTACCATCCAGGCGATCGCCATTCTACAACAGAAGCTCTTCATAAGTTCGAGAGATCATGGCGATCGCCATGAATCTACGGCGATCGCCATGGGGCGACAGAGACACGACAGAGATTTAAATGAAGACCGCGATCGCCAGGCATCTATGGCGATTGCCACAACAAGGCCGAAGATATTCCGGACTTTCCTTATTTTTCTTTGCTTTTATTTCTTGTATTATTTTGTTATTTTCCTTATTTTAGTTTTAGGATATATCTTTTACCATATATTTTTAGGGTTAGTCTCTATTTATACCATAGCTTTCATCATCTTTTCGATCATCTTTTCCATCAGACAATTTAGTTCTGCAACCATGAGCAGGAACTAATCTCCATTGTTTTACTTAGCGGTTGAAACCTTCAGTTATTAAGTTGTGAGATTTCTAAACTCTTGTTCTTTTCCTATGGGTTTGTATTAATTCTCTTGTTCTTCATCTATTGATTTCTATTAGTTTTGCTAGCTTGATCACCTAGTTTGATTGATAGTTTTCTATTGGTAGACTAGGAATATACGGTGGAATTCCTTGTCATTGTAGCATTCATATCTGCATGATCTGGTAGTTGATTGCTTTTATGAAAGAGAATTGATTGCATGTTAATACTTGACGGTTGTAAGTTATTGGATGCATCCTTATAATTCTTGTGCCCTTTGCTGCTATTTCATCTAATCTTGAGAGGTTTCCCTGATTGTTGAATAGTAAGTATTATCAGGACCGGTTGACCTGCTGATATATTAAAGATTGGAATAGGAACATTCCCTAGGATTGAATAGAACTTGAGATAAATCTATGATCAACTTGATTGACTGTTGTGTGGATACTTGCTAGGTGAAACCCCTTCTCATCATATTCACAACCAAACTTTCTCTGCTTGTTACTGGTTACTTTTGTGTTTCATACAATCAACCCCCCCCCCCCCCTTTGGTTACTTGTTACTAGTTGATATTTCACTTGACTGCATTGATTTGGTGTTTTGATTCCCTTGGGTTCGACCTCTACTTACTTGCTATACTCTAGTTAGTGTTTAGAGTTTATTTCTTTGATTTGGCACTACGACTTTAGCCTCATCATATACTTTCCTCATTTTCGTGATCACTTTGTCACGAACCCTGCATTCGCCCATGGAGATGCTGCTGTAGGATTGTATACACCACTTAGCTCGGATACTGGGTCTTTGGTTTCCATCCGTCGCATGCTCGACAACATGAGATATGAGCAGGTTTGGATTTAATTTCTTATATTTTTTATTTCATTACCGCAATACGTGTCTAATTTGGCTTGTTATTTGTTTCAGGTTAACTGGCAGCCATGGAGAGATTTGGACTTCAACTCACCAGAGGTTTCTCCTACGAGATTTGAGGGCGTATTGAGCATCTGGAAATTTGATGAGGCCTACAACCCTAGGAGAGTCCTGCGGCAGTTTGGGCGGGCTCAGCCCGTTCCCGACCCTCCCATTCAGCCGTTGTCATTTAATCGGCCCATGGGTTGCTCGAGGTATGACGTCGTTTATACACCTGAGCTTCTTCTTGCATGGGACGCAGAGCCGAGGCCTCTAATCGATCTGGATGGGCCGGTTGCAGAGCCAGCATGGAAGATATCCGATGACTATATGGATTGGCTGGACGAGTTCTGATGAGGCTAAAGTCGTAGTGCCAAATCAAATAAAACCCTAAACACTAACTAGAGTATAGCAAGTAAGTAGAGGTCGAACCCAAGGGAATCAAAACACCAAATCAATGCAGTCAAGTGAAATATCAACTAGTAACAAGTAACCAAAGGGGGGGGGGGGGGGGTTTGATTGCAAGAACACGCAAGTAACCAGTAACAAGCAGAGGAAGTTTGGGTGAGAATATGATGAGAAGGGGTTTCACCTAGCAAGTATCCACACAACAGTCAATCAAGTTGATCATAGATTCATCTCAAGTTCTATTCAATCCTAGGATTTGTTCCTATTCCAATCTTTAATATATCAGCAGGCCAACTGGTCCTGATAATACTTACTATTCAGCAATCAGGGAAACCTCTCAAGATTAGATGAAATAGCAGCAAAGGGCACAGGAATCATAAGGATGCATGCAATAACTTACAACCGTCAAGTATTAACATGCAATCAATTCTCTTTCATAAAAGCAATCAACTACCAGATCATGCAGATATGAGTGCTACAATGACAAGGAATTCCACCGTATATTCCTAGTCTAGCAATAGAAAACTATCAATCAAACTAGGTGATCAAGCTAGCAAAACTAATAGAAATCAATAGATGAAGGACAAGAGAATTAATACAAAACCACAGGAAAAGAACAAGAGTTTAGAAATCTCACAACTTAATAACTGAAGGTTTCAACCGCTAAGTAAAACAATGGAGATTAGTTCCTGCTCATGGTTGCAAAACTAAATTGTCTGATGAAAAAGATGATGATAACAATAGAAAGAACTAGGGTTCTTAAAATAGAGACTAACCCTAAAAATATATGGTAAAAGATATATCCTAAACGAAATAATAAAATAAGGAAAAAGAAATAAAACAAACAAAGGAAAATAAGGAAAGTCTGGAATGTCTTCGGCCTTGTTGTGGCGATCGCCATAGATGCCTGGCGATCGCGGTCTTCATGTAAAGCTCTGTCGTGGTCTCTGTCACCCCATGGCGATCGCCGTAGAGTCATGGCGATCGCCATGATCTCTCGAACTCATGTAAAGCTTCTGTTGTAGAATGGCGATCGCCATAGTGATGGCGGCGATCGCGGTTGGCATCGCAGAAGCTTCTTCATTCTTTAAGTCTTCAATCTTCTTCTGTTATGATCTTCATTTCTTCACTTCTTAATAAATATCTCAGAACATAATAATGACTCGAAACACATATGATAATACTCCTAAACTAATGTAATAATCCCTAGGTATGCTATACAAAGTGCAACGTATCAAATACCCCCATACTTAGACTTTTACTCGTCCCGAGTAACTTACAGAAAAGCTACCCATACAATAAAATGCTCAAAGTCTCAGGAAGTACAAGAATATCTCCTAGTGATTACATAACCAATAAGCTCCTCCAAAACGTACAAAACAAAACAACAATAATCAAGAACAATGTGATATAATAAGCACATACCCAGAACTACACCTTATTCCTCCAAGTGGCCTACCCGAATCCTCCTATACGCCTCCTTCTTATGTCTCCATACGCCAAGATGATAAAGATCCTAAAACACTCAATTTTTTATTTTTATTTTATAACACTCATCTTGCTTGGGCGCCCTTTCGAGTTTTCATCCCAACCACTCAATAATTGTTCCAGGCTCACAAAACTCACATCACTCAAGACTTATTTTTGCCCCAACCTAATGCCTGGTCAAGCCACCTTCTTATTGCATAGATCTTGCTATCCAAGGATTTTGTATGCTTTTTTTCAATTTTTGTGGCTTTTTCATACAATATATATTCAATAAGCTCATGCAGATACAACCAACACCCAAATAATTATACGTGAATACATTCTCCTCCCCCATACTTAAACATTGCATTGTCCTCAATGAAATGGAAGACATAAAAAACGAACCCAGGGAAGGAGACAGAAGACTCACATACAAGGTCGGATGACCTTCCTCCAATAAAACTCAAAGTGTGGTAGAATGAGAAACTAGATGAGCACTAAATGTAATCCAATAATGCATAGCTCATCTAAAGCAAAAAAAAGAATACCTCCAATGTAGAAGGTGACCCAAACAAATTAACTCCTTGCAAAGAACATGGTCACCAACAAGCTAAGCTCCAGCGAATGTAGATCTAGAATGATAGTACTAATGAAACCAAACTTGATGTAATACAACTCCTTACTTTCTTTTCTCTCATTTTTTTTTTTCTGCACTCTATTTTTTTTTTAATCCGATATATTTTGTTTTTCTCGGAATGATTTTTAGATTTTCGGTTTTTTTTTTAAACGGGAGAGAAGACTTACAGCGAGATTGACTACTGACTGTAGCTGACCCTAAGCTTCGGTGAGTTCCTCCTGTCCATAGAAAAACTAAAAAGAAAATTAAACCGAACAAAAACAAATAAAAACAAACTCAAACCTCAGGTTGCCTCCCGAGTAGCGCCTTATTTTATGTTGTGGCTCGACATGAAACTCAAGAGATTTAACTAACGCCATTTGGCTTTGTAAAAACAGTCTCTTGTCTGAATTCCCTCTTGAACCACTCATGAAACGCCTTGAATCTCGTCCCTCTTACCTTCACCACCCTGTCTTTAGCAATGAAGGTGGTTTTATTTACTTTCTCCTCTTTGACCGTATCAGGCGGCTGTTTAAGCTCAATGTCAAGTGCCTGCACACTAGACATCAATGGTATCTCACCTGGAGAGGTCAGTAATGAAGGGCGATTGCCCAAAGGATGTGAAAAGATCATACCTTTAGGCTCTGGCTTAGCCTGACACTCCGACATATTAGTAGACAAAACAATATCTACTTTTGGGGGCTCTAAGAGATTCTCTAAAACAGGTTGCAATTCATCCTTACAAGTAGGCTTAATCACATCAATAGCACATAGAGAATTCTTATCAATGGGATACATATCATATATATTATATTCTACCTTATCCCCATCAAACTCCATAGAGAGAGTCTCACTATTAACATCAATTTTCATTTGTGCTGTTTTCATGAAAGGTCTACATAACAGTATAGGTGTGACATTATTAGCATGCTCCATATCCAACACAAAGAAATCAGCAGAAAAAATCAGATCACCAACCATAACAAGAACATCCTCAACAACCCCTTTCGGGTACACAGTAGACCTATCAGCAAGTTGAATAATAGTTCCTGTTTTATGCAAAGGTCCTAAGCCTAGTGATTCATACAAAGAGTAAGGCAAAACATTGATTGATGCACCTAAATCTAGCATGGCTTTGTCAAATTCAGTTTCACCAATCACACATGGAATGCTAAATATGTCTGGATCACCACATTTCTTAGGCATGCGTTTTTGAAACACAACAGAAACTTGTTCACTTATTTCAACTTTCTTTTTTCCTTTCAGTTTTTGGTTTCTTTTAATAGTGCAAACTTCTTTCAAAAACTTAGCAAATCTAGGAATACTCTTAACAAGTTTGAGCAAAGGAATGTTTACCTCACACCTACTAAAGGTTTTGAAGATTTCTTTGTCATCATCTAGCCTTCGAGTATCCTTCAATGCCTCAGGAAAGGGGGCTACAGGCTTCTGAGAGAACAGAGGGGGAAAATTTGGACGAACATAATCGTCAATGTACTCAGGGGTCTCCCGGCGATCGCCATCAACAACTGGCGATCGCGGTCGAGAGAAGTATGTTTCTGCAGAAGACCCGCGATCGCTGGTATCAATCCGCGATCGCGGGTATCAATTCGCGATTGTGGATTATTGTCAAAATCTGATGCAGCTTCTGGAGTGGCATGACGATCGCCATCACCATATGGCGATCGCGGTCGGGATGCAGACCTTGTTTTGCTCTCTGTAATCTCATGGCGATCGCCACTCAGATCTGGCGATCGCGGTTTTGGCACAGAGCAGTCGTCATAAGTTTTTCCGCTCCTCGAGAACACTGCACTGACGTTCTCTCTCGGGTTTCTTACTGGTTCCCTGGCCTCTAATCTCATGGCGATTGCCACTCAGATCTGGCGATTGCGGTTTTGGCACAGAGCAGTCGTCATAAGTTTTTCCGCTCCTCAAGAACACTGCACTGACGTTCTCTCTCGGGTTTCTTACCGGTTCCCTGGCCTCTAATTTACTCACAGCTTGAGCAATCTGTCCCAACTGATTTTCAAGATTTTGGATGCTTGATTCCGTCTTAGCGTTTTGTTGCATAACAGTCTGAGCTAAGGACTTGATCATATCTTCAACAGTCATACAATTCTGAGGTTTAGGTAGCTGATAATTAATATTATGAGAATCATACCTTGGGATCATGAAGGGAATCACTATTCCGCATAAAAGCCTTCATCATATCTTTCAATTCATTCATATCACTTTGAATTTTAGCGGGATCAAGTGAACTTATTGACTGTGTTGTTTGCCTTCTACCAAACTGCCTTGAGCTCTCAGCTAATTCCTCAAACATTTCAGTAGCCTGAGGTATAGTCAATCTTAAAAAGTTACCTCCACAGGATGCATTTACCATTCGACGATCCTTATCAATCAGGCCACTAAATAAGTACATAAGGAGATCTTGATTAGTATAACTATGGAATGGACAGCTTGAGCAAAGCTTCTTGAATCTCTCATAATATTCATAGAGACTCTTAGTTGAGTGTTGTTGAAGATTCGTGATCTCCTTCTTCAAGCTGCTCAGTTTTATAGCTGGAAAATATTTCTCTAAAAAGACCTTTTTCATCTTAGCCCATGTATCAATACTCCCTGGAGCTTGATAATAGAGCCAATCATTCGCAGCGTCTTTCAGAGTAAATCCGAAAGCTCTCAGCATGACCTGCTCCTCAGTAACACCTCTTGGCTTCATACTAGAACATATGGCATGGAATTGAGCCAAGTGTTTGTTGGGATCTTCTCCTGCTAAGCCATGGAAGTGTGGTAGCTCATGAATTAAATCAGCTTTTAATTCAAAATTCACACCTTCTTCAATCTCAGGAAACCTCACTGCCAAAGGTTGTTGGTTTAAGTCTGGGGCAGTGAGTTGCCTCATAGTAGGCAATGGCGGTCCATGTCGATCACCCATCTCGTTCTCTTGGTTCAGAGCTGCTCTTTGGTTCCGAAGGAACGTCCTTTCAATCTCTGGGTCAAAGGAAACAAGAGATGAATCAGTAGCACGGGTCTGAACCATAAAGGTTCATACCAAACAGTTGATAATTTCACAATCAACACAGAATCAGAAAGATTTCAATTCCCCGGCAACGGCGCCAAATTTGATGAGGCTAAAGTCGTAGTGCCAAATCAAAGAAAACCATAAACACTAACTAGAGTATAGCAAGTAAGTAGAGGTCGAACCCAAGGGAATCAAAACACCAAATTAATGCAGTAAAGTGAAATATCAACTAGTAACAAGTAACCAAAGGGGGGGGGGTTTGATTGCAAAAACACACAAGTAACCAGTAACAAGCAGAGGAAGTTTGGGTGAGAATATGATGAGAAGGGGTTTCACCTAGCAAGTATCCACACAACAGTCAATCAATTTGATCATAGATTCATCTCAAGTTCTATTCAATCCTAGGATTTGTTCCTATTCCAATCTTTAATATATCAGCAGGCCAACCGGTCCTGATAATACTTACTATTCAGCAATCCGGGAAACCTCTCAAGATTAGATGAAATAGCAGCAAATGGCACATGAATCATAAGGATGCATGCAATAACTTACAACCGTCAAGTATTAACATGTAATCAATTCTCTTTCATAAAAGCAATCAACTACCAGATCATGCAGATATGAGTGCTACAATGACAAGGAATTCCACCGTATATTCCTAGTCTAGCAATAGAAAACTATCAATCAAACTAGGTGATCAAGCTAGCAAAACTAATAGAAATCAATAGATGAAGGACAAGAGAATTAATACAAACCCATAGGAAAAGAACAAGAGTTTAGAAATCTCACAACTTAATAACTGAAGGTTTTAACCGCTAAGTAAAACAATGGAGATTAGTCCTGCTCATGGTTGCAAAACTAAATTGTCTGATGGAAAAGATGATGATAACAATAGAAAGAACTAGGGTTCTTAAAATAGAGACTAACCCTAAAAATATATGGTAAAAGATATATCCTAAACGAAATAATAAAATAAGGAAAATGAAATAAAACAAACAAAGGAAAATAAGGAAAGTCCGGAATGTCTTCGGCCTTGTTGTGACGATCGCCATAGATGCCTGGCGATCGCGGTTTTCATGTAAAGCTCTGTCGTGGTCTCTGTCGCCCCATGGCGATCGCCGTAGAGTCATGGCGATCGCCATGATCTCTCGAACTCATGTAAAGCTTCTGTTGTATAATGGCGATCGCCATAGTGATGGTGGCGATCGCGGTTGGCGTCGCAGAACCTTCTTCATTCTTTAAGTCTTCAATCTTCTTCGGTTCTGATCTTCATTTGTTCACTTCTTAATAAATATCTCAGAACATAATAATGACTCGAAACACATATGATAATACTCATAAACTAATGTAATAATCCCTAGTTACGCTATACAAAGTACAGCGTATCAAGTTCTCACATCCCGTCGTCGATCCATCCTCTGAGAGACATGATCGCCTGCCTCGCTATGGATATACCCCGGTGCCTATCGATGCATTAGCGGTATGTAAAATTTTATAAAGTTTGTACAAAACATAGCTTTAGACCTTAACTAACGATTAAATTTACGTTTTGTTTGCAGCGTTGTCAGATCCTTCAAGCCATGATGCACTCTTTTCTAGACATCCCTATCTCGGATCAACCTTGGGGCACTGAAGATGTGATTCTTGGCTGGCTTGCAATCTTAGAGGCACCTTTGGCACCATCTCCCTCACGTGCATCGCGGATGGCACCACCACCACCTCCTGTTTTCCGAGATTCTGTTCATGAGAGGGGCCAGGGGAGTGGATGTGGCACTCAGGATGATACGACTCAGGAGGATGCGCACCAAGATGATATGACTCAGGGTGATGTGCCTCGATGTTCGGAGTCAGCAATATGTACCAACTAATAACCAGTTTCCAAACTCTTATTAGTTTGTACATTTTGCTAAATCCGAACATCGAAACCAATATCGGTTGGGGATCTTTATAGGTTGTCCCTCCTCACCTTCTCTTTGTCTAGTGCTATGCTTGTTTACTAATGATTACAACAACGACTTAACTAACGATTACAACAACCACTTAACTAACGATTACAACAACGACAAGACTAACGATTAATATTTTAACGATCATATTCCAACGATCATATTTTAACGGTCTTCACCCGTGCGCTTAACACCTGCGCACAAGAAGTTGTGCGTACTCGAAATGCGCATAGAAATGTGTGCGCAGACCCAATGCGCATATAAGGCCTCCAAGGCGTTTTTGTGATTTCGCGTATTTTCGATCAACTTTTTGTGAAGGGGAGACCTTATACACACTTTATATATGCCTAATAACACATAATTGTATAATTTTTTGAAACATAATCAACATCGATGTACTAGACCCTTCATACCTCAACTACTTCAACTATTTCGAAGAATGAAAGACTAGTGAAGGTTTACAAATGAGGTGTTACTCGAAGAGTTCGAGTTTTTGACTCGAAGTTACCGACAAGGTTAAATAGCTATAATATGCATTGAAAACAAGTTTCATTGCATTCTGACGTCGTTTGGGCATCGAACCGCCTATTCTCGACCTTAACAGGCCATCAGGACCGATAAGGCGTTTTTGCGTTTTTCGCGTATTTTCGATCAACTTTTTGTGAAGGGGAGACCTTATACACACTTTATATGCCTAATAACACATAATTGTATAAGTTTTTGAAACATAATCAACATTGATGTACTAGACCCTTCATATCTCAACTACTTCAACTATTTCGAAGAATGAAAGACTAGTGAAGGTTTACAAAGGAGGTGTTACTCGAAGAGTTCGAGTTTTTGAATCGATGTTACCGACAAGGTTAAATAGCTATAATATGCATTGAAAACAAGTTTCATTGCATTCCGACGTCGTTTGGGCATCGAACCGCCTATTCTCGACCTTAACAGGCCATCAGGACCGATAAGGCGTTTTTGCGTTTTCGCGTATTTTCGATCAACTTTTTGTGAAGGGGAGACCTTATACACACTTTATATGCCTAATAACACATAATTGTATAATTTTTTGAAACATAATCAACATCGATGTACTAGACCCTTCAAATCTCAACTACTTCAAACCGGATTTCATCCATGCGTCAAGGTTATGCGCACCTATTCTGTAACTTTTTTCAATCTATAACTAATTGTGCACTGTTGTAAAGCGCACAATAAGTTACCGTTAAATCCGTGTGCGCAGATATAATGCGCACACATTTTGAACGGTAACAAACTGTGCGCAGGTATGTTGCGCACACTTTGTTACCGTTCAGAATGTGTGCGCAGTATATCTGCGCACCATTTGTTACCGTTAAAAACCTGTGCGCCTTAACGTTGCGCACGGAATCTGAAGGTGTCTTCTAACAAACTGTGCGCAGGTATGTACTTTCATTATGTACTTTCATTATGAACTTTCATTGAAGCTTATTTGGAAAAAAAAGGTTCAAAACGTCTCGAAACGACTTAGAAACGAAAAATACCGACTCAAAACATTACAAAACAATCAAAGGTGTCTTCTAATTATTACAAGGTAAAAAGTGTCTTCTAATAGATGAGATTGAACATTACAAGGTAAAAAGAGTCTTCTAATAAATGAGATTGAACATTACAAGGTAAAATACGTCTTCTACTTATTACATGACAATCTCACTCAGTCAGATATGTGAATGGGTTCAGTCCCTCCTTTATACATGAATGGATTTGGTGCCCGACCATTTGAAATGCGGTACTCTCGATACATCCTCAAATTGTCCCCAAATGTTTCTTCCCACCATTGAATGTTTGGATCTACGTGTTTCTTCCACGAACCGGGAGTATGCGGTAGTGGCGAACCAACCATCAATGCCACCTATATAAACACAATCGACTTAAGATATTAAACAAAAAACTATGATTACACAAGTATCAAGTACAATTTCCTACTTTACCGGTATGAAGTGGTCACGGTTGCCTACGTGTGCCATGCCGAAAATCTGTCGTGGAGGATCAGCGTTTTCTGTTCTACACCTTAGCGGTAAGCAAAGGGTCGGAGCATCCCAACACAATAACACGAGGCCAACTTGGTATAGGGTGGCAAACGATAAGCCCATCAGTGGAAAGTGCAGCCAGTACAATTCTGAACAAGGGCTTCTGCAATGGTTAACTTGGAGAATAAGAGCCTCCCAAGTACCTGGACGAAGACGATGACGAATAGGCTCGTACAATTCTCGGTTCTCAAGCACCTCTGTTACCAGCTCACGCTGAATGTTTCCGTACTCTTGTTCTTTTCTTCCCAGAAGTAAGGCCATCGACCTATAACCACAATGCCCGTCAGAACGTACCTGTCTAACATCTGTGATGTATGGAAGCCAAAAATCATCCAAATTGTCAATGCCGAAGTCAATCCCCCTATGAATGAGAGGAACACCAAGTTCTTTAGGGCACTGATCGAAGTCAGTGTAGTTTGATCCTTCGGGCTGTGATAGGTCGGGCATGGGTTGTGAATGCAACTCCTCGGCCTCAATGACCACGGGAAGTGATGTCGTTGTTTGCTTTCTAGGACGACCTGGTCGTTTTGCTCCTGTATTATTTGCCTTCTTCTTCCCCTTTGATTTCTTCTTTGCCTCCTCCTTCTCATACTGCTCCAGCTCTTCTTGTTTGTGCTCAAAATAACTCTTCTCTCTCGATTCCTCCTTGTCATTTTCACTGTCATCCTCCTCCTTTTTAGGACGACCTGGCCGTCTTGCTCCTGTACTCTTCTTTCCTTTTGATTTCTGCTTTGCCTCCTCCTTCTCATACTGCTCCATATCTTCTTGTTTTATGTCATCCTCCTTGTCATTTTAACTGTCAACCTCCTCCTTATCCTTTTTCTTTGCACCCTTTGGCCTGCCTTTTCTTTTCACATTTGTCGGTTCTTCAAGGTAGTTAGTTCAGGATGCTTGATGAGGCTAAAGTCGTAGTGCCAAATCAAAGAAAACTCTAAACACTAACTAAAGTATAGCAAGCAAGTAGAGGTCGAACCCAAGGGAATCAAAACAACAATCGCTATGCAGTCAAGCGAAATACCAACTAACGAACAAGTAACAAGTAACCAGGGGGGGTTTTGATTGTATGAAACACAAAAGTAACAAGTATCAAGGAAAGAGAGTTTGGGTGAGAATATGATGAGAAGGGGTTTCACCTAGCAAGTATCCACACAACAGTCAATCAAGTTGATCATAGATTTATCTCAAGTTCTATTCAATCCTAGGGAATGTTTCTATTCCAATATTTAATATTTCAGCAGGCCAACCGGTCCTGATAATACTTACTATTCAACAATCAGGGAAACCTCTCAAGATTAGATGAAATAGCAGCAAAGGGCACAGGAATCATAAGGATGCATGCAATAACTTACAACCGTCAAGTATTAACATGCAATCAATTTTCTTTCATAAACGCAATCAACTACCAGATCATGCAGATATGAATGCTACAATGACAAGGAATTCCACCGTATATTCCTAGTCTAGCAATAGAAAACTATCAATCAAACTAGGTGATCAAGCTAGCAAAACTAATAGAAATCAATAGATGAAGAACAAGAGAATTAATACAAACCCATAGGAAAAGAACAAGAGTTTAGAAATCTCACAACTTAATAACTGAAGGTTTCAACCGCCAAGTAAAACAATGGAGATTAGTTCCTGCTCATGGTAGCAGAACTAAATTGTCTGATGGAAAAGATGATAGAAAAGATGATGATAGAAAGAAAGAAACTAGGGTCCTTAAATAGAGAACTAACCCCAAAATATATGGTAAAAGAAAGATCCTAAACGAAATAATAAAATAAGGTAAAAGAAATAAAATAAAATAAGGAAAATAAGGAAAGTCCGGAATATCTTCGGCCTTGTTGTGGTGATCGCCATGGATGCCTGACGATCGCGGTCTTCATGTAAAACTTTGCCTCGTCTCTGTCGCCCCATGGCGATCGCCATAGAGTCATGGTGATCGCCATAGAGTCATGGCGATCGCCATGTTCTCTCGAACTCCTGAAATGCTCCTGTTGTAGAATGGTGATCACCATAGTGATGGTGGCGATCATCGCTGCTCCGCAGGATGTCTTCGTCTTCATGTCTTCAATCTTTGATCCTCTTCTTCTTCGGTTCTGGTCTTCATTTCTTCACTTCTTCATAAACAACACAAAACATAACAATAGCTCCTAATACTTGTGATAACACTCCTAAACTAATGTAATAACCCCTAGTTACGTCATACAAAGTGTAGCGTATCAAAGTAGTTGCTAGGAAAGTAAATATGTACAATTACTCATATCATCCCCTCCCCCATACTTGAATGAGACATTGTCCTCAATGGAAAATAAAGGACATACAAATGTAAATGGGGAAGCAAGGATAATACTCACTGTGGTGATGGTGGTGGATGGTGTGGATAGTAGGGGTTTGCACCCCTACAGAACTCCTCATGCCTCTGTTGCAACGTCTGCATGGTCTGCTCAATGTTGGTGAACCGACTGTCATAGCTGCTCACTATTCGGCTCACCTCAGCTAGCTGTGTCCCGAATGCCTGCTGCTGAAGAGACACACTCTCCATCAAACTGTACATTCGCTCATAATCAAATCCCGGGGCAGCAGCCTGAGGACCGCCCTAATCAGCCCCCAGAGCACCATCATGACCTTCCATGTCAACTTCCATCTCCGCCTCCTCGTCAGACTCCTTAGCCTCAGCACCATCAGGCAATAGTCGAAAATCCCTTGCAAGAGGACCAAAGGGAATGAATCTAGGTAGACGCATCTTGTGTGTGCCCTCATGCTTGGACAACCACGTATAAATATCCCGGCGCACATCTAGAAGCAGTGCACGCCTCAGCCCTGGAACATCATAAACATAGTTGGAGTTGCTGCTACCACTAGGGATAGCATCATCTCCTAAACAGAGTCGGGCAATGAGAGTGACCATTCCTCCCATACTTATCTTGCCCACCTTCTTGCCCATCTTCCTGTATTTGGCCACACTATGGCAAAAAAGCAGGATCCAATCTGGAACAGTCCCACATTCAGGTGTGAGGCTCCATAAAAACTGTAAATCCTGAGCAGAGACCTTGTTCACCTCCCCACGCCCCAAGAAACACATGGCTATCACCTTGTGAGCTAGCCTAAGGCAAGGATGAGTGAACTCGTAATTGTACTGGGTAATAGAAGGGTTCAGTACCTTCCCTGTAGCATGAAACCAGAAATCTGCAGCCCTCTGATCAGGCTCACTCCAACCTTCACTAGGGTCCTTGGTCACTCCAAATAGTACACTCAAATCATCAAAACCAAGAACATACTCTTTACCTTGCAGCATAAAAACAATATTTCGTTCCTCCGTACTGAATGAGAAAGTAGCAATAAAGTCTCGTGTTAAAGTCTCATCAGTGGGAGCATTTATGGTCATAAGTCCACCTAAACCACCATGGCTCAGCAATGCCAAGGTGCATTCTTCCAAACCCAACAATTGCAAAGTGGGCATGCAAAAGAACTTGGTAGTGACTACAGTTTTAGAATCCACAAAATCTCGAACCTCTTTCTGCTTTTTAGTCATACATCTCTTGACTCCTCTCACCATTGTATAATAAGGGAATGAATAGCAAAGGAGAGAAACGAAGTTGTACTCACAAATTTTTCGAAGCAAAATAAATGCTGCAGAACTGAATGGCGATCGCGGTGGATGGATGGCGATCGCGGTCGCTGGAGTTCTTCGCGAACAGTCTCTGTAATGCAATGGCGATCGCGGTGCTACAGTGGCGATCGCGGTCGCGGTGGAGCTTTCCGGCGAACTACTGCGTGAATCCGGTGGATTGAGGTTGGTTTTGTGGTGGTTTGAGGGAGAATGGGTTGATTTTTGTGGTGGTTTGAGGGAGAATGGGGGCTTGGGAAATTGTTGGGGTGGCTAGGGTTTGAGAAGATGAGGGTGGCTAGGGGATTTTATAGTGGGGGTTGGTATGGGATGATATGAGATTGGGATTGGGCTTCCTTTTTTTTTTATTATGGACATTTTCAGCCGGCCCACATGTATAACTGGTCGACCCATGTCTTTAGCTTTATCAATTTATCGTCTCCACATCAGCTAGTCACCATTCCGTCAGCGCTCAATCAGCACAAAGTAAACGCCACGTCATCCTGAATATCCACGTCATCATATTTTTTTATTTTTTTTTAGAACGAGAGAAGACTTACAGCGGGATTGGCTACTGACTGTAGCGGACCCTAAGCTTCGGTGCTTTCCTCCTGTCCATAGAAAAACTAACAAGAACATTACCCCGAACAAAAACAAAAACAAACTCAAACCTCGGGTTACCTCCCGAGTAGCGCCTTATTTAACGTCGTGGCTCGACTTCATGCCTTTCAATCAGGTTTCATCAATAGGCTCAGTAAAATATTGCTCATCGATGGCCTCGTTGGTGAAACCTTCATGATAGGCTTTCAATCGTTGCCCATTTACCTTAAATACCTTATGAGTCTCCCCATCATATAAATCCACTGCTCCATGGGGAAAGACTTGGGCAACAACATAAGGTCCTACCCATCTAGACTTAAGCTTACCTGGGAAAAGTTTCAGACGTGACTGAAATAGTAGAACTTTATCACCTGTTTTGAAGTTCTTTCTCAAAATGTTCTTGAATTCTCCTTATATATGACAACATTGTCATAGGAGTCGAGTCTTGCTTCCTCTAGCTCACTCAATTGTAGCTTCCTGAATTCTCCAACATCACTAATTTGCATGTTGCATTTCTTGACAGCCCATAATGCCTTATGCTCAAGCTCCACTGGAAGATGACAACCTTTACCAAAAATTAATCGATAGGGTGACATAACTATAGGAGTTTTGTAGGCTGTGCGGTAGGCCCATAATGCATCATTAAGTCTTAGGCTCCAATCCTTCCTGTTGGGAGCTACTGTCTTCTGTAAGATGGTCTTGATCTCCCTGTTTGACAACTCAGCTTGTCCATTGGTCTGTGGATGATAGGCAGTGGAGACCCTCTGAGTAACATGATACTTCTTCAGCAATGCACTCACCGTCTTGTTACAAAAGTGAGTACCCCTGTCACTTATGAGAGCCTTGGGAATACCAAAACGAGCAAATATGTTCTCTTTTAAGAACCCTGCTACAACTTGAGAATCATCAGTCTTGGTGGCCTTCTCTTCCACCCATTTGGAAACGTAGTCCACCGCAAGAAAAATATATAAGTTCCCGAATGAGCTAGGGAAAGGTCCCATAAAGTCAATCCCCCAAACATCAAAAATCTCACAAAAGATGATTGGTGCTTGAGGCATCTCATTCTTTTGAGACATGTTCCCAACTCGTTGGCATTGATCACAGGTTTTGCAATAGGCATAAGCATCCCGAAATATGTGTGGCCAATACAAACCTGCATCCAATACTTTCCTAGTTGTTCTATTTGCCCCAAAGTGACCCCCACATGCATAAGAATGACAAAAAGACAAGACAGATTGTACTTCATTATCAGGAAGGCATCGACGAATCACCTGATCATTACAGTGTCTCCAAAGATAGGGATCATCCCACACATAGAATCTAGCTTCGCTTTTCATCTTATCCTTTTGAGCCTTGGAAAAATTAGGGGGGAACTCGCCTATGACAAGAAAGTTCACTAAATTTGCGTACCAGGGTTTGAAGGTTTTTAGAGCGAGGAGCGTAGCTTCAAGATCAATGTTAATGTAAGTCTCTGCGAGCCAACGGCGATCGCCACCAATGCATGGCGATCGTGGTCGCGGTCTAGAATCGAGGGTAGCTTCTGTGGAAGCATGGCGATCGCCAATGATTTGTGGCGATCACGATCGTGACTCAGTACTCCTGTAAACATTAGAATAATCATGGTGATCACCACTAGATGGTAGCGATCGCGTCATGGCCACAGTAGCTACTCCGAACAGATTGTCATCGGGGAAATTTCCCTGAATTTGCTCCTGCATATCTGGCTTGTCATCTGCACTGACTAATCTACTCAAGTGATCAGCCACCAAATTTTCAGCACCTTTCTTGTCTCGAATTTCCACATCAAACTCACTCAGCAATAAGATCCATCGAATCAATCTTGGTTTGGCATCCTTCTTCGTCATAAGATAACGAAGTGCTGCATGGTCAGTATAAACAATTACCTTGGTACCAAGTAGATATTGTCTGAATTTCTCCAAGGCAAACACAATTGCTAGCATCTCCTTCTCAGTGGTGGAGTAGTTCCTTTGCGCTCCGTTCAAAGTCATAGAAGCATAATGAATTACATGAGAAGCTCTTGCTTCTTTTTGTCCAAGAACTGCTCCCACTGCATAGTCACTAGCATCACACATGATCTCAAAAAGTCGAGACCAATCTGGCGCCTGAATAATTGGTGCACTTGTCAAACGAGTTTTCAACTCATCAAACGCCTTCTTACACTCGTCATTAAGCTCAAAATCAACCTCTTTTTTCAGCAGCTCACATAGTGGTGATGAGGTCTTTGAAAAGTCCTTAATAAACATGCGATAGAAACCTGCATGGCCTAGAAAAGAGCGAACTTCCCGCACATTAGTAGGATAAGGAAAAGATTGAATTACATCAATCTTCGCCTTATCGACCTCAATACCCCTAGCTGACACAATATGCCCTAACACAATACCTTGCTCAACCATGAAATGACACTTTTCAGAATTAAGAACCAAGTTAGTTTCTACACATCTTTTAAGCACTAGTGTCAAATGGTTTAAGCATGCATCAAAACTGTCACCATGAACTGTGAAATCATCCATAAAAACTTCAATGAAATTTTCCACATACTCAGAAAAAACACTCACCATACACCTTTGGAACGTACCGGGTGCGTTACACAATCCAAATGGCATCCTGCGGTATGCAAAAGTACCAAAAGCGCATGTAAATGTCGTTTTCTCTTGATCCTCTGGAGCTATGGCAATCTGAAAATAACCTGAGTATCCATCCAAAAAGCAATAGAAAGGGCGACCAACAAGTCGCTCAAGCATTTGATCAATAAATGGTAAAGGAAAGTGATCCTTTCTAGTTACCGCATTCAGCTTACGGTAATCAATGCAAACTCGCCAACCTGTTTGTAACCTGGTAGGAACCAACTCTCCTTGTTGATTCTCTACAACCTGAATACCACCCTTCTTAGGGACACATTGTGTAGGACTAACCCATTGACTGTCAGAGATAGGAAAAATCATACCTGCCTGCAGGAGTTTCAGCACCTCCTTCTTCACCACTTCAGTCATTGGTGGATTGAGCCGCCTCTGGGGTTGTCTGGATGGTTTGGGATCCCCTTCTAGCAAAATCCTATGCATACATGTCGAGGGACTAATCCCTTTGATGTCTGCAATGGTCCATCCCAAAGCTACCTTATGATCTTCAAGCACTGCCACTAATTTCTCCTCTTGCTCCTTGGAAAGATGGCTTGAAATAATAACCGGTAATGTTTTACCTTTTCCAAGAAAAGCATACTTCAAATGTTTGGGCAGCTCCTTCAATTCAACTTTTGGTGCCTGCACAATAGATGGTAGGAGCTTCTCGCTCGGTATTATTAGTTCTAAGGGACCATTGCCCACATAAGTGTAGGGAGGCTTACCTTCGGCGTTCAATTCTGCCAAGACTACCTACATGTTAGTGGATAGAGACATATATGCATGTGGATCCTCCACATCATTCTCAATGATCGATTTCAGCTCATCACAACAAGTAACATCAAACACATCTTGCACAATAGGCTCAATCACATCAATAGAACATAAAGAATGGTCATCAATGGGGTGTTTCATAGCATTATAAATATTGTATTCAACCTTCTCCCCACAAATTCCATTGTCAGTGTCCCACTGTTCACATCAATCTTAGTTTGAGCAGTTTTCATAAAAGGCCTACCTAGCAAAATAGGTGTTGCATGCTTGTCATGCTCCATATCCAAAACAAAGAAATCAACAGGAAAAATCAAGTCACCAACCATAACAAGAACATCTTCAACCACCCCTTTCGGGTACACATTAGATATATCAGCAAGTTGAACAACAATTCCTGTTTCATGCAATGGTCCTAAACCTAGTGATTCATACAGAGAAAAAGGCAAAACATTGATTGATGCTCCTAAATCTAGCATAGCTTTTTCGAATTTAGTTTCACCAATCACACATGGAATGCTAAACATGCCTGGGTCACCACAATTCTTAGGCATACGTCTTTGGAACACAGCAGGAACTTGTTCACTAACTTTAACCTTTTGTCTTCCCTTGAGATTTTGATTCCTTTTAATTGTGCAAACTTCTTTCAAAAAATTTGCAAATATAGGAATACTCTTGACAAGTTTAAGTAAAGGGATGTTTACCTCGCACCTATTGAAGGTTTCGAAAATTTCTTTATCGTTCTCTGGCCTTCGAGTGTCCTTCAATGCCTCGGGAAAGGGAGCCACAGGCTTCTGTGAGAATAGAGGAGGAAAGTTGGGGCGAACATAATTGTTAACTGGCTCAGATGACTCATGGCGATTGCCATCAATGGACGGCGATCGCGGTCGCGACCCTTCAGCTCCTGTTGAAATATGGTGATCGCCAATTATATGTGGCGATTGCGGCTTCTTCTCGGCCAGATTCTGCTTGCTCTCTGTAATGTTACCGCGATCGCCACCAATGTTTGGCGATCGCGGTCGGTCTTCTGGAGTTTCTGTCTCAGGATGTTGCTTCTGTTTGCCCTTTTCAGCATTAGATTCCTCAACCAATAATTTTCCACTTCTCAATGTCACAGCACTGACACTTTCTCTCGGGTTTACTACCGTTTGAGATGGTAGCTTTCCTGAATCTCTAGCTTCTAAGTTGCTCACAGCTTGAGCAATCTGCCCTATCTGTTTCTCAAGATTCTGAATACTCGACTCCGTTTTAGCATTTTGTTGCATCACAGATTGAGCTAAGGACTTAATCATCTCTTCAGCAGTCAGAGAGTTTTGAGGTCTAGGCTGATTTTGGTGATTTTGCAATACTTGAGGGTTTTGAACATTATTCTGATTATCCCACCTCAAGTTAGGATGATGCAGATATGAGTGCTGGTATGCCGTGCTGGTATGACAAGGAATTTGCTAGACTAGGAATTACGAAGCACGACATATCCTAGCTGGTATGCCGTGCTTTTCTTCAAGGCTCCAAGTTCCAACTTGGTGAACATTTCATGGAGTCGCAACTCTATAATGTTCATTCGGACCTTCAGATTTGGGTCGTCTTCTGTTTCAGGAGTGTCGTCCCAATGCAAATCCCTCCAGAACGGGTGAATGTCATCCTCAATCAGGGGTGTGTTTGAAATGATAGCGTGTGCAATTTGATGGACGCACGGCAACCCAAGACAGTTCCTCACCCAATGGTCGGTGCATTGTTCAGGAAATTTCCCCGTCAACATGATCTCATAAGTAGCCAACAAATGATCAAAACACCTGTCTGACACTCTGTAGAATAGTCGGGAAAAAATAGCCCTTCCAAGCGGATGCATGTTTGGATCATCAAAATCAGTTGGTCGTTTGGAGAGAGACATGTTCATGCTCGCCCTAATTGAATCAATCTGACGGAGTACTAAATGATGGATCCGTACGATCACTCTGTTAAAGCCCCCTCTGCTGGAACCAATAATATCTTTCAAAACCTTGTGCATCCCTTCAACTCTAAAAAACAGTTAAGTTGGTAAGTTAAGAAAGTACGTTGTTATGATATAATCGTCTTAACTAAAAAATATCAATATTTACCTGTTTGAAGTCCTCGTAAGGAAATGAATCTTATGATCTGTCCAAGCCCTCACTATGCTTGTCTTGTGAGGATTAAGCCATGTTCTCTCGACGTATCCCACAAGGCCGCTCTTCCAAGATCTCTTCAACTGTTCGAGCCGCAGTTCATAGGTCTCTTCAGTAGCTGAGCAAAATAGTCCCCAACATTGTCCTGTAAAGGCTTCCACTTTAATTTGTCTCTTTAGGATGGTCGAAGCATGTGCCTCAATGTTGTGTTTGATATGCACCCAACACAACAGATGTTGAACTTCGCTCCCGAAAATAGTCTTTATCCCTTTTATCAGCGCGTCTTCGCAATCTGTCATTATAGCCGTTGGCATCACTCCCAAATCTATGAATAATGAATTCAATTGAATCATTATCCATGTGTAATGATAAATCCTTTCCGCTTTAGTGAATGCATACGCGATGTTGAACGTCTTGTGTGTACTGGTGAATCCAACGATCTCTACGAGCGGCATTTCATATCTATTGAAACATTAACATATATCACTACATAACATATATCATTATCCGAACTAAATATCGACCAAGGTATTGTAGAGACTTACTTGTTTGTCTTGTACGTCGCATCGATAATTACCACGTACGGGTACTTCTTCAACAAACGCAACGACTCTTGGTTAGCAAAGAATAATATTGCAACCTCGCCGTTTGTCGTGTCTCTATGTGGGTGAACTACGTAGTCGTGGTCTCGCAAAAACTTAAGCGACCACTGTGTCACGTTTAGCTCTCCGCGATCTTCGTAATTCACCTTCTGCAAAAAGTTTGCAACTTGTCTCCTTGAAGTAACATTACAAGGGTACTTCTCCCTCAATTTAGAGATAATTTCTTTTGGCGTCTTGCGTCCAGTTCCATCTCCCCACCGCCTAGCACAAAGCTCTTGCTCCTCCGTCATTCGACCCATGAATGCATTCCCATGAAAACTAGCAAGTAGCACATGGTTATGCCGACCTTCTATCACACCTAAAATCCATTTTTCTCCTGCGACCCCGGGAATGTTTTTCTTTCGCACTGCCAGTAGCTGAAATCTACACTCACACTTCTTCGACTTCGGCTTTCTAAGCCTAGGAACAGGCAACTCTGGATTCTCTTTGTTCACCTTTGGCCTCCCAGATCTTGGTTTTCCAAATCTATCGCACACAATACTTATTTGGTACGGACTTGAATTACGCGTTACTAAAATAATCCGAATAATCTTTCCCATATACGTAATTGTAGAGCGACAATTACACTACTACCAAAATAACAAGGCAAAATACGAATCATTACTTTAAACTAATTAGGCTATCATATGAAACTAATTAGGCTATCATATGAAACTAATTAGGCTAGCATATGAAACTAATTAGGCCATCATATGAAACTAATTAGGCTAGCATAAGAAACTAATTAGGCTAGCATAAGAAACTAATTAGGCTAGCATATGAAACTAATTACGCTAGCATATGAAACTAATTTGAAACTAATTACGCTACCATATAAAACTAATTATAACATATTATACTAACCACAAATTCACCACTCGGATCCCAGTCGCCGAACTCTTCGTCTTCTAAGAAACCATCCAACCATTCGTCGTCGTTCGGGTCGTCTTCCTCTTCTTGTGATCCGCTATCCCAATCGTGTTCTTCATCACTATCTTCACAACTTTGATTAATCAACTCTAACATACGAGAGTTTTGATTACGACGAGACATTTTGAATGAATTGAATTTGTTGGAAACAAAGAGATTATGGCTTTATATAGGCACATTTATGACCGTTGTGGTCCAAATGGATGGATCCTAAACTGTAAAGACTCGTGCGCTAACCATCCGCGCACAAACCCAAACCCTAAAGCACCTGTGCGCAGAACCTAAGCGCACAGTTTTACATTTAACGGCTACTTTTTTCAAAAATTTCAACGGCTACTATGTTTGAACATTGCGCAGAAACACGGCGCAAAGATTTTCAACCTGTGCGCAGTAGTTAGGCGCACAAGTTGTTACAGACTCTGAACATTTACGAAAAGTACCCGTAATACCCCGTAAAACACGTATGCGCATAAGACCTGCGCACAGATGCGTGCGCATAAGTTGCGCGCACAGATGCGTGCGCATAAGTTGAGCGCACAGATGCGTGCGCATAAGTTGAGCGCACAGATGCGTGCGCATAAGTTGCGCGCACAGAATCGCGTGCATATATGTCTCGATTCGCGTGCATATAGCCCTTGCCTAGATATATTGCCACCGATACAATAATGATCTTGTATTTACTTTTAACTCACAGTACATTCTGCAAAACTTATTCTTAACTTATTTTAATTTGTTACGATGTGTCATCTTACCTTGAAAATTAGTTTCATCTTTCATCAAGTTGATAAATGATCAAGAAATGGAACAGTAAATCTCACCTCCTAGTATAAATGATCATTATCAAGTTCTCAGACTATTCTATATAAATGTTAAAAATCTTCAGTTTTCTTAGCTAGCCTAGCAAGCTTCCACATCTAACTTAACATGGTACAAATTATGCATACCAAGTCCTAGTATTATCGGAAATCCCTACATCACATGAAATCTTGACATGCTTGGTCGCATTAGCCCTAGACATTAATACCCAGCCTCCGACTTGGTCATGGCCAACACCGATCGAGAGCAACATCAAATGAAAAGGAGAAGGACTCAACAAAGACTCGTTAATCGGCCCCCGAGAGCTCTCGAGTGTCGAGCAATCGATCTTGGCTCGGGATCCGGTTGCAATGGGGCTTTATGCGGTTGTGGTCTCGGTTTGTGCCCCCGTTTGGGAGGAGATCGTTTTCCGAGGCTTTTTTGCTTCCGTCTTTGACGCGGTATATGCCGGTTTGGACCTACAGAGAAGAAACTCAATTTTGGACCTACAGAGAAGAAACTCAATATCATCGCCCGCCGGTAGAGTAAACCCTAGAATATTCTATTCAACAACGCAAATGGAAATAATACGAGCAAAGATAATACATATCAGTTTTGGGTTGAAGCAGCAGTTAGAATTTTCCGTTTTAGGTTCGAAGTAGCAGTTGGAATTTGCAAAGAAGGCGGGGCAGTTTTTGAACGTGGAGTTGCGGTTTCAAAGCTTTACCAGAACGTGGAGGAATTAAGTTTATCAAGGAAGAGGTTTTTAAAATTAAGAGAGGGCTGATGTGTCAGATAGATAGGTTATCCATTTGTCAAGTAAATAGGCCGTCAAGTGGCGCATTTTTTAACACACACTTGTTCTCTACTTTAATATATTAAGGCAGATAGCAATCTGGACTTCAAATTGCGAGAAATCCTTACCATAAGAATTCAAATAATGAAGCGGAAGCCAAAAGAAGGCCGATCAATAGGAAGTTGTACTTAAAGATTAACAATTAAAAGACTTGTACAGTACAATTCTGTATCAACTGCAAACCGAAATTAGTTCTACAGTATTGGACAAATTAGGAAAAAGATGACCACATAATTGCAGTCTCAAAGTGATTCATCCCATGGATCCCTTTCCAAGTTCCTCCAGTCCACGACTAATTTAACAATAGATCTAACCCTTTTGCTCAAATAGTTGATCCAACTACATATGTGGAGCAATAGCAAAACCACTTGGAAAACAAAAATATGCACAGTTAGTTAACATAAATCCAATAAGATAAGAAGGCATTACTTCATTATTCCTATACAACATACTCATTGTATGGTACTTATAGACTTTCATATACAATCTAATAAAATAAGAAGGCATTACTTCGTTATAATCACTAATTCACTATGCACGGTTCAATCTATGCACCAGAAAGTTGCAAAAAAAATCCAGCTTACAGCATGGGTACAGGTCTGATAGATTTAATCAGACAGAAATCTAAAATATCAGCTTACAAGATCAGAACATGTCCAGTAGATCCTTCTCACAAAACATATCCTATCCCAACAATATATTTGGTGCAACAACCTCTCAATCTTATGTTTTCCACCAATTTTGCAAATGCCAGCATAAAGATTAAAAATAGAGCCAATTTTTATTTTAAAAAAGCACCCATTGCAACCTTGAATGTGCGTGTGCAAATATTTCAAAACAATTTTATGTTCACCAGTTTTTTTCGTTGATTCAAAGCCAAGAGCTAATGAATCTCATACTCATTCCTTCTTCCCTCTTTCTTGAGCTATAATGTAATCAGGATTAAGACACATATTTAACAAATTCCTACAGTTGGTCATAAAGAAAGTGGGAATGAACTTTTTATTAAACATAATAATACCACATGTAGAACTTCTTTTTCACGTGATGCCTTCCATTATCGAAATTGTTGACTCATATTTTATTTTGTTTTGTAAACTAACTTGGTGAACAAAAAAGGAATTTGAAGTAAGAAATAGCTTTACTTAAACTTGTAATAGAATAAGAACCTTTTGAGATTTCGTACGTTGCATCTCATCTTATAGCCTACTTGCTTCCTCAACGCTCTTCTGTATTTGGCGAATAAGTCGATTGAGCATCTTGTTTTTTCTTCAATTTTGAGACTCGCACTTCAAGAACATTCAACTTCTAAAGGTATTCTTCTTTGAGCTTTTGAGCACCAACTGCTGAATGAACCTCAGTACATCAAATTCATCCTGCATATACAAGTAGTTACTAGTTACACAATTTCAATCTTTAGTTCATCAACAAATCAGCAAAAAATCGGTAATTCATCACAAAATATGATGCTTCTTTATGCTCACTGTTCATCATTTCCTAGAGTAAGTTGTTCATCATTCACATTGTCCAATTCTATAGACCACACAAACTATAAGAAAGTAATACTTTTCTTTCAGACATTTCTACAAACAGGTTGTGGGCGCAAAGAGAAAGTAGTCCATACAAACTGATTTTGAACAAAATGGAGCAACAACTTCATCGCATGAGAATCAATTAAATCAAAGCAGATCTAAACACAAGTTTGAGATCAGAAGTTACTATGTCACCAACGCAAGCAATGGGGGTGTTTCTCCATCACCGTCGTCCTTGGTTGCGTGGAATTCGGAGAAGCTCAGATTAAAAACCTTCTTCGAAGTTCTCAAACCGCAAAAGAAAACGGAGAAGAAGAGGGGGAGCGGCTGTAGAGGATAAACTCTCTTTCAACTTCTGATATTCAACCTTAATTTCTTTGACCTTATTGAGTACAATTTTCAGGAGTTTGAATTTGTAAAAAACCAAAATTAAAGATATCAAGCAGTTATAGATTTATATATCCATCTCCTGCAATTGAACGGAGGAACGTGGAGAAGAAGAGGAACGTGGAGAAAATATAGGTGCTTAAAATTCGGATGTTGCGCGCTGCTACTACGAAGAAGATCGTCACAGAGATTGTTTTCAATTAAAAGAGTACACGTCACTCTTACAGTTAGCCAGTTGTTGGATAAACGGATCTCCAAGTGGCGCAATTCCTAACACATACATGACTTCTTCTTTAATGTATTAAGGCAGATAATTAAAGATTATTTACATTTAATTAAAGCTAATACGTTTATCAATTTTCAAGGCATTGAATAGCTCACAAATCACAACACCAGTAATTATTTTTATCTCTCCTTGTTGATTGGTTTAAATTAATTTGTGTATCTATAGATTTGTCCTATTACGTACAAGTAGAGATTCCAAGTGTTTCACATTATAATTTCAATAAACCAAAAAGATTCCATTTCCACAAAGATTGATACATACTAAAATATGACGGTGCTGACACTTTTATTGACATACTGATCCTTATACTTAAAAACTGAATACCACAATAAAAAGAACAAGCAGATCTTACGCAACAATAACGTAACTATTAGTTTTAAAGAAAAAGAAGACTTCCACTAAGTTATAAGCCACATAAAGGATATCATAATTGACGACGAAATGAGGGTCCGGAAGTTGATACGTGAGAGAAATGGTATCAGATTTTGTGTCATACAAGACGAGCGCACCTTCTCTCATGTCCAAACAGAAGCAACGATAACCTCCTACTTTGGCGGGAATAACCCATCTCACAGACAAAGACATGTCTTCAGCGACGTTGAAGTGTAATATGTTAACCCATAAACCTTCTTGTCTCACGTACATCTCGTATCCACTACGATTTATTCCATAATTGTAGCAAGAAAACACAAGTGAGAGGCTACCTTGCCACTATAGGAAGTTATAATCACGTGCTGTTGTAACAAATTCAGACGAGAAAACACGTGCTCGTAACTGAATCTTCAATCTGTTATTTCTTCCTCCTTGCTCTATATAAACTCCTTCTGTAATTCTTGTTGAATTCAATGAAGTAATTGAGCATTCTTCCTCTTCTTTGTGCTTTCAATTCTTCACACAAACATGGTATCAGAGTGTAAGCGTTTCGATCGAAACCTTCCGCATATTCTTTGAGATTTTTCTCAAAATTCGAGTTCATCTCGCTTCACAGATCGTTGATCTGTCTTCGTTCTAGTTTCTGAGAGTTTCTTGGAGCTATTCATAGTGTTCGATCACAGCTTGTGATTGAAATTTCATCAATTGCAGAAAACCCCCAATTTTTAGGGTTCTTCATCTGTAATTGAATTTCTGGTAATAATGGTGGCGAATTCTGTTCCGATCACCGATCTTAGTGATCCACTGCACCTCTATCCGTCTGATGGTCCCGGAATGTTACTGGTGTCCAAAGCTTTCGATGGAAAGAGCTTCCTGTCATGGAAGAGAGCAGTTTGGGTTGCTCTTAGCGCCAAGAACAAATTGGCTTTCATCGATGGATCTTATCCGCGTTCAACAGAGGCTCAAGATCCTTCTCGCCTTCGACTGTGGGATCGTTGCAATAATCTTGTCATATCTTGGATAGTTGGATCGCTTGATCGCACAATTGCAGATAGTGTTCTATTTGCTACCACAACTCAAGCTATATGGTCACAGCTGAATTCTAGGTATGGCAGGGTCAATGGTGCACAGAAGTTTTCGATCCAGAAGGAGATTTCTTCTCTCGCTCAAGGTACTGACAACATCTCGAGCTATTTTTCCAAGATTAAATGCCTCTGGGATGAACTTGATTCTTTGAGATCCATTCCTAGTTGTTCTTGTGGTTCTGCACAAGCTATGCAAGCTCTTGATGATGAGCAAAAGTTATATCAATTCCTTATGGGATTGAATGACTCTTATTCTGCTGTTAGGGGAAATATTCTCCTTATGTCTCCTATTCCAGATATAGATCAGACTTACTCTCTTCTCATTCAATTCAAGAAGAACAACAGAGAGAAATTTAGTTCAGTGAATAATTTCAACACAGAAGCAAGTTCCTTCAATGTCAATACACAGAAGCCAAGAAATTACAAAGGGAAGAATCCTAAAATTTGCACACATTGCAAGAGGCCTGGACACCTGGTGGACTCTTGTTACAAGATAATTGGCTATCCAAAGGATTTCAAGAAAACAGGAGCTTCATCAAATGCTGTGTCTAGTTCTAAATCTTCTTCATTTGGTCTTTCTGCCACAGAATTGACTCAATTGAAGAATCTCCTTCATTGCAATCCGGATCTTCTGAGAATTTTGCTGGTAATTCTCAAGTATTTGCAACTTCTCTTATTAATGCATCCAAGCACATTGATAGTAGTAAGGTCTGGATCATAGACATTGATGCTTCTGATCATATGTGTCACACATTAGCTTTGTTTACTAATCATAGATGTCTGAGCACTCCTATTTCAGTGACACTTCCTAATGGTTCTTCCTTGGTAGTCAAGTTGATTGGTTCGGTACAGATCACAACTGAGATTTTGCTTGAAGAAGTATTGTTTGTGCCAGAGTTTAAGTTCAACTTACTTTCTGTTTCCAAATTGGTTGCTCAGGTGAGGTGTTTAGCTATTTTTTCTGACTCTCATTGTTGGTTGCAGGGGCTTGCTCTACACATGCCTCTAACCCTTGGTAAGAAGTCAAGGAGTCTTTACTTGCTTGAACAAGCTGGTGTTCAGTCTACACTTGAAGCAAATGCATCTTCAGTCAATGTTCAGAATAAAACAACCTCAATAAAGGATTACTCCACTTCACATAAAAGGCTTGGTCATCTTCCTTACTACAAGCTCAAAGACATTATTGGATCTTCTTTATCAAAGGATGATATACCACCTTGTTATGTGTGCACAGAGTAGACAACATAGGTTGCCTTTCACTAGTAGTTCTATTACAACTACTTCTATTTTTGCTTTAATCCATGTGGATACATGGGGACCTTTCAGAGAAACCACCCATGATGGCTTTAGTTATTTTCTAACAATTGTTGATGATTTTTCTAGAGCTACATGGGTCCATCTTCTTAGAGATAAGGCTAGCAGTTTTTCTGTAATAAAGTCTTTTGTGGAAATGGTTTGTACTCAGTTTGATGTAAATGTAAAGGTCATTAGATCTGATAATGCAATGGAATTGGGTGGCAGCAAGTTAGCTTCTGATTTTTATCTTGCCAAAGGCATTATTCATCAAACATCTTGTGCATATACTCCTCAACAGAATGGGGTAGTTGAAAGAAAACATAAGCATTTACTTGAAGTAGCTAGAGCTCTTATGTTTGAAGCTCAGTTGCCACTTATTTTCTGGGGAGAAGCTATTTTGACTGCAGCTCATCTTATAAACAGATATCCATCAAAAGTCTTGAGTGGAAAATCACTTTATGAGGTTTTGTTCGCTAAACCACCCTCTATTGCACATCTCAGAATTTTTGGTTACCTAGCTATTGCTTTTACATTGACAGTGGGAAGACATAAACTTCAGCCTCGAGCAAGAAGGTGTTTATTCCTTGGTTATCCTTCTACTAAGAAGGCATATAAGCTTCTTAATCTGGATACAAAGGAGATCTTCTATTCTAGGGATGTAACTTTTCATGAGAATATAATGTCATTCTCTTCTATAAAGGACTTCTCTTCTGTCATATTTCCTATCATTAATTACTCACAGTGGGATGACAATTATATGACATAACACATTAGCTCAGAAGATCAACAAATTGTCAATACTGATCTACCTATTATTGAGCAGAGTATTATTCCACAAGACATTCAAGAGGATATATCTCTCAGAAGATCAACAAGAGCAAGACAGGAACCTTCTTATCTCAATGACTTTATTTGTCATAATGCTTCTTGCAACAGTGTTTTCTCTACTGAACTTGATCCTTCTTCTAATATAATATTTGAGGATCTCTCTAACATCAGTAAAGCTTTTGTTTGCCAAGCTTCATTGTTGACAGAGCCCACATCTTTTGAAAGTGCTAACACATCTGAAGAATGGAGGAAAGCAATGGACACTGAATTAGCTGCTCTGGATGCTACACACACATGAGACATTGTTCCTCTACCACCAGGAAAGAAGCCAATAAGCTCAAAGTGGGTCTACAAGTTGAAGTACAAGGAATATGGTTCTTTAGAGCGCCACAAAGCAAGACTTGTGATCAAAGGTTGCACACAAAAGGCATGAATTGACTTCACAGAAACTTTTTCACCAGTGGTGAAGATGACAACAATTAGAAGTCTTATTGCAGTAGCTGTGAAGAATTCATGGCCTTTACCATAGCTGGATGTCAACAATGATTTTCTTCATGTAGATTTAGAAGAATAAGTTTATATGAAGATTCCACAAGGCATCAATACAACTCCAGGAATGGCTTGTAGATTAAACAAGTCACTATATGGTCTCAGACAAGCATCAAGGCAATGGCATTCCAAGCTCTCAGAGGCATTAATATCACAAGGATATGTTCAATCATCTAATGATCATTCACTCTTTCACAAAAAGAAGGGACTCTCACAGGTGTTCCTTGCAGTGTATGTAGATGACATACTATTGACAGGGACTGATGAATTGGAGATGAAACACATCAAGTAATATCTGGATGGAAAATTCAAAATCAAAGATTTGGGAACCTTGAGCTATTTCTTAGGAATTGAATTCCTACACTCATCCAGAGGAATTGTCATGTCACAGAAGAAGTTCTTCTTGGAGATTCTAAAGGAATTTGACACAGAGGATGTCAGTGTTACTTCAAGTCCTTTAGATCCTTCAATAAAGCTCTCTAATTCCAAAGGAGTTTTTCTTACAGATGTTACACCCTATAGAAGATTGGTGGGCAAGATGAACTTCATCACAAATACAAGACCAGACATTTGCTTTGCAGTCCAGCACTTGAGTCAATTCATGCACAACCCCACAGATATTCATTTCAAGGCAGCTCTACACACCCTGAGATTCCTCAAAGGTACTTTAAACTCAGCTCTCTTGTTATCTTCAACACCTGGCCTCCGTCTCCAAGCTTACTGTGACTTAGATTGGGCTAGCTGTGTATGCACAAGGAAATCTGTCAGTGGATACTTCATCTTGCTAGGCACCTCTCCTATCTCATGGAAGTCAAAGAAACAAACCACCATCTCCTTAAGCTCAACAGAGGCAGAATACAGATCCCTTAGAAGATTGACAACTGAACTGGCATGGTTAACCAAATTACTAAGTGAATTTGAGGTTCCAGACATTCATCTTGTCCCTATCAACTGTGATTCTCAAGCTGCAATTCACATAGCTAGGAATCCAGTATTTCACGAACGTACAAAACACATTGAAGTCGACTGCCACTACGTGCGTTCTCAACTCACCAAAGGCCTTGTGACACTCAGCCATGTTCCAACACAACAACAATTGGCCGACATCTTCACAAAGGCTTTATCTGGACCTCACCACAGCTCAATCTTACCCAAATTGGGTCTCTTGCCAGCGCCTCCAATTTGAGGGGGGATATAGGAAGTTATAATCACGTGCACTGTTGTAACAGATTCAGACGAGAAAACACGTGCTCGTAACTGAATCTTTTCAATCTGTTATTTCTTCCTCCTTGCTCTATATAAACTCCTTCTGTAATTCTTGTTGAATTCAATGAAGTAATTGAGCATTCTTCCTCTTCTTTGTGCTTTCAATTCTTCACACAAACAGCCACTCTTGGAACTTAAAAAAAGAATTCATTAGAGAGCATTTTACACGGGGAACATTGATGAACTCGAACTTCTCAAGAAGAAAGTCAAAGGTAAGTATTCCACGAGTAGGGTTAAAATGGCTCCAGTGAGCAACTCCCTGTATCATGACAGGGGGATGTCGATCTTGAATCACCCCCTTCGTCAACTCATTAGGAGGAATCGCCCTCCACTTCTGTCTCATAGACGAGTAAAAAAGGCCTAACAAACTCAACGGTCCATTATTAATGCAAAAAAGTAGAATGACTTTAAATTCCTTCGTGGAAGGATCAATCCAAAAACCAAAGGAACCATAAGAAAAATCGATATGGTTCCATGCATTATCCCATTTGGAATCTGGAATTTCGACGGGAAGTTGAGTAGATACCTTACGGATGGAAGGATTCCAAAGCAGAAGGTGGTGGGTGTAAGAATCAAGGAAACAAATTACACCATGGTGGGTTCCAACAAGCAATAATCTATCAGGAACATCACCAACAAAACGTTGTTCTAATTCGATCGGGACTTGTAGCGTCTCAACCGAACCGAGGAGGGTGTGTGGATCAACAACAAACGACTCCATACATGATTTGTATTGGACAAGAAAACGAGGTTTTTGGAGGGAGAGGTGTTGCTGTATGAAGAACGGAGAGTCGATGAGTTGCAATAAGCTTTTCACAGGCAAGCACTTCAGAATCTCGACAACCTTCTCTTCCGGAATGTAGTCTGACATTTTGTGTGATGGATTTCAGTAGAAAATTTAGGGTTTTATAGATAAGAGATGAGGATGACTCAAATCAGATTCAAGACTGAACCTTTATAGATCGAGTAGTGTGCAAGACTGAACCTTTACAGATTTGAAGACCGAGGGTCCTCTATTGGTTGGTAAATGCAGTAAATTTTTTGAAACTAAGCACCGCAATGTGCATCGATCCCCATTCTGGAATTTAATTCGTCTATGAGCAATTTAAACAATCTGTTCACATGCACTGTCAGGATCCAATGTACTTAATATACACGTTTTAATTAGTTTCTTATCAGAAAGTTGAATAGTTCTCATAAACCGATTCAATGTTATTGCTCTCTAATCTGTTCTAGCCCTATAAACTTATTTTGTGGCTATAAAACGATTTATCTGTCTCCTCGAGTGCTCGTATTCAAATGTAAAGCTTTGTTTTCATAGAAAAAATTAAACTCATGGGTTTTTACTCCAGTTTCACCATCAAGTCTTTGGATAAATACAATCCTTGTTTAGAATACAATCCTTATTTGAATTAATAAATTATGCATAATTAACCTGAAGATGTGGTGCTCAAAGAAAAAACTGAAGATGCACTAGTAAAAAAAGGTTTTCTTATACCAATCATTCATACTAGAAACCGGTATAAACAAAGAAACGGATACCGATTTCTGGGAAACGACTCGTTTTTTTCTTTTTCCAATAAAACCAAACGGATCGTTATCTGAAAAACCGGTATCAAAATGCTTTTGAAAGAAAAATAACCTCTCCGTATATCTCTTCGTCCTATCTCGATCCAAATTCTCATCTCTTTCTCTCTGTTCGGCCTCAAAGATCGACGACCCTATTCTTCTTCGTCAATTTGGGTGTTCAAGTTCGGACATTGCATCTTCTTCTCAATGTTTCTCCTTATAGATCGACAACCCTCTTCTTTTTCTTCGTTTATTTGGGCGTTCAAGCTCGGCGATTGCAGCTTCAATCAGGAATCTGGTGCAGTTTCTTCAATTTGCTTAGTCGTTGGAATTTAAACAATCGGAGTGGAAGCAAAACCTTAATTTCTTCCCGACCTCAGGATCAGTTTTTGCTCTTGCACGCCTCTTACACCCTCTTACTTTGCCTTCTAGGGTTCAGACGCTTCGGGCTCGGTTTTTTGCCTCTTACGCGTAGCGCCGTCAGGTCTCTAACTAGGGTGACCAAAGCTTAAGACCTTCATCTTTATTGGAAATTTGAGCTAGATTTTGTGTTTATTGTCTGATTTATCTCTTGATTCGTTGAGTTTGGTGTAGAAACGATTCGAATTTGCAACCTTTAATGGTAGTTTTTCTAATCTGACAAGAAGGTGTTAGGTCCGAGCATGCTACCTACCTTGAATCTCAGGGGAGATTCTTCTTCTATAAGAAACAGTCTGACTTGTATAGATTGTCCAGTTCGTTATTTGATTCGACGTTTGTGTTCCAATTGTATTGCACTCTGTTACTTATTTTATGATCCTTCATGTTGTACAATGCATCAAAAAGGTGGTTCAGAAGAGACAATCGAAATCTATGGGAGTATTTGAATTTTCTCTTTATCTTTTCTGTTTTCATCACTTCAGTTTGTGTCCATAAATCATCTCCTCAATCCCCAACATATGCCCAATAGATTTATCTAGTTTGTCTAAGATTATGTACCATTGTACTTGTTGTCTATGTGCATTTGGTTTCCAATTCATTTTATCCATCCATATAACAAATTGAATATTGTAAAGAAGTATATTTTAGTACATAAGCTCGTGACACTTGTGTGTACATACACAGCGAAGTAGTTAGGTTATGGCATGAAGACTCTCCATATAGACTTTTACACTCATTAGGCATATAGCCATATGGGATAAGCTTACAATAGCATTTTACTAATCAGACATCAATCATTTTCCATGGGTTTGAAAAACATTGATCAGTTCGTTGTTTCACTATAACAGTCGGCATATTCTTTGCCTTGGGACATCCAGGTTTCCATCTTTGACTGTGGCAATAACGTTGTGAGCGTTGTTGGAGCCCAGAAGTTGCAGTCTCGCGACACAACACTTCGCGAGACACAAGGCGACAGCTCTTCGAAAGAATTCTGAAGACCTCTTTCGCGAGTCTGGACAAACAACTTATACGTAATACTCCACGTCGTCTTCTTCCTAAAGACCAACCTTGTTCTTGACACCTATAATACCTGCGCAACCAAACCAGGGGGGTCTCCGGATTTGGCTCTCTGACGTTCAAATCAGACAGGAAGCAAACAAGCTACCAAAGACGATAAAGTGACGCAAGAGTAAGAGAGGGTAGAAAGAAGTAAAGTAATGGAAAGGAGAACTCAAAATGTCAGTTAAAACGTTTCAAGTTCTATGCTACCAATAGACCGAACGGCCTTAGAAATCACTCATCTCAACATTAAAGGCTCGATAGCAACACCGGGAGTCACAAACCAAGTGTTGTTCGTCCTAACGCATCAAGGAGAAGGTCGTTTAGGAAGATTGAAACTTTGGCTCATTCCTGTGTTTTTCTCACTCCGGAGAGGAAGACGAAGCGTTTTTCTTTTTGTAATGATCTCTGCCATTCTCACTCCATTGGTTTGCGCTCTTATACTCCCGCTAGGGCCCACGCGAGTCAATTACCAATTTGCCCCTCCGATACTTAATCTCGTCGGACCCTCTTTCTGGGTTGTATGTTTATGGGCCGCTTCCGTTCTTCTGGGCTTACTTCATGGGCCGTCACGGCTCGCGTTCTACGGGCCTAACATGATTCCCTTTGGGCTTCGCGAGCCCGTCGAGAACCGGCTCCAACAAGCGTATCCTCAAGTGTTGATCAACCTCTTTCCTTATTGAAGGAATGTCTGAAATACTTCGAACAAAACATCCTTCCGCTGAATGTATGGCTGGTTTCTCACTTTCTCAGGTATATTTTTTAGAAGAATCGCTTTCCACGTACTCTTCCTAGCTAGAAGCATCAAAATCTTCTATCAATAAACTGATGAAGTCTAATCTGCAGGTATTCCAAGGAGATTTTTGTGTAGGTACCAAGTGACAAATCAACTCCATACACAAGGACTTGGTCTTGTAGTTGGGATAGAGGTAGTCAGTATTTCAATATATAATCCCTTTCTTAGTTCAGTTCTTGGATGAAGGAACCATAAGCCTAATTAGAACTTCAAGGGCTGATGGAGACGCCAACTGCTCACTCTTTCTAACAGTTCCATTTAAAATTTTAAATGGAAAATGGAACTGTTAGAAAGAGTGAGCAGTTGGCGTCTCCGGATGAGGCTACCCTTTGCAAGGGATTCCCAGGAACACTCGCGGACACCGCCATGACATGGATGTTAAATCAACCGCCCGGGAGTATCTCTTGCTTTGCAGATATCGAGAGGGGATTCTTGTTGCATTTTGGCTCCTCGAAGAAGAGAAAGATCACCATGCAAGAGGTGGTCGGGGTCAAGCAAAAAGTGGGTGAAAGCCTGGAAGAGTATGTGAAAAGATTCTCGTTAATGGTCCTAGAAGCTGATGACTTTGATGATAAAACCGCCCGGGTCGCGTTCTTAAACGGGCTGGCCGACGGGAGCGAATTCAAAAAACACCTGTACAGAAAGCAGGAAGGGTCATATCAAGCCATGCTAGAGAGAGCTTACGTTGAAATACAAGTTGAGACTCACTCGAGCGCACCCGCAGGGGGCGGAAGTCAGAACAAACAGAACCAGAGCCAGAACTCTAGAAAGAATAATCAGAATTGGGGGAACAAAAGGCAGCAATTTGAGCAGGGGCAGAATGATTCACGTGCTCCAGGTTTGGTAACGCAGCGTCAGAATCAGAATCAGTACCAAGACTACAGACAAAATACAGACCAGAACCAATTTCAGGAGCAGAATTTAATGAACCAAAGAGATGACCACTATGGCTATAGAGGTCGCGGCCGAGGCAATGGAGGCCGAGGTCGCGGTCACGATGGAATGTGGTGCTCCAATCACAATTCCACTACTCATAACACAGATGAGTGCCGGAGTGGTCCAAGGACGAACAACGAGCCTGAGCAGAGAGCCGTCCTCATGAATCAAAGAGGCGGGGGAAACTATCAAGGCAGGGGTGGTAGAAACCCTGGCCGAGGACCATTCAGAGGGGGAAACAACAACGGTGGGCGAGGAAGAGGGCGCAATCGGCAGCACGCGAACGATCCTCATCCACCTCAACACAACCAAGATTTCCCGCGACCAGACGGTCATGTAGGGACCATAGCCGGGAAGCATGTCCCTATACCCCCGAACAGGCGTGAGCAACGCAAGATGATCAACGCACCGCTCCCTCGCGGGCTCCCAGTTATGAGCATCGCGAAACCCCTTCCCAGAGAGCCATATCAACTGGTTTTTTCTAACGAAGAGATCAATGAGTGGGCAGTCTCTTCTGGTGATCCATTGGTTATACATCTACAAATTGGCACGAAGCTAGTCAGCCGTATTCTGGTTGACACGGGCAGCTCTGCCGACATAATATATCTGGATGCCTTCGAAAAGCTAGGGGTCGACCCACGAATGAAAAGACCAACAAGAACAACCTTAGTAGGCTTCGCGGGGGAAAGGGTCACTGCTCTAGGAGTGGTGAGTTTAGATGTAGTGATGGGAGATGAGACAGGGCCACGAAGATCAGAAAAGATTGATTTTGTAATCATCCCGACAAGCTCGAGCTATAACGCGATCATCGGGAGAGGCACGTTGTGCAAGTTTGATGCCGTAGTATCCATGAGCCATTTCTGCATAAAGTTTCCCACACCATCCGGAACAGGAGTCGCGACAGGCGTCGAGAAAGAGAGCATCTCTTGTTACATCAAGTCTGAAAAGGGAGAAGAAACGCCTCTGCTCGCGAACCAACTTTTTGTCCCTGGCATGCCTAAGGTTGAGGAAGAAGCTGAGTTAGATGTTCGCGAACCCCCTAGGTATCAGGATTCTGAGGGGAATGCGGACAGAGCAAAGTTTTCCGGATTTAAAACACAGGAAGTCACTCCTTTTGTGAATAAAGAAGAGAAGTTATCAGTAGGGGGTAGCCTTGACCCTATGGTGATGGTAGAGATTGAAAACTTGCTATCAGAATCGCGAGACGTCTTCGCTTGGTCCCCCAAAGATTTGAAAGGAATTCCCCCATCAGTGATCACTCACTCTCTAAATATTAGCAACGATATCCTTCCCAAAAGGCAGCGAAAGAGAAAACAAGCAGGTCCGAAGAATGAGGCCGCGGCCGCGGCCGCAGAGCTCGCGAAACTCCTAAAGGCTGGGTTTATTAGACCGGTACAATACCCAGCATGGTTGGCTAATGTCGTCATGGTCGCAAAGAAGGGAACCGGTAAATGGAGGATGTGTGTAGATTTCACAGATTTAAACAAAGCCTGCCCGAAGGACAGCTACCCGCTACCTTCTATCGATCAGCTTGTAGACTCCACCGCAGGACATGAAGCACTCAGTTTTTTAGATGCTTACTCAGGATACAACCAAGTCATGATGAACCCCCTTGACTCAGAACATACCTCTTTCATAACAGACAAGGGAACCTTCTGCTATAAGGTGATGCCTTTCGGCCTTAAGAACGCGGGGGCCACTTTCCAGAGACTGGTAGACCGTATTTTCAGTGATCAGATAGGAGATACAGTTGAGGCCTACGTTGACGACATTGTGGTGAAAAGAAAGGAACAGAGTAATCACGCTCGCGACCTGGCGGAAGTATTCGCGACTCTCAGAAAGTACGGGATGAGTCTAAACCCAGACAAATGCGTGTTCGGGGTCACAGAAGGAAAGTTTTTAGGCTTCATGATTAGTGCTCGCGGTGTCGAAGTAAATCCCGATAAAGTCAAAGCCGTTCTCGATCTTGAACCGCCGCGGTCTACCCATGAAGTCCAGCGTTTTGTAGGCCGAGTAATTTATTTGGGGAGATTCTGTGCCAAGCTGGCCGAACGAAACCTCCCCTTCTTCGAAATTTTGAGAAAACCAAAGAACTTTGAGTGGACTGAAGAATGTGGTCAAGCATTCGCGAGCCTCAAAGAACATCTGACAAAGCTCCCGATCCTATCTTCCCCGGTTCCGGGAGAAACTCTCCAGTTGTATCTCGCGGCCAGCTCAAGAGCGGTGAGTGCAGTCCTTGTTCGCGAGTCAGAAAAGCCAGTCTATTTTGTTAGCCGAGCTTTATTACCCGCGGAGACACGGTATTCCCCAGTTGAGAAATCTGTACTTGCACTGATAACAGCTGCTCGCAAACTAAGACCCTATTTCCATGCACACCCGATTGAAACCCTAACAGACTTGCCACTGAATAGCTTCATGACAAAACCAACCGTTGCAGGGAGGCTCACGAAATGGGTCATCGAAATGTCAGAATTCGATGTAGTATATCGACCCAGGCCAGCTATCAAAGCACAAGCGCTTGCCGACTTCATCGTCGAAACAAGTTTCAGAGAAGGGGAAGTGGTGAATCCGTATGGTGAACAGACGATGTGGATAATGCACACTGACGGGGCTGTAAACGATGAGGGGTGCGGCGCAGGTGTGATTCTCACGTCGCCTACGGGAGACGAGATAAGCCACGCCATTGCACTAAAGTTCAAACCCACGAACAATGAAGCTGAGTATGAGGCCTTAATCGCAGGATTAGAGTTAGCCATTGGCCTTTCAATCTCTGTGCTTTCATGCTGTTGTGATTCAGAAGTTGTGGTAAAGCAGGTACAAGGGCTTTATGAAGCACGAACAGGGAACCTCCCACAGTACCATGCACGAGTCGCGACATTGACCTCGCTTTTCATGCATTTCGAAATAAAGGCGATCCCAAGAGAACTGAATAAGAAAGCAGATGAACTCGCGAAGCTGGGAGCCGGATGGGAAGGTCCCAAAGAAGAACGCGAGCGAAGGTCAGGGTTCATGGTATCAAAAGGGGGCCCCCCGAAATATCTGTTTTTTGTGAAAGAAGAAAGCGCCATCAGTCGCGAGATTGAAATGATGGCGATCAACACTTCGTCTGAAGATTGGCGCCGCCCATTCATTGACTATCTCAGATATGGTCGCGGTCCATCTGACCCAAAGGAACTCATACAATTAAAAAGAAAGGCTGGACGTTTCTATATCAGCAGAGGCGAGCTCTACAAGAGAGGAGGTGACCCTTGCGAGCTGAAGTGCATGGGTCACTACGAGACAAAAGCCTATCTCGAGGAGCTACATGCTGGGCTATGTGGGACACACGCAGGGTGGAGACCCCTGGTGTACAAAGCTTTGCGCCAAGGGCATTTTTGGCCCACAATGAAACAAGATGCTCAAGCGATGACGCGAGCTTGTCAGGCGTGCCAATATTTCGCCCCTGCCTCCCACCAACCAGGAGTCCAGCTTCAGATCATGGGAAGCCCCATCCCTTTCGCGATGTGGGGGTTGGATCTTCTTGGCCCTTTTAAACCAAAGGCCCCAGGTCAACTCGAGTATATCATTGTCGCGGTCGACTACTTCACAAAATGGATTGAAGCGGAAGCACTTGCGTCGACAACAGTACCTGTAGTGAAAAAATTCCTTTGGAAGAATATTATCTGCCGCTATGGGTTGCCACGCGAGATCGTAACCGACCGAGGCCCTCAATTCAACTCGCCCCAGCTAATGGCATGGTGCAGCGATCTGGGAGTTAGGCTGAAAATTGCTTCAGTTGCACATCCACACTGCAATGGACAGGTAGAAGCTGTCAATAAAAGCATTGTCACAGATCTGAAGAAAAGGCTAGATAACGCCAAGGGCAGATGGGCGGAAGTCCTGCCACTTACTCTCTGGGCCAATCGAACCACAGTGAAAAAAGCAACAGGAGAGAGTCCTTTCGCCCTCGCGTATGGAGTAGAGGCTGTAGTTCCAGTAGAAATTTTGTTCCCAAACGAAAGACTCCTTCACTATGACTCGGAAACCAATGATGAGAAGATGAGGATGGAACTCCAACTTCGCGAGGAAACCCAAGAAATGGCGGTTATTCGGGCGGCCGCTTACAAAGCGGGCGTCGCGAAGTATTATAACAAGCATGTCAAGGAGAGAGGTTTCGTGAAAGGAGATCTGGTCCTAAGAAAGACAGAGGGGGGAAAACTCGATCCGAACTGGGAGGGGCCATACATAGTGGATCGCGAGGTCGCCCCAGGGGCCTATCGACTGAAGGATAGCTCTGGAAATCACGTTGCAAATTCCTGGAACGTGATGCGACTGCGCCGCTATTACGCCTAGCCTACTCCCCCACACAGGTATAAATTCCCACGTTTTTGTAACATGTTTGCGTACCTTAAGATAAATATCTCATAAAAAGCGATTCAATCGCGGTGTAAGACGTTCTAACAAGCTGTATGCAGGCGAAAGAACCGATTGAAACTAAACATTAGCAAGAATCTATCATCGGGTTACCAGAGAAATAAATACTTTCGCCGCAGAGGGAGACGTAATCTCAAAATAAAAGGTACGCGCACATTTCGGGAAATTCAGAATATTGCATAAATCCCGTGACGCTGGGCTGGGGCCATGAGCATCCACCCAGGTCGCGAAGCCGTGACACTGGGCTGGGGCCATGAGCATCCACCCAGGTCGCGAAGCCGTGACACTGGGCTGGGGCCATGAGCATCCACCCAGGTCGCGAAGCCGTGACACTGGGCTGGGGCCATGAGCATCCACCCAGGTCGCGAAGCCGTGACACTGGGCTGGGGCCATGAGCATCCACCCAGGTCGCGAAGCCGTGACACTGGGCTGGGGCCATGAGCATCCACCCAGGTCGCGAAGCCGTGACACTGGGCTGGGGCCATGAGCATCCACCCAGGTCGCGAAGCCGTGACACTGGGCTGGGGCCATGAGCATCCACCCAGGTCGCGAAGCCGTGACACTGGGCTGGGGCCATGAGCATCCACCCAGGTCGCGAAGCCGTGACACTGGGCTGGGGCCATGAGCATCCACCCAGGTCGCGAAGCCGTGACACTGGGCTGGGGCCATGAGCATCCACCCAGGTCGCGAAGCCGTGACCGTCCGAGAGTGAGTAACGACATCCGTTCTCCTCACCTCGACCACGAAGTCCTGACCTTGATGGGATAACAACCCACCAAGGCATGGAACTCAGCGAGTAACACTCCTGAAAAAAGTCAATCATGAAACTATATACTTAGCATGGAAATATGCAATACAAAACACTAATGAATCCCCATCTGTTTTCACAGACACTACAGCACTAGAGAAGCAAACAATCGTAAGGCATGATCGCGAACGAAACAGAAAATGGCAGTTTATGAGGAAACAAGCGCTAAAGCCCCAATTATCCGTGAGCATGGATTTCCCAAGGCATCAAGAATACCTTAGCTAAGGTATGATGAGAAAAACACGCGAGCTACTTTGTTTTGTCACAAAAACAAAGAATCTGATTCCAAATTCATTATAGGAAATCACATTCTCAAACACAAAGACGCTCATAGGCGCGCGAAAAACCCTACTACTGGCTCGTACGCATGCAGTAGTCAGGTGAGAACACGCTCTTTATGGCATCACAGGCCATGACATATGAATAATTTATACTTACGCAATCAATTTCCTCGCAGGGTTTTTCATAGGACCAAAAGAAGAATTTTTCCGGACGAAAGATGATTGGAGAGTGACCTATTTATAATATTAAGTATTCTCATTTTGAAAAACATTTTTTCCATCAATGAGACACATACTTGTAATCGCGATGGCACATAGATGCACGTTACATTTTGAGTTCCAAAGTTTTTCCTGATAATCCCAGTCTAATTTATTCATAAAAACTCGTTCATTCTCCCTCCTTTCTTAACACATAGGGCTCGCGAGAATGTAAACATCCTCACGAACACTATGGGGGGAGGGGAAGAGGAGGAGAAATCACCATACAAACGCAGAATAAAAAGGCATAGCACTAAGCCCGGAGAGGAACGACGACCTTCACTTGATACACCACAGTCTGAACGGGAACTTCAGGTGGAGAAGCACGCCACCTTGTAAAAGTCACCTCATCTCCCTCACAAAGATCTTTCTCATACGCAAACTCACTCCAGCCTTCGCCCAGAAAGTAGGAGCTCCCAACCTTGTCCAGAATCACATCCCAAGACTCGGAATTAGCGCAAAGGATGAGACCCTTACCACCGAAATGACTAAGGTATTGATCGCAATGTTCCTTTGGAAAACGCTATACGTAGAAAAGAGGGGTCTAAGAAACAATTAAGCAGAGAAAGACAAAGTAAAAGATGATTACCAAACTTCTGCCAGTAATAGCAGAAGAATCCATAACAATAGTAAAAGACTCATGCAGAGACCCCTCTCGAGTTCGTCGTGTCCTGGCCATACCAGAATTCGTTGAAAAAAGAAGGAATGGAAGAAGAAGGCAGGAAACGCCATTTATAAAAGAAAGTCACCAAACCCACATTTAATGCATTAAATGACTAAAAGCAGAAAAGTAGTTGGGAGGACAAAAGCAATAAAAGCAAAGACACGCAGGGGAATAATGGTACGATCTCCTCACGAGACCCCAAAAGAAACAATATTTAGGCTCGCGATCACATTCCGATCCACGAGCCACAGAACCAAGTAACAATTGTATGCAACACCAACCCAAGAGTTTGCAGACGACAAATGAAAAGAAGTTAAACTTCGTCAAAGAGGATCCAGATCCAGATACTCGTCAGTTTCAGCCAGCACTGAATCGCGAACCCCTCCCACGCTACCAACGTCCTTTGTCGTCGCGATGTTTTCTTCAGCAGCAGCTTTTTCGCTGTCAACATTCACAACATCGTTCCCATCACCTGCATCAGACGATTTAGCACAAGAGCGAGTCGAGGAGTCCGCTGCTTTTTTCATCCTGTCCTCCGAGTAAATTACCTTCTTAGGTACCTTGGGGACTGAGACTAAAGGAATATGACACTCCATCCCTTCGACGACTCCCTCATCTTCAGGCAAGAAGGGTTCGACGTCCCAACCTTCAAGAAGGCTCGCATCGTCGTCAACAAAGGTTCCAAGAGGAGGAGAGGTGTACGCAGGGATCTCGGCAGGAAGACCACAAAGATCCGTAGGATCGAAAGAGAAGTTAGCCACTTTGTGCTTCCTAAGCTGACGCTTGAGTGCAGTAATCACCAGGGTGTCGCGAGCCAGACTGATAAAATCAATACGACATTTCTCGCGATAGCTAGAAGCATACTGCTGGGCACCTTCGCGACGACCCTTGTCAAAAGCCTGGTCTTTCTCTTGGCGAAGCAAACCTAACTCTGTATTATGATTGCGCTTCATAGTCCTGGCCGAAAGCTCCAAGTCGCTTATCTTCGCCATCAGCTCAGCATTCCTCTCTTGCAGCTCAGCATTCCTCTCTTGCTCCTCCTTTAGTTTTTTCTTCGCGGCCTCCTTAACATCTTGTGCTTTACCAGCATAATCGACCATCTCATTATATTCCCCCTCCATCTTATTATAGCCATCTTCAAGGGCGATGGAATATTGCCCAAATGCCTCGGTGAGAAGAAGCGACTACAATAAGCAAAATATGTTAGTTAAAAACACCTACCAACAAGAAGGAAGAAAACCATTCAGGAAGAAAATAAAGGAAACCCACCGCCAGACTGAGTCTCGCGAGCCCTGCTTTACCCCGAACAATGCCCTCTAAAAATCCAGGCATGTCTGGGAAATCAGGTCGATCGCGATGAAAGAACGTCCTCACTACCTCCTCCTCGGGAAAAAGCTCAGCCAGATCCTGAGAAGAGGTATTTTGACCACCTTCAAAGGTCATGGGCTGCTTACCCTTGGCAATTTCTGAGGCCCTCCCGGCAGGGGTTGCTCGTCGCGAAGAAGGAGACCCGCCGGCCCCTAAGGGGATTGTCGAACCAATTGGGGATTGATCATCCAGAGGCTCGGGCGTGCGTGTTTCGGTCTCCACAAATTGAGGCACGGACTCGCGGATATTAATACCGCCAGCAGAGATTTTTCTCTTTTTTGAGGAAGTTTTGCTCTTGTTCGCCAGCTGCTTTCGGCGCTTGCTCTTCTGTGGGGCGGGGATTTGTTCATCAATAGGTTCTTCGTCAAAAGAGTCATCAGAACCTTCCATAATCGCGAGACGCGAAAAATATCCTGTCTCTGCAGATAAAAAAATAAAATAAATAAGGATATAATAAAAGGCCATAAGCATATGACATCGCGAGTGCGTAACAATGAAAGAAGGATAAGTAACAATAAACAAGAAATACCATAATGGTGCTTAAGACTAAGTCCACGCTGGGCTAGCACCTCGTGGGTAATACACTTCAGGAATATGCGCGTCGAAACAAGATCAGGGAAATTATGGAAATTACGGTAAAGACAATCTTTCTTAGCCTGGGTCCAGTTACCAGATTTAGGCTGAGTCGCGAGCATCGATATTTTGGTCGAGATCCCAGAACCCGGTGGTGGTCGAACCAAAAACCAATCAACCTTCCACTTCGATATACGGGGAGGACCATCCCACTCCGATCTGCCATTTTTTGCGGCGGTGAACATCCTCATTTCTTCAGGAGCCCTTCGCGTAGAGAACATAAGGAAAAAATGACAAGGATTGGGTTTTACCCCGATATCCTGACACCTCATCACGTAAATAACCAGGGCCCTCCAAAAGTTAGGATGCATCTGAGCTGGGCTGTAGGTCAGCTCTTTCAAGAGATTTTTAATAAAGTTGGAGAAGGGGAGCCTAAATCCTAATTTAAGAGACGACATACTCAATGGAAAGAAACTGCCATATTCGTCAAGAGAAGTCCCATCCAGAGATGGAAGGGCAAAAAATTGTACCCTCTGGAAAAGGATAGGTATCCGCGATGGTTTCAAGGTCGCGAAGGGTAAGATCAGAAGGGAGGGCCGTAAATGGGTTCCCGAGATTCTTGACCTTTTTATGATGGACGCGGCGAGTCAAGATCTGTACACGACCCGCCGCGTTATTGAAAATGTCTTCGATCTCCACGCGAGGAAGATCATCTTGCCAGGAGTAAAAATTCTCGTAGTCCTCGCGACCGAATATTACTTCCTCCGAATCCCGAGGAGGACTTTTATTGCCACAATCTGCATCTGGTCGCGAGGTAGACGGAACTTCGTCATCATTATGACTAATAGAGTCTCCTGTGGACGATCAAGAAGAAAAAGATCAAGAATTAGTTTTCCAGGGAAAGAACACGAAACGCGAAGGCTAGAAGGAAGCTTCACGAGCCATGGGAATAACAAACAAAGAAAACCCTGGAAAACAAAAAATATAAGATCTAAGGGGAAGTTAAACAGACTACTGGTGGAAACCCTAAGAAATGGTGAAATGAATAGCTCAGAAGCCAGGAGCGGTAAAAAAGAATGGGTTTTGACGAACAGTGAGGGTTTTCAATAGTCTAAAACGACCTTTAAGGAAAAAGGAAATGCCCATCGAATAGAAGAAAGAAGAGGAGACACCGCCCAGTAAATGACCGATAGAGGTATGATGAGAAATCGCCCGACCGCCATGAAAACCAGTAAAAAAGCTTCGAAAGGACACAGTAAATAGCGGAGATACAGAAATATCGAAATCATATGTAGAAGCAATAGAAATAAACAAACGAAAAACGAATTCAAGATAGAACTTACGAGCCATCGGTAATTCGGCGATCGTCTGAGCGAGTGAAGATTTCTCGAAGTTTTATTAAGGATGGGTTTTACAGAGGAATATGAGCAGTTGGAGAAAAGAAGAAGAAGAGAAGAATGTGTTGAAAGGTCTGGCAGCCTTTTATAAGAAAACAAAAATCCCAAAAGGAAGCCACGTGTTGAAAGGTGTCAGAACGTGGGAATGCAAAACGTTTCGAATTTAAAATTCAAAATTCAAAAACAAGCGCGATGAAACGAGGAGGAGTCGCGAGCGAATAATCTCCATAGGACTCCCCGAGAACCCGGCTTCAATTTTTACCCAAGCTTTGCCTTCGCGAATACAAAGACTTGGGGGGCTGGCTGTTGGACCCGGTTCTCGCGACCATTAATGTGGACCCGGTTCTCGCGACTCTAATGATGCAAACCCGGTCCGCGAGCGAGCAACAGGCCGCGAGCCCATAAGGCCAGAAAATGGGTCGAGAACGGGAAGCCCATTAAGGAGCCCAATAGGTTAAGAGAGCAATAACGGATTGTGTGGGACCCATGGCGTGATTATAAATCCTAACGGCAAAGAGAGAGAAAGGGACGGTCGACTGAGAGCATCTTCTTCCCACTTGAGAGAGAGAGAAAACACAGAGGGCGATTACTCGTTTCCGAGCTCGTCTCTTCGTTCCCGATTGACCTCTTTTCGTAGGAAATCGGATGATCGGTACCTGGATCCTGACTCTCGGTATCGTCATCGTGCTTTTGAGGTTTGATTCGTCACGATTGGTTGAGTTTCATCGTTCACTGTTTCATTGAGTTGGCTCACGAGGTTTCATTGTTTTAGTCATTGTTTTGAACGCTATCTTCTCTTTGTGTTGCTTCATTCTGCTGTTGTTATTAAGGCATTGTGTTCGTTTATCTGTTGCTATTGCTGACTTGTGCGTCGGAGAGCCAAATCTGGGGGTTCAACCTTCTGGTTTGGTCGTGCAGGTGCAATAGGGATTGAAGAACATAAAGAACAGAAGGGAATAGCATATTTTGATCCAGATGACAGTGTATTACAAGTTGTTGCTCCAGTTGGCGTAAGGAAGGTCTCCAGCACTTAAAGATTTCTAGAAGGCCAGATCTCGCGAGGTGTTGATTGCGAGATCGCGAATATCTGGGTTCCAACAGTAAATTTTTTGAAACTAAGCACCGCAATGTGCATCGATCCCCATTCTGGAATTTAATTCGTCTATGAGCAATTTAAACAATCTGTTCACATGCACTGTCAGGATCCAATGTACTTAATATACACGTTTTAATTAGTTTCTTATCAGAAAGTTGAATAGTTCTCATAAACCGATTCAATGTTATTGCTCTCTAATCTGTTCTAGCCCTATAAACTTATTTTGTGGCTATAAAACGATTTATCTGTCTCCTCGAGTGCTCGTATTCAAATGTAAAGCTTTGTTTTCATAGAAAAAATTAAACTCATGGGTTTTTACTCCAGTTTCACCATCAAGTCTTTGGATAAATACAATCCTTGTTTAGAATACAATCCTTATTTGAATTAATAAATTATGCATAATTAACCTGAAGATGTGGTGCTCAAAGAAAAAACTGAAGATGCACTAGTAAAAAAAGGTTTTCTTATACCAATCATTCATACTAGAAACCGGTATAAACAAAGAAACGGATACCGATTTCTGGGAAACGACTCGTTTTTTTCTTTTTCCAATAAAACCAAACGGATCGTTATCTGAAAAACCGGTATCAAAATGCTTTTGAAAGAAAAATAACCTCTCCGTATATCTCTTCGTCCTATCTCGATCCAAATTCTCATCTCTTTCTCTCTGTTCGGCCTCAAAGATCGACGACCCTATTCTTCTTCGTCAATTTGGGTGTTCAAGTTCGGACATTGCATCTTCTTCTCAATGTTTCTCCTTATAGATCGACAACCCTCTTCTTTTTCTTCGTTTATTTGGGCGTTCAAGCTCGGCGATTGCAGCTTCAATCAGGAATCTGGTGCAGTTTCTTCAATTTGCTTAGTCGTTGGAATTTAAACAATCGGAGTGGAAGCAAAACCTTAATTTCTTCCCGACCTCAGGATCAGTTTTTGCTCTTGCACGCCTCTTACACCCTCTTACTTTGCCTTCTAGGGTTCAGACGCTTCGGGCTCGGTTTTTTGCCTCTTACGCGTAGCGCCGTCAGGTCTCTAACTAGGGTGACCAAAGCTTAAGACCTTCATCTTTATTGGAAATTTGAGCTAGATTTTGTGTTTATTGTCTGATTTATCTCTTGATTCGTTGAGTTTGGTGTAGAAACGATTCGAATTTGCAACCTTTAATGGTAGTTTTTCTAATCTGACAAGAAGGTGTTAGGTCCGAGCATGCTACCTACCTTGAATCTCAGGGGAGATTCTTCTTCTATAAGAAACAGTCTGACTTGTATAGATTGTCCAGTTCGTTATTTGATTCGACGTTTGTGTTCCAATTGTATTGCACTCTGTTACTTATTTTATGATCCTTCATGTTGTACAATGCATCAAAAAGGTGGTTCAGAAGAGACAATCGAAATCTATGGGAGTATTTGAATTTTCTCTTTATCTTTTCTGTTTTCATCACTTCAGTTTGTGTCCATAAATCATCTCCTCAATCCCCAACATATGCCCAATAGATTTATCTAGTTTGTCTAAGATTATGTACCATTGTACTTGTTGTCTATGTGCATTTGGTTTCCAATTCATTTTATCCATCCATATAACAAATTGAATATTGTAAAGAAGTATATTTTAGTACATAAGCTCGTGACACTTGTGTGTACATACACAGCGAAGTAGTTAGGTTATGGCATGAAGACTCTCCATATAGACTTTTACACTCATTAGGCATATAGCCATATGGGATAAGCTTACAATAGCATTTTACTAATCAGACATCAATCATTTTCCATGGGTTTGAAAAACATTGATCAGTTCGTTGTTTCACTATAACAGTCGGCATATTCTTTGCCTTGGGACATCCAGGTTTCCATCTTTGACTGTGGCAATAACGTTGTGAGCGTTGTTGGAGCCCAGAAGTTGCAGTCTCGCGACACAACACTTCGCGAGACACAAGGCGACAGCTCTTCGAAAGAATTCTGAAGACCTCTTTCGCGAGTCTGGACAAACAACTTATACGTAATACTCCACGTCGTCTTCTTCCTAAAGACCAACCTTGTTCTTGACACCTATAATACCTGCGCAACCAAACCAGGGGGGTCTCCGGATTTGGCTCTCTGACGTTCAAATCAGACAGGAAGCAAACAAGCTACCAAAGACGATAAAGTGACGCAAGAGTAAGAGAGGGTAGAAAGAAGTAAAGTAATGGAAAGGAGAACTCAAAATGTCAGTTAAAACGTTTCAAGTTCTATGCTACCAATAGACCGAACGGCCTTAGAAATCACTCATCTCAACATTAAAGGCTCGATAGCAACACCGGGAGTCACAAACCAAGTGTTGTTCGTCCTAACGCATCAAGGAGAAGGTCGTTTAGGAAGATTGAAACTTTGGCTCATTCCTGTGTTTTTCTCACTCCGGAGAGGAAGACGAAGCGTTTTTCTTTTTGTAATGATCTCTGCCATTCTCACTCCATTGGTTTGCGCTCTTATACTCCCGCTAGGGCCCACGCGAGTCAATTACCAATTTGCCCCTCCGATACTTAATCTCGTCGGACCCTCTTTCTGGGTTGTATGTTTATGGGCCGCTTCCGTTCTTCTGGGCTTACTTCATGGGCCGTCACGTCTCGCGTTCTACGGGCCTAACATGATTCCCTTTGGGCTTCGCGAGCCCGTCGAGAACCGGCTCCAACAAGCGTATCCTCAAGTGTTGATCAACCTCTTTCCTTATTGAAGGAATGTCTGAAATACTTCGAACAAAACATCCTTCCGCTGAATGTATGGCTGGTTTCTCACTTTCTCAGGTATATTTTTTAGAAGAATCGCTTTCCACGTACTCTTCCTAGCTAGAAGCATCAAAATCTTCTATCAATAAACTGATGAAGTCTAATCTGCAGGTATTCCAAGGAGATTTTTGTGTAGGTACCAAGTGACAAATCAACTCCATACACAAGGACTTGGTCTTGCAGTTGGGATAGAGGTAGTCAGTATTTCAATATATAATCCCTTTCTTAGTTCAGTTCTTGGATGAAGGAACCATAAGCCTAATTAGAACTTCAAGGGCTGATGGAGACGCCAACTGCTCACTCTTTCTAACAGTTCCATTTAAAATTTTAAATGGAAAATGGAACTGTTAGAAAGAGTGAGCAGTTGGCGTCTCCGGATGAGGCTACCCTTTGCAAGGGATTCCCAGGAACACTCGCGGACACCGCCATGACATGGATGTTAAATCAACCGCCCGGGAGTATCTCTTGCTTTGCAGATATCGAGAGGGGATTCTTGTTGCATTTTGGCTTCTCGTAGAAGAGAAAGATCACCATGCAAGAGGTGGTCGGGGTCAAGCAAAAAGTGGGTGAAAGCCTGGAAGAGTATGTGAAAAGATTCTCGTTAATGGTCCTAGAAGCTGATGACTTTGATGATAAAACCGCCCGGGTCGCGTTCTTAAACTGGCTGGCCGACGGGAGCGAATTCAAAAAACACCTGTACAGAAAGCAGGAAGGGTCATATCAAGCCATGCTAGAGAGAGCTTACGTTGAAATACAAGTTGAGACTCACTCGAGCGCACCCGCAGGGGGCGGAAGTCAGAACAAACAGAACCAGAGCCAGAACTCTAGAAAGAATAATCAGAATTGGGGGAACAAAAGGCAGCAATTTGAGCAGGGGCAGAATGATTCATGTGCTCCAGGTTTGGTAACGCAGCGTCAGAATCAGAATCAGTACCAAGACTACAGACAAAATACAGACCAGAACCAATTTCAGGAGCAGAATTTAATGAACCAAAGAGATGACCACTATGGCTATAGAGGTCGCGGCCGAGGCAATGGAGGCCGAGGTCGCGGTCACGATGGAATGTGGTGCTCCAATCACAATTCCACTACTCATAACACAGATGAGTGCCGGAGTGGTCCAAGGACGAACAACGAGCCTGAGCAGAGAGCCGTCCTCATGAATCAAAGAGGCGGGGGAAACTATCAAGGCAGGGGTGGTAGAAACCTTGGCCGAGGACCATTCAGAGGGGGAAACAACAACGGTGGGCGAGGAAGAGGGCGCAATCGGCAGCACACGAACGATCCTCATCCACCTCAACACAACCAAGATTTCCCGCGACCAGACGGTCATGTAGGGACCATAGCCGGGAAGCATGTCCCTATACCCCCGAACAGGCGTGAGCAACGCAAGATGATCAACGCACCGCTCCCTCGCGGGCTCCCAGTTATGAGCATCGCGAAACCCCTTCCCAGAGAGCCATATCAACTGGTTTTTTCTAACGAAGAGATCAATGAGTGGGCAGTCTCTTCTGGTGATCCATTGGTTATACATCTACAAATTGGCACGAAGCTAGTCAGCCGTATTCTGGTTGACACGGGCAGCTCTGCCGACATAATATATCTGGATGCCTTCGAAAAGCTAGGGGTCGACCCACGAATGAAAAGACCAACAAGAACAACCTTAGTAGGCTTCGCGGGGGAAAGGGTCACTGCTCTAGGAGTGGTGAGTTTAGATGTAGTGATGGGAGATGAGACAGGGCCACGAAGATCAGAAAAGATTGATTTTGTAATCATCCCGACAAGCTCGAGCTATAACGCGATCATCGGGAGAGGCACGTTGTGCAAGTTTGATGCCGTAGTATCCATGAGCCATTTCTGCATAAAGTTTCCCACACCATCCGGAACAGGAGTCGCGACAGGCGTCGAGAAAGAGAGCATCTCTTGTTACATCAAGTCTGAAAAGGGAGAAGAAACGCCTCTGCTCGCGAACCAACTTTTTGTCCCTGGCATGCCTAAGGTTGAGGAAGAAGCTGAGTTAGATGTTCGCGAACACCCTAGGTATCAGGATTCTGAGGGGAATGCGGACAGAGCAAAGTTTTCCGGATTTAAAACACAGGAAGTCACTCCTTTTGTGAATAAAGAAGAGAAGTTATCAGTAGGGGGTAGCCTTGACCCTATGGTGATGGTAGAGATTGAAAACTTGCTATCAGAATCGCGAGACGTCTTCGCTTGGTCCCCCAAAGATTTGAAAGGAATTCCCCCATCAGTGATCACTCACTCTCTAAATATTAGCAACGATATCCTTCCCAAAAGGCAGCGAAAGAGAAAACAAGCAGGTCCGAAGAATGAGGCCGCGGCCGCAGAGCTCGCGAAACTCCTAAAGGCTGGGTTTGTTAGACCGGTACAATACCCAGCATGGTTGGCTAATGTCGTCATGGTCGCAAAGAAGGGAACCGGTAAATGGAGGATGTGTGTAGATTTCACAGATTTAAACAAAGCCTGCCCGAAGGACAGCTACCCGCTACCTTCTATCGATCAGCTTGTAGACTCCACCGCAGGACATGAAGCACTCAGTTTTTTAGATGCTTACTCAGGATACAACCAAGTCATGATGAACCCCCTTGACTTAGAACATACCTCTTTCATAACAGACAAGGGAACCTTCTGCTATAAGGTGATGCCTTTCGGCCTTAAGAACGCGGGGGCCACTTTCCAGAGACTGGTAGACCGTATTTTCAGTGATCAGATAGGAGATACAGTTGAGGCCTACGTTGACGACATTGTGGTGAAAAGCAAGGAACAGAGTAATCACGCTCGCGACCTGGCGGAAGTATTCGCGACTCTCAGAAAGTACGGGATGAGTCTAAACCCAGACAAATGCGTGTTCGGGGTCACAGAAGGAAAGTTTTTAGGCTTCATGATTAGTGCTCGCGGTGTCGAAGTAAATCCCGATAAAGTCAAAGCCATTCTCGATCTTGAACCGCCGCGGTCTACCCATGAAGTCCAGCGTTTTGTAGGCCGAGTAAATTATTTGGGGAGATTCTGTGCCAAGCTGGCCGAACGAAACCTCCCCTTCTTCGAAATTTTGAGAAAACCAAAGAACTTTGAGTGGACTGAAGAATGTGGTCAAGCATTCGCGAGCCTCAAAGAACATCTGACAAAGCTCCCGATCCTATCTTCCCCGGTTCCGGGAGAAACTCTCCAGTTGTATCTCGCGGCCAGCTCAAGAGCGGTGAGTGCAGTCCTTGTTCGCGAGTCAGAAAAGCCAGTCTATTTTGTTAGCCGAGCTTTATTACCCGCGGAGACACGGTATTCCCCAGTTGAGAAATCTGTACTTGCACTGATAACAGCTGCTCGCAAACTAAGACCCTATTTCCATGCACACCCGATTGAAACCCTAACAGACTTGCCACTGAATAGCTTCATGACAAAACCAACCGTTGCAGGGAGGCTCACGAAATGGGTCATCGAAATGTCAGAATTCGATGTAGTATATCGACCCAGGCCAGCTATCAAAGCACAAGCGCTTGCCGACTTCATCGTCGAAACAAGTTTCAGAGAAGGGGAAGTGGTGAATCCGTATGGTGAACAGATGATGTGGATAATGCACACTGACGGGGCTGTAAACGATGAGGGGTGCGGCGCAGGTGTGATTCTCACGTCGCCTACGGGAGACGAGATAAGCCACGCCATTGCACTAAAGTTCAAACCCACGAACAATGAAGCTGAGTATGAGGCCTTAATCGCAGGATTAGAGTTAGCCATTGGCCTTTCAATCTCTGTGCTTTCATGCTGTTGTGATTCAGAAGTTGTGGTAAAGCAGGTACAAGGGCTTTATGAAGCACGAACAAGGAACCTCCCACAGTACCATGCACGAGTCGCGACATTGACCTCGCTTTTCATGCATTTCGAAATAAAGGCGATCCCAAGAGAACTGAATAAGAAAGCAGATGAACTCGCGAAGCTGGGAGCCGGATGGGAAGGTCCCAAAGAAGAACGCGAGCGAAGGTCAGGGTTCATGGTATCAAAAGGGGGGCCCCCGAAATATCTGTTTTTTGTGAAAGAAGAAAGCGCCATCAGTCGCGAGATTGAAATGATGGCGATCAACACTTCGTCTGAAGATTGGCGCCGCCCATTCATTGACTATCTCAGATATGGTCGCGGTCCATCTGACCCAAAGGAACTCATACAATTAAAAAGAAAGGCTGGACGTTTCTATATCAGCAGAGGCGAGCTCTACAAGAGAGGAGGTGACCCTTGCGAGCTGAAGTGCATGGGTCACTACGAGACAAAAGCCTATCTCGAGGAGCTACATGCTGGGCTGTGTGGGACACACGCAGGGTGGAGACCCCTGGTGTACAAAGCTTTGCGCCAAGGGCATTTTTGGCCCACAATGAAACAAGATGCTCAAGCGATGACGCGAGCTTGTCAGGCGTGCCAATATTTCGCCCCTGCCTCCCACCAACCAGGAGTCCAGCTTCAGATCATGGGAAGCCCCATCCCTTTCGCGATGTGGGGGTTGGATCTTCTTGGCCCTTTTAAACCAAAGGCCCCAGGTCAACTCGAGTATATCATTGTCGCGGTCGACTACTTCACAAAATGGATTGAAGCGGAAGCACTTGCGTCGACAACAGTACCTGTAGTGAAAAAATTCCTTTGGAAGAATATTATCTGCCGCTATGGGTTGCCACGCGAGATCGTAACCGACCGAGGCCCTCAATTCAACTCGCCCCAGCCAATGGCATGGTGCAGCGATCTGGGAGTTAGGCTGAAAATTGCTTCAGTTGCACATCCACACTGCAATGGACAGGTAGAAGCTGTCAATAAAAGCATTGTCACAGATCTGAAGAAAAGGCTAGATAACGCCAAGGGCAGATGGGCGGAAGTCCTGCCACTTACTCTCTGGGCCAATCGAACCACAGTGAAAAAAGCAACAGGAGAGAGTCCTTTCGCCCTCGCGTATGGAGTAGAGGCCGTAGTTCCAGTAGAAATTTTGTTCCCAAACGAAAGACTCCTTCACTATGACTCGGAAACCAATGATGAGAAGATGAGGATGGAACTCCAACTTCGCGAGGAAACCCAAGAAATGGCGGTTATTCGGGCGGCCGCTTACAAAGCGGGCGTCGCGAAGTATTATAACAAGCATGTCAAGGAGAGAGGTTTCGTGAAAGGAGATCTGGTCCTAAGAAAGACAGAGGGGGGAAAACTCGATCCGAACTGGGAGGGGCCATACATAGTGGATCGCGAGGTCGCCCCAGGGGCCTATCGACTGAAGGATAGCTCTGGAAATCACGTTGCAAATTCCTGGAACGTGATGCGACTGCGCCGCTATTACGCCTAGCCTACTCCCCCACACAGGTATAAATTCCCACGTTTTTGTAACATGTTTGCGTACCTTAAGATAAATATCTCATAAAAAGCGATTCAATCGCGGTGTAAGACGTTCTAACAAGCTGTATGCAGGCGAAAGAACCGATTGAAACTAAACATTAGCAAGAATCTATCGTCGGGTTACCAGAGAAATAAATACTTTCGCCGCAGAGGGAGACGTAATCTCAAAATAAAAGGTACGCGCACATTTCGGGAAATTCAGAATATTGCATAAATCCCGTGACGCTGGGTTGGGGCCATGAGCATCCACCCAGGTCGCGAAGCCGTGACACTGGGCTGGGGCCATGAGCATCCACCCAGGTCGCGAAGCCGTGACACTGGGCTGGGGCCATGAGCATCCACCCAGGTCGCGAAGCCGTGACACTGGGCTGGGGCCATGAGCATCCACCCAGGTCGCGAAGCCGTGACACTGGGCTGGGGCCATGAGCATCCACCCAGGTCGCGAAGCCGTGACACTGGGCTGGGGCCATGAGCATCCACCCAGGTCGCGAAGCCGTGACACTGGGCTGGGGCCATGAGCATCCACCCAGGTCGCGAAGCCGTGACACTGGGCTGGGGCCATGAGCATCCACCCAGGTCGCGAAGCCGTGACACAGGGCTGGGGCCATGAGCATCCACCCAGGTCGCGAAGCCGTGACCGTCCGAGAGTGAGTAACGACATCCGTTCTCCTCACCTCGACCACGAAGTCCTGACCTTGATGGGATAACAACCCACCAAGGCATGGAACTCAGCGAGTAACACTCCTGAAAAAAGTCAATCATGAAACTATATACTTAGCATGGAAATATGCAATACAAAACACTAATGAATCCCCATCTGTTTTCACAGACACTACAGCACTAGAGAAGTAAACAATCGTAAGGCATGATCGCGAACGAAACAGAAAATGGCAGTTTATGAGGAAACAAGCGCTAAAGCCCCAATTATCCGTGAGCATGGATTTCCCAAGGCATCAAGAATACCTTAGCTAAGGTATGATGAGAAAAACACGCGAGCTACTTTGTTTTGTCACAAAAACAAAGAATCTGATTCCAAATTCATTATAGGAAATCACATTCTCAAACACAAAGACGCTCATAGGCGCGCGAAAAACCCTACTACTGGCTCGTACGCATGCAGTAGTCAGGTGAGAACACGCTCTTTATGGCATCACAGGCCATGACATATGAATAATTTATACTTACGCGATCAATTTCCTCGCAGGGTTTTTCATAGGACCAAAAGAAGAATTTTTCCGGACGAAAGATGATAGGAGAGTGACCTATTTATAATATTAAGTATTCTCATTTTGAAAAACATTTTTTCCATCAATGAGACACATACTTGTAATCGCGATGGCACATAGATGCACGTTACATTTTGAGTTCCAAAGTTTTTCCTGATAATCCCAGTCTAATTTATTCATAAAAACTCGTTCATTCTCCCTCCTTTCTTAACACATAGGGCTCGCGAGAATGTAAACATCCTCACGAACACTATGGGGGGAGGGGAAGAGGAGGAGAAATCACCATACAAACGCAGAATAAAAAGGCATAGCACTAAGCCCGGAGAGGAACGACGACCTTCACTTGATACACCACAGTCTGAACGGGAACTTCAGGTGGAGAAGCACGCCACCTTGTAAAAGTCACCTCATCTCCCTCACAAAGATCTTTCTCATACGCAAACTCACTCCAGCCTTCGCCCAGAAAGTAGGAGCTCCCAACCTTGTCCAGAATCACATCCCAAGACTCGGAATTAGCGCAAAGGATGAGACCCTTACCACCGAAATGACTAAGGTATTGATCGCAATGTTCCTTTGGAAAACGCTATACGTAGAAAAGAGGGGTCTAAGAAACAATTAAGCAGAGAAAGACAAAGTAAAAGATGATTACCAAACTTCTGCCAGTAATAGCAGAAGAATCCATAACAATAGTAAAAGACTCATGCAGAGACCCCTCTCGAGTTCGTCGTGTCCTGGCCATACCAGAATTCGTTGAAAAAAGAAGGAATGGAAGAAGAAGGCAGGAAACGCCATTTATAAAAGAAAGTCACCAAACCCACATTTAATGCATTAAATGACTAAAAGCAGAAAAGTAGTTGGGAGGACAAAAGCAATAAAAGCAAAGACACGCAGGGGAATAATGGTACGATCTCCTCACGAGACCCCAAAAGAAACAATATTTAGGCTCGCGATCACATTCCGATCCACGAGCCACAGAACCAAGTAACAATTGTATGCAACACCAACCCAAGAGTTTGCAGACGACAAATGAAAAGAAGTTAAACTTCGTCAAAGAGGATCCAGATCCAGATACTCGTCAGTTTCAGCCAGCACTGAATCGCGAACCCCTCCCACGCTACCAACGTCCTTTGTCGTCGCGATGTTTTCTTCAGCAGCAGCTTTTTCGCTGTCAACATTCACAACATCGTTCCCATCACCTGCATCAGACGATTTAGCACAAGAGCGAGTCGAGGAGTCCGCTGCTTTTTTCATCCTGTCCTCCGAGTAAATTACCTTCTTAGGTACCTTGGGGACTGAGACTAAAGGAATATGACACTCCATCCCTTCGACGACTCCCTCATCTTCAGGCAAGAAGGGTTCGACGTCCCAACCTTCAAGAAGGCTCGCATCGTCGTCAACAAAGGTTCCAAGAGGAGGAGAGGTGTACGCAGGGATCTCGGCAGGAAGACCACAAAGATCCGTAGGATCGAAAGAGAAGTTAGCCACTTTGTGCTTCCTAAGCTGACGCTTGAGTGCAGTAATCACCAGGGTGTCGCGAGCCAGACTGATAAAATCAATACGACATTTCTCGCGATAGCTAGAAGCATACTGCTGGGCACCTTCGCGACGACCCTTGTCAAAAGCCTGGTCTTTCTCTTGGCGAAGCAAACCTAACTCTGTATTATGATTGCGCTTCATAGTCCTGGCCGAAAGCTCCAAGTCGCTTATCTTCGCCATCAGCTCAGCATTCCTCTCTTGCAGCTCAGCATTCCTCTCTTGCTCCTCCTTTAGTTTTTTCTTCGCGGCCTCCTTAACATCTTGTGCTTTACCAGCATAATCGACCATCTCATTATATTCCCCCTCCATCTTATTATAGCCATCTTCAAGGGCGATGGAATATTGCCCAAATGCCTCGGTGAGAAGAAGCGACTACAATAAGCAAAATATGTTAGTTAAAAACACCTACCAACAAGAAGGAAGAAAACCATTCAGGAAGAAAATAAAGGAAACCCACCGCCAGACTGAGTCTCGCGAGCCCTGCTTTACCCCGAACAATGCCCTCTAAAAATCCAGGCATGTCTGGGAAATCAGGTCGATCGCGATGAAAGAACGTCCTCACTACCTCCTCCTCGGGAAAAAGCTCAGCCAGATCCTGAGAAGAGGTATTTTGACCACCTTCAAAGGTCATGGGCTGCTTACCCTTGGCAATTTCTGAGGCCCTCCCGGCAGGGGTTGCTCGTCGCGAAGAAGGAGACCCGCCGGCCCCTAAGGGGATTGTCGAACCAATTGGGGATTGATCATCCAGAGGCTCGGGCGTGCGTGTTTCGGTCTCCACAAATTGAGGCACGGACTCGCGGATATTAATACCGCCAGCAGAGATTTTTCTCTTTTTTGAGGAAGTTTTGCTCTTGTTCGCCAGCTGCTTTCGGCGCTTGCTCTTCTGTGGGGCGGGGATTTGTTCATCAATAGGTTCTTCGTCAAAAGAGTCATCAGAACCTTCCATAATCGCGAGACGCGAAAAATATCCTGTCTCTGCAGATAAAAAAATAAAATAAATAAGGATATAATAAAAGGCCATAAGCATATGACATCGCGAGTGCGTAACAATGAAAGAAGGATAAGTAACAATAAACAAGAAATACCATAATGGTGCTTAAGACTAAGTCCACGCTGGGCTAGCACCTCGTGGGTAATACACTTCAGGAATATGCGCGTCGAAACAAGATCAGGGAAATTATGGAAATTACGGTAAAGACAATCTTTCTTAGCCTGGGTCCAGTTACCAGATTTAGGCTGAGTCGCGAGCATCGATATTTTGGTCGAGATCCCAGAACCCGGTGGTGGTCGAACCAAAAACCAATCAACCTTCCACTTCGATATACGGGGAGGACCATCCCACTCCGATCTGCCATTTTTTGCGGCGGTGAACATCCCCATTTCTTCAGGAGCCCTTCGCGTAGAGAACATAAGGAAAAAATGACAAGGATTGGGTTTTACCCCGATATCCTGACACCTCATCACGTAAATAACCAGGGCCCTCCAAAAGTTAGGATGCATCTGAGCTGGGCTGTAGGTCAGCTCTTTCAAGAGATTTTTAATAAAGTTGGAGAAGGGGAGCCTAAATCCTAATTTAAGAGACGACATACTCAATGGAAAGAAACTGCCATATTCGTCAAGAGAAGTCCCATCCAGAGATGGAAGGGCAAAAAATTGTACCCTCTGGAAAAGGATAGGTATCCGCGATGGTTTCAAGGTCGCGAAGGGTAAGATCAGAAGGGAGGGCCGTAAATGGGTTCCCGAGATTCTTGACCTTTTTATGATGGACGCGGCGAGTCAAGATCTGTACACGACCCGCCGGGTTATTGAAAATGTCTTCGATCTCCACGCGAGGAAGATCATCTTGCCAGGAGTAAAAATTCTCGTAGTCCTCGCGACCGAATATTACTTCCTCCGAATCCCGAGGAGGACTTTTATTGCCACAATCTGCATCTGGTCGCGAGGTAGACGGAACTTCGTCATCATTATGACTAATAGAGTCTCCTGTGGACGATCAAGAAGAAAAAGATCAAGAATTAGTTTTCCAGGGAAAGAACACGAAACGCGAAGGCTAGAAGGAAGCTTCACGAGCCATGGGAATAACAAACAAAGAAAACCCTGGAAAACAAAAAATATAAGATCTAAGGGGAAGTTAAACAGACTACTGGTGGAAACCCTAAGAAATGGTGAAATGAATAGCTCAGAAGCCAGGAGCGGTAAAAAAGAATGGGTTTTGACGAACAGTGAGGGTTTTCAATAGTCTAAAACGACCTTTAAGGAAAAAGGAAATGCCCATCGAATAGAAGAAAGAAGAGGAGACACCGCCCAGTAAATGACCGATAGAGGTATGATGAGAAATCGCCCGACCGCCATGAAAACCAGTAAAAAAGCTTCGAAAGGACACAGTAAATAGCGGAGATACAGAAATATCGAAATCATATGTAGAAGCAATAGAAATAAACAAACGAAAAACGAATTCAAGATAGAACTTACGAGCCATCGGTAATTCGGCGATCGTCTGAGCGAGTGAAGATTTCTCGAAGTTTTATTAAGGATGGGTTTTACAGAGGAATATGAGCAGTTGGAGAAAAGAAGAAGAAGAGAAGAATGTGTTGAAAGGTCTGGCAGCCTTTTATAAGAAAACAAAAATCCCAAAAGGAAGCCACGTGTTGAAAGGTGTCAGAACGTGGGAATGCAAAACGTTTCGAATTTAAAATTCAAAATTCAAAAACAAGCGCGATGAAACGAGGAGGAGTCGCGAGCGAATAATCTCCATAGGACTCCCCGAGAACCCGGCTTCAATTTTTACCCAAGCTTTGCCTTCGCGAATACAAAGACTTGGGGGGCTGGCTGTTGGACCCGGTTCTCGCGACCATTAATGTGGACCCGGTTCTCGCGACTCTAATGATGCAAACCCGGTCCGCGAGCGAGCAACAGGCCGCGAGCCCATAAGGCCAGAAAATGGGTCGAGAACGGGAAGCCCATTAAGGAGCCCAATAGGTTAAGAGAGCAATAACGGATTGTGTGGGACCCATGGCGTGATTATAAATCCTAACGGCAAAGAGAGAGAAAGGGACGGTCGACTGAGAGCATCTTCTTCCCACTTGAGAGAGAGAGAAAACACAGAGGGCGATTACTCGTTTCCGAGCTCGTCTCTTCGTTCCCGATTGACCTCTTTTCGTAGGAAATCGGATGATCGGTACCTGGATCCTGACTCTCGGTATCGTCATCGTGCTTTTGAGGTTTGATTCGTCACGATTGGTTGAGTTTCATCGTTCACTGTTTCATTGAGTTGGCTCACGAGGTTTCATTGTTTTAGTCATTGTTTTGAACGCTATCTTCTCTTTGTGTTGCTTCATTCTGCTGTTGTTATTAAGGCATTGTGTTCGTTTATCTGTTGCTATTGCTGACTTGTGCGTCGGAGAGCCAAATCTGGGGGTTCAACCTTCTGGTTTGGTCGTGCAGGTGCAATAGGGATTGAAGAACATAAAGAACAGAAGGGAATAGCATATTTTGATCCAGATGACAGTGTATTACAAGTTGTTGCTCCAGTTGGCGTAAGGAAGGTCTCCAGCACTTAAAGATTTCTAGAAGGCCAGATCTCGCGAGGTGTTGATTGCGAGATCGCGAATATCTGGGTTCCAACAGTAAATTTTTTGAAACTAAGCACCGCAATGTGCATCGATCCCCATTCTGGAATTTAATTCGTCTATGAGCAATTTAAACAATCTGTTCACATGCACTGTCAGGATCCAATGTACTTAATATACACGTTTTAATTAGTTTCTTATCAGAAAGTTGAATAGTTCTCATAAACCGATTCAATGTTATTGCTCTCTAATCTGTTCTAGCCCTATAAACTTATTTTGTGGCTATAAAACGATTTATCTGTCTCCTCGAGTGCTCGTATTCAAATGTAAAGCTTTGTTTTCATAGAAAAAATTAAACTCATGGGTTTTTACTCCAGTTTCACCATCAAGTCTTTGGATAAATACAATCCTTGTTTAGAATACAATCCTTATTTGAATTAATAAATTATGCATAATTAACCTGAAGATGTGGTGCTCAAAGAAAAAACTGAAGATGCACTAGTAAAAAAAGGTTTTCTTATACCAATCATTCATACTAGAAACCGGTATAAACAAAGAAACGGATACCGATTTCTGGGAAACGACTCGTTTTTTTCTTTTTCCAATAAAACCAAACGGATCGTTATCTGAAAAACCGGTATCAAAATGCTTTTGAAAGAAAAATAACCTCTCCGTATATCTCTTCGTCCTATCTCGATCCAAATTCTCATCTCTTTCTCTCTGTTCGGCCTCAAAGATCGACGACCCTATTCTTCTTCGTCAATTTGGGTGTTCAAGTTCGGACATTGCATCTTCTTCTCAATGTTTCTCCTTATAGATCGACAACCCTCTTCTTTTTCTTCGTTTATTTGGGCGTTCAAGCTCGGCGATTGCAGCTTCAATCAGGAATCTGGTGCAGTTTCTTCAATTTGCTTAGTCGTTGGAATTTAAACAATCGGAGTGGAAGCAAAACCTTAATTTCTTCCCGACCTCAGGATCAGTTTTTGCTCTTGCACGCCTCTTACACCCTCTTACTTTGCCTTCTAGGGTTCAGACGCTTCGGGCTCGGTTTTTTGCCTCTTACGCGTAGCGCCGTCAGGTCTCTAACTAGGGTGACCAAAGCTTAAGACCTTCATCTTTATTGGAAATTTGAGCTAGATTTTGTGTTTATTGTCTGATTTATCTCTTGATTCGTTGAGTTTGGTGTAGAAACGATTCGAATTTGCAACCTTTAATGGTAGTTTTTCTAATCTGACAAGAAGGTGTTAGGTCCGAGCATGCTACCTACCTTGAATCTCAGGGGAGATTCTTCTTCTATAAGAAACAGTCTGACTTGTATAGATTGTCCAGTTCGTTATTTGATTCGACGTTTGTGTTCCAATTGTATTGCACTCTGTTACTTATTTTATGATCCTTCATGTTGTACAATGCATCAAAAAGGTGGTTCAGAAGAGACAATCGAAATCTATGGGAGTATTTGAATTTTCTCTTTATCTTTTCTGTTTTCATCACTTCAGTTTGTGTCCATAAATCATCTCCTCAATCCCCAACATATGCCCAATAGATTTATCTAGTTTGTCTAAGATTATGTACCATTGTACTTGTTGTCTATGTGCATTTGGTTTCCAATTCATTTTATCCATCCATATAACAAATTGAATATTGTAAAGAAGTATATTTTAGTACATAAGCTCGTGACACTTGTGTGTACATACACAGCGAAGTAGTTAGGTTATGGCATGAAGACTCTCCATATAGACTTTTACACTCATTAGGCATATAGCCATATGGGATAAGCTTACAATAGCATTTTACTAATCAGACATCAATCATTTTCCATGGGTTTGAAAAACATTGATCAGTTCGTTGTTTCACTATAACAGTCGGCATATTCTTTGCCTTGGGACATCCAGGTTTCCATCTTTGACTGTGGCAATAACGTTGTGAGCGTTGTTGGAGCCCAGAAGTTGCAGTCTCGCGACACAACACTTCGCGAGACACAAGGCGACAGCTCTTCGAAAGAATTCTGAAGACCTCTTTCGCGAGTCTGGACAAACAACTTATACGTAATACTCCACGTCGTCTTCTTCCTAAAGACCAACCTTGTTCTTGACACCTATAATACCTGCGCAACCAAACCAGGGGGGTCTCCGGATTTGGCTCTCTGACGTTCAAATCAGACAGGAAGCAAACAAGCTACCAAAGACGATAAAGTGACGCAAGAGTAAGAGAGGGTAGAAAGAAGTAAAGTAATGGAAAGGAGAACTCAAAATGTCAGTTAAAACGTTTCAAGTTCTATGCTACCAATAGACCGAACGGCCTTAGAAATCACTCATCTCAACATTAAAGGCTCGATAGCAACACCGGGAGTCACAAACCAAGTGTTGTTCGTCCTAACGCATCAAGGAGAAGGTCGTTTAGGAAGATTGAAACTTTGGCTCATTCCTGTGTTTTTCTCACTCCGGAGAGGAAGACGAAGCGTTTTTCTTTTTGTAATGATCTCTGCCATTCTCACTCCATTGGTTTGCGCTCTTATACTCCCGCTAGGGCCCACGCGAGTCAATTACCAATTTGCCCCTCCGATACTTAATCTCGTCGGACCCTCTTTCTGGGTTGTATGTTTATGGGCCGCTTCCGTTCTTCTGGGCTTACTTCATGGGCCGTCACGGCTCGCGTTCTACGGGCCTAACATGATTCCCTTTGGGCTTCGCGAGCCCGTCGAGAACCGGCTCCAACAAGCGTATCCTCAAGTGTTGATCAACCTCTTTCCTTATTGAAGGAATGTCTGAAATACTTCGAACAAAACATCCTTCCGCTGAATGTATGGCTGGTTTCTCACTTTCTCAGGTATATTTTTTAGAAGAATCGCTTTCCACGTACTCTTCCTAGCTAGAAGCATCAAAATCTTCTATCAATAAACTGATGAAGTCTAATCTGCAGGTATTCCAAGGAGATTTTTGTGTAGGTACCAAGTGACAAATCAACTCCATACACAAGGACTTGGTCTTGCAGTTGGGATAGAGGTAGTCAGTATTTCAATATATAATCCCTTTCTTAGTTCAGTTCTTGGATGAAGGAACCATAAGCCTAATTAGAACTTCAAGGGCTGATGGAGACGCCAACTGCTCACTCTTTCTAACAGTTCCATTTAAAATTTTAAATGGAAAATGGAACTGTTAGAAAGAGTGAGCAGTTGGCGTCTCCATCAGCCCTTGAAGTTCTAATTAGGCTTATGGTTCCTTCATCCAAGAACTGAACTAAGATTCAGTTTCATAAATATCGTATGGAAAAAATATGTGGTGCATTTTCTCAAGTTGTTTATTACTCATGTAGCCTAGTTAGATATGGTTCTCATTTCTTGTAAATTTGAGCTTTGTTTAGGAAACAAAGAAGTTTGAAGCCATATATCCAACCTTGAAGACTTTAGTTCTTGCTGGCACATGAGTGGTGGATTGGATTTTTGAAAAACCAAAGTGTGATTCTAAAAGAGACAAACCAGCGAGCTGGCCACTAATAGAGATAGTACTACTCTTGCTTCATCTACCACATATGGAAATAGTGAAATCTTGGTATTTCCAAAGATTTGAAACTTGACATCAATCAGGTGTGCATCATAGATATCATTAAGTCAATGCAGAAAAAAGACCCTCAAGAAACTACAACCGGGGTTCACTACTTGGAATCCATTTCGGCATTGACATAGTTTAGGATTTCATTCATGAATGATCCAACTAGATTTTGTACTACAAAGGATTGTTATAGCTAAGCATAAAAAAAACTCAAGCACAGTCAAGATCAGAACACCCAACAAACAGAAATACCAAGGAATGATTTATACACTCAAGAAAATAATATTGAACTACAGATGAAGTAACAAATAGGTAACATCCAAGCAAGAAAAAGCCTCCTTAATTGTTATAGCTAAGCATATTGGAGAATATTTAAGTTGCAAACAAATATTTAGACTACAAAGGATCAGCAATAACATTATAGTACCTAAATACTGAAATAATTTACCTGATCTCTCGCTGTTTAAGTTCTTGGCCTGAACAAGCTACTCTTTTCTAGTTCTACAGCCTAAAAACTAAGGGAAAAGAAGACTTTCCACATAGTCATAACATATTACGGCATTATAGTTTCCAATTGTACTCCTCAAAACTTTAGAGCCAGTTTTGGTGCCTTCTAAGAGCAAGGCACCTTTCCAAGTGCAATTCTCCTCACAAATTGTAGCTAAAAACCTAACACCTTCTTTTGTTTCCCCGACAGAATTATTACCGACCCTTTTGTCGATTCCCCTTCTTCTTTTTCCTTTCTTTGTTCTTTGATACACATCTTCCATTGCCCAAAAAACATGTACTATGCGTTTTTCAGACTCAAAGCTACACATATGAACCCATCAATCTTCTTGCCTCAAGTATATCTTGAATTCACAAGGAAGTTTTTCATTCCAACACACAAGTGAAAGTGCTCCTTTCCAACGACAAGGTGAAGTGTGATTGCGAACCAGTCCATCAGGTATCTTAATGACGTCAAAACTTTCCTTCACAAAGTCAAATGAAACTAGAGCCATGGACTCGTCCAAGAAGCCTATCCAATGAGCCACTCCTCCAATCATTACAGGCGGACTTTTTTTACTCGACCTCCAATTTCCCAAATTCCCCGTAGGAATCTCACTCCAAACAAGCCGAATAGACGAGTACAAATGACAATTCTCACAAATAACACGGGATTCCCTATCAAACCTTCGAGTTAATATAATGATTTTAAACTCTTTGGTGAAAGGGTCAATCCAGAAACCATAGGAAACATTAGATCTTTCACGAGGATGCCAAACATAGTTCAAACGGTAGCTCGAAAACTTGTGGATGGAGGGGTTCCAAAGAACGAAATAGCCATAGTGTCGATAGAGACAAACTACACCGTGAAGGGTGCCAATAAGAACAAAATCGGGATCGTTTCCAATGGGATTGGTTAGCGTATAAACCAAAGGGCAAGGAAGAGGATCAACAAAAACATACTCTCGTCCCTGATCGACATCTGCAATGAATCGAGGTTTTTGAATGGAGAGGTGGTCTTGCATCAAAGTTGAGGAGTCGATGAGTTGCTTCCATCTTTTGCACACGCTTCGAAAACGCATCAAGGGTTTCGATGTTAAGCGCTTGAACATCAGCAGCAGATTGTCTTCCGAGATGTAATCTGACATCACAGACTTGAATTTCCTGCACTGCATATACAAATCCAGCAGAAGCTTAGGACTATGATGATTGATGACAATAATTAAATCGAACATACGGAGCTAAACGGAGTGTATTCTGAATTTTGAATGGAGCTCAAAACTGAAACTGAAATAATCAAACCATGTGCAGCAGTACATATATTACTGATCTGATTGTGTGGGCTGCTGGGTTTTTAATTAATGCATGTATTTTTACAGTTGTGGATATCTCTCTTCTTACGTTACGACTACACAAACTTCTTTCATCCAACGGAAAGAAACCGCTCGGTTTTATTGATTAATTAATTAATTATGATATTGGTAAGTGCGCCACTAAACTTCTTTCATCATCGGCTGGAATACACTATTTGCCCGACTCGGTTTTATACTGACGTCCCCCCCCCTAGAATTAGAGTTTGCCATCATCCTTTATAAAAAAAAATTACACTAATATTTCTCTTCAATAAACATGGCAATACACATGTATTCTTTCTGTGTACTCCCAAAATCATAAGTCTAAATTAATTTTTATAATGTCGTCCTTAAGGTGATAATGAAGATGTAGCTGGTGTTCTTCTTGAAAATAGTATGTCATTGTTTTTTATGTATAGTATTTTTTATGTATAGTATATTTCACTTGTTTATGTCCTGTCGTCGGTTAGGATTTATAACGGCGCGCGATTATGTCGCGTCGTCAGATAGGGTTTATAACAACGATTTATGTGTGTAACGGCGATTTATGTCGCGTCGTCGGATAGGGTTTATAACAACGATTTATGTGTGTAACGGCGATTTGTGTAGCATCGTCGGTTAGGGTTTAAAATGTCGGTTAGGGTTTAAAATGGCGATTTATGTCTCGTTGTCGGCTAGCTAGGGTTTATAATGGTGATTTATTGCCCGTCGTCAGTTAGGGTTTATAAAGGTGGTTTATGTCGCATCGTCGGTTAGGGTTTATAATGGTGATTTATGTCGCGTTGTCGGCTAACTAGAGTTTATAATGGTAATTTATGTCCTGTTGTCGGTTAGGATTTATAATCGCGTCATCGGTTAGGGTTTATAATGGTCGCCTAGTCGGTTAGGGTTTCTAATGGTGAGAGATGGTAGTTCAATTAAGTATGTTTTCAAAGAGTAACTCAGATATTAGTGGTAAGAGAACTTCTCCATATATATATTGCTGATGCTACGTTATGCTAATGGTATCTCATGCACACTATTTAGTGGAAAAACCTATTATGAAGTAATCAGATGAAATTAGGGACATCAGGTACGGTCAATTACTCTTTCAAAACAAGGGGTATGCAGTTCTAGCTAGGATCATTTATCACACTTTTTCTTTTTTTTTTTGTAAAGTATCACACCTTATTTGCTGACTGATAATCTGCACATTTTGTAAATCCTATTCTAAATTCTACGCCGATAGATTGTGATTCTCTAGAGAGAGCAACAATTAATCACTTAGATATTTAAGTAACAAAAATCTCCTTGCTAATCATGCATACAAGCAATAAATAGAGTACTGGAGATATTAAGAAAGAAAAACAACTTATAATATCTGGTGCCAACAAACAATAATTAGAGTAGTGGTGATCAACAACAACAACATGATAATACCTATAAATACTTTTAAAAAACAACATACCTGATTAACAAGCTCCTATCAGCAACATGCACCATTCTGGATGAAACAATGTTTTCAGGTGGATCTTCAATTGGATCGTTTACCACAACGTACTAAGGGAAAAGAAGAGTCTCCACATAGTCATAACTGAGATCAAAAAACCCATAATGTCCAAGTGGTGTTGTAATCACTAATTTAGAGCCAGTTTTTACGCCTTCTAAGCGCAACTCAACTCGCATTGGTCCATTTTCTTTATGCATTATTGTAGCTAGAAACCTCACGCCTTCTTTTGTTTCTCCTACAACATCACAATCGTCTTCTAATGCCCAGTAAATAAATCCAAGTTGGTCGCGAGACTCAAAGCTACACATTTGAACCCATGAATCTTGTTGCCACGAGTATATCTTACATCCATGAGGAAGCTCGTTATCCCAACAAACAAGTGAAAGCAAGCCTTTCCAACGAAAAGGTGTTATGTTATACTTCACAAGTTCAACAGGCGTCTTAATGACATCAAATCTTTCCTGCAGAAAGTCAAACGAAACGATAGCCTCAGACTCATCTGAGACGCCTAGCCAGTGAACCACTCCTCCAATCATTACAGGTGGACCTGTTTGGCAAGACAACCAATTCCCCAAATTCCCTGTAGGAATCTTACTCCAACCAAGCCGAATTGATGAGTACAAATGGCAATCATCATAAAACACATTGAGTTCATTACTAAACATTCGGATTAATAGAATGATTTTAAATTCTTTGGTAGATGGGTTTATCCAGAAACCAAAGGAAGCTCTAGATTTTTCAGGATGATACCAAACATTGTTCAAACGATAGCTCGAAAACTTGTGGATCGACGGATTCCACAGAACGAAATGGCCATAGTGTCGATAAAGACAAACTACACCGTGATGGGTGCCAATAAGAGCAAAATCGGGATGGTTTTGAATGGGATTGATAGTGTCGATTGATTAAGTTCGTAACCCTTGCCAACATCCAAATAACTCTATATATAGAGTATGGGTCGTCCCTCATGTCTTGGAGAAGACAAAATGGCGGTTAAAAACTGTTACAACCGCCAAAAGAGCATATTTGTGGAATATCCCACGCTGACACTTTATAACCCTGATCTTCTCTTATCCGGAGTATATTCTGAAGCAGTTATTTTCAGCACAGGATTTTATCCCCACTGACAGGACCGGGTTATAAGCCCTTGTTCCTCTAGCACATAAATAACTCATAACTCTTCCAACCCGATTAATATCTCGGATCATATGCTCCAACCTTACACTCCAAAATATGAATCTGGAATCCAAGTTCGTTTACATGGGTGTGTACTCCACACACTCCTAACCCACGTTCTAACGACTTGATATCCCGTTAGCAATATGAGAGTCTCAATACACTATAACGAACGAACGTTGATTTACTAAAATCACCAACCCTACATATATCACTGATCTAATTGTGTGGGCTTCTGGGTTTTTAATTAATGCATGTATTTTTACAGCTGTGGATATCTCTCTTCTTACGTTACGACTACACAAACTTCTTTCATCCAACGGAAAGAAATCGCTCGGTTTTATTGATTGATTAATTAATTATGATATTGGTAAGTGCGCCACTAAATGTTGCATCATCGGCCGGAATACCCTATTTGCCCGACTCAGTTTTATACTGACGCTTTTTCCCCCTAGAATTAGAGTTTTGCCATCATCCTTTATATACAAAAAATGAAAAAAATACACTAATATTTGTCTTCAATAAACATGGCAATACATGTATACTCCCAAAATCATAAGTCTAAATTAATTTATATAATGTCGTCCTTAAAGTGATAATGAAGATGTAGCTGGTGTTCTTCTTGAAATAGTATGTTATTGTTTTTTAAGTATAGTATATTTCACTCGTTTATGCATAGTATATTTCACTCGTTTATGTCCGGTCGTCCGTTAGGATTTATAACGACGCGCGATTATGTCACGTCCGCTAGGATTTATAACGGCAATTATTGTAGCGTCGTCGGAGAAGGTTTATTATGTCGTGTCGTCGGTTAGAGTTTATAACGGCGATTTGTGTCGCATCGTTGGTTAGGGTTTATAATGGCGATTTATGTCTCGTTGTCAGCTAGCTAGGGTTTATAATGGTAATTTATGTTCTGTCGTCAGTTAGGATTTATAATCGCGTCATCGGTTAGGGTTTATAATGGTCGCCTAGTCGGTTAGGGTTTCTAAAGGTGAGGGATGGTAGTTCAATTGAGTATGTTTTCAAAGAGTAACTCAGATATTAGTGGCAAGAGAACTTCTCCATTACTCCATATATATATATATTGCTGATGCTACGATATGCTAATAGTATCTCATGCACACTATTTAGTGGAAAACCTAGTATGAAGTAATCAGATAAAATTAGGGAGTTTTTGTGCACTATATTAAAATGCGGACATCAGGCAATTACTCTTTGAAAACAAGGGGCATGCAGTTCTAGCTAGGATCATTTATCACACCTTATTTGCTGACTGATAATCTGCACATTTTGTGAATCCTATTGTAAATTCTACGCCGAGATATTGTGATGCTCTAGAGAGAGCAACAATTAATCACTTAGATATTTAAGTAAAAAAAAATCTCCTTGCTATAATAATGCATACAAGCAATAAATTGATAGAGTACTGGAGATATTAAGAAACAAAAACAACTTATAATCTCTGGTGCCAACAAACAATAATTAGAGTACTGGTGATCAACAACAACAACATGATAATACCTATAAATACTTTTAAAAAACAACATACCTGATTAACAAGCTCCTATCAGCAACATGCACCATTCTGGATGAAACAATGTTTTCAGGTGGATCTTCAATTGGATCGTTTACCACAACGTACTAAGGGAAAAGAAGAGTCTCCACATAGTCATAACTGAGATAAAAAAACCCATAATGTCCAAGTGGTGTTGTAATCACTAATTTAGAGCCAGTTTTTACGCCTTCTAAGCGCAACTCAACTCGCATTGGTCCATTTTCTTTATGCATTATTGTAGCTAGAAACCTCACGCCTTCTTTTGTTTCTCCTACAACATCACAATCGTCTTCTAATGCCCAGTAAATAAATCCAAGTTGGTCGCGAGACTCAAAGCTACACATTTGAACCCATGAATCTTGTTGCCACGAGTATATCTTACATCCATGAGGAAGCTCGTTATCCCAACAAACAAGTGAAAGCAAGCCTTTCCAACGAAAAGGTGTTATGTTATACTTCACAAGTTCAACAGGCGTCTTAATGACATCAAATCTTTCCTGCAGAAAGTCAAACGAAACGATAGCCTCAGACTCATCTGAGACGCCTAGCCAGTGAACCACTCCTCCAATCATTACAGGTGGACCTGTTTGGCAAGACAACCAATTCCCCAAATTCCCTGTAGGAATCTTACTCCAACCAAGCCGAATTGATGAGTACAAATGGCAATCATCATAAATCACATTGAGTTCATTACTAAACATTCGGATTAATAGAATGATTTTAAATTCTTTGGTAGATGGGTTTATCCAGAAACCAAACGAAGCTCTAGATTTTTCAGGATGATACCAAACATTGTTCAAACGATAGCTCGAAAACTTGTGGATCGACGGATTCCACAGAACGAAATGGCCATAGTGTCGATAAAGACAAACTACACCGTGATGGGTGCAAATAAGAGCAAAATCGGGATGGTTTTGAATGGGATTGATAGTGTCGATTGATTAAGTTCGTAACCCTTGCCAACATCCAAATAACTCTATATATAGAGTATGGGTCGTCCCTCATGTCTTGGAGAAGACAAAATGGCGGTTAAAAACGGTTACAACCGCCAAAAGAGCATATTTGTGGAATATCCCACGCTGACACTTTATAACCCTGATCTTCTCTTATCCGGAATATATTCTGAAGCAGTTATTTTCAGCACAGGATTTTATCCCGACTGACAGGACCGGGTTATAAGCCCTTGTTCCTCTAGCACATAAATAACTCATAACTCTTCCAACCCGATTAATATCTCGGATCATATGCTCCAACCTTACACTCCAAAATATGAATCTGGAATCCAAGTTCGTTTACATGGGTGTGTACTCCACACACTCCTAACCCACGTTCTAACGACTTGATATCCCGTTAGCAATATGAGAGTCTCAATACACTATAACGAACGAACGTTGATTTACTAAAATCATCAACCCTACATATATCACTGATCTGATTGTGTGGGTTGCTGGGTTTTTAATTAATGCATGTATTTTTACAGCTGTGGATATCTCTCTTCTTACGTTACGACTACACAAACTTCTTTCATCCAACGGAAAGAAATCGCTCGGTTTTATTGATTGATTAATTAATTATGATATTGGTAAGTGCGCCACTAAATGTTGCATCATCGGCCGGAACACCCTATTTGCCCGACTCAGTTTTATACTGACGCTTTTTCCCCCTAGAATTAGAGTTTTGCCATCATCCTTTATATACAAAAAATGAAAAAAATACACTAATATTTGTCTTCAATAAACATGGCAATACATGTATTCTTTCTGTGTACTCCCAAAATCATAAGTCTAAATTAATTTATATAATGTCGTCCTTAAAGCGATAATGAAGATGTAGCTGGTGTTCTTCTTGAAATAGTATGTTATTGTTTTTTAAGTATAGTATATTTCACTCGTTTATGTCCGGTCGTCCGTTAGGATTTATAACGACGCGCGATTATGTCACGTCCGCTAGGATTTATAACGGCAATTATTGTAGCGTCGGAGAAGGTTTATTATGTCGTGTCGTCGGTTAGAGTTTATAACGGCGATTTGTGTCGCATCGTTGGTTAGGGTTTATAATGGCGATTTATGTCTCGTTGTCAGCTAGCTAGGGTTTATAATGGTAATTTATGTTCTGTCGTCAGTTAGGATTTATAATCGCGTCATCGGTTAGGGTTTATAATGGTCGCCTAGTCGGTTAGGGTTTCTAAAGGTGAGGGATGGTAGTTCAATTGAGTATGTTTTCAAAGAGTAACTCAGATATTAGTGGCAAGAGAACTTCTCCATTACTCCATATATATATATATTGCTGATGCTACGATATGCTAATAGTATCTCATGCACACTATTTAGTGGAAAACCTAGTATGAAGTAATCAGATAAAATTAGGGAGTTTTTGTGCACTATATTAAAATGCGGACATCAGGCAATTACTCTTTGAAAACAAGGGGCATGCAGTTCTAGCTAGGATCATTTATCACACCTTATTTGCTGACTGATAATCTGCACATTTTGTGAATCCTATTGTAAATTCTACGCCGAGAGATTGTGATGCTCTAGAGAGAGCAACAATTAATCACTTAGATATTTAAGTAAAAAAAAATCTCCTTGCTATAATAATGCATACAAGCAATAAATTGATAGAGTACTGGAGATATTAAGAAACAAAAACAACTTATAATCTCTGGTGCCAACAAACAATAAGTAGAGTACTGGTGATCAACAACAACAACATGATAATACCTATAAATACTTTTAAAAAACAACATACCTGATTAACAAGCTCCTATCAGCAACATGCACCATTCTGGATGAAACAATGTTTTCAGGTGGATCTTCAATTGGATCGTTTACCACAACGTACTAAGGGAAAAGAAGAGTCTCCACATAGTCATAACTGAGATCAAAAAACCCATAATGTCCAAGTGGTGTTGTAATCACTAATTTAGAGCCAGTTTTTGCGCCTTCTAAGCGCAACTCAACTCGCATTGGTCCATTTTCTTTATGCATTATTGTAGCTAGAAACCTCACGCCTTCTTTTGTTTCTCCTACAACATCACAATCGTCTTCTAATGCCTAGTAAATAAATCCAAGTTGGTCGCGAGACTCAAAGCTACACATTTGAACCCATGAATCTTGTTGCCACGAGTATATCTTACATCCATGAGGAAGCTTGTTATCCCAACAAACAAGTGAAAGCAAGCCTTTCCAACGAAAAGGTGTTATGTTATACTTCACAAGTTCAACAGGCGTCTTAATGACATCAAATCTTTCCTGCAGAAAGTCAAACGAAACGATAGCCTCAGACTCATCTGAGACGCCTAGCCAGTGAACCACTCCTCCAATCATTACAGGTGGACCTGTTTGGCAAGACAACCAATTCCCCAAATTCCCTGTAGGAATCTTACTCCAACCAAGCCGAATTGATGAGTACAAATGGCAATCATCATAAATCACATTGAGTTCATTACTAAACATTCGGATTAATAGAATGATTTTAAATTCTTTGGTAGATGGGTTTATCCAGAAACCAACGGAAGCTCTAGATTTTTCAGGATGATACCAAACATTGTTCAAACGATAGCTCGAAAACTTGTGGATCGACGGATTCCACAAAACGAAATGGCCATAGTGTCGATAAAGACAAACTACACCGTGATGGGTGCCAATAAGAGCAAAATCGGGATGGTTTTGAATGAGATTGATAGTGTCGATTGATTAAGTTCGTAACCCTTTCCAACACCCAAATAACTCTATATATAGAGTATGGGTCGTCCCTCATGTCTTGGAGAAGACAAAATGGCGGTTAAAAACGGTTACAACCGCCAAAAGAGCATATTTGTGGAATATCCCACGCTGACACTTTATAACCCTGATCTTCTCTTATCCGGAGTATATTCTGAAGCAGTTATTTTCAGCACAGGATTTTATCCCGACTGACAGGACCGGGTTATAAGCCCTTGTTCCTCTAGCACATAAATAACTCATAACTCTTCCAACCCGATTAATATCTCGGATCATATGCTCCAACCTTACACTACAAAATATGAATCTGGTATCCAAGTTCGTTTACATGGGTGTGTACTCCACACACTCCTAACCCACGTTCTAACGACTTGATATCCCGTTAGCAATATAAGAGTCTCAATACACTATAACGAACGAACGTTGATTTACTAAAATCACCAACCCTACATATATCACTGATCTGATTGTGTGGGCTGCTGGGTTTTTAATTAATGCATGTATTTTTACAGGTGTGGATATCTCTCTTCTTACGTTACGACTACACAAACTTCTTTCATCCAACGGAAAGAAATCGCTCGGTTTTATTGATTGATTAATTAATTATGATATTGGTAAGTGCGCCACTAAATGTTGCATCATCGGCCGGAATACCCTATTTGCCCGACTCAGTTTTATACTGACGCTTTTTCCCCCTAGAATTAGAGTTTTGCCATCATCCTTTATATACAAAAAATGAAAAAAATACACTAATATTTGTCTTCAATAAACATGGCAATACATGTATTCTTTCTGTGTACTCCCAAAATCATAAGTCTAAATTAATTTATATAATGTCGTCCTTAAAGCGATAATGAAGATGTAGCTGGTGTTCTTCTTGAAATAGTATGTTATTGTTTTTTAAGTATAGTATATTTCACTCGTTTATGCATAGTATATTTCACTCGTTTATGTCCGGTCGTCCGTTAGGATTTATAACGACGCGCGATTATGTCACGTCCGCTAGGATTTATAACGGCAATTATTGTAGCGTCGTCGGAGAAGGTTTATTATGTCGTGTCGTCGGTTAGAGTTTATAACGGCGATTTGTGTCGCATCGTTGGTTAGGGTTTATAATGGCGATTTATGTCTCGTTGTCAACTAGCTAGGGTTTATAATGGTAATTTATGTTCTGTCGTCAGTTAGGATTTATAATCGCGTCATCGGTTAGGGTTTATAATGGTCGCCTAGTCGGTTAGGGTTTCTAAAGGTGAGGGATGGTAGTTCAATTGAGTATGTTTTCAAAGAGTAACTCAGATATTAGTGGCAAGAGAACTTCTCCATTACTCCATATATATATATTGCTGATGCTACGATATGCTAATAGTATCTCATGCACACTATTTAGTGGAAAACCTAGTATGAAGTAATCAGATAAAATTAGGGAGTTTTTGTGCACTATATTAAAATGCGGACATCAGGCAATTACTCTTTGAAAACAAGGGGCATGCAGTTCTAGCTAGGATCATTTATCACACCTTATTTGCTGACTGATAATCTGCACATTTTGTGAATCCTATTGTAAATTCTACGCCGAGAGATTGTGATGCTCTAGAGAGAGCAACAATTAATCACTTAGATATTTAAGTAAAAAAAAATCTCCTTGCTATAATAATGCATACAAGCAATAAATTGATAGAGTACTGGAGATATTAAGAAACAAAAACAACTTATAATCTCTGGTGCCAACAAACATTAATTAGAGTACTGGTGATCAACAACAACAACATGATAATACCTATAAATACTTTTAAAAAACAACATACCTGATTAACAAGCTCCTATCAGCAACATGCACCATTCTGGATGAAACAATGTTTTCAGGTGGATCTTCAATTGGATCGTTTACCACAACGTACTAAGGGAAAAGAAGAGTCTCCACATAGTCATAACTGAGATCAAAAAACCCATAATGTCCAAGTGGTGTTGTAATCACTAATTTAGAGCCAGTTTTTGCGCCTTCTAAGCGCAACTCAACTCGCATTGGTCCATTTTCTTTATGCATTATTGTAGCTAGAAACCTCACGCCTTCTTTTGTTTCTCCTACAACATCACAATCGTCTTCTAATGCCCAGTAAATAAATCCAAGTTGGTCGCGACACTCAAAGCTACACATTTGAACCCATGAATCTTGTTGCCACGAGTATATCTTACATCCATGAGGAAGCTCGTTATCCCAACAAACAAGTGAAAGCAAGCCTTTCCAACGAAAAGGTGTTATGTTATACTTCACAAGTTCAACAGGCGTCTTAATGACATCAAATCTTTCCTGCAGAAAGTCAAACGAAACGATAGCCTCAGACTCATCTGAGACGCCTAGCCAGTGAACCACTCCTCCAATCATTACAGGTGGACCTGTTTGGCAAGACAACCAATTCCCCAAATTCCCTGTAGGAATCTTACTCCATCCAAGCCGAATTGATGAATACAAATGGCAATCATCATAAATCACATTGAGTTCATTACTAAACATTCGGATTAATAGAATGATTTTAAATTCTTTGGTAGATGGGTTTATCCAGAAACCAAAGGAAGCTCTAGATTTTTCAGGATGATACCAAACATTGTTCAAACGATAGCTCGAAAACTTGTGGATCGACGGATTCCACAGAACGAAATGGCCATAGTGTCGATAAAGACAAACTACACCGTGATGGGTGCCAATAAGAGCAAAATCGGGATGGTTTTGAATGGGATTGGTTAGTGTATAAACCAAAGGGGATGGAAGAGGATAAAAAACAGCATACTCACTTCCAGACTCGACTTCGACTATGAATTTGGGTTTTTGAATAGAGAGGTGGTCTTGCATGAAAGTCGGAGAGTCGATGAGTTGCTTCCATCTTTTGCACACGCTTCGAAAACGCATCAAGGGTTTCACAGCCAAGTTCTTCAAGATCAGTAGCATTGCATCTTCCGAGATATAGTCCGACATCGATCACAAACTTGAATTTGCTGCATGTATACAAAATAATCCAGCTGAAACTTATAAAGGCTATATATAAAAAGAGATGATTGAAGACAATAATTAAAACAAACATACCAGTTGATCGAGGAGTTGGAGAGTTTCAAAATGCGCACAGCAAAATGAAGCCTGGATCTTGAATTCTTGATGGAGGTGGCTGACGGCGTGCTTGGAATGAGAGAAACTGAAATGAAATAAACAAATTAAACCCTATGCAGCAGTAGGTAACGGCTATATATGAAGTCACTGTTTCTGTGGGCTAGTGGGCTTAATGAAATAAACAAATTATAGTAATGTTGAACCCAGGACAAAAAATTATAATACCGCTACAAAATATTACTATAATAATACCATTCTTTCTATATACTCTCAAAATCACAAGTCTAAATTGTACAATGTCGCCGTCAAGTGTAATGAAACAAGACCATTCCAACTAACAGCATCCACTACGTCAAGCTGCTCGATCGAATGTGCAATAACATCAGCCACGGGTCTCTATTTAGGTCCGCCCCTAATTCCAACGATCGAATGTGCAAACAACATCATTGTTTTCAAGCTGCTCGATTTTGCTCCCTAACGCGTGGACTTGCAGCATGACGACTTTTGGGATGTGCCTAGCTAGTACGAGTTATGACAGTTGGCGTTGGCGATGCTTATTTGTTGTCTGTAATAATTTTGCTCACAAGTTCTATTACGATATTGTTTTCAATGGTGTTGCTCCTTGTGCTCGCTCTTGCTCTCGGCTTATTATTAATCACGTTCGTTCTTGTATTGTTGCTCTTGACTTGAAACTCGTTCTTCCTAGAGGTTGAGTTTTATGATCAGCATGTTTTTGGGCCTGCTTGTTTGTAATATGCAGCTTGTTTGTGGCGATGCTTACCTTTTTTCGATAAAACAATACATTCACTCTAACTGTAAGAAGAACAACGACATTTTGAATTGGAGATCTTTTCTTAGTTAATCTTTCTTGTCTTGGTTTTGTGCATTTGCAAACTTTGATCTGTGCAAGAAGAAAAAGAAGATGCACATGATTTTGTTTTTCTTGAAATTGTATGTATACTATCTTTTGTATGTATATTACGGTCAACTATGATGCACATCGGATTTGACCTTTGAAGCTCTTGAGGTAAGATGGCTTGCCGAGCCATGTGAGTCATTGCCTTGTGTTTGTGAATTGCTGATTGAGCTTGGTCCATCGGACTCTTGTGAGAACTTGATTGCTGAAGTAGAGATGCCCCATCTTTGGAGACGGTGAAACTACATCTAGTTATGTTGAACTTTTATCTTAATAAGAAAGACCTATTCTATATCCATGTGATCTCTATATATTGCTGATTAGGTGTTATAGATATACTTGGTGATTTTTTAAAATTTGTGCCCTACATATGATTCAAGAAATGGCCATTTTGACCTTATCATTATGTGCAGGTGTTTTCCTCACATATATAGTCCCACTTTTGGTACCTTCTAAGAGCAGCGCATCTTTGCTTGTTTTATAACATCTGTCTCTCTTATAACCTTAATTTGTAGCTACAATCCTCACGCCTTCTTCTGTTTCTCCCAATTATTCGTCCATCCCCCTTTTACCAACCATGAAAGAAAGCGTCTGAACTAATGAATCTTGTTGCCTTAAATATATCTTAACTTTAGACGGGAGTATTTCATCCCAACACACAAGTGAAAGTGCGCCTTGCCAGCGACAAGGTGCACTCTTACAATCCATTAGATCATCAGGCATCTTAATGACATCAAAACTTTCCTGCACAAAGTCAAACGAAAGAACGACCAAATTGGACTCACTCAAACGTCCTCCCCAATGAGCCATTCCTCCTATCATGAAAGGTGGACCTTGTTTGCAGGAATTCCAATTCCCTGGATTCTCTGGTGACGGGGTCGATAAGTTTGTACAGGAAAGATTCCAACTTGAAATCAAACAGTTTACTTTTTAACAAGACACATGGCCAAGTACAAACACAAAGTACAGGAATGAAATCAAACCTACCAATATGGAAAATTTGGAACCTTGCACAAATAAGCGGGGACTGGAATCTGTAACAAAGGGATCAAGCCGCAAGAGTGAGGAAGAAGCCAAAAGAACCGGTCTTGAAGAAATGGCGGTTAGGAATTGGAATCTTTGTTGTGGGGTTAGAAGAAGGTAAAGATCACCTGTAAGGAGAGGGAAATTTCTCGCCATTGACTGGAAATCCACTGACGAACATCTATTTCAAATTGAGACGAGTTGCAGGAAAGAGCCAGGGAAGATGATGGGTTGTACTCTAAAATTGTTAATTTCGATATTTCTCGCCACTCGTAATTAAACCCGGTGATATTTAAAAACACAACGAAAACATACAGATGGATATAAAGAGAATAGAAATTTCTTTGATGATTAAGGAAATCTAGAAGCAGCACCGGTGTTGTCCATAGATGCTGTTTTTCAATGCCTTTCTGAGAGAACTTTCTTTGACAAGATCTCTCTCTTTTTACTTGTTATAGATTAGCAAGTCCACCATTCCTATATGAAAAATGACTAATAACACTACACTTGCATACTTGATCTCAACAATAATATCATAATTACTGGAAGTAGTTAATTAGTAGACATTCACTAAGCAAAAGTCTCCTTATAGCTAATCATAATAGCATATACTAGAGTATCTTAAGTAACAAACAACTGATATCTAGAGCTAAGAAGAAAATACCTGGTAGACAAAATGGAGGGAGGAGGGTTCTTCCTTAGAGATTTAGTCAAGCACTTTACCACACACCAAAGGGAAAAGAAGACTCTCCACAAAGTCATATCCGATATTGACTTTATCATAATCCGCAATAGCTCTCCTCACAAATTTAGTCCCACTTTTGCTGCCTTCTATGAGCAACGAACCTGTAAATGTTTTAGTGCAAGCTATTATAGTAGCCAGAATCCTGACACCTTGTTTTGTTTCTTCTGTTTCCCCCGAATGAGCACTGAGCCATTCGTCCATCTCCCTTCTCCGTTTTCCTCCTCTCTTTCTTTCATATGCATCCTCCATCACCCCTAAAACATGTACTAAACGCTCCTCAGAATCAAAGCTACAGATTTGAACCCATGTATCTCCTTGCCTCAAGCATATCTTAACTCCACGAGGAAGCTCAAGATCCCAACACATAAGTGAAAGCTCACCTTGCCACCGAAAAGGTGCAACCTTATAGCCCATCAGATAACCGGTACCTTAATCACATCAAAACTTTCTTGCTTGAAGTCAAATGACAATATGACTCTTTCATTGTGCTCATGTAAATAGTCACACGCATGACGCATCCATGGACTCTTCTAAACAGCCTCCCCAGTGGGCTACTGCTCCAATCATTGCAGGTGGACCTTGTTTGCAAAACACCCATTTCCCGAGCGTTTGGGTAGGAACTACACTCCAATCACCCCGAATTGATGAGTAAAGATTGCATTTTGCCACAATCTTTGGCCCGGTCCTTAAGCATCCCGGATCAATCTCTCTCTGTAATACAACGATTTTGAACTGTTTGGTGGAAGGGTCTATCCAGAAACCATAGGTAGAACGAAACTTGTCCCCGTGCTGCCATCTAAAACCCAAAGATTTCACCTTTAGATCTAAAACCCCAGTGGGCTACTGCGAACAACCACATCGTCCACATACCAGTGAAAGATTTCACCTTTAGACTACCAAACGGTGTCTTGAATCTTGAGATGCGATCGGCTTGTCCTTGTCCGTCGATGGTGGCTGTTGGAGCCCAGAAATTGAGATCACGCGACACAACACTTCGCGTGACACAGGGCGTCTGGACAATCAACTTATATAATATTCTTCGTCGTCTTCTTCCTCGAGATCAACCTTATTCTCGACACCTCTGACAATTGCGTAACTTAACCGAGAAGGAAACCGGCTCTGATAAAAAAGATTACGTAAAACCAGATACACCGAAACAACGCAAGCATACACAAAGGTAAGGAAAAACAACGTGAAGGAAGAGGAGTATATTATCAAAACCGTTTCACGTTCCAAACTTATAAGAAACCAAACAACTCAGAAAACGTACACAACAACACTAAAAGCTTAACAACAAGACTATGAGTGGTAAAACAAGAGTTAAATGTCTAAACTCTTCTAGGTAGTGAGTGTTTCGGAAGATTGAAACTAGGGTTTGCTCTGTGTTTTTTCTTACTACCAAAAGGGAGGTCAAGCGTTTTTCTCTTCTGACTGGGATCCCTTTCCTTATCCATTGGGTTGCGTTTTTATACTATCACCTGAGACCCACGCGAGTCTATTACCGTTTTACCCCTCGATACTAAGTCTCGTTGTATCCTCTTATTGGGCTTCACCTGTTTATGGGCCGCTTTATTCTTCTGGGCTGACTTCTTGGACCGACCCGGCACGCAATTCATGGGCCTGACCCAATTCCCTATGGGCCTCGCGAGCCCATCGAGAACCGGCTCCAACATCCAGCCCCCCAAGCTTTCATGCTGAATAGCTGAAGGCTTGGGCCTGTCTTCTTGAAGTCGCGTTCTCGATGTGAGGTTGGCTCTTAGACTTTGCACGTTCCCATCGCGTGATAGGGTCGCGTGTATTTCTGCTTCGTTTTCTCTGGGCGACGTTTTGAATTCAAAAAACTTTACGAATTCCCGCGCTGAGCGCATGTCGTCCACGTGTTTCATTATTGCACCTTCTTTCCCTCGATTTTTTCTTATATATATTCGCCTTCGTTTTCCTCTTTCCTTTTCCGCCGTAACCTCCATTTTCTCTGCAACTCTCAAACCCGCCGTAACCTCCATTTTCTCTGCAACACTCTTCGTCGGTGCTTTCCTTCCTTCTCCATCGTCATCTTCGCCGTCGTTCTCAGTCGATTCTTCATGGCAGGTTAGTCTTCCGCTCTCCTTTCTCTTTTCTACTTCGTTTTCTTGATTTTTTAGGGCCTCCATTGTTGCTCAATTTCCTCCCGCTCACAGAAATTTCGCTCGGACCTTTTGGAATCGAGAGGCTTTTGAAGGTCATTTTTCGTTCATGGGGTGTTTTCTGCGTTGTATTCCCTTTCGACCCTTATTTCTTAATGCGCTTGTTTGAGAAAAAACGTGTTTTGGTCAATTTCTGCCATCTTCGACCTTCGTGATGTTCTTCATGTTCTTGGGCTTGGTCCATTCTGATGTCGTTTTGGCTTCCCTTTTGATTCTTGAGTTTCAGCTTTTCCAGGGATTTCTTGTTTGTTTACTTTCTATAGCCTCACGTTAGTTTCCTTAGACACGCGTTGCTCCTAATTTTGATGTTCTTTTTTTCCTTCTTTCCATCCCTGGAAAACTGAAACTTACTTTGCCCATGCTTTCAGGTAGCGATGATTTTTATGAACGCTCAGCTCGGGCTGAGTATTCGGGGCGCACCACGTCCGGATCTGAAGGGGGTTCTGGTGATCGCGAGCCAGACTCTCGTAGACGATCTCGCGTTTCTAGAAAATCTAAGAGGAGCAAAGAGAAGACGCCCAAAAGATCCAAAACCAGACTCCCATCTCGCGTTATTCAAGAGCGAGCCGAGACCAATTACGGTCAATTCGCCAGTTTTTTCTCTCACAAGGGGTCTTTGCCCCATATAGTTATAGAGAAACCCTTTCTCGCGGGCCCCGGCCGCGTGAGTATCCTTACAAAGAGAATTACGCATTCTCGCACCCTAATTCCCAACACCGCCCAACGTAGCAGTCTTACCTTTGACGATCTTCGTCGCCTCGCTACGCGATATCCTTTCCCTGAGGGGACCGTCTTTGCCCTCCCCGATCTTGAAGGCACTTCCCTCGACCAGTATGGGTCTTTCTTCGCCTTGAGTAGGCAGTCTTTAGAAGCCGGCTTCCGCCTTCCTTGGACGTCCTTCCAGACCGAAGTAATGGCGGATTTAGGCTTCAGCCCTTCCCAGATGCATCCAAACTTCTGGAGCTCTCTGATCGTTTACATCTTGCGATGTCAGGACATTGGGATAGTTCCTAATACTCCTCACTACGCTCTCATCAATTCGTACAAGAAGAACTCCCGCGAGGATGGGTTTTACTCTGCTCAAGCCAAGACTCCTAGCGCCTTCCGATTGCCTTCGAAGATCGAGGGGTGGAAAACTTGTTGGTTTTTGGTCTGTCCCCCTCCTGGCTCTGAAATTTCCGTCCAAGTACGCGAGCCTACTGCGAGAAGGGCCCCATGCTTTTTCCCCAAGGAGACTCGCGATAGATTCATTCGTGATTACAAGGATTATCCCGACAAAGCAGTTCAAAAACGTTTTGAGCTGGCTATCTCGGACTCTTTACTGGTCGCCAGGGGACTTACTCTCAAGCCTCATGCCCTAGGTTTTTGTTCGTTTTTGTTTCAGCGCTCGCGTTTTTTATGATTATTTACACTATGCTCACTTGTGGTGGCTTTTGTAGATGCTGATATGTTCGCCGATCTTCCGGATCTGGGGGGGTTGGTCCTCGACGAGTCGGGCGCGCTAACAACCATCGAGGCGCCCACCCGCATTGTTTCATCCGTTCCTGACTCGACTCCTACTCCCCCAGCCGCTGTTTCGGAAACACCAATAGAGCTTGCGACGACAGTTTTTGAGGATGCCCCTCCGGTCCAGAGGTCTCGCGTACTTTCGGTTCGTGATAAGGGGAAGCAGAAAGTTGCCGAGAAAAAACGCAAGAGGACGACGGAAGTGGAGTTTGACTCCTCTCCAGAGCCTACTGACACTCCGGTCGCGAACCCGACCTTCATTCATAGCTTATCCGCGACGCGTGCGTTCATTGAGACGATACCGACCGTTTTCCCTCCCGAACCTAGCCTCTACGAGGAAGTTTCGGATAGGCCTGGCGGCTTGTCCAAACTTCTCTTTCCCGTAAGTTTCTTGTTTTTACCTATTTTGTTTTCTTGGGGTATTTCTAACTTCATTTTGCAGGGGATGAACATCATCGCGAGCGCAACTCGGAAGGTGCTTGCTGCTGAAGATGAACTTAAGGAGCTGAGGGCAGAGGATCAGTCCACCCGCGATGCCCACAGAGCGGCCAAGTCTAGGCTTATGGGAGAAAAGAAAGCTTTGGAGGAGGAGCTTTCGAGAGCTAAGACGACGATGAAGGAGATGGAGGGCGAGCTCGCGTGCCTGTCAGTCAAAGACGCGAGGATAAAGGAGCTGGAAGCCCAGCTTGCGTATGAGAGGTCCACCCATGTCAACATCGTTACTGAGTACAATACGCAAGTGAGCGACCTCAGACAGGAAGACGAGAAGCTCCACGCGACGATGTCTGAGAGAATCGCTTATGAGAGGAACATGGCGGTGGAGGAGTATTGTGGGGGTTATCGCCAGCGTGCTCGCGTCGATTTTTACAAAAATGCTGCGAACACGCTTCTCCTTTGCATGGTAAAGATGCAGATGCTAAAGTTCAAAGTTAAAGATTTCCCCTTCAACGCTCAGGACCTATGCGGGCTTTCCACTGACCTTCCTGAGTACCAGCCCCCGTTGCCCGGAACTTTCATTGACGACGGGGAGACTCCACTCGAGGCTTGGGGGATTACGCGTCTCGCGCCTGAGAGAGGTATTGTTAAGGGCAAAGAGAATCAGGTTCTCAGGCCTCCTCTCCCGAAGTTGGTCGCTCCTCCTCCGCTTGAGAGGTCAGAGCCTGTTCCTCGCATGCTTCCGAGCTCAGCTTCTCCATCCCTCTCGCCTCGCAAGAGAAAGGTGTTCGCGTCTGATGCTCTTCTCGACACCGTTCAGCCTTCGAAACGTTCTAGTTTAGATCAAGTGGGGGGCTCAGGATCGCGAGTGTCTGGTGTTCGAGACGTCGTGGATCTGGAGGCGGATAGTGTAGAGGACGCGGGGGCTGCTGTTGAGTCTGCTTCTAAGTAACGTCCTTGTGTTTTTGAACAATGTTTTCTGTATCCGGAATTGTGACTTTTAGTAATCAACTTTTGTACATTTAATGTGGGTATGATGGTCGCGACCTTTATGCTGTTTCTATTTTTCTGGTTTTGCTTTTTGTCTGCTTGTTTCGTATATACTTATCTCGCCTCGTTCCCCCCGTTTTGCGTTTCGGAAACATGAGTAAGTTTGCGAAAAAGGAAAACGCAAAGAGATAAGTGTCACAATAACGGTCCATCCTGTATAGTAAGGCAAAACTGACTTGTTACATAATTTTGTGAGAGTAAGCATTGCAAACTATTCTTCTGCTAACTATTGCATGATCTTTACACGCGAGCTCTAAATGACGGTTGATACTCGCGAGGTTCATCTTTAGCCTTTGTTAGCCGCGGCGCAGTAGGATAGCTTTTCCTTGGTGTGGTTGTCACGGAGTATTCCTGGTCTTTGTAAAGCATTTAGTCATGGCGCTGCTCTCGCGTGGGATACCAAGCACTGCACATGTAGAGGAGCATTTAGTTTTCGGTTTTTATCCTTAGGTAGTAGGAACTTTTGAAAGGCGGGGGTCATGATGCAAACCCGTCCATACTTTCGCGACCAAGGGGAGTTTTCTAGCTCAGCCCTGGAAGCTGGAAGCAGGACACGCGACCGGGGGGGTTTTTAGCCCAGCCCAGCCGTCTACGCTTTCGCGACCAGGGGGAGTTTTTTAGCTCAGCCCTGGAAGCTGGAAGCACGAGCCGTCCTCACTTTCGCGACCAAGGGGAGTTTTCTAGCTCAGCCCTGGAAGCTGGAAGCAGGACACGAGACCGGGGGGGGTTTTTAGCCCAGCCCAGCCGTCTACGCTTTCGCGACCAGGGGGAGTTTTCTAGCTCAGCCCTGGAAGCTGGAAGCACGAGCCGTCCTCACTTTCGCGACCAAGGGGAGTTTTCTAGCTCAGCCCTGGAAGCTGGAAGCAGGACACGCGACCGGGGGTTTTTTTTAGCCCAGCCCAGCCGTCTACGCTTTCGCGACCAGGGGGAGTTTTCTAGCTCAGCCCTGGAAGCTGGAAGCATGAGCCGTCCTCACTTTCGCGACCAAGTGGAGTTTTCTAGCTCAGCCTTGGAAGCTGGAAGCAGGACACGCGACCGGGGGGGTTTTTTAGCCCAGCCCAGCCGTCTACGCTTTCGCGACCAGGGGGAGTTTTCTAGCTCAGCCCTGGAAGCTGGAAGCATGAGGCGTCCTCACTTTCGCGACCAAGGGGAGTTTTCTAGCTCAGCCTTGGAAGCTGGAAGCAGGACACGCGACCTGAGAGCTCTTCCTGTGCTTATCATGCTATAATAATCATGCCTCTCGTGTCTTAACGTAACAAATATTGTGACCAAGGATGAGGGAAAATTTTGTTGTACGAACCTGAGTTTTTCGGGAAGATTAGGCATAGAAACGACGAAGTCGCATCACGTTCCAGGAGTTGGCAATGTGATTTCGAGAGTGGTCCTTGAGGCGATATGCTCCGGGCGCGACTTCGCGATCTATAATGTAAGGTCCTTCCCAGTTGGGGTCGAGCTTTCCCCCTTCTGTTCTACGGAGCACTAGGTCTCCTCTGGCAAATCCCCTCAATTTTACATGCTTGTTATAATATTTTGCGACGCCGACTTTATGATTGGTTGCTCTGATGGTGGCCAAGTCGCGAGTCTCTTCTCGCATCTGCAACTCTAGCTGCATTTTTTCGTCATTGTCGTCCGGACTATACTGAATCACGCGGTCCGTGGGCACAATGAACTCGACTGGTACTGTGGCCTCTATTCCATACGTGAGAGCAAATGGCGTTTCTCCAGTTGCCTTCTTTACCGTGGTCCTGTTTGCCCATAGTACCAGGGGTAACACTTCGGCCCACATACCTTTGGAGCCTTCTAGCCGTCTTTTCAAGTCCATGACAATACTCTTGTTCACTGCTTCTACCTGGCCATTGCAATGCGGGTGAGCGACTGAAGCAATCCTCAAAGTGATCCCTATGTCCTTGCACCATGTAAACAATTGCGGCGAATTGAATTGTGGTCCCCTGTCGGTTACGATCTCGTGAGGGAGGCCATACCTGCAAATGATGTTTCTCCAAAGGAACTTTTTAACTGCCGGAACGGTAGTGCTCGCGAGGGCTTCGGCTTCGATCCATTTGGTGAAATAATCAACTGCTACAATGATGTACTCTAGTTGACCAGGCGCTTTTGGTTTGAAAGGTCCTAATAGATCTAGCCCCCACATCGCGAAGGGGCAAGGGCTTGACATTATCTGTAACTCCACGCCTGGTTGATGAGATGCCGGGGCAAAGTACTGGCACGGCTTACAGCTCTGAGACTCGCGCTGTGCGTCTTGCTTCATGGTGGGCCAGAAACTTCCCTGCCTTAATGCTTTATAGACCATCGGTCTCCAACCCGTGTGAGTTCCGCATAATCCCGCGTGAAGCTCCCTTATCAGCACGTCACTTTCTATCTTAGTCAAGCACTTGAGCTCGCGTGGTCCGTACCCCCTTTTGTAAAGTTCTCCACGACACATGTAAAAGCGTGCAGCCGTAGAGACAAGTTTTCTCATTTCTTTCGGATCCGAAGGCCCTGTTCCGCTAGCAAGATATTGAATTATAGGGGTGCGCCAGTCGCTGACTGGCTCGTTTATCTCCATCAGTTCCACCTGATTGCTTATGGCGCTCTCAGACTTCACGAACAAGAAGTATGGGGCCTTTCCTTCTTTGATAACGGCAGGGGGACCCTCGCTAGGACATTCCAGATTTGCATACTGAGTTTGGGAACCTCGCTTCGCGAGTTCATCAGCTCGCGTGTTCTCCTCTCTTGACACCGCTTCAATTTCAAAATGCCCGAACAACGAAATCAGGGCTGTGGCCCTCGCATGATATCTGGGGAGATTGCCTGTCCTGGCTTCGTAGGTCCCATTGATCTGATTCACGATGATCTGAGAATCGCTCATGCATTTTACCACCTGAACACCTGCGTGAATGACAATTTCCAGCCCTGCGATGAGTGCTTCATACTCTGCTTCATTGTTCGTGGCTTTGAATCTTAGCGCAATCGCGTGATCTATCTTATCCCCAGCCGGGGAAGTCAGGACGACTCCCGCCCCGCAACCATCTATGTTTGCCGATCCATCAATGTGCATTACCCACGCGGGGTGTTCAGGAGCTATAATATCTTTTTCTAGCTCTCTGAAACTTGTTTCAACTATGAAATCTGCCAAAGCTTGTGCTTTGATGGCGGGTCGTGGTCTATAGACCAAGTCAAACTCTGTCATTTCAATGACCCATTTAGCGAGCCTTCCAGAGGTTGTTGGTTTACTCATAAAAGACGGTAGTGGTAAATCTGTCAATACTTCGATGGGATGAGCATGGAAATAAGGTCGGAGTTTACGAGCGGCTGTTATCAACGCGAGCACTGCTTTCTCAATGGGCGAATATCTGGTCTCGGCGGACAGAAGTGCTTTACTGACGAAATAGACGGGGACTCGTTGTTCTTTTACTAATACAGCGCTAACTGCACGCGTGCCTGCCGCGAGGTACAGCTGCAAGCCTTCACCGGGTATTGGGGACGCAAGGGTTGGGAGTTTAGCCAGATGCTCTTTAAGACTCATAAACGCCCTTTCACACTCTTCAGACCATTCGAAGCTTTTTGGCTTCCTTAATATGTCGAAGAAGGGAAGGTTTCGCTCCGCGAGCTTTGCGCAAAACCTTCCTAAATAGTTGACCTTTCCCACGAACCGTTGGACGTCGTGAATGGACCTTGGTGGTTGCAGATCTAATACGGCCTGGACCTTGTCTGGATTGACTTCGATACCGCGTGCACTGATCTGAAAACCTAGGAATTTGCCTTCGGTGACTCCGAAGACACATTTCTCTGGATTGAGGCTCATACCGTACTTTCTCAGGGTTTCAAAGACTTCTGCCAGGTCGCGAGTATGATCCGCTTGCTTTTTGCTCTTAACCACTATATCGTCAACATATTTCTCTAGGAATTTGCCTTCGGTGTCACCTCTTTGGTCGCTAAAGATCATGTCCACCAGTCTCTGAAATGTAGCTCCTGCGTTTTTCAAACCGAACGGCATTACTTTATAGCAGAAGGTTCCTTTGTCTGTGATAAAAGCAGTGTGCCCCGAGTCGGCTGGGTTCATCATAACCTGATTATATCCAGAGTACGCGTCCAGGAAGCTCAGAGCTTCATGACCCGCGGTGGAGTCTACCAACTGGTCGATCGAAGGTAATGGGTAACTGTCTTTGGGACATGCTTTATTGAGACCAGTGAAATCTACGCACATGCGCCACTTCCCCGTCCCTTTGGGATTTTTTTCTACCATCACAACGTTTGACAGCCATGTTGGGTATTGCACTGGTCTTACAAACCCTGCTTTAATTAGCTTCGCGAGCTCCACCGCAGCTGCCGCGTTCTTTGGCCCTGCTTGTTTTCGTTTTTTCTGTCTACGCGGCTTGACCTCTGGACTAATGTTCAGGGAGTGGGTCATGACACTTGCTGGGATCCCCCTCAAATCCTTTGGCATCCACGCGAACACATCCCGGGAGCGGGTGAGCAATGTCTCGATCTCTTGTACGACTTTTTGATTCAGTCTCCCCCCCACGTAAAGTTTCTCCTCTTTGTTGGGGAAAGGAGTGATTACCTGCTTCTCAAACCCATCAAAATGCGGTTTGTGTCCTTCTGCCTTTCCCTCTGTATCTCGCGGTCTGGGTGAGGCACGAACTTCTAACTCAGCTTCTTCCAGGACGCGTGGCAACCCCGGAATAAATAACTGGTTGGCAAGCAAGGTCTTGGTACTGCCCTTTTCGGACGAGACGTAGAAGATACGGCTCTCCTCTTGGTTTCCTCTCGCGACCCCTACTCCTGTCAATGTTGGGAATTTTAAACAAAAATGGCAGATTGATACAACCGCCTCAAACCTGCACAGTGTCTCGCGTCCCAGTATCGCATTGTAGGAGGATATTATTGGGATTACCACAAAATCTATCTTTTCTGACCTTCTTGACCCCTTCCTCTTCACCCAAGATGAGATCTAGGGTGACGACGCCCAGGGCCCTCACTCTGTCACCCGCGAAACCTACCAGCGTGGTTTTAGTGGGCCACGAGGATCCTTTTTACTAGTTTGGTTCCTATCTGAGCATGGATGACCAGTGGATCAGCGGCCTCGACAGCCCAAGTATCTACTTCTTTGTCACTGAAGGCAAGCGTGTAAGGTTCAGACTTCGATCTCGTGACACTATAGATCGGCTTTCCCTGAGGCTTAGGTGCGTTGTTAATGAGCCTTTTCTCTCGTTTGCCCAGGGGCACGGGTTCATGGCGGCCCGCGATCGTGCCTACATGGCCGTCCATGCGAGGGAAGTTCTGGGACGGGTGGCGATTAGGCCCCTGATTCTGGTTATTTCTCGCGGGGGTTTGCTGTCTCGTCTCATTCTGCGTTCTACTGTCTCTCCCTTTACTCCATGCTCCTCTGTGTGTGACGCCGTGACCTGCATCAACGTTTCCCCTTCGAGCAGTCAGGACCTCCTGCTCTCTTGGGTGATGCTGTCGCGACCAACACTCCTCTGTAGAGTGAGTATTCACTCCGTGGTATTCGCACCAGGCGGTTGGCGCATGGCGGTTATGACCGCGATCCCTTCTCCCCTCATCATCGCGTCGATTATCTTGCTCGGCTACAAAATTCTGAGATTGAAATTGATTCTGATCGTGATTTTGGCCCCTGAACTGTCTTTGACCCTGATTCTGATCTTGAATCTGTAAACCGGGTGCTCGCGAATCGAACTGTTCCTTCCCTTGATTACCCTGATGGCGCTTACTCCCCCAGTTCGGGTTTTCTTTCTTATGACCCTGAGCGGGCTTGTTCTGATTACTCCCCTTCAAAGCGATACCTGAGTGTGCTTCCACATTAATCTCTGTGTATGCTCTCTCGAGCATGCCTTGGTAGTCTAAATCTTTCTTGCGGTATAGGTATTGCTTGAAGGAGCTTCCATCAGTGAGTCCGTCTAGGAACGCGACCCGAGCGGTTTTATCATGAAAATCTTCGGCTTCCAAGATCTTTTCCGCGAACCTCTTAACGTAATCTTCTAGTGATTCATGTGGCCCTTGTTTGACTCCTACTACTTCTTGCATTGTCACTTTTCTCTTCCTCGAGGAGCCGAAATGCAACAAGAAACTTTTCTCTAGATCGGCGAAGCAATGGATGCTTTCTGACGGCTGGTTAAGCATCCAGGTCATGGCGGGTCCCGCGAGCGTGCCTGGGAAACCTTTGCACATTGTGGCTTCATCAGGGCACCTCGCGAGCATAGCATACTTGTAGCGTGCTAGGTGCTCGCTGGGATCTTCTTTACCATTGTATTCTTTTATGATAGGAAATCTGAAATTAGGCAAAGGGACTGACCTGACTATATGCCCCGCGAAAGCAGTCGGGCCGAACAAGAGTGTCGGGTTGACGGACGGGTAGGCCTCAAAGGCCTGCCGCGGGTGGGTGGCCTGGTTGCAAAAAGGTTCCCCCTCGTACCGGCGGCGGGAAGGTCTTTGCTCGGCGCGAATCCCCTGTCCTCTTCCTTCGGTTCTCCCCCTGCAAGATTGATCTTCCGCATGGCTCACAGGGGGTTGATTCAGATCGAATCTACCAGGATGACAAGGCCTTTCGCGTCCCTCGACCCTTGTTCCATGCGACACTGAAATTCCGTCGTCAGGTACGTGTTCAGCACTCCCTTCCGCGACCGACTGTTCTCGTCCGCTCTGATTCTGTTCGTGCTCGCGTGATCGAGTCCTTGGCTGCCGCTGGTTTCGGCTTCCGCCCGCACTTTGTCCCATCGTCTGCAGGAAAGCACGATACTGAACCAGTGCGGGTCCTACCAGAACAATTTCCTCCTCATGTACGTGTGAAAAACGTGCTCGCGTGCTACTTATGTCTTGAGTTCTCGTCTGGGGAGGGGTGTTGTCGCTTCTTTCGCCACTAGTATTCATCTTCTCAGGTAGTTGTATTAGAAAACACTTCGCGAGCATATATAGTAAGCCTTACTTGTGCGAGGAGGTCCCCACGGTCGGCGCCAGTGTTGGAGCCCAGAAATTGAGATCACGCGACACAACACTTCGCGTGACACAGGGCGTCTGGACAATCAACTTATATAATATTCTTCGTCGTCTTCTTCCTCGAGATCAACCTTATTCTCGACACCTCTGACAATTGCGTAACTTAACCGAGAAGGAAACCGGCTCCGATAAAAAGGATTACGTAAAACCAGATACACCGAAACAACGCAAGCATACACAAAGGTAAGGAAAAACAACGTGAAGGAAGAGGAGTATATTATCAAAACCGTTTCACGTTCCAAACTTATAAGAAACCAAACAACTCAGAAAACGTACACAACAACACTAAAAGCTTAACAGCAAGACTATGAGTGGTAAAACAAGAGTTAAATGTCTAAACTCTTCTAGGTAGTGAGTGTTTCGGAAGATTGAAGCTAGGGTTTGCTCTGTGTTTTTTCTTACTACCAAAAGGGAGGTCAAGCGTTTTTCTCTTCTGACTGGGATCCCTTTCCTTATCCATTGGGTTGCGTTTTTATACTATCACCTGGGACCCACGCGAGTCTATTACCGTTTTACCCCTCGATACTTAGTCTCGTTGTATCCTCTTATTGGGCTTCACCTGTTTATGGGCCGCTTTATTCTTCTGGGCTGACTTCTTGGACCGACCCGGCACGCAATTCATGGGCCTGACCCTATTCCCTATGGGCCTCGCGAGCCCATCGAGAACCGGCTCCAACAGTGGCTGAAACGAAGAAATGGGTAATCTTGAAGATGCAAGTTTTAGTACGAACGAAAACTGAGTACTCGATTGAACAAATTACAGTACAGAAATCAAGCGTACATACCGATGGAATCTCCAATGGAACTCGGATTATTGGTTGAATTTTTTTTTTTTTTTCTCGGTCAAAATTTAAAAAAATCGGGTTTAACTGCGTCCAAAACTCAACCGGATTTTTTAAAAATATTTTAGACGCATCCAAGATGCGCCCAAAACAGATGTCAGTTATAAAAAAATGGATCCTGATTTTTCTCAGTATATTTTGAAGGTACCGAGAAGACTGAGGAAGATACTATGCTACTTCGAGAACTTTTTTTTTTTGATAAGCCAAAGTTAATACTCGGTATGTTTTGGGTGCAAATAAGCCAAAGTTAATAATCTACTAGTGTAATATCCGTGTCATGCACGAAATATATTATTAGTTAAAAATATTTACTATTATTATAAAATAATTGCAACAACCATAGAAAATAAATGAAATTCAAAATCTGGATTTCTGGCATGAGACAAATGACTAAAAAAATATTCAAACAATGAAAAAAGTTCAAGAGAACTGATGGAACCAAATGATCACACACCCCAAAACATCTCGCCAGCATCGTCATAGAGCGCGTTGGCACCTCAAACAATCTGCGTCCGTACGCCTCGGTAACGCGTTCCCACCCCCATGCATCAGCTGCCTGCATAAGCACTTCCACCTCATGCTTGATGACACTAATCAAAATTAGTTAACGAGCACGTCTTGGAAGCAGCTCAACTACTATAAATAGGGGTCTCGACCTCCTTCAAAGGGGTCAGAAATTTTTAGAGAGAAAATTATTCGATCTGTGGACGATCTTTGTGTAGAGTGTTCTTAAAGAGAGAGAAGTACAAATCGTCATATTTTCGCCACTTAGATTTCTTATCTCAACGCGCTCTTTTAATCTTTCATTTCTCGATCTTTTATCGCGCTATACTACACGGATTCGTCACTTGCGCCGTCTGCCGGAACTTATCCACTCTAAGAAGACAAAGGTTAAAAGATCGACAACGCGTTGTGAAATGGATCCCTACTACAATTACGATGCTGACAACGAGGGCTACGGATAGAACTGGCAACCGTGGTGGTCCCCTCAACAACCCCCACCATTGTACGAACAATCCCCCCCCCCCCCCCCGGTGTTTCACCAGTTCATGCAACAACCAGAGTATCAACAACCCCCGTTTGTTCAAGATCCCGCGCCGCCTGTGTATCAGTATGTCCCCTATCAAGAACAAGCAACCTACCCCACAACGAATATCAGATTCACTCCCCAGAAGAAGCACGAGCCGGGACTAACCCGGATTCCTATCCCCTTTCCATGTCAATCTCCAGAAATAGTTCCATGGCGGTCAACGTCTGCCACAACAGAGAAGACGATGAGATCCAGGGACTATCCATCTTTTCCGCAGAGGTTAGACACGTTGTAGTCCCCACGGGCTTCCGGCAGCCCGTTATGGATGTCTATGATGGCACCAAGGATCCGGATGAACATGTACAGCAGTTTGCTGTTCAGATGGGGCTAAATGACCTAAGCAACGCGATGTATTGCAAGGCTTTCCCCCCACTTTGAAGGGAACGGCCTTGACTTGGGTCATGAGCTTGCAACCAGGTTCTGGTGGAAAACGGGTTAGAAAGGGTGTCTATGCTTCTCAAGGCACAGAAATGGGGCCACTTGTTTGCAGAAGGGGAAAGCGTCAATTCAGAGTTGTTCAAGGAGTTCTACGGGAGCTTTACTCTAGAAGAAAAACCTCACGCCAGTACAAGAAAGTTTACGGCTGGAGGACAACCGTGCTCTATCTCCAGTATTGAACTCACCTTATCCTAGGAGTTCCTCACGAAGGATTCTGCAGCTACTCTAAGGGACAGTGGCCACAAGATGTTCAGCCTTCGGAGCTGAAGAAGAGGATTAGTGAAGACGAGAATCCACCAAATGCTGATGTCAAAACAAACTCCATGGGTGTAATCAATCACCTTCTTCATTCCATCTTGATCAGCAATATCACTCCCAGGGAATAAAAGAGAAACACTATCTTGATCCAGGATTTTATGCTAATGGAGAAGCTTCTCAAAGAAGAACATGTAAACTTGGACAAAGTCGTCTTGCTGCACATGGAACACGCAAGTAATAGTGAAACCCATCCTCTTCCCTATCCCAGCATCGGCAAAAGGATTTTGAAAAGCTTGATGGTGTACTCAGAAGAAAGTGAAGCCGTGTTATACAGGAACCTGGACGAAAGCAACCTGAGAAAGATGAAGTTCACAAAGGATGAGAATGCAGGGTGGATTAGGGCTCAAGATGCTCAGAAGGAGGAAGCTGAAGATATTTTGTCTGAGTGCCCTGAAGAGGAACAAAATGAATTGCCAACGATGGTCTATGAAACGCAGAATGCCATTGGGAGGTTGAGTTGTGCTGTTTCAAGTCTTTCTGATCAACAACAGCGGCTGATAGGAACGTTTGAAAAGGAGAGGAGTCTAGTAAGACTCAAACTTGAGACAATCGAGACGGCCCTTGGAAGTCTCCTGCCTCAGCCATCTCCTCGTGATGACACAGAGTGATCCTATCTCTCCTTGGCAAATCCGACCCCCACTTTTGTTCCCTAGCCTTAACTACTGTATTTTCCTTGTTTTTTATTTCACTTTGATCATGCTTCTTGTTGCCTATGGTTGCATGTATTTCTCGTTTTTGTTCATTGGTGGTCTGATGTAAGGAGGGCGTGGCCCTTAGTTAATCTTAATAGAATTATGATTTCGTTGTTCTGATTTATGAGCTCTTAAGGTTGCAATTTGACTTGATTTCGTTCTTTTTGATGATGCCAAAAGGGGGAAATTAGAGGATAGCAGGACTTGAGGGGGAATTCATGACTTAGTTGTAGTTCGTTGTTTTTCTGAGGGGGAGTTTTTAGTGCTTTGTTAGTCTTTGTTCCTTAGCTAGTATATATGTCTCTTGTTTATACTCTTATTGTTAAGGATGTTTGTCATCATCAAAAAGGGGGAAATTGTTGAGATGTGATGAAGTTTTGATTGAATGACAAACATGCACTAATAGTTTACTTGAGTGCGTAGGTATTGTTACTAGTGTGTGTGCAGGAACGAAGGAAGTCTACTTGTGTGTAGACAGGAACGAAGGAAGTCTACTTGTGTGTAGACATGAACGAAGGAAGTCTACTTGTACGTAGACAGGAACAAAGGAAGTACAAGCAGGTACGAAGGAAGTCTTGCTGGAATCCATGAGGCGTATGGTTACGACGAATGGAAGACAACTGTGAAGAATAAGTTCATCTGGAAGAAGATTATTGGTCGAAGATATCTTGAAGATTGGACTTGGAGAATTATGGAAGAGTTGCACTTCAAAGAAGGAAAAAAGATCTTGTCAAAGAAGGAAAAGAAGATCTTGGTAAATAAGGAAAGTGGCAACTCGGCAAGGATGGGAATTGGACGCGCGTGTGAAGAAGCGCCAAAGGAATAAGGAAATATTACGCGCAAGGAATTTTTCCTTATGCGCTTTGTTTCCTTATTTGTTCAAAGTGGCGCGCCGAAGTGTAAGGCCCATGGTGACTACTTGGAGAACAAGTTGGAATGTCACACGGAAGGAAATATTCTTAGGAAGAGATTTCCTTGTGAATGAAGAATTAGGAAGCGATTTCCTTTTAGAAAGATATTGTGAGATTTATGGTAATATTAGAACGGCTAGATTGGTAGTTAGGTTTGAGCTATTTAGTGTGCTATATATTGCATGGGAATTCCATAGCTTAGTAAGACTTTGAAGAGCGAAAACCTAATACTCGGTTTAGAGTTGTTCTACGTGTGTGAGATTGAGATTCAAGTGAGAAGAGTGATCAAAGATCTAGCTAGGACGTCTAGGTGAGTGATCCAAGTTCTATTGTAATCAAGATATCAATACAACAAGTAGACCCGTTCAAACTCTCTCTAGTGAAAGCTAGAGAGGAGTGGTTTTTCGCCTCGAGGACTTATTGGTACTTGGGGTGTTTCCACTATATATCATCGTGTCCAGGTTTGGTTTACATTATTGTTTGTCTTTCTGCGTTATCTACTTATCAAGGAACAATAGCTTTTGTTCCTTGAGTTTTTATACACTAATCGATCCAACATCCTCCACCGCGGTGGCCTTTGCAATCTTCTTCATGTCTTCGCACTCTTCCTGGTATGCGTTGCTCTGCAAATATTCGTTGACACCCTTCTTCTTGAGAGTTAAGCGCTCTTTCTTGTGTGCCTCGACGGTTGAACTCGGCTCCATCTCCTTTGTTCTCCCCAGCTTCTTCTCTGCCTCATAATCCGCCTTGTACTTCTTCGCGTCTTGCTCAAATTTCTTTGACGCGTTCAGAGCGGCCTCATACTTCTTCTTCAGATCCTCATCCTGAGAGGCTTCCCCACATGCCAAATGCTTTTTGGCAGTACTCCATCCTAGTGGTGTAATCGGATATCTCCAAGTTGACAAGGAGAGACTACAAAAGAGCGAGTAATATGAAAAAGGAGAGGGTGACAGTGTGCAAAACAATATAACTTACCATGGTTTGAAGGCGAAGAGCCTCGATATTCAACGCGTTTCCAGAAAGTTCACGCAAATATTGCCTTTCAGGCTCGAATAGATTGGCGTCTGCGATCTTCTGAAGCGTCATCTTCACGTCCTCAGCTGGGCAACAACGCGTACAAAAATGTGTGGCACTAGTGGAAGGGACGGACTTGAGCCTCAAGACTTCTCCAAAGCCCCCTGATGTTTTAGCGCGTTTCGGAGATGTCCCACCCTCTTTATCTTGAGCGCGCTTAGATCTTGACTCATGTTTGGCCGTGCTATCCTTCCTCGGCTTCGCGGTGGACTCCTTGGCATCCTTTTTCCCTACACCTGGCTTTAACGCATCCTCATTCCTTGGTTGCTGAGCCGTATCCTTGACCTCTTCAGCCTTCTCCGTGGCCTGAGCAGTAGACTGAGCGGCTGTTTCCCTCTTCCTCTTCGCAGCAGCGCGTACGGCAGCAGGGTTCATCATTCCTACACACACAAAAAATGCTTAGTAACAACGAAAAGAGTTACAAACTCAACATCGAATACAGTACGAGAGTGAAGCCCAACTCCTTTGGCCACAAGCAAGAATTAGGGGCAAAGACAAATGAACGCGTTCCAGATTCAATTTATTGATCACTATCTTGTGATCAAAGGGATAACCCTCAACGCGTTTGAAGCCCTTCTTAAGTTCAGCCATTTCTGATGCTTTCGTTGTGGGGCGCCCAAACACCCCTGGATGAAGTTGACAATTGAAAGTGGAAGGATCCGAAGATCTGACCAAGAACCACTTATCCTCCCACCTCCCCGGATTGAAGGGCTTCGTCATCACATTTTGGGAAGGGAAGCTGAGATGGTAGAATAGTTGATCTTTAGGCTTTAGAAGAGACACCGCCAACAAATGTCTCGCGCTAGGGGACCTACCTAACTCTTCACATCGAAGCGTGTACCCAGCTATATATCTCCATACATTTGGGAAGATCTGAGCAAGACTAAGATTGAAGAACGCGAGGAAATCCTTGACAAAGTCGGGCAGAGGAAGCCTAAACCCGGAATCTATGCTTTGTGTATATACAACCAAGCAGTTTTCATAACTATCTAAGGAACCCCCACTTTCCTCGGGAAGGCAAAATTCCACACCCGGAGGCCAAGCTATGGGACGCACGTATTTACTGATGGTTGTCTCAGACTCGATAGTCAGAAAGCCATCTTCGTTAGCGTTCTCCTCAAAAGGAACAACGCGCTCCTCTAAGATCCTAGGGAAATGTACACTAACCCACTCATCTAAAATCTCTACCTTACTCGAAGAATCAGAAGAAGAAGAAGAAGCCTCCTCGTCACTACCAGAAACTTCACCCTCATCCCCAAAGCTCCCTTCCTCACCACCCGAAACCCTTCTCTACTATCTGAAGTCATCGCGTTCTCACCCGGATTCTCAGAGATGGTGCGTTCTGGATCTTCTTCATGTAAACCTTCTCTCAGAGACACGTTCTCCATCTCGCGAGCGACTTTGCTCCCATTACTTGCCTCCCCACCAGAAGTCATCACACCTAACAGGAGTATGCTCAACAAAAAAGAAAGAAGAGATCCACCTGATTGGAGATTCATCACAACATCGTCTCAAATCCCAAACAGCTAACCCACAACATAAGGAAATGAAGAAAAGGAGATCCAGAAAAAGAAAAATCTCATCTGAAAAACCTCAAACCCCATAAATCAAACCGTCAAAACCAAACGTTTCACGCCAAATCCCGATTTTGTGCAAATTTGACAAGAACCCGACCCAGAGAACCTTATTCAAACCCATTTGCACCCAAAGATCCATCGATTTCTCACCCATTCAGTCAAACGCATGCAGAAAAAGCGAAAAATAAAGGAAGAAGAAACTTACTTGAAGATTCGATACGAGAAGACGAAGATTTGCAGCAAAATCCAGAACAAGCACGAACGAATCGGAACGAAGAGATTGAGAAGTCTTCAGAGAATTACTGATGTCGCAACGTGGAAATAGTTGAGGGAGATAGAGAGTTTATCGAGAGGGAAAAAATGAGAAACCCCGCCCGGCTAGAACCTTTTATACCCCCAGGAATTTCGTCTTGGGCCGGCCCAAAAACGGCCGATTTAGGGAAGCCCACAAATCAAAACCCAGAACTCAACTCAAGAAAAACGACCAAGTGTTTCAAACGCACTTTAGCCATGCGAGATATTTTGGACCACGTTCCATTCTTGTTTCCTACCGTCTCCTCCTAGACAGGGCCTATGAGAAGACGAAGGGCTGTGATGGAACCAAATGATCACACACCCCAAAACATCCCGCCAGCATCGTCATAGAGCGCGTTGGCACCTCAAACAATCTGCGTCCGTACGCCTCGGTAACGCGTTCCCACCCCATGCATCAGCTACCTGCATAAGCACTTCCACCTCATGCTTGATGACACTAATCAAAATTACTTAACGAGCACGTCTTGGAAGGAGCTCAACTACTATAAATAGGGATCTCGACCTCCTTCAAAGGGGTCGGAAATTTTTAAAGAGAAAATTATTCGATATGTGGACGATCTTTGTGTAGAGTGTTCTTAAAGAGAGAATTACAAATCGTCATTTTTTCGCCACTTAGATTTCTTATCTCAACGCGCTCTTTTAATCTTTCCTTTCTCGATCTTTTATCATGCTATACTACACGGATTCGTCAAGAACGTGTTGGCTGATCAACATGAAATGTTTACATACAAGTTTATCTAAGTGCATTGACATACCTTACAAAAAGTTATTGATCAACACATCATTTCGTATGTCAAAACAGTCGGGTACAAAATCCGTAACCAACAATGCCTAGTACCCAAAAGCTACATTAACCAAATTACTAATCAAACTCAAATTGCATTATTATTCCAAGCTATTACAATTTAGATGCTAAGAAGACGGCACATATAGAATAAATAATTGATCGGAGCTGTTTCATTATATGTTACAGATTGATAATCCATTCTAGCTAATTCTTGACTTAAAATAGGCAAGGGGGATTTTAAATGATTGGATGATGCTATAAGAATCATGCACATATATGAATGATAAGAAAATCAACTATACAGTATTTGTTCAGTAAAGGGCTGGAAATATATTTCACATAATAATGTCCAATAATTCCAAACATTTTAGTAAACTTTATAAAATGACTAAACTAATTTTATTATTCTTTGCAAATTAATCTCTTCAATCAAATGTTCATTGTGGATCAAGCATTCAAGCATGTGAATAATAAAGGACACTGCAGATTGAAGGCATTGTTGATACAACCCTATGGATACAGTATATCCTCAGAAACCTGACTTCAACCTGTTGAGAGGTGCCTTTGAACACCGAATTTATTCAGAACAGTAAAAAAAGGAATATTACTAAGCAGGAATTCCGTAATTCAAACATATGAGTACTGCTGAAAGGGAATTTCAGCAAATATTATGGCTAAAACTCTTCAAAATCAATACAGGACCACCTTGTCAGCCAGGACATGTAAATGCAAATGGTTACAAAATAAATTCCACCCAAAAGTGTAAAGTTCTGTTTACATAGCACAACTGAACTTCCATGACATGTGACAACTATCAAACACTATTCTATTGCCCATTCAATGGTATCAGAGTTTCAAGAAATAGATTGCATCTAAGCAATTTAATGTTTTTCGGATTTCAACCAATCTCATTGGCAGCAGAGTTTCACATATTAGACAGCAAATAAAATACATAAACTAAAACATTAGCAGGAAATTCATCAACTTCACAACGTTCCTAAAAAAGCATCAACGACACAATTGTTGAATCCACAAGCCACTTTGCCTGCCAAGCAAAATAAAGTAACAGCAAGGATCACCACAAATTTCTGCCCCTGAATTATTTATTTAGAACAACAACACATAATCTGTGAATTATTCATCCAAAAAGCTATAAAATGATATAAATGTTATGAAATGAGTTGATTTCATCAAAGATAAAAACTACCTAAATAGTATAGTCTCCTACGAGCAAAAATCTAAATAGTATAGTCTCCTTCATTTACACTTTAATAATTCACAGATTATGTGTGGATGTTCCTAATCCAGTGATAGAATTATCATTGCATTCATCAAGTAAAGACTCTTGAAAGAGAAGACAATATTGTATCTAAATCCTGAAGAGTATACCTGCATTTGAAGCTTGTACAAGAAAGAAATTCCCAGGTAGATCAAACCCAAATACAGAAAGCCTTTGTGCTCGAAGTTGCAAAACTTGTTGAAGAAATATTGTATGCATGTGCAATAACTTTCCATCTGTCATTATTTTTCTCAGCCACAAAATTCGAAATTATCTTAACAAACTCACAACTATTTTTGGGATATAAGTTTAGATTTTTATCAAGTAAAAAAGTTTAGATTTTTATCTGGTATCAGTTTAGATTTGTGGGGCCAGTTTAAATGAGCACAAATTATCTTAACAAACTCACAACTAATTTTGGGATATAAAATTAAAAAAGATAGAATTTAAAAAAGATTTTGTTTTTAAAAAGATAGAAATAAAAATTAGGAGCAAAACATCATAATAAAGAATTTAGGTAGAGCAAAACATCACAAACGAAAATAAAGAAGAAGAAAAAAATGATGCAAAAATGATGACATAGACTGGAAAGGACAATGGTGGGTGGTAAACATGACTGAGCAGCAGGATCAACAACTCAGAAAAAAAATGATGACATAAAACACGGTTGAGAAAAGTATTGCTGGTCTGGAATTTGCTTCCATTCATTTTGTAAGACACCCCCGCGTTTGACTTGATCCTACCATGTGCAATCATATATTTGTTGCATAGCAATTTACTCTGTTTTAATATGACATATGTCCAAGTCTAACCACAAGATCAACAAAGCTTCAAACTAAATTCTATGATGGTTATAAAAGGATCACACCTGCTAGGATTTGGGTTCAAACAAATTCTCAAGTACAGATCACAGACACAATCAATTACAAAAAAAAAAAGATTTATGCATAGATCATTCTCAACTTCTAGATTTCAAAATGGGTTTGTTTAACTTTCACATACCTGGTTCAGGGGTTTCACAACAATCTTCACATATCCATTCATTTGGCATGACAACCTGAAGACTTTCATACAGCGGGATCCCTAGAGAAAAGAGCTTTAAGCTTAAGGAGGAATTCATTCAAAACAGGAAGAATAAATCTTGATAACCAGATTGCTTCTTATTCTCCTATTGCCACCATTCCATCACAGTAATCTGTATAAGTTCCATCCTTGACGCTCCTGCATACATTGGATCATTTAGAGCATCATAATAAGACTTAACTTGTACTGACTATCTGAATCCTAAAGAGTATACCTGCATTTGAAGCTTTTGTACAAGAAAGAAATTCCCAGGTAGATCAAACCCAAATATGAAGTAACAGAAAACCCGCTGCAAAAGGCCCACAAAACGTCGAATTTATTAGTAAACCTGAGTTTCTAGAAGCATAGTGAACATAAAATAATTTATCTTAACCTGATATTATCAAGAAGCAACCAACTACAAATACCAGAGCTGATTTGGGAACATGCTTCCACATCACTAAATCCGATGAAGATAATAAAATTATGAGTAGTCATATTTCTTCAAGCCCTGAGATGAATCAATCAGAATGACTGAAATTTGATTTAAACTTGCCTAAATTTTGCGGCGTACTATGTTTTTCTTACCTCCCTGTTGTGCATCATAATTTCTTCCTAGCTAATGTTCTGCATTATTAACTTGAGTAAAACTACTACAAATTCATACATAAAACAAATAAGTTGCAGCCTAATCTCAGAATTCATAGCACAATAATGAAAAACCTTTGAAGTTTGAACATCCCCAGTAGGATCTTGACTTAGCTAATGTTCTGCATCCAACAATAAAAACAATTCCATCTTATGCATCCAATAAGAACCAAATTACTTAAAGGCATGATTTGATCATTCAATTCAACCAATTTTACAAGATGATGACAAGTTTGGAACTAAAAGCATCATAAGAACCCACAATCAAGGTTTTAAAATATACGGGTCATTCCATCGAACACCTCTTGAGCATGATTAGATTCATGAATAACTTGTATAAAAAGGATTCATCTAAGACCAAAAACTAATTCAAACTACGTTATAGGAATGGTGGAGAGTAGAATAGACCTATAATCCTCGAACATCGTAATACAGAAAGCCTTTGTGCTCACAAGTTGCAAAACATGTTGAAGAAATATGATAACTCTTTAATGAAACTAAGGCGGTGATGGACTTACCACTTTCAAGGCAGATTTCGAGCTCATTCTTGTCATTTCCTTGTAGAACAACACGTAACGGACCTTCTAAAAGGGGAAGGAGAACAATATAGATTGTTGAGTCATCGTCTGATTCATCCTTGCTCTCGACAAGCATGAATTGGGTTTCAAGTGGTACATCTTTCCCACAATTACCCATCCTCTGAGTCATCCACCATAGCTTGAATCTGAAGCAGCACATGAACCTCAACCCCCTGCAAAAAAAGGTCCGATTTTGTTAATCATTCCATTCAAAATCATCAATGATATTCAGTTAAAAAGATTTGAAGGCCTGTGAACAAATTAGGGAGAAGTCGGTGGATGGACGTAGCTTAAAGAATGAATTAGGGAGAAATGACAGCAGAAGAGGGATGAAGTTAGAGAAGTTTGAATTGGAGAAGTGGTGAAGGAGAGATTTTAGGTTTGTTTAAAGAAGGAATTTTAATTTTAATAGTTAATAAAAAGAATTAGATGTGAGATTTAACGTGAGAGTGACACTTCAGCTTTCTGGGTCAGATTTAATCAGATCCGGTGAGAACCAACTCTTAAGTGAGAACCAATCTCGTCCGTTGATCAGAAAAAAAAGAATTATTGAACGATGGAAAAAAAAATGTTTTCATGTTGCCTTCCCCGACCTTTCTCCTCTTTTCTAGCTTGCATGAATGGGTGAAGATTCTGCCAGTGGTAAGCTCGAGATCTCGTCGACCTTGCAACTCCGGCACAGAAATTGACTTTGGTGTCAAGGAAATTGAATCATGGACAGCTAGACTTCTTCCATGCCATCTAGACAGGTACGACATTTTTTATTTTTCAACCAAAATTTAGATGTTTTTTTAACCATTCCTTTATCTTTTGCAGTTCGGTTACATTGTCTTGACAACCTCTGCTGGAATCATGGATCACGAAGAGGTGAGGAGAAAGAATGTTGGTGGTAAAGTGCTCGGTTTCTTCTACTAGGTACACACACTATGCAATGAAGAAGTGATCAAAATTGTTATTTTTGTTAGAGAATGAGGCTGTTGTTGGCTTTGATTCGTATTATTAGTTCACCAGACTTATACTTTGCTTCTGAATTTTGTGTTTTTGTTTTACTTTGAACCAGTTTTGCAAACTTGTGTTGCAGGCACCTTTAGTGTAGTGTGATTTCATCTTGCTGCTATTGAGGACAAAGATTTTATCTTTGTTTCACATTAAAATATTTGCAGTATGTTGAGAATGAAAAGAAAAAAAATGGTGCACTAAAAAGTTGTTGAGGAGTCCTCCATTAGTTTGAAGACATTTGATTTTACTATTTGAATTGAGTTTCAATCATTCTTGGAAATTGAATAAAAAAATACTCTTTGCATTGAATAATTTTTTGTTAGCATCGATATTTCGATGTAAATTTTATCGAATTAGCATGATCAAAATATTAGGTTTTATTGTCATTTTAATTTTATAATTCTTTAGCAATGTATTGTAAATTGTAATACTGCTCCTTTCCAATGGGTTTTTTTTTGACAAATTCTATTTTTGTTATCATAGATATTGGATCTAAACATATTAATATTAGGTGATTTCCATCTAATTTCACGAGATGGTGCATTTCACTTATTATAATTTTTAGTTACCTTTTTTTATAGAAAAAAATTGTATTACAAAATGCACATACAAATATACAATACATTACGAAATGCATATATTATGTGTTACTAGATGCATATGAAATGCATTTTATTTGTTTTTCGGACACATATTTTACTTATGTGCCACGAAAAAGCACATGTGGTGGCTCGGAGAAGAGCGTGAGGTGGATCAAAGAAAGTCATGTGGCGTTGCTTCGAAAAGCACATGTGTTTGTCAAAGTTTCTATTTATGTATGAGGTTTTGGAATTTTATAAAAAAAATTGGATGGGAATGCAATTCACAAATAACTTGCTTTTACAAAAACACAAGTTTGAGGCTTAAATTTAATTTTTAAAAATGTACATACAAATGTACAATACATTACGAAATGCATATATTGTGTGTTACGAGATGCATATGAAATGCATTTTATTTGATTTTTCGAACAATTGTTTTTAGTTAGGTGCCTCGAAAAAGCACGTGACATGGCTTCGTATGCAAACGACAAAAAAATTCAGAAATCACTTAATATGCAATTCAAAAAAACTTCATATGCAAACCACAATTCAATAAGTACGCAAACCAGAAAATACTAGGTATTAAATTCAGAAATCACTTAGTATGCAATTCCCAAATCAAGTAGTATGCAGTTCAGGAAACACTTAATGTGCAATTCACAAATCAAGTACTATGCAATTCAATAACACTTTGTATGCAATTCACAAATAAACTAGTATGCAATTCATGTATGGTGCTCTAGAGTAGCACGTATGGAGCTTAAGGAAAAGCACACAAGATGCTTCGCAAGAAGGATGTACGGAGCATAAGGAAAAGCGCGTAGGGCGGTAGGGTGCTTCTAGAGTAGCATGTATGGAGCATCAAGAAAAGCACTTAGGGAGGTTCAAAAAATACGTAGGTTATTTAAAAATAATGTGATTTTAGAGAAGCGCGTCTCTTGACTTGGAGAAGCACATAACGTGACTCGGGCGATGTACATAATGTGGGTACAAAAAAGCGCGTGACGCCCTAGAAAAAACTAATTATGCAACTGAGTATGCAATTCACAAAAACTGAGTATGCAATTCACAAAAAACTGAGTATGCAATTCACAAAAACTGAATATGCAATTCACAAATAACTTAGTATGCAATTCATAATGTGGGTACAAAAAAGCGCGCGACGCCCTAGAAAAAACTAATTATGCAACTGAGTATGCAATTCACAAAAACTAAGTATACAATTCACAAATAACTGAGTATGCAATGCACAAAAACTGAGTATGGAATTCACAAAAAAAACTGAGTATGCAACTCACAAAAAACTAAGTATGCAATTCACAAAAACTGAATATGCAATTCACAAATAACTTAGTATGCAATTCACAAAAATTGTGTATGTAATTCACAAAAATTGAGTATGCAATTCACAAATAACTTGCTTTTACGAAAACAAGAGTTTGGGGCTTTCACAAAAAAGTTTAGTGTTGTTTTCTTTTTCATGTCAAATGACCAACTTGGTATGCAATTCATAAATCACTTATTATGCAATCTAGAAAACATTTGGTATGTAATATGCAATTCAAAAATTCACTGAGTATGAAATTAAGGAAACACTTGATATGCAATTTGTAAATCACTAGTATTACGAAATGCACATACAATGTATTACTAAATGCAAATATAGTGTGTTACGAGATGCACATGAAGTGCATTTTACTTGGAATATTTTTTTTACTTTTGGTTTTTAGTAAAATCACTTGTATTATAAAATGGACATACAATGTATTACGAAATGTAAATATAGTGTGCTACACACTATAAAAAAATTCACTTAATATGCAATTTAAGAAATACTTGATAAGCAATTTGTAAATCAATTAGTATGCATTTCATAATTCAATTAGTATGCAATTCTAAAAACACTTGGTATGCAATTCAAAAATCACTTAGTATGCAATTCAAAAAACACTTGGTATGCAGCAATTCAGATAGTACTTGGTATGCAATTCACAAAAACTAAGTAGGCAATTCATAAAAACTGAGTATGCAATTCACAAAAATTGAGTATGCAATTAAGAAAAACTAAGTATGCAATTCACAATAAAATGAGTATACAATTCACTTAAACTAAGTATGCAATTCACAAAAACTGAACATGCAATTCACAAAAACTGAGTATGCAATTCACAAATAACTTGCTTTTAGAAAAATACAAGTTTGAGGCTTATATTTTGTGTTATGAGATGGATATGAAATGCATTTTATTTGTTTTTTCAGACACCGGGTAAATGCAAAAATTTTATATTGCGAAATGCGCATATTATATATCGATAAATGCACATATTATATATCATGAAATGTACATATGATGGCTATTTTCTCGGACTCCGGTGATCATTCAAATCTATTAGGGTTAGTTAGGCATGCCTACAAACTGTGCATCTCCTTTAGCCAAAATGGGCGCCTACCAACTAACACCTTATATGATCTAATAAACAAAAAACTTTAATACCATCAATATCTCCCACATATTTTATTCTTCAGTAACCATTAGAAATGCAAAATTCAAGCGGGAAAATAAGTTAGATGGATCATAAAACAATGTTTATTATTAAAAAGAAGCTCTTAATTCTAAGTAAAATTTATAACATGCAATTAATAAAGCACATGTATATGATCACTCATTATCTGAATCATAATCTTCTTTTGTCCTACTCCCCTAGTATCCAAATTGGAAAACAGACAAGGAAACAACTAAACAAGAACAAATCAACAAGCACAATAACCATCTGAGCTCATTTTTTAGCACATCCAAACTAGCAACAACAACTTTAGTCGTTGAATCTACAGAAGAAGCCTTCTTTTGCTGCAAGCTCCTTGCAATCTCAACACAAGCCTGATCCACCATTGCTAAGAAACTCCCGCCTATTTATGTTGCTGTTGACATATCTGCAAAATTGGATCCCTCTCATCAGCTGAATCAATTTCCACCTGCAACTTCTTAATTCCCATCTGCACAGCAAGGTTCAGCCCATGAAACAGCCCCAACAACTCAGCATGACCCTGTTAAAAATTGATCAAACGACTATTCTAGAAATTTCACCTTTGAAATTTATAACATAAACAATGGAGAGAGTTTATAGTTTAAAGTTTTAGTAAGAGATGAATTGACTAAGTATAACCGCACCTTCACAAATCCATATCGTCTATCCAGATTAAGATGTACGTTCCTGATTTCCCTGAACTCGGCGAATGCATTTTGCAGGTCATTCTCTCCTGCGTCTTCATGAATTCCGGTGAAAGATTTACCGTTCGGTCAATGGCCAATTCTTGAATTCCTGATCTGTCATAGAACAAAAAATAAACAAGATTGGATACTTTTAGTATTGTTTTTCCACTTGAATGAAAGGTATACACAATGGTGAATAATGACCAAATGCATGATTATAATGAAGTTAACACTATGATTCATGAATTTTTATTGAGGAGACAAATAAATAATTGACTAATCAACGAGCACTAATTATTCATAAAAGGCAACTGCCAAATACTTTATTATATTGACAAATGAGACTTCCTATCTACCACCAACATAGTATCTAGTCACATGAATGTCATGATATTAATAAAACACTGCCCTAGAACACAGACAACCAAAACAACATAATATAACAGCTAAGAACTCAGAGACTGCTGACAAGGCAAATAGAGTGCAAGACAAAAATATCTTGATCCTAATAGAAGGAGAGCACATGATTGAATCAGAACACTAAAGAACAAGGATGAAATCAGAAATAGAGATCTTACAGCAGGAGAATGGTCTTGATTCAGATGAAGATCTTTACTCGGTTTTACTAGTTTTGCATTAGCTGGTGCAGTAGGATTGATGAGCTCTTCTTCATTGCCAACACTGGCCCTCGACAGTTCACGCTTGTTCTGCTTCCTCATTTCTCTATTCTTTGAGAAATCGACCGAGTAATTTGGGAATGCTCCATTCTATTCCCAGTCACCAAACTGTGGCACAGATAACCAGGGCCCAGCTTTCTGCATCAGAAATTGAAATGATTTTAAGTATCATTTTTAGCATAAAAAGAACCAAATATCTAAATTTTCCAAGTCTCCATACACTACAGTAAAAAAAGGGCATGTTTCTTAGGAGGATTGTTCAATCCAAAATAAATCCAATAAGCTGCAACTCTCAAGAAACCTTGGAAGCAACAAAAGGAAGACTCAACAATGGAGCCACCAAACTCACTATTCTTCTTGGAAGTCTACAACCAATATAGTATTACTAGCATTATCAATCCACAGTTGAATGTGTAGAATTGCAAGACAAGAAGTTTATTCAACATTGTCAGCTCAGCTATTATGAAGGAAGCTGCTATATCCTTCAAGCTTGCATCTTCCATGGTAGATGTCAAAACAAAGATACTTCAAGCTTTATCTTTCAAACTAAAAATCTTCACGCGGTTCTGCAGATAAAGTCCAAACCATTGTAGAAGTATGAGAAAAGAAAATTGTGAATTTCGGAGAGTTTGCCGATTAAATTTCTCAAACCTAAAAGCCAGAAATCCTTCGTTTTTTTGAATCACGATGTTCATCTCAACCACAGGAGTAGTGATTGAAGCTCAGATATGGGTGGAGGCCGAGAACATACACTTTGTCTGAGCCATTGACGATCCAGAATTGATAGGGATGGAAGCAGAATAGGGATTTGTCAAAGCCATTGGGAAAACCTAGATCGAATTTGAGAGGGTGGATGGATTCGTCGGAGGTGGGAAAGGCAATCGACGGCGCCAGATTCGTAGCTAGTCGGGGACGGTGAGGGAGAGGGAGGTGAGGAAGACGGCGGAAGAGCGGGGGGTGGGTCTTTGAGGAAGATGTCAGACAAAGAAGAACCCAGACAAAGAACACGGGAGGAATGTACATCTTATAATTGGACCGTCCGATTGTTTATATCTAACGGCTGTGAATGGTTCTCACTTTAACGAGAGTTCTCTCCTAAGGAATGGTTCTCACCGGAACCCCTTCCTATATATATATATATAGATTGTACTCCCTCCCTCCTCCTTCGTCCCTTAATGATCTTCCCATTTGATTTTGACACATTTGTCGAGACATATTTTATAATGTTAATATCTCTAAATATACGATGATAAAAATTATAATTTTTTAATATTCTCAAAGTACTCATTGAGACGAATCAAACGAGATCTCACATGCCTATATTTATTTCTATATATTGGAAGAAAACGAGAAAATTCTCTAGGTTTGTGAATAGTGTCGAAAAAGCAAATAAGTCTTATATTAAGGGACGAAGGGAGTACTAAGAACCAAATATTAGAGTATTGGCCTGATCAACAAATCAACAATAAACCGACAATTTCTACATATTGAAATAATAGAGGGAGGAGGGTAGACAAAATAGAGGGAGGAGGGTGCTTCCTTACAGCTTTGGTCAAGGAGTTTACCAAACAACTAAGGAAAAATAAGTCTGTCCACAAAGTCGTAAGCCATAATGACTTTGTCATAATCCACAATACCTCCTTTTACAAATTTAGATCCACTGGTTGTGCCTTCTATGATCAAGGCACTTGTGCATGTTTTAATGCGAGTTACAGTTGTAGCTAGAATTCTGACACCTTCTATCATTCTTTTCGGTGTTCCCCAACTCGTTTTTTCATATGTGTCCTCCATCGCCCAGAAAACATGTCTAATGCCCTCTTTAGACTCAAAGCAACACATTTGAATCCATGAATCTTCTTGCCTCAAGTATATCTCAATCTTAGGAAGAAGCATCACATCCCAGCTTACAACTACAAGTGAAAGTTCGCCTTCCCAACGACAAGGTGTAGTGTTTGCATACATCAGACCCTCTGGCATCTCAATGACATCAAAACTTTCGTGCACAAAGTCAAACGATAGAATGACTTTATGCTTGTGTACATGTCCACATGATTGTCAAAGTCATATTTGGACTCATCCAAACAACCTCCCCAGTGAGCCACTCCTCCAATCATAACGGGTGGACCTTGCTTACAAGACTTCCAATTCCCCATATTCTCTGTAGAAATCACACTCCAGTCATGTTCGACTGACGAGTAAAGATGGCAATTCATTATACTCTTGAAGGATAACACTTGTTTGTAGCAAAATGATTTTAAACTCTTTTGTGGAAGGTTCGATCCAGAAACCATAGGAAGAATGATATTTGTCCTCAAATTCACAAATTGACATCTAAAATTACCCAAAGGAAGACTAAAAAACTTATGGAGTGAGGGGTTCCAAATCACCATGTATGAGAATGGTTTACAGAGACAAACTACACCGTGGAGGGTGCCTACGAGTATAAAATCCTTGTTTTCAATGGGTTTTCTTATGGCATGGACCAAAGGGAGGAGATGAGGATCAACAATATCGTACAAGCCTGCATAATCAACGATGAATCTTGGGTTTTGATTTTGAAAAAAGAGGTGGTCTTGCACCAAACTTGGAGATTCGATGAGTTTCTTCCACCCTTTACACACGCAACGAAATCGCTGCAAGGATTCAACAAGCAAGTACTTGAAGATCAACAACAATTATCATCGGAGATGTAATCCGACATGGCGGATTCAAATTCACTTGTTAGATACATGAGATAGAGGAATCATTTCAGTGGAAAATAATTCAAACATAACCCAGGCTAACCAATTGATTAACAAAAATAACAAGAATTACATCTAACATACTGATTGAAAGTTTCGAACTCTGCAAAACTATTTGGGGACTAAAATCTCCACTGGAGCTCGGACGGATTGTGTGGGGGAAAGTCAGTGTGTTTGTGAAGGGTCATGCGAGAAAACTGACAAAGAGAGTGACAGATTATTTGTGTGAGCTACCGGCCAAGTTCATACTCTAGCTTTTTCTAGGGAAAGATTTCGGAGTACTATTAGGACAACAAATCGTATATAACAATACTAACTTACGGAAACCCAATTGTTGAATGGACATGGTCACATGTATGTACCTGCGTCTGCTGAAAATAGGGATGGATAGATCATGAAGCGGATATGGATTTAAGCTAAAAACATATACAAAATTACATTTGTTCATACAGTACACATAGTTAGTCCTTTTATAAGTTGTTTATATTATAATATTGATTCATACGAACATTACAACCGATACATGAATCTAATAATATAAATAAGGAACAAAATCTTCATGATATCTTCTTCTCCTTGTTGCCCACGTTAGTTCTATTCTTGGCAGCTTTAGAGATGTGGAAACTTTAACTTCTTGATTTATTCTATATTCTTCACCTAAATCTTCATAATAATATTTGTCATTATATATAATGTAGTTGCCATCTTCAAAACTAGAGAAATCCAGGAAGAGAACACTTAAGGAAACTAAAGTTCCTTAGGTTCTCATTCCAACAATACACATGCGGTTTTGTTGTGTCTCTTTGATCTTTCAAAACTCCTTCGTGGATTATTCATCGCCATTTCTAGAAAGGGTTTGAGGAGGGAGAATGGTTTGATTAAGTGTCCGCCCCGCTTGCAGCTCGTTAACGGATGATCGATTATTGTGTTTCCACATGTGCATTGTAGAATGATTCTAGAACGGGTAACCTGTTTGCGCCTGTAGAATTTGTTTAGCGTTTACATGTTATTCTCATGATGATTTAAAACGCGATAAGGTGGCGTTTAGTTTTACCGGCTCAAAATTTATAAATACCGGTGTAAAAACCACCTCCCTTCTAGAATATATATAATTAGCTGAAAGTTCACAAAACAAAGCTCAGAGCATCAATCCTCAACTATACTTGATCTCAAGAAAAAAAATCACCTCTTCAATTTCCAAGGATCAGTGTTCTAATAAGAGTGCTAGAAACATTTTAGTATATAACAACGCCCGGCATATATGCACGCGATTCCCCCCTAAATGCACGCGAATCTGTGCGCGTATGTTCTGCGCACAGATCTTTACAGTGTAAAACCTTGTGCGCACAAGTTATGCGCACATATTCGCGTGCATTTAGGGAAAAAATCGCGTGCATATAGCCATTGCCTATAACAATCTTTCTGGAAATGGAATCCTGTTGGTTTATTGAAATGATCATACTGTACGTACAACACTTATCAGTAGAAGTATTAGCAAGAAATTTCTACTTGTAAATGACACAAGATCCTTTCATAAATATCATCACACTTATCATTAGAAGTATTAGCAAGAAATTTCTACTTGTAAATGACACAAGATCCTTTCATAAATATCATCACACTTATCATTAGAAGTATTAGCAAGAAATTTCTACTTGTAAATGACACAAGATCCTTTCATACATATCGATTATGATTTGTATTCTATTAATTTTATTGGTTTATAGATCGAACCCAAGACTTGTCCAATTCAATTACACCAAATATCCGTGTACACTAGATGTTTGGTAAGGTATGCATTGTGTAGTTCTAACTAACATAATAGTTTGGACAAAGAAGCTGAATGATCATTAAAAAAAGTGACGAACGAACATGTTTACGAAATTGAAACAGATGTTTATTGAGCAGCCGAACAATGACGGAAACCCTAGCTCTGTTCCTCAAAACAAAACCCTCATCCCTCCTGCTGCACTTGTTCGATCGAATTCCAGTTCGACAATGTCGGACTACATTCCTGAAGCGATTCTATCTCAGATTCTGAATCTGCTGCCCGCGAAAACCTTATTGCGATTTCGATGCGTTTGCAAACAGTGGAAACATATCATCAACTCTCCAGCATTAATGCTAGACCACCTCGCCGTCCAAAAGCCCCTTACCCTCGTCTTCTCTGCAGAGCCTGATTTTGTCGTCATTGATCCTCTCTCCGTTCCCTCGTACAGTACAATAAGAAACCCTATTGAGAAACAAGAGTTTTCCATTTTCGGAACCCTTCATGGTGTAGTTTGTTTGTACGACTGGGAGCAAATTTGGCTTTGGAACCCTTCCATCTGTAAGTTTTCGAGTATTCCTCTCCCTTCGGATTTCAATTCGGCTTTTGAAAATGCATATGATCATTGCTATGGCTTCTAGATTGACCCTTCCACCAAACATTTCAAAATTATACTAGCATTGATGTCTGACGATCCCATTTCTGTAAAGTGGTATCTTTATTCGTCAATTCGAAGTGATTGGATCGTAATTCCTCCTGAAAAGCTGGAAAGCGAATGGAGGCCATATCACACAGGTGTGCCTCTACCACCTGTGATGATAAAAGAAGTTGCTCATTGGAAAGGATTATATGACTTTGGAGATGAAAGCAGTGATATTATATTGGCCTTTAACTTCATTCAGGAAAGTTTTGAGTTTATTGAGATGCCATGGCTTGAATTCTCTCGCTTCCCTCAGAAGGAGATTCTACCTTGCCAATGGGAAGGTGCACTTTCAGTTATGTCTTGGCATAAGACTTATCCTAGAAGATGTGACGTATTATCGAGGCATGAAGATGAATGGTTTCATCAGTTTAGCTTTGAGCTTTTGCCTCCTTTAACTCGTTTTTTCTCGGTGCTACTGTCGGGTGAAATGGGACACGGATTCTGGTTTCTAGCTGATGTGGAAGAAAAGTTTTGGGTTATGGCTGCAGCACGGCCTTATACTTTTGTTGGTATAGATGATTCCAACCCTGAACTGCTCTTGTCTGACTCTCGAGTTTTCCGCATTCCTTTCAGTGATGATATGCTTTTTTTATCGGCTTATGACTTCATCGAAAGTCTTCTTTTTCCTTAAGTATATCTGCAGCAGCAGCATTGCCTGTCTCTCCATTTTTGGCTACTCATGGCTAGCTTGCCTCTCCATATTATCATCATTTTGCAGCTTAAACTGTTGCAACAAGGTTCAATCTTTTGTCAGAAAACACTTCTATTCAGTAAGTTTATTATATCTTGAAAATTGTGGAGTTATGAAATTTGCCTTTTGAGACCGAATAAGTTTTTGTTTTATTCATCAGTATTGTTTGTTCGGTTTTTTCGCCTGGTACCCTCGAGGTTTGGCGAAATTCGCGAGGTGTACGACTTTTTTACATATTTCTCCGGGTACCCTCGAGTTTTGTTTTGTTTTCGTATGGTACCCTTCGTCAGACGAGGTTGTCAGACGCTCGTCTTCTTTCAAAGTTCGTCTTCTTTCTGGAGTCATGCTTCTCTTTCAAAGTTCGTTCTCAATCAGCCCTAGCGTCGCTCCTCTCCTCCGGCGCTCCTCTTCTCCGGCGCTCCTCTTCTCCGGCGCTCCTCTTCTCCGGCGCTCGTCTTCTTCTCGTCTCCTTCAAGCAGCCGTCTTCTTCTCGTCTCCTTCAAGCAGCCGTCTTCTTCTCGTCTCCTTCAAGCAGCCTGCCGCTAATCCGTTGATTCTCCGCCTCCCTCCTCCTCAGTCCGCCTCCCTCCTCCTCAGTCCGCCTCAGTCCTCCTCAGTCCGCCACAGCAGGTTCGATTTTTAGGGCTTTACAAAATTCAATTTCATCCCTTTTCAATTTTAATTTCAATTGATAGATGGATGATTTATATTGGTTTTAAGAATTATCTCATTTGAAACCTTGCAAGTTGGGAATGCCTTAGTGTTAAGCAAACAGGTATTGATGTATGGACCACATAAGATAGAAATTGAATTTCTCTTTCACTGTTCGTTTTGACAGAAATTGAATTCCTTAGTAGAGTCAATTACTATGAATTACCTGCAATATCTGCTGAAATGCCTGAATTCAATTTTGATAGCCTGAAATTCTGATGTGAGAAGCAGAGGGAACTTTGTATAGAATAATAATGGAAAGACACCAGTAATTCTGATGTGTAAACCAGAGGGAACTTTCTTCATGTTTATCAATTACCTGCAATATCTGCTGAAATGTGAATGACTTGATGATTAGTTGGATAGCTCTTTCGTGTTCTAATTTTCTTATGCTGATTGCTAGATGTAGGTGTGGAATAATTTAGCTAAATCAAATCTTTATTGTTAACCCAGTCCAGAAAAAATGAATTTGCCTCTGACAAATCAAATGGATTATTATTGTCCAAAACACTGCTTGCTCTGATGCTTGTTAGATATAAAGCCTATTAGCTCAAATGGGAGAGCATGTGCTTATGCACAAGATGTGGGTTCGATTCTCACATAGGCTAACATAATAGTCTGCTTTCATTTGGTCAAAATATTACAACAAAAGTATGCTTGAACTGTCATGGCTCTTCAACTTATGAATGCTATGAAGAAAATCTTTGTGGGAAAAAAAATCATTATATGAATTGGCTGATACTCCGTAGAAGATTTGTTTACTTCAAAGTGACATTTAAGTTTTTTGCGAGTTCTGTTGCTAAGGAAACATGCTGGTTTACAGTTCTACATCCCTTTCAAGGTTACACATACAGTAAACAACTACACATTTTAAACAATGAGAGGGAGCTTCCAATCTCAACTGACCGAGACAATGCCTCTGCATAGTCGGATACTGATTCATCTTGAGCAGATGGTGCCACTAGTTGAGATTGAAATTTTAAGAATATTAAGAGACAGAAAATGCATTGTTCCAAAATCCGTTGTTTTAAAATTGACATAGTCTAACCAACCATCATAAGGTCATTAATATTCAAAATAAGACCTTCGTTCATGCAAAATAAAACAAACAAAGTGACCAGCTCAAACAAGCTACACAAAATGACCAACAATCTTAACTGTTGTGTGGGTCAAGACAAAACTCAACTAGTTTTTTAATAGGTCTATAGAAAATGTTAAATTCTATTGGCTTCCAGGAATCGATGGGGCAGAACACATCACATTCTCCACTGATTGTACTTCTTTTGCTTTCTTCCTTTGATTCCGCTGAACTCTAATCCCTTGTTCATTTAGTTCTCTAGCAGTTGCTCCTCCTTTACAAGTCTTCACATTATGGCCAAACGCCTTAAACAACAAAATATGACAAGTCAGAATTAATAGATGCCTTAAAATACAAACTTAATAATAAACATTACTAAAAAAAGATGAAAATAAATACCTTGCATCTTCCACACCGCACAACACGAGATCTCTTTTTTGCCATACCTTCATCATCTGTCCTTCTTCTCTTGACTGGAGGTCTTCCAACTCCTCTTTTATAAGATGGTGGATCGATTCTTGGGAGATCAAATCTAGGCCATTGTTCTTCATCCGGAACAGGTCTATAGTTCATAGAATAAGCATTCTTGTACATCGTTGTAGAATACCAGTGAGAAACATAGTGCTCTGGATGTGCTCTCATCTCGATTATAACCCTCACGGCATGTCTACAAGGAATGCCACGAATTTGCCACTCACCACATCCACAAGTTCTTTTTTCCATATTGACTCCTAAAGATGATTGGCCTTCTGTAACTTCATATTCTATGGGAGATGCCTTGAAAATCTTTAAAAAAATCAAAGATTTAAGCAATTGCACAAATACAACAAAATTATCAAGAAGAAATAGATAAGTTAATTGCGAAACAATACCTTTAAAGAGCGTGATTGCATCTCTGCTTTTGCCAGTTTTCGTTTTGCATGTTCTGTAATGCCATCCATAGGCATGTTCATAGCCATTTCTTGTCTCAAACAATGTCTCCCCATGATTGTTCGTCTAATACCTACAGAATCAAAGATAGATATGTATTAGAGCTATTCTCATATACTTTCACAACAAACTAGCATCTAAAACATTATGTGTTAATATTTTACCTTCAAGCAGGCTCAAAATCGGTAGACCTCTTGCAGCTCCTAAAGTTGAATTAAATGATTCTACAAAGTTGCTTGATGTATGAGGAGCATGTAAAGTTGGGTCATACTTGCACCTAGCCCAACACTCGAAATCACGTTTTTTAAGCCACTCAATAGCTTTCTTTCCCGCCTTAGCTTCCACCTCCTCCATTGCTTTTTTGAATTTATATTCAGAGAAAGCTTTGCAACAATTCCAAAACAAGTTTCCCATAGGCTTTCCTGGATTATGTTTTTTGAAATTGGCACAAAGGTGTGTTCCACAATAGCGTCTTGAAACATCAGGCCACATTTTCTTCAAAGCGGATTCAACACCCTGAAATAAAATTTAGACTTTGTTAATGAATCACAAGTGTTATATTTATTGAAATGATATAATACTTGTAAAAATGTAATACCTTTTGTCTGTCCGACACAAGACACCAGTTGTTTCGATTAGAACTACTCAAGAGTGTCTTGAGACGATAAAAGAAAGAAGACCATGTCTCCTTATCTTCTGTCTGATATACACCAAATGCTATTGGGAAAATCCCTTTGTCTGCATCTACACCAATTGCAGACAAAATCACCCCACCATATCTACCTTTTAAATGAGTTCCATCTACTCCAATCAAGGATCTACATCCGCGAATGAATCCATCAACCATAGGTTTTAAAGCAATGAAAACATTCTTGAACTGAATTGGTCTTTCAGGATCACCTTCACATCTCTTCCAAGCAATGTTAGCTACAGAGTCGGGATTAGAGATTTTTAGAATTTCACAATACCCAGGCAAACTCCCATAAGAAGTGTCATCATCTCCTTTGAGCAATGCAACAGCAAGTTTCCTTGCCTTATACAAGGAAGTCGGTTTCATGTTGATACCATACTGCTCAAACAAGAAGCTCTAAATGTGTACTCCCTTAACCTCTGTATCTCCTCTCACCAATCCCATAATCTTTTTTGCTGCCCATTCTGGTGTTGCCATGGAATTATACTTTCCCACTTTAAGACAAGTATGCTTCTCTTTTAGGGTTTTTATTGCCCATGTAACCTCGTCTGACAACATCGATGCATGAATTCTCCAATCACAATTTGAATCTCCACACACAGCTGTATACCTTTTCTGATCAGCTTTTATTACTACAACTGTGAAACCATCTTGGACACAAAAATCTCTCAAAACATCCATCAGATGGTCTTTATCTTGAAAAATCATCCATTGCTTCAATTTGATTCTCCCAAAAGAATGATCAGCATAAACTTCTCCATTATCATATAGTCTATCAAAGTAATCCTCATGAACACCATCATCGTCAGCATCTGATTCACCTTCAGTATCAACTCCAAAATCAAAATCAGGTTCAATATCAGGAACATATGGATCAATAGCACTACGTGCATCAACAGTAGGTAAACCAGATTCAAGTAAATTAGCACCAGGTAACACCATATCAGCCAATACTGTTTCAGGCAATACTGTTTCAGGCAATACAATTCCAGGTAATAAAGCTTCAGGCAAAACAGTTTCAGGTACATGAACATCAGTCCTGCTAAGATCCCCAGAAATATGTTGGCTACCTATTGAAGGAGAGCTACTAACTGATTTTTTAACATATACCCCTTTTCTTCTTGCAGATGTTGCAGGAACTCTTCTACTAGAAGTGGATTGACTTCCATGACTTGACTTTGGAAGCAACGAATTCTCTACAAACTTCTTTGATTCAATTAAACGTCGTGCAGACTCTAGACTCTTAGATGGCAATTCCGATGATCCAATAGCCAACTTGATGATCGTCTTTTCACTAAAAACAGTGAACAACTTCACAACATCACTGTCACTTTTCAGCTGAAAATTCTGTGAATTGTGTGCATACCAAAGTGTTGGATTCTCCGGAAGAAACATTCCAATTTTCTCAGACCCTTCAATCAAATCAACTAGTATATCCATGAGGTTGCACTTATCAGGATCATCCACAACTATATCTACATATTCATTGTGGATATATCGCAACCTTAACGTTATTTTGTCTTCCATTCTGCATCATACAAACAGTAATTAAATTTCAAAGTCATTAACAAAAACAATAAAATATCAATATGATTATAAAGAAATGATGACATTAGCCTTACTATCATATCATTATCAGCAAATCCAGATTCATAGTAATTTAATAATCACCAGTTCACCACTACTATATAATTACCTCGATATTCATATTCAATTTAAGAAGTTAACAATGTTTAACAGTAGCTTATCTTAAAGTTAGCAATGTTTCACACTAATTCATCAATCACATTAGCAGCTTCGATTTGCAAGGTTTCAAATGAGGAGGCTGAGAAGAACCGAAGGAGAAGGGAGGAGAAGCAACAGATTGGCGGCAGGGGCTGCTTGAAGGAGGCTGCGAGTGCAAGAGACGAGAGGAAGAGGAGCGCCGGAGACGAGCGTCGGAGAGGAACGCCGGAGAAGAGCGCCGAACCTGGCTAGGGCTGGCTGAGAACGAACAGTGAAGGAGAAGCCATGGAGGATCGACCCCTGTTCAGTAGTCACGATTTCTTTTTTTTTAATTTAAGTTAACAGCTCTGTTAAAATTTAAAGGGAAGGGTACCATACGAAAAAAAAACAAAACTCGAGGGTACCCGGAGAAATATGTAAAAAAGTCGTACACCTCGCGAATTTTGCCAAACCTTGAGGGTACCAGGCGAAAAAACCGTTGTTTGTTTATTGAATGTTTCAAATCCTTCTAAGTTATTTCTCAAGTGTTCTACTCTTCATATACAGGATGAGTCTTTGCATGAAATTTCAATTTATAAATGTCACAAAATCCTTTCCTACACCAGTTTACTCTTCTACCTATGGATTTTATTGAGTTTAGATTGAGCCCAACACTTGCCATTTTGCCAATTCAATTAAGATGTAGGGAATAGGTGCATATTTGTTTGGTTGATTCTAATTCACTCTTTGTTTAGTGTCCTGCTAATATTAAGGTTTTTTTTCATTCGTTAGCAATTTTAGTAATCTAATCAGCTAAATAGTTGGCCCCAAAAAAACCAGCTTAATCTTTTGCATTTCTAGAACTATCAAAATTTCATCTGACCCAAAAAACCAAATAATCTTCACCAAAATATATCTATCTATAACTATATATTAAAAGAGAGTTATTGAAAGCTCTCTCCCTATAGTTAAAACTCAACTCAATTACTAATATTTAAATTTGTTTTCTTAATATCTTCACCAAAATAATTTTTTGGCCACATCTTGAATTGAAATTATTGTATCATGATAAAATTTATTTATTAAATATTAGATATTTATCAAACCTTTCATTTCTAACTTCTCAATTATATTATTGAACAAAATTTATATTATAAATCTTATATATATTTACTGTTTGACCCATTGTAATCATTAAATTAGCTGACTTGCGGTTATATAATCCCGCGCATGGTACGGGAACTACACTAGTTTGGATTGATTATGCTATTAAAACTTTCAAAATCCCGTGTTGACCGGAAAGCAGATGGTACGTGTGTGCATGAAGGATGAAGCTATCAAATGATGTTTGTTTTAACACACTCGTTGACACGGGAACGGGAAATTATGTGTGATAAATTTGTTTTTTTGGCTTTTTAAGGGACAAATGATATCCGTTTTGAACGAATTTTATATGCACACGTTTTATACGCGATGTATGGATTTGTTTTGTACTAATGTCATCGGTGCGTCACGTAAGAAATGATTTCATAAGCAACCCACCGCGGGTGGGCGGTAAATAGCAAAGATGGTCGGCGCGTCACATAAGAAATGATTTCATAAGCAACCCAACGCGGGTGGGCGGTAAATAGCAAAGATGGTCGGCGGTGAATAACAAGCGCCTAGATAAAGTGTCCTTATAAATGACTGAGTGATCTACCTTAAATTATATTATTTCTTACTTGGTTATGGTCGAAAAATATAAAAACAAGAAATAATAAGTACAAAATATAATCAATTTTAGTTCGAAAAAGCTTATTGCACTCCTGACACACTGCGTGTGTCAGACTTTAAATTCCGCGCGTCGGTCAGCTCCGCGCGGAGTTGGGCGACGCGCGGAATTAAACTATTTATATAAGTTCTCGAATTCACAATTCGTGAGCGTGGAAAATTAAACTATTTATATAAGTTCCCGAATTCACAATTCGTGAGCGTGGAAAATAGAAATATAAAAAACCGGTTCAGAATTAGGGAACCGGATATAGTGAACCGGATATAGTGAATCGGAAATATTGAACCGGAAATAGTGAACCCGATGTAGTGAACCTGTTTGGGCAATTGAGAAATCGGGTATTGAACCGGGTTTGAAAGTTCAAAATTTGAAACCAAACATCACGAATTGAGCATTCGTGAGCTTGTAACAGTCGAAAAAATCTCGGAAATTGTAACTGTCACGTAAGAACAAGTTTGACCGTAAAATCCTGACAAAAAACCTTCCGATTTGTGAAAGCAAACCTCACGAATGTTGAATTCGTGAGATCCTAACAACAGTAAAAAATCTTGGAAATTGGATTTGCCTCGTAAATGCAAGTTTGATCGTGGAATTTGAAATTTGAATTTGAACCTCCCGAATTCACAATTCGGGAGAGATTAAAATAGGTTAAAAAAACCGATGAAATTCCTATAAGTAACCATCCGAATCGTGAACTCGGCGTCTTTTCATCATCCCAAAAAAATAATGGACAACAATTGGTGCTCTGGATTATTGCCCGACAGTTTTTGCAGCGAATCGCCTCCGGAAATTTCAATTAAAGAGGTGATTAGGCAATCGAGAGAGATGAACGGAGGCGGTGGCTAGAGAAGAAGTTGCAGATCCGAGTAGAGGAGGAGGGTCGGATGTAGATCCGGCAGTTGGCCCGAATCGGGAGAAGGCGATGGAGCCCGGGTCGGTGGGAGAAGTTACTGAGGCGTTGAAGGCCGGTTTGGTGGGAGGAGTAGATCTGGCGGTTGAGGCGGTAGGCGATGTTGCAAAATCGGGTGAGATGGAATGGGAGGCAGGTTTGGCCGGAGGAGTATGTCCGAGGCAAGAGGAGCGGCGTGAAGCACAGGCGGATTCGGGAGGAGAGATGCAACGAGAAGAGACGGGATTGGATGGTGGAAGGGGCGGCGCCGGTGAGGAAGAAGAGGCGGAATCCGAGAATATTTTAGCGAGATGTGGATCTTTGGGTGCGGCGGTGGCGGAGGAAGAAGAGGGAGCCAGGAATATGGAGGTTGAAGACGAAGTGGTTGAGGAAGAAAGGAGGAAGGGGAAGGCCGCGGTAGGGGAGGAAGAAGATGAATATGGGCAGAGGCACCCGAATCCCGAAATCGGGAGCTCTGAGGAAACCGAATCTGAGGGTGACCCGATAAGCATTGCAGCAAGGGTCGGAGCGGAGGCGGTGAAGATGGCGGAAGAATTAATTGCTGACCCCCCTCCTCCGAAAAGAGCCCGACGGATTTCCGACGCGGTATGTAAAATTAATAAATTATTTAGCATGATATAAAATAGCAAATGTATATATTTGGCATGATATAAAATAGTAATTAAAGTATAAATAGTGTAAGTAAAAGTACAAATAGTGTAAATAGTGTAATTAAAAGTTGTAAAAATTATTTAGCATTTAATTATGAAGTTTTAAAAACGGTAAAAATTGTAAAAATTGTATAAATAGTATAAATAGTGTAATTATGTAGTTATGAAGCAAAATCGTTAAATGTAATTATTTAGCATTTAATTTATAGTGTTGTAAAAAGGAAAACTAGTAACAACATAAGTTGCATTTCAAAAGACATTAAAACGTTAAGTTGAATTGATTGCATTTAAAAAGATATTAAAAACGTTAGTACAGAATGTTATATTAATAGACATGTGTGTGTTTAAATAACTAATTAGTATAAGAAATGTAAAAATTTTAGGCCATAGCTGGTAAAATTAGGAGATTAATTGCTGGTGGAAGAATAGTTTCCGAGCGTATAGTCACGGCTTCGGGCCGCAAGAGAGGTGGGTCTAGAGGGGGTGTTGGTTCATCCCAGGGGCGTAGAGGTCGCGGTAGGGGTAGGCATGTCGCTTCTGATCAGGTGCATTCATCAGTAGGCCCTGGCTTAGATGATATTTGTAATGACGACCCGTCTTTTTCACAGCCTCCAGTAGTACCCTTTATGAGCGTGCCTCCTGCTTCAGTTGAGCCCTCTACTTCCACTGCACCTGTTGAGTTGCAGTCACAGTCCCCGCGTATTGTGGATGGATCACCGATTGGGTTTGATGATGGACGTCTTGTTCTTCAGTCTCCTCCTAGAACTGACCCCCAACCTTCTACACCAGTTGATACACCACCTCCTCCTCCCGTTCTGCCCGATCCTGTTTTGCATAGTTTCGAGGCGCACATTGCTCATAAGATTGCAAAGGAGGAACTAGCAGGCGATCCCCCACGGGAGTTCACACGGAGAACCCGATGCTACACCCGGCCCACTGATTTCGGACGTTTTAGGCCGTACTTACCACAGGATCCTCCTCCTGGTTCTTGGTTTCGGATCGCTGAGCAGACGAGGTTGAGACGTAACAGGGATTTGCAGTATGGGTTTGTGAATCACAACCTCATTGGAGCGTTCATTGAGCACTGGCACCCGGAGACGAATAGCTTCCATTTTCCTTGGGGAGAGATCACAATTACGCTGAATGATGTAGCAATGATTTTAGGCCTTTCTATTGAGGGATTACCTGCGACTACAAGTCCATTTGCTAATGCCATGCAAGAGAGGAGGTATTGTAATGATCTGTTTGGGTACATGTTCGGAGTTGATCCCAGTTATGTGTCCCCACTAGATAAGTGGAACATGACAAGGCCTCTGAGGCAGGGTCGGGTAAGGGCTTGTAGTTTTTGGCCCACGTGTTGCGGTTGATTGAGGGCGAGGATGATCCTGATTGCATAGCCGCTGGATATTTGTGGTATCTTATGTCCAGTAGTTTGTTTGTGGACAAGAGCACCACCCTTCTGCAGACCCGCTTGTTTCCATTATTTGACGATCCGACGAGAGTAGTCGATACGGCTTGGGGCGCTGCTGTCCTCGCAAATCTGTATCGGGAATTAGGCGAGGCATCTAGGAGTGGAGTGGTTGGTTTCGGCGGTTGTCCTTATCTTTTACAGGTACGTAGTAATAGTATAAGTGATATACACTTGTAAAGTTGTCTGACGTTAATGATTTGCATTAATTGTATCAGATTTGGATATGGATGTACTTCATTTACTTCCCGGGGAACCCGAACTTCCAGCGTGATATGGCAGGTGATGATGAGAGACGAGCATCCCTTTACCACACCGACAGGACTGCTACCCATCACGAGTTGAGCCCCCCATGTTTACAGGCGGATTCTGGATGAGTATCGACCAGAGGATGTAAGTATTGTTTAACGACAAGTTGATACATACATATTTGAACTTGGCAAATTGTGAACTTTTTACATTTGCATTGTAATCTTGTAGATATGTTGGATGCCTTACGACCAGCTAGATTTTGTTGACCGGTTTAGGGCCTCTACATATCGAGGAACGTTGAGGTTCCTCGATATTCAGGAGCCCTATATGCCGGATAGGGTGGTACGTCAGTTCGGACGACAGCAGAGCAGACCACTAGATCCTATTCCACCATCACGAGTCTCTCGACCAATTAATAAACGCGGGAAGAACAAGTATATTGTGGAGTTTGCTGAGGAGTGGGATCGTTGGGAGAGGATGCAAGACCATCTCTGTCCGTACATTCTGGAGAGCCCCATTGCTTCTCCTCCTTGGTCGGTGGATCCTACATACTTAGACTGGTACCTCCAGATATCACATCCATATGTCAGTCGGTTTTCCCAGAGGCAGGCCCCTCCCGATGTTGTTCCTTCGCCGTTTATTGACACTCATCGGGTAAGTTTGTTTTATTATCATGCGTTACAATATTTTATTATAGAGTTTACATCTACTTACGCAGTCATTTTTATTTAATTACAGCGTCTTGCTCTTATTACTTCCTACGTCGAGAGACAGCTGCATATAGTCTCTCCTTGTTGCAAGGAACAGTTGAGAAATATTTTGCATCTTGCCATCGATGATGTTCCTCTTGTTAGGGAGACACAGATGGATCTCGGGACTTCTTCAACACCCGGACCCAGCATTCCATCTATATATGAGCGAGGGGAGTCGTCTCGTATGGCGGAAGAGCGCGCAGCAGCCGAGGCAACAGGTGGGGCAGACCCCGAGGAAGATCTTGATGATGCAGGCCTTGATGATGATGTTTGACGTTTTTCATGTTTTTATCATCTGATGTTTATGGATACTTGTTTTTTGTATGTTTCGGGTTTTAGACATTTAACTTTTGTGTTCGATAAGACATGGTTTATTTGATGATACGTATTACATTTGATGTATTAGTACGTCACATTTTGGTGTTGAACACGTTATTTGCGTTTTTCGGTAAAACGTTATGTTCGTTACAAACATTGTCTCTTACAAATTCAAGTAGTTCAAATTTTTTTCTTCATTAATGTTAACGGTGTTTGAAACAGTAGTTGTTCGAAGATGAGTTCTTATTATTCAACTTAAATTAATTAAATACACTACGTAAAAAAAGAAAGTGTTTCTGAAAATGCATAATGAACCCGGATATCCCGAATTGTGCATTCGTGATACCTGGCGAATTCTGCATTCGTGGGTAAGTTTAGTATTTAAAAAAAGCTTTGTACGTGGGTAGTAAATAGAAAAAGAGCTGCTACATAAGATTAGTAACTGAAATACAAGGAAAGTGCGTTACAAACTTCTTAAGCAAGATCTCAAAGTGCTTTAGTTTTCCACGGGGACATGTTCCACAAACAAACATTCATACTCATCATATAATAGGGCTAGGATCTGTGACCTAGCTACACTGTCACTTGTATGGATTGAACCACCTTCCCAGAAAAGCTCAGAATTAGACCGAATGTAGTTCGTAAGTGGACAATACCAAAACACACCAAAGGTTCGTTTAATAACTAAGGTACCAAGCCATGTGGGAGGGTCAGCTACGTTGTTCATGTCAGCAATTGAACTAATTTCCATAGTTTTGGTGTCAAGTACGAAGATATTGGAATCTTCGTCCTCGTCAAGGAACACCACAAAAGTATCGGTTCTTCTCATCACAAACTCTAAGTGTCGGGTAAGATCATACTTACCGTCTCCATGCACGAAGTGTAAGTGGTTGTACAAGTCATTATGTGGGCCGAAAAACAAGCATTCGGTGTAAGGGCAACTAAAAGGAACGTCGTCCTGCGAATTTAATGTGTCAAGTATTTTCTAAAAAAAAAATTAGCTAAGAAAAACGAACTTAAGAAAAAAATTAGGTAAGTAAAACGAACTTAGGTAATTACCGTTGCATGACCGTTGCTCCTACCGTTGTTGCTTCCGTACCTCAAAGCCATTATAAATGCGTTTCAGAAAGTCTTTTGGAAAAAAGTAATGTTGTGGTGAATGTGAGTATACTAACTACCATCTAAGGCGTATTAATAGGCTGCAATGAATATGACATCTCCCGAATTCACAACTCGTAGGGTAAGGGTAATTGACATGAAACCTCCCGAATTCACAACTCGTAGGGTTCTTTGTAAGATATCATTGGAGCTCACGAATTCTGAATTCGTGAGAGGGCATGCAGATATTCCTGACTTGCAGAGTTTGTAAAGACCTCGGGAAATGGAAGTTGGTTTTCATATGGCCGAATTCTGAATTCGGGATATAGATTGTGTATTTATAGGAGATGGAAAGCAATTTCATATTGATAATTAATATTACAACAACAGTACTGGAACAAACGCAGGATAATTAAAAAAGTTGAACAGAAATTAAAGTGCATTACAATCATAAGCAAATAAGACCGGAAATTTAACTACTCCTTCACCGGGAGGTGTTTCACTACAACAACTCCATTAGCATCGTAGAAAAGACCGTGTCGATTACGGAAAAAGATGTACTAACGATTCTGAAAAAGCACAATGTTCACGAATTGAGCTAAATTCCAGATATTGCAGTGCCTCGATTACGGAAAAAGCACAATGTTCACGAATCCTGTATTCGTGAACATTGTGCTTCGATGACCAAAGTTTCCGAATCCAGGATTCGGCAACTTTGTGCTTTTTCCGTAATCGAGGCACTGCAACATCTGAAATCTCTGAAAAGACCGTGTCGGATACTGTCCTTTTTTACACGAATTCAGGATTCGGGATAACATTGTGAGGTAAAAAAAATCGTATATATACAATTGTCTAACTGCATGGTTATAAATGTAGTCCCGAAGTGTAGAAAAAGATTCAGAACATATTAGAAGATGGCAAGAACGCATGATGGCCCTGGTCCACCTCCTCGTACAAATGAATGATCTAGTGTTCGAACTCGGTTATGGGTAAGTAATATGGAGTCCCTATGTAGTTCACTTAATTTAAATATAAGAAATCTGTGTGGATGTAAATTTCGTGTATGTATTCATATGATGTTTCAGGATTCAACGCATAACCTATTTAGCAGAGCGGGGTCGTCTAGAGATTCTCGTCGGAACATGAACAACCCTCCATCACGTAGCACCGTAAATGAAGCTCCGTTACCTCAGGAAGACACTGTTATGATGGGAAGCATTACTCCAGTTACTGTAAGAGCAAGGAGGAGTTGTTCTGCTGTTGGCGACACTCCCTAAAGGAGTGGACCTACAATGCAAAGATTTACTAGTGCAAGTGACGTTGAGTTAGACGTTGATGAAATGCGGCAAACTGAGTACCCTGGCGGCCTTGCAGGCAGTTCGTTATTGCGCGATTTCAACACGCATTTTGCATGTTTCCTATGGAACAATACAAACGACGCAGTGGTATGTCAATGAATTTTTTTTTACAATGTCACTTCATTTCTTTTACTTCTACAGAGATTTACCGTTGATGCTAAATGATTCATGTCATACAGATGAAAAAGGTTGTGAAAGTGCATGCTCGTAGTAAAGGAGTATCGGAGTGGGATTCAATGCCCAATGGGGCTTGGAGGGGAATAGCTGAAACAAGCGGTTTAACTAAATTACTGCAGATTCCTCACACTACATTTGATTCGGCCCTCATTTCGGCGTTCATAGAGAGGTGGCACCCCGAAACAAATACGTTTCACTTTCCGTGGGGAGAAATAGCGCCCTCATTGCATGATGTGTATCAACTTCTTGGACTTAAAGTTGTTGGACTGCCGGTAGCCCCTTCAATGACGGACAAAGAGTTGTTCAACGAAGTAGCCAAAATGTTTGGCATGCACGTTGATGAAGTGTATGCGTACAAAAAAAACAAAGGTTTTACCCTTGCAACCTTACGTGAAATGACGACAGAAAGAGTCGTACATGAAGATCAGCAACACACCATTGCCTCTATGTACCTCGCAACCATTACGTCTTCCCTCCTGTTCCAAGACAAGAGTGGAACAAAAATGAATATTCGGAATTTTCATCCGTTGCTAGACCACACCAACACGCAAAGGTACGCTTGGGGAGATGCAACGTTAGCATACCTTTATCGCGAATTGGGAATGGCTAGTCGACGATATGTTGCACAATTTAGTGGATCCCCTTTACTTCTACAGGTATTGATTTCCTAACTAAAGTTGATTTGTTTTTACTATTGAAATGACGGAGTAATTAACTGTAATTCGTTTCAGAGTTGGATATGGGCGTACTTCCCAATGTTCAAAGGTCATGAAACAGCAAATCCATCTTTTACAACTCCCGGCCCGTACGCTTACTGTAACGATCGACGTCGTGCTAGAAAGTCACCACAAGAGAGGATTCAAGGAATACGAAAACAACTAGATTTAATGCGAGTGGACGAGGTTCGAGCTAGTTCCCGTTTTGTACCTAATATTGTTCGTATACCATGTATTCATAAATACAAATTGTTTGTAGGTATGTTGGATGCCGTGGAAGGAAGTGGTTAATAAACGCGCATTCAAAGTGTCTCACTACAAAGGGACGCTGCAATACCTGGGTATGGAAGAAGGTTATAACCCAGATAGGTTTGTAAGACAATTTGGAATAAAACAGATAATACCGAGAAATCCACCTATCGAGCCACTGCAAAGTAACAGACCATCAAGAAATTTAGGCGGTTATAAGGTGAAATATAACTCGGCAGACAATAATTTTGGAATTTGGTTCGAACACTGCCTGGAAGAAGATGATTTGCCCATCAGCAATCAAGTATGGGAAACTTCAAGCGATTATATGGACTGGTATAGACAACACTCTCATCCTTACAACGATGCAGAGTCAGCGAAACTAGTCGCTGAACTTGACCAACAACCCAGGCCATTAGCACTGCAAGTTGTCCGTGTAAGTAAAATTCATATAACATGTCATTTTTTAAAAACTACTTGTAACACTGTGACAAATACTAACTCCAACCATTTGGTTACTAGAACAGCGCCTCAACCACATTAAATCAATTATTCTGGAGAATGTGGAAGTACTTCGAGGTTATGCAGATGACGATCCACTGAAAAAAATTATAATGCAAGTAATAGGGTGGGTCGGTCATGACTCCAGGTCTTCCAGAGGTTTTTCCTGTAATACAGGCGTTGGTTCTTCCCAAAGATCAAGGGCAGTTGGACTCAGATGCCGAACAGTTACAGGACAGATCACCCCGAAGATATAGCAGCGGGCAAACCTTTGGAACGTACAATCTCGGCAATCCCGGACCTAGCTCCTACATGCCCGGTTCATACAGCCAACCTGAATCATCCTTTCAACCCTTAAATTTCACCGAACAACATGGAAGTCAAGGTTATGGTTTTGCAGATTTCAGAACACCAAGTGCAACTGGTTTAGGTAGTAGCCCAAGTAATGGTTCTCCCCCGTCCAGAGAGCCAACTAGGAACTATTTCGACGGTTATGATAGAGGACATACATCTGGGTATTGAATGACGCATGACAAACATCATGCATGCACTATTCCGAAAGTGTGTTTTCAATTATATGTTACCGCAAATTAAGCTTTGAATTATGAAGTTGTAGCGTATTCTGCATTCCGTACTGTTATGAAAGGTTGTTGTAGTTTTCGATTATTTTGTTGTCAGGCAACCGAATTGTGGATTCGTGAGGATTTGGAATCTAATTCAGTCCTTCGAAGTACAAACCTCTGCAATATCTTCTGAAAAAGTAATGGAATCATATCTGGAAAAGGGCCTGAATTGTTAATTCGTGAGGGTTGATTCTTGGTTTCCTTGGGAATGAAAACCTACATCTGCCCTATCTTCTGAAAAAGTAATGGAATCTAATCTGGCAAAGGGCCCGAATTGTGAATTTGTGAGAATTTGAATTGTAGCAAATTTGAATTGATTAAAACCTTAATTATTGGTCTCCTATATAAGGCAATTCGATTATGTGTTAGCCTAGAATCATACAAACTCCATGTGAAACGAACAAAAGGAGATCACAACTATCGAGGGTTTGAGGATGGCAAATGAATCAAGGTGGGTAGCAGTATGGACTGAAGCAGCTGTATGGCGGCTTATTGGCGCTTGTTGGATTGTATGTGCAGAACTACCTCCAGATATGCGTCGTTCATTTCTACCAAAGAACTTACGTACGACTTACGATGAATTCATGCGTTTCAACGTTATAACCGTGTCTTATGACTCATTCCGCATCAAATACATGGAGATGGAGCGTGACTTTGAGTTATGGAAGAATTTGAGGGACTCAGATCCGTACGTCCAAATCGACATTCGCATTCAAAGTTCGATTTCAGACGTACGTTACAACATTAATACAACTCAAACATTACAACATTGGTGAAACTACAATATAACAACATTCGCGCAATTAAAACATTACAACCATGGTAAATCTGAAACATTGGAAAACGAAGGGGTACGTAGTTCTGAGACGAACACGGAAGTTCACACTTACACTTTAAAACAGTAAAACCTAGTCGGCGCGGTCGTTAGGAGCCATGGTCTCCCTTAGAGTAGAGACTTCATGTTCCAACGAAGAAATACGCTTCAGTAGTTTTCTTATGGCGTTTTGCGAGTACTCGGGATGAGGAGGATCGATCCACTAAGTGAAGTAGCACATGGTATAACCGGTGCCAGGGCACGACCAGAACTTCCTGCCTAAGTTTCTCCTCGATTCCGACTCCGCCATTACGGCTGCCTTATTGCATTGGCACATTTTAACTTTGCTGCTTCCAGATGAGCTGAGTTCGGACATGATTTTCAATAGCTTATAGTTAGAAAGAGTGAAAACTATCTGTTGTCCCACCTTGATTTGGAGTCGTCCATTTATAGACGTCGTGCAACCTTGTAGTCCTCCCCAAATTACGAAAATGCTTGCCAAAAGGTCCCGAATTGTGAATTCGTAAGCTATCACAATGGCCTCAGTAAACTCTTCCCGAATTGTGCATTCGTGATATCTATTGGCGCTTTTGCATAATATTTGTAAATAAGAAACATCATGAAACCTTATAAATAGACGGGAATATTAGAAGACAATGGAATGTGTACACAAATAACTACAAAATGAATGATGACATTGAAATGCACTTGCAACTGCATTACGGAGGTCGCATCCTATTCCGCGATCCCCAAATTCAAAATGAGTTCATCACTTACAAAAGCGGTCGAATATTCAGGTTAGCTATTCGTTTGCACCGTAAGTGTGCTATGACTGTTCAAAGCTTTTCATATATGTTGTATAACAATGGATATGTTAGTATACCTCTTGGTCGTATATTTTACTTCCCTTCAAATCCGGACCGTATGAATCGTATCAAAGAGGTTTTAGAGGAAAAAGATGTACTAACGATTCTGAACCGCTGGTTGGAATTCCAATATCCTGTCACAATTTACATGATGTAAAATAATAAATTCCCCGACAACGGAGGAACATGTGATGGTGATGAAGAAACAAACGATTTTGTTGAGAATATTTATTCAGATGACCGACCACCCGAATGTAGAACTCGTCCGTTTTAGCATATACTATTTCTCGGAAATGCAAACACAGAATCATTATGTTCTGAAAAGTTGGGCAATGTTATGTTATCTTAAAGTTCCCGAATTGTGAAATCGCGGGGTTTTGGAATCTACTTTTTCCAGAAATACAGACTACTCTTCCCTAGATTCTGAAAAGTTGTCAAGTCTTTTCTTAAAGTTCCCGAATTGTGAATTCGCGAGGTGTGGAATCTACTTTTTCCAAAAATACAGACTACTCTGCCCTAGATTCTGAAAAGTTATCAAGTCTTTTCTGGAATAGGGCCCGAATCGTGAATTCGTGAGGTGTGGAATATACATTTTCCAAAAAATACAGACAACTCTGCCCAAGATTCTGAAAAGTTGTTCAGTCTTTTCTGGAATAACGCCCCAAATCGTGAATTCGCGAGGTGTGGAATTTACATTTTCCCAAAATACAGACTACTCTGCCCTAGATTCTGAAAAGTTGTCAAGTCTTTTCTTAAAGTTCCCGAATTGTGAATTCGCGAGGTGTGGAATCTACTTTTTCCAAAAATACAGACTACTCTGCCCTAGATTCTGAAAAGTTATCAAGTCTTTTCTGGAATAGGGCCCGAATCGTGAATTCGTGAGGTGTGGAATATACATTTTCCAAAAAATACAGACAACTCTGCCCAAGATTCTGAAAAGTTGTTCAGTCTTTTCTGGAATAACGCCCCAAATCGTGAATTCGCGAGGTGTGGAATTTACATTTTCCCAAAATACAGACTACTCTGCCCTAGATTCTGAAAAGTTGTCAAGTCTTTTCTTAAAGTTCCCGAATTGTGAATTCGCGAGGTGTGGAATCTACTTTTTCCAAAAATACAAACTACTCTGCCCTAGATTCTGAAAAGTTATCAAGTCTTTTCTGGAATAGGGCCCGAATCGTGAATTCACGAGGTGTGGAATATACATTTTCCAAAAAATACAGACAACTCTGCCCAAGATTCTGAAAAGTTGTTCAGTCTTTTCTGGAATAACGCCCCAAATCGTGAATTCGCGAGGTGTGGAATTTACATTTTCCAGAAATACAGACTACTCTGCCCTAGATTCTGAAAAGTTGTCAAGTCTTTTCTTAATGTTTCCGAATTGTGAATTCGTGAGGTGTGAAATCTACTTTTTCCAAAAATACAAACTACTCTGCCCTAGATTCTGAAAAGTTATCAAGTCTTTTCTGGAATAGGGCCCGAATCGTGAATTCGCGAGGTGTGGAATATACATTTTCCAAAAAATACAGACAACTCTGCCCAAGATTCTGAAAAGTTGTTCAGTCTTTTCTGGAATAACGCCCCAAATCGTGAATTCGCGAGGTGTGGAATTTACATTTTCCCAAAATACAAACTTCTCTGCCCAATATTCTGAAAAGTTGTTACGTCTTTTTTGCCCATTTTCCCAAATGTACTCTGCCCCAATGTCTGAAATAGGTGGGGAATCTAATATACACATCTCACGAATTGTCCATTCGGGTGGTAGTGCAGAAATGAAATTTGAAGATCATTGATGGATGGATGGATGTTAAATTCCATGTCCCGATTTACATAATGTCGAATGCTGAATTCGACCACGAGGGAGGAGGATATGATGGGGATGAAGAAACAAACGAATCAGATGACCACATTACTTCGGTAGGCGTGCAATCAGTTTTACCCTCGGGAATACAAACCCTAAATCGTAGATTCCTGACATATTGCTCTATCCTCAAAAAACCCTAAACCTCACGAATCCATAATTCGTGAGGTTTTGTTTCCCTATATATATGTCCATGTGCAACAAATAAATTTTCATCTAAACCAAACACCAAAAGAAATATGGTCAGTCAAGGTTCTAGCAACTCCTCTCGCTCGGTTCCCGAAGTTGACAGATTTTACGATTATTTAGGGGTATACTGCTTCCAACTTTTATTTCTTACATATATGTGGTCGAAAATTTGTATGTGCATAACTGATTGTGTTTGTAAATACAGGATTGCGACTACCCGGATCAAGTAAACATATTGAAGAAGCGTTTAGATACGGCTAATGAAAAAAATAGTCAGCTTCTAATGACAATCGATGATTTGGAATTCGAATTGTCTTGGTATAAGGAGAAGTACGAGGACCAGAAGAAAATGTTGAGTTCGGGGGAGGTATACCCGGCAGAGGTTCTTCAAGCTCCTGCCATGCCATACGCAAATTCAGTTCAAAGCAATAGATATGCTAAAACTCTTACGGTTATCCTTCTTGTTGTAATGATGATTTTGATGTCCCGTGAGTTTTCTAGGCCGACCGAGCGAACCGGGCGCTGCAGCTACGGCTTTTCAAGGCATTAGAGGGGGGGGGGGGGGGGGGGGGGGTTGTACTTTGTTTGTTTATGCAAGGAAGTTGTTATTTTTAGTAAGAAGTTATGATGAATCTCTTTAACAGAATATGTCTTATTTTAAGAAATTATATTGGTTGGCAGCGTTTCAACAATTCTTACCATACTGACTACAACAATCAAAATAAATACTACATAAACATACCAACAAACGGATTGAATAATGAAGATACGCATCGACTACTCTAAAGGTCTGCTGTGTAGTTGTCGTAAATATTGGAAATGGTTTATACGATCCTGAAATTGATGTTCCCAACCTCTTACGCTCGAATGATGGTGGTGGGTCCAATTATAAGCAACCGGAGGAATAGGAGCGTTATCTGATAACTTGACATGCATAAAACATAAATATAATGTCAAAAATATTCCAAGTCATACGATTTCGAAAAATAATTAAAGTACATCTCATTTTACTAACCGGTATGTAATGATCTTGATTTCCCACCAAAGCAATCACAATTACGTCTTTCGGCTCTACGGGGCTACCCTTGGAGTAGAATGGGAGCGTAGTATGTGAACCGCCCCATGATAACAACACAATAACTTTTTGGAATGCTGTAGCAGCTATAAATCCACAAGCAGGCATCTCCATCCAAAACTCTCGGTTTGTACATTGCCCTAACCAACCTATACGCTGGACCAATACATGTAATCTTGTGAATGTGTAACCAATGTTGTTGTAAAAGTTGTAGTTCTCTTGAACCTCGTTCACCATTGTTGTGCGCACATGTTTCCATGAATCCTCATCTTCTAAACCAAGAAGCCATGCAAGAGATCGGTACCCACAATGACCATCTCCCCTTACGGTTTTGTAGTTCGTAATGTAACCAAACATGAAATGATCTATCTGGTTTTGGCCAAACACTTTCTTATAATCAATACCCTGACTTACACCTGACCGCTCATCATCAGCATCGTCTTCCAAGTCGTCCTCGTCCTCAAATTCTTCGTCGGATTCCACAAATATCTCCCCTTTTGGCCTTCTGTACCTCCTCCGACCTATATTATCATTGCCTGATACATGCTCATACCAAGTGATAAGCGGTGTTTTACATACCGCAACTATGGATTATTAGCTAGTTTTGTATAGGATTATGTTATTTGTTTCTATGTAATCTGTATCATGGAGTTGTTCGAAAGAAGATTTACATACGAGATTCCAAGAGATGATACAAGCATTGGAAGCATTGAAGCATAAGGAAGAAGCTGCTGAAGAAGAAGACGAAGACGAAGACGAAGACTTGAAGAAATCAGCAGGTTCTGCCTCAGACAACATAGCCGCACCCACGGGTCTCAAACTGCACCCGCGGGTTTCACCTTCAGCCAAGGTTTTCGAGAAAGCTCAAGCCGCACCCGCGGGTCTCAAACCGCACCCGCGGGTTTCACCTTCAGCCAATGTTTTCGAGAAAGCTCAAGCCGCGCCCGCGGGTCCCAAACCGCGCCCGCGGCCCTCTGCCATCCTGAGAATCTGAAGAATCCCAAACCGCGTCCGCGGCTCTCAACCCGCGGGTGCGGTTCCTCGACAGAAGAATCAAATTGATGTCTTTGCCATTTGAAGTAATTTGTGTTTAATTCTGTAACTTTCTATACGTTTTTAGTACCTTAATTCGGCTGTTACATTAGTTGATACTATATAGGTAGTGGATGATCATCCTTGATCATCTAACCTTTGTTTTGCATAAGTTTTTGGAGAGTTTTTCACATACTTATGAGTTGCTAAAGTTCCTTTGTTTCACTTGGCGTTTGAAGCTTTTGGATTCAACAAGGTGTGAGTTTATCCTTTCCCTTTGTCTAACTCTTTGATTGTCTCAACTCTCTTGTTTGTATTGTCGATGAACTAGATTTACTACTTTAGATTGATCACCTAAGTTAGTTGTGTCTTGTTCATATTGCTAGAGTTTGATACTTCTAGTTGAATTATCATACTTGTTGTGTAGCACAATCTATTTGCATGAACTAGTTGTGATTGTTATTAGAGAAGAGAGTTGAGTACATGTCGAGTATCCGACTAGTTGTCCATGATATTGCATGTATCTATCTATTCCTGAATGCATTGCTACTTTGTTATTGAACTTTGATAGTTTCAAGGTTATAATCGAGTAAGGGTTATTAGGACTAGTTGGACTAATAACTATTCAAGAACAAGAATTAGAACGATCACTTGAGAACTTGACATAGGGATAAAAAGGATTCTAAGATCAACTTGTTAATCTAATTGTGGATAATCGCTAAGTGGAACACTTCGCTTAATCTTGTTATAACCAAGTTGACATTCGATACTTCGTATCAAAACCACAAAAAACCCCTTTGGTTATGTTTATTGGTTAGTCATTGTGATAACTTAAGAATTTGATAAACTGATTCTCTTGAGATTCGACCCTTACTTGCACACTATATTACTTAGTTTGCATGTTAGGATTACTTGACTGGGCATACGACAAATTCGCCTCGTCAAATTTGGCGCCGTTGCCGGGGAATCAAATTTTCTTATTTTTAAGTTCTTATTTTGACTAACTTTAGTGTTGACTAGTGAATGGTCAACACCCGTTCGACTAATCAGCCTCTTTCTATTCTTGATTCAAAGATCGAGAGAACTTTTCATCGGAATCGAAGAGAGAACAGAGTCGGGACTGAGATAGCAGAAATGGCCGATCGAGAAGCTCTTGCTGAAGTGCAGCGTCAATTGGCTGACATGCAGTTGGTCATTAATGCTCAACGAGAGCTAATTGAGACAAGGCTACCAGGAGGTGGTGTTACTCGCACTTTGAGAGAGCGGAAAACACCGAACCTGACACAGCAACCTCAAGCTATGGTTATTCCACCCCTTGCTCATGGGGTGACTTTCGAGCTCAAGTCGGGGGTGATCAATTTGCTCCCAAGTTTCCATGGTTTGGCTGGTGAGGATCCAATCATGCATTTGAACCAATTTCATGACATTTGCATGACGACCAAACCGCCAAACTTCACGGAAGAGCAGATCAAGATGAGAGCCTTCGGGTTCACTTTGAAGGATGGTGCTCGTTCTTGGTATTACCATTTGCCAACCGGTCGGTTGATAATTGGGAAAAGTTGCACAAGGTGTTCTTGAGCAAGTATTTTCCAGTGAAAAAGGCAAATGCTCTCAAGAAGGAGATAGCCCATGTCGAGCAAAGTGAAGACGAAACTCTCTATGACTACCTTGAACGCTTCAAGGGGTTGTGTGCTTCGTGCCCTTTTCATGGGTATGATGCTGAGGATCTTGTGCTTTACATTTGCAATGGTCTCCTTAACCAAGAAAGGAGGATGGTTGATGCTGCGTGTGGTGGGAATATTCTCAACATGACGCCGGAGGATGCCATGGAGAAATTGCAAGATATGGCTGAGAGCACAAGAAGTTTTGGTAGGATATACACCAAAAAGGGAGTGCACGCAGCAAGTTCAGGGGATCCCGCTCTTGTAGCTGAGCTTGTAGAGTTGAAGAAGATGGTCTCTCAGTTGCAAAAAGGACAACAACAACAAGTAAAGATATGTGGTATTTGTTCTGACCCTTCTCATTTTACAGATAAATGCCCTGAGCTTGAAGGTGAAGATGTTGCTGAAGTCAATGCTGCTGCTGGTGGGTATGGACCCCCACGACCTCGTGGTGATCAACAAAATAACTACAACCCGAGGTATAGAGATCATCCAAATTTTCGGTGGCGTGATCCAAATGAGCCCCAACAACAAGCTCAAGGCCCTCGACCCAATGCTGGACCATCTACTGCGGAGCTGCTGAGATCCTTGACTCAACACTTCACAACTCATGTTCAAACGACTGAGTCGAGCATCAAGAACATGGAGAAGCAAATTGGGCAGTTGGCTGAAGCTGTTACCACCATTGCACAACAGAATTCCAATTCTCTACCGTCCCAAACGGTGGTGAATCCAACCAGAAATGTAAGTGCAGTGACAACAAGAAGTGGTAAGATTTTGGGCGAAACCAAAAACCTTGTCGAGGCTTCTGCAGAAGAATTAGATTCTGAGGACAGCCGAGAGCCGCGCCCGCGGCTCCTCTACTGAGCCAGAAAGCAATTACACTGACGAGCCGCGCCCGCGGGTAGAAAACCGCACCCGCGGCTCCTCCACCGAGGTAAAAATTTCAGACTTTCCTTCACAAAATGCTGAACTCAAAGTGGAGGATCGGGGGGATTTCCAGTTGAGACAGGACAACTACGTTCGCCCCAACTTTCCACCTCTCGACTCCACCAAGCCTCCCGCGCCGTTTCCCGATGCCCTTAGGAACACCAAAAGGCCGGAAAACGACAAGGAGTTGTTTGAGAAGTTCAGCAAATGTGAGGTAAACATCCCCTTGCTCAAGTTAATTAAAAGCATTCCTCGATATGCAAAGTTTTTAAAAGAACTTTGCACAATCAAGAGGAATCAAAAGTTGAAAGGGCAACAAAAGGTGACGGTAAGCGAGCGTGTCTCCGCTGTATTTCAAAGGCGAATGCCTAAGAAGTGCAGCGATCCGGGCATGGTCAGCATACCTTGCCGTATAGGCGACACACATTTTGAACGAGCCATGCTCGATTTGGGTGCATCGATAAATGTGTTTCCTTACTCTCTCTATAAGATTCTCGGGTTAGGTCCACTTCATGAAACCGGAATTGTTATTCAACTAGCCGATAGGTCCACCGTGTATCCTAAAGGTGTAGTTGAAAACGTTTTGGTTATGGTGGATAATTTGTTCTTTCCCGCTGATTTCTTTGTGTTAGACATGGAACATGATGGGCAAGCTGCTCCTATTTTGCTTGGGAGACCCTTCATGCGAACCGCTAACACAAAGATTGATTTGGCTAGTGGATCTCTCACTTTAGAGTTCGATGGGGAAATAGTTCAATTTAACATTTTTGATGCTATGAAACACCCCGTCGAAGATGCTGCGTCTATTTGTTCAATTGATGTAATTGATCCTATAGTCCAAGATGTTTTCAATATCTTTGGCTTAGATGAATTACAAAGTGTATTAGAACACAGCATCGTTCACTCACCAACACTTGATTTGTCTCTTCCACCTGAGATTCAAAGTGTTCTAGCTCGTCTAGACGCTTCGGGTAGAATTTTGGCCGGTCGGCCCATGCTACTAACTTTGGAGAGCGAAAAGCTTCTTCCTTCTATTGTGCAGGCACCGGTTGTAGAGCTCAAGCAATTACCCGAACACTTGAAGTATGCTTTTCTTGGGGAGAATGATACCCTCCCGGTAATCATTTCAAGCAAGTTGACAGGTGAACAAGAGAGAAGGTTGGTGATGGTGTTGAAAGAACACATTACCGCTCTTGGGTGGACCATTGCTGACATCAAGGGAATTAGCCCTTCCACCTGTATGCACAGGATCCTTCTTGAGGAAGGTGCTAAACCCTCTAGGCAACCCCAAAGAAGGTTAAACCCACCTATGATGGAGGTGGTCAAGAAGGAGGTGTTGAAACTTCTTCAAGCTGACATGATCTACCCCATTTCGGATAGTCAATGGGTAAGTCCAACTCAATGTGTCCTTAAGAAGGGGGGCATAACATTGGTAGAGAATCAACAAGGTGAGATGGTTCCTACCCGAACTCAAACGGGTTGGAGAGTATGCATTGACTACCGCAAGTTGAACGCGGTAACCCGAAAAGATCATTTCCCCCTCCCTTTTATTGATCAAATGCTTGAACGACTTGCCGGTCGTCCATATTATTGCTTTCTAGATGGGTATTCAGGGTATTTTCAGGTGGCTATTGCACCCGAAGATCAAGAGAAGACGACGTTTACATGTCCCTTTGGCACTTTTGCATATCGTAGGATGCCTTTTGGATTATGTAACGCGCCCGGGACCTTTCAACGATGTATGGTAAGTATCTTCTCAGAATACATTGAACATTTCATAGAAGTTTTTATGGATGATTTTACGGTACATGGGGATAGCTTTGATGCATGTTTAAATCATTTGTCACTCGTTCTTAAAAGATGTGTAGATACTAATCTAGTATTGAATTCTGAAAAGTGTCATTTTATGGTTGAGCAAGGGATAGTATTGGGGCACATAATTTCAGCTAGGGGTATTGAGGTCGATAAGGCAAAGATTGACGTCATTCAATCGTTGCCTTATCCTACTAATGTGCGTGAAGTGCGTTCTTTCCTAGGCCATGCAGGTTTTTATCGCAGGTTTATCAAGGACTTCTCTAAGATCTCCATGCCCCTATGTGAGCTTTTGAAAAAGGAAGCTACTTTTGACATGTCGAATGTGTGCAAGAAGGCATTCGACACTCTGAAAGCCTACCTCACCGAAGCACCAATCATCCAAGTACCCGATTGGTCTCTACCCTTTGAGATCATGTGTGATGCTAGTGATCACGCGGTGGGAGCCATTCTTGGTCAAAAAGTTGGAAGAGCAATGCATGTCATCTACTATGCTTCCACGACTTTGAACGGAGCTCAGAGGAATTACTCCACCACGGAAAAGGAGTTGCTAGCCGTGGTGTTTGCCCTTGAAAAATTTCGGCAATATCTTTTGGGCACGAAAGTGATTATCCACACGGACCACGCTGCTCTTCGTTATCTCATGACGAAGAAGGAATCAAAGCCAAGACTCATTTGATGGGTTTTGCTCTTAAGCGAGTTCAATGTGGAAATCCGGGACAAGAAGGGAGTCGAAAACTCCGTAGCTGATCATTTGAGCCGGATCGTGCAAGAGGACGGTAAATTACAGGTTCAAATTCAAGATACGTTCCCGGACGAAAACTTGTATCAAATTAATTCTGCAATTTCTGCTTCTGCTGAGAACAAGCCGCACCCGCGGCCAGTAAACCGCACCCGCAGTTTGTGCTCTCAAGAATTTTCGGAAAAGAGAGAATCGCGCCCGCGGCTAGTAAACCGCACCCGCGGTTTGTGTTTGCCAGAAATCTCACTGCAAGGAGAGCCGCGACCGCGTCTCAATAACCGCGATCGCGGTTTTCTGACAGCCGAGTATGCAGAAATTGACTCCGAATACAAGCTTTTCGCCCTCCGGTCTTTCAAACCATGGTTTGCCGATATCGTGAACTACCTGGTTCGCGAAGAATTCCCGCCAAACTACACCAAAGCTCAAAAAGATAGGATCAAGCGGGAATCACGTTTCTACGTTTGGGATGACCCCTACCTTTGGAGACATTGTGTTGACAAGGTAATCCGACGATGCCTCCCGGATAACGAGGTACAGTCTGTCCTTACTTTTTGTCATTCTCATGCATGTGGGGGGCATTTTGGGGCTAATAAAACGGCTAGGAAGGTATTGGACGCCGGCTTCTATTGGCCACACATCTTTCGGGATGTGTTTGCCTTTTGCAAAGCTTGCGACCGATGCCAAAGGGTCGGGAAAATTTCTAAACGAAATGAGATGCCACAAACACCATTAGTCTTTTGTGAGATTTTTGATGTTTGGGGTATTGATTTCATGGGACCCTTTCCTAGTTCGTTTGGGAATTTATACATTTTACTTGCGGTGGACTACGTTTCCAAATGGGTGGAAGCGAAGGCCACCAGAATTGATGATTCCCGAGTGGTAGCAGGTTTCTTGAAGGAGAATATCTTTTCTCGTTTTGGGATTCCAAAGGCTCTTATAAGTGACCAAGGTACTCACTTTTGCAACAAGACGGTGAGTGCACTTTTAAAGAAGTACCATGTCACTCAACGAGTCTCAACTGCTTATCACCCCCAATCCAATGGACAAGCTGAGGTGTCCAATAGGCAAATCAAGGGGATTCTGGAAAAGACGGTGGCTCCTAATCGAAAGGATTGGAGTTTAAGATTGGATGATGCACTTTGGGCGTATAGGACCGCCTACAAAACTCCAATAGGAATGTCCCCATATCGACTTGTGTTTGGGAAAGCTTGTCACCTTCCGGTGGAGTTAGAGCACAAGGCGTGGTGGGCGGTGCAAAAATGCAACATGGAGTTGGATGAGGTAGGCGACTTTAGGAAGTTGCAAATCCAAGAGCTTGAAGAGATACGCCGGGATGCGTATGAGAATGCGGTGATCTACAAGGAAAAGACGAAGGCTTGGCATGGCAAGAACATCTTGAGGAAAGATTTCAAGGTGGGAGACAAGGTCTTGCTCTACCAATCTCGTCTTCAACTTTTTCCGGGTAAGTTGCGATCCCGGTGGAATGGCCCGTATGTTGTTGCTCGCGTCTTTCCTCATGGCGCCGTGAAGTTGTTTGACAAAGACAACCACAACGTCTTCAAGGTGAATGGTCAAAGGTTAAAACCTTACCATGAGGGATTCACCAAAGTGTCTTTCGATGAAATGGCTCTAGAAGAGCCAACTTTTGAAAATTGAAGACGGGAAACCAAGTCGAGCCACGACTCTAACCAAGGCGTTGCTTGGGAGGCAACCCAGGGTATTCTTCTTTTTCCCTTGAATTTCATTTTCTTTTTAATTGTTTTGTTTTCTATTTTCTAGGAAGTCAAGACGAGAAGACGATGGTCGTTTGCTACTAAAGGAATTGACGGTTCTTCTTTTCGTTAAAAAAAAAAAAAAAAAAAAAAAACGAAAGAAAGAAAAAAAAGGAATTGACGGTTCATTTTCTACCCTTCTCCATATCGAATTTCATTTTCTACCCTTCTCCATATCAAATTTCATTCTCTACCTCCCACCATATCAAACTCCTCCACCACATAAAACTCTCCCACCTCCCACTTCCCTCATACCCTACCTTCCACTTCTCTTTCTCAAACACCAAAAAAAACCTCACACCAAACCCTTCTCTTTCCCAACACCAACAACCTCTCACCAAGTCCTCCTCCACAGCCGCACCCGCACCCGCGCCGGAATCCAACCGCAACCGCGGCTCAAAAACCCGCGCCCGCTACCTCGCCCTGCCCAGAAGTTCTCTGTCTCGACGAAACCGCACCCGCGGCTACAAACCCGCACCCGCGGCCTCGCCCTGCCAAGAAAATCTCCACCTCGCAGAAACCGCACCCGCGGCTCAAAAACCGCGCCCGCGGCTCCCTCCTCGCCAGAAATCAGACAAAAGCAAAAACCGCACCCGCGGCTCCCAACCCGCGCCCGCGGCTTTCGCCTATGTCGTCCATTGTTTGCTGATTTCAGTAAGTGTTTCTGACAACCGCCCTCATCGTTGTTGATTTTCTTACGCCTCGGGGAGGGCTTTTTGCTATTGTGCTGCTGCTGCTGCTGCTTGGTATCTTTGTTGTGTGCGGATTTGTGGTAGCATTTGCTTTGTGTATACACTTTGATGGCTGCAGCAGGAACATCTCGAGGCCACAAAAATGATTTGTGGCAACAACAGGTTCAGGCCAACTTAGCTTATTTAAGGGCTAAGCAGTGTGTAGCCACGAGATTTTTTCATCTACGTACGCTCGATGATTTGGGTATGACTGCATGCACTGAGGCCATGCTTGAGCACGTAGGGCTGCATGGTTTCTTGTTCAGGTCAGCTCCCACTCATGCCGAGGCTACCTATCAGTTTCTGGCGAGCCTCAAGTCCAAGACCGTCTCGGAGACCACCTTCATCTCGGCCATCCAGTTCATTTACAATGGACGGTCCTTTACGGTTCAGGCTGAACAGCTGCGGCACATCTTGGGAATCTCTCAGGTTCCCTCTGCAGATTATGACACTACAGTTGGTGACAGCCCTACACAGGTCTGGTACACATGGACGGGACAAGTTCGGGACACCCATGGTAATGACTATAATGCTAAGATGTCCCATCCATGTCTCCGCCTGACACAGCGGGCCCTATCTATGGCCTTCTTTGGGCTTTCTGAGGTGAACAAGGTGCCTGCCTACCAGTTGAAGTATCTATATGCTCTTATGCCGGAATGTCAGGTAATTCCGGATTGGCTCTCACTTTTTGTTCACTCCTGTAAGACAGCCCGCTCAAAACCAAGGGGACAGATTGCTTTGGGTGGCATGATCACCCTCATCTTAGAGGTTGTCGTCCCCGACTGGGAGACGCTTGACTGCATAGGTAGTCCGGACCCCTCAATGGGTCCCTATTTACTGGATGCCACATTTCTGCAAACTCGACTTAGGTGGCTCAAGTCGGTTACAGTAAATGAAGACGAGCGGATGTGGGTTTGGCTCGGTCCTCCCGAGATTGCTCTCACAGAGGATTTTGCTTATGGGCCAGCACATACTTTTAGGATCAACCCAACACCCTCTCCCCCTCGTGCAGCTGCTCGACGACGAGCTCGCGGTGGGATCAGCATCCAGGAGCCGGTTCAGTAGCTGGATCAGCAGCCAGCTAACCTTGAGGATGAGGATGATGATGACTTCCAGGAGCCTGCCCCTCGTTTTCAGCCTCAGAGGCAATGGGGCGAAGGCTCATCATCTGCAGCTCCTGCTGACATACCTTGGGAGCAGCGCCTTTTCGAGCGGATTGAGTTTGTCTACCAGTCGGTTCAGACGGTGAACCAAAATGTTGAGAGGCTGCAGCAGTCGGTGGATAACTTACGGCTCGACATGCATGCTCGTTGGCCCGAATATCCAAACCGGGATGACCCGGATCAGTGAGCTTTTTTCTCTCTTCCTCATTATTTTTCTATGTCTTACACACTGAGGGCATTGTGCACTACAAGTATGGGGGAGGGAAATTAGTTCATTGCTTATCCTAGAGTAGTTTCATTTCCTTGTTATTTCCCTTCGGTTTTTATTTTGTTGTACTTTGCATGGAATTAAAAACAGAAAAAGCCACAAAAATACGAAAAAAGGCAAATGAAAATCCTGGGATGGAAAAATCCATGCAATAAGCGGGTAGTTCGGCTTGCATTAGGCTTGGCAAAAAAGGACTTGAGGGCGGTAAGGAATGGTGAGATTGAAAATGAAATGAGTGGCTAGGTGAAAACCTTTCGAGGCGCCTAGGCAAAATGAGTGAAATGAGTGTCTTAGGACAAAAATTTTTTGCATGTTAACCACTATGGAAGACCAAAATTGATAGATTTCTTTCTCATCATATTGTTTGTATACTAAATGTGTTAGTAACTTGTAGTTTCTTTCTTTTTCATACTTCCTGAGATCTTTGAGTGATTATTGTAAAAGAGTAAGTTTCTTTTAGCTTACTCGGGGACGAGCAAGGTCTAAGTATGGGGGAGTTTGATAAGCGGTGTTTTACATACCGCAACTATGGATTATTAGCTAGTTTTGTATAGGATTATGTTATTTGTTTCTATGTAATCTGTATCATGGAGCTGTTCGAGAGAAGATTTACATACGAGATTCCAAGAGATGATACAAGCATTGGAAGCATTGAAGCATAAGGAAGAAGCAGCTGAAGACGAAGACGAAGACTTGAAGAAATCAGCAGGTTCTGCCTCAGACAACATAGCCGCACCCGCGGGTCTCAAACCGCACCCGCGGGTTTCACCTTCAGCCAAGGTTTTCGAGAAAGCTCAAGCCGCGCCCGCGGGTCCCAAACCGCGCCCGCGGCCCTCTGCCATCCTGAGAATCTGAAGAATCCCAAACCGCGCCCGCGGCTCTCAACCCGCGGGTGCGGTTCCTCAACAGAAGAATCAAATTGATGTCTTTGCCATTTGAAGTAATTTGTGTTTAATTCTGTAACTTTCTATACGTTTTTAGTACCTTAATTCGGCTGTTACATTAGTTGATACTATATAGGTAGTGGATGATCATCCTTGATCATCTAACCTTTGTTTTGCATAAGTTTTTGGAGAGTTTTTCACATACTTATGAGTTGCTAAAGTTCCTTTGTTTCACTTGGCGTTTGAAGCTTATGGATTCAACAAGTTGTGAGTTTATCCTTTCCCTTTGTCTAACTCTTTGATTGTCTCAACTCTCTTGTTTGTATTGTCGATGAACTAGATTTACTACTTTAGATTGATCACCTAAGTTAGTTGTGTCTTGTTCATATTGCTAGAGTTTGATACTTCTAGTTGAATTATCATACTTGTTGTGTAGCACAATCTATTTGCATGAACTAGTTGTGATTGTTATTAGAGAAGAGAGTTGAGTACATGTCGAGTATCCGACTAGTTGTCCATGATATTGCATGTATCTATCTATTCCTGAATGCATTGCTACTTTGTTATTGAACTTTGATAGTTTCAAGGTTATAATCGAGTAAGGGTTATTAGGACTAGTTGGACTAATAACTATTCAAGAACAGGAATTAGAACGATCACTTGAGAACTTGACATAGGGATAAAAAGGATTCTAAGATCAACTTGTTAATCTAATTGTGGATAATCGCTAAGTGGAACACTTAACTTAATCTTGTTATAACCAAGTTGACATTCGATACTTCGTATCAAAACCACAAAAAAAAACCCTTTGGTTACGTTTATTGGTTAGTCATTGTGATAACTTAAGAATTTGATAAACTGATTCTCTTGGGATTCGACCCTTACTTGCGCACTATATTACTTAGTTTGCATGTTAGGAATACTTGACTGGGCATACGACAAATTCGCCTCGTCACCAAGTCTGCTCCCTCTTCTCAGGTTGAGTCATACGTGGCCTGCCGTTTTTTTTATTATATCCCGATGGTGGCTCTTGCAAAGGACGTCTGCAACCATTGTTCACCTCATTTTCCTCATCTAGGGGGGACTGTATATGCTTCTGGTGGTTTATGCCAAACAATTTGTTTCCAAAAGTCGTGAATTTCCCCTAAAGGAATTGGCACCCCCATACTCATGTAGTTGTACAAATCATGTGCACAAGGAAGGCCTCTTACATTTCTCCACCATCTATCGCTGCACGCATGAGGGTGGAAACCCTTGGAAGGATTCTCGATCCTATCCATGGTCTCCATAAGTATATTCATACAGTCAGTTGAAACCTTGTTTACGAGCTCCACATAATATCTATACCGCCCAGTTCCTTCCATGCGAATAACTTTGGAGAGTCTGGTATTGACATCCATTTCCATTTTCCGGTGAATACCCAGAATCTGAATTAAGATAGTTGAGTGGATCTCTTGTGCTATGGTGTTAAACGAACCAACACTATTGTCTATGAAATTTTTCAACCTCGAGTGAGCACCTTCAACTCTACAATACAGATTAATAATTAATATCTATAATTGTAAGACATGATTATATATACAAATTCAACACATACATAAATAACAACAGTAATACATATTCGTTGTCCTCGTAAGCAAATGAAATATATTGTCCGTCCATGCCCATACAATGCGCTCTTTGTAAGGAAAACCACGTCTCGTTTAAATAAGGATAAAAGCCTGGATACTTCTTCCTTATCTCAGCGACACAGATATTATACGTCTCTACTTATTTAGAGTTGAATACATCTCTACAACTATTCCCAAACGCTTCAGCAAAATTATGGTTTCCCGTTGCTGTTTTTACTTGTGCCTTGCAGTTACACAGTATATGAAACCAACACAATAGGTGTTTTGCATTAGGAAATACCTCAGCAATTGCCTTAATCTCCGCCAGATCACGATCCGTCACAATCGCTCTAGGACTTTGTCCAATGTGATCGTACATTTCCTTCACCTTCAAGAGAGTCCACCTGTAGTGGTCAAAGTTCTCTCGTGCCATGAACGAGTACGCAACGTTGAACGTCTGCCCGGTGCAAGTAAACCCTACAATCTCCAACAACGCCATATTGTACCTGCATTTCACATAATATTTATTACTACACACTTTCTAACAAATTATTCAAATTAAACAAAAACATATACACTTATCATACTTGTTCGTCTTGTACGTAGCGTCCATGATGATGACATATGGGAATAACCGCAACAAAAACAACGACTTCGGGTTTGCCCAAAAAAAATCTTGAATTATGTCGTTGTCGTGTGACATAGCACGGGATCGTACCATATAACCCCTCTCCAACAACCAACTTCGTGTAAACTCTGTTACATCTTTTCCATCCATCTCCTTAAGACGTAGAGTGTAACACATATTTTTAATTTGAGTCTTCGACGTAATCATCCGTCCACCATGCTTCGCTGCCAAAAATAAAAAAATCTCCGTCGGCTTCACATGCGCTTTTATCAAAGAAATGATATCCCTTTTCTGTTCCTCGTTCATTCTTCCGGCATATGCATGACCCACCAGTCTTTCTGGGAGGGGGTGATTTTGACACCCGCACACCACTCTCAATGTCCATTCGTTATCCTCACAGTGACAATGGAGGCGAAATGGACACATACTTTTTTTGGACCTCGGGTTGCGAATCAACAAATTTTTCACCCCACGATAAGCCTCATATTTCTCACGTGTAAGCTTCACATAGTTCTCTCCTGAACGGTCAATTATTAAGACCATGTTGTTCTCTGTACCGATTCCATGTTTTTCTCTGTACAAATTTTTATGCTCTAACACCTCACGAATTCAACATTCGTGATGTCTGTACATGCTAGACCGGATTATCATTTCAAAACCGGATATCCGAAAAATTAATTACTAAACCGGTCCATATAATTAATTACTGAACCTGTTCAATTTATTACTGAACCGATCGCCTCATATATATTTTATTTATGTAAACCGGTCCTAATTAATGTTAAGAAAACCTCAAGAATGCAGAATTCGTGAGCTATAGGGCAATGTTAAGTGCCGCGCGGCTGTCAGCTCCGCCGGAAAATAAAAGTGGTCATTCAAGCAATCAATTTGTCAATTCGAGTATAATTAGAATCCCCTTTTAGGTTGGTTATGGTTGAAAAGTGTCATCAAGAGTGCATTAATGGCAATTTTTTTAAAAAAACGTTATCAATTGACAGTTGGGCAGCATTTTCAATTTCATACCACACCATACGTGAAAACTTTGACCTGTCAAATAACACAAAGAATTTGGTTTTCCAAAAGGCATGTGATACAATTCAGTCATGATCGATCTAATGTTGGACCAGATGATTCCTCTGTCCAAGTTGAACTATGCATTCAAACTACTCCATCCCCTCCGTCCCCAAAAGTTCTTCCCATCCTTAATTTTGACAATATTCACGTTTTAAGAGAATCTTCGACATACCTTCTAATACGGAGTATATAGGAAAAAATATACTAATACTAATATGGGGTCTTGTTTGATTCGTCTCATCAAGAGCTTTAACAATATCAAAATTTTATAATTTTTATTAATGTGTATTTAAAGATATTAACGTTACAAAACGTGTCTCGGCAAATGTGCCGTAAAGAGATGAGAAGAACATTAAGAGACGGAGGGAGTAATCTTCTCCAAACTATGTAAGTAACACAAAAGAAACACTGCAGATAATCAAGGCACATAACAAATAAAACCATGTCTCAATAAATCCAGTCTGCAGTAGGCAGTTAATTACACCAAATACTGAAGCAAGCAGCTGAATTTCTCTTTCAAAAGATCACCATTATTGTCACAAGTACAGGGATGAGACTTAAAATTCAGCCTATGTTGTGTTGTGGGCTTAATCAAATCAGTATATTAGTCAGACAGCAACAATATCAACATTCACAACCAGTATAAACTATTTGCTTCCCTTTCAACGACTGTTACAAAACGAAGCTAATCAATTATCAAAGAGATAATCAACCGGATATCGTGCTAGAGCATATATCAAGTAGTTATCAGAACACGCAAGATAAGTGTTCATCTACAACAAATGGCAATAGATTTAACAACCAAGAAATGTATATTGATCCTAAACAACAACTTGGGCAGAACAATAGTGCACAAAAACTGACATCTCAAACTACTACTCGTACCTTGTTTCACATGGTTAGGTAACAACAACATGAAACTAGTAGTACTCTTACAAGCTGTTGAAAGTTTAAGTCATACTCCTTCCGTCCCCAAATGTTCTTCCCATTGTTATTTTTGAAACTATTCACTTTACAAGAGAATCTTCGATATATCGTCTAATATATAAGAAAAAACATAGTAATATGAGATCTTGTTTGATTCGTCTCATCGAGAACTTTAACAATATCAAAATTTTATAATTTTTATTAACGTAAATTTGGTGATATTAACGTTACAAAACGTGTCTCGACAAATATGTTAAAAGTAAATGAGAAGAACATTAACGGACAGAAGGACCATGAATTATCATTCTAATAAGGGAAAACAAGGCTTTCCACAAACTCATTAACAACACAAGCACTTGATAAGTCATCCATCAAGGGAATGAAGCCAGCTGTTGTCTCATACAAGCCCAGCTCAGAGTTTGGTTTCCTTAATACAAGAGCCCTGACTCTTTCTTCTTCTTCTTCTTCTTCTTCTTCTTTCCTCATCACCCATAAAACATTATTTACCTCACCTGAAATGTCGAAGCTAGACATGGTAACCCATGAACCTTGTTTCCTCACGTACATGTTGTATCTTCTGACACGGTGTTGATCCTCGATCAATAGTGCAAGATTACCTTGCAAAACGAACTTTATTGGTAAATTCCGTAGTTTCGTCACAACAGGGATATCAATGGGATCAAACCTTTCGAGCTCAAAGTCGAAGGAAAGTATAACCACATTCATGGCTTCTTTACGCAGAAGGACAGTCCAGTGAGCTACTCCTTGTATCATTAAAGGGGACGCTTGAGGGCAGAGGTTTATCTTCCACTCTGACTGAATTACCCTCCAATCATGTCGAATTGACGTGTACAAAAAGCCCACCATGCGAACAACGCCATCGTCGTAGATCCAAATAAGAGCAACAATTTTGAATTCTTTGGTCGAAGGGTCAATCCAGAAACCATAGCAACTCCATATTACTGTAGCCTCAGGCAATCCAAAGTCTACAAGACTAGGGTGATGAATTGGACTCGAAAACTTACGAATTGAAGGGTTCCAAAGCAATAAATTGCGGTTGTGAGAATTAAAGAGACAAACTACACCATGATGTGTCCCCACTAACTTACTGAATTCAGGATATTCAATCGGGCCGACGTTCAGCGTATTGACTGAGGGGAGGGTGTGGGGATCAACCGTAAAATACTCCACCGATGATTTCTGAACAAGGAAACTAGGGTTTTGGAGGGAGAGATGTTGCTGCATCAAGAATGGGGAGTCGATCACTCTTTGCACACACATCGGAATCGCAATAGGGGTTTCACTGGCAAGTACCTCAACATCTGAACAATAGTTTCCGAGCAGATGTAATCTGACATTGTTTGATCGATCGATTTCAGTAAACAAATTAGGGTTTGTCGAAGCTCGGAGGAGATGAGGGTGAAATATGTAAAACGGTGTTGATGAGAGAGCGGACGATAAGCAGATGAACGGCTGTGATGTACACAATCTACTTTTGGTTCATAGACATATAGGCATATACAGTTGAGAGTATCTTTATTTTTTTGGGGTCTCATACGTATTTTTTAAAATTAATTGGAAATTTGGAATATTAATAGTTTGGTATTGAGACTTGAGATAATATTTTGTGATTGTTCCCTTATAACAATAGAAAAATGAAAATAATAAATAAATAATTATAGAGGAAAAAATTACGAGATGATGGGGAGTATGGTAGTTTGGACTAACACATGCACTCTAACCAATCTTGCTGGTACAAAGTGTCGAACATACTTTGGCAAAACCCAAAGAAAGCTGCATACCCATCTAGGGTAACTCGAGTTAAGTGACAACATACTACATAGCCTAATTCAGTAATTCCTTGGAGGAGCATAAAGGAAAGATTTGGGAACAAACAAGATACAAAAACTAAGGCAATACTCAAACTAATTCAGTAACGGCTCACCAGAGTGAAGTCATCATCATTCAGAGTCTGAACATCTTGATCTCCAATAAAATGCTCCCGACCTATCTTCTTCACCAAATTCACAAATTCCACTCTTTTCGCCAAGGGAAGAGGAACATAAGGTAGTCGGAACACCGGTCTAATGACCCCAAGCTGAGCTAATGCTGTGTTCAACCCAATCGGATTTGGTTCTTCAAAAAGCCAATCGACCAAAGGCATGATCTTATTATTAAGAGAAGGATTCTTTCCTTCAAACATGAGTTGTCTTATCAAGCCCGGGATTAGATTACTCGTGACAGATACCACCCCCGTTGCACCGAATCCCCACCTAGCGTCATGGCACTGATCATCATTACCACTCCAAACGACGATTCCATTGTCGGTGTACTGCTTTATCCTATCATTTCCAACACATTCTTTCATGCCAGCCATGTTGGGATTCTCTGCCAAGACACGAACGACATGGGGCGCAATGTCTTGTCCAGTACGAGAAGGCACATTGTAGATAATTGTGGGACCCATTGATAGGACACTTTGAAAGTGAGAAATCAAACCGTCCATTGACGTCTTTCCATAGTAAGGGTTGATGTGAAGGGCAGCGTGCATTCCTACACCAAAACCCTGTTCTGTAGCATGAATGGCTTCTCCTGTGGAATTGCTACCTGTGTTTCCTATGACTTTAATGCTTCCACCAAAGCAGTTGACGGTATGGCCAATAAGCATGATGTGTTCATCCCAGCTCATTAATTGGCCTTCACCCGTTGTACCTCCAACGATTACGCTATCCACTCCATTAGTAATCTGCATGTTGACCAAGGCATCATAGGCTTCAAGATCAAACCTTCCATCAGGTAAATATGGAGTTTTAATGGCTGTTATCAATTTGAGAGACTTTATATCCTCCACATTGGTCCTGCAGATAAAAATAATGGATAGTGTGTTATTTATCTCATCATGCAGACATTTGACTTGCTCATACATGGACAAAGAATGTAGTAGTAAAACTAAAAAGTACAAATTTGAGAAATCCAGCTATGAAAGGACGCATTCTTAAAAATTCACATAGAAAGAAGTACTGGCAGTGATTTTCAGGATAAGACTTCTGATCTTAAATGGAGTAGCACACATGTAGATCAGCTAGCCATATCCCATTAAACTTCAGCAAAGCCATATTTGATCAACGGAGTTCTTTAGTTTTTAAAACATGACCAGCAATACACTAGAACAATTAAATTGATTTACCTGATCTGATAATTATTCTGACATCAGTTTTACCAATGATCAAAGCCCAAAAGAGGGTCAATTATCTCATGACATTTTTCAGTATATGTGCCCAGGCAAGGTGACACCACTAAAACCTACTAATCCTATGCCACTGGGGAAAAAATCTTGCTTCCTTTCACAAACTTCATCACAAAGATTAACAGAATTAGCATCATCAGTCAGACACCCTCATGCAGAAGTGTGGATCACAAGCAGCAATCAAATATGTATCACAGTCCAAAGTACGAACACTCTTAACAGTCTAACATTGATCCCACCATTGTAGAGACATCAGAAAAGGAAAGCAAGGTGGTTTACCTGTTTTTAACTTCATAGCTTCGCATGGGGAGACGGGCATCAGTAACCACAGCAGCTCTTGGAGCATTCCGTCTAAAATTTTGCCTGTAAAAATAATGATAACTATAACACATCTTGCAGATCTGGGTAAAAGCAACTATCAAGTTACTAATGGAACTGAAAACAAATACATAACCAATCAGTAAGCACTTAACGAGTAGCATGAATAAAGATTACAAACCTCTTGCAGCTATTTGTAGAACCAGAAGACGGGAAGCTAGCAGTTAAGTCCTTGAAGCACAAAAAGGAGCTCTGTAGGGCGGCCATTTGCAAGCAAGAGATTTCTAAACAAATACCAGAAATCAGCCTTTTCCATTAAACTAAAGAAGTCATCATCCTATACTTTATTCCATCAAAGTACATCAGCTTTTGATTGCTCAACTTTCACCTATTCTATTCTTCAATTAATGTTTAAAGCGTTCAGTTCAATAAGAAATTAACACATTACAGTCGAAGATAGTGAAAATAATATTCACCCCAAAATTTCAACAAAAACCTAGAACATAGAGAATAAATTTCAGAACAAAAAATTAGGCCAGGAGGTAACCGGCACCAAATTAAAGTAAGAAGATTCCATTTCAGCCACAAACAAACATGTTCCACAATCAAAATGTGAAAGCATAGACCTAATGTCTTCCGCGATTAGAAAAGGTTGATTGAACAAATTAGAGGAATCAAATCAAACTCACCAGAAGAAAATTTCAAAATTTGCACAGCTATCCAGAGATGGGAACCTTCAATGCGTTTCAAAGTCTCCTTGGATAGTACCCAACGGGGTGATTCAGGAGTGGAGCGTAAAGAGTGGCGAAGAACAAAGAATTGGAAAACACGGTCAGCTGGTTTATCGGTCAAAATCGGACCGGACCAGAAAACCCGAACCGGGAACCAACTAATTAGTTTAGTGAACCGAAAATTAGCACGGTTCGAAGTTCAGAACGAGATGGTGTGGGACCCGGTCAGATATTTCCGTCACAGATTTTATCTTTTCGTCTATAAATATCTCCAAAACAAATCATTTCAAACACACATTCACTATCATTCCATTATATTTATTTTCTCTCAAATTTCGATATGTATCCAAATCGTCCAACTCTATTTCCCGCCTCTTCCTCGACAATGGATCCTGGTCCGAAATTGTGTTGGTGTCAGAAAAAGCCCACGGTGCATATGTGTACCGAACAAATAGAGTGGGACAAGGTCAACTATGGGAGAAGATTTTGGGGATGCCCGGATGCATGTTGGGATGCTCTTACTGAAGAAGAGGAAGAGAAAGGGTGCAAATACAAACATTGGATCGATCCACCATACACAGGTCGTGCAAGGGTCGTTATTGAAGAACTAAATGTAGACAACTTATGCAACTGGTCAAAGGCTGAAGGAATTGAGGAAGGGATGGAGCTGCTGAGGATTGGAACAAAAGAATGGGCCAACGAAATAGATGAACTGAAAGCCAAAAACGCCGAGCTCATGGAGGAAAACGCTGCACTTGCTGCAGAATTGGCAGCAACACGTAACAAATAGAGAATTAAGTATTTTTAATGTCTTGTATCGTTAGTTGTTCACCGTCTGCGTTGTACTCGTGCTGTTGTTTTTCAATTATGTTGTTGTTTCAATATTAATGCTTCTATGATTATGTTGACATCATTCTGAAAAAACATTACTCAAACATTTATAAATTATCCCCCAAAACATTAAACAAACATATATAATTCAACAAACATTAATCAAGTCAACAAACAACATACTTAATACGAACATTAATCAAACAAATACAAGATTTAGGTCATTATGGGACCGCCACCATGAAACTCTCTCTCGGATACGTAGTTGTCGAATCTACTCTGAAAGCGCTGTTCCCATCCGTCCACCGATGGTTGTTTGTAGATACTCCACTGCCTTGGAGGGGGTGGAATTGGACAATTGTCATCAACCAACCAAATCTGTCAACACAAAATTGTTATTGTATGCTAAAAAACATATGTGAAATAAGGTACAAGAGCGGAAAATATCGATGCGTACCGGTACGTAATGGTTGCGTCTGCCTACATGTGCAATGCCGAACACCGTGGTAGGAGGCTCTGAACCGGGAGGAGCAAACATCGGAAGACATGTACAAGGACCAAACCATGATAACACCACTAGTGCAACTTGATACCTCGTGGCAAATACCAATCCCATTGTAGGTGTACACATCCAGAATTCAGGAGAGCATGGCGATCGAATGTGATTCACTTCTCGAATGAGTTGCGGGATAGTCTTGAAACCCTCTAGCATCTCATGATACATATGCCCGTTTTGTTGGAGGTGCTTCGAAAGATCAAATCGGATTTCAACGAACTGTTGCTCTGGTTTACCTAGTAAGCGAGCGAGGGATCGATAACCACAATGACCATCATCACCTACTTTCTCCACAGCAGTTATGTATGCGAGCATGAAAAGGTCTATATTATCTATCCCCCAGTCGAAGTCGAGATAAATGATTGAATTGCCACCGCTACATTTCGATCTAGCATTTCCTCTTGCCCTCGGTGGTTTAGTTGCACTCCCTTTTACGGTCGTGGCCCCGCTTGAAGCTCTGTTGGATGCAACCGACGATTTCTTTTGTGAATCGACTTTCGGTGGCACAGTTGCACCCTCTTCCTCTTTCATCCCCTTTTTCCTTGCTTCTGCCTTCTCCTTATCCTTCTTAGCTTCAGCCCTCTCATCCCAACCCGGATCTCGCTTTGTACCCGTCTTCTTCGCATGAATCTTAGGCCTTCCTCTCTTCGTCTCTCCCCGAGGGGGGTCCTGGACATCAACTGAAGAAGGATCCTTGCACTCACGCCACTTATCAGCCATCCTCTTCATATCGAAATCATCAACGTTACCGGTAAACACCCCTTCAAAGAAATCATCCATAAGAACCTTATCTGCAGTCAATTGCACGTCGTCGTCAGAGTCGAAGTCTTTCAATTCCACTCCTTCCCACTTGATCTGCTTCCAGAAGATATCAATGTCGCTCGGCAACAATGGCGTTCCTTCTTCTACAAACACCTTAATCCTGTGAGGGCAAGGCAATCCGAGTGTTGATTCCCACCAAGGATCCTCACATGGGCCACATATCTTTCCCTCCTTTGCCTTAAGGACTTCTTTCAGTAGCATTCTCAAACACTTGTCGGAGCACTTCCTCAATATGCGCATGAAAATAGTCTTGATCCACCGAGGCCCGTCTTGTATCTCCTTCGGGCTAGTATGGTTGGACATTTCCATCTCGGCCCGTATTCGACGGTGCTGATCGACAAACATATTGTCAATGTGTTGCACTAAAGTGTCGAATCCTCCAACAGCTGAATCAAACATATGCTTCAACATCGAGTGTTGACCTTCAACCCTGACAACAACATTGTACATGTTAAACATCGAGTGTCGTGATCATTCTCGTTAAAAACAAATTCAAATATCTTACCTGCTAGACGTTCTTGTGCTAAAATGGCGTATATCATCGCAATACGCAGCTATAAGTTTTTCTTTATGGGGAGTAAACCATGTGCTCTCAGCATATTGTACAAGATGACCATTCCTCCATGTTTTCCGGAAGTGATCAAGTCTCTCCTCATACTGCTTCTCTGTGTGAGACCGCATCACCCGTCGAACGCTAGCAGATGCACTTTTTTCGTCCAGGTTGTTCAATTTAGCAAATGCCTTAACATTCCGATCAACGTGGACATGGCAAAGCGTATGACGCACACTAGGAAATACATGGTCAACCGCCTTAATTGTTGCCAGCTCTCGATCAGACATGATGCAATCCGGTCCTTCGAGTGCACGAAACAAATACTTGACCCGTTTCAATGCCCATGCATAGTATGGGGTTGTCTCACAACAGATGAACGCTAGCGCAATACAATATGTATAGTTGGTGCAATTGAATCCAACAAACTGAAGTAACGGCCAACCATACCTATCAACGAGGGTATATTAATAATTATAATTCTATAACGGTATTTGAATTCATAATAATGAATTTTAGTGTACCTATTAGTCTTGTACGTCGCGTCCATGATCACCACCCAAGGGAACATTCTCAACAAATGTTGACAATCCGGATGAGATATGAAAAACGCTGCCAACTTTTTCTCCCCCGTCTCCGGATTCGTCTCGTAGTAAATGTCTTTACGATAAGCTCTATGATGGAGGAAATCTAATGACCACTGGGTCACGGTTAGATTTGCCAATGCTTTCTTCCTCTCCTTTTCCCTCACAGTGTACACTTGCCTTCTTGATATTGTGGAAGTCGGATTTTCCTGAAGCAGCTGTGTATAAATAACCTTCGGCATTGCCCCGGCCGCTGATGCAATCATTATTTTTCGTCTCTGCTCTCCCGTCATCCTCGAAGCAAATGCATGGCCAATCAAGCTGCTGGAAAGACAGTGGTTGTGACATGCCTTCTCAACTTTTAGTATCCACCCAGGCGGCTCAACAAGAGTTGCTCGTCGATAATATCCTCTTAACATAAAAGGACAATTGTACTTCCTTAACCTACTAAGGTTGCTACGCTGCGACGATGGTTCTGCTACATCTCCTTCAAGATTAATGTTCTTTCCATGTTTTCTATAACTACCGGATTGCTCACAGTGCAGAAATATCCTCTTGTTGGCCATTGATGATTTCGTGGTGATAACCATACAAAACTCATAACCGACCTTTCTAACCCACTCTCTCAGAAGATCCATAGTAGGAAATCTCTCACTAGTCGTAAAATGGGCACTATAGTCGATTTTTAAATATTCCTCATCACTACAGTATCCCTATTTAAAATTACTCAAATTTCAATACTACTATACCAATAAAATAAATTATAATGAAACGCTATAAAAAAAAGGTTTACAGATACTTACTTGGAAATATGTATCATCTACCGGCGCAGACAAATCAACCTCCTCCTCCACCGACGTCTCACTAGAAGAACACTCCCGTCCTTCTTTCCAACTACCTGCCCTTGAAGAATTAGTTGAATCGCTTTCAGACGTCATTTTTTTGTGTTTCTTCTGATTGGGTTTGATAATTTGGTCATACAACTCCGATTTTATAGACTCCGTCAAAATATAGCCGTTCGCATTTTCAAAAAATTTTGCCGAATCTCGTTCGGAATGGGGTTCCGAACGAGATAACGACACGTCATAAATATCCGGATAATCTCGTTCGGAACCCCATTCCGAACGAGATATGACGTCATATTAAAAAAAAAATGACATCACACCTCGTTCGGAATGGGGTTCCGAACGAGATGCTGACGTCATAAAAAAAAATTAATCCTCGTTCGGAACCCCATTCCGAACGAGGTGTGACGTCATAATAAAAAAAAAATATTCCTCGTTCGGAATGGGGTTCCGAACGAGGATTAAACCGGTTCGCAATATGCGAACCGGTTTGGCATTTATTTAATACAAATTATTTAAATGGACCGTTTCTCGTTCGGAACCCCGTTCCGAATGAGAAACGAAATTTTTTTTAAAAAATAATTTTTCCCCTCGTTCGGAATGGGGTTCCGAACGAGAGGGTGATGCCATGCGCAGAAAAGGTGCTGCCCGGTTGCAACCCGAAAAATATAGGTGGAGAGTTTTATGTACGAGCAATCTGCAGCAAATCATCCCTTAAATGACTCACTTTATCTTAAATTACCCCTTATAAAGTTAATTACATATAATCACTTTTAAAATCGATTACGTTAGCATTTAGCCACCCCATCCCCTTTTCCATCCAATCTCACTATCAACTCTTGTGAAATTATCAAAATACCCCAATTTTAAACAAATTCAGAGTAATTAGGATATTTGTCAAATTGTTAAAATGATGGGAAATTTCTATAATTTTCTAAAAATTGATTCAATCCTTTGTATATTCCCAGATCATCATCATCATAATAAGAAGATGGATTATGGATTTACTGTTATCCACAAGGGGTGAATTTCTGATTTATGGGAGAAAGAAACATGTTATAGCCACTGTGGAGATTCGCCGCCGTCGAGCTAGGGTTTTGCTTTCAAGTCTTAACAGTGCTCTAACTTTTGATGTGGTTGAAGAGGTCACGCTTGTCGAGCGGATAACGGTCGACGGAGAGGGAGGTGGGGACGGAAGCGCTAGAGATCGATGAAGTTGTGGTGGGGGCCGCCGTCGTGGTAGAGGTAGACAGTGACGGATCTGTCGAGGAGGGAGTCGGTGTAGTTGTTGCGGAAGAGAGATCGAAGACGATTTGGGAAGCTGGAAATGAGTGACGATGGATTTAATGACTTTTGAGATGACAAAGTGTAGATGAGTTTAATCATTAACCACAAAATTACAAAACATTTCCACTATTTTAACAATTTGACAAAAACATTTTAATTACTATTAATCTATTTAAAAATGGGGGTATTTTGGTAATTTCCAAGAGTTGACGGTGAGATTGGATGGAAAAGGGGGTGGGGTGGCTAAATGCTAACATAATCGATTTTAGGGGTGGTTGTATGTAATTAGCTTTATAAGGGGTGGTTTAAGGTAAAGTGATCCATTTAGCGGGTGATTTTCTGCAAATCGCTCTTTATGTATACATATTTATTTAGCAATTATGTATTTATACAATAAATCTGGATCAAGTGCGAATGAATATTGTACGAATATCTCATTCACATGCACATTCTTCAGTAATGACATGCATACAACTTTTCTTATCAATGACATGCGAATGTGCTACATATGTCGCTCGGTTAAATGTGCTTATTGGCGCGTGAATTCGAAGACAATCGACCTCTTCATCTCCTTCTCCAACCAAACAGTGGCGATCTATCGACCCTCGTCCCTCTCCTTCTCTTCGTTCCTTTCCGATCTCCTCCTCTTCAATTTCTCCATGTCTCTGCGACCTCATCCTCTTCCCTACTTTTTCGTCCTCTTCCTTCATGGTCGCTTTCCTCCTCGGGAGCTTGTATGGCGAATTCAGGCTTATCCTGCATTTGCTTAGATTTCTATTGCTCGAAGTTAACATCATATAACCATCTTCTTTATTTATCCTACTCCATTCGCTTAGATTTTGCAATCCATGACTCTCTCTTTGCTTCTGAAAAATCATACTGAAGTTTGCTCTTAATGTGTTTGTGAAAATGCCTGAATGAAAAATCGAACTAAACGAGGACGATGAAACTGTATACTCACCCATGTGTTTAAGAGCATATCATTGATTATAGCCATGTTATGTTATGAACCTTCAAGTCTAATGTTATGAACCTTCGATTGAGTCCTCGCTTTTCTTAACATTGAACCTGTTCACTTGTCCGGATGAATTTATTAAGGGCGTTTAACTCCGCATCCGGAAAATTATAACCCGCACCCGTTTTGGGCGCATCTGTAACGCGCCCAAAAAACTCATGCCGCCAAGATTTTTTTTTTATTGCACTCAAAATACCCAAAAATCCGGTTAAAGTTAGACGCACCCAGGATGCGCCCAAAACTAAACTGGTTTTTAAAAAAATGTTTTGAACGCACCCGAGATGCGCCCAAAGTTGGTGTCAGTTATCAAAAATCGAATGCCGGGGTTTTTCTCCGTTTATTAAAGGTAAATTTGGATATGATTGAATATACACGCAACAAGATAAATTGATGTGTTCATTTTTGGTTCTTTGTCAAAATTTGGAGATTGGTCTCTCTTCTAATTGCTTTATTTCATTAATGCAATTTTACCACACTTCAGAAAGAAAAACACATAGGAATTGATTGGACTGTCTGAGACACAACATCAATTGTTGCCACAACTTGCACTCTTAGTCCAGATCATACACTCTCTAACATTACACCACTTAGGCACCAGCAATAAACTGACAATTACCAACAATAGAGAGATAAACATACCATCATTACAGATATTATAAACTTGCTTAAGGGAGAAGAAGACTTTCCACAAAATCACCAGCAACATTCATATAAGGATTCTTGATACCCGTCTTCAAAGTAATGCAGTGACCAACACCAGCGGTTTCACATAAGACGAGTTCGGTATCCGTCGAAGCAACAACCCTTGTATTATCTTCCCTTCCTTCCTCATCTACCACCATCCGAATCCGAGTTATATGACTCTGAACGGTAAAACCGAACAAATGAACCCATAAACCTTGTTCCTTCCTCGAATATACCTCACATCTATGTGTTGGATCCAAATACACAAGAGAAAGAAAGCCTTTCAACTTGCAGAGTACTGGATCAAAAGAACCCACCACATCTAAATCATAATGCGGGGCATCAATAACCTCAAATATTTCCCGATCAAAGTCGAAGGAGAGTACCACCACCATCACATCCATTTCCGACTCATCTGTGAATTTTAAACATGGCCAATAAGCCAATGCCCCCATTATCACATACGAATCTTGCACAAGTGGCCCACAAGCCTCGCCGCGACGAAGAAAAACATAGCCTTGCAGAATTGACGAGTACAATCTCGCCATATCTTGATATTCACTGTCAAGCGTCAATCTAAAGTCTACGATCTTAAATTCTTTGGTACAAGGGTTTATCCAGAATGCAGACATATCACCTTCAGCTGATCTTTTAGTACATAGTTCCCAGTCCCAGAACTGATCAGCCTCAGGAGGGCAAGAAAACTTACGGATTGAAGGGTTCCAAAGAAGGATGTGATTGTAGTAAACGAGACATACGACACCGTGAAGGGTGCCGATAATGTGACATCGGTTATCTTTTGAGTTTGACCAAAACAGAGTGTCGAAAGAGGGAAGGGCTTTGGGATCGAGAACTAGAAAGTTTGGCTCTTCATATTCAAAGATGAATTTGGGGTTTTGGAGAGAGAGGTGATGTTGCATGAAGGATTCAGAGTCGATCAGTTGCTTCCACCATTTGCAGACGCTTCGGAATCGTTGTAAGGACTTCACGGGTAACAGCTTCAGGATTTGAGCTTGTAGTTCTTCTGGGATGTAATCTGACATATTAATTAGTAGAGAACAATGTAATGCTTAAGAGTGAAAATGCCCGCGAGAATTTGATCAATTTAGGGTTATTGCAGAATGGGGGCTTAACATGCATTCTGCCAAGTGTTATTTCAATTGTTTTACGTGGCACTCCATCAGCTCCACATATTTAATGTTTTGCATGTTGCATCTAACTAATACGGAGTACTCCCTCCCTCCTGATCTTCCCATTTCAAATTGGTACATTTGTCGATACATGTTTTGTTTCGTCAATATCGTTACAAGTTAGTTAAAATTGTAAAATTTTGATATTGTTAAAGTACTCATTGATATGAATTAAACAAGACCACTCATGACTATATTTTACCTTATACAATAACCAGAAATCGAAAGATTCTCTTCGACCGTTAATAGTGTTAAAAAAACAAACGGGCCTTATATTTAGGGACGGAGGGAGTACTTAATTTTTACATTTCGGTAAATATTGCCTTGCTTTTCTACAACTAGAAACGGGTCCCGCGTGAGAAAATTACGTATTTTCTTATGTGATTTAATAAAGTTACACATTATATGTTAATATTTTTTTGTTATCAAATTTATTAATATTTATAATTATAAGTATTTTTGATTTCCTTAAATTTATGTTTGAAGTAGTTTTAAAACATAATATTAGAATAAGGTTGTCATAAGAGAAGCTCACACATTAAATTAATTTGTGACTTAATCAAGTTTCTAACATAACAGAGAAGTCTTATAAAGGAGCTAATACTTAATGTTTCTATTATTAGAATATACATTTATTCAAGTTTGTGACTTAATTAAGTTTTTAAATAAGGCAGAGACCTTATAAAAAAGCTAATACTATAATTTAATAATTTTTACTATAATTCTAAGATATATTAGAAAGAAATATATATTAGATTAGGTTAGCATTAGAATAAGAAATTAACACAAGCGAGAGTACAATAAATGCTGTCCATATACTCAGTGTCGCATTTTGAATCATCGGATTTGAATACCTCCTATGTAGAAAGCGAAGGCTCAACCACTCACCGACTATAGGCCAAGTACACACTCCTTCAATCAAACAGAAGTAATCATCTGAATATCAGTGTGCAACGTTGAATGGATGAAGGGAAAGTGCTGAATAGTCATCACGGGCCGCTTGGAAAATAAATAAGAATAAGAATATCAAGAGGCAAAATCTACTGCATCAAGCCCGAAAGCCCATGAATTAAATGAATTGCCCAGTACCATCCCGGTACCAATTTCATTCAATTTTGGCATTGGACAGCCAATCTTTATATAGATAAGATTATACTTCACTTTGATTGACATTTTTTTTCCAATCTCTATATAACTACTACTAAAGTAATATGACTGGCTCCTACATGTTTAAGTTTCATTCTAAACTTAAACTCCTCAAATCTTATGCTAAAACTTGGGCCAGATCAAATGCTGAGATTCATTTTTCTCAACTCAGTACCACGGAAAAGCAACTGGAAAAATTGCATGAAGATTTCCTTACTAACCCTTCCAACACTAAAACTCTTAAACTTATAGATAATCATTCTCGAAAATTAACTCTTTAATACAATTTGAAACTGATTATTGGCGTCGTCATGCGAAAACTAAACATATTAGGGATGGAGATCGGAATTCTAAATACTTCCATGTTGTTGCCAAGCAAAAAACATTTAAACAATCTCTTCTTCACTTCTGCACAAAGGATGGTTTCTTACTTTATGACCAAGATAGTATTTCTAAAGAAATTACTTCTGAACTTGCTCTTAGATTTCAGGAAAATGGAGCAACGAGAATTCTCAACGCTGACCTCGATATAATACAACCTGTTATCAACAATCAGGATAATAACATCCTTATTAGTCCCCCTACGGAGGCTGAACTACGCAAGGCCATTTTTTATCAAGCTCATGACAAAACACCGGGTCCTGATGGCTTCGGAATTGAATTCTATCAAAAACACTGGCCCATAATCAAGAAGTCTTTACTAGATGCTGTAAAAGCTTTCTTCCATTCGGAACTAATGCTTTCCTCCATTAACCATTCCTTTATAGCCCTCATTCCAAAAATTGATGATCCCACAACCATTAATCATTTTAGACCAATTAGTTTATGTAATTCGACTTACAAAATTATTACTAAAATAATGACAAACCGACTTTGGCCACTACTTGAAAAAATCATTTCACCTTTACAAGGAGCCTTTGTTGAAGGACGGTTAATTCAAGATAACATTCTAGCTGCTCATGAAATCTTCCATTCTTTTCACAAAAACAAGAAAGGTTCAGTAGGCTAGATGGCCCTCAAACTAGATATGGAAAAGGCGTATGATAAACTTGACTGGGATTTCTTGGTTAAAGTTTTGGATCGTTTCGGGTTTTGCTCGAAATGGATCAACCTAATCAAGGCTTGGTTAGAAACGACCTCCTACTCGGTCCTTGTCAACAACCAACCTGGTGGTGAATTTAAACCATCTTGCTCGAAATCATTTCACCTTTACAAGGAGCCTTTGTTGAAGGACGGTTAATTCAAGATAACATTCTAGCTGCTCATGAAATCTTCCATTCTTTTCACAAAAACAAGAAAGGTTCAGTAGGCTGGATGGCCCTCAAACTAGATATGGAAAAGGCGTATGATAAACTTGACTGGGATTTCTTGGTTAAAGTTTTGGATCGTTTCGGGTTTTTCTCGAAATGGATCAACCTAATCAAGGCTTGGTTAGAAACGACCTCCTACTCGGTCCTTGTCAACAACCAACCTGGTGGTGAATTTAAACCATCTTGTGGCATACGACAAGGGGATCCGATGGCTCCTGCATTATTTGTTATAGCAATGGAATTCTTAGCTCGCAAACTAGACCTGGAAGCAAGAAAAGATAACCCCCATGTAGGCATCAAACTTACAAGACAAGGTACTATTCTCCCTTTCTTTACGTTTGCAGATGATACGATTATTTTGACAAATGCGTCAATGGAAAATATCTCCTTTATTCATACCTTTTTACAGTCCTTTTCGAAACAAAGTGGTTTATCAATAAATTACCATAAAATCTCTCTACAAGTCTCTCTACAAGTCTCTAGTAATGTTTCTTCTACTCTAGCAAACTCTATTGCATCAGTTATGAACATTCCATTGACTTCTAAAATGGAGAAATACCTCGGTATCCCCATTATTCAGGGGAAGGTATGCAATGAGGTGTTCAATGATGCTATTTCACTCCTTAAAAAACAACGTTCCAAATGGAAAGCTGATTAATTGTTTCAAGCTGCTCGAGCGCTTCTTATCCAAACCAATCTTGTCTCACAGGTAAATTACTTGATGCAAAGTTTCCTTCTGCCTCTTTGTGATGAAATTGACGACATTAATAAGCACTTCTTCTGGAATAAAAAAAATCCCTCTTCTCATTCTCTTCTCCTCTTGGAAGACATTTGTAAACCCAAAATTTTGGGCGGACTTGGTATTCGTAAAGCGTGGGATAATAACCGAGCCCTACAAATGAAGCTCCTTTGGAAAATTGTGTCTCAACCAGACAATATATGGGTTTCCATTATAAAGGAAAAATATTTTCAGAATAATGATTGGTTTATGTTTGGAGGGTCTTCCTTGAAATTGGTTTATCTTTGGAGGTTTAGTGGTGAAGGATCAATATGGTCAGGTCAAGGTTTGAGAGTGGGTCATATCACTTGGAGTAAAGTTCATATCTTTGATTTTAAGATTCATGGGTGCCAAATGAAGGAGTGGGGTAACATAAACTTCTTATACCTCAAGAATAATGATGAGATGGTGCTTGTGTGGAACTCTTTGAAGAAGTCGGTGATGTGGGTCGCATACTCACATCCTTTAACCTTAAAACTCATAAGGTGAAGGTTTTAATGAAGAGAGGAGTTGATCTCGAGATTCATGCATATTCGTATGAAGAGAGCTTGATATTACTTAATGAGTAGATAGATCAGATATGATCCAGTAAGATTTGGAATTCTTAATATGTTGTTTTTTCCGTTTTGACATGTTTTTGTTCTTTAGAGAATATTTCAAGACTGCATCTATGTTTCTTATTTGCGCAAGATGAAGTTGAGATATTTAGGCTCACCTTGTCGATGTTTAATTCTTGTGAGTTCATGCAAATTCCCAAATCAATTCTTGAGTAGCAGACAAAAATTAGGCTCGTTTTTTTTTTGGAATTTTTACGTATATTGAAAACCCAAAGGGTGAGGAGGAGAATTTACATCCAAAATGTACCCAAATTAACCTAGTTACAACCTAAGTGTTAGCATGAGTTCAGATACCTACAAAAATCCTAGAGAAAATGACTAGACCCAAACTGAAGAAAGCAACAATCGAATTAGGCTAGTTTTTTTCTTATGCAAGTCAACACATATACAGTTAAGGTTTCAAGCTAACTTCTTGAGGCCTATTACATACATAATACATTAACTTCTTATGTGTAGCCAGCCAAATGGTCCCTCTCACGGAGTCCGTTTTTGTAGCTTAGAAACGATTGGGAGGCAGTTGGTATCGATGACGGCATTGTTGGAACCAAATTTTCCGGACACAATTCTAGTGTGCTCCGGCCTGCCAGATTTAGGGAACGTTGACTTCGTCTCTGCGAACATTGTCATGTAGTATGCTCATACATAATTTTGGGTTCCGTTTGAATGAGAAATGAGGGCTCAAAGGTGGTTGCATTTAATGTAACTTGAGTTTGAGATAATATTGTATCCCACATTGGAAATGAGAAGATAAAACTAGGGAAAAATGACCAAAAATAGTCTCAACTTTCACTTATGAACAAAAAATAGTCTCAACTTTCATATCTGTAGAATCCGTGTATTATTGTGTTTTAAAGATCGAGATATGAGGAGATTTAAGAAGATTGAAAAAGCGCGTTGTGATGGACTTTCTTAATAGCCAAAAGCTTGCGATATACACTTCTATCTCTCTGAAAACACTCTACACAAAGATCGACAACAAATCGAACAATTTTCTCTCCTAAAATTTCCGACCCTTTTAAAGGGGGTCAGGGCCCCTATTTATAGTAGTTGAGCTGCTTCTATGTCGTGCTCACTAAGTAATTTCGACAAGTGTCACTAAGCATGAGGTGGATTTTCTCATACAGGCAGCTGATTCATAGAGTGGAGCGCGCTATTGAGGTCTACGGACGGAGACTTTGATAGTCATCAACGTGTTTGATTATGACGTGAGCGAAATATTTTGGAAGCGCGATCATTTGGTTCCATCACAGCCCTCCGTGTCCTTATAGGCATTGTCTAGGAGGAGACGGCAAGAAGCAAATATTGAACGCGATCCAAATGATTTCGCGTGAACGATGAATGCGCTAAGTACCTGGAACCGAAGCGCGTTTCCAACACTTGTAAATTTTTGTTGGGAGGTCTCTTTAAATGGGCTGTTTTGGGCCGGCCCAAAAGGTGACGTCTTTTGCGAGTGTATAAGGCTTAGGCTGGGCGGGATCCCTCATTTTTCTCCCACCGATAAACTTTTCATCTTCTTCTTCGGCTCTTTGGCGACGACCCATTGATTCCTCGGAGAATTTCTTGAAGTTCTTTGCTCTGATTAGTTTGTGACGGCCTCAATTTCATCGCATATCTTCGTTTTCTTGTTTTAAACTTCCAAGTAAGTTCCATTTTTCTGTCTACTCTTCGTTTCTTCTTTTGCATGCATTTGTCGGTTTTCGTCTTCTCCCTTTTTTCTTCGATTTTGGAATGACCCGTGAGAAATTGATGGATCTCTGGATATGTTTGAGTTTGAACAACGTTTTCTGATTCGGAAACTGGGCGAATTTGGACGGATTGGTCTTTGGTATGAGATGGGGAGTTTTGACGGTTCATCTTCTGAGGTTTGTGGTTTTTGAGACGAAGTTTCTTTTTCCGAGTCACCTTTTCTCCTTTTCCTTGTGTTGTGAGTCAGAATGTTTGAGAGTTGAAACAGTACTTGTGGCAAATCTCAAAATTTCGCTGGCCTTCTCTTTCTTTTTGTTGAGCAGAGAATCGTCGATCGTGATGGCTTCTGGTGGGCAGGGAGGTAGTGGGAGCGAAGTCGCTCGTGAGATGGAAAACGCTTCTCTAAGAGAAGGTTTGCATGAGGAGGATCCTGAGCGGACCATTTCTGAGAATCCGGAGGAGTGTACAATGAATGTAGACAGTGAAGGAGGAGTTGTAAGCGGTGAGAAGGAGAGATCTGGGGATGGGGGTGATGTTTCTAAACGCGATGACGAGGTTTCCTCGCACTCTGATTCTTCAAATTCTTCAAGTAAGGTTGAAATCTTAGATGAGTGGGTGAGCGTGTACTTTCCCAAACTCATAGAAGAACGCGTTGTTCCCTTCGAGGAGGACGCCAACAATGATGGTTTTTCGACCATTGAGACAGAGGAGACTATAAGGAAGTATGTACATCCAATAGCTTGGCCTCCAGGCATTGAATTCTGCTTTTGTGCAGATGATGGGGGTTCTTTAGACTATTACGAGAATTGTTTGGTTGTGTACACTCAGAGTATAGACGCAGGGTTTAGGCTCCCGTTGCCCGATTTCGTCAGGGATTTTCTTGGATTCTTCAATCTAAGCCCTGCTCAGATTTTTCCAAACGTATGGCGATACATTGCTGGATATGCGCTTAGGTGTGAGGAGTTTGGGATACCTCCTAGCGCGAAGCATTTATTAGCGGTGTCTCTTCTGAAGCCTAAGGATAAGCTGTTTTACCACCTCAGTTTTCCTTCCCAGAACGTGATGACTAAGCCTTCTAATCTAGGAAGGTGGAATGACAAGTGGTTCCTGATTAGATCCTCTGACCACGCTGCCTTTAATTGTCAATTACACCCAGGAGTGTTTACACGCCCTAAAACAGATGCATCCGAGATGGCCAAACTCAAAGAGGGCTTTAAGCGCGTTGTTGGCAATCCTTCGATCACAAAATTATGATCAATCAACTGAATCTTGAACGCGTTCGATTATCGCTGCCTTTGATTCTTGCAGTTGGTGAAAGGAGCAGGGTTCTAGTTCAAAATTGAGTTTGAAGTTTTTTTTTGTTGTTGTTGTTGTTCTGAATGTTTTCTTTCTTGCCAGGAATGATGAATCCTGCTGGATTACGCGCTGCATCGAAGAGAAAGAGGGAAGCAGCTGCTCAATCGACTGCTCAGGCCACGGAGAAAGCCGAGGAAACCAAGGACACAGCGCAGCAACGAGAGAAAGGAGGAGCAGCGAAGCTTGATGTCGGGAGCAAGGATATCAAGGAGTCTACTGCCAAACCAAGGAAAGACACTGCTACGAGGTATGAATCTAGAACCAAACGCGCTCAAGACAAGGAGGAGGAGACATCCCCGAAACGCGCTAAGACATCAAGAGGTTTTGGAGAGGTGTTGCGGCTCAAATCTATTCCTTCTACAAGTGCCGAGCATTTTGCAACGCGTTGGTTTTTCTATAGCGCGTAGTTTGATGATGGCAGTCTCAAGTCGTCACTTTAGAGTATCCACATCATTTAATTGTCTTTGCAGTTCTTAAACGCGCTATACTCGAGCGATGGCAGCCCTAAGCTCTGCTTAGAGGTTCCAAATCACTCTTAGTCGTTGAGTACATCGAGTTGTAATTTGGTTAGTGACGCAGCGATCTTGACGCGTTCTTCAAGATTGATTCTTTCTGAAGGAGTTTTCTGAAGGAGTTCGATTGAGCTTTACTTATTTGCTAGAAGCACGCTCTTCCTATTTACATTGTCTTGTTTTTTCTTCAAGAGACCTTAGCCCATGAAATACTTCTTGAGTCTAGCGATATTCCACGTCTTCGAAGAAGGTATACCTTTATCATCCAAGAGTCTGAAAGCCCCATGGTTAACTTCCTCTCCCAGTATGTACGGGCCTTCCACTTCGGGTCTAACTTCTTTCCGACGTCGATTCGCCGCAGAACGAGATCACCATGCTTCAAACAGCGCGGTCTGACTCTCTTATTGTAATCTTCCATAGTTCGCCTTTTATATTCCCTTACTTTTAGCATCACAATTTCTTGTCTTTCGTCACGTAGGTAGAGATCTAAACGAAGTGCTTCCTCATTATCTTCCTGGTTGAAATCAAAGAATTTGGCGGAAGGAATCAACGCTTCTACTAGTACCACAACATCAACACCATAAGCCATTGAAAAAGGGGTTTCACCAGTAGCTCTTCGCGCAGTTGTCCGGTATGTCCAGAGTGCCAAAGGAAGAAGCTCCATCCACCTACCTTGGGCCTTATCAACGCGTCTTCTGAGATCATCCAGGATTCGCGCGTTGACATTTTCCACTTGGCCATTGGACTGAGGGTGAGCCACTGAGGAGAACTTGAGTTGAATATTGAGCTCGGTGCACATGTCTCTGATTTCTGCACTGTCAAATTGTGGCCCATGATCTGTGATAATGGTGTGTGGGATTCCAAAGCGACAGATGATGTTTCTCCAAAGAAACTGCCGTACTTTGAGTGTCGTGGTTTTCAACATCGCTTCAGCTTCTATCCACTTGGTGAAATAATCCACAAGGACAAGTATGTATCCTTTCTGACCGCGCGGTCCATGAAAGGGACCAAGCAAATCCATACCCCAAAGCGCAAAGGGACAAGAAGGATGAATTGGTTTCATCACAGAAGCGGGTACGCGTTGTATATTCTAATGCCTTTGACAAGCGTCACATTTTCTGACGTGTTCTATGCAGTCTTCTCGCAAGGTGGGCCAGAAGAAGCTAGCTCTAGTTATGTTCCGGGCCAGCGATCTCCAACCTAGATGTCCACCATAACTTCCGCCGTGGGATTCTTTCACGATTTTTTGACCACGCTCCTTGCTTACACAAAGGAGATCTCCCTCGATGATTCCCTTCCGATATAGTAGTTCTCCTCTGGTACAGAAACGTGATGCTTTCATTTTCAAAGCCCTTGCCTCAGCGGCCTTGTCTGGGAGGGTTCCGTGCAAGATATACTGTTTGATGGGAAGCATCCAGTCTCCAACCTGGCTAACCTCCATCATGGTCGGGACCACGCTTCGTGTCACACGTCTCTCCAGGACGACGTGCTCTCCAACTTCTAAAGGTAGCGCGCTCCCAATTCTCGCCAAAGCATCAACCTTCATATTGGACGTGCGCGGTATAGCTTCAATAACAAAGTGATCCAGGCAGGCGATTAAAGATTTTACGTTTCGGCAATAATCCGGAAGGGAGCCTGTTCTTGAATCATATTCTCCAACAACTTGTTTCGCCACAACTTCGGAATCAGTGTAGGCTTTGATGTTTCTGGCTCTATTGAGCATTGCTATCTCGATCCCCGCGATGAGCGCTTCATATTCCGCTTCATTGTTGGTGACTGGGAACATGAAGGTGAACGCGTACTCAACTGAAAAGTTGGAGGGACCTTCCAAGACCATGCCACCCCCACCTCCTTGGATGGTGCGCGACCCATCAACGAAGAGCTTCCATTCATCTTTGCATGTTGGCTCACACGCGGCGAAATCTGTTTCTACGAGGAAGTCAGCGAGTACTTGTGCCTTGATGGCTGATCTCGGGAGATATGTAATGTCAAACTCCGAAAGTTCTACAACCCATTTTTTCATCCTTCCTGACAACGCTGGTTGATGTAATACTTGTCTCAATGGAAAATCTGACAGAACTTGTATGGTGTGTGCTTGAAAATAGGGGCAAAGTCTTCTGGCTGCGAAGACAACTGACAGCGCGATCTTTTCGGCTGGGGTGTATCTCTGCTCAATGGGTTGCAAAACTCTACTCACGAAGTATATCGGGTGTACGCCTTCCCGAGTTAAAACTGCACTCAGAGTTTGTGAACTAACAACGAGATAAAGTTGGAGATCCTCATAACGAGTAGGGGCTGATAGCGTGGGCAGCTTGGAAAGGTAGCCTTTCAAGTCTTGAAACGCGTTCTCCAACTCTTCTGTCCAAACAAACTCCCCCTTCTTCTTTAATGCGGTGAAAAAAGGGAGCGCGTGATCGGCCAATCTTGAACAAAACCGACTAAGGTAGTTCACAACGCCATTGAGTTTTTAAATCTCGTTTTTGGTTCTTGGAGAGACCATTTTCAACACGCTTTCAACCTTTTCGGGGTTCACATCAATGCCTCTCGCACTAACCATGAAGCCCAAGAATTTGTCTGCTTCCACCCCAAACACACACTTTTCAGGGTTCAAACTCATTCCATTCTTTCTTAATGCATCGAATACCCCTGTTAAGTCTCTCAAGTGGTTCTCTTTTGTAACACTGCGCACAACTACGTCATCAACATATGCTGATACTGTCTTGCCGAGCTGACTCTTGAATATTTTGTTGATTGTTCTCTGAAAGGTTGCCCCTGCGTTCTTTAGGCCAAATGGCATGACTGTATAACAATAGATTCCGTTTTTTGTGACGAACGCCGTGTTATCCTCATCTCTTGGATCCATCTTGATCTGATTGTAACCAGAATAAGCGTCTAGAAAACTCAGTGTGGCGTGTCCAGCTGTTGCGTCCACCAATTCATCAATAGCTGGTAAAGGATAACAATCTTTCGGGCAAGCCGCGTTCAAGTTCTTGAAATCCACGCACATTCTCCATTTTCCGTTGGACTTCTTCACTAATACCACATTAGAGAGCCACTTCGGGTACTGAACTTCTCTGATGAAACCCACTTTGAGAAGACGCGTTACCTCTGCTTCAGCAGCTTCAGCGCGTTCCGTATTCATCTTTCTTTTCCTCTGTACCACCGGTTTAGCATCCTTATCAAGGTTCAAGGAGTGTATGGCGACAGAAGTGGGCACTCCTTTCAAATCCTCAACACGCCATGCAAATACATCTCTAGAAGAAGCGAGCAGATGTCTAAACGCGTTTAACATACCACCTTGCAGGCTCTCCCCCACATAAAGTTTCTCACTCTTATCACGGAACAAAGTCAACTCTGTTTTATTGAACTTCCCTGGTTCAGAATGATCGCGATCCCTCACCTCTAACTCCGTGTTGGCTTTCTCTGTCATGAATAATCTTTCTCTTCTCAAAGCGCACTTCTCTTGCTTTGCCTTTGCGCGGCGTTCTTTCTTTTCATTCTCATCTTCCTTGAAGAGGGTGAATACGGTTTTCTTTGGCAGGTTTTTTACTGAAGAAAGGTAACAAGCCCTAGCCTCTTCCTGATGACCACGCGCTTCTCCCACAAACTCGTTCACCGGAAATTTTAGTTTCAAGTGGTAAATTGAGACCACCGCTTGGAATTTCATGAGAGAGATCCTTCCTAGGATCGGGTTGTAGAAGGATGGAAGCCTGACCACTGTGAACTCAATATCTTCAGCTCTCCGCAGTGGGCTCGTTCCCAACGTTGTTCTCAGTTCAATCGTTCCTGCCACATCCACTTCGTCTCCAGAAAAAGAGATCAACTTTCCTTGAAAAGGTTTCAACGCGCTAGGTGAGATACCTAACTATTCGAACGCGTCATAATACAAAACATCAACAGAGGCCCCTGTATCAACGAGAACTCGCTTAAGGATCTTTGAACCGAGTTGCATGTGGATGACAAGGGGATCCGCGTGCGGAATATGAAGCCCTTCCGCATCATCTTCACTGAAGATCAGGTGGGTATGATGTCGTGAAGTTTGAGCAACGTTGTACACAGATGGAACACTTCGTCCCTCCCTGGCATAACGCTTCTGTTCTTGTTGACTTGAACCTGCGATTGAAGGTCCTCCAGCAATCGTGTTGATGTAGCCTTCAAGCCGAGGGGTTGGGTCCTTATGGCTAGACTTTCGACCAGTGCTCCGTCCTCACCATGAAGTTTTTGAACGCGAATCGGATTGTCTCTCGTGAGTTTCGGAATGATGGCGCTATGATTCGTCATGTCCGTGAGTACCTCTATCCCCAACCGGAAGACGTGACCTCCTCGGAATCTCATCACGAACTCTTTGCCGATGTGTTGCAGGGAACTCCCGTTCAGTCTTTGCATCGTCGGCAAAATAGACATCCTTTGCTTTCCCTTTTTCAACGCGAGGAGCGCGTTCTGCCCTATCCTTCGTATGGGGCGAAGATTCTTTCTTCTTCGCAGATTCTCTCCCCACCTTTCCTTTCAAAGCATCTTCAGCATAAACTTGTCGTGAGATGTAGTCTCTGAGTTTGTCGTAGGACTGATATTTCTTCCTATATACAGTCATTTTGAATTCACCGTTTGCAAGATTTCCAATCAAAACTTGCAGAGCCATATCGGCCTGAAGACCCGACACTTGAGACGCTGTGTTGGTAAAGCGGGTAAAGAACTCGCCTAGCGACTCATCATCATCTTGTTTAACAGTGAAGAGGTCTTGCACTGTCTTTCTCCTTGTTCGTGCATTGCTGAAATGAGAACAAAATGCTTGAGAAAGAGATTTAAAGGATGAGACGGAACCTGGTTGCAAACTCATCACCCAGGTTAAGGTGGTTCCTTTCAAGGTGGGAGGAAAAGCCCTGCAATACATCGCGTTGTTTGAATCATTCAGCCCCATCTGGACAACGAATTGTTGGATGTGCTCATCCGGATCTTTGGTGCCATCATAAGCATCCATGACGGGTTGTCGAAAGCCCTTGGGAACGACAACGCGTCTCACCTCCGCGGAAAAAATAGAGAGACCCTGGATCTCGTCGTCCTCTCTATTATGGGGCGCACTTATAGCCATGGAGCTATTTCTGGAGATTGACATGGATAGAGGATGGGAATGAGGGTTTGTATTAGCCTGTGCTTCTTCCGGAGAGTGAATCACGTACTCGTTGTAGGGATAGGCGGGCTGCTCTTGGAAAGGGGCATGCCGATAAGCAGGTGGGGGGGGGGATCTTGAACATATTGGGGTTGTTGATACTCCGGTTGTTGCATAAACTGGTGGAATACTGGAGGGGATTGTTCATATAGTGGCGCTGGTTGTTGCGGGGACCACCATGGCTGCCAATTCTGCCCAAAGCCTTCGTTGTCTACATCGTAATGGTAGTAAGGGTCCATTGAACAACGCGCTGTTGATCTCTCAATCTTTGTCTTCTTAGGATGGATAAGTTTCGGTAGACGGCGCCAGTGTCGAATCCGTGTATTATTGTGTTTTAAAGATTGAGATATGAGGAGATTTAAGAAGATTGAAAGAGCGCGTTGTGATGGACTTTCTTAATAGCCAAAAGCTGGCGATTTATACTTCTATCTCTCTGAAAACACTCTACACAAAGATCGACAACAAATCGAACAATTTTCTCTCCTAACATTTCCGACCCTTTTTAAAGGGGGTCAGAGCCCCTATTTAAAGTAGTTGAGCTGCTTCTATGTCGTGCTCACTAAGTAATTTCGACAAGTGTCACTAAGCATGAGGTGGATTTGCTCATACAGGCAGCTGATGCATGGAGTGGAGCGCGCTATTGAGGTGTACGGACGAAGACTTTGATAGTCATCAACGCGTTTGATTATGACGTCAGCGAAATATTTTGGAAGCGCGATCGTTTGGTTCCATCAATATCAACTAAAAATAATCTCAAATTTCAACCCATGAACCAAAAATGGTCCAAATGATTTTTTCGATTGAAATTTTCTTATGTTGATGATGTTTACTAGAAATTGTTTTTATAATTGGTCATTGTAATTGTTGTTTATGTGCGTAATCTTTATTATAAGATGCGTCTTATTATAAAATTACCTTAAATTTTAACGAAAAAAAAATTTTTTAGACCATTTTTTGTTGATGAATTAAAAGTTGAGATTATTTTTGATTGATAGGAAAGTTGAGACTATTTTTGGTTTATAAATGAAATTTGAGAATATTTTTGGTCATTTTTCCTAAAACTAATATATGAATTATGAGTGAGTTGTAATGAATGTGATTGAGTCTAGAGCAGACTATCTTGGTGAACTTCGGCCTTTAAAGACCACACGCACGGTTCGGTTCAACTTGGCCCGTGCTTCAGTGTATAGAACAAGATGAATTCAGTGTATAGATAAAAACTTAACTCAGATTTCCACCACTACTTGACATGGTAAGAAAATAAATAATTAGAATACGGTTTTTTTTTTTTCTGGGTTGAAAGAATACGTATTTATATCTGATAGATATAGTATCTAGTTAGAATTTAAGGGTGTAACTAGTTAGTGGAGTTTCATATGGGTTGCTCGTTGATCGCCTTGTATTTTACAGAGTGAAAAATAAAACATGCAACTTAGTCACTATGCAATGATCTAGCAGCTCACCAGATTGTTCGAACATGATTTTACTTCCTTGATTTAGTCATATATATAAACTTGAGCAGAGCACAAAGATTGGCCCAGACGTTTACATCATACTGAAATAGCTATGGAAAAAGAAGACTTTCCACGTAGTCGTATGCTATGTGGACACTATTATAATGATGAAGTCCTTTCTTCACAGGTATATAGCCGCTATTGGTGCCATGTAAGACCAATTCAGCTGTCGATTTTGTAGGGTCACCCTTAGTTGTAATAGCTAGAACCCTAAAATTTCCTTCTCTTCCCCTTTTTCTCTTTCTCTTTCCTTTTTTTCCTATCCTATCTTCCATGGCCCAAAAAACATGCTCTACTGTTTTGTGAACCTCAAAATCAGTCATTCTAACCCATGAGTCTTCTTTCCTTAGATGGATTTTACACTTGCCAGGAAGCTCGTTACTCAAACATACAAGTGAAAGATTACCTTGATATCTAAAAGGTGTAGTCTTATAGTGCTCTAGACCGCGATCGTCGGGCATTTTAATGACATCAAAACTTTCCGGCACGAAATCAAAGGACAGTATGACCTTATTCGAGTGTTCATGTTTCACTTCAAGCGGCCCGCAAGTATTCAAACAACCTCCCCAGTGAGCTACTCCTCCTATCATTACAGGTGGACCTTCTTTGCAGCAAGTCCACTTCTCCAACTTTCCTGAAAGGAAAAGTGTCATCTACTAACGAAGAACATTTAGTACTAATTTGGAGAACATTTAGTTGTAACTTTAAGAACATCCATCGAGAACTTTCAGAGAATTTTGATAAACGTCGAGCGTTTGTACATTCACACCATAATATTCAATCGTACCTGAATCTCGCCCTTTAGGAATTACACTCCAATCACCTGTGGTTGATGAATACAGAACGCAATTGATCACATCAGACCTTTTCCGTAACATTACAATTTTGAACTCCTTTGTGACATGGTCCATCCAAAAACCATTGCAACCACCGTGTTTAAACCGCTGATGCTCCTCTGGCAAATGTATGCTCGTAATCTTGCGGATCGAGGGATTCCAAAGCAGGATTTCTTTATTGGAATTCAGGAGACAAACAACCCCATGAAGAGTGCCAAGAATTTGCAATTTGTGTGTTGGAATCGGTTTATATAGTGCATTGAGCAACGAGCGGGAAAGAGGATCAACAACGAAGCACTTGCTTTCGTGGCTATGTTGGAAGATGAATCGAGGGTTTTGAACAGAGAGGTGGTTTTGTAGAAATGATGAGGAGTCGATGAGTTTCTTCCATCTTTTGCACACGGTTCGGAATCGTAGCAAGGATTCAACGGGCATGTATTTCAAAATCTCAACTTCGACAATATCCTTCGGGATGTAATCCGACATTGTAGAGTACTTCAATTCCCCTATACAAATACGGCAAATCCAGAGGATTGATTTTATTGACATAATGTGGAAATGATAGCAGCCCCTGTATGCAAGAGTGCATGAAAGAGTGCATGCATCAAATTAAGTTCAATTCACTTGTTGTCTTGTATTGAATTTAGAATTCCAATAGATCGTTCACACTTTTTCTAACATTGAATCTGTCGGACATGTTTGGATGAATTTCTTAAATGTTTTGTTTTGAAATTTGGATGTGATTGAATATGCTTATATGCATGCATCAAGATGATTGACAGACTCATCAACTTCAAACGAGATCTCTTCAAACGAGATCTCTTTAATCTATGTTATTCAAAATATTTTTGCAACAACCAGCTGAACCTTAAGACATAGATTTTAGATAATCGATTTGAGGGTCCATTTTCAACTAATCGATTTGATAGTTCATTTACCCTAAATGGAAAGCAGTAAAACAGTGAAATAGGAAAAGAAAAAAAAAACAGTTCATCATGGAAACTGCAATAATGTTGAGCATAAAAACTACTAAAAAAGTACACCACTAAATAAACCAAGACAGCAACATACAAAATGACATCTCAAAGCTTTAAGCTTTTATAAGTCAAATAGCTGGGAATTGTTTGCAGAGAACAACACTAAACTAGCTCAAAATTGCAAAATTTGGGACAAAGCATTGACTGACTGCTTGCAACCTTTATTCCAGATCATACTCATGAAAAATATACCAATGATTACCGCAAAAAATAAACTGCTAACCAATACATAATAAAACAACAACACAATGATATAATAAAGGTAATTACTAATTAAACAAAAGCCACAAATACATGAAAGTTTAGCTCCTACAAGAAACCAAGACTACAACTTTCAAAATAACATCTCCAATCTCCTGCTTACAACTTTCAGAAATAGTTAATCTACGTTGAAATTGATTGCAAAGAGCAGAGCATTACACTAACCAATTCTAGCAGCTGACCAAACTGTTGAAGTATTTCCTGCTTGATTATGCTTCGCGCTTCCTTTAAGTCAAGATGTTTACCAGACAGCTACGGGAAAAGAAGAGTTTCCACGAAGTCATATGCGATCTGGACATTATTACAAAAACGAAGTCCCTTCTTCACAATTTTACAGCCGCTTTTGGTGCCATCTAAGACCAACTCACATGTCCATGTTTTAGGATCACGCGTAGTTGTAGCTAGAACCCTCACATTTTCTTCTGCTGAAGCTCCATCATTTTCTTTTATTCCCCTTATCCTCTTTCCTTTTTTGTTTCTTTCTACTATATCTTCCATCGCCCAAAAAACATGTATTAAACTGCTCGAAACCTCAAAATCAAACATTGCAACCCATGAATCTTCTTTTCTCTTGTATATTTTACACCTACAAGGATGCTCGTTACTCCAACACAAAAATGAAAGAGTGTCTTGCCAACGACTAGGTGCAGTCTCATCAGGACCGTTCCTAGCATTTTGGAGGCCCTGCTACAACTCTTAAAAAATATAAATTCTAGAAAATAAGTAGTATTTCATTACATATTAAGCATGCATAATTCCTTATCATTCTAATAATCGAATTTAATATCAGTAATATTAGTCAGAAAATAGAAGAAAGTTAGTATCTCACATAAAAATTAAAACGATTGAAAGAGATTCGAAAAAGCAAGAATAACAAAAAAAAATTGAGAACTAGCAACTCATATGCCAAAATCTGTGTCTTTAAACGTTGACGAAGGAACATATAAAAAACCAAAATTTATAACAAAACATTTGACAAATTATTCATTGTAAACTAGTTATGTTTTCTAAGATATTAAATGTATACGTTTGAATTGAGAATCAACAATAATTGAAAGAATTGAGACCGATTTCTAGAAAAAGGGATCAAATTTGGACAAAACAAAGGTAGAAATTAAACCTATTAATTTTGGAGATATAAATAAAAAATATATAATAGACCAAGAACTAAAAGGGTGCGGTTCCGATGAGAACAATTTTTTAAATGAGAATGTGCGAAGGGCTAATGTGCATCAAAATATACTTAAATAAAGCTTACCAGTGAATTCCGGGGTCCGAAATCTTCAGATGGAACTCGGCTTGTTCGTCGATGATGTGCTGTGCGTTGAAAAACTGAAAGGAAAGAGGAACTATATATAATGTTGAACTTGTTGTTGCTGGAAGACACGAGTTTTTTTGCTTTTCAGCAAAAAAGAAGCCCTGTCAAAGTTGTTATGGCTGATGAAATACAATTGAAATGAAATAAATGTGTTTGGTATTTAAAGATAAAAAGATTTATTGAATTCCAATTTCAACTTCACTCCAGCTTTCGAAATCGGATTCATCAAATGCCTCCATTGCCCAAGTTCCTGAAGATTTATTGAATTCTATCCATAGAGTTTTAAAGTAACTCGCTCTCTCTATGACCTCATCGGACTTGACTCCGGCAACAACCGGCGGCATCGCCGCTAGCACAGGAATGGTGTTTTCCGCTTCCTCTGAAGAGGCGGATCTACTCTCCCGTTCGACAAAGAAAATGAAAAGGCGATGTGATATTGCATTTGAACTGGAAAAGACTGACTTTCCTGTACTGGGGGAAAAGGCAAAGAGACAGAGACAAATGCCATTGTGTCCTACAAAGATAAACTCTCAGGGGTCAGAACTGATGAGAGTGGGGCTGATGAGGAAAAGGATGAATGGGATCTAGGTGTTGAAGAAGAGGAGGTAACCAATGATGTGGCTACTGAATTGGAGGATCCCAACTGCCCTGTGATCCTACTGTCAGCAGAAGATAAGAAGAGAATTCGACGACCTTGGAAAAACGCTCTAATTATCAAGGTTTTTGGTCCCACAGTAGGGTATATGCATCTGAAGAAGACGTTGCAAATTAAATGGCGGCTGAAGGGAGAATTCTCATTGGTGGATATTGGGTGTGAGTATTATGTTGTCAAGTTCCGGAACAGTCAAGACTTCAATCATGTGCTCACAGGTGGCCCGTGGATGATTGGCGATAACTACTTGACCATTCAGAAATGGAGACCAAACTTTGTATCATGTGAGGAACCGATAAAGTTTGTCACGGCATGGATCCGAATTCCAAATCTTTCGATGGAATATTTTGATGCGGTTATTCTATGCAAAATCGGAGGAAAGATTGGTCGAGTCATAAAGCTTGATAGGACTACGTGCTCTGCTGAGCGTGGGCGGTTTACTAGGATGTGCGTTGAAATTGATATAACGAAACCTTTACTTTCGAAGTTCAGGCTGAATGGGCGTGTATGGAAAATTCAATATGAAGGCATTCGCATGATTTGCTTCAAATGCGGCAGAGCTGGACATTCTCAAGAATTATGCTCGGAGCAATCGGAAAGGGAATCTGAGACTGAGGTTAGTGTTACAGTGGCTCCTGAGATTATGGAAGGATGGGGAAAATGGATGATGCCAGAACCAGGAATACGCAGGAAACCTCCGGCGAAACAGGGCGGAAAAGCTGAGGTCGGCGGCGATAAACAAGGGCCATAGGAAAAGGTTGATCAGGTTGACAGTGACGGGTTCAGGACGGTGCAGGGTCGGGCTTCACGTACCCGGTCAGGCTTTGACCCGGGTCAAAACTCGAAGTCAGTGGCGCCAAACAATTCAAACGGGCCAAACTCAGGATCTCGCTTCAATATCCTTGACTCTGCTAGGGAGGAGATATCGGGAGAAGATCTTGGCAATACAATAAATCAGGAAACAAAGGGGGAGACTGCTACGCGTAAGGAGCAAACCATTGAGCAAAAGAAGGAAAGTATAAAGCAGGGTATTTCTAACGCAGGAAAGCAGATTTTACTGAAGGAAGGACTTAATGGGAGGAAACTAAATGAAGAAGTAAAAAGAAACGAATCTTCAATCTTGAAGGTGAACGAGATCTCATTAGAAAAGATTAAGGAAAATCTAGTGAAGGCCAGTAATATGATATCCCAAGCAAATAAAATAGGGGAAAATATAGGGACAGTTACACAGAACAGGAAGGAAAAAGATCTCGGGGAAGATATTGCACAGGGATCGGGTAAGGGCTCAGGTTCTGTTACGGCAATTGCGAAAGACACAACTCAGCAGAACTTGTTGCTCAGTAAGGAGAATTCAGGCTTGAAGGTAACCACCTCTGAGCATACTAGTGATCCTCCCATACATGATGAGTTCGCAATGCAATTGGATCCACTCGCAAAACAGTCCGAGGGTGGACCTAGTCCGGGCACTGATACCAGAATGGAGGATAAGGCTCCGAGCAAAGAGTCGACATCAGTCGGGGTATTTGTTGGGGAGCAAGTTGGAGATGCCGAGATGGTGTCAGTGGATGACCGAACGAGTTACTGAATGGTCATCGATGGACCCCCTCTTAAATCAGTTAGTTTTTATGGTTAGTACAAATATCAGAATATTGACATGGAATGCCCTAGGTGCAGGCAGCCCTGTGTTTCTTCGTTCGCTTAAGGATCTTATTCGTCTGCATGACCCATCTATTCTAGTGTTACTGGAGACTAGGATCAGTGGCTCTCAAGCGGATAAAGTTTGTTCGCAAATCGGCTTTGATGGCATTCTTCGGTCTGAGGCGATTGGCTTCAGTGGAGGTATTTGGGTGCTTTGGCGCCGTAATGTTGTTCAGATTGATCAGGTTAACACTCACGGTCAAGTCATCACAGTCAGAATTTCTCGGCAAAACCAAACTCAATGGTTGTTCTCTGCTGTTTACGCGAGCCCTGCTCCCGCTTCTCGGGAGGTTCTTTGGGACCGTCTGTTAAGTTTCAATAATAATAACGATCTACCCTGGCTTCTCATGGGGGATTTTAATGAAACTAAATCACTCTCGGAGAGAACGGGTACCTCGGATGCACTAAGAAGAAGATGTGAAAAATTCAGTGGGTGGATTGAGAATATGGAGCTATTGGACTTGGGGTATGCTGGTTCGAAGTTCACATGGAGTCGAGGTATCGACCCATCCACAAGAACTAGTGCTAGATTAGATCGGGGCTTGTGCAATATGAGTTGGAGAACCTTATTCGAGGAGGGGTCGGTTCAGCATCTCGCTGCTAACCAGTCAGACCACTGCCCACTCTTACTCGACACCGAGGGGTTTGTTAATTATTAGCCGTTCAGGAAGTCATTCAAATTCCAAGCAGCTTGGCTTCTTCACAATGAATTTCGGGCATTTCTCAGTCGTCACTGGAAACAAGGAGTCCCTCTGGATAATGCTTTGGCTTCTCTAGCAGTGCATTTGGAAACTTGGATTAAAGAAGTGTTTGGGAATCTGTTTAGACGCCGGGATAAAATTTGGCGTCGTATTGAGGGCATACAACGCTCTTTGTGCGAAAACCCTGCAGGAGGACTTCTCAATCTTGAAAGGAAGTTACGAAGACAGCTTGATATGGTCCTAGAGCAGATTCACCTTTTCTGGAAACAGAAAGCTAGATCCGACGCTTTACTGGATGGTGATCGTAATACGAGATTCTTCCATGCTTGCTCGGTTGTTCGTCGCAAACAAAACCGAGTGGAGGCGCTGCGGATTGATCTTGACGAATGGATTTGGGACAAAGATGAACTTCAGGGGCTGGTGTGTAATCATTTTCGCACACTGTACACAGACGAATCAGATTCGGAAGGGTCGTTTGATGTACCGTATGGCCGGTTTCCTGCAATATTACAAGCTGATTTTGATGTGCTTAGCAGAGAGTTTTCTGAATCTGAGGTTAAAGATGCGCTGGACAACATGGGGTCCCTTAAGGCGCCTGGACCTGATGGGTTTCAAGCGGTTTTCTTTCAAAAGAATTGGAGAACTGTGAAAACTGAAGTTGTGAATTCTGTTCTGCACATCCTGCGTGGTAATGGGGTTCCATCTAATCTGAATGAGACAACAGTGGTCCTTATCCCTAAGTCTGATAATCCGGAAACAGTTCATCAACTTCGGCATATCAGTCTATGCAACGTTGCCTTCAAAATTGCTACAAAGGCCATTGTTGCTAGATTAAAGTCGATTATGAGGAAAGTGGTTGCTCCAAATCAATCAAGTTTTGTTCCAGGAAGACAGATTACTGACAATATAGTTGTGACTCAAGAGGTGATGCATTCTCTGAGAGGAAAAACTGGCACTCCATGTATGGTTATCAAGATCGACCTTGAAAAAGATTACGATCGGATACGATGGCCGTTCATTAGAGATACTCTTCACGATCTCCATATCCCGGATATGCTCGCAGGAACTATTATGGACTGCATTACGTCCAGCAACATGAAAATTATGTGGAATGGATCATTGAGTGACTCCTTTAGTCCATCAAGAGGGGTTCGTCAAGGGGATCCACTCTCGCCTTATCTCTTCGTCTTGTGTATGGAACGATTGGGCCACATTATATATGAGGCGGTTAGCTCCTGGGCTTGGAAACCTATTCATCTTTCGGACCATGGACCTGGATTGTCTCATCTCTTCTTTGCCGACGACTTGATACTATTTGCCGAAGCAAGTGTTGAGCAAATGAGGGTTGTAAGGTATTGCTTAGACAAATTCTGCAGCGCATCAGGGGCGAAGGTTAACTTGCAAAAGTCGATGTTGTGCTTTTCCAATTCGACTCCGTGAGACCTTGCAGACAGGATTTGCCATGTTGAAGGGATGCAAGACACAGAAGATTTAGGTCAGTATCTCGGAATCCCTATGTCTAAAACACCGCTCTCAAAAGCGTCATTCAAGTACATCATTGATCGGGTAGACTCGAAGCTGTCGGGCTGGAAAATGAGACTTCTCTCCATGGCAGGTAGAGTGACTTTAGCTAAAGCTGCGATTGCTGCTATGCCGTATTATACGATGCAAACAACACCTCTCCCACTGTCGATATGTGATGACGTCGAGAGGAAGACACGTGAGTTTGTTTGGGGCTCTACTGCTGATAAGAAACGCATTCATCTGCTGCATTGGAATGAAATGAAAAGACCAAAGGCTGCAGGGGGAATGGGTATGAAAAATATGAGGCATGTGAATACGGCTTTTATGGCCAAGCTGGGATGGCGGTTACTCACGGAACCAGAATCGTTGTGGTCGCGTGTTATGAGAGATAAATACTGCAACGGAAGGTGTGACTGAGACATGTTTATCGCTCCTTGTGGATCTTCGTCCCTTTGGCAGGGCATGGTTAAAGCTAAAACGTCATTACTGCAAGGCCTGCAAGCCGTTGTGGGAGATGGCTCCTCTGTTCTGTTTTGGACACACCCGTGGGTGTCTGCGCAGCCTCTTGAGGACATTGCGACTGGGCCGATTATGGCCGAGGATCTTGGCCGAACTGTTGCAGAATACTGGGGAAATGGTTCATGGATTTGGGATGATTTTTCACACCTCTTGCCTCCTGCAGTGATTCTGAAAATAAATGCGATTACTATCACTGAAGAAGGGACTGGGGATAACTTCAGTTGGAATGGCACCGGGTCGGGGCACTTTTAGATCAAATCGGTTCTTACACTTTTGAGGAAAGACGAGGGTGATACCGCTGAGAGAATCTGGGAGCTTATATGGAAGATTAAGGCGCCAGAAAGGATCCAGAACTTCCTCTGGCTGGCTGCTAAGGAAGTCATCATGTGTAATGCCACTCGGGCACATCGACATCTCACGAATGACGTTTCCTGCACTCATTGTCATGAAGTTCTTGAAACGCCACTTCATATTCTGAGAGACTGCGAGCTGGCCCTGGGAGTCTGGAAGGACTTCATCCACTCGTCTCGTATCTCTGAATTTTGTACTCCTGATATCAAAGGCTGGATTCTCGATAACATCTCTAGATCTGGGGCATGGCCAACCACGTTTGCTTACGGCCTGTGGTGGCTTTGGCGTTGGAGAAACGCTCGTGTTTTTGCTTCGGATACACCTATAACAGAGCCTCGCTCTCAGTTCATCATGGACCGGGCAGCAGAATACTTGAACTTAGCTCACTCAAGACATCTTCACCATCGGGAGAGTGCACCAGCGGCTTGGCTACGACCTCCGATGGGCTCCTTCAAGTTGAATTCTGACGGGTCTTACACGAAAAATTCAGATTGGGTGTTCGCAGGTGGATTACTCAGGGATCATCATGGTGTGTACAGGAAAGGCTTTACTGCAAGAGCACCAGGAAATTCAGCATTTCAAGCAGAACTTCTGGGCCTCTTACATGGCTTGATTATTGCTGAGGAGATGGGGATTGGTAATCTCATTGCTGAAATAGATTCTAAAGAGGTGATTGAGCATGTTCTCTCAGAAGAAATAAGGCCTCTGCTGCACAGGAATACCATCAAAGGCATTCGGGATTTGCTGCACAAGTCGAGTTGGTCAGTCCGGCTGCGTTATACACCGCGCCTTTGCAACAGACCTGCAGACTGGCTTGCGAAATATAGTAGGAGATGCTCAGGTGTGCTGGTGCTGCATGAACAGCCTCCTGAAGAACTAATGTTTTTGCTTGAATTTGATCAGGTTATTGCTACTGATATGTAATGGCTGTTTTGAATTAATTTGGGTACTCCCCACCATTTGCACCAAAAAAAAAAGATAAAAAGATGGTTTCTGTTTAAATGCTATTGGTTGTTATCTACTATATACCATGATAAATTTAAAGTCATGTCCTTATAAAAAATTGCCTCACATTGATACAATTAGAGTGGACACATGTGCAATTTTTTAATAATATTTTTCATTGAATTAATTTGAGAGAAAGACACTAATAGACCCTTTTCAATTAGTGTTTCCAAAACTAGACCCTTTGAGAATAATAGGAAGGGGTCTAGAATTAATGAAACACTTAATACACAATTTGAAAAAAAAAAACCCTTCATCTTATCCACTTGCTACATAACCTATCTGAGAATGTTTTTATAGTTTCTCTTCTCCTCCTTCTCTTCAACCAATTTGCCTCCAATCTTTCATTTCTCTTCTTCGTAACACTATCGCGTCACCGCTCCACCGGACACCAGCGACCCTGCCACACCGAATCCGTTCTCAAATCGTGTTGCTGCATCGTCTACAATCTATTACGTTTTTAATGTATAATATATGCTCAATAGGTTTGAAGGAGTTACTGATGTGACCTTGTCTGCAAAGAGTCATAGCGTCTTGATGGAGGATCGAATTGAACTTGTAGTGGGGCGTTCTTCCTTGTAATTAATGAACTAAAGATGCGGAATTTGGTGGTGATTGTGATTGTGGGATTGATGAAGACGAAGCGGAATGCAATCTTAAGGAGCAAGCTCGACAGAAGATCACCTGAATGGAGTTGATGTTGAATCAAGGAGCAAGCTCTACAAGATTCAAGATGACATCTGTTTCATAGAGAAGGAGTTTTGCCTCAACTAATTTTGAATAATAATTAACGTAACCCTAAAAGAAGTACATAAGGTTGTTTATATATGAGAGCTTTAGGAAAAGCTCTCATGCTAGAAATATAAAGATTGGTCCGGCCCTCTCTATGCAAAGAAGAGAGCCCAACCAAAATAGAATGCAATAATATAAAATAGTTGTAAATGTAAGGAAATATAATAAGTCTATGAAAAATATAATAAACTAGAAATAATGATAACTAGATGATAGAAATCAATATAACTAGTCTATATATACCAACTGTAGAGAGACAAACAATGGATGTTGCCTCTGAAGTGATATGGCCTTGACCTGCTACGAGTCTGGTCACTAATGATTGAGTTGCTGCTTGAATAGCCTTCGCTCTGGAGCGCGTAATAGGACCAGTATGTCTGACACTCATAGCCTCTTCCTCCTCTATAGCTGTCATGGGAGACAGTTTGCATGCGGAAACGTGCGTGAAAGAGATTTTCTCTTTGCTCTTGGGGACCTCCATCCTTGACGCTAAGAACGCGTCGGGTGACTAAGGCATACTTGTTCTCCTCGAACTTGTGATCAACTGGCCTTATCACCTCATCTTCTAACTCTGTAGGCTCCTCCTGGATGTCATCACCATTCGGATCGTCGGAGAAGCTCTCGTAACCTGCCGTTTGGGAGGAGTAGAGGACACGTTTCGGATTCGGATAGTCCCTCTTGTAGTGTCTCCTACCACCACATTTGTAGCACTCTAGATCACTAATATGATCAGTACGTCCTTTATCAACTGATGGTGGTTGCGAACGGCGCGCAAATGATGGAGGGTTGGGCGTCGAACGTTGCGTCTAGCTAGATGACGCTACACCTGTACGTTCATATCGAGACACCGAAGCAGAAGAGTTAGTACCTAAAGAATTGACAGGGGTATGAGAATACCTTGAAGGAGTAGATGACGAAGACTGCCAGGGCTGTTGTCTACATCGCTGCGCTTGGAGATAGAACTTTTGCGCAGTATGGACGACGTTGTTGAGGTCCCTGATTGGCAGAACATCGACTTGATCTCTGTATGGCTGTGACAAGCCGGTTATAAAACGTGTCCGAAGAGTAGAAGGAGAAACACTTACCCCTGCCTTGAAGTACATATCTTCAAGACAAGCAAAGAACTCCTAGGGGGAATCTCGACCTTGAGTTGCAAGCGCAATTGCCGTCTTCATATCCTCTCGGTATGTCGTCGGGACGTACTTGCGTGTCATAATTTTCATTAATTGTTGCCACTCTGTAACAGCTGGCCACCCCATACGCGCCTGTTGTTGAACCAGTCGGTTCCACCAAGTGCGTGTTGCACCCTGGAAGTGCAAGGTGACTATCTCTACCTTCTCATGTTCCTCAGTGACAATGTTGAAGCACGTGGCTGGTACCCTGCAACCATTCAATAAACACAGACGGGTCATAAGTACCAAGGAAGGGTTCGATTTTTACCTTGATATCTCGTCGGGCCTGTGGAGCAGGAGGTTGTAGATGCTGCTGGGCCGGAGGTATATAGGCAGCATAGAGATTGCGTTGCCCTCGTTGTTGTTGTGGAGGACCGACAAACTGTTGCTGTTGTTGATGTCTAGGCCGGTGTCTGTGGCCCTGGGGAACTGCATTGTGGTATGCAACCTGATTTTGAGGCAGTCGTGGAGGAGGAACCCAACCTGTCAGGTGATATTGTAATTCTGGAGGGTCCTCTAAGGGCAGATGAAATCCATCTGTATTCATGTAGGCCCCCTCCTCCTCATCCTCTAAGTCAATCTCCTTGAACTCATCATCTGTATCTGACCCAGCAGGAGTACGAATACTCTGATAGTCAGCATAATCATTAATATTAAAGGAGCTAGAAGTTACCTCTCTTTGACGATGTGTAGGAGTGTGATGTTCCAGACGTCGGCCACTTGTAGGGTCATGCACATGATGTTGGGACCGTCCCCAACGTTTGTGCCCGTTGCTGAATGCATTGGCATCGCCGCCAACATACTCTGCAGGGGAGTGTTCCCCATTAGAATCGTCAGCATCGTCGTTCTCCTCAAGAATAGGCGCATGCGCAGGAGTTTTCGTCCTTTGCCGACGCTTAGGAACGACGTTACTTTGTTTATATATGAGAGCTTTAGGAAAAGCTCTCATGCTAGAAATATAAAGATTGGGCCGGCCCTCTCTATGCAAAGAAGAGAGCCCAACCAAAATAGAATGCAATAATATAAAATAGTTGTAAATGTAAGGAAATATAATAAGTGTATGAAAAATATAATAAACTAGAAATAATGATAACTAGATGATAGAAATCAATATAACTAGTCTATATACCAACTGTAGAGAGACAAACAATGGATGTTGCCTCTGAAGTGGTACGAGTTTGGCCACTAATGATTGAGTTGCTGCTTGAATAACCTTCGCTCTGGAGCGCGTAATAGGACCAGTATTTATGACACTCATAGCCTCTTCCTCCTCTATAGCTCTGTCATGGGAGACAAGGTCACATCAGTTACACAAACTCCTACACCAAAGCAAATTATGGGGACAATGAGAAATTTGTACAACATAAATGCTAATTACAGGAAGTGTTGGAGAGCAAAAGAGGGAGCACTTGAGTTGAGAAGAGGGACAAGTGAGGAAAATTATACTTGGTTGCCAGCATATTTTTACATGCTACACAAATTGAATCCAGGATCAATTGTTAACATGGAAATTGATGTGAACAACAGGTTCAAATATGTCTTTTTAGCCTTTGGGGCATCAATAAAAGGATATCAATTCAAGAAAAAGGTATTCGTAATCAATTTTCTTTACTACTTGTTTACAAAACTATATTAGTATGATTTACATATATCTACTACGTTAAATAGGTGATCACTGTTGATGGAGGGTTTTTGAAAGCCAAATATGGAGGGGTGCTTATTTGTGCAGTGGCACAAGACGCTAATATGCAAATATTTCCACTTGCCTTTGCTGTTGTTGATGGTGAAAATGATGCATCTTGGAATTTCTTCTTCAAGAATTTAAGGTCCTTTGTTACAGATTGTGACGAACAAGTGTTTGTCAGTGACCGTCATGCTTCAATTCTAAAGGCAGTGAAGAATAACTTTGGGAAATCACACCATGGGTTTTGTGTCTTTCATTTGACGCAAAATATCAAGACAAGATGTAGAGTCAAAAGGATCCAAGACATGTTTTGGGATGTTGCCCATAGCTACAGGGAGTCAGACTTTTATCAGAAATTTGCGCAAATATGTCATGTAAGCAATTGAAGTTTTTTTGTGTAAGCATTACACAATTTCTACAATATATATAATATACTTTTCTCTCCTACAGGAAAAACCAACAATAGGAGCTTACCTAGACAAAGTTGGCATAACAACTTGGTCAAGACCAATTTTTCCATCGAAAAGGTACAACATGATGACAAGCAACAACTCAGAGAGTATGAATTCAAGACTTGTTGATGCTAAAGAGTACACAATGATGTCGTTGTTCGATGAGATTAGAATTCTTTTAAGCACATGGTTTCATGAACGACGTCAAGAGGCATCATCTTACAAAGATATAGCTCCACCCAATGTGCAAGAAAGAATGCAGAAAAAGTATCATGAAGCTAGAAGATTGACTTGTAGGCCAATTCATGCAGATAGGGGGGGAGTTTGAGATATGTGGTGGAGAAATTGACGTTGTTGTAAGTTTAAGGGACAAAACTTGCACTTGTCGAGAATTTGAAATGGAAGAAATCCCATGTGTTCATGCCATAGCAGCTGCAATTGAGATACATGTTGACATTGGTTCACTGGTTGGTAAGTTTTACACTACAAGTAATTGGCGCAACGGATACAAGGAGACTATATACCCTGTTCCAGATATGACAGAATGGGATGTTCCACACGAACTGAAAAATACTATATGTTTAACCCCAGATGTGCGTGTGGTGCCAGGCAGAAAGAAGAAGAGCAGAATCCCATCAGTCGGAGAATTCAAAAAAAGGAAGTGTACGTATTGTGATAAAGTCGGCCATAACAAGAAGACTTGCACCAACAAATCTCTATGAAGCTTAGTATTTACAATCTTTCAGACACATTTTGTTATTTGTGATCTTCATAATTTTGTGTAGACGTATTTGATATCTTATTCCAAACTCTATTTGCTTTTAGTTATAGTTAATCTACACGAATTGAGCGACATGAATTTTAAGTTACACAAAATGTGTTGAATTTAACGTCACATTAGCTATAGCTAATGCTACATGAATTTAAGCTACTTCTGTAACTTGAAACAAGCTGTAGAAGTTATGAGTTACACAAGCTATGCTACACGAAATTAGCTTCATAATTTAGAGCTACACAAACCTTCTTAGTCTAGTTAAGCTACACGAATTTTACGCTACATAACCATGTTTATGTAATATGAAAATTAAGCTACAAGAAGTTTGTGTAAAAGTTCAATATTCGTGTGAACAACAAGTAAATGCGAAAATAGTGTATATAAAAATGTTATATCTAATTCATCAAAGCCTGATCCTGATGTAGGCCTAGATCATTAACCAACCCCTTTAGCCATATTCTCTCCTTAGCAGCTTCTGTCAAAGCCATATACTCTGCCTCTGTAGTAGACAAAGTAACTGTAGGCTGTAGAGTTGCCTTCCAGATTACCACAGAACCTCCTAGAGTGAATACATAACCAATCATAGATCTCTTACTGTCCACATCTCCAGCATAATCAGAATCTGAATAGCCAGCAACCAAACACTGAGTGCCATTCCCATAGCAAAGACCAACATCTGAGGTACCTCTAAGATACCTGAAAATCCTCTTCACAGCTTGCCAATGTTCCTTCCCAGGGTTGACCATATATCGACTTACCACACTAACAGCGAATGCTAGGTCTGGTCGAGTGCAGACCATAACATACATCAAACTCCCAACTGCACTGGCATATGGGACTCGAGACATGTACTCCTGATCCTCATCAGTCTGAACAGTGTACATTTCCAACTTGCTGTTAGATGCCATTGGAGTATCTATAGGCTTTGCTGAAGACATTCCAAACCTGCTTAATATCTTCTTGATGTACCCTTCCTGTGAGAGGAAGAATTTTCTCTTCTCCCTTTCCCTATAGATTTCAACTCCCAGAATCTTGTGAGCAACACCCAGATCTTTCATATCAAATTCTGCACTGAGAGAACCCTTCAACTTCTGAATATCAGACTTATTCTTAGCAGCAATCAACATATCATCAACTTACAGAACCAGATAAATGCGTGAACCACCATGCAGGTCATTGTAGTACACACAACAATCATACGGACTTCTGTTGTAACCAAGCTGCTTCATATAAGTGTCAAACCGCTTATACCACTGCCTCGGAGACTGCTTTAGCCCATATAAGGACTTCTTCAACTTGCAAACATGGTTCTCCTTTCCTGGAACCTGGAATCCATCTGGCTGAGACATGTATATTTCCTCCTCCAACTCTCCATGTAGGAAAGCTGTTTTCACATCTAGCTGCTCAAGTTCCAGATCCTGATGTGCAACTATCGCTAGCAGCACCCTGATTGAGGTATGTCTGACTACTGGTGAGAAGATCTCGTTGTAGTCTACTCCCTCTCTCTGAATGAAACCTCTTGCAACCACTCTTGCTTTGACCTTTATACCCTCTGCAACAGACATTCATTCCTTCTTCCTGAAAACCCACTTGCAAGTGACTACCTTTCTATCAGCAGGCAATCTGACTAGCTCCAAAGTCTGATTCTTATGAAGAGACTCCATCTCTTCTCCCATTGCAGCAAGCCACTGTGCTGACTCACTCCCAGATATTGCAGCTTTGTAGGTGGACGGTTCATTATCATCCACCTCCTCGGACACCTGCAATGCATATCCTACCAGATCAGCTAACATGTACCTCGCTGGAGGTTTGACTCCAACCCTTCTTGGTCGGTCTTGAGCAACACTCCGATGGACAACTTCATCAGAACCTGTTTCTGGCAGTGCACTCTCAGACTGATATGTATCTTGCTCATCAGTAACTGGTTGTGGTAGTGGTGCCTCAATTTCCCCTGGAGTAAATGGCACCTCCACCTCCTCAGCAACAACCTCTTTCTCTGCTATATCACTGGTCTTGGATTTCAGCATAGAACTCTCATCAAAGACTACACTTCTGCTCAATATAATCTTGTTATCAGACCAGATCTTGTATCCTTTCACACCAACACCATAGCCCATGAAAAATCCCTTCTTAGCTCTCGGCTCTAACTTACCCTCACTCACATGATAATAAGCAGTGCAGCCAAAAACTCTCAGATTTGAGTAGTCAACAGCTCTTCCAGACCACACCTCATAAGGTGTCTTGCAATCAATACCTATGTGTGGACTCCGATTTATCAGATAGCAGGCTGTTGTTACTGCTTCAGCCCAGAACCTCCTAGCAAGACCGACATTAGAGAGCATGCATCTTGCTCTCTCTAAAAGTGTCTGATTCATCCGTTCTGCTACACCATTCTGTTGTGGTGTAAACATGACTGTGTGATGCTGAGCAATACCCTCATCTCTGCAGAACTTATCAAACTCAGATGAACAGAATTCCAGACCATTATCTGTTCGCAGCCTTTTGACCTTCTTTCCTGTGTGATTTTCAACTAAGGTCTTCCATTCCTTGAATCTACTGAATGCCTCTCCTTTATGCCTCATCATAAATAACCACGTCATCCTAGAGTAATCATCAATAATAGACAGAAAGTACCTGTAGCCACTCAAAGACTCAACACGGGCAGGACCCCATCAATCAGAATGGATGTAATCCAGCGTGCCCTTAGTTCGATGAACTGCCTTAGGAAACTTGCAGCGATGTAGTTTCCCAAACACACAATGCTCACAGAACTCTAGACTCTTGATCTTGTGACCTCCCAGAAGGTCTTCTTTGGACATAATCTGCATTCCACGTTCACTCATATGAGCAAGTCTCATATGCCACAGTCTGGTCAGATCAACATCATTAACCACTGATGCAACAGCTGCAGAACCTGTTACTGTAGAACCCTGTAAGATATACAAAGTTCCCTGCTTGACGCCTCTCAGAATCACCTCAGAACCCTTGCAGACAACCAGAATTCCATTTTCACCTTCATACCTGAAGCCCTTACTATCCAGAAGGCTTAAAGATATCAAATTCTTAGTCATGTATGGAACATGTCTGACTTCCTTGACTGTGCAGAAATTCCCGTTATGCGTTCTGAACCGGACTGAGCCGATCCCAACCACTTTACAGACATAGTCGTTTGCCATTGAGACACTACCTCCATCTATGCAGCTATATGTTGTGAATAACTCCTTTTTCGGACAGATATGATACGATGCTCCAGAATCCAGAACCCACTTATCAGAATGATGAGTGTATTCCTCAGCCATTAGCACAATATCACTTTCAGAATCCGCGTCATCTTCTGCTACTGCAGCAGAACCAGGTTTCTGCTCTTGCTTTCTCTTAGGACAGTCATTCCTCCAATGACCCTTTTTCTTACAGTAGGCACAGACGTCTTTAGGTAATTTTGGGCGCTCCTGCTCCTTCCAATGACCATTTTTCTTACCCTTCTTACCATCCTTGCTTCCACTGACCATTAACCCGGAAGCCTAATTTTCTGTACCCGAACCAGATGCATTATGACGCAACAAATCTAAAAGAATTGTATTCAATTGATCAAGGTGATCTCTAAGAGGTGTACCTTCTTCCATACGCAGGCTGAAAAGACGTTGCTTCAGCATCAACTTGCTGGTCAATGACTTCGTCATGTAGAGGCTCTCCAACTTCGACCATAACTTTGCAGCGGTTTCCTGATCTGCAATCTCTGTAATGACATCGTCAGCGAGGCACAACATAATCATCGAATGAGCCTTTTCCTCCATAGTTTTGAACTCCACGGAGGTTGCATCCATTCCATTCCTGTCTTTCGCTAACGGCGCTCACAGACCGTTTTGCTTCAGCAAAGCCTGCATCTTGATTCGCCACAGACTGAAACTGTTTCTCCCTGTAAACTTGTCGATCTTCGTCATGGATACCGACATCGTTCTCGGCGGAAATTCGAACCTACTCTGATACCAGTTTTTTGTAACAGAATCGAAACGAGAACAAAGTAAACGCAAGAAAGACACACAGATATACGTGGTTCACCAAATTTGGCTACGTCCACAGGTGAGGGAGATCAGATTATACGGAGGCGATACTACAGTTTTCGGTACAATTAGGGTTTACACATAAGCCGCTATATATAGCGCTAAACAACCCTAAGCCTAACAACAAAACTGATGGGCCCAATAAAGCCCATACAACAAGACCCCCGTGCTACCTGTCGCAGTGTGTGATTCAGATTCAAGGCATACTAACAGTAAGTTTGACCATAAACTTCCTTTTGTTGATGAAACACATCTTTAAGATCATTATCCATACGTTCTCGACATTGTGTAAGGGTTTCCACCACAGCTAATGTGCCCTTTTTGTACATCCGATCCACCCTCTTATCAACACGAGCCAATTGTTCATTTTGTCTATGACACATGACCTTCAAATTCCTTTGCTCTTGTAGAAGATTTAAGATAGTTTCACCATGATCTTCAAGAACTGCCCCATAAGCCTCCACTTCTTTTTGTAGAGAACAAAATGTCTCACATTGCTTACTATGCATCTCGAAGAGTTGTTCTCTTAACCTTTTGGCCCAAGCAGGCTCAACATCATCCATCCTATTCTAAAAACAGCAACGACATAAAAAAAATAAGCTACACAAATTAAGTACACGATATCTAATGCTACATAGAATTAACACCAGAAAACTACTGCTACATACAATCAAACTAACCACACAATGATTCCCTAACAAATTAAGCTAGCCTAATTTCACTACTAGAAACACGGGTCATATTCGACGCTTTTTCTCACCATTTTCGACGCTTTAAAACGTCGACAAATGTGTCCTCGATGCTTCGAAAAATCGTCAAAAATGTCAATGCCATTTATTTTCGACGCTTTTAGTCGCCGATAATTTTCGACGCTTTAAAGCGACATAAACTGGTTTGCGACGCTTTAAAGCGACCTGAAATAGTTTGCGACGCTTAAAGCAACGTAAACTGGTTTGCGACGCTTAAAGCAACGTAAACTGGTTTTCGACGCTTTAAAGTGTCGAAAATTATCGGCACCTGATATTACACGGAATCAGAAGCTAATTTCAGGAAATTTATGTAATTCAGGTATATTAATTCATAAGTAAATCCTACATGAAAACTTTACAGCCCAACAACTATACGAATAAAGATCCCCAACAAGTTCAGAACAGAAAAATGAAAGCCATATTAGTTACCAGTATCATAGCCAAAGAGTAGTCCACCAATTCGAGCTACCACTGTCAAACCCAAAACATATCCATCGCTAAAATAAGTAATCCTTTTTCTGGGAATGCTTCCAAGTATCCCGAACTGCCAGGTACCGCTTCAAGCGTCATCTCCTACAAAACCATCCACAAGATTTCTCAACACAAAGCTAGAGAGTTGTGTGTTTAATTGAAAATTTGCACATGCCAAATTGCTATTAAGAAGTAACTTGCCAGCGATCAAATTCTTCTTCTCTCCCCTTCCAACTAGCATCACATCTTACAGTAAAAATAAAAGAGCAAAACCAAAACAGAGGGATCAAACTTGAAATGAAAGCCCCAGCAGAAGCAAAGACCAAATGATGTAAACGGGAAGTGGGAAATGGGAAGTTTACTGCATTTAGTATTGAATAAATATATCACTGTTATTGTCCATATTATCACTTCTAGACAGCCCTACACCCTGATTGATAATTTTGTAATTTATAAACTGTTCTCCTATTGGATTAGAGTTAAACTGGTAAGGGTTGCAGAGAGCAGCATTTATGCAATATAAAAATATGCATGAGTCATTATACCTCATGTCAACAGTACATTTCCCGTTTCAGTATATAAGACAATGCGATTGATTATTCATGCTCAAGGCATTAATGAAGGAGATAGGGAACCTTGCAAGTGCTTTACAACCGAGGATAAACATGGACAATTCAACAAGATAAGAATTGGTTCTAAAAAACGATGTACGAAAGAGCTCCTTGCAGTGATTGAGTTATTTTCTAACAGAGAGAGCCTAACTATCAGCGAGAAGTACATGATTGAAGAACACGACAGTTTTCACCCTTCCTGAAAATAAGAACACTTCGAGAAGCAATTGAAGTCACATACACTAATCAGAAGCAAAAGAGAGCAATTGAAGTCGACGTCTATGACTAAAATATCAAAGCAGCAGAAAGCACCAAACATTCAGTAATATGTAAAGAATACCAGGATAGGCTTGTCCTTCCTTGACGCAAAGTGGATTACACTCTCAGCACATGAAGAGAAATTTATAGGAGTTTTTCCGAATACAAATAAAACCGGAAGAATTGATGTGCTACAAACAGACAAGAAGAAACTGTTACAAAGTATATTGTTACATGTCAGCATCCTACCTATTAACAGATGTACTAAAGAAATTTTCCTTTATATGGTATTGATCAGCTTTTAAACATTGACAAGATGTACAGAAAAATGACAGTGTAAAACAAACTCAATTTCCAAAAACCAAATCAACATAAATATTTAATTGACATGAATGCATAAACTAGTTTTATCGGGATGTAACGGGGCATGTTGTTATTGTGTGAATGCATAAATTACAGTGTAACAAACTCAAAACCTATAACAATCTCCAGAAAACAAATCAACATTAATATTTAATTGAAATCAATGCATAAAGTCATAAACTACAGTGTAACAACTGAAAACCTAGAACAATAGTTAATAGTATATTTCTAAAAAATTGAGTCAGAATAAGACACACTTTACGGTGGTAAAGTGAGGCATAACAAGTTAAATGGCAGGACTTGGAGAGCAGCTTCTGTTTACTTGAAGACAATGTATCATCTTAATGGGTCAGTCTTTGCGTTTCAGGTGAGTGTTGGGGTGAGGAATAGTACTGTCAAAGCATTGACATGCGCAGAAGTTTAATAAATCTGCACAAATGTTGTAGCACCTAAAAAGCAATTGAAGACTAAAAGGAAGGAAACATTATATGGACTGTTATTCTTTTAATACAATATTACCAATGGAATGTCGGAATACAAAGAAGCTAAACCAATGCCTCCTCTTCAACCCAATTTCACATTTCACTTGGAGAAAACCTACATCAAGAAACACAGAAAGGATAGTTTATGATTTTCACATTGCAGTCCCAAAACTGTACAATGAATCTATCCAAGTAATGTTACAGTTTAACAGTTCAGAACATGATGATTCAACTTCTATCACAATATTAGCAGAAATTGCAAAATATAATCCTTCACCATATTCCTTGTGAGGAACATTGCTCACAAGGAATCTCTTGATAGCCTTGTCCTGTAAATTCAAATCATTTACAACCAAAATCAGTATTTCAGAGCAAATTTCTAAAGTGTAAAGCTATATTTATATAGCAAAGAACCAAATCACAGCATTAATCCATTGATAGATTATGAAAAAAAAAACAAAAGCACATTTATTTACATCCAAAAATCTCGAAGCCTAGAGATCTCAGCTAAGACAAATTAATGTAGTGTAAAGCTGATTTTATATAGGAAAGCACCAAATCACAGCATTAGACATCCAGACAAATTACTCAAGTGTAAAGCTGAATTTATATAGCAAAGAACCAAATCTCAGCATTAATCCATTGACAGATTATGGGGAAAAAATCAAGCGGAAGCTCATTTATCTACATCCAAAAACCTCGAAGTTTAGAGTTCTTCTCTATGAGAAAATTAATGTAGTGTTGAGCAGATTTTATATAGCAAAGCACCAAATCACAGCATCAATACATAGAATAAGAACATAATCAAACAGAAGCTCGTTGAATCACATCAACAAATCTCGATGCTTGAATTCTCGTTAAAAAACTAGGTAATTCAGAAAGCTAAGTAAAACGAAAGTAGGAGATTTGACCTTGGGCAGCATTTGCCACAGTTGGAGCAGCGAATGAATTTGACATGGCCACGACCATGCTTGTTGCGTCCTCCATTTCTCCTCTTGAAAGTCTACGAACAATCAAACGGAAAAGAGAGAATGCATTAGCACTAATCGGAAACCATGCTTGTTGCGTCCGGTTTGTAGTTCGATGGATCGAGAATTCGAAGATTGATTTTTCTAGGGTTGAAGGCGGGACTGTACTGTTCAGTCGATGTAGAGGTGGAAGATGGGATCGGAAGGCCAGATTGGACATCGAATTTTCTAGGGTTTGAAGGCGGGATTGTTGCTAACCATTGAAGGTAATCGTCGATCTGATAAAAAATGCTAAAGCTTGTTAAGGCTAGGGGAATTGGTCTCTAAATTTTGGAGCCTAATACAAATCGACGCTTTTACAATATTTTCTGACTCGTTTAATTGTAGATATTTCCCGACATTGCAAAGCGTCGGAAAAAGCGTCGGAAAGTGTCGCTTAAACCGACGCAGCAAATTCTCCCCTTGACGCTTTGCTAAAGCGTCGTTTTTGTGCCTAGTTTCTAGTAGTGTTTTGAGTTACACAAATTAAGCTACGCAAAAATAAGTTACACAAATTAAGCTACACGATATCTAATGCTACATGAATTAATACTACATGATTTCTGCTTGGTTAATTTAATTAGCTTCATACCTTGAATCACCATCCTTGCTACGATCTAGTTCAACATCTTCTTCTTTGATCGCACAGTCCTGGTGCTAAGAGTAGTGGATAGAGAGTAGTGGGAATGTATTTTCTTAATTGATTTACTATAGCAATTACATGGGTTTATATAGGGCAGTCTTGAGCATTGATAGTACGATGACTGCTGCCCTAGGAATGATCTAGAATCCCTCAAAATATCTACCTATGACATGGCATTTACAATATCAGACTATAGCCTATACATTAGAGACTATACGTTACTACCTGAAGTAGTGGGGTTGAAAATCCTTCTTTGGGTCTGTTGTCATAAATGGGAGAATTCTCCTCTGCGTTAGTACTTTCAGTGATTTTTGCCTTAATGCAGAACTTCGCTAAACTTCGTTTAGGTAAGACAAAATCATCTGATTCTGAGGGTGAGGCAGCCCTTTTCAACTTCTTCCTTATATCACTAGTTTGTACTGAATTCTTGCCTCCAACAGGTAGTAAACGCACACGAGGACGATTTCTAGTGAAAAAATCTGTAATCCTGTCATCTTGTGACTCATCTGAATGAGCTGAATGATCATCTTTCATCTCATCTCCTAAGACATACCTAAAAGCTTTCTGTAAAAATATTAAACACCAAAAATCTAAGATGATAAATACACCAAGTTCTGTAATAAGTGTTACACGAAAATACAAGAGCTACACAAACTAGGTAAACATTACCAATTTTATCTTCTTTATGTCGTCGAACTGTGGCATAGTCGGCCCTTTTTTAGTAGAGATCCACCTTAAACACATTGGAGCAACATCTAACACCTCCTTTTTCCAACCTAGACTTACTATATCTGGAAGGGACTCAAGGATCCATATCTTCAATTACACTACAAATCACAATTACAACATAAAAAAAATATACAAGGCAAACTAAAGGTAAAGAACGAAGCTTTACCTGGAACGCCAATGGAAATCCATGCAAATTATACCCGACGCTTCTTTTACTCTTATTAAAAACCTTTTGCAAAGACCTCACAGTCTCATAACTCACGCCCCCACGGATACACTGTAAAATTCTTAACATCCTTAAGAATGTTAATGCTCAATTGGCTAACCTGCACAGACCTATCCTTACCCAAAAGTACCCCTTACAAAATCAATAACAACGCCATTTTATATTTATTGGGAGATTTCTTATCTTCTTTCACATATTTATCTTCCAACTCAGCCACAGTGCATTGTTTGATGCCAATCACTGCCGACAAAGTGTAATCACTTCCATTGTACGGTACAACATTTGTGCATATCAACCCAGTGATATGCTCAAATTCATCTATTCCAAACCTCAACAACTTCTCGTTGACGCCGAACCATAGTGATTTTTTCCTATTTGTAACTACCTCTTTCAGCATCATGAAATGCACAATCTTCGAAGAAAATAGACACCTTTCACCCATATTCACGACAACCCCAAAAGAGCTCTCACTTAGAGCCTTTTGATCTTGTTCATCTAGATTGTCCTTGACTTTTTTAATCAATCTCATTCTAGAATGATTGGTAGCTTGTGCCTTATCATCATCGTCTGTTTCAGTGTTCTTGAAATAAAACTGAAATATATGCATAATAATTCAAATCTATTAATTGTAAACAAAATAAACATTAAGCAAAATTGTATGCTTACCTCCAATTTTTTTGTCGCCTTGTGCCCCCTTGTCCATCTCTTTTAAGATAACCATCACAAATCCAACCTAAAGTAAAAATTAACAAAGTACGCAAAAGTTAACGAGTATTACACAATTACACAATAGTGCTACGCAAATTAACAAAGGTACACAAACCTAAATAACAATTTTGCTACACAAAAACAGAGCGATGATATATATTCTACTAGTACTTGGTACGAAACAGAGTGCATGAAAGACTACCGGCCTAATAAAGACTACCGACCTTTATTAGGTTACACAAGTTTAATTAACCAAATAAAGACTACCGGCCTCCTTCCTCCTCCTTGCCTATGCGTATGAAAGCCAACCTTAAGAAGCCATATAAAGCCATATCATAAGGAACCGTATACTCCATAATCCATGTTAAACTAAAAGTACAATGTACCGGCCTCCTCCAACGAAACGGAGTGCAACTGCTTGCTTTTTAGGCTAAAATGGATTAAATAAATAGTAGGTTTAGTTAGACTACTTACCCAAAATAGTCGGATCGAGGACAAAGAGAAAACTCGACGATGAAGAACTTGACAATGGAGGAGAAACTGACGAGAAGGAGAAATTAACTAGGAAGAACCATGGTGGCTTACACAATTTAAGTCTGAAAGAGTTAATTAGGTTAAAGGGTAATTTTGGAATGAGAATTTATAAAAGCTTGAAAGAAAAAAGGAAAAAGAAGGGGTCTAGTTTTGGAAAAAATTAGTGAGAATAGGCTTATTAGGGTATTTTTCTCAATTAATTTTAGGGTTTTTTACCGGAATCACCCGTATGATATCCTATATTGCTCAAAATCACCCGTATGTTTCAATATTATCGGAAACCACCCCTATAAACCACTCCGTCACTCAACGACCACCCCTCTCTAACTTTCGTTTAATTTTTATATCACATGTCATATTATATTAATATTTTATTCAAAATTACTGAAACCACCCCCCTTTAAATCTTATAATGACATTTTATCCATGCTATTAAAATTTTTAGACCGTTTATTTAATTTCTGAAAAAGTAATCAAAACCCCCAAAATTCAATCATTTTTCCCAAATCTAAATAAAGAACCCGCAAATATTCATTCATCCCTTCTTCTCCAGATCTCCCCCTCTTCAACTCCACTCCATTCCATAGACTCCCTCTCGAAGCTTTTAGTTGTCTCCTCCAACACTCTCTGGTACACTTCCGACCTCCTCGATCTCCGACTACGATTCAACCCCATTCCTCCAGACATACCACAGTGTCTTCCATGGCTTCTCCGCCTCCCTGAAAGACAGTGTCTCGCAGACGACAAAGTGAGAAATCTACTCCCCCAAAGTGAACTTGTTCACTCCACTTTTCAGTAAACCTAAACATATATTTGAGCTTCTTTTTTTTGCGGTGACTACTACAACAACTGAGAAATCTACCCCCAACATTCATTGATTCAATCAAAGCAAAGCAAAGAGAGAGGGGCATGGGTTGCTGCCTGAGCACCCAAACCGACAGTACTGGCAGTAAAGCTAAACAACAAGAACCAATCTCGTTGGCGACCAACCAGCGGCCTGTATCGAAATCACCCCCTCGAGCAGAGGAAGAGGTCGTGAAAGAAGTGCTGTCAGAAACAGCCCACGTTGTAGTCGTCCCTAACCCGGATCCGAATCAGAACCCCAAACCCTAACCCCTGCTCCACACTTTGGAGTTCATCCATGTCCATAAAACTGCAAAAGCTTTTTGAAGCTGCAGTTGTTTTGGGGCAATTCGAATTGATTTTCTCTTGTTTATGTAATTTGAGTTTTTGAATTTAGGGTTCTTCATTTAGATTTTGAGAAGATCAAGAATTTTGGGCTTTTGATTACTTTTTCAGAAATTACATAAACAGCCTAAAAATTTGAAAGCATGAATAAAATGCCATTATATGATTTGAAAGGGGTGGTTTCCGTAATTTTCAATAAAATATTAATATAATATGACACATGGCATAAATATTTAACGAAAGTTAGAGAGAGGTGGTCGTTGAGTGACGGAGTGGTTCATATGGGTGGTTTCCGGTAATATTGAAACATACGGGTGATTTTGAGTAATATAGGGTATCATACGGGTGGTTCCGGTAAAAAAAACCTAAAATTAATTCAACTCACTTACCCGTAATGTAAAACCACTATTTGTAATTTTTTACATTGAATAAAATCAATTCAACCCACTCATCTAATCTACTATATAATTTGCAAAGAGAGAAAATGAAAGACAAATATTAAAATGTCTTTGTGTTTTAATTGGTTAATTGACACTCCTCAATTTAATACTATTATTATCTTCTAATTGATGGATTGTATACATCGTAGATGGATCAAACTCCAAAAAATATGAATGTGTGAAGAATTATTGCATTAAAACATAGAGTTTGATTTATGATTGTTTTTTATTTTCAAAAAAATAAAGGAGAACTTCAATCTTAACAGATTCGAAGTTCAACTCTAACTATATAACGATGTTTAAAATCATAAACTTCAACATTTTTATTTATCGCTTTTGTATTTTCAAACATGATGTAATCGTTTCTAAAAAAGCAATTTTGTTGATAAAGAAAACTTAGTTTAACATCATATATAGTTGAAAAATTATAAATATTGCAATATACAAACAACACATCTATAACTTTAAACACTTTAGGAAAAAAAACCTCTATTACCCATAAATGCAAATTTTAAAAAAACAATGATACACTTTCACACATAGTTTGAATATCAAAGTTACAACAGAAGCACGTATTTTTTCCGTGAGTAAAAATAAAATTTATTACCTAAATAAAACATAAAACACTAAATGAAGCATGATATACCAAAAAATAAAAGACCCGCGCGGAGCGCGGGAACCTTTTCCCTAGTACACAATGTAAAACCACTTACTCCACTAATTAATGGCCCATAAAATTTATATCCCACTATATCAAACACTAAGATATAAATTGATTAGCTCACTCATCCAAATCCATTCACAAAGGATGAAGGTATGATTCCTGTATGGAGAGGAAACACCGCTAATGTCATAAGATACTTCCCTATCCAGGTGGGTTTACTTCTATCAATACTAAAAAATGCCTTAAATATCTGGGGCGTTTTACGTCTAATACCCCGGATCTCTTCTGTGATAGGTTTTCGCTATATTTGATATCCATCTAATACCCCGGACCATAAAAGATCCCGCCCGGGTTATTTGCTCTCAATTTTTTTCCCTTGAAAAGGACAGATCCGAGTTATTAGGTAAACAAATAACCCGGACTACAGCACACCCGGGATGTTTGTTAAATGGATATATCCGTGATATTTGATATATCTTAATAACCCGAATTTCAAAGTTCGTAATATGATAAATTAAATATGACCGTTGAATATGAATTATCTAATAACCCGGATGTAAAATTTTACATACGGGTTATTTGATAAATTGAATGTGACCGTTGTATTTGAATTTTCTATTAACTCTGTTATTTGAGGTCCGTGGTATATTTATTGTGTTATAACCCGTACTGTGGGTCTGGGATATTTGAAATCCAAAAATTCATATGACCATAATATCCCGTATTTGTTGGCCCGGGTTGTATGTTTAGAGCTACATACGTGATATTTGTTCATGGGATATGAACATCAATATTTATATTTTAGCTCTGCATATAATAAAACGAATAAACCTAAAATATAAACTAATGGAATATATTTCATTGTCAAACTCAATGGCGAAACTACAATACCAAAAATAATATGATCTATCGTCAACTCAATGCAACAACTACGAATAACTAAAACAAAATATATCAATGTCATATTTCAACTATCCAACTACAAATAAAAAAGACGTAACTCTTCATTCTCACAATACCCCCTTCATCATATAGCCTTTGTAAACTCCATAATCCACAATCCACAACCTGCATAGAAAAAAATATATGATAACAAATCTTTCTATACGAGTGAAAATATCAAGTTTTTCATGCTGAGGTAACCTATTTAGGTTCTCCAATAAATTATATATAAAAACCCTAATTTTTTTTTTCTAATTCCTGAATGATTAAATGATTAAATGCATGAACATGCCCATTCAGAAACAAAATCATGAACATGGCCTCTGAATTCAGTAGGAGTTTGTCCCAAATGCACAAGACATTGAATCAAGGCACACCACACATCATTTATCAAACAAAATATAATAACAGCGACACAAACCTAGGAAATTCACAGATCTACAACTTGCACCCTAATTTAGCAATAAAAATATGAACTCGGCAAGATCAATAATCAACACTAGGAAGCTAAATTATCACGATTTTCGCTCCTAATTTCTGAATTGGAAACAATAGGAAATTCTTTTTACCTCGAGTGTTCTTCCTGAACTCCGCTTGAGTGCGAAAATTCTTGTTTTGAAGCCTATCGTGCAATTAACAAGAATCGAAAAAAAAAACTAACGAAATGAATAGTGGATGAATAATAGAGAGAAAAACATATTTTTTAAGTAGAATTCTGTATCATACTTACAAAATTTGTAAGCAAATAGAGTAAAGTCTTACCTAATAGATGTGGGGAAGCATAGACTGCAGCCGCTCATTTCTTGTTTCATCAATCTCAACATCTGAATAAGTTTGTTTGTTGCCATACCACTACAAATTCATATGAGGTTAGTTATATGAGGAAAAAACATAATAATAAAAAGGAAAGATGGAAAAGTATGAACGTCGTACAATCTTTGGGATTGTAACAATTCTTCTCGCTATTATCTCTCGCATGAACCGTAAGACATAATACCCACTCACAGACGAATTCAACGGTCTTGGACACTACAACCATGAAACAACATAAAACAATATGTATATGTTCTTTCATATAATATATATTAAAAATAGAAGTGGAAAATGAATAATAGATAGCTAAATCAAACCTTAATGACGTGTCAAGTAAGATTTTTGCGCACTTTTCTCTTCTGAAGATTTGCAAATATCATTTTATAGCTCCTGCATATAAAGTAACGGTTGGTTCATATGTATACTATATATGTGTAAGTAATTATGGACTAGATTATATTTATTAATCAATCAGAATCTTATATAGAACTAGATTACTATGCTTATGTCTAAGTATACAACTCAAGGGCATGTTCAGATTATAGCAAGTTACATTCAACTGAAAAATTCCAGAAGTCTAACATCAAACAAAGACATTCAGATTATTCAAGAAAGCACTTACAAGTCTATTAAACTAGTGTAGTGACCCGTGTCATGCACGGGGAATTCCATAATATTATATGAAAATTATATATCCTTTTAATCGAGTTCGTCAAAAAATTAAGATTAATTTTTTTTCTTGTAAAGATTATTTATAAAAATATATTTTATTTCATGAAGGTTATGTACGTACTTGACTTAATTTTTATTATCGAAAATAATCCTAATTTTATCGTAAGAATATATATTAACCTTCAACATAATATTTATTCTCAATAAAATAGCTTGTATATATGTTCTTGAAAAAAATGATTATTTTTTAAGATTTATTTGTTAATATAATTATCCAATCAATTAATAATTGAAATTAAAGATAAAAAATAATAATTATGTAACAAACTAAGCCTAAAATCACTTTAAAAGCTCTAAAAGGCTCAGCTTTAATATATAAGATAGATTCTTAGCATCTTTTTTCGGATCACCACCTAACGAGTCAATCCAATATGCATAACCCATGTCCGGATGCAACGCCAACAACACCCAATGATCCCTAACCTGGTTTTTATAGTGTATACTATTGTATTTGTTGATGACTAGCATGTATATATCATGTCCTTACTCTTGTCATAGTACTGTATTTTTGTGAGGTTTCTTAGATTAGTTTGAAGAGGTTTCAAATTTCTTTTTGTGAGGTTTCTTAGATTATTTTAAAGAGGTTCAAGTGATGGTTTATTGTATCTCACTAACAATTTCTTTGTTTCAGGCTCTCAAGCCATGTTGTTGGACCATCACCAAGAAGAAAAAGTGTAAGTACGACCTTCTAATTTCTCATCTGGAGGATACACGAAAATAGTAATTAAAGTTCTTCCAAAACTTCGATAGGTTTCTCTTTGAAGCTGATTGAGCTTGTACCATCATGAGCTCATGACCACGTCCACACCAATGCAACCTTCAACTTTTTACCTAAGATATAGACCGAAATTCATCTCCTTTAACTGAGTTTTTATTTCTCACCATATTTTTTGCCATTCAGTTATCAAATTGTATGCTCAATTGGTTACTACCCACAATGTCCATGTAGGCATTGTTTTGGCCAATATGGTTATGTTGGAACTATATAAACTCCTACCTTCTCTCCCTCTAATTCATCTTCTCTTCAATTTGTGCATATTTTTTATGTTAAATTTAATAATGATTATATTGCTTTATAAATTGTATCATTACCCGTACGTCGTACGGGACAAACACTAGTTAGTTATTACTGGTGGATGAAGAATGTTCAGATTTCTCAAGCTAAATGCAAGGTCTGCGCTGATTGCATCATTAGACAAGTTAAAGTTTTTGTTGCTGGAAAATGGAAGAAGCAGTCATCTGATTCACCTTCTTGGGCTACCACGCTAGGCATCATTTTGTTTTCAAGATGCATAGATATTTAGTAATCAGTTTGAAATACTTTTGACTAGGGCTGGGACTTTGTACCTGATGAACCGAAGAATTGACCCGAACCGCGGGTTTTCGTACGGTTCGGTTTGGGTATTAGAATTTAGATCATACATTTATCGTGGGTCCGTTCCTGGGCCAGAATCGCGGTTCGGGTACGGTTCCTGAAATGGCGATTGAGCAAGGAACCGAAATACTAATAAAAAATTAAAAATAATAATATATAGCCTAATTTAAATTTATGTCAGATTCTAATTCTAAACCTACCGCCATCCTCGATTTCTCTCTAGACCCTAACTCTAATCTCTTAATCTCTCTCGATCTCTCCACACACAAGTCCGAAAAACTCTAATGGTTCATTCTAAACCTAGATTTGAGCCTTGTTCTCATTCATAATTATTTCAATACCTAATTTAAAAACCCCAAATAGAATTCTCAACTCTAATGGCGTTTGCATCAACCTCTAATTTGAAAGTCCATAAATCTCCAATTCTTCAAAAAGGAACAAGCCTCAAGTATGAATTGTTTAATCTGTTCAACGTCAACTTCAAAATTTCAAAATTGTAAATATTGAATGAATTTGTTGGTGCACTTGGTTGATTTGTTGAATTACAGTTGAATTTATTGTTGGAATTTTGTTATTGTTGAGCCAATCTTATTGAGTTTGTGTTGTCCAATCTTTAATTTGAGATGGAGTTTTATTGTTGTTGAACTGAGGCAAGTGAATCAACTATCAAGTATCAAGTGTTGGTGTGGTGTTGTTGGATTTTTTTTGCTTCATATAAATTATGTATTGTAATTTTGGATTGTTTTAGACTTTAGTTTTGGTTGATGTATTAGTGTGTGTGGAGTTTGAACAAAGTCTTAAGAATATGCTTATAATTGAGTCTGAAACATGGCTTAAGGTTCAATTTTATGCAATTTCTAAGATTTGTAAATTATCCGAGAAATCGAATACAAGAACCGAGAAAATATCGGTTCGGGTATTGTCGGATTCATATGAAAAAAATTAGGAACCGAACCCGAACTAAGATTTTTTTTTTACTCTGCGAGTAGACTAGAAAATCATCAAGAACCGAAAGTTCCCAGCCCTACTTTTGACCCATTAGTTGTTTAACTGGCTAACACTTAGAGCTTGTAACTAGGTGAACTTGGGGTATATTTTGGATGTAAATTCTCTCCTAACCCTTTGGTTTTTTTTCAATACAACGAAAACACTTCAAAAAAATAAAACCAGAGCGTAAAACCTAATGCATAAAGGTTGAGCATCATAGTTGGCTGGATAAAATCATAACACAAGAGAAAAAAAAATCTCAAGGCTCAAATCAACAATTAGTAAATCCAGACACAATAATCAAAGTAAACGATTCAATGACGTCCATAAAATGTTCATCATCCTCCAACAAACACAAATACCATTCATATAATGAAAACACAACACATATACATACCTCTTTTATGAAGACTCAATAGTTGTTGTTTCAAAATTAAGTGTAATCCAATCACTTGTACCTCTTGGTTGTCTCCCACAATACAAGATATTCTGGTTGTAGTGGCGGTGATGGTAGAGGCTCATTTTCTGCTTCGAATGATGTTAGGATATGTTTTTCTAAGTGTTGTAAACAGGCTAGTATATCTGTAATGGGCTTCGGCCCAATACGTGTGCAATCTGTGTGCTGGACTGGAGATGCTTAGGATCCGACCCGTTTACTCTCTCGGGGCTCCGCGTTGGTGAACAGGGCTGAGTATTTAAGCTCGTTAATAGCAGAGCTCTAACCTACCATTCTCACTTCTCTTCTCTCTGTGTTGGCTGCGCCGCTCCTGAGAAATCCTTTGGCGATTCTTGAGTGTGAGGGTCTCTCTGGCAAATCTCTTGCCTGAGAAGTCTTGTGTGACGACGGTGGTTCGTTGCTTGAGTCTGGTGGTTGTGGTCTGTTCCCGACGACGTTGAGGCACCGAGAGCTCGACGGTGGATCTTGCTGGTGACTCCAGTTGTAGGCTAGAGAAGGGAGTTCTCTTCTTTTCTGGTTCTTTGGTTTAGATTGCTTGTTGTTTGTTTCAGATTGCTAGCCTGTGTTGTTGTTGGTTTGTCTCTGTAATTGTTCGAACCTTGCATAGTGGATTTGGTTCTCGACCTGAGGCCCGCAGACGTAGGAGATATTCTCCGAACTGCGTAACAACTCTCTTGTGTCTTCTTCTTTCTCTTCTGTTCTTCAAACGTGCTTGAATCTTTGGATTGAAACCAATATTACAAATTGGTATCAGAGCCAGGTTGATAGTGTTCTTGCATGTTCGTTTTCTGGCTTATTTTTGACCAAGATCTGCATGCACAGATTCTATCATTACTTTGCTCTTGATTGATCCTGTGTTCTTTGCTTCCGCTGTTTATTAGCAACTCTGAGTCTTTTCTTTGCCTTCTGTGCGTCTGATTACTGAGGTTTTTTAGTTAAGTCTGGAGTGAACTTGTGTGTTCACCTTATTCTTGCTCACATTCCTGAAATTGACCTTGATCCTAAGTTGTGTCTTGGAATCGTGACAGTCTATTTCTAGAATTCTTGATCCTTGTCTTTTATTGAGTTAAACCGTATAGATAAGGATATCTGCCTATACTGATCTGTGTGTTTGGTTAGGTACTATGGCTGAAAACAACATCAGGATGAAGCTATTTGATGGCTCGACTGACTTTGCTATGTGGCAAGTCAAGATGAAAGCTATCTTGACCAAGGAAAAATGCCACAAAGCTATTACTGGGGACTACCTTGTGGAATCCTCACCTGCTAGACGACAGGAAATGGATGAGCAGGCTCATTCTGAGATAATGATAAGGTTAGCTGATGATGTGGCTAGACAGGTAATCCAGTATACTACCACTAAGGAATTGTGGGATGCTCTTGAGTCCCTATATTTGGTTAAGTCCTTGCCTTCTAGAATCTCTCTTTTGTGTAGACTGTTTACATTTAAAATGGATGTCAATCATACCTTGAGTGATAACCTAGATAGATTCTTGAGAATGACACAAGACTTAGCTAGATGTGAAGATAAAATGAAAGATACCCATGAAGCTGTTCTGTTACTTAATTCTCTTCCTGCTCAATTTGATAATCTTAAAGATGTCATTCAGTTTAGTTCTGATAACTTGACTAAGACTAAAGTTATTGAAGCTCTCACTGAAAAAAACGAGTCTCTGAAAATCTTTAAGAATAAGAATGACAAGAAAGGAGAATTTAAGTCTGAAGTCCTACTCTCTGAGGGAAAATGGAAGAAGAAACAGAAACATAAAGATGATAAAAGGAAGAGTCATATCTCACCTAAAGAGACTGATGAAAAGAAAAAATGTTTCTATTGTAAGAAAGGTGGTCATTTCATTAAGGACTGTTATAAGAAAAAGAAAGATGAATCTGCTAAACCTACTAGTGATAATTCAGCTTCTATCTTAGAGTCCCCTGATATGTTTGACTGTGACTTGCTTATGTGCACTCACTTACCTGCTAATAATGATGCTTGGATCTTGGATTCTGGGTGTACTGTTCATGCTACCTTTAATAAAAACCTCTTCAGCTCTTTACATGAGATTAATGGAGGTGAAGTGATGTTAGGAGATAATAGCTCTCTTAGGATTAAAGGAATAGGGAGTGTTCCCTTAAGAATGCATGATGGTAAAATTAGATTACTTCAAAATGTTAGGTGGGTCCCTAAACTGAGAAGAAACCTAATGTCTGAATCTGTATTTGATGATCTACAATGTCAAATTGTCACCAGTAATGGTACTAGGGAAGTCATCAAAAATGGACTTACCTTAGTTAAGGGGATCAAGAAGGGTGGGTTGTACCATGTTATCACCACACCTGAATTGAACTTCTCCACTACTAGTGATACTATGACTGTTGTAGAAACTCAAAATTGGCATAATAGAATGGGCCACATTGGATCTAAGGGTCTGAACTATCTGTTTAAACTAGGTCTACTAAATAAAAAACCTAGTGATTTAGACATATGTGAATATTGTATACTTGGAAAGAAAACTAATGCTCCATTTCCCAGGTCATCTTATGTGGCAAAAACCCCATTAGAATATGTACATTCTGACCTTTGGGGTCCTGCACAAGTAAGTACACCTGGAGGTAAGAGATATTTCATGTCTTTCATTGATCATTTCTCTAGAAAAACATGGATTTACCTGCTTAGGACTAAGGATGAGGCCTTTATGACCTTTAAGAATTGGAAACATGCTGTTGAAAACCAAGTTAATCACAAGTTAAAGTGTCTTAAAACTGATAATGGCTTAGAATACTGTAATCAGTTATTCAATAATTTCTGTCTTGAAAATGGAATTAAGAGGCACCTAACTGTTCCTGGGACTCCCCAGCAGAATGGTGTGGCTGAGAGAATGAATAGAACTCTCTTAGAAAAGACTAGATGCATGCTTATAAGTTCAGGTCTTAAACATATTTTCTGGGGTGAAGCTGTAATTACTGCATGTTACTTGATAAATAGATCTCCCAGTTCTACTATTGAGTTCAAAACACCTCAGGAATTATGGACTGGCCACAAACCTGATTTGAGTTACCTTAGAATTTTTGGATGTGTTGCATATTCAAAAATCTCTCAAGGCAAACTTGAACCAAGGGCTATAAAGTGTGTCATGTTGGGTTATCCTGAAGGAGTCAAAGGATATAGACTCCTTGTAATTCAACCTCATGGTCTTAGGGTTATTACTTCTAGAAGTGTAACCTTTGATGAGAAGAACCTATATTTTAAGACAAAACTAACAAGGGTGAATGAGGTGACAGGTACAACTGAAGATGACACCATTGGAGTGGGTTCATATAGACAGACAGAGGAAGTAGCAGGGCAGCAACTTCCACATGATGAGGAATTTGACCTTGCTCCTTCTACACAAGAACAAAGTGAATCCACAACTGAACCCAGGGCAGAAACTGAGGCCTCAAGGGAAGTGGTAAATACTGAAGGAGCTTCAACAGATAACATTGGCTCATCATTAAGGGGAGTAAACAAGGAAGAACCTCCTCTCTCTCCTTTAAATTCTTCTTTAAATTCTGATTCTATATCTGAACATGTTAGTGAGCAGGATAATATACATAATTACCAACTCACTAGAGATAGGGAACCCAGAACTAGAATACCTAATAAGAGGTTTGCTTCCATTAATAATGTTGAACATGTTATGAATACTGTTGAATATGCCTTTACCACTGCTACAGAGGTTAATAATAATGCCCTTATTCCTGTCCCTGACACCTATGAAACTGCTATAAGTTGTAGACATGCTAAAGAATGGCTGAGTGCCATGAAGTCTGAACTAGAATCCATGTATATTAATAAAACTTGGACTTTGGTTCCCAGACCTAGAGATGCTAAGCTTATTGACTGTAAATGGGTGTATAAGTTGAAAGAAGGAAATAGTGTCAAGGATCCACCTAGATTCAAAGCTAGGTTAGTAGCAAAAGGTTTTACTCAAAGAGAAGGAGTAGATTATAATGACATATTTGCTCCTGTTGTTAAATACAAGACTATGAGACTCTTGTTAGCTATGTGCACTGTTTATGATTGGGAATTAGAACAGATGGATGTTAAAACTGCTTTTCTACATGGTGACTTAAATGAAACTATTTACATGGCTCAGCCTAAAGGTTTTATTGACAAGTCTAAATCTGACTATGCTTGTTTATTGAATAAATCCATTTATGGACTTAAACAGTCTCCTAGGCAATGGAACTTGAAATTTGATGCCTGTATGAAAAAATTGGGTTTCCATAGAAGTAGTTATGATACATGTCTGTATTTTAAAAATGTTAAAACTGCATTTCCCTTGTACGTGTTATTATATGTTGATGACATACTGATAATGTGTGACTCTAAGGTTTGCATTGCTGGTGTTAAAAGGGATTTAAAGATGCATTTTGACATGAAGGACCTTGGTCCTGCTTAGATGATTCTAGGTGTAAGAATTATTAGAAATAGGTCTAAGAAGCTTATGTGGTTATCTCAGAAAGACTATGTTCAGAAAGTTATTGACAAGTTTAACATGAATGAATCTAAGCCTACACCTATACCCTTAGGAGGGCATCTGGAGTTGACCAAAGATAACTGTCCTAAAACTCAAGAAGAGACTGATAGGATGTCTAAGTTCCCTTATGATGTGGCAGTTGGGTCTGTCATGTATGCTATGATATGTACTAGGCCTGATCTTGCTTTTGCTATTAGTGTCTTAAGTCGATTTATGTCTAATCCTGGTGAACTACACTGGACTGCTATGAAGTATGCCTTGAGATATCTGTGTGGTACTAAAAACTTGTGTTTGTGCTACTCTAATCACTCAAGTGAAAAGGAGTTGTTTGGTTTTGTTGATAGTGATTATGCTAGTAATAAAGATACTAGGAAATCCACCACTTCCTATGTATATACTTGGGCTGGTAATTGTATTTCATGGAAATCACAGTCACAGTCTGTGGTGGCTCTGTCTAGTACTGAAGCAGAATATATAGCAGCTACAGAGGCTGCTAAAGAAGCAATATGGTTGACAGGTTTGCTTAATGAAATTCAGAGTGTGAGTTATGTTCCTGTTTTGCACATTGATAGTCAGAGTGCCTTATACCTTTGCAAAGATCTTGTATATCATGAAAGATCTAAACATATAGATGTTAGACTGCATTTCATACGTGACCTAGTTGATTCAAAACAGATCATTGTTAAAAAGGTTAAAGGTGACAACAATCCTGCTGATTTTGGAACTAAGATAGTCACGTCTGATAAATTTGCTTTCTGCAGGGATTTTCTCCATGTTTGGGACGTCCCCTAAGGAAGGCAACAGCTGAGATGGTCCGACGATGGTGAAGATCAAATTCCACTCTCTGTCCAAGATATGGCTGTGTTCTACAGCTAGGATAGAGTAATGCAAGGTGTAGAATAATTAGGAGGGCAAATTGTTAGGATATGTTTTTCTAAGTGTTGTAAACAGGCTAGTATATCTGTAATGGGCTTCGGCCCAATACGTGTGCAATCTGTGTGCTGGACTGGAGATGCTCAGGATCCGACCCGTTTACTCTCTCGGGGCTCCGCGTTGGTGAACAGGGCTGAGTATTTAAGCTAGTTAATAGCAGAGCTCTAACCTACCATTCTCACTTCTCTTCTCTCTGTGTTGGTTGCGCCGCTCCTGAGAAATCCTTTGGCGATTCTTGAGTGTGAGGGTCTCTCTGGCAAATCTCTTGCCTGAGAAGTCTTGTGTGACGACGGTGGTTCGTTGCTTGAGTCTGGTGGTTGTGGTCTGTTCCCGACGACGTTGAGGCACCGAGAGCTCGACGGTGGATCTTGCTGGTGACTCCAGTTGTAGGCTAGAGAAGGGAGTTCTCTTCTTTTCTGGTTCTTTGGTTTAGATTGCTTGTTGTTTGTTTCAGATTGCTAGCCTGTGTTGTTGTTGGTTTGTCTCTGCAATTGTTCGAACCTTGCATAGTGGATTTGGTTCTCGACCTGAGGCCCGCAGACGTAGGAGATATTCTCCGAACTGCGTAACAACTCTCTTGTGTCTTCTTCTTTCTCTTCTGTTCTTCAAACGCGCTTGAATCTTTGGATTGAAACCAATATTACAAATGATATTTCAGATGTTTTGCAATCTTGATTAGTAGTTGAAAGATGTCGGATTTTTCTCTACAAAGCAAATAGGTAATTATATTCACAATTATAAGCAGATGAGAAATACAAGAATTGATACATACCAACATCTCAAGTACTCTAGTTGTTGACCTTGATCGTTGTGTAGCCTTTAGTTTTTGCTTGCTCCTATTGACTCTATTTATTAGGCTAATACGTTGTAAATGACGAGTTACATACACAAAGTTCAGCAAATCAACATTACAACTTATCACAAAGACAACATTGGATTTTCAAACTAGACCTTCTCTGAAACCAAATGACATCTAAGAAAAACTACAAGTCGTGAACCCCACCCTTTCATAAATTATACACATCTATAAAAATAAAGAAACGAAAAGATTTTACAATAAATCTATAGAACATTTTCTATAAATTATACACAACTGAAATATACTACAAGATATTCTCTTAATTGATATCCTCAACTCTCTTGTGGTTAAGTTCATTAATACTCCAATTTTAAAGTTACAAGAATTAAGCTATATGAGAAAATTACTTACAAAGCATACAACTAAAATATCTTACACAAGCACTAGACACTTAAGTTAACAGAAAATGATTTACAAGCACAAAAAATGTTGGAAAGTCCGAGTCTTAGAACCATATCTAAAAGCTTATCCAACTTTGTTCTTAATGATTACAAATAGACTTGTTAGAGTAGATTTGAGAGAATAATGTGATGATTTGATTATGCCTCTTAGGGCAGAATATATACAACATAGATAATCTTATCTAAGGATAAGATATGGAAAATATGGAAAAGATAACAATACAAAGATATATGGAAACAATATCTAATCCTATCTTTAATACCCCCCTCAAGTTGGAGCATGAGGATCTAGAATGCCCAACTTGGAAGACAGGTAGACAAACTGAGGTGATGGTAATGCCTTTGTAAGAATGTCTGCAGGCTGATGTGTCGTAGAAATGTGAGAGGTGACGACCTTGCCTGCGACAATCAAATCTCGAACGTAATGACAGTCTATTTCTATATGCTTGGTTCGCTCGTGAAATACCGGATTAGAAGATATGTGAAGTGCTGCCTGACTGTCACAGTAAAGTCGAACCGGAGGTGAGTGATCAAAGCCAAGTGAAAGAAGAAGAGATCGTAACCACACAATCTCACAACAAGTGACCGCCATGGCCCTATATTCAGCCTCAGCAGACGAACGAGATACCGTCGGTTGTTTCTTGGTGCGTCATGAGACGGGAGATCGACCAAGCATTACAAAATAACCGGTGACGGAACGACGAGTTTTAGGACAAGTCGCCCAGTCCGAGTCACAGAACGCAGAGAGACGAAGCGAGCTGTGACGAGATAGGTGAAGGCCTTGCCCGGGATGAGTCTTGAGAAACCGAACGACACGAAGAGCAGCCAACCAATGTGCTTCCTTTGGTTGGCGCATGAACTGAGACAAGATATGAACGGAGAAACATAGATCCGGTGACGGAACGACGAGTTTTAGGACAAGTCGCCCAGTCCGAGTCACAGAACGCAGAGAGACGAAGCGAGCTGTGACGAGATAGGTGAAGGCCTTGCCCGGGATGAGTCTTGAGAAACCGAACGACACGAAGAGCAGCCAACCAATGTGCTTCCTTTGGTTGGCGCATGAACTGAGACAAGATATGAACGGAGAAACATAGATCCGGGCGGGTAATGGTCAAGTAAATTAGTCTCCTAATGAGACGCCGATAAGCTTCCGGGTCATGATGATCAGGGCCTGTAGCTTTGGCGAGCTGATGATTGGAGTCCATAGGCGAGTCACATGGTTTGGATCCAAGAAGGCCTGTATCAGAAATAATTTGTAGAGCATATTTGCGTTGCGAAACAAATAGACCGGATGGATTACGAGCAATTTCAAGGCCAAGAAAATACTTAAGTACGCCAAGGTCTTTCATGTGGAAGCAACGACTCAGGTAAGCTTTAAAGGAGGAGATGGCTGCCGAGTTGTTACCTGAGATGATCAAGTCGTCCACATAGATGAGAATGTGAATAACGTTGCCATTCTGATGCATGGAAAAAATCGAGTAATCAGCGTAATTTTGTTGAAAACCAAAAGCTCGAAGGGCAGTGGCCAACTTAGAAAACCAATTTCTAGGAGCTTGACGAAGACCATAGAGTGACTTTCGAAGCTTGCAGACCTGACCCGGAGGAATACGAGAGTAGCCAGGAGGTGGAGTCATATATACCACCTCATCAAGATCGCCGTGGAGAAATGCGTTGTGAACGTCCATTTGATGAAGCTCCCAACCACGAATAACAGCGACGGAGAGGAATACTCGTACAATAACCATTTTGGCAACGGGGGCGAAAGTCTCGTTAAAGTCGATGCCCTCAAACTGCCTATTTCCAAGAGCCACAAGGCGAGCTTTGTATCGCTCGATGGTGCCGTCAGATTTGTATTTGATGCGATAGACCCACTTGCACCCAATTGGTCTCGTTCCGACAGGTAAATCAGATATCTCCCAAGTCGAGTTACGCTCTAAAGCAGCTAATTCCGAGAGCATCGCAACGCGCCAAGGAGCATGTTGAGATGCTTCTTTGAAGGAGGTTGGTTCATGACCAACAGTAATGGCGGCGAGAAATCTGGCATGGTTAGACGAAAAATTATTGCAGGAAACATAGGCAGCGATAGGATATTGCTTACCCGAGGAAGCTGACTGTGAGGGTGACGTGAGAGGGGGGTCTTGACTTTGCAGCGTATGACATACATAATCTTTGAGAAGCACATATGTGTGGCGAGGGCGTTCACTTCGCCGAATTTTCGGAGCCGGCGAATCAGAGGGAAGCAGGGGACAAGAATCCGATGAAGATAGCAAAGGAGAAGTGGACTGAGAGGGTGGAGGCATACTCGACAGAGGTGGTTGTGATGGTTCAGCTAGAGGTTCTGAGGGAATCGGTGTGTTGTATATAGCTGGAGTAGACGCCATTGGCGGGACAACTCCCCCTGTCGTTGAACTTGGATTTGACAGGAAGGGAAAAGAGTCTTCGTAAAACACCACGTCACGAGAGACGAAGATGCATCCAGTGGAGATGTCGTAGATACGCCATCCACGCTTTCCTGGTGGATATCCTAGAAAGACGCCTTTGATGCTGCGGGCTGCGAACTTGTCAGTTGGTTTTGGTTGACGAGCAGCGTAACAGAGGCAGCCAAAAACTCGAAGTTGAGAGTATAAAGGAGGTTTGCCGAACAACAGCTCGTATGGAGTACGATTGGCGAGCAGCGGGGTTGGCGTCCGATTGATGAGATAGCAGGCCGTCAGAATGCATTCACCCAAAAAGTGACCGGGAGTGTAGCTTGAAATCGTAGGGCTCGGGCAACATTTAAAATATGTCGATGTTTGCGCTCTGCCCGACCATTCTGTTGAGGTGTGTACACACATGAGCTTTCAAATAGGATGCCTTGACTTGCAAGATATGGTTGTAGGGAGATAAATTCGGCTCCATTGTCTGAACGAAGACGCTGAACTGGTTTGGAGAACTGAGTCTTCGTCATGGCGATGAAGTCACGAATGATTTTGGAGACCTCTGACTTATATTTCATAAGAAACACCCATGTAGATCTAGAAAAATCATCTATAATGGTTAAAAAATATGAAGCACCGGTACTAGAAAGGGTGCTATAAGGACCCCAAATATCACAATGAATCAAGTGAAACAAATCTTCAGCTTTATTTGAACTTAAAGGAAAAGAATTTCTGGTTTGTTTTGCTTTGAAGCATACATCACAAGGGCTATTTTCTACGGGAGAACTAGATAATTTTAAACTAGCTAAGACCGATGAAGAGGGATGTCCCATACGAAGATGCCACAGAGATGGAGAAGCGGTTGATGCAGAGAGACAATGTTGTTGAAGCTGATGTCCGAAGCTGCGCAGCCAGTAGACCCCTCCCCTTGGTTCACCCACACCAATCAACATCCTCGAATTGTGTTCCTGAATAATAATAAGTCTATTAGTTAGTGTAATCACACAAGAACCATCGTTGGCAAGTTGCCATAGAGAAATAAGATTGCAATCTAATTCAGGAATGTAAAGAACGTGATCAAGTTTAGTGTTTGGTGAGAACACAAGAGATCCTTCTTGAGTAGCGGAAGCGAAACGATTATCTGGAAGTTTAATGGACACAGGAGGAATAGAGACAAAATTTTGAAGAAGATCTTTGTTTCCAGTCATGTGCAGGGATGCTCCTGTGTCGAGAATCCATGAAGTAGACGTACCAGAGGAGTTGTTTGTGGCGCCAGGCTGAGATTTCAGAGAACTGATGACTTCGAGGACAGTTTGCCAGTCACTGTTTGATACTGCAGGGCCGAGTGCTGATTTATCTGATTCAGTGAGAGGAGGGTTCGAGGAAGGGTGAAGATAATAAGGAGAATCAACGTTATTGATTAAACCTTTTGTTTTGGGATCAACCATGATGTAGGTTGTGAAGAAACGTCAGAAGAAGGGAGAAAGAAGATAGGAAAAAAAACGTGTTTTTAGAAAACCTGCTCCGATACCATGTTAGAGTAGATTTGGGAGAATAATGTGATGATTTGATTAGGCCTCTTAGGGCAGAATATATACAACATAGACAATCTTATCTAAGGATAAGATATGGAAAATATGGAAAAGATAACAATACAAAGATATATGGAAACAATATCTAATCTTATCTTTAATAAGACTCATGTCAGCACCTTGATGAGGTAATTATATATGTTCAGTAGTATATCTAACCAAATGCACACCCAAACTTCAAATAGGAAAAAAAATACAATACATAATATGACAATTAAAGACGAAACAGATTATACTCTAAGTTAGTCCAAATTTGTAGAGGTAACTCTTTTTATAACACTGCAAAATCAGTATTCAAGAAAGTTAGTCCAAAGTTCTATAATAAAATCACCCAAATAATCAAATTATATTACGTTTTTTTCTTCTTAATCTATGGATATTACGTTTTTTTCTCTATTGCTGGTTCTTCCACACTGTGGTAACATATAACTAGCTATCTTCCAAGTCTATAGTGCTTGTACACTTTTTTGATTTTGAAGAATTATTTGTCATCAAGATTAAAAGACCTAATAACAAAGAAAAAAATTAAGTGGTCGTGTGGATGCTCCTAGAGAATAATGTAACACCTATACTTTCTTTCTCTGTTCTGTTTTACTAAGGCTCATGCAGATAAACTAGTGATAACTGATAAACTAGTGATAACAGTTCGGAAGAATCAATACTCAACTACTCAAGTTAATTCAGCAATAAGGTAAAGCAAGATATAAATTATATAAACATGCATCTTAATGGTAGCATAGTTCTATTCCGATGACCAACTTCTATGTTTCTCGCCTATTTTACGACATCAACTTTATCTAATTTGAAGCTGTAATGAAACTTATTCTTTCCTTCATCTTGATCACAACTCCATCGAGAGCTAATAATTAGGTTTTGCAAAATCAAATATCCAATCAAAGCAAATAATAAGGTTTTGTGAAATCAAATATCCAATCCAAGCTGATAATCAAGTTTTGCAAATTATGTCTTCCATTACAAAATTAAATAAAACTAGATCAAATTTAAAAGAGGAACATTTCTATTAACACTGAAGCAATTACTCATACCTCTCGACGGCTCATGTAATTGATTTAGCTGGCTGGCGACGAAGGTGGAGGAGACAAGGGGTAGTGGTGGCTGGCCGACAACGATAGTGACACAGAGCGGCTGAAAGAGTGCGAAACCTTATGCTTTCATGGCGGACGATGGAGAATCAAGAGAGAAGTGCAAGGCTAGGGATTCGAAGGATTATTTTATTTTTGTTGTAATAAACTTTTGGTCTCCCGCGAATAAAAAAAGTTTTTTATTTGATTTAAAATCAAATTTTATAGTGACAAATCTTCTTTCCTCATCGAAGAACATGTATATGCGACAACTTTATTGTTTTGTCACCCAAAACAATAAAGTTGCGATGAAATACATGTTTTGTCACCGAAAGCTCTTCTTTTGTGATGAAGCAAAATTTACGTCACCGTTATACTATTTTAATGACGAAGGCAAATTTTGTCGCCTATTGGTGAATTTCTGTGACAAAAATATTTCCGTCGCCCTTAATATGAAAGTTCGTCATAAAATCCCATCTTTCTTGTACTGAACACACGATATTATCCCGGTTGATACGATTGGGTTATAAACTTGATGATTTTACCCTTCCTTACTTAAATTAGTCGTGCAAACTAGCTTGTTTAATATAGCCGCGCAACTACCCATCCAAATAGGTAAACAGTAGCGTCCAGATAGGGTGAGCCTATTATTACGAGTGCAAGGTATCCCATTTGATTTAGTGTAAGTAAATAAAATACCTTAGTATCCGCTCCGCTTAATAATACGCATTTTTTTCTTGCACTTTTTAGCCACCCCAGTTGCACTATTTTTCTTGTAGTTTATAATCCGAGTGACATATTAAAACACGTCTAACAAATAAAATCCATTAATATTTTACACCATAGAGTCTATTCATATCTGAATTATAATTGTCATCTCTTTTGCTAGAATTTTGCAATGACTCTATATTTCCAATAATTCAATAACTAAATAAAATTATCGATCATACTCGTATTTGTTGGCGCCAAGATTTGTTATCTTCGAAACTAGCAACTATAAAAAAATGAAAAGGAGTCTACTCTCTTTTGAAACACTTGTAGATTTAAAGCCCCAAACAAGATTCATTTTGGTATGTTGACCCATTTTTAATTGTGAAGAATGAGTTATCATAAAGTCAATATGAAGTGTTTATGCCAGCCATTGACAGATTTAAGTGTCGACAAGCTGATGATAGGCGTTTCTCTCAAGCTGATGAAGTATCACAAAGTTCATTTTGTTTCTATAATTCTTTGTTTTTATAATTCCACTTTCATGTTTGATTCATGGCTATTTTTATTTATTTACTCAATCTTCAATTTAGAAGCCCATTTCATATTTTGAACTTAAGAGCTTCTTGCCAACACAGAAATGTATACGATGTCAGTTAAGTTGCTTCATCGATCATATCCATATGCAACAAATTTGATTGCATTTACTTTCTAATCACAAAAGGTCACCCATTCTTATCTCTTCGTATTGTTTGTATATGATAGTAATGCACCCCAATAAAAGAAATCTATACATTTTTCGTAAGTTTTGACCTAAGTTTAATTGTGAAGAATGAGTTATCATTAGTTAATAGGAAGTGTTTATGTCAATCATTGGCAGATTTAAGTGGGTTGATATACACACATTTTCTTTTGCTATTTTCACTCAAAGTAATAAATTTTTCTGAAATTTTTATATAATTATACTATGCAGTTACATTGTAACATATATTATATAAGTGTCAAATCAATATTGTAAAGATCGGTATTCCACTTTAAAACTTCCATAGTGAGAAAAAATGTGTATATGTTTACAGTATTATTAATTAATATGTCAAAAAATTGATGCGTAAACTAACATATATATATATTACACGCATATAAATTGATAAATTGTTGTTTAGCGTCTAGAAATTAATAATGAGATCATGGTTATTTTATAAAATAAATTAGTAGCGCAATTTTTTCTTTTTTATACTCGGGTATTCATTATAATATTATACCTACACGTAATATTTGCGTGATACTTCTTCTCACCTACGCATTTCATTATATGAGCCTAAATAGCAAAAACAATGAGTTTATTTATGAGTGTCACAAAGTTGATGATAAGCGATTCTCTCATGTCGAAGATAAGTGTCACCAAGTTTATTTTGTTGGTAGAATTTCACTTTTAGCTTTAATTCATGAATATATTTATTTATTTACTCAATATTAATTAAGAAGCCCATATCATCTTTTGAAGTCTTTGCCAACATACAAAGTCAGGTAAGTTGCTTGATCATATCCCTATGTAACAAATTTGATTCCATTTACTTTCTAAACAGAAAAGGTTACCCATCCTTATCTCTTCATATTGTTTGTATATGGTAGTAATGCACCACAAGAAAAGAAATCTCAACATTTTATATAACTTTAACTATCGAAACAACGTCATTTCTTCGCATCCTTGATCTATATATACCGTTTCATTTCACTCCATTCTCCACACATTTATCTCACTCAAGAGCATACAAACACAACCACAAAAATCACTAAAACAATCCTTATAATCTAAACATGTCTTTTCCAACCGCTTCCGCCCTAGCAAGAATCACTCGAGTCATCGAGAAGACATCGAGTGGGCGGGAGTTTAGGGTTCGAGACACGTCCTTAGCCGACTATGGTCGGGTCCAAATCCAGTTGGCGGAGTCGAAGATGCCCGGATTGACCGCTTGTCGGTCTGAGTTCGGTGTCTCGCAACCTCTTAAGGGAACACGGATCACGGGGAGCGTCCACGTGACCACCCAAACGGCCGTCATGATCGAGACTCTAACGGCCTTGGGCGCCTCCGTTCGATGGTGCTCCTCCGACCCCTTCTCTACTGAGGACCACGCTGCAGCCACCATTGCACGTGACTCTGCTTCCGTCTTTGCATGGAAGGGTCAATCCCTTGAGGTTAATTTGTTTTCCCCTACTTAGATCATTCATCTATTCACATACTAAAACAGTTCGAGAAGATTGGGCGATTCCCCTAATTAGATCATTCATCTATCTAATAATTTGTTTTCCCCTACTTAGACACTTAACTAGTTTAAATTTGATTTTAATCATAATTTTTGTATGAGTTTAGGATTACTGGTGGTCTCTAGACAAGGCTTTGGATTGGGGCCGCGAGAGTGGGCCACAATTATTGGTAGACGAAGGTGGAGATGCCACCCTTTTCATCCATGAGGGGGTGAGGATAGAGCAAGAGTTTGAGAAGTTCGGGCGATTCCCCGAATCGTTGAATGTCGAGAACGAAAGACAAAGGATAATGGAACAAGTTATCAGGGATTCGGTCAAGCTTAACCCAAGGAGGTTTAGGAGTATCAAAGAAGCCTTAGTTGGTGTGTCAGAACACACTAGCTTTGGTGTTAGAAGGTTGCATCAGTTGCAAACTAAGGAAACTCTCTTATTTCCCGCAATTAATGTCAATGATTCTGCCTTAAGAAGGGTACGTAAAGAATACTGAAGCATGAAGAAACAATTTTGTTGTAATCTCGTAAATTAGAATTGATATTTTTTTTGATATGTTAGAGTATTGTAAATGTAGATTGAAAGCATCCAAGGAAGCTATCAATCCTTCCTCGAGGGTCTTCTAAGAGCCACTGATTACGCCACTATTCCCGGCAGTGTGGCCATTGTATTAGGCTTTGGAGATGTTGGTAGAGGTTGCGCAACTAGTCTCAGAAGGGCTGGAGCTCAAGTTTTTGTCACGGAAATCGACCCTAGTCGTGCACTAGAAGCTGTTATGGAAGGGTTTCCAGTTCGTACCCTAGATGATGTCGTGTCACAAGTCGACTTCTTTGTCTCAGCCACTATGAACAGGGACGTCATCACAGTCGAACACATGAAGCAGATGAAAAACGACGCCATTGTCTTGAATGTGGGACAATTTGAGAATGAGATTGACGTGGAGGGCCTCAAGGCTTACCCTGGTGTTAGGAGGGTCACAATCAAGCCCTTTTTGTCGGACCGGTTCACCTTTTCCGGGTCCAACAAGAGTATTATTGTCCTTGCTGAAGGAAGGAGGATTAACTCTACTTTCGCATCGGGTCAACCAAGCTTTTTGAGGTCATGCTCGTTGACTAATCATGTGATGGCTCAACTCGAGCTTTGGAGGGAACGAGCTTCGGCCAAGTTTCAAAGAAGGGTTTATGAGTTTCCAAGACACTTGGATGAAAAGGTGGCGAGGATACACCTTGCCAGGCTTGGAGGGAGATTAACGAAGCTTAACAACGAGCAAGCTAGTTACCTTAATGTTCCAGTCGAAGGTCCTTTCGCAGTGAGGCGCCTTATCGCGTGAAATAGTAGTTGAATCCTTTGAAATAATTGGTGGCATGGATTGTGTAATCCATTTGCCAAACTCTTTGAATAAAATGGCGAGATGAAATAAGGACTGTATAGTTCAGATCAATATGAGATGAATAAAGAAATGGTAAGCCATGGTTTTGTTGCTTTGTATTAGAGCTATTTTGTTGTCTTCTTTAACAAAATGTGGCTCCTAGGTTATGAGTCACTTAATTGACAGTAAATTACACCAAAGTGAAGTGCACATACTTTCATAACACCATTTGGGCATAATATGATCAATCTATAATGCCCATATGACAAAAGTAAATTGGAAGATGCGGACTAAGGCATACTTTATTGAAGAAGCATTTAGTAAGCAAAATCATACTCAAGTCATCCCTAGTGTGTGTTGTCACCAACCTCAAGTCATTTTTTCCATTAAACATTCATAAATGACATAAGAAGTATGCTAAGATGTTCCACAAGTAGATATCTGATAAAGCAAGAAAAAAATGTCAAATTATGAACCCATGCTGATGACAAAAGACAACAAGTAATTACCACGAGGCTTATTACTTCATTACTTGACTAACAACAACAACAAAAACAATCGACCCAGTTTACTGTCGACGAAGTAAAGTCTGGAGGGTCAGATGGGGACAATCCCTATCCTAACAACTCGTCGGAGGATGTGGACCAACAAGCCCAAGACCTAAGACTCGTATCATACAAGAAGAAAAAATATTGAAACCAGCCCAAAAAAAGAATCATAAAAGGGATGCGAAAAAGACTGAGTTTGGGTCCAGAAACACTCCCGGGCCTCCAAAGGCACTCCAACTGACGATTATCTATGGTTCTACCACCTTGATTAGGGATGACAATGAATGGGGTGCAAGATGGATGAATCACATCCATTCCCTGATCCATGGGTTGGATGACTCATCCAAACCATCCACATATGTAATGGGGCATCATCCGCTCCAACCCACTCAATCTTCCGCGGGTGATCGGGTGAAAATTGTATAAAAAAAAACTAAAGAAAAAATGAGATTTAATTAGGCTAAAATACTATAAACAGAAATATAATCCAAATGTAACAAAGTAGTAAACATCGTTCAAATACATCAAATATCAAATATTGAGGAGTGACCGAGTGAAATGTGAGAAAACTTAGTTTGTTTATATGTAGGGTTTTAAAAATAGCAGGTGAGGGGTGGATGTCGATCGAGTTGGGTGGGTCGGGTCGGGTGGGTTAGAATGGTAATCCACACCCGATCCATTCACCTGTCGTCCAACTTCCACCCACGTTTTGTTATCTTCGAAACTAGCTACTATAAAAAAATGAAAAGGAGTCTACTCTCTTTTGAAACACTTGTAGATTTAAAGCTCAAACAAGATTCATTTTGGTATGTTGACCCATTTTTAATTGTGAAGAATGAGTTATCATGAAGTCAATATGAAGTGTTTATGCCAGCCATTGACAGATTTAAGTGTCAACAAGCTGATGATAGGCGTTTCTCTCAAGCTGATGAAGTATCACAAAGTTCATTTTGTTTCATAATTCTTTGTTTTTATAATTCCACTTTCATGTTTGATTCATGGCTATTTTTATTTATTTACTCAATCTTCAATTTAGAAGCCCATTTCATATTTTGAACTTATGAGCTTCTTGCCAACACAGAAATGTATACGATGTCAGTTAAGTTGCTTCATCGATCGTATCCATATGCAACAAATTTGATTGCATTTACTTTCTAATCACAAAAGGTCACCCATTCTTATCTCTTCGTATTGTTTGTATATGATAGTAATGCACCCCAATAAAAGAAATCTATACATTTCTCGTAAGTTTTGACCTAAGTTTAATTGTGAAGAATGAGTTATCATTAGTTAATAGGAAGTGTTTATGTCACTCATTGGCAGATTTAAGTGGGTTGATATACACACATTTTCTTTTGCTATTTTCACTCAAAGCAATAAATTTTTCTGAAATTTTTATATAATTATACTATGCAGTTACATTGTAACATATATTATATAAGTGTCAAATCAATATTGTAAAGATCGGTATTCCACTTTAAAACTTCCATAGTGAGAAAAAATGTGTATATGTTTACAATATTATTAATTAATATGTCAAAAAATTGATGCGTAAACTAACATATATATATATATATATATTACACGCATATAAATTGATAAATTGTTGTTTAGCGTCTAGAAATTAATAATGAGATCATGGTTATTTTATAAAATAAATTAGTAGCGCAATTTTTTCTTTTTTATACTCGGGTATTCATTATAATATTATACCTACGCGTAATATTTGCGTGATACTTCTTCTCACCTACGCATTTCATTATATGAGCCTAAATAGCAAAAACAATGAGTTTATTTATGAGTGTCACAAAGTTGATGATAAGCGATTCTCTCATGTCGAAGATAAGTGTCACCAAGTTTATTTTGTTGGTAGAATTTCACTTTTAGCTTTAATTCATGAATATATTTATTTATTTACTCAATATTAATTAAGAAGCCCATATCATCTTTTGAAGTCTTTGCCAACATACAAAGTCAGGTAAGTTGCTTGATCATATCCCTATGTAACAAATTTGATTCCATTTACTTTCTAAACAGAAAAGGTTACCCATCCTTATCTCTTCATATTGTTTGTATATGGTAGTAATGCACCACAAGAAAAGAAATCTCAACATTTTATATAACTTTAACTATCGAAACAACGTCATTTCTTCGCATCCTTGATCTATATATACCGTTTCATTTCACTCCATTCTCCACACATTTATCTCACTCAAGAGCATACAAACACAACCACAAAAATCACTAAAACAATCCTTATAATCTAAACATGTCTTTTCCAACCGCTTCCGCCCTAGCAAGAATCACTCGAGTCATCGAGAAGACATCGAGTGGGCGGGAGTTTAGGGTTCGAGACACGTCCTTAGCCGACTATGGTCGGGTCCAAATCCAATTGGCGGAGTCGAGGATGCCCGGATTGACCGCTTGTCGGTCTGAGTTCGGTGTCTCGCAACCTCTTAAGGGAACACGGATCACGGGGAGCGTCCACGTGACCACCCAAACAGCCGTCATGATCGAGACTCTAACGGCCTTGGGCGCCTCCGTTCGATGGTGCTCCTCCGACCCCTTCTCTACTGAGGACCACGCTGCAGCCACCATTGCACGTGACTCTGCTTCCGTCTTTGCATGGAAGGGTCAATCCCTTGAGGTTAATTTGTTTTCCCCTACTTAGATCATTCATCTATTCACATACTAAAACAGTTCGAGAAGATTGGGCGATTCCCCTAATTAGATCATTCATCTATCTAATAATTTGTTTTCCCCTACTTAGACACTTAACTAGTTTAAATTTGATTTTAATCATAATTTTTGTATGAGTTTAGGATTACTGGTGGTCTCTAGACAAGGCTTTGGATTGGGGCCGCGAGAGTGGGCCACAATTATTGGTAGACGAAGGTGGAGATGCCACCCTTTTCATCCATGAGGGGGTGAGGATAGAGCAAGAGTTTGAGAAGTTCGGGCGATTCCCCGAATCGTTGAATGTCGAGAACGAAAGACAAAGGATAATGGAACAAGTTATCAGGGATTCGGTCAAGCTTAACCCAAGGAGGTTTAGGAGTATCAAAGAAGCCTTAGTTGGTGTGTCAGAACACACTAGCTTTGGTGTTAGAAGGTTGCATTAGTTGCAAACTAAGGAAACTCTCTTATTTCCCGCAATTAATGTCAATGATTCTGCCTTAAGAAGGGTACGTAAAGAATACTGAAGCATGAAGAAACAATTTTGTTGTAATCTCGTAAATTAGAATTGATATTTTTTTTGATATGTTTGAGTATTGTAAATGTAGATTGAAAGCATCCAAGGAAGCTATCAATCCTTCCTCGAGGGTCTTCTAAGAGCCACTGATTACGCCACTATTCCCGGCAGTGTGGCCATTGTATTAGGCTTTGGAGATGTTGGTAGAGGTTGCGCAACTAGTCTCAGAAGGGCTGGAGCTCAAGTTTTTGTCACGGAAATCGACCCTAGTCGTGCACTAGAAGCTGTTATGGAAGGGTTTCCAGTTCGTACCCTAGATGATGTCGTGTCACAAGTCGACTTCTTTGTCTCAGCCACTATGAACAGGGACGTCATCACAGTCGAACACATGAAGCAGATGAAAAACGACGCCATTGTCTTGAATGTGGGACAATTTGAGAATGAGATTGACGTGGAGGGCCTCAAGGCTTACCCTGGTGTTAGGAGGGTCACAATCAAGCCCTTTTTGTCGGACCGGTTCACCTTTTCCGGGTCCAACAAGAGTATTATTGTCCTTGCTAAAGGAAGGAGGATTAACTCTGCTTTCGCATCGGGTCAACCAAGCTTTTTGAGGTCATGCTCATTGACTAATCATGTGATGGCTCAACTCGAGCTTTGGAGGGAACGAGCTTCGGCCAAGTTTCAAAGAAGGGTTTATGAGTTTCCAAGACACTTGGATGAAAAGGTGGCGAGGATACACCTTGCCAAGCTTGGAGGGAGACTAACGAAGCTTAACAACGAGCAAGCTAGTTACCTTAATGTTCCAGTCGAAGGTCCTTCCGCAGTGAGGCGCCTTATCGCGTGAAATAGTAGTTGAATCCTTTGAAATAATTGGTGGCATGGATTGTGTAATCCATTTGCCAAACTCTTTGAATACAATGGCGAGATGAAATAAGGACTGTATAGTTCAGATCAATATGAGATGAATAAAGAAATGGTAAGCCATGGTTTTGTTGCTTTGTATTAGAGCTATTTTGTTGTCTTCTTTAACAAAATGTGGCTCCTAGGTTATGAGTCACTTAATTGACAGTAAATTACACCAAAGTGAAGTGCACATACTTTCATAACACCATTTGGGCATAATATGATCAATCTATAATGCCCATATGACAAAAGTAAATTGGAAGATGCGGACTAAGGCATACTTTATTGAAGAAGCATTTAGTAAGCAAAATCATACTCAAGTCATCCCTAGTGTGTGTTGTCACCAACCTCAAGTCATTTTTTCCATTAAACATTCATAAATGACATAAGAAGTATGCTAAGATGTTCCACAAGTAGATACCTGATAAAGCAAGAAAAAAAATGTCAAATTATGAACCCATGCTGATGACAAAAGACAACAAGTAATTACCACGAGGCTTATTACTTCATTACTTGACTAACAACAACAACAAAAACAATCGACCCAGTTTACTGTCGACGAAGTAAAGTCTGGAGGGTCAGATGGGGACAATCCCTATCCTAACAACTCGTCGGAGGATGTGGACCAACAAGCCCAAGACCTAAGACTCGTATCATACAAGAAGAAAAAATATTGAAACCAGCCCAAAAAAAGAATCATAAAAGGGATGCGAAAAAGACTGAGTTTGGGTCCAGAAACACTCCCGCGCCTCCAAAGGCACTCCAACTGACGATTATCTATGGTTCTACCACCTTGATTAGGGATGACAATGAATGGGGTGAAAGATGGATGAACCACATCCATTCCCTGATCCATGGGTTGGATGACTCATCCAAACCATCCACATATGTAATGGGGCATCATCCGCTCCAACCCACTCAATCTTCCGCGGGTGATCGGGTGAAAATTGTATAAAAAAAAACTAAAGAAAAAATGAGATTTAATTAGGCTAAAATACTATAAACAGAAATATAATCCAAATGTAACAAAGTAGTAAACATCGTTCAAATACATCAAATATCAAATATTGAGGAGTGACCGAGTGAAATGTGAGAAAACTTAGTTTGTTTATATGTAGGGTTTTAAAAATAGCAGGTGAGGGGTGGATGTCGATCGAGTTGGGTGGGTCGGGTCGGGTGGGTGAGAATGGTAATCCACACCCGATCCATTCACCTGTCGTCCAACTTCCACCCACGTTTTGTTATCTTCGAAACTAGCTACTATAAAAAAATGAAAAGGAGTCTACTCTCTTTTGAAACACTTGTAGATTTAAAGCTCAAACAAGATTCATTTTGGTATGTTGACCCATTTTTAATTGTGAAGAATGAGTTATCATGAAGTCAATATGAAGTGTTTATGCCAGCCATTGACAGATTTAAGTGTCAACAAGCTGATGATAGGCGTTTCTCTCAAGCTGATGAAGTATCACAAAGTTCATTTTGTTTCATAATTCTTTGTTTTTATAATTCCACTTTCATGTTTGATTCATGGCTATTTTTATTTATTTACTGAATCTTCAATTTAGAAGCCCATTTCATATTTTGAACTTATGAGCTTCTTGCCAACACAGAAATGTATACGATGTCAGTTAAGTTGCTTCATCGATCGTATCCATATGCAACAAATTTGATTGCATTTACTTTCTAATCACAAAAGGTCACCCATTCTTATCTCTTCGTATTGTTTGTATATGATAGTAATGCACCCCAATAAAAGAAATCTATACATTTTTCGTAAGTTTTGACCTAAGTTTAATTGTGAAGAATGAGTTATCATTAGTTAATAGGAAGTGTTTATGTCAATCATTGGCAGATTTAAGTGGGTTGATATACACACATTTTCTTTTGCTATTTTCACTCAAAGCAATAAATTTTTCTGAAATTTTTATATAATTATACTATGCAGTTACATTGTAACATATATTATATAAGTGTCAAATCAATATTGTAAAGATCGGTATTCCACTTTAAAACTTCCATAGTGAGAAAAAATGTGTATATGTTTACAGTATTATTAATTAATATGTCAAAAAATTGATGCGTAAACTAACATATATATATATATATATTACACGCATATAAATTGATAAATTGTTGTTTAGCGTCTAGAAATTAATAATGAGATCATGGTTATTTTATAAAATAAATTAGTAGCGCAATTTTTTCTTTTTTATACTCGGGTATTCATTATAATATTATACCTACGCGTAATATTTGCGTGATACTTCTTCTCACCTACGCATTTCATTATATGAGCCTAAATAGCAAAAACAATGAGTTTATTTATGAGTGTCACAAAGTTGATGATAAGCGATTCTCTCATGTCGAAGATAAGTGTCACCAAGTTTATTTTGTTGGTAGAATTTCACTTTTAGCTTTAATTCATGAATATATTTATTTATTTACTCAATATTAATTAAGAAGCCCATATCATCTTTTGAAGTCTTTGCCAACATACAAAGTCAGGTAAGTTGCTTGATCATATCCCTATGTAACAAATTTGATTCCATTTACTTTCTAAACAGAAAAGGTTACCCATCCTTATCTCTTCATATTGTTTGTATATGGTAGTAATGCACCACAAGAAAAGAAATCTCAACATTTTATATAACTTTAACTATCGAAACAACGTCATTTCTTCGCATCCTTGATCTATATATACCGTTTCATTTCACTCCATTCTCCACACATTTATCTCACTCAAGAGCATACAAACACAACCACAAAAATCACTAAAACAATCCTTATAATCTAAACATGTCTTTTCCAACCGCTTCCGCCCTAGCAAGAATCACTCGAGTCATCGAGAAGACATCGAGTGGGCGGGAGTTTAGGGTTCGAGACACGTCCTTAGCCGACTATGGTCGGGTCCAAATCCAGTTGGCGGAGTCGAGGATGCCCGGATTGACCGCTTGTCGGTCTGAGTTCGGTGTCTCGCAACCTCTTAAGGGAACACGGATCACAGGGAGCGTCCACGTGACCACCCAAACGGCCGTCATGATCGAGACTCTAACGGCCTTGGGCGCCTCCGTTCGATGGTGCTCCTCCGACCCCTTCTGTACTGAGGACCACGCTGCAGCCACCATTGCACGTGACTCTGCTTCCGTCTTTGCATGGAAGGGTCAATCCCTTGAGGTTAATTTGTTTTCCCCTACTTAGATCATTCATCTATTCACATACTAAAACAGTTCGAGAAGATTGGGCGATTCCCCTAATTAGATCATTCATCTATCTAATAATTTGTTTTCCCCTACTTAGACACTTAACTAGTTTAAATTTGATTTTAATCATAATTTTTGTATGAGTTTAGGATTACTGGTGGTCTCTAGACAAGGCTTTGGATTGGGGCCGCGAGAGTGGGCCACAATTATTGGTAGACGAAGGTGGAGATGCCACCCTTTTCATCCATGAGGGGGTGAGGATAGAGCAAGAGTTCGAGAAGTTCGGGCGATTCCCCGAATCGTTGAATGTCGAGAACGAAAGACAAAGGATAATGGAACAAGTTATCAGGGATTCGGTCAAGCTTAACCCAAGGAGGTTTAGGAGTATCAAAGAAGCCTTAGTTGGTGTGTCAGAACACACTAGCTTTGGTGTTAGAAGGTTGCATCAGTTGCAAACTAAGGAAACTCTCTTATTTCCCGCAATTAATGTCAATGATTCTGCCTTAAGAAGGGTACGTAAAGAATACTGAAGCATGAAGAAACAATTTTGTTGTAATCTCGTAAATTAGAATTGATATTTTTTTTGATATGTTTGAGTATTGTAAATGTAGATTGAAAGCATCCAAGGAAGCTATCAATCCTTCCTCGAGGGTCTTCTAAGAGCCACTGATTACGCCACTATTCCCGGCAGTGTGGCCATTGTATTAGGCTTTGGAGATGTTGGTAGAGGTTGCGCAACTAGTCTCAGAAGGGCTGGAGCTCAAGTTTTTGTCACGGAAATCGACCCTAGTCGTGCACTAGAAGCTGTTATGGAAGGGTTTCCAGTTCGTACCCTAGATGATGTCGTGTCACAAGTCGACTTCTTTGTCTCAGCCACTATGAACAGGGACGTCATCACAGTCGAACACATGAAGCAGATGAAAAACGATGCCATTGTCTTGAATGTGGGACAATTTGAGAATGAGATTGACGTGGAGGGCCTCAAGGCTTACCCTGGTGTTAGGAGGGTCACAATCAAGCCCTTTTTGTCGGACCGGTTCACCTTTTCCAGGTCCAACAAGAGTATTATTGTCCTTGCTGAAGGAAGGAGGATTAACTCTGCTTTCGCATCGGGTCAACCAAGCTTTTTGAGGTCATGCTCGTTGACTAATCATGTGATGGCTCAACTCGAGCTTTGGAGGGAACGAGCTTCGGCCAAGTTTCAAAGAAGGGTTTATGAGTTTCCAAGACACTTGGATGAAAAGGTGGCGAGGATACACCTTGCCAGGCTTGGAGGGAGACTAACGAAGCTTAACAACGAGCAAGCTAGTTACCTTAATGTTCCAGTCGAAGGTCCTTTCGCAGTGAGGCGCCTTATCGCGTGAAATAGTAGTTGAATCCTTTGAAATAATTGGTGGCATGGATTGTGTAATCCATTTGCCAAACTCTTTGAATAAAATGGCGAGATGAAATAAGGACTGTATAGTTCAGATCAATATGAGATGAATAAAGAAATGGTAAGCCATGGTTTTGTTGCTTTGTATTAGAGCTATTTTGTTGTCTTCTTTAACAAAATGTGGCTCCTAGGTTATGAGTCACTTAATTGACAGTAAATTACACCAAAGTGAAGTGCACATACTTTCATAACACCATTTGGGCATAATATGATCAATCTATAATGCCCATATGACAAAAGTAAATTGGAAGATGCGGCCTAAGGCATACTTTATTGAAGAAGCATTTAGTAAGCAAAATCATACTCAAGTCATCCCTAGTGTGTGTTGTCACCAACCTCAAGTCATTTTTACCATTAAACATTCATAAATGACATAAGAAGTATGCTAAGATGTTCCACAAGTAGATACCTGATAAAGCAAGAAAAAATGTCAAATTATATATGAACCCATGCTGATGACAAAAGAAAACAAGTAATTACCACGAGGCTTATTACTTCATTACTTGACTAACAACAACAACAAAAACAATCGACCCAGTTTACTGTCGACGAAGTAAAGTCTGGAGGGTCAGATGGGGACAATCCCTATCCTAACAACTCGTCGGAGGATGTGGACCAACAAGCCCAAGACCTAAGACTCGTATCATACAAGAAGAAAAAATATTGAAACCAACCCAAAAAAAGAATCATAAAAGGGATGCGAAAAAGACTGAGTTTGGGTCCAGAAACACTCCCGCGCCTCCAAGGCACTCCAACTGACGATTATCTATGGTTCTACCACCTTGATTAGGGATGACAATGAATGGGGTGAAAGATGGATGAACCACATCCATTCCCTGATCCATGGGTTGGATGACTCATCCAAACCATCCACATATGTAATGGGGCATCATCCGCTCCAACCCACTCAATCTTCCGCGGGTGATTGGGTGAAAATTGTATAAAAAAAAACTAAAGAAAAAATGAGATTTAATTAGGCTAAAATACTATAAACAGAAATATAATCCAAATGTAACAAAGTAGTAAACATCGTTCAAATACATCAAATATCAAATATTGAGGAGTGACCGAGTGAAATGTGAGAAAAATTAGTTTGTTTATATGTAGGGTTTTAAAAATAGCAGGTGAGGGGTGGATGTCGATCGAGTTGGGTGGGTCGGGTCGGGTGGGTGAGAATGGTAATCCACACCCGATCCATTCACCTGTCGTCCAACTTCCACCCACGTTTTGTTATCTTCGAAACTAGCTACTATAAAAAAATGAAAAGGAGTCTACTCTCTTTTGAAACACTTGTAGATTTAAAGCTTAAACAAGATTCATTTTGGTATGTTGACCCATTTTTAATTGTGAAGAATGAGTTATCATGAAGTCAATATGAAGTGTTTATGCCAGCCATTGACAGATTTAAGTGTCAACAAGCTGATGATAGGCGTTTCTCTCAAGCTGATGAAGTATCACAAAGTTCATTTTGTTTCATAATTCTTTGTTTTTATAATTCCACTTTCATGTTTGATTCATGGCTATTTTTATTTATTTACTGAATCTTCAATTTAGAAGCCCATTTCATATTTTGAACTTATGAGCTTCTTGCCAACACAGAAATGTATACGATGTCAGTTAAGTTGCTTCATCGATCGTATCCATATGCAACAAATTTGATTGCATTTACTTTCTAATCACAAAAGGTCACCCATTCTTATCTCTTCGTATTGTTTGTATATGATAGTAATGCACCCCAATAAAAGAAATCTATACATTTTTCGTAAGTTTTGACCTAAGTTTAATTGTGAAGAATGAGTTATCATTAGTTAATAGGAAGTGTTTATGTCAATCATTGGCAGATTTAAGTGGGTTGATATACACACATTTTCTTTTGCTATTTTCACTCAAAGCAATAAATTTTTCTGAAATTTTTATATAATTATACTATGCAGTTACATTGTAACATATATTATATAAGTGTCAAATCAATATTGTAAAGATCGGTATTCCACTTTAAAACTTCCATAGTGAGAAAAAATGTGTATATGTTTACAGTATTATTAATTAATATGTCAAAAAATTGATGCGTAAACTAACATATATATATATATATATTACACGCATATAAATTGATAAATTGTTGTTTAGCGTCTAGAAATTAATAATGAGATCATGGTTATTTTATAAAATAAATTAGTAGCGCAATTTTTTCTTTTTTATACTCGGGTATTCATTATAATATTATACCTACGCGTAATATTTGCGTGATACTTCTTCTCACCTACGCATTTCATTATATGAGCCTAAATAGCAAAAACAATGAGTTTATTTATGAGTGTCACAAAGTTGATGATAAGCGATTCTCTCATGTCGAAGATAAGTGTCACCAAGTTTATTTTGTTGGTAGAATTTCACTTTTAGCTTTAATTCATGAATATATTTATTTATTTACTCAATATTAATTAAGAAGCCCATATCATCTTTTGAAGTCTTTGCCAACATACAAAGTCAGGTAAGTTGCTTGATCATATCCCTATGTAACAAATTTGATTCCATTTACTTTCTAAACAGAAAAGGTTACCCATCCTTATCTCTTCATATTGTTTGTATATGGTAGTAATGCACCACAAGAAAAGAAATCTCAACATTTTATATAACTTTAACTATCGAAACAACGTCATTTCTTCGCATCCTTGATCTATATATACCGTTTCATTTCACTCCATTCTCCACACATTTATCTCACTCAAGAGCATACAAACACAACCACAAAAATCACTAAAACAATCCTTATAATCTAAACATGTCTTTTCCAACCGCTTCCGCCCTAGCAAGAATCACTCGAGTCATCGAGAAGACATCGAGTGGGCGGGAGTTTAGGGTTCGAGACACGTCCTTAGCCGACTATGGTCGGGTCCAAATCCAGTTGGCGGAGTCGAGGATGCCCGGATTGACCGCTTGTCGGTCTGAGTTCGGTGTCTCGCAACCTCTTAAGGGAACACGGATCACAGGGAGCGTCCACGTGACCACCCAAACGGCCGTCATGATCGAGACTCTAACGGCCTTGGGCGCCTCCGTTCGATGGTGCTCCTCCGACCCCTTCTGTACTGAGGACCACGCTGCAGCCACCATTGCACGTGACTCTGCTTCCGTCTTTGCATGGAAGGGTCAATCCCTTGAGGTTAATTTGTTTTCCCCTACTTAGATCATTCATCTATTCACATACTAAAACAGTTCGAGAAGATTGGGCGATTCCCCTAATTAGATCATTCATCTATCTAATAATTTGTTTTCCCCTACTTAGACACTTAACTAGTTTAAATTTGATTTTAATCATAATTTTTGTATGAGTTTAGGATTACTGGTGGTCTCTAGACAAGGCTTTGGATTGGGGCCGCGAGAGTGGGCCACAATTATTGGTAGACGAAGGTGGAGATGCCACCCTTTTCATCCATGAGGGGGTGAGGATAGAGCAAGAGTTCGAGAAGTTCGGGCGATTCCCCGAATCGTTGAATGTCGAGAACGAAAGACAAAGGATAATGGAACAAGTTATCAGGGATTCGGTCAAGCTTAACCCAAGGAGGTTTAGGAGTATCAAAGAAGCCTTAGTTGGTGTGTCAGAACACACTAGCTTTGGTGTTAGAAGGTTGCATCAGTTGCAAACTAAGGAAACTCTCTTATTTCCCGCAATTAATGTCAATGATTCTGCCTTAAGAAGGGTACGTAAAGAATACTGAAGCATGAAGAAACAATTTTGTTGTAATCTCGTAAATTAGAATTGATATTTTTTTTGATATGTTTGAGTATTGTAAATGTAGATTGAAAGCATCCAAGGAAGCTATCAATCCTTCCTCGAGGGTCTTCTAAGAGCCACTGATTACGCCACTATTCCCGGCAGTGTGGCCATTGTATTAGGCTTTGGAGATGTTGGTAGAGGTTGCGCAACTAGTCTCAGAAGGGCTGGAGCTCAAGTTTTTGTCACGGAAATCGACCCTAGTCGTGCACTAGAAGCTGTTATGGAAGGGTTTCCAGTTCGTACCCTAGATGATGTCGTGTCACAAGTCGACTTCTTTGTCTCAGCCACTATGAACAGGGACGTCATCACAGTCGAACACATGAAGCAGATGAAAAACGACGCCATTGTCTTGAATGTGGGACAATTTGAGAATGAGATTGACGTGGAGGGCCTCAAGGCTTACCCTGGTGTTAGGAGGGTCACAATCAAGCCCTTTTTGTCGGACCGGTTCACCTTTTCCGGGTCCAACAAGAGTATTATTGTCCTTGCTGAAGGAAGGAGGATTAACTCTGCTTTCGCATCGGGTCAACCAAGCTTTTTGAGGTCATGCTCGTTGACTAATCATGTGATGGCTCAACTCGAGCTTTGGAGGGAACGAGCTTCGGCCAAGTTTCAAAGAAGGGTTTATGAGTTTCCAAGACACTTGGATGAAAAGGTGGCGAGGATACACCTTGCCAGGCTTGGAGGGAGACTAACGAAGCTTAACAACGAGCAAGCTAGTTACCTTAATGTTCCAGTCGAAGGTCCTTTCGCAGTGAGGCGCCTTATCGCGTGAAATAGTAGTTGAATCCTTTGAAATAATTGGTGGCATGGATTGTGTAATCCATTTGCCAAACTCTTTGAATAAAATGGCGAGATGAAATAAGGACTGTATAGTTCAGATCAATATGACATGAATAAAGAAATGGTAAGCCATGGTTTTGTTGCTTTGTATTAGAGCTATTTTGTTGTCTTCTTTAACAAAATGTGGCTCCTAGGTTATGAGTCACTTAATTGACAGTAAATTACACCAAAGTGAAGTGCACATACTTTCATAACACCATTTGGGCATAATATGATCAATCTATAATGCCCATATGACAAAAGTAAATTGGAAGATGCGGCCTAAGGCATACTTTATTGAAGAAGCATTTAGTAAGCAAAATCATACTCAAGTCATCCCTAGTGTGTGTTTTCACCAACCTCAAGTCATTTTTTCCATTAAACATTCATAAATGACATAAGAAGTATGCTAAGATGTTCCACAAGTAGATACCTGATAAAGCAAGAAAAAATGTCAAATTATATATGAACCCATGCTGATGACAAAAGAAAACAAGTAATTACCACGAGGCTTATTACTTCATTACTTGACTAACAACAACAACAAAAACAATCGACCCAGTTTACTGTCGACGAAGTAAAGTCTGGAGGGTCAGATGGGGACAATCCCTATCCTAACAACTCGTCGGAGGATGTGGAGCAACAAGCCCAAGACCTAAGACTCGTATCATACAAGAAGAAAACATATTGAAACCAGCCCAAAAAAAGAATCATAAAAGGGATGCGAAAAAGACTGAGTTTGGGTCCAGAAACATTCCCGGGCCTCCAAAGGCACTCCAACTGACGATTATCTATGGTTCTACCACCTTGATTAGGGATGACAATGAATGGGGTGAAAGATGGATGAACCACATCCATTCCCTGATCCATGGGTTGGATGACTCATCCAAACCATCCACATATGTAATGGGGCATCATCCGCTCCAACCCACTCAATCTTCCGCGGGTGATCGGGTGAAAATTGTATAAAAAAAAACTAAAGAAAAAATGAGATTTAATTAGGCTAAAATACTATAAACAGAAATATAATCCAAATGTAACAAAGTAGTAAACATCGTTCAAATACATCAAATATCAAATATTGAGGAGTGACCGAGTGAAATGTGAGAAAACTTAGTTTGTTTATATGTAGGGTTTTAAAAATAGCAGGTGAGGGGTGGATGTCGATCGAGTTGGGTGGGTCGGGTCGGGTGGGTGAGAATGGTAATCCACACCCGATCCATTCACCTGTCGTCCAACTTCCACCCACGTTTTGTTATCTTCGAAACTAGCTACTATAAAAAAATGAAAAGGAGTCTACTCTCTTTTGAAACACTTGTAGATTTAAAGCTCAAACAAGATTCATTTTGGTATGTTGACCCATTTTTAATTGTGAAGAATGAGTTATCATGAAGTCAATATGAAGTGTTTATGCCAGCCATTGACAGATTTAAGTGTCAACAAGCTGATGATAGGCGTTTCTCTCAAGCTGATGAAGTATCACAAAGTTCATTTTGTTTCATAATTCTTTGTTTTTATAATTCCACTTTCATGTTTGATTCATGGCTATTTTTATTTATTTACTGAATCTTCAATTTAGAAGCCCATTTCATATTTTGAACTTATGAGCTTCTTGCCAACACAGAAATGTATACGATGTCAGTTAAGTTGCTTCATCGATCGTATCCATATGCAACAAATTTGATTGCATTTACTTTCTAATCACAAAAGGTCACCCATTCTTATCTCTTCGTATTGTTTGTATATGATAGTAATGCACCCCAATAAAAGAAATCTATACATTTTTCGTAAGTTTTGACCTAAGTTTAATTGTGAAGAATGAGTTATCATTAGTTAATAGGAAGTGTTTATGTCACTCATTGGCAGATTTAAGTGGGTTGATATACACACATTTTCTTTTGCTATTTTCACTCAAAGCAATAAATTTTTCTGAAATTTTTATATAATTATACTATGCAGTTACATTGTAACATATATTATATAAGTGTCAAATCAATATTGTAAAGATCGGTATTCCACTTTAAAACTTCCATAGTGAGAAAAAATGTGTATATGTTTACAGTATTATTAATTAATATGTCAAAAAATTGATGCGTAAACTAACATATATATATATATATATTACACGCATATAAATTGATAAATTGTTGTTTAGCGTCTAGAAATTAATAATGAGATCATGGTTATTTTATAAAATAAATTAGTAGCGCAATTTTTTCTTTTTTATACTCGGGTATTCATTATAATATTATACCTACGCGTAATATTTGCGTGATACTTCTTCTCACCTACGCATTTCATTATATGAGCCTAAATAGCAAAAACAATGAGTTTATTTATGAGTGTCACAAAGTTGATGATAAGCGATTCTCTCATGTCGAAGATAAGTGTCACCAAGTTTATTTTGTTGGTAGAATTTCACTTTTAGCTTTAATTCATGAATATATTTATTTATTTACTCAATATTAATTAAGAAGCCCATATCATCTTTTGAAGTCTTTGCCAACATACAAAGTCAGGTAAGTTGTTTGATCATATCCCTATGTAACAAATTTGATTCCATTTACTTTCTAAACAGAAAAGGTTACCCATCCTTATCTCTTCATATTGTTTGTATATGGTAGTAATGCACCACAAGAAAAGAAATCTCAACATTTTATATAACTTTAACTATCGAAACAACGTCATTTCTTCGCATCCTTGATCTATATATACCGTTTCATTTCACTCCATTCTCCACACATTTATCTCACTCAAGAGCATACAAACACAACCACAAAAATCACTAAAACAATCCTTATAATCTAAACATGTCTTTTCCAACCGCTTCCGCCCTAGCAAGAATCACTCGAGTCATCGAGAAGACATCGAGTGGGCGGGAGTTTAGGGTTCGAGACACGTCCTTAGCCGACTATGGTCGGGTCCAAATCCAGTTGGCGGAGTCGAGGATGCCCGGATTGACCGCTTGTCGGTCTGAGTTCGGTGTCTCGCAACCTCTTAAGGGAACACGGATCACGGGGAGCGTCCACGTGACCACCCAAACGGCCGTCATGATCGAGACTCTAACGGCCTTGGGCGCCTCCGTTCGATGGTGCTCCTCCGACCCCTTCTCTACTGAGGACCACGCTGCAGCCACCATTGCACGTGACTCTGCTTCCGTCTTTGCATGGAAGGGTCAATCCCTTGAGGTTAATTTGTTTTCCCCTACTTAGATCATTCATCTATTCACATACTAAAACAGTTCGAGAAGATTGGGCGATTCCCCTAATTAGATCATTCATCTATCTAATAATTTGTTTTCCCCTACTTAGACACTTAACTAGTTTAAATTTGATTTTATCATAATTTTTGTATGAGTTCAGGATTACTGGTGGTCTCTAGACAAGGCTTTGGATTGGGGCCGCGAGAGTGGGCCACAATTATTGGTAGACGAAGGTGGAGATGCCACCCTTTTCATCCATGAGGGGGTGAGGATAGAGCAAGAGTTCGAGAAGTTCGGGCGATTCCCCGAATCGTTGAATGTCGAGAACGAAAGACAAAGGATAATGGAACAAGTTATCAGGGATTCGGTCAAGCTTAACCCAAGGAGGTTTAGGAGTATCAAAGAAGCCTTAGTTGGTGTGTCAGAACACACTAGCTTTGGTGTTAGAAGGTTGCATCAGTTGCAAACTAAGGAAACTCTCTTATTTCCCGCAATTAATGTCAATGATTCTGCCTTAAGAAGGGTACGTAAAGAGTACTGAAGCATGAAGAAACAATTTTGTTGTAATCTCGTAAATTAGAATTGATATTTTTTTTGATATGTTTGAGTATTGTAAATGTAGATTGAAAGCATCCAAGGAAGCTATCAATCCTTCCTCGAGGGTCTTCTAAGAGCCACTGATTACGCCACTATTCCCGGCAGTGTGGCCATTGTATTAGGCTTTGGAGATGTTGGTAGAGGTTGCGCAACTAGTCTCAGAAGGGCTGGAGCTCAAGTTTTTGTCACGGAAATCGACCGTAGTCGTGCACTAGAAGCTGTTATGGAAGGGTTTCCAGTTCGTACCCTAGATGATGTCGTGTCACAAGTCGACTTCTTTGTCTCAGCCACTATGAACAGGGACGTCATCACAGTCGAACACATGAAGCAGATGAAAAATGACGCCATTGTCTTGAATGTGGGACAATTTGAGAATGAGATTGACGTGGAGGGCCTCAAGGCTTACCCTGGTGTTAGGAGGGTCACAATCAAGCCCTTTTTGTCGGACCGGTTCACCTTTTCCGGGTCCAACAAGAGTATTATTGTCCTTGCTGAAGGAAGGAGGATTAACTCTGCTTTCGCATCGGGTCAACCAAGCTTTTTGAGGTCATGCTCGTTGACTAATCATGTGATGGCTCAACTCGAGCTTTGGAGGGAACGAGCTTCGGCCAAGTTTCAAAGAAGGGTTTATGAGTTTCCAAGACACTTGGATGAAAAGGTGGCGAGGATACACCTTGCCAGGCTTGGAGGGAGACTAACGAAGCTTAACAACGAGCAAGCTAGTTACCTTAATGTTCCAGTCGAAGGTCCTTTCGCAGTGAGGCGCCTTATCGCGTGAAATAGTAGTTGAATCCTTTGAAATAATTGGTGGCATGGATTGTGTAATCCATTTGCCAAACTCTTTGAATAAAATGGCGAGATGAAATAAGGACTGTATAGTTCAGATCAATATGAGATGAATAAAGAAATGGTAAGCCATGGTTTTGTTGCTTTGTATTAGAGCTATTTTGTTGTCTTCTTTAACAAAATGTGGCTCCTAGGTTATGAGTCGCTTAATTGACAGTAAATTACACCAAAGTGAAGTGCACATACTTTCATAACACCATTTGGGCATAATATGATCAATCTATAATGCCCATATGACAAAAGTAAATTGGAAGATGCGGCCTAAGGCATACTTTATTGAAGAAGCATTTAGTAAGCAAAATCATACTCAAGTCATCCCTAGTGTGTGTTGTCACCAACCTCAAGTCATTTTTTCCATTAAACATTCATAAATGACATAAGAAGTATGCTAAGATGTTCCACAAGTAGATACCTGATAAAGCAAGAAAAAATGTCAAATTATATATGAACCCATGCTGATGACAAAAGAAAACAAGTAATTACCACGAGGCTTATTACTTCATTACTTGACTAACAACAACAACAAAAACAATCGACCCAGTTTACTGTCGACGAAGTAAAGTCTGGAGGGTCAGATGGGGACAATCCCTATCCTAACAACTCGTCGGAGGATGTGGAGCAACAAGCCCAAGACCTAAGACTCGTATCATACAAGAAGAAAACATATTGAAACCAGCCCAAAAAAAGAATCATAAAAGGGATGCGAAAAAGACTGAGTTTGGGTCCAGAAACATTCCCGGGCCTCCAAAGGCACTCCAACTGACGATTATCTATGGTTCTACCACCTTGATTAGGGATGACAATGAATGGGGTGAAAGATGGATGAACCACATCCATTCCCTGATCCATGGGTTGGATGACTCATCCAAACCATCCACATATGCAATGGGGCATCATCCGCTCCAACCCACTCAATCTTCCGCGGGTGATTGGATGAAAATTGTATAAAAAAAAACTAAAGAAAAAATGAGATTTAATTAGGCTAAAATACTATAAACAGAAATATAATCCAAATGTAACAAAGTAGTAAACATCGTTCAAATACATCAAATATCAAATATTGAGGAGTGACCGAGTGAAATGTGAGAAAAATTAGTTTGTTTATATGTAGGGTTTTAAAAATAGCAGGTGAGGGGTGGATGTCGATCGAGTTGGGTGGGTCGGGTAGGGTGGGTGAGAATGGTAATCCACACCCGATCCATTCACCTGTCGTCCAACTTCCACCCACGTTTTGTTATCTTCGAAACTAGCTACTATAAAAAAATGAAAAGGAGTCTACTCTCTTTTGAAACACTTGTAGATTTAAAGCTCAAACAAGATTCATTTTGGTATGTTGACCCATTTTTAATTGTGAAGAATGAGTTATCATGAAGTCAATATGAAGTGTTTATGCCAGCCATTGAAAGATTTAAGTGTCAACAAGCTGATGATAGGCGTTTCTCTCAAGCTGATGAAGTATCACAAAGTTCATGTTGTTTCATAATTCTTTGTTTTTATAATTCCACTTTCATGTTTGATTCATGGCTATTTTTATTTATTTACTGAATCTTCAATTTAGAAGCCCATTTCATATTTTGAACTTATGAGCTTCTTGCCAACACAGAAATGTATACGATGTCAGTTAAGTTGCTTCATCGATCGTATCCATATGCAACAAATTTGATTGCATTTACTTTCTAATCACAAAAGGTCACCCATTCTTATCTCTTCGTATTGTTTGTATATGATAGTAATGCACCCCAATAAAAGAAATCTATACATTTTTCGTAAGTTTTGACCTAAGTTTAATTGTGAAGAATGAGTTATCATTAGTTAATAGGAAGTGTTTATGTCAATCATTGGCAGATTTAAGTGGGTTGATATACACACATTTTCTTTTGCTATTTTCACTCAAAGCAATAAATTTTTCTGAAATTTTTATATAATTATACTATGCAGTTACATTGTAACATATATTATATAAGTGTCAAATCAATATTGTAAAGATCGGTATTCCACTTTAAAACTTCCATAGTGAGAAAAAATGTGTATATGTTTACAGTATTATTAATTAATATGTCAAAAAATTGATGCGTAAACTAACATATATATATATATATATATTACACGCATATAAATTGATAAATTGTTGTTTAGCGTCTAGAAATTAATAATGAGATCATGGTTATTTTATAAAATAAATTAGTAGCGCAATTTTTTCTTTTTTATACTCGGGTATTCATTATAATATTATACCTACGCGTAATATTTGCGTGATACTTCTTCTCACCTACGCATTTCATTATATGAGCCTAAATAGCAAAAACAATGAGTTTATTTATGAGTGTCACAAAGTTGATGATAAGCGATTCTCTCATGTCGAAGATAAGTGTCACCAAGTTTATTTTGTTGGTAGAATTTCACTTTTAGCTTTAATTCATGAATATATTTATTTATTTACTCAATATTAATTAAGAAGCCCATATCATCTTTTGAAGTCTTTGCCAACATACAAAGTCAGGTAAGTTGCTTGATCATATCCCTATGTAACAAATTTGATTCCATTTACTTTCTAAACAGAAAAGGTTACCCATCCTTATCTCTTCATATTGCTTGTATATGGTAGTAATGCACCACAAGAAAAGAAATCTCAACATTTTATATAACTTTAACTATCCAAACAACGTCATTTCTTCGCATCCTTGATCTATATATACCGTTTCATTTCACTCCATTCTCCACACATTTATCTCACTCAAGAGCATACAAACACAACCACAAAAATCACTAAAACAATCCTTATAATCTAAACATGTCTTTTCCAACCGCTTCCGCCCTAGCAAGAATCACTCGAGTCATCGAGAAGACATCGAGTGGGCGGGAGTTTAGGGTTCGAGACACGTCCTTAGCCGACTATGGTCGGGTCCAAATCCAGTTGGCGGAGTCGAGGATGCCCGGATTGACCGCTTGTCGGTCTGAGTTCGGTGTCTCGCAACCTCTTAAGGGAACACGGATCACGGGGAGCGTCCACGTGACCACCCAAACGGCCGTCATGATCGAGACTCTAACGGCCTTGGGCGCCTCCGTTCGATGGTGCTCCTCCGACCCCTTCTCTACTGAGGACCACGCTGCAGCCACCATTGCACGTGACTCTGCTTCCGTCTTTGCATGGAAAGGTCAATCCCTTGAGGTTAATTTGTTTTCCCCTACTTAGATCATTCATCTATTCACATACTAAAACAGTTCGAGAAGATTGGGCGATTCCCCTAATTAGATCATTCATCTATCTAATAATTTGTTTTCCCCTACTTAGACACTTAACTAGTTTAAATTTGATTTTAATCATAATTTTTGTATGAGTTTAGGATTACTGGTGGTCTCTAGACAAGGCTTTGGATTGGGGCCGCGAGAGTGGGCCACAATTATTGGTAGACGAAGGTGGAGATGCCACCCTTTTCATCCATGAGGGGGTGAGGATAGAGCAAGAGTTCGAGAAGTTCGGGCGATTCCCCGAATCGTTGAATGTCGAGAACGAAAGACAAAGGATAATGGAACAAGTTATCAGGGATTCGGTCAAGCTTAACCCAAGGAGGTTTAGGAGTATCAAAGAAGCCTTAGTTGGTGTGTCAGAACACACTAGCTTTGGTGTTAGAAGGTTGCATCAGTTGCAAACTAAGGAAACTCTCTTATTTCCCGCAATTAATGTCAATGATTCTGCCTTAAGAAGGGTACGTAAAGAATACTGAAGCATGAAGAAACAATTTTGTTGTAATCTCGTAAATTAGAATTGATATTTTTTTTGATATGTTTGAGTATTGTAAATGTAGATTGAAAGCATCCAAGGAAGCTATCAATCCTTCCTCGAGGGTCTTCTAAGAGCCACTGATTACGCCACTATTCCCGGCAGTGTGGCCATTGTATTAGGCTTTGGAGATGTTGGTAGAGGTTGCGCAACTAGTCTCAGAAGGGCTGGAGCTCAAGTTTTTGTCACGGAAATCGACCCTAGTCGTGCACTAGAAGCTGTTATGGAAGGGTTTCCAGTTCGTACCCTAGATGATGTCGTGTCACAAGTCGACTTCTTTGTCTCAGCCACTATGAACAGGGACGTCATCACAGTCGAACACATGAAGCAGATGAAAAACGACGCCATTGTCTTGAATGTGGGACAATTTGAGAATGAGATTGACGTGGAGGGCCTCAAGGCTTACCCTGGTGTTAGGAGGGTCACAATCAAGCCCTTTTTGTCGGACCGGTTCACCTTTTCCGGGTCCAACAAGAGTATTATTGTCCTTGCTGAAGGAAGGAGGATTAACTCTGCTTTCGCATCGGGTCAACCAAGCTTTTTGAGGTCATGCTCGTTGACTAATCATGTGATGGCTCAACTCGAGCTTTGGAGGGAACGAGCTTCGGCCAAGTTTCAAAGAAGGGTTTATGAGTTTCCAAGACACTTGGATGAAAAGGTGGCGAGGATACACCTTGCCAGGCTTGGAGGGAGACTAACGAAGCTTAACAACGAGCAAGCTAGTTACCTTAATGTTCCAGTCGAAGGTCCTTTCGCAGTGAGGCGCCTTATCGCGTGAAATAGTAGTTGAATCCTTTGAAATAATTGGTGGCATGGATTGTGTAATCCATTTGCCAAACTCTTTGAATAAAATGGCGAGATGAAATAAGGACTGTATAGTTCAGATCAATATGAGATGAATAAAGAAATGGTAAGCCATGGTTTTCTTGCTTTGTATTAGAGCTATTTTGTTGTCTTCTTTAACAAAATGTGGCTCCTAGGTTATGAGTCACTTAATTGACAGTAAATTACACCAAAGTGAAGTGCACATACTTTCATAACACCATTTGGGCATAATATGATCAATCTATAATGCCCATATGCCAAAAGTAAATTGGAAGATGCGGCCTAAGGCATACTTTATTGAAGAAGCATTTAGTAAGCAAAATCATACTCAAGTCATCCCTAGTGTGTGTTGTCACCAACCTCAAGTCATTTTTTCCATTAAACATTCATAAATGACATAAGAAGTATGCTAAGATGTTCCACAAGTAGATACCTGATAAAGCAAGAAAAAATGTCAAATTATATATGAACCCATGCTGATGACAAAAGAAAACAAGTAATTACCACGAGGCTTATTACTTCATTACTTGACTAACAACAACAACAAAAACAATCGACCCAGTTTACTGTCGACGAAGTAAAGTCTGGAGGGTCAGATGGGGACAATCCCTATCCTAACAACTCGTCGGAGGATGTGGAGCAACAAGCCCAAGACCTAAGACTCGTATCATACAAGAAGAAAACATATTGAAACCAGCCCAAAAAAAGAATCATAAAAGGGATGCGAAAAAGACTGAGTTTGGGTCCAGAAACATTCCCGGGCCTCCAAAGGCACTCCAACTGACGATTATCTATAGTTCTACCACCTTGATTAGGGATGACAATGAATGGGGTGAAAGATGGATGAACCACATCCATTCCCTGATCCATGGGTTGGATGACTCATCCAAACCATCCACATATGTAATGGGGCATCATCCGCTCCAACCCACTCAATCTTCCGCGGGTGATTGGGTGCAAATTGTATAAAAAAAAACTAAAGAAAAAATGAGATTTAATTAGGCTAAAATACTATAAACAGAAATATAATCCAAATGTAACAAAGTAGTAAACATCGTTCAAATACATTAAATATCAAATATTGAGGAGTGACCGAGTGAAATGTGAGAAAAATTAGTTTGTTTATATGTAGGGTTTTAAAAATAGCAGGTGAGGGGTGGATGTCGATCGAGTTGGGTGGGTCGGGTCGGGTGGGTGAGAATGGTAATCCACACCCGATCCATTCACCTGTCGTCCAACTTCCACCCACGTTTTGTTATCTTCGAAACTAGCTACTATAAAAAAATGAAAAGGAGTCTACTCTCTTTTGAAACACTTGTAGATTTAAAGCTCAAACAAGATTCATTTTGGTATGTTGACCCATTTTTAATTGTGAAGAATGAGTTATCATGAAGTCAATATGAAGTGTTTATGCCAGCCATTGACAGATTTAAGTGTCAACAAGCTGATGATAGGCGTTTCTCTCAAGCTGATGAAGTATCACAAAGTTCATTTTGTTTCATAATTCTTTGTTTTTATAATTCCACTTTCATGTTTGATTCATGGCTATTTTTATTTATTTACTGAATCTTCAATTTAGAAGCCCATTTCATATTTTGAACTTATGAGCTTCTTGCCAACACAGAAATGTATACGATGTCAGTTAAGTTGCTTCATCGATCGTATCCATATGCAACAAATTTGATTGCATTTACTTTCTAATCACAAAAGGTCACCTATTCTTATCTCTTCGTATTGTTTGTATATGATAGTAATGCACCCCAATAAAAGAAATCTATACATTTTTCGTAAGTTTTGACCTAAGTTTAATTGTGAAGAATGAGTTATCATTAGTTAATAGGAAGTGTTTATGTCACTCATTGGCAGATTTAAGTGGGTTGATATACACACATTTTCTTTTGCTATTTTCACTCAAAGCAATAAATTTTTCTGAAATTTTTATATAATTATACTATGCAGTTACATTGTAACATATATTATATAAGTGTCAAATCAATATTGTAAAGATCGGTATTCCACTTTAAAACTTCCATAGTGAGAAAAAATGTGTATATGTTTACAGTATTATTAATTAATATGTCAAAAAATTGATGCGTAAACTAACATATATATATATATATATATTACACGCATATAAATTGATAAATTGTTTTTTAGCGTCTAGAAATTAATAATGAGATCATGGTTATTTTATAAAATAAATTAGTAGCGCAATTTTTTCTTTTTTATAATCGGGTATTCATTATAATATTATACCTACGCGTAATATTTGCGTGATACTTCTTCTCACCTACGCATTTCATTATATGAGCCTAAATAGCAAAAACAATGAGTTTATTTATGAGTGTCACAAAGTTGATGATAAGCGATTCTCTCATGTCGAAGATAAGTGTCACCAAGTTTATTTTGTTGGTAGAATTTCACTTTTAGCTTTAATTCATGAATATATTTATTTATTTACTCAATATTAATTAAGAAGCCCATATCATCTTTTGAAGTCTTTGCCAACATACAAAGTCAGGTAAGTTGCTTGATCATATCCCTATGTAACAAATTTGATTCCATTTACTTTCTAAACAGAAAAGGTTACCCATCCTTATCTCTTCATATTGTTTGTATATGGTAGTAATGCACCACAAGAAAAGAAATCTCAACATTTTATATAACTTTAACTATCGAAACAACGTCATTTCTTCGCATCCTTGATCTATATATACCGTTTCATTTCACTCCATTCTCCACACATTTATCTCACTCAAGAGCATACAAACACAACCACAAAAATCACTAAAACAATCCTTATAATCTAAACATGTCTTTTCCAACCGCTTCCGCCCTAGCAAGAATCACTCGAGTCATCGAGAAGACATCGAGTGGGCGGGAGTTTAGGGTTCGAGACACGTCCTTAGCCGACTATGGTCGGGTCCAAATCCAGTTGGCGGAGTCGAGGATGCCCGGATTGACCGCTTGTCGGTCTGAGTTCGGTGTCTCGCAACCTCTTAAGGGAACACGGATCACGGGGAGCGTCCACGTGACCACCTAAACGGCCGTCATGATCGAGACTCTAACGGCCTTGGGCGCCTCCGTTCGATGGTGCTCCTCCGACCCCTTCTATACTGAGGACCACGCTGCAGCCACCATTGCACGTGACTCTGCTTCCGTCTTTGCATGGAAGGGTCAATCCCTTGAGGTTAATTTGTTTTCCCCTACTTAGATCATTCATCTATTCACATACTAAAACAGTTCGAGAAGATTGGGCGATTCCCCTAAATAGATCATTCATCTATCTAATAATTTGTTTTCCCCTACTTAGACACTTAACTAGTTTAAATTTGATTTTAATCATAATTTTTGTATGAGTTTAGGATTACTGGTGGTCTCTAGACAAGGCTTTGGATTGGGGCCGCGAGAGTGGGCCACAATTATTGGTAGACGAAGGTGGAGATGCCACCCTTTTCATCCATGAGGGGGTGAGGATAGAGCAAGAGTTCGAGAAGTTCGGGCGATTCCCCGAATCGTTGAATGTCGAGAACGAAAGACAAAGGATAATGGAACAAGTTATCAGGGATTCGGTCAAGCTTAACCCAAGGAGGTTTAGGAGTATCAAAGAAGCCTTAGTTGGTGTGTCAGAACACACTAGCTTTGGTGTTAGAAGGTTGCATCAGTTGCAAACTAAGGAAACTCTCTTATTTCCCGCAATTAATGTCAATGATTCTGCCTTAAGAAGGGTACGTAAAGAATACTGAAGCATGAAGAAACAATTTTGTTGTAATCTCGTAAATTAGAATTGATATTTTTTTTGATATGTTTGAGTATTGTAAATGTAGATTGAAAGCATCCAAGGAAGCTATCAATCCTTCCTCGAGGGTCTTCTAAGAGCCACTGATTACGCCACTATTCCCGGCAGTGTGGCCATTGTATTAGGCTTTGGAGATGTTGGTAGAGGTTGCGCAACTAGTCTCAGAAGGGCTGGAGCTCAAGTTTTTGTCACGGAAATCGACCCTAGTCGTGCACTAGAAGCTGTTATGGAAGGGTTTCCAGTTCGTACCCTAGATGATGTCGTGTCACAAGTCGACTTCTTTGTCTCAGCCACTATGAACAGGGACGTCATCACAGTCGAACACATGAAGCAGATGAAAAATGACGCCATTGTCTTGAATGTGGGACAATTTGAGAATGAGATTGACGTGGAGGGCCTCAAGGCTTACCCTGGTGTTAGGAGGGTCACAATCAAGCCCTTTTTGTCGGACCGGTTCACCTTTTCCGGGTCCAACAAGAGTATTATTGTCCTTGCTGAAGGAAGGAGGATTAACTCTGCTTTCGCATCGGGTCAACCAAGCTTTTTGAGGTCATGCTCGTTGACTAATCATGTGATGGCTCAACTCGAGCTTTGGAGGGAACGAGCTTCGGCCAAGTTTCAAAGAAGGGTTTATGAGTTTCCAAGACACTTGGATGAAAAGGTGGCGAGGATACACCTTGCCAGGCTTGGAGGGAGACTAACGAAGCTTAACAACGAGCAAGCTAGTTACCTTAATGTTCCAGTCGAAGGTCCTTTCGCAGTGAGGCGCCTTATCGCGTGAAATAGTAGTTGAATCCTTTGAAATAATTGGTGGCATGGATTGTGTAATCCATTTGCCAAACTCTTTGAATAAAATGGCGAGATGAAATAAGGACTGTATAGTTCAGATCAATATGAGATGAATAAAGAAATGGTAAGCCATGGTTTTCTTGCTTTGTATTAGAGCTATTTTGTTGTCTTCTTTAACAAAATGTGGCTCCTAGGTTATGAGTCACTTAATTGACAGTAAATTACACCAAAGTGAAGTGCACATACTTTCATAACACCATTTGGGCATAATATGATCAATCTATAATGCCCATATGACAAAAGTAAATTGGAAGATGCGGCCTAAGGCATACTTTATTGAAGAAGCATTTAGTAAGCAAAATCATACTCAAGTCATCCCTAGTGTGTGTTGTCACCAACCTCAAGTCATTTTTTCCATTAAACATTCATAAATGACATAAGAAGTATGCTAAGATGTTCCACAAGTAGATACCTGATAAAGCAAGAAAAAATGTCAAATTATATATGAACCCATGCTGATGACAAAAGAAAACAAGTAATTACCACGAGGCTTATTACTTCATTACTTGACTAACAACAACAACAAAAACAATCGACCCAGTTTACTGTCGACGAAGTAAAGTCTGGAGGGTCAGATGGGGACAATCCCTATCCTAACAACTCGTCGGAGGATGTGGAGCAACAAGCCCAAGACCTAAGACTCGTATCATACAAGAAGAAAACATATTGAAACCAGCCCAAAAAAAGAATCATAAAAGGGATGCGAAAAAGACTGAGTTTGGGTCCAGAAACATTCCCGGGCCTCCAAAGGCACTCCACCTGACGATTATCTATGGTTCTACCACCTTGATTAGGGATGACAATGAATGGGGTGAAAGATGGATGAACCACATCCATTCCCTGATCCATGGGTTGGATGACTCATCCAAACCATCCACATATGTAATGGGGCATCATCCGCTCCAACCCACTCAATCTTCCGCGGGTGATTGGGTGCAAATTGTATAAAAAAAAACTAAAGAAAAAATGAGATTTAATTAGGCTAAAATACTATAAATAGAAATATAATCCAAATGTAACAAAGTAGTAAACATCGTTCAAATACATCAAATATCAAATATTGAGGAGTGACCGAGTGAAATGTGAGAAAAATTAGTTTGTTTATATGTAGGGTTTTAAAAATAGCAGGTGAGGGGTGGATGTCGATCGAGTTGGGTGGGTCGGGTCGGGTGGGTGAGAATGGTAATCCACACCCGATCCATTCACCTGTCGTCCAACTTCCACCCACGTTTTGTTATCTTCGAAACTAGCTACTATAAAAAAATGAAAAGGAGTCTACTCTCTTTTGAAACACTTGTAGATTTAAAGCTCAAACAAGATTCATTTTGGTATGTTGACCCATTTTTAATTGTGAAGAATGAGTTATCATGAAGTCAATATGAAGTGTTTATGCCAGCCATTGACAGATTTAAGTGTCAACAAGCTGATGATAGGCGTTTCTCTCAAGCTGATGAAGTATCACAAAGTTCATTTTGTTTCATAATTCTTTGTTTTTATAATTCCACTTTCATGTTTGATTCATGGCTATTTTTATTTATTTACTGAATCTTCAATTTAGAAGCCCATTTCATATTTTGAACTTATGAGCTTCTTGCCAACACAGAAATGTATACGATGTCAGTTAAGTTGCTTCATCGATCGTATCCATATGCAACAAATTTGATTGCATTTACTTTCTAATCACAAAAGGTCACCCATTCTTATCTCTTCGTATTGTTTGTATATGATAGTAATGCACCCCAATAAAAGAAATCTATACATTTTTCGTAAGTTTTGACCTAAGTTTAATTGTGAAGAATGAGTTATCATTAGTTAATAGGAAGTGTTTATGTCACTCATTGGCAGATTTAAGTGGGTTGATATACAAACATTTTCTTTTGCTATTTTCACTCAAAGCAATAAATTTTTCTGAAATTTTTATATAATTATACTATGCAGTTACATTGTAACATATATTATATAAGTGTCAAATCAATATTGTAAAGATCGGTAGTTACCTTGCCGGGCTTGGAGGGAGACTAACGAAGCTTAACAACGAGCAAGCTAGTTACCTTAATGTTCCAGTCAAAGGTCCTTTCGCAGTGAGGCGCCTTATCGCGTGAAATAGTAGTTGAATCCTTTGAAATAATTGGTGGCATGGATTGTGTAATCCATTTGCCAAACTCTTTGAATAAAATGGCGAGATGAAATAAGGACTGTATAGTTCAGATCAATATGAGATGAATAAAGAAATGGTAAGCCATGGTTTTCTTGCTTTGTATTAGAGCTATTTTGCTGTCTTCTTTAACAAAATGTGGCTCCTAGGTTATGAGTCAGTTCATAGACAGTAAATATCACCGAAAGTGAGGTACATATATGAGGAAACTGTGACTTGTTAACTTCAATCTATTTCCATGAAAAATTCAGAGGTGAATAAAAAATGTAACATTGACAGCCAAATGTTAAGGAACACATATACTTTAATTTAATAGTCAGCTGCAAAACATACTCATTTGGATTATCATAGTTTAATACTAACCAGGAGACAGCTAACCATTGTAATATATAACATAACCAAGATTTCAGCAATATCACACTCTGAAAATATGTGTAGACTCAACAGCTAGTAGTTTAAGCAACTGCACTTGTATACCTCACAAAGCTACTCTTCAAAGTAACACCAAATCTTCTAACGTTTCGCTACAACTCTGAACCGTTCTTTGTATTTTCCCGGCACCCAGAAAACACAACAAATGCGTGAAAGATTGAAACCAATCACATTAAAGCTTTCCTGCACAAAATCAAAGCAAACACTGAAGACTCTCAAAGGTATATTCAGTTCAGGTGAATGAACTCTCCAGTAAGTAACACCGTCTATCATGAGAGGCGGCCCTTTATGAAAAGAATCGAATTTCAACATCTCAACAGGATTTCGTCGGCAATGACTTCAGAATTTGAACTACATGCTCTTCCGGAATGAAATCTGACATTGTGGGAGGAATTGTGCGTTGATGCTCAGAAGATTTGATTTGATTTTTTTTTAACCAAAAAAGCTTGCATTCGAGTTTTTGAGAAAGGAAATTATGAATTTATGATGAACTACATGCCCCACTGCTGAATTATGCTGCTAGAAAACACATCCCATGGCTCTGTTACGGATTCGGGTATGACGTTATAAGACGATGGTGGTATATGAGTACTCACAGGAACACTAACACAGCCCAGGATGAGGATCATGGATTGTTTCGGGTTTATAGCTGCAAAAACCGGGTTTGGGAGCAACTTACGGGGTTTCCTTACGCTTATCAGCCTATGGCTTGTTCCTTTAATGGGGTGCTTCATCGATGTTTCAGTAGAAAAGCTCAAAACAGTCAGATGATAGTGACTTATGATATGCATACTTGTGGGTTCGGGGAAATGTTTGTACCAGCTGAAAATGTTGGTTTGGGGGTAAATTTGATGGAGGTAGGTGGACAATTATGTTGTTGGATTGATTATGATGGCATGATAGATGTGTGGTTAATGGAAGAGTAGGGGGTTGGAGCCTCAAATCTGACGACAGTTTCGTCGACATTGTATTTGTAGGTACAGTTTCCTCCCCCACTTCCTGCTCTTCTAAATGTCAAATATGAGTTCGTTGTTGACGTCTGCAAACGAAGGTAGTTCTTAAAATCCTGTCAAAGCTAGTTTATGAAATCTAGGTTCTTAAAATCATGGTTGCTTGTAAAATTTTCTTATTATCCTTGTTAATATGCCTTTTATCCTTGTTAATATGCCTTGAATCTGAATCACACACTGCGACAGGTAGCACGGGGCCCATCAGTTGTATGGGCTTCATTGGGCCCATCAGTTTTGTTGTTGGGCTTAGGGTTGTTTAGCGCTATATATAGCGGCTTATGTGTAAACCTTAATTATACCGAAACTGTAATCCACCTCCGTATAATCTGATCTCCCTCTCCTGAGGACGTAGCCAAATTTTGTAAACCACGTAAACATCTGTGTCTTTCTTGCGTTTATTGTTCTCGTTTCGTTTCTGTTACAACAATCCCCAATCTACTAATTTTAGAAAGCAGAGTAAGTATTCAAAAGCCTATTGTTATCCCAGACAACAACACCTTCAGGAATTCCCCATCTTCTCCTGATGTAATTCCCCTGCTCCCTTTCTCTTCCTGCACTTTTTTCTATTTTGCTGATGTTCACTGTTGTAACTCTCCTTCCCCAACTTCATCTCTAAATATGGTTTTCAAAATCTCGCGAGAAATGGGTCAATATATCATCAACCTCAAAATTCCATTTTTGCCCTCAATTTTTTGAAATAAGTGGGGTAAAATTGACATTTCACAACATTAAACGGAGCAACTAACGGACTTCAGTGAAAGGTGGTTCGATGTTAACAGAATGACACAAAACGGTGATTTCTTTCAAAAACTTAAATAAGGAGTGGTTTGGCGCAAATTGACCAAAATAAGGGGTGGTTTGGCGCAAATTGGCCCAAATAAGGGGTGATCTGGCGCACAAACCTTAGTTTTTTTCCCACTAAATCAACAGCTATGAATGGTAGCATAGTAGGTGGTCCTTCAATTTGGTCGCCATCACCGCTACAAATAAAATTCATACGCTGGTCTACTGGTGTAATCTGTCTGTTGTTAGGGATGCTGAAAGTGTTAAAGCTATGGCTGTAATTTGTGTTACAGATGGCAGAGGCTGCTGAACTTATCGGATATGGATATTTGATCAATATAAATGTAAAATGAAGCTATTTTCTTGTTAGAACAACACCGAATTTGGACCATCAAAGCAATTCTAAATATGAATCTTACTCAACTTAGAATGTTGAAGAGGTTAGCAACTCATAACAAACTAAACATAATTTTGACAAACTAAGCAACTAACATAATTTTGACATCATGAATCTTAATTAAGTTCACTGATCTTATTAGGAACACATCCGGTTTAGTGTCATATAAGACCAGCTCACTCCTGGTTGTTTTAGTAGAGCCCTGCATTAGGACACTCCCCCAAATAATATATTTACAAAGTCTTTATTTGGCACACCCTAAAAGTTTATTTAACACACTCATACATTCGTCACGAAGGTATTTGGTCAGACATTCGTCACGAAGGTATATGGCAAGACATTCGTCACGAAGGTTCGAAGGACATCCGTCACGAAGGTATTGGGGAGATCCGTCACGAATGTATATAGGACTTACGTGACGCAAAATTGGCATTTAACAATATTAAACGGAGCAACTAACGGACTTGAGCGAAGGGTGGTTCGGTGTTAACAGAATGACACAAAATGGTGGTTTCTTGCAAAAAGTTAAATAAGGGATGGTTTGACGCAAATTCGGCCAAATAAAGGGTGGTTTGACGCAAAAACCTCTTAACAAAATAAGAAGAAATGTACATAGAGCATACAGATTGTTTGATGGGTAAGGCGGTGGGTAGAGCGGTGGGTAGAGCGGTGGATGAGTGGTGATCAACCGGAGAAGATCCCCAGCAATTCCCCATGTCGATCGTTACTAATTAATTACTCGTAGAATTTTAGATCTTTTACACACAAAATTAAACTGGATATAGAAATCTAGCATTCAGGATGGGATGTGTGGACGAATTGAAGAGATCGCAAAAGCAAATGAAAATGGTGGCGGAATTTTAGGGTTTACACAAATGGAAAGAGAGAAGAAAGTAATGTCGTCTGTGGACTAATTAATGGGCTCGGCCAGTATAATGAGTTATTGGACTGTGTAAGATAACAGACTAATGGATGGATGAAAAAGATGACGGAAAAGTAAACATTAATTTACTGTTCATTATGATAGGAGTGACATTTAAGTAGTAAAAGATAAATTCATTATACATGTAATCCTCTAGATTAGGAAAGTTAATCCTACCAAATAAAAAATTAGAAAAACATATTTTATACTGTATTTGATAATCAAAACTTTTAAAATATAAAGTTCAAAAATGACATATGACGAGTTAAATGAGGAATTGTCATGTGGCGAAATGAATGAAGATATGTCATGTGGCAAAAACTGAAAACATATTTTTTGTTATAAAGTGACAGTTAAACAAGTTTGGGTTACACGAAATTTGAGTGGGATAAGACGTTGCAAACTTTGGAAGATCAAGACAATCAACTAAAAAAACTTGAAGTTTTTGGTTATTGGAAGATATAGAGAATTCCTTGTCGTTCTTAGAGAACTAGGGTCAAAACTTGATCAAACATCAGAACTAGAGTCAAAACTTGATCAAACATCACTCTTATATAGGCCTAAGGGTGGTTATTCAGTTATTAGGACGTCATCCAATGGATAAGGCGGCGAATGACAAGGTTTGTGACATTTTGACACAATTTGTGAAAACTGTGCCATTTTACAAAACCAAAATAAAGGCACCAGAGCATCCGCAAGGTTTGTGACATTTCTGCATGGTTTGTCACAAACCGTGCTACTCCTCAAAAAGTCTCATTATCCGTCTTTCGGCTCCTGAATTCGAACTATACGAATCCGACATGTATTTATCTACATCTCGACATATCCATGTGACACCTACTCAAATCGTACACTCCGCAGTCCCATGACTCGTTGAATATAAACCAAGCTCCTCAAACATTGAGTGAATCCTGATCACACTGACCGATGCACTAAAATCACCAACATAATCAAGAAACTTTGTTGTTTGTGACAACCGTATTGCTAGATTGATATGCGGAGGTCAAAATGGCCAAAGCTTTTAAAGAAAAACTTCAATTCTAGAACGAGCCATGCATCGATATACCAATACATAGTGTTGCAGAAGATTATTTGGTGTTAAATGGTAATGCAATCGCTTATAATAGGAGGTTTTGATAGGAAAGATCATAATTATCTCACAAATCACAATCATGATTCATAGCAAAATCAGTCGGATATTAATATCGTTAACCGAAACCGATTCGTCTCAGTATTTGACTTGTATATTAATCAAATTCCATCATATAATCCCATCACAAGAAGAGAAATTGAATGTAGCAAAAGGCTTATTTCAGTATGTAGATTGAATGCACTCAACAGTAAGGTTCCTAGACTTAACATTATCTATTGATTTGGTCTAACCTGAATGCACACATCATTATAAAAAAATATGACAACAATCACTACAGCACAAAGTAGTGAACAAATCAAACATTCTGCAAAGTAACCTTATTCTATAAAATAAGCATATCTCATGATGCAAAGGAAGTGATCTTATTAACTTACATAAAGAAGACTCTCCACATAGCCATAAGTCATAGCAAAAGCAGTCCGATCCTTAATATCTTTCTTCAAAGTCCTGTAACTCATTGTTTTTGTTTCAAACAACACCAGCTCATCTCCCCTAGTAGCCAAAATCATGCTGCTCTTCCTTATTTCTTTCTTCCTCGTTTCCTTCTCTGTTGTTTCTCCCTTCTTTGTTTCTTCCTTTTCTGTTTCTTCCACTTCTACTTCTTCCACTTCTACCACGCCCCAAAGAACACGGCTTATATCCGGGATAAGATCAATGCCAAACATAAGAACCCATTTATCCTCCTTCCTTGAGTAAATATCACACCTCCTATTCGGGTAAATGTACAAAAGCGAAAGTTCGTCTTCATTACAGCAGAGTACAGGGCACTGCACATCTTGTGCTACAGAATAAGCCTCAATTATGTCAAATGTTTCCTGCACGAAATCGAACGACACAACGACGACACCAAACCTTGTATTATCTTGTTCATCTACAAACTCATATTGGGCTACCCAGTTAGCCACATCCTGTATCATCACAGGAGGAGTGGCTATAACATTGTAGTAGTAACCCTGTATCTCGTTTAAAGAAATTCTCTTCCAATCGGTCATCATCGAAGAATAGAAAATCCCATACAAATTAGCCTCACTATCATGAAATGGATCCAATGTAAAGGCGACAACTTTGACAACATAAGTTAAAGGGTCAATCCAAAAGGCAGCACAAGTGGGATCAGAAGAAGGATAGCCATCGTATAACCAATCGAATTGAGCTATAGGTTCAGGAAGACATCGAAACGAGAACTTATGGAGGGCAGGGTTCCAGAAGAAGAAGAGCTTCAAGAAGTCGTGGTATAGACAAACGATTCCATGGAGGGTGCCAACGAGATGGAGGTGTTTGAATTCGTCATCAATAGGAGGGTTAAAAGTGTCGTATAATGGGAGTTTTTGAAGATCGAGGGTCAGCAATTCTTCATCTTCGCCTTCGAGCATGAATTTGGGGTTTTGCAAGGCGAGATGATCGAGGGTGAAGGAATGGGAATCGATGTATTGCTTCCATGATTTGCAGACGCAGCGAAAGCGCATCAGGGTTTGGATTGGCAATGGCTTTAGAATATCGTATAGAATGTGAGTTGGGATGTAATACGACATTGTGCTTTACTGCTTGGGTTTTGAGGAGATGAGAAGATGGTTCAAAGAGAGCATGATAAACCTGATTAATAATCTTCGGATCTCCGCGCGAATCTTGGGGTTATCGAAATATTAGCGCACACCAACTGAATTCGTTGACCAAACAATTTTTTTGTCCACTTCTACCTCTTTAATACTACTCCTTTCTGAACCGCTAGGCTGTTAAAATTAGACTCGATCCGAAAAGGGCGACCGGTCCGACCGAAGAAAAGCCCGATCGAAACCCACAAAATAAAAAAGTTTATGTCCGAGACAAATCTGACCCGACCTGACCGGCTATTCTGAAACTCGAAAACTGTCCGACCCAAAAATTGTCTGAAATCCGATATTGTTTGATCCAAACCTCGTCTGACCTGAAATTGTCCAATCCGAACCTCGTCTGAAATCCAAATTGTTTGATCCGAACCTCGTTTAATTGTCCGACCCGAACTTGTCCGAAACCAAAGATTGTCCGAAATCCGAGATTGTTCGATAAATTCCTACTTAATTAAAGACCATTAGTAATTCATTCATATATTAAATAGTTTAAACTATCATTTTTAAAATTTAATATTCTTTTTTTCAAAACTGACACAATCCGAAACCGTCTGGACCTGTAATTTTTCTGACCCGAAACACTTCCGGACCCGAAAACGACCGACCAGAAACACGTTTGGACTTGAAAACTATCCTACCCAAAAACTGTCCGACCGAAATTTAACCCGAAAACCCGATTTTGACTGATAAATAAGTGTCTGGTCCGAACCCGAATCGACCCGACTCGTTCCGAGTTGTTATAACTCCGAATAACGTCCGACCTGAAATTGTAAGACCGAATCCCGACTACAACCAATCCGAAACAACTCCTTTCTGAATTGAATCTCGTGTTTTTGGGTCCAATCTCTTGGGTTCCAGATTCTAGAGCTATTTATGTGCTTGACAAAGCATAGGAATACACTGCATTAAGGGCATTAAGGGTGTGTCTGTTTGGAGGGATTTGAGGGTATTTTTAAGGAGTAGACTGAGGGAAATTGGAAGTGTAAATCGACTCCTTAGAAGTTTTGGATGTCATGGCTGATGCTGCAGCACATTCATCTATTCATCAACATATTCTTATGCAGGTTAGAGATCTTATTGCTGACACCAGCTTGGTAGTTTAAGCTCAAACATATCCATCAACTGGGGAATCATGTGGCTGATCGGCTCTCTAAGTATATCTACTCTTGTGTAGAGGAACGCTCAAGCAAGCTTTCTTGTAATTGGATTTATCAAATTATCTAGCATAAATTAGTGATGGTAAGGAAGACACATATATCTAGGCCCCTACTATTTGACGCACCCGGACATTTTAACGCACCTTTTGATACGCACCGGATGAATACATGTTCATTCGGAACGAATGAAAAATAATTGATTCGCACCGTATGAACCCAAGTTCATACGGAACGTATGGACTCCACTTCATGCAATCTCTGTCCAACACTGCAAAATTGCAGAATCACACCTAACATTCATACGTTCCGGATGAATCTAGGTTCATACGTTCCGAATGAACTTTTTTTTTAATTTGGAACGTTTCAACTATAATTCATACGGTACGAATCAAAGGATGCGTTAAAAATGAAAAATTAGGTGTATCAAATAAAGACCATGTATATCTAACTCAACAGAAAAAAGCATATTAAACCTTAGAATGTAATGTAAGCAACTAATTATGCTTTAAACTACGCCTCGGGGAAAAAAGACTCTCAACAAATCCATTATCTATACCAACACAATCTGAACCAGGTTCATCCTCCAAACTACTGCACGTCATGGTTTTGATATCAAACAAGAACAAAGTATGCTAAGCACTAAACTTGTGCCAAATCTTTCCTTGACAAAATTAAACGACATCACAATGACACCGATCATCGAATCTCCCTTATGATGTCTATAATTATAACAAAGTATGCTTTGTAAGTTCAAATCAAAATGGCTCTTAATTGATACCGAAAAAAGTATGCTTTAACCAAAACAAACCTATTCTAAAGGTAGGCTCCAGTTAAACCGGCTTTAAGAGTAGCTAAAACCATCCCAAATGGTAGTTAAAATAATACTGTATATTGGCAAAAAACCTGAACTCAGAAATGGGAAATATCTGTTGTGTTTTGCCTCCTATATGGGGAACAAGTCTATTTATTTATGGGCTTAAGTAATACCATTTGGGAGGCCCAAATGAGGAAGTCTTGCTCTAGATTGGCCCTCATATTTAAGGGGATGAAAAGTGAGCATCTAGGGTTAATGGAGAGAGAAATAATCAGCTGAAAAGAGAGCCACAAAAGAGAGGAAGAAAAGAGTGGAGGAGAATCCCGTAGGTGTTGGTGCACCCAGATCTGATCTGCCCCGATCGACGACCAAACGAGCTCTGATTGGGACGAAATTTCAGAGTGTTGTTCCTGCCACTAAGAAGATCATATCCAACGGTTGGATCGTGATTTCGAGCCCTCTAACTCAGGTTCTGAGCTGCTGTGTTTATTTGCTCTTCTTGTTGTTGTTCCACCTTGTTGGGTGAAGATTGTAGCCAAGGTTGTTGCCTTGATGTTGTTGTATTCCTCTAGTGGTATCTAGAGAGGTTGTACCCACTTTGAACTGTTTTATAGTGGAGGTTTAAGACCTGAGGGTCTCGTGGTTTTCTCCCGATTTGGGTTTCCACGTAAAAAGTCTCGTGTGTTCAGTTGCTGTTTATATTTCCTGTCGTATTGGTTATTACTTCCTGTCAGCGTGCCCATCAGATCTTGTCACTGTTTGTGGACAGTGGTTGTGTGTTTTGACGAATTCGGATTCCGCACACGTCAAATTGGTATCAGAGCTTTAGGTTCCGATGGATGAGAAGAACAGTAGCTTTCAGGGAATGATTGTGTTGAACTCCAATAATTATTCAGATTGGAAGATTAAGATGGAAGATCTTTTGATTGTGAAAGATCTTTATGAGCCAATAGATAGACAAGAAATACCGACGGGGGTGATAGAATCCGAGTGGAAGATTCTGAATAGAAAAGCCGTAGCAACGATGAGACAGTTTGTTGATGTGAGTATACTTCAACATGTGGCCAATGACACGAATGCTTATGAGTTGTGGCATAAGCTTGCGGGCATGTATGAGCGAAAGAATGCCCCTAACAAGGCGTCATTGATGAGAAAACTTGTGAGATTGAAGTACTCAGATGGTGAGAGCATTGTGGTGCACACCAGTACGTTTATGGGCTTGGTGAATCAGTTAGCCTCAACCAAGATGTCGTTAGATGATGAGTTGCAGGCCCTGCTGTTACTTTCCTCCCTGCCAGACAGTTGGGAAACTCTTGTCGTGTCACTCAGTAATTCCTGTCAGGAAGACAAGTTGTCTTTAGAGGCCGTGAAGGCAAGCCTTCTGAATGAAGAGACAAGAAGAAAAGAGATGGGTGCCTCGTCTCAGTCAGAAGTGAATGTGACACAAGATTTCAGTAGAGGAAGGAGCAAGCAGAGGGGTTCTAAGAACCGAGACAAGTCCAGAGGGAGATCAAAGTCCAAAGGTAAACTCACGTGCTTCTATTGTGGCAAACCGGGTCACTTCCAAAAGAATTGCCGAAAGTTCAAGAGGGACAAGGGCAATGGTGATAGTACAGAACAGAGAAAACCTTCAGAAGAAGATACCTCAGCGATTGCAACTAGTGAAGAGGAGTTGTTGTTCATTAGTGAACAAGCAGGTGTGAACCTTGCTAGTGATGATGAGTGCACTTGGATAGTTGATTCTGGTGCATCTTTCCACTTGACTCCTAAGAGGGAGTTCTTCTCGTCTTACAGATCAGGCGACTATGGCCATGTGAAGATGGGAAATGATGGCTCGTGCAAGATTGTTGGCATGGGTAGTATTTGTTTGATGACATCCACAGGTTGCAGGATGATGCTGAGAGATGTACGCCATGTTCCTGATGTCAGGCTGAATTTGATATCTTCAGGGCGTCTGGATGATGAGGGCTATAGTGGTGGTTTTCAGAATGGTGTATGGAAGTTCTGTAAAGGAAGTTTGATAGTATTCCGGGCACAGAAGCAGAATACTTTATACGTGATGCAAGCGAAGTTGTGCAGAGATGAAGCCAATGTGGTGGCTGACTCAGCTGGCGAGTTATGGCACAAGAGGCTTGGTCATATGAGTGAGAGGGGGCTGCAGACGCTAGCCAAGAAGGACATCCTCCCGGAAGTGAAAGGTATAAGTCTAAAACATTGTGTTGATTGCTTAGCTGGAAAGCAAAACAGAGCATCCTTTCATTCTAGACCTCCGATGAGGAGAAGACATGCATTAGAGTTGGTTCATACCGATGTGTGTTATATGGATGCCAAGTCGCATCGTGGTGCACAATATTTTGTGACTTTTATTGATGATTACTCCAGAAAGTTGTGGGCTTTCGTGTTGAAAAGCAAAGACCAAGTGCTTTCGGTCTTCAAGGAGTTTCATGCCAGAGTTGAGAGGGAGTCAGGACAGAAACTAAAGGCTGTCAGGACGGATAATGGTGGAGAGTACAGGGGTCAGTTTCAGCAGTACTGTAAGAGTCATGGGATCAAGCTTGAGTATACAGTGCCCAAGACACCTCAGCTGAATGGGCTTGCAGAGAGGATGAACAGAACCATAGCAGAAAGAGTGAGAAGCATGTTGTCGCATGCTAAGCTGCCGAAGTCATATTGGGCGGAGGCAATGATGACTGCTGTGTATATCATCAACAGATCTCCTTCAGTTCCTCTAGATGGTGATGTTCCTCAGAGGGTGTGGAATGGAAGAGATGTTTCCTACAAGCATTTGAGGGTGTTTGGATGCCTAGCATACATGCACATTGCTAGAGATCAGAGAAAGAAGCTTGACAGTAAGACGAAGCCATGCATCTTCCTTGGGTACTCAGAAGATGAGTTTGGGTACAGATTGTGGGATTTGATTGACAAGAAGGTGGTCAGAAGTAGAGACATTGTGTTCATGGAAGACAAGACGATTGAAGACTGGAAGCAGATCCTGCCAGTGTCGTCTTCCCATCCTGCCACTGTTATAGATCCCGTGTTTCCTGACACTAGCCCTGTACATCCTGTCAGTGTGCAACAGTCAGATGATGTTCAGCAGGAAGATGCAGATGATGCAGGTAATGATGATGGTGATGTTGAGCCGCCAGAATCAGGTGAGACTGAGTTGCAAGAACCCCCTGTAGAGCCAACTGCTGAGTTGAGAAGATATCCTGCCAGGCAGAGACAGAGATCTTGTAGGTATCCAGTCAGTGAGTATGTGTTGTTGACTGATGAAGGAGAGCCAGAGTGCTTTGAGGAGGCTATGGCAGATGTGCACAAGAAGGAGTGGTATAATGCCATGCAAGATGAGATGAATTCCCTGCATGAGAACCACACCTATGACTTGATGAAGTTGCCTGAGGGTAAGAGAGCTCTTAGGAACAAATGGGTTTTCAAACTGAAAACTGGAGAAGATGGTTGTCCACCTAGGTACAAAGCCCGCATAGTGGTGAAGGGCTTCCAGCAGAAGAAAGGTGTTGATTTTGATGAGATTTTCTCTCCAGTTGTGAAGATGTCATCCATCCGGGTTGTTCTAAGCCTAGCTGCAAGCATGAATCTTGAGATTGAGCAGCTAGATGTGAAGACCGCATTCCTTCATGGTGATCTTGAAGAGGAGATATATGGAGCAACCTGAGGGTTTTGAGATCAAGGGAAAGGAGAGGCTTGTATGCAGATTGAGGAAGAGCTTGTATGGCTTGAAGCAAGCTCCTCGACAATGGTACAAGAAGTTTGAGTCCTTCATGATGGAGCATAAATTCCACAAGACACAAGCCGATCATTGTGTGTTTGTGAAGAAGTACCATGAAGGTGATTTCCTCATTCTCTTGCTATATGTGGATGATATGTTGATTGTTGGTCGTGATACCAACAAGATTGCTAGCTTGAAGAAAGCTCTGAGCAAGTCCTTTGCTATGAAGGACTTAGGCCCTGTAAAACAGATACTGGGAATGCGTATAGTGCGTGACAGGATGAAAAACATGTTGTGGCTGTCACAGGGGAGATACATGGAAAAGGTGCTGCAGAGATTTAACATGGACAAGGCTAAACCCGTTTGCTCTACACTGCCGGCTGAGATGAAGCTGAATTCTGATCAGTGTCCGAAGAGTGAGAAAGAAAAAGCAGAGATGAAGAGTGTGCCTTATGCTTCAGCCGTGGGTAGCTTGATGTACGCCATGGTTTGTACTAGGCCAGACATTGCCTTTGCTGTGGGGGTTGTTAGCAGATTCATGAGTAATCCTGGAAAGGAGCATTGGGCTGCAGTTAAGTGGATTCTTAGGTATCTCAGAGGCACTTCGAGTGTGTGCTTACGCTATGGTCCCGGAGAGCCTATGCTTGATGGCTTTACAGATTCTGACATGTCGGGTGATGTTGATTCCAGCCGGTCCACGTCAGGATATATGATGACCTATGCAGGGGGAGTTGTTTCATGGCAATCGAGACTGCAGAAGAGTGTGGCTTTGTCAACCACGGAAGCTGAGTATATGGCTGCAGTTGAGGCTGGTAAGGAGCTAATTTGGATGAGGGCTTTCCTGACTGAGTTGGGAGTGAAGCAAGTGAGATTTCCACTGCACTGTGACAGTCAGAGTGCCATCCACCTTGCCAAGAACGCCGCCTACCATTCTCGAACCAAGCACATACAGAGGAGGTATCATTGGTTGCGAGAGAGAGTAGAAGATGGAGACTTTGATTTGTTGAAGATCCATACTGATGACAACGGGTCAGACATGCTGACGAAGACCTTGCCTAAGGAGAAGCTTGTTGCTTGTCGCTTGAGAGCGGGCTTGGTTGAATTCCCCATACAGGAGTGAAGGGGGAGTTTGTTGTGTTTTCCCTCCTATATGGGGGAAGAAGTCTATTTATTTATGGGCTTAAGTAATACCATTTGGGAGGCCCAAATGAGGAAGTCTTGTTCTAGATTGGCCCTCATATTTAAGGGGATGAAAAGTGAGCATCTAGGGTTAATGGAGAGAGAAATAATCAGCTGAAAAGAGAGCCACAAAAGAGAGGAAGAAAAGAGTGGAGGAGAATCCCGTAGGTGTTGGTGCACCCAGATCTGATCTGCCCCGATCGACGACCAAACGAGCTCTGATTGGGACGAAATTTCAGAGTGTTGTTCCTGCCACTAAGAAGATCATATCCAACGGTTGGATCGTGATTTCGAGCCCTCTAACTCAGGTTCTGCTGTGTTTATTTGCTCTTCTTGTTGTTGTTCCACCTTGTTGGGTAAAGATTGTAGCCAAGGTTGTTGCCTTGATGTTGTTGTATTCCTCTAGTGGTATCTAGAGAGGTTGTACCCACTTTGAACTGTTTTATAGTGGAGGTTTAAGACCTGAGGGTCTCGTGGTTTTCTCCCGATTTAGGTTTCCACGTAAAAAGTCTCGTGTGTTCAGTTGCTGTTTATATTTCCTGTCGTATTGGTTATTACTTCCTGTCAGCGTGCCCATCAGATCTTGTCACTGTTTGTGGACAGTGGTTGTGTGTTTTGACGAATTCGGATTCCGCACACGTCAATATCACAACATTTGAATGATCAACACAAAATGGACATCTGCTATAGAATGCAGTAATGAACCTGTTCAACAACGAGTTAAGCCATTTGCAAGAACAAAGGCAGAAGCTTTCACTGCACAACAAAGCACTGTTTGTGTTAAAAAACTGACATACCCCAACAGACAGATGAATGAAAGATCCCTACTGGAAGATGAGACTTTCCAAGCAGTATGAGTCACAAACTACATCTGAATTCTCAAGTTCAGTCTTCAAAACAACAAAATCAAGGCCTTAAGAAATTAACTGACATAGGACAAGCAAATAAGCGTACTCAAAGGTGCGAAAGCAGCAGCTAGTACCTAAATTAAAAGTTCGACAGCAGCCTAATTCTCAAACAAACTAAAGCTAGAAATCCAATCTATACCTTAGGGAAAAGAAGAGTCTCCACAAAACCATTGGCAATAACAACATCTTCTGAATCCCTAAGTCCATGTGAGAATATACATCCCACATCGGAACTGAAGAACTTGGTGGTCTAGTATATAAGCACATGAGCTACTCCTCCTATCACCAATTGGTTTTAGGATGGAACCTCATGGGCTTATGTGTTAGGCCCAACTGCGCATACACGCGCTTGCCCGCACGATCACAGTCCGTCACTGTCACGGACCTATCGTGAGCCCAATGGACTTATACAAAGTTCAAGAGTCCACTCTTCAAACAAGTGTAGCCCGTGTATTTGCTGTGAAATAAGACAATCTGTCCATCATCCTCTTCCCCCACCCCCCAAAAGAATCCGGCTTACATCAGGAAAAAGGTCCATGCCAAAAACAAGAACCCATGAATTCTGTTTCCTCAAGTAAATGTGACACGACTTGTGTGGATCCATATACACAAGCGAAAGAGCGCCATTCTGACTGCACAACACAGGAAGATTCCAATGTGCCTTCAGATGAAGTGCATGAATTGTGTCGAGAAAGATTTCCTGCACAAAATCAAATGACAGAACAACGACACCGTTCATTATTTGTCCATCATCATCTGTAAAGGGAAAGAAAGCTGTCCAGTAACCCACTCCATCAATCACTACTGCCGTTGCTAATCCACTGGTTTGGTACATCTCCATCTCCCCAAGAGGAAGCTCCTTCCAGTCTCGCTCAGTTGATGAGTAGAGATCGACAACATCTTCCTCTTCCTTAAAATCATACAATTTGAACAGTACGATCTTGAAATCTTTTGTACAAGGATCAATCCAGAAACCACAACAGGGTCCGGAATAATGAATTGTATAGTCACCCTCAGATTCATCCCAACTGTATTTGGAGTAATTTGTAACTGACAACATCTTATCGATACAGGGGTTCCAAAGGAGGAATCTGCCCTTTTTTGGGTCATAGAGGCAAATGATTCCGTGAAGGGTACTCGAAACCGTTCTTGCTGAACCGGATAAAGCAAATTGTGGAGGGAGGGAAGTAAGCATGGATCAGTAAGAACAAAGTTGTGCTACTCGTATTCGACGATGAATCCGGTCTTGTTTTGAAGAGGGAGATGGTCTTGAATGAACTGTTCGGAGTCGATGACTTGTTTGCATCCTTTGCACACCCAGCGAAATCGCAGCAAGGATTTGACCGGTAAGTGCTTCAGAATATCAACTTGAATGCCGAAGGGGACGTAATCCGGCATTCTCCGGAAATTTGTATATTTTTTCACAAATTCATCCAACGGAAGGAGGAACTGAAATGAGCAGTTACGTCTTTGAGGATGTGAGGCTCATACATGGAAGAGAGACTGATTTGGCAACAATCTTTAACTGAATCAAAAAAATAAAGCAACAATCTTTAAATCGAGATTTGTTTCTTGTTATTTCCCTTTTTTATAAGGGAGAAATTAAAAAAATAATTAACTTATCTTGGTAAGTCAAAATATGAGATTCTCGTTCGGATATGACAATGGATCGGGTGACGAGCGGGTGGAATACTTCAATCATCCGTTCACTAACCTTTTAGGGTGAACCAATCAGCCATCAATCGGGTGATCGGTGGTGGGGTGCATCAATCAGTGATTGAAAAATATAACTCTATATATCTTTAAGTATTCTTTTTATGTAATTTTACACATCTATTATAAAATATGTTATTGTTATAATATATATTAGAAGAATAGAAGATGTAAAATATCTTTTAATATATAAACAACATAAAGTTTAAATATTTGTGATTTTTATGTTAAGAGTATAAAATTTTATATATTTCAAGTGCATTGGGTCGAGTAGCCGGTGATTTTTATATATTTCACCCGTCTTTTCAAGTCCGATGAATGGGATGAATGGGTCCCTAACTCCTTCGATCCCCATCCGATGAAGAATTTTTTTTTAAAAAAAAGTAACATTAAAATATGGAGAAGGGAGAACACGGGTGAATCAACTTATTATAGAAGCTTTTACTCCCGTATTGAAATATTCATGTCAACCAAGCATATTTCACACTTATATCTTGTGATGATCAAACTCTAAAGAATATATACTAAACAATGAATAAATGAACACCAGGAGAAATCTAGTAAGTGAACTTCACTGATCACAGCTTATCATACAACCACATTTCAACAAAGTCAGCGAAAGGCACTGCACAATTAAGTACTCTTGGTGCTACATAAGTACATATTGCTATAAGTTTCTGCTACACATTTCAACTTGCTATTTTCTCGCGTTTCTTCCGCATCTCCTATGAACCATCTCACCTCAAGTATATGTCACATGCCATTTAATGGTTCAAGTAAACTAATAAAAGACTACCTTGCCAATTGCAGAGAACCAGGTACTGGCAAATGCAAGCATACATGGTGAAGTTCTCATGGAAGGTAAGAAGGTACAAAAATTGTATGTGCTATCAGATGAAGAGGCATATGTAGATAAAGCTCGTCAAAATGAGACAGTTGATCTGTGGCATGCTCGCTTAGCACATGTTCACCACAATTGGCTAAAGGTGATGAAGAAGAAGGACATGGTGAAGGGGCTTCCTTCTCTAGAAGTACGTGAAGGAGTTGTATGTGCAGGGTGCCAGTTCGGGAAAGCACATAGGTTGCCCTTCAGCGAATCAACGATGTGAGCATCAAGACCATTGGCGCTTATACACTCGGATGTGTTTGGCAAAGTGAAAACGCCATCTTGCTAAGATAAGCTGTATATATGCTCATATTTATTGATGATTTTTCAAGATATGTGTGGGTATATTTCTTAGAGCTGAAAAGTGAAGTATTTAAGAAGTTTACCGAGTTTAAAAATCTGGTGAACTCGGTGAGAAAATAAGGTGTCTCGGAACTGATAATGGTGGATAATACACCTCAAAAGAATTCAAAGAGTATTTGAGGAAGCACGGGATACGTCATCAGCTCACGTGTCCATACACACCTCAGCAAAATAAAGTTGCTGAAAGGAAGAACATACATCTTGGAGAAACTTGTAGAGGCATGATGCACACCAAAAATGTGCAACCTCGTTTCTGGACAGAGTGTATGGCAGTGGATACGCATTCAACTTGGGATCAGTAGTTGTCTCATGGTGCAACAAGAATCAACCAAGCGTCGCATTGTCATCTACAAAAGCAGAATATAAAGAAACAACAATGGCAGCACATGAGTGCACTTGGTTACTACGGCTAGTTCAAGCCTTGGGCCAAGACACAAACTACACAGTTGCTATATACTGTGACAACCAGAGAGCTATTAGGCTGGCGACGAATCCAGTGTTTCACGCAAGGACGAAATATATTGAAGTGCATCACCACTACATACGAGAGAAAGCCTTAAGTAGTGAAGTAGAACTCGTGTCAATCGTCACAAATGATTAGATAATAGATACCTTTGCAAAAGCATTGGCAATACCAAAGTTTAAGAAGTTCAGGTCCATACTTAAAATATAGCTAGAGAGTCGGTAATGAGTGGGATTTTGAATTCATTACAATTACTGACAATGAAGCCCATTATTTTGAAGTATATGAAGTTGATTTGATGGGCTTCTAAATATAAGTCCAAATGTGTCGTTGAGTATATGCCCAAAAGAATGACGAAAGGAAGGAGGAGTTCGAGAATTATATGGAGGATGCACATCTGGATAATTTTAAATTAGGAAGTGTCTAGAGTTAGCTAGTTAACTCCATATTAAATGTGGAGGATAGTATGCACCGACCTCGCATATATATTTTTTCTAACCCAAGAAGCTATTAATGGAAAAAATTTAGAGATATTTTGATTTTGAGTTATATATATAAGTGATCATGTGTAGTTTTTGTTGTGTAGAACAAAAATAACAATCCTTCCTTTGTGTTTTCTTGTGCCCATTACACAAAAATTGACAACTTGAATAAATCTTGTCAAATCAACAAAAAGTCCTCTAATGCTCAATAAATTAAAAATTTGCCGTATCCAGACTAAAACCAATCCAACACATTCATATAAAATAAAGACCAATTACACCCAAAATCACTTCTAAAATCTAGGTTAAAGTTGCTAGCTGACAAAGCTTTAAACTGGATGCAAATATTGTTCTTAAAAATAAACAAACAGGTAGACAATATAGAGCTAGATAATGTAAAGGTAAGGCATATAAACCACCTAAGGGAACATAAGGCTTTCAACAAAGTCATAGGCCACATAAACTTCATTATCAACACCAAAACAAGCAAGATCATGAGAGTCTTCATCCGTCAAAGTAGTGATGCCATCTCTTGTGTTATAGAAGACCAGCTTGTTGTTATTTCCAGCTAGAACGCTGAACCTTTCTTCTTCACACAACACCCATAAAAGAGCATTTGTCGAAGGTGCAACCTCGAAGCTCAACATATTAACCCATAAACCGTCTTGCCTCGAGTACAAGTTATATCTTTCTTTAAATTCATCCTCACTAGCCACAAATGAGAGATTACCTTGCCAATTGCAATGTATAGGTTCAGTATAAAAGTCATGCAGCTCAGGCATCTGTATAAGATCATACCTTTCAAGAACAAAGTCAAAGGAGTATATATTGGCTTCACATCTTCCTCTCCAATAAGCCACTTCTTGTATCATTACAGGGGGGCGGGGCAACAAATACCCTACACCTTTGTCATCAACATCCCTCCATTTTTGTGTAATCGATGAGTAAATAGAATAATCACAAACAATTTTAAATTCTTTGGTAGAAGGGTCAATCCAGAAACCAAAACAATTCTCACCTTTACGATATGATCTCAATAGACACTCTTCATAATGAAGGAAGGGTACACTCAAAATCTTACATATGGAAGGATTCCAAACCAAAAAAGTATTGTTGGTACAATCACAAAGACAAACTAATCCGTGATGGGTACCACATAACACTAATTTTTTATCTTGATTTGGGAGGTTTAGGATATCGACGAAGGGGAGGGTGTGAGGATCAAATACAAAACAATTTTTTGATTCTTTATATTTGATTAGGAAACGGGGTTTTTGAAGAGAGAGGTGTTGTTGAATGAACAAAGGAGAGTCGATGATTTCCTTCCACTTTCTGCACACGCAGCGGAAATGCAACAAAGTTTTCACGGGTAGCCACCTCAAAAGCAAAAGACCTAAAATTTCTTCGGAAATGTAATCCGACATTGAAGAATAGTTTCTCTACACAAATTCAGCACAATGAGAGAAGGGATTGATTGCTATAATGAATTTTTTTTGGGAGGGTGAGACTAGTACCAAGGAGCTGAAACAACGAAATCAGTGATGAAAATTGAGCACTTATAATGAATTAGTTATACCCAAGCATACCAGAGAAAGTATCCACCTTTGCGCGACGCATCGCCTCTCGGGGGCGCTGGTTTGAGCTATTTTCCATTAGGTCAAAGAGCGGCGGTACTCTCGCAAATTCATCTAAAGAATTAGAGGACTTTATATACGATAGCAAAATAGCGTAGACTTCTGCCTAATGTACAAAAAAAGGAAAGAAATATTATCATGCGGTTTATACGAGATACGACAATCAATGTGAAAAAATAGCTAAACTAACAAAATCACGCGGTTCATATGAGATAATATGAAAATTAATGTGAAAAGATCTTATCTCAAATTTACTAGATGAATAAAGAGAAAACTCTATTTAGTGTCATTACAAAAATTCAAACTCACTAAACAAAACATGAATAAAGGGAAAAGAGAGGTCCAAGGTGTTCCTCTCATGTAGAGATATATGGATGGACACTTGTTCAGATACAAGTATATCTAGAATATTCCAAACATATATGGGGAAGGATTCATGTGCCAATAATTTTTATAGTATGAATACGCGAATGCAAAATTCACATGCACATACTTACATAAATACATGCACATTCGAAGATGTGCATTTCTTTAACAATGTATGAAAAAATACATGCACATGGTGACATGCAGTGAATGAAAAGGCGCCACCTAGGCGCGCCTAGGCGCGTCTCAGGCATGCCAACGCCTATTTGGGCTGAGGCGGACCCTTGAAGATTAGGCGGGGGATAGGCGGGCTGGGCGGACTTGGGCGAGCTGGGCGACATAAGGGTTTAGGCGTCGCCTTTTTGTAAAAAAAATTCGAAATGGATGAATTTGGGATTTGGGCCAGATTTAATTGCTTAGAATAAATGGATCTGCTGTAAAAACAGCTAAGTGATATCTTAACAACTTCCAAGATTAGATTAATGATGATTTCATTAATGATGATTTCATTAATGATGATTTCATTAATGATTTTATGTATTTTTCAATGAATTTGCTTGATTTTCTGCTATAAACATAGCCATACACTTCCTTTTATTTCACGTTCACTTCCTTCCTCCTGCAATCTTCTTCTCTGCTTCCTCCTCTGCTCAACATCGTCCTCCTCTCCATTGCTTCAAGTGTTCGATCGAGTGTACTGCAGAACCAACCAGCCAACCAGGTATGTTCTTCTTCTAACTCTATGAATATATTTCCATTACTACTGTCTCTAACTCTCTACCATATTTCTACATTGCTTCATGCTTCACTGTTTCTACTTTCTTGATATAAGAAACAAGATTGAAGGCAGCATTCCATTACTTGATGTTGCTTATAAGTTATAAATTTATAAGTTGCTTGATGTTGCTTATAAGAAACGAGATTGAAGGCAGCATTCCATAAGTTACTTCACTGCCTTCAATCTCATTTATACTTGTTGTTTCATGTTGCTTATACATTTATACTTGCTGTTTTATTACTGATCTGAACTGTCTCTACCATATTGCTTATCCTTTCTTTTTGTTTACATTATTTCTAGGAAACCATGGCTGATGGGAAGATGATTGGAGGAAGATGATTGAGCTTGCTTTTGACTGTTTTTACTGTTTTTCTATGACTTGAACTTTGAATTTCTCATGCTTTTTAATTGTTTGGATGCTTTTAGACAGTTTTTTATAACTTTTATGACTTTTTCCATGTCTGCATTTGATTTTTATACTGTCCAAGGAATTTCTCATGCTTTTCCATGTCCTAGGCGACCTAGGCGACCCTAGGCGCGCCTAGGCGCGCCCGGGAGGGCTCACCGCCCAGGGTCGCCCAGCGCCCTTTTATTCACTGGTGACATGTGCATGTGAATGGGAAGGAATGTACAAAACAAAGTGGAATAACAGTTAGCCCATTTAACTAATATTAGAACACTTAAGGAGAATATCCACTACTAGAAACACAGTATATTGCCTCGAAACTTTGCCTTCGAAATTATTGGAGGGTAAATTTGTGCCCATCTAGCCTCAACTGTACCCTCGAACCAAATATTCGAGGTTATTTAACCGCACATATTATTCCAGGCTAAATTTCGATGCTATATAGCCATGAATAATTCTGTTGGGGTTATATTCGCGGGAACATAGCCTCGATTTTTTATTGAGGCTAACTTCGAGGCTATGTTTGGTACTAGAATAACATCCAAGGCTAGATCCAAGTTGAATTCGAGGTTATATTTCGAGGTTATTTAACCCTAAAATATATTTGAGGGTAAATGCGAGGTTATGTTTTTCCATTATATTCAATGCTAAATTCGAGGTTATATTTGAGGCTATTACCCTCGAATATACCTTTGGATATAATTGAAGGTTATATTTAAGGCTATCCTGCGCAATAAATGTAACAACACATTTCCAACTACATTGTACTTTTCTTCAGCAACCAACCCTAAATTTGACGAGCAAATTTCATTCTTCTTCCCCAAACCCTCTTTCCCAAAACTCTTTCTCAACCCTCTTTCAATCATTCTTCATTTTTTTGTGAGTTTTAACAAAATTTTGGTGGATTCAAGAAGCTCCATTACCGGTATGTAACATTTGTATTATAAATTTGTTATTTAGAATAAGTAAATCCAAGTTAGAGTAATATGTATATTATTTGTCATGTTGTTGATGTTTGTTTTTGGACAAAGCTTCACTACATGCTTCAATATAGGATCGAAAATAACTTATAGTATATCTTTTGTTGTCATGATAATGATATATTGAGGGCTTATTTTTGGTCAATGTTGTTGATACTCGATTTTATTATTTTAAGATGGGGATTTAGGGTGAAATTTAGTCTCGAAATCATATATTGAGTGCGTATTCGTGGCTATTTTGATTACTATTGTGAAATTTGTGGGTATACTCATGGGTATGTTCTTGGGTATATATTAGCATTTTGTAATTTTCGAAAGCTTATATAATATTTTTTATAATCTGTACGCTTCTAATAGTTTCCTACTTGGTAATTTTTAGATGGATAGTCGTCGACATTGGATGTATATACGGCATCTTCGAAATGGTGGAGATTGGAATGAAGAATTTCTTGATGGGGTTGAAGAATTCATCAAATTTGCAAAAACTCAAGTGCATTTAATGGATGATGAGAATATTAGGTGTCCATGTGTGAAGTGTAAGAATGCAAAATTTCAAGATTTAGAAACTGTGCGCGTTCATCTATACAAAAAAGGTTTTGTTGAGAACTACTATCGTTGGACTGCTCATGGAGAAACACCTTTAGTTCAAGTTTATGGTAGAGAGGAGTCATCTAGCTCATACCATCATGATCTCAATCTCTTTGGAGTTGGAATGGATATATTTGATAATCTGAATCCTTGTCAAAGAATGGTTTTTGATGCTGCTGGACCTGATTTTGTTCCACCCCAATGGTTCGATACTGGCCCTTCAGTTGATTCTGTTAATGAGGGTCATGACCATATGCCACAGCCAACAACAACTAGTCCTATCCATGATGAGTCTTCATTTTTATCTGAGCGATTCTACATGATCTTAAAGGCAGCAGTTGACCCAGTGTATCCCGGTTGTGCTATTACATTACTGTCTGCAGTAACCAATTTCATGTCTTTGAAGACTGATTATCACTTGTCACAAGCTGGGTTTAATCGGCTTATTCATGATGTCGGGGAGCTCTTACCACCGAACCACAACCTTCCCAATAACTTTTATGAGGCTAAGAGGTTAATTCGAGCTTTGGGATTGCCTATACAAAAGATACATATGTGTCCAGAAAATTGCATGTTATTTTGGAAGGAGGATTCTGATGCTATAGAGTGCAAATTTTGTAAAAGCCCAAGGTATGAAGAGCAGTTGACAAAAAATGGAAAATCCATTCCGAGAAAGGTATTACGATACTTGCCCTTAATCCCGCGTCTGCAACAGTTATACGCCATAGAGGAAACGGCCAAACACATGCGTTGGCATGCTGAGTACGTACCGGATCAAGAAGGAGTCATGACTCACCCATCTCATGCAGAAGCTTGGAAACATTTGGATCGTACCTTTCCAGATTTTGCAGCAGAGGTCCGTAATGTGAGGTTGGGTCTATGTTCAGATGGCTTCTCCCCTTTCGGTATGAATGGAAAAACATATTCTACATGGCCAGTCATTGTTACTCCCTACAACCTACCACCTAATATGTGCATGCAATCTCCTTATTTGTTTCTGAACACCGTTGTACCAGGTCCGAAAAATCCAAAAAGGTTAATTGATATATGCTTGCAACCCTTGATTGATGAGTTACAAGTGTTGTGGAATGAAGGTGTCTTGACGTATGATGCTTATACAAAGGAAAACTTTGTGATGCGTGCTGCTTTATTATGGACAGTCAATGACTTCCCGGCGTATGGTATGTTATCTGGGTGGAGCACTGCTGGTACATATTCTTGTCCTTGTTGCATGGAATATACAAAAGCTTTCAGACTTCAGAATGGACGAAAGTCTTCTTGGTTCGATTGTCACAGGTGCATGTTGCCCCTTGATCACGCATTAAGGAAGGATAAGAACAATTTTACTCGTGGACGAGCTGATCATGATACACCTCCTTTATATTTGTCTGGCCATGACATATGGGAGCGTGTTCGACATATGCCGACCGCCATGGAATCACCTTTGCAGAAACCAGAAGGTTTTGGTTATACTCATAAGTTTACTAAGCAGAGTATATTTTGGATTCTTCCTTATTGGCCACATCTTCTTCTTCGACATAACCTTGATGTCATGCATATCGAGAAAAATGTCTTTGAAAATGTGTTTAACACAACAGTGGATGTCAAGGGAAAGACAAAGGACAACTTGAATGCAAGGAAGGACCTTCGGTTATATTGCAAAAGGCGAGGGCTTGAAGTTGAAGACAATCATCATGGTCCAAAACCAAAAGGAGTGTACACCATAAGTAAAGAGCAAAGAATGGTGTTGTTTAATTGGTTAAAGGGCTTAAGGTTTCCAGATGGATATGTCTCTAATCTTGGTCGTTGTGTGCATTTAGATGAAGGCAAGTTAGTTGGTATGAAAAGTCATGATTGTCATGTTTTCATGCAAAGACTTTTACCAATAGCTTTCAAGGAGCTTCTACCGGTTGGAGTTTGGGGTCCATTGACAGAGTTGAGTTTGTTTTTTCAAGCTATATGCTCATCCATGCTAGATGAACAACGTCTCTATCAGCTAGAGTGTGACGTGCCTCTCATATTGTGTCAGTTGGAGAGAATATTTCCACCATCTTTTTTTGATTGCATGGAACATCTCATTGTGCATCTACCCAATCAAGCAAGATTAGCAGGTCCTGTGCAATACTGGTGGATGTATCCTTTTGAAAGATTCTTGTTTACCTTGAAGCAGAAAATGAGCAACCCAAAATGCGTAGAGGCATCTATAGTTGAGGCATATTTACTGGAGGAGACTACAAATTTCACAAAGCATTATCCTAGTTCTGAAGACCTTTGCAAGAGACGGAAGCTTGCTATGAATGATGTTCAAGTACTTGATGATAATTATCCTCAAATTTCAATCTTCAACTATCCAGGTCGTCCTGGCGGAAAAGCTAAGGTGTTATGGTCTTCCGTGCAAGAAGATAAATCAAATCTTAGAGTTTGAGTTCACTGGTCTTCCGTGCAAGAAGGTTGTGTTATATAAGTGTTTGTGGTATGACCCCACCAGAAAAACTGGGACAAATGTTCACCCAAAGTACCAATTGCAAGAGATTAATGTGAAGAAACGATACAACAACTACGAGCCTTTTGTCCTAGCTCAACAATGCACCCAAGTTTACTATGCAGACTATCCAGGAGCAAGTGGTGCTCGTACAAATTGGAGGGCTGTCTGTAAGACAAAACCTCGAAGTAGAATAGAGGAGAGATGGATAGAAAAGGAAGTTAATCACGAGCCATTACAACAAGACGAGTTTCAAGGAAATCAATTCACTGGAGCATCAATTGGTGAGTTACCTAGAGATCTATTAGATCCAAATCATGTAGACGATGAAGATGGATATGATTCAGATAGCACCGAAGAAGAGAATGAGCATGAAATTGATGATGAAGAGGATGATTTTCCTTCTGATACAGATACCGAAGTGGATGATCGAAATGATATCGATAACGAAGATGAGTTTGAAGAAGAAGATGATGATTGAACTATTATTATCTATTTGTAATATTTATGAATTTGCCAAGACTAATTATAAAAACCATTGCAATGTTTTTATTTGAATGTGGAATTGAAAAACCGTATGAATTGAAAAACACTAATATTGGCGGTAGAAATTTAGAAATTTCCCGGTTTGCTGAAATTTTGAGCTCTCCAATTGTTTTTATACTAATTTTCTCTATGTCATATAAATATGAAACCCTAAATAGTGTCTCTAGTTGCGATTTCAGCCTCTCCTCTCCGCCGAAACGAATTCAGCCTCTCCACTCTCTCTCTTCTCCCCTTGCACTCCTCTCCACCGTCTCTCCTCTTCAGGCTGAATAGCAGGGCCTCTCCTCTCCGAGCTTCATCCCCAAATCCTCTCCAAGTTCATCGTCGATCGATTTCAGGTCGCCTCTCCTCTCCAGGTTTGTCTTTCTTCTTCCTCCTCAACCGTGTCATGGTGTTCTTCTATAGCTTGACTGATTCAAGCTTCAGTCTTTCTTCTTCCTCTCCTCTCCGAGTTCTGAATTTTTGTACCGTACTTAATATTCTGCACTTCAGTCATGTATGTGGCTATGTCGAGAGCTTGATTCTGCATAAATGAATTAGGAATATGTAGCTAACCAACTACTAAACTCTTGCAAATCATCTTTTGTTAGACTCTCCACTCACCAGGGTGAGAGTGTATCGTACTTAATATTCTGCACTTCAGATTATGCTATATTTATGTTTATTTCTTTTAAGCACAATCAAGTCGTTTCTTTTACTGGTAATTAATTATGAGGATGAACCAAGTGCAAATGATGTTTGCTTAGTGTTGTTGAGCTTGCAGAAAGTTGCAGATACTTTTTTACATTGTTGGTTGCTATATATTACGAAAATCAACTGCTCTGTTTGATCAGATAATACTCATTTGAGGTGCTGCCAAACACAGCATAGGAACACACCTTGACCCAATGTTTGATTCTTGGTGGTTTTGCATATTATGTCTCTAAAATTCTCAAACACAAATCTCAAAGTTGTCAATAACATCATCTAGTTACATTCCTTTTTTTTGTGCAACTTTAAAATACACTTGTAATTAAGATCCTTGGTGCTTTTGTGTAACTTTATAATGAATTCAGATCTCAATATATACTTCAGTAACATAGCTCTTAGTTTTTTTTGTGCAACTTTATAATGAATGCAGCTTAAGTTTTGAGTTTTAACCCGACCCATCCAGCAGACTCCAACTGTCCCTTCTTTTGACTACTAAACTCTGTCAAAACAAGCTCTTGTATTATTTGCAGCACAATAAACTGAAGCTACAAAAATCTGAGCCAACTCAAGAATATTTGACAAACAAGAATGTGTTCTGTACCAAAATTAGAGTGTGTTCTGATTCAACTCTTGAATAAATTCCATTCCAGAACTGAAACTAGGTGTTTGATCTTCTTAATGTAGATAGATTTTCATTTTAAGCATTCATCAATTGTGAGTTGCTTAAAACTGAGACTTCTACAATCATTTGAGCAAATCCCTAATTTATTCAAGCATTCATCAATTCTGAATTTTGTAATTAACTCTGGTTTATTTGCGCATTTTAGGTGGTTTCGGCACGGTTGAAGAGCTTCTTGAGGTGGTTACATTTGCTCAACTTTGAATCCACCGCAAACCGGTATGAATTTGCTTCCTTCAATCCATAAAGAATCATTTGAGATTCTGTTTGTAATCATGCATTTAGTGGATAATTTTGTAATGGATAAAAACAGTTGCAATCCAACTTGTGCAATAGAAAAGGAATAAAACCCATAATTTGAATAGTATCATTAGTCATGATATACACAGGGACTGTGTCCTGGAACCAAAATTAGACTTTCATTGAAATAAGGAGGCTTTGTACTTATACATTCCTCAATTCTTTAGCAAGTTTTTCATCAATGAAATATATACAAAAATATACATGTGGTCGTCTGTTTTGAAAGTGGCTTTGTCATCTAGCATTGTCAATGTGGTTATAATAAAGTTCATGTTATTAGTTGTTGTGACAAACCATTCGTAGGGATTGGACCCTTTCTTCCCTTTAGGTCATTAAGAAGATCAAACACCTAGTTTCAGTTCTGGAATGGATTGACATTTTATCACTTGTTGAAAATATTTTTTAGGATTATTGCCATGGTGTCAAGTCGTGATCGTTGTGCACGTTTTCTGTTTTCCACTCCTGCTCGAGGTGAAGGCAACCAAAGTCCTTTGGAAAACACTGCCCCACGTGCAGTTTCTTCGCCTTCAGTGTCTATAGGGCGAGGACACTCTAATTCGCCACCTGTTTCCAACAGTCCATTGTCAAACAACAATATCGTCGAGGAAGGGTTGGATGATATGGTTGAGGGAGATGAAACTGGTTCAGCTCCAACTTCGATTAATGAGACTGCAAATGTAGATGGATCATCCCCTAGTGTTGGAAAAAAGGAGTTTGTAGGGATGATTGCGGATAAAGGCCGGTAAGTGATTAGCTTACTTTATAATGGATACATTACTTTAAAACTGAACAATTGACCTATTTTACATTTTTCTGTAGTGATTTTTCTCCACGTGAACCAGCATTTTCAAAGATGAAGGAAATTGTTCAAAGTCACTTCACTGGAACATGGCCAAGTATCAGAAAAGTAGATCCTGATATTAAGGATTTGTGGTTTGAAGAGTTTCAGGTGAATTTCATTTATGATGTATTTTGTAATTACATTATCTTTTTCCTTGTTAAAACACTGAATAACTAATAATGTCTTAAACAATTTCAATGCAGAAATTCTTCTATTGGACAGTCTCTACATCTGAAATGAAGAAGACTTTCTTACATCAAGCTGGACTGAGCATTACAAATGTGTTCAAGTCATGCCGTAAAAGAAATACAAGAGCTGGCTTTGTAACTAAGCAACAATGGGCTCTTATTGAGAATAAGAGAAATGACCCTGTTATGGTGAAACAAGCTGCTGTAAATAAGCAAAACAGGTCCACACCAAAGGCTATTGATTCTGGGTTTTATCGAGGGGGGTCATGCAAATTGACCACTCATATGAAAAGAATTGTAAGTCCACATCCAAACTCATTTTATTTTTTAACTTCATATAATTCTAGTTTTAAGCTAAACTGTTTTTATGGTCCAAGGAGGAAAAATCTGGAAAAAGGCCTAAAATTTCTGATATGGTTCGAAAGTATTGGCAAAAGGAAGATGGGACATGGACAGGGACAATACCAGCTGCACTTGTGGTTAGTATGATATTACTTTTTGATGGATTTTCTGCTGCATTTTTTCGATAAATGTTTTGAGTTTGCTAAATGTTTTGAAGTTACAACAAATCTGATTTTGGAAATGCTTGTTGAATTTTCTGCTGAATTTTGCTGAGTTTTTTGCTGAATTTTGCTGAGTTTTTTGCTGAATTTTGCTGAGTTTTTTGCTGAATTTTGCTGAGTTTTCTTGTTGTAAAACACAGAAGCATGTTTGTTGAGTTTTCATTCTGCAGACAGCAGTAATGATATACTTTTTGCTGACCTACTATGTAGCATGTTTGCTGAATTGTCATATTGGAAATGCTTGCTGAATTTTCTGCTGAAGTTGCTGAATTTTCTTGCTGTACAACACAGAAGCATGTTTGCTGAGTTTTCATTCTGCAGACAGCAGTGAAAATATTTATTTTGTTGTAGCATGTTTGCTAAATTGTCATATTGGAAATGCTTGCTGAATTTTCTGCTGAATTTTGCTGAATTTTCTTGCTGTACAATACAGAAGCATGTTTGCTGAGTTTTCATTCTGCAGACAGCAGTAATGATATTCATTTTGCTGACCTACTATGTAGCATGTTTGCTGTATTTTCATTCTGCAGGCAACAATAATGATATTCATTTTGCTGAATTTCTACTACTGATTGATGCATTTACGTTTTTTAGGAAAAGTTTGATAGTTTGTCTACCACTCAAGTTAATGCATCTGATTCTGGAGAAGCTAATTCTAGCCTAACTGAGACAGAATTATGGATTCAAGCATGTGATGGACATCAAAAGAAGAAGATTTTTGGTTTGGGAGAACAAGGTAAAGCTCTTATTCGAACTAGGATATACAGCTCTTCTATTATCCAAATACAATCCTCACAAGTATTTCAAGAGACTCAAGTTCAACCCTTGAAAGAAGAGATTCAAGAGCTCCGAACAACCTTGGTCGAGCTTATGAATCAGCAGAAACAACAACAACAACAACAACAAGAATTCCAGATGAAAATTCTAGAGCAACTCCTTAGATTTCAAGAAAATCCAACCTCCAACTCTAACTAGTACATTCAAGCTTTATTGACTTCATCAGTTTAGACTTGTTTCTTTTTTGCTAGTATTGCAAGATACAATTATTACCTTTTTGATTAGGATTGTCTTGCAAATGACTACATACTTTTAAGCAGGTTAATTGATGTATATGACCACTCTTTATGGTGAATGTTTCACTTATATGGTTATGATATTATGCAATCTAGCATGTGAATGTGTTACTTTTTATGGTTTTGATGCTTTTTGATAGAAAAAGTCATACGGAATGTATTAAATGTTTTTATTTGAATTTTGAAATTTTCATGAATATACATGGTTAAGCTTGAGGCTATTTACCCTTAAATGTGCTTTGAAAAATAATATATGGCTAAATTGATTTTGTAATGGTGATAACTAGGACTAAATTTGAGGTTAGATTCGTAGTTATTTACCCTTAAATATACCGTTAAAAATAATTAAGGACTAAAATCTATCCCAGTTAGCTAGGAAGAAATAGCTGTTATTATAACCTCTATACATATTTGAGGTTACATTCGTACCTATATAGTAATGAATTTGGCTACTAATTATTTCGTGGCTATTAGTCACGACAATAGCCTGAAATATATTTCATGGTTATTTACCCTCGATATTTGATTTTGAGGGGAAAAGTTCGAGGCTAAATTTAACCTCGGTCCTTTTTGCGTGGAATTCCGATTCGAGGCTAAAGTCGAGGTCTAATTCGATACCAAGCTTATTTCGTGCCTATATATAAGGTTATTTCCGAGGCCAAATTCAAGACAATATACTGTGTTTCTAGTAGTGATCATAATAGAGAATATCACCAGACATGGAGTAAATTGACAGCAGACATGGAGTAAGCAAACACTACTAGGTATATAGCTTATCATAATAGAGAATATCACCAGTTTCAACAAAAACTCATTGGAGATCAAGATAATTAGGTGACAGATAAAAAACAAAAGAAAATAATACCAGTAAGAGGTTAACCTAGGTTGAAGGCTGACAACTTGTTGAAACTTGCTCAAACTGAGTGCACAATTACAGCTGCATGTTCTTGTTCAATAAGTACTTCTAGCTTGATTCTGCATCCAACAATCAAAAAGCTGATAGACAAAATCAACAGAGAGGGACGGGTGATCATCAATGACTTAAACCAAATATCCCAAATCAAACCGACCTGCAACTAAAAGTCTAGTGTCAACAAAAGGCTTTTATGTCAAAGCTCGGCATCTTGGAGGAATTAAGTCGTGGGAAAGAAGAAGGCTTTGCACATATTCATAAGAGACAATAGCATAGTTTATGTCATCCTTCAAACCAACCAAGCAAGTTGTGGCATCAAACATAACCAAAACACTTACCTGCAACCTAAAGTAAGACCTTCACCCTTTCTTTTTCACCCAACACCCAGAAAACGCCATTTATCTCGGGTGGAAGGTTGAAGCCAAACAGATAAACCCATGAACCTTGTTGCCACAAGAAAATGTCGCATCTATGAGGAGATAAGATTTCATGATGCACAAGCGAAAGGGTACCTTGCCATTTGCAAAGCATAATAAAAAGTCAGGGTGTGATCATTCATACATACGTGCACTGGATTCATGTCAATCATACGATTGAAACATTTAGGTTGATTATGTCACTTGAATGATTTTCATTGATGAGACAAGCTGCTTGTTATTATGACCAATCACTTTTTCCTGGTAGTACAATAATAGAACACTTGAATCCAGGATAAATAGAGAAGAATATAGTATGCAAAGACTACTAATAATAAAGCTTAATGTACCAGAGTACTATGTCACTAGTTTCATCAACAATTCAAAAGAGCGTTGATCAAGATAAATAGACAATAGAAAAATAACAAAAGAAACTGATATTAGTAAGTGCTTAGCCTAGATTAAAACTGTTAGCTGACTTTAGCTTGAAACTAACTCAAACCGAGTGCCAAATTTCAGCAGGAGCTTCTGTTCTCTGAATACTTCTACCACAAAGAAGCTCAGCTTCTCTTGGTGCGAATAAAGCCAAGTGTTGACAGAAGGCTTTCCACAAAGTCATAAGCCAGAAAAGCACAAACAAAGCTACTCTTCAAAGAAACAAAGCCGGTTCTAGCATCATACAAGGACAACTCAAGCGGAGTTTCAGCTAAAACTTTGACCCTCTCTTTTTCACCCATCACCCAGAAAACGCGCCTTATCTGAGATGGAAGATTGAAGCCAAACAGATTAATCCACGAGCCTTCTCGCCATAACAAAACATCACATCTATGAGGAGATAACTGATCCCAACGCACAATTGCAAGAGTATCTTGCCATTTGCAATGTATAACTTGAAGCGCGTGTGCTCAGGCATCTCAATGAATTCAAATCTCTCTTGCACAAAATTGAACGACAATATAAAATCAACCTTGTTTTTATATCCCTTCCAATACCCCACTCCATCAATCATCACAGCAGGACCTAGTTGTTGAGGCTTCCAATAGCCAATTTCTCTACTAGTAATCACCCTCAAATCCTGTTTTCTCGACGAGTACAGAATCCCAGTCACACCCTTAACCAGAGTATTATCATCACCCTCATCAAGATCAAACAACAGATTAAGTATAATGAACTTGAATTCTTTAGAAAAAGGGTCAACCCAGAAACCGAAGCAACCTTCTTGTACCTCAATATATCCCCAATTGTATCCCATAACCTTGGGAGACGAATGTAAGTAGACAGATGGATAGAAGGGTTCCATAGCAAGAAGCTGTCGCGGTCTAAATCGAAGAGACAGATTAAACCGTGATGAGTCCCCCAAAAGATGATTCCATGATTGTTAATGGGTCGTTTTAGGGTATCGACAGAGGGGAGGTTGTGTGGATCAACAATTAGAAAATCTGGATCATCTTGATCGATAAAGAAACGGCCTTTTTGGACAGAGAGATGCTCTTGCAGGAAGTAAGGGGAGTTGATCGTTTCTTTCCATGCTTTGGACACTGATCGAAATCGGAATAAGGATTTGACGGGTAGCCATTTCAAAACAAGTATCACATGATCTATAGAGATGTAATCTGACATTGAAGACTAGGGTTGAGAGATGAGCATACCACTGAAAGTTTCCACCTTTGCTCAGCCAAAATCACGGATGGCAATGGGTCACGGTGATGAAGCCGTGGAGTACTTCAATGTAGTCCATTAACCTTTTCGCATGCATTTACCCGTCATTCATTGGGTGACCAAATGAGTTGATGAGAAAAAATAATTTTATACACTTTTTAGTATTGTTTTTATGTAATTTTACACATCTACTACAAAAATATGTTATCGTTATAACCTATATTAGAAAACTAAAAATGTAAAAATAGATTTCTAATACATAAACAATATAAGAATGCAAATTAGAAAACATAAAATTTAAATATTTGTTATTTTTATATTAGAAGTATATAAAATTTTACATGATTCAGGTGTATTGGGTCGAGTGACGGGTGAAAAACCTTCACCCACACCCGTCCATCACCCACTCTCGTTGATCCATCACCCACTCTCGTTGATCCATCACCCATCATTTTTCGGGTTTTCACCCGTTTTTCGGGTCGGGTGAATCGCGTGTCCATCGGGTGTAGGCAAAATGAGTATGTATTGATGATTTGGTATTTTTTATAATTTAATTGTATCATTAGATTTGATATTGAATTTTGAATTTTATGGATTAATTGAGTTGAATTGATAGGGAGGAAGTGTTGAAACGGAAATAGTGGTTGATTTTTGACTGCATATGAAGGTTAAATGTAAGAATTTGCATTCTGTTCCATAATGCAACTCCTTACGCGACGTAAGGATTGAGTTATCCTTACTTTATACCTTGATAAACAGTATTTTTTATGTTTTAGAATATTATGAAAAATGATTTTTTTTAGTATAATGTTGATTAGAAATTGCTTGCTGTTTGGATTGATTATGAATTTGATTGACTATGTATTGATGATCTGATTATGTTTGTGATTATATTGTATAATTAGGGATTGAAATTGAATTTTATATTGTATGGATTCATTTAGTTGATTTGATAGGATTTTTTGGTGAATTCTTTGATTAAGTTTTAAAACAGCATTATGGTCTTGTAGTTAACTGCATATGAAGGACATTCTGTTACACGACGCAAGGATGGTATCCTTACACGATGTAAGGGTTTGTCTTCTGAAACAGAATTAATGCAAACCTTACAGAATGGCTAGTCTGCAACATGTTTTTAAGAATTTTTTTTGCTTTAAGTAAAATGTTGATTTTGTTATTGAAATTGTGCAGGAATGGATCGTCCTGGGCGCTCTTCACGTGTCAGGAACAAAGACGAGAAGAAAAAAGACCCACAAGTAGATAAGGGAAATGGGAAGAAGAAGACTAAGAAATCTTCCCCTCGTTGTCTGGAGTACCCGGGTGAAACGATGTCGGAACCACAACATGTTTCTTGAGATGTCCGCGAGATTCAGTTGGCCTCCCTTGAGTCCTCACAGCAGGCCTCTCCCTGAGATGCAAGGATACCCAACTTCTCAATCACAACAAACGGGATGAGGTTTATTACAACAAATGATGATGTTGGCAAACCATTCGTTTTACAACAACCAAGAGGAAGGTCAACCTGCTTCTGCGGGTACAATTAACATGGTCTCGAGCTCTCAATGGGACGAGTACTCGACCCAATACTAGTATTATCAGGCAGCTCCACCTTTTGGACCTGGTGGGACATCAGGGTCATCACATCCTCGACATATGGAACCCTCTGATGCTGAGAGTTTAGAGGAAGAAGCTGAGGACAAATTTAACCAACAACCACAGGGTGGTGATGATGACGAGGGGGATGAGGATGATTCAGATGAAGAGGAAGAGGAAGGGGAATATGAAGAGGAAGAGCCAATTCAAGAGGAACAACCTAGAAGGAGCCGAAGAAAAACGTTCGAATTCAATATGATCCTGACTTGAAGGAGCCTACTCCTAGAGGTCCTCAAAATCCTGAGGTGTTGCGAGGATTTCAAGCTCTACGACGTTTTTTGTGCAACAGTGCAAGGTATGTAATTACACTTGACTTATTAGTTTTGAATTCATTTGGGTTAATAATAAATGAATAAGTAAATCCTAGTCCTAATAGTATTTTTTGTTTAATTATAGGTTGAGTTGTTTGAATTATTTTGTGATTTGGTGAAGTAGATGAGTTTAGTTTTAGCATGAAATGTGTTATTAAGAATTGTTCGATTTATTTTATTAATTATATTTATAACTAGGGATTTGATATTGAATTATGAATTTTATGAATTTATTGAGTTGAATTAATTGGTTTATTTGTTGAAAAATTTGACGAAGTGTTGAAACTGCAAATATGGATTTTTTTTACTACATATGAAGGTTAAATGTATGGACGCGACGTAAGGAATGGATGATCCTTACGTTTAACCTTCATATGCAGAGCCTTGTGTTCCAGAATATTTTGAAAAATGATATTCTGAGTAGAATGTTGATTAGAAAGCATGCAATTGTTGTTTTTTGATTGATTATGAATGTGATTGAGTATGTATTTGATGATTTGGTCAATGTATAGGGAAGAGGGGTTTTGAGGAGTCAGACGAGAAAGACTCAACTTAATAATTGGGGTCGGACAGATGGAGCGGATTGGATGGCGGTTGCAGATGAAACCAATCTCACGCATCTCTAGTTTTATATGTACGATGAGATTGACTTGTCGTTAGTTTCAGCGTTCATTGAGAGATGGCAGCCGGAAACCAACAGTTTTCCCTTGCCTTTTGGTGAGATGACAGTGACATTGCTAGATATGTTGAAGCTATTCCAGATTCCTATCCATGGGAAGTCTATGGGGCCCACTCCAGAAGCTCGCAATTTAGGCGCAAACAATGTGAAGCTTTGGTTGGGTAAAAAGGGAAGACGTTATTTGAAAGCTCCCCTTGAGTTATGCCAAACAAGCCTTTATGTGACTGCTCCAAACCTCAAGGCACACTGTGAGTGTCCTTGGATGAAAACACATGGGTTAGGATTTGTTTTGTACATAATCACATCCACACTCTTTCCAGACAAGTCCCATATTTGTATCCCTCTGAGATATGGGTATTATCACCCGAGTGTTCGGAAAGAAAAGAGATACTCATGGGGATCAGGGGCACTTGCCTATTTTTATCGGTGCATGGGAGAAAGTACACATTAAGAATGTGCAATGCTTTCCTTCTGTTTCACTCTGTTGCAAGTAAGTATCTTATTATTTACCTTAAAAATTTTATTAATTATTTGCTCCAATGTTAATTGTATATTTCTTATACATTAGGCATGGATCTACACGTATTTTTCGAGCTTCGCCGCTGATGTTCCACATAACGTCAATTGGACTCCTAATTATCCTTATGCAAGGATATAATGCTTACGTCGCGTAAGGATGAGAAATTTAGTTCCCTAGAAACTACATTCAACTGGACTCTATATATTATGAATTTTAACATTGTTATAAATGTCACTATTTGGAACTTGAAATTAAACAAACATTTCAACATTAGATTAGAAGTACATTTGAAACTCGAAATTGAAGAAACATTACAACATTAGAAGTACATTTGAAACTCGAAATTGAAGAAACAAGAAACAAACAACACGAAACTACCTATTGTTACTAGAGCTTGCTCCATATTTCTCATCAATCAAGACTTTGTTTTCTGCAGCAAGTGCAACATTTTCTTCCATCAATTCAGTATTTTTGGCATGAAGTTCCCTTATTTCGTTCTCTTCACTAGTTTTCATTACCCTCATCAATGCAAGCCCATCCTCCAGTCCACCAACCATCGAAGAGTGATACAAAACATCCTCATTTAATTAGGCCCTTACTATAAGTCAATTTTTTTTAACAACATTATAATCCAGTTTGCACAGTTTCTGTAGAGACTGCAGAAATTGTGCATTTTCTCGCAGAAGGCGAGATGGCACCCCTCGCAGAACGCGAGAGTAGGCAACCTCGCAGAACGCGAGAAAATGAACATTTATAGCATTTTCTTCCTTCTCTGCAGAAACTGTATTTTTTGCTAATTTCTTCTGCAGATTATAATATGTATTTTTTCCTGAAGATCAAAGGTCCGATGAAGCCACAACAATGGACAAAACAGAGAAGTGATTGGCCATTAGACGATAGTGATTGGTGTGTGATTCCCTGTGCAGTTGGATTGTCAAATCTCCTCGAAATGATGTACGGTGAAATCGACTTCCCGTTGATTGAAGTGTTCATTGAACGATGGCAACCAGAGACAAATTCATTCCACCTCCCTTGTGGTGAGATTACTATTGGCCTTCTTGATGTGTATAAGATATTAGGCCTTGTCATAGATGGGAAAGCTATGGCACCAAAAAAGAAATTGGGTGCCAAGTTTAGTCATGAAGAAATTAAAATATACTATGCCAAGTGGGGGCGGAAATTTTTGGAATAGATTATGACACGTGCGATTCTGGGAGGGTGAAAGCCGAGGTTTTTAGGAGTCATTGTCAAACCCTTTCTGAAGAACGAAAGGGATTAGGTTGGGTGTTGTATACTGCTGCCTCGATCTTATTTCCCGACAAGTCACAGAACTTGATCCGGCTTAGATATGGGCCTTTTGTGAAATCCTTTGACACAGTTTCGAAAATGTCGTGGGGCTCGGCTGCTTTGGCACATCTATATAGGCAGCTGGGGGTATGCACACGTCAGAACTGTGCCCAGATGTCTTTTTGTTACACCTTGTTGCAGGTATTTTGCATTCTAAGCATTTAATTTACCTACTTATTTATGTTTTCATATTTAACGTAATTTATATTTCCTAGGCATGGATCTACAATTATTTCCCACAGTTTCGACCTGCTGAACGACCTCGGTGGATGGAAGCATAAACATGGGTTTACCGTTGGATGCCTCATAATTTAAAGCTGAAGAAGGGGCAAGTCGGAAGGGACTATATAGGCGCGTTCGATATTATGTTACCAGAGATGGTAATTATCTAACTCTTTTTTTATTCATCTGTATTAGGTTGTGTTAAGTTTCTGCATTGGTGCATATTCAACAGCTTCTGTAGAAAGGGAATGTTCAGTAGAAAATGGGCATTTTCTCGCAGAACGCGAGATGGCACATCTCGCAGAACGCGAGGTAGTACATCTCGCAGAACGCAAGAAAACGCCCATTTTAGGTGATTGGTCGGGTCTACAATGACATGGATCGATATCGGTTTGCAACTCAAGAACAATTTCCTTCATATCACGCTCAAATGCTACAATCTCTTCAAGATCTCGCTCCCTTCCGACCACCACAAGAGTGAATTAAGTTGGATTGTTTGAATTTCCTTAAGTTGATGGATAATTTTCGATTTTGTTTTGGATTGTTTATGTTTTTGGATTGCTTTGTTTGTTGGATTGTCTATGTTTGTTGGATTGTTTATGTTTGTTGGATTGTTTGAATTTGTTTGTTGGATTAGTTGTTGGATAATTTTGTTGGTTTATTTTAGTTAACATACTCGTACAATTACTTTGTGTAACGCTAGAAAAAACCATATGGGAAAAACCATTGAGAACCACGGTCTAAAACATGTAGAAAAATCATATGCATCATCTCACAGAACGCGAGGTCAGTGCATCTCGCGTAACGCGAGATGATCCCATAGCCAACTTCTTGCTCTCAGTGAAGATGCACGGTCTCTGGCACGGTTTGTGTCGCTCGCGTAACGCGACGGACACACACCTCGCGTAACGCGAGGTGATCCCACAACCAACTTCTCGCTCTCAATGAAGATGCACGGTCTCTGGCATGGTTTGTGTCGCTCGCGTAACGCGAAAGACACACACCTCGCAGAACGCGAGAAGTTGCATTCATTCACAATTGTCCATTACATGAGTTCCTGTTTCAGAAGAGAAATAACTATGCTCCAGTTCAACATTACATTACAAATTCAGCGAATAAAACATAAATTCAACTACTTTAAACTATAGGCGGCACATCGATGTGCCACAAGATCGTGCAAACAATGAGCATCATATTCCTCTTTTCGCCACCAAGGAGTAAACACAGAAGGTAATGAGCAGTTTTCTTGAAGACATAACTACAATAAAACAAAAACGTTAGGAAGTTGCATATTAGTAAGTAATCCAAAAGAAGATTAGAAACTTACCGGAACAAAATGTTTCTCCCTCTCAATATAAAATAAGAAGATTGTGGTAAGTGTGCACCCTGGTCCCCACCAAGTAGGAAGTTGTAGAGGAAGGAATGTGTAGTTAGCGTTTTTTCCCACAGTTACGAACACTACGTTGTATGTGGATGCCACAAGACATCCCATTTCCGGGGTTGCTAGCCAATGATCTTCTGGAGCCCTTCCTATTCCTTCCCATGTAAGTTGGTATAGGACGCTCTCCAAAGTTGGTTGTTCTTGAGGTCCAATCCAAGTTCCTTCAACTAGATGCCAAATATCCTTGACCTTAGCTATCATCAAATCTCTTACTTCCCTCCATAAGTGTTGGTTCTCCTCCGTCTCATACGCTGTTGTTCTATATCCACAATTTCCATTTTCATTTACTTCAAACCAACCATTCACAAAGGTGCGCATTGACGCCGGTATCTGAGGCTTGTACTTGCCAATCGCCTTACTTTTTGGTTTCTTGAATGTTTCAGAATTAGAAGCATTTCTTTGCTACTTTGGAGGTGTTTCTTCCAAAGCTCTAGCATCCATCTCGGCATTAGTGTGCTCCCATGCAGACGGTCTTTTTTGCGTTGACATTGGCTCTTTGTTAGGAGCTCCGACTGGACGACCCCCCGTGTTCTTTGAAATAGCCGGCTCTTTTAGAGGATTATTTACTCTCCCAATGTTTAAAACATTTTGTGCACACTTCTCTTGATCATAGGGGCACAAGTTCGGAAACGTTTCCTCATAGAAACTCTGTAAAAGACGTCTTGCCACCTTACTCTTAACTTCGAGTACGCCGGGAACATCAACTTCTTCCAAACTCAATGTACTCCAGAAAGGGTGCAACTCTGATGCTCTTAATGGTCTTTGCTCCTTCCAATGTCTGCCAATCTGATGAACACACATCAACCCATCTCTAATCTCGATCTCACAGCTACAAAACATAAGCGTGTACAAACCAAATGTCTGGCCCTTCGTGTATTCCTTAAGCAATTCCTCTATGCATTTGTAAGACACTTTGAACCTCAAGACTTTAAACAAGTCGACCCCTTCAACAACTGTGAAGCTCTTATTCAAACTCTCGGTGAAAGACACATTAATCTCCTTAAGTTGGTTCGCCGCCATTGTTTTGTATTCACCGAACATTGTGTCTAGCCTACCCTTTCCACTTGTCAAGTAAGACTTAAGACACGAATGTGCTCCTTCAACTCTAAAATGTTCGAAAAATAATGAGAACAAACATAATATGCAAATACAAAATAATGAATTTGCATCATTCTGTAATATGCAAATTCCCGCGTTCTACGAGGTGTACTCGTCTCGCGTTCTGCGAGGTGACCTAGTCTCGCGGAACGCGAGAATGTGCATTACAGAAGCTCTTATTCTCAAATATAGAAGGTAGACATAAATTAGAGAACATACCTATTTGTCGTGTTATTCTCGAGAGTGAAGACATTATCCGTCCATGTTGAAACAAGTCTTTCCTTGTAAGGGTTTAGCCAATTCTTTTTCACGTAGTTCAATACGGTTGGATAAGCTCCCCATTCTTTCTCAAGTTTCATCAACCTTTTGTTGTAACCTTCTTCAGTGGTTTGGTTGAACAAGTCATAATAATCATTAGAAATGTGAATCCCCAATGCTTGTGTGCCCATAGATATCTTGCCTTTCGCCTCTATGTTCTTCCTTACATGTCGTCTACATAAGAGAAGTCCGTTGCATTCATAAGAGCCATCTCACGGTCTGTGACGAAACAAGTAGGCGATGCTCCTATTCTCAAATACATCGTCTGCAGCTGCTGCAACGCCCACAAATAACTGTCCTCGCTCTCGACCTCTAACCATACCCCGCATACAACAAAATTCTTCCATGTAGAAGTCAAACCGACTATCTCCAGGAAGGGAACATTGTACCTTAGACCAAAATACAGAAAGATTACTCCTTTAATTCAGAGTCTTAAATGTTTTACTGCGGAATAGCATCTGTAATGCACATTCTCGCGTAACGCGAAGACACCCCACCTTGCGTAACGCGAGAATGTACTCTATTCGAGAGGCGGTGTTTTCCAAAATGCAGAAATACTGAATCATGTGTACTCCTCGCGTTACGCAAAGTGGGGTGTCCTCGTGTTACGCGAGAAGTGTTTTTTACCACAAATCTTAAAATTTTCATGAATTTTAAAATACAACATAAAAACAGAATGATAAATAGTTACTTGTTCGTGCTATTAGTCGAATCCAACAAAAGGACATATGGAAACGCCTTTAAGAGTTTCATTGATTCGGGGCTAGCAAAGAACAAGTCGCCTATTATCGAAGGATTATTTGCACTTGGCCTATACTCCATGAAGTAGTTGTTCTCTTTGAATTGGTGAAAGAATTCTTGAACCACAGTTCTACCTTCCATTTCCTCTTCCCTTATATCTCTTACCAAATTGTACACTTGTCTCTTCTTTGTGCAGCTTCCGGGATCCTTGTTTATCTCAGTGTAAATCTGATTTGGAGAACAGTGAGAAAGTACCGTCTCACGAACCATTTTCTTTTAATCAGGGGTTGGCCTCCCAGCAAATGCATTCCCGACCAAAGTATCTCCAATAATATGGTTGTGCAAACCACAAACAACTGTTACTCTCCAATTTTCTTCAAAACGGTTCTCCATGAGCTTCAACTGAAATGGACACCCCGTTTTCTTGCTCTTTGTGTTTGTTCTAACTCCGAGACCTTTAGGCTTATAACTTCCCCCTTTCTCACAAATGATTTGAACCTTTCCACTTTGCCCCGGTTTAGATGGTACACTCCTTCCAATAGAGATCATAAACTTATGTTGCTTTGCAACATTCAACGCCCACAAATGACCAATCTCCTTAGAGGCAAACACTTTCTCCGTGGTGGAATATTCCGAATAATCCCTAGACACAACATCTTCCTCGCATACGGGACTATCAAACTTTGGTGCAGTGCGTAAAGAAGGAAGAAACCACATCTCCTCTCCTACGTTTGTAGGTGGGTTAGCAGACTGTGAATCAAACGCATCATAGCTTGATGGCACTTTATGTACATGGCACTTGATAAGTAGATGGCATGGGCAATTCATATGTAGGTGTCACGGGCACTTGATAAGTAGATAGCACAGGCAGTTGATAAGTAGATAGCACATGCAATTCATATGTAGATGGTTGATGATAATCACCAAAGTCAATCCCTAAATCAAATGACGGTGGCGAACATGGCCTCGTATTCCGCGAGTGGTAGGTGTAGTCATTCAACTGGATTGCGTTCAATCCAGTGAACAAAGAAAAATTCACCTATACACAATAAAGAGTTAATACTCTGTAATGTGCAACTTCTCGCGTTCTGCGAGGGAGACACATCTCGCGTTACGCGAGGTGCTACCTCTTGCAGAACGCGAGTAGTTGCTAAGGTTAAAACACAGTGAAACGGGGTCATTTAACATAAACAGGAACAAATCTAAATTTCCTACATTAAAAACCCTAAAAGCATAAACTCTAAACAAAATAAGGTTGAAGAACATAACTTTTGGACATTATATTTAAAAGTCATCTCTTCAACACTTACTACTACTACATTTAACATGAAATACAACATAATAACTTCATTTTAGCTCTTAATGGTGCAAAATAAATTATAAGTTTCAGGTTTTGAAAATGAGTTTTAATGGAAGGTGAAAGAGGTGAAAGATGATAAAAAGAGGTGTTAGGGTAGGGTTAATAGGTGTTACAGTTTACTTAAAATAAGGGGTAGTTATTATAGTTAGGTGGGGACAAGACATCTATAAATGGTGCACAACAACGTTATCTGACATGAACTACTCGCGTTACGTGAGGACGAGACGTTCTGCGAGGTCACGTACCCTCGCGGAATGCGAGATTAACAGTTAAAAAAATACCCTAATTTTTGCTAATCTCGCGTTCCGCGAGGGTACGTGACCTCACAGAGCGCGAGTGGTCGGGCGGTGTTTGGTAAAGGCACCGGGCTGTATATAACATCCGTGTTTAATTAGACTATAACATCTCTTGCACGACCTGTGTATGGACTATCGATCCAATTCCTATATAAGCACCCTCCATCTTCGTCAGGAGATGCCCACAACCTATCAGCACATTCCCAATTCCTTCTCCCGTAGACCATTCTATCATTACTGAATTGTTCAGTACACACTTGCACAATTGGTTATTTGCCGCACCAACACACCCTTTGTCCTGAATTCAACATATTTTGATGTCAAAGAAATTAAATACGCACTTATCAAATACTGGGGTAAAATGAATAAATAGAGAGTATGCAAAACGCCAACATACTTGTTGATTCATGAAGAACACAAAGTCTGAAGTTCAATTGTGTTGATAAATTTTTTCAGTTTGGGTGTGTTAAATAGAGTCTAATGTGCGTGTGTTACTGCTAGCACACAATTGTATTACACTCAAGGTGAGTGTGTTACAGCTGGCACACAATATTAGTCATTCAAAGTAAGTGTGAGTGTGTTACAACTAGCAAACAATTGTAATGTCCATTTAACATTACATAGCATTAAAATTAAACATTGTTAACGTCACTAGTATAGAAACATGCTTTTACCACGGCGCTTTTACCACGGTTACAAAACAACCGGGGTGCTTCGGAAACAGTGGAGTTTTTACACCAGTTAATTTACCAACCGTGGTAAAAGTGTTTACAAATTACCCCGGTTGTTTTATTTGTTTATCATTTTACCCCGATTTTTTATATTTTGGTGTTATTACCCCAGTTATTACACAACCGGGGTAGTTTTTTATGATAATTTACTCCGGTTTTTGGAAATACCCCGGTTATTTTAGGAACCGGGGTAATTGTGTCCACCAGGGTAATTTTGTCAACCGAAATTACCCCGTTTAATTTTCGCATACCATTAAATTTACCGCGGTTGTGAAATAACCGGGGTAAATATGTCAACCGGAGTGAATACGTCAACCGAGGTAAATACGTCAATCGGGGAATTTATTTTTTACCTAGCCCCTCCTGAAAATATGTCGGCTCGACCTAACGAGTTCCCGAAATTGGATTGCTCGATTCGTTCATGATTTGCGCCTTTGCTCCACTGCCCGACGACTGCGCCACTGCTATTCCTCGACGACTGCGCCGCTGCTCGACTCCCCTGCTGAAATCGACTCTTCCTTTGATTTTCCCTATATCTTGAAATCGTCCGTCTACAGATTTGTTTAGGGCTGTTCAAAATATGGTACTGATTTGGTTTTGGACCGAGCCGAACTTAGTTCTGTTCGATTCTCGGTTTTCATTTTCTCGAAATTCGGTTTTCGGGTCGGTTCGGTTCAAAACCGAATTTTTTATTAAAAATAAAAATAATAATTTTTAACCTAAATAACAAAAGAGTTGTGTCTTCTCTGTCATTCTTCTTCTTCCCAATCGCTTCTTCATTCATCCTTCTTCTCAGGGAGCTAAGCGTCGTTCTCGACTTCTCGTGGAGGAGCCAACCCACGCCCCACCTTCGCCGCTTCATTCATCCTTCTTCTCAAGGCATCTAGGCAGCGTCGTTCTTGACTTCTCGTGGAAGAGCCGACCAACCTTCGCCGACGAATTGAGCAGTCACCAGCGTCCTTCTTCTCAGGCAACGACAACGCGACCAACCTCTTTCACCCATCTTCTCAGGCAACCAATTTTGTGTTTTGGTATGAAATTAATAATCTTGTGCAGTTAGTTGATTATGTCATGTCTATGCCTATGCCATGTATTTTGTGGATTATGTAATTGTCTTTTGTGACGACAATTTCACAAGCTGGATTTGCCGATTATGATATATCTATGCCATATTGCCATGTCTTTTGTGCAGTTGAGTTTTGCTAATACAAACCTAGAAAATGTATGGGAAATTGGGAATGTATGCCATGCCATATATATACACTACTTTGTATTTCATATATGTATGTTATTAATGATCTTGCTTAAGTTACTTATACAAACCTGTTTCATGTAGTGACTTCAAACAAATTTACTTAATTAACTATTTTATAAATTAATTAATTCCATTAGGATAGGGGCCAGATCTGGTGGAAGAGGGTCTTAGAGTGGGAAATAGGAATGGATAATAAGCGTCCACGACGCTTATAATCCAGCAATAATTTGCACGCTGGCTATTTTGGGCCTTCGGCCCAAAAAAGCAATCCAGTAGTTTGCGTGTAATACACGCTCTTGATGAGGGATGGTAGAAGTTGCATCCAGCGATTGGAAGACACGCTTCTTTAATACACCTTTCTCACTCCTGAAAAGTGGAAAGCAAACCTCACTTCCATTCAAAAAAACGAGGGAGCAAGAACGAAGACGAGCGGGCGATACATCAAATCAAGCATTCCGACCACCAAATCAAGCATTCCGACCACCAAATCAAGCATTCCGACCACCAAATCAAGTTTGGGACGATAAGGCAGAAATCGAAGCAGATAGGTACGATTTCAACCATTGGAGAAGAGAAATGACAAAATCGAGCATGAACAAGCAAATAGGTACGATTTCAACACTAAAACTCAACTAAAGACTATAGACTGCAAACCTAGGGTTTTCCTTTAGATTTTTCATACTTGCATGTTTGAATACTATAGATTAGCGAGTGAACAGTACGATTTTAGCAAAAAAAAACATCAGAAGACGATAAACTGAATTTCTAGGGTTTGCTTGTAGATTTTTCATACTTTCATGATAGAATACCTTTGACTAGAGGATGAACATGTGATTTAGATGACAGAAGGCCATGAAAAACTGGAAGATATGCATATATAAAGACTGGATGTGCACATAATTGTATAGCATGTCTGATCTACTATCTCATTGTTAGAATGTATTGGAAACAGTAAGAAAATTGATTAGTATGTGTGATCTAGTTCTTCAGTGCAAGTTTTTCTGCATATAAAGTAGTTTTCCATGTGCTTGAGTTTATTGTGCATGAAAAGATATAAAAAAGTGCATATAATTCGTAAATATGTGAATACTAAGTGCATAGAGGTTTAGTATATGAAACAAACTTTTACTTTTTTCAATTATTTACACCCAAATATGTGAATACTAAATTGAAACTGCATTATATGATGACAAAATTACAAAATAATAGAAATAAGAAGCAAGAAAATACATGATGATGCAACAAAAGATCAACCAAAGAGGAATGCAAATGTAGCAGGTAAAATGAATTAGAATAGGCAACATACTAGTTATGCATTAATTACTACATCACAGTGATTGACCTTCTTGTTTGATATACATGTACAACAATGGAAGAGCAAGAACAAGCTGCAAAACAGGGAGTTCAGATAAAGCAAATTCAGACAAGATCAAGAGCAAAAAAAGACAGCCAAGGTAGTGCACTTACTTTGTTATATATTTGCACATAATTCACCATCACCATGCAACAAATTAATAATTTCTTGATTTGGTTTACAGATTCTTCAACACAAGAAAAGACAACTCAAGAAGAAACACAAGAACAGGTGGATGAAGAAGAATTAAATGAGAAAGAACAAGAGAAGGACCAAGCTGAAGAAAAGGGAGTTCAGATAAAGCAAATTCAGACAAGATCCAGAGCAGAAAAAAACAGCCAAGGTAGTGCACTTACTTTGTTATATATTTGCACATAATTCACCATCAGATGATGCAGCAAATTAATAATTTGTTGATTTGGTTTTACAGATTCATCAACACAAGAGAAGACAACTCAAGAAGAAACACAAGAAGAAGAAGTAGAAGCTGATAAAGGTGAAGCTACTGGATCAGAAAACACATCGAATGAGTCAAGATATGGTAAGGGAAAATTGTCATTGTTGAATGTGCATCAGTTTATTTATTTCAAGGTTAAATGAACTTTTATGTATATAAAAATCACAAGTTGTGCATATATGTCTCAACTCATATGCATAAATTTTATCCTCAACTTTTATCCTCATGTGCATAAAAATCTCAAGTTGTGCATATATGTCTAAACTCATGTGCATATAATATACAAGTATTGTGCATACGTTTTGCTTTTCTTATTTTACAAGTTGTGTAGATATGGTAAGGAAAAATAGTCAGCTTTGAATATGCATCTAATTTTACTTAAATATGCATATTTTTATTTATGTAAGTGCATATATTTGCATTGTTGAGTGCACCATATTTCTTGCTTCTTTTAATAATCCTGTATTTCTTCTATTAGAAGAAACCCAATACGAAGATCATAACCCAAGTGTGGTGACACAAGTTGAGAGCCAGAAGAAACCTCTTGTAATAAAGAAGTCAAACGGTAATTATTTCCAGCATATATTTAATTATTCTATGTTGTGCATCATTTTCTTTTCAATGTGCATATTATTGGGTGGTGAGCAAACAGTTTGGGTGTGATACCATCTTGAAGCTTTCATGATTTGTTGTGCATATAGTTAATCCCTTCTTTTACATCCTTTTATTTTTTAATCTAAATGTGCATATTTTGCTTTAATGTTGATTATACATTTTCTTGGGGTTTAATATGCATCAGTTTATTTATTTCAAGTTTAAATGAACTTTTATGCATATAAAAATCACAAGTTGTGCATATATGTCTAAACTCATGTGCATAAATTTTATCCTCAACTTTTATCCTCATGTGCATAAAAATCTCAAGCTGTGCATATATGTCTAAACTCATGTGCACATAATATGCAAGTGTTGTGCATACGTTTTGCTTTTCTTTTGCATATAAATATAATAAAAAATTCAAATGTATGTCTTATTCAGGAAGGATTAAAACTCTAGCAAGAAAAGGTCATAATCTAGAATCACCACCTACAAAGAAAAGGGCCAAATTCAGTGAAAAAGAGAAGGGAAAACAGAAGGTGAAAGGTGATGGGGAGAAAAAGGTCAAATTCTACGTGGGAGAGAGAAACAAAGGTGCAGGGATAGTAATCAAGGATGTGGAAGAAACACAAAATGAAGGAAAAATTGTGGGGAAGGATGACAGTAAGGTACATGAAAACACAATTCTTTTCCTGAACCCAAAAGAGAAATTAAAGCACATGAGGAGCATTTCAGATAGGATAAACACAAGGAGTACACCAATTTTGCTTGTAGAAACAATCAATCAAATGACCGAGGCTCAAAAGGATATTGTGAAGGAGATGGGCTTCGAATGCCTCCTTTTCTTGAAGATCGGTCAGATTCCCGGTAGACTCTCTCTCTGGTTGCTTTCAAAATTTGATCCAATATCATGCACGCTGAAACTGAATGAGGGTAAAGAAATCAAGATAACAAGAGAGGATGTGCACAACTATCTTGGGCTGCCTTGTGGTGAGAAGGAGATTGTTATTACAAGAGGAAAAGGGAATGAGAAACTGGATAAAGAGTTCTTGGAGAAGTTTGGGATGATTATGGATAATGAAACAGGTGAAATGGTGCTAAAAAAGCCATCCATAGATAAGATCCCGTTGGGAGATTTAGCTTTAAAGATTGTAGAAAATCAAGGTAATCTTGAATGGTTCAAGAGGAATTTGATTCTGTTATTGGGCACAACAGTCTTACAAAGTTATCAGAGTGGTTTTGCTAATACAAAGATACTTGAACACATTGGAGACACAACAAGAATTAAGGATTACGATTGGTGTGGGTATGTGATCAAGTTGTGTGATTTGACAGAATCATGGCAAAAGAACAAAAAGTACTTTAGAGGACCAATTCTGATTTTATTGGTATGAATATAGTTTTGTTTTACACTTTTTATATGCACATATTATTAACTTTGTAAGCATATCTATTGCTAAATATATGCATATTTGTTTTTCAGTTGGTATATGTTGACCGTGTGACCAACAGAGAAAAGCTGCCAAAGAGAACATTTCCAATAGTGAAAGAATGGACTTCACAGATGCTCAGAGAGAGAGAGAATGATGACCTAAAAATTGGAGGTTTTGGAAGAGGTGCAGTTAGGGATCCCCCACAGTTTCATGAAGTAGAGAATCTTCAAAACCAAAAACCAGAATCAAGTAATGGGGAACAACAAAGCTTCAAGGATGTTGACGATCTAGAGGTATTTACTATGTCTGAGTTTATTATTATTTTCACAATAAAACCAATAACTTACACTTTAGTAAAATGTAAAAAAATTGTGCAGGATTTTGTAAGAGAACATTTAGAGATGGCGATGGTTCTTGCACAAAAGATTAGACAGTTCCTCACAAGAATCAATGGAGCACCAGAGCAGCTAGCAACACACAACTTATTTAACAGAGTGAATGAGGCACTAGAGAAGGTTTTGAGCCTAAAGATGGTATCTGTTTCAAATAGCCAAGCCAGCCAAAATTCAGAGACTGATAGCCAACAAAAGTTTTGGGATCAAGCTGTGAAGGTATTGGAAGAAATAGAAAAAACTATGAAAGTGAAGAAAGATATAGAAATGGAAATACCATCATTTGATTTGGGAATCGATGATATATCCCCAATAATGGCTGGTGTGGCCTCAGTTGCAAGAAGAATCAACAACGAACAGGCAAAGGAAACAAGTCAGGTAAAATATTAAAATTCGTATGCATACAACTAATACATTATGTGCATCTATATGTTTATTTATGGGCATAATTTTGATTCATTAAAAGATGAACTGTATTCGTATACATGTCGCATGTAAAGAAAACTTAATGTGCATATTTTGTTGCATTGGTGTGCATATATTTAGAACTTAATGTGCATATTTCTCTTTACTGTATTTTTGAGAGGTGAACTAGTTTCTTATATTGAAGTGAGTGTATTTAGTGTTTAATGAGCTTATTCTTACTGATTTTGTTTTCTATAGGATGACATGGAAGTAGATACTACAAGAGATGCACTCGGAAAAGCAAATAAGGTATGAATAATAAATTTAATTTGACAAGCTATACAACATTATGAAAAAATGTGCATTAATGTGTAATGTTTTCTAAAGGGCAAAGCTATGCTTCAAGATGTTGGTACTCATGCAGATCAAGATAAGACAAAGAAGGTTGTGGAGGTATACAAAAGAAGATCAAAGCAATCCAATTTAACAAATAGTATATTTCCTGGGTTGTTGGTACACATGCAATGCTTTTATCTACAAGTAGATGTGTATTGAAATGTCTTGAATATTCATTTAAATTTCTATTTCAAATGGACATTTGTGTAGAATATACCAGAAAAAGAGGAAGAAATCTCTAAACGACTGAGAAAACCAACACAATATTTCAAGTCCCCATATGAACCAAGGAAGATGAACCTGACAAATAATCCGACAGCGGGTGAATTCAGGATTCATAGGTGGTTGGTTGAAACTGATGTACACCAGGAGTAAGTTGATGACACTACTTATTTATATTTTGATGCTTGGATTTATTAATCAATTTGTTTATATTTTAGGGATGAAGTATTTAGAATTGGAAAGGTCTTTGCAAACAAGAAGGAATTTGCATGTATGCAAAAAGGACAATACTTAACCAGCACAATCGTAGAGATTTGGGCTACTATTTTGAACTGCAATGAAGCTCTACGTGATGAAAACAAACCATTGAGGTTTTTTGTTCCAATAGAATCAGTGGTATGCACTAAACTTGTAATTAGAAGTAATGCAAACTTAAGTGGTTTTTGTGCATAATATTATCAGAAATTGTGCATTGTTTTCTATCTAAATGTGCATATTACTCTTATCTGAGCATATTTTTTGTTGTGTTTATGATGCATCAGTTTACTATGTGTCTTAAGATTAAATGATTTGTTGTGCCTTATCATACTTAGCATGCATAAAATTATTATATTTAAATATTGGCAATGCAGGTGATGGCGGTCCATTCAAAAAAAGCATCATTACCTGAAAGAAGTTACTGGTTCATTAGAGCACTAAAGCAGGAAATCTCAAACTACGAGCACATGGTGGTCAAAGATATCGATATGGTATATATATTCTTTAATCACAATAATCATGTTTAAAGTCAACACACATGTGTATTACTAATTTTTTATGTTTACAATGTACAGTTTGTGTTTCCAATATACGAATATGATCACTACTATATGATTGCCATTAATGTCAAGACACCAAGGGTTGACATCATTGACAACTCTGAAGCAGATGTTGACATTGTAGTAAAGTATGGAAATACACCTTATGTAGTGGTAAGGTTTTTGTCACTTAGAACAAAAATGTGCTCATGATAAACACAAATTGTGCATAATTTAAGTGTCAAATATGCACAACTGGATACTACAAGTATAAATGATTAATTTTTTTCTCTATCTTCAATTTTTATTTTTTGTAGAGAAACCTACTCTGCGATTTCCTAAGAGTTGAAGGGTTAGAATCAAAAGCTGAAGCATTGGAGGATGAAGAAAGAGTTCCTAGAATAAGGCTTGAAATGGATTGGAGAGATGGTACGAAAAAAACTGATTGTGGCATCTTTACAATGATTCACATGGAGACATACTTTGGAGATGGATTGAATGGGTGACATTGTAAGATTAAGAAGGGAGATGAAAAGGAAATGGAACATCTGAGGATCAAGTACTGTACTGCCATAATACTTCATGCTAAGAACTTATTCAAGGAAAGGACACAAAAATGGATGGAAGACATATTTCCAATTAGGAAGAGGGCCGCCACAAGCCAACCACCACCAAAGTAGTTCGTTTGTAATCAGCTGAAGAATTTTAATGTTTTCTCAATAACTTCTGGATGTTTTATGGATCTATATGAATGGCGTGATTGTGATTATGACAAGACAAATGTTAAACTAGTTGTTGGATGTTTTATGGATGTTATCAAGTTGATATTATAGGTGATTTCTGAATTTTTCTGAATGTCACGTATTGTGCATATATATTTAAACAGGGTTACACTGCATGAACATTTAGATCGACATATTTTTCATAGTAACCAGACTCATCCTTTAATGTGCACACAACTAGTCGTAAATATGCACACAACTAGTCGTAAATATGCACATTTTTAACAATTAAAGTGCATAAGTTGATGACACTTGACAAATAATGTGCAAGGAAATTCTCATGCAGTATGCACATTAAAGGACGTCCTTTAATTGTGCAATAATGTGAAAAGATTAACATAAGGGTCTAATATGCTCTAATGTGCATACAACTTGAAAGAAATGTGCATAAAACTTGAAGGAAATGTGCATACAACTTAAAGGAAATGTGCATACAACTAAAAGGAAATGTGCGTACAACTAAAAAGAAATGTGCATACAACTAAAAAGAAATGTGCAAACAACTAAAAGGAAATGTGCATATAATAAAATGAAAGTCTTCAAGATTTTATTGTAAATCTCCATAGATGATGGAAAACATGTGCCCAAAACCCTGAGGTTCAAAATGTGCAAGATTGTTCAACATAAAGTGCATAAAAATGTCTGAAATGTGAAAATGTAAGAAACTCAAATAACCAAAGACTAACAAAAGTATATAATAGCCTTAGACCAAAGTAAAACTACTATGAAATAGGCTGCTCATCTTTCTTGCATGTCCTAATGTTGTGGCCAGGTTTCTTACAAAATGAGCAAAACCTGGATTCCTTCATGGATTCTTCAATTGCAACCTCTTTTCCACCTTTGAATCGATTTCTTTTCCTTCCCTTCGTATTTGCTTGTGGAGGTGGGTGAACCAAAATAACATCAGGTCTAATTCCAGCAAACTTTTCAAAAACGCTCTTGTTAGTGGATGAAGCTGAGGCAGATGTAGTAACTCTTGAACTCTCATATGTAGCTTTCTGAGCCTTTAAAGAGCATAAAAAATCTTTCAGCTGAGCAGTGTTGTCTTCTATACCATTAATACAACAATGAACCACAGACAAAATGTCATTCACCAACATCTTATTCTCATCCACTGCAGCACACGCTTCATAGACAGAACCATCTAATTCAAATGTAGGCCTAATAATAGATTTCTTTGTCCAACGAGGCTTGATGAACTGCGGAGGCAACACTTCCACCCGTTCAGTTCTAAGAACAAAGATCAAATGAGAACATGGCAAACCTACATTCAAGAGCTTTTTACATGAGCATGTATAAACTTTATTTGGGATGGAACGATGCACATCAAGGACTTTGCCAAAATTGTCCCGAATACGATAATGGCAATCACTTTCAGTTTCAGACAACCCAATCAACACACAATCATAAACTGCAGCCCAGACTTCATCTTGCAAATCAAAAAACACATTAAGTGTGAATACCTTTGCACACTCAATCTCCAATAGCAATGGCGTCTTATATGTTGGAGTACAAGTATATGATTCCATGTCAAGCTTCTGTTGAGTGTGCCTTTGGGAATCAATCGCATTCTGAAACTGAGTCATGAACAAAACAAGGGATGATGTTGGACCAATAAAGTTTGAGAAGAAGTTGTTCTGACTTTCAGACCTTGAGGTCGTCCGAAGCAATCCACCCATTTCCACATCTTGAAAGTATGCAGGGATCCAAAAACGACGCAACTCAAGTATTTGGGGCAACCAAGTGTTTCCCTGAAGGTTAAACTCAGATATAATGCTATGCCATGCCTCTTCAAAATCTGTTGGGTTAAGCTCATTAGTCCACACAATTGAGTTAAACTGTTTCCTGAACTCGGCATTTTCATACACATCATTTGTCACTTTGCTAGGAAGCTTGAACATTATATGCCACATACAGAAGCGGTGGACAACGTGCTGAAATACATGTTCAATAGCTTTCTTCACAGCATGATCTTGATCTGTTAATATGACAAGAGGTTCATGGCCCATCGCACGTTTGAAGTTATCAAATAACCACACGTATGACTCAAAATCTTCATTCAATAACAATCCGAAACCAAATGTGATCGATTTCTTATTGTTAAGTTGTCAACTCCAGTAAAGGGCACAAATACCATATTATATCTGAGAACAAAAAAAAACATAAAGTTAGGATTGATTATAAACATGTGCACAAACAAAATATAAAATGTGCATAGACTAAGCAAAATATGTGTGCATATAAATGAGATTAAAAATGCACATAAATATGCAATGTGCAGGAAAGGATGACGTGTACCTATTTGTTTGATAAGTGGCGTCAGCTGACACAACATCACCAAAAAAAGAAAAGCTCTTTCGAGCAATAGGATCAGCCCAAAACAACCGACTAAGCTTATCTTCATTATCAACACAATAGTCAAAGCAAAGAGCCTCACATCTTTCTTTCTTTTGGAACAAATTGTCAAGCACCATTTGTGCATCACGCCCTACCATGAAAGAGTTCAAATCCCTCCTGAAATTGCGAAAATCCACAAGTGTTGCCCCAATGTTGGCATAAGATCCAACAAACTCCTTGTACATCTTATACGACTTGCTTGCGCCAACATTAGCTTTCATACAGTTCATAATGAAATCTTTGTGGAAAGAAGTCAATTTCCTATTGGTCTTTCTAAAGTGCCTATCACAATCATCAACCATGACATGTGTATGACGCTCTTCAAACTTTTTCACACGATAACCTGCGGAAGCCTCATAGCGCAACACTAGTTTAGCAATACAACCACATCTGTACCCTCCGCCTTTTAACTATAGGAACATCTACCACACCTTCTTTTGTTGAAATACAAAGGGAACCTAAACCAGAAGATCTCTTCTTGAACCCTTGTCTATTACACATAAGATACCTCCATAAAACAACATTGCTACCATCTTCAGCTAGTGATTTATGTCCATGACGCACATCAAAACCACACGCATCCGCATAATTGATGTAAAAACTAGCACCTTCCTCAAGTGTTGCAAACAATTTCCCCACATATGGCTTCAAATCGTTGTTGCAAACAGGGATATAATAAGTAGAGTTGTTTGGAGATATTGAAACAAGCATATTTTCTGAATTTAGAGTTGACCCTGAAATAAAACATCAACAACAGTAAACACAAAATACAACAAAAGTGCATGAATTCAGATATATTATGCTACTGTTTAATTTCCAAAGTACATAATACACACAAACTCTCAAATAGTATACAGATTAGATATAAAAACAACCATAAAACAAAATTCTTCAAGTCAGTAAGAATAAATGTGCACCAAGTCATCATAATTTGTGCATCTAAAAGATAGGACCAAATAGCATGCTGTCAAATAATCAGCTTCTTTCTCCATTCAATTTAGATGATTCAAAGCATCCTCTCAACTAGAACGCAACCATAAAACAGAATTCTTCAAGTCAGTAAGAATAAATGTGCACCAAGTCATCATAATTTGTGCATCTAAAAGATAGGACCAAATAGCATGTTGTCAAATAATCAGCTTCTCTCTCCATTCAATTTAGATGATTCAAAGCATCCTCTCAACTAGAACGCCTCAGCTATGAAGAAAAACCTACCAGAAGGACTAGATGTGCAAATATAATAGGAAGAAAAACCTACCAGAAGGACTAGATGCAGACATCAACAAATTAGAATCCATGACTCGTAACACCAACAAACACAAATTTACCAAACACATAGATCGAATTAGGTTAAATCTGAACAAAAAACGTATAAGCATAGGCGATAATCACAAAATCCAACCACAAATCAATACAAAACTGACCGATTTAGGTTAAATGTAACCTCTCAAGAGTAGTAGAATATCAGACGAAGATAGAGCGAGTGAAGGAAAGCGGAGGAAAACGTTGAGATCTGGAAATCGCCTGGGAAGAAAAGAAATCGCCAGGAGAAGAGCGAAGGAGGCTGAAGAAATTCGGAAGAAAATCATACGCGCTAGTGAGCGCGTGCAAGGTACGTCAATCTGACGTGGAAAGTGGAGGCATGCTGGCCATTGGATGAAGAATGAATCAACGGACATAAGGCCTTCTCACTTTGCACAGTAAACATCATTCCCATCTGATTGTTTTTCGTTATATAGATTTTAGTCTATCATATTCATATTCATCTCAGAGATCGAGTGGCTATCAAGTGCTTCTAGGAAGCTTAAATACATTATTGTTTTGTCACCTCGCTTCATGTTTCCATCCCAGCTGCAAATGCACAAGGTTATACTGTAGTTTAACGTAATATGCATGTCTGAATATGTTCTTTTTATGCTAGAACAAGCTCCCTTAATGTTGATAGATCTCTTAGTATTAGCAACCTCTCAAAGTCTTGAATTGGTTTCAACTATTAATGATTTAATGGCTTAATTTGTTTATTAGATTTGGGAAATTTACGCCTCTAACTCCATAAGATAATTTACGCCTCTAACTGTGTGCTGGAACACTTGTGCTTATTGTTGAACTTTGTTGTTCAATTTCTTTGTTTTGGTTTTGTTGTGCTACTGCTGACTGAACTGATGTGATGAACAAATGAAGCTGAATTGGTTCGTTGTGCTGAGTTTTGTGTGTGTGTTTACCAATTTATGATTTCTGATATGTTCTCTTACTCAATCTTTAGGCATAGAATCTTTATTTATCTCATATATTTATTTCTCTCTTGAGTACCTTGGCAACAACTCCATTTACTCAAAGGTTGCTTGCATCTCTCTTCAATGCCTTTTAATAAATAATGAGAGTGATATTTACTAAAGCATTTGTTTGTTTTTAGGCAAAAGTTGCAGCCACAATTGCATCTTTTATTATCCACAAGCCTCGAGAAAGGACAACCTTTACCAAGGCTGCTCTAAAGACGATATTGAGATTATTTTGTTTTTCCTTACTTGAACTTTATCTAGTAGCTGTTGTTTGTAGCGAAATTAACAACAAGATGATAACTACACAATTGTAGGGCAAAGATCAAACTTTACGGTGCCAACACTTCATCTAGAAAACACCATTGATAGAAGAGAGAGAACTCGAGATACTTGTGTATTACTTGGGGAAAAGGGCCTCATTTACAATGATAAGGGAACCCTTTATTTATAGGCAAACCCTAGTTCTATCTTTAAGGAAAGAATCTTATTTTTTTCCTTATATCTTTAACCTAATATAAAACATGGTAAAATATATTCTTTCTAATATTTTTTACTATTTCTTTTACTATTTACATAATGAATATTAAATAAAAGACATAAATATATTCAACCGACATTATCTTGATATCGACGACGCCATCGTACTCGTCGTCGTCTACGTGTAGCTCTTCTCGTCGACGTACTTAATCTTCACGTAGGTGACCTTGGGAACTTGTAGATAATCAAGGGAACTCGTAGTTGATCTCGTAGGTGATCTCGTAGGTGATCTTGTAGATGACCTCATCTATCTCGTAGATGATGTCGGGGACCATGTTGATGGTGTCACGGTGATGAATGACCTTGGGAGCCTCGTTAAAACATCTTCTTAGGAAAACCTCATGGGAAAAACCATGAGAAGAGTAAAAAGAGTACTTTGTGCTTAACTTCGTGATGTCGACGATCATGTTACTTGCTTGGACGTTGATAAGCGGTATTTTACATAGCGCTACTATAGGTTATTAGCTCATTTTGTATAGGATTATGCTAGATGTTATGGTGTATTCTGTAATCATGGAGTTCTGGAGAGTTGAGTCACAAATGAGATTACAGAGGATGATGCGGAGCATTGAAGCATAAAAAGAGGAGTCGAAGCTGATGAAGACCACAGGATGAAGATGAAGACGAAGCATTGGAAGCAGCTGAAGACGAAGCCACAGAAGCAATTCCGCGACCACGGAATTTCCACCGAACCAGCCTTGTTTACAGAACAAAATCCACGATCGCGGGTCCCAAACCGCGATCGCGGAAATCCGCCAGAGAAGACTTTCTTCATTTGCCCGATTTAGTATGTTGTGTTTACTTTTGTAACGTTTTTCACACGTTTTTAACTTTAATTTGGCAGTTGAATTCTGCAGAAGACTTATATGTTTAGGTGTTGATGATCTTCTATCATCTTCTACATTCCATTTTTCCAAGTTTTAGAGTTTTCTCCCAAGAACTTCATGAGTTGCTGAAGTTTCCATTGTTTTGTTTGACATTTGAAGCTTTCAGATTGATTAAGTTGTGAGATTCCTTTCCTTTGTTCTATTCATATTGATTGTCTCTATTCTCTTGTGTGTATTGTTATTGAATTAGATTTCCTCATTTACATTGGCCATCTAAGTAGGTTCATCTCATTCATATTGCTATTGTTTGGTTATTTCTAGTTGAAATATCATACTTGTTTGTAGCACACACAATTTGCATGAACTAGTTGTGAATGTCAATTGTGAAGAGAATTAAGTGCATGTCGAGTATCTGACTAGTTGTCTATGGTATTGCATGTATCTATCCATTCCTGAACTTAAATCTGCTTTATTATTGAATCTTGATAGTTTCAAGGTTATAGTTGAGTAAGGGTTATTAGGACTAGTTGGACTAATAACTACATTAGAACAGGGATTAGAACGATCATATGAGTAATTCGACATAGGATTAAAATGAGTTTATGATCAACTTGTTAATCTGTTAGTGGATAATTGTCGAGTGACACACCTTCCATTGATATATTTACAAACCAAATCAACCTTCGTTACTTTGTTCTTAAAACATACCAAACCCCCCCCCCTTTGGTTACTTACACTCGTTAATCATAATTGTTACTTTAAGAATCGATAACCTGATTCCCTTGGGATTTGACCCTTGCTTGCCTACTATACTTGTTAGTGAGCTTGTTATGATTACTTGACTTGGCATCGCCTCGTCAAATTTGGTGCCGTTGCCGGGGAATCAAATTTTATTTTCTTTAAAGTTCTTGTTTTGATTAACCTTAGTGTTGACTAGTGAATGGTCAACACCCGTTCTACTAATCAGTCTCTTTTTATTCTTGATCCAGAAATCGAGAGGACTTTCCATCGAAATCAGAGAGAGAACAAAGTTGAGACTGATACAGGTGCAATGGAAGACGACCAGTTGTTGACTCCCGAGCAAAGAGCTCTTGCTGACACCCAACGTCAATTGGCTAAAATTCAGTTAGTTGTTAATGCCCAACGGGAATTGCTTGAGGCAAGGAAAGATGCAAATGCTCTAAGAGACGGCGGTGTCTTCCGCACATTGAGGGAGCGTACTACTCCCAATTTGACACAGCAACCTCAAGTTGTAGTTCTTCCACCCCTTGCTCATGGGGTGACTTTTGAGCTCAAGTCAGGGGTGATCAATCTGCTTCCCACATTCCATGGTTTGCCTGGTGAGGATCCAATCATGCATTTGAATCAATTCCATGACACTTGCATGACAACCAAACCACCAAATGTCACTGAGGAGCAGATCAAGATGAGAGCTTTCAGGTTTACTTTGAAAGATGGTGCTAGGTCCTGGTACTATCATTTGCCTACCGGTTTGGTAGATAGCTGGGAGAAGTTGCACAAGGTGTTCTTGGGTAAGTATTTTCCAGTTAAAAAGGCAAATGCTCTGAAGAAGGAAATTGCCCATGTAGAGCAAGGTGAAGACGAGACTCTCTATGATTACCTTGAGCGTTTCAAGGGGTTGTGTGCTAGTTGCCCTTTTCATGGGTATGATACCGAGGACCTGGTCCTACATGTTTGCAATGGTCTCCTTAATCATGAAAGGAGAATGGTAGACGCTGCTTGTGGTGGGAGTATTCTCAACATGACACCAGAAGATGCCATGGAAAAGTTGCAAGACATGGCTGAGAGCACTAGGAGTTTTGGTAGGACATACACTAGGAAAGGAGTGAATGCCACAAGCTCAGGAGACCCCGCTCTTATGACCGAGCTCGTTGAGCTAAAGAAGATGATCTCTCAGCTGCACAAAGGACATCAGCAGGTAAAGGCATGTGGTATTTTCTCTGACCCTTCTCATTTTACAGACAAATGCCCTGAGCTTCAAGATGATGATGTTGCTGAAGTCAATGCTACTGGTGGATATGGACCTCCACGACCTCGAAATGATCAGCCGGACAACTACAATCCGAGGTATAGAGATCATCCAAATTTCAGATGGCGTGATCAAAATGAACCCCAACCTCAAGCTCAAGCCCCACGACCCAATTCTAGACCTTCAACTGCAGATATGTTGAGATCATTGACTCAGCATTTCACAACCCATGTCCAAACTACTAAGTCTAGTATCAAGAACATGGAGAAACAGATAGGGCAGTTGGCTGAAGCTGCGACCACTCTTGCACAGAAAAAATCCAATTCTCTACCATCTCAGACGGTAGTGAATCCAACCAGAAATGTTAGTGCTGTGACAACAAGGAGTGGAAAAGTGTTGGAAAATGTTGTTGCTGAAAATGCAAATTCTGAAACAGGTGAAAATCCGCGACCGCGGGACGAGAATCGTGATCGCGGAACATGTTCTGGAGAAACAACGTCAAATCCGCGACCGCGGGATGAGATCCGCGATCGCGGAATTCTGAATGAGGAAACAGGAACAAATCCGCGACCGCGGACTGATAGCCGCGATCGCGGAAATGCTCCTGGCAAATTGGTTTTGGAGGACTTTTCAAAAGATGCTGGAGCTGAGGTCGAGGACCGGGGCGACTTCCGGTTGAGGCAAGACGACTATGTCCGTCCCGACTTCCCACCTCTCAACTCAACCAAACCTCCCGCTCCTTTTCCCGATGCTTTGAAGGACACGAGGAGGCCGGAAAATGATAAGGAGCTATTCGAAACCTTCAGCAAATGTGAGGTAAATATCCATTTACTCAAACTCATTAAAAGTATTCCTAGATATGCTAAGTTCTTGAAGGAACTCTGCACCATCAAGAGGAATCAAAAATTGAAGGGACGGCAGAAGGTGACGGTAAGCGAGCGTGTCTCCGCTGTATTCCAAAGGCGAATGCCTAAGAAGTGCAGCGATCTGGGCATGGTAAGCATTCCTTGTCCTATAGGTGATACTCACTTTGAGAGAGCTATGCTTGATCTTGGTGCATCCATAAATGTTTTTCCTTCCTCGTTGTATAAGATGCTTGGTTTAGGTCCTCTTCATGAAACCAGAATAATTATTCAACTAGCTGGTAGGTCTACTGTTTACCCTAAAGGTGTAGTTGAGAATGTTTTGGTAATGGTTGATAATTTGTTCTTTCCTGCTGACTTCTTTGTGTTAGACATGGAACATGATGGTCAGGCTGCACCTATTTTGTTAGGAAGGCCTTTTATGAGAACCGCTAACACAAAGATTGATCTAGCTAGTGGGTCTCTTACTTTAGAGTTCGATGAGGAAGTTGTACAATTCAATATTTTTGATGCTATGAAGCACCCCATTGAAGATGTTGCTTCTATTTGTTCTATTGATGTGATTGATCCTATAGTTCAAGATACTTTTAATATCTTTGGCTTGGATGAATTGCAATGTGTTATGGAAAACAGCATCATTCACCCACCACAAGTTAATATCTCTCTTTCTCCTGATATTCATAGGGTTCTAGCTCAGCTAGACACGTGAGGTAGATCTTTGGCCGGCAGGCCCATGTTACTGACTTTGGAGAGCGAGAAGCTCCTCCCTTCTGTTTTGCAGGCACCAGTGATTGAGCTTAAGCAATTGCCAGAGCACCTGAAGTATGCTTTTCTTGGAGAGAATGATACCCTCCCGGTAATCATCTCTAGTAAGTTGTCAGGTGAGCAAGAGAAGAGATTGGTGATGGTGTTGAAAGACCACATTACAGCTCTTGGGTGGACTATTTCCGACATCAAGGGAATTAGCCCTTACACCTGTATGCACATGATCCTACTTGAGGAAGGAGCTAAGCCCTCTAGGCAACCCCAAAGAAGATTGAACCCACCTATGATGGAGGTGATCAAGAAGGAGGTGCTGAAAATTCTTCAAGCTGACATGATCTTTCCCATCTCGGATAGTCAATGGATAAGTCCAACACAATGTGTCCCTAAGAAGGGGGGCATTATAGTTGTTGAGAATCAACATGGTGAGTTGGTTCCCACTAGAGCTCAAACAGGTTGGAGGGTATGCATTGACTACCGTAAGCTGAATGCGGTGACTCGAAAGGATCACTTTCCTTTACCTTTCATTGATCAAATGCTTGAACGACTTGTCGGTCGTCCCTATTATTGCTTTTTGAATGGATACTCAGGTTATTTTCAGGTGGCCATTGCGCCCGAAGATCAAGAGAAGACAACCTTTACATGTCCTTTTGGCACTTTTGCATATCGTAGAATGCCTTTTGGATTATGTAACGCACCTGGGACTTTTCAACGATGTATGGTAAGTATCTTCTCGGAATATATTGAACATTTCATTGAGGTATTCATGGATCATACTACAGCTGAATATTTGAGTGGGGTTGGGTAGTTTATTAGATGTGCTTTAGCCCACCAACAATGTATTGTCCCTGCCGTGATTGTAACAATGTATGGAGGTTAGCAGACATTGATGAGATTGAGGATCATTTATTTCATCGTGGGTTTAAGCAAGATTATCATGTTTGGTTTTGGCATGGAGAGAAAATACCTGATTGTCTAAGTTCTAGTGTAAACGAATTTGATCTTCAGGTAGACAGTGATGAGAGTGATGATAACATTTCTGAGAATTATGAGATGGATGATGATGATGATGATGATGAGCAAGAGGATGAAATGAATGAGATGATGGATGGGGTGAGAGATTGCTTGGATGAATGACCTAAGGTGTTAGAACAACTAACAAAGGCTGCTGAGACGCCTTTGTATCCTGGGTGTACAAAATTTACCAAGTTAGAAGCTTTGTCAGTGCTATACAACTTGAAATCGAAGAGTGGCTGGACTGATTCGAGTTTCACGACCTTATTGGAGTGGTTAAGTGAAGTTTTGCCGGAAGGCAATGAGTTGCCCACCTCTACCTATTATGCCAGGAAAGTGATGTGTCCCTTTGGCTTAGAGGTTGTCAAAATAGATGCTTGTGCAAACGATTGTGTTCTTTACAGAAAAGACCATGAAAATTTGGATGAGTGTCAAAAGTGCGGTGTATCTCGTTACAAGCGTAAAGGGGTAAATTCCGCTAAGAAGGGGCCGCCGGCTAAAGTTATGTGGTATCTTCCAATCATAGATAGATTTAAGCGTTTGTTTTCATTAATGAAACAAGCAAAAAATCTGAGATGGCATGCAGAAGGGAGGAAGAAAGATGGACTCCTTAGACATCCTGCTGATTCTCCTCAATGGAGAAATATCGATAAGAAATATCCTGAATTTTGGCAAGGAGGTTAGAAATCTGAGACTTGCTCTGTGTACAGATGGTGTGAATCCTTATGGCACTCTAAGCACTTACCACAGCACATGGCCGGTTCTTCTTGCGATTTATAATCTTCCTCCCTGGTTGTGTATAAAGCGCAAGAATATCATGTTATCACTCCTCATCTCGGGGCCTAAGCAACCTGGAAATGACATAGATGTGTATCTAGCGCCACTCATAGAGGATTTGAAATTATTGTGGAATGAAGGTGTTTCAATGTACGATGCACACACCAACTCAGACTTCACACTGCGAGCTATGGTTTTTTGTACCATAAATGATGATCCAGCATATGGAAACTTGTCTGGGTACAAAACCAAAGGAGAACAAGCATGCCCAATATGTGAAGAAGACATGGAACCCACATACTTGAAACATTACAAGAAAAATGTGTTTGTAAAGTACAGGAAGTTCCTTAGTCGGTATCACCCTTATCGTAAGAAGAAGAAAGAGTTCAATGGTCACACCGAGGAAGGAGGGGCTCGTGCACCTTTAACGGGATCGCAGGTTTATGAACGTATTAAAAATGTTGAAATCAAATATGGCAAGTTCATCAAGCCCAAGTCTAAAAAGGGTGTTTTATGGAAGAAAGTATCTTCACTATGGGATCTTCCTTATTGGAAAGATTTGTCGGTTTGTCATTGTCTCGGTGTGATGCACATTGAAAAAAATGTGTGTGATGCTATTATTGGGACTTTGCTACACATTCCCGGAAGGACTAAAGACAATAAGAAAGTTCGGAAAGATATGAAAGAGAGGAATATGCATCCAGATTTGTGGTCCGTGAAAAAACAGGATGGTAAAAGGACTTTTCTTCCTCCGGCGTGTTACTCAATGTCAAGAAAGGAGAAAAAGATGTTTTGCGAGTGCTTACATGGCATTAAGGTGCCATCGGGATATTCATCTAATGTAAAACGTCTAGTTTCTCTCTCAGACCTGAGGTTGATCGGTATGAAGTCTCATGATTGTCATGTACTGCTTAATGTTTTCTTGCCAATTGCACTTCGTGGGATATTGCCGAAACACGTGAGGCATGTTATAACAAAACTATGTGTGTTTTTCAGTTCGATATGTGCTAAGGTGATTGATCCAGAGAAACTGGATAGTCTGCAAGATTATATCGTTGAAACTTTGTGTCGATTTGAAATGTACTTTCTGCCCTCTTTCTTTGATATAATGGTGCATTTAATTGTCCATTTAGTGCGAGAAATCAAGTTATGTGGCCCGGTGTTCTTAAGATGGATGTATCCCTTTGAGAGATATTTTGGGTCTTTAAAAGACAAAGCAAAGAATCCGGCGAATCCAGAGGGTAGTATAATTCGGGGAATCTTTCATGGAGAGATATGTGAATACGTAGCTGAATTTTTGTCAAGGCTTGAACCAATAGGCCTTCCGAAATCTCGTCATGTAGGGAGGCTTGAAGGGGTGGCAGTAATTGGTAAAAAAGTGATCTCGCCTCCTTCTGAAAGGAAGAATAAGGCACATCTTTGTGTGTTGCAGCATCTTACAGAGGTCAGTCCTTACGTAGATAAGCATGTGCTTGAATTGCAACATAATAATCCTAAATTTAATGAAAGGGCATTGATGTGGGAACATAATCGCTCATTCGTTGATTGGTTTAAGAAGGAAGTAGCTGAGGAACTAAAGAAAGGGCATGATGTTTCTGATACAGTCAAGTGGTTAGCTCGAGGTCCTCGTCTATGTGTTCGGTCTTATGAAGGGTATGATATCAATGGGTTCACATTCTACACGTCAAGACAAGATGAAAAGAGTGTGGTGTAGAATAGTGGAGTGAAGGTTGTTGCATCATCTAGGGTCTATGCAAGCGCTAAGGATAAATGACCGGTTGATGCGACACAATCGTATTACGGTGTAATCGAAGAAATATGGGAGCTTGATTACAACAGTTTTGTGATTCCTGTTTTCCGGTGCAAGTGGGCCAACAACCATAATGGGGTGAAACAAGATGATATTTACCCGGGTTTAACATTGGTAAACTTTGACCGATTAAGTGAGAGTGACGAGCCATTCATTCTAGCATCACAAGCTAAGCAAATTTTCTATATCGTAGACAATGTTGATCCTAGATGGCGTGCAGTTGCACAAGGGAAAAGGCATATTTTCGGTATTGATGATGTTCTGGATGAAGATGAGTATGACAACTACAATGACTCACCCCTGTTATCAACTGTTGTTCAACCATTACCAGAGGAGGAAGATGCAAATAATACTAATTACATGCGCACATATCATAGGGAAGGAATATGGGTTTCAAAGCGCAAATGAATAAGATGACTCTGCTTTTGATCTAATTCCGGTTTGCTTCAGTTTTTCTTCGGTTCTGCCCTTGATTATGATCTGATTCTGATTTGCTTCTGATATGCTTCTGGCGTGTTTCAGTTTTTCTTCGGTTCTGATCTGATTCTGATTTGCTTCTGGCGTGCTTCAGTTTTTCTTCGGTGCTGATCTGATTCTGATTTGCTTCTGATCTGATTCTGATATGATAATGATTTGCTTCTGTCGTGCTTCAGTTTTTCTTCGGTTCTGATATGATTCTGATATGATTCTGATTTGCTTCTGGCAGTGCTTCAGTTTTTCTTCGGTTCTGATCTGATTCTGATTTGCTTCTGATCCGATTCTGATATGATTCTGATTTGCTTCAGTTTTTTTTTCGGTTCTTCCCTTGATTCTGGTTTGTTTCCCATCTTATCTATCATTGAAATATCTTGTGCTGCTAGAATCTTTAATGTATATTTAGTATCTTTAATCTTTATGTATACTCATTGTTTTCTTGCCTATGATGCAGGAGTGTATTTGTCAGTGTTAAAATGAATAACCAAATTGTTGCTGGAAATGATTCGGAAGGTGACAGTGATCCAGTTATTCCTCCTACAACAGGTGACGAATCACTGGATGCTAACACGATTACAAAGATTGTCCGTGGTCGATCAAAAGGAGTTAAGGCAAAAAAAGCTATGTTCCTTGAGTATAATGAGCTTAATATCCCTGATGGAAAGTGGTCGGCGGAATACGGGAAGCAAGTTGGAACTTGTTCTGCTAGAATTAATATTAATGAGAAAGAATATCGAAAGATAGATGAGCAAACAAGGAAGGGGTTTTGGGAGGAGACCAAGGTAAAACGTTGGATATGATTTCACATGTTTTTAATACTATGTTCATAATTTAACAGTTTCTGAAAATTGGCAGCTTTTGTTCCACATTTATGATGATTCAAGTAATTCAAGGGAAAAATATTTTCACCATGGTGTGGCAAAACGATTTTGAGATTTCAAGAGTAAGTTGGTGCGTCGATGGATCACTAAGAAAGAAAAGATGTCGAAGACACAGTCATCCAAGATGCCTTGGGAAGTCTATGACCACATCACAGAGGAAGATTGGAACACATTTGTTCAACAATACTTCATGCCGGAGTCATTGGTAAGTTATTGTTTTTTATACAAATGGTTTCTTATGCATCATGTACAAATCTGTTTTTGGTGTTGAATTTGGTTTTGAATGCTAATTGAGTTAAATTTTCTTTCAGAAATCATCTTTAACATCCTTTTTGACAGGCTCGTAGTAAAAAGGCAAGGAACAATGCGTCATTCAACAAAAGCCATCATCGCACCGGCCAGAAGGGTTATATCAGAAAACGACATGAATGGATAGACGATGGACGACTTCCACCAGAAGCAGCATTAACTCTCTCAAGTAGTTCCTCGGTGAACTCTTCTGTCACCTCAACGCTAGCAAGAGTTAAGAAATTTAGATCAAAGGAGTGGATATTGGCTCATCAAGTTCTAAATAAAGACGGAGAGTGGGAAATTGACCCAAATGATAAGGAAATTGCAGAAATTGCCAAAAAAACTGTAAGAAGTGATATCTAAGTAATGTTTATTTTCTTTGATTATAAATTATGAACTAATTCTTACTTTTCTAATTGACATAGATGGAGTACATTGAAGAAGAAGAAAAAGGTAATCTTGTTTTTAAAGATCAAGAGGATGCCCTCACCAAAGCTATGGGGAAAAAAGATCATCGTGGGCGTGTCAAGGCAATGGGTGGAAATGTTTGTCATACACTTGCTTTTGGTCCGAGAAAGAGACAAAATAAATTTGATCATAGTGAAGCTTCTTCAGATGTAATTGAATCAATTAGAGCTTCAATGAGAAAGGAGTTTGAAGATGACCTAGATAAAATAGTGGAGAAAAGAGTGCAAGAGGCCCTCCAAAAGAAACTAGCCGCCATGGGACATATGGGCCAGTATGCCTCCACTTCCAACCATGTAGATGATCTCCATGGACATGCTGAACATGATTCTGCCCCTCAACCACGCGAGCTAAAGGTACAATTTAGTCTCATGTTAGCTAAAAATAATATATTACATTCTTTTACTTGTAATCAAGTAAATCTTGTTAGAATAATTCACATTAGCTTCATTATATGAAGAGTAGCTAGGAAAGGGTTCCATGTCTATTAAAAAACTGAATCTTGTTAGAGTAATCAAGTGAATCTTGTTATAATCTATTAAATAGAGTATATTTGCATGAATTTCATTATTTATGCAGGAAAGGGTTCCATGTCATCTTGCCCTTGAGGATGAAGTTTCCGCTAACAAAGTCATTGTGGCGGATGGTATGGTACAACCCTCAGATGGTGCATTGACCCAACATTTTAGATCAATGAAGCCTGGTCACTATAAAGTCCAAATTGATTTTGTTTACGAAGGGCATGTTGATGATATTCTTCCGGTACCTACTGGAGATGGTTTAACTAACTTAGGCGGTGCTCAGGGTAGTTTTGTGCAATGGCCAATCCACTTAGTGATTTTCGAAGACGACGAGGAATGAATGTTTTGAACGAATATGATAATGCAAGCATTTGCTACATCTTGTCTACTCAATCTTGCTCATGTAATATTTTTGTAGGAGTTCACTCCACGCCTGATAAAGAAGTCTAAGTCTAAGTCTAAGTCACTCCAGGTATATGATTAGCTAGAACTTGTATTTTTATTCATGACATATGTTCTATTTGCAATTGTTCTTGTTTATTAGTTATGGTAATGCACTGCTGAATGTTGTTCTTATTTTTCTGCATTGTTGTTACAGTTATTCACTTTTTGTGTTGTAATATTTTTGTTCTTATATTTTGTTATTATTTTCATATCCAATGAAGTCTAAGTCAAACAAAGAGGTGGTGGGTAGTTGTGATCGTAAAACTCAAGAGTCAGCCGCCAAAAGAAAGAAAGCGAATTTTGCAAACGATGCAATTCAAGGTCTTGGCCCGCAATGCAAATATTTGCATTTTTTCATCTCTTCAGCTCCCGGCGAAATATACGATAGTACTCCCATCAAGTTGGTTGCTTCGGTTTGGCATTATTCGCAAGATCAAGATACATACGTAACTGAGTCCGATGTTGAAGAGTTCCTTAGAGGGGCGTGCTTAAACATTTCAGTGATCCAAGTCTACATATTGTAAACATTTTCATCAATCTTTATGTTTTAGTTGTTAATTATTCTTTCTGTGAGATTTTTACTTTACAGATACTAATAGTGTAATCTTGCATATTTTGTAGGTATTTATTGCATGATCACAGCTGGGCATTTGAAAGGTCGTCTCAGATTGGATTCTTATGTCCTGAGACGATGTCAAGCACTAGAATCAAGGTTGATCCTAATGTCCCAACAGAGTATTTAAAAAAGATTTTTGTTGCTGAAATTCAAAAGGAGAAGATGAATGATCCTAGCATAACCAAATGGTTTTTGCTTCCATATACTCAAGAGTAAGTGTGATATAGCAATCCTTGTTTCTTGTTTTGACTACATCTTTTGACTTGTTTTCTGATGTTATACAATATCTTTTATAAATGACGCAAAAATCATTGGATTCTATATGTACTAGACCTACGTAAAGCCATTGTGTATATTTTCGATCCTCTCAAAGAAGCACGCAAAGAGTATGATGTATGGGGCATCTTGAGTTTGTAAGTTTTTTACTTAAAAATTGTCTTTTCAAATATTTACAAAATCAGAATTTTTGACCTGTATGTTGTTTATTTTACAGGACATACCAAGTGTATAAGTTTAATGGTGGGGTGCGTCCGAGTAAAACGACTAATTTCAAGTCTTGGAGACCCATTCATATAGAGGTATACCATCATAAATTACCTTTTTCGTTATTTTTTATATCTATTGATCTTAAAACTAAGACGATGTATTATATTGTTATTTTAGTGCGCTCAACAAAGTGGCAGAACCGAGTGTGGATATTACGTTATGAAGTTCATGTTGGAGATTGTCACGACATATCAAGAGTCTAATGAGCGACTAGATAAGGTAGTTACTTTACCTAGTCCTTTCATTTCATATATGTAAAATCTAATTTTTTCATGTTACTTCACTAAGACGATGTACTATATGTTTTTGAAGGTCTATGTTCAGAGGAGTACGCCTTATACAAGTGAGGAACTCGATGTTGTTCGTGAGCAATGGGCTAAGTTCTTTACAACCAAATATCTATTAGTTTAAGCTTATGTTTTGGATATTTGAATAATAGGTTTTGTACTTGCATATATTCTGTTGAAACTGAACACATATTGTATGTGAAATGTATGTGCAAGTGGAACTAGACGTTCAGAATGATGTAAACTCTTTTGTAATTGAAACAGATTGTTAGTTTGTCAAATGGAACCGATTGAAATAGGTTGCTTATTCTGTTTCGTACAGGCTGGGTTGCTGTAAATTCAAACCGAATATTTTTAAAAAAAACACTTGTTGAGGCGGGCGGAAGAATGACCGCCTCAACAGATTCATCATTTGTCCCATCTGTTGAGGCGGGCGAAACTGTTCCCGCTTCAACAGACCCAATCTGTTGAGGCGAGCGGAAGATTGGGCGCTTTAACAGAACACTTTGTTGAGGCGGACAAAAGGGTGACCGCCTCAACAGAGGTAGAAAAAGTTGCACCTGTTGAGGCGGTCACCCTCCCGACCGCCTCAACAGCTCATGACCTGTTGCAGCCCCCCCTGTTGCAGCGACCCCTGACCGCCTCAACAGGGGGGTTTTTGACCGCCTCAACAGGTGTTTTTTCCACTAGTGTCGGATCAGTGAGCTACTCTCTTCTCTTCCTCATTTATTTTCTATGTCTTTCACACTGAGGACATTGTGTACTTCAAGTATGGGGGAGAGGGATTTAGTTTACTGCTTCTCTTTAGAGTAGTTTCCATTCGGTTGTTTGAATTCAGTTCGTATTTATTTTAAAAAATAATAATAATAAAAATAATAATAATAATAAACAGAAAAAGCCACAAAAATATTAAAAAAGGCAAATGAAAATCTTGGGATGGGCTGAAAACCTGAAAGGGCGGTTCCATGCAAAAAGCAGGTAGTCTGGTCGGCAATAGGTTGAGGCAAAAGTGGACTTGAGAGATGTGAGCCAATTGTGAGTTATCTAGCAAAATGAAATGAGTGGCTAGGTGAAAACCCTACGGGGCGCCTAGGCAGAATGAGTGAAATGAGTGTCTTAGGACCATTTGTTGTTGTTGGTAAGGTGTCATAAGAAGGTGGTGATATAAGGAGGAAAGGGTAGGCCACTATGGAGGAATAAGGTGCTAGATAGGAGCTAGGATTAGATTTATCTTTTGTACTCACTATGGTGTTTGGAGGCGAAGTGTGTTTGTAATTTGTAGTTCATTCTTTCTCTATACTTCCTGAGATCTATGTGTGCTGATTGTAAGGGTAAGTTTCATTTAGCTTACTCGGGGACGAGCAAGGTCTAAGTATGGGGGAGTTTGATAAGCGGTATTTTAAATATCGCTACTATAGATTATTAGCTCATTTTGTATAGGATTATGCTAGATGTTATGATGTATTCTGTAATCATGGAGTTCTGGAGAGTTGAGTCACATATGAGATTACAGAGGATGATGCGGAGCATTGAAGCATAAGAAGAGGAGTCGAAGCTGATGAAGACCACAGGATGAAGACGAAGACGAAGCATTGGAAGCAGCTGAAGACGAAGCCACAGAAGCAATTCCACGACCGCGGGTCCCAAACCGCGATCGGGGAATTTCCACCGAACCAGCCTTGTTTACAGAACAAAATCCGCGATCGCGGGTCCCAAACCGCGATCGCGGAAATCCGCCAGAGAAGACTTTCTTCATTTGCCCGATTTAGTATGTTTTGTTTACTTCTGTAACGTTTTTCACACGTTTTTAGCTTTAATTTGGCAGTTGAATTCTGCAGAAGACTTATATGTTTAGGTGTTGATGATCTTCTATCATCTTCTACATTCCATTTTTCCAAGTTTTAGAGTTTTCTCCCAAGAACTTCATGAGTTGCTGAAGTTTCCATTGTTTTGTTTGACATTTGAAGCTTTCGGATTGATTAAGTTGTGAGATTCCTTTCCTTAGTTCTATTCATATTGATTGTCTCTATTCTCTTGTGTGTATTGTTATTGAATTAGATTTGCTCATTTAGATTGGCCATCTAAGTAGGTTCATCTCATTCATATTGCTATTGTTTGGTTATTTCTAGTTGAAATATCATACTTGTTGGAGCACACACAATTTGCATGAACTAGTTGTGAATGTCAATTATGAAGAGAATTGAGTACATGTCGAGTATCTGACTAGTTGTCTATGGTATTGCATGTATCTATCCATTCCTGAACTTAAATCTGCTTTATTATTGAATCTTGATAGTTTCAAGGTTATAGTTGAGTAAGGGTTATTAGGACTAGTTGGACTAATAACTACATTAGAACAGGGATTAGAACGATCATATGAGTAATTCGACATAGGATTAAAAGGAGTTTATGATCAACTTGTTAATCTGTTAGTGGATAATTGTCGAGTGAAACACCTTCCATTGATATATTTACAAACCAAATCAACCTTCGTTACTTTGTTCTTAAAACATACCAACCCCCCCCCCCCCCTCTTTGGTTACTTACACTCGTTAATCATAATTGTTACTTTAAGAATCGATAACCTGATTCCCTTGGGATTCGACCCTTTCTTGCCTACTATACTTGTTAGTGAGCTTGTTAGGATTACTTGACTTGGCATACGACAATTCGCCTCGTCAGACGTCTTCTATTGGTCACCCCATCTTCATGTACAATCCAACGCGTTGACCCTACGAACACGTCGCAACCGTAGTGGTATTTATAGGCACAAACAATACCCCTAAGGCGTTTTACGGATCTTATTGTCTTGCAGATCTGGGAAACGTCTTCATCTTCTTCAATGCCTTCTTTTAATCTCAACGCGTTGCTGCTATAACCTGATGCTCAGAACTCTATTGCTTCATAATCAGCTCCTTGAACTCGCGTTCTACGTTTGAACATGTCTTTTCTTTCTAATTGGCGATAGGCGATCTGGATCTTGGGCTTCTTACGCCTTCTTTGGAGAGAATCAACTTCGTGCTTCATCGACTCTGAAATGTTCGCGGGCCGAATTTGATATCATGGCTAATGAGGACTTCGTAAGTGAAGTCGTTGCTTCACCATAATCCTCAGCTTGGTTACTTGGATCATCCTGTCTTCAAGCAAATTTTTAGATGGCGACTTACTTCTTTCTTGTAACATATCTCCTTATTGGACCTTTGTCGCATGTTTGGATTCTCAACGTGGTACTTCGAGCATCTTCTGCTCCTTTTTCTAAGGATATCACTTTTGGAGGAAACTACTACTTCGTCACGGATGAGAGAAACAATCGACTCTTTCAACTTCTTTCTTTCTTTGCTACTGCATACTCAGATCTTTTTCTCTTACGTTTGTTCTCGACCAATCGATGCTTTTACTCAGGGAAGTTTTGGGGACATTTCGTCGCTCGTTCTTAAGACATTGTGGAGGCTCTACTCATCACCCCTAGCTTGGGTGACGTGAAACTTTTCAGCTTTCTTGACATCTCTCCTTATGCACTTGCTTAACGTGGAGGTACTCTTTGGAGGTCACGATGGGCGATGGCGACGCGTTCTATCTCTTTGCGCTTTCGTATTTTCTTTCTTCTCTGGTATATGCTTTGAGTTCTAGCATCTCTTCTTATGATGCTACTTCTTAACTTTCGTGTCTACTTTGACATACTTTTTTCATAACGTACTCTTCTTTCTCTTTGGCGGTTCTACGCGTTCTCACTTTCAACGTGTATGTTATAGCACCTTGGCGTGTTCTTGCTTTCAACATATCTCTTATAATTACGTCACCCCTTGCAGATGGGTGTTGGCCTCTATTGCCTGGGGTCTTACTAGAAGTTGGAGAGAGAGATAGACTTGCTCGAGGTGAAGCTTGTAGACGAGCAGTGGAGATATGTGAAGAAGAATAACTAAGTAAAAGGAGGTATTGAGAAACGTACCCGGGATGAATAGATTGTGCTTAGCAGTTTAGGAAAGTGCAGTTATTCTTGCTCTAATGACTCAAGGACGCTGTGAATTTCTTGCTCTGATGGCGATTATGTCATAGGTCCGACCCCTGGTGGCGTTATCATGGCGGCACAACTTGATCTTCATGCGATGCTTTTAGATTGCTTCGAGTCTTAAGGAGGTGTAACGAGAACATTTTGGAGAACGCGTCGGGAGACGTCTTTGGAGAACACGCTGTACATCTAGGAACGCGTTGGCTATGACACCTTGTGTCGACTACACTGACTTTTACTTAATACTTTTGGGAGCACTGCTTCTCTTGAATGTTTTTCTTAGATTTGTTCGGCGATTACTTCGACCTCGCCGTGCTTGCAGTCGTACTAATGCTTCTTTTGACTAAAGCATGCTTGGTTCCCTCAGGAGGGTTCTTTGAGATGCTTTTATCTCCTGTCTTGATGAAATTTTTTTATACTTGTCGCGATGCCTTTGATCGCGTTCTTCTTCTTCTGGGCGTTTTAGGCGTTCTCTACGCGTAGAATTTGGGTGATCTTGGCCAACTCGTGATTGTCGTTGTCGTTCCTATTCTAGCTCTTGGATATTTTCTGATCTTTTGCTTTCGATCGAGATTCCTTTGTCTCATCTTTCTTCGTTGCAAACTCTTACTTTTATCTTGCGTGACGTTTTCGACTTCACATGATCTTCTTTGGCGATAGCATATTCGTCTATGAGTTGAACGAGTAACTTTTCTATTTGGATCGTCTTGACAGTACTTTTATCTTTCTTGTTTCCTGACTTCAGACGTTCTTTCTGGTTTCCTTATCCTTTTCTTACAGTTAGGTGGATTCAAACTTGTTTTGGCTTAACGCGTATCTTATGCGTTCCTTGGCTTTGGATGTGTTTGCGTGTTTCCTTGAGTGGTCCTACCCGTTTTGGTAGGTTTGACTTAGACTCCCCGTAGACTAGGTTACAGCTACCAAAGACCCTTGGACTTTCTTTACTTGTTGTATCTTGCATTTTGTTTCTTTCGTCGTGCGCGTTATTCTTCGTGTCGGAGACGTCTTGGGAGCTTGCTCCTTCTTTGGTTTTGATGTTTGATGTGCTTATGCTTTAGTACGCGTATCTTGCTCTGCGTACGTGTAGAACTTTTTCTTTTTGACTTTAACTTTCGTGACCCCTTACGCGTAGCTCGTTTGTGAGTGCGTAGGTTTGGTCTTTTGGCTTTCGCTTTTGCTACTTTATCTTTAGGGTGTGGTTTTCTACCCCTAGTATGACACTTTGTTCGTAGTGAACGCGTTAGAAAGTTTAACTTACTTGATAGGGTGGTACGGTCATTGCGGCGGCTTTTGTTACGTTGCCGGCTTACATGAAGGTTGGGTACAGCATTTCCTCCGAACCCTGAAGCGAGTGGCGGACATAGGTCAGCGTGTTATTTTATCAGCTTGTGACATTACCCCTTACTTTTAAGGTGGGTCTGTTGCATCACGCTAGCGTTAGGTCGACGTCGAACTCTTTTAATCGACGGGCCTATTCATCGTGTAGCGTCCGATTTCTCGACTGTTAGGACTTACGATGTCGGTGGACGCATCCCTGCCGGTCTGGCGTTTTGCCCGTGGATTCATGACTCTCAGAGGGGCCGTGGAAGGCGCGAGTACGCGTTCCTGGAGAGTGGCCGTGGCAATAGGTTTCCCTTCTTTTCTCAGAGGACCGTGCCGGTTTCGTGAGGTGTCGGGCTTCATTCCCCATGACCATTGCGACACGTCCCTAACAATCATGGGAAGCGTCGACTCAGAGTCGGAGGTTCGGCTAACGTTGCATACGCGTAGATGGAGCCTTAAACGCGTAGGCTAACGAAATTTGCCTCCGGCGCGGATTTTCGCCGCGGCCTTATTAAGCTTGGTGTTACGTCATAGACATAGAGCAAGTAATTTGGAAACGAAACAACTCAGCATACTTTAACACATTGGAGAGAAAAGATATACTTATGCACTTAAATATTCATGATGACTCGACGCGATGACATTCTAAAGCTACCCCTAGTCGACGCGACCCCTTGCTGCCTCAACGCTATGACGATGACATGATTATGCAGAAAGTTAACTTACTTAGACATGCGTAACTTGGTAAATATGCACTTCAACTTAGCTAACAATCAATGAAGTTCTTACAGGTCTTCCCAGGACGCGTCGAGTTTCCCAACGCTCTTATCCTTAGGAGTTTTTCATTTCGGTGTTGGAAGATTCTTTTCTCAACTATCTTACTTGGAACACTTTTGCTTTTGGTGTTTCGATTGTAACTTCTTGTGTTGTTCTTTTTGGCGAATTGCTTTTTCTTTGCAAACTTGAGGAGGATTACTGTAATCTTACGCTCTCTTTGGCGTGGTCTTTAGTTAGCGTCTTGATACACGATCTTTCCTTCTTCTTCTTTTTTTCAACTTGATGAAGTATCTTTTTCTTTTCCTCAGATTAAAGTAAGATCTGAAAGGCTTAGGTTCCATAGAGAACTTACTTGGTTTTGCTGCACTTTGTACTTCTTTAGGCGACTCTCAGCGTCGTGTCCGAGTTTGAGACTTTCTTGGTCCGTCGCATTCTTGTATTCCACTTAGTTCGTACTTTGAACGATAGCTTGGAGATCATATAATGAGGGAGTTCTTCATGTCTAGAGACGCTGGAGAGGATGTCGTCCAGGACGTTGTGTCCATCGGACGCGTTTGGGAGAAGGCGTCGCGTTGAGGGACAACGTTGATAACTTGCTGACGTAGCGGCTGATTGGCTTTTATTGACTTTTCATCTCTGGCGTGATGCTTTGCTCTTTATCTTGCAAACTTTGAGAGCTTCTGTCGCCTTGTTTCCTAATGATGACTTAGGTATCCTATCCCCCCTTGTGATGATTTTAGGATGGTGTTCAGAGTGAGATTATCACATAGTAATCCAAAGTTGTCATCTTGCCTGACGCCGTCACTCTCTTTGTTGTACTATTATTTAGCTTGAACAATAACAACTCTGAAAAGCTTATCCAATCAAGTATGATTTAGATCATAAAGAATTTAAGGAGAGAGCTTAACGAAAGACTTAGGAGGTAATCTCATATTTGACATGTAATTCTTTTACTTCTCAATCTATATGCACCTTTATGTTAATTTAATCTTATTTATCATGCTCGTTCAGGTGAGATATGATCATGGATACTTGGTACTTGAATAAAGATATAGAATAAAGGAGTAGAGAACTTAGCTTATGAGCTCTTATTTGCTCGTGATTAGATCGAGATTCATCATCCATCTTTAGCCATTGTAATTGGCTTCTTGGACGTCGTGTTCCTTAGACGCCGTCATGGTCGTACAAAACTTGTGGAGATATTTACCCTTTGTCATGGAGATGCGAATAAAGCAACGTGGTGTTTCTTGTCTTTGGAGAGGAGTTCGTCTGACGTCGTTTTTGACGTCTCAGGAACGTGTTGTTTCATGAGTCTTAGCGCCTTGATTGTCTTCTTGGAGAATCTTATATGATCTTTTTAATCCTTAGCTGATTTCCTTGGTCTCTTATTGACTCTTAACGATTCGTTCATCGGCGTCGTCATCATATGCAAGCAAAAACGATACGACATGCTTAGGTAGATGTACATCATGCTTAATCAAGGTACAAACTTTATGAACTTCTACTTAACCATAAAATTCTGATCTTTTTAGATTCTCATACTATAATCTTGAATATCAAATAAGAATAAGAAAGATTTAATCTTTAGATCAAGTCTAACATGCTTTTGATCTATGGTCAATATGCAAATCTAGATTTGGAAATCTCATGAACTTAAGAATTTTCCTTTAGCATGATTTATATGCAACCTAATCTGAATTGACATGGATATAATCAAGTTGAACCTTTTAGAACTCAAAGGAAGAAGATTATGGATAGATATTACCGTTTTAGTGAAAGAGAAATCTTCCTTGGAGAACAAGCAACTTTCTGGATTCTGCAGTCATCTTGTTTATGTCGGCCTGCTCTGTAGAAATTTCGGAATTGCATGATTCCAACGCCATTCGACCGATATTGAAGTCTACTTTAATCCCTCAAAATTTCATTAACTTTGGACATCGGACGGGAGAGATACGAGATTTTCCAAATTGTGTCGCAGACAGCTACGTGAACCGGGAATGATTCTGGATTTTGATCTTCTTCTTTGATCTTTGAAGGCTCGTTAGGTTTTGACTTTTTTGTGAAGAATAGATGGTTTCTTTTGATGAGAATAAGGCACTTTTTTTATCATGCCCCACGGTGGGCGCCATTGTTTGTAGCGAAATTAACAACGAGATGATAACTACGCAATTGTAGGGCAAAGATCAAACTTTACGGTGCCAACACTTCATCTAGAAAACACCATTGATAGAAGAGAGAGAACTCGAGATACTTGTGTATTACTTGGGGAAAAGGGTCTCATTTACAATGATAAGGGAGTCCTTTATTTATAGGCAAACCCTAGTTCTATCTTTAAGGAAAGAATCTTATTTTTTTCCTTATATCTTTAACCTAATATAAAACATGGTAAAAAATATTATTTCTAATATCTTTTACTATTTCTTTTACTATTTACATAATGAATATTAAATAAAAGACATAAATATATTCAACCAACATTATCTTGATATCGACGACGCCTTCGTACTCGTTCTTTCTCCTACTCGTCGTCGTCTACGCGTAGCTCTTCTCGTCGACGTACTTAATCTTCACGTAGGTGACCTTGGGAACTTGTAGATAATCAAGGGAACTCGTAGTTGATCTCGTAGGTGATCTCGTAAGTGATCTCGTAGATGACCTCATCTATCTCGTAGATGATGTCGGGGACCATGTTGATGGTGTCACGGTGATGAATGACCTTGGGAGCCTCGTTAAAACCTCTTCTTAGGAAAACCTCGTGGGAAAAACCGTGAGAAGAGTAAATAGAGTACTCCGTACTTAACTTCGTGATGTCGACGATCATGTTACTTGCTTGGACGTCTTCTATTGGTCACCCCGTCTTCATGTACATTCCAATGCGTTGACCCTACGAACACGTCGCAACCGTAGTGGTATTTATAGGCACAAACAGCTGTTATATAAACAACTTTTCATATTTATCTTATTAGTTGGAGAGCATTGGAAGTTTAAAAGAGTTTCTAATGAAGCATAGAAAGGATTATGTCGATTTGCATCGAGCCACTGCGTTCGTAAAATCATGGCAAGAGTAAATAGAAATATATACTTAAAGCTAGCATAAATGTCGAAGAAGCCGATTCAAAGGGGTGGCTTAGTGGTAGGGTGAGTCTAATGCTGATACCTTTGCACACAAACATGGAGTAGTATGTTCAAACTCAATCTCTTATATAATTTTGTTTCTCCTTCAGAGTTTCTGTGTATTTATGGGTAGAGAACCTCAGTGGATATTTTTTCTATCTTTTTAGGTTTTAATTTTAAGTGAAAGGCTTTGTATGACCAGTTCAACTTATTCTTCTATTCATATCACTTTCGAATTTGTTTGCTTCGGTGGTGGATAAATGAACTACATTAAAGTTGAATCCTGCTTTCTAGCAAGATCCAAAAATCAAAATTTTGTTCTGCTTAAATTTCCTTGAAATTATGTTTGTAAAGACTATTGAAAACTTTTTAATTTATGAAAAATACATCATTTTGATATATAATATATCATTTGTATTATAATTAAGGTGTATTATAAATATTATAAAGCAGGTGGTGTGATTTTAAAATGGTTTTTAATAATTCATACAAATACATTTTACCACGGTTCTGAAAAATTACATGCCACGTACTTACCCCGGTTGTATATTTTTTCGTCGTCCACATTTACCCCGGTTGTACCATTTTTCCACGGCCACATTTACCCCGGTTGTAATATTACCACGTCTATATTTACCCCGGTTGTTTAGTTTACCACGGTTTATCTTGACCACGAATTAATTTGTTTTTACCACGGTTGTTTGGTTTACCACGGTTCTGGAACCTGGGTAAAAACGTAACCGGGGTAAACACGTTTACGCCAGGCACTTTAACCCCGGTTCAGAACCGTGGTATTCTTTGTCCCGAATTAAACATATTTTGATGTCAAAGAAAATAAATACGCACTTATCAAATATTGAGGTAAAATGAATAAATAGAGAGTATGCAAAACGCCAACATACTTGTTGATTCATGAAGAACACAAAGTTTGAAGTTCAATTGTGTTGATAAATTTGTTCAGTTTGGGTGTGTTAAATAGAGTTTAATGTGCGTGTGTTACTGCTAGCACACAATTGTATTACACTCAAGGTGAGTGTGTTACAGCTGGGACACAGTTGTAAGACACTCAAGGTAAGTGTAAGTGTGTTACAGCTAGCACACAGTATTAGTCACTCAAAGTAAGTGTAAGTATGTTACAGCTAGCACACAATTGTAATGTCCATTTAACATTACATAACATTAAAGTTAAACATTGTTAACGTTACATTGAATTAAAATTAAACATTGTTATAAATGACAATAACTTAGAAATTAATCATCGTCTTCATCGTTGTTGTGGATTATGATGATAGTTTGTGTTAATGACTTTCCACCTTTTTTTCCACAACAGCTCTACATAAGCCAGCATCGATCGGCCACAAGGTCATACAAAACATTGGCTTGTTCATCACAATTTCTCTCCCAGCATAATGGACAGTCATCTTGAAGGAATAGATGACATCCTAATCATTGTGCTTAAGAAAAACATCTGTAAGTAATTCTTGATTTAAAGAAAGTAGGTGATTAAAGTTTTAAAAAACATATCAGGATGAAATGTTCCTCATTAGAAATTAATAATAGGCAAACAATCTTCAGTTTGCTTCAGGGTTGAATATACCAACTTGGAAGAGTAAGAGGGAAGAAAGTCTGGCATATTTGTTCGCCTAGACATACAAAGATACAATTGCATGTTGAGGCAACCCGACATCCCATTTCCGGTACGGTTAGCCAATGTTCTCGTGCGACAACTCCGGTATTTCTTTCCCATGTGACTTGATGTACGACGGTCTCCAGCGTTGGATTTTGTTTCTGCCCAACCCACGTCCCCTTCATAAGAGGCCAAATTTCTCTAACTTTGCTTATCATGTCTTGGCGTATGAATTACCGATGGTGTTGGGTCATACATGTTGCCATAACAATAGACCTAAATCCGCAATTTCCATCGCCCACGGTCTCATAATAACTTTGGACATAATCGTGCATGCATGGAGGTACCTTAGTTTTGTACTTCGAAGGCGCCCTCATTTTTTGTTTCTTAGGAGGTGTACCAAACGTTTTTCTCTTCTTCGGAGGTGTTTCATCCAAAGATCTAGAAGCCATCTCTTTATTTGTGTACTCCTATGCTGACATGCTTCTTTGTGTTGATGCTGGCACTTTATTAGGAGCTCCTTGGGGACGACCACCGGTATGTATCGAAATAGGCGGCTCTTTAAGTGGAGTATCCACTTTACCAATAACTCTAACCGATAGTGCACACTTCTCTTGATCATGGGGTGATAAGTTGGGAAATGTTTCTTGATAAAGTCGTTAAACAAACGTCTCGCCACTTTACTCTTGGTTTCAAGAATAGATGGTGCATCTACTTCTTCTAAAGACAATGTACTCCAAAAAGGATGAGGTTGATTCACCTAAATAGGAGTTTGGTACTTCATACAAGTCTCAATGCCATGGACACACAAGATCCCGTCTCTCACCTTGATTGCACAATTGCAGATTTGTGAATCGTACATGAATTGTACACCTTTCTCGTATTCATTAATTAAGAGCTCAATTGCCTTGAACGACACTTTCCACTTAACATGGACAACACAAATTTCATGGTTGACAAGCGTAAAACTCTTTGTCAGACTCTTGTTAAAAGAAACAAGTATTTCTTTAACTCGATTTGCTTCCATAGTTTGGTATTCCGCGAAGACTGTATCAAGTCGACCTTTTCCACTACTCGAATATGACTTCAAACGTGAGTGTGCTCCTTCAATTCTTTAGTTTATGCAAATGGCCTCAAAATACAATAGCAAATACGTAGTTTCGTACCCAGATTCGGTTTCTGTACAAAGGCAAATCCTTACGTCGCGTACGGATTTAAATTCTTACGCGACGAAACGTAAGCAAGCAATCCTTACGCGGTGTAAGGATTTACAATTGTACAGACGTATGCCATTACCTTGATAGAGGCATAATATGTTAGTTATTTGCAAATAAATTTGAAAGTATAGTTATATTAGTTGTTTGTCATGCTATTGTCAAATAGTGAACACGTTATCCATCCATGCCGACACACATCTTTCCTTGTAAGGACCTATCCAATTGTCTCTAACATATTGAAGTACGGTCTGATGCGAGCGCAAGGAAGCCATCCGAGCTACTTCAACAACAAGGCCTGTTTGCACGGCGTCAACTACTTTGATGATCAACAATTTGGCGTCCCTGGAGTGCATCCACACATGGCCTATCTCAATGTCAAAGGCGCTCGGTCAAGTCCAGGAGCGCCAACTTCTTCATCGGCATTCAACAACTACATCGACGCTTCATGTCTAGAGTCATTCTCCTTCGGGGTCGACCATTCAAATGCCACAAAGGAACCATTTCAAGAGCTCAGGGAGCTTAGTGTCCGAGGTAATTTTAAACCTTATCATTTTGACACTACTTCCTCTCTCAACCCCGACATTCTATCAAGGGTCTCAAAGCTAGGTGAGGCGGGGACGTCTCACAACAAGTGGACGGCAATGATGATCTCTCACTTGAGGACTCGAGCTCATCAAGTCACACTCCCAACCATCTCAAGTAAAGCGGAGGTTCATTGTCCAAAACAAGACCTCGAAGCCAATCACTATTCATCCGGGGAGCCAAACCTCAACTCGCACCTACCAGAATACAACATGGCGTGCCACTGGTCAAACCATCACACTTGGCCCGAGCACCATCACTTCCAATGGACTCAAAATGTCCTAAAGAGTCCATCAAGATCAAGAACGCTCGACCCAAGTCTCCCTAAGTTCAAAGTGACCAATTCAAGCCTCGACGCCAAGCGCCGGCAAGCCCAAAAGAGGTGTTTATGTGCGTCTGAGCCCTTCAAGCCACATTTGCCAGGCATTCTCAGTTCCAATGGCCCTAAATGTCCCAAAAGAGTCCAGGTAAGAATCAAACGCGAGCAAGACAAGACTTGGACCCGGGAGAGACAAGATCCCCCTAATTTCGCCATCAAGCATTAAAGGTGATTGGTTCAAATCCTCCAATCTGATTCCAATCAGATTTCCATGTCACCAATCCGTGTGAGGGTCACAAGGATCACTATTTTCAACCATTAGATCTACCTAATAAGTGCCTAGCACATCCCATAGTTTTCTCCTTTTGATTATGCATTTATTTCCTTAATTTTTGCCTCTTTAATGTTGATTGGAAGAGTGATCCTTTTCTTGAAGCCTAAGGACGTCTTCATTAGTATAAATATGTCTCTCAAGGCTCATTTCTAAGCACATTGAATTTGAATACAAAGCTTAAGTTGAGAATCTCTCCTGCCTTTGTAATTTCGGCGGCAAAAACACTATCTTTCCCTCGTTCTTGGTGTGATAAAGATCTACCAAGCACAAAAACTCAAACCCTTCTCAAAACACTCGTGTGATAAAGATCTACTTGTGTTTTTCTTATCCAAAGTCTTCTGTTTGCACATTCATCCATAATTCCGCCAGCACTTAAGTCTCATCTGAGGCCTCATTCCATCACTTTCAAGGCGACTTAACCATCTTGAGTCTAGATCCGAGCGCGTCTTAGCATCCACGAGGAGGCTGAGTTAACAGATGCCCCCTCTCCCCCTACATTCTTTCAGTGGTCATCGAATACCTTAATCATTTGTTGCTCCACAAAACAGCCAACCCAAACTTCAATTCCCACCCAAAATGCAGCCGCCTGAACCTTACCCACCTTTGCTTTGCGGATGACGTTATTCTTTTCTGTCGTGGGGATTATGAGTCAGTTTGAATTCTTAAAGATTCACTTAACTCTTTTAGTGAATTTTTTGGTCTTCATGTCAACAGCTCTAAAACATATACTCCCTCCGTCCCTTTTTTATGTTCTCATTTCCCATTTTTGGTGTCCCAATTTGATGTTCTCATTTCCATTTTTAACCACAAATCTTTACCAATATACCCTTATCAAAACCCATTAATTTCCCCCAAAACCACAACACTCCAAAATACACTTTAATTTTTCTCTCTCTCATTATTTTCTCACTCAATCTTAACCATTTAATTTCTCATCTCTCACCATTCTCTCATCCCAATACACTTTCTCTCCTATTTTCATCCCTCTCTCTTCTCTTCTCTCCTCTCCTTAATTCTCGTGCAAAGAAGGGAAATAGGAACATAATTAAGGTACGGAGGGAGTATCATCTTTAGCGGTGTTAACCATTCAGAGAAAGAACACATTGCCAATTTTCTCGGCTTCAACATCGGTTCTCTCCCAATCAAGTACCTTGGGCTTCCTCTTGGATCTAAGAAGCTCAGCAATGCAGAATATCATCTCCTTATCAGCAAAATCACATCCCGGATTCTCTCTTGGAGTACGAAGAATCATTCTTATGCAGGCCGTCTACAACTCATCAGCTCTGTTTTAATCTCCACGCAAGCTTATTGGTGCAATGCTTTGATCCTTCCTGCTAAAGTTATGGAAAAAATTGATGCTTTACTCAGGAGCTATCTTTGGAGTGGCAAAGAAAGCTCCAGGAAAAATCTTGTCGCTTGGGCCTCTGTTTGCAAGCCGAAATCAGAGGGTGGGCTTGGTTTAAAAGAGGTTCTCTCGTGGAATAAAGCGTGCATAGCCCGATCAATATATGAGAACAGGCGCACCAAGTCTTTGGCGCACTTGGATAAACTCTTATATTCTCAAAGACACCAACATTTGGAATGCTTCTGCCTCCTCTAACTCCAGCTGGACTTGGTGCTCTATCGTGACTATCAAAGATGAGATGCTCAGCCTCAGCAACAGTACCGCCATCACGTCCTCTGCTGCAGGTCTTTACAACACTGGTAATGTCTACAATCTGCTCAATCCTCCATCCGACACCCCCACTCACCACAAGCATCTCTGGGGTGCTCTTAATATCCCCTGATGCAGCTTCATCTCCTGGATTACTCTCCACCTTCGACTGCCTACTATGGACAAGCTTGTTAAATGGGGAATCATTGCTGGAAGGAACGTTTGCGGGCTCTGCAACAGGTTTGAAGAGTCTGAATCCCATCTCTTTTTTTATTGTTCTTACTCCAATTTCGTGCTCGATATTGTCCTCAATTGGCTCAAGATCACAGTCAGACAGCCCTCCCTTATTGATTGGATCACTTGGATTGCTACTAATGGAAGTGATAGTACCTTCTGCAAAAAAGTCAGATTTTGCTGCATTACAACCACTATCTACTATATTTGGACGGTGCGTAACGAGCTGATCTTCCGCAACAAAGCCACCTCTACTACCTCTTGTGCCATCAACATCATCCACAACATCAAGCTGCATATCCATCCTAATTGGAAGAAGAACAATGATGTTTTAGCTTGGCATACACTAGTGACTTAATCTTGGTATTCATTCTGTGTATCTTGCCTTTGCTGGAAACTTGATCTTTTGATCTCTGCAAGAATTTTGTGACAGCTTGCCATTTTGTAAATTCTCCCTTTAATTTTAACACGTAACAAAATTCCAAAAAATGCATAACGGTTCGTTCATCAACCGTAGTAATTTAAACACGCGAACAAAAATATTACACAGAACCGTAATAAAATTGAACGTCCTAAACTTGTCTTTTGTACTAGTGGCACATGTAAAAGTGTCTGATTTAATGAAATTATATGATTTAAATTACCATTGGATATGACAAACGTCTCATTTTCTTTATGTCCGCATGTTTTTAATTCACACACTTATATGTTAGATTACATCTAGTGATACTTAAAACATAAAAATTATGTTAGTATTGTCAAAGTCAGGATACATCCTAACGATTTGTATGTTTTCCATGTGTTTGACCTTACCGATAATATCTTGTCGGCTTTCGAGATCTTCCATTACATGAAAAAGAAGACGAAAGGGAAAAAAGGTTATTTGGCTCTGAAGTTGGATATGGCAAAAGCCTACGATAGAGTGGAGTGGTCTTTCCTGGAGCATTGCATGAGGAAACTGGGGTTTTCAGATAGGTGGATCTCGCTTATAATGAAGTGTGTCAGCACTGATTCCTTTTCCACTCTGATCAGCGGGAGGCCGACTGAGCCTTTCATGCCTTTCTAAGGTCTCAGACAAGGTGACCCTCTCTCCCCGTTCTTGTTCTTACTGTGTGTTGAGGGTCTTTCTGGTATGTTAAGATGCAGTGAGGAACTCGGTCGAATTCACGGGATAAAAATTGCTCGCTCGGCGCCTTCTGTATCCCACTTATTTTTCGCTGATGATAGTATTCTGTTTTCTAGAGCCACCTGTCAACAAAGCACTGAAATTGCTAATATCCTCCGTGTCTATGGAGCTGCGTCGGGTCAACAGGTCAATTCTGCAAAATCTGAGCTATCTTTCAGCAAGAATGTGGATGTCGGGGCCAAAGCTGAAATTCAATCTATTTTGAGTGTTCGGAAAGTGGAGAAACATGAGAAGTATCTTGGTTTACCTACTATGGTGGGTAAATCGAAGAAGATCATCTTTGCTCAGCTGAAGGATAGAATTATGAGCAAATTTGGGGGATGGAGCGCAAATTTTCTCTCTAGTGCTGGAAAAGAGATTCTGATCAAGTCAGTTGCTTTGGCCATCCCCAATTATACCATGTCTTGCTTCAAGTTGCCAAGCGAATTATGTCAGGAGGTTGAGTAGATCATCTGTAATTTCTGGTGGGGGGATACGAGTCAGAAATCCAAGATTCATTGGCTACGCTGGAAAAGGATGTGTCTCCCTAAGTCGATGGGTGGTCTTGGCTTCAGAGATTTGGAGAATTTCAATCAGGCAATGCTTGCCAAACAAGCTTGGCGCATCCTTACTGATCCAAACACCCTCCTTGCTCGCCTTCTTAAAGCTAAGTACTTCCCTCACACTGATCTGATGCAAGCTGTGATTGGACATGCCCCGAGTTACACTTGGAGAAGTCTTCTGCACGGGCGTGAGGCTCTCGAGCAGGGGCTGTTATGGGGAGTTGGAAATGGCTCTTCTATTGACATTTGGAGAGACAAATGGCTTCCTCGTCCACTAAGTTTCAAAGCAATTCGCACAAACACTGTGATTCCTAGTACCAGACTCCTCGACTTCATCGACTGGGAGGAAGGAAAATGGCGTACTGAACTGATTAGAGATACTTTCTTACCTTGCGATCAGGAGTTGTTCCTGGGTATGAAGCTCTCAGACCCCCTCATGCCTGACGAACGAATCTGGTTCCACACTAGAGATGGCATCTTCTCGGTCCGATCCGCTTACCACATGCTAGTACGCAAAGAAATTTCCGAGAAGAGTATTACAAGTTCCTCCTCCACCACTGCGTGTGAATAGCCTTGGAAGATGATCTGGAAGCTGAAAGTTCCCCCTAGTGTTCGTTCCCTTGTCTGGAGAGCATGTAGAGACATCCTACCCACCAAACAAAAACTTAGAGAGAGGAGGATTACCACGGATAATCTTTGTGAAGTTTGTGGGAGAACTGAGACTGCTTTCCACGCCATTGTTTCTTGTTCGGAGGCGATGAAAGTCTGAAACTGCCTTCCGGGGCTTATTGCTGGTGGTCCTACCACCTGTTCGTTCATGGATTTTTTCAGTTGGTGTTGCGAGATGAAGAGAGACACTGAGCTCAGTCTGATGGCAATGATTTGCTGGGGTATTTGGAGTAGTCGCAACAAGAGAATTTTTTAGGGTGTTCGAACAGAGCCGTTGGACATTATTCAGGAGTGTACAAACTTGTTGTCTGAGTTCAGCTCGTGTAAACTTCAGCTGAAGACTGGGGTGTCATGCAATAGTCCCAGCAGGTGGGGCAAGCCGGGTCCGGGAGTTCTGAAAATTAATTGCGACGCAGCTTTCTCTAGATAGGGAGGATCAGGGATCGGCTTTGTCATCCGTGACAACTCTGGATTTGCTCTGTTTCTGGGTACCCGCTCTAATCCTAATGCTGGCGAGGCTGAGATTTGTGAAGCAGAAGCAATTTGTTGGGCTCTGAAGTGCTGCGTTTTGCAAGGCCTGTCCAAAGTGGTTGTGGAGTCTGATTGCATTGCTGTTATCTCCAAGATTCGGAAGAAGAGTCCTTGGACAGGTTACTATGGTAGGCTGCTGTCCAGAATACAGAATCTCAGTGCTTCTCTTGATCAATGCTCCTGGAGTCATGTTCGACGCGAAGGAAATAAACCAGCTCACCTTCTGGCTAGTGTTAAGCCTCGCTTTCCTATGTTTTATGCTTATTATGCTTCCTTTTCTATAGAACTTAATCAGTTGTTGTTGGATGATTCACATTAATCTAAAGAGGTGGTTTCTGCTCAAAAAAAAAGACCTTAACGATACTATTTTTTTTAACATACAACCATACTAACAAATTATATAACTCACTCACCGTAAAAAGACCCGTAAATCTCTAATCTCATGTACTTTGGAAAAATTTACAATTCATTGAAAGTAGCTGATCCCTGGAATTTACATTCCCATATTAAAACAAACGAGTGCTAAATTTAAGTCCCAGCTTCCAAGTTCCTACTAGGTCGTTGCGACTTTAATCTCCAGTTTGTCAAGAAACCCTTTTATTTGTAGTAAAAGTTCTGACCGTTGCTTGAGCTTCCTCTCAAAACATTGTGTATGCGTCACGTCTTGAATACTAAGAACATGTCCATAGTGAACCATCATCTTGATGCTACTTCCGATTCCTTTTACTACGATCCTGTTGTTTTCATGCTCGTACCTTGGATCAACCTCCAGGAACCTATATATATAGTATATAGTAAAGTTAGAACATCTAAACTGCTTTGTATGATTATTTTAGGCCATTCAACCAGGCAGCACCCAATTTACACTCGGCACCCCCCCCCTCGTTCGGAACCCCGTTCCGAACGAGTTTTGTATTTTTTTTTTATTAAAATATTCTCGTTCGGAATGGGGTTCCGAACGAGAATATTTGTGAACCCGGTTCATGAACCGGGTTTTATTTAATAAATAAAATAATCCGGTTTAAAAAACTATTCTCGTTCGGAACCCCATTCCGAACGAGAATAGTTTTTTGATGACGTCATGATGACGTCATCATTCTCGTTCGGAATGGTATTCCGAACGAGAATTTTTTTTTTTTAAAAATGATGACGTCAGCTATGTATAACGGCTAGCTGACGTCATCATTCTCACCAGCTTTTGCCTATATATAGTTCGTTCGGGATGCCATTCCGAACCACACTCGAATTCGCTCTCTTCTCAATCTTACAAAAAAACGCTCCCTTCTAAATCTTTCAAAAAACGCTTTCCCTCGTCTCGATAATGGCCGGAACTCCTCCTAATCCTTTTTTTTCTGATCCGACGGCTGCAGATGAAGAAATTTACGTAGGAAACGAGTGGTGGTCGGGTTATGGTGTTCCGAATGCAAGTTACGCTGGTCCTTCTGGTAGTGGTTTTTTCGACATGGACGGAGCAGCTAGTAGTAGTTACAACCTTCCCACCCCCAGTTTCAGTGATCTCCAAAGGCATCAACAACACATGTTCTGGGATGCAACTGTTACAGGCGGAGCAACGCCTCAAGCAGAGCCGGAGCAAGCGGAGGAGGATGTCCGAGCAGCACGTCGGAGACGAAACACGGAGTCGGTTAGTATTTCTAAAAACCTGAAATACGCTTAATTTTGTAGAAATAGTGGAAAATGCTCAATTGTATTTCAAATGCATGCTAAAATTAGTTTATAGTGGAAAACGCTTCATTTCAATATTAACTGCAATGCATGGTAAAAAAAAATAGTTTAATGCATGTGGAAAGCGTATCAACACTTTGTAGAAAATACCAAAAAGGTTGAAAACTACTTAGAATCGCATATATGGACTTTAGTTATAATAATCGATGGTAAATTTGTATGTATTTCGCTAAAACTAGGAGGTAGTTAGAAATATCCGATCCAGAGTTGGAGAGGACAGAAATTTGGGTGATAGGCGAATCACTGCTTCTGAGAGGAGGGGGGATAGAAGATCGCGTGGTGATAGACCGCAACAGTCAGGTTCCCGGGGGTCAAGTGCTGCGGGGGTTAGGAACCCACCTAACCCAGATGTTCCTCCGAGTGGGTCGGGTTCTTCGCGGGGTAGATCCCGACATACTCGGCAGTCAGGTCCTGCTCCGATGCAGTCAGAAGCTGCTGCGGCTCCTCCTCTTCCAGGACTCAACGAGGGGTCTATATTGACTCGTTATGAGCAACACATTGCTCATCAGATTTGGATAGATCCGAATCCCGATGAAAGTGTCCCCCGTCAGCTAAAGGCGCAGACAAGGCAAAAGTGTTTCGAGCTATGGTTTCCTAGAATTCCTACCGACCCGGAGCCAGAATCATGGTTTGCTCTTGCCCAGGAGTCGGGGCTGCTTCACATCCTGAAGGGTCAATTTTGGAATGTGGACCACAACCTCCTTTCTGCATTCGTGGAAAGGTGGCACCCTGAGACGAACACATTTCATCTGAACTTTGGGGAGCTTGGAATCGGTCTCCATGACGTTTTGGAGATTCTGGAGCTGCCTATTGACGGGGGTGCTGTCACCACGCCATGGACACATTTGGGTCTAGATGCAGATTCAGCGCATTGTGCCGAATTGTTTTCCTATTTGTTTGGCGTTGACCTGGACAACCCGTTTGACGCTGAGGAGGCATTTATGGTCAAGTTCATAGGTAGGGGGAAAGTCGGCGAGCGGGAATTCTTTTGCCACGTTGTCTCGATGATCAACTCTCGAAGAAGATCCGATCCGAGCTCCATTGCAACCGGCTTTCTGTGGCACCTGATTCAGCAGTCCTTGTTCGTGAACAAGACCTCCAACCTGTTAGACACATGCTTCCTGCCGCTACTAGAGGATCCGAGCAGGATACATGAATACGCATGGGGTACAGGTTGTTTGGCATTGCTGTACAGGCAGCTGGGTATAGCATCTAGGGCGAGATGCGTGCAATTTTCTGGTTGCGTCAGGCTTCTTGAGATTTGGATTTGGTTACATTTCCCGTATTTTCCTGGGAACCCAAACCTGGATGTCAACTCCCAAGAAGCTACTGCTCGTGTGTCCCGTTATTCCACTGGACGAGCCCCGCTGAGGCAAAAGAGGACACTGCAACAGTACAGACGCATCTTGGATGAGTATGCACCGGAAGATGTAAGTGAATCGTCTAAATGTCATTCCAAGTTGTTATTAATATTGTTATTAATTGTTATAAGCTACTTGTGCAGGTGTGTTGGATGCCGTATCCGGATTTGGACGTGGGACCGCAAGGGCGTCATAGAGTGGCCACTTATCGTGGTGGGATCCGGTGCTTTGACATTATGGAGATGTACAACCCTGATCGGTTTTGCAGACAGTTCGGTCGCCGTCAGTCCCGGCCTTTGGATGTTCCCGAGCCAGTGGAGTATTATTGTCCGCCAAAATCAATGCGAGGTGGCCGGGAATACACTGTACGGTATGGCCCGGAATGGGATAGATGGGACCAGCGTTATGACAACCTGTGTCAGTACATCATGTCAAGCCCACCAGCTCTTATCCCTTGGGATGCTGAGGATGCTTACCTCGATTGGTTTGCTCAGGTCTCACATCCATATGTGAGCCCAAACGCCCCGGCAAGACCTCGACCGCCACGTAACCCGAACCCGATCCTTACCCTCGATTTCAACCGGGTAATTCTTATATTATTTTATTTGTTGGTATTGTGTTTTCTATATGACTCAACGGATGTCACAAGCAGAGTCGTCCAGGAGTGCAGAAGAGAGAGCCACACCTTCTATATGGGAGCGGGCAAGGATGGGTGCGGGACAAGGCCATCCGGAACAAGAAGCAAGGCGTAATGAATGGGAAGATAATGTGGGTTACGGGTCGGAACCTTATTGGGGGATTTGAATCGTTGTATTTGTTGTTTAAGTTATAATGAATATTATTTGGTTTCCTTACGTTTCAATCAATTTAATTTAGTATTTCCTCCAAATAATAGTTGTTAGATTTAAACAACATTAATCTTGTATATTTATCCCTCATACTGAAACAAGAGTACTTATCAACGATCCACAGTACAAACAAAAACATTGAATTTTAACTTGATTAAAACTAAATAAATTGATATGTTAAAATGATGGATAGCTTGTTCAATGGCTGAAAACTGAATTTTAACTTGCATGCATGGTCAGTCTCAAATTTAATACAGTACTAGTATCCAAAAACTGATTTTCAATTGAAAGAGCATCAAAAAAAAGAGGTAAAAATAACTTCTTTGTTGCAATTTAGTATGTCTTTTGATGTGGTTTTCAAGTGTTCTACCAACATGATATCTTTGTTGCAAATATCTTTATTGATGTCCTTTGTTGTAACAAGACGACAACACAACTGAGCATTACAAAGTATATAAACGTGAGCATTACAAAGCCTTGAATTTCGAACCATTACTTTCTGTTTGTCACTGCTTCCCGAACGGCGCCATCAATATATAAGCCTTGAATTTCGAACCATTACTTATCCCGTTCGGAATATAATCCCGTTACTTTCTGTTCTACCATTTCTAATCATCATCATCATCTTCTTCCCCACCATCTTCTTCAACGTCATCATAATCACCTTCATGTTCTTCTTCCGATTCGTCTTCACCTTCGTCTTCATCTTCGTCTTCACCTTCGTCTTCACCTTCGACTTCACCTTCGACTTCACCGTCGTCGTCACCTTCGTCTTCACCTTCGTCTTCACCTTCGACTTCACCTTCGTCGTCACCGTCGTCTTCACCTTCGTTGTCTTCATCGTCTTCACCACCATCTTCAACTACATGATCGTCATCATCGTCATCTTGGGGTATCGGGTTAATATTTAGAGGCGGCATTGGTTTGCACGGTTATGACGTTAAAGAAATCCGGGACATAGATATAGATGCAAATCCGGGACTCACCGCATGGCTGCCATTTATAGACGAAAATATAAGATCTGTTTGGGATAAGGTGTGACGGAAATATCTGATCGGGTCCCACACCATCTCGTTCGGAACCCCATTCCGAACGAGATGGTGACGTCAGCATCTCATTGGAATTGGAATCGCTTTCAGACGTCATTTTTTGTGTTTCTTCCGATTGGGTTTGATAATTTGGTCATACAACTCCCGAATTTATAGACTCCGTCAAAATATAGCCGTTCGCATTTTCAAAAATTTTTGCCGAATCTCGTTCGGAATGGGGTTCCGAACAAGGATTACTTTTTTTTTAATTATGACGTCAGCATCTCGTTCGGAACCCCATTCCGAACGAGATATGACGGCATATTAAAAAAAAATGACGTCACACCTCGTTCGGAATGGGGTTCCGAACGAGATGCTGACGTCATAATTAAAAAAAAAAATTACACCTCGTTCGGAACCCCATTCCGAACGAGGTGTGACGTCATAAAAAAAAAAAAAAAAAAATCCTCGTTCGGAATGGGGTTCCGAACGAGGTGTAAACCGGTTCGCATATTGCGAACCGGTTTGGCATTATTTTTTTTATTTATTTAAATGAACCGTTTCTCGTTCGGAACCCCATTCCGAACGAGAAACGAATTTTTTAAAAAAAAATAATTTTTCCCCTCGTTCGGAATGGGGTTCCGAACGAGGGGTGCTGCCGGGCGCAAAATGGGTGCTGCCCGGTTGCAACCCGTTATTTTAACGATCAAAATATTTAGGAGGACTGTTGGATAAAAAAAGGGATATACATACATTTGGTGACTGTTAAACATAGGTTTGTGAAGATTAGTCACATTACAGTAGCTTACAATATATACGAAAGAGACTTATCCAGTCAATTCCATATATATATATACAAAACTTCTATTTAGCACACCCTAAAATTCTATTTAACACACCCCGAAATTCGTCACGGATGAACATAGCATGTTTTTCGTCACAAATCTCTTTTACTTCTCATTCGTCACGGACCAAAAGACACGGTTCGTCACGGAGGAATTAATTTTATAAAAGTTGGTTCGTCACGAAGCAAATGAGATGGTTCGTCACGGACCAAATGTTTTTAAAAAAAAAATCATAATCTTGTAGAGAATTTCAATACGAGTCCGTGCATATAAAATACGTCTAAAACGAACATCGTTTTCCCTTCTAAAAGCCCCCAAAACAAAATAGTCGTATGCGTTAAGCTCGTAAAATAAAACTTATATAATTTAATTATATATATAATATAATTATTTATTATAGTTAAAAATCATGCAATTAAAATTACATACTGTAAATATATATTATCATTTAATATCACTAATTTATTACTTATAAAGTATAATTATGCATTATGTTTAAATATTACGAACTTAACGAAAACGACTGTTTTGTTTTTAGGGCTTTTGAAAGTAAAAACGAATCGTTTTGGACGAATTTATATCCATTGAAATATAATGACTACGTCTCTATGCGTATATAGAAAGAAATTATGTCCACGCCTTCAAAATTTGCATGGATTTTAATTATGTGCATATATTTATAATTCTATATATCACCATGTGGAAGTGAAATGCATGTGCACTCTCAGATATTCACCTATGCGTTTAATCTCACTTGAGTAAAAAGGGAAAAGATCAATGGGTCCTTGGATGAGAATGATACACATATATTATAAATTATGTATAAAGTTTATATCATGTACATAATATTGATGATATATGTATATATATATATCATATGTGATACACATATATATATCATATGTGACATATAATGTTTATGTGTCACTGTCAGTCTGTCACATGAATAATAACGTCTGTATACATAAATTATAATATGTGTGCATTATTCTCAATCCCTATCTAAACACTTATTTTCACTGGAATCAGATCAATCCGTTATTACGGTAATTAAATATTCATATGTATATAGAAAGATATAGTTGGTAAGTGATTGGGTTCGTACCCATATATATTGGATTGTAGTGTATCCAGTGCAAATTTGTTGGTAGAGTTAGAGTCCAATGTGAGCTCTACAATGTCATCAGGATCCGGATCACCTTTCAGATTAGTGATGGATTTGGCAGCCAAAACTGAATTTGGGTACAATGCCTCTTCTCTTGTTTCGATCTTGATAAATGTTGTTGTCAACACACTCATATGTTTTACTTCAAGCTGTACATAACGTGAGAATTAGTCGAACAATAATATAGAGTATATTATATTCATGGAAACATATTACTATGCTAATTAAGGTGGTAAATAAAAGTGAACTATATATAGTTAACTAACCTCAATCCCATCAATAATACAGCGATCACCAACGTCAAATGGATGGTTGATAAATGAAAACACGATCCCTTCAAAGACCCTTCTAAAAGTCTCACCAAACACAAGTGTAGCAGTGAGGAAGGGGGATGCAATCAACACAATCACATTTGTTGTTGCGATTTCAGTGAGTAAGAGCCATGTCACGATAACAATAATTATCAAAAATCCCGTCATAACTTTGTTTAAGACGTGGACAACCCCTCTAGCATCCGATAGTGTATAGCCAAGTACCAGACAATTTTTATGAGCCTTGAGCTTCAAACAATTCAAAAGGAAACAAATATATAACATTAAGACCAGAAAAAATTTACTTTTTCTAAACCATGTTCTCACTACAACTTTTCTATATTCACAAGTATTATAACGTGTATTAGTCTTTTGGCGGTAAAATGGCTTATATTACAAAAGAGTAAGATTTTGAGTAATTCTGTTCTATTTAACTTCACTCAAAATTCTCAACTTTTGAGTATATTCAATTTTACAATTAGAAATTGTATTTTATAAAATGCAAGTATTTGCTATCGATATTACAGGTTAGCGGCCGGTTTGAGTTAACCAATGGGTTAATGGTGTTAATTGTAAATATTTTATGTATTTTTAAATTATTAAAAATAAAGTTTAAAAAATAAAAACTATAAAAACTACTTAAATAATATTATATTTAGCTATTTAATGAAATTAGTAGTATTTCATTAAAATACATATTATATTAATTTATACATTTTTTAATTACTAAAACTACATAAATACAACCATATTCATTTTTAATATACTTGAGTATGTTAACATTATTGATATGTCAATTTTCATGTATATTTTTTTGTTATACTTTACTAATGTTCTAAGAAAAATCATTAACCGGTCGGACTCGGTGAAGCTTTTTTCGGTTAGGTTCAGGTTTAATTAATTTGGATTTTCGGTTTCTCGGATTGGATTAAATAAAAGTCGGTCAGGTCGGTTTTTCGGGTCTCGTCTTTTTCGAGAGCTCTATACATAACTCATTTATACATATACTAAAACATAGCGGTGTCTTAACACGTATAACTAAAAAACACGTACCATCCACCTTTTGAATGTTTCATAAGGCACACACCAATCTTCCACTTGCAGTTCCTCCAAGTATAACAGGTTCGCATCTTCCGCGTCAAACTCAAAATGGAACATCAGGTCTTCCTTTGTTATGCATCTACTCGCAAATACCATACATGCATTATAATCATATATACTGAAAAAACTCATATAATTTCAAATTTAACTCTGTCAAGACGAAGAAGCCTTAATGTTATTTCGATTGTCTCAAAGTAGGTAAACAAGCTTGTACCAAATGCCTCAAACGGGTTTATCCAAATGTAAAGCATTCAAAAGAGGACCGAATCCGAAAAATCAATCTTCTAATTCTAATCTCTATATATAATTACTATATATAATTACTAAAGTAAAACACTATATTCATCAATAAGTCATGTCGTATCATGTCATGTTATTTATTCAGCAATAAGCTATGACACGTCTATCATTTGACACATGTTTAAAAAAATTAAAAATTAAATATATATGTTTAAAGATAATTAACCTAATTCTAATGATATCATTTTCTTATTTAAAACCAAATCAATTAAAATTTATACAAAGATCACTATCTTAAATCTATTGATATCATTTCTTATTTAAAGGCATATCAATATAAAATATTAGAAATCAATTAAAATTGATCAAGATGAAAAATACAATAAAAGAATAAAGAATCGATGACATTAACTTTTTGGCTTAAGATTAAATTTTCTATTAGATTAGGATTATATAGTATATATAACCAATGACAAGAAATAATGTAATTTACCGAGTATCTTAAAAAAGAAAATGTATTTTTATTTATAAAAAGATATAAGTTAAAATAGAAAAAATTGGGTGTTATAATATCAATTACAATAAAACTATTTTTAAAGTATTTAGACTTATTTGATTTAATCTTTAATAGTAGAAAAATATATTATTATTGGAACGTTTTTAACCTATGCATATCTAAATCGCAAGCTAGCATGTAACGATCCGATTCTGTTTGACTTATTATCCGATTTAACTCAGTGTGTCTTCAATCCGAATTCGAAACGACTATGCTTGTTTGGTTGAATGTAGAAAATATAATTCATGGAAAATTAATTAATGGAAATTTAATATATGTGATTTGTAATATATGAGTTTTAGAGAAAGATTGTTTAGTTAAAATATAAAATAAATAGATTGAAATAGGGGAATTTAGGATTTCATGTGAAAAAATGGGGAAATTGAAATTACCTAGAGGGCTAGGTAAGATCAATTCTCACCTAAAGGAATTAAAAATCCCCGAAATCTCATAATTTTCACATAATTGTTTTCAACCAAACACATGTATTTCTTTACATTTCTTGCAAATTTTCAATGCCTCAAATTGTAAGCATAATATACTTGATTTGATTTAACTGATATCGAGTTATAGTGTCCATCCTTATATGAGATTATATATTTTAATTATTTTAAATATTATAATAATGTAGAATACAAAGTGAAATATATTTTGAATGCTAAATAGTAAAACTTGATCTGTTATAGTTTAATTAGTATTCAGAAGATTGATATTACTTAGCATATACGTAAGTTATCTGAAAATGTCATCATAATTTTCTAAGTTATTTAGGCTAAGTTTATTTAAATATCTAATTTAGAATATTATAAAATAAATGAATAAATATAAATATATATAACAAAAGTGAATTATTATAATTATGTAAGTAAAATCAATAATTTTATCTAATAAAAAAACATAAATTAACTGAAAGAAAATAAGAGAACATAATTATGTAATGTATATTTTTATTTTTATTAATGTTATTTCTATTTATTTATAAATTATATATATAATTGTAAAAATATATTTATGCAAATTCAGCACATTTCGTGAGAATAAAGGTAGTTAATTTTTGAACTAAGAAAATATAAATCCATTATAATAACTGAAAAAACAAATAGTACAATGGTAAAAAGGAATATTTTAAATTATTTGATCCAGATTGCACGACTTCTGAAAAGATAATTATATTGGATATATAGTACTCAAGTCAATGGTTGCATGTCTCTATCATTTAAGTGGTTAAACATATCCGAATTAATAGTTGTTATCATTTTTTGTTCCACAATTAAGACTTTATCCTGGAGGGATGTTTGTATCACAACGTACAGAAAATTGGAAAACAAAGTAGAAAAAGGGTTGTGCATCATGTTGTTGGTTTACCCGGTTTAGTAGATGCCACGTAGGCTAAAGGTTGTTAGAAAGTGGTTAGTTTGTTATAGTGTAGCTTGCTGATTCACTACTTAAATGGTTCCATCTTCTGTAACAGATTCATTCAATAAACTCTTTCTTCCTCAAACTCTCTCTTTCTCCTCTCTCTGGTTCGATCATGGTTCTCAACATGGTATCAGGCTCCTGATCGGCCGTTCCCGTCAAAGCTTCATCGACGATCCTCCTCCGCTTCTCCGATCATGCCTCAGTCTCCTCAGACGCGTGATTTTCAGCCGAGTCCGCCCAATCCATGGCAGACACATTCTCAGGATCATAATGATCCACTGTACCTTCATCCTTCCGATGGTCCCAATCTTCAATTAACTTCGAAGATTTTCGATGGCTCTGGTTTCTTCGCATGGAAACAATCTGTGATTATTGCTCTTTCCGCCAAGAATAAGGTTGGATTTGTTGATGGTGAAATCCCTAAACCTGCAAGAACGGCTCCTCATTTTCGCCGCTGGGAAAGATGCAATCACATGATAATATCTTGGCTTCTCAATGCCATGATCAAATCTATTGCAGACACATTCTTGATTTCTGGAGATGCTTGCCAGATTTGGCTTGATCTCAACGATCGCTATTCTCAGACTAGCAGTGCACAGAAGTATGCTATTGAGAAGGAGATTTCCAACATTTCTCAAGGCAATGATGGCATTTCAGACTATTTCACTCGCCTCAAACGTCTATGGGATGAACAAGATTCCATGAAGGAGTTTCCTCCCTGTTCTTGTGGTCTTGCAGAGGCAGTTCATAAGCATGAAGCCGAGCAACGTCTACTCCAACTTCTCATGGGACTTAATGACACTTTCTCTGTTGTTCGAGGCACCATTCTTATGATGCATCCTCCGTCATCAATCCATCAAGCTTATTCTCTTCTTATTCAGGAAGAAAGGCAGCGTGAGATCACTCATTCCACTTCTCGCCTCATTCTTGAATCTTCTTCCTTGAATGCATCTGCTCAGTCCAGAAATCAACCTTCTAGCTCTAATGGATCTTCCAGAGGCAAACGTCCGTTTTGCACTAATTGCAAGAAACCTGGTCATTATGTTGAGAAATGCTACAAGATCATTGGTTTCCCACCAAGATCATCTGGTAATGCTAATTCAGCTACTGATACTAGTCTTCCCTCAGACTCTAATCTTGTTCCAGGATTGACATCCAATCAGTATGCTCAGCTTCTATCTCTTCTCAACAATTCTTAATCTGAGTCTTCTAGTGCCAATGCTAATCTTGCTGGCACTTCTTGTTTCTACTCTTTGAACTCTAGTATGTCTTCTTTTCCTAGTACTACTTGGATTATTGATTCAGGTGCTAGTGATCATATGACCTTCAATCTGGATTTATTCAGTGAGCTAATTGTTCTCCAACAACCTATCTCTATTTCTTTACCTAATGGTCAAAAGGTTGTGGTTAAGATGTCTGGAGCTGTTGTCATCTCACCAGCTTTGGTCTTACATGATGTGTTATTTGTACCACACTTCAAGTTTAGTTTGTTAGCAGTACAGAGACTTGTTAAGAAATTTAATTGTATTGCTTGCTTCGATTCTGAGTCTTCCTGGATGCAGGGCCCTTCTCTGAGTCAGCCACTGGTGCTTGGTAAAGTGTGCAACAGACTGTATGTTCTTCAAGCTCCTGCTTCAAGAAAAGGGGTCTCAATTTCCCAGAATTCTGATTCTCCTAAGGATGTTCATGTTTCTAGTCTTTCTAGTAATCATGTCTTAGCTTCAAACTGTGTTTCTAAGACAAAAGATGTAACTCTTTGGCACCATAGGTTGGGCCATATACCTTTGTATAAACTGAGTTCCATATTGAACTGTGATTTCAATAAAGATTTGCTTTCTGCCTGTGAAATTTGTGCAAAGGCTAGACATCAAAGAAACTCATTTCCCTCCAGTTCTATTAGCACTACTTATGCTTTTGAAATGATACATGTGGATACATGGGGCCCTTATAATACCACTACATATGATGGCCACAAATATTTCATCACCATTGTAGATGATTACACAAGACTCACCTGGACTCACTTGATGAAGACCAAGAGTAATGCTTTCTCTCTTCTTCAAGCTTTCATCCAACTCATTGAAACTCAGTTCCAGAAATCTGTTAAGATCATAAGATCTGATAATGCTCTTGAGCTTGGTGTCAGTCATGCAGGGTCTTCTTATTTTGCTTCCAAAGGCATTATCCATCAAAGAAGTTGTGTGTACACTCCACAACAAAATGGAGTAGTGGAACGCAAGCACAAGCACTTATTAGAAACAGCTCGAGCTCTTTTATTTCAATCCAAAGTTCCTATGCTCTACTGGGGTCATTGCTTGTTGACAGCTACTTATCTCATTAACATGTTTCCTACTAAAGTTCTTGGCAACCTTTCTCCCTATGAGAAGCTATTCAACGTACCTCCTTCTTATGCACACATCAGGAATTTTGGTTGCCTTGCTTATGCTTCCTCTATTAAAGTTGGCAGGACTAAACTAATGGCTAGAGCTGTGAAGTGTGTATTTCTTGGTTACCCTTTTGGCATCAAAGGGTACACTCTTCTCAATCTGGAAACCAAGTCTGTCTTCATATCCAGAGATGTAACCTTCCATGAAACCATCTATCCCTTTTCTCTTGACTCCTCTCCCTTTCCCTCCTCCACTCCTCCTCAAACTCCCATACTTGATGATACAGATATCTTACCTTCATCTATTCCCTCCTCTCCTCATCCTATTTTACCACAAAGTACATCCTCTCCTCCACAAAATATTCCCTCTCCTCCACAAAATACCCCTTCTCCTACTGTTGATCCTCCTATTGCTCCAAGAAGATCTACCAGGAGTGTCAATCCTCCACCTTATCTTGAGGATTACTTCTGCAATTATGTGTGCACAGATCAAACTGAGTCCCCTGGAGCTGCTTTTTGTTTCAATGCTCTTACTGAAACTGACAAGAATGTTTTATCTGTTTTACATTCTCTTCATAAACCAGGTTCTTATGAAGAAGCAGTTCAATCTCCTGATTGGCAAACAGCTATGAACCAAGAACTTGCAGCCTTGGATTCCAACAGCACTTGGGACATAGTAGATCTCCCCAAAGGCAAGAAGCCAATTAGCTCTAAGTGGGTATACAAGATCAAACTCAAGGCAGATGGTAGTCTTGAGAGACACAAGGCACGTTTGGTTATAAGAGGATGTACTCAGAAGGCAGGCATTGACTACCAGGAAACTTTCTCTCCAGTAGTGAAGATAACCACAATCAGGGCTCTTATCATTACTGCCATAAAGAAAGGCTGGTCTCTCTCCCAATTGGACATTAACAATGCTTTCTTACATGGTGAGATTGATACTGAAGTTTACATGAAACTTCCTCTTGGGCTGAGACATCTCCATCATCCTCAGAAAGTTTGTAGACTCAACAAGTCCCTCTATGGACTCAAGCAGGCCTCGAGACAATGGTACAACAAACTCTCTAAATCTCTTATTTCCCAAGGATTTACACAATCCTTAAATGACTACTCATTGTTCCATAAGAAATCTGAGCAGTCTATGGTCTTTCTAGTCATTTATGTGGATGACATTCTCATCACTGGGAATGATGAGGCTCAAATTCTCCAGTTGAAGAATTATTTACATACCACATTCAGTATCAAGGATTTGGGTCCCCTTCACTACTTCCTTGGTATTGAATTTCTCAAGACACCTCAGGGAATTATAATGACTCAACGCAAGTTCATCCAGGAAATGATCAAGGACTTCTCTCCACCTTCTAAAATCTTTCATAGTCCTCTGGATCCAGCTGTTAAATTGAAGCCAGCTCAAGGTGTTGTTCTCTCAGATCCTACTCCTTACAGAGTCCTTGTAGGGAAGCTTAATTTCCTGGTGAACACCAGGTCTGATCTGGCATTTGCAATTCAACACTTAAGTCAGTTTATGCATGCTCCAACTTCCATTCATTGGGAAGCAGCTCTTCACACATTACAGTTTGTCCAACACACTGCCTCTCTTGGACTTCTCCTAAGCTCCACAACTACATTTGATCTTCAAGCTTATTGTGACTCTGATTGGGCTGCTTGCCCCACTACTAGAAGATCTGTAAGTGGCTATTATATAAGTCTTGGGAATGCTCCTCTCTCATGGAAATCCAAGAAGCAAGTCACAGTGAGTCTCTCTTCAGCTGAAGCTGAATATAGAGCCATTAGAAGAGTAACTGCAGAACTTGCTTGGTTGAGCAGGTTGCTTCATGAGCTTACCATTCCAAATGTGCAACCTATCCCAGTTCACTGTGACAGCCAGGCTGCCATATACATTGCCAGGAACCCTGTCTACCACGAGCGTACCAAACACATTGATTTGGACTGTCATTTTGTTCGCTCGAAGCTGCTTGAAGGCATGATCACCTTGACACACATTCCTACTGCTTACCAACTTGCAGACGTGTTTACTAAACCTTTGTCTGGACCTTTACATTCCATTGCAGTTCCCAAGTTGGGTTTAGTTGACAATCTACCCTCCAACTTGAGGGGGGCTGTTGGTTTACCCGGTTTAGTAGATGTCACGTAGGCTAAAGGTTGTTAGAAAGTGGTTAGTTTGTTATAGTGTAGCTTGCTGATTCACTACTTAAATGGTTCCATCTTCTGTAACAGATTCATTTAATAAACTCTTTCTTCCTCAAACTCTCTCTTTCTCCTCTCTCTGGTTCGATCATGGTTCTCAACACATGTACTTACTGGGTATCAATTGGAATTTTTTGGTCAAACTTGTTGTGAAGATCGTAGATGCCATCGCCCTCCTCCCTGGAAGACAGCACGTAAAGGTTTACAAAGTACTTTGCCTTCTGCTTAATATCGTAAGTGGTTGCTTCCTCCGATGCCTTCCGGCGCTTGATAAGCAAAACTTGTTTGGTTTTCCTCTTCTTCTCTTCCCTCTCTTTGTTCTTCTTCCCGGTTTCAATGCTACTGTTTACCCTTCCTGTAGCCTTCCAAACTAGGCTTCTCGTCGTCGTCACAGCATTCCCATATTAGTTAACACTATGATAAGCTTCTGGCACTGACCTCAATTGATGCGGCTGCGCCTCGGCAACCTGCGCGCACAAAAGTGTACGTGGTTGGTTATGACTTATGAGATCGACGGAGAAACAAAAGAGGAAGGATGGAATGACAGTCAACATACCTGATTTTCTGTTTGTCGAAGCCGATCAAGGCGTGCGTTCAGATCATGTTCATCTTTAAGTTGTTCAAGGCGTGCGTTCAGATCATGTTCATCTTTAAGTTGTTCAAGGCGTGCTTCCAGATCATGATATTGTTGATCATCTTCATATTGGTCGTCTGGTAAATTTGAACCCTTGCAGGGTTGGAAGTCCTCAAAGCGGCGACCATATATAAGTCCAATAAAATACAACTGATAGCCCGCCCTTAGAATCCGCTGGCTAAACCTGCGGTAAACGGCCTCAGCCTCCCAATTAAGCAACAATGCGGTCTTGAAGAGCCAGAGAAAAGCCCCTACGAAGACCGCTACGAGAGTCCACGTAGTCATATCGAGCACCTTGGGAGCCCGTGCGCGGAAGCCGAGCTCCCACACGAGGAGCACGGAGCCGGAGAATATGATGAAGTTGAGGCTCCTTCTGAGCCCTCTGACGAAGTAGACGGCGTTCTTCTTGGCCTTGAACTCGTGGCTGTAGCAAATGAGGTAAAGCAGCATCCTTGTGGTCAGGCTCACAAGAAATCAACATGAAGAAAAGGGTCCATTGCCACAGGTGGGAGCCGATGAGCTTCTTCATTCGAAGCTTCGGGACAGACAGAGCTGGCACCAGGCAGAGCAACGAAACCACGAGAAGGCGGATCCATATAGCCGACATCAGCTTCGCTTCTCTTCTAGCGCTTTTCTGAAACTCTTGCGCTTTTTGGTACAACCCCTTGTCCAGCTGCTGAATCGATTCCGGGTTATCGTCATTGCTGCTGAAAACGTTCACACCAAGGAGCTTGAAATCAGGATCCTTGTCAGGAGCTTGAAATACCACGAATCTTCATCGTCCATGGCACCAGGAGAGAGGTTCTCCTCATCCGGATAATCAGACATCGATCTCTTTAATTTCTTCCCTAATCAAATACTTACGTTATCAACTTAATCAACGGCCATATGTATAACTTAATTCATGCCATGTCGTTATTTAAGGCCCTTGCTAAATACAGCCCGGACGTTTTCTGAATAACGTTTTCTGAATAACGTCCGGGCCCTCGCGTTCTGCGAGGGAGCGTATTCTCGCAGAACGCGAGGGTGCGTCACCTCGCAGAACGCGAGAGTGTTTTTTCCCTATAAAAGGGGAAAAACCCTACTCGGCCCATTTTTTACATCACACACAATTTTCTACCGCCGCCTCTCACCATCTCTCTCGGTTCAAACTAGTTTTTCTTCCTCTTTTCACTACAAATCTCCATATAAGGTATGTTTCTTATACTCTTATGCTTTCTAATGTTGTTTCTAGATGAATATATGTTGTTAGTATAGGAAATTGCATATTATATGATGTTTTGATATTGAATGTTGTTTTAGAAATGGTTGTATAATGGATGAAAGATGATGATTTTGAATTATGGTGGATGACTGGATGTTGATTTTGAATTTTCGCCAGAAATTCTCGCCGGAAACTGTTGCCGGAAACTCATGATAATGCAAATTGACGCAGAACGCTACACCCCTCGCAGAACGCGAGGTCATGCCTCTCGCAGAACGCGAGCGTCATGCTGTCGCAGATCAAGACTACTATGATTATAAGCATTGTTGTTGTTTGTATAGATTATGAATTTGATTGAGTATGTAACTATAATTTGGTCAGGTTTGTGATTATACAGATGTCCTATTCCAATCAAGAATCTGATATTTCTGATATTAGTACGGTGTCTAGCATGGGAGACAACTTTGATATGCTTGAACGGGAGAGACGTGAACGGGAGAGACAAGAACGTGAGCGACGTGAACGGGAGAGACAAGAACGTCAAAGGGAGAGAGGGGAACCATCCACTAGACCAAGGATGACCGCACGAGAATTCAGGAACCTCTTCAGGCCGTTCAACCCTCGTCGTTAGATCTTTCTTTTGAAAATTTATCGACCTTCTTTGTTTGCTTGTTCCTTTTAATGTTGTTTGTTTAGAATTACTTATTATGTTGAACCTTATTATGTTGCACCTTTGAAGTGTTGAACCTTATTATATTTCTTTATTTATATGGTGTGTCATACATATTGGGACCTCGTTCGGTTTTCAAACTAGGTTTCACTTCCAAAGGAAGAAATCTTAATTTCAAGTTACACACATGATCAAATAGACATTATAAGGATTGAAACAAAGTTTCATTCCATTTCGATAAAGTTTCGATGACGTTTTTGCCGAATTGGGCTTTATCGCCTTAAAAAAGACACTAAAAATGTGTTATTTTGCACACTTAACTACAATGCTTCTGTTAATACGCTTTAATGTGCATCCTCGCGTTTCCTAAATAACGCACCCTCGCGTTCTGCGAGGGAGCGCATCCTCGCAGAACGCGAGGGTGCGTCACCTCGCAGAACGCGAGGGTGTTTTTTCCCTATAAAAGGGGAAAAACCCTACTCGGCCCATTTTTTACATCACACACAATTTTCTACCGCCGCCTCTCACCATCTCTCTCGTTTCAACCTACTTCTTCTTCCTCTTTTCACTACAAATCTCCATATAAGGTATGTTTCTTATACTCTTATGCTTTCTAATGTTGTTTCTAGATGAATATATGTTGTTAGTATAGGAAATTGCATATTATATGATGTTTTGATATTGAATGTTGATTTAGAAATGGTTGTATAATGGATGAAAGATGATGATTTTGAATTATGGTTGATGAGTGGATGTTGTTTTATGTTGAAATTCATTAGGGTTAGGGTTTTTGATTAGGGTTGTTGATTTTATTTAGGGTTTTGATGTTTATTTGGTAATTTACTTAAATTGATAGGTATTTTAGCTAAAATATTGAATTTTCGTCGGAAAATCTCGCCGGAAACTGTTGCCGGAAACTCATGATAGTGCAAATTGACGCAGAACGCGAGGGGTGTAGTATACTCGCAGAACGCGAGGGTCATGGTACTCGCAGAACGCGAGTGTCATGCTACTCGCAGAACGCGAGGAATTGACATAACTGGAAATTCTTTCCTCTTCTGCAGATACATATTTATATACTGATTTTACTTTATATACTGTTATATTTATATACTGATTCTACTTTACATTTTTTTAGGTAATGGATCGTCCTGGACGTTCAACCCGTCGAAGAAATTGGAACGCTGTGAGAGAAAATCCACCGGTTGAAAATGCAAAAGGGAAAAGGAAAGCAAAGAATACAACACCGGTAGAGCTCTTCCCCGAGGGGCTCCCCGACGTTGATTATCGCGCCATAGAGCGGTACAGTGGTGTCCATAGTTATGCCGGGGAAGACTGTTCTGTGCCTAGTGGGATAGAACGAGCAGATACATATCAAGGGTATCGAAATGATGATTGGGACCTTTATTCTCAAGAGTCAGTTTCATGTGCACAACCGTCAACTCAATGGGCACCACAATCAACTCCATATGAACAATCGGGTAGCACTATTGGTGGCTGGGACAATTTCATTCCTCAGTATGCTGTAGTGGAAGTTGGACAAGGGTGGGGTGGACAAAGTTGGGTCGGTGGACAATGTTGGGGAGGTGGATTTGGTGAGGGAAGTGTTCCTGAAGACATGGGTCAAGGAAGTGGACAAGCTTGTTCTTCTTCTTACAATCCTCAACCAGAACCGATGGAACAAGAGTACCAGGATGAAGGTGTTGGGGAAGAACACGAAGAAGAAGGTGATGATGATGATGATGATGAAGAAGAAGAAGAAGAAGAAGAAGAAGAAGAAGAAGAAGTGGTCCAGAAACCAAAAAGAAAGAGGAAGTCCAAGAAGAATGAGCCAAAGTATGATCCTGAGCTCACTCATGCCACACCTGGCGGTCCAGAAGATCCCGAGTTGCTTAAGGGATTTGAAGCACATGTGGCGTTCCACATCCAGAAAGAGGAGGTAATTTACTAATTTATTGATTTTCTGCATTTTTAATACATTAACAGAAATTCTGCAGAATTATCAGAAAATGCAATTTCTGTGCATTTTCTCGCAGAACGCGAGGAGTGGCATACTCGCAGAACGCGAGGGTGTTACTCTTCGCAGAACGCGAGAAAATGCACATTTCTGCAGAAACTGATAATTCTGCAGAAACTGTATTTTTTGTAAATTTGGCCTGCAGTGTGTATTTTTCTGCAGTTGAAAGGTCCGATGAAGCCACAACAACGGACAAAGCAAAGCAGTGATTGGCCATTGGACAACGATGACTGGTCAGAGATTCCCGGTGTTGTTGGATTGGCAAAAATTCTATGCATTTGTAAGAGACTTTGAACTTCAAGACTTTAAACAAGTCCGCCCCTTCAACAACTGTGAAGCTCTTATTCAAACTCTCGGTGAAAGACACAGTAATCTCCTTAAGTTGGTTCTCCGCCATTGTTTTGTATTCTTTGAACATTGTGTCTAGCCTAACATTTCCACTTGACAAGTATGACTTAAGACATGAATGTGCTCCTTCAACTCTAAAATGTTCGAAAAACAATAAAATGCAAATACAAATCAGAACCTGTGGATCCTTCTGTAATGTGCAACTCCTCGCGTTCTGCGAGGTCTGTCCACCTCGCGTTCTGCGAGTTCATTGATTGTTCCAGGATCGTTGCATTCGAAAATACATCAACACTGAATCAAGGAATTTACTCGCGTTCTGCGAGGTGGTATGCCCTCGCGTTCTGCGAGGTGTGCATTACAGAAACTCTTTTTATCATATGTAGAACGTAGACATAAATAACATAACATACATGTTTGTCGTGTTATTCCTGAGAGTGAAGACATTATCCGTCCATGCTGAAACAAGTCTTTCTTTGTAACGGTTTAGCCAATTCGTTCTCACGTACTTCAATACGGTTGGATAAGCTCGCCATTCGTCCTCAAGTTTCTTCAAAGTACTCTTGTAATCTTCTTCAGTGGTGTGTTCGAACACGTTATAATAATCATTTGAAATATGAACCCCCAATGCTTGTGTGCCCATAGCTATCTTCGCTCTCGCCTCTATGTTCTTCCTTACATGTCGCCTACATAAGAGAAACTTTGCATTTGGCCATAACTTGTCTGTTGCATTCATAAGAGCCATCTCACGGTCAGTGACGAAGCAAGTAGGCGATGCTCCTATTCTCAAATACATCGTCTGCAGCTGCTGCAACGCCCATAAATAACTATCCTCGCTCTCAGCCTCTAACCATACCCCGCACACAACAAAATTCTTCCATGTAGAAGTCAAACCGACTATCTCCAGGAAGGGAACATTGTACCTGGAACCAAAATACAGTAAGATAAATACAACATAAAAACAGAATGATAAATACTTACCTGTTCGTGCTATAAGTCGAGTCCATCAAAAGGACATATGGAAACACCTTTAAGAGTTTCATTGATTCGGGGCTAGCAAAGAACAAGTCGCCTATTATCGAAGGGTTCGTTGCACTTGGCCTATACTCCATGAAGTAGTTGCTCTCTTTGCATTGGTGAAAGAATTCTTGAACCACGGTTCTACCTTCCATTTCCTCTTCCCTTATATGTCTTACCAAATTGTACACTTGGTTCTTCTTTGTGCAACTTCCGGGATCCTTGTTTATCTCAGTGTAAATCTGATTTGGAGAACAATGTGAAAGTACCATCTCACGAACTTTTTTCTTTTGATCCGGGGTTGGCCTCCCGGCAAATGCATTCCCGACCAAACTATCTCCAATAGGATGGTTGTGCAAACCACAAACAACCACTAATCTCCAATTCTCTTCAACCCGGTTCTCCATGAGCTTCAACTGAAATTTACACCCCGTTTTCTTGCTCTTTGTGTTTGATCTAACACCGACACCTTTAGGCCTATGGCTTCCCCCTTTCTCACAAATGATTTGAATCTTACCACTTTGCCCCGGTTTAGATGGTACACTCCTTCCAATAGAGATCATAAACTTGTGTTGCTTTGCAACATTCAAAGCCCACAAATGACCGATCTCCTTAGAGGCAAACACTTGCTCCGTAGTGAAATATTCCGAATAATCCCTAGAAACAACCTCTTCCTCACATACGGGACTATCAAACTTTGGTGCAGTGCGTAAAGAGGGAAGAAAACACATCTCCTCTCCTACGTTTGTTGGTGGGTTAGCAAATTGTGAATCAAACGCATCATAGCTTGATGGCACCTCATATGTACATGGCATGGAATAAGTAGATGGCACGGGCAATTCATAAGTAGATGGCACGGGCAACTCATAAGTAGATGGCACAGGCAATTCATATGTAGATGGCACATGTTGTTCATATAAAGATGGTTGATGATAATATCCAAAGTCGTCAATCCCTAAATCAAATGACGGTGGCGAAACGGGCACCGTATTCCGCGAGGGGTAGGTGTAGTCATTCAACTGGATTGCATTCAATCCAGTGAACAAAGAAAAATTCACCTATACACAATGCTTCTGTTAATACTCTGTAATGTGCAACTTCTCGCGTTCTGCGAGGAAGACACTTCTCGCGTAACGCGAGGGGCTTCCTCTCGCAGAACGCGAGAAGTTGCTATTTCCTGAAACTAGTCATTCAACGGGATATTTTAACATAACATGAGTTTCTACATTAAAAACCATAAAAACCCTAAAAACATGAACACATCTAAGTTTTTGACATTATATGCAAAAGTCATCTCTTCAACACTTACTACTACTACTAGATTTAACATGAAATACAACATAATAAGTTCATTTTAGCTCTTAATGGTGCAAAACAAATTAAAATTCAAAAATTAAGTAAGAACATTACCTCATTTGAATGGTAACTTGATGAACCACCATCTTCATTCCCTCCTTTGTTGAATTCCTCTTCATCTTCCATTATTTTAGGTGTTTTTAGAGTGTTTTGAAGTTTTAAGGTTTTGAAAATGGGTTTTAATGGAGGGTGAAAGAGGTGAAAGATGATAAAAAGAAGTGTTAGGGTAGGGTTAATAGGTGTTACGGATTACTTAAAATAAGGGGTAGTTATTATAGTTAGGTGGGGACAAGACATGTAGTAATGGCGCACAACAACGTCCATCTGACATGCTAATCTCGCGTTCTGCGAGGGACGTGACACTCGCGTTCTGCGAGGACACGTACACTCGCGGAACGCGAGATTAGCATGCATGTAATTAACCTAATTTTTTGCTAATCTCGCAGAACGCGAGTGTACGTGTCCTCGCAGAACGCGAGTGTACGTGTCCTCGCAGAACGCGAGTGACCCGGCGTTGTTTGAATAAAGCATCGGGCTGTATATAAGAACCGTGTTATTTAAGTATTGCTAGTTGTGGATTAAATATAGGCCCTTACTATTTGACGCCCACTCAAATTGCTATTTACCGCCCAGTTTTTGTGCGTCACATATGGAATAAAACCCTACGTCGCGCACAAATTTTTTTTTCAAAAAAATCCATGCGTCACGCATGGATTAAAACCATACGTCACGTATGGATTTTTTTTTTTGTTTTTGCTTGTTTTTTTCCATAATCTTGTAGATAATTTCAATACGATCGCGTGCATATAAAATTCGTCCAAAACGGACATCGTTTGCCCCTTCAAAAGGCCAAAATACAAATTTATCACACATAATTTATTGTATCAACAAGTCCGTTAAAACAACACACCATTTTTCAAAAAATTTTATAATATGGTAGATAACTTAGGAAAGATTTTATTTAGTGATGTTAATACTTAAATAAAATTAATAACTATAATTTATAAGTACGGAGTAATAGATTTATTACACTTAATCATAATTACTTGACTGTTTTTTGTTTTTTAGCCTTTTGAAGGGGCAAACGATGTCCGTTTTGGACGAATTTTATATGCACGCGATCGTATTGAAATTATCTACAAGATTATGGAAAAAAAATAAAAAAAAATCCATACGTGACGTATGGTTTTAATCTATGCGTGACGCACGAATTTTTTTGAAAAAAAAAAATCATGCACGACGTATGGTTTTATTCCATGCGTGACGCACGAAAACTGGGCGGTAAATAGCAATTTGAGTGGGCGGTGAATAGAAAGTATGTAAATATACAAAGCCTTTATTTAGCACACCTTCAAATTTTATTTAGCACACTCATACATTCGTCACGAATGTATTTTACCATACCTTCGTCACGAATGTCATCCATACCTTCGTCACGAATGTATTTGACCAAACCTTCGTCACGAATGTATTTCACTATACATTCGTCACGAATCTATTATTAACCTTCGTGACGAAGGTCTAGATAACATTCGTGACGAATAACCATAAAACATTCGTGACGAAGGTAGCTATATCTGCAAAAGTGAAGCTATTATGTCTAATCCACACCAACTGCATTTAATTACCATCTTTACATTCATATATACGAACCACTGCTTCTTCTACCTCTTCATTTCAACTATCAATCTAGTTTTCACCCTAAACACATTCATTCAAACACATTGTTCAATTGAAAATGTCAAATTGGGATGATTACATACACCAAAATGTTGATGAAGATGGTCCATCGTGGGGGCACTACAATGAGGTATGTTATAGTTGTTTTTAATAATGTTAATGTTAGGGTTTGTTGGTAAAATATATGTTTTTTTATGAAATTGAATAGTTTGAAGTTAGTTGTTTGTGTTGAATGTGTGAAAATCAAGTTGTAATATGTTTATTTTAGTTGTTACATACTAGGAGCATGATTTGTGTTTGTGTGGAAATTGGAATATGATGTTGAAGTTAGGGTTTGTGTGAAAATTTGTGTTTGTGTTGGAATTTAGGGTTTGATTCGAATTTAGGGGTAAAAAAGTGTAAAAAACATTTTGAAATGGGGTAAAATGTACATTCGTCACGAAACTAATAGAAACCTTCGTCACGTAAGTATGGCAAACCTTCGTGACGAAGGTATTTGCACAAGAAATGTGCAAATTTCTTGAAATGTGTTGCTTATTCCATGCTGAAATGTCCTTTATATAGAGTTGAAGGTAAGTGAGTTACAGCTAGCAACAGCTGTAACTCACTTACTCAATTTAAGTGAGTTACAGCTAGCAACAGCTGTAACACACTTACTTGACGTCTTCAACATCTTCTGCTGATCTGCACGGTTTGCAGCAATCCTGCACGGTCTGTAGCAAACCGTGCCGTTTTACTGGACGGCTGCAACATCTTCTGCTGATCTGCACGGTTTGCAGCAATCCTGCACGGTTTGCTACAAACCGTGCAGAACCATCTTTCTTCTTTTCCTCGCTCGCTGCGTCCCTCGTCGAGTCCTTTAGCTCCCCTGTTGCAAGATATCATCCAATACACACCAAACCCGTATATGAATTGGATGCTATCAGCTGTAACGCACCATCTTCTGATCTACATTTGATGGGCTGGATATTGATTTGGATAAGTGTGAAATGGCGTTTTGGGCCGGACATTGATTTGGATCAGACAATTGCAAACAAACCAAATAACAAGTAATTCGTTCAAACACTACAAAGCATGTTCTTAAAACTGAAGCACAAACTAAATCCAACACCAACATCAATCCAAACTAATACTTACAGCACTCTGCGGACTCCAAGTTGGATAATCTGCCTCATACGTTGGAGTCATCGGGATTTGCTGTTGTAATAAAATAAATTTCATAAACTATTAATTTAATAAAAACAAAAAACAGTAATATAATGTGAATTTCAGATTAACTAACCATGTTCTCGTAAAGGTTCGAATATGCACTAGGGTCAGCTAGCAGTTGTTGTTCATGCCAAGAAGGTTCTGGGACCTCTTCACTTGCACTTGTACCCTCGTCAGCTCTTCCACGCCTCTTCCTCGGCTTGGGCTGATAAGCGGGCCTTCCTCCAGCCACGATCTCTTCACGAGTTTGATTACGCGCATTCTTCCGGGCACTTCTAGAAGACGGATGCATCTACAGTAACATAATATTTTCAAAATTTACGCATACCAAACCAACAAAACAAAACAAAAAAACTTCACAAATATGCAAAAACATCCGTCACGAAGGTCCAGTATACATTCGTGACGAATGTATACTAAACCTTCGTGACGAATCTGGTTATAACCTTCGTCACGAAGAACCAGTAACCCTTCGTCACGAATGTATACTGGACATTCGTGACGAATCTTCATCAAACCTTCGTGACGAAGGTTTTTGCAATATTGCAAAAACGCAGAAGTGCCAACATATCCGCTGACGAATGTATTTGCACAAAATTTGCACAATTTGAAGCACAAAAACAGTTTATGAAGGTATCCAAACACATTAGCCCCTAAATCATTTCATTCCATAAGTTTCTTAATCAAATCAAATTTACCCTAATTCATGAACAAATATCAATTTTAGGGATTATATCTAAAATTTGAAACAACTCTCAATTACACATAAACAAACACCAATTGAACTAAAAAAACATGCTTAATACACATATCAATCTAGTTTAATCACCCCATTTCAATGGTTTTGACATATATTCATCAAACATGGAAAATTAATGCAAAAGAGAGTTAGAAATTACCTTATTGCTTTGATTTGTTGATTATTGTAGTGAAAGAGATGAAGAATTGTAGAGAATGGTGTTGTGAACTTGTTGTAGCTGCGCCGAAAACGAGTATAATGGAGAAGAAGAAGTTACATTAGGGTTGGGTAAAAAATCTCTTTTATATCTGCAAAATTAATACATTCGTCACGAAGGTATGACTAACCTTCGTCACGAAGGTTTTGAAAACATTCGTCACGAATGTTTTCCATACCTTCGTGACGAATGTTTATAGAACCTTCGTGACGAATGTAGACAATAGTTACGTGACGAATGTTTGGGTGTGCTAAATAGAATTTTAGGGTGTGCCAAATAGTAAGCGCCTAAATATACTCCCTTATCAACTCCACTAAGGGCCACGTTATGATTTAGTTGATGTCGTTATATAAGTATTGCTAGTTGTGGATCCAAGTCTACTAGGCCTCTTACCCCGTCCTTAATACGGAGATTCAGTCGACTTTCGTTGACAGAGTGACTGATGTTACGTTATGGGTGCGTCTCGGGTGAGAATAACTGATTTCATCAAAATATAAGTAAATGTTTGTCAAAATATATTCAAATACACAATTCCTTTGAAAAAATGATAAATATATACGATTTTATCTTAATGTTTTTCACTTCACTACAAGAGAACTTCTATATAGCCATATTAATAAGTGTAAGAATTAGCTACATCTTTTAATTAAGTGTGGCTAAAATCAACACTTAATATTGTAAACATGAAGTGTGGCTATATGGACTGTCAGTAATTAAACAACATTTAAAATTGTAAAAAACATCGACGCTTATCTATCTCTATATAATAATGCAGGAGTGTGAAGAAGTAAGGTCAAATCGTACCGGGCTGGATACGGGCCAGTCATTAAAACTTCGGGCCTTAGTGGGCGGTTTTGATCTTGCTTAATGGCTACGACCTTTTGGTTTCTCCTGATTTCATCGCTTCACATTCACATGCCCTGATGAAGTTTCCTCCAAGCCCCAAAGTTTTCCAGATTCCTGCTTCCTTCTCTAGCAATTCATCTGTTTCCTCCAACCGCGGTTAGGTTCCTTTCTGATCGTTTATTTTCGCTTCTAATTTGTGGTGTATTAGATCTCGATCTTTGTTCCTACAGTCAGATCTGCTTGGATATATTGAATTGCGTCTTCGATTGTTGATATCGAGCTCTTACTTCTGCTACATGTTCATTCATTGCATTTTCTTGGTCAATGCGGATAGTTGTGGTTGCTGATTTTGTTCCTTTGGTTGTTGATCTATCCTTGATTTTTGGAGAGAGGTGAAGGGGGAGAATTAGGGACTCAAAATTACTCAACATTCTATACTGTTTGTATTTCAACAAATAGATTTAAATTCAATATTGGGTTATCAAATTGATGGAAATGTTAAAGATTTGTGTGAACCCTAATTTTGGTTTGAAATTTGAGATTCTGATTTGTTCTAAGATGTAAATTGTGATAACCCTTTAGAGTTTAGAATATGTAAGTTCTATTTAATCGGTAAGTCTTTAGGTTGGTGTTTATGGCAAAACTACTTCTTTTCTGCAAGGTTTGCCCAACATTTAAATGTCTTCTTCAGGTGATGATGTGAAAGATGAAATCTTATTAGGCTTGGTGACAATAGTTTGTTCCCAATCTGTAGAGTGATCAATCAATAGGCATGATCTACTTAATCAAAAGGAATAAGCTCTGTGACGAAGCTCCTTAGCACTTGAATGAATGTATTATCAAACATTCTTCTCTATGATTTCCTCTTTACTTACTCATTGATTGGTTAGAAAATAAATCTATACGGTATTTCAAGGAGTTTGATTATCCAACCTCAATCATATTTGAGGCTGCTCTATGCTGATAAAGATAAGTTGGTTGACATCATGAAAATGCGCATATATATAGACTTATATGATAAATTAATAAAATTACGTGTTTATGTTGACTATTATGGATGGATTACATGAGGCAAGCATATATATATATATATATATATATTATTGACTTACATGTATCATTTGTATCTTCACAACGTGATATTTTTTTGTAGATTATCTAGCGCAATATAATTGGTTTCCTAGATACTCATGGTTACAATTCACAAGAAGATATGCATCAAGTGTTTGAGAATAAGTGAGGGCTTATTATTGATATTTATGCTATCTCCCGAGTGAACTTCACTTAGTTCCTTTCTTTGTTTTGTTTTGGTAGGCAAGCCATTGTAGACGGTATGCCAACCTATAAGGAGAGCCCTATATCAATGTACTTAATGTTCTGACCAAAGAATGAAGTTGCAAGTAATGTTTATTTTATAATTCTTTTGCATTTTGGTAGGAAAATAGAGTATAGATAATACACTAATTGGAATCTGATTTATTGAAACAGGTTCTGCTTTCAATGGGAAAATGTAGTATTTCACATAGAAGAGCAATTCAATTAGATCGCTTTTTGCAATACTTGGTCACTTACACAACAGGTCCTCGTAAACATTCTCTTATTTTTTCGTAATTTGATTTTTTCTGTTTTTTTGGTATTCAACACTGCATAATTGTTTAGGATTTCAATTTCTTGAGTAAATCTTTTGGGTGTCATTAATACATGACCCGAAAAGTGGCATTACTCAATACCACAAGCTAATGTATCAAACTGACTTCTCTCTCAATGCCTATTCTCTCTGAACTTGAATATTTTTATCATTGTTTTTAGTGGGGGAAAAGTTAATGTATCAAACTGTATAGTCCATACCTATAGCCTGATTTTATGCACATTTAAATATTCTCAAGAGGAAGCTATAATGAGGACTCGTCGAATTGGTCAGAAGAGAACTATCCTTTTTTGAAGATTCATTGTCAAGACGAACTATACTAATCATACTTAAGCTTAAGTTGTTGATTCTTTTTAATATGATCTTAACTGACATTAAATCATGATTCAGGAGATGGTGGAGGAGCGGCTCGGTCAAGTGAAATCAAAGAAGAAACAAATGATAACCTCATGGGAAAAAAACATCCCTTTACCGATCACGAAGTCCGATCAATACAACTGTTCAGATGATCAAGTTCGGTAGGTGAGTAATATGAAGTGATTATGCATTTTAATAGCTTAGTAGCAGGTTCAACTAAGGTTTGAATTTAGAATCACTCTACAAAATGCGTCTTATTACAACTACGCTATACAACTGTATGTGAAGCTACCTCTTCGTGAAAGGATCCGTTCACATATTATATGCAATTTTTTTTTTCATAGCTTCTATTCATAGTCACTTTTTGAAAATCGAACGACAATTGTGTAAAGAAAGATTTCCACTTTGCCTTCAGATTAAGCGCAACAATTGTGTAAAGAAAGATTTCCTGCACAAAATCGAACGACAGCACAACGATACCGATCATCTGTGGTCCATCATCATCTGTAAAGGGATAGAAAGCTGTCAAATAACCCACTCCATCAATCACTACTGCAGTAGCTAATCCATCGGTTCAGTCTTGTCGAATTGATGAGTACACATTAACAGGATAATTCTCTATAATACCGTCAAGTTCTTCCACAATATCATCCAATTTGAACAGTACAATTTTGAATTCTTTTGTACAAGGATCATCCAGAAACCACAACAAGGTCCGGATTCATGAAACGTATAAAGACCTTCAAATTAATCGGGCCCTCTTTTGAAAAGGGAGATGAGCTTGAATGAACAATTCAGAGTCGATGACTTGATTCCATCATTTGCACACGAAGGGAAATCGCAGCAAAGATTTGGCTGGGAAGCGTTTCAGAATATCAACTTGAATGCCTTCGGGGATATAATCCGAATTCCGACATTATCCGGAAATTCATGCAACGGAGAGAGGAAATGAAATGAGCAGATAGGGTTTAGAGGATGCGAGATTCAGACGTGAAAGACAGACTTGTTCTGCATTTCACTCGAAATAGCAATCATTTTTCACCTGAATAAAAAAATACAATCTGTAATTGAGATTTGCTTCTAGTTATTCACCTTTTTATGAGGGAAATGAGCAGCAATCTGTAAACAACAGTTGAGGCTCAAGCCACTACTTTCTTCAAGAGGCATGCAATTCCACAGCTTTCCTAGATGAAGAGCCTAGTAGTTGTCAACATCATGAACATGAAACATCAGCTTGAATATAATCATGAAGTCCTTATTATTGGAAGGGTCAATCCACAAGGCAGAGTAAGCACCATTTTTGTATTCATACCATCTGAACTGTACTGCAGCAGGAAGAGGAACATTCGAGTACTTACGTATCAAAGGATTACAAAGATATACTATTAAAATGAATTAGATAAACCAGGTGATGGGGACCTTCAATTAGAACCTCATACTTCATTACGCTTCAACCTCAGACTTCACTGCTAAATCTCAACACTTGGGGAAAGCAATGATCAACAATAATAAACAAAACAATGCTGAAACTGATCATCGTATTTATACTTTAAAATGAAACACAAAAAGAAACACCAGCAAGAACAATAACATGCCAAATGACACCAAACTGTTGAGTGGTTCAAACTTGAATTATCATCCTTTAATGGAAAAACTGGTAGACAGAAATGGAGACAGAGGGACACTAATCTTCAATAAATCAAAACCATATATATAAACTACCTAAGGGAAAATAAGGGTTTCCAGAAAGTCATAAGCCACATAAGCATCCTCATAGACAACAGCACGACCATCCATATAGTAATCTCCATCAAAATCTTCATCTGGCGAATGAATGATACCCTCTCTACCTTCTCTGGTGTCATACAAGACCAGGTGATGGGGACCTTCAGTTAGAACCCTGGCTGCTTCTTCTTCACCCAACACCCAAAAAACTTTATCCGCAAGAGCACCAGCGGAAAGGTGGAAGCCAAACATATTAACCCACATACCTCCTTGCCTCATGTATATGTTGTATCTATGTGTATATCTACCATCCTTGGCCCCAACTGTAAGATTACCTTGCCAATGGCAAAGCATAGGTTCAGTAAAACTAAAGCGGTAGTTCAGACTCTTCAGAGAAGGCATCTCGATGATGTCAAATGTCTCAAGAACGAAGTCAAAGGAGATAATAATGTGAGCACCGTCTTGAGTTTTGTTTCCTATCCAGTGAGCCACATTTTGTATCATAACAGCGGGAGAGCGAACCCAATCCTTCACCTCTGTTATAGGAATAACCCTCCATTCCTTCTGGATTGATGAGTAGAGAGCGCCTGTAGGCTCACCATCCTCATCATCTACGTCACCCTCAGCATCCACGTTGTAAATACAAGTAAGTAGAATGATTTTAAATTCTTTGGTAAATGGGTTAATCCAAAAGCCTAAGCAACTATAATCATCAATATATCCCCATCTGCCATCATCAAATTTCGGGATGGAAACAGTCAAAGACTTGCGAATGGAAGGGTTCCAGACCAGGAGGTTGCTATTGGTAGAATCAATGAGACAAACTACACCGTTATGGGTCCCTAAAAATAAATAATCATTGTCAATCCGGTCATTGCGCTCATCACCTGAATTCTGGCTCCACCCAAATGAAAAATCATTGTCAATCGGGTAATCTAGCTCATCAAGGAAATCGTCATCTAGGCACAGGTCATCTTCATCAAAGCAATCGTCATCCCTGCACAGGTCATTTAGCCTATTCTCATCAACAGAGGCATCATGTTGGAAATGGTCATTTAGCCTATTATCTTCAGTCAAATCGTTATCTTGGAAAGGGTGATTTAGCCTCTTGGCCCTATAGAAAATGTCATTAGGATCAAATACTAAATATTCCGAGTCTCCTTCATTTTGGCAAAGGAAACGGGGCTTTTGGAGTGATAGGTGTTCTTGAATGAATAAGGAAGAATCGATTATTTCTTTCCACCCTTTGCACACACATTTGAATTGCAGCAAGGTTTTCACGGGTAACAACCTCAAAATCAGAGCTAAATTATCTTCAGAAATGTAATCCGACATTGCAGAAATGAATTACCCTTTCACAAATCCAACAGCTGGAGAGGATTAAGAGGAATTAGTTAAACCCTAACATACCAGACAGAAAGTTTCCACCTTTGCACGACCAATCGCCTCTTAAACTTCAATGGAATGCTTGAATGGGGACTGACTGGATTTGCATCGCCAATGGAAAGCTGAGAAGGACAGCCATGGATTAGGGTTTATAGTGTGTGAGGATGGCTGAAAGGAGAAGGTAGAAGAGGAAATGAGAGCTCTGCTAACAGTCGTGTGTGAAAAAGGAAACACAATAAGCCCGATTTGAAAAAATAATAACATCAATGACCCAATTTCCTGAGGGGTTCATAAAATATAACCGAACTTTTAATTTCTTAAATAAATACCCAATACTATAGTTGGAACTTGGAACAAATGTCATCAGAATGCCATCTATTGTGTCATACATCAACATTTCTACATAGTACCCCGACCATATTATGGGATTGAGAGACTAGCTGAAATTAATTGCAGAGAATTTAGCAATGACTAACATAGAACAATTGAGGGGAGTTTTGATCAGTAATAAAGCACAAACAGACCCTAAATCTTAACTAGTGATTTTAAGTTTTAACATAGGCGTAACTATTTGATTCTGATAAGAATGGAAATAGAAAAGACACTGGTAAAATCAGCGTCTCCCAACCGAGAAAAAATTATTATTTTTTAAACATTTACACGTTGTACATGAAATTCTAAAAAAATAAAATAAAACACAAGATGTTGGTTTTAGGAGCGCCTCATACACACTATATTTTTTTTCAAATCCTTCATCTATATATATATTATTGCATTAGGACTTATGCGGGTTTGGATGGCTCGTATGGGCTCGTTCATTGCATTAGGACTTACGCGGGTTCGGATGGCTCGTATGGGCTCGTTCAGAATCTGAATCGATCGAGACCAGTTTCAGTGAGTCCGTATTGATCTCAGCTTTCACCAGATATGTCTCTCGTCGTCTATTATGGAGGAACGAATTTGTAAACCTCCATTTATAATAGAAGGTACGCACAAGACTTACGCGTGTTTGGATGGCTCGTATGAGCTCGTTCAGAATTGGAATCGAGCGAGACCATTTTTTTTGGGTCCGTATCGATCCAAGCTTTCACCAGATTTGCATCTCGTCGTCTCAAATTAAACCTTAATAAAAATCAAATAGAGCAAACACCACTAGCTTCTGCGTTGTAGTTGCAACCACAACACATAATCTTATCTCAAATTTACCGAGTAGTATCATGTAAGCAGGTCATGACTCATGAGACTGAAACGCAATCAAACAAACCAATAGAGCACTAGATAGAAAACTTGATCAACAATAAATTTTAAATAGATGAACATTGCAGACAACTGTTCTTCGTACTTATATTTTCATATATAATACAGAAAAGCACTAGCCACAACAATTACACAAAATGACATCTCAAATCTAGCAGTCATAACGCTTAAGACAGTAGGTTTAATTCGGCATATCATCCTTCAATAGAAAAACTGGTAGACAAAATGGAGATAGAGGAGTACCAAAATGCAAGGCTAAGCCATGGCCTAAGGGGAAATAAGGCTTTCCACATAGTCATAAGCGACGTAAGCACTGTCATAGACACGATAATCAGAATCTCCATCTCTGAAATGGATGATACCATCTTGAAGACTCAGCCTCCTCGTGGATGCCAAGGCGCGCTCGGATCTAGATTCAAGGTGGGAAGTTCTCTTATTTTGAAGATGGACGAGACCTTGGATAAGGTTGAGTGTTGGCGGAATTTGGTGGATAGTTGGCGAAGGCGAAAGACTTTGGATAGCAAGACTTTGAATGTGATTCAAAGGCTTGAGAAGGGTTGGGGTTTATTTCTTTGTAGATCTTTATCACACAAAGAAGAAGAAGGGATGAATCAAAGGGGACTCGAACCACCTTTGATAGGGTTTTGACGCCAAGGCAAAAGGATAGGAGTTTTCTCAACTAAAGGCTTTTGCTTAAATCTTAACGTACTTACAATGGCAGCCAAGAGTGGCTTTTATAGGGGTGGAGACGTCTTGGGCTGCAAGCACAAGATCACTCTCCAAAACAAGACATAAATTAAGCTAAAATCTAGGAATTAAATGACAAATCGAAAGGAGAAAACCATGGGATGTGCTAGGCATTTGATAGGATGATCCAATGGCTGAAAATAGTGATCAATGTGACCCTCACACGGATTGGTGACATGGCAATATGATTTGAATCAGATTGGAGCAATTTGAGCAATCACCATTAATGCTTGATGGCGAAATTAGGGGGATTGTGTCTTCCCCGGTCAAAAGGCATTTGACACGCGCGCTTGGACTTTGACTGGACTCCCTGGGTCCATTTAGGACCAATGGAACCAAAAACGCTCGTGCAAGGCCATGGACGCCCGTAGCATGATTCTGGCGCGTAGGGGCGCCCAGGCGCAATTAGGGGCGCTAGTCACTCTAATTCTTGGTGGTCTTGTCATGTGCGTTCTTGGACTTGAGATGGCTGGGAGTGTGACTTGATGGGCTCGAGTCCTCATCACATCTCGTGTGTCATACAAAACCATTTCATTTTGATGTCCAACTAGAGCTTGGACTCTTTCTTGTCCACCCAGCACCCAAGAGACACGATTAATTTGAGGTATAAGGTTGAATCCGAACAAGTTAACCCACAAACCTTCTTGTCTGGAGTATAAGTTGTATCTATCATCAGCACATGTATGATCCCTAACCACAAGTGAGAGCTTACCTTGCCAATGACAATGTACAGGTTCAATATCACCATAGTTAAGAGCAGGCATCTCGATGACTTCAAACGTTTCATGAACGAAGTCAAAGGAGAGTATGATGCGAGGACCGTCTTTAGTCTTGTTTCCTCTCCAGTGTGCCACTCCATGTATCATAACAGGGGGGCAGAGCACCAAATATGTCACCTTTGGTGGGCAAATTGGCCTCCACCTCCTTCGGGTTGACACGTAAAGATCACATCCCATTTCCTCATACTCTTCCTCGCTGTTGGTATTCAAATTGAGTTGTTTTGTAGATGGATCAATCCAGAAACCATACCAACTCAAACCATCAATGTATGAGGCACCATAATATTGACCCGTACGTAGACATGGGAACAATCAAAAGGGTATGCATGCAAGGGTTCCAAAGGAGGAGCCTGCTGTTTTTTCTCTTGCTTCTGAAATTTCTGTAATTGCAATCTGATAGGTAACAAACAACTCCGTGATGGGTACCACAAAATAACAACTCTCGACGTCGATACGGGGAATTTATCACGTTGACGGAGGGGAGGGTGTGGGCGTGGGGATCAACTGCAATACAATCATATGCTCCTCTTTTCTCTTGGGAGACTGAATTTCATTTTGGAGAAGGAAACAGGGTTTCAGGAGGGAGAGATGTTCTTGAGTGGAAAAAGGGGAATCGATGAGTTGTTTCCAGCCTCGGCACACACATCTGAATCGCAGTAAGGTTTTGACGGGTAACCATCTCAAAATCAGAGCTAAATTATCTTCAGAAATGTAATCCGACATATTGTCTTCACAAATCCTATCACCAAATAGGTTTTATAGATTATGAGGCTAGGACTGAGAAACTCAAACGACTATGATCAAAATGAACAATCTATCTCTATATAAAAATTGGTGAGTTTGTTGCACTAATGACAATTGCTACCGGGTCGTGTTTGGGCCAATCAATTAATTCGCGGGCCTATGGGCTTCTTATTCTTGAACCCTAAATTTTGCTTGATTTTGCATTTTGTTCTTCTGTCTCTTCATTCTGCCGCTTTCATGCCCTCCTCCTTCAACTGTCTTCGCCTGAATTGCGCTTTCTCCGACGTCTGTTCCTCCACTGCAATTCGTAAGGTCCATTCTCTTCACCTCCTTAATGTGTTGCTTCTTCCACCTCAATTTACTTTAGTCCTCCGTACAAACGAGTGGTGTTGGTGGTCTTTGTTGTTAGCTCCTTGGGGGTACTTGGAATTGGGGCAGCTATTGGGACTTATCTGTGGAGGCTCAGAAGAATTCAGCAGAGAAGCTGCTCTCTCCCTTTCCATTGTCTTTATTCTACTTGGACTCGCTACTTCCGGTGCTCATGGCTTCGTTCCGGTCGACGTCAACTTCTTGCTGCCTCCTCGGATGACTCATTCGGTCGAGTACCGCCTACAGGGAACCGATGGCTACTTAAAATGGTATAAGCTTCTTCTACTTACTAACTTCATTTAGCCGCAAATTTCCCTTTTTCAACTTCTATTTGTTGTGGTTTTGATCATCCCTCTTTCTTCTGTTCTCATGAGTTGATTTCGGGAGAGGTGTAAATTTTGTGTGATACTGATAGTTGATTGATCATTTCGAATCGAGGTGCTAAATTGATGCTGGCATAATCAAGGTGTATAGCAAGTGTGAAATTGTGGTATAGAAGTGATTGTGGTCAAATGGTTTCAAAAATCCCTGTTGAGATACTCCTTAACTTCTTAATGCTGGCATAATCAAAGTGATTGTGGTGAAATGGTGAAATGGTTCTTCACTTGCCCGCTCAGCAAATTAAGTAGAAATTGATGAAAATACAATCCTTAAAGACTTGGATCTTAATTACTGCTTCTACTTGGAACCTTCTTGGCAAGAGTCTCTGTTGGAGTAAGAAACTCCATAATCATTTGATTGAATTGTTTAATAGAAACGAAAATGCGTTAAATTTTTATACCTCTTGCAAGGTTAATGAGGAAGTCTCTATGTATTTGTGTAAGCATGTGAAGCGGTTCAGTCATTCCTTTATAGGATAATATAAAAACAAAGCCTTTATTTGGCACACCCATTTTCTTTATTTAGCACACCCGGAGATTCGTCACGAAGGTATTACAGCTGATCTTCGTCACGAAGGTATTACATAATAGATTCGTCACGAAGGTAAATGGGAGTTCCGTCACGAAGGTAAACAAGAGATTCGTGACGAAGGTAAACACGAGATTCGTCACGAAGGTAAACAAGAGATTCGTGACGAAGGTAAAATATTTTTTTAAATTTTTTTTCAGATTCTTGTAGAGAATTTCAATACGAGTCCGTGCATATAAAATACGTTCAAAACGGACATCGTTTGCCCTTCCAAAAGCCCTAAAAACAAAACAGTCGTTTCCGTTAAGTTCGTAATATTTAAACATAATGAAAATTATACTTTGTAAGTAATAAATTAGTGATATTAAATGATAATATATAATTATAGTATATAATTTTAATTGCATGATTTTTAACTATAATAAATAATCATATTATACAATTAATAAATTTATATAAGTTTTTGTTTTACGAACTCAACGCATGCGACTATTTTGTTTTGGAGGCTTTTGGAAGGGCAAACGATGTCCGTTTTGGACGTATTTTATATGCACGGACTCGTATTGAAACGACTGTTTTATATGCACGGACGTATTTTATATGCACGGACTCATATTTTATATGCACGGACGTATTTTATCATTTAATATCACTAATTTATTACTTACAAAGTATAATTATGCATTATGTTTAAATATTACGAACTTAACGGAAACGACTGTTTTGTTTTTAGGGCTTTTGGAAGGGCAAACGATGTCCGTTTTGAACGTATTTTATATGCACGGACTCGTATTGAAATTCTCTACAAGTATCTGAAAAAAAATTTAAAAAAATATTTTACCTTCGTCACGAATCTCTTGTTTACGTTCGTGACGAATCTCTTGTTTACCTTCGTCACGAATCTCTTGTTTACCTTCGTGACGGAACTCCCGTTTACCTTCGTGACGAATCTATTATGTAATACCTTTGTGACGAAGATCAGCTGTAATACATTCGTGACGAATCTCCGGGTGTGCTAAATAAAGAAAATGGGTGTGCCAAATAGTAAGACTTTGATATCTTTATCATCATATTATTCTTGTAATACATGTTGAAGGATTTGAGCAGCTTTGAAATTCTTTTGCAGACAGATCAAGATCAACAGCAAGTTTTTAGAGGATCAACATATTATGGACTACAGTCTTTTGCTAAACCTTTCATATCCCGCAGCAATGGTGTTCTGACAGACGCATTGGTAGTTCTTGCAGAAGATGGTATATACAGCTACATTGTCTTGCTGAAACTTAGGAATGGAAAGTGACAACTTTGGTTGTCACTTTCTAGAACTATCGTGGGGCTCAAGAGCTTAATCTTGCTATATCAAAACTAGAATGCTTTATTTTTATCATGATTGTGCCGAGCATTAATAATCCTATGCTAGGTTTTGAGTATGTGATAAATCCTATGCTTACCAACTAATGTTGCAGAGCCTATTGCATCATGGGGCCTTGAATATGTGGTAATCACGAGTGTTGACAGGGATGATTTACCTAATCAGGGAAGTGGCCATATTGCTGAAACAGTTCAGAAGTTGAAGACTCTAAAGCCAAACATGCTGATAGAAGCTCTTGGTATATATATATATATCATTAATGTCAATTGTCCATGGTTCTTCTATTGTCTGCCATGTTTTCCATGAGAAGATTGACTGTAGTCATTTGTTTTTTCTCATAGAAGTGTACATAATTTTGATTTCTGGATTTCAATCAAATAACTGAAGTATTGTTACTCTTGGTAGAGATATTAATTCAGTAGTATGATTCTTGGCAACATTGTATTTTCTTTCGTGGGTCTGTGCGTATACGTGGAATTGGGAGATATTAGTACAGAGAGCTTTGGTTTCTTTTCGTCATTTCCATTTCTTTGTAACATCTTTTACTTTTATTGCAGTGCCTGATTTTTGGGGGGATGCTAGCTGTGTGGAAAAAGTGTCCGTTTCAGGATTGGATGTCCTTGCGCACAATATTGAGACAGTGGAAGAACTTCATAGTGAAGTTAGGGATCATCGTGCTAATTTCAAGCAGTCTATTGATGTCTTGAAGATGGCTAAAGAATATGCTCCAGTTGGCACTCTGACAAAAACATCAGTAATGCTAGGTTGTGGCGAAACACCCGAGCAAGTGGTCAGAACCATGGAAAAAGTTAGAGCTGCCGGTGTTGATGTCATGACGTTTGGCCAATACATGAGGCCTTCCAAACGCCATAGGCCTGTATCCGAGTACATTACACCAGAGGCTTTTGAAAAGTACAGAGTTCTTGGGATGGAAATGGTAAGTTTTATTAATGCACAACTTGGTCTTTAATTCACAGTTTCACACTTTATTTATGGTTGTCTCTTTTATTTTTAGGCATCAACCAAATGGTTGTGTAACGTTCTGTATGCTTTTTATGGCAGGGATTTTGCTATGTGGTACGATCTTCTTACAAGGCAGGAGAGTTTTATATCAAGTCCATGATCGACTTAGATCGAGCAAAATCACCATCTTCTACAATCTCCAGTGTATCCGCCTCCTGATTCAAAAACACAGGTTTTTATCGTACTGCATTCTCTCCATCATCATAATCATAATAACCACATAAAATTTGTCAAGTCATTTATTTTTGTACATGTAAATTTAATATGGTTCCGCCCTTTCTCCCATGAGCTTAATAACCTCTCTACTGAGCTTTGATCCTTATCGTTTTGTTCTCTGAATAAAGAAATTGTTGGTGATGATGATACTAACTACTGCTAGAGCCTCTTTTGTTTTGTTGAGTTGATGAATGACACAGAATGAGCTTTATACCTACAACTCATATTAACTAGCTAACTGATGATAAAAGGCCCTATTAATAGTTGGCATGAGGCATGTGTCTCCATTGTCTAGAAACAGTTCCTCCCAAGGCCCTATTTGCTTTGGGGCATGTGTCTTCTTGGTTTCTTTTTTTTTTTCGCTTGAAATTTCATTGTAGCCTCTTTATTTTGTAGTTGATTCCATCGTGTTGCCTTCACCCTCACCCCCTCTGCCTCTTTGCTATATCTATAAATGTACTATGGTTACTGAAACTGTAAATTGTTAATCAGTGTCATTCATTAATATCATGCATTGACTATGGCATAAAAGTGTAGGGAAACAATTTCAGGTCTGCTGAATCAAGCAAAGGGACTTGAAAAAGAAGCTCTATAATCATTCTGGAGAGCACTAGACATCGATCCTGGGTACGTGCCAAGCTTGATCTCTATGGCCAAATCTCTAATGAAGCTTGGTGGAGTCCAGTCTATGGCATCTGCAAGAAGCATTCTTAGAGAAGCCATTCGTCTTGACCGAAAAAACGCTTCAGCATGGTACAATCTCGGCTTGATCTACGAATCTGAGCCTGAGGCGTCACCTCTTGAATCCATTGAGTGTTTTGAGGCAGCTTCTCTTCTTCAGGATACAGATCCTGTTGAACCCTTCAGATTAGGTTTTTAATCATTCTTGCTTAACTTTTTTTTAATTTTATTCCCCAACACACTCTTTCTTGAATGTGAATAACACATGATAGATTCTGGTTTTTTTTTTTGTTAATGTTTGTTTAGTTTGGTTAGTTGAAAAGAGAACAGAAACACAGAACTATATACTTAAGGAGAAGATAGGAAAGGTGATGATAGTTAACAAAAGTATGCTCGAGTGTTGTAGTGACAATCCAATTTTTCTGCACAGCCTGTAATGGCTTGTGCAAATTTAGATGACAGACAAGACTGATGTTTTGAGTTTACTAAAGTTATTATTTGTGCTTTGATAATATTAGGTTTTGTTTTATAGGTTGAAGACAAGTCTTTTTTTTAAGTTGAGACGATAATTGGTTTGTTATCATACGTATTGATTTCAAATTTTTTGGTTGTGTTACTCACTAATGTTATGTAAGCATTTGTTATTCGCAAATTTACGTATGTTGCCAGTTTCGTGATAAATTAGATCCGCGTGAGAAATTATTGCCAACTGTGTCGGTGTCGGCCTCTATCGACTGCATATCATGAATCACTCGAATTTTTTTGAATAAGTTTTATATTTTGATCTGATTCAACTTACTTGATCTGAAATCTGCCAGGTTGCGCATGATACTGGTTAGGTTTATTAACATATCACGTTTCTCCTGAGAGGAGGGTAACATTTTTTAAGTTTGACTATCTTTTGAAGCTAGTAAAGGGATGATATGGTGTTTGTTTTAATGCAGCAACCGACCTTTTCTCCATTTTTCCAGTTTTTATTCTGCTATTATTTGTGTGATTTCTCTTGACACCCATCACATATACTTTTGATTGATTTAATGATACGTTCTCTCATTTTTCGGTGTCCATTATAGATACATCTCAAGTTCTTAACATTACCTTCCACGCCTGGTTATAAAGAAAGTCATTGATTCCATGACAAGAGCTGGTAATAAGCAACCTGAATCACTTTTCAACCGTAAAAATTAATGTTCAAGCTGAATCTGGGTGACAATATATTTTTGATGGATAAGTGATTCAGGTTGTTTCTTACCACAATTAATTATCCATCGACAAAATGTGTTTGAAACTGAACCACTACTCAACTTTGTTCACTGATTTTCACCAAGTAGTAAAGTTTTAATCTTCAATTATATTCTCGGATGCACGGACATGACTCATAGAGCTGACGTTCTGTGTCGCACACGCCCGGACACGGCGGGACACGGTCAACGGCGGTGTCGGACACGGTCAACAAAATGGACACGGCGGGACACGGCGAGGTCACGGAGCGCAGCGTTTTGCAAGAAAATTTGTTAACTTTTTACCTCTTTCTTCCTTCTTCACCAACCGGCACAAAATGGGTCGTGCATCACACAAGTATCGTAATACTTCAAACTAAACACAAAAGACACTTTAAACATTCAATATATTGTCTTTTCTTAAAATGTCAAAACCCCGCGTGATGTCGCTAAAAACAAAAAAAATAAAAAATAAAAAACAACAAAAATATTTATTTTATTACGGGTTTAGAGAATAAACTATCATTTTAGGAAGGAAAAAGGGTCCCCAATGAACAACGTTAATAAAATCATCGGTGTTATGAATGGTCAAATATACACGATTCAGGGGTATGACCAAGCATAAGAAACCAACCGTATGATTTATCAGGTGAACGGTCGTAACGTCTTTATCAAACTTCAGCTAACCAAATAAAATATTTTAGATTGGCAGAGCTTCGCGTTATAAACATAAAAATGTCAACAAATCAACAGTATGAGCAGCCACCACGTAATTCATGGTAACAACAACCGATAATCTATGAAATTCGACAACTATGCAAAACCTAAGAAAACACATCGAAGACGGCATGTACACATAGTATAAGAAACAGTCGAAATAAACCAAATTATACCTGCGCGAAGCGCGGGTTTCCGTGTCTAGTTTCAAAGAATTAGTACTTAAACCTTAGAGGATTAACATACCACTGAAAGTTCCGACAAATAAATAGTAATGATTTATATACATGGTTATGGAAGTTAAAGATTCCACCAAGATATCAAAACTTTTTATGGAAAGCAACCTCACATAATCTGCCAACCAGTCAACGACTTAACAAATACTATAATAGAGTTCCGTCTTATTGTTCGCGATGTAATAGCTTGACGGAGACATCGGAACATTTTTTCTTTCAGTGTCCTCATACTATTTCCCAGCTACAAAAATTTGAATCACTACTCCGTTTTAAATTTAATTTGCAAAGTGATGCCCCTTTTCAGGAAAATTTAAAAAACATTATTAATAAGTTAAAAAATAACAAGAACATGATGGAAGCTTTAATTTATCTATGGTACTCATTATGGATTCATCAAAACTCTTTAATTTTTGGTAAAATTAACAATAACGCAAAAGATCCTTATAGAATTGCTTTTGAACAGTTTAAATTTTGGGAAAATAACACATCACTCACAAAGGGACCAAAAATGAAAAATAGACGTAATAGGAATAAAAAAGTCAATAAATGTTGGGCAAAGCCACCAGATCAATGGATAAAGATTAATTTTGATGGGTCTTTTAAATCAATCCATGAATCGTGGGTATGATGCTTAGCGCGTAATATGGAAGGGAGGACGCTTGATCTATTTAATAAGAGGCTGGTTTCAAGCTCACCACTACATACGGAGGCGTTAAGTGCTCTGTTCGCTGTTAAACTTGCAAAGAAAATTAATTGTAAAAACTTAATTTTAGAAGGAGATAATCTCACTGTGATTAAATCTATTAAGAATATTTGGAAAAGTCCTAGGGAAATCCGTAATATCATTATCGATATTCAAACTATTCTCAAAACCATTGATAATGTAAAGATTTTTCATTGCTTTAGAGATGCAAATAAACCTGCAGACTTATTGGCAAGGTCGGATGCCAATATACACTTCTTTAAGATTGTCCTTAATTGTAATAAGGACAACCTCATATCTGATGATTATATCAGAATTATGAGATCACTGTTCATCTAGTCTAGCATGATGAGTTCTCATCTGGACTTTCTCAAGGCCATTCGTTTGGATGGTCAAGAGCTGTCACCTTCCGTTAGGTGAGGCTCTGGTTTTAGCCTATATCAAAAAAAAAAAAAAAAAAAAAAGGTCCGACCTTTGGTTATCTTCAATGGAACTCGACTAGTGCTTCAACGGAACCGAAGAGCCATAGTTCCAAATCTCCAATAGAATGAGTGGTTTGTTTCAATCCTTTGCAGTTTGCACCCATCACCTAAAAATCAAAATTAATCAAAACTAGCGTACTTTATAAAACTTATCTAAATCCATATAAAAATTGTTGACTTGAATCAACAAGTTTATTTCTTCTTCGTTTAAGACGTGTTGTTCAACTATTCATATTTAGAGGGGTCATAATGAAAAAAAAAATCGTCGAAAAAAAATCATCTGTCATTTTTTTATTGATTATGTTTACAAATTTTAATTTATTGAGGTTACATTGTTGTATTTAAAGGTTATAAACATGATTATCCTCAATTCAATTTTAGGACGTCTATTTAATAACGTTAAGCCGTATAAAAAAAACCTTTAATTTTCCCGCGCTACGCGCGGGGGTCCGGTTCTAGTCTAAATATTAAAGTTGCATCCATGTCTTAATAAAAATTTACGTCACTAGGCAAAATTTAAGTGGAGATATGCTTACTTCACTTTTATTATTTATCCTTTTAAAATAAAATTAATAAATATTTTTTAACCCACTAAGAGGGAGAGATGCAACACTTTTACGGGCGACCTCTGCCTCGCCTGAAATCCTCCAAGGCCAGACCCTCACTGCTGCGAACTGGAGCACTAACTGGCCTTCTCTGCACATGCCTGAACCATCGAAGTCTAGATTCTCGCAGTTTATCCTTAATACTAGTCACTCTTACTTTGTCTTTGATAACTTCATCCTTAATCCTATCTGATCTTGTATGGCCCCACATCCAACGCAACATCCACATCTCCACCACCATAAGTCTCTACTCTTGCGCCCTTGTGATTGGCCAACACTCCCCTCCGTAGGTCATGGCTGGTCTGACTACCACCTTATTAAAAATGTCCCTTCAGCTTCAGGGGCACTTTCTTGTCACACAAAACTCTTGAGGCATGTCTCCAACGTTGTCAATGTATATGTATTCTAGACTTGATATCTTCATCCACACCCCCATCTCTCTGCATTACAGAGACAAGATATTTAATTTATAGGAGTCTCTCACCCGCACAACTCTCTCTCCAAGCATCATTCTCATATTCTCATCTGACGCAGTCGCAAAATCAAACTCCACACACTCGGTCTTGTTTTTGCTCAGTCTGAAGCCTTTCAACTCTAAAACTTTTCTCCATTCTTCTAATTTGTTATCGACTTACTTTTTAGACTCGTCAAACAAAACATAATCATTTGCGAACAACATGCACCATGTGACCTCCCCTTGCAAACTACATGTCAGCACATCCATCAATATTGTTAAAAGAAAAGGATTTAAGGCTGGGCCTTGGTGCAAACCTATTCATATCCCAAAGTATTCAGTATCTTCTCTGTGTAAGAAGAAAGCTTAACGTAGAAAAAACGAAGTGTTTGCGTTCACAATTTACACATCAATGTTCATTTTTTGGGGGTCCTCATCCGGTGGGAAAGACTCTTAGAGTGAGAAGTGAGAATAATATTCATCCTCGCTAAAGAAAGAGAGAATAGTATTCATCCCTTGAAACCATCCAAGGAATAGATATAAATGTGCACATTTATACAAATGTTCGATAAATAAATTTATTTTATTTTGGCCAATTTTGTTTTTCATGACCGGTTTTTTATGTGCATAAAGTAGAAATATGCAGATTTTTTTCATCAAGATGCGCACATTTTAACAAATTTAAGTGCTTTAATTTTTTTAAGGAAAAACATTTTTCGGAAAGAAATTCATTTCTACTCCAAAAATCAAATTTCCATATAAGTAATGATGTGCAATTTTCAACTTAAATAGTGCACTTGTGCATTTTTGTACAAATTTGCATCCACTTATATGTTACATAAGATATTCACATTGTATACAACTAATGTGTCTATTTCATGCAGAAATTTGCACATATAACTTTGGCTCGAGAAACAAAATTTTGTCGAGGAAAAAGGGCTCGAAAAAAACAAGTTTAAAAATTGTGTTTAATAAATGTGCACATCTTATAAAACTATTGTGCTTATTTTGTGCAGAAAATGTGCACATGTAATTTTGGCCCATGAAAAAAAAGCTTGGAAAAAACAAGTTCAAAATTTTTGTTTGGAAAAATGTGCAAATCTAATAAAATTAGTGTGCCAATTTTGTGTAGAAAACGTGCACATTTAATTTTGGTCCAGAAACGAAAGTTTTTCATTAAAAAAAATCTTGGAAAAAACAAGTTCAAAATTTTTGTTTGAAAAAATATGCACACCTTTTACAGCTAAATGTGCACATGTAGTTTTGGCTCAGAAACGAAAGTTTGTCATTGAAAAAGGCTCGAAAAACCAAGTTTAAAGTTTGTGTTAGGAAAAATGTGCACACCTTATACAACTAATGTGCATATTTTGTGTATACAATGTGCAAATATAATTTTGGCTTAGAAAATGAAAACTTGCTAACGAAAAAAGAGCTCGCAAAAAAACAAGTTCAAAATTTGTTCTTGAAAAAAATGCGCACACTTATTCAATTTATGTGCATATTTTGTGTAAAAAATGTGCACATATTTTGTTTATCCTAGAAACAAATGTTTAACGAGGAAAAAATGGTCGCGAAAAAAATTGACCGGTCAACCTTTGACTGCAGACTTTTTGAGGAGGTCATCTACACCATTAATTTGAATTTTATCATCACCTTTGAGATCATTCTCACTTGATCATTTTCCGATATTTTGGGTGGTAATGTTTATAATTTGAGTGGTGATAAATTTTGAACTTGTTAAATGAGTCACACGATGACAATTTTGTTATTTATGTGAACAATATTTTCTTTTAAAATGACCGGAACGGATGTGATCGACAGATTACAAACATTTTCATCCAAAACATGAACATTAGTCTGTAACATGTGAACACTGCGTTTTCCAATTTTTAGGAAGGTATCAAAGTTGTAGCAAAAGAGTTAATTACTGAGTTTCAAACTAAGATTTGGATCCACTCAACTCCGCTGTCAAACTAGTGATATTTGAACTAAGCCAAACATGTTGACCCAACAAACCTTCTGGTCTCATATAGATGTACCTATAACCAATTACCATCACGATGCCAACTGAAAGATTACCTTGCCAACGACAAAGCATAGGTCCGGTGAAACTGCAGTTCAGAACATGCAACTCGATGATATCAAAATGAAAAGAGATTAAAACGCGAGCAACCGCCTTCAGCTTTGCTTCCACTCGGCCAAAAACCACTTGGTCTTCAATAGGTAGGAGAAGATTGTGTCGGCAGCAGGGACATAATAAGTTCTACTGTACGGAGTATACACCGCATAAGCAACCCATTTCATGGTATTAGGAAATTAAGTCATATTCAGCTATACCTTACGAAATTCCCAGAAGACTCTCCACAAATCCATTGGCAATAACAACATCTTCTGAATCCTCAAGTCCACTCCTCAAAAGAGTGTATCTCATGCTTTTGCTGTCAAATAAGACCAGCTCGCCACTTCGAGTAGCCAAAATCTGTCCATCTTCCCCTTCCCCCATCCCCCAAAGAATCCGGCTTACATCCGAGAGAAGGTCCATACCAAAAACAAGAACCCATGAATTCTGTTTCCTCAAGTAAATGTGACACGACTTGTGTGGATCCATATACACAAGCGAAAGAGTGCCATTCTGACTGCACAACACAGGATGATCCCAATCTGCGTTCAGATCAAGTGCATAAATTGTGTCAAGAAATATTTCCTGCACAAAATCCAACGACACCATTCATTTCTTCTCCATCATCTTCTGTATATTCTGTATAGGGATAGAAAGCTGTCCAGTAACCCACTCCATCAATCACTACTGCAGTTGCCAATCTATTGATTTGGTACGTCTCTATCTCCCAAACAGGAAGTTCCTTCCAATCTCCCCGAACTGATGAGTAGACATCAACCTCATTACCCTCTCCCATCATATCATACAATTTGAACAATAAGATTTTGAATTCTTTGGTGCAAGGATTGATCCAGAAACCACAATTAGGTCCGGAATCATGAAATGTATAATCACCCTCAGATTCATCCCAGCTTTGTCTCGAGCCATTGTAGACTGTTAACACCTTACCGATACTGCAGGGGTTCCAAAGCAGGAATCTTCTCTTGTTGGGGTCGTAGAGACAAATTATTCCGTGAAGGGTACTTACCACATGAAATCGTTCTTGCCGAATCGGATAAAGCAAGGTGTCGAAGGTGGGGGGTAAGCATGATGGATCAGTAGCCAGAAGCTTGTGCTCTTCGTATTCGATGATGAATCGGGGCTTTTTTTGAAGGGCGAGATGGTCTTGAATGAAGGGTTGAGAGTTGATGAGTTGTTTGCACCATTTGCAGACGCATCTAAATCGGAACAAGGATTCGGCTGGTAACAGCTTCAGAATATCAACTTGAATACCTTCGGGGATGTAATCGGACATTATCAGCAGTTAGGGTTTGTGGATGCGCAGAAATTTGACCCGGGTCATCTTCATTAGAGACTTTTACAAATCTGACTTTATTTTTCTTTTCCTTTAAAAAGAACAGGCTATAAAACTTGGGTTTCATTCTTTCATGAATGAAGAGGGCCTTTCTGGGTGGAACTTTGGATTGGTCCCGAGCTGCTTAAGCACGCTTGTTGTCTCTCTTGGCCTGAGTCTTTGAAAGAGCGTTCAGTTGCTAGCTATTGGATTCCGGATGTGGGGTGGAACTGGCCTGAATTGTCTTCTCTTCTTCCGGCTTCTTTCCTCCTTCTTTTAGACTCCCAGCAACAAAAATAGATTGAACAGAAATAAACAAAAGTTGTTTGTCCTTTGCTTCCACAGCATTGGATCAAGAGTATGCATATCACCAGGGTCAACTCCTGTTAATATCATTACCAAAAATTCAAGAACACTAAACAGACATGAAACGGAAAGCAATTAAATATTAAGCAGAAGAAGCACCAGCCAATCCGCCATAGCCCATAGACCCGTAGCAATTACACAAAATGACTTCTCAAGTCTACTTGTCATAACGTTTAAACGTCGTTCATCTGCATCAGTTCAGTTTTAATTTCTGATATTGTCGCCTCCTCTGAGGCCAACTCAAAATCTACTCAATGAGTGAAAACAACAGGCTAATTCTCATAGCAACTAAAAACTGAAGTCAAGAAGAGACATACTAAAGAAGAGTTACACAAGGTTAACATAACTAGTGCAGAATTTAACCTTGCATTCTAGTCTATCACCATTTTAAAGTTTCAAACGAAATCAAATGTAAGCAACCCATTTCATGGTATTAGGAAATTAAGTCATATTCAGCTATACCTTACGAAATTCCCAGAAGACTCTCCACAAATCCATTGGCAATAACAACATCTTCTGAATCCTTAAGTCCACTCCTCAAAAGAGTGTATCTCATGCTTTTGCTGTCAAATAAGACCATCTCCCCACTTCGAATAGCCAAAATCTGTCCATCTTCCCCTTCCCCTTCCCCCATCCCCCAAAGAATCCGGCTTACATCCGAGAGAAGGTCCATACCAAAAACAAGAACCCATGAATTCTCTTTCCTCAAGTATATGTGACACGACTTGTGTGGATCCATATACACAAGCGAAAGAGTGCCATTCTGACTGCACAACACAGGATGATCCCAATCTGCGTTCAGATCAAGTGCATAAATTGTGTCAAGAAATATTTCCTGCACAAAATCAAACGACAGCACAACGACACCATTCATTTCTTCTCCATCATCTTCTGTATATTCTATATAGGGATAGAAAGCTGTCCAGTAACCCACTCCATCAATCACTACTGCAGTAGCCAATCTATTGATTTGGTACGTCTCTATCTCCCCAACAGGAAGTTCCTTCCAATCTCCCCGAACCGATGAGTAGACATCAACCTCATTACCCTCTCCCATCATATCATACAATTTGAATAATAAGATTTTGAATTCTTTGGTGCAAGGATTGACCCAGAAACCACAATTAGGTCCGGAATCATGAAATGTATAATCACCCTCAGATTCATCCCAGCTTTGTCTCGAGCCATTGTAGACTGTTAACACCTTACCGATACTGCAGGGGTTCCAAAGCAGGAATCTTCTCTTGTTGGGGTCATAGAGACAAATTATTCCGTGAAGGGTACTTACCACATGAAATCGTTCTTGCCGAATCGGATAAAGCAAGGTGTCGAAGGTGGGGGGTAAGCATGATGGATCAGTAGCCAGAAGCTCGTGCTCTTCGTATTCGATGATGAATCGGGGCTTTTTTTGAAGGGCGAGATGGTCTTGAATGAAGGGTTGAGAGTCGATGAGTTGTTTCCACCATTTGCAGACGCATCTAAATCGGAACAAGGATTCGGCTGGTAACAGCTTCAGAATATCAACTTGAATACCTTCGGGGATGTAATCCGACATTATCAGCAGTTAGGGTTTGTGGATGCGCAGAAATTTTATTCAGCATAACGAGAAGGCATGGCTATATGCACGCGAATCGAGGCATATATGCACGCGATTCTGTGCGCGCAACTTATGCGCACGCATCTGTGCGCAGTTCTTATGCGCATACGTGTTTTACGGGGTATTACGGGTACTTTTCGTAAATTTTCAGAGTCTGTAACACCTTGTGCGCCTAACTACTGCGCACAGGTTGAGAATCTGTGCGCCGTGTTTCTGCGCACTGTTCAAACATAGTAGCCGTTGAAATTTTTGAAAAACGTAGCCGTTAAATGTAAAACTGTGCGCTTAGGTTCTGCGCACAGGTGAAAAAAGTAGTCGTTAAATGTAAAACTGTGCGCTTAGGTTCTGCGCACAGGTGCTTTAGGGTTTGGGTTTGTGCGCGGATGGTTAGAGCACGGGTCTTTACAGTTTCATTTGGACCACAACGGTCATAAATGTGCCTATATAAAGCCATAATCTCTTCGTTTCCAACAAATTCATTCAAAACCTCTTCGTTTTCCAACAAATTCATTCAAAATGTCTCGTCGTAATCAAAACTCTCGTATGTTAGAGTTGATTAATCAAAGTTGTGAAGATAGTGATGAAGCACACGATTGGGATAGCGGATCACAAGAAGAGGAAAACGACCCGAATGACGACGAATGGTTGGATGGTTTCTTAGAAGACGAAGAGTTCGGCGACTGGGATCCGAGTGGTGAATTTGTGGTTAGTATAATATGTTATAATTTGAAACATATGGTAGCGTAATTAGTTTCAAATTAGTTTCATATTCTAGCATAATTAGTTTCATATGATAGCCTAATTAGTTTCATATGATATCCTAATTAGTTTAAAGTAATGATTCGTATTTTGCCTTGTTATTTTGGTAGTAGTGTAATTGTCGCTCTACAATTACGTATAGGGGAAAGATTATTCGGATTATTTTAGAAGCGCACAATATTGGGATACTCCGCAAGAATTGTATGAGTGGGCGAGAGATAGAGGAAAGGAGTTAGTGATAGCTTTGGTAACGCGTAATTCAAGTCCGTACCAAATAAGTATTGTGTGCGCTAGATTTGGAAAACCAAGATCTGGGAGGCCAAAGGTGAACAAAGACAATCCAGAGTTGGTTGTTCCTAGGCTTAGAAAGTCGAAGTCGAAGAAGTGTGAGTGTAGATTTCAGCTACTGGCAGTGCGAAAGAAAAACATTCCCGGGGTCGCAAGAGAAAAATGGATTTTAGGTGTGATAGAAGGTCGGCATAACCATGTGCTACTTGCTAGTTTTCATGGGAATGCATTCATGGGTCGAATGACGGAGGAGCAAGAGCTTTGTGCTAGGCGGTGGGGAGATGGAACTGGACGCAAGACGCCAAAAGAAATTATCTCTAAATTGAGGGAGAAGTACCCTGGTAATGTTACTTCAAGGAGACAAGTTGCAAACTTTTTGCAGAAGGTGAATTACGAAGATCGCGGAGAGCTAAACGTGACACAGTGGTCGCTTAAGTTTTTGCGAGACCACGACTACGTAGTTCACCCACATAGAGACACGACAAACGGAGAGGTTGCAATATTATTCTTTGCTAACCAAGAGTCGTTGCGTTTGTTGAAGAAGTACCCGTACGTGGTAATTATCGATGCGACGTACAAGACAAACAAGTAAGTCTCTACAATACCTTGGTCGATATTTAGTTCGGATAATGATATATGTTCTGTAGTGATATATGTTAATGTTTCAATAGATATGAAATGCCGCTCGTAGAGATCGTTGGATTCACCAGTACACACAAGACGTTCAACATCGCGTATGCATTCACTAAAGCGGAAAGGATTTATCATTACACATGGATAATGATTCAATTGAAGTCATTATTCATAGATTTGGGAGTGATGTCAACGGCTATAATGACAGATTGCGAAGACGCGCTGATAAAAGGGATAAAGACTGTTTTCGGGAGCGAAGTTCAACATCTGTTGTGTTGGGTGCATATCAAACACAACATTGAGGCACATGCTTTGACCATCCTAAAGAGACAAATTAAAGTGGAAGCCTTTGCAGGACAATGTTGGGGACTATTTTGCTCAGCTACTGAAGAGACCTATGAACTGCGGCTCGAACAGTTGAAGAGATCTTGGAAGAGCGGCCTTGTGGGATACGTCGAGAGAACATGGCTTAATCCTCACAAGACAAGTATAGTGAGGGCTTGGACAGATCATAAGCTTCATTTCCTTACGAGGACTTCAAACAGGTAAATATTGATATTTTTTAGTTAAAGACGATTATATCATAACGGCGTACTTTCTGAACTTACCAACTTAACTGTTTTTTAGAGTTGAAGGGATGCACAAGGTTTTGAAAGATATTATTGGTTCCAGCAGAGGGGGCTTTAACAGAGTGATCGTACGGATCCATCATTCTCAACCCATGCCCGACCTATCACAGCCTGAAGGATCAAACTACACTGACTTCGATCAGTGCCCTGAAGAACTTGGTGTTCCTCTCATTCATAGGGGGGTTGACTTCGGCATTGACAATTTGGATGATTTTTGGCTTCCATACATCACAGATGTTAGACAGGTACGTTCTGACGGACATTGTGGTTATAGGTCGATGGCCTTACTTCTGGGAAGAAAAGAACAAGAGTACGGAAACATTCGGCGTGAGCTGGTAACGGAGCTGCTTCAGAACCGAGAATTGTACGAGCCTATTCGTCGTCGTCTTCGTCCGGGTACTTGGGAGGATCTTATTCTCCAAGTTAACCATTGCAGAAGCCCTTGTTCAGAACTGTACTGGTTGCACTTTCCACTGATGGGCTTAGTGTTTGCCACCCTATACCAAGTTGGCCTCGTGTTATTGTGTTGGGATGCTCCGACCTTTTGCTTACCGCTAAGGTGTAGAACAGAAAACGCTGATCCTCCACGACAGATTTTCGGCATGGCACACGTAGGCAACCGTGACCACTTCATACCGGTAAAGTAGACAATTGTACTTGATACTTGTGTAATCATAGTTTTTTGTTTAATATCTTAAGTCGATTGTGTTTATATAGGTGGCGTTGATGGTTGGTTCGCCACTACCGCATACTCCCGGTTCGTGGAAGAAACACGTAGATCCAAACATTCAATGGTGGGAAGAAACATTTGGGGACAATTTGAGGATGTATCGAGAGTACCGCATTTCAAATGGCGTTGATGGTTGTTATTTTGGTAGTAGTGTAATTGTGCTTTATATAACAATGAATGGATCAGATTGCATTGGAATTTCTTAACACGTTCAAGAGACAAAGAAGCGGCAATGAAAATACATAATGAAAGTACATAATGAAAGTACGTAATGAAAGTACACAATGCTCATAACATTAGATGTCTACGATTTAGGCATCGTCGGCAGAAGAGGAAGAGCAGTCGGAAGCATAGACGATACTACAAACCATCAACCGCAATTCTTTTTCTTTAATCTTAAACCTTTCCATCAGGACCTTCACTCTATTGTCACTCTTCTTTTTCTTGATGATTAATTTCGTGATAGCACGTAAAGCAGTAGGGGTATGCTCTGGATCAATAAACCTGATTCCGAAGAAACAATTGCATGCATAATGCCTTCGTCCATACTGGTCAGGCATGTCTTCGTCATTGTTAACGTAAACATTACACATTTGGCGACACCTTTTTGTACCAGTACACATTATCTGTGGAGGGTCAGGCTTCACACGTCTTGGTGATGATGATGATGATGCCATATTCGTAGTTATGTTCTTCCAAATAAGTAAATAATAAAACTTTAGTTATAAACATGAAAGCATATACAAAAAACAAAGCATGTACAAAAATGAACAAAAGAAAAATTTACCGGTTAGTAGGGAAACTTCGATTTTTGCTCTAGTTGAGATGGATGAACTAGTTGAGATGGATGAAGAAATCACCACCTTCAAACCGTTGGTTTTATAGGAATTTATGTATATGGTGCGCGTTGCTTCTGCGCACAAGGAGTTACCGATTCAAAATAACGGTAACTAAAAGTGCGCTATGTAGCTGCGCACAAATTTTTAACGGTAATTTTCTTTGCGCGTTACACCTGCGCACCAAAAGTTACAGATTCAAAAAGTTACAGAATAGGTGTGCTTTACCTTAGCGCATGGCTGAAATTTCTGTGCGTTCTACCACTGCGCACTATACTCTTTCATTCTTCGAAATAGTTGAGATATGAAGGGTCTAGCACATCGATGTGGATTATGTTTGAAAAACTTATACAATTATGTGTTATTAGGCATATAAAGAGTGTATAAGGTCTCCCCTTCACAAAAAGTTGATCGAAAATACTCAAAAACGCAAAAACGCCTTATCGGTCCTGATGGCCTATTAAGGTCGAGAATAGGCGGTTCGATGCCCAAACGACGTCGGAATGCAATGAAACTTGTTTTCAATGCATATTATAGCTATTTAACCTTGTCGGTAAGTTTGAGTCGAAAACTCGAACTCTTCGAGTAACACCTCCTTTGTAAACCTTCACTAGTCTTTCATTCTTCGAAATAGTCGAAGTAGTTGAGATATGAAGGGTCTAGTACATGGGTGTTGATTATGTTTCAAAAACTTATACAATTATGTGTTATTAGGCATATAAAGAGTGTATAAGGTCTCCCCTTCACAAAAAGTTGATCGAAAATACTCAAAAACGCAAAAACGCCTTATCAGTCCTGATGGCCTATTAAGGTCGAGAATAGGCGGTTCGATGCCCAAACGACGTCGGAATGCAATGAAACTTGTTTTCAATGCATATTATAGCTATTTAACCTTGTCGGTAAGTTCGAGTCGAAAACTCGAACTCTTCGAGTAACACCTCCTTTGTAAACCTTCACTAGTCTTTCATTCTTCGAAATAGTCGAAGTAGTTGAGATATGAAGGGTCTAGTACATGGGTGTTGATTATGTTTCAAAAACTTATACAATTATGTGTTATTAGGCATATAAAGAGTGTATAAGGTCTCCCCTTCACAAAAAGTTGATCGAAAATACTCAAAAACGCAAAAACGCCTTATCGGTCCTGATGGCCTATTAAGGTCGAGAATAGGCGGTTCGATGCCCAAACGACGTCGGAATGCAATGAAACTTGTTTTCAATGCATATTATAGCTATTTAACCTTGTCGGTAAGTTCGAGTCGAAAACTCGAACTCTTCGAGTAACAACTCCTTTGCAAACGACGTCCTTGGAGGCCTTATATGCGCATTAGATCTGCGCACATGATTCTTTGCGCATTAGATCTGCGCACGGTTGAAGACCGTTAAAATATGACCGTTGCGTGCGCATAACATCTGCGCACGAAACGGTCATATTTCAACAGCAAAAACCGAAGCTATAAAAGGGGGGTTGCACTCACCTCAATTCACCAATCTCACCATCTCTCTCTTAACCTCACCAATCTCACCATTTGTCTCTTAACACTCGCTATGTCGCACAGTTCATCATCAAGCAACGCTGCCCTTTTTTATTGTAAATATGATCGACCAGCGGTAATGAGGAGTTCAGAATCTCGAAGAAACCTCGCTCGAAGGTTCTGGACATGCGCTGGTACTGGTGGTTACATTTGTGAATTCCGCGAGTGGATCGATCCACCACACCCTTGTTACTCCTTAGCTGCAATAAGAGATTTATTCTCGAAGATACGTACGTTGGAGGAGGAAAACGCCGATCTTAAGGCGACCCTGGCTTCCAATCGTTAGTTAAGTGGTTGTTTTAATCGTTAGTTCGTTGTTGTAATTATTAGTTAAGTGGTTGTTGTAATCGTTAGTAAACAAGCATAGCACTGGACAAAGAGAAGTTGAGGAGGGACAACCTATAAAGATCCCCAACCGATATTGGTTTCGATGTTCGGATTTAGCAAAATGTACGAACTAATAAGAGTTTGGAAACTGGTTATTAGTTGGTACATATTGCCGACTCCGAACATCGAAACCAATCATCGGTTTGGGGATCTTGACAGGTTGGTCTTCCTCACCATCTCTTTGTGTAGTGTTGTTGTTGAAATTTGTATTTCGTTTTCAAATCAATATAGTTTTTCACGTCTTGTTGTTCAGATTTGTATTTGCATTATTGTTCGGAGTCGTTTTGAATATTCAAACAAGCAAAACATAAAATTTAAAACCATCACACAAGAAAAAGGCATACATAAAACATCAATCGTACATAAAACATCCATCAAACAAAAACAGACGTCAAGCGTCTAATCCTGAGTCTCCTGAGTATAAGGCGGAGCATCTTCCCGAGGCACATCACCCTGAGTCATATCATCTTGGTGCGCATCCTCCTGAGTGCCGCATCCACTCCCCTGGCCACTCTCATGAACAGAATCTCGGAAAACAGGAGGTGGTGGTGGTGGTGGCATCCGCGATGCACGTGGGGGAGATGGTGCCAAAGGTGCCTGAGGTGCCTCTAAGATTGCAAGCCAACCACGAATCACATCTTCAGTGGCCCAAGGTCGATCCGAGATAGGGGTGTCTAGAAAAGAGTGCATCATGGCTTGAAGGATCTGACAACGCTGCAAACAAAACGTAAATTTAATCGTTAGTTAAGGTCTAAAGCTAAGTTTTGTACAAACTTTATAAAATTTTACATACCGCTAATGCATCGATAGGCACCGGGGTATATCCATAGCGAGGCGGGCGATCATGTCTCTCAGAGGATGGATCGACGACGGGATGTGAGAACTCGTCCAGCCAATCCATATAGTCATCAGACATCTTCCATGCTGGCTCTGCAACCGGCCCATCCAGATCGATCAGAGGCCTCGGCTCTGCGTCCCATGCAAGAAGAAGCTCAGGTGCATAAACGACGTCATACCTCGTGCAACCCATGGGCCGATGAAATGACAACGGCTGAATGGGTGGGTCGGGAACGGGCTGAGCCCGCCCAAACTGCCGCAGGACTCTCCTAGGGTTGTAGGCCTCATGAAATTTCCAGATGCTCAATACGCCCTCAAATCTCGTAGGAGAAACCTCTGGTGAGTTGAAGTCCAAATCTCTCCATGGCTGCCAGTTAACCTGAAACAAATAACAAGCCAAATTAGACACGTATTGCGGTAATGAAATAAAAAATATAAGAAATTAAATCCAAACCTGCTCATATCTCATGTTGTCGAGCATGCGACGGATGGCAACCAAACGCCCAGTATCCGAGCTAAGTGGTGTATACAATCCTACAGCAGCATCTCCATGGGCGAATGCAGGGTTCGTGACAAAGTGATCACGAAAATGAGGAAAGTATGCCCAGATCCAGCACTACATATAAACAATTACAGATTATTAGTAAAACTACGTGAATAGTTAAGAGTTATTCACCAAGACGTTAACGACAAGATCTTACCCTCAGAAGAATCCCACATGAACCAATGGTTGCCGTCTCGACTCTAGATGCAGACCCTAAATTGCGATACACTAACGCAAGTATGCCGACTCCCCATGCAATGTCCCCTGTACGATCATGGTTGAGAACAAGCGCCGCGTACTGGACCTTGACACCCTTTGTCGACCTGTCCACCAAGACAGTCGAGCCCAGAAGCAAAAGGAGATACAGAGTGGCAATGTGACTCTCATTCCTGACTGGCGCATCAAACAAAACTTCCAACCGAGCATTGAGGGCACCGAAATGAATGTCACCTGAGCTATAACATGCCTTCATGTCATCAGCCTCCTGACCCATAGCGTCCGCAAGCGCCGCATAGATATGGTCATCTGTCATAGGTGAATTGCAGCTACGACCATGTATACGGACTCTGAGGATCTGCATCACTTCATGTAGGCAGATGGTCATCTCAGCAAATGGCATGTGGAAAGTGTTGGTCTCTGGATGCCACCTCTCCACAAAAGCAGAAATCAATGCAGCATCGATCTGAGACGCTATGCCCACTCGGCGCAGCTCTGTCAGCCCAGAACGCTCAGCAAGCCTGAACCATGTACCCTCCTCAGCTGAAATATGATGCTCATAATCATGAACCTGTGCAGATCTGTACATCACCCTCAGGAGCTTCCTAGCCTAAATAAGTACAGAAAAAAAAGTGCGTCTGATTAGTAAATATGAAACGTATAACTTATTATAAGCATTCAGATCAATGTTATTGAACATACCGGATCTAACGGAGCCGCCTCAGCCTCGGCCTCATCCCCGTCCCCATCCTCTGGCTCATCCTCTGGCTGAATATCTCCTACTCGTCGTCTCTGCCTGGGACGACGACCACCTCTAACTGGAGCCGCAACCTCCTCACCAACAACCTCCTCAACTGCAGCCCCCTCAGCGACTCCCTCAGCAGCAATACCCTCACCACCAACTCCCTCAGCACCCTCCTGACCTCTCCCTCTCCCTCTCCCTCTACCTCTCCCTCTCCCTCTCCCACCACCTCGGCCTCTGCCTACAGCACCCTCACCACCACCTCGGCCTCTGCCTCGGCCTACAGCTTCCCCCGCACGGGCACGCTTCCTAACCTGCACCGGGGGCATCAATGGTACATCGGGAGCGGGCCCTGGAAGAGGACCACGCGACCATATCCATCTCGCTATATGCGTCTCATAAGAACACAATAGGTGAGGCGCACGTGGACGACAAATGTCCTGCATCGACTCCCCAAGCCAAGGAAAATATGTCTGTGGGGCATGGTCATCGTCGTCTAAATCTCCCGACACTGGCTCTGAAGATGCGACTGGCTCTGCAGATGCGACCGTAGGAGGAGAAGATGTCGACGTTTCTGCATCTGTCACTGCAGGTAAATCCTGCTCTGTATGCTCTGAACTGCGAGGTAAAGCATCCTGAAACAGAGGTGCGTCCTGGATATCATAGTCATCCGTGGTCACCTGCGCCTGTACTGGTGTGGGCTCGATAGGGTCGAACGCAGTAACATATCGACCAGGATAATCTACGTCGTCATGGAAATCTCCTCTCTGTCCATCCATCTCCATATGCGAACCATCTATCTCCTGCTGCTGCAGCTGTGCCTCCTCATACTCATTCCCTGGCTCACGGGGCTCAGGTGATCCGGTGCCGAAAAATCGTTCGAGGGCCTCGAACGATAATCGCACACCGGCTGCCACATCATGTCGACGTGGAAGCCGTTCCGCTACTGGTGCGGGCATCGTGTTGCCCGTCTGATCCATGACGGCTTGTATAGTCTACATGTTTTTACATTTTTAGTATGACTAATTCATACTAAAATATTCGGAAATAATTTGCAACTTCGTAATCAAATTCGAGTCTTTATATCTACGAAAACTAAATTTTTTAATAGAAATTGTTAGAAATTTAACAATTAAGCCATAACTAGTTATGACTGTTAAGTTTCTAATATTTAATTCATAATTACTAAAAAATAAACATCTCAACTAATACGAAATAATAATCACTACTATTACTAAAAAATTACAATTAATACGAATTCATAATAATTCGATTAGGCATTCGATTAATGCATAATAATCTGAAACTTAATCGTAATTATAAAAAAATACGATTAATAAGAATTCTAATATTTAATTCATACAAAACTGAAATTTAATCGTAATTATGAAAAATTACGATTAAATTACAATTAATACGAATTCTAATATTTAATTTATAAAAAACTGAAATTTAAACGTAATTATGAAAAATTACGATTAAATTACAATTAAGATACGAATTCTAATATTTAATTCATAAAAAACTTAAATTTAATCGTAATTATTACAAAAAAAAAGTACGAATAAATTTCCACAATTAAATACGATAAATATTTGAAAAAAGCGGGTTTAGAAATTTTATACCGAATAAAGATCGTGCGATGTCTCCGGAACCCGAGTCGCCGGAATAGTCGCCGGAGGAGCATTTGCCGCTGCCAACGCGGCTCGAGTCGCATACCGCCGGCCACCTCCATCCACCAACGCTTCATCGTCGGACAAGGTTGCCGGAGGTGGCTCCGTTGGGACGGAAGTCGCCGGAGGTGTTGGGATTGGGACGAAAGTGGTGTGGTCGGGACCGGAAGAATGAGGGGGTTCAGAATCCATTGACGGAATTGTGTTTAGACGAGGGAAACGCTCGGAAATGGAAAAACTATGATCGGCGCCGTCGAGGTTAAACACCAGAAAAGAAAGAAAGAAGGAAGAAGAAGAAGAAGCTGCGGCGCAGGGTTTAATAGACCGTGTGCGCAGTTCTTCTGCGCACTAATATGTGCGCACAAGTTCAGCGCACACATTCGGGAATCCGAAACGTCGTGCGCTGAACTTTTGCGCATTATATCTTCTGTGCGCTTTGTTCCTGCGCACACATTTGACAGACATCGTCAGAATTTTCACATTTATCCCGAAAATACCCTTGTGCGCAAGAAAACTGCGCACCAACCTATGCGCATAACATCTGCGCACCAAATCGCGTGCATATAGAGAAAAAGTCGCGTGCATATAGGCCTTCGAAACATGAATAGAGAATAATGAGTCAAAAGTTGATCCGGTTGACCTGATTCAATCAGAAAAATAGTGGACCCAATCAGACTAAAAAAGTACGTGAATGTGTTTGGGTTACCTAAAACAATAACTAGAGCAAATCATTTATAGGGCTAATAAGGTGGCCAATAATAAAAGAAATAACTAATTGAATGTATTTCTTAAAAATAGCTAAAAACTAATTAAAAGAAATAATCTCGAAAATAACACAAAAAATCGAAACTGAAGGATGCTGGCGGCGGGCACCGTTTTGGAGGCGGCGATCACCATAGGAAAGGCGGCGGGCGCTGCCCGTTGGTGGCGATTGTCGTTTCCACTTCGTAGCCATTCTCCATTAATTCAATTGGCGGCGGGGCTGCCAAAACGCTTTGGAAACATGTCGCCGACATCTCTCTTTGAAACGGTTCGTTCTCTCTCGTCCAAGATCGGAATTGAGTGATTTCAAGTCCCAGAGTTTTGTCTTGAAGTCTAGTTTATTTCCTCTCCATCACTTGACTTCTCAACTTGAATGGCTACAATACGAGCTCGGGTTAGCTGATAATGATATTTAGCACTTGCTCGAATAGTTAGCACCACATTTCTAAATTTAGGACGAAGTGTCTTTAACGAAAGCTCGGATGAGGTAGCTCAGATGCTCCACATCACACACACACAGAAGACGATCGCCTTCTACACTCTCTAGTTTAATTCCATTTTCCCAACAAGGTACCCGATCGATGATCCTTCTCATTTTCCGTTTCTTCCACTCTTGTTTTTACTCCTGCATTTGGGGTTTCCTACCCGTCCATTGTTTTTGTTCTTTTAATATCTCTGCCTTATCGTGGTTACTCCTGGGTTTTGTTCTCGTTTCTGATCAACCTTGTGATTGTTGGACCCGGTTCTGGCGATTCTAACATGAACCCGATTCGCGACTAATGAACAGACCGCAAGCTCATAAAACCAATAACAAAGTCAAGAACGAGAGGCCCATTAAGAAGCCCAATAGGTAAAGAGAGCGACACCAGATTGTGTGGGGCCCGATGTCTGATTATAAATCCTAACCGCAAAGAAAGAGAAGGGCAGCGACAATTGAGAGCATCTTCCTTCCCCCTTGAGCTAAAGAGAAAACACATAAGGCGATTACTCATTTCCGAGCTCGTCTCTCTGATCCCGATTCATCTCTTTTAGTAGAGAATCGGATGATCGGTACCTGAATTCTGGCTCTCGGTATCGTTATCGTGCTTTCGAGGTGTGAATCATCACGATTGGTTGAGTTTCATCATTTACTGTTTCATTGAGTTGGCTCACGAGGTTTCACTGATTTGGTCATTACTTCGATCGTTATCTTCTCTCTGTTTTACTTCATTCTATTGTTGTTTGAGGCATCGTGTTCATTTATCTATAGTTATTGCTGACTTGAGCGTCGGAGAGCCAAATCAGGGGGTCCAACCTTCCGGTTTGGTTGTGCAGGTACCTTGAGGATTGAAGAACATAAAGATTAGAGGAGGATAATACATTTTGATCCGGATAAAGATGAGTCGCAAGTTGTTGCTCCAGATTGTGTGAGGAAGGTCTCCAGCATTTGAAGATTCACATACGGCCAGATCTCGCGAGGTGTAGATTGCGAGATCTCGAATATGGGCTCGGACGGTAATTGTCGTCGATAAGGTTCTTTTCTCTTTTAATCGTTCGGCTTTTCTAGGTTCTTGCCTCTTCTCTTTCTGTTGTATTCTCGCTCTTATGTTTGATCAAATTGATTGCCCTGTACGTTCTGATGATGTCCGCTTCTGGTTTTTTCGTATTTGTTTCTTGCTTCGCCCAATTTTACTCTTCGGTGTCATTTTCGCTCTTTTTTCCAAGTTTTTTGCTGTAAGTATTTTAGTGTTTGCTAAATGCGCGGTGGAAAACTGACGCCTTTTACTGTTTAATGCAAGATTCTTTCCGGACTTTGTGTTCTTGAGATTTTGTGAGATTTTTTAGGATTTTTGTCCAGTTGGATGATGGAAGGAAACCAATAGTGCATAACTTGGGGATTTTGTGAATCAATTTTGGTGCTTTAAACTATTAAGCCACTTCATTGTATTGCTTATGTCGATCTGAGAAGAGTCTAACATGATTTCTTGGTGGTAAAAATGTAGTGTTCAGGGAGGCAGGGTCAGAGTGTGAAAGAACAACAAATTGGACAACAGAGAAGTTACCATTTTGTGATGGAAAGTGATAGTGGTTGTTTGCAGCCATTTGGCTGCTATTTCAATGGTCTAGTACCAAACAAAAGAGTATCTCCATCTGCAGTGTTTGACATGGAAAGATGGAAAGAAGCGGAGGGAAGAACTGCAGAGCTTACTTCCCACATTCAGCCAGACCAAATCTCTTGGGAAAGAAGGAAGGGAATTGCATCATACGTGCAGTGTCTCATTACAGAAAGCATTCCGTGTGAGGTCTGACCACTCTCCTTTAGGTTTCACATGTTTTCATCGTCTCGTTTTGTGTTTTGCACTTGTACTTCCTTTTGTGGTTTGTCTCAATTAAGATTGTGCTTGTTGTGTTTTTGTTTACTTAATTGTCAGACTCTACAGTGCTGTATATTGATGTTAAATTGTCAATAATTGTTTAAATTGAAAAGAGAAAAGAGGGAAGTAAACAGAATCATATCCTTTTATTTTGTCAAAGTAGGAAAGAAAGAGGAGAAATGGCGCTCTAAAATGATGTCCGTTGTTACAGGATGCAAAGTAATTGATCAGAAGTTATTAAAACTCGTTTTAAGTTCTAACATTTTAGCCTTTTTCCCTCTGCTTTCCTAAATCTTGTTTAAAAAGGAAGAGAGATATTTAACTGCCATCACGGTTTCTACTTTTCCGTTATTCTGCTCTTGCCGTTTTCTTCTTACGGTAGGAAGTTGGTTAGCGAAACGTTATCCAGCTGTTTGGCTTTATATTAATACCAATAATAAGCATTGAGGGGATTTAAATTGGCATATTTGAAATCTAGGTCTCTCACCTGCCATTTTGGTTTTCTTACATGCCACTGGATATATACAACCAAACTCATGTGAATTCTATCTTGTTGGATGTTGTAACTAAAAGAATTTTATGAGTCTGAAAGAGATTGAATAAAGAACACTAAGGTGTCACTGACTCTCCCTCTGCTTATGTCATGTTGGAAGTGTTGGACTCCATATCTTCCTACCAATAGTAGGTGTTGGCATTTACCACCCCATTGCTACAACTCTTACTGATGTTAGTCCCTCTGTTCTGGGCAATTGGGAATTACTTTCCTGCTATCAAACTCCTTTTTCTCTTGTGTTGCCATATGAAGTTAAAAAAGTTTGATATATTCTGCTCATAGTTTAGCGGGTCCGTCCATTCTCACATATATAATCTTCAGTTAGGTTATGATTGTGACTAAAAACAAAAATGCCAGAATGTTATGTGATTGATATTGTTGATCCGTCACGAGATCTTTTGCAGGTGCTCATCTATGGCTCTGTACCACTGAAGACATATCTTCCTGATGGGGACATTGATATAACTTTGTTTTCTGAAGACCGGAATTTTGATGATAACTGCGCTGCTAAAGTGCATAACATACTGGAGAAGGCAAGGAAAAATGATGATTCTGAATATAAAATCAAAGAGGTTCAGCTGATTCCGGCACAGGTACCTCTTCATTTCTGATACATTTGCCTCTGGGCCTTCTTCATTTTGATTTTTGTGCTATGATGACTTTTACTAAGACAATGTAGATGCTACCGTGTTCTTAGTTAAGTAGTTACTGTTTTCTCTACTTGCATTACCTTCTATGTTCTCCGACTTATCTGCCTAGACTTTTTCCAGACTTCTGTTGGCAATTTGTGTGCATAACTGATGTTTATTCAAACATAACGTAACTTGATTACTTCTCATGTACTATAAGACTCTGAATCTTATTCTATAATTGTTTGTAGAATGCTTGGATCACCTCCTCCCCGATTGTGATTTCAGGCTCCCCTTCCAACCCGTTCGGATGTAAGATCTAAATTTGTGAAGCAACAAATTCATCAGCCAAAACAGATTCTGGCATTGGCATACCTCCTCTTCCCCCTCGCGCAACCCTATTCGCCCAAGAATTATCTGGCGGATCTCCTGGCGGTGAAGAATTTTCTTCCATAGTCTCGTCATAGATACAATCATCGGAAATCGCCTTATCTTCGGAACTCATCGGAAATCGCCTTACGATAATTACAAGGATATCTTGCCTCACATTACAATTATCTCAACTGAACACAGTTGAAATGATCGAAATTTTTTTTGCCTCACATTAGTTTTTGTATACGAGGTATGTCAAAAGCTGAAGTGATCAACAATTACTACATGGTTCAAAATATGATCATTACTAGTTCATGCAAACCTGAAGAATATAGCAATGGAGATTTTTATGAAGCTCTATCTCCAAAAATGGAGAAAGTGAGGGTAAGACAACCCAATTTCATTTTTTAAGTAAAAAAATCAAAATCTCTAAAATTACATATTTGCCTTTGAAAATTAGAACAAAGCGGGGGTAAAACGGTATTTGGACATAAACTAACGGAAATACTAACGAGTATGATGAAAGGGTGGTTCAATGTTTACAAAATATAATAAAGGGGTAGTTCGTTGCAAAAAGTGATATAAGGGGTGGTTCTGTGCAAATTCATCCAAATATGGGGTGGTTTGACGCAAAAAAAACTCATTTTATTTTATATCTTAAACTCTAAACTGGACCAAACAAACAAATCGGTCAAATAATGTTCAGACTCGGATCATTTGGGTTGGAGTCAAGCGATTCGGTAAAAAATTTAAGTCAGGCGGATCAGGGGGAAATTGTTGAGAAGAAAAATAACCACGTGAATCATTGGAGACCGACGGTGACCCCTTTATCGTTGTCAAACACACTCAAACATTTAATATATTTTAATAATATATTAACACGGATAAGAGTTGAGGGATGAGGGAGATTCCAGAAATAGACAAGGGAAAACCTTACTACACTCATGCTGTCAAACAACCTCAAACATTTAATATATTTTAATAACTTATTAAATTTTCATTTAACGCATATTAAAACTTAATGCAAAATAATACATTATTAATTTAATGCGTCGGAATCCAAACGCACCCTTAATTTCAACATAAAAGTTTATAATGCATTCTCATACTACACCATGAAATTGGTTCTCAAATGCCAACGATGACCAATCAATTGCCGACTATAACACCTTGACATGAACGATTTATTTCGTTCAGCTCCAGCTCTCTCGATGTTAAGTTGTTTATGGAATGAAAGAGTAAAAAACAATTGGAGTAATGAAATATACAAACGATGATAGAGGACTTAGGATTACTTGTTTGCTTAATGATACAACATCACTTGCCTTACCCACAATATGTAGTATAATCAATCCGAAGAGAAGACTTTGGATTCGAGTTGGTAAGCAGATGTGAAGAAATTAGGCCAAGACAAGTAAGTGGACATGATACTACTAACTGTTGATGCTCCAACAAGCATGTTCATGACGACGATCTGCAATTGAATAGCCTCGAGAGGGGAGGCTCCTCCCATTATAAGCCCCGTCATGGCTCCCGGGAGCGAGATTAGCCCCACCGTTTTGGCGTTGTCTAGCACCGGAGATAATGCTATCACCAAAGCTCGTCTCACGTTTTGAAGGATCGCTTGTCTCGGAGTTGCACCTAATGCAAGTGATGTTTCCACCTACAAACAGATTTCAGTTATCTTACATACAACATGACATTATATGTTGAAATGTCACTTAACCAACATTCTCGTATTTTCAATGATAGTTGTATAGAGTTAGGCTATGTTAAGCATTTTATTCAGAATTATAGAATTTAAGCCATATTAGAGGCGTGTATAAAAACACAAATGTTAGGAGATACTCCGGTACCTATCAAAGAACGCAATCAAGACAAAAAATTACATTTTCCTAATTTTCATTCTTTATGCGCTTCTTTTAATTACTTTAGTCTAGTTTGATCGGTTGGATCTGCTCTACGTCTAAATTAGTGAAATAAAGGAGCACGGGGTCACCGACAAGACTATAAAACGAGACATCTAACAACCTCAATACCAACATTGGTTTATAACCTTCCCTTTAAGTTATGCAGGTCTAATATTTTTGCAGCTAATTAGAAATCCACAACAAGTAGGTAATGTTTGGTATAATTTACTTCTATACCTAAATTAGGCAAACCAAAACTTCATTACTATTATGTACAAATTGGAATCAAACGCTCCCATCAACTTTAGACAATAAAAAAGTTTTGTAATCCACAACATTTTCGTTTTCGATCTAGATTCTTGTTACCTTTTCCCCCTTTATTCCATAATATATATGCTTACTACTTGTGGAATGTGGACCATATAATATAATATGTCCAAGCTACTAGCTCTTACCAGATTCGTTTGGCTCTTGATGTCATCGCGAAGCCTCTTCATTGTAACTCCGGTGACCGTCATCGCATTTCCGACCATCATTCCGGCCACCGGAATTATGTAGCGAGGAGTAAAAGGGAATACATTCAACATCACTAGCAAGAACATAGTAACCGACGTTCCCGCCAAAATCGATACTCCGGCCACTATTTTCCCTCGTGGCACGTGCTTCGCACGTTGTCCTGCTGTATACCCTGCCACTGAAACCTGTAATACATATACTTAGTCAGAACGAGTGGCGTACGCACGAATTTACCTCAGGAGCCGCTAAAGTATACGTTGATTAAAACACTAATTTTTTTCATGATTTTTTTCCCGAGGGGCCTCAAGTGGGTCCATCCCTGGTCACAACCAAGACTTTTCACATCTAAAGTTAAGAGAACTAACGATATTTATAATAATAGTCTCTAATGAGTTGTAACAACTTGATGAAGCAAGTATTGTTAATTAGATTAGCATGAAGAAAGAGTAATCAATTGATCATTTCTAAAAGTAATATTCTAAGAAATATACTACAAAATCTAAGTTGAAATGGGCAATCAGAACAGTACAAGATAGATGAGATGAGCACGTAATTTAATTGAAGAAAAAGAAGGAAAGTGCTGACCATGAAGAGATAAGCTAGGAGAATCCAGGCGACATTTTTCTGATTAAAGATGAACTGAAGAACGAATCCAATAACAGAGAGTTGTACAAAAGCTCTTAAGATGGAGTAGATCATCTCTCCTTGGAGTCCAAGCTTCAGGAAATAGGAGAGAGCAACCGCCATTAAAACCACCACGAGAGCAGCCACAGGCTTCGTCATCCCCTTGATGAATTCCGCCAACCATTGCCAATCCATCTTCAAATCTTAATGATAACAAAAGTTGTGGTGAAATTAAATTACTTATATAGGAAGAGAAGAAGAAGCCTTCCCCACATGAAAAATAATGAGATCGATGAGGTGAGATGAGAAGGAAGAAGAAATGGAGGATCTTGTGAAGTGGGCTGCTGTCAGTTTCGTCATTCCTCTGCCATCTTATATCATCACTTTATTTATTTATTATTATTCCCAGCAACTAAGGAAATACTTATTTAAACTCAATCATCTTGGTATAACAGTTTTTTAGATTAAAGTCTCAATAATTTTATAGGTTAAAGGGTTCTGGAGCTCTCTATTGCAATAAAAAATGTTGGTGAGGAATAGTTTGGTGCGCAGGCAGAAAGGGATTGAATATTATACTAGGGTAGTGTGAAGCGGAGTAAATTAATATGGGGTGGGCAGACAGCATGACAGCCATGTAAGATTGTAAGGTACGTACGACCTTATACGAATTCAATGTTTGTTTTTTTCTGGGGAAGAAGAAAAGGTTTTGGAGTTTTGGTGGTATATAGGGATGGAGTTTTCTGGGGACAAACAAACTGGGGATAGCTTATCATACTCCCTATCACCCTCACCTATCTTTCCACGTCCACATGTCACGTGCCTAATCTTGGATTACAATAAACCCTTTCTACTTTCTACAAACTCAAACTTTGTTTATCAACATTTCATCAATGGAAACAACTCATCTCTATCAAATTTGTGTACCTTTGTAATAGATGGAATGACCAATTGTAACCAACCAATACAAACATACACGACACACAGATATTATCCAACTGATTTGGCTTCGCCCGGTAGAAACCAAATACTAAAAGACGATCTTATTCTACCACTTTTACATTGCAGATTTCTTTTCTTTTATGGGCAGCCCATAATGTACAGACCCAAAGGCCCAAAACTCATTTCCACCGAACGGCCCAGTTCTAGTAAAAGGCCTGAAACCATAGCATCCTTAACTAAACATTAATAAAATGTCTTATCTATAAAACACGCGCTTTCGCCATCACTCTTCCAACATCACTCTTCCTCTCCACTCTAGGTTGTCTTTCGCCCTCACTCCTCCAGCATCACGCACCTCAACAACAGTAGGCTGTCTTTCGCCCTCACTCTTCCAGCATCACGCACCTCAACAACAGTAGGCTGTCTTCGCTCCTCTACGTCGCCGACCTTCGTGCTTCAAATCTGTCACCACCTCCTCCTCTGCCGCCGACATTCGCTCAGTAGGTTGGATCTCGAATTCTTCGCCGGCCTTCGCAAAAGTCGAGCCATGGCTGGTCCAAATCGTCGAGGAACCGGCCACCACCTCCTCTAAACCGGAAGAAGGGCCGATTCCTTTCAAGATCTCCTCCGCCTTCGGTCATTTAGCCATGATTGCAGATCTTTGTCGCTCTGATTCGAGATCCAACCTTTCGTTAGGGTTAGAGAAATTAGGGACGAAGCTTGTTTTGATTTGAGATATAAATTAGGGACGAAGCTTACCAAATCAGATTTATGCCGCTCTGATTCGAGATCCAATATGGCGTTACTAAATCAGATCTGTTGACAATTATAGGTAAAGTAGCGAGAGGTGTTTTGAAGGAATTTCTGGCAAAGTATGGGAGACACCACCTTTATGCTACAGGAAAATGATTGGGAGACGCCACCTTTATGCTACAGGAAAGTATTGGCTGGGTATTTATCCTCACATAAATCATTTACTTGTGTATTTAACTTTAGTTAGTGTTGTAGAACATAATTTATTTGCTATCCGTTTGAATATTGGTATAAATAACCTGAAATCTGAGCAGTAAAATATTAAAGATGAATGGATTACACTCTCCCGGGACATCTGATATATTCTCTGCACAGCCAATGCATTATTTTCTCTGCATTTTGTTAGTATGCCTTGAATCTGAATCACACACTGCGACAGGTAGCACGAGGCTCTTGCTGCAATGGGAGAAGAGATGGAGTCTCTTCATAAGAATCAGACTTGAGAGCTAGTCAGATTGCCTGCTGATAGAAAGGTAGTCACTTGCAAGTGGGGTTTCAGGAAGAAAGAAGGAATGTCTGCTGCAGAGGGTATAAAGTACAAAGCAAGAGTGGTTGCAAGAGGTTTCAGTCAGAGAGAGGGAGTAGACTACAACGAGATCTTCTCACCAGTAGTCAGACATACCTCAATCAGGGTGCTACTAGCGATAGTTGCACATCATGGAACTTGAGCAACTAGATGTGAAAACAGCTTTCCTACATGGAGAGTTGGAGGAGGAAATATACATGTCTCAGCCATATGGTTTTTAGGTTCCAGGAAAGGAAAATCATGTTTGCAAGTTGAAGAAGTCCTTATATGGGCTAAAGCAGTCCCCGAGGCAGTGGTATAAGCAGTTTGACACTTATATGAAGCAGCTTGGTTACAGCAGAAGTCCGTATGATTGTTGTGTGTACTACAATGACCTGCAGGGTGGTTCACGCATTTATCTGGTTCTGTATGTTGATGATATGCTGATTGCTGCTAAGAATTAGTCTGATATTCAGAAGTTGAAGGGTTCTCTCAGTGCAGACCTTGATATGAAAGATCTGGGTGCTGCTCGCAAGACTTTGAGAGTTGAAATCTATAGGGAAAGGGAGAAGAGAAAACTCTTCCTCTCACAGGAAGGGTACATCAAGAAGATATTAAGCAGGTTTGGAACGTCTTTAGCAAAACCTATAGATACTCCAATGGCATCTAACAGCAAGTTGGAAATGTACACTGTTCAAACTGATGAGGATCAGGAGTACATGTCTCGAGTCCCATATGCCAGTGCAGTTGGGAGTTTGATGTATGCTATGGTCTGCACTCGACCAGATCTAGCATTCGTTGTTAGTGTGGTAAGTCGATACATGGTCAGCCCTGGGAAGGAACATTGGCAAACTGTGAAGAGGATTTTCAGGTATCTTAGAGGTACCTCAGATGTTGGTCTTTGTTATGGAAATGACACTCAGTGTTTGGTTGCTGGCTATTCAGATTCTGTTGTATGGGCTTTATTGGGCCCATCAGTTTTGTTGTTGGGCTTAGGGTTGTTTAGCGCTATATATAGCGGCTTATGTGTAAACCCTAATTGTACCGAAACTGTAATCCGCCTCCTTATAATCTGATCTCCCTCTCCTGTGGACGTAGCCAAATTTGGTGAACCACGTAAACCTCTGTGTCTTTCTTGCGTTTATTGTTCTCGTTTCGTTTCTGTTACAATAAATTTCTTTGCCATATGTCCATTTTGGCACTTTATATAGAAAAATCTGGAGCCCTTTCTCAGTTCTTAATTGCCTCACTGTGACTGAAATTGAGATAAAATATGTAATACTATATTTTAGCTTCTCCTCGTCCAATTTGAGGCATTTTCTGTACAATATCTTATGCATGCATGAGACTGTAATGATCTTTACTTGATTGGGATTTTTTTCATAGGATGGAAATGAAGTTTTCTTCAGGATCAAGAGATCCACTCAATTGAAGAAGCTTATGAATGCGTATTGTGACAGACAGTCTATTGATTTCAATGCCATTGCTTTCTTGTTTGACGGGCGAAGACTTCGTGCAGACCAAACCCCTGGTGAGGTCCGAAATCCATGCCTTGTTTTCATATTTTCGTTTGTTTCTTCACAAAAACTTGATGGATTAAATTTTTTTTCCTGCTGCAGCTGGAAATGGAGGATGGTGATGAGATACTATTGCTTGTCGTGTGTATGCATCTCAGTATATGAAGTCATAATGGATTTCTACTAGCTATTAGTTGTTTTGACACGTTGTTGGTCAAGATTTTATTGGTGCTGGCAGAGTATTGAGTCGTGTTGACAAGTTATTAGCGGTGTTGACAAATTATTGTTCGCGTTGACATTTTAATTACTCGTGTTGTATGTTGTTGACCGTTTATTAGTCGTGTAAACAATTTATTTAGTTGGGTTGACAACTTATTTAGTCGTGTTGACAACTTATTATTCTTGTTGTCAGTTCTGTTAAAAAATTTGTTGACAACTCTGTTAAAAATTTTGTTGACAACCCTGTTAAAATTTTTGTTGACAGCTCTGTTATAATTTCCACGTCAGCAAATGGGTATTTACTTATAACTTAAAAAAGCGATGCAAAAACTTAAAAAACATTACAGTTAAATACCAAAAACTGGTTGTGAGAAAGGGTCAGACCCTGTGTGAGCCTCTAAATTATAATGCATCATATACACTCAGCTTCTGCATATACTAATCAAGGCTAAAAAGAGAAGATTTATATTAAGGTTGAGTTATTGATTCTAGGATGTATGTACAACAAGTCTCGACAAATTTTATTAATTCTAAGAGTATAGAAATCGACTTTACCAATGATGTAAGGGATGCCTTGCTCAATCATTCCCCAACCAGCCAGTTCAAGATTCATAGTTACCATAATTTTGGCCACTGATCATCCCTCAATCCTCTGATATTCGCATAAGCTGTTGAGTAAACACATGCATATCCAATTAAAATGAGGCAAATAGATGAGAAATAGACAGACTAAAGGAAAGAGAGCTTACTGCAGGAAACCCAAGATTGTTATTGTGCAAACTAGAAGACTTTACTAGAGCTTCCCACTTGGGTTCAGCTGCTGATGGCTTCAAAGTGAGGCTTTTGGGACCGAGAAATGATTTCGAAGGAGGACGTCTAGAGGAAATTGATGGTAAGGCATGAGAAAGCCAAGATTCTGATGGACATTTCGGCAATGGCAGAGGAAGCAGCTGTAAGGAATCAGCATCTGGAAGCCCAGGATGCTGAATTTTTCGGTCTCTTGACCTTGAATTTATAGCTCCATACTCTGCAATTTGTGTGGAGTCTATGCACAAAGTTTGCTCAATTTCATAAGTGAAATCTTTACTTGCTGCAGGAATTCCAAGAAAACCTGTTTCTTTGTTCATCAGGGAGTCGTGTGATACACTTTTGTAGGGAACTATGCTATTACTCTCCAAACTTGATATCCCGGATAGTTCATCCAATTTCAAAGATGCACGTTGTAGGTTATGATTTTTCAGTTCATCCTTGAGATCATTCTCCCCAACGCGCAAGTTGGATTTTTGGTAGATTGCCAAGCGTCTTCTTTCATAGACTGCATCTCTGACAGCCTGCAAAATATATAGGAGTAGGTCTTTTTAAAATGCAACCTTGTTTTGTTTCCACACAAAGTATAAGAAATCCAAATGAAATAATGCCCTTCACCTTTTCACACTCGTCGTAAATGCAGGAATTAGTATATTTCTTGGGTACTTTACTACGAACTGATGGCAAAGATGCAGCTCTCATCCCTCGTATGGGATTGAGCTGACAAAACCTTGGAAGTAAACCACAAAGTTTATTGGATATGTTTTCAGTTCCATCCTCATCCTCTTCTTCTTCTTCTTCTTCTTCTTCACTTTCATCTTCGAGATATTGAGGTAAAGAGGTTGGCGTATAGTAATACCGCGGAGTCTGCTTAACTTCTCTCGGTTTTGGTTGTTCAATGCCAACAGGAGGCAGCTTTCTTGATCCAAATTGAGAAGGAGTCTCAGAAGCCACCGCTGCCTTAGCTGCCGGCAAAAATCTACCCATCATGAAATCCCGTGTCTTTGGATCCAACAAGGGTCTGGATGATTCCATACCTGCAGGCTCATGATCCAATCCACTCAAACCACTAACGCTACTACAGTTGAAAAAGAAAGACTCGTTTCGTGACAGCGAGTCAAGTGCATCCAAGTAGGTTGAATTTCCATCATCTTCAGAGTGTGAGCTGTCGTCGTATTCCTCTGATGCCTGATACGCATCTGAAATACAAACACCATCAAATCCGCGTTGGGAATTCGAACTACAAGAGGAGTCCTTTGAAAGCTTATGACCTGGTGGAAGCTTTGGAGGAGCAGGAGGGAGAGCTTTGATTTGTAGTTTGGTCTCTGTGTATTTTGGTCTTCCTGGGATCTGTTCCCACTTGAAAGGAACGGCTGCAGGGTTATTCATTGGACCTGATTTCAGCTCTGGTTTGTAGTAAGGAAAATAACGTGTGCTAGAAGGAGGATTAGCGGTTTCCTTCTTCTCTATATCTGCAAGAGACGAGCCACGCCTCACTGAGAGGAGAGGTCGGTTAAAATTCAGTTGCTTGTCCTCCTCCATAAGATTTCCCAGCATAAAAAACGTCTGCAAAACAGTGAGGAAGAAGATAGAAATTACAACCCATGAACTCGAAATCGCACCAGCTAAACATGTATATACGATGAACGGCACTGATAAACAACAATAGGTTCACTCATTGTCACAATACAAATACTAGTAGCAATATAGCTTATAATAGACCCAAGCGAAATGCAGGCTACAACGAGTATCAGGAAGTCAATTATAGGACAGAAAAGTTCAATAACAGAATCCAAGCAAAGCAGATGTAAAACTGCAAGCTATTGACTGTAGAATTCATACAATGCTACATTAGAAACGAGAGTTCATTAAAGATGTTAGCAGCTGCAGCTCTTTTGTCGAACCACGGGAGTTTCAAATAAAACTTCAGAGCACAAAACCTCCCTAGTCGACTGGTCCCCTGCCACAGCAAAGCATCAAATAAACACACACGTTATAAACTTATAATCACATTAAGCTTCAGTGCTTAATTGGAATAATGCCTTAATTAAAATTCAGCACAGTCAGTAACTCAGAATTAACCTTGCCATTCTGGACTAATAACTAAAACTGTACTATCTACTCTTCTGTCAACACCAAACAAGTGAGTGTCTGTAACAAACATGCAACAACTTCAACCAGCAATATGGTCCCCTATGAACTTTCATGTTAGGCAAAAGACATAACCTCTTTAATCTTCTTACCTCATACTATTTCTAATTTGCTCCTCCATCATGCAGTTGTAAGGAAAAATTAAATAAAAATAAGAGATCAATGTTTGTTGGGAGAGTCACCCACACAGCTCGAACTCTAGATGTAAGGTTAGTAAGGGAGTCCCCTAACCGCTGAACTAGAAGGGGAAACAAAAAAAAAAAAAAAAAATTGAGATAGTTTCATAAATGAAGACCAGCTATCCGACCAAATTTTTCACAATTCTATAACTCAGCAATAAATACAGCAAAATTTTCAAAGCAGTCGTCAGGGAAAATCCTATTGTGACTACAGTTAGAAAGTGAAGCAGAAAAACAATCTTCCAGGAACAGAATCACTAGTAAAGCTATCAAGTTTCAAAACCCTAACCACGAAAAATTCCATAGAGCAAGTTTACATATTATTCGCAATCAAGTTCTGATAGAGGAAGCAGGAAAAGGGATAAAAAAAAGAATTACATATGATTCTCCCAAAATCGGTAGAATTTTGCTAGTAGAAGGCCGAATAGTAGTAGAAAAGAGGGCAAGAGATGAAGTGAAGTACTCCGCAAGGAAGAGCGATGAATTCAGGAGGTTTTTTTGATGATAAGGATGGCGCTCACTCCAAGAAGCAAGAACAGATGAAATAATGCTTTTTGCAGTGGTTAAGAAACGATTATGCATGGGGATTGGAATGTTGTGAAATTTACGATTCTGGGTAATTGTTCCCTTACCTCATTTACTGTGAATTTTGGTGTGCAGAGGTAAGAGGTGTTGGATAATGTGTGATTGCATTTACTCCAATGGAATATGGGTGATGCACTGAGTATGAGAGAATTTGAGGCGGAGGTGAAGTAAATAATTTGGGTGTCAAATCATATCCATCTCGTGTGTCATCATTTCTGAATTAGTCCAGTGGTAGTACCCTACCTCTTGACCTGAAATAATGCGGGGATGACTCACTCGGCCTATCGCTCAAGCCTACCGCATCGACATGATTGTCACCTTCCCAAAAGTCTATTTGGTAAAGAGAATAATGTCCAAGTTGTAACTCTTAAGCCTACCACATCTAAACAAAGGATGCTCTTATTTCCCCTCGTCTCAGATGCTGTTTACACGTCATATAGTTCGTCTAACTTAAACGAGTTCGCATAGTTCGCTTAAGTTAAGCGAAAGACCAGTTCCAGGGGTAACAACATATTTTAATGAAAAAATGAACATTTTCCCGCGAAAAAATTTCAAATTGTAGGGTCTGGGGTTTACCTAGTTCGCTTAGGTTTAAGTGTTCGCCTACATTAGGCGATAAAAGGTAATGTTGATCGTCTATTTTAGGCGAGCAATATTTACTAAATTAAGAAATCTAGCTGTTTGAAAATATGACCGTTTTGAATACAACGGCCATATTTTCAAACGACCAAAAAATTTCGTCGTTATATATTCAATAGATCCCAAAAAAAATGGTATTATGCTCTTACAAAATGGATGAAAGTGAGAACTTGTTTGATGAAAGTGGGAACTTGTTTGAGAGCGGAGACGAAAATGTGGAACAAGATGAATTGGACCAAGAAGTTGAAGTCGGTGTCCAAGCTGAAGTCGGGGAAGAAGCCGAATTTTGGAATCCGATCGACGATATCTTCATGGTTAGTGTTGCATCCGGTCTACGAAATTAGAAATTATCTTAGTTGTGTGAATACGAGTAGATATTATCTTAGTTGTGTTATGTTTGACATGCGTAGACGTATATGCTAAATTCCGATTGTTGAAATAATAGGTCATTTGTAGAAAATAAAATAAAGCATTTATATAGGTTATTTGCTCTTGCCCTAATCTTGTATAAAATTCGATATTAGAAATGATAGGTCATTAAATGAAAAATTTCATTTAATTGGCGGTTTATTGAAAAATTTCATTATAATAGGGGGAAGATTATGGAGATAACTTCCGTACCGGCCAAGTTTGGGATAGTATGAACGAAATGGTTAAATGGGCGAAAGAGGTAGCAAAAGGTTTGTTGATTGTTTAGGTGAAAGCTCACACAAGTCCGTACGCAATCACCTTGACATGCGATAAATATGGTCCCCCGATACATAGGCTAATGGGTCCACGTCAGCGTGAATGTAAATCAAAGAAGTGCGGTTGTAAGTTTGAGTTGCATGGGTGTCGTAGGAAAGACGAGTTCAAGAATCTTACGGACAAATGGGTCTTGGATGTCGTACATGGCTCCCACAACCACAAGCTTACTAGCCTTCATGGGAATGCATTCATCGGTCGGATGACAGAGGAGGAGGAGAAATGGGCTAGGAATGAGGCTGACGAGTGCAAGACAGCGAAAGTAATTCTTATCGGGATGAAGAAATTAAATTGTTCCCTGGAAACATGACGACTATGAGACAAGTGGAAAACTTTTTGCAAAAAATAAATTACGAGGATCGTGGGGAGTTGACGGTTACGCAATGGTCTCTTGTTTTTTTGAAAGACAATGGGTACGTCTATTATCCTCTTCGGAATGTGGATAAAAATAATGAGGTCGAGATATTGTTTTTTGCTCACCGTGACTCCCTACGGCTGTTGAAGAAGTTTCCGCATGTTGTGATCGTTGATGTCACGTACAAGACAAATAGGTATGTAATTGATTTTAATAATAGTTCGTTGTATTTATTAGCTATACTTTAGGTAGATAAACTCTCTATGTTCGTGATACGTTTATCGATAGGTACAATATGGCTTTGGTGGAGATGGTTGGTTTCACCAGCACTCAGAAGACGTTCAACATTGCATATGCATTCAGCCGACACGAGGAGTATTTCAATTACCGGTTCATTATGAAGTGCCTTAGGAATCAGTTTGAGGAGCTAGGAGTAATGCCAACCGCTGTGATGACAGACTGTGACGTTGCTCTTATCAAAGCTATTAAAGATGTTTTTCAAGACGTCTCGTTAAAACATCTCTTATGTTGGGTTCATATAAAAAGCAACATCAAGGCACATGCCGACCAGGTTATAAAAGACAGTGCGCGATCTGATATGTTTGTAAACCAGTGTTGGTCAATATTTTGTTCAACCACAAAGGAAATTTACGAGGAGAGACTCGCTGCATTGAGGAGAGGTCGGTTGAAGGGTCTTGTTAGATACGTCGAGAGACAATGGTTGACTCCTTACAAGGAAAACATAGTTAGAGCGTGGATTGATCGCTCTCTTCACTTCTGCACGAGGACGACAAACAGGTATTATTTTGAGCTTTGTGTTGTTGAATTTATTACGTAATTGTAAATATAAACAAAATGTATCATCATGATAGGGTTGAGGGGATGCATCGTGTGTTAAAAGATATTATTGCATCCACCAGAGGCGGCTTTAACAGGGTGACAGTTAGGATACACCATTCAATCATCTTTCAAGTGGATCAGATAAGGGCGTCAATGAACAAGTCAATGAATCTAACACCGTCGAGGTTCAGTGATCCAGGTTTTCCAGAGCTTGCACAAATGGTGTTTTCAAGGCTAATCCGCAGAGTCTCGGCTTGGTGTTTTTCGCTGTTGTTTGCCATGTTCGATCGGATACTGAAGGACGACTATGCCGATTCATGCGACGATCCTTGGGTGAGAGATTGTCTTGGACTACCTTGTATCCACGATATTGTGGACGCTATCCTTAATAAGACCGCTCTCACACCCGATTCCGTTCATGACTTCTGGAAGGTATTGGATTGGGATCTCGATCCAATATCATTTGCACGTTCTGACGACAATGTTCAGATATCAGTTCCAGAGATGAGATTGCGTGAGATGTGGGCTAAAGTGGAAGATCGGACTTTGAACATGGCCACGTTATGGCAAGTGAGTGAACTTTATATTGCCTTGGAGCATCCAGAACATAATACGTTTATGGAGCCGACAGAGGATCCAGACATAAAAGGTAAGGGGAGACCACCCGGTTCGAGGAACAAGCGAGGTCAGTCTCCGACTAAGGAAAAGAGTCACGGTGAGCACGTAAGAGAGAAATTACTTGAAAATGAGGCAAAAGCAAAAGAGGCAAAGGAGGCAAAGGAGGCAAATGGGGAAAATGAGGCAAAGGGAAAAGGGAAGTCGAAAAGGCCCGGACGTCCTAGAAAGCAAGTAACTTTCGATGAGATTGACGATGAAGATATGTCTTCTCAACCCCAACCAACGCAATCGCAGTCTGAACATGACGTTTGGCCTGGTGAATCAATGATTCATTGTGGGGTGGACTTCTGGGTGAATAATATTGACTACTTCTGGTATGGCTACATTAGACAAGCTCAAGATGTACGTTCAGACGGACATTGTGGATATCGATCATTGACTGTACTAAGGGGAATGAACGAGGGTAGCTATCCCTTGATTTGGAGCGAGATGGCAGCAGAGTTGCATGTCAACCGACAATATTGGGAGCCGATACGAGCACAAACACGAGGAGGGACATGGGATCAAATGATGTTTCAAATTAGCTATGTGAGGTCCCCTTGCAATAAACCTTATTGGCTTGACATGCCATTCATGGGTTTAGTGTTTTCCACCTTGTACAACGTTGTGGTCGTCGTCTTATCTTCCTACCCTATGATGTGTTTACCAATAAGGCCATCTGGACCAGATCTAGCTCTTCCGCCACAAGTTGTTACCATAGCACTCGTAGGGGTTAAGAACCACTGGATCCCAGTAATGTGGCGTCTCTCTACGCAATAGTTAAAAGCTACATGTTTATTGTCGTATTCTAACGACCATGTTTGTGTGTGTTTGTAATTTAACAGGTGTCGCTCACTGATGTGGCGTCATTACCACCCATTACAGATGCTTGGAGAAGACATTGTGATCCAAGAATCGCATGGTGGGAAACCCAGTTTGCACTGAGATTGCAAGAGTTTAAGGAATGTCGCTTATAGTTTGGGGAAAATCTGGATTATTACATCTAGTTTATGGATATGATTAGGAGTTGAATTGTCGTACAATTTGGTTTTTCTGTATGACTAGTTATATCACCATGTTTTATTTTCATTTGTTCTGACTAAATGTTTCCGTACAATTTATTGTTTTCTGTATGACTAAATGCAATACGCACATCAAAATGACATGAGTCAATTTTGGAAAAGTGCCAAAATGTGACCAAAATGATGCCACAATGTGACCAATAACACCATTCGACACAAAACAGTACAAAACGACTCAAACCAAATCAAACCAGATTTCTTAATAACCATAAACAACTAATACATAAAAAGGTTCTTGCAACATAATAAGGTTAAACGGAGTTCCAAGTAGTTCTAATCAAACAACATTCAAACCAACAAGCAAACAAAGAAGTAGATAAATTCTCAAAATAAAGATCTAACGAGGAGGGTTGAACGGCCTGAAGAGTTTCCCGTTCCTTCCGCTGCATCTTCCGCAGTTCCTTGCGCTGCATCTTCCGGAGTTCAAGCATCTCAAAGTTGTCTGCCACGCTAGACGCCGTACTGATATCAGTTTCTTGATCGGACAACTCGTGGATGTTGTTGGTTGGGGAACTCAAAGTTTTCCTCGATTCTCGCACCATCCGACACCATTTTATTTTATTAGTCGTTTTCCTTGATTCTCGCACCATTCGACGTTATTAGTCGATTCGCAAGTCCAAAATATCATAAAAAGAAAGATACGTTATACATACAATAATCCAAACTGTAAAAATATGTCAAACCGAGCAATCTAATCTCTACCGCCCTGACTACCTAAAGCATCGGCGTCCCCACCACCCTGACTACCTAAAGCATCGGCGTCCCCACCACCCTGACTACCACTACCTTGGCCTGGATCATAAAGAGAATGTGTAAAAATATGCTGAGATGCACGAGGAGGAGGGGGAGCCATCGGAATAGACTCGTCTACCAGTACATGTAGAAAACTCCTCATGAGATCAACAACCTCTTGCCGGGAAATCATGTCGGTCATATATCTCGGTGTGTCTATATAACTCCTGATCATAGCAGCAACTAACTGGTTCCGCTACATTCGTAAAACAATAAAATTAGATTCGTAATTTTATAAGATATTCAGAATCATTAATCAAATAAAACTAATAAAACATACCGCAAGAGTGTCAACAGACGGATTAGGATGAATAGGACCATCTGGACGATCCTGGCGAATAGATGTGGGATCCACATATATGTGCGAGACGTCGTCCAACCAGTCCAAGTAGTCCTCAGTCACTCCCCAGAAGTCTGAGGCTCGTGGCTGCTCAATCTGGTACAACGGCCTAGGTTCCTCATCCTAGATCAATGACAACTCAGGGGGGAATTGCACGGTGTAGTGGTAGATGCTCTCGGTGCGAATGACCTTGATAGGCTCCAGCAGAGGCTCACGAGGGATCATCTGTATATGTCCGAACTGGCGGAGTACATGGTCCGGATAATACGCCTCCTCTATATCCATGGAGCGTAATAGGCCTCTGAAGAGTGAAGGTGCATACCGTGGTAAAGTAAGGTCGACCCTAGCAAATGGCTTCCACTGAACCTGTTATAACAATTCAGAATATGTTATCATGTGCACACTATAAATGGAAAGACAATAATTAATTAAATAATAAATCAGTATACCTCCTCATATCTAATCTTGTCAAGCAACCGGCATATACGGATCAAACGATTGGGATCCTGCTCCTGTGGGACCTCTTGTCCATCCCTAAAAGTTGCTCCATCCGCTTGCTGGGAAGCAGGATCCATGACATAGTGTCCGCGGAAATGGGGAAAGTAAGCCCATATCCACGACTGTAGAATACGAATGAACGTCACAAATGAAAAAAGTTAATCACTAATTTTAAATTAAGTAATCAAACAACGATTACTTACCCTCAACAGTATGCCACAACTTCCTACGCCCTTCGCCTTTGTTCTAGACGCCTGTCCTAAATTTCTGTACAGAAAGGCCAAGAAACCGGCTCCCCAGGCAAAACGGCTAGTCGCTGAGTGATCCATCACGAGACCCAGTATCCAATGCTTCAGCTTGTTGGTCGTCTTGTCGACGAACATTGTTGTCCCGAGCAGAATCCATAGGTACAACGATGCGACCAACCCCTCGTCCCTCTCGGGTGCCTTCATCATATCCTCTAAGACCTTCTTAACTATAGCCAAAGGAACACATGATGTCTTTTTCCACTGCTTCACCTGTTTCATGTCCACCCCAAGGACAATAGCTATCAACTCCATGACCTTCTCCTCTGGCACATTAGGGAGATAGGTACAACTCCGCCCGTCTATGGGCACACCAAGAATCTCAAAGACATCGTGCAATGTAATAGTCATCTCGCCCCATGGAAAATGAAAGGAGTTGGTCTCGGGGTGCCATCTCTCCACGAATGCAGATATCAAAACACTATCAATTGCTCCGGTGCCTAGCCTCCTGAGATGTGTAAGACCACTACGGCTCGCTATCTCGAACCATGAGCCTTGCTCGTGTCTCACATATTTCTTGAATTCGTTGGTGAATCCCGTATGCGTGTAAATCTTCAAAACCTTACGCGTCTGCACAATCACAAAATATAATTAATTTAATTACTAAAAAATAACAAATGTTAAAAAGAAACCTAAAAATTATATATTCTAAACGTACCAAATCCAAAGGCACCGCCTGAAGCTCAGGAGCATCTTGTAGGGTCTGATCGCCCTCAGCAGCAGCAGCAGCCTCCGCAGCAGCGGCGACGGCTTCATCCGCTTCTATCTCAGCCCGAGTCCTTCTTTTTCTGCGTACAGGAAGCTGTGGCAGCACCTCTGGGACTACTACCTCCGGTACAGCACGATCGGTGAGCCTCCATATAGATGAGGCAATATGCGTCTCAAAACCAGTGAGGAGAAGACCATATCGAGGACCTCCATCGGGAAAAAATAAACTAGGTCCTAAAACATCTGCATCTGCTGGAGCGGGTGCGGGAGGATGAACGGGGCGATCTGAGTGCGATACGGGTGAACGGGGCGGTGTCTGTACTCGGTGTACTCCGTCTCCAATAGGTGGGGATGAATCATGTGTGGCCATAATGTAATCCATCAAAAAATCATGTGCCGGTATGACTGGATCATCCTCTAACGCTATAACCGCATCATCTGTAACCAAAAATCGCCCCTCTAAAGGAGTCTCATCTACAATCTGCTCATCAATATTGACATCGATATCCATATCATGCTCAGTAGCAACATCCTCCATGCTGACATCCTATGGCCTCTCCAATGATGCCTTAACTTCTGCAGCACGAGTACGTGTAGCTTTGGAAATGCCCAATCGAGGCGGTTGCCTGGCCTCTTTTGAGGCTCCCGCCGATGTATGTGTTGTAGATGGCTCGGGAACTGGTGTCTGTGCACTAGATGGCTCAGACTCTATATCTAACCTTGCAGCTACACCCCTCCTATGATCACTATCTGTGATCACCCTTGGAGGATCTAAATGTCTATCAGCTACAGGTGTCGGACAAACCGGGACTCCCAATGCAGCACTGATGAGGCTAAAGTCATAGTGCCAAATCAAAGAAAACTCTAAACACTAACTAAAGTATAGCAAGCAAGTAGAGGTCGAACCCAAGGGAATAAAAACACCAATCACTATGCAGTCAAGCGAAATACCAACTAACGAACAAGTAACAAGTAACCAAGGGGGGGTTTTGATTGTATGGAACACAAAAGTAACAAGTATCAAGCAAAGAAGTTTGGGTGAGAATATTATGCGAAGGGGTTTCACCTAGCAAGTATCCACACAACAGTCAATCAAGTTGATCATAGATTTATCTCAAGTTCTATTCAATCCTAGGGAATGTTCCTATTCCAATCTTTAATATATCAGCAGGCCAACCGGTCCTGAAAAGACTTGCTATTCAGCAATCAGGGAAACCTCTCAAGATTAGATGAAATAGCAGCAAAGGGCACAAGAATCATAAGGATGCATGCAATAACTTACAACCGTCAAGTATTAACATGCAATCAATTCTCTTTCATAAAAGCAATCAACTACCAGATCATGCAGATATGAGTGCTACAATGACAAGGAATTCCACCGTATATTCCTAGTCTAGCAATAGAAAACTATCAATCAAACTAGGTGATCAAGCTAGCAAAACTAATAGAAATCAATAGATGAAGAACAAGAGAATTAATACAAACCCATAGGAAAAGAACAAGAGTTTAGAAATCTCACAACTTAATAACTGAAGGTTTCAACCGCTAAGTAAAACAATGGAGATTAGTTCCTGCTCATGGTTGCAGAACTAAATTGTCTGATGGAAAAGATGATGGAAAAGATGATGGAAAAGATGGAAATAACTAGGGTTCTTAAATAGAGAACTAACCCTAAAATATATGGTAAAAAATAAATACTAAACGAAATAATAAAATAAGGAAAAAGAAATAAAATAAACGAAGGAAAATAAGGAAAGTCTGGAATGTCTTCGGCCTTGTTGTGGCGATCACCATAGATGTCTGGCGATCGCGGTCTTCATGTAGCGTCTGTCGTGGTCTCTGTCGCCCCATGGCGATCGCCGTAGAGTCATGGCGATCGCCATGATCTCTCGAACTCATGTAATGCCTCTGTTGTATAATGGCGATCGCCATAGTGATGGTGGCGATCGCCGCTGATCCGCAGAATGTCTTCAAGTCTTCATGTCTTCAATCTTTGATCCTCTTCTTCTTCGGTTCTGGTCTTCATTTCTTCACTTCTTCATAAACAACTCAGAATATAACAATAGCTCCAAATACTTGTGATAACACTCCTAAACTAATGTAATAACCCCAAGTTACGCCATACAAAGTGTAGCGTATCAAGCATGTACACCCTAAATTATTAATTTCTTAACGCTATTATTCACTAATAAATTTACGATCAATTCAAAGGACAACTAAAAGATCCTCCGAGAAAAACATATAAATTCAAAGGACTTGGTCCATGTACGATAATTAAACAATCATACAGAAACAATTTAAATTGGATAAATTCAATTTTGACAACTACGACAATCATGCATACACAATTTAAATTCAACTACGACAATCATGCATAAACAACTTATATTCAATTACCACAATTTCCATTAACCTACGATAATTCGAACAATCATACATAAACAATTTTTAATGGTCATGCAAACACACTTTCGATTTAATTACGATAATCAACTTACGTTAGAAGAATTAAGATTACGTACCTCACGACGATTTCTGGGTGCCGGAGTCTTGTAGTCTTGTCGGGTTTGCCGTTTTCTAGCCCCACCGACAATCTGAAATTGCCCCGCGCCAACCTCAGTCCCTCCCTCCGCCCGAATCTCCTTCGTCGATTCCCGCAGTCCCCCGCCCACCTCAGCATCCCCCTCCCCACCAGCGCCCTCCGCCCGAATCTCCTCCGTCGATTCTCGCAATCCCCCCCCCACCTCAGCATCCCCCTCCCCACCAGTGCCCTCCGCCTGAATCTCCTCAGCAACCCTCTCTCCACCAACGCCCTCCCCCGTAGATTCCCGCATCTCCCCCGCCTGAATCCTAAACTCCCCACTACCGCCCACCTCTGCAACGACCTCCCCACCAACTCCCTCCCCCGCTTGAATCCCGACTGCTCCCTCCTCTGCAACTGCCCCATTTTTTTCACCCTCCAAAGCCATGGAATTAAGTAATTGAAGAAGAAGAAGAACTGAAGAAGAAGATTAGATGAAAGAAGAAGAACGATCGTTGCTGCAATTTTGAAAAAGAGGCGGAGAAGAAGCTGACCAGGGGAAAAGAAAAAGACTACCTAATATAAGCGAACAGTCTGTTCGCTTACTTTAAGAGAACAAAGCCTAAGTTGTTCGCTTATATAAAATTACAAAACTCAGAATTTCTCTATTTTTCTGTGAAATTTGTTTTTTTTTTGTAAAAAACTGTTGTTCGCCTAACCTAAGCGAACTAGGTAAACCCCAGACCCCACAATTTCAAATTTGTCGCGGGAAAATGTTTATTTTTCATTAAAATATGCTTCTCGCCTAACTTAAGCGAACAAAGTTTGAATATTTCCCAGAATTACACAATTTTTCCTATTTTACCTCTGGAACTGGTCTTTCGCTTAACTTAAGCGAACTAAGGTATTTCGCCTAAGTTAGGCGAACTATATGGTGTGTAAACAGCATCTAACAAGAGTGGGAATAGCAGCATCCCTAAACAAAGGTCGAATTCCTATTAGCCAGCCGAATAGGCCCGTGGTGGTACTCATGATGGATTCCGAGACAATCGACTTGTTAAAATACGAATGACAATCAGTGTCGGTCCAAACTTTATAATTTAAAGTTAAAATATAAATTGAAGTGAAAAAGGAGGAATGAAGAATTGAACCCTTCCTATGTTATGAAATGAACTAGTGTTTGTCCCGTACGACGTACGGGTAACGATATAATTTATTAATCAATAAAAAATTCATAATTTAGAGGTTCTCCTATCCATATAGATGGTGACAGGTTGTCGACAACTTCTATTTCTCTGAAGTCGTAATAAGTAACATCAATAGAGCTTACTATTAAACCATAATATGCACTTGAAATGCTAATAGAATAATTTTCATAAGAAATATGGTATCCGAAATGAAATATATGAGGAGGAACCATGAATCCAATTGATACTTGATTAGACATGGATGGAAACAAATTCATTCACATATAGAAACAAATTTACAAATCCTAACAAATTAAATTAGGAGATAGAAGTTGTAAAGCTTGAAAAAAAAATCAATTAAACGATAAACAATGAACATGCATATCTTTCGTAGAGATAGCGGCGAAACAGAGTCCATAACAAATAGTAAATAAAGTGATAAGATGAATATGTCATTTTTAAATGTAAGCCTCAACATCAAGCAAAAATTTAGAGTTAGTGAAATATTGATTTTATCAAATTGAGCTTTTGTAAATTTGGAGTTAGTGGAATAGTGTGATGTTTGAGTGAGATAGTGGTTAAAAAAATTTACTCAATTTATTTTAAAAGGGGAAATAATAAAAGAGAAATACACATGTCTCCACTCAAATTTCGCTAGGTGGTGCAAATTTTTGTGAAGACGTGGCTTCAGCTTTAATATTGTATATAGTAGATATACCGATTCTTCACATTTTTATCTTCAATCTCTGAAAAACCTTTAAGGTAAATAGCATCATATATCGCTACACAAGTTCTTTTTGTGTTATTTTTAGCCAGGAACATAGACATATACCTACTATTAAATATAACAAAAAAACGAAGCACCTTAAAGTGCGAAAAACGAAGCATATTGGACCACATGATGCAATTGATCTACGACTGAAATCTAAAAATGATATTTAATAAACAACGAATATAAATGAATTTTTATACCAAAAATCTTATTTGATCAAATTATCATAGGTCAATTTTTAATAAATTTAAATAAATTGATTTCAACATATATAAAACTCTATAATTTAAAAACTACTATAACGCAAAAATATAATCTTTTCTCTTATTTATTAAGAAATCAATCTTTTTTGTGATATGTCATATCATAAAAATAAAATTATAAATTTGTAAAATAACTTAATAGGATAACGGAGGTCAAAATCTAAAACATTAACACATAAAAATCTTTTGTAATCTGAAAGATCTTAAGCAATCGTTTTGTGATATTTTTGCACATGATTTTCTAAATTTAATCATTTTTTTTAAGAAAATTATAATAAAAGTTAAAAATCACGACCAATAGAGGAAGGTGGCATAGCTAGAATTAGAGGAAAGTGTTTTGCTTTAGTAGTTATATAGAGATTCTTGCGAAATTTGTTGAATACAACCTTTATTAAGTGCATTTGTTCTATTATACATAAAATCTGAACAAATAATCTATGAACCAACAAATAATATATGAACTATAATATATGATTTCTACTTTAATAACCAACAAAATTTAACTTCATAAGTTCAACTATACATTACAATACTACAATACTATCACTAGCATCAACATTGACTTCCTTATATTCTTCTTGTGCTGCATAATCTTCTGCAGTAAGTCAGTAACCATCAGATGAGTTTGTCCGTGTCTTATGTGATAATCTTGTATAAATTTATGAACATAGAGCTATATATTCTATACGTCAACACTCTAAAGCTATCAATGGTTTTTATGAACATTGACAATCTGATTCTGAACATCCAAATTTAGTTTATGAAACTTTTAACTGAACCCTTCAATCAATTTGTTAGAAAAAATAATTGATTCCCCTATATGAACTTCAAAATATGAACGTGAAAATAAGTGTCTAGCAATGAACATGCTAGATAATTATATAAACATGAATGTATAAATCACGAAACATCAATGAAAATCCTACTTATGTCAATATTCATGATTTTTTGCTTTTGTGCAAATTCAATGGCTGCTAACAAGTTTCTTCTTACTTGCTCAAAATGCCTTATAACAGTGAACATAAGCCCTATAACAGTGTACATTTATTATTACTAGATGAACATATATAATTACTTGATGAACGTAATGCTTTAGTTGCCAAGTAGAGAACATGGAGCCTTATAACAGTGAAAAAATCAACCAGCAAAAATCGCAATTCTAGACCAACGAATCATCACGAGCATATTCAAATAAATTAATAATGAACAATCGAACATCAATCACGAACCCCCCCCCCCCACAACACTGAATCAATACGAACTTAAAACCCTAGAAAAACAAGAAATACTATAATAGCGAATCGATACGAAATTGAAACCCTAGAACAATGAACAATGAACGACGAGGCATGTAACTTCATTCACGAACAAAGAAATCCTTAAAATCAACCAACAAAAATCGAAAAAACCCTAAAAACGAGAAAACGAGAGTGATGAAGTGATTACCACCATAAGAAGGTTTGTAAAGATCATCATCGCTTTCCGTCGTTGATCAGATCTTCGAACAAAACTGTGAGGAAGAGGGAGAGTGTGGATCAAATTTTGCGAATTGGAAGAGGCGATCTCTCTCTTCGCATGAGGGAAGAAAAATGGGGACAAAATTGGGAAGAAAGTTGTTTCATGATTATTTTTTTCCTGAAATGCCCCATCACCCCTTCTAAGTTGTTCTTAATTACAAAAATGTCACCATAAATGAACAGTAGCGTGCCATATATCTTTAAATCTGGGACGTTCGTCTATTCAATCGAACGACTCACATGACTTCGTTTTTCCTACAATAACACAAATTCGTACGGAAATTCTCCTCATAATAACTCTGAGTTTAGTTCTGGAATCCAGTTGCTCGAATCACCATCTTCACCATGGGATTCAACTCTTAATTGGTGAGTTTGTTGTTAATTATTGAACATCAAGTTCTCCCCCTACGTTTCTAATCCTCTTATCTTTTAAATCAATCTCATTTGAATAAATCGTAATATTGAGTTTATGATTTAGGATTTTGAGATATGGAGTATGATTTAGGACAAAAAATATTATATTTTCTTTAGGCACAGAAAAATCTAGATCTATGGACTAGTGGCGGAGCCAGAAATATATTGAAGCAGGTGCTCAATTTCGTATATTATTAATGTGATTATTTTTTATTTTTAAATTGAGTTATATAGTTAGTAATATAATAATAATAGTTATTATAATTTTTATTTGTATATTATAAAATTATGGTAAGATAAATTTTATTTTATTTATCTACAAAACTAGAGTAGTTATTATATACTGTCAAAAAAAAGTAGTTATTATATTATAATGCTCAAACTAAAAATCTAATATATAATGGGGAGACAAAATTATATAGAAAAATATAATTTTCCATATTTAAAAAAATTAAAAAATTAATTGTCTAATGCTTTATACACTAAAAAGAGAGATTTATTGACTAAGGCTTTAAATATTAAGAACATCCCTAATGAGAGCTTTAAAACTGGGGCGGTAAGAAGGGCTATAAGCTAAAGTCCTTCTTATAGCTTTACTGTTTTTTTTGTGCTGCAATGGAGGCTGTAAGGAAATGGCTGTAAGGTTTAAAAAATTAAGTTTATATCCCTGATACTGTATTAAATTACTGATATATTTTTATTTTAACTAAATAAATAAGATCTTATTATATTAAACATAAATAGTTAATAGATATAGTAAAATCTCAAATATTTGTTTCTTTTAATTGAAATATTTATTAATCAAAATTAAGAGAAAATATTAGACATTTAGATAATTATTGACAAACAAACGATGCATATATTGAACACATTACCGAAATACATATAATTGTTTCAATCCTTGTATGTTTGTTTCAATCCTTGTATGTTTGTTTCAATCTTTGTATGTTTGTTTTCAATCTTTGTATGTAGTTTAAAGTAGTATAAATAATTATAATTGGCATTTATAATATCAAAAAATACTAAATTTATACAAACAGTTCCCCCAAATGTCAATTAATTATAAACACATTAGTATAAAATTTTATTTTAAAACAGATTAATTAATATTTAAACGATTTATAGAAATTAATAATACTCAAAATAAATAAATAAAATCATATTTATACAAAATATATACAATATGAGTTTCTATGGATAGAGAAAAATATAACTAGAATTATAGTATTTTTTTTAATTTTCATTAAGTAAATTTTGAGATAAATCATTTTTAAAAATAAAAATAAAGAAATTTTTGGCGATCAGTTTGGGCGCCACGTGTCGCCCATCGGGCGCGCAAACGCTCCCCAATTATACGGCGACATGTGGCGCTGCTTCAAGCAAGTAGCGTTTTGGGCTTAAAAAAGCCCAAAATGACGTCGTTTTGCTTCATGTGAACAAAAAAAAAATGGCAAACAAACACAACATAGCTACACTATATCTATAAGCCCAATGGTTGGGTCCGTAAGAATCAACGATTTTAAAGCCCCATAGAAAGGCTTTAAAAATCTATAACATTTTTTATTCAATTTAATGCTTAAAGCCTTGCCTTAAAGCCTCCATTAGGAGTGCTCTAAGAGAACGACAACATTAATGCTTGTTGGACTTGCAGGAATCTGATTTGAGCTAGGCCCATCACAAAAATCTTATTCGTGCTATGTGCGGAATAAAAATGCTAATTAAACGGCAACGTTTTGATGTCTGAAATTGGAAAAGGTAGGAACCCTTCTTCTTCTTTCTTCCCTCACAGTAGCACGTTACAACAGGAGCCGACCCTTGTAGCAGGTGCTCCAATGGATTTTTAGCAGGTGCTTCAATGGATTTTTTTGAAAATAAAGCTAAACTCGACGGATCCCGACGGCGCTCAAGCACCCCTTAGCTCCGCCACTGCTGTGGACATAGAAGATTCAATCTTGGCTCAACCTTCTTAAAGAACAAACATTTATGAATGAAAATTACGAAACTTCTCAATTTCATTAAAAAAGAAAGGTTAGAAATTTTGTCTAATAACTTCTTTATGTAGGTGGTTTTGTAAGAATATTCGGAATTTGTGGGTCGATCGTGTAAATATAACAGAAGGAAAAATCCTCCAGCAGTAGGAGTAGGAGAAACACTCACAAAAACCCCTCCTTTCGTTCGCTAATCGCTATTTCACTGGATAAACGCTTCCGATACAGGGCAATCAATTTCCCAAACTCACGCACTTCATTCTTGTTTCATTCGCCCATGCCTTCCATCGCCCTCTGATCTTTGGAGCATCAAATGCGATTGTCTGCCCACTTCTTCGATCTTCTCCGCTTCTAGTAATCTATCTGCTCAATTCTAAATTATACTGATACATTTATTGAAATGCGGTGAGATTGACTGAATTCTTGACAGGTCACATGAAGAGACTCAAACTGCAACGAATTGACCCAATGATATGCTGTCTCTTACATGTTACATCTAAATTTATAAGGCCCTCTATGGGGTAGTGAGCAGGCGCAATGGTTTTGCCTACTCAGAATTTGATAACATGGAGGAGACACATGATGAACCTGAACAAGGAGAACATGTCCCTTCTAGCTCTACCTGGTGGAGTTCAGATGTTGTGGAGAAGTTTGGATCTGTTTCTTTGGTTTCCCAAGAGGACAATTTGAGTCAAAAGGAAGCCAATGATAGTATTGAGGAGGATGAACTGGCCCCTCATTGCTCTCAAACAGCATCTGAAATACTTTGGAGTACTGGAATCCTCTCTGATCACATTACAGATGGGTTTTACACAATTGCTCCAGTATGTATCATCTTGCTTTTTAAAAGAATTGTGATAAGGTTCTCTAGATACATGCTTGTTTTTTAGTTCAAAACGGTCTTCTAAACTATGTCACTCTTTGCTCTCTATGTTGACTGGCTTTATACATGATAGTGGACAAACTGTTATTAGACTTACTCACTTACTTTTAATGGTCTTCTAATTTAATTTAATGCCATGGTTTTCTTTTATTGGCAAAATTCATCTCAAATGTAGGTACTTGTGTATTGCCTATAAGTAATACTATCCAGTTGTCATTATCAATATTGATGTTTATATTCTCTTCCAATTACGCAATGTCATAGTCATGAGGTCGAGTTAGCCAGTATTTAAATACAAATTAATTTGCAAAATTTGTTGGAGTTAACCAATTTTTTTTTGCAAATCTGCAGGAGAGAAGGCTTAAAGAGATGTTTCATCGACTTCCTACTTTGGAAGAGCTTTCTCAGCTTGAAGCTGAGGGGCTAAGAGCTGATGTTATTGTTGTTGATGCACAGAACGATAAGAAACTGTTAAGGCTGAAGCAACTGATCACAACCCTCGTCAAAGGCCTCTACTCTAACCCACCAGCTGTCATAAAAAAGATTGCTGGATTGGTAAGTATTAAGCATTTTCCCATGTAAAGTTGGCATAGTTCTTTTTGTGGTTTGTTCGTAAATTTATCTTATACATAGTCAGCACTATCAATGCAAAATGCATGTATATTGAGTGATATTTATGACATTGCTTTTGTTTGATTATATTCATTTTCAAAAAAGGGTGTAACCTGATCTTGTCACATTAAACTAGTTCACGGTGCTAGGTATTAATATAATTATTTATTCCTGTAACTTCTACATTTTCATGTCATGGTTATTGGTAAATAGTATGTGATAGAATGCTTTGTGCACTAAACTACATGATATGTCCCTGCTGGTTTTGCTGTGAGAACTACAGTGAACTGCATGATATCTCCATAATGGCATATGCTATTTGTACTAAATTGCATGGTATCTCCCTTGAACAGATCCAGTACTGCTGTCATTTTACCTTCTTCTTTTTTCTCTTCTGTTTTTCTGTTTAGAAATGTATGATGTGGATCTAAACATAATTGGAAAAAGTAGGTTTAATTTATTCTTAATTAGCATAAGTTGGTAATATCTAGTGATACTTGTGGAGTGGACTTCTGTATCTAGTAAAAATAGACATTGTAATTCTGCATTGACATATATTTTCATAAATAAACATCTATGTCGAATAACGTTTCCTGTAAGGAATATCCTCCATGGCAATTACGTCCTCTCTAGAGGGCCCAAGATCTGGGGTTTTATATTGTCTTACCTAGGCTCCTTCGAGGCAAAAATAGTTAGCATGTTCATCTTTTGTTCATAGTTTCTGATGTCTCAATCTCTTAAGAGGTTGCGACTTTTTTTTTGTGTCCCTCTAGAATAGTCTCTACAAGTTTTAATTCCCACTGCTAAATGAATACCAGGTGTCTGACTTCTATAAACGACCAAATCTAGAGGGGGGTCCGGGGAGAGCTTCAGTAGAAGAAGTCCCCCAGTCCTGTATTCAGATGCTAGGACAAATAAAGAATGGTTTATGCCGTCCTCGAGCTATTTTATTTAAAGTCCTTGCAGATACTGTAGGCCTTGAAACCAGGCTTATGACGACGGTATGTCCACTATTTACTGGTTAACGAGCTGCACGATTTCTGTTTTATTCTTGTCAAGATATAATTTTGATTTATCCATTTTTCTTCTTCTCATTGATTTGTCAGGGATTGCCTAGCGAAGGAACAATAGAGTGCACGGACTCATGTGAGCACATGTCTGTATCCGTGACACTGAATTCAGTGGAGCTATTGATTGATCTTATGCGTTTTCCTGGTCAACTGATACCTCGATCAACTAAAGCCGTCTTCATGACGCATATTTCCACTGCTGGGGAGAGTGATTCCGCAGAAAATGACTCTTGTGATTCTCCATTGGAACCCAATAGCCCTATGTATGGATTTTCTGAGAGACTTGATCATGAAAGGTTTGCTGAAGCTTCTTTTCTATACTAAACATGAAACTATATAGTGCTTTTATAAACATGAAACTATATAGTGCTTTTATACTATAAGGAGTTGTCTGGCATCAGATAGTTGCTTACATGATGAGGAATTAATCTGATGAATTGCTGTTTCATTTTTATGCTATTTTATTTGTGTTATTCCTTCAACCTGCAGCGCTGAGAAAGATGATTCTCTTCAACATCGCCGAAGATTGTTTACATCAGCAAATGCTTCTGGTCTATCAATGCAGAATAGAATCCTACGTTCTGCCGCTTCTTTTAGGTTATTATTCGTTACCACTTCATTAGTGTTTGCTTTCTGTTACAAGCTCTGTCTATAGGTTTGTTTGGTGCCAAGACATTATTACGGGGCTTGGCCGTATAGCTAATAATGTCTTTGCACCAAAAGAGCCCCAATTGTTGATGCTCATCTATACTTTTTTTCCCCAGCTTATCTCACAGCGAACCAAATATTGCAACATCATTCTGGAGGAAGGGTCGTAGGAAGATCATTGCTGAACAACGCACTGCTAGTTCAAGGTTTTCCCTCTCTTAGATTTTAAGATTCATTTCGTGCAATTTGCAAAGTTCTGTATTTTATCTTTTCTTGTGAGGCTGTACCTTCTCCCTCTTATTGCATCTATTGTCATAAGCTTGAATATTTGAAGGGCCTTTCATACTTCAGGAGTTAAAATTTGAAATTTGTGCATATATTTTATAACAATTTATTAGCTATATAATAAAAAGTTGGTCCCTCTTTGTTAACATATATTTTAACCGGGCTGAAAATTGTCTACTAATGTAACTGATGAGGGTTATAATTTGCTGTTACGGAAGCCTTCCAAGGCAAACAATTGTTTACGTAACACACCCTTGAATCATATTATGCTCTTTCATACTTTCTGTACTGCTATACGAGCCATTAAAAAGTGATTGGATTCCCTTAATCATCATATCTATAATGTGTTTTGATCTATACTCCAGCTGTTGGCAATTTATAGAAAATATGGCTGGCATTGCACATTGAATGCTGTTGTAGTTATTTCGTTGCTCTACCTGCACTATTTCTGCATCTTTCTTGGGAAAGTTTTGTAACGGCCCTTTGGCGTTACGTTTTGACTAAAAAATGTCTATTCTGCTCAATAGTAACGCACTCCTTTCCGCCTCTATATAGTCAGCAGAAAACATGTGTTAGTGCATGCAGGGCAAGTGTCTGGGGTGCAGTGCTTTCATAGACAAATGTATGAATGGGTTTATCTTCTGTCGGTGTTTTCTAGTTTATTTTTAATGCTCCTTTCTTTTTAAGATCTCTCTGTATTTGACATCCTTTTACCATATTGGTGGCAAATACTTTGAATTGGTCTTTCTGCATCTTGTTTCTCTTGTTTTCAGGTTCCACATTCTCTTAATCCATCTGCTTGTTTCTGTCTGATGCTATATGTTTCGAAGATCATCCAAATATTACACCTTTTTTTATCACCGTCTTCATTTTCTTCTTCTATTGATCTCTTTTCTGGTTAAGCATTTGTATTGCATGGGTAATTTGCTTTCTCAATTGAGAAATTCTAGCTCTAAGTTAGAGCTAGAATTTTAATTGAACATGCATTCTTCTCTGTTTTTCCTATTCTTTCATGTGGTTGGTGCTGAACTGATGCTTGGGTCCATGTAGATATAAGTGTATAGGTAGGGTATTACGTGTTTTAGTCTTCCATCTTCATCCATATCACTCTCTTAACATGTTTTAGTAACCAAAACTTTTATGTAGTCAATTTGTTCTACTGATTGTGAAACATAAGGATACTTGATTATCTGTTCCTCTTTCTGATTATTTAAAAAAAAGTTCTAGAGTTGATTCATACAGGATATTTATCTTGACATCCTAAAATAGTGTTTATTTTTAGCTAGTTAATGTAGCCTATTTTTAGCTCCTGCTTATCTACTTTTTCTGTTTGCTTGCAGTCCAGAGTATCCATCTTTCCGTGGACGTGGAAGATCTATGCTTGGGGGTGAAAGGAAATCACTAAGAGATTATGGTGACGATTCTGCCACCTCAAGGTCTCTTACTTTTTTGAAACTGTTAGTGCATTTAACGATACACATTTACCTAGTTAGTTTGTTATCAACATTCCTTGTTGGCACATAAGGGTATTTGAGCATGTTAGAAATTTTAACTTAGCTAGTCAATGAAGGGAAGCTCTTGTAACTATCATCTCAAAAGCATGTCAGTTACTATTTGTATTTAAAGATTATTGATGTTGCAAATTGGGAGTATTCTTTCACCTTGTGCCTATGGTAGAAATTAGGTATATATGTATGTGGGATCTGTGGTGCCAGTTGATGATTTACAGTATATAATGGCTTTTTTTCAGCTGTATTCCTACTAGTCAAATATAGATTATCGATGATTTGCAGTATATGATGTCTAATTTCTTTCAGTTGTAGTCAAATAAAATTTAAGCGATGACCAGAATTTTAGCTTCACCTATTTTGTTTATGATAGAATATCAACATTCCAAACCTGGCATATATCCTGATGTTATTGAGCTTATCACTTTGTATCTTCGAGAATACATTTAATAACTGTGCTTTATATATCCTAAGTTGATTTTTGATACTTGATTATGATCATCATTCTCTATTGAGGAACATGATTTTAACCTCTTATGGCGTGTACAGATCAGTTGGTACCCCATCATCAGAAGCTTGGAGATCGAGAAGAAGAAGTGGCAGCATTACTCCTGAAATTGGTGATGACATTGTGAGGTTGTGAGCCTGTGGCTACATATGCTAAGATTTTTTTTGAAACGTCTTCCTTGCGTGCTTGTTATGTACTAAATTTGTATCCTCATGCTATCTCACCTTGTTAACTTTGTTTTCTTCTTCTTGTGGCTATTGAAATAAGCCAAAATGTTAAGTTTGTTCCTAATCGGTGCGTAATCAGTAATGCTTAGAATCTCTCTCATGGTGACATTAATTGTAGTGATGTACTAGGTTAACACTCTATCAGACTTATATGAGGATTGAAGTCTAAATCTGCTTATATGTCCATACTTGTACTTAAAGTATCAACTCTCTTCTTATCTATCTCATCCTTTATCATCCTTTCAACATAGGTATCTAAAAGAACTAGAGCACCCCCTCATCTTATAAAAAATTCTTAATTTGGGAGCTGTTAACGTCACCTGATTTCCTTTACTGTATGTGCGTATAGAGAGGACCGACATCACGCTATATTAAATCATGTGCTGTTCTTTTTTTCTTCCCTCTATGGAAAGCATCCCTGTATTTTCATTAAGGTTCTGCTTACTCAATTTGTTCTGTTTCCCTTTTAAAAGTTATCTTTTACCTTTTATGTACAAAAGTATATAAAGTTAATGTAGAACTTCTATATTGTACTTCCGTTATCTAGGTGTTACTTACTTTTTGTTTATTAACCATATAAAAATATATTATCTCTTTTGTATTTTAGCGACTATGGAAGTGGGTGATATTTCCTCATAAACTGATGTATTTGTACCTGAATTTCCAGGGTTGTTCGAGCAATGAATGAAAATATGAAACAAAAGCGTTTAATGAGAGAGCAAGCTAGTGCAAGTGATACATCGTATCCTGGTTCTCCAAACGGCAGCACCAGTACAGATCCACAGAAGAATGTAAGCTCACCTATCTTTTATTTGTTCAACAAATAGTTTAATAAGCAACATGGTGTTTTATTCACGTGAACCTATCCAGGTCACTTTATTAGAATGACAATAACTGAATAACATGCCTTTCTAGTAGAAAATTTCACGTGTTGCTAATATATGGATTGGACGAGGCTTTAATATTTTCATGCAATAAATTTACAGTTCTATTGTTTAGTAACCGGACTTTAGGGTAGTAATTACCGTTTGATCTAGGCAGGTTTTGAAGTTACCTCAAGACATTTTTAGATTAGAAGTAGGAACTGACTAGTGTCTCGTAGTAGTTTTATAAAATCTCACGTTATATATAAATTTATAATTCATTCTTTTTAGTATTAATCGGCAGGTTAACAGTTGGCCTTTTGTGACAATGGACTTAGAGTAACCTCATTATAGGATGTGATAGATATTTATCAGGCATGATCTTATTTTGTACTGTTGAGTGTAGACAATACAATCGAGGTGCCTGTGAAGGTCAGTTTCATCAATTCTGTGATGCCTTTCTTTTGGCTTGCTTGTGTTAATGAATGTTTTTTTTTGCATATGCGTTTAGGTGGCAACTTTGCTACTGGGTGGTCCTAATGGGATTTCTGCTGGAAGCTCTGTTATGTACAATTATGATGGAGATGGAAGTTCTCAAAGGGCAGTGTCACTGCCATCATCTCCTCATGAATTCAGGGGTCAGACTTCTGAGAGGAGCAGATTGGATCATGTTACAACTGAAACGGCCTCAACTTGGACCAATATTTTGGAAAGTCGTTTGAATGATGACAAGTCTCTGCTTCCCTATGCAGAGTGGAATATTGACTTCTCAGAATTGACTGTTGGAACTCGTGTTGGTATAGGTAAGGTGTTTTTCCAAAGAACTCTTTCGCCATGTTGGTCACATTCCTTTTTTCTTCTCATGCACTTGGCTTGGCCTGTTTTAATTACTCTTGGATAGCAGTCCTATCAAGTTCATTTTCCTGGTATAAGATTAATTGTCACGTCTTCTGTCCAAAGTAGAGCATTATAGTATATTCTTGTTGATTAAATTAATTTGTATTGTATGTGCTGTAATTTTAGCATCTGATGATAGATACTTAACAGAACCAAAGCTGTAAATATGATGCAAAAACCTAGGGAGCTGGATTTTCTAGACTTGAGATGACAAATTTAGTATGATGCGGGCTCTTAATAGAATCGTGGATTACGTTAATGTTCTCGAGTACAAGAAACATGTCAGGAATCAGGACTACCTCCTGTATCTTCCACATGTGTGACATGGAAGCTCATAGCTTAATTAAATTCCTCACTCATGTTCTCATAACTAACGTAAATTTCTGCAATTTTAGTATACATAAACATATATGATTAGGCATTTTCAAGGTTGATAAAGTTTTTTCTTTTGTTATGCAGGCTTCTTTGGAGAGGTTTTTCGTGGTATTTGGAATGGGACTGATGTTGCCATCAAGGTTTTTCTTGAGCAGGATTTGACATCTGAAAATATTGAGGATTTCTGTAATGAAATATCAATTTTGAGGTAAATTTGCTATCCTAAACCTGTTATTTCCTCTATTTGCTACAGTTTTATATGCCAAATGTTCCTGACACACATCTTGTGCTTCTTTGCTGCTGCAGTCGACTCCGCCACCCCAATGGTAACCTATTTCTTCTTCTTCCTTTTCATGTCATTGCTATACATATTTCATTCAATAACTTTTCAAGCTGCAACCTGTTATACTTCTGGAAAAAGGAGGAATATGCCATCTTATAAATAGAGCCCCGTCAGACTCATTAAAGTCTCCAAGATGGATGTCGTACCTAGTATTACCAGTTTCCCCTGTCTTACCACATTTTATGACATCTACAACTTTGCTATCTTTCTATCATTTGGTGATTTTGTACTAACTCTTGCAGTTATCTTGTTCCTTGGTGCTTGTACAAAGCCACCCCGCCTATCAATGATCACTGAGTACATGGAGATGGGATCATTGTATTTTCTGATTCACTTAAGTGGTTTGAAAAAGAAACTCAGCTGGAGAAGGCGATTGAAAATGATTCGAGATATATGCAGGTAAAGCTCTTTTTATGACTGATGAAATATTTTTGATGAGTTATATTGTAAACTTTGTTGTGTTTGTGGTGATTGATGATGAGAAGGGGGTTGATGTGCATACACCGGACGAAGATAGTCCATCGTGATCTGAAGAGTGCCAACTGTCTGGTGAACAAGCATTGGACAGTGAAGATCTGTGACTTCGGGTTGTCAAGGATAATGACCGAAACGCCCACCAAGGATTCGTCTTCTGCTGGAACCCCTGAATGGATGGCACCTGAACTGATGCGCAATGAGCCCATAACTGACAAGTGTGACATTTTTAGCCTTGGGGTCATAATATGGGAGCTCTGCACTCTCAGCAGACCTTGGGATGGCGTTCCCCCGGAGCGGGTGGGTATTTTTAAAAAATCCTAACTTCATGCTATCAGAAAACGATGAGATGAATCACATATTTGTACTTTCAGGTAGTTTATGCTGTGGCGAACCAAGGTTCAAAGCTGGAGATTCCTGATGGGCCTCTAGGAAAACTTATTGAGGACTGCTGGGCCGAACCGAAAGAGCGGCCCACGTGCGAGCAAATCCTGGCCCGCTTGGTGGATTGCGAGTGCGCCCTCGCCTGATTCAACCAACCAACCAACCGGTCACATTTAGTTGTTCTTGGCTGTAGTTTTTAGAAGGTCCATGCCTGGCTTTCTTTGCTTGCTCTTAAATCACAGAAACTCCGTCCATTCTGGCAAATCTAAATTTCGAATTTCAAATGCAAATAAAGTTTAAGACTACTCCATGATGTCTAAATCTTTTCAGTATACTAACCATCTCACTCAAAATCCAGCTTGTTATGGTGTATACTAACCATTTCAAATGCAAATAAGGATCGCCAACAGACCCTTGACATAGGTCATTCTCATCCATGTTTTATGTTTTACTTTTACCTCTTTACTTCTATCCCCGTTTTTGGCATGAAAATCATCATTTCCAACAGACCCTTGACATCATAGAGCTCAGTGATAATATATCAACCTTAATTTATTTAATAAGTTTTAGGTCAAGAATATTTAAATGGCTTGTAGGAATAGCTATAAGATCATATTTGAGATGCTAGACGATAAGACCACTTGGTTTCATTATGATCAAAACGTGCGAACTACTTTGTGTACCTAATTGTACAAGTTTGTACACCAAAACTTGTTGAAAAGTGTACTAAATAAAATAAACCATTTGTTGAATTGTGCACCAGGATATGTGAAGCTGTGCATCAGATTTTTTTGTATTGAGTAGCTAGTGTACTTGTTTTTTTTTCCAAGTACAATAACAATATATGCAGAAGGTTGTGCTTCTGCACCAAGTTATACAAATTTGTGCACAAAAGCTTGTTGAAATGTGCACTAGAATATATGAAGTTATGTATAGAATTTTATCGAGAAGTACATTTGTATTTTAGGTAGAACAGAAGATTTTATTGTTGTTGAAAGACGAGAAAATAATGTGAATCTACCTCAGTGCACACCACAATGCACAAGGCGCCACAAGCACATATATATGTTCCATTCAAACAAGAAAATTTTAATAGGCGCTGTCACCTGATAGGCGCCTCATATATATCCAAATATGGGTTTAAGTCTTGGTTTAAGCATTTTATAGATGTTTTACCAATTAATCCGGTTTAGTAATTTCCTTCAGTTTACTCGGTTTGTTCGGGCTTGCGTTTTTTTTCTTCTAAATTCGGTTCATTATCTATAGTCTATGCTTCCTTTGGATCGATCCGTTCTCTTTTGAGGTCGATCTCTAAGCCTGGTTTCCCCTTCTTCGGACTCTCGGTGAGTTCCTAGTCGGGATTATCACCTATCTCGATTCTTAAGCAGGTTTCCTGCTTCATAATACTGCAGCCTAGCCTAGTTACCATATGATTTAAATTCAATAAAACAAAACATCGGTGCTCGAAAACACTGCAAGATTCTTGCAATAAATGATACATTGAAGCTATAGTCGACCAGGTAATCATCTGATCATGTTACAAGAAAGCAATGAATAGGTAACTATGTTTTCTTATGGTGTACAAAAAATTACGTATACAAACCCTTATTTTATTTTTTCACTCCAAAATATATAGAAACTTATCATCAAGTAATTACACGCCAATATAAGTAATACTATGGTAGCTAGCTTCTTCTTCATCCTTTGACTAGCATCAATGGCATCACACACACACACACACAGACTTAAGTACCCTTAACTTTAATCTTCACATGCATTCTTGGTTCCTCTTGCATAGCACGTCCATGTTCCTGCTATGTATGTACCAAAGCTAAGGTCCATAAATAGGCCACAAAAAGAGAATCGGAGGAACTATTGATCAACATATATTTGAATATAAAGTAAGTAGCTGGAGAGTCAAGTGTCATGCTATTAGTTGAGCTAGCTAGCTGCATTACTACTTCATACACAAATTTATTTTATATGACTACCTTTTGGTGGATTGATGTATGTATTTCAACAATTTATGTGCATGGAAGGGGAATGAAATGGCAGAAATGCTAGCTGATCAAGTAAGGATATGATGGAAATAGATGTTGATAAATGATATATATTTCAACTGATAGGATAATTAGTAAATAACGAAGTAAAAATAATATGCATGATGGGTATGATGCCAAATTTGACTGGCCAAGTGGGGAGCAAGCTATGTAGCATATTACCTGGAAGTTAATGTCATGAATGTTTTGTCACCATAGTGTAAAAGGAGGTAGCTATTGCTAGACATGAAAAGACAACTACCAAAATTTACAGCCGGCGATACACTCCATGTACATTTTGATCACTATGATTAACATGAATTTCTTTACATAGGATAAAATTCACTTCGTGATATATATATATATTTTTCGTATGGTAACTACAAAATGTTATTCAGAACTATATATACAAGACTCTACTGCAGTTGTTTATGCACAAAGGAGCAGTAATGCATCACTTTTTTACCTACTTGTTGTAATTAAATTAGAAATATATGTAGAAGCAAATATATTAAACTTTGAAATTAACAGTTTATCTAAAAGAGGGCCATGGCTTTGCTATGTGGAAGCAAAGATGTTAAGTTCAAAATTAATGAAAAATACTACAACAGTTGGAATCTTTTTGGCTAAATAACGTTTGAGCTACATCTCATCATCTCATGTTACATAATGTATCACATCCTTGACCTCTATATTTGTTTTAAACCTGTTAATTAGATAAAATTGTAAAAAAAAAACAGAGCATATAATATGAAGTTCAATAGTACTAGAGATGCACATACTGCGTCAAAATCAACAAAAAATTAGGGCCTGGAGCATCCACTTTCGTCGAGAGATCATTCAACCGATATTGCTTTGAATTTTGCTATATAGGTTTTCATTTTCTAGCTAGTACTATACTTTTGGATGATTTGTGAGGCCTAATTATGCATCATATCACCTTGTATTAACTTGTTTTGTTTTTTTCAATAAAGCACGCGAGAGATGTCTCCTCTTCCAAAAAAGAAAGAAAATTAGTCTCAATGTTGTTGATAATCTATTTTTCTAACAAACTCATTCCTTAGAGGGGAATTGATAGACAATAAAAATGTAACTATAATAAAGTTGTTATGTATATCCATGAACACACCCTAAAAAAATCGTTTAATAGCTAAGACAATCATAACTTATATTTATATGGCTAGATGGCTACTGTTTGTTAGTATTATTAGGGTAAAAACAAATCCAGGACTCATTCAACAATGGCGACAATCAATCACACACACACACACACACACAAATCTAGGGTTTCCTGAAAACTGAAGATTAAACCAATTGGATTTGAAGAGGATCCAAACAACCCTAGCTAATTAATAAACCAATTATCATCACAAGGGCGTCACATTTATAATATTACCCTAAACTAAAGTTTCGATCTTATAAATGTGAGCCTCATATATATTATCTCATAGACAGAAATAATTACCTCTTGAGGATTGTGGATTCAAGATAAGGAGATAGAACTGGAGGGAGAGCTATCATCATCATCTCCTTTCCATAGCATAGTACTTGTTGTAGGAGTACTACTAGTCTTGTTCTTCTTCTTCTTCTTTCTATAAGGAATTCCTCTAGCCTTAGCTTGACACTCCCTCACCTCCCTAAGATAAACCCTAATCGAGCTTCCAGCAAACGGATTCCGGTCAGGCGGTCCTCCATTCTCCTCGTAAGCTGCCCGTAGTCGACCGATGAGGGCGTCGAGGCTGCCCCAAGCCTGACGGAGCGGGCAGCTACACGGGGCAGGAGGTTCAGGCTGCCCGTAGAACATGCAGCCTTGGAAGTGAACCTTAGTCTTCCCGAACTGGTCGAGGTAACGGAGGAAGTCCAGCACGTGAGTGCACGTGCAGTGGGATAAGGGCACGGGCATTGGTCTTTGGTTCTTGAGAAAGTGCCCGAAGGTGTTCCAGTCGCGGCGTTTTTGGGACTCGTAGCGGCTCGTGATTGGGGCACGAGTGGTCGAGATTTCGTTCGGGGTGATCGGTGAGGAGGTTGATGAGGCGGCGTAGTGGTGGTGGTAGTGGTGGTTTCCTCCTCCGTCCATGTTGGATGTTGGATGTGGATGTGGATGTGGCTACCTTGATTATAATGTTGGTGTGTTGGTATAGTATATATATGGGGAGGATTTTGCATAAGATGATGAAAAAGAGGTGGGAGAGGAGAGATTATTAAAGGTTAAGGTGTGGAGAGGTTGAGGAGTTTATATCAACCAGAGGTTTTTGCGCCAAACCATCCATTATTTGGGCCAATTTGCGTCAAACCACCCTTTATTACACTTTTTGCAAGGAACCACCCATTTGTGTCACTCTGTTAACACCGAGCCACCCCTCGTTCAATTCCGTTAATTTCTCCGTCAGACCTGGTGAAATGTCATTTTTGCCCTCATTTTTTCCAGATATTTAAGGACAAATTTGGAATTGCACCATCTGATGATATATTGCCAAAATATCGCGATATTTTGTATTTACCATGATATTTTCGTTTTACCTTCAGATTTCACCAGAAATTAACCTAATATTAACCTAAAATCTCAACATTTATCTCTCTCGAAGGAAGGCGATTTGCGATTGGGACGAGAAGGCGATTCTGCGAAGTCGACCTCGAAGGGCTACGAACGAGGAAGGAAGAAGAGCAAGGATAGTCGGCGAGCAAAGTCGGGTAGGCTTTCCGAGTTCGGAGGAGAAGAGGAGGTGCGAACCAATTTAGGGTTCTTCGTTTTGGGGCTTTTTCGAATTGACAAGGGAAGAGCAACTATGTCTTAAAATTCTTCTGTGTCTTAATCGAGTTAGGGTTCGTTTAATTGGGGTTGAATTTGGTGGTTTTGATTTTTAGGGTTCGAAATTGATTCGATACCAATTTGTAGGAAATGTCAACTGGGTCTTCAATCTATTCTAATGAGGGCTTACTTTGTCAATGTGGATTAACGCCAATCATAAACACTGCTCGCACAACAACAAACTTTGGAAGGAGATTTATTGGTTGTTCATTATATACACCTAATGTCTATAAAGGATGTCGTTTTTTTTTTCGATGGATTGATCCTCCATTTCAATCAGATGCAACAAGTATTATCAAGGAATTGGTTATTGAAAAGAAGGAGCTTTTAGCCAAAAACATGAACCTTGAAGCAGCATTGAAAGCAAAAGATTTGGAGTTAGTTAGTGCACAATCTAGATCGAGGATAGAATTTGTTGTTGTTGTTTCTCTATTTGTGTTTGGTGTGGTTGTTGTCAAAGGATTGGCACATTAGGAAGTGTAGGTTGGTAGACATCAGTAGTAGTTGTTGTGGATGCTGTCATAAAATACCAGGAAGTGTAAACCAGTGTTTTTCTATGAAAGTGTTTAGTATTGCAGTTTAGTATGGTTGCTATATTTTGTCCTTTGTAAACAGTTTTTGTATGCAATGATGAAGCTGAGAATATGATGCATAAAACACACTAGTAGAAAAAACACCTGTTGAGGCGGGCAAAGGGCGTTGCAACAGAGGGGGCTGCAACAAGTCAATACTTGTTGAGGCGGGCAACTGTCCGCTGCAACAAGTAGGTAAAATTTTCAAAAAAAAAACCAGCTTTTTGAGGCGGGCAACTGTTTGCCCGCCTCAACAAAGCTCATGAAAAACAAAAAAAAATTATTTGTGCAAATTTATAACAGTTCACCGAATCTATTAAATTTCAATCAACTTACAACCTGAAATAAACTTACAATCTAAAGAACTAATTCAATATTACAACAAATCTTATAACATAGACGAGAATATCAACAACCTCAAGAAATTCAATCAATTGTGCAAACTTCAACAGAACCTAATCCGAAGGAGATGAAGATGGCGAAATCGATCGGCTTAATCTGCTCTTCGTACTCCTTCCTGGAAATTTACATCTTTCCACTTGAGAAATCCAAGATGAAATTAAGCTACTAAGAAAGAGAAGTTTCTTCAATCGAATTTGTAAGTGTCACCTGGGATCAACTCGGGAGTCTGTGCAGCGACGTAATCAAGGAATCCAGCACCAGTTTTCTCTCGTCCATCGGCGGGGGAGGCGAGATGCGGCCGAAAACGACGACAAGAGCGAGGAAGAGCGCCGTTGAGACGAGAAGAGGCCAGAAGTAAGCGAGGACGTCGAGGAACCGCGACGCAACCTTGATTAGAGCGATGATGGAGGCGAGAATAGCGTCGGCGGCTGCTATGTGGTATAACCATTGGATTGCTAGATCTTATCAAATGAGTGGTAGAACATTATCACAAGTATCATTCAACGTAATTTACAATCATGCAACTACATGCCCTAAATAAAAACAAGTCAGTTAAAATACTGAAATGGTTCTGCCCTTAAGTTCAGGATTTTCCATACCGTAATTCCAATATTTTCTGGAATGTACTTGTAGCACCAGCATTATCACCTGCCTGAGCTAACAGCCTACCCTGCCAGCTTAAGGTCAATGAGTAAAAGTCCATAAGAAATTGAACCATATCTTCAATGGAAAATTTTTTTATCCCTTAAAGTATCTCAAAATAATCTCAGATTGTCTCGATACAATGCAACAGAAACTACCTGCAGTCGTAGCTGATCAACTTCTATAGACAGCAGTGATCCTAAATTTCCTGAAAGTATCTCTAAGGCATCCCTATATTTCCCTTGTTGTTCCAATATGGAAATATATATAATAAGAGCTGCAAAACATGTTTAATATTCAGATGGTCAGACCAATATGAAGCTTTGATACAACAAAAAAACATCAATATCAAAAATATACCTTCCGGCTCATGTAAGCTATGGGAGTTAATATGCTTCTTAATTAGCCCTTCAGCCAGTAATAACAACTTTTCTCCACCATGTCGATGATACACCTGAAATATTAAGCCAAGAGGTATCCATATTCACAGGCATAAGCATAATTCCAAAACAATATAGGGAAAAAATATGACAGTAAAAATGACAAAACTGTACTCCTCGAATAACTTGCTATAACATGTTGACAAAGAATTGAACACCAGTTGAGGCACAACAGTTACATTTTTTACTGAGACCAACATCACAGGTTAAGTAAGAAATGGTTGATAAAAGGGTAGAGCAGGTTAAGTACATATTTGATGTTGTTATATGAGCTAAATTTCACCTTACCACTACAGGTAAAGTACACACTGCATCAATGAAATAGGAGCTAAATTTCACCTGACCAGAATCACTACTTTGTAACTGTGCTGAGATTAGCACAATGATCTCTAGAGCTGTTCCTGAGCTATCATAAAGGCTTCTATATTGCATCTTAAGGAATTCGAGTAGACAAAGCGATTCCCCTGATAAATTCTCAGGTGGACAGTACTCTAAAAAAAGATCAGTGAGCTTGAAAGTTCTTCCATGCCTCTCTTCATGAGAGCCACTCCTGATGTGCTTACACAAAATACCTTTATAACTCCATGGCTTGGAGCATTTCTCCATGAAAGTCTGACTCACTGAAGATCCACACATGGCAGCTAATGACGATCTACAAAGCTATGTTCAACATCATCTCATGAACCTGAGTGTACACATCCATGAAATTAAACTGATAAAGTATGAACTGTCAAAACAATTATTAAGAAGCCAAGCACTTTAGTTTACCTATGCATGAACCTCATACTACTTACTGGGATCAGCTGTTGTTGTGATTGCAGTACCATCAAAGTCACAAGTGCCACCAGCCTGTTAACAAAAATGATCAAAGTGATATTTAATAAGTCAGATCATTTTTTGTAGAAAAGAAAACTAAATTAGAAAAAACAATACAAGGTCCACAACTTTCTTAGCCTGAAAAACAAAACCAATTAGAATCAGACGGTTAAAGAGTCCAATACAAAAATATTAGCAGTAGAACAATAGACTAGTAGTACCTCTTATTCCCAGTTGGTATGGATGGTGATTGTTAAAAGACATGCCACTTGCACTGTTAGTGCACATATGATCCCAAACCACAACCCTTGTTTACACAACAATTTAAATGAACCCAATAACCTCATAAGACCGTAAAAACCAGACAAGTCACACCTACAAAAGTTGATGAACCTACAAGAAAATTTGATGAACTTACAAGATTAATTGATGAACCTAAAAGAATTTACCAAGGGAATCTTGCAGCAGTTGTGTGTAAGTTTACTGTTTCTATAAAAAAAAAAATATGTGCACCCTTTTGAGCTAAAGCAGCAATAACATCACCTAAAGCTGAAAGAGACTTGTTTATATGCACTGCTTCCTATAATCTATGACCAATAACCTCAGATTTTTCAGCTCTTTCACTTTCAGCAAGACCTACCAAATGCATAGAGCCTCTAATTCTGGCTCCTGATGTCAAGTCTCTTCCTTGAACATGAAGAGTCAAGCAGCTGCAAAAATCTGAGGTACATCTATCTACTTATCAAAGACACGCAGTCAGTCCATTCCAAATCTGTGTACCTAAACAATGAAGCAAATGCTTACCTATATAGCTTTCTCTAATGATAGTCATCAAAACTCATACCAGAGTTCGGAAGCTCTTGCTAGTTATTAGAAGTTGTATATATCTGAGTTGAAGGTAAGCTTACCAGTCATAGCACATGAGTAAAGAGCTTCTCCTTGTTCGGTCTTCTCCTTGGGATTCTGAAAACAATGGCGATGGTGACTGCAGAAACGAGGGAGGCGACGAAGGAGGCGAGATCTGAGGCGATGGCGACGAAGGAGGCAAGATCTGAGGCGATGGCGATGAAGGAGGCGAGATCTGAGGCGACGGCGTTGAAGGTGACGAGATCTGAGGCGACGACGACGGCGACGAGATCTGAGGCGCCGACAACGAAAGAGGCGAGATCTGAGGCGACGGCAAAGAATGAGGCGACGAAGAACCAACACCGGTTGTGCAGCGGGAACCCGACGAAGAACCCGAGATCTGAGGCGATGAAGAACCAACACCGGAGACGAAAGCTTCAAAGTGGAAATCGAAGTTTAATTGAGAGAGAGGGTAGAAGTTTAAGGGAGAGAACGGACGGCGAGACCATGGACGGCGGTGAGGGTTATGAAAGGGAGCAGCAGCAGTGGGAAGAGAGAGGTGGGTTTGGGAAGAGGTGGGAAGAAATGAAAGGGAGCAGCAGTGGGAAGAAATGGGTTTGAGAACCAGTAAAAAGGACAAGTTTTGAGGCGGGCAAAACTCTGCCCGCCTCTAATTTTTGTTTTATTTTGAGGCGGGCGCCTTACTGCCCGCCTCTAATATTTGGGCTCTGTTGAGGCGGGCGCCTTACTGACCGCCTCAACAAGTCAAAAACATAAATATTATTTGAGGCGAACGGATATTTGTCCGCCTCTAAAGTACCTGTTGCAGCGAACTAAACGACTGACCGCCTCAACAGATAGTAGAATAAGACTTTTTGTGTCGGTTTTTAAGGTGACCGCCTCAACAGGGGGGCTGCAACAAGTGTTTTTTCTACTAGTAGTACACCAAGTTAAATAACTTAAAAAGAGTACATAGCAACAGACGACAAAATGGAAAAACAAAACAGCAAGTTCAACACACTAATTAGATAAAAACAGCAAGTTCAAATACCCTTTTAGTACCTAGTTCCTCATGATAAGGATGTCGTAGACTATACCATTACAGTTGGAACCGTCTTCTTCAAGTTCAAAGATTAATTCATCTTTAACCTTCAGTCCATGATGATCAACAAACGCCCTCCACCCCTTTCCGAAGCGGTATTGGTTTTGGCTATGTTTGAGAACAACATCAAATTCCTTTTTGGCAGCATTCTTGACCTTGATTGTGTGGTTCTTGAACTGAGACAAATACTTGTCTCGATGTGCTGCGGGAATAATCTACATCATAAAATCCAAAAAATTAAAATGTAAATATTGGTTTAAAGACGATAGTTACGAGTAGGGACATTACGAGTCTACAATCACCCTCCACGTAGGACTTCCTCATCTCGACAGAAAAGACCTTTGAGACTGGAAATCCTGAGAAGAACTCTGATGGACCGTTGTCGGAATCGGAGGATGAGTCATGAACAACAATGTAATTCTTGTTGGCAGCCATGGTGAAAATCGAGAGTTGAGAGAGTTGAGATGGCCATGTATTTATGCGAGGTTATTAAGCATTGTGTTCAACTAACCTAATTTTTAGCATTGAATTCTCACCAATGCATGTTGGAAACAATGTTCAACTAATGCAGCAGATACAGAAATTCGGACCAATGCATTTAATGAAAATCTTTGTGTTCAACTAACCTATTACCAACTTAAATGCATCAGATTTTGACCAATGCATTTAATGAAAAAACGAGTCAAAACAGGAGTCCAATGCATCAGATTTCGGACCAATGCATCAGACACCTGTTCCAAAAAACGAGTCAAAAAAGAGCAAAATTTGAGCAACATAAATGTTGGTAGGTAGCTGATTTTACCTGTTCCTGAAAACTACTCCAATAACAGCCAAATTTCTCCTATTACAAACGAACCATATAACAGCCAAACAACATATTAAATGGGCTCACATGTTTAGACCCATATACCAGCCCAATTGACGGACTTTTGTTTAGATACATACCAAATACTTACCCTTAACCAAAATGACCAAAAAACTTTACCAAAATGACAGTTTAGGAGCACTGTCAGCCTACATCCGGAGCCCTCTAGCAGTTCTTGGTTTTTTTTGTAGTACAATACCTCTTAGAGCTTGTGGGCCTGAAGCTGTGAGAGTTTGATTCCTGATTAACCTGCACAAGAAATCAATAAATTAGAAATCAATAAAAAGATAACAAATATTTTTGCAATACAACTGAAGTTGTGATAATTACCACATTGGAAGCTTGTGACGCTTGTGATACAATCACATTCTCATGGGCAATCATTGATTCCTATACAAAAGATAACAAATCATATTAAAGAAGCTATACTAATGAATGAATAACTATTAAATTTTAGAGCAACACATACAACATCATGATCTGGTTCTGTTGCCATTTGTACAGTCTCACTAGCTTCTTGGTCAGCTGTTGCAAATATCCTCACCTAAAACATAAATAACTGACACTCAATCCCATATTTGTATATAATGAAAAAGATGAGTTTAGGAGCATTGAGACATACCTTATGTCGAACACATCAACTATATTTGGATCACCATCCTCATTCTCCAAATTCTCATCAATCACATCTCTATCAACATGCTCTTCAAATTCTGCATCATCATCACCATCTGTGGACTCACCATCTGTAGACTCCCCAAAAACAACAGAAGGAGACACTACTACTTCATCCTCTGATTCAATGTCTGTTTCTGAGAAATTAATTTCCCCACTGTAATCTGAAAAATCTTCATCATCTATTGGAAGATTGTAAGAGACTGAGGAGGGTTGTGAGGATGATTTGGTCGAAACCCTAGATATGCCTTTAGCTTTGGCTTTATAAGTTGGCTGAGATAGGCTTCCAGGTGAGGTTTTTTTAATTTTGGGCTTGTAAGTGGCTGGTCTACTTGGTTTTGGGCTGATCAATGGTGGGCCTTCAAGAAGTAGTTGGCTGCTGACTACTGGGCTACTGAATTTTGGGCCTCTAACTGTAGACTGGCCCAAGATTGAAGAAGGACTTATATCATTTTCTAGAATGACATATACATCAAACTGTTTCTCTATTCCTCCTAAACAACAGAACTGAATGACATCTCTATCCACCTTAATCTGTCTTAACCCCGGAGACAGTGTCTTGCCAGCCAAACAATACCACAGTTCTTTGACATTGCAAACACCCACATCCTCCCTTAAAAATGTTTCCAACTCTATCCTAGAAAGCAGATCAGAGTCCACTTTTTCCTTTAAGTGCACTAAATTTCTCCTATATGAAACTCTATCTTGTACCATATTTTCTGCCAAATAAAATCTTCCCCCATACAGAAATCTCAAAGTTACACTCATCTGTGGACATATATCAACACAAAAAAACATATATAAATTAAGCTTCCCACTAACATAATAAAACATTTAAGTTACAAAAAAGAAATTTTTTTGATGACATCATCACATGCCACTATATCATACAAAACAAGAGAATATAATGATGCCAAAATAGTTTATATCACATGCCAGCAAAAGAGTTTACACTTTATACTATAAAACAGTTTAAACTACTCACATGAAAATAGAGAAATTTCAACACTTTACTCATCAACTACCATTCAAGTCAAGTATTCAATGCCAGCAAAAGAGCATTACCTTCACTTTTCCAACAATTCTTCACTCCTTCTCTTTAGTCTCTCCCAACTCTTACTTCTTTTTCCACACCAACCCTAGCAATATCAGCAAACATTAGTAAACAATACGCAAAAACCTCCCACTAATCAGAAATACACAAACTGAAAACCCTAATCCCCAAATTTTCGATTTCAAACCTAGAAATCAGAAATCCCCAATTTTGAAAACCCTAATCCCCAAATTATCGATTACAAACCCAGAAATCAGAAATCCCCAATTTTAAACCCTAATCCTCAAATACTCAATTTCAAACCCAGAAACCCAAAATCCCCAATTTTGAAAAACCTAATCCCCAAAATATCGATTTCAAACCCAGAAATCATAAATCCCCAATTTTAAAACCCTAATCCTCAATTCCAACCTAAAAATCCAAAATCCCCAAATTTTGAAAACCCTAGTACCAAAAATCCCCAATTTCGAAAACCCTAATATCAAAAAACTCGATTTCAAACCCTAAACCCCAAATTCACAATTACAAACCCAGATATCAAAAACCCTAGAATCGCGACACTTACCCGGGAAATCTCTTGCCTCTGCTACATCTGGTGCTTCGTCTTCGTCTTCGCCTGCTTCGCCTTCACCAAAGAATCGCCACCATCGCCTTCGTCTTCGAGCTCGACTTCGCAGAATCGCCCTTCGAAAAATCGCCAAATCTTCGAGAGAGAGAGAAGAGAGTTTTAGGTTAAATTTAGGTTAATTTCTGTGATGGTGAAATCTGAAGGTAAAACGAAAATATCATGGTAAATACAAAATATCGCGATATTTTGGCAATATATCATCAGATGGTGCAATTCCAAATTTGCCCTTAAATATCTGAAAAAAATGAGGGCAAAAATGACATTTCACCAGGTCTGACGGAGAAATTAACGGAATTGAACGAGGGGTGGCTCGGTGTTAACAGAGTGACACAAATGGGTGGTTCCTTGCAAAAAGTGTAATAAAGGGTGGTTTTGCGCAAAAACCCCTATCAACTATAGTGCTTGTTGATAGATGCATATTTGATTTACTGTTAATATTAAAAGAATCTAGTTGGAATGAGAAGTTGAATTAGTATGAAGAATGAGTTTGATTGATTATTAGTCTTTAGTATTTGATAGAGAGGAATGAATTGTAAACTCAGGTATAAGTCATATTTTAATTCTTATTTGAGTATGAGATATAGTATAATTTATTGATATGTGAATGACTCATATTAAAAGTCATTTTAATAACGTTTTTTTTTGTTCGTTTTGGTGTAATTGACTGCACATCAGTTCAAGGTCTTCATCTCTGTTACTATCATCTTGTGCTCCAGAGCCTTCATCGTGGGCACTCTTCTCCATACAATAACATTGGTCCGACTACTACTTTGTAGAATTCGTCTTTCGGTTTAGGTGATAATTTCTTGTTACGTAAAAGCCTGAAGCTCCTCTTTATTTATGCCAGCTCATTTGTATTCGATGTTGTATTTCTGTATCTATCCTATTGCCGCTACACATATATGACACTAAATCCTTAAAGGTCTCTTCTTCACAATGCACAAAAACCCCATGCGCATAGTTGGCATAATCTCTCAGTCTCCATCAAATTTGAACTCAACATATATTGTCTTTAATATGCTCAATTTAAGATCCTTAGCTTCAAGATCTCCCTTCTTTTCTCTAGGTTAGTGTTTATACCAACCTTAGTCTCGCTTACTAATACAATATATCGGGGAACAGCGTACATCATGGTACCTCACCGTGTATTGTCCTTGGCAACAACTAACCCTACTCTAAAAAATAGATGGTTTTAAAACGAACCCCCGATGCAAGCCTAAGTCGACCTTAAAATATCATTTCACCTCTCATACATGTCTTTTAGTAACGGATGTCTAATCTTGATACTTGCTTAGTATCCAGACAACTCCAAAGTAACTCTCTTGCTACTCTATCGTCAATAAAAACCACGTGTATGTTCATCTTTCTCTCTCGATATGGTTCTATAGCTATCCTCCTCAATAAGTGATACTATTAAATGACTAAGAAGTTTGATACCTCTACAATTGTTACATTCTACACACCACCTTATTCTTATATAGCGGAACCAACTTGATGATCAAGTCTTCATTTCTCGGATATTTTAGTTGTGTTAAGGATCATATTGAAAAATGTTGCATGTCAATCTAAGTCCTTGCCCTGCAAACACTTTCAAACCTCTATTGGGATGTCATCTGGACCAACTACTTTTCTAGTTTCTCATTCCACAAATTATCTCCTTAACTTTCTCATTAGAGATGCGTTTGTAGTAACTATTAGTAGAACGGTCTATTGCAACCTGGTTAACTACAATAGCCTCATACCCTCGTGTAACCACTTCACAATATATTGATGTCATGTATTCTGATGTCATGTTCTTGAAATATACTATTCATCTTCTTTTTCCTCATTATATTTGGCAAGATGACACCCTTCTCATCCAACAACTTATACAGAGTACTCCCTCCGTCTCTATTTGTTTGTCCACTTTTACGTTTGTCGAGATGAGTTTTACGTCGTTAATATCGATCTCTAACTACATATTACTGAAAATTGTAAAATCTTGTTATTGTTAAAATGTTTATGGAGACCAATCAAATAAGATCACTTATGACTATGTTTTTTCTCATATATTGAGAATAATCAAATAAATTATATCGATATATGAATAGTATATGATGGTAAAAGTGGACAAATAAACAGGGGCCTTGCTACATGCGTATAAGACAAGATTCTACACAAACGGAAAACAATATGACATGTGGAAAATAATAAAATTGCAGAATATTTTCAAAGCAAATAATAAATTTGGATAGTTCCAATAAATGTCTAATTTGGTAATTTTATTTCTCTCCACTCTCCTCTCTCCTCTCTCTTCTCTCTTCTCTCCTCTCTCTTTCATCCGTCTTCGTGTAACTATTTCCTCCTCCTCTAATTTTCTTTCTCTTTCCTCCATCTACCAGTGTGAAATTACTTCTTGGCTATGGAGATGAGAGAGACATGATTTTCTACAAAAGAACCATGAATTGGAATCGGCGCATGTTTAGTTCAAAGAAGAGATTTCAAAGCTTCTACTCTCTAAAACCCTAGCATCGGAAAACGCCGAGAAGAGGATTTCGTGTTCGTCGTTGAAATTGGGTAGTGGAGGCACTGAACACTGGGTTTTATTTGAACGTCTTGCAATCCATGCGGCAAGCCGTGTTCATGTATTAATTCAAATCTAACAACTAACTAAATAATTAATTGATTTTTTTTAACAGAGGGAGATCCAAACTCCAAAGAGTACATTAGAAATCACTGCATTTGTAAATACGAATAAATAAATAAAAAAGCAGATAGATAGAGAGGTGGAATTTTTTTTTTTTTTTTTTGATAAAGGTTAAAACCGGAGTGTTACCTGAAGACAGGTAATAATTCCTGACCATCCTTGCAGATGATCCTAAAAAAGTCAGAGTAAGCACCAAGCAGACCCGACTGCAGGAAAATAGGTGTCATTGTTCTGATGTATAAATCAGATAATATTTCGTCCCGATTACAGCACAACACAGTTTTTAAGAAAGTGCATATTTATTTCTGACTTGGCTAGAAAGTCAGCCGCCTTGTTTGCTTCTCTGAAGCAACGGAAAACTTGGAAATTATCAAAAGATTTTAATATATTTTGAATGTCCATAATTATGCTTCGAATTTCCCGGGTATCTTCCAAATATCTTTAATAGAATTTATCACTGTGAGGTTATCTCATTTTAAAATAATATTTTTACATTTCATTTTCAAGGCCAATTGGACGGCATATAAAGCTCCTAATGCTTGGGGAGGGTGAATGGACTTTTTTATGGAATAAATCAATAGTTGTACCCATATTATTTCTAGCAATACAACCGATATGAGATATACTAGTTGATTGAAATGATCCATCGAAATTAAATTTGATCCAATCATTTGGTGGTTTTTTCCATGTCTTATTTTGTATTTTATGTCTTTGTTTAGGATTTTTTGTTTTCGGTCCCTTTAAATTATTGTAAGATGCTTCCCAAAACTTATATTGTTCACATGCTATTCTACTAGGCTCCTTTGCTGATTTTATATTTTTACGAAATACTATTGAATTTCTATTAATCCATAAAGCATACCATAAAATATGTAGGCTTGGTCTATATGCACACGTTTTTTTTGCTAAATGCACACTATTCTGTGCGGTAAGAGTTGCAGTACACTTCTGTGCGTTAAGGATTACCGCACCAAAGGACTCCAGGGCATTGTTGGAAAATTTTCTGAAACCTATACGACGGTGGTGTGGTAACAATTACCGCACAGATCTGTGCGTTAACAATTACCGCACCAGATTAATACGAGATTAAGCAAACAAAAATTTAACTTCCGATGTACTTAAAACCTGTGCGGTAATTGTTACCGCACATGATTTTTTTTTTAAAACAAATAAATTTAAAAAATAATAATTAAAATATGAATAAACCTGTGCGGTAATTGTTACCGCACAGGTTTTATATATTAAAAAAACAATAAAGTGGTGCGGTAACTCTTACCGCACCAAGTTACATATTTAAAAAAAAAATTTTCCCGCTCCCCCGACCTTCTTCCTCCTTCCTCTGTCAAAAACCGCCGCCGCCAAACCCTAAAAGTCGCCGGCCTCTTCTCTTCCTTTTCCCGCCGATTAACCCATCAAAACCTTCAATAGAGGATGGATTCGAGTTCCCCGACCATGGCGGTTCTTCTGGCCCCCAAAATCCGCCCGAAGTCCCCCCCGCAGCAGCTCCGACAATGGATTTTCCGTTGACGACGACGCCATGGCTGGCTGTGGAGGAAGAAGAAGAGGAGGAAGTGGAGGTGCCACTGAGGTACAGTGGTGGTGCCCGGAGCCGGCCAAAATCCCGAGCCCGACCCGATCTCATAACCATAGCCCGACCCGACCCGATACCCGTTGCCCGACCCGACCCGATACCAGCAGCCCAACCCGCCCCGTTACCCGCACCCGCTCCGAGGCCAAGAAACCGAAAGCGACCCGTCCAAAACGTCGGTCCCGGGTACGCTACTCGAGCAAATAGAAGGTTGAATCCACAAACCGAGGCTCAAACCGAGGCGCAACCGGAAGTTTTTTCGACTCCCGTAGATCTACATCAAGTATGTATTTTTATTAAATATTCTATAACTTTTGTAATATTTTTAAATAGTTTAATTATTTTATTTCGTAACGTTATGAAATTAGTTATTCAATTTCATAACGTTATGAATTTAATAATATTTGATAACGTTATGAAATTTTTAAATAAATTTCGTAACGTTGTCAATTTATTTAATTTAATTAATTTATTAAATTTATAACGTTGTGAAATTAGTTATTTAATTTCATAACGTTATGAATTTAATAATATTTGATAACGTTATGAAATTTTTAAATAAATTTCGTAACACTATCAATTTATTTAATTAATTTATTTAATTTATAACGTTATGAAATTAGTTATTTAATTTCATAACGTTATGAATTTAATAATATTTGATAACGTTATGAAATTTATTAAAAATTTCATAACGTTATCAATTTATTTAATTTGATTAATTTATTAAATTGATAACGTTATGAAATTAGTTATTTAATTTCATAACGTTATGAATTTAATAATATTTGATAACGTTATGAAATATTTAAATAAATTTCGTAACGTTATCAATTTATTTAATTCATTTAATTTAATTAATTGATTAAATTTATAACGTTATGAAATTAGTTATTTAATTTCGTAACGTTAATTTATTTATTTTATTTTATAACATTATGAAATTAATTTATATGGTAGTGTTATGAAATTAAGTAATTTATTGCGTAACGTTATGAAATTAAGTAATTTATTGCGTAACGTTATAAAATTATATTATTTGGTAACATTATCAAATTAATTAATTTATTCGTAACCTTATGAAATTAATGAAATTTTATAACGTTATGAAATATAATAATTTCATAATGTTATGAAATATGACATTCTATATTGTAAAATTAATGAATTAATTATTTTATGAAATATGACATTGTTCTTCTCTTATTTTGTAACGTTATGAATTATTAGTATATAACGTATTGAAATTAGGCGAATTATAACGTTAATTTCGTAACGTTATGAACAAAATGTTTAGAAATTAGAGATGATTTTGATTAGGATTGACGTTACAATAACTGTTTGTAACGTTACGACGTCATGGAGAAGACGTTTTTGAATTTGACGTTATTTTTGTAACGCTATGAAAATAACATTACGCTATAACAACAACATTAGGGGGTGCGAGATACGATGGCTTCTAGTGGTTTTGTTCCGGGGGCTCCTGTTGCTGCAGAGCGTGTTAGGAGGACGGAGATTATAACGTCCATACGTCAGAGTTTTGCTACTGCTCGAGACCAGCTGAATGCTTCTAGTTCGACATCCACTGATGTTACTGGTGCACTTACAGATACTGGGGCAGTTAGGGATTGTGGTCTAGATGTTGATCCGTCTGCTGATGATGAGGGTTATAGTGAGAGTGAGGAGGAGGATATGGACGTCGATGATACAACTGTTGATTTGGATGATGATATGCTGGGAGACGGTGAGGGTTTAGTTACAGATTATATTGTATCTCATCCCGAGATACCGACAGATCAACTTAGGAGAGACGACCCTCCTATTATTTCAGAGGATCATGCTGGTATGGGGCCTTCATCGCCAGCTCCTACAGATTTAGGTCCTTCGTCTCCTACGCCAGATGTACCACCTCCCCCGACTGTACCACCTCCCGATGCAGATCCTGTACCACCTCCTGCTGTACCTTGGATGCCCGGAGGTCCTTTTACAAATGAGTTGCTGAAGAGTTATGAGACGCACATCGCCAGGGCTATTTATGAGCTTACAGTTGTTGATCCTCCCGCACCTGTGATTCCAGCTGGCCCCCGTCCTCTTCCTCCATTTATACAGAGACAGCGAGGAGGCCGAGGAGCTCAGGCAGATGATGATGTTGCTGATGCAGACGCTGCTGATCCTCCAGCACGAGGTGGACGCGCTCCACGCGGAGGACGAGGACGTGGACGTGGACGTGCTGCAGATCATGCTGATTTTCCACAGCCTGCTGATCTTCCAGAAGGCGAGGCTCCTCTTGATAAGGTATGTATTTGAACTATAATGTTCATATGTGAAATATTTTGGCATTCTGTAGAAGTAACTGTGTTATTTTTTTACTTTTTTTTCAGACACGGAAGGTCGTCAAGGTTCACTTCCACACTGCCTACTGCACTCCACTAGAGGCGTTTAGGAGACCTGGTCCAGATTCGTGGTTTCAGCTTGTAGAGCGATCTGGATTGACTGATCTACGCTATATCGGGTCCGGTCCTGTCGATCATGTGTTGGTTTCTGCTTTCGTCGAGAGATGACACCCAGAAACCAACACATTTCATTTGCCATTTGGAGAGATTGGTCCTACACTTCACGATGTGGTTGAGATCCTGTCGCTGCCTATACATGGCAGGAGTTGTAGCTCAGTTTTGAGCAAGGAGGAGATCTTCACTTTTGTTGCTGAGATGCTTCACGTAGAGGAGGCACTGGTGAAGACTTGGTATAGGGATGGAGGCATTCCTTTGGGTTATCTTCAGCAGAGATTGAAGGATATGATGCAGATGGAGGATGGACAGAGAGATGAGAGCCTCATTGCGTCTATGTACTTACTGTTGCTTCTCGGCACTACAGTTCTAGTGGACAAGTCGACTACAGCAGTCAAGCACTGGTGGTTAGTTCTTTTGGCCGACCACGACAGCACTGGCCGATATGCTTGGGGAGCTGGAGTGTTAGCTCATCTGTATCGCAACCTTGGACAGGCGTCGAGGCGATTGGCTATGGGGATGGGGAGTTCTGGCATTCTTTTGCGGGTTAGTACGCAAACAACTATACGATTGGCTATGTTTAGGAAGTCGAGTTCTAATTATCCTTTTTTTGCAGTCGTGGATCTGGGCATATTTTCCACATTTTCGTGGACATTTTGTGACAAATCCACTTTCTATGGACCACGCCGCAGCTGCTATGAGGGAGGGCAGAGAGGTGCCACAGGGGAAGAGCACGGATCGTTTGGTTGCCATTCGTGGCATGCTTGACCGTGTTCGTTATGAGGAGGTCAGATTTTAAGAATGTATGCTTTCGTTATATTGTGTCAATGTAAACTATACTAACTGTTTTGTAATGTTTTGTTGCAGGTTAACTGGTTTCCCTTTTCAAATGTGGATTTCAGACTTCCGCAGTACGCCCCGTCTTTGTTTGAGGGCATTCTCCGTTGTCTGGACATCGAGGAGCTCTATCAGCCAGGTCGCCTGCTGCGACAGTTTGGACATGTGCAGGGTATCCCAGATCCTCCCCCAGAGCCCATCCAGGTGACACGTAACAACAGGCTGACGCATTATTCAGTTGGCTTTGAGAAGGATCTGCTTGGTGTGTGGGATCAGGACCCCAGGCCTTTGATACAGATTCGGGAGCCACGAGCGACGTACTATTGGGCAGTCACATATGATTATCTCGATTGGTATGATCGAGTTTCTCATCCTCTGGTGGATCCCAGATCACGTAGACTCGATCGTCCAGTTGTTCCGCTGCGTATTCCACCTTCGGTTGACAGTTTTGCGGTACGATTATAAATTTTATTAGTCATATTCATTCAATTAGTATATTTGATTGTAATGTTTTGATATGTTGTTAATATAGCGGACCCAGCTAGTGACTTGTGAGATTCGAGCTTTCTTGGACACACCACCAGAGAGAAGGCCTGCAGATATCGATGAGTTCATGAGGCGTCTCCTTGGAGTTTTGACTGACGGGGCTCCACCGATGGCTCCAGCTCCGGTTCGTCAATCTCAGCTTTTTCGGCATTCAATCCACGAGGAAGGCCAAGGTAGTGGGCAAGGTAGTGGGAATGAGGGTCGTGACTTGGAGTGATGTCAAATATTGATAGCAAAACTTGAGTTTTTTGAAAAAGGCAAAAAACGACCAAGTACATCAAATATTGATAAAAATGGTTCAAAACGTCTCGAAACGACTAAGAAACGAAAAAAATCGACTCAAAACGATATAAAACAAGTCAAATCGAAATTTGAAGGAATTCCGAACAAGTTGTAAAAAAGTGTAAAAATGTGGCCAAAATGATGGCATAATATGGCCAAATTGAGCAAATCTTAGCAAAACTTGAGTTTTTTGAAAAAGGCGAAAAACGACCAAGTACGTCAAATATTGATAAAAATGATTCAAAACATCTCGAAACGACTAAGAAACGAAAAAAAATGACTCAAAACGATATAAAACAAGCCAAATCGAAATTTGAAGGAATTCCGAACAAGTTGTAAAAAAGTGTAAAAATGTGGCCAAAATGATGGCATAATATGGCCAAATTGAGCAAATCTTAGCAAAATGAGTCTGTGTTTAGTTTAAATTTCAAGAATGAGTCTGTTGTCTTTCCTTAATGAGTTTGTTGTCTTTTTAATTTATGCTGAGTGTGTTGTAGTTTATGGATTCACTGATTTCACTTCACTGTTTCACCTACCTCATCTAACTCTACTGAAAACACTATTTAAAGCAAACAAGACAAGTCATTACATATTTCAAAGCAGACAAGACAAGTCATTACATATTATAAATCAATTCCAATCGAAGTCTAAAGATCAAGGCTACTAAACTATTACAAATCAAGTCATGTAGTCCATACGCTTTCCAGCAGTAAAGCGGTATTGTCGAAACAAGTCCACTTGGCCAGCATATATCCCTTCCCACCACTTGATGTTGTCATCTGCAAATCTTCTCCACGAACCGGAACAACGTGGCAATGGTGCCCCATCACGGAGCCAAACCTAGATATACAAAGAAAATTAATCAATAAATATAAATGATTTCGACGTTTCATGACGTTTGTTTAGATTACCACAGATTCTTACCGGTATCCAGTGATTACTGCATCCGACAAGAGCTATCCCAAAAATCTTCTGTGGAGGACCAGGGCTCACTGTAGACTGCCTTATTGGCAAGCATAAACACGGCGCATCCCAGGATAGTTGCACTAAACCAACATTATACACTGTTGATAAGCGGTGTTTTACATACCGCAACTATGGATTATTAGCTAGTTTTGTATAGGATTATGTTATTTGTTTCTATGTAATCTGTATCATGGAGCTGTTCGAGAGAAGATTTACATACGAGATCCCAAGAGATGATACAAGCATTGGAAGCATTGAAGCATAAGGAAGAAGCTGCTGAAGACGAAGACGAAGACGAAGACTTGAAGAAATCAACAATTCTGCCTCAGACAACAAAGCCGCACCCGCGGGTTTTACCTTCAGCCAAGGCTTTCGAGAAAGCTCAAGCCGCACCCGCGGGTCTCAAGACGCGCCCGCGGCCCTCACCATCAGCCAAGACTTTCGAGAAAGCTCAAGCCGCGCCCGCGGGTCTCAAGCCGCGCCCGCGGCCCTCTGCCATCCAGAAAATCTGAAGAAACTCAAAACCGCGCCCGCGGCTCTCAACCCGCGGGTGCGGTTCCTCGACAGAAGAATCAAATTGATGTCTTTGCCATTTGAAGTAATTTGTGTTTAATTTTGTAACTTTCCATACGTTTTTTAGACCTTAATTCGGCTGTTACATCAGCTGATACTATATAGGTAGTGGATGATCATCCTTGATCATCTAACCTTTGTTTTGCTTAAGTTTTTGGAAGAGTTTTCACAAACTTATGAGTTGCTAAAGTTCCTTTGTTTCACTTGGCGTTTGAAGCTTTTGGATTCAACAAGTTGTGAGTTTATCCTTCCCTTTTGTCTACTCTTTGATTGTCTCAACTCTCTTGTTTGTATTGTCGATGAACTAGATTTACTACTTTAGATTGATCACCTAAGTTATTTGTGTCTTGTTCATATTGCTAGAGTTTGATACTTCTAGTTGAATTATCATACTTGTTGTGTAGCACAATCTATTTGCATGAACTAGTTGTGATTGTTATTAGAGAAGAGAGTTGAGTACATGTCGAGTATCCGACTAGTTGTCCATGATATTGCATGTATCTATCTATTCCTGAATGCATTGCTACTTTGTTATTGAACTTTGATAGTTTCGAGGTTATAATCGAGTAAGGGTTATTAGGACTAGTTGGACTAATAACTATTCAAGAACAGGAATTAGAACGATCACTTGAGAACTTGACATAGGGATAAAAAGGATTTTCAGATCAACTTGTTAATCTAATTGTGGATAATCGCTAAGTGGAACACTTCGCTTAATCTTTGTTATAACCAAGTTGACATCCGATACTTCGTATCAAAACCACAAAACCCCCCCCTTTGGTTACGTTTATTGGTTAGTCATTGTGATAACTTAAGAATTTGATAAACTGATTCTCTTGGGATTCGACCCTTACTTGCGCATTATATTACTTAGTTTGCATGTTAGGATTACTTGACTTGGCACACGACAAATTCGCCTCGTCAAATTTGGCGCCGTTGCCGGGGAATCAAATTTTCTTATTTTTAAGTTCTTATTTTGATTAACTCTAGTGTGGACTAGTGAATGGTCAACACCCGTTCTACTAAAGGAATTGACGGTTCTTCTTTTCGTTTATCCAAAAAAAAAAGAGAAAAAAAAAAAAAAGAAAAGAAAAGAAAAAGGAATTGACGGTTCTACTTCTACCATTCATCTTCTACCCTTCTTCATCTCAAATTTCATCTTCTACCCTTCTCCATCTCAGATTTCATTTTCTACCCCATCTACGTACCCCACTTCCCATCCCCACCAATCAAACCCTAACTCCCACTTCCACCATTCTCTACCTCCCACCACATAAAATCCTTCCACCTCCCACTTCTCTTTCCCAACACCAAAACCACCTCACCTCCGGCCACCGCGACCACCGTCGGGATCTGACCCTCCCGCGGCCCGAAAACCGCGCCCGCGGCTCCCTTCTCGCCAGAGGCAATGGGATAATGGGGCAAAGGCTCATCATCTGCAGCTCCTGCTGACATACCTTGGGAGCAGCGTCTTTTCGAGCGGATTGAGTATGTCTACCAGTCGGTTCAGACGGTGAACCAGAATGTTGAGAGGCTGCAGCAGTCGGTGGATGACTTACGGCTCGACATGCATGCTCGTTGGCCCGAATATCCAAACCGGGATGACCCGGATCAGTGAGCTTCTTTCTCTCTTCCTCATTATTTTTCTATGTCTTACACACTGAGGGCATTGTGCACTACAAGTATGGGGGAGGGAAATTAGTTCATTGCTTATCCTAGAGTAGTTTCATTTCCTTGTTATTTCCCTTCGGTTTTTATTTTGTTGTACTTTGCATGGAATTAAAAACAGAAAAAGCCACAAAAATACGAAAAAAGGCAAATGAAAATCCTGGGATGGAAAAATCCATGCAATAAGCGGGTAGTTCGGCTTGCATTAGGCTTGGCAAAAAAGGGCTTGAGGGCGGTAAGGAATGGTGAGATTGAAAATGAAATGAGTGGCTAGGTGAAAACCTTTCGAGGCGCCTAGGCAAAATGAGTGAAATGAGTGTCTTAGGACAAAATTTTTTGCATGTTAACCACTATGGAAGACCAAAATTGATAGATTTCTTTCTCATCATATTGTTTGTAGACTAAATGTGTTAGTGATTTGTAGTTTCTTTCTTTTTCATACTTCCTGAGATCTTTGAGTGATTATTGTAAAAGAGTAAGTTTCTTTTAGCTTACTCGGGGACGAGCAAGGTCTAAGTATGGGGGAGTTTGATAAGCGGTGTTTTACATACCGCAACTATGGATTATTAGCTAGTTTTATATAGGATTATGTTATTTGTTTCTATGTAATCTGTATCATGGAGCTGTTCGAGAGAAGATTTACATACGAGATCCCAAGAGATGATACAAGCATTGGAAGCATTGAAGCATAAGGAAGAAGCTGCTGAAGACGAAGACGAAGACGAAGACTTGAAGAAATCAGCAATTCTGCCTCAGACAACAAAGCCGCACCCGCGGGTCTCAAGCCGCACCCGCGGGTTTTACCTTCAGCCAAGGCTTTCGAGAAAGCTCAAGCCGCACCCGCGGGTCTCAAGCCGCGCCCGCGGCCCTCACCATCAGCCAAGACTTTCGAGAAAGCTCAAGCCGCGCCCGCGGCCCTCTGCCATCCAGAAAATCTGAAGAAACTCAAAACCGCGCCTGCGGCTCTCAACCCGCGGGTGCGGTTCCTCGACAGAAGAATCAAATTGATGTCTTTGCCATTTGAAGTAATTTGTGTTTAATTTTGTAACTTTCCATACGTTTTTAGACCTTAATTCGGCTGTTACATCAGCTGATACTATATAGGTAGTGGATGATCATCCTTGATCATCTAACCTTTGTTTTGCTTAAGTTTTTGGAAGAGTTTTCACAAACTTATGAGTTGCTAAAGTTCCTTTGTTTCACTTGGCGTTTGAAGCTTTTGGATTCAACAAGTTGTGAGTTTATCCTTCCCTTTTGTCTACTCTTTGATTGTCTCAACTCTCTTGTTTGTATTGTCGATGAACTAGATTTACTACTTTAGATTGATCACCTAAGTTAGTTGTGTCTTGTTCATATTGCTAGAGTTTGATACTTCTAGTTGAATTATCATACTTGTTGTGTAGCACAATCTATTTGCATGAACTAGTTGTAATTGTTATTAGAGAAGAGAGTTGAGTACATGTCGAGTATCCGACTAGTTGTCCATGATATTGCATGTATCTATCTATTCCTGAATGCATTGCTACTTTGTTATTGAACTTTGATAGTTTCGAGGTTATAATCGAGTAAGGGTTATTAGGACTAGTTGGACTAATAACTATTCAAGAACAGGAATTAGAACGATCACTTGAGAACTTGACATAGGGATAAAAAGGATTTTCAGATCAACTTGTTAATCTAATTGTGGATAATCGCTAAGTGGAACACTTCGCTTAATCTTTGTTATAACCAAGTTGACATCCGATACTTCGTATCAAAACCACAAACCCCCCCCCTTTGGTTACGTTTATTGGTTAGTCATTGTGATAACTTAAGAATTTGATAAACTGTTTCTCTTGGGATTCGACCCTTACTTGCGCACTATATTACTTAGTTTGCATGTTAGGATTACTTGACTTGGCACACGACAAATTCGCCTCGTCAAATGTGGCAAACACCAAACCCATAAATGGCAGGTCCATCCAAAATGGTCTCTCACAAGGACTTCTCATGTAGTTAACTTGAGCAATAAGATCGTCCCATGTTCCTACCTGTAGTCCACGTCGTATGGGCTCCCATGTCTCTTTGTTTCCAAGAAGCTCCGCTGCCAACGCAGCACGGATCATACGATATTGACTCTGTTGCATACCCGTAAGTAGAGCCATTGACCGATACCCACAATGTCCGTCTGAACGCACATCTTTCACAGAAGTCATGTAGGAAAGCCAAAAGTAGTCAATATTTTTCACCCCCAAGTTCACCCCCATATAACTTATGGCTTCTTCAATCTCTTCTTCATCTTCTCCTTCCTCTGTTTCGTTTCGATCTGGATAGCAAGCTCTTAGGGGCACGACATTCATGTCTTCGTCTTCTAAATCGATGGTCTCTGAAAACAATGGTTCAGGTTGGGACTGTGATCCGAAGTCAAACGACACTTGACTTGCTTGCTTTTTAGGACAAGTTGGTCGTTCACTTTGCCTATTTGCCTTCTCCTTTGCGACTTTTTGCGCATTCTCAGTATTTGTTAAGTCTTCTCTAACGTACTCGTGGTAACTCTTTTCCCTCTTTTCTCTCGGAGGAGAATTCCCATTTCGCTGCTTCTCCTTGTTCTTTGATCCCGGCGGCCTTCCTTTTCCTTTCCTAAACAAGTTTATTGGCTCTACCAAAGAACTTTGTTCCGGATGCTCCAAGTCAATGTACAACTCACTTAATCTGAATAGAGTTCCATCCCTCAAATCTCCACTTTCCCATTTCGCCCACATTTCACGCATTCTGATCTCCGGAATAGACATTGAACAATTGTCGTCGGGTAAGGACAAATTTATTGCATCATCTTCCCATCTCAGTTCCTTCCAGAAGTCATGAAAATCATCCGGAACAAGAGGTGTCTTTGAAATGATTGCCATAGCAAGATCGTGTACGCATGGCATCCCAAGACAATCTCGAACCCAATGATCATCACAAACATTTGAATACTCCTCCTTCAATATTTGCTGGTACATTTCCAACAACAACAGAAAACACCTATCTGACACTCGGTAAAGTAGCCTTGAAAACAACATTCGAATGCCAGGAGGAAAGGTTGGGTCATAAAAGACCATTTGCCGAGTGGTAAGTGCTTGGTTCATCGTCGCCCTAATCAAGTCCATCTGAACTATGACCGCATGGTGGATCCTCACGATCACTCTGTTGAAGCCTCCTCTACTAGAACCCACAATTTCTTTCAACACCTTATGCATCCCCTCTTCCCTAAATAAACACAATTTCTAATCATTAGCATAAATAATATGGTGGTCGAAATTAACAACTAAACAAACAAAGATACCTGTTTGTAGTCCTTGTGTGAAAGTGAAGAGTGTAGTCTGTCCACGCTCTAACTATGAACTTCTTGTACGGAGTAAACCAGTACTTTTCAACGTAACCAACAATGCCCTTCTTCCATGAATCTCTCAGCTTTCTCAACCTCTCTTCGTAGATTTCTTCGGTGCTCGAGCAAAATATCCCCCAACATTGCGTAACAAAGTTCTCCGCCCTTTTAGTATTTTTAATCACTTTTTCTGCGTGTGATTGGATGTTGTGCTTAATGTGTACCCAACACAATAGTTGCTTCACATCAGTGTCTTTGAACACAAGTTTGATTGCTCTCAACAAAGCCTTCTCACAGTCGGTCATTATAGCCTTCGACATCACTCCCAAATTTCTACACAACTCATGAACGCACATCATCACAAATTTGTAATGTATTACTGTCTCCTGAGCCATGAATGCATATGCGATGTTGAACGTCTTGTGCGTGCAAGTGAAACCAACCATCTCCACTAAAGTCATATCATACCTATTTGTCTTGTATGTGGCGTCCATGATAATCACGTGAGGAAACTTCCTGAACAAACGAATCGACTCCGGGTGAGCGAAAAAAAGGACTTCAACCTCATTCGTCCTCGTGTTCCTCAAAGGTTGACAAAAATACTTGTTCTCTTTCTGAAAATTTAGAGACCACTGAGTAACTGACAATTCACCACGATCTTCAAAATTGATCTTCTGCAAAAAATTGGCAATCTGCTTCATGGATGTCACATTTTGTGGGTCTCTTTTCCTAAGCTGAATAAGTATGTTTTTTGGCGTCTTGCGATCATCCCCCGCTTCCCTTGCTATTTTCTCCTCCTCTTTGCTCATTCTACCCACGAATGAATTCCCATGAAAACTAGTAGGAAGGGTGTGGTTGTGACGACCTTCTACAACATTCACGATCCATTTATAACTATAAGACCCTTCTTTTATACGAACCCCATATAACTCAAATGTACAACCACATTTCTTCGATTTTCGGTGACGAAGCCTCGGAACCGGCAATTCTGGATTTTTTAAATTCACTTTCAGCCTACCCGATCTAGGTTTTCCAAACCTATCGCATACAAAATCAACGCAATATTTGCTAGATGTACGATGTACCAAAACTATCATTAAATCCCTTGCTCTCTGTTTTGTCCATTCCATCATCTCTTCTTTACTATCCCACATTTGCGCAGTACTAAAATGTGGTCTAAAGTCTTCTTCCTATATTGATTAAACTACATTACTTAGATACGCAATTTTAACTAATTAACCTAAATCTCATGCAATTAAATACAAAATTTAAATTCATAATATACTAACCAAAATCGGTAACGGAGTCCAATCGTCTAATGCAATTGATACATTTGCTTCGCCTTCTTCCTCTTCTTCGTCCACTTCCTCATCGACTTCTTCGTCTTCTTCGTCCACGTCCTCTTCTTCATCGACTTCGTATTCTTCTTCCACGACCCCTGATATCCAATTGTCGTTACCATCATCCTCACTACTCTCATAACTATAAGACATTGTGGTGTGCATTGCAAAACTTCAACAAGAGAGTTCAACCTCTATATACAACCAAAAAATGCCCGTTGGTGCGGTAATAGTTAACGCACCAACGGGCATTTTTTCAAAAAAAACCTGTGCGGTAATAGTTACCGCACAGATTATATTTATTATTTTCTTAAATTAAATTTAATTATTTTCAAATAATTATTAAAAAAAACCGATGCGGTAACAAATACCGCACCAGGTTTATTCATTATTTAAAGTGGTGCGGTAAGAGTTACCGCACCACTTTATTGTTTTTTAATATATAAAACCTGTGCGGTAACAATTACCGCACATGGTTATTCATATTTTAATTATTATTTTTTAAATTTATTTGTTTTAAAAAAAAAAATCATGTGCGGTAACAATTACCGCACAGGTTTTAAGTACATCAGAAGTTAAATTTTTGTTTGCTTAATCTCGTATTAATCTGGTGCGGTAATTGTTAACGCACAGATCTGTGCGGTAATTTTTACCGCACCACCGTCGTATAGGTTTTAGAAAATTTTCCAACAATGTCCCGGAGTCCTTTGGTGCGGTAATGCTTAACGCACAGAAGTGTACTGCAACTCTTACCGCACATAATAGTGTGCATTTAGCAAAAAAAACGTGTGCATTTAGACCAAGCCTATTTTAAAAGGGGAAATAATAAAAGAGAAATACACATGTCTCCACTCAAATTTCGCCAAGTGGCGCAAATTTTTGTGAAGACGTGGCTTCAGCTTTAATATTGTATATAGTAGATATACCGATTCTTCACATTTTTATCTTCAATCTCTGAAAAACCTTTAAGGTAAATAGCATCATATATCGCTACACAAGTTGTTTTTGTGTTATTTTTAGCCAAGAACATAGACATATACCTACTATTAAATATAAACAAAAAACGAAGCACCTTAAAGTGCGAAAAACGAAGCATATTGGACCACATGATGCAATTGATCTACGACTGAAATCTAAAAATGATATTTAATAAACAATGAATATAAATGAATTTTTATACCAAGAATATTATTTGATCAAATTATCATAGGTCAATTTTTAATAAATTTAAATAAATTGATTTCAACATATATAAAACTCTATAATTTAAAAACTACTATAACGCAAAAATATAATCTTTTCTCTTATTTATTAAGAAATCAATCTTTTTTGTGATATGTCATATCATAAAAATAAAATTATAAATTTGTAAAATAACTTAATAGGATAACGAAGGTCAAAATCTAAAACATTAACACATAAAAATCTTTTGTAATCTGAAAGATCTTAAGCAATCATTTTGTGATATTTTTGCACATGATTTTCCAAATTTAATCATTTTTTTTAAGAAAATTATAATAAAAGTTAAAAATCACGACCAATGGAGGAAGGTGGTATAGCTAGAATTGGAGGAATGTGTTTTGCTTTAGTAGTTATATAGAGATTCTTGCGAAATTTGTTGAATACAACCTTCATTAAGTGCATTTGTTCTATTATACATAAAATCTGAACAAATAATCTATGAACCAACAAATAATATATGAACTATAATATATGATTTCTACTTTAATAACCAACAAAATTTAACTTCATAAGTTCAACTATACATTACAATACTACAATACTATCACTAGCATCAACATTGACTTCCTTATATTCTTCTTGTGCTGCATAATCTTCTGCAGTAAGCCAGTAACCATCAGATGAGTTTGTCCGTGTCTTATGTGATAATCTTGTATAAATTTATGAACATAGAGCTATATATTCTTAACGTCAACACTCTAAAGCTATCAATGGTTTTTATGAACATTGACAATCTGATTCTGAACATCCAAATTTAGTTTATGAAACTTTTAACTGAACCCTTCAATCAATTTGTTAGAAAAAATAATTGATTCCCCTATATGAACTTCAAAATATGAACGTGAAAATAAGTGTCTAGCAATGAACATGCTAGATAATTATATAAACATGAATGTATAAATCACGAAACATCAATGAAAATCCTACTTATGTCAATATTCATGATTTTTTGCTTTTGTGCAAATTCAATGGCTGCTAACAAGTTTCTGCTTACTTGCTCAAAATGCCTTATAACAGTGAACATAAGCCCTATAACAGTGTACATTTATTATTACTAGATGAACATATATAATTACTTGATGAACGTAATGCTTTAGTTGCCAAGTAGAGAACATGGAGCCTTATAACAGTGAAAAAATCAACCAGCAAAAATCGCAATTCTAGAACAACGAATCATCACGAGCATATTCAAATAAATTAATAATGAACAATCGAACATCAATCACGAACCCCCCCCCTACAACACTGAATCAATACGAACTTAAAACCCTAGAAAAACAAGAAATACTATAATAGCGAATCGATACGAAATTGAAGCCCTAGAACAATGAACAATGAACGACGAGGCATGTAACTTCATTCACGAACAATAAATTGCAGAAATCCTTAAAATCAACCAACAAAAATCGAAAAAACCCTAAAAACGAGAGTGATGAAGTGATTACCACCATAAGAAGTTTTGTAAAGATCATCATCGCTTTCCGTCGTTGATCAGATCTTCGAACAAAACTGTGAGGAAGAGGGAGAGTGTGGATCAAATTTGGCAAATTGGAAGAGGCGATCTCTCTCTTCGCATGAGGGAAGAAAAATGGGGACAAAATTGGGAAGAAAGTTGTTTCATGATTTTTTTTTTCCTGAAATGCCCCATCACCTCTTCGCATGAGGGAAGAAAGTTGTTTCCGCACCACTTTATTGTTTTTTTAATATATAAAACCTGTGCGGTAACAATTACCGCACAGGTTTATTCATATTTTAATTATTATTTTTTGAATTTATTTGTTTTTAAAAAAAAAATCATGTGCGGTAACAATTACCGCACAGGTTTTAAGTACATCAGAAGTTAAATTTTTGTTTGCTTAATCTCGTATTAATCTGGTGCGGTAATTGTTAACGCACAGATCTGTGGGGTAATTGTTACCGCACCACCGTCGTATAGGTTTCAGAAAATTTTCCAACAATGCCCCGGAGTCCTTTGGTGCGGTAATCCTTAACGCACAGAAGTGTACTGCAACTCTTACCGCACAGAATAGTGTGCATTTAGCAAAAAAAACGTGTGCATATAGACCAAGCCTAAAAATACTATAAATTCAAGTTTATGTTTTTCTGTTTTCCAACTGTTGATTAAATAAGTAAGCCTTTCTTGGAAAGTTCCCCCATTATGATTTTGAATATTAAATTTGAAATTCAAAAATCCTTCAAATTTTTGTGTTTGAATAATAGTGTGATGACATTCAAATAATATGTGTTTCCTTGATTCTGTTGGATGATTACATAAAGAGTATTGGGAAGGAACTCTATTATAATATTTATTAAGCGTTTTCGTAGTTGGTAGGTTATCATAGATTAATTTCCACAGAAAATTTAAGTATCTAGGTTGTAATTTCAAATTCCAGAGCCAATAATATATATCATTCGTAGAATAATTTTTAGCATTGATGTTAAACTGTCTAGCTGAAGCAGTACTAAACTTTCCAGATTTATCCGGAGTCCATATTACCCTATCTTCTATATTCATTCTGGGGATGTAAATGCATAATATTTTTGAAACAATATGGTTAGGTAAAGCCGCATTCAATTTTTCTAAATCCCATTCCATCGTTTGTGTAATGAATTCTGAAGCTTTAGAATTAATATTATGATTAGCAAGATTAAAGAATTCTCTAAGATTTATATTTGGTATTCAATTGTCTGTCCAGAGAGGTGGAATTTGTTATTATATCTTTATCATATTTAAGTATTGGAGTTTTGCTTTTAACAAATAAAAATATTAAAATTACTCATGTGTCCTTACTAATTTTATACCCGTTGTGTATAGGTAGTGTTATGTATATGTAGTCTTATGCAACAACCGGAGACAGAAGGAGTATATTTCGTGTTCTCTTATGAAAAACCTATCATCCGAGAGAGTAATTTAAAGAGTAAAATGGCAAGACTTATTTAGGGTGGGCCATGAACGTGGGACATAAGGTTCATTTGTACTTCAGTGGAACAACTTTTTTCGGAGGCTGCACAGTACTATAAATGATTCTAATTATACTGGAATGGACGGCTTGAATGACCATTTTCATTTTCCGGCGGAGCTAAGCTCCGCGCGACATTTAACACCACCTCATAGCTCCCGAATTATGCATTCGTGAGGTTTTCTTAACATTAATTAAAACCGGTTTAAATAAATAAAATATATATGAGGCGGCCGGTTCAGTAATAAATTGAACCGGTTCAGTAATTAATTTTTCGGATATTCGGTTTTGAAATGATAATCCGGTCTAGCATGTACAAACATCACGAATGCTAAATTCGTGAGGTGTTAGAGCATAAATCTGCAGTTTTGTCAGGAATCTAGGGCTAGGATATCTTCGCATCTCGAGGAAAATATAGACCTAACTAATTCATAATTTGTGAGCTTGTACATAATGAATTCGCAGTTTTGTCAGGAATCTAGGGCATGGATATGATCGCTTTCCCCAGGAAAAAGGCTCGAAGACCTCACGAAATTAGAATTCGGCTACTTTGCATGCCCTAATTGATTTAGTCGGGTATATATATAGTGTACGTGATGGTAAGGTTGGGAGAAGAGGAAGGAAGAGAGTAGGAGAAGAAGAGGAAGGAGAATCGACATTACTTCAAATAAGAGATTCGATAAAAGAAAAGAAGACAATTATGGTAAGTTACATAATGTACTTGTAATTTAATTGTTTAAGTCAATATTTTAGTTTTGTGAATGTATATATATATAAATACATTGTATGTTAGAATACGTATCCAAGATTACAATTTTTTAAGAATGTAAAACGTCATGATGTGTACGTACATATTGTACTGTAATTTAGAGGTGGTGAAGCTAATATTTGTGTACTGTATTTTAAGAAATAGAGTTAGAAAGTAAACTGTTGTAGATGAATTTGAAGTAAAATATGCATCCCGAATTGAGAATTCGGGAGTATGAATTATGCCTTGCGAATTTAGGATTCGCGAGGTAGTTAAGAATACACATTGTTCTGTTTTAGCATTGTTTATGTTATTTTAACGGAATTAATTAATAAAGCGGAGTACAAAGTTCATGAGTTATATTGCACATCGTTATTTGTAGGAAGACTACACATCGTTATTTGAAAATGATTATGTATGGAACAACAAAGAAGATGTGTTATGTTGGGCATGTGGAATCGGTACAGAGAACAACATGGTCTTAATAATTGACCGTTCAGGAGAGAACAATGTGAAGCTTACATGTGAGAAATATGGGGCTTATCGTGGGGTAAAAAAAATTGTTGATTCGCAACCCGAGGTCCAAAAAAAGTATGTGCACGTTTCGCCTCCATTGTCACTGAGAGGATAACGAATGGACATTGAGAGTGGTGTGCGGGTGTCACAATCACCCCCTCCCAGAAAGACTGGTCGGTCATGCATATGCCGGAAGAATGAACGAGGAACAGAAAAGGGATATCATTTCTTTGATAAAAGCGCATGTGAAGCCGGCGAAGATTTTTTTATTTTTGGCAGCGAAGCATGGTGGACGGATGATTACGTCGAAGACTCAAATTAAAAATATGTGTTACACTCTACGTCTTAAGGAGATAGATGGAAAAGATGTAACAAAGTTTACACGAAGTTGGTTGTTAGAGAGGGGTTATATGGTACGATCCCGTGCTATGTCACACGACAACGACATAATACAAGATTTTTTTTGGGCAAACCCGAAGTCGTTGTTTTTGTTGCAGTTATTCTCATATGTCGTCATCATGGACACTACGTACAAGACGAACAAGTATGATAAGTGTATATGTTTTTGTTTAATTTGAATAATTTGTTAGAAAGTGTGTAGTAATAAATATTATGTGAAAATGCAGGTACAATATGGCGTTGTTGGAGATTGTAGGGTTTACTTGCACCGGGCAGACGTTCAATGTTGCATACTCGTTCATGGCACGAGAGAACTTTGAACACTACAGGTGGACTCTCTTGAAGGTGAAGGAAATGTACGATCACATTGGACAAAGTCCTGGAGCGATTGTGACGGATCGTGATCTGGTGGAGATTAAGGAAATTGCTGAGGTATTTCCTAATGCAAAACACTTATTGTGTTGGTTTCATATACTGTGTAACTGCAAGTCACAAGTAAAAACAGCATCGGGAAACCATAATTTTGCTGAAGCGTTTGAGAATAGTTGTAGAGGTGTATTCAACTGTAAATCAGTAGAGACGTATAATATCCGTGTCGCTGAGATAAGGAAGAAGTATCCAGGCTTTTATCCTTATTTAAACAAGACGTGGTTGTCTCCTTACAAAGAGCGCATTGTACGGGCATGGACGGACAATATATTTCATTTGCTTACGAGGACAACGAATAGGTATTACTGTTGTTATTTGTGTATGTGTTGAATTTGTATATATAATCATGTCTTACAATTATTGATATTAATTATTAATCTGTATTGTAGAGTTGAAGGTGCTCACTCGAGGTTGAAAAATTTCATAGACAACAGTGTTGGTTCGTTTAACACCATAGCACAAGAGATCCACTAAACTATCTTAATTCAGATTCTGGGTATTCAGCGGAAAATGGAAATGGATGTCAATACCAGACTCTCCAAAGTTATTCGCATGGAAGGAACTGGGCGTTATACATATTATGTGGAGCTCATAAACAAGGTTTCAACTGACTGTATGAATATACTTATGGAGACAATGGATAGGATCGAGAATCCTTCCAAGGGTTTCCACCCTCATGCGTGCAGCGATAGATGGTGGAGAAATGTAAGAGGCCTTCCTTGTGCACATGATTTGTACAGCTACATGAGTATGGGGGTGCCAATTCCATTAGGGGAAATTCATGACTTCTGGAAACAAATTGTTTGGCATAAACCACCAGAAGGATATACAGTCCCCCTAGATGAGGAAAATGAGGTGAACAATGGTTGCAGACGTCCTTTGCAAGAGCCGCCACCGGGATATAATAAAAAAAAAGGCAGGCCACGTATGACTCAACCTGAGAAGAGGGAGCAGACTTGGTATGAGCATGTATCAGGCAATGATAATATAGGTCGGAGGAGGTACAGAAGGCCAAAAGGGGAGATATTTGTGGAATCCGACGAAGAATTTGAGGACGAGGACGAGGACGACTTGGAAGACGATGCTGATGATGAGCGGTCAGGTGTAAGTCAGGGTATTGATTATAAGAAAGTGTTTGGCCAAAACCAGATAGATCATTTCATGTTTGGTTACATTACGAACTACAAAACCGTAAGGGGAGATGGTCATTGTGGGTACCGATCTCTTGCATGGCTTCTTGGTTGAGAAGATGAGGATTCATGGAAACATGTGCGCACAGCAATGGTGAACGAGGTTCAAGAGAACTACAACTTTTACAACAACATTGGTTACACATTCACAAGATTACATGTATTGGTCCAGCGTATAGGTTGGTTAGGGCAATGTACAAACCAAGAGTTTTGGATGGAGATGCCTGCTTGTGGATTTATAGCTGCTACAACATTCCAAAAAGTTATTGTGCTGTTATCATGGGGCGGTTCACATACTACGCTCCCATTCTACTCCAAGGGTAGCCTCGTAGAGCCAAAAGACGTAATTGTCATTGCTTTGGTAGGAAATCAAGATCATTACATATCGGTTAGTAAAATGAGATGTACTTTAATTATTTTTTCGAAATCGTATGACTTGGAATATTTTTGACATTATATTTATGTTTTATGCAGGTCAAGTTATCAGATAACGCTCCTATTCCTCCGGTTGCTTATAATTGGACCCACCACCATCATTCGAGCGTAAGCGGTTGGGAACATCAATTTCAGGATCGTATAAACCATTTCCAATATTTACGACAGCTACACAACATACCTTTAGCGTAGTCGATGCGTATCTTCATTATTCAATCCGTTTGTTGGTATGTTTATGTAGTATTTATTTTGACTGTTGTAGTCAATATGGTAAGAATTTTTGAAACGCTACCAACCAATAAAATTTCGTAAAATAAGACATATTCCGTTAAAGAGATTCATCATAACTTCTTACTGAAAATAACAATTTCCTTGCATAAACAAACAAAGTACGACCCCCCCTCTAATGCCTCGAAAAGCCGTAGCTGCAGCGCCCGGTTAGTTCGGTCGGCCTAGAAAACTCACGGGACATCAAAATCATCATTACAACAAGAAGGATAACCGTAAGAGTTTTAGCATATCTCTTGCTTTGAACTGAATTTGCGTATGGCATGGTAGGAGCTTGAAGAACCTCTGTCGGGTATACCTCCCCCGAACTCAACATTTTCTTCTGGTCCTTGTACTTCTCCTTATATCAAGACAATTCGAATTCCAAATCATTGATTGTCATTAGAAGCTGACTTTTTTTCGTTAGCCGCATCTAAACGCTTCTTCAATATGTTTACTTGATCCGGGTAGTCGCAATCTTGTATTTACAAACACAATCAGTTATGCACATACAAATTTTCGACCACATATACGTAAGAAATAAAAGTTGGAAGCAGTATACCCCTAAATAATCGTAAAATCTGTCAACTTCGGGAACTGAGCGAGAGGAGTTGCTAGAACCTTGACTGACCATATTTCTTTTGGTGTTTAGTTTAGATGAAAATTTATTCGTTGCACATGGACATATATATAGGGAAACAAAACCTCATGAATCCATGCTTCGTGAGGTTTAGGGTTTTTTTAGGATAGAGCAATATGTCAGGAATCTATGATTTTTGGGAAATTGTAAATTCCACCCTCACGAATTAAGAATTTGGGCCCTATTTCAGATAAGATTCCATTAATTTTTCAGAAGATATGGCAGAGGTTTGTACTGAGAAGGAAAATGTATATTCCACACCTCGCGAATTCACGATTCGGGCCCTACTCCAGAAAAGACTTGATAACTTTTCAGAATCTAGGGCAGAGTAGTCTGTATTTTTGGAAAAAGTAGATTCCACACCTCGCGAATTCACAATTCGGGAACTGTAAGAAAATACTTGACAACTTTTCAGAATCCAGCGCAGAGTAGTCTGTATTTCTGGAAAAAGTAGATTTCAAAACCCCGCGATTTCACAATTCGGGAACTTTAAGATAACATAACATTGCCCAACTTTTCAGAACATAATGATTATGTGTTTGCATTTCCGGGAAATAGTATATGCTAAAACGGACGAGTTCTGCATTCGGGTGGTCGGTCATCTGAATAAATATTCTCAACAGAATCGTTTGTTTCTTCATCACCATCACATGTTCCTCCGTTGTCGGGGAATTTATCATTTTACATCATGTAAACTGTGACAGGATATTGGAATTCCAACCAACGGTTCAGAATCGTTAGTACATCTTTTTCCTCTAAAACCTCTTTCATACGATTCATATGGTCCGGATTTGAAGGGAAGTAAAATATACGACCAAGAGGTATACTAACATATCCATTGTTATACAACATATATGAAAAGCTTTGAACAGTCATAGCACACTTACGGTGCAAATGAATAGCTAACCTGAATATTCGACTGCCCTCGTAAGTGATGAACTGATTTTGAATTTGGGGATCGCGGAATAGGATGCGACCTCCGTAATGTAGTTGCAAGTGCATTTCAATCTCATCATTCATTTTGTAGTTATTTGTGTACACATTCCATTATCTTCTAATATTCCCATCTATTTATAAGGTTTCATGATGTTTCTTATGTACAAATATTATGCAAAACCGCCAATAGATATCACGAATGCACAATTCGGGAAGAGTTTACTGAGGCCATTGTGATAGCTTACGAATTCACAATTTGGGACCTTTTGGCAAGCATTTTCGTAATTTGGGGAGGACTACAAGGTTGCACGACGTCTATAAATGGACGACTCCAAATCAAGGTGGGACAGCAGATAGTTTTCACTCTTTCTAACTATAAGCTATTGAAAATCATGTCCGAACTCAGCTCATCTGGAAGCAGCAAAGTTAAAATGTGCCAATGCAATAAGGCATCCGTAATGGCGGAGTCGGAATCGAGGAGAAACTTAGGCAGGAAGTTCTGGTAGTGCCCTGGCACCGGTTATACCATGTGCTACTTCAATCAGTGGATCGATCCTCCTCATCCCGAGTACTCGCAAAACGCCATAAGAAAACTACTGCAGCGTATTTCTTCGTTGGAACATGAAGTGTCTACTCTAAGGGAGACCATGGCTCCTAACGACCGCGCCGACTAGGCTTTACTGTTTTAAAGTGTAAGTGTGAACTTCTGTGTTCGTCTCAGAACTACGTACCCCTTCGTTTTCCAATGTTTCAGATTTACCATGGTTGTAATGTTTTAATTGCGCAAATGTTGTTATATTGTAGTTTCACCAACGTTGTAATGTTTGAGTTGTATTAATGTTGTAACGTACGTCTGAAATCCAACTTTGAATGCGAATGTCGATTTGGACGTACGGATCTGAGTCCCTCAAATTCTTCCATATCTCAAAGTCACGCTCCATCTCCATGTATTTGATGCGGAATGAGTCATAAGACACGGTTATAACGTTGAAACGCATGAATTCATCGTAAGCCGAACATAAGTTCTTTCGTAGAAATGAACGACGCATATCTGGAGGTAGTTCTGCACTTACAATCAATTCAACTTTGCTACAATTCAACCCTCATGAATTCACAATTCGGGCCCTTTTCCAGATATGATTCCATTACTTTTGCAGAAGATTGGGCAGATGTAGGTTTTCATTCCCGCGGAAACCATGAATCAACCCTCACGAATTCAGAATTCGGGCCCTATGCCAGATATGATTCCATTACTTTTTCAGAAGATATGGCAGAGGTTTGTACTGAGAAGGACTGAATTAAATTCCAAATCCTCACAAATCCACAATTCGGTTGCCTGACAACAAAATAATCAAAAACTACGAAAAGCTTTCATAACAGGACGAAATGCAGAATATGCTACAACTTCATAATTCAAAGCTTAATTTGCGGTAACACATAATTGAAAACAAACTTTCGGAATAGTGCATGCATGATGTTTGTCATGCGTCATTCAATACCCAGATGTATGGACTCTATCATAACCGTCGAAATAGTTCCTAGTTGGCTCTCTGGACGGGGGAGAACCATAACTTCGGCTACTACCTAAACCAGTTGCAATTGGTGTTCTGAAATCTGCAAAACCATAACCTTGACTTCCATGTTGTTCGGTGAAATTGAAGGGTTGAAAGGATGATTCAGGTTGGCTGTATGAACCGGGCATGTAGGAGCTAGGTTCGGGATTGCCGAGATTGTACGTTCCAAAGGTTTGCCCGCCGCTATATCTTCGGGGTGATCCGTCCTGTAACTGTTCGGCATCTGAGTCCAACCGCTCTGCCCTTGATCTTTGGGAAGAACCAACGCCTGTATTACGGAATACCTCTGGAAGACCTGGAGTCATGACCGACCCTATTACTTGCATTATAATTTTTTTCAGTGGATCGTCATCTGCATAACCTCGAAGTACTTCCACATTCTCCAGAATAATTGATTCAATGTGGTTGAGGCGTTGTTCAAGTAACCAAATGGTTGGAGTTAGTATTTGTCACAGTGTTACAAGTAGTTTTTAATTAAAAAATGACATGTTATATGAATTTTACTTACACGGACAACTTGCAGTGCTAATGGCCTGGGTTGTTGGTCAAGTTCAGCGACTAGTTTCGCTGACTCTGCATCGTTGTAAGGATGAGAGTGTTGTCTATACCAGTCCATATAATCGCTTGAAGTTCCCAAACTTGATTGCTGATGGGCAAATCATCTTCTTCCAGGCAGTGTTCGAACCAAGTTCCAAAATTATTGTCTAGCCAGTTATATTTCACCTTATAACCGCCTAAATTTCTTGATGGTCTGTTACTTTGCAGTGGCTCGATAGGTGGATTTCTCGGTATTATCTGTTTTCTTCCAAATTGTCTTACAAACCTATCTGGGTTATAACCTTCTTCCATACCCAGGTATTGCAATGTCCCTTTGTAGTGAGACACTTTGAATGCGCGTTTATTAACCACTTCCTTCCACGGCATCGAACATACCTACAAACAATTTGTATTTATGAATACATGGTATACGAACAATATTAGGTACAAAACGGGAACTAGCTCGAACCTCGTCGATTCGCATTAAATCTAGTTGTTTTCGTATTCCTTGAATCCTCTCTTGTGGTGACTTTCTAGCACGACGTCGATCGTTACAGTAAGCGTACGGGCCGAGAGTTGTAAAAGATGGATCTGTTGTTTCATGACCTTTGAACATTGGGAAGTACGCCCATATCCAACTCTGAAACGAATTACAGTTAATTACTCCATCATTTCAATAGTAAAAACAAATCAACTTTAGTTAGGAAATCAATACATGTAGAAGTGAAGGGGATCCACTAAATTGTGCAACATATCGTCGACTAGCCATTCCCAATTCGCGATAAAGGTATGCTAACGTTGCAGCTCCCCAAGTGTACCTTTGCGTGTTGGTGTGGTCTAGCAACGGATGAAAATTCCGAATATTCATTTTTGTTCCACTCTTGTCTTGGAACAGGAGGGAAGACGTAATGGTTGTGAGGTACACAGAGGCAATGGTGTGTTGCTGATCTTCATGTACGACTCTTTCTTTCATCATTTCACGTAAGGTTGCAAGGGTAAAACCTTTTTTTTTTTGTACGCATACACTTCATCAACGTGCATGCCAAACATTTTGGCTACTTCGTTGAACAACTCTTTGTCCGTCATTGAAGGGGCTACTGGCAGTCCAACAACTTTAAGTCCAAGCAGTTGATACACATCATGCAATGAGGGCGCCATTTCTCCCCACGGCAAGTGAAACGTATTTGTTTCGGGGTGCCACCTCTCTATGAACGCCGAAATGAGGGCCGAATCAAATGTAGTGTGAGGAATCTGCAGTAATTTAGTTAAACCGCTTGTTTCATCTATTCCCCTCCAACCCCGATTGGGCATTGAATCCCACTCCGACACTCCTTTACTACGTGCATGCACTTTCATGACCTTTTTCATCTGTATGACATGAATCATTTAGCATCAACGGTAAATCTCTGTAGCAGTAAAAGGAATGAAATGACGTTGTAAAAAAAATTTCATTGACATACCACTGCGTCGTTTGTATTGTTCCATAGGAAACGTGCAAAATGCGTGTCGAAATCGCGCAATAACGAACTGTCTGCAGGGCCTCCAGGGTACTCAGTTTGCCGCATTTCATCAGCGCCCAACTCAACGTGACTTGCACTAGTAGATCTTTGCATTGTAGGTCCACTCCTTTGGGGAGTGTCTGCAACAGCAGAACAACTCCTCCTTGCTCTTACAGTAACTGGAGTAGTGCTTCCCATCATAACAGTGTCTTCGTGAGGTAACGGAGCTTCATTTACGGTGCTACGTGATGGAGGGTTGTTCATGTTCCGACGAGAATCTCTAGACGACCCCGCTCTGCTAAATAGGTTACGCGTTGAATCCTGAAACATCATATGAATACATACACGAAATTTACATCCACACAGATTTCTTATATTTAAATTAAGTGAACTACATAGGGACTCCATATTACTTACCCATAACCGAGTTCGAACACTAGATCGTTCATTTCTACGAGGAGGTGGACCAGGGCCATCATGCGTTCTTGCCATCTTCTAATATGTTCTGAATCTTTTTCTACACTTCAGGACTACATTTATAACCATGCAGTTAGACAATTGTATATATACGATTTTTTTAACCTCAGAATGTTATCCCGAATCCTGAATTCGTGTAAAAAAGGACAGTATCCGACACGATCTTTTCAGAGATTTCAGATGTTGTCGTGCCTCGATAACAGAAAAAGCACAAAGTTGCCGAATCCTGGATTCGGCAACTTTGGCCATCGAAGCACAAAGTTGTGCTTTTTCCGTAATCGAAGCACTGCAATATCTGGAATTTAGCTCAATTCGTGAACATTGTGTTTTTTCAGAATCGTTAGTACATCTTTTTCCGTAATCGACACGGTCTTTTCTACGATGCTAATGGAGTTGTTGTAGTGCAACACCTCCCGGTGAAGGAGTAGTTAAATTTCCGGTCTTATTTGCTTATGATTGTAATGCACTTTAATTTCTGTTCAACTTTTTTAATTATCCTGCGTTTGTTCCAGTACTGCTGTTGTAATATTAATTATCAATATGAAATTTCTTTCCATCTCCTATAAATACACAATCTATATCTTGAATTCAGAATTCGGCCATATGAAAACCAATTTCCATTTCCCGAGGTCTTTACAAACTCTGCAAGTCAGGAATCTCTGCAATTCAGGAATATCTGCATGCCCTCTCACGATTTCAGAATTCGTGAGCTCCAATGATATCTTGCAAAGAACCCTACGAGTTGTGAATTCGGGAGGTTTCATGTCAATTACCCTTACCCTACGAGTTGTGAATTCGGGAGATGTCATATTCATTGCAGTCTATTAATACGCCTTAGATGGTAGTTAGTATACTCACATTCACCCCAACATTAGTTTTTCCAAAAGACTTTCTGAAACGCATTTAATGGCTTTGAGGTACGGAAGCAGCAACGGCCATGCAACGGTAATTACCTAAGTTCGTTTTACTTACCTAATTTTTTTCTTAAGTTCGTTTTCCTTAGCTAATTTTTTTTTTAGAAAATACTTGACACATTCAATTCGCAGGACGGCGTTCCTTTTAGTTGCCCTTACACCGAATGCTCGTTTTTCGGCCCACATAATGACTTGTACAACCACTTACACTTCGTGCATGGAGACGCTAAGTATGATCTTACCCAACACTTCCAGTTTGTGATGAGAAGAACCGATGTTTTTGTGATGTTCCTTGACGAGGACGAAGATTCCAATATCTTCGTACTTGACACCAGAACTATGGAAATTAGTTCAATTGCTAACATGAACAACGTAGCTGACCCTCCCACATGGCTTGGTACCTTAGTTATTAAACGAACCTTTGGTGAGTTTTGGTATTGTCCACTTACGAACTACATTCGGTCTAATTCTGAGCTTTTCTGGGAAGGTGGTTCAATCCATACAAGTGACAGTGTAGCTAGGTCACAGATCCTAGCCCTATTATATGATGAGTATGAATGTTTGTTTGTGGAACATGTCCCCGGGGAAAACTAAAGCACTTTGAGATCTTGCTTAAGAAGTTTGTAACACACTTTCCTTGTATTTCAGTTACTAATCTGTAGCAACTATTTTTTTATTTACTACCCACGTACGAAGCTTTTTTTAAATACTAAACTTACCCACGAATGCAGAATTCGCCAGGTATCACGAATGCACAATTCGGGATATCTGGGTTCATTCTGCATTTTCAGAAACACTTTCTTTTTTTACGTAGTGTATTTAATTAATTTAAGTTGAATAATAAGAACTCATCTTCGAACAACTACTGTTTCAAACACCGGTAACAGTAATGAAGAAAAAAATTTGCACTACTTGAATTTGTAAGAGACAATGTTTGTAACGAACATAACGTTTTACTGAAAAACGCAAATACCGTGTTCAACACCAAAATGTGACGTACTAATACATCAAATGTAATACGTATCATCAAATAAACCATGTCTTATCGAACACAAAAGTTAAATGTCTAAAACCCGAAACATACAAAAACAAGTAGCCATAAACACCAGACAATAAAAACATGAAAAACGTCAAACATCATCATCAAGGCCTGCATCATCAAGATGTTCCTCGGGGTGTGCCCCACCTGCTGCCTCGGCTGCTACGCGCTCCTCCGCCATACGAGACGACTTTCCTCGCTCAAATATAGATGAAATGCTGGGTCCGGGTGTCGAAGAAGTCCCGGGATCCATCTGTGTCGCCCTAACAAGAGGAACATCATCGGTAGCAAGTTGCAAAATATTTCTCAACTGTTCCTTGCAACAAGGAGAGACTATCTGCAGCTGTCATTAAAGAACAATGACTACGTAAGTAGATGTAAACTCTATAATAAAATATTGTAACGCATGATAATAAAACAAACTTACCCGATGAGTGTCAATAAACGGCGAAGGAACAACATCGGGAGGAGAAGCTACGGGGCTCTCCAGAATGTACGGACAGAGATGTGATATCTGGAGGTACCAGTCTAAGTATGCAGGATCCACCGACCAAGGAGGAGAAGCTACGGGGCTCTCCAGAATGTACGGACAGAGATGGTCTTGCATCCTCTCCCAACGATCCCACTCCTCAGCAAACTCCACAATATACTTGTTCTTCCCGCGTTTATTAATTGGTCGAGAGACCCGTGATGGTGGAATAGGATCTAGTGGTTTGCTCTGTTGTCGTCCGAACTGACGTACCACCCTATCCGGCATATAGGGCTCCTGAATATCGAGGAACCTCAACGTTCCTCGATATGTAGAGGCCCTAAACCGGTCAACAAAATCTAGCTGGCCGTAAGGCATCCAACATATCTACAAGATTACAATGCAAATGTAAAAAGTTAACAATTTGCCAAGTTCAAATAATGTACGTATACAACTAGTCATTAAACAATACTTACATCCTCTGGTCGATACTCATCCAGAATCCGCCTGTAAACATGGGGGCTCAACTCGTGCTGCGTAGCAGTCCTGTCGGTGTGGTAAAGGGATGCGCGTCTCTCATCATCACCTTCCATATCACGCTGGAAGTTCGGGTTCCCCGGGAAGTAAATGAAGTACATCCATATCCAAATCTGATACAATTAATGCAAATCGTTAACGTTAGACAACTTTACAAGTGTATATCACTTCTACTATTACTACGTACCTGTAAAAGATAAGGACAACCGCCGAAACCAACCACTCCACTCCTAGATGCCTCGCCTAATTCCCGATATAGATTTGCGAGGACAACAGCGCCCCAAGCCGTATCGACTACTTTCGTCGGATCGTCAAATAATGGCAACAAGCGGGTTTGCAGAAGGGTGGTGCTCTTGTCCACAAACAAACTACTGGACATAAGATACCACAAATATCCAGCGGCTATGCAATCAGGATCATCCTCGTCCTCAATCATCCGCAACACGTGGGGCCAAAAACTACAAGCCCTTACCCGACCCTGCCTCAGAGGCCCTGTCATGTTCCACTTATCTAGTGGGGACACATAACTGGGATCAACTCCGAACATGTACCCAAACAGATCATTACAATACCTCCTCTCTTGCATGGCATTAGCAAATGGACCTGTAGTCGCAGGTAATCCCTCAATAGAAAGGCCCAAAATCATTGCTACATCATGCAGCGTAATCGTGATCTCTCCCCAAGGAAAATGGAAGTTGTTTGTCTCCGGGTCCCAGTGCTCAATGAACGCTCCAATGAGGTTGTGATTCACAAACCCATACTGCAAATCCCTGTTACGTGTCAACCTCGTCTGCTCAGCGATCCGGAACCAAGAACCAGGAGGAGGATCCTGTGGTAAGTACGTCCGAAATCAGTGGGCTGGGTGTAGCATCGGGTTCTGATGAGGCTAAAGTCGTAGTGCCAAATCAAAGAAAACCCTAAACACTAACTTGAGTATAGCAAGTAAGTAGAGGTCGAACCCAAGGGAATCAAAACACCAAATCAATGCAGTCAAGTGAAATATCAACTAGTAACAAGTAACCAAAGCGGGGGGGGGGGGGGGGGGGTTTGATTGCAAGAACACACAAGTAACCAGTAACAAGCAGAGGAAGTTTGAGTGAGAATATTATGCGAAGGGATTCACCTAGCAAGTATCCACACAGCAGTCAATCAAGTTGATCATAGATTTATCTCAAGTTCTATTCAATCCTAGGGAATGTTCCTATTCCAATCTTTAATATATCAGCAGACCAACCGGTCCTGATAATACTTACTATTCAGCAATCAGGGAAACCTCTCAAGATTAGATGAAATAGCAGCAAAAAGCACATGAATCATAAGGATGCATGCAATAACTTACAACCGTCAAGTATTAACATGCAATCAATTCTCTTTCATATAAACAATCAACTACCAGATCATGCAGATATGAGTGCTACAATGACAAGGAATTCCACCGTATATTCCTAGTCTAGCAATAGAAAACTATCAAGCAAACTAGGTGATCAAGCTAGCAAAACTAATAGAAATCAATAGATGAAGAACAAGAGAATTAATACAAACCCATAGGAAAAGAACAAGAGTTTAGAAATCTCACAACTTAATAACTGAAGGTTTCAACCGCTAAGTAAAACAATGGAGATTAGTTCCTGCTCATGGTTGCAAAACTAAATTGTCTGATGGAAAAGATGATAAAAGATAGAAAGAACTAGGGTTCTTAAATAGAGACTAACCCTAAAAATATAAGGTAAAAGATATATCTTAAACAAAATAATAAAATAAGGAAAAAGAAATAAAACAAACAAAGGAAAATAAGGAAAGTCCGGAATGTCTTCGGCCTTGTTGTGGCGATCGCCATAGATGCGTGGCGATCGCGGTCTTCATGTAAAGCTTTGCCTTGTCTCTGTCGCCCCATGGCGATCACCATAGATGCCTGGCGATCGCGGTCGCTGATTTCTTCTCGAATGGCTTCTGTCCCCCCATGGCGATCGCCGTAGAGTCATGGCGATCGCCATGATCTCTCGAACTCATGTAACGCTTCTGTTGTAGAATGGCGATCGCCATAGTGATGGTGGCGATCGCCGCTGCTCCGCAGAATGTCTTCAAGTCTTCATGTCTTCAATCTTTGATCCTCTTCTTCTTCGGTTCTGGTCTTCATTTCTTCACTTCTTCATAAACAACTCGGAACATAACAATAACTCCAAATACTTGTGATAACACTCCTAAACTAATGTAATAACCCCTAGTTACGCCATACAAAGTGTAGCGTATCAAATACCCCCATACTTAGACTTTTACTCGTCCTGAGTAACTTACAGAAAAGCTACCCATACAATAAAATACTCAAAGCCTCAGGAAGTACAAGAATATTTTCTAGTGATTACATAACCAATAAGCTCCTCCAAACATAACAACAACAATCAAGAACAATGTGATAAAATAAGCACATACCCAGAACTACACCTTATTCCTCCAAGTGGCCTACCCGAATCCTCCTATACGCCTCCTTCTTATGTCTCCATACGCCAAGATGATAAAGATCCTAAAACACTCAATTTTTTTTTTTATAACACTCATCTAGCTTGGGCGCCCTTTCGGGTTTTCATCCCAACCACTCAATAATTGTTCCAGGCTCACAAAACTCACATCACTCAAGACTTATTTTTGCCCCAGCCTAATGCCAGTCAAGCCACCTTCTTATTGCATAGAACTTGCTATCCAAGGATTTTGTATGCCTTTTTCAATTTTTGTGGCTTTTTCATACAATATATATTCAATAAGCTCGTGCAGATACACCAACACCTAAATAATTACATGTGAATACATTCTCCTCCCCCATACTTAAACATTGCATTGTCCTCAATGAAATGGAAGACATAAAAACGAACCCAGGGAAGGAGACAGAAGACTCACATACAAGGTTGGATGACCTTCCTCCAATAGAACTCAAAGTGTGGTAGAATGAGAAACTAGACGAGTGATACGCTGCACTTTGTATAGCGTAACTAGGGATTATTACATTAGTTTAGGAGTATTATCATATATGTTTCGAGTCATTATTATGTTATGAGATATTTATTAAGAAGTGAAGAAATGAAGATCAGAACCGAAGAAGAAGAGATCAAAGATTAAAGACTTGAAGATATTCTGCAGAGCAGCGGCGATCGCCACTACCATCCAGGCGATCGCCATTCTACAACAGAAGAGTTATGTGAGTTCAAGAAATTATGGCGATCGCCATGACTCTACGGCGATCGCCATGGGGTGACAGAGCCTACGACAGAGATTTACATGAAGCTGGCGATCGCCAGGCATCTATGGCGATCTCCACAACAAGGCCGAAGATATTCAGGACTTTCCTTATTTTGCTTTGTTTTTATTTCTTTTATTTCTTTTATTATTTTCTTATTTTCCTTAGTTTAGTTTTAGGATATATCTTTTACCATATATTTTTAGGGTTAGTTCTCTATTTAATAACGCTAGTTCTTTCTTTCTATCATCATCTTTTCTATCATCTTTTCTATCATCTTTTCCATCAGACAATTTAGTTCTGCAACCATGAGCATGAACTAATCTCCATTGTTTTACTTAGCGGTTGAAACCTTCAGTTATTAAGTTGTGAGATTTCTAAACTCTTGTTCTTTTCCTATGGGTTTGTATTAATTCTCTTGTTCTTCATTTATTGATTTCTATTAGTTTTGCTAGCTTGATCACCTAGTTTGATTGATAGTTTTCTATTGCTAGACTAGGAATATACGGTGGAATTCCTTGTCATTGTAGCATTCATATCTGCATGATCTGGTAGTTGATTGCTTTTATGAAAGAGAATTGATTGCATGTTAATACTTGACGGTTGTAAGTTATTGCATGCATCCTTATGATTCTTGTGCCCTTTGCTGCTATTTCATCTAATCTTGAGAGGTTTCCCTGATTGTTGAATAGTAAGTATTATCAGGACCGGTTGGCCTGCTGATATATTAAAGATTGGAATAGGAACATTCCCTAGGATTGAATAGAACTTGAGATAAATCTATGATCAACTTGATTGACTGTTGTGTAGATACTTGCTAGGTGAAACCCCTTCTCATCATATTCTCACCCAAACTCCCTTTGCTTGATACTTGTCACTTTTGTGTTTCATACAATCAAAATCTCCCCTGGTTACTTGTTACTTGTTCGTTAGTTGGTATTTCGCTTGACTGCATAGCGATTGGTGTTTTGATTCCCTTGGGTTCGACCTCTACTTGCTTTCTATACTTTAGTTAGTGTTTAGAGTTTTCTTTGATTTGGCACTACGACTTTAGCCTCATCAATGAGCACTAAATGTAATCCAATAATGCATAGCTCATCTAAAGCAAAAGAAAGAATACCTCCAATGTAGAAGGTGACCCAAACAAATCAACTTCTTGCAAAGAACATGGTCACCAACAAGCTAAGCTCCAGCGAATGTATATCTGGAATGATAGTACTAATGAAACCAAACTTGATGTAATACAACTCCTTACTTTCTTTTCTCTCATATTGTTTTTCTACACTCTATTTTTTTTAATCCGATATATTATTCTTTTCTCGGAATGATTTTCGGATTTTTTTTTTTTTTTTTTTTTAAGAACGGGAGAGAAGACTTGCAGCGAGATTGGCTACTGACTGTAGCTGACCCTAAGCTTCGGTGATTTCCTCCTGTCCATAGAAAAACTAAAAAGAAAATTAAACCGAACAAAAAATAAATAAAAACAAACTCAAACCTCGGGTTGCCTCCCGAGTAGCGCCTTATTTTATGTCGTGGCTCGACATGAAACTCAAGAGATTTAACTAACGCCATTTGGCTTTGTGAAAACCGTCTCTTGTCTGAATTCCCTCTTGAACCATTCATGGAACGCCTTGAATCTCGTCCCTCTTACCTGGAGCACCTTGTCTTTAGCAATGAAGGGGGTTTCATTCACTTTCTCCTCCTTCACCGTATCAGGCGGCTGTTTAAGCTCAATGTCAAGTGCCTGCACACTAGACATCAATGGTATCTCGCCTGGCGAGGTCAGTAATGGAGGGTGATTGCCCAAAGGATGTGAAGAGAGCTTACCTTTAGGCTCTGGCTTAGCCTGGCACTCCTGCATGTTAGTAGATAAAACAGCATCTACTTTTGGGGGCTCTAAGGGATTCTCTAAAACAGGTTGCAATTCATCCTTACAAGTAGGATTAATCACATCAATAGCACATATAGAATTCTTATCAATGGGATCCATGTCATAAATATTATATTCTACCTTATCCCCATCAAACTCCATAGAGAGAGTCCCACTATTAACATCAATTTTCGTTTGTGCTGTTTTCATAAAAGGTCTACCTAACAATATAGGTGTGACATTATTAGCATGCTCCATATCCAACACAAAGAAATCAGCAGGAAAAATCAGATCACAAACCATAACAAGAACATCCTCAACAACCCTTTTTTGGTATACAGTAGACCTATCAGCAAGTTGAATAACAGTTCATGTTTTATGCAAAGGTCCTAAGCCTAGTGATTCATACAAAGAGTAAGGCAAAACATTGATTGATGCACCTAAATCTAGCATGGCTTTGTCAAATTTAGTTTCACCAATCACACATGGAATGCTAAATATGCCTGGATCACCACATTTCTTAGGCATGCATTTTTGAAACACTGCAGAAACTTGTTCACTTATTTCAACTTTCTTCTTTCCTTTCAGTTTTTGATTTCTCTTAATAGTGCAAACTTCTTTCAAAAACTTAGCAAATCTAGGAATACTCTTAACAAGTTTGAGTAAAGGAATGTTTACCTCACACCTACTAAAGGTTTCGAAGATTTCTTTGTCGTCATCCAGCCTTCGAGTATCCTTCAATGCCTTAGGAAAGGGAGAAACAGGCTTCTGAGAGAACAGAGGGGGAAAATTTGGACGAACATAATCATCAATGTACTTAGGGGTCTCCCGGCGATCGCCCTCAACAACTGGCGATCGCGGTCGCACAAATTGGGGTTCTGCAGGAGACTCGCGATCGCGGATCATCATCCGCGGTCGCGGATTTGTGACGAATTCACCATCAGCCTCTGGAGTGGCATGGCGATCGCGGTCGGGATGCAGACCTTGTTTTGCTCTCTGTAATCTCATGGCGATCGCCACTAAGATCCGGCGATCGCGGTTTTGGCACAGAACAATCGTCATAAGTTTTTCCGCTCCTCAAGAACACTGCACTGACGTTCTCTCTCGGGTTTCTTACCTGTTCCCTGGCCTCTAATTTACTCACAGCTTGAGCAATCTGTCCCAACTGATTTTCAAGATTTTGGATGCTTGATTCCGTTTTAGCATTTTGTTGCATCACAGTCTGAGCTAAGGACTTGATCATATCTTCAACAGTCATAGAATTCTGAGGTCTAGGTTGCTGATAATTAATATTATGAGAGTCATACCTTGGCCTTGGTTTCCATCCACCAACAGCGTTTACCTCAGCATTCGGCTCTTGGAGTTGTTGACCACCACTTTGCAGCATAAAAGACTTCATCATATCTTTCAGGTCATTCATGTCAGTCTGTAATTGATCTGAATTAATTGCTTTGACTGAGTGGGATCCCTGTCTATTGCCAAACTGCCTTGAACTCTCAGCTAGCTCTTCAAACATTTCAGTGGCCTGAGGTATAGTCAGTTTCAGAAAATTACCTCCACAAGATGCGTTTACCATTCGACGATCCTCATCAATCAGGCCACTAAATAAGTACATAAGGAGATCTTGGTCAGTATAACTATGGAATGGGCAGCTTGAGCAAAGCTTCTTGAATCTCTCATAATATTCATAGAGACTCTCACTTGAGTGTTGTTGAAGATTCGTGATCTCCTTCTTCAAGCTGCTCAGTTTTGTAGCTGGAAAATATTTCTCTAAAAAGACCTTTTTCATCTTAGCCCATGTATCAATACTCCCCGGAGCTTGATAATAGAGCCAATCATTAGCAGCGTCTTTCAGAGTAAATCCGAAAGCTCTCAGCATGACCTGCTCCTCAGTAACACCTCTTGGCTTCATCCTAGAACATATGGCATGGAATTGAGTCAAGTGTTTGTTGGGATCTTCTCCTGCTAAGCCATGGAAGTGTGGTAGCTCATGAATTAAACCAGCTTTTAATTCTAAATTCATACATTCTTCAATCTCAGGAAACTTCACTGCCAAAGGTTGTTGGTTTAAGTCTGGGGCAGTCAGTTGCCTCATAGTAGGCAATGGCGGTCCATGTCGATCACCCATCTCGTTCTCTTGGTTCAGAGCTGCTCTTTGGTTCCGAAGGAAAATCCTTTCAATCTCTGGGTCAAAGGCAACAAGAGATGAATCAGTAGCACGGGTCTGAACCATAAAGGTTCACACCGAACAGTTGATAACTTCACAATTAACACAAAATCAGAAAAATTTCAATTCCCCGGCAATGGCGCCAAATTTGATGAGGCTAAAGTCGTAGTGCCAAATCAAAGAAAACCCTAAACACTAACTAGAGTATAGCAAGTAAGTAGAGGTCGAACCCAAGGGAATCAAAACACCAAATCAATGCAGTCAAGTGAAATATCAACTAGTAACAAGTAACCAAAGGGGGGGGGGAGGGGGGTTGATTGCAAGAACACACAAGTAACCAGTAACAAGCAGAGGAAGTTTGAGTGAGAATATTATGCGAAGGGGATTCACCTAGCAAGTATCCACACAACAGTCAATCAAGTTGATCATAGATTTATCTCAAGTTCTATTCAATCCTAGGGAATATTCCTATTCCAATCTTTAATATATCAGCAGGGCAACCGGTCCTGATAATACTTACTATTCAGAAATCAGGGAAACCTCTCAAGATTAGATGAAATAGCAGTAAAGAGCACATGAATCATAAGGATGCATGCAATAACTTACAACCGTCAAGTATTAACATGCAATCAATTCTCTTTCATATAAACAATCAACTACCAGATCATGCAGATATGAGTGCTACAATGACAAGGAATTCCACCGTATATTCCTAGCCAAGCAATAGAAAACTATCAAGCAAACTAGGTGATCAAGCCAGCAAAACTAATAGAAATCAATAGATGAAGAACAAGAGAATTAATACAAACCCATAGGAAAAGAACAAGAGTTTAGAAATCTCACAACTTAATAACTGAAGGTTTCAACCCCTAAGTAAAACAATGGAGATTAGTTCCTGCTCATGGTTGCAAAACTAAATTGTCTGATGAAAAAGATGATAAAAGATAGAAAGAACTAGGGTTCTTAAATAGAGACTAACCCTAAAAATATAAGGTAAAAGATATATCCTAAACGAAATAATAAAATAAGGAAAAAGAAATAAAACAAACAAAGGAAAATAAGGAAAGTCCGGAATGTCTTCGGCCTTGTTGTGGCGATCGCCATAGATGCCTGGCGATCGCGGTCTTCAAGTAAAGCCTTGCCTTGTCTCTGTCGCCCCATGGTGATCGCCATAGATGCCTGGCGATCGCGGTCGCTGATTTCTTCTCGAATGGCTTCTGTCGCCCCATGGCGATCGCCGTAGAGTCATGGCGATCGCCATGATCTCCCGAACTCATGTAACGCTTCTGTTGTAGAATGGCGATCGCCATAGTGATGGTGGCGATCGCCGCTGCTCCGCAGAATGTCTTCAAGTCTTCAAGTCTTCATGTCTTCAATCTTTGATCCTCTTCTTCTTCGGTTTTGGTCTTCATTTCTTCACTTCTTCATAAACAACTCAGAATATAACAATAGCTCCAAATACTTGTGATAACACTCCTAAACTAATGTAATAACCCCTAGTTACGCCATACAAAGTGTAGCGTATCAGGTTCTCCGTGTGAACTCCCGTGGCGGATCGCCTGCTAGTTCCTCCTTTGCAATCTTATGAGCAATGTGCGCCTTGAAACTATGCAAAATAGGATCGGGCAGAACGGGAGGAGGAGGTGGTGTATCAACTGGTGCAGAAGGTTGGGGGTCAGCTCTAGGAGGAGACTAAAGAACAGGACGTCCATCATCAAACCCAATCGGTGATCCATCCATAATACGCGGGGACTGTGACTGCAACTCAACAGGTGCAGTGGAAGTAGAGGGCTCAACTGAAGCATGAGGCACGCTCATAAAGGGTACTACTGGAGGTTGTGAAAAAGACGGGTCGTCATTACAAATATCATCTAAGCCAGGGCCTACTGATGACTGCACCTGATCAGAAGCGACATGCCTACCCCTACAACGACCTCTACGCCCCCGGGATGAACCAACACCCCCTCTAGACCCACCTCTCTTGCGGCCCGAAGCCGTGACTATACGCTCGGAAACTCTTCGTCCACCAGGAAGCAATCTCCTAATTTTACCAGCTATGGCCTAAATTTTTTACATTTCTTATACTAATTAGTTATTTAAACACACACATGTCTATAAATATAACATTCTGTACTAACGTCTTTAATATCTTTTTTCATGCAATCAATTCAACTTAACATTTTAATCTCTTTTGAAATGCAACTTATGTTGTTACTAGTTTTCCTTTTTACAACACTATAAATTAAATGCTAAATAATTACATTTAACGATTTTGCTTCATACCTACATAATTACACTATTTATACTATTTATACAATTTTTACAATTTTTACAATTTTTACCGTTTTTAAAACTTCGTAATTAAATGCTAAATAATTTTTACAACTTTTAATTACACTATTTACACTATTTATACTTTAATTACTATTTTATATCATGCCAAATATATACATTTACTATTTTATATCATGCTAAATAATTAAAACTTTTATATCATGCCAAATATTTACATTTACTATTTTTAATAACATTTCAATTACTACTTTAATTACTAGGATAAAACATTTAAAACTTATTAATTTTACATACCACGTCGGAAATCCGTCGGGCTCTTTTCGGAGGAGGGGGATCAACAATTAATTCTTCTGCCATCTTCACCGCCTCCGCTCCGACCCTTGCTGCAATGCTTATTGGGTCACCCTCAAATTCTGTTTCCTCAGAGCTCCCGATTTCTGGATTCGGGTGCCTCTGTCCATATTCATCTTCTTCCTCCCCTACCGCAGCCTTCCCCTTCCTCCTTTCTTCCTCAACCACTTCGTCTTCAACCTCCATATTCTCGGCTCCATCTTCTTCCTCCGCCACCGCCGCACCCAAAGATCCACATCTCGCTAAAATATTCCCGGATTCCGCGAATTCTTCCTCACCGGCGCCGCCCCTTCCACCATCCAAGCCCGTCTCTTCTCGTCGCATCTCTCCTCCTGAATCCGCCTGTGCTTCACGCCGCTCCTCTTTCCTCGGACATACTCCTCCGGCCAAACCCGCCTCCCATTCCATCTCAACCGCCGGATCTACTCCTCCCACCAAACCGGCCTCCAACGCCTCAGTAACTTCTCCCACCAAACCGGCCTCCAACGCCTCAGTAACTTCTCCCACCGACCCGGGCTCCATCGCCTCCTCCCGATTCGGGCCAACTGCTGGATCTACATCCGACCCTCCTCCTCTACTCGGATCTGCAACTTCTTCTCTAGCCACCGTATCACCGCCTCCGTTCATCTCTCTCGATTGCCTAATCACCTCTTCAATTGAAATTTCTAGAGGTGATTCGTCGAAAAAACTGTCGGCCAATAATCCAGACCACCAATGGTTGTCCATTATTTTTTTGGGATGATGAAAAGACGCCGAGTTCACGATTCGGATGGTTACTTATAGGAATTTCATCGGTTTTTTCAACCTATTTTAATCTCTCCCGAATTCACAATTCGGGAGGTTCAAATTCAAATTTCAAATTCCACGGTCAAACTTGCATTTACGAGGCAGATCCAATTTCCGAGATTTTTTACTGTTGTTAGGATCTCACGAATGCAAGATTCGTGAGGTTTGCTTTCACAAATCGGAAGGTTTTTTGTCAGGATTTTATCTTTTTTTTTTTAACTTAGTTTCATTTCTCCCGAATCCACATTTCGTGAGGTTCTAATTCAAATTTCAGGATTTTACGGTCAAACTTGTTCTTACGTGGCAGTTACAATTTCCGAGATTTTTTCGACTGTTACTAGCTCACGAATGCTCAATTCGTGATGTTTGGTTTCAAATTTTTATCTTCCAAACCCGGTTAAATACCCGATTTCTCAATTGCCCAAACAGGTTTACTACATCGGGTTCACTATTTCCGGTTCAATACTTCCGGTTCACTACATCCGGTTCACTATATCCGGTTCCCTAATTCTGAACCGATTTTTTTATATTTCTATTTTCCACGCTCACGAATTGTGAATTCGGAAACTTATATAAATAGTTTAATTTTCCACGCTCACGAATTGTGAATTCGAAAACTTATGTAAATAGTTAAATTTTGTGCGTAGCCCAACTCCGCGCGGAGCTGACTGAGGCGCGGAATTTAAAGTTTGATACACTATGTGTGAGAAGTGCAATAACCCTTTTCGTAATATATTCAATCTGTTGCAGGATTTTGCATGGATGGCAATTCCTTCTCTTGAAGACCGTGAGCTTTTAACTTCTTATTTGGCCCCACTTTTTCCCCTCTATTCAGAGGTAAATTGCAAATACACTCGCCACTCCTTTACAAGTTTGAAAGCATCCTTTTGTTCTTTCTTCAATACACTAATTGCAATCCTTTTCTTCTCACTGTCAAAATTTGATATGTGTAGCTGAGGGAATGATTTTGTAGCAAGGAAAACCCTTGACTTGTAGGGTCACTTTAGCACATGTCATGGTAGGAAAATGCGTTTCTCACTTCTCCTCTTACAAAAACATATGGTACATTATTACTCCGTCCGTCCGTCCCTTAATGTTCTTCCAATTTCATTTTGACACATTTGTCGAGACACGTTTTGCGTCGTTAATATCTCTCATTATATATTTCTAAAAATTATAATATTTTGATATTGTTAAAGTACTCAATGAGACGAACAAAACAAGACCCCACATGACCATGTTTGTTCTTATAGATTGAGAATCATCTAGCGAATTGTATTGAATTATGAATAGTGTAAAAATTGGAGATGATAAGAACATTAGGGGACGAAGGGAGTAGTATAATTTAAAAACGCAAAGAAAAGATACATTAATAAATGCCTCGCAAATGTTCCTTGTTTTCTTATGATGTGAACTCTCAACTACTCTTAGTTTGTCTTTTAATGTGTTTAGCCTTTGTTCAAATGTAACATCACTTGTGATACTATTGTAGTTTTCCTTTTTCACATTTTTCGATCTTGAAAGAAATTGTATCTATTAACACTCCTATAAATGGAATAGTTTGAGAAGTGAGAAAAGACACACAAAAGATGTTGCGACTAGTTTCCTTAGGTTTAAAGGGAGGTAAAACAACAACAAAACAAAGTAGAAAAGAAAGGAAAGAAAATTAACAAAAATGAAAGACAAGAGAATAAAGACTAAATTTAGAATGAGAGTTTAACTCCGCATCCACATTTTTATATCTCGCACCCGTTATGGACGCTTCCTTAACACGTCCAAACGAACCGAGTCGGTTCTGAGCGTATCCGTATTATACTCAATGTTGAAACTTGATTTTTAGAAAATGACCTAGAAATATCCTAAATGTGCCAAAGGTGGGCGCCACCCGCCACTTATAAATTTTCGGATGCGGGTTTTTTCCCGGATAAATAGGGACCAAGCCCATCCACTACAATTTGTGTGACTATATAGAGAGAGTGCGAGGCCCATCTCAAATTGGAGCTGAACTCATGTGGGGAATGCAGAAGGGGAAGAATACCATGCTTGCTGTTAGGGATTAGGAGACACTCCACGACACTTCCAAACTAATCATAACTTTGTTTTTAAGAAATAAAATAAATAGGATATTTGATTTTGAAAAAGAAATAGGTTGTAATAAACTACTATTTTCATAGGAAAACAATAAATATAATTAAATATATATATGTTTTTGGGGATATAAAAAGTATTATCCTAGTATTTTAAAGAAAGTATTATATCAAAATTTTGTGGTTCATTTTCTAGTTGGCCCATCCCTACCAATATTGAAAGCAATAATAACTTTTTAAAATCTAAAGCCCTCAAGATTCAGAATTTCATATTTATCCTACTTGCCCCCTCTGTGAAGAGTGTAATGAAGACTCTAATCCTTTATTTTTCAAATGTAAATTCACCATTGACCTTTTCAATTACCTTAAGTATAAATTTTCTTTTCCTGCGAAACGATCTTTCAAGAAGCTTTTCGTTCCTTTTGTAAGGATAAAGAAAATCTCTATTTCGCTTGTTTTGCTTGGTGGACGCTTTGGAATAATCGCAATAAATTTATTTTCCGCCATGAGCCAGCCTAATAAACCATGCCCCCAGGAAATTGCTAAATTAGTAGTTTTCCGTTTTCTTAGAGTGGAAAAAAGAATCTCTTGTGGATAAAAATTCCTGGAAGAAACACCTAAAAGTATTCAAAATCATAACTCTCGAAAGAAGCCTCCTGATAACGTTTATAAGGTTAATTGTGATGGCTCCAGATTGCCAAATTGGAATCTTATATTGGTTTCCTTATTGTAACAATTTGGATTGTGCTGCTTGTATTAACCAGTTTTGTATTTCGCACTCCTCTGTTTTGGTTACGAAGGTTGCGACTGTTTTAGAAGGTGTTCGCTTTGCTATTCTTTTGAATATCAGGAACATTATTGTCGAAAGTGATAGTTCTATAGTGATTAAGTGCCTTACAAATTCAAGTAGTATCCCTTGAAAAATTAGGTCCATTATTAGTAATATTCGTAGTCCGGTTCATCATTTTGATTCTTGCAGGTTCATTTACATATATAGGGAGACAAATAAAGTTGCCGACTTTTTAGCCTCCAAGTCCTTTGACATTGAAGATCTTCGCTCCACAATTAGCAGATGGAACTCCATTTCTTCCCATCAAGAGCTTGTGTCCTTTCGTACTTCGCTCATGACCAAAACTTTGAGACTCGAGACTCTTTTCCTTGAAGGAGTTTTTCAAGATAATATGCGCTGATAATTTAGGTCAAGAGTGTTTGTAACATTAGGCCTTTTGTTTGCTCGGTAACAAAAAAATATTGACATTTCTATTTTTATAAGACTTCTTTAAGAGATGGATGTTAATTCCATCTTTACCTGGTGCGAATGGGTCTTAACGTAGGAAAAACGAACAGTTTGAGTTCACAGATTACATGTCGATGTTCATATTCTGGATAGCAATGTTCTTCATCTGGGGCATGAATTTTTTTGAAAATTTTCACTGAGGGACGCGGCGGCATACTTGTAATTACTGCAAATTTTGATTTTTTGTTTTGTTTTTTCACAAAATGACCTCACAAAATTTCACCGCCCAGATTATGAACATTACCGCCCAAATTTTGAACAATAGCTTATTATATGTGAACGCGAAAAACTTTGTTTTTCCTACGTTAAGCATTGTTCCCACCCGAACTTTTCTTATCATTAGAGTAATGATTTAGAATCATAATCATAATCATAATATATATAATTTTTGGGGGTGGTTGAAAAATATTCACACAAGATATTCATGAAGATATTCACCAATTATATTCATGTTGGGTTGGGATTTGGGCTTTTGAGAAAGCTTGGAATTTACGAAAATAATAACAAACCGATTGGTTTAGATAAAATCTATCTCTTCTCTTTTTTTGAAGGAAAATAATATATTTCTTACTTTGAAGGATTTTGACCTTATATACTTTTTATATTTATGCACATATATATTTTTTATATATATGCACGATATTCACCAATTATATTCATGTTGGGTTGGGCTTTGGGCTTTTGAGAAAGCTTGGAATGTACGAAAATAATAACAAACCGATTGGTTTAGACAAAATCTATCTCTTCTCTTTTTTTGAAGGAAAATAATATATTTCTTACTTTGAAGGATTTTGACCTTATATACTTTTTATATTTATGCACATATATATTTTTTTTATATATGCACAGTCGGTTTTGTTATTCACCACGTGATATCTCTTCAAAGTTTGAGCTTTTATATTTTTTATATTGAAGATTTTTGGATAAAATCTATCATCGTTACAAGGTAACATAAACAAGAGTATTTATAACTACTATATAAGTTATAAATACTAACGATTGTTTATAATTGATAGAATAGATAAGTAATCATAAACAACAAGAGATGATAGAATAGATAAAATAGAATATTATAACTTCTATCTTTTACTTTATAATTGATAGAATAGATGGAATAGATAGAATATCTATAACTACTACTATATAAGTTTCTTTTGGCTCTTCCCTTCTCCTCAAACACGCATAAATTTATTTTGGCTCTTTGTTTTACACTCAAGCAAGCATAAGCAGAGAGTTTCTTTGTGCTCTTCCCTTCCTCAAACAAGCATAATGTCTTCAGTTTCTAAAGCTGGAATTCGTTCACGTAAGGGCAAACTTCAAAAGAAACCAACTTTTGAATCAGATGAGGTTTGCGTCCCATTTGCTAAATTGTCTCCTAAGTTGAAATCCCCCATTAAGGTAATGGTGTGTAGAAAGTGGCGTGCCACCAACTTAGAGGGCACTTTTCTTAGCACAGACTTCATCCTGTCTGATAACATGGTAAATGATTTTTTCTATAAAAACAATTTGTTTGAGTTTACCTGATTTGCAAATTTGTAAATGTTTACCTTTTTTTGACAGGGGGGTGTTATTCACTGCAGTGCAAGATCGTCAATTGCCCATTGTTTTGTTACAAAACTTGAAGAAGGCAACATCTGTACGATAAATGACTATACCATTGTGCCAAATAAACCTGCTTTTCGCCTTAGAAAAGATGACCCGTATTACCTGCAATTAGAGGGCAACACAACTGTTAGGAAGGTTGAGTGTGCAACAGATGGATTTAATCGATTCCCGTTTCAACTAACCACAATCGAAGATATTGAACTTAACCAATCGAAATTCTTAATTGGTATATTCACTATTATTTTTAACATTATTGAAAAGTTATAAATTTTCCAAGTCTAACGTATTTATTTCTCAATTTTCAGATGTCATAGGTTATGCAATCAATGTCGGGACAATCAGACCAACCAAGAATGGCTCACAATATGTAGACACTCACCTTATAAACGAGAGGTATGTATCTCTTCTGAATTTCTCTTATGTCAAACCTGCACCGATAAGAGGCAAAATATTATGAAAAATATGACCAGTAAAACACATTATGTCAAACCTGCACCGAGTGTGTAGGTATTCTTTTATGTCAAAACTGCATCGATGAACATATAACTCTAAGCAACATATGTAATATGACCAGTACACTGAAAATTTCAGATAGTGAAATCAATCTAACAGATTCTGTACATCTTCATCTCAAGCAAAAATTCAAACTATTTTTGAACTACTCCATTTAGGTATTATCTAAAGTACTTCTTCCTGCACATACTCCTGCACATAGATGCAGAGAAATATTATTAAAACTCAAACTACTCTTGAACTAATCATAAGATATTTGAATCTTACTGTAACTGATAATTGGCTCTTTTCTCTTACCTGAACAGAGGAAAAATGATAAAAGTTACACTCTGGGGCAGTTTGTGTGATCTCTTTATCAAGCGACATGAGTCATCGAAGTCTATGTACATCGTAGTCTTTCCATCTATGCATGTCAGGTCATTCCGAGGTATAGTCTTTCGTCTCTTGGCATCCATCATGTACTATATTCATTGGCTAAGAAGAAATGTGAATGTTAATTGTTAGTTCAGGCGAAATTTGCTTATCTAGCACTTCTGCAACAACTATATACGATAACGATGACGTACCTGAGGTTAAGAATCTGACGCAACTAATGATGTAAGCAATAAGCTTCAGCATATATGTATCTGCAACCTTAATATAGTCTATTAATTAAAGTTTGAAAATTTCTTCTATAGAGATGGTGGGGTGCCTAAAATATCTTCATCCAGTCAAGTGACCACAGCCAGGGAGGGAAACTTATTGGAGTTGTTGCAGTTGGGTCGTGAGCAAGATTATGACAAAACAAAGGTACACGCAATAATTGCAATTCACTAATTATTTTGTTTTATCATCTAAATCTAACATGCCTAAACATACTACATACCTGCTGCAGGATTCCATTGTGCTTATCTGTAGAGTTAGGATTGATGACATTCGTACCAAGAACAGTTGGCGTTATGAATCATGTGGGTCCCCTAATTGCAGGAAAGGGCTTAAATTTGTCGGTACTCAATTATGGTGTACTTCGTGCTCCACGGCATGTGAATTCCCACTGATACGATATAGGCTTCACATGGATGTGTCTGACGATACCACCAGTGTTGTGGTCACTCTTTTTGACGACCTAGCCGAACAATTGGTCAAGAGAAAGGCTGAGCACCTGCTAGCAGATGTAGGAGTAAGAAATTTCTAATCACTTGCCTTTTTTTTCTTTTCTGCCTTGCCTTTTTATTCTCACTAGATTTTTTAATGCGCAGGATGATGGTGATGCAAGTGTTCTTCCACAAGAACTTGAAGAGGTAATCAATACCGAAGTGGTCTTGGAACTGAAGACCCACACTTACTACAAACATGCAGAATACGAAAGCTTTACTGCCACTAAAATTGTTACCATCCCTTCACTGCAAGAGGTATTACCATACACAAATTTAATAGCATATTATTGTTTTTTTCTATTTTCAGAATATATATAAATAATCTCATAAATGACTACTACCTTTTTTGTAGAATGTTCAAAGGGATAATATAAACTCCAATGAGGTAGTGGATGTAGACTTGGAGGATTCCTGTGAAGATGAGGAAAATGATGATGAAGAAACCAGCGAAGAAAGTTCTTTAAAACAACAAAGAAAAAGAAAAAGCGTAGTGTGTGATGAAGAGTGCTTAGAGTTAGACTCAAAAGAGTCCATTGAAGAAGAAGAAAAGGATCATGAAAAGACTAGCCAAGAAAGTCCTGTCAAACAACAAAAAAAGAAGAGAAGCATAGCTAAAAGCAAAGTCTAGCAACAATTTTTACCAATAATTAGTCTTCTATATTTTGTTTTCTATTACTTTTCAAACATTGTTTTTTAATGATTTTTACCAATAATTAGTCTTCTATATTTTTGTTTTCTATTCACCCGTATTTTCCCCCCTTTTGCTTTCATTTCATGCGTGTACTATCTATATTGATTCTCTTCTTTCCATTCTCAGCTTTCATTAGTAAATGGAGGCCTACTAGCATAAGAATGGATAGAATGAAATTTAATGCTCTATAAAAATAGAGGCCTACTAGAGAGGGAAAACTCCTTGAGTTGAAACACAGTAAAGGTAAGTACTGAACTGTATACGCGCATGGCCTCTATCATCGTAAAGTTATCGTGATACCTTCTCATAGAATCTTGCGTCGTATATAGGAGTTGGGCTGATGTCGTTTGTAGGACTAAATGGTTGCACAATACGTATATCATCCAGACCAAGGATAGCATCAGCATGCTCAAGCGTTAGTATTACCTGCAGTTTATGAAAAGTATAGATGTTCAAGAACCTGAGATTAGATTATAGTTGCTTTTTTTTTATCATTAAGCATGAAAAAGAAAGAACAGAAAACAACATTTCATCAAAATTTTGTTGACATCTTTCTCAAAAATAAAAAAATACAAACTAAAACACTGGAAAACAATAGCCTAGAAATGCTTTTCCATCATCATTTTGTTACTGAGTTATGGTTAATCTAAATACAAGGTAAAGATACACATAATAAATTTCTATTTTCATATGAATGTATGGATCTATTATGTATATATGTTAGCAAAATGTGAAACATGCAACAAGAATTGGTAGTTCTGAGTTTTCACAATCTTTCTGTGCTTTCACAGGGTACAGAATTTCATTGAAGCTGCACAATCTTTCTGTGCTCATTTTAACATGTTTTTTCCAACCTGCAACCTGCAATCTTACAAACCGATATAACGTTTGTAAGAGTCAATATAGTAAGAGTCAGGAGAGATATTGCTCCAACCTGCATAACATATGGCAATAGACATCAGCAAAATCCAATTTTCAACAGAAAGGTCCATGAAGTGGGAAATAACGTTTCATTTCAAGTAAACACACAGATCCTGCAATTACTATCCTAAGCTGTTACTATACAAGCAATTGCATTCAAAATAAGATTTAGATTGGTAAGACAACTACCAAATATAAAAGCAGATCCTACAAGATAGATCATTGATTATGTGTTTGTTACTGTAGTATATGGTTTTATTGATAAGTTTCTTTTACTGAAATATTTCTTACACATTTATCAATGCATAGATATGAAATAATATCTCTTCTAAGTTTAAATTAAATAAATGTTTTAAAGATAGAAAGATAAAGATTCTAGATTGAAAAGATAGACCTTGCTCAATTAATGTTTATTTATGTTAAATCTTTCTCCTATAGTAATTCTCCAAGTCTCAAACGAAGCCCCCCTCCAAATTGTTTCCACTCGGATGAAGAAACAAAAGACTACAAACGATACAGGTATAGTTCACTTTACTCTTTCTACGAATTTCATTCACAATTTTCACAAATTTTATAACGTTTCACAATGATAAATTAAAGTCATATATTGCAATCCAATACCTTGCCATCAGAATCAGCAGAGAAAACCCTCTTATTAGATGGATCCACTGCCAAAACGTTAACGTCTCCCTTGGGATGGGAATGAGCTTGCAAGCCTTGCTGATTGTCCCAAAACTGAGCATATCCTGAACTAGCTCCACTTACTAGCATCCCAAACCTAAACAAATTCAAAAGTTGAATATCAGGCCCACTACCTAAACCTCTACTTACTAGGATCTGCTTTTCTGACAATATTTGACAAATGAAAGTTGAATATCAGCTATCTTATTATATTACCTAAGCGCAAGAAGTGACCAAACACATACCAAAATAGAATAAATGAATGATTAAGAACATTCAGTCAAAAAGAAAGAAAACAAGAAATTGAAGACCTGAGTACAGTTGCATGTATTCTGTTGACTTATTAAATCTTAATTGCTTGACTCTTACATTTTGAATCGCAGAGGGAAGGATAACTGCAGTGTATGGGCTTCCACCTCCTCCTCCTCCTGGTAGCAACTCCAATTCATCCTCTTTTCAACTTTTACCATCACAACCTACAACAATAACCCATCATTCACCTCCTCCTCCATCCTTAAAGAGAGGCCGAGGAAGACCGCCTGGCTCTCTCAACAAGAATAAACAACAACTGCAGGATACGACAATAACAACAAATCAACCATCTCCTTCTTCCTTGAAAAGAGGTAGAGGAAGACCACTTGGCTCCGTCAATAAGAATAAACAACAATTGCAGGATACGACAACAACAACACATCAACCATCTCCTTCTTCCTTGAAAAGAGGTAGAGGAAGACCACCTGGCTCTGTCAACAAGAAAAAACAAAAACTGAACAGCAATCTCCCACCTCCGACTCCTCCTCCTGGTAGAAACACATTATGTTCATCCTCTTTACAACCTTCAGTGGCACAAATTTCGTCAACAACTACACTTCCTTCTTCATCCTTGAAGAGAGGTAGAGGAAGACCACCTGGCTCTGTCAACAAGAATAAAAAGCAACTAAACAACAATCTTGGTAATGGAGACTTTGATCTTATATATTTTATATATATATACACAATCGGTTTGTTATTATTCACCTACGTGATCCCTACTATATTTCTGCAGAAGCTATTTAGGAAGGAAAACAGAAAAAATTTGTAACAACTAAATCAACAAGTAAGTATATTGTATTAAGGGTAAACGCATATAACCTATGTTTTTAGCCTATAGAACCTTACACTACATCTACATCCAGGAAAAACTGCACAATCTACAAGCGATAAACTGACGAAACAGCATGTAGCACTACACTCAAGCAGTAAGTATATAAGTTATATTAATATAGCGTTTTTCACTTTGATAATTACTAATACATTCTCTCACTACAGATGTACAAGTTACGTATGCCAAACTTAAATCTCCAAACTTTAAATGCGGCTTTTGTAATGCAAAAATGTGGGTTGAGGAGAGGACAAAGAATTCTTCAATGGCAAGACCTACCTTTTCAATTTGTTGCAGAGAGGGTAAAGTAAGTTTGCCAAAGCTCCAACAAGCACCAGAACCACTAAACCATCTACTATGCAGCGACAGTTCAAAGGCTTCAACTTTCCGTGAGAAAATAAGGATATATAACAGTATGTTCTCCTTCACATCCTTTGGAGCTAGAATTGATGAGAAGATCAATTGCAGACGCGGGCCATATACTTTCAGAATTTCAGGCCAAAACTACCACCGCATTGGATCCCTTATGCCTGGATTAGGAATTTCACCAAAGTATGCTCAATTGTACTTCAGTGATCCAGGGAATGAGTTGCAAAACAGAATGGGGTGCATGAATCTGAAAAGTACTGATGTTGATACAACAATAGTTGAGAAACTGATAGACATGTTGGATACCTGTAGTGTTGTTGCAAAGGAATTTAGGAAGGCAAGGAATTGGGCCCATGAAAATCCTTCAAAGGACTTTGCCCTGAAGTTGTTAGGAGAACGAAAATCAGACAAAAGACAGTATAACTTACCAACTGCATCTGAGGTCGCAGGACTCATTGTTGGAGACTTTGGCCAGAGTACAGGAAAGAGGGATGTGTGCATTCAAAACAAAGAAGGGAGGTATAAAAGAATTTCAGAATTACACCCTCTTTACATGTCTTTACAATATCCCTTGCTATTCCCCCATGGAGAGGATGGTTATCATTTGAAGATTCCATATGCTACAAACATAGGAAAGCGACAAACAAAAAGAGCATGTATAACGATGAAGGAATATTATTGCTACAGGATCCAAGAACGTTATGATGAAGCAACAACACTAATAAGGGGAGGTCGGTTATACCACCAGTACTTAGTGGACTCATACACATGTATGGAAGAAAGTAGATTACGGTGGATAAGAAAAACCAAGATCAGTTGCGGTCAGAACTATACAACAACATATGTGATGCTGTCACAAAGGGAGATACAGAAGCAAAATCAGTGGGAAAAAGAATAGTTCTCCCAGTCTCATTTACTGGTGGCCCAAGATATATGATCCAAAACTATCAAGATGCCATGGCTTTATGTAGAACGTTTGGAAATCCTTCTCTTTTCATTACATTTACCGCTAATCCTAAATGGCCAGAGATTGAGGAAAAGCTAGCAGAATTAAAAGTACAAGCTCCATCAAACAGACCAGATATCATGACAAAAATATTCAAGATCAAATTAGGGAATCTACTTGAAGATCTAAGACAAAAAGAAATTTTTGGCCCAACGAATGCAGGTGTGTTATTCTTAACCTTTAATGTATTTTAAGTCTTGACTATTCCACCTGCCATATTTATTTCAAGCTCATCATCAAATTACTTTGTCACAATCTGATTTGTTTACTTAACTTCAATATATGTCTTCAATTATCATCATTAAACTACATTTATCACATCTTGCTTAAACTACTTGCGCAACAATATACACAATTGAGTTTCAGAAACGGGGGTTACCACATGCGCATATACTATTATGGCTACAACAAGCTAGCAACGTTAAGTAAGGAAAAGACATAGATGACTTCATTTGCGCAGAAATTCCATGTCCAGAAACAGATCTGAAAGCACACAAACTTGTAAGAGATCATATGTTACATGGGCCATGTGGTGATGCAAACAGAGAAGCACCATGCATGCATGATGGAAAATGTAATAAACATTTTCCGAAACCTTATTATGCAGAGACGACACTTGATGGGGATGGTTTCCCGGTCTATAAACGTAGAAACAACGGAATTGTTGTGAGGAAAGGAACAGCTGAACTTAACAACACACATGTTGTGCCTTATAACCGCTATCTACTGCTGAAATATAGTTCTCACATCAATGTTGAATGGTGTAACGCATCAAGGGCTATTAAATACTTGTTTAAGTATATTAGCAAGGGACCAGATAAAGCAACAGCAGTCATCTTGCAGAATGGAGCGGAAATCAACGAAATTAAACAATATTTAGAATGTCGTTACTTATCTTCATGTGAAGCTGTGTGGCGCATTTTCGCGTTCGACATCCACTACTCCAGGCCAGCTGTCATAAGATTGTCATTCCATTTGCCCGGTCAGAACTCAGTGACATTGTCAGACTCGGAAAGGCTCAAAGACGTGATGCAGCGAGAACAGGTAGGAAAAACCATGTTTACAGAGTGGTTTACATTAAACACAGTGGACGCTAATGCAAGGCAATACACGTATGCAGAATTACCAACTCATTATGTGTGGAATGCTGGTACAAAACAATGGACAGAACGAGTGTATGAAAAGCCAATTGGCAGAATGGTGTACACACCCCCGGCTGCGGGGGAACAATATTACTTACGTATGCTCTTAAATGTCGTAAGAGGACCTAAGAGTTTTGAAGAAATCAGGACTGTTAATGGCACACCACATGAGACCTTCAGAAAATCATGTTACGCCCGAGGAATGCTTAATGAAGACACCGAATGGACAGACGCAATACAGGAGGCAAAGATTTGGGCAACAGGAGTTCAACTGAGAGAGTTGTTCGTGACAATCCTGGTTTTCTGTGACGTGGCCAGTCCAGGAAAACTATGGGAGGCAAACTGGGAGGCACTTTCTGAAGGCATATTGTATCACAAAAGGAATCAATACCAATTTCAAGCCCTTGAACTATCTGAAAATCAGATTAAGAACTATTGCTTATTGAGTATCGAAAAGATCTTGGGAAGAAACGGAAAATCATTATCTGACTACTCAGAGCTGCCAATGCCAGACAAACGACTTCTTACAGATATGGATAATCGCCTTATACGAGAAGAATACTGCTACAACACCACAGAAATGAAAAAATTACATGACACTCTTTTCAAATCACTAAATCTAGAACAGCTAGAAGTATACAACAAAGTGATACATGCGGTGGAAAAGCAAAACGGCGAGTTCTTCTTTGTTTACGGGGCAGGTGGGACAGGAAAAACATATCTTTACAAAACCATAATGGCACGCATACGATCAGAACGGAAGATTGTTCTCGCCGTTGCATCATCAGGTTACTCTTTGAAACTATTTCTATGTGTTTGATATTACACATATTTAGTCCACTAAATGTAAAACTTATATTAAACTTTTAAATTGCAGGTATAGCATCACTACTACTACCAGGTGGAAGGACAACACACAGCAGGTTTTTGATACCACTAGAATTACTAGATAATAGCACATGTAACATCTCCCAAAACTCACATTTAGCTCAGTTGTTGCAAGAAGTGACAATGATAATATGGGATGAAGCTCCAATGACACAAAGATATGCATTTGAGGCCCTAAACAGAACTTTGCAAGATATTCGAGGCTTGAAAGACCAAAGCAACAGGAAAAAACTATTTGGTGGCATAACTGTACTGTTAGGAGGAGATTTTAGGCAGATTTTACCCATTATACAGAAAGGCAAGAGGCAAGAGATTGTCCAAGCATGTATCAACAACTCTCCTCTCTGGGAACACTGTCAGGTACTCACATTAACGAAGAGCATGAGAGTAAATGAGTTGCAAAGTGATGGAGGGATCGACTCAAGTAAAAAACAGTTCAATAGATGGATTCAAAGTGTAGGAGAAGGAACCGCAGAAGCTATATCCCTAGACGATGAAGATGAGGCGACATGGATTGAGATCCCACAACAATTCATAGTGGAACCCCACAATGCACCAATACAACGGCTTACAGATGAAATTTTCACGGATTTCAATAAAAACAAAACAAATCCCAACTACCTCCAGGAAAGAGCAATCCTAACCCCACTTAACGAGGATGCTGATCAAATAAATGCACATATGCTTAAGACTCTCCAAGGTAAAATCAAGTTGTACAAAAGTTCGGATGAAGTTTGTTTGGCGTCCACCGATACCGCTCCACAACAACACATGTATCCCCCAGAATACCTAAACACCCTCGACTTACCAGGTATAGACGCTTCTTATACTATTTTAAAAATTGCAAATACCAATAACTAAATGATAGTGACTAATGCTTTTGTCCTATTACAGGAATGCCCCCCCATATCCTAGAGTTAAAGATAGGGCTACCTGTTATGCTGCTCAGAAATGTGAACCCCTCCCAAGGACTGTGCAATGGAACCCGACTGATAATTACACGCCTTGGTGAATGGGTCATTGAAGCTGAAATATTAACCGGAACTTGTGTTGGAAACAAAGTGCTAATTCCAAGAATAACGTTAAGTTCAACCCAATCCAAGTTGCCTTTTGTTATGAAACGACGTCAGTTTCCTATAAAACCATGTTTTGCAATGACTATTAACAAATCTCAGGGACAATCCCTAAAGTATGTAGGGTTATATTTACCTAAGCCGGTTTTTTGCCACGGACAACTCTATGTAGCAATTTCAAGAGTAACAGACCCAAAGGGCCTGAAGATAATGTTGTTGCAGAGGGGAAAACAGCCTAAGAACTACACTCAAAATATAGTGTTCCTCGAGGCTTTCAACAACGTCACATCACAGATACAAGTAAGAAACAAACACTAACAATTACACTCCTATTTCTATTGAATTATTAGCTAAGAAAATATTTCAAATATTTAGATATCGGATCATTATATAATAAGTTTTGTTCCCTACAGGCATAGCATTCAACGACAACACGAAGATCACAGAAGGCCTACAAGACAAACCTCAAGATGCTGCATATCAGATGAAAGCTTAGGCTATTTCAATAATTTAACATTTAACAATAGTTTCTCTTCTTTACATTGGCTTTCTTATTCATCTTTCTTGGTTACATCTATCTAGAGGAGGATGGTCATTCTTCTAATTATTCTTTTCGTTTCTCTTCTTTACATTGATCAAGAGAAAAACATAGAGAAATTTAATGCAACATTCACAGCTATTCTACAGAGATGAAAACAAGCAGACAACAAATGCTAACATAGAAGTAGATAAAGTAGAAATGAAAAATTCATTATATATGACCAAACAAACACAAGTTGGAATATTCAAGAAATAGGTATTGCTGTTTCAATGTTCATTTGGAGATGAACGCAAAGATCAAACAATTACGGAGACTATATCGTGAAATGAGAGACCAAAAACAGGAAATCAACTAGCAAAACCCTAACATTCTTGTTGTTCTTATAAATTAATACAGAAAAATGGAAAAGCGGCAATAATTCAATCTGTAACATCTAAATCAACAAGTAAGTATATTGTATTAAGGGAAAACACATATAACCTATGTTTTTAGCTTATAGAACCTTACACTACATCTACATCCAGGAAAATCTGCACAATCTTTAGGCGAAAAATTGACGAAACAGCATATAGCACTGCACTCAAGCAGTAAGTATATAAGTTATTTCAATATAGCTTTTTCACTTTGAGAATTACTAATACATTCTCTCACTACAGATGTACAAGTTACGTATGCCAAACTTAAATCTCCAAACTTTAAACGCGGCTTTTGTAATGCAAAAATGTGGGTTGAGGAGAGAATAAAGAATTCTTCGATAGCAAGACCTACCTTTTCAATTTGTTGCAAAGAAGGTAAAATAAGTTTTAATAAACGTTGTGATTATTAACATATTAGTTAACAGTTTCATTTTTTAAACACTTTTATAAATTAACTAATTTGAAAATCCAGCAGCTACGAATGAACTAAGAGGAAGCAAAAACACACCAAAATAAACTTACAACTTCCATTAGGATTTGAGCTTCACTATCTGGAATGTGATGACTGATAGTTGAACGCGAGAATGTGATGTAAGCAGGGTTCCTACGAGAACAAAGAAACCAACATAGCATATTAATAGAGTATATAATAGCGTATTAATGTGATGTGCGTATTATAGTCCGAATTAAATTTGTGTGATTCTTACTTGGATAGCAAGACAAGAATCCCTTTTTATGAGTCCAATCAACAAAGTGTATAACTGTATCAAAGAGGTGTATAGAAGGAGACCAAAATCGTGATAGACCCTTTCGTAATGACATCAGTCTTCCTCAACCATGGTAGTAGTTCCCTGTATGAAATTGGTGAACAGATTTAAATACGTAGGTAGACCTTGACTTTTCTCATTTACAAGTTCTTAAAGCACACTGTCATAAACATGGGAACACTTTATGCTAAAATACTGAACATTCTTTGTCTAAATATATGAAAAATATTATTTAGCTTCAAACTCGGCTGAATATTTTCTCAAGGTTCTAACCATCTACAAATTAGATTAATGTTTGTTAGCCAGGCAAGCAGTCAAAGATGTTAACTAACAAGTATGATATTTTATTTGATTGTATTATTTATTTTAGAAAGTAATTTTGTAATCTGATAGAAAAGGGATCTAAGAAAAAATAAGAATAAGAAGAGCATGATGGAACATATAACATTCAGTTCCAACAGAGGAAGCAAAGATACTGATAAACAGATTTAAACCCAATATCAGCTTAACATAAAACCCCCAAAATCAAAAAATTAGGGTTTAGGGGAAAATACTCAGAATTGGGTAATTGGAAGTGGTTTAGTTGTGGCTCGGAGGAGGCGCCAATGAGTTGTGGTTGGCCGCTGCGACTGCGCCGGAGACGACGCCCAATAGACCTAATTTCTTCCACAATTGGAAGGAATTGATTGAACAAATTAGAGGAATCAAAACTCACTAGCAAAACATTCCAAAATTTGCAAAGCAATACGGAGATGGGAGTGATTCAGGAGTGGAACAAATTAGAGGAATCAAAGCAATGGGGTTTACCTGTTTTTAACTTCATAGCTTCGCATGGGGAGACGAGCATCAGTAACCTTGTGCCCAACGGAGGGATTCAGGAGTGGAGAGTAAAGAGTGGCGAAGAACAAAGAAATGGTCAGCTTGGTTATCGCTCAAAATCGAACCGGACCATTTGATACCAGATGTCAAAGTTTCCAATATTTAGCAGTGATAGTATTACGGAGTATATTTTAGTGGAGTTTGAGATTGTCCCTAACGATTATTGACATACACCATTTATATTTGTATATATAATATTGTAGTAGTGTTTTATAGGAGAAAGTATGATAATTTAAAATTTTACTTCATTGATAATTTGTACTAAAAATAACTTCACGTCACAATAAAAATGAGATGGGTTATTCGTATTATCTTTCTTTAAATATAATAATAGTTTAATTTATATTAATGTAGAATTATAATTAAACTAAATAATATGTTACTTTTCTTCGGTTTAGAATCTGGCCCGTGCGTAGCACGGGCTTAAAAGGACTAGTATATATAATTTTTGGGGGTGGTTGAAAAATATTCACCCAAAATATTTAACAAGATATTCCTCATTATATTCATCTTTAGTTGGGCTTTTGCTTGGTTCACCGGAAAAAAAGCCCAATGTTAAATTCCACATAAATTTTTTGTTATAATAAATGACTAAACTATATCTTTTAAAATTCTTAATTGAAAAAAATTGTTATCAAAAGATACATAAACACTATTATCATAATCATATCATAAAATAAACATTATTAGTACGGATATCGGATCCACGTACTATATTGTTCCATATATCCAATTTCCTATCATATCATCATAATAATCATAATCATAATATATATAATTTTTGGAGTGATACAAAACTATATTCTTTAAAGTTCATAACTGAATTTTTTATTAATTATATTCATAAACACTATTAATATATTTACGATATCTTTTTTAAAATCTTTATAATTATAAATTTGTAATACTATTATGAATCATAATATAGACTTTTTGGATAGGAGAAAAAGAACCACTTAATATAATCATAATCATCAATTAAATCATCTTAATTTGATCTTTTACTTGGCTCAAATTATTAGCAAAGATATTCATGGATAAAAAAAAATCAGTAACATAGTAACGATTAACATTAAGGAAAGTATATTTTATATTTACAATAGGAATTAGTACCTACAATATACTTGTATGTAGTTTATGATTGGTAAGAGTAGAAACATATCATTGTACAATATAAGATCATCAATATTTATGTCAAGCGTTAAACATATATCATATCATATTATAATCATAATTATAATCATATGATATCATAATCATAATTATAATCATAATCATCATATCATAATATATATAATATTTGGGGTGGTTGAAAAATATTCACACAAGATATTCATGAATATATTCATATTGGGTTGAGCTTTTTGCTGGCCCACCAGGAAAAAAAAGTCACATTATCTTATAAAAATTACATCAATCTATTTCCTAATAAAGATTTTATTTTTTATTAATTTAAAAACATAATTATATTTATAAGAATTATATATTTGAAAAAATATTTTTATGTTTAGTATTTTATAAATGTATTTATTTTATAAACGAAATATTCATCATAAAATGGGAAAAATATGTTATTAAATATATTTATTTATTATATATTCACAAAGATATTCATGAATATATTCACAAAGTTGTTCAACAATATATTCCATCAATCTATTTCCTAATAAAGATTTTATCTTTTATTAATTTAAAAACGAAATTATTTTTATAAGAATTATATAATTGAAAAAATATTTTTGTGTTTAGTATTTTATAAATGTATTAATTTTATAAACAAAATATTCATCATAAAATGGGAAAAATATGTTATTAAAGATATTTGTTTATTATATATTCACAAAGATATTCATCAATATATTCACAAAGTTGTTTATCAATATATTCATCTTGGGTTGAGTTTTTACTTGGCTGAACGAGAAAAAAGTCTAATATTCAAAAAAAATATTTTTTTCATAATAAAATATATTTAGTTGAAAAAAATAATAAAATATATTAGGTATAATATTTTTTACACTACATATATTCTCAGTTCGTTGTTGGAGATTACACTACATCTTTGCAATAACATACTTAAGTTATATTAAATTTAATAAAATAATATATTTTATACCGTTATATTGTACAACTAGCGTGCGTTCCCGTACCATGTACGGGGTCACATACAATAAATATTTTAATAATATGTTTATATTTTATACTATTAATTAGTTTATAGATTGTAGTTTATACTTTATGGTTTATAATCTATAGATTATAGTTTATAGTTTACGATTTATGTTTTATAGTTTAAGTTCATTAATAACTGAATTTAATTAGATTGATAACATAATAATATATAATGATATATATATATATATATATATATATGATAAATATATAATATGATAAAAGATAAAAATCAATATTTCTTTTTTGTAATATAACTTATTAGATATCTTTTTGATTTTTTTTACTTATTTAATTCAAAGATATATATCAAAATATAAAGTCGAATGATGTGGAGGACGACATGGTGGATGATGTAGCATATCTTTGAGGCCGACACATAGGCGAATTGAACATACAGATGACATGTGGCAAAACACCGCTATGTTTTAGTATATGTATAGAATATTGTACAATATGTTACCATATCCTTTATTCATGAATTTTATTTTCTCTAGAGATATTATCAAATAAAAATCTTATCAAAAAGGAAATTTTTTTATTCTTTATTAGCCTACTAGAAAAATTCAATATTAAATACATACACATTTTTTAGTTAGATAGATTAAACGTTAAATATGCTATGTTATCTTATAAAACAATATATTTTAAAAGGAAAAAATATTCACATAAGATAATCACAAAGATAAATAATCATATCAATCTATTAAAATAAATAATCATCATATCAATCTATTAAAATAAATAATCATCATATCATAATCGTAATCATATCATATCATAATATATATAATTTTTGGGGCTACTTGAAAAATATTCACATAAGATAATCACAAAGATATTCAAGAATATATTCATCTTGGGTTGGGCTTTTGCTTGGACCACCACAATAAAAGTCTAATATTAAAGTTTATATTTTTTAAAAAGAAATTTTCACATATATTTTTCAAACAATCTATTACTATTAAATTAAAGATTATCTTTAAATAAACTACATCAATCTATTTCCTAATAAAGATTTTATATTTAATAAGTGAAAAACAAAATTATATTTTATTAGGATTATATAATTGAAAAAATATTTTTGGGGGTGGTTTAAAATATTCACACAAGATATTTTAAAAAGAAATTTCCACATATATTTTTCAAACAAATCTATTACTATTAAATTAAATATGACTTTTAAAGAAACTACATCAATTTATTTCCTAATAAAGATTTTATCTTTTACTAAGTTACAAACGAAATTATATTTTATAAGGATTATATAATTGAAAGAATATTTTTTGGGGTGGTTGAAAAATATTCACACAAGATAATCACAAAGATTTTCATGAATATATTCATCTTGGATTGGGGTTTTGCTTGACCCATACAAAAAAAGGTTCAATCAAAAATTAAATATTGCCTTTTATAATGGAAAATATATAAACTAAAGGATATAATAAAAAAATAACGATAAATCAAATTAAGAAAAATGATATTTTGTGAACATGATAAATCATATTTTAATAGAAATAATTTTTTTAAGGCTCATATAATTAAAATAGACATTTTTTCACAAATTATTTTACTAAATAAAATATTTTTAATTTTTTAAGGGTCCTATAATTGGAAATAATATCAAATATATGCATGAATAAAATTTTCTTCAGATATAATGTATTATAAACAAAATATGCTAACATAAATCATATCTACTTATTAAAATTACGGGTTAAGATAGAAAAAATGATTTATAAAATGTATAAGTAACATGTTTTCTGAATAAATAAAAAAGAAGAAGATATATTTAGCAAACACTTTTTAAATCTTAATCTCTTCATTTTTCGGTCACATTTTTTCACATCTTGTTTGATAAAGGGAAATTAGATCTGGAAAACGGGTCGGGTTTGGGTTCGGACGAAAAACGGGTTTGGGTTAAGCGGGTCGACTATTGGTCGAGTTCCGGTCGGGTCAAGCTAGTGGGTTTCAAATGTTCGATATTTTTATCGTAATAAAGAAAATAAAATTTAAACAATATTTTTATAATAAAATTTTATTATATTATTATTTTTTAATAAAATTCATTATTATTTTTAATTTAAATGAAAGAAAAGATGTGAAAAGTGGATCCCTCGACGAGTTTCGAGATGTACGGATCGGTTCAAGTTTGACCCAAACGGCTTCATTTTTTGGTAAGCTTTTGACAAGTCTACTTAGGATATAATACCATATAAATTCAATAATTTTTATATAACTATTTGATTTGTTTCCCTGTGCTAGAAATACCTATAATGACACAAAACTTCATCAGTAAATATTTGACGATAATAAAGATTAATTTTTATAAATTTCAATATTTCTCCTTTTGTAAATAAAATTATATGATTATTATATCATTAGACAATAAATAACAAAATATCTTACAAAGGTATTCTTTAGTAGTAACCTAAATTTACATAATACAATACGAAAAATAAAAAAATCTAAATTTTTACTTTAGATAAAATTAATCTCAACTTTTAAATCAATAAAAAATTAAGAACCCCAACTTAAAATTTATAAACCAAAAACAACCAAATTATCATTTCAATTAAATATTTTCTAAATTCGAAGGTGAATGTTTTGCAACGTACATAAAACTATTATTATGTTCCATGTTGTTATTGAATTTTCTTAATTTTTAATAAAAAATCCGTTTGATCTACATTTTGGTCTTCTGGTAAAAGTAGAAAATATTTTAATTAGTTTTTACTAAACAACTAAAGTTTAAGCTTATATTTTTCCCGTGTCTTGTATGCATATAGTATGTTTATGTACTTAACTATTTAATTTTTTAAATTATATTTAATTCTTTTAAAGATATAACAAAATAGTTGAACACAATAATAGATTTAAAAATTATTATCTGGATTCAAAGTAAAATATAAGTGAAACAGACGGGGCAATATTACATATTCTAATTCATATTTTGAGTACTAAATTTTTATTTATTAAAATTCATTTGGCCCGTGCGTAGCACGGGCAAAAGGGACTAGTCATAATATATATAATTTTTGGGGGTGGTTGAAAAATATTCACACAAGGGCATACTTTCCTCATTTTCGTGATCACTTTGTCACGAACCCTGCATTCGCCCATGGAGATGCTGCTGTAGGATTGTATACACCACTTAGCTCGGATACTGGGCGTTTGGTTGCCATCCGTCGCATGCTCGACAACATGAGATATGAGCAGGTTTGGATTTAATTTCTTATATTTTTTATTTCATTACCGCAATACGTGTCTAATTTGGCTTGTTATTTGTTTCAGGTTAACTGGCAACCATGGAGAGATTTGGAATTCAACTCACCAGAGGTTTCTCCTACGAGATTTGAGGGCGTATTGAGCATCTGGAAATTTCATGAGGCCTACAACCCTAGGAGAGTCCTGCGGCAGTTTGGGCGGGCTCAGCCCGTTCCCGACCCACCCATTCAGCCGTTGTCATTTAATCGGCCCATGGGTTGCACGAGGTATGACGTCGTTTATGCACCTGAGCTTCTTCTTGCATGGGACGCAGAGCCGAGGCCTCTGATCGATCTGGATGGGCCGGTTGCAGAGCCAGCATGGAAGATGTCTGATGACTATATGGATTGGCTGGACGAGTTCTCACATCCCGTCGTCGATCCATCCTCTGAGAGACATGATCGCCCGCCTCGCTATGGATATACCCCGGTGCCTATCGATGCATTAGCGGTATGTAAAATTTTATAAAGTTTGTACAAAACTTAGCTTTAGACCTTAACTAACGATTAAATTTACGTTTTGTTTGCAGCGTTGTCAGATCCTTCAAGCCATGATGCACTCTTTTCTAGACACCCCTATCTCGGATCGACCTTGGGCCACTGAAGATGTGATTCGTGGTTGGCTTGCAATCTTAGAGGCACCTCAGGCACCTTTGGCACCATCTCCCCCACGTGCATCGCGGATGCCACCACCACCACCTCCTGTTTTCCGAGATTCTGTTCATGAGAGGGGCCAGGGGAGTGGATGCGGCACTCAGGATGATACGACTCAGGAGGATGCGCACCAAGATGATATGACTCAGGGTGATGTGCCTCGGGAAGATGCTCCGCCTTATACTCAGGAGACTCAGGATTAGACGCTCGACTTCTGTTTTTGTTTGATGGATGTTTTATGTACGATTGATGTTTTATGTATGCCTTTTTCTTGTGTGATGGTTTTAAATTTTATGTTTTGCTTGTTTGAATATTCAAAACGACTCCGAACAATAATGCAAATACAAATCTGAACAACAATAACCAGTTTCCAAACTCTTATTAGTTCGTACATTTTGCTAAATCCGAACATCGAAACCAATATCGGTTGGGGATCTTTATAGGTTGTCCCTCCTCAACTTCTCTTTGTCTAGTGCTATGCTTGTTTACTAACGATTACAACAATGACTTAACTAACGATTACAACAACCACTTAACTAACAATTACAACAACGAACTAACGATTAAAACAACCACTTAACTAACGATTGGAAGCCAGGGTCGCCTTAAGATCGGCGTTTTCCTCCTCCAACATACGTATCTTCGAGAATAGATCTCTTATTGCAGCTAAGGAGTAACAAGGGTGTGGTGGATCGATCCACTCGCGGAATTCACAAATGTAACCACTAGTACCAGCGCATGTCCAGAACCTTCGAGTGAGGTTTCTTCGAGATTCTGAACTCCTCATTACCGCTAGTCACATTTACAATAAAAAAGGCAGCGTTGCTTGATGATGAACTGTGCGACATAGCGAGTGTTAAGAGACAAATGGTGAGATTGGTGAGGTTAAGAGAGAAATGGTGAGATTGGTGAATTGAGGTGAGTGCAACCCCCCTTTTATAGCTTCGTTTTTTGCTGTTGAAATATGACTGTTTCGTGCGCAGATGTTATGCGCACGCAACGGTCATATTTTAACGGTCTTCAACCGTGCGCAGATCTAATGCGCAAAGAATCACGGTCAAAATGCGCAAAGAATCATGTGCGCACATCTAATGCGCTTATAAGGCCTCCAAGGCGTTTTCGCGTAATTTCGATCAACTTTTTGTGACGGGGAGACCGTATACACACTTTATATGCCTAATAACACTAGTTTGTATAAGTTTTTCAAACATAATCCACATTGATGTGCTAGACCCTTCATATCGCAACTATTTCGAAGATTGAAAGACTAGTGAAGGTTTACAAAGTAGGTGTTACTCGAAGAGCTCGAGTTTTGACTCGAAGTTACCGACAAGGTTAAATAGCTATAATATGCATTGAAAACAAGTTTCATTGCATTCCGACGTCATTTGGGCATCGAACCGCCTATTCTCGACCTTAATAGGCCATCAGGACCGATAAGGGTTTTTTTGCGTTTTCGCGTATTTTCGATCAACTTTTTGTGACGGGGAGACCGTATACACACTTTATATGCCTAATAACACATAATTGTATAATTTTTTGAAACATAATCAACATCGATGTACTAGACCCTTTATATCTCAACTATTTCGAAGAATGAAAGACTAGTGAAGGTTTACAAAGGAGGTGTTACTCGAAGAGCTCGAGTTTTTGACTCGAAGTTACCGACAAGGTTAAATAGCTATAATATGCATTGAAAACAAGTTTCATTGCATTCCGACGTCGTTTGGGCATCGAACCACCTATTATCGACCTTAACAGGCCATCAAGACCGATAAGGTTTTTTTTTGCGTTTTCGCGTATTTTCGATCAACTTTTTGTGACGGGGAGACCGTATACACACTTTATATGCCTAATAACACTAGTTTGTATAAGTTTTTCAAACATAATCCACATCGATGTGCTAGACCCTTCATATCGCAACTATTTCGAAGATTGAAGAGTATAGTGCGCAGTGGTAGAACGCACAGAAATTTCAGCCATGCGCTAAGGTAAAGCGCACCTATTCTGTAACTTTTTGAATCTGTAACTTTTGGTGCGCAGGTGTAACGCGCACAGAAAATTACCGTTAAAAATTTGTGCGCAGCTACATAGCGCACTTTTAGTTACCGTTATTTTGAATCGGTAACTCCTTGTGCGCAAAAGCAACGCGCACCATATACATAAATTCCTATAAAACCAACGGCTTGAAGGTGGTGATTTCTTCATCCATCTCAACTAGAGCAAAAATCGAAGTTTCCCTACTTAATCGGTAAATTTTTCTTTTGTTCATTTTTGTATATGCTTTGTTTTTTGTATATGCTTTCATGTTTATAACTAAAGTTTTTTATTATTTACTTATTTGGAAGAACATAACTACGAATATGGCATCATCATCATCACCAAGACGTGTGAAGCCTGACCCTCCACAGATAATGTGTACTGGTACAAAAAGGTGTCTCCAAATGTGTAATGTTTACGTTAGCAATGACGAAGACATGCCTGACCAGTATGGACGAAGGCATTATGCATGCAATTGTTTCTTCGGAATCAGGTATATTGATCCAGAGCATACCCCTACTGCTTTACGTGCTATCACGAAATTAATCATCAAGAAAAAGAAGAGTGACAATAGAGTGAAGGTCCTGATGGAAAGGTTTAAGATTAAAGAAAAAGAATTGCGGTTGATGGTTTGTAGTATTGTCTATGCTTCCGACTCCTCTTCCTCTTCTGCCGACGACGCCTAAATCGTAGACATCTAATGTTATGAGCATTGTGTACTTTCGTTGTGTACTTTCATTACGTACTTTCATTATGTACTTTCATTATGTATTTTCATTGTCGCTTCTTTGTCTCTCGAACGTGTTAAGAAATTCCAATGCAATCTGATCCATTCATTGTTATATAAAGCACAATTACACTACTACCAAAATAACAAATACGAAACATTAAAAACCAAGGCATTACAAACTAAGAAATTCCAATGCGTCTTCTAATTATTACATGACAATCTCACTCAGTCAGATATGTGAACGGGTTCGGTCCCTCCTTTATACATGAATGGATCTGGTGCCCGACCATTTGAAATGCGGTACTCTCGATACATCCTCAAATTGTCCCCATATGTTTCTTCCCACCATTGAATGTTTGGATCTACGTGTTTCTTCCACGAACCGGGAGTATGAGGTAGTGGCGAACCAACCATCAACGCCACCTATATAAACACAATCGACTTAAGATATTAAACAAAAAACTATGATTACACAAGTATCAAATACAATTGTCTACTTTACCGGTATGAAGTGGTCACGGTTGCCTACGTGTGCCATGCCGAAAATCTATCGTGGAGGATCATCATTTTCTGTTCTACACCTTAGCGGTAAGGAAAAGGTTGGAGCATCCCAACACAATAACACGAGGCCAACTTGGTATAGGGTGGCAAACACTAAGCCCATCAGCGAAAAGTGCAACCAGTACAGTTCTGAACAAGGGCTTCTGCAATGGTTAACTTGGAGAATAAGATCCTCCCAAGTACCCGGACGAAGACGACGATGAATAGGCTCGTACAATTCTCGGTTCTGAAGCAGCTCCGTTACCAGCTCCGCCGAATGTTTCCGTACTCTTGTTCTTTTCTTCCCAGAAGTAAGGCCATCGACCTATAACCACAATGTCCGTCAGAACGTACCTGTCTAACATCTGTGATGTATGGAAGCCAAAAATCATCCAAATTGTCAATGCCGAAGTCAACCCCCCTATGAATGAGAGGAACACCAAGTTCTTCAGGGCACTGATCGAAGTCAGTGTAGTTTGATCCTTCAGGCTGTGATAGGTCGGGCATGGGTTGAGAATGCAACTCCTCGGCCTCAATGACCACGGGAAGTGATGTCGTTGTTTGCTCTCTAGGACGACCTGGTCGTTTTGCTCCTGTATTGTTTGCCTTCTTCTTTCCTTTTGATTTCTGCTTTGCCTCCTCCTTCTCATACTTCTCCAGCTCTTCTTGTTTGTGCTCAAAATAACTCTTCTCTCTCGATTCCTCCTTGTCATTTTCACTGTCATCCTCCTCCTTTTTAGGACGACCTGGCCGTCTTGCTCCTGTACTCTTCTTTCCTTTTGATTTCTGCTTTGCCTCCTCCATCTCATACTGCTCCATATCTTCTTGTTTTATGTCATCCTCCTTGTCATTTTCACTGTCAACCTCCTCCTTATCCTTGTTCTTTGCACCCTTTGGCATGCCTTTTCTTCTCACATTTGTCGGTTCTTTCAAGGTAGTTAGTTTAGGATGCTCCAAGTCCTGATACAACTCACCTAGCTGGTATGCCGTGCTTTTCTTCAAGGTTCCAAGTTCCAACTTGGTGAACATTTCATGGAGTCGCAACTCTATAATGTTCATTCGGACCTTCAGATTTGGGTCATCTTCTGTTTCAGGAGTGTCATCCCAATGCAAATCCCTCCAGAACGGGTGAATGTCATCCTCAATCAGGGGTGTGTTTGAAATGATAGCGTGTGCAATTTGATGGACGCACGGCAACCCAAGACAGTTCCTCACCCAATGGTTGGTGCATTGTTCAGGAAATTTCCCCGTCAACACGATCTCATAAGTAGCCAACAAATGATCAAAACACCTGTATGACACTTTGTAGAATAGTCGGGAAAAAATATCCCTTCCAAGCGGATGCATGTTTGGATCATCAAAATCAGTTGGTCGTTTGGAGAGAGACATGTTCATGCTCGCCCTAATTGAATCAATCTGAAGGAGTACTGAATGATGGATCCGTACGATCACTTTGTTAAAGCCCCCTCTGCTGGAACCAATAATATCTTTCAAAACCTTGTGCATCCCTTCAACTCTAAAAAACAGTTAAGTTGGTAAGTTCAGAAAGTACGCCGTTATGATATAATCGTCTTTAACTAAAAAATATCAATATTTACCTGTTTGAAGTCCTCGTAAGGAAATGAAGCTTATGATCTGTCCAAGCCCTCACTATACTTGTCTTGTGAGGATTAAGCCATGTTCTCTCGACGTATCCCACAAGGCCGCTCTTCCAAGATCTCTTCAACTGTTCGAGCCGCAGTTCATAGGTCTCTTCAGTAGCTGAGCAAAATAGTCCCCAACATTGTCCTGCAAAGGCTTCCACTTTAATTTGTCTCTTTAGGATGGTCGAAGCATGTGCCTCAATGTTGTGTTTGATATGCACCCAACACAACAGATGTTGAACTTCGCTCCCGAAAACAGTCTTTATCCCTTTTATCAGCACGTCTTCGCAATATGTCATTATAGCCGTTGGCATCACTCCCAAATCTATGAATAATGACTTCAATTGAATCATTATCCATGTGTAATGATAAATCCTTTCCGCTTTAGTGAATGCATACGCGATGTTGAACGACTTGTGTGTACTGGTGAATCCAACGATCTCTACGAGCGACATTTCATATCTATTGAAACATTAACATATATCACTACAGAACATATATCATTATCCGAACTAAATATCGACCAAGGTATTGTAGAGACTTACATGTTTGTCTTGTACGTCGCATCGATAATTACCACGTACGGGTACTTCTTCAACAAACGCAACGACTCTTGGTTAGCAAAGAATAATATTGCAACCTCTCCGTTTGTCGTCTCTCTATGTGGGTGAACTACGTAGTCGTGGTCTCGCAAAAACTTAAGCGACCACTGTGTCACGTTTAGCTCTCCGCGATCTTCGTAATTCACCTTCTGCAAAAAGTTTGCAACTTGTCTCCTTGAAGTAACATTACCAGGGTACTTCTCCCTCAATTTAGAGATAATTTCTTTTGGCGTCTTGCGTCCAGTTCCATCTCCCCACCGCCTAGCACAAAGCTCTTGCTCCTCCGTCATTCGACCCATGAATGCATTCCCATGAAAACTAGCAAGTAGCACATGGTTATGCCGACCTTCTATCACACCTAAAATCCATTTTTCTCCTGCGACCCCGAGAATGTTTTTCTTTCGCAGTGCCAGTAGCTGAAATCTACACTCACACTTCTTCGACTTCGACTTTCTAAGCCTAGGAACAACCAACTCTGGATTCTCTTTGTTCACCTTTGGCCTCCCAGATCTTGGTTTTCCAAATCTATCGCACACAATACTTATTTGGTACGGACTTGAATTACGCGTTACCAAAGCTATCACTAACTCCTTTCCTCTATCTCTCGCCCACTCATACAATTCTTGCGGAGTATCCCAATATTGTGCGGTTCTAAAATAATCCGAATAATCTTTCCCCTATACGTAATTGTAGAGCGACAATTACACTACTACCAAAATAACAAGGCAAAATACGAATCATTACTTTAAACTAATTAGGATATCATATGAAACTAATTAGGCTATCATATGAAACTAATTAGGCTAGCATATGAAACTAATTATGCTAGCATATGAAACTAATTTGAAACTAATTATGCTACCATATGTTTCAAATTATAACATATTATACTAACCACAAATTCACCACTCGGATCCCAGTCGCCGAACTGTTCGTCTTCTAAGAAACCATCCAACCATTCGTCGTCGTTCGGGTCGTCTTCCTCTTCTTGTGATCCGCTATCCCAATCGTGTTCTTCATCACTATCTTCACAACTTTGATTAATCAACTCTAACATACGAGAGTTTTGATTACGACGAGACATTTTGAATGAATTTGTTGGAAAACGAAGAGGTTTTGAATGAATTTGTTGGAAACGAAGAGATTGTGGCTTTATATAGGCACATTTATGACCGTTGTGGTCCAAATGGATGGATCCTAAACTGTAAAGACCCGTGCGCTAACCAACCGCGCACAAACCCAAACCCTTAAGCACTTGTGCGCAGAACCTAAGGGCACCCTTTTACATTTAACGGCTACTTTTTTCAAAGATTTCAACGGCTACTATGTTAGAGTAGTGCGCAGAAACAGGGCGCACGGATTCTCAACCTGTGCGCAGTAGTTAGGCGCACAAGTTGTTACAGACTCTGAAAATTTACGAAAAGTACCCGTAATACCCCGTAAAACACGTATGCGCATAAGAACTGCGCACAGATGCGTGCGCATAAGTTGCGCACACAGAATCGCGTGCATATACGCCTCGATTCGCGTGCATATAGCCATTGCCTAAACTTTATCAATTGCAATAGATAAAGAACAAGTCGAAACTACTCTACATAATTCATAATTACTATAGGTGAGAATATTTTCTCTTACAAACTTATCTCTTAGTGTAGTTGAGAATTATTTTAGAGCTTTTTTTTTTCGTGCATGTTACTTTACATATATTCACATAAATAGTTTCATAGTCTTTTAATTTGCTTTGATATATGTCTTCGATTTGGAGCTAATTATCCGGTGAGGATGGACATATGGAGAAGGAATGAGGATGAATCATGGGCGCTCATTTTTTCCATAGTGTTTTAATCTTGGCCGTTCCCTTTCCTTTCTTTTTTCCTTTTTGTTTCGGCTCTTTGTTCGATATAACAGAAGCCTTCGCCTTCTTCTCCAAAACAGATTCGCCGCCATTGCTTCTTATCATCGTTCACTCGCCGCAGTTTCTTCTTCTCATCGGATCTTTCTTCTGCTCATTTTACTCGCCGTCGTTGTTGTTTTGTGGTTGTTCCTGGTGTTTCTGAGCCGTCATTGTGTTCGAAAGTGGTGCTTCGTCCTTATTCCTTCTGTTTTTTCATTTGTGCCGGCCAAATCTAGTTTCCTCCGTGATATGGCTAATGCTTCTCCTAATTTAGGTATAGATTTGTGTGTTTGATTTCATTGTTGTTTTCATTACAATATCAATATAATATCTCAGATTTCTGGATTTCTGTATGTGATTTGGTTGATTTAGATATGTGTTAGTTTGAGTGGTGCACTATTTATCATTGATTGATGCACCGTTTAGTATTGAGTGATGCACCACTTGAGAATTTTAATGATTCGTATTCAAAATGCATTAATGTTCATTGGTTGAGGCACCTTTAGTTTTGGATGATGCATCTTTTAGCTTTGACTGATGCATCTTTTACCTTTGACTGATGCATCTTTTACCTTTGACTGGTGCACCAGTGAGAAACATTTATGATTTGTGTGCATAGTGCATTAGTGTTCACTGGTTGATGCACCTTTTCACTTTGACTGATGCACCTTATTTCATTTTTGTTAGGGAGTGGTAGTCAGAGTATCCCTACTATTATATCCATTTCTCCAAGCATTAACGCTGACTATATCATTCCCGAGTGCAATGATTCATTGAAGCCCTATCTTGGTCAGCTTTTTCCAACTCTTCATGATGCCATCACCTTTTATGAAGCTTATGCGCTTGCATGTGGTTTCACTGTTTGTTGTTGTTCGACCAAGAGAGATAAGAAATGTGTACCACCAGTTGTTCTCTGGAAGTATCTTTTTTGTAACAGAGCATGATATGAAGTTGTATCCCCATATTCTGAGTTCAACCATGATGCCCCGACAGATGGAGATGTTGTGAAGAGGAGGACAATCTCTAATAGATGTGGATGTGAAGCTAAGTTTTGGCTCAAGTATGAAGGTATGGATGGTTACCGGCTTACCGCGTTACGAAACTTGAGTATGGTCACACACATTCTATGTTGGAGATGTCCCATATGGTATTTTCTAAAGGGAAGAGGCAATGATGAAGGATCATCTGGACATCAACCGACACCAATGGTTCCCGAGTTTGAAGGTGCATTGACTCGTTCGAGAGCTAAGGAAGTCCAACAAGAACTAGACAAGTTAGTAGTTTTCTTCATGTCTAAAGAGATAAGTGCTGAAGAGGAACCACCATTGAAGACGGTTATGATAATTGAGGTTCGAGAGCACTCAGAGACAAACGACGAAGGCGACAGAGACAGTGGCAAATCTGCGACCGCAGCCATGCCACCCGCGACGGAGGACGTTTCCGCGACCGCGGATCCAGACCCGCGATCGCGGATTGCGACCTGTTGATTTCGCCGAGAATTCTTGTTTTATTTTGCTTCCGGGATTATTTCTTTTAATTGGTTTTTAGCTATTTTTAGGAAAATACTTTTATTGCTTTATTTCTTTTAATTGGCATCCTTATGAACCCTATATAAGGTTTGCCCTAGTTATTGTTTAGCCCCCCCCCCCCCCAGACTTTGATATTGAATACAACGTTTATCGTTTTTCCTCCCAAAAGAGAGCTTTTGTGAGAAGAGTGCCCCGTGTGCATTGTTGTTGAACTCGCCCTAGTTGTACTTGTGTGTGTCAATCTCTTCCATAAGGTTGGTGCTATCGGGACTCCATAGAGCAACCTCCAGGTGCCTTGACCCACCAAAGTCATTGTGTTTGGTTGTAATCATCCGTTGGGGTTTCTTCATCATTCGGTAAGGTTCTTGTTCTTAAGTTCAGGGGTTTTATCGTTGTTTGATTTGGTTCCAATTGGCCTATCATTCGACTTATCATTGTTTCATCTCATTCTAATTCCGTCTTTCTTCTCTGTTCGAGAATCTGTTCGAGGTTTGGTGTCTAGATTGGACAACAGCGGCTTATCCCCGCATCAAATTGGTATCAGAGCTATGTTGACACCATCTGTCTTCACAAGAACATCAAGAGACCCCCTATCCAGAAAATCACAAAAAAAAGGAGTTAGTTTTGTTTTCCTGTTTGTCAGTTTCTTTCAGAAATTGATTTTGAGTCTTCGATACTTTGATCTTTCTTGTTGAGTCTGTTTCAGGTTGTGTACAAGAAGCTTGGATCGATTCGTGTTTGTGGAGATCGATAGATTGGAGTTTGGAGCACCCTTGTCCCAAAATCCATTCATCCCATCACCCCATCACAAATTCATCATCCCTACCAAAAACCAGCCGTCACAAACCCTAGAAGAGTTGCTGAAATTCTTTTCCTTGAAGCCCAAGACAAAATCTTCAAAGAAGGAAAATCCTATCTCTTCAACAAGGAAATCAAGTTAGTTGTTAATTTTATTTATTTTCAATTTTATTGAGATTAATATCTCGTATCGAGTCTGTAATTCGTTTTGGTGAGACAAAAAAAAAAATTTCAAACAAAAAAAAAAAGAAAAGAGAAGAAATTCAAAAAAAAAAAAAGAAATCGAAAAGTCTCAAAAGTCAGCATTTGTTTTTACGTTTTGTTGAGTCAAAGTCTAGTTTGATATTGTTTGAGTCGGAATTCAAGAAATCGGAAGAATCGGGATTGCCACGAGCCCGAACGAAGACGAAGGAGTTTTAGGCCGCAAGACGCGAACCGCGACCACGGAATCTCACCCGCGACCGCGGAAGACCCGCGACCGCGGAAGACCCGCGACCGCGGAATTACACCCGCGATCGCGGAAATCGCACTGTTGTCCAGAACCTAAATCCGCGACCGTGGCACCCAAAACCGCGACCGCGGATCTTCTACTGCCTCAGTTTACCCTGTTACTACAGCTACGAGCCATCCCTATTACTACCTAGCCCTCTCGACTCCGTCTTCGATCTTTCATCGAGACCAGTCGGGACAAGTTAAGGTACGCTTCCTTTTGGCCCTCTTGAGTTCAAACTTGAGTCATATTAGTTGTTTGCATTTACATTCCTGCAAACGTTTTGAGTCTTTGTTTCTTTCTTTCGTTGAGTCAATTTTTTTGTTTTGAGTCAGAGCCTTGAAGTTGAAACCCCGCCCTACACTAGCCATCTCCATCCTTACCATCACTCATATAGTGCTAGGAGCTTGATAGTTTCAATCTATTGGGTTATTGATCCATACAAGGCAATTCATCAATAAAAGCTTGTTACAACAACAATTGAGAGAGAGTGCAGAGGAAAACATACGAGAGTAAACACTTGCGAGTTGTTTTCATTTACACTCACTTAACATTGTTTTGTGTTAGTCTTTTCTTTGATGATGAATAGGTCAGTCTCTCCCAACGGTAGGAGGAGAACCCCGGAGATCAGTCCCGTCACTCCGGAATTCATGATGAACTTGTTTCGAGAGTTTAGACAAGAGTTAACCGCAGGAATTGCGTCTGGAGTTACCACAGCCATCCGGCAGGAGCTTCAACCGACTCCACCTCCCACGGCTGCGGGGCATATTGGGACTTCCCAAGGCGCTCCCGCAGACGCTCTACGGAGGCCTCTCCCTCCCCAACGGGAAGTCTATGAGGCTGACCAAATGGGTCGGGAAGCTAGAGGCAGGACCACACCCAGAGCTGACAACCGTCAAGCTCGAAGGGGGCGTTTTCATAACTCTCCCATACCTCGCCTTAATAGATACAATGCTGCTAACCGTTTTAATGATGAATTTCAGGATCTAGGTGACCATGATTATGATGAGGAGCCTGAAAAAGAGGATGACGAAGAAGCAGCAGAAGCAGTATGGTGACCCCCTCGTCAACAAGGAGTGTAACAAGGAAGAAGAAGAGAGCCTGAGCAAGATGGAGTTGGGAAGATCAAGGTGAAAATCCCAAGCTTTGAAGGTAAGTGTGATCCAGATGTCTACATGGAGTGGGAGACGAAGATCGAGCAAATATGGAATTGCCACAACTTTCCCGAGCCTAAAAAGGTGCAACTTGCATCTTTGGAATTTAGTGGCTATGCTCTAGTGTGGTGGGATAGTTTGATAAGAGGAAGAGCTGCTAATGGAGATTATCCCGTCACTACTTGGGATCTCATGAAGAGGATGATGAGAGCTCGATTTGTTCCCCCACATTACACTAGGGAACTCATACAGCGTCTCGAGAACTTGAGACAGGGATCTATGGGAGTAGAAGAGACCTTCAATGCTATGCAAATAGCCATGGTTCGAGCCAATTTGGTTGAGGATGAGGAGACAACAATGGCTAGATACCTCTGTATCCTTCACCCATATGTGCCAAGTGAGATTGAGATGTTCCCTTACAACTCTATGACTGAGTTGTTGCACTTGGCAATCAAGGTGGAGAGAAAGACCAAGATTAGGGGTCAGGGAAGCAGAAATACAGGAGGATGGAAAAATCAGCAAGGAAGAACTTCCTACCCTTCAGCCCGAGAGCCCCCTGCTAAGGAAGATAGCGGTTCTCGAAGGAACCCACCACCTGCTGCCCAAGTGCCTTCAAAAACTACACTTGGCCCTTCCAATGAACCCCGAGGGAGTACTTCTAACCCTACTTCTAGAGCTAGGGATATTGAATGTTTTAAATGTAGAGGAAAGGGTCATATGATGAAAGATTGTCCTAATTCTAGAGTATTAATTGTTAATCAACTAGGTGAATATGAAAGTGAAAGTGAAAAGGAGGAGCACCTAGATGAAATGCATGATGAGGATGATCTTAGTGATGAAATTGGTTATGAGCATGGTGATTCTTTGATTTGTAAGAGAAATTTGCATGTACACCCTGCCCCTTGTGAGGATAACCAAAGAGAAATTTGTTTCATACTAGATGTTTGGTTCAAGGGAAGGTTTGTAATATGATTATTGATGGAGGAAGTTGTTGCAATATTGCTAGCACTGAGTTAATCTCTAAATTGCATATTGCTACTATTTTCCACCCTAGGCCCTATAAATTGCATTGGATGAATGAATGTGGTGAATTAAGAGTTCAAAAGCAAGCTAGGATAACTTTCTCCTTAGGGAAATATGAGGATACAGTCTTGTGTGATGTCGTTCCTATGCAGGCTTGTCATATATTGTTAGGTAGACCATGACAATATGATAGAAAAGTTGTTCATGACGGTCACACTAATTGTCACTCATTTATTTTCAATAATAAGCCTATTACTCTTAAACCTATGACTCCAGCACAGATAGCAGATGCATATGAGCAGAGCAAAGGCAAAGAAAGAGCCACCGACGAAACTGAGGTGCTGGCGCAACAGAGCCAAAACCGCGACCGCGGCTCCAAATCCGCGACCGCGGAAGTTGGCGGGTCTCGACAGAGACAAAACCGCGACGGCGGCTCGAAATCCGTGATCGCGGATCGCGACGGGACTCGACAGAGTCAAAACCGCGACCGCGGCTCGAAACCCGCGACCGCGGAAGTTGGCGCAGGAGCCCTTGTTGTTTCGACTACTCCGCCTCGCGCTCTTTTGTCCTCCAAATCCGAATTGCAAGGTGAGTACTTGCCATTGGACACTACCTTAATGATGCTTTGCAAGAGATTTGTGTTGACAGGTACCGATTCTCGAGTTGATCTACCCCCTAACATTCAAGCTATTCTTGATGAGTTTGCTGAGGTGTTCCCGGATGAGATTCCCGCGGGCTTACCGCCCTTTAGGGGCATTGAGCATCAAATTGATCTTATTCTAGGAGCTTCTTTACCTAACAGGCCAACTTACAGAATGAAACCTCAAGAGTGTCAAGAGATTCAGAAGCAGGTGCAGGAGCTTGTAGATAAGGGGTATGTTCGAGAAAGTCTTAGTCCTTGTGCAGTTCCGGTCTTACTTGTGCCTAAGAAAAACAATTCTTGGCGGATGTGTGTTGATTGCCGAGCTATCAACAACATAACTGTCAAGTATCGTCATCCTATACCAAGGCTGGATGACATGTTGGATGAGCTTCATGGTGCCACAAACTTCACCAAGATTGATCTTAGGAGTGGCTACCATCAAATCCGAATGAGGGAAGGCGATGAGTGGAAGACCGCCTTTAAGACCAAATTTGGTCTATATGAGTGGCTTGTTATGCCATTTGGACTTAGTAATGCTCCCTCTACTTTTATGAGGCTTATGAACCATGTCTTGAGGAAGTTTATAGGGAAGTTTTTTGTAGTTTATTTCGATGATATCTTGATTTACAGCAGGTCCCTAGGGGAGCATGAGCAACATCTCAGGGAAGTACTCGTTACTCTTAGTATACAGCGACTATATGCTAATTTGAAGAAGTGTGATTTTTGCACTGATAAAGTTATATTTCTTGTCTTTGTAGTGAGCTCCCAGGGATTACAGGTTGATGAGGAGAAGATTAAGGCCATTCAGGATTGGCCAACCCCCACGACTAGCAGCCAAGTCAGAAGTTTCCATGGATTGGCTAGCTTATATCGGTGTTTTGTGAAGGATTTCAGCACCATTGCTGCACCCCTAACTGAGGTAACAAAGAAGCATTCGGCCTTTGTTTGGAAGGAGGCTCAAGAAAGGGCGTTTGAAGAGCTAAAACGTAGATTGACCGAAGCGCCATTGCTTGTGCTTCCCGACTTCACTAGGCCCTTTGAAGTGGAATGTGATGCCTCAGGAGTTAGCATAGGAGGAGTACTCATGCAAGAAGGTAAGCCTATTGCTTTCTTTTCTGAAAAGTTGAAAGGTGCAAGTCTAAATTACACTACTTATGATAAGGAATTGTATGCATTATATAGAGTACTTAAGACTTGGCAACACTACCTATGGCCTAGAGAGTTTGTTTTGCATACCGATCATGAATCTTTGAAACATTTTAGGAGCCAAGACAAACTTGATAGGAGGCATGGTAGATGGATGGAATTTATTGAGACTTTCCCTTATATTATCAAATACAAGAAGGGAAAGGACAATGTTGTTGCTGATGCACTATCTAGGAGGCCTGCTTTAATTGTTCAACTTGACTCAAGGTGTTAGGCTTTGTTTACATCAAGGAGTTATATCGTAATGATGATGATTTTGGTGCTATTTATAAGCAATGTTTAGATAAAGGAACTTTGGATAAGTTTTACTTGTTTGATGGTTTCTTGTTTAGGGCTAGTAAAGTATGCATACCTAAGTGTTCTTTGAGATTATTACTTGTTGAAGAAGCCCATAAGGGTGGATTAATGGGACACTTTGGTAGAGAGAAGACATATCATATGTTGCATACTCACTTTTATTGGCCCCATATGCTTAGGGATGTTGAGCATTGTTTGAAAAGATGCTTGGAGTGTCTTAAGGCTAAGTCTAGAGTTAAACCACATGGATTGTATACTCCTTTGCCTATTCCTACGACCCCATGGGTAGACATTAGTATGGATTTTATTGTAGGGTTGCCTAGGACTAAGAAGGGGATAGATTTTATTTTTGTGGTTGTTGATAGATTTTCTAAAATGGCTCATTTTATTGCTTGCAACAAGACGGATGATGCTCATCATGTGGCTGACTTGGTCTTTACCGGAGTTGTTAGGTTACATGGAGTACCAAAGACTATTGTGAGTGATAGGGATGTGAAATTTCTAAGTTACTTTTGGAAAACTCTTTGGGGGAAACTAGGGACTAAACTACTATTCTCTACATCTAGTCATCCTCAAACTGATGGTCAAACTGAAGTAACCAATAGGACCTTAGGAACCCTTTTGACATTCTTAAGAAGAATTTGAAAGCTTGGGAAGAAGCCTTACCCCATGTTGAGTTTGCCTACAATAGAGCGATCCATTCCTCAACCTCGCTGAGTCCCTTTGAATGTGTGTATGGTTTGAATCCACTAACCCCTTTTGATCTTATGTCGTTACCTACGAAGGAGCGAGTGGATTTCAATGCAGGAAAACAGGTTGATCACATCAAGGAAATTCATGAGAGGACAAGAGCTAAATTGCTAGAAGTAGCTGCTACAAATGCTAGCAAGGCAAATAGGAAGAGGAAGAAGGTCATCTTCAAGGAGGGAGACCTCGTGTGGGTCCACTTTAGAAGAGAGCGTTTCCCCAGCAAACGCCACTCAAAGCTGTCCCCAAGAGGTGATGGACCATTCAAGGTGCTTAAGAAGATTGGAGATAATGCTTATGTCTTGGAGCTTCACGGTGAATATCAAGTGAGTGCCACCTTCAATGTGCAAGATCTAACATTGTTTGAAGGCGAAGAAGAGGAGGAGCTGGATGATTCGAGGTCGAATCCTTTTCAAGAAGGGGAGGATGATGAAGGATCATCTAGACATCAACCGACACCAACGGTTCCCGAGTTTGAAGGTGCATTGACTCGTTCGAGAGCTAAGGAAGTCCAACAAGAACTAGACAAGTTAGTAGTTTTCTTCATGTCTAAAGAGCTAAGTGTTGAAGAGGAACCACCATTGAAGACGGTTATGATAATTGAGGTTCGAGAGCACTCGGAGCCAAACGACGAAGGCGGCAAAGACAGTGGCAAATCCGCGACCGCGGACGTTTCCGCGACCTGTTGATTTCGCCGAGAATTCTTGTTTTATTTTGCTTCCGGGATTATTTCTTTTAATTGGTTTTTAGCTATTTTTAGGAAAATTCTTTTATTGCTTTATTTCTTTTAATTGGCATCCTTATGAACCCTGTATAAGGTTTTCCCTAGTTATTGTTTAGCCCCCCCAGACTTTGATATTGAATACAACGTTTATCGTTTTTCCTCCCAAAAGAGAGCTTTTGTGAGAAGAGTGCCCCGTGTGCATTGTTGTTGAACTCGCCCTAGTTGTACTTGTGTGTGTCAATCTCTTCCATAAGGTTGGTGCTATCGGGACTCCATAGAGCAACCTCCAGGTGCCTTGACCCACCAAAGTCATTGTGTTTGGTTGTAATCATCCGTTGGGGTTTCTTCATCATACGGTAAGGTTCTTGTTCTTAAGTTCAGGGGTTTTATCGTTCTTTGATTTGGTTCCAATTGGCCTATCATTCGACTTATCCTTCTTTCATCTCATTCTAATTCCGTCTTTCTTCTCTGTTCGAGTTTGTGTTCGAGGTTTGGTGTCTAGATCGGACAACAGCGGCTTATCCCCGCATCAGACAAGTTACTCAATTCCATCAAGAACTCATGATGAACTGTATTAAATCCAATATTGGAGTGAGTAAGAGTTTCAAAGTGTATAACAATCTAGTTGGTTCGTATGCTAATGTAGGCGCCATTGTTGTTGACTTTAAGAACTTTATGAGGGGGTTGAACTCATACATGGAAGGTAGTGATGCTCAAATGGTTATCAATGACTTTGTTAAGACGAAAGAATGTTGCAGTGCATATTACTTTGATTATGATCTCAACAAGGAGGGCCAACTTTGTCGGTTGTTTTGGTGTGATCCTATAAATCGCAAGAGTTTCTCATATTTTGGTGATGTGGTGTCGGCTGAGGCTACATATCAATTAATCAGGTAAATCATATGTACCTTTTCTAATTCATGCACTTATGTTTTTTCAGTCATGCATTTATCCTCTACAACTGATGCACCTTTTAGTTATGGATGATGCACCTTTAGTTATGGATGATGCACCTTTAGCTGTGGATGATGCACCTTTTAGTTGTGGATGATGCACCTTTTAGCTGTGGATGATGCACCTTTTAGTCTTACTACTCATTCACATATCTTATACCTCTGATGCACTTATCTTCCACTAGTGATGCACCAATCCTCTACCGGTGATGCACCAATCCTCTTCCAGTGATGCATCTAATGCTAAACTATTGTACTCTATTTTTGCAGATATAATATGGTCTTTGTGCCATTTACTGGAGTGGATAATCATAAAAGGTCTATAACATTCGTGGTTGCTCTGCTTTTGCATGAGGATATTGAGTCTTATGTGTGGTTATTTGAGAATTTCAAGAATTTCAAGAAGGCGATGGGGCATGAACCGTAGGGCTGAGCAATCCGATTATCCGATCCGGTAAGCCGGATATCCGCTAAAAAAATTTCCACAAAACCCCGATCCGTATCTGGTCCGTTTTGGAGCGGATATCCGGTAAATATTGTCCGGATCGGATCGGATATTTGACTCGGATATCCGAATTATCTGTTTTCTAGAAGGTATATGAAAATTAAATTAAACTTTTTATTTCTATTAAAATTAAAATTCACAAAATATAAAATAAATGTTAAATATATAATTATATATATTATATAGAGGAATTAAGATGTGAAAATTAATATATTTGATTCATTTAGCGAATCAACAATTTAAATAAGCAATTAAAATTTAAATTTTTGAGAACAACAATAAAGGTTATGTTATATACAAGAGAATTTTTGTGTTGAGAGAGTATATCCTATTGTTTAAAAATGTATAAAAATAATTATTGAATCATCTACACTTATAAAAGTATATTTTAGTTCTATAAAAATATATTTATATATTATAATAATAGTACCGGATATTTTCGGATATCCGTAAGCTAAATATCCCGATCTGTATCCGGTCCAAATATCCGGAAAATTCGCCCGGATCGGACCGGATTCGGATAAAACTTAATCGGATATTTTCGGATGCGGATTTTTTAAGGATCGGATCGACGGATTATCGGATCGGATATTTTTGCTCACCCCTAATGAACTGCATGTCATTATCACCGATCAAGCTGCGTCCGTCAAGACTGCTGTTGAACGAGTGTTTTCTCATTCTGTCCACCGGTTGTGCATGTGGCATATAATGATGAAGGTTTCTAGCAAGGTTAAATTCCCTCCTGATTCAAATCCTTCCTTCTTTGATGCGTTCCAAAAGAAGTTCAAGAATATTGTTTGGGATGATGAACTTACTCCTATTGAATTTGAAAATGAGTGGTTTTCGGTTCTTGGAGAATATGGTTTGGAAGGGCATGAATGGCTAGGAGTAATGTTTGAACTACGGCGTTATTGGATCCCAGCTTTTTTCCAAGATGTGAGAATGTCATCTTTGTTGAGGACGACATCAAGGTCTGAGAGTCAAAACAGTTTTTATGGAAATTTTCTAGGTTCTCAATCTAGCCTTGTGCTTTTCATGATGCAGTATAGTAGTGCCATTGATTCTCAGCGGCACAGTCAGAAAAAGTGTGATATGGATTGTTGTACTTCCATTCCACGTATGAAGACACCTTATCAGTTTGAAAAGAATCTTGCAGCCATCTACACTATCAATGCCTTTTATGATGTACAAGAGGCGTGTGTAAGTGGTACGTATCACTGCACCCTTGATGAACTGCGAAAAGAGTCTGATACTCATCACTTTAGGGTTCAAGATGAATTTGGTAGAATCTGTGATGTACACCATGTTGTTGCAAGGAATGAGTATGTTTGTTCTTGCAACAATTTTCAAAAATTGGGGTTTCCTTGCCGACACATTTTCTTTGCCTTAAAGAATTCCCATGTTACTAATTTGCCTCCTAGCCTCATTAACACTCGCTGGACCAAGCAAGCTATTCTACAACCAATTTTTGAAGTAGATGGTGCAGTGTATGATGCTAGTGTTGAGATTGATGAGAGAAAGCGTATGTTGGCTGAAGTGATGACAGAAATGTATTCATGTGTTGACGTTGTTGGTGATGACATGGATAGATTGAAAGAGTTTTTAGCTATTTTAAAGGATCAAAAGGCTGCATTTACAAGATCTGGAGTAGTGGATCCTTCTTCCTTAACACAAGCTAGAAACTACAAGTTTGAGAAATTTGTAGGACCGTTACCTGATCAAGTAAATATCCATCCTCCTGAAATGGCAAAGAACAAGTTCAAAAAGAGGCGTATTAAAGGTGGTCAAGAAGTTGGAATTGAAAATTCCAAGAAGAAGAAAAGGGTTTGTAAAATTTGTAAGAGGTCGGGACACAACATCACTACTTGTCCTCAATATGTCCATTAGTTTGTCTGAGCTTTTCATTGTAATGAGTTTTTAACCAGATATTTAGTAATTAATGTACGCAGGACTACGTCAGCTCGTGTCACTGATATCATTGAAGAAGGAGGAACAACACAAGCCTTGCAGACAGATGGGTCGACCGTCCAAGAAGAGAAGAAGAGTCCTTTTGGGCTTAGCATAGAGAAGGCCCAAGAAAAAGAAGGCTAAGAAGACTTTCCTATTTTACCCTTGAGACTTTTTACTATTAAGTTGGTTTTTTAGAGTTTGTTGGGGAGATTAGACAAATTGAGATTGAGATTTACTTTTTTCTGTTTTGACGTTGGTTTGACGTCTTTTAGCTGTAGTTTCGGTTTTAGTATTGAATTGCAAGACAAAAGCACTTGGTTTGATATTATCCTGTGAGATCGATCTGTTGTTGACACATATTTCGATCTCCAAACCTTGAAAGAACCCTAGGTGGACTCCTTGGGTTAGTTCGAGTCAAGTGAGTCTTTCTAGATCGACGGCTGAGTCAAGAAAGACGTCACTTGCTTATCGTGTTCGAGTCAAGCTAATCTTCCTAGATCGACGACTGAGTCAAGGAAGATAACACTTGTCGAGGGCCAAGGTTCGATAGATCGTCTTCCACCACGATCTCTCGAAGTCATCTCAACATCTACTTCATCATAATCACCCCCAAGAGAGTGTTTCTACCATCTATATTCGAACCTGCAGATTTGCCTGCCATAAGTAATGCACCTTTTATTACTGACTGATGCACCAATTGCATCTTAGTGATACACCAACTTTAATTAACAATGCACGTTTTGTTGATTTCTTATAGCTTATTCATGCACTGATTATCTCTGAGTGATGCACCAAATATGGCTACGTGATGCACCAATTATGGTTGAGTGATGCACCAAATATGTCTACGTGATGCACCAATTATCACTAAGTGGTGCACCATTTCAATTAAGCTTATTCATGCACTGATGTTTTTTAAGTGATGCAACAATTTCGATTATGTGATGCATCATTTCTCATCAAGTGATGCACCAACATCCACTGGGTGATGCACCACTGGGTGTTGCACCAATTTGGACTTCTCATGCATAAATTCATGTGCAAACCACAAATACCTTATAACCCAAACTTGTCTTACAACCTAAAAAACCAAACTTGTTTCTAAACCAAATACGTCTTGCTAAAAACCAAACTGTTTACAAACATTGACATTGTTCACAACCAAATATTTCCTATTGCTTTTTTCCTTTTAATTTCCATGTGCCCCACCACGCCCACGTCCAGAAGTCGCTGCCTTGTCAGCTCTTTTCTCAGCTGCCTTCTCAGTTGCTTCTTGTGCTTTGCAAACTTTCAGTACATGTATTAAATCTTCAATTCTTTTTCTTGCTAAATTGAAGCTGCTTGTGAGAAGTAAATGGCAGTATCTTACTCTAAGCTTGAAGAACTGTTTCAAGTCCTTCTTCCTCAAGTTTGTATTCCAAGTAGCCAGTCCATTGCCTTTGTATGTCTCCATGTGCCTTAGTAGAAAGACTCCACAGTCTTTTTTGTTTTTGTTGTCCCTCCAACTCATTTCGAGTCTTTCAAATGGCACGTCTGTAATCAAGGCAACTTTGGATTCCATTCCATTATCCCTGAAGAAGTTGATCATCACTGTCCTCTGCATGAATAAACAATTCCATAAGTGATGCAACACTTATAGTTCAAAGGTTCACCAATGACTTTTCATTGATGCATCAATTCTATTTTTAAAAGTGGACTTACGATGGTATTTGGTACATGAGCATATTTATCCATCTCCCCGTCTGATGAGTTATCGAGGATCTCCAAACTTGGCTTGTTGACATTAATGGATATCAAATAATAGTGTTGTTCTCTAAGAATTGGCAAGAAAAACTGTGCAAGAGAGAAAAATCAGTTTATAGGTTAATAATAACACAAATCAATGGTGATGCACCAACCACACTGGATGATGCACCAACCAACACTGGATGATGCACCAACACCCACTGGATGATGCACCAACACCCACTGGGTGATGCACCAACACCCACTGGATGATGCACCAACACCCACTGGGTGATGCACCAACCAACACAGTAGAAATATCAGTGTCTTACCACATCAACATCGCTAAGCTTGTATCCTCTCTTGTTAAAGGCTTTGACATTGTTAAAGGTTTCCTTGGCAGTTTGGGCGAATAGATTATATCTTTCTTCGAAACTGTAATCACTCATCTCAGTGTCTATAAGAAAACCCTCTCAAAATAAAATATTTGAGATAAATATTTTGCAAAAATAATAATCTGAATATGTTGTTCTGATATATTGACTTACAGTTGCAATGCAAGGTATAAAGAATCTCAATGGTGATTGTGGGGATCTGAATTCTTCATTTTCATTAAACAATAAAATGAAAGAATCCACCATGTCATTGTCTAGCTCTGCGTCTTTCTTCATGCACTGGAAGTTGCTTTTCTTTAGACTAGTACTGTGTAATTGGAAAAATTTGTCTTTGCTGTATAACAAAAAAATCAATATGTTAACTTCCTTCATATTATAGAAAATGAAGAAATACTAATGTAAATATGCATGTTACCTATCATTGCCTTCTTCACTGGTCAACCAGAAGTAAAGATTTTTTTCATTGCTTATAAGTGGAGCTGAAATGTTACACTGTCTTTCCTTAAAAGGCGAGATTGTGCTTGTTGAAGGAAGTCTCTCCCTCTTAGCGTCAGCCTCTGCATCTTGGTTGAATGTGAATCTCAACTGACAAATAGAAGTATTAGATGATTCACTAACACCCAATAGGTGATGCACCAAAATTCACTGGATGATGCACCAAAACCCAAAGGGTGATGCACCAAATCACAGTGGGTGATGCACCAGACCACAGTGGGTGTTGCACCAAACCACAGTGGTTGGTGCACCAAAATTCACTGGATGATGCACCAAAACCCAATGAGTGATGCACCAAACCACAGTGGGTGATGCACCAAACCACAATGGTTGATGCACCAACATAAACAATATTTGAATTTTGATACCTTTTTTTGGTGGGTAGATTTGTCTTGCTCAGTTGCATCCACCTCCATCTGATCTTCATCCTCCATTTCCTTATCTACCCCCTTCCCTTTATCAGTAGAAACAGCAATTTGCAAATTTTCAACATTCTCTACTTCCGTCCTAGCCAAAGGTTCCGTTTGTTGTTCAGATATGTCCTCTACTCCTTCAAAAACCTCCTTCTCTTTTTCTGGGACATTGTCCCCTTTGTCTGTCACCTCTTCTGCTTCCTTGTTATTTCCTTCCTTTTCAGCATTTTCTTCCACTCCCATTTCTTCTTGTTGTTGTTGATTGTCTGTTGCTTCAGTTTCAAGAACATCCTCAATACTTTTTTGCTCCTTCTCAGTTGGTCCCTCTTCAATGTGTTCTTGAACATGTTCCGCATCCTTTTCAACATTCACTCCATCCTTTTCAACAGTCTCATCTTCCTTTTCAACAGTCTAAGTTGGTCCCTCTTTTTCAGTGATTGTGTCTTCCTTCTCAAGAATACTCCCAGCTGCATCCTGCACCTCCACAGAAGATCCCTCAACATTTGTTGTAGCTTCCGATCTCAAGGGTGAAAACCCTAGGTCAAAACTAGGAAATTCTGTACCAATCTGTAATTATAAAGAAAAAAAACCCAGTTATTAGCTGATGGCAAAAACAACAACCTAAGATAAATCACCTGGGTGATGCACCAAAACCAACTAGGTGCACCATCACCCACTGGGTGATGCACCAACACCCACTGGGTGATGCACCAACACCCACTGGGTGATGCACCATCTCTCAGTGGGTGATGCACCATCACCCACTGGTAAATACATCATTAAAAAAATGGAAAAATAATTATTGTTTACCACATTAACTTTTAAAATCACTTACACTCCTTCTTGTGTATTTAGTAGTCTTTGCAGGCTGTTTTGAAGGTTTTTTTGCAGCTTCTTTTGCATGACTGCTGGAACTAGCTACTCCCAAAACCTCAGCATCTTTTGAGATTTGATGGAGCAAATCTGAAAATCCCGGCATGTCCGTGTTGTTGTTGTTGTTGTTGTTGTGTTCTTGTTGTTGAGCAATAGTTTTCTTAACTTCTTCCATACACTTCATAGCTAAATCCCAGAACTATGTGTTCTGGGATTGTTGTTGTTCTTCATCCTCCTCATCCATAGCTTCTTGCTCCAGTTTGACATTAATAATTTTCTGAGCCTCGTGGTTCACAGATTTTAAAGCTGCACTTCTCTTCAGCCTCTGGGGCATTTGTTCCTTTTGCAACAAAAGCTCCCTCACATTCTGAGCAATATTCTCAATTCTTTTCATGTAGAGAGCCATGTATGATCTCAACTCTTCATCTGTTTCCACTGCAGGCTCTGGCAGAGATTGGATGTCAGCTTCTTCTTTTTCATGTTCCTCTTCCCTCACATTGACACACGTGCTGAAGCTTGGTCGGCCTAGAAGTATCCCATTACCAAACCCACCATGCATTATTTCATCATCCTCCCTATCTTTAAGCATCTTGGTGGTCCAGTTGTAGATAATGGGATACTTCCTTGGTACAGTTTGACCTTTCCATCTCAATCTGTCTACATATATTAACCGTGTATAACAAAAATAGAGTGAATTAGTTTAATTAGATGATGTAGCAAACCTAACTACTAGAAGGACCAACACCCACTGGGTGATGCACCAAAAGCAACTGGGTGATGCACCAAAACCAACTGGGTGATGCACTAATTCAACTAAAATGACAGAGAAAGGAATATATATATTACCTCAAGAAAGAGCATGCTCCCGTTGAAACAAGAAGCTTGTTTGTTCCCCCACACAAGTGCACAGTCAATAAGGGTCTTGTAGAGGTATGAGCTCCAGTTGAAGTCCTTTATTTTATCAACGTCTTCAAGCAATTCAAGAATGGAAGTTTTGACGTACCCACTCCCATAGGATTGTACCATTGTGTTGACAAACAGAAGAATGAAATATCTTTTGTACCATTCACCCATCAAGAGATATCATTTTTTCATAAATCTCACCTGGTAAGATTTTGTTTAAATCTTTCCCAGGGAAATCTTCCTGCAGTTTCTGCCTCATCCCTGGATTTGTGAGTTTTTTAGGCTCAACAATTTCAGCTACACCTCTTGGAACTCCCAAGTATTCACGCGCATCATTTTCTGTAACAACAATCTTCCTTCCAGCCTTTAGTTTGATTGTAGAATTCAATGGGTGGAAATTGCTGCACACATAATGTCCTAGCCGTCCTGGCGTTTCCTTGAAATCCCAGGTTTTGACACATGAAAATCCCATTTCCTCAACAGTGAGCCTATGGCTGTCAGTGAATATGCTTGTTACAATGTAGTTTCTGAATAGGGCGGGCGATGTTTTGCACTTCAGTTTTGGAAAATCATCTCATAACTTCTTATACCCTTTTTTTTCCCGGGCTTTTGGAGTTTGGACTTCATTACAAAGACCTTCTCCCCCTTCTTAGGATTAGTCTTTTCCATCCTCTTCTTTCCCTTTCTGTCTACATCCTTATTCCCTGTCCCCTTTTCTAATGCTTCCCTTTCTAGCTTTACCAACCTCTCAGCCTCCATATCTTCTTCATAGTCAGAGTCTTCTTCCGGCATTAGCGTTTGTTTTTTTGAAGTTGTCTTCCCAACAGCTACTGATTTCTTTCTCTTCCCTTGTTGGGATGTCTCAAGTTCTTCTCCACTTTCTGTTATGATTTAAAATAAAACATAGATAATTAATAAAATGGCAGACAATTATTGTATCATTGATTGACCATTATTAAATAGGTGATGCACCATCACCCACTGGGTGATGCACCAAAACCCACTGGATGGTGGACCAAAACCCACTGGGTGGTGCACCAAAACCCACTGGGTGGTGCACCATCACCCACTGGGTGATGCACCAAAACCCACTGGGTGGTGCACCAAAACCAACTGGGTGATGCACTAACTCAAACATATTATTAATAAAAATGCAAAAAAGATTAGTATTTACCATCAATTGGAGTTGTTTCTCCATGATAATCATATGATGTGGTTAGAACTTCCACTTCTGGTTCCTCTGTTAAAACAAAGACATACATCATGAATAACTAGTAACCAATACATTAGCTCATGCACAAATAAACAATCACTCATACCAGTATTAATATCTGGGGGATCACTAATGATTAGTGTTCCATATCTTATAGCTCCTTGACTATTGCATTATCATTCTGTTTCTTTCCTACATTTTATACATAAAAAACATTGGATGATGCATCAAAACACATTGGATGATGCACCCAAACACATTGGATGATGCACCATAACCTATTTGGATGATGCACCATAACCTATTTGGATGATGCACCAAAACACAGTGGATGTTGCACCAAAAACACAGTGGATGATGCACCAAAACCTACTGGATGGTGCACCAAAACCTACTGGATGATGCACCAAAAAAAAGTGGATGATGCACCAAAACACACTGGACGATGCACCAAAACCTACTGGATGATGCGCCAAAACCTTCTGGATGATGCACCAAAACACAGTGAATGATGCACCAAAACACAGTGGATGATGCACCAAAACACAGTGCATGAGGCACCAAAACCTACTGGATGATGCACCAAAACACAGTGCATGAGGCACCAAAACCTACTGGATGATGCACCAAAACACTGTATATCTTTCAACAACATATTCGATGCACTAACACCTCATATCTGTTAAAGAAAATGCTTAAACACTACATCAAATGACCAAACATGCACCAAAACACATTTGAGGCAGTGATTCTAGATCTATTTATCAATACTGTATAAAATCCATAAACATATGGCGTGATGATTAACAAATGGAGTTTACAACCAAAATTCTTAAGTTGAATCTATAACTTGGCTTCAAGATGCAATTTTAGACCTCATTGTTGCTTCTTTGATGCGTTGTTGATAATTTGTGATATCGACGCCGAAATCGCCTTCCAATCGCCTTCAACTACTGGAAATTGCTTCGTCTTCGATCTAGGATTTTTGAGTGGAATATGCTCGAGAACAGGTAAGAGAGAGCAAGAGTGAGAGCGAGAGAAAGCGAGTGAGAATGGACAAATTTCACCTTCGATCGGCAGAGAAATCAATGGCGAGAGCGAGAGCGAGAGCGAGAGCGAGAGCGAGAGCGAGAGCGAGAGCGAGAGCGAGAGCGAGAGCGAGAGCGAGGGAGGTTTTTGGAGAAGATGAACGGTTTGTTTTAGATAAGAGAAAATATTCACCAAATATATTCATTATAATTTTTAATTTTTGTTAGCCCATTGGGTAAAAAGGTCTCATAAAAGATAGGGTAATAAGACATGCATAACATATGTGTTGGAAAATAATCGCACATCAATAAAAAAAATCAATATAATATTTTATATAACAAATTTTACGAGAAAATAATTTTTGAAATAAAAGAGAGATATTTTTCCATAAAAAACAAAGAAGTAAAAAATGGTATTACTATTTTGCTAGGGTTGATTTTTGGACAGGTAGTTTTTGTATTTAAGAAAAGAAATGCACCACACAACGATTTCACTATTTGGCTCAAAAATTAAATTGTGTATTCCAGTCTCCCGTTTTGTTATCAACCTTTCGATTTTTTATAAAAATATATTCTATCTACATGAATTCGTTATACCGCTTTGAAAAAAAAAAAAATATATATATATATATATATATATATATATATATATATATATATATATATATATATAGGTTTAAGCTCCTGATAAACCACCTCTTAGGATAAAACGGAGTTAATGATTTAGAGACGTTGGATCAAATTCGGAAGAATGGACAAGATTTACCTATAATTTTCAATAATAATAATAAAAATTAATCCCAAAATACTCTCCCTAAATCCCGTAATATTAGTCTCCCCTCTCTCTCCCCCTTACTCTCTCTCTCTATCGATCTAGGTTAGGGTGACCAGCCTCTGCCAATTTCAAATCGTCGCCGTCACAAGTTGAAGATGAGAGCCGCTGCCGCAAGCTCGTCTCGCCGGTAACCGTAGTTCCGACCCTCCTGCTCGCCTAAGCCCATCTCGCCGCAGGCCCGTCTCGTTGTTTTCATTGCAATGAACCCCTCTCGGCCTACAGTTGCGCCGCCGTCCATATGGTTCATTCCACGCCTGGATTAGCTAATTAAAGGTGTGGGTTTTTTGTTGTTGTTGTTTGTTTTTGGGATCATTAGACGGATTGAGGTTTTCGGTTACTTAAATAGGATCATTAGACGTATCCTCCATCTTATCTTTTCTATGACCTTTCTTCCTCCTTTATCCATACAAAATAGTTAAATTTATCTACTTGTTTTTACGATTTTAGTCTAATCTTGCAACCAGATTTGATTGATTTTTTTTTTTTCCAAATCTACAATATTTGTATTAAAATTCTAGTGCAATATCGGTAATATGCATACGTATGTTTCTCCATATGCATCTTGTATGAACTGATTTACATGGAAATTGAGGATGTATCCTAGTCCTATTTGGCTTTTTTGTATATTTTTTTATACTTATCACGTTACTATTTCATTTGTTAACATGGTTGATTTTTCTCTTTCCCTGCTCTTGTAGATGCTTGTATTCCTCTAAAGCATCTTGTTGGTAATCAAGACTTTAATCCTCTTTTAAGTCTTCATTAACTTTTAGTTCATCTGTTTTTTAATGTTGAGATGGCCTTGCAGTTGGAGTATGTTGTTGTGTAGCAGAAAAGGGATCTGTTATGTTGGACCCAACAAAGAAAGAAGAACAGGTCATAAAACCGTCTTATAGTTCATTAGCTCATTTTTGTTGATCTTGAAGGTCTTCACTGTATTTGCCCCTTTCTGAAGTAGAAGACATCCCTGGGAGTGATGGACGTGAAGTTCTTTAATAAGATTGAGTTTTCGATTTTATTTTGAGATTACTATCATATTCTAATGTTAAGATGCTCCAATTAAGAATCTTGAATGAATGAGTATTCCAAGTTCAAATAATTTTTGCTTTCATCGGACATTTTCTTTATAAGTTTGAGTGTATGTCGCTAAAGATTTGGTGCGTATCGTTGCAGTTTTGATGCATATCTATACAGATGTAGTGCATATCGCTTCGGATTTAGTGCATATCTATAGATATGTGTTGCATTTCAACTAGTTAGTTGTAAACCTTGGAAAATACATTAACACTTATCTCTTAATTAAACTGCATATAAAATTCAATATCTCTAAAACCCAAGTTTACGTAATACCAAAAATTAACTCTAATTCCAATATCTCTAAAAATTAAATTGCATATTAACATCAACTAAAGGATTCTCTGCAATTTCATTTGTCATGAGAAACCCAATGCTTTTTGTGTCTGTCTTCTCCTGCATACCTGATACAGTTTTGTGCATATCAGTGAACCGTAAATGCACATTAATTTAGAACAATTGCATACCAAATAAATCAGATTGCATAACCTAAAAAATATAACTTAGGAGCGATTTACATGAAAGAATCTTGTGAATATAATGTGAAAGTCGAATGTCACATCCACTTGGCTAAGAATTCGATTTGAGAGGCGAATGTCATTGTTAGAATCAAAACGTATGCATATCAAGTATATCTGGTTGCATAACAGCTATTACGAAACGCATACGAAAACCGTTTTACTGCATAACAGAATTCATGTGAAACCCTAAATTGCTACTGCATACCACCGAATCATCTGATGCATATCGTTTTATTGTCGCCGCATATCAGAACGAAACCCTATTAAACCCTAGTTTGATGCATAAATCAAAGTCGAATATACATCGATATCATCATCCGAGGAATTCTACATGACATCATCCTTTGAGTTCTTTTGCATACACCAACCTATGAACTGCATATCAATACATATTGAGTGCATATCAAGTAAATCAAAATGCATAATGATGAATACGAACAAACATGAAAATGATAAAAACCTTGAAAATCACATCATCAGGTCGGTTCTTCTGCATATCTTATACAGTTTTGTGCATATCAATGAACCGTAAATGCATATTCACTAAGATTAAGTGCATACCAAGTAAATCAGATTGCATACCCGCGAAAAAAATAACTTAGGAAAAAGCCAACATAAGTACTGCATAACGGAGATTACAAACTGAATATTGATTTACTTTATGGCATATCAAATCTCACCCTAGCAACCTATCATAAAATTTAAATAGGTATACAAAATTCAATAGGTAAATCAAATTTCTCACCCTCATGACCGTCAATTTACATGAAAGAATCTTATGAATCTAATATGAAAGTCGAATGTCACATTCACTTGGCTAAGAATTCGATTTGAGAGGCGAAAACCATTGTTAGAATCAAAACGTATCTACTTGGCTAAGAATTCGATTTGAGAGGCGAAAACCATTGTTAGAATCAAAACGTATCTACTGCATATCAAGTATATTCGGCTGCATAACAGTGATTACGAAACGCATACGACAACCATTTTACCGCATAACAGAATTCATGTGAAACCCTACATTGCTACTGCATACCACCGAATCATCTGATGCAGATCATTTTATTGTTGCCGCATATCATAACGAAACCTTATTTAACCCTAGTTAATTTGATGCATATATCAAAGTCGGCGTTTAATCAAACCCTAATCAAATCCTAATAAAACCCTAATCTAATTCCTATGAATATCTCGATACTAACCTTCTTCCATGGAGATTTGTGTGATGTTGTATCAATCATCATCTGACATACAATACACCATCGTCTGAGGAAGAATAGATCACATCATTAGGTCGGTTCTCCTGCATACCTGATACAGTTTTGTGCATATCAATGAACCGTAAATGCACATTCATTTAGAACAACTGCATACCAAATAAATCAGATTGCGTAACCTAAAAAATATAACTTAGGGACGATTTACATGAAAGTATCTTGTGAATCTAATATGAAAGTCACATCCACTTGACTAATAATTCGATTTGATAGGCGAATGTTATTGTTAGAATCAAAACATATCTACTGCATATCAATTATATCCAATTGCATAACAGGTATTCCGAAACGCATATGACTATAGTTTTACTGCATAACAAAATTAATGTGAAACCCTAAACTGCTACTGCATACCGCCGAATGTCACATGCATATCGTTTTGGTGTTGTCGCATATCAGAACGAAACCCTGTTTAACCCTAGTTTGATGCATAAATCAAAGTCGAATATACTCAAACCCTAATAAAACCCTAATCAAGTCCTATGAATCTATTATACCAAAGTCGATTTAAGTAAACAAATTTGATGCATATCTCAATACTAACCTTCTTCCATGGAGATTTGAGAGGTGTTGTATCAATCAACCATTGTTACTGTCGGGAAGAAAAAACTAGACGTGAATGACGATGAAAGAGAGGCAGCGTGAATTGATGGAAGAGAGAGAGAGAGAGAGGCAACGTGAATTAAGGAAGGGGTTATGGTATTTTTTTCCTTATTTTCTTTTAATTACAAGACTTCTAATCTAGCCCTTCATCTAATCTCATCCTATGGCTCCTATTCGTTAACTCCGTTTTACTACAAAAGTGGTCTTACTGGAGCCCCCCTCTATATATATATATATATAGGGTCAGGATCTGGTGAGAACGGACTCCTAGGTGAGAACGAATCTGAGTCGTCCATCGCGGAGCGCGCGTCATCGTTGAGGAGGAGAGAAAAAGTGTTCACGCGCGTCTCGGCCTTCTAAACGGGCGCGTCCAAACACGCGCGTGTCTGAAAAATTTCCTCAAACCCGATAGAAATTGGGGAAGGCGATTTCGTCGGCGAAATTTTATTCCTTCTACGATCAAATCACAATCAAAATTTACGATGAAGAACTCCAATTCCAGCAATGGCGTCGACATCAACTGTAACAAATCTACAACAAGAGCATAATACAAATTCAACTGTAGCTAACCAGGAAGAAACCCTAGGTCCCAATTCGACTACGTCTGAGAGTTTAAACCCTAATTCGACACATCAAGAAGAAGAAACAGGTATTAACAATGAATTTTAACTTATTTCCGATATCAAATTCTGAATAGAATTTATGGAATTCCAGATTTCAACCCTATGAAAATCTGAATTGAAAATCCTAAGTTGCTTTGCTGTTGTTGAAAATCTGAATTGAAAATCTTAAGTTGCTTTGCTGCTGATAAAAATCCAAATTGAAAATCCTAAGTTGCATTCAGATTGCTTTGTTGTTGATAGGATTACGATTAAATTATGCATATTAGGAAATTGGCTTCTGCATACTATGAGAATATGAATTGTATATAGAGAAATATTCATAAGAAGGAGTACTGATACTTGATATTACTGAGTTGGGTGCACTTTGTATTGCTAATGAATAATCTGAGTATCTGAATTGCATTTAGAGGAAGTTTCATTTTGAGAGAAACATGTGCTTTAGGATTTGCAGATTTACAATATAAATAAATCTTGCTGCAGAAAACAATGAAATTCAGATTTCTCAAGGGGGCACAACATATTACATCCCAGTATGCAGAACTGAAATGAAACCAGTGGTTGGACAAGTATTTGACAACATAGAGCAAGCAGACGAATTCTATGATAATTATGCAAAACAGTGTGGTTTTGAAGTGACGAAAAGCACAAACAAAAAGATAGATGGGAAAACAGTATGGAAGTACCTCCTATGTAATAGAGAAGGACAAAAAAGAGTTTCACCAGTCATGGCAGTAACACCTATTATAACCAAAGTAAAGAGACGAAGAGTGACAAATCGGGTTGGATGCAGGGCAAGGATAACTTTGAAAGGGATTGGGGAAGGGAAGTTCAAGATAAAAGGATTCGTAGAACGACACACTGCCGAGGCGAATTTGTCGTGTGCCAAGTCAAGTAATCCTAACATGCAAACTAAGTAATATAGTGCGCAAGTAAGGGTCGAATCCCAAGAGAATCAGTTTATCAAATTCTTAAGTTATCACAATGACTAACCAATAAACGTAACCAAAGGGGGGTTTTTGTGGTTTTGATACGAAGTATCGAATGTCAACTTGGTTATAAAAAGATTAAGCGAAGTGTTCCACTTAGCGATTATCCACAATTAGATTAACAAGTTGATCTGAAAATCCTTTTTATCCCTATGTCAAGTTCTCAAGTGATCGTTCTAATTCCTGTTCTTGAATAGTTATTAGTCCAACTAGTCCTAATAACCCTTACTCGATTATAACCTCGAAACTATCAAAGTTCAATAACAAAGTAGCAATGCATTCAGGAATAGATAGATACATGCAATATCATGGACAACTAGTCGAATACTTGACATGTACTCAACTCTCTTCTCTAATAACAATCACAACTAGTTCATGCAAATAGATTGTGCTACACAACAAGTATGATAATTCAACTAGAAGTATCAAACTCTAGCAATATGAACAAGACACAACTAACTTAGGTGATCAATCTAAAGTAGTAAATCTAGTTCATCGACAATACAAACAAGAGAGTTGAGACAATCAAAGAGTAGACAAAAGGAAAGGATAAACTCACAAATTGTTGAATCCAAAAGCTTCAAACGCCAAGTGAAACAAAGAACCTTAGCAACTCATAAGTTTGTGAAATACTCTCCAAAAACTTAAGCAAAACAAAGACTAGATGATCAAGGATGATCATCCACTACCTATATAGTATCAACTGATGTAACAGCCGAATTAAGGTACTAAAAAACGTATGGAAAGTTACAGAATTAAACACAAATTACTTCAAATGGCAAAGACATCAATTTGATTCTTCTGTCGAGGAACCGCACCCGCGGGTTGAGAGCCGCGGGCGCGGTTTTGGGTTTCTTAAGATTCTCAGGATGGCAGAGGGCCGCGGGCGCGGCTTGAGACCCGCGGGTGCGGCTTGTGCTTTCTCGAAAGCTTTGGATGAAGGTGAGACCCGCGGGTGCGGCTTGATACCCGCGGGCGCGGCTTGAGCTTTCTCGAAAGCTTTGTCTGAGGATGAAACCCGCGGGTGCGGCTTGAGACCCGCGGGTGCGGCTTTGTTGTCTGAGGCAGAACCTGCTGATTTCTTCAAGTCTTCGTCTTCATCTTCATCTTCGTCTTCAGCAGCTTCTTCCTTATGCTTCAATGCTTCCAATGCTTGTATCATCTCTTGGAATCTCGTATGTAAATCTTCTCTCGAACAGCTCCATGATACAGATTACATAGAAACAAATAACATAATCCTATACAAAACTAGCTAATAATCCATAGTTGCGGTATGTAAAACACCGCTTATCAAACTCCCCCATACTTAGACCTTGCTCGTCCCCGAGTAAGCTAAAAGAAACTTACTCTTTTACAATAATCACTCAAAGATCTCAGGAAGTATGAAAAAGAAAGAAACTACAAATCACTAACACATTTAGTCTACAAACAATATGATGAGAAAGAAATCTATCAATTTTGGTCTTCCATAGTGGTTAACATGCAAAAAATTTTGTCCTAAGACACTCATTTCACTCATTTTGCCTAGGCGCCTCGAAAGGTTTTCACCTAGCCACTCATTTCATTTTCAATCTCACCATTCCTTACCGCCCTCAAGTCCTTTTTTGCCAAGCCTAATGCAAGCCGAACTACCCGCTTATTGCATGGATTTTTCCATCCCAGGATTTTCATTTGCCTTTTTTCGTATTTTTGTGGCTTTTTCTGTTTTTAATTCCATGCAAAGTACACCAAAATAAAAACCGAAGGGAAATAACAAGGAAATGAAACTACTCTAGGATAAGAAATGAACTAATTTCCCTCCCCCATACTTGTAGTGCACAATGCCCTCAGTGTGTAAGACATAGAAAAATAATGAGGAAGAGAGAAAGAAGCTCACTAATCCGGGTCATCCCGGTTTGGATATTCGGGCCAACGAGCATGCATGTCGAGCCGTAAGTCATCCACCGACTGCTGCAGCCTCTCAACATTTTGGTTCACCGTCTGAACCGACTGGTAGACATACTCAATCCGCTCGAAAAGACGCTGCTCCCAAGGTATGTCAGCAGGAGCTGCAGATGATGAGCCTTCGCCCCATTGCCTCTGAGGCTGAAAACGAGGGGCAGGCTCCTGGAAGTCATCATCATCATCATCCTCAAGGTCAGCTGGCTGCTGATCCAGCTGCGGAACCGGCTCCTGGATGCTGATTCCACCGCGAGCTCGTCGTCGAGCAGTTGCACGAGGGGGAGCGGGTGTTGGGTGGATCCTAAAAGTATGGGCTGGCCCATAAGCAAAATCCTCGGTGAGAGCAATCTCGGGAGGACCGAGCCAAACCCACATCCGCTCGTCTTCATTTACTGTAACCGACTTGAGCCACCTAAGTCGAGTTTGCAGAAATGTGGCGTCCAGCAAATAGGGACCCATTGAGGGGTCCGGACTACCTATGCAGTCAAGCGTCTCCCAGTCGGGGACGACAGCCTCTAAGATGAGGGTGATCATGCCACCCAAAGCAATCTGCCCCCTTGGTTTTGAGCGGGCTGTCTTACAGGAGTGAACAAAAAGTGAGAGCCAATCCGGAATTACCTGACATTCCGGCATAAGAGCATATAAATACTTCAGCTGGTAGGCAGGCACCTTGTTCACCTCAGAAAGCCCAAAGAAGGCCATAGATAGGGCCCGCTGTGTCAGGCGGAGACATGGATGGGACATTTTAGCATTATAGTCATTACCATGAGTGTCCCGAACTTGTCCCGTCCATGTGTACCAGACCTGTGTAGGGCTGTCACCAACTGTAGTGTCATAATCTGCAGAGGGAACCTGAGAGATTCCCAAGATGTGGCGCAGCTATTCAGCCTGAACCGTAAAGGACCGTCCATTGTAAATGAACTGGATGGCCGAGATGAAGGTGGTCTCCGAGACAGTCTTGGACTTGAGGCTTGCCAGAAACTGATAGGTAGCCTCGGCATGAGTGGGAGCTGACCTGTACAAGAAACCCTGCAGCCCTGCGCGCTCAAGCATGGCCTCAGTGCATGCAGTCATACCCAAATCATCGAGGGTACGTGGATGAAAAAATCTCGTGGCTACACACTGCTTAGCCCTTAAATAAGCTAAGTTGGTCTGAACCTGTTGTTGCCACAAATCATTTTTGTGGCCTCGAGATGTTCCTGCTGCAGCCATCAAAGTGTATACGCAAAGCAAATTCTACCACAAATCCGCACACAACAAATATACCAAGCAGCAGCAGCAGCACAATAGAAAAAAGCCCTCCCCGAGGCGTAAGAAAATCAACAACGATGAGGGTGGTTGTCAAAAAACTTACTGAAATCAGCAATGGACGACAGAGACGAAAGTCGCGGGTGCGGGTTGAGAGCCGCGGGTGCGGTTTTTGCTTTCGTCTGATTTCTGGCGAGGAAGGAGCCGCGGGCGCGGTTGTGTAGCCGCGGGTGCGGTTTGTGCGAGCTGGAGAATTCTTGGCAGGACGAGGCCGCGGGTGCGGGTTTGTAGCCGCGGGTGCGGTTTCGTCGAGACAGAACTTCTGGGCAGGGTGAGGGTGCGGGTGCGGGTGGGAGCTTTTGAGCCGCGGTTGCGGTTGGATTCCGGCGCGGGTGCGGGTGTGGGTGCGTGTGCGGAGGAGGATTTGGTGGGAGTGTGTTGGTGTTGGGAGAGAGAAGGGTTTGGTGGGAGGTTTTTGATGTTTGAGAGGTAGGGTATGAGGGAAGTGGGAAGTGAGAGAATTTTATGTGGGGGTGGGGGTGGGGGTAGAGAATGAAATTTGATATGGAGAAGGGTAGAAAATGAAATTCCAGATGGAGAAGGGTAGAAGATGAACCGTCAATTCCTTTTTCTTTCTTTTTTTTCTTTTTTTTTCTTTTTCATAAACGAAAAGAAGAACCGTCAATTCCTTTAGTAGCAAACGACCATCGTCTTCTCGTCTTGACTTCCTAGAAAATAGAAAACAAAACAATTAAAAAGAAAATGAAATTCAAGGGAAAAAGAAGAATACCCTGGGTTGCCTCCCAAGAAGCGCCTTGGTTAGAGTCGTGGCTCGACTTGGTTTCCCGTCTTCAATTTTCAAAAGTTGGCTCTTCTAGAGCCATTTCATCGAAAGACACTTTGGTGAATCCCTCATGGTAAGGTTTTAACCTTTGACCATTCACCTTGAAGACGTTGTGGTTGTCTTTGTCAAACAACTCCACGGCGCCATGAGGAAAGACGCGAGCCACAACATACGGGCCATTCCACCGGGATCGCAACTTACCCGGAAAAAGTTGAAGACGAGATTGGTAGAGCAAGACCTTGTCTCCCACCTTGAAATCTTTCCTCAAGATGTTCTTGTCATGCCAAGCCTTCGTCTTTTCCTTGTAGATCACCGCATTCTCATACGCATCCCGGCGTATCTCTTCAAGCTCTTCAACCGGTGCCTGCACAATAGAAGGAAGAAGCTTTTCGCTCTCCAAAGTTAGTAGCATGGGCCGACCGGCCAAAATTCTACCCGAAGCGTCTAGACGAGCTAGAACACTTTGAATCTCAGGTGGAAGAGACAAATCAAGTGTTGGTGAGTGAACGATGCTGTGTTTTAATACTATAGGATCAATTACATCAATTGAACAAATAGACGCAGCATCTTCGACGGGGTGTTTCATAGCATCAAAAATGTTAAATTGAACTATTTCCCCATCGAACTCTAAAGTAAGAGATCCACTAGCCAAATCAATCTTTGTGTTAGCGGTTCGCATGAAGGGTCTCCCAAGCAAAATAGGAGCAGCTTGCCCATCATGTTCCATGTCTAACACAAAGAAATCAACGGGAAAGAACAAATTATCCACCATAACCAAAACGTTTTCAACTACACCTTTAGGATACACGGTGGACCTATCGGCTAGTTGAATAACAATTCCGGTTTCATGAAGTGGACCTAACCCGAGAATCTTATAGAGAGAGTAAGGCAACACATTTATCGATGCACCCAAATCGAGCATGGCTCGTTCAAAATGTGTGTCGCCTATACGGCAAGGTATGCTGACCATGCCCGGATCGCTGCACTTCTTAGGCATTCGCCTTTGAAATACAGCGGAGACACGCTCGCTTACCGTCACCTTTTGTCGCCCTTTCAACTTTTGATTCCTCTTGATTGTGCAAAGTTCTTTTAAAAACTTTGCATATCGAGGAATGCTTTTAATTAACTTGAGCAAGGGGATGTTTACCTCACATTTGCTAAACGTCCCAAACAGCTCCTTGTCGTTTTCCGGCCTTTTGGTGTTCCTAAGGGCATCGGGAAACGGGGCGGGAGGCTTGGTGGAGTCGAGAGGTGGAAAGTTGGGGCGAACGTAGTTGTCCCGTCTCAACCGGAAATCCCCCCGATCCTCCACTTCGAGTTCAGCATTTTGTGAAAGAAAATCTGGAATATTTACCTCGGTGGATGAGCCGCGGGTGCGGTTTTCAACCCGCGGGCGCGGCTTGTCAGTGCAATTGTCTTCTGGCGCAGTGGAGGAGCCACGGGCGCGGTTTTCAACCCGCGGGCGCGGTTCTTCAGAAAAATTGCTATCTGGCGCAGTGGAGGAGCCGCGGGCGCGGTTCTTGGCTGTCCTCAGAATCCAATTTTTCTGCCGAAGCCTCGACAAGATTTTTGGTTTCCCCCAAAATCTTACCACTTCTTGTTGTCACTGCACTTACATTTCTGGTTGGATTCACCACCGTTTGGGACGGTAGAGAATTGGAATTTTGTTGTGCAATGGTGGTAACAGCTTCAGCCAACTGCCCAATTTGCTTCTCCATGTTCTTGATGCTCGACTCAGTCGTTTGAACATGAGTTGTGAAGTGTTGAGTCAAGGATCTCAGCAGCTCCGCAGTAGATGGTCCAGCATTGGGTCGAGGGCCTTGAGCTTGTTGTTGGGGCTCATTTGGATCACGCCATCGAAAATTGGGATGATCTCTATACCTTGGGTTGTAGTTATTTTGTTGATCACCACGAGGTCGTGGGGGTCCATACCCACCAGCAGCAGCATTGATTTCAGCAACGTCTTCACCTTCAAGCTCAGGGCATTTATATGTAAAATGAGAAGGGTCAGAACAAATACCACATACCTTTACTTGTTGTTGTTGTCCTTTTTGCAACTGAGAGACATCTTCTTCAACTCTACAAGCTCAGCTACAAGAGCGGGATCCCCTGAACTTGCTACGTGCACTCCCTTTTTGGTGTATATCCTACCAAAACTCCTTGTGCTCTCAGCCATATCTTGCAATTTCTCCATGGCATCCTTCGGCGTCATGTTGAGAATATTCCCACCACACGCAGCATCAACCATCCTCCTTTCTTGGTTAAGGAGACCATTGCAAATGTAAAGCACAAGATCCTCGGTATCATACCCATGAAAAGGGCACGAAGCACACAACCCCTTGAAGCGTTCAAGGTAGTCACAGAGCGTTTCGTCTTCACTTTGCTCGACATGGGCTATCTCCTTCTTGAGAGCATTTGCCTTCTTCACCGGAAAATACTTGCTCAAGAACACCTTGTGCAACTTTTCCCAATTATCAACCGAACCGGTTGGCAAATGGTAATACCAAGAACGAGCGCCATCCTTCAAAGTGAACCCGAAGGCTCTCATCTTAATCTGCTCTTCCGTGATGTTTGGCGGTTTGGTTGTCATGCAAATGTCATGAAATTGGTTCAAATGCATGATTGGATCCTCACCAGCCAAGCCATGGAAAATTGGGAGCAAATTGATCACCCCCGACTTGAGCTCGAAAGTCACCCCATGAGCAAGGGGTGGAATAACCACAGCTTGAGGTTGCTGTGTCAGGTTCGGTGTTTGCCGCTCTCTCAAAGTGCGAGTAACACCACCTCCTGGTAACCTTGTCTCAATTAGCTCTCGTTGAGCTTTAACGACCAACTGCATGTCAGCCAATTGACGTTGCACTTCAGCAAGAGCTTCTCGATCGGCCATTTCTACTATCTCAGTCCCGACTTTGTTCTCTCTTCGATTCCGATGAAAAGTTCTCTCGATCTCTGAATCAAGACTAGAAAGAGGCTGATTAGTAGGACGGGTGTTGACCATTCACTAGTCAACACTAAAGATAGTCAAAATAAGAACTTAAAAATAAGAAAATTTGATTCCCCGGAAACGGCGCCAAATTTGACGAGGCGAATTTGTCGTGTGCCAAGTCAAGTAATCCTAACATGCAAACTAAGTAATATAGTGCGCAAGTAAGGGTCGAATCCCAAGAGAATCAGTTTATCAAATTCTTAAGTTATCACAATGACTAACCAATAAACGTAACCAAAGGGGGGTTTTTGTGGTTTTGATACGAAGTATCGAATGTCAACTTGGTTATAAAAAGATTAAGCGAAGTGTTCCACTTAGCGATTATCCACAATTAGATTAACAAGTTGATCTGAAAATCCTTTTTATCCCTATGTCAAGTTCTCAAGTGATCGTTCTAATTCCTGTTCTTGAATAGTTATTAGTCCAACTAGTCCTAATAACCCTTACTCGATTATAACCTCGAAACTATCAAAGTTCAATAACAAAGTAGCAATGCATTCAGGAATAGATAGATACATGCAATATCATGGACAACTAGTCGGATACTTGACATGTACTCAACTCTCTTCTCTAATAACAATCACAACTAGTTCATGCAAATAGATTGTGCTACACAACAAGTATGATAATTCAACTAGAAGTATCAAACTCTAGCAATATGAACAAGACACAACTAACTTAGGTGATCAATCTAAAGTAGTAAATCTAGTTCATCGACAATACAAACAAGAGAGTTGAGACAATCAAAGAGTAGACAAAAGGAAAGGATAAACTCACAACTTGTTGAATCCAAAAGCTTCAAACGCCAAGTGAAACAAAGAACCTTAGCAACTCATAAGTTTGTGAAATACTCTCCAAAAACTTAAGCAAAACAAAGACTAGATGATCAAGGATGATCATCCACTACCTATATAGTATCAACTGATGTAACAGCCGAATTAAGGTACTAAAAAACGTATGGAAAGTTACAGAATTAAACACAAATTATTTCAAATGGCAAAGACATCAATTTGATTCTTCTGTCGAGGAACCGCACCCGCGGGTTGAGAGCCGCGGGCGCGGTTTTGGGTTTCTTCAGATTCTCAGGATGGCAGAGGGCCGCGGGCGCGGCTTGAGACCCGCGGGTGCGGCTTGTGCTTTCTCGAAAGCTTTGGCTGAAGGTGAGACCCGCGGGTGCGGCTTGATACCCGCGGGCGCGGCTTGAGCTTTCTCGTAAGCTTTGTCTGAAGATGAAACCCGCGGGTGCGGCTTGAGACCCGCGTGTGCGGCTTTGTTGTCTGAGGCAGAACCTGCTGATTTCTTCAAGTCTTCGTCTTCGTCTTCGTCTTTGTCTTCAGCAGCTTCTTCCTTATGCTTCAATGCTTCCAATGCTTGTATCATCTCTTGGAATCTCGTATGTAAATCTTCTCTCGAACAGCTCCATGATACAGATTACATAGAAACAAATAACATAATCCTATACAAAACTAGCTAATAATCCATAGTTGCGGTATGTAAAACACCGCTTATCACACACGCACCCGATGATGACTGAAAGAGAACAACAGTTTGCGAAATCCAACTGAAATATAGGAGCTTTTGAAGCTGATTTCATTATAAATTGTGGAAATGCAAATATTGGGGCAACAAAGGGATACCGAATATACAAAGAGCTAGTAGGATCATATGGCGCTATAGGAGCTAGCGTAACAGATTTTAAAAATCTGAAGAGAGATCTAAATTCATATTTGGAAGGATTTGATGGGCAAATGATAATAGATAAACTGAAGAAGAAGAAAGAAGTATGCAAGGCATTCTACTTCGACTATTTTGTGGACAAGGAAGGACAACTAGAGAGACTGTTTTGGGCAGATCCTATAAGTAGAAAAGGTTTCTCATTCTTTGGAGATGTTGTTACAGCAGACACAACTTACAACAAAAACAGGTAATATTTTTCATGTCTAAATTCAAATCTTATTAATGAGAATATGTTTGTTGTGACTTTGATAATAATAATTTGATTGCATTTGAATAGCTTAGGATATGAATAGAATGAGAATTACATTTGCATACAAAGGATTTTAAGAATGAGATAACATTCTGAGTTGGATGCAAGTATAATATGGTATTTATACCATTTACAGGAGTAGATAATCACAGGAAATTAGTGACATTTGCAGCTGCTTTGATGTTGAAAGAAAACACAGAATCCTATGTGTGGTTATTTGACAACTTCAAAAAGGCGATGGGCCACGAGCCATACATCATACTGACTGACCAAGATCTTGCAGTAATTCAAGTTGTTGAACAAGTATTTGAGAATGCAATGCATAGATTCTGTATGTGGCATATCATGTTCAAGCTGTCAGACAAGATAGAAAGCAGAATTTACAACACCTTAGAATTCAAACAAGCAATCAACGCTCTGGTTTGGAATAAAGACATCACAAAATTAGAGTTTGAGGATGGCTGGAGGGATTTTATAGAAAAATATGAATTACAAGACAACGACTGGCTGAGGAGAATGCTTGACTTAAGGAGATACTGGATACCTGCATTCTTCAATGATATAAGGATGGGAGGCATGCTCAGAACAACATCAAGGTCAGAGAGCCAAAATAGCTTTTTTGGAAGATTCCTTGGGCAATCCTCTTCTTTAATCCAGTTCAATAGCCAGTTTGAAAGTGCATGGGATCAACAGAGACATGAACAACACAAGCTTGCTGCATCATCATCAACAAGCAAAGCCAATATGAAAACAGATTGGGTTGTTGAAAAGGCATGTTCGAAAGTCTACACAATCTCGATATTTTATGAAGTACAACAGTCTATCTACAACTCAATCTACAAGTGCATGGTAACAAGCATGATTAAGGAAGGGACAATAGCAAAATACGAGATTGAACAAGAGAACAACAAAAGGTACACAGTCACAGATTTAGATAATGTTGATTTATGTTGCACATGCAACAAATTTATGCGAGTTGGCTTGCCTTGCCAACACATGTTTGTGGTTATACGGAACAAGGAGCTTAAGGAAGTGCCAGAGAAGTATATTCAGAAGCGTTGGACAAAAGAAGCTTCATTACAACCAGTATTCAACATTGATGGTTTGTTGTATAAAGAAAGTGCTGAAACAGAGGAGAACAAAGCAACAATGATACAACTCTTGGGAGAAATGCACAGTTGCATAAATTTGATTGAAAGCAAGCCAGAATACATGAAGGAGCTACTGGACACAATAAAACAGAAGAAGGAATATTTTGCAGAACAGATGGGTGCAAGCTCAAGTGGATCATCTTTCACTGTGGATTTTGAAAAATATGTAGGACCAACTCCAGCTGAGGTTCAAGTGTTACCACCAAAACAAGGAAAAAACAAGGGGACAAGAAGAGGACGAATGATAAGCCAAAAAGAGTTGGGCATTCAAACAGCTGCAAAGAAAAAGAGAGGCTGTGGAATATGTGGTCAGTATGGACATAACAGGGCAACATGTGGAGATAGAGAAGGTAACAAATTAATTCAATAATTTTTAATACATTAACTCAGTTTCCATATACACATTTTAATGTTAGACTAAATAGTATTACTTGATCTTTCTATGCAGATTAAATGAAATGATAGAAGAAACAACTGGATGAAGGCATGCAAGATATATAGATTCCTATGGCGTATTATAGATATTGGTTCTTATTACATGGAGTGTAATCATACTGTTTGGAAACTTATTGCTTAAAAAAAGAATTCAAACTAGCTAAAATGGTTGGTTTCAAATATTAATATGCCTACCATCCAGGAAAACATCATATGAAAAACAGAAAAAATTAATATGCATTACTGACGAGGCGAATTTGTCGTGTGCCAAGTCAAGTAATCCTAACATGCAAACTAAGTAATATAGTGCGCAAGCAAGGGTCGAATCCCAAGAGAATCAGTTTATCAAATTCTTAAGTTATTACAATGACTAACCAATAATCGTAACCAAAGGGGGGTTTTTGTGGTTTTGATACGAAGTATCGGATGTCAACTTGGTTATAACAATATTAAGCGAAGTGTTCCACTTAGCGATTATCCACAATTAGATTAACAAGTTGATCTTAGAATCCTTTTCATCCCTATGTCAAGTTCTCAAGTGATCGTTCTAATTCTTGTTCTTGAATAGTTATTAGTCCAACTAGTCCTAACAACCCTTACTCGATTATAACTTTGAAACTATCAAAGTTCAATAACAAAGTAGCAATGCATTCAGGAATAGATAGATACATGCAATATCATGGACAACTAGTCGGATACTCGACATGTACTCAACTCTCTTCTCTAATAACAATCACAACTAGTTCATGTAAATAGATTGTGCTACACAACAAGTATGATAATTCAACTAGAAGTATCAAACTCTAGCAATATGAATAAGATAGAACTAACTTAGGTGATCAATCTAAAGTAGTAAATCTAGTTCATTGACAATACAAACAAGAGAGTTGAGACAATCAAAGAGTAGACAAAGGGAAAGGATAAACTCACAACTTGTTGAATCCAAAAGCTTCAAACGCCAAGTGAAAAAAAGAACTTTAGCAACTCATAAGTATGTGAAAAACTCTCCAAAAACTTATGCAAAACAAAGGTTACATGATCAAGGATGATCATCCACCACCTAAATAGTATCAGCTAATGTAACAGCCGAATTAAGGTACTAAAAACGTATAGAAAGTTACAGAATCAAACACAAATTACTTCAAATGGAAAAGACATCAATTTGATTCTTCTGTCGAGGAACCGCACCCGCAGGTTGAGAGCCGCGGGCGCGGTTTGGGATTCTTCAAATTCTCAGGATGGCAGAGGGCCGCGGGCGCGGTTTGGGACCCGCGGGCGCGGCTTAAGCTTTCTCGGATCCTTGGCTGAGGATGAAACCCGCGGGTGCGGCTTGAGACCCGCGGGTGCGGCTTGAGACCCGCGGGTGCGGCTTGAGACCCGCGGGTGCGGCTATGTTGTTTGAGGCAGAAACTGCTGATTTCTTCAAGTCTTCGTCTTCGTCTTCGTCTTCAGCAGCTTCTTCCTTATGCTTCAATGCTTCCAATGCTTGTATCATCTCTTGGAATCTCGTATGTAAATCTTCTCTCGAACAGCTCCATGATACAGATTACATAGAAACAAATAACATAATCCTATACAAAACTAGCTAATAATCCATAGTTGCGGTATGTAAAACACCGCTTATCAAACTCCCCCATACTTAGACCTTGTTCGTCCCCGAGTAAGCTAAAAGAAACTTACTCTTTTACAATAATCACTCAAAGATCTCAGGAAGTATGAAAAAGAAAGAAACTACAAATCACTAACACATTTAGTATACAAACAATATGATGAGAAAGAAATCTATCAATTTTGGTCTTCCATAGTGGTTAACATGCAAAACATTTTTGTCCTAAGACACTCATTTCACTCATTTTGCCTAGGCGCCTCGAAAGGTTTTCACCTAGCCACTCATTTCATTTTCAATCTCACCATTCCTTACCGCCCTCAAGTACTTTTTTTCCAAGCCTAATGCAAGCCGAACTACCCGCTTATTGCATGGATTTTTCCATCCCAGGATTTTCATTTGCCTTTTTTCGTATTTTTGTGGCTTTTCTGTTTTTAATTCCATGCAAATTACAAACCAAATAAAAACTGAAGGGAAAAAACAAGGAAATGAAACTACTCTAGGATAAGCAATGAACTAATTTCCCTCCCCCATACTTGAAGTGCACAATGCCCTCAGTGTGTAAGACATAGAAAAATAATGAGGAAGAGAGAAAGAAGCTCACTGATCCGGGTCATCCCGGTTTGGATAGTCGGGCCAACGAGCCTGCATGTCAAGCCGTAAGTCATCCACCGACTGCTGCAGCCTCTCAACATTTTGGTTCACCGTCTGAACCGACTGGTAGACAAACTCAATCCGCTCGAAAAGACGCTGCTCCCAAGGTATGTCAGCAGGAGCTGCAGATGATGAGCCTTCGCCCCATTGCCTCTGAGGCTGAAAACGAGGGGCAGGCTCCTGGAAGTCATCATCATCCTCATCCTCAAGGTCAACTGGCTGCTGATCCGGCTGCTGAACTGGCTCCTGGATGCTGATCCCACCGCGAGCTCGTCGTCGAGCAGCTGCACGAGGGGGAGCGGGTGTAGGGTTGATCCTAAAAGTATTTTCTGGCCCATAAGCAAAATCCTCTGTGAGAGCAATCTCGGGAGGACCGAGCCAAACCCACATCCGCTCGTCCTCATTTACTGTAACTGACTTGAGCCACCTAAGTCGAGTCTGCAGAAATGTTGCATCCAGCAAATAGGGACCCATTAAGGGGTCCGGACTACCTACGCAGGCAAGCGTCTCCCAGTCGGGGACAACAGCCTCTAAGATGAGGGTGATCATGCCACCCAAAGCAATTTGTCCCCTTGGTTTTGAGTGGGCTGTCTTACAGGAGTGAACAAATAGTGAGAGCCAATCCGGAATTACCTGACATTCCGGCATAAGAGCATATAGATACTTCAGCTGGTAGGCAGGCACCTTGTTCACCTCAGAAAGCCCAAAGAAAGCCATAGATAGGGCCCGCTATGTCAGGTGGAGACATGGATGGGACATCTTAGCATTATAATCATTACCATGGGTGTCCCGAACTTGTCCCGTCCATGTGTACCAGACCTGTGTAGGGTTGTCACCAACTGTAGTGTCATAATCTGCAGAGGGAACCTGAGAGATTCCCAAGATGTGGCGCAGCTGTTCAGCCTGAACCGTAAAGGATCGTCCATTGTAAATGAACTGGATGGCCGAGATGAAGGTGGTCTCTGAGACGGTCTTGGACTTGAGGCTCGCCAGAAACTGATAGGTAGCCTCGGCATGAGTGGGAGCTGACGTGAACAAGAAACCATGCAACCTTGCGTGCTCAAGCATGGCCTCAGTGCATGCAGTCATACCCAAATCATCGAGCGTACGTCGATGAAAAAATCTCATGGCTACACACTGCTTAGCCCTTAAAAAAGCTAAGTTGGCCTGAACCTGTTGTTGCCACAAATCATTTTTGTGGCCTCGAGATGTTCCTGCTGCAGCCATCAAAGTGTATACACAAAGCAAATGCTACCACAAATCCGCACACAACAAAGATACCAAGCAGCAGCAGCAGCACAATAGCAAAAAGCCCTCCCCGAGGCGTAAGAAAATCAACAACGATGAGGGCGGTTGTCGGAAAAACTTACCGAAATCAGGAAAAATGGATGACAGAGGCGAAAGCCGCGAGCTCGGGTTGTAATTCGCGGGTGCGGTTTTGGCTTTTTCTGATTTCTGGCGAGGAGGGAGCCGCGGGCGCGGGTTTGGAGCCGCGGGCGCGGGTTTGGAGCCGCGGGCGCGGGTTTGGAGCCGCGGGCGCGGGTTTGGAGCCGCGGGCGCGGGTTTGGAGCCGCGGGCGCGGGTTTGGAGCCGCGGGCGCGGGTTTGGAGCCGCGGGCGCGGGTTTGGAGCCGCGGGTGCGGTTTCCGCGAGGCAGAGAATTGCTTGGCAAGACGAAGCCGCGGGCGCGGGTGTTGAGCCGCAGGTGCGGGTGCGGGTTCGGCGAGGCGGAAAGCGTTTTTGATAGGGCGAGGCCGCGGGTGCGGGTTTTTGAGCCGCGGTTGCGGTTGGAGTCCGGCGGTGGTCGCGGTGCGGCTGTGGAGGAGGGCTTGGTGGGAGGATGTTGGTGTTGGGAAAGAGAAGGGTTTGGTGGGAGGATTTTGGTGTTGAGAGAAAGAGAAGTGGGAGGTAGGGTATGATTGGAGGGATGGGAGGAGTTTTATGTGGTGGGAGGTAGAGAGTGAAATCTGAGATGAAGAAGGGTAGAAGATGAAATCTGAGATGGAAAAAGGGTAGAAGATGAACCGTCAATTCCTTTTCTTTTCTTTTTCTTTTTTCTTTTTTTTTTCTTTCATAAACGAAAAGAAGAACCGTCAATTCCTTTAGTAGCAAACGACCATCGTCTTCTCGTCTTGACTTCCTAGAAAATAGAAAACAAAACAATTAAAAAGAAAATGAAATTCAAGGGAAAAGAAGAATACCCTGGGTTGCCTCCCAAGCAGCGCCTTGGTTAGAGTCGTGGCTCGACTTGGTTTTTCGTCTTCAATTTTCAAAAGTTGGCTCTTCTAGAGCCATTTCATCGAAAGACACTTTGGTGAATCCCTCATGGTAAGGTTTTAACCTTTGACCATTCACCTTGAAGACGTTGTGGTTGTCTTTGTCAAACAACTCCACGGCGTCATGAGGAAAGACGCGAGCAACAACATATGGGCCATTCCACCGGGATTGCAACTTACCCGGAAAAGTCTTTCCTCAAGATGTTCTTGTCATGCCAAGCCTTCTTCTTTTCCTTGTAGATCACCGCATTCTCATACGCATCCCGGCGTATCTCTTCAAGCTCTTGGATTTGCAACTTCCTAAAGTCGCCTACCTCATCCAACTCCATGTTGCATTTTTGCACCGCCCACCACGCCTTGTGCTCTAACTCCACCGGAAGGTGACAAGCCTTCCCAAACACAAGTCGATATGGGGACATTCCTATTGGAGTTTTGTAGGCGGTCCTATACGCCCAAAGTGCATCATCCAACCTTAGACTCCAATCCTTTCGATTAGGAGCCACCGTCTTTTCCAGAATCCCCTTGATTTGCCTATTGGACACCTCAGCTTGTCCATTGGATTGGGGGTGATAAGCAGTTGAGACTCGTTGAGTGACATGGTACTTCTTTAAAAGTGCACTCACCGTCTTGTTGCAAAAGTGAGTACCTTGGTCACTTATAAGAGCCTTTGGAATCCCAAAACGAGAAAAGATATTCTCCTTCAAGAAACCTGCTACCACTCGGGAATCATCAGTTCTGGTGGCCTTCGCTTCCACCCATTTGGAAACGTAGTCCACCGCAAGTAAAGTGTATAAATTCCCAAACGAACTAGGAAAGGGTCCCATGAAATCAATACCCCAAACATCAAAAATCTCACAAAAGACTAATGGTGTTTGTGGCATCTCATTTCGTTTAGAAATTTTCCCGACCCTTTGGCATCGGTCGCAAGCTTTGCAAAAGGCAAACGCATCCCGAAAGATGTGTGGCCAATAGAAGCCGGCGTCCAATACCTTCCTAGCCGTTTTATTAGCCCCAAAATGCCCCCCACATGCATGAGAATGACAAAAAGTAAGGACAGACTGTACCTCGTTATCCGGGAGGCATCGTCGGATTACCTTGTCAACACAATGTCTCCAAAGGTAGGGGTCATCCCAAACGTAGAAACGTGATTCCCTCTTGATCCTATCTTTTTGAGCTTTGGTGTAGTTCGGAGGGAATTCTTCGCGAACCAGGTAGTTCACGATATCGGCAAACCATGGTTTGAAAGACCGGAGGGCGAAAAGCTTGTATTCGGGGTGAATTTCTGCATACTCGGCTGTCAGAAAACCGCGATCGCGGTTATTGAGACGCGGTCGCGGCTCTCCTTGCAGTGAGACTTCTGGCAAACACAAACCGCGGGTGCGGTTTACTAGCCGCGGGTGCGGTTCTCTCTTTTCCGAAAATACTTGAGAGCACAAACCGCGGGTGCGGTTTCCTGGCCGCGGGTGCGGCTTGTTCTCAGCAGAAGCAGAAATTACATAATGAATTTGATACAAGTTTTCGTCCGGGAATGTACCTTGAATTTGAACCTGTAATTTACCGTCCTCTTGCACAATCTGGCTCAAATGATCAGCTACGGAGTTTTCGACTCCCTTCTTGTCCCGGATTTCCACATTGAACTCGCTTAAGAGCAAAACCCATCGAATGAGTCTTGGCTTTGATTCCTTCTTCGTCATGAGATAACGAAGAGCAGCGTGGTCCGTGTGGATAATCACCTTCGTGCCCAAAAGATATTGCCAAAAAATTTCAAGGGCAAACACCACGGCTAGCAACTCCTTTTCCGTGGTGGAGTAATTCCTCTGAGCTCCGTTCAAAGTCGTGGAAGCATAGTAGATGACGTGCATTGCTCTTCCGACTTTTTGACCAAGAACGGCTCCCACCGCGTGATCACTAGCATCACACATGATCTCAAAGGGTAGAGACCAATCGGGTACTTGGATGATTGGTGCTTCGGTGAGGTGGGATTTCAGAGTGTCGAATGCCTTCTTGCACACATTCGACATGTCAAAAGTAGCTTCCTTTTTCAAAAGCTCACATAGGGGCGTGGAGATCTTAGAGAAGTCCTTGATAAACCTGCGATAAAAACCTGCATGGCCTAGGAAAGAACGCACTTCACGCACATTAGTAGGATAAGGCAACGATTGAATGACGTCAATCTTTGCCTTATCGACCTCAATACCCCTAGCTGAAATTATGTGCCCCAATACTATCCCTTGTTCAACCATAAAATGACACTTTTCAGAATTCAATACTAGATTAGTATATACACATCTTTTAAGCACGAGTGACAAATGATTTAAACATGCACCAAAGCTATCCCCATGCACCGTAAAATCATCCATAAAAACTTCTATGAAATGTTCAATGTATTCCGAGAAGATACTTACCATACATCGTTGAAAGGTCTCGGGCGCGTTACATAATCCAAAAGGCATCCTACGATATGCCAAAGGGACATGTAAACGTTGTCTTCTCTTGATCTTCGGGTGCAATAGCCACCTGAAAATACCCTGAATACCCATCTAGAAAGCAATAATACGGACGACCGGCAAGTCGTTCAAGCATTTGATCAATAAAAGGGAGGGGGAAATGATCTTTTCGGGTTACCGCGTTCAGCTTGCGGTAGTCAATGCATACTCTCCAACCCGTTTGAGTTCGGGTAGGAACCATCTCACCTTGTTGATTCTCTACCAATGTTATGCCCCCCTTCTTAGGGACACATTGAGTTGGACTCACCCATTGACTATCCAAAATGGGGTAGATCATGTCAGCTTGAAGAAGTTTCGGCACCTCCTTCTTGACCACCTCCATCATAGGTGGGTTTAACCTTGTTTGGGGTTGCCTAGAGGGTTTAGCACCTTCCTCAAGAAGGATCATCTGCATACAGGTGGAAGGGCTAATTCCCTTGATGTCAGCAATGGTCCACCCAAGAGCGGTAATGTGTTCTTTCAGCACCATCACCAACCTTCCCTCTTGTTCACCCGTCAACTTGCTTCAAATGATTACCGGGAGGGTATCATTTTCCCCAAGAAAAGCATACTTCAAGTGCTCGGGTAATTGCTTGAGCTCTACAACCGGTGCCTGCACAATAGAAGGAAGAAGCTTTTCGCTCTCCAAAGTTAGTAGCATGGGCCGACCGGCCAAAATTCTACCTGAAGCGTCTAGACGAGCTAGAACACTTTGAATCTCAGGTGGAAGGGACAAATCAAGTGTTGGTGAGTGAACGATGTTGTGTTCTAATACACTTTGTAATTCATCTAAGCCAAAGATATTGAAAACATCTTGGACTATAGGATCAATTACATCAATTGAACAAATAGACGCAGCATCTTCGACGGGGTGTTTCATAGCATCAAAAATGTTAAATTGAACTATTTCCCCATCGAACTCTAAAGTAAGAGATCCACTAGCCAAATCAATCTTTGTGTTAGCGGTTCGCATGAAGGGCCTCCCAAGCAAAATAGGAGCAGCTTGCCCATCATGTTCCATGTCTAACACAAAGAAATCAGCGGGAAAGAACAAATTATCCACCATAACCAGAACGTTTTCAACTACACCTTTAGGATACACGGTGGACCTATCGGCTAGTTGAATAACAATTCTGGTTTCATGAAGTGGACCTAAGCCGAGAATCTTATAGAGAGAGTAAGGCAACACATTTATCGATGCACCCAAATCGAGCATAGCTCGTTCAAAATGTGTGTCGCCTATACGGCAAGGTATGCTGACCATGCCCGGATCGCTGCACTTCTTAGGCATTCGCCTTTGAAATACAGCGGAGACACGCTCGCTTACCGTCACCTTTTGTTTCCCTTTCAACTTTTGATTCCTCTTGATTGTGCAAAGTTCTTTTAAAAACTTTGCATATCGAGGAATGCTTTTAATTAACTTGAGCAAGGGAATGTTTACCTCACATTTGCTGAATGTCTCAAACAACTCCTTGTCGTTTTCCGGCCTTTTGGTGTTCCTAAGGGCATCGGGAAACGGGGCGGGAGGCTTGGTGGAGTTGAGAGGTGGAAAGTTGGGGTGAACGTAGTTGTCCTGTCTCAACTGAAAATCCCCCCGATCCTCCACTTCGAGTTCAGCATTTTGTGAAGGAAAGTCTGAAATATTTACCTCGGTGGAGGAGCCGCGGGTGCGGTTTTCAACCCGCGGGCGCGGCTCTTCAGTCAAATTGATTTCTGGCTCAGTAGAGGAGCCGCGGGTGCGGCTCTCGACTGTCCTCAAAATTCAACTTTTCTGCAGAAGCCTCGACAAGGTTTTTTGGTTTCCCCTAAAATCTTACCACTTCTTGTTGTCACTGCACTTACATTTCTGGTTGGATTCACCACCGTTTGGGACGGTAGAGAATTGGAGTTTTGTTGTGCAATGGTGGTTACAGCTTCAGCCAACTGCCCAATTTGCTTCTCCATGTTCTTGATGCTCGACTCGGTCGTTTGAACATGAGTTGTGAAGTGTTGAGTCAAGGATCTCAGCAGCTCCGCAGTAGATGGTCCAGCATTGGGTCGAGGGCCTTGAGCTTGTTGTTGGGGCTCATTTGGATCACGCCATCGAAAATTGGGATGATCTCTATACCTCGGGTTGTAGTTGTTTTGTTGATCACCACGAGGTCGTGGGGGTCCATACCCACCAGCAGCAGCATTGACTTCAGCAACGTCTTCACCTTCAAGCTCAGGGCATTTATCTGTAAAATGAGAAGGGTCAGCACAAATACCACATACCTTTACTTGTTGTTGTTGTCCTTTTTGCAACTGAGAGACCATCTTTTTCAACTCTACAAGCTCAGCTACAAGAGCGGGATCCCCTGAACTTGCTGCGTGCACTCCCTTTTTGGTGTATATCCTACCAAAACTCCTTGTGCTCTCAGCCATATCTTGCAATTTCTCCATGGCATCCTCCGGCGTCATGTTGAGAATATTCCCACCACACGCAGCATCAACCATCCTCCTTTCTTGGTTAAGGAGACCATTGCAAATGTAAAGCACTAGATCCTCGGTATCATACCCATGAAAAGGACACGAAGCACACAACCCCTTGAAGCGTTCAAGGTAGTCATAGAGAGTTTCGTCTTCACTTTGCTCGACATGGGCTATCTCCTTCTTGAGAGCATTTGCCTTTTTCACCGGAAAATACTTGCTCAAGAACACCTTGTGCAACTTTTCCCAATTATCAACCGAACCGGTTGGCAAATGGTAATACCAAGAACGAGAACCATCCTTCAAAGTGAACCCGAAGGCTCTCATCTTGATCTGCTCTTCCGTGACGTTTGGCGGTTTGGTCGTCATGCAAATGTCATGAAATTGGTTCAAATGCATGATTGGATCCTCACCAGCCAAACCATGGAAACTTGGGAGCAAATTGATCACCCCTGACTTGAGCTCAAAAGTCACCCCATGAGCAAGGGGTGGAATAACCACAGCTTGAGGTTGTTGTGTCAGGTTCGGTGTTTGCCGCTCTCTCAAAGTGCGAGTAACACCACCTCCTTGTAGCCTTGTCTCAATTAGCTCTCGTTGAGCATTAACGACCAACTGCATGTCAGCCAATTGACGCTGCACTTCAGCAAGAGCTTCTCGGTCGGCCATTTCTGCTATCTCAGTCCCGACTCTGTTCTCTCTTCGATTCCGATGAAAAGTTCTCTCGATCTCTGAATCAAGAATAGAAAGAGGCTGATTAGTAGAACGGGTGTTGACCATTCACTAGGCAACACTAAAGTTAGTCAAAATAAGAACTTAAAAATAAGAAAATTTGATTCCCCGGCAACGGCGCAAAATTTGACGAGGCGAATTTGTCGTGTGCCAAGTCAAGTAATCCTAACATGCAAACTAAGTAATATAGTGCGCAAGCAAGGGTCGAATCCCAAGAGAATCAGTTTATCAAATTCTTAAGTTATTATAATGACTAACCAATAATCGTAACCAAAGGGGGGGTTTTGTGGTTTTGATACGAAGTATCGAATGTCAACTTGGTTATAACAATATTAAGCGAAGTGTTCCACTTAGCGATTATCCACAATTAGATTAACAAGTTGATCTTAGAATCCTTTTCATCCCTATGTCAAGTTCTCAAGTGATCGTTCTAATTCTTGTTCTTGAATAGTTATTAGTCCAACTAGTCCTAACAACCCTTACTCGATTATAACTTTGAAACTATCAAAGTTCAATAACAAAGTAGCAATGCATTCAGGCATACATAGATACATGCAATATCATGGACAACTAGTCGGATACTCGACATGTACTCAACTCTCTTCTCTAATAACAATCACAACTAGTTCATGTAAATAGATTGTGCTACACAACAAGTATGATAATTCAACTAGAAGTATCAAACTCTAGCAATATGAATAAGATAGAACTAACTTAGGTGATCAATCTAAAGTAGTAAATCTAGTTCATTGACAATACAAACAAGAGAGTTGAGACAATCAAAGAGTAGACAAAGGGAAAGGATAAACTCACAACTTGTTGAATCCAAAAGCTTCAAACGCCAAGTGAAACAAAGAACTTTAGCAACTCATAAGTATGTGAAAAACTCTCCAAAAACTTATGCAAAACAAAGGTTACATGATCAAGGATGATCATCCACCACCTAAATAGTATCAGCTAATGTAACAGCCGAATTAAGGTACTAAAAACGTATAGAAAGTTACAGAATTAAACACAAATTACTTCAAATGGCAAAGACATCAATTTGATTCTTCTGTCGAGGAACCGCACCCGCAGGTTGAGAGCCGCGGGCGCGGTTTGGGATTCTTCAGATTCTCAGGATGGCAGAGGGCCGCGGGCGCGGTTTGGGACCCGCGGGCGCGGCTTGAGCTTTCTCGGATCCTTGGCTGAGGATGAAACCCGCGGGTGCGGCTTGAGACCCGCGGGTGCGGCTATGTTGTCTGAGGCAGAAACTGCTGATTTCTTTAAGTCTTCGTCTTCGTCTTCGTCTTCGTCTTCAGCAACTTCTTCCTTATGCTTCAATGCTTCCAATGCTTGTATCATCTCTTGGAATCTCGTATGTAAATCTTCTCTCGAACAGCTCCATGATACAGATTACATAGAAACAAATAACATAATCCTATACAAAACTAGCTAATAATCCATAGTTGCGGTATGTAAAACACCGCTTATCAATTACTAAACCTCGTATACAAACCATATATAGTTGGTATGCAAACTATATATGCTTTATATGTAACTCAAAATAAACATTATATGCAAACAGGAATTTTAAAGTTTTCAATCTAGATAGGCCTTATATGCAATCAAGATGAAACCACATATGCAATCTACATAAACTTCATATGCAAATCACAATTTAAAGTAGATTATGTAAGTATAGGCCTCATATGTAAACCACAAATCATAAAGTTTAATCTAGAAATGCTTCATATGCAATCAAGATAAACTGAACATGCAAATCAAATAAAACTCATATGCAAACCACAAATTTAATGTTTTCATTAAGGATATGCCTTATATGCAATCAACATGAAACCACATATGCAATCTACATAAACTTCATATGCAAATCAAAATGAAACTCATATGCAAATCACAATTTAAAGTAGACTATGTAAGTATAGGCCTCATATGTAAACCACAAATCATAAAGTTTAATCTAGAAATGCTTCATATGCAATCAAGATAAACTCCATATGCAAATCAAATAAAACTCATATGCAAACCACAAATTTAATGTTTTCATTAAGGATATGCCTTATATGCAATCAAATTGAAACCACATATGCAATCTACATAAACTTCATATGCAAATCAAAAATGAAACTTCATATGCAACTCAAAATGAAACTCATATGCAAATCACAATTTAAAGTAGACTATGTAAGTATAGGCCTCATATGTAAACCACAAATCATAAAGTTTAATCTAGATATGCTTCATATGCAATTAAGATAAACTCCATATGCAAATCAAATAAAACTCATATGCAAACCACAAATTTAATGTTTTCATTAAGGATATGCCTTATATGCAATCAACATGATACCACATATGCAATCTACATAAACTTCATATGCAAATCAAAATGAAACTCATATGCAAATCACAATTTAAAGTAGACTATGTAAGTATAGGCCTCATATGTAAACCACAAATCATAAAGTTTAATCTAGAAATGCTTCATATGCAATCAAGATAAAGTCCATATGCAAATCAAATAAAACTCATATGCAAACCACAAATTTAATGTTTTCATTAAGGATATGCCTTATATGCAATCAAGATGAAACCACATATGAAATCTACATAAACTTCATATGCAAATCAAAAATGAAACTTCATATGCAACTCAAAATGAAACTCATATGCAAATCACAATTTAAAGTAGACTATGTAAGTATAGGCCTCATATGTAAACCACAAATCATAAAGTTTAATCTAGATATGCTTCATGAGCAATTAAGATAAACTCCATATGCAAATCAAATAAAACTCATATGCAAACCACAAATTTAATGTTTTCATTAAGGATATGCCTTATATGCAATCAACATGAAACCACATATGCAATCTACATAAACTTCATATGCAAATCAAAATGAAACTCATATGCAAATCAAAATGAAACTCATATGTAAATCACAATTTAAAGTAGACTATGTAAGTATAAAGCTCCACTATTAAGTAGGAATAGTGGAGCTTTATTTCCGATTTCCCTTTTACGCAATGCAGATAAAGCGCCATATTTAAAACAAGTAATAATCAAATTGAAATTACAAACCAAAATAAACTTCAATCCAGATCTCTAAATTGCAAACGAAAATAAAACAAAATAAACAACACATACAAACCAAGTTTTGTTGCAAACGTACTATTCAAAGGGAAACATAAAGGATCTAGAAACATTAATAAAGATGAAAAAGAAGCTGGATTCATATTCACAAGTGCAAGCATCACAAAAATCTATATCATCATCACTCTCCATGCAATAGTCATATCTCAACCATGGGTTCTTCCTTTGACATGGAACATGATCCTTCTCAAGGATAAGTTCTTTGAATAGAGGACGTTGATGAAGCACCCAAAGATAAGGAACAGATTCACGAAATTTTATTCGACAATCAACAATCTTACTTCTGAGTGAAGCCTTGACAAATTTGATGTGATCCATTCCCTTCTCTACATTTCCAGAAACACTGGACAGTAAGATAACACCCAAGAGATATCTTGCTTGCATATGACCTAAATTAGCAGCCCTTTCAAGCATTTCCAATCCTAGGTCATAGTTGAAATCACAGAAGAAATGATCCTGCATACAAAAGACAATAAGTAACAAAAAAAAAATTGTTCCATTAAATTATCAGGGTTTCGAAAGATATTTACAAAAACTTATGTAATAATGAAAGACTTACAAATCCCTTTCGATATATGGCACCACCATTATCTTTGTCAATGCATAGATGGAAGAAAACACTAGCAACAACCTTCTGGGCTTGAGAAAGATTATCAGTATCGAAATCTTCAACATTAACTTGGGAAAGAACATGTTTCTCCTGCCCAATTTTTTCAAGCGACTTGCAACTAAAAATTAATAAGCACCACAAAAAAAAAGAATATGATCAGTGTGATAGCAACAAAACTAAGAAATGAAGGCTTAATTTCAAATCCAACCAAGAATTCAAAAAGGTATAAAATCAAAAAATCACTTCGCATGCAATCTAGAAAACACTTCGAATGCAAAACACAAAAACACTGTGTTTACCTCATTATGCAATTAAAGTAGTTGGGAAGAGAATCAGAACCAACTCTCGAAACAATTTGAGAAATCAGATTGTTTGGAAGAGACAAAAAAAGACTCTGACAAGAAAGATCGTTAGATGAAGAACACTTCTGTCTTTTTGCCATTTTTCAGATGATGAAGATGAAGAAAACCGAAACCTTATCGGTATAAGATGAAGAAGAAGAAGATGAGAAATCTGAAGAGTCAGACGGGGAAGTGAAATGAATTGACAAGAGACATCCGGTCATTTATAAGGGATTAAAATTGTCTGATTGGTAACTGGATTGGTAACTGCTATAATGACGGTTGGAAAACGTGCCTGTAACACAAAAAAAACAAAGAAAAAAACGAAAAGTAACACGTAAGTTAAGTAGCATACGGAGTACTTGTATCAAATATTATTTGACAAGACTTGACAATTAAATATATTTTAATTCACATATGCAAGTTTGTTAAAATTGCTTTCTTTTATAATGAACAAGTTGTTTGAATGATCATCAAATAGTAAACAAACAAGAAAATAGGAAAAACGAACAGAAAAGAAGCAGTACTAAAAAAAGTATGTATGCAAGAAAGAACTGATTCATAAGCAATCATGAAAACACATATCCAGTTCAAAATATGGCTTCATATGCAATCCTGAAAAACCATAAAATGAAATTCAAAAGTGAAGACAAGTGTCTGCATATCTAATTAGACAATTCAGACAGCAATAGCTAGAGAGTTGCAGAAAGTTGATGCATAGTTTCACAGTTACAGTTTTCATTCCAAATCTAACTTCACAGAGGTGATACACTTTCCTTGTACAATGTTTGCCATCTTCTGGTCATTTGGAGGACATGTGTTGACAATCTTGTTCAGGTACCTGCTCTTCAAGGTGGTAATATGGCTTGCATTGTTGTTAATCAGCATGTACTTCCAATCCTTTAAGCCAGATCCCATGTATGTGTCCATGTTGTACATGGCAAAGAAGGCCAAATCTCTGTTTTCTATCCCTCCATAAATGGGAAGACGAGGCTTTGAAATTTCCATCTTCGAAATCATTTCAGATTCGGTAGGCAAATTTAAATGTTTGAAGTATAGAGCAAAAACAGTTTTTTGAAAGAGAATAACAAATAGAAGTTAAAAAAAAACTCTTGAAAAAATAAAAAATACAATCAAAATATGTTACCAGTTGTTCAGCAAAGCAGGTGTGATTGAAATTAGGATTGGTACAAGGATCCAGCAATTCACACTTCTTGGACTTCATGTTAAATGTAACAACAAAGATATGTTCCCCTGTGCTAATGGGAAATACAAACTGTGTTGGGAGGAAAAACAGAAAGTTAACATTAAGAAGGATAACATTGAAATAAGGCAAAATAAAAGGAAACAACAGAAATAACATACATACCAAGCCAAAGTCTAGAGGGTAAACACCAAGTTTCAAATTCATAAACTCAATGCGAATTTGCTTTTCAAAAAGGACAGTCATAGCATCAGGATCAGTGACTGTAACTTGTTGGATACTTGCATCCTAAAAAATTATGCAAAATATAAAAATACATTATAGTCCAAATGTTCAGACATGCAAACAACATATATAGAGGCACTTACACAAACTTTGGTGCTTGCAAAGAATCTGTAGATACTGGATTCACATCTCTTTAACTCTTCAAAGTTTAATACTCGGGCCCACACATCAACAATCTTAGTGTCAACACTGTAGAATCGAGCTTGACAGAATGTATGAAAATCACGACAAGTAAGCTTTAATTCAGCATGGCTGAATATGACTTCCCTGCAAGAACAAAACATAGCATCACAATTCAACTAGTATGCAGTTCTCAATTAAACTACTAAGCAGTCCCAAATAAACATCAAATCCAATCCAGATAATTCCCAAAAATAATACAAAACCAACCAGTATGCATGACTAGATATGACTTCCGTGCAAGAACAAAACATTGCATCACAACTCAAAGTAGTATGCACTTCACAATTTAACCTAGTATGTTGTTCACAATTGAACTAGTATGTAGTTCACAATTCAACTAGTATGCAGTCCCAAGTAAACATCAAATCCAATCCAGATAACTCCCAAAAATGATACAAAACCAATATAACAAATATTTTTACTTACTTTTCATTTCTATCCTAAGAAACCCATTGAAACAGACGACGTTCTTTGGCATTAGGTTTCACATCTGGATAAATATGTCTTTCCAACCATGGAGATTTTCTTGTCTCGCTAATTCTAGAAGCTCTCATTGATGCCATGTTATCACGAAACCTATCATTTAAGCTTTGAGGAGGACGCATTGTGCGCTGAGAAGGAAAATTTCCTCCAGTTGACTGAAAAATAAAATAAAATGTTACACAACATAAAAAAATGAATTAAAAATATGATAAGTGTAACTTGAATCAAATACCCTAGTAGCTCGATGATATGGTTTTGGGACAACAGGATTTACAGAATTTGATGCAGGTTGAGACACTGTATGAAAAGGAACCTGAGGCATACACTATAAAAACATTAATAAATAGAATATATAAAACCAAACAAAAAACTACACAGGGTCTAATAATTAAAAGCAACTATTACCTTAACAGTAAAAGCTGGTGGGATTGTGCAAAACTGGAAAGCAGAAGCGCTTAATCCCATATTAATTGGTGCAAGATCTGATTTTTCAGAATCATACACTGATTTTGCAGAAACAAATGATGAAGAAACAGTGGAAGCCGGTGCACAAATTTCTAAAGGAGGGCTGTCCAGCAATACTGTAATAGGATCATTAATGGAATTACCTTCACCATTAAGAGTAAAACGAGGACTGCGGCGAGCAACCAAACCACTGAACCTAGGCATTTTCTTCTTCTTCTCCTTATCTTTAGCTTCTGCAAATACAACAAAGAAAAATCATTAAGGTAAGCAATTCATAAATAAAGTAGGCTAAAATTAATTAACTTAACTTTTCATACCAACAAGTAAGGTAACATTAGATGCTTCTTCTGTAGAAGGTAGAGATGTCATTGAACATTTATCAATTGTTAAATCAATAACATTTGTATCAACTCCACTGTTACTTGGATCAGATTGTTCACAGTCTGCCATTGTACCGACAGCTACTACAGATTGATCAAGAGACGATGCTACTGCAGATTGTCCAAGAGTGGATCCTACTGCAGATTGTTCCACTGGAACTTCTGAATCTCCACCTTCTGAAGGAATAACTGGTACATCCGAAACTTCAGATTCTAAAAGTTTGACAGAGGTTGGGGATGATAGATCTTGATCCATTGAAACATCAAAAACATTAGGTGGTTGCTCAAGTGGAACTTCAAAAGAATCATTGACAGCATCGTGAAAAACTGTGTCATTAAAAGAATTACTGGGACCGGCATCTGTAATGGAAAGGAACAGAATAAAAATCAGGAATAAATACATATGAAACAATATAAAAGACGAAAAAGTAATGAAGAAGAAAGATGAAACACCAGTAGGCATGGATACATGCTCTGTAACTTTCTTCTCAACAGCAATAGCTTTCTCTACTTCTTCAATCATATCAAAGACAATCGGATCAGACCAAAAGTGCTCATCACTGTCATCTAAATTTCCAGAAGCATCAACATCATCTCCAGCGACAGTTGTTGGAAGTTTTATCTTCAAAAGACGAGTGCATTCTTCATTGACTTTCTTGAAGAAAGTATTCTGAGCATGTTCTACTGGAGCAATTTCAATGTTGTTGTAGAATTCACGAATATTGTTAGCAATTTGACGAACAACATTATATTGTTGAAGAACAAAATCCTGAAAACAAGAACAAAGATACTTAGATTATAAAATCAAGACAAAAAAGGGATAACAACTAAAAAAATATAAAAAAAAAACATACAGGAATGGTTCCATCACCAAGACACTCTTTAGGAATGGGGCAAGAAGTTTCTGGTTGCAATGGAGGCTGAGTAGTTTCTGGTTGCAAAGCAGGCTCAGAAACAGGTAGAATTTTGCCCTTCCCAAATGCACCAACAAGCATCTCATCAGGATTTCAACATTGAAGTTGTCCACACTTTGATCAGAGGAAGATCCCTTGGAACAGGTTTGTTGAGAACCATAACTCTATCAACATAACACAGCTACAAAAATGCAAATAAATTATGAAATTAATATAGGAATCATTTATAGGCAATAAGTAGGTATTCAAATCATAAATCACTAAGTATGCAATTCGGGAAACCATACCAAAAGAAATAGCACTAGACCTCTAAACTCGGACTTAGAGCAAAGCGACCACTGCACCTTATGTTTAATGGCCAAATCGAAGATTAATTGGCACCAGTTATAGTCTTTGATCTTCGAAATATCATCCAACAAATCCAATGGTCTCATGCTCATGACTCCGCAACCTTGGCTTTCAATCACTAAAGTGTAAAACAGCATAACGAAGTTCCTTTTGAACATATCATCACCAGCATCACAATCCACAATTTTCTTGCATATTTCTGAGGGCTTCAAAGTTGTATTGTTGGAAGGCTCCCGATACTGAGCCCTAAACTCAGCTAATAAGTTAAAATTGTGAACTCTACTTGGAAGAACTATTGGAACACCACAGGCATGAAGCCCAAAAACCCTTTTAACATCTGCAACTACTAGAGGTATTTCTTTACCTAAAGAACTCAATTTCAGAGAACAATCCCCAGCTTCAAAACTCTGAACAACAAAGTGAGATAGATTTCTCGGCAAAGTTTGAATGTTCCAGTCAAGGATGCTACCAAATCCAATATCAATAACAGCCTTCTTCTGATCTTCAGACAGCTTTTTAAGAGCGATAAACAAAGCTTTGGGGGAGTTCCTAGAAGAGAGGGTATCAAAATGAGACTTCATGGCGCCCATAACTTTTTTCCTAACAACAGTGCGACCATCGTGAGATATGAGAGCTGGCTGCTGGTTATGAGCTAAATATCTGCTTATATCCAATGCTCTCTTCAACTCAGGATCTTCATCTGAATCAGAACTGTTATCAGGTGAATCTGCATATGTCACCTTAGCTTTTCCTTTACCCAAAATTGCATCCTTAGCAGCTGTTTTTCTGGGAACTTTAAACCTAGGACTATTCCTAATAACAATGCCAGCCTCCTTATCCTTACATGGCTTCTGCAACTTAGGAGAAGAAACAACAGGAACTTGAGGAGGAGAAGGTATTGACTCCTGAGAAACTGATGCTTTGAGAAGGTTAAGCCTAGGACTACTCCTAATAACTATGGCATTCTGCAAGTTGGGAGAAGAGAGACCAGTAACAGGAGGAGGAGGAGAAGGTACAACATTGATGTTGTTGTGTTCATCTTGAAATGCAGACTTGGCAAGTTTAGAATTCAATATACTTGCAGGAGTGCGGCTACTCTTCTGTTTCCCTAAAATGTAACTTCTTCCTGCAAAGATAAAGACATAACATTATGAAAAGAATATACATTCCAGATAAGCATCAACAGGAATACAGATAAACAACAAATGATAGAAAGAAACACAGCAATGCAAACCACGAAGACTTCATATGGAAAAAACAACAAAAAACTTCAAACATCAGTTAGGATGTTAATAGCATCTAATAATTAACTACCAATTGAGGAAGCACTTCATATACAAAACACAAGTCACTTCATATGAAAACATAGGAATACAAATAAATCACAAAATCAAAGAAACAAATGAAATGCAACCCCAAATGACTTCATATGAAAACACCAAAAAAAACTTCAAACATCACTTAGACTGAAATAAAAGCATCCTAGTCATTAACTACCAATAGAGGGAAAAAAGAAAATGTTGTAATAGCATAAACAGAACAAAACTCACTTCATATGCACACAACAAGTCACATTATATGAGATCACAAAACACTTACAAAAAAAACACACAGAAATAGTGAATAATGTAATGACATGCATACAACAAATGGAGTAAAAACACAAATTTAGGAAGATGCAATAAACAGAACACAAAATTAGGGTTTATAAAAAGTAAGTTCAAATTTAAAATACAAGTATTCGACAAAAATAATACCAATTACAGAAGTTTAAGAGCAAAACAAACAAATAAACTAAAATTAATAAACAAACCTGAAGGAGATTTTATCTCATCGGAAGCTTTGGAATCAGAAGACATGGTAAAGAGACTGGTATGGAGTGAGAACAAAAAAAAACTATCGGAATGAAGAGAAAATGAAGAGAGAATGAGATATGAAGGAGGGGAGCTGGAAAAAAGGGAAAAATGAGCTTGAGAAGGATATCAACAATGGCGATTATGGAGCGAAATTTGGACGGAAGAAGAGTGAAAGGGGGAGAGCTGATGAAAAAATAAAGGGAAGCAGGATTTATAAAGGCGCGTAGGCGCGTGTTAATGAAATCCATGTTATAACGTGGACCGTTGGATGAGAAGGATCAGACGGCTGAGAATCGTTCTCACGATAAGGCCGGTTCTCTCCTAAAATCCGTTCTCACCTGAACCGGTTTCTATATATATATATAGCATTTCAAATGTATTAAATTATATTTGGATAGTATATATAAAATAGATAATTTTTTTCAGTAAAAGATAATTAACTAATAAAGTTAAATATGTGTAGATGAGAAATATCAAATGTATTAAATTATATTTGGATATTGTGGGTAGCTCAATTTTCCAGATAATAGATCATCAATTAATTAAAGTAAGAATTTTTTTTTCAATATTCTTAAACATGTGACACTTGTTTTGGGTTTTTTAAGTCATGACGACGTGTATGATGACTAATGAGTGACATAACTCAGAGACTGACACACAAGTCGATTGAACGTTACAATAGAAAAATTATAGAAAAATTATGACAAAGTGATTCAAATAAATACTACGCTAAATCTACCAAGATTAATAATTCAAATTTAATTATAGAAAATGATTCTTCCTCAGATAAATATTACCTAGCAAATTTTTTAATTATAAGATAAATGAAGTTAATTACAAAAAATGAAATAAGTGATATCACAAAGTGATAGAAAGAAAAACAATTTGGAAAGAAATAAATTATAAATTTCTAAAAAGAAAATAGCTAATTTCTTTTATTGGAAAGAAAGAAATAACAAAATAAATATAAAATTATGTTTTTTCAAGGTCAAAAAACGTGGCAGGTAATATTATTATACCTATTAATTCAATAGAACGATAATTTTATACCTATTAATTAGAGTTTAGATATCAAGCATCATTCATAATTAGACTTGGCAAACGGGTTGGACAGGCCAACTTCGGGACCGAAACGAGTTCATATCATCATAATCATAATATTCAACAAGATATTCGTCAATATATTCATCTTTAATTGGGCTTTTGTTTGGGTCACCGGAAAAAAAGTCCAATGTTAAAGTCCACATAAATTTTTTGTTATAATAAATGACTAAACTATATCTTTAAAATTCTTAATTATTATGAAAGATATTCATGTCTTTTCCATTACATATATACCTTTTTTGCATCCAAATAATAAACTATATTCTTTCATTCTTCTATATATTAGATCTCTTTTAGGGTCATTCTCAATATTTTAAGAAAACTTTGATTTAAAGAAAGATATAGGAAGAAGACTGGAGCGGGTGAGTTTTTTGGAAAAATAGATTTAATATAATAATCATCATAAAATAGTTGAAATATGTATCTTATGTATCGTTTATATATGTTTACATATTGTTATCATATGTAATTTATCTACGTATCACCTATATATACATAATCGAACTAAATAATATGTATCACATATGAATATTAAATTATAGTATATATATATATATATATATATATATATATATATATATATATATAATTTTTAGGTAGGAGGATATTCAACAATAATTTTTTACTTATGCTTATCTCATCGGAAAAAAAATCAAATATGAAAAATCTTATAGATATTTTTATTATAATAAATAAACAAAATTATATTATTTAGGATTCATTATAGTTTTGGGCTTTTGCTTAGCCCATCGAAAAAAGTCCAATAATAAAGTCCACATAGATCTTTTTACTATAATAAATAAACAAATTATATTTTTTAAGATTCATAATTGAAATATATTCACCAAAAAAATTGGGCTTTTGCTTATCCCATCGAAAAAAACAAATATTAAAGTTCCTATAGTTTTTTTTATTATAAAAAATAAAAAAAATTATATTTTAAGGAAAAATTGACAGTTTTGATCTTTTTCTTAACCCTTGGAAAAAACACCCAATATTAAATTCCGTACATATTTTTAATTATAAAAAAGAAATAAATACTTTTTTTAAGATTCATAATTGAAAAAATTATTATTAAAGATATTCCTATCTTTTCCATTTCATATATACCTTTTTTACATCAAAATAATAAACTTTATTCTTTCATTCTTCCATATATTAGATTTCTTTTACGGGCATTTTCAATATTTTAAGAAAACTTTAATTTCAAGAAAGATTAATAAATAAGACAGGAGGGGTGGATTTTTTGGAAAAATCGATTTAATATAATAATAATCAAAAAAATAGTTGAAGTATGTATCGTATATATCGTTTATATATGTTTATATGCAATTTGTCTACGTATCGCCTATATATACATAGTCGAACTAAATAATACACATCCCATATAAATATTATATAAATAATTTTTTGGTAGGGGGATATTCACCAATAACTTTTGGCTTATGCTTATCTCATCGGAAAAAAAAATGAAATATGAAAGATCCTATAGATTTTTTTATTATAATAAAAAAAAATTATATTATTTAAGATTCATATCTGGAATTTTTTTAACAAATTTATTCATAAGCACTATTATTATAACAATAAAAATTAATTAAAAAATATATGTTACAAAATATTCATAAAAAATATGCTAAAATGGAAGAAAACTAATTTAAATAATTACTATTCAAAGATATACTAGCTATGTTATGTATGGGGATTGGAGATTGAGGATAGTTGCTACAAGAAAGAAGAATAAATAGTTGTTATTTTTGTATAAAAATTAAAGAAACTTATAATTTAACACTCTAATACGATAGATATTCTATCAACCTATTTTATTTAATTTATAATATTTTTTTTGTTATTCCATTTCTATAGAGATATTATCAAATACAATTCTTATTAATTATAAGAGGTTGTTTATAAATATATAGAAACGATTCATATTAAAAAAAAATAGTTGCATCTAACTAAAATTTTATATACATGATTGTAGATCCACATCAAAATACAAATTACATATATCAACAAAAGTATACTTATTTAATCAATTTAAAAAATACAATATACTTTTATTAAAATAAAATCATGTAGATAACTATACAAATTACTATTTCTTATTCTATAATGTAAACCACATTCAATATCGAGAAATAAATATCATTACAAATTATTCCAAAGTAATAAGACTATGATAGTTTTCGCATGCGTGAGAATTGCAAAGGACATCATGAATAATGGTTTGATAAGAAAAACAGATTATTTATAAGAAAAACTAATTTATGTATTAGTGTATTACTAATGATGAAAATAAGGTCCAAGTTATAAAATGAAAAAAATACCAATAATATTATATGTATTAATTTAATTTTAAAAATGTGATATATTTTGACTAAATCCCGTGCGTAGAACGAGCGAGAAAGTACTAGTTAGAGTAATGATCTAGAAATATCTTGTCATTAGAAAGAATTCTTTTTATTTACTTTGTACAATACTATCATCGGTGCAATGATTTATGAAATACTCCCTCCGTCCCATATTATAGATCACGTTTTCTATTTTGGGCGTCCTAAAATATAGATCCTACTTTCCTTTTTTATTTTTTGTTTTATTATCACTATCACATCAATCTACACTCTCTTTCCTCCTTTTTACATTAAAACTCACACCAATTCACTTTTTTATCTTCTCTTTCTTACATAAAAATCTACACCCACTCACAATCTCTCTCATCTCCACTTTTCTTTCTCCCTTTCTTAATTTACCTCGATAACAACAAACGAGATCTATAATATGGGACGGAGGGAGTAGTAGCAAAAATTAAATATTAATTTTTAATATTAAATAAACCATTGACGCTGAATATGGTATTCATGATCGACAAAAGGATGTTATTATACACAGTGTGATCCCGTTATAGGCTCTTATTGAAACTTATTCCCAACATAGGTGCTCTTTTGTGATTCAGAAAAAATATACAAACGCTGGTTTTGACAGCGTCTCTCAACCGAACCATAATTTATTTTTTAAAACACTTATGTATAAGAGACGCTGGTCTCTTATACATAAATTAAAAAAAAATTGAGGCATCTTCCCCTACACGTGGGAACACTGCAATTCAATTATTGAATTGAAGCATTTTTTAGGTTTTGTATAAGGCGCTGGTTTTGTCAGCGCCTTATGCAAACATTTTTTTTCAAAAGTTTACGTGTAAGAGACGTTGGTTTTGTCAGCGTCTCTTACATGTGGGAATTAAAAAAATGTGGTTCGGTTGGGAGACACTGTCAAAACTAGCGTCTCTCCAACTTGTAAATTTTCCGAACCAAAATTTTGTGTCTATGTTGGATATGTTTCAAATCGAGTGTATAATGGAAATTTTTCGGAAAAAAAGCGCATTTTAGAAAAAATTCTAAATAAGTTGAAGTTTGTGTATAATAGCTCTGTGCTCTTACCGTTACGCCAATGCACTTGTTTTTAGTTGGTCATATTCAAACTCATAAGAAAGGGACGTAACTACTACACAAATAATTTGTTGATAAGGTGACACGGATATTACTTATGGACAAATGTTGTACCGTACATTATATTATCATAGACAGTGTTAAATTATGAAAGGAGGGTCCCGTGCGGATTTTGCCTATTGTGTGGACATACGTACAGATCGATCTATCCCTTGTATGAAATTGCTCTTGCATTTTCATGAACACGATGCACTAAGGTGCCCTTTCTTTGTGTAATATTGGTGATTTTCTATTTGTGGATCAATCCATAGTTACTGAACCAATCTGTATAGGTTTATGTTTTAGGAATTTATAGTAAGGCTTGGATAGGGGCTTTGGCCCAATATGAACAGACACAACCCACTTGGTTTGATGTCAGAAGAGTGACCCGACCCGGTTTGAGGTGAACCGGGACTCCGTGTGTAACCTAAAGAGCTTGGTATTTAAGCTCTTGTTCTCTCCTCTCTCCTCGCACTGTTCCCTCTGTTGTTCATTCTTCTACTGAGAAAGAGAGATTTAGAGTTTCCATCTTGAGAGCTTGGCCAGATCTTCGACGGTGGTTTGATTGATCTATTCACTGGATAAGCAAGCTTTGCTTCTGGTGTTTCCAAGAAGACGCTATCTCTGAAGGTCGTCTTGGAGGTCCTCGGGTGCTCATCGGGTTCGCAAGTTTCTCTCTATTGGCGACAAATCTAGGGAGTCTTCTTAGTCCTTACTTTGCTTATGTTCTTGTATTTGCATGAACTTGTACTGAAATCTTTTGGATTGATGTCTTGTAAACGTTTTGTCTTACTTAGTGGATTTGACTTCCAATCTTGAGGCCATGGAGAATAGGTTGAATCTGAACCTCGATAACAACTCATTGTATTCTTTACATAATGTATTATGTGTTTTGTGCAAAGACTTGTGTTGATTCGAACACTAATTCTATTAAATTGGTATCAGAGCCAAGTTTCCCTAATTATTGTGATTTCTTTGACCTTGTGAGGTTAGATTTGCACTTCTAGGGATTTTTGTGATGCTATGTGTATGATTCTGGTTCTTTTCTTCCGCTCTCATATTGTGTTCTTTATATCCGCTTAAATCTTGCTCCTTAGCATGCATTTCATCTGGTTCCTTTTATTTGAGTAAGCTTTCTCGAATTGGAAAAATATTGTAGAAAATCAAACTAATAAGAAACTCAAGTGTGATAATCTATCTATATATAAAAATTGATGGGTCTTGACAAAGTAATGGTAATTGGACCTCTTTTTCATCAAAAAAAAAAGTAATGGTAATCGGTACCGAGTTAATGCACCGAGTTAAGGATGTTTGATGTATTCGTATCCCCTATTTATATAGTGTCTTTTTCTTTTGTTGAAAGTCTCAATTCAATTTTTGACGTCTATTTAACAACGTTAAGCTGTATATAAAACTATTAGCCCTTGAGAAAGTTATGGCAACCGATATCTATTCAATGCATGAACTAATTCCTTCTCATCAATTACTTCTCATCTTATTCATGAATTTTAATCAAAAATCTTTATCTTCTCTTAGTTGCAACCAATACAATTAATATCTACATTTCTTCATATTCTTAACCTTCGTAATATCAAATTTAGTTAATGAATTCATTAAATTAATAAATTTTTAACACTAAATTTTTTTTAGTATTAAAAACCATTTATCATTTTCTTGATTGATTCTATTTACAAGTTTAACTTTGTTGAGGTTAAATTGCTACATTGAAAGTAAGCCTCAATTCAATTTTCGACGTCTATTTAACAACGTTAAGCTGTATATAAAACTATTAGCCCTTGAGAAAGTTATGGCAACCGATACTTATTCAATGCATGAACTAATTCCTTCTCATCAATTCCTTCTCATCTTATTCATGAATTTTAATCAAAAATCTGTATCTTCTCTTAGTTGCAACCAATACAATTAATATCTACATTTCTTCATATTCTTAACCTTCATAATATCAAATTTAGTTAATGAATGCATTAAATTAATAAATTTTTAACACTAAATTTTTTTAGTATTTATTAATAAAAATTAGTGTAACAAAATATATCTATATCGAATTGGTGAGAATGTTAGGTGAGAAGTTTTAATTTAGCCATATACATAATTGTTGTTTCGTATGCGTGCCATATTTTTATTAAAATAAATGAAACGAAAAAAAAAATAAAGAAAAATGATAGCTCATAGTCACCCTCCTTCGTGTGAAGATCTTCATCTTCTCTTCATATCCACTGTCGCCTGCCGCCTATCTATACCTTAAATCGTCTATTTGCAACATTATACCATATACGAAAATTCCTAATTGACCCGCGCGTAGCGCGGGGGTTCGAATCTAGTGGTCTAGTATTATGCAATAGTGAGTTCAATGAGTATTGTCATGGAAATTAAAAGACACTTAATTGTGCATGATACTCCCCAACAAAATGGTACAGCTGAAAGAATGAATATAACCTTATTGAAAAATGCTAGGTTCATGCTAGTTAGTTCTGGTATTAAACACACCTTATGGGGGGAAGCTGTTAATATTGCTGCATACCTTATTAACAGATCTCCCTCCTCTGTCATCAATTCAAAACTCTTCAAGAGTTGTCAACAGGCAAACAACCAGGCTTAAGTCACTTAAGACCTTTTGGTTATACTGCCTATTCACAGATCTCTCAAGGAAAACTGAAACTTAGAGCCCGAAAATGTCTTATGTTGGGTTATCCTGACGATGTTAAAGATTATCTGTTGCTTCTTCCAACCTGGGGGTTATAAAGTGGTAGTTTTTAAAAGTATAACTTTTAATGAAAATGATTTTGACTTCAAAGATATTCTAACAGTTGCTACTTAGAAGATTGGTACCAACTAAGAAGACAAAACTAAAGTATAAACCTCCAGCAGAACCTTTTTTATTCCAGATCAGAATCCACTTCTAGAAGAAGAAGATTTTGATCTTGGACATCTCTCCATGAGTCAAGAGACAAGTAGTGAAGCCAAGTCAAAGGAACCCTCAAGAGAACAAGAGAAGTCAAATGAAGAACATGTGCAAGGAGTTCAAAACTCACAATAATTAAGGGCAAGAAAAAGGGAAGAAAAGTCTCCTCTCCCTCTTGCTCTTACTAATAATGCTCAATCTACTATTGCAAGTTCTTCTAGTAGTGTAGAATTGCATGAAACTGGTATAAAGCCTGATAATAATCTTGATAATGACCAGTTGACTAGAGATTGAGCTCCTAGCATGAGAATTCCTAGTAAGAAGTTTTCTTCTAATGTTGTTGAGTTTGTGACTATTGCGGTTAATATTGACATTGTTGATTATGCTTTTATAACTACAAATGTGATTAAAAACCCCACTTACACTCCTGATACTTATGAATAAGCTAGCTATTAAATGTTTAAACTCTAAGAAATGGATGAGTGCTATGAGTGAAGTGGTAGAAGCCAGGAAAGTTAATACTTACGTGTTTACCCTCCTGAAACTTATGTATTTAATTAATTATTTTAGAAAGATATCAGGTTTATTAAAGAAAACTCTAATCAGATTCTTCTCATTCATTCTTCAAAGTTTTTTCTTTGGAATGCAATTCTAACTTAGTATCGGAAGGGTGTTAGTAGGGGTGTATTGTGTATTTGTGTACAGATTTGTCCCGAACCGACATTATTCTCGTCCGATCTTTGATCCATTTTTTTTTCCTTATTTCATTTCTTGTGTCCAACATCTGGAAAAAACTGGATTGGATAAGATTGATTAGTTTTGTTACCTTTTATATATTTAAATATAAATAATATATAATTTACTAGAATAATATCTTTATGAAAATAAACTAACGTAATAAATAAAAATTACGCAATTTATTTTAAAAAATACAAATAAAATTATAATTATGTTATTAAAAAAAGGATTTTCAGTCTAATCGGTTCAAGACCGGACTAGACCGGATGACACACGTTCGGTCCGGCCATTGGTCCAAGACTTTTAAAATTTTCGGTTCAGAAAAATCGGTCCGGTTTGGATGAACAACCCAAGGCATTAGGGAAACATCTTCTTCTTTTCCTCTTCTTGATAGCCGATTCAATTGAAAGATTAATACCAGAGTTTCAAGAAGCTTTGAGGTGGAGATTAATCGTTGATTATTCAAAATCGTATAGATCATGTTCTCGATATAGTAATTCAACTTCGTTATACTACTCAAAAGTTGCCCGAATTCCACTCAATTACCATAGTCGGAGCAATGTTCGGGTACACATTAGGGTCATGAGACCCATAGCCTTGTTGTGCATGCCATGATGGTGTCACCTCTTGGCTTTCTCTTGTACCCTCGCCTGCTCTTTGCCCGCCTCTTTCTCGGTTTCGGCTGGTAATCGGGCCTCGCTCCAACAACAATTTATTCCCGAGTCCGATTTCTGTTATTCTTCCGAGCACTTCTAGAAGACAAATGCATCTAAAACAACACAATTTAAGTCAAATTCATCTTCAAAAACCAAAACAAAAAAACGCAAAATCTGTAAAAACAAATATATGCATATTCGTATGTGACGGACCATGTACAGACGTCCGTTACGAACGACATTCTCTAGTTCGTCACTTACAGTAAAGCAATATTTGATCCGTGGCGACGGGTCTTGTATTTTAAAAAAAATGACGGACAACATGACTAACGTGTTGGACTTATGGTCCATAAGACCATAACGAATAGGCACTCAATATGGTCCGTAAGGACCGTAACCAACCACTCCCTTGGTTAAATAGAAAAAATTGAGTGTGCTAAATAAGAGGGGCTAAATAAACTTTTGTTTTTGTTAGTTGCAAACTTGCAATCACATACGATATGAAGTCCATTGCGACACCGAGGGGGGCAAAAATTATATATAGATCCTTTTACTTTAGGAGAGTGCGACTTGGCATCACATAATTGATTATCCTTTGAAACAATAGCATGTAGTGATCCAAGAATGGAACAGTTCTCTTTTTTATTCTATTATTGCCGACAACAGTTCTTAGTTTGTCGCCATTCAACCTCAACAATTAATCCATTCCAACAAGGATATTCAAGCGGCTGCCTTGTGCTCACTAATTGGGGTTATTTCAGGTGGTTTTCGAGATTTAATTCAATTTATGATCTCGATCCAAGACAAGGGCAACCCTATTAGTAGATTATATACGGAGTAGTTAATAAGATCAATTAGTGTAGCAAAACATATCAGGAAGTAAAATGAAATAGAAGCCAGTATCTATCTAGATAAATTTGTTTCTATACCGTTTAATCTAAAAAAGACAGAACAGTTGAAGATCTTGAGCAGAGAAGCATATGCAAAAGTACGTAGATTCACTGATATTTCTTTCTCCAATATTTTCACTAGTTTGTCAGCACATAAGATATTGTGGAATATTTCGTTCATTTCACACAGATAATCTCATCATATTGTAATAAAGAAAGGGGTTGGATATGGTGCGAATATTCTTATGCTACGGACGTACAAAACTACAAATACATGCACAACTCTTTAATTCACGTGCACATTTCTTCACATTCACATGCGCACGCACACATGAACATGAGCATGTAATTTTTTTCATACAAATAACGACACACATATGCGAACATTATTAAAGACATGCACACATCTGCAAATGTGCACGTATTTACGTCTGCATGTGCATGTCAATGTGAAGAGATGTTCATGCGAATTTTTCATTCGTATATCGGGACATTAAAAATCATTCTCACATGAATCTTTCCCGTAAAGAAAACCAAATAATATATATTAATTATTTGGGTGCTTGATAGTGGATAGTAACTATACATACATGAACTAAATCAATAGACAAACTCATCTGTTCAGGAGTTAACTCTTTGCTTTGTTTCATCATCACACAGCAACCCTGCAGCTAGCACATCATGTTATCAAGCATGAGCCCAGTCGAAAAAATTGATAGATATTTTGCAAACTGAAGCTGGATTACTAAAGATAAATGATAGAAGTGAAGTACTGTTAGTGTGTGTTGAACAGAGCTTAGATGTGTAGTATGGTATCAAGTCTCAGACTTGTTCTCCACTGTCACGGTTGCTTCCTCAATGGCCTGGATGAGAGTCGCGATTTTATACGTGAAGAATCCCACAAGCATCGGTATCAGTTCCAAGTGCATGAACCCGTATTCAGGAACAACAATCCTGTGTAGGACCGAGGTTTTTCAGAAAGTAATGAGATGGTATAATTTAATATATAAATAGTCTATTAAGTCTTGGGTAATTACCCGTTCCATCGATTATACAACATGACCAAGGCGGCTGGAACCAGCAATCTTGGCTGCCCAATTGCTCCCCTGCAATATTTGCGTATGAAGTTGAATACTTATTGAGTATAAAGTAGAATGCAATGAGTGTAAGATGTGGCAATAAGGAGTTTATATATATAATCACATACTTCATTAGTCCTGATGAACTTGCCATTGAATCCACAGTACTTCCAAGCATCCGTATATAGATCAGTGACCCAATTAGTCCAGCACCAAAGCTGATCCAATGGACATAGAAAAAAGTCAAAGACTGAAGAGAAATAATCACATATGACTAAATGCATTCTGAACTGTCGACAATTTATGCGAGGAATCTTGACAAAACATTTTAATGTCAAACTGGAAGACTCTTGCCTCAAAGAGGATGTATAAAATACACTTGATACTTCATCAGTTGGGTTAAACTATCGAGGAATTTTCAGGTATGGGCCAGTATAATTAAATAGAATGGAGTATATACATGTCCACCGATTCTTATACTTATGGTACTCCACCTCATTGTGTATTTGATATGAAGTAAAACATTATTCAACCCTACTCTATATGGCTTGATTGATCCATCAATTAGCTCTCATTAACCTAGTAAATTGAAGAACTGCCTCCAGCAGAACAGCATTAGTCCACCAACAACCAACAAAAATTTCTGCCACAGAACTCTGACAAAGATATTGCTAAAATTGAGACGGAAATGCTGTTAGACAATCAATCTGCAGTAGGGGAGGATTGAACACAAAGAATTAGGAGTTACATGTATAACATACTTTATCATGATTATTATAATGAGCCCTAAGTGCATACACCTGCTCAACCGAAAATTTTATTCCAAAAACTTAGAAATCATCAATACCTAGCTGCAATTTCAGGGGTATAGGAAACATAGGCAGAAACCAGACCAACACCTCCAACACCCCAAGTGAGGACTTGCAGTCTATTTTTTAGCTGAAAAGACAAAGAAAGACCCCTTAAAATTTGCAATGGATCATATTAAGACATGAAAAAAGTTGCAATGAGTTACCCTGTAATATTGCTCCCTTGCCTGAGCAGCCAGTATCTTTGGGTCTCCTCGAGGCTTTCTCAGTTCACGGAACATCACATCCTACATTTTAGGAACTTCATCAGAATTGGAAGATTGAAAATGGAGTCTGAATAATTCCTTAAATGTACATTAGAAAGAAGGATGAAAAAGGAAGAATATTGGTTTCATGTAAAGAGATGTTAATTATTAGAGATATATTAGTATTAATTGATAATGTTTATATTATTGCCTTTTGTGTAGATATCTCTTTCTTGTATCTAGGTATATATATATGCCCTTGAGAGGCTAATGAGATGAAGACAATATTCTCCCCAAAACCTAATTGTTTCATGGTATCGGAGCAGGTTAAGCTCTAAATTTTTTTCCTAACCCTAAAATCGCCGCGACCCCTCCCCACCTTCCACCACCGCCGCCGGCCTTGTCTAACACCTCTCGCTGTCGTTTTTCATCATGAGGGACCCGAAGGAAACGTCCGGCATATTCGATGGATTGTTCACCGATGCGCATCCGACTTCGGTATCATCTTTTTATCTTGATAAATCATCTTGTACCCACCCTTTGTGGCCACGATATATCCAAGTGTTATCACTTGATTCGCTATTCCGATGGACTCGGATCAACATTTATTGGGCGACGAAACCCTTCGGAGTTCAGCAGTTGCGCTTCGGACTCGTCCAGTACTCTAATCCGCGGGCGCGGAAAATCCAGCCGCGGACACAGAAACCAAATCCGCGGGCGCGGATTAGCCTCTGCAGCAGTTTCTGCTGTTTGTTCAAGATTATCTTCTCAGGTTCGTTTCGAACCCAATCGACAGGACCGCGAAACCATAGGGCCGGCCCTCAATGGTGATCAATGGAATACAGTTGTTGCCATGTTTCAGTCCATGCCTGACCACTCTTCTGGTATGTTTTTTAATTGGATTTTAGATACAGGAGCATCGTTTCATATGACAGGTGATCGATCTTTGCTTCGGAATATTGTACCCGCATCACCGGTATCTATTAAGTTACCGGATAATCGCTTTGCTGCAGCAACTGAGAAAGGCACTCTGACAGTATCTAATATCTCTCTAAGTCATGTGTTGTATACTCCTCAATTAGACTGCAATTTGATTTCTTTCTCTCAACTTCTTCAAGAAAAAAAGTATTTGGCTTTGCTTACAGACAGGATGTGTGTGATTCAAGAGAGTACTTCACAAAGGGTGATTGGAGTAGGTGAGCAACAAGGGGGTGCCTACTGGCTTCACACATTAGGCTCAGCTGCTCGAGCCTGTCATTCAGTAACTTCGTCTTCCGCTTCTTTGTTTCTTTGGCATAAACGAATGGGACATCCGTCTTTGTCTGCTTTGTCTCCTATCCCTGCGGTGGGTCGTATTGTTCGCAGAGACATTGTTATTGAGTCATGTGATGTTTGTTTTAAGGCAAAACAAGTCCGTAACAGTTTTTCTTTGAGTTCTAATAAAGCCGATGGCATCTTTGATTTGATACATTGTGACGTTTGGGGGCCTTACAGTACTCCTGCTACTACTGGTGCTAGGTATTTCTTGACAATTGTTGATGATCATTCGAGAGCAGTGTGGACTTTTCTTATGGTTCACAAGTCTGAGGTTGCAAGTGTATTTCACAAGTTTTGTGCTATGGTGAAAACTCAATTTCAGAAATTCATCAAGCGTTTTCATTCAGACAACGGTACTGAGTTCTTGTGCTAAAGATCATTCTTTGATTCTCATGGTATTCTTCTTGAGACTTCTTGTCTATATACTCCACAGCAAAATGGTAGAGTGGAGAGAAAACACCGCCACATTCTTAACGTCGCTCGTGCATTACGTTTTCAAGGGTCTTTACCTTTGGAATTTTGAGGTCAATGTGTGCTTACAGCTGCTCATCTTATCAACCGGACACCATCACCTTTACTTGGTAACAAGACTCCTTATGAAATTTTGTATCAGCGGGCGCCAAAGTATTCTCATTTACGGGTTTTCGGATGTTTATGCTTTGCATCACAGATTCCACGATCACATGATAAATTTGCGTCTCGAAGTCGCAAATGTGTTTTCTTAGGCTATCCTCTTGGACAGGCAGGATGGAAGCTATATGATCTCGAGACTGATCAAGTTTTTGTATCTCGGGATGTGGTATTTTATGAGTCGGTTTTTCCATATGCAGAACCTACAATTTCTTCTTTGCCAACTGAAAATTCAGTGCATCTGGGGTTCTATGAGGACGTAACAATTCTGCAGGAAGCAGAACCACGGGCGCGGACCACAGACCGCGGGCGCGGAGTTACAACAGAGACTTCGGAATGTGCAGAAACCTTTGCCGCGGGCGCGGAAAATTCAGCCGCTGGCGCGGATTTGGCAGACAACACCAGAGATACAGTGACCGTTCCGCGGGCGCGGACTCCGGACCGTGGGCGCGGATTTTCCTCTGCAGAAACTTTGTTGAAGCTTGATACTGTTGATGTTATCCCCTCCGACGAGAGGGGGAGTCTTGATACGACTGTACGTCGTTCGTCTCGTACTAAGCAGCCGTCTGTCTTGCTCAGAGACTATGTTTGTAATACTGTTTATGGCTCTGTTTCTACACCTCTCGTTGAATCTTCAATCACTACTCCTTATCCAATTGCGGCATTTGTCTCTTGTGCTAAATTCTATACTCCACATGCCCACTTTTTAGCGGCCATAACAACGAATATTGAACCTACTCGATTCTCTGAGGCAGTCAAGCATGCCCCGTGGCGGGATGCGATGAAGAGTGAGCTTGATGCTCTAGAGCGGAATGGCACCTGAATTCTATCTGATTTGCCTGAAGGCAAGAAGCCTATTGGGTGCAAGTGGGTTTACAAGATAAAGTATCAAGCTAATGGAGAGATAGAACGCTACAAGGCTCGTTTGGTGGTTCTAAGAAACCGACAAGTTGAAGGGATTGACTTCACTGAGACATTTGCCCCGGTTGTAAAGATGGTCATTGTTCGTGTTTTTCTCTCGGTTGCTGCCATTCAAGGTTGGGAATTGCATCAGATGGATGTTCACAACGCATTTCTCCATGGAGATTTAGATGAGGAGGTGTATATGTTTCCACCACCAGGATATGTTGACTCTTCTGCACAGAAAGTCTGTAAGTTGCAGAAATCTCTATATGGCTTGAAACAAGCCCCTCGCAATTGGTTCTCTAAGCTTGCTTCAGCTCTTCGTACTTATGGTTTTCAGCAGAGCAAGGCTGATTATTCCCTTTTCTCTTTGTGTCAAGGGGACTCTGTTGTGCACGTATTGGTCTATGTGGATGACCTTATTATTGCTGGCAACACTTCTAGTAGCATCAATGGTGTCAAGGCTTATCTCAGTAGTTGCTTTTACATGAAGGATTTGGGGCCTCTTAAGTACTTCCTTGGTCTTGAGATTGCTCGCAACTCTTCAGGTATATTTGTCTCTCAACGTAAGTATGCTTTGGAGATTTTTGCTGAATATGGGTTGCTTGGTTGCAAACCTAGCAAGTTTCCTATGGATTCACATCATCAGTTGGGCAAGATTAATGGCCCAGCATTACAGGAGCCTGAGCGGTATCGGCGATTGGTAGGTCGTCTTATTTATTTGACTATCACTAGACCTGAGCTTTGCTACTCTGTGCACGTTTTATCCCAGTTTATGCAACATCCACTTCTTGATCATTGGCAAGCTGCATTACATGTTTTGCGTTATCTGAAGGGACACCCTGGACAAGGCCTTCATTTATCGTCCTCTAGCTCTCTTCGTTTGTCTGCTTTCTGTGATTCTGATTGGGGAAGTTGCCCCACGATCATGCTTGGAGAATCACCTGTCTCTTGGAAAACGAAGAAGCAAGCTACTGTCTCTAGATCATCGGCTGAAGCTGAATATCGTGCCATGGCTGGTACATGTAGTGAGATCACTTGGTTGACGTATCTCCTTTCATCTTTGGGAGTTCATCATTCGACTCTTGTTCGTCTATATTGTGATAGTCAGGCTGCATTACATATTGCAGCAAACCCCGTGTTTCATGAGCGCACGAAACACATTGAGATCGATTGTCATTATGTTCGTGATATGATTGTTGCTGGTCTGGTAGCTACTGCACACATTTCGACGACTCAGCAACCCGCAGATATCTTCACGAAGGCACTTGGAGAAAAGTCGTTTCAATTTCTTATGCGCAAGTTGGGCCTTGTTGATCCACATGCTCCAACTTGAGGGAGAGTATTAGAGATATATTAGTATTAATTGATAATATTTATATTATTGCCTTTTGTGTAGATATCTCTTTCTTGTATCTAGGTATATATATATGCCCTTGAGAGGCTAATGAGAAGAAGAGAATATTCTCCCCCAAAACCTAATTGTTTCACTAATCATAACACAACCAAAGTTAGAGACCCTATACAATTTTTTGTTTCTGTGATCCATAAATAATACTGCAAATGCTGAATTAAAACTTACACTGCCTCCAGTTGCAGCCTTTGTTGCTCTATCCCATTTGTCTTGCTCTTTCCGTGTGGGTGCTAGTTTCCACCTTGTGGTTACCCTTCTAGGTTTCTGAGAATTTGTTCACAGTGAGTTACAAAGCCAGTTAAATCATTAACTCCCAAACAACAACAACACCAATTTATCTTACTTTAGTTGTTTTAACCGGTGGCTCCAAAACCTTTGTCGGTACTGCTAGTGAAGCACTAAGATCAAGATCCAAACTAACAAAAGCACCCAAACAACCAAAATTTGGCCTCAATTTGCATGATATTTAGATGAAATCTTCATATCAACATTGAGGATACACAACAAACCTGTCAAGGTTCATGACTCTGCTGAAACTAAGGAATCCAGATGACTGCTCCTGCTTATAAAAAACCCATTTCAGTATCATCACATTATAAAATCAGTGTAATAACAAAGCTAGGTCATGTACAGATAAGGATTCTTTCACTTTGGAAAAGCAACTATAGAGGCATAATCATCAGCTTATCTCACAGGCCAACCAAAGCTTCAGACTCATCAGCTTATCTCACAGGCCAACCAAAGCTTCAGACCCATCAGCAATTCAGTAGCAATAATTCAATAAAAATATCATTTTCAACGCAAAGCTGAATCAATCAGTATGCCAGCAAGAAGAAAACCAAGAGTTAAGAACAAATTGACACTGAACAGCAATGAATTACCTCAGCTGGAGGATATTGAGAAGCGGCATTTGGGTCGGGTTGATCCGCCACCAATTTTTCCATCTGAGGCATGAAATCTCTGTTCCAGATTAAGTCGGAGGAAGTAATGGGGTCTTCTTTTTCTCCACCATAGTACTTGCGGAGCTTGGTTGGGGCATATTCAGCAGAAGAAGACCCATTCTGAAGCTTCACCACGGGATTATTGTCGGGAAGATTGAGCCTCGAATTGGGTATAGAGTCTTGACGCAGCTTCGGTGGTTCTTGGGATGTAGGGACGGTGGCCGCCGCATATACTGTGAAGTAGTTCAGGATCGCCATTTTGATGGATAAAGAGAAGAAGGTGCAGTTTAGTCGGGCATCACAAATGCACAATATATATGTCGTTTGTGGAGTGATAAGGGAAACACTCCACCGTTGGTATGAAATATCCTTTCTTCACTCGTTGGCTGCACAAGATATCTCTCCCAACAATATCTTCTTTGGACATATGAGTAAGGCCCCGTTCGACATGTATTAAGCATTCTGCTTACTTCAATTTCAATCCACTTCAACCCTATTTTTCATAAGTTATCCGCAATTAAGCAAATTTGCTTACTTCAATCAGCTTCAACCAATTTCAAACCGTTTTTCAACTTCAATCCCCGTTTTTCAACTTCAACTCTCATTTTTCTCAATCTTGTCAAACAGACCTTAAGATTGACTCGATTGGTGCATCTCATTTGAGATAGTTCATTAGGGATATGTCTCTTTTTAGATTTATTTTTGGTTTTTAGGTTTAATATAAGTTTCAACTGTGTTTTATTATTTATGAGTTGTCCCTGATTTCATACTCTATCAATTGCCCACCTCAAAGGAGACACTCTCTTAAGAGTCCAAGACTAATGTATGATTTCTCTACTGAATTCCTGGATATTTGAAAAGTAGGGTTATTCCACTCTATATATACTAATAACACTGACATAAATGACATTGCTAACAACCTAGATATTTAGTGTCCTAACAATGTCAACCTCTTAAAACAAGCTTCGTCCTCAAGGCTGGACTTTAAAATCTTGATGATGAATCTGCAACAAGGCATGGCACAGTCTTGAATGAAAGTTGCTCGGTTGGACAAGGAGCCCTTTAATTGCTTGGTTGGACAACTACGCAATTAGCGAAATCTGAAGTTCCTTAGCTACCTCACTATTAAGCCTTTGCAGCAGCCCTGGAGACGTGCTGCTGAAACCTGGTGATGTATAGTTGTTGCTTCTATGTAGACGTGGTACCCATACACTTCTCCGCACATTGACACTATTCCTTTGAAGATGGTCTTCCCTTGGGAACACCTTGACTTGGTACCATACTTTGTAGCATAAACCATTATTTGGGCAAGAAGTACAACTAGTTTCTTAACTGTAATGGGTTGATTAATGCTTGTTGTCAAGTTCTGAATGTCTCCTGGATCTTTGCAGGCAATATCAACCCGACCACTCAACTATACACGAGGATTCCTTTTACCTGTCAGCAGATGGTGTGGCCTTGCAACTCCCACTAATTGAAACCTTATCGTACCCGCTGCTATGTCACATCCCTAGTACCTATTGCTAGGTATAGCTAATGCATATGGCGAAAGTTCTGGCAGTGGTTGGAGGCTTGGAGCATAAATCTCGTTTATGAATTGTTACTCTTATTTTCTTTTGGTAGTCCTACTAACCTTGCTGACTCCTTAAAAATAGTCTTGTTCTCAAGACTATATGTGAAAACTAATTCAACGAGAAGACCATCTGTAGAGCGACAATTTTCTTGGTCACCGGGATCATCTCCGGCGGAGTCGATCTTACCGCATATGTGCACCAGACGAGGGCACGAAGTAAGAAGGATATTAGTATGAGAGAAGTAAACATCTAACCCGGAAAGACACGTCGGAGAGTCAGGCGGTTGCGGTGGTGGCCTCGTTGGTGTCGCAAGTGGTGGTACAATACTCTTCTTGTTGCTGCACTCTATCAGGTGATAGGGAGGACACTAAATATCTAGGATGTTAGCAAGGGCATTTATGTCAGTGTTATTAGTATATATAGAGGGGAATAGCCCTACTTTTCAAATATCTAGGAATTCAGTAGAGAAATCGGGCATTAGCCTTGGGCTCTTAGGAGAGTGTCTCCTTTCATCTAGTCTCTCAACCATCCACGGACTTGAATATTCGGTTCGACATTGATATCGGATTCACTATCGTCTGACTCGAGTCCCTCTACCGAAACGACTCTCTGGTATTCACCTCTTTCTTCCTCTCGGCTGGATTCTTCTGTTTCTCTTCAGATTTCAGCGGTACTCCCTTTATCTCGTTCAGAAGCCTTAGCAAGTGAACCTGAAAGATCCAATGCTTCATTTCAGACATGTATGAACTGATTTCCCTTAATCGTTCATATTCTCTTCCCTGAATTTCCTCCCAATACACATCCAATAAGGTTCCTAAATGCCCAGCTTGAAATTCAAGCTTATCTCCTATAGATTCTGATCTATTCCCCCCCCCCCCCCCCCCCCCGGGAAATCCATTTAGAAGATAACGCTCTTACTTATCCAACCTAGTTTCGTATGAACTTTATCCCATATTCCTGATCTTCCTCTATCTCCATCGTTGAAACTCTGAATGAAAGCACCAAATGATAGAGTATGAAATCAGGAACAACTCACAAACAACAAACACACAACTGAAATCTACTACTCCCTCCGTTAAGGAATTGTATGCATTATATAGAGTACTTAAGACTTGGCAACACTACCTATGGCCTAGAGAGTAAGTTTTGCATACCGATCATGAATCCTTGAAACATTTTAGGAGCCAAGACAAACTTGATAGGAGGCATGGTAGATGGATGGAATTTATTGAGACTTTCCCTTATATTATCAAATACAAGAAGGGAAAGGACAATGTTGTTGCTGATGCACTATCTAGGAGGCATGCTTTAATTGTTCAACTTGACTCTAAGGTGTTAGGCTTTGTTTACATCAAGGAATTATATCGTAATGATGCTGATTTTGGTGCTATCTATAAGCAATGTTTAGATAAAGGAACTTTGGATAAGTTTTACTTGTTTGATGGTTTCTTGTTTAGGGCTAGTAAAGTGTGCATACCTAAGTGTTCTTTGAGATTATTGCTTGTTGAAGAAGCCCATAAGGGTGGATTAATGGGACACTTTGGTAGAGATAAGACATATCATATGCTGCATACTCATTTTTATTGGCCCCATATGCTTAGGGATGTTGAGCATTGTTTGAAAAGATGTTTGGAGTGTCTTAAGGCTAAGTCTAGAGTTAAACCACATGGATTGTATACTCCTTTGCCTATTCCTACGACCCCCTGGGTAGACATTAGTATGGATTTTATTGTAGGGTTGCCTAGGACTAAGAAGGGGAGAGATTCTATTTCTAAGTTACTTTTGAAAAACTCTTTGGGGAAAACTAGGGACTAAACTACTATTCTCTACATCTAGTCATCCTCAAACTGATGGTCAAACTGAAGTAACCAATAGGACCTTAGGAACCCTTTTGAGAGCCATTCTTAAGAAGAATTTGAAAGCTTGGGAAGAAGCTTTACCCCATGTTGAGTTTGCCTACAATAGAGCCATCTATTCCTCAACCTCGTTGAGTCCCTTTGAATGTGTGTATGGTTTGAATCCACTAACCCCTTTTGATCTTATGCCGTTACCGACGAAGGAGCGAGTGGATTTCAATGCAGGAAAACAGGTTGATCACATCAAGGAAATTCATAAGAGGACAAGAGCTAAATTGCTAGAAGTAGCTGCTACAAATGCTAGCAAGGCAAATAGGAAGAGGAGGAAGGTCATCTTCAAGGAGGGAGACCTCGTGTGGGTCCACTTTAGGAGAGAGCGTTTCCCCAGCAAACGCCACTCAAAGCTGTCCCCAAGAGGCGATGGACCCTTCAAGGTGCTTAAGATGATTGGAGATAATGCTTATGTCTTGGAGCTTCCCGGCGACTATCAAGTGAGTGCTACCTTCAATGTGCAAGATTTGACTTTATTCGAGGGTGAAGAAGAAGAGGAGCTGGATGATTCGAGGTCGAATCCTTTTCAAGAAGGGGGGGGGGGGGGGGATGATGAAGGATCATCTGGACAGCAACTGACACCTCCGGTCCCCGAGTTTGAAGGTGCATTGACGCGCTCGAGAGCTAAGGAAGTCCAAGTTGAGCTAGACAAGTTAGTAGCGTTCTTCAGGTCCAAGGAGTTGAATACAGATGAAGAACCACCATTGAAGACTGTTCTAATGATCGAGGTTCGAGAACGAGCAGAGGACGGTAGAGAAGAACCGCGACCGCGGCTGGAAACCGCACCCGCGGCTCAATAACCGCGCCCGCGGCTCATTCGCCGAGGCCTCCTTTTGAAACATTATTTTCGGATATTTAATTGTTTTTCGGATTATTATTTTAGGATATACTTTTTATTGTTTATTTCTTTAGTTGGCATCCTTATGAACCCTATATAAGGCTGCCTTAGTTGTTGTTTACCCGCCCCCAGACTTTGATATTGAATACAGCGTTTATCGTTTTTTCCTCCCAAAAGAGAGCTTTTGTGAGAAGAGTGCCCCGTGTGCATTGTCGTTGAGCCGGCCCTAGTTGTGCTTGTGTGTGTCAATCTCTTCCATAAGGTTGGTGCTATCGAGGCTTCATAGAGCAACCTCCAGGTGCCTTGACCCACCAAAGTCATTGTGTTTGGTTGTAATCATCCGTTGGGGTTTCTTCATCATTCGGTAAGGTTCTTGTTCTTAAGTTCAAGGGTTTTATCGTTGTTTGATTTGGTTCCAATTGGCCTATCATTCGACTTATCATTCTTTCATCTCATTCTAATTCCGCCTATCTTCTCTGTTCGAGTTCTTATTCGAGTTTGGTGTCTAGGTCGGCAACTGCGGCTTATCCCCGCATCACGATGTAGTCGGGATCTGACGACCAGTCGAAGAGCGGGCTCCAAGTCTTCAACACTTCACATTAGCAGCGAGAGAAGATGATGCAACACCGCTCAGAACCCTAAATCTTCCCACCCAAATTGATTCAAAGTTTGCAAATTTTTTATTCAACTCAAACTCTGTTTCCGCAATTCACTATCGGGTTAAGATTTTACCCCAATTTCAGATTAAAAAAATTAATAAATTATAAAATGTGTGATCTTTATAACCGGTAATTGGACTTAACTTAGATAAGTGACCTGGTAAATGATTGTAATTTGTTTAAAAAGTGAAGGGCAAAATCGTAATTTCAACACTTAGGCGGAAATGTTAACCGAAGTTAGTCGGAGGTGGAACTTTGTAATAAAAAGTTAAAGTGAAATAATGGATGGTTTTATCAATATCGATATAAGAGATTGTTTCATGCAAATTGACCTAAATAAAGAATGATCGTGCAAAAACCTCTTACCTAAATAGACAATCGAAATCCTAATAAAGTAAAATCTAAGGGTAAAGATTTTTTTTTCAAGGATGGTATTCTTAGGGAAGCCTTGAATGGACCAACTATTTTATCGTTTGCATCTAACAGATTTAAACGTTGTGATACAACGCTTTTTTTTTGCATGTTTTTTTAAAACGCAATATTATAGCGCTTTTTATTTTCGACTAAAAAAGTAAAAATACCGGTTCTAAAAGAATAAATCATGTAATTATACATTTATGATTAGCTGAAATTTGAAGATGTAGATCAGTAAACACTGAACGAAATTATAAATACATTATACTTTCTTCAATCAAATTACAAATTTCAATCTTTCAAGCAAAAACACAATCTTGGGGCCAATTTAAATTCACGGATTTGTATGAATGCCCTATCTTTATAATTGATTTGCAAAAATGTCCAAATCATATCAAATTTACAAAAATACACTAAATGGGGGTAGTTTTGCAAATCAATATTTTTTTTCTTTTAAATCCAAAATAAAATAAAAGGTTGCAAATGTAATAAAAGAAAAAGGAAACTAAACAAAAAAAACATGATGCAAATACTACTTTACCCTTCTGAATATTCCTTCAACTTTCCCTCCAAAATGCATAACACACGGACGTAATAAATTCTGACATTATAATTTACACCCACCATCTTCAGTTCATCTCAACTTTTAATTAAGTGAATTTTTTTTGTCATGTGACATTTTATTTGCTTGTGTGGCCTTCGTATTCTTCATGGTGACAATAAAAAATTACATCTCTACAAAAAATATGACATTTAAAGCTTCATTCAAACGCAAAATAACTTGTAGTTAATATGTAACAGCTAAATCTTGGCAAAATAACCGGCTAAAACATATTTCCCCAAGGATACAAAACAAATCACAACCAATGTGTTTTCCTTCTACCAAAATAACCCATAACCTGTTTTTTCTTCTAGGAAAATGTACAAAATATAGCTAAGTCATTCACATGTGAATCCAGCTAACTAAGAAACACTTATCTAGTCATTCCATTTCTTCTCGAAAATACTAACGGTCATCCTCTTCATGTAGTGATCCAAAAGCTTATCAGACATTGAGGCCACAATTTCACGACATCCAGTAATAGGCATCTCGATATACTTCATTGTGCATACTCCATAATCACCCCGTCACAAACAACAAAAGTAGAATGGTTAACTAACATCATAACTTTCACAAAAAATATTAAAAAAATCAAAGAACCTTTAAATTCTGCAATATGAAATTTGTACTACGGAGTAGCAAATATGACATTTATATTCTGCAATATGACATTTGTACTACAGAGTAGCTAATATGACATTTATATTATGCAATCTGACAAAATTACCTGTTCTTATGACATTTGTACTAGCTAATATGACATTTATATTCTACAACCTGACAAAATTATCTGGTATAATGACATATATATTAGCTAATATTACATTTGAATTCTACAATCTAACAAAGTTAGTTATCTAGTATCAAAATCATTACAAATCAAAAACAAAGAATGAATACTTACCTGATTATTGGCGTCTGTTTCCTCCTCTCTATTGGCCTCTTGTTCCGCTTCTTTACTGACCTCTTCTTCCTCTTCTTTAATTAATATACATGTGAGCTACCATGCTCTAACGACAACAGTCCAGGCCGATCCTCGTCTTTTACCAAATTAGATTTTGTTTTTTAGCCATTAAGGAATATGTTGCTGCAAGAGTTATGATGGGATCCTGCCTAGCCAACAAAGGGTCTATACTGAGTCCTGCTAGTCCTCCCCCATGGAGACCTCCTTGGTTCAACATGAAAAGGTATCCTCTCTATAAGACCATGATATCCAGTTCCCTCTCTGATAAGTACAGGTCAGTTCCCATCAATGTGGCCATCGTCAGTTCCTTACCAGCAGAGCATACCTTGAGGTTCCTAACCTCCAGTTCCATAATGCACACGCTCTCTAGTATTGACACCTCCAGTTCCAACTCCCGTTCTCAGTGCCAATTCCCGACTTCAGATCCTGAAGACAGTTCCTTTGGCACCAGTTCCTACGAGTTGTAAAGCTGCTTATCTTATTAGTTATATTTATTATTATTTCCTATTTTAGTATATGTTATTAGGTTTAGGGCGTGTCTACTCTCATGCTTGAGAGGCCGGCCATAGTTTCCCTTTTATTATCTTCCTTATTACTTTCTTTACTTATTTTGCAAGATACTCTTTTGTAAAGGCTCGCCTATATATATGGCTTGTCTTCTTCATTAATATCACGTTTAGCTTTTGGATTAATTGATAAAGTCGAGTGCATCTCCTTGTTAATCCCCTAGGCGTCACCAAAACAAGTCTAACTTCTTTATCCCTTCGTCTTACTTCTAATCTTCTTCCTCGGTGGATTTATCTACCAAACCCTTCGTAAACCTACACTTTACATCCACTTTATCTCTACAATTCATCCGCTTCGTCGTTGTTGCTTGCCACCACAAGTAACAACATCACTATCATTCAGTTCCCCAGTTACTGTCAAGTCTTCCGCCGCCCTCCGAGTTCCCAAACTCGACCAGTTCTTGAGAAGGCCGACTCCCTACGAGATCTAGATCGCTCCAGCAAGTCATTCTTGACCTTTTTCGAGGCCAGGAACGCATCAAGTTATATGCCAAAGAGGTCAAAGTAACAAATGCAAGCTGAATTATAGTAACTCTATTTCAAAGCAAAGCAACATGACTCAACATACACATTATTAATCAAGTACATAAACAGAGTTTACAAAGAATTGAGCACGATAGCCTCATTCACATTCATCAATCAAATCTCTTAATTCATATAAAGCATCAACATTCATAAATAGAGATTATATGACTAATTTAACCTCTACATCACATATATATGACTAAATCATTCACATGTGAGTCCAGCTAACTAAGAAACACTTAACTAGTCATTTCATTTCTTCTCAAGAATACTAACCGTCGTCCTCTTCCTGTAGTGATCCACAAGCTTATCAGACACCGACGTCACACATTCACGACATCCAATACTAAGCATCTCGATGTACTTGATAGTGAATACTCCACAATCACCCCTTCACAAACAACAAAAGTAGAATTGTTAACTAACATCATAGCTTTCAAAAAAAATATTAAAAACTTAGAGAACCTTACTCACCCTCTCTCATTTCTCTTTAATGAATCAACACGAATCACATTTAGGGGATTTTCCCCTCTTTCGTAATGTTGTGATGTCAATGGATCATACTGAGCAATAATAATTGGCAGCATATATGTCAGCTCAGCAAGATGTGCTTGCAAGGACGTCAAACAGGTCAGATTCATGTCGGGATCGTAGACATTGACAACCCAATTACTCAAGTATTTCATCTTACTCTTGTATTACTGCACATCCTTCTAGGCCTTTCCATAAAACTCAGGACGTTCCCCACACAAGTATTTCATCTTACTCTTGTTAACCACATAATCTTTCTTGTCTGAGGTCCATTTCTTCAATTCCTTATTCATGTCAATATGAAAATAAGTATCTAATATTGTCACTGACTTGTTTTGAGCACTAGACCTGATATAATGCAAACATTCGAATGCAGAGTCTACATCGCAAAGCCATTATATAACCAGCCAAAGAGCATTAACCAATGACAAAAATGGTTGACCAAATATTAATAATGTTAATGACAAAGAGCATTAACCTATATCATTACATAGTTATACTCCGTAGTTAAGAGTTTATAAGGTAGCTGAATATGAACGAGAAAAACAAATATTGGGTTTGAAGAAATAAAAAGCTAGCGGTGATAGCATAAAGAAAGCTTACCGGTGGCCTTGTTAATCCGTGGAAAAATCAGCAAAGAGGGAACCCTAGCTCACCAGTGACCAGTCGGGACCGATTGAGCGAGGTGCACTCTTTGGCCCTCTTGATGCCTCTGTTTCGTTCTCTGCGCCGCTTAGGTTGTATCCGAAGAGTAACGAGAGGAGGAAGAAGAGCTTGTCTGGGATTAGGAAGGCGTTTTAGAGGAGCTTGTCGGAGAAGAAGCGGCCTTGGGTTGTGATTGAGGATCAAATGCACAATTTTGAGTTCTTGAGAGAAGCATAAACTGGTTTAGGGTTCTTGATAGAATTTCTGAAATTGGGTGTTAATTAGGGATATTGTTCTATCGTCTTTCAAATTTGGATTTCAATATTGAGTTTTATAATTTTCTAACTAAAATTTGAATTGAGAAGATAAATTGTCCACCTCATTATTTGTCTCGAAAATAAAGATAAATTTTCAATTTAATTTATCTTTATTTTCCTAGGGTATTTTTGCAAAGAGCATTGAAAATTAATAAAGAAGGGGTATTTATGCAAATGCAAAATAAGACGGGTATCTATACAAGTGAGGTAGTGAAACAGGATATGGAATGCAATTTCTCATTTAAATTTGATAACTGATTTCCGAATATTATCTTGAAATCTCGGAACCTGGTTTTCCCACACGTGTGTTGCCACAGCGCTCAAGTAAAGTTAGGTTACCCAAAACTCTACGTTTTGCCCTTCTGCGCTGTGCTCTTTGCTCTCCGCAGCCCTTTTCTCAATTTCATCCCTTTTTATATTTCTTCTTCTTCCCCTCCATCAAAGCCCTTCGCTTTTTCTGATACCAGAACGTCAAAACCCACTTTAATTTGGTGGTATCATAACTTCAATACCCTTTTGTTTTTATCTTCTTTGAAACGATCATTGACATATTTGACGAGTTTTGCTTATTTAAGTCCTTCAAGCTGGTAAATTGTGCTCTGTTAGTGTTCTGGTTCATCATCTGTTTGCTTTCTTTATGAGGGTTTTGAAGGTTGGGGTTGATTCTTTTTCCTGGGTGGCTGATCATACTGGTTTTTTCGTGCTTCTGAATTGAACTCGACCTCAGTTTGTGTATTGTACTGGTAGTTTGGTATTAGCTTTCTGATTCATAATCTTCGTTTTCCCCAAAAGCAAAGTTGATGATATAGAATTTCTGCATCATATGCCTGTTTAATTAGTTTGCTTTTTACTGTGTTTATTTCAGTAACTAGGTAACTTGAAGTTGAGAAATTACCGTAGTTAATGATAGGAAGATTTTGGTCTTGTCTAAAATTGTAATCTTATTGTGTCCTTTAGGGTAGAATTCATTGCTGTTGTTAGCTGGAGGGTATACTGAAAGCATGTAACTTTATTTAATGTCCTTGTCAGAAGTGGAAGCTTTAGGTATGGGCAGTAAAATTTTGGGAAGAAAATACCTTTCTGAGCTAATATAGGAACTCTTGTCAGTTTTTTATCAAATGATTTCTTGGTAGTTTATAGAAAGCATTAGTTGCCTTGCCTCTCTCGGTTTCTATGTTGGTTTTCTTTGGGCATGTTGGTATGAATTTTGTTGAAGTATTAATTAGAGATTAGTATTTACTTGTGGTTTGTGCTTTGCAATTTGCATATGATAATTTTCCTACTTTGATCTTTGATCCTCATTGAATTTGCACATATATGAGTATTTTAGTGAAATAATCCATATAGATATTGGGTTTGTACAGATACATATTCCCGTGAAGTTGAACTGGAGACATTATTCTGTGGAAAGTATTATGACCACTATGGACTTCAAAGCAATATCATGGGTTGGTGACATGTACCACAGGTTTGAGACCATGTGTGTGGATGTAGTAGATGAGACTGTGTATGAGGTATCACGTTTGTTTGTTTGTTTGATTATTTTTTCAAGTATGGATTGTAGAGTATTTTTTGTTTAGCTCAAAAACTAAAAAGGAAATAAGACGGCACCATTGAGTTATAGAAGAATAGAGAGGATATGTTTGAAGATAAGATGATTTTGAGCATATTGACTCGATTTTAGGACATGGCATTTAGGGTGGATAGTTGATCCTCAAAATGAAGTTCAGTTGTAGAAACTAGAAAGTACTAGATTGAGTGCGCCACAGGAAGGACAATAAAGGATGTCTGAAGATACTCTTTTTCTTGTCTTTTTAATGGTTACCATTCATATTCGGATAATGAGGAAGCTAACAGGTTCTTTTGATCTCAGGACTCTGTCAAATATGTTGAAAATCAGGTGAAAACTGTTGGTACTTGTGTTCAAAGATTCTGTTCAGATGTCGTACAGGATATTCTTCCTGTATTTTCTAATGATTCATTGAAGCCGGGAAATACTGGTGTGAAGCTAGTATGTTATGCTGATGACGGTGTTTACCACAAATCTGATGTTGATTTCAAAAGAGAACAAGTAAAGTCTGTTGGTGTTCATTTAAGCAAAGATTCTCGTCTTGCTTCTGAATTGGATGAAAATGTGGACAATAGATTGTCTTCTGGATCTTACGAATCAAGTAGTCCGTGTGAAATGCAATCAGAAAAGTCCGCCACAGTAAAAGGCCTGGGCTTGCTTGTGAAGCAGAGTGGTACAGAGGAGTTATTTTTATGCAATGACAATAAATCTGAAGAAAAGTTCAATCCCTCTGAAATATCCAACCCTGAAACTGAAGACCTACGATTGGCTTTGGTGTCTAATGATAGCCAATCTACGTCTGCAATAGGAAACATGTCTGATGAGACTGCTGAACATGCAACCTCCATCACTTCAAATTCATCTATCCCAGCTGTTTGGAAAGAAGTTGAAAATGATGAGGATTTGGCGAGAATGTCAGATTGTAAGCACTTGCATACTTTCTTCTAAACATTCTATGTTTTCGCTTTAGAGCTTCACTTTTCCTCTTTGAGTTTGAATTATTTGCTGGTTTTTCTTATTTTCGGGTATTATATATTTTTACACTACAAAATCATCTTTCAGTTTTATTCTTTGCATCTCAACCCTCTGTCTGTTCTGCTCTCATTGATCAATTCCAGTGTCAAATGAGGATCGGCATTGCCTTACAAATGAACACTTCTTACTTGCCATGGATCTACTGACATGATATGCTCTCTCTTTTTTCAGCAGGGTCAGAGGAATCTGTTTGGGATGAATTTGAGATTGATGATATTGACAAGGAAGCGTTTCGAGTTTCTGAACAACTTAGTAAGCTGAAGCTGGATGAATCTTGTGTGCTTGTTGAAAAATATGAACATTCCTCTGTTCCACATTTAGAAGGCAAACAAAGGTCCTACAAGGTAAACATCAAACTCACTTCGCTAGATATCTGATTTACCACCATTTATGCAACTGATCTTAAAACATTAACAACGAGTAATATTTCTCAGTTGATTGTTATTTGGTTTCTGCCTTGTTTCAGAAGAAGATCAGAGATGTGTTGTACCTAAGAAGATGGTCAAATAACAAGAACGCAAAAGAATACACTGATTCTTCCAACAATAAAAGTAGGGAGATCAAGGTGTCTGCTTCTACATCTGAATCTGGCAAGATTAACAAATTTGAAAGCAGCTCCTTAGAATCTGGGTGGGAGATTCTTTAGAGAAGGTGAATAATCAGTAGTCTTATGCTGAACTCGGCCCTTACGATTGCTGTGAATAACGAAATTGACAATGGCCTAAATATTTTTTATGTGGATCTTATAGTAAATTTGCAATGCTCCGGGTATATACATAACCCAGTAAACGGATACCCCATGGAAAGTGGTCTATGATTGCCATAAATTCGTCCATAACTGCTGAGCTTTTCTTTATACTGCAATTTCATTCTGAGATGTTCATCTTTTGAATTACTAATTCCGGAGCTTCTGCAAAGTGACAAGTTCTTTCAGAGCAGTATGATACAGTAAACGGGACAATAATGATAAATCATCTGTTACTAAATCAAATCTGTCAGCAGTTGTGCTAATTCCAGGTTGTCCCATTTGCGGCTTTGCAACTTTTGTAGTGGGCACAACCATGTGAGATTATAGACTACCAATCGCTGTCTGACTTAAATTCCTTTGAACTGGTCATTTTAAGTAATCATCGCTGTCTGGCTAAATTCTTTTTTACTATAATAATAACAACAATGAGTAAAGAGCTCCTAAATCGCTTCTGTGAATGGGAAACATTCATGTGGAACTCCTATCTTATGCTATGGAATTCCCTTTTGTCTGTGAAGATTTCCAGTCTTCCTACTATACATAAGCAAGGTACACAGATTTGGGTTTCTGAGATCAAAGAGCTTTAAGGTACACATAACATTAGACAAGTAACATCAGTTCCACTTCCATCACAGAAACCTGCATTGATTGAAAGCTTTTGCAGTAAAAACGAGCAAATGCGGTTGGAAGAGGTTAGTTTCAATCTTGTTCATCCTACAGCAATTTCATGGCTTCTCCCATGTCTGATCCGTCAGCTAAGGTTCAGAACAAGCAGTAGCCGCGGAAGAACATTTGTTAGTTAGTCTAAACATAGTCACATCAAGAGCTTAGCTGACCATCCAGATTGAATCAATAATTTGAGAAACTTCTCTAGCAGGAATACTCGGTCTACATACTTTGCTGTAGAAGGCAATGGTAGAAGGCAATGGTGAAGACTCTGAATCCCAAAATGCGCAAACTGTAAAAAGCTTCAGCCACCGTTTTGAATCAATGCAGGTTTCTCAAATTTCCAGAGGCTGCTATAAAAACATTTCAAAGGAACTGCACATATGTACACAAAATCAATACCTGTCTATATATATATATATATATATATATATATTCAAGTAAATCCAAATTCGAGCTACATAAATGATGATGTACAGCCACATTAGGAAAAAAGAGAGGAAGTTAAGTAAAGTAAAGGATGAGGCGTATATTAGGAGGAACTCAGGTTTGGTGTAAAAGGAATAATTTAAGACTTCAACCTTTTTACTCAGTTCATTTAGGGCCTGTTTGGTATTCATATACTACTATATCGGATATCGGGTATGGGTATCGGTATCGGTATCGGATATCAGGTATCCGTATAGGATTAATATTTGATATTTGTGTTTGGTACGGTGAAGATATCAAAAGGAGAATTGAAAAGAAATGGAAAATTAGAGGAGGAGAAAAAGAAAAGAGTGATACCACACGTCTAATTCCATTAAATTCTTTAAAGAAAAGTAAGGAGGTTGTACAGGAATGTAAAAGTTCTGATGAACAGGGTTGGATGCTTACTGGAGGTAGGTGATTAATTTTCAGAACATGGGATGCTATCCTTACGATGATGAGCTATCAGTATCAGAATCTGCAAAAGATCATAAGCAGATAAGACAGCATTTGTTAATGTGTAAGACATGATCCCCAAAACCCAAAAGGAAACAATTACATGATATTTATTTCTGCAGGAGTGCACCAAAATAACAGGAAGGTGAAACCCTACTCTTAGATGGAATAACACACTATCAATTCCCTTACCACTTGACGAGGATCCAGAATCACTGCTAGAGCTACTTGAACCACCGGACGCACCTGCATTGATGCCATCCTTTTCCCTTTCAACAGAAGGTGATGACACTATGCTTTTATGATCTGAACAAATAAGAAGGATTTCTTTCATATAAATATATCAAAATGCACCAACTAACAAAAACGAATTTCATGGAAGCACAATACCTATCCCATTTTCCTTTTCCGGCTGACCAAAATGATCCTCACTCTACAGATAAAATAAGGCAATGCATCAGAGACATATTGAAGATCAGCAGAAAATTCACTTTTTTTGTTCATTACCTTCTCCAGTAAGTTGGCTTCATCCTTAAATGCAATTTGACTCATTTCAGCACTTCTCTTCATCTTGCTCAGACTCTTTTTGTAGTAAATCACAAATCTGTCAAGGTCCCAAAGAGTCTCCTTGTCTAGACTATCAATGTCCAATTCAATTTCATCATCATTTTGGCAAACTGAAGGATTCCTTTTCTTAATAATACGTAAAACTCCTTCCAATTTCTCAGGAGGCAAATCTTGCAGGCTTGCACTGAGCTTCTCTTTTTCATATGGCGTCATGTCCCTTTTGTTTGGATCCTTGGCTTTTGGCTTCGGCAGGCGAGTCCGGCCAGAAGCTTGAGATGTTGAGACTTTTCCTTCGGAACCAGCTGGATTTGTTGTGGATTCTGATCTATCCATTATCATTGGCATATCAGTAGGCGGCAGCAATGGTGGTGTGGCAGGACGAGCTCTTGTTGGTGCTGGAGTTGGAAGCTCTATTTCTGAATCGGCGGCTGTGCTTACTTGCCCTAAACATTCTGCTTCTAAGCCGGACCATTTATTCTCGAACATGTTTAGTAGTTGCTTTGCTAATGTATTAATTTGATGTCCTTCCAAATTATAAGTCATAGCATTACGAAAAGTAAGCCTCACATCATCAGCAAATTCCTCAGGTGTTCCATAACGATCTGTAGTCAGCCTTGATTTCACTGTACCCAAGTCCATTGGATCTTTGATTATACTGAAATAATCATTCAAACCAAGACCTTCAACATCAACAGGATTGTTGAACACCCATGCATTCTTTTGCCTCATCAATTTATCCAGCAAAGCGCTGCAGGCTTTGAAAACCTTACTTGAGGAGTTCATAGTCCCAAGCGAGGAACCAGACTCTCCCGCATTCTTCTTCCCGTCAACTCTAGACTTTTTAGCATGGTTCGAAGGAGGAACCCTCTCTTTAACAAAGCTGGAATCTGAACTCTTCTGAGACTGGCTCATTCCCTTTCCAAATTTACCGCTAGCAGCTTGATTATCTTTCCTTCTAGGAACGCTTCGTGGCTCTAATTGCCTGTTTTCATAACCGTCCACTGGTTCAAACTCCGAATGAACGCGCTTCAACTTTCCACCTTGGGCAGCATCATTTTCTGACAACTTAGGCACACTATAATGCTCCATCCTCTTCAGTAAATTCCTAACCGAATTGAGCTCACTCCGAAGCTTCAGCCTAATATCATGTTTCTCCTCCTTTGATTTGAAATCCAAACTATACATAACTCTAGACTCAGGAATCATAAAATCCACCTCAGCTGTTCCGTTATGCGACATCGCATCGCCATGGACGGGCTCAAAGCCTTGAGGCCGATTATGAGATGAGGAATCATCAGTGAATGAATCAAATCGGGTAAACACGTGTTCTTTACCGAAATTCTTCTTTCTAGAAGTAACAATGTCGGAATTTTTCTTAGGCGGCTTGGTTTTTGGACCTTTAAACGATTTCCCCATATTCATTCTATCTCCCAGCTTCTGCCTATCCATGGAATTGTAACAATAAAACAAAGAAAGAAGTACAATTCGAATCCCTACAACTTCGAAGATCTGGTAGCTCAGGGATGAGCATATGCAGTTGAACAAACAGTAAACGTACCTCCGGAGGAGCGATCAAGCTAGGGTTTCGTCAGAAGAAGTTGGCATAACTCTGCAAAAGCTTGAATGGCAGGAAAAAAGGATGGATCTGTGGAAATTCCAACTCACGACTCACGAGCAATTAATCATTAGGTGAGGATTGGAATAATAAATTGGAAGTGGTGGAGGGGAAAATCACAGCGCAGATAGTTGAATTGCAGGGTTAATGGGGGGTAAGAAGCAAAATGCGAGGAGGAAGAAGATAGGAATGAATCACCGAATGGCGATGGAGGATGCAATCACACAATTTCCTTTTCCTGATTCCACAATATCATCACCAGAGTTGTTTCTTATAAATAGTAAAGGCTCGTTTGGTTGAATGGAAATCATGATATTTTTCCCGAATTGCACTTTCAAAATTAACTAAAATCATATGGAATTGCACTTTCAAAAATTAAATTAACCTCAGTGGAAACTATTTTTCTACAAAATATATAAACTCAAATATAAGATATAACTCAAATTTACATTATTTTACAAAAAAGTTCGTTTTAGTGAGGCTGTGTGCGTAAACGAGATAATAATTTATTACATTGTGGTGCCTAGGGATGAAGATACAGATTAGATTAAATGAGAGTTCAGTTTTTTTTTTTTGGTGAAGAATGAGAGTTCAGTTTAGATGAATTGAAGTGCACAATGAAACATATTTAGTGATCCTTTTAGTGAGTGGCATTTGGTCTCTCAAGCAAAACTTTTTACACGAGTCTTCTCGATAATATTTCGAATAAATAATCACCGTTTGCATCAAAATACCATTTTACGAGTTATTCAAAAGATGTGTACATCAATGGTCGATCATGTAAATTCCTTATATTAATGATCGAATTTGTGTATTGTGTTTTAATTCGGTTATGGAATGTTGCTGAACTGTTTAGTTTGTAAAATGTATTTGTCGCGTGATTTCTGGGATGAGTTATTTCAGTTGCGATTGGCTATCGCAAAAATGTTAACTTTTTATATTAAACATGTTAATATTTATATATCGGAAAAATGACCAAAAATAATCTCAATTTTCACTTATGAACCAAAAATAAACTCAACTTTCAATCTATGAAAAAAAAGTGGTTCAAATGACTTTTTCGATTGAAATTTTACTTAACTTGATGATGTTAACTAGAATTTGTTTTTGTATTTGGTCATAGTAATTGTTGTTTATGTGTAAACTTTATTATAAGATGTCGTCTTTTATAAAATTACCTTAAATTTTAACGAAAAAAATTATTTGGACCATTTTTGTTGATGAATCGAAATTAAAATTATTTTTTGTTAATATGAAAGTTGAGATTATTTTCGATTGAGATTATTTTTAATCACTTTTTTTCTTAAATATTTATCAAAAAATTATATGAAATTATATAATTTGAATAACCGCACGGGTTTTACACTAGTTGATATTCTTACGAGACTTGGTAGATTCGGACACACATTAATACATCTCCGACAACAAACACATGAAAATTTAAGAACACATTCACAAGTTGAACTCTTTTCTTCTTACCATATATCAACTACAAGCTTCCCGAGACATTCTTCAATCAACCAAATCCCATACACCCGTTTCTTTAATCCACAATATTCACGAAAAACTAGTTGAGCTTTCCTTCTTATGTACAACAATAACAACAAGAGCCACCATATTTGCTTTTCTCCTTGCCAATTCCTTATACGAGTTTCAGGGATCCGGAGCTGGTGCGGTTGTATCGACGCTACTCTGCTGGTGATACACTTGCTTCAGTCTCTCTATTTCCCTCTTTAGTGCTTCTTGGTGAGCTGCACATGCAGAATCATTGATCAATACACAGTTTCCACACAAAAATTGAACAAGGGCCTAAAATTTTAGTGTACCATCTTTAAAGAGCTTGTCATGGGAAAGAGCGGCAATTTTGGATTTGAGAGCAGTGTTATCGACGTTCAGCATCATCCTTTGATGGTCTATAAACGCCACCCTTGGGGACAGCATCGACACTTCCGTCTTCCACAATACAATACAATCATATAATTAAATGTGAATTTTAAGATAAGACTCTATAATGAAGGGTGTTTTTTGCATATGCATACTTGTAACCTATTCATGCTGCGTTCAAGCTCGGATATGTACTGCAGCTTCCGCACTCGTGACCGTTGCGCGGATTGCCTATTTGCCAAAATCCTGGTTTGACAACAACAATTTTTCAACATGTAATATGCTATTTTCAAGCTCAAGAGGACATTACTCTATATACACGTACAACGTCACCTTTTTACCCTCTTTGGATCATTGATGGCCTCATTACTTTGGTGGAGCTGGCAAGGCGGCTGATGCTCGGTCGCCTTTACCGGCTTCTCCTCCGTCCTGCAACGCTTTTGGGCGGAAGAGGAAGACGAGGGCGGGCCTGAGGATGAGCTGGCAGACCCAGTGGCGGTCTCTTTAAGCTCGTTGTTAAGCATGGACATAATGAACTGCGCCTCGTCATCGAGCCTCGTCTCCAGTGGCCCACCTTTTCCAGGGACCAACATGGGTGGTGGCTCCTCAACGAAGGCCATGGACACGTCACTTATTGATCGTCGGTGGGTCCTACGCTTAGAAGCTGAAAACCCAACGAAATCATCAGCCCATGAAGGATTATTAGGGTTGTTGTTGAGTTCCATTCCATGTGGTGGTGGTGGTTGGAAATTAGGCCAGCTCAGAATGTTTTCAGCTGCCATTGTTGGAGATTTAGGAGGCAAGTTTTCCATGACAAATGAAGGCTTTGATTGGCGGTGGTGGCAAGGTTTTTGCTTGACGAGTTGGTCAAAAAAGAATACCAATTAACCAACCATCAAGCAAAAAGAGATGGAAAATTAATCTCCTTGGAGGTTAAAAAAATTTAAGATTCTCTCTCCCCCTATTTTGGATTATCTTGTATGGATTTTGAATTTAAGCGGGGATATGGAAAATAGATTCAAATGGGTGAGGATAAAGACAGCCACTCATCCTTTGCAGCTACACCGCGACCCTGAAATTTAGCAGAGGCTAATGACAAATATAAGTATAAAATCTGAAAATAGAAGTGTGGGAAATTTACAAGGCAAAAATCTAGGGAGAAAGATCTCAATCTCTATGTTTGTCATGGAATCGTCAAGGATTGGCTAGGAAACTTGATTTTTTTGAACTGCACGAGTAAATTAGGTTAGTGGATCAGATAATTTTGAATTTGTATATAGAAGTTTGTGCTTCATTCCATAACATTCAAAACAAGGTGGATTCTATAAAGACAAGGCAGTTCTACTACTATATAGGAGGCTAAAATTCCATACAACTCTTGAATCACTATACCTCACACAATCAACTGACAATCTAGTCAGAAGTCAGGAAGTAACACTCACTCACTCACTCACAGGAGTCACAGCTATTAATAATGTACACCTGGAACCATAGCAAACCGTTTCAGTACTGTGTATAGAGTTTAACAATGAGCAGACTGCAGAGTAAAACAAACTTAATACAAATAAAACACGGAAGAAGGATGCCTATACTGAAATTCAAAAATAAAATGCTCTATGCATGAATAGAAAGACAAAAACCAGAAAACTGAAACACTTCAGAAAGATGCAACTAAAAATAAGCATCCATGTTTTAAATAATGCATCTGAAACTCGTACCTTATTGTAATAAGTCTCATTCAACAATAGATCATACCAATGAGCATGATAATCCTCAGGCAGAATGTTTGCATAATACTTGTTTGTGTCATAGGGTTAGCTTTAGCTGCAGCGTTGCAAGCAGAATACGACCCCAAGGACTTGGAAAAGAGGTTTAACGAGTGGCTGAGCCGTCACACCAGACAATACAAAGACAGAGACGAATGGATGTTTCGTTATGGTGTCTACCGTTCCAACCTGCAATTCATCAACTACCTAAATGCTCAAAACATGTCTTTCAAAGTGACTGATAACCAGTTTGCAGATATGACCAATGATGAGTTCAAGCTCACTTTCTTGGGGCGTAAGCCCTCTGTAGGGCAGAGAGAGATTGGTAACTCTACCCAATGGTCTCCATGCAATAAACACAAAGGAGCTTTGCCCAAATCGATTGATTGGAGAAAGAAGGGTGCAGTCACACCAATTAAGGATCAAGGCCGTTGTGGTATGATCTTCTAAACTGTGTTCTTTTAACAATGCTGTTTCTAAATATATCTAGACCATTTTAAAAGATCAAGACTAATCAAAGAAACCATTACAAAAGACTATCTACAATTTGAAAAGAACCCGCGCAAAATGTACTCACTTTCAACCTAAATGTTGTCTTGCAAGGAGTGACTCATAGTAAAATGCAAATAGACATAAATAATTTCTAGTAATAATCAGAAATGAAGCAATGATGGTATTTGTGTATTGAATATCTGAAAATCATCTGGTAATAGTGACACAATCCCAAACTAGAACCAAGGTTAATGAACAAGGAGTTTCTGACTTGATATGATATCTTATTCACTTACACAGGAAGTTGTTGGGCTTTCTCTGCTGTTGCAGCAGTTGAAGGCATCAACCAGATCAATACAGGAAAATTAGTTTCTCTATCAGAGCAAGAGCTTGTGGACTGCGATAAGTTGGGATACAACCTCGGATGCGAAGGTGGATTAGCAGAAAGTGCTTTTCGATTTATCAAAAGAACAGGTGGTTTACCAAGTGAAGAAAACTATCCCTACAACGGAAAATCTGGACTTTGTAACATAGCCAAAGCCGTCCGTAAAGTAGCACGGATAGCTGGATTCAGGATCGTACCTCCCAATGATGAAGAATGCCTTCTTGAGGCAGTCGCCCAACAGCCTGTATCTGTTGCTATTGATGCTTCTGGTGTTGGCTTTCAGCTATATGACAGAGGTGTCTACAGTGGGTTATGTGGGGATAAACTTAGTCATGCAGTTGTCATAGTTGGATATGGAGAAGAAAAAAATGGTGAAAAGTATTGGTTAGTGAAGAATTCCTGGGGCACCAAGTGGGGTGCACATGGTTACATCAAAATGAAGCGTGGGTTGAGTGATAAACAAGGTATTTGCGGCATGAACAAGGAAGCAAGCTACCCCCTATATTCATCAAGATAGAAGTAGCAAACAAGATCCCCACATGTTATGCATGTTCATAGCTGATGTAATCTGTATTTCAACTGAGACGTACTTTAGAATTTATACAAAAAGCAGCACATAAAGTAAGAGAAGCATTACTCTCAAGCTGTAAAAACAATTCACAAGATGGTAAAATACTAGCATTAAAGATCCTGAGGATCTCTTACACATTCTTGTGGAAATATTTCCATAATTCCTCTGCTTTTTAGTGAACCATAACTTCTTACACAATCATAAAAAGCTACTTCTTTCCAAGTGTCTACACATGATTAAGAGTACTTCCCTAATGTGATTAAGGAACCAGTGTACGAAATCACTATAATCAAGAATATATACTAGTCTTACTAGATATATCATCTAGAGAAACCAAGATAAAAAAAAATACTAACAGGATGGTGCTACTGCCGGCAACAAAACCTAGGGTATCCATTTCTTCGTCAGTATTGCAGTGATGATGATAGAAGTGAAACCTTCTTAGTTCTTACCCTTAATTGCTAGAAGAGAATCATATAGGAACAGCTGAGTATAGGAATGTGGTGAGGAAATTAATCATGAAAAAATGGATAATGGGTACTGGATGAAAGAAACAATTTGTTTTCCGCTGCACAGTTGGAGGGTAGCAGGAAAGGTAGAAAAGAATAGTAATTCTCCCTAATTCACCTGAATCACACATTTATCAGTCAGGAATTTATTAATCTCCCCTCACAACTTACGCAATTACTTTTATGAATTTACAACAAGAGGAGAAGAACGTACAGGACAAATAATTTGCATTTGAGAAGTGATAGTCAAGAAAATGAGAACTGTGAAAGCTGTATTGATTATATCACTATAATTACAAGGTCAAAACAGCAAAAAAGCAGTAAAGAAATAATATAACTCATCTTCTTTCCTTTTTCATGGATGCAAGTGGGGGCAAGAACATGACTACATTCCACTATGGGACCATAACAACTTGGAGTGATGTTCAACCATCCTTTTCTTTGGTCAATTAAAATGAAATGCTAGGAGCTTAATGCAGAAAATCTGTGTCTGACAGCACAAGCAAGACGCCATTCACCAACAGATATCAAGCCATCAACAACCTTCTGCCGGACTTTGATATAAGGTATATAACCTTTCTCAGTCATCCCTGTAACCAGCTTTGCAGCCAAAACAAACTCCTTGCACTCCAGGCAACCCTCAACAACAAGCTCAAAGCTCTCAAACCCGACATCAAAACCCACTTTCTCCAAGAACTCAATCATATCGACAGCGTTCCAGATCTCCTTGTTTGCACGTAATGAGGAACACAATTTGATTAAAATTCCTTGCTTTGGTGATAGCCTGTGTTTCACAATCATTTCTTTCAGCAATTTAGTAGCTTTGGTTGTCTGCCTGAGCATCGACATTGTAGCTATGATGGAGCTGAAGCTCTCAGCATCAGGAACACAACTTGCTAAGATCATTCCTTGAAGCACCTGAAGAGCCTCCTCCACTTCATCAACAGCACAAAGAGATGAGATAAGGTAGTTGCATGTTCCACAGTCAAGGCGATATCCAATTGATTTCATTTCTAATAAAATACTGGCAGCAGGCTGATTTTCTTGGAGTCGGCATTCTATCCAGGCAGAAGAAAGAAGAAGATGAATCTGGGGAACAGGGGTGCAGCCAGATCGAAGGGTACGTTGTAGCACTGCAAAAGCAATTGGAAAAGAATCGGAGGTTTGGAGAATGAAGGACAGTAGACAATCATATGCAACTTTCGCTTGCGGACGAGGTCTGAGATGCGTGAGGGACTGCAAAATCTCACCAATTACTTGATTCCTGTAGTTCAGTGGGAATGTGGAAAGATATGAGAATGGATTTGGGTTGTCATACGATCCTTTAAAGTATGTCAGAAGGTTAGGAATCAGTTGGTAAGATTTGTTGGCGACTGCAGCTTTGATAGAATCCACAACTGATTGATGAGAAGCAATAGAATGGCAGGAAGATATGCAGAGCACTGAGTGATAACAATTATGAAGAATTCTAGAGATTTTAGGTGCTACAAGCGCCATAGCTGGTATAGCTCTACATTTGCATCCAAGGATTAAAATATAGACCTGCAGAAAAACACATGTACAAACAATATATAGACTGAGGGACTGGAGACCAAATCAAATAAAGATAAGAGCTCAATAAACAACAAGTTGAAAAATGGATGAATCAAAGACTATGCACACTAGGTTGAATGAAAAATTAGAAATAAACTATGCAGTGATGAACGAAACAGCTATATATTGTGAAATTCTAGCATGGGTTGAAGTGGAGATAACGTAGGGAAGGTCCAGTAGTTTCAGCTACTATATCAGACGACAAAGTTTCTGTCAGTCATTTCAACAAACACCTTGTGAGCAACGTATAAGGGCAATTGCAGAAGAACATGGATTGTAAACTTGAATCAGGACATTGCGCGAAGGAGTGCATAAATAATCAAATTTTCATGATAAAGGGGAGGATTGGTGAAACTCGCAAGGATCTGATGAAATCAAAAGCTTACGCAAGAGAGATGGCAGAAGAGACGAATCGGAGGAATTGGAAGGAGAGAAGTAAGTAGCAAGACAGACCAACGAAGAAGAGATTCCGAGTCTTCAAAACATCATGTTACAGGTTCGTAGCGCAACTGCACCCCGGCTAGAATTGTGGACACTCGTAAATTTGCAAAACTACCGCCGACTCCACACGGGACGGAACTAGACCCGTTAAACCCGACCCGACCCGTATTTTTATGAGACAAGATCCGAAAAATATTTTAATTCGACCCAAATTGCCCAGCTCATTGGATCCGAAATGATGGTCATTTTCGGGTCAAAAATCCCGGTCGATTCGTAAATCCGTTATTTTGACTTAACTTTCATATTTTTATGTTTTTATAATATATATTGAGTAAAATAATATAAAATATTATTAAAATTATATTTATATATTTTTCTCAATGAAAATATTATTTTATAATTATCTCAAGGAAATTTGATTGCGCGCTTTCAACCCGGTAGGTCGACCCAAACCGTACCCGACCTACAACGGTCCAACCCGAATTCAACCCGTAAATAGTGACCCAAACCCAATCCGATCTAGGAGGGACCAAACCCGAACCCGAACCCGGCCAGCACAACCCGTTTGACAGGTCTAGAAGGAACTCATGTTATTCTTTTTTGGAAATTTCTCATTTATCTAGAGTGATACCGCTCTAGGGCATCCCGAAGGATGAGATCCGAAAGATCTGGAAATGATGTAAAATCAGGTCGGGGTGACAAATAGTACATTTTGGCTATTAAGTCTGTTGCACCATTTATTTCCCGAAAAACATGAGAACCTCAACTTTCGGAAAAGGATCAAAGGTCCATTAATATATCAGTCATAATTAAGTCAATTTCCCATGGGCATCCCCAAACGCCGTTTATGACATTAATAAGGCGAAGATTATCGCCTTCGATCTCAACATGAGTGAGACCCAGCCGAATAGCCTCCTTAATGCCATAACGCATAGCAAGGGCCTCAACCATGATTGGTGACACGATACCTAACTCCCCGTTCAAAATCCTTGTTGGTTTTCCTTGGTCATTTCTAATTATAATGCCGAAGGAGGTTGGTCCAGAAGTGGGACAAGCAGCATCGACATTGATTTTGTAGAAGTCTTGTTTTGGTTTAATCCATCTTATTGCTTTCATTTTCCTTCTAGTGGAGGGAGGGGAAATTGGTTTGGAGTCGTTCTCCTCACAATCCTCCTTTTTGGCCAATCTCCAGTCTTTTATTTGATTTTTAATAAAGTGGTGGATATTTGGTAGTTGGTTATGTTCCTCGTTGTTAAAGATTTGTTTATTCCTATAGAACCAGAGAGTCCGCGAGATAGTAGTAAGCTCCTCAAATTCTTTTGTAGAGATTTTAGCTTTAATTTCATTTAGTATCTCACTAATTGACAGATTGTTGTTTGCTATTGAGTTTATCCCGTGTAGAATATTCGTATTAAAATTTCTTATAATTCGTTTTGTTCTTGGGCACTCAAAGAGGAAGTGTTTGAGATCTTCATAGTAGTGAGAGCATCCCAAGCATTCAGTTGTTATGGGCATATGCCTATTCTGTAGTTTAGCTTTAGTTGGTAGCCCATCTTTCGAGATTATCCATAGAAATGATTTAATTTTTGGAGCCAGATCTAGGTTCCAAATCCATTCAGTATATGAAGGGTTTAGGTTCCATTTTGTGTAAATCATATTCATTGCACTTTTGGTGGAGAACCAACCATTTTTACTAGCTTCCCAGTATAGTCTATCTCAATCCAACTATTTTTTGCATTACTGTTTTGAGTCTATTCGTTATGATTTTAGAGATTATTTTATAGACAGTATTGCAAAGACTAATTGGTCTATAATGGTTAGTGGATTGAGGGTTGTCATTTTTTGGTATAAGAGTGATAAAAGTGTGATTCATTTGTTTCAACAACTTTCCAGAATGAAAGAAACTCTTGGTAGCTTTGATAACGTTAGGCCCAATAATATGCCAGTATTTTTTGTAGAAACCCGCCGGCATGCCATTTGGTCCTGGTGTCTTATCGTCTTTGATTTCATTTAGTGCCTTATATATTTCACTATTGTTTACTGTTTCTGTTAATTTGGTATTGTCTTCTATAGTGATCTCAAATTGAATATTTTCTAGCAGTTGTTCAATTGTCATGGTATCTATGTGGTGTTTAGTGAATCTTCTCCCGAAGTCCCTTTTGATCTCTTTCTTAATATTATCATATCCAATAATTTGAGTACCATTGCAGGAAGTTCTTTCCTTAATATTTTTCCTGTTTCTTCGTCCTGTAGCAACTCTATGGAAGTATTTTGTATTTGCGTCATTGTTTTTAATATGTTTTAATTTTGCTCTCTATCTCCGGCACGTCTTTTGGAAAGAGAGGAGACATTGTTTCTTTTGTATTAGATTATTATGTTTAGTAACATTACTCTCTTGGCATGAGGATTGGAGGATACTCTGTATAATAATTAGTTCTTCTTCTACCTTTTTTAATTGTTCAAATATATTACCGAATCTGGTTTTATTCCATTCCTTAATTCGGGATTTTAGTATTTGGGGTTATTTTTACCAGCTTGTACTGCGAAGTTCCATTGATCTGGTTTCTCCATGTTTGAATTGAGTAATAAGGATATTCATATCTTTCATTTTGGTCCACATCATTTCGAATTTGAAGGGTTGATCGAACTTGATGTGTGACCTCGTTTGTGATGTCAAGTGAGATCGGAGAGTGATCAGATGAAGTAAAAGCATGGTTTTTTGTGACTAAGTTAGAATACCAATCCACCACTTGTTGATGTATGAATGCTCTATCCAGTTTCTCTTTAATTGTAAACCAGTTTCCTATTGTTGGTGGATCGAATAGGTCATGTTTTTGGAGGAAAGCGTTTAACCTTTTTAGTTTGTTATTATTTGGTGCAATGCCACCTTCTTTATCCTCACTAATTAAAATGTCATTTAGGTCGCCAATAATAATGAACGGACCATTTATTGTGGCAATGTAACGTTTTATTGAAATGCAAAAATCATCTTTATCTTTTTCTTGTGGGGGCATACGCAAAGATCATATACATTTGTGTATTGTTTTCTGTATTTCTATAGATGAGAGTTATGAACCTATCATCAATAGTATGAAGGGTTAATATTTCATTTTTTAGTTGAAATTCTTTCCTGAGGACAATAATTCCCCCCGCATATCCTTTGGACGGGAAAACTGCAATATTGTCAAAACCCGCCTTTCTCCATTCCTTTTCATTCAGATAGTTGGGAGATTTCGTTTCAACTAATCTGGTTATTTGGATGTGGTTAATTTTGCAGAATGTATCAATGTTTGTCCAGACATTACTTCTTTTGATTCCTCTTACATTCCAGAGGGAGTTCTTGTAAAAAATAGGATTTGCTGTCATTGGAGACAGGGTAGAAATCATGCCATTGTTTAGTCTGCAATTGGTGATTTTCCATGGGTCGTTCTTTATTTTTTTTATTTTTTTTGGGTGATAAACGAGGCATAGCCTCTGCGCTTTATTTCATGAGCTAAATGACATCAGTTGGACTAGCATGAGCTAAATCCTCAGCTAATGCCTGAACAGTACAGCTAGGAGGAGAATTAAATTCATAAAATTGCAAAGCTAAATCTAAAGAGTGAGATGCTAAACTATCAGCAGGTTTGTTGGCTGAGCGGTAGATGTGCAGAACTTGGGAGCTTCCTCGAAATATGCGCAGCAAGTGGTGGCACTGTTTGATTAAGGAGTGATCCGGGTGAGCCCGTGGAAGAGCTGATGACAGCAGCACACAAGCCTGAAGAGAGTCCGTTTGAATCAAGATATTGGTATAACCCCTACAATGAGCTACTTGCAAACCATGTAGTAGAGCCCATAACTCAGCGGTGAGAGCATTGCAAGACCCACACAGAAAAGCATACCCATGCAGAAAAGTTCCTGTATGGTCTCGAAAAATTCCAGCACCCCCAGCAGGTCCTGGATTCCCTTTTGACACAACATCCGTGTTCAGTGCTACCCAATTGGTTGGTCGTAACTTTCAGACTCGCGCTGAAGTTATGGGCTGCTCGGACAAGGCAACTGAAGCTCCAGCCACTGCTTTGATTGTCCAATATGCATCAGACAATGATACCACCGTTGAGGACAAGCCAGAAATCTCATCAGCATTAGAGAAAACTAACTCATTTCGAACCTTCCAAGTATGCCAGAGCATATAAGCAAAAGTTGAACTCCACTTATCACTTTTCTTAACATTCTCTCGAATCCACATGCGAATATCTGTCATTTCCCAAAAGGAAGAATGCAGATTGTTCCCGGTGAGCGCCAACCATACATTTCTTACCGTTGTGCAGTCTCTCAGGACATGGAGACAAGTTTCTGGTAACGCACATCTTGGGCAGTCTGAATTTTCAGAAAGATGACGTCGTTTACGAGTTTCATTACATAGGAACCCCTCATAAGCAGCGAGATATAAGAAGTGTCTGACTCTCTGTTGCGCAGGAACCTTCCAAATCTTGGTCCATAAGGCATCCCGACTGTAATTTGCCTCATCCTGCAAAGCACGATACGCTGAAGAAGTCGAGAACTGCCCATTTGGCGTGAGGCTCCAGAAAAGTCTATCCGGATTATCCGACCCCGGAACAGGTCGAATGGAAATCGGCCTGCTGCAAACCTCAGGAGGAAGGAGATGCGTGAATAAATCCCACCTCCAGTTGTCTCCACTCCACATCTCTGCTACCGTAACATCAAGGAGTTAGTCCGGGATCGGACCAATTGCCATCTCACTCAGTGGTTGATCCAAAGCCCACCGATGGTCCCAGAACAAGGTTGATACACCATTTCCAATTGAAGCTTTAAGTCCTTTTGACAAGACTTCAGCCCCTGTAACAATTCCTTTCCAAATATGCGATGAATTAGCACGGCTCCCAATCATGTCAACATCTAGCCGTCCTGAACAATACTTCCCTCTTAACACTCGACTCCAAACCGTAGATGGCTCTTGGTACATACGCCATCCTAGTCGTGAAAGTGTTGCTACATTGGACTGCCTCATGGATCGAAGACCAAGCCCCCCATAACGCCGAGGACGAGCTATCTTATCCCAACTCAACAAGTGAATTTTCGTACTTTCAGACGAGGAACCCCATATGAAACCCCGTATCTGTTTTTCGATCTCATCACTAACAGACTTATGAATAGGAATGCATTGCATTACATACAATGGTAGGCTGGACAAAACAGATTGCGCCAAAGCCGCTCTTCCTCCCATCGAGAGTGTTTTTGACTGCCACCCACGAAGACGAGAGGAGACCTTGTCGAGCAGGAAATCGTACCTATCTTTAGTCATCCTACCACAAGCCACTGGCACCCCAAGATACGAACCAAACTTAGTAACCACAGGAATGCTCATCCGGGTCGATATCTCATGCACCAAATTCCCACGCACCTTTTGGGAAAAAATCATGTTGCTCTTCCCATAATTAACTGCCTCTCCGGAATACAAACAGAACCGTTCAAGACAAGACTGTATGACTTCAGCTTGCCCAGTAGACGCTTCTGCAAACAAGATCAAATCATCAGCAAAGAAGAGATGAGAAAGCTGCACTCCTCCCAACTCAACCGGATGCCAACTACCATCATTGACAGCTTCCTGAATCAGATGAGAAAGAAACTCCATGCACATGACAAAAAGGTATGGCGAAAGAGGATCCCCTTGTCTCACCCCCCGAGTAGGAGTAAAGGAATCAGTCTTCGAACCATTCCAAAGAATCTGCGTAGACCCTGCTGATTGACACTGCATAATAACATTGACGAGGTGCAGAGGAAGTTGCGCTCTTAACAAAATTTCTCGGAGAAAGGACCATCGCACTCGATCATAAGCCTTGGCTAAATCAATTTTCAGGACCATCCATTGAGTTGTCCCTGCTGAGGCAGACATTGTATGAAGCACTTCAATGCTATGCAAATAGCCATGGTCAGAGCCAATTTGGTTGAGGATGAAGAGACAACAATGGCCAGATATCTTCGTATCCTCCACCCATATGTGGCTAATGAGATTGAGATGTTTCCCTACAATTCTATGACTGAGTTGCTGCACTTGGCAATCAAGGTGGAAAGGAAGACTAAGGTTAGGAACCAGGGAAGCAGAAATGCAAGCGGGTCTTCCAACAACTGGAAAAATCAGCAGGGAAGATCTTCTTATCCATCAGCCCGAGACGTCCCTTGTTTGTAGCAAAATTATCAACGAGATGATAACTAAGCAATTGTAGGGTGAAGATCAAAGAGAACGGTATAATCTTAACACTAATAGAACAAGACGAGAGAATAAGGTTGAAACTTGAACTTTCTTGTGGTATTAATATTACGGCGTAGTACCATATCCCTACAAAAGGCTGGCGTTAACCTTTATATAGGTTAACCCTAGGATCTTACTAAGGAAATAATATCTTTTCCTTTTCCTTCTAACGATATAATAAATATGGTAAAAGATATTCTTTCATCTTATCCTTTACCATTTACACGAATATAATATAGAACAAGGTAACTAAGTGGCGGCTGACCTAATTTCCATAGCTTAACGACACGTTCTTCTTTATAACGTCACATCGACGCCATCTTCCGTTTCATACGTCGCGTCGCCTCTATCCTTCTACGCGTTCCATAGTCGTCATATTTTTAGGCACAAACAATACCCCTAAGGCGTCTTACAAGGCTTAATATTAAGAAGAGATGGGAGACACCTTCTTTCTTTGTAGAATACGTCTTCAAAATTACTGGAATGCGTTGATGATAACGTCATCAAAATTCTCGACATTGTCGTTAAGCTTCGATCAGGATTTTTCTTCAATTCTTAACACGTGCCCGGGGAGAAGCTTTGTTTCCTGTGCCGGGAACGTCGAAACGCAACGGCTAGTTTTCCCAATGGCTATAATGTCGTTGAATACTTCTTGATTCGCGTGACCTTCTCTGGCTATATAATGGGTGAATCTCCAATCTCATTTACTTTTCTGCTCCCATCTGATTACTCACTATCGTCTTCTTGCCTCCTCTTTACTTTGATCCAAACTTTCTTGCTCATTATTTCTCTTCGTACCTTCTTCCAAACTTCTTCTTATTACTTCCAGATGGCCTCCTTCTACATTCCCAAGTTTATCTTGAAGGGCTCCGACTGTAAATCAACAGAGGTACGTGACGTTGAAAGGTTACGATCTCTGGCGAATCTTGGTCCTGAGGTGGAGATCGAGATACCTCCTCCCGGGGTATTTGCTGATGGGCACCGGCTGGGCTGGATTGTGGTGTACGAGTATCCTTTTCTTACTGGCCATCGCTTTCCTTTCTCGCCGTTGGTCAAGGCGTTCATGCTCGCTTTGGGGGTTGCAGCGGGGCATCTCCTGCCAAGCGTTTGGAGGATCTTTGGTACTTTAGACGACGTGGTGGAGAAACATGGCGTCGATCTAGCCGTCGAGGATATCGCTTATTCTTTCAACGTCCAAACGAAGACGGTGGGAAGAGTAGGCCTTAAGTCTAGGCCGAAGGCGCCTAAGATTGCGATCGAGGGGAGTCAGGCCAATCGTCACTAGGCCGAATACTTTTATTTTGTGAAGAAGTCTTCTCTTGGCGAAGACTGTGCTTGGTTGGTTGACTGCTGGAATCCTACAGGTAAACTTTGATTTCTTTGAAACTTGCACGATGAATAGGCCCGTCGATTAAAAGAGTTCGACGTCGACCTAAACGCTAGCGTGAGGCAACGGACCCACCTTAAAAGTAAGGGGTAACGTCACAAGCTGATAAAAATCACACGCTGACCTATGTCCGCCACTCGCTTCTGGGTTCGGAGGAAATGATGGACCCAACCTTCATGTAAGCCAGCAACGTACCTAAAGCAGCCGCGATGACCATAAAAATCCCCTAAACAAGTAAACGCTCTCACCAAGCTCGTAATAAAGCACAACGTCATGCTAGGAGTAGAAAACTACACCCAATGAGGAAAAAGCGTCAAAAAGAAAAAGGGAGGAAGCAAGATCTACACGTTCACAGGCAAGCTATATACGAAAAGTTGAGAAAATCAAAGTCATTAAAAGAAAAACTACTAGTAGAGCACGAAAGGTATCAAAGCAAAGCAAAAGACGAAGACCTAGAACATCTCCAACATAATAAAGCACGAGAAAAAAGTAAAAACGCGAAGAAATCTTTGGTAGCTTTAACCTATCCTACGAGAAGTCTAAGCCAAACCTACCAAAAGGGGTAGAGATACACCAAAGAAGAAATGAAAGAACGCCAAAAGATAGCAACGGCATAAGAGCAAGAAAATAAGCGACAGAGGAACAAAGATGTTGATTCAGAGGAAAAGGCTACAACGTTTTAAATTCAAAGAGGACGTACGACCCTACAAGCAACGCGTACAAATATGCTACAAGCAACGTTTACAAATACGCTACAAGCAACGCGTACAAATACGCTACACTAAGAAAAAGTTGATGAATTACAAGGATTTGGACTCCCCTTCAGACGACCCAGATCCAGACGCGTGACCATCACCTCCTTCCTCTTCGTCAGTCGGAGCCTCCTCGTCGTCGACGCGCTCCTCGCCCTCAACGTCCACATCGTCAGGACGAGCATCCGAACGCCTCCAAGAAGGACCAGCATCAACGCCTGCCGGAAGCTCCGGATAAGCCTCCCTGAACTCAGCACGCTCACCCACCGGTCCCAATTGTCGCACTCACCAGCCGCATACTCCTCGTAAACTTCAACCCTGGACAACCAAGACCAATAGATCTTCGCCTCGGCCAAATCCTTGTCGTGCTGCGCCATCTTCCTCTCCACATCCTCCTTCAAAGTGCGAAGATCTTCTTCCAAACCCTCAACGCGTTCAGTAAACACCTTGTTTAGAGAAAGAGTCTCGGCAACCTTCTCCTTCGCCGCCGTCTCTGCACTACGAGACGCCTCCAAAGCGCTACTCAAGCGAGAAACTTATGAGGAAGCATCAACCTCTTTCTTCTCCAGCACCTCCATCCGTTCCGAATACTTAGATAACAAAGTCCAAGAGCATAGCGATGCCTGAATTCCCTGAGAATAAAAACAAATAAGGTAAGAAAAGAAATCATGAAGGAAACTTCCACTGAGCAGCAAAAGCCTCTCCCATAACGTCGGCGGGATGCATCGACGCGTAGTGACTAAGAGACGACGAAGATCGAAGCCCATTAAAGCCTTCAGGAGTTTCCTTCCCAGAGCAAAAGCGTTCGAGATCACGCCGGGAAATTCATCTACAGAAGTGTATTGCTCCTCGGAAGTCTCGACCACTTTTTCCTTCCCCTTCTTAGATCGCGCCGCCTAAGCAGAAGGAGGAGACGGAGTAGACTCCAAACTCGCCATAAGTTCAACATCCTCAGGAGCAACGGACGAACACCCTTTTATGGCCAGATGCTTCTTCCTCGACGTTACAAGTTCGGTGGCAGAATCAGCGCGGGAACGAACGCGAGAAACCGAAGCTACACCACCAACGTGAAAGAAACAAGTAGAATATCAAGAGGAAGGAAATAAACTGGCAGGAGTTAAGCAAAAGAGAAATCAACTTACCAGATGGCGTCGCAGGGCCACAACGTTGACCTTCCCCATCATGACCAAAGAAAGTACGGTCAACCTAAAGAACCGCCAAAAGCGCGGCTATAGCCTTCTTGGAATCTTTCCTTGTCTTGAGAGCCTCCCCATTGATTGCAAAGGCGTAGATAGCTATGCGTAAATAAAGCATCGACGAGCATAATATACCCCCATCTGGGAAGAAAAAATTACTACGACAAAGAAAGAAAGACTTACTTTTAGGATTCCATTCCTCGATGAGCCAAGAGCACGCATCTCTGAGAGAAGATTTCTCCACATTGTAAAAAACTTCGGCCCAACCCCGATCAGTCGTACTCTTCTCGAAAGCTATCCTAGCCTTCTTCTGTCTAAGCTTGAAATAGACGCGACCCGTGGAATTGAGCGAAACCGCCATGGAATTAGCAAGATCCGCCGCAACGAAGTTCAAGCCATGCTTCTCGATGGCATCATCAAGGGCGCCTAAGATACGCCAGGCCCCAGGGAGGAGTTGACCCACAGCCAAGCCCAGAATGAGCATGAAGGACTGCACCAGGGGTGAAAAAGGAAACCGGTGTCCCGCTAGAAATGGATACTCGTAGACCGCTATCCACCCCGGTCGGTAAGCGTCCGCACAAACCCCCTTTGGAGGGATCTCGATCTTGACCTCCGGACCGAGCTCGGCGATGGTCCTCAAGCGATTGGTGTTGCGCGCAAGAGAAGAATAACGGTCTAGGTCGCGGAGCACCTTCCTTGGTTAGTAGAGTACCGGAGTTGCCATTGAATCAAAGAGTAGAAGAGAAAATAGGGCAGTGGATTGATTGGACGAGAAAGCGATAAAGTGTTCGGAGAAAACAAAGATTAAAGAAAGTGTACAAAAGAAGGAGAAATCCCCACTTATTTATAGGGAGAAAATCGCGAGAATCTCGGGAAGATACTCTTCCAACGACAACATCTTCCACCAAATAACTAGCCATTGGAAATGAACGTTATCGGCACGGATAACGAAGCTTCTCGCCTGCTACATGTAAATAATTGAAGAAAGATGACGATCGAAGCCTTACGGCGATATTGGAAATTCAAGTGACGTAATCATGAACGCGTTCCTAAAGTAATGAAGACGTATTCAATGAAGAAAGATGGCGTCTCCCAGTTCTACTAGACGTTAAGCCCTGTAAGATGCCTTAGGGGTATTGTTTGTGCCTAAAAATACAACGACTATGGAACGCGTGGAAGCTATGCGTAGAAGGAAGGCGTCGACGCGACGCGAAGGAAAAAAGATCTCGTCGACGTGACGAGACGTGGGAAAGATCTCGTTTACCTTAAGGATTAGGTCGGCAGAGTATTTCTTATCTTGTTCATTATTATATTATTGTAATTGGTAAAAGATATGGCAAAAGGATATCTTTTACCTAGTTTATTATATTGTTAGTTAGATAGAAGGAAAAGATAAGATCTTATTTCCTTAAAGATATTATTAGGGTTAGCATATATAATGGCTAATGCCTGCTTTGTAAAGGACCTAAGTCATTCTCGAGTAATACCAAAAGCTAAAGATTCAACCCTAATTCTCTCGTCTTGTTCTTGAGTGTTAAGATTATACTGTCCCCTTTGATCTTTGCCCTACAATTCCTTAGTTATCTACTCGTAGGTAATTTCGCTACAAACACCTACCCCTAGTCTCGACGACCCCCTTGTTGTTTCGACGCTAAAGCATGCTTGGGCATAACAAAAATCTAAAACATGCATAGGAACAGGCACAAATCAAATCAACTACCACGTCTTCTAATGGTAATATTTCTTAAGATGTGTTGCGTTCCACGAACGCATCAACGGTACTCCTTCTGGTGTAATGAGTTCGTAGGCTCCTCGCCCTACGACCTGTGCTATTTGGTACGGGCCTTCCCAGGACGCGGCGAATTTTCCGACGCTCTTATCCTCGGTATTTGGAAACACTTATCCTCGGAAACGATATCACCATCTAAAGCCACATCACCAGACGCCAAGACTGGCAAACTTGAAGGAACCCCTTCAGGCGGAACGGGATAAAGGACAACAAATTCGCCACGCTCGCGTTCCACATCCCAATCTACGTGATGACCTGCTCGAAATTTCTCCATAACCTCAATACGAGATGACCACGAATAGTAAGTACTAGTCTCTCGCAAGTTCTTCTCATACACCTTTGCTTTCTCCTCGGCGTCAGCTTCAAGAGACGCGACCTTTCCATTCAACACCTCGATGTGTCGCGCCAACACACCTCTCTGTTTCGCTGTCTCCAACGTCTCCATACGAGCATCCTTCTCAGCCGCCGTAAGACGAGCAATCTTCTTGTTAAGATCTTTGATCTTCTTGCCAAGGTCTTTCACCTCACCCTTCAAAGTCTCCTCGGACTCAGAGCGTTTATGAAGACGTTCCCAAGAACACAATGAAGCTTGGAAGGCCTAAAAGGACCCCAACAGATGAGAAACGACACAAAAAAAGGGAAACAAAGAGATAAGAAAAAGTACACACCTGCCATTATGCTGCGAGAGAATCGCCCAAAAGATCTACGGCCTGCATAGATGAATAGTGGTTCCAAGAAGAAGTAGAACCCAAAGCTTGCACCGCAGGGATGAAGTTACGCGCAGGCGCTACGGGACGGGAAACTATCGCAGGAAAATCACTTGCTTCAACGTACGTAACAGAAGTCGTACCAGGATCTGTCGTTTTATCCTTCTCGCTCTCCTCCAAAGGATCCACAAGTAATTCCTTCTCCCCTACGCGTAGAGACGCATCTGAAGGTATTTGCACCCCTACAACTGATGAAGTCTCTTCCTTTACGCATACCAGAGTGGACACCGCCTCTTCCTTCACGGCCCTTAATTTTTCCTCTGCAATACATCTCCTCTTCGCGGAAATCAAATCATGAGCGGATTCCTGACGAGTACGAGACGCAACGCCTGAAACAAGAATGCATTTAGAAGACAAAGATAAAGTAAAGAAGAACATGAAAGTAACGCGTGATCCGTCAAGGAACCTCACCCCGAGAAAGAGCAGGGGTCGCGAGACGATATCCCTTCCCATCACGGCCAGTAAAGGTACGTTCTACCTACGGAATCGCCAAAATCTTCTTTGTAATCTTCTCTGATTCCTCCCGCACCACAATAGCATGGATATCAACTACGCACAAAGTCACACGCACGGATAAGTGTTAAGATTCATAAGCCTAAAAGAAAGTCATAAAGGAAAAAGAGACGTACTCGAAGGAGTCCATTCTTCGAGCAAGAAAGCGCAATCCTTCCCCAAAGTAGACTTCCTGATAAAGTAGAATTTGTCCACCCAGCCCCGGTCGGACGAAGTTCCCTCGTTCATCAAAGGAGGAACCCCAGTGCGAGATTTGATGTTGACTCTACCCGCTGAAGGGGTAGAAAGGATACAAGAATGCATAACGTGGGCAATGGTGAACGCGATGTCAAAGTTAGCCAGGACGTGATCCAAAACAGCCAAACATCTCCAAGCACTCAGAAGAATTTGTCCAACCGCGATACCCAGAGAAGTCAAAAAAGAACAAACCAAAGGGGAAAAGGGAAAGCGATGTCCGACCAAGAAAGGGTACTCGTAAACACAGACCCACCCTGGGCGTAAGGCGTCGGCGAATACGTCGGAGGGTGGAATAGCAATCTCCACATGGGAAGAAAGCCCCGCTATAGAGCGAAAGAACTCGACGTCGCGAGCTGAAGAAGAACGACAGTTAACGTCGTTGAGGATCATCTTGGGATCATAGGTAATCGGAGCCATTGAGAAGAGAAGAAGTAAAAATTAGGGTTTAGCGAGAAGGTTACGAGTGGAAAGAAGGAAGCTGGAGCGCGTTTAAATAGGGAAAGAGCTCGTTCGAGATTCCCAAGAATCGATTTGTTACCGTTAAAGATAAATCCGAACGTTGGAGAAATAGCCGTTGGAGCGGACGTGATTCGGTCATTTGCATTAAAAGAGAACGATTGAAGACCCGCGACGATCTTAAAAATTTGAGTGACGTAATCATCAACGCGTTCCTGATATAATGAAGACGTATTCCATGAAGAAAGAAGGCGTCTCCCAGCTCTACTAGACATTAAGCCCTGTAAGACGCCTTAGGGGTATTGTTTGTGCCTAAAAATACGACGAGTGTGGAACGTGTGGAAGCTACGCATAGAAGAGCGTCATCGACGCGACGAGATGAAGAAAAGATGTCGTCGACGTGACGAGACGTGGAAAATATCTCGTTCTTCTTAAGGATTAGGTCGGCCGGGTATATTTTATCTCGATTTATATTATATTATTGTAATTGGTAAAAGATATGGTAAAGAATATCTTTTACCTAGTTTGTTATATCGTTAGTTAGATAGAAGGAAAAGATAAGATCTCGTTTCCTTAAAGATATTATTAGGGTTAGCCTATATATAAAGGCTAACGCCTACTGTGTAATTATCTAAGCCGTCATTCGAGTAATACCAAGCTAAAAGTTTCAACCCTAATTTCCTCTCTTGTTCTTGAGTGTTAAGATTATACCGTATTCTTTGATATTTGCCCTACAATTGCTTAGTTATCTTCTCGGAGGTAATTTCGCTACAAACACTAACCGTAAGTGCAGTGGTTCTAATTGCCTTGAAACTGTGAGGTCTTGGTATCCACTTGTCTCTCAAAATGTCTATATTATAGCCATTACCCACACTCCAATAAAGGCCTTTACAAAGAGCATCCCTACCTACCAGAATGCTCCTCCAAGTATAACTGGGAGCATATCCAATCGTAGCATCAAGAATATTAGAGTAGGGAAAATATTCTAGCCTTAAGAAGCCGAGCGATCAAAGAATAGGGGTCTTGCAAAATTCTCAAATATTTCTTTGCAAGAAGAGCACTATTAAAGTTCTCCATATTTCGGAATCCTAATCCACCAAGCCTCTTAGGAAGGCACATCCGCTTACAGCTCATCCAGTGTACTTTAAAATTCCCATTCGAACTCCCCCACCAAAAATTACACATAATCTGCTCAATCTCCTTACAGAGGCGCCTCCAGGGAGCTGAAAACAAGACATCGTATAATTGGGAATAGCTTGCGCAACAGCCTTAATTAACACCTCCTTACTGTCCCTAGAAAGGTTCTTTGAATTCCACCCACCTATCTTCTACATAATACACTCTTTCACTTGCCCGAAAATAACTTTTTTGGACATACCCACCATCTTAGGAAGGCCTAAGTATCGCTCATGTTTGTTCACCTCACGAACATCAAAGATAGCCTGAATCAAACTCCTTCTCTCCTCATAAACATTCTTGCTGAAAGATAATTCTGATTTAGCAAAATTTACTTGTTGACCTGACACTGCTCCATACACCTGAAGGATATTAGCAATTTCTGAGCTTTGTTGACAAGTAGCGCTAGCAAACAGAATACTATCATCAGAGAAGAACAAATGCCAGACTGAAGAAGCATAACTGGCAATACGTATCCCCTGACTACGCCCCTGAGCTTCACTATGTCTCAACATACCCGAGACCCCTTCAGCACAGAGAAGGAACAAAAAAGGAGAGAGCGGGTCACCTTGCCGTAGTCCCCAGGTTGGTTGAATCGTAGCAGTGGGCCTGCCACTAACAAGTGTAGAGAAAGTCACTGTTGAAACACACCTCATAATAAGAGAAACCCATCTCTCCCGGGCTTGAGCATACAGTGCTGCAAAAATAGGCCATTCCACTCTATTGTACGCCTTGGCCATGTCTAGTTTAAGAGCAAGAAAACCCTTCTTTTTCTTGTAATGGAAAATTTCAAAGGCAGCCAAGACATTAGCAGTAATGAGTCTACCAAGAACAAGGGGCTTTGACTCTGAGCCACTAGCTTATGTAGACATAGCTTCAACCTCTTAGACAGAACTTTATAGTATAAATTACATTGCGTAAACTGATAGGCCTTAGATCTTTCATTCTACAAGGATCCGAGACTTTAGGAATAATCGCAATGAAGGTATGATTCAGCAATGGAGGAAACTCAACACCGTTAAGCAAAGATAGAATGAGAGAAGTGGCGTCATTTTCTACAATTTGCCAAAATTTCTGATAAAAGAGTGTGGGCATCCCATCGGGTCGCGGGGATTTAGTAGGATGCATGGAAAACAAAGCACTTCTCACCTCCTCCGAATCAAAAGGGGATAACAATTCGGCATTGTCCTCTGAAGTCATAAGAGGCTGAATACCATAAGAGGTTGCATCTGCAGCAGCCTTAACATCCGATGTAAACAAGTTTTGGAAATAGTCAATCAGTTTATGACAGCATTCCGTTTCTTCCGCCCAATCGCCTTATGGTGAAAAAATGATGTATTCTGATCCCCCCACTTAAACTCGTTGGCTTTTGATCGTTGAAGCCACATAGCCTCCTCCCTTCGCATTAACTCTCTCTCTCTCTCTCTCTCTCTAGACTCCAAATCACGCCTATGCCCACTCCTTAAGATCCAAGGCACACCGAGAGATCCTACCCATGATTCCCGGCTCAGCTCCAATACTGTCGGGATTTGACCAAGCATTAGCAATCACTTCATTGCACGCATTTTCATCCAGCCACATTGATTCAAACCGATACGGGTGTGGTATGTTGATCATCTCCTCAATATCCTCCAGATTGAGGAGCGGTTTAATCAGTTTGTGGTCAGAACCACATATATCCAAGTGCAGAACAGAGGCAGTCTGGAAGATTTGAAGCCACTTCTCATTAGTGAATACCATATCAATACGCTCTTGTATAAAGTTCTCACCCTCTCTCCCATTATCCCAAGTGAAACGATCTCCCAAATACTCAACTTCCCGGAACCCACACCCTTCCAAAACGGTTCTGTACTGCAAAACCTCACTCACATCAACCGGCAGTCCACCATATTTATCATCCATATTGTATAAGCGATTAAAATCCCCTAGGCACACCCATCCTTCATAACTCTCCTCTGCCAGCCTGGAAATCAGCTCAAGAGTATGATGTTTATCCCCTCTCTGAGGCCAACCATACATACAAGTCATTCTCCATTGCAAACCACTACCGTTGATAGAAACCATAGCATCGATATGATGAACTATATAGGACACAATAGTCACATTGACATCCTCTTCCCACATCAGACAAAGACCACCCGACCTCCCAACACAGTCCACTGAAAAAACATACTTAAAAACCTAACTTATTCTGCACTCCATCCATCTTACGACGATCACTCTTGGTCTCCATTAAAAAGAGAACCTTGGGGGCCTCCCGTCTCACTAGTGAAGTGAGACAATTAACTGCCAGAGCCTTCCCCAACCCTCGACAATTATAGCTTAAGAAATTCATTGCTTCTGGCAGGAGATGAGCTCCTCCTCTCGTGCCGATATCACAACATTTTCTGAAGTATTGTTCATTTTCCTCTTCTTACTGTCTTTCTTCCCATTCTCTGATAGAAACTCCACTCCCTCTTGCATGCCTATCTGAACCCTTTCCTTTCTCTTCTTCCCCGACTCCTCATTCGACTCAGTACTGGCAATACTCCCAGCTAATTCACGAGCCACCCTCTTCCAATTCTTCCTTTCACTACCTACTGAAATAGATTGTTCCTCAGCATCCTTATCTATTTCCATTGAACCTTCAACCGTGTTCAATAGTTCTGCCTTTGATAACATAATAGCCAGTAAAGTTCTAGCATGCTCCTCATTAGAATTATTTTTGCCTCCTCCCGCTGCCTTTTCTTGATCCATCACCTATCCTTTCTGCTTTTCATTACTGTTCTCCAACCCATTCAGTGCCAGTCCCTCACGGTTTTCCACTTCATTACCCAAACTCAGCCCCATTCTCTGAATTTGATCAGCTACTTTAACTGCAAGAACATTCTCAGTCACACTTTCTGACCCACCTCTTTCATCTTCTTCTGTTTCCACTTCAAGCATTTGCAGCAGTGACTTCATGGCATATTTTCTACAACTGGTGCAAGTTCCCGTTTTCTGTTGTGCCTCCCCTTTCAAAGAATTAATGATTTCCAGTTCCTTTGCCCTCTCCGAGCTAGATCTCTCCGAAGCATTAAGAGGTGAAGCTTTGAGCCACTCGCCATATTCATTCTGAAATCCATTTGCTTCCTCATCATCACAATCTATATCAACATGACCAAGAAGACCACAAGTATAGCAAAAATTAGGTAGTCGTTCATACTTAACCTCGATCCAGATGTTTTTATCTCCGCAACCAACCATAACACCTCTGCGAATGGGTTTCAAGACATCCATCAAAACCCTAATATGAAGAAATCGCCCATACATCAGTAAATCAGATTCATCCACTTCTATAATCTTCCCCAGAGTCACATCGATTTTCCTGGCCATAGTAGTTGTGATCAACTGTACCGAAAGATCATACAAACGTATCCAGAATTCTTCCTTATCAAACTTCATACGAGACGGTTGCTTGATCCCTGACTCTTTTAGGAACAGGAGAGATTTGTCAAAAGCCCAAGGACCCCCCTTCATCACCCTCTCCTTATCCCCAACATCAGCGAACTGAAACACAAAGCAAATGTGTCTGGTTTCACGAAAAACGAAGCCTTTGTGTGCCCTCCACGCTCCCTTCATAGTTGCTTTTAGGGCAAAAGAATTGAAAGGACGTGACATCAGTAACGAACCCATTAATACTAACGAACTTGAAACCTTTGAATTCTCTTGTTCATTCGTATCTTCTAACACCACTATACTCTCCTCCCTTGTAAGATGTAAATTCCGTTTTTTCATCGTCGAATCCATGAATGCAAGCAATCACCCCCTCACCCATAGCAGATCTATCTGTAGTGAAGGAAAATAAACCGGAAAAACTTGCACGACGGCGAGGATGACCTATCTCCCGCGGTGGCAACCAGAGAGAAAGTTAAGAGAGCTTTTCTGTTCCCTAGGGTTTCCCTCGTGATACATTCTTGGAGAATTCGAACCAAGAGGTAAAGGTGGAAAATAAATTGCTTAACAGTTGGACTAGACGACAATGTTTTGCTGTTCTTTTAAAATTAAATGAGCTCATTTGAATCCTTCTTCTTCCCCTTCAATCACAATAGTTGAGCATGTGCTTCAATGAAAGTTCTACAAAAACAATAATAAATTCGAGGACTCTCGGAGATGACTCTAGCACCTCCTACGTCTTCGCTACTGATTTGGTGATATACACCATCTATGCCACATGAAGACAGTGTGTGCATGAGTTACAACACATATGTGCATTATCCTCAATCCTCATCTAAATATCCATCATTACCAGAACCAAACCCTTTAATTTATGGCGAATTTGCATTGGTATAGAATACATATTGTAAAAAATGCACAAGTTGAAAACAAAATTACAAAAGATATCATATACGACTTTTGGAGTTTGAAAATAAAAATAAAATGAAAAATGGGATGAAAATCGGATTTAAAGAAGTGAAATAAAAGAAAACGAAATAGGTAAATGATTTGGTAACAATAAACCATTAAATTTGTACCTGAGATGCACTGACATTGTCAACTAACTGTATTTGTTACCTAGAAATGAGCTCATTCAGTTTGAGGAAAGTGTTCAACAAGGGCACACAAAATCATTTAGTTTGAGGAAAGTGTTTGACCCTAGAAGTGATGAAGGGAATTTCCTTGACTACATAAGCAACAACAAAACTTACAAGGTGTTCAACAAGCGCACACAAATTGTCAAAATGACGAGGATGACTCAGAAGAAAGCATTCCTTCCTCGTATAGTTCCCCTTATTCACCATTTGAGTTATCCCTGAACTTGTCTGGTGATCTTCTTGGGAACACATATGAATATGTAGAGCCTTCTACTCCAGTTAGCCAAAATGATCGACCTCAAGACGCAACCCCATTAAATGATATTTCTCAAATTGAGGGAACCCGTTCTCCTGTTTCTGCCTCTATTGAAAACATCAACGGGATGTTGTCTTTACTCCTTGTTCCCATGCTGTATGGAACATGGATCCCTTTCAGGGATGCTAGATGACGATCAAATCATGTGGTTGCCAAGGCCTTAAATATTCCAGTTCCCAACTACAAGTACAAGGGATCTCATCTTATGGATCAAATCATCACTCCATTCCATATTATAGTATTGTCCACTATATCCTCTCTCAATAACTTTTGTGCTATCAATGCTTTCATGTCTCTTGAAGAGCCCAATAACTACAAGGAAAAACTCAATCATCTAGATTGGGTTCATGCTATGCAAGCAGAGTTGCATCAATTTGATCGCAACAAAATTTTGTGTTTGTTCCCAGTCCGCCAAATAGAACCATCAAAGGAATTAAGTAGATTTGTTGCAACAAGCTTGCTGACTTTGGTGTCGTCACAAGAAACAAGACTCATCTAGTTTATCAAGGATATAATCAACAAGAGGGAATCGATTATGAGAAGACTTTTGCTCGTGTCGCTAGAATGGAGGCGCTATTCGCTTGATGATTGTCTTTATTGCTCACAAATTTCAAGCTTTTTCAGATAGATGTTTAAAATGTCTTTCTCAATGGAATATTACAATAGAAAGTTTATGTCAAACCATGCTTTGAGGATATCAATCATCCATATATCATCTACTTCCTAGACAAAGCCATGTATTGCTTAAAGTTGGCCGCACGTGCATGGTATGATCGTCTTGCTCAAGTCCCGTTATCCAATGGATATAGAAGAGGTTTGGCAGATAAGACTCTTTTCCAACTTGAGGTTAAGGATGATATTCTTGTTGTTCATGTCTATGTAGATAATATTATCTTTTTTTTTATTAATCTCTCTAGCTTATAGAATGTTTCAAGGACTTGATGAGCAGTGAATTTGATTGAGGAACTAACCTTCTTCCTAGGTCTTCGGGTAAACCAACTAACATAGAGAACTCAAATTCATCAACAAAATTATGTGAAAGAACTTCTAAAGAAATTCAAGATTGATGCATGCAAATCTTTTGCAACCCCCATTTCCCGTGCAACAAAACTCATGTTGGTTGAGAATGATCCCAATGCGCCGCAACAACCAAGACATGGACTTGTCCCGCTTACAACCCTCAACTTGACAAGGGTAATTGATTATTTTTGTTTCTTTTGCCATTGTGTTCTGTATAACCACTTATTTACAAAATTTTCTTTTTTCGCAACATGTAGTTGTGGCAACAGATCTTATGAGAAGGGATGTCAATTTCGGTCGGCTCAACGCAAAGGCGACCAACTCTTATATACAACTTCTGACGAGCGCCAATCTACCTACAATTGAGGAGGTCTCTCTGAGGTTTTCACAACCTTCCAGTGTACCATTCCAAGAGCCAGAGTCGTCTAGGATGGCGGAAGAGAGACAATTATGGCTTCTATATATGATAGAGAGGTTGAGCCGTCTAGGATGGTCGAGGAGGGGGGGACACAGCAATGGGCAACACATGCACGGGGACCGCTGGGTCGTAGTGATTTCGAGGGTCTTACCCAAATGATTCTAGGGGTGCGAACGATTTAGATGATTGATGCATTTTCTCGTTTTCTGATTGATCCCTCAAAAGAATTGGCTAAGAGGGAATCCCCCTCCATTTTTTTTTCTTATGTGAGACAAGATTGAATGGACGTGAAATTAATAAGTTGTTAAGAAAGTTTCCACTATATTCGGGTCTAGCGGTTGACAATAGAGGCATGTCGGGTGGTTTAGTAATGCTATGAAAAAAGGAGGTTGAGATGGAGCTCAAGTCTATCTCGCATCACCATATGGATTTCACAATCAAGAAGGGTATGTGGGATATGGACTAGAGAGTCACGGGTTTCTATGGGTGGCCTGAAATTGGAGATAGATACCTCTCATGGGAGTTGTTGAAGTTGTTAGGAAATGGGAGCACAAAACTGTTTCGTGTTTTGTTCGAATGTTGGATTCGGTTTGGTATATGTATGTTGGTTTGTTTTCATTGTTTTGATAGTTTGTTTGTATGTCGACCGCACATTAGTTTTGTATAGGACCGCAATGATTACAGGCAACGACTCAACTAAGTATTACAATTAAAAAAAACAGTGTAGGAGTTGTTTGTGCCTAAAAATACGACGGCTAAGGAAAGCGTGAAAGCTACGCGTAGAAGGATGCCTTCGACGCGACAAGAAGAGGAGAAGACCTCGTCGACATGACGAGACGTGGCAAAGATCCCGTTCGTATCGAGTATTAGGTCGGCCGAGTGGATTTTATCTTGTTTTATATTATATTGTTGTAATTGGTAAAAGATATGGTAAAAGAATATCTTTTACCTAGTTTATTATATCGTTAATTAGATAGAAGGAAAAGATAAAATCTTATTTCCTTAAAAGATATTATTAGGATTAGCCTATAAATAAAGGCTAACGCCTGCCTTGTAATTATCCAAGTCATACCCGAGTAATACAAAAGCTAAAGATTCAACCCTAATCCTCTCGTCTTGTTCTTGAGTGTTAAGATTATACCGTTCCCTTTGATATTTGCCCTACAATTGCTTAGTTATCTATTCCTATGTAATTTCGCTACAAACAATTGGCGCCCACCGTGGGGCTCACTTTTACTTTATCCAAAACAAATTATTCAAATAAACCCCATCAGACTTGTTTTGAAAGGGAAATTTTGTCAATCTTAGTGGACACCTCAATTTTTGTAAGGTTGGCCGATCATTGTTGGTTAGTCTTGTCAATATTAGTGATTAATGAATTGCAATGTTTCTTATTATCCAGGTTATCAGTTATTGCATTATGAACAACTAGGTTTATTTAATTTATCCGTCTGGTATTAAGTACATTGTTGTATAGTATCACTGTGTTCTAATGTTTGTTAGTGTATTTTTGAAGGCCAATGCAAATGAGCACCAAGAAGTTAGTTGCTAGATTTACAGAAATAATCCAACCTGCGATGGAGAAGGAGATTATAAAAAATGAACTGTTCTTTTTTCATTTTTAGATATGGACATAGAAAATGTTTTAGCTTTTAACATTCTTCCATCTCCAAATTGGCTAGTACACAGCATGAATAAGATAGGTGTACAAATCTGGCTTAAACGGTAAGGAGTTCATGCTTATAAGATTTCTCCATGTGTTTACTGTTACTCTTGAAAGATCTGTCTTTAACTTTCAGGTTTATTACATAAATAATGAAATGGGCTTTGAGGGTACATCACTTTTATTTTTCACAAATTGTATGTAAAAACTGAAAACCTTTGTAATATTATGCTATTGCATTATCGTTTTATACCATGCAACTTTTTTATCCACTCACATGATGTATATTTTGTGTTTTTATATCCAGTCTCTATGCAACACTTTATCCAACTACTACTCTATGCAAGAATGTGAGCCTTTTTAATAATTTTTTTATAGAATTGCATTGCATTGTACTTCTGTAGTTACACTGCTTATTTTAGCCATTTCTTGTTCCAGTTATAGAAGCCCTAAACGTGCATCTGAAGGAGTGCAGCCAGGAAGAATGCTCATTATTTGAGGTAGTGTCATTAGAAGAAGATTTTGATGTCACATCAATGTCAATAATTGTAGTATCCTAATTTTCCTAAATAAAATATCATTTGTTAATAAGTAATTTATTTAAATTAAATAAAAACTTAGAAATCTCTTTGTGTATAGGACATACATCAGAACTTCAAATAGAAATCTCATGTTTAAGAATAACTTCAGTAAAAAATTATCCTCTTTGATTACTGCATGGATTCGATCTATACCTACATAGTTAGATGGAAAAAATGTAAAAACAGAAAAATGTATAAAGTTCGAAAATCTACCCTTTTAAAAAATTGTGTGTCAGAACTTAAAATGCATCGTCAAAACTTAGAATTTAAATTAGCATTTAACATTCTTCATTTTTAGTGTTTGAATTTAAAAGGAAACCTGGAATTCAAATTTATTATTTACTAGGATTGTTGATGCCCGTAGTCTTGCATCAAATAAATTTAGATGATAAATAGAATATTTTTTGAATATGCTTGTCAATATTATACATTATTGCACTAATATAATCCTGACGATTGTAATTATTTGATTGGTTATCCAATAGTAAGTATTTATATAATTAATAGAGGCATGAGGGACCGCCGCGTGTTTCAAATGTATCGACGACGACTTTAATCATTTGATCCGTTATCTAATAGTGAATAGAGAAATTATGCGTGTTTGAGATAATTAGAGGAGAAACAGGAGGTTGGAGAAGATTAATATTTATTTATTTTAAATATGATCAAAACACATAAAATTAACCAATCAACATAAGTTGTTTACTTTTTACAATCTCTCATATTTTCTCATAGTTAGTGTATATTTTTTATACTTTTATATATGTTTGTATATCATATTTATAATATAATTTTTCAGTTTGTAAGAGACCTAATTGTGAAACTATATGTTATATTTAATCATTTATCAAAGTTTAAGTGATTTTGTAATAGGGTTATATTAAATAATATTCTTATTTCACCAATAAAACCCTAATTCTCTATATTATTGATAAAGGCTTAAATTCGGTAAAAAAGTGTAAAAGTCAATCTTATGTAAAATTTATTTAGAATCATGTATATGGTTAGTGTTTAGTGTTGTTGATAAACTCAAGATAATTAAAACTTCGATGTTGAAGACCAAACTGAGATATTTGTATCTAGCCATCATGTGAACTACAACAGTGTAATGAATTTAACATTCATGAAATCATTATATGCATTGCTGATTTGTCTAATTAGCCTACATACAATCATCTCATATCACATGAATTAACAAAACCTGATAGCTCATTATCAAATATGGATTAAGTATCAGCTAAGTTTATTTCAAATACATAAAAAATACACCACTATATGAAACCGAACTTACAGATTACATAATATATATATATATATATATATATATATATATATATAATTACTATCTATATCAACTGAAATTCCACTTTACAGTGAAAGAAGAAATACACTGATTACAATGATCCTAACAATTGATCTGTCTGATCCAGAGAGCTCCAATTTTCTTTGTTTTAAGATAATAAGCGAGACTCTCATGTTAAACGGAGCCTAATTTTAATGCTTGTGTTTGTAAACAAAACAAACCAAGACTTTGATTAGACTCGGCTTCCCCTCGCCATATGATTCTGGTGAACAAATGCAAGGAACTCATGGCTTCTGCAGACTGGGTGACTTATATCCGCCATGTACCTCGTTTGTGCAACCAGGCTGCTGACTGTATGGCACACTACAGCAGCAATTGTGTGGGTGACTTTATTCTGTTTAATTCTCCCCCTGAGGGCTTAATTCCTACGCTTGAACTTGACAATTGGATGAGCAATGCTATGTAATTTTTCTTTTATGAATAAATGATGAGATATATAAAAGGAAGTTCAACCTTCATACATCCAAGATCTAACGACTTTAAACTCATCTTGGTGCAATATTCATCCTTGAAATGTTGTCCAAACTCTAATCTGCAAAAAGGAAATCTTAAAAAATCTTATTTGCAGAGCTTACAAACATATGCGCCCAAACTTGTCCTCACTGTTTTGACAATAATCAACTTTGACTATGTCAGACCACCATTTTCCATTTCAAATTAAACTATTTAATAGTTGAATTCATTGAATTGTTTGAATATAGTCATGTGATAGAATATGTTAGATTTATTGAAATATACAGAAGGAAAAGATTCATGCATGCTCAGATCAATTGCAAGATTTGTTTATGAATTTCTTATTTTTCACTCTCTTGAGGAAGAACTTAACTATGCAAATCTAGGCTCTTGAGGAAGAACCTAAAGATATTACCTTGCTTCTTGTAGGTTCTGTTGCTTCATCAACAACAGGCCATAGGCAAAAAGAACACTTGTTTTCTCTCGCACCCCAACAGAAGAATCCATTGTCGTGTAGACTGGGCCGATTAAATCAAGCGTCTGCACACAAATACAAGAAAGGCATCTCCCATCTTGATCCTTAAATGGTCCAAAGCAAATTTCTGTACATTACCACTTTTAAGGTACAGTTTACAACTAACATGAAAATACTTGCCTGTGTAGATGATTCAGAATCACCAATACATATGTAAGAAATGGCAATATATATTTGGCACATAGCTTGCAGCGATTTACTATCTGTGAGCTGCAATGAATTCAAGTATATTTTTAGCAGCGTAGAATCATTAAATTAGAAATTCCCAGTACTTATAACCCACATAAAAGTACAACCATGTGAGAAAATGCATCTACAAGCATCCATACATAAAAGCAAATCCATGGACCAAAAATACTATCAATGATATCAGAAACAAAGATAAGTAGATATAGGATTGGCTAGCAACGCTTGGCCCAACATTCGTTTTCTTTACATCCATGAAGTAGCTCAATGAAACAATAAGAACAACCCTAATATGAAAAACCACCTTAGTTGCTTCAATATAATGAAAAGTTGCCTCACTCAAATAGCCAGTTGAATGAGCATACTGTCCTCTAAGCATATCAATTTAAGCCCAGCATTTTCAGTTTGCAATAACTTCTTCAGAATCTTAGGAATATGTTCAAGTACAGTGGGGATTGTTTACGGCCCTTCTCATCAATCAAAAAAGAAAAAAGGGGAAATGCTAAATAGTAGTATGACTGAAGTCTAAAGAGATTTAAAATTAAAAACTTGTAGCAAGTGAACGGTACAATGTTTCTACATTAGAAACCTACACCAAGAGGTACCATACAATCCAAATCTAATAAAAATACCTCGATACACCCATTTTCTTTTCCATCAAGGCTGATTTTGATCCTGTAAGTGTCTGCAACCTGAGTCAATAAGTAATACTCCCTCTGTCCCTATTTGTTTGTCCACTTTCCTTTTCGGATGTCCCCTTTTGTTTGTTCACTATTCCATTTATATTACTTTATTTTATCCATTTTATCCCTACTATCAACCTATAATTATCAACTTTTCACTTTTTCTCTCTCCCAAATTCCAATCTTATCTACTCTTTCTCTCTATATCTCTCCTCTAACCATTCACTTTATACTTTTCTCTCTACTATAATCATTATATTCCTTAACTCTAGCGAAAATCGTAGTTGTGGACAAACAAAAAGAGACAGAGGGAGTACATATAAGTCTAGTTGTTTCCTATCAAAACCACCTAATAGTACTTACACTGAATCACACCAGAGCCAACAGAGGAAAAGGAGAAAAAAAATCAAATTTACCTTGTATACACCCATTAAGGATGTCAAAATAAACACCACAGGAAACAGGTATTCAAAATCATACAAACAAAACGAACCACATAGAATCCGCAAGCAAGAGTAATCAACAACAGATCTTATCCAAAAAATTGTTATTATCTACTACCTCAAGTCTTCGAAGACGAAAAACAGTTCAAGAACTTACATGTCAGAAATAGCAAAGGAGAGATCTGTGAGGAGGTCTGGAGCTTTAGGAGGCGGTGAGCTCGTCGTATGTCAACACCATGGAGTATTTATGGGACAACGCCGGGAGAGAAGAAGGGACCAATCGTTTCATAACTACACCATTTGCAACGCTTGGAAGGCTGAAAGCCGAAATCCAAAGCGATTACGTCGCCGATGGATTAGTAGATAGAGAAGAGGATGAGGCAGGAACCCTAATTGGAAGGGGGAGAATGGAATGGTAGTTTCTATTCAATATCTGATAGCGGGCCTTCGACCCAAATGGAAATAGGATTCGGCCCAAACCGAATATGAAATCATGGTTATCTGATAAAAGTATTAGGATGGACTTTATTATGATGAGTTTATGGAAGGAGATTAAATGTTAAGGGAGTGGAATTTATTATCAAAAACATTCAAATTTATAATATACTAGGATTCCGCGGCCCGCGCTACGCGCGGGTTTTATTTCGGCTCTAACATTTAGCTAATTTCACCTAATAAAATGAAAAAAAAAATATGTTTGTTAATCGGTTATTTTTATAAGTATATTTTTTATTTAAACTAAGTGAAAGCATGAGTGAAAAACAATAGATATTGCACTCTTTCCAGGAGCAACAATACTACTATACTACAATATATTTGAAGTTGTTAATTGAGACTAAGTAGGGTTGATGATTTTTTCTTGATCAAAACCTTTGCCAAATCATTTAAAATAGTAGCAACAGGTTGAGTGTTGTCGTTTTTGACGTCTAGGTGTAACCTGTACTTGTTTGAATCAAATACGAATACAACTTAGCTGAATAAATAATCAAAGTCTGAAACAAATTTGGTAAATTAAAATGATTCGTGCCTAATTAGCCTTTGCATCCTGCAGTTTTCATATAAGCACATCACACATAAGGTTATCTTCTTTTCCACTTCCATATGCCCCACAACAAAGGTAAAACACATTTGTAAGCCTCAGAAAATAGTAAAAATTGTAAGCAAATAATGGGTTCCTAGTTCCTGAGAAAATAGGAAATGATGGGTTCCTAGTTCACATGATTATACTCCAAATGTACTGTATATACGTGAAAGTTGACCTATTGTGCAGCAAGGATCATAATATATGTACAAAATCCTCATCGATCTCTTCATTTTATTATAACCTGCACGCGGCAAAACAAAGAAGCACTCAATCAAGCAGAACTGAAGGAAACAATTTTTAGTACCCAATATCTTGCAGATTATGCTATCTAGGAAGATCACAAAAGGGTTAGGCAACTCCAGGATATATACTACAAATGGATATTTCGTGGCCAATCTGCTTTTCAGTATCAAATAAAGAAGAAAATGGCAGTTAAATATAACATGTTAGCAAGAAGATGGAGAATGCACATACTTAGTTTGGTGTATGAATTATACGATGCAGAAAAATCTCCACTATGTCAACCTTTTGTTGAGGTATCAACTTGGGCCAATTGTTAATTGTAGACAAATCAGCAGTTCCAATATGAATGACAATTTATTTGAATAGAGAATCGGTACTCTCAAAATCAATCTTACATTTATTGTAACACATAATAAAAGATATCATAGCATTGTGACAACCATCGTTAGTTAATACCTGGAACAAAGGCAATGATCTCGGTGAAGAAGGGTCTTGAACCTGGTGTCTCCTTTTCTTCAAACCTGCAAATTACAGATTGCAAACATTGTAATTTACTTGTTTGACACTAAAATTTTTAACAAACAATACATTATTGCACAGAGAAGAGATTTCATATTTGATCCCATTCATAAACCTTCATCTTTTAGTATGCAAAGATGAAAAAAGAATGGAGGATACTCAATAAAAGATTAAATTATACATACAATTGTTGCATTATTCTTTTTTACTTATTTCATGCTTTTGGCTGCAAGAAAAACCCTAATCAGCATAATTTTAATAAAACCTTATATTGGAATGGAAAAAGAGAAGGGAAGAATAAGAAATTGAGACACTCTACCAAGGAGCCACTGCTGAGATTCAGGTCAAGCTTATACTTATTCCTAATTAGGGCTTCCATTCGAATCCAAAATCAAACTCAAATCTGACCGGATAAATTATTTATCCCCCTGAAAGCCGAATCACAAAGTTAAAGACATGCAAAATTAGTTTATGACTTAACAATTCTTGCACTGTTTATCATTGATATAAAAAACAACACAGACAGACCTTCTTGTGGTAGGCTTCAACATCTTGCGTGAAGGAGGCAACTTTAAGATCAACATTTACCTGATTTAATGTAATTTAAATTAGTCATTTGAAAGACAAAATATGAAAATGACATCTACTCTCAATCATGCAAGTTTCACCTCTTCAGAAGTTAGGCATACAACTTCCACAGTGGCTTCTCCCCCATGTTTGCTTTCATCTGGAAAGAGAGACTTGATGGTAGAACAATAAATCGTTTTGCAAAACGTGAAATTTTATTATTAATGATGGATGATGGATAACAAAGACTTCTTTCATTAAGGGAAATTGATAACAGTAATAAATTGCAAATAACAAACAAAACAATCTGAACAATATATGCAGTATTATGTTCACCAGCTGCTCAGGTCATCATTCAAGGAACAATCCAGCTCAACATAGGCAAAATTTTGAGAAATTACAATACAGTTTAGGAAGATATCTAGAATTAGCACTATAAATGTGAATGTTACTATTCATAAGGCTTTTAATCATGCAAATTCAGCTAAAGATGAATACAAAGTGCACACGAACCAAAGAGGTGAAGATATTGTGCTCACTGCTCACGTGATCAATATAGAGTAAGCTAACAAAAGATCATCAAATTGGAGAAAGGGGGAGAAAAATAAACATCATAGGCATAGCCTACTTTAAATATTTATCTAATTCCAACCTGAAAGAACAAAAGATCATCAAATTGGTCCTTGCTATAAACTCAATCCTTTGCCATCAAAAAGTAGAATCAGTGTCCAAATTAAAGAGTAAACTTTAGCCTTAGGATTTGTCATTTGTAATTGAAATTTTCATACAGTATACAAAATCGTTTATAGTGAAATACAAATCCCTACCCAAAATCTATCTATCTAGTATGATATAAACTTATCCGTAAACAATAATGCAATCAATTTAAGGACACCAAATATATCTTTGACTATATAGAAACATATATAATAGTCAAATATTAATAAATGTTCACTTAATTACCAAAACTGTAATGCAAACATTGAAACCAAATACAATACCGTAATTAATACACCCAAATCATACTATACTAATAAAAACGACTAATGTATTAATGCTAAATGAAAGGCACAAATTAAATGGGAGTATTAACCGATGATGTCTACGGATGATATCAATATCAAACATCATCCCATATACTCTCTACCGTAATTTTCTTATAATAGTACAGTATATGCAAGGAGTGTGCAAAAGGATGAATAGAATCATGATACCAAGACCTTTATGTATCGAACTATGTAAGAAATCAATGTGCTAACCAAATATAAAGCAGAGGCTAAAACTCTCAGCCCAGTAACCGAATGCTCATAAGGATACTAATATCTCAAACACTAACCAATAACAGTAGGACAAATTAAATAAATATAACATGCTAATGCCCCAAAACATTATAATATAGAATTCAACCAAACATCAAATAGATGAATACTCTTTAGGGAAATGTCATCTCGGTATGCCTTCTGGATCCTGATAGCGTCTAAATCTTCAATGAATTATAGGATTCGAGAAATGAACACTCAATCTCACGGGCGTAACACTGAATTTTGAAACCCCTAGAACAATTAATAGACAAAGAAAACTTAGAGAAATTCCGAAAGAGTGTAGAGAGACGATAAGTCCGGATTGATATATAATATAGGAGAACAAAAATACCCATTCCAAAGCAATAAATCCGGCGAGTTCTTAAAAACCCGGGCACCGAACTTCAGGTCGATAGGAGGCATGTGAAGGCAGGCGGTAAGGGCGGCGGGTTCGTCTTGGCCGCCAACTCTGTCTTCTTCTTCGTGCCATCGGGGGTGCAGTGAACCCATTTGAGCAAATCTTTGTCAGCGTATGCATCGAGCCTTTTGTGTCGTTGAATTTACTCCCCTCGGCGCCGATATCTCATTCCCGTACTTGGACTGCGTCGTCGCCACTTCCGCCGACCTCTAATGTGTAGACCTTGCGGAGGGCGCTGGACGTGAGTGTAGTACTCGATGTCGAAACGGAGTGGAGAAGAGGATTGGAGATGTTGCAGATGAAATGGGGAAGGGATATGATTGAAAGGGATGAAGGCCAGAATATGAAACGGAGGATGTTAGCGCCGGGTAGGGAGATTGGAAAGAGGAAGAGGCACATACCCGGCGGAATTGAGATCGATTTCAATTGGAGAAGGGAGGAGGAATTGAAATCGATTCTATCGACTCAGCTATCCAACGATGGGCCTCAATCGGCCCAAATAAAATGGCCCATCAAAAATAATACTCCGGGCGGAAATAAAAGATGCAAAATAAAACGGAAATAAAAAAAATGCAAGATTAATGTAGGGCATTGAATTTTGGTGTTAGGAATTTATTGCCAAAAACATCCAATTTTATAATATACTAGGATCTTGATGTCCGCGCTACGCGCGGGTTTTAATCTTGCATTAAAATATAGATTATAGATGTCTATAGTAAATAAATTGTGCTTTATTTTACCAATATAATCCTGACATCTTTATATTATTCATGGAAAATTAAAGAGGCCGTGTGAGTCAAATTTACCGGCTGCGTCTGAAATCATTTGATCGTCATAATGAGTAGAGAGATAATGCTCATTTGTGATAATAGGAGGAAGAAAAGGAGGTTGTAGAAGATTAGTATTTTCACTATAATCTACCAATCAAATTATTAAAGTATTGAATGTCAAGGTGAAAATAGATTGTTTTTAAGTATTGAATGAGAGGCTATTGAATGTGGGGATTGGAATTTAATTCCCCAAACATCTAAATTTATATTATATAGGATTTTGCAGCCCGCGCTACGCGCGGGTTTTTAGTTTTGTGCAAAAAATTGATTAGGAATGTATGCTGTAAAAAATATTATACTTTATTTTACCAATATAATCGTGATATCTCATGTTAAAGTATTACTTAGTTTATGAGAGAATGAATTGTATAAATTTCACAATAGATTATCCATATTATTAAAGCATTAAAGAAGGTTTCCACTTCATCAACACAACTGTTTGATCTGTTAGTTAAAAATTACATTTTTTGCGAAGTCATCATTTTCTTGAGCCACTTCATCAACACAGCTGTTTGATCTGCTTAATCCTCTCAACCGGGTCCATTTTTTCAACCTCTGTAACAAACACTCAAATATAATTAAAAATTGAGAACCCGAAATTAATCGAGCGAAGATAGAAAACCCACCTTAGGCAAGGGCTTTAATCACTGAAGCATCAGAAAATTACAGTAAAGATGCCAAACTCATTTGTTACGCTTCTGCAACAAAAGATGGCACATAATATCCTTGATACATTCCTCATTTAAAAGTTGAGGAAAATAGTAAACAATAAAAAAAAAAATTATATCACAGCCTGTTTTTGTGATTTGAAGATATCACACAAAATAGCAAAAATAATGTTATGTAGCCTTTATTCTCTAGGATAGTATATGACGCATACCTGCTAATGCACACCTCATATCCCCAAACCGCACGCTTATCCAAACACCACGATCAAGCCTGTGTTGAGCAGCTTTTGCAGATGCAAGCTCAAAGACACTAAAATCATCAGGAAAGATTGGTGACCTGAATACAGAAAGAAGCAATGGAATATAGTTCATGATGCAAGTTGACAATTGACACAATCCCACCAATTCATATTTAAGAATCTTATAGCCCTTTTGAACTCCAATCCCACCAATTCAGATCTATAGACACTACACCACTAATTTTTCCAATCTCTTTCACCCTACTCTTTTGGATGAATTCAATTGACACATGTTAACTACACAACAACTTAGATAGGTTGGAATAGCACTGTATCAGATTCTGCATTTATTTTTATCATTTCCCTTGTCAAAGAACAAACTTTCTTGAAATGGCATGGATCAAATCAAATTGTTTAATTCTGCTTGCCCCAACCACAACAAACATATTACCATTGTCTCATATCCAGTATATGCATCCAAGAATGTGCATGCATGTAAGCCATGGAAACATTAAGCAATGCAATAGCTGCCAATTCATGATCAAAATGTAGAAACAGCCTTTAGTTTTCATGTGAAAGTCTAGAAAATCCTCTAATTACTACATTTAAGCGATAACAGGTATGTGAAATGTGACTGAACAGCAAGTTGAAGCTAGAAATGACACTGGAGCATTATGAAGAAAGATTAAGTAGCTTAAACTTGCTAGAAACAAACAAATTTGAGTATAAAGCAGATATGCATAGAGAAGAGTGAAACTCACCTCAACTAAAAAAGATTATATAACCAATATATGAGCATGATCAGTTGACTTTGTTTTCTGCAACCAAAAACCAAATCCATTAATTGGATTGAAAGTTTGAAACAAACACTGTCATATAATCAAAAGGTTACGCTCTGCTGCTAAGAAGCAACTACCAAGCTTCAGGCAAAGCTTATACTTATTCCCAATCCTAAACTAAACCGAATCTGACCCTTGAAAATTTAGAAAAACAAACACGTCCACCAAATGAATAATTCAGCAAAAGATGAGAATGAAGTGCACATCCTTTTTCATTCATCACTAAATCGTAATAGAGATTAAGGTTGAAATAAGGGAAATAGACCTTTTCATTAGGTAGAAGCTACATGAGCCGCAACCAATCGTGACCTTGAAGGTTGTGGAGAAGTCGAGAATCACATTAATCAATATGAGAATTTGTACTGCAAAAATATACGAAGTACGAATTATGTCAATTAACCTCTCCAATGCACATAATCATGTATATATATAAACAAAGACACAATTGAATCATTGTTATCAAAGATTAATTCTATTAGATACCATTCAGTTTTTTTTAGATAAAACCCTAAATGGTGTTGAAGGCTCACACCAAAAATGTATTATTAAGCAGCAGCCTTTCCCTTCTTGCGCTGGAGTTTCTTCACGTAGAACTCAAGTTTTTGCTTTCCAAGATGTATCTGCAATCACATTTTATACATGTGAACATCAATAATGAAGAAGGCTTATAAACAAAAAAAAGTAGTATTCCAAGTGTACATACCTATTAGCTCTTCCGCATTGGCCAGGGTGAGATGAGATAGCGGCCAAAAGACGTCCACCGCTAGACTGTTCCTCAATATGAGAATCCAAAGTGCGGCCCTGCTGGCACTTCTCCAACTTTCTTTCTACATGCTTGCTCTTCTTAGCTTCCTCAGTAGCTACAGAAGCATCACCTTCCTATCACTCAAGACCAGAAAAAGGGTATTACTAACTTGCTATACACTCTAAATTTACAAATTGATACTTTTTATATATAAAGGTATAGAGAAGTTGTGCATTTTAAGATCTAACTTGATGAGAGAAATGGTTTATTAGAGGTTAAGATCTATCATGACACATTAAGAAAAAAGTTAACTTCAAAGCTGAATGTACATCGTTTGAAGTTTGTATACCAAGCTATGGGCAACCAAAGACCTATACCTAACATAACTTGCAAGCATTATCAAAGTCGCAGTTAGAAAATAAAACTATCTAATCTGTATGCATTATCAATGAAATCGGAACAATTAGACATGACAAAATAAACACTACAAACATTCCAATCACATACAACACCATTGCTATGCAACTTAGAGAAACAATGATTGAAGCAAAAGAGTCACCTTAATGAAGCCAATCTCCTTGGCATTGCTGCGGAAGCACTGCCTGCAACACATTAGCCCGTACTTGCGGATCAAACCGTGAGAGTTCCTGCAAACTCGGCTTCCAGAACAAAAAAAAGTTCAGAGAATCGTTAAATTTTAGACCTGATTCGCACATCTAAACAATCAGACACCACAAACAATGAAAGAAAGGGCGGATGAGGTACATACCAAAGGCGAGAGCCCGGACCATAGCTCTTGGGATGCGAATTTCAAACGTTCGAGTGTCCCATCTTCTCACTTGAATGAAGGTATAAAGAGCAGTCGTCAAAACAGAAATCTGAACAATAGAACGCATCTAGAAGTGAGAAACATGGGTGGCGATCAACAAATTAACCGCTGCAAGTTTTTATTTTAATACCTATGACGACTGTGATGCTTGCAGTCATCACCTCGACAACTGACAGCCCGACAAAGGCCCATGCGCATATTGAGTAAATAGATTTCCGAGACTGAGGACAATTCCATCGGCCATTGCAAACATAACCGACTACATAAATTAAAACAAAGCAGTAACATATCTTATTCTGAAAATGAATCTAAAAATGAATCAAAACATTACCTTAAGAGCCATTGACAACCTTATTCCAAGAATGAATCAAAACATTATTCCAAAAACTTAGCGACAGTCACCTTCGGCTTCTTCTCCTTCTTTTTGCTCTCCTCAACCACGTCATTCCTATTCTCTTCATCCTCACTATTGTCATCGGAATCATCTCTTTTGGCGATGATTCCGATGACAATAGAAACATCCAAAAGATTAGGCATTAAGCATAATAACCAAAAGGATATATTGAGTTGCTGTCAAGGAGATCTTAAACATAAAACATACTCTTGATGAATCAGGCAACTTCACTTTTACTCCCTAAACCCTAAAAAACACACACATTCACTTCCTACTAAGGAATCAACTATTCCAATAATTTCTTAGGTCAGCAACAAATGCAAATAGAAGAATTCCTCTCTTAACCGAATTCAGCTTAAACAACAGAAAACAATAGTGCAATCGAACCAACTCCGTGAAAGAAGTTAAAGAGCGGATACAGTACAGATTAGGGTTTCCTTCAAAATTTCAATGAACAATTACAGTTGAATAAGCTAAATGAACCGCTAAGTTCCAGATCTGTACATGAAAGATGAAGAAAAATACACCGATTCGAAAGCTACAAAGGAGAGGAAGGGCAGATGAGGTACATACCAAAGGCGAGAGTTAGCAGATCCGTTCTGAAGAGGCTTGTTCTCGTTTTTGTTCTGCTGCGGCTGGTTCTTGCGACATGACTCCCTCGAAGCTTCCGTTCTCCTCCTCAAAAATCTCAGATCTGAAACAGATCTTCCACGCCTTCGAGAATTCGTCAATGGAGACGATGGTAGACGCAGCTTTACACGAATGCGAGAGATCTCCAAGCAAAGGAGAGAGTAAACGTTGCGTCGGATCGGCCGAAGACATGATCGACTTCGCCTCATCGATTCTGGAGAGTACGAATGGATTGCCTGCAAACCCTAACTGAAAGGAAAAAAAGCCCATCAAGAGGCCAAACTGAGGCCCAATATTGGCCCAATCTGCATAATAAAGAATTTAATCCGAAATTTAGAGTTTAGTTGAGGCATTCAATTTTGGAGTAGTATTTATTGTTTGGAATTTATTACCGATTATTTAGCTTTATATTATATTAAGATTAGGATTAAGATTATAGAATATAAAATTTTTAAAAAAAATTAACTTAGAATCTACCTTAGCATTCAACTCATTTCACTTGTGATCCTGTATATATTGCTTAACTGTTTGTGCAACAATCAAACTAATTTCTACTATCCTTCATTCATATTTCTATGCTAACAGAATATTATTCTTTCTATTTATTACAGCGGTGCAATGGTGCATGTATTGATCATTAGGGGTATTGATCATTAGGGGTATTGAGCATTAGGGGTATTGAGCATTAGGGCTCTTTGATTACTGCATGGATTCAATCCATACCTACATATATATGGAAAAAATGTAAAAAAAGAAAAATGTATAAAGTTCAAAAATCACCATTTAAAAAAATTGTGTGTCTGACTTTTGAACATTCTTATGGTTCCAATGGTTGCAAGTGAGGAGGATACACCTATTGGAGCTATGCTTGGATTCTATAGACTGGGATGGAGACATGGGCTCTTAGAGGAGATAAGGACCACTATTTCATGTCTCAAACACCCTGATATATGAGAGTCAACTCTATATTCTAGTCTTAATCATCTCAGTGTAATCTTTATTTTTGTTTCATTAAGTGTGTTTTGGAACGTCTCACGTATTTGTGTTTATTAGGTCATTTCCTTAGTGTGGAATTCAACTGTATTAAGCTCCCTATCAAGCTAGATAATAACAAGTATAAATTAATATAGCCTATATATTCTGAAACTAATTTCTAGGTATACATCAATCATGTCTAATTGGATTAATTTGTAGTAGCTAGTAGCTAATTTATAGTTAAAACTTATAGTATTTGGATGTATTTTAGGAGCATATATATCTAGTGATTTATGAAACCCTGCAAAAAAAGAAGAAAAAGCAATAGTTGGTCTGCAATAATTTAACAGAAAACATTAACTTCAACATCTCTCAATTTTTTATTTTCCTATTAGTCTATTGTTTTATTATTTAGGAAATTCATGCTTCATATTTGTACATTTTTATGCTTCAAACCGACTCTATGATTTTAGGATACTAAATACAAAGTGAAAACTCTATTCTTTATTGTCATAAGTGAGACTATAAATAAATACAAAGTGAAACTCTATTCTTAGTGTTATAAGTGAGACTACAAATAAATACAAACTGAAAACTGAATTTTTTTATTTAAGTCTAAAGGTGATAAATCTTAATTTAAATACCTTACCTTGAAATAGACGGTTTTCGTAGGAATACATTGTTTGTTGATTTCTTGCAAGTCCACAACCAACTTCTCACTCTTTGTAGATCTGAGAAAAGACATGGCAGAGTAGTACACATATATAAGAATGAACAACTCAAAGAAACTCATATTAATGAGAGAATAGAATTATACACAATATCTATAGATTTGGTGTTGTTGTAGGTATGCAGTGAACATGTTATACAATATGTTAAGTAGATCTTAGGTGCTAGAAGAATGAATGAGGGCTCTATGATGTAGGGGAATAATATGTCTACCTTTTTATCCATGAAAATAACGTTGGTGCTTGCGGATCCGCTTTCCTAAGAACTTTGAACACTCTTATGCAGAACTGAGACCATTGAGAGTGATTTCTGAATAACCAAAACACGTTCTTTTTATTGTGAATGGCTCTAGGTTTGTGATTCTTTGAAAACAAAACATCATATTTATAATGATAAATTAGAGGGAAGAATGGCTCTAGGTTTGTGATTATGTGATAGAGAAACATCATATTTATAATGATACATTAGGTTAATAACAAAGGTGCGGAATCATATCTTTTGTAATTCTGGAACTAAATATTTATTTGTCATGATTTGCTTCCAAATTTTTAATAGTGTATCTTTTGTTATGTATTATTAATTTCCTTTTCAGGCATGGCGATTGATATTTACAGCTTATGGTGAATGTGCTGAGTCGATTCTCTGGAGGCAAGTTCTAAAGCTGGCAAGTTTTAAAGGTGCAGCTACGTTTTTCTATTATTTTTGATATAGGGTTCAGTTTTTTTATGCAGAAATAAGTGTAGTAATGTGTTCAGTTTTTATTATATATTTTCAATTTCCTTTTTCATGCATGGCGTATGATTTTTACAGCTTATGGTGAATGTGCTGAGTTGATTCTCTGGAGGCAAGTTTAAAGGTGCAGAGTACGATTTTTCATTTTTTTGATTTAGAGTTCAGTTTTTTTATGAAGAAATAATTGAAATAATGTGTTCAGTTTTTGGTCTTTTGAGGTCTCATATTTGTGTAATTTATGCAGTTTCATATCAGGTCTTTAGTTAGGTTAAAATGTAATAATGTCTTCATTTTTATGTTTTTCAGTTAATTTTTTTGCATTACAGGTTTAAAGCATTTTCTCTTTTAGTTCATATCATCAAACTTGATTGTTACGTGTTAGTTTTATACTGATTTTAGGGCAACTGTTTATAACCTTTTAGGGCTATTGGTTAAAAAATGAATTAGCAAAAAATGTTTCACACGTCAGTTTTCATAAAATTTACCAAAAATAACGGAATTCGGTGTTGTACACTTGCCAAAGATATGAAAACACACAGTTGTGTTACAATAATTTTTTGTGGAAAAAAAAAGAAAAAAACAACGAATTGCGGTAGGACACGTGGAAAACAGGTGGAGTGGCTGAAAAGCCTTCTTGACACGTGACGTGGCATAGCTGGACGTGGCATAGCTGGGGTGGGAGTAAGGTAATTTGCTTTAGTAATTATATAGAGATTAGTCCGAGAAGAGCGAAATGAAAGCCAATACAGTGGTTCATTTTAACATAAATCCATTTAGTTCCACTCAGTGATGCTGAAGCGATGTCCAAGAGTTGGCGTCAATCCAATCAAAAGCAATTGGCGCCAAAAAAGCATCAGGAATTCCAAACGAACTCACCAACCCACCCGCATGTGGCCTCACTTCACTGCACAGTTTCCTCACTTCTCCCCGCACCAATCCCGCCTTTTCAGGCGACAAGTAACCATACCGAAGGAACGAAGCGTCTTCATCCATGACCGTCAGCGCATACAGAGCTCTCAGCAAGCTCAAAACCTCCTGTATTAATAGAGGGACAAATCAAGTTTGGTCAAGCTTAATTATAAATAATATAATTACCTTGAGAGGACCAGCATTAGAATTTTCTTCTGCATCTATGAAGTTAAGCAAGATTGCTTTGTCTGCAAAAGCTCTGCCAAGATCCTCAGCAAGCTGATAACTCTGTTCATTATAACAAAACCACACAAAATTATAAGTTCAAGGAAGAAAACAGATTGTACACAAGATTTAGCACAAGGAAGAATCTTACAAGAGCCAAAGCATACTGTCTACTTTGTCCTTGCTTTTGATGCAGAGATATTTCTTCCACGAAATGCTTCAGTAAATCTCGCTCCCTCAAACAGAAAACATCAGTCTGGCCATTCAAACCAAATTAAACATCTATGAACACATGAGTTAACAAAGATGATAAATCGAAAAGGTTTTAAAATTGTACTTGGAATTGGCTGCATCTCAAATTAGACTCTGTGAGCTGATCTGGGATGACGGGACGGTCTCCATTCATATGCTCCAGCCAAAGTCCCTTCAATGGTCTTTTCTGCTTATGCGCAGCTGTAAATTCTGACAACAGTGCTTTGCTCACCTGCTTATATGAACTTGTTAGGTAAATTTTCAATGTTTTTTATAACTTCAAAACAGTTTTTTTTAAAGTAAAACTGCCTACTCAATGAAGATATTAGATGATTTCCATGTAATTTAAGAAAGCAGTACCTGTTGCATGAGAATGTTATTGTCACCTTCAAAGGTTAACTGCACGTCATACTCGCTTTTCAAGTGACCAATTCGATTTTCGGTCTTCACACCTTGTCCTCCACACGCTTCACGACATTCCTATAGGATCATAAATTAACTCATTTAGTTTTAGATATCAATTTTTAAGGAAAACTATTAAAAGTGATGCTGGTAATAATGGTAACCTGAAGAGTACGCATATTGTGCCAGGTTAACGCAGCTTTCAGTGCACTTGAAACTACATGAACTGTTTTGTTGGTTTCAGGAGTCCTTTTCACATATATGGACTTCAAATAGTTTGCAGCAAAGCTCATAGCATAGCTGTAACAAAAAGTAAAAGTAAAAATAGAAATAGATTTGATTTGATTTGATTTCCTGCTTGTTGTAATGAAAAAGTCAGCAGGAAAGCTAATACCTTACTTACGTCTTTGCAAGTAAAGGTAAGAGACGACGCTGGTGACTAGGGTAGTCAAGCAACAGTACTTCTGGTTGATTAGGGACAAGACTGAATGCTCGCCTTGATAATGAGTACCTTACAGCAATGCCCAAACCAACCTAGCCAGAGTAAAAAAGTTGTCAACATTTATAGTTCACTCTATAAATGCATTATTACGGAAGCTGTGAAACTTCGTGGGCCCATAGGGACAACCACGGACTGGACTGGGGGCGCGCACAACACAAGCGCATATGCGCATTAGGCCCAATAGATAAGCCCAACGAGGTTCCACCCTAAAACCAATTGGCAATAGGGGGAGTAATCCATTAGCTTATATAGTGGGCAATCTTTATAACTCAAACCCGATGTGGGAATCCTTTCTAACAGAAGCCATATAAAGTTACCTTAGCTATGTAAACCGCAGTGGCAGCTATATTTACACGGCCTAATGTCAATGGAGCGAGAAATGCTGCAAACCTCTGTGGAAAAAATCATAATCAGATGATTAGGATACTAGTTGACACTTAAATACTTGATAGTACCCAAGGTTAGTGTTTAATCCAAAAGAACACCTGATCTGGATCTTTAATGTCACTTTGGTATTCTCCATCTGCTGAAACATCAGCAACTGAGTTGAGCAAATTTTCTCTAGGCACGCGGACATTGTCAAACCTACGAAAACAGGAGGACATTCTTCACAAAACCACCCCTAAAGAGGACCTTTTTCTCTTATCCAACACTATTTTGATCACTCCAAAGTTCAAAGTGACAATTTACGATTTAGTTAAAACTTGTAAATGGATACATTATCATTTCTTTATTGACATCATCATTATTGGGTATCAATACCTAAAGGTTTCAGAAAAAAAACTTTCAGATTTTGAAAACAAAAAATAGAACATGATTCTCTTAGAAAGCTTCAAAATAATGATGATTTGAAAAACAAAACACCCTGTTTATAAAGTTATATAACAAAAACAAAAATGTTAGTGAGCATAGCCATTTTGATGCTTAAGATGAGGGAGGGAGCAAAATGAGAGGAAGAGATACCATATACGGCCATTATCAACGCCATTCAACCCAATCTTGTGACCACAATCTGCAATTCGTACATTCGGGCAGACATTACCATTATCACCTCTAATCTGGGCTATGAAAGCATGCACACCTTCATTTTTCCCATTCATATTTAGCTGTGAGAAGACTATTGTATGCGTCGCATGCTACACAACCAATCAAGGCCATTAGCATGACAAAGAAAATAGCTCTGAAGAATTGAATAACTAAGCAATTAATCAGAGGTATACTTACATCTGCTGCTCCGCCTATCCAATACTTTTGAGCAGATTCACATGGAGTGTTGATGACAAACTCCCCAGTTTTTAAGTCATATGTTGTTACAGTTTCGATTCCTCTAACCTAGAACCGATTGCAAAAGCTCAACAAGGAAGCTAGGAAAAGTAAGATACTACTGTACAAAACAAGGAACTAAAGCACAAGCTAGAAATCTACATAGACAGCATTAATCAACTCACATTACTACCGTGCCCCAATTCAGTCATGGCAAAACAGCCTTTGATGTTATAATCTTCAGTGACTTTCAGCCATTTTTCATGGTGACGCTCGGTACCAAAAAATAGGATAGCACTCCCCCTGAAATTCACAACAAAACTTCCATCAGATTTCCATATTTGTAGGAGTAATCTACAAGGCTTTTTATTACCAACTTTTTGATCTGGAATGATATGTTCATACAATTATAATCTGTACATAGGCAAGTAGGATCCTCTAAAAAACCTTGTGATAATAAAGTTTCCACACTCAACAGCATATTGGTTTTAGCAAATTGATTTCAACCAAGACAACTCAGCCTATGAACAGTCCACCTTAGTTTTGCAAATTGATTTTAGCAAATTCCTCAGAAACATTTATCCAACTCAATTTCAAATCATTTGGGGTTTGCCTAATCTTAGCCTCTAACCATAATCAACTGCATAATCAATTGATGGAAAATTTGGAAGTTAGGAAAGGAGCATACCATAGAAAGAAATGAGTACCAATCTTGACAGAAAGAGAGTGATCATACACAGCAATCACCTCCTGCAAAGCCAGCTTCCGGAGCTCAGCATCAACTTCCTTGACTAACCAACCCTTTAAAACACCCTTTTCAAGAAGATACAGGAGCCGCTTCATCGTCGCCTCCCTCTCCTCCTCCATCGTCTGATTATAGTCAGGACAGACGAATACTCTGTTCCCGATTTTCTTAGGGTTGAACAGCTCGCTCTGGATCATCATATTAAACAGCCAATCTCGATCTTCCACGTTGTGGGCGTCGAGGAGACACCGCATCTGCTGCGTGTCGAAGGCGGCGGAGAGCTGCTCCGGGGAAGCCATGGACGAGCAGGAGAGGAAGTTGTGGGAAGAGTAGGTAAATGATCGAGTGTGGGTGTTAGCGGGAAATTTATATTTAGCCTGGTTTCAACTTGCACGTGATCTCACCAAATCCATTTCTATTGTAGGAAATCAAGTATTTTGGGCGTTAGATTTGTGTTTGGTGGGAGGTGAAGAACTTAATGTTATTCATAAACATCTCCCTCATTTCACTAAGACGTCAACATTTTAATATAAACACACTATTATACCCTTCCATCCACGACTTTTCCTTTCTAAATTTTTCAGTCCCCCTCTCTCCCTAATCTCATCCAAACTCAACTCTTTTTTTATTTCTACTTATTTCTAGTGTATCTTTTATTTATATGAATTAAGCTTGTGAATTATTAGTAATCAATTTATACTTAAATTTTGATAGCTCCCTTTTCTCTTTGTTCTTTGCACTGTGTGCTATTGCTGCCTTGTAAGATTTGTTATCCGGCAACCAGTGCCTTCCTCTGCAACCAACCGAATATCATTCTTGCACATAGAATGATACAACTCTGTTAAAAATTCTTGAGATAGATCATTTCCTCCCTATATACACCAATTGTTCTAGATACAAAATTCAAAAGGACCAAAATCAATCCGAAATCCCTAATTAAATTGACGAAACAGATGAGGGAGAGTTGAAAAGAATTAGGGATTAAAGGTAAGTGTTTTCTGATGTTGATGACGACATCAACGACGTTGACTGAAACAACAACGTCGACAGCAGGAACGGACGATGGCAACAACGAAGTCGACGACACATATTGAAGAACTTGATCGTGTTCTGACTAGCTCGCCTTGGGTTAACTCTGGATTTCATTGCCGCTCCAGCTTCCTTGAGAAGTGGCACATCTCGGACCACAAGGTGGGTGTTGTGTCTTTGTTGAGGGATTTGGGGAAAGGGAAGAAATACTTCAAGTTCTTCAATATGTGGGCTGATCACCCTAGGTTTTCTGAGGTGGTTGAGGAGGGTTGGACTACGGTTGAGAGAGGCACTTTCCAGTTCAGGTTGGCCAAGCTTCTGCAGGGGTTGAAGAGACCTCTAAAGGGGCTCAACAACAAGGAGTTTGGCCACATTTCCAGGCAGGCTGCTGATGCCAATAGGGAGCTTGCTCGGGTCATTGCTTGTTTGAGTGAGTCTCCGGATTCTGTGGATGGCAGGAGAGAGGTTGAGGAGGCCAAGGCCAAAGCCAAGAGGCTTAACAAGGTTGAGGCTTCCTTCCTTGGCCAGCAGGCCAAGGCCAAGTATACCCTCCATGGGGATCGGTGTACTAGGTACTTCCACTCACTTATGAAAGCGAATGGCAAGAGGAACCACATTGCTTCTATTTGCAAGGCTGATGGGACCAGAACCAAGTCCTCTAAGGAAGTTCATGACGAGTTCATTGGCTTCTTCAAGAGTCTTTTTGGTTCTGAGATTGGGGTGGTGCTTCCCAGTGCCACTGATTTTGCCCAGGGACCGTTGGTCAGTGCTGAGGAGGCTTCTATGCTGGTTGGGGCTGTGTCCAATGCTGAGATCAAGGAGGCTATTTGGGCTATTGGGGTGGACAAGGCACCGGGGCCCGATGGCTTCAATGCCAAGTTCTTCAAGACCACTTGGGACATCACTGGGGCTGAGGTCTGTGCGGCGATCAAGGAGTTCTTTGCTTCGGGGAAGCTTCTGAAGTCGTTCAATCACACCATCGTTTCTTTGATTCCTAAGGTGGAGGAGCCGGATCGTGTGGAGAATTTTAGGCCCATTTCCTGCTGTAATTTGGTCTATAAGATCATCTCCAAGATTATGACTTCCCGCCTTAGTATGATTTTAGGGACTTTGGTGGATCAGGCTCAAAGTGCTTTTGTTGGGGGAAGACTCATGTCAGACAACATCTTTCTGGTTCAGGAGCTGCTCAGACGCTACAATGTGACTAGGGACACCCCGCGGTGCTTCCTTAATGTGGACCTCGCCAAGGCTTATGATTCGGTTTCTTGGGACTTCCTGCGCTTCACGCTTGGCCATCTTGGTTTCCCGCCCAAGTTTATTTCTTGGGTGATGGAATGTGTTTGCTCTCCCACCTACTCCATCAAGGTTAATAAGGGCATTCATGGTTTCTTCCCGGGTAAAAGGGGCCTTAGGCAAGGGGATCCCTTATCCCCTCTCCTCTTTGTCCTATGCATGGAGATGTTCTCCCGCTTAGTCAAGAAGGAGACCTCCTGTAGTTCTTTCCACTTCCATCAGCACTGTGAGAGCACCAGGCTCACTCATTTGACTTTCGCTGATGATGTGGTCATGTTCTGTAGGGGAGATAGGGGGTCTACTGATGTGCTTCTGGGGTGCCTCCGGAAGTTTGAGGTTATGGCTGGGCTGAGTGTGAATGTGGGAAAGTCGTCTATGTTCTTGGCTTCGGTTGAGGATCCTGTGAGCTCTTCCTTGATTGAAGCTTCTGGTTTCAGAGTTGGTACCTTCCCGTTCAGGTATCTGGGGATCCCTATCAACCCCCATGGTCTCAGGAGTTTGGACTTCAAGCCTCTGCTTGACAAGATCAGTAACTACCTCACTGCGTGGACTAAAAAGTCTATCTCTTTTGCTGGGAGGCGGGAGCTTATTGCGTCGGTATTACAGGGGGTCGAGGGATTCTGGTTGTGTATCTTGCCCATTCCTGTGGGTGTTCGGAAGAGTCTGATTAGCATGTGCCGGGGCTTCATGTGGAGGAGGCCTAAGGTGAGATGGGATGAGGTGTGCAAGCCAAAGAAGGAAGGGGGCCTCGGTCTCCTTGATATTGGTATTTGGAACCAGTGTTTCATGATCAAGCACTTTTAGCACATCCTTAGCCAGAGGGATAGTATGTGGACTCGCTGGATTCATCATAGGTACCTAGGGGTTGTTGGGCCGCTTGAGTGGACTGTGCACAAGCGTGACTCTCCGTTGATCAAGGGTATTCTGCATGCTCGGGACATGGTTGTTCAGCTTGATAGTAGAGTTCTCAATGTCGAGGAGTCTCTCTTAGAGTGGTGCAAGCTCGGCCACTTTAAGGTTTCCTTGGCGTATGAGGCTCTACGCACGAAGCGGCCTACTGTCAGATGGTATAGAGAGGTGTGGGCTAGACACAACACGCCCAAGCATATGCTCCTTCTTTGGTTGGCTAACCTCGGGAAGCTGTCTACGTATGATCGCCTGTCGTTCCTGGACGTTCACCCGGGGTGTCGGATGTGTGGGGCTGCTCTGGAGGACCATAAGCACCTGTTCTTCGACTGCCCTTACTCAGCTATCATTTGGAGAGAGGTCAGAGTCAGATTTGGGATACCGGCTACTGCTTCGTCGATCAAGTCTTCTCTTCGCTGGCTTCGGAGGCGCGCTTCTACTCGTGACTGTCTCGCCCATGCTCATGTATGTTCCCTTTCCTCTACTGTTTATTACTTATGGCATGCTCGGAATTCTCTTATTTTTCAGGGCAACCAGATTCCTCGGGAGGACATTGTGCGCTTGATTTTTGTTAGTGTTTTTAGACTTTTGCATGAACGTTTCCCGCCTTGCATGGTTATGGGTTTGTAGTTTGTTTATTTGGTTGTTTGTTCGTTTTTGTTTGTTTGTTTGTTTGTGTTTGTTTGGACTTTGTTTACTTTGATATTTTGTGTGCTTTTGTTTTGTGTAGTTTGGAGGGTCTGTGTACCCTTCCATATACACCTGGTTTGGTTTTTGTGTAGCTTGGACGGCTTGTGTGCCTCTCCATATGCACTTTATCTTGGTTTGTGTAGATTGGATGGCTTGTTTGCCTACCCATATGCACCTTGCACACAGTTTGGAAGGCCTACGTGTCTCTCCAAGTGTGTTTTGTTTATTGCTTTGAACTGATTTGTGTACTGTTTCGTTACCCTCTTTTGTAGGGTCATATTTATAAAATTTAACCGAGGGTACCGTCCCTCTTTAAACCAAAAAAAAAGAAACAACGTCGAACCAGGGCTGAATAAAACGGGGTCCTCTTTGAGCAATTTTTTTTTTTACACCTAGTTAAAATTTTACTCGGCAAATGTGTTTTATCTAATTTTATAACCCGGATTTCAAATAGTATAGTAATTTTATAATCCAGAGTTTTCAAAACGGAGGTAAAAAATAGAAAAAAGTTCCGGTGAGAACAAAGCTTAAGGTAGGAAAAACGAAGATTTTCGCGTTCACAGATAACAAGCTAATATTCATAATTTGAGCAGTAATGTTAATAATCCGAGTGATAAAAAATTTTGATGTCATTTTGAGAAAAAAACAAAAAATACAAAGTTTCCAGTAATTACAAGTATGCCACCGCATCCCTCACTAAAAACGTTCAAAAAAATTTATGGCCCAGATTATGAACATTACCATCTAGAATATGAATATTGACGTGTAATCTGTGAACACGATCTGTTCATTTTTCCTACGTTAAGAGTTATTTGCACCTGAACTCGTAAAAAGTATACCTTATAGTCAGTATTTTACAGAAGCATATAAATTCAAATTTAAGCTCCAAGCCATAACATTTTAAATTGGTGTAAAAGTTAAATTTTTAGGCTCAAAAGTTTATTCTTTTCTAGCAAAAGTTAATGAGGTTTTGACTAATCTTCTTTATGTTAATCTATTTATCAATCAACCCAAATGTCCGATTCCTCACAGGATAATCAACTCAAATAGCCAATCTCTCACACCCTCTCACACGACAAAAGAAGAACTGCCTTGTACATGTTACGGTTTGCAACTATAACTTGTCACCGTCATTGCATACTACATATTGTAATGCCTTGAATCTGAATCACACATTGTAAAAGTTAGACACAATGTAATATGAAATCTATCATTCCGCATCCTGATAAAATCCAATCTCATTCTCTTGATGGATATATGATGCACCCCTGCCTAGCTCCATGACTAGCCTAGTGGCTCCTCCGAGGTTCACTCCACACACCCGGAGAATCCTGGCTGAAATGAACAAGGTGTATCTCCAAAGCACCAAGACTCAACCCAAGTTGAGGTTAGGTGCCCGGAAGAGAGTCAAGCGCAAGAAGGCGCCATGTCATGCCATGACACTTAGGCCACGCCAACGCTCTCCAAGCCAAGCTTCCAGCCATGCTAGATCCAAGACACCCAACGCCCGGACAACGACCACTTGCGCCCGGCCAGCGGTGCCCATCAAAGTGGAGCTCGAAGACTTCTCCGAGCGTCTGTCCACTTTTGTCGAGCCATCTTCTGGCCTTTTCCATGGACCACCTCTAGGGTTCGAGCGCACCACTGAGCGCCCGTGGAAACCTCCAGCCAACCCTCCAACGCCGAGAAGCCTCCGCCCGCGCCGGCGCCCAAATCACATAGCCTTGATGAAGGCTCATCTACAATTCCAGCTCGGGCGCACAAGGGCCCACATTGAGCGCAACCCCCTAGTTGTCAACGAGTCTGGACTGAGCGCCTTGATAGCCCTTCTCCGCGCCGAGATTGCTCGAAGGTGAAATTCATTACAACTATTTGGTTTTGTTGTCTTTATTTGTTTTTGTTGTCTCAAACATTAGGTTGTCTTTATTTGGGATTGTTGTCCCTATTTGCATTTGTTGTCTCTATTTGGGATTTGTTGTCTCGGTCCCATGTTCAAAGACTTTCCATTTTTAGAAAGTTGTCCGTCTCGGGTTTTGCTAGCGTTTTAGAACTTTCTATTTTTAGAAAGTTTCTAAATATGGAGTGGTCCAGCCTTGCATGGTTTGGGCTGTCCTATTGGGTTCTTGGCACTCAAGCCCAAGCTCGCCCAAGCACTAGCCCAACCCTAGCCGTCGCCTCCTTGTTTTGCCCTAGGTTTAGTCGTCTTGCATTGTTTTCTCTTTATAAGGCTGCAGCCTCCCTTTGTAATCTTCACGTTTAGCTTTGAATTCAAGAACCTTTGTTGAGACGAGTATTCCTCCATCTTCTTGAACTAGGCGTTACAAATCCTCCGGGCTCTGTCTTCTCATCTCCTTCACCATAACTTCTAACCTCTTTCGTCTACATCCCTAGCCAAAAGTTCCCATATCTTCTAGCCTCTTTCCTCTACATCCCTAGACAAAACTTCCTTTCGTTTGAGTGTCCCTCAATCACCATTGCCGAACCTTCACCAACCATCTTGTCGAGTGCTACTCTTCATTCATATCCCAATTCGTCAAGGAAACTTGACGTCTATATCCAATCAATTCCGCTGCAAACTCCCATCTCTACCTACGAACCCCCTCAAAAGACATCCATCCAACACTTCCAAGGTATTTTGTCAAAGATCTTCGAGCGCAATTGGCTTCCCGGAGACCAGGCGCGCATCAACTGGCATCAGAGCAAGGTTATCTTGTAAGTGTTAATTGTCTTTTACAATCTATCCTTTCAATTCACTCGTTATTCATTCATCTTTCCATTCCTCCATTGCTGAATTTTTTTTTTCTCACCTCCATTGTTGCTCACGGCTTTTGCCATAAAAATTGTCCAAAAAAATTCAAAAAAATTATTCACTTCCCTAGGAGATCTTTCTTGTGAAATACTTGAAGATATTGAAAGATATTGGCCGAAAATACTTAGCCCTTGACCTAAGAGATTGCCGAAAATATTTGCTTGATTTTCTTGTTAGAATCTTTGTATATATTTTCATATCCTTTTGTTAAGATAAGTTTATTGTTGAGATTTGATTTGTTATCTTTTTTGGCCGATTACTCTCTCTCCTATCTTGAGCATATCTTTTGCTTTCTTGCTGCATATATCTCGAACCATAACAAAATCAAAAGATCATATCAAAAGTCGAGATCTATTATAAAAAAAAAAGGTTAAGTCAAAAGACTTCTAGTTCGGCCAAGGCACAGCACAAATAAGGTAACCCTTGAGTCTACACTGTGTTTGGTTCGTCCATTTCTGATCTCCCCATCGTCTAGAGTCGCTTGATAATTCATCTTGTCTTTGCATGATACTTTCTTGCATTTGTGATTGATTAGTTTGCATAAGTTACTTGCTGGATTTTCTTGCATTGTTTTTCGGTTGTTTCTTGAGACTATAGCCAGCCTGAACCGCCAAACGGCCAGCCAAATTAGACACCCTCGAGTGCTTTGTTTGGTTACTTGTTTAGACGGTTACACTTGCTTGGTTTCATTTCTTTGTTCTTTCTTTTGTGCACTTGATCTATCGCCATGGCTATCTCTATAGGTACCTTCACTGACCCCGAGGATCAAATCAACTCAGGCAACAACAACAACCAACCCCTTCTTCCCAACCCACCACAAGAGACAACCCAAGTTGAAGACGCAAACACACGAGCTGCGCAAGACTTGGCTGAGGCTCTTGATGAGATTCGAGCCTTGAGGCAAAGGATGGCCTATTTGGACCAAGAACATCGAGCTCTTTCAGTCACCCTTGCCCCGCCTCAAGCAACCAACCAAGTTGTCCATGCAACACAACAACTTCCGGGGCTTGCTATTCAAAACTCCCATCAAGTGCAGGCACCTCGGCTTCCACAGGACAAAGGTAAATCTGTAATGCCTTCAAGCTCTCAACAACATCCCCTAAGGCGACTCAACTCTATCATTGAGAGTCGCCAAGAAGGAGAAGATGATCGCTTCAGACCCTTGCGCTCACCACTTCAAACCAAGAGCGAGGGCCACACAAATGAAGGCGGTCATCAAGACTAAGAAGAGCGATCTGCAGAGCGCCACAAAGCACATCAAAGGGAGCATGAAAATGCTCATGAAAGGGAGCTAGAGCGCCCTGCACAAGTGCTTAAAAGTGCTCAGCGCCGAGTCACCGAGCGCTCACCTGAGCGCAGACGAGACGGCTCCGGACCCTCCCGGCGCCATAGGTCAAGGCGTGACTCTGCATTTGATGTCGAGAAATTTGCTCACTTTCAAAGTCCAAGGAGTCCATGGGAACCACAAAGTGACGAAGACTCCCAAGGTACTCATTCGCGGGATGGCTTCAAAGAATTTGACTCCGACGGCTTTGAAGACGCAGGTAAGTATAATCCTCGTCAATTTCATCCTCCTTTACGAGAACCTATTGAGAATTTGCAGGTGACTAGTGACTACATCCCCTCTGAGCACAACACCATGATGTGCCCGGGAATGGATGCTAGACGCCCGGGGCAAGCTGATCGACGCCCGGGGCAAGCTGATCGACGCCCGGGCATTGGCTATAGGCGCCCGGATGAGCGCAGGGGCGAGAGACGAGGCGTTGAGCCTCGACACCTTGACCGGATGAGGCACATGCCTCATGAACTAAGACGCCAGCCAGCTGGAGATAGTTCACCTCCTACAAGTTCCGAGGATGGAGATCCTAGAGACCACCGTCGCCGAGGAGAAAGGAATAGAAATGAGCGTCACCATGCTACGAGTGACGATGACATTCCTAGACTCCGAGGAAGCCGACGTGACGGAAATGATGAGCGACGCCCTAATGTCCAAGGACATCGAGATATTAAGGTAAAGATTGAACCCTTTCCTGGTGATTACGACCCTTCTTTCTTTCTTGAGTGGACGCAGGCAACAAAGTACGTCCTAGATCATTGTCACTATGATGAGTATGAGAAGGTCGAAGTGGCAACACTTCATTTCACCGGGACTGTGAGGACATGATATCATAGGCTTGTCCAAGATAGACAGAGACGCAATCTTCGACCTATTCGACAATGGCATCAACTTGTCTTTGCTATGACAAGGAAATATGTCCCGGACGACTTCAAGAACAAGATGAAGTTGGAGATTGCAATGTGTAGACAAGGAACGATGACACCATTGGAGTTCTTTGCAAAGTTGGAAGACATGCACTTCAAAGCTGGAGTAAGTGCGTCTCCTTCGACTTTGAGGACAAAATTTTTGAGCGGTCTCAACACAACATAACTAGAGGTCCTTCCCATCAAGGACATCAATAGCTTGACACATGCAGCCATGCAATTGCACAATCAATTGGTTAGGAAAAGAGCATGGCCGGCGTCACAGTCTAAGAGGTATGATTCTACTCCATTACCTTCGGTTTCCACTAATCCATCTTCTTCTAGTGTTTTGAAACCAGGATCGAGCTCAAAAGAGAAGGACAAGGCGGCAATGCCTCCTCCTAAGATTAGTGACATTGAGTGTTACAAGTGTGGTGGACGAGGACACATTGGACGCAACTCCCCTAATCCCAAGAAGGTCCTAATGACTCAAAATGGTGAATATGAGTCATGTGAAGAAGAAGGAGACAACGAGAAAGAAGAAGTGGCTACGGCCTTGACCTTGGTGGCTGAATCCGAGGACTATGATGCTTATGCTTGTCATCCACAAGCAACAAATGATGGCATGGCTCTTGCCCTAGTGACAAGACGCACCCTGCATGTCAAGGAAGCCCCACACCGCGAGCAAAGGTCTAATTTGTTCCAATCTACTTGCGTGGTGAATGTCAAAGGTAAGAAGGCGAACTTAAGTTTGATAATTGACGGCGGTAGTTAATAAGCAATGTTTGATTGCTTTTTATATTGAGAACTATCATGATGAAGTACTTTGTGATGTGGTTAAAATGGATGCTACACATATCTTGTTAGGTACGTCGTGGCAATTTGATAGGAAAGTATTTCATAATGGCTTTGAGAATGAGTATACCTTTACTCATAATGATGTACGTGTGAGGCTTTTGCCTATGTCTCCTAACCAAATTTTGCAGGACCATAAGACTAGGAAGGCAGAGACGGAGCCTCAACCAAAAGTACAAGCCATGGTGCGCATGCACAAAATTGCTGAGAAATTCCAAAGCTTGGCCAAGCAACACAATTGGTCTTTCGACCCACTTAAGATGGTTGATGGAATTTGGAGTGAGCACGTTGCACAAAGAAGGTTGGAAGCCACTGAGTTTGGAACTACGAGACCAATGTCGGCGCCTAACCTAGAGATAGAAGAGATCACAGGCGTTCTCCCTAACCACTCGGGCGTTTTGCAATCTGTTTCGAGCACTTCTCATGAAATTCAAGCCACATGCTGCGTGCCAAATATTGCTCGGGAAATTGTCAAAAGCGCCCAGCCCATCTGGCCAATGGTTGCTCAGTCGCGTGATGCCCAAAACCCACCAGGCGTTCTCGCCATCCATTCAGGCAACTCGAGTTCTGTTTCGAGCGTTTCTCATGATTCAATGGACGCATGCTGCGTGTCCAATATTGCCCGGGAAATTGTTCAAGGCGCTCGACCATTCTGGCCACCTTTTTCCTCCCCACGTGCGCCGCCAGAACCTCAATTCTAATTCTATGGTTTTGGTAAACATTCTTTCCCTACTTTTACACTTCATATTGCTTTGGGAAATGGTGTTTTCTTGCAGCTTGGGACGGACAAGAACGTCATTGGAGCAAGTCTCAATTTGCGTGAAACGGGGACGTTTCACAACCAGGTGGGGGAGGGTGATGCGTCCCTGCCTAGCTCCATGACTAGCCTAGTGGCTCCTCCGAGGTTCACTCCACACATCCGGAGAATCCTGGCTGAAATGAACAAGGTGTATCTCCAAAGCACCAAGACTCAACCCAAGTTGAGGTTAGGTGCCCGGAGGAGAGTCAAGCGCAAGAAGGCGCCATGTCATGCCATGACACTTAGGCCACGCCAACACTCTCCAAGCCAAGCTTCCAGCCATGCTAGAGCCAAGACGCCCAACGCCCGGACAACGGCCACTTGCGCCCGGCCAGCGGTGCCCATCAAAGTGGAGCTCGAAGACTTCTCCGAGCGTCTGTCCACTTTTGTCGAGCCATCTTCTGGCCTTGTCCATGGACCACCTCCAGGGTTCGAGCGCACCACTGAGCGCCCGTGGAAACCTCCAGCCAACCCTCCAACGCCGAGAAGCCTCCGCCCGCGCCGGCGCCCAAATCACATAGCCTTGATGAAGGCTCATCTACAATTCCAGCTCGGGCGCACAAGGGCCCACATTGAGCGCAACCCCCTAATTGTCGACGAGTCTGGACTGAGCGCCTTGGTAGCCCTTCTCCGCGCCGAGATTGCTCGAAGGTGAAATTCATTACAAGGCGCACCTATTTGATTTTGTTGTCTTTATTTGTTTTTGTTGTCTCAAACATTAGGTTGTCTTTATTTGGGATTTGTTGTCCCTATTTGCATTTGTTGTCTCTATTTGGGATTTGTTGTCTCGGTCCCATGTTCGGAGACTTTCCATTTTTAGAAAGTTGTTCGTCTCGGGTTTTGCTAGCGTTTTAGAACTTTCTATTTTTAGAAAGTTTCTAAATATGGAGTGGTCCAGCCTTGCATGGTTTGGGCCGTCCTATTGGGCTCTTGGCACTCAAGCTCAAGCTCGCCCAAGCACTAGCCCAACCCTAGCCGTCACCTCCTTGTTTTGCCCTAGGTTTAGTCGTCTTCTTTGCATTGTTTTCTCTTTATAAGGTTGCAGCCTCCCTTTGTAATCTTCACGTTTAGCTTTGAATTCAAGAACCTTTGTTGAGACGAGTATTCCTCCATCTTCTTGAACTAGGCGTCACAAATCCTTCGGGCTCTGTCTTCTCATCTCCTTCACCATAGCTTCTAACCTCTTTCGTCTACATCCCTAACCAAAAGTTCCCGTATCTTCTAGCCTCTTTCCTCTACATCCCTAGCCAAAACTTCCTTTCGTTTGAGTGTCCCTCAATCACCATTGCCGAACCTTCACCAACCAGCTTGTCGAGTGCTACTCTTCATTCATATCCCAATTCGTCAAGGAAACTTGATGTCTATATCCAATCAATTCCACTGCAAACTCCCATCTCTACCTACGAACCCCCTCAAAAGACATCCATCCAACACTTCCAAGGTATTTTGTCAAAGATCTTCGAGCGCAATTGGCTTCCCGGAGACCAGGCGCGCATCAATATATCCAACACAATGATGGTGAACCACGTAAATCAATATACATTCGTTTTTGTAACACCCCAAATCCTGGGCGTTACCGCCATGAATTTCCTCTCGAAACTCACCAGGCTAAATACGACAATAAATACGTAACTACAGCGGAAGCGACTATAATACAAAACATTCTAAAACCCAATACGAAAATTATAATAATAAAATATGCAACTCTAGACACTAAACTAGCACCACTGTCGAGCACCTCCAACTCCTCCATATAGCTACCAAATTGTACAAGCTAAATACCTGTAACCAACAGAACAAAAAGAAAACCCTAGAGTAACCTGGGTTAGAAGTTGGGATCTCAGGGGATGAACCCGCAATCAAACTACATCTCAAGAAACTAAACTGCAATTTACATACAACACATAAGCCAAAGCATAAACGCAGTCAACATATCAAACTCACAACGATTCTTAACAAGCACAGCGGAATCAACACTTAGTCAAACACACAAGATATCAAATCACAATGCACCTCACGCGCTCACCCACATACAATCAATCATACAATGCAACACATCATTAGATAACACCACTTTAACACAAGCACACACAACATCGACTTATCAACCACAAAAACATCAATAATAGAAGCAAATTTTAATCTACCATACAAAGCCAAACAACAACTCGACACATTAGGCATCACAACTAGTCGCATATAAAGGTAATCACATAAAACATTTATACACTTAATCCAAATTACAAACAATGAAACACACAACATTACAGTCAGAGTCCATCAACGCAATCGTCAAGCGGGCCAGTCTGAGGGAAGCAACTAAGTAAGTCGGGGGATGACTCACCTCAAATCCAAGCAACCCATATCATACTAAGATCCATCTTCATCGAAAACCAGGCCTAAACAAGCCATATATATACAAATCATAAATCAACACAAGACACTCTTACAAACGAAAGATCATAAATTTCAGGATCTAATAGTCAACTTGTAAAATATCAAACGTATATCAAACAACGTCATAAAATCATCAAACTTTCCAGATCTATTTCCTCAGAGGTTACGAACTTAACGCTTCAAGAATCATCTCAATCCGATATCAGACGAAAGCTATATAATCAATAAACTCCATGACTGTCCACTGCGTTTCAGATACGAGCACTACTTAGTTTTCCATATAATTACTTAATCTAACATTCCTTAAAAAATCATGAAATTACTTATACATAAACTAGACTTCAAGACTATTCCATCTATATATCATAGACCTTGTTCCGATTTAACCTCATTTTTGTATGAATTTCTAAAATCAATTGCTAGCCCAGTTTTTGAGACATATCCGAAAATCACTATGAATCTCTATCCCATTCAAGACGCAATCAAATGCTACAAAACTTTATATCAATCATCTATGATATAAGTTCCATCATCTCTATAATTTACATAGACTTACAAGCCCCTTAATCTATCCAAATCACCGAGTAATAGGCTACAATTTCTCAACCATCATCATTATTACATGTATCACTCACCATAGCATATAATCGGTATATAATCCTCCATCTCACAATTAAATATTCTAAATCAGAGATGGAGACTACTACTATAAATCGGTATATAATCCTCCGTCTCACAACTAACCTAAACCATGCCACATGATCGCAGAGTGAGGAGATGATAATAAACATATACTAATCGAAGACTTCTATGTATGCTTACCAATTTTTTCTTGAGCACCTGTCGATGCGTAATTTGGGTTTTGCTTTTAAGAGACTAAGTTTACATGCTCACCCAAACTATATATACCACGACAATATATAAAAATTAATTTTCATTTTCTTAAATAAAACACTTATATATTGTAATTTTGGTAAGATTAAATCGTCCAAATAAATTAACTATGTATAAAGATTAGGGATATTACAGTTTTCATTTTCCGTTTGTTTGTCTCTCTTAATCCGCGTAACACCGCATTTGCTTATTCCAAGCATTGAACATAACTATATGAAAACTTTGAATATTATTACTTCTAAAGTGTATCAAAATAATGAGATTCGACAAACAATTAAAGATTAATAAACAAGAAGCCTGAAGAACATTAAGTGATCTAGTCCCATGAGTCACAATACAATGAATACAAACCAGTGTATCATGAGGAATCAACCAACTAACAAAACAAGAATAACATATTTTGCAACATAGAGATCAAACATATACCTATTAGAATAAGGAATTCTCCAACCTTTTCTAAACATTCTAAACAATACAATGATACAAGCCCTGGCCTATCCGGAGCAGCATCCAGATTTCTTGATAGCAGAGACATCATGGGCACTCATATTAATGGCCTGCCCTTTAGGCAAGGTTGTAGGATCATTAGCCGCTTCAAGTGCCTTCCTCTTAACAATCTTATGAATCTGGCTAAGGACTTCGGTGAAGGCGTCTTCTACATTCATCGACTCCAATGCCGACGTCTCCATGAAAAACGTCTTCTCTCGCTCCGCAAACTCCTTTCCTACATCGGTTGACACCGCTCGCAAGTGGCGAAGATCGGCTTTGTTGCCTACGAGCATTATGACGATGGCGGAGTCGGTATGGTCCCTCAGCTCCTTGAGCCACCTTTCCACGTTCTCGAATGTCACGTTTCGTGTCACGTCGTACACTAGAAGGGCTCCCACGGCTCCTCTGTAGTATGCACTCGTGATTGCGCGGTATCTAAGGGAAACAATTAGTATTCATTTGAACAATATTCGTTAAGAAACTGAAAAACATTAAGGGAGAAACTGGAGAACATCCATCCAAATGTACGACGTATTTGAACATTTAAGCACATTTTGATAAACATCAATCACATATTCACACAAGAATCAAAATACACATTAACATCTAAATTTGCCAAGCCCTTATTTCAGGATGATAATACGACGACATGAATATTTAAATACATTTTGATAATTATCGATCATTAATACATTCGCCCAAGAATATTGATCTAGGAAAGATGGAGAATTTCAAGATTCATGAGTTGGATATTTGAAGAGAAAGAAAGGGAGATACCGTTCTTGGCCAGCAGTGTCCCAGATTTGGGCTTTGATGACTTTCTCATCAACCCGAATGCTTCGTGTAGCAAATTCGACACCAATGGTGGATTTGGAGTCGAGGCTGAATTCGTTGCGGGTGAAACGGGTAAGGAGATTGGATTTTCCGACGCCTGAATCGCCAATCAGCACTACTTTGAACAGGTAATCGTAATCGTCATCTGCTCGGAACCCCATTTTGGTTTTGGCTTTAGTTTTGGTTTTTGGTTTGAGGATAGAAGATGATGATCAGAAGAAGATAGGATCGGTTAATTGGGGATGGGGGGAAATGAATGAAAGTGTTTTTGTGGTTGAATTCAAATGTGTTTGTTGGACGCACATTTGTGGTTTGCAGGGAAATAGCAACGGGAGAATAGATTTGATTCGGTATGCGTTCAAAAGATATCACCCTAGATCGTGCACATTTTAATATTTTTGAGAAAAAATCAACAGACGCATAATGCATACATGTAATCAGTGTTTTATTATTTTAAAGCTAAGCATACATGAATAAGGTTGACCTCAATGTCAAAAAGAGAAGAAATAGAAAGTACGAGAATAGCGGCAAGCCGCCTATATTCGGAATGATTGGCGGAATGATTGGGTCGGGTTTGGATTAGGTAATACTGTATTCGGGTTACCAAGTTTGGTTGCGCGTATCAATGTGTGTTGTACACACGACGATTTGGTAGGATATCTGATATAGGAAGGTTGGTTGTGCGTATCAATGAATAAGTCGTTCGTCGAAAATGTTCGGCAAGATTTGCGCAAGATAGGCGTTTGATATCAGGCTGACAATTATTATACATTTTAAGATAGGGAATTGCTCAAAGAGACAAACACATGAATTTTCCAATATATGAGTCTTTTAGGCCATCCGAGTTCGTTTAAGGTCCGAAAACAACATTTTAATATTTTCTGCAATTTCTATTTCAAATTAAATTCGAATTGGAGTTTCGTTTTAACATTTAAGCACTTTTAGAATGTAGCCGACATTCTCATCTTTTAGTCAAATACTTAGAGCTTTATCTTTCTGGTGGATTCCAGAGCTTTATCAGTAAGATTATTTGCTTGCGTCTCGTGTTTTTCGATTCTGGCTCACTAACTTTTGTGATTCCGAATGCGTCAATATCGACCAAGTATTCCTATCTCAAGATATGGATTTGAAAGCAACTCTCCAGTTTTATTAGCTATACATATTTTATTAGCTATTCAACATAAACAATACGAAAAGATTACAAGAAACCCGAATTTATTACATCTCTACCCTAATAACACGAGTCTAATTTGTTAAAAAAAGGCATTATCAATATTAATGACAAATGTAAAATAAGCTTTCAAAATGGGAGAACACATGGATGATAAGTACATTTTTTTCCCTTGTAAGTAATGGTTTTGTTTTAAGAACAAAAAAGGTTAATAGGAATACAGCTGAGGGATGTCTTGGCTCTCTTTTTCTTCTGCTTTGTTGGTTTTAAAACCACTTTGATGGCCGCATCAAACACTGTCTTCACATTCTGTAAACATGAAAATGAAACTCTTTGACCAAATCAATAAATCACATAAGTAATTTTTAAACTATTACATATGAAATTTTAATTCATAAAACTTAAATTAACCTGTTGTGTCTTGGAACTGCACTCTATGTAAGTAGCTGCACCGATCATCTTCTTCAGCTCCTCACCCTACACATAAGCAATCAAGAAATTTAGGAAATGTAATTCAAATTACTACTGACAAATTTAAAAATAGTAAAGTAGGGAAGAAAAAAAAACAGAGTATTTGCCTGAGCAGTTGAGATAGGTGTTGCTCCAGGATGATCACTCAAAAACTGCTTGTCATCCCTCAAATCTATCAAGCAAAATTTGTAGAAATAGATTAACAATTTTCTGAGAGATTCAATTTTTTACTGACAATTATTAGAGGAGGTTAGTAAAACTCACCAAGTTTTGTTCCAACAAGGACTAAGGGAACATTTGGAGCATAATGTTTTAGCTCAGTAAGCCACTGCATACAATCAAATACTTAAATGACCCGATTTCTCAACATAATCTGGGATTAAGCGTGATTAGTAGAGGCAATTAGATGGTTACCTTCTTAGAGATGTTCTCATAACTGGCCTTGCTGATGAGGGAAAAGGCCAGCAAGAACACATCCGCTCCCCTGTAGCTCAGAGGCCTCAGTCTGTTATAATCTTCCTGCCCTGCACTTTCCAAGAATTTCCGAGCTCAAAAAACTAATTTCCGGGCCAGTTTAAAAAGAGATTTTATACTAGTTCCGAAAATTCGAATTATAAAGTCCACTTTATATCCCGACGTGCTTAAAAACGGGTTATACCTCGTAACGTGTTTACACTTTTTACTCCTTGGAACACCCAGATTATAAATTCCCGGTTAAAACAGTTAAAATCTTTAAATGTCACGTGATAGCGTTTAAAATCGGTGCAAAAACAAATTTTTTGACTTCAAACTAGAGCCTTGAATGACAATAAAATATTAAAATCCAATTAAGAAATCGAGTTATTAGAGTCCTGAAACTCGTAAAAAATTTGTTGTTTTTATATATAGAAACCTGAGGTGTTTTTCTTCTTCTAATTTTCCAATGTCAAAAGCTCTTTTATTAGCAAAATAAAATATTTAAAAACTTCTCACACATCAAAAACTAGCTGAGAGGTAATCTATATATTAAAAAATAAAATTCTTCCTCCTCCACTCAATTTTTTTTATATATATTTTTATATTTTTGGGTATAAACTAACAATTCGGTTTAGGTTCCGGACCGGTTCGTTCGGTTAACCTTCATTTTAACCGTCAGTTCAAGATTACATAATCTCATGAACCTGAACCGCAGAACCGGTAGAAAGGTGGTTTGGCCGGTCTGGTTCCGGTCCGGTCCGGTTTGTCCCGTCCGATTAAGCTTTTAACACCTCTGTGACAATCTGGGAGTCCACGGGCTAGAGAGCAGCGTGGACCGGTTAGATAGACTGGGGGCGTGCACACACGAGCTCATATGTGCATTAGGCCCAAAAGATAAGCCCAATGGGGTTCCACCCTAAAACCAATTGGCAATAGGGGGAGTAATCCATAGACCCAACTTCCGATGTGGGATACGATTCTCAACACACCCCCGCAAGTGCAACGGGCGGAAGCCCAGTTGACACTTGAACACATGGTTGTGGGTGGGCCTTCTCAGTCTTTTTATAGCCAAACCCCACAACCCAAAAGGCCCAGGACAGAACCTGGCTCTGATACCATGTGACAATTTGGGAGTCCACGGGCTAGAGAGCAGCGTGGACCGGTTAGATAGACTGGAGGGCGTGCACACACGAGCGCATATGCGCATTAGGCCTAATAGATAAGCCAAATGAGGTTCCACCCTAAAACCAATTGACAATAGATGAAGTAATCCATAGGCCCAACTTTCGATGTGAGATACTATTCTCAACAACTTGTAAAATAAATCAAACTCACAAGTTCCATGGATATATTAGAGCTATAATTATATGTGATGATGTACCCACCTGCAGTATCCCAGAGACCAAGATTGACTATACTTCCATCAACCACAACATTGGCACTGAAGTTGTCAAACACCGTTGGCACATAATCCTAACAAGAAGAGAACAAACAAGCAATTCAAACTACCATGATCCTTCTAATACTTATTGAAAAAACAAGGCATGCATATTGCATTTGAATGGTATAATCTTACAGTTGGGAAAGTATTATTGGTGTAAGAGATGAGCATGCAAGTCTTCCCCACGGCTCCGTCGCCGACTGTTACACACTTGATGAACCTGGCTGTGCTCATCTTCTTCCTTCCTCCCTAAAATATGGATGAGTAGTGAAGGAGAAAGAGGGGTTTTTATGGTAGAGAGAATGGATAATAGAGGAACTAGCTTTATTTTAGCTGTTCATATCATCTTCTACTTTTGGGTTTTTTAATTAGGCATTGGCTTTACTTGTCTCAGTTGTCTGTGACTTCAAGGAGAAGTCCACCAGCACATATGACCAATAACGTATACGGAAAAAGCAAGTGGCGGTTGGTGTCTATGGGCGTATTTCGTTTGGTGTTAGTTACGTTAAGTGTTGAGCAAGGAATGAAGATACTCATGTCTGATTAAATAGAGGATATGACATCCGCTCACAATAAATTTTACGATACGAAGTGCGAAATTATGGCATTCGCAGTTAATAAGTTAATGTTCATAATTTAGATTGTCATGTTTATCATTCGACGATCAAGTCTGTTTCGGTCATTTTCAAAATAAAAAATGAAAAACAAAGTTCACAGAAAGCAAAATTATCACCGCATGACTTATTTAAAAAGTTCAAAATTGTCATCGCACAGATTATGAACATTAACGTGTAATTTTTGAACGCGAACGTCTTCCTCAATGTTAACGACTTAATACGGCTTTATAAGAAAATATTAAAGATTAGTTACGTTGAGGTCCCACACATGCTTGAACTTCACCTAACAAATGAATTAACAACCAAATAGTAGGGTATACACGAGTTACTACATAAAGAAAAGAAAATGTGCTAGTCTAATTCTTGCTACTAGAGTACTAGGGTTGGTATAGGAAAAAAGATAGCTTAAGCTTGCTTCAAAGGGAATTTTTAAATCTAAGCATAATCAAGGATGATCAACGTACAGTTTCCATTTCATTTATCTTTGGCGTTTTTTTTTCTGTGTCTATAAAGTCGATTTCATTTTTTCAAATTTTTTCTGTGATGTTTGGAAAAATTGTGGAGGGATGAATGTGGTGAGGGATATTGAGAAAGTTGGGTCGCGGTCTGGGAAGACGAGTAAGCAGGTTGTTGACTCAAATATATACATTATATATACATATAATATATATATTTAGGCTGCGTCTAAATGCACACGTTTTTTTTTTTTGCTAAATGCACACTTTTCTGTGCGGTAAAAGTTACAGTACAGAACGGTGCGGTTACTGTTAACGCATCCGTTGTTCCAGGGGCAATTTTGGAATTTTTTTGAAAACGTATATTAATCTTGTGCATTAACTCTTACCGCACAGATCTGTGCGTTAAGATTTACCGCACAGATTTTTTTTTTAATTTTTTGATTTTTTTTTTATTAATCGCGCAGATTTTTTTTAAATAAAATATATCTGTGCGGTAAATATAACCGCACAGATCTAATAATTATCGCTTCAGTCTCATTGCTCTAGTGGTAAGGCCTTGTACATCCTTTGTAAGGTCTTAGGTTCGAGTCTCAGAGGGTGAGAATGATTGAACTTGAGACCTTATGCACAAATATTTGGTGTGAAACCACCACACTAATGAGTTCTCATGATATGTTTATAATTTTATTATTACATGTTACAATAGAACTTGGTTCCATCTTATTTTATTATTAATTTTTTTTTATCTTGATCTCATATAATTATTGAATTAATTATAATAATAAATTCAAAAAAAAATATTATTCAAATAATCAGATATTTTGTATTATTATTATTTAGCCTTTTTAATATATATTATTATTTGAATATTTTTACTATTTTTCATGTTTTGATAAATCTTTTTATATAAAAATACTACAATTATAAAACAATAAAACTTATATTACTTTTTAAGATAAAAAAAGTATGATAATCAATATTAATCTCAATTTAATCTTTTAATAAATTCTAGACATGGCAAACGACTCAAACGCTAAAAGGCCTTAAATGGGCTTAAGGCCCAATTTGACAAAACGACGCCCAAACGATGTCGGAATGGAATTAAACTTGATTTCAATGCCTATTAGAGATATTTGACCATGTGGGTAACTTCCAATCACAACTTCTAACTTTTCAAATAGCACCTCCTTTATAAATATCAAACTAGTGATAACTCTCTAACTTGTCGCAATATGTATGGTCTACAACATCGATGATGATTATTGTTGACAAAATTATAAAACTTAGTCTTATTAGGCATATAAAGTACCAATAAGGTCTCGCTCAAACAAAACGAGGTTCGAAACTATACGTAAACGCTAAAAGGCCTTAAAAGGCCTTAAATGGGCGTAAGGCACAATTTGACAAACGACGCCCAAACGATGTCGGAATGGAATGAAACTTGATTTCAATGCCTATTAGAGATATTTGACCATGTGGGTAACTTCCAATCACAACTTCTAACTTTTCAAATAGCACCTCCTTTGTAAATACCAAACTAGTGATAACTCTCTAACTTGTCGCAATATATATGGTCTACAACATTGATGATTAATATTGTTGACAAAATTATACAACTTAGTATTATTAGGCATATAAAGTACCAATAAGGTCTCGCCCAAACAAAACGAGGCTCAAAACTATATGTAAACGCTAAAAGGCCTTAAAAGGCCTTAAATGGGCTTAAGGCCCAATTTGGTAAAACGACGCTCAAACGATGTAGGAATGGAATGAAACTTGGTTTCAATGCATATTAGAGATATTTGACCATACTGGATAACTCTCAATCAAAACTTCTTCATTTTCAACTGACACCTTCTTTATAAACATCAAACTAGTCACCACTCTCTATCTTTTCGCAATAGGTATGATTAATAACATCGATGTATTATTATGTTTGAAAAAATTATACAACTTAGTCTTATTATGCATATAAAGTCACAAGAAGGTCTCTCTCACACAAAACGAGGCTCGAAATTATGCGTAAAAGACCTTAAATGGGATTAAGGCCCAACTTTGCAAAACAACGCCTAAACGATGTCGGAATGGAATGAAACTTGGTTTCAATGCCTATTAGAGATATTTGATTATGTAGGTAACTTACAATCACAACTTCTAACTTTTCGAAGAGCACCTCCTTTGTAAAAACCAAACTAGTGATAACTCTCTAACTTGTCGCAATATCTATATCGACAAGTTAGAGAGGTAAGAGATGTTTGGTATTACAAAGGACGTGTTACTTGAAAAATACGAAGTGGTGGTTGAGAGTAACCCACATGGTCAAATACCTCTAACAGTCATAGAAACCAAGTTTCAAACCATTCTGACATCGTTTGAGTCGTTTGCCAAGTCTAGAATTTATAGAAAGGTTAAATTGAGAACAATATTGATTATCATAATATTTTTATCTTAAAAAGTAATATAGGTTTTATTGTTTTATAATTATAGTATTTTTATATAAAAAGATTTATCAAAACATGAAAATAGTAAAAATATTCAAATAATAATAAATATATTAAAACAAGGCCTAAAATAATAATAATAAAATATTAAACATCTGATTATTTGAATAATATTTTTTTTTGAATTTATTATTATAATTAATTCAATAATTATATGAGAACAAGATAAAAAAAAAATTAATAATAAAATAAGATGAAACCAAGTTCTATTGTAACATGTAATAATAAAATTACAAACATATCATGAGAACTCATTAGTGTGGTGGTTTCACACCAAATATTTGTGCATAAGTCTCAAGTTCAATCCTTCTCACCCTCTTCTTTTATTTATTTTCACAAATAAAATAAAAGATTTAGTGTTTGAGTTGAGACTCGAACCTCGGACCTTAAAAAGGATGCACAAGGCCTTACCACTAGAGCAATGAGACTGAAGCGATAATTATTAGATCTGTGCGGTTATATTTACCGCACATATATATTTTATTTAAAAAACATCTGCGCGATTAATTAAAAAATTAAAAAAAAAATCTGTGCGGGAAATCTTAACGCACAGATCTGTGCGGTAAATCTTAACGCACAGATTTGTGCGGTAAGAGTTAACGCACAAGATTAATATACGTTTTCAAAAAAAATCCAAAATTGCCCCTAGAACAACGGGTGCGTTAACAGTTACCGCACCGTTCTGTACTGTAACTCTTACCGCACAAAAAAGTGTGCATTTAGCAAAAAAAAAAAAACGTGTGCATTTAGACGCAACCTAAAAAAATGTAGAAGGATTTATAGAATTTTTTTCAAAAATAATTCCCGACGTAGGCTCTTTTCAAAAGAAATTCCCAATATAGGCACTTATGCCAGCTTCGGATTTGGTAATTTTTTTTTTGAATTTTTTATGTATAAGAGACGCTGGCCCGACCAACGTCTCTTATACAGATTTGTATTTTTTAATTCCCCCGTGTAAGAGACGCTGGTCGAACCAGCGTCTCTTACACGTAAAATGTTTTTAAAAAAAAAATTATTTCTATAAGGAGCCATTTGTTTAATTTATTTATTTTCAAAGTTTATATATATTATTATATATGACTTACTCGTGTTTGGATGACTCGTATGAGCTCGTTTGAAATCGGAATCGATCACGACCGATTTCGTTGGATCCGTATTGATCTCAACTTTCACCAGATATGTCTCTCGCTCGATTCTGATTTCGAACGACCCCATATGAGCCACCCGAACACGCGTAAGTCTCGTGCGTACCTTCTACTGTAAATGGATGTTTACAAATTCGTTCCTCCATATCAGGCGATGAGAGACATATCTGGTGAAAGTTGGGATCAATACGGACGGTAGCTCATACGAGTCATCCAAACACGAGTAAGTCATATATAATAATATATATAAACTTTGAAAAAAATAAAAATAAACAAATGGCTTGTATAAGGCGCTGGTAGCCTTATACAAATAAATTTTTTTAAAATTTTTTTTACGTGTAAGAGACGCTGGTCGAACCAGCGTCTCTTACACGGGGGAATTAAAAAATACAAATCTGTATAAGAGACGCTGGTTCGACCAGCGTCTCTTATACATGTTCAAATAAAAAAAAAGACCATTTATATGAGACGCTGGTTCGACCAGCGTCTCATATAATTTTTTAATTGCCAGCGTCTCTTATACATAAAAAATTCAAAAAAAAAATTACCAGCTTCGGACGAGAGACGCTGGTACATAAAAAAAATCTAAAGCTGGCATAAGTGCCTATATTGAGAATTTATTTTGAAAAGAGCCTAGGTCGGGAATTTGTTTTGAAAAAAAGCCCATTTTAGAAAAAAAATTCAGGATTTATATATATTCATAGGATAAAAATCATTTTCACAAGAAATTTAGGCATTATTTACAATTTACAATTTTGTTTAAATGCAATAATTTTAATGAAAATGTTATGAAAAGTATTTTTAAAAAAAGAAAAGAAATAGAAAAAGGCAATAGAATAGGATCAGATGGTGAAGAAGGCGGGTGGCCAAGTGTCGTAACAGGCTTGGGCTGGACACCCCTCTCGCATCTTAAATATTGCGAGTATTGACCACTCCTCATCTCCCATTGAGCTGCCTGAAGGATCATATTTTTCTTGGAACTATTTGTGCCCAATGCCCTATTAGGCACAATATTTCAAACAAGTACACTCCCTATATTAAATATTTAGCTTCTACCCTACCCTATTACACTCCTTTCTCTCTCTCCCGTTTATTTTTAGATCTGGTTCCATTCCTTCATCATCTTCTTCTCCTCTCTTCTCCTCCTCCTCTGCACCATTGACTTGTGATTGCCAGCAACCTCGCCTGAACATGAGCCACAAAAGCCCTCCGATCTAGGATCCGTGATGAACACCGAAGTCAATAGCTGGAAAAATCGGAAGTAATCTAGGTTTTAATGTGATGTCGGTATCCGGATCCTGCTCTGTAAACTCAGATTTCAGCCTCACATTCGGATGCACGAGAGACGCCAACGTAATCTCAGGCCTATCGGCCACCACAAGCACCGAGAGGCTTGATGTGTTTGACGACGGCCAATTCATCATCGGATTCACCATCATCGGCGTAGATCGTCGCCTGAACAACTATTGCGCCTTCACTTTGCTTCATGAGATTTCCAGATCTGACGAGATCTGGACTGTGGTGTTGGAATAGTCTTAAATGTGATTCAGGAAATTCCTCTCCTCCAAATTTTTCGTTATTTTCCGACTCCTTTTGCGTTGTTCAGATCTATGCTGCTAAGGTGGCTTGCAAAATTGGTTTTGAGCTTGCTTTTAGTCAAGAGCTACTCTATCTGTAGCTATGTCATTTTAATATGATTAAATTTGTTACTCCGGCCACCACTCGACATGCGTGTCCGCCTCGTCCGGCTGCTCCTCCATCGTTCGGATTCTTCAGCACCGATGTGTTTGGCTGGAAAATTGTCTCAAAATCTACCAAAACAAAAGAAAAGAGAAATTGGTTTGCAGCTTCACGTAAAGCTTTTGTTGTGGCAAAAAGCTGTCAAAAAAATTGTTGAAGAGTAACAAATCGTAGTCAGTGGCAAAATTATTGATTTGCAAGTGGCAAAATTGTTGAAGAGTAAGATGGTGGCATGTACAAGACAAAGAAAGGTTTTAACATATTGCCTCCAAGGTGTTTGATATAATGTCCCAATGAAATTTTGTATTTAAGTGTATAATCATTGTACGTTGCATTGCATACTTGCATTGGTAATATTTTTTTGCTTCCTTTTGTAAAGACTTGTTAGTGTATATGGTGCACTAAGATGATGAGTTGTTGATTTAATTATTTTTTTCCTTTCGAGTGCACTAAGATGATCGAAGGATTTAATTATTCATAAATGATTTAGTTGACAGTGTGAATTATGCAACAGTTTTTGTAATATTGCTCGTGTTGTATGTTGTTGACCGTATTTTAGTCGTGTTGACAACTTATTTAGTCATGTTGACATCTTATTTAGTCATGTTGACAACTTATTTAGTCATGTTGACATCTTATTTAGTCGTGTTGACAACTTATTTAGTCGTGCTGACATCTTATTTAGTCGTGTTGACAACTTATTTAGTCGTGTTGACAACTTATTTAGTCGTGTTGACAACTTATTATTATTCTTGTTGACAACTCTATTAAAAAATTTGTTGACAACTTTGCTAAAAAATTTGTTGATAGCTTTGTAAAAAAATTTGTTGACAACTTTGTAAAAAAATTTGTTGACAGCTCTGTAAAAAAATTTGTTGACAACTCTGTAAAAAAAAATTGTTGACAGCTCTAAAATTTTTGTTTACAGCAAATGGGGTATTTTCTTATAACTTAAAAAAGTGATGCAAAAACTTAAAAAACATAACAGTTTTTGGGTTTCTTGTTCATCAGCCCAACTATTTTATATCTACTCCTCCCACTCCATTTTCTACCACTCTTCGATGTGGGAAGCTTGGAGTGTGCATAAAATGTAAGCTGACTCGCAATAGTTTGGAAGGCCCAATTTCTTGAAAAGGGATAGCCAACTTATGCGGGGATAAGCCGCAGTTGCCGACCTAGACACCAAATTCGAATAGGAACTCGAACAGAGAAGAAAAGCGGAATTAGATATGAGATGAAAGAAAGGGAAGTTGAAGGATAGGCCAATTGGAACCAAATCAATCAACGATAAAACCTTTGAACTTTAGAACAAGAACCTTACCGAATGTTGAAGAAACCCCAACGGACGATTACAACCAAACACAATGACTTTGGTGGGTCAAGGCACCTGGAGGTTGCTCTATGGAGTCCCGATAGCACCAACCTTATGGAGGAGATTGACACACACAAGCACAACTAGGGCCGACTCAACGACAATGCACACGGGGCACTCTTCTCACAAAAGCTCTCTCTTTTGGGAGGAAAAACGATAAACGCTGTATTCAATATCAAAGTCTGGGGGGGGGGGAATAAAACAACAACTAAGGCAGCCTTATATAGGGTTCATAAGGGTGCCAACTAAAGAAATAAACAATAAAAAGCATATCCTAAAATAATAATCCCGAAAAACAATTAAACATCCGAAAATAATGTTTCAAAAGGAAGCCTCGGCGAAGTTGAGGAATTGGCCGAGTTTCCCGGCCGTGGGCGCGGTTATGGAGCCGCGGGCGCGGTTGGAGAATGAGCCGCGGGTGCGGTTATGGAGCCGCGGGTGCGGTTATGGAGCCGCGGGTGCGGTTATGTAGCCGCGGGCGCGGTTGTAGACATATCGCCGACAACTCTTTTTGAAACGGCTCGTTCTCTCTCGTCTGAGATCGGAATTGAGCGATTCCAAAGCCTAGAGTTTCGTCTTGAAGTCTAGTTTATTTCATCTGCAGTACTTGACTTCTCATCTTGACTCGAACCGGATCTCTACGAGCTTGAATGGCTACAATACGAGCTCGGGCTACTATCAATGACTTGAATGATGACTCATAGAGATCTTTAGCCCTAGCTCCAGTGGTTAACACATCTTTAGATTTAGGACGGGGCGTCCTTGATGATAACTCAGATGCTCTTGATGGTAGCTCAGATGCTCCCGCATCACAACTCTAAAGTTAGTTTGTAGCAGTTGTGCACCATAGTGAGTCTAATTCAATCATATGATTTTCTTAGTCTTCTCTATCATATTATTTGACCCATACTATTTGAGCTTACATTCCTCTCGAAATTCTCATCCAAATCCACAAAACTTCCTCCTTTGTTTTTCTGTTTGGTACTGTTACTCGGATCAGTTTTCTTCCGTCAGAGAAGGTGCATGATAAGTGCTTAGATGGGTATGTGGGTTTCTAATTGTCAATCTAGCTAGAGTTTATCTGCTTAATCATTATTAATTCGTAATTGAGAAAAATAAAAACAAGAACTAGAGGCAAATATGTAGCTAAATCCATACATGAACTAGAGGCAAGCATGAAAACTGCACACACAACCCACAAAAGTAAATTTTCCATTCAGTGAATCGAAGATAAAATACAGATGTATACTTGAAAGTAAAATAATTACAGCGCATGGAAACTTAACTAAAACACAGAAAGTTATAAACTTTAAGCATACAAGTTGATTTGATTCCTATGCATATTCGATCAGACGGTTGTTGGGAAAGCGTCTCGGGTAACAACTCCTGCATGGGTGAGTAAAGCCCACAAGTGGGTGATGAACTCTCCCCCTTGAGCCAAATGTGAACCATGTGCAGTTACGTTTTCAGATGGAGTCATATACAAAAGTAGCTCAGCCCAAAACTCTGCTAAGACTCTCCATCCTTTTGATGGGTCTCCTATAACTTCATCCATCAATATCTTAGCCAACACAACACTCTTTCCAACAATGCTGCTATCATCTTCATGAACTAGATTAGTGTTCATCTTTTGGTATCGCTGCTCCATATCTTCTAAACCCTCGAAGAACGTAAGTGCACTTTCCACCGCCTTTTCAAAGACCGATTCTGTAGTGAAAGGATGATCAGGAAGTAGCTTAGGGACAAAAGTGACCAAGTAGGCACAATATTTGGATATTTGGGTGGCGACGTTGAAGTATTGTTGGTCAATGTTTTGTGATGCAGAGAAGAACTCACAACAACTTGTAGCTATATGCCAAACTAAGATAATCTCAGCATCTGTCTCCATTTTGCATGCATAAGAAAGCTTGCCCAACAAATGGTTTCGTTGTAATGTGGCTGTCCCTGGAGACAACGCTAGGCCATTGGTAATCAGCGATGACACAATTTCACGCTGGACTTCTATACTTAGTTTGACACTAAAACTTCCCTTTTGGCCAACTTTAGGAGTCTTTACAAGGTAGCCAAATAAATAGAACAATGGCTTTCGTAATATTGAATCTTGTGCATAATTTTCTACCAAGGAGTACTGTCCCAGCTTCCTTTGCCATGGTTTGAAGAAGAAGTCAGCAAGTTTTGATTTAGAAAGGAAATCTTTGATAGTCCAAATGCATATGATCATCATTTCCTTCCTGATCAAACACTTAGTTGTATTTGGCTTCTTCACGTAGTCCCGAAGAAGGGATATAATCTTCCAATTGGACAAGAAATACATGCTCATTTGCCATACCTCTAATGTAGCAATAATCACCATCACTATCCTTGTGACTCCAATCTCCAAACTATGTCCATGGTACTTTATGCTAAGATTATTTGCATTCAAGCCATGGTTGTATAATGTAAAGAAAGCAAACCAAAGAAAGAAAGGGACACATACTAGGCGTCGAAGCTTGTAACGAGATTGTCTCACAGTAAGTGCAAAAAGTTTGGTGTAGAAGAAATCAAAGACGAAGTCAAGCTCTACCTCAATTAATTGGAAAAGTCTCTCAACTCGTCCAGGATCCAAGGAAAGGAACCCGGTTTCGACAAACTTTCTTGTCTTTTGCTTGGAGCTCTCATGCAGGGTGTAACCTGCAAACCTCCTTAAGAGGAGCCAAAACCATGCATGAGAAAGAGCCATGTCTTTTAGCCGCTCACTTCGAACACAAGCATTACTATTGGAGCTCACATTAGTAGGACGTAAAAGCCTACCCTCTGATCTCCATATGTCTTCTGTTGTTATGTTGGTATCATCATCACAAGCTTTGACAAAATACCTATATCCTTTCATCGTCACTGGATCGGCTTCCATTTCGTCAGGCACATCCATGCCTTGACGCATAAAGTGCTCTACCAGGTACACGATAGCAGGCAAACCGCTAGATTTGCCAGCCAAGTACAAAGCTTGTAGTGTCTCTCCTGTGTTCCATAATGCCATTAGATATAGTATAGCAAGTGGAACAGAAAATTGAGCCTCCATAATGAAAGATCCAGCAAGCCAACCAGCCCAGAAGAAGAGAGGAATCGTGTGTAACGTGTATTGTAGCGCTTGCTCGTTGTCACTAAGATCGCAAGCAGTCATGGTGTCGACTCCTCCGTACACGTACATAAGCACAAATGCCCACACAGGGAATAATTCATGAAGGTAGGATGCATTATGCATGAGGCCGATGATGTAGGTTATACTCACGGGGGTTAGTATATAGATGACCTTCATGAATACAGTTAGCCCCCTAATTTGGACATGTCTCCTAATCCCTCCATAAGTAAAGAGTAGAAGAAGGAAAGCAGTGGTTAATAGGACGCTAAGTTCTATTATGAGTAGCTCTCCTTCGGGGCTTTTTGAGATGACAAGATGGAAGAAGTGCTTCCATCCTTTAATTGTGGAACTAGGGGAAGGAAAATATAAGACGGAGGGAGAAGGTGTAGGACTGTTTGCATGCATCACTGCTGCACCCATGCATGTAGCTAAATGTACGTACGTGTGTTGTGTGCCCTCTCAATTTAATGAAGTTGTTGTGTTTATTGAAAACAGATTTAGAATGTACGTACGTAGGATTGTAGGAAGAGAGGTAGGCTCAAGTTTTGTGGCCGGCCCCAAGATCAAGTATATTGCTTCATCAGAGAATCAAGCATATATATATATATACAAATGTTCAACCTAATTAGCTAGCAAGCTAGTGCAATTCGATCAAAGCCACCATGAAGACCAATTGAATTGTTCAGTTAATTAACGACGTGATGTCCAGTTCACAGCACGTTCTAGTTGTTTACAGTGTGTATGCAAAAATATTATATTAATTATATGTCTTAAACTTTGTATAATTCTATTGGGCCCACGATAGGTCCGTGACAGTGATTGAAGAGATCGTGCGGACAAACGCATATATGCACACTTGGACCTAACACACAAGTCCATAATAGTTATCTTAAAACAAATTGGTAATAGAAGGAGTTACAATTATATAGATATATAGTTATATACTAATACTATACTACTAGACAATCAATTAGCTCTCGTCACATCCCAATGTATATTCTCACAAAATGCTTCTACTAATTAAGTTGATAGTACAGATCCTTTTGGGAACGTAATATAATATATAGTACAAGCTAATTTAATAAGTTCAGACCTGGTGATGCCCCGAGATCGGGTAGATTCAAACAGAATCAAACAGCTATTTATAAATAAGACAAGGACCACTACAACTATTAATATACCACTTCTAATCTTCTACTCTCTTATACAGTATATCTGTATATCATGGCGTATAGCGTCAAGCAATAAAATATACTCCGTTGTAAGCAATAAAATATACTCCGCAGCAAGCAATATTCTAAAGTGATTTCCTTAGTGTACTGGAAAACTCAGAATTCTGGGGTTACTTACCAGTAACATTGTTTAACAAAACATGGGAAACTAACCCTTTCTGATAAACATGAGAAAGGGTTGCGCGGTTGCCTCCACGCACGCCTCGCCTCACCTCCACGCTTCCGGTCTGTTTGATGAAGCAGGTTAGGCCGGCTTAATTCATAACAATCTCTCTCGGTATAATATCTAGACGAGGCTATCAGTAATAAGAGTCGCATAACATATTTTAGTATTTTCTCTCCTTTTCACATGGGTTACTTTTTCTCCACAATGAGGGTTACATGTATACATATTTATTTAACAATCATATATTTACACAATATAATAATGCATATATCTAGTTTTCCTAAGTGAAAAATAGTTTATATAACAATTATGTTTTTATTTTATATTGAACTTGAATGTTAAATCAAATAGTATTTTTGAACGTAATCTATATTTGATTGACTCAATTTATTTTAATAGAAAAAAGTAACATGTATATATGGAATATGAGTGTCTATGTGTAGATAAAAATAAATTATAAATATTAAAATATTTTTTTTTTATAATCTATATAAGCCTAATATTTAGTTAAAAATCTATATTATATTACTTAAATACAAATTTATGAGAACCATTGGATCATTTTTTATCAATGGTTGAAAATGGTTGAAAATTGGTCCCCCATTCCTATGTATATTTGGGTTACATAGGATGTAACTCAAGCATGAGTTACATAGCAAAAAGTACATTTTTCTATGTTACCAATTATTATATTATTCTATGTAACCTCCACTGTGGGTAGTCTGAAAGTCAACAAATTAAAGCATCAACAAAGTGAATCCTTCGTCAAACCTAATCGTGAATTGATAGCATCAACAAAGCATCGAGAAGAGTCAAACGATTCGGAGTAGAATAAGAACAAGCAGGTTACAGTAAAACAAAACCTTTGTCAAACCTGATATTTCGAATAAATAAGCATCATTTTGTCATCAAATATAAGGTTTAATCCATACGTAAACAAATTGCTTGTAAACTTCGACGAGATAAGTACATCAATGTGTAGGTTCAAACACACAAACATTAAAAAACACAGATTTTTATGAGTTTCTGAATTTTCGATGACAACATATTGTTAAAATTGAAGAATATGATATCAAATGTTCCTCAGAACAAGAATTAGTACAACGAGTTGTTGAATCAATAATTTTGTTTTAGAATTGAAATTACGATGACATAATAATGCTTAGACACAATGTTGGATTAGAATTGGAAATTTGATGACAAAGAATTGGAAATTTGATGACAAAGTTTACATGAATATAAAATGATATATGCTTTGAATTGTAATCCTAATGGCAATATATATGATACTTATATATAATATTAATTAGAAATGGAATTCTAATGACAAGACTTTGAATGATGAAAGTTGTTGGTTAGAATTTTATTTTTGAGGATAAAATATTGGATTTGGATTGGAAATTTGATGACATAATCCTAGCCCTCTTTGTGTGCTTTGCAATGATCTTTCTGAAACGGAGCAACATCTGTGGTTGAACTGCAGCTTCACCACCTCAGTTATTCGCACGGTCATGGCTTTTTTTAACATTGGCAAAACTTTCAACAACATTTTGTCTTGGGCTCTTTGGCTGAACAATTCCAGCAACAAAGATTCCACCACTTACAAACATAGGTGCATTGCTCTCACCTCTTTGGTTTACATATATTACTTGGCATGCTCGCAACAACTACATTCACAATGGCATTGCTCCCTCGATTGAAGACTGATGCACAAGGATCAAGCTCTTTTTCAAAGAATCCTTGTTTTGATCTGATTGTGAATTCAATGGCACCTTGACCTGTTTCCTCTAACCACGTAGTTGGTGGTGTCACTGACCCATTTGGTTTTTGGTCGGGTTTGTGTCAACTTTCCCTTTGGGTTGATGATGTAAATTTCCTTGTCTCTTTCATTAATATACCGCAAAAATTCCAATTTTTTTTGATGATGACACGAGGTTGTTTAGACAATATTGTTGTTTAGGATAAGAATTTAATGTTACTATAGAACTAGTTTTTTTATTAAAGAACTAGATACGGGCCTCGCGCTCCGCGCGAGAAAATTACGGATTTTCGTATGTGATTTAATATAGTTATACGTTATTTGTTAATATGTTGTTGTTATCAAATTTATTAATATTTGTAAATATAAGTATTTTTTATTTCCTTATATTTATGTTTGAAGTAGTTTTAAAACATAATATTAGAATAAGTTTGCATTGTCATAAGAGAAGCTCACACATTAATTTAATTTGTGACTTAATCAAGTAGACTATAAATAAATATAACATAGGGATATAAGAAAGATATTTAAATACATGCCCAAAAGTCCAATAGAAGGTGATTAAGAAATGAGTAATGCATTAAATTGGTACCAATTTCATTCAATTTTGGCAATGGACAGCCAACTTTTATATAGATAAGATTATTGTGCTTGCATGTTGTTTAGACATGTAATTTTGATGACATAATATTGTTTTTAATATTTATGATAATTAAAATTTTGATGATAAAAAATATTGCTAATAGTAATTTTGTTTGAGAATTTCATTATTGTTGTGTGTTTGATGACATTGGTCAAACTTTCTATAATTTCTTGTATTGAAGAATCTGTTTAAATAATTTATGTGCTTGATGCCAGAAGATAATTTTGAGAAATTGAATATAAATGATATGAATTATTGTGTTGTGCACCATGAGATTGGTTTTTGATGACAAAATGATACTTAGACACAATCTTGGATTAAAATTGGAAATTTGATGACATAATTTAAATGAATATAGAATGATGCTTTGAATTGTAATCGTGATGACAATATGATGCTTAGACAATATTTTTGTTTAAAATAGGAAGTTTGATGACATAATTTTGATGGATTCATAATGTTACTATATAATTTAATTTATGATGACAAAAATTTGATAGATGCATAATATCACTATAGATTTTTTATAACAGAATGCTTGCATAATGTTGTTTAGACTTGTAATTTTGATAACAAAATTTTCCTTACAAGACAATATTTATGATAATTGGAAATTTGATGACCAAAAATATTTCTAATACTAAGTTTTGTTTGGCAGTTTCACTAAAGTTGTGTGTTTGATGACAATGGTCAAACTGTCTATAATTTCTTGTTTTGAAGAATATAATTAAGTAATTTTTGTACTTGATGCCATAAGATAATATTAAGAAATGGATTATTATTGATATAAATTTTCTTGTGTAATGCATTTAGAAATGAATATTCTTACAGTTTGTTGTGGGGGAGAATGGAAGATGAAGAATGGATCTAATGTTTATGCTGGAAATCTGGTTTAAAAGGCATGTTGACATCAACATAGATACAAAAGCAGTGAAAGGTTTAACTATGCAAAGATTTAAGTTGGCGACACCAACAAATGAAATTGCACTTTCTCACTTGAATCCTTTCCAGAAAGTAAAGATCTCATACATGGTTGACACAGAAGAAGACTTCATATCATTCATAGAAATCACTGAGTCAGCCAAGGTGCAATGGACTTTGCCATTGTATGTGACAGAGGCTAAGAAGATGAAGACAAGTAAAACCACTATTGGAGGTGAAAATAACAGTTTAGATTCCCTACAAGTTGATTATGAAATGCAAGCTGGGAGTGAGATAATTGATTGTGAGTCAAGGAACAAAGACACACAAATTGAAGCATCTATGGAGGATGACACTGCTAATCATGATGACCCTACTGGCTTTATCCATGTTAAGCAACTTTTTGACTCAAAGGAGATGCTAAAAGTTGCACTCAAGAGAATGGAAATGCGTGAGAACTTTGTATATAGAGTGAACAAATCAACACCTGAACTATTCACTGTCAAGTGTGCAAATGAAAAATACAAGTGGAGGCTAAGAGCATTGGTATTTTAAAAGGCACACATTTCTTTTAGATAAGAAAATTCAGAGATGAGCACACATGCTTTTTTGACTTAAGGTGTAAAAACCAATGCAAGCCAACATACAAGATGGTTGAGGCGTCTCTAGAAGCTCCAATATGCTCATGGGTCGACGGGACAGGTTGCAACCAACTTTTGATCACTATTATCTCGTTGTTGACATTATCAACGAAACAAAGAAAAATTACTCAACGAAAGAAAGAAACAAAGACTCAAACGATTGCAAGAATGTAAATGCAAATCAACTAATACGACTCAAATTTGATGTGTTATCAAGCACATGAACCAGTATCCCGGCGGTGGCTATCCCAAATCTTCCTCAAGGTACTTCCTAAAGTCATTGCACATGAATTCTAATACTTAGTTGTGTTTAATTTTGATGTTTATAATGTTACTTTGAGATGATGTGTTATCAAGCAACACGGAACTCACAAATGAGGGATTGAATGATCAAGAAAAAAAAAAGGAAAACTAAACATATTTCACAAAACTTAAATCATTGTTTCACATAACGTTACACATATATCATCCCACTAACCATAGTCAAATATTTGGAACACAATCAAATCACAAACACATTATTTTTGTATTGGACCACCACCATTTAACGCCCTCTCCTGTAAGTAGTTGTTGAATCTTGTCTGGAAGCGTTGATCCCATCCGTCCATTGATGGATCTTTGTAGATTGCCCACTTGCCTTGGAGTGGGTGGAATTGGAAAATTGTCATCAACCAGCCAAATCTGATTAAACAAAATTGTTATTTAGTGTTAAAAACATATGTTAAAAAAGAAACAATTGAGAAACGTTTCAATGCGTACTAGTACGTAATGGTTGCGATTACCTACATGTGATATAGCTAACACCGCGGTTGGAGGCTATGAACCGGTAGGGGAAAACATCGGAAGAAACGTCGCCGAACCATACCATGATAACACAACTAGTGCAACTTGATACCTCATGGAAAACACCAAACCCATTGTAAGTGTGCACATCCAGAATTCTCTCGTATAGGGCGACCGAATGCAATTCACTTCTCGAATGCGTTGCATCACGGTCTTGAAACCCTCTAGTATCAATTCATACCTATGCTCGTTTGTCATGTCAAGCCACGACATTAAATAAGATGTTGCTTGGGAGGCAACCCGAGATATGTAAGTTTTCTAAGATTTCTTTTTTCTGCGTTCGGATTCATTTTCTTGTTAGTTTCTTTATGGAAAGGTGGGAATCCCAGAAGCACAGGTACAACTGCACTCTGCAGTCAAACTACGTTTGTGGTTTTACTCACTGTAAGTCCTTCTTAAACTCAAACTGACGCCCAGACGAGTTCACCGCACCCTTGGTGGAAAACCTAGATTTTCTAGTCTTATGAGGGGAAAAAATCGAAAAATCGAAAAAATTATAAATTCATCTTAGAAAAAAAATAGATCGAATTAAAAAAATAGAAAAAAAAATATAAGAGAAAAGAAAGTGAGAAAGTTGTTCGTATTTGTTCGTATTTCATAAAGTGCTATTTTCATCGTTCATCATTGATATCTTTTATGGATCTCCATTTGTTGGAGTTCGGCTATGTTGGTGATCATGTTCTTTTTCTTAAAGTTGAATTTCTGGTCACCAGCTAAATTGGAGGTATATCTCCATTCTTTTGTCTTGGATGAGCTATGCATGATTGTAATATCTATGGTTCTCATATAGTTTCTAAGTTTACAACACCTTGTGTACCTTTGAAGGGAGGTCATCCGACCTTGTTTGTGAGACTTTTGTCTTCTTCCTTGAGTTTGATTTCTGTCTTTCATTCCACTGAGGAAAATGCAATGCCTAAGTATGGGGGAGAAAAATGTATTCACATGTATGGGGGAGAAAAATGTATTCACATGTCTTTTATTGGGTGTTGATTGTTTTTGTATAGTTTCTTATTGTTGGATTATCAGCTTTTGATGTAAGTTGTTTGATGTTGAGATATAGTTTTGAAGGGAAAACAAAAACAGCCAAAATGAAAAAAATAAGAAAGAAGTGAAAAAGCTCAATTTTAAAGGATCTCGGAGACCCGCCAAAGCATGAAAGCCGAAGGGGTGAACGAGCCATAAGAAAGATAAGGCCCTTCCCCAACCAGGAGAAGAAGGTCTATACAAGACTCGACCCAAGAAATGCTCAAAATGGAGACAAACTGGAATGACGTCCAATCGTGTTTCTCGATTTAAAGACCGATATGATGATTGGTTTATGTAGGGCTATTTCAGCATGTCAGGCAGTTAAGGAAAATTCATACGTCCCTCATCGGAAGGCTAAGTTGAAAACCTGTTAAGGCGGCTTAGAAAACAAGTGGGTAGTCTGACCAACACTAGGTTGTGGTAAAAGTAGAGTGGAGTGATGTGAGCATTATGTGAGTTCGATCATCTATTGGAAAATTTAATGAGTGGCTTAGGTGAAAACATGAAAGCGCGCCTAAGGTAAAATGAGTGGATTTGTGTAATCCGGACATATGTTGTAGCTAGTGAGGGGAAATTTGATAGAAGGTGTTTCATATGCCAAAGATAGGATTAATTAACACATTTTAGGAGTTTTTAGAGTAGTTTGGAGTTGTATTTGTGTAATCTGGACATCAGGGCTAGAAATGAAGATATCAAGGGATTTACAAACTTTGGAGTGAAGATGAAATTGAAGATGAAGAATGCATGAAGATATAAGCTCAAGTCCATCACACTCATGGTGGTGGGCATTTTAAGATTGCATGGGAAGAGTTTACGAGTTGAAAGAAGAGTATAAGAATAATGTGCTGAATTAAATTGGTTCGTTTGCTTTACTCCGACATCCAAATCGAGTGATTCCAAATCGGAGAGTTAGGTCTTGAAGTCTACTAAAATTCTTCAAAAGATAAGATTTATCCAAGCTGAAAATCCAAAGTTATTAAGATTCTACGGAAGTGTCGTTGTTCTGGAAAGTTGACCATGCCTGCGGTAAACTTGACCGTACCCGTGGTGGCGCTATAGAAGACCTTACCGGATTTGTTTCCGAAATTTTCCTTGTTTTACTTATTTTCCTTGTATGTTTTACTACGTGAAGTAACCCGCGCTTCGCGCGGATCTAACAGATTTTATTATTGTTAGTATTTTCATGATCTTTGTACTTTAATATAAGATATTAGTACTGAAATATACAATGTATAATTACTATTTTTTTCTATTATAAATTCATTATTTACATAATAGTCTATTTGAATTTATCATCATAAAAAACTATAAGGATTGAAGGTCCGCGGCGGAAGCGAGCGTGACCGGTGCGGTTGGCTGGTGCTCGGATTGCTCTTCATAGCTATAAGGATTGGAGGTGATAGACGAAGATTGAAGACGAAAGAAAGGTAAAAGAGATGAAAAAGAGCGTAAAGTAGAAAAGATATAAGTTTACATGACGTTTAATGAGTCTCAATTATATTTACTTTTAATCAATACTCCCTCCGTTAAAAATTATTTGTCCCTGGAGTCCAAATCATTTGTTAAAAATTACTTGTCTTTTAACATAATTTTACACTTTTTTTCCAAATTTAGCCTACTATTATTGATTTTTTCATTTATTCTCTCACTATTCTTTCCTTTATTTTCTATGTCATTATTTAAACTATGAAGGATATACTTGTCTAAAATTTTGATCAATAAATTCTCCCTAAAATTGCTCAAGGGACAAATATTTAATTATTAACGGAGGGAGTACCTAATAACTTTTACACATAGGGAGTATATAGATTCGTTCAGATACTATGGAATCGTCGTGTAAATGATATTATCTGACAAATCAAGTACTATATGTTGGGCATTGGCTTAGGCCAGTCCGACCCAGTACTCAAGATGAGGTGCACCATTGTAATATTCTCTCTTCATTTTCATTGCTCTAAGCTTTGTTTTATAATGACTCCTTGATTTAAGGTGTTATTAGTGTGGCCATGGCAGGATATTTTGGCTCAAGATTTTGGAGACTGAGACATCTAAATTGTAGTGACTGGTTTCCTTAGCAAAAAAAATTCCAAGACGTATTACTTACATGTTAAGTTACAAATTTAATTGAGCATAAACAAGCTCTCAAGATAAAAGTACGGAAAACTTTGTAAAAACAAATAGAGGCGTTCGATAGGTTGGTGTTCGATAGTACGGCGTTCGATAGTATGTGTCTCAATGTCATATAATATAACCTCTAGGCCATCATTACCTTGGTACTTCCACACAATTCCTCCATCCCTCTCGATAAAACTATGCGTGATTTCGCACCTTCCGAAGCTCAAAAGTTGCGGAGAAATCTTGTGTCGTTTAATCCATGACATCGAGTCGGTTTGCAAGGCCCATATAGAGGGTTGATCCTCTACATCATGCCCCCATAGCCCCACTGTGGATCCACCATCAAGTACCATGAGCCCGCTATACTCGTCCTCGTTGTGATCTACCGGATAGACCATCTCCTCATCACATGAGCGAAACTTCTCGGTTCCAAAGTCGAAGAAAACCAAAAAACATTCATCAATCCATACCAACCCATGATTGAAAGATATTCTCTCATTACACAAATCAATGAGGTGGTGATCAACATTGTTCTCTTTATATGAGCTAGAGACATCACTCCAAGAGGTCATCTTGACGCTATAAACCCAAGCTTCATCCACACACAAGGCCACTATCTTGTAGTCGTTACACGAAGTGTTGAGTAAACGCTGCGGAAAGCTTCGACAAATATGGATCGATAAAGTAAATATGAACACACGAGAATTAACGAGGTTCGGCAAATTGCCTACGTCCTCGGGGTGATACACTCTTGACTATATGAAGGATAATATCCGACAACTTGTACAGACCACAAGCTTGTCGTAGAAGAGAATATATTCTCACAAAGAAATATAAACCTCTCTTTGTGTTTAATCTCCTCTCTTACAGATGAATAATCTCTCCTTTGTGTTTTGTGTTTTGAAGATAATTTGATAATTTCTCTTTTCTCTTCTTATATAGAAAAGCTCACTCGTCATTTACCAAACATTAAAATAGGAAGAACTTCCTATTTTCATGTTCTTTCATTCTTTCTCATTCACCAGTAAAGAATGGAAATAACCTTTCTATTTCTTCTCTTGAAAATAGCTTGCTCACAATTCTCCACCTCGTACACAATTTGAAATACCTCAAATTTTGGACGATAACGAGAACACTCTGTGGCATCCAAAACAGTTATTATCATCTGGGCTGCATCATTATACGCATGACTGCCTACGTACCCGTTGATCGGGATCAAGCCAATCGTAGTTCTACCTGTCCTCCATATAGTCTCCACCTCACCCAATACCGCCCCGAAGGGCCATGCCTTTTTTTTTTGGGCAAACTAACATGAGCCAATCTTAAGCAAGTTCAAGCAATGCTAAAACTTGCTACTTGCCACAACTTTAGTCAACATGTCTGCCGGATTGTCTTTTGTATGTACCTTTAGTACAAAAATATCTCCATCCTCGATGACATCTCGTACAAAATGATATCTTACATCAATATGTTTTGTACGAGCATGATGAACTTGATTCTTAGCCAAATGAATGGCACTTTGACTATCACAATACAAGTTCACACAATCTTGTTGAATACCCAAATCATCTAGTAGACCCCTCAACCACAATGCCTCTTTTACTCCTTCAGCAATGGCCATATACTCAGCCTCTGTTGTGGACAAAGCAACTGTAGCTTGTAACATCGATCTCCAACTTACTGGAGCACCGCATACGTCAAAGACATATCCAGTAGTGGATCGTCGTCTATCTAGATCTCCAGCATAATCAGAATCAACAAAACCATTCAGCTGACATGTATCTCCACCAAAGTACAAACCTGTGTCAATAGTACCTTTTAAGTACCTTAAAACCCATTTCACAGCTTCCCAATGTGCCTTCCCCGGATTTGCCATGAATCTACTGACAACACTAACCGCTTGTGAAATGTCTGGACGTGTACACACCATGGCGTACATTAAGCTGCCAACTGCACTAGCATAAGGTACATTTTCCATGTGTGCCTTATCTTCCTTTGTACTTGGACACTGTCTACCAGAGAGGACAAAATGTGGTGCCAATGGGGTCACCACTGATTTTGCACCTTTCATTCCAAACCGATCAATAACCTTCTCAAGGTAACCTTTCTGACTCAAGAATAACTGACAAGTTTTCCTCTCTCTTCTGATCTCCATACCAAGTATCTTTTTAGCAGCACCCATGTCCTTCATATCAAACTCTTTACCAAGTTTGACCTTCAACTTATTTATCTCCACCATGCTTCTTGAAGCAATAAGCATGTCATCCACATACAATAAGAGATAAATGAAATCACCTCCATGAAGCTTTTGAATATAAACGCAACAATCATAATCACTTCTGGAGAAATTATGCTTCAACATGAAAGAATCAAATCGCTTGTACCACTGTCTAGGCGACTGTTTCAATCCATATAAGGATTTCCTCAAGTGACATACCTGACTCTCCTTTCCCTCTACTTTGTATCCTTCTGGTTGATACATGTAGATTTCCTCATCTAAATCTCCGTGCAAGAAGGCTGTTTTGACATCGAGTTGTTCCAACTCAAGATCACCATGAGAAACAATGCTCAAAAGCACCCGAATAGAAGTATGCTTTACGACCGGAGAAAATATCTCATTGTAGTCTACACCTTCTTTCTGTGCAAAACCCTTTGCCACTAATCTTGCCTTATATCTTGTACCACCGAGCTCAGATGAATCTTCTTTTCTTTTATACACCCACTTACAACCAATAGCAGTCTTTCCCTCAGGCAACGGGACTACCTCCCATGTCTTGTTCTTATGGAGAGATTCCATCTCTTCCTCCATAGCAAACAACCATCTCTCCCTATCAACATCTTTGATAGCTTGTTTGAAGGTGACCGGCTCATCATCCTCCACCGAGAGAGCATATTCTAACAAGTTTACCTGCCCATAGTGTTTCAGAGGCTCATCGAACCCATACCTCTGAACTGGTTTATAAACCCGCCTTGACCTAGTGGAAGCCAAGGTCTCCTGCTGCTGTTGTTGTAGCACTTGTGCATTTTCCTGCTGAACCTCCTCATTCTCAAGCTCATCATTTTCTTGACTATATGTGTCATCATGAGATTCCTCTTGACCATGAATAGAATCTGGTTGGTCTTCAGATTCCTCTATCTCAACTACTTGAGATTTTGATGTTACAACATCACCACCTTTGGATACATCCGCTTTTGGTAAAGCAACCATGGAATTCTCATCAAAAGTAACATCTCTGCTGATTACAAACTTAGAATCTTGTAAAGACCAAAGTCGATAGCCCTTGACTCCTCTTGCATATCCCAAGAAAATTGCCTTCTTGGCCCTATTATCAAGCTTGTTATCTTTGACATGATAATAAGAAATACAGCCAAACACTCTAAGTCTTCCGTAATCTGCATGTTCTCCTGACCACGCCTTAAAAGGAGTGTCTCCATCCAATGTCGAATGTGGTGATCGGTTCACAATATAAGCAGCCGTGGCAACCGACTCAGCCCACCATTCACGACCTAACCCAGAATTGGAGCGCATACATCTAGCCTTCTCAAGTAGTGTACGGTTCAGCCTTTCTACGACTCCATTCTGTTGTGGTGTGTCTCTAACCGTCCAATGTCGAACAATGCCTTCTTCATCACAAAACTTCTTGAAAGCCCCATCTGTGTACTCCGTGCCATTATCGGACCTCAAAGTTTTCAGCTTTCTATCTGTTCTGTTCTCGACCATTGCTTTCCATTGCTTGAATGTCTCGAATACCTCATTCTTATGCTTAAGAAAATAAACCCAAGCATATCTTGAGTAATCATCTACAAACGAGACAAAGTACCTGGAACCACCTTTAGAAGCAACTTTCGCCGGACCCCAAACATCTGTATGCACATAGTCTAATATCCCTCTGCTTGTATGGGTGCTCGCTGAAAATGAAACCCTATGTGCTTTTCCATACACACAATGCTCACAGAATTCCATGCAAGGCTTCTTCATATACTTCAACAAACCCTTCTTACCAAGCAAATTTAGACCCTTCTCCGACATATGTCCAAGACGCATATGCCAAAGCCTAGTATACTCTGTTGGGTTTCTCTTGCTTCCACCTGTTCCAACCGCTACATCGCCTGTAGCAATACTGCCAACAAGATGGTACAAATTTCTTTGGCGAATCCCCTTCATCACCAATAAAGAACCACTAACAACTTTAAGAATCCCGTTCTCGCCAATTAGCTTGCAACCTTTTGATTCTAAGACACCAAGAGAAATAAGATTCTTTCTCAAATCAGGGACATGCCTTACATCCGTCAGTGTTCTGACAATTCCATCATGCATCTTGATTCTGATTGTACCGATACCCACCGTCTCACAACCATGGTCGTTGCCCATCAAAACGGTTCCACCATCTATGGCCTTATAGGAAGTGAACCACTTCCTGTTTGGGCACATATGATAAGAGCATCCCGTATCCAGAATCCAATTGCTTGAATATTCGGACGTAATGGAATAACATTCTCCGCCCCACTCACCTGAAGCTATACTAGCTTCTTGCTTCACATCTTGATCTCCCTTATTTTTGTTGTTTTTGTCCTTCCATTGTACCCTCTTATTGCGGCAATCCTTCTTCCAATGCCCAAGCTCACCACATTTGTAACAACGAGTTTCCGCTAGAGATCTAGATTTGGATCTTGACTTTCCCCTCTTGCTATTTCCTCTATCATTACCTCGTCCTCTTGCAAACAAACCTTGTGCTTGTTCATTGCTCCCACTTGTCATATTACTAGTTGCCACCTTTCGCAGATCATCCGCTAGAAGCGCAGTTCTAGTTTCATCCATGGTCAATGTGTCACCCACAAGCATCAATGTTTGAACAAGATTCTCATATGATTTTGGCAAAGAAAGCAAAAGCATAAGAGCTTGATCTTCATCTTCAACCTTCACATCTATATCCTTCAAATTTGAAATTATCCTATCAAATTTGTTGATGTGATCACGAAGTGAAATTCCTTCATCCATCTTGCAAGTATATAACTGTGACTTGATATAGATTCTGTTTGTTAGAGTCTTCGTCATGAAGTTTGCCTCTAACTTTGTCCACACACCTGACGCGGTTCCCTCGTCGTCCACCATGAATGCGACATCTCTTTCAAGACATAATATTATGGCAGCGCGTGCTTCCATATCAAGCTCTTCCCAGTCACTATCCTTCATATCTTCAGGTTTCTTATCCTTACCCAACAAAGCCTTGTGTAGCTTTTGAGATATCAGCAAATTTTTCATCTGCATCCTCCAATAGGAAAAATCATTTTTCCCATTGAACTTCTCAATCTCATATTTCCCAACTTTAGCGGTTCCACTACTTGAAGCCATTGATTCCAACAATCAAACTTTCACCGTCTTCGATCTTGATACGGCTCTGATACCAATTGTTGAGTAAACGCTGCGGAAAGCTTCGACAAATATGGATCGATAAAGTAAATATGAACACACGAGAATTAACGAGGTTCGGCAAATTGCCTACGTCCTCGGGGTGATACACTCTTGACTATATGAAGGATAATATCCGACAACTTGTACAGACCACAAGCTTGTCGTAGAAGAGAATATATTCTCACAAAGAAATATAAACCTCTCTTTGTGTTTAATCTCCTCTCTTACATATGAATAATCTCTCCTTTGTGTTTTGTGTTTTGAAGATAATTTGATAATTTCTCTTTTCTCTTCTTATATAGAAAAGCTCACTCGTCATTTACCAAACATTAAAATAGGAAGAACTTCCTATTTTCATGTTCTTTCATTCTTTCTCATTCACCAGTAAAGAATGAAAATAACCTTCCTATTTCTTCTCTTGAAAATAGCTTGCTCACACGAAGCATGGTATCCTAGGTCAAGGTGTTGGTAATCGTGATTGAGTGATGGGGCGGATAGTTGGCGGTGCTTTTTGATTGAAGGATTCCACAATACGTGTTGTTCTTCTTCAATCATTCCATACTTGTGGAAGTTGAGGAGAAGAAATCCATCCATCGAACATTGGATGTGCCACCGCCTTGTGTTGATTGGAATAGGAATTTGGTCGTACTCTATTCCATCTTTTGAGATACACTTAATGTACGGCTTGTTGGACTCGAGTTTGCTTTGTAAGGTGAAAGTTTGTGTGTCGAGGGCGTTGTACGGGAAGTGTCGAAGATGGAAGGAGATGAAGTCGGAGTCATCGATGACAGTAAGCAACGATTTGCAGACGACACGAAGAACCAATAGAGTTTTTACGGGAAGAAGGGTTAAGATATGGAGGCATAACTCCCACGGCAGAATATTCAGAATGCCTACTCCATCTCCTCCATAACTTATTCGTTTCTCCATTCTCAGTTCCAATATAGGTTGACACAAGTAGATATAGATCTTGGAGATCACGATGCAGAAGATTAGCTCAAATACGGTAGACTTGTTAGAGATATACGGAGGGTAGAGATTGGCTTTTCAATTCAAAAGAGTACTTACGTTGAACCAAACCCTAATACAGTAAATCAAATCAATCTCTTGAATTTAGAGATGGGCGCTAATGGATAGTAAGATTTAGAGTGTTTTATGATAAGGTAACAAGAAGATTTGATAGTTGTTCTCTTATTAATTAAACAAGGTGTTGGAGCCCAGAAATTGCGATCACGCGACACAACACTTCGCGTGACACAGGGCGTCTGGACAATCAACTTATGTAATACTATTAGTCGTCTTTTTCCTCGAAATTAACCTCACTCTCGACACCTGACGCTTGCGTAACTTAACCGAGAAGGAAACCGGCTCCGGCTCTTTTAAGCTCCGACAAGATTAACGTAAAATCGGACACACCGAAACAACGCAAATATACACAAAGGTAAAGAAAAGCAACGTGAAAGAAGAGTATATTATCAAAGACGTTTCACGTTTTGAGCTTTACAATAAACCGAGTAACTCAGATACCACTCTCAACAACACTTAGGCTTTACAACGAGACTATTAGTGATTCAACCAGTGCTTTACACCTAAATTCCTCTAGGAGATGAGTGTTTCGGAAGATTGAAGTTAGGGTTTGCTCTTATGCTTTCTTTCTTCTTTAGAGGGAGGTGAAGCGTTTTTTTTCTTATCATCTGGATCCCTTTCCTTATCCATAGGGTTGCGTTTTTATACTATCACCTGGGACCCACGCGAGTCTATTACCATTTTGCCCCTCGATACTTAGTCCCGTTGTATCCTCTTATTGGGCTTCACCTGTTTATGGGCCGCTTTATTCTTCTGGGCTGACTTCCCGGACCGACTCGGCACGCGATTCGTGGGCCTGACCCAACTCTCTATGGGACTCGCGAGCCCATCGAGAACCGGCTCCAACATCCAGCCCCCCAAGCTTTCATGCTGAATAGCTGAAGGCTTGGGCCTGTCCTCTTGAAGTCGCGTTCTCGATGTAAGCTTGGCTCTTAAACTTTTCACATTCCCCTCGCGTGATAGGGTCGCGTGTATTTCTGCTTCGTTTTCTCTGGGCGACGTTTTGAATTCAAAAACTTTACGAATTCCCGCGCCGAGCGCATGTCGTCCACGTGTTGACTCATTATTGTACCCTCTTTCCCTCGATTTTTTCTTATATATACCCATTCTCGTCTTCCTCTTTCCCTTTTCCGCCATAACCTCCTCTTTCTCTCCTCTTTCTCTGCAACTCCTCAAAACCCGCCGGTGCTTTCCTTCCTTCTCCATCGTCATCTTCGCCGTCGTTCGCAGTCGATTCTCCATGGCAGGTTAGTCTTCCGCTCTCCTTTCTCTTTTCTACTTCGTTTCTTCGATTTTTTAGGGTCTCCATCGTCGTTCCATTCGATCTCGCCCGCAGAAAATTTCATTCGGTTCTTTTGGATTGAGAGGTTTCTGAAGGTCACTTTTTGTTCATTGGGTGTTTTTGCGTTGTATCCCATTTCGACTCTTATTCTTTGATGCGCTCGTTTGGGCAAAAACGTGTTTTGGTCAATTTCTGCCATCTTCGACCTTCGTGATGTTCTTCGTGTTCTTGGGCTTGGTCCATTCTGATGTCGTTTTGGCTTCCCTTTTGATTCTTGAGTTTCAGCTTTTCCAGGGATTTCTTGTTTGCTATAGCCTCGCGTTAGTTACCTTTAGACACGCGTTGCTCCTAATTTTGATGTTCTTTTTTCCTTCTTTCCATCCCTGGAAAACTGAAACTTACTTTGCCTATGCTTTCAGGTAGCGATGATTTTTATGAACGCTCAGCTCGGGCTGAGTATTCAGGGCGTACCACGTCCGGATCTGAAGGGGGTTCTGGTGATCGCGAGCCAGGCTCTCGTAGACGATCTCGTGTTTCTAGAAAATCTAAGAGGAGCAAAGCGAAGACGCCCAAAAGATCCAAAACCAGACTCCCGTCTCGCGTCATTCAAGAGCGAGCCGAGACCAATTACGGTCAATTCGCCAGCTTTTTCTCTCACAAGGGGTCTTTGCCCCACGTAGTTATAGAGAAACCCTTTCTCGCGGGCCCCGGACGCGTGAGTATCCTTACAAAGAGAATTACGCATTCTCGCACCCTAGTTCCCAACACCGCCCAACGTAGCAGTCTTACTTTTGACGATCTTCGTCGCCTTGCTACGCGATATCCCTTCCCTGAGGGGACCGTCTTTGCCCTCCCCGATCTTGAAGGCACTTCCCTCGACCAGTATGGGTCCTTCTTTGCTTTGAGTAGGCAGTCTTTAGAAGCCGGCTTCCGTCTCCCTTGGACGTCCTTCCAGACTGAAGTAATGGCAGATCTAGGCTTCAGCCCTTCTCAGATGCATCCAAATTTCTGGAGCTCTCTGATTGTCTACATCATGCGATGTCAGGACATTGGGATAGTTCCTAATACTCCTCACTACGCGCTCATCAATTCGTATAAGAAGAACTCACGCGAGGATGGGTTTTACACTGCTCAAGCCAAGACTCCTAGCGCCTTCCGACTGCCTTCGAAGATCGAGGGGTGGAAAACTTGTTGGTTTTTAGTCTGTCCCCCTCCTGGCTCTGAAATTTCCGTCCAGGTATGCGAGCCCACTGCGAGAAGGGCCCCATGCTTTTTCCCCAAGGAGACTCGCGACAGATTCATTCGTGATTACAAGGATTACCCCGACAAAGCAGTTCAAAAACGTTTTGAGCTGGCTATCTCGGACTTTTTACTGGTCGCCAGGGGACTTAGTCTCAAGGCTCATGCCTTAGGTTTTTGTTCATTTTTGTTTCGACGCTCGCGTTTATTACGATTATTTACACTATACTCACTTGTGGTGGCTTTTGTAGATGCTGACTTTTTCGCCGATCTTCCGGATCTGGGGGGGTTGGCCCTTGACGAGTCGGGCGTGCTAACAACCACCGAGGCGCCTACCTGCATTGTTCCATCCGTCCCCGATCCGACTCCTACTCCCCCGGCCGCTGCTTCGGAAACACCAACGGAGCTTGCGACGACAGTTTCTGAGGACGCTCCTCCGGTCCAGACGTCTCGCGTACTTTCTGTTCGCGATAAGGGGAAGCAGAAAGTTGTCGAGAAAAAACGCAAGAGGACGACGGAAGTGGAGTTTGTCTCCTCTCCGGAGCCTACTGATACCCATGTCGCGAACCCGACCTTCATCCATAGCCTATCCGCGACGCGTGCGTTCGTTGAGGTGATACCGACCGTTTTCCCTCCCGCACCTAGCCTCTACGAGGAAATTTCGGAAAGGCCTGGCGGCTTGTCCAAACTTCTTTTCGCCATAAGTCTCCTGTTTCTACCTATTTCTTGCTTTCTTGGGGTGTTTTTAACTCTTCATTTTTGCAGGGGATGAATCTCATCGCGAGCGCGACTCAAAAGGTGCTTGCCGCTGAAGATGAACTTAAGGAGCTGAGGGCAGAGGATCAGTCGACCCGCGATGCCCACAGAGCGGCCAAGTCTAGGCTTATGGGAGAAAAGAAAGCCTTGGAGGAGGAGCTTTCGAGAGCTAAGACGACGATGAAGGAGATGAAGGGTGAGCTCGCGTTCCTGTCAGTGAAAGACGCGAGGATAAAGGAGCTGGAAGCTCAGCTTGCGTATGAGAGGTCCACTCATGTCAACATCGTCACTGAGTACAATACGCAACTGAACGACCTTAGACAGGAGAACGAGAAGCTCCACGCGACGATGTCTGAGAGAATCGCTTACGAGAGGAACATGGCGGTGGAGGAGTATTGTGGGGGTTATCGCCAGCGTGCTCGCGTCGATTTTTACAAGAATGCCGCCAACACGCTTCTCCTTTGCATGGTAAAGATGCAGATGCTGAAGTTCAAGGTTAAGGACTTCCCTTTCAATGCTCAGGACCTATGCGGGCTTTCTACTGATCTTCCTGAGTACCAGCCCCCATTGCCCGGAACCTTCATTGATGACGGGGAGACTCCACTCGAGGCATGGGGGATTACGCGTCTTGCGCCTGAGAGGGGTATTGTTAAAGGCAAAGAGAGTCAGGTTTTCAGGCCCCCTCTCCCGAGGGTGGTCGCTTCCCCTTCGCTTGAGAAGTCAGTTCCGAGCCCTCCTTCTCTATCCCTCTCGTCTCGCAAGAGGAAGGTATTCGCGTCTGATGCCCTTCTCGACACCATTCAGCCTTCAAAGCGTTCTAGTTCAGATCAAGCGGGGGGCTCAGGTTCGCGAGTGGCTGGTGTTCGCGACGTCGTGGATCTGGATGCGGATAGTGTAGAGGACGCGGGGACCGCTGCCAAGACTGTTTCTAAGTAATGTCTTTTTTCTTGAACAATGTTTTCTGTATTTAGGGATTGTGACATTTTGTAATCAACTTTTATATATATCGCGGGTATAATGGTCGCGACCTTTATGCTGTTTCTATATTATTGTTTTTGCTTTTGTTTGCTTGTTTCGTACATACTTATCTCGTCTCGTTCCCCCCGTTTTTTGTTTCGGAAAAATGAGTAAGTTCGCGAAAAAGGAAAACGCAAAGAGATAAGTCACAATTACGGTCCATCTTGTATAGTAAGGCAAAACTGACTTGTTACATAATCTTGTGAGTGAGCATTGCAAACTATTCTTTTGCCAACTGTTGCATGATCTTTACACGCGATCTCTAAATGACGGTTGATACTCGCGAGGTTCATCTTTAGCCCTTGTTAGCCGCGGCGCAGTAGGATAGCTTTTCCTTGGTGTGATGGTCACGGAGTATTCTCGGTCTTTGTAAAGCATTTAGTCATGGTGCTGCTCTCGCGTGGGATACCATGCACTGCACATGTAGAGGAGCATTTAGCTTTTGGTTTTTATCCTTAAGTAGTAGCACTGCACATGATGCAAATCCGCCCATGCTTTCGCGACCAGGGGGAGTTTTCTAGCTCAGCCCTGGAAGCTGGAAACACGAGCCGTCCTTACTTTCGCGACCAAGGGGAGTTTTCTAGCTCAGCCCTGGAAGCTGGAAGTAGGACACGCGACCGGGGGGGTTTTTTAGCCCAGCCCAGCCGTCTACGCTTTCGCGACCAGGGGGAGTTTTCAAGCTCAGCCCTGGAAGCTGGAAGCACGAGCAGTCCTCTCTTTCGCGACCAGGGGGAGTTTTCTAGCTCAGCCCTGGAAGCTGGAAGGAGGACACGCGACCGGGGGGGGGTTATTAGCCAAACCCGGCCCAGCCGTCTACGCTTTCGCGACCAGGGGGAGTTTTCAAGCTCAGCCCTAGAAGCTGGAAGCACGAGCAGTCCTCTCTTTCGCGACCAAGGGGAGTTTTCTAGCTCAGCCCTGGAAGCTGGAAGGAGGACACGCGACCGGGGGGGGTTATTAGCCAAACCCGGCCCAGCCGTCTACGCTTTCGCGACCAGGGGGAGTTTTCAAGCTCAGCCCTGGAAGCTGGAAGCACGAGCAGTCCTCGCTTTCGCGACCAGGGGGAGTTTTCTAGCTCAGCCCTGGAAGCTGGAAGCACGACGCGCGATCCGACTGCGTTACCTGTGCTTTTCATGTTATAACGACCATAAGTATTGTGAACGTACCTGAGTTTTACGGGAGGACTAGGCGTAGAAACGACGAAGTCGCATCACGTTCCAGGAGTTGGCAATGTGATTTCCAGAGTGGTCCTTGAGGCGATAAGCCCCGGGCGCGACTTCGCGATCTATAATGTAAGGTCCTTCCCAGTTGGGGTCGAGCTTTCCCCCCTCTGTTCTACGTAGCACAAGGTCTCCTCTGGCAAATCTCCTCAGTTTTATGTGCTTGTTATAATATTTTGCAACGCCCGCTTTATGATTGGCTGCTCTGATGGTGGCCAGGTCGCGAGTCTCTTCTCGCATTTGCAACTCTAGCTGCATTTTTTCATCGTTGTCGTCCGGACTATATTGAATCACGCGGTCCGTAGGCACAATGAACTCGACTGGTACTGTGGCTTCTATTCCATAAGCGAGAGCAAATGGCGTTTCTCCAGTTGCTTTCTTTACTGTGGTCCTGTTTGCCCAGAGTACTAGGGGTAACACTTCGGCCCACATGCCTTTGGAGCCTTCTAGCCGTCTTTTCAAGTCCATGACAATGCTCTTGTTCACTGCTTCTACCTGGCCATTGCAATGCGGGTGAGCGACTGAAGCAATCCTTAAAGTGATCCCTATGTCTCTGCACCATGTAAACAATTGCGGCGAATTGAATTGTGGTCCCCTGTCGGTTACGATCTCGTGAGGGAGGCCATACCTGCAGATGATGTTTCTCCAAAGGAACTTTTTAACTGCCGGGACGGTGGTGCTCGCGAGGGCTTCGGCTTCGATCCATTTGGTGAAATAATCAACTGCTACAATGATGTACTCTAGTTGACCAGGCGCTTTTGGTTTGAAAGGTCCTAATAGATCTAGTCCCCACATCGCGAAGGGGCAAGGGCTTGACATTATCTGCAACTCAACACCTGGTTGATGAGATGCTGGGGCAAAATACTGGCATGGGTTGCAACTCTGAGACTCGCGTTGTGCGTCTTGTTTCATTGTGGGCCAGAAACTTCCCTGCCTTAATGCTTTATATACCATTGGTCTCCAACCCGCGTGAGTTCCGCATAATCCCGCGTGAAGCTCCTTTATCAGTACGTCACTTTCTATCTTAGTCAAGCACTTAAGCTCGCGTGGTCCGTATCCCCTTTTGTAAAGTTCTCCACGACACATGTAAAAGCGTGCAGCCATGGAGACAAGCTTTCTCATTTCTTTCGGATCTGAAGGCCCTGTTCCGCTAGCAAGATATTGAATTATAGGGGTGCGCCAGTCGCTGACTGGCTCGCTTATCTCCATCAGTTCCACCTGATTGCTTATGGCGCTTTCAGACTTCACGAACCAAAAGTATGGGGCCTTTCCTTCTTTAGTAATGGCGGTGGGACCCTCGCTAGTACATTCTATATTTGCATACTGAATTTGGGAGCCCCGCTTCGCGAGTTCATCAGCTCGCGTGTTTTCCTCTCTTGTTATAGCTTCAATTTCAAAATGCCCGAGCAACGAAATCAGGGCTGTGGCCCTCGCATGATATCTGGGGAGATTGCCTGTTCTGGCCTCGTAGGTCCCATTGATCTGATTCACGACGATCTGGGAATCGCTCATGCACTTTACCACATGAATACCCGCGTTAACGGCAATTTCCAGCCCTGCGATGAGTGCTTCATACTCTGCTTCATTGTTCGTGGCTTTGAATCTTAGCGCAATCGCGTGATCTATCTTATCCCCAGCCGGGGAAGTTAGGACGACTCCCGCCCCGCAACCATCTACGTTTGCCGATCCATCAATGTGCATTATCCACGCGGGGTGTTCAGGAGCTATAATATCTTTTTCTAGCTCTCTGAAACTTGCTTCAACTATGAAATCTGCCAAAGCTTGTGCCTTGATGGCGGGTCGTGGTCTATAGACTACGTCAAACTCTGTCATTTCAATGACCCATTTAGCGAGCCTTCCTGAGGTTGTTGGTTTACTCATAAAAGACGGTAGTGGTAAGTCCGTCAGTACTTCGATGGGATGAGCATGGAAATAAGGTCGGAGTTTACGAGCGGCTGTTATTAACGCGAGCACTGCTTTCTCAACGGGTGAATATCTGGTCTCGGCCGACAAAAGTGCTTTACTGACGAAATAGACGGGGAATCGTTGTTCCTTTACTAAAACAGTTCTAACTGCACGCGTTCCTGCCGCGAGGTACAGCTGCAAGCCTTCACCAGGTATTGGGGACGCGAGGATTGGGAGTTTAGCCAGATGTTCTTTAAGACTCATAAATGCTCTTTCACATTCCTCAGACCACTCGAAGTTTTTAGGCTTCCTTAGTATGTCGAAGAAGGGAAGGTTTCGCTCCGCGAGTTTTGCGCAAAACCTTCCTAAATAGTTGCCCTTTCCCACGAATCTCTGGACGTCGTGAATGGACCTTGGTGGTTGTAGATCTATTACGGCCTGGACTTTGTCTGGATTGACTTCGATACCGCGTGCACTGATCTGGAAGCCTAGGAACTTGCCTTCGGTGACTCCGAAGACGCATTTCTCTGGATTGAGGCTCATACCGTACTTTCTCAGGGTTTCAAAGACCTCTGCCAGGTCGCGAGTATGATCCGCTTGCTTTTTGCTTTTAACCACTATATCGTCAACATAGGCCTCTACAGTGTCACCTCTTTGGTCGCTAAAGATCATGTCCACCAGTCTTTGGAATGTAGCCCCCGCGTTTTTCAAACCGAACGGCATTACTTTATAGCAGAAGGTTCCTTTGTCTGTGATAAAAGCAGTGTGCCCTGAGTCGGCTGGGTTCATCATAACCTGATTATATCCAGAGTACGCGTCCAGGAAGCTTAGAGCTTCATGACCCGCGGTGGAGTCTACCAACTGGTCGATCGAGGGTAATGGATAACTGTCCTTGGGACATGCTTTATTGAGACCAGTGAAATCTACGCACATGCGCCACTTCCCCGTCCCTTTGGGATTTTTCTCTACCATTACAACGTTTGACAGCCACGTTGGGTATTGCACTGGTTTTACAAACCCTGCTTTAATCAGCTTCGCGAGCTCTACCGCAGCTGCCGCGTTCTTTGGTCCCGCTTGTTTTCTTTTTTTCTGCCTACGCGGCTTAACCTCTGGACTAACGTTCAGGGAGTGGGTCATGACACTTGCCGGGATCCCTCTTAAATCCTTTGGCGTCCACGCGAAGACATCCCGGGAGCGGGTGAGTAAGGTCTCGATCTCTTGTACGACTTTTTGATTCAGTTTCCCCCCTACGTAAAGTTTCTCCTCTTTGTTGGGGAAAGGGGTGATTATCTGTTTCTCAAACCCATCAAAATGCGGTTTATGCCCTTCTCCCTCTCCCTCAGTATCTCGCGGTCTAGGTGAGGCGCGAACTTCTAACTCAGCTTCTTCCAGGACGCGTGGCAACCCTGGGATAAATAACTGGTTGGCAAGCAAGGTCTTGGTGCTGCCCTTTTCGGACGAGACGTAGCAGATACGGCTCTCCTCTTGGTTTCCTCTCGCGACCCCTACTCCTGTCAATGTTGGAAATTTTAAACAAAAATGGCAGATCGATACGACCGCCTCAAACCTGCACAGCGTCTCGCGTCCCAGTATCGCGTTGTAGGAGGATGTTATTGGGATCACCACAAAATCTATCTTTTCTGACCTTCTTGACCCTTTCTCTTCACCCAAGATGAGATCTAGGGTGACGACGCCCAAGGCCCTTACGCTGTCACCCGCGAAACCTACCAGCGTGGTTTTAGTGGGCCTGAGTGTAGACTGATCAATTCCCATTTTCTCGAACGCGTCCCAGTATAGTATATCGGCTGAGCTCCCAGTGTCGACGAGGATTCTTTTTACCAGTTTGGTTCCTATCTGAGCATGGATGACCAGTGGATCAGCGGCCTCGACAGCCCAGGTATCTACCTCTTTGTCACTGAAGGCAAGCGTGTAAGGTTCAGACTTCGATCTCGCGACACTATAGATCGGTTTTCCCTGAGGCTTGGGTGCGTTGTTAACGAGTCTTCGCTCTCGTTTGCCCAGGGGCATGGGTTCATGGCGGCCCGCGATCGTGCCTACATGGCCGTCCATGCGAGGGAAGTTCTGGGACGGGTGGCGATTAGGCCCCTGATTCTGGTTATTTCTCGCGGGGGTTTGTTGTCTCGTCTCATTTTGCGTTCTACTGCCTCCCCCTTTACTCCACGCTCCTCTGTACGTGACGCCGTGACCTGCATCAACGCTTCCCCTCTGAGCAGTCAGGACCTCCTGCTCACTTGGGTGATGTCGTCGCGACCGACACTCCAATGTAGAGTGAGTATTCACTCCGTGGTATTCGCACCAGGTGGTAGGCCCCTGGCGGTTATGACCGCGACCACCTCTCCCCTCAACATCGCGTCGGTCGTCTTGTTCGGCCACAAAATTCTGCGATTGAAATTGATTCTGATCGTGATTTTGGCCCCTGAACTGTCTTTGACCCTGATTCTGATCTTGAATCTGTAAACCGGGTGCTCGCGAATCGAACTGTTCCTTCCCTTGATTACCCTGATGGCGCTTATTCCCCCAGTTCGGATTTTCTTTCTTATGACCCTGAGCGGGCTTGCTCTGATTATTTCCCTTCAAAGCGACTCCTGAGTGTGCTTCCACATTAATTTCTGTGTATGCTCTCTCGAGCATGCCTTGGTAGTCTAAATCTCTCTTGCGGTATAGGTATTGCTTGAAGGTGCTTCCATCATTGAGCCCGTCAAGGAACGCGACCCGAGCGGTTTTATCATGGAAATCCCTGAGCGGTTTTATCATGGATGCTTTCTGACGGTTGGTTGAGCATCCAGGTCATGGCGGGTCCCGCGAGGGTGCCTGGGAAACCTTTGCACATTGTGGCCTCATCAGGGCACCTCGCGAGCATAGCATACTTGTAGCGTGCTAGGTGCTCGCTGGGATCTTCTTTACCATTGTACTCTTTTATGACAGGAAATCTGAAATTAGGCAGAGGGACTGACCTGACTATATGCCCCGCGAAAGCAGTCGGGCCGAACAAGAGTGTCGGGTTGACGGACGGGTAGGCCTCGAAGGCTTGCCGCGGGTGGGTGGCCTGGTTGCAAAAAGGTTCCCCCTCGTACCGGCGGCGGGAAGGTCTTTGTTCGGCGTGAATCCCCTGTCCTCTTCCTTCGGTTCTCCCCCTGTAAGATTGATCTTCCGCGTGGCTCGCAGGGGGTTGATTCAAATCGAATCTACTAGGGTGACAAGGCCTTTCGCGTCCTTCGACCCTTGTTCCATGCGACACTGAAATTCCGCCGTCAGGTACGTGTTCAGCACTCTCTTCCGCGACCGACTGTTCTCGTCCGCTCTGATTCTGTTCGTGCTCGCGTGATCGAGTCCTTGGTTGCCGCTGGTTTCGGCTTCCGCCCGCACTTTGCCCCATCGACTGCAGGAAAGCACGATACTGTACTAGTGCGGGTCCTGCCAGAACAATTTCCTCCTCATGTACATGTGAAAAACGTGGTCGCGTGCTACTTATGTCTTGAGTTCTCATCTGGGGAGGGGTGTTGTCGCTTCTTTCGCCACTAGTATTCATCTTCTCAGATAGTTGTATTAGAAAACACTTCGCGAGTATAGATAGTAAGCCTTACTTGTGCGAGGAAGTCCCCACGGTCGGCGCCAGTGTTGGAGCCCAGAAATTGCGATCACGCGACACAACACTTCGCGTGACACAGGGCGTCTGGACAATCAACTTATGTAATACTATTAGTCGTCTTTTTCCTCGAAATTAACCTCACTCTCGACACCTGACGCTTGCGTAACTTAACCGAGAAGGAAACCGGCTCCGGCTCTTTTAAGCTCCGACAAGATTAACGTAAAATCGGACACACCGAAACAACGCAAATATACACAAAGGTAAAGAAAAGCAACGTGAAAGAAGAGTATATTATCAAAGACGTTTCACGTTTTGAGCTTTACAATAAACCGAGTAACTCAGATACCACTCTCAACAACACTTAGGCTTTACAACGAGACTATTAGTGATTCAACCAGTGCTTTACACCTAAATTCCTCTAGGAGATGAGTGTTTCGGAAGATTGAAGTTAGGGTTTGCTCTTATGCTTTCTTTCTTCTTTAGAGGGAGGTGAAGCGTTTTTTTTCTTATCATCTGGATCCCTTTCCTTATCCATAGGGTTGCGTTTTTATACTATCACCTGGGACCCACGCGAGTCTATTACCGTTTTGCCCCTCGATACTTAGTCCCGTTGTATCCTCTTATTGGGCTTCACCTGTTTATGGGCCGCTTTATTCTTCTGGGCTGACTTCCCGGACCGACTCGGCACGCGATTCGTGGGCCTGACCCAACTCTCTATGGGACTCGCGAGCCCATCGAGAACCGGCTCCAACACAAGGAAAATAATATAGAAGCGAATCTTTGAGAACTTTTTTTTTACGGAATGGTGACTTCTTGCAAAATATCCATATAATTAGGCCCTTACTAAATACAAATTTTACTAAATAACGTCTGGTCCCGCGAGAGAGCGTCAGCTCGCAGAACGCGAGGGGCGTGTCTCTCGCAGAACGCGAGGATTTATTCCCTATAAAAAGGGAAAAAACTCTACTTTTGCTTATTTTTTACATTTACCGCCGCTTTTTTTACTCCCCCTCTCAAAAACAAACTTCATCTTCCTCATTTCAACACAAATCTTCAATTAAGGTATGTTTCTTCTTCCCTTATGCTTTATAATGTTGATTCTAGATGAATATATGTTGTTAGTATAGGAAATTTCATATTATATGATGTTTTGATATTGAATGTTGATTTAGAAATGGTTTTATATAGTATTAGGTTGTTTGGAATGGATGAAAGATGATGATTTTGAATTATGTTTGATTAGTGGATGTTTTTTTTATGTTGAATTGGTTGAAATTCATTAGGGTTAGGGATTTTTATTAGGGTTTACATTTTATTTAGGGTTTTGATGTTTATTTGGTAATTTACTTAAATTGATATGTTTTTTAGTTAAAATATTCAATTTTTCGCCGGAAAATGTCGCCGGAAATGTCGCCGAGGTGTATAAGATCACCGGAGAAGAAAGTGTTAAATCACGCGTCACGCGTGACGTCACTCCTCGCAGAACGCAAAAGTCATTTAAGGGATTTGAATCACATGTTGCGTACTACATCCAAAAAGGGGTGGTAAGTCATTTATTTAAGGGATTTCTGAAGTTTAATACCAAATGCATATTTTCTGAATTTGGTATTCTCTGCAGAAACTGCACATTTTTCTGCAGAGAATACCTAATAATGTGTATTTTCTCGCAGAACGCGAGGTGTGGCACCCTCGCAGAACGCGAGGTGTGGCACCCTCGCAGAACGCGAGGTGTGGCACCCTCGCAGAACGCGAGAAAATGCACATTCTCTGCATTTTCTTCCATTTCTGCAGAATCTGTATTTTTTGTAATTAATGTTTCTGCAGAGTATAATTTATATATTTTACTGCAGATCAAAGGTCCGATGAAGGCACAACAAAGGACAAAGAAAAGCAGTGAATGGCCATTAGACAACAATTATTGGTATGAGATTCCCGGTGCAGTTGGACTGTCAGATCTCCCTAGAATGATGTACGACGAAATCGACTTCCCGTTGATTGAAGCGTTCATCCAAAGATGGCAACCCGGGACAAATTCATTCCACCTCCCTTGTGGTGAGATTACTATTGGCCTTCTTGATGTGTATAAGATATTAGGCCTTGCTATAGAAGGGATTGCTATAGAAGGGAAAGCTATGACAACAAGTAAGAAACTGGGTGCCAAGTTTAGTCATGACGAGGTTTTAAAATTCTATGCTAGGAAGGGGCGGAAATTTTTGGAATAGATCCTTTAACGTTAGATTCTGGGAGGGTGAAAGCCGATTTTTTTAGAAGTCATTGTGAAACCCTTTCTGAAGAACGAAAGGGTTTAGGTTGGGTGTTGTATATTGTTGCCTCGATCTTATTTCCCGACAAGTCACAGAACTTGATTCGGCTTAGATATGGGCCTTATGTGGAATCCTATGCCAAGGCTGCAAAAATGTCGTGGGGTTCAGCTGCTTTGGCACATCTGTATAGGCAGCTGGGGATATGCACACGCCAGGGCTGTGCCCAGATGTCTTTTTGTTACACCTTGTTGCAGGTATTTTACTTTCTAAGCGTTTAATTTACCTACTTATTTATATTTTCATATTTAACGTAATTTATATTTCGTAGGCATGGATATACAACTACTTCCCACAGTTTCGACCTACTGAACGTCCTTGGTGGACGGAAGCACAACCATGGGTTTACCATTGGATGCCTAAGAATTTAAAGCTGAAGAAAGGGCAAGTCGGAAGGGACTATAGAGGCGCGCTCGATATTATTATACCGGAGATGGTAATTATCTAATTCATTTTTTAAGTGTGTGCATTAGGTTGTGTTAAGTTTCTGCATTTTTAACAGCGTCTGCATTTTCTGCGCCAAAACAGCTTCTGCATTTTCTCGCATAACGCGAGGTCTGTGTTACTTGCAGAACGCGAGGATGCACACACTCGCAGAACGCGAGAAAATGCACATTATGGTGCAGATTCAATGATCTGTTTGTTAGCTGTTTCTCTAATCTTCTGCTATTTCTGTCTGTTTTTAGATATGTTGGAACCCGTATGGATTCCAAGACTTCTCTAATCCTCAGCTCGCTCCCGCTCTATTTCACGGGGTGCTATCATGCTGTGACGTCACCGAACCACACATGCCGGATCGGTGTCCGAGGCAATTTGGGCGACCGCAGCGTATTCCAAGGCCAATCATCGAACCGCTCAAAGTTCATAGGTTGGCCAACATTTGGTGTTACAATGTTTTTTATGACACCAACCAATGGCTTTGGAAGGCAAGATCTGTGCACTCCATCTCTCTTGATGAAATGGGGCCAGTTGCGTATGTACCACATGAATGCTCCCATGATTACATGGATTGGTACATCAGGAGGACCCATAGGTATATCCGTCCTGCAATCCCTGGGATGATTACTGAGAAACAGGTAATATTATTTATTTTGGTTTATCTTGCGTTTCTAGTCTTTGTTTGTCTCTAATATTAATATAGAATGAATGTTTACATGCGTATAGGTGATTGGCCGGGTGTACAATGACATGGACCGGTATCGGTTTGCCACTCCAGAGGATTTTCCTTCATATCACTCTCAAATGCTACTATGTATGGCAGATCTCGCTCCCTTCCGACCAGAACAAGAAGAGTAGCCATTGTTTGAATTTTCTTAAGTTGATGGATAATTTTTAATTGCGTTTTGGGATAATTCTGTTGGTTTACAATTAAGGGATAATTCTGTTGGTTTACAATTTTGTTTGAATTATGCATGTTCTCGCAGAACGCAAGGGACACACACCTCGCAGAAAGCGAGATATTGCATTGAAGTTCCTGTTTCAGAATTTAAAAAACCATCTCCAGTTCAACATTACATTTCAAATTCAGGGAATAAAACATAACTACAACTACGTTAAACTATAGGCGGCACATCTGATACGCTGCACTTTGTATGGGGTAACTAGGGGTTATTACATTAGTTTAAGAGTGTTATCACAAGTATTTGGAGCTATTGTTATATTTTGAGTTGTTTATGAAGAAGTGAAGAAATGAAGACCAAAACCGAAGAAGAAGAGGATCAAAGATTGAAGACATGAAGACGAAGACATTCTGCGGAGCAGCGGCGATCGCCACTACAATCCAGGCGATCGCCATTCTACAACAGAAGAGTTATGTGAGTTCGAGAGATCATGGCGATCGCCATGACTCTACGACGATCGCCATGGGGTGACAGAGGCTACGGCAGACGCTACATGAAGACCGCGATCGCCAGACATCTATGGCGATCACCACAACAAGGCCGAAGATATTCCGGACTTTCCTTATTTTCCTTTGTTTTTATTTCTTTTATTATTTTCTTATTTTCCTTATTAGTTTTAGGATATTTATCTTTTACCATATATTTTTAGGGTTAGTTCTCTATTTAAGAACCCTAGTTCTTTCTTTCTATCATCATCTTTTCTATCATCTTTTCCATCAGACAATTTAGTTATGCAACCATGAGCAGGAACTAATCTCCATTGTTTTACTTAGCGGTTGAAACCTTCAGTTATTAAGTTGTGAGATTTCTAAACTCTTGTTCTTTTCCTATGGGTTTGTATTAATTCTCTTGTTCTTCATCTATTGATTTCTATTAGTTTTGCTAGCTTGATCACCTAGTTTGATTGATAGTCTTCTATTGCTAGACTAGGAATATACGGTGGCATTCCTTGTCATTGTAGCACTCATATCTGCATGATCTGGTAGTTGATTGCTTTTATGAAAGAGAATTGATTGCATGTTAATACTTGATGGTTGTAAGTTATTGCATGCATCCTTATGATTCATGTGCCCTTTGCTGATATTTCATCTAATCTTGAGAGGTTTCCCTGATTGTTGAATAGTAAGTATTATCAGGATCGGTTGGCCTGCTGATATATTAAAGATTGGAATAGGAACATTCCCTAGGATTGAATAAAACTTAAGATAAATCTATGATCAACTTGATTGACTGTTGTGTGGATACTTGCTAGGTGAAACCCCTTCTCATCATATTCACAACCAAACCTTCTTTGCTTGATACTTGTTACTTTTGTATTCCATACAATCAAAACCCCCCCTTGGTTACTTGTTACTAGTTGATATTTCACTTGACTGCATTGATTGGGTGTTTTGATTCCCTTGGGTTCGACCTCTACTTACTTGCTATACTCTAGTTAGTGTTTAGGGTTTTCTTTGATTTGGCACTACGACTTTAGCCTCATCAACATCGATGTGCCACAAGATCGTGCAACCAATGAGCATCATATTCCGCGTTTCGCCACCAAGGAGTAAACACAGGAGGTAATGAGCAGTTTTCTTCAAGACGCAACTACAAGAAAACAACAACGTTAGGAAGTTGCATATTAGAAAGTAATTCATAAGAAGATCCAAAACATATCGGAACAAAATGTTTCTCCCTGTCAATATAGAATAAGCAGATCGTCGGAAGTGTGTCACCTGCTTCTAACCAATATCGGAACAACATCGTTTTTTCCCACCGTTACGAACACTACGTTGAATGTGGATGCCACAAGGCATCCCATTCCGGGGTAGCTAGCCAATGATCTTCCGGAGCCCTTCCTATTCCTTCCCATGTAAGTTGGTGTACAGCGGTCTCCAAAGTTGGTTGTTCTGGAGGTCCAATCCAAGTTCCTTCAACTAGATGCCAAATATCTTTGAGCTTAGCTATCATCAAATCTCTTACTTCCCTCCATAAGTGTTGGTTGTCCTCCGTCTCATACGCTATTGATCTATATCCACAATTTTCATCTCCATTTACTTCAAACCAACCATTCACATGGGTGCGCATTGACGCAGGTATCTGAGACTTGTACTTGCCAATCACCTTAATCTTTGGTTTCTTGAATGTTTCAGAATTAGAAGCATTTCTTTGCTTCTTTGGAGGTGTTTCTTCCAAAGCTCTAGCATCCATCTCAGCATTAGTGTGCTCCCATGCAGACGGTCTTCTTTGCGTTGACCTTGGTTGTTTGTTAGGAGCTCCGCTAGGTGGTGTGTCCTCGCGTTCTGCGAGAAGCATTTTTTACCACAAATCTTCAAATTTTAATGAATTCTAAAATAAAACATAAAAACAGAATGATAAATAATTACTTGTTCGTGCTATAAGTCGAGTCCATCAAAAGGACATATGGAAACTCCTTTAAGAGTTTTATTGATTCGGGGATAGCAAATAACAAGTCGCCTATTATCGAAGGATTCTTTGCACTTGGCCTATACTCCATGAAGTAGTTGTTCTCTTTGCATTGGTGAAAGAATTCTTGAACCACGGTTCTACCTTCCCTTTCCTCTTCCCTTATATCTCTTACCAAATTGTACACCTGTCTCTTCTTTGTGCAACTTCCGGGATCCTTGTTTATCTCAGTGTAAATCTGATTTGGAGAACAATGAGAAAGTACCATCTCACGAACCATTTTCTTTTGATCAGGGGTTGGCCTCCCAGCAAATGCATTCCCGACCAAACTATCTCCAATAGGATGGTTGTGCAAACCACAAACAACTGTTAATCTCCAATTCTCTTCAACACGGTTCTCCATGAGCTTCAACTGAACTAGACACCTCGTTTTCTTGCTCTTTGTGTTTGATCTAACTCCGACACCTTTAGGCTTATAACTTCCCGTTTTCTCACAAATGATTTGAACCTTACCACTTTGCCCCGGTTTAGATGGTACACTCCTTCCAATAAAGATCATAAACTTATGTTGCTTTGCAACATTCAACGCCCACAAATGACCAATCTCCTTAGAGGCAAACACTTGCTCCGTAGTGAAATATTCCGAATAATCCCTAGAAACAACATCTTCCTCACATACGGGACTATCAAACTTTGGTGCAGTGCGTAAAGAGGGAAGAAACCACATATCCTCTCCTACGTTTGTAGGTGGGTTAGAAAACTGTGAATCAAACGCATCATAGCTTGATGACACTTCATATGTACATGGCAATTCATAAGTAGATGGCACGGGCAATTCATATGTAGATGGCACGGGAAATTCATATGTAGATGGCATAGGAAATTGATAAGTAGATGACACATGTTGTTCATATGTAGATGGTTGATGATAATCACCAAAGTCGTCAATCCCTAAATCAAATGACGGTGGCGGACATGGCCTTGTATTCCGGGAGGGGTAGGTGTAGTCATTCAACTGGATTGCATTCAATCCAGTGAACAAAGAAAAATTCACCTATACACAATAAAGAGTTAATACTCTGTAATGTGCAAGTTCTCGCGTTCTGCAAGGTAGGCATATCTCGCGTCACGGGAGGTGCTTCCTCTCGCAGAACGCGGGAACTTGCTAATGTTGAAACACAGTGAAACGGGCTCATTTAACATAAACATGAACAAATCTAAATTTTCTACATTAAAAACCCTAAAAACATGAACAAATCTAAGTTTTGGACATTATAGGCAAAAGTCATCTCTTCAACACTTACTACTACTACATTTAACATAAAATACAACATAATAACTTCATTTTAGCTCTTAATGGTGCAAAACAAATTAAAATTCAAAAATTAAGTAAGAACATTACCTCATTTGCATGGTAACTTGATGAACCACCATCTTCATTCCCTCCTTTGTTGAATTCCTCTTCATCTTCCATTATTTTAGGTGTTTTTAGAGTGTTTTGAAGTTTGAAGGTTTTGAAAATGGGTTTTAATGGAGGTTGAAAGAGGTGAAAGATGATAAAAAGAGGTGTTAGTGTAGGGTTAATAGGTGTTACGGATTACTTAAAATAAGGGGGTAGTTATTATAGTTAGGTGGGGACAAGACATGTAGTAATGGTGCACAACAACGTCTATCTGATATGTAATGGTCGCGTTCTGCGAGGTGACGTGCACTCGCGTTCTGCGAGGTACGTGACACTCGCGTTACGCGAGATTAGCATTTTAAAAAATAACCTAATTTTTTGCTAATCTCGCGTTACGCGAGTGTCACGTACCTCACAGAACGCGAGTGGCCAGACGGTGTTTGGTAAACGCACCGGGTTGTATATAGCATCCGTGTATAATTACTTTCACTTTAGCTATATATATGCCACATAAGATTATCCAACTGTAGTATTCTACTTGTTACAATTCCACTAGCTTCACTCCCGTGACTTGCACGAAATTGCATAATAATATTATATTCATAATAATATATAATACATAATCAAATTTATTTAATTAATATTTAAATTAAGAAAAAGGCAATTATAGAACTTATGATTGGTTTCTAGTCTTGTTAATTGATTTTTTTCAGATAAATAAAGAACAAATATAGAATTAGGGTAGTCTTCTATATATAATTTATTTTAGAAAATAAAGAAATGAGGGGTAAGAGAACGTCACATGACAAATTCAATATAAAAATGTCATGTGGCAAAATCAAGTTTTAATTTAATACATACTAGATACGGAAGCCCGTGCTTAATTCGCACGGGCCAAAATTTAATATTAATTAATAATATTTTGAATAAATATATAAAAATATAAGAAATATAACTCATAATATTATCTCATTTCTCAATCTCTTTGTTCCGGTGAGAAGAACGTCACGGGTCCATCCCGCATCAAATCTGGCTCTCCACCTCACGATTCTTTTTTTGTCAATCTTTTCTTGAATCTCCTCCTTGACTTCCTCTTCTTGTAGGTGGTGGCGTTCTCTTCACCGAAGCAACAATAAAATGAGGGAGATGAAAGAACAATTTAATGGGCGTGAAAGGGAAGCAGACAATCGGAAACCCCAAGAAATAAACGCTCTACTGCGAAATTGCGGGAGGAAACAACACAACCAAATTAACAAAAATCCTAACAACAGAAGGCCCAAATTGATAAGTAAATTCATGCCTAAAAATATATATCAATGCGATCAGTATAATTGCATTTCTGTAAAGTGTGTATAATAATGTTTTAGTATATAAGATAAATCTTTTAATATGATGTTCGTGAATTAGAGTTACGCCTTAGTTTCACCACGCGACTTTAATGAATTAGGTATCGATCGTTAATCTTTCCTTCTGGTTTGTTATGACAATTACAGGAAATGCTTATTATCCAGCACCTTCATGCATGGCTCATGCTACTAAATATTATAGGCATGCTAATATTTATGGAGTGTTTTAGATTTTATATGTATGAATTTAGTTTTGTAAAGTGACAATTAAATGTATTAACTGTGTGAATACTATGTAAATTATATTATTTATACATATATAATATAATGTAGTTTCCTTTTAAATGAGATAGTGACCCAATCCAAGTTAAGAGCATAGCAAATGCTCCTAATAAGTGTGAGAGTAGAAATTAAGGATACTGAAAGCAAATTTTAATGTTTTGTTTAAGGATTTCTTACTCACACCACTCAAGCTCAATAACCTCACCCTCTAGAGGCTAAAAGAAGGGTAATTGCGACCTTCAAAATCATACATACAAACACCAGTACAACATTATTCTTTCTTGTCCATCAAAATTTAGAAATAAATTAAAATAAAGAGGTTTTTACCGAAAACCACTCGTAAAATACCGTATATTGCCCAAAACCACCCCATTAATCAAATATTACCGGAAACCACCCATATAACACACTCCGTTAGCCAAACGCCACCCGTTTTCATTTTCCGTTTAACATTCGTTAAGTATTTACATATTTAACCCCAAAAACTTATATTTATTCATTTTTCTTCATAACTTGAAAAGTTGGGGAACAAATCATAATTAAACAAAAACTTGGGCAAAAACCATCATCTTCTTCACAACTTTACCTGTTTAGCGATGAAATCTTCTATGGTGCCTAAACTCATCACCGACTCCGACTGTAAAGAATGGACGGAGGCGGAGGCGTGAGCGACTTGATCCTTTCTCGTCGTTGCTTCCTCCTCATTTGTCTGATCCATCTCACAGCCCTGTATCTCAGGTTTCCTCCTTTTTCTTCAAATCTCAGCAATAGAAGTATCCAAGCTGGCCCATGACCAGAGGTTGCACTTAGGACTCAACCAATTAACCTCCAAACATCCAAACGTAGGACTTGCATGAATTACATAAATATCAACACCAAAGAATCAAACCAATTAACTAATTAAGCTTCGCCACCTGAACTGAATTCGAAACTTTCTACGGCTTCGATTGTTGAAAAAATATCAATCACTAGATGATATTTGGCCAAAGCAGCAAACACAAAAAATCCCATAACTTCGTCTAATGCAGAACTAAGCAATTGTACAAATGCTACCAATTTGGAGTACCCTTTTGGCTTTAATATATATCAAGGTCTGCAAATCTGTATACAGAGACCATCTGCCTGTGCATTTGATCAGTATTCCTTAAAGAAGAGCGCAAAAACTATACAACACACAGAGAAGATGATGACTATAATATCAAACCCAAGCGCAGTCATGGCCTGATTGTTGGCATAAGCTTGAAATCAAAATAAGAAGATAAATAATCAAGAGAGTATATTTTAGGAGATATCTAAATATACATGTTTCTATCTTTTAGGAGTTATCTAAGGATAGAATTCTATCTTAATAGACAATTAGTATTTATTGTTTTCTTATAAATAGAGGAGATATCAATGTGTGATATAACTCCGAGAAATTGAGAGCTTAAGTTTTAAGGATTTTCTTAAGCAATAAAGAGAGATACTTGAATTCTTCTTTCAATAATTGGTATCAGAGCGATTCGACAAAGGGGCCGTGATTCGTATTCTGTTGAGAGCAAATTGACAGAGGGAAGATAGACATGGCTACCAACGACAAGAAGACAGAAGAGAATAACGAGAAGAAACCTTCGGTGTCGAAGCCGAGGGAAGGAGGAGGGTCTTCATCGATTAAGTTCCCTATGCTTAACTCTACAAATTATACGGTATGGGCCATAAGGATGAAAATTCTTCTCAAAGTTTACAAAGGATGGGAGGCTGTTGAAAAGGGGAATCTTGATGAAGAGAAGAACGACATGGCTATGGCGTTGATATTTCAATCGATCCCAGAAACTCTCATCCTCCAAATCGGGAATCTGGACACTGCGAAGGAGGTGTGGGACGCAATAAAGACAAGACACCTCGGGGCAGAAAGAGTTAAGGAAGCAAGACTCCAAACCTTGATGGCTGAGTTCGAGCGTCTGAAGATGAAGGAAACAGAGAAAATTGACGACTTTGTTGGCAAGCTCTCTTCAATTTCATCCAAATCAGCCGAGTTGGGAGAGGAGATTGACGATCCGAGGATGGTGAAGAAATTTCTTTCAAGTCTTCCCAGGAAGAAATACATACACATAGTGGCGTCGCTTGAGCAAGTTCTGGATCTCAACAAAACAAGTTTTGAAGATATCATAGGTCGATTAAAGGCTTATGAGGAACGGGTTGCTGATGAAGACAAAGAAACTCAAGGGGAACAAGACAAACTGATGTATGCGCCTTCGGAAAATCAGTATGATCAGTCAACACAAGATCAGAATGGATTCAACGGAGGAAGAGGTCGCGGTGGACAAACAAGAGGTAGAGGAAGGGGCCGTGGAAGGTCTAATGGAACAAAGGATCTGTCAAAAATCCAATGTTTCAGATGTGACAAGTTCAGACATTATGCCTCTAACTGTCCCGATTGCCTCCTTAAACTTCAAGAGACTCAAGCCAATGATCAGGATGATACGCAAGCGGCTGATGGTCTTCTGATGAATGAGGTGATTTATCTCCATGAGAAGAGCGTCAAACCCATGAAGTTTGAAACTTGTTCAGATAATGACTGTGTATGGTACCTGGACAATGGAGCAAGCAACCACATGACTGGGAATCGAGGGTATTTCGTGAAGATTGACGAGAATGTCACAGGAAAGGTACGGTTTGGAGATGACTCACGAATCGATATCAAGGGGAAGGGATCGGTTCTGTTCATAAGCAGTAACGGAGAAAGGAAGATTCTTGCTGATGTTTATTACATTCCAGACTTGAAGAGCAACATCATAAGCCTAGGTCAAGCCACGGAATCAGGTTGTGAAGTCAGCATGAAGGGGAGTCTTCTTACTCTTCAAGATAAAGGGGGCAAAGTGATTGCAAGATCAACTCGGTCCCGAAATCGCTTGTACAAGGTTATCATGGAGAGAGCAGAGACGAAGTGTCTGCAACTCGACTCGTCTCAGGACAAATCAGCAAGGTGGCACGCGAGGCTCGGACATATTGGAAGCGATGCAATGAGGACAATGATGAGCAAGGAACTGGTCATAGGAATTCCAAGGTTTGAAGTTGCAAAGGAGCAGTGCAGTTCTTGTCTCTTCGGAAAGCAAACCAGAAAGTCGTTCCCTCAAGCAACTACATTCAGAGCATCACAAGTACTTGAACTTGTACACGGAGATCTCTGTGGACCTATCTCCCCTCCGACTGCAGGAGGCAACATGTACATCTTTGTGCTTATTGACGATAATTCTCGGTATATGTGGACAATTCTGTTGAAGGAAAAGGGAGATGCCTTCGATAAGTTCAGGAACTTTAAAGTGAAAGTTGAGCAAGAAACAGGAGCTTCCATCAAAATTCTCAGAACTGATAGAGGTGGCGAGTTCACCTCTCGTGAGTTTCAAAGTTTCTGCGAAGAATCCGGAATCAGTAGGCACCTAACTGCGCCTTACTCCCCTCAACAAAACGGAGTCGTTGAGAGGAGAAACAGAACATTGATGGGAATGACGCGAAGTCTTATGAACCATATGAAGATTCCGAGTTTTCTCTGGGGAGAAGCTGTAAGACACGCCACATACCTCATTAATCGAGCGTCCACCAGAACTCTTGTCGACCAAACGCCATATGAAGCACTGAAGAAGAAGAAACCGTGTGTTCAGCACATTAGGGTGTTCGGTTGCATTGGGTATGCCAAAATAGATACTCCGCAGCTTAAGAAATTAGAGGATCGCTCAAGGGTGTTAGTGCATCTCGGAATTGAACCAGGAACAAAGGCTTACATGCTCTTCGATCCGACAAGCGGAAAAATTGTGGTAAGCCGCAATGTTGAATTCAATGAAGACTCAAGCTGGGAATGGAATGCATCTGAGGAAGAAAGTCAGGGTGACTCAGGAAGATTCAAGCTCAGGCTTGGGGATGTTGAAAACAGAGGCATTGAAGGAACAGGTGAAGAAGACGAGATTGTCGAAAGTAACAACAATGGAAATCAAAGTAATGAAGAAACCAGTGAGAATGAGGAAGAATCTGAAACTTTGGACCAACCAGATGCACCAAGGCGATCACAGAGGGTGAGCAGAAGGCCAGGGTATTTAGATGATTATCTGATGTTGGAAGAATGTGAGCGTCTTTTGTGGGCAAGCAATGATGAACCATGGAGCTTCGAAGAAGCAAAATCAGAAAAGGTATGGATAGAGGCGTGCAAGGATGAGCTTAGATCGATCGAAAGGAACAAAACTTGGAACCTGGTTGATCTACCAAGTGGGGCGAAATCAATTGGTGTGAAGTGGATATTCAAGGTCAAACGGAACTCGGATGGCAGTGTCAACAAGTACAAAGCAAGGCTTGTGGCAAAGGGCTATGTGCAAGAGCATGGTGTTGATTTTGGCGAGGTGTTTGCTCCAGTTACGCGCATTGAAACCGTCAGGCTGCTTATAGGCTTGGCAGCTGCAGAAGGTTGGGAAGTGCATCACTTAGACGTAAAGACGGCGTTTCTTCACGGTGATTTGAAGGAAGTTGTTTACGTTAGTCAACCCGAGGGATTCACTATTCAGGGAAGTGAAAGCAAGGTGTACAGGTTGAACAAAGCTCTCTACGGATTGAGGCAGGCACCGCGAGCTTGGAATGAAAAGCTTAATCAAGTACTGGGCGAGATGAACTTTGTGAAATGCTCAAAGGAACCCTCCTTGTACCGAAGGGAAGAGAAGGCTGGTCTTCTACTGGTGGCGGTCTACGTGGATGACCTCTTCATCACAGGACCAAGCCTCGCTGTCATAATTGAGTTCAAAAAGGACATGTCCTCAAGGTTCGAGATGAGTGATCTCGGCATTCTGACTTACTATCTAGGAATTGAAGTATGTCAGCGCGAAAGAGGAATTACTCTTAAACAGGAAGCTTATGCTAAGAAGATTTTAAGTGAAGCTGGAATGGGCGAGTGTAATTCAAGTCATATTCCTATGGACCCGGGATTGAAGATTTCTAAGGCAAAGCAGGACAGAAGTATCAATGAAACTGAGTATAGGAGAAACATTGGATGTCTGAGGTATTTGCTTCATACGAGACCCGATATTGCCTACAGTGTAGGGGTGTTGAGTAGGTACATGCAAGAGCCTAAAGAATCCCATGGAGCTGCACTAAAGCAGGTACTGAGGTACATTCAAGGAACTGTCTCATACGGACTTGTTTTTGATCGCTCAAAAAAAATTGTGCTGGTAGGGTATTCAGACAGTAGTCATAATGTTGAAATGGATGATGGAAGAAGCACCACCGGCCATATTTTCTACCTCAATGATTCGCCAATCACATGGTGTTCCAAGAAGCAGGAGACTGTCGTGCTATCCTCGTGTGAAGCTGAATTTATGGCAGCTACAGAAGCGGCCAAACAAGCAATCTGGCTGCAAGAGCTGCTCGGTGAAATCATTGGGAAATCGAGTGAAAAGGTGATGATAAGAGTTGACAATAAATCTGCAATTGCTCTTACGAGGAATCCGGTGTTTCATGGTCGCAGCAAGCATATACATACTCGCTATCATTTTATTCGTGAATGTGTTGATAATGAGCAAGTGGAGGTTCAGCATGTTCCAGGTGAAAAACAAAAGACAGACATTTTGACCAAAGCACTCGGCAGGATCAAGTTCAAGGAGATGCGAGAGCTCATTGGGATTCAAGATGTGTCAAGAGTAGATTTCAAGCTTAAGGGGGAGATTGTTGGCATAAGCTTGAAATCAAAATAAGAAGATAAATAATCAAGAGAGTATATTTTAGGAGATATCTAAATATACATGTTTCTATCTTTTAGGAGTTATCTAAGGATAGAATTCTATCTTAGTAGACAATTAGGATTTATTGTTTTCTTATAAATAGAGGAGATATCAATGTGTGATATAACTCCGAGAAATTGAAAGTTTAAGTTTTAAGGATTTTCTTAAGCAATAAAGAGAGATACTTGAATTCTTCTTTCAATACTGATCACTTAGCTTCATATTCTTCCCCCCAAGCCGATCCACCATTTCAGGTTTGTTTGTTCACTCAACTTCCCTCAATTTCATGAACTTCTCAGACGCCGCCTTGATCGGAAGAGTCGTCATGTCCGGATGATACTCCTTCGACAGTCGTCGATACGCTGATTTTATCTCTTCCAACCCCGCATCCGCCGCCACCCCTAAAAACCTGCTTGATTACATCAATAAGACGAATTGGATCGAGAATTAGTTTTTCTAGGGTTTGTTTGTTTACTCAACTGGTAATGGGAGCCCGAGAAATCGTTGAGTAGATCTGAGAATTTCTCGTGAGGAGGGTTTGGCGTTGCTTTTCGGCGTCGAATTGGGAGTCTGAGGAGTTGCTCGTGCCGCCTACCCAGCCTTCGTCGTCGTTGTGCCAGAGTGGATTCTGGTTTCCACACCCGGCGGCGAGGCCTTGATGGAGATTCGCCGTCGTAAGTTTGGGATTCGAGTTAGGGTTGGTGGATTGTAGAGGTCGCCGGTTTTCCGGAAGGGAGATAGAGGAGGTAACGTGGCGGTGGCGGCCATGGCGGAAGGGAGATTTCATCGCTAAACAAGTAATGTTGTGAAGAAGATGATGGTTTTTGCCCAAATTTTTGTTTAATTATGATTTGTTCCCCAACTTTTCAAGTTGTGAAGAAAAATGAATAGATATAAGTTTTTGGGGTTAAATATGTAAATACTTAACGAAGTTTAAACGGAAAATGAAAACGGGTGGCGTTTGGATAACGGAGTGTGTTATATGAGTGGTTTCCGGTAATATTTAATTAATGGGGTGGTTTTGGGCAATATACGATATTTTACGGGTGATTTTCGATAAAAACCTCTAAAATAAAATTACTCACTTCATACGCAATCAACGAAAACATAAATATTGTAAATGATTTTTAATCTTCCTCCAAAGATTCAATTCATAGTATACCCATTTTGTTCATACATAAACAACCTAATTAACACAGCGTGGTACAAACCTGGTAACTAATGATCTGAATCAAAGCCATAAACAACCATATTCTTTAACAAAGGCTTTTTTGATGGCTTATGGTGGCAGCTTTGCGCCCACTACTTTTGACAGGTTTGTTTCAGCTCCCGATGGTTTTATTTACCTGAAATTCACCGGGTAAGCTAGAGTAATTTTTCCATTACTCAAAGCCTTGCATCAGCATCTCAGTTTTATAAACAGTGTTGCATCTAGAAATTAAGTCGCATTAACAGTTCTGACGATCTTAAAGACGACCACATTTTAACCTAGAACTACCATTCATGTTCCAAACTTATAATCCAAAATCATTTAATAGTTCATGTATAATTCACTGCAGAAAGAGAGACGGGAAACACATAATAATGAGTACTATAGATGAAAGATAACACAAACTATAAGAGATAAGTATGTAAACAACAAAAATTATGCACAAAACATTCACTATCAGGGATCATTACTCATGTATCTCAAAAGAATAGATAATATGGGGTTGTTTCTATATGACCTATGATACATTTGAACAACCTCAATTGTTCTTCTTCATGTTGTATTCACGTCTGTAAGAATTAATAGATATTAAAATCACTTTAATCCAGATCAACTGTATCCTACCAAGATCCAAGGAATAAAGCTATGCAAAGAGGGGATTAAAAGAGAGCGAGAGGAGTTCAAAAGTTCAAACTAAACAAAACCTTTTTTTGTTGCAGTCCGATCAGTTTCATTGGCACTCAATAAAGTCTAACCAAGTTGTAATTTTCTGAGTCTTCGATCAAGCTCGGAGAATTGAAAATCACTCTGCTACCATCTCCGACTTAAAAAAGATCTCCAAATCATCGGTTGGATATGGTTTGGGTGATTCCGCTATTGCTCCCAAACATCGTCAGTGAAGTGCTGGCTGGGACATACAGTGTTTCATCTTCTCTGTAGAGATTACAGTGAAGTGCCCATTTTCTGCTGCTATTGTCTTATTATCCTCTGTTGACAACATGTTCCCGAAATGCCCTTTTATCTCATACCCATCAACTCCTATCTGACATGCAAGCTTTCAAGGTAAATTAAAAAATGAAACTTGGGACATGAACATATTAATATAGATCCAAAATAGAACTCACATACTCTATACTCTTCCAGTTGGAACTCAATTGAGTTGCATCCTAGCAAATCATGATTGAAGCCAAGAAGTTTCAGTCTAGGAAGAAAATTTGAAGCATGGATTAAGGCTTCAAAAATAAGAGCTAGGGATTCTAAACCTGAGATAATTTGAGAGAGATATTTCCAATACTTGGACACTACATCCAGGTAATGCAGTCTCTTGGTTTTTAATTTCTCTTTCTCATCTTAGAAATATATTATGTTGTCATCTGTGTATCCTTTTGCCATTAATTGCATAATTTTTATTCCACAGATCAGCTGATATATGTCAAGCATTTGTGCTTATAATGTCAAAATCATGGCATTTTCAAAGTGATTACACCACAAATTACAGATGAAACCGGAGAACCATTTCTTTGATGAAATATTAGTAATAGGGGAAAGAAAAATTATAGGAAAACATGTTTTGTTTACCTTTAACTCAGAATGAGATATAGTGAAATTTTGAAGGGATCTTTTCACATCTTCACCACAACACTCTAAATACATGAAGTTGTCCAAAGCAAAGAAATGAGAATGTAAAGAATTCATGAATTAGGAACTTGAAACATGTATATTGTAGTTGAGCTTCTTGCCTAATTTACTAATTTTTATTTAAAAAATTAGAGAATATGTTAAAAATACGGTTTTTACCTTCTCTTTACTTAGGGTACACCTCCAAAAAAACTTTCAATTAATGTAAGAACAAAACATTTCCAAACTTGTAGTATTCTAGGAATGAGTTTCTAAGAAGGCATATCTTCTCATTGTCAGCAGTAGCACAACCAGTGGCGGAGCTAGGGGGCGCTTGAGGGTGCGGCCGCGCCCCCTTCCTTCCCCAAAAACCTCCGATTATAGGGAAGGAGCCGGAGACCAAACAGTTACCGCACCTGCTTGAGTTGTGAATCAATGGAGGCCAAGACTCGAAGTGGAGTCGGGGAAGGAGACGAAGGTGACCGAAATCATCTTTTAGAGAATTTGTTCTTATGAAATAAGAAGGCAATGTTATCTTTATCCAGAAGCTAGAAAAGAAGGAAAATATCAAGTGAGAATGAAATTTAAGGTGGGAATTGAGAATTAATATTAGGCTTTAGATCAAAATCAAACTAAGGGTGTAGATTAACTCTCTCAAAAGTCAACAGTCAACTCCGGTCAACGGTCAAGTTTGACCAGTCCAAAAAATTTCCCGCCTAAATTTTTTCTCGCCAAAAAAAATTTTCCGCCAAATTTTTTTTCCCTGCAAATATTTGTTTTGGGGCCAAAAAAAATATGTGCACATAAATAGTATAAGATGTGCATTGTTTTTTCAAGCACAATTTTGAACTTGTTTTATTACGAGCTCTTTTTTTCCAGCAAATTTTCATTTTTGTCCCAGAATTATATGTGGACATTTTTCTGCACAATAGTTGTATAAGTTGTGCACATTTTTTCAAACACAAAATATTAACTTGTGTTTATCAAACCTTTTTCAATGAGAAACTTTCGTTTCTAAGCCAAAATTACATGTGCACATTTAGCTGTATAAGGTGTGCACATTTTCTCCAAACACAACTTTTAAACTTGTTTTGACGAGCTCTTTTTTAATGAAAAACTTTCGTTTTCATGACAAAATTACATGTGTATATGTTTTTACACAAAATAGGCACATTAGTTTTATAAGATGTGCACATCTTTCCCAACACAATTTTTGAACTTGTTTTTCAGAGTTTTTTCCATGAAAAGCTTTGGTTTTTAGGCCAAAATTACATGTGCACATTTTCTGCACAAAATAGGCACAATATAATAAGATTTGCAAATTTTTCTCAAACAGACATTCGTTCCGCCAATTTTTTTCATGACAGACATTCGTTTTTAAGACAAAGTTATATGTGCACATTTTCTGCACAAAATAGACACATTAGTTATAATGTGCACATTTTACAAATAAAATGTGCGCATCATGATAAAAAAATGTGCACATTTCTTCTTTATGCACACAAATCAGGTGAAGAAAAAAAAATTGACCGACAGTCAACGGTCAAATTTTTTTCTTGGGCTAAAAAAATATGTGCAAATTTTCTACACAAAAATGTGCACATTGTCGACGGTCGACGGTCGACGGTCAACAGTCCTGCCAAATTATTTTTCGGCCAAAAAAATATGTGCACATTTTCTACACAAAATGTGCACATTGTCGACGGTCATGGTCATGGTCAACGGTCAACGGTCAAATGTGCACATTTGATATTCATTTCTCACTCTAAGGGTCCTTCCCACCGGATGAGGAAAGAATCCTATTTGAAAATATATACATGCAAGGATAAAAAAATCATTCGCAATCTATCTTTAACTTTTTAACCTACTAAATAACCCATTTATTATTGGAAGAATTGCAAAAAATAATCCCAACTTATAAACCGAAAATAGTCTCAACTTTTATATCAATCAAAAATAATCTCAACTTTCAATTCATCAACCAAAAATTGTACAAACGATTTTTTTGTTAAAATTTATGGTAATTTTATGACAAGTCGACCTCTTATAATAAAGATTACACATGTAAACAACAATTAGTATGACCAATTTTGAAAAATCTCGAGTAAACATTATCAAGTTAGAAAATTTTCAATCGAAAAAATCATTTGGACTATTTTTTTGTTCATAAAAATAAATGTTCAGATTATTTTTGTTTGATATGAAAGTTGAGAGTATTTTTGTTCATAAGTGAAAGTCGAAATTATTTTTGGCCATTTTTCCTTTAATATTTAGAAGTCTTGCTCTTGCATTTACATGGAAAATGATCCTTTTAATTCTTTGATACCTCTAGTATACAATTCTCCTAAAACACATCTACTTCGCCAGTTTATTGTATGACGAGTGCCATAAAAGTAAATAGAATTAGAACCGAGAAGATGAAGAATAAGTTGAACGCTTCTTAGTGATTAAAGATTCAAGTTAGGCAAGCATATGAGGTATTGTACGTAAATTGAAGAAATTTATCAAGAGTCAAGACCAGTAAAAAAACATACAGTATCAAACCCTTGATGCTGATCCAAAGACATCCTTCTGATGCTTTCCCTAAAAAGGCCGAAAAAAATATGTTGAGTGAAGATGAGGAATTACGGAGAATGATTTTCCAATAATCGACACTAATTGGTCATGAGATATAATCACAATTTAAAAAAAAATGAAAACAATGGAAGATTACCTATCCCACACAATTAATAATAACACTACACTAATCAAAATCCTCAAAGGAACATAAAAATCTTTTTAAAAGATGTGACATCAAACATACGAATTCAACCCAGCAATATAATGTACTCAATTAATCAAGCACTTCACAACAAAAGGGAATGTTGAATAAGCGGCTGTAATTGTATCATTGATCATATTGGCAGCTTGATCGGCGAATTGAGTCATATCCGGCTAATAAGAGTTTAAGGTTGATATGTACGGTGTACCGTCCATTTCTGAGTAGCCCATAACCTGTTCGAAAAAATGCCCCACTGAGTTGTCATGATACATTTTTCATACAACTAACAAAAGACTTCCTCATACTCAAATACAGATAGATCTTTTCTCTATTCAGAGAAGATCAACAACAAAACAGAATCAAATAAACATCTAATGAGATCAAAATGAATTAAAATGTCTAAAACAAACCTTAAGATGAACTTCACGAAAAGCTTTACGATGAGCTGAGGAAATGCAGTCTTCTGCCTAGCAATCCTCCGAAACGACTCATGATACATTCTTCTTTAAGAAACTCATTTCTCTTACAAATCTCTTACGCATAAAGAGAATTGACCAATTATTTTCTTTCTTTTTTATTTCTAAAATAAAATATACTTATAACTATTATTATTTAATATTTGAGTGATGTAATCATGACAAGTAAAGAAACTTTAAATCAATTTCTCCATTGTGAATAAAATTTATATATAGTTTTTTTTACTTATGTGAAAAAAAAAAAAAAATTAAAACTCACATAAAAAACTCAAATCGAAGGTCTTGATTGTGGACGGCCTAACCACTAAGAGGTACCTCTGCAGGGTAAAATGTCAGGTGGAAGAGATTAGCTTGTTACCAAGATGTAGAATTTTCTGTATTCGAATTATAGTCAAAAGCGGACAGTTAAATTTTTTTTTGTTGAAAAATATGACTTATAAAACATAGAAAATTTGCCTACACTAAACATACAATTTTGGTCTTTAATTTCTTTTCATATTAGTGATATTTCTTTATTTGGCAAGATATATGGAGCCTATTTGTTTATAATGTTTTCTAGTTGTGAATATATTTTAGGATTTTACTGACATGCATACATGGATACTCTTATAGCTTTTCTTCTTAGTGTCTAACTTTCAACAAACTGTAGAACATTCCATTTTTTTCAACCTAGACTTCAGGCTTTCTACCTTTGGTCTATTTACTATGCTAAATTGAAAAAACAAACATGGATGTACTTTGGAAATTTGTAAGTATGTCATCTCATCCTACATGTTGCCTTGCTTTCAATCGGACATACAATCGAGTTTATATAGAGCAAGGAAGCTCAAATAACAGAATGAAGATTCAGTTACAAGCACGTGCTTATTCATCTGAATCTGTTACAACAGATCACGTGATTATATCTTCCTATACCCCCCCCCCCCCCCCCCCTCCCTCTCCCCTCAAATTGGAGGCGCTGGCAAGAGTCCCAATTTGGGTAAGATTGAGTTGTGGTGAGGTCCAGACAAAGGCTGTGTGAAAATGTCAGCCAATTGTTGCTGAGTTGGGACATGGCTGAGTGTCACAAGACCTTTGGTGAGTTGTGAACGCACGTAGTGGCAGTCGACTTCAATGTGTTTGGTGCGTTCGTGAAATACTGGATTTCTAGCTCTGTGGATGGCAACTTGAGAGTCCCAATTGATAGGTACTGGATGAATGTCTGGAACATCAAATTCACTCAGTAATCTGGTTAACCAAGCTAATTCATCTGTCAATCTTTTAAGTGATCTGTATTCTGCCTCTGCTGAGCTTAGGGAGATAGTAGTTTGTTTCTTTGACTTCCATGAGATAGGAGAGGTGCCTAGCAAGATAAAGTATCCACTCACAGATTTCCTTGTGCATACACAGATAGCCCAATCTGAGTCACAGTATGCTTGGAGGCGAAGACCAGGTGTGGAAGATAATAAGAGAGTTGAATTCAAAGTACCTTTGAGGAATCTCAGAGTGCGTAGGGCTGCCTTGAAATGAATATTTGTGGGCTATGCATAAATTGGCTGAGATGCTGGACTGCAAAACAAATATTTGGTCTTGTATTTGTAATAAAATTCATCTTGCCCACCAGTCTTCTATATGGTGTAGCATCTGTAAGAAACACTCCTTTAGAGTTGGAGAGTTTTATTGAAGGATCTAAAGGACTTGAAGTGACATTGGCATCTTCTGTGTCAAAGTCCTTTAGAACTTCCAAGATGAACTTCTTCTGTGACATGACAATTCCTCTGGATGAGTGTAGGAATTCAATCCCTAAAAAATAGCTCAGGGTCCCCAGATCTTTGATTTTAAATCTGCCATCCAGATAATCCTTGATGTGTTGCATCTCTAATTCATCAGTCATCTACATAGACTGCAAGGAAAACCTGTGAGATTCCCTTAGAGTGAATGATCATTGGATGACTGAACATATCCTTGTGATATTAATGCTTATGAGAGCTTGGAATGCCATTGTCTTGATGCTTGTCTGAGACCATATAGTGACTTGTTTAGTCTACAAGCCATTCCTGGAAGAGCATTAATACCTTGTGGAATCTTCATATAAACTTCTTCTTCCAGATCTCCATGGAGGAAAGCATTGTTGACATCCAGTTGTGCTAAAGGCCATGAATTCTTCATTGCTACTGCAATAAGACTTCTAATTGTGGTCATCTTAACCACTGGTGAAAAAGTTTATGTGAAGTCAATTACTGCCTTTTGTGTGCAACCTTTGATCACAAGCCTTGCTTTGTGGCGCTCTAGAGAACCATCTTCCCTGTACTTCAATTTGTAGACCCACTTTGAGCTGATTGGCTTCTTTCCTGGTGGTAGGGGAACAATGTCCCATGTGTGTGTAGCATCCAGAGAAGCTAATTCAGTCTCCATGGATTGCCTCCATTCCTCTGATGTATTAGCACTCTCAAAAGATGTGGGTTCTGTCAATAATGAAGCTTGAGAAACAAAAGCTTGACTGATGTTAGAGAGATCTTCAAATATGATATTAGAAAAAGGATCAAGTTCAGTGGAAAAAACACTGTTGCAAGAAGCATTATGACAAATAAATTCATTGAGATAAGAAGGTTCTTGTCTTGGTCTTGTTGATCTTCTCAGAGATGTATCATCTGGATTTTCTTGTGGAATAACACTTTGCTCAAGAATAGGTTGTACAGTATTGACAATCTGTTGATCCTCTGAGATAATATTTTCTGTCATATAATTGTCATCCCATTGTGAGTAATTAAAGGCAGGAAATATGACAGAAGAGAAGTCCTTTATAGAAGAAAAAGGCATGATATTCTCATGAAAAGTGGCATCTCTAGAATAAAAGATCTCCTTTGTATCCAGATTAAGGAGCTTGTAGGCCTTCTTAGTAGAAGGATAGCCAAGGAATAAACACCTTCTTGCTCGAGGTTGAAATTTGTGTCTTCCTACTGTCAATGTAGAAGCAATAGCAAGACAACCAAAAATTCTGAGATGTGCAATAAAGGGTGGTTTAGAGAACAAAACCTCATATGGTGATTTTCTACTCAAGACTTTTGATGGATATATGTTTATACGATGAGTTGTAGTTAAGATAGCTTCTCCCCAGAAAATAAGTGGCAAATGAGCTTCAAACATCAGAGCTTAGCTACTTCAAGTAAATGCTTGTGTTTTCTTTCAACTATCCCATTCTGTTGAGGAGTATAAGCACAAGATGTTTGATGAATAATGCCTTTGGCAAGATAAAAATGAGAAGCTAACTTGCTGCCACCCAATTCCATTGCATTATCAGATCTAAAGATCTTTACATTTACGTCAAACTGAGTACAAACCATTGCCACAAAAGACTTATCACAGAGAAACTGCTAGCTTTATCTCTAAGAAGATGAACCCAAGTAGCTCTAGAAAAATCATCAACAATTGCTAGAAAATAGCTAAAGCCATCATGAGTGGTTTCTCTGAAAGGTCCCCATGTATCTACATGAATTAAAGCAAAGATAGATGTGGTAGTAATAGAACTACTAGTAAAAGGCAACCTATGTTGTCTACTTTGTGCACACACATAACAAGGTGGTATATCATCCTTTGATAAGGAAGCTCCAGTAATGTCTTTGAGCTTGTAGTAAGGAAGATGACCAAGCCTTTTATGTGATGTAGAGTATTCCTTTATTGAGGTTGCTTTATTCTGAATATTGACTGAAGATGCATTTGCTTCAAGTGTAGACTGAATACCAGCTTGTTCAAGCAAGAAAAGACTCCTTGACTTTTTACCAAGGGTTAGAGGCATGTGTAGAGCAAGCCCCTGCAACCAACAATGAGAGTCAGAAAAAATAGCTAAGCACTTCATCTGAGCAACCAGTTTGGAAACAGAAAGCAAATTGAACTTCAACACTGGCACAAATAGTACTTCTTCAAGAAAAATCTCAGCTGTAATCTGTACTGAACCAATCAACTTGACTATCAAAGAAGAACCATTAGGGAATGTCACTGAAATAGGAGTACTCAAACATCTATGATTAGTGAACAAAGATAATGTGTGACACATATGATCAGAAGCACCAATATCTATGATCTAGACCTTACTACTATCAGTATGCTGAGATGCATTAATAAGAGAAGTAGCAAATACTTGAGAATTACCAGCAAAATTCTCAGAAGAGCTAGATGTACATTGAAGAAGGTTCTTCAATTGAGTCAATTCTGTGGCAGAAAGACCAAATGAAGAAGATTCAGAGCTAGACACAACATTTGATGTGGCACTTGCTTTCTTGAAATCCTTTGGATAACCATTTATCTTGTAGCAAGATTCAACTAGGTGGCCAGGCCTCTTGCAATGAGTGCAAACTTTCGGATTCTTCCCTTTGTAGTTTCTTGGCTTCTGTGTATTGACATTGAAAGAGCTTGCTTCTGTGTTGAAATTAGTCACTGAACTAATTTATCTTTGTTGCTCTTCTTGAATAAGAAGAGAGTAGGTCTGATCTATATCTGGAATAGGAGACATAAGAAGAATATTTCCCCTAACAGCAGAATATGAGTCATTCAATCCCATAAGGAATTGATACAACTTTTGCTCATCATCAAGAGCTTGCATAGCTTGTGCAGAACCACAAGAACAACTAGGAATAGATCTTAAAGACTCAAGTTCATCCCAGAGACATTTAATTTTGGAAAAATAGCTCGAGATGTTGTCAGTACCTTGAGCAAGAGAAGAAATCTCCTTCTGAATAGAAAATTTTTGTGCACCATTGACCCTGCCATACCTGGAATTCAGCTGCGACCAGATAGCTTGAGCTGTGGTAGCAAATAGAACGCTATCTGCAATTGTGCGATCAAGCGATCCAACTATCCAAGAAATGACAAGATTATTACAACGATCCCACAATCGAAGGCGAGAAGGATCTTGAGCCTCTGTTGAACGAGGATAAGAGCCATCGATGAATGCTAATTTGTTCTTGGCGCTAAGAGCAACCCAGACTGCTCTTTTACATGACAGGAAGCTCTTCCCATCAAAAGCTTTGGACACCAGCAACATTCCTGGACCATCGGAAGGATAGAGGTGCAGTGGATCACTAAGATCGGTGATCGGAACAGAATTCGCCACCATTATCACCAAAAATTCAAGAGGTTTTTGCGCCAAACCACCCCTTATTTGGGCCAATTTGCGTCAAACCACCCTTTATTACAAATTTTGCAAGGAACCACCCAAAAGTGTCACTCTGTTAACACCGAGCCACCCCTCGTCCAATTCCGTTAATTTTTCCGTCAGACCTGGTGAAATGTCATTTTTGCCCTCATTTTTTTCAAATATTTAAGGGCAAATTTGGAATTGCACCATCAGATGATATATTGGCAAAATATCGCGATATTTTGATTTATCACGATATTTTCATTTAACCTCCATCTTCAACAGCTTCAAATCAGTGAGAAGAGAACTCAAACAATCTATAATAACCCTATCCAAAAGCTGAAACTGAACTCTTCGTTCAGTAATGGAGATTTAGTCCAACTGAAAACGCCAAAAAGAGTGGGAGAAATGGACCAAGCTGCCATTGCTCAAATAGGGCTGTTTCAAATGAGCAGCGCCTGCATCATCACAACAACCCAGTTGAAGATCACACTTCCCCACAATCCACAACTTCCACTTTAAGCTCAGAAAAGGGAGAAATGACTAATAATAACAAGAGCATGGAAGCTTCTAGAAGGTTCAAGGTGGTGGAAGAAGAAGATTCAGTGGTGGAGATGATGAATCAAGGGAGAAGCTCTGTTTTACTCCAACTGATTGCTTGTGGTGGTTCTGTGGCAGCAAAGAGCAAGAGCTTCCCCTGTTTAAAGCACCAAATGAGCAAGGAAGCTTGAAAAGGAGAATAAGGTTTTGCTGAGGTCACTGAGAGAGCTTCAAGATGCTCATATAGCAGCATCAACTCCTCCTTCAGCAAAGATCAAGAGTAAATGTAAGGTTAGAACAATGGAGCAGAAACATAAGGATTCCTCATTGAAGCTGAAATGTGAGTTTGAAGCAGGCAAGAGAGAATGGTCTTCATTGGTTGATGAGATAGGCACAGGTGAATCTGGATTTGAGTTTCAGAACAGTAATGCTGAATCCCTAAAAGCTGAAGAGGGTAGGAGGCGAAATCTTGAGTCTCGGGTTTCTGAGCTTGAAAAGGAGAATCAAGAATTACTGAGGTCATTGAGAGAGCTTCAAGAAGCTCATATTCCCAAAGCAGCATCAACACCTAATTCAGCAGTGGCAAAGATTAAGAGTAAGCTTAGAGCAGTTGAGCAGGCACATAAGGATTGCTCATTGAATTTAAGATCAAAGGAGGCAGATTGGAACTCTCAGATGCAGATGATGAAAAGGGATTTGGAGGATTGTGAATTCCGCTTGAAGATGAAGATGAAGGAGGTAGGAGATTGTAATGCCACAAACACAGAACTGAAGCTGCAAAATGAAGAGCTGTCCTTAATGCTACAATTGTTGAGGACTGAGTTCTCAATGAAGCAGGATTGTGATGCTGAACAAGAACTTGATTTGAAGCATGAGATTGAAGAATTAAGGGATGCTTTGGAGAGTTTGAACTGTGAGTTGACTGAGAAGGTGTGTGAAGGATGTGAGATTGAGTTTGAGCTACAGATATGGAAGTCAAGAGCTCAGATGCTGTATGCTCAGCTTGAGGAAAACCAACGGCTTCGTAGAGAGTTGGAGCTATCTCTCTTGGCACAAACAGAATTTGAACAGGAGCTCAAACAGCGATTAGGCATACCGGAATATGATGATATGTTGCAAGAAGATGAGGAGCAAATCTCATGCTTTGTGGGAAAAGCAAGAGACATCAGAGTCAGTGATGAAAGATCACCCTTTAGAGAGATTAACTAGATTGCATTGTCCATCTTTGATTTACTTTGATTTTTTCATTTTTCTTTTCAGTTCTAGCAAGTACATGAACACTGAAAAGTATATACATTCTATTATCGTTGTATTCACACGCGAAGGTGTTCAATGTACTTCGAAACCTTCAGATTCAATTCTATCTGTCGTTCATGTATATATCAAGGTTTATCTAATTCAGTTAGCAGAAGGAAGAGTTGTTAATGGTGGTGATTTGCATAGAGGGGTGGTGTGTAAGGCGGCAGGGAAGGTGATGGTGATGACGGAGGAAGGGGAGATGATAAAATACGGAGGAAGGGGTTAAATGAAAATATCATGATAAATCAAAATATCGCGATATTTTGCCAATATATCATCTGAGGGTGCAATTCCAAATTTGCCCTTAAATATTTGAAAAAAATGAGGGCAAAAATGACATTTCACCAGGTCTGACGGAGAAATTAACGGAATTGGACGAGGGGTGGCTCGGTGTTAACAGAGTGACACTTTTGGGTGGTTCCTTGCAAAATTTGTAATAAAGGGTGGTTTGACGCAAATTGGCCCAAATAAGGGGTGGTTTGGCGCAAAAACCTCAAAATTCAATTACAGACGAAGAACCCTAGAAATTGGGGGGTTTTCTGTAATCGATGAAATTTCAATCACAAGCTGTTGTCGAACAATGTGAACAGCTCCAAGAATCTCTCAGAAACTGAAACGAAGATAGATCAAGGATCTGTGAAGCGAGATGAACTCGAGATTTGAGAAAAATCTCAAAGAATGTGCGGAAGATTTTGATCGAAACGCTTAGGCTCTGATACCATGTATGTGTGAAGAATTGAAAACGCAGAAAGAGAGGAAGAATGCTCAATTACTTCATTAACTTGATCTGGAAATACAATCGAGTTTATATAGAGCAAGGAAGCTCAAATAACAGAATGAAGATTCAGTTACAAGCACGTACGTGTTTTGTTCATCTGAATCTGTTACAACATGTGATTATATCTTTCTATACATATTTGAAATGTTTTCTGGTGCCTTTTCTAGAATCAAAGAATGGTTAGCTGAAGAAGTAACAATGCAAGCAAGCATTACACCTGAAACAGATTCTTCCTGCTGTAGGAGACAGATTTCTTGTAGATCAACAAGTGGAGAAAAGAGCAGCTAGCATACTTTGCTTTGATGAAATTCAGGTACGACAGCTTAGGAGAATGCATCCCCAAAGATTTTTGTACAAAAGATCTCTGCATATGACCCAGTTTCTTGCTTTGTTTGGAGGATGATAACACAATGTAAATCACTAAAAACCATTAAGTTCTTACCACTCTGATCTTATTGGAACAAAATAATTCTTGTATACGGCTTCTGTCCTTAGCTTGGATGCCACTGTGATAACTCTGATAAAAATTGGGAATAATAATGGTCTTCGTAAGAAATTTTCAGAGGAAATTTTAGTTATGATCAAGTGTAGAGGTAGGTTAACGTACTTTATCCAAAGTGGTTTGAATTGACTCCTGGCAATGTCAAGCCATGGCTTAATGTTGCCATTGAAATGCACCACCGCAGCATTGTTAATCTCGTCCATGCTTATGCTTGGGTTAAACCCAAGACCCCAACACATGCCATGACTTGTCAAGTGGCTTTGTTGTCGAGTAGAATGTGTTAAGACCCGGTGGTAGAGTTCCCTATTTCCACAATGTTCGGTTTTCATTCTGCACCAGTTTCAATAATTTTACTTAGATGTAAATAATGTTAGCACAAATGCAATAGAAACAAAGCATGGGAGAATACACGGCAATACATACCATAGAGAGCTTTACCGGCAAAAGTAATTTGAAGGAATGAAGAAGAAGCCATCGTGCAGAAAAAAGGGACAGAGAATGAAGTGGAAACCAAAACAGAATCAGAATGAGGAGGGATAAGCAAAATGAAAGATGAAAACAATATTTATATATAGGAGCAGAAAATTGATTAAAAATGACAAAACAGGAATTGCAAGAAACGTCACTACCTGTAATTAATCCAAACGGTTACAATGCAATAAACCTCAATTGAACAATAACGCTACCCAATGAATAAGATGGTTAAATGACAACTTCAATGTGATACTACAATATATACAAACGGTTACGCCAATAAAGTCAACGAATAAAAAAATCACACAAAATTGGACAAATTCCTCAAGACTTAATGTTCAACATCCTAGAATAATTGAGTTTCAAGCAGTTCAAAACTTCAAATTCCATATATTTCAGGAGTGTAAGTCAGTGCAAAAGGGGTGTCTGTAATACTTCTACACTGCAACATCAAAAAAATGATATAGGATCATAATCAACATATCAATGACTTCAAAATTTTAAATAGTTCAGAATTCAGATTATCTTCCTCTCAATCCCCAAAAATCATATCTGATAACTTGAAAAGGCAAAAATCAACATGTAGTTATAGTTGGGACTTCAGTTACAGCCACAGTATCACAAAAACTACACTCAAAAGAACTTCCTTGCTTTATCCTGAGAGAATAAGCTATTTCTAAGAACCATTCTATCAGCTTCTTCATTAGATACAAAGAAATCATATCCAGCAAAAGCATTAACAAAATTTAATATTTTATCAAGATGATCGACTGAAACCAAGATCTGACTTTTAATGCAACCATCTTGATGGCTAGATTTCTACATAGGCATTTCAATGACACACATCGCTTCGATCAGAAAATCTCAATTTCATTATTGATTTACACCGATTCAGCTCTAACAAAACCAGCACCGACATTTGATCTCACCAGAAATCACCTCGTTTCATCAAATTAAAGTGAAAGCACTCTTCAATCAAGGCAGTTTAATACATATCAAACTCTTGAAGGTGTCATGGAACAGCATAAACACAGTATGGTAGATCATATAAACTCATCAATAGGATTACCTTGAAATCTTTCTTAGCATACTTAGCAGAAACACTAATCTCACAGTCAGCCCCCTCTTCCTCTTCTACTCTCATCTCAGGGACGGGATAAAGAGACCAATGTTTTGAGGTCTTTTGACTCAAAAAGAATAAGCATGAGAAACCAATGTTTTATTGCTAATATGAAATGAATATTACACATCAAATACAGTTCAAAGACCTAACTCTAGCAAGCAGTAGAGCACAATAACTTCATCAGTAATCATACTTATTCTCTACTCAAGTTTCAGAAGTAAGCTTACCAGCAATGGAGAGGTGATGCGCTACTCTTTAAAAATTATCCTCCTCACTCGATGCATGTCCTCACCCTCAAACTCTTTGATATATCCTGCAATGAAAACACATACATAAAACTCGGTAGTTAATTTACCGATAATAAGATTTTAAACTTTTTTTTAGCTTTTATAAGATTTTAATTGAGTTACTTCAAATCAACACATTCTTAGTTTAAACCTAAGATTAACACTTTTTCTTATTAAGGTAGTTCCAGCTTGTCATTAAGGATGGTTACAGATTGAATACAAAAAGTACGAACAAAATCAATTGTCTTTTACATTATTCTCCCAAGAAAAAGTAGACTTTCAATCACTTTTTTTTATCATTATGTGATCTATGCTAAAGTTAACAGATTTGGGAAATATTTTCCGACTTGTTTCACAGTGCAATATTACTTTTAGAAGCTAGACTCATTCCTGAACTTCTCCCAAGACACATTCTATATTTCTTTACCTATCTGAGGATAGAACAAACTCACGATAAACAATGGACAAAATCTGTCATTTCTTTTTCCGCCATTCAACAGAAGCTCGAGAATCTTATAAACAAATAATAGGAATTTAAAATTAATATATAATAACCTAGGAAAAGGCAGTGATAAGTCTGTAAAGGTCAGGGGAGAAGTTTCCAAGCTAAATCAAAATTTGAAATCATAAATGTTCACGGGATACCATACCTATCTGAATAGGTAAAAACTGCATTGTAAATCGGAGGAAAGTTGTTTTAATAAAGTTAGGCAACAAAAGTAATTATAAGATAAAAGTCATTTTATTGAAGTGCATCTATGTAGGCAAGCAACACATGGAATACACAAGAGAATAGTGATCAATAAGTATTTCTTATCAGTTATCCAAGGAAAATACACAATATCATGTAGATAGCCTTCAATTGGAATTTGGAAGATATTTTAGAAAAGCAACAATAAAAATCTTCGAATAGCCACAATAATAAGAAATTACCTTGCTCAGAGCCATGAAATCCTTATTGGACTTGCGATCTCGAATCCCAAGATAATGTAAATGAAAACTTCAGCACCAGTAGAAGGCGAAATGACGGGAGCAGAATTCTGTATTGTTGAACGGAGAGAGTTTGATTTGTGGAGTTGGTGAGTAGAAGATCTAGGACTCAGAAGAAGAAGCATGGAATACTCCAACAGAGTATGAACGGGAGATCGAATGAAGTCAGAAGCTGGGAAGTGGATTGTGGATTGACTGTTATTGCTGTTACTGCTACTTGAGTTAAACAAATTTCCACCGGTTTCTTTCATCTGTTAAATATGACAAATTGTACAAACCCTAATAAACCACTAATGAACTTGGTTATTTATCAAATTATGAAATGTGTTTGACTAAAACTGAAGAAATATGAAGTCAACAAACGACAAAAGATTGTACCTGGAAAGAGTAGCAAGTGAGCAATGAGGAAGAAGATGAAGAAAGGGGAAATGACAACCATTAAAGTGTAGGTTAGGACTACTCTCCGAAAGAAATTTGTCGGAGCGGAGGAGGGCTACTTGTCGACGGGGGCGGAGGAAATAAGTAGACCGATCTCGCCACCAAATCTTCATCAACGATCGCCGCCATAGTTGACACTCTGAACAACGGTACCAAATAAGGTAAGGCGTCAACTCGTGTGAATAAAAAATAGTCAAAGTCACAATATTTACGGTGTGCTTATAAACGGATTTATACATTTGTATGATTAGAATAGAAAGGGAGGGGCCAAAAACATTTATCATTTATCAACCTAGCTTAATTAGGTTCTAGTTACAATACACCAAAGAATGTTTTTTTTCTTCATATAATACTAAACCATGTTTAAAGATGCATGACTGACTGGATCGGTTAACATCAAACTTTAATTTTCTTGGCAAAGCTGTTGTCTTGCATTATGGCCGCAAACTCGTTGTAATCGATGCGTCCATCCTACAAAAAAACACCTAATTTCATCAGAATTTGATCTTTCGCTTTCTCAAGAATTGATTAAGTGAAAAGATTACGTACATTGTCCTGATCGACTTCTGTAATGATTTCCTGATGATCGACGTCTCCTAAACTGAATGGCTCGCAAGCTTGCTGAAGCTTGTCAGAGATGATGTATTCGCTACCATCTTTGTCAAAATTGGAAAATGCAGTGAAGAAGTGATCTCTTTCTTGACTTTGTAATATAAAAAGCAGAGCAATTAATTACCATCAATGACCAATCTTTAATTCTTTATAAATCTTTTTTTAAATGATTGATGCTTACAACATGCATTAGATCAAGAAGTTAGGAATCCTTGAGTTTGTACCAATCCTGATTTAAGCTCTTCAAGGGTGATTTTCCCACTTTTATCAACATCTATCATCTTAAACATCTGCTTTATGCCGACAATTTCTTCTTCTGACAGATTTTCTGCAATATTCTGAAGAGTATGGCAGACAAAAGCTTAGATTGGTTTGCATTATTAATAAGCATCTGAATATAACTGTACAAAACGAATCTTACTCTAATAGCCATCTTCTTAAGTTTGTTCATGGCAGAAAATTGCTTGAGGTGGCTAATCAGTAATCACTACAAAGTCAAAAGGCTTATCAAGAGCATCACCGTCAACCTGAACCCAGGGATGGCCTGTTACGGAAATGAAATGTTATCAAAATGAAGAAGATTGGAGTTCAGTTATTTAATATAATATTTAATATTCTTGTGTCAAGTTTTAAAGTCAGGTAAATTTTTGCTAACTATACATACAATATAGGCTTTGAGTAGTATTTTCATTTTCCTGAGACAGTGAAGGGTGTCATGTGTTAGTTTACGGGGAGGCCGGGAATTGTAATTGCTTGCAAGGTCAACATCTTCACTCTTACCTTTACTTGCATGAATCTGAGAATCCAACTAATCATCTCATTTTTTTTAAGAGCAAAGACTTTGTATCTTGAATTTTGGATTCTTTATTGAAGTACAATGAGCTTGGATTTCTTCAGAAGCAAGGTGTGAGATTCAAATCCTTCCTTTTTTTATCTGATCTATGGTTTATCTTTGCCTCTGAAATTCGGCAGAATGCAACTGGAATTTTCTGAAACTTGATGTTACCATGTGATTATGACGTGCAGATGAAAAATTAGGGGTAAGAAACAATATCAATTTTTGGCATGTAAAGATCAAGACAACGTTATCAATACCAAACCTAGCAAAACCCAAGTAAATACAGAAAATAAATTGACTAAATGACTAATAAGTAGTAGAAGAATTTCATCAGGTTAGAGAATGATAGTCTTACTGCAGCAACTGAAGGGGTCAAGTCATCAGGTTTGGCATGTGTCAATCAGCGCCAAAAATGATAATTGTCTTAATTTCCTTAATTTGCTTCATAATGTTATTTTCTACTAAAATAGGAATCTGCCACACAACAGCAACATGAAGAGCTACATTTCTACCACAAGCCTATAAAGAATTTGAAACCTAACAAAAGTTTACATGATAATAAAAGATAGGACTAACCTTAACATTTATTTAATAAAACAGGTTTCCGAGGTACTGCCTCATGTTTTTGATGTCTTTCATAAGGTTCACCACACTGCTCTGTTTAGCCTATTTTCTTAATTGTTTCTGCACGGAATGATCTAAATTGGTTAATAATACAATCAACCATAACTTTCAGGACAGAGCATGCATGTATTGTAAACTATACCGTATGGTCCTTCAGAACTTGGAAAGATTATGACTAACAACTGAAGTTGTTTCTTGGCCTCATTATGAACTCCGCAAAGTGTTGTATCGATTTGGTTGGGAGAACCATCTCGTATTGGAACTACATATCTCGGATTAAAATCCCAGCAAGATGAAGAAAAAAGTATTCTATTAAGGCTTGAGCAAAATCAAATAAAAAAAATCAAGCCAAAATAAATATGCATACTATTTCTTTGCTAACACACATATTGACTATGTCTTTGCGGAAATGTGAAACACTACCCTGGTCTAAAGAAGAAAAGTTCAAGCAAGTCCAGTATTTTACAGGCGCACCACTGTAAAATCTATGTAGTATTAAAAAAAGAAGTAAGAACTCAAAGCATATGGGATCTTTTTAGTTTTTAAGGGAACTCAGATTTGACACACAAAGCATGTGGGATCTGTTTTGTAATTGTTCCAAAACATGTCAATCATAAAGCTAGATTCAAAATAACCTGTGAAATTTTTCATAAGCATAATCCGGAGGACATGTGACAAGAGACATTTCTCCATGCATCATTAAACGAACACACATTTCAAAACCCTCTGGAACCTACAACCATAAAATAAGATAAAACCTACAAGGATAATCAAAAGGAAAAAAGAAAAGAATAACAGAAGTACTGCAGTTCACATAAAATAATAGTGAGATAAGAATAAAATAAAATCCTCCAACAAAGCAAAATTTTTAATATGTTAAGGAATATATCTCAGCATCCCTTCCCCAGAGCTAAATTCCAAAAGATACCCATCATTATAATACCTCGTATCATAGAACACAGTTTTTTTCTCATCGAGTAGCATTCCTGTATAGTGAACATGTAGAAGACTACCCTAAGGAGGTAAATCCATGGGAAACTCAGTGAAAGGGGTTTTTCAATAGCAGCTTGCTTTCATTGCATGCAATTCATAAAATTGCTCAGTCAGCAAGATATGCAACCTCTTTTCTATATATAAATAAAGGAGGTAAGAAAACAGATCTGTAAGAAATTAGGTAGTAGCAAGGTCAAAGAGCTAACCACGAATGGGAGAGCACTTAAAGTATTTCACTAATATGTCCAACGAATCTCCCCATGAGGAAAAGCCGATCAGACATGAATGCATAATTATCAATGAAATTAAAAACAACTCACTATAGTAGAACAGACTTGTAGATTCATCAAGCCGGTAAGGCATTGATTCGAAGTAAATTGATGTTCCAGAGACCCTTCGTTTGGGTGTCATAAACCCATGAGATAAATCACTCCATAAGGTAAATCACCTGCCAATTAATAAGATGAATCATGAAACCAGTCAGAACATATGGAATATAATAAAGTGATAACTGGAAACACCACATACACCAGAATAGCATAGCATTTTACCACTATACGGTCATGCGGTTTAAGAAGTGCAGTATAAACTTCAAAAAAGTAGTAGGAGAACGAGACAATGGTTGAATATTGACACCCCACTTCTCGGCATCCAAATAAAATGCAGCCAGAGCTCTCTCTTGAGATTTGACAGAGGGTTTCAAGCTCATAAATGTGGTCATTCCCGCCATAGTACCTGAGAACAAAAAACGAAGAAGCTTAATTCACACAAACAACTGAGGGCAATGATCCTCTCATGATTTTCATCAGCAAAAAACAAGCTTAATTTACATAAAGAACCAAAAACACGGTGATGCACTCATGATATGCCATATATATCAGCGTAACCTTTTCCCAGGCAGTCCTTCAGAATATTTGTTAGTGAGGCAGGAACCAACAACTCCCATCACAGCTCTTGATGTGGCAAAAAGTTCTACGCTTTTAAATTGTCTTTCCTTTTCTTTACCAAGAATTGACCAAACCTCAGGATCAGCTTCACTCGAGCCATAAATTGCTACACTCCTATATTTTGCAACAGATTTCCACCATAAGAATCATGCATCCTTTGTACAATTGAGTGTTCAACTGCACCAAATAAAAGTTGCATGCATAGCTCTAATGCATCTACTGAACATACTGTAGGTTGAATTGTAAATTACTGATCAGAAACAAACACAATTTCACTAATCATAAGAAATTCCTCAATAATGCATGCCTCCATCAAAACCTTAGCTTCTCAAAACTGGGAATAAAATCACCATATAAACCAATACACCTCCAATTTACGGCAATGCAACCGAAATTGCTACCTTCATCTATAATGTGCAGCAGAAAACCACCATAAGAATCACACAGAGTTCTTCAATTAAGTGTACCATTTCTAGTTAAAGGTTAAAGCTCAGCAACTTGAATACTTAACAATAATAATATTTGAACCCACTCTAGGTTTATGATCGAAAATCACTGAGCGCAAACAAACACAATGTAACTGATCATCATAAATCCTCCATAACTCAAGCCTCAATCGAAACCCTAGCTTCTTAAAATCACCATAAGAATCATGCATCCTTTTGAGTGTTCAATTGCACCAAATAAAAGTTGCATACATAACTTTAATGCATCTAGTGAACATACTGTAGGTTAGGTTGAATTGTAAATAACTGAGCAGAAACAAACAGTGTCACTAATCAACAAAAATTCCTCCATAACTCATGCCTCCATCAAAACCCTAGCTTCTCAAAGCTGTATAGACACCAAAGGGGAATAAAATCATCATATAAACCAAAAAACCTCCAATTTCAGGCAATGTAACCGAAATTGCAACCTTCATCTATACTGTGCAGCAGAAAATCTTGATTATAATATTTGAACATACTATAAGTTTATTTATCATCAAAATTCCTCCAAAACTTAAGCCTCTATCGAAACCCTAGCTTCTTAAAATCGCATAAACTACAAAAAGAAAACATTAAAAAGAAGAAATAGAGCATTCAAATCAATATATAAACACACAAACCTTCAATTTCGCTAGAGGTGGAAGGTCGTGCAGTTGCCATAGAGGTAGAAAACATATAGCATACGCTCACAGTACTCTTTGATTGAGCCCTCCATCCAGACTTCGGTTAGACAAAGAGGGAAGTTGCTGGTCGAAAATGGAGGAGCCGGCGGAGGTGAGGCTGTCATCGAATTGTGCAAAGACAATCGATCGAAGATAATGGTGAGAACGGGTGAATAGGATTGAAATAGGGCAGGGTAATGCAATTTAGACTAGATTCGAAAACCCGTCCTACATTCGGAAACCCGCGCTATTACGATTCATGTAGACGTTATGTACGTTATGTAGTGTTAAAATAGATTATGCCAATCTAAAGTCGGAGTTTCAATTAAAGCTCTAATTTTATTAGGGATGAGCAAAATTTGCATCGATCCAGTTTTTGGGACCGGACCGAACATATTTGTGGAAATCTGGGTCCGGTCCGATCCGGATCGACCCGGTTTTATATTATATATTATATATAAATTATAAATATTTTTAAATAAAATTATATATTTCTATACTAATATTTTTTGATATATTTATAAGAAAATTTGAATTTGATTTTTTAAAAAAAAATTATAATCAATTTTGCAAAAAATCTTATTGTCCTCGTCAGCCTTGCTTGGAGAATGATCTTCCCCAATTATATTGTTTGCTTGTGCTGTACTTACATCTGTGTTTGTTGCATACAAATTATACCCAAATTCATCATCTCATTTTGGAGGTTCCATCTAGAAATTCCAAATTCAATGAGTATCGGTATGAGATGAACACTTATATTTCAAAATAAGGAGATAATATTAATAATTAATAATAATGCATATATAAGAGCAAGTTCCCAACTTACATTGTTAAAATTAGAAAAAAGTAAAAGCCAAATTAACATTCCACATATCAGTCTCAGGCTTATTTTCAGTCTTTGACCTGCAAGATTAAGAAAAATTCTGCTCAAATCTAACTCTAAGTTTCTTTGTTAATGAAGCTTGTGAACTCACACTATTCTTAAGTTGCTACAACTAATAGAACCATTCCACATATGTTAATCATCACACAACATTTACTCTCTATAAGTTGCTACAACTAACAGGACCAATCCACATATGATTTCATTATTGTGTCACATAACAGATCTTTACATAATAAGCAAATACCCATGTAATCATCCTGATGAAATGACAAATGCTACTACTGCATTACATCTGAACATTCTACGGTTGTAAGGTTGGAGGTAGTACTCTTCAGGCTGAGTAACAATCGACATGATAAAACGTCCAAGAACCCAGCGAACTAAAATAGATGTATTTTTTGGGATCATACTCTGAAATCGCAGGAAAAAAAAACATTGTAAAATTCTGCATATGGTTAGCCATGAGATGAAATGCAATTGATAGAGGAAGGCTTGTGTAAATTCGTCCAAATACTTAACTAATCCAATGTAAATAGATCACCAAGGGCTTCAGCAGCAATAACTCTTGTCAACAATTTTCTAATCAAGTTTGAAAAGAGAAGAGCCAAATTCCAATTAAAATAAAGCCTAGAACATGAAACATCAAGTATATTAAAAAAACTCACTATGGCTTCAGGATTGTGAATCAACACAGAGGTGCATCTATAACTAATGAAACCAATAATTTTCAATTGAAAGTGTCAAAAAGAACAAAAATCAAGAAACAAAACAAAACGACCAATCCATACCTTTATTCAGTAGTGGGATCACAAAGATATGGGGTTGTAATTGTGTACCCTACTAATATTTTCACAAACCAAATACAAAATTAAAGACTAAAGCCTCCAACATTGATTTGATAGTAAACCACAATGTCAAAATTGAAACAAACAAATGTAATAGCAAACCTTACGACGGAAGATGAATAATAATAGAGCAGGATTGAGATCAAATAAGTAGATCATTGACAAAATTGAGACCTGAAAAGCCATCATCATTGATCTTCTATCGGGTGTGAAGTCGAAGTTGCGCTAAGACGGCCACATGTAAGAACTCGGATCAGACTGCAGAACAGGACTATAAAACACGGTGATTAACCGTCATCATTTTAAATACAATCTCATACCAACCTACTGGAATTTCAGTAACTGAAGAATGTTTATTCGCGTCACACTTTTACAATATTGTAACTTTATTTATAGATTAAACCTTACTCACAGATTAAATCCCAAGACCAACCTATCTCCATCGAAAACATAGGAAAGAAATGAAAGTTTCAATTATATATAAATGGCATTATATCTTACCCATGTTCTCTTCTATCCGAAGAATAAAATATATGCAGACAAAAACAGTCCAAGTAAGAGATAATATCTTTTAAGATTAGCATCATATGGTAAGTTATACTATGAATATACAAATACATTTACTCTACCTGCTGCTATCACTCACAGGCTTCAAAGGATGAGGATCCTCTTTTCTCAAAACACCCTGAGCATACAATTCACCTATTCCAAAAAATTGTGAATAGATGAATAGAAGTATGTTTAAGGACATGTTGGTGTGGTTTGTTGATGTATACTTCTGATTATGTAACTTGCACTTTGCTTAAGTTGTGGTCTCTTAGAGCCTGGTGCTATTAAGAGTTCCAACAACAATGTTACCAACTTCACTTGGGTTCAGATTTGTTTTTTCCATTAATCCCTAGAAAAAAATTGTAAAACCACAAATTGTTACAATGACAAATCGAGAATTTAATTTCATAATAGAAAACATCAGGATCATAACTGATGCAAGAAGTTCATCAGGAAATGTATCCTTCAATCCACCACGTTTCGCCATGCAAATCGGTGTTCGAAAGGCCTTATAAAATACAAGGGGCAAATGAAACATCATTCCACACTTCAAATAAGATTTGATTTATATAACTATATAAAAACCTAAACAGAAGTCCATATTGGATCACTATTGACTGTGAGAACCATTTGAAACTTCACAAAATTCAAGCATACTGATGAACAATCAGAGATCTTATATTTTTACCCATCATATGCATTTTTTCATCTACATCAGACTTTGTCAAATGCCTAGCATTCAAAAGCTGAATTATATATATTAATCAAGACCTAGCATCAGAAACGGAAGAAGAACAAATCCAAACTCAATCATCACAGTAGTGAACAACAGTAATAGGCAAAATCAAATTACCTTAGTGGTGAGCTTGAAATCGTCCTTCTTCCAGCTTCCACTACACACATACCGATCACACAGAGGAATCCTCCTCAGAACAGCAAGAATTGTACGTGAGAAATCTGCCTATGCATCAACCAATCGACTATCGTATAATCTGCCTAGGTTTAAAAACTCTCAATTCAATCAACTTCGTCAATATTCTTAACGAAGATGATTGTTCGGAGTGCCTAATTTGCCTCAATCATCTAAGTAAGAACTCATAACAATCTGCAGATAACATAAAAATTGAACATCATACAAAAATTGATGGGTACCAAAATTAGGAATTTGTTGGTAATGCGAGATAAAACGAAATTGTCTGAAGAGTAAAGTTTCTATCTAGGTTAGGTACAAATTCTTAGTTCTAAGCAATTTCATTAGATACTCTTAGCAAAGTTGATTATCCAGAATACCTAATCGATTTGCATCAATCAATTTTCTCCATAACAACTCCTAAGAAGCTCATTGAACGAAAACTAAAAAATCCATACCGTTTCAGATTCCGCGCCAATGTCGGGCGAAGTAGGTTAAACCTGCAAGAAAAATTCAAAGCAATTACCTTCTGTCCAATCAAATCAATCGCAGACAAAATCAAGGGAGAAGAGAGATTGAAGTCGGTCATCGAGAGAATTCGCAGAAGTGATCGTTTTCTGAGATACCAATGCTTCAGGCACGACAACAACCTTTGTTTGGAGAAGGCTTACTTGGTATTAGGCCCGAGAAAAGCATAGGAAGGAGAAGGACCGACTATAGTCACTCGGTAAAAATGTTAATTTATACAGAAACCTACCAAAGTAACGCCGGAATTAATGGGATCGGGATCAATGAATAGGGAAGGCGAAAGGTTTACCTCAAGAGATTTTAGAAGTTGCTCAATCGAAGATGGAGGCCTAAGCACAATTTGGGGCAATAAACCATTGGCGACAATTTGGGTGCCAAAATTGGAGTCCTTGAGAGAAGTCACTGGTTCTGTATTATGTTTGTGGACAGAATGTCCTTGCATTCGTCATTTTCTCACAAAAATCTTCAAGGAGAATTTGCAATATGTCATTGTTTGAAGCATAAAGTGAAATGACAATTATGATATCATCATCCTATTTGCATTAAGAAATGTCACAAAAGCATGAAAATGAAAATCATAAAACCTGGGGAGTAAAAAAGCATTGACACCATGCGACACTATGCAATTATAAAAAGATAAATAACATGGGTTCAAATCCCATGAGAAATGTCCCTTAAGATGAGAAATAAGAAGGAAGGAGGAAAGGCTTCTTCCTCCTCCCTCCTTGGAGTTGACCACCCCGTTGACCGGCGTTGACCACCTGTTGACCGGCGTTGACTTTTTTTTTAGGCCAAAAAAATATTTTTTTTAGACCGGATATTGTACTTACAAAATCAAGTGCTTCAAAATTCTTGAAATGTGCTACTATATTGTTGAAATGTGCTATGATATATTAGGCCAAAAGTTGAAGCAAGGAGGAAGCTCCTTCCTCTTCCCTCCTCTCTCCTTGGAGTTGACCACCCGTTGACCACACGATGACCGTCCGTTGACTTTTTTATTTAAAAAAATGTCTTTTTTTTCGGACTTTTTTCGTTTCAGTTTTTTTTGTGCTATGATTTGTAAGTAAAAATGCTATGTTTTTTCTACCAATTTTGTGTGCTATTGTTTGTAAGAAAAAGTGTTATGCTTTGTAAGTAAAAGTACTATATTTTTTGAGGCAAAAGCGTAACACATTTCACCTAGCATAGAGAAACACATATAGGCAAAAAGTGTAGCACACTTCAGCTAGCTATAGAGAAGCACGTATAGGTGAGAAGTGTAGCACATTGCAGCCATAACGAAGCACATATAGGCGAAAAGTGTAGCACATTTCAGCCATAGAGAAGCCTATATAGGCGAAAAGTGTAGCACATTGCAGCCATAGAGAAGCATATATAGGCAAAAGTGTAGCACAATTCAGTTAGCAATAAAGAAGCACATATAAGCGAAAAGCGTAGCATATTTCAACAATAAAGAAGCACATCTAGACAAAAACGTAGCACATTTCACCTAGCATAGAGAAGCATATATAAGAAAAACCGTAGCACCTTTCACCTAGCATAGAGAAAGACATATAGGAAAAACCGTAGCACACTTCAGCTAGCCTATAAAATCACACATAGGTGAAAAGTGTAGCACATTTAGGCAAAAAGTGTAGCACATTTCACCAAGCATAGAGAAGCACATATACGCAATATCGTAGCACAATTCAGCTAGCCATATAGAAGCACATATGGGCAAATAGCGTAGCATATTGTAGTAATATAGAAGCACATAACACTTGTGGTAGTACATACTTTGCAAGTTCGAATTTTGGCTTAATATATCATAACACATTTCAACAATATAGTAGCACATTTCAGGCATTTTGAAGCACTTGATTTTGTAAGTACAAAATCCGGCCTAAAAAATATATTTTTTTGGCCTAAAAAAAAAAACTAAAAAAATTTAAAAAGTCAACGCCGGTCAACGACTGGTCAAAGTCAATCCCTTGCTAGGATTACTTCTCATTTCTCATGTTAACATTAATTTCTCATTTGATCTTTTTCCAAATAACATTTTGATTATTAAAATTGAATAAAGGAAAAATTCACACCTGAGAGTCCATGCTTCACCTTTGCAACTTATGGTGCAACATTTGTAGTTTCACAGGTTCTCTACAATGGCAATGGAAAGACATCAGTAAAGTTAGAATCCAATTTGGAGCTAAAAATCTTCAGACAGTGTCACCAAACATTTAAAATTAGGCGATAAGTAATAAATATCTCGGAGGAGGGATCAATGGGTTTGTAATGAAAACAAAAGAAGAGGCATGAGAAGTAGGACCGGTAAAACTTATCAGATTTTAAGAGTCTACACATTATATAGAACCAGAAAAACTTCTCAGATTTGAAATGTGTATGATTTTTTTTTCAAAGTTAAGACTAAGATTAAGAGAAGCCCACTTCCTAATAGAAAATCTATGCCTTGCAACCAAATCCTTGTTCTACAAACATATAATTGAACTCAAAATTGAAGAAAACACGTCAGAAAATTCATAAATATGATATAGATCACCTAGAAGCAAACACGTAAAACAACTAAATCAACGTCAATATTCACATCAAGGCCAAGCTTCCCGGGATGCTGCAAAACCTATCTTAGAAAATGAGACCAATGCTGATCAATACTTTTTTCTTGTGATGCATATAGTGCATAAACAACATATGAAAGAGAAGTATTATGTTCTCATATAGAAGCTCTCTAACATCCTAAATTGAAGTGTCTTGTAATTGGTAGAAAGAAGAAACATTGCACTATTAGTTGCTTGGCATCATCAAATCTTGTTAATCTTATCTTCTGCTTTCACTCTTGAGATAGGAAAACTGATGCAAGCAAAAATGAAAAGGCAATATCAACATAGCAATATGGTCTAGATTATGTACTAAAAATAGCACCACCAAATTTCTAATATACGTTGGACTCATGGCTCTAAAGTTCAGTTTATAGTGAAACAATTGCATCAGACCACCAAAATATAATATATTTAAAAACACAAACATGTAGCAGGTAGTACTAAGAATAACAATGGGATAACTGAAATCAGTTTCTTAAACTCAAATTTAACTAAGCATCCTACTGTATTTCATCTCGATATTAGTTGATACTAAAATAATTCACTATCTCAACCTAAAATTTATGCGACACACATCAGTATATAGATAAGAGGCTCTAAAGCAACACACACACAAAAAGATAATGGGTTTCATTATGATAAGCAGAACTAAAATTGCTCACTGAACTTCTCATCATCTTCTTCATAGTCCAAATTCAGATCAGTTACATATGCACCTAAAATCAACATTGATCTGGTTAGTACATCATGTCTGTCCGCATGACCCTGATCTTTCTATACCCTCCAACTATGAATCCGAAAAATAGTAGCATTAACAAAAAGATATGAAAATAGCAACCCATCATACAAAATTCCGTAATCACAAATTCAGCAGAGATAAAAAAGCATAACTAAGAAAACAGAAATCCCACTACTAAATATAAAGCATATTGAAACGGTCAAAATTTGTTTCTTAACACCATGAAAACCGTTTCAGTAGACCTAATGAAACGATTTGTGACCGTTAAACAAAGCTTAAACGTGATTAGGTACACAATATCATAAACCAATTCAAAATCCTAAAAAATTAAGCTACTTAATGGTTCTTTTCTTTGTTTTCCAAGAATAGACAACTATATATATATATAGCAAAATATTCCTATACCAGATCTTTTTCTTGCATGTCTCCCACTGACTTCTTTTCTACTTTTCTTGGTTTCTTCACTCAAACATGTTCTGCAAGAGGAAAAAAAACTCATCCTCATTACTCTTCAATCCAAATTCATTAGACTCTACAGCTGACCGCAACAATAAGATTGAACAGTTCAGGTAAACACAACCACAAATTCACAAATTTGGCTGAACAAAAACAAACTGAACAGAAACAAATCTGGCTGAACAAAAACAAGCAGAGCAAAACAGGACAAAAACAAACATATGCATTCACTTTGGCTGAACAAAAGCCTGGTTGCTGGTTTGATTGATATAAATCTGGCTGAACAGAAAAACCTACAGATCTGGCTAAACATAATTATTAAATCCTACAGATCTGATTTTTGGTTGAACAGAAACAAATCTGTTCAGTTCAGTTGAACGGAAACAAACCTGGCTGCTTGTTTAAAAAACTAACAAATTTTCATCATGCTATGCATAAGGACATTCTAAGCAATCTCATATCCACATATATGAAAGCAAGTATTCAAGAAAACATACGCAACAACAACATGGCTCTCATATCCACATATATGAAAGCAAGTATTCAAGTGCAGTTGCAGAAACGAAGACAACAAATATAATAACATCAGAGTATGTTGAGACTAAGAAGGAAAGACTTTTCTTATACAAAAGAATACATGTCAATACTATGATACTATCTATAAAGAACAATCTATAATAAATAAGATTATTAAATTGGTCAAAACGTATAACAAAGGGGAAATAATTTTGCAACCACATATAGATGGTAGTCCTAACAAATATATCATAAATTTGTACTATTTAAGAAACTGAGGCCCAACTGTTCTTTAAGCAATCCAAAACAAAGTATTTGTGTTTGTAACATAAAGCAGTGCACTGGTCTCTTTAAGTTGTAAAATGAGGTTTTATCTTAATCAAGTGTTGTTAGTTGTGCTAAGTAAGTTTTAAATCCATTCCACCTCAAATATTAACATCTGAATTGAGTACTTCCTAAGCAAAGCACAGTATTTCTTCTCCCTTTGGTTACCTCCAAGGGCTACAATGCAATACGATAAGCAAGTGAGCGGATCAGGTATCAAAACTGCAAGGAGAGAAGCAAGCGAACAACTGAAAACATCAGCAGGCCCGACATCTCCAATATCATTAAAGAAGAATAAATTGCCCTGTTTATCAAACAAATGTCACTGTGAATATCAAATTTCAAAGAAAAGGCAACCCGAAGTACTCTTTTTTTCTCTTACTTTACATATGAACTCCTGATGCTTTTTCATCTTGGAATTTCTCTAGATATGCACATCATTTATCATTAGCATATTCAGAATCGTGCGTCAACTCCGGAAAGGGGAGAAAACTTCTTCACGGTGACTTGATGCACCGGCCGCACTCAAGTGTTTCAGCAATCACTTCCCCCTCGATTTGTCGGAGTCGTTGATGAATGCAAAGAGTTTTAAACACACATAGTTTGTACGGAGGAGTAAAGCAAATTGGGGTGGAAGAAGCAACAAATTAAGGAGGTGAAGAGACTGGACCTTACGAATTGCAATAGAGGAACAGACGTCGGAGAAAGGGCAATTCAGGCTAAGACAGTTGAAGGAGGAGGGCATGAAAGCAGGCGAAATGAAGAGACAAAAAAACAATCGGGAAAATGCAAAATTTAGGGTTCAAGAATAAGAAGCCCATAGGCCCGCGAATTAATTAACTGGCCCAAAGACGACCCGGTACCAATTACCATTACTGCTGCAAACTCATGGATTTTTATATAGAGATAGATAAGATATAGTAGATTTTAATGAAAATGACTTTAATACACAAATGCAATTAAGTAAGCTTATATTTATAACAATTGAGATTATATTGTTTTTCATAAAGTACGTCTCCTAAAGCTAAAAAGAATTTAAACATCCTATTTTAATTTTAAAAAATAAAGGTAATAAATAATTAGTACTCCGTATTGTATAAAATTTTAATAAAAGTACATATTTGAATAATATATATTATTATGAAAAATTATTTATATGAAAAATATTTTTTTGTGAATCTTTAAATCTCAATTCTGATGTAAAATTAATTTATAAGTTATTATAGTCTTTGTAGGCAATATTTTTTAATTAGAAATTGTTTAAATTTTAGGTATATCTAAATAAGGAACGTTTTAGATATTGTATCATCAAATCTTTGTAAATAATTTTGAAAATTCCTAATTAAATGACATTTGGCAAGAAGGTCAATTTGGATGACATGTGACAATTTGAATGGAGAGATGACATGTGGCAAAATTGATGCTTTGCTTTAATAGTTATATAGTAGATTGATCACAGTCTTTTATCATTTTTGAAAATTTTCTGATATTAAATAGATCTTCTAATTCACAAAACAATTGTTTCCATTTTTATCTAAACAATAATGTAAAAGTATCACAAAAGATTGCATATCATTCAAATTCCAAAATAATCAATATATATTATTTATATCTATATATTATTTATGTGTCATTTTTTATTAATTCTAAAATTAAATTATTAATCTTTGTTTAATTTTGAAAAATCTTTACCTAAAACTAATAGTTTGTTGGAGTAGTATCCAACAAAACTAATTAAGTTTTTTTTCCTTTTTATTGCAAATCGATTATAAAATGAACTTTTAACATATCTCTACTTTCACTTTCACACTATTTCATTTTTTAAAAATATTTTTTTAATATTTTATATTATGGTAGTGTTTTATTTATATAATTTTATATAAATGAGGAAAAAATGTAAATCGATGTATTTATAAATTTGTTAAAGCTCGACCCGCAGTATTGCGGGTCGGGTTTCGGTCAAGTCTTTTGGGGGTTTCGGTTTTATGGTTTCGGGTCGGGTCTTGGCCCATGCTAAGCCCTACCTACATGCATAACTATGCATAAAATAGACACATCTCCCTTTCTCTGCACCCAAACCGCGAGACCCGCGCGTAGCACGGACATCAACATAGCAAATTACATAATTCGAGCTAAAACCAATTTTTGAAAAATTTGGTGCAAATATATACGAACTAATTAGGCTAGCTTAATGTTTTTTTAGAACATTTTATTTGATTAAGAGCCTCAAAGGGGGAAGAGAGAGAATATACATCCAAGATTTATTCATGTCGGCCTAGTTAGAGCATCTTTATCCGTGTTACTCAACATGAGTAACATAGTCTATTTTTATAATATTAAATGTGTTTTCATCCACAATCATGTTATTCATATCAAATAACACACATTTTACTTTTACTTTTTTAATAAATTTAGATAATATATTACCTAGTTAATATGGATGTCTATATGTAGATAAAAATAAATTAAAAACATTTGAAAAAAAATTATATAAAATTTTTATGTATTGTGAGAGTTATGTAATATTTAACAAATAGAAAAGTAATGCATTTTGTTATTGGGTCACATATAAATATTCAATTGAAAAAGTGGGATGAATTGTGTCAGGATAATGTTATTCATGTCTTGGTTCAAACAAAAGGACTGACATTTTAATTTCTTTTACTTTTAAAAAAAATGTGTGTTACTCAAATCTACTATATACAATGTTAAAGTTGAAGCCATTCTTCACAAAATATTGAGCCACTTGTCAAAACTTGAGTGTTACATGTGTGTCTAAACTTTCAAGAAAAAATGAAAAAAATATATATTAATTTGGTTAATTAGTCATGCCCTCCCACGTACACTCTCTAACCCACTTCTCACCCTCCATTATTTTCTCAAGAAGTTACTATTTTTTTTGGCAAAATTGACCTTGAAATGTCTCTTAAATTTACAAAATCAAAACAATATACTAAAATTAAGTTTGTTAATCGATCATCTTCTCCCAGTCTTCCACACTGTAACCCACTCCTCCATATCCCCCTCCATTATTATTTTCTCAAAAATTAGTTATTTCTTCACTATGATCGTACTATATATATGTAATTAACTCCTTCAATTCCAATAACAATCTCACTCGAACTCCCTCCATGTACCAACGATCACAATGAGGTAATATGTTTCTTTAACCCTCTTCTCATTATTATCTATTCATAATTTGGATGAAGAGATTTTTCTAATCATTCATTTGATTAGGTTTTTCATTGGTTTTGTCCTCCATCTTTTTCTCTTCCTGTTTAACTTTGTAGGAGCTGAGCAGCAAATGACATGAAAATGTGCTTAAATGGATGCCAAGCTTCGAGAGATTTTCATTAACTTATTGGGAATTAGATTACACCACTTCATTTTCAAAATGATTGATTTTTGATGTTAAGGGTTGCTTATTATAAGATGTTTATTATAGGCTTAGTTATAATGATTGCTCATATAATACAACCATTATATTATAAGGTAAGGGGTTATTATCTTGTGTTTATAACTTTTGTGATATTTAAGCTTAATCTAGGTTACAATTCTAATGTATTTACAATTTTTAGTGATTTTTCTATTATTATATATATATATATATGCTCTATTGGAAAATTTGACTTTGTAATGATATATATAAATTTTTGGTAATTGGATGAAAGTTCATCTTACATTAATTGAGTTTTATATTGTGAATGGACATATTTATAAAGTTGTTTGATTTAAAAAGTTGTTGGTTGTACAAATAAATGCAAAACAAGATGTAGTAATGATATTAATGAACTAACTTGTATTTGTAAAAATAACATTTATTAGTAGTAATGATACTCAAGGAGTTAATGTCTTTTGAAATTGTTATACATATATATAGTTTATAGTAATAATTTGTGCAAATGTTTTCTTTTATTTTAATCAAGGAGTTTAAAAAAATTGTAAGAAAATAATTCCACTTAAATGATAAAAAGAATAATCATACACATTGTATCACACATCCAATGTGTATAAAATACCGGTGAACATAGTAGAACTTATAAGGAATTGCGTGAAGATGTTAATTTAAACAATAACAATAATGAAATGTGTCATACCACACATATAGTTTACAAAAACAATGGTTCAAAATTTAGAATATACGTTTTTAAGAGTATAAACTTGGTTATATATCTTTATAATGTGATTTTGGTCAGCACGATCAACACAATTCTGAAATTGTATTACTCTTATGTTATAAAAATATTTTAATATACTTATATATTTTCCCCAATTTATAATGTTATAATTTTTTTTATTAAACTGCATTTTTTTCCGTACATTGTACGGGTCGAACACTAGTTAGATGTCAAGCCAAGCACGGTAGCCCATGTATGTGATTCATTAGTCGATTTCCTCTAATTCTCAGCTAATTTTTTTTTTTTGAAGCTAATATTGCTTCCCCAACAACCACAACATTATTTTAAATATCGACCAACAAGGACGAACCTAGCTTAAGGCTAATAGGGATTTGGGACCCACCTTGGATTTAGGAGTTTTTTATACTCCCTCCGTCCCTTAATGTTCTTCTCATTTCATTTCGACACATTTTTCGAGACACGTTTTGCGTCGTTAATATCTCTTATTATATATTTTTAAAAATTATAAAATTTTGATATTGTTAAAGTACTCAATGAGACGAACAAAACAAGATCACGCATGACCATGTTTGCTCTTATAGATTGAGAATAATCTAACAAATTGTATTAAATCGTAAATAATGTTAAAATTGGAGATGGAAAGAACGTTAAGGGACGGAGGGAGTATGTAATCTTTTTTTTTGGTTAGAGATAAGTCACATTAGTCATAGCGTTACGGTACCACCCAAATGAGGATAGAAGGAGTTTGATTAATTTGGTTGGTTAGGAAGTCTTCTTCCTCCCTGCTGAAGCTGACCTCATAACTGAAATTTATTTCCTTTCGAATCTTAGCTTCTTTTCACACAAAAGTTAATTTACAAAATATATCTCATACCTGTAGAATTAGCGCAATCATTAGTCTAAACTTTAATAATTGCAAAAAACGTATCAATTTAAATGGTGGTTGTTTCGAAAGCAAGTGTCGGTACCCAACACCGAATTATTCTATAATCAACTGATCTTATATGCATATATATACATAGTTTCTATTTGACGCCCACCCTTTTTGCTATTTACCGCCCAGGTCATCCGTGCGTCACGCACGGATTAACATAGGCCATCTCCATTTTACATGCCAGAATAGCTTAACCAACGTGTTCATTCTAGAGTAACAAGTAGTAATAAATAAGTAATTATTATTACTCCCTCCGTCCCATATTGTTCTTCCTATTTCGAATAGTGTACACTATTCACTGTTGAAGAGAATCTTCTCGTTTTGTCTCGATATATAAGAAAATATATAGTCATGTGGGGTCTTGTTTGATTCGTATTAATGCGTACTTTAATAATATCAAATTTTAATTATTTGTATTTACATACCACTAGAAATATTAACGATATAAAATATATCTCGGCAAATGTGTCATGAAAAAATGGGAAGAACATTATGGGACGGATGGGACGGAGGGAGTACTTGTTAATTATATATGTCCGTATAAATTGGAGGATAGAACTACACATGACAAGTAACAAGTTGAGAGTGATACTCGTATAAAATACGTTGGCATTGTGAAATGATTCATGTGTAGACAGACTGCCCACTCTCTTTGTGTCGGTTGCCTAAGCCCACCATATTCATTTCATCCCAAGCTTATATACAGTACACATAATTATGTAACAATACAATCCACAAACAACTACAGTAGTTTTATATTCCTAATTGACAATCATTTTTGCACAGTTGCTACCAGCTAATAGATACCATCCTCTATGAATCAAGCTTAAGCCTATGATGGATACAGGAATACTATACCCGGACCCAAATTCCACACCTTTTCTTTCCTGCTTTGTGTTTTCCACCCGTGTAAAATCACCTTACCCCATTGCTCAAAATCCAACCAAATTAAAATTTGTTTTTTCGACCATGTACAAAAATTTGATATTCAATTTGGTAATAATAATATAGAACTTTAAAATACAATAATACAAATATTTAAATGTTTATAAAAATTTAATGTATAATTTTTTATAACGTGATGAACATAAAATTTAATTTCATATTCAATTTGAAGAATATTCATTAAATTATTAGTAAATTTTCACTATTCAAATGTTTGAATATAGACATATTCGTACATGATAATTTTCCTTAATATATCCGATATATACATTAGGTTATGAGTTATGAGAAATTGAAACCCCGAGTAGAAAATAGTTCTATTATGATAATAATAAAAACTTAGATCTGCAGTGATATCCTATATATATATACAGCCATTATATATACAAGCATTAGCTGACAAGTAATGACCTGGTTATCCTATAATATCAAAACTATAGCATTATTGTATACTCCGCTAACTGACATTCGCGCAAATGCAGCAAACTAGCTAAATACTTTCTTCCGCCAACATGGCTTATACTACAAAATATGAAGTTTATAATTTTGGTATAGGCAGGGACTGATAGCATAGTCATCTACAATGTCGCAATTTCTGAGACTAAGAATTTGTCATCATCCATAAACACTAAAAATCTTGCTTGAGCTTGATTATGGGATCTTTGAATTTTGAATTTGTGGAACTGTATCCCGAAATTACTAATTACTAAACATACATGATATCTTAGCATCAAATCATCACCATACGTAGAAGCTTTCTTAACACATTGCCATAAGCCTACCTTAGGACGTCAGTAAATACATAATACAAAATTTCTACATCTGTCTTGGTATGCTTTTATCATCCTTTGCCAATGGCTTCAGTGTCTGCCCTATGCCCCTATCCCACATGAATCCAATTTGGTTGATACCCTTCCTAACTACTCCATATCTCATTTTATCATTTCCCACCATTATAGTATGACAAGGCGTAAGATATCAGTTAATCTGTAGTACACTTGTACATCGTCTTTGTACTTGTAAAACAATTGCTGAGTGTCCATTATCTTCCAGTCAGTATATCTATAATTATGTTATAAAGTTCGGTGAGTCAATAAACATAAGAGTCGTGCATACAAATGCATAAAGACATTACCTTACCATATAAGTTCATGAAATTTCATTCTAAAATCAAACGACAATTATAATATAAAGTCCTTTTTTGTAGGTGGATCATCAAATATACCACTATCCTAAACTAGTAATATTATTCTTATAACAACAACAACCGACCTAGTTTATTCCCTGGAGGTAGATATGTGAACAATCTCTACCCCCAACAACTCGTCGGCGCAAGATGTGGACTGTCAAACCCAAAACCTACGGCTCGTAACGTACAAAAAGAAAAATACTTAAACCAGTCCAAAAATCCTAAAGGGGATGTGAAAAGACTGAGTTGGGAATCCTAAAGGGATGTGAAAAGACTGAGTTGGGGTACGTCCAGAAACATCCCCTAGATTGAGCTCACTCCAAAGGCACTTCAGTTGACGATCCTCTATGGGTCTACCGCCTTAATCTTATCTTTCTACACACTCATGTCCTAAGTCATGTCATCAATCATCGCTAGCTCTTTATCATCTCATGTGAGCTCTTCTTTATTGTTACAAATTTTAAAAGGAACTAAAATCTTGTTTGGTGGTATTGGGTCTGTCTTGGCTAGAAATGCAAGTCCAATTAAGGCCAGCTCATTCCAACACCACTTTGACAATAACAAACCCCACACACCCATATCATCCATCCTCCATTCACCATTATATAAACATCCTCACCCTTCTCCTCTTCCCACTTCACTCAACACTAGAAAATGACAACAATCACCACCACCATCCTCCTCCTCTCCCTCTCAACCCTCCTCCTCCTCACCTCCTCCGCCCCCACCGCCTCCGCCCCCGCCCCATCCGCCTCGGGAATCAACATAACCGCCATCCTCGAAAAAGCCGGAGGCTGCGCCACCTTCATCCGCCTCCTCCGCACCACCCAAGCCGACCAACAAATCACCAACCAGCTCAAATCCTCCACCGACGGCATGACGGTTTTCGCCCCCACCGACAACGCCTTCTCCACCCTCAAACCCGGAACCCTAAACTCCCTATCCGCCCAACAACAAGTCCAACTCATCCAATACCACATACTACCTAAATACTACACGTGGGACACTTTTCAGACTGTCTCCAACCCTGTTAACACCCAAGCTTCCGGCAGAACCGGAAACTGGGGTGTTAACATCACGACTTATGGGGTTCAACAGGTTAATGTCTCGACCGGAGTCGTTCAGACTCAGGTCAATAACGCTATTAGGATGGCGTCGCCTTTGGCCGTTTATCAGGTTCAGATGGTACTTTTACCTGATGAGCTTTTCGGGCCAAAGGCGAATGCGCCTATTCCGAGCCCCGAGACTGCTACCACCACTCCAGCGGCTAAGGCTAACTCCACCGCGACTTCACCCTCGTCTTCCAAGGACTCCAGCGGGGCGGTGAGGAACGGCGTCGTTTTGGGATCACTTGCTGCTCTTTGCATGGGAATGTTTTTTTGAGTTGTGATTGATTTTTACCTTTGTATCTAAATTTTTATTTTTTGGTTGGTTTGAGTTATTTCGATTTGATTGTTTGGATTATTCTTACATTTTGATGATCGAGTAACGTGTTATTAATTGGTCCATGGATCTGCTTTTGGATATATCTGTACGCTAGGTTGTCCTCGCTGTATACAAATTTATTACCCGAAGCTAATAATTAGTCAAGATCGATGATCATAAAACAAATGCTTAGAAATTAATTTCATTTAGGTTGAAGTTTGATTTTTTTTTTATATGTATCCTTGAAATCTGAATGTAATCAGCCTCAGTATATTAGAGTCCAAGTGTGTGGTCCTGGGGTTTAATTATCGTACCAACTTGCATGATATTTTGGGTTTAATTTCAGCTTTTAACAAGTTGACACAAAGTGCATATAATTGGATATATTATGAATAGTTCATTCTCTAATGTACAGTATATAAGTATAAAGATATACACAGTTATATATAATCATATATAGATATGAATTACAGTATAAAAGATTTTAGCCTCAATTTTTTTATAACAATATAAGGTGTTTTAGACTTATTTCCTACTAGTTATTATAAAAACTCTTCAAAATGATGAAAACGCAACTCATTAATAGATAGGAAATAGAAACATATAAAATATACAAAATATTTATTTTCAAAAGTCTATTTGCTTTCCGAACACAATTAATACACATCGAAAACCTATTTCTTAATGCTTGTGTCTAGGGATGGAAATTGTCCGCGGATGTCCGATCCATTCACAAACCCGATCCGAATTACGGATTGAAATCCTAAGATAAACGGATGTTGATGGATCAACGGATTGATGGATGAATCATGGAGCGGATATGGATTGAGGTTCATCCAACCCACGATCCGAACCATGACCCGCGACCCGATCCTACCCGCATAATCCATATAATTTTTATTATATATAAAAATATTTTATATTTCTATAAATTTTATAATATATAATTTATATGATAAAAAATAAAAAACTCTTCTAAGTTGTAACTTAATTGTAACATTAATGTTTTATCTCATGTTCTCTTAGTTCTCTCGAACGCCATAAACACTAGGTAATTTTAGTTATGAGTTATTTCCTCTCCTCTCTTGCTCCATTCTTCTCCTCTGGGCGACTCTCCGTTCAATTCACCGTGCCACTTTCGTATGTTTATATATTTTTTTTATATGCTATATACATTTTAGAATACAAAATAAGACAACTCGCATATCTCACCCGATCCACCCGTGAATCCGATAGATTAAGATGGATTGGATGTGGATTGAAGGTTTCACGGATGACGGATGGGTTGGATGGTTATCAAAACCGGTTTGCAATTAATTACTAAACCGGTTATCAAAACCGGTTTGCAATTAATTACTAAACCGGTTATCAAAACCGGTTTACTAATGAACCGGTTTATTCCAAGTAACTCGACGCGTAGTTGGCCTATTTTATCAAAAAAAAAAACGGTTCAAGCCAACTACACGACGTGTAGTCTCGAGCTGAGTGTACAGTGTAAAAAAGAGTGAGTGCACGGTTTCCCCCCGTTTAAAAACGACTGAACTAAATCAACTAATCGATTTGGTGATAGATCTACCAGCGTATGCTAGCTATTATACTACTTCCTCCGTCCCATAATGTTCTTCCCATTTCATTTTGACACATTTGTCGAGACATGTTTTGTGTCGTTAATATCTTATTATCTGTTTCTAAAAATTATAAAACTTTAATATTGTTAAAGTATTCAACGAGACGAACAAAACAAGATCCCGCATTACCATGCTTATTCTTATAGATTGGAAATTATTTAACAAATTGTGTTAACTTGTGAATAGTGTAGAAATTTGAGATGGGAAGAACGATAGGGACGGAGGGAGGGAGTATTAATCAATACTGGCCACGTGATTGCCAGAAGATAATCGTTGTGCTATCGATCGGTTGCTACTTGCTTAGTTGACAGAGGAATCGAATTGTATATACATGAGTGCCATTAGGTGACATGAACATTTTATCATATTATTTTGTTCGTTACGGGTACGTGACATGAACTAAGAAAGGCCCAATTTTGATCGAGCCAAGCCTTCTTCTCAAGATACTGATATGACTGCTCAACCAGAAAAAAAGACTGATATGCGGCGCTCACTTAATGGACTATCAACGCCCAATTTCCACGGTCCAACGTTTTTATCCCAGTTATAAATAAAAGAGGTTTTTTCATCAAATCACCCCTTATTTCAGCCAATTTGCATGGAATAAACTCTTACTCTCCCGTTCTTAAATTTCAGTCACATTTTCTTTTCGGGTGTCCCCTAATTTGAGTCACATTTCTATTTCTATCCATTAATTTATTCCCATAATACCCTTATTCAATTTACTTTATTCACACCCAACAATACTTTTTAGGGGTAAAGTTGTCTTTACATTGTAATAAGTTTTCTATTGGTTGAATTTTATGGTTTTTTGTGCCATTATTTACACTTTTACCTTGATTAGACTTGTCTTAATATTTGTGCAAAGTACCAAATGTGACTCAAATTTAGGGACGGAGGGAGTATATCACTATTGATTTAAAATCACCCATTATTTCACTTTTGTTATAAAATCCCACCCCCGACTAACTTCCGTTAGTAATTCCGTCAAAACTTTAAAATTACCATTTACCCTTGTTATTTTAAATTAATTACACTCAATTACCAGATGGCTTACCTTAAATTACTAATTAATGAAAAAATTAATTAAATTTGAAAATTAGGGTTCATGTTCAAATTGGGGTTTAGGGTTCCTCATATATTTTGCCGATCTAGTACAATAATTAAATGTCTATCCTGGGAATTGCTTGCTCATAAACGTGTTTTTTAGAGCAGATAAACTCAGTGGTGGTGATTACTTGTTTGCAATACGAATGCTTATGGTTGAATTTTGAGATTGAGATGCTTTTATCATAACCATGCCTGATGAGAGCAAAACCAGTATTGATAATTTTGGGAATGTAAGATTGTCTGGAGGAATAATCCTGAAAAATATTCTCCATGTGCCAAACTTTGCTTACAACTTGTTATTTGTTTCTCAACTCACTAGAGACCTACATTCTATGGTGTTATTTACACCTTCTCAGTGTTTACTTCTTCAGGGCCATTCACTGAAACTCCTCTGGTTATTAGTAACTTTCACAAAGGTCTCTATCTCACCAACTCCAACCACTCCACCACACCCACACAACTGTCATTTTCTGTTGTTGATCAGCCTATACAACCTACAAATAAAGAGCCTCCAACAACAGCTACTTCTTTATCTTCTTTAGAGCTTTGGCATCTAAGATTGGGGCATGTCCCATATGGCCAAATGCATCATTTTCCTTTCATCAAGCATGTTGAGGATGTTAAACCAGATTTTTGTCTAATATGTCCTCAAGCTAGACAACATAGAGGGGATTTTCCCAATAGTTCTATTCGAACTTCTTATTGTTTCCAAATGATTCATGTTGATATTTGGGGCCCTTATTCAGTTTCTACCTACAATGGTTTTTAGTATTTTTTGACTGTTGTAGATGACTTTACACGAACCACTTGGACACACCTTTTATCTCACAAAAGTAATGCTTTTCCAATCCTCCAATCATTCATTACCTTTGTTGAAAAGCAATTCCATACCACTGTCCAAATTGTTAGATCAGACAACGGTTCTGAATTTTGCAGCCACATAGCCAAAGAATTCTACTCACAAAAAGGCCTCTTACATCAAACTTCTTGTGTAGAAACACCACAACAAAACGGTGTCGTCGAGCGTAAACACAAACATCTCCTCGAAACAGCTCGGGCACTACTTTTCCAATCACAATTACCTACACAATATTGGGGGGACTGCATACTTCATTCCACCTATCTCATTAATGGGTTTCCCTTAACCTCTCTTAGCCTCAAAACACTCTTTGAAGTATTGCATAATGTTCCTCCTGTGTATGATCATCTCAAGCCTTTTGGTTGCTTGTGTTTCTCCACTACCCTCAAATCACATAGGTTGAAATTTGATCCTAGAAGTAAACCATGTGTCTTCTTGGGTTTTCCTACTGGTGTCAAGGGTTTTAAGGTGCTTAATCTCATTACAAAGAGTCTTCATTTCTAGGGATTTACTCTTTCATGAAAGTATTTTTCCCTATGTCTTTACACACTTTCTCACCTACTCCCGTCCCATTGCCAACTGTTTTCCCAGAAATTCTTCCAACATCCCATCCCACTTCTGACCATACCTCCACTCCTGACTCACCATCACCCTCACTCATTCCTGAGCTTGTCCCATCTCCAGCACCTATACCTACTCGACAATCCAGTCGTGTACACAAACCTCCAACACATCTCAAGGATTATGTTTGCATTTTTTCCCAACTGGTTACACAATTCCCTTTGTTACTTGCTTTTGCTTGTTCCATTGTTATTCCTCATCACCTTTCCGCTGCCACACTCAGCCTAATCCAACACAAAGAACCTAAAAATTATGCCCAGGCCGCTACTGATCCACTTTGGGTTGATGCCATGAATAGAGAAATTGTTGCTTTGCAGGATAATCATACTTGGGACTGTGTTCCATTGCCTCCAGCCAAGAAAACTGTCGGTTGTAAATGGGTTTTCAAGGTCAAACTCAAGGCTGATGGGTCTGTTGAGCGCTTCAAAGCACGCCTCGTGGCTAAAGGTTATACTCAACAACATGTTTTCGCCTGTGGTTCGTATGACTACCATTCGCAGTATTTTGGCTTTTTCAGTGAGCAAAAACTGGGATGTTTACCAGTTGGACGTTAATAACGCTTTTCTCCATGGTGATTTATTGGAGGAAGTCTATATGGCAATGCCCGAGGGTATTCCTAATCCTTCTCATCATGTCTGCAGGCTGCGCAAATCTCTTTATGGGCTAAAACAAGCCTCTCGGCAATGGTATCACAAGTTGGCTTCTACCTTGCTTAGCATCAACTATGTTTAGTCAAAGTTTGATTCTTCACTCTTCATTCAGATTTCAGGCTCCGACATTACTTTGGTTGTTGTTTATGTTGATGATATATTGGTCAGTGGCTCCAATGCTCCTGCCATTTCTCATCTGAAGTCTACTTTGCACTCTCTTTTCAGTATTAAGGATCTTGTTCGCTTGAACTATTTTCTGGGGATAGAAGTTGTTTACTCACCTGATTCTTTGGTCCTCTCTCAGCGCAAGTTTGCCTCTGAGTTGCTCTTGGATGCCAATATCGGATATGTCTCCTCCTGTGTAACTCCTCTACCGCTGAACTTCAAATTTACTGGTGCAGATTCTGGGAGTTCCTTGCAGACCCCAGTTTGTTTCGCAGCCTCGTGGGTAAGCTCAATTACCTGACCAATACGCGCCCTGACCTTTCCTTTGTTGTCCAAACTCTGAGTCAATATCTTCAGAAGCCACAAGATGTTCATTGGAATGCTCTTTCTCATGTTCTTCGGTATATTCAGGGCACTCTGCACTATGGTCTCTTGTTTCAATCCGGTCTTGACCTTACTCTTCAAGCCTTATCCTGACAGTGACTGGGCAACCTTCCCTCTTACCCGTCGTTCAGTGACTGGTTACGTTCTTCTCCTCAGGCCAAATCCTATTTGTTGGCGTTCCAAGAAGCAAGCCACAATGTCTCGCAGCTCCTCTGAGGCAGAGTATTGGGCGATGTCACATGCCGCCTCTGAAATCACTTGGTTAGTTGGTCTCCTCCAAGAGTTTGGACTTACTAACCTTGCTCCAGTCACTCTACATTGTGACAACAAGAGTGCCATTCACATAGCTCGGAATCCCGTTTTTCACGAGCGGATGAAGCATATCAAAATCGATTGCCACTTCACTCGTGAAAAGGTTATGGATGGACTCTTACAATTGTCCTACCTGCCTACTCAACATCAGCTTGTCGATGTGCTCACGAAGATCTTACCTTCTGCTCAGCTTCGCGAACTCTTGTCCAAGCTGGGCATGTCCATGACTTCCCCTGCTCCAGCTTGCGGGGGGTGTTATCCTCCCCTGACGAGTTGGTTACTTGCCAGCTCAGCAAGGCTCCAGACTAATGCAATTTATTATTAAGTTTGTTATTCAGCTTTTCAATTTCAGTCTTCATATAAAACTCAGACTCTGATTGTAAAAGAAGCGAAGCTTCATTTTCCCCCAAATAATTACAGTCAAGAGCACCAAGCAATAAGCATCCATTGGATGCGCCAAACCTAAATCTCAAGTTCTCTCCTCTCTAATCACTATTTCTGTTTGCTATTGAAATCGATCCTAGAATTGTGATATACAACACATCCCTAACCCTCTTGATCCAATTCCTAACAACAGTGGAGGAATCTTGCTTCTTCTCAGCGTCAATAAGAATTGCTTGGATGGTCTTGATGCTGCTCTAAGGCATATTAAGATCTTTCCTTGCACTTTTAATGGAACAAGCCTTTACATATGCCATGTCAAACGCTGGGGAGGCGATTGTAGAGAGTAGCTTCGAAGCAACACTGAACTTACATAGCTGCTTCAACCATTGTTGCATATCAAGTTGTGGTGATCTGGTGGTTGTGATTTTTACGAGATGCCAAAATGTATGTGTAAATAAAGAAGAAAGATTCCAGCGATCACACTCCTATTACGTTCCAGCAAAACTGCATTATTAGATATCTACTTAATTTGTTAGTTGTCGGCAGGATCAAGCTATTGAATTATTTCAAGGGGATTTGTAATTGGGCTAATAATCTCATCAAGAGTCGTACTCGTACATAGCTGACAAAGAATATCAATAACTCCATCCACAATGGAGATACCTATTTGAGTTTCTAATGGTATTTTTATATTTTTTATTTCTTCCATGTCATTACAAGAAATTTTATCTCATTTTTCCCACAATGAAGAAATATATCTAAAATTTATTTACTTGTTATGCTTATATCATCAATTTATTTTAATTGGTTGATAAGTTTATTTTCAAGTCTTATTTAATTTTTTAATTATTTTTAAATATAAAAAACTGATTTTTTGTAAGAGAAATGAGTTTCTTGAAAAAACTGCACAAGAATCAAGTAGAATTTCTCTTACACAATTCTGAAATTTATTTTCTTTCTATTTTTTTAAATCACTGATTCCACGACTCTACTCTAGGCCTCGTTTGGTATGTTGTCGAAATGAGCGATTTTTGTAATTAGTATAAATAAATATTAATTCTAATTTTATTATTATTAATATTATTATTTATAATTAATAATAATATTAATTGATTATTAAAAAATTATTTTAAATAAGAAAAATTATTATTATTATTGAATAATAAATATAATTGATTATTAAAATAACTATTATTAACAAAATAAGAATAATTGTTGTAATTAATAATAAATATAAATAATTATTCTTACTATTATACATATTATTATTTTTTATACTTAATAATTTATGATATTAAAAAATAATAATAATATAACTATTAATATTTATTATATCTAATCGACGTTATTAATATTTATAATAATACTTATTTTTATAATAATTATTATTTTAAAAATTTGAAATGGATGATTCCTCAACTTTTTGAGAGGAATCAAATACTTTATAAATCTTGAAATAATGCCTTCTCGAAAATGATTTTTAATTCCAGTTTGAGCTTTATCAAACACAATCCTAAAATATGTCACTTCTATTTTAATTCTTGAGTCTTATTAAACACAATCCTAAAATCTGTCACTTCCATTTTAATTCCTGAAATCGTACCAAACCTGTCCTAAATTACGAGGGAGGTAGCAAGTCTTCCTTGCATCAAAAGAAGTAATTCTGTTTGCAGTGTATTAAAAAACGTAAAATAAATAAGGAAAAGTGTCCGGTGATAATAGTTGCTACAGTAATAAATGAGAATGATTATGGGCCGTTTGATTTCGCCAGATCGGACGGATGTGGATAATTCACTTTTGGGCGCGTGTACAAGCGCGTTCAACAGATCTCGTAAATTTCCTTCTTCTTCTTCTCCGCCTTCGTTTTCTTTTCCCCCAAGTTTTTTCAACAAAACTTCTTCGGATCTTGCCTTCTCTTCTCTGCTACGTAATTCCTTCTTCTTCTTCTCGCATTCGTTAGCTTGTTTCTCCTTCATTCTACCTATGGATCTAGGTTTTGCTTCTATTTTCTTTGTTCACCAGTTCATCCCCCTGTTTCTCTTCAATTTGAGCTTATTTGTTGAAGTATTACGATGATTCGTGTATAATGAAGCAGTTTTGATGAACAACAGGTGTTCTTGTTCTCTTGATTGCTCTGTTCGCTAATCCAACACATCGATGTGATGAACATTTAGAAGAATTGTGATGAACATTTATAACGGATTTGATGAACATTTATAACGGATTTGATGAACAACAGTAATAGAAGTGATGAACATTCTATTGGACATATAATGAACATAGACAGTATTTGTGATGAACTTTTATAAAACATGTGATGAACTTTTATAAAACATGTGATGAACGTTGAATGCAGTCTATATGAACTTTTAATACTGATTTGATGAACTTTGTTCTAGATGTGATGATCATTCACAGCATTTTAATGTGTAATGAACATTTACAGGATTTGTGATGAACATTGATAAGTAGTTTGATGAACATTGATAAGTAGTTTGATGAACATTGATAAGTAGTTTGATGAACATATGTTTAATATCTGATGTACAGTTCATCCATTCAGGCTGAGTCGTCTTCTATGAGTAACAACAAGACTCCTACAAAAAGCAGAGAGGCAAGATTTGAGAAGTTTGTTGGTCCTTTACCAAATACAATATCTGTCCTTCCACCTCCACAATCAAAGAACAAAGGAAGGCCAAAAACATCACGTTTGAAAAGTACAATTGAGAAAGTTAGATTGAATTCTAACAAGGTGAATAAGTGTTGTTCAATATGTTTGAAATCCGGACACAATCGCTCTACATGTCCTGAGAATACTTCAACAAGTGTTTGAAGTTAGATAATTCTAAAACTATCATTTAAGTCTTTATGTGTAAATCTAGTTCTGGTGAACATTTGTAATCTACTTGGTGAACAATTATATATAATCTGGTGAACAACATGGGAAAAATTGATGAACATCGATATCAAATTAGATGAACTCTCACTGTTAATGTGGTGAACTTGTTGTGTTAATTTGATGAACTTTGTATCTAAGCTCGATGAACATTCATTATTAATATGATGAATATTTGTGAAAAAGACAAGTAAAATTACTTATCATATTGATGAACTTTTGAGATTAACGTCAATGAACATTCAGTGTTAATATGATGAACTTTGGCTAAATATTCAATGAACATTCACAGTTAAGCTGATGAACATTGTTCAGTGATTTGATGAACATTCTGTAATATATATATGAACAAAAGAATTCTTGTACTCATTGTCAAACTTCTACATTGTGCATTTTCCATTTACCCACTCTATAAGTTGTGGGTAAGCATTGTTGAATCTGTTGGTTAACAACTCTGAAATGTACTTGACCCTTATTATGTCCATTTGCTTATTGTCACCTTTCTTCAAAGAAGTTGTAAAATTTGTCAGCCCCTCCCCAAAGTACGTTTCCATGTGTCGCATGGTATATATACCACAATCCTGCTTGTTCTTGTCATCTCTCTAGTACATTGAAAGACGTTTAACTTTGACCTTTTTCTCGTCTTCGAATAGAGCTGCTTTGGCTTCCATGCCATGCTTCCTTAGAAATTCCACAAACATTGCTCTCTGTAAAATAAAAACACAATAATATCAAACATATTGAAAAACAATGATGAACATATTTAAAACGTACAATTATATGATGATGAACATACAGTTATATGATGATGAACATACAGTTATATGATGATGACCATACTGAAATATAATGATGAACATTACCAAATAAAAAGTTGATGAACAAAATTAAGGATCATGGTGAACAATATCAAACAAGATGGTGAACATATTGAAATACAGTGATGAACATTATTAAACATACATATGAACTATATATGAGAGGAATGATGAACATTATTAAACATTCTGATGAACATTATGAAGAATTGTGATGAACAAAGAAAAAAGAGTTGATGAACATTAGTTATCATGAACTGTTTCTTCTCCTGTTGTTGTTGTTCTTGGGATGACAAATTTCTTTGTGATCTGTCATTTGTTTTTTTGCTTCTTATCTCTGTAATATTGAACATACAAGTTATATATTGTGCAAAAATACAAAGAAATCTGGTGAACGTATGTACAAGATACGATGAACAAATACAAGATATTTGATGAACATTTAGATGTACTGTGATGCACATGTATTTTGATGAACATGCATGTAGCGAAATCAAACATGTCGAAGCAAAAACCTAACTCCAAATACCAGATTATACTCCATACCTTTTGGTACTTGGCTTCTCTGAGATCCTGCCATTTTTAGTAGCGAGTTGATGGATTTTGGTGAACGACGGAGTGAAATGAAGAGAAATCAGTGAGAAATCACAGGAAAAAGCATCGTATACGCTAAAATTAGGGATTAAACACCATACCTCTTCCTTCGTTGTTCTTCTGTGAACCAGACATCGCGAAATTTGTAGGAGTATGTTGTTTTTGATGATCGGCGAGAGAAAACGAAGTGATTTCGTTGAGAAATCGAAGAAAAAGCAAGCGAGTAGGAGGTTAGGGTTTGATCGCCTTTGCGAGAGAGGTTTTCTGTGGAAGTTTTGAGAAGAATGGGAAGAGACGGTTTTCGCTCCAATTTTGAATCACGTTGGAACGATGTAGCGCGTGTGTTTCACACAAAAAGCTAGCGAGTAGGAAGTTGCCAGCATGAAAAGTGGAGCAATCTGGGTTGTCCGATCAATTCCAATGAACGGTTCCCGTTCATTCTCATTTATCTCTAAAGGGCCCTTTATTACCAGATTCGAATCCAATAAATAATTATACTTCGTATCTTTTTCTTGATTTTTTCGTGTTGAATAAAACTACTATTTAACCGAGTTTAAGGGTGTACTTCTCTCACACTCAAAAGCGTGTCTTTTCTGCGCAAAAAAAAGCGTGTCTTTAAATTTGGCAAAAACTGGGTTAGGGTTTTACTTCTCTTTGGCTGCCATCAAACTTCCAAAACCCCAATTTTCCCTTCGCTTCTTTCATCCCCTCAGCCTCCTTTTCTTTCATCCGCCTCCTTCTCGCCGTCGACTGGTGACTCCTCAGTCCTCTCCTTCTCGCCGTCGCTCACAACTGCAGTCTTATTTTCGAGGTGAGTTCTCCTCTCCTTCTCGAGTCTCGACCGGTGATTCATTCTTCGCTTTCCGTCGCCCATGGTCTTCACTTGTGTCCCATATGATTCATCCATTCTTCACTTATCCAATAGGAAATAGGAATTAGGGTTCATTCATGTCAAATTATCAACGGAAATAGGAATACAAATTCTTTTGTTGTTTATGTGGAAGCAAAATTACTTTATCCTTATAGTTTGCATGGTTGTGTTGGATGAATTGATGGTGCATTGATGCTTCACATATTTGAGTGGCTATTTTTGACCAAATATCAATTAATATATTTGTGTATCATCTGATTAGTAGCAATTGGTTCCGATAACAATGCAGCTTTGGTGTCAGGTTTTTCATTCTGTGTTAGATGTTTTGGTTCTTGAAACTTATGATGCTGTATTGGTTTGAATGACATATTTTTATTCTTCATATGTAGAAGACTTTTTTTTGTTCAAATAGCAAGGCATCTGTTCGGTAAGCAATCAAATGCAGTAAATGAGAAATCTTTTTACTGTTTCATTGTTGCCATTTTAAATATATGTTTTGGATCAGAACATAGGTATGCGGAAGCGGGAGATTACCGCGTTGGAGCCGGAAATTTTGAGATTTAAATGCAGTAATATGTTTTTGGTCACAAGTTTTGCGAAAAAGTGCAACTAAATTTGAGTTGAATATTTCTCTTTTTTTTTATAACTTCTAATTCAGTTGTTCTAATCCTTTCTTGGGTGTGTAACATCATTAAATGCAGTAACATGCTGTCCTTCGGGTGATGATTTTTCTGATCAGTTCTCTGTCTTACCGGCTTTCTTTCATTGATTCAGGACTTGGAAACTTACCTCTCGACATGGTTACCTTAGATAAAGGTGAAGTAGCCAATTCTAAACCACAGACGCAGAGGGGCAGGACGAAAAAATCCATTGTGTGGGACCACTTCATCATTATGAATGTAGGGGAGGATTGTTACAGAGCATGCTGTAAGCAATGCAACAAGTCATTTGCTTATAGTACGGGCCCAAAAGTTTCTGGAACCAGTCACTTGAAAAGGCACATAGACACAGGAATGTGCTCTGTTAGTCAGTTGCAACATAACAGTTTGCCTTCTGGTTTGGAGTTGAAGAGTGTTACGACCTTGGAGCCACCGAAGAAGCGGCAACGAGCAGCAAATGGTGTGTTACCTATCCCGTTTAGTCAAAAGCGAAGCAATAATGAGATAGCAAGAATGATAATTCTTCATGATTACCCACTTGACATGGTGGAGCACCCGGGTTTTATTGAATTTGTTCAAACTCTCCAACCTCAGTTTGAGACCGTCAGCTCTGATGCTATTTATGATGAGTGCATTGCTATCTACTCGAGTGAGAAAACAAGCCTTGGCAATCTTGTGTCTGAAATTCCTGGAAGAGTTAGCCTTAGTTTAAATATGTGGACATCTGATGAAACCCTGGGCTATGCCGTCTTGAGTGGGCACTTTATGGATAGTGACTGGACATTGCATCGTCGGCTTCTAAATGTTGTTGCGGTACCATATCCCGACTCTGAAGCTGCTTTCAATCATGCTGTTCTTTCTTGTCTTTCTGGTTGGGATTTGGAGAGCAAACTCTTTGCCCTCACCCTTGATGGATCCTTTGCAAGTGAGGCTGCAATCGGGAATCTCAGAGGCCTGCTCTCCATCAAAAACCCGCATATGTTGAATGGACAATTTTTAATCGGGAGTTGCTATGCTCACATTTTAAGCTCGCTTGCCTTGGATTCAATAAATGCAATGCATGAAACAGTTCAGAAGGTTCGAAACTGTGTGAAGTATGTGAAAACTTCAGAACGTAATGAGGAGAAGTTTATAGACAACAAGCGACAACTTCAGAACCCGAGTAATAAGAGTTTAGTTATTGATAATTGCACGAGGTGGGATACGACTTACCACATGCTCTCTGCTGCATCAGAACTCAAGGAAGTGCTTGATTGTTTGGTTACGTTTGATAACCCTTATAATGATGTCCTTTCCAAGGATGAATGGAGGGAGATAGATATCCTCTGTGGCTATCTCAATTGCTTGTACGAATCTGCATTCGTTATAACTGCTCAGAAAAACCCAACTGCAGACAAGTTCTTTGTTAAGGTCTGCACTATTCAGCTCAAGCTTTTTACCTCATTAGTAACCGACGATCCTTTTGAGAATAACCTCATTAAACCCTTGATTGAAAAGTTTGAAAAATATTGGAAAGACTGCAGCTTTGTGTTAGCAATGGCGGTTGTAATGGACCCGAGGTACAAACTGAATCTGGTGGGACATTATTTCACACAACTTTACAGAGAGCAAGCTGAATCTTTTAAGAGGGCAGTTGAAGACGGAATCCATGCACTCTATCTAGAGTATGTTGCACAGTCGTTGCCTTTGCCTTCGTTTGACGTTGAGGAGCAACACGAGGTAGAAGCGAAAACAACAGATGCCGCCCAACAAGAAGGATTGTTTTTTTCTGGTTGTGATGACACTTTTCCTGATTTTGATATTTACATCTCTTCTGAAATCTCAAGTAACCATCACACAAAGTCAGAGTTGGATCATTATCTTGAAGAAGAGTGTCTCCATATGGACCAAGAGGATTTCAGTTTCAGTATTTTGGATTGGTGGAAAACAAACAGAGTCAGGTATCCTACTCTATCCAAGATGGCAGCTGACTTATTGTCTATGCCGCTCTCTACAGTTCCCCGTGACTCGGTTTTTGAAACAGTAAGCAAAAAGGTTGATAATCTTAGGGCTTCAATGAGGCCAGAAGGAATCGAGGCTTTTGCTTGTGCAAAGGATTGGTTGCATTCTGCAGTAGTGAAAATGGAACTATAGTTTCCTGGTGTTGAGTTTTAGTTAGCGGATTATGGTGGTGAGAATGAAGCTGAGTCTGCTTCTTGTGAATGGAACCCGAATTACAGGTTCCTATTTTCTTATATATTCCTTTTCGTACTTGTGTTTTAGGCATTGTAAGATGGTGTCTACATTAGTTTAAGGTCCATTAAATCTTTCTGCAATTAGCTTCACAGGTTTCCTGGGAATTCTATAAACTATGTATAGTATATAAATAGCTCATTCTGCAATTATGCTGTACTTTTTTATCTTCTTCATGGTTCTTCCCTAAGAACCTACACCCATATTTTTTTTTATAGTCAAAGCCTGGGATCGGTTCAACTAGCTCGTGGATGTTGAATGTGAAACGATCTCTCCGAATATTACATACAGGAATTCTAGCCTAGAAGTAGAGTGAGCCACGCTTAACGAACATGCGAAAAATAAATCCAAACTACTATAAATGAGAGAACTTTTGCTTCTTATATTGATACAACATATGAGAGGATCCTACGCCTATAAAGGTATCCACGTCATCTGTTTGGTAGATCTCACGTCCCAGATTTTTTTTTGCACTTTTGTCATTGTCTTTTATTTCTGAAAGGGGGTTTTGAATGCATTTGGCGGGTCGCTTTTTACATAGGGGTGGCTCGACCGGACCGGAACCGGCGGTTCCGGTTCAAGAAAAGAAGATTTTCGAACCGGCGGTTAACCGCCGGTTTTTTATTATTTTTTTTAAATTTTTTTAACCGGCGGTTAACCGGTTATTTTTAAAAAAAAATTTAAATTTTTTTTTAAAAATAATTTTTTTTTATTTTTTTTAATAAAAAACCGGTCCGGTTCAGCCCGAACCGGACTGAACCGGGCTGAACCGTCCGGTTCCGGTTCAAAACCGGAACCGGTCCGGAACCGGATTGAACCGGACCGGACCGGAACCGGAACCGGTAGAACCGGTTTTTCCCGGTTCCGGTTCCGGATTCCGGAGGACCGGAACCGGACCGGACCGGGAGCCATGCCTATTTTTACACATAACCGGATATTAATTCCCTCGCGGGTTGCAATTCTTGACAGTGTCCGGTTTTTGTGACTGTTTTGCGGGTTGGGCCGACTTCAATATCTTAATTTGGGCTGTACCTTTTCGTTTGGGCTTTAACTGGATTATTTTTAACGCAACCCAGTCCTTTCCTATTTAAAACATCCTTGGAAGCTACGTAATATAAACCGGATTTGTGCCTTTCTCGCGGGTATCCATATGCAAAATGTAAGTGGGCCAAGTTTCCTTTTCTTCTTCTAGACGGCCCAATTGAATGGAATGGCCTCACCGCCTCACCTTAAACTTCTATGCCTTCTATATAAAGAAATGGTTGATGGCTTGATATACACCATTGCAGCTCTTTGCTCCTTACTCTGTCTCTCACCTGGTATGTGTTATTTGTGTGCCTCGATTTTTTAGTCCACGGTCTTTTCTTGTTTTTTTTTTTTTAAGTTTGATCCTCGTGTGTTTTCTTCCTTATTACTGTATATTTGTGTTATTATTTTTTTCCTTTTGCATATTGTGACGGCATTTTGTGGTATTAATTTCACCATTACAGCAAATCTGAACATCTAATTGGGATACGCTGGAACAAGAAGAAGGTTATTTCTTCTTTCTTTTTCCTTTTTGTTTTAATAGTCTAATTAAATGCATGCAAGGCTATTTCTTTTTTAATGCTAATGAATATACATGCAGAACGGGATCAAGTCCCAACCCACCCTCCAAATTAAAAAAAATCCTATTCCTTACCATAAATAATTTAAGACGACGCATACTATAAGTCATCATTTTTTTTTAATCTAAATAAGAGAATGAAATAAAAGATTTGGAATTTACTTAGCCTCTTTCATTTTTTTTATCCTTCCGAAAAAGTGGTGTTGAAATCTGTGTGTTGATGTGCTCAATACTTTTCCTTTTCTTATTTTCATTGCCAAGTGTGACATGATTATTTTAGTCATTTCTTTGTGAGGCAAGGGAAAAAAGTCAAATATATAACATGCAACTTTGAAATCAGATCAACATTCCTTTGGGATGACAAGAAATTTCCATGTGTTGGCTTACTGTAGTATAAGAGATCCATTTTGAAACATTTTTATTTTCTTATTACTGTATGTTTAGTCTCTATAAATCTGTCTTTCTCACTATGTGAATAGTGTTTTGCTTTGATGGCATATGTGATTTAATTGTGGTGTTAGGTTGATTTGATTGTGATGTAAGGTTTTGTCCAGATTGGAAGGATTTGTGTGTTTATTGACCCGTAATTACTATTTTTTTGGGTATGTTTCACTTAAGCTTGTGTTTGTATGTGTTACAGGTTATCTATTGCGTTGGCTGCTTAGACCTGCCTTTTTCTCAAGAGTTGGTGAGAAATCGCTCCGCACTCGGGATTTTTTTTTTTTTTGTCACTCCATCAAATATTTTGCGCTGCGCGTAATTTTTTTCCTTGCTAACCTATTTGCATGTACACCGCCTATGTAAGCATTGACTATGTTTTTCATTGTTTGTGTATTCCCTTGAGATGAATGCCTATCATGTTTATATTTGACATGAAGTATTGTTGTTTGTTATGCTGTCAATTTTGATTATATTCACTGTGCTGTAAATTTTGGATTCCTTCTTTTACAAAAAAAACCATTCTAACATGATAGGCATCATATTCTCGACATGCCTACCATGTGGTACAGTTACTTGATTTTTGACTTGCCTACCCTATTATGTTTGCATATTTGCACAACTATTCGTATACCCATATTTTTGACGCGAGTATTTAAAAGGCCTATATACTTAAACATTTCATATGAGTTTATTTATCCATATTACTGTATCTATAGCGATATTGACCATCACTATCTCAAATACTAAGATTTCTATACCGAAGATGCCATCAAACTCAAAAGGTTCATTTTGTTCGCATCCAAATTGTTAAGAAATACCCGCCAACTCAAAATGAAGGAAAGGGTATGTTGTACCATTATATGTGCTAGCTCATGGTATAGTTTGAATGTTTATTTTTTAGATGTTCGCGCCTATTTGACGACAATATAGATATACTCGATTCGATTTTGCACAAAAGTGTCAGCTTTTAAGCGCGGAAAGGTTATCTATGTACACAACTCTTCTTCTTTTATACACGATGAGTTTATATGTGCACTGGCAACCTCATTGACACGTGCCAGGTGCACACTACCGATACAAGGTAATGTTTTCCTATTTACATACTTTAATCATTATTAGTATATTCTATAATTTTATAACTTTTCGTGTTTGGTTTTGTTTCTTGTACCGTTACATTAGTTCTAAGGATATAGTCCTGTCACTTTATGGGGTTCTCTTCTCAGGACATCATCGAATATGCAAAGGTTCATCTGACTCACCCTATAATCATTTTTAGGCTCCCTTCACGGTATCCTCTTATCGTTATACCTTCTTACTTTCCTTCTCTTAATGATTTTTTTTTTCCCATTTCAATGTTCTTTCTAAAATTGTTCCAACTAGGAGTATTTTTTTCATTTTGGTCAACAACCGAAGAGGGAATCAATGCACTTGTCAAATGGTATGCACTTTATCTAAGTATGTCTACTGCCTTCTATTACGTTCGCATTGACTTCGTGGATTGTCTCGTGATATGCCTTTAGGATTGCTTCTCATGTTGATGTCGACCATGGAAGGAAATACACATTAGAAGCTAACGTCACTATGCACCCACCTCTAGCGTTGAATCTTCTGGAAGTATTGCTCTCAATGCTTAGACTTGTCCTTCGAAGCTCCTCATAGACATGCGTCTCAACGTCTTTGCAAAGAACAGACCCATGGTATGTCCTAATGTCATTGTATGCAATTCAAGTATTTACTATGCATGCTAAAGTTAAGGTTTGTCTTTCCCTTGATTACGCATTGAGTAGGAACGACATTCATTTGTTGCAGGCTTGCACACCCGACTGGTCGATCGGACTTTTCCAATGGTCATTAGTCCGGCTACTTCATTATTATAGGACCATGGGATTCTTATGTGGGCGCTAAACTTTATCGAGCACTTCTGAATCATCTATTGTTGTTGGTTCGATATCTTCGCCCACCATGCTTTAACTGGTTAATTCGCCATGCTTTAACTGGCTAATTTTTCACATTCAGATATTAAACAATAGTAATGAGCACATACGTTGGCGTATCGTTAAACAGTAGTAGTGTACTATTTGATCTTGATAATATATATATATATATATAAATATCCGTGTTACACAACTTCATAGTCAATTCAGTCCGTAACCGACTCCAACCATTCTTCCTATAATAATATAATGCTCCATTTATTAAGTATACGTCGCATGTGCACTCCACTTCGCGCTTCGCATCCCTTAGACTGTTTGTCTTATTTTTATTACTCTTTACATTGTTCATGCCTATGTGAAAATTGTACTTCCTCTCTATTATTGGTACATCATTTAATTTAATATGTCCATTGTTTCTCCATTAATGTGATGCTTGTGCATATTCATACATGAATCATACATACATCAATTTGTTGACTCTCTGCATGCTTTTAGTCTTTCCATTTGTTTTTTTTTCCATTCAGTGGTTTTTTGTTGAGTTATTGCTCTTGTCTTACCATGGTATTACCATTGCAGGTGCATCTAACTGTGTTTTACGCTCTGCCTCTCACACTATGCGCCCTCCGTTGACATTCGTGGCTCCTGCATGTAACGCTTCACCTCTACAACATTCACGTGTATCAGCACATGTCCCACTGGCACGTGCAACAGGTCCTATACCGTCATTGGGGCCTACAATGACACGTGGTCGTGGATCTCGTGGACGAGCACGTTGCCCACTTACACACACGTCTGAAATTGGTAGACCTTTTATTGATGTGCCTATCGGTAGTTACACTTCATCGTCTACAAACCCGCCTCCTACTCCAGTGTTCAGACCGTATCATGGTCGTGGGTCTCGTGGTCGTCGCAGCTCTCGTGCTTCGTCATCCAGGGCACCCATTTCAGCTGTGGTGCCCAGGCCGCCACATGGTCGTGGTTCTCGTGGTGGTCGCGGCTCTCGTGGTCGAGGCAGACAAACCTCCACACCCGCCTATTCGTTACCGGGGTCTTGTGTTTCACAACAACTTCCCACGCTTACAACGACACGGCCTACCAGCCCTTGCGCATCATCGTCCTCAGCCCGGACTGTTGTGCCGAGGACTCCTGCTTCCAAATGCAAAAGGGCGATTGGCATGGCTCATGTGGGCACGACTTCCTTTCAACTTCCTCCGTTGCGTATTTGTCCATGGTGCGGTGCTAAGCTCTTTGCATATGAGAGTCAACTTATATGTTGCAATGCAGGAAAGGTCGTGTTAGCTCCTATTGTGCTTTCAGATACACTCGTTAGGTTGTACAGTGATGATAGCGAGTATGGCGTACACTTCCGAAAATATTCACGATTGTATAACAACTTTTTTGCATTCAGCTCTCTTGGCGGGGAGCTCTCAACCACTACCGAAAAAGGCGTTCATACGATTCATCTGCTTGGACAACTGTATCATTTTTTGCCGCGTCTTGTTCCTAATGAGGGTGGTCCGAATTTTCTCCAGATGTATTTTTACGACGGTGCCCTTGAAAGGGATGTGCGTATGCAAAAGTTTGAGCAGCTAAAGCCTGAAATCATTCAACTATTGATGAGTCTTAGTGAGATGAACCCGTATGCACGCTTCTTCCGCTCGCTGCATCTGAACGACATTACTCCAAATTTCAAAATACAGATTTCCCAGAGTCCGGTGCTAGATCAACGTGTTTACAATGCCCCTTCGTCTGATGATGTTGCTGCGATCTTCGTTGAAGGTTCCTCGGTCAATTCGGTACGCAGTCCGAGTATCATCGTGCATGCGCATGGTAACCATACTCATCGGGTTTTGCACTACTTTGGGTGTTATGATCCGTTGCAGTATCCACTTTTGTTTACTAGAGGGGAGTGTGGCTGGCATGAAGGGCTCGAGTTGGTTCAGCGTGGAAACATCCGCGTGTCTGAAGATGCCCGCTTCCCGCGTTCTGGTTACTCTCAGACTGCGGGTGATTTATTTGAGACTGAGCATGAAGGTACGTTAGTTATTAACTATGCCCTTTCCTTTTCTATTTTCATTTCTCATATACATTGTTGGTAAACATTTAAAAAAATTTAGTTTGCTTCTAATGTTATGTTGTTTTATATCAGCTATACGCAAACGTCGTCGCAAGAATGAAAACAGAATTTCTTGTCGCGTGTATTATGCGTATCGCTTTCAAATTCGATCACAACGCTCCCTCGTCAACATGGGCCGCATTTTTCTCCAGTACATTGTTGACATGTATGTCAAGATTGAGAATACACGTCTTGATTATATTAAAAACCACCAGGATAAACTGCGTAGGGAGCTGTATCAGGGTATCGTCGTCGTCGACAGTGTAAACGCGGGAATTGGTGATGCTTCAGAGGTTGGTCGTCGCGTAATATTACCTGCTTCTTTTATTGGCGGTCCGAGGGATATGAAATGTCGGTACCTTAATGCTATGACACTTGTCCAGAATTTTGGCAAACCGGACCTTTTTATCACCATGACTTGTAACCCGTACTGGCCAGAGATTACGCAAGAATTAGAGAAGTGGGAAGAGCCGTATCATCGCCCTGATGTCATCACCCGTGTGTTTCGTGCAAAAGTTTATCGTCTCAAAAAGTTGATTTGCAAAGAAAAGATATTTGGGGACGTAGCTGCAAGAGTAGATGTGATCGAGTTCCAGAAACGTGGTTTACCGCACATTCATATGCTCGTCATATTGGCACGCACTGATAAGTTGGTAAATCCTTCATTTTACGACCAATATGTGTCAGCTGAGATTCCTGGTGAGGATCATCCTTCGTTGCGTCTTCTTGTTTTGAATCATATGATGCATGGCCCGTGCGGGAAGCTTGGTCCAAATTGCGGTTGTATGAAAACAAAGGGGGCCACTAAAAAATGTCGTTCAAATTATCCCAAAGCCTATGCGGATAACACCACTTGTAGCTCTGATGCCTATCCGATTTATCGTCGCCGAAACAATGGAGATAAGGTTACTATAAGGGGGAAGGAACTGGATAATCAATGGGTCATTCCATATAATCCTTATTTACTTATGCAGTTTGATTGCCATATTAACGTTGAGATATGTTCTACGGTACAAGCAGTTAAATATATATACAAGTATGTGTATAAGGGACATGACCGTGTTTCCTTCAGGATTGCACATCATGATGGAGACTTTGCAGACGAGGTCCAAACCTTCCAATCAGGTCGTTGGGTGTCTGCTCCTGAGGCTGCATGGCGAATCTTTGGCTTTGATCTATACGACATGTTCCCGGCTGTAATACCTCTACAGGTTCACTTGCCTGACATGCATTTGGTTACCTTTTCACCTGATGAGGCCCTCGAAGACGTTGCTGACGATGAACAAAGGCAGACAACGATGCTCACTACTTTTTTTGAATGCAATTCTGAGGTCGCTAATAACGCTCGCCTATTGTATCATGAATTCCCACAACATTACACATGGGACAAAGGCTTGAAAGCTTGGACGATTCGGCGTAATAAGTCACGTACTGTAGGCAGGCTAACTTATGCAAGCCCTGCGGAAGGAGAGAGATACTATCTTCGCCTTTTACTTTGTAATGTGCGGGGAGCGACCTCGTACAACCATCTTAAAACCTTTGAAGGTGTTGTCTATCCCACATTTAAGGAGGCGTGTGATGCACGCGAGCTACTTGCACGCGACGACTATCCGTTTGCATGCATGGAAGAGGCATCTACGGTTCATATGCCATCAGCCTTGCGACGTCTTTTTGCGGTTCTGTTACACTTTGTAGATGGAATTGATGCAGCAAACATGTGGATAAAATTCTATTCGAATTTATCTGATGATCTGACATATGCGTACCCCGGGGACGCATACAAGGTTGCTTGTCTCACTTATAGAGAAGTTGGAAAATATATCGCGACGATGGGGAAGAAAATCAGCGATTACAACATCCCTAGCCCATTTCAGTATGATGAAGTTGATGTGAATATGACGAGAGATATCAGCGATGCGCTGACCGCTTCTGTTCCGGATGCTTACTATGATTCAGTTGAGAAATTAAATAGCTTACAAAGAGAAGCGTTTGAAAGCATTTTGGATGCCGTCCTGCAGGATAAACCTGGAGCATTTTTTATCGATGGCCCGGGCGGTACTGGTAAGACTTTCCTTTATTGCACATTGTATGCTGAGCTGCGAAAGCGTGGAAAATTTTTTCTACCCACGACAACATCTGGTATTGCAGCTTCTAATATACCGACCGGACGAACCGCACATTCACGTTTCAAGATCCCTATTGATGTTGATGGATCGTATACATGCAATGTTTCGAAGCAGAGTAGCCTTGCACAACTTCTCCGTGTGACATCTCTCATTATTTGGGATGAAGCGTCTATGGCAAAGAAAGAAGACATTGAAGCATTAGATGTGTTATTACAGGATATGTGCAATAATAAGAGTTTGTTTGGGGGAAAGGTTGTCGTGTTCGGAGGAGATTTTCGTCAAGTGTTGCCTGTGCTCCCTAATAAAACGCAGAACGATTCAGTGTATGCGAGCCTGGTGAGTTCATATATCTGGCCGTCTTTGCAGAAATTTTCCCTTACGGAGAATATTAGAGCCCGCGATGACCCAGAGTTTTGTGAATTTCTGCTTCAACTGGGCAACGGTGCATACCAAACAGAAGAAATATCGAAGTTACTTCCACCACCTGACATGGTTAGGTGTGTTAATGTAAATCCTGACAGCGTAGATGAAATCGTTGATGCGGTATTCCCGGAAATCAATCAACCGGAATGGGATCCGAGCATTTTCAGCGAGCGTGCGATATTAACACCCACCAATGAGTGTGTCGACACCATTAATGAGCACATGATTTCCAGTTTATCTGGAGAAAGCTACACGTACACTGACATAGATACACTTGTTGACGATAATTGTGGTCTATGTACACCAGAGTTCCTAAATACCCTTTGTCCATCTGGAATGAGTTTGCACACATTGGTATTGAAGGTGAATTCTCCAGTGATCTTGTTACGCAATTTGGATCCAGCCAATGGGTTGTGCAATGGTACTCGTCTCGTGTGCAAGGCTTTTTACAAACATGTTATTGTGTGCGAGATAGCAAGCGGACATTGCAAGGGTAACCAGGTCTTCATTCCACGCATTACACTAAGCCCTCCATCTTCTATGAAATTTCCGTTTAAGTTTCAGAGGATACAATTTCCTATAAAGCTTTGCTTTGCTATGACAATAAACAAGGCCTAGGGACAGACACTTGCCCGCGTTGGTGTCTACCTTCTACGTTCCTGCTTCTCGCATGGTCAACTGTATGTTGCTTTTTCTCGCGCACGCAAGAGAAACGAGTTGACTGTGTTTGTGACGCGCCCAGAGTCGCGTCTCGATGCTCCTAGGCCTGTAACGAATGTAGTTTCTTTTGATATTCTCTACAAATCCGGCATTTTGCATTCTTAGTGCATGAACTATTTCTTGGTACTTTTTTTTGTTTGCATTTTTTCCTTGTGTATAATATGAATGAAATTTAAATATTCTATAATTTTATAATTTATCATTATAGTTGGTGTCCATAAACCTCTAATACAAAATATTTGCTATTAAAAAGTTTGTACACCCCGTGCGAAGCACGGGGCACTCGCCCTAGTTAATCTAAAACGTGAAATAGAAACCATATATTGGAGTACTACAAGACCTGGCAAACGTGTTACCCATTGGGTAGACTTCGTCTAATTACTACTCCGGTTCTTCTCATCTCCATTTGACACATTTGCCGATACACGTTTTGTAACGTTAATATCTTTAAATACACGTTAATAAAAATTATAAAATTTTGATATTGTTAAAGTTCTCATTGAGACGAATCAAACAAGATTCCATATTACTATATCTTTTCTTATATATTGAAAGATATGTTGAAGATTCTCTTAAAACATATTGTCGAAATTCAGGATGAGAACAACATTTAGGGACGGAGGGAGTACACAAATAGGAGACCGGTAGGAGAGGAGTGAAGATGAGCACTCCAAATATTTAGGCGCTTACTATTTGGCACACCCTAAAAGTTTATTTAACACACCCATACATTCGTCACGAAGGTATTTGGTCAGACATTCGTCACAAAGGTATATGGCCAGACATTCGTCACGAAGGTTTTGGGGAGATTCGTCACGAAGGTATTGGAGAGATCCGTCACGAAGGTATTGGGGACATTCGTCACGAAGGTATTGGGGACATTCGTCACGAATCTTTTTTAAAAAAAAAATAAAAAATTCAGAATCTTGTAGAGAATTTCAATACGAGTCCGTGCATATAAAATACGTCCAAAACGGACATCGTTTGCCCTTCCAAAAGCCCTAAAAACAAAACAGTCGCATGCGTTAAGTTTGTAAAAGCAAAACCTTATATAAATTTAGTATTTGTATAATATAATTATTATATATTATAGTTAAAAATCATGCAATTAAATTTATATACTATAATTGTATATTATCATTTAATATCACTAGTTTATTAATTATAAAGTATAATTATGCATTATGTTTAAATATTACGAACTTAACAAAAACGACTGTTTTGTTTTTAGGGCTTTTGGAAGGGCAAACGATGTCCGTTTTGGACGTATTTTATATGCACGGACTCGTATCGAAATTCTCTACAAGATTCTGAATTTTTTATTTTTTTTAAAAAAAAGATTCGTGACGAATGTCCCCAATACCTTCGTGACGAATGTCCCCAATACCTTCGTGACGGATCTCTCCAATACCTTCGTGACGAATCTCCCCAAAACCTTCGTGACGAATGTCTGGCCATATACCTTCGTGACGAATGTCTGACCAAATACCTTCGTGACGAATGTATGAGTGTGTTAAATAAACTTTTAGGGTGTGCCAAATAAAGACTTTGAATATTTATTTTCATATACCACATCAATTCGTTACGTCATTCTGTTGACCTCAAAATGGCAACTGATAATGGAAAATGATCAATAAAGAGTTTACAAATCCAAACGCTAATCATCTACAATACTAGAAACGGGCCTCCGCGCTACGCGCGGGGAAATTACAGTTTTTAATATGATTTAATGTTGTTTAATAGGCGTCCTAAAATTAGATTGGGCTAATCATATTCACAACCATTTATGATATAGAATCTAACCTCGACAAAGCAGTCTCTAATCTTTGTTCTATCAAAAAGAAAAAAAAAAAGTTTAATTAGTGATTATGTTTTTCCTGAATGTTTTATTAATCATTTTAGCAATTGACACACAACTACCTAGGAATTCGTCTCTCCCTTTAAAATCATCACATTACCTAATTAGCTCGGGTGCTTTTTTTTTTGCCAAACAATTAGCTCGTGTATTGGTGTTCCTATTTTATTAGGGCTTAAATCAACAGACTAAAACCCGCGTACGGGTCTTGCGTAATTATAATTTCTTAAATGTTTCATAATAGATATTGAAATGATATTATATCATATAATCAAATGAGTTTGATGATTTGTACCTCTTCTCTCAATTCGCCAAATTGTTATATCATTTTGTAATATTATTGTAATATACGGGACATAAGTATTTAAAAATATGATTTTTAATATTCTTGTAATGTACAGGACAACAATTTTTAAATATATGTTATTTGCGTATGCAATTTCTTCAATGCTCTATATGCTAAATTTTTGTTCAAGTCTTGTTTGCAGTATTATTACCAACTCCACAGATTTTGGTATATAAAATAAGGTAATCTATTTTGATTTATTAATAGCCAAGTTGGTGAATATATGATCTATTTTTCTGTCTATAACTCATTACAATTGAATAAACTCGAGGACCAGTTATTAAATGTCATTTCCCCATTGTATACATTTTTGACGAGTTTACTAAATTATCATGCTTGTTGGAAACTGAGTGTAAATGTTTGAAAACAATATGCTAGCATATTGCAATATGTAATATTGTTTACAATTACTAAAATTAGATGCAAACGGCCTCCGATAAGGGCTCAAAGTTTGGTACTAATGACGAAAAATGTAGTTTAGGATAAGTAAAAAGTAAACACTTCAAGCACAAAGAAATTGAAAGAGGAAAAAATGCATACCATATAGTTCACAACAGATCTCCCTCTTTGTATAAATTTAGTAATTGCAAAAGTTAAATCCTTTTACAAAGACACATGATACATGGATTGAATATAGGGAATTTAGATTCTTTGGTAAGTCGGTCCTCTAAACTCTGTAAACCTGCATATTATTTGTATATATATATATATATACTCCATCCGTCCCAAAATATGAGTCTAATTGTACAAAAATATCTTGGATTAAGGAAAATGCTTTAACGTACATACGTGCATTGGAAATGATGAATGTAAAATATTAAAATAATTCATTAACCAATGGGAGAAAAGTTTACAAATGAAAAGTACATAAGTGCATTGGAAATGATGAATGTAAAATATTAAAATAATATGAGGAAGGGTATAATTGGAAGAAGTTTTTGGACAAAAATAGAAATAGGACTAACATTTCGAGACGCCCAAAAAGGAAAATGGGACTCATATTTTGGGACGGAGGGAGTATAATTTACTAAAGCCTTCATGTGTACCTTTGAAAAAAGTTATTGATCTGACTTTTTACTTTTTACTTTATTAATCTAATGATAAAGTCAATTACTGCAAAATCATACCATCCACTCCAAACCTCTGTCCACATGAGAGGTTTGTTAGGTCTGTTTTAGTAAACACATAACAGTAAAAGTCGTTGCAAGTATATTAATCTATCACAATAAGATCATTAACTATTAAAAAATTTATTTTGAAAAGAATTAAGATTGTCAACAAGAACACTGAAACTTATAACGGGATCAAGAGAGTCATCTTCCTTGCACATTAACCATGGAACACCAATATCTAATCCAACAACAATGTTAGCAGCCCGTCTCATGTGATCACAACCTTCTTCTCCAAACATCTTTCTTTGCATTTTATATTTATATTCGATCTGAAAACACAAACTAATAGCACATAATTCAGTTTTTGAAATCAGAAACTCAAATTAATTTGACTAATCTTAATTACAAGAGGTCATGAAAAAAAGAGTCAATGAAAACATACAACATTGAGTGATGTTAAGGCATTGAATTTCATGTGTACAAGAGTTATTGCCATGGAATTTCTTTTTATTATTGCCTTCAAAATGCTCAAAAATTCGATCTAGTTTTGGGCGCATTCTAGTTGCGCCCAAAACTGAACCGAGTTTTAGAAAAAAGGTTTGGGGTGCCAGTTAAAATTTTCCGAGTGCGGGATTTTTCCCCACAATCATACGGTCAAGTATGTGCGCGAGGGGGAGAAAAGACAAGTAGACATCATTCATTGTCATCTATGTAAGAAGAAAATTACCACACTCAAAATTGAGGTTGATCGGTGAATTTGAAAGGGAGAGTGGGGATCGAGGAATTGGGGGTTATCGACAGTGACAGATCTAGAAAATTTCTACCGTGGGGGCTCGTATTAGAATTAAGATTATAAATTATGTTTTCTTTTTCTTGAGTATTATCAATTTGATTTAAACATATTCAATATAATATTAACCCACATTTAAATTTTAAATTAATTTAATTTATTTGTGGTAAAATCAATAATAAATATTCTTCTACTTTTTATTCTTGTATCAAATAAATATCTTGTACATAGAAATATCATATAAAAGTTATTCTTTTTCTCTAATATTACCGATATTTAGTGGGTTTGATAGATATTAAAAATATAAAAACTCTGTATGTAAAAATTACATTTAGTTTCCTTACATTTTTAATAATCATGTTTCTCTGTTTAACACACCTCTTACTTTTCTTACCAAAATTCAAGAATAAAATAGAAAAAATCTCTATATAACTACTAAAGCAAATTACATTTCTTCAATTCTAGCTATGTCACGTGGCATACTCTTCATTCAGGCCATCCACCTATCGTCATTTCATTGGTCACGATTTTTTATAATTTATTGTAATTTTCTCAAAAAAAATTAATTAAATTTGGAAAATCGTGTGCAAAAATATTACAAAAAGATTGCTTAAGATCTTTTAGATTACAAAAAGATTTTTATGTGTTAATTTTCTAGATTTTGACCTCCCAATATCCTATTATTTTATTTTACAAATATATATTTTATTTTTATGATATGACGTGTCACAAAAAGATTGATTTCTTAATAAATAAGAGAAATAATTATATTTTTGTGTTATTGTAGTGTTTTCAATTATATATTTTTATATATGTTGAAATCAATTTATTTAAATTTAAAAAAAATTGACCCATGATAATTTGATCAAATAAGATTTTTGGTATTAAAAATTCATGTATATTCGTTGTTTATTATATTTAAAATGTAAAAACTTAATTATATATCAATATCATTTTAAGATATAAACTTATTTTCATATAAAATTTTATATTACATAATACTTCTTACTACTAATTCACTATATCGAGTTATATAAACCCGCGCATGGCGCGAGACCTAGTCTAGTTTGTGTATAAAATTAAAAGGCTAAAATGACTTACGTTATATTACATGAAAAATAAAATCAAACCAACTTCATGTAATTCTATTAATTACTTAGTAATTAATTACCGTTGTGTAAATTGAATTTTTAAAAAATATATTAAAAAGCTAACTACTTATATGATACTAAACCAGAGAAGTATAATCAGTATATCACATTTTTAATTAAAATTTAAAACAATTGAATCTCTAGTTTGGAAAATTTTAACCGTTGTACAGTTTTACCATGGATCTAATGAAAGAAAAAAAAGAGGGTGTTTACTTTTTTAGCAAAACGCTTCGTTTTGATCTTTTGGACATCTTTTTAAATTAGAAAAAATGGTTGATGTAAATTTATTTAGTGAAATCATAAATTTATCAATGGAGGGAGCAACATTTATGAGGTACCAATTTCATTCAATTTTAACATTGGATAGCCAATCTTTATATAGATAGATAGATAAGATTCATTAGTTCATTACACCTTTCTTTGAGACTCCTCGATCGCTTGCAGTGCAATCTCAAAGTGTTCTTTAGATATCAAACCTTCCTCCACAACTTGCAATGCAGATTGATACATATGGTCAAACCTCAACACCTTCTCATCAACATTAACATTGTTAGAATGATCAATAAAATGAACCTTCTTGTAATCCTTTTTCCACCTCGTAAGTACATACCTCGGTGGAATCTCTTCAACTCCATTGAAGTTGAGCACTGACAAAGCATGTCTGCACAAAAAGCCATTTAAATTAAAGCAATTGCAGATGCAATAGACTTCGGACGTTGCTCGGTTGAACCGAACCTCAAAATCCCGTATCTCCCTCTGGTGCTCTTCAAACGGGCATTTCGTTTTCAGAATAGGGATTGAATCCCGAGACTCGATGTCTGCTAACGTTTCCTCCTTGTGCTTCTTATGTAACACGAACTCGTATTTGTCAAGAAATTCCTTCAGCAGTGTTTGCTTGAAGACATATTTGTCAAAGAAAGGATTGAGAGTCAACGTGAACATACCAGCAAAGAAGATTTCCCTCAAATAGACTGGTGCCCACTTAGCTCTTTCCTCAAATAAAGAACAAACCCAGTTATGATTTGTAACTCCAAAATACTGGACCATTTGACACCATGCAGTTTCAAATTCTACGACCCTCATGGTATTATAAACCGATCACAAGTGGTCTGAATATTTTAAGCTTTTGAACTACATTATCAGCGTTGGGTTGCAGTTTCCTCGGTTTTACTCCCAACAAGTGATTGTGTTGAAGAATGACTTGAAGCAATCTCCATCTTTTAGAATCTACTACCCTCATCCTGATCTTTGCATGACAGCCTGTACGAGTCTATTCCCTTAGACGGTGGGCATCATCTCTGACTCTTTTGAAACTGTGAGATCGATTGACGACAGATCGAACCAAGAATACACACAAGTAATCTTAAGGAAACAGAGAAATGTTAACGAGGTTCGGACTCAGTCTACATCCCCGTGACCTCAAGATAGGAAGTCAAATTCACTATGTAAAGGTGAAGGTCTTACAGAGAGCATACAACGTATAACAGATCCAAACACAAAGGCTTACAACTACAGAAACAAGATGCAAGAAAGAGATAGAAGAACCCCCTTTTGCAGTCACCGGCAAGACTTCGAACCCTAGCCCCCACTGAGCACCCGAGGTCGCGATCTCATAGCTTCTCCACTAGCCAAGACCACCGTCTTCAAGCTTGGACCACCAACAACAAAAGATTTGCTTCGGCGAAGAAGAAGAATCAAGCCAACGTTGATCTCCCTCAAGAACTCTCTCAGATCTCTCTCTCTCTTTCTCAGATGAACAGTGACGAAGCAGGTAAGAAGTGAGGCAAAAGAATAGGGTTAGAAGCTTATATACCCAAGCTTCTAACAAGACATGCGGAGCCCCGGTTTCCTCCAAGCGGGTCGGGTCGAGTCTTGGGCATCTGTTACAGATATGGGCCTATCCTTCTACTGGACCAACACAAGCCCATTACAACATAAACGAGTTCCTAAGTAAGCCTAAGTACAAGTGATCTGATAAATGGCTAATAACCAAACTAATGGAAATTACCCTTACAATATGCCGTCTTAATTTCCAACACCTTTACAAAGCCTAACTCTATTTGTAGAACACAGCCATTTGTTGAGAAAGGAGCAGATTTGCAACTACCAACCATCGTCGACCAATGCACATTTCAACACTCATCATGGAACATCCCAGATGTGGAGATAATCCCTGCAAAATGAAAACTTATCAGCTGTCACAATTTTTGTACCATAATCAGCAGGATTAAGATCACCCTTAATCTTACTAACTACAATTTCCTTCTTCTCTACTTTATCACGAATGAAATGGTGCCTCACATCTATGTGTTTGGATCTTTCGTGATACACAGGATCCTTACACAAATACAAGGCACTTTGACTATCAATGTGTAAAGTAGGAACATAATTAACAGACTGAATTTCATTCAAAATCCCTGTTAACCAAGTAGCTTCTTTAGCTTCTTTAGTAGCTGCAATGTACTCAGCTTCTGTAGAAGATAAAGCAACCACAGACTGTTGTTGAGATTACCAAGATATACAGTTTCCAACCCAAGTGTAAAAATAAGAAGTAGTAGACTTCCTAGTGTCTTTATTACTAGCAAAATCAGAATCTACAAATCCATGTAACTCATCTCTACTAGTATGCTCAGAAAACACTAATCCTAAGTCCTTGGTACCACATATATATCTCAGAGTATACTTCATAGCACTCCAGTGATCAGCACCAGGGTTTGACATGAATCTACTTAAAACACTCACAGCAAAAGCCAGATCAGGTCTGGTACACAACATTGCATACATAATAGAACCAAAAACAACATCATAGGGTACACTAGACATTTTATCAATTTCTTCTTGACTGGTGGGGCAACTATCCTTACTGAGTTCTAAGTGACTTCCTAAGGGAATAGAAGTAGGTTTAGAATTTTCCATGTTAAATCTGTCTAAGACCTTTTTCAAGTAGTCTTTCTGAGATAACCACATCATTTTCTTCTTTCTATCCTTAAGAATCCTAATTCCAAGAATCATTTGAGCAGGACCAAGATCTTTTATATCAAAATGCATCTTAAGATCTCTTTTAACACCAGAAATAGTCACTTTAGAGTTACTCATCATAAGAATATCATCCACATAAAGCAGAACATACACAGGAGAAATAGAATTCATATTTTTGAAATATAAGCAAGTATCATAACTGCTCTTATGAAAACCCAATTTTTTCATGTAGGCATCAAATTTTAGGTTCCATTGTCTAGGTGATTGTTTCAACCCATAAATGGATTTATTTAATTAGTAAACATGATCATGATTTTTCACATAAGTAAAGCCCTTAGGTTGTTTCATGTAAATAGTCTCATCTAAGTCCCCATGTAAAAAGGCTGTTTTAACATCCATTTGTTCTAACTCCCAATCAAACACATCACACATAGAAAGTAATAGTCTCATAGTTTTATACTTGACAACAGGTGCAAAAATGTCATTGTAATCCACCCCTTCTCTTTGGGTGAAACCCTTAGCTACTAACCTAGCTTTAAATCTAGGTGGATCCATCTTACTGTTACCATCTTTAATCTTATAAATCCACTTACAATCAATAAGTTTGGCTTTGTCTGGTTTAGGGACAAGGGTCCAAGTCTTATTAATTTTCATGGATTCAATTTCTTCCTGCATAGCTTTTATCCACAGATTAGCATTTTTGCATTTCATGGCTTGCTCATAAGTGTCAGGGGTAAAGGAGTTGTCAATCACATTTGCAGTTATGAAGGCATAGTCAACTAAGCCGACAACAACCAAGATAACATGCTCAACATTATTAGAAGCAAACTTCTTATTAGGGATCTTCACCCTAGGAACTCTATCCCTAGCTAATTTATAATTTTCTAAGTCATGCATTTCAGTTAAAGGTTCAGACACCACATTGTAATTCACATTATGCATATCAGAAGACTTGAAAATATTAGAACTAGAAGAGTTAGAAGTTTCTTCCCTGTTTTCTCCTCCCCTTAATTGTTGTGCATTGTTATTTGCACCATTTCTTTCACCACTTTCTGTTTCCTGCCCTCTTAAGCTATTGACATCTGTCTCCCTTGAGCTAGGCATCTCTTCACTTGTGCCTTCATTTGACTCATGTTGACTGAGGGACAGTTGACCAATGTCAAATTCTTCTTCATCTGGGGGCAGTGGCTCGGTGGGAGTGTAGAAATGTCTTGATGGAGCTTCATCTCCATCACTATCTTCTGAGGTACCTGTCACCTTGGTAGCAACAGTTAGATTATTCTTAAAATGAAAATCTTTTTCATTAAAGGTAACACTCCTTGACACTATAACCTTTAGGCCATGAGGTTGTAAAACAAGTAACTTGTACCCTTTTACACCCTCTGGGTATCCTAGCATCACACACTTAATGGCTCTAGGTTTCAGCTTACCTTGAGAAATTTGAGAGTAAGCTGTGCAACCAAAGTTTTTAAGTGTGATAGACTAGGTTTTCTATCCATCCACATCTCTTGTGAAGTTTTAAAGTTAATGACAGAGGAAGGAGACCTATTAATGAGATAGGCAGCAGTCATAACTGCATCACCCCAAAATGAATGTTTCATTCCTGAGCTAACTAGCATGCATCTAGTTTTCTCAAGCAATGTTCTATTCATTCTTTCTGCAGTACCATTTTGTTGAGGTGTTCCAGGCACAGTTAAGTGTCTTTTCACTCCCATTTGGTGACAATATTCATTGAACTCATGATTGCAAAATTCTAAACCATTGTCAGTCCTAAGACATCTAAGCTTTTTACCAGTTTGAGTTTCTACTGATATTTTCCAGTTTTTGAAAGCATTAAAGGCCTCATCCTTAGTTCTAAGTAAATAAAGCCAAACTTTCCTAGAATAATGATCAATGAAAGAAATAAGGTATCTCTTACCTCCTACTGTGCTTACCTGTGCTGGACCCCATAGGTCAGAGTGCACATACTCAAAAGGAGCACTAGTGATGAGGTTAAAGTCGTAGTGCCAAATCAAAATAAACTCTAAACACTAACTAGAGTATAGCAAGTAAGTAGAGGTCGAACCCAAGGGAATCAAAACACCAAATCAATGCAGTCAAGTGAAATATCAACTAGTAACAAGTAACCAAAGGGGGGGGGGGGGGTTTGATTACAAGAACACGCAAGTAACCAGTAACAAGCAGAGGATGTTTGGGTGAGAATATGATGAGAAGGGGTTTCACCTAGCAAGTATCCACACAACAGTCAATCAAGTTGATCATAGATTTATCTCAAGTTCTATTCAATCCTAGGGAATGTTCCTATTCCAATCTTTAATATATCAGTAGGCCAACCGGTCCTGATAATACTTACTATTCAGCAATCAGGGAAACCTCTCAAGATTAGATGAAATAGCAGCAAAGGGCACATGAATCATAAGGATGCATGCAATAACTTACAACCGTCAAGTATTAACATGCAATCAATTCTCTTTCATAAAAGCAATCAACTACCAGATCATGCAGATATGAGTGCTACACTGACAAGGAATTCCACCGTATATTCCTAGTCTATCAATAGAAAACTATCAATCAAACTAGGTGATCAAGCTAGCAAAACTAATAGAAATCAATAGATGAAGAACAAGAGAATTAATACAAACTCATAGGAAAAGAACAAGAGTTTAGAAATCTCACAACTTAATAACTGAAGGTTTCAACCGCTAAGTAAAACAATGAAGATTAGTTCATGCTCATGGTTGCAGAACTAAATTGTCTGATGGAAAAGATAATGATAGCCAAACAAGGCTGCTAGGGTATATAAAGAGTCCAACCCTAAAGATATATGGTAAAAGATATATCCTAAACGAAATAAAAAAATAAGGAAAAATAAATAAAACAAACAAAGGAAAATAAGGAAAGTCCGGAATGTCTTCGGCCTTGTTGTGGCGATCGCCATAGATGCCTGGCGATCGCGGTCTTCATGTAAAGCTCTGCCGTGGTCTCTGTCGCCCCATGGCGATCGCCGTAGAGTCATGGCGATCGCGGTCGCTGATTTCTTCTCGAATGGCTTCTGTTGAATGATGGCGATCGCCTGGATGGTAGTGGCGATCGCGGTTGGCGTCGCAGAAGCTTCTTCATTCTTCAAGTCTTCAATCTTCTTCGGTTCTGATCTCCATTTCTTCACTTCTTAATAAATATCTCAGAACATAATAATGACTCGAAACACATATGATAATACTCCTAAACTAATGTAATAATCCCTAGTTACGCTATACAAAGTGCAGCGTATCAAATACCCCCATATTTAAACTTTTACTCGTCCCGAGTAACTTACAGAAAAGCTACCCATACAATAAAATATTCAAAGCCTCAGGAAGTACAAGAATATCTCCTAGTGATTACATAACCAATAAGCTCCTCCAAACATAACAACAACAATCAAGAACAATGTGATAAAATAAGCACATACCTAGAACTACACCTTATTCCTCCAAGTGGCCTACCCGAATCCTCCTATACGCCTCCTTCTTATGTCTCCATACGCCAAGATGATAAAGATCCTAAAACACTCAATTTTTTATATTTTTTTTTAGACACTCATCTTGCTTGGGCGCCCTTTCGGGTTTTCATCCCAACCACTCAATAATTGTTCCAGGCTCACAGTACTCACATCACTCAAGACTTATTTTTGCCTCAGCCTAATGCCGGTCAAGCCACCTTCTTATTGCATAGAACTTGCTATCCAAGGATTTTGTATGCCTTTTTTCAATTTTTGTGGCTTTTTCATACAATATATATTCAATAAGCTCATGCAAATACAACCAACACCCAAATAAATACATGTGAATACATTCTCCTCCCCCATACTTAAACATTGCATTGTCCTCAATGAAATGGAAGACATAAAAACGAACCCAGGGAAGGAGACAAAAGACTCACATACAAGGTCAGATGACCTTCCTCCAATAAAACTCAAAGTGTGGTAGAATGAGAAACTAGATGAGCACTAAATGTAATCCAATAATGCATAGCTCATCTAAAGCAAAAGAAAGAATATCTCCAATGTAGAAGGTGACCCAAACAAATCAACTTCTTGCAAAGAACATGGTCACCAACAAGCTAAGCTCCAACGAATGTAGATCTAGAATGATAGTACTGATGAAACCAAACTTGATGTAATACAACTCCTTCCTTTCTTTTCTCTCATATTTTTTTTTTCTGCACTCTATTTTTTTTTTTAATCCGATATATTATTTTTTTCTCGGAATGATTTTCGGATTTTCGGTTTTTTTATTTTTTTATTTTTTAGACGGGATAGAAGACTTACAGCGAGATTGGCTACTGACTGTAGATGACCCTAAGCTTCAACTTCGGTGATTTCTTCCTGTCCAAAGAAAAACTAAAAAGAAAATTAAACCGAACAAAAACAAATAAAACTCAAACCTCGGGTTGCCTCCCGAGTATCGCCTTATTTTATGTCGTGGCTCGACATGAAACTCAAGAGATTTAACTAACGCCATTTGGCTTTGTAAAAACAGTCTCTTGTCTGAATTCTCTCTTGAACCACTCATGGAACGCCTTGAATCTCGTCCCTCTTACCTTGACCACCTTGTCTTTAGCAATGAAGGTGGTTTCATTCACTTTCTCCTCCTTGACCGTATCAGGCGGCTGTTTAAGCTCAATACCAAGTGCCTGCACACTAGACATCAATGGTATCTCGCCTGGCGAGGTCAGTAATGGAGGGAGATTGCCCAAAGGATATGAAGAGAGCTTACCTTTAGGCTCTGGTTTAGCCTGACACTCCTGCATATTAGTAGACAAAACAATATCTACTTTTGTGGGCTCTAAGAGATTCTCTAAAACAGGTTGCAATTCATCCTTACAAGTAGGATTAATCACATCAATAGCACATATAGAATTCTTATCAATGGGGTCCATGTCATAAATATTATATTCTACCTTATCCCCATCAAACTCCATAGAGAGAGTCCCACTATTAACATCAATTTTCGTTTGTGCAGTTTTCATGAAAGGTCTACCTAACAGTATAGGTGTGACATTATTAGCATGCTCCATATCCAACACAAAGAAATCAGCAGGAAAAATCAGATCACCAACCATAACAAGAACATCCTCAACAAGCCCTTTTGGGTATACAGTAGACCTATCAGCAAGTTGAATAACAATTCTTGTTTTATGCAAAGGTCCTAAGCCTAGTGATTCATACAAAGAGTAAGGCAAAACATTGATTGATGCTTCTAAATCTAGCATGGCTTTGTCAAATTTAGTTTCACCAATCACACATGGAATGCTAAATATGCCTGGATTACCACATTTCTTAGGCATGCGTTTTTGAAACACTGCAGAAACTTGTTCACTTATTTCAACTTTCTTCTTTCCTTTCAGTTTTTGGTTTCTTTTAATAGTGCAAACTTCTTTCAAAAACTTAGCAAACCTAGGAATACTCTTAACAAGTTTGAGCAAAGGAATGTTTACCTCACACCTACTAAAGGTTTCGAAGATTTCTTTGTCGTCATCCAGTCTTCGAGTATCCTTTAATGCCTCAGGAAAGGGAGCAACAGGCTTCTGAGAGAATAGAGGTGGAAAATTCGGGCGAACATAATTGTCAATGTACTCAGGGGGCTCCCGGCGATCGCCATCAGCTCTTGGCGATCGCGGTGGCACAAATTGGGGTTCTGCAGAAGACCCGCGATCGCGGATCATCATCCGCGATCGCGGATTTGTGACGAATTCTGATGCAGCTTCTGGAGTGTCATGGCGATCGCGGTGGGGATGCAGATCCTGTTTTGCTCTCTGTAATCTCATGGCGATCGCCACTCAGATCTGGCGATCGCGGTTTTGGCACAGAACAGTCATTTAAAGTTTTTCCGCTCCTCAAGAACACTGCACTGGCGTTCTCTCTCGGGTTTCTTACCGGTTCCCTGACCTCTAATTTACTCACAGCTTGAGCAATCTGTCCTAACTGATTTTCAAGATTTTGTATGCTTGATTCTGTCTTAGCGTTTTGTTGCATCACAGTCTGAGCTAAGGAATTGATCATATCTTCAACAGTCATAGAATTCTGAGGTCTAGGTTGCTGATAATTAATATTATGAGAGTCATACCTTGGCCTTGGTTGCCATCCACCAACAACGTTTACCTCAGGATTGGGATCATGAAGGGAAGCATTTTTCAGCATCAAAGCCTTTACCATCTCTTTCAACTCATTCATGTCAGTCTGTAATTGATCTGAATTAATTGCTTTGACTGAGTGGGATCCCTGTCTGCTGCCAAACTGCCTTGAACTTTCAGCCAGCTCTTCAAACATTTCAGTGGCCTGAGGTATAGTTAGTTTCAGAAAATTACCTCCACAAGATGCGTTTACCATTCGACGATCCTCATCAATCAGCCCACTGAATAAGTACATAAGAAGATCATGGTCAGTATAACTATGGAATGGGCAGCTTGAGCAAAGCTTCTTGAATCTCTCATAATACTCATAGAGACTCTCAGTTGAGTGTTGTTGAATGGTTGTGATTTCCTTCTTCAAACTGCTCAGTTTGTGGCTGGAAAATATTTCTCCAAGAAGACTTTCTTCATCTTAGCCCAGGTATCGATACTCCCTGGAGCTTGATAATAGAGTCAATCATTCGCAGCGTCTTTCAGAGTAAATCCGAAAGCTCTCAGCATGACCTGCTCCTCAGTAACACCTCTTGGCTTCATACTAGAACATATGGCATGGAATTGAGCCAAGTGTTTGTTGGGATCTTCTCCTGCTAAGCCATGAAAGTGTGGTAGCTCATGAATTAAACCAGCTTTTAATTCAAAGTTCACACCTTCTTCAATCTCAGGAAACCTCACTGCCAAAGGTTGTTGGTTTAAGTCTGGGGCAGTGAGTTGCCTCATAGTAGGCAATGACGGTCCATGTCGATCACCCATCTCGTTATCTTGGTTCAGAGCTGCTCTTTGGTTCCGAAGGAACGTCCTTTCAATCTCTGGGTCAAAGGAAACAAGAGATGAATCAGTAGCACGGGTCTGAACCATAAAGGTTCACACCAAACAGTTGATAATTTCACAATTAACACAGAATCAGAAAAATTTCAATTCCCCGGCAACAATGCCAAATTTGATGAGGCTAAAGTCGTAGTGCCAAATCAAAATAAACTCTAAACACTAACTAGAGTATAACAAGTAAGTAGAGGTCGAACCCAAGGGAATCAAAACACCAAATCAATGCAGTCAAGTGAAATATCAACTAGTAACAAGTAACCAAAGGGGGGGGGGGGGTTTGATTGCAAGAACACGCAAGTAACCAGTAACAAGCAGAGGATGTTTGAGTGAGAATATGATGAGAAGGGGTTTCACCTAGCAAGTATCCACACAACAGTCAATCAAGTTGATCATAGATTTATCTCAAGTTCTATTCAATCCTAGGGAATGTTCCTATTCCAATCTTTAATATATCAGCAGGCCAACCGGTCATGATAATACTTACTATTCAGCAATCAGGGAAACCTCTCAAGATTAGATGAAATAGCAGCAAAGGGCACATGAATCATAAGGATGCATGCAATAACTTACAACCGTCAAGTATTAACATGCAATCAATTCTCTTTCATAAAAGCAATCAACTACCAGATCATGCAGATATGAGTGCTACACTGACAAGGAATTCCACCGTATATTCCTAGTCTATCAATAGAAAACTATCAATCAAGCTAGCAAAACTAATAGAAATCAATAGATGAAGAACAAGAGAATTAATACAAACCCATAGGAAAAGAACAAGAGTTTAGAAATCTCACAACTTAATAACTGAAGGTTTCAACCGCTAAGTAAAACAATGAAGATTAGTTCATGCTCATGGTTGCAGAACTAAATTGTCTGATGGAAAAGATGATGATAGCCAAACAAGGCTGCTAGGGTATATAAAGAGTCCAACCCTAAAGATATATGATAAAAAATATATCCTAAACGAAATAAAAAAATAAGGAAAAATAAATAAAACAAACAAAGGAAAATAAGGAAAGTCCGGAATGTCTTCGGCCTTGTTGTGGCGATCGCCATAGATGCCTGGCGATCGCGGTCTTCATGTAAAGCTCTGCCGTGGTCTCTGACTTGTAATACAGCATTTTCACTATCCACTCTAACGGAAATTACCGTTACAGAAACCTTGACAACTGCAACAAAGCATTGCACCGTATTTTTCTTTAGTATGCCGTTTGAACCATGAATTTTTCAGCCGTACTCGAAATCCATTCTCCTTTGCGTAGCAACTGTAATAGTTGTAAGTGTCATCATACGTTTCAAACTCCATTCCAGCTGCAGGTGGTACAAATTCCTTCCTGCCTTGTAATACAGCATTTTCACTATCCACTCTAACATAGTTGGCTTCAGTTGATTACCTTGCAATCTTGATCAGACGTTATGCTCGTGCAGGTATGGTGCTTCCAGCCATCCGTACATTTGAGTTTGCTAAAAGTTTGGATTTGAGTAAGGCTGGTAATGTGGAAAGAGGTGGTCTTTTTGAGGTTCTGTTAGATTCTTTGTCCAAAGAAGGCTGTTAGAAAGTATTCCCACATCGGGTTTGAATTATAAGCTAATGGATTACTCTCCCTATTGCCAATTGGTTTTAGGGTGGAACCCCATTGGGCCTAATGTGCATATGCATTTGTGTTGTGCGCGCCTCCGTCCAGTCCGTGGTTGTCCCTATGGGCCCATGAAGTTTCACAGAAAATGTTATGTGAAGGCGAGAAACTGGATTGGGCGGTGCAAAATTAGTCAGGAGATGAGAGTTAGAGGATTTGATATGGATTTAGCTTCTAGCACTATGCTGCTGCACTTATTCTGCAAAATGCAGAAATGGAATGCGGCTTTTTCTGGATTTGAAGACATGATCTGCAGAGGAATCGGTCCTCAATACATTACGTATGAAAGGTTGAAGAATGAGCTCACAAAACACAGGAAGTTTGAAATGGCACAAGCTCTTTCGAAATTGATGGCCTCTGTCCCTCACTCCACAAAGTTGCCTAATACATATAGTGAGGAGGAAGATAAGGCTTCTCCACATTTTAGGAGAAAAGTTATTTTACAAAAAGCAAAGGCGATGTCTAATGTTCTAAAAACATGCAAGGATCCAAGCAAACTTGCCACGAGACAACGTCCTGAAAATGACGTGGAAAGTACAAATCGGCTAATAGAGGAATTCAATACAAAGAATTGCCAGGAATTGAAGCCTTTCTCACTTGGTATGCCGTCAACCTGAGGCCGTCGTTTTCAGATTACGAGTTCTACTTACTCAGTTTTTCCATGGACACAGTAGAAAAATCCTCAAACTGTTTTTACCATTGTAATGTCGAAGCACTGAAAATGGCACAAAACGGGCAAGGAGAGCCTAATATAGGTTAAATTCCGTTTTTTGACATAGTATGATACCGTGTTTTTGCTTGTATTGATTTTTCTTGCAAACTCAGGCTGGAAGGTGGTGGTAGGAGCCCTGTTGTCCATTAAACTCAATTCGGCAAACTGAAAGAAGTGGACACTTCGTATAAAAAGCAACATCTTTACACCACCAATCAAAATCTGAATTGAGTATTACGGAGTTGTGTTGGAATTCAGTAATTACCTAGTTTATTTTATATTTTTAACATTTGATGCGCCAATATAGTTGCTCAAAACTAAAATTTGATATTAGAGAAGAATAAAATAAAATAGAATAAACTTTTTAAATATCTCAAGTTTATATCTTCTCGTCAATCAATATTATTTCTTTCCCAATAATAACATCTTTATTGTCGAAACTTATTTTACATAAGCAACACACGAACTTGAATCTTTCAAGTGACAATATTCTTTAACTTTAAATCTATTGAAATGTAAAAACATTAGTCTCTGCATAAGATAAAAAAAGAAGAAAAATAGAGAGGATTATGAAAAGTTAATCTAGATATTAGATATTGTTAAAAGCAGATATAAAAAGAATAGGGATATTATCTTAATTTATATGACTGAAAAAAGATAAAACTTTTAGAAATTAAATTATATTTGGATAGTGTGTAGAAAGTAGATAATTTTTTTAGGTAAAAGATAATTTCGTAATTAAATTAATATGTATAGATGAGAAGAAGATAAAAGAAATTTAGATAAAAGATAATTAATTAAATTAATACGTACAAATGAGAAGAAAATAAGATTTTTAGGTAAGAGATAATCAGATATTATGATATTTCTTTCCAAGTTTCATAAATATGTGGTAATTTTTTTTGGTTTTTTTTTGGTTTTTTTTAAGTCATGACGACGTGGCAAATGACATAGCCAATGATGTGACATAACTTAGAGGTCGACACATAGGCAAATTGAACATAAGGGCGATATGCGTCAAAACACCGCTCTGTTTTAGTATATGTATGTATAGATAGATTCTTAAATCTTGAAAAGGTAAAATTGGTATGAGGACATTTTTTTGACTTTTGATTTATTTTTATTGCTTTGAAACTCAAATCATATCATCCACAATTTCAACCATATAACCCATAATTGGTGTCCTTTTATTTTCCATTAGAATTTTCCTTTTTTCCCTCACCCCTTCTTCCTCATGTTCATTGTTGTGCATCAATGGAGGAAATTAGTACCATCGCCAACCAGCAAAACCATCGTCCCTCTTCTCCGGATCGAATCGATAAAAAACTAGATCTGCAAAGAGTAGTTCGAAATGGGTCGAATCCACTCGCAGCAATAGTTAAATCGCCCATCACACAAGTTCGGATCGGATCATGACTTCTGATTGGAACTTGCATGTGCGAAATCGGGACAAAAGAGTGACATTTAACGTTTCCGCCATTGACCACTAATAATAGGACGGAGGAGATTTTGAATCGGGGTGAACATAAAATATGTCGGGATTGATTTAGGGATGAGCTGGGGCTTGGTTTGAAATTTTGATTCAAATTTTGCTGAATCTTTAAGCTTTAATAATGGATTTGTCACTAATGGACTCTTAAGCTTTTACCTGTACTTTTTCTTAACGTATCCTGAACTTCATGAGGTAGAGGATGATGAGTTTTTAGTATTAAATTTGTGGTTTATTGCAATATTTAACGGCTGAAAAAGTGAAAATTAGGGATTAATAGGTAAATGTAAATCCTGCAAAGTTTGGACAACTTTTCAATCTCTTTTTTCTATCCTCACTTTGTTTTACATGTGTCACAATTATAAAAAACTATGTTTACCCTACTTTACACTTACTATATCTCTAGCAAGGTCTGAAAGAAAGTACTCCTCTTGTCGATAAAACTGCGTGTTATATGTTAGGTTTTCAGTGGCAACATCATTGTATGGAGTCTTTACAGATAATCTTTTGGTTTTCAGTTTTACGGAGTATTGAGTTTGCATCCTTCTAGATCTAATGACTTTCTAGTCGAGTCGGGTCAATTATAACCGTGATTAAACTAGAAAATTAGCATTAGTTGTCTAGGATGTTTTGTTACAACACAAGTCAATAATATTAGGGGCCAGTTTGGTATCCATATACTAGTATATCAGATATCAGGTATGAGTTTGAGTATCGAATATCAGGTATGAGTATGGTTATTGGATATAAGGTATGGGTATGAAATTGATATTTGATATATGTGTTTGGTATATGAGATATCGAAATCCGAGGGAGATAACAAATTGATATGTCATGGTGGGGGAGGAGAAGTGTTTTTTAGAATGAAGCAGATATCAAATTGATAACCCTTGAAAATGGAGGATATCAAACCTATTCAAAAGTCAGATATCAAGATATCAAATTGAAGGTATTGACTTTACTGAAACTTTTGCTCCTGTAGCTAAGATGTCGTCTGTTCGAGTCTTTCTTTCAGTAGCTGCTATTAAGGGTTGGCATCTACATCAAATGGATGTTCACAACGCCTTCTTACATGGTGATTTAGATGAGGAGGTTTACATGAAGCTTACGCCAGGATTTCCATCACCTGGAACGGGTCGGGTCTGCAAACTACAGAAGTCTCTTTACGGGCTGAGACAAGCACCCCGTAATTGGTTTGCCAAATTGGCAAATGCTCTCAGAGTTTTCGGATTTCAGCAGAGTAAGGCTGATTATTCTTTGTTCTCTTTGACTCGTTATGGTTCTCACTGAAGAAGACGCAATAAAGACCAGAGAGAGTCTGGCGCCTGTAAATGAAGAGTTTGGGTTAAAACATGGAGCGTTCGATTATTTCAAATCCAATAGTTGATATTAGTTCTCATTTCAAGTTGGTTCTCGCCTTAGAGTTGGTTCTCGCCTCGGAGTTGGTTCTCACCTGAACCAATCCTCATATATATATATATATATATGTATAGAATTGAGATCAAGTGCATAACACTCTTAGAGTAAATAGTGAGGAGCATTATTAAGCATTAGATCAAATCAATTCAACCATAAGGATTAAAGCTAATTAAAAAGAAAAAAATAAATAAAAATCACACCTTCCATCAATCCCTTGATTCACGCTCCAATATTTCTCTTTTATGGAATTTTTTTATAACCTCTCTAATATTCTATTGAACGATTATTCTCCATTTGAACAGTTTTGTTCATCGTGTTTGTTCATCAGAGAAGATTGATTTTTTATTAGCGCTTTCGTTCATTTAAACATAGTTGTTCATCCAACTCTTCACTTGAACAAATGAAAATTTGTTCAGATTATATTCATATTGTTTAGCGAGAAGATGTACAATTGCTCAAAGTAATTGTTCATTTGAACAAATGAACAATTGTTCAGATTATGTTCATCAATTGTTCATGTGAACAAATGATCGAGTGAAATGTCAACTAAACAATTGTTCATCAGTTAACTAAATTGTTCATGTTAGAGAGTTTGTATCCATCCTTAATTTGGTTTCTTCTTTACAGGACATTTCACTTATAACTTTGAACAATTCATGAACAAGACGAAGAAAGAGGCAAAGCAGAAGACGAAGGAGAAGAGGCGACCTTGAAAAATTAGATGGAGTCGACCTTGAACAATGGAGAAGAGGCGACCTTGAACAATTAGAACAATGGAAGACGTGAAGAAGAGAAGACAATGGAAGACTGGGGAGATGAGTATATTAATTTATTTTATTATCTTTTATGAACTTGTTCAAATGAACAACTTATTTTAGGCCCTTGCTAAATACAGCCCGGGCGTTTTCTAAATAACGCCCGGGCCCTCGCGTTCTGCGAGGAAGCGCATCCTCGCAGAACGCGAGAGTGCGTCCCCTCGCAGAACGCGAGAGTGCGTCCCCTCGCAGAACGCGAGGGTGTTTTTTCCCTATAAAAGGGGAAAAACCCTACTCGGCCCATTTTTACAGCCACCATAAAAAAATTCCGCCGCTCTCTTCTCATTTTACCATCTCTCTCAATTTCAACCTACTTCTTCTTCCTCTTTTCAATTCAAATCTCCATATAAGGTATGTTTCTAATACTCTTATGCTTTTTAATGTTGTTTTTAGATGAATATATGTTGTTAGTATAGAAAATTGCATATTATATGATGTTTTGATATTGAATGTTGATTTAGAAATGGTTGTATAATGGATGAAAGATGATGATTTTGAATTATGGTGGATGAGTGGATGTTGTTTTATGTTGAAATTCATTAGGGTTAGGGTTTTTGATTAGGGTTGTTGATTTTATTTAGGGTTTTGATGTTTATTTGGTAATTTACTTAAATTGATAGGTATTTTAGCTAAAATATTGAATTTTCGTCGGAAAATCTCGCCGGAAACTGTTGCCGGAAACTCATGATTGTGCAAATTGACGCAGAACGCGAGGGGTGTAGTATACTCGCAGAACGCGAGGGTCATGGTACTCGCAGAACGCGAGGGTCATGGTACTCGCAGAACGCGAGTGTCATGCTACTCGCAGAACGCGAGGAATTGACATAAGAGGAAATTCTTTCCTCTTCTGCAGATACATATTTATATACTGATTTTACTTTATATACTGTTATATTTATATACTGATTCTACTTTACATTTTTTTAGGTAATGGATCGTCCTGGACGTTCAACCCGTCGAAGAAATAGGAACGCTGTGAGAGAACGAGCAAAGAATACAACACCGGTAGAGCTCTTCCCCGAGGGGCTCCCCGACGTTGATTATCGCGCCATAGAGCGGTACAGTGGTGTCCATAGTTATGCCGGGGAAGACTGTTCTGTGCCTAGTGGGATAGAACGAGCAGATACATATCAAGGGTATCGAAATGATGATTGGGACCTTTATTCTCAAGAGTCAGTTTCATGTGCACAACCGTCAACTCAATGGGCACCACAATCAACTCCATATGAACAACCGGGTAGCACTATTGGTGGCTGGGACAATTTCATTCCTCAGTATGCTGTAGTGGAAGTTGGACAAGGGTGGGGTGAACAAAGTTGGGTCGGTGGACAATGTTGGGGAGGTGGATTTGGTGAGGGAAGTGTTCCTGAAGACATGGGTCAAGGAAGTGGACAAGCTTGTTCTTCTTCTTACAATCCTCAACCAGAACCGATGGAACAAGAGTACCAGGATGAAGGTGTTGGGGAAGAATACGAAGAAGAAGGTGATGATGATGATGATGATGAAGAAGAAGAAGAAGAAGAAGAAGTGGTCCAGAAACCAAAAAGAAAGAGGAAGTCCAAGAAGAATGAGCCAAAGTATGATCCTGAGCTCACTCATGCCACACCTGGCGGTCCAGAAGATCCCGAGTTGCTTAAGGGATTTGAAGCACATGTGGCGTTCCACATCCAGAAAGGGGAGGTAATTTACTAATTTATTGATTTTCTGCATTTGTAATACATTAACAGAAATTCTGCAGAATTATCAGAAAATGCAATTTCTGTGCATTTTCTCGCAGAACGCGAGGAGTGGCATACTCGCAAAACGCGAGGGTGTTACTCTTCGCAGAACGCGAGAAAATGCTTGGTTTCTGCAGAAGCTGATAATTCTGCAGAAACTGTATTTTTTGTAAATTTGGCATGCAGTGTGTAATTTTGTATTTTTCTGCAGTTGAAAGGTCCGATGAAGCCACAACAACGGACAAAGCAAAGCAGTGATTGGCCATTGGACAACGATGACTGGTCAGAGATTCCCGGTGCTGTTGGATTGTCAAATCTACCTGACATGATGTACGAAGCAATCGACTATCCGTTGATTGAAGCGTTCATCGAACGATGGCAACCGGAGACTAACTCATTCCACCTCCCTTGTGGTGAGATCACTATTGGCCTTCTGGATGTACATATGATTTTAGGCCTACCTATAGAAGGGAAAACAATGACTACTTGTAAGAAACTGGGTGCCAAGTTTAGTCATGATGAGATTATAAAATACTATGGTAGGAAGGGGGCGGAAATTTTTGGAGTAGATCCTCACACTTTAGATTCTGGGAGGGTGAAAGCTGATTGGTTTAGAAGGCATTGTGAAAACCTAGGTCCAGAGCGAAAGGGTTTAGGATGGGTGTTGTATACTGCTTCCTCGCTCTTATTTCCGGACAAGTCACAGAACTTGATTCGGCTTAGATATGGGCCTTATTTGGAAACCTATGCCCATGCTACGGGCATATCGTGGGGTTCAGCTGCTTTGGCCCATCTGTATAGGCAGCTGGGGGTATGCACACGACAGGGTTGTGCCCAGATGTCTTTCTGTTACACCTTGTTGCAGGTATTATACTTTCTAAGCGTTTAATTTACATACTTATATATATTTTCATATTTAACGTACTTTGTATTTCTTAGGCATGGATCTACAACTACTTCCCACACTTCCGACCTACTGAACGTCCTCGGTGGAGAGCGGAGCAACCATGGGCATACCGGTGGATGCCTAAGAATGTAAAGCTGAAGAAGGGGCAAGTCGGAAGGGACACAGTAATCTCTTATTCAAACTCTCGGTGAAAGACACAGTAATCTCCTTAAGTTGGTTCTCCGCCATTGTTTTGTATTCTTTGAACATTGTGTCTAGCCTAGCATTTCCACTTGACAAGTATGACTTAAGACATGAATGTGCTCCTTCAACTCTAAAATGTTCGAAAAACAATAAAATGCAAATACAAATCAGAACCTGTGGATCCTTCTGTAATGTGCAAATCCTCGCGTTCTGCGAGGTCTGTACACCTCGCGTTCTGCGAGTTCATTGATTGTTCCAGGATCTTTGCATTCGAAAATGCGTCAACACTGAATCAAGGAATTTACTCGCGTTCTGCGAGGTGGTATGCCCTCGCGTTCTGCGAGGTGTGCATTACAGAAGCTCTTTTTATCATATGTAGAAGGTAGACATAAATAACAGAACATACCTGTTTGTCGTGTTATTCCCGAGAGTGAAGACATTATCCGTCCATGCTGAAACAAGTCTTTCTTTGTAACGGTTTAGCCAATTCGTTCTCACGTACTTCAATACGGCTGGATAAGCTCGCCATTCGTTCTCAAGTTTCTTCAAAGTACTCTTGTAATCTTCTGCAGTGGTTTGTTCGAACACGTTATAATAATCATTTGAAATATGAACCCCCAATGCTTGTGTGCCCATAGCTATCTTGGCTCTCGCCTCTATGTTCTTCCTTACATGTCGCCTACATAAGAGAAACTTTGCATTTGGCCATAACTTGTCTGTTGCATTCATAAGAGCCATCTCACGGTCAGTGACGAAGCAAGTAGGCGATGCTCCTATTCTCAAATACATCGTCTGCAGCTGCTGCAACGCCCATAAATAACTATCCTCGCTCTCAGCCTCTAACCATACCCCGCACACAACAAAATTCTTCCATGTAGAAGTCAAACCGACTATCTCCAGGAAGGGAACATTGTACCTGGAACCAAAATACAGTAAGATAAATACAACATAAAAACAGAATGATAAATACTTACCTGTTCGTGCTATAAGTCGAGTCCATCAAAAGGACATATGGAAACGCCTTTAAGAGTTTCATTGATTCGGGGCTAGCAAAGAACAAGTCGCCTATTATCGAAGGGTTCGTTGCACTTGGCCTATACTCCATGAAGTAGTTGCTCTCTTTGCATTGGTGAAAGAATTCTTGAACCACGGTTCTACCTTCCATTTCCTCTTCCCTTATATGTCTTACCAAATTGTACACTTGGTTCTTCTTTGTGCAACTTCCGGGATCCTTGTTTATCTCAGTGTAAATCTGATTTGGAGAACAATGTGAAAGTACCATCTCACGAACCTTTTTCTTTTGATCCGGGATTGGCCTCCCGGCAAATGCATTCCCGACCAAACTATCTCCAATAGGATGGTTGTGCAAACCACAAACAACCACTAATCTCCAATTCTCTTCAACCCGGTTCTCCATGAGCTTCAACTGAAATTTACACCCCGTTTTCTTGCTCTTTGTGTTTGATCTAACACCGACACCTTTAGGCCTATGGCTTCCCCCTTTCTCACAAATGATTTGAATCTTACCACTTTGCCCCGGTTTAGATGGTACACTCCTTCCAATAGAGATCATAAACTTGTGTTGCTTTGCAACATTCAAAGCCCACAAATGACCGATCTCCTTAGAGGCAAACACTTGCTCCGTAGTGAAATATTCCGAATAATCCCTAGAAACAACCTCTTCCTCACATACGGGACTATCAAACTTTGGTGCAGTGCGTAAAGAGGGAAGAAAACACATCTCCTCTCCTACGTTTGTTGGTGGGTTAGCAAATTGTGAATCAAACGCATCATAGCTTGATGGCACCTCATATGTACATGGCATGGAATAAGTAGATGGCACGGGCAACTCATAAGTAGATGGCACATGCAATTCATATGTAGATGGCACATGTTGTTCATATAAAGATGGTTGATGATAATATCCAAAGTCGTCAATCCCTAAATCAAATGACGGTGGCGAAACGGGCACCGTATTCCGCGAGGGGTAGGTGTAGTCATTCAACTGGATTGCATTCAATCCAGTGAACAAAGAAAAATTCACCTATAACAATGCTTCTGTTAATACTCTGTAATGTGCAACTTCTCGCGTTCTGCGAGGGACGCACTTCTCGCGTTCTGCGAGGGAGGCACTTCTCGCGTGACGCGAGGGGCTTCCTCTCGCAGAACGCGAGAAGTTGCTAATTCCTAAAACTAGTCCTTCAACGGGATATTTTAACATAACATGAGTTTCTACATTAAAAACCATAAAAACCCTAAAAACATGAACACATCTAAGTTTTTGACATTATATGCAAAAGTCATCTCTTCAACACTTACTACTACTACTAGATTTAACATGAAATACAACATAATAAGTTCATTTTAGCTCTTAATGGTGCAAAACAAATTAAAATTCAAAAATTAAGTAAGAACATTACCTCATTTGAATGGTAACTTGATGAACCATCATCTCCATTCCCTCCTTTGTTGAATTCCTCTTCATCTTCCATTATTTAGGTGTTTTTAGAGTGTTTTGAAGTTTTAAGGTTTTGAAAATGGGTTTTAATGGAGGGTGAAAGAGGTGAAAGATGATAAAAAGAGGTGTTAGGGTAGGGTTAATAGGTGTTACGGAATACTTAAAATAAGGAGGTAGTTATTATAGTTAGGTGGGGACAAGACATGTAGTAATGGCGCACAACAACGTCCATCTGACATGCTAATCTCGCGTTCTGCGAGGGCCGCGTCACTCGCGTTCTGCGAGGACACGTACACTCGCAGAACGCGAGATTAGCATGCATGTAATTAACCTAATTTTTTGCTAATCTCGCAGAACGCGAGTGTACGTGTCCTCGCAGAACGCGAGTGACCCGGCGTTGTTTGAATAAAGTACCGAGCTGTATATAAGAATCGTGTTATTTTATTGTTAATTTTAGCGTGTTTTGTACCGTAGGAGTTCCCTCCTCTAACGTCGTAGATAGCTCGCTGGTATTTATCCACGGATGATCAGACTCTCATGTATATTTTTATATATATGTTTTTTTGTTTGCTTGTTGATTGATTTAATAACGAGTTCTGAAGTTTCAGCGCACCATCTTCACATCTCTCGAGCATTATTATTATAAATATAATATACTGAAATGTCTACTTGCTTGCTCACTCCATTTCATCGCATCATCTAACTTCGATTAATGTACTCTCTTTTTCCGTGTTGGGTATTTGTCTACTGAAACTAGACTCTTTACTTTAGTGTTTTTGAAGGTGGATATAGGGATGTAGGCAGCACTTTTAGATGCAAATCCAAGTGATTTTAATGGGGAGGAGCAAAACAAGAAGCTATCAGCAATGTTTTGGGAAGAGACGATGAAAATTTTGAGAATTTCTCTTCCGTCGATGGTGTACAGGGTGATGACTTTCGGAGTGATGATAGTGACTCAATCCTTCATCGGAGTCACATCAGCTCTGTGGATCTTGCGGCATACGCCATAGTTCAGTCAATCACATTGCGCTTCATCACTGGAATTCTTGTACACTTCTTCATCTTTCTTCATCAACCGTTTAACCTCTACATCTATCTAGTTTTCACTGAACATGACTTCTTTCTTCCATTAAAAGTAATTTTTCAGTCTATATAAGTAGTTTATAATGAAACGTGCTTTTCAGTTGTTAAGTTTTATCAACTTGCTGGAAAACAGGAATAGTGGCAAATGATATGCTTTGCTCATTACTCTAACGGTAAGATACAAAGAGTATATATAGCCTCAGAGAGACTTGTCCTTTATGGACAGCTGGAATCTTAAGGATCATTCTAGAATAGTGCCGCCTATTACATGTCATTACAATGATTTCATAATATTGTGGACCTCCTTTACACTAACGTTACTATCCCCCTCGATCCGAAGCGGGCGAAGGCCGAGAGTGGATCGCATTCCAATGAATCGAGCCGAAGGTAGAGGTTTGGTGAGCAAGTCTGCCTTTTGGTCTTTGGAGCAAATGAAAGCAACGACAAGGGATTTGTTGCGAACCTGTTCCCGGACAAAGTGGTAGTCAAGATTTAAGTGTTTGATCTTTTGATGTTGAACCGGGTTGACCGCTAAGTATGTAGCTCCAATGTTGTCGCACGAAAGGGTTGGCGGTTGAGGTAGAGGAATTCCGAGCTCAAAGAGAAGGCTTTGTAGCCAAAGTATCTCACTAGTGGCATTGGCGAGTGCCCGATATTCAGCTTCGGTGGTGGATCGCGATACCGAGGTTTGTTTCTTGGACGTCCAAGACACAAGGTTTGCACCATGGAATATGCAATAAGCTGATGTGGATCTCCCATCACTGTCATCTCCACCCCAATCTGAGTCGGTAAAGACAGCAAAGGAGGAGTTTGGGGCAGAGGAAATGAAGAACTGCAGCTCAGATGTACAGTTGAGATAACGAAGTACCCGTTTTGCACCTTGCCATTGTTTCTCCGTTGGATAGTGCATTGCTTGACATAGCTTGTTGACGGCAAAAGAAATGTCGGGCCGAGTGAAGGATAGATATTGGAGACCACCAATGATGCTTCTATATAGAGTTGGATCCGAGAAAGCCGGGGTGTGGTCATCGTCTAGAAAGTTGGTTGCCATCGGAGTAGCCACGGCTTTAGAGTTCTCCATTTTTGCTCGGCGCGCAAGATCTTGAATGTATTTTGTTTGACAAAGAAAGATGCCCTCTTGAGTTCGATGAACTTGAATACCGAGGAAATAGTGTAGCGGTCCAAGATCCTTGACGGGAAATTCCTCGGATAATTTCTGCACAAAAGCCTTAAAAAAAATATCATTGTTAGACATAACTAGCAAGTCATCAACATAAACCAAAACGAAGACAAGATTAGTCCCTTGGCGATGGATAAAGAGAGAGGAATCCGATTTAGAGGAAGAGAAACCCATAGTGATTAGAGAATCACTAAGACGAGCAAACCAAGCACGAGGTGCTTGTTTGAGACCATAGAGAGAGCGGTTCAATTTACAAATATGAGAGGGAAAAGATTTATGAGTGAACCCGGGTGGTTGGATGATGAAGACGTCCTCCGTCAAGGTCCCATGAAGAAAGGCGTTTTGAATATCTAGTTGACGAACCGACCATTTGTGCATCGCCGCAAGGGAGAGGAGAAGGCGTATGGTGGATGGTTTGACGACCAGGCTAAATGTCTCTTGGTAGTCTAGACCGTGGACTTGAGCATAGCCTTTGGCTACAAGACGGGCTTTACGGCGTTCAATGGATCCATTGGCATGGCGTTTGGTTTTAAAAATCCATTTGACACCAAGGACATTTGCGGAGGATGTGGATGGGACAAGGGACCAAGTATTTGTGGAAAGGAGAGCCTTGAATTCGGTGGCCATGGCCTCACGCCATTCGGGAAATTTAGAGGCCTCGGTGTATCAGGATGGTTCGTCGGGAATGTGGGTGGTGTGGTTACAATCAAGAGGCCAAGGAATGGTCCCATCGGATCTCACCAAGGGTTTAGTAATGTTAGATTTTAATTTGGTGGTCATTTGATGCGTGGGTTCAATGGGTGGTATGTGAGGTGTGGTCTCAGAAGAGGAAGGCCCAGAGTTGTGGATTGGGTTTGGAGAAGTGGGCCGAGAAGAATTGTTTTGAGGAGGCAAGGTTTGTGGACTTCTGGGAGAATTGGGCTGAGAGGAAATGGGAGTGGATATTGGAGATTGGATGGGGCCCAACAAGAGTTGAGGAATCGCAGGAAGAGGAGCAAGTGGTGAAGTTGAAAATTTTGGGGAATGACTATTTGTGGGGTAGGGGAATGTGGATTCGTGGAAGATAACATCCCGGGAGATATAAGTGCGGTGGTTGGCCCAATCATAGCAAATGTAACCTCGATAATTGCTAGCATATCCAAGGAAAATGGTAGGAGTGGAGCGGAAGGTTAATTTGTGTGAGCGATATGGGCGAAGATTTGGGAAACAAAGGCACCCAAAGACTCGGAGAAAATTGTAATCGGGAGGGTTTTTGAAGAGGAGTTCCATGGGTGTTTTGTGGTTGAGGATAGGTGTAGGTAGGCGATTTATGATGTAAGTGGCGGCTTCGAAAGCATAGTCCCAAAATAGAAGAGGTAGAGATGCTTGTTTTAGAATGGTGAGTCCCATGTCGATAATGCGTCGATGGCGGGTTTCTATGCTCCCGTTTTGTTGGTGAGAGTGAGGGCAAGTGATGCGGTGAGCGATGCCCATTTGTTGGAAAAGGGGTTTGAGAGGTTTGAATTCGGTTCCCCCGTCCGTTTGAATATGAGAAATTTGTGTTTGGAAATTTTTTGTGACAAAGGTAATAAATGTGGATACAATTTTTGGAACAAGGTTTTTAGTGGAAAAAGAAAATATCCAAATAAATTTAGAAAAATCATCCACAATAGACAAATAATAAGAATTTCCTTTCATTGAGAGTTCATGAGTTGGGCCCCATACATCCATAAAAAGTAAAGCTAATGGTTTTGTGGATACTGATGGACTAGAGGGGTGTGGGAGTGCATGGGCCTTAGCCCACGAACAGGTTGGACATTTAGGTGGGCCTAGTGGGCCTGTTTTAGGAGGAAGAGTAAGCCACTTGTAGACTTGGGCTGCAACAGAGAAAGACGTGTGCCCTAGCCTCATATGCCAGAGATCGTGAGAAGTGGTGGTGTGGAGAGCTTGCGGCGATGCAGGTGGTGGTTGATTGGTGTCGCCGACAAGCTCGTACAAGCCGTTCCTAGCGGGACCTCGATGAAGGACCTGGAGTGTCTGGGAATCCTTCACAGTAAAGAACGAAGAATGAAATTCAAAGAACACGTTGTTATCACTGCAGAATCTATTGACAGAGAGCAAGTTTTTGGATATTTGTGGAGTGTGTAAAAGATGAGTAAGAGTAAAAAGACGAAAGGGAGAAGAAATGAAACCAGTGCCCTGGGAATGAATGGGGATTTGTAATCCATCGCCGAGAGAGACAGAATCAGTGCCTTCGTAATGGTGGTTGTCGAAGTGCAAGTTCGTTATGTCTGGGGTGAAGTGATGGGTAGCGCCTGTGTCTGGAAAACAGTTGCCATTGTTGTAGCTGGAGTTTTGCGGTGCCGTCGAGGTATGTTTTGCTTGGTACGACGGCGGGGGAGGCGCTTGACGAGCTTGGTCGTATCTGTGCCAGCAAGTGATGGCGGTGTGACCCGGCTTTGAGCATAGCTGGCAGATAGGACGATGATCCGGGGCGCCAGAGAAGGTTGTCGGAGGCCCCCTGTTTGGATTTCGACCTCCTCTGTTTCCTCCTCGATGAAAGCCTCTAGTTCCACCTCTGTAATGACCGCCTCGTCCTCGGGATTGGGTGAAGTTCGCCTCGATCTGGGTTTGCAGGGTCTGCGTCTGGTTGAGTAGGCGAGATTCGGACCAACAAATGAGATAAGATTTGTGTTGGTGGTGGGAGGACGGTCTGGGTCGAAAGCGCCGTTACGACAGCGTCATAGCTATTGTCTAAACCAGAGAGCAGATAAGAGGTAAACTCAAGCATCTGAGATACATTGACCGGCTGCAGCAAGCATCTGGGAGAGGGACCGAGCTTTGTTGAAGTATATGGTGACAAAATCGCCACCCTTCTTTAGGTTTGCAAGTTGACGGCGGGTATGAATAATTTGAACACTCGACCTCGCCGCAAAAAGGTCATGGAGATTGTTCCATAGCTCCAGAGATGAGGCACACTCCAAAACTTGGGCCAGGACAGTTTCTGTAAGGGAAGAAGTGATAATGGCTTGGACAAGTTGGTCTTTGGCGTTCCACTCTGCAAAATCTGCTTCTGAGGTTGCCGGTGGACAGATGAACGAGCCATCTACCAAGCGAAACAACCTATGTGCCTTGAGGTAAGGGGTGATTTGGGCTTTCCACAGTGGAAAGTTCTCGTGGGAGAGCTTCACTGTAATAAAAGATGAGAATGAAGGTAGGGTTGTGTCTGGTGGTGGTGTAGCTACTGCTAGTGTTGAAGGCATGGTGTTTTAGGGAAGAAAGTTGGATATTTTTGTGTTTGGCTATGGAGGAAGCGAGATATTTTTGTGTTTGGTTAGGGAAAGAAGAAGATGGACATTTGTCCTTAGCTGGCTCTGAGTACCATGCTGGAAAACAGGAATAGTGGCAAATGGTATGCCTTGCTCATTACTCTAACGGTAAGATACAGAGAGTATATATAGCCTCAGAGAGACTTGTCCTTTATGGACAGCTGTGATCTTAAGGATCATTCTAGAATAGTGCCACCTATTACATGTCATTACAATGATTTCATAATATTGTGGACCTCCTTTACACTAACGTTACTACAACTTAATAGCAGTTTCAACTACTTATATGTGCATTTTGACATAGCAACTAGTTGAAATGTTATCGAAGCAATGAAAAGGAAATTTTTGTTCAGCAAATAATATATAAAAAATATATGGACAATGTTACAGATAGGAATGTCGAGTGCAACTGAAACTCTTTGTGGGCAATCATTTGGGGCGAAGCAATACCACATGATGGGCATCTATTTGCAACGCTCGTGGATTATCTGAAGAAACCTTAAAAGGCTTAATTGTATTACTGTAAGTTTTGACACTACTACAACAATGAGCAAATGCAGCGGTCGTTTGCAGCGGTTTTGTCTAAGGCATCGGTTTTTTGAAGCGGTTTAGATATTGCAGCGGTTCTTGAAGCGGTTTATGGTCATACATTGATTTTGCAGCGGTTTTTGCAACGATTTGTAGCGGTTTTGCAGCGGTTGGTTTATAGAAGTTATTTGCAGCGGTTTATGTAATATAATGTAGAGGTTTACTTGCAAAAATTAAGTGGCGGGCCTTAGCAAAAATTCTCCGCGCTGCTTTTGTTTCACTTTTTGGTAAGAATTTTTTTTTAGGGATGGAGCAAATCGAGCTACGTACTGCTGGTAGTGGTGCCTATGTTCAAATTGGAGAAAATTGAATGAGATGTGATAAGGGGTTAGGGTTGGTTCTACGATTCTCGGGCATTAGGGTTGAGTCATGGCTTTTCATTTGGGGGGGTTGTACGTCTTTAATTTGGGGTTGTTGCCGGCGATTTCGAGGGTTAGGGTTCGAGCTTTGTCTTGCTACTGCTGTTTATCGAGGTTAGGGTTCAACTGTTGTTGCTGCCTATCATAATCAACATTCTTAACCGTCAACACTTGTCTCCCGAGTTCGCAGGTGATGTCCTCATTGCATACTCTAACCTATTTTGGAAATTGAATTGATTTCGCAGGTGAGGTACAGGAAACCACCCGATCACGGTCACGATGGGTTTGCTCAACAAATTGAATTGTTTACCCTCTCAACTATGGAAATTGAATTGTTTATACATGTGGGTGAATATGCTCTCTTCTGCTTAATCCTCTGCACATTATGTGTTTGTGACCAGATTTTGCCTTGCCTAGATTATAACCATTTATTATTGTGCTTTGCCTCTGTTAACATGCTAGATTGAGATAGGCGTGGACATGTAGGTTTATACTTGATTGAGTAGTCAGAATGGTTGATTGAAAGTGATTATTAGATCTGAACTGTCATGGGTTACTATATAGTAGGTTTATTTTGCTTGTTGCTTAGCCATGTGATTAGCTGTTCTTGACATATTAGCTGTTCTTGACAAAGTTTATGGAGTCTGCTATAGCTGTTCTTGACATATAAGCTGTTATGGTGAGGAGAAGTTTCCGAAATTCGAAGACTGTTGGTTTTTTCACAATCGGCGATGGGGCAAGCTCGAAGATTGAATGCTTTTACTCAGATTAGGTTGCTCTAACTTTTGAAAGTGTTTATCCATCATAATATGTTCTTGTCCTGATGCAGTCTTGATGAATTACAAGTAAAATATAATAATGAGCGGACGAGGTCAGTCGATCATGGCATTCTACTTTTGGTTTAATAGCTTTATGTTTTTAAGTCGTGGGCAGTACATGATCATGCTGATGAGTCAAAATTGTCTTCTCAGGGATTATACTAACTCATGTCTTCCCCAATAACGAAAAGGCAGGTTCTTAAGTAAAACTTTGTCTTTGTTATACTCAGCTTCTCTTACTACTAAAGGTTGCATTTGCTAATTGCCTTGACCAATGCAGTTAAGTTAATCTTTGTGCATAGTAAAATAGCTTGATCGATAAACTATTTTTCAAATTTCAAGTTTCTTGTAGTGTTTTCTGATGTTTCAAAACAATATCAGTATACTAATATTGTGGCACGTCACTTTTTATATTGTGGTGCATACATACATTTTGACATATAGGATTTGTACATTAGGAATTCACATCTATTTTTACTGGATCCCCCCTGAAAACTAGTATGCTTTAGCGTTAAACAACGGAGACAAGTTACCTACTTATCCACTAATTACCTGCACACATAGATCAGAATCCAAAAGAAATTGGAGTAGTTAATTACCAGATTTTTACTTTCACACTCAAAGTTAAACTTTGTGTATGATTAATTTATTTTTTATTAGGGTAATTAGAAAGATAGTGGTCTGATAATTACCCAATTTTAACTTGCAATATACAAAGCATACGACATAGGGTAATTTTAAAATAATAAATCTGAAATGCGTACCAAATAAACAATAGATCTGAACTTCTGCTCTGATTTTATATTTACTGGTTTCGGTTTTACCCATCAACCCAATTGGATAAAAGGGTACACAATTTGTGAATGCATTGATTGATCAATTAGAGAAAAAAATGAAAATGTAAAGTTACAAAGAGATCCCAATAATTTAGGACATCGTCTCAGGTATTATGCTTTATACAGATCAATATAAGATTGATTATAAGCTGTAGTTCACCTGGATGTCTTTGTAATTAGATTTTTTTGTAATTACTTTTGTTGGTGCAACAGTCTAGATATGTAGCTTCTGGAAGTATGTATGCGATGCAAGCTACCAGGGATCCTGCAGGTGCATTTATGTGGCTTTATGATTATTCCTATTGTCAAAATGTCAATTTATTTATGAATTTTTACTGGTGTATATATTTATATTTGTTTTCAGTTGCATTCCCACAGGTGATACATTTGCGATTGTGTTATGAAGCTTCATGAGCTGTTTATTTCCTTCTTTTTTCGGTGATGATTATATTTTGCACTTTTCACTCGTTAATCAAATTGGGTTTCAATTACTGCAGGGTGCAATGCTATTGGGAAAACAGGTAGATGTAGCTGGAGTCGACACCCGCGAATACTCAAACTCAAACCTGAATCGCTTCAACCGAAATGCAACCAAGAATTACCGATGCTGATTGGATTGATATATATTGATAACCAATCTGGCTGTTTTGATCACTATTGCAGCTGATGATCCATGTTGGTCATCGTGCACAGCTTAAATCCATTTAGCTAGTGTTACAGATTTGAATTCTATCTGAATATTGCTCTTATTTTGACTTGAAGGTTGATGCTCTGAAATTCCATATGAATTAACTTCTTTAAATTTCTAACTCCTTGTGCATTTTTGCTCCATGTGTACAGTGACCTAACACTTGACTACATCAAGATGTTCTTATACGTCCCAGCTTCCATTACTGCTCTTGGACTGTAAGTAGATTTACATTTCAATACTTATAGACATCATTTCACCGTGGAACAAAAACTTGTTAACTTTATTTTTGAAAACTGCCCAAAATTTAAACATGCACACTCCATTCTACTTGCTTCATAATTTTTTGTTTATATATATTCTTCTTTTTGGATGATTTGATTGGATTCGAGATTACGTATCGGTTGGAGGTAAGTTTCCCTTGCATTTGGAATTGGAGTCATGTCATATTTCTTCTACTTGATAAACCGACTTAAAATTGCAGCTTCCTGAGCCCTTCAGTTTCATCTTCACGTGGTTTTCTGTTGTGCCATCCATTGTCTGGGTATCTCAAGTTCCCACAAAACTCGTGCTCAAAGATTTCCTAGTTTTGAAGGTAATCTGGGCAGTTACATGTGTTATGTTATGATGGATAAATTAAATTCATGGTCTTATTTTTTCTTTTTCTTTAGGCCCCTTGTCCCAACTATGGCGCTGAAAACGTCCACTTTTACGGAAGTCTGTCGATTTCTAATGGCGGCACCACAAATAAACTCAAATGCAGAGTAAATGCTTAAAATGTCTCTAGCTAAAACTTGGCATATTAATTAGCGCAAGGCAATTGTAGACTTGTATGTAAGAGTAAAAAACAGTGCACAAGCTTTGTACTTATCATCAAATTTCTTATATAATGAATGAATTTTTAGCATGCAATGTTATTTTTTTTGAAACAAGAAAATAATGCAGATACCATCCACAAACACCCTAACAAATTCAAAAATATGAAAACCGCTGCAAAAGCCCAGAAACCGTATCAATTGATTGAATGAACCGCTGCAATAGAGTAAACAACCGTTGCAAGAAATACTGAAGAAAACCGCTGCAATAGCTTCTATTGTAGCGGTTTTATTTTCTAATGTAGCCGTTTGTTTTAAAATAATAAACCGCTGCAATAGACTATTAAAACCGTTGCATTAGATCAAATGCAACACGGGCAGATGAAGCGGTAGAAAACCGCTGCATTTGGCCTTTATTGTAGTAGTGTGATAATGTTACAATGAAGAAGGCAAGGAGCCTTATACAATAGATGACAGCAACGGGCAAGAGCAAATCAAGGAATATGATCAGCTCTTTCCTAAACCAAGGCAAAGATAATTCTATCCTATAATTACATAAGGCAATACATAATATATCTTAAAGGAAATAAATATAAAATGGAATTATTATTTCAATACTCCCCCTTCAAGTAGAGTGTATGTTAATGACACTCAACTTGGATAAGAGTGACTTGAATAGGCTTGGTCCGAGCGACTTCGTGAAGAGGTCAGCTGGTTGTTCCTTGGACCCAATATGAGCGGTCCGAATTTGCCCTCGTTGAATTTTCTCCCGGATGACATGACAATCAATTTCGATATGTTTAGTGCGTTCATGGAAAACGGGATTGGAAGCTATGTGGATGGCGGACTTGTTGTCACAGAATAAGGTGGCAGCTTGTGGGTGAGGTACTTGAAGATCATTGAGGAGGGTGCGCAGCCATGTGAGTTCACAGCATGCGGACGCCATGGAGCGATACTCAGCTTCTGCACTAGAACGAGAGACGATGTCTTGCTTCTTTGTTTTCCATGAGATAGGTGCACCTCCGAGAAAGACAATATAACCTGTGGTAGATCTCCTTGTGTCTCGGCATCGTGCCCAATCGGAGTCGCAATAGGCATTCAAGTGAAGGCGACCAACTGAGGGTAAGAAAATACCTTGTCCCGGGGATCCTTTGATGTACCGAAGTACCTGGTGAGCAACATCTAGGTGCGGTTGGCGCGGGGCAGCCATGAATTGGCTAAGAATGTGCACAACGTAGACAAGGTCGGGACGGGTGATGGTGAGGTAAATAAGACGACCCACCAACCGTCGATAAATGGAAGGATCATGAAGCGCATCACCATCAGCAGCTGCGAGGGCCAGGTTCTGATCGAGAGGAACGTTGGACGGTTTGGCTCCAAGGAAGCCAGTGTCATCGAGAATCTCCAGGGCGTACTTGCGTTGGCATAGAGTGATGCCAGTCTTCGATCGAGCAACTTCGACTCCAAGAAAAAACTTGAGAGGTCCCATGTCCTTTAGCTTGAACTTTGTTGCAAGGTAAATTTTGATGTCTTTGATAACCTGCAAGTTAGTTCCGGTAATAATAATATCATCAACGTAAACAAGGAGGGCCATGAAAGTACCTGCGTGTTGCCGAACGAACAAGGAATAGTCAACTCAAGAGTGGTGAAAACCGGCTTGTGTGAGGGCGCTAGTGAGCTTGAGGAACCATTGACGAGATGCTTGTTTAAGTCCGTACAAGGACTTATGAAGTTTACAAACCCGAGTTTCGCCTTTACCATGAAAACCTGGGGGGAGTCACATGTAAACATCCTCATTTAAGTCTCCATTGAGGAAGGCGTTGTTGACGTCGAGTTGGTCCAAAGGCCAACCATGGAGGGCAGCCAGGCTGAATAAAACACGAACGGTTGTCAACTTGGCTACGGGAGCAAAGGTCTCGCGATAGTCAATACCCTCAATTTGATTGTATCCTTTGGCAACGAGGCATGCCTTGTATCGTTCAATGGACCCGTCGGGGTTATACTTAATTTTGTATACCCATTTACAACCAATGGGACGCTTGTCGGGTGGCAATGGAACAAGACTCCAAGTCTTGTTGTCCTCTAGGGCTTTGAGTTCCTTGGCCATGGCTTCCCGCCATACAATGGAACGATTGGCCTGCGTAAAACTTCTCGGTTCTGTCGCAAGCATGATGTTAGAAACAAAGTGTTTATATGAGGGAGAGAGCTTATCATACGACAATACATGAGCAAGAGGAGAGGGCTTACCAGAGACGATATGATGAGAGGAAGACGATGTGGGAGAGGGACGAGAGGGTAGGGTAGCCTCAACATGGAAGTCGTGGAGAAGTTTGGATGGTTTGGTTGGGCGAGATATACGTCGTTGGGTAGTGGTGGTGGGTAGTGTTGGCATTGGGTTAACTAATGGTGGGGGATGTTGCATGGGTTGGTCGGGTTGTGTAATGTCAGGTGACGTAGGTATCGGAGTGGTTGTGAGAGAAATTGGTTCATGGGGGTGGTATAATGGATGAATTTGGTTCCTGGGGTGGTATAATGGATGGAGGGGGTGAGTGTTGCAAGGGTATAGTGGGGTGTGTTGGTGGCAGCGGAGTGGGTAACCAAGAAAAACACACTCGACGGATCGCGCATCAAATTTGCTCGGGCGTAAAGGATGTGTAGATGCAAAACATCGACAACCAAAAACACGCAAATGAGTATAAATAGGTGGTTTATGAAAAATTATTTCAAAAGGCGTTTTGTTTTGTAAATGACGACTTGGTAAACGATTTATTAAATAGGTAGCGGTAAGAATGGCATCACCCCAAAAAATCTTAGGTAAGCGGAATTGAAAAAGGAGTGCACGAGAAACATTTAATAAATGGCGGCGTTTGCGTTCGGCGACGCCATTTTGTTGAGGTGTATTTATGCAACTAGTTTGATGCAAAATCCCTTTAGAAGAATAGAAATCATCACATTTAAACTGCGAACAACTTTAATGCATTTTGAAAATTGATTTTCGATGAGTTGAATAAATTGAATAACAAGAGGACGTGCTTCGGCTTTGCTTTTCATGAGGTAAATCCAAGTAAATTTAGAATGATCATCCACAATAGTAAGAAAATAACGAGCTCCACTCAAACAAGGAACGTGGTAACCTCCCCAAATATCCATGTGAATGAGATCAAAACAAGATGAACTAGTAGTAGTACGAAGCGGAAAAGGATTTTGAGTTTGTTTTGCCAAAGGACAAATTAAGCAAGTATTCTCAACGACCTTTTTATTTTTAAAAACTGGAATTAAAGAAGATACTTGGTGAGACGGATGTCCGACTCGTTGATGCCATAAGAAGTTTGATGTGGATACGTTGCAAAGGACGGTGTGCGGTTTGGTGTGCAGGAAAAACAAGCCATCGTTCTCATACCCCATCCCAATCGTCTTCCCCATGTGTAGGTCCTGAATGATACATAAATTTTTAAAGAAAATTGTAGCATAAAAGGAATCATGAATCAATTTGCAAATGGAGATTAAATTCACCGCAAAGTCAGGAACACATAACACATGTTTAAGGGTGAGATTAGGCATAAAAGATACTGTTCCTATGTGAGAAACTTTATATGATTTGCCATCAGGAAGATGCACAAAATGATTAGGCGCAGTTGTATAAGTATCCAGAAATTTTTTAGTGTAAGTAATATGATCCCTAGCTCCATTATCAAGTGTCCATGAAGTACGAAATAACGAGTTTGATTGAGTACGGAGGTTACCTGAGAAGTGAGTGAAGGCTGAGGAATTACCAACTTGGTTCGCAGTGGAGTTATATGTGGATGTGTGTTGTTGTTGGCCTGATGAAGGAGGTTGTAGGCTACTAAGAAGTGCCATTTCTTGATTGTACTCAGCAGAAGAGAGAGAGACAGTACCGGCATTGTTGATGCTCGAAGGCCCTGCATCAGAAGATTGATGTTGCTGCTTGAATGCCCTGCATCAGTGGCCCTCTTCTTCTTCCTGCAGTAGTCGACTGTATGGCCCTTGTTGTTGCAAAAAGAGCACTTGAGATGTGCACGACACTGCCTTGTATGGTGGTTGGACATATTACATTTGTCACAATGTTTAGTACCACCAGAAACTGTCTCTTCCTTCCTCTGTTTGACAACAAAGGCAGAACTTTCAATCAACGGTGGAGGCTTTGAAGAGATCTTCGACTGCTGCTCTTGACGGAGCACCATCGAGTATGCCTTATTTGGCTCGGGGAAGGGATTCAACCCTATTATGCTGCTGCGTACTTGCTCGAAGTCGGGGTTGAGTCCCATTAAAAATTGTATAGTCTTTTGATTGGCAATAAATTCTTTAATTTTTGCAGCAGCATCACATGAACATGGGGGAAAACCAGCCAATGCATCTTTTTCATCCCAAAAAGATTTTAATTTGGTGAAGTATGCACTAACCGAATCATTCCCTTGGGTGCAATCATGAATTGCCTTCTCAACATTGAAAAGAGAGACAATATTAGACTGTGAAAATCGTTTAAAAAGTTCGAGCCAAATACCTCGAGCATCCTTGCAATGAATGACACTTTTGGATATCTCCTTTGACATGGATCCGAGGAGCCAAGTTTTGACGAGGACATTGCATCGTTCCCATTGAAGCTCCTCGATCGGTTTGTCCTTAGGGCGAGGCAGAGATCCGGTGACGAAGCCGACTTTGTTTTTGATGGTTAAGGCCATTATCATAGACTCTTGCCAAGTAGTAAAGTTGTCTTCCACCAATTGTTGTGTAACCAAGACAGCGCCCGGTTGATCGGAGTGGTGGAGAAATAAGGGATGGTTGGAATCCTTCCATGGCTCGGTAGAAGTTGTTTCAGGCATGGAGAAAAAATTGAAGATTATTGTGTTAAGTATAAACTGATACCATGAAGAAACCTTAAAAGGCTTAATTGTATTATTGTAAGTTTTGATAATGTTACAATGAACAAGGCAAGGAGCCTTATACAATAGATGACAGCAACGGTCAAGAGAAAATCAAGGAATATGATCAGCTTTTTCCTAAACCAAGGCAAAGATAATTCTATCTTATAATTACATAAGGCAATACATAATATATCTTAAAGGAAATAAATATAAAATGGAATTATTATTTCAATATTATCAACTTTGTCATCACAACCATCATGCTTCCTGTCATGATTTTCGCAACTCCTTTATACGAGTTACTAGGAGAAAATGAGGATATATCAATAGCCACTGAGGCAATTTCACTATGGTTCATTCCAATTCTGTATACCTTCGTTGTTTGCATGACCCTCGAAATGTTCTTGCAAGCACAAATGAAAAACATCATCATTATGTATTTATCATTGGGGGCATTTGCAATTCATGTGTTACTGTCATGGTTCTTTGTGTATAAGCTCAATTCAGGGGTAGCAGGTGCAATGGGAGCAATGATCATTTCCCAATCTGGATTGGTTTTCAGTCTATTTTTGTACTTATTTGGAGGTTGGTGCAAGATGACATGGTGTGGATTCTCCAAGCTTGCCTTCGCTGATCTTATACCAGTTATAAAGCTCTCCGTTTCTTCTGGATTCATGCTCTGGTAATAATCTCTATACGTGTTCACATTACAACATTAATTGAAGCATATATTGTAAGAAATTCATTATTTCTTTGATCACACTACTAGCCTTGAGCTATGGTACACTTCAATTCTCGTATTGCTAGCTGGATACTCAGATAACGCTGTAGTCGAAGTTTCTGCCTTTTCTATATGGTATTTGCTTCTTCCAAGAGGAGTAATCTATGGTATTATATAGTGGGCTATTATTATCTCAACTTCCGATGTGAAAAGCCTAATCTAACACTCCCCCTCGAGTGGTAACTGACCTGACCCAGTTGTCACTTGACAAACGAGTCAGCCCATATCACGCCACTATGGCGGCGACCCAAACTATGTCTTCAGGCCGACAAGCCAAAGGAGCCGCCCATAATAAGCCATCATGGCGGGCTAAGCTCAGATAAACCAGGAAACGAATCCAGACCCTGAACTCGCTCTGATACCATGATAAAGTCCGGTGGGCCGATAAACACGGGGGTCGTGTATATTAGCGCATATGCGCATTGGGCCCACAATACAAGCCCATGGGGTTCCATCCTAAAACCAATTGACAATACGAGGAGTAATTCATAGACTTATATACTAGGCTTCTTTACTCTCAACTTCCAATGTGGGATACTATTCTCAACACACCTCAGCAAGTGCAACGGACGGAAGCCCAGTTGACACTTGAACACATGGTTGTGGGTGTGCCTTCTCAGTCTCTTTATAACCAAACCCCACAACCCAAGGGTCCAGGACAGAACTTGCTCTGATACCATGTTACAATCTGGGGGTCCACAGGCTAGAGAGCAGCGTGGACCGGTTAGATAGACTGGAGGGCGTGCACACACGAGCGCATATGCGCATTAGGCCCAATAGATAAGCCCAATGGGGTTTCACCCTAAAACCAATTGGCAATAGGAGGAGTAATCTATGGTATTATATAGTGGGTTATTATGATCTCAACTTCCAATGTGGGAAGCCTATTCTCACACGCCCCCTCAAGTGGTAACTGGCCTTGCCCAGTTGTCACTTGACAAACGATTCAGCCCATATCACGCCAGCATGGCGGGCTAAACTCAAACTATGTCTTCAGGCCGACAAGCGAAAAGAGCCGCCCATAACAGGCCATCATGGCGGGCTAAGCTCAGATAAACCAGGAAACGAACCCAGACCCGGAGGTCGTGTATATTAGCGCATATGCGCATTGGGCCCACAATACAAGCCCATGGGGTTCCATCCTAAAACCAATTGGCAATAGGAAGAGTAATCCATGGTATTATATAATGGGCTATTATTATATCAACTTCCGATGTAGGAAGCCTAATCTAACATAATCATTGATATTTCAGCTTTAACATTTATACTCCGTATCTGGGAGTTTATGATAGCCCTTAGCTTATTGACTGGAACATGGTAAGATATACAGTCTGTTGGGCCAATTTTCTTTTAAGCTATCTTATCCTTCATATAAGCTTGTATTGCTAGCTAGCTTAAATTTTACACTTTTATAGGCAAAAGACTAACTTGCCGAACAGGCACATATACTCCGTATCTGGGAGTTTATGATAGCCCTTAGCTTATTGACTGGAACATGGTAAGAATAAACTGACCAGCCTAGTTCTAGCTCTTTATAATTCATTCTTCAAGAATCTCCAACGAATTCGTGTTAATAAAATATACACATGGAAATAGTGTACGGATATCCAACGAACTCGGGAGAGGAAACATCAAGGCTGTAAAGTTTGTGATTAAGGTTCTCCTTTGGATGGCAGCTGCAGTTGGGATACTCTTTTGCCTTATGATTATCATTTTTGCCAACTCGTTCCCATACTTGTTCACTAGCAATGACGATGTTGCTGAGGCTGCAACTAACCTCTCTGTTCTACTTGCATTGACTATGCTCATTAGCTGTTTCCAAGCTGTTTTTTCAGGCAACTTTATATCTTATTTTATATTCTTTTGTTGATTGTATTTTTCTTGGTTCTAATATACACCTGATCATTGTATTGTCATGGCTTGAAGGTATTGCGATAGGCTGTGGGTCACAAGCCAAGGTTGCTATAGTTAATGTTGTGTCCTATTATGTCATTGGTGTTCCGATTGGATGTGTTCTCGCGATGGTGTTTAGTCTTGGCATAAAGGTACGGTATGTGAATTAAGCCGTTATGTACACACAAGTATCATTTCAAATGACTAAGACACAATTGGGATGAAGAAAGATGACGACGTACATAAATGTATTTTGTTACAAGATATGTTCTCACATTTCCTGATTACAATATTATTCATGTTACACAGGGGTTATGGATAGGGATGTTGGCTGGCATGCTAGTGCAAGTCCTCTCTCTAGTCATAATAACATTGAGGATCAATTGGGTCGAAGAGGTAAGATTCCAACGGGTCCCGCACCCGGTTTTTTATAACTGACACCCGGTCTTGGGCGCATCCTGGGTGCGTCCAAAATACCCGGGTCAATTTTTTTTTTTTTTTGCCGTCAAAATGTCCAAAACTGAACCGGATTTTTGAAAAATAGTTTTGGACAAACTCAGGATGCGCCCAAGACCGGGTGCTAGTTATAAAAATTCGGGGGCGGGGTTAAACGCCCGATTCCAATAAGACAAAAAAGTCTTGCTTCTGGTAACGAAGGAATTTGACTTTTCACTATTCCGTGACTACCAAATTTCAGGTTAACAAGACAGCAAAGAGGCTTGGGAAATTTCTACATGAATCTTCCGAAGTGTCAAATCAGAATTCGGATCATGCTTGAACATGTTTAAGATTAGGATTTCGAAACTTCAGACCATGGGCATGTTTTGAGTAGCTTTAGTAGTTTTGGAACTTCTTACTTACAATTGAGGTTGATGAGTCTCCCCTAAATAATACGGATCTATATATGGAGACTCGATTCTAGATACTGATTCAAACTGACAAACCAAATTAAACGTCTGACAAGAGTTGAACACAAGGCATGGCGACGCGGTTCGGTTTCCCTACATCCGCAGGATCTCAGAAACGAGAAACCTGACCAATCCACTAAGAATTCAAAGCGTTAATCGTTTGTTTGCAAGAGCACACAACAAGGAGCAAAGACACCAACTGAAATTTAAAGCACACAAGAACAAAACCAAGCAAAGCAAAGGGATAGAGATTTAAAGCAACGGAAGGACACGCCCCTGAAAGCAACCGCATAAACTTTTTTTGGAAAAATTTTGATGTATAGAATAAAGGAAAGGATATACATCTCAATGGGTTTTCAAGATCCCAAGGAGGATAAACCCCTCAAGAATCACCAGCGGTCAACAAATAACCAATAGCTAATATGACTAGTGATGTACCCAAACAAAAGCCTCAAGAGTCCTAAACTGAGATATAGGCAAGAGCCTAAAAAACTGTCAAAATTATTTGCAAAATTATCTCCTACTACGAGTATTCACTGGATAGTGCAGTCTCCATTGCTCCTTCACAATCTGTTTGATCCAGTCACTGCATTTGGTCGTCGTGTGAGTCTTGCCTTGATGAATCCTGAGATTCCTTACCCGCCATATAATATATACCGTTGTGGTAAAGGCAGTGCAACAAAATTTGAATCTCTTATCTTTCCTTGATGAAGTTCCATCGAGCCATTGCAGCCAATCGGTAACATTGACAAAACAGCTGCTAATTCCGAGCCATTGGTTGATTTTCTGCTGCACAATTTTAGTGAAAATACAGTTGAAGAACAAGTGATTCTTAGTCTCCTCTTCGGCATTGCACAGTCTACATAAGGAATCTAGGTCAATTCCCCAGCTACTCAATTTTCCTAAGGTAAGCAACCCTCCATTAATGGTCAGCCAGGCCGTGAAGCTTTGTCGTGGGATGTGATGCTTCCCCAACACACAGTCACTCCAATGCACATCAGTTTCAGTTTCACGCATCGCATCATATATATTTTTGGTGCCATACTTGCCAGAGGGAATTTTGGTTCTGGATTTCAGCTCAAGAAGTCTGTCCCTTATGCGAATGATAGATTTCCAGTTGCAACTATCATCTTCAGAGATGACCGTTTCCCAGATGTTCCTGCGCAGAAACTCGTTTTTGCACCCGACGAGGAGGGAGTCACAACTTGACCTCCACAGGAACACGACTGAGGACTTTGACTGGACTGACACCTCCTATGACAACGCTTCGTCTTCCTCCTCTCTTAGTTTTTCTTCCTCTTTCGATCGTCCTTTTGCACGCCCACCTTTCTCCGAAAGGGGCGGCGCCTGAACCCTAGCTATGTTGTCGGACAAGATCTCCTTTCTTTTGACAAGTTCTTTTTCGTCTCTGTTGTCGGACAAGTTCTTTTTACTCTTGTGAAATTTATAACTTATAAAGAAAGATAATATTTTCTATTCTTTTCGGATATATTATGTTGGACCCGAGATAAAGCAATCAACAGTAGCCTTCTTTTTGTATATATATATATGTGCGTGTTGTGCACGAGGGATAAGAAAAAGGGGTAAATTACTATAGAAAGATAAAAAGGGGGTAAATAACTAAAAAAGAAGAAAAGAGGAAAGAGGATAAGAAGGAAGAAAAGAAGGAAGATAAGGACGGGAAGAAAGAGGAAGAGAAAGCAGGCGGGCGGGGGGGGCTCAGAAAGAAAGAAGAAAAAGGAAGCAAGAGGCAGAGGGAGAAAAGGAGGGACGCAGAAGAAAGAGGGAGAAGGAGATGGAGGTTTATGGTTGCTAGACCACCGAGTGGCTCCTCCAACAAGCTGAGCCTTCCATCGTCGCCGCCGCAGGCACTGGCTCCTTCCCCATCTCATTTCTCCTCGCCTCTTATTTTCCTCCTTTTACTCGATTTTTCGTCGTCCTCGACAAGTTGCTGCCCCTCGCTGGTGCTCTTCCGATCGGAAATGACTCGCGACCCCATCCGTGGCTCGCCTCGGCATTACTCGCGGGACTCTTCGCCTCGGCCATGCACGCGTCCTCGTCATGCATGAATTCTGTTCTTGTGAGACTCCAAGCTTATACAAGTAGCTGAGTAAGTTGATGTTATGGGTGCGTATATGGCACGTAAGGTCACTCGCGGGACTCCAGGTATATACGAGTAATCGTTTATGTCGAAGTCATGGGTACGTATATGGCACGTAAGGTCATTTGGTCGAATAAAGTATTGAGCGTGAGTTTCACCCTCTTTCGGTAATGTGCAATTACATTCTTAAATCTCCTTTCGGGTTTAAAATAATCATTCTAATTCCCTAAGATATCATTTGACAATTATATCATTTATATAATTATTGACTTGAGCGTCGGAGAGCCTTTCCCGGGGAGCACCTGCTCCGGGTTTGGGCTTTTGCAGGAACATGGACGTTATTATTTTACAACGAGAGAGAGAGAATAGAGGGACCACCAGAAGAAGAAACGACAAAGACTCGGGAATCCGGAGTGTTGCCGATTTCCTTTCCGTTGGAACGAGGTTCCAACAAATCCGAGTTCCAACATATTATGCATGAATCATATGTCATATATTCTTTCTCTTCAAGGTGTTTTGTGACTATATTTATATGTCATATATTCTATATTTTTCTCCACTCAAATATTAAATTTTTCATCCATATATAATATTAGGATTTTCGATTGTCACTTTTTAATTTTTCAAAAATGTGATGTTATTATTTAAAATATTTTAAATAAAAAAAGGTAGGAAAAGAAAAATCGTTTGACCCGTTGGTTCGACCCGAACCCGATTCAAACTCGAATGTAACCCAAAAGTTGAAACCCGGTTGACTCGTGACCCGATTGACCCGAACCCGTTTTTGACCCGAACCGGTTCGACCTGAACCCGAACTCGACCCGTTTGACCCGTTTTCCAAGACTAATTTTAAGTAATAACTTATTGATAAATTGAGAAATTATTTTTAAAAATTATATTAAATTTGTTTGAGTTAAATGTACTAAATATATTTAGTAAATTACTGGCGTGTTCCCGTACCATGTACGGGGTCGCATGTAATAAATATTTTAATAATATATTTTATACTATTAATTAGTTTATAGATTGTAGTTTATACTTTATGATTTATAACTTATAGATTATAGTTTATAGTTTACGATTTATGTTTTATAGTTTAAGTTCATTAATAACTCAACTTAATTAGATTGATAATATAATAATTGATAAAGATATATATATATATATATATATATATATATATATATATAAGATAAATATATGATATGGTAAAAGATAAAAATCCATATTTCTTTTTGTTATATAACTTATTAGATATCTTTTTGATTATTTTACTTATTTAATTTAAAGATATATATCAAAATATAAAGTCGGATGACGTGGAGGATGACATGGTGGATGATGTAGCATAGCTTAGAGGTCGACACATAGGCGAATTGAATATAAGGGCGACATGTGACAACACAACGTTCTGTTTTAGTATATGTATATAGATTATAAACTAAACGTCCCACACACGGAAAATGAACTAGTAAAATAAAGAAAATAAACATGAGCTCTCACTAAAATTTTTGTTTTAAAAAAAGTTATTTATAAAAGGTGTTGTTTCAAGAGACGATGTTTGAAACAACCCCGCTAGTCCAAACTAATATGAGTGTCTGTTTTCATCAGAAATAAGTTCAATACAAGCCTATGTCAAGATTCTTTTTAGACAAAACTGCCTATTTCAGAAAAAAATCCATCAAATGCTTTTCCTAAATAAAATTAAATCTTCCACCATGAAATTGGTAAGAGTCAGTTTGATGAATTTGCCTTTACCGTTTGATCGAACGGGAAAGATATAGGAGCCGAAAAAGAAGAAGCCGCCATCAAAGTTATGCAGCCTAATTCGAACATTTCTACGTTCAAGTGCAAAGATAAAGATGACTATTTTAGAGAATTACAAACGAAACTTACCGTCAAGGACATGGAGTTGATCGATGACGTCGAGAGTAAGATACTAGAAAACAACAAATATTATTGCATAGAAAACCGCTTTTGTCATCCATTACCATTTTGTCAATTGGTTACCGCTTCAAAGCTAAGCTATTTTGTGTAACATAGAAAACCTGTCTATAACTTTATAGAATAAGATACAACATAATAAAGTCAACAACCAAACTCAATCCTTCTCTTCTTCGTTCTCCTTTTTCTCTTCATTTGCAATCTCTTCAGCAAGTTGCAGCTTGAGTCCATGCGATCCATGCGGATACGCTGAAACAAAGGCCTTCGTCTCCTTTTCAACGTCCCTGTTGGCGTGTTTGCCATTAAAAAATTCCTCAATTGCCTGAATCTTACCTACACGGGAATGAAAAAGCAGTAGAAGTGACTATGTCAGCTTGTGTCGCATTTATTCGACGATTGTCCCTTTGCTGTAAGATATTATTGTTCACAAATTTAGATGCGAGGACCATTTTATGTTCTAAAATCTCCACATTTTCAGCAGCTATCGTTTCTTAAAACGTTTTGACACGTCTTTGAAACTTTTCCCAACGCTCAACATAGTTGTTATAGTAGTCTCAAAGTGATAACGTGGCTTGAATACCCTACAATTAATACAAAATAAACCATCTTAGAATTATTCTATCTACGAAGAGAAATAGCACAAAGTTTAACGGGAAAATACACGCCACTAGGAAGAAAGAGCCACCTCTATCATGCGCTACGAATTAAGAGACAAGAAGTATTCTTGGGTAGTCGGTGTCCTGATATTCCTCATAGCCTAGCCATAATTGTACCGAGTGCTTCTACCGAGGGCGAAGGAAATATAGAAGTGAAGTGATCTATAAAAGAATAGGAAAACCACTTGGAATACAAACATTTTCAAGAGAAGATGGAGGAATTTTACTTGTTCGCCGCCACTGGCGAGCGATATTCGTAGGAGCATTGTCGGCCACTATTTTGTTCTCATCCTCAACATGGCCTATATATAAAAAAGACAAGAGGAATTTGTGCCAAACCACCCGTTATTTGGGGTATTTTGCACGGAACCACCCCTTATATCAAATTTTACACGAAATCACCCCTTATATCAAATTTTGCACGAAACCACCCCTATATCTACTTTTGTTAACAATTTACCACCCTTCTCAAAATTCCGTTTTCTAATCCGTTAAATTAATGAAATTACGTTTTTACTCTCAGTTATTTTTAAAAAATGAGGGCAATTCTGGAATTCCATTTAACCCTAATATAGACCACGAGATATTGGAATATCTCGTCACTTTCATCTCGTCAAATTCAGATCCCCTTCATCAACCATCAAATTCCAGAGCTTGGAGGCCTGAATGAGGTCGTCGGAATCACAGAAGCCACAGATCAAATGCTTGTAAGTGCAAGGATCAGGTTAATGTGATCCTTTAACTTGACGACAAGATGCCTGGCTTCATCAACGAGCTTGTCTCTATATAAACCCTGGACAACGTGGTTGAGGGTTTGGAGGCTGTAAGGGTAGCCATGGGAGTCTAAGAGGTGGAAGAAGTGGACGCACTTGTTCAACTCCCTGGCTCGAGCAGGAGTAGTGATGGCGATGGAAACAGTCCTGGGGGTGACGAAACGGCGTCGTAAGGATTCGTTGAGGAATTCCCAGAAGAGGTGGATGTTCCTGGATTTGGCGAGGACGAAGAGGATCTTATTGAAGGAGACAGGGGTGTGGGAGAAATGGGGTTGGGATAAGGTGAATTGGTGGAAGAGATGAATGGGTCGCCATGAGAGGGAGAATTTGTTGCAGACTTGGAGGAAGAATTCGTGGGTGAGGTGGAATTGGGTGTTCTCAAGATGGGAATGGAGTTTGGGGAAGGGGGAAAGTTGTTGCTGGTAGAGGATGGTGCACACGCGGAGGAGCTGCCCTCGTTCACTGCGCTGCCCCTCGTTCCAAACAAAGACGAAGAACAAAGTGACGAGATATTCCAATATCTCGTGGTCAATATTAGGGTTAGATGAAATTCCAGGATTTTGCCCTCATTTTTTAAAAATAACTGAGGGTAAAAACGTAATTTCATTAATTTAACGGATTAGAAAACGGAATTTTGAGAAGGGTGGTAAATTGTTAACAGAAGTAGATATAGAGGTGGTTCCGTGCAAAATTTAATATAAGGGGTGGTTCCGTGCAAAATACCCCAAATAACGGGTGGTTTGGCGCAAATTGCTCAAAAGACAAAGGAGATAAGAACCGTTGAAAGTAATCACACTACAGACAAGTAGCGAACAAATACCTCTCTTGATAGTACGATCCACAACGTTGATTTCAACACTTGTAACAATCTACTTATTAGCAGAAACTTAGGATTAAGATTTGAAGGAAAATATGAAATATTGAAAAATCAAATACATAATCAGTCAATATGAATAGGGAATAATCATGAAAGAGATCAAATTAACTATAGAAAATGAAGTATAGTCTGTATCTAACATCTAATAAAATGAAAGTCGCGTAATCATCGAACCTTGAAACGAAAAATTCCAACCACACACATTTTTTTTCCATAACGAAGGGGTAGAAAGTAAAAGAAGAGACCAAATAAATTATAACGCAAAGGTGGAGGGTAACCCAAGAGACGGACAATTTTTTATTTTAAGTGCACCGTCACCGAAACATCAAAAGAAATCAAAGCCTTATGTTACATCGAATCAACAATTTTTTCGTAATGATTACAATTCACTATTTCCAAGTAAAAAGATTAGAAAAATATCATTTGCAAGCAGTATGATAGTCATGTTTTTACGGAAGAGAGTACATTTTATCAAAAAGTCAATGCGAGGTGATAAGTGACGGTTGCCGTAACACCAGGCGTAACCCCTACATCAGCGGAAGAGATTTCTAGATCCGAAATGATATCGTCGAGCAAGTGAACAAGTTCATGAAATATTCCTGCAAAAAGAGGCTCTATGAACTCCCTCATATAATCGGTGTGGTCTTTGAATTCTTAAACAACTACATCCTGATCGGAATATTTGTGGTGATAACACTTTCTCAACACCAATGCGTTGGTCCTTGCACCATATGTCGAACTGAAACCAATCTAGTTTTTCCCTCCTGCTCTCATACTCCAGATATCTTTTAAGAATTCACTTACAACGATCACTCCACCATGCTTCATTTGTATTGTACTCAGCGACGATGTCTTCCAAAAGCTTATTGTTCTCAACAACTGCATCACTTTCTTACTCCAGGTTGTTTATGCGATTGTTAGAATGTCCAACTCTACGTCCTTGCTAGCGATATCCGCATGTAGAGAATCAATCATGTTGTCCCTTTCTTCAATATCCAATCTTAACTGCTTCAAATCATCCCCACATTTTAACATATATGCCAAAAATAAAAAATAGATTTGAAAGACAATAAATGAAGAAATAACGTACTTTGATGCATGGCAACACGTTAATTAGAGAACACAAATAAAACATGCAGTCGCTTACCATTATTATATCTTGGTACAGTTCTCCTTCTGGACGCTGTTTTCAGACCAATGGCGGGTTTTTTCTTGACTTACCGTTCGCTTGCTAGGGCCCTTTCCGCGATTGAAGCCACAACTTTCCGTTAGAAAGGACATCTACTATATACAATGTTAAAGTTGAAGCCATGTCTTCACAAAAAATTGCGCCACTTGGCAAAATTTGAGTGGAGACATGAGCTTTTTTTAAAAAAAAAAAAAAAAAAAAATTATTGACCTACTATCCCAGTAACTCTAATTTCTCTTTTACTTACATTAATTTAATTACATCTATCTAATATATATATATGCATATGATGTACCTAATACAAATAAAGCAATATCAAACCTTTATTTATGATTTAGATGGTTAGTTATTGTATAATATATTTATAATTTATATTGTTATATAATAATTGTTTATTAACCCGTACGCGGTACGGGACGATCACTAGTGTTCTATAATCTTCGAACCCACTCCTCCATCTTGCAATGCTCCATACCATATGTTGACTTTGCCACTTTTCATCGGGAAAAAAATTCAGTTGCTATTTTCCAGTTAGGCAGTTACAAACACGCCCACAAGCAGAAATTTAAGACAACTTTATAAATTGAGAGTAGACTGGGAACTGCTCTGAAGCATTCAAACCACGTCTTGGAGGTGCTTCCATTTTCGCGAAATAATAATATCACAAAACTTGCTCACTCTTCATCTCTGGATTGGATTCAGAAACCGCCTTTCACTCTCAAAACGCAACCTACCGTCTTCATCGATTTTTCTCCAAAATTTCCCAATTGATATTGTGTGTGTTTTGGCTTAGGAAGGACTAGCAACATCAGAGGATTGCTCAATCATGGCGGTCGATACGTGAATACTAAATCTATGGCAAGCAATTGAAGAAATTTGCCGCCAACTCTTTCGTTCGCCCTTCCCAGTGTGCCCATAGATTAAGGTTCGTCATCCATTTTCAAAAATGTCCTTCGATATATTTCTGTTGATCTGTACATTCCAAATGAACTTGTAAGCTCTCCCTATCTTATTCTGTTTTTTCAAACTTATAAATTATATCTATATGTTGTTTACTTATGAGTTATGACATGTCATTTACATATTTGTTCTACCGCCTCTAAATTGTGTCCTTTATCTTAGCAATATCTTCATCGATTAGCTGAATGAATCATTAAGAAAAATATGCATATCATATTATCATGTGTAGTAGGAAATAATATGATATTCAGCTGAATGAATCAGCTCTGAATTTCATTGTTTAAATGCTGCTTAAGTATCAGTTTTTTCTGTTTGAGCTCTTTACATGTGTTGTGGTTTGATGTATTGCTTCAGTAAGAGACGATAAGCAATAGAATGGGCATAGATGTTGATTTGATGAAAATAATATTTTTGTGAAGCTTTTACTCATGGTGAAATGAAATCTCTGTCTGGAAGACTGGAACTGATTCGAAAGAACACAATCTGAAGTAAATGTGATTTCTGCTACTAGCTTAATCATTCCGTTGCTACATTTGCTTGGCTACTATGTATATACTTTTTAGGTGTTCAACTTGAAACTTGAGTTTTCAATTTCGCAGCTCTGAATTTCATCCCCTTTTTTTTCGTGAAAACTGAATTTCATCCTAGAAATGCTATGGTTAGATACTTTTTTTGAGTATTATGATTTGATCATGTTGATGCATAGCTCCCACAACAGATTGAAGAAGCAATAGGATGTGCATGTTGATTTGATGAAAAGTTGAAAATTTTGTTTTTTCTGTCTACTGCATTCATTCAGGTGAAACCTCGTAGAGGAACTGAATGTAAGGGTCAGTCTTCTGTGGATGTAGTCTGTGATACTAGCTGAATGAATCATTAAGAAAAATTTGCATATCATGTTTAGTAGGAAATAGTATGATATTCAAGGTGCATAAATTGATGTTCATCTGGATTTTGATTTCTGAATTGATCTATTATCTGTTGTTGTAGCAAAAGGCTTGGTAAAACATGCACCATTGTTTTGTTTTGTTTTTTTGAATGGAGGGTTATGAAATTTGACTTAATCTCATTGTCTGATCCCATTTTTTTTATAGAGTTAGAGATAAAGCATATTCCTATTCAGAACATGAAGCTTCATCTAGCCGGATAGGAAACTGGTGGAGCCAAAGAATGCAATTCTTTTTGTTTCACCTACAACAATCAATTTATGCACTTGGCAAAATCATACTGCAAAAAGTATGAAAACATAAACTTTCTTGACACCAGAGAAAATAGGAGAGAAGACATTGGGAAATTTTCAGTTTCATTTTGCAAAAACTCAAGTTTTGAGGGGGTGAAGAAGTACATATACTGAAAAACTTATTTTCATATTATTTTTCACCACTCGATAGAATAGGGTGGCAATTTGAGTGTAACATGTGTCTAAATTTTTACTAATTTTTCTTTTAAAAATCAATTAAAATATATTATAACTGCATGATTTAAGCTAATTTGTTGTCAATCCAATTAATATACATAAAACTCTAATTGATGATATTAAAATAATTACATGAAAATGAGTATATACAAAAAGTTTAATCTATACAATACTACATCAATTTGATAGCATTTTAAATTATTATTCATATAGGATCGTTAGTTTCAATATCTCAATTTGATAGCATTTTATCTTATTATTCATATAGGATCTTTACTATTGGAAGATATCTTTTAACTTTTGTTGACCTTTATCTCTTGAATCACATATTTAAGCATATCTATCTAATATATATGTGTATAAGAAAGCAATATCGAAATTTTATTTCTGATTTTCTTATTTGATAGTTAATTATTGTATAATATATTTATAATATATTTATAATATATAATATTATATAATAATTGTTTAATTATCCGTACATGGTACGGGACGATCACTAATTAAGATATTAGAAAGAACATTTTTTATTATTTACATAAGCCGAGAAAAAATGTTCTTTCTAATATCTTTTATCATTTACATAAGCCACAACTTTCTAATATCTTTCAGACCAATGGCGCTCTTTTAGCCTATCTTGATTCAGGTGATGGCAGGGAATTACATTATATGACCTAATGATACAAGAACTACTAGCTTAGTTGCAATTTTTAAGAAGAACATTAAGATATATGCATTATGTGTTTATTGAATCATCGACCATCCACTAAAATTTCAAAAAAATGACAAAAATTTCGAATTTTTTTTCTGAAATAAGCATTTTACCCGAAAAAATTCCCGACGTAGGCTCTTTTCAAAACAATTTCCCAAAATAGGCACTTATTTCAGCTTCGGAATTTTTTTACGTGTGAGCGTCTCTCCTCCGAAGCTGAAGCTAATTTTTTTTGATTTTTTTATGTATAAGAGACGCTGGCCGAACCAGCTTCTCTTATAAATATTTTTTTTTTAATTCCCCGTGTAAGAGACGCTGGTTGAACCAGCGTCTCTTACACGTAAAAAATAAAAAAAAAAGGCTTATTTGTATAAGACACTGGTTGAACCAGCGCCTTATACGTGAATTAGATTGGATGGGAAATCCGATGGGGAATTGTTAATTTTTTTTTTTTTTCAAAGTTTATATATATATATATATTATTATACATGACTTACTCGTGTTTGGATGGCTCGTATGGGCTCGTTTGAAATCGGAATCGATCACGACCGATTTCGTTGGGTCCGTATTGATCCCAGCTTTCACCGGATATGTCTCTCGCTCGATTCTGATTTCGAACGACCCCATACGAGCCACCCGAACAAGCGTAAGTCTCGTGCGTACCTTCTACTGTAAATGGATATTTACAAATTCGTTCCTCCATATCACGCGATGAGAGACATATCTGGTGAAAGCTTGGATCAATACGGAGGAACGAATTTGTAAATATCCATTTACAGTAGAAGGTACGCACGAGACTTACGCTTGTTCGGGTGGCTCGTATGGGGTCGTTCGAAATCAGAATCGAGCGAGAGACATATCTGGTGAAAGCTGGGATCAATACGGACCCAACGAAATCGGTCGTGATCGATTCCGATTTCAAACGAGCCCATACGAGCCATCCAAACACGAGTAAGTCATGTATAATAATATATATATATATATAAACTTTGAAAAAAAAAAAATTTAACAATTCCCCATCGGATTTCCCATCCAATCTAATTCACGTATAAGGTGCTGGTTCAACCAGTGTCTTATACAAATAAGCCTTTTTTTTTTTTTTTTTTTACGTGTAAGAGACGCTGGTTCAACCAGCGTCTCTTACACGGGGAATTAAAAAAAAAATATGTATAAGAGACGCTGGTTCGGCCAGCGTCTCTTGTACATAAAAAAATCAAAAAAAATTAGCTTCAGCTTCGGAGGAGAGACGCTGGTTGAACCAGCGTCTCTCACACGTAAAAAAATTCCGAAGCTGAAATAAGTGCCTATTTTGGGAAATTGTTTTGAAAAGAGCCTACGTCGGGAATTTTTTCGGGTAAAATGCTTATTTTAGAAAAAAATTCCAAAAATTTCAGCAGGAGGGCATGTATCGAGTGCTAAGCAACAAGTAACAAATTGTGAATATAAACCCACAAAATCCATCATCAATTCAATATATCAAGAATCGGTACTATTAAATGGTCATACATCACACATTAAAATATGTATATGACATTACAAACAATTCAAGAATAACGTTCAAAACTCTAACCTAATCTGCATGTCTAGCACTAGCTAAGAATTAATCGCATATATCTTCCGACTACGGTAAGTTGTAACGACACAACGGGCAAAAAGCGCAATTCTCGAGCCATGCAACAATACAATCCGAGTGAAAGGCATGTGAGCAGGGCATCTTGGTCAACTCCGACCCCAAAGAAAACGCGTCCAAGCAAACCGCACATCTCGTTTCCCGAACGATCACGTCCTCACTCAAGATCACCTTTTCTAAGGCCTCGACAACGTCCTTTCTGGCAGGTGTGGGCCTCACCTCTGCAGAGACGCCCAACACACGACTGTAGTCTTCATCTGAATCATCATCCCGATCCTGATCTTCAGGTGTGAAGTCGTAGTAGGTCTCCACCTGTACTTGGGCTCGTATGGGCTTCTCCAACTCATCCAGAGCATGGTAGTTAGTATTGAAGCATGTGGAAAAGAGGTGGAAGACAGCGTCAAAGCGAGCTTCGGGGTGGACCCCGATCTCGATCAGTTTCTCATGGAGGAATTGTTGGTGGTGCAAAGAGATTCTACCGGAGAGGTGCAAGAAGAGGTTATCTTCGGTGCTTTCCGAGGTAACTTGGATGACAAGTTTTCTAGCGGACTCGAGTCAGGATCCATCAGGGTAACCGCAACGCGTGACCACATCCCTGATTCCGCATCGATCAGCCGTTGTGCGACGTAAGTTCTTGATTGGTGTTGATTCTCCATATTGCTATCGCCTTTTGTTGCTTCGAGGAAGAAATTAATTAAGATAGTTGTTAAGTCGATCTCCGCTTATGTGTATATATAAGGATTGAGGAGTTAGGTTTAATTAAGAATTGCTTTTTAGTTAAGCTAAGTTTTTTAATTTGTTGTACGAAGTACTCCGTATATGTAAAAGAAGGAACGAAAACTATTGGAATAAATTGTTTTTTTTTTTTGAGGGCTGGAATAAATTGTTTGGGTAAAGAAAACGCTACAAGTATGTTAAACTATTGGATCAAATCTATTTCTTCGTAACATGACATATATAAGGAAAGAGTTTTGACCTACAATTTGATACCCTAGAAAAAAGATATGAAAGGATGTACGAGATTTGTAGTAAAATTTTGTTTTATCTTATTTCATTACTACGATTTAAATTTTAAAGTATAAATTACGAGTTTGAAATTAAGTTAGAGATCGACTAGGTCATACTCTTAAGATATAACCTTTTTTAAAAAGATTTTTTATAAGACCCCTAATATAGAATATTGTGTGTGATATTATTTAGGATTTTATAAATCTTATATCGTGATGAGTTTATCCTTTTCATTTTAGGATTTAGTTTTCATTATTATTAAAATTGAGATCTGTTACACAATTTGCTAATTGCTTAATTTCAGTACTTAAATGTAAACATAATCGGTATGGGAAATTACCAAACTTTGTATCTTCTTTCTATAAAAAAAAAGGAATATAATGTTTGCTTAACTTCAAATATAATCTGTACGGACAATTTTACTGTATATAAATAACAAACTTGTTACGTTGTACTATTATACCAGTATTGTTTCCTTGTATGCCCTATACTTAGTTATCAATTAATGTTATCTGGATAAGAGAACGTGGAAAATATATGAGGAGTATCTTTTTTCTATACAAAAAAAGGAATATAATGTAGCTTAGACCTTCTTATATATACTTGCATAATATACGTTGGTTTGGTCATAGCATTTACCCTAGTACTCTACTTCTTCCTCCAAGCAACAAGCAACAAGCAACAAACAACACGCAGAATTTGGTAGATCGGGTAATGGAGAATCAACAACAACCCATGACTTACGTTACACAACGGCTGATCGAGCCCGAATCCAGGTTATGGTCACGTGTGGCGGTCACTCTGATCGATCCCGACGTTGACTCCACTAGAGAACTTGTGATGCAAGTTACCCCGGAAAGCACCGAAGACGACCTCTCATTCTATCTCTCGGGTAGAATTTCTCCGCGCCACCAACAATTCCTCCGCCGGAATCTGATCGAGATCGGGGTCCATCCCCAAACCTGCTTTGAAACCATCTTCCACCTCTTCTCGTTATGCTTCAATACTAATTCCCTCGAGGAGTTTGAGAAGCCGATACTAGCACAAGTACACGTGGAGACCTACTACGAAGATCAGGATGATGACAAGGACTACAGTCGTGTCTTGGGCCTCTCTACAGAGGATTACTCTGTCAGGACTACACCTGCCAAAAAGGACGTTGTCGAGGCCTTGGAAAAGGTGATCTTGGGTGATGATGTGGTTGTTAGGGAAACGAGTTGCGCGGTTTGCTTGGACGAGTTTTCTTTAGGGTCGGAGGTGACTAAGATGCCTTGCTTACACGCGTTTCACTCGGATTGTATCGTTACATGGCTCGAGAATCGTGCCTTTTGCCCGTTGTGTTGTTACAAGATGCCCGAGTCCGGAGATATATGCAATTAATTCTTAGTAGACATGTTGATTAGGGTTCAATCTTTGAAAACGTTATTCTTGAATGATCATCATTCTTGAATTATTTGTAATCGTAACACGTTTTAAGTGGTGATCGATGTAAGACCATTTACCGGTTCTTGATATATTGATGAGTTTTATGGATTTAATTAGTTATTAATTATAAAAGTCGAATGTTTTATTATATGATAACTAAAAATTAAAAAAAAATACCATAATTCTAATTATAATTTTGGCTATCTATAGACACCCATATTGAATATTAAAATTTTTAATTTACATTTTTTAATATTGTTGTATGTATAATTTACTTAAAATGAATCATTTTGCTATAACCCATATGTGTTTTAGAATAAATGTATAAAAATATTATTTATGTTAATATATATTGTATGAGTACAATAGATAATATTTTTATTAATGTTAAAATAATTAAAAATGATGGTTTATTTGCCTATAAATAGCATGTAGATAGTATTGTATTCTTCACACCTAATTCTCTTTTTTTCTCTCTATCTCACATCTCTATCTTACATATATGATTAAGTTAATTTATCTAACATTGAAATTGTAATTTAACATAAATAAATCATATACCTTATACTTTAATACACATAATAATACATATACAATTTGCCCCTCTAAAATTGTCAAAATGGGTTGGGCTTATTCAAGGGGATTATTACCCAAAATCTCCCAATAAGCCCCCAAAAATAAGCCCCCAATAATGATGCTCTTATAGTAAACAAATCTCATTTTCATGTCAAACAAAAACCTCACACAATCTGTACACAATTAAAGAGGCAAGAGGTAGATGTGATATATAACGTATTGTTGTTAATCTATAATATATACTAACGTAATTAATTTTGTTTTTTAAGAAGTGTAATAACTTCCTTTTAGAAAAAAGTGTTGTACAACGTACATATTTTTTTAATTTTTGTTCTTATTTTAATTTTTTTTAGGAATTTTTTTCCCATTACGGTACATTCAGAATGAACATACGCTCGTTTCTAGCGAACAAGATGTATTTTGTATTTTGTACAAAATTGTATACTCATACGTATAAATATGTATATTAAATTTTTTTGCTTGTCCTCCCCAAACGTGTGCGCATAGATCTCGCGTTTAAAATCCAGATGGGATCGTATTGTGGACACATAATTTGAATTTGGCTCAACCGTATCAAGACCGAATCCACGTTTGGACTAAGCTTATTTAATCTATACATATACTAAAACATAACGTTTTTTTGTCACATGTCACCCTTATATTCAATTCGCCTATGTGTTGACCTCTAAGCTATGCTACATCATCCATCATGTCATCATCCACATCATTCGACTTTATATTTTTATATATATTTTTGAATTAAATAAGTAAAAAAATCAAAAAATATCTAATGGGTTATATTACAAAAAGAAATACCAATTTTTATCTTTTATCATATTATATCTTTATCTTATATATATATATACATTGATATATTATTATGTTATCAATCTAATTAAATTGAGTTATTAATGAACTTAAACTACATAACATAAATCGTAAACTATAATTTATAAATTATAAACCATAAAGTATAAAGTATAATCTATAAATTAATTTTTTATATAATATATTATTAAAATATTTATTACATGCGACCGCTAGTTGAATCTAACTAAATCTATTACAGTAATAGGCGGAAGGCAACCGCCCATAAAAGATTCCATTATCTAACTTATTTGAACAAGTTTTGTTATTTAAGGTAATAATGAATATCTAACTTATTTGAACAAGTTTTGTTATTTAAGTTAATAATGAATAATTGGCAGTATAATAAAAGATAAAAGGAAACAACTTACCGGTATTTCCTTATGTAAATGATAAAAGATATTAGAAAGAACATTTTTTATCATATTTTATATCATGATTAGATAGAATGAAAAAATATTGTTCTATTTCCTTAAAGATAAAACTAGGGTTAGCTTATTTAAAGGGTTGACGCCTTCTTTGTAACCAAGTAACCACCTCGAGCAAAAATACACAAGTACAAGCCTTTAATCCTAATTTTCTATCGTGTTCTTGAGTGTTAAGATTGTTACCGTCTAGTTTGATTTTTGCCCTACAATTGCTTTGTTATCATCTCGTTGATAATCTAGCTACAAACAGGCGCGGTGACATATTTGTAATTACTACGAACTTTGATTTTTATTTTATTTTTATCTCAAAATGACCTAAGAATTTTTATCGCCTAAATTATAAACATTACCGCTCAAATTATGAACATTAACTTTTTATCTGTGAACGCGAAATTTTTTATTTTACATACGTTAAGCATGGAGATTTTCTCTACTATACAATTGCTTTTTTTTTGGGGGTCAAATGTACTATTAAATTACCCATTTATTGATCAGATGCAATTTGGATCCGTATTGTTTCTCTTTCTTTTTTTATACCATTTGATTTGATTAGTCAAATAAGTACATTACGTAGTACTCCCTCCGTCCTCTAATATAAGGCTCATTTGCTTTTTCGACACTATTTACAAATCAAGAGAATCTTCTCGTTTTCTTCCAATATATAGAAATAAATATAGGCATGTGAGATCTCGTTTGATTTGTCTCAATGAGTACTTTGAGAATATTAAATACATCAATATCCATACATTATTTTTTTTCCTTAATATAAATGCATGATTTGTTGTATTTAGATAAATTAAACTTCACAAAATATTAGTAGTATAATAAGACCGATATAAATACATCAATAGCCATGCATGATTTTTTCCTTAATATGAATGCATGAGTTATTGTATTCAGATAAATTAAACTTCACAAAATATTAGTATGATAAGACCTTATCATGTATTGAGTTGGAAAACTAACAACTTTAATGCTAATACAACATAAAAGGTAAGTGGATAAATCCTTCAAACACATGCACAGAATTGGAAAGGCATTTTTTCAAACAGTCAATTCACAAATCCTATGCTCTTGATTTTGAATCCTATGAGGATCACACTTGACAACGCCTAATATTAACGGGTACAATTGTCAACCTACCTCACATGTACAATTGTTAACTGCCCTCCAGCTGAAAATTAAGAATGGAAAAATGTAAATTAAAATTCAAGGCATATGCTCACTTGGGAAAGTTACACTTCCATATATATATATGCCTCCAACTACTACCAGGAAATGCAAATTACCCATCACTTAAGCGATTTATGTGCATTGACCAATTAATCGAAGGGTGAAATCAACAAAGAAGCTGCAATTGTAAATCTATCACTAATTAATCGTTTAAATAGATCAACAACTATTACTTACATCACTTCTTTCATCTCCCTAACATTGGCCGCCTTCCATAGAGCATCTTCATCACTTTCGATCTGCAATCAAGTAATTCATTTGTTTTTGTACCTCTATGAGTCACAGAAAAATTCCAAAATGAATAGCTTGCAAAGAGGTAGAGATGTTATAATAGCACACTAACCTTCCAAATCAAATTTTCCTATTTCACTTGTCCGTTTCAGAAAATTATGTCTCCAAGTTAGCCATTTCCAAGATTACAAATGAGTTTGCAAGATGTTCTTCTTATTCACACGTAGAAAAGAATTAAACGCAAGATGAGTATTGTAGCTATGTTTGCAAGATGAGTATCGAAAAACAGAAACAATTTAGTTCCATCAGATTATAGAAACCAGTTAGACGCAGTTCAATTCAACTTATCAATTCAGAAACCGGTTCAACTTATCAATATCTAAACATCAGATTATCCAAAAACAATTCAGCTCAGATTATAGAATCAGTTACAGATGCAGCCAGTTACAGTGACAATATCAATTAGTTCAGCGTGTATGACACTATAACAAATTCAGGATTCACAAGAACAAATTAAAGAAGAGTAGAGGAGAGACTTTACCTGAAAGATGAGAGGCGATAAACGAGTTGTGACATGAGGAGCAGGACTACCGGAGAATGCTTGGAGTTATATTGTGAGTGCGAGCCAGGAGAGACTGAGCCACCTGCGAGTGCAGGGAAGTCACTTTTGAGGTTCAGTAAGAGCTTCTTGCAACAACAAATTTTAGCCAAGTTTCAGTCCAAACTTGAAAATAGAATTCCTTCATGATAAAAAATATCAGACACAATGTACATTACGGGACAACATATAAATTAACCAATTTCCTATAGAGGAAGTATTAAGCTAAAAACAGGTTCCCGTTTTTAGGTTTAGTAACTGAAATACATACCTTGAGTGTGGTCAATAAACGAAATTCAATACTAATGATGTAATGCTCACCTATAAATCAATTCATTAGAAGTTTTAAAATCAGTGAGACGTGGGAAGTGACCAACCTATATTTCTCTACATCATTCTGTAGCACCTTGATTGCCTCAATCACAATCAAACCAACAATGATGGCATTTTTTGTTGCAACAACATGGATAATATTCCCTGCTATACCTTAGCTTCGAACAGACATGACCACATCTATCGGTATTTGCAGCTGCAGTGACAAATTCCACAGCTAGCTGATCATCTTTGTCAAAACAAACATGACCAATTTCCTGCGACAGTGATTGCAACATGTGGTTATGGTGGATGCAGCCTCAGAAATATATGTTGTTTAATCAAAGGAAAATTCCCCACTTAAAATACTTTCCATCTCATCAAACCCATTGATATTACCTTCTCTCTTTTTGTTGAAAAAAGCTTTAGTTCTTGTAAGAGTAACTTCGAATTTTCTGCAAGACTCCAAATCTCCTGTGGGTTTTTCAGCCCAAGTGATGTCATAGCAGAAACTGAGGATGAATCATTCTCAGGAATACCAGTATACTCGTTCCCATTCTGTTGCAAATCATAGTGCATCTCTAAAATATATAGGCTTTGGTCTGGTACGGTTCTACCACGTCTCTTCATTGGACAAAGCAGACTCAATATTATATCCAAATACATGATCATAGATTCTCTTCCCGTAATTCTCAATATTTTCATCGTCTTTACGTTCAAAGACATCTTCGACATTCGCTGAGGAGCTAGCAGTATCACTTGAGCGCACATTAAGACCATTTTCACGGTTCTTGTCACCAAATAACTTGACAAAAAGTAGTTCCTTTGCCCATACAATGCAGTGAATAATCTACAACAGAGGCATCAAACCAGCAATAAGGATGATACATAGAGATAGGTTATACAAAATAGACTCACCAAAAGAAAATTTTAAGATGATTACATCAAACATAGTAGAAAAAGTGATGCTACAACCATAAAAGTTTACCTTCGATGGAAAAAGTGATGCACACTTTGCGAATCTGCCTATGCTTGAGATTATTAACAGCGAGGCCAGCATTGCACACTTGGAGTTAGAGTTGGAAGCCATGATATTGTAGATAGGAGAAGAGTAGGGAGGGGGATACAATAATATGGAACAAATGGCAGGAAAGGTGTGTATATATAATATATATATATATAAAATATATAATGAAGAACAATGACCGGCCTAGAAGAACATGAAAATGAAACGGGCAGAAATAATTAATGGGGGTAAATTCCAACAATAAATGACATTAAAACCAGATGATACCGCTGTCATTAAGAGAATGAACTCACATTAAGTTTGACAAGAAATTTTAAAGAAAGATGAAACCGCTATTATTAATTAAGACAATGGAAACACACAAGATTGGAGACTAAATTTTGAAACGTTGATAATGAAGACACGGGAGGAACTTTTGAATTGCAATGCAGATAATAAAGACATACCAGTATGAGGATATTCTTCTTAGCCTGCTCCTCCCGCCCAAAGGAAAAACAAAAATATAAGAAAGATAACCCTAAAAACACCGCAACAACATACTGTATTAGCGAGGTTGTTGCTTACTTAAAGGGAGAGGAAGGGGAATCTGCCATGGAAGGCCCGAATATTTGATCTCAAGATATCTTATCATTTCACACGATTACACTATGTGGTGTTTTTGTGGTTTTCAATATTTTTACTGTAGGCTTAATAAATTACAAGCGTTCCAACTATCTTATAAATGTATGACAGGATTGTTGAGTATAACTCAGCCTCCTCGTTGATGCTAAGGCGCTCTCGGATCTAGACTCAAGATGGCTAAGTCGTCTTGAAAGTGATGAAGTCTTGCCTCGGATGAGACTAAGTGTTGACGATTTTGTGGATGAGTGTGTAAGCGGAAGACTTTGGATAAGCAAAACACAAGTAGATCCTTATCACACGAGTGTTTTGGGAAGGGTTTGAGGTTTTTGTACTTGGTAGATCTTTATCACACCAAGAACGAGGGAAAGATAGGGGTTTTGACGCCGAAATTACAAAGGAAGGAGAGGCTCTCAACTTAAGCTTTGTATTCAAATTCAACGTTTCTTACAATGGACCTTGAGAGGACTTTTTATAATGGGGAAGACGTCCTTAGGCTGCAACCAAAGGTCCACTCTTCCAATTAACATAAATGAGGCTAAAATTAAGGAATTAAATGCATAATCTAAAGGAGAAATTGGTGGGATTGTGCTAGGCACTTATGATGACGATCCAATGGCTGAAAATGGTGATCCTTGTGAGCCTCACGCGGATTGATGACTTGGCATTTCAGCTTAGACTTGAATGAGGGACACAAGGCACCATTTTAGGCGAAATTATAGGGATCTTGGTTCTCCCGAGTCAAACTCGTCTTTGACACGCGTTCTTCACTTGTCTGGACTCTTTTCGGCCATTTAGGACCATTGGAAAGAAGAACGCCCGGTAGAAATGGCTCTAAGGCCTTGGACGCACGGTAGGACCTCATTTGGGCTTGTCGGCGCTTGGCGTCGAGGCTTGACTTGATCACCTTGAAGTTGTGGAGGTTTGGGCCGAGCGTTTTTGGTCTTGATGGACTCCTTGGGACATTTTGAGGCCATTGGGATAGATAGTGCTCGGGCCAAGTGTGATGGTTTGTCCAGTGGCGCGCCAAGTTGTGTTTTGGCAGGCGCCAGTTGAGGTTTGGCTCCGGGGTGAATAGTAAATGGCTCCGGGGTCCTGAAAATTGCATTGAACCTCTATTTGTCTTGACATAGTTGGGAGTGCTTGTGACTTGATGAGCTTGAGCACTCAAGTGTGAGCTCATCATCACCCCCCACTTGCTGTGAGACGTCCCCGTCTCACCTTGGTTTGAGACCCTTGATAGCATTCCGGGATGGAGAGAAGAGTGAGTGTCAAGAGGGTAATGATTAGAAATACCTCGGACACGAAGCTCTCTGTGGTCTTGGCTGGCTTCCTTTGTGGCATATAAGTGATCGACGCCGAAGGAAAATGATTGGAGACATGGTGCGTCGATGAAGTTGTTGAAAACCGAGGAAGAAGTTGGCGCTCCCGGTCTTGACCGAGTGCCTTGGGAATTGAGGTAGGCCCTTTGTGGATGTACTTCAGGGACGCCATTGTGATGAAGATTGGTGTAGTTGGCGCCGTGCAAATGAGCCATATTGATGAAGTGACTCGGATGGCTTTCTTGCGCTCGGGATGGGCCTATGTTGTTGTAGAATGGCCGAGCGTTGTTTCCATGGGGAGTGTCTTGAGGATGGACATTCCTTTGGATGCCTAAGTAAGGAATTTTTGGCTGAGGTGCGCCGTGGAAAAGGGCCTTTGTGTCGAAGGTCTTAGTTGTGGACCAAGGCTCTTCTTGTTGGGCGCGCTTGAAGATTTCATGGCGTGTACTTGTGGACCTTCGTAGGGCTTGATCCTGGGCTCTTGAGGACAAAAATGGGAGCTTGCATAGCCAGCCATCTACGCAGTTTCCAGCCCCTATGGATGGTAGTCCTTCTAGCCATTTTTCGAAGCTCTGTCTTGGCTTGGGGACACAAGGGAGCTCCACTTTGGTTGGCAAAGAGTGAGGCATTGACCAAGGCGGCCCAGACTTGTATCCTAGCTCTTCCTTTTGGAGTTGTTGAGGCAGAATGGCGAGGACCATTTTTGTGGCCATTAAGCTTTGCTTGGGCATGAGTGCGTCCTCGCCTAGCTTTTGTGCCGCCTTGGCCTCTTGCATTGCCTTTCTTGCCGCCATGTCCCTATCATCCTGCGCAATTTCACTTGGAGACATGGGTAAGAGCTTGACTCGTTGTCCATGGTGGGTGAATAAATAGGTATTTAGATACCCATCATGGAGAACTCGTCGGTCAAAAATCCATGGACGCCCAAGTAGGATATGGGTGGCGTCCATTGCAACAACATCACACAATACATCATTTTTGTAATCACCAATAGAAAACGAGATGATGCATTGATGAGTGACGTGGTTACCATCATCGGAGTTGATACCGAGAAGACCTTAAGGAGAGGGATGAGGAGTGGTAGGAAGATTGAAATGAGTAACTACCTTTTTGTTGACTATGTTGGAGCTACTTCCTCCATCAATAATCAACCTAAGTGTAGCCGTTCTTACCTTACACTTGCTTTGGAACAAGTTGTGCCTTTATGCCATGTTGGGTTCCTCTTTTTGCACAAGCACACGTTGCATCAATGCCAAAGTGCCTCCTCCATCGGCAACAATGGTGGGTTCGATCTCGTCACTTGGAGGCTCATGTTCTTGTTCTTCTTCCTTCTCAGAGATAAAACCTTCTTGTTGTGAGAAAAGGACACGCTTGGGGTTAATGTAGTCTCTTTGAATGTGGCCATGGCCGCCGCATTTGTAGCATTCCAAGTCGCTCAGTCTTTGCCTTGAATTCTCACGAGGTGTGTCTTTTGGATTGTTTGGGGCCCTTGAACTAGACGCATTGCCTATTTTTCCTTGAACACTTGGAGTAGAAGTATTAGTAGACAAAGGTTTAGAAGGGTTAGAATTGTACCTTGAATTGGATGATGAAGACCAAGGTGTAGTGCGCTTCCTCAACACTTGATTGTGCAATTGCATTGCCGTATGCACAAGACTATTGATGTCGGTGATAGGAAGGATTTCTAGTTGATCTCGAATAGAACTATTGAGACCACTTAAAAACCGTATCCTCAATGAAGCCGGACTTACACCTACTCCTGCTTTGTAGTACATATCTTCAAGTTTTGCAAAGAACTCTTGAGGACTAGATGTACCTTGTTTTGCCGTGGCAATTTCATAGCGCATCTTGTCCTTGTAGTTCTTTGGAATGTACTTGTTGGTCATGACATGTAGAAGTTGGTTCCAACGTACAATAGGCGGTTCATTACGCCTCCTTCTATCGACAACAAGCCTATGCCACCAACTCCTTGCCGCTCCCACAAAGTGTATGGTTACGATCTCCACTTTTTCATGTTCTTCGTAGTGGCAATGGTTGAGGACATGCTCGGTACCTTGCACCCATTCAAGAAACAAAGCAGCGTCATATAAACCTTCAAAGGGTTCGATACGTACCTTGATATCTCGACGTGAGTTGTAACGTTGTGGTTGCTCTTGAGGCACAGCCGGGGCATTTCTTTGACGCCTTTCAACATGGTTGTTGGCGTTTTGTTGTTGTCTTGGCGCCCGGATATTGTCATTCTCATGCAATGGTGGCCATGGTGCCGGGATCCAATCACTTGGTTGGTTTTGAAGCTCAATTGGATCTTGGATTGGTGCCATGTTGTGAGGATTAGGCAGCCCCACATTCTCCATTCCTTCTAGATCAAATTCATCAAACTCCACTTGGTCGTCGTCGAGAGGATTACGGGACGACGCACCAAAGGAATCATCTTTTAGAGGGCTTAATGGACTTTGTTGATGCACATAATCCTCTACATTAAAAGGAATAGGACTTACCTCTCTATGGCGAGAATGGTGGCGTGATGGTCGCCTAGTATGCTCCTTTGAGCGTTGGCTTCGGCGATATTGGCGGAATGCCTCTCGCTGCTGTTTTTGCGCTTCTAACATAATTTCCCAGCGCTCCCGGTCTTCATCCTCTTTTGTTGCCCTATAATGGCGTCTGGATCGATGAGCGCCGGTGGACGGTGAAGAGCGCCCGGAGGAATAGCCTTCGTCCCTTTCGTCGGTGCTTGACGGGGAGTGGTGTCGGCGCACCCGGGTTTGCTTCTCTTCTAGGGCTCTCCGATTGTCAAGGTAGCTCTCCTTGATTGAGGGGAGCTTTTGGAACTTGGGGTTTTGAGATGTGGAAGGCATAACCCCTTTGCCTTTGTCATGCGCCCTTATGCGGTCACCGGTGGATGGTTCCCTTGGGTGGCTTGTGATTGGTGCTTGGCGGACTGAGTGTGTTGGTGGTTGCGTGGCCACCCTTTCTCGTTCAGCCGCTTTAAGTCGCTCAACCTCCGCTCGGAGTTCTTCCACTATAGACATTGGCGCAAATTCTTGAGGTGCAACTCGTCTTTGCTCCTCTCTTTCTTCTTCCGAGTTGGACATGGTACCTACGGTGATATGGGCCATGCACGAGGATCAAAGCGCATAAGAAATATGCAAGAGTATGGCAAGAAAACAAGATAAGACACACTTGAGAATCAAACAAGCACTTAGGGTATAAGGCTGATTTTTAGTGATATGGTTAAGTGTTTATCAAATCCAAGTTCAATTGCCGTCAAAGATTTCTTTTGCAAAATTAACTCAAAGTTGCATGCAATGTTGAACTTCTAAGATTGAAAAGCTTCAATTATCATGCAATCAAATGAAAGAACAACTTTGCAAGTGAGAAGTAGACGATGAGAGGTAGGAAGATGGAAGAATGCTCAAAGTGAATGTCAAGTGCGTTACCTTATTTTGGCTATGGTCTTGACTAGAGAGAAGGCTTGCCTTATTTTGAATTTTCCCCTCTCAATTTTTCAGATTTCTATTTTTTTTCTTTTGATTTTTGTGCTCAAAGTCGAGAGCTATACTAAACTTGAATGTGAGCAAAGATAAGCATGCAATACTATTGATGCGAGACGAAGTAGTTAGACAAAGGGATCTCGTCTTACTAGTTAATCCTAATCAATTTCATGCAATGATTCAATCCACTATGATCTCACAAAGAAATTCAAGATTAAAATGCACTTTAAATCGATCTTACAAAGAAAAAATTTCAGCAATTTAATCAAGGATAAGATGGCGAAATTTGCGGGATTGATGGAGGGATTTGTGGATCGGTCCAGATGTATTTAATGGGCGGGAAGGGTGGGATTAAATGGGGCGAAATTTATGGATCTTGACTGATTTTGAAGATGGTAATGGTGATGGTGAACGATTGCTTATGGCTTCAACAATGGAGTTTTGGCAAAAAACGAGATGGATAGATGATAAGTGCTTGAATGAAAAACAAGATGACTTACTTGAATCCCTGATGCTCTTGATACCAAATGTTAATATCAAGATACGCTCTGATGCCAAATGTTAACTCAGCCTCCTCGTGGATGCTAAGGCGCGCTCGGATCTAGACTCAAGATGGCTATGTCGTCTTGAAAGTGATGAAGTGTTGCCTCGAATGAGACTAAGTGTTGGCGATTTTGTGGATGAGTGTGTAAGCGGAAGACTTTGGATAAGCAAAACACAAGTAGATCCTTATCACACGAGTATTTTGGGAAGGGTTTGAGGTTTTTGTACCTGGTAGATCTTTATCACACCAAGAACGAGGGAAAGATAGGGGTTTTGACGCCGAAATTACAAAGGAAGGAGAGGCTCTCAACTTAAGCTTTGTATTCAAATTCAACGTTTCTTACAATGGACCTTGAGAGGCCTTTTTATAATGGGGATGACGTCCTTAGGCTGCAACCAAAGGTCCACTCTTCCAATTAACATAAATGAGGCTAAAATTAAGGAATTAAATGCATAATCTAAAGGAGAAATTGGTGGGATTGTGCTAGGCACTTATGATGACGATCCAATGGCTGAAAATGGTGATCCTTATGAGCCTCACACGGATTGATGACTTGGCATTTCAGCTTAGACTTGAATGAGGGACACAAGGCACCATTTTAGGCGAAATTATAGGGATCTTGGTTCTCCATTTAGGACCATTGGAAAGAAGAACGCCCGGTAGAAATGGCTCTAAGGCCTTGGACGCACGGTAGGACCTCATTTGGGCTTGTCGGCGCTTGGCGTCGAGGCTTGACTTGGTCACCTTGAAGTTGTGGAGGTTTGGGCCGAACGTTTTTGGTCTTGATGGACTCCTTGGGACATTTTGAGGCCATTGGGATAGATAGTGCTCGGGCCAAGTGTGATGGTTTGGCCAGTGGCGCGCCAAGTTGTGTTTTGGCAGGCGCCAGTTGAGGTTTGGCTCCGAGGTGAATAGTAAATGGCTCCGGGGTCCTGAAAATGGCTTTGAACCTCTATTTGTCTTGACATAGTTGGGAGTGCTTGTGACTTGATGAGCTTGAGCACTCAAGTGTGAGCTCATCAATCTTCCATCTGGATAAGCGGAGATAAACCAGACTCGTTGATCACGCAAACCATGACTTTTGGTTCCTGCATAGACGGGATTCCCCCACCCAAAACTGAGACTCGACAAGCCGGAGCGAGATAGGTCCGAGACGATGAAAAGGGCTACTTGGGAGGGCGGTCTTTTGGGTTGTCCTCCCATTCCCATGATATCGATGTACGATCTCACATACTCCTCTCTAATCTCCTCCTTGGCTTTCTTCACTTGCTCCACAAAGTAACTCAAAGATCCGACAACATGGTCGTCACTCCCCGCACGGAAAACAAAGTCCGCGGGCTCACGTTGCCGTAGAAGCCGTTTGGATGGGCCAAGGTTTGGCGAGCATCGACCAGGAAAACGAGGCGGACTTCCTGTTGGAAATTAATCCCCTAAGAACTTCAAATGCCAAGATCAATCATGTCAGAATTATTAAGAACATCTTTAGGACATACCTGGATCAATGACGATAATCGAATCTTTATGCGGAACTACGGACGAGAACTGTAGGCACATCGTCTTCCTCAATCAAATCACTTTAGTGCTTTAGGGTTTTGCATTCTCTCTAATGGGAAGAGATGATGGAGGCTGCTGATCGATTTGATGTCTTGGGGAACATAACCTAATTTTCTTTATTTATATGACCTAATAGAATCTCATTAAGCCTATTGGACCAAATCCGGTATCCACCCATTGGGCCCATACCGCTTATAAGAAGTCTAAGGCTTTTCTTAATTGAATCACTTAATTAAGCCATCTAATAATTAGCCTTATAATATAATTGTCTTATAATATGTAATCCCACATAATATTATTAGATTAAATAATCTAACACTTCCTCCTCAGGGTGGGGCTGGAGAGCGATGGTGCGGCTACGAAAGACGCTCGCTGCTATGAGATCGAAGGCGGAGCACGACTCTCGAAGGTGCTTTGGGAGGAGGCTACGTAGAGCGGCAAACTCTTTTCCCCCCATGAAGATGGACTTATACTGCACTTTTTCTGTCGTGGCCTCGTCCTTGTTTTTGCTACTAGTGCTATCATCTTCTTCGAAAAAGTTAGAAAACTTGTTTATCACTGTAGTGCACGTCACATGAGGAACACTAAGGAGCTCGCGGCTCCACACGGGGACTACAGATGCCGCCTCACTCTCCCCCACTGGCAATTCTCGCAATATGGGATATGAACTAGACTACTCCTTTTGCGTCACTCATTATGTGGTTGAAGCTGATGCTCACTATAAACCCTCCGCATAACAACCGAGTGATCTACGTTCATTTAATTAAACACAACAATTAGCTCGGACTCTGAGGTATCATCAACAACAAAAACTATATAATACCATAAGCTAGCTTTATCAATAACTCTACATGTGTGACAATCTGAGGGTCCACATGCTAAAATGCAGTGTGGACCGGTTAGATAGACTGGGGTGTGCATCCCAACTTCGACGTATGATATTATTCTCAACATATCCTGCAATTGCAACGGGCGAATTTCGATTGACATTTGGGGTCCAGGACATAATTGGCTCTGATACCATGTGACAATCTGAGGGTCCACGGGCTAGAGTGCAACGTGGACCAGTTATATAGACTGGGGGAGTGCACAGACAAGCGCATATGCACATTAAGCCTAACATGTAAGCCTAAAGGGTGGTTGGAATGGCTGCTCCCCAAATTCCTCAAGTGTAACTTCGGCGTCCGCCTCCACAAAACCGACTCCTTCCGCCGTGCAATCAACCACCAAGCGGCCATGGGGGAGCGTCCTTCAGTCTACCCGCAAATGGATAATAATACACCAGTGTCTCTGCTAACGCCTTCTTGATCACCTTGACTGGATCTTTGTCTTTCACATCTGTTCTTGCAATTGAAGGGTAAATGAGGATCCAAGGAATCTCAACTCTATTTAACATCGTGTCATCCAAAGGGGAGAGTGACTTCACTTCCATGGGAGTGACTTCACTTCCATGGGAGTGGGTTGGGATGGACGCTTCACTCTTCCTCACTTTGAATACCACTTTTGAGTTCGATCCAACCATGTTTAATTAATTAGCTTACAACCTGCTCTGCCTTAATTTCTTAGAGGGATTCTATACACATATATAGAATACAATGGCTGCCTTAATTTCTTCCGAATTTGGAGTCTTATGTGAACTAAGGAACTGAGTTGGAGACGTGTGCAGTCAAGCGGTGGAAGTGATGAAGCGCGTTAGATCACTACCGTCTCGTATCGTACCTAGAATCTAGTAGATCCTATCCCATAAAACTAATTTTTAAACTCCTTCTGTCCATTAAAACCACACACGTTAAAAGCTCACCAACCCGATCCAAAAAAAACTCGACCCAACCTAACCTGAAAATTCATGAAATCTGTTGGGTCAAACCTGTGCCGACCCGAGAACCGTTGGGTCAAACCCGGACCAACCCGAACTTCTCGAAACTCGTCGAGGTATCCACTTTTCACATATTTTATTCCATTTAAATTAAAAAATAACAATGTATTTTATTAAATAAATACTCCATCCGTTCACTAAAGAATGTCATTCTAACCTCTCTTTCTTGTTAGAGCATCTACATTGGTGTTACTTAGAGTAACAAACACCATTTAAAAATTGAAAATAAAAATGATGTGGCAACTTTTGTGATAGAACCAATGTAATAAGTGGAGAGAAGTAACAAAGAAGTGTTACTCATTCTTACACAAATCAATTCATTTGTCCAATCATTTATCAACATGTGGATCAATAGTAAAATTATATTACTTAGTTATTGGTAAATATCTTATAACACTCACAATACATAAAATTTTATTGTAATTCTTTTTTAAATATTTTTGATTTATTTTTATCTACATATTGATATCCATATTGACTATGTAATATATTATTTAAATTTATAATAAAAATAAAGATAAAATATATGTTATTTGATATGAGTAACATGAATGTGGATGAAAACTCATTTAATATTAAAAAAAATAGACTATGTTACTCAACATGAGTAACATGGATAAAGATGCTCTTAAGAAAAGATTATCATTTTAGGTATTTAGGTAGTGAGTTACGAGGTTTGTTATTGGAACTTGTAATTTTTTACTCTTTTGATGCAAATTATGATTTTTGATTGGTAAAAAATGAGGTGAGTTATGAATTTTTGAAAAAAAGTAATAAAAATATAGGGTAATTATTGAATTCCTTGGCTATTGTGCAAATGTCTAAAAATGACATTCTTTAGTGAACGGAAGTAGTAATATAATAATAATATTTTATTATAAATATATTGTTTAAATTTTATTTTCTTCACTACAATAAAAAAATCGAACATTTGAAACCCGTTGGATTGACCCGAACCCGAACTCGACCAACCTGAAAATTTTATCGATCCGTTTAACCCGAACCCATTTTCGATTCAACCCCGATTGACCCAAATCCAAATCCAACGCGTTTGACCCGTTTGTCAGGTCTAATTAAAACCTATAGCCAACCCCGCAAAGCAATAACCGAAGTAGGAGAGAGTTTCAATTTAGTACTTGAAAGTTTTTAATTGTGAAAATTCTCTGAAGTACGGAGTAGTTTTTATCCCTTACGTTTCTCGTTTTCCCTTAAAATTTACTCCGTAGTTTTTAAGGGAACACACAAGAGAGAGTGTGGCCCATTCATGATCAAACTTGGTAGTAGGGTTGGCTCCCGGTCCGGTCCGGTCCTCCGGAATCCGGAACCGGAACCGGGAAAAACCGGTTCCACCGGTTACGGTTCCGGTTCCGGTTCCGGTCCGGTCCGGTTCAATCCGGTTCCGGTTCGAACCGGTTTTTCCCGGTTACACAAATCAATTTTATAAATTTATAAAACTGAAAAAAAAAAAAAATGTAAAAATAATTTTTAAACTTAAAAAAAATAATTATAAAAAAACGCTATTAAAAAAGAATGTTTTGTCATTGTTTTTAAGTTTAAAAATTATGTTTAAAAAACTTATACAAAACATTCTTTTTAATAGCGTTTTTTTATAATCATTTTTTTTAAGTTTTTTAAATTAAATATGAAGGAACAAAAAAATTAAAAAAAATTGGGCTTGCACTTAACAGTGACTTACTTGTTAAGTTGCCTACGTATCCTCTCGGGTTAGAGGAATCAAAGCCCACGTAGTTCTTTACCTTTTTTCAAAACCCGTTACCTAAGTCGAATCTTCGGCGGATGAATCGGTGCGTATCGTAGTAGAATCTCCAATCCACTCGTCTTCCGATGACTCGTTAATGTTACGTTGTTGCCTAATTGCGGCTCTCTTCCAATCGCAAACACAACATTGCGCCTCCAATGACTCCGGTGCCAAATTTGATCTCTTCCTCGTTAAAGTGTTGCCTCCTGCACTAAAAGTTTGTTCCACCGCCACGGTTGAAGCGGGGACGGCAAGAACTTGAGCCGCAATCTTCGCAAGCGTTGGAAACATGCTCCTATGATCCTCCCACCACTTCAAAACATCTAAAGTTTCACAACTAACAAACTCAAAGTTGGTGTTAAGATAGTTATCAATTTCCGCATTCGTGTTTGTAACTCTTGGTCTTTTACTAAAATACTTAGCTCCAAAGGCCCCCAAGCTAGTAGAGCTCGAAGAAGCCGGAGGTAATTGTGAAGTAGTCGGAGAATCCGAAAAATAAGTAAATAAAGTTTCAATGTTTGTTCTAGTTCTAGAAACCATACCTAAAATATCCTCTAGTTCACCTTCGGCTAAAATATATGCATAATAGTCATTTAAAAGAGCGTGTAAAACGGATAATTTAAGTCTAGGATCTAAAACACAAGCAACAAGAAAACAATCGGGAATATATCTATAGTATTGCAACCACTTACTCCTCATGCTTGCAACGGATTCCTCAATGCCGGGAATTTTAGCTCCCTCACTTAAACCACACATAACATTACAAGCTTCCAAGACAAAAACATTACTACTTGGTGTATAAACATGACTAAATCTTTTTGTTGCATCACTAAAACATTTTAAAAACGTTGCAATACTTTGACATATATCCCAACCTGATTCGCTAAAATAGAAAGGAGAGCCAAAAAGGTTTTGAGAAACAAAAGACGTTAAAACTTGTTTATATTCTATACATTGACATAGTAATATGTAAGTAGAGTTCCATCGGGTACCCACATCTTTTGAAAAACGTTTTGGGTGCACCCCGTTAGTTTTACAAAAGGTCATCCAATCTCTTGTAACTTTAGGATGCCCCCAAATATACTTAATAATGTTCTTAATTGGCTCAAAATGAAAACTCATAGCACGTAAACCATCTTGAACACATAAGTTTAAAATATGACAAGCACATCGAATATGAAAAAATTTCCCACCAAATAAAGGTTGACACATTTCTTGTAAATCTCTAATAGATGCGGTGTTAGCAGATGCATTGTCGAATCCAATTGAAAAAACTCTATTAAGTAGTCTATATTCTTCTAAAATTGCACGAATCATCATAGCAATATTTTGTGCGGTATGTGAATCATCAAATACTCTAAATGCCAATAAACGTTTTTGCATTGTAAAATGATGATCTACAAAATGACATGTAACACCCATGTAAGAATGGGTTTGAGTATTATCACTCCATATATCACTACAAATAGAAACATGCATATCATTTTGCGAAAAATAAGAAACTAATTCGGCCTTGTGTCTTTTATAAGCCTTAATTACGTTTTTCTTAATCACTTTCCTAGATACGGATTTAAAAGCGGGTTGTGTATGCTCTTTAATATACTCATTAAATCCTACATTTTCACTAAATCGAAATGCTAAATGATCAACACAAATAGCTTCGGCTAATGCTACACTATTAGCTTCATGATCAAAACGAAATAAAGGGTTACCGCTAGTAGAAGATGCAAATCCGCCGGAAATTTGTGTTTGTCCCCCTAGCATTCCCATCTCGGCGACGTGTTTGTGCTCCATGTGTCGTTGAAGGGTTCCATATCCTCCACTTTTCTTCCATTGGAATGTCGCCTCGCAAAAGTTACAAGAAACAATAATTAGATCGGGATCATAATCCTCGGCCTCGAGTTCCTCGAGACCGGGTTCTAATTTAGTAAACCACTTTGTAAAAACAGGAGATGTTAGTTTCCGGGATTGGTTCCCGGAGGACCCGGTCCCGGTCCTCCCCCCCCCCCCCTACCCCTAGCCGGCCTCGAACCGCTAGCTTGCCCTTGAGGCCTAGCGGTCCTACCCCTACCGGAGGACCTAACTTGGGAGATGGGAGTGGGAGAACTGACATTATCACTCTCTTGGGTGTCAAAATGTTCCGCCATATGATTAAGAACAATTAAATAATATGATTAAAAGCAATTAAAACAATTAAAACAATAAAACAATAAAACAATAAAACAATAAAACTTAGAACAATATAATAATGTGATTAAAAATGTAAAAGCAATAAAATATTGAAAGGCAAAAGCTAATTAAAAGGAAGAGATTAAGAGAGATTGTTGATGGAATTTGAGAGATTATAAGATTGAGATTTGAGAAAGAGAAGAGAGATTGTTGTTGTTGGATGTGTGATTTGAAGATTGTATGGTATGGTATTTATAGGGGTTTGATATGGGTTTTTTAATTTCCTAACGGCTACTAGCCGTTAGGACCGCCGGTTAACCGGCAACGGCTAGTTTTCTAGCCGTTGGAACCGGCGGTTAACCGGTTTTCCCGGTTAACCGGCGGTTCAGTTTTTTTTTATTTTTTTTTTAAAACCGGCGGTTTCTTTTTTTATTTTTTTTGGTTAACCGCCGGTTCGAAATTGCGTTTTTCGTGAACCTGAACCGGACCCTGACCAAACCGGTTCCTACCGGTTCCGGTTTTGACCCGGTCCGGTTCCGGTTCGAACCGCCGGTCCCGGTCCGGTCGAGCCATGACTACTTGGTAGCACCAACTCAACACCATCAAGATCTCTATATTAAAACTCGAAGTAGTATATACTTAGGGAAAAACTTGTTTACAGTATTATGGAAGCCCTTAATATATAGGCTAACCAAAATTATATCTTGAAGAATAATATATCTTCTTTCTTATATCTTATATAAATAAACTAAGTAAAAAGGTAAATTTTTTGTGTTATTTAATATCTCTTTACCATATACATTATTTCTAAGATAAATAAATACATAAAAAGAAAGTCATATCTTCAACCGCCTTATGCTCGACGCCTTCGTTCTCACCCGTCTCGGCTTCACTTCGACGCGTCATATTTATAAACGCAATGCGATCATCATAATATTTATAGACACAAACAACCTCTATTGATTGTGTTTCCGTAGGCTTGAAGTCGTCGAACAAAGTTTGCTTGCATAAAAAATTTGCTTATATAGAAAGCTAGCTTATATCTTATCTATCTATCTAATCTAATCTAATATAATATAAAAATCGCGGAGAGAGAAAATTAAAGAACTAGCATTAAATTCTCCACATTCTGATTGGTTAATTCACACTCCTCAATTCAATGTTGATATCCGTGCTACGCGCGGGTTTTACGGCCTATAAAACTTCATAATAAGGTGTTGCGGAAGCGAAGGGTAGAAGATGATGATATGTTTCATACAAATCCATTATAGACATGTGTTGGTGGGTCAAAATCAAGAAAATGATAAATTAGAAACAGAGAATTAAATATAGTGTGATTAATTTGGGGAACCCTTAAATTTATAGTATATTAAGATTAAGATAGATAGATGGATCATGATCCATAAAAACGTGAATATATGAAATTTTCATTAAAACTTACACTTTGTAAGATGATTATTTTCTTCTTCATAAAAATAAAAGAGGATTTTTATCCTAACCTATTCGAACTTTAGTTTACTTATATAAGCGGTGTTTAAATTCATATAACTTTAACATTTTTATATATGTCGCTTTTCAAATAAGATGTAATTATTTATAAATAAATAAAAGCAATTCTTTTGTAAATTCTACTAAGAATAATTAATCCAAAATCATATATAGTTGAAAAATATAAATAATGCAATATATAAACAACATATTTGTTCTTCAACCTTATTTTGTTTAGGGTTTATGATTTTAGGGTTTTTACTAGGGCAGAGAAATCGGATTATCCGATCCGATCCGATCCGGTAAACCGGATATCCGCTAAATTTTTTTCCACAAAACCCCGATCCGTATCCGGTCCGTTTTAGAGCGGATATCCGGTAAATATTGTCCGGATCGGATCAGATATTTGACTCGGATATCCGAATTATCCGATTTCTAGAAGGTATATGAAAACTAAATTAAACTTTTTATTTTTATTAAAATTAAAATTCACAAAATATAAAATAAATGTTAAATATATAATTATATATATATATTATATAGAGGAATTAACATGTGAAAATTAATATATTTGATTCATTTAGCGAATCAACAATTTAAATAAGCAATTAAAATATAAAATTTTGAGAGCAACAATAAAAGTTATGTTATATATAAGAGAATTTTTGTGTTGAGAGAATATATCTTATTGTTTAAAAAATGTATAAAAATAATTATTGAATCATCTACACTTATAAAAGTATATTTTAGTTCTATAAAAATATATTTATATATTATAATAATAATACCGGATATTTTCGGATATCCGTATGCTAAATATCCCGATCCGTATCCGGTCCAAATATCCGGAAAATTCGGCCGGATCGGACCGGATTCGGATAAAACTTAATCGGATATTTTCGGATGCGGATTTTTAAGGATCGGATCGGCGGATTGTCGGATCGGATCGGCCGGATCGGATATTTTTGCTCACCCCTAGTTTTTACTGTAGAAAATTTACATTTGTTCATGTTTATGTTAAATGACCCTGTTTCACACTGTTTGAACCTTAGCACTTTCCCGCGTTCTGTGAGATGGAGCACCTCGCGTAACGCGAGTAATGCCTCCCTCGCAGAATGCGAGAAAGTGTCCATTACAGAGGATTAACTATTTGCATGTGTATAGGTGAATTTTTCTTTGTTCACTGGATTGAATGCAATCCAGTTGAATGACTACACCGACCCTTCCCGGAATACGAGGCCCGTTTCGCCACCGTCATTTGATTTAGGGATTGACGACTTTGGTGATTATCATCAACCATCTACATATGAATTGTCTGTACCATCTACTTATCAATTTCCTATGCCATCTACATATGAATTGCTCGTGCCATCTACATGTGAATTGCCCGTGCCATCTACTTATGAATTGCCATGTACATATGAAGTGTCATCAAGCTATGATGCGTTTGATTCATAGTTTGCTAACCCACCTACAAACGTAGGAGAGGAGATGTGGTTTCTTCCCTCTTTACGCACTGCACCAAAGTTTGATAGTCCCGTATGTGATGAAGATGTTGTTTCTAGGGATTATTCGGAATATTTCACTACGGAGCAAGTGTTTGCCTCTAAGGAGATTGGTCATTTGTGGGCGTTGAATGTTGCAAAGCAACATAAGTTTATGATCTCTATTGGAAGGAGTGTACCATCTAAACCGGGGCAAAGTGGTAAGGCTCAAATCATTTGTGAGAAAGGGGGAAGTTATAAGCCTAAAGGTGTCGGAGTTAGAACAAACACAAAGAGCAAGAAAACGGGGTGTAAATTTCAGTTGAAGCTCATGGAGAACCGTTTTGAAGAGAATTGGAGATTAACAGTTGTTTGTGGTTTGCACAACCATCCTATTGGAAATAGTTTGGTCGGGAATGCATTTGCTAGGAGGCCAACCCCTGATCAAAAGAAAATGATTCGTGAGATGGTACTTTCTCATTGTTCTCCAAATCAGATTTACACTGAGATAAACAAGGATCCCGGAAGTTGCACAAAGAAGAGACAAGTGTACAATTTGGTAAGAGATATAAGGGAAGAGGAAATGAAAGGTAGAACCGTGGTTCAAGAATTCTTTCACCAATGCAAAGAGAACAACTACTTCATGGAGTATAGGCCAAGTGCAAAAAATCCTTCGATAATAGGCGACTTGTTCTTTGCTAGCTCCGAATCAATGAAACTCTTAAAGGCGTTTCCATATGTCCTTTTGTTGGATTCGACTTATAGCACGAACAAGTAAGTATTTATCATTATGTTTTTATGTTGTATTTTAAAATTCATGAAAATTTTAAGATTTTTGGTAAGAAAACACTTCTCGCGTAACGCGAGGACACCCCACCTAGCGTTACACGAGGAATGTCCTTGATTAAGTGTTTATGAATTTTTGAAAGCAAAGATGATGCACTACAGTACTTTCTCGCGTTACGCGAGATGTGGTGACCTCGCGTGACGCGAGCAAGAGCATTACAGATGCTATTCCGCAGTAGAAACATTTAAGACTCTGAATTAAAGGTGCAATCTTTCTGTATTTCCCTTCCTGGATATAGTCGGTTAGAGGCCGAGAGCGAGGACAGTTATTTGTGGGCGTTGCAGCAGCTGCAAACGATGTATACAAGAATAGGAGCATCGCCTACTTGCTTCATCACAGACCGTGAGATGGCTCTTATGAATGCAACGGACATGTTATGGCCAAATGCAAAGTTTCTCTTATGTAGACGACATGTAAGGAAGAACATAGAGGCAAGAGGCAAGATAGCTATGGGCACACAAGCATTGGGGGTTCATATTTCTAATGATTATTATGACGTGTTCATCCAAACCACTGAAGAAGATTACAACAAAAGGTTGAAGACACTTGAGATTGAATGGGGAGCTTATCCAACCGTATTGAACTACGTGAGAAAGAATTGGCTAAACCCTTACAAAGAAAGACTTGTTTCAGCATGGACAGATAATGTCTTCACTCTCGGGAATAACACGACAAATAGGTATGTTCTCTAATTCATGTCTACCTTCTATATTTGAGAATAGGAGCTTCTGTAATGCACATTCCCAACCTAATCCCTTTCGTTTTGTGACTTGTCAGGAAATAAGATCGAGGCAGCAGTATACAACACCCAACCTAATCCCTTTCGTTCTGCAGAAAGGGTTTGACAATGACTTCTAAAAAAATCGGCTTTCACCCTCCTAGAATCGCACGTGGCATAATCTATTCCAAAAATTTCCGCCCCCACCTTGCATAGTATTTTATAATTTCTTCATGACTAAACTTGGCACCCAATTTCTTATTTGGTGTCATAGCTTTCCCATCTATGGCAAAGCCTAATATCTTATACACATCAAGAAAGCCAATAGTAATCTCACCACAAGGGAGGTGGAATGAATTTTTCTCAGGTTGCCATCTTTCGATGAACGCTTCAATCAACGGGAAGTCAATTTTGTTGTACATCATTCCAGGGAGATTTGACATTCCAACTGCACCGGGAATCTCAGACCATTCATTGTTGTCTAATGGCCAATCACTGCTTTGTTTTGTCCTTTGTTGTGGCTTCATTGGACCTTTGATCTGCAGTAAAAAATACATATTATATAGATTAGAAAAAGTTAGCTAAAAATGCAGACAAAAAATGAAGAGAAGGAAGAAAATCCATATTATGTGCATTTTCTCGCATTCTGCGAGGCTGCACACACTCGCGTTCTGCGAGAGGTGCTATCTCGCGTTCTGCGAGAAAATGCACAGTTTCTGCAGTCTCTGCAGAAACTGGGCAAACTGGATTATACTGAAAAAAATTTAAAAAAAAGACTTACAGTCCCTTTTTGTATGTGGTGAGCCACATGTGCTTCAAATCCTTTAAGCAACTCGGGATCTTCTGGACATCCAGGTACGCTATGAGTGAGCTCAGGATCATATCTTGGCTCGTTCTTCTTTGGCTTCCTCTTCCGTTTTGTTTTCACGACCACTTCTTCTTCTTCATGTTCTTCCTCTTCTTGATCCCCAACTTCATCCTCGTTTTCTTCTTCCATCGGTTCTGGTTGTTGATTGTAAGAAGAATAACAAGCTTGTCCACTTCCCTCAGCATGTCCACCGCCCCAACTTTGTCCAGCTCACCCCTGTTCACCGCCCCAACTTTGTCCAGCCCACCCCTGTCCGACTTCCACTAGTGCAGCCTGTGGAAAAAAATGGTCTCAGCTACCCGATTGTCCACATGAATAACTATCTTGGGAAATAAGGTCCCAGCCACTTTGGTATGAGTCCCAACTACCCAGTTGTCCACATGAATAAGGGTCTTGGGACAAATTGGGGCGTTCATCAACGTCGGGGAGTCCCTCGGGGAAGAGCTCTACAGGTGTAGTCTTCATTGTTTTCCCCTTCCCTTTTGGTTTTTCAACCGGGGGTTCTTCCCTCACAATGTCTCGGTTTCTCCGACGAGTTGAACGACCAGGACGATACATTACCTAAAACAATACAAAGTAAAATCAATAAATAAACGAATGCAGAAAAAAACACAGAAAAAAAAATGTGCATAATACACATGTTCTGCAGAAGGGGAAATTGCCATAACTGGAAATTTCTCGCGTTCTGCGAGGGCATGACACTCGCCGCTATTTTACCATCTCTCTCAAAAAACCTACTTCCTCTTCCTCTTTTCAACATAACTGGCAATTTGTGTTGAAAAGAGGAAGAGGAAGTAGGTTTTTTGAGAGAGATGGTAAAATAGCGGCGGTAGAATGCTGTAAAAATGGGCCGAATAGGGTTTTTCCCATTTTATAGGGAAAAAACTCTCGCGTTCTGCGAGGGACACGCCCCTCGCGTTCTGCGAGATGACGCTCCCTCGCGTTACGCGAGGTGCCGGGCGTTTCGTTATTTAGTAAAACGCCCGGGCTGTATTTAATAAGGGCCTATTATTATCATGTTCTGTAGCTTTCGGATCGATCTGATGGATGATATATTATGGGCCATTTAAATACTACTGTACTTATTTGACTAATCAAATCAAATGGTATAAAAAAAGAAAAAGAAACAATATGGATCCAAATTGCATCTGATCAATAAATGGGTAATTTAATAGTACATTTGACCAAAAGAAAGCAATTGAATAGTAGAGAAAATCTCCGATGAAAACAAGGCTTAACCTAGTTAAAATAATTTTTTCATATTCATAGATAACTAGTTAATGTTCATAATATAAGCGGGTAATGTTTAAATTTGGGCGATAAAATTTTTGACTTCATTCCAGCTGCATTCATCTTGTATGGATTCGGTGGATGTTGTGTCAAAATTTGAGTCCATTTGGACAAGGTCAAATTTTTCACCCTTTAGCATGTGCCCGTTGTTGTTGCTTGGACTATTTACGCCAGAAGAATGATCTCCAAGCAAGATGTCTCGAGCTTCCTTTTGACCATGTGTAGTCCCTTCACTTTGTTGATGTAGGCTCGAGACAGAACCATATTTGCACGAGCCATTTTCAGTTTGGCTCAATTCTTCTTCAATGACACCATTTGTGTCCTCGGTGGAGAAAATGGAATCCGTTGTCCGAGAACTTGAGAACTTTTCTTGTGCTCCACTTTGAGGACATATTAGTATCCTATTTTGAGGAGGAGGGACCAAGACGGAAGTGGATTTGTTCGAACCATTTGAGATTTGGCTCGGTTTTTCTTGTACATCGTCGTCTTGGTTTCCCTTCTCAGGAACTTGAGTTCCAAATGATTTTTCTCGAGCACCCTCTTTCCCATGTATATGTTTCTGCATTTTTTGAGGATTTCTCAAGTGAGAATGTCCAGCTCCCCATGAAAAGGTTGGGATACCGCAGAACCATTTGAGGTCCCGGTGTCGCGAGTCTTTTCAAGGGAGCTAACTCTAATTGGTGGGGAACTCGAAGAGAAGTCTTAAGCACCCTGTGTAGACTGAGACAAAGAGTGTAAATGAAGAGTAGGGCTCGAAGACTTACCTGAATAACACGAGCCATGTGCAAATTCCTCTGATTTGGCCTTCGTGACATCATTGTTGGTTGCCATGAGTCTCTTGTAGTCGGCCTTCAGTTGTGCCATTTTGGGCGAAATCTCCTCAAGAGTAGATTGATTTCGTTGTGGTGCTAAAGCATGTTTTGCGATTGGGCGCCTTGTTAGCCTAAAATCACGCCTAGTATGGTGTGCAAGGCGTTCTCCCTCCCGTGGTGAACTTGTTGTGCGCTCTCGTCTCTCCTCTGCTCTAATGGTCCTATCATGGTGTTTAGAACCACTAGCGCCCGCAGATTTTGAAGGACGCTCGGAAAAGTACTCATAACTCTCTTTGGTTGATGGTTGGGAGCATTGTTGGCGCGAGGTATAGCGCCTCTCCTTTATGATATCTTCATTTTCCCCGTAGCTTTGAGCAGAATTTACCCTTTCAATGGTCGGTCGTGGTGGTGGTGGTATCCAATCGGGCCCGTAACGAGACATGTCATAGTAGGTGTTTGTAGCTAAAATCATTAATATTAATAACTTTTTGTAGTAGAATTTTGATTAAAAGAATGTAATGTTGTTGTTTGGATTGATTATGAATATAATTGAGTATGTAATGATGATTTTGTTATGTTTGTCATTATAGAGATGTCCTATTCTGATCAAGAATTTGATAATGATACGGTCATTAGCAAATCATACAATTTTGCACATTTGACTGATACGCTTGAGGGAATTCAGAAGACCATGGTGGAAAGTCTTGATGAGGTTCAAGATATGAACATGCAGCTCGAGCAGGAGCATCGCGAACGATATCGACCGTTTCGGGAGGGATGCGAACGAGAGCAGCAGGAACGTAAAAGGGAGAGAGGGGAATCCTCCACTAAACCCATCAAGGTTGGGAATGCACGTCAATACATGAAGCTCTTCAAGCCGTTGAACCCTCGTTGTTAGATCTTTCTTTTGAGAATTTACCGACCTTTTTTGTTTGATTGTTCATTTGATTAATGGAGTTGCAACAACTACTTGTTTTCTTTAAAATGTTTATTTTGTTGTTATGTTGGAAAGTGTTGAACCTTATTATATATATTTTCTTATTATATGGTGCGTCAACACTACTTAGTTTCGAGCTTCGTGAGACGAAGTTTGATACTTTACATGCTGAATAAGACTAAGTTGTATAATTTTTTCAAACATAATCAACATCGATGTTGTAGATCATACATATTGCAACATTGTTCGGTTTTCAACCTAGATTGCACTTCAAAAGAAAGAAGTCTTGGTGAGCTTCCCGCCCTCCACATCCTGGCCGATCCCCCGAAGCTGATGTAGAGGACTGACGAGGGCTTTTCCGAATGAGTATGGAGCCATTGAAGGCAGCAGTAAGGGTCCTCAACCTCAACCAGGGTTGTTGTCGACATTGTTAGGGCGTAGGGACCGACGTTGAGGAACTTATTTTCAAAAGCGGTGTTGAGGATGACAGTTGCAGCAGGCTCGAGGGAGTCGAAGGAGTGAACTGAAACCGCTGCCGCCATTGGAAGGTCGAGGGACATGAGGTGGAGAATTCGGGCGACCGGGAAAGAGTAATCAACTCCCACTGAGATCGATACGGACCCAAAGAAATTGATCTCGCTCGATTTCGATTTCGAACGAGGCCAAACAGGCAACCCAAACGCGCGTAAGTCTTGTGCATACCCGCGTAAGATTTACGCGCGTTCGGGTTGCCCTTTTGGGCTCGTTCGGAATCAGAATCAAGCGAGAGACGTATCTGGTGAAAGCTTAAATCGATACGGACCCAAAGAAATTGATCTCGCTCGATTCCAATTTCGAACGAGCACATAAAAGCCATCCGAAGCCGCGTAAGTCCTAGTATATATATTAAGGATTTGAAAAAAAATGAGAAGGTGATATAACAACGGCTCATGCCTAAAATTTTGCTTTTTTTTAATTTGTAATATATTGAAAAACGTCTCTTAGATGCTGGTTTTGCCAACGTCTCTTATATGAGATTTTTTTTTAAACACTCATGTATAAGAGACGTTGGTTTTTGCCAACGTCTCTTATACAATTGTTTAAAAAAATTATGGTTCGGTTTGGAGACGTTGTCAAAACCAGCGTCTCTTTAACCTGTATTTTTTCCGAATCATAAAAGAGCGCCTATGTTGGGAATAAGTTTCAAAACGAGCCTATATCGGGATTTGTTTTTTTGGAAAAAACCTCATTACAGAAAAAAAAAATTCATCTGCTTGCTATTCATCGTTCATCTATTTTTCCTATTCATCGTCCACCCTCGGTGTACATCGTATTGAATTCGTGTATGGATGCATTTCATACGTGACACATCAATGATATCAGTACAAAACATATCCAACGGAGTATTAAATTTTTTGCTTGTTTTGCTTTGAAGGGGCAAACGATTTATGTTTTGTACGAATTTTATATGCACACGATCGTATTGAGATTCTATATAAGATTATAGGGAAAAACAACAAAAACAAAAAACTTATTCGCGACGAATGAAAGGATTTCATACGTGACGACGTATATGGATGCGTTTGTATGAATGTCATTGGTGCATCGCGCATGAAATACATGCATACGCAACGCACCGATGGTGGGCGATGAATAGACAAAATGATGGACAATAAATAGAAACCATGCTTATCTATATTTCGTTTAAGATGCGCTGCTCAACCATTCATTTTAAGAAAAAAAACATGCAAGGACTTTGATGTATTTATATTCCGTATAGAGTGACCTTTTTTTTCATCCCAATCTCCTCCTCCGCCGCTGCCAATCCGTTCCTGAGGCTCTCCCCCGCTTACCAAAGTAAAAGTTATTAAAATTTAGGAACATGATAGTGGGGATTAAGTCGTCCGTTATAAAATCGAGGAGATGAGGCGTAAAATAAGGCGTAAAATATATATACAACTACAGTAGTTTTTTCTCCGCTGCTTAGGCTGGCGACATGAGGCGTAAAATAAGTTTTGTCTTTTTCAAATCTTGTAATTTTTAATCCTTCAGTTTTTTAATATGTGATGCCTTTAAAAAAGCCTCGTTATTCACAGTCCACCCAAATTGTTATTTACCGTCAAGTCTTATTTGTCACGTATGGATTATTTCCATACGTAGCGTGTTAAAATCATTCATACGTCGGGTACGAAATAATTCCATACGCGGCGTATGGATTATTTTCCTATATAAATTCATACGCTACTTGTGTCTGAAACTGACCTCACCAAATGTGAAGGTCATTGCGTGTATTCGTAATTAACCGGTTCCAAAAGATCCAGTGTTTATATCACCAAACTGTGATTGCGGTTGCTCCTATTGGCATTGAAGAAACCCTTCAGCAATCCATTGAAACAGACGGAGAAAGAAGCAGAGGTGATACAAGCCATGATCCATGTAGTAAGCTGATTTGGAAACTTGAAGAAGTAGAGCACATGCTCAATAAAACTCCAATGGACCATGTCGAAAGCTTTCCTGAAATCGATCTTCAAAGCACAACTAGGAGACATATTACGACAACCATAATGCTTAAAAACCTCCTGGCAAAGCAAGATGTTGTGGCAGATCGATCGTTGAGGAACAAAGGCACCCTGGGAATCAGAAACAATCTCAGGAAGAAGCACTCATATACGGTCAGAGATGAGCTTAGTGATGGTTTTGTATAACGTACTGCAGCAAGAGATGGGTCGAAGGTCCGAAGGAGAGGTTGGGAATCTTAGGGATAAGATGAATAGAAGCATGATTAATCTGCCTAAGGATCTTGCTTGTTCTGAAGAAGGAGTGGATAGCATTAGTGACATCTCAACCCACAACCAGCCAAGCTTTCCGAAACAAAAGGGAGTTAAACCCATCCGGTCCAGGCGACTTATTATGATCAATCTGAAAGAGAATCTGCTGAATATCGAGATTAATGAATGGCACCAACAACAACTCAGTCTGCACCTGAGAGGTAATCGGCCCCGAAGCGACAGAGTGATCATGAAAAAGGATGGAAGACGAAGCCCAGTATATCAGTGACGAGGTTCACAAAATCAGCTTGGCGAGTAATCAACAACCCATTGGCATCAGTCAGAGACAAAATTTTATACTTCGAGCGCCTATTCTTGATAGAACGGTGGAAGAGCTCATAGCACAAATCGCCATATTTAATCCAGGACAATTTGGCAAGTTGGGTGAACATGGATTTGAGAGTCTTAGAATCCTCAAGCAGGGAGGCAATAAGCACACTTTCATGGCTGCGTAAGGAGGAACTGAGAGGATCCGAAACCAAATCAGATTGAATGGAGTGAAGATTCTCTTTAGAACTTTTAATTCTGCCAATAATAATCTCAATAGAACCATTACTAAAACGCTTAAGCTTGGATTTAAGAAACTTTAACTTTCTAACAACTTGGAACATAGCAACACCATCCACATTAGTATCCCAAACCACAGAAACAGTAGAGATAAAATCCTCATGATTAGCGAATGCCCCTATTGGCATCGAAGAAACCCTTCAGCTCTCCATTGAAACAGACGAAGAAAGTAGCAGAGATGATACAAGCCATGATCCATGTAATAAGCTTATTAGGAAACTTGAAGAAGTAGAGCAAATGCTCAATAAAACTCCAATGGACCATGTCGAAAGCTTTCCTGAAATCGATCTTCAAAGCACAACTAGGAGACATATTACGACAACCATAATGCTTAAAAAGCTCCTGGAAAAGCAAGATGTTGTGGCGGATCGATCGTTGAAGAACAAAGGCACCATGGGAATCAGAAACAATCTCAGGAAGAAGCACTCTGATACGGTCAGAGATGAGCTTAGTGATGGTTTTGTATAAGGTATTGCGGCAAGAGATGGGTCGAAGGTCCGAAGGAGAGGTTGGGAATCTTAGGGATAAGATGAATAGAAGCATGATTAATCTGCCTAAGGATCTTGCTCGTTCTGAAGAAGGAGTGGATAGCATTAGTGACATCTCGACCCACAACCAGCCAAGCTTTCCGAAAGAAAAGGGAGTTAAACCCATCCGGTCCAGGCGACTTATTATGATCAATCTGAAAGAGAATCTGCTGAATATCGAGATTAATGAATGGCACCAACAACAACTCAGTCTGCACCTGAGAGGTAATCATCCCCGAAGCGACAGAGTGATCATGAAAAAGGATGGAAGACGAAGCCCAGTATATCAGTGACGACGTTCACCAAATCAGCTTGGCGAGTAATCAACATCCCATTGGCTCCAGTCAGAGACAAAATTTTATACTTCGAGCGCCTATTCTTGATAGAACGGTGGAGGAGCTCAGAGCACAAATCTCCATATTTAATCCAGGACAATTTGGCGAGTTGGGTGAACATGGATTTGAGAGTCTTAGAATCCTCAAGAAGGGAGGCAATAAGCACACTTTTATGGCTGCGTAAGGAGGAAGTGATAAGATCCGAAACCAAATCAGATTGAATGGAGTGAAGATTCTCTTTAGAACTTTTAATTCTGCCAATAATAATCTCAATAAAACCATTACTAAAACGCTTAAGCTTGGATTTAAGCAACTTTAACTTTCTAACAACTTGGAACATAGCAACACCATCCACATTAGTATCCCAAACCACAGAAACAGTAGAGATAAAATCCTCATGATTAGTGAATGCCCCTATTGGCATCGAAGAAACCCTTCAGCTCTCCATTGAAATAGAAGGAGAAAGAAGCAGAGGTGATACAAGCCATGATCCATGTAATAAGCTGATTAGGAAACTTGAAGAAGTAGAGCACATGCTCAATAAAACTCCAATGGACCATGTCGAATGCTTTCCTGAAATCGATCTTCAAAGCATAACTAGGAGACATATTACAGCAACTATAATGCTTAAAAAGCTCCTGGCAAAGCAAGATGTTGTGGCGGATCGATCGTTGAGGAACAAAGGCACCCTGGGAATCAGAAACAATCTCAGGAAAAAGCACTCTGATACGGATGAGCTTAGTGATGGTTTTGTATAACGTATTGCGGCAAGATATGGGTCGAAGGTCCGAATGAGAGATTGGGAATCTTAGGGATAAGATGAATAGAAGCATGATTAATTTGCCTAAGGATCTTGCTCGTTCTGAAGAAGGAGTGGATAGCATTAGTGACATCTCGACCCACAACCAGCCAAGCTTTCTGAAAGAAAAGGGAGTTAAACCCATCCGGTCCAGGCGACTTATTATGATTAATCTGAAAGAGAATCTGCTGAATATCGAGATTAATGAATGGCACCAACAACAACTCAGTATGCACCTGAGAGGTAATCGGCCCCGGAGCGACAGAGTGATCATGAAAAAGGATGGAAGACGAAGCCCAGTATATCAGTGACGAGGTTCACCAAATCAGCTTTGGGAGTAATCAACATCCCATTGGCGTCAGTCAGAGACAAAATTTTATACTTCGAGCGCCTATTCTTGATAGAACGATGGAAGAGCTCAGATCACAAATCACCATATTTAATCCAGGACAATTTGGCAAGTTGGGTGAACATGGATTTGAGAGTCTTAGGATCCTCAAGAAGGGAGGCAATAAGCACACTTTCATGGTTGCGTAAGGAGGAACTGAGAGGATCCGAAACCAAATCAGATTGGATGGAGTGAAGATTCTCTTTAGAACTTTTAATTATGCCAATAATAATCTCAATAGAACCATTACTAAAACGCTTAAGCTTGGATTTAAGCAACTTTAACTTTCTAACAACTTGGAACATAGCAACACCATCCACATTAGTATCCCAAACCACAGAAACAGTAGAGATAAAATCCTCATGATTAGCCCAATGATTACAAAAACGGAAGGGAACTTTCTTGCGCACAAAATCAGAAGGGTGCTTGACAATGATGGGAGAATGATCTGAGATATTAGCAATGTCAAAAAGGGTAGAGCTTACCAAAAAACAGTCCATCCAAAGCTCATTAGTGAGAGCTCTATCTAACTTACACCAAATGTTGTTACCATTGCTTTGTTTATTAGTCCAGGTGTAGTTGGCACCGTGAAATTTCATGTCGAACAAGTCTGAATCCTCGAGGAAAGAGGAAAGCTAAGGAGAGACAACAACCGTCCTGCCCGAATCCAGAAGTTTTTCAGATTCATCAAGCACAACATTGAAATCACCCATGACGAGCCAAGGGCAACTAGTAGAAGAGGAGAGCTCCCGAATGCCGTTCCAAAGACCAGATTTGCGGTTCTCGTCATTGAACGCATAGACAAAAGAGATCACAAAATCCTCTAGTTATGGATATCAGGGATCTTGCAGTGGAGAAGTTGAGCAGAGCAACTAAGAACATCAAGTCTGATAGCCGAGGGATCCCAAAAAAACAAAATACGAATCGCATTGACAGATTTGTCATTAGATATATGATTCCAAGAAGGAAGGATCTTGAGATAGAAGCAAGATTGGGAGGGGAGATATATGTTTCAAGGAGAGCAATCAAATTAAGAGAGTGTTTATGGACCAAGTCAACAACGGCTGTGTGCTTAGAAACGTGATTGGCACCCTTCACATTCCAGCAGCCAATGCGTGAGTGACTCATTGAGAGACACTCTTTCGGGAAGAAGCTTGGCCCCTCGAGCCAGATGAAGATCGAATGGTGGTCGAGGATAATTTTTGTGAGACAACAACGGTGGGAGGAGTGGGTGGAGAGTGGAGGGATCAACAGAAGCTGAAGTAGTTGCAGGTGGAATGGGGTTCTACGAGTGTTATAGATTGAGATTTAAGTGAGAAGAGTGATCCAAGATCTGGGTGAGAAATCTAGAAGAGTGATCCAAATTCTATTGTAATCAAGAAATCAATAACACAAGTAGACACGTTCAAATTCTATCTAGTGAAAGCTAGAGCAGAGTGATTTTTTCTTCGAAGTACTTATTGGTATTCGATCCAACACATCCATTCAACTCCGTTTAGGGCAGTAGTTTAAGAAGTCTTAAATGGTAATACGGGGAAAATCAAAGCGTATGAACGTCATAAGGCTTTTTGTACGGCGAAAAACCCCGCACCCACTTTTTTATAACTGGCACCCGCCTTGGGCGCAACCCGGATGCGTCCAAAATGTTTTTAAAAAAACCCGGTTCAGTTTTGGGCGCATCCAGGATGCGTCCAACTTAAACCGGGTTTTTTAAACTTTTGACGGCAAAAAAAAAAAAAAAAAAATTTTTTTTTTCTTGGGCGCAGCCAGGATGCGCCCAAGAATGACCCGGTTCAAAAAAAAAAAATTGGACGCACCCGAAATGCGCCCAAGACGGGTACCAGTTATAAAAAAATGGGTGCGGGGTTAAACGCCCCCTTTTGTATCCTATTCCGGCTAATGTAATCCGAGATGAGTTTTACACTCTATTTCATATTAACAAATGATACTTTGTTTATCCATGTAGTACGCACCTCGAACCCACCTAAGTCCTAACATGTGGAGGCGCCATGTTAACTGGATTATACAGTATGTATTATATACTGTATTTGCTGTTTCAGTTCAGTTGTTGATATTCGATAAATTAACTTTTGTATTATTATTTTTTATAAGACATAATACAAGCAAATCCTATATGATCTTATTTTGGGTTAAGTGAAGATCCGCAGATAGCAGGGTAGTGAGTAGTGACTAGTGAGTGGTTGCGTATTTATAAAACCCAACCTCTGAGTAATGTTTGGTAAGAGTTAGTGTAAAACAATTAAGCAGGCAAATCGATGGAAAGGGCAGTAGAAGAACCGTATGTGTGTCGCAAGTTCCACATCTTGATGTTCCGGTGGTTTGCCATGGGCCACATGACTCCCTTCCTTTACCTCTCCAAGAAGCTGGCGGAGAAAGGTCACAGAATCGTCAAATTTGTGCCCAATGCCCTATTGAGCACTATAATTGTAACAACTACACCCCCTAATTAAACATTAATAAAATACCCTACCTATAAATATCACCTTTTTTCAGATCTGATCTCCTCCTCTCCCCAAATCGATGCTTTCTGCAGTCAAGAATGCAGGCAATGGAGGAAGCGCGTTCTCGGATCTGATCTCCTCTTCTCCAATCTCCCGAAGCACGCAGATCTCCAAGCGCGGCGCCAGCCTCATCATTCCGGCGAGAAGCTACAAGGCGGCGGAGGAAGCGCGTTCTCGGATCTTGGCCGAGTATCCGGCGGCGCAGATCATCTTCCCCTCAATCTGAAGTTCGTTCGTTCGGCGGCGCAGATCATCTTCCCCTTTCTTCTGTTCGCAAGTTCGTCTGGGAGTTTCAATCGCTCCATCTTTCCCTCAATCTTCTCATGTACGATTACGAACACCTTCTCCTCTAAACTGATTTCAATTTCAGATTTGAAACAGAAACAACGCTGGGAAACAGATTTGACGCAGACTGCGAAGGATTTAATCGATTATGAGTCCAATTTCTGATGTTCTTTCCGGATTTCTGTGTTTAGTGTTTCGGTAGCTAGTTTCCCCCTTTTTCTGGTTCTTGTGGTAGTAGATTTCGGCCTAATTGGAAGCATAAGAGCTTACTGTTGTTTAGGTAATTTGATCTTGATGTATAGTTTTGATGGTGCCTGATTGTCTAAGTTTATCTTTGTTGAAACCTTTGTTTGAATACGCAGTAGATCACACTCTATCTACAATTTAGATGGAGCTTTTATGTTAGTTGAATGATTTTTGTTGATTCATGTACCTTAATCGAAGTACTAATTACATCTTGATAGTAATTTTTTCTGGTTATATAATTGCTTTCTTGGAGATAAAGATTGGAGTTGTTTGCATTGCATCCACATATATTAAGTAAGATGGTGATTGTTTGTATTTTAAAATATGAGATTTGATTCTTACATTTCTGCATGACTATGAATATGAAGGTTTATTGTCTTTGTTCTAACTTTGAAGATTATAATACTATGTTTTTTCACATGGTAGTCAAAACAAGAGTGTGAGTATCTGATTGAGCTTGCTAAGCCTCACATGCATAAGTCTTCTGTTGTTGATAGTGGTACTGGCAAGAGTGTTGATAGCAGGTAGGTCTCAGATCCTCGCTGAACCGGTTGCGCTTGACAAAGGCTTGGTTTGGCAGCAAACTTGGCAGCAACCATGGCAGCAAACATTGTAGTACGATTAATAAGGGTGTTTGACCTCTTATTAATCGTGTTGACAACTTCTTTTTAGTATGTGTTGACAATTGTTTAGTGTGTTTATAGTTTTTAAAATGTGTTGACAATTTTATTTAGTATGTTGACAAGTTTTGTAATATTACACGTGTTGTATGTTCTTGACCGTAAATTAGTCATGTTGACAACTTATTTAGTCGCGTTGACAACTTATTTAGTCGCGTTGACAACTTATTTAGTCGTGTTGACAACTTATTTAGTCGTGTTAACAAATTATTTTGTCGTGTTGACAACTTATTTAGTCGTGTTGACAATTTATTATTCTTGTTGACAGCTTATTATTCTTGTTGACAGTTCTATTAAAAATTTTGTTGACAGTTCTGTTATAAATTTTGTTGACAAATCTGTTAAAATTTTGTTGACAACTATGTTAAGAAAATTGTTGACAACTATGTTAAAAAATTTGTTGACAGCTCTATAAAAAAAATTGTTGACAACTCTGTTAAAATTTTTGTTGACAGCAAATGGGGTATTTTCTTATAACTTAAAAAAGTGATGCAAAAACTTAAAAAACATAACAGTTTTAGGGTATTTACCCAAAAACCGGCACAGAATCTCATTCCTCGTACCAAACAAGGCCCAAGTCGATATTAAAGCCCTCAACCTCCACCCACTCTCCATCCCCTACGTTGACGGTCTCCCTCTCGGAACCGAGACGGCCTCCGACATCCCCATCTATATCACGCGCTTCCTCGCGACTGCGTTTGACCTCACGCGCCCCCAAGTCGAGCACGCCAAGCACGAGGCGAGTGGAGAAAAGTTTGTATCCCATCGAGGAGGCGATGCCGGAGGGGTTCGAGGGAAGGGTTTGGTGCACGGAGGGTGGGTTCAGTAGGGTGCGGGTACGGATCCATGTGGGAGTCGGTCATGGGGACCCCTCAAATAGTGTTGGTCCCACATTGGGTGACCAGATACTTAGTACGGATCCATGTGGGAGTCCCACATTGGGACCCCTCTTAAGATAAAACTTATATTATTTTTTAAGATAAAGCACAATGATAATCAATATTATTCTCAATATATTCTCTATATTTTGTAAAAAAAATTTAAAATAATATTATATTAATAATAAAAATTCATATTGAATATTAAACACAATATCTTTCAACAAAAACTACAAAATTTATACAATGTATGACAATTGTCAAGTAAACTATGATAAACTAAGATAAAATAATATATTTTTAGTTTTTTTTATACAATATATTCTCTCTATATTTTTTTATTTTATTATCAATATATATTATTTTTAAAAAATAATTAAAAAATATATATTGGGAATAATATTGATTATCATTGTTTTTTATCTTAAAAATAATATAAGTTTTACTAAAAACAAGTAAAATGATATATTAAAATTAAAAATTCTAGTATATTTTTGAAATTTAAGTATATTTTTAAAAACTTAAAATTGAAATTTTAAGTTTTTAAAATGTTTTAATTATTTTAAACTATCTAACTTTAGTTGTGAATAAATAAGATAGTTTCGATGAAGTCGTATGTGACTCTTCTAATGTCACATAGCCATGAAGTCGTCTGTGACTTGTTGGGTCTGATTTCGGCCCACTAGTTTGGACGGCCCAATCTCGAGTCCAAAGGTCGGGATGAAGAATAAAGTCGTTAAAGATCAGATTTCCCTTGGTGACGTGTGCGGCGTGGACGAGGTGACGGTTAACCCAGCCGAGATTTCTAGGATCTCTTCAGCAGCGGATTAACGGTGTGATTAGGGTTCGCTAGTGAGATATATATAGGACCATGTTACCATTTGTAAAGCTAGGCCATATTAAGCTCTCAATCTCCCTGTAATCTACAGAGTTATATCAAGGATTTGAATTATTAATCAAGTGTTCACCGTATTCTTCCTACGATCGATCTCTTGCACATCATTCCCGACTAGCTGAGTTTGTCTTCTATTAATCTTATCGTTTCTATCTGATTTAATTGTCTAGGACGTCGTAGTATATAGCCTTGTCTAGATTGATTAACCTCATCTTAAGGCAATTTGATCTATTAAGATTATTTGCCCAAAACAATGTCCGCCTTGGAGATGTTTCGATGGTAGGATCTGAGCTTGTTGATGAAGCTCTTTTGGTGGAATTGGTAGTAGTGTTTGTTAGTGGATGCAGATTTTGATGAAGCGAGGCAATCGATTTGACGACGGGTGCCTGAATCACAACTTTAGCTTCATAAAACTTCCACCGCATGTGGAGTTGGTCTTCGAGGATTTGTTGTTGTTGTTGTTGTCTACAGAAGTTGTGCAGTCGGTGTAGTTCACCGAATACTCCATGTTCTTCGTTGAGCGTTTGTATGTCTGTTCACGAAGTCTAGTTGGCAAATCCATCACAAAATTTCAGATCTTTTGATGCTACCAGCGTTGCAAACACAATTCTCTATGATCGGCGTTGCAAGATAGATGTTCCCTTTCTTTTACATAACCCCGATCGTAAATTTAATTCGTTTTAGATTTTTACACTCCAAATAAGATATTTTTAACAAACAAATTCCTAAACCTCAATCTCTCTCTTTTCAAATCATGTTTCCATTCCCTTCGAATCAAATCTTCCAACTTCGTATCTGATTTCTAGACTGGATTCACCTGGTTTCGAGCTTAATTGAAGCTCCTAGCCAGGATTATCGTTCGTTGGTTTCGTAAGCAGGATTTCCTGCTTCACACAATGTGATTTATGCGATGGAAAATTGTGGCTATGAGTGTGACGTGAGAACTTATAAATTATTGATCCGCTGGTATTGCAAAGCCGGGAGGATGGAAGTTGTCCACAAATTGCTTGTTAAAATGGAGAGCAGGGGTTGGTTTAGGATATGAAACGCAAGCCGGAACAAACCGGGTAAACTAAAGGAAACTACTAAACGGGACAAACAGGGTTAATTGATAAAAACAACTATAAAATGCTTAAACCAAGACTTAAACCCATATTCCTGCCACAATCCTCCCTTCTTCAGAGGATCCTTGTCCTCAAGGATCAACAATTTGAGAGCTGTATGATGCGAAGAATATAGCAGAGGCACAAGGAAGAACATCATTAATTGCATAGTCCTTAGTAACCTTTTATGCTGAGCCTTATCATTCAGCCTTGGGCATTCCCCGCCTGGATCAAAGTTGCCAGCAACAACAACCAAGATCAGAAATTTAATAATAGCAGCAGAAGAAAGAAAAGGATTAGAACTGTTTGCCTTCAAAATTTCTTCTTCATGATCAAAGCTTGCATCTCCAACTGCTTCTACACAACTTCCTGCAAAAGATATCATTTGAAATTCACCAATTAAGTCTAAATTCTTGTGAGATTAATTACACCATCATTTATTACAGCTTCTACCATTGGCTAGTGGGGTATAGTATTTATTGTTTTAGTTGTTGGAAATAGAAAGTTATTAGTCCCGGCCAAACTAGGGCTGACCCGCCCTGCCCTCTAGCTTCGCGGGCTTGTACACTAGGTAAAGCCCTATCTGGCCTCTAAGCCCGGCCCGTATTATATATAATTAAATTAAAATTAATTAAAAAATATATATATCAAAAGTCTAGCAAAAAAAATAAAAATATAATACAAGCGTCATTTAAGTCTAACTTGATTGAATCACTTTTCATACGCCTCCTTCGCTTCACTCTCTATACAGTATTTTGGACAAGTTTATTGCATTGTTTTTAAGCATTTTTAATAAGTTTTTTCTTTAAATTTCATTTTAAAAAACGGGCCGGGCTACCCGGCCCAGATAGAGGGTTGGGTATAGACAAGATGTTAAGCCCTACATCCGGGCCTCAGGCTAGCCCGGCCCGTGAAAATGGACTGAAAAAACGACCTCACAAGGCCACGGCCAGCTCAAAGTGGTTCTACTCTTTGTTTCCCTTACTTAACACCAAGTTCAGCACAAGTTGCTTCTTTTTGCCACAAAGAGGGGGATTCTAATTGCACTCGAATTGACTGATGGACGGCTTGAATGACCGTTTTCATTTTCCGGCGGAGCTGACAGCCGCGCGGAGCTTAGCGCCGCGCGGCACTTAACACCGCCCTATTGCTCACGAATTCTGCATTCGTGAGGTTTTCTTAACATTAATTAGGACCGGTTTAAATAAATAAAATATATAAGAGGCGACCGGTTCAGTAATAAATTAAACCGGTTCAGTAATTAATTGTATGGACCAGTTCAGTAATTAATTTTTTGGATATCCGATTTTGAAATGATAATCCGGTCTAGTATGTACAGACATCACGAATGCTGAATTCGTGAAATCTGCAGTTTTGTTAGGAATCTAGGGCTAGGATATCTTCGCATTTCGAGGAAAATCTAGGGCATGGATATGATCGCTTTCTCGAGGAAAAAGGCTCGAAGACATCGCGGAATTAGAATTCGGCTACTTTGCATGCCCTAATTGATTTAGTCGGGTATATATATAATGTACGTGATGGTAAGGTTGGGAGAAGAGGAAGGAAGAGAGTAGGAGAAGAAGAGGAAGGAGGCAGATCCAATTTCCGAGATTTTTTACTGTTGTTAGGATCTCACGAATTCAACATTCGTGAGGTTTGCTTTCACAAATCCGAAGGTTTTTTGTCAGGATTTTATCTGTTTTTTTTAACTTAGTTTCATTCCTCCCGAATCCACAATTCGTGAGGTTCTAATTCAAATTTCTGGATTTTACGGTCAAACTTGTTCTTACGTGGCAGTTACAATTTTCGAGATTTTTTCGACTGTTACAAGCTCACGAATGCTCAATTCGTGATGTTTGGTTTCAAATTTTAAACTTTCAAACCCGGTTCAATACCCGATTTCTCAATTGCCCAAACAGGTTCACTACATCGGGTTCACTACATCGGGTTCACTATTTCTGGTTCCCTAATTCTGAACCGGTTTTTTTATATTTCTATTTTCCACGCTCACGAATTGTGTATTCGGGAACTTTTCTATTTTCCATGCTCACGAATTCTGAATTCGGGAACTTATAAAAATAGTTAAAACTCCGCGCGTCGCCCAACTCTGCGCGGAGCTGACCGACGCGCGGAATTTACAGTCTGACACACACTGCGTGTGTGCAATAAGCCTTCTACGAAGCCAAAATATAAAAGAGAATCAATTCTGTACAACACCGGAATCTTAACCGAATGTATACATGTCAGTGGTGAAGTGTCAAATAATCAGAAACTGTCTAACCAGGAGTCAAATTCCTCCATTTCCTTGGACTTGGTACCAGGACCAGAAACAAAGGATGACTGTTTACTGATCGACTCAGCATTTACCTCTGTTAAGCTAGAAACTGCAAAATTGGCCGTCTCCTGGAGTAGGTCATCAATGTCATTGTCCAAATTATTAGCTGACCTGCTGAATTCCAGATGCCCTGATTTATTGGAAGGAGCTCCACTGATTAAAGATTTCCCAATTGGGAATAAAGATGCAGAAGTTCTATTTGTAGTAACTGCACTTGAAACATCTTTGTCCCTGTCACTAGATGAATCAACAAACTTTGATTCCTCGAATGAGTCCAGCAGGAGGTCCAGCTCTGCTTCAGCAGCTTTTGCATTGAATCTGGGAATTTTGTTGTCACCGAATTTTGTAGATTCATCGAATGAGTCCAGCAGGAGGTCCAGCTCTGCTTCTGCAGCTTTTGTATCAAATCTGGGAATTTTATTGTCAAGTTCCGCTTCTCTGCTTGCTACTATTTTTCTTTCTACCTTGGAAGACCCCGGGATCAAATCATCCACTACACTGCTCTGTTCCACAGAAGTTGAAACAGTCATCTCAACATCTCTATCATGTTCTTCTGAGATTGAGAAACACTGCAACACAAAAGAATTGTTTTAAGAAGAGGGCAATAATTCAATAAATCATGGAGATAATATCTCTTGCAATGATAAACTGACTGCTGGTAACTATGGATAATGAACTTGTGACATTTCAAAGATTATCAAGTAGAAACTCTCTTAAACGAACAAAATATTATTTCTCATAAAAAAAGAAGCAATGAAGAAGATAAATCAAGAAGCACGTAGTGATATAGAAAGGACTACTAGCAAAGATTAGCCCTTGAATATTGATAAGATCTGACATCTTCTATTTGCAAGAATAGCTGCACATGTTGTACAATACTGACTCAGTTGATCGTGTCAGAGGCCTTCCCACTTCATTTGAGTAAAGGAGAGCAGACACATTTCCTTGGATGAAGAAACTCAAAAGGGCCTAGGCTAATCTTAGGTAAGCTAAGCAGTCACCTTCTTAGATTCTAGTTATCATACAAGGTTTTCATTCTATCTTGTTGGCTTTATTTTTATTTATTTTAGAATCTTCTATTTCAAACCACCCAGAGTCAACCATAATCATACATTGAGTTTATAGAGAAAGACTTTTATCTTGTGTGTACTCCAATTTCAGGGGTAAAAATTTGAGTCATTTTCCTTGTACCGCGAAGAGTTATGTCAGCAAACTCGTGCTCAGTGCCTCTGATCAGAATTCAAGAACTCAAACCAAAATTTAAGTTAATTCCAAAGTTTAAGTTTTTTCCATTAGGTTTGTTGGGAAATAGGGCTGGTTTTCCTATATCATTTCAGATTCAGTGCAGAACTTGCCCAACACATGGCCCTCTAAGGGGAAAGGAATCACTCTACATTGGAATAAATCTTTATACTTCTATCCTTTTGGCCCAAAACGTGGGGCGGAGATACATTTTTTAGGATAATAAAACTAAGATTGAGAAAAGACAGAGGCAGAGGTCATACTTCCTCAATAAAGAGTCTTTTGGCAAAACTTATTCTCGCAAAATCTTCAGCATTTGTCTGCAGATTTAGGCTTATAAAGGGTACCTGCAGGTGATGCATCTAATTCAGTAAGCAAAACCAGCACATGGTTAAAATCTTATATCAAGAAAGAAAAACATTCACAATATAGACTCTCCAAAGTCATCTAACCTCTGAGTTTGAAGTTGCCTCATCCTCCATCATCAAAACACCACCAGCCCAGGAAAGGATGTTTTCTCCAAAAACAGGCATGGATCCTAGTCCCTGAGTGAATTCTATTTTTTGAAATAAAAGTCAAGTACTATTGCGTGGAAACAAATGACTTGACCTTCTACTTATATCATAAAGCCTAGATAAATTCTCGAAGTGTTCCCCAAAAAAATTGTACAATTCACCTAAAAATGCCATACTAATGGTGTTTCAGGACTTTCAGGTGAATACCTCCTTGTCACTATAATGTGGGGTTGGAATTTTTATTTGGAAATAAATAGGCACGAACAAGAGCAACACAGCACACACTCCAGTTGCTTCCCAAACACTAACAACAAATAAAAAGTGGCAATACAAGTTCATTTATCTAACTACAAATCTTTATATCATAATGTTGAAAAATCCAAAAACAAATATTGGAGAGTAACCTCCTTGAGCTCCTTATAGATTAAAAGAAGTGCAGATTGGAAAATTCGCGAGAACTACTTCCCTAAACTAAAGGGCAAATCAGTATCATAATCCATATAAAAATGACAACAAATTGCACTAGCTGGAAGATCTCAAATCCGAATATATCTCAATTTACACATTTCAAGTAAAAGAGTATAGTACTGAAGTTTCACTTATTCTTTCTCGGTAGTTGACATTAGGTTTTACATGTTCAAAGGAAGACACAAGAACTTATGGTATCCGATTCAATTTCCACTTCGCATATGGAGAGTTAAGAGAAGGTAAAATTACCAGATAAAATGCTGTCGATAGAATCTGTAAAATTGGCGGGCGATTGTGACAAAGCCTGAGATTTAAGGAAGGCGAAATCGGCCCCTTTGCTCTTTGGCTTAACGACATCTGTCTTGGCAGCGTCAGAGAGCTCGGAATCCATCCCGAAATCAGCATCGTCTTCGTCTGAGTCATAATAACGATCAATATTGGAAGGAAGAGAATTGCCTGGATTGGACCTCTTCTTCTCTCCTTCCTTCTTCAACACCTTAGGGTCTTTGGACGATAGAGAAGATGAAGAGGTTGCGGAGTGCGTGGTGGTTGGGCGGTGAGGTTTTCTAGGCTGGTGTTGTTTTGTGTGGGATCTCTTCGACCTCGCCATTGCCTTGACATCCATCTTCGAAGCGCTCGAACCGATTGCTCTGGAAAGTGGAAACTGAGAGGTTCGAAAGCTGGAGACGAGGAGAAGGATTTGGGTGAAGAGCTGTTCGTTTTGGGCCGAAACGCTGCGTGGTAATGAGATCTGTGGCTACGTATGGGCTGGACTGGATACACTTTTTGGGCCATTGTGTGTCTACTGTCTAGTATTGATTGGGCTAATCTCTACATAATAGTGGCCCATTGACCCTTCGAAGTTTTTAATTAAAAAAATGAGTCTCTTATAATTTTTATTAGTTTTGTGTAACCCCAATATAAACATGCTTATTCTTTTCTTTCCCCGTCACTGCCTCCTTCCTCCTTCCAAATCTCCTTCCTCCTTCAATCTCCTCCAATCTCTCTAGTGATGACGCTCGATTCCGAGTACTTACGCGGGTTAATCGCCGCCGTCCATTCGGTGTTGAAGCACGCCACCTCAATTCCCTGATTCTCCCTTCCCCAGTCGCATGCCTCCCTCTCACGCGATTCGAATCCACTTTCCTGAACAGAAACACCGAATTCGAGCCATGGAGTTTCTGCTGTTGCGATTCCGTCTCACCCGGACACTAAATCGATCGTCGATCTCCACCTCCGGCCGCAAATCAAAGTCCACGAACCCCAATTTGAAAAGTCCTTTTGAGATAAAGACGAAGTATCGGAGGAGAGAGATTGAGGCTAGGGTTAGGGTTGGGAATGGGAGCGGGACGGCGCCGTTTGGAAGCTCGTACTGCTTGATTGACGACGTTGAGGATGACGTTGAAGACGAGAACGACGGCCGGCACGATGACGACGTTGAGGATGCGGATGTTGAAGCGGAGGATCCGGGAGTGAAGATTGGGGAAGGCGACGGCCATGAGAAGATAATGTGAGAGAGAGACGAGTTAGGGTATAGATCCACGCCTATGTCTATCGCAATGGACGATAATCTGTAGGTGTCATGGATTACTTCTCTGGTTGGAGTGAACATCAACAATGGCGTTCTTGCTCTCCTCATTCTCCTTCTGTGTGCCATGCTCCTGCCAGTGCTTCCCTCATCATCAACAACCTCATCAAACCGTGAGGATCAAGCCACTGAAGAAATGAAGAAGGGAAAGCATCGGTTATGACAGACAGGGAGTGCAAAAGTGTGAAGAGCTCCTTCACATTCTTATAAACCTTGGTTGCATCATCGTGTGTTGGGTCGCATGAGTAGCGTTTTCTAGGGCCCTTGCTAAATACAGCCCGGGCGTTTTCTGAATAACGCCCGGGCCCTCGCGTTACGCGAGAGAGCGCATCCTCGCAGAACGCGAGGGTGCGTTACCTCGCGTAACGCGAGGGTGTTTTTCCCTATAAAAGGGGAAAAACCCTACTCGGCCCATTTTTTACATCACACAATATTTTCTACCGCCGCTCTCGCGTTTTCTCCATTTTCAAACTTCTTCTTCTTCCTCTTTTCACTTCAAATCTCCATATAAGGTATGTTTCTTATACTCTTATGCTTTCTAATGTTGTTTCTAGATGAATATATGTTGTTAGTATAGAAAATTGCATATTATATGATGTTTTGATATTGAATGTTGATTTAGAAATGGTTGTATAATGGATGAAAGATGATGATTTTGAATTATGGTTGATGAGTGGATGTTGTTTTATGTTGAAATTCATAAAAAAAAATAGGGTTGCCTGGTTGATGCGTGCAAATTGACGCAGAACGCTACATCCCTCGCGTTCTGCGAGAATCATGCCCCTCGCGTTCTGCGAGAGTCATGTCCTTCGCAGAACGCGAGGAGTTGCCATAACTGGCAATTCTGTTTGTTCTGCAGAATATATGTTTGTGTTTTTTGGTTGTTTGTTCTGTTTTCTGATTTTATTTTCTGCGTTCGTTTATTTATTGATTTTACTTTGTATTGTTTTAGGCAATGTATCGTCCTGGTCGTTCGACTCGTCGGAAAAACAGAGATGCTGTTAGGGAAGAACCCCCGGTTGAAAAACCAAAGGGGAAGGGGAAAGCAAAGAAGAGTCACCCCGTACAGCTCTTCCCAGAGGGACTCCCCGACGTTGAAGAACGTCCCAATCCCAATTGGTCCCAAGGTAGTTATTCAACTGGACAACCGCGTAGTAGTTGGGAGTCATACCCAGTTGGCTGGGACCTTGTTTCCCAAGATAGTTATTCTACTGGACAACCGGGTTGCTGGGACCAGTTTTTTGAACATAATGCAGTTATGGAAGTCGGACAGGGGTGGGCGGGAGGCAGTTGGGGCGGTGGAGAAGGGATGGTTGGACAAAGTTGGGGCGGTGGATATGCCGAGGGAAGTGGACAAGCTGGTTCTTCTTCACACAATCAAGCCCCAGAACCGATGGAAGCAGAAATGGAGGATGAATTTTTTGGGGATGAAGAAGAGGAACAAGAAAAAGAAGGTGATGATGTTGAAGAAGAAGAAGAAGAAGAAGAAGAAGAAGAAGAAGAAGAAGAAGAAGAAGTGGTCGAGAAACGCAAAAGAAAGAGGAAGTCCAAGAAGAATGAGCCAAAGTATGATCCTGAGCTCACTCATGACACACCTGGAGGTCCAGAAGATCCCGAGTTGCTTAAGGGATTTGAAGCACATGTTGCGTTCCACATCCAGAAAGGGGAGGTAATTTAATTATTTATTTATTTTCTGCATTTTCAATACATTGCACATATTCTGCAGACTTATCAGAAAATGCCAGATATATGCATCTTCTCGCAGAACGCGAGAAGTGGCACACTCGCAGAACGCGAGAAGTGTCACACTCGCAGAACGCGAGGAAATGCACATATTATGCATTTCCTGATAAATCTGCAGAAACAGAATTTTTTGAAAATTTGGTCTGCAGTGTGTAATTTTTGTATTTTTCTGCAGTTGAAAGGTCCGATGAAGGCACAACAACGGACAAAGCAAAGCAGTGATTGGCCATTGGACAACAATGACTGGTCAGAGATTCCCGGTGCAGTTGGACTGTCAGATCTACCTGACATGATGTACGAAGAAATCGACTTTCCGTTGATTGAAGCGTTCATCGAACGATGGCAACCGGAGACAAATTCATTCCACCTCCCTTGTGGTGAGATCACTATTGGCCTTCTTGATGTACATATGATTTTAGGCCTACCTATACAAGGGAAAGCAATGACGACATGTAAGAAACTGGGTGCCAAGTTTAGTCATGATGAGATTGTAAAATACTATGGTAGGAAGGGGGCGGAAATTTTTGGAATAGATCCTCATACTTTAGATTCTGGGAGGGTGAAAGTTGAATGGTTTAGAAGGCATTGTGAAAACCTAGGTCCAGAGCGAAAGGGTTTAGGTTGGGTGTTGTATACTGCTTCCTCGCTCTTATTTCCGGACAAGTCACAGAACTTGATTCGGCTTAGATATGGGCCTTTTTTGGAAACCTATGCCCATGCTACGGGCAAATCGTGGGGTTCAGCTGCTTTGGCCCATCTGTATAGGCAGCTGGGGATATGCACACGACAGGGTTGTGCCCAGATGTCTTTCTGTTACACCTTGTTGCAGGTATTATACTTTCTAAGCGTTTAATTTACATACTTATATATATTTTCATATTTAACGTACTTTGTATTTCTTAGGCATGGATCTACAACTACTTCCCACACTTTCGACCTACTGAACGTCCTCGGTGGAGAGCGGAGCAACCATGGGCATACCGGTGGATGCCTAAGAATGTAAAGCTGAAGAAGGGGCAAGTCGGAAGGGACTACAGGGGAGCGCTCGATATTCTTATGTCGGAGATGGTAAGTTTCTGCATTTTCTGGGCTTTCTGCATTTTTGAGTACGCAGCAGTCATTTGTTTGATTATGCAACATTTTCTCGCAGAACGCGAGTTTGGGGCTCCTCGCAGAACGCGAGGATGCACACACTCGCAGAACGCGAGGAAATACAAGTTTCTGCATTTTGTCCTAGTTTCTGCATTTTGTCCTGTTTTACAGACTTGACCAGGCGTTTTTCTGTCATTTTTTTAGGTATGTTGGAACCCGTATGGAGCACAAGACTTCACCGATCCTGAGCTTGCTCCCGCTCTATTTCACGGGGTGCTATCCTGCTGTGACATCACCGAACCACACATGCCTGATAGGTGTCCGAGACAATTTGGGAGAGTGCAGCGTATTCCTAGGCCAGTCATCGAACCGCTCAAAGCTCATAGGTTGAAAAACATTAGGTGTTATAGTGTTTTTTATGACGCCAACCAATGGCTTTGGGAGTCAAGAGATGTTCACTCTTTGTCTCTCGATGATATGGGGCCAGTTGCCTATGCACCACATGAATGCTCCCATGATTACATGGATTGGTACATCAAGAGGACCCATAGGTATATCCGTCCTGCAATCCCTGGGATGATTACTGAGAGACAGGTAATATTAATTGTTTTAGTTTATCTTGCGTTTGTAGTCTTTGTTTGTCTCTAATATTAACATAGAATGAATGTTTACTTGCGTATAGGTGATTGGCCGGGTGTACAATGACATGGACCGGTATCGGTTTGCCACTCCAGAGGATTTTTCTTCAATTCACGCCAATTTGCTACTATGTATGTCAAATCTCGTTCCCTTCCGACCACGAGAAGACGAATAGCCTTTTGTTTTGTGTTTTGGATAATTTTGTTGCTTGGATAATTTTGATGCTTGGATAATTTTGTTGCTTGGATAATTTTGTTGCTTGTGTTTTCAATTCTGTTCGGTTTTTGCATAACCTCGCAGAACGCGAGGTGTACACCACTCGCAGAACGCGAGACGAACCTATAGGAAACAGGGTGCTCCCAGTTGAGATGCACGGTCTGTGGCACGGTTGGTGTCACTCGCGGAACGCGAGTGACACCTACCTCGCAGAACGCGAGGAATGACATTTTCTGGAAAATGTCATTCTTCCTGTTTAAGAATTTAGAAAAAAATCTCCAGTTCAACATTACATTACAAATTCAGCGAATAAAACATAACTTCAACATTACATTTCAAAGGCGGCACATCGATGTGACACAAGATCGTGCAAAGAAATAGCATCTCTTTCAGCGTTTCGCCACCAAGGAGTAAACACATGAGGTAATGGGCAGTTTTCTTCAAGACGCAACTACAAGAAAACAACAACGTTAGGAAGTTGCATATTAGATAGTAATTCATAAGTAGATCCAAAAACTTACCGGAACAAAATGTCTCTCACTCTGAATATAGAATAAGCAGAACGTCGGAAGTGTGTCACCATCTTCTAACCAAGTAGGACGTTGTAGAGGACGGTAAGTGTAGTTAGCATTTTTTCCCACCGTTACGAACACTATGTTGAATGTGGATGCCACAAGGCATCCCATTTCCGGGGTAGCTAGCCAGTGATCTTCTGGAGCCCTTCCTATTCCTTCCCATGTAAGTTGGTGTAAAGCGCTCTCCAAAGTTGCTTGTTGTGGAGGTCCAATCCAAGTTCCTTGAACTAGGTGCCAAATCTCTTTGACCTTAGCTATCATCAAATCTCTTACTTCCCTCCATAAGTGTTGGTTGTCATGCAATTCATGAGCTATTGCTCTAAATCCACAATTTCCATCTCCATTTACCTCAAACCAACCATTCACATGGGTGCGCATTGACGCGGGTATGTGAGACTTGTACTTGCCAATCACCTTAATCTTTGGTTTCTTGAATGTTTCAGAATTAGAAGCATTTATTTGCTTCTTTGGGGGTGTTTCTTCCAAATCTCTAGCATCCATCTCAACATTAGTGTGCTCCCATGCAGACGGTCTTCTTTGCGTTGACCTAGGTTGTTTGTTAGGAGCTCCGACTGGACGACCTCCGGTGTGCTTTGAAATAGCTGGCTCTTTTAGAGGAGTATTTACTTTCCCAATGTCTAAAACAGTTTGTGCACACTTTTCTTGATCATGGGGGCACAATTTCGGAAACGTTTCCTCATAGAAAGTCTGAAAAAGACGTCTTGCCACCTTACTCTTAACTTCCAGTATGCCGGGAACATCAACTTCTTCCAAACTCAAAGTACTCCAGAAAGGGTGCAACTCTGATACTCTTAGTGGTCTTTGCTCCTTCCAATGTCTTACAATCTGATGAACACACATCAACCCATCTCTAATCTTGATCCCGCAGCTACAAAACATATTAAAGTGCGCACCTAATCTCTCCCCCTTCGTGTATTCCTTAAGCAAAAATTCTATGCATTTGTAAGAGACTTTGAACTTCAAGACTTTAAACAAGTCGGCCCCTTCAACAACTGTGAAGCTCTTATTCAAACTCTCGGTGAAAGACACAGTAATCTCCTTAAGTTGGTTCTCCGCCATTGTTTTGTATTCTTTGAACATTGTGTCTAGCCTAGCATTTCCACTTGACAAGTATGACTTCAGACATGAATGTGCTCCTTCAACTCTAAAATGTTCGAAAAACAATAAAATGCAAATACAAATCAGAACCTGTGGATCCTTCTGTAATGTGCAACTCCTCGCGTTCTGCGAGGTATGTACACCTCGCGTTCTGCGAGTTAATACATTACTCGCGTTCTGCGAGGTGTGCATTACAGAAGCTCTTTTTATCATATGTAGAAGGTAGACAGAAATTACAGAACATACCTGTTTGTCGTGTTATTCCCGAGAGTGAAGACATTATCCGTCCATGCTGAAACAAGTCTTTCTTTGTAACGGTTTAGCCAATTCATTCTCACGTACTTCAATACGGTTGGATAAGCTCGCCATTCGTCCTCAAGTTTCTTCAAAGTACTCTTGTAATCTTCTTCAGTGGTTTGTTCGAACACGTTATAATAATCATTTGAAATATGAACCCCCAATGCTTGTGTGCCCATAGCTATCTTCGCTCTCGCCTCTATGCTCTTCCTTACATGTCGCCTACATAAGAGAAACTTTGCATTTGGCCATAACTTGTCTGTTGCATTCATAAGAGCCATCTCACGGTCAGTGACGAAGCAAGTAGGCGATGCTCCTATTCTCAAATACATCGTCTGCAGCTGCTGCAACGCCCAGAAATAACTATCCTCGCTCTCAGCCTCTAACCATACCCCGCACACAACAAAATTCTTCCATGTAGAAGTCAAACCGACTATCTCCGGGAAGGGAACATTGTACCTTAAACCAAAATACAGTAAGATAAATACAACATAAAAACAGAATGATAAATACTTACATGTTCGTGCTATAAGTCGAGTCCATCAAAAGGACATATGGAAACGCCTTTAAGAGTTTCATTGATTCGGGGCTAGCAAAGAACAAGTACCCTATTATCGAAGGATTCGTTGCACTTGGCCTATACTCCATGAAGTAGTTGCTCTCTTTGCATTGGTGAAAGAATTCTTGAACCACGGTTCTACCTTCCATTTCCTCTTCCCTTATATGTCTTACCAAATTGTACACTTGGTTCTTTTTTGTGCAACTTCCGGGATCCTTGTTTATCTCAGTGTAAATCTGATTTGGAGAACAATGTGAAAGTACCATCTCACGAATCTTTTTCTTTTGATCCGGGGTTGGCCTCCCGGCAAATGCATTCCCGACCAAACTATCTCCAATAGGATGGTTGTGCAAACCACAAACAACCACTAATCTCCAATTCTCTTCAACCCGGTTCTCCATGAGCTTCAACTGAAATTTACACCCCGTTTTCTTGCTCTATGTGTTTGATCTAACACCGACACCTTTAGGCCTATGGCTTCCCCCTTTCTCACAAATGATTTGAATCTTACCACTTTGCCCCGGTTTAGATGGTACACTCCTTCCAATAGAGATCATAAACTTGTGTTGCTTTGCAACATTCAAAGCCCACAAATGACCAATCTCCTTAGAGGCAAACACTTGCTCCGTAGTGAAATATTCCGAATAATCCCTAGAAACAACCTCTTCCTCACATACGGGACTATCAAACTTTGGTGCAGTGCGTAAAGAGGGAAGAAAACACATCTCCTCTCCTACGTTTGTTGGTGGGTTAGCAAAATGTGAATCAAACGCATCATAGCTTGATGGTACCTCATATGTACATGGCAATTCATAAGTAGATGGCACGGGCAACTCATAAGTAGATGGCACGGACAACTCATAAGTAGATGGCACAGGCAATTCATATGTAGATGGCACATGTTGTTCATATAAAGATGGTTGATGATAATATCCAAAGTGGTCAATCCCTAAATCAAATGACGGTGGAGAACATGGCCTTGTATTCCGGGAGGGGTAGTTGTAGTCATTCAACTGGATTGCATTCAATCCAGTGAACAAAGAAACATTCACCTATACACAATGCTTCTGTTAATACTCTGTAATGTGCAACTTCTCGCGTTCTGCGAGGGGGCACATCTCGCGTGACGCGAGTGGCTTCCTCTCGCAGAACGCGAGAAGTTGCTATTTCCTGAAACTAGTCATTGAACGGGATAATTTAACATAACATGAGTTCCTACATTAAAAACCCTTAAAACCCTAAAAACATGAACACATCTAAGTTTTTGACATTATATGCAAAAGTCATCTCTTCAACACTTACTACTACTACATTTACCATGAAATACAACATAATAAGTTCATTTTAGCTCTTAATGGTGCAAAACAAATTAAAATTCAAAAATTAAGTAAGAATATTACCTCATTTGCATGGTAACTTGATGAACCATCATCTCCATTCTCTCCTTTGTTGAATTCCTCTTCATCTTCCATTATTTTAGGTGTTTTTAGAGTGTTTTGAAGTTTGAAGGTTTTGAAAATGGGTTTTAATGGAGGGTGAAAGAGGTGAAAGATGATAAAAAATGTGTTAGGGTAGGGTTAATAGGTGTTACGGATTACTTAAAATAAGGGGGTAGTTATTACAGTTAGGTGGGGACAAGACATGTAGTAATGGCGCACAACAACGTCCATCTGACATGCTAATCTCGCGTTCTGCGAGTACCCATACACTCGCGTTCTGCGAGGACACGTACACTCGCGTTACGCGAGATTAGCATGCATGTAATTAACCTAATTTTTTGCTAATCTCGCGTAACGCGAGTGTACGTGTCCTCGCAGAACACGAGTGACCGGGCGTTGTTTGAATAAAGCACCGGGCTGTATATAAGAACCGTGTTTTCTAGCCATTAACATTGTGATAATGTTGAGTGAGAACGCTTAAGAGAGGCTGTCTGTATACGACGGCTTAGACGCTGGTTACACTTGCTTTAAAAAAGTTTGCAATTATTCAATTGCAAGCAAAATAGATCGGTGTTCAGCCCAAACTTTTTTGCCAGCAGCGCTGGTTTTGCCTCAATGAATAATTGAAGCCTTTGTATAAGGCGCTGGCAGCTGGCGTCTTATGCAATTTTTTTTTTTAAGTTGTATTACACTGAAATGCTTATTTTTTAACCCCTCGTTTTCCAAGCGTCTCTTATACGAGGGGTTAAAAAAAATTATATGTCTTATACATAAAAATTTCAAAAAAAAATATTTTCAGCTTCGGACGAGACTCACACATAAAAAAATTACCGAATCTGTGAGAAGTGTCTATAATGGGAATTTGTTTGAAAAGGAGCCTACGTCGGGAATATTTTTCGAAAAAACGCCCATTTCAGAAAAAAATTCAACTATGTTGATTTGTTGGTGGAATGACACTTTTTATATGAATTTATGAGTATAATGACACTTTTTAATGTGGTTTTACAAATATAACGACACTTTTTATTTGGTGCTAGGAGTGTAATGACACTTTTTAATTGTGTAAATGACAATTTCTATGAATATACTATAATGACACATTGTATTGATATAATGACATTTTTCATGTGAGTTTGTGAGTGTAATGACACTTTTATTCGATACATAAAAGTGTCATTTTAGACCAAAAGTGTTATATGAAAACAATATGAAAGTGTCATAAGTTTGAGAGTGTCATTAATTTGACAGTGTCGTTAATTTAAAAGTGTTATTAATTTAAAAGTGTTATTAGTGTAAAAGTGTCATTAATATAAAGTGTCATTAGTATAAAGTGTCATTAGTATAAAGTGTCATTAGTATAAAGTGTCATTAGTATAAAAGTGTCATTAAAAAATAAGTGTCATTAGTCGGATCGTGTCAGTAAAAAAAATAAGTGTTATTAGTCGGAAAGTGTCACTAAAAAAATATTATTAAAATAATTAGAAAATTGGGAGAAAAACTTGGTGGAGGGGGTTAGTTTTTAAGGGGGTTAGTTTCTTAATAAAAACTTTACACAAAGGTCATTTACCCTACTCACCGACATAATACACTAAAACTAAATTATTTATATAGAGCTATATAAAATATGAATCTGGATCAGGTCATAATATTTATTGTGTGAATATGTCAGCGACATGCACTCTCTTCAGTAATGACATGCACACGCGGGGTGTGTGCATGTACTTTCACATATTATCATTACTGAAGAAAGTGCATGTCAATGGCTTAATTGTGCATTCATTCGCATATTCGTACAATAATAATTATTTTTACCTAAATCTTTTCCATAAAATATACCACGTCATCTTTCCTATATGAGGTCGGATACGGTGAGAATAATTAATACTACCTTGTTAAGAAATGTTTGTTATTTTAGCAATTTACACAACTATTAAGAAATGCAATGATGAAGCTAAAATCCTACTTACTTTTTCTCAAATTTTCAAAACAATTATTACACACCTCATTTTTTTACCAATCAATAAAAAGACTTTGCATAGATTATATCAATTTGTGCAACTTTCAATACTAAATCATTACCTACAACTCTAAAATGACAAATATTTCTTAACAAAAATTTAAAGCTAGAATGACAAATAAATCTTAACGGAGGGAGTATGGTATGAATATACAAATTTTTCATTTGAATGCACAACCTTCTATATTCCACTACTAGAAAAGGCGTCGATTTGCGACGCTTTTTGGATGGGTTTTCGACGCCTAAAAGTGTCGCTAATAATCATCTCGGCACTTCGAAAAAGCGGCGAGATTTTCAGCGTCGGTAATGCAATCTCGACACTTTTTTCCGACGACAGGGTCGACACTTTTTATTATCGCTAAATTGTTATCGACGTTTTGTTATTTTTTTGTTGACGCTTTTTCGGCATTTTAAAGCGTTGAGACCTCTTTAAAACGTCGACGCTTTACATTGTCGACATATCTTCTCGACACTTTTAGTTAAACAGTTCATCCTACGTTGAGTCGTCGACGCAAAAAAGTGTCGGGAAATTTAACGATGTCGACGCTTTTATAGTAAAGCGTCGGTTGTTGATCTTGTATTTAAAAACGACATGCATATCCATGTATTTCACCAAAAATCACCTGTATTTATACAATACATCAAGCTCTTGAATAAAAAAACAGTCATATATTAACCAATATCATCGCTCAACACAAAAATTCCAAAACAATAGCCTATTCAAAGGCTAAATAATTCTAACAAGTAACTAATTACTTTTCTAAACCCATTGATCAAACCATAGCGTATTCAAAGTCGAAATAGTCTAAGAAGTACTAATATTCGAACTTGCATTCAGTTAATGTTCTAAACTGATAGAATCGAAACATTCAGATTCATGATTTACTTGAAGAGATCATCTATCCATGTGAGTACTATTACCACTTGCTGCTGAAGCGACCTGCACAAATTCAGAAATAGAGTCAAAATTCAGAAATTCTCCAAGAAAATACTTTCTAAATCCTGGCACCAATTCCTAATGTCACATTTATTATGCTAAAATACTTGATTTATACTACTACTACGTGCCTCATGAATTCCTGTCACTATATAGTGATTGGACTTTAAGCATATGCCATTGTCAAACAAATCTGTACAGTCTTCCTACATATCTTATGATCATATATTTTTGTTAACCTGTTTTCTAATTATTTGTCAATAATGAGGAAAGGAAAAACAGTTCAACTGCTTCATTTCTTCTTGTCTGCTGACAAAAAGACATTGTTATTGACTTCATGTCCCAAAATTTTATTCTTATTTTTGAATTTCTTGCTTCATCTTAATTTATAAGTTTATCCTAGTATGTACGCACTAGAAAATTTTATCCTAGTATTGACTTCATCTTAATTTATAAATTTATAAGTTTATCTTTGAATTTCTTGCTCCAAGAAAATACTTTCTAAATCCTGGCAAAAATTCCTAATGTCACATGTATTATGCTCACAGAACCTGGTTCATCAGTAACTAAAGTTTAGGGCAAAATAACATGATACAGAAAGTAATAAACAAACATATGATTATATGATCTAATTCTGTTTTGATTCCTCCACTCCCACCTCAAACAAAAGTAATATGCATTCTAACTGAAGATCAAATACTGACAGTAAAGATGCCCAAGTTTATCTTTGACAGTAATGAAATGGTCGTAGTCCTTATTTATTTTTAGGCCAAGTTTATCCCTGAATGCTACATGTAGTTCTTCATAACAGAATTGCTAAGAAAGATAATCAAGCAATAGAGTCTTAGTAAATGAAAATAAATATATACCTGAGAATTAGGCCAAGAAAATGATGCTTGAAGAGTATTAAAATAAATACATACTTGAAAATAAATACATGTAGTGCTACTGCATACACACTCTCTGCTTACATTTTGTGTTTATAGCTTCTTTCAACTTTTAGGACCACTATTTAGTTTCCTGTCTACACTCACAATTCCTTTACAGTTTTTGACTCTCATCCTCACAAATAATATTCTACACATAGTTGTTTTAACTTTTAAGTACAGACGTAGAAGGATAGATCAATTGAAAGAAAATGAAAAGCATACTTATATGCTGAGATTTTCCAGAAACATACCATCATCAAGATGTTTCTTTCGGATTCTCTTAATATGCCGTAGATTTTCCAGTGGGGCCGCTTTGTTCAACTTCCTAAATGATGGTAATTTTGCATAAGCAGTTATGCATGTGTCTCTATATACAAAGCCGAAACCAGAAACAATATTTTGCTCTTTTTTGGAGCTCTAATATCAACTTCATGATCAGAAAGCTGATATATAGTGCATATTCTAGCTATCTGCAAATGCATATATGCTTAACCAAATTACAAAAAAAGACTATAAATGACTGACATCATATAATTCATTAAGGAAAAAGTGTTTTTTATATCATACCCATTAAATGAGAAGATTGGAACAAACCTGACCATAGCATGTGCAAATTTTGGGTCAATCAATGAAGCAATAACGTTAACTGCATTTAAAAGAAAACCAAAGTGAATGAACATGAGATCTTGCTATGATACTGAATGAAATAATGTGACTAACAGGAGCACCCTGGTAAAGATGGGAAATAGGAAAGGAAGAGAGAAAATCATATTAATAGATGATCAAATTAGGATGCCCATTCTAACTTTTAAGCCCAGCATAATTATATAATTGTTTAACCATACAATGAAGTCTGGATGTTCTTCAGCAGACACAAAGTCTTTCCACAGAAATATTATAGAGATAATTTCTATAACATCTGGTAAGACTGTAAGAGGCATAGGTTGAGAAGGATGTCACATATATATAAGTAGAGAGAATCTCAGCATACAAGTATGCTTTTCACTTTCCTGTCTACACTCATAATAAGCTTCCTTGCAAGGAATTTCAGACGAATTTTAAAGAATTGCTGCCATCAAAGATGTCACAATCTCAGGAGCAGTTTAAATATACAAACCAAAAGCCTAGTCAAAACAATTTCATAAACTCTCAAGCAGTAAGAGTTAGTCAGATTACACACCAATGCAAACTCGAACTCACTACTGAAGGCTAGTTCATGTTTTCCCTTTAACATAACAAAAAACTGATGCAATATGAAAAAGCAATCAACTCCAATCCAAATTTCATTTCAATATGTACAAAAACACACACAGCAACTCAAAGAGTTTATCAGTCAAAGAAGAAATCACAGCGACATACCTAAGATCAGAAGAAGAAAGCGAAACTTCACCTCAAAACATAATTGAAACAAGACTAAACATTTGTGACTTGTGAGGGATTGAATCCAGCCAAGGCCGAGAACAGAATCATATTTTGAAACACTAAAGTAGTAAATTCTGTAACAACAACAGTTTACAGCAGCTGCAAACTAGTCATGTAACACTAAGAGAATTAATTCAAGAAAGGCCGAAGGCAATCAGCAGATAACTGAACCAGAGGAAAAGAAGAAGTAGGAAAACAGTACCTTTGCAAAGTCTGGTTGGGCAACGCAGGCAGAGACGATACCGGAGATGGATTCGCTGAAACGCTAAAAACGCAGAATGAATTGCAAATTGCAATGGAGGTTAGGGCAAGGCTGTATGAAGCCACACGTTGAAAAATTGAAGGTGCATAAATTGACATGGAGGGAGAGTGATTGAATTCGGAGGTATAGAAGGAGTAATAGGAAAGTTGCGTGAGAGATTACTTGTATTCTTCGTTCGCGGCGATGGAGTTTGGGACAGAGCGAGATGAATAATGGTTTTGGGAAGGAGGTTCGTCGTCGCTGGAGAGGAGGGACAGAGCGAGATGATAGATGGCTGGCTCAGGGAGAGGAGATGGACATAGCGACTAGCGAGGAAGGGATTCGTGGAGAGGAGATGAAAGGGTTTAGGGATTAAAATTAATAACATAAGATAAGTATCGATCCTTTCTTATCCATATCCACAAATTTAAGCAGGATCGACACTAAAAAGCGTCAAGGAAAAGTGTCGAAAATTGAGACGCGGAGCAAAATTCTAAAGCGTCGAAAACCGATGCCTTTTCTAGTAGTGTTCACATGCACAACCTTCTATATTCACAACACAACCCTTTACATTCACATACACACGCAGACATGTGCATGTATTTTTCATATATTGTAAGACATGCACACATATGCGGGTGTGCATGTGAATGTAAAGGAATGTGCATGTGAATATAGAAGGTTGTGTACGTAAATTTTCCATTGGTAAAATAATAATTCATTCTCACTTGAATTTTTTCCTTCCTATATAGGTTAAAAATCATGTGTGAATGGCGTATTGTACGAATGTACGAATGGTTGTATTCACATGCACATTCCTTCATAAGCACACAAACACGCAAGTATGTGCATGTACTTTTCAAATATTGTTAGACCTGGCCAAACTAGGGCCGGCCCGCCCGGCCCTCCCAGTCTGCCCTAAAATTTGGGAGGATACAGGTAGAGTATTTTACCCAAAAGGGCCGGCCCTGCCCGACCCTTTTTTAAAGTTGGAGGATATGGTATCGGAGTAGGGCCCTGAGGGCCGGCCCTACCCAGCCCATATTATATATATATATATGATGAAGATGGATCAGATGCGAGTACTATTATCTCGGCATAATTTTTTTTATTATGTGTTTTTGGAATTTTTTTGTTGAATTCGGTTATGAGGATTGTTATGTAAGCATGCATTTTGGACCTTTTTAGTTTTTAGCATGCGTTTTTGGATGGTAAATTGCTTGTAAGCACTAAACAGGTTTGGAATGTTTTAGTAACACGGTTTAGCACGGTTTCTGATATTTAATTTCTTTGTGTAAGTAGTTGAGGGCCGCCCTGAGGGCCTTCCTGAGGGCCCTTATGGGAGGATATGAGTAGCAGAATTGTCCCATTTAAATGGGAGGGTTTGGCCCGGCCTTGGTAAATGGGTAGAATTTGGAATTAGGCTATGCCCTAGCCCGACCCAAGCCCTAGTTTAGTCAGGTCTACATATTGTCAAAGACATGCACAATCTGCAAATTAAATGTGCATGTATTTGCATTTATTTATGCATGTCGATGTGAAAAATTATGCAGGTGAATTTTTCATTCGTACATGCATACAATAATAATCCATTTATACCTGAATCTTTTCCTATAAGTTAAAATCAATGAACATACAAAATTTAGGGTTTGATAGCAAAATTAAAACATAATGTTCAAAAACTATAATGTAAAATCAATGAACATACAAAATTAAAGCAATGCACATGCATCCCAAAACCACAAATAGATGTGAAAATTTCTCATAAAATTATTATTTCTCATAAAATTATTATTTCTCAGTGTAACAAGTTTTATGACCGAAATGGAAACCTAACTATAAATGCACGAATACTACAATTATCATGATCAGGCAGCATCTTGTTTAAAACCTACAACCGGACACCAAGTATATAAAGCATAAGAAAAAAAATATAACATACATGCTCCACAAAAATCATCTTAATTTGTCACCTTGATGAAATTTCATCAGCCGGACTTCCCCATCAATATACAAAGAGGTTTCAAAGAAACCCTTATTACAAGAGAAAAAAAACGTAAAATACAAAAGTTAGTCATTGAATCATCAATACAATTCTTATTTGCATCCTCTCCTAACGAGAATATATATAAGAGAGTAGGTTAGGATAAAACATAGGGCAAAAAACAATGACACGTACATCTTAAATACATCAACACCCTCCGATTCCCGCTACGAATATGAAATAGAATAAACCCTATTTCATACACGTAACGAGAACCATAGGTGAAAAACTATATATAACGTTACGCATCATCATTTAATTTCCCCATGATAATAATGATAATTATGGACAACAAAAGGGGAAAATAGCAGCAGAGGAAGATGTTGGCCTCCCACTACTACTACTATTGTGATGATGCTCAAAGGAGATGATCGAAGAAGGGTATTGAACGACATCGTTTTGCTTGCTATGATGGTTGAGCTTGAGTGACATGGGCCCGGTTCCGGCGCACTGACGTGGCTGAGTCTGGTAGAACACTTTCGAGACGACGAGCTCGCCTTCTTTCTCCTCCTCGTCGAGTCCAAGATGATATTGGTGCATCACCCAGCTGGTTTTTTCGGGTTTTTTCGATTTCCCGTAGTTGGTGTAAAGGACTAGGATCTTCTTGTAGCCCTTGATTTTTCCCGTGGAGATGACGGGTCGGGTCTTGCCCGTTTTGTGCCAACGGGTTTCGGACCCGTCGTCTTCGGTGTGGACCTTTCGACGCTTGCGGGTCCCGGTTGTGTAGGCTTTTGATGGGCGGTGGAAGAAGTGCCGGACTTGCCCGTCCTTGTTTACACCTATGTTTTACATTAAGTTAGTTATGTACATTATTATGTATGTGCTTTGGTTTCATACAATAGTAAGCTACGTTGCTATCAAACCCTAAATTTGATTATGGGTGTCATTCATGTATGAGTAGATTTAGGTGGGAGGTCTTATATTTGTTTAGGCCCCAATACATGAACAAGCTAACTACAAATGATAAAAGCATATGATTAATCTACTTCACTTTAGGTATCAATTTTTTGTAGTCTTCAATCTATAAAATGGATCCATCATCCTATTTATTGACAACCCTAGCTAGTAACCAAGTTAAAATATAAACATTTATGAAAGAAGGGAAAATGGTCTATGAAAACTTAAATGAGAATACAAAAGACGTTCACAGACGTTATGACTCATTCACACGTTTTGATAACGTTCCTCATCTAAGTCCTTATCCTGACAGAAACAGAAGACTAGGTGAGTGAAGAACGAACCTGGGAGCTTCTCGGGGTGGGTGTAGCAGATGCCATTTTCACCTTCAAGTGTGGGAATGAATTCATCAATGAGAGGGTGAAGTTTGTGACGAGATTCTGGCTTCACCTTCCCTTCTAAATGCAAAAGAATCTCTTGATCCGTCGGATCGAATCTTACTCCCGCGGGTAGTCCCGGCAACTCATTTATCCTCCCCCCACCCTACAAATCAAACCTTATCACTTTCAAATTAACTTCAACAAAAACAAATCAATCTTCATAACTACTACAAACCTGATCTTGAACATTAGTATTGATCTGGTGGCCACAAGAAGGACAACTCCTAATGGAACTGCTTTCATCACATAATTTCAGGGATTCTGCATTGTTGTTAGTAATATTAGTGTTATTCCTTGAAGGTGATGAAGAAGACGAGGGGATCTTTTCCACGACAACGTCGTTGGTGCTATCGTTACACCAAGTCATATCAGTTGAGCTATGTTAGTGCATGATATTGCTCGATTTGGGAGGGGTTCGACCGAGATCCGAAAAGAGAGAACTTAACCAAAGAAGAAGGAAGGAAAGAACAAAGTTGTACGTGTATGTGCTAGCTTTATCTAATAAAAAGCCAGCAGGTATATAGCTCAAGTTTCAGTTGTGAGTTGGGAAGGAATAGAATTCCATTTCCATGACCTTGCTTTTTTGTTTGGCTTAATTGGTTCTCCTCCCAACCTCACCAAGTATATTTTATGGGTGTGTATAATATAAAAAAGGAGACCCAACTCACAAAAAGTGACCTATACAATAGGGTATATTACTATATGTGAGTACTTACTGTGTGTGTTAGATACAAGGATTGATATTGCTTGGTTTTCAAGTTTCTAGGGTGTTGTTGTAAGGGGATGTTTGTGTGGTGAGGAGGAGTACCCGATCTATGCAAAATACAACAACTAGCTGTTCAAATGTTACATTTTTACTTAAATTAGTCCTGCCCTAAAAACTATAATACTTCGACCTATAACTTTGTTTAACTGTAGATGATTGAGATCAAGTCGAAAATGCATGAACTTGATCTATTCTAGTCTACGGTTGGTTCGGTTTGAGAGTATGAAAATTGGAAACCAAATAAAAAGGAAATATAATATGAAGTTGGATCACGATCTTATCCTGCGAATATACGAATACATGGACATCCTTCTGAGCACATGCACACGCAGTCACGCATGTGCATATATTTTTCATATATTGTCAAAGACAGGAATGCGCACATACATATATATATATATATATATATATGCAAATATACATGTATTTATGTCTGTATGTGCATGTGAATTTTATATTCGTATATTCGTAAAATAAATATCATTCTCACATGAACCTTTTTCATATATTATTTGTAATTAATGATAAATCTGAATTAATCACGTATATTTTTTTATTTTTCTTTAATTTGCTCAAAATACATGTACATGTATTCTATTACGTATAAGTAAAAGAATTATATATGCTAGATCGTATAAGCTTGTGTTACTTGATGTCGTGGTCAAATTGTATCTTGAATATACATTTTGTTAAAATGTAGTCCGTAGAGTGATTAAATAAACGTAAAGAAGGTGGTATTTGATGAAAACAAGCTAAGGTAAGAGAGAGATAATGTGTATGTAAAGTTGAGTAAAGATTGGGCAACCTCCCCTTCTTTTGGGATCAGTATATGTTCAGTTCCGGTGTCATACTAGAGTATGCATAAAGTTAGGAACCTAAACCTCACAAGTAATTGCTTTTAACTATATTCTATATTTTTTTTCTTAATCTTCAATTATTTTCTTCATCTAAACCAAGAAACCTATTACTTAGCTCTCGTGTATTAATATATTTTGCACATCTTACTGATTGATGGCTCTCATGGTATATATATTAGTATTGTTTTTGATATACATACTCATTTTTCTGGATGTATCAAAATGATGCTCCAATATTTATATCACTCATATACTCTAATACCAAAATATATATATATATATCTATTTGGGTCTATATCAGGATTATATCAAATACAATGAGACAGGAAACATACGTGAGCACTAAAACTCGTCCGATATCTAATACCAAAAATATGTATCTATCTGGGTCTATATCAGGATTATATCAAACACGTACAATGAGACACGAAACATACGTGAGCACTAGAACGCGTCCGATATAGTGCTTTTTCTATGAGGTTATAAGAATAAGGGGTTTGATTCCGGTGAGGATGGATCCTAATATGAGGACCGAGGATGATGCACACAAACGTTATAACTCATGCACACACGAGTTATAACTAATGCACACACTGTGTGCATGTGTCACATACGGTGTGCATCACCAAATACTGTGTGCATGAGTTATAACGTGTGCATTAACTACTCCCTCCGTCCCTTAATGTTTGCAACATTTCCTTTTCGGGCGTCCCAAAATGTTTGCAACATTCATTTTCTATCCATTAATTTTTCTCCATAATACCCTTACTTTATTTATTTTATTCATATTCTAAAAACACTTTATCAATCAAATCAACCATCTATATCATCTTTTCTATCTAATTTCCACCATTACTACCTTTACTCAATATTTTATTCTTCTTTTTTATCTAAAAACACTTTATCAATCAAATCAACCATCTACTCAACTTCTTTTTTCTTCTTCTCTCCACTCATCTCACTTTTCTTAAATATTGTGTCATTCCCTTAATGTTGCAAACATTAAGGGAAAGAGAGAGTATAACGTTTGTGTGTATCATCCTCAGTCTTTATCTAATGATCCATCCTCATAAGATCTTTTCCCAAGAATAAGGGTGGTTTTGAAAATCATTCTATTACATTTTGTTTAGGATTGGATATGAATATGGATAAATAATTACTTGCTTTAAACAAGAACTAAATTAGAAAAAACTTAGATTAAAAACTTGAAAGAAACTTAATAAATGAAGCAAGTAGATACTCCGTATGCCTCAGCAGGCAAAGTCTCATTGTCAACTTGAAACCTTCAAACTCACCAACTAATATAATGCTTAGTAAACCCCCATTTACTCGTTGCAGTTGCTCAGTTCTTATCATCTTATTTCTACTCTTCAAATTCAAACTTATAACTAACGTTGTATTTTCATAATTAAGAGGCTCTCGAATTAGAATTACATACAAACATACGTATCATATAGGTCATAATATAACCATTTTTTATGTTTCTTGTGTTACGTTGTGATATGTAGGACCAACTTGTACGTTACTTTTAAAAGTAAGCAATGATCGACCAATTGCCGCAGTCTAATCATTGTTTAGTTACCACACTCAATAAATACATTTCGTTACATTAAGAAATTAGACAAGGCTAAAAAAGTTTACTCACCTGGCTTTTGAAAAGATGTACTCCCTAGTAGCATGGGCTTGATGAGTTGGGCTACACCTCCAGGCCCATATTCTTTAGGGGCTTGATGAGTTGGGCTACACCTCAGGCCCATATTCTTTAGGTGAGTTAGTTGTGATTTTTTGGTTAAAAGAGAGGTGATACTTTCGAGACTTTTATAGAAAAAAATTTACTTTGTCACCAAGCGAGGCGTAAGAATACCTCTCACATCATCCAAAAGGACAGGATACACCCAATCGGGCGGAAAATCTAACATATGAGAACCTAAAGGAAAATCAAAAGAAAAGGTAGCAAGGCAGTCAACAACCACATTTGCTTTACGAAAAACAAAACGAAACTGTGGGTCCTAGTTTCTACTGAAGAAACCCTGCACCATGGAAGAAAGACTAAAAAGGGGGTGACATCTCTCCACAGGTTTGGAAAGCAACAGAAAAGCAACCCACAAATCTGTTTCTATCAAAACCCTCTTGAATCCCCTATCCCAGACAAGCCTGAGACCCGTCAAAATTCCCCAAATTTCCGGCAAAGGAACCAAGCACATACCAACATGATGCACAAAACCGCAGACCCAATCACCATCCGAGTTTCGGAAAACACCTCCAACACCCGCCAGGCCATCCACGACCCAACCATCCGTGTTAAGATTGATCCAGTTTTCTTGGGGCGGGTCCCACTTTACCAGGGGCGTCTCTTTGGGAGTGTGCTCTAAAAACTAGGGATTGGCAATAACTTTTTGGTAGTCACTGTAAACATTGAGAATAAAATCCGCTTTTGTCCCCAACAAACTTTTCTCTTCTGAAAACCCACATATTCCTCCATTTCCATTAGTACCAGATAGTGATCGCGAACAAGTTGGCCCAATCAAAATTGTCCTCTTTGGACTTAGGGTAGAGGAGGTTAGATCTGATCCACACAGCAAGCCCATCATTGAAGATGGTGGTCCAAGAGAGGGGAGGCTGCAACTTGGCCCAAATATTTCTAACTTCAACACAATCACGAAACAAATGAAGGAGGTCATCGGGCTCACTCTGGCAGTACAGGAACTTATCATCATGACTCATATGGCGACGAACCCGTTCCGAGTTGGTGAGAACACCCCCACGAACGAACATCCAGGTGAAGTATTTGACCCTTTCCTGCACTTGTAACTTCCAGATCTTGCAAAACAGAGGTTTGTCGACTTCCTCGGAGGAACTTTGCGAGTGAATCAAATCATACGTCGACGCAACTGAGTAATGGCCATTGGAGGATCCCATCCAATTCATCGTGTCTGGGTTATTGCCATCCTCACTGATAGTTGTAGCCGCCAGCTTCAGGGTGACAAAAGTGGAGAGGATGTTAATAAGATCGTCCCACTTCCACCCCGCGTCTGGAGTCCACAACTGGCTAATCGTACAATCCTCCATCGAAGCAGTAACGATCCCAGTAGCCATGGTAATCAGGCTTTGATCAAAAAGCCATTTTTCCTTCCAGAATCTAATGGAATGCCCATCACCCAAATGCCACTTCGTACTCCTTCACTGCCTTACGAATAGTACGCCAAGCCGGAGAAGGGGAGTTCCGCTCTTTGAGGATCGGTCTAATATACTTGGATCTGAAAACCCTTCTTTATAAGTTATCCATATTAGTCAAAAAAATTCGGGCCAACTTCCCTGACAGAGTGGTTCAAATCTTCTGTTTCAACAATGTTTCATATACCCCAAGAGTAAATAGGCCAATACCCTTGTTGTTTTGGCTTATTATTGTAATGTAAAGTATTAATTACAATGACAATTCATTGAGAAATGGATCTCTAGTGGAACTTGTCCGGCTATGGAAATTGCAAGGTTGTCTGCTTGTGTAATATAATTGTTGTAGTGTTTTAGTGATGCCATAAGACCATCTTCAATAATGAAATTGGTAGTTTCATAACCTTTTTTTAAAGGAAATGAAATTGAAATGACATATATATTTAAAATATCAAAGTAATCAAGTGAATTGAGTTTTATGAGTTGAAACTTGGACTGACACAAATGAAAAATATTGTGTTGGCTACATCTACAAACAAAGAAAGATCAAATTGTATTTCAGACTAACAAGAAACGCTCTAGATTTAAAATTAAGTCATATAAATCATGGAAGTAGTAATGGCTTCCATTTTTTCCGGAGTAGTATTGTATCATCTATCTATCTAATCTATCTAATCATAAAACATATAAAATGATCCTATAGAGTTAGCAATTAAGTGAGTTAGATGCAGAATTGAATCATGTAGCATTGAAGGCCAGTGTTTTGATTACGCTCTTTTCCCTTTCCCTCTTCAGATTCATGATTTATGGGTTCTTTCCGTCTTCCCGTGTTTATATCTTTCAATTTTCCTCTTCATGTTCCAGCCTCTTCCACCTCTCCTCCTTCCCTCACCATACCTACTGTTGGAACTGATTTTTGACTGGACTTCCGGGCACTTTTCTGGTGGGCTGCGGTCACCGGTTGTGCCGGATTATGGGAGCGTTGGCTTCGTCTCCGCGAGCACTACGCCGTAGTGTACTCACACGTCAAAATCGGGTTCCGTTTGAATGAGAAATGAAGGCTCAAAGTTGGTTGCTTGACTAAGTTCAAAGAACAATTTTGGAGCTGAATTTTGATATGGGTTTTGTCCCACATCGAAAATTGGGGTGGGAATATGAAGGGTTTATATACCCCAAACCCCATACCCTTGGTAAGCCCTTGGGAGAGGTATGGAGAGAGGACACGGGGGGGGGCCTCGCGCGGTCCGTCCGTCCGTCCGGTCCTGGTCCGTGGCTCGTGGCTCGTGGCTCGTGGTCCGTGGTCTTGTGGTCTTGTGGAATGGGCCGTAGGCCCAAGCAGCAACTTAGCTTCTTTTTGAAGTGGGCTGGATCTGGAAGTTGGGCTTCCAGATTGGGCTGTGAACTGCCTCGTTTGGGACGCCCAACTGAGTCAGCAACAACCTCCACGATCTGCTCCACTTGCTCCACAACTGACTCCACCTCGTTGGTGTCGTCAGTTCCGAGATCTCCTCCTCCAACAAACTCAGAAACTCTATTTAAGAGAGTTCTGGTTCTCATTCTCAGATATCCGAAATATTCACAGCAATCCTCCTCCCTTCTCTTTTTCTTCTTCTCTGAGAGTACAGCGCAGAACAGTGGTTCGTTGGCTTCTGCTTTTGATTGTGCGAAACAGAAGAGCTCGCAGTTGTATCCTGGGATTCTCAACGCCGGTTACCGTCACATATACGGGGCGTTACAAAATTAAGGACAGAGATTATTTCTCGCCTCTGCAGATCAAATTCGAGATAAATCTTCGGTAAACTTCTACCTTAATTCTGTTCTTTTGTTTATTCTTTACAGATTGTTCAAACAGCGGATTACAGGTCCTACAATCTTAATTCTGTACAATTTTATCCTGTCGCTAACAATATGTTTGAGTTTTAAAGGAACAGAAAGTTACATCCCGAAGAAAATTGTCTGTACTGCGTACAGTTTCGGATCTGTGTTCAGATTCGAGTAAACACGAGAATTACTCTTTATAATTGTGAGGTTGCTGTTGTATTACAGAACCAGGTTGCTGTTGTATTACAGAACCGAAAAACTGTGTTTACAGTTCACAGATTTCTGATTCTGTATTTACAGATTGCAGAATCTGTGTTTTACAGTTCGCAGAAATTCAGTTCTGTTTTACAGATTCATGATTTCTGGAACTTTTACAGTTCGCAGGAATTCAGATCTGTTTTACAGATTCGTAATTTCTGGAATTTTTTACAGTTCGCAGAAATTCAGTTCTTTTTTACAGATTCGTGATTTTCTGGAATTTTCACTGGTTTACAGATTCTGTGTTTACAGATTCGTAAATTACTGGTTCTGAGTTTAACAGATTCGCAGATTCTGGTTCTGTAATTTTTACAGTTCGCAGATTGCTGGTTTCTGCATTAACAGATTCACAGATTCTGGTTCTGTAATTTTTACAGTTCGCAGATTTCTGGTTTCTGCGTTTACAGTTCTGCAGAAAACTGTGTTTTTTCAGATTTTTGAAATCTGTTTTGCAGAGTTACTTCTAAGTCATATTAATATTTGTTTGTCTTATTGAACAGATACAATGACTAACGGAGATGAGAAAACTGCTGCTGACGCTGGAAAGGTCACTGGGTCGCCCCGAATTCAGTTTGGGACTATGCCTCTCGATCAGGCTCAGATACTTGATAGGGATCAAGTTCATAACAGTCCGGGTCATGAGAGTCCGATCAAGGAAACCCTCCCGGTTGTCCAAGTGGATCTGCCACCAGTGCCTATTCATTCGGCTGAACCGAGTCATCCGGCTGAAACGAGTCATCTGGCTCAACCTCCTCATCCGGGTCAAATGAGTCATCCGGTTCAAATGAGTCATCCGGGTCAAATGAGCCATCCGGTTCAAATGAGTCATCCGGGTCTATTGAGCTATCCGGGTCAAACGAGTCATCCAATGGATCTGCCTGATGTTCAGTTGCCTCATCTGTATGTTCCCCACAGACCTTATGTGACAACTATGCCGAACACAATCCATGCTGGGATCCTACCCGAAAAATTTGACGGGAAAGGGTTCAAAATATGGTCTCAGAAGATGGAGTTCTTCCTGAGTATGCTGGGTTTGGACAGGTTCTTGAAGGAGGGGAAACCTAGGTTCTCCCCACATGACACTGATGCCCTATCTGATTGGGCGAAAGGGGACTATGCATGCAGAGGGTATCTTACTCATCGCATGATTGACTCGCTGTACAAGGTCTACTGTAACCATAACACCGCTAAGGAATTGTGGGATACTTTGACAAAGAAGTACAAGACACAGGATGCTGGCTCAAAGAAAGCGGCAGTAGCAAAGTTTCTGAACTACAAGATGGTAGATTCAAAGTCAGTCGTGGAACAGGTTGAAGAACTACAACTGATCGTCCATGAAGTGATCTCGGAAGGAATGACCATCTGTGAGGCTTTCCAGGTAGGTGCCATTATTGAGAAGCTTCCTCCATCCTGGGAGCAATTCAAGGTTTACTTGTTGCTGAAACAAAAGGCAATGAGGATTGAAGACTTGATCGTGAGGCTTCGGGTCGAGGAAAACAATAAGAGGGCAAATCAAGTTGGGCTCTCTAACAAGGCAAACTTGGCTGAGCATCGAGACAAGGGGAAGAACAAGAAGTTTCAACCTCAAAACACCACAAACTTCAAGAAGCAAGGAGCAAAGAAGTTCAGTGGAAAATGCCACAAGTGTGATAAGGTTGGTCACAAGGCAGACGAGTGTCGCAGCAAGCCCGACAACAGAAGAGACAAAGGGAAGAAGTCTCAAGCCAATTTAGCTGAAAACTCGCTGACAGCAGACGACCTGTGTGCGGTGACTGAAGGTTGGGAGCAACCCAAAGGAGTGGTGGTACGATACAGGTGCCACTAGACACATCTGCTCGGATAAGGGATTGTTTACCACTTATCAGAAAAGCCGAACAGAAGAGAAGCTCTTCATGGGAAACTCTGCGACATCCAAGGTTGAAGGTATTGGGAAGATCGTGCTCAAGATGACTTCTGAGAAGGAGCTGACTCTCAACAATGTGCTTCATGTGCCAGACATTCGAAAGAACCTGATCTCGGGGACTCTTCTCAACAAGAATGGGTTTTGTGTCAAGTTTGTGTCTGATAAGTTAGTTCTTTCTAAGAATGGGATTTATGTGGGGAAGGGTTATGTAAAGGATGGGCTGGTCAAAATGAATGTAATGACAGTCCTTCCCCAAAAGGTTGTAACTGATGTTTCAGTGAATGAGAATAATCCTATTGTTTATGTCGTTGAGTCTTTTAATATTTGGCATGAAAGATTGGGACATGTTAATTATAAATCTATAAGTAGACTAATAAGCATGAACATGATTCCAAAATGCAAAACAAGTAAAGACAAATGTGAAGTATGCGTACAAGCGAAACTCACAAAAACGCCATCACCCCATGCAGAAAGAACAACCGAACCTCTAGGACTAATTCACACTGATTTATGTGATTTAAAGTTCGTGCAAACTAGAGGCGGTAAGAAGTACTTTGTAACCTTCATAGACGATTGCACACGATATTGTTATGTATATCTGTTACATAGCAAAGATGAAACTTTGGAAAAGTTTAAAGAATACAAGTTGGAAGTTGAGAACCAACTTAGTAAAAAGATTAAAATGATCCGAAGTGATAGAGGAGGCGAGTATAGTGAACCATTTAATGCATTCTGTAGAGAACATGGAATCGTTCATCAAACTACTGCGCCTTACTCACCTGAATCTAACGGGGTTGCGGAACGAAAGAACCGAACTCTCAAAGAAATGATGAATGCAATGCTGCAAGAATCTGGGTTATCCCAGAACATGTGGGGGGAAGCGCTGCTAACCTCCAACTACATTCTCAACAAAATACCGCATAAGGTGACTGGAAAGACGCCTTATGAGTTGTGGAAAGGTAATGTACCTTCATACAAATACCTCAAAGTGTGGGGGTGCCTAGCAAAAGTGGCGGTACCACCCCCTAAGAAGGTCTCAATAGGACCAAAAACCATTGATTGTATCTTCATCGGGTATGCACACAATAGTAGTGCGTATCGTTTCTTGGTATACAAGTCTGATATACCAGATATACATGCAAATACAATAATGGAATCAAGAAATGCATCCTTCTTCGAAAACACGTTCCCGTGTAAGGATAAAGAAAATCCGAAACGGACTCGTGAAGAAGGCGAAGCAAGCACCTCTGTTCAACCAACAGAAGAGGACAATGATGAACCTAGACGTAGCAAAAGAGCTAGAAAGGAAAAATCATTTGGTCCTGACTTCGAAATGGCTTATCTTTTGGAAAATGAACCTAGAACATTCAAAGAAGCCATGTCAACACCAGATGCACCTGCTTGGAAGGAAGCGGTGAAAAGTGAAATCGACTCCATTATGCAAAATCATACATGGGAGTTAGCTGAGTTGCCATCCGGTTCGAAAGCTCTTGGGAGCAAATGGATTTTCAAAAGAAAATTAAAAACCGATGGCTCAATCGATAAGTACAAGGCTAGGCTTGTGGTGCAAGGATTTAGGCAAAAAGAAGGCTTGGATTTCTTTGACACCTACTCTCCAGTAACGAGAATAACTTCAATAAGAATGCTAATAGCCATTGCAGCTATACGCAATCTAGAAATACATCAAATGGATGTAAAAACAGCTTTTCTAAATGGAGAACTAGAAGAGGAAATTTATATGAAACAACCTGAGGGTTATGTTGTCCCTGGACAGGAACACAAAGTGTGTAGACTTGTGAAATCCTTATATGGACTTAAGCAAGCTCCTAAGCAGTGGCACGAAAAATTTGACCAAGTAATGATGTCAAATGGTTTCAAAATAAATGAATGTGACAAGTGTATCTATGTCAAGGAAACTGCAAAAGGATACATTCTGTTGTGCCTATATGTGGATGACATACTCATCATAGGTAGCAACAATGACATGATCAAACAAACCAAGAACATGCTTAATGGAAAGTTTGACATGAAAGACTTGGGACTAGCGGATGTGATCTTAGGGATCAAAATATTTAGACATTCAGAAGGAATAGTCTTGTCTCAACAACATTACGCCGAGGCGGTACTTGAACGATTCAAGAACTATTCAAATGGGATTGCAAAAAGTCCGGTGGACCCGCATCTCAAACTGAAGAAAAACTCGGGTAATGGCATATCACAGTTAGAGTATGCTCGTGTGATAGGAAGTCTTATGTACTTGACAAATTGTACAAGACCAGACTTAGCACATGCCGTCAACGTACTAAGTAGATATACCAGTAATCCAGGACACAATCACTGGAAAGCAATAACTCGAGTATTGAACTACTTGCGACATACTCGGAGTTACGGGCTGCACTATGGAAGATATCCAGCCACTCTGGAAGGCTATAGCGATGCTAACTGGATATCAGATTCAAAGAACTCAAAATCCACCAGTGGGTATGTATTCACGCTGGGTGGTGCAGCTGTATCATGGAAATCCTCAAAACAAACGTTATTGGCCAGATCCACAATGGAATCTGAGTTCATTGCCTTAGACAAAGCAGCTGAAGAAGCAGAATGGCTTCGAAACTTTATGGAGGATATTCCTTTGTGGGAAAAACCAGTGCCAGCTTTAGGTGTACACTGTGATAGTCAATCGGCTATCTCTCGGGCACTGAACACAATATATAATGGTAAGTCTCGCCACATAAGACGACGACATAAAACCATAAGACAATTGCTCTCAACTGGTGTAATCTCAATCGATTATATCAAGTCAGCTGACAACTTAGCAGATCCGTTCACTAAGGGATTGTCAAGAGAGCAAGTTGTAAAGTCATCTAGAGGAATGGGTTTAAAGCCTATGACTAAAGAGGATGCTTGATGGCAACCCTACCTAAGTGATTGGAGATCCCAAGAAATAGGTTCAAGGGGAAAACAAATTCAAGTCGAATCTAGAAGCGCACTTGGAGATATTATATCTTCTTCCCCAGTTCCTAGGATGATAAAAGTGCGATGGCAAAGTAGAGGTTAAGCATTTGCTTTTAATGATTCCATAAACTTTGAAAGAACAAAGTAGGGTATTGGTAATACCATTTATGGTCAATCACCTTATGAGTGTGAAATGGGGCCGTTTCTAGGAGAAAGAAGAGAGGCTACTTTCTCCAAGTTCACTCATGAATAACCAGGGATGTTCACGGCCAAAATGAACACAATCAAGAACCTAGTTCTGTGAGAAGATGAAACTGTGTGATAGTTATTGTCTAGGTTTACGTCAAAGTCCGGGTGGTTCAAGACATCATGTTCACTACCTGGTCGAGTAAATCCGATAGCTACTCACAATGGGTGGTTCAAGGCTGAAAAACGCCACCAGCTCAGATGCAGTGATTCTTCGCCCGTACTCTCAAAATTTCTGTCTGTCTTGTCTAAGCACATGTAATAGAATCATTTCTATTCATGTGGGGGATTGTTGGAACTGATTTTTGACTGGACTTCCGGGCACTTTTCTGGTGGGCTGCGGTCACCGGTTGTGCCGGATTATGGGAGCGTTGGCTTCGTCTCCGCGAGCACTACGCCGTAGTGTACTCACACGTCAAAATCGGGTTCCGTTTGAATGAGAAATGAAGGCTTAAAGTTGGTTGCTTGACTAAGTTCAAAGAACAATTTTGGAGCTGAATTTTGATATGGGTTTTGTCCCACATCGAAAATTGGGGTGGGAATATGAAGGGTTTATATACCCCAAACCTCATACCCTTGGTAAGCCCTTGGGAGAGGTATGGAGAGAGGACACGGGGGGCCCTCGTGCGGTCCGTCCGGTCCTGGTCCGTGGCTCGTGGCTCGTGGCTCGTGGCTCGTGGTCTTGTGGTCTTGTGGAATGGGTCGTAGGCCCAAGCAGCAGCAGCTTAGCTTCTTTTTGAAGTGGGCTGGATCTGGAAGTTGGGCTTCCAGATTGGGCTGTGAACTGCCTCGTTGGGGACGCCCAACTGAGTCAGCAACAACCTCCACGATCTGCTCCACAACTGACTCCACCTCGTTGGTGTCGTCAGTTCCGAGATCTCCTCCTCCAACAAACTCAGAAACTCTATTTAAGAGAGTTCTGGTTCTCATTCTCAGATATCCGAAATATTCACAGCAATCCTCCTCCCTTCTCTTCTTCTTCTTCTCTGAGAGTACAGCGCAGAACAGTGGTTCGTTGGCTTCTGCTTTTGATTGTGCGAAACAGAAGAGCTCGCAGTTGTATCCTGGGATTCTCAACGCCGGTTACCGTCACATATACGGGGCGTTACAGAATTAAGGACATAGATTATTTCTCGCCTCTGCAGATCAAATTCGAGATAAATCTTCGGTAAACTTCTACCTTAATTCTGTTCTTTTGTTTATTCTTTACAGATTGTTCAAACAGCGGATTACAGGTCCTACACCTACCTCCTGAAATCTCCTCAACCAGTCACATCAGCCAGATCCAGTCTCGATCCGACTCCATTTCCGAACAAGAAGCGGAAGGACCACAACGAGTAAAACAATTCGTGTTCGGATCTGAAAGCGGCGCGGATAACAGGAAGGACAGGGAGGAATGGAGCGATTCAGCGATCGAGTGTTTGCTGGAAGCTTATACGGAGAAGTTTACGCAACTGAATAGGAGAAATCTGAGGGGTAGTGATTGGGAGGAGGTGGCGACGATTTTGAGTGAGAGGTGTGAGAATCAAACGAAGACGATGAATGCGTAGGCAGCCCCAAAACCCTAACGTTTCCATTTTCAATTCAGAAAGAGGAATTAATGGCGATAAGGAAGGAGGGAAGCTTCTCCGGGGCTCCAATGGAGCTTCCTAGCCTTCCAACTTCTTCTTCTTCTCGGCAGGTGGAGCAACGAGCTTCTTCGTTTCCCAGCCCAATCAGTTCATCGGTAATACCTCATACGTCTTGGTTTTAGCTCTAAAGTTTTGCTGTTGCGTTTTTATTCAAGTTCGCCTTAAAAAAGAGGATTCTTGGTTGTTGTTTTGCGTATTGAATGGATTGGAGCTTGATGATGGAAGTTGTTTCGATTTTTTTTGTTTGGTAATGTGCTGTTAAGAAGCACTGAGATGTTAAGAATACATTTGCAATGTCTTCATTGCTTCAACTGAGGATGTACTTGCCAATAACTTACATTTGTAAGCATAGTAAATTAGTTTTTGTATTTGTTAGAGGGAGATCTAAATTAATTTGAAATTGAAGGATGCAGCTAGATATAAATTCTCATGTTCTATAATGTGGAGTTCGTATGCAGTATGCATGTCCAATCAGTCGATCTCTGAGTATTAATCTACATATTGTAAAGGATGTTGTTATAGCCTATTGTTTATGGTATCACATAGCACTGAGATGATACATTGTTTCTCTGTCTGTTCTTATCACTGATCTCTATGAAACCCTATGAAATTGGTGACTGTTTATATTTCTATGTTACTGAACAGGATATAACTTACTGATGTGGGAAGCTTTTGATCACTTCTATATTCGTTTGTTATACTTTCAGAGTTATAGGTTTGTATTGGTTAAGACATTAGTTAGTGATCATTTGTCTATGAGTGATTGAAACATCAAGTTACGTTACATTCGATTTGATTATATTTGCTCCTCTCACATTTTTTGTAATGGCTATATCCTCAAATACTTGCTAAACACTTTTCGTGTTATGCCTCTCAGCTCATATACTGTGCGGCAATCAGCAGCAACAACATATGGAGCTCTCTGTTCAGTCTTGTGCTCTGTCATGCTAGGATCTAATGGTCGGCACAATCATGTTCTACTCACCGGCTTAGTTGACCGCTTCATAAACTGGGCTTTGCCTTTGCTTAGAATTAACCATGCTACTAATGGTTCAATCGAGTTGGCATTAGAAGGCATCCATGAATTTCTCAGTGTTGGAGATGCAGTGGCTATGGAGAGATATTCTTTCCCTGCTCTCAAATCATGTCAGGAGCTTCTTGAAGATGAAAGAACCTCCATCACCCTACTACATCAACTTTTGGGTGTTCTGATTGTGATATCCTTGAAATTCTTTAGAAGCTTCCAACCCCATTTTGTTGACATTGTTGATTTGCTTCTCGGGTGGGCTATGGTACCAGATCTTGCGGAATCTGATACTCGAGCTATTATTGGCAGTTTCATGCAATTTCAGAAGCACTGGGTTGCTAATCTACAGTTCCCTCTAGGTCTGTTGCTTAAGTTTTTAGGTGACATGGATGTTGTTCTTCAAGATGGAAATCTAGGAACTCCCCAACAATGTAGATATAAGAAACCAGTTATATTTATCCCATAAATTTTGGATTATAATCATGTTGCTTATGGTTATATGCAAGCATTTAGATTAATTTTATGATATTTGGTGAATTTAATCTGCTGCCTAAAACATGCAGATCTGGGATACATCTCGTTGCAAGAGGATTCGAACCAGGGAGGGCCATCGGTTACGTGTTGGTTCGCTGGCTTGGAGCTCATTTGTGCTGTCATCTGGTAGTCATGACAAGAGTATTCTTCAAAGAGATATACGTGCTCAGGATGATTATGTTAGCAAACTTGCTGGACACAAGTCAGAGGTCAGTTTTCTATGCACCATACCTTGTAATAAATGAGTTGCTTCTTTAAATGGATTCATTTAGATTAGCTTGCGTCATCAATAGAAAGCTTGCTATGCTTACTGTCTCTCTATGTTGTTTTATACTCTGTATAAAGTGATGAGTTAATATGATGATTATGATTCAGGTATGTGGTCTCAAGTGGTCATATGATAACCGTGAGTTGGCATCTGGCGGGAATGATAATAGAGTAAGTAAATTTCTGATAATACAGCAGTTTCAAGTGTAACTTATGTATAGTGACGTGGGTAAGTTACTTATGTGAAGTTATAACATTGTGCTTACTTTGGCACCTTTTTGTGTGGAACCAACATTCAGGTATGTGGTCTCAAATTACGAAATAATATTTCTAACACAAACTCTTTGTTCCCTTCTGCAGACAAGTCTGAAACTTCTGCCATGTCGACTGAGGAACACAGCGCGGTGAAGGAGCCCTTGGATCTCATCAGACTCAGTCTCGACGAGTAAATCATTGATCTACTTTCATTATTATGGGATAAAAGGTTGGTAAAGGTTAAACAAATAAACCTGCTTTGATCTTATGGCATGTATGGACGTTCTATTGTTGATTTAGTTATTTACTCTTGCAGATGCTTAAGTTGGATGAACAACAATTTCTTGGCGAGGCTTCCTGTGTATTGTCTCAGGTATGGAGAAATGTGCATAATTTTTTATTCGGCTTGCTTAATATGTCAATAATTGATATTCTCGGAAGCTTCTCTTATCATCTTCGCTTTACCATTTTTTTCCTTTCATTTAAAAGTTGTGATCTGTGCAACAATATCTTGACCCCCTCCCCAGAACCCGTTCATGCGGGATTTTCACTGGGTTGTTGTAAAATGTGTGCATCATAACATCAATACTACAGTCATGGAAAGCTCTGAAATCTTTGTGATTATATTTCTATCAATTTTTTCTCAGCTTTTATCAATCAATATAGGAGGGCCACGTCATATAATTTATGTTTGGTTCATAGTAAAATATGGGGAAGAGAATATATGGGTTTTCTAACAACATCCAATGTATTTGATATCGATTCCGGGGATTTTCTATTTCCTTGAAAGTTTCTGCATAATCAAACTAGCACTTATTTGATTCCTTGTAGTGGTATGAAACTGAAATTTGTGCAGCATGAATGGAATTTGAGGCGAACAATATGGATATCTGTTCTTGGAAAGTTAGAATTGGTAACAATGAGATAAGTTGCGAGAGGTATTTCAGTGCTTAATTGATCATCCAAGGTTCTTTCATCAAGGAAACTTGTGAAAGAGTTTTGAAATCCATAAACTATGACCATATTAATGTCAGATCTATGTTTGTTGTTCTCATATCTTTTAATAAACTGTTACAAGAGGAAGATGAACTTAAATGTATTCAGAGCAATCTTGGGCATAAGGCTGGGTATGTATATTTAACGAATAGGGGAAAAAAGTTTGGGAGATATTGGATAGAAAATTCAATATAAAGGAAATGGCTGTCTAAAATGTTATAAAATGTAATTCACTCTTACATGTTCCTTTTTTCACCCTCACCCCTCGGATTTATGTGTATCTCTTGTATATAATTATTCTTTGAATTTTTTTTATATGGCACAGTTTGAGGATGTTTAGCAATGAAGATGTCATTATTGGCTCATGGATGCTTTCCATGAATGTGCATTATGAAGACACCCGAGCAGTATGTCATCCAAAATGTACACCTACATCAATTGGAGTATGGGACATTCCTAAATGTTCAGGTCAACATCTTTTTTAGTTTTCTCAATTCCGTTCTCCTCCAAATTTTGACACAATGTCCCTTTTTATATAATTGCCGACTTACGGAAATTCCCTGATCCTGAAGTTAGGTTGATGAGCAGATCTTTGTGATAGTTATAAATTTTCTAATAGCATAATAGAATGTACAATATGATCTTTTTATTTATGTGCAGATAGTCACCAAAACAGACAGATTGTTGACCTTAGACCTTGACCAAGGGGAAGGTTCTCCCCAACCTATCCATCATAAAAACCTCGGAAAACTTACAGTTCATGCTGAAGAATCCGTCATCTCCTAAACTTCAACAGAAATAGTATTCAAGTGTACAAAGTTGTAAAATAAGGATCTCTTCTCCAAAAGTGTATGGATGTCACTCAATTTTCTTTTTTTCCCACCGTTGAGCTGATTTAATGAGGACATTTTACTGGCATTGTAGATATCATTTGCTTCCGTGTTGCAGGATCCATTTATAGTGATATCAAAAATTATAGAGAGTGGCGCTTTCATTCCGGTTTCAAAAACTGAAGTGCTAAAGAATGAACTCAATCCAACATGGAATCCTGTATTTTTAAGCATTCAGCAAGTGGGGAGTAAGGTATGCTATATTTTGTAAGATAGGAAGTTAGAAATAGTGGACCCAAAACTTTCTATTCTTTATATCTTTTCCAGTACCTTGATATCTAGGGTGCATTTGTTGTGTGAAGAAGATTTCAAGCACTTCTTATATCTAGGGTGTATTTGTTAAGCATGCTTATAGTGTAAAATGATGTTTATGTGATGGCTGATTAGAGGCTTAAGTGGTATGTGCTGATATGGATCTCTTATATGAAGAACAAAACGTATGCTTACCAAACAAACCCAACATTTTCAATTTTCCAAAAGTGATCCACAAATTCCCATTTCCTTCCTAGAATAAGCTTGTATTAGGTTATTAGCTATAGACTACGTTAAGCTCCGATCCGACCGCGAACTCCGTGGAAAGCTTCATGTTATCATCTCATTCTCACTCTTCTTTCTTCTTTCGATTCTTCTTACTACAATGTGAATCAATCGCCCGTAATTCTTATGGCTTAGGGTTTTTGTATCTTTTCATGCTCCAGTCAAAATTAGGGTTTTGATGCAACTCTATTAACTTTGAAGAATTAGGGTTCTTCTTGCTGGAATTGCCCATGAGTTTAGTAATTTCTAGAATGTTAATGTAGGACAGTTTCCTTGATGAAAGAGGAGGTGGTGTGCGAGCAGGTGGTGTGCAGATCGGCTAGATAAGTAGCGGATGAGGAAGGTGGGGAAGAGGACATGTGCAAGGGCTCATGTGATTCTGCATTGTTGTAGTGCTTCTCTGTTATGTCCATTGTCTCCATTCTCATGAAAAAAGATCCTAAGGTATTCTAAGTGACGATGTCCATAATCTTATTTTGGCATTTGATTTTGAGTTTCTTTGGTGTTTTAATATATCAAGTTTCTTCAAAATTCTTAAGCAGTATATAGCATTTAGTTTCTGTTTGGTGCCTGAATACTTGACTCCTATGCTCAAAACAATATCTAACATTTAGTCTTGCATATAGATATCAGAGTATTTATAGCATATGTGTACTTCTATTTATAATGGTTGATTCTGATATACTTACTTTAACATATGTTCCTGTGTAGCTTCATATGGTGTGAGCATTTGCGAGATGAGTCATGACCACCATATTCTATCTTTCTTATACAACATTGCTAATATGACTATAGGTTTCCAAAGTTTTACCAGAGTAAAAGTAGAGCTACGGCAGGCTGTGTGGTGAAGTTATCTTTGCTCAAGCGTCTGGACACAAATCTTCAGCCTTTAACCCCTCATTCATGAAGCATGCATGCATATTAAATTATCTGAAGCAAGAGATGAAATCATACTCCCAACCAAATCATGTCTCAAAATCAAATTTGTTTGCATTTTACAAGCTTACCTCCTACAAACATAGCCATTGTTATGACCCCACATGTGCTATTCCTTTGCTCTTGGCGGCTGCAGCTACAGCTGCTGATGCGGGACTCGGGTTGGGTTGAATGGTGGGCTGCTGACTGATTACAACCGCATGTTGCTGCTTTATCCACAACATAATCCAACACGGAACGCAAATCCTTACATAACAATGACGCTAATAAAACCTACCCCTTCACCAAAAATATAATCATACACATAACCAAACAATTTGTATAGTCAAATTACGTAAAAAAGTGGTCGTGCATCGCACGGGCATGGTAGGCTAGTCTACTATATAATTTGCGTTTTTTTACAAATGAATGCTTAGCATTGAAGTCCAAAGTGTTTTGATTGGTTCCGCAATAAATTTTACTTTCCTTTCATTTTAAGCAATTAAAGGTCGTATTAAATATTTTTGCATTCTTATTGATTAATGACATTCCTCAGTTTACTACTATTATTTTTTTAGTCGGTGAGTTTTATACATTATAAATGGATCAAACTATATAAAAAATTGAATGTGTGAAGGTATATAGAATTAAAACTTAGATTTTTAAAAGATGATTATTTGTTTTCAATCTATTATAATCTAATCTATCCAATCTAATATATAAATTGCGATTTTAACAAATGGATCAAACTCTATAAAAGCAATCAAAAAGACAATCAATCAGTAAAGTTTATATAAAATACCAAAAATGGTAGTGTATGACATATAAATCACGGAGCACTCAAAACCTAACATAAAGTGCATGTCAGAGTTTTGACATGCACGTAAAAAAGAATGAACACATGAAGAGTTTTATGGAGTAACGGCCTATCTTAACCACGTTGATTATGCTCCATCGATCTCCATGAATCCAAACCCACTTTTTGTGACTTAATTCGACCACATTGATATTGCTCTCCGCCGAGTCCATCTTTTCTGACTTTTCTTATGTTATTCATACAATTTCAATGATCGATACGTCCATCTATCCATATAATATAATGGTTATATATAAACCCAACAGTACTGTTAAATTGTATGGAATGAATTGGGGATTTCGCATGAGCTTACTTTGGTTTGGATTTAAACTAAGTGTATCTTTATGTGTTATTTTAGCCATTTTTGGGGTACACGTACGTTTTGCAGGTGCCTTTTGGGAGAAGTTGTTTCTATAATCGGCATAGTTTAATTTAGATTGCCAACATTTATTTTGGCAAATTTTCTTATCAAATCCACGTTTCTGTCGAATTTCATTCTCAGCATATACATAGAATTTACTTAGTTTAGTCTAAATAACATAGTCATTTTCATTATCACAAGTACGGAGTACCATCCCTTGCGAAACTAAGTAACTACTCCGTAATTAAATGAATGACGTCGTGTTGATTAGTACAAAATATATATTATTATCTGTACTAGATACGGTTCCCGCGCTCCACGCGAGTAAATTATAAATTTTCATATATGGTTTAATGTACTACGCATTATTCATTAATATTATTGTTGTTATTATCAAATTTGTTAATATTTGGAATTATAAGTATTTTATTTTCTCATATTTATGTTTGAAGTAATTTAGGGACATAATATTAGTTCATATATATAATTTTTATGGAGATGACTCAAAAAACTTAACCTTCAACGATTTCCGTGCATAAAATGAAAATTGACAATATAAATCTTTCTAATGAGATAAAAGTTCAAAACTACATAGGTAAAGTTTTAGTTCTAATTTAATAGTAATTCTCTTTAATCATAATAAACTCAACATAAAAAAGCGAAAAAACATGCCAAGAGAAATTGTTGTGAGAAATATCAAGGTTTAAGAATGGAGAATTAGGAGTATTGGTTGTAGTAGAGATATATAACAATTACATTAATTTTTAACAAAAGACAACCAACTTTTTTATATATAAGAGGATAAGATGTTAGATATTAAATTAAATTAGATTATAATTAGGATAAGATAATCAATGAATGAAAACAAAATGACTTAAATGGAATAAAAAAGACTTAAATAGATTTAGAATTAATGATAATAATGAATAAAAATAAAAACTTAAATGAATTTAGTATTAATTAGGTACCGATTGCATTAATTTCTTTCATTAGACAGCTAGTCTTTATATAGATACTAGAAACGGGTACCCGCGCTACGCGCGGGTAATTTGGTTTGATTTTTTGCTTGTTTCTTTTTGTGTGTGTTTATTGCGCAAGTTTTTTTGCCCTGATTTTATGCTTTTTTTCCCTCCTACTCCGTATTTAATTGAATAAGCTCCACATTTGTCCTTTTTGATTGACTTCACGTTTAATAACTCCTTAGCAATTTCTTCTTAGTATAAACCCTTAGTGTGATGTGCGTATAGTTTGATGTGCGTATACTTGTAATTATATTGTAGATCACATGAATTAATTGTGTGTAGGTTTTAATGGGCCTAATATGTTTTTGTAGTAGTTATTTTTTTTATGGATCAAGCCCATAGCATCTTCGAATTTGTAGGTCTAAAATCTAATTGAACAACAAGGCAATGAAAGGCTTATAAAAGAAAGGAGGTGAGTGAAAAAACTTGATAATGCATTAAATTGGTACCAATTTCATTCAATTTTGGCATTGAACAACCAATCTTTATATAGATAAGATAAGATTCTCATTCTCTCAATATAAACCACCTAAAATTTAAAAAACCCATGTCTCTTTTTAATTGTTTGAAAGATTAACGTGGAAATGCAAATTACAGCCATATGATTGTACTAATTGACACAACTATAAATACTATTTAATTTTAATTTATATGTGTAATTATTTTATTATTGTGTGTTATGAAAGTTGAGCAGTAATTCGCACCATATGATTGTATTAGATTCAAATAATTAGTAATAACTCAGACTTGATAAATGATAAGCAAATTCTCTCTTTCGAGAGGAAAGGATTATCCAATATTTTGGTTAAACTCAATTACATAGCTACATAATATAAAGTTTTATGCTATATAATTATATTTATAAAAACACCTTGACAAAATTAATAGAGTTTTCTTTTTAGAATAAAGGCGAAAATCACAATGTCTTAAACGTTGGAATAAAATCTGCAAGAAGGAAAAAACGGTGGTCTTGGAATTAGAAAATCTCTTAACATGAATAAATCTTTATAAATTAAACTTCTTTGTAAAATCTTAGATGACCAACCAACATATGGGTTAAAGTGAATTTTGAGAAGTATTTAAACAAAAAGAAGAAAAAAGCAAACTATTGTCCAATTAATCAACCTGCCAGAAGAGTTCAAAAAAGGAAATCATTGATCAATAGGAGATTTTAAATATATAAAGTCTAGACGGACAACTGAGGATTAACACTGAATTCACAACATAAACCTTGCCAGTAAGTAATTACAACAAATTAGCTCCAATTAGCCACTTCATCACAAACCATAAGTGTTATACCATGAGCTACTAAAATTCCTTCAACCTAAAATTGTGGAAGAAAATTATCAATATTCCACTACCGGAAAATGAAATCCAAGATAGACTCTACTGGAAACAGGTAAACATGGTGGGTTAAACACGAGCTCGTATGACATGTGATGACACAAGGTCGGATTAAGATCGTAGGTCTGCTAGGATTTGGATGGACGATGGGGGTTGAAGTCGACGGTGGCGGCGATTGTGGTCGACGGCGGCGGACGGTTGGGTGAATATGATGTCGAGGCGGCTTCGAGAGATCGTTGTGACAGACGATCGATCGAATCTTGGTCTTCGACAAGTGTTATCTACCTTGACTCAGTCGTCGATCTAGGTAGACTAGCTTGACTCGGACATGATAAGCAAGTGACGTCTTTCTTGACTCAGCCGTCAATCTAGAAAGACTCACTAGACTCGAATTAACCCAAGGAATCCACCTAGGGTTCTTTCAAGGTTTGGAGGTCGAAATATGTGTAAACAACAGATCGATCTCACATGCCAATATCAAACCAAGCGTTGACTTCTTGCAATTCAATATCAAACCCAGGCCAATATCAAACCAAGCGTTGACTTCTTGCAATTCAATATCAAACCAAGCTACAGCTAAACAACGTCAAAACCTAAAAAGAAAAGTAATTCTCAATTTGTCAAAGTCTACCTAAAACCCTAAAAAAACACACATTAAATAGTCTTCCCGAAATGCTTGATTCCCAAGGAAGGAAACCCTAGAAAAGCCCTAAAATCTCAAATCTTGTTCTGATCATGGCGGCCTCGTCCAATCTCGAATGAGCCTCAAATTTGGACACAATGAAGATAAGACCATTTCCTGAAACATATCCAAAGGAGAGCTTAATCCGATCTTCCGTTTGCCCAAACGAACATAAACAAATTCGGATCTTGCAGCAGCCATATCTTGGTCATTGGGTCTCTGTTGGGCTTCTACTTTGGACACGGTCAAGATAGGCCCAAGAAGTATACTCTGACCAAATATCATCTCAATTGGACGCCCGAGCCGTCCAGGCCACTCTGCCCTAGTTCCATCTCATCTTCGATAGCACCGCCTCTTGTCGTCTCTTCAGCCTTCCGCTTGGCGACAGGATCGCATCATGGGTTGTTCTAGGAGACGCTCCAGCGTACGTACATCAACATGGTTATAGTGAATAGAAACTCATCAAACGTGCACCTTTCTTGGACTTGGAAATTGAGCACATATCCAAAAGTACAAAACTATATTTGAAAAATATGTCATAATGGTCTAGCTACCAAAGTCAGGTTGACATTCAATAACATTCATATCCCAATGCAGTGTGTATTATGAAATAATCCAAGATAGGATCTCAACCACCTTAATTCTCTTTCTTTGCCCCTCCTCCATGAACCACATTAAACAACAAAACTCAATCTTAGAACTAATTATTCGCAATTTCATTAGTGATAAAAAACCAAAATAACTCATCCTAGATCTAGTTACAAGTATCTCTAAGCCCGATTCATTTGCCTTGCCACAACATTGTTGGACATCTAGATCAATCGAAACAACATCCTTTTCAATAATGCCCCGAAAGAAGACGAAAAAAACTCAAAAAATTTATTAAAACTAAGAAAAAATTGAGACCAATAAAAAATCTATGAGGCTGACGATTTTGTATTTAAAACTAAGAAGACTATACAAGGAAGAAGAAGAATTAAGATGGAAATGACGATTTTGTATTTAAAACTAAGAAGACTATACAAGGAAGAAGAAGAATTAAGATGGAAATGACGATTTTGTATTTAAAACTTAGAAGACTATACAAGGAAGAAGAAGAATTAAGATGGAAACTCCTAAAGTCAACTTTCTCAAGTTGAACTTCAATGGATCTAGAATCCAAAGCAATGAAGCTAGCTATGGCTTTATTATTACGAGAAAAAATCCCGCACCCGAAATTTTATAACTGACACCCGCTCTTGTGCGCATCCTGGGTGCGTCCAAAATCATTTTTTAAAAACCCGATTCAGCTTTGGGCGCATCTTGGACGCGCCCAACTTAAACCGGATTTTTGAGCAATTTGACGGCAAATTTTTTTGGGTGCATCCAGGGTACGCCCAAGATTGACTCGGTTCATTTGGACGCATCCAGAATGCGCCCAAGAGCGGGTGCCGGTTATAATTTTCCGGTTGCGGGGTTAAACGCCCTATTATTATGAACCATAAATCCCAAATAATACACATGAAATGTCACTCATGTGACAAAGTATCTCATTCATGGCTGAAACAATTGTTCTCAAACAAGAAGTAAAAAAAAAACTCAATCTCAACAAACTGATTATTGAGGTTGATATTCTCACACTATGATATCAAAAGAACATCACAATGCCCCTGAAAAATTGAGATGATTGTTGTTGATATCCTGACCGACCTCTATCAATACTCATTCCAACTCAGATATATCAAAGGTGAATAATACGACTGATAGAATTGCTAAAATCAACCTTACACTCTCTACGTCTTAATTGATCATAATTTAGGACTATTGTATTCTTATCCACAAGAATGCTCCAGACTAGACTTCTAGTAGCAAATGAAGTATGGCTAATTTTTTCCTTATCCAAAAAATTCAATCCTTCATTTTCATTTTTGTTTTCTTTCCTACGTCCGTACACGCATAGCACATTCAATATACTCCATGTAGATGTAACATTAATGATAATTTTATATGGTGGATTTTATGGTTCTATATAAATAAAGAAATTTTCAACTTAGAAAAACATAAGAAATTACCAAATATACATCAATTTATAAGACAACAAAAAAAAATGACTAAAAACAGGTTGGGAAAGAAGACAAGTTTGACAAGGAAAAAGATAAACCAACTATTATCAGAAGAAAATGTAACATCATAAGATGGACTAGACCTAAACCATTATACGTAAAAATAAATGTTAATGCTTCATGTCCATTAAATGAACCGGCATCGTTTGGGTTCATCATTAGAGATGAAAATGGGAATCTGATAAAAATATCAAACGGAACATTAGGTATTGTTTCACCAATCATGGTTGAAGCTCTAGCGATGCGTTATGGCATTAGGGAGACTATTCAGCTGAGTCTCACATTAGTGGAGATCGAAGGCGATAATTTTTGCCTTGTTAATGCCATAAACGGCGTTTGGGACTGCCCATGGAAAATTGAAATGATTATGACAGATATCTTAGCTGACTTGCGATCCTTCTCTGATAGTCGTATTTCCCATATTTTTCGGGAGAATAATGGTGTAGCTGACTTAATAGCCAAAATGCACCATTTGAAACCACAACCCGTTTTTACAGTCTTTCCAGATCTTTCTGATCTCATCCTTCGGAATACCCTAGGACAGTATCATTCTCGCTAGATGTGCCCTTAAACGCTTTCCTCATTAAAAAATTAATGATAACTTTATATGACCATAAAACTAAAGCCTTTGATTTTATTGTGGCTGTAAGCTCAAAAATAGCAAACAGTAGTCAGTATGCCATGATAATCTCTTATTCAGTGGTCAAAGCTCAAACTAAATTCTTCAAATTAATCAACCCCTTGACACAAAACAAAATAACATTAACCCATCCATGAATTATTACAACATGACTTCCATTCCTATACAGTCCTATACAGTCCTATACAAACAGACAAATGCTACATTCCACTGCTCATAGCTATCAACCAAGAAGAAAATTCTAATTTCTCATCCTAACTCATGACTCACTTATTTGCTCTGCAACAACAACCATGACCACTTACTTATGTGCTAAATGATAAGGCTGGTATATTTTTCTTCTGCAGTTTTAGATATTTATCTACCACCCATATAACTACATTCTCTTTTTTATTATGATTTAAACCCTACACGCAATCACATCCTATTCCATTCTGATAATCCCTTCTCTATATCTATAAAGCTCTCTCAAACTAACACCACTACCTTAGTAATCACCATGGCAGAACCTCAGATTCAGCTCAACCTCATGGGCAAATTTGGTAAGTAATCTTGACTTTTACAGCTTCGCTGTTCTTAAAACTAAGAGCTAAAATTTGAATTTGCAGAGAAAGAAGAAAGTCCATCTGAATCTGAAGTTACAGATGATTCCCCACCAACAGAATTCAAGGCCAAGACTCTCAAATGGTGGATTCAGATCTTTTTCTGGTGCTTCCTCGTTCTTGCAGGCCAATCAGCAGCCGTTCTCTTAGGAAGACTCTACTTCGACAAAGGCGGTAAAAGCAAATGGATGTCGACTTTGGTTCAAGTCATCGGTTTCCCTGTCTTCCTTCCATTCTACTTTTTCCTCCCCAAAGAACGCAACACCATCATCACTCAACAAAATCAAGAACCAAACAAGGCATTAAAACTAACCGCAATATACATCTCACTTGGACTCTTAGTCGCCTTCGATTGCATGCTATACTCCATCGGCCTCCTCTATCTCCCCGTCTCCACATACTCTCTAATAGGCGCGTCTCAGCTCGGTTTCAACGCCGTTTTCGCCTTCCTAATCAACAAACAAAAATTCACTCCTTACATAATCAACTCCCTCGTTGTTCTCACGGTCTCATCAACCCTCTTAGTCTTCCAAAACGAATCCTCCACAACCGGAGTCACAAAACAAAAATACATCCTAGGCTTCATTTGCACTATATCTGCATCTGCCCTTTTCGGGCTAATACTCCCTCTAACTCAACTAGCCTATGACAAAGTCATAAAGAGACACAACTTAAGGGCGATTATCGACATGTTGGTGTACCAAAATTTGGTTGCAACGGCTGCCACGGTTGTTGGGCTTTTCGTGAGCGGAGAGTGGAAAACACTGGAAAAAGAGATGAGGGAATACGAGCTGGGGCGAGTGTCGTATGTGATGACATTGGTTTGGATTGCTTTGACATGGCAGATTTTTGCCATTGGGGCGTTGAAGTTGATCACTCAGGTTTCGTCGCTCTTCTCGAATGTTATAAGCACTCTTGGGTTGCCTATAGTTCCGGCGCTTGCTGTTGTTTTCTTTCATGATAAGATGGAGGGGATTAAGGTTGTGGCTATGGTGTTGGCCATGTGGGGATTTGTTTCGTATGCGTATCAGTGTTATATTGAACATAGTCAAGATCAGAGTAGGAAACCAGAGAAAGCAGACACTACTTCTACTGTATAACTGTATGTACTACACTTAAATAGAGACAACATATTTTATTAAATTTAAGCATAAAAACCTTGTTGATCTTTGATTTTGTATCAGAGTGTTCTCACTGGCAACTTATGTTAGAAAGAAAGTAGGATCTAAAAAAGATTACTGATTTGATTGATAATAGCAAATAACAAGATAAATCTTAAGAGGGAAACCCCTAATGAGCCAACATCTATGGAGATATACTCCAAAGAGTCTCAAGGCTAGAGCCCGAATTTCCTACTGATTTCTAGATATCCCAAAAGTAGGGCTATTCCCCTCTATATATACTAATAACACTTGACATAAATGCCCCTGCTAACAGCTTAGATATTTAGTGTCCTAACAATGTCAACCTCTTGAAACAAGCCTTGTCCTCAAGGCTGGACTTTAAAATCTTGATGATGAATCTGCAGCAAGGCATGGCACAATCTTGAATGAAAGTTGCTCGGTTGGACAAGGATGTAACTAGGAGAATCTGAAATTCTCTAGCTCTCTCGAATTCAAACTCCTTTTTCAAACCAAAAGGTTCCCTCTTAACCCAAGCCGCCCAAGCCATAGCAAACAGTCTAGTTGACTCCAAGGCTCGAAAGCTGAATTCTAAACAGATCATGGTCATTCGCAATAGCTTATCAAAGTGTATCAATCCCAAGATACAATTCCACCATTCAGAGCAAGACCATGGGGGTTCCCTAACTTCAAGCATATTGTGATACTTCCTTTCAAGTAATCTGATAGCCTCAGCTGACACTATATTAAGCCCTTGCAGCAGCCCATCAACTTCCTCTCTATTTTCACTTCCTTTGTTTGCATTCCATTTAGCCATCATTCCAAAGAGTATAGGCTTTAAGCTAGGCTCTCCTCTTAACTTTCCCTCACTAGTGGGCGTGAAGCACTCTTGACTGCATCTTTTAAACCATCCAGGGAGCTTGTGACAATGAATGTTAATAGGCTGAAAGATGCAACCATAAGCTCCACAACAGCGAGCATCAACAACTCGATTCAGTGTGGAGAATGACCCGTCTCCCGGATCATTGCTGGCAACATCAACACGGCTGGCGAACTGAATGCCGAAATAGTCAAGACTTACCTGGTGGATCAAAACCTGATCTTCCCTATCCAGCTTTCCTTGTCTTCCTTCCATTCTACTTTTTCCTCCCCAAAAAACACAACACCATCATCACTCAACAAAATCAAGAACCAAACAAGGCCTTAAAACTAACCGCGATATACATCTCACTTGGACTCTTAGTCGCCTTCGATTGCATGCTATATACTCCATCGGCCTCCTCTATCTCCCCGTCTCCACATACTCTCTAATAGGCGCGTCTCAGCTCGGTTTCAACGCCCTTTTCGCCTTCCTAATCAACAAACAGAAATTCACTCCTTACATCATCAACTCCCTCGTCGTTCTCACGGTCTCATCAACCCTCTTAGTCTTCCAAAACGAATCCTCCACAACCGGAGTCACAAAACAAAAATACATCCTAGGCTTCATTTGCACTATATCTGCATCTGCCCTTTTCGGGCTTATACTCCCTCTAACTCAACTAGCCTATGACAAAGTCATAAAGAGACACAACTTAAGGGCGATTACCGACATGTTGGTGTACCAAAATTTGGTTGCAACGGCTGCCACGGTTGTTGGGCTTTTCGTGAGCGGAGAGTGGAAAACACTGGAAAAAGAGATGAGGGAATACGAGCTGGGGCGAGTGTCGTATGTGATGACATTGGTTTGGATTGCTTTGACATGGCAGATTTTTGCCATTGGGGCGTTGAAGTTGATCACTCAGGTTTCGTCGCTCTTCTCGAATGTTATAAGCACTCTTGGGTTGCCTATAGTTCGGGCGCTTGCTGTTGTTTTCTTTCATGATAAGATGGAGGGGATTAAGGTTGTGGCTATGGTGTTGGCCATGTGGGGATTTGTTTCGTATGCGTATCAGTGTTATATTGAACATAGTCAAGATCAGAGTAGGAAACCAGAGAAAGCAGACACTACTACTACTGTATAACTGTATGTACTACACTTTAATTTCTTTTATAGAGACAACATATTTTATTAAATTTAAGCACAAAAACCTTGTTGATCTTTGATTTTGTATTAGAGTGTTCTCACTGGCAACTTAGAACTAAAGTCGAATCACAACGAGATAATAATACTAGCAACGAGACAATTGCAGTGCATAAAAATGGAGCAAGGATCACCTGTGAGAGAAGAGAAGAAGGATTTCATCTGTTGCTGAACAAAATAAAGGCATCTGAAGAATCCTGAAGTCAAGTTTAGTAACTGCTTATCAGTAAGGGATGCATCCGGTTTATAGAGCATTGTGTCCAACATCGGCGACCATTATGGATAATAGTATGTCACTCGGAACTAAAGTACAATTCAAAAGAGATTAAAAAATCAGAAAAAAAAGGATAATGTTGGATATAAGGATGCACCGGACTCGGATACAGCCGCGCCACACCTGAACACACCTCACTTAGCTAGTTGTCACTCTAACTGATTTTACAGAGCTTGATTCTTGTGTTGTATAAACTTGAGCTAAGCATTGTAACCAATTCATTCAATGAAAACACAAAAGCTTTCTCTCACAAACTCTGTCATGGTATCAGAGCAGGACCGCTCCTGCCTCGTTTTTCTTCCGCTCAAATCTATCTCACTAGCTCCCTGCGTCGTCCATGGCGACTCCAATTCCAATGGATTCCAACAATCCTCTTTTCCTTCAGAATTCGGATCATCCCGGATTGCTTCTTGTCACACAACAATTCGATGGACAAAATTATGGAGAATGGCGTTGTAACATGACGATCTCCTTGTCTTCAAAAAACAAGATGGGATTCTTGACTGGCCGTCTCCCACAACCTGCTCCCTCATATCCTCTCTTCGATGCCTGGGAGAGATGCAACAACATGATCCTTGCCTGGATCTTGAATACTCTAAGCAGCGACATACGCTCCAGCGTGATATACAACTTCCTAGCCAAAGGCGTTTGGGAAGAACTTGAAACAAGATATGGTGTCGTTAATGGAGCTCAAATGTACGTTGTCCAGAAGAATCTATTATCTCTTTCGCAAGATTCGTCATCAATTTCGACTTATTTCACCAAAATTAAGTCTATCTGGGACGAATTGAGTCATATGCGTCACCTGCCTGTTTGTTCCTATGGTTCTCTTCACGAGATCATGAAATATGAGGAGGATCAGAAGCTCTTGGTGTTTCTCATGGGACTCAGTGATGAATTCACCGACATTCGTGGACAAATCTTGATGATCAAGCCTCTTCCAACTGTTAATGATGCTTACAATATGCTGCTTCAAGAAGAAAAGCAACGATCCATCCATTCTTCCTCCACTGATGTTGCGTCCTTCCATGTCAAAGGAATCGCTAGTGGAAATCAACCAGATCCTATTCCTCGCAGTGATCAACGCTCTCGCACAGAGACTGGAAGATCTGGTGGCTCTCAGCATAATGGAAATGGAAATCGTCAAGATAGAAAGAGTCTCTATTGTCAAAATTGCAAGAAGACAGGACATACGATCGATCGGTGCTTCTTCATCATAGGATTTCCACCAAAGAGCAAACCAAGGCAAGATCGATCATCTTCCTCTGAGGAACGTTCCAAGAACTTTGTTGGACAAGCCTCTCCTTATGACAATGGCAATATGTCTCTGTCCAAGGAACAATTCAGTCAGCTTATCCGTCTCCTTGGTGATCAGTCCAAGCAAGGAGTTCCTTTTGAGCAAGATGACTTTACAGCTTTTGCTGGTAAGGTCCTTACCATTTCATCAAATTTTACTTCTCATTCATGGATTCTTGACACTGGAGCTAGTAATCACATGACTTGTGATAAGAATTGTCTTGAAGATGTGTACAATTTGACACATCCCTTCACTGTTACTTTGCCAAATGGTCATGTTGAGAAAGTCACTATAGCTGGTGCTGTCCAAGTATTGCCAGATCTGAGAATTTAGGGATTTCTCTTTGTTCCTACGTTCAAATGCAATCTCATCTCTATTGGCAAGATTGTTACTGATCTCAATTCATTAGTGATTTTCTCACATAAAGGCTGCTTTCTACAGGATGTGATGTCCAAGAGGATTACGACCCTTGGTAGAGCAAGCAAGAGTTTATACTTCCTGCATCAAAAGCATGAGGCTCCTATCAGTCAACCTACTATTAGTCATACAATTGTTAATGACATTTCTGCTGACATATGGCATGCTAGATTTGGTCACTTACCTCCTTATAAACTCAAACATTTTTCATTTGTAAATGGAGGTGTAGATACTCCATCTATTGTTGCTTGTGATTCTTGTGCTAAAGCCAGACATAGACGGCTTCATTTCCCATCTAGTTCAATAAAGAGTACTTCTATCTTTGAACTCATTCACTTGGATGTATGGGGACCATACCATAGGGCTACTCATGATGGCTTTAAGTTCTTTCTCACAATTGTTGATGATTTCAGCAGGACAACTTGGATACATCTCTTAACTTCTAAAGGAAGTTCTTTCACTGTGATCAAGAACTTCATAGCAATGGTCAACAAGCAATTTCAGTGCAATGTCAAGAAGATTCGTACTGACAATGCTTTGGAGCTTGGTTCAGGGAGATCTGCCTCTGAATTTTTGGCTTCACAAGGGATTATTCTTCAAACTTCATGTACAACCACTCCTCAACAGAACGGAGTTGCCGAGAGAAAGCATCAGCATCTTCTTGAGGTTGCTCGTGCTCTTATATTTCACTCCAAGCTGCCTATCATCTATTGGGGAGAAGCTGTACTCACTGCTGCACACATTATCAATAGACTGCCTACTGTTGTCTTGCAAAACAAATCTCCTTTTGAAGTTCTTTTCAACAAATCTCCTGACTACACCAGATTTCGGGTCTTTGGATCCTTGTGTTTTGCATCTACCCTGCAACAAGGTCGAGACAAGTTCCATGCTCGCACCAGAACATGTGCTCTGCTTGGTTACTCACCCGGAAAGAAGGCATATAAGTTGTTAGATATGTCTACAAGACATGTCTTTCACTCAAGAGACACAGTGTTTCATGAAACAGTATTCCCTTTCCACAAATCCTCTCCTATTTCCCCAACTTGGCCTCTTCAGGATGATATACCTGAGACAGAAAACCTTCCCACCCCACAAAATACAAACCAACCTTCTCCCTCTATTACAGAAGCATCACAACCCAGGAGATCTTCTCGATCTCACAATCCTCCTTCTTACCTAAATGACTATGTTTGTCATGTTAACACCTCATCTCATGGCACTTGTTGTCACACACTCACCACCACCCTTTCTTTTCCCACTGTCACCTCAACCACTAAACTCCTTCCTATCACTGAACCCCCTTCCTACAAAATTGCCAGCCAAATCCAAGAATGGCAAGATGCCATGACCACTGAATTTTCTGCTCTAGAGGCAAACAACACTTGGGCCATTGTTCCTCTTCCCAAAGGCAAACGTGCCATAAGTTGCAAGTGGGTTTACAAGATCAAACACCGGTCAGACGGATCAGTCGAGAGATACAAGGCACGTCTCGTAGTTCGTGGCTTCACTCAAAGGAAGGGAGTCGACTACGATGAGACGTTCTCTCCGGTTGTCAAAATGACAACAATCTGGTGTCTCCTCAACATTGTTGTTAAGAACAACTGGCATCTCCTCCAATTGGACGTAAATAACGCATTCTTACATGGTGAGCTCCATGAGGAGGTGTACATGAAGCTCCCTGAAGGCGTGCACATTGATGCTGGATCACACATGGTATGCAAACTCCTCAAGTCTCTATACGGCCTAAAACAAGCATCACGTCAATGGTACTCAAAACTTGCCTTTGTTCTGTGTATTCGAGGGTATTGTGCCTCCTCGAACGATTATTCCTTGTTCTATCGCAAGACTGAGACATCTCAAGTTTACTTGGCCATTTATGTCGACGACATACTTCTCACGGGAAATGATTCAGAGAAAATAGAGTCTCTCAAGGCTTTCCTCCATGACGAATTCAAAATCAAGGATTTGGGAGAGCTCAACTATTTTTTGGGCCTCGAATTTTCCAGATCCCACAAAGGTATCTCAATATCTTAGCACAAATTCATCACAGATTTGCAAGAAGAATTTAATTGCACCAATGCAAATCATGTCCTCAGTCCAATGGAGTTAAACACCAAACTCATGGTCGACACTGGCGATCTCCTTCCTAATGCTTTTGAGTATAAGAAACTCGTGGGGAAGCTGAACTTTCTTGTCCATAGCAGACCTGACCTAGAATTTACAGTCCAGTACTTGAGTCAGTTCTTGCAGAAGCCACGCACATCTCACATGAATGTTGCCTTCCACACTCTTCGTTACCTCAAAGGCACCATCACAAAGTCTCTGTTTTTCAGTGCTTCCTCTAATTTTCAACTTCGTGCTTATTGCAATGCCGATTGGGCCTCTTGTCCCAACACCAGAAGATCTGTCAGCGGCTTTGTTGTTTTCCTCGGGGACAACCTCATATCTTGGAAGTCAAAGAAACAGCAAACTGTTTCACTCTCATCCACAGAGGCTGAGTATCGCTCGCTACGTCGTGTCACCGCTGAACTTGCCTGGTTAAGCCGACTCCTTTTTTACTTAGGAGTTACAGATATTGTCCCCATACCAGTCAAGTGTGACAACAGATCTGCCATATACATCGCACGCAATCCTGTCTTTCACGAACGCACGAAGCATATCGAACTTGATTGCCACTTCGTTCGAGAGAAACTTCTACAAGGCCTCATCACTCTCGATCACGTGCCAACTACTTCACAGCTTGCTGATGCTTTCACCAAGCCAATTCCTGGTTACCAGCTCAAGACCATTCTTCCCAAGCTAGGTATGGTTGATCCATTATCTAGCTTGCGGGGGGATGTTGGATATAAGGATGCACCGGACTCGGATACAGCCGCGCCACACCTGAACACACCTCACTTAGCTAGCTGTCACTCTAACTGATTTTACAGAGCTTGATTCTGGTGTTGTATAAACTTGAGCTAAGGATTGTAACCAATTCATTCAATGAAAACACAAAAGCTTTCTCTCACAAACTCTGTCAGATACAAACTTGCACTTTATAAGATTGAACAAGAATCACCTAGAGAGAAGAGAAGGCTTTCAACTCTTGCTGATCAAAATCTCGGCATTTGTAGAAGCCCGGTGATAAGTCAGCAATTCAGCAGTCAAGTTTAGTAACTCCTTATCGGTAAGACATGGATTTGGTTTACAGATTATCTTCTCCAACACTGGTGCACTTGCTAGCAAAAATTTGATGAGTTTCATCTCATCAAGCAAACCACGAAGAAACTCCATCTCAATCACTTTCAGCCGCTCAAATGTGAAGTTGGGTGCAGATTCAGAATCCCAGAAAGATGCAGTAAAGCCTTTTGATGTACGTTGTAGATTAAACAAACTCTACACAAATTAAACATTTATGTCTTGGGTTAGTGTGTACCAGACAAATAGTTCACATTATTATGAATCACCATAAATAAATAATAGCATCACTTACTGAGATTTTAAGCATGCGTAGATTAGGGGCGTCTGTGATGAGACGAACAACAACTGATGTCCCTTTTACATCATGAAAATCCACATAAGATAGTTTAATAACCCTTAGTTCATGAAACACCAAGGAGTTGTGAATAGATTCCATCCCAATGCTCAAAAACTGGCAACAAAACAAAGAAGAATAAGAATGAATGCAGCCAACCACACACTGAAGTAATTAAGACTCCAAATGCTACTCAAAGACATAATTTATACCTTTATGAAGGATAAATCTCCTTCCAACTCCTCAAGTTTAGTAATACCATCAAAGAAATTGGTATAATTAGAAATTAAACTTTTCTGTTGTAGAGGGTCAGCTAAACCATCAAAACATAATACAAGTGACATTTTGGCCAGAAGTGGAATATACAAGCTCAATTCTTGGTGAAAACCTTCTAAATAAAAATGCTTCAAATTTGGAGCACAAATTCGCAAGTCTGAATCTGCACAGTTGTCTAACGTCAATTCCTGAAGCAGAGGAGAATGAGAAACAAGACTTTCAATTGTGCTAGAAGGCAGTTCAACAAAATGAAGAATGAGACATTTCAATTTCATGAACCCCTTGAAAGTGGGAGGTGGTGGAGGAAGATGACATAGAGAAAGCTCCAAATGGGTCAAACTTTGACAAGAATATAGACTAGAGTGGAGGCAAAACCAAATCAAATGATGATGTACATCAAGGATTAACATCCTGATACCATTTCTAGACAGGAAAATCAGCCACTGATCGAAATAGTCACAAGTTTCCATAAATGAAACACGGATTTTGAACTTATGGATGGGTCCTTTATGAAGTAAAAGAGCTTTGTTGATGAAATGAATGAGCTGGGTTTCATCATCACTTTCATTTTCTCCTGAAGAACTCTGATAAAGTCTAGTGGGCCGATAAACACGGGGTCGTGTATAGGAGGAGTAATCCATGGTATTATATAGTGGGCTATTATTATCTCAACTTCCGATGTGGGAAGCCTATTCTCACACGCCCCCTCAAGTGGTAACTGGTCTGGCCCAATTGTCACTTGACAAACGGGTCAGCCCATATCGCGCCATCATGGCGGGCTAAACCCAAACTATATCTTCAGGCCGACAAGCCAAAAGAGCCGCCCATAACAAGCCATCATGGCGGGCTAAGCTCAGATAAGTCAGGAAACGAACCCAGATCCGGAACCCGCTCTGATACCATGATAAAGTCCAGTGAGCCGATAAACACGGGGGTCGTGTATATTAGCGCATATGCGCATTGGGCCCATAATACAAACCCATGAGGTTCCATCCTAAAACCAATTGGCAATAGAAGGAGTAATCCAAGGTATTATATAGTGGGTTATTATTATCTCAACTTCCGATATGAGAAGCTTATTCTCTAAAACTCACACATTTATCATTGAAAACAAAGTGAGGAAGACTAGCCCACTTGTACCTCCATTGTGTTGACAAGATACTTGTTTTGACACCATCTCTAATTGGAACACGTTTCAGAATGCTAGGGAAGTTCACTCAACAAATCACGACTGGACCGCTTTTCCATTATGATAATAAGAACGCCTACACTTTCACCAAAAAAAATAAGAACGCCTACACGAAAATTTGTCTCTGAAAGAAAAGGAATCAGCAACAAGCATTCAAGCTTGAACATAAAAGGAAAAACTAAAATCAATACAAACAAAAGATGATACCACATTTGAAGTTTTGAATACATCATAATCAACACATTTAATACTTCACCAAAGTATGAAGAATAAGAATCTCTCTTCCAAATTCAACAGAACTTGATACTCAAATTAGTACCATTTTGCACATCGAGATATAGAGGCTATCCAGTTCATGCAACGAACGATACTATTACTGAATAACTGAAAAATTTGATCAAAGCAAGCTCAAGATTAGTAACTGAATATCCATCGCGTAGCCTTAATATTCTAAATCACATAGCAGTTTATACTAGGTTAGTTGGCCCGATTTCAAGCGAAAAAATGTTCATTTAGCCATTAGAGACATGAGACACAGAAAGTGTTTCCTACAAATTGAAAGAAACCTTCCATAACAAAGGACAAATATCAAACTGCTCACTAACGTTTAGCACAAAAATTAGCAGATAAAAGAGAGACGATTGTACCGTTCTCGACGTCCCCAGTGAGAGGTGAATTTGTGAAGAAAGAACGAATTCACTAATTTTGAACCTACTTTTCTATAAATTACAAATAATCACCGCCTCAACTACCAGTAGTTTATTTTCTAAGAATTACACATATTCTCTACCGCATTTCGTTTATTTTCATTCTTTTTTCAAAAGAGTACTCCGATTTGAATAGAAGTCTAACAATTAATCGGGTTTCGACATCCTTATTAACGCAAAATACAATTTTATAAAATAAAAAGTGAACATTAGCATTGGTTGCGTGGCTCGGTACAACTTGTGCAATCTAAAAAAAATCGAGAGCATTATCTCTCAATTCTCCAAAGTTAAAAAAACAAAATTGATAAAACTACTTATTATCTATACCCTTGGATTCATACTTTTTTCTCTTCGTGACAATCACGTTTGATACAATAATAGACGAGAGATTGCAACTGTACAAGTCATTCAATTTATATTTATTCAATATTTATTATATTCAGATATATTTTGACATATTTTGACAACTACAATCTTATATCACTCGTTTAATTTACCGACATTATTATTTAAATTCTTAGTATAACTACTTGAAAATAAATATTACGAATAAAAAAATATTTTAAAGTTTTTCCAAACTACTACCTAAATAAAAATTAAAAAATTCATAAGAAAAACAATTAATTTTGAAAAATACGGAATAATAATATAATTACAAAAAGGAAAAGTGTCATGTAATAAAACTTGTTAAAATGATAAATGAGAATGAACGTGAAGCCTTGGATCAAGAGAGATTCAAGAACTCATATGATGACACGTAACACCCCTTGTCACCCCTTGTCACCACCGTCGGACCTCCGCCGGACCACCGTCGGACCACCTCCGACCACCGCCGGACCACCTCCGACCACCGCCGGACCACCTCCGACCACCGCCGGACCACCGTCGACTACCTCCGACCACCGTCGGACCATCTTTGGGCCTCGTCGGAATAAAATTGTCACAAAGATGTATAAAATTGTTCACAAATATTAAAAAATTATTTATTACTAAATGTTCATCACATTTTTCATAAATGTTCATCACAATGTTCATAAATGTTCATTTGTACATACTCTACTGAATGTTCATCACATTATACTTAAAAGTTCACCAACTGTTAATGAAAACCAATCTTCAAACTTTTTCTTTGAGATGCAGAAGAAGGTAAAAGTTTTGAGAATTTATAAGGTCATCTTCATCCATGAAATCCATAATTTCAAAACAATTAAAAAAAATAGAAACTCAGAATATGTTTTCAAAAAATGGGTTTCAAGCAGTTGAAACTCAACTATTAAAATCACCTAGATACAATACAAAAATCTGACATCTCTTTTCACTAAAAAAAAAAACTGACATCTCATGTTCATTTTCTTTTTTAAAAAACCTTATGAAACTCATAGTTTCATGTATGAAGATAGACTAAGTGGGAGGATTCATAATAGATACAAATTGGAACACATAGTGTTCCAGTGTTATGTACCGGGTCATATATATTGACTATTTTTAATAGGGTTAATTAATTACCGAAAACCACCCGCCCAATAGGGCATATCGCCCAAAACCACCCGATAACAACTATTTACAATAAACTACCCATATAACAATGTCTCATTTCCATTGAAAGTTTTATTACCGGATACTTTTCTTATTTATATTTGGATTATGTGTACAAAATAGATAAATTGTTAGGTAAAAGATAATCAATTGATTAAATTAAGGGTTTTTTTTCTAAATTTCGTAAATATGTGGGATTTTGTTTGGGCTTCTATAAGTCTTGGCGGTTGACGATGTGTCAGATGACGTGACTAATGAGGTGACATAGCCTAGAGATCGACACATATGCCAATTGAACGTGAGGGCGACATGTGGTCAAACAACGCTCTGTTTTAATATATATGTGTATAAAATAACGTGTATTCCTACTCGCTACCGTGTCACATATAGAGTCGAATGTATTAAATATTTTTAATAATATAATTATATTTATATTATTAGGTGGTACTTTATGGTTTGTGGTTTATAATTTATAGTTTTAAGTTATTATTAGACTAATATTAACTACAAATGTTATTACGTTATAGATTCCTATAATACATGAGAATATGAAGTTTTGCCCATGTTATTTCCAAACAACCTTTCAACGATGATGATGATGATGATGATTACGATTTATAGGTTTTCTTCTTCTATTCTTTCGCTTCTTTTTATCGACCTTGATCGATTGTTCTAAGGTTTTGTAATTTCTAATTGAATTTCAACCCTCTGGTGGTTTATTAGGCTTTCTGATTACTTAGAGATGGTGAAGTATTAGTTTATCCAATATAGGGAGTTTAAATGATTCACATACAACTTTCCTTTGGGCATAACCTAAATCTCAGATTTCCAATTCACCTTCAATTAAGAATCGTTGCATTTGATTAGTATGTCGTCTACCCGATTTCCTTCTCTCGAATTCTGCTTTACTCTTTCTTTCCACGTATTGTTATTATTGTACAAGTAAGGAAGCAGTACGTGTGAGGAATCTGAATTTAGGGTTAGCCTTTCTTTTCCATATATCAGAACCTCCATTTTAAGAGTGTATTTGATTTAGGGTTACATTTGAAGTACAAATCAAAGCACTTCGTGTTATATTTGTGACTATATTGTTGTTGATATTAGGGATCTATGAATATGATGCACCAAATAGTTTCCAGAACGTAAGATAGGTGAACGACGCCACTAGAATCATCTTACACAGCTTCACAAGCGTTGTTGTCATGGAATGCAAACGCTTGGATCAAATATACACAGTGTTCCAGGTTTCAATCTTACTGTATATGCAGTGTTCTTTAACATTTCATTTACACCGCACACACAATAAATGTAATTTCCAATCCTATATGCTTACCAATGAAGCATTTGTTGGAAATATCTCTTTTCAGAAAGATTAATATTATTACTTTATTTACGGAAAGCCATTGTTCTGATACGTAGAGTTTCTATTGGGTTTTGGTCCAATTGTTGAGCAATTCTTCAATCCTTTTGATTCAACAAAGATTGTTGAGCATTTAATTCTCTTCCTACACGCATTTTCCAATCCATACACTCATTTAAAAATAAAATGTTTCGTGAACCTCTTTGCAACACTGATTGTAGCATCCATCTCATTTTGTTGATTGGTTTTGCTTTGCATTTTCTGTGATTTGTTAGTTTTCCACTTGGATTGGAGTATACTGAATTCCATGATTTGGTTTTTGTATGTAGCTTTGGTGCAAAAAGAAGAAGACATAGGCTTTGAATTAGAGGTAGCAGAAGTAGTTACAAGGAACATGGTGTCTTGATGTTTTCGTATAGCTATGTTATTTAGTTTGGTAGGGATCTAATATATGTTCTTTACAAAGTCGGGGTGTTGACTCAATTACAATTTTCATAGGTGGTTTTTTATCAGGGACTCCATTGGTTGCTCAGTGGCTTGATATGATCGACCTTCCTGATGAAGACGAATTTGGATATGCCAACCAAAGGGAATTCTTACTATACTTTAAATTTTTTAGCAGAGCTCTTCCATTATAATCTGAAGACTATAATTACTGCACAACAAGTTTTAGAGCATATGTAACCTCAATCTCTCAGAACAAAGAATATAGAAATTCTTTACCAAGTTACTGCATTTTGCAAACCATTACTTCCTATCACGTTCCTTTTTCTTTGACATGAATTAAGTTTTTAAAATGAAATTTAGTACATAATTTAAATTTGTCAATATGATTTGCCTGAATCATTTAAAGGACGTTTATTCAACAACATTAAACTATTTAGAAAATCCGTTTCATACCCGCGCTTCGCGCATGTTTTCGAATCTAGTGTTCATAAATGTTCATTTGTACATACTCTACTAAATGTTCATCACATTATACTTAAAAGTTCACCAACTGAATGTTCACCTAAATGTTCATCATCTCATACTTAAATGTTCATCATCTCATACTTCAATGTTCACAAGAATTTAATAAAATGTTCATTAGCCAAAGTTCATTACAATCGACTTAAATGTTCATCACGTTGTACATAAATGTTCATCAAAATGTTGATAAATGTTCATCATCTCTTACTTAAATGTTCATCAAACATCACTTTAATATAATTTCGAGTAGAAAAACGCTTGATCTTCATCAAAAATTACTTAAATGTTCATCATCTCATACTTAAATGTTCATCAAACATCCTTAAATGTTCACAAACATTTAATAAAATGTTCATTACTCAAAAGTTCATTACAATTAGCTTAAATGTTCATCACGTTGTTCATAAATGTTCATCAAAATGTTTATAAACGTTCATTTTGATATACTCTACTGAATGTTCATCACATTTTAATTACATGTTCACCAACAGAATGTTCATCACATTATAATTAAATGTTCATCACATTATATGTAAATGTTCACCAATTTGAATTAGACTTAAATTTTCATTTATTTTTATACTTTAACTTTTTCATTTATTATTGGACCACCGCCGGGCCGTCGTCGGACCTCCGCCGGACGACCGTCGGACCTCTACCGGGCAACCACCGGGTGGTCGCCGGGAAGTCGTCGGGTGGTCGCTGGAAGGCCACCGGACCACCACAACTACCCCCACTACAAGTGGAGGTAGCTAGTTTAATCTAAGTCATTGGATGTCAAGGCATCCAATGACTTAGATTCATTCTTATTTATCTCTATAAGAGGGTTTATCAAAACATCCAATGACTTAAATTTATTCTTATTTATCTCTATAAGAGGGTTTATTATGGGATTGACACCTTAAAAATAAAAAAAAATAAAAAATAAAAAAAGACTTACTTTTTTTCCAGGTTCTGAATTACGCAAAAAAATGTGGATAGAGCACGCTGTAAGTTTTAGCATAAGCCTGAGTTTGTCTCTCCCACTCCGACTCGCAAAATCGATAAACCCTCGCAAACTCCTAATCTCTGACCACTTTCCAATCCCAAAAATGGCCACCGCTGCAGCCGCCAGATCGGTTTTCCGATCCTCCTCCTCTTCAGTTCGTAGCGCCGCCTCCAGATTCGCCTCCGGGGCTAAGCCATCTCCCTCTGCATTCCGCACCCTCAACAACAAACCCCTCTCCAATCGCCTTTTCAGGTATACTTCACTAATTCAGCCTCCCTTTTGGAGCTTCAGAAGCTCGTTTTGTGTTCTAATGAAATCGTTTCTTGGATTTGATAGGTCTCCCGTTCAATTGAGCGCTTGTTTGGAGACAATGCAGCCTTTCCACTCGGTGACTGCCTCTGCTTTGTTGACTTCCATGCTTTCCGTCTCTCGCTGCGGCTACGGTTGGATTGAAGGTACCGAGAAATTCATCCTGTTGTGTTAAGCATTTATCTGATGTATTTTAGTGTTGGATTCCTTGATTGTGGATCTCAATTGTTGTTGTTTGCTTCCAACTAGTCCAAGATATGTGCTGATTAGTGAATTCCTTAGTTTTTTCACTTTTTCATATGGACATTTGGCTATGGTGTTTTCAACATGCCTGTTCAAGCTATATGGAGGCTTGTTTAGAGTAATATGAGATCCATCTTCTTGGCTTTGTGTATAGTCTCAAAATATGTTAGTATTTTGTTCTGAGACTTGGGGAAGGATTTGATGTTACAGAGTGAAAATTGTGGAACAATGTAATGAATGTTTTCTGAGAGAGGGATTGTCTTGAACTTTGTATAAGTCCATTGGGCTCACGGTAGGTCCGTGACAGTGACAGACTGGGATCGTGCGGGCAAGCGCGTGTATGCGCAGTTGGGCCTATCTCATAAGCCCATGAGGTTCCATCCTAAAACCAAGCTCATGTACTTATATACTAGACCACCAAGTTCTCCACTTCCGATGTGGGATGTATATTCTCACACTCCCCCGCAAGTGCAACTGGTTCTGTAGCAGTTGACACTTGGATCTCGTGGAGCCCAGGACCAAACCTGCTCTGATACCATCTTGAACTTTGTATAAGTCCATTGGGCCCACGGTAGGTCCGTGACAGTGACAGACTGGGATCGTGCGGGCAAACGCGTGTATGCGCAGTTGGGCCTAGCACATAAGCCCATGAGGTTCCATCCTAAAACCAATTGGTTATAGGAGGAGTAGCTCATGTACTTATATACTAGACCACCAAGTTCTCCACTTCCGATGTGGGATGTATATTCTCACAGATTGAAATTCCGGTATAACATTTATGGTTTATGAGGTGATCAATCTCTTCTTAATAGGTCACCTAATGGATTTTCTTTCTTTCTTGACTCTAGGTATCTAACCACACACTTGATGTCCTTTTCTTCCTTGCAACTTGGTAAGTTGCTTCTTGGATATTAAGCTTTATCCCCTTTTCCCCATGGGACATTAGTGTATACAAAAGGAAAAAATGTAAGAAATTACTGTCAGGTCTAGAATTTGCAGCTGTGTCCAAGAAACTGTAGTCATTTCCTTAGGTTCAATTATAGCATGAGTCGTAGGATGCCATCTGTCCATTCTCGTTCTTCCCTCCATAAATTTCTCCCCTTTTAATTTGGGAAAATTCTCAGGTAGTCTGATACGTTCTTTCCTCTTTCTCATGTTCCAAGATTGAGAGTACATCTAGAATAGATATGATCAAAACACAAAAGGAAGTCCAGGATTCTTCTTTTGTTTTGTGCTTGATATTCCTTATGCATAACTTGGAGAATTTTATATTGTCTTGGACAAGGAGAAGTTCTTTTGTCTCATGATTCTAGTCCTCTTTCTTCAGTTGGATTTATAAACTACGTAAATCGTAGGTTTACTTGTTTTTGTTCTGTATCATCAGTCTTCTTCTGTTTGTGTAACCCCCATGCAATTGTTCATTGTAGGCTTGTAGCAGCTTTTAAGGGAATTTTGCTTCTGAAGGAACTCTTTTATCCCAATTTTCTTTCCTTATCTTTCCTTTTTATGGTTACTACACCCATCCCTTGAGGCTTTCAATGCAATAAGCAACAAGAAATGTTATCTTGGATTCCAACTTTCACCGTTGATATTTTAGAGAATGGTGTATTTATTGACATTATATATCTCAAGTGTTTACCAATCCTCTAAGTACAGATTTCCTTTGCAATATAATACGTTTTCCCTCTTTAAGTGCTTTGTATGATTCAAGTTTAGGGTTACATTTGTTTGTATCTTAAGAGTGCTTTGTGGCCATGTTTTTCCCTGGGCTTGAGTGATAGTATCTGTGGTGTTAATTATTTGTCCGGAAAGTTGGGGGATGTTTCTTTGTTAGATTACATATTTTTGAGAATGAGCTATATTGAACTTGATTAGTGGAAGTGCCAACTTATATAGTTTCTTTTTAATCAGTTGTCAGTGATGATGTGTGATAAATGCACCAAGGGGACAACAGAAGTCTTGTAGACAAAATTGACCATGAAAAGTTAGAAGTCCGAATCAAGTGTGGAAGGCGCATAATTGGGTGTCCTTGTTATTGCAAACCTAGATAGACTAAAAATGTTTCTTGGACAAATACTATTTTCATTGTCCCCACTCTTGAACAACACTTGGTTTTCTCTTTCGGTCATAAACACTTGGGAAAATCTGTAATATGCATATTTTGTGTTTTATTAGTGGGATTGATGAGCTATCATGCTGATACTGCTTATTTCATCAGATGCATAATGACTGAGGTTTCATCCAAAGTTTTCCGATACCCAAATCAAGTGACAGTGGCACCAGATATTTTGAAGGTTGATATGTTGTGAACCCATGTCAAAAACATTATGTAGATTATTTTCCATCAGCAAGGCAAGGAATTACTGGTCTATTTCTAGTTATATCTTCCGAATAGTGCTATTATTGATTAGCATGTCTTTTCTTTTAAAGATTCTATGAGTAGGGTTTTGATGTAAGCTGCAAATCTGTCATCCCTTGAGCTGCTGGTTGTCCTGATTAATCAAAGACGACCTGCTGTTTCTTACCCCACGAGTGCTTAGATCTATAAGCTGCAGATTAATTATAAGTAAGACTTGCATATAACCGTATTCGTATTGAACCATGTTCATTCGACAAACGTTACATGCAGATGTGTTCGATTGAACATCTTTGACCCTGATTCGATATCGCTCAGCCTTGCATTCATAGAGTCAATTTCTGAGCAAAAATACTGTTCTCTGAACTCATCAAGCGCCTAGTAGAGTCAATTTATCCACCTCAGTACAAACCAAAACCATATATTTCATCGAACATCTTTCTAGATTCATATAAAAACCAAAGCAATCTCATCCCCCTGAAAACTGTACTTCTATATTATACGGATGTAATATGTTTAATGCTAGGTTTGTACAGTACTTTTTTCAATGGAAGATTGATTGGTGTGAAAAAGTGATGATCATACACGTTCGATTGCAAACGTTCTCAAACGCAACCAAGAAGACACCAAAGATGTTCCACCAAAAAGAAGACACCAAAGATGGGCTACCTTTAGCATTGTCATCCTCTTCAAAATTCAGAATCTTTAAGCAAAGAAGCAAACTAGCAAAGTTTTTATTTACTTTTTTTTCCATTTCCTTAACATAATAGAACGAAACATCATATTTGCTCTGAATAGTAAGCGGCAGCGTAGGCTCACTCGTTAAATCTGCACTTCATGTAGGAAATGTCATCGAACCATTATCAAGAGCAATAATTAAAAGAAAATAAAAACCTCCCTAGAAGCACCTTACAAACGACCCCCCAAATTCTTGGGATCACTCCTCAGCAACACTAACCAACTCGTATTCGATGAGAGACAGATTGTTCTCTTGGTTGACATCAAAGCTGGCATTGTCAGTCACCTCCACACGTCCCCATTTGTCAACCGCCAGCCTCATCGAACCCTTGAACATGTCGATCTTTGCATTGCGCAATATCACAGTGTTGCCTGGCTTCATCATATCAACTGCAAACCACAAAAAATCCTTCCATCAGTTGCACTGCATTATATGAGGAAATGCAAGCAGTACAAAACTGAAAGTACAAGCACATATTTGATCTTGTCACAAGCTGGAAACCATAATGCTTGAAAGTTTTCAGACAATCCTGCAGCGAGACGTCTTGTAAAGCAGACAAAGATAAGTGAACTACATCTAGCCCTTGTTTGGTTCATACTCTACTTCCGTGAAGTAGAACTAACCACAAGTAGATTTTCTTCATGTGTTTGATTCAATACAAAAACACAGGAACTTAGTTCCTAGAAGTTGTAATTCCTCCTGTTCTTACCTAAGTTCAACTTGTTTTTAACTAATAACATGATTTATCATATTGTGGTAATTTACAATTCATTGGAAGTAGGTAAGTTCCAGAGAACTTAAATTCCCACAATACACTATCAAAACCAAGAGCAGGTTCTTGTTCAATGAATTGCAACTTCAATAATATCACAATTATTTCCCGCTACACTATCATCAGGAATACAACATCGATTTCAAACAAGGAAAATTCCATATCAATATGTATGAAACTATGAATGCATCCAGGAGTCCAGGACTATCATATAAACACATTTTGTGCAGTTTTCGCATAGTGATAAAATCACAAATTCCATTAAGAGCAGTTTTCCTCAAAATCCATCACTGGAATTACAAACATAGAAGCGAATTTGAGATTAGAGTGAGAATTCATACTCTGCTCATTACGAGCGGTGAAGACGATGCAACCAGTCTCATCGCCGACAAGGCACTCAGCAATGCGAGTGGGGCGAGAGTTAAGAGCGGGCGATCTGCCTTTCTGCAAGACGGTGTTGGCAGTGGCGACTTTGACAGTCAGAGTATGGTTTTTGGTGCCTGGTTTGATCTGGTCGACCTTGATGAACACGGGCTTCCTCTTCTCTGTAACAGACGCCGACGGCGCTGCAGCTTCCTTCGTCGCCATGGAAACCCTAGGTTAGGTTGAGAGAGGAGAAAGGGGTTTGGGAGAGAATCAGATGAGATGGAAATGGAATATTAATTTTAAGTTGCAACGTGCGAAGAGGTTTTCAAAGGGTGAGATACGGTTCGGTTTAAGTTGACCTATCTACTTTTCTTTATCCACATTCCTATTTACACTAAATCACCCCTTTATTAGGTAATTTACACCATATCGCTCCTTTAAAACACACACTTTGGTTTTGACAAATTGGTACAATCTTAATCACTAGTTTTGAGTTACCTCTTCTTTCATAGCTTGTGCATCTCTAACTGATTACATGCTTACTAGTGTTTTTATCTAAGCTCTCATCCATGATGTGAACTGTTTAAATTCCCATGCCACTATTTTTATATTCAATAAAAAAATAAAACAAGAAGGCAAATATCTTCTAAGTTGTGAAAGCCAACCTTGTAAAAACACCACTCCTATCCAAATCCAATGTCCACCCCAATTTCACTTTCAGCCATTCATCTCCCTCACCTTAATTTCTTACTAGTTAGCTAGTCTCAGCTTCATAACTAATCATCAAACCACACAACAATCACCATGATTCTCCAACCGCCCTGCTCTTTCTCTGCACACCAACCCAACGTCTCAAAATTCATCTCAGATTATCCCATTCTCACTTTACTAGACCAAAAATGCACCACAATGAAAGACCTCAAGAAAATCCATGCCCACATCATAAAAACTGGCCTTCATCGAGATACAATCGCCCTCAGCCGCGTCCTGGCCTTCACAGCCACCCATCCTTCCGGTGACATAAACTACGCCCTCTCGGTTTTCGATCGTATCGAGGACAAAAACCTCTTCACTTGGAATACAATCATTAGAGGCTTTTCTCAGAGCTCAGCTCCACACTTTTCCATCTTACTCTTCATTGAAATGCTCGTTGATTCGACAATACAACCTCATAGGCTCACTTACCCTTCATTGTTTAAGGCCTATGCTCAAATGGGTTGTGCTCAATATGGAGCTCAGCTTCACGGAATGGCTAAGAAACTAGGAGATGACAAATACTCCTTTGTAAGGAACACAATTATCTACATGTATGCTAATTGTGGGTTTCTTGGTGAAGCTAGGAAGCTATTTGATGAAGATGATCAAGAACTCGACGTGGTGGCTTGGAATTCGGTGATGTTGGGCCTTGCTAAGTGTGGAAGAGTGGATGAATGCAGGAGATTGTTTGATAAAATGGGGAAGAAAAGGACCATAATTTCATGGAACACAATGATTAGTGGGTATGTAAGAAGGGGGAAAGCTGAGCATGTTTTTGAGCTTTTTGGAAAAATGAAAGAGGAGAGAATTAGGCCTAGTGAGCACACAATGGTGAGCTTATTGAATGCTTGTGCACACTTGGGCGCGCTGGAACAAGGCGAATGGGTTTACTATTATCTCTGCAACAACTATAATAGCTTTGGACTGAATTTGAACCCCATTGTTGTTACTGCTGTTGTTAACATGTTCTGCAAGTGTGGGGAAATAAACAAGGCTCTTAAAGTGTTCAACACAACCCCTAAGAAGATTCTGTCTTGCTGGAACTCGATAATCCTTGGGTTGGCGAATAACGGATATGAAGATGAAACAATTGAACTTTTTGAGGAGCTTATATTGTCTGAAATCCAGCCAGATGGGATCACCTTCCTCGGGATTTTGACTGCTTGCGTGCATTCGGGCAATGTAAATCGAGCACGAGACTATTTCCTGATGATGACTGGAAAATATGACATTAAGCCGTCTATTAAGCACTATAGTTGTATGGTTGAATGTCTAGGAAAAGCTGGGCTCCTCCATGAGGCGAAGGAGCTCATAGACGCTATGCCTATGAACTCAGATGTGGTAACATGGGGGTCGTTGCTATCGGCTTCTAGGAAGCATGTGAATGTGGAGATGGCAAGTTTAGGTTCAAGTCATGTCAAGGAGTTGGACTCCAAAGATAGCTCTGCATATGTGATGATGTCTAATGTTCTTCCAGCCTCTGGAGAGTACGAGAGTGCAGTTGAGGAGAGAGTTTCAATGAGGAAGAAACGTGTTCTTAAGGAACGAGGAGGTAGCTCCATTGATATAGATGGAGAACCTCAATTGCAAGAAGAGCTGATGCTGATGCTATAACATTATCACTAACATAAATGTTGGATTGTGGAGCCTGATTGAGTTGGACAGTTGATAGTTTAGGACTTTCCTTTTACCGGTATAAATACCCATGTTGATTATTGTAATTGCATCCACAAAATGTGCTCATAAACTGTTTTAATCCTAACAAGAAACTCATCTGATTTATTTTGAACATTATGCAGCATATAGATAAGCTTATCTGCACTTCTTGTTCATGCAAGACAAAGGTCATTTTCCAGACATGGTCCCAGATTTCTTGTTCCTTCACATTATTATAGACCAACTGCTTTTATCATATACCAGCTGAAAGCAGATGACACAGGTTGGCAGGTCTCAACATACACTACAAGAGTATTCAATATCCTTAATATGGAGGTAGCTAGCAATTGTATACATATTTATAGAGATATAAGGTATGAATTACATTAGATAACAATAATATCACAGAAGGAAAATATATCACACATTTAAAGCAGTAATTCTTGGAAGAGGCGTTATTGGGAAAGCCTCACCACAATGCAGGAGATGTCGTCTTTGCTTTTCCTGGAAACAGCTTCCTCTGTCAAGCGTTTGGCTGCTGATTGCGGATTCTTGATGTTTCTGATGCACTCTGCTGCTTCTTGGTTATTCATCACCTGCATAATTCAAGTATGATTTAGATTGCATTAAGACAAGATTTGGGTTCTAAATGAATTATTTGTGGAAACAAAGGGTCTTAGTTCTTACTTTCCATAGGCCGTCACTTGCCAAAATGAGAAACTCGGTCTTTTCGTCTAATTGCTTTGTATTTATATCAGGATCAGAGCTCAGATGAATCTTTAGGCTCTTATCTCCAAAGGCTCTTGCCACAGCTAGCTGTCCATCAACACGGGGCACATCACCTGTATAATACGAATAAGAACTCAAGATTAGTACTGTCAACAGAAGATAAGCAGTAAGTTGAAAAAAGAAGAAGATAGTAAACAATAAGAACAATTAATTTATGTTTTAGAGGATTGAAAGCTACCTGGGATATTAGATACAAAACCTCCTCTTTTCTCAATTTCCCTCTTTTCTCTGCTCGGTTCATGATCCACGGATAGCTGTTCAGCCATACCATTTTTACATAAAACAGCTCGAGAATCTCCAACGTTTGCCACAACCAACCTCTTTCCATTGATAAGGATTGCTGTCACAGCAGTTGAGCCACCTCTTCCCAAATCCAGTGATCTCCCTAATATCTCATTATCAGTCCTAATGTACGCACTTCTAATTGCAGCTTCTGGGTCATTCCAGAATTCTTTCTGGCCAAACAAAGAAGAATTCAGTAAAACAACCCCATAAAAAAATCAGAAAGAATGAAAAGAATACTGCAAAGATCTTACCTCCTTCAATATGTTGTCGAATAGATGCTTCCGCAAAAAATTTGCAACATCATGGCCCATATGGCCATCAAAAATAGCAAATAGACCGAGCTCGTTTTCATCCACCTGTCTGAATTCTGAGACTAGAAAGTCTTCCATGGCATGGCCTGCTTTTCCCTTCACTAGATTAAATCCATGAGTGATATGCTTTATTTTTTTTCCTTTACCCTTGCCAGTTTCAGGTGGCGATGAAATAAGTCCTGCTTTAACCTATTTATAGAAGATATAGAGACTAAAATTAGATTTATGATTCATCTATAAGACACTATGGACATTCAGCAGAAGAAATCTTTGCATGGTGTAAACTGAGCTTCCTATCCTCTTTCATTATAACTGATATAACATGAGCAAGATGACAGCCTAGCCCATTCAGATGCTATGATAAGTAATAGAAGTGTGTGCTTGTAATAAATTTGATGAACGGATACGATGAAATATATGAGGAATCAACACTTCATTTTTCATGGAGTATTGAACCTCTTCTGTGATCTTTGCCCATTTACACTTGATCACAGATTGAATATGCAGCTGACATTACTCAATCAACAAATTAATCCATTAAATTTAACATAAAGGACTATAAACCTCATGCATATCTCCATCTCCTAAAATAAATGGGATTCAAAATGGCAAGTGATCAATAATACACTTTCCCCTTTTGACCAAAACCAACAAATAGTTTATATTAATATAAACAGATCCCGCAAACTGATCTCTTCTATCACCTCAAATTCTCAATACCCGCAGACTAAATTTCTTAAGGGTTTAATTTTACTGAGCAAGGTAAAAGCAACTACAACAGCAAAAAGGCTCCATATCATCACAAAATTGCAGACAAGTACAAGATTGACCTCCAATTTTGACTGCAGCTGCTTACGTTTTGAATCCCCAATATGAATTGAAACCAGATTCAGGAAATAATTACTATTGATTTCAAAGTTCCACTCAGCAATAGGCTATTAACAAGTGCACAAAAAGACTTGTTTTTTAAAATGAAAACAAAAAGCAGACCTTGATCTTGTGAAGTATATCCCTTCCTGCCATGGAATTTTGTGTTGTGTGTTCTTCAATTTCAGTTGAGAAACAAAAACACCATTCAAACTTGAGTGAGTTTAGAAAATTTGATTGAAGCTCCCTAATAAAAGAGACGGTTCGAAGGTGGAAAATGAATGGCTGATTTAGACATGAACACAAAGTCACGTGATTGGGCGACGACTTCTCCTTTACTTACAAACTTGTTTGTTGTACTGTATTAAAATAGTGGCATTGCGTTAAAAGTTTATTAATTTAGTGCATTCATTAACTAAATTTGATATTATGGATTTCAAAATATAAAGAATGTAAATATTAATTGTATTGGTTGCAATTAAGAGAAGATGAAAGTTTTTTATTAAAATTCATGAATGAGATGAGAAGGAATTGATGAGAAAGAATTAGTTCATGCATTTATAGGTATCTGTTGTCATAACTTTCTCAATGGCTAATAGTTTATATGAGATATAGATGGGAGATAGAAATAGAGATAGGAAAATTAGGTTTAAACATTAATTAGTCAAATTGACATTACTTTCAAAGAATCTATTTTATTATATATAAAATGTATAGATATATAGATTAAAAACATCTAATTAACCCAGATTGATTTTTAACCGGGGAAGAAGGGGGCGTCGGGATGAAACGAAGGGATTGGCGAACGGGGTAGAGATCAGAATGAGTTTGGAGCTTGTGGTAGATGAAGGAGACGAAGAAGATATGTTCTTAGTTGGTGATGAAATTAACATTAAGAGAAGAGATAATTAGGGTAAATATTTAAAATATTAGCATTCAGATTAATTTTTAACCGGGGAAGGAGGGGGCACCGGGATGAAACGAAGGGATTGACGAACGGGATAAAGACGGGAATGAGTTTGGAGATTGTGGTGAGGAAGAAAATGAAAAGGATGTGTTCTTAGTTAGTGATAAAGTTAATATTTAAGAGAAGAGATAATTAGGATAAAAATTTAAAATATTGACATTTATTAGGTATAAATTACCATTACTTCATCACACCCATCAATTTTTATATATAGATAGATAGATGCTCACTTTTAAGATAGTGTATATTGACTTGGTAAAAGGAAGAATAATCAACACTATGATCAATTTAAATCCCGACTATATTATGTCGGATTTAATATTTTAATTAGGCTGATGAATGGAAGTTATGTGCTAACATTTTTGTATAACACGTTTTCAAGAAAGAACAACAATTATTATTTCAAGAAAAGGAAAAGGTATCAACGTTCACAAACAAAAGTATATATGAACTCTTCAGCGGAAAAGTATATATGAACTGCATCACCACAACTTCTTTCTCAGTTATATGGTGTGTAAAGATGATTTTAAATTCTGTACTTTTCTTTCGTCGACCTCTTGTTCTGTAAAGATGATTTATCATAATATCATTAATCGCCCATGGGTTGCAACCGGGGCAGGGGCAGCACCTTTTTGCGCCCGACAACACCCTCTCGTTCGGAATGGGTTCCGAACGAGATTGCCTGAATATTTTTATTTTTTTAATTTTGTTTCTCGTTCGGAATGAGGTTCCGAACGAGACCGGTCTGGAAAAGTCAATTTCCATTTAATAAATGTTGAACCGGTTCGCAATACGCGAACCGGTTCGACACTCGTTCGGAACCCCATTCCGAACAAGTTTTTTTTTTTATATATATATATTTATGACGTCATAAATATTCGGGTAATCTCGTTCGGAACCCCGTTCCGAACGAGATTACCCGGTTTTTTTTTACGTGTCGTGGCCCGTTCGGAACCCCATTCCGAACGGGAAAACGGCTATATTTTTTGAAAATACGAACGGCTATATTTTCATGGAGTCTATAAAATCGGAGTTGTATGGCCAAATTATCAAACCCAATCGGAAGAAGCACAAAAAATGACGTCTGAAAGCGATTCAACTAATTCTTCAAGGGCATGTAGTTGAAAAGAAAGACGGAAGTGTTCTTCTAGTGAGACGTCGGTGGAGGAGGAGGTTGATTTGTGTGCGCCGGTAGATGATACATATTTCCAAGTAAGTACGTATAAACCTTTTTTTATAGTGTTTCATTAGAATTTATTTTATTGATATAGTAGTATTGAAATTTGAGTAATTTTAAATAGGGATATTGTAGTGATGAGAAATATTTAAAAATCGACTATAGTGCCCATTTTACGACTAGTGAGAGATTTCTTACTATGGATCTTCTGAGATAGTGGGTTAGGAAGGTCGGTTATGACTTGTGTATGGTTATCACCACGAAATCATCAATGGCCAACAAGAGGATATTTCTGCACTGTGAGCAATCCGGTAGTTATAAAAAACATCGAAAGAAGATTAATCTTGAAGGCGATGTAGCAGAACCATCGTCGCAGCATAGCAACCTTAGTAGGTTAAGGAAGTACAATTGTCCTTTTATGTTGAGAGGATATTATCGACGAGCAACTCTTGTTGAGCCGGCTGGGTGGATACTAAAAGTTGAGAAGACATGTCACAACCACTGTCTTTCCAGCAGCTTGATTGGCCATGCATTTGCTTCGAGGATGACGGGAGAGCAAAGACGAAAAATAATGATTGCATCAGCGGCCGGGGCAATGCCGACATTCCGAACGAGAAATCATATATTTTTTTTGTATTATTTGAACCCGGTTTCATAAGCCGGATTCACAAATTTGGCTCGTTCGGAACACACCATTCCGAACGAGAATATTAAAAAAACAAAATTACAAAACTCGGAACCCCATTCCGAACGAAGGGGGGTGTTCGGTGTAAAAAAGGTGCTCCCCGAGACCTGTTCGTGTGAGATTCTTGAATTGTTTCTGCGAGCTTCACTATAAACTAATTCATGGGCCTGTTCGTGTGAGACCTCTTCTTGGGCTTTCACTTTCTCCGGGCCTTTAGCAAAAATGCCTGGTGCAATAGTACACATGCCTGTATGAAAAGAAGGATTTGGGTCCAATGCCCTATTGGGCATAATAATATAAGTTACTGCATCACTTAATTAAGTTATAAGTTTTTGCCACTCTTCTCTTCTCATTTACATCCACGCGCCTCACATTTCTTTTCAGGTCCCCCTTTCTTCTTCTTCCTCCTCCATCCTAAATCTGATTCATTCCAAATATGCAGTTCACCATCTCTCCAAATTCTTTAAGTTTAAGCTGTTTTTGGAGCGAGCTTTTCCAGATCAAGAAATCAATCAACGATGTCGTCATCCCTCTCATCAGACAGAGGAGGGAGGAGAAGAAGCCCCAAAACGATGTTGTTCCCGTTCCAGCCTACGTGGACTCTGTCAAGCGGGGAAATCAAGAGGAAGCGCAGGATTAAATCAAGAGGAAGATGAGCGAGGAGGAGTTGTTCCGGAAGGATTAATCATGCGCTTGTTCCGGAAGAATCAGATCCAGAGAGCGGGGAAATCAAGAGGAAGATGAGGGAGGAGGAGATCGTCGTAGCCTGCTCGGAGTTTCTAAACGCAGGTACCGACACAACCACCACCGCACTCCAATGGATTCTGGCGAATCTGGTGAAGAATCAGCAGATCCAAACCTAGCTATACGAAGAAATTGTAAGCGTAATCGGCTCAAACGGAGACCGAATCGGGGAAGAGGATTTGTCAAAGATGGAGTATCTGAAGGCGGTGGTAATGGAAGGTCTGAGGCAACATCCACCAGTAAACTAAGGTACTCAATCCAAAGAAGATATATCTTAGTGTTCAGATATGAAGGCAGATCTAGTTTTAATGTCCTAATATTTGATAAAAGTACTTTGGAGATAAAGTATACTATTACTTCTGCAAGAACTGGTAACAGAAAGGCAGAAAAACTCACTCAAGTCAAAGAGGAAGATGAGATTTTAGAGGAGTTACCGCAGAAAGTAGGAAAATCCAACGAATTGCCAATGACCAAAGCTTCTAGTAAGTGTGATTTCATACTTATTGATTTGTTCTTTGGATTGGATTCGAATTTTGTGCCCTTCTATACTAATTTTGTGGTATTGATAATTGTAGAAAGATAAAAAACTGGAAATCATTTAGTTCCTGCTAAAAATAAGTTCCTAGGTGCCGGTGGAGATCATGTGAATGTAGCAGGTGTTACTAGTGCAAGGGACAGAGCAAAGGCCTCTCAGAGCCAAAATTTTCATTTCACTGTCACCTTGCAACAAACAAGGAAGGTGTTACTAGGTCATTGGCTCTTGATACCACTGTACAAGGAAGGTGTTACTAGGTCATTGGCTCTTCATACCATTGTAACAGATTTGATTTTATCAGTACAAAATGTAAGTTGCATACTGCCACCTGAATATTTGGCATAATCCGTAGGAAAAGCACACAAAAAATTGACAGTGTTGACAAGTGTGTTGACACTGTAATTTATTGGTGTTAACAGTGTTGACAAGTTTTGTAAAGTGTTGACAATTTTGTAATATTACTCGTGTTGTATGTTGTTGACCGTTTATTAGTCGTGTAAATAATTTATTTAGTTGGCTTGACAACTTTTTTAGTCGTGTTGACAACTTATTTAGACGTGTTGACAACTTATTTAGTCGTGTTGACAACTTCTTTAGTCGTGTTGACAACTTTTTATTCTTGTTGACAACTTATTATTCTTGTTGACAACTCTATTAAAAAATTTGTTGACAGGTCTATTAAAATATTTTTGTTGACAGCTCTGTTATAAATTTTGTTGACAACTCTGTTAAAAATTTTGTTGACAACTTTGTTAAAAAATTTGTTGACAACTCTGTTAAAAAATTTGTTGACAGCTGTGTTAAAATTTTTGTTGACAACAAATGGGGTATTTTCTTATAACTTAATAAAGTGATGCAGAAACTTAAAAAACATAACAGTTTTAGGGTAAAATAATGGCCCCAATACCGTTTTCTCAACAAGTTCCGTGGGTTTTTACCCTAACTAGTTTATTTAGTGTCTTTTAACATATTAACACTTGTTGATGACTTATTAATTGAGGACAACTTTCTATAAATATAATTCTTTCGAGTCTAGCTAATTCGTACGAGTCTAAATAAATTTGATATAATTTTTGTCACAATTTAACTCGTTACCTATAATCTGACTCGTAAATTCGTACTATTCTACGAATTGACTCGCAAATTTAATAACCATGTCCTAACACCTATGTTTGCGTGGTTCTTAAAAACCGTATTGTTTTGAATGACGATGCAAAATACATATTTTAGCATGATTAAACTTAACATAGAAAAATAAAAATGAGATTATAATAATCGCATTTTCTCTTTGTAGTTTTGCCCTAATTAAACTTTTGCATGCTTTTAGTTCAACATGTTCCCCACTGTTTCACATGGACCCTGATGGATCATCATGCATGGACCACATGGTGGTGCATTTCAACACATGCACTAGTACATGGGAATACAAAAGCTAGCTAGGTTATTGATGACTCATAATCCACTTTTTCTTTTACTTTGATTATTCTTCCTTGCTGTCTAATCTAAAGATAGTATCAATCAGATTCATGGTCACAACTTTTATCTTAATTTGAGCAAAATCCACCAGAAGAAAGCAATAAAAAGCTGGGGTTGGTATTGAGAACTCTTCCCCTATTAGACTCTCCATTGATTTCAAACTTGACAGCCTCCAGAAGAAGAAACCAATATAATGCACCCTCCAAAGGGCCCTACACATGATTAGACCTCGCTATACCTGGGCTCGGGCGGGGCAAGACTCAGCCCGGTCTGAGGGCCTGTGACAGTTCCCATACCTGACCCTCTATCCGGGCCGGATAACCCGGTTATATTAAACCTGTTTTTTAATGATTTTTAAAGAAAAAAGATGAATGCAATACGGCATAAAACATCATCTTTTTCAAACATTAGACATCCACATCGGCAGCTAACTGTGAAGTTTAAGAGAACAAAAGTCTAAGTATACATACACTCATACACATGAGGAAATAATTAAATGAGTAAAGAAGAACATATATACACATCATCATTTGTGACCTAGGTTAGAAAAATAGTGAAAGAGTGAGACCGAATGAAAGAAATGGAGGCGGAGTCGCAAGTATGAGGAAACAAAACCTAGGTTAGATTATTTTTAGATAGTATATATATATTTTTTTAATTAATATATAATACGGGTCGGGCCTATCGGCCCTTAAGGGCTTGAAGTCTATACCGTACCCGACCCTCGTATCCTTACGGGCCGGGCTTAGCGGCCCGACAGGTAAAAGCTTTACCTAGTGTCCAAGCCCGCCCGAATAAAGGGTCGGGCGGGCCGGGTCGGACTGGTCCGAGTTTGGGCAGGACTACACATGATACAAGACCCACAACAAAAGCAAGTAATGTAAAAGCAAAGTAGGCATGTATACATCCAACTCCATTAATGATTCTCTAATATCTTCATCTCTAGCTTTCTTTATTTGACCTAAGTTAACAAAGCGCGTGGTGTGGTACCTTCCCATTCTTATAAGGCAACCAAACAACTTCTTGACTTCACTGTAATAAAACGATAAATGCACACTTGAGAATTTCTCCATCTAACAAAAAAAACAGAGTCTCTCTCTCAATGGAATCTTCAGCACAAACCCAGAAGCCATTGTTAGCAATAAGACTAATGAGCAAAAGAAGAACATGGGTCATCCTCTTCGTTCTAGTCTACACAATAATCCTCTACTCCTCATGGAATCTCCTCCGTTCGATCTTGAACTGGTACGGATCAACCACATCTGACAACATAGGGTTACAGGCGGTGTACGCCTCGATCATGCTCGGAGCAGTATTCGGTCTAATGTCGACTGTATCCGCGGCCGCGGTTGCTTTTCCTTCGATGCTGGTGACCTGGATCACTGTGCTGGTGTTAATGGCGGTTTGCGGAAGAAGGAGGAGAGATGTGGTTGCGGAAGGGAAGAAATTGACGGCTGAGATTTGCAGATCTGTGTTTAGGGTGTTGATTAGGGAAGGGAATGTTCTTGCTGCGGGGTTTGCTGTTGGTGGGTATCTGTTGCTTGTCAGGAGAGGAAGCGGAGATGCGGAATTCATGGCGGATTGAAAACGAAAGGGGATTTTGGGTTGGGCTTTTGAGGAGGAGATGGGCCGTTCTGCATGTTTGGAGTTTATGGACGCCCGTTAACTTGGGCTGCCTCACTGTTTAATTTGTTCTTAGTATGGATTCAGATTTTGCTTTTTTTAATGACGTTGTAGATGAATTTTAAAACTAGAGTTGAATAACATATATTCTAATGTTTTGTAATCAAGACGGATGTTTGTAACAAGTTTTAAAATTTAGGACGATGCTGACAAATCTTTTTCTTTTTTTTTTGTCATTAGCCCGGTTTTAATGGGTCGAGGTACCGTTGACCCATGAAGGGGTAGACCTCTTCCAACATCAATTTTGCCATACATGCCTCTAGTAGTATTCGAACTCGAGACCTCTGGATAGAACACTTAAGGGAATCTAGTGTCAAACCACTAGACCAATTGAATGTTGATAACTCTTTATCTTCTTGTCAACCGCTTTTATTGTGACTTACACAAAAAGGGTTTGTGTGAAAAATAGATCACTCAACACATTGCTTGGACGTGACATAGAATGCATACTAGTGTGTGAGTGCGTATCATATTGAGTTTTTTCTGTGAGGGTGTTATTGTTGAGGGTAGCAATAGGAGTGATGATGTATAAGTGACATAAATCGAGGGGACATTTGTGAGTTGGAAGCTTGACTGATCTTCTAATCATGTCAGGCTATTTGACTGGTCTTCTACCAAGAGGAGGGATATGTTTTATAAATCGGAATACATCCAAATGTGTTTTATAAAATCGGTTCCTCATTTGTATTGCGTCCACACTAGACCGAACTTTTTAAAAAGCCCTAAAATTGTAAGGCAATTGAGCACGTCTGTGAACTGTGATGCATCCAAGGTCTAATCAACTTCGCTGAACACGTTTCGGTTACGTCCAGAACGAGTGCGGGTTAAAGAACCGAGGCTTTTATAAAATTTTAAAGAAAATATCACACGTGCATTAGTCAATTAAAAAGTGTATCGAATCATGAACAGCCACGTCCGCACGCGGTATCGTACCTCACTTGCCAAAATATCAGTCCCTCTGCCTAGCCCTTTTACTGGACACCCGGGTCCCACCCGATTTCTCTATCTTTTTCTTTTTCTTTTTCTTTTTCCTTCTCGTATTTATTTATTCACTTATCGCTTCTTCTGTTAAGGAAGAGAGAGAGTTGATCATCCTCCCTCTGTTTCTAGTCGACCTGAAAGACGCCTAAGTTGCATCAGAGAGGAGGACTGAAGACGCAAACCCTAATTTAATCCATCAATCTGGAAGACGATCGGATTTCGCCAGTCGCCGGTGGAACCCTCAAGAGGAATTCCTCCAACGCGACCAAAATGGAAGTCTACTCCTCACCCGATTCCGCCGACTTGATCGCTAAGAAACTCAAACACAAAGAGGTCTGATTTACTACTCATTCTCTTTCCCCTCTTTCATTCTTCTAAAGCCCTAGCTTTTACTCTTTGAATTTTCATGGGTTTACTGGGAAAGAAGAGATTTTTATTTGTTTTCGGCTAGGGTTTTTCTATGTTGGTGCTGAATGCGTAATCGGTTACTAAATTGTGATCGCTGGGGTGTTTCTCTGATTTGGAAGTTAAAAGGTGGAGTCTTTGTCATCGGATTCTCTGTTCTAACCGATTCGATTGTTTATGATTTCTTCGCTTTTAGGGCTACGTGTTCTACATTTTTTTGCAGTTGATTTCAGTGATTACTATTAATTGAGTAGTATTACAAGCAATTGGCGTCTGCATTATGCTTTTTTTGTTGTTGATTATGTCATTGGGTAAGGTAATTGGCCTTTACTTCATTGTTTTCATAGATAGTAATGTGGGAAGTGGAAGTTGTATTCCTTGTGTTGATAAGTATTATGTTTTCAAAGACTTTGAATCTCTTGTTGCACATCAGCTGATTTTGAAACATGTAAACCCTTATATGCTGTGTTTTTTTCTTCAGGATAAAATGGCCAATGATAATGGAGTATCAACTAGTGTGGCTGTAGCTGTTGATGGAGCTTATCAACTTAACAGTTCCGAATCTGGGAAATCTCACTCTATTGACAATAATGCTTCCAACTCGGATGCATCTTATCATGAAGATCTTATTGATGAAGATGAAGATGGAGATTTTCTTTATGAAGATGATGGTGCTTCTGAGTACAACGATGGAGATGTTGAATTTTTGTCTGATGGGGATGATTATTTGGAGATGCAAGCCCAATTCGATAACGTGGATTTGCCTCCTGGTGTTGAGGCATCAGTGTCTTGGCCTATGGATTCTGGCTCTACCGAGAGTTCAAAAATTGTTGCACAGAACACAAATGTTGCTAGCAGCTCGAGAGCTTTTGAGTTAAATTCTAGGGGAGAATATGAACAGCAGATGGATGATGTCCTGAGAAAGTTGATGTACTTTAAACAGTTTGACACAGTTGATGACTACTCCGACCATCACTTCAGGGATAAAGGACTAGGAGGAAATCAGCCCCAGAAACCATGGGCCAAGAAAATCCAAGATGAATGGAAGATTTTGGAGAACAACTTACCGGGTGAGTCTTGTTGGACTTGGATGCTCATCTTGCATTGTATTGATTCATACAAACTCTAATGACCACACTCCTTATTTTACAGAAACAATATTCGTCAGAGCTTATGAATCAAGGATGGATCTAATGAGGGCTGCCATTATAGGCCCGGATGGTACACCTTATCACGATGGCCTCTTCTTCTTCGACATTATGTTCCCCTCTACATATCCTTCTAACCCACCAGTATGTATTCTTATTTACTTTTATTGCTAAGCTGTCACATATTTACTCTTAATATATTTGTAAATTGTGTTTAGTCGGTGCATTATCATTCTGGTGGTGTTCGGATAAACCCCAATCTCTACAATTGCGGGAAAGTCTGCCTCAGTCTTTTGGGTACTTGGAGCGGGAAATCGAATGAGTTGTGGCTTCCTGAAAAGTCAACCATGCTCCAAGTCTTGGTTTCCATTCAAGCTCTGATATTAAATGAAAAACCATTCTTTAATGAACCTGGGTACGAAAAATCGTACACGGGTGAATCCGGGGAGAAGAAGTCTAAGAAGTACAACGAAGAAATGTTCCTCCTTTCCCTAAAGACAATGATGAATTCTTTAAGAAACCCGCCAATGGTACGCAAACAGTAATCTCTATCTTACAATGAGTCCAAGTTGATGCATGCTTAAGGGGATAGAATAGATGCATGCATGAACTTTACTCTCACCTAGATTGAACTGACTTCATCTTTTTGTGTCAGCACTTTGGAGACCTTGTTGCCGGTCATTTCCGTATCCGTGCTCCTGATATTGTGAAAGCATGTAAAGTTTACATCCAAGGTGCAGAGGTAGGGAGTGACACCAGGAAAATTGTCAAGGAAGGAGGAAAAGTAGTGAACGCCAACTCTAAGGAATTCAAGGCGTTGCTTGCTGATGTGGTAAAAAATCTGACTGCATACTTCATCAAGAATGGATCAACGGATTGTGAGGAGTCGAGTTAATAATGAGGCATAGATTGCATAAATTAACCATCTAGCTAGTAAGTTTTTACATTTTGAAGCCCGGTTAGACACTTGGACCTAGTCTTTTTCAATTGCTTTTTGAAAGCGCAAAAGCTTAAGAATCGTTTTATCTGCAGTTAGATGGCTAGCATTTATCTGAGTACATAGGTGCATATATATAGTTTGGTAGCTTCCACTACTGGACTTCTGGCTAGACTTTGTTTAGGGTTTTTATCTTTTTCATCAGAACAATTAGAATGAATCATTCAGCTATTTGCGCATGATGAAACTCTCTTCATCGAATAGGAATATCAATTTTGCGTACCTTTTATGGATGTGTATTTCCTGTTCAATTTGCGTACCTTTTATGGATGTGTATTTCCTGTTCAATTTGCGTACTTTCACTATCTGATGGTGGTGGATGTCAATGTCTATCAGGGTTGATCGCTTTCATTTGTTGCATATGGAGTCATTGTCCATTCCTTTACTTTATTTTCCTTTTTATTTTTGTCTTGTACCTAATAAAAGCCATCAAGTGGTGATTGTGTGTGCATAACTTTTAAATTGCATATATATGCACATTCAAATTGTACTACTTTAGTCTCTAAGGTTATCTATAAAGGGGTTGAATAGATTAAATTGTATTGGTTGGGCTGTATATCGTGCTATCCACCATCGTGCATAACTTTTAATATCATCTAGCATAAAAATATATAAAAAAAAGAATTTTTTTTTTTTTTTTTTTTTGGAAGAAGGCAAGAACTGGAATCATGCATCACAGCAATGGCGGTCCCTGATCATCCTACGGGATGATCCTAAAAAATGAAAGCAAGGTCGGGGGACAACCAAGTAAAAGTGAAGAACCTCTGAGATTCCTGATATTCGCATCAGGTAAACACAAACTAGTGTGACCAAAAAGTGAAAGCTTTATTGCCGTAATATTAGTTGTATTATGGGCTAAATAATCTGTTGCTTTATTCGCTTCTCTGAAACAGTGTTTGAAAGTGTAATTAGGAATATGTTTTAAAAGATTCCAGCAGTCGGAAATAATTGTTTTGATCTCCCAAGGAATTTTCCATATACGTGTTATGGAATTAATGACTGTTAGATTATCTCCTTCAAAAATAATATTGTTAAGATTATGGAAAATCGCAAATTGTATGGCTTGTAGGGATGCAAAAACTTTAATTTGAATAATACTTTGTAGCAAAGTTTTTTGACTGTTGACAAAGATTATTTTTCCATTATTAGTTCTACAGATATTAGCTACAAAAGCTTCTCTGTTTTGTTGTAGTGAGCCATCAAAATTGATCTTAACCCAATTATCTGGCGGGGGAGTCCATATATTGTTTTTCCTCTTGTTTCTGTTATAGTGTTTTTTAAGTTTGGGGCCATGTTGTTTTAGTTGAATTGTTTCCCAGTTTTTGAAATTAAAGTATGTTATGTCGGAGGGGTCCCTATGATCCGTGTTGATTCTATTAAAGACCGTTCTGTTTATGAAAATCCATAGTTCATACCAGAAGAAGATGAGCGAGTATAGATATTTTCTAAGAGGGGAATTCATCATGATAATGTTTTCAACGAGAGCATTGAGAAGGGACTTTGTTGTAGTATCTATTAAGTCTCTCAGTAATGGGTAAATTATTGGACATAATTTTCCATAGGAAATTTTTATGCCTCGGCAGAACCTTAAGGTTCCAAATGTAGTAAAAAAGGTTGGTGTTTGTTGTGGGAGTTGCGTTTGAGTAAAGTTTTTGAGCTGAAGATGTAGTAAAGGATCATGTGTTCTCTAGATTCCAAACAATTTGATCCGGGCAGGGGATTCTAGGGATATAAATTGCACTGATTTGCTTTACAATATTATGTGGAAGAACTTGTTGTAGGCGTTGAATATCCCAAGTGCGTGAGTCAGTAATATAGCAACTAATAGTTTCATTTATATCGGAGTGTAATGGGTCGAAGTAGGTATTGAGATTCAAGTTTGGAACCCAATTATCTGTCCAAAATTTAATACTACAACCATCTCCCAGTTTCCAAAGAAGCCCCTCTTGAAATATTTTTCGTAGATGAAGAAGACGAGAGAATTGCCATGATTGATTTTTGTATCCTTTCTTATATTGTAGGATATTGTTTGTCTTAAGGTATTTTTGTGTAATAATTTTAACCCAGATATTATCTTTGTCTGTCAAAATTTTCCAGAGAAGTTTCATTTGAAGGGCATTGTTGATATGTTTAGCTTTATGGAGCCCTAACCCACCATCTGATTTTGGTTTACATATTTTGTCCCAAGAGGTAAGAGGTCTATAATTAGGATTCGAACTATTCCAGAAGAAATCTTTATTAATTTTATCCATTTTTTCACAAATATTATTAAGTAAAGAAACGCATTGCATTAAGTGATTAGCGGTAGAAATTAAGATAGACTGGATTAATATTGCTCGACCAACTTGAGAAATTGAGTTGGCCTTCCATTTTGTAAGTTTATTAGTCATATTCTGAATAGCGTTCAAATGTTTCATTTTTTACTCTCCCCCTCACTATAGGGATTCCTAGGTACTTTTCCATGGAATTAGTAAGTTTGAGGTTTAGAATTGATGCTAGCGCTTGTTTCTGTGTATTTATAATATTAAGTGTTGTCTGGAAAGTACTTTTATGATAATTAATTGATAATCCTGATAAAGTCGTAAATTTATCAAGAGTTTTCTTAATAAATTGCATATTAGTAATATTTGCATTTGCAAAGATCAGGGTATCATCAGCAAAACATAGAAATGGGATACGAGTTCCATGTTGGGAGAGCTGGATGCCTACCTTATGTTGGGCTTTGTTTGCTTCTAATTGAAGTGACCTAGCTAAATATTCCATTGCAATAATAAATAGGAAAGGCGCAATTGGATCCCCTTGACGTAAACCACATTTTGGCTTAAAAATAGGGCCTGGAATGTTATTTACCAAGACCGAGAAGGACGCTGATTTGATACATGTCATAATACGTTCGATCCAAGCATTATGAAAACCTAATTGTTGTAAGATTCTTGTTAGGAAAGGCCATTGTAATTTATCATACGCTTTTTCCATATCAAGTTTGAGCGCCATCCACCCTCGCGTTCCTTTTTTCCTTTTGTGAAAAGAGTGAAAGACTTCATGTGAAATTAAAATGTTATCGAAAATTGATCTACCTTGTACAAATGCACCTTGACATGGGTGAATTATTTTTGGAAGGAGTTTTTGCAGTCTGTTCGCCATAATTTTTGTTATAATTTTGTAAATTGTTGTGCACATGCAAATAGGACGAAAATGATTAATTGTTGTTGGGTTATCTATTTTTGGAATAAGGGTTATAAATGATTGTGCAGAATCCGCAAGAAGAACTCCTGAATGAAAGAAAGATTGAATAGCGGAAACCATTGTTTTAGACAATGTTGACCAATAGTGTTGGTAGAATTCCGCTGTGAATCCATCTGGCCCCGGTGTTTTATTATGAGGAAGTTCAAAGATTACATCTTTGATTTCCTGAGGAGAGGGTTGCTGCAAGAGCATGTTATTATCTTCGTCTGTAATTAACTTTGGGGTCATTCTTAGGTCTGTATTAGTAATATTTGTTGTGTGGTTCGGTTGGAATCTTACTTGGAGGTCACTTGTAATATGTTGTGTAATATCTGCATGAGTATAGTATTTATTATGGTCTAAAGATTCATAAACATTAATCTTTTGTTTAAACTTTCTAATTTTAACCGTGTTCTGAAAATACTTTGTGTTAGTATCCATTTCTGTTGTATGCTTAATTTTTGCACGTTGTTTCCAGTATGTATGTTGAAATTGCAGTAGGTTATTATATTTTTGGAGTTGCCTCAAATACCTCTGATAAATATTATCATCTATGTTTGGAGTGGTGCAAATATGTTGAAGTTTTTTGAGTAATTCTTCCGTTTGTTTGAGCTGCTCGAAAATATTATGGGTATGTTTCCTAAGCCAGTTCTTACACTCCATTTTGATTTGCTTTTGTTTCATGAAAAGTTGGAACATAAAAGAACCATGATAATGATAATTCTAGACTCGAGTTACCATTTTCCCAAAATCTTCGTTTTCAAACCAAGCATTTTCCATAATAAATGGGTGGTTTTTAGGCATCTCATCATTTCCTAACTGGAGAGTAATGCAGCAGTGGTCGGAAGTTGTGAATGGTAAATGTTCCAGTTGTATATTATTATAGTAGTTGACAATGGTGGGGTGGATAAGGGCTCTATCTAATCGTTCTAGCATAGTTGAAGAGTTGTGCGTTGAATTCCTCCATGTGTAAGGGAAACCATTACACTTTGTTGGAAGGAGTCCATGTGTATTAATGAAGGAATTAAGTCTAGAGAAACGATGGAAGGTACATGGAGCTCCACCTAGTTTATCTTCAGGGTTTAGGAGATCATTAAAATCGCCAATGATTATTGAAGGTACTTGGTGTGCGTATAATATATCTGAAATAAATTGCCAAAAAGTGGTTTTTTCATGATCTTTACTAGGGGCATAGAGGAATATAATGATATATTCTTTGAAGTTGTCCTTGTATTGGATTACTATTGTGTTGAATTTATGAAAAAGAATAGTAATTTTATTTTCATGTATGAAATTTGCAATTAGTAGCCAAAGGCCGCCTTTAGTACCATCAGCAGGTGAAATAGTAAGATGCTTGAACCCTATTTTGCCCAAAAATTGTGACGAAGGAGCTTCATTATTCTTGGTTTCCGCAAGGCAAAGCATATCTAAGTGATGTGTTCTTTTTAGGAATGAGATTTCTGTCCAAAAATGTTGTCTTCTAATACCTCTGCAGTTCCAGTAGGCAACTTTCATATTAAACCATTTGGAAAAAAATCTAGATTGTGATTGTAAGTTATGGTAGCTTGTTTAAAGGGGATATATTTATAGAGAGAGGGCATGAAAGGTTCGTTATTTATGTTGTAGACATATCCATAGGTGATCATGGCGTGTGGACTATATGAGTATGTATGATCCTTTAATTTAGAAGAGATACAAAATAAATGTTTAGTCTTGGCAGAAGGATAGAGAAGTTTGATACAAGTAAACATTAGAAAACCATGATTCTTAATTCTGAAAATGAAATGCTCTCTGAATGTAAGCTCTCGAAAATTATGCATAAGTAACTTGGGAGTAATAATCCTACGAATGGGTTTATTCGTTAAGGCATCTGATTGGGAATGTTGAGGAAGATAGGTATAAGTATTGTTTGTGTTATTGAAAAGATAAGACCAAGATTTTAGATAAGAGAAATGTTTAACATCCTTAGTAAGTGATGTTTCACCGGTTAGTTTGTAATTAGAATGTTGATAGCACTTGTTAGCCTGACAGTATTGGCTAATTATAAGCTTGGGCCATTGATGGAAGTCATCATAACAGTTTCTCGTGCCGGAAGCGTTTTTGTTTTTGTTTCTGTAAACATTTTTCCGAAAGAGAATGTGTGTGTAGTGTTGGAGATTTTGAGTATACTCAGGGTTAACATGTGTTGTAAGAAGAAGTTTATAATAGGGTTTATAATATGGTATCATAGTGTATAGAATAGGGTTTAATAATAGGGTACGAGCATAGTAATAAGTAGTAGAAAGCATAGAGGGTACGAAGACCCTACAAACACCACACAAATAGCAATACTTAGTAGTTGGAGTCCTTGAGATTACAATGCTTACAATAGGTGAGACACTTATTAAACTATTGCAACCAAGTTGGACAAACCCCAACATGGAAGCAAGCAAAAGAGAGGGGACGACATTATCATACACAATGAGGAGCTTCCCATCATCACCAAGCCAGCTGAGATTACATAGACTATTAATATAACTAGGGCAGGAGCAAGTAAGGTGGAGCAAAAGAAGATATTGACTGATACTTAAGGACAACTGGCTTAACAAAGAGCAAAGTACAACAGAACCAAGGACTGTAGGGGCACTTACCATGATCACTCGACAATTTGCTTCCCCTTGTCTCTGTTCTTGCGCTTCTTGGAGGTTAAGGCATGCTGATTAGGGCTTTCTTCTGGTGATGGGGTCTCTGAGCTGCTGTCCTTCACTTGGGATCCTTGATCAGTGTTCGACCTAATGGTAATGCCACCAAGCTTGGCATTGATAGTGTTGTTGGTCTTGATAGAGTTACCATTAGCTGAATGGAAGGAGGAATCAACAGAGTCATCATTAGCAGCTTTGGGGTTCACAATAGAAGGGCCTGCACCATCGTTGGACTTGGGGAAAAAGTGAGACATCAGCGCTGGAAGAGCCTGCTTGATAAAATCCTCGGACATGGGTACGATTGGTTGAGTAGTCTGGGTGACATATTGGAGGCCAGGAAATCCTTCAACCGGGATCACTTGTTGTGGCAGAGTTGTAGTACGAGCAGAGATGGGGACAATAGAGACCATAGGTCTAGTATAGGAAGGAGGTGTGGGAACAAACATCAAACCTGTGGTTTGGCGTGGGTGGATCAGAGGGGCCTCAGTAGTAGGGTTGGAGTTGATGGAGAATTGGTTGCCATAGAGCCTGCGAGCGGTCTCTTCAAAAGCAGTGGCTTGATTGGCGTTGCCGACAAAGTTAACAATGACATAGCCTGGACGGTGGTTCATAATAGGGCAATGCTTAAAGATGTGGTTTGGGGAGGTACAACAACCACATCCCGTGGAGAACCCCTCGTACCAGACTCGCAGCGTGAGCCTAGATCTATCAAAAGGCTGGACATGTATGTACTCCCTGAACTCCACCTGCTCTCCTATAGGCATATTGATGATAAGCCTAACAAATCAGTTGCGGGTGCGAGCATTGTTGGCTTCGTCAATCCTAAGAAGGGTGCCGAGGTCGTTGAAGTGCAGAATATGGTTGAGCCCAGCCTCATTGGCGAAATAAAACGGTAGAAACGGGATGCGAATCCATATATCGATCGAGGTGAGTGGTTCATAGTTCAAATTGAAATGAGGAGTAAAGGGACGGATCACAACTAACCGGCTAACTGCATGGAAAGGACGGTTGTTCCAGATGAGGTCACGATCCTCGCGGTTGCTAAAGATGAAGTGTATCCAGTTGTTGCCGAAGTACTGGACTTGGATCTCGCCACGAATAGATTTCCAGATATGCCTCAATCTGTTGGCTACAAGAGGCGGATCCAGATCACCATCCACCGCTCGAGCCACCAAACTGAAGTGAGACAACTAGAGAAGCTGGTTTTGGATCTCAGTAAAGAAAGCTTCGTCTGGTTCTCTAGGTAGTTGAAACGCTGGTTCATGTTGAAGAGAAGCAGGGATGTAAGACTCCGACATCGGTTGGGGAAACTGGATGTTGTCTTCCTCTTGCATGTTGTCTACACGGTCAGCAGGTTGATCCTCTTCATTCTCAAATTGATGGGAGAGAGGAATTTGGAGATCGGGGAAATCCCTAATATCTTCACTGGAAGAGAGAGAGAGAGAGAGAGATAACAGGGCTGGGTGGAGGATTTGTGTACATAAGAGCAGGGGCGGTGACAGCAAAAATCTCGGAATCAGAGGTGTTACGGTTGACAGTGATGGAGTTGAGATTGGTTCCGTAAGGGAAGCCAACCAAGACATGGGAGAAGGAACGGTTCTCTTCCATGGTGGAAGAAACAAACAAGCAGGCGTGTGAGAGATTGGCAGTTAGGGAAGGGAATTTGCAGTGAAAGTGCAGATGGTAGATGTGGCGGTAGGGTAGGGTGGTGTTATAAAGGAAGATGTGGCACAGTGAAAGCGGAGAGTGGTCGTAGGGTTTGGGACACAGTAAAAAATTAAGAAAAAAGAGTTTAGGGTTAGGAGTAGTACAACGTGGCAAGTGGTTTCGGGAAAACTGTAGGCTAGGGCAAAACCATGGTAAAGAAACCGTGTAAATTTTGTGGGATGATGACGTAATGTAGGGTTTGACAAATTTGAAAAACATTTGGTAAAACGGACACGGCACCAAAGTAAATACTCACCAAAGTGCAGTCGGTGGAAGCAACACGTGGCAGTGTAGTAGTGCAGGTGGATGGCGGTGCAGATCTTGGAGCAAATCTGGAGAAATTTTCCAGATTTGTGTGACCCAATTCATGTAGCCACTGTTGACGATAGTCTGCAACCCAAATGAAAGTTGCATCTTACTATTTTTTGTTTGATAGTTAATTTTATAGTATTTTTAATTTTATCTATTATAAAGATATCAATAAAAGCAAAAAAATAAGTTATGTCACCCAAATCATACAATCACTATGGTACAAACACGTGAAGTAGAAAATTCATGAATTATAAACTGCATTGAGACACTTTCAAAGTGCTTTTTGTCCAGGTTTATTTACGTGTCTCTGACTTGTATTGGGTTTACATCTAAAATTCTAAATATATCGGACGTGCTTAGTTTTTTAATATTTGCGAGTTTTAAAATTGTCAATAGTCAAGTTTAGTCTAGCTGCAAGCAAGTTAGTCCGTGATAAGGCTGTATTAACTATTAAGACTTTCCATATTGTGAAAAGTTTATATGGACGTAAGGACGTTACACTTTATGGAGTTGGTTTATACGTTTTACGTAACGGATCCGGTTTTGGTGACAATCAAACTTCTCGTAGCAATGCTTCCGCATTTAGCGTCGAAACACAAGCGTCTATGGTTGTTCATGACAACACGAGTGATCATGATTTTATCATAAATGTTTGTGAGCACACATCCTCATGACACTGAAAATTTAATGTTTATGTTTATGGCTCAACATCAACATTTATGACATGTTCACAATAAAGAGTGATAAATGAAGAACAAAATGAGCATGATCTTAGTTAATTTTAATTTTCGCAACAAAAACCAATGAACAATCAAGGAAAAAGCAATGACACTACCTGTAAAGCAATAAGCATCTAATATTATGTTCTTGAGTTTGATTCGTCCAAAAACACAAAACAACATGAAATTAACATGACGTGATTCATTGAAGTCTAATATACATATCTCTACAGCAAAAATATATGTGTTCCCAAACGGGCAGCTGGATTTCTGCATAAAAACATGAGAACCAAGAACAAGAATAAACTATGTATAAACCCCACAAGAAATGATGGTCTAGACACAAAAGAAGGGAAATTACACATAGCAAAGACACAAGGAACAGCAAAATTAAGGTCAAAATCAATGAATATATTATCCATTCATCCACGAAGAATGAAATGCAACAAATTCGACAAACCAGGAAATAGTGTTCCAACTCCCAACTCTATTCTACAACTGTTCTCATCTCCAAACCTGCAAACAAGTACAAAACAATAAATATCAGAAAATGACACCCAAATCAACTGGAAAAATGAAATTATGAATAGAAAGCAACAAGCCATTCTTTTATGTAAAGGGCATTCCTCTTGGCTGTAGTTATGTTTGGTAATTAATATTCCATTACCCAGGAATCCTTCCATATATTGGAAAGTTAATTTTTCAAAAGAGGAATGAAAAGTTGAGCTACAACTCTAATCCATTAGACACATAAGAGCTACAACTCCCTCCATCCTTCCTCTCTGTCCCATAATACCTAACAAAATTTGATCTTTCATTCTCTCATGAGACTTTGACAGGTAGGAGTAGGAACTACATTTCTCCCGGCATCATCAGGCATCTATTTTTGTATTTAGTAGAAGATACCCAACCTTTATTACGGGTTCCCAGAATTTTGACTCTCTCATGTTTTAAATTTTCCAAAAGAACATCCACTATTACAAACTCATTTTGCTAAATCTAAAACAAAAACGAAACAGACACCATGACCTTTAAATCACATTGTTAATTGACTCATATTCCCTGAATCAGTTCAGACAAAATGGACAAAGGCTGAGTTCAAGAACTGATATAATTTTACTAACAGAGTTGAGAAAAACAAGGGGTGCCTGTGCAAGACCATGTACAAAAATACTTTACCTCTATCATCTACCACAGCGGCATTGAATCAATCTCTACATCTTCAAGTCTATGAGCTCCATCAATCAGCATTGCATGTATACAGATCAATTTACCTATTCAAAATAAAAGTTTGAAGCGTCAGCAACATATCCATTATAGGAGGACTAGAAAGTAATGTAAATTTTTGCATAATCACAGCTGATTAATTTATACTAGGATTTGTCCATCTGTTATACAGTTTCTTGTAACTGATTTCAGTAAGGTTTACCTTTCCCTAAAAAATAAGTATACTCGTAGATGCATTCAGCAAGAGGGTCAGTCTCTTCGACTTATAAGACATATTTCACTTGTTCACCTACTGTATAGTTTCTATTGGTTATTATGATTTGTGGATCTTTTTACCTTGTCAATTAGATTAAGGGGAAAGGGGACGGGAAAGAGAAAGGATAGTAAAACAGATAATACACAAGTAGAAACGGTAGTCTATAGTACCTCAACTTGAGCGTAAATCAAGATTTCTTGTTTGTTAAGATCTGGGAGATCCGCAAGCCACGGGTGAATGCATCATTGAATAAGATTCTTGTCTGCATAGACTGGAAACCAGGAGTCCATGATAGCAGAGCAACAGGAGCCATCACAATCACGCCAAACACTATATCATACATGCGAGCCATAGACATGACAACCATCCACAGAACTGTCTTCTCTAAGAACCGCCGAAAAACCAGAGCAACCGAAATCAGACCCCATCCTGTTGGTAAGAAACCCAACAGACTTGTAAGCAGGTCGATAAATTTTAAATCCGTCAACTTCAACAAGGCAACGATGACTAGTATTATCAGAACAATAACTAGGAACTGGATGAGGCGATAGTAGATATGATCCCTTGCTGAGTATTTATCCCGAGCATAAGATACAACAACGAAGATCACAACAGCCACCAAAATATAGATCCATGACAGCAAGTAGACATAAAACTGTGTGCTCCCACTAACAATCCCCAACTGATAGACGATTCCATACTGGAAAAAGAAAAACCGTAGGTCCAGTATCACTTCCAGTGCCTTTCCCCACAAACCAGTTGTTCTGAGATGATCTTGCTCCTCCCTCCACCATGCTACCCAGCTTTGTTCAGGTTTCACAAACACCCCACCACTGTACCAAATCCAGTTCATGAAATCACTGAAGTCAGACACAGTCTTCAACCAATCAAAACCAGTTGGATTAAATACAAATGGTGCCATTATCCAAGATACAACAAGGAACCAACTCGATATGGTAAGGGCAATGTAAACAAACGTCCCTTTAGCTACCGGGCTGTATGCAGCATATATTGTCAATATAAGCCCAAGCTCGATTGCTTTGACAAAATGGCTACGAGCATAGAGTCTATAGATTTCTGCAAACCTCTTGTGCTCCACAACAAAACCTCGGCCAGTTGCCCTGTACTTTGCACCACCATGAAGAATTGTGCGACCAAAGTAATGCGTCCTTGTTCCCATGGAGAAGGTAAAGAAAATAGATGAAAGCTGGAGCTGCATGGTAATAAAATCCCAAATGGCATTGAGGAAACCTTGCTCCAGCGAGTTCTCCACAACCATGGGAAGAGCAGTGAATAATCCCAGCTGGATGATAAACTGCTGATTCAGAACAGCAGCAAGTGCTTTGTTATTGCTGCTATTACCTTCAATAATGGAAGCTTCAATACCGCTAAGACAGAGATAAAGTCGGCTCCACAAGAATGCATATGCAGTCAGCACAACCAGCATTGTGTTGAAGTAGTACCCAACAGTGGTATTAAAAAATGACAGCATCCGGAAAAAGTCCAGCCTATGACCCAAGCGGTAAACGTCTCTGCTCAATATCTGCTCCCCATTTCCACTCGCAACCTTGGCTTCAAACATGGCAATCTGATTAAGGCCAACATCCCGACCCTTTCCAACCTGAATGTACTCATGATGTGTGACATTGCCACCCCGCAGAGTGCAATTGAATCCAGCATATATATCCTCACTAATGTTGATGACTCTTGAAGCTTTACTGAGCCCTCCACGGGTCAAGAACCAAAACCTATCAAAGACATCGGGATGACCGTAATGCATTCTCACTTTCAAAGGATTTGCCAGAACACGCTGCCCTAACGTAACAAAGCTTGTCTCCTGGGATGACATAAACCAAGCAAGGGAAGAAACAGACCCAGTAAATATGTGCTCACGGACTCCCAAAATAGTAGGCTTACGCAGGCCATAACGATGCTTGAATTCCTCCAGCAAATTCCGCACTTTAAGTGCCTCCTCAAAGTAATTGTCTTGGTTCATATCAATTGTCTGCACAGCATCTCCACGAGTGAATATCAGGGCATGATTCTGATTCTCTGGTTTCCCCTCCCCAAGTTTAAGAGGTCCAGGCAACTTAACTCGATAAAGCTCCACCTCCTTTTTCAGCTGCTGGTCATACTTAACAAGAACAGAGAAGTAGTCTTTGCCATCTTTTCCTGTCGGAACCTCATCAACATAAGCAACCCGAAGGGCTTCATTGTTTTGCATTAAAATCAGTATTTCCTCAGCCTGTGGCTTACGCTCAGCCTTCTGAGCACCATATATCTGGCACGCTACAATGTAAGTAAACTTCATCAGGGCAGTTCCATATTCATGACCTTTGTAAAATTGACTGACTGAACTGCTTGCTCTACTCAAGCTCCTAGAGGAGGCGGACCTTTCTGTGCCCATACCATCCAAGCCACTAGCCTGCCTTGTGAAAAGGTCTCGTGCTCCCTCCCTAATATCCATCTCTGATGCAGAATCAAGGAAGGCCAACATCTTAAGGGCCCGGTAGTAATACATCATTCCCCTGACAGTACGAGCAAGGGTCTGACCTCTATAAGATGCCCAAAGCCTAACCTCTCTACCCCATACTTCTGTTTTATCCTCCATTCCCTCCCGCTGCATACGCTCCACAAAATTTTCCCATTCATCAGCATATATTGTTTTTAAGTAAAACAGGGTGGAAACTCCATCCTCAGTCTCCTTTTGAAGTTGTTCCTTGCTGTACAAAACCTCTTCATTGTAGTAAGGGGTCAGGACACTAAAAGCCATCATTTTCTCCACCTGTGGAGCATGGGGCATGTTCATAAAGAGGGAATTGCTAAAGAAGGCAATCCTTCGTCTTGCCTCAAGGTTTCTTGGAACATTGTGCATCGAATCCTTGGAGGTAAGGATCGTGTGCAGACGCCGAACCTGTCTGTAGAAGATCTCATCCTCAGGAGCGGGCAACTCAATGGCATTTTCAAACAGAAGACCGGTCCCTGATCCTGGCTGAGGTGCCAATCCATCTTCAACCAGCTGATCAGCACTTCTCCTATCAATGTAAAAATCTCTAATAGCTGTCTCATACAAAGCCTGCAATGCATTTACCACCTTGACAAGCTCTGTCTTTTTTGGCTGGATCAGTAATTGCACAAGAGTGATCAACTTCTGATGAATCTTGGGAAGAGCATACATATTGTAAGTTTTGGTGAACTTTTCAATTTGGATGGAATTGTCAATCTCTTGAAACAAGATCATGACAATGGAATGCTCCTTGGTACGTTGCTTGATAATTGCCAGCATCATGTGCTTCACACAATCATAAGCTTCCACCACTGCACAACGTCTGTACTCATTCTTGCATATCTTATGCCAAAGCCATTTATCAGGTGCATCAACCAACTCTTTCGCCTGACCAAGAGCCAGAAGAAGCTCATTGCATAGCAAAATGCAAGGCCAACGGATCACCCTAACACTCCATGCGTTCTGAGGAAGCTCCAGCAGCTCAACCTCTTTGTCACTGACAATGTCTTCTTCTCTGAAGGTCATCATTACTTCATTCCATATCAAGGCAAACTTGTTCGCCTCCACCTGATTAGACTCAAGCTTCCTATATGGCCGGCCAAACCCATACCGCAGCTTAAGCCGACGGACAGCATCCTTGAATTTATTTGTTAGCCCACTCTCATTTAGCAACTGCTCCTCTGGCATTAGGTTGAACTGAATTGCACTCGCGAAAAACTGAAATCTCAATCTCAACTGCTCCATATTCCGGATCTCACCTAAGTGAGCAAACAATCCAACTGCTGCACCAACGAAGGAAGAATAGATGGCATACCATATCTGCATATCCATGAGATATATTAGAATCACAGGAAGCCACAACAACCCAACAGCGAACCTGTTACTTTGGCTGAAAAACTCATGCCATTCATACTCTACACCCCTGAGTTTCAACATAGCTTTTGTTGGGCGAATCAAAGGCCTAATCTGCATGGTGTAACTGAACACAAACTTTGTGGCAAGCACCAAGATCCAGAACAGACTATACTTCACATTGTCAACCAGACCTTCTCTTAGTCCACGGCCAATAAAAATCCGGCTCTGAAACCACCAAGTCAACATGTAGAATATCCTCCAATTTGTCTCCTCGATGAAATTCCTGACCCAGGGAATTATGAACAGGGCAATTGCCAAAATCTCAGGCAGAATAAACACTGCACCTGCCAAGAGAAAGTTTTGAATCTCCTGATTAGCCTTCTTACCATGGTTCATCTGCGTCCAAATCCTGCCATAAAGCACCCCAAACACAACCAACCAAACCGCTGAGATAACAGTTTTCATGAGCATCCTTACTCCCACCCACAAAGTCTCCCTCGAAACCAAGCTATACTGCATTGCCATATCCAAAACCGACTGCAAGAACCTCATCCCACACCACGTCAAGAACAGAGTCAACAGCTTCACCCTAAGATTCTCATCCTGCAATGTCTGCCAAGGATACTCCTGATTCTTATTCTCCTGCTCCCAGGAAACAATAATAGCAGCCTGCAAGAATAACACGAGCATCACCCATAGCCTATCAAAGCTCCTATACAGGTTCCAAAACGATCTCTGCTCCACAAACCCGGTCTTTCCAACATGTCTCTTCCTCCCAGAGGCTGCAAAGAAAGTACTCCCCAAATTAAACGGCCATCTCAGCTTATCAAAGCACCTCCTACTCCAAAAATACTCATTAATATCATCATAGTTCCTCCAATCCCTATGAGGAGCAGTGCCATTACGACTGTTATTCGCCTCCTGACTTATTGTATCATAGATCGGCCTCACAACCTGATTCAAAAACGCATTCTCACCAGAAAGAGAAGGCACAAACGGCCTACCAGTATTCTCATCAATATAATCCTCCAAAATCTTGTTCAATTCCAACGCCATGTGATGAAAAATGTAAGCAATGCACTCAGGCGCAAACCTCAGGTTAGCGGACTCACCCCAAATGAGGAGATATAGCGCGACATAGAGAAGCTCTCGGCGCTGATCCTCCTCACGACGCCGAGAGTCAGAGATCCAGATGCTGGATCTACGGCCAAGGTAGGAGCACCAGTGGGAGTAATTCTTCAGGAGACGACGTCGGAAGCGGCGGAGAACAGCCGGATCGAGAGAATCGATGTTCTCCGGAGTGGAGAGACGCATCTGGGAGTTTGCGAGGTGGAGGACGAGATGCTCGCGCTGGTTGCGGACATTGTCGCGCTGGAAGCAGAAGAAGTGGCCGAGCCAGTCGAGGAGGTCGTAATGAGGCTGCCATTGGAGGAAGGGAGGTTTGCGGAGGTCTCCGACGGCACGGAGGGCGGCTGCGGCGGCGCGGACCTCGGGGTAACGGAGAGAGGGGTGCTCGGCGAGGAGATTGTGGACGGGGATGATGTTGTAGGGCTCTTCTTCAGGGGAGGGGGTTGGAGGACGGCCTGATGGTGGCGCCGCTGGTGGACGCTGCCGGAGACTCATGGCGATGCAGAGGCGAGGCCAAGGGTTTGAGAGAGACGAGATGGGGAAGACGATTGGTGTGAGGGCTAATTTCCGTTCTGGAATTTTGTTTCCTTTTTTGTTTTCAATATTCAAGCGAGTCAATCCCACTTAGGCCACGTCCGCATCGGAAAGGGATATTTGGGGTATCACGTTAATTTTTTTTTATGATTTGTTAAAGAATTTTCCGTAAATATATTAAAATGGCACATTAATGAGTTTTAATTGGCACATATGAGTGAAGAGATTACTCTCTCTTTTATTATGGGATAGATAGATCTGAGAAAAATTACTATACTTGTCTGTAATTGGCAGATAATTGAAGGATCCAAGTCATTAAAATATGTCTAACCTGGTGACAATTTGGGCAATACGGACAAAACGATGTAAACTTGACATAAAATCAGCAAAATCCTTGCAGGTTAAGAAAGAGTCACATTGTAGGGACACTTATATAAAATTGAATTTAGGGTGTTTTTTAATGGACATTTTGATTATTTATATGATTGTTTATTTGTATATATAAACATATACTCTTTCTATCCCCTTATATAAGCCTCTTTTCATTTTTCAGCACTATTTACAATTCGAGAGAATCTTTTCGATTTCTTCCAATATATAACGAAAAATATGATCATATGGGGTCTTGTTTGATTCGTCTCAGTGATTACTTTAACAATATCAAATTTTTATATTTTTTACCCATAAACAATTAGAGATATTAACGAAACAAAACGTGCATCGGCATCCGAATCGAAGTCAAATGGGGCTTATATAGTGGGACGGAGGGAGTATACAATACAAAATGTATTGAATTATGATAGATATGTGTGCACACATTAAAAAACAAATATACCTTTGTTAATAGAAACCCAAACAAATATACCTTGTGATAAATATGTGTATTGGTAAGTAGATTTTGTTTTATTTATTAATGAAATTTTTTCATACTGGTAATGATACAATCTATCAATCAATAAAAAAAAATCAAAATTTAGAGGTTCTTCTATTCTTATAGATGATGACAGGTTGTCGACAATTTCTATTTCTCTGAAGTCGTAACAAGTAACATTAATAAAGCTTTTTATTTTTATAATTTATAGATTATAGTTTACGATTTATGTTTTATAGTTTAAGTTCATTAATAACTCAACTTAGTTAGATTGATAACATAATAATAGATAAAGATATATATATATATATATATAAGATAAACATATGATGTGATAAAAGAAAAAAATCGATATTTCTTTTTGTTATATAACCGTATTAGATATCTTTTTGATTTTTTTACTTATTTAATTCAAAGATATATATCAATATATAAAGTCGGATGTTGTGGAGGATGACATGGTAGATGGTGTAGCATAGCTTAGAGGACGACACATAAGCGAATTGAATATAAGGGTGACATGTGGCAAAACAGCGTTCTGCTTTAGTATATGTATAGATTTACAAATCCTAACAAATGAAATTAGGAGATAGAAGTTGTAAAACTTGAAATAAAAATTCAATAATACGATAAATAGTGAACATGTATATTTTTCGTTGAAGAGATGAATATGGAAAATAGAGTAAACAAAGGCCCTTACTATTTAACGTCCACCCCTTTTGCTATTTACCGCCCAGGTCATCCGTGCGTCACGCATGGATTAAATCCGTGCGTGACGCATGGTTTTAATCCACACGCCACGCACAGAACAAAACCATGCGTGACGCATGGACACAAACCATGCGTCACGCATGGATTTTTTTCCTATAAAAGCCCAAAAACATCAAACCCTACCATTTTGTCATATTCTTCAACAACAACAACGGCGGCTGCAATCCATAACGCACCATTTTACCCCAAAATCCATCTTTCTCATCATCTTTTTTGCATATAAGGTATGTAAACATTACGATTTCATTGTTATGGTATGGTATTGATGTATATATGAGGTTTTCATGTTGTTTTGATGATATTTACTTCAAAATCCAATGTGTATGTTAATTAGTTGATTAGAAATGATTAAACTTGTAATATATGAATGGATTGTGTACTTTGTTGATAATTTATTGACAAATTTGATATTTTCATGTGTATATAGTTCATTAGGGTTTTGATATTGAATTAGGGTTTTGTGAATTAGGGTTATGAATTAGGTTGTTGAAATTGGGTATGGTTTTAATGAAATTATTGAAAAACTGTTATAATTTTGAAAAAAGTGTTGAGATTAGGGTTTGAAAGCCATGGAAAAACTGCAGAACACAACCCTGGAATGTGCAATTTCATGCGTCACGCATGGATTGCAACCATGCGTGACGCATGGATTGCAACCATGCGTGACGCATGGATGGAAGCCATGCGTGACGCATGGAATTGCACATTCCAGAAACTGTGTTCTGCAGTTTCAGATTGTATTTGATGATATGCTGATTGAGTTTTTGATGATATGCTGATTAAATTCAGTAAACTGATTAATTTTGTGGAATTGCACATTTTATGATGTAGATATGGATGGTGGTCGTCGACCTGGACGGGATACTCGTCAAAGAAACAGAGATCTGAAGAAAAAAGATCCCGTAGTTCCAAAACAAAGGAAGAAGAAGAATAGACAAGAATCGTCTTCTCGTCGTTTAGAGTTTTCTGATGAGATACAACAGCAACAACAACAACAACAACAACAACAACAACAACAACAACAACACCAACAACAACAACAACAACAACTAGCTTTGTCTGCTGCAGGTTTCGATCCCCAGGGTTCCCCTCATTACTTTCCTGGCACCCCCATTCTGATCCCACATCAAACTATGTTTCCACAACAAACACAGTTTTCAGGCTATCCGGGCTATCCACAACATGACCAATCATTTGTGGAGATGATGAGGCAAGCTACTGGTTCTCATCACTTTCAGAACCCTCAGACGGGTGATGACCAGTACGCACTGGTTGCTTGTAGCAGTGCAGGGCCATCAGCTGGGGGTGCCAATGGTGATTCTGATTCTGATTATGAGCAGGAGCATGAGGAACAGGGTCAGGAAGAGGATCGGACCTATGGGAATGTTCATGAAGAACATGAAGAAGCGGAAGAGCAAGAGGAGCAGGAGGAACAACCCAGAAGACGACGACGACGACAACCTCCGGTCAAAAACATATACGTCCCTCAGTTAGAGGGGGGTACTCCTGGAGGTCCACAAATTCCGGAGCTGCTCATAAGCTTTGAAGCTCATACAGCCTTTTTTGTGCAAAAAGGAAAGGTATGTAATTAGAATTTGGTTTATAGATTCAATACTTATCATAACTTATTTGGTTTATAGAATTTGTGATAATAAATTTGTTAATGTATGAATTGATTTGATTAACCAAATGGATTATTTGTTGAAATATTTGTAGTTTTGTTGAAAATTTGGTTAAGGTGTGCTGTACAGAATTTTCTGCATTCTGTGTAATGCAAATCCATGCGTGACGCATGGTTCATGTCCATGCGTCACGCATGGTTCATGTCCATGCGTCACGCATGGTTCATGTCCATGCGTGACGCATGGATTTGCATTACACAGAATGCAGAAACTGCTTTCTGCATTCTGTACATTGCACCTTAACCAAATTTATGCAGTTTCTGTATTATGCAGTTTCTGGAAAAAATTTATGCGTTATTAAAATTATTTGTGTTACGTAATCAATTTACAGGATAGAGGCGTACTCCCTTACCAGACAAGACAATCCCAGCTGAAAGATTGGGAACTTAATTCTGACTTGTCATGGGGTAATCACGCAATTGCAACGGAGCTGACTCATCTCAGGGTATTGATGTACGATGTGATTGATTATCCGCTCATCTGCGCCTTTATAGAAAGGTGGCATCCTGAAACAAATAGCTTCCACATGCCATTTGGTGAGATGACAGTGACGTTGCTCGACATCAAGAAGCTGCTGTTGCTTCCTATTCACGGGAAAGCTATGGTGACCGACCCCACCGCTTCAGTCGGGAGAACTACGAACAAGAACTTTTTTGGTGAAAAGGGACGGCAAAATTTTCATCTTCAAAATGAACAGCTCGATAGTTATTGGATGAGCGCGAAAAAGTTTAAGGCGCACATTGAGGGCCTAAATGATCCCGTAGTTCATGGAATGAGATATATATTCCACTTGTTGGCTTCCACAATCTTCACTGACAAGTCACAACATAAGCTCCCGATGAGATTTGGTGCATTTCTAGGGAGTGTTGAAGAGGCAAGAAGTATTTCTTGGGGATCTGCGGCGCTAGCATATTTCTATCGCCAAATGGGCATCGCTACACGCCAAAATTGTGGTTTGATCTCATTTTGTTTCACTCTCCTTCAAGTAAGTTTTTAATTATTTAGGAACTATATTTTTTAGCAATCATAACTTATTTCTATGGTTTTAATGCTAACTATATTTTTTAAATGGTAGGGTTGGATATACACATACTTCCCATCCTTAGCAGCTGGTGTTCGGCGTAATCCTGGTTGGTCAGTTGATCATCCTTATGCGTTTCGGTTTCTACCAGAGGAAGCGTTGCCGAACTACGACCCTGAAGCACGAAACTACAGAGCTGAACTAGATGCAATGAGGGCGGATCAGGTATTTGTGTTGCATTTTGTTTACATTTTTAAGCCTCAGTTTTTTTGCAATTCCATGCGTCACGCATGGATCTGTGTCATGCGTCACGCACGAATCAAATCCATGCGTCACGCATGGAATTGCAAAAAAAACTGAGGACTTTTTTTCATCATCTTTGCTTGGACCTTTAATGAAATTACTGTTTGAGTAATGGAAGACGTTGATATTGTTTTTAGGTTAATTGGAACCCGTATGGTGAAATCGACTTCAGTAATCCTGCCTATGCTCCTGCTCTTTTTTTCGGGGTGCTGAGCTGCATGGACATAACCGAGCCCCACCATCCCGATAGGTCGCCTAGGCAGTTTGGTAGGGTGCAGATGATTCCCAGGCCTCCAATTTCACCCCTTAGAGCCCATAGGCTCATCAGCCCTAGGTCATATGTGGTGAATTATGATAGAATGGCGTGGAGTTGGGAGGGGATGGATATCCACAGGGCGACCCTGGAGCAGATGGGACCACCTGCGCAGACAGGTTTTGAAGAAGCTCCGGAGTATCTTATGTGGTACATCCCCCGCACTCATCGATTTCTGATACCCGGCAGACACGCTAGCTTGGAAGCACAGCAGGTAATACATTTATCTCATGTAACTTGAGATCTTGATTTTTCTTTAAGTTTGATTTAAGGTAAACATTATGCAAATAGCTTATTTCAATATTTATTTTTATTTGTAGGTTTTTGACAGGGTCTACGATCACTTGTCACCATATGCAACCTTGCCTGATCCCTATGATGTTTCTGCAATGCATGGAGCCATAACCGAGGTCCTTCAAGATATTGAGCCGTGGACAACTATGTATCAACAACATCGGTGGTGATCTTGTTGGATTGGGTTCGATTGTTTTTTATGAACTGTTTGTTTTCAGATTTTCAGGATTGTCCTTTTTTCGTAAGGAAACTATGACGTTGTTGGATTGTTTGTTAAGGTTGTTTTGTGTTTGAACTTTTCAATTCTGATTAGCGTTGTTGAATTTGTTGGATTATTTGTTTAGGGTGCACAAGACATAAATCTGCATTCTGTTAGTCAAATGTCGAACCATGCGTCACGCACAGATGCATTCCATGCGTCACGCACGGATGGGTTCCATGCGTGACGCATGGAATTGTTAACCTACGCCTATAAATTGACTCCCTCAGCATACCATTTCCACTCATTAATCTCTCCTTTTCACTCCCTCAGCCTGTAAGTTGATTCTTGAAGTTCTTCTTTGAAGCTCCATATTCCACATCTTATTCCTTACTTTCTCACTTGTTTTCTTACATTGTATTACAGATTGGAAACCAACATGGCATCATCCTCATCATCATCTTCAATACCACAAGAAGGCAGCACCATTCAGTGTCCAAATAAGAGGTGTAGGAAGTCTATCACGGTTTTCAGCGCTAATGACAAGATGAGACCAGACCAGTATGGCCGAAGGTTTTTTACATGCCAATGTAACTTCAGGTGGGTGTTTCTTGATCCTGAGTATGACCGTCATCATCTCCGTGTTATGACGAAATTGTTGGAGGAAAACCGGACTATGGCAGCGAAACTGGGAATCTTTAACGAAGAGAAAGATTTGGAAACGGCTAAATGGTGGGTGAAGGAGCTCTATGAGGATTTTGAAGAGAAACCAGCCGATGCGTAGTGGTCTTAGTATTTCGTTCCTTTTAAGATGTAATGTGAAGTGTCTTGGTGTTTTGTCTTTGTTATGTTCGTTTTAATTTACGTTTCAAGAATGAGTCTTTTTTATGCTGTAATGAATCTGTTTTATTTTGTAATGTATCGGTTTTTTGTTGAAACGTATCTGTTTTATGTTGTAATATATCAGCAAAAGGTGTAATTCTGATGTCTCCTTTTCATAAGACTACTCATATGTCTCCTTTTGACAAGACAACTCATATGTCTCCTTTTGACAAGACAACTCATATGTCTCCTTTTGACAAGAAAACTCACATGTCTCCTTTTGACAAGACAACTCATATGTCTCCTTTTGAGAAAACAATTCGGAAGTGTTGCTTTTGACAAGTAAAGCTGAAATGGAATTTCTGCATTCTGTAGGAAAAATGCAATTCCATGCGTGACGCATGGACACGAACCATGCGTCACGCATGGATTGACTCCATGCGTGACGCATGGAATTGCATTTTTCCTACAGAATGCAGAAATTCCATTTCAGATGCAAAGCACCTGTTTCACGTGAAATGTAACCCAGAAATACCACATAAAGACTGAAATGTGCATCAAAAGATACAACCTTACAACATTAGAAGGTCATTCGAAACTCGAAATAAAATACACATTACAACATTGTCATGACTGACAATAACTCTTGAACTAGTAATCGTTTTCATCATCGTCTGGAATTGTGATGCTTTGTTTGGACGATTGATGTCCTCCTCTTTTCGGGGGGGTGTAAGCCCCACATCTTTGCCACACTTCGTCATACAAGGCCGCAGCAGATTCTTCACAATTACGCTCCCAAAGATTATAAACAGGTGGTAGTGGACATCCATCCTTCAGGCGAATCTGAGATAGATTTTACGGAATTGCATAATTAAATTTACATGTAATGCACTAGGTAAATAGCAATTGAAAAAAACATACCGGGATGAAATGTTCTTCCTGTGTGAGTAGTAATAGGCAAACAACTTGCATCTTGGCTCCAGGTTGACCATACCAAGTCGGAAGTCTAAGAGGTAGGAATGTCTGTTTAATTTGCTCGCCTAGACACACAAAGACACAATTACATGCCGAAGCCACCAAACATGCCATTTCTGGTACGGTAAGCCACTTATCCCTTGGAGCTGGGTAGTAATCGCTTTCCCATGTAAGTTGATGTATAGCGGACTCCAATGTTGGATTTACTTCTCCACCAATCCACGTGCCTTTAAGTAAATGCCAAATCTCTTTAGCCTTTCTTATCATCTCTTCTCGTATGAACTTCCAATGCTCTTGGGTCCCACCTGTTACATGACTCTCAAAAACAGATTGAGTGACGGAATATTTTGGATAAAGTGTACATTAGAGTGAAGATAATATCGTTCACCTGTTTCCATAGAAATAGATCTAAACCCGCAGTTTCCATCGGCTCTGATGTCAAACCACCCCTCCACATATGGTCTCATGCACATTGGTATCTTTCTAATGTACTTAGAAGGCGCATACATTTTTTGTGGAGCGGGAGGTGCACCAAAGGGTTTAGGAACCCTTTGCTTCTTGGGAGGTGTTTCTTCCAAAGCTCTAGACCTCATCTCTTGGTCGGTGTATTCCCATGCTGACTTCTTTCTTTGTGTAGATCTAGGCACTTTGTTAGGAGCTCCTTGGGGACGACCACCGGTGTGTTTCGAAATAGGCGGCTCTTTGAGAGGTGTATCCACTTTAGCTATCTTTCTGACAGATTCAATACACTTCTCTTGATCATGTGGTGACAAGGTGTTCCATGTTTCTTCATAAAATTCATCAAATAAACGTCTTGCCACGTTTTTCTTAGTTTCAAGATGACACTGTGTATCCACTTCTTCCAAAGACAACGTACTCCAAAAAGGATGCAAAGACACGAGCTGAATTGGCATTTGTTTCTTCACACAAGTCGCAAGGTCATGGACACACAGCATCCCGTCTCTGACCTTGGTTGCACAATCGCAATATTGTGCATTGTACATGCCTTGTACACCTTTGTCGTATTATTTAATCAAGAGCTCCATTGCCTTGTACGAAACTTTGCACTTCAAATGTACAAACAAAGATGTTTGGTGAACAAGTCTAAACGTCTTTGTTAGACTCTCGTTAAATGAACCCAATATCTCTTTCAGCTGGTTTCGTGCCATGTCACTGTATTCCTCAAACACTGTGTCGAGCCTACCTTGTCCACCACTCAAATATGACTTCAAACAGGAATGCGCTCCTTCCACTCTGCATTTTTATTAAGGTGTTCAAACAGGAATGTGCTTGTGCAGTTTCTGTAAACTGCACATCCATACGTGACGCATGGAACAAATCCGTGCGTGACGCATGGAACAAATCCGTGCGTGACGTATACATGTGCAGTTTACAGAAACTGTTTAAATTCACAGAAAACTGAATATAGTTGTGTAAGTGCAATTATAGATAAATTACCTGTTTGTCGTGTTGCTTCCAAGAGTAAACACGTCATCCGTCCATGCCGACACACATCTTTCTTTGAAAGGACCAAGCCAACTGTCTCTAACATATTGCAGTACGGGAATATGCGCGTTCCAATCTCTCTCTATAGTATCCAACTTTTTTTCATATCCTTCTACGGTGGTTTCCTCGAACAAGTTGTCGTAGTCGTTGGATAAGTTTTTTCCCTTTAGTTTCGATCTCATTTCGAGGGAAGCTTTGGCCTCTATGTTTTTCCTTATATGTCGTCTACATAGAAGAAACTTTGCAGTTGGAAAAAGAAGATCCGTTGCACTCATTAAAGCTTGTTCACGGTCGGTGACAATGCAAGTGGGCGTTGCTCCAATTCTTCTATACATCTCTTGAAGTTGTTGCATTGCCCACAAATAATGCTCTTTAGTCTCGCCCTCAAGAAATGCCCCACAAACTACAAAGTTCCTCCATGTAGACGTGATTCCAACAATCTCGAAAAATGGCATTTTGTACCTGTAAATAAATAATTTGAAATAATATTATTGCAATGTTATGGAAAATCATATGTAATGGTCAATAATCACACAAAACTTACTTGATTGTGGCATATGTGGAGTCCATTATAAGTACATAGGGAAATGATTTCAAGAGCTTCATTGATTCAGGGGACGCAAAGAACATATCACCAATCATAGATGCATCATCTTTGCTTGTCCTATACTCCATGAAATAGTCGCTCTGTTTGCATTTGTAGAAAAACTCTTGGATAACAGTTCTTCCTTCCCTGTTTTCGATCCTCGTCTTGGCCATCAAATTGTATACTTGTTTTTTTTTTGTAAGGTTCTTTGGAGACTTGTTGAGCATAGTGTAAATCTCATTTGGTTTACAATGAGCCCTGGTCATTTCAACTACTGTACACACTTCATCAGGCGTCAATCTGCCTGCAAACGCATTCCCAAACAAGCTACTACCAATAGGATGGTTGTGGGTACCTAACATTACAGTAAGTTTCCAAGCCCCTCTATGCTCCTCTAGAAGTTTTAATTCGAACCAACATCTACATTTTTTCGTCTTGATGTTTTTCCTCACTCCCTTAGCTTTTGAGTAATTCACTCGTCCTCTATCACAGATAAGCTGAAGTTTTCCAGATTTTGTTTCGGTAGGTGCTCTACTCCTTCCATTGACTATGCAAAAGTTGTTGGCTTGTGCAATGTTAACGGCCCAATCCACTCCCTGTTGTCTAGAGGGGAATACCAAGTCATTTGCAAACAACTCTGAGTAATCAACAGAGACATATTGTTCTTCTTGAACTTCAATATCAAATTCTGGTGCAGTACGCAAAGGACGAAACACATTTAAGCTACTTGTGTCTGAAAGTGGCCTCATCAAATGCGAAGGCCATTGCGACAAACCGTAACCGGTTCCAAAAGATCCAGTGTTGATATCACCAAACTGTGATTGCGGTTGCTCCCATGTTGTCAAATCAATGCCCAAATCAAACGAAGGTATGTAGTCGAGGTATGACGGAGGTGGGCAGTCATTAAGAGTAATCTTGTCTAATCCAGTAAACACAGAAAAGTTCATCTATGCACAAACACACAGATAACAAACCAGTTAAGCTTCTGTATGGCAAATCCATACGTCACGTGTGGATCCATTCCATGCGTGACGCATGGAATGGATCCATACGTGACGCATGGAAATACAACATGCAGTTTCATTCATCTTTTGTCATGGTTCGTATGATTCTGTTAACCACACTATGTTTCATTAACATTTCAAACATCATACATCATAAATTCAAAAGTCAACATCTTTTGTCATACAACTAATACCTTTAACATGTGAAGTCCATAAAACCCAACAAGTCAAACCCCTAAAACAAGTCAACACCTTAAAAACTAATATTATAATACTTTTCAAACATCATAATCACTAAAGTAAACAAAAATTCACAAATCAACATCTTTAGTCATACAACTAATACCTTGAACATTTGAAATCCATTAAACCTAACTAAATCAAACCCTAAAAGAAGTCAACACCTTAAAAATTAATATTATGAACAAGAAATGTTACCTTATTAAGATTGTAACTTGAAAATGGTGCTTCTCCACCTCTTTCATTGGTGCATTCCTCTTCATTCTCCATATAGAAAGAGCTTTTTTGGGATAAAATGGTGTGTTTTGCTCTCAAGAATGTTCAACAATGGAGTTAAAAGGGTTTTGACATTTGAAATATGGAAAGAAAGGAAGATAATAGGGGTTAATGTAGGTGTTACGGAAATGGTAAAAAAAATTAATGGAGTTATTACAGTAGGTGAGACAAGACGTGCTTGCTGCATGAGTTCTGAAAAGAAAATCCGTGCGTCACGCATGGTTGCCATCCATGCGTGACGTGTGGTTTGCAACCATGCGTGACGTGTGGTTTGCAACCATGCGTGACGTGTAAAATGGCACATGATCCCTTTGATTCTTAGTAACACTGATGTGTGCATGATTTCCAATCAAAATAAAATTACATATTGTCAAAGGTTGGACATTTAGGCCACGTAAGAAGTCCAAACAAAGGATATGCTACTTTACAAGTTAATAGTTGTTATTGGGAGTTACCCACATGGTTAAATATCCCTAATAGGCATTGAAAACAAGTTTCATTCCATTCGGACATCGTTTGAGTGTCGTTTCGTCAAATTGGGCCTCAAGTCCATTTAAGGCCTTTTTAGGCCTTTTAGCGTTTACGTGCCTCATTTCGTGTGTGCAAGACCTTGTTGCTACTTAATATCCCTAATAAGAGTAATTTGTATAGTAGTTTCAACAATAATCAACGTCAATGTTGTAGAATATACATATTGCGACAAGTTAGAGAAATACGACTAGTTTGTTTTTTACAAAGGAGGTGGTACTTTAAAAGTTAGAAGTTGTCATTGGGAGTTACCCACATGGTTAAATATCCATAATAGTCATTGAAAACAAGTTTCATTCCATTCGGACATCGTTCGAGGGTCGTTTGGCTGATTTGGGCCTTAAGTCCATTATGGCCTTTTTAGGCCTTTTAGCGTTTACGCATAGTTTCGAGTCCCGTGTTGTATGTGTGAGACCTTATTGGGACTTTATATGTCTTATAACACAATTGTGTATAAATTTTTCAAACATACAAAAAGATCAATGTTGCGACCATATATAATGCAACAAGTTAAGCTTGTGATGAGTAGTTTGATGTTTTACAAAGAGGGCGTTACTCTAAAAGCAAAAGGTTTTGATGCAAAGTTACCGACATGGTTAAATATCTCTAATAGGCATTGTAAACAAGTTTCATTCCATTCCGATGAATTTTCGACGACGTTATGGCGAATTGTGGTTTTAAAGCCGTTAAAAACAACACGAAAAATGAATTATTTTGCGTGACATAACTACAAATACATTGAATAAATTGAAATTTATTACATAAGCAAAAACATATACATTGAAATCCATGCGTCACGTATGGATACAAACCATGCGTGACGCATGGTCACATTCCATACGTGACGCATGGAATTTTTTGCCTATAAAAGGCCCAACATCAAAACCCTACCATTTTGTTCTCTTCCTCATTCTCTTGACGGCGGCTGAAGCTCTATCACGCACGGATTTACCCCATTTTCAACAATTTTCATCATCTTTCTACATATAAGGTATGTAAACATTAAGATTTCATTGTTATGGTATGGTATTGATGTATATATGAGGTTTTGATGTTGTTTTGATAATATTTACATATGTAGATCCAATGTGTATGTTATACTTTGATTAGAAGAGATTAAACTTGTAATATATGAATGGATTGTGTACTTTGTTGATAGTTTCTTGTTGAATTTGATATTTTCATGTGTAGATAGTGTAATTAGGATTTTGATACTGAATTTGGGTTTTGTGAATTAGGGTTATAAATGAGGGTGTTGAAATTTGATATGGTGTGGTTTTAATCAAATTATTGACAAACTGTTGAATTTCAGAAAAAAATGTTGAGATTAGGGTTTGAGAATATATTAGAAAGCAGTACTGAAGTTCTGGAAGTGGCAATTCCATGCGTGACGCATGGAATATAACCGCGCGTGACGCATGGTCAGTAACCATGCGTCACGCGCGGAATTGCCACATTCAACATTAAGACTATGCAGAAGTTAATTGAGTATGTAACTATAATTTGGTTATGTTTGTGATTATACAGATGTCCTATTCCGATCAAGAATCTGATATTTCCGATATTAGTACGGCGTCTAGCGTGGCAGACAACTTTGATATGCTTGAACGGGAGAGACGTGAACGGGAGAGACAAGAACGTGAGCGACGTGAACGGGAGAGACAAGAACGTCAAAGGGAGAGAGGGGAACCATCCACTAGACCAAGGATGACCGCACGAGAATACAGGAACCTCTTCAAGCCGTTCAACCCTCGTCGTTAGATCTACTTATTATGTTGAACCTTATTATGTTGAACCTTATTGTGTTGCACCTTTGAAGATTGAACCTTATTATGTTGAACCTTATTGTGTTGCACCTTTGAAGTGTTGAACCTTATTGTGTTGCAAGAACTACTTGTTTTTTCTTAAGAGTGTCTATTTTGTAGGTATTTTAAAACATGTCGACTCGTTTCACTTTCAAACTAGGTTTCACATTTCAAATATCATAAATCAACATAAATTCACATATCAACATGTTTAGTCATACAACTAGTACGTGCTGACATGAGTTCTGAAAAGAAAAACAGTGCGTCACGCATGGATATAATCCACACGTGACGCACGGTTCTATTCCATGCGTGACGCACAAAAGGACACATGATCCCTTTGATTCTTAGTAACACTGATGTGTGCATGATTTCCAATCAAAATAAAATTACATATTGTCAAAGGTTGGACATTTAGGCCACGTAAGAAGTCCAAACAAAGGATATGCTACTTTACAAGTTAATAGGTGTTATTGGGAGTTACCCACATGGTTAAATATCCCTAATAGGCATTGAAAACAAGTTTCATTACATTCGGACATCGTTTGAGTGTCGTTTCGCCAAAAACCGCCTTAAGTCCATTTAAGGCGTTTTTAGTGGTTTTAGCGTTTACGTGCCTCATTTCGTGTGAGCGAGACCTCTTTTCTACTGAATATCCCTAATAAGAGTATGTTGTATAGTATTTTCAACAATAATCACCGTCAATGTTGTAGAATATACATATTGCGACAAGTTAGAGAGTTACGACTAGTATGTTTTTTACAAAGGAGGCGGTACTTTAAAAGTTAGAAGTTGTGGTTGGGAGTTACCCACATGGTTAAATATCCATAATAGCCACTGAAAACAAGTTTCATTACATTCGGACATCGTTCGTGTGTCGTTTCGCCAAAAACCGCCTTAAGTCCATTTAAGGCGTTTTTAGTGGTTTTAGCATTTTGGCATAGTTTCGAATCCCGTTTTGTATGTGTGAGACTTTATTGGGACTTTATATGCCTTATAACACATTTTTGTATAAATTTTTCAAACATACGTGAACATCAATGTTACGACCATATATATTGCAACAAGTTAAGCTTGTGGTGAGTAGTTTGATGTTTTACAAAGAGCGTGTTACTCTAAAAGCAAAAGGTTTTGATGCAAAGTTACGGACATGGTTAAATATCTCTAATAAGCATTGTAAACAAGTTTCATTCCATTCCGATGATGTTTCGACGACGTTATGGCGAATTGTGGTTTTAAAGCCTTTAAAAACAACACGGAACATGAATTATTTTGTGTGCCATAACTAAAAATACATTGAATACATTGACATGAATCATATAAGCAACAAAAAAAAAAATGAAAATCCATGCGTCACGTATGGTGTCAAACCATGCGTCGTGTGTGGATTAATTCCATGCGTGACGCATGGTTTTATGTTGCAAAATCTTATTTTTATATTTAGAATGCTTATATTGTTGTTATGTTGACGAATGTTCAACCTTATTATATTTCAAATTGTATATGGTACGCCATACATATTGCGACTTTGTTCGGTTTTCAAACTATGTTTCACTTACAAAGGTCTAAATTTGATTTTCAAGTTACACACATGATCAAATAGACATTATAAGGATTGAAACAAAGTTTCATTCCATTTCGATAAAGTTTCGATGACGTTTTTGTCGAATTGGGCTTTATCGCCTTAAAAAAGACACTAAAAATGTGTTTCTTTGCACACTTAACTAGAAATACATTGAGTACATTGAAAGTTAGAAGTTTCATATATGCAAATACGTGCGTCACGCATGGAATTAATCAGTGCGTCACGCATGGATACAATCCATGCGTTTTCTGGAATGTGCAATCCGTGCGTCACGCACGGATGACCTGGGCGGTAAATAGCAAAAAGGGTGGGCGTCAAATAGAAACTATGTAAACAAAGTTCTAAGATGAATATGTCCTTTTTAAGTGTAAGCCTAACAACAAGCTAAAATTTGGAGTTAGTGAAATATTGATTTTACCAAATAGAGCTTTTGTAAATTTAAAGTTAGTGGAATAGGGTATATTAGAATGGGATAGTGGTTATTCAAACTGAAAATAATAAAGAGAAATACATGTCTTCGTTCAAATTTCGCCAAGCAGCATAAATTTTGGCTCCGAAATCAAATCGCAAGGAATCACTGCTACAACTATCGTTGTTGCCCAAAATCAAACTTTTTCTCCTTCGTTTCCCCCCTATAAGTAGCCAAACAATGATAATCAACTGAGCCAAACCAGCTGCCGAGATGACTGCCAATATTACTTTCAAAGACCATCAATAACAAACTTTATGGATAGCTAGTTTTGAATAGAAACACTCAGTTCTGCAAGAAATTGCGACAATTATATTGTTGGTTGCTGCAGCGGTAGTGGAGGACTTCCATTAAACAAGCTATAAAATGGATTGGTTTGAAACGCAGCACTGCTGAAAATAACTCACCGCCCGACTTCCATAACAAGAATTCCTCAAAGTGTAAATACTACTACTAATGCATTCAAAGCAATCTCCTTTCGAAGCTCGAACATTCAACGTTGTTAACAAATCCTCAGCGGTGTTCCATACGAGATTCGCATCAGACGCATTAACAACATCACAGTCCGTGACACCATTAAAAGAGTCATCTACAACGCCAGAAATAGAACGGTTTGTGTAGTGAACCATACAAGTGTCGTACCATACGATCGCCTCCTTCTGATTTGGACATAGTATTTTAACTTGTTGAGTTATGCTTTTGATGCATATTCGACAGGGATAGTGTAGGATCGCCTCTGCATAAGGCAATGATGTTGACCTTGTCTTGGTTAGTTGCAGAATCCTTCATCAACCTTTTCACCATAGAATTTTCAACAATGTACAAAGCTGGTGCTGTGAACAGAAAAAAACTAGTCAAACATAACCCTTACATGGGAGCAAAGGCTTCGAATGATCCTAGGATTTTCCTCTGCTCTAAAATACCTTCATTAGGATTTAGGAATATGATAGACAGATCATTTTTTTAGCCGTCTAGCTTGTATTTATAGTAAGAGACAATGCAATAACTTATAACATTATTATTGTAAAACACGGGGAAGACAAAAACATGCAGTTGCCTCTTCGTGCAACTACTGTACATTGTCTTCAATAAATCTTCTCATAATCCTTCCCCACTACTCAAAAAATGGAATTTGCGCAGGAGCCTTTTCATCTGTCTTGACAGGCGCATGTCGAGCAACATACTGCAAAATCTCAACAACTCTTGTGTGACCAAACTTTGCTGCCTTTTCAAAACATATCACCACCATTTCTCCCGCCTTAGCCTTCAACTCCGCTATGTTTTGATCGATCTCTGTCTCGTGTTTTGCAACATATGGCTTCAAGAAAGTGTCGTACACATATGATGTTCCCTGAAACAGACCAGAATATACATCAGTAAGTGTAAAATTAAGGACTAACTGAGTCTTTCATATACATATACCTTTGTTTTGGGGTACCACAGATATATGAACAATCCCAATTTAGCTTCAGGGTACATCGGAAACCATGAAAAAAAAGTATCGCCGAATCTCTCACAAACTGTTAGCGCAGCCACTAGAATCCTGTCATTTTTGTGACAGTTCAATGAAGTTTAATTTGGACTATGTATAATTTCATAATGTCAAATTGTAAATTGAGAAACTTACCAATATTGACACCAAAAACGCAGTTGCTGGATCTCTGACGTATTGTTCTCAACCATTTTGAAGCACTCATAAGCTGGATATGCGTAGCCAAAGATCATCCTGCAGCATGCAAGAGTTTATTAATAATGGAAGATGAAGCAAAAAAATGTGAAATTGATCTCGAAGGTTTAGGATGTAACATACACAAGTCCTCTGTTAAGCAAGGATCCAATCATTGTGCAATGAGAAAACTGAGGTTGAGATTATCTGAGCAACAAAGGAGAGTATATTTAATTATGTTGGACAGAGTAAATCCTAAAATATAGCCGCTCGGACACGATTTTTAAGTAGAAACATTAAAGAATGAATCCATGCATTATCCTGCAAGTGAAATAGAGAATTAAGATGGCCTGGAATTTCAGTTTTGGAATTCTTTATGTGGGGAGCTGCTTTGTGTCAGGAAACAAGTAATTCCTTGTGTTACTGATCAGATAGATGCTCACACGCAAAGCAAAGAACCAACAATGCAGACACTGTGTTGAACACAGAACACTGGAAACTCCCCAGATGACTTTATATTGAGATTGCTGGAACAAGGAAACAGACTCACACACTTTTAATGGAGAAATACTCTCTCCAATTAGCACACACCTTTCCTGAGTTTCTGGATGATCTCTGAAGCAGAATAGACTCCACTATTTAAATCAACACGAGGCTGCAGAACACCAACAGTCAAGATAATAAAACACTTAAATACACTATAACACCAAGAGCCTATTCCTATTCTGGAATAGTTTTGTAACTGCCTGTCCCTTGGCTCTCCTTGAATAGACCATATAAGGCCCTTGCGCTGGTCTGGTGTGCTAACAGTAAGCGTACAAACAGATTAACCAAATTGACTTCAAATTTAAGGAAATAGATTGATGACAACTAGGACATCAAAGATAAATCAAATCTATTTCCTTAAATCAAATGTATTAACCAAATTTACTTAGTTTCAGGACACAACTGAAATTTTAAATAAAACACAGGTTTAATACACATCAAAGTCATAAGCAACATTATTTCATGACATTTTGAAACTAGTATAGAATAGATGACCAAAACGCCAAACATTCTTCAATCTCAAACAACAAAGCTGGGGAATGTACAATGATTCAATTTTCTATATAATATCCAAGCAACCCTTCACAAGACACTTTATTTTCAGACACAAGTAAGCAACATAATCATATATAATGGCATCATCACCATGACCTCTGTGAGCCTCCTGAAGAATGAGCATTCAACCTATCAAGAACAGCATTGAAATCCACAGGCTGACCACTCTCCTCAAGCCTCTGAACCACGCTCGCCACATGGTCCCCTCTATAACCCATGCTAACCGCCTTATCCACCAGTTCATTGTACGGGTGGTTTCGAACAGACTGTTGTGGGTTGTTGTTGGGAGTCGGGCCTCGGACCATATGTCCAGCTGGCGGGTTCTGACGGGGGGCGTTTGCTGGCGGTGGGTACACACCACCCTGAGAAAAGCGGGACCCGTCGCCCTCGTACATTGGGTATGGCCCACCAGCACGGCCTACTCCTTGTTGAGGAAATCCAGGTGGCGGCCCTTGGTTTGGCTGCTGATGACTTTGCATGTATGGTGGATGATAGACAGCGGGCTGAGAAGGGGTTTGAATCTGCTGTTGTAAGTGCATTGTTGTTTGTGGTGGTTGTGTAGGCTGTGCAGGAGCCTGAGGAAATGGATCTACCCACTGCTGTTGATACTGAGGGAATTGCTGTGCTTGCTGTTGAGGTTGATTCACTTGAGCTTGTGATGGAGGTTGATTCATTTGTGCTTGTTGTTGAGGTTGATTCATTTGTGCTTGTTGTTGAGGTTGATTCACTTGACCGTGTGAGTGCATTGGTGGTGGTTGTGTAGGCTGTGCAGGAGCCTGAGGAAATGGATCTACCCACTGTTGTTGATACTGAGGGAATTGTTGTTGTTGTTGTTGAGGTTGATTCACTTGAGGTTGTGGTAGATTAGGTGCCGCCATCTGTGGGGGGCGATATTGAGATTCTGCAGGGATATATGAAGTCTGAGGAGGTAGAGATTGAGCAGTTGGATTTGGCAACTGAGGAGAAGGTAAGTAATTATCTGAAGTTCTTGAGGGAGGAGCAGGGCAAATTTGATGCGGCAAGGCCAAGGCCAATTGTTGGTTCTGCATCTCAGGGGCGGTTTCGGTATTTTTGGTACCGGTGGAAGGCCGGGAGGATTTCTCGTCTTTCTGGGCAAGCTGAAGTTTAGCTAGCTCCTTTTGAGTCTCAGCTAGTTCTTGTTTGTCCCTGATTAGTTGGACAGACCTGTGTACCTGCAGAAGTAAAAGAGCTGACTCAAGACAAGGATTGCAAACTCATAACTCACCTGATGTGCAGAAGAGGAATAGCCTTTGAAGTAAATATATGATACATACAAAGACAAAAACCAGTAACAGGTTTAATTATGATAAACGTTTTAGTTCATTGCTATCTCATAATAGTACTTATTCCATAAAGCAATGCTTCTCAAGTTCAAAACATGAAATTATATAACAAAAACACACAGCACACAAGCTAAGACATGAGTGCAGAAGATCTCCAAACAGTGGCACTAGACAATGTGGTTAAATGTGCTCAGCATTTTCCACAGCATACAAACTTCAACATAACCATAGAAGCATCAAGTAACTAAAGATTGTACAAAGACAGTAAGGTCTCAACTCTACACTAAGGAGATAGTAATGACCCTATTATCAATCATGTTCATATCAAGTGAAACAAATTAGGTGTAACTTACTTCTTGCAAATGCTTATCCATAGATATAAGCTTGATGTCTGCGTCCCCATTATGTTGTGCCAAGTCAGATCGCATATCCCCAATTGATTTATCAAGGTTGTAGCAATACAGTTCCAACTGTGAAAGACGGGAGCTGAGTCCTTCTAAAAAGCGCATTATATTGTCTCCATTCCTTTTCACTGTCCTTTCTACGGCTGTAATCAATTCCTGGTTGAGAGAGTCCTCTGGTTGGGCATACACATTACTGGTAGGAAAAGCAGATGACCTTGAAACTCTGGTGGTATGGAAATCCTGTCCACAAGAAAGCACCACATTAGTGAGAACGGTAGAAGAAACAAAAAATAGTGCAATCAAGAACATAAAACGGATGAAATTCATACAAGAGGAAACAACATTTCGGGAAGGGAAAAATTCAAACAATCCAAAGGAACTTTATAACTCAAAATATCATAACTCATGCAAAGCATGCATCTTAAAAGATGTATAATAAGCTACATACCTACAAACACCAAAATCCAAACAACACCCTTCAACACACACAAATTCAAGAGCTCTGCAATTGAATGAAACATAATAACTCATGCAAAGAATGTATCATCAGCTCATCCCTGATGCAAAGCTCATCAAAAGCACAACACAACGAAGGGATCAGCAACCTAATTCAATAGAGTACTAACTCAGACCGTACCTAAATGTTTAACTATGAATCAACTATGCAATTGGCAATCAACACAATCCGATCCTCCTTTAACAGATGAAACCCTTTTACCAAAAAAAAAAAAAAAAACAGATGAAACCCTAAAAAACGAGCTTCAACGCTCAAACGCCCATTCCAAGAAAATAAGACACAAATCCTTACAAATCCAGCAAGGAGAGAAAAGAGAGACGAAAATTACCTTGGTGGAGTTGGTTCCGATGGGTGGATCGGAGCGAGTCCCATTGAAAGACTCGTGACGGTTGTCAAAGTCATCATAAGAGCAGAGTATATCATCGGAAGCGAAATCGAAACCGGACCTGGAAGCTGGGTTGTTGGGCCGACCAGAAGACGATCCGGACGCCATTGAAGGGATTAAATGTGCAGATTCTAGGGTTCACACGCGAATCAGAGAGAGATATACAGAAGAGAAGAAAGGGTTGCTTTGCTTGCTAGATTAATCCTGTGAGCAAAAGGGTTTGATCAAGATTTCGAAGGAAAAGAAAGGAGTGGGGGAAAAGAAAATGGAAGATGCTTTTCCTTGACTCCAGAAGAAGATAGATCGATAGAATGACACAAGCAAAGATTGTCTAACCCTCACGAGCCCGTAGTTCGTGTTCACTCCTGTAAAGCAAACCGCAATCGGCTAAGTTTTGGGTAAGTTACGTGACGTTGAATCTTAAGCTAAGGAATAAGTTCATCAATATAAATATATCCGCATGAACACAGACATTAAGCTAAGGAATAAGTTGATAAATATAAATATCCGCATGAACACACACATTATAATATATGAACACATTTTCGTCAACGAACACACAATGTGACATATGAACATACAATGTGACATTCACATACTTTTGTGTTCATGAACACGCACATTATACCACATGAACATAAAAGTGTTATGAGTGTTAACCTAATACCTTATCCTCACCGAATCTTTTTCCCTAAGTTTTACCCGTTGTCGTGGTTAACCAACATTAAAAATATGGCGTTTAACCCCGCACCCGAAAAATTATAACCCGCATCCGTTTTGGGCGCATCCGTAATGCGCCCAAAGTGGGTGCCAGTTATAAAAAACCGGCTGCGGGGTTTTTCTCCGTAAAAATATGGGAAAGTATCCCGGATGATGCACATTAGTAATAAAGTGGTTCACATTTAGTACTAATTTGGTGCACATTCGTTGACAAACATAACAACATCCAAATTATGAAGAATATTTATTTTAAGAGCTTGTTTGATATCCATATACTGATATCAGGTATGAATATCAAAATTCTCCTTACCCATACCTGTGTTTGATATATCATTATATGGATATCCACTCTCATTCTAAAAAAAAGACGTCTGGTTCTTCTCCCTTCTCTTCTCCTAAATCTCTCACAATGACATAGCAAGTCTCTTTTCAAGGTCTTCAAATTCAGATTTTCGATTCTTTAGCAACTTCGCCTGATCTTTAGCAAGTAGCGTGTCTCTTCACTTCAATCAAAGCATTCTCTTTTTCCCTTTTTCTTCAAGGTAAGAATCTCTCAATTTTAAATCTAGGGTTTATTGTTTTAAGCAAAAATTCATATACATTACTGCTCACTTTCTATTTGGTTGAATTTGGTGAATTTTGTTGAAGCCCCGCCGACATAGTACTCAGGTTTAGATCTATATATTGTTGGTTTAGAAAAAATTTATATATTAGTATGTGTAATCCTTTGTTTCGGTAGATTAGGTGATTGTATATATATGTCGAATATAGAGACAAAACTAAATGGAAGGAGTGTGGTAATTATATATTGATGCTTGCCTGCTTGTTACGGAGTTTACTTTGTGTTTGAAGGCAATATTATACTTGTTGCTGCTTATATATAGCTTCTCTATCAACGGAGTATATGTTTATATGTTTGTTGCTGCTGGTTGATGCTTGTTTCCTGGTGCTTATTTGAAATAATTATTTATTTTATAGAATTGATTCATATGAACTTAAATTAATAAGGAGGAAGAAGATAAGACAAGAGCTTATACAAGTAACAATTATACTTGTTACGAAACTCATCGTCATTGCTACAACATAGATTCGCGAACAAGTTTATCAAATGAAGGAGGTTCCAATGCAAGCTAGGGATAGAATACGTCATAGGTTGTCCAATCTAAAAAGGTTGATTAGAGAAAGTGATGTTATATGTAAGAACGAACTTTGTGTCAATAGACACACTTTCAGAGTGCTTTGTGAGATGGTCCAAAGTATTGGGGAATTACGTAGAACAAAAAATATGGAGGTGGAAGAAATGGTTGCAATGTTTTTATTTACATTAGCACACCATAAAAAAATAGGTTTATAGCGAATTATTTTTTGAGAAGTGGAGAGAGTGTTAGTCGACAATTCAATCTACGTATCCGTGCGGTTTTAAAATTGCATCATCACCTGCTCAATAAACCTACACCTATACCCGAATTATTTTTGTGGGCTTTTGCATAACTTATCTATCAAATATTCATTATTCCCTAATTTTTAGGAGGTTTTTTGCACATTATGATGATGTTGGTAGATAGAAATGTAATGCTTCATAACACTTGCAAAAACACTTTTTAAGATATATATTATGTTAGAGGATTGTGTTTTTTAAGTAATGATTTTATTTAAATTATATTTTTACTATCTTCAAATTAGAAATTAACTTATTTTTCAAAATTAGTTTTGATATCTCATATCTGATAAAACTCTACCAAACACATATATCAGATATCAAACTGATATCTCCTGCATACCAAACACATATATCAGATATCAATTTCATACCCATACCTGATATTTGATACTCATACCCATACCTTATATCTGATATACTAGTATATGGATACCAAACGGGCCCTAAATGTACATTATTTTTTCAAAGGATGTGCATCAAAAAATTTGATGCACATTTAAGTATATTTTAATGCACATTAGTCATTCGCACGTTCTCGTTTTAAATACTGTTCTCACCGAAACCGCACTTTGTCAAAGGAAACGTTTCGGGTGAGAATAACCTTTAAAATACAAATGTGAGAATGATGCACATCTATCTTATCTATTAAAGCTGAGCCTTTTCGAGCTCTCTCCATGCTTCTGGCCCTACCACCTTCCATGTGACAATTTTTAGTTGGTTGTTGTTATTTTTCGGTAACAATTTTATTTTTATTTAGGCTCTGTTTGGAAAGGGTAATTAGAAGGGAAGGGAAGGGGAGGGATGCTGATGATGATGTTTGGGTAAATTATTAAGAGTGATTTGAGAGTTAAAGAGCAGAAAAGAAGAGATAATTTACAGGGAATTTGGAGGGGATTCGAGGGTGCACCTACTCCCTCAATTTAGGTGGAATTTGGAGGGATTCATTTGTATTTTCATCCTCTTTCCTTTCTTTTCCATCCTAGCCAAACACAACACTTTAAATTCACCTTACAATTTTTAAAAATTCTTTCTTTTCCTTTCCCTCCTATCCAAACAACATTCATTTAAAATTTTTCCTTATTCCTATCTTTTCCTTTCCCTATCCTATTTAACTTTCCCTCCACTCATCCAAATTAACCCTCATCCAAAGAACCCTAGGGCATAGAAAAGCTCTCTTTTCTCTCTTCCCGGTTTTACTGTGGGGGCTAGGGTTTTCTCGTCGGTGTACGAGACGGCGGCTGGTGTTGGTTTTCAGGCGTGAGTAGGGTTGCGTGCATTGATTTGATATTCCGATGAATGTGTCAAGGGGCTTGGGGCGGGATCTGCATCTCACAAGGGAAGAATGTGTGGTGATTGAAGAAGAGGCTAGGGAGCCGGAGGATAGCCCTGTTATTGATTCGCTGGTCTTGGTCGGATCTCTGCTTACTAATCGGCCGTTCAATTCTTTTGCCCTAAAAGCCACGATGAAGGGAGCGTGGAGGGCAAGAAAGGGGTTTGTTTTCAGAGAATTAAGGAACAATCTCTTCATCTTTCAATTTGCAGAAACAGGAGATAAGGAGAAAGTTTTAAAGGGGGGACCTTGGTCGTTTGATAAGGCTCTGTTAGTGTTGCGAGAACCTGGGAATGAACAGCCTTCCAAGATGAAGTTCGACAGGGCAGATTTCTGGATAAGACTATATGACTTACCTGTTCCAATGATGCGAAAGGAGATGGCAAGGAAACTTGGTGCATCTTTCGGCAAAGTTATGGAGATAGATGATTCAGATTCGTTATACTGTGGGTGGTTCCTGAGAGTTAGGGTTTCGGTGGACTTGATCAAACCTATAAGGAGAGGTGTGATGGTGCTGAGTGAAGGGCAAAAACTATGGATCGAAACCAAGTATGAGAGACTCCTTAATTTCTGCTACTGTTGCGGGAGACTAGGGCATCTGGATACTGACTATGATGATGAGGAAGCAAGAAATATGCAGAATGAATATGGAGAGTGGCTCCGTGCCTCTCCCATGAAGATAGTTGATCGGAATGTAGTAGAGAAGAAGAAGGAGCAGGAAATAATAAATTTCTTGAAAGGCAATGACAAGAATTCTGATATGGAGGAAGGAGCAATGATTCCTACACAAGTGCCTACAAGAAAGTCTCTTATGAGTTTATTGGATAGTGCGGACTGTACTAATGATAAGGAGGAGGAAGGAAATACAATCATTTCGGAGGAAGCCTTGAAAGAAGTTGTTGCGAAGGTGTGTGCTATGGTTCTGAGTAAAAATATTCAGGCGAAGAGTATTGTTGAGAAGGACGCTGAAGTGGGTTTGCATGAGGCCATGCAAGAAGATAGGGCTTTGTCCACTGAGAATCAAATGGAGTATGAATCCAGGGAGATTACCAGCGGGCCTCAAGGTGAAACCCCATTGAAACAGCCTAGGAAAAACTGGAAGAGAATAGCTAGAGAGAGTGAGGGAGTTACTGAGGGAGCGGAGGCAGTGGGAGAGGTGTGAGTTAAGAGGAAAGAGGGAGTAGAAGGTAAGATGAGTGAGTGTGCAGAGGAAGTTGGAGGTGAGGGGGGGGGGGGGGGGGGATTGAAGTCAGTAAGTAGAACAGTAAGAGAAGAAAGGTGAATGATGCTTCGGTTAACGTTGAGATATCGGCACGGGAGAATGAGGTTCTCCCCTGCCGGAAGCAATAGTATTCTAAGCTACAACTGTCGGGGGTTGGGGAAGGCCTTGGCAGTTAATCGCCTCACCGCTTTGGTGAGAAAGGAGGACCCCAAAGTGCTTTTTCTTATGGAGACGAAGTGCGATAAACGGATGATGGATGGAGTGCAGAGGAAGTTAGGGTTTAGTAACTGTTTTGTTGTTGATTGTGTTGGGAGATCTGATGGATTATGCTTGTTGTGGGATGAAGGGATCGATCTGAGCATTCAGTCCTACACGAGACATCACATTGACGCGAAGGTGCGGTTTGGTAATGGTAACGAGTGGAGACTCACAGGGGTCTATGGTTGGCCCAAGAAAGACGAGAAATACAACACTTTGGAGCTGTTGAAAAGGCTGTTTCAAGACAACCATGATGCATGGATGTGGTTTGGAGATTTTAACCTTCTTTACAATTTGCATGATAAGATGGGAGGTGCTGAACCGGATGTTGGGGAGTTATTGAAGTTCAGAAATGTGGTTGAAGACTGTAACATGAGAGAAATAGCTCTGTCTCAACACTCTTTTACGTGGGATAATGGTCGGGCGGGTGATGATTTTATTCAGGAAAGAATTGACCTTGTCTTCGCTAACGAAGATGGGATGAACTGCTTCCCTTATATGCAAGTATCCCATTTGGATAGGTGTGGCTCGGATCATGTTCCCGTTAAAGTGATTCTGGACACTGCGGAGATCAAGGAACGACCTAAAGGACCACGACCAAACAGATTTGAGGCGATGTGGTTGGATGATATTTCTTGTGAGGAGGTCATACGGAATGCTTGGACGAATCCGGGAACCTTTAATGCGCAGTCCGGTATCATGGGGGAGAGTGAATAGGTGCGGGGCTGACTTGAAAGATTGGGATAGTGGAGTCTTTGGTAACGTTAATAAAGAGCTTAAGAAGGTGAGGGAAGAGTTGAGGGTGTTGGGGAAGAATGGTATGCAGGGTGAGCTTATTGGCCACCGTCGGGATTTAGAAGCTCGGGAGAGAGAGCTAATGAGGCGAGAAGAAGCTATGTGGCTGCAGCGTTCTAAAGCCAATGATTTCAAATGGGGGGGATCAAAATACGTCTTATTTTCATCAGAAAGCTACGGGGCGCAAGAAGAGAAACTCGATCAAAAAACTGGTTGACGATGAGGGTCTAGAATGGAAATCGTTTAGTGGAAAGGCTAAGGTGGCAGTGAGTTATTTCCAATCTCTCTTCACTTCTGATATGCGGAGTGAGGCTTCTTCAACCTCGTATGGTATGCAACGTCTAGTGTCGGATGAAGACAATGCAGAACTACTATCACCTTTCGACGCTGAGGAGGTCAAGAATGCACTGTTTTCGATGCACCCTACTAAAGCTCCGGGTCCGGATGGTATTTCGGCTATCTTTTATCAGAAATTCTGGCATATTGTCGGAGATGATATTACTCAGTTTACTCTTTCTATTCTGAATGGAGCGGATTTTCCAGAACGTCTTAATCATACTTTTATTTCACTTATTCCGAAAGTGAGTGATCCATGCAGAATGAAAGATTTGCGTCCTATTAGCCTCTGTAATGTGTTATACAAGATTATCTCCAAAGTCTTGTCAACTAGACTGAAGAGATGTCTACATAAGTTGGTTGTTGAAAGTCAGAGTGCCTTTATTCCGGGAAGATTGATTACGGACAATGTTTTATCGACTTTTGAGATTTTTCACTATATGAAAAAGAAGACGAAGGGGAAGAAAGGATATCTCGCCTTGAAACTGGATATGGCCAAGGCTTATGATAGGGTGGAGTGGACTTTTCTTGAGCGCTGTATGAGGAAGTTGGGTTTCTCGGAGGTGTGGATCTCTCTCATTATGAAATGCGTGAGGTCGGTTTCTTTTGCAACCCTCATTAGTGGCAGACCGACTGATGTTATTGTTCCGTCTCGGGGACTACGGCAAGGTGATCCCTTGTCTCCATTTCTATTCTTGCTTTGTGCTGAGGGTCTGTCAGGTATGCTCAGATACAGTGAGACCCAGGGTCGACTGCATGGTATCCGTATTGCTCGAAACGCCCCGTCTGTTTCTCATTTATTCTTTGCTGATGATAGTATTCTTTTTGCCCGAGCCACCTGTTAACAGAGCATGGAAATTAACAACATCCTCCAAGTCTTTGGAGCAGCATCAGGACAACAGGTTAACTTAGCAAAGTCTGAACTATCTTTTAGCAGAAACGTGGATGATGAAATGAAGTCGGCCATTCAAGATGTATTGGGAGTTCGTGAAGTTGACAAACACGAGCGGTATCTCGGATTGTCGACCATGGTTGGGCGGTCTAAGAAGATTATTTTCTCGCAACTTAAGGAGAGAGTGATGACGAAAATCAGTGGGTGGAATTCTAGGAACTTATTTGGAGCGGGGAAGGAGGTTCTCATAAAAGCAGTGGCACAAGCAATTCCCAACTATGCCATGTCATGCTTTCGCCTTCCGAAAGGCGTCTGTAAGGAGCTGGAACAAATCATGTGTAATTACTGGTGGGGTGATTCAAACACGACGTCGAAAATTCACTGGCTCAGATGGAAACGGATGTGCAGACCTAAGTGTAAAGGTGGAATAGGGTTTAGGGATTTGAAAAACTTCAACAGGGCGTTACTTGCTAAGCAAGGATGGAGGATAATTCAAAACCCTAATTCTTTGCTTGCTAGGCTGCTTAAGGCGAGGTACTTTCCACATACAGACTTCATGAACGCAGCGTTAGGGCACGCTCCGAGCTTCACCTGGCGGAGTATAATGTATGGCAGAGACACTTTAGAGCGTGGCCTATTGTGGAGCGTTGGTAATGGCAGCGGGATCGACGTCTGGAATGATAAATGGATTCCTCGTCCTAAGAGTTTCAAACCGATTCCCACAGTAAATGCAGTTCCAGGAACTAAGCTGATTGATTTCATCGCCTGGGATCTAGGTTTTTGGAGATCTAATATGGTGAAGGATACTTTTGTGCCTTGTGATGCAGAAATTATCTTGAAAATGAGGCTTTCTGAGCCATTATGTCCGGACGAGGTTATATGGTTCTATTCGAAGAATGGTGATTTCTCGATCAGATCTGCGTATCATATGTTGATCCAAGCAAAGATTGACAAGAAACATGCCATGTCTTCCTCCTCATCTAATAATTCAGATTCCCTGTGGAAGGAGTTATGGAAACTAAAGGTTCCACCCCGAGTTAAAAACCTGGTTTGGAGAGAATGCAAGAACATTCTCCCTACCAAACAAAACCTTGTGAAACGTCGAGTGGTTGTGGATGAATGGTGCGAGACGTGTGGGAATGTTGAGGATGATTCCCACGTCCTTTTCAAGTGTCCCGAAGCTATGAAAATCTGGAACCTAATCCCTGACATAACCCTTGGCGCTTCACGTGTTTGTTCTGTTATGGAGATGTGGGACTTTTGTTGCCATCATATGAAGCCCGAGGAGAGGGAGCTATGGGCTATGACTTGTTGGGGGATTTGGCATACTCGAAATAGGAGATTATTTGAGCAGCGACTGGATGATCCTTTGGATGTTGTCAGAGAATGCAAGGAATTTTTGAGTGGCTTTAGCTCTAGTAAACTGCAGTTGCAGCTGGGAATTAAAACACAATGCTCTCGGAAATGGCGTCGTCCGAATCGAGGTTTTGTTAAGGTTAATTGTGATGCTGCCTTTTCTGAAGCTAATGGCAATGGCTTGGGTTTTGTTGTTCGTGATGAGAATGGTGTGGCTCTGATGATGGGAATGAGTTCACTGACTATGACCATAGATGCCGAGGTTGCTGAGGCAGAGGCGGTACTGTGGGGGATGAAATGTTGTGTAGAGCGTGGCTTCAGGAGGCTATGTGTTGAGTCTGACTGCCTTGCCCTGATCTCAAAACTCAAGAGAAGATGTGTATGGAGAGGGGCTTACGGTAAACTCCTTGACCAGGTACGCAATATTCAGCAGGGATTGGAGAAATGCGAGTGGAGCCATGTTGCCAGAGAAGAAAACGAGCCTGCACACTTCCTTGCTAGCATAAAACCCTTTGATGCCTTTGTTTGTCCTTATAATGCTGGTTTTTCCTCTAAATTTAATGTTTTGTTGAACATTGATTCAAGTTAATGAAAGTTTGCAGCTAAAAAGTCCGAAAAGGATAGACTTCTCTCTTAATTTTCTCTCTCCTCATCCTGTCAATTTCCACCGTCTTCCACATTCTTCTCCATGGCTCTTGTTCATCTTCAACCGCCTTGAATTTCATCAACATCAAACCGGGATGGCGTTCTGGTCCAGGTAAGGTTTCTTATTCCCTTAATCTCTTCTCTCTTTTCGATCTTCTTTACACTCTTGCCTGCAAGCTTGCCTACACTCTTGCCTACACTCTTGCCTATAATTCTGCTAAAAATTGTGATCTCAAAGTAAGAATGACTAATATGGTTAGTAAGGAAACTTTGGAAGGTGATTACTTCATCAATTTAATCATTGATGGAAACCTTTGTTCTGCTGATCGGTGGGAATTTGTGATTTCCAGATCGGGGAAGATGATCCAAATTGGTAAATTTTCTGATTTCTCTAATCCTTATAATCGTTTTTATATGAGTCATCTGCCTAAGAAGGTTTGCAAGTGCTTCTGTTTTGATTTATTTTATATACACCTCTGTAAAATCAGGAATATCAAATCGAAGAATGGTCACAGATGGAGTTTTCAAATTTTGAACTATGAATCCTATCAATTGGGTAATCTACAGTTGAATTATTATCACATGCTTTCCCTGTTGAATTTGAACCAGGGCAAACACTTCAACTTCAACTTCCTAAACAAAAGTAACAGGACTTCTTTGGTTAATTTCTTTAACCATGTTTGGTGTGACTTTTTCAATTTAATTTATTTATACTATGATAACTTTGATGGCTTGAGATCTTGTTTAATATGGCTTAATATTGTGCTGGATCTCTTGCATAAAACTTTTTGTAATGAAGTTTATGTCTATGATTGTGCTAGTTTTTCTAAACTCTACTTTAAAGAGATCAATAACCCGGATTATATAATTCTTGTAAAATTGAAAAACAAAACTAGCAATTCTTACAACAGCGACTGTTTCAATTTCGTTTATTATGATCAGTACACACATGTTTATGATATTAGTACTAAGTGTATTAATACTAATTATAATAATGATGCCCTTAATCATTTGAAGACTAATTGGATGAAGCAACTTGAGTATGACGATAATAGGACTTTAATTTCATTAAGAATTGTAAGGAGTAGTTTCATTAAAGAAAATTTCACTAAAGTTAGAAATCACCTCAGATTCATTAAGCATAAAAAATTAATAAGTAATCATTATAACAAAACCCAGCTATTTACTACACCCTTCTTCTACCAAGTTTGCTCCATTGGAAATGATTGCATTTACAGCTAGCACCACCCTTATTGATGATATATGTGTTGACACGTGGAGAGGAAATGTCTGCCAAATTCTGCTTAGTGGCGTCGGTACGTGGCATAACTTCACACTTCGTAATTTCTCCAGCTATACATTCATGCATTTTTCTTGTTTATCAAATTATGTTTTGTTTTATCATATTAACCATGAAATGTGTGTTGACACGTGGGGGGTTAGTGCCTGCTAATTTTTGCTTAGTGGTGTTGGTATGTGGCACGACCTCAAGCTTCGTATCTTCTCTTGTTGTACATCCATGCAAAAATCAGATTTTCATTTCTTTACTATTGAAAAAACGGAACATTCTCTTTTCAATGGAAGAAAGGATATGAGCTTTTTCCACATCAATTTATATACAACTCCATGTAAACTGTTAATCAATAGGGTGTCGATCAAAAGAGAATTTTGCTACGGTAATCTTCATAATTTTAATGCTAGATCTACTAAGGTTACGACCCACCATATTATTAATGTTACAAAGTATTATATTTGGAGCATGTTGAAACTTTGTAACCAGACTTCTCTTAAGTTCGTCAGGATTATCAATCAGGATAGGCGGAAGCTCTTGCTTCTCTTTGGGCTTAACACATTATATAACAGAATTCCTTGCAAATTATCTTATACTCAACCTTATTACTATTTGAAGATTCATAAACCTATAGAACATATCAGTAAGGGCCTTAAAACTATCTGTGGAAACTTAAGAATCGATCAAAGTAATCAATAGAGAAGAACAACCAGTATAGTTGCTTATTGATTCATAGATGAGTAATGTGTTTGAACAAGAGCAACAGTGTATTGCTCTATGAGCCTAACAAACTCTTACACAAAACTGACTAATAAAAGTAATGAGTAACAAACTAATATAGTCCACCAATCGATGACACATCTTTGGTTTTGATCACCAGTAAGATTCTGCCACATCAGCACCAGGGCCCCACGCCTTGACTCAGCTCCGGTCCTGGTGAGTGTTGGTTCGCTTGCTGGTACAATGGTGAGACAGAGAGGTCCACCGTGGCAGACCCATTATTCAATTGAAGATGGTTAAGGTGATTCACCAACATCCCCCCTGAAGATGGAGCCGGCAAAGCAGGAATAGAGCTAGGCGAAATCTGCACACCCGAAGACCCAAAAGAAGAGGGCACAAACACAAAATTCATTTTGGAAAGAAGGAAAGAGTGTTGCGCCGGGGGGAGTCCTTTGGTCATGAGATCAGCAAGCTGAAGAGTAGTGGAGATGTGGGAGGATTGAAGGAAACCCCGAGTAACCTGATCACGAGTGAAATGACAATCGATGTCAAGATGCTTAGTGCGCTCGTGGAAACAAGGATTAGCAGCGATCTGTTGAGCGGCTTTGTTGTCACAAAAGAGAGTGACAGGGAGTTGCACAGGAACACGCAAATCACGAAGAATGTAGCTAACCCAGAGAAGTTCTGCCGTGGTGGAAGCCATACAGCGATACTCAGATTCAGCAGATGACCGGGAAACAGTGGACTGCTTCTTTGTCTTCCAGGAGACAAGAGCATGACCCAAGAAAACACAATGCCTTGATAAAGAACGACGAGTGGTTTGACAGGAACCCCAGTCGGCATCGGAGAAACCAACAACCTTGAGAGAAGACTGAGCCGGATAGAATAGACCATGAGAAGGAGAGCTGGCAAGATAGCGAAGCACATGCTGAGCGGCTTGCCAATGGGGAAGACGAGGAGTGCCAACAAATTGGCTATGGTGTTGGACAGAGTACGACAAGTCAGGGCGTGTCAAGGAAAGATACAAGAGGCGCCCCACAAGACGTCTGTATCGATCAGGTTGTGCATACAGGGCCCCTTCATCAGAACACAAATGAAGGCCAAGAGGAAAAGGGGAGAAGACAGGTTTGCCTTGAATCATACCAGTTTCAGTCAGTATGTCCTGAATGTATTTCTTTTGACTAAGGTAAATACCGGAATCATCGCGGTAGAGCTCCATCCCAAGAAAATAACGGGCCTTACCAAGATCCTTAATGGTGAACTTAGAATGTAAGGCAACCTTAATTTGTCGAATAGCAATGGGATCAGTTCCATTGACGAGCACATCGTCAACATATACCAGCAAAACTGTGAAGGAATCTCCAATAATGCGCCAAAATAGAGAGTAATCGTTCTTGGATTGAACGAAGCCCTGAGAAGCAAGGAATTGGCATAATTCAATGTTCCATTGCCGAGCAGCCTGCTTTAGGTCGTAGAGAGAACGCCTCAGTTTATAAACCTCACCAGCTTTAGCCTTGGTAAATCCCTCCGGAGGAATCATATAAATATCTTCCTCAATGAAGCCGTGGAGAAATGCGTTATTCACGTCAAGCTGGAACACCGGCCAACGACGAGAAGCGACAATGGCTAGGAAGATGCGGACAATGGGCAATTTGGCGACGGGAGAGAAGGTGTGGCGATAATCCTTCCCCAATTTCTGACTAAAACCCTTAACAACCAATCTCGCCTTGTAGCGCTCCACACTGCCATCGCTTCGGAATTTGATGCGATAAACCCACTTGGATTGAATCGCTTTCTGTCCCGGAGGTAGAGGTAAGAGTTCCCAGGTGTCATTGGATTCCAGAGCTTCAAGCTCTTGATTCATGGCAGTGATCCATAGGGGATCTTTTTGAGCTTCAGTGAATCGAGTAGGCTCAACAGAGGCCATGACTCGAGCAAGGGAAGCAGTGTAAGGAACTGACTTGGAAGCGACAACATAGTCGCTCATCCAGGCCGGGTCATAGCGAACACGATCAGATCGTCGAGGTTGAAGCTCCTCTGGAGAGGAAGAAAGTGGATCGGGGAGAGAGGAATCGATGGGAGGAGAAGTCGTAGTAACAGGGATATCTGAGTCAAACATATCAGAGAAGTCGTCAACAGGTAGATCAACCTCGGGAGGAGGATGGGAAGAAGGTGCCTCTGGGATAGAAGGAGAGGTGTGAAAGGGAAAAATGGATTCCCAGAACTCAACGTCTCGGCTAATAAAGGAAGAATGAGTGGTTAAATCATATAGTTTGTATCCCTTTTGATGAGGAGGATACCCTATAAAGATACACTTGCGTCCTCGATTGGAAAACTTATCTCGATGGAGTTTAGGTGTACCAGCATAGCACAAACAGCCCAGGACTTTGAGATGACTATAAGAAGGAGGAGAGCCAAGCAAAATTTCACACGGAGTTTTCCATTGTAGGCGAGCTATGGGCATTCGGTTAATGAGATATGTCGTAGTTAGTAAGCATTCCCCCCAGAATTTTAGAGGGAGATTAGCTTGTAAGCGAAGAGCCCGAGCTGTGTCGGGTAAATGGCTATGCTTACGCTCAACGACCCCATTCTGTTGGGGAGTGTAAGCAACACTCTTTTGATGTATAATGCCAAGTTCAGCAAATAATCGTCGACATTTTGAGTTGACAACTTCAGTTCCATTGTCAGATCGAATCTTCTTAGGGATGACACCAAATTGATGTTTAGAATAAGCAAAAAACTCCCTGAGCATTTGACATATGTCATGTTTATTATGAACGAGAAACGTCCAAGTGCTCCTGCTGTAATCATCCACCAAAGTCAGAAAATAGTGTGCACCATTGAGAGCAACAACTTTAAAGGGTCCCCAAAGGTCGATGTGCAACAGATCAAAACAATGCAAAGTAACATTGTCACTGTGTGGAAAAGGCAATCGATGAAATTTGGATAAACTACAAACTTCACAAGGAAGATCCTTCTTAACTTAAGTCTTAAACATAGGAAAATGCTGCAATTTAGAGTTTGATATGTGTCCCATCCTCTTATGAAACAAATGAAAATCATCATCTGGAATAGTGGAAGGCAAAGATGATTGAGGTGGCACCACTGCTTCACACACCATCCGGGAAGCATTATTCCCTGAACTGGAATCAGCTTTCAAAACATAAAGACCACCAACTTGCAGTCCTCTCCCAATATCCTCTTTAGTCTTGAGGTCCTGTAGGAGACAATAATCCTCATAAAAAATGGTATATATCCCCCTGGTTTTGTTAAGCTTGCTAACTGACAACAAGTTATACTTGAAAGATGGCACCAATAGCACATCATTCAAGATCAGGCCACTATCTAGAGACACTGTTCCCATGGTGTGAACCATCCAAGAATTGCCATCAGGAAGTAGGATCTGAAGAGGTGTAGAGAGATTTCTACACCCAGTTAACAAATGAGAATGTGCAGTCATGTGATCAGTGGTACCATTGTCCACAATCCATTCACCACACACTCCAGAAAAAGGTTTTGAGATCAATTGATAATTACCTGCAAAATCCATGGTGGACATGGTTGGCTTGATCACTGTCATGGCCCTGCTTTCCTTCTTGAAAGCCTGCATAACTTGTTGATAGGCTGAAGTGAAAGTATTCATTGCATCTGTCATTCTTTGATCCATATGTCCCTGCTCATTTCCTGGATAATTTTCCAAAGGATTCTCAGCAGTCATATTTCCATCAGTCTCAACTTGTGCAACAACTTTCACACTGCGTTTGCCTTGTTTTCCTTTGTACCAATCCGGATAACCAATAAGTTCAAAACATTGATCTTGTGTGTGACCTTCTACTTTGCAATGAGTACACACACACCTTTCACCTTTGGCTTTCCTATCCCTTTTGTATCCACTCTGTCCACTTGAACCTTCTTGTGGATTGTAATTTCTGCTATGGTTAGCAAGAAAGGCTGCCTGACCTAGGGTGTCATTCCTAGTAATCTGTTTTTGCTTCTCCACTTGTAACACTATGTGATAAACCTTATTGACTGGTGGAAGAGGTTCGACAGTCAATATTTGGCTTTTGATTGATTCATACTCACTGTTGAGTTTCATTAGGAAATCCATAACTTTTGACTGATTATCCATTGCAACAACTCTAGCAAGTATATTGCATCTACACTGATTAATTCCTCCACAATCACAGGTTGGATAGCCAATCAGATTACCTAATTCATCCCAAATGTGCTTTAATTTGACAAAATAAGGAGTAACAGTTAGGCTTCCCTGGCATACCTGAGATAGTTCCTGCTTAAGTTGATAGATCAGCGGTCCACTGCTCTGATGATACCTCTCATGAATCTCAAGCCAAAGATCTCTAGCAGAGGCAGATTGAACAAAAGTAGAGGTGATTTCTCGCGTCATAGTGTTCATAATCCAGCAGGTAACCATGCGATCGCATCTGTGCCAGCGTCCATAGTTGGATGAAGAAGATATAGGTTTCTCCATTGATCCATCAATGAAGCAAAGCTTCATCTTCGCATCCAGTGAAAGCCTAAGCTGACGACTCCACATCATAAAGTTTCCTCCGTCAAAGATCACACTAGAAATCACCATTCTAGGTGAATCCGAATACCATGTGGAAACTCAATGAACAATTTTCAATCTCTCTGATACCATGTGGAAACTTAAGAATCGATCAAAGTAATCAATAGAGAAGAACAACCAGTATAGTTGCTTATTGATTCATAGATGAGTAATGTGTTTGAACAAGAGCAACAGTGTATTTCTCTATGAGCCTAACAAACTCTTACACAAAAACTGACTAATAAAAGTAATGAGTAACAAACTAATATAGTCCACCAATCGATGACACATCTTTGGTTTTGATCACCATTAAGATTCCGCCACATCAGCACCAGGGCCCCACGCCTTGACTCAGCTCCGGTCCTGGTGAGTGTTGGTTCGCTTGCTGGTGCAATGGTGAGACAGAGAGGTCCACCGTGGCAGACCCATTATTCAATTGAAGATGGTTAAGGTGATTCACCAACACTATCAATAAAGAACATAAACATACTATCAATAAGATAACTATGGTACTTAGGAATTTGAGCAACAGAATACAAATAATGTATGGTAACCATCGATTCATGAGTGGTATACAACCTATGCTAGTCTTGGATATAGCCAAAATCCATTATGATTAAGATAGCATATTGGAATTGTAGGGGTGTTCGCAGAAAAAACTTTTGGACTGAAATATCGCACATACGTAGAAATCACAAAATTGATCTTTTTTGCTTAGCTGAAACTAAAACTAATGATTCTCCTAGCAATCAATTCATCAACAAAATTGGCTTTAAAAGTATTTTTGTCTCTCCTGCAGAAGGAACGAAAGGTGGTTTATGGCTCTTATGTACCAATTTCCAAAAGGTAGAATTTTTTACCATTATTCATGTAGGTTATAATACTATAGTGGCAAAATACGAAGATCGAAGTACACATTACATAATAATATTCATTTATGCACCTAGTGTGGAAAACCTTAAGGCTGAGTTTTGGAATTTTATTTCAAATATTATATATACACATAATGAACCTACTATACTAATAGGAGACTTCAATGACATTTTAGAACAGGATGATAAATCCGGAGGCATCCAACCGAATACGAATAGATTTAACAGATTAACTACTTTGATGTCTAAACACGGGTTTATTAATAAAAAATAGCAGGGTTTGCCGTTTACTTGGAAAAGAAGTAATAAATTTACTAATACAACTATATTAGAAAGACTTGACAGAGTCATGATACATCCAGAAATTATAAATTATTATAACAGAGTTACATTGGAACATCTACCCTTTACGACTTCTGATCACTGTTGTATTACGTTACAATTGGGACAAGATACAACTTTTAAAAAATACCCATTTTGCTTCGAGAATACTTGGACACAAAATAAAAATTATGAGCATATGGTAAAAAGAATTTGGAATTACAACTTCTTTGGATCATCCATTTTCAAATTATTTATGAAACAAAAACAATTAAAACAAGAAACAAAAATGTGGGTAAAGAAAAATAATAATAATGTTATGGAACAAATCAAACTTACTGAGGACAGATTACAATTTGTACAACATGAATGTTTTATTAATAATCAAAACCACAAATTACCTCTATATAACAGGCTCTTAACTTAATATAATAATCTTCTCGAATTTCAACATACGTATTGGAAACAAAGAGCAAAAGTTAAACATTTTAGAGAAACTGATAGAAATACGAAATACTTTCAAACTGCGGCAAAAATTAGGAGCTTTAAACAACAAATAAATTATTATAAAGCACTAAACAAAATTACTTATTATAACCCAGAGGATATTAAAAAGGAAATTACTAAAGATCTACAATTAAGATTTCAGTCAACTCACAATACACAATTATTAGACAATCATTTTGAGATTATTCCCAACTTAATTACTACGGATGATAATAATCAACTGCTGTTACAACCTACCCCCAAAGAAATTAAAGAAGTAATATTTCAATTACCCCATAATAAAACACTGGGCCCAGATGGATACAATACAGAATTCTATCAGAAGTATTGGTCTACTGTAGGACCATCAGTAATACAAGCAATTCAAGGTTTCTTTCATTCTGGTAAGATGCTAAAAGACTGTGCACAATCTTTCATTGCCTTAATACCGAAAACGGATAACCCAGTTACTATTAATCATTTTCGACCAATTAGCCTATGTTCTACGATATACAAAACTATAACCAAAATTATGGCAAATCGTCTACAATTATTATTGCCCAAATGAATACATCCTTGTCAAGGTGCTTTAGTTCAAGATAGGTCAATTTTTGACAATATATTAATATCTCATGAAATATTTCACTCCTTTCACCAGAAAAAGAAAGGAAAAAGGGGATGGATGGCTCTAAAATTAGATATGGAAAAGCTTATGATAAAGTTCAATGACCTTTTATTATTAAAATTCTAACATCATTCGGGTTTCACAAAACCTGGATTGAAAGAGTAATAACTTGTATCACTTCTGCTTCTTTTTCTGTATTGGTCAATAATGAACCTGGACCTACTATCCAGCCTAAATGCGGTTTAAGGCAAGGAGATCCAATAGCACCCTTTATTTTCATAATTGTTATGGAATATTTAGCTAGACATTTACAAAAAGAAGCAGAAAAAACAAATCATAAGGTTGGTATCCAACTTACACGTAATGGTATGCACATTCCTTTCCTATGTTTTGCGGATGACACAATAATTTTTGCCAATGCAAATTCTAGTAATATGAACTATATTAAAACTCTATTACAAAAATTCACGGATTTATCGGGCCTTGCAATAAATTATCATAAGAGTTCTTTTCAAACTACATCAAATATTTCTATATCACAAAGGCAAAATCTAGCAGCTAATCTTAATCTACACATCACAACATCTATGGAAAAATATCTTGGAATTCCCATAGTACGAGGTAGAGTTAAAAATGACTGCTTCCAATATGCAGTACAGAGTATGCAAAAACAACTTTCAAAATGGAAAGCCAATACCATTTCCCAAGCGGGAAGAACAATTTTAATTCAATCAAATATAATGTCTAAAGCTAACCATCTTATGCAATGTTTTCTACTCCCAAAAGGAATTTGCGCTCAATTCAACAAAATCAATAAAGATTTTTTCTGGAATAATAATAACCCAAACTATAGAGCAATAACATCTTGGGATAAGATATGTCGACCCAAAGATGAAGGCGGACTAGGTCTCCATAAGGCGGAGGACTTGAATATTGCTTTGCAACAAAAACTTCTATGGAAAATAATTACGGATAAGGAAAATATTTGTGTCAGATTAATTTATCAAAAATACCTTCAAAACTCTTCTATATTTAGTTTCAAAAAGAAGAAAAAACAATCATGGCAATTTTCTAGACTACTACATTTACGGGAACAATTCCAGAAAGGAATCGGATGGGAATTAGGAAATGGGAATGCTATTAATTTTTGGACAGATAATTGGTGGCAGAACACAAACTTAAGAAATTTTCACGATCCAAATAAAAGTGACATTAATACCAAAGTATCCTTTTTCATAACTGATAATAAAGAATGGGATATGAATAAGCTGCATGAAGTTCTACCAAATCACATAGTTGAACAAATCAGTAACATATATATATCACCCAGACATATAGAAGACATAGTTGTTTGGCTGATGGACAAATCAGGAGCTTTCAGTACATCTTCAGCCAGAAAATTCAATACCAATCACAATCAAACTAATCACAACGATCTATATAAATGGATTTGGTCGTTAAAGATACCCCCAAGATACCAGAATTTTATGTGGAAAATTATCTCAGATAATTTGTCAACGGCTCAAAGACTTAATAAATACTACAATAGAGTCCCTTCGTACTGCTCAAGATGCGACAATATGATGGAAACTACGGAACATTTGTTATTCCAATGTCCCCATACAAAATCACAATTACATAAATTTGAAGAGTTACTCAATTTTAAGTTTAACATCGCTCAAGATGTTCCCCTTATACAAAATTTACAACATGTAATTAATAGTCTTAAAGGTAATAAGAATATGTTGGAAGCTCTAATTCATTTATGGTACGCAATATGGATATACAGAAATTCTATAATTTTTGGAAGAGAAAATACCAGCAAAAAGGATACGTATAGAATAGCTTTTGAACGGTTTAAATTTTGGGAAAATAATAATGGCAGTATTAAAGGACCCAAACATAAAACTAGACGAAACAGAAATAAAATAACTAATTGTAGCTGGAAGAGACCTGCTGAAGATTGGATAAAAATTAACTTTGATGGATCATTTATGTCTATACAAGATTCTTGGATTGAATGTGTCGCACGTAATAAAGATGGGAAAGTGATAGATTTATTCCACAAAAAGATCAGGTCTAATTCATCTCTCCAAACAGAGGCCTTAAGTGCTCTATTTGCAGTTAAACTCGCCAAAAAATTGAAGTGCGGAAAATTAATACTAGAAGATGATAATTTAATTGTTATTAATAGTATTAAGAATATTTGGAAAGTACCATGTGAAATACGCAACATTATTAAGGACATTCAAAATATAATTACTACTATTCCAAATATCAAAATTTATCATTGCTTCAGAGAAACAAATAAACCAGCGGACTTACTAGCTAAGCCGCATGCAAATATGCATTTTATTAAAATCCTTGGATGTTCTGGGATTTTACAATATATCGTCCAAACACAGGGTTATACTCTTCGTCTGGCATCTTCCTCCGTTTCCCTTTCCCTATTTTCGCCCTTATTCTCTCAAAATCTATCTTCTCTTCTCCAATGTCTGCTGAAGTGCAGATATCCATTCTCCATTCCTCACAAACACAGACCTTGCAATTGGGTCAATTTGGGCATTTAGGAATTCCTGTCTTCTTCGACTCTCCCCTCTTCCTGGTAAGCAATTTGGGCATTTAGGGGTTCCTGTCTTCTTCAACTCTCCCCTCTTCCTGGTAAGCAATTTTGGCAGATGAAGATCGAGCTCCATCTGACTACTTGTAAAGTAAAGAGGAGGAAGGATGATGATGAAGGGTGCAACAACCTCCGGCGCTGGTGGGGCAAATGACGTCATTGATTTCTTCTACAGAGGTCACGACTTCAACCCACTCTTTACTCAACTCTAGGTTGCTGCTCTATCAACCAATTCTTGATTACACCTAATTTCATTTCAATTGCTTTGTTCATGTCGTTTCAACACGCCATTAAACACCTACAAACCTTCGTTTTGTTGTTTCCTATTTTGGAATCAAAGATCATTTTCTAAAAATTTGTTGTGTGATAATCATTTAGGGATTCCTGTTCCAATTGGTACGTTTTCCTGTAATCACTCTCTGCACCTAATCACTGTATGGAATTATAAAATCCCATGGTCATGGATGCTGCTGGTAAGACTACCATCTTGTACAATCTCCCAACTTGAAATTATATACAGGAATCCCTAAATGATCACACAAAACAGGATTTTATAAGAGGTTCTTCTATTCAAAAAGAGGTACGCAAGATATAGGAAATAAGAGGTCCTATATCTTGCGTACCTCTTTTTTTGTTGCATCTTTCCAACCCTTCATTTTGGTATTGCCATGATGACTTTTATTGATGATCTTACTTTAGGAAAACAATCTACATGTGCACTCATAGTTCGTGCACTAAGCATGTGGAAGGCAATGAACAAGAAAACTCAAAGAGAGGAGCTCCATTTGGTTCTATTAGATGAAGAAGGTCAGTTCATCCAATTAATTAAGAAACTAAATTTGTCTTCTTTTCTGTATGCAGAACTCTCAAATTGAAGCTAGCATACAAACTTGGTCCATCAACAAATTCTCCAAAATCCTTGATTTACATGCTCTCAAACTTTGTTGTTCATGAAAATACCAATAACTGGAGAGTTACCTCACACCCCTACAAGATTGAGCTGAACAACTAGCCGGGATATGAAGAGATTTGAATTCAAAGTTGAAGATCAAAGGTTTACATTCTTGACGAGGCGAATTTGTCGTGTGCCAAGTCAAGTAATCCTAACATGCAAACTAAGTAATATAGTGCACAAGCAAGGGTCGAATCCCAAGAGAATCAGTTTATCAAATTCTTAAGTTATCACAATGACTAACCAATAAACGTAACCAAAGGGGGGTTATGGTTTTGATACGAAGTATCGAATGTCAACTTGGTTATAACAATATTAAGCGAAGTGTTCCACTTAGCGATTATCCACAATTAGATTAACAAGTTGATCTTAGAATCATTTTCATCCATATGTCAAGTTCTCAAGTGATCGTTTTAATTCCTGTTCTTGAATAGTTATTAGTCCAACTAGTCCTAACAACCCTTACTCGATTATAACTTTGAAACTATCAAAGTTCAATAACAAAGTAGCAATGCATTCAGGAATAGATAGATACATGCAATATCATGGACAACTAGTCGGATACTCGACATGTACTCAATTCTCTTCTCTAATAACAATGACAACTAGTTCATGCAAATAGATTGTGCTACACAACAAGTATGATAATTCAACTAGAAGTATCAAACTCTAGCAATATGAATAAGATAAAACTAACTTAGGTGATCAATCTAAAGTAGTAAATCTAGTTCATGGATAATACAAACAAGAGAGTTGAGACAATCAAAGAGTAGACAAAGGGAAAGGATAAACTCACAACTTGTTGAATCCAAAAGCTTCAAACGCCAAGTGAAACAAAGAACTTTAGCAACTCATAAGTTTGTGAAAAACTCTCCAAAAACTTAAGTAAAACAAAAGGTAAGATGATCAAGGATGATCATCCACAACCTAAATAGTCATCAGCTAATGTAACAACCAAATTAAGGTGATAAAAACGTATGGAAAGTTACAGAATTGAACACAAATTACTTCAAATGGCAAAGACATTAATTTGATTCTTCTGTCGAGGAACCGCACCCGCGGGCGCGGTTTTGGTTTCTCCAGATTTTCAGGATGGCAGAGGGCCGCGGGCGCGGTTTGGGACCCGCGGGGGCGGCTTGTGCTTTCTCGGATCCTTGGCTGAGGGTGAAACCCGCGGGTGCGGCTTGAGACCCGCGGGTGCGGCTGTGTTGTCTGAGGTAGTAGCTACTGATTTCTTGAAGTCTTCGTCTTCGTCTTCGTCTTCAGCAGCTTCTTCTTTATGCTTCAAGGCTTCCAATGCTTCGTATCATCTCTTGGAATCTCGTATGTAAATCTTCTCTCGAACAACTCCATGATACAGATTACATAGAAACAAATAACATAATCCTATACAAAACTAGTTAATAATCCATAGTTGCGGTATGTAAAACACCGCTTATCAATTCTGCTCCTTTCTCTGTGTAAATTTTTTTACAGTATGTATCGTAAATTGTTTTGGTAAGTAGCAACTTATTCTAGGGCATTCTATTAACCTATAATATTTTTTTTTGATTGGCCATAAAGTAGAAAACTCGATGTTTATAAACTCTTTACTAATGTAGGTACAATAATTGGGCAGTTGCCTCTAATATATGTAGATATAATAAAGTTATATCCCTTGAAGTACAATTCAGGTTACTTGTATGGTTTGAGTTTTTGCTCTTTTCTATAGCGTTCACAATTCGAAGTCATTTCCTTTCTGAGCAATGTTTGGATGTATGTAGATACACTGTGTTAGCTGCTTCACAAGTCGATTAAAAAAATAGTATGCTTGAGATATTTAGTTATTTAACTGAGAATAAAATTAAGATATCTCCCATGTTTTTTTGAATATTGATTTGGAAAAAAAAGAGCTATCGTACAATATTTTCGCGCTTTTGCTGTTATTTACTTATTCTTATATATATTGCAGGAAAAAGGTTCTACTCTTTTCCCTGGTACGGATAATATTATTGAAAACTTGATTCAAGTGGATCCTCTCGCAACATGCTCACTTGCCAAAAGAATGAGAGTTGCTAATAATGTAAGTTTTATTTTTTTTGCTGCTTAATGATTCAGTAATAGTTACTGAATTAAACAGAATCTACTAAAATCTGATTTGACCAGTACGTTTTTTTTACTTTTCAGGAACATAATTATCTCATGTGATTATTTTTCAGGGAGGTTATTTAAGATAAGGATTTTCAACACAGTTTATTAGGATCTGTAGACTTAGTTTATTCATAACTAATGTAAGACATTATTTTGACAATTTTAAACGTCTCTTAAACGGTAATGTTGCAGTTATTAAAAATCGACAAATTCCCGCGCATGGTGCGGGTCTTACACTAGTTAGTAGTAAATTGGTGAACATTTAGTACTAATTTGGCGCATACTCGTTGACAAACTTAAAATCATCCAAAATTTGAAGAACATTCATTTTTTAAAGAACATTTATTGAGAAAATAAAAATGGTATATGTGCATTTTTATGCATATTTAAGTATATTTTGATGCACATTAGTCATTCGTACGTTCTTATTATAAAAACTGTTTTCACCTGAACCACCCTCTTTGTCAAAAGCCTTAATATTAAAGATTTATCATTTGAATTAACTGATATTTTTTTACATTATATATGAGTTGAGTTATATATCTTTCCATAGTAAAATTGTCCATATTTATAATGTCAAAATACGGAGCATTGCTAGGTGTTTACACTGGAAGGAAAGCTTCAAGTACTTGAGCTCTATCGTGCATAGTAACGGCAAAATACGGAGCATTGCTAGGTGTTTACACTGGAAGGAAAGCTTCAAGTACTTGAGCTCTATCGTGCATAGTAACGGCGAAATAAGAGGTCCTATATCTTGCGTACCTCTTTTTTTGTTGCATCTTTCCAACCCTTCATTTTGGTATTGCCATGACGACTTTTATTGATGATCTTACTTTAGGAAAACAATCTACATGTGCACTCATAGTTCGTGTACTAAGCATGTGGAAGGGAATGAACAAGAAAACTCAAAGAGAGGAGCTCCATTTGGTTCTATTAGATGAAGAAGGTCAGTTCATCCAATTAATTAAGAAACTAAATTTGTCTTCTTTTCTGTATGCAGAACTCTCAAATTGAAGCTAGCATACAAACTTGGTCCATCAACAAATTCTCCAAAATCCTTGATTTACATGCTCTCAAACTTTGTTGTTCATGAAAATACCAATAACTGGAGAGTTACCTCACACCCCTACAAGATTGAGCTGAACAATTGGCCGGGATATGAAGAGATTTGAATTCAAAGTTGAAGATCAAAGGTTTACATTCTTGACGAGGCGAATTTGTTGTGTGCCAAGTCAAGTAATCCTAACATGCAAACTAAGTAATATAGTGCGCAAGCAAGGGTCGAATCCCAAGAGAATCAGTTTATCAAATTCTTAAGTTATCACAATGACTAACCAATAAACGTAACCAAAGGGGGTTTTTTATGGTTTTGATACGAAGTATCGAATGTCAACTTGGTTATAACAATATTAAGCGAAGTGTTCCACTTAGCGATTATCCACAATTAGATTAACAAGTTGATCTTAGAATCATTTTCATCCATATGTCAAGTTCTCAAGTGATCGTTTTAATTCCTGTTCTTGAATAGTTATTAGTCCAACTAGTCCTAACAACCCTTACTCGATTATAACTTTGAAACTATCAAAGTTCAATAACAAAGTAGCAATGCATTCAGGAATAGATAGATACATGCAATATCATGGACAACTAGTCGGATACTCGACGTGTACTCAATTCTCTTCTCTAATAACAATGACAACTAGTTCATGCAAATAGATTGTGCTACACAACAAGTATGATAATTCAACTAGAAGTATCAAACTCTAGCAATATGAATAAGATAAAACTAACTTAGGTGATCAATCTAAAGTAGTAAATCTAGTTCATGGATAATACAAACAAGAGAGTTGAGACAATCAAAGAGTAGACAAAGGGAAAGGATAAACTCACAACTTGTTGAATCCAAAAGCTTCAAACGCCAAGTGAAACAAAGAACTTTAGCAACTCATAAGTTTGTGAAAAACTCTCCAAAAACTTAAGTAAAACAAAAGGTAAGATGATCAAGGATGATCATCCACAACCTAAATAGTCATCAGCTAATGTAACAACCAAATTAAGGTGATAAAAACGTATGGAAAGTTACAGAATTGAACACAAATTACATCAAATGGCAAAGACATTAATTTGATTCTTCTGTCGAGGAACCGCAGCCGCGGGCGCGGTTTTGGTTTCTCTAGATTTTCAGGATGGCAGAGGGCCGCGGGCGCGGTTTGGGACCCGCGGGGGCGGCTTGTGCTTTCTCGGATCCTTGGCTGAGGGTGAAACCCGCGGGTGCGGCTTGAGACCCGCGGGTGCGGCTGTGTTGTCTGAGGTAGTAGCTACTGATTTCTTGAAGTCTTCGTCTTCGTCTTCGTCTTCAGCAGCTTCTTCCTTATGCTTCAAGGCTTCCAATGCTTCGTATCATCTCTTGGAATCTCGTATGTAAATCTTCTCTCGAACAACTCCATGATACAGATTACATAGAAACAAATAACATAATCCTATACAAAACTAGTTAATAATCCATAGTTGCGGTATGTAAAACACCGTTTATCAATTCTGCTCCTTTCTCTGTGTAAATTTTTTTACAGTATGTATCGTAAATTGTTTTGGTAAGTAGCAACTTATTCTAGGGCATTCTATTAACCTATAATATTTTTTTTTGATTGGCCATAAAGTAGAAAACTCGATGTTTATAAACTCTTTACTAATGTAGGTACAATAATTGGGCAGTTGCCTCTAATATATGTAGATATAATAAAGTTATATCCCTTGAAGTACAATTCAGGTTACTTGTATGGTTTGAGTTTTTGCTCTTTTCTATAGCGTTCACAATTCGAAGTCATTTCCTTTCTGAGCAATGTTTGGATGTATGTAGATACACTGTGTTAGCTGCTTCACAAGTCGATTAAAAAAATAGTATGCTTGAGATATTTAGTTATTTAACTGAGAATAAAATTAAGATATCTCCCATGTTTTTTTGAATATTGATTTGGAAAAAAAAGAGCTATCGTACAATATTTTCGCGCTTTTGCTGTTATTTACTTATTCTTATATATATTGCAGGAAAAAGGTTCTACTCTTTTCCCTGGTACGGATAATATTATTGAAAACTTGATTCAAGTGGATCCTCTCGCAACATGCTCACTTGCCAAAAGAATGAGAGTTGCTAATAATGTAAGTTTTATTTTTTTTGCTGCTTAATGATTCAGTAATAGTTACTGAATTAAACAGAATCTACTAAAATCTGATTTGACCAGTACGTTTTTTTTACTTTTCAGGAACATAATTATCTCATGTGATTATTTTTCAGGGAGGTTATTTAAGATAAGGATTTTCAACACAGTTTGTTAGGATCTGTAGACTTAGTTTATTTATAACTAATGTAAGACATTATTTTGACAATTTTAAACGTCTCTTAAACGGTAATGTTGCAGTTATTAAAAATCGACAAATTCCCGCGCATGGTGCGGGTCTTACACTAGTTAGTAGTAAATTGGTGAACATTTAGTACTAATTTGGCGCATACTCGTTGACAAACTTAAAATCATCCAAAATTTGAAGAACATTCATTTTTTAAAGAACATTTATTGAGAAAATAAAAATGGTATATGTGCATTTTTATGCATATTTAAGTATATTTTGATGCACATTAGTCATTCGTACGTTCTTATTATAAAAACTGTTTTCACCTGAACCACCCTCTTTGTCAAAAGCCTTAATATTAAAGATTTATCATTTGAATTAACTGATATTTTTTTACATTATATATGAGTTGAGTTATATATCTTTCCATAGTAAAATTGTCCATATTTATAATGTCAAAATACGGAGCATTGCTAGGTGTTTACACTGGAAGGAAAGCTTCAAGTACTTGAGCTCTATCGTGCATAGTAACGGCAAAATACGGAGCATTGCTAGGTGTTTACACTGGAAGGAAAGCTTCAAGTACTTGAGCTCTATCGTGCATAGTAACGGCGAAATAAGAGGTCCTATATCTTGCGTACCTCTTTTTTTGTTGCATCTTTCCAACCCTTCATTTTGGTATTGCCATGACGACTTTTATTGATGATCTTACTTTAGGAAAACAATCTACATGTGCACTCATAGTTCGTGTACTAAGCATGTGGAAGGCAATGAACAAGAAAACTCAAAGAGAGGAGCTCCATTTGGTTCTATTAGATGAAGAAGGTCAGTTCATCCAATTAATTAAGAAACTAAATTTGTCTTCTTTTCTGTATGCAGAACTCTCAAATTGAAGCTAGCATACAAACTTGGTCCATCAACAAATTCTCCAAAATCCTTGATTTACATGCTCTCAAACTTTGTTGTTCATGAAAATACCAATAACTGGAGAGTTACCTCACACCCCTACAAGATTGAGCTGAACAATTGGTCGGGATATGAAGAGATTTGAATTCAAAGTTGAAGATCAAAGGTTTACATTCTTGACGAGGCGAATTTGTTGTGTGCCAAGTCAAGTAATCCTAACATGCAAACTAAGTAATATAGTGCGCAAGCAAGGGTCGAATCCCAAGAGAATCAGTTTATCAAATTCTTAAGTTATCACAATGACTAACCAATAAACGTAACCAAAGGGGGGTTTTTATGGTTTTGATACGAAGTATCGAATGTCAACTTGGTTATAACAATATTAAGCGAAGTGTTCCACTTAGCGATTATCCACAATTAGATTAACAAGTTGATCTTAGAATCATTTTCATCCATATGTCAAGTTCTCAAGTGATCGTTTTAATTCCTGTTCTTGAATAGTTATTAGTCCAACTAGTCCTAACAACCCTTACTCGATTATAACTTTGAAACTATCAAAGTTCAATAACAAAGTAGCAATGCATTCAGGAATAGATAGATACATGCAATATCATGGACAACTAGTCGGATACTCGACGTGTACTCAATTCTCTTCTCTAATAACAATGACAACTAGTTCATGCAAATAGATTGTGCTACACAACAAGTATGATAATTCAACTAGAAGTATCAAACTCTAGCAATATGAATAAGATAAAACTAACTTAGGTGATCAATCTAAAGTAGTAAATCTAGTTCATGGATAATACAAACAAGAGAGTTGAGACAATCAAAGAGTAGACAAAGGGAAAGGATAAACTCACAACTTGTTGAATCCAAAAGCTTCAAACGCCAAGTGAAACAAAGAACTTTAGCAACTCATAAGTTTGTGAAAAACTCTCCAAAAACTTAAGTAAAACAAAAGGTAAGATGATCAAGGATGATCATCCACAACCTAAATAGTCATCAGCTAATGTAACAACCAAATTAAGGTGATAAAAACGTATGGAAAGTTACAGAATTGAACACAAATTACTTCAAATGGCAAAGACATTAATTTGATTCTTCTGTCGAGGAACCGCACCCGCGGGCGCGGTTTTGGTTTCTCCAGATTTTCAGGATGGCAGAGGGCCGCGGGCGCGGTTTGGGACCCGCGGGGGCGGCTTGTGCTTTCTCGGATCCTTGGCTGAGGGTGAAACCCGCGGGTGCGGCTTGAGACCCGCGGGTGCGGCTGTGTTGTCTGAGGTAGTAGCTACTGATTTCTTGAAGTCTTCGTCTTCATCTTCGTCTTCAGCAGCTTCTTCCTTATGCTTCAAGGCTTCCAATGCTTCGTATCATCTCTTGGAATCTCGTATGTAAATCTTCTCTCGAACAACTCCATGATACAGATTACATAGAAACAAATAACATAATCCTATACAAAACTAGTTAATAATCCATAGTTGCGGTATGTAAAACACCGTTTATCAATTCTGCTCCTTTCTCTGTGTAAATTTTTTTACAGTATGTATCGTAAATTGTTTTGGTAAGTAGCAACTTATTCTAGGGCATTCTATTAACCTATAATATTTTTTTTTGATTGGCCATAAAGTAGAAAACTCGATGTTTATAAACTCTTTACTAATGTAGGTACAATAATTGGGCAGTTGCCTCTAATATATGTAGATATAATAAAGTTATATCCCTTGAAGTACAATTCAGGTTACTTGTATGGTTTGAGTTTTTGCTCTTTTCTATAGCGTTCACAATTCGAAGTCATTTCCTTTCTGAGCAATGTTTGGATGTATGTAGATACACTGTGTTAGCTGCTTCACAAGTCGATTAAAAAAATAGTATGCTTGAGATATTTAGTTATTTAACTGAGAATAAAATTAAGATATCTCCCATGTTTTTTTGAATATTGATTTGGAAAAAAAAGAGCTATCGTACAATATTTTCGCGCTTTTGCTGTTATTTACTTATTCTTATATATATTGCAGGAAAAAGGTTCTACTCTTTTCCCTGGTACGGATAATATTATTGAAAACTTGATTCAAGTGGATCCTCTCGCAACATGCTCACTTGCCAAAAGAATGAGAGTTGCTAATAATGTAAGTTTTATTTTTTTTGCTGCTTAATGATTCAGTAATAGTTACTGAATTAAACAGAATCTACTAAAATCTGATTTGACCAGTACGTTTTTTTTACTTTTCAGGAACATAATTATCTCATGTGATTATTTTTCAGGGAGGTTATTTAAGATAAGGATTTTCAACACAGTTTGTTAGGATCTGTAGACTTAGTTTATTTATAACTAATGTAAGACATTATTTTGACAATTTTAAACGTCTCTTAAACGGTAATGTTGCAGTTATTAAAAATCGACAAATTCCCGCGCATGGTGCGGGTCTTACACTAGTTAGTAGTAAATTGGTGAACATTTAGTACTAATTTGGCGCATACTCGTTGACAAACTTAAAAACATCCAAAATTTGAAGAACATTCATTTTTTAAAGAACATTTATTGAGAAAATAAAAATGGTATATGTGCATTTTGTATGCATATTTAAGTATATTTTGATGCACATTAGTCATTCGTACGTTCTTATTATAAAAAAATTTTTCACCTGAACCACCCTCTTTGTCAAAAGCCTTAATATTAAAGATTTATCATTTGAATTAACTGATATTTTTTTACATTATATATGAGTTGAGTTATATATCTTTCCATAGTAAAATTGTCCATATTTATAATGTCAAAATACGGAGCATTGCTAGGTGTTTACACTGGAAGGAAAGCTTCAAGTACTTGAGCTCTATCGTGCATAGTAACGGCGAAATAGAGGTGTTTGTTCAAACCATAATACAAATGAATCGGATGATATGGAGAATGGTTGATGAGCAATGTGTGACAAGAAAGTGCTACTTAAGGTAAAAGGTAAATTTTACAAGACGATAGTCAAACCGATATGAGATAATGATCCGGGAATCAAGACTAAGATGGTTCTTGCACATGCAAAGAAGACCAACAAACACATAGTGCACAACTGTGAGAAATTGTCTATCGTGGAGTTTCGCAGAGGCATGACGTAATGCTTTCGTCTCTCATATAAGCTACGGAGATAGTATTTGTGAAGTGAAAAAAATTGTCTGATACATAAAGCAAACGTAAGAACACTGAACTTAAATCTTAATTTTAAGTGTTTTTCTAACACTAATATTACATACCTTAGGTAAATCTATTAAGAAATACCCTTTGTTTACTAGGGATTATATGATTTATCTTCTCCCTTCCCGACCTTTATTTCCATTTCGTGTTATAGTTTTAGGGTCATGTTATTCATCGCTCACCCATTTTTGCTATTCATTACTTAACGTATGCATTATTTTGTTCTTTTTCCATGTAGAGAATACTAATACAAGCGCGTACATATAAAATTAGTTCATAGCAGACATTGTTTCCCTTCAAAATCCCCAAAACAAATGGGTATGGTTCGGATGAGAATAATTTTTAGGGTGAGAACGTGAGAATGATTAATGTTCATCAAAATGTACTCAGATGTTCATCAATTTTTTTGATGCACATACAATTTTTGTCTAAACGTTCTTTAGTTTCTCAACAAATGTTCTTTAAAAAATGAATTTTCTTCAATTTTTGGATGTTTTTAAGTTTGTCAACGAATGTTCACCAAATTAGTAGTAGATATTCACCAATTTAATATTAAATGTTCACCATTCTCACGTTCGGATTTTAAAGTTTATTCTCACCCGATACTTTCCCAAAACAAATATATTATACATGATTTCTCGTGTCAACAAGTGCGTTAAGACTTAGCACACTATTTTTTCAATTTTTTTTATAACATGGTAGAAAACTTAATGAGAAGTCAATTTAGTGATAAATTTGTAATGATTAAATATGATCCATAACTATAATGTATAAGTTATAGATCTAGTACACACTTAAGCATAATTGCGCAAATATTCTTTGTTTTTGGCTTTGAAAAAAGCAAAAGATATCCGTTCTGTACGAATTTTACATACACGCGGCCGTATTGAAATTCTTTACAAAATTTATTTGAAAAATAATAATCAACTAGTGTAGTGTCCTGTGCCATGCACGAGAATATATTTATTAATTTTATAATCGATTTTGACATATTTTGTATCTAATTTATATATTTTGTATTACAACGACCTCAATAAGTTTTTATGTTAAGTAAAGCTTTTTCACAAAATTTATGTTCTTGTTCGATGGTTAACCATCAGCAGAATCTGATAGTTAAAGATTTAGAAAAATTCAAGATATTAAAATTAAAAATAGTCTATGAAACTTTATAAATAATTGTAACATCCTTATTGACTAATTAATTTCAGTCGTGATAGTTTTAATAAAAAAAATAGAAATAAATAGTTTAACAAACTATGCTAAAATCATTGTAAGGGCTACAAAAGTTTTAGATGTAAGAATGTAAGATAGATGTGTCACACATGAAGGGATTCACAAAGTGTCTTTCATTCGAATATAAATTATAATTTTACGTATTTTAGATTACTAGTGCACTATATTAGGGCGTTTAAATCTGCACCCGTAAAATTATATGTGACAACCGTTTTAAGCACAACTCAAATTCAGTTTTTGGGTAAATACCCTAAAACTGTAATGTTTTTTAAGTTTTTACATCACTTTTTTAAGTTATAAGAAAATACCCCTTTGCTGTCAACAAAATTTTTAACAGAGCTGTCAACAAAAATTTTAACCAAGTTGTCAACAAAATTTTTAACAAAGTTGTCAACAAAATTTTTAATAGAGTTGTCAACAAAAATTTTAACAGATTTGTCAACAAAAATTTTAACAGATTTGTCAACAAAATTTTTAACAGAGTTGTCGACAAATTTTTTAACAAAGTTGTCAACAAATTTTTTACGGAGTTGTCAACACGACTAAATAAGTTGTCAACCCAACTAAATAAATTGTTTACACGACTAATAAACGGTCAACAACACACAACACGAGTAATATTACAAAATTGTCAACATTGTCAACACTTTACAAAACTTGTCAACAAACTAAATATAAATGTAGTAAGAGAGGTATTGATCCAAGTTATCAAGCTTCCCAAGGTCAAGAGGTATTGATCCAATCAGTTTATGATTAGAAAGAGACCTGTAGTAAGAGAAATGTACAGTTAAGACCACTGACAAGAATAAAAGCCTGAAAAACTAACATTTCAAGCCATGTGTCTTGAAATCACCATTTTAAAGACATTCAAATATGCCAATCAGACTAAACCACCATCATGAAAAACTAGTTTTTTAATTTGAGTACTTACAAATAAATAACTCTCTTTGATTTTGCATTGCAGGTTACTCCTTTCCACGAGCATTGATCGGGATCCTTGGGTCTTCATTGACTAAGAATACCCTTTGAATTAATAATAGATGTCTTCAAATTCAGAAGTGCCTCCCCTACAAAGATGAAGAGCTGAGAGAATCATGAGCACCCAGAAAGCTATCCAAACAGAAAGATAATAGTTGCAACTGACAGTTTGACACTGATAAAATAATTCAAAACATATCCTACTTAAGTAGTTTGAATGTAGGACCAACCGAAAGTTTTAATCCAGCCATTCATAAGATAAGTAGTCACGTCCCAGTCAGTATATGGATTGAGCTTTTATGGGTAAACAAACCCAATATGGTGCATCAATGCAAAATATAGTACTAGAGATTATATGATAAGAAAGATCTTCATACCATCAAAGCTAAGAGCTATAATATCGGTGAGCAGAATATTCAGCAGCAAAAACAAGATAACCCAAGGAGCTCCAATAATTCTTTGAGCAATTATCATGGCAGCAGACCAACAACATTATATGATCACATAAAAAGCATTTGATAGGCAGCATTCTAGTTCAAAGTCCTTCCCAAAATGTTCATCGCTTAGTTACTTGCATCCACCAGCTGTCAAAAATGTCAATAGTCAAATCAAATAGTACTGTATGCAGTTGAAAGAACACAGAAGTAATTCATTACAATTATTAAAAGACATTGGCAAGCACCTTCCCAGTCCCACAGTAATAACATTATCAGAGACATCCTTCATCATATCTCTAAGTGTGTGATTCAGTTCGTGTACATAATGCACATAGCTTTTCTAAAAGAATTAATGCACGGGTCTAGCAAACTCTTTTCAGTCATCTAATAAGGAACCAAAATCTCCACAGTTCTCCCCATTGAATTTAAGCGCCCTCTACATTTCAAAGCATTAAAACACACTATACTAGTCAGAAGCAGGTCAGTTCGAACTGAACTCCCCATTCCTCGGGAACCAATTCACATTCCAATTTTTCACTGAACCAACATTCTTTAACAGCTAGTGCTTAATTCGCATGGTTTTAATCCACACGCCAAGCATGGATTTTTTACCTATAAAAGCCCAAAAACATCAAACCCTACCATTTTGTCACCATCTCCAACTTCACTTCCACGGCGGCTGCAGTCCATAACGCACCATTTTACCTAAAATCCATCATTCTCATCATCTTTTTTGCATATAAGGTATGTAAACATTAAGATTTCATTGTTATGGTATGGTATTGATGTATATATGAGGTTTTCATGTTGTTTTGATGATATTTACTTCAAAATCCAATGTGTATGTTAATTAGTTGATTAGAAATGATTAAACTTGTAATATATGAATGGATTGTGTACTTTGTTGATAATTTATTGACCAATTTCATATTTTCATGTGTATATAGTTTATTAGGGTTTTGATATTGAATTAGGGTTTTGTGAATTAGGGTTATGAATTAGGTTGTTGAAATTTGGTATGGTTTTAATGAAATTATTGAAAAACTGTTAGAATTTTGGAAAAACTGTTGAGATTAGGGTTTGAAACATGGAAAAACTGCAGGAACACAATTTCTGGAATGTGCAATTCCATACGTCACGCATGGATTGAAGCCATGCGTGACGCATGGAATTGCACATTCCAGAAATTGTGTTCCTGCAGTTACAGATTGGATTTGATGATATACTGATTGAGTTTTTGATGATATGCTGATTACATTCAGTAAACTGATTAATTTTGTGGAATTGCACATTTTATGATGCAGATATGGATGGTGGTCGTCGACCTGGACGCGATACTCGTCAAAGAAACAGAGAACTGAAGAAAAAAGATCCCATAGTTCCAAAACCAAGGAAGAAGAACAATAGACAAGAATCGCCTCCTCGTCGTTTAGAGTTTTCTGGTGAGATGCAACAACAACAGATACAAGAGCAACAACAACAACAACATCAGCAGCTAGCTTTGTCTGCTGCAAGTTTCGATCCCCAGGGTTCCCCTCATTACTTTCCTGGCACCCCCATTCTGATCCCACATCAAACACTGTTTCCACAACAAACACAGTTCCAGGCTATCCGGGCTATCCACAACAAGAGCAATCATTTGTGGAGATGATGAGACAAGCTACTGGTTCTCATAACTTTCAGAACCCTCAGACGGGTGATGACCAGTACGCACTGGTTGCTTGTAGCAGTGCAGGGCCATCAGTTGGGGGTGCAAATGCTGATTCTGATTATGAGCAGGAGCATGAGCATGAGGAACAGGGTCAGGAAGAGGATCAGACATATGAGAATGTTCATGAAGAACATGAAGAAGCGGAAGAGCAAGAGGAGCGAGAGGAAAAACCCAGAAGACGACGACGACGACGACAACCTCCGGTCAGAAACATATACGTCCCTCAGTTAGAGGGGGGTACTCCTGGAGGTCCACAAATTCCGGAGCTACTCATAAGCTTTGAAGCTCATACAGCCTTTTTTGTGCAAAAAGGAAAGATATGTAATTAGAATTTCGTTTATAGATTCAATACTTATCATAACTAAATTAATGTTAGGAAAATGGTTGAAAAAAATGAAAAAATTACGTTCAGTTCATTATTTGATTATATGAAAGATAAAGTATGTTTATTTTTATTTATGAATTGTAAATGTGTTGTGATATTAAATTTGTTAATCTATGAATTGATTTCATTAAATTGATGGATTATTTGTTGAAATATTTGTAGTTTTGTTGAAAAGAAACCAGTTTCTTTGCATTCTGTGTAATGCAATTCCATGCGTGACGCATGGTTCATGTCCATGTGTCACGCATGGTTCTGTTCCATACGTGACGTGTGGAGCAGAACCATGCGTCACGCATGGAATTGCATTACATAGAATGTCAAGTTTCTGCAGTTTGTGGAAAAAATGTATGCGTTATTGAAATTATTTGTGTTACGTAATCAATTTACAGGATAGAGGCGTACTCCCTTACCAGACTAGACAATCACAGCTGAAAGATTGGGAACTCAATTCTGACTTGTCATGGGGTAATCACGCAGTTGCAACGGAGCTGACTCATCTCAGGGTATTGATGTACGATGTGATTGATTATCCGCTCATCTGCACCTTTATAGAAAGGTGGCATCCTGAAACAAACAGCTTCCACATGCCATTTGGTGAGATGACAGTGACGTTGCTCGACATCAAGAAGCTGATGTTGCTTCCTATTCAGGGGAAACCTATGGTGACCGACCCCACCGCTTCAGTCGGGAGAACTACCAACAAGAACTATTTTGGTGAAAAGGGACGACAAAATTTTCATCTTCAAAATGAACAGCTCGATAGTTATTGGATTAGAGCGAAAGAGTTTAAGGCGCACATTGAGGGCCTAAAATGATCCCGTAGTTCATGGAATGGGATATATATTCCACTTGTTGGCTTCCACAATCTTCACTGACAAGTCACAACATAAGCTCCCGGTGAGATTTGGTGCATTTCTAGGGAGTGTTGAAGAGGCAAGAAGTATGTCTTGGGGATCTGCGGCGCTAGCTTATTTCTATCGCCAAATGGGCATCGCTACACGCCAAAATTGTGGTTTGATCTCATTTTGTTTCACTCTCCTTCAAGTAAGTTCCTCCATGTAGACGTGATTCCAACAATCTCGAAAAATGGCATTTTGTACCTGTAAATAAATAATTTGAAATAATATTATTGCAATGTTATGGAAAATCATATGTAATGGTCAATAATCACACAAAACTTACTTGATTGTGGCATATGTGGAGTCCATTATAAGTACATAGGGAAATGATTTCAAGAGCTTCATTGATTCAGGGGACGCAAAGAACATATCACCAATCATAGATGCATCATCTTTTCTTGTCCTATACTCCATGAAATAGTCGCTCTGTTTGCATTTGTAGAAAAACTCTTGGATAACAGTTCTTCCTTCCCTGTTTTCGATCCTCGTCTTGGCCATCAAATTGTAAACTTGTTTTTTTTTTGTAAGGTTCTTGGGAGACTTGTTGAGCATAGTGTAAATCTCATTTGGTTTACAATGAGCCCTAGTCATTTCAACTACTGTACACACTTCATCAGGCGTCAATCTGCCTGCAAACGCATTCCCAAACAAGCTACTACCAATAGGATGGTTGTGGGTACCTAACATTACAGTAAGTTTCCAAGCCCCTCTATGCTCCTCCCGAAGCTTTAATTCGAACCAACATCTACATTTTTTTGTCTTGATGTTTTTCCTCACTCCCTTAGCTTTTGAGTAATTCACTCGTCCTCTATCACAGATAAGCTGAAGTTTTCCAGATTTTGTTTTGGTAGGTGCTCTACTCCTTCCATTGACTATGCAAAAGTTGTTGGCTTGTGCAATGTTAACGGCCCAACTCACTCCCTGTTGTCTAGAGGCGAATACCAAGTCATTTGCAAACAACTCTGAGTAATCAACAGAGACATATTGTTCTTCTTGAACTTCAATATCAAATTGTGGTGCAGTACGCAAAGGACGAAACACATTTAAGCTACTTGTGTCTGAAAGTGGCCTCATCAAATGCGAAGGCCATTGCGACAAACCGTAACCGGTTCCAAAAGATCCAGTGTTGATATCACCAAACTGTGATTGCGGTTGCTCCCATGTTGTAAAATCAATGCCCAAATCAAACGAAGGTATGTAGTCGAGGTATGACGGAGGTGGGCAGTCATTAAGAGTAATCTTGTCTAATCCAGTAAAAACAGAAAAGTTCATCTATGCACAAACACACAGATAACAAACCAGTTAAGCTTCTGTATGGAAAATCCATACGTCACGTGTGGATCCATTCCATGCGTGACGCACGGTCGTGAACCATGCGTGACGTGTGGAATTGCCATAAGTCATACATTTCAAACCCCTTAACCAACAATGCATACAATCACTAAAGTCAATAAAATCCATAAAACCTAACCAAGTCAAACCCCTAAAACAAGTCAAAACCTTAAAAAGTAATATTATAATACATTTCAAATATCATAAATCAACATGTTTAGTCATACAACTAATACCTTGAACATGTAAAATCCATTAAACCTAACTAATACAAACCCCTAAAACAAGTCAAAACCTTAAAAAGTAATATTATAATACATTTCAAATATCATAAATCAACATAAATTCACAAATCAACATGTTTAGTCATACAACTCCTACCTTGAACATGTAAAATCCATTAAACCTAACTAATACAAACCCTAAAACAAGTCAACACCTTAAAAAATATTATTATGAACAAGAAATGTTACCTTATTAAGGTTGTAACTTGAAAATGGAGCTTCTCCACCTCTTTCATTGGTGCATTCAGGAAGATAGTTAAAAATGGTGTTTTGCTCTCAAAAATGTTCAACAATGGTGTTAAAAGGGTTTTGACATTTGAAATATGGAAAGAAAGGAAGATAATAGGGATTAATGTAGGTGTTACGGAAATAGTAAAAATATTAATGGAGTTATTACAGTAGGTGAGACTGACGTACCTGCTGGCATGAGTTATGAAAATAAAATCCGTGCGTCACGCATGGATATAATCCACACGTGACGCACGGTTCTCTTCCATGCGTGACGCACCAAATGACACATGATCCCTTTGATTCTTAGTAACACTGATGTGTGCATGATTTCCAATCAAAATAAAATTACATATTGTCAAAGGTTGGACATTTAAGCCACGTAAGAAATCCAAACAAAGGATATGCTACTTTACAAGTTAATACGTGTTATTGGGAGTTACCCACATGGTTAAATATACCTAATAGGCATTGAAAACAAGTTTCATTACATTCGGACATCGTTTGAGTGTCGTTTCGCCAAAAACCGCCTTAAGTCCATTTAAGGCGTTTGTAGTGGTTTTAGCGTTTACGTGCCTCATTTCGTGTGAGCGAGACCTTGTTTCTACTGAATATCCCTAATAAGAGTAAGTTGTATAGTATTTTCAACAATAATCACCGTCAATGTTGTAGAATATACATATTGCGACAAGTTAGAGAGTTACGACTAATATGTATTTTACAAAGGAAGCGGTACTTTAAAAGTTAGAAGTTGTGATTGGGAGTTACCCACATGGTTAAACATCCATAATATCCACTGAAAATAAGTTTCATTACATTCGGACATCGTTCGTGTGTCGTTTCGCCAAAAACCGCCTTAAGTCCATTTAAGCCGTTTTTAGTGGTTTTAGCGTTTTGGCATAGTTTCGAATCCCGTTTTGTATGTGTGAGACATTATTGGGACTTTATATGCCTTATAAAACATTTTTGTGTAAATTTTTCAAACATACGTGAACATCAATGTTGCGACCATATATATTACAACAAGTTAAGCTTGTGGTGAGTAGTTTGATGTTTTACAAAGAGCGTGTTACTCTAAAAGCAAAAGGTTTTGATGTAAAGTTACGGACATGGTTAAATATATCTAATAGGCATTGTAAACAAGTTTCATTCCATTCCGATGATGTTTCGACGACGTTATGGCGAATTGTGGTTTTAAAGCCTTTAAAAACAACACGGAACATGAATTATTTTGTGTGACATAAGTACAAATACATTGAATACATTGACATGGACCACATAAGCAACAAAAAAATACATTGAAATCCATGCGTCACGTATGGTGTAAAACCATACGTGGTGTGTGGATGCATTCCACACGTGACGCATGGTTTTATGTTGCAAAATCTTATTGCTAAATTTAGAATGCTTATATTGTTGTTATGTTGACGAATGTTCAACCTTATTATATTTCAAATTGTATATGGTGCGCCATACAAATTGCGACCTCGTTCGGTTTTCAAACTATGTTTCACTTACAAAGGTATAAATTTGAATTTCAAGTTACACACAAGATCAAATAGACATTATAAGGATTGAAACAAAGTTTTATTCCATTTCGATAAAGTTTCGATGACGTTTTTGTCGAATTGTGCTTTATCGCCTTAAAAAAGACACTAAAAATGTGTTTCTTTGCACACTTAACTAGAAATACATTCAATACATTGAATAACCCTAGATTCATATATGCAAATCCATGCATGACGTACGGATACAATCCATGCGTCATGCATGGATGATATCTGTGCGTCACGCATGGATAAAATCCGTGCGTCACGCATGGATAGTATCCATGCGTTTTCTGGAATGTGCAATCCGTGCGTCACGCACGGATTGTATCCATGCGTGACGCACGGATGACCTGGGCGGCAAATAGAAAAAAGGGTGGGCGTTAAATAGAAAGTATGTATATTTACGACGCGAAATCAAATGGAGAGAATAAGAAAGACAGAAGAACCTTGGCGAGGTTGAGGTAGAAGAAGAGTGGCTTCTTGGTGTTGGAAACTGGGATCCGATTCTTCTCCTCGGAATTAGCGGAAGCAGCTTCGGCCTTAGATCCAGACACATTATCGCCGACCTTCACTGCCTCTGCATTCACCGAAACATCGCCGTTGGCTTTCAATGCAGAATCGACAATCGCACTCGCCTCCGTACGATCTTTGCTCTCCTGGTTAAGCGTCGCTTCCATGGCGGCCTGAGGCTTCTCACACATTGCCTGCGCCATTGTTGAAAACCTAGAAACTATCAAGATCTCTCTGCACAATTCTCTCGTTGTAGAACACTTCCGTTCTCTCTCGGAATTGAGATTTGATGAATTGAGATCCAGATCCAGATCCAGATCTAGAAATCGAATTCATTGTTTGTTGTTGTTCTGTGGTTTATCTGTTGACAGAGGTAGAGGAGGAGAAGAATTGAAGAGAAGACAGTCGCGGACAGTGAGAGTAGGGTGCGCGTGTATTTACGTGAGGGTGAGATAGGGTAGAAACTAAATACTTAATTTATGAGTGTAGATATTACAAATATAGTGCCTAATAGGGCATTGTGCACAAATAATTCCAACTCAAATGCGTCCCAAAAACCAGGTCTGGACGGATGCGCCCAAACTTAAATCGGTTTAATTTTTTTTAAATTACTCCGTAAATACTCAAACCGGAAACCCGGTTCAGTTTGATCGCAGTCCGGTTACGTCCAAAGTCCAACCGGGTTTTCAAAGAATAAGGCTTCATTGAGTTCATTCTATCTTCTTCTCTTTCAGTCGACCAAAATCACTCACCAACATTCTCTCCCACCAACGATCAAATGATGTCGAATCTCACAACCAAGCCACCAGTCTCCTCCTTCTGCTCCATGTACAATTCAAATTCCCCCAGATCTTCCTCTTCAAAACCCTCAATTTCCAATCTCAAATTCAACCCCAGCTTCGCTGCTTCCAACCTACTTTTCACCAATCACAGTCCCAGGTCTATCAGAATCAGGCCTCAATGTAGTGTAGTCAAATCCTTGTTCACCGGGATCGTCGAAGAAATGGGCGAAGTTAAGCAAATAGGGCACGGCAAAGATGGCGGATTCGATCTCAAAATCCGAGCTGAAACGGTTCTAGAAGATGTCAAGCTTGGCGATAGCATTTCTGTTAATGGGACTTGTCTTACGGTTACTGAATTCGATCTGGATTCGTCCGAATTCATGGTCGGATTGGCCCCTGAGACGCTTAGGAAGACGTCTTTGGTTGAGCTCAAATCGGGTTCGCTTGTTAACTTGGAGAGAGCTCTTCAGCCTTCTACAAGGATGGGTGGGCATTTTGTGCAAGTAAGAAGTTTTGCTTCGTGATTCTGCAGCTACATTGTGATTAATATTTCATGATTTGTGAAACTATAATTTGATGATTTTCACTCAATTTGCTAGGTCTAGGAGTGGGTTCACTAGTAATGATGCAGATTTAGAGTCTGGATTGGCTGAATTCAGGTTATGCTTATTGAAGATATGGTTTGTATTTTTGTAGCAGACTCTAAATGTAACATATGAATGTTTATTGAAACTTGCAAGCATATCTGATATGTTTAGTGTGGGATGAATCAATGATTTGGAGATAGATAGCTTTACAGGATTGAACATTCTTAGTAGCTGGAAGAGTAGCCTATGCTCATGTATGATGAGAGAGATAATGATTTTCATTGAGATTAATGTCATATAGAGCCTGTGTGAATATGATATGATCTTGGTGTCCTTTTTCGGTGTCATCTATCTGATCTATCGGATTCTTTTGAACTCAGGGACATGTTGATGGGACAGGTGAGATTGTGTCACTTGATCCAGAAGACGATTCCTTGTGGGTGAAGGTGAAGACATCAGCAGAGATATTGAAGTACATTGTTCCTAAAGGCTTTATTGCTGTGGACGGAACGAGCTTAACGGTAGTGGATGTGTTTGATAAGGAAGAATGCTTTAACTTCATGCTGGTCTCCTACACTCAGCAGAAGGTGGTGATAGCACTAAAGAAAGTTGGCCAGAAGGTGAATCTGGAGGTAGATATACTAGGTAAATACGTGGAAAGACTCCTTAGCAGCGGTTTTGTTGAAGGTATTAAATCTTCATGACACAACACAAGATCTTCAACCTTAAGGTATTTTCCCTCTCGTCTTCTGCTTTTGTGTTGTAGCTCATGACGCCTATTGGCCTTTATTTTGCCATCATTTACATGCTAATGTCCCTCAATACCGTGGATCGACTTGTGAATGTCTTTTTATTAGTGTAATCTTCTGAAATAAAAGATCTATTTGGTAGTTTTGAACTATTAAATTTTCTTCACCATGTGTGGCACATATGATATTAGTATGGTTAATATGTGCCCTTGTGGAGTGGTGAGGCATAAATTTGGATGTTCAATGCCTATCTTATTATCCACTCCATATAACACAAATATATTAATCATAAGCAATAGGTAGATGAGAAATGTTTAAAGTTGTAGGGAGATGTTGGGTGGGGCAAATTTGATAATAAAGGGGTTTAGCTTGATTTGCATTAGCATCCACAAGTGCTGCACTTGCATATTCTACCGCACAACACAAATTCAAGATATGGCCGAAACCATTTGGTTGATTGATTAGAGCATATGCCTTGTGCCTTTTGTTGTTGTGATTGATGTTGACGTCAAATATATCCCTCCGACCAACCCTTCCTTGTTACGGAGTGGCTTGCTTTCTTGCGTTTCATCTCATCCAAAGTTGGAAAGTTGTACCTGTTCCATTTTTCCTGCAAACGGAAGGAATAAACATGTTTAAGAATGTCAAAATACGAGAACACCATCCAATTTTGAGTTTAGCATATGATCTGTCCATTAAACCTTTTAGAATGTGAAATTGACAAGAATGACGTGGCTCATGTTGCTCCGTACACGTGTTGAAAAATTGATGGTCCATATTGAAGCACCGTCAATTGTGCTGTGGCCTTGGGTTGGGCCCATGTGGCGAAACGCTCTCCCGCGGAAAACCAACTCCACTTTCCTACTTGTTGGGCTACTTGATCCACTTGTATAACTTTTTATTTTTGGAATTTGCACGAAAATATTTGTTAACTATTGTCGATTCTAAAATAATTACAGTATTTGTTACTATATTTTATATAATTTAAGTACAAACTCTTTATTTGGCACACCCTAAAAGTTTATTCAACACACCCAGTCATTCGTCACGAAGGTATATGGTCAGACATTCGTCACGAAGGTTCCAAGGACATCCGTCACGAAGGTATTGGGGAGATCCGTCACGAATCTTTTTTTTTTTAAAAAAATTAGAATCTTGTAGAGAATTTCAATACGAGTTCGTGCATATAAAATACGTCCAAAACGGACATCGTTTGCCCTTTCAAAAGCCCTAAAAACAAAATAGTCGTTTTTGTTAAGTTCGTAATATTTAAACATGTCATATTGTATTTCGAAAAAACGGGATCTTGAGGGTCGAATAGGTAAATTCTTATCCTAAACAAGTTGAGAGAATGTATTTAAAGTGACTCAAAGCAAAAACATAAAAACATAGAGATTTAAGAATATTTTCTATCCGTTATAGATAAACTCATCAGTCCTCACAACAAAAAATTGTCATATTTTCCTACAACTTTGTCTTCGACGTAGTCGAAAGAAAGGTTGATTCTCCACTATAATGGCGAATATAGAGATTTTAAAGTCAGTTTAAAGGGAATGAGAAGAAGATTTAAAACCCAACCGAGTATGGAGGTGAGGATGGGAGATGTCGACGTGGATAGAGATTTTTATCCAATTTCGCAAAACCCGTCAATGATCCAATACATAATCTTTCTAATTTTAGAATCTCAAATTGTAAACTTCTATATTGTTTTTAATTTTAACCAGTAAATTCTAAAGCTCAACGTATTTATATTCGAGACCTTAAAAATGTGCTTATTTATTCAAAACTAGTGCAATTATATACATGATATAAATCATGAAAAATAGAGATCCAAGTTTAAGAAAAATATGAAAAGACTCTCATTTATAAACGAGAAAGAAAAATGAATTTTAACTAAACCCGTTCGCCTCAAACCCGTCTCCTTAGAAATAAAATAAAAGGTGGACTTCCAAAATTTAAAAGTAACAAATTATAAAACCGACAATAATGAATACAATGTCATTTCCAACTCTAAAACCGAAAATGTCAATTCCAACAAATTATAAAATGTTACAAATAGTGAAATAGATATAGAAAAATACTCCGTAATGAATAAAATTAAAGTAATCATCAACCCTTGGTCGGTATAAATGGCTCTTCCCCTCCCCCAAAAACTCCATCATCTCCTTTCTCCAAACTCCAAAACTAACCAACCAAAATCAATTAATCTCTTTCTCCATCGTTTTCCAGCGCTGACGCCAAGATCTGATGAAGAAATCAGCCCTACTCGCGGCTTCGCTCCTCGCAGCGTCCACCACTTCCTCCTCTACCTTCACCGTCACCATCAACCCTCCTCATCATCAGGTACTATCTCAATTTCCATTCCTTTCTCAATTCAATCCGACGCGATTTCCATCGATTATCCAATTTCAATGTTTTTATTATGCTAATTGATCAGGAGGCCGGATCGATCCAGGAAACGGAGGCGAATTCGACGAAAGAGAAATTCGCGCCGAGGTTCGACGGGATGAAATTTATAGAGACGCTGGTTACAGCTCACAGATAGTAATGCCGCTAGTGATTTCTCATTCCTGTGCTACATAATTCTGATTGTGACTTCGAATTTGAATTACTCATTGATTCCCTCATCTATTTTGGGATTATTATTAACTTTGTGTCGGTAAATTTGGGAGTTTTAGAATTGGTCAAACCTGTAATCCTGTAAAACTGTAATGAAAGATTTAGGAAATTTATCTGATTAATAATCTTCATCTTGTGTCCTGATTCTTGAAACTTATTGGCTGCCTCGGAAATTTGATTGCAAGTTTTACCTCCAATCTGACCTCTTGCATTGGATTCTGTATTGTGTGTACCATATCAAGTACCCGTCTGTCCCCAAAAGTTCTTCTCATCTATTTTATGCACGTATGTCAATGTGTGTTTTGTATCGTTAATATCTCTAAATATACGTTAATAAAAATTATAAAATTTTGATATTCTTAAAGTTCACGATGAGACGAATCAAACAAGATCTCACATCACTATGTTTGTTCTTATATATTATAAGATATCTAACAATTTCGATTAATACGTAAATAGTGTTATTATTTGAAATGAGAATAACTTTTAGAGAAAGAAGGAGCAGCAAAAAAGATGTGGTTGGAGATTTTTCTATTTTTTGGTTTTCTTATGTTCGGAAGCTTTGAGAATTCAATGGAGGGCTGACATTTTGTGTGTTGTTTGGTTATGAATTGCACATGGGGAGTTTGCTTAATTTTGACACTTCTGCTTTTATATAGGCAAGTTCAAGTTTATAGGGTTCTTCTGCGAGGAGACTATTTTCACTGCTTTTTGTTGCAGGCTTAAATCCGTGCAGAGCTAGGGGTCGCGCGGAGTTTGACTTCACGCGGAGTTACGGAATGGGCGGATTTATAATCCGGCAGAATATTTAAAAATTTTGTAAAAAATTAGGCTGAAAAGCTGGAAAATCCTAAATCCGCCCGCTTTTAAGCTTTGAAAAACGAGTGGATAAAGCTGGCAGATTGTAAATCCGCCGGGTCGGTCGGAGCGAAGCTCAGCTCCGCGCGGAGCTCAGATTCGCCGAAAAATAAGAACGGTCATTCGACCTGATTTCCCGTCCCATCTGAGTGCAAATAGGATCCGCCCTATTCGTGTATTTGTGCATACACGAATAGGCCCTACATAAATCAACTGGTATACCAAAAATGAACACAATGTTGTGCTGCCATTAAAGAACATCTACAAAGTATTGGGTTTAATTTTTCTTGGGGTGGATGTGAATGTCAATTTGGTGGTTCTGATGAACATGAATTTCGAGGTTTACGTGGTTCACCAAATTTGGCTACGTCCACAGGAGAGGGATATCAGATTATACGGAGGCGGATTACAGTTTCGGTACAATTAGGGTTTACACATAAGCCGCTATATATAGCGCTAAACAACCCTAAGTCCAACAACAAAACTGATGGGCCCAATAAAGCTCATACAACAGATATCGTGTACTTGTCGCAGTGTGTGATTCAGATTCAAGGCATACTAACAAATCTCCACCTTGACTTGAATCCTCCAGGTAGACTCTCAGACGCACCATGACAGTGCCAGATAACAGACATCTCCCTCTCCTCAGAATTGCCCCTCAGGGCAACTAATGATCTCTGATGTTGAGCAAGTCCAAGCAGTGTTTAATCTTGCTCTCAGGAACTGGCTTGGTGAACATATCATCAAGGTTATCAGTTGTCCCTACTTTCTTCACCTTGATTCTCTTCTCATTCCTCACAAAATGGTACCTGACATCAATGTGCTTCGTCTTCTCATGATGGACCTGATCCTTGGTTAAGCATATTGCACTCAAGCTGTCACAATATACTAAAGCCTGATCCTGATGTAGGCCTAGATCATTAATCAGCCCCTTTAGCCATATTCCCTCCTTAGCAGCTTTTGTCAAAGCCATATACTCTGCCTCTGTAGTAGACAAAGTAACTGTAGGCTGTAGAGTTGTCTTCCAGCTTACCACAAAACCTCCTAGTGTGAACACATAACCAGTCATAGATCTCCTACTGTCCACATCCCCAGCATAATCATAATCTGAATAGCCAGCAACCAAACACTGAGTGTCATTCCCATAACAAAGACCAACATCAGAGGTACCTCTAAGATACCTGAAAATCCTCTTCACAGCTTGTCAATGTTCCTTCCCAGGGCTGACCATGTATCGACTTACCACACTAACAGCGAATGCTAGATCTGGTCGAGTGCAGACCATAGCATACATCAAACCTCCCAACTGCACCGACATATGGGACTCGAGACATGTACTCCTGATCCTCGTCAGTCTGAACAGTGTACATTTCCAACTTGCTGTTAGATGCCATTGGAGTATCTATAGGTTTTGCTGAAGACATTCCAAACCTGCTTAATATCTTCTTGATGTACCCTTCCTGTGAGAGGAAGAGTTTTCTCTTCTCCCTTTCCCTATAGATTTCAACTCCCAGAATCTTGCGAGCAGCACCCAGATCTTTCATATCAAATTCTGCACTGAGAGAACCCTTCAACTTCTGAATATCAGACTTATTCTTAGCAGCAATCAGCATATCATCAACATACAGAACCAGATAAATGCGTGAACCACCCTGCAAGTCATTGTAGTACACACAACAATCATACGGACTTCTGCTGTAACCAAGCTGCTTCATATAAGTGTCAAACCGCTTATACCACTGCCTCGGGGACTGCTTTAGCCCATATAAGGACTTCTTCAACTTGCAAACATGATTTTCCTTTCCTGGAACCTGAAAACCATCTGGCTGAGACATGTATATTTCCTCCTCCAACTCTCCAGCGAGACCCCCGTGCTACCTGTCGCAGTGTGTGATTCAGATTCAAGGCATACTAACAAATCTCCACCTTGACTTGAATCCTCCAGGTAGACTCTCAGACGCACCATGACAGTGCCATATAACAGACATCTCCCTCTCCTCAGAATTGCCCCTCAGGGCAACTAATGATCTCTGATGTTGAGCAAGTCCAAGCAGTGTTTGAACTTGCTCTCAGGAACTGGCTTGGTGAACATATCAGCAGGGTTATCAGTTGTCCCTACTTTCTTCACCTGGATTCTCTTCCCATTCCTCAGAAAATGGTACCTGACATCAGCGAGACCCCCGTGCTACCTGTCGCAGTGTGTGATTCAGATTCAAAGCATACTAACACCTAGACTCTCTACCTCTAGAGTAGAGGAATCCAGAAAAATCAGGGTCGGATTTTGGTGAACAAGGATTTTTTGGTGCAGATTGATTTACTGTTACATTTTTTGGGGGAGGGGTTTGGTAGAGAGTTTGGTTGGAATTGTTGATAAAAATATTGTTTTTGTTCTCAGATGATGATATCGTTGATATTGATATGTTTTGGTTTCTTAAAGTCTAATTTGTTTGCTCATTTTGTTTTCATTTGAGCTGCTCTTGTTCAAACTGGTTATTGAAATTTTTGATGTTGTTGAGTAGGTTGTTCATTTGCTTCTTCTGTAGATCGATGGTTGATAGTTGGAGGGGCTGATTTGATTTGATTTGATTTGTTGTTTTTGTTGGTTGAGTTCTTGAAGTTTTGGTTTTTGTTTTTTGTTTTTTGGGTATTTGATTTTTTTCTGATGCTTGCATTTAAACATTCATTCCCTCTGGTTACGAGATATTTAGGACGTGCCATAGTTTTATGTGATCTTTTTGTGAGCTGGTTCTGATTCTGGATTTGTTTGTGTAGTTGTTAAATTTCCTATCTCTATCTATCATGTGCTTTCGACATGTCAACACCTTGGCCTGCTGAATTTACTCTTAGCTAACTAAAGCAGCTTTCTAAAACACAGGGGTCATGATAAAGAGAAATCAATGCTGAAACTTAGAAAGCTAGCTCGCATAAACTCAAGCATAAATTGTTAATCAACTTGTCCCAAATTCACCGCTTTGCCGATATCTCTGCATTTCTGAGCACATATAAATTTCATGGAGATCGTGGAGATAGGCTGATCATCTTCTTTTAATTTGAAAGGAAAATACATATTCTTTACAGTGAATTACTATGTTCGACTATGGTTATTAGTGTTGTTGGTTAGAACGTGATGTGCAACTTTACACTGAATTAGAACGTGATGTGCAACTTTCTGGTTGCATTTTGGTTAGAAGAAGTATAATTATTAGTGTTGTTGGTTATTTTTGTTATGTTGTTGACAAGTTATTAGTGGTGTTTGACAGATTATTTTTTTTGTTGACAAATTATTATTCATGTTGATAGTTTAATTACTCGTGTTGACAAATTATTATTATTCGTGCTGACAGATTAGTTATACCGTGTTGAAAGTTTAATTACTCGTGTTGACAGTTTTATTATGTTGTTGACAAGTTATTAGTGGTGTTGACAAATCATTATACGTGTTGACAAATTGTTATTATTTGTGCTGATAGATTAATTACTCGTGATGACAATTTTATTATGTTGTTGGCAAGTTATTAGTGGTGTTGACAAATTATTATTCAGGTAGACAAATTATTATTCGTGTTGACAACTTATTTTAATTTTATTGACAATATTAATAACTCTTGTTCGTTTCATTACTCTTGTTGTCAGTTTAATTGTGTTGACAATTTTGTTATGTTGTTGACAAGTTATTATTGGTGTTGACAACTTATTATTCTTGTTGAATTTTGTTGACAACTCTGTTAAAAATTTTGTTGACAAATTTTGTTGACAACTCTGTTATAATTTCCACGTCATCAGAGGGGTATTTCTATATAACTCAAAAAAAGTGATGAAAGTTTTTTTGTTTGTGGCCCAGCCTAGAAGTTATTTGGATTTTATTGTAGATTATGATCTATACAGTATCTTCATAGAATTTGGTACATAAATAATAGGACGTTACGTTTACATACTTATCTTTTGTAAAATAATATGACTCATTTCTTATAACCTAGTAAGTTAGTTGAAAAATATATTTCTATTTCTCTTAATGATTAACTAGTGTAGTGCCCCGTGCCATGCACGGGGATATGTTTATAAAATTAGTTAATAGTATTGTTGATTTTGACATATTTTATATATAATTTATATTATTTTGTATTACTACGACGGTACGACCTCAATAAGTTTTTATGTCAAGTAATTTTTTTTTCAAAATTATGTACTTGTAAAATAGTTTACTATAAACTTTTCAATATATAAATAAAATATTTATAGTACAATTCAAGATATTAAACTTAACAAATAGTAGTATGACACTTTATTAATAATTATTACGGAGTATATTTTTATTGATTGTTTAATTTTAAAAATTATAAATTATTTGCTAAGATCACTCTTAGGGGCTTAAAAAGTCTCAACTTTAATATATAAGATAGATTACACAATTTTAAATATTCAACATATTTAAATTTGTCAATATGCTGAATAAAAAATTCAAATGAAGTTACCAGAAATTTATGTATATGATTTATAAAGTTAAAAGGCAGAAGAGATCTCATTGCTTTATAAACGGTAGTTTAACTCATATTCATATTAACATAGTTTTAATAAATACGGATTGTTTTTTTTTCTAAGGGCATTAAACAATGTTTTTTTAAGGGCATGAAATTTTTATCTCATTACACACTTGTATTAATTTGCAAATATAATAGATTATAATTGAAGATACCACTATTTTAGAATAAAATGGATACACTTCATAGTTGGATATTTCATGTATATCATAAAATTTAATATAACTATAACTCAATCAATGTTGTCCTAATCAATTTAAGTGATTATTTCTTACATATTGACATGAGACATTATAATCTGTTTGAACTAAATTATTATTTTCTTAGATTATAAATATTTAATTATATTAGATATGTATAATTCAATAGTTATTCTAAGCTTTTGTTATTAATTTTAATTTCCTCATGATTATGATGAAGTTTCATTACATATATGAGTTAAGAAACGTGTAAAGAGTACTCGTTTATGAAGCAAAAGTTTATGAAATATATATTAGTTATAAAGTTTAAGGAGAAACTTACACATAGGATTTGTTGGACCAGAGTTAATGAGAGAGCTCTAAATAGATCTGTTTTAATATATACTAGTATAGTCCCCGCGCCATGCGCGGTTAATTACTTAGCGTTTATATATAATATAGTTTATGTGCAACAATCTATGATATTATAAAATAAATAATCTCACTATCAATTTTGTTCAACTAAAGTTCATAAGTGATTTTTTTATAATGAAATAGTTAGACATAAATTTAAAAAAAAAATGAAACATGCAAAGTAAACATGTCTTAGTATAAAAACCATGAAATAAAAGAGTAAAACTACTATTTATGAGAATTTTTTAAAAAACAAAAATTAAGAGTGATTTATTTTCAGACGATTAACCACAAATTGACACATAAGCAACTAAAAGCTAAAATTAAAGGGAGAGATTGAAATAATTATCTTTTAATATATATATATAGATGGATCCTTCTAACCCCTAGAGAAGCTGAATATAGACATGTTTTTTTTTGGGTTATTTACCGAAAACCACCCATATGATACGCTACTTTGCGATTAACCACCCCTATGTTGCGATATTACCGGAAACTACCCATATGATACCCTCCGTCACTCAACAACCACCCTTCCCCAAATCCGTTTAAATTTTCAGTTAACGCGTTTCACGCGCCATTAAAATATTATTTAATTTTTTTTATTTTCTTTTTTCTTCATTTATCTTCTTTTACTTAACATTTACTTTCTTTTACCTTCATTATTTTTACCTTCATCTTCATCAAATCGAGTCCTATTTCTTCATCTTCATTCCCGATTCCTTAGAACCCTAGAAAATCGCCAGATCTGAAATCGAGCTCTATTTCTTCTCTTTTCTTACGATTGACGCGAGCAAGTAAATCGATTGAAGATTGTAGACATTGTGAAGCCAAATCGGTAAGTATGTCATTGTTTGCATTCCGATTGATTGCGAAGCCCTAATCTCCTATTTTTTTGATTTCTGGGCTAGGTTTGATAATGTCAAACTCGAGCTCTTCATCAATTAATTCCCAACAACGATTCTGCAAGTGTGGTTATCCAGCATCTGAAGCAACTTCAAAAACTGAATTCAATTTCATGAGAAGATTTTGGGGCTGTCGTTTTTATGGTTCAGAGACAAAGAATTGCAATTTCTTTATGTGGAAGGATGAGGAATATAGTGGAAGAGCCACTTATGTGATTAACAAATTATTGAAAGAGAAGAAGAAAATGGAGGTCGAGATTATGAAGCTTCAAGATGCAGTTAGAGAAAATCAGATTGATAATGATGAAGCACCAAAAGTAGCAGTGGCTATGAACCCTAGAAAAATCAGTTGTAGTGATGTAGTAGTTGTACTTGTCTTCCTCATATTCTTCATGTTTGCAAATGTTTTAGTATTGAAATGGTCAATGTAATGTGCTCTTTTATGATATTTGAATGGAATGCAATTTTATGAGAAGACAGTGCATTGACATCAGGAAACTAACATTGACATTAGGAAATAAAACACAAATTCAACAAAAACAGAAATGAAACACCAGGAAATGAGACATGAGACACCAGGAAATGAGACACACCAGTTCAAACAAAATAGACAGTTAATTGAGCTTTGAAGATGATGACTTCGTAGGTGGGTTTTCCAACTATCTCCTCCATTTGAAAGAGGCAAACATCTTCTATTTCTATGTCATTGTCTTGGACAAAGTCTCTCCATCCTTTGCCAAACTTGAATTTGTTCCCACTGAATTTGAGTACTACTTTCCAAGTTGTTTCACCAATGAAAAGTGTAATCTCTTCATCTATGAAAGGCCTCAAATTGTTGTTTGCATACTCGAAAGGAATAAGTTGTTAATAATTTTTTTTATGTATATTAGTCATTAGAATAACATGCCCAAAACACAAGAATAAAACATTACTTACCATTCTGCAATCTTTTTGAACAAATGATGCTTTCATTTGCACATAAAAGCTTAATTTGGTTTTGTGAGGGTAGTTTTCAGCTTTCTCCAAGGGTGTTTCCTGGTTCGATTCCTCACACTCCTCGCATTTGCAGTGGCTGATGTCTTCACTGTCCGAGATGTCTGTTAGATCAATGACATGATTTGCCATGGAAGAAATGCAAGGAAATGAAGAAATGCAAGGAAATGAAGAAATGCAAGGAAAGGAAGCTCGGCTGTGATGGAAAATGTGCTGAGAAATAGATGGAAATATAGGCTTGAAATGTGCAGGGTTTAGGTGAAGAATTGATGACATGGGGTAGGTAACAATTGACCAAAATTAAATGTGGTCATGGTCAATGGTAAAACACTGCAGTAATGAGGCTGAAAAACTATGCAATTTGTGCATCAATGACAGTCTTCACTGTGCAAAAACCTGTGACCAACCTGTGACCAAACCTGTTACCAAACCAGTGACCAAACCAGGGCAAAAAACAGTGCAAGCCTTTTCAAAATAAAACCATAGATTACCAACTAAAACAGTGCAAAAACCACTTGCAACATCTGTTCAACACACTAACATTCAACAAACATTGAAACTGATCCAAACATTACAAACATAAATAGCAGACTACTTCTTTGTCTTCTTCCTTGGTGAACGCCTAGGAACCTCCTTCACCAGTTTTGTCTTGGAAGCAAGAATCTTCATCCTAGGTGACTTAAAAGGTTTTGGATTGGATTGACTGCACACACCTTGACTCATGGTTATGCCATGACTAGCACTTGGATTTCCTTGATGGCTGAAGTTGCTACCATGACTTGCACTTGGAGCTTCACCATGACTTGCACTTGGAGCTTCACCATGACTTGCACTTGGAGCTTCACCATGACTTGCACTTGGAGCATAACCTTGACTTGGTACAATCTGTCCACCATGACTTCCACAATCTCCATCACTTGCAGTTCCTTGTTGGTTCCCCCCAGGTGTACTTCCAGGATTTCCTTGTTGGTTTTGTGGCACCTAAAATATAACATTTTCATAATCAATACAAATACAAATGAATTAGCATAATCAATAAAAAATTACAATGAATTTACATTCTTTGTGTACTTCCTCCTCTTTTGAGATCCAATAGGTACTGTTTTAGTACTCCTAGGCCTTCCACCTCTGTTTTGTTGAGTTGGAGGTGGATTATCATTAGTTCTTGGAGGAGCAGAGCACTTGTTCTTGTAATGGCCAGGGTTTCCACAGTTGGTGCACTTCACGAGTCCCACAATTCTAATCCTCTTGTTACTGCTAGGCACTTCTCCAGCCTCTCTTCTTCTTAGCTTCTTAGGCCTACCTGGTTGAACCATATATGCTGGTGGTGCTGGATGAATATGAGGTGTCCTCTCCCACTGTGATTCCCCTGGCATTGGGTGAATGATTTCCTTGTATGCCATTAGGTAAGCCTCCTTTGTGTAATAGTGATGCACAAATTGGTCAAGTCTTCTCCTATCCTTCACAATATATGCAACACATTGCATGAGGGCATGGGATTCCAGTTAGATCCCATTTGTTGCACCCACAAGTTTTGTTCTGCAAATCCACCACATAGGTCCTGCCCAGATGATCAACTTCAAAGGCTTCTCCATCACCCCAGATTGCATTACAACTCCTAGTCCCTTCTTCCTTGTTCATCTCTATTAGCTTATTAGCCTTAGGTGTGTAGATCCCCTCATACTTCATCATGCCCTCACGCTTAGACACAAACATTTTCATCAGCATTCTCCTAATCCATTCACACATAGACAAAACTGGCTTATCCCTTGCAGGCATGATCATTGAATTGAAACTCTCACAGACATTATTCAATAGCATATCAGATTTGCTAACATGGCTAAATCCATGTCTAGACCAAGAGTTTGGATCCTGCCTCAACAAATAGCTATAAGCTTCCTCCTTCATACCTCTAATCTCTTGCATAGCTTCCTCAAACTCTGATGTAGTACATGCCCTTGCAGCTGCCCAGATACAATCCTTGTATGCCTTGCCTGGCCACATTTTTTTGAAGTTGTTGTACATGTGTCTAACACATACTCTTGCCTCACATTGTGGAACAACTAGATGCAAAGCCTCGATCAAACCCTACAAAAAAACAAGTCAACAGTCATTAGTCCATCCAAATACTGAAATTGAAATAAACAATTATAAAGAATTTCTTACCTTCTGTCTGTCAGAGATGTTACATTCACCAATATCTCTCATTAAAATATCCAGAAACCATGCCCATGTCTCCTTTGTCTCTAGTTCCACAAGTGCAAAAGCCACAGGATATATGTTGTCATTACCATCCTTGCCAACTGCCACTAAGATCTGACCTGTGTATGCCCCTTTCAAATGACAGGCATCAATCCCTACTATTGGTCTACATCCAGTGATGAAGCCCTTCTTGCAAGCATCAAAGCAGACATATAGTCTCTGAAATACTGGTTGTTGTGGATTTCCCAGAGTAACCTTGACATAGGTAGAGCTTCCAGGATTCCACTTTCTCACAGTAGAGGCATAATCCCAAACCCTTCCATACTGCAACCTAGCATCTCCCCGAGTCATGATCAAAGCCCTAAGTCTGCCTTTCCAAGCTTGGTTGTATGAAACATGGACATTGTGATCTCTTTTTACAACACTTATAAATGCAGAAAGCTTCCAAGAAGGATCATCTCTGTAGTGCTCAATGTATCTTTCAGTTAGCCATGTTGAGGTGAGCTTACTATTCTCATGCTGCCATCCACATTCATGCTTCCCACAAAAGCTTTTCAACTGAAAACTCCCATCACTTCCCATCTTTCTAGCAGTAGCCTTAAACTGACAATAAATCTTCTTACAAACACACTTTTTCCTAGAGTGTTTCATAGAACAGTCACACTTCTTCCTACAGTAAGCTGAGACCTTGGTTTTATCATTGTGAAGGTAGTAGTAATCACCCCCATTCTCAATAGAAAACTGCCTTAATGCTTGTCTGAACACATCATTAGATGGAAATATCAAACCACTCTTAAATTTAATCTTCCTCTTGAAATCAACTAATGGATTAAACTCTGCATATCTCTTCTTTTTCCCACCTGTACCATCAGACTCACTAAGACTCCTTAATGCATCAGAATTATCAGAATCATCCTCATCAGAAACACCATCCAATACACCAGCTCCTAAATTCAGACATCCATCTCTCAAACCCTCTCTAAGCCTAAAGTCATCTACACTTGGATCAACATTATCCTTGAAGATATCATCATCTTCATCCTCACTCTCTGAAAAGAACTCTTCACTGTCAGAGGAAGATGAATCATACCTTAATTCTGCATCTGGGTCTTCATCTTCTTCTTCATCTGACGTGAACACCAATCTCTGAACATTTGCCTCTAGATCTTCACTGTTGTTTTTGGCTGCCTCTTTGGTTGTGCAATTATTAGACCTAGGCTGTTCCACCTCATCCCTCTTATATCCTTCTCTTGATGGATTTTCAGTGACACCAGACTTTTCTACTGTGGGCTGAGAACTTGGGCCTTCTTCCCTCAAAGTTTTTGGACTAACTTCTGCCCCTTGTATAACATACAAGTGCATTAAGTTGTCCTTGCCAACTTTGTTCACCATAAGCATAAGGCCCTTGTCATTATCAATTAACTGGAGCCCTCTCTCAATTGACAACCCAGGAGTTAAAAACCACAACTCTTTTATGTCCATCAACTCCACATCTTCCTCTAGCATATTTTCAAGCACTACCTTAGAAAGCATATCCGGATCCACATCCCTATAATAATGGACCTTGCTTTTCTTGTACATAAGATGATCATTATCTTTTGATTTGTAAAAGATACCATCATACATCACCCTAATATGCACTTGCCTGAATGCCATACCTACCAATATTCAACAACCATTAATGCCCTATATTATAAGCATTTTAAGACTTATATAATGCAGTCAATTCATATGGTCACATGAACAAAAAACTTTAGACCCCACCACATGCAATAAATAACCCTCAACTTTGTCCATATACTAAAGCTTTACCAAAAAACGAATCTTTGCTATAATTCATGCTGAAAAAGGTAAGAAATCACAGTGAAACATCATTCCAATGCTCAAAAAGCATCTCGAGAAATCACAATCAAAAAGCCCCAAATTCCATTCGAAAACCCTAAACCCTAATTCAGAAATTCGATCGATTATACATAAAATTAAGATGAGAAATGCCATTGAATAACTTACCTTAGCTAGTTAGAAGAAATCGAGAGTAGAATCGCCCAGAAATCGCAAATCGCCTAGAAATCGCACAGAAAATCGCCTTCTTCGACTTCTCTTCATCGTTCGCTCCCAATCGCTCCCAAACCCACCCAATCTAACTCGGAAACACTGAAAACAACCCACACCTTCCCAATCGAACACCCAAATCGAAGCCCCAATTCGGAATTAGGGTTTGAGAAGGAAATCCCCAAATTGATCGGGAATCGATTTAAGAAGATGAAGATGAAGGTAAAAATAATGAAGGTAAAAGAAAGTAAATGTTAAGTAAAAGAAGATAAATGAAGAAAAAATTAAATAAAAATAAATAAATAATATTTTAATGGCGCGTGAAACGCGTTAACTGAAAATTTAAACGGATTTGGGGAAGGGTGGTTGTTGAGTGACGGAGGGTATCATATGGGTGGTTTCCGGTAATATCGCAACATAGGGGTGATTAATCGCAAAGTAGCGTATCATATGGGTGGTTTTCGGTAAATAACCCTTTTTTTTTTCATAACACAAAAATCACACTATGGAAAATAAATACGAGAGGTGCAGAAAAAGAAAAAAACCGCGTGTAGGCCTAACGTTAGGTAGCTAGCTGCCTGTTTGTTGGTCAAACAATATGCAATTACACGCGGATGAGAACAACGTTTAGGGTTTCTAGAGATGCTGACTCGTACTAGAAATTCAAGAAAATTAAACTCGTGTTTTGGGTTTCTAGATGTGAAATTGGGACGATAAGTCATAACAGTTCACAATTGCAAACTACAGTACACAACAAAAATAAGGAAGCATGTGTCATCTCTGTGTTCATCATTTCTAGAAGACAGCTGATTCAGCAGTCCTTATCTCAATTCATTCGTCACCTCTCCCCTCTCATTTCATAATTCCATTATAAATTACATCAAACTCAGCATCGGTTGAAACATACTCACAAAGAGAAGATCGCAACTGATTGGTGAGTGATTCTATCAGTCCATTCTCTTGAACCTTGTATTGGGTTTTTATTTCGCTTCTGTGTTGGTTTAATAGTTTATTTGTATGAAGTTTTTAATTTTGATTTGGGTATTGGATTTCGCCCGTTTTAGGTTATTTTCGTAGATTTCTGTACAATTTTCAAGGCATTTCTGGGAATGATTGGCTTAACTAAGCTTCAGCCCTGAATAGAAATTGCTTGAAGCATAAAAAAGATCTAGTAATGTTGAATCTGAAACTGGTTCCTTGCGAACACCCAGGAAAAGAAAAATCAGTTTCAAGCTTTTTTAGCAAGTTAATACGGAGTAGCATAGATCTTTGACATTCCATATAGTCTACTGTCATGATTTCAAGCTTACTGCTGCTATAAAAATTACGTGTTTGAAAAATCCTTGTTCTCGAAATATACTAACCATATAATTGCTCCATGTTCAGGCATACAACTCAAAAACAGAAATACCAGTCCTGTAATGGCTTGTGAACAATATTGTACAGCCACCTGGTTACAATCCCAGCAGCAGCCGTTTGACTCTGGCATTGAAAAATGTAAACACACTCCCGAGGAAAAGTCATCCGGTGGATTCGAGTGCAGCATTTGTCTAGACTCGGTCTCAGATCCGGTTGTGACCCTCTGTGGCCATCTCTACTGCTGGGCTTGCATATACGAATGGATCCGGCAACAAAGCAATTCCCCAGAAATACAATGCCCCGTATGCAAAGCAGAGGTCTCAGAGAAGACCCTGATCCCGCTCTACGGGCCAGGTAGGCCCACAAAAGCCGTGAGCCTCGAGTCAGTAATACCCGCAAGGCCCAATGGGGTACGTGCATCTCTAACCGCAATGACAAGCCGGATGCCACCTCACCTTGGCGGTTATTACGGTTCGGAAATCAGTGTACACCCGGTTATCAGCATGTTCGGGGAAATGATCTGTGGGAATCAGCACACGTTTTATGCAAACCCCAATTCGTATAGCGTGGCTGGTGCCAGGAGCGCGAGAGGCAGGAGACGCGTAATGCACGCTCAACGCTCGCTTACCAGGCTTAATCTTTTCCTATGTTGCTGCCTGCTTTTCTGTCTTTTGTTGTTCTGATTGCCGGTTTATTTTGGCTTCTGTGCTTCTATCATAGGTTTAAAGTCTAGATAAAACTAGTACAGTATTTTAGTTAGGGCTGGTTATTAAAGAATTTTACATTTTACAAGTTGAATATGGGAGGAACATTACCAAGTGTTATGTAGTTTTACTCTCAACCTTAAGAGACATCAAAAGATGTGTCCTGTCATCCTTTACTATATCTTGAATCCCACTTCTAGCTGGTTAAAACTAAAAGAGAAATTTTCACATATTTGGAACACAATCGATTTTCGATCCAACCCCAATCAAATAAAGCACTATAGTTGGCACTGTCACTGCTGGTACTCCCTCCCTCCCTCCCTCCCTCCCTCGGTCCCTTAATGTTGCAAACATTAAGGAAATGACACAATATTTAAGAAAAGTAAGATGAGTGGAGAGAAGAAGAAAAAAAAAGTTGAGTAGATGGTTGATTTGATTGATAAAGTGTTTTTAGATAAAAAAGAAGAATCAAATATTGAGTAAAGGTAGTAACGGTGGAAATTAGATAGAAAAGATGATATAGATGGTTGATTTGATTGATAAAGTGTTGTTAGAATATGAATAAAATAAATAAAGTAAGGGTATTATGGGAAAAAATTAATGGATAGAAAAAGAATGTTGCAAACATTTTGAGACGCCCGAAAAGAAAATGTTGCAAACATTAAGGGACGGACGGAGTATAAGAAAAGTTTCTAGATAAGTCAAAGTTCTCCCTGATGCGGTTTGTTAGCTTAGCTAGCCTAGTTTGTTAGGCCGTCAATGAGCCATTAGAATATAAGATATCACATCAGAAATTGAAACATACTGTATTTCTTCAACCTTTGCGTTTTCTTTTAGCAATGATTCATAGAGGTAATAAAACGGTGAGAGATTTTCAGTGATAAGGATTCCTGGAGGCTGCTGCTGCAAATACACCAGAACCCTATCAAAGGATCATTAAATACAGTTCTATCTTTCCGCCAATCTACACGAAAATTTAATTCAGAGACGGTCGTCACACAAACCAAGGCCTAGCCTGCACAAAGACCCATACCATACATCTATATTTAAGCTGGTTTTGATCAGCGTCCACAGCAGGAAATCAAGATGAAGCTGCTGCTGCTGCTGCTGATAGTGTTGATTTCTTCTTCATCATGGTTTGCATTAGCTTGCCCTTCATCAGAAGACGGCGGAAGTTGCAGGCAATGCATAGCGAGCAGGATGAAGTATGACTGCCCGTCTTGCAAGGGGATCCTGAGATGCATGGCAAAGTGTCTTTGGAGTGGGAAGTCAAATTCCAATTGTATGAAGAGATGTAATTGCAGTACCAGTAAAGATGATTATCCAAACCTTTCTGATTGCAAGAAGTGTATGCTCAACTGCAAGTGCGCTTGTATCTCCTAATAACTTTCTTCATCTTTTGTGATGTTGTTAAAGTTAAGGTATTTAAGGTTTTGTACTCTGCTATGTTTAATTTCCTACATATTTGTAATAATCGTGGATGTGTAACTACCTACATGTTTCCTTTCTCATCAGCTAAACATTTACTCATATACGCAATTATCATTAGAATAATCCTCTTGGAACAACATTCATCTGGTGGTATAAGCACGAGACGAGACCAGTTTCTTTGGTTATGTATCGATCCCGACTTTCACCAAATATGTATCTCAATCGATTCCGATCCCGAACGAGCCCTGACCAGTCACCCGAAGTATTTTGTAGCTGAATTTTTGTTGCCTTTGTACGAGGCGTTGTCCATCATACGAAGACTTATTTTTAAAAAGAAGTGTGGTGGTGAGACGCTGTTCTAAACAACGCCTCACCTTTATTTAAATTTTAAAAAAAAAACTTGGTTCGGAGAGAGGCGCTCGCCTTTGTTACAAATTTCCAAACCCAATAAAACTGTCTATATTGATAATTTATTTCAAACTAAGCCTACAATGAGAATTTGTTCCGAAAAAGTGTCAATTTCAAAAAAGAAAAATCACCTTTTGCGGCAAAATATTTAGGAAGAAATTTCATATCTACCTAACTACTCCGTACAATATAAGGGAGAAGTCATCTCTTTGCAAAAAATTACGCCACCTCACCGCCACATCGTCGCCTTCTCTTTTTTTTTTTTGTAAAAAATAAAGAAAATAAATCTACCTAATTAAATTAAATCATAAAAAATGAAACTACCTCCTTTAAAATCTTCAATTTAGATCATGGTTTGTTTTTACCTCCTCCGCTTAAATTAAAAGAGTTCAAATCAATATATAAAATTTGTTAAAAATTGACTTATGATAATTTGATAATATATAAACTATAAAAGATATAAAAGTTTATTTATATTTGTATTTATTGATTATATATAAAATTTAAATTTAATTATACAACAATAACATTTATAAACTTATAACTTTTTTTAGTATAAAATTATATAAGATATTACTTATTAACTTATTCATGAAATAAATAAACCCGCGCATGACGCGGGATATAAACTAGTTAATTGATAAACGGGGTTGTCTATGTATGATTAGTCTGTGTTCATATACAAACTAGTTCAGTTTTCCGTGTCTCACACGAGTTTTATAAAATAATAAATTTAATTTTAATACATAAATAATTTAAGCTAAATTATTTTATCAAATAAATTTTAATACATACAAATTTAGTTTAATTTTAAAAAAAAATTGTTTAATTTTAATTATTACCTAAATATCTAAAGTAAAAATATGATCAATTCTTTAATATAAAGTTTTTGAATTAGTATGATAAACATTTTTAATAAAGAGGGTGTTAATCAAGCATTGCTTAAATATTTAAATATATTTAGTATAAAGCATTTAAAATTTATGAATTATAAGATGAAATCTTTCTATATAATTAATAAATAACTCTTTGTAAATTAAAGTACATAAAATATGGTTGGGAGAATTTTAAAAATATAAATAAAGAAACAAAGTATCTTGCATATCTTAATTATCCTGAAATAGACATTTACATATATTTATAATTTTCTATTATATAATTTTTTTAACAAAATGAAAAATGATAGAAAAATTACAAGTGCCAAAATAAATTTTTTAATAAAAAGATGATGTGTGACGAAAATTGAAAATTAGTTTAATAGGGGATTGTCCTTACTTAAAAAGGACCCGATCCAAAAACGTAAATCCCATGCCCTCCCTGGAACGCGCACCCACGCGCCCCATCGGCCCCGATTCGAAAACTTTAGACCCTCCCTCAAGCCACCTCGCAAACCCCCCCAAAGCGGAACCCTAGATCCCCTAATCTCCCAAATTTCTGCACAATCCCTACTCAGACAGTCCCGATTTGGGCTTTAGGCGACGATATTCGAGGCACTTGGCTCCAGATTGAGCGTTCTCGAGACGGCGTCGTTGTCCAAAGGTGGCAGGCGAAGAAGGCTAAACCTCGACTGAAGTGTACCAGCGAACAAGGGAGAGGGAGGAGGGCTATTCCGAGAAAGAGTACAAAGGCAGACCTGACTGGAGGCAGAGTTGAAGAAGAGCTGAAATGGTCCATTCGACGCCCATGGAGAAGAAAACAAAACGAAGGAGCTAGGTCCTGTGAAGAGACTGAACAAACCAGAAGCAAGGAGATTAGAAGCTCCAAGCCTTTCACCTTTCTGGACCAACAATGGAAGCCGACGATGGCCTCGATGCAAAATCCTTACCACTTCCATCAAATTACCAGGAACGAACAAAACCCGCACAGGTATGAATCTCTTCACCACTCACTTAGTATTTCTGTCAACGAGCATGATCAATACTCCTTAGTACTTTGCTTCCACTATAAATATATGCATCTGGTATCCGGGAAAAAACACACTGCCTTCAATAACATCTCTGAAAGCATAGTAAAATCATTTAGACATAGTAAGAATTATAAGAGCATGACAAGCCCAAAAAAGACCTTTGCTGAAATCCTTTGCTCCCCTCCTAGAATGAGTGAACCAATAGAAGCAATCAATAACAATGTCAAAGTTGCTATCCCAGTATCCTCAAGCCAACAAAAAAACCCTGAAAATTCCAAAGACACCAGCCTAATCACCAAAGCCAGACACAATGCTTCACAAGAGAATACCACAAGAGTATCACTGAGAGATTCCAACAGATATCTAAGTGATTCTGAACCAAACTCCAAGATAAGGAAGGAGGAAACCAAGAACTCCAAGAAGGAGATAAACAGCTCAGGGAGTGAATCCTCTAACAAAACCAAAGCCAAATCCCAAAAGAAGCAATCCTCTAATGAGGGAAGCAACAAGAATGACAGAAACATCACCAACTCTGAAAGCAACAGGGAGGGGTCCTCTAGAAACAAAGAAAAGGAAACCATGCCCACAAGCAAGAAAGAAGCCCAGCCAACCAAAAAACCATCTACCAAAGAGAAAGGTAAGGGCAAAATCAGTTTTGACCATGTAGATTATCTAGCAAAACTAGCCAAAATCACAAAAAAACTAGAAAACCAGAAAAACACCAACTCCCTGCTTGGATTTGTGCTTGGAAACAGGATTGAGTTTTCCAAGCTTAGAGCCAAGCTCAAGAATGAGTGGAGTGAAATAAAGGGAGAATTTGATATCATTGATAAAAAAAATCAATGGTTTGAAGTTAAATTCTCTAACCCACTCGACAAAAATATGATATGGAACAACAGACCATATCATATCTTTGGTCAACTGGTCACCATTAAACAATGGAAGCCAGACTTTAACTCACTTCTTGACCCCCTATCAACAATAGACATTTGGCTTAGAATCCCAATGCTCCCAGTGGAGTATGTCAATCCTGAGGCCATAAAAATCATCTTAGTGTCTCATGACCTTGGCTCTTTCATTAGGATGGATTCAATTGAAAAGAGACCTAGCTGGGCTCGATTCAATAGAATCTGTGTTAATACCCCCATCACCAACACCCTAACATCCACTATACTAGCCCCTGATGAAGATTCTGGCCTTAGGGAGTACATTGTGTGGTATGACGATTTCCCTGTAGGGTGTGGCAACTGTGGAGAAAAATACCATGTCTTTATCAGATGCCCTCTCAAAACTGCCACCCCTAGGAAAATTCAAATCCACTTCACCAAACCAAAAAAACAAAGTAGTGAAGAGGAAAGCTGGAAACTCCCAAAACAATATCAAAGTAAGACCAAGAAACTGAAGGAGAGTTTCCAAATGGGTGTCAAACCTTACCTGAACAAGGATGAAGGTATCAACATCATCTACAACTCTGAAAACTTTGGTTCAATTAGTTCTAACTCAGGCAGTGAAAAACCCAACAATTCAGATAAAACTGCCAATGAGGAAGACACCACTGATATGGAGGTCCAGGAAGAGGATCAACAACAAGACAATAACCAAAAGGAAGATGGTGAATTCCTGGCAGAACCAACTACTCAAGTTGTGCCTGCCAACAATCCATTGCCACTTGATAGTGAGATGGCCCCAGCCTTTGTGGCAGGAGCTGAAGATCCAAACCCTGAAGCTTACAAACCTACTGGGCTACTAGAGGACATCCTAAGACTAACTAGACAACCAACACTTAAAGATGAGGAGGAAGAAGAGGAAGGGCTGGACTATGGTAATGATGAGTACTCAGGTGAGGAATTTACTGAGGAGGAACTAGAGCAACTACTAAGGGAGGAACCAGAATTGGAGGTAGCCAATATTACCACTTCCAACAACTCATTCCACTCACTGCACACGACAGGTTCCATGGCAAACAAAATGGAAGGGCTTGAAGTGAACCAGGATATGTCCACTTCAGGATCAAGCAAAAGGAAGACCCAAGGAGGAGATGAAGACACTGCAAATTCACACCAAATGGGATACAAAAAAATCAAGTTCTAATGGAGTGGTCCAAAATCCGGGAGTTCTCACCAAATCTCTCACCAAAAGCAGACCAACCTCAAACCAATGCTACTAGTAGTTTCTTTCCCTCACTTGCAATAATAAACACTAGTAGAAAATGTTTAGAGGGGCCTCACTCCTGGAATTTAAAGTTTAGGTCCTTTCTTCTTAGTTATGTCTTTAGTAGAGAGTGGATGCTAGAATCCATCTCTCCCTTTGATTTTTGGCTGCACTGCTACCAAATCAATCAATCCCCTGCTGTAACTGAATGTAATGCCTATTTGGCTATGATCATCAATGAGAATGAACTTTTTCAATATTTGAAACTTGCACTAATGTCATACTGTGATAGGCAGATACAATTAACTTCTGCAATTTATTTCCACCATAGCTATTTACAGTTTCAATATAGCTGCCTACTAATATCTCATGTGTTAACTACTGCAGGAAACAAACTCACCAAGAAGCAAAAGAAACAAAAAAGATCAAATGAGACTATATGGAACAGACTGAGGAGTAGAACAAAACACAACAGGTATACCAAAGTAACAATCCAACAACAGATCTGGTTCAGCCTGAACCTGTGCGTTTCATCTCTGATAGGTAAATGGACTGTTAAGGTGACCGAACCATATGAGTGGTTTGGGTGTTTTGTAATTATCTATACAGGTACACTACTAACTGACAAAACTAACTATGAACAAACAAACCATGGCAAATTTTTACCAGAAACAAGAACCGGTTGTAGAAATAACCCAATGCTCACGAATAGGAAAACAAAAGATATTGGATCAATGCACAAGCCCGATACCAGAACAAATAACCAAGTTCGGGAATACCCCAAGCCCAACAGTAAACTAAAATCCAGAATCCATTATCACCAACAGTGTCATTTGAGTAACAAGACTAGAACCACAGTGAAACTAAACAAACAAAATAAAAATCTGACAGGCCCTCTTTCATCAAACTATATAACAAATAAACGACCAAGAATAAACTACCCGGACTATTACACATTAAGTTTCCAATGAAGATTGCTCTATGGAACGTGAGGGGGATTAGTCGGAAAAATGCTTGGCTAGACATTGAGACTTTCTGCAAGGTTAACCATATTCAGATAATGGGCCTTGTAGAAACCAAATCACAAACTATACCGGATGAACGAATATGGAGGAAGGCGGGTTTTGATCATATGGCCTGCTCCCCCTCTACTGGGTTCTCGGGGGGAATAATAATAGTATGGAAAGAATTCCAACTTAGGAATGAATCCATCAAATTACACACCATTGACACCCGATTCGTCACATTCTTCTATTCTGACCATGAAAACAACAAAGAGTTTTATATAATAATGGCATATGCCCCACCACAAGAGAAGGAAAAGGATAAATTCTGGGATGACATTAACAAATTCATCTCTACAATCAATTTACCATTCATGATTATTGGAGACCTTAATGAAATCCTAGTAAGCGAAGATAAAGAAGGAGGTATCACACCCTCCCAAGGGAAACTTAGAAGACTCAATGAGTTTGTGAACAAACATGACCTTGTTGATATCCCGACCACAGGAAATAAATTCACTTGGAGAAAATCCAAAATCTTAACTAATACTATCAAAGAGAAACTAGATAGAACCATGATACAACAACACATACTAAATTGGTACCCACTAATGAACACCAAAAACCACGCATTCTCAACCTCGGACCATTTCCCAATATCCACAGATATTTCTAACAATGTAGGCATCCAAGCCCAACCTTTTAAATTTGAAATGATGTGGACTAAAAGAAAAGACTTCGCCAACCTGGTCCAACAATCTTGGAGAAGTGAGATTAACGGAACCCCAATGTTCAAACTCATTAAGAAAACTCAATTACTAAAATCAAAAACTAAAGAGTGGAACAAGAGAAGATTTGGGAATATATTTGAACAACTTAAGCAAATTGAGGATGAGCTGGTACGGATACAAACAACACCTAATGAGGAAATAATAGAAAAGTTAATAGCCAAACAAAACAACATGATCAACAAAAAACAAAACCTACTAACATTTCAGAAGAAGTACTGGGGCCAAAGAGCAAAAACTACTAAACTAAAATATGGAGACACAAATACTAAATATTTTCATAGAGTAGCCTCGAGAAGAAGAGCAAGAAAAAACATTAAGGAAATAACATCAATAGAAGGCACAGTAATACTAGGACAAGAAAACATACGAGAGGAGATAAAAAATGACTTTAAAAAGAGATTTACGAAACAACATAGGAATCAAACAAAAATTAACACTATACTTAACAACATCAAATCTGAGATAACAAATGTAGACAATGATTACCTAGTAAGGAATGTAACTAATAAAGAAATCCTTCAGGCATCAAAGATATCAGGGAGGACAAAACCCCAGGTCCGGACGGCATGCCGTCAGGTTTTTACAAAAAATACTGGGATATTGTGGGACCTGACCTCATTAAAGCAGTCAAAGGATTCTTTCACTCGGGTAAAATGCTTAAACAAATTAACCACACCTTCATTACACTAATACCGAAGAACGATAACCCGCAATCCACAAACCACTATAGGCCAATCAGTCTATGCAATACGATTTACAAGGTTATTTCGAAAATAATAACTAAAAGACTCAAACAAGTTATTGGAAAAATAGTACACCCACTACAAGGCGCCTTTGTAAAAAATAGATCAATCCAGGACAATATACTGATTGCCCATGAAATCTTTCATTCCTTCAGATCAAAATCAGGAAAGGAGGGATGGATGGGACTAAAACTCGATATGGAAAAAGCATACGATAGAGTTGATTGGACATTTCTTTTCCAAACACTCACAAAATTTGGATTTTGTGGGAAATTTATTGCCTGGATTAAGGAATGCATCCAAACAGTATCATTCTCGGTACTTGTGAACCAAGGCCCGACTGACCAATTCTTTCCTAGCAGGGGACTAAGACAGGGGGACCCACTCTCACCATTCCTATTTATAATCAGTGCTGAAGTATTAACAAGGAACCTCCAAGTAGCGGCAAAACAGAAAAAAAACCCAATAGGCATCAGGATCACCAGAGGTGGCACTAGAATTCCATTCCTTGCCTTTGCGGATGACATTATCATTTTCTCAGAAACAAAGCAAAATACATGCCAAAAAATTAAGAACATTATAGATGACTATTGCGAAGTCTCGGGTCAACTTGTTAACTTCCATAAATCGGCATTCCAAGTAACACCAAATACCAGCAACACGGCAAGAATAAATATACAACAAACTTTCCAGGTAAATCAATCTACTGCCCTAGGAAAATACCTAGGATGCCCAATTATCAATGAACAAGTGACACAACAAACTTTCTTCCCGGTAGTTGAAAAAACTACTCAACAACTTACAAAATGGAAAGCGGACTCACTATGAACAGAAGGAAGGAAAGTGCTCATTAAAACTAACTTATTAGCACAACCCAACTTTATTATGCAAAGCTTCATGCTGCCAGACCAAACACACAAACAACTTAATAAAATCAATAGGAAATTCTACTCGAATAAAGGTGATAACCATAGACCAATGATCAAATGGGATGATATCTGCAAACCAAAGGACAAAGGAGGATTGGGACTACATAATAGCAGAGACATGAATGTAGCCCTACAAATGAAACTTCTATGGAAGATATTAGCAAAACCAGACAACATCTGGGTCACCATCGTTAAGGAAAAATATCTAAAAGAAATAAGCATCATTGAATATAAAAAACCAAAAAACAAAAAAGCATCATGGCAATGGTCACAAATGATCAAACTAATCCCTGATTTCAAAAAAGGCATAATATGGAGAATAGGAGACGGACAAACAATAAATTTTTGGGAAGACAAATGGTATCCAGACAATCTGATTGATCTAATACAGACGGAAGAACCAATCAATGACCAAGAAAAAGTTGCCCACTTCCTCACTGAGGATAGAAGCTGGAATGTGAGCAAATTAAGAAAATATTTCAATGAACAAACCATTAAGGAAATTATATCATACCCCATCCCAATTAACCACATTCGAGACAGACTTTACTGGAAAGCTAGCAAAAATGGATGGTTCTCAACACACAGTGCCATCAATATGATATACGGAAAAAGGAACCTCCAACCTTCCCATAATGAATGGATATGGAAATTAGATGTAGCACCAAAAATTAAGAGCTTCCTCTGGAAACTCACAAAAAACATACTACCAACAAGGGTGAAACTGGTAGAAAGACACACCCCCATCACCACCAACTGCCCTAATTGTAATGACTGTTATGAAGATAGTCACCATTTTCTCTTTAAATGTAATATTACTCGACAAGCGTTCTATAAACTCAACCCCTCATTCTTAGAAGTCCTCGATAGTATTTATGAGGAAGAGTGGTCACCCAACGACCTACTAACAAAATTACGCGAACTAACTACAAAAAACGAACTACAACAAATTGTAACCACTTGGTGGGCTCTTTGGTTTTATAGAAATAAAAAAAACTTTCAATGAAGTTGAATATAATACACTACCAAATGTTAACTACTTCATGAGCCAACATAGAGCAGAATGGGAAAAAACAAAAAAAGAGATAGGAGATGAGGAACAAAAACCACAACAACCAAAACGACCCACTCGAAGGAAAAGAATTGATATTAGCTGGACAAAACCATTAAACAATTATGTCAAACTAAATGTGGATGCTGCTGTCCCCACTACCGGACCAACCTCTTTTGGCATCATCATTCGAGACCACCATGGGAAACCTCTCCACTCGGAGAATGGGAACCTCACATTTGTCTCACCCCTCACAGCGGAAGCCCTGGCCATGCATTTGGGCATCAGAGCGGCTATCCAAAAAGAATTTTCTCACATTGAGATAGAAGGTGATAATCTTCACCTTATTAATACCTTAAACGGCGTATGGGCATGCCCTTGAGAAATTGACTTGATCGTTACTGATCTCAATCTGGACCTACAACAATTTCTATCGTATCGCATTTCCCATGTATTTAGGGAGGTTAATAAAGTGGCTGACTATCTGGCAAAGATGAACCACTTTACCCAACCACCCGATTTGGCCTCCTATCCAGATATTCGTGATCTCGTCCTTCGGGATGCTCTAGGGCAGCGTGTTTCCCGGTAAACATGCTCCCCTAATTGCTTTCCTAATAAAAAAAAAGAAAAAAAGAAAAAAGACCCGATCCGAAAATCGTTTAGAATTTCGATTGTGACCCGAATATATCCACGTGTAACATCCACAATTCACTCCCCATCTCCCTCCCTTAATTAATCTTTGTTATACAATGCGCTACGCTCACCGGAGTCAACCAGCACCGACTCCAATCGACAATGGCGGATCGCTACTTCCCCAATCCCATGCCCGATTTCGTCCCCGAATCCCCTTCCCGCGACTCCCTCTCCGTTGCCGAGGATTCGCTTTTGAACCTTCTCTTCATGGATTACAAGTCTCTCTCCGCCAGATTCGAGAGACAAGCCCTCGACATCAAGGAAAACGTAAGATCTCTCGCGCCTCTTTCATTTCATTTCATTTGATTTTGCTGCCGTCCAATTGTTGGAGGAAATGTCTGTCTGATCAGGTGGTGATACAGACATGTGGACGCACGGGACAGAATGTCGCCGATTTTTCCCTCTACGCTGGGACGCTCGGCACTGCTTTCTTGCTCTTCAGAGCTTTTCAGGTCACAGGAAACACCCAAGATCTCACCCTCTCTTCTGAGATTATCAAGACTTGCGATCGTGCCTCTTCTACTTCTAGGTCATTCTTCATTTTCTCCCTCGCGGTTAATGTTTTCGCAGCCTGCATTTAAATTATTGTTGGCAGAGTGTTTAATTATGTTAGGATCCTCTTCATTGAAGTGGACGATCTTATGGAGGATTCCTAAGAGAGGGGATCCATGAACGTAATTTTAGACCAGTTCTAAGAAAGTGAAAATCTCATTCTGCATATAAGGATTAACATCTCATTTTGCAAACGAAGAGATGAGGGAAGAACTAAGCATGCTTCATTTCTTCTACCACCTTGAAATGTTGTCACATAACGATTTTCCACTTCGTTGATTATTTCATTGGTGTATATATGCACATATTTAGAGGGGCAACAGATGTAACTTGTTTGAGGAAGGGAACATTATTCTTCTGAGAAGATTTTTTCCCCTCAATTGACAGGAAATAGTTGAACAGTAAACAAGGGGGGAGATATTCTGAAGAACGCTTTGGACCCTAACTTAGAAGAATAGAAGATTGAGTTGGCTATTAAATTTTATTCATGGTTGCCTTTATTAAGAAACCAGACTCAAACTTTTAGAAAAGAGTTGTGTGATTCTCTTATATCTCATAGTAATTGAACTGGAAGTTCAGTGTTGACTTGTTGTACTCGATCACTTGGATCTTAAATGGCGTTTTCTTTTCGGTAGACTTATGATATCAGTTCAAGATGCACTGCAATCAAGTGAGCAAATTCTTGTTTGATGTAGGAAACAGAACTGATTTCCGCTGCTTGTTCAACTAATACAACTGATGTCTGCTTTCTTTTTAATAAATTACAGTTTTGGGGATATTCTAGACAACCAATAATATTGATGGATGTGTCAAATGTTTTTTAGGGATGTTGTGACATTTCTATGTGGCCGAGCTGGAGTTTGTGCCCTGGGTGCTGTAGTGGCAAAGTATGCAGAAAATGATGAATCACTTAATTACTATTTAACCCAGTTTAAAAAGGTACGGAGTATAAATTTTCATTGTCATCTTCGCTTGGCGCTCTGTGGAATCTGTGATTCTCTGATCTCACTAAGTATATTTGGCTAATGTGACAGATTCAACTTCCGAAAGATCTACCTGATGAATTATTATATGGTAGATGTGGTTTCTTGTGGGCCTGTCTGTTTATAAACAAGCACATTGGTCCAGGAACTATTCCTTCTGATGTTGTGGTAAAGTTCATCAAACCAATTATGTTTGCTTCAATGAGATTAAGGCGATCATTCATATTTGGACTGTAAATTAATGCTAAAATACAAACTTAATAATGTAGGGTAGAATTGTTCACGGAATTATAGATAGAGGTCGAGCAATGCCAAACAAGGGAAGTTGGCCTCTCATGTTTGAATGGTATGGAGAACGGTATTGGGGAGCTGCTCATGGTTTAGCAGGGATCATGTATCTGCTAATGCAAGTGGATTTGAAACCGGATCAACACGAAGATGTCAAAAATACGCTCCTTCTCATGGTAAAAAATCGTTTTCCTAGCGGCAACTATCCCTCGAGTGAGGAAGATTCCAGAAGTGACGTACTCGTTCATTGGTGTCATGGAGCTCCTGGTATAGCTCTCACTTTGGTTAAAGCATATGAGGTAACATTCTTTTAATCAATTCCAGTACTTTCTTGCTCCTTTGTGTTTTATGCTATTCTTTCTGCTACGAATGATACATGTCTCCAAATGACAGGTTTTCAGAGACAAAACATTCTTGGAGGCTGCTGTAAATGCATCAGAGGTAGTTTGGAATAGAGGGCTGCTAAAACGAGTTGGAATCTGCCATGGGATTAGTGGGAATGCTTACGTGTTTCTTGCTCTGTACCGAATAACTGGGAGTTTGAACCACTTATATAGAGCAAAAGCCTTTGCTTGCTTTCTTCTTGATCGGGCACACAAACTAATGGCTACTGGAGAAATGCATGGCGGTGATAATCCGTACTCTCTGTTTGAAGGGCTTGCAGGTATGGCGTTTCTTTGTCTTGACATGGTTGAGCCTGTTAGTGCCAGATTTCCAGCTTATGAACTCTAGAATCCTTTTAAGGTAGTTTACAACACTAACTCAACTTTGCAAGTTACTTGGTAATGTTATGTGGATCATGTTTGAGATCATGCATAGGATTTGAATTTGTCAAAATGTTGTAGCACTGCCATCCTTCAGTTTCTGTTTTATTTGACTATGCTAATTAGAGTAATGAACTTCACCTTTTATTAAGATCTTACATAAGGAGATATACAACAATCTCCTTAGAAATTGTAGATCTACTCTTTGAAGGAGTTTGAGTGCAAGGAAAACTACAGAGATGAAGAACATTTGGAAATCAATTGACAAACAAAGTCAAATAGAAACCTTGAAGGTTAAGCCGGTACCACGAAACTTCTCCTGCATGACTTCATCAATACGCTCGAACAAGGCCAGAGTCATGTGATTCTTCCAATCACCAACCCCGCCTTTCCTGAAGAACACCTTGTTCTCAATGTCATACGCTGGTAACTTCCCATTTCGGTTCACCTCCAACTCCATCATGTTCCGAAAGCTGCACAACTTCGTAATGTCGTCTATCACACCACTCTCCTCCTCCTCCTCAACCGTAAACGGAACCCCAAGAAAACCTGCCAACTTGTTCATCACGGAAACCCCATCCATCTTCATGTCTTCGTACTTGAGGAACAACACCTTATCCGGCTTCTCCAAGCTCGCATTCTAGTACCCTAACAACACCTTATCTGGGAGAGCCTGATAAGGAAGGTGGGTATTAAACAATCTTGGAGCGTCGAGTTTAAGCACTGAATTGAGAAGACGAGTGCCTGGAGGCGGTGACTCGTGCCTGGAGGCGGTGACTCCATGCACGGGACGAGATCACGAGGGTTTGCAGGATGGTCGGTTGTGGGGTGATTATGGCGATTGAGGATGGAGAAGACGAGGGCTTTGAGCCATGTGGTGCCAGATTTGGGCTTCGTGGCGAGGAGGATATCGGTGTCTTCGGCTAAGAAGTTGGATTGTCAGGATACTACATTGGGTAGGATGTCGGAAGGGCACCAAAAGTTTTGGTAGAAGTAGAGGTATGGGCTCATACACCATTTCTCTCGTGGAAGTTGTTGTGCTAGTTCCATGAAGGTTTTGGTGTGTTCATCTTCAGAGAAGTTGTTGTCGGTGGCCATATTCGAAGAATGAGTTTGTTTGCCGATTGTGTATATTCAACTTGCGTATACGTCTTTGCGTCAAAAGCTTAATAATTGAACCACAGCCATAGGCCATATGATTCAATTAAAATTGTCACAACAGTGATACAAGACTGTCACAATGTAAAAATAATTTTTAATGCACTGTCACAACAGACTGTGAGCCATCCAACCACAAAATTTAAAAATTCCTGGAAAACTAAAAATATCATCCAAGACATTTAGACTATTATCAGGTCCTTAGAAAATGTCCAACTCTTCTACTCTTTTAGAGAAGTCAATAAGGTACAGATTTTCTAGTCAATTATGGTATTAGTACACGTTTCATTAAAACTATTCTTAGATGTAGTCAAGATAGTATATTATCTGATCGCTATATTAGACTTATGAAACCAGTGTTTCTCAAATCGAGTTTGCTCTCTATCTACTCGATTTTTTTTCTGTAATTTGCCTTCATAAAAAAACTAAAAATAATTGTTTATGCACTGTTGTGCCAATGCACATATATCAGTGATACATTGTGAGTAGACCTGTCAAAAGCTGATCCAATCCGCTGAGTCGACCCGATCTGAAAAATACTCGACCCGAAACTTGTGTGAACCGTTTGAGTCAAATTCGTTTTCGACCCGAATTCGTTGGATCAAACCCGGACCGACCCAAACTTCTCGAAACTCATGGAGAGACCCACTTTTCACGTATTTTATTTTATTTAAATTAAAAATAACAATATATTTTAGGGTAAAGATCAAATGAGAAACCATTATTAAAAATGAGAAATAAGAAGTAATCATAGCAAGAGAATTCAATGGCTAGGATTACACTCTTCTAGGGTTTTGACCCAAGTGGTTGACTATTGATCGGGTTTGACCGACTTTGACCATTGACTAGTCGTTGGCCTTTCTTTTAGGGCAAAAAAATATTTTTTAGGCCGAATTTTATACTTATAAATTTCAGTGCTTCAAATGCCTAAAATGTGTTACTATATGGTTAAAATGTGCTATGATATTTTAGGCCAAAATTTGAACTTGCAAAAAATGTGTAACTTCAAGTGTTACTGTATGACTGAAATGTGCTTCTGTATGGCTGAATTATGCTAAACTTTTGGCTATATGTGTTTCTCTATGGCTAGTTGAAGTGTGTTACGCTATTGCATATATGTGCTTCTCTATGCTAGGTGAAATGTGCTACGCTTTTTGCCTAGATGTGCTTCTTTATGACTGAAATATGCTACGTTTTTTTCCTAGATGTGCTTCTCTATGACTGAAATGTGCTACGCTTTCGCCTATATGTACTTCTCTATGGCTAGCTGAAGTGTGCTACGATTTTACCTATATGTGTTTCTCTATGCCTAGCTGAAGTGTGCTACGCTTTTTCCTATGTGTTTCTCTATGCCTAGCTGAAGTGTGCTACGCTTTTGCCTAGATGTGTTTCTCTATGGCTGAAATGTGCAACCCTTTCGCCTATGTGCTTCTGTATGGCTAATTGAAGTGTGCTACGTTTTTGTCTATATCTGTTTCTCTATGCTAGATGAAATGTGTTACGTTTTTTCCTAGAAAGAATATAACATTTTTACTTGCAAACCATAACACACAAAATTGGTAGAAAAAAAGCATAAGACTTTTTATTATAAATCATAGCAAAAAAATTTGGTAGCAAAAAAAAAAAGCATTTTTATTTACAAAGAATAACACTTTTACTTACAAATCATAGCACAAAAAAAATTAGAATGAAAAAATTCCGATAAAAAAAACTGACCCGAATCCGATTCAAACCCGTTCAACCCGAAAATTTAAAACCTGCTGGGTCGACCCGACCCAAACCCGATCAACCCGAAAATTTTATCAACTTAATTGACCCAAATCCGTTTTCGACTCGAACATGATTGATCCGAACCCGATTAACCCGAATCCGATCCGTTTGGCGGGTCTAACTGTGAGCCATCCAACTACAATCTGCATCTTTAGCCTTCCTTTAAAATATTGTTGATTGCGTGTTTGAGGAGGGTGTATATCTGCACGTCTCACATGTCATACATATCACCCAAACGCAGAATGGGTTGAACAACCAAATAAGGATGGCAAACAAAGAGATAATGGGAGAGTCAGCAAGCAGGTTGCAGGGACAAGCAGAGGTATGGAAGCTCATGTTTGGTTTTGCAGAATCCATGGCTGTCAAATGTGCGTTGGAGCTTCGAATTCCTGACATCATACACTCCCATGGCTCCTCCATTTCCTTGTCTCAAATTGCTTCTAACCTCGGATCCTCATCTCCTGACATCACGTGCCTTTCACGTGTCATGAGGATGCTTGTTCGGAAGAACATCTTCTCTTCTTCCTTCTGCTCTGAATCAGGAGAGACGCTTTATGGCTTGACTAACTCTTCAAGGTACCAACTATCATGATTTCATACTTTCTTTCATTAACTCCATTAAATCATGATAGTGAATCTAACATGTATATGCCATCGTGTAGATGAATTATGTATTTAGATCCAACAAGCTTTATGATGATATTTAAGTGGCTTTATAGTTTGGGTTTGTTTCATGATTTATGTAAACCTAGTCCGACGTGTTGTTGGTGTGATCTAGGAGTCTCATTTGGTTGTCAACTTTATTTAGATTTAGTCCACCGTAATGTTGTGATAGATTTAGTCCACCGTAATGTTGTGATATGAACTGATTCGTTTGACTATCAACTTTAAGATATGATATCAAGTGACAATTGGACAATTTGTCACTTGTGAGGTGTGAGAAAATACGACTTATATTAAGAGAATGATAACTTATTATATAATATCATGGATTAATGTTTGTATCATCAAATGGATTATTCAATTAGTTTCATATCACTCTATTTGTACATTGTTAACTTGGTTGTAATGAATACTTTGTGTAAGATGGCTCTTACATGGGTCAGATCAAACCCTTGCGCCCATGTTTCTCATGGAGAATCATCCTTTATTGTTGGCGCCATGGCATCAGTTGAGTGCAACGATCAAGGAAGGTGGGACGGCATTCGAGAAGGCTCATCAACACTCCATTTGGGAGCTCGCCTCCTCAAACCCCGACTTCAACGCCTTGTTCAACGATGGGCTAGCCTGCACTTCCTGTTGGAGCCGGTTCTCGATGGGCTCGCGAGGCCCATAGGGAATTGGGTCAGGCCCATGGAACGCGTGCCGGGTCGGTCCAAGAAGTCAGCCCAGAAGAATAAAGCGGCCCATAAACAGGTGAAGCCCAATAAGAGGATACAACGAGACTAAGTATCGAGGGGCAAATCGATAAAAGACCCGCGTGGGCCCCAGTTGATAGTATAAAAACACAACCCAAAGGATAAGGGAGGGGATCCAGTCAGAAGAGAAAAACGCTTCACCTCTCTCTTAACAGTAAGAAAAACACAGGAACAAGCCCAAGCTTCATTCTTTCAAAACGCTCACTTCCTAGAAGAGTTTAGACGTTTAACTCTTGTTTTACCACTCATAGTTTTGCTGTTAAGCTTTTAGTGTTGTTGTGCACGTTTTCTGAGCTGTTTGGTTTTTTATACGCTTAGAACGTGAAGCGTTTTGGTTTACAACACAATCTTCTTCCTTCATGTTGTTTTTTCTTACCTTTGTGTATACTTGCGTTGTTTCGGTGTATCCGGTTTTACGTTAATCCTTTTTATCGGAGCTTAAAGGAAACCGGAGCCGGTTCCCTTCTCGGTTAAGTTACGCAAGTGTCAGAGGTGTCGAGAGTAAGGTTGATCTCGAGGAAGAAGACGACGAAGAATATTATATAAGTTGATTGTCCAGACGCCCTGTATCACGCGAAGTGTTGTGTCGCGTGATCTCAATTTCTGGGCTCCAACACTGGCGCCGACCGTGGGGACTTCCTCGCACAAGTAAGGCTTACTATATATACTCGCGTATTTCTAATACAACTACCTGAGAAGATGAATACTAGTGGCGAAAGGAGCGACAACACCCCTCCCCAGACGAGAACTCAAGACATAAATACCACGCGAGCACGTCTTTCACACGTACATGAAGAGGAAATTGTTCTGGTAGGACCCGCGCTGGTTCAGTATCGTGCTTTCCTGCAGACGATGGGACAAAGTGCGGGCGGAAGCCGAAACCAGCGGCAACCAAGGACTCTGTCACGCGAGCACGAACAGAATCAGAGCGGACGAGAGCAATCGATCGCGGAAGGGAGTGCTGAACATGTACCTGACGACAGAGTCTCAGTGTCACATAGAACAAGAGTCGAAGAACGCGAAAGGCCTTGTCACCCTGGTAGATTTGATTTGAATCAACCCCCTGCGAGCTATGCGGAAGATCAATCTTACAGGGGAAGAACAGAAGGAAGAGGACAGGGGATTCGCGCCGAGCAAAGACCTTCCCGCCGCCAGTACGAGGGGGTACCTTTTGGCAACCAGGCCACCCACCTGCGGCAGGCCTCTGAGGCCTACCCGTCCGTCAACCCGTCAATCTTGTTCGGCCCGACTGCTTTCGCGGGGCATATAGTCAGGTCGGTCCCTCTGCCTAATTTCATATTCCCTATTATAAAAGAGTACAATGGTAAAGAAGATCCCAGCGAACACCTAGCACGCTACAAGTATGCTATGCTCGCGAGGTGCCCTGATGAAGCCACGATGTGCAAAGGTTTCCCAGGCACGCTCGCGGGACCCGCCATGACCTGGATGCTTAACCAGCCGTCAGGAAGCATCAACTGTTTCGCCGATCTAGAGAAGAGTTTCTTGTTGCATTTCGGATCCTCGAAGAAAAGAAAAGTGACAATGCAAGAAGTAGTAGGAGTCAAACAAGGACCACATGAATCACTAGAGAATTACGTTAAGAGGTTCGCGGAAAAGATCTTGGAAGCCGAAGATTTCCATGATAAGACCGCTCGGGTCGCGTTCCTAGACGGACTCACTGATGGAAGCTCCTTCAAGCAATACCTATACCGCAAGAAAGATTTAGACTACCAAGGCATGCTCGAGAGAGCATACACAGAGATTAATGTGGAAGCACACTCAGGTATCGCTTTGAAAGGGAGTAATCAGAGCAAGCCCGCTCAGGGTCATAAGAGAGAAAACCCGAACTGGGGGAGTAAGCGCCATCAGGGTAGTCCGGGGAAGGAACAGATCGATTCGCGAGCACCCGGTTTGCAGATTCAAGATCAGAATCAGGGTCAAAGACAGTTCAGGGGCCAAAATCACGATCAGAATCAATTTCAATCACATAATTTTGTAGCCGAGCAAGATAACCGACGCGATGATGAGGGGAGAAGGGATCGCGGTCGTAACCACCATGGACCAACCACCTGGTGCGAATACCACGGAGTGAATACTCACTCTACAGAGGAGTGTTGGTCGCGACAGCATCACCCAAGAGAGCAGGAGGTCCTGACTGCTCGAAGGGGAAACGTTGATGCAGGTCACGGCGTCACACACAGAGGAGCATGGAGTAGAGGGAGAGGCAGTAGAACGCAGAATGAGACGAGACAGCAAACCCCCGCGAGAAATAACCAGAATCAGGGGCCTAATCGCCACCCATCCCAGAACTTCCCTCGCATGGACGGCCATGTAGGCACGATCGCGGGCCGCCATGAACCCATGCCCCTGGGCAAACGAGAGCAAAGGCTCATTAACAACGCACCTAAGCCTCAGGGAAAGCCGATCTATAGTGTCACGAGATCGAAGTCTGAACCTTACACGCTTGCCTTCAGCGACAAAGAAGTAGATACCTGGGCTGTCGAGGCCGCTGATCCACTGGTCATCCATGCTCAGATAGGAACCAAGCTAGTAAAAAGAATCCTCGTGGACACTGGGAGCTCAGCCGATATACTATACTGGGACGCGTTCGAGAAAATGGGAATTGATCAGTCTACACTCAGGCCCACTAAAACCACGCTGGTAGGTTTCGCGGGTGACAGAGTGAGGGCCCTGGGCGTCGTCACCCTAGATCTCATCTTGGGTGAGGAGAAAGGGTCAAGAAGGTCAGAAAAGATAGACTTTATAGTAATCCCAATAATATCCTCCTACAATGCGATCCTGGGACGCGAGACACTGTGCAGGTTTGAGGCAGTCGTATCAATCTGTCATTTCTGTTTAAAATTCCCAACATTAACAGGAGTAGGGGTCGCGAGAGGAAACCAAGAGGAGAGCCGTATCTGCTACGTCTCGTCCGAAAAGGGCAGTACAAAGACCTTGCTTGCCAACCAGTTATTTATTCCGGGGTTGCCACGCGTCCTGGAAGAAGCTGAGTTAGAAGTTCGTGCCTCACCCAGACCGCGAGATACTGAGGGAAAGGCAGAAGGACACAAACCGCATTTTGATGGGTTTGAGAAGCAGGTAATCACTCCTTTCCCCAACAAAGAGGAGAAACTTTACGTAGGGGGGAGACTGGATCAAAAAGTCGTACAAGAGATCGAGACCTTACTCACCCACTCCCGGGATGTGTTCGCGTGTACGCCAAAGGATTTGAGAGGGATCCCAACAAGTGTCATGACCCACTCCCTGAACATTAGTCCAGAGGTCAAGCCGCGTAGACAGAAAAAACGAAAACAAGCAGGGCCAAAGAACGCGGCAGCTGCGGTAGAGCTCGCGAAGCTGATTAAAGCAGGGTTTGTAAGACCAGTGCAATACCCAACGTGGCTGTCAAACGTTGTGATGGTAGAAAAAAATCCCAAAGGGACGGGGAAGTGGCGCATGTGCATAGATTTCACTGGTCTCAATAAAGCATGTCCCAAAGACAGTTACCCATTACCTTCGATCGACCAGTTGGTAGACTCCACCGCGGGTCATGAAGCTCTGAGCTTCCTGGACGCGTACTCTGGATATAATCAGGTTATGATGAACCCAGCCGACTCGGGGCACACTGCTTTTATCACAGACAAAGGAACTTTCTGCTATAAAGTAATGTCGTTCGGTTTGAAAAACGCAGGGGCTACATTCCAGAGACTGGTGGACATGATCTTTAGCGACCAAAGAGGTGACACTGTAGAGGCCTATGTTGACGATATAGTGGTTAAGAGCAAAAAGCAAGCAGATCATACTCGCGATCTGGCAGAAGTCTTTGAAACCCTGAGAAAGTACGGTATGAGCCTCAATCCAGAGAAATGTGTCTTCGGAGTCACCGAAGGCAAATTCCTAGGTTTTCAGATCAGTGCTCGCGGTATCGAAGTCAACCCAGACAAGGTCCAGGCCGTAATAGATCTGCAACCGCCAAGGTCCATTCACGACGTCCAAAGGTTCGTGGGAAAGGTTAACTATTTAGGAAGGTTTTGCGCAAAGCTCGCGGAGCGAAACCTTCCCTTCTTCGACATACTAAGGAAGCCAAAAAGCTTCGAATGGTCTGAAGAGTGTGAAAGGGCATTTATGAGTCTTAAAGAGCATCTGGCTAAACTCCCAACCCTTGCGTCCCCAATACCTGGTGAAGGCTTGCAGCTGTACCTCGCGGCAGGCACGCGTGCAGTTAGTGCTGTGTTAGTAAAAGAACAACGGGTCCCCGTCTATTTCGTCAGTAAAGCACTTCTGTCGGCTGAGACCAGATATTCGCCCATTGAGAAAGCAGTGCTCGCGTTGATAACAGCCGCTCGTAAACTCCGACCTTATTTCCATGCTCATCCCATCGAAGTACTGACAGATTTACCACTACCATCTTTTATGAGTAAACCAACAACCTCTGGAAGGCTCGCTAAATGGGTCATTGAAATGACAGAGTTTGACGTGGTCTATAGACCACGACCCGCCATCAAAGCACAAGCTTTGGCAGATTTCATAGTTGAAACAAGTTTCAGAGAGCTAGAAAAAGATATTATAGCTCCTGAACACCCCGCGTGGGTAATGCACATTGATGGATCGGCAAACATAGATGGTTGCGGGGCGGGAGTCGTCCTGACTTCCCCGGCTGGGGATAAGATAGATCACGCGATTGCGCTAAGGTTCAAAGCCACGAACAATGAAGCAGAGTATGAAGCACTCATCGCAGGGCTGGAAATTGCCGTTCACGCAGGTGTTCATGTGGTAAAGTGCATGAGCGATTCCCAGATCGTCGTGAATCAGATCAATGGGACCTACGAAGCCAGGACATGCAATCTCCCCAGATATCATGCGAGGGCCACAGCCCTGATTTCGTTGTTCGGGCATTTTGAAATTGAAGCGGTATCAAGAGAGGAAAACACGCGAGCTGATGAACTCGCGAAGCGAGGTTCCCAAACTCAGTATGCAAATATAGAATGTACTAGCGAGGGTCCCACTGCCATTATCAAGGAAGGAAAGGCCCCATACTTTTGGTTCGTGAAGTCTGAGAGCGCCATAAGCAATCAGGTGGAACTGATGGAGATAAGCGAGCCAGTCAGCGACTGGCGCACCCCTATAATTCAATATCTTGCTAGCGGAACAGGGCCTTCGGATCCGAAAGAAATGAGAAAACTTGTCTCTATGGCTGCACGCTTTTACATGTGTCGTGGAGAACTTTACAAAAGGGGATACGGACCACGCGAGCTCAAGTGCTTGACTAAGATAGAAAGTGACGTGCTGATAAGGGAACTTCACGCAGGATTATGCGGAACTCACGCGGGTTGGAGACCAATGGTCTATAAAGCATTAAGGCAGGGAAGTTTTTGGCCCACCATGAAGCAAGATGCACAACGCGAGTCTCAGAGCTGTAAGCCGTGCCAGTACTTTGCCCCAGCATCTCATCAACCAGGCGTGGAGTTGTAGATAATGTCAAGCCCTTGCCCCTTCGCGATGTGGGGACTAGATCTATTAGGACCTTTCAAACCAAAAGCGCCTGGTCAACTAGAGTACATCATTGTAGCAGTTGATTATTTCACTAAATGGATCGAAGCCGAAGCTCTCGCGAGCACTACCGTCCCGGCAGTTAAAAAGTTCCTTTGGAGAAACATCATTTGCAGGTATGGCCTCCCTCACGAGATCGTAACCGACAGGGGACCACAATTCAATTCGCCGCAATTGTTTACATGGTGCAGAGACATAGGGATCACTTTGAGGATTGCTTCAGTCGCTCACCCGCATTGCAATGGCCAGGTAGAGGCAGTGAACAAGAGTATTGTCATGGACTTAAAAAGACGGCTAGAAGGCTCCAAAGGCATGTGGGCCGAAGTATTACCCCTAGTACTCTGGGCAAACAGGACCACAGTAAAGAAGGCAACTGGGGAAACACCTTTTGGTCTCGCTTATGGAATAGAGGCCACAGTACCAGTCGAGTTCATTGTGCCCACGGACCGCGTGATTCAGTATAGTCCGGACGACAATGACGAAAAAATGCAGCTAGAGTTGCAAATGCGAGAAGAGACTCGCGACTTGGCCACCATCAGAGCAGCCAATCATAAAGCCGGCGTCGCAAAATATTATAACAAGCACGTAAAGTTGAGGGGATTTGCCAGAGGAGACCTCGTGCTCCGTAGAACAGAAGGGGGAAAGCTCGACCCAAACTGGGAAGGACCTTACATTATAGATCGCGAAGTCGCGCCCGGGGCATATCGCCTCAAGGACCACTCTGGAAATCACATCGCCAACTCCTGGAACGTGATGCGACTTCGTCGTTTCTATGCCTAATCTTCCCATAAAACTCAGGTGCGTACAACAAAATTTTCCCTCATCCTTGGTCACGATACTTATTACGTTAAGACGCGAAAAACATTATTATTGTAGCATGATAAGCACAGGAAGAGCTGTCAGATCGCGTGTCCTGCTTCCAGCTTCCAGGGCTGAGCTAGAAAACTCCCCTTGGTCGCGAAAGTATGGACGGCTCGTGCTTCCAGCTTCCAGGGCTGAGCTAGAAAACTCCCCCTGGTCGCGAAAGCGTAGACGGCTGGGCTGGGCTAAAAAAAACCCCCGGTCGCGTGTCCTGCTTCCAGCTTCCAGGGCTGAGCTAGAAAACTCCCCTTGGTCGCGAAAGTATGGACGGCTCGTGCTTCCAGCTTCCAGGGCTGAGCTAGAAAACTCCCCCTGGTCGCGAAAGCGTAGACGGCTGGGCTGGGCTAAAAAAAAACCCCGGTCGCGTGTCCTGCTTCCAGCTTCCAGGGCTGAGCTAGAAAACTCCCCTTGGTCGCGAAAGTATGGACGGGTTTACATCATGACCCCCGCCTTTCAAAAGTTCTTACTACCTAAGGATAAAAACCGAAAACTAAATGATCCTCTACATGTGCAGTGCTTGGTATCCCACGCGAGAGCAGCACCATGACTAAATGCTCTACAAAGACCAGAAATACTCCGCGACAACCACACCTAGGAAAAGCTATCCTACTGCGCCGCGGCTAACAAAGGCTAAAGACGAACCCCGCGAGTATCAACCGTCACTTAGAGCTCGCGTGTAAAGATCATGCAATAGTTAGCAGAAGAATAGTTTGCAATGCTTACTCTCACAAAATTATGTAACAAGTCAGTTTTGCCTTACTATACAGGATGGACCGTAATTATGACACTTATCTCTTTGCGTTTTCCTTTTTCGCAAACTTACTCATTTTTCCGAAACGCAAAACGGGGGGAACGAGGCGAGATAAGTATATACGAAACAAGCAGACAAAAGCAAAACCAAAAATATAGAAACAGCATAAAGGTCGCGACCATCATACCCACGTTATGTACAAAAGTTGATTACAAAAAGTCACAATTCCTGATACAGAAAACATTGTTCAAAAACACAGACATTACTTAGAAGCAGTCTCAGCAGCAGTCCCCGCGTCCTCTACACTATCCGCATCCAGATCCACGACGTCTCGAACACCAGACACTCGCGAACCTGAGCCCCCCGCTTGATCTAAACAAGAACGCTTGAGCTGAACGGTGTCGAGAAGGGCATCAGACGCGAATACCTTTCTCTTGCGAGGCGAGTGGGCTGGAGAAGGAGGGCTCGGAAGCATGCGAGGAACAGGCTCTGACCTCTCAAGCGGAGGAGGAGCGACCAACTTCGGGAGAGGAGGCCTGAGAACCTGATTCTCTTTGCCCTTAACAATACCTCTCTCAGGCGCGAGACGCGTAATCCCCCAAGCCTCGAGTGGAGTCTCCCCATCGTCAATGAAAGTTCTGGGCAACGGGGGCTGGTACTCAGGAAGGTCAGTGGAAAGCCCGCATAGGTCCTGAGCGTTGAAAGGGAAGTCTTTAACTTTGAACTTTAGCATCTGCATCTTTACCATGCAAAGGAGAAGCGTGTTGGCAGCATTTTTGTAAAAATCGACGCGAGCACGCTGGCGATAACCCCCACAATACTCCTCCACCGCCATGTTCCTCTCATAAGCGATTCTCTCAGACATCGTCGCATGAAGCTTCTCGTTTTCCTGTCTGAGGTCGCTCACTTGCGTATTGTATTCAGTAACGATGTTGACATGGGTGGACCTCTCATACGCAAGCTGGGCTTCCAGCTCCTTTATCCTCGCATCTTTGACTGAAAGGCACGCGAGCTGGCCCTCCATCTCCTTCATCGCCGCCATAGCTCTCGAAAGCTCCTCCTCCAAAGCTTTCTTTTCTCCCATAAGCCTAGACTTGGCCGATCTGTGGGCATCGCGGGTGGACTGATCCTCTTCCCTCAGCTCCTTAAGTTTGTCTTCGGCAGCAAGCACCTTCCGAGTTGCACTCGCGATGATGTTCATCCCCTGCAAAATGAAGAGTTAGAAATACCCCAAGAAAACAAGAAATAGGTAGAAACAGGACTTACGGCAAAAAGAAGTTTGGATAAGCCACCAGGCCTATCCGAAACTTCCTCGTAGAGGCTAGGTTCGGGAGGGAAAACAGTCGGTATCGTCTCAATGAATGCACGCGTCGCGGATAAACTATGAATGAAGGTCGGGTTTGCGACCGAGGTGTTAGTAGGCTCTGGAGAGGAGACAAACTCCACTTCCGTCGTCCTCTTGCGTTTTTTCTCGGAAACTTTCTGTTTCCCCTTATCGCGAGCCGAAAGTACGCGAGACCTCTGGACCAGAGGAGCATCCTCAGAAACGGTCGTCGCAAGCTCCGCTGGTGTTTCCGAAACAGCAGCTGGGGGAGTAGGAGTCGAGCCAGGAACGGATGAAACAATGCGAGCAGGAGTCTCGACGGTTAACATACCCGACTCGTCGAGGACCAACCCCCCCAGATCCGGAAGATCGGCGAACATATCAGCATCTACAAAAGCCACCACAAGTCAGCGGTGTAAATAATAATAATAATAATAGCGAGCGCTGAAACAAAAACGAACAAAAACCTAGGGCATGAGCCTTGAGACTAAGTCCCCTGGCGACCAGTAAACAGTCTGAGATAGTCAGCTCAAAACGTTTTTGAACTGCTTTGTCGGGATAATCCTTGTAATCACGAATGAATTTATCGCGAGTCTCCTTGGGGAAAAAGCATGGGGCCCTTCTCGCAGTAGGCTCGCGTACCTGGACGGAAATTTCAGAACCAGGAGGGGGACAGACCAAAAACCAACAAGTTTTCCACCCCTCGATCTTCGAAGGCAATCGGAAGGCGCTAGGAGTCTTGGCTTGAGCAGTGTAAAACCCATCCTCGCGGGAGTTCTTCTTATACGAATTGATGAGAGCGTAGTGAGGAGTATTAGGAACTATCCCAATGTCCTGACATCGCATGATGTAGACGATCAGAGAACTCCAGAAGTTTGGATGCATCTGGGAAGGGCTGAAGCCTAAATCTGCCATTACTTCAGTCTGGAAGGACGTCCAAGGAAGGCGGAAGCCGGCTTCTAAAGACTGCCTACTCAAGGCGAAGAAAGACCCATACTGGTCGAGGGAAGTGCCTTCAAGATCGGGGAGGGCAAAGACGGTCCCTTCAGGAAAGGGATATCGCGAAGCGAGGCGACGAAGATCGTCAAAGTTAAGACTGCTACGTTGGGCAGTGTTGTGAATTAAGGTGCGAGAATGCGTAATTCTCTTTGTAAGGATACTGACGCGGCCGGGACCCGCGAGAAAGGGTTTCTCTATAACTATATGGGGCAAAGACCCCTTATGAGAGAAAAAGCTGGCAAATTGACCATAATCGGTCTCGGCTCGCTCTTGAATGACGCGAGATGGGAGTCTGGTCTTAGATCTTTTGGGCGTATTCGCTTTGCTCCTCTTAGATTTCCTAGAAACGCGATATCGTCTACGAGAGTCTGGCTCGCGATCACCAGAACCCCCTTCAGATCCGGACGTGGTGCGCCCCGAATACTCAGCCCGAGTTGAGCGTTCATAAAAATCATCGCTACCTGAAAGCAATGGCAAAGTAAGTTTCAGTTTTCCAGGGATGGAAAGAGGGAAAAAAGAACATCAAAATTAGGAGCAACGCGTGTCTAAGGAAACTAACGCGAGGCTATAGAAAGTAAACAAACAAGAAATCCCTGGAAAAGCTGAAACTCAAGAATCAAAAGGGAAGCCAAAACGACATCAGAATGGACCAAGCCCAAGAACACGAAGAACGTCACGAAGGTCGAAAATGGCAGAAATTGACCAAAACACGTTTTTTCCCAAACAAACGCATTGAGAGATAAGAGTCGAAGGGGGAATTCAACACAAAAAACACCCAATGAACAAAAAGTGACCTTCAGAAGCCTCTCAATTCAAAAGGACCGAGCGAAATTTCTGCGAGCGGGAAGAAATTGGGCGACAATGGAAGCTCTGAAAATCAAGAAAACGAAGTAGAAAAAGGAAAAGAGAGCGGAAGACTAACCTGCCATGAAGAATCGACTGAGAACGACGGCGAAGATGGCGATGGAGAAGGAAGGAAAGCACCGGCGAAGAGAGCGGGTTTGAGAGTGTTGCAGAGAAAATGGAGGTTACGGCGGAAGAGGAAAGAGGAAGACGAAGACGAATATATATAAGAAAAATCGGGGGAAAGAGGGTGCAATAATGAGTCAACACGTGGACGACATGCGCTCAGCGCGGGAATTCGGAAAGTTTTTTGAATTCGAAACGTCGCTCAGTGAAAACGAAGCAGAAATACACGCGACCCTATCACGCGATGGGATCGTGCAAGGTCTAAGAGCCATCCTCATATCGAGAACACGACTTCAAGAAGACAGGCCCAAGCCTTCAGCTATTCAGCATGAAAGCTTGGGGGGCTGGATGTTGGAGCCGGTTCTCGATGGGCTCGCGAGGCCCATAGGGAATTGGGTCAGGCCCATGGAACGCGTGCCGGGTCGGTCCAAGAAGTCAGCCCAGAAGAATAAAGCGGCCCATAAACAGGTGAAGCCCAATAAGAGGATACAACGAGACTAAGTATCGAGGGGCAAATCGGTAAAAGACTCGCATGGGCCCCAGTTGATAGTATAAAAACACAACCCAAAGGATAAGGGAGGGGATCCAGTCAGAAGAGAAAAACGCTTCACCTCTCTCTTGACAGTAAGAAAAACACAGGAACAAGCCCAAGCTTCATTCTTTCAAAACGCTCACTTCCTAGAAGAGTTTAGACGTTTAACTCTTGTTTTACCACTCATAGTTTTGCTGTTAAGCTTTTAGTGTTGTTGTGCACGTTTTCTGAGCTGTTTGGTTTTTTATACGCTTAGAACGTGAAGCGTTTTGGTTTACAACACAATCTTCTTCCTTCATGTTGTTTTTTCTTACCTTTGTGTATACTTGCGTTGTTTCGGTGTATCCGGTTTTACGTTAATCCTTTTTATCGGAGCTTAAAGGAAACCGGAGCCGGTTCCCTTCTCGGTTAAGTTACGCAAGTGTCAGAGGTGTCGAGAGTAAGGTTGATCTCGAGGAAGAAGACGACGAAGAATATTATATAAGTTGATTGTCCAGACGCCCTGTATCACGCGAAGTGTTGTGTCGCGTGATCTCAATTTCTGGGCTCCAACACTTCCAAGGTGGTAGTGGAGGCGATCCTATTCAGGGTACAAGGACGGGTTTCAAGGCGTCAACACGTTGGTGGATGTTGGCGGAGGCAAGGGGGACTTAGTCGCGGCGATTGTGGAGGCCAATTGGCCTCGGATTAGAGGCATCAACTTTGATCTAAAACATGTTGTAGAGAATGCACCGACTTATCGTGGTGTAACGCATGTTGGAGGTGACATGTTTGAGTCTATTCCTAGCGCCGATGCAATCATCATGAAGGTAGATCAATACTTACATTCTCTATTTCAACATATTATCTAGGGAATGTAATTAACTAATTATCCCTTATATACGACATTCTGCAAGTAATCACCCCGGTGTTGCACGATTGGATCGACGAGGAATGTGTGAAGATCCTTAAAAGTTGCAAGAGTGCGATCGCGAGTGTGAAGGGGAAGCTCATATTAGTGGAAGTGGTTTTAGAGCCAGAAGGCGATCAAGGAGAATTCGGCGACACAGGCTTCGTCTATGATCTTCTCATGATGGCTCATAGTTCAGGCGGGAGGGAGAGGACTCAACTTGAATGGGTCAAGTTATTGGAAGATGCTGGTTTTGCTCATGCCAAATTCATCCACATTCCTGCTTTGCCCTCCATTATTGAAGCCTATACATCTTGACCACACAAATCATTTTGTTGCACCTTGGATTGAGTTATGTATTGGATATTACTGTGTTATTCCTCTAGGAAATGATCCAGTTATTGTTGCACCTTGGATTGAGTTATGTTTCTCTTCTGTCTCCAAATATCCATTGTTTCCTTAAGCCCAAAAATAAGCAAAGTTAGGTATTTGAATAAGAAACTAGTGTTAGACTGGTATCCTATACTATTTAAAATAAAATATATTCATAATGAAATGTTTGAAACCACCTCAACAATGTTTCAATGAAAAAAATATAAAAATGAATAACAACTTTTAACTAATGTAAATCATAAATTTAGAACACTTCTTTATAAACAATATTTGTTGTGTAGAGGTCGTTTCTATTCTTGTCTAAGATCAGAAGGAAACCTTTCATTATTGTATACCCAACATAAAGCTGACCATAAGTATATACAAGTCTCAGAAGATACAATACTACATGAGATAAGGATTATCCTTGACTTTTATTGCTTGTCATTGAAAAAGACACAATTATAGAAAATTGTCGACGTTGAAGGTTGAATCTGATGGACTCAATAGCATTCAAGGAATGAAAATTATTTGTCCAATATTACGCCCACTGATAGTTTTTGGCTCCATCATTTTTGTTCTCAATCTAATTATTATCAATCTTGTTCCATTGCATAGACTATTAGCTTGGTCTATATTTGGTAGCAACATGACGGGCAAATGTTTCATTTCAGCGGTTCCGGTTCGTTCACGGGCTAAACCCATTCACCTACTTTCTGCTTTAATTTATGATTTGGGACACCAGAACATTTGATGACGTGTAACATATCAGATGAATACATCGACGTGAAATGCTATATGTACTGTAATAGACTTTCTCTTTGTTTTGCTAGAGGTTCGATGCAAAATTTGTTAAAGTCCGATCACACAAAAGAATATTTTTTGTCGGTATTAACACCATGAGATTCAGCCGAATCACATTTCTTTCGACTATGTCCATATCAGGTGATTCTTTTTGAAAATGATATTTAAGTGGATCGCATGTGTCCACTATTATACGCTTGGTAAGGCTAGCCAATCATTCACTCCATCCTAGCTCATTAAGCAAAGAAACACATTTAATTAAGCAATCACCAATTCCACCAAGTCTAATTTCATATTATCTCATGGTTCTAATCAAAATTGTTATGGTTTGAATCTTTCTAAAATATCGTGAGTTTATGTATTCTCACTCTCTTACCCATCCAAAATTAATCTACCCAAAGCACTAGTAGAAAAAACATCTGTTGCAGCCCCCCTGTTGAGGCGGTCACCTTAAAAACTGACGCAAAAAGTCTTATTCTACTATCTGTTGAGGCGGTCAGTCGTTTAGTTCGTTGCAACAGGTACTTTAGAGGCGGGCAAATATCCGTTCGCCTCAAATAATATTTGTGTTTTTTACTTGTTGAGGCGGTCAGTAAGGCGCCCGCCTCAACAGAACCCAAAAATAGAGGCGGGCAGTAAGGCGCCCGCCTCAAATGATGCGACGAAGAGATTAGAGGCGGGCAGTAAGGCGCCCGCCTCAAAATAACACAAACATTAGAGGCGGGCAGTCATGCGCCCGCCTCAACAAATGCTTCAAAAAACTTAGAGGCGGGCAATATGCGCCCGCCTCAACTGCTTCGTCAAAAAGGTTTGCAGTCTCGACTTTTTCATATGCTCTCAAAACTGTCGACTGCGCCTCCTCCTTGCCGCCTCCTCCTCGTCGCTTCCTCCACGCCTCACCGCCTCCTCCTCGTCTCGCCGCCTCCTCCAACTCACCGCCTCCTCCTCGCCTCGCCGCCTCCTCCAATTCTACTTCTACCGCCTCCTCCAACTCACTGCCTCCTCCTCGCCGCTTCCTCCATGCCTCACTGTCGAACACGTCGACTGCTCCTCCTCGTCTCCTGCTCCTCCTCCAGCTGTCGTCCTTGGAGTCATCGAGGTAGGTGAAACTTCCTCCTTCACAAATTGTTTTCGGATTTTGATGTGCAGGAGTTGATTCCTTTTGTGGTATGAATGGTTGATTTTTGTTGTTGTGGGTGATTAGTCCCTTATTTGGTGGAATTTTGATTGATTATGTTGTTTTGGTTCTTTAGGAAATTTTGATGCACTCCAAGTGTTTGGTAAAGTGCCTAGTAGAAAATTTACATGCACTCCAATAGATTATGACTATTGGAACATATAGTACTTGGTAGTTTTACTAGTTCTTGTTAATACCTTTCATGTATGTTTAGGACTATACTCTACCTCTTGTCTATATAGTCAATTCATATAACTAAACTTAATCTTGTGACTTTTTAGCATGACTTGATAAAAATTGTAGGAAAACAAATGAAATATGTCGATGAGTGATTTTAATGAGTTTTGCATTAGATATTTTTTTGTTAGCTAGATATCCAAATAATTTTATTTTATTTCAATGAGTGTTTTCAATGTTATGTATGTATTGGTCTTTCTACAGTTTTCTTCTGTTATTAGAAATGAGTCGTCGTTGGATGTACGGTGATCATACTACAGCTGAATATTTGAGTGGGGTTGGGGAGTTTATTAGATGTGCTTTAGCCAACCAACAGAGTACAAAAGCCGAAAAAATCTATTGTCCCTTCCGTGATTGTAACAATGTAAGGAGGTTAGCAGACATTGATGAGATTGAGGATCATTTATTTCGTCGTGGGTTTAAGCAAGATTATCATGTTTGGTTTTGGCATGGAGAGAAAATACCTGATCGTCCAAGTTCTAGTGTAAACGAATTTGATCTTCAGGTAGACAGTGATGAGAGTGATGATAACATTTCTGAGAATTATGAGATGGATGATGATGATGATGATGATGATGAGCAAGAGGATGAAATGAATGAGATGATGGATGGGGTGAGAGATTGCTTCTGATTTTCTTCTGGCGTGCTTCAGTTTTTCTTCGGTTCTTCCCTTGATTCTGGTTTGTTTCCCATCTTATCTATCATTGAAATATGTTGTGTTGCTAGAATCTTTAATGTATATTTAGTATCTTTAATCTTTATGTATACTCATTGTTTTCTTGCTTATGATGCAGGAGTGTATTTGTCAGTGTTAAAATGAATAACCAAATTGTTGCTGGAAATGATTCGGAAGGTGACAGTGATCCAGTTATTCCTCCTACAACAGGTGACAAATCACTGGATGCTAGCACGATTACAAAGATTGTCCGTGGTCGATCAAAAGGAGTCAAGGCAAAAAAAGCTATGTTCCTTGAGTATAATGAGCTTAATATCCCTGATGGAAAGTGGTCGGCGGAATACGGGAAGCAAGTTGAAACTTGTGCTGCTATAATTAATATTAATGAGAAAGAATACCGAAAGATAGATGAGCAAACAAGGAAGGGGTTTTGGGAGGAGACCAAGGTAAAACGTTGGATATGATTTCACATGTTTTTAATACTATGTTCATAATTTAACAGTTTTTGAAAATTGGCAGCTTTTGTTCCACATTTATGATGATTCGAGTAATTCAAGGGAAAAATATTTTCACCATGGTGTGGCAAAACGATTTCGAGATTTCAAGAGTAAGTTGGTGCGTCGATGGATCACTAAAAAAGAAAAGATGCTGAAGACACAGTCATCCAAGATGCCTTGGGAAGTCTATGACCACATCACAGAGGAAGATTGGAACACATTTGTTCAACAATACTTCATGCCGGAGTCATTGGTAAGTTATTGTTTTTTATACAAATGGTTTCTTATGCATCATGTACAAATCTGTTTTTTGGTGTTGAATTTGGTTTTGAATGGTAATTGAGTTAAATTTTCTTCCAGAAATCATCTTTAACATCCTTTTTGTCAGGCTCGTAGTGAAAAAAGCAAGGAACAGTGCGTCATTCAACAAAAGCCATCATCGCACTGGCCAGAAGGGTTATATAAGAAAACGACATGAATGGATAGACGATGGACGACTTCCACCAGAAGCAGCATTAACTTTCTCAAGTAGTTCCTCGGTGAACTCTTCTGTCACCTCAACGCTAGCTAGAATTAAGAAATTTAGATCAAAGGAGTGGATATTGGCTCATCAAGTTCTAAATAAAGATGGAGAGTGGGAAATTGACCCAAATGATAAGGAAATTGCAGAAATTGCCAAAAAAACTGTAAGAAGTGATATCTAAGTAATGTTTATTTTCTTTGATTATAAATTATGAACTAATTCTTACTTTTCTAATTGACATAGATGGAGTACATTGAAGAAGAAGAAAAAGGTAATCTTGTTTTTGAAGATCAAGAGGATGCCCTCACCAAAGCTATGGGGAAAAAAAGATCAGTGTGGGCGTGTCAAGGCAATGGGTGGAAATGTTTGTCATACAGTTGCTTTTGGTCCGAGAAAGAGACAAAATAAATTTGATCATAGTGAAGCTTCTTCAGATGTAATTGAATCAATTAGAGCTTCAATGAGAAAGGAGTTTGAAGACGACCTAGATAAAATAGTGGAGAAAAGAGTGCAAGAGGCCCTCCAAAAGAAACTAGCCGCCATGGGACATATGGGCCAGTATGCCTCCACTTCCAACCATGTAGATGATCTCCATGGACATGCTGAACATGATTCTGCCCCTCAACCACGCGAGCTAAAGGTACAATTTAGTCTCATGTTGGCTAAAAATAATATATTACATTCTTTTACTTGTAATCAAGTAAATCTTGTTAGAATAATTCACATTAGCTTCATTATATGAAGAGTAGCTAGGAAAGGGTTCCATGTCTATTAAAAAACTGAATCTTGTTAGAGTAATCAAGTGAATCTTGTTATAATCTATTAAATAGAGTATATTTGCATCAATTTCATTATTTATGCAGGAAAGGGTTCCATGTCATCTTGCCCTTGAGGATGAAGTTTCCGGTAACAAAGTCATTGTGGCGGATGGTATGGTACAACCCTCAGATGGTGCATTGACCCAACATTTTAGATTAATGAAGCCTGGTCACTATAAAGTCCAAATTGATTTTGTTTACGAAGGGCATGTTGATGATATTCTTCCGGTACCTACTGGAGATGGTTTAACTAACTTAGGCGGTGCTCAGGGTAGTTTTGTGCAATGGCCAATCCACTTAGTGATTTTAGAAGACGACGAGGTATGAATGTTTTGAACGAATATGATAATGCAAGCATTTGCTACATCTAATTGTCTACTCAATCTTGCTCATGTAATATTTTTGTAGGAGTTCACTCCACGCCTGATAAAGAAGTCTAAGTCTAAGTCACTCCAGGTATATGATTAGCTAGAACTTGTATTTTTTATTCATGACATATGTTCTATTTGCAATTTTTCTTGTTTATTAGTTATGGTAATGCACTGCTGAATGTTGTTCTTATTTTTCTGCATTGTTGTTACAGTTATTCACTTTTTGTGTTGTAATATTTTTGTTCTTATATTTTGTTATTATTTTCATATGCAATGAAGTCTAAGTCAAACAAAGAGGTGGTGGGTAGTTGTGATCGTAAAACTCAAGAGTCAGCCGCCAAAAGCAAGAAAGCGAATTTTGCAAACGATGCAATTCAAGGTCTTGGCCCGCAATGCAAATATTTGCATTTTTTCATCTCTTTAGCTCCCGGCGAAATATACGATAGTACTCCCATCAAGTTGGATGCTTCGATTTGGCATTATTCGCAAGATCAAGATACATACGTAACTGAGTCCGATGTTGAAGAGTTCCTTAGAGGGGCGTGCTTAAACATTTCAGTGATCCAAGTCTACATATTGTAAACATTTTCATCAATCTTTATGTTTTAGTTGTTAATTATTCTTTCTGTGGGATTTTTACTTTATAGATACTAATAGTGTAATCTTGCATATTTTGTAGGTATTTATTGCATGATCACAGCTGGGCATTTAAAAGGTCGTCTCAGATTGGATTCTTATGTCCTGAGACGATGTCAAGCACTAGAATCAAGGTTGATCCTAATGTCCCAACAGAGTATTTAAAAAAGATTTTCGTTGCTGAAATTCAAAAGGAGAAGATGAATGATCCTAGCATAACCAAATGGTTTTTGCTTCCATATAATCAAGAGTAAGTGTGATATAGCAATCCTTGTTTCTTGTTCTGACTACATCTTTTGACTTGTTTTCTGATGTTATACAATATCTTTTATAAATGACGCAGAAATCATTGGATTCTATATGTACTAGACCTACGTAAAGCCATTGTGTATATTTTCGATTCTCTCAAAGAAGCACGCAAAGAGTATGATGTATGGGGCATCTTGAGTTTGTAAGTTTTTTACTTAAAAATTGTCTTTTCAAATATTTACAAAATCAGAAATTTTGACTTGTATGTTGTTTATTTTACAGGACATACCAAGTGTATAAGTTTAATGGTGGGGTGCGTCCGAGTAAAACGACTAATTTCAAGTCTTGGAGACCCATTCATATAGAGGTATCAGGTATACCATCATAAATTACCTTTTTCTTTATTTTTTATATCTATTGATCTTAAAACTAAGACGATGTATTATATTGTTATTTTAGTGCGCTCAACAAAGTGGTGGAACCGAGTGTGGATATTACGTTATGAAGTTCATGTTGGAGATTGTCACGACATATCAAGAGTCTAATGAGCGACTAGATAAGGTAGTTACTTTACCTAGTCCTTTCATTTCATATATGTAAAATCTAATTTTTTTCATGTTAATTACTTCACTAAGACGATGTACTATATGTTTTTGAAGGTCTATGTTCATAGGAGTGCGCCTTATACAAGTGAGGAACTCGATGTTGTTCGTGAGCAATGGGCTAAGTTCTTTACAACCAAATATCTATTAGTTTAAGCGTATGTTTTGGATATTTGAATAATAGGTTTTGTACTTGCATATATTCTGTTGAAACTGAACACATATTGTATGTGAAATGTATCTGCAAGTGGAACTAGACGTTCAGAATGATTGAAACAGGTTGCTTATTATGTTTCGTACAGGCTGGTTACTGTAAATTCAAACCGAATATTTTTAAAAAAAAAACACTTGTTGAGGCGGGCGGAAGAATGACCGCCTCAACAGATTCATCATTTGTCCCATCTGTTGAGGCGGGCGGAAGATTGGACGCTTCAACAGAACACGTTGTTGAGGCGGGCAGAAGGTAGACCGCCTCAACAGACCCCCTCTGTTGAGGCGGTCACCCTTCTGCCCGCCTCAACAGAGGTATAAAACGTTGCACCTGTTGAGGCGGTCACCCGCCCGACCGCCTCAACAGCTCATGACCTATTGCAGCCCCCCCTGTTACAGCGACCCCTGACCGCCTCAACAGGGGGGGTTTTGACCGCCTCAACAGGTGTTTTTTCCACTAGTGAAGGCTCAAAAAGAAAATTAATCCAATACCTTTGAGTAATCTTTATGAATGTGCACGGTAGGGGTTGATACATCATACAATCAGCACCCATGCGAGTCCTTTTTCTCTTCTTGTAAGATTATTATTCTCACTTTATTGTTTATTTCTCATTTTGTATTCTAAATATCAAAGTTGGTAGAGTTGTTAAAATGATGTCTTGTAATATGTCATCAACATACCAAGAAGCCTCAGTTGAGGTTCCTAGATCTATGACAAAACTCAAAATTAAAATTAAGCTGATAACTATAATAGTTTTAAATCTGTTAGTTTCCTTCTCTGTAATCTTCATATCTAGGATGCTTATATATCTTTCCTGATGTCGTCATATGCATAACCTGTGAGACGGATTGTCATGTTTTCTATTAGAAGAGTCAGTGACAATTATAAACTGATGCACATTAACTTAATTATAAACAAATTGGATCACTCCCAATGTCTTTGTTAATGTCAGGAGCAAGTAGTTGATAGGAATTCATGATGTTCTGCAAACATTAAAGTTTTAAAACAGAGTACATTAACGAATTCAACATGTGGTGCAAATTGAAAACTGACACACAAAAAACCTTGGTAGACATCAACTTAAAAACAATGAGTAGGTTAAAAAAATTATGTTGTGCTTCATTCAAAGTAATATCAACAAAGGGAAGTATGTGAAGATTGGATAGAGAGTCCGAAAATCGCTCCTAAATTTAGGATCGTCTCTTTCCTCTAAACTGTTGAATGTATTAATGCAGAAATTAGGGTTTTGATATTCAACTTTGTTTACTTCAGTCATTTTCGGGTTTGTTATTTTTGATATTCAACTTTATTTACCTCAATCGTATTCAGATTTGTTAAGGTTGATATTCAATTTTATTTACCTATATTATATATGCACTAATCGCATTCTCATATGTTTGTGCCTCTGTTCAATCTTGTACAATTATTTGTTAATTTTTATTTAGTTGATATTCGAGTTTATTTTCTGACATATGCAAACTATATTCATCAAAGCATTCGTATTTGAGTTTGTTAACCTGATATTCAGTTTTATTTACGTATTCAGTCATTGTATACGCAAATATGTGTCTCAGTTCAGTCTTATGTGATTATAAGTTCATGTATATGCAATTATAATCAATAATGTTATTTGAATATGAATCAATTACAATCTTAATATCATCATTTAGTTCTTGATAATTGTCATTTTGTGTGTGAATCTAGTATGCTATTATGTAGTTTCATACTTATAGATATCAATATCATCATTTAAAAATATGAATATTGTCTCCTAGATTCACGAACATTGTCGTGCAATATCGTGAATATCATGTCTCATATTGAATCCGAGATTGTGCTTGAATATTTCTCAACCATCCTAAGAGCTTGTGTGTTATTCTGAAAATCACCTAATTAAAACATAAATATTAGTATTAATTTATAATTTTCAAAAATGGTAATCATGAATAGCAAAACAGTAATAACATAATATACTACGTAATCAAAAATATTATCTTATAGAAACGTGAATACTATCATTTATTAATGATTTTCACAAGCTATACTAAGAGCACAATATTACACCTAATTACAAGCAACACGAACCAAAACTAAGGATGAAAACTTACCTTTCGTCCATTGGTAGAACCCGCGAAGGAAGCAGAAACTGACGACTTAGGCTACGATGAAGAGGAGCGCATAAAAAATATCTCCTTCAATTCTTTTCTTTTATATATTCTCTTTCCTATCTTCACTATATTAAACACAAATATAAAATATCAAAAACCTGATATCCGATACGTATACTCATAACTAATACTCCCTTTATCCCAAAAAGATAGTCTTATTTCAACTCGACACATATGCCGAGGAGATATGTTTTCTATTATTAATATCTCTCGTTATATGTTAAAAAAAATTATAATTTTTTGATAATGTCAAAGTGCTTATTGAGACGAATAAAACAAGACCCCACATGACTATGTTTTTTCTTAATATATAAGAGAATTCTACAAGATTCTCTCGATTTGTCTGTAGAATTCTCTCGATTTGTGAATAGTGTCAAAAACTCAAATGAGACTATCTTTTTGGGACGGAAGAAGTATCTAATATATTAATATATGGATATCAATCGGGTCTTATATTTTACCACCCAATTATCTCGCGCTTAATTACTATTTAGCCCATTTTTAAATTATGCAAATTCCGACAAGGCTCTCTCTCTTTAAAAGAAAGATCAATGGTTGTAAATATTAGGGACTAAGATAAGGATGAAACTTAAACCATTGTGAATTTTGATAACTAGAGAAGCACCTAAGTGAATAACGTATTGTCGTTGCGTTTATTTTCTTACTTTTTTTAATTAGATAAGAAACGGGATTTATTCAAGTTGGACAATAATTCCCGATCATCCAAATGAACGATCGACGAATCAAAAGAGGGAAAGTATAAGGCATTCTTATATATTAATTTAATTAGTTGGTGGTTGGGCTGCATTCTATGTGATCTTGTTCGTGTTGGTACGTACACTAATGAAGTGGGATCGATGTTGAGAAATGGTTAGTATTTCCACTTGTCATTTTTTTTCATTTTGCATTCTTGTCATTTTCACAATTGAAAGTGGATTTTGTGTGTGTGGGATGTCGATAAGATGACACCATATTTCTTGCAAGTGTTGTGAGGAACAATTCACGATAAGAGTAGGTAAGCTTATGACTTTTTCTACCAATCAACAAAAGTACGTTCTTGTGGTGGGGGTAAATTTCTTAATGGGTATTTGACTTTAAATACCACAAGAAAATCCCTCTTTGTTTTCTTCCCCTCTTGCTAGCTGCAATAGTGTGTGTGTTTGTATCTAAAGTATAGTATTAGTAGTTTTTTTAATCAGAATTTAGTTTCGTGGTTTTGTAGGTCAAAAACAGCACATGCGATTTGCCTTTCATCGCTTGAATGTGGGATGTTGTGTTGTCATCTCTATCCATTTATCCAACCGAAGTGAGTAGTTTGGATTGTTTTCCTCCCAACGTAAAGGGTAAAAAGTAAAAACCCGTGCATGTATCACACATTCACACCAAAGAAAATAACATACTTTTCATTTTATAATTAAAATCCTTATAATTTCCCTGGAAATTATTAATCATCAGGATTTCATCTTCGCATTATAAAAAATATTAGATATGAATAATGTTTACAATATAAGCGTACAGATTTAATATGTGTATCACTTTATTAAAAATTGTTCATTAAAATATATTTCTATCTAAACTTCCTATAAATTCTTTAAATCTATACATATACTAAAACAAAGCGGTGTTTTGTCACATGTCGCCCTTACATTCAATTCGACAGCTTGAAAAATTCAAGTTCGTGTGTTGCATATGTAAAATAAGTTTCGACAATAAAGATGTTATTATTGGGAAATAAATGATATTGGTTGACGAGAAGATATATTTTTTGAAAAGTTTATTTTTGAGATATTTGAATATTTATTTTATTCTATTCTTCTCTAATATCAAATTTTAGTTTGAGAAACTATATTGGCACATCAATTGTTAAAAATATAAAATAAACTCAATCCATATAGGGCGCAGACACATCAACTAGTATATTAACTAAAAAAGAACAACACATCGAACAACACATCCTTTTAATAAAATTCTAATACACATATAAGTAAGCCTTAATGCACAAACAAATAAGAGTGTGGCACAAATAAGTAACTGAACTATCTTCCAAGACTCGTTAATAACATCGGATGAGTGTTTTGAAATTTTGACTTGGGTGATTACTACAAGAGTTCTGCTTCAAAAATCCAAGCTTGATTAAGATACTCTTATCTGGCTCAAACATATTTTGTAACTTCTAATGCTTGCTTTCTTGCCTTTCGATTTCTTAAGGTTTTTGTGGATCTGCTAAGTGCGTCCAGTGTATATCCTTATTAATATCAAACTAGTTCAGTTTTCCGTGCATCGCACGGGTTTATAAAATATAAATAATTAAATATATTGTTCATTATTCATTAGTATATATGTATTTATTTTATATTGTTAAATCTATACAAAAGATGTAAAATTTTGATCTAACTGATCCAAAAATCTACAAAACCTGAACGATGAGTATCTAAACCGTAAACACCCGATCCGAATACTAATTATTTCATATATTTAATCTCATTTATATTTAATCTTTTAATGCCTTTATTTGAATAATTTTTTTTATTAAATTGCTAATAGAGTAATAAATTTCTACAATAATCATAACAAATAAACATCGTGAACTTGTTGTGTTAACCAAAGCCAAACCCGTCCACTTAAATTCGATTTTGACATAACTCTCAATACCCAAAACAACCTGATCAAATAGAAAAAAGAAATATGAGATATTAGAGTTGAAGACTCTAATTCCGCTAACAAATTATAATAATTTTATTCTCCTTAAATGAATAAATATGTTGTTGATGAATTATAAAAATGTCTCTTATCTTATGGATCAACAATAAAAAACTACTAAACATCAGATTACAAATCAGAAAACATACACAGACATCAACTTTAATGATGAAATTATGTTAATGATTAAAAATATAATACAATTTAAAAATGTAATCTATTTAGAACACACTAATGTTTTATTATCAAATAAAATTAACCAACTTTCCCGCGCCTTTCGTGGGTTTATATATCTCATATAAATCAGTCGTCAAGTAATGTTAATTCTACCTGAAAGTGAAGTTAATAAAAATAATAATATGACCTAGAACAAATTAGTCTACCTGAAAAATGAAGTTACTAAAAATAATAATATGACCTTAAAAAAATAAGTCTTAAAACAGTCACCCTCGTCAACAATAAAAATATTTTGAAACTTAACTACAAGATGTAGGACTTTGATATTAATATTTCTTCGAGATCCATTTATTCTGTAATATTGAAACTCATAAGCTAGTTTTTATAGGATTTTCTGAAGGGGTGTGCAGATTTCAATTTTATATCTTTTTGGCATTTTAGGCCTAACTGAGAAAAGTAAAAGACATGAAGTTACTACAATGTATATATTTTGATTTAAAAACAATTACAATCTAAATAGTGTGATCCTTCAATTTAACTCATAACTGACAATTGAAAACTTCAACCTCTAAATGGTATAGTTCCTAGGTAGAAAAATTTGATGTCTAGGTAGTAGGTATGTATTGAAAAAGTTTACAACATTTTTTTTTAAAAAAACTACCCATATATATAGTCTTATGAATTGACTATTTTTTTTAAATCCAAAATTAGATGTTTAAAAGCATACCTTTAATTAACTTGTCACAAAGTTAATAAGATCAAAAAATAAGAAAATAATATTATATAGCAAAGTACGTAACAAAAGTAGACAAAGAAACAAAATATCTTCTACAACTCATGTAACAAACTTCAAACAATTGGATGCTATAAATTAGGCAACAAAATATAGCAAATTAGCAATTATACTTAGAAAAAGATTAAAACAATTAAAATTTGAAAATTTGAGAATTAATCACAAAATGACACGTATGATAGGCGGGGCCAGAGTGAATGAGAGAGAACTAAATAACTCTGTTTTAATATATATATATATAAGATATAGAAATAACTTCGATTAAAATATTTTACGAAGTTTATTTATCTTATACAAATTTAGTATAACTTTTAAAAATAATTGTTTAATTTAAAAAAAAAATCTAAATAGAAAAAGTAAAAAGATATCAATTCTTTAATATAATTTTTTTGAATTAGTATGATAAATATTTTTATAAAGAGAGTGTTAATCAAGCATTTTTTAAATATTTAAATATATTTCCGTTTAAAGTATTTAAAATTTATAAATTATAAGATAAATTTTCTATATAATTATTAAATAACAGTTTTAAAGGAAATTTGCGGTTTATAGTAAGGCAATACAAAGATTAGAAAATATCGTGTGATTTAAAATATAAAAAAAGGCAATATAGAGATTATGATTAAGGTTTGTCACATGACGATCTAAGAAATTAAAAAAAAAAATTGGAAGACTTGTTGAAAGAGAATATGCCGTGTGGCAGAAAAGGAAGATTGCTTTAATAGTTTAATAGTAGATTTCACAAAATTTAGATATATGTGAATTATTTGCAGAACCATGCTGTTAGTTTTTTATGTTTGCTTTATTGTGAAGCTTTTATCTATGCTTACTTCTTAAAACCGTGTTGTTTGTTAGTTTTTATGTTAAAATTTTTCTATTGTGAAGATTTTATTTCTGCTAGTTCTTATTGTGTCCAATTTTCATTCACCTTCATCAAAGTAAATTAGGAAATCTTTTCATTTAAAAACACGAGGGGCACAAAAAGACACAATCTCCAAACAGTAAATTCCGACAGTATAAAAGCGGATTTTCTCTGATTTGGTGTCGGATGAAGAAAAGGTCTTTTTGAGAAACAATATTCTACTACGGAGTACTACTCATTACAACGTGCGATAATATCAGACTAGTCTCCGCAGTTCGCAAGATTCACGGTTGAGGGACACATTCTGTTTTCCACTTTCTAAAGAAAATACTCTGTAGCTCTTTTTATAACCAACAACAATCTAACTCAATCAGCAAACTCAACAACAATCTCTCCATAGGAGAGTCGTTCATCATATCTTAAGGGCAACACAAACCCGAATTTACATCGTAAATACACAAGTAGAGCAAAATCCCGAACTCGAAACGACAACGAGACATAACAGAGCTCGGAATACAGAAAGAGCTCCAAAAACAAGCTACTTTTCTCCTTCCCATCAACTATCAACAACACCCTCCCAAAGCAAACTCGCCAAATCAAATGATCAAACTTCATCCGTCCAAAACTGAACCGAATTCAACTACTTCCTCATGAAAAAACGGATCTATGCATAATTATCTTTCTGATGCCGGTATTAAGAGAGTTTATATTATATGATCTTCATGTGGGATGTTTTGAAAGTCGCGTTTTCTTTTCAGTGCGGGCACGTGTCACACATGTCGAGCCCCGGTAAAGAAGTTGAAGTCATGGTGCTGGACCCTTAACTGTTTTAGCCATGAATCAGCGACTCCTTGAAAAGACGCTATCCTCTCCTGATCTTGCCCGTCCCTACCCGACACCCACAAGTCGCCTTGCATCTTGTAGGTTGCCAAACCGAAGGGGTGGAGCGGGATTCCTTCCCCTTCTTTTCTCTTCCTCCACATGTCATCTCCTTCTATCTCGTCCTCAACATCCATATCTAGCCAATTATCCAAATAACAAAAAACAAATTATGATTTACACAAGAAGTTGATATTATTTCTAGTTTAATGAAGTTGGTTGTACCTTGAAAGGATGATGAGAGCGTATGGTAGGTGAGGAACCCGGTGTTCAAGTCTTTGATATTTGGCCCCATCGGGATGTGATATATAGGATACCTGCATACGCGGTTGTTATTATATGTCAATGCATTATAAAAATAAGTTAGATAAGATTTAGTTCTTGAGATACTATTATGAAGAGACAGAGATGAAAGCAAAGAAAAATTACCAAGACACAGCCATCCAACTGGCTGGTGACAAATCCACACTCTTCAGTGACATCAACCCAGGGTATCGTCTAGCTAAATCTTGTATCTGTAGAAAATGGAGTAAGAATCATTTAGAAAATGATAGAATAACTGATAGGATTCGTCAAAAGACTTCCAAACTTTGTGCAAAGAAAGGAACCTAAATAATTTTAGCTCTTTTAAGATGCCAGTATAAATCTAAGTGAGTCACATCTGATGTATTCTGCTTATGGAATATGGTTCATCACTAGTTAAGGTTTATGCTAAAACAGTCTTTGATCCTATCCACAAACGAATAAACATGTCAAAAAAATTCATCAAAATATATTGATTCCTCCATCACTTCCATCTAAAGAGAACTGCAAGTTGTAAATGAATCTTAAACCACTACATGATTGATGATCCTCTAATGATAATGAGAATCTAAACCAGTACCTTCTCCATGAGAGGAACTCTTCCATAAGGATTTGAACACTCAAAATACTGACAGTAAATGTATCCAAGTTTCTCACTAAGTCGCCAACCGTTGTCGTTCTCGGACCCGTCCTCTGATGAGCTTCCATCCCATTTGGAGGACAACTTCTCGCTCTCACAATCTTCACTACATGACTCACTATATGAATCCCTTGTTTCTCCATCTCTTGAATCAGTCTCCTCCCTATCAACAGTTTTAAGGATCAATAATTCACAATCTGGTCATTTTTAATGCAGTTTCTAGTAAACCAAGATGAGTTTAATTGTACCTGAGGCTGAAACAATGAGGAGAAGGAGTGCTGGTGAAAATCTGAAGAGCAGAAAGGTAAGGCACATAATACTGAACTAGGGTTTCACCAGAAGAATGGAGATGAATTGGAACACCAGCACCATATGCACTCCATTCATCATAGCAATTCCATAGATCTGACAGTCTGAAGTACTCTACACTCTCCCTCTCCCTTGGATGCCATACCCTGTTCAGATTCCTCATCTCAGACTGCAATCAACAACCATATTACAAATTTAATCGAAATTGATAGAAACCTTCATCAAAATTGAAGAAGAAAAGAGGGGGAAACCAACCTTGGAGAGAAATTCAGAAGGAACAGCAGGAGTTGTGGAATGGAGAAAGCAATCAAGGTTGGAATACATTGATCTTACGGCCGTCGGCATGATTATTCTTTCTTCTCCTAAAAAAGAAAGTGGATGAGGGAATGAGAGAGAAGAAGGCGATATTGTTTCCTTGAGTATGTGACAGTTTCTGGAATCGCAACTTCCACTTTGGAAATAATTATAGAGACCCAAAAGGGGGGCCACAGCGAATTGGAATTGAATTCTTGAGAATCGAGGAAATTTAAGAGGAAGGAGTAATTGAAATGTAAAGTTTGGTGTTGAGGAAACGATCAAAGCATGAGGGGAGGAAGGAAACCCTGGTGTAAAGTTTGGATGGAAATGTGTGGATTAGAATATATGGAAAGGAAAGAAAACGTACAAGGAAAAAGGGTGTGTTTGTTTTCGAAGGAAAGGTTTATGGAGATTGCATTGCAAAGCGTCAAAGGATGAGTTTCTTCTTCTTCCTCGTTGGAGTTTCAGTTTCAGTTTTGATGAGGGAGGAGGAGAGTATTGACAAAAGCTAGAGGCAGGTGGGCAGCTACGAATTAATGCCTTTTTTCATCCAACTCTCACAATTTTCCATTTTAAATGCCTTGATTTTACAGAACTACCCTGCATTTTGGGTAATTTATGTCAAATCGCTCTTTATAAACTTATTAATGCATTTAAAATCCTTTTTTGATGTTTTGTTTTTTTCTGTGATAGAAATTGATGTTTTGGTAAGATACTAGGAAATGAAGATTTAGACTATCAAGAAAAATAGCATCTCTAAATTGAAAATTATTTCGTTATAAAATAAAATAAAATATCTTTTACTAATTAAGACTTATCTGTAGATTTACCCAACTAAAATAACGCGGGGTCTATACGCACTACATTTTGAAACTTTTTGAACTACATTTTCGTACGCCCATTACGTACGCCCATAATGGGCGTACGCCCAAAATTGGCGTACAGTGCAATTTCTCGAGTATATGTATGCATACGTATACGCTAAAAAAATTGAAAATTGGTTTGTACGCCCATTTCCAACGTACCGTAATGATAATTTTTTTTTCCCAAATAAATGAAAAATTAAAAAAAAAAATTAAAGAAACATTTTTTTTCGAAATTTTTTTGTATTGCGATTTTTTTTTAAATTAATTAATTACGTTATTATATAATAACAATAATAGGTCATATATCATATCTGCCTCTTTGCTCATTGATTGCCTAGAGGTTTTGAGTTCGAATCTCAACACTAACATCTCACCTTTTTTATTTTTTGGTAAAAATTGATGAAAAGAGAGGTGGGGGAGAGTCGAACTTGAGACCTCATGGGATATAATGAAGTGAAACCACTAGACTAGGGAATCATATTGATATATTTGTAATATTAATAGTACAAGTTACAATCAAATTTGGGTTCACTTCACTATTTTATTAGAATAACAGATTTTTTGATCTATTTGTAATATTAATAGTACAAGTCTCATATATCAATAGAATTAATTATTTTAATAATTTCGAGAAAAAATATTTATTTAAATAATAATGTGTATCTTATTGGTATTATTTATAATATTAATACTACAAGTGATGATCGAACTTGAATCTACCTCATTTTTTGTTAGAAAAATAGATTTTTTATTTTTTTCCCACATATTTATTGATTTAATTATTTTAATAATTTTGAGGAAAAAGAATTATTCAATCAAGCAGGTGTGTAAGCTTTTTTATATTTATAATATATTTTAAGATAAAAAACTATGATAATCCATATCATTCCCAAAATATTTTCTTTGTATTTCTAATATTGTTATTTAAATAATATATTAATAAATAAATCCTTATTCAATATAAAACAAAATATATTTCAACAAAAACTACAAAATTTATACAATATATGAAAAATGATAAATTATGTTTGAAAAATTTCAACACAAACTTGGATTAAAGATATCAACACCATCGATGGTTAATTATGTTTGAAAAATATAAAACTTAGTCTTATTAAGTAAAACACACTTAAAACGAGTAACGGCACAAAAAATCGAGTAAAACAGACTTAAAACGAGTTGACGCGAAAATCGAGTAAAACAGACTTAAATTGAGTTGGCTGAAAAATCGAGTAAAACCGACTTAAAACGAGCAAATCCGACTTAGGGTATAGGGTATAGGATAGTGGATGTGGATAGTGGATAGTGGATATTGAATGTGGATAGTGGATGTGTTAAATGGATAGTTTGGGCCCAATTCGTTTAAACGCCCTAAAACGATAAAAATTAAAATTTCAAAATTGTAACATGATAGAAAATAAAGGTCATAGTCGTAATCAATTCGCAGAATCGAAAATAAATCATCGAAAACGTCAACGGGCCTAATAAGGCCGAATTGAGATTTAGTGAGGCCCATTATCAAAAAACGACATAAAACGGCTTAATAAGACCTTAAACCGCAAAAAAATTGAAATGTAAAAGTTGTATTTGAGCATTACCAATATGACGGCTTCGTTTTTATAAGAAAATAACAAAATGAACACTTCGAAATATCTAAACAAGCACTTTCACCTAGTAACGAGTTAATCTCAAGTATATAAGTCGTATAGTTTTACTCATATGTGTGTGATATCAGTTCGTTACTCAAATAAACTTTACATAAAACTTTCATTAAATATTATAAAACACTCAAATAATCTAAAATAACGACATTTCACATCTTCGTATTGTCGTTATTGCTTGTTTAATCATATATGTATGCGTATTTCATTAAAACTTTCATTAAATATAGAGTAATCAATCAATAACGACAGTACAAAGATGTGAAATGTCATTATTTTGGATGATTTGAGTGTTTCGTAACATTTAATGAAAGTTTTATATAAAGTTTATTTGAGTAACGAAGTGATATCACACACATATGAGTAAAACTATACGACTTATATACTTGAGATTAACTCGTTACTAGGTGAAAGTGCTTGTTTAGATATTTCGAAGTGTTCATTTTGTTATTTTCTTATAAAAACGAAACCGTCATATTGGTAATGCTCAAATACAACTTTTACATTTCAATTTTTTGCGGTTTAAGGTCTTATTAAGCCGTTTTATGTCGTTTTTTGATAATGGGTCTCACTAAATCTCAATTCGGCCTTATTAGGCCCGTTGACGTTTTCGATTATTTTTTTCCGATTTTGTGAATTGATAACGACTATGGGCTTTATTTTCTATCATGTTACAATTTTGAAATTTTGATTTTTATCGTTTTAAGGCGTTTAAACGAATTGGGCCCAAACTAACCACTTATCACATTCACTATATATCCACATTCACTATCCACTATATCCTATACCCTAAGTTATACCCTATACCCTATACCCTATACTCTATCCATATTTTTTCGATTTTCGCGCCATTAGTCGTTCTAAGTCGGTTTTACTCGATTTTTGCGCCGTTAGTCGTTCTAAGTCGGTTTTACTCGATTTTCGCGCCATTTCTTGCATAACTATTTGTACGTTAAGTATTATGCAAGATTTTATTCATCTTGCATAACTATTTTGAATCGAAAATACGTAAAACTATTATGCAAGATTGGTTGTTAGATGTGTTATATGCAAGATTTTATCCTTATCTTGTCTACAATTCGTTAGAATCCTATCTTGCCACTATATCAATTTTTAGATGTGCTATTTGAAAATATTTTTTAAGTAATTAATTCAATAAATATTTGAGACAAATAAGATACACCTTATTATTTAAGTAATTAATTCAACAAATAATGAGGTAGATTCAAGTTCGATCATCACTTGTAGTATTAATATTACATATATGTCAATAAGATACACCTTATTATTTAAATAATTATTTTTTAGAAATTATTAAAATAATTAATAGTCTATAGATATAGATATTTGAGACCAAGATTAAAAAAACTGTTATTATAATAAAATAATGAGGTGAGCCCAAATTCGATTGTAACTTGTAGTATTAATATTACCAATATATCAATATGATTCATTAGCCTAGTGGTTTCACTTCATTACATGTCCATGAGGTCTCAAGTTCGACTCTCCCCTCCTCTCTTTCCATTATTTTTTACCCAAAAATAAAAAAAAGTGAGATGTTAGTGTTGAGATTCGAACTCAAAACCTCTGAGCAATATATGCAGCTCTTTACCACTAGATCAAAGAGGCAAATGTGAAATATGACCTATTATTGTTATTATATACTAACGTAATTTATTAATTTTTTTAAAAAAATCGTAATAAAAAAAAATTCGAAAAAAAAATGTTGTACGTTTTCCAGCGTACGAAATTGTTTAATTTTTTTTAATTTTTTTTAATTTATTTGGGGAAAAATTATCATTACGGTACGCCCATAATGGGCGTACGAGTTAAAAATTGTATTTCACAACGGCTATTTTCAAACGGCTATATTATTAAAATTTATACTGTACGCCGGTTTTGGGCGTATACATACGACCGTATTCTGTATTTTGCCTCACAATCGATGTTGGAATTTTGAAATGTCCGCTTAAAACGAGCGTACGCCTATTATGGACGTACGAGAATGTATTGTGAAAAGTTGCAAAATATAGTGCGTATAGATTTTGCCTAAAATAAGCGTGTAATTATGTCGGTGTGGAATAAGCAAGTAGTTATCTGTAGAGTAGTTAGAAATAATGGTTGTTTTTGGAGAAGTGGTGGGGCCGCACAAACATGGAAGACTCGACCGCGTCCATTGTGAAATACGGGTTCTTCCTTCCTTCAATTTTTGAAGTTGTCAAATGGTTTATAAACTAATCAACTCCGTTTAGTAGTAAAACAAATACGGTAGATGAGAAGTAGTTAATTATCATAATATTTAATTTCACTATAAAATATTATTTGAATTTTCGGAGTTTATTTTTTGTGATCCAAAATTTCCTAATCCTGTACTTCAAAAATAAACCAATACGGAGTACATTTTAAATGATTAAACTTTAAATGTGATATATTGTTAGTAACTAATGTTGAATGCAATATACTCCCTGTCCCTAAATGATAGTCCCATTTCACTCCGGCACATTTGCCGATGCATGTTTTGTATCGTTAATATCTCTAACTACAAGTTGGTAAAAATTATAAAATTTTGATATTATTGTAGTGCTTATTGAAACGAATCAAACAATATCCCACATGACTATATTTTTTCTTATATATTGAAAGATATTTACAAAATTCTCTTGAATTGTGAATAGTGTCAAAAGCAACAATGAAACTATCATTTAGGGACGAAGGGAGTAAGATCTTGATGAGGTGTCATTTATTGATCGTGACTCAGCATAACTACTAGTGGCCTTAAGTTTGCACCACGATATCAATCATTTACGCTGCGAGGATAAGCTGGAGCCCCATTGCATGTCTAGGCAAAATTATTTCGTTGACTGTTCCTTCACCGCCAATTTTTGAATTTTTTGCATTTAAAACCATTTATGTTCATTTCTATACACGTAAATACTTTATTATTACACGTATAATCAACCACTTGTATCCAAACAAGGTTCTATGAAATTGGGACCTCCACCTATCCCCAAGTAGTATAACTTTTATGTATACTCCTTTCGTTCATATTCATTTCATTTTTCGACATTATTTATGATTTAAATTTTGTTTCCATATTAGATAAAATATGCAAGAAAAAAAATATAGTCATATGGTATCTTGTTTTATTCATTTAATTTACTTTATCATTATTAAAATTTTATAACTTTAATAATTTATGATAAGAGATATTAACGACTTAAAACACACATCGATATATGTATCTGGTCGTGTCCGGACAAAGTGGACGCTATATTATGGGACAGAGGATAACAAAAGATTGGCTTTCATTATGATTATTTACTTTCATTATGATTTGAAATCCATGAATGGTATCCTTTGAAAATTTAAAAACATTGAATGCAATATCTCAAATGATAGGAGGACATAGTCCACGTTTTCATAAAATGCCCACATACAACTTGTACATTCCATTACTTAGATTCATAACAAATTAATAATTTAATGTGAAATAAGTACATTATTCTTGAAAATCCTAACAAATCCTTAATCAAATAAGTAAGTATAGAATAGGAAACATTTTTTTTTGTCAAGAATAGGAAACATGGTAGCACATATAGATGAAACAAACTAAAATTCAATGCATCTCTAAACAATATATTTAATGATATGGAGTATCATTTTGTTGAGATTAAGCTTACTTAAAATTGTCTCTCTAAAACCTATAAACTTATCACAATTAAAAATATATATAATCGTAAACCCAATATATTGGACTCTTTGTAACCCATAAGATTGAAGGTGGTTAATTTTCTTTACATAATTAATAATATTAATGATATTTGGTATAGTCAATGAAAAATAAATCAATAATAAATTTTTTTCTTAATCTAGGTTCTGAGGGCATATGATAAGGTTTTAAATATAATTGTTTTTTTGTGATGAGTTTATAATTTTCTTTCTAAGGACATAGGTTAGAAAGATAGATGATATAATTATTTAAATTTGAAGGAGGTGATACAAGTAATACAACCTATACTCTACGAATGTAATGTAATTTCGCAGATGCATGATGTTTGTCATGGAAGAAGAAATATCTTTGCTTATCATTTATGTGGAATTGTGGATGGATCAACGTTCCGTACATCTTTTATTTCTATGTTAGCGCTTGTATTCTCCAGCCTTCTTTATATTGCTCTTTCAATGTCTCTCATTCTTCTTGATGGACTTTTAGCTATTGGACTTTTGAGTTTAGTAAAACTGGGCCCCCATTGAGGATGAGGCCCACTATTATACATCACGAAGAGAAGATATTTTGTGATTTTCGTTTCCAGAAAAATTTGAAAGATATCATTTGGGGGTAAGCTGGTATCCCCCACACCAGCCTAACAGTAACTGCCGTTGCCGGCCATCTTTTCTTCTCACTCTTTCTCGCCTTTTCAATCAATGCTATTGCTCTCTCCCTCCTCCATCATATCTCATTTCCCCATTGAACACTTCTCTCTTCCTTCAATTTCAGCTATGGAGATCATCTGCAACCTCAATTTCTAACTACAGGTAACTCTCTCTTTCCGGGCCTTCAATTTCCTGCTGTAAGCTCACGAATGTTGTGGGTTCTCTCGCCTTGTGTGTATCCCTCACTTTCTTTCACTCCCCACATTTTTCTCTGCTTTTTTGAGGTGGGGTTATCATTTTAGAGACGCTTTCAATCAATTTTACCTTTTGTTTTCGTTTTTCATTGCCCCCACTTGGACCCCCCTTTACCCACCTTAGTGCTCTGCTCTATCTTTCCTATTCTAGCTTCAAGTTTGAGCTCACCTAGGGTTTTTGCTCGCAAAGCAGAATGCTGAATCCAACATGGTAAGGGATTTTGCTCAACTCATGAAATTTTCCCTAAATTTATTCCGATTATGCCTTCTAATGTTGTAGATCTTTAAGAGTTTTTTTAATTGTAGTTACAGCAGTTTCAATTATTTCATTGTTTGAACTTGAAATCTGTGATGATTGGGCGTGATTTGTTTATTTTACAGTTGTGAATATAAAAATTATGATTTTGACCTTAGATGGGAGAGGAAGGACAGTATGATTAGAACAGTCTGCATTGCATATTCTATTCTTGATTAGGTCCATGTAAACTCAATAAACAAACGTTTTTTTGGCTTTCAAATACTCCGGTAGGATTTATTTAAGTTGTGTATATTTTTAACTTGCAGGCATATTGATTCCCAAAGGGATCACTTGTATAGACAATTGGGAAATTGTCAATAGTCTATGGTTTCAGCTGATACATGCAGCTTCCAGTAAATCCGAGTTTGACCAACATACACCTTTGTTTCTCTGCTGTCCATTGACGGCTGACGTGCTAAAATTTGCAATTTTTTGGAATCACTTTTGTTTGATTTAACCAGTGTCTGCCAAGAACTAATCTATATTTGTTAAGGAAGTTGCCGCAGAATTTGCAAAATCTTGTTTCTTATTCTGTTTGATGAGCTCGTCCTTGGCTCAAGTTTAAACAAAAATGGGGGGCTGTGTTTCAATTAGTGGTCAGAGTGCCTGCAGTAGCCATAGCAATGGAGAGTTGGTTTCTTCAACCTGCTTTGGAAAGAAGACACGCAGGAGGAAGAGAAGCATTAGAACTTTTGCAGATCATGTCACCTCGATGCAGGATTTGTCATCCATTCCCAATCGAATCTTCAGAAATGGGGAGGGTCAGACTTCTTGTATTTTTACTCAACAGGGTCGTAAGGGCATAAATCAGGATTCCATGATTGTATGGGAAGTAAGTCTTGTTCTTCCAACAAAGATGATTGCTTCTCTGTTTCATAAGAGGACCAAAGTCTCTTACTTGAGTGTTCAATTTTTCTACTGTACAGGATTTCATGGAAGATGATGTGACATTTTGTGGCATCTTTGACGGTCATGGACCACATGGCCATCTTGTTTCTCGTAGAGTGAGGGATGCTCTTCCGTTGAAGTTGCTATCATTCTTTAATCAAATCAAGCAAGGTGCTATTTGTAGTAATGTAAATCCTAATTGGGGTGGTGAAGAGGCTGCTGCTGAAGGTGGCTTATGTGAGGATAAGATCACCGAATCTTGGAAGGAAGCTTTTCTTAAAACATACAAGTCAATGGACAAAGAGCTCAATTCCCATCCTAATTTGGACTGTTTTTGCAGTGGTAGCACAGGGGTCACCATTGTGAAACAGGTAAATTACACAAACTCAAGTCTTCTGTAAATTTGTATTTCAAATCCTCTAAAAATCGTCATTCTTTGTTGAATTTTTATTGCAGGGTTCAAATCTTTTTATGGGGAATATTGGGGACTCCCGGGCTATTATGGGATCGAAGGATACAGATGACTCTTTAATAGCAATTCAATTGACAGTTGATCTGAAGCCAGATTTGCCTAGTACGTAAAATGCCTGTGAATTTTTGTATCATTTTTTAATTTTAGATTCTTACTATATATTTTTTGTGGTGATTTCTTGTAGGAGAAATTGAAAGAATAACAGGATGTAAAGGCAGGGTGTTTGCCTTGCAAGATGAGCCTGAGGTTCATAGAGTTTGGTTGCCATTTGATGACGCCCCAGGGTTAGCTATGGCTCGAGCTTTTGGAGATTTTTGTTTAAAGGAGTACGGGGTTATTTCTGTACCTGAATTTGCACACAGAGCACTCACAGAGAAAGATCAGTTCATTGTTCTTGCTTCAGATGGGGTAAGCTATTGTGATTTCCTCCAATGACCCGACCCTCCTACTGAATAGATTATTTTCTGCAATTTTGTCCCGTGGTTAACAAGGGTAACGAAAAATCTAAGATAGAAAGTTTGTTACACTCATATTGATTAAGTTCATATGGTTTGATTAGAACTTCATATTACAATTGAACTAGGAACTTAATTGTCAGAAGTCCCCATCAATTGAAAAAACAAATGACTTGTCCTTATCTCAATGAGATGAGGCTTCATGCAACTTGTGGTTGGAGACTTTTGATAGTGGGAATACCACTTACCCTTTGAACTGGGCGAGTGTTTGACAAGTGACATTTTGTTTATGACTCGTGATATTTGTAACTTGCAATTAGTTCTGTATGACATTTTAAGTGATGTATTTCCCGAAAATCAAAATATATAATTTTGTTCCTAGGAAAGATAAATCATAGCTTTTATGCTAACTGTAGGTTTGGGATGTTTTGAGTAACGAGGAAGTTGTGAAGATAGTGTCCTCAGCTTCAGCCAGATCATCAGCAGCAAGAATCCTGGTGGAATTAGCTGCTCGTGAATGGAAGCTCAAGTACCCAACATCAAAGATGGATGATTGTGCAGTTGTCTGCTTATTTTTGGACGGTAAAATGGACTCAGACTCAGACTATGATGAACAAACCATTCAGGAGAATCCTACTACCGAAAATGAGTCTGATGATGGGGAGGATTCTGAGCCATGTCTTCAGAGGAACGTCACCGTCAGAGAAGCAACGACTCAAAATGATTTGTGCACAAGGTTACCAGCTGATGAGGTGGCAGGAAACCGGGAAACTGTAATGAGAGAGGATCAGAACTGGTGCGGTTTAGAAGGCGTTACACGAGTGAATTCACTTGTCCAACTCCCCAGATTCTCAGATGGAAAGCCAAGCTCTTAACGGTATTTTAAGGCGATCAAAATGATGTCGAACGGGCATGAGATTGCTGTGTGGTTGGCTTAGATGTTCTGTTTTGTTGTAAAATTGTCTGTTAATGGTACACTGCAAGTTGTTGTATAAACCTAAATGTAATATAGCAGTGATATGGGTTAAATTTTCTTCTCTTTAAATAGCTTTTCTTATTACTAGTGTTTTGCCGTCAGAAACAAGCAAAGTGGTAGGTTGGTATTGAAGTATGATGAGGTTCAGCAGTCATAAGTAGTTGGGTTGGTTGAGCAACAAGACTTTTCAACAGTCTCATGTTATCAGAATATGTTCATGAAAACTCAACTCAACTAAATTTTGTATGAAACTACACAGAGAAAAATTATCTTTGTGACACATGTACACATATGAAAGTGTTCACCTAGTTAAACAAAAACTCCAATTCCACTTTATACTTAATTTTGTCATCCTTTCAACTTTTGTGGGTTGGGAATTTTATTTCAGTTTCACTTACTTTGCTCTACTTAATCGACCACAGACCCCAATTATGAAAAGAATTGTTAAACATTAATTTTGGGGTTTATACTTTTATGATGGGTTTATAAATACCAAATTAAGGTCTTAGTTATCTTAAAGTAAGTTAACCTATTATGCACACATTAGAAAGATTGAGAAAAAAGACATCTAAATCAGTGCAGGATACCACATAATCTTCAGAAGGAGTTGGAAGCAACTAGGATCAATATTCCAAGTTAGATGTTCCAGTCCCACACGACGTATATGGACGACATTAGGATTAGAGCAGATCAAGCTGGCTTGCGAGATACACCTGATCCAAGAGCAAGAGAAATTAATGTCCTTAGAGGCAAGGAAATTTACAAGAGTTACATTCATTATATCAAGAGAAAAAACAATGACGAAACTGAAGCAGTTAATAGTATATGAGACCACTAGATCATCACCTTCAAGGCTTCAACAGTAATCTTTTTTGCATCAACCAATATTCTGTCATTGTATCTTTCTTTCTCCTTTTTTTTTTTGTACTTCTTTGAACCCCACCATCCAACATAAACATACTTTTACTAAGAATTCAAACAAAGAGTTAATAGTATATGAGACTAAAAATGTAGGTATGGAGTGAATGAATGAAGTAACAAAGATAAATAGCCGTAGTTTCAGATATAGGAAAAGAGGTGCAAGAAAGCAAATGCCTACCAACCTCTGCACTATGCCACTATATGACTCTTCTACCCAACAAATCAATCTTCAATTTCTAGGTTTTGTATATCCAACAATGGTGGATCGGATGATCACAATTCAATTTTATTTATTTATTATTGTACTTGTATTTCCTACAGCGAGCATATTCCGGTGATGAGTAGGTGTTAGTTGTAGTGTTGTTGGTTGCGTTTGGGACAGCAAATGGTGTTAGCTACTTATGTATCCACATTCAATTTCGCTTGGTTAAAATTTACTCCTAGCTCCCACAGTAATAAAAAAAAATATGCAACCTAATTGTGATACTTTATACCCATATCTTTGTGTTACTTCATTTATTATTGAGCTTTTATAGTACAACTCACAAGTTTCACTAAAATACACGTATTCGTGCTTGAATGGGAAGCTTAAGTACTGTGCCTAGTGCCTACTTAATCAACAAAGTTACTCCTATAATTTAGGACTCTAATTCCGAACTTCCAACGGGGATAGAGCTTAGACGATGACTTTGGACGAGCACACACACGTTGACTCATAGACATAGACGGTGTGGAACACAATGTGTGTCAAAAATTATGTGCATCACCAAAACTGCATGTATCGTCTAAGGTCTGTGTGCATAACTAAACATTTATCCTCACATGATCTTTTCCCGGTCTTCTTACTTTCTATAGGGAAGAAAACATGTTTTTAATTTCATGTCTTTGGTCTTTGTTGTTATAGACCTATTGTTCAAGTGTTCATTAAAAAAACATCAATATCTGATTAAGAAATCTTTCTATTAAAATTGACGTGACTGAATTGATTGGAGGTGAAAACATTAAGAGGTGGACAGATGGATCTGAAGAAGGGAATAATCCTAGATTTAGTATAATAAATAGACACTTTTGAAGAAGACGTAATCCTGATTTAGGATTTCCTTAAATATATGGATATGGTTATACACTAGTTATAGAGAAATTAGATCAGCTGAATCCAACAACAGTCTCTCCTGATACATAGTGACGCAGTAGAAAAACACACACATTCAATAGCCGTTATAGCAGATGCTGAGCTGACAACAAGAGTAAATGATACATCCCCACATGCATCATAAAAGCTCTATCAACCTTGAAAATTCTACCTCCAACACTTTATGAGTTGGCTTGTTTTTGGCTGAATTACGAATAGAACAATTGGCTACATTCGTTCAGCCCGATTAAAAGTTAATTGTGAATTTTTAGTTTTAACAATCCTAAAACTACATCATATTTTGATCACCTCATACGATTGATAAGAATCATCATACGTCAAGATCATGACAACTGTTGACCTACGAAAAGATAGACTCCTCTTAAGATCAACGTTCTTGTACATTAATAGATTTCAAGAGCTCTGAAGAGAACGTTTAAGGGAGTATACTATCATATTCATAGTGTTGAACTAACTGAATAATGAAGCATCAATCCTATTTTAATTATTTTATTTAAAAGTTGTGGATTATTTGGCCTTGACCTTAAATCTTCTACTAAGCATTGGCCTAATCTAAAACTTGTAAACTCAACTTCTTTTGAGTGGGGTTTTGCCAAGTTCCACCCACATATTCACCCCATTGCTACTATTCTAAAGCCACGCCATGAGAAAAATCCTATATATAAGATGCATTTCCTTCCTAGTTCTCATCCTACTACAACACAAAAACATACAATCAAACCACATTCATTTTTCTACTTTACTCCCCCCAAAATGGCACTCAACCCCACATCAATCTCAATCTTCCTCCTACTCACCATCTCCCTTGCATTGGCAGGCGAAACACTAGCCGCTCGTGAAGGACCAACCAAGCTCGACAAGAAAGACGACAAGAAATTGCAAGGCGAAACGCCAACCGCCAATGCAGGAACATCCATGCCCGCCAAGAAAGACGACAAGAAATTGCAAGGTGAAACACCAACCGCCAATGCAGGAACAACCAAGACCACCAAGAAAGATGACAAGAAAGTGCAAGGCGAAACGAAACCTGCAATGAAAGAGGACAAGAAATTGCAAGGCAAAACGCCAACTGCCAATGCAGGAACAACCATGCCCGCCAAGAAAGACGGCAAGAAATTGCAAGGTGAAACACCAAACGCCAATGCAGGAACAACCAAGAAAGATGACAAGAAAGTGCAAGGCGAAACGAAACCTGCAATGAAAGAGGACAAGAAATTGCAAGGCAAAACGCCAACCGCCAATGCAGGAACAACCATGCCCGCCAAGAAAGACGGCAAGAAATTGCAAGGTGAAACACCAAACGCCAATGCAGGAACAACCAAGAAAGATGACAAGAAAGTGCAAGGCGAAACGAAACCTGCAATGAAAGAGGACAAGAAATTGCAAGGCAAAACGCCAACCGCCAATGCAGGAACAACCATGCCCGCCAAGAAAGACGGCAAGAAATTGCAAGGTGAAACACCAAACGCCAATGCAGGAACAACCAAGACCACCAAGAAAGATGACAAGAAAGTGCAAGGCGAAACGAAACCTGCAGCGAAAGAGGACAAGAAAGTGCAAGGCAAAACGCTAGCTGCCAATGCAGGATCAACCAAGCCCGCCAAGAAAGACGACATAAAGAAACCAGACTGTTTCATTGATCCCGATGGTAGCGTGCTCATCCCGGGCATTGGGAGGGTGATGGTACCAGGTAACGGTGTAAGCATTGGCGACGTCTCAGCTAACATCCCTAGGTACGGTGATGCTGGAGCCGGATTTGACCGACAATATGTTCCTGGTAATGACGACACCCTTGTGCCTAACCCGGGAAACGAGGTTCCAATACCTGGCAACGCTTAAACTCGATCAGGCAATAGCTTTACACTCAACATCATTTGTGCCACTTATATATGGCGGTTAATAAGTTATTGTGTCGTGCTCTGTCTTGTTGTCGACTCGTTTTGTTTATGCCTTAGATGTTGAATGTTGTAGTAGAGTATAGAGTGTGCTTGATGATCAAGTCTCATGTACCATTACCTAAATGGAAATTAAATAAATGATTTTTTTTGATGAAGAATAACATATATGGTTAGGATACTAACAGGTTCTAACAACCAGGGAAATATGCCTACATCCCACATGTATAAAGCAAAAAAAAAACTAACTATTTAAAAAGGGACTTGGCTTTTGTGTTTAAATGAGCTTTTGTAGTAATCTCATAACTAAAAATTAGATGGCACCAGCCTTTTTTAATAGACTATTCTGATCATCATATACAGAACAGTGAACCTAACCAGCATGAGAAATATTCAAGGAAAACAAATGTTGTAGGCTGCTGTAATGATTACTTTAGCTGTAATTGGAATGAATTATTGATGTTGTGTTGTAATTACCGAAAGTGCCTTTAAGAGGCAGGTAGTTCAAAGAGAATAAAATTCAATTTTTCCCTGTTCAGGATAGTAAAATTGAATTACAGTTGATAAAATGGTTTTTATTAATTGTGAGAGCTGGAATTACAGACTCATACATACAAGAAGTACATCCCTAAAGACTAGGCTACTCCGTAAGGACTAGGTTGCAGAAACTATACGAGAGATAGTAGAACTTAGTTACAACAGAACTAGACTTTGACAGATATGTACACAATTGTAATTCAATTTTAATTTTCTTAACACCCCCCCTCTCAAGAAAACCTCCCCTTAAGGTTTTTGCGAAATTTAAAATGCCATAAGCTAAATTGACAAATGAATCAAACTTCAACTTTAAGTACCAGAAATGCATAAATTATCTAGCTAAACCGAGAAATGCCTGGTATAAGTGAGGCAAATAAGAAGTGGGGCGCAAAAATTAAAGGTAAGAAACTGAAAGGAGAACAAAATAACATAAATCATCTAGCGAATGATTCTCAAAAGACTTCCACCTTGAGACAAATGCTTGTTTGGCTGAATTGCATTCCAATATTTTATACTTCCGTATACATTCCCATAAGACCTGTATCCAGATTCATTTTCTTGTATCTATTGTGTGACTATATATACATACATGCATTCTTCATTCATTAACACAAACAAGAATGGGTTTTTTTTTTAATATATATTTCTTGATCTCAAGTTGCTCATTGCAGAAACATATAATACCTGTGTGGCTGTGTTGTCTGTTTCTATACGACATTACTGATGCATTATTTGCTGGTGAAAATTCATGGTGATACGTCAAGATCCTTTATTCACTGAGGAGTCTGCTTCTGTCGAAGTGTCTGTTATCCTTGCCTCTGACTTCTCATTTGAATAGCTGCAGGATTATTGAAAAATGGATATTACAAGTACTATTCAGTATCCACAGCTATGATCTGAGAGTTGCATAATGAAATAGATAAAGGGTTCTCACGATGAAAGTATTGTGACCCAAATGAGCTCCACACAGTCAACCCAAAGTAGTCTTTGTTCGACAGGGATCACACCGTACGTGATCAAGTGAGCAAATGGCCATAGTTTCCACCCAGCCTATCAGGCACAGCACAAAACATAAAAGCATTATCCATCGTTTGGTCATCTGCTTAATGCCTTTTAGTAAATCACTAAATCATGAATCTATTAGAAAAAAATCAACACTTTTCCACTAGAATATATCTTGTTTGTAACAAGAAATAACTACTAGTATATACAAATTCTTAGTCAGTTTTCCAAGAGCACAAACAAATTCAAGCATCTTTTTACTACCCACTCAAGTGTCTGTAGTAAGGGTTTTATTTAGCGCATATCCTATGGGTATTCATTTGTGTACTATCTTATTGAGCTCATCAAAGTCATCAACAGTTAGGTATCTCCTAACTCATAAGCTATATAATGTAGCTGATTTTCAAAAGCTATCTTAACGAAGCAGCTTACGTTTATAAGTTGGACTGTGAGGTCTAGGTAATTAATCAATCATTCATGCTACAAGGATATTTGATACACATTAAACTCTTTACTTAATCAACATAATGCAAAGATAAGCTTCTTACAGTCAACATCGGCCAAAAGGTATCCTTCAGTTCTTTAACGATGTTGGCTGGCGTTTCTCTACGCAAGAATCCCAAAAGTGTAAAATAGATGCTATTCCAAATAGCTGACCACACGGTTTGATCAAAGGCAATTTTGACAGGAACAACCCACCAACCTTGGAAAGGAAAAAGAGCCTGAAACAAAACTCATCCAATGAGCTAGAATTAGATAAACAAGAATCCGGAAACAAGAACCCTGCAAAATGTTACCTCGCAAATATGATAATAATAGTGAGAGAGGGAACCATGAAGAGTGAACCCAACAAGGCCTGACCGAAACATGCGAGTTCGATCGAATTCAAAAAGGGGTTTACCCTCAACACACTACACAACCAAAAAACACAATTAGATGTGTGACAACTGCAATTCCATGAACAAGAACAATGGTGACAGTCTGACAGACACTTGAAATAGCATCACATTCTTACTTGTGCAATCCAATCTCCAAGAGTATACACAATCCCACTAATGGCCATCTTGGCCAGAACAGGATTAGTCTTCAGGGCCTGTTCATAGGCTATCCAATTGTGCTCAGGTGCATATCTAAGTATCTCATAAAAAGTCCAGCCCTGAGACAGAATATCCCACAAAGACAAATTGGTAAATTACAGCCCACAAAATCCCATTTGTACTAAAAGCCTGTTAATTTCATCAACAAAAAATACCCCCACAAATTCAAGTGCAGCAAATAACAATTATCAAGCTCTTTTAACTACCCACTAGGAGAACTGAATAATTGTTGAAGAAGAATTGGTAATCAGGGACTCACTTGCCAGTAATCGTGATCAATGAAAAGCAATTTGGTGATGGCAAAAGTACCAGCAGAAAGAACTATGCCAGCATTAATTCCTCTACTAATCAACCTATCAACATCAGAATCAGACGAGAAAGAAAAAGAAGGGTTCGAGTCCTTCGACCCATCAACACCAATTTGTTCATCATCGCGCCTTTCGATTTCGACCACTTTCGTATCCTTGTTATCCTCTGTGACAGCCGCCCCAACAACAAAATTCTGCCTTTTCCGGGAAAATTGAGGGGAGATTTTCAGTAGGTTGGGTGTTTTGGGTGAGCTAGGCTGAAAATTTGCGAAATAATTGGATTTGTTACGAGATTTGGGGAGGGTGTAGAAGTTGTGATGGAGAGGCGTGGAGTTGATTGTTAACATGGCTCTAGAATTTTCGGTCGTTGGAGTTTCGTCTCTGACGTTCGATGCTGCCAATACCTCAAGAGTCGTTCGTAAATACGGTGTTTACATTGGCCGGTTGGTTTTCATTGACACACGACAACAAAAGCCACTTGCAAATACGAAGTTACATCAAATCATCAGCTCTTCAGCCTCTTGACCCTCTTCTAATGAATATACAGGTCGGCACACAAATTTTTACCTTTAAAATCATACTCGTAAAATTTAAGCTAGTTCACACATTCAGACTTAATCCGTTTAATTTTATTATATTTATATATTTTGTATTATTTTTATAAATATATTTATGCAGTAACTTTTTTAAACAAATTAATTATTTAAATATATAAATTTTAACTTTTTTAAACAAATTAATTATTTAAATATATAAATTTTAACATATGTGGTTTAATAACGGAATATGAAAAAAAATATTTATTAATTAGTGATGTTTTAAAATCATTATCATCATAATAACAACCTGCTGAAATATATAAAAGACAACCAACCTGGAGAATCTCAAAACACATACGCATGAAACATATAAAAATCGATAAAGAAAACACGATACAGAAACGAACACAAGAAAATACACTCAAAACATAACTAAAAGACTCAAATTAGGAGATCAAATGAAAGGAAGAGCAACTGACAGAAACGAACAGACGTGAGACGACTACTGTAAGAGCCTAATTAAATGTGATATTTTTTTAATGTATTAACTCAATTCATTAACCTTTCAAAATAAATTCAATGCATTAATTCAACGCATTAACTAAGTACCAATTATATATTGACTAGAAACGAGCCTCCGCGCTACGCGCGGAGAAATTACAGTTTTTAATATGATTTAACGTTGTTTAATAGGCGTCCTAAAATTAGATTGGGCTAATCATATTCACAACCCTTTATGATATAGAATCTAACCTCGACAAAGTAGTCTCTAATCTTTGTTCTATCAAAAAGAAAAGAAAAAAAGTTTAATTAGTGATTATGTTTTTCCTGAATGTTTTATTAATCATTTTAGCAATTGACACACAACTACCTATGAATTCGTCTCTCCCTTTAAAATCATCACATTACCTAATTAGCTCGGGTGCTTTTTTTTTTGCCAAACAATTAGCTCGTGTATTGGTGTTCCTATTTTATTAGGGCTTAAATCAACATACTGAAACCCGTGTACGGGTCTTGCGTAATTATAATTTCTTAAATGTTTCATAATAGATATTGAAATGATATTATATCATATAATCAAATGAGTTTGATGATTTGTACCTCTTCTCTCAATTCGCCAAATTTTTATATCATTTTGTAATATTATTGTAATATACGGGACATAAGTTTTTAAAAATATGATTTTTAATATTCTTGTAATGTACAGGACATAAGTTTTTAAATATATGTTATTTGCGTATGCAATTTCTTCAATGCTCTATATGCTAAATTTTTGTTCAAGTCTTGTTTGCAGTATTATTACCAACTCCACAGATTTTGGTATATAAAATAAGGTAATCTATTTTGATTTATTAATAGCCAAGTTGGTGAATATATGATCTATTTTTCTGTCTATAACTCATTACAATTGAATAAACTCGAGGACCAGTTATTAAATGTCATTTCCCCATTGTATACATTTTTGACGTGTTTACTAAATTATCATGCTTGTTGGAAACTGAGTGTAAATGTTTGAAAACAACATGCTAGCATATTGCAATATGTAATATTGTTTACAATTACTAAAATTAGATGCAAACGGTCTCCGATAAGGGCTCAAAGTTTGGTACTAATGACGAAAAATGTAGTTTAAGATAAGTAAAAAGTAAACACTTCAAGCACAAAGAAATTGAAAGAGGAAAAAATGCATACCATATAGTTCACAACAGATCTCCCTCTTTGTATAAATTTAGTAATTGCAAAAGTTAAATCCTTTTACAAAGACACATGATACATGAATTGAATATAGGGAATTTAGATTCTTTGGTAAGTCGGTCCTCTAAACTCTGTAAACCTGCATATTATTTGTATATATATACTCCATCCGTCCCAAAATATGAGTCTCATTGTACAAAAATATCTTGAATTAAGGCAAATGCTTTAACGTACATAAGTGCATTGGAAATGATGAATGTAAAATATTAAAATAATTCATTAACCAATGGGAGAAGAGTTTACAAATGAAAAGTACATAAGTGCATTGGAAATGATGAATGTAAAATATTAAAATAATATGAGTAAGGGTATAATTGGAAGAAGTTTATGGACAAAAATAGAAATGGGACTAACATTTCGGGACGCCCAAAAAGGAAAATGGGACTCATATTTTGGGACGGAGGGAGTATAATTTACTAAAGCCTTCATGTGTACCTTTGAAAAAAGTTATTGATCTGGCTTTTTACTTTTTATTTTATTAATCTAATGATAAAGTCAATTACTACAAAATCATACCATCCACTCCAAACCTATGTCTACATGAGAGGTTTGTAAGGTCTGTTTTAGTAAACACATAACAGTAAAAGTCGTTGCAAGTATATTAATCTGTCACAATAAGGTCATTAACTATTAAAAATTTTATTTTGAAAAGAATTAAGATTGTCAACAAGAACACTGGAACTTATAACGGGATCAAGAGAGTCATCTTCCTTGCACATTAACCATGGAACACCAATATCTAATCCAACAACAATGTTAGCAGCCCATCTCATGTGATCACAACCTTCTTGTCCAAACATCTTTCTTTGCATTTTATATTTATATTCGATCTGAAAACACAAACTGATAGCACATAATTCAGTTTTTGAAATGAGAAACTCAAATTAATTTGACTAATCTTAATTACAAGAGGTCATGAAAAAAAGAGTCAATGAAAACATACAACATTGAGTGATGTTAAGGCATTGAATTTCATGTGTACAAGAGTGATTGCCATGGAATTTCTTTTTATTATTGCCTTCAAAATGCTCAAAAATTCGATCTAGTTTTGGGCGCATTCTAGTTGCGCCCAAAACTTAACCGGGTTTTAAAAAAAAGGTTTGGGGTGCCAGTTAAAATTTTCCGAGTGCGGGATTTTTCCCCACAATCATACGGTCAAGTATGTGCGCGAGGGGGAGAAAAGACAAGTAGACATCATTCACTGTCATCTATGTAAGAAGAAAATTAACACAGTCAAAATTGAGGTTGATCGGTGAATTTGAAAGGGAGAGTGGGGATCGAGGAATTGGGGGTTATCGACAGTGGCGGATCTAGAAAATTTCTACCGTGGGGGCTCGTATTAGAATTAAGATTATAAATTATGTTCTCTTTTTCTTGAGTATTATCAATTTGATTTAAACATATTCAATATAATATTAACCCACATTTAAATTTTAAATTAATTTAATTTATTTGTGGTAAAATCAATAATAAATATTCTTCTACTTTTTATTCTTGTATCAAATAAATATCTTGTACATAGAAATATCATATAAAAGTTATTCTTTTTCTCTAATATTACCGATATTTAGTGGGTTTGATAGATATTTAAAATATAAAAACTCTATATGTAAAAATTACATTTAGTTTCCTTACATTTTTAATAATCATGTTTCTCTGTTTAACACACCTCTTACTTTTCTTACCAAAACTCAAGAATAAAATAGAAAAAATCTCTATATAACTACTAAAGCAAATTACATTTATTCAATTCTAGCTATGTCACGTGGCATACTCTTCATTCACGCCATCCACCTGTCGTCATTTCATTGGTCACAATTTTTTATAATTTATTGTAATTTTCTCAAAAACAATTAATTAAATTTGGAAAATCGTGTGCAAAAATATTACAAAAAGATTGCTTAAGATCTTTCCGATTACAAAAAGATTTTTATGCGTTAATTTTCTAGATTTTGACCTCCCAATATCCTATTATTTTATTTTACAAATATATATTTTATTTTTATGATATGACATATCACAAAAAGATCGATTTCTTAATAAATAAGAGAAATAATTATATTTTTGTGTTATTGTAGTGTTTTCAATTATATATTTTTATATATGTTGAAATCAATTTATTTAAATTTTAAAAAAATTGACCCATGATAATTTGATCAAATAAGATTTTTGGTATTAAAAATTCATGTATATTCGTTGTTTATTATATTTAAAATGTAAAAACTTAATTATATATCAATATAATTTTAAGATATAAACTTATTTTCATATAAAAGTTTATATTACATAATACTCCTTACTACTAATTCACTATATCGAGTTATATAAACCCGCGCATGGCGCGAGACCTAGTCTAGTTTGTGTATAAAATTAAAAGGCTGAAATGACTTACGTTATATTACATGAAAAATAAAATCAAACCAACTTCATGTAATTCTATTAATTACTTAATAATTAATTACCGTTGTGTAAATTAAATTTAAAAAAAATATATTAAAAAGCTAACGACTTATATGATACTAAACCAGAGGAGTATAATCAGTATATCACATTTTTACTTAAAATTTAAAACAATTGAATCTCTAGTTTGGAAAATTTTAACCGTTGTACAGTTTTACCACGGATCTAATGAAAGAAAAAAAAGGAGGGTGTTTAATTTTTTAGCAAAACACTTCGTTTTGATCTTTTGGACATCTTTTTAAATTAGAAAAAATGGTTGATGTAAATTTATTTAGTGAAATCCTAAATTTATCAATGGAGGGAGCAACATTTATGAGGTACCAATTTCATTCAATTTTGGCATTGGATAGCCAATCTTTATATAGATAAGATATTCAACTTTAGTCGTATTCGGGTTTGTGAATATTGATATTCAACTTTATTTACCTCAATCGTATTCGGGGTTGTTAAGGTTGATATTCAACTTTATTTTACCTATATTATATATGCACTAATCACATTCTTATATATTTGTGCATCTGCTCAATCTTTTACGATTATTTGTTCATGTTTATTTAGTTGATATTCAAGTTTATTTCCTGACATATGCAAACTATATTCATCAATGCAGTTGTATTTGGGTTTGTTAACCTAATATTGAGTTTTATTTACTTACGTATTCAGTCATTGCATTCGCAAATATGTGTCTCAGTTCAGTCTTATGTGATGATAAATTCATGTTTATGCAATTATAATCAATAATGTATTTTAAATATGAATCAAGTACAATCTGAATAGCACCTTTTGGTTCTTGATAATTGTCATTTTTGTATGAATCTAGTATGCTATTATGTAATTTCATATAGATATCAATATCATCACTTAAAAATATGAATACCATCTCCTAGATACATAAACATTGTCATGCAAAGTCGTGAATATCATGTCTCGTATTGGATCTGACCTTGTGCTTGAATCATTCTCAACCATTCCAAGAGTGTTATCCTGAATATCACCTAATTAAAACATAAATATTAGTATTTATTTATAATTTTTAAAAATGGTAATCATGAATAGAAAAACTCTCATAACAGAATATACTACGTAATAAAAAATAGGATCCAATTCCGGTGAGGATGCTCTCTTAGAGTAGGAATAAGGATCCACTTCATCCTACGAATGGAGTAGATCCAAGGGCTAGCAACTAGGAGTGTAGAGTGGTGGTCCCCACACTTAATTAAATCTTCTCCTTCCTCCGCATCTCCTAACAAATACGATCCAAATGAAACCTCTGCCGTCGTCGTCGCCGCCTCCACCTACAAAAGCTTCTCTGTCCGAATCAACCACCACGCCTCGCCACCGTCTGGTCTTGCCGGAGCGCATTGACTAGAAACTACTCGCCACCGTCTTGTTTACGCCGGAGCGCATCGCCTAGAAGCTATTCGTCGTCGGAGAAGAAGAGATCGTTCACCAAGAAATGTTCTCCTATATACTCTAGACGCGTTTATTGTATCAAAATTAAGATAACTTGCAATGATCATTGTATATCTCATTAGATTTGAAATACAACAAGCAATTGATTACTGGTTTTCTTCTCACTTTATGTTTTCTGGAAGTTATTATTAAATCTCCATTATTTTTTTATGTGCAAGCTTGATTAATGGAATAAATGATAGGTGCATCAACGTTAAATGACAGGTGCACCAGTGGTAAAGTAAATGTGCATCAGTGATAAATGATCGGTGCATCAATGGTTAAGTAAGTGAAAGGATAAGTACATTGCATCGGTGGTAAAGTAAAGGTGCATTAGTGATAAAGTAAATGTGCATTAGTGGTAAAGTAAAGGTGCATCAGTGATTAAGTAAATGTGCATGAGTGGTAAAAGTGTGGGTGCATCACTGATAATGTAAAGGTGCACCACTGGTAAGGTAAAAGTGCATCAATGATTAAGTAAAAGGTGCATCACTGGTTAAGTAAAAGGTGCATCACTGGTTAAGTAAAAGATAAGTGCATCACTGGTAAATGATAAGTGCATCACTGGTAAATGATAGGTACATCACTGGTAAAGGATAAGTGCATCACTGGTAAAGGATAGGTGCATCACTGGTAAATGATAAGATAGGTGCATCAGTGGTTAAGTAAAGGTGCATCACTGACTGACTTTGATTTTAAAGCTTGAAAGTAATGATTGTATATAATAATTTATATATGTGCATCAATGGTTAAGTAAATGTGCATCACTTGTAATTGTAGGTGCATCACTGGTTGATTTTGATTTTAAAGCTTGAAAATAATGATTGTATATAATAAATTGAGATTAGACAAATGATGCATATAGGCATATGAGAGAGATGAGTGAAGCTAAAGAGAATTATATATGTTTCGTTGTTTAAAGCGAGAGGAGGCCATGGAGGATGATTATCCTCTATCGAATTTTCGCTGCTTTCCTTCTTCTATGGAGAACGAATTCGTCAATTCGAGCGATGTGATGGAGAGATTTATGGAGGAACATGCCGGCGACCAGAAGACGTCGGGAGAGAGCGGCTGAATTTTATCGTTGAAAGAGAAAGGGAAGGGAAAGAGAAAGAGAAAGAGAAAGGGAGAAAATAGACGGACGAGATTAAAACATCACTTATGACACGGAGGGTGGAGATTGATCCTCACTCCTTCTTTGTGAATGCATCCCCACCCACCGGATCTTTTCCCTAAAAAATATCATCTACCTTGACTATCCTGCATATTATAAAAAAGATAGTAAAATTTTAAAATATAAATTCTATATATATTTTTTATTTTTTTTAAAATTATTCCGGTTTAGGGTCAAATCGGAACCGAAACCGGTTTAAAAACCGACAGTTTTCCGGTCAAAACCGAAACCGAAACCGGCCCGACTATACCGCCCTCTTGCCGATTTAAGTTCAGGTTCAAGTATATGTTGAACCTTAAACCGGCGGTTCATGAACCGAAACCGACGGTTTACGAACCGGCAACCCCTCTAATCTAACCCAATCCATCTACTATATACAATGTTAGACCTGAAGCCATGTCTTCACAAAAAATTGCGCCATTTGACACAATTTGAGTGGAGACATGCTTCAAGGTTTTTCATTGTTTTTTATTGCAGAAAATTATAAGAACCCACTCCGTCCACTAAAACCACTCCTCCACTAAGCCAATACAAATTCTAGCCCACTTAGCCCACTCATCAGATAGGTTATAAGGTTTAATTTTGCCGTCATTCAAAATTGCATGTGGCTGATTTCCACGACTTCAAATCATGAACGCAAAATCGAGGACGGTTATGAAGCTGAAGATGGCGCTGAACTGCCAAAAATTGAAGCAAAGGTGAAAGCTCTTAAATCTAAAAGCTTCAATTTCTTTCTTCTAATCTGCTGAGGTTTCGAATGAGGCAAAGGAGCCAATTTGTATGTTGCGGGTGAAAAATTTCATCTCATTTTAATCCTCACATAGCTTGACTCGTGTTCTGTATCTGCAGGAAAGTCAAACAGTAAATTGCACTACATTTTGATTCTTATTTCTGGGTTAGGTATGAAGGAGTGTTACTCTCATTATTTTAAGAAGGTTGGCTTTGCATATATTGTTCACCAATCACATGTTAAGTTGGCTGAGATTCTACAATTGCTGACATTGTTGGATTTATATTAGGTGGCTTTGAAGTTTGAACACAGAACTAGCAAAGGTTGTAATTATGGCCCCCCACATGAATGGGCAGTTTACAAGTATGTGTCTTTTGAATTATGATGCAGTTGTACAAACCTTCCGAATTTTTAATCTTTTTATGATATATGCTATTGTGACATTCATGAACTACACCGTTTGTGGCAGTGTACTTGGTGGAAGTCACGGTGTGCCACAGGCACATTTCAAAGGTCGGCAAGGTGACTTCTACATCATGGTTGTATTGTAACTTGTACTCTCTGTCTCATATTATAGATCACGTTTTCCATTTTGGGCGTCCCAAAATATAAATTCTATTTTCTTTTTTTATCTTTTGTCTTATTATCAATATCACATCAATTTACACTCTCTTTCCTCCTTTTTACATTAAAACTCACACCAATTCACCTTTTTATCTTCTCTTTCCTACATAAAAATCCACACCCACTCACAATCTCTCTCCTCTCCACTTTTCTTTCTCTCTTTCTTAATTTACCTCGATAACAACAAACGAGATCTATAATATGGGACGGAGGGAATATAATTTACTTTCATTCTAACATTTGATAATTGACTACATACTAGATTTTGTGGTACAACATCATCCATGAAGGAACAAGGCGAAACTCGGTGCACCAAAGCAACCACAGACAAATCTCTAGAGAATGGTTATGCCTCAGCTCATGTTACTGGCAAAGGTAAGCTGTCAACTATGCTTGATCAGATTCTAACATGAAATTTTTATGTCATAATAATTTAACAAAAAGTTTATTAACATAAACCTGAAGATCCATGGCAGCAAGTTGGGCTACTGCCATTCAGCCTTCAACGTCGACAATTTTCTATAATTGTCTCATTTGCCATAACAATTAATAAAAGTCAAGGACAATCTCTATCTCAAGTGAGACTATATCTTTCAAGGTCTGTATTCACGCACGGACAACTTTATGTTGGTTTATCTCAGGTTACCAGCATGGAAGGCTTGAAGGTGTTGATCTTAGACAAAAATGAAAATATCGTCTCACATACAACAAATGTGGTTTATAAAGAAGTGCTCCAAAACATTTGATGTAATATGTTCTTAATCTTTATTGGATATTTCAATAATGTAATTTTCATCATTAGAAATAAAACAAATAAAAAATTTGATATTATTATCTACTGAATGATAACATATTTATAAACTGCTATGTTGCATAATAATTAGAGGAATTTGCGCCAAACCACCCGTTATTTGGGGTATTTTGCACGGAACCACCCCTTATATCAAATTTTGCACCGAACCACCCCTATATCTACTTCTGTTAACATTTTACCACCCTTCTAAATTTTCCGTCTGATTATCCGTTAAATTATGGAAATTACGTTTTTACCCTCACTTATTTTATAAAAATGAGGGCAAATTTGTAATTCCCCTTCACCACGATATATTCATCATCTCGTCTGCAATGTTCATCTTCTCAGATTGGAGGGCGATGGCGATGAGGGAGACGATGGCGATGGCGATTTCGATGGCGATTTGAACGGGCGATTTGAAGAGGCGATTGGGAGGCGATTGAAGAGGCCAAGGAGACTCGTGAGGAAAGGCGGTTGAATAGCGTAGATTTTCGACGACGAAGGAGACTCGCGAGGAAAGGTAGGTCTATTACGGTTCTTTGCTAAAGTTAGGGTTCTGTAATTGGGGGTTTGCAAAATTAGGGTTGTAATGATGATTTGATTTAAGGGTTACGGTTTCGAATTGAGTTTTGTTTTTCTGAAATTGGGGGTTAGGGTTAGGGTTAGGGTTTGGAATTTACGGTTTTTATTCTGAAATTGGGGGTTTCGAATTGGGGATTTTAATTCTGTAATGATTTTAGGGTTAGGGTTTCGAATTGGGGCTTTCTTTTCTATTCTGTAATGATTTTAGGGTTAGGGTTTCGAATTGGGGCTTTCTTTTCTATTCTGTAATGATTTTAGGGTTAGGGTTTCGAATTGGGGATTTTCTGTAGTGGAAATTAATTGGAATTTTTTGTTGTAGGAAATGTCAAGTGGATCATCCTTGTATTGTAATGAGGGGATGCTTTGTCATTGCAATGTAAGGCCTACTATCTATACAGCTCACACAACAAATAATTATGGCAGAAGATTCCTTGGTTGTACATTGTATAAACCAAAAGTCTCCAAAGGATGTAAGTTTTTTCAGTGGATTGATCCTCCATTTCAAGCAGATGCAACAAGTATTATCGATGCCTTGGTTATTGAGAAGAAGGATTTGTTAGAAAAAAACATGAAGCTTGAAGTAGCATTGAAGGCAAAAGAAATGGAGTTAGGAAGTGTGCAGTGTAGATGTAGGTTAGAGCTTGTGGTTGTAGTAGCCTTATTTGTGTTTGGTATGGTGGCTGTCAAATGGAGTTAGGACAGTATGTTAGCTTCTTGAGTTGTATCCCATTTTCAGTTGTTATGACAGTTGGCTTGTAATGACATTTTGTATCACATTTTGGGTTTTTATTACAGTAGCATATTAAAACAGTTTTGGAAAACAGTATGTTAGCTTCTTGAGTTGGCTTGTAATGACATGTTTGCTGTGTCATGCTTGTTTGAGCACTATGGCAGTAGCATATTAAAACAGAAAACACTTCCACATTAAAACATAGCCATAGTACACATTACAAGAAGCAAATAGAACAGAAACACACAGCAAACAGAAGCAAAACACAGCAAACATAGCCAGTTGTTATGGCAGTAGCATGCATGAAATGAACTTAACAGAAATAGACGACATCACTTCCATAGTTATAGACTTGAACATCATAGACGATATCACTTCCATCACTTTCGAGTTCGAAGAGACAATCATCATCAACCTTGAGTTTATGTGCCTCAACGAATGCCCTCCAACCCTTTCCTAAGCGGTAAGCGTCGTTGGTATGCTTGAGAGTGACTTCCCAAGTTTTGTCTCGAACCTTAAGGGTGATAGGACAATCTTTGTATGCCTTCAAATATTTGTCACCATGGACTGTTGGGAGAATCTGCAGCATTGTAATCATAACATTTAAATGGGTACATTTGATCATAAAAACCAAGAAAAGACGAGTGAACTTACGAGACGACAATCCCCCTCTACATAGCTTTTCTTCATTGCGACAAAGAAGCTCTTATGATCAAAAGAGTTGTCAAGTTCGCCGTTGGATGATGAGTCCAACACAATCACCTCAACATCGGCCATTGTGGGTTTCGAATTGGGGAAGGAAGTGATTTTTTGGAGGATGAAATGAGAAGTAGATTTGGTGGGTGTTAAATGGAAGTTGTTATGCTTTATATAGAGGAGTATGTTTGACCATTTTTTTTAAGAGGAACCGATGCATGTATGCATTGTGCATTGTGCATTGTGTTTGCTTGTCAAAACAAGCAAAGCAATAAATTCTCTGCTGCTTCCAAACTGATACAAATGCATGACTACAAAAGTGTTTGACCAAGCAAAGCAATAAATTTATGGCCATTGTTTGACCAGCTTCAAACGTTACAAAACAGTACAAAGTGTTTAGTCAGATGTTTCAAAAGCTGCTTCCAAACTTACAAAGTGTTTCAAAAGAATTCATCACCATTACAACCTAAGTTTTAAAGAAGCAGTAACACATAATAACACCAAAAAGAGATACTTCTTCACCATTACTTCTTAGACGTTCCTCCTATATGTTGATGCAGTTTTTCTGATGTTGTACTTCTTCAATGTCAGAGCTCTGAGATGTCCATGTTGACTGGATTCATTGTCCTGTTCAAACATATAGAGAAATCATCACCATTAAATCGACATTCATATGAGATTAAACCAGTTAAAAATGACAATAACATGAGCCTTACCACAACAGAACTTTGTGTTTGTGAAGCTTGAGTTATGACCACATTCTCATCAGCTTGGTTCAAGGAATGGGCAATCATAGCATCCTGTAAAATGGAGACCCTTGTTTTGAGTAAACTGGACCAACAAGGAATGAAGAATTAGAATGAAGAGAAATAATCAAATACCACATCATAATCTTCTTGAGTTGCCCCCTGCACACTATCATCTCCAAACTCAGCTGTTCCAAAACTGTGCACCTAATCATTAAAAAATACAAAAAACTTCATCATTTGTTAAACAAACTCCAAAACTAACATTTGTAAACACCAAACCTGTTTTCTGATGTACTTCCTCTTCTTAGGTTGTACAAGCATAGTTGTTTTACTTGGAGGTCTTCCACCTCTTTTAGGATTCCTTGTTGGTTCATTTGTTTTGGTGGGATTTGTACAAGATTTTCTTGTGTGACCTTCTATCCCACAGTTGCCACACTTGTTTTTCCCAATCCTCAGCCTAGTTTTTTTGGTAGATTGCACCTCACCAGGTTCCTTTCTTCTAGCATTTTTCTTAGGCCTTCCAGCTTGCACAACAAGTTTAGGAGGTAGTAGTGGTTGCTCACCAGTTTTTAGCCACTGATCCTCTCCAGGAACTGGCAGAACTGAGCCTTCATACACTCTCAAATATGTTTCTTTGGTGTAGTAGTTATCCACAAAGTCTTCCAGTACTAGTCTTCTCTTCAGAATGCAACATATAGCATGTGTGCATGGCAATCCTGTTAAATCCCATAGGTTGCAACCACAACTTCTCTGCTGCAAGTCAACTACATATGTCTTTCCAGCTTCATCAACCTCATACAAGTCTCCATCCCCAAAACACTTACAACTACATGCACTATCTGCTCTTCTAGTGTTCAATTTCTTTGTGACTTCAGGTGTTAAGTTCCCCTGGTGAGCTCTCATCTTGTTCCTCTTGCTAATGAACATTTTCATTAGCGTCCTCCTTATCCACTCACACATAGATAGAATTGGCATCTCTCTGGCTTCCAAGATACAACTGTTGAAGGACTCACAACCATTATTCAGAAGCATATTTGATTTGCTGTAGTACCTGAATGCATGTAGAGACCATTTTCTTGGGTCTTTTCCAATTAGGTAGTCATGTGCATTAACATTCATCTCCTTGATCACCCCCATGGCCTTCTCAAAATCAGGTGTAGTTGCAGCTCTTGCTGCTGCCCATACATCATCCTTAAATGATTGTCCAGGCCACTTTTTCTTAAAGTTGTTATGCATATGCCTAACACAATGCCTTACATCTGCATGGGGAGCAGCCATGTGCAATGCTTCAATCAAACCCTACACATAATACAAGGAAATGTTAGCAATCCAATGAAATGATACCATACAAAAAAATGACCCAAGGGTAAGAGATTGTGACCTTCTGTCTGTCTGAAATGAATGTCATTGGTCTTCCTCCAATATCATTAAGCAAGCACTCTAAAAACCAAACCCAAGTCTCCTTTGTTTCTGACTCGCACACTGCAAATGCTATTGGAAAAATGTTGTCATTCCCATCTTGTGCTACATCAGTAAGAACTTGTCCAGTATATGCCCCTTTCAGATGACAGCCATCAAGACCTACTATAGGCCTACATCCAGCAATGAATCCTTTCTTACAAGCATCAAGACACACATACATCCTCTGGAACAAAGGCATCTCTATACTCTCTTGCTTCACATACACTGAGCTACCCGGATTCCTCTGTAATATAGTGGCAGCATAATCTCTAACCCTTGCATATTGTTCAGGTGCATACCCCTGAGTCATGAATATGGCCCTCACCCTAGCTCTCCAAGCTTGGTGGTAGTTGATGGTAACACTATAATCTCTCTTGACAGTTTGGATGAAGTTTCTTATTCTCCAATGTGGGTCATCTCTATAATGTTCCAAATACTTCTCAGCCAACCATATAGAAGTCACCTTTGTGTTTTGGTCTTGTCATCCACATTGGTGTTCAGGATTGAAAGACTTCAACTGAAAGCTGCCATCTGACCCCATTCTTCTAGCACAGGCTTTGAACCCACACAGATTATCCTTGCACACACACCTTTTCCTGCCGTGTTGAACCAAACAATTGCATTTATTCATGCAATAAGTTGAAACCTTCTTGTTATCATTGTGCAAGTAGTAGTAATCAAAACCAGATTGCACTGCAAACTGTCTTAGTGCTTTCCTAAATATTTCATTTGAGGCAAATTTCATTCCATTCTTGAAACATATCTTATTCTTGAAATCAACAAGAGGATTGAAAACAGGGTACCTTACACTGTTATGAGCTTCATCTGAATCACTTAGACTCCTGAAATCCTCACCATCAACTATAACATCAAAAACATCCTCCAGAACTTGATTCCCATCTTCCAGGAGCAGATTCTCATCAATCACATCATTGTCAACATTCTTATGAAAAATAATGTCATCAGCTTCTGAGCCTTCACCTACACCTTCACCTTCTGATGATTCAGCAAAAACAACTGCAGGAGGAACTACCTCTTCATCACTTGATGAGCTCTCTGTCTCTGAACCAAGTATTTCTCCTTCATCTGACTCACCTATTCCACTATCTGAGACACCTTCAACCACTCCATCATTTTTGTGACCTAACAACCCTTGTGCAGATTTTGTGGTAGGTAGAGTCCCTTGTGCAGAAATAGGGTTTTGGAAGCCTTTAATGCTGCTGGTGGTAGATACAACTGATTGGGAATAGTTGTGGGTAAGTTTCTTAGACTTAGATGGGCCTAAAACTATGGGCTTCAACACTTTTAATGGCCTACTCAGCTTAGAACTGCTTGACCCACTCAACAAAGAACAAGGACTTAGTTCATTTCCCCTCACAACATAAACACATAGCTTTCCATTCCCAGCTGAATTGCAAAATTCTATTATATCCTTATCTCCTACAATCTGTCTCAACCCTTGTTGCAATGTCTTTCCAGATAAACAGAACCACAACTCTCTAACATTGTCAACAGAAATATCCTTTAGAAATGCTTCTAACTCAATCTTAGACAGCAAATCAGGATCAATTCTATGCATCAGATAAACTCGGTTTCTGTTGTATGTAAGTCTATTACCACCCAAATAAAACAAGCCATCATACAAGAATTCCAAAGTTAAACTCATCTGTAAACATAAGAATATTTAATGTGTCAAAAAATATTTTTAAATCAGAAAGTGGATAGTTGGGAGAATCTGTCAAAAAAACAGCAAGTAATGTATGGGCCACCACCATTTTTATACTACTACTCATCACAAGCTTCAAAAGCAAAGGAATATTGTCACATGCAATGAATTGAAAAGCACATCTGTTTTTATACAGTAAACATGTCAAAGTTGTCACGAGCCTTCGATTACAGTGTCGTCCATTCAATATCACGAATCCATTCTCAAGAAAACCAAAACCCAACAACTCCACTGAGAAAAACTAACCCTAAATCGAGAAAAACTAACCCTAAATCGAGAAACTCATACCTTGCTTTTGTTCGCACCCACAGCAAGCACTCCTCCTCCTCTTTGTTCAGCACTTCAGATGGATGAACCTTCCTCCTCAAACAGCCTCCAGTTGAACCTTCCTCTTCGTCTCCCTTCTTCGACTGCGTGTCCCTTCTTCGAGTGTGTCTCCCTCAAACAGCCTCCAGTTTGTAGTTCGCCATCGTCATCGCCATCGCCATCGCCATCTCCATCGAAGAAAATCTGAGATGAACATTGCAGACGAGATGATGAATATATCGTGGTGAAGGGGAATTACAAATTTGCCCTCATTTTTATAAAATAAGTGAGGGTAAAAACGTAATTTTCATAATTTAACGGATAATCAGACGGAAAATTTAGACGGGTGGTAAAATATTAACAGAAGTAGATATAAGGGTGGTTCGGTGCAAAATTTGATATAAGGGGTGGTTCCGTACAAAATACCCCAAATAACGGGTGATTTGGCGCAAATTCCTCTAATAATTAATCAACCCCGTACCCGTACCGAGTATTCTTAACAGTGAAGGAATTGTTTTGCCGGTGAATCTATTCTTTAACCTAGCCTTTACTGGAAGCACCCATCTCGTATGAATCTAGCCTATAATAAAATTTTCAACAGATAGAAATAACAAAATATTATTTGCGAATCTCTTCGATACATCAAATTCCACCGGTGACTGCCATCTCTCTATCTGTCTTCTGTGTATTCGCTTCCTTTTTTTGTCCATAACCACTCACCTTCCTTCCTCTCCTTCGCTAGATCTCATTCTCTTTACGCGTTCTCACTGCTGTCAAGGTATTAACCTCTGTTCTCCATCGAATTTCTGAAACTCACACTTCTGCTAAAAAGAACCTAGATCTACAATCCATTCACACATTTTGTTCCTTCCTTCAATCTGTTTTACATACAGGTTTTGCTGCAGCGCTAGTGTTTGTCTGTGATTTGCCATCAAGAACTAGCAGAAGCAGTAATGGCGGCACAATGGAGACCGTTTGCGGCTTTCCTGCTCCTATTCCTCACTCTAAACTCCGCTTTCGCTTCAGATCTGCCGAATTCCTCTCCATCTCCAGCACCAGAAGCTGCCGCTGATTTAAAAACCCCATCCTCACCGGAGAAATCGCCAGCTTCGTCACCGTCCAACAGTTCTCCTCCTGCGCCTCCTCCTTCGACTGGATCATCCGGATCTCCCTCGCCTTCACCATCGCCATCTCAAGCATCGCCTACACCTTCTCCTGCAGCGGATTCCAATGGAGATTCTCCTTCTCCTTCCCCGGCTCCGTCTACGCACGTTCATGCGGCGGACGCCGTCGCCGAACACACGCCGGAGAAGAAGTCTGGGGGGATAAGCGCTGGGAAGCAAGCTGGAATTGCGTTAGGAGTGATTGTTGTTGTCGGTGCGGTGGTTACGGCCGGATTAATCTACAGGAAAAGGCAAAGGAATATCCAGAGATCGCAGTACGGTTACGCTACTCGGAGTGGATTGATTTAGCGGATCCATTGGATCACATTTACTGGTTGGTACACTGATTATCTTCAATCATCATATGGATAGTAGAAACTCCTGTTTTATTGATATACTTGAGTGATTTGATTTTGACGATTGGTCATTTGTTTCTTGGATTCATTGATTTGATAATGTCAATAAGCCTGAATTTCTTCTCAATCTGGAAGTTTGCTCTTATAAGTCAAAGCATAGTCAATCTCTTCTGCCGTTTTCTTCTCCCATTCCTTAAATTAGAATATCTTACTCTATTATTGTCTGAATCATCAGATGAATTATTGATGAAAGAAGGACTCTCGTTAATCAAAAATAAAATATGCCCACTGAATGACTAGATCAACATTTAGCAAATAAAACAATGCTGAAATCTTCCGAGTACCATAAATCTGTATTCAACCCAAACTCCATAAAATTATCTTGCTGGTCTCATTCTACTGCTGAAAGAGCTAGGATTAGGGAGCTCAATTATCACGCCATGAACCTCTTTTTTCCTCCCAAGCAACGAAGGACGCGATCTCGGCTCTGGTATCGGAGTGATGCGTGCATTTTGTGGAATTTGAATCTCCGATGAATGCCCTGAAATGCACAACGAGCCTGTGTCGTTTGGCTCCCAGTAAACCTCTACCATCATTCCTCTCGGATTCTCTGAAGATTCTGTTCCTGGAATTCCCACGAATCGAGCTCCAATAGGAATCTGCAGAAAATAGTATAAACATAAGCTCAAGGGTATGTAACTGCATGTGTATATGCAAGTTGCGATAAACTTACCTGAACTTTGATGTTGGATGTTGTAAGTGTCAATGTCACGGTTTTCCCCTCGGCTTTTGAGCTCTCGAGCTCTGCTTGCCTTGCGATGTTGAGGAACACTTCTTCTAGAGTAGTGAGGCCGAGTTGAACGTCCACTATTCCGAGCTCGTCTTCTCTTTCTTGAAGCTCCGTGAAGAAATCCTGTTGAATAATACTCAAAGCATGAAAATTAAGGCAACATGGAAATTGAAGTGAAGAAAAGTAGTGAATGCTTACTCGTAAGAGCCCTTCTTTTTGGTTCGGGATAACAAAGGTAGTGAATGCCTTGTTCTCCTCTTTAGGCGGTACCTTCAAACGCTGACAAAATGAAATGCAAGTGTTAAAACGCAACCTAAGTTACATTAAGAAGAAGCTGATATTTTGTACTATCCAACATACCGAGTAGAAGAACTTCTTCACGGCGTTTTGGTATCTGGATTCGTTAGAATCTCCATTTGTATTTCTATGAAAGCTCACATTAGCAACAAACCCAGAGCCGAAACGAGATTTGAGTCTGATAGAAGTTCCAATACATCGGAGCCTCCCTTTCGCCATTATACCTATGCGATCACTTAACACATCGGCTTCTTCCATCGAGTGTGTGGTTAGGATGATTGCTCGGCCTCTCTTTGCTTGTTCTATCATGTCCCACACGTGTCTTCGGCTTATAGGATCCATGCCTGTTGTCTGTGATTCAAATTCAAGATCAACAACTTCAGTCCACTCCTAGGAATTATAACAAATTATATTTTAGTGTATAGTTTTCATACTGGCTCATCCAAAATGATCAACTTTGGATCTCCAATGAGGGCGATTGCAAAGCTAAGACGACGCTTCATTCCTCCACTGTAGCTTGAAGCTCTCACTCTGGCCGCGTGAGTTAATCGTACCTTGTCCAGAGAATCCAGAACCTCCTGATTTAGACAAACAAACAAAACTGTAAACAATTATACTTGAATTAAGAATGAGGAAATTTTATGCATTTACCTCTTGGATTGAAGAAAGAGGAAGACCCTTTATACTTGCAAAGAGATAGAGATGTTCTTCACCATTCAGTGCATCCCAAAGAATGTCAAACTGAAAAAAAGTATCAAAAAATGTTTGAAGAGTTAAAAATATAGTACAAAGAAGTTTATCATTCACTAATTACAGATGGAGCATCACCTGAGGACAGACACCGATCATGCGTCTAATCTTGGACATGCCAGCAGAGCTTCGTATCGAATATCCATGAATTAATGCTGTAAGTTATTAATACAATTAGAACAATACTATGACAAACAAATAAGTAAGATTTTCAGCGGGAAATATTATTAGTATTACCATCTCCAGCTGTGGCGGGCATTATCCCAGTTAAGCAATTAATGGCAGTAGTTTTTCCAGCTCCATTAGGTCCAAGAAGACAAAACAACTGATCCTTGGCAAAATTAACCCATATCCCCTGAATTCAACATAATCGACCAGTCAGCTTCATCAAAAACCCGAATCTTGACTGACAAAAGAGGTGATTCATATTTCATACCTTGAGAGCTTGAAATGGAGGTTTCCTCTTACAGCTGCAGCAACATTGCTTTGCTCCAGGATAGATTTTTGCTAAACCACGTATCTGAACCGCCACATTTGGATGAACTTCACCTTCAGAAACTTGCTGCTTCACTCGGTTTTCCTCTTCAAGAACATCCTCATCATCTGGAGCAATCTGCTCTACTTGTAGATCCGAGCTCATGCAGCTGCATATGCCGCCTTCTGACAGGGGGAAAAAAACTTTCAAAATTGTGTATTCTGATCATAAGATTACAGTGTAATGTTTTACAGATTTGGTACCTTTCGCCTTGTTTCCACCCTTTCCTGTCCAGTACCCAAGCTTTAAGAAGTAAATTGCTGATTTCCTAACACCGTAAGGATTTGGAACAACATTATCGAAGTACATAGCCACGACGAACCAGAAAAAGAAAGTTGATATCAACCATATGTAGATCTTGTTCTGTCAAATGGAGGATAAAAAGGGACTCACATTAGTTTCCAAACTTTCCATATTCGAATTAAAGAAAATTATTAACTAGTTTATTAGAGGACATACTATTGTCATTGCACATTCTGAGCTCTCATTAACGCATTCTCCTCTTTTACTCCAGGTGAGTCCAGGATTTTGAGGCTGCACGGCTGCAGTTTGCAGCAAATCAATGGCTGCAGCTAGTAAACTGGGAGGGTAGAAAGACCAGATGAACCGGATATTTTTCGTCATTTCTTTGCTATGTAAGGATGTTTTATATGGAAATCCAAATTGTGCAGCCAACTGCATTAAAAAAAAATTATCAGCAACTTGAGAATGTCACAATAGTTGTAAAGTTTGGAAGAATGTGATTACCATAACGCAAAACCCGATGATGAAGTTAAGGAAGCCAATGGTGGTGGTTGAGCTTGCATTGCGAATAAGCGTCGATAGCATGAACGCAAATGCAGTCTGGGATTGAGAAGAGAGAAAAATCAATAAGATGATCTAGTTTTTTTTTGCCATGGATCAAATTCGATGGACTTTATTTACCATGTTAAGTTGGAAAAGAAAGAAGACCAAGAAAACAACTGCAAAGTTGTTGCGTAAGAAGAAGGCGAACTGAAACATCATCCCGAAAAGCACTATGACAAGCGATGAAACCAGAACAAGAATAATTTCCATAACTAGCCATGATGACCAATATGCAGAATCATATAGACCCATCATCTCCATCGCCTGTCAAAAAACAAGAACAATGTAATGCATTCATCATCACAGAATCACAGATAGAAACTAAAGCAGTACCTGACGAAGTTTGAGCTGTTTCTCCATAACCAAGGAACTCATCTGGAACACAAAACCAAACATGGCGGACGCAAGGAAAAAAGACGGCCCTATTACAGCAACGGCTGACAACGAATCATCAACTTTTTTGGGGGGTTTTGGAAATTCCTTAAAGCCAACAGACCAACTAAGTGCAGGATCTGCAATAATGAAAAACATGACAGGGTTTCAGTATTCAGATTCATGAGATGCAGATGAAGAAGATAGAGCAAACCTCTGTTGAGAAATCGAGCAATTTCCCGTTCTGACGCAATCTGGAGAGGAATCTGGAATTTAAACACGGGATTTTCCCGCTGTTTTTTCCATTCTATAGAAGTAGAGTTGATCTCGATGCCATAGCCTATCACACTTGTGTTCCTATCAGCAAAATGTAAAGCTCCCGAACAATGATTAGGATTTTTGGCAATCCATTTGTCTAATTGTTCAGGACTTGCAAATGATTTCACCTATACCAGTGAATAATATGTTACCAAAGTGTGAATATGCAAAACCAAAACACAAGTAAAAGATTTCTGTTCTGAGCTAATTATTTTAGGGGTTGGATTAACTATCAATTCTTCAATCTACATTCATTCACATGCACATGTTTAAACTGTACACTCATTTTTCATTCTCATGTAAATCTTCATTATTTAATCAAATTTGTTTATTATTTTATTGTGGAACAAAAACTATTTGCTTTTTTGTATATAAAAAAATTTAAAATAATTGTTTACGGATTCAAAAACATTTTGGAATTGGAGCGAAGGAAAAGAGGAGAAGAGCAACCTTAGAGAGAGGAATTGGCCGGCCAGGATTATTAGCCCTAATTCGATCGACGATCTTCGAAATTCGGTCACTAGACTTTCCACTCCAAACAAAATCATAGCAAGGGTGCTTGATGAAGAACTTGCTTTCACAGGGCGGGATGGGAGGGAACACGAGAGGCTCGGAATTGAGGTTTAAGGAGCCGCCATTGGAGCTATCGAGGGATTTCTGAACGACGAACATGATGATGAGGAAGAAGAAGGATGCGAAGATCTGCATCAATGTAGCTCTCCTATTCCGCCATGAGAGTAGCATGTTCTTCCACAGTAGAGCTTTGAACTGCTGCAAGAGAAGAGGAAAACCTTTTTGGAGAGACATTTTAGCACCGAAAGCTAATCTGATTTCTCCTAAAGTTTCATTTTTGTAGCTCACTACAAGACGTGTAAGTAATTAATTCTTGGATATTAATTCGCGCTTTTACCATATTCATACTACGCGTTCTCATCTAATGGAGGAAAAGATGAATATCTTCCATAGATGCATATTAATTTCCTAATCTTGCTATTAATTGCAATATATTCAAATGCCATTTGGTGTCATTTGAATGACAAATGTTGCATTGAAAAAACGCGGAAACATCTATTTAGGTATATGAGTTATATGTGTATATATGACTCCTCTCTTCTTCTGCAGCTTGTGATTTGGAATTTCTAGCAACAATGGCGAGGTCAACCTTTTGGATACAAGCAGATGCTCTACTTCGTAAAAATCTCACATTTCAGGTTCGACTTTCGATCTCCCTGTTTTCATGTCAATTTCTGATGTTGTTTTTCTCAATTGCACAGTGTGATGTAAGATTACTAATCTTCAATCTTCATATCCGCTGTTATCTTGCGGATTGGTGCTTCAAATGCACTATTTTACTGTTTCATCACTTGAAAAATACTGATGGATACTTTTGATTTTCTGCCTTTTCTTTCTTTCATGTTTATAACAATGCTAATTTAGTTTTGAGATTTCAAACAAGTATGTATTTTTCGAACTAATATTGACCAGGGTTCCAATTTTGTAATTTAAAAAGTAACTCAAAATTCAAATCCTCATGGATTCTCTCTAGTATTACTTCATTCTTTGTTTGTTGTCCTGTGATTTGCAGAAGAGAAACAAGTGTTCAACTGTCACTATCATACTGGTTCCTATTGTTTTGTGTTTACTGATGGCTGCTGCTCAACTAGCCTCCACTATTGCTTCAAATGCTGCTGCAAATGCTCCGGGTCCAAACTTTTCCAAGTGTGGTTGCAATGAGAACAACACCAAGGAATGCGGTATACGGTTCTCACTTGCTAACAATCAGGCTGGCTACTGTGCAGCACCCAATCCTATATTATGGCCTGGATTATTGCAAATCCCGCGTCCTGATTCCCGTACAGTGAGAACCGATTTTCTTCCTTCAGACTTGCCTGATGCATCATGTAGGGATGATGGATCTTGTCCTGTTTCCATACTTCTAACTGGGACTAATCAGTCTCTTGCACAAAGTATGTCTCTTCCTATTATATCTAATCCAACCACAAATGCACAAAACCACATTTTTGATATGCTATTATAATGCTTCTTCTTTCTTTATTTTTGTAAATTTAAAAATCTTATTATGAGCTCGGCAGGTGTGGGGGAGAATATGTTGACAACTACTCCATTTGATAAATCTAATCTTTTGGCTAGTATCTCAAACAACGCAATGGTACATAAGTGCTTCTCTAGTCGACCTTTACTTGAGTGATTTTATCAGCAATGAATGAACTAACTTGAAAAATATAACAGGGTTCAGCAGCTGTGCCTAGCAATAACATGGTTCTTGATTCAGCATTCATCCCGCCCAATATTCTTTATCATCTTCAACAAGACTGCACTAATACGTCAAATATTGAATTGTCCATCGCAGTACCAGTCTTACATGCGGAAGTGGGTATGTATTCCAAATTTGGTTGTCATTTTCTGATTGAGCTTTCTCGGTCTAAGCTAATAAAAATTAATAGTTTACTCAACCGAAAAAAAAACTAAATAAAATGATCAAAATTTCAGTTCTGAGTCCTGACGGCCTGTATGATGTAAAAAAATACATTTGGCATCATGTAGATTATTAGTCTTAACTTGATATTAGGGAGTAATACAATGCATTTTAAAATTAATTGCTGACTTAGAATTGCAAATGAAGCAACATGCCTTAGCTTGATTGTCAATCTTAGTATTCACTACTCTTTTTCTGTAAGTTCTTAAGTCCATTTGCCCTCATTGTTATCAGGTTACACAAATTCAGCATACGTTTCTCTAATGTGTTTATTTATTTCGCATAGTCGTAAAATGTGCTCAAGGTCGATTCTTGTGGCGCAATAGCTCTTCTGAGATCAATAAGGAGCTATATAAGGGTAATGCGAATGGGAGTTCCCAGCAGAAGAACAATGAATTTGCTGCAGGTTTGTTACTATGAATTATCTTGAGTAATTGCTTGGTATAGTGTTAACATTTCCACTTCTCTTAGACCTCTATTTATTTCACAGCAATTGATTTCTTGAACTCAAGTGGGAAGACCTTTAATGTCAACATATGGTACAAATCAAATGATGATAATGGAGACTTATCTTATACATCAACGGGAGTTCCACTGACACGGGTTTCTCGGCTGGTGAATCTGGTATATCCAATGAATACTTTAAGATGCATATCTGCCTCACCGCATGTGTTTCTCCACCAACAAATGTTATTTGGCTTTGGACATCTAACATAATTTGAATGATAAGTTCTAGAATTCTAATTCCTCTGTACATTCAAAACACGGGGGAGATTATTTTAAAGGCGGAATTATATTAGACTAGCATCTTTGCTTGTACCATGTATTGATAATATATGTTCTAGATGAGCTAAATATGTGCTTTGACTGTACCTAGTTATCTTCGCAGGACTTGTTTTGCATCTTACTAATTCTCATCATCCAGTTTAAGCCATAGTGTTCAATTTTTATCATCTTCCAAGTTTTCAGTGAATCTATTTTCTTTCTTTTTCCTGGAGAAATATTCATCATTATAGTTTTTTCTTTGATATTATCTTATTGCAATATTTTATTTTGTGTGCCTTTAAAATTTCTCTCTTCTAGCTTGCAAACCTTGAAAAAAATATGGTCACTCTGACTTATTTGTTCATTTCTATATCTTCAGGTATCAAATGCATACCTGCAGTTTTTCGAAAAGGATCGTGCCAAAATTCTGTTTGAATTTGTGAAAGAAATGCCCAAACAAAAAACCAACTATGAGAGTGATCCTTCAGCTGCAGGTGTAACGCTTTTCGCGTTTGTCATTATCGGTTTATTCCCTGTAAGTATAAGAAGCTAATCTCTCTTATTGATGGAAGTTCATTTGATCTTTTAACTTCTATCCAATAGCTATTTTTATTTTTGTTACTGATCTAGACTTGTGCTTGTAAGAACTCTCTTGATATCGTGAAATACTTTTATCAAGTATCACAGCATGCTATATGTAATAAAGTTTGAACTCAAGAACTTCTGCTTAATAGTAATGCCACAATTTTGCTTGTAATTACATATATATACTATCTGTTGCCCTTTTCTGGCTAGCTTTAAAGATTCGTTAAAATGCAAGGTATATTGTTCTTTAAAGACATTGGCATATATAATATTTGAAATCTACTACATATCTTATCGTGTCTTGGGTACAACTTTGAAAGATTAGAATATGATATAAACTTTATATTCTGCAGCCTGTGCTTACACTTATTGTGTACGAAAATCAAAACCGTCTACGAATGATGATGAAAATGCATGGGCTTGGTGATGGGCCATATTGGTTGATCACCTATACTTACTTCCTTGCTCTGTCTGTCATTTACATGTTTGGCTTGGTTGTATTTGGCACCATAACAGGTAATCAATTACTTACGTCTTGCTCACACTTAACAACTACTTCCATTTTTTTAAAGCTGTTGATTTTGATTCACTTCCTTTGTAGGATTGAAGATGTTCACATTCAATGCTTACAGCCTTCAATTTGTGTTCTATTTTCTATATATTAATCTGCAAATATCATGTGCTTTCCTGTTGGCCCCATTGTTTTCGACTGTCTCCACTGCCAGAGGTTTGAACTCGAACTACAAACATCTTATTTTGTACGCCTCAGCAATACGTTTCCATTGTGGTAGCCAATGATCATTTATGTTTGCAGTCACCGCATACATCGCCATAATTGCGACAGTTCTAATAGCGCAGACTCTGTTTCAAAGTTTTCTAGAAACTCCATCTTTTCCAAGTGAGTTTATAAGAACATTTTTCTATCATCTGCATGCACAGTTTAAGTACACTCTCTTTTTCACCATTTTAGTGTTACACAGTCAACTGATGTTTGCATAGTACTGAAGCAAACTGCAACTGATGGATTATTTCTGTTGTCAAGTCGAGGTGCTATGATCTTGATGCTGGCCTTCCATATTGTGCAGGAAAATGGATCATAGTCATGGAGCTATTCCCTGGATTCTCTTTGTATCGTGGTCTATATGAGTTTGGAGCGTATGTCGAATCAGGGCTTTTTGGAGGGAGTCGTGGTATGAATTGGGAACACTTGGATGATAGCTCCAATGGGATGAAAGAGGTTTTGCTTATAATGTTTGTCGAGTGGTTGATCGTGCTTCCCATTGCATACTACGTCGATCAAATCATATTATCTGGAACAAGTTCAAAAATATGCTCTCTGTCCTGCTTCCCTAACCTCTGTAAGAAAGGTTTGCCATCTCTCAACCCTAGTCTGCAGAGCACTGGATCAGGAGCTTCTGCTCGGTCCGAAAAACCCGACGTAAGCCAAGAGGTAACTCAACTGTCCACTTGAGCTATAACCCATAAGTCTTGAAACCAGATGTGGTTGCATACTTCTATTTTCCAAGTCTTTTGGTCAATTTTTCTTGTGTTTGAATAGCGAGAGAAGGCGGAACAACTGATGCTAGAAGGGAGTGTTGAAGAAGCCATCATTACTGACAATTTAGCAAAAGTGTATCCAGCAAGGGATGGGAATCCTCCGAAAGCTGCTGTTAACGGAGTGTCTCTTGCTTTGCCTCGCGGTGAATGTTTTGGCATGCTTGGTCCTAACGGTGCTGGCAAAACCTCTTTTATTAGCATGGTAAGTAATTTTTTTTTTCAATATAAAGATGAGTCATTCAAAGATCCATATGCTGATACAAAGTCATTTATCAGATGATAGGGCTGTCAAAACCAACCTCAGGCAAAGCTTTGGTTGATGGAAAAGACATACTGACCCAAATGAATGATATTTACAAAAATATGGGTGTCTGTCCGCAGTATGAGTACGTCTACACCTACTCCTCATTTTCTATCTTTCAAACATTAGTGTAAATCTAATGGTTAATCCCTTCTTTTATTTACACAGCCTGCTGTGGGAATCTTTAACAGGAAGAGAGCACCTGCTGTTCTACGGTCGCCTTAAGAATCTAAAAGGCGACGCTCTAAAGCAGGTGACATTGCTGTCTATTTAGTCATTATATCCATACTAATATGCAGTTAATAATTGATTTTTGTTTGTAGGCCGTGGATGAATCCCTTAAAAGCGTGAACTTATACCATGGTGGTATTGCTGATAAATATGTCAAAAAATACAGTGGAGGCATGAAGAGGAGGCTTAGTGTGGCTATCTCATTAATTGGAGATTCCAAGGTTGTTTACATGGATGAGCCAAGCACTGGACTAGACCCAGCTTCTAGAAACAGTCTATGGGATGTTGTGAAACGAGCAAAGCAAGACCGAGCAATCATCCTCACTAGTAAAAAAAACTCCACTCTCCTTTATTCTGTAAATAAACTAAATGAGTGAGTCTAACTTCATAGCTTCTGATATTCTGTCAGCTCATTCCATGGAAGAAGCCGAGGTCCTTTGTGATCGGTTAGGGATCTTCGTTGATGGAAGCTTGCAGTGCATAGGAAATCCAAAAGAGGTAACTTAGAAAATGCCTTAAAACGCTGCATTCTTGATTCATGTCATGAGATTGATGATATATATGCTTATGCATATGGTGTGGCAGCTGAAAGCGAGATATGGAGGCTCGTTGGTGTTTACAATCACAACTTCGTGTATACACGAGGAAGAGGTGGAGAATATGGTGAAGAGGCTGTGCCCAAATGCACAGAAGATCTATCAAATCTCAGGAACACAGAAATTTGAGCTTCCTAAACAACAAGTGAGGATCTCAGATGTGTTTGAGGCAGTGCAGGAAGCCAAGAGTAGGTTTGCTGTCAATGCTTGGGGCGTTGCTGACACGACCTTGGAAGACGTTTTTATTAAAGTGGCTCGCGGCGCACAAGCATTCACCACACTCTCTTAATTTTTCACAATCTTTGCTGTGTTTAAACTCTAGTCTTTGTGCATCAGAAAAATTTAAAACTCTTATTTGTCAATTGATTTGTGATTGTGACTAATATAGTAATATCTATTCTTGATTCCTACTGATCAATTTGGCTATTTCAAGTTACTTACCTATCCAAAATGTGATGAACTGATAATGTAGTTACTAGTTACAGGTACTTTTTAATAAAATTGAAAATGTTGATGGGATGAGTTTGACATTGAGTTATTAGTGATGTAGGTTACGTGAATTCAACGAAGGTCTTACTCTAAGATATCCACACATAAAAATACAAATCTTTATTTGACACACCCTAAAATTCTATTTGGCACACCCTTACTTTCGTCACGAAGGTATTTGGTCAGACTTTCGTCACGAAGGTATTTCAAAAGAGATTCGTCACGGAGAAACGAAGGACTTTCGTCACGAAGGTTGCCAGGAGTTCCGTCACGAAGGTATTGTGGAGTTCCGTCACGAAGGTATTGTGGAGTTCCGTCACGAATCTTTTTTTGAAAAAAAATAAAAAATTCAGAATGTTGTAGAGAATTTCAATACGAGTCCGTGCATATAAAATACGTCCAAAACGGACATCGTTTGCCCTTCCAAAAGCCCTAAAAACAAAACAGTCGTTTTCGTTAAGTTCGTAATATTTAAACATAATGCATAATTGTACTTTATAAGTAATAAACTAGTGATATTAAATGATAATATATAATTATAGTATATAAATTTAATTGCATGATTTTTAACTATAATTAATAATTATATAAGTTTTTGTTTTTACGAACTTAACGCATGCGACTGTTTTGTTTTTAGGGCTTTTGGAAGGGCAAACGATGTCCGTTTTGGACGTATTTTATATGCACGGACTCGTATTGAAATTCTCTACAACATTCTGAATTTTTTATTTTTTTTCAAAAAAAGTTTCGTGACGGAACTCCTGAAAACCTTCGTGACGGAAGTCCTCCTTTTCTCCGTGACGAATCTCTTGTGAAATACCTTCGTGACGAAAGTCTGACCAAATACATTCGTGACGAAAGTAAGGGTGTGCCAAATAGAATTTTAGGGTGTGCCAAATAGTAAGCCCCTAAAAATAATGTTTTCTTTAGCCCTACCTATGCAATGTTTAACCTCTCGTTGCTCGGGTGTTAAGTCAAGAAGTAAATACACAAGAAGTAAATACACAAATACAAAGGAAATTTTGGTATTAGTAAGATTTAATCTAGGTGGAAATTTTGCTGTAACGAGCACAAGAAGTAAATACACAAATACAAAGGAAATACTTAATTAGTAGAATGAGCGTTTGTAAGATGATTACAAATAAGGTAGCATACCTCTATCTATACTAGTGGGAGGTTGCTTGCTCAAGCAATTTCTAGAATTCTCTAGGTTTATTAATTCTAGATTAGTCTAGTTAACCTTGTTACTAGAATTTTCTAGCCATTTCTCTACCTTTCTTGATCTTTAATATCCTTTCTTGTTTTGGGCCATTAGCTCATTCTTCTCCATTAATGGGCTTCGGTGATGGATTATAACATCCCCTCATCACCGACTCTCTGGTACATATTCCAAGCATGGACCTGAACTTACCGAACATTGGTATTGGAACGAGTTTCCATGTCTCGTTCTTCTTCAATGCATCTATTTCCTCCTTCATTGCTTTCTCCCACTCAATAACTAGCTTTTCATCCTTGTTTGGAGAAATACAACACGTCTGAAGGGACAAGGCCTCAGCAAATCCTGCATCGGCATACCTTGGATTTGGTTTTCTCATCCTTGTAGATCTTTGAACTCCAGATTCCTCAGAGACCACTCTATCAAATTCTGGCGCTTCATCATCTCTACTCGAGCTACTTCCTCCAGTGGACATAGTCTCCTTTTCAGGTGATTTCCTTACACGTGACTTCCAAGGGCTTGAAGTACTCTGAGACCTTGAACTCTGAATGTCTGGTCCTGAGTCACTGATCACCGACGGTTCAACCTGTAACTCCACCTGTTCTTCCTCTGTAATATTTCCTAAATATGGTAAAACCACATTATCATGACCCCACCAAGACGAACCTTCATCGAAGACTACGTGACATGAGACGTAGAGTATTGATGATGCACCTCCAACCTTTCCTTTGTTGGTCATATCCCACAAATATGCTCCTGATGACCTTCTTTTCCATCTTGACTCGCTTCTGCTCTGGGGCGAACACGTAACACACACATCCGAATACTCTAAAGTGTGTTACCGTGGGCTTTTTCTTGTACAAAACTTGGTAAGGTGACCAAAACCCAAGTTTTTCTTGAGGCATCCTGTTGATGACATGTGCTTGCAGTAGTCATACACTCTGCCCAGAAGCGAGCTTGCACATTCTTGGCGTGCATCATGCTTCTGCAAGTTTCTCCAAGATGCATGTTCTTCCTTTCAACAACTCCATTTTGCTGAGGTGTGTATGGACACGTGAGCTAACAACGTATCCCGTGCTTCCTCAAATACTCTTCGAACTCTTCTGAGGTGTATTCTCCACCATTATCAGTTCTGAAACACCTTATTTTCTCACCGAGTTCATTCTCCACCACATTTTTAAACTCGGTAAACTTCTTAAATACTTCACTTTTCAGCTCTAAGAAATATACCCACACATATCTTGAAAAATCATCAATAAATGTGAGCATATATTGCTTACCTGAGCAAGATGGCGTTTTCACTTTGCCAAACACAACCGAGTGTATAAGCTCCAACGGTCTTGATGCTCGTACCTTTGATACACTGAAAGGCAACTTGTGTGCTTTCCCAAACTGGCACCCCACACATACAACTCCTTCACGTACTTCTTGAGAAGGAAGCCCCTTCTTCACGTCCTTCTTCATCATCACCTTTAGTCGATTGAAGTGAACATGTGCTAACCGAACATGCCACAGATCAGCCGTCTCATGTTGACGAGCTTTATCTACATATGCCTCTCCTGCTGATAGCACATACAACTTCCGTACCTTCTTCCCTTACATGAGAACTTCACCACGTATACTTGCATTTGCCAGCACCTTGACATCAGGCCAAACACAACATAGTTTCCCGTAGCTGTAATCTGAGGAACCGACAAGAGATTCTTCTTCATTCATGGGACATGGTATACGTCTTCCAGAACCTTAGAACCTCCCTTATATGGTGAAACTGTAGCATTTTTAATACTTTATACCTCAAAATTTCAGAACCGTGGTATAAAGTTAATTTTTTAAAAATCAAAAGTTAAACGCCACATTATAGCGTTTTTATTTCGGTGTAAAAACAAAAAATCTTGGTTCACAGGACCCCGTTTAATTACACGGTTCTTATATACAGCCCGGTGCTTTATTTAAACAACGCCAGGTCACTCCCGTTCTGCGAGGACACATACACTCGCGTTACGCGAGATTAACAAAAAATTAGGTTAATTACATGCATGCTAATCTCGCGTTCCGCGAGTGTACGTGTACTCGCAGAACGCGAGTGTCACGTACCTCGCAGAATGCGAGATTAGCATGTCAGATGGACGTTGTTGTGCGCCATTACTACATGTCTTGTCCCCACCTAACTATAATAACTACCCCTTATTTTGAGTAATCTGTAACACCTATTAACCCTACCCTAACACCTCTTTTTATCATCTTTCACCTCTTTCACCCTCCATTAAAACCCATTTTCAAAACCTTCAAACTTCAAAACACTCTAAAAACACCTAAAATAATGGAAGATGAAGATGAATTCAACAAAGGAGGGAATGAAGATGGTGGTTCATCAAGTTACCATGCAAATGAGGTAATGTTCTTACTTAATTTTTGAATTTTAATTTGTTTTGCACCATTAAGAGCTAAAATGAAGTTATTATGTTGTATTTCATGTTAAATGTAGTAGTAGTAAGTGTTGAAGAGATGATTTTTGCATATAATGTCCAAAACTTAGATTTGTTCATGTTTTTAGCGTTTTTAGGGTTTTTAATGTAGAAACTCAACAATTTCTCATGTTGGTGATTATCATCAACCATCTACATATGAACAACATGTGCCATCTACTTATCAATTTCCTATGCCATCTACATATGAATTGCCCGTGCCATCTACTTATGAATTGCCATGTACATATGAGGTGCCATCAAGCTATGATGTGTTTGATTCACAATTTGCTAATCCACCTACAAACGTAGGAGAGGAGATGTGTTTTCTTCCCTCTTTACGCACTGCACCAAAGTTTGATAGTCCCGTATGTGAGGAAGAGGTTGTTTCTAGGGATTATTCAGAATATTTCACTACGGAGCAAGTGTTTGCCTCTAAGGAGATTGGTCATTTGTGGGCTTTGAATGTTGCAAAGCAACACAAGTTTATGATCTCTATTGGAAGGAGTGTACCATCTAAACCGGGGCAAAGTGGTAAGATTCAAATCATTTGTGAGAAAGGGGGAAGCCATAGGCCTAAAGGTGTCGGTGTTAGATCAAACACAAAGAGCAAGAAAACGGGGTGTAAATTTCAGTTGAAGCTCATGGAGAACCGGGTTGAAGAGAATTGGATATTAGTGGTTGTTTGTGGTTTGCACAACCATCCTATTGGAGATAGTTTGGTCGGGAATGCATTTTCCGGGAGGCCAACCCCGGATCAAAAGAAAAAGGTGCGTGAGATGGCACTTTCACATTGTTCTCCAAATCAGATTTACACTGAGATAAACAAGGATCCCGGAAGTTGCACAAAGAAGAACCAAGTGTACAATTTGGTAAAACATATAAGGGAAGAGGAAATGGAAGGTAGAACCGTGGTTCAAGAATTCTTTCACCAATGCAAAGAGAGCAACTACTTCATGGAGTATAGGCCAAGTGCAACGAATCCTTCGATAATAGGCGACTTGTTCTTTGCTAGCTCCGAATCAATGAAACTCTTAAAGGCATTTCCATATGTCCTTTTGATGGACTCGACTTATAGCACGAACAAGTAAGTATTTATCATTCTGTTTTTATGTTGTATTTATCTTACTGTATTTTGGTTTAAGGTACAATGTTCCCTTCCTGGAGATAGTCGGTTTGACTTCTACATGGAAGAATTTTGTTGTGTGCGGGGTATGGTTAATGATACGCTGCACTTTGTATAGCGTAACTAGGGATTATTACATTATATTAGGAGTATATTCATATGAGTTTAGAGACATTTCTATGTTATGGATCATTGGAGTTATTATAAAGACTTAGAAGATATAAAATGAAGAATTGGAGTTAAGAAGAGTTGAAGACGAAAAGACGAGTTTAGAATCAGGAGCGACCGCGATCGCCATGGTTTGATGGCGATCGCTACCTTACAGCAGCAGAAGCCACGCTAATATATATTGAAGAGTTGGGCCATTATTTGAATCCGGCCCATGTATTAAGGAGGAGGAGTCCACTCGGATTGAAGCAGGCCCACGCGGAAGAAGTGAAGAGAAGCAAGTTGATGGGCCGTGTGCAAGCTGGGCATGGAGGATTTGGGCCGCTCGTGATGGGCTTTGCAAGCCGGTGATGTCGACCGAATGGAGGAAGCAAGTGAATTGATTTCACCGAATTTGTGCTTTCTTTTATTCCTTTTGTTTTATTTCTTTTCTTTTCCTTTTTCCTTAATTAGTTTTAGGATATTTATCTTCTACCATATATTTTTAGGGTTAGTTCTCTATTTAAGAACCCTAGTTCTTTCTTTCTTATCTATCATCTTTTCCATCAGACAATTTAGTTCTGCAACCATGAGCAGGAACTAATCTCCATTGTTTTACTTAGCGTTTGAAACCTTCAGTTATTAAGTTGTGAGATTTCTAAACTCTTGTTCTTTTCCTATGGGTTTGTATTAATTCTCTTGTTCTTCATCTATTGATTTCTATTAGTTTTGCTAGCTTGATCACCTAGTTTGATTGATAGTTTTCTATTGCTAGACTAGGAATATACGGTGGAATTCCTTGTCATTGTAGCACTCATATCTGCATGATCTGGTAGTTGATTGCTTTTATGATAGAGAATTGATTGCATGTTAATACTTGACGGTTGTAAGTTATTGCATGCATCCTTATGATTCCTGTGCCCTTTGCTGCTATTTCATCTAATCTTGAGAGGTTTCCCTGATTGCTGAATAGTAAGTATTATCAGGACCGGTTGGCCTGCTGATATATTAAAGATTGGAATAGGAACATTCCCTAGGATTGATAAGAACTTGAGATAAATCTATGATCAACTTGATTGACTGTTGTGTGGATACTTGCTAGGTGAAACCCCTTCTCATCATATTCTCACCCGAACCTTTTTTTCTTGATACTTGTTACTTTTGTGTTCCATACAATCAAAACCCCCCCTTTGGTTACTTGTTCGTTAGTTGGTATTTCGCTTGATTGCATAGCGATTGGTGTTTTGATTCCCTTGGGTTCGACCTCTACTTGCTTGCTATACTCTAGTTAGTGTTTAGGGTTTTCTTTGATTTGGCACTACGACTTTAGCCTCATCCGCGACCGCGATCGCCTGTTGTTGATAGAGATCGCCGGGACCCCCCTGAGTACATTGACGATTATGTTCGCCCGAATTTTCCACCTCTATTCTCTCAGAAGCCTGTTGCTCCCTTTCCTGAGGCATTGAAGGATACTCTAAGGCTGGAGAACGACAAAGAAATCTTCGAAACCTTTAGTAGGTGTGAGGTAAACATTCCTTTGCTCAAACTTGTTAAGAGTATGCCTAGATTTGCTAAGTTTTTGAAAGAAGTTTGCACTATCAAAAGAAATCAAAAACTGAAAGGAAAGAAGAAAGTTGAAATAAGTGAACAAGTTTCTGCAGTGTTTCAAAAACGCATGCCTAAGAAATGTGGTGATCCAGGCATATTTAGCATTCCATGTGTAATTGGTGAAACTAAATTTGACAAAGCCATGCTAGATTTAGGTGCATCAATTAATATTTTACCTTACTCTTTGTATGAATCACTAGGCTTAGGACCTTTGCATAAAACAGGAACTGTTATTCAACTTGCTGATAGGTCTACTGTATATCCGAAAGGGGTTGTTGAGGATGTTCTTGTTATGGTGGGTGATCTGATTTTTCCTGCTGATTTCTTTGTGTTGGATATGGAGCATGCTAATAATGTCACACTTATACTGTTAGGTAGACCTTTTATGAAAACAGCACAAACGAAAATTGATGTTAATAGTGAGACTCTCTCTATGGAGTTTGATGGGGATAAAGTAGAATATAATATTTATGACATGGATCCCATTGATAAGAATTCTCTATGTGCTATTGATGTGATTAATCCTACTTGTAAGGATGAATTACAACCTGTTTTAGAGAATATTCTAGAACCCCCAAAAGTAGATGTTGTTTTATCTACTAACATGCAAGAGTGTTAGGCTAAGCTAGAGACTAAAGGTAAGCTCTCTCCACATCCTTTGGGCAATCGCCCTCCATTACTGACCTCGCCAGGCGAGATACCATTGATGTCTAGTGTGCAGGCACTTGACATTGAGCTTAAACAGCCGCCTGATACGGTCAAGGAGGATAAAGTGAATGAAACCACCTTCATTGCTAAAGACAAGGTGGTCAAGGTAAGAGGGACGAGATTCAAGGCGTTCCATGAGTGGTTCAAGAGAGAATTCAGACAAGAGACGGTTTCACAAAGCCAAATGGCGTTAGTTAAATCTCTTGAGTTTCATGTCGAGCCACGACATAAAATAAGGCGCTACTCGGGAGGCAAACCGAGTTTTTAGTTTGTTTTATTTGTTTTTGTTCAGTTTAATTTTCTTTTTAGTTTTTCTATGGACAGAGGAAATCACCGAAGCTTAGGGTCCGCTACAGTCAGTAGCCAATCTCGTTGTAAGTCTTCTCTCCCGTCCGTAAAAAAAAAAAAAAAAACCGAAAATCCGAAAATCATTCTGAGAAAAAAATAATATATCGGATTAAAAAAAAAAAAATAAGTGCAGAAAAAAAAAACATATGAGAGAAAAGAAAGTAAGGAGTTGTATTACATCAAGTTTGGTTTCATTGGTACTATCATTCTAGATCTACATTCGTTGGAGCTTAGCTTGTTGGTGACCATGTTCTTTGCAAGGAGTTGATTTGTTTGGGTCACCTTCTACATTGGAGGTATTCTTTCTTTTGCTTTAGATGAGCTATGCATTATTGGATTACATTTAGTGCTCATCTAGTTTCTCATTCTACCACACTTTGAGTTTTATTGGAGGAAGGTTATCCGACCTTGTATGTGAGTCTTCTGTCTCTTTCCCTGGGTTCGATTTTTCTGTCTTCCATTTCATTGAGAACAATGCAATGTTTAAGTATGAGGGAGGAGAATGTATTCACATGTAATTATTTGGGTGTTGGTTGTATCTGCATGAGCTTATTGAATATATATTGTATGAAAAAGCCACAAAAATTGAAAAAAGGCATACAAAATCCTTGGATAGCAAGATCTATGCAATAAGAAGGTGGCTTGACCGACATTAGGCTGGGGCAAAAATAAGTCTTGAGTGATGTGAGTTTTGTGAGCCTGGAACAATTATTGAGTGGTTGGGATGAAAACCCGAAAGGGCGCCCAAGCAAGATGAGTGTTATAAAAAAAACAAAAATTGAGTGTTTTAGGATTTTTATCATCTTGGCGTATGGAGACATAAGAAGGAGGCGTATAGGAGGATTCGGGTAGGCCACTCGGAGGAATAAGGTGTAGTTCTGGGTATGTGCTTTTTTTTTTATCACATTGTTCTTGATTGTTGTTGTTGTTGTGTTTTGGAGGAGTTTATTAGTTATGTAATCACTAGAGATATTCTTGTACTTCCTGAGACTTTGAGCATTTTATTGTATGGGTAGCTTTTCTGTAAGTTACTCGGGACGAGTAAAAGTCTAAGTATGAGGGTATTTGATACGCTGCACTTTGTATAGCGTAACTAGGGATTATTACATTATATTAGGAGTATATTCATATGAGTTTAGAGACATTTCTATGTTATGGATCATTGGAGTTATTATAAAGACTTAGAAGATATAAAATGAAGAATTGGAGTTAAGAAGAGTTGAAGACGAAAAGACGAGTTTAGAATCAGGAGCGACCGCGATCGCCATGGTTTGATGGCGATCGCTACCTTACAGCAGCAGAAGCCACGCTAATATATATTGAAGAGTTGGGCCATTATTTGAATCCGGCCCATGTATTAAGGAGGAGGAGTCCACTCGGATTGAAGCAGGCCCACGCCGAAGAAGTGAAGAGAAGCAAGTTGATGGGCCGTGTGCAAGCTGGGCCTGGAGGATTTGGGCCGCTCGTGATGGGCTTTGCAAGCCGGTGATGTCGACCGAATGGAGGAAGCAAGTGAATTGATTTCACCGAATTTGTGCTTTCTTTTATTCCTTTTGTTTTATTTCTTTTCTTTTCCTTTTTCCTTAATTAGTTTTAGGATATTTATCTTCTACCATATATTTTTAGGGTTAGTTCTCTATTTAAGAAACCTAGTTCTTTCTTTCTTATCTATCATCTTTTCCATCAGACAATTTAGTTCTGCAACCATGAGCAGGAACTAATCTCCATTGTTTTACTTAGCGGTTGAAACCTTCAGTTATTAAGTTGTGAGATTTCTAAACTCTTGTTCTTTTCCTATGGGTTTGTATTAATTCTCTTGTTCTTCATCTATTGATTTCTATTAGTTTTGCTAGCTTGATCGCCTAGTTTGATTGATAGTTTTTTATTGCTAGACTAGGAATATACGGTGGAATTCCTTGTCATTGTAGCACTCATATCTGCATGATTTGGTAGTTGGTTGCTTTTATGATAGAGAATTGATTGCATGTTAATACTTGACGGTTGCAAGTTATTGCATGCATCCTTATGATTCCTGTGCCCTTTGCTGCTATTTCATCTAATCTTGAGAGGTTTCCCTGATTGCTGAATAGTAAGTATTATCAGGACCGGTTGGCCTGCTGATATATTAAAGATTGGAATAGGAACATTCCCTAAGATTGATAAGAACTTGAGATAAATCTATGATCAACTTGATTGACTGTTGTGTGGATACTTGCTAGGTGAAACCCCTTCTCATCATATTCTCACCCAAACCTTTTTTGCTTGATACTTGTTACTTTTGTGTTCCATACAATCAAACCCCCCCTCCCTTGGTTACTTGTTCGTTAGTTGGTATTTCGCTTGACTGCATAGCGATTGGTGTTTTGATTCCCTTGGGTTCGACCTCTACTTGCTTGCTATACTCTAGATAGTGTTTAGGGTTTTCTTTGATTTGGCACTACGACTTTAGCCTCATCAGTTAGAGTCTGAGAGCGAGAATAATTATTTTTGGGCGTTACATCAGCTGCAGACGATGTATTTGAGAATAGGAGCATCGCCTACTTGCTTCGTCACTGACCGTGAGATGGCTCTTATGAATGCAACAAACAAGTTATGGCCAAATGGAAAGTTTCTCTTATGTAGACGACATGTAAGGAAGAACATAGAGGCGAGAGCCAAGATAGCTGAGCACCTACATCATCTACGTGCACCTACATCATCTACGTGCACCTACATCATCTACGTGCACCTACATCATCGGCTTTTTCACGAAGGTGGGGTTGTTTGTGATAATAATAGTGATCCAACTTCTCAAGCCATGGTCTGCTCGATATGGGATGGCGGCCATAATATCGTTGATGGGGCTGTTGGTTTTCTTATGTGTTGGATCATGTTGTAGCCGTGTTATACAGAATGATAGTATGCCAGCTAGGGTCCCAAGTAGAACGCAACGGTATCCCCGCTCGTTTTACATTATCATGATTCCACTATGGTTGACATATATAGCTTGTGGGGTAGTATCCTCTGTGGGCAACACCTTTTCTCAAACATCCAGGCTTCTTTTTCGTGAGGGTAGTGTAAACGCTCCCCTTGTGGCAATATGGCTGAGCATGGGGTTCGTGGTGTTGTGCTGCATCACTGCTGCAAAAGTTGAAGCCAGAAGGTTGCAATAAGTGGTGAGTCACGACATTGTTGACAAGCCTGAAGAGACGATACCCACGACTGTGTTTTGGATGCTATCACTGGTCATATTTCTCGGTATATTTGACGGTTTGTCTCAAAACAACGTTGAAGAATTTGTTCTCCGCATATTTATCCCCTCTGAGATGTGGCAATCCATGCGTTTTATAAGCAAATCATTATTTGGTGTTGGGATCATCGGGAGTTCCTTAACTGTTTTTGTGGTCGAAAAAATCAGCGAAAGAGTTGGCAACAAGCACAGCTGGTACTAAAACGTTTTGATGTGGGATGTGTTCTTATATAGGGGTGGAAGATCTTTATCTGTTCATACGTCATAACGTGTGTTTATTCGTCAAAATGTGTTGATTTATTCACAAAGTCACTGCAATCTAACAAGGATGTAATCTTTTCTTTTCGAACACGTTTTCTATCCCAACTTTTCTAACAAAATGTTATAACGAGGTAGAGTTACCAACCACGTAATATATGTTATACTCTTCTTCAATGTCTATGATTTTATCTTAGTGAAGTTTTTTTTATGTTTAAGTTTTTAACGAGGTAACATATTATGAAATTATACGAGACCTACGACGGAGGATGAAGAGGTGATTGTACGAAAAAACCTGATAAAATGGAGCGGGAATAGGTGGGGGGAAATATTATAGAGGGGACCAAACCATGGATAAGCGCGCACGGTGTGTGTGTTAGGCTTAGGGGTGTCAAATCGGACACTCGGGTTTCGGTCCGACATTATTCGGAATTATAACAAGTCGGAACGAACCGGGTCGGGTCATGTTTGGACCAGACACTTATTTATCGGTCAAAATCATGTTTTCAGGAAACATTTCGGTCGACAGTGTTCAGGTCGGACGGTTTTCGGGTTGGAGGAAGTTTTCGGGTCACGATGTGTTTTGAGTTGGGTCGTTTTAGGGTCCAGGCGTGTTTCGGGTCTGGACAATTTCAGGTTTGGACGGTTTCGGATCG